>JADMNL010000027.1:11727500-17650000 GCA_016271365.2 Neoceratodus forsteri
AATATAAACAACAGATACTGAAAAATAAAGTCTTTGTTGGCTCTAGCCAACTTTTTTTTTTTTTTCTCCTTTTTAAACTTTTAGTTCATTTCTAGCCAATTTGACCACTGGCACATCTCAGTACCATCAATATTTTAACTGCCGGCACTACCTGGACTAAAGAATACTGAATTTACATTTACGTAGTGCTGTTCATACACTGCATTCCAATATGCTTTACAAGCAATTTAGTTATACATAATTGCATTCCTGACAAGCAACTTGGGGAGAGAGGACAAAAACAGAGACCGAGCCCACAGGGCTACGTCATGGAGACAAATGGAGTGGCTGGTGTTAAAAGCCTGAACAGTCTTGTTGTTATTGTTGCTGTTTCCTTAGCTGAGTGGAGGTAAACTTAGTTTATTTTTTTTGTTAATCACACTGAGCAGCAGAGGTAGGTGAACCCAGAACTAGGGTATGTGCCGAGCCCGAGAACAGAGACTGGAACACAGTGGGCAGAAAGGAACACAGGATCCAGGCAATTACCGCCCTCAGTTTACAGTTTTCTTTCCCTTAAGTTCTTGTTTAGGTAAGGTTTCTTTCACTCTGGCAATCGGTGTGGAGCAGGGACTCAGAGCCTGGCACTGGATGGACCCAGAACGAGGGAGGTTGGGGTGGTCAAGGCATCAAAGCAGGAAGCAGACAGATGGCAGAAAGCACCAAAAGGACACAATGAAAGCAGTGGGGCTAAAAGTAGCTAGGAGTCCAGCACTAAGAAAGCAGTCAGAACCCACAGCTGAGCACCTCAGGCTTGTGAGCTGGCAGTTAATAAAGAGAGAGGGGAGAATAAAACCTAGCAAGGCCAGTTAACAATCAGAAGCTCACCGAATATATTGGAGGATGGAGGTACACTGAGCATGGCAGATAACGGGGGGGGGGGTTAATGGGGAAAAAAAACAGTGCAGACACTTGGCTGATCATACTATACAGCAAGGGTGGTATATAATACGGGTGGGAAATTGAGGGATCACTTAATTTAAATATTTAAAAGCTGAATTCTTAGAGCAGGCCCAGTGGCACTGAGGGTTGAGGCACTGGACGCCACATCACGCACCATGCTAGTGACCCCAGATCAAGCGTCTGCCGACAGCTCTCCTTCCTCGGGGGGGGAAAGTGCAGCACGCTGTAGACTGACACCTAGCGGTGGCTGAGTGTTGGCACAGGCGTGCTGCCCAGAATGATAGGGCCCACGTCCAGGGTGTTAGACTGCCTTCTCGGAAGCAGAGACAGTCACCCCACCCACTGCACATTCGTGGGCCATGGGGCATAAATGGAGGAAAGAAAACTGAGCTGGCAGGCTCCATGATGGCCGACAGCGCCCACGCCAACCCCCTGCAATCTGTACGTTGGCTTCTGGGGGTGGGGGGAGGCCGGCGCCCCGTGACACTGGACCTGTCACGGGGGGGGTAACCCGGGGGGATGGCTAGGTGGGATGGGTGCAGTTAAGTCTGGCCAGAGAGACGAGTCTCCTCCAAGGGAGAGACCAGAGTCGCCTGCCCGCTCCGAGGAGGAGGAGCAGAAAAAAGTGTGAAAATAAAAAAAAAAAAAAAAAAAGTTGAATTCTTTCACCAAACTGATCCAGAAGCAAATGATTTGATACATCTATGTTGGTCCATTAAAAGGTAACAACAAGAACAAAGTGCTTTAGCTTTTCGGACCAACCAGTCCTTCTTCAGAAGCTTATGGCGGTTGTTTAGAAAACACAATACTTATAACAGCTAGATAATGCTGAGAAAAACAGAAAAAAATCCCCATTGGTTTAAAATACTCATTTAGAAAAAAAAAAAAAAAAACACAACCAGAAGATGATGTCAGAGAAGTTTAACAGTACAATACTGCCTTCAGCCAGAAAAAAACCTTGGGTTCAGATGTGCTTGGTGGAATCCACATACAAAGAATCCTACTGCATATAAATTTAATTGACATAAGATAACACTGCTGAAGCAGATAACTCCTAAATCAAGCTATGAGTGTCACAGTTAGTATAAGGATGTGATTACTGAAAGGCAACCCCCACCCAGATTAAAGACAAACTAAGATTGTTATAGGGCTCATGAAATTTCAATGTTAGCATTATAGACAAGAATTTACCAGTAAAGTTGTCTTAAAAACATCAGTGTACACTGTGTGATGTGTAAAACCTAGCTGGACATGTCACCCAGCTGTATTATCAAGCTAAATAAAAGGCCCAAGAAATTTCAAAAACCTCAGGACTATATAAATGATAATTTAAATATAAATTGATAATATTAGTGTCAAACAAAAAACTCTAGTCGAGGAACCTCAAGGAATTAAGACCATGTAGCCTGATATGTACTGATGTCAATATATACTGAGAATGTAGCAACTTGATGTACCACAAGTGTTCACCAAACTGAACTTATATTTAGAACAAACACTTGAAATTCTGGTGGTCTTTTTTTCTAAATTGAACATTCAGGGTGCAGAATGACAGTTCCAGAAGACTTTCTTTTAAGGCACATTTGGCATTTCAGTTAGCAGGCTCAGGGTGCCTTACAGCAAGAAAAAAATAAAACAATCATAAAAAAATAAGCCAATCATCAAATGTATGATTTATAAACAATTACCATAAGCTAACATAAGCAAATGAGACTTTAGTGCCTTCTTAAAGGCTTTCACCAAGGATGCATTTAGAACACAAGATGGTAACGCATTCCAAATCAAAGCGACAGGACTCGCGAAAAGCTCTGTCCCCTGCCTGCTCTCATCTCGATTGTGGGACATAACAAGCCCACCTTGGCAGAATGAAGCTCGGACAGAGAAGCTCACAGGTAGCCTGGGCCCAAACTGTACAGGGTCCTGTGCTGGGATTAGAACTCCAATCACCTTCTTTATAGATTGTGACAAACATTCCCCACAATACCTGCCACTCACTCCCATGGCACAGCAGGGCTATCACTTACCTGCAAATCAGAGGACCAGGACAGGAATCTTAGAGACTCCAGAAAATGCTGTATTTAAAGTAAAACAAGGGTTTACGTTAACTAACACTTTTTTCCCCAAAATTTTTAAGTTGTCAATATTTCATATTAGTGGTGATTCACAGTAGCAGGGAGCTGGGATACTTCATTTTACAGAAAAAGAATGATATTTGTGCGGGCAGGAAATATTCCCGTTAGGAAACGTCCCTTACAGGAGACCTTCGAGGTACTTTAATGCAGTAGGGGTTGAAACTGGCACTGGCCCACTAGCAAATGTCAGTAGATTCTGCATTGGGCTATTAAGATTTTCCTACAACTAGCCCTGTGGGCCTGTACTGGAGAAGGTAACATTTCAATATGTACACCAGCTGAGCCAGTGGAAAAGTCTGTGGGGCTAGTGGATTTTCCCAGTCACTAGCCCAGCTGGCTAGTGGCAACAAAACTTCATTTCGAGCCCTGTGCAGGGAATGAACATGAGCTGCATGTCAGCCAGACTCAAGGAATCTACTTAGCATATTCTTACATCACATAATTATTTGTTTTTAGCGTTCTTATTCATTAAAATAATGGGTGATTTTTAGAGATTAACATTTATTCTGAAATTGTAGCATACCTTCAGATAAGGAAAGCAACTGTATTACACACAAATCAAGCATTACTGGCTCACGATAAAAGTAACAGGGTTCCTGCAGCAAGAGGTAGAAATACAAATCTGGCCCATCTGTGGCCATGGACAATGATGACTCAGAGGAACACAACTCAAGGCAAGTCTAAACGCGATGTACTATAAAACAGCTTGGTGTGCTGTACCAAAATAAAACCTGCCTTCCTCTCCCGGTCCACCAAGAGATCATCTTTAAGATAATCGTGCTGGTTTTTGACTATGCAGATGTAGTCTACAGTGCTGCCCCAAAGTCTACATTTGCCAGGCTGGACCCCCTTTTCATTCCTTCTTCCACTCTGTCCTTAGTTCTACTCTATCTCCCACTCATCACTGCTCACTCTATGCTAATCTCTCTTCCTCCTCCCTTGAAGTCCAAACTCTCTCACACTGCTTCTTACAGATCAAATACTGACATCCCACTTACATATGCTCTCTTTAACCGTGCCTTACCATCCCGTACTCCCTCCAGTTATCCACTGCTTGTTCCTTTCATATCCTTGCAGTGAATCTGCAGCAGAAGTTAATACACAACAGAACTTAAAGAGCTAGTCTACTGCTTGGCACTGAAAAGTAACTTTAAAAAGACGACTGCTATTACTTCTTATATCTGACATTTTTATTTCTAATTTTGATAATTAGAGGATTTTCTTCCTGACAGTACTAGGCATGATGTGTGAAACAGCACTCTTGTCTGGAGGTTGACATCCTTCTATTCCTCCATCAGCACTGTGACCTCACTAGTAGCCAGGAAGGGCCAGTCTCCTGACGCTTGACTGGTAACTCGTGACACGTTACCAATCATGCAGCATGGCTTGTGATGCAACAGTGAGTGATACCACATGGTGATGATGTAGTGGGAGAAACAGAACCAAATATATGCCTGCTTCCAAGTAAAGCCCTGATTTTCACATCACACCCAATACTATTAGGTAGAAAACTATCTCACGAGCACATACAAACTCAAAAAGCTTCATAAATACAAATAAGGGACTACTTTTAAAAATTACTAAGTTTGTGCCGGCTATTTATTGATGTTACTAGTTCTTTAACAATTCAAAGCTAATACAAATATTCTTTTTTTTTTTTTTAATCTTTTTATTGGGTGACAAATAGATCATACACTTACATTTCATACAATGTTTCATCTGTCAGTTGCATTCCTTAGTGTATCTATACATATCCGCGTACTCTCCCTAGGTTTAATACATCTCTAAGTCTCCATTTCCATATCCTCATCTATATTTGTATTTCACCCTTATACATCCGTCACTTCCTTTTATTACAACAAACAATAACTGTCAAAACTTTAGCTGCTACATTGATAACTATGGCACACTGCATTTCTTCCAGTGTCCTATCTTTAGATCAACCGCAATGATGTTTGGCTTGGATAAGAGCCTACGATCCCTGGCCAGCCCAGTGTCACCGAGGGTTGAAGCACTGGACGCCACACCAGCAACCGGGGTTCAGGGATGGACTCTGGATGTCAGGGGTCGGTAGGAGGAGGAGAGGATTGAGCGTCCAGAGGACTGCTCTCCTCTCCTGGGGTGGATTTGTGGGGGTGCCTCGCTCTGCAGTGACACCTGGTGGGGACTGGGAGGTACCGCAAGGAGCGTGCTATTTCAGGGGAGGCACCACTGGACGTCAATGAGGGCACGTCCCTTGCACAGACGTCACTGCATGTCCAGCGTCTCGGGGGCAACACACTCAAGGTGGAAAACCCCGGCTGGTGCGGAGATGACGGCTGACACTCCAGGGCCACTCCCACATGCTCCAGCACCGGCTCCGACCCCAACATGACTCTCTGTGGTCCCCACCTCCCCGTCTGGGGTCCGTGGGGGACCAGCACCAGTTCCTTGGCTGGGGAATGGAGTTCAGGCGGGGTGGTAGAGGAGCGGCTGAACGAGCTCCGCCCGAGAGATGCCCCACCACCGGCGACTGGAGTGAAAAAGAATGTGAAATAAATAAATAAACTCAGTCTATGATCCCTTTATGGGGTTTTTATACTGTTTATACTCTCACATCTACCTCAGCTGTTGCGTTTCATTTTACAAGAGTGTATTAAGCCGCGTAAGTGCTGCTGCTTCTATTGGGAAGGAGTTCTTCAGTGTTCCTCAGACCTTCTCAAAGAGGTCTTCTCTTTCTTTAAGTCCATATATTTCTCTTTTGAGTGGCAGTATTTTAGCCACCAGCTCTTGTGTGCACATTACTCATGTGTTTTGAATACACTTTCTGGCTAATACTAAGAGTATTCATACTATTCTAGGGTGTGGGTCCCATTCCTTCTTTCCAGTATGATCCATGCCCAGCAGCACAGAGATCAGCTTCTCGGGTATCTGTATCCCTACTCTAAGTTGGATTTAGTGTCTAATCTACTTCCAATACGGCCATAAGATTGGACATTCCCAGTAATAGCGTATGTATGTTCCCCTTACGCTCCGGCACCTGCCACACGTGGGTGGTAATCCTGGTGAGAATCTGTGTATCACTGCCGGGGGCAGGTATAGTCTATGGGCCACCTTGCAATTGTCTTTGGTTAGTAGCAGATATTCTTCAGGTGGAGGCTACTTCTAACTGAAAGGTGAAATAAGGAACTTAATCAGGAAAAGACAGTCTTGTTACAATTCTTAAGATTTTCAGTGCAGGAAGAGTTTAAAGCACAGCCGACTTATTTTGCAGCTGACTGCTTTCAGAAGCACAAACCACCAGGCTGTTTTGGGGCTGGGGAGGTTTACCTGTGTCTGACTTGGATGTCTGGATTTTTCTCGTTTGATTAGCAGGGATTTGCTCTGTCAAATTGTTGTGTATGGTATCTTGCTGACAGGAAGGCACTCATCGCAGCGGTGGGTCAGAGCTCTTAGCTGATTGTTTTGTGAGGGCACAGTTTAGGCCCAACCCCTTCCCACCCCTGGAAATATTTCCTTTATACCTGGGGTTCTGACATCATTTCCTCAAGAGTGCAAGGTGCATATCAATGTCATATCCTCTCTAGCACACAGCACTGAAAATATAAGCATACACATTGTATAATATATATATATTACTATATAACAAACCAATCACACACACACAAAAAAAAAAAAAGTACATAATCATGTGGGGAGTAGTGCAATGTAATGGCTGTGGGGCAGCAGTCTTCCGGGAGACTTTCTGGAGGCTGAGACACTGCCCTATTTGCAGACAACTCTCTGCCCTGAGGGAGGAATTTGCCCGTCTTCAGGCCACACTGGACAGCAGTAAGGGAACCTTTCCACAGGCCAGACTGGATGGTAACTAGGGAACCTCCCCCATCCAGGGAGCACCAGAGCCACCACCACTGCCTCACAGGGTGCAAAGAAAGCACAGCAGTTGGACCAGAGTGGGCTCAGGGAGGGTGAGGATGGTGGAACAGAGGCACACCCAGTCAGTTGTTCCACTCCACAATCCATACACCATTCTGGGGGAGCACAGCTCCCCTATGGATGCACCCACAGAGGAGATTAAGGAGGCTGAGGACACATGTCACAAGGGAGGCCCACAGGAAGGAGGCAGAGGACACCACAAGGAAAGGAAGCAGCTCCTGGTGGGGGGACTCAATTATTAGGGGGATAGAACTGGGGGGAGCAGGGAAAACTGAAGTAAGGTGCCTGCCTGGTGCCATGGCATGGAGGGACAGGAAGCGCATCCTCAGGATCACAAGAACAGCTGCACGGGAGTCTGAGCTGGACGTCATTGTCCACCTAGGGACAAATGACTTGGCTCAACATGAGATTAGAGCAGTGCAGAAGGACTTTGTAGAACTGGGGAGGGGCCTAAGACAAGTAGCACACACAGTATCCTTCTCGGAGGTGCTGCCTGTCAATGGCATGAGTGAGGCAAGGGTACTTTGCACCATGCAGTTTAATGAATGGTTGAAAAAATGGTGTGGAACACAGGGGGTTTGGCTTCATTGGCGGCTGGGGTTCCACCTGGAGGGACACCAGCCTATACTGGCAGGATGGTCTGCATCTGTCCAGGAAGGGAACAAGTCTTTTGAGCAATCGGTTTAAATGCTTCATTGGCAAGCTTTTAAACTAGTCAAGGGGGGAGGCACTGATAAGCAGCAGGAAAATCCCAGCCTCTCCCTACAAAACAGGGTACTAAATGAGAAAAAGACCAAGGTAGAAAGGTCAGTGGGGGATGCTGCAACTGAAGGTAAAGCCATCAAAAATGGAAAGCAATGAGTACCAATGCCCGTAGTCTGAGTAACAAGCTTCCTGAATTAGTGGCCTTGATGGAGGAGGAACATCTGGATATCGTGGCAGTCACAGAAACATGGTTCACAAAAACCATGACTGGGACGTAAACATACCAGGATACACTATCTACAGGAGGGACAGAGAGGGTAATAGAGGAGGAGGAGTAGCTTTTACATAAGGGAAGGAATCAAAGCAGCAGAACAAAAGGAAAACAGGGAGGAGGAGAAGAAGCACTGTGGGTAAATTTGGAGACCGGCAATGGCACCACAATCCGCACAGGGGTTGTGTACAGACCCCCTTCTCAGGGGGAGGAAATGGACAAGGAAATGAAAGAAAGTATACTTAGTAAGGCAGAAAAAGGGGAGATATTGCTGATGGGTGATCTGAATATGCCAGATGTTAACTGGAGTGCAGTTGCAGCAGCCACTTCGAAGAGTGGGGTTATTCTAGATGCCCTACAGGGGGCATGCCTTAGACAACTAGTATTAGAGCCCACCAAGAGGGAGCAATCTTAGACCTGGTTCTCTCAAATGGAGATGAAGAGGATCACAGATGTGAAGTGGGTAGCCATCTGGGAACCAGCGACCATCGAACAGTATGGTTCACAATAAACACAGCAATAGAGTCAAGCCATACAAAGGAAAAGGTACTGGACTTTAGGATGGCTGACTTTGCCAAAATGGGTGAGTGCCTAAGGAATGCACTAGCAAATGGGCAGGAAGGAGGGGTGGAAGAACAATGGGGAATAATAAAAACTGCCATCACAGAGGTAACTAGCCTTTGTGTGAAGCAAATAAAACTAAATGATGTAATAAACCACTATGGTTCTCAAAGGAAGTGGCAGTGAAGGTTCAAGAGAAAAAGAAAGCTTTCAGGAAGTACAAGGAATCACAGAAGGAGCAGGACAGAGAACTGTATCAGTTAAAGCAAAAGGAAGCTGGGAAGGCAGTCAGAACAGCAAAGGCCCAAACTGAGGAAAAGAGCCAACTCAGTTAAGAAGGGGGATAAAACCTTTTATAGGTACATCAGGGAGCGAAGGAAGACCAAGGGAGGGATAGTGAGGCTAAATAAAGGGGGGCAGAGGGTGACTGTGAAAAGGCAGAGATACTAAATATTTTTGCTCTGTATTTACAAAGGAAGAGGGGGAGGTACCTAAAACAAATAGTAGAAACACTCTGGATACAGAAGTTGATACCAGCCCATTTACAGAAAAAAGGGTTCTGAAAGAACTCTTAAAACTGAAGGTGGACAAAGCAATGGGGCCTGATGGGATTCATCCCAGAATTCTAAAAGAACTAACGGTGGAATCAGTGACACCACTGACTACCCTGTTTAACAAATCATGGAAGGATGGGGTGGTACCAGAGGACTGGAGGAGGGCTGATGTGATTCCCCTTTACAAAAGTGGGAGCAAGGCAGAAGCAGGAAACTACAGACCTGTTAGTTTAACCTCAGTGGTAGGGAAAATGATGACAATTCTTTCCTTCAGAAGTGATTCCAAGTATCTAGAGGCCAGTGGGGCACAGGACCCAAGGCAGCATGGATTCACAGCGGGAAGGTCATGCCAGACAAATCTGATAGATTTCTTTGACTGGGTGACCAAAGTAGTAGATCAGGGAGGGGCTGTGGACATGGCCTACCTAGACTTTAGCAAGGCATTTGACACAGTCCCACACAAAAGATTAATATACAAGTTAGCTAGCCTGGGAGTGGGTCCCAAGATGACAGCCTGGGTAAAAAATTGGCTGGAGAATAGGACACAGAGAGTAATAATAGAATGGAGTTCACTCTGAAGAAAAGGGGTTACTAGTGGGTACCACAGGTTCATTAGACGGTCCTTCAATGTCTTTATAGCGACATTGGCAGAGGGACTGAAGGAAAAAGTATGTCTCTTTGCAGACGACACAAAGATCTGCAACAGAGTTGATGCACAAGGTGGGGTGGAAAGGATGAAAAGGGACTTGGCAAGGTTAGAGGAATGGTCAAATGTATGGCAGCTTAGATTCAATGCTAAGAAGTGCAAGGTAATGCACCTGGGAAACAAAACCCAGGGGAGAGTATACAATGGGGGTGAGATACTAACAACAACAAAATGGAAAGGGACCTGGGGTGTCATATCAGATGACCTAAAGGTGGGCAAGCAATGTGAGAGGGCAGCAAGGAGGCTGGGGGATACTGGGATGCATAGGGAGGCATCACCAGTAGAAAACAGGAATTATTATCCCTCTGTACAGACAGCTGGTCAGACCCCATCTGGAGTACTGTGTGCAGTTCTGGAGACCCAGTCTTCCAAAGACATAGACAGGATGGAAGCTGTCCAGAGGAGGGCAACTAAAATGGTGCAGGGTCTGCACAGGAAGACATATGAAGAGAGACTTAAGGAGCTTAATATGTATAGTCTCGAGCAAAGGAGGGAGAGGGGACATGATAGAAACTTTCAAGTACCCTCAGGGAATCAACAAAGTCCAAGAGGGTAGCATCTTTCAAAAAGGGGTGTGCAAGAACAAGGGGCACAATTTGAAGATACAGAGGCGGCTCCAGAGGTAATTTAAAGTATTTTTTCAGAGGAGGGTTTGTGGGATGCATGGAACGGCCTCCGGAGGAGGTCGTGAGTCAAAACAACAGTGGTGGAATTCAAGCATGCATGGGACAATCATAAGGCAATTCTAGGGGGTGGGGGTAGAAAGAAGTAGGCTGCTGGTTAACTAGGATCTGCAGCTTATCCAGTAGGCAGGGAAATGGGCAGACTGGGTGGGCCAAGCGGTCCTCATCTGCCATCAAATTCTATGTTTCTATGGATACATCTGTATTGAGCCTCTTTATACTTGTTGCACCACAGTAGTCCCATATGCGATTCCCACTCCGTAGTCCAATTTGCCTGTGTGATTTCTACCCCTAGATCCCGTTCCCACTGCTTCCTCGCCCCTTCTGAATGGTCTGGCAAAATATTATAGTTTAAAGCATTTTTGATATGGATACTTTGCAGTTAAATGTGAGGTGGAGAGGTCAGTAGCATATAATTCGGAATAGCCAAGTACACCACCCTGTTAACAGTTAACTAATTTACATGGCAAAATTTCAAGTATTGCAACATTTTCAAAACTAAAGAAAAAGTGACAGCTCATCAAAAAGACATTTACAATGTGCAGCAGCCAAGTTAGAAAAAAGATCAGTCATACAAGTACGTGATAGCTAAAAAGGAAAACAGCCAAGTCATATGAATCATTCAACTAAATACGTGATGTTAACAGGAACACACAGCAATGGGAGAAAACTGCACAGCACCATCAAGGCCAGCTTATGCAAAACCAGTGTCCATTTTTTCCTGCACAAGGGAAATAGTTGACAGTCCCCTCCAGTTACAGAAAATATTCAAGTTGCAAATACAAAATGAAATTGGTGATGTGAAACAAGACACAACTAGAAGATTACTTGGCCCACAGCTATTCTTAAAAACTGTGCTTTGTGGGCCAAAGTGCTAAGAAAACTTAAGCTTATGGAAAACAAAATAAGAAACAGGAATATTAAAAGGGGAACAGTTAGCACCAAAAGTCCCACACCCAAGTCAGACTCTTAGTGCCATTTCCCCTTTACATCGTTGGGATATCCACTATGCTGGACAAAGAATTTATGGCAATCCAAGAGACTGTTAAAGAGATTCTCATTTACACATGTCATCTCCCATCTGAAAATCCACTCCAGCAGGTAAAAGCTTTTAGGACACCAGTGACGCAAAGATTCAACAGCTACCTCAGCTAACAAAACTGATCCAACTTCAGCACACCTAAACAATGATTATATTGGCTATAAAAAGTGGACAGCACGGCACTCACTTCCCAATCCTCCTGCACAAAGTAGGTCCAGCAATTGTACGCAGTGCAAGCTGTTTTTTATTTGTGCAAATTAACGTAGTATAAAGTGCTAGAAAAGTTACAAAAGCAATCTCAGAAATCACCTAGCGTTTTGCATGGTACCTAAGCTTTATCCAGTGTAACCACCCAGTCCCCTGGGGTTACTAGAATCCCTTCAGTGTCAGTGCAAGGTAGGGAAGTCAGCTGGTGAATAACTGGTTAAATGGGTTTTTTCACCTACTCAATCTCTCTGTTTACTTAGCCTCGACTGAGAGGAAAGAGATGATGTCATTTAGAACTCTCGCAGCAGCATAAGCCACAGCAGCTGGCTGTGAGTGGAGAGTTTTAGAATCTTGGGTTAGTGTTGAGCCAGAGCTGTTAGTAGGAGTCTGTCTATAGTGAGCAGTTGGAGGAGAGGGAGCTGCAGTGTGGGCTCTGAGAGAAGAGCCTATTTTCTAACCCTAGTTCTGAGAAACATCTGCCTACCAAGAGAACTGGCAGAAACCGTTGTCTACAGCAGGAGTTCCTGATTTTTCATCCCCAGAGAGATGGAAAAGACTACCACAGGATGGATCCGAGGGGCAATCCCCTATTTGATCCAGGACTTTGAAACTGCCAGTTTCATTTTCCAACTGTGAGTAATCTGGACTTTGTGCTTCCTGGGGGAAAATACCTGTTCTTGGGTGTTTTCTTTGACAAAGGCAAATATACAAAAGTTTCTGTTCTAAGTTGAGACTGTTCTCAATTTTAAAGTCATCTGGCAATTGTGGGGTCCAGAGGAAGACTTTTGCACATTGGTCAGGACTTTAGTTCTACACTCAGTAGTAGTGTTTTCTTATGCTGGATGTGAAAGTGATTCCAAGATGCATATTCCTAACTGTTTTACCAGAAGCTGAGGTGCAACTCTGAAAGAATGGCCCAGTATGGACGTGGAAGCAAAAGGTGGGCAGCCCCCCATCTGGAGTGACCAGTTCAGCACTACAGGTTCCGTGAGCGTGCCTGGTTATTCAGGACATGGTGGCCAATGCCTGAAGAGAAAGTTTATCCCCGGGGTGGGTTGTACTAATTATGAGCCCCTGTGAGCTCAGTTGTGGCCAGTTGCCACTTGCCGAAATGTTAAAGTCCTATGCCATATGGG
Source organism: Neoceratodus forsteri (assembly GCA_016271365.2). NCBI lineage: Eukaryota > Metazoa > Chordata > Ceratodontiformes > Ceratodontidae > Neoceratodus > Neoceratodus forsteri. The sequence continues at coordinate 11,740,352 of JADMNL010000027.1, forward strand.
AATTTTGTGCTAAGTTGTGGTCTGTGCCACTAGAAGAATGTGTGTTCAGCAGAGGCCACTGCCACTGAAGAAAATTCAAAGTCCTATGCCAAATGGAAATTGTGTGCCAAGTTGTGGCCTGTGCCACTAGAAAAAATGTATGCAGTATAGCCTACAGGTTAGAGGAACGAGGTGTGAACGATCTTGGTACATCCAGCAGACCAGACCAGAGTTTAATTCTCACAACCTCCACTTGCATACTGTGAGACTCTGAGCAAGTCACTTAACCGCTCAGTGCTCCCAGGTCGCCCCCTGAAAACAGGCACGTGTGCCTAGTGGGCCTTACCCGGTTACCAAAATAAAAAATACATAAAATAAATAAAAAATGTGTGTTCAGTTGAGGCCATTGCCACTGAACAAAATTCAAGATCCTGTGACATATGAGATATATACAGTTTCTGTCCGATACAGATTTCTGTTGTTCTGCCATTGCCTTGTGCCTCTGTGTGTAAACCGTAGCAATCCACCTTTGCTTTAGAGTAACATCTTTGGAATAAAGTCATACTCTAGAACCCCAGCCTGGTTTGGACATTCATGTTACTGTTTCCTTTGTGGAATTACTGGGTACCCCTCCAGAGGTAGAGACCTAGAATAGCCCTAGCAAAAAGTTACCTCCTTAGAACCTGGGTTTAGTTGGTAATGTGTATTTGCTTTTGTACACCCCCACCCCTTTCTGACCTCTAGAAATAATGAGCCTGGTATACATTCCCAAAGCTAGGGATGGTACCAATTGTCCGAAGTAGTTTGGGTGCCCAGTCAAGAATACCAAGGGGTAGCTTACTGTGAAAAGTAGCGGGGGGGGGGGTTACACAAGAATGACCTGTCAAAAATCAAATGAGTCACTCCACCTCCCATAAAGACCTTTATGTGGTTTCAAAACCTGTGGGAGTCCCCAGCTGAGGCTAGTAGTTGACTAGCTACCTTGGTGACAAAAAAAAAAAATCTATGAAACAGTGAATCAAACTAAATAGGTGAAGGTGGTGGTTGGAGGGGTAGCCTCATCCCCAAGGTGGGTTACTAGTGGGGTTCCCCAGGGGTCAATGCTGGGGCCACTCCTGTTTAATGCCTATATCTCAGACATCAGGAGGGGGATTAGGAGTGAGATGAGTCTCTTTGCAGATGACTCAAAACTGGGTGCAATGGTGGATAGGGAGGAGGGGAGGGTGGCCTTGCAGGAGGATCTGGAGGCTCTGGAAAGGTGGTCGAAAAGATGAAAACTTAGATTCAATGCAGGGAAGTGCAAGGTTCTGCACCTGGGAGTCCAAAATCCGGGCCAGGGTGATACCTTGGGAGGAGACATGATTCAAGTCAGAGAGTGAAAGGGACCTGGGGGTAGTGGTAGATATCAAAATGAACAACTCGGAGACCTGTAGGAGGGCAGCGGCAAGGGCAAATAGGATGCTGGGATGCATCGCTAGGGGGTTACCTCCAAAAAGGTAGAAGTGATCCTTCCACTGTACAACTGCTTGGTTAGGCCACACCTCAAGTACTGTGTACAGTTTTGGAGACCACATTTAAAGAAAGACATAACACTCCTAGAGAGGGTCCAAAGGAGGGCAACAAGAATGATCTGGGGCCTGGGGGACAGGACCTATGAGGAGAGGCTCAAGGAGCTCAACATGTACACCCTGGAGGAGAGGAGAGACAGGGGGACATGACAGAGGTCTTTAACTACATGAAAGGGATCAATAAAAGAAGCCCAGTCAGGGTGCTCCAAAGGAAGGAGGGAGGGTGGGGCAACAAGAGGGCACAGGTGTAAGCTGGAAGGAGGCAGGTTCAGAGGGGAGATAAGGAGATGTTATTTCACTGAAAGGGTGGTGGAGCCATGGAATGCACTGCCCAGGGAGCTGGTAGAGGTGGAGACTGTGGACAGGTTTCAGAGGGGATGGGACAGGTACAGGGGGAGGGTAAATCTGACCAAGTCCAATACAGGTGGAACGACTGGGGATGGTATAAACCAAGGGGGAGGGGTGGGGGGAAAACACCAAAATCAGCCCTCAGCGCAAGTGCTGAAAAATTGAGTAAACTCGAGAGACTGTTAGGCCTATTCTGCTGGCATTTTAGTATGTTAGTAAATATATGACTTTATCACTATCAATCTAGGGGTCCCTCCCTCAAGGCTCCAGTCCAACTGACAGAATAGCTAGACAAATACAAACTGCAGTGCCGGCAACAACATGGTTTCGCAAACACAGTACTACAACCACTCTAGTCGAGTATATCAGCTTTATTAACAATGCCCTGGACAGAGGGCTGTTGGTGGGGGCTACGTATGTTCACCTCATCAAGGCCTTCGACACCGTAAATCATAATCTGCTCCTGGGTCAACTCTCCCTTACCGGCCTCTCTTCGGAATCTGTACACTGGTTCAGGAGCTACCTCACTGGGAGGGTCCAAAAAGTGAAAATACAAGACACCTTCTCTGAAAACCGTAGTCTCACCACAGGGGTTCCCCAAGGCTCTATCCTTGGCCCTCTACTGTTTATTTCTAAACAACCTCCCTCAATCTGTAAACAACCACGTTCTGCTTAATGCAGATGACGCGAACCTATATTCATGCAATGCCGACCCCACTACGCTTGAAAAGCAAATGCAGGCTAATTTCTCCTCTGTAGAACATTGGTTCCTTCAATGCAAATTACTCCTTAATTACAAAAAAAAACAAGACCATGTCATTCGCAGCGTCATGAAAGAAACACCGTACTCACCAACTTCACATTCTTAACAGTCAGAACTCTCCCCTTGAAATGGTCCAAACATTTAAATACCTGGAAGTGACACTAGACAGCACCCCAATCAAGTACCATTTAGCCAACATATTGACTCAGTTGCAAAGTAGTCCAATGTAAAACTGGGACTACTGTACAGACATCGTCAATGTCTTACTGCTGAAGCACTAAAAATTGCAGTAAACAGCTCAGTGCTCTCAATGATCTACCAATCCTCACAACGTATCAGAACAGCACATAATGCATGTTGTCTAACCCTAGGCGTACGCTGCTGCACCCACACCTGTGAGCTATACTCTCAGACGGGGTGGCTCAACCTTGATTGCCGCATTCAGTATCAAGTTTATCTTCTCACCAAGAAATCTACTCTTGGACTTACCACTCTGGGACTGCAAAGCTCCCTTAACTGGCCTAACACCACCAGATGCATCAGGGGTAAACAATTAGACCCTAAGCATCCCCTTCCACTGAACCATGCAAGATCAATGGTCCTATGAGTACCAGGCGTCACTATGGCTCAATGCACTTAACATAGGCATTACAAAAGAAGTAAAGCTAGGACCTTTTAAATCTACACTCCGTACGGCCCTAGCCTCAAACAACAACAACAACGACGACGATTTGGGACCTGATCTCCCTCCCATCTTCTCTCCTCTTAGCCTTCCACCTTCCTACTTGCCCTCTAATCTTGCTCCTCTCCCCTCCCTACTTTCTGTTCTACCTCCCCCCCAAGTTCTCCTCCTCCTTTCCCTCTCATTTCCCTCTTCTCCCCTCCACCCCTACTGTCCTGCGTCCCAGTGACACTCCTATTTCCCTCATCCCCTCTGTACCTCCTCCCAGTTTCCTTCCCTTTGTTCCCCTCTCCCACCCCCACCCTCCCCTCTGCACCTGGCTTTCACCATGCTCTCCCATCCTCCACCCCACCCCTGTCTGCTGATGGTCATCCTTTGCCCCCATCCCTCCACCCTCCCCCATTTTCCCGACCCTTCTCCATCTCCTCATTTTTCTTTTGTTCACCCCCCAATATAGGCTTCAGGGTCTTTGCCTTGTCACTTCTCACCCTGGTAACATGGGCCTCCCTGCTATCTATTATTAGCACGTCACACAACAGAACTGATGCTTTAACATGTTCTGGCAACCTAGATAATTGTTTTCATAGCTTACCTAACTTTAGTTCTGATGCACACCATGTTTCCAGAAATATCCTATATTGCTAACTGCCTTATTTTCTTAACTAGGCCAAGTGACTTTGTCCTGAATTCTGTGTCTCGCACCGAACCGTTGGTGGGGAAGGGCGTGCCTCAAAGCACGGGAAAGAGTAGGAGAGAAGGGGTCCAGTCTGTGCAGCATGCATGGCTGAGACTAGGGACCCTCCAGAAAACTATGAGAGAACGCAGAATTGAAGCTCCCCCTTGCCAATCCTCTTCTTAAATAAAAGTAAACTAAACTTACAGTTTGGTGTCTTCAGCTCTGCCACAACAGTGGCAGAGCCCCTGCAGAGAACCTGCATCATGGCAGGCAGGAAGTAAACTGAGGGAGACAGGAAGTGGAGGGCTGGATGTTCCCTCCTGCACAGGTCCGATTCCTGCCTGCCTATCAGTGTCAGGAGGTACAGCCCGGGAGTAAGGAAGCCCAGAGACTAGCTTAGGAGAGAGAGAGAGAGAACCTATATCGCTAACTGCCTTATTTTCTTAACTGGGCCAAGTGACCTTGTCCTGGTTATACTACTGTGTAATACCTTCACCCCAAAGCAACTATCTATGTCTGCAAAAGTGCAAAACTTTATCAACTGAACCTGTTCTAGCATTTTCTGCTCAGTATTTTGTATTTCTCATTGGATACTTTTACTGGTTGTAACATTGTTCTACTGTAAACTGAACATCTAATGACTGTGTTTATAAAATGGGTAAGGAAAACTGATCATTTTGATGGGCTGCAACTGGTGTCAAATACGTTTTACACATAGAAAAAAAAGTACTGACAAGTAAATCAATGATCGCATTGCACACACACACACACACACACACACACACACACACACACACAAAGATAATCAGTGTGCAATTACAACGTTCACGTTTGAAATGCAGACATTGTTTCCCCCCCCCCCACTAAGGCAGCTCATCGCTAGGAAAGAAACTGGTGCCGTTCTGTTTCCATTTCTTCTCTGGTAAGGCAGCAGTATATTTCCTTTTCAAAATCCAGCTCTTGAAAACTCGCTGCTCGCTTCATGAGCAACTAAAACATACAGTGGGCTGTTTTCTTCTGTCTGCGGTCAGTTCCGTATCGGAAAGACTCCATGGAACAAGCACGTTCTAGCTGGGTCAGTGATAGCGCTCAGGAGAGATGCTGCTCAGTCCTGCATAACTGAAATAAAAATATATATATATATATATATATATATATATATATATATATATATATATATATATATATATATATATATATATTTCTCCCAAACCTGACAGAAAGAGTGTGCATGTGGTGGTTGGGGGGTTCCGCCTGCTAAAATCATGACATCATTTTCTTGCTGGCGAAAGGACTATTTTATCAGAAGTTCTGATACAAATTGCCTTTTGCTGCTTATAGATGTGCTATTTTGTAGGAGCAAAAATTTAAAAAAGGATTCCCATTTTATAAGCGCAATAAAACACTCCACAGTGTGTGTTGAACAGATATTACCGCACTTCCAGGGGCTGAAGGCACTCAGCAGGGCCTCATGCCTTACTATGCCCCTGGGCATGCGGTAATATCTGTTCAACACACACCTTGCCGTGTCTTATTGCTTACATATGTAACCTCTATATTCTGAATGTGTACATATGTGATTGCTATGACGTGGAATCTCTGTTAAAGAGCCTTTGGCTCACAGGTACTTTCCTAAATAATAAATAAAAGTCTGGGACCCTTGCTCTTCACTATTTTCATTATCATCATCTCACTTGTTCCCACTTCCTGCTCCAGTGTGTTCTGACTACATTTTTTATACTAGCTCCAAAAACAATACATGTATGATGTCAACTTTCACTTCAGTACTGACATCTGTAAGGTACAGTCCTGGCTCTCTCAGAATAAACTACTTCTCAACTCTTAAGTCCCACTCTATGGTATTTAAGTTGGCATCTAAACTGAGGACCTGTACATAAAGGCTAACTCTCCCTTATAAAACGGCTCATCTCTTAACTTTGACAACTCCTTAAATACCTTAGACTCGCCCATGATCCTTCCCTTGATTTTTCGATGTACATTGCTACTGCATGCAAAACTGTAAATACTAAGCTAGGCCTTGCCTGTAGAGTAAGGCATGACCTAACTCTCACCTACCTTTTGCTACCTAGGTTGACCGATGGTTCTGTTATATGCTCCTAAGGCTCATTTACACTGCGCCTTGCCACAGCGGCACCTTTCTAATTGTTCTGAAAAATTCTAACAAAACGCTAGAGAGCCACGATCACACGGCATAGGTGTTGCCGCTGCCTTTTTCCGTTCAAGTGATTCGAGTGTTTTCCTGGTCAGTGTTGGGTGGGTGGAGAATTGTGGCGTTGCGGGTGGTTAGGTGGTTTGGATGTTCACACAGCACAGGAAACCACCAACACTGCTCCGCAAACCCAGGGAAAGAGAGATCATGGTGGCAATGCCACGCAACGGGGGGGGGGGAATCGCCAAAATGGTAAGGCTCACACGTGGGCAGGGGAACTGATCTTGCTGCTGTGAGCCACTGATAACGGCTCACAGTCGTCGGTCATGTAACCGAGCCTCTAGTCAAATAAACGTAATGTATTTAAACAGAATCTCACATACAACCATCAACATTAGCCGTCGCTTTGCCTTGGTAAAAACCTGACGCACCCCCACTGCTCACCCTACTATGGATTAAACTGGCTAGCCCCATTCTTGTGATGACTGTATACCCTAGGTTGCACCACTGACAAAATTCTCAGGTCTGCTATGCCCACCTCCTTGGCTGTCGTCCTACAGCATTCTGATCATACCCGTCCCCTTCGGTTTGGTGACCTATCTCTGCTGTTTATTGCCAAGTGCTTGACAAATACAAGGGAACAACCTTCTTTGCTCCTAAATACTGAAACTCCATTCCCATGACCCTTAGGCACTCCCAATAGCACATAAACAATTCCCTTTTTAAAATGGGAGTACTTAAGTTCTACTGATAATCGCACCGGTACCTAATAGCTTCTTTATATGCCTTACTGATCCACTATAGTTTTTTTGTTTTTTTTTTAAATATAAACACAGGTGCGACCTGGGAGCACAGGGAAGTTAAGTGACTTGCTCAGGGTCACACAGTATGCAAGTAGAAGCTGTGGGATTCAAACCCAGGTCTGGTCTGCTGGATGTCACCAGATTTGCATCTCAGAGCCTTAAACCACTGCACTATACTGCTTCCTTGTTACATGCATATTTGTAACTATTGCTTGATTTCTGTGTTTCATATAACTCTTAATGACGCCATTTGTAGTCTCCTGGGTAGCGCTGCCTGAAAAGAGGCATTGTACTGTCTAGTGCACCTAACCTGGTAAACAAAAAAAACAACCATTTGAACTACAGTGACAAAGCAGTACTTTCAAGTATATTAATATGGAGAAAATACTTACTACAAAATAGTAATATACGAATTATACACACTATATTAAAATACTTTTTTAAATTCAGACTACTAAACATTTTTAAATTGTCACACTAATCACTGATATCGAATATGTTTTCTTATGTATGCATACAGGCATATAAATAAATACACCTAATAGAAATGTAATTGCATAAAAATAAACTGTGGTTATATATTACACATTAGAAGACACTACAGCAGTCCATCAAGGGGAACCACAACCTGCTTGTAATTGCCCCTATCCTTGTTACGTCTCTCCTCTCTAACAAGTTGACATATGTACTGCCTTTGCTGGGAATCAAACCTGGAATGCCAAGCCCTGAAAGGCAGCAACTCTAACCACTCAACAAGAGGACAGAGTGCACCTTGACTTTCATACTTGCTATCTCAAGGACCACCACTAAGAGGTCTCTACAACTGTTACAATTAACTTACTAACATACTAAAAGCCAGCAGAATAGGCCTGACGGTCTTTCATGTCTGCTTGGTAGCCAGCCCCTATCGAGCGCTCGCCCCCCCCCGTACCCGTGAGGGTCAATCTTGGCTTCAGCACCCCCATGCATCTGTCCCACCCCCTCTTGAAGCCCTCCACAGTGCCTTGCTCGACTAGACTCCCGGACAAAGCATTCCATGGCTCCACCACCCCTCTCTGTGAAGTAATGCCTTCTATGTTCTCCCCTATAGGTTCCTCCTTCCAGTTTCCATTCATGCCCTCTGGTTGTGCCCCTTTGCTTTAGCCTGAACATTTATTTTGCTCTACCCCTGTTAATCCCTTTCACATATTTGAAAACCTCAAACATGTCCCCCCTATCTCTCCTCTCCTCCAGTGAATACAACCCAAAAGCTTCCAGCCTAGCCTCATAGGTCCTATTCCCCCGGATCATCCTGGTTGCCCTCCTCTGGACCCTCTCCAACAGTACTATGTCCTTCTTAAGGTGCGGCCTCCAGAACTGCACGCAATACTCAAGGTGCGGCCTAACCAAGGCATTGTACAGAGGTAGGATCACCTCACTCCTCCTAGACATTATTCCTCGGGCTATGCAGCCCAGTATCTTGTTTGCCTTTGCCGACGTTCTTCTGCAGTTCTCACTGTTCATTCTGGCGTCTACCACCACCACCCCGAGGTCCCCTTCACTCGAAGTGGCTTGCAGTGGGACCCCCTCCCAAGGTATAAACATGCTCTCGGTTTCTGACCCCCAGATACAACACCCTACACTTCTCCGGATTAAACCTCAGCCCCCACCTCCTTGACCAACCTTCCAGGGTGTCCAGATCCTTCTGAACTGCCACCCTTGCTTCCTCCCCGTCGGCCAATGCTCCCAGTTTAGAGTCATCCGCAAAGAGGCTAATCCTACTCCTAACTCCTGCCTCTATATCGGAGATATAGGCGTTGACTAGGCGTGGCCCCAGTACCAAACCCTGGGGCACCCCACTGACGACCTCCCTAAGGGAGGAGACAATCCTTCTAACCACCACCCTCTGTGTTCTATCTGTAAGCCAGTTTTCCACCCATCTAAGCAACTGTCTTTCCACTCCCATATTCCCCAACTCTGTCAATAACCCAAAGTGGGGTACTGAGTCAAACACCTTACTAAAATCCAGATGTAAGACATCCACTGGTCTCTGTTTGTCCAGGGTCCCTGTCACCCAGTCGAAGAAATCTATGAGGTTGGTCTGGCACAATCTCCCCGGGACAAAACCATACTGTTTGTCATCCACGTGCCCCAGCCTATCCAGTTGCCTCCCGAGCATCCCTTTGATGAAGCCCTCCATTAGTTTGCCTACCACTGACGTTAAGCTGACAGGCGTATAATTTCCCCATCTCCTCCCTAGACCCCCCTTTTGTGGATGGGCATCACATGCGCCACCCTCCAATCCTTGGGCACCCTTTTTGTCAGGAGAGAAGCGTTGACCAACACAGCTAGTGGAGCTGCTAGTTCGTCCACCAATTCCTTCAGTACCCCTAGATGCAGCCCATCCGGTCCTGGTGCTTTGTCGTAGGGCCCTCCTCATGCTGCCTCTGTGATTTCCCCTTCCCTAGCCCTCTCCTCAGTAAGGGCCCCACCCTCTTCTGGGCCTGGCCCACTTGGTACACCAACCTCCTTTGATCCTCTTATCTCCCTTTGCCCTATCCTCTCAGCTGCCCCCCCCCAATTTTCTGGCTGAATGAAGCCCATGCCTCCCTCCCTAAAAACAGAGGCAAAATACTTTTTCAGTACCTCTGCCTGCTCCCCCACCTCCCGAGCCCATCCTTCCCCAGTCCTAATCCTGGAAATCTGTGTGCTCCCCTTCCTCTTTTCCCCTTTGAATTTATAAAAACCCTTTTCCCACCACATATATCCTTAGCCAGGTTGTGTTTTATCCTTGCCTTCGATCCCCTCACCACCCTTGTGACCCTTCTAGCCGACAACTCGTACTCCCCTCTCCCTTACCCCGAGCACTTAAAGCGTGCGTGGGCAGTTTCTTTTATCTCTCACCGCTTCTTGCACCTCCCTGGTCCACCAGCACGGCTTGTTGGCCCTGCAATTTTTACGCCTTACCCTTGCACACAAGCTAGTAGCCTCCTGTACCCCTTTTTTACTGGCCTCCCACAAGCTACCGACATCCATGTCTGGCCTGATCTAGCTCAAGCTCCCCCTCAGTATCCTGCCCATGCCCACTAAGTCTGCTCCCCTGAAATCCATTACGACTGTGTTTGAGCGGTTGTCTTCCCCCCCAGGCACAACATAAATCAGACCGTGTCATGGTCTCCTCCTGCCAGCGGGCTACACACCAGATCCCTTATCTGGTCACTGTCTGCAAGGACAACATCCAGTATCCTCCCCCCTCAGTAGGGTTCCCCCACCTGTTGGACCAGAAAGGCATCTTGAAACACATTCATCAGCCTCCGCTCCCTGGCCACTGCTGATGACATCGTGTCCCAGTCTGCCACCAGCATTTAAACCAGCTATTTTTTTTTTAAATATGTACAGCAAGGCTCCAAAAACAGTGCTTGGTGGTGGTGGCGAGGAAGTCAAACAGAATGTCAGATGGGGACACACAACGGCCCATGTGCAGCCCAACAGCAACCTGTGTTTGCGAATAGACCCAGAATAGTGGAAATCTGGTGGCAAACTGTGGAAGTCTCATCCAGCATGGGGGGGGGGGGTTAGCTCTGCAATTTGCCACTGCAGTATCCCGAAGTGTAGGGCCAGAAAAGCATGCATCCCTCTTGGTGGTATATACACTGCATGTGCTAAGCCAGAACCCTGTGGTTTTTGCAAATAGTTAGCAACAGTCCCTTGTGACTGTGTGTGGTCCAAGACAGCCACACAGTATGCAGTTTTGGACACGACAACACAAAAGATATATAGTCATAAGTAGAGATACATATAGGGCAACAAAGTTAACCAGAAAAAATGGTGAATTAGCTGGGAACGGTTTGCTCTTGAAAAAAAGGAGAGTAAGAGAGGACTTAACAGAGGTGTTTAACAACTTGATGGATATCACAAAATTAGGTAAATAAGCTGTCTGCTATTCACTGGAGCCAAGGGGTGCAAAACTAGGTACTTGGCTCTAAAACAAAACCTTTTCCTCATATAATAATGTGACCTGGTGTCCTGGTTTGTGGGGGGAGGCAGTCCCGGTTTTTAATCAGCTGTCCCGGTAATTTTCAGAAAAGTTTGCATTTGTCTCGGTTTTCTAAAGACGCAAACTAACAAGATGCAGTAACAGAGATACCAGCCAGCTGTCAACCCTGATTTCCATCTGGAAATTCTGGTCCCTCTATCACAGGGTGGGACAAATCAGTTTGTGAGCTGTTGGTCAATTTGGCCACTAGCTTTCAAAATCTGGTACCCAAATCATTCTTTTAAGTAGCCATTGGCCATTCTGCTCTATCACATAACCTATTCTACCACTACAAAAAAAAAAAAGAAATGGCAATTTCACAGACATCTGTTTCTGCTATGAAATTAAAAAAAATAAATAAATTCAATCAATTTCCTGAAAGATCCCCCAAAATTATTTTTACTTCATGAAATCCATTTAAACATATATATTTCAATTCAGGAAGACCAAGAGGAGACAGAGGGAGGAGTAGATAGGGAAAATTACATACGGTTGGCTAGTGAGGCAAGTAAGGAAGTCTGGAAAGCTAAGGCACAGAAGGAGCTGCAAATAGCTGAAGGATTAAGAAGGAAGAGGCCTTCCTTCTCTATAGAAGTGAGAAAAGGACAAGAGGACTGCACTGTAAGGCTTAAGAAAGGTGAGAAGTGGGTAGAGGATAACGGGGTGGGGGGGGGGCGCAGAGATACTAAATGAACAGTTCTGTTCCGTCTTCACCAGGAGGGAAAAGAGGAGTGGAGGGGAGACACAGATGTAGGGATAGAGTGAGGGAGGGGTTGCTAGCATTGAAGGTGGACAAATCACCAGGCCCGGACACAGTACATCCAAGGGTACAAAGGCCACTGGCAGACCTATTTAATAGTTCACTAGAGTCAGGCATGGTACCGCAGCACATGTAGTGCCCCTCCACAAAAGCGGTCCCAAGGATGAGGTGATATGATCCCAGAGAATTACAGACCAGTCAATCTGACCTCAATCGTGTGCAAGCTCATGGAGACCATACTTAAGGAAAGGTTGGTAGAACATCTGGAGGAGCATAGTCTCCAGGATATAAGGCAGCATGGGTTCATGGGGTGGGGTGGTGGGGGGGAATTGTGTCAAATGAATCGGATTGATTTCTTTGACTAGGTCACGAAGACAGTAGACAGGGGCCAAGCGGCAGACATCCTCTATCTGGATTTCAGCAAGGCCTTTGACTCTGTGCCCCACAAAAGGTTGATTAGGAAATTGGCGGATCTCGGGGTTGGGGATAAGATGTCCAGATGGGGGAATACTGACAGAGACAGAACCCAGAGGGTACTTTTGGGGGGGGGGGGAAGGGTTATCTGGCACCAGAGAGGTCACCAATGGGGCCCCACAGGGCTCGGTGCTGGAGCCAGTGTTGTTCAGTGTCTTCATCAATGATATTGGGATGGCATAGAGAGCAAAATGTGCCTATTCACGGATGACACCAAGCTCTGCGAGAGAGCGGACACAGCCGAAGCGATACAGGGCCTACAGGAGATCTGGAAAAGCTGGGGAGGTGGTCCAGGATCTGGCAGCTTGACTTAAATGCCAAGAAATGCTAAGTTATGCACACTGGAGCCAAGAATCCCAGGACGGAGTACTACCTGAATGGAGTCTGGGTATCAGCATCAAAGGAGAATGACAACCTGGGAGTGATGATTACTAGGGACCTAAAGCACTCTACACAGTGCAAGAAAGAAGCAGCAAGGGAAAACAAGATGCTGGGATGCATAGCTAGCGGGATCAGTAGTAAGAGAGAAGGAGGTTATACTACCCTTGTACAAGTCACTGGTGAGCCCACAGCTACAGTACAGAGTTCAGTACTGGTGCCCACATCTCAAAAAGGACATTAACCTGCTGGAGAAGGTCCAGAGGAGGGCTACAAAGATGATAGCAGGTCAGCAGAATAAGGCATTCGAGGAGTGGTTAAGGGCACTGAACGTGCACTCCCTGGAGGGAGGCGGAGAGAGGGAGAGAGAGAGAGAGAGGAGTGACACGGGACATGACTGGGTCCTTCAAGTACCTGAAAGGGATAAATACGGTGGATAAAGAGGGTCTCTTTAAGCTAAGTGGCAACCATAACACGAGGGGGCACAGTCTTAAGCTGGAGGAGTAGAGGTTTAGGAGTGAGATCAGGAAGCACTTCTTCACAGAGAGTGTGGTGGACACTTGGAAGGTGCTGCTAGAAGAGGTGGTCTCATTGAAGATAGTGAGCAACTTCAAGAGAGGCTGGGATAGGCATGGGGGAAAGTAAGGATCATGGGTAGGGAGAATGGGAGGAGTGGGGAGGGAGGGCAGGGAAAGTAGCTCAAGCTGTGGACCCTGCAATATGAGAAGACTAGATAGACCAAGTGGCCTTCATCTGTTGGCCTCTTTACATGTTGGCATGTAAATTAATTTAATATAAAGCTTGTTTTGACCATATTAGGGTTTGTCCCTCTGCAACAATTTGCTACATATACATGTTGGTATTTTTTTTTCCCCCAATTCTTTCTGTATGGGTATCAGAATTTAGCAACCGAGGGGACAAAGTGATATTCCTGGAAAAAGCCAAGATTTTTATCAGGGATAGACCAACTGGCACTGAGGGCAATTACCATCTCTGCTGTCCTGTGTCACTGCAGGACCACTGGACAATTTATGGGAGGGCTTCAAAAGGGGAAATTGACTTTTCATATCAGGAAACTGCTAGCTAACCAGACATTCCTACTGGGCTGGACAAGATTGGGGAAGGGGGAAGAGAAAGATGTATTTGTAAATATAAATTTCCAAGTCCAGATCAGATTAGTTCCTAAGAGGACCCAGCTCTCAAGACAAAGAGAATTAGCCAGGCGTGCTGTCATAGGACATGTGTGCCAAGGGTGGCGGGGGGGAGAGAAGCGACTGTTTTTTGGCAAACCTTGTTAATCCGAGTTTTGTGAGGGCAAGGCAGTCAAAATGAGACTACGAAAAGCTAACACCTAAGGTTCAAGTGTACCCTGATTCACCAAGGCATCCTGTGTGGCAAGTTATTTGACCTTGCTAAATAGAGAGAAAAGCAGATTTTTTTTTCTGTCTCCTGTTTAATACCATTTTCTTTTTTATTCCTGTAGAATTACTGTATATACACATACACACACACACACACACACACAAAACTATATATATATACATATATATACATATACACACACACACACACACACACACACACATATATTCTTTGCAAAAAACTGCATTAATGCAACAGTAAGGTGTTTTGTTTTTTTTTACAGCGACAAAGAGAGGAAATTCCCTGTTACGGTTACCACCCCTTGTACTCCACGACCACCTGCCCCCACCAATAGGCATCGGGGTGTGCGTTGAAAAAGTCCGCCTAACTCTCACCCCATTCCATGTGTAAATAAGCTCAGGTGGTGCAGTATGGGAGAATGGGCGAGGATTAGGACCGACGACCCCAATGCACCGATCCCTATTGGTGGGAGGCGGGCGGTCAGTGGGTGCAAGGGCTGGTAACCCTAACGGGAATTCTCACTTTTGTCGCTGTAAAAACCCTAACTGTTGCATTAATGCAGTTTTTTGCAAATAATTTCCTTACTTTCTGAGAAAGCACAGTAAAGTACAATGTCACGCAAGTTAGAAGGGAGCACGGGGCCCCTCCCACCAACTTGCAAATTTCTGCCCAACATAATAGCACAAGTACTGAATATCATATGTATTGGTGGGAGCGTGTATTGGTGGAAGTGTGGGGCCCTTTGGGCCCCACGTTCCTACCAACTTGAAACAAACCAAACCAAATTTTCACTCGTCAGAGTGGCATAATTAACACCAGTTTACATTTTACCTAACCACTGAAAAGTACCTCCGTGGCAATAAGGGTAGCTGCCCCATAAATTTCAAGCCACTACCACAATGCAAAACGCTAACCGTAAAACGTAAACTGTGTCACGCAATATCTCTGCAGCAAATTAATTATCCGACACCTAAACAACATTATTCATATCTACAGGACATCCCTTCAACACCGTCCAAATATCAAGTTAAAAGACCAAACCACTTCCTAGATATTTAAGTTTTAAGTTTTTGCACCTTTAAAAATTCTTGGATTGAGAGAATGTCTGCGACCTCATGATCAAAGATCATCTTTGATCGTGAGGCACATCTAGTCATGAAATTTAGGCTATTTGGTCCCTCCCAGAGACATCTGGTCCAGCAAAAATCTGGCCATCTCATCCTGCCCTCATGAACAAAGCTCGCAAAGAAATCTCATGACCAAAGAATTTGCAGGCTTATGATCAAAGAATTAAAAAATGTTAAAACTCAATTTTTTGACACAACTACATTAAAACCACAGGCATGGCTCGATAGAGGTAAGCCCCCTGAGCAAAACCCATACTAGTTTTACTTCACAAGTCACCCTTGCGCTGAGACATTTGTCCCCCCCCCAACCCAAACTCTGGCCATCTCGTCCCTCCCTCGTGAATGAAGATAACGATCAAAGATCGTTAGCGAGACGCGATCAAAGAATTTAAAAGTTTAAAACTCCATTGTTTGACACAACTACAGTACATTAAATCACAGGCAT
Source organism: Neoceratodus forsteri (assembly GCA_016271365.2). NCBI lineage: Eukaryota > Metazoa > Chordata > Ceratodontiformes > Ceratodontidae > Neoceratodus > Neoceratodus forsteri. The sequence goes on from JADMNL010000027.1 coordinate 11,755,923, forward strand.
GGCTCAATAGAGGGAAGCCCCCTGAGCAAAACCCACCCAAGTTTTACTTCAGAAGTCACCCCTGGGCTGAGATATTTGTTTTTTTTCCCCCAACCCCAAACTGAAAACAAGATGGCGGTCGTCACAATCGACAAAATTTCTCACGATCAAAGAATCTGATCACGAGCCTGCAAATTCCTTGAGCATGAGGAGTGACCAGATGGCCAAAACCCCATTCTTCTTTCGCAAAACCACCATATAAATTTTTCCATTGACTTATAATGGGAGCTAAAAAGTTTAATAACTTTTGAATGGATTAATATTTTTTCACCAATCAAAAAGTGGCATGTTCCTTGACCCAGGCTCTTTCTTCTATGTGGCAAGTTTCAGACCAGCATGCCACATGGTGACCACGCAGCGCCATGGACAAAACCCAAAAAACTGCCCTCAAAACTGGCAAAAAGTGCATTTTTCAGCAGTTCACTGCGCAAAAAAACTGAGTCCGACCAAAACACAATTTGGCAAATCAAGATATCTACCATGCCCCACCACACATACCAAATGTCATGCAAATCTGTTGAATGGATCCAAAGTTATTAACATGCAAAATTTCAAGTTTAACATTAAAGTGCCTTCACAACCGTAACTATAGGGGCGCGACCGCGCCCATATCATTTAAATTATGGATGTATGTACATATATATACACACACACACACACACACACACATATATACACACACACACACATATATAAATATATACACACACGCACATTTTTTTCTTTTTTTTTTTACATCATGTTTGTATGACAGAGTCCTTTGATGGACAGCTAACTGATTTATAACCAACAAAACTGTGTTTACACTTCTGAAGAGCAGGTAGCAGTTACCATAATTTGCTTCTAAACTGTTCTCAACTGTGACAGAGTAGGGCGAGATGTTTTCCCTTGAGCAAGGAGTGCTGTACTGTGTGAGCAGTGGCTTGGGAGGGATTCAGACCTAAAGATAACACAAGGCAGTGTCTATGCTGAGTGGAAGCAGCTACTGAGTACATTTGTAGGCATCTGAAGAGTTCGAGAAAGCTGGTAACAGTTGTAGGCCAAGTCCGGGATAGACCAGTTCGCCACGCCCGCCAAACTGAGAACTCACAACTGTGTGAGATTTTTAGTGTTTTTGCACAGCAGTGTTATACTGGCGCGGTAGTGCCAGTATAGTTAGGGTTAGTGAGAGCATTTAATGGTTAAGGCCAATTTTTGCAGGTATTAACTTTGGTCAGGTTTAACAGATCTGCTTGAAATGTTGCATGCATCTTCAGAAGGGACATATCTACTGATATGCCAAATTTGGTCTGAATCCCTCGTGTGGTTTCTGAGATAATGAGTGTTTGGGGGGGGGGGGGATTTTTATGTCAACCTGTATCTCAGAAACAGCTGCAGCAACAGGGCTGAAATTTTCAGGGTAGAAAACTGCCTCAGAGATGAGCCTTTTGAAGGTTTGGTGAAAAAATATTATATTATTCCATTCCAAAGTTATTAACCTTTGTTTTTCCCATCATTTCCTATGAGCAAAAATAGATGTGCCTGGTGGCACAGGATTCTATTTTGGAGCAGCACTCCGGCAAGGATTTTATGCCGAAGTTTAGTGATGGGCATACGATTCTATGTCGGAGCAGCTATCTGGCATAGGATCGTATGCCAATTCCCTGATGACCTCAAGGATCAAAATGCCCGCTACCTTTTAGCCATCCTTCTCTCAGCAGGGAAAAAAGCCATAACCAAACTATGGCTGACCCCTGACCTTCCCACCCTCGCAGACTGGTGGTCTATAACAAAACAAATTTATTATATGGAAAAAATAAGATACAGACTGAATAATCGAGAAGAAAAGTTCAACTCAAGGTGGAATAGATGGCTTTTATATTATGCATTTAAAGATACAACATTTGTTCCACAGGTAGGTGACCTTCTCCTATCCCCATCAATACTCATCCCACTGCTCTCCTTCCAGTCCGTTCCCCCCTTCTACCTTTTTCCCACCCCTGCAAATGCACTACTTAAAATAAAGTGACAGCCTCTCTAGGTTCCCCTTTCTTACCTCCCCTCCCTCCCCCTCACCACACTCACGGCATATTCATCGATAGTAGAAAATAAACCACCTAGCAGTCCCATTACTGCACTTATACCCACTTACCTTTACATTAGCTACTTTAGCTAAACCTAAATAACTCCAGGGGCTGATTCTATTTTATACCTAGAGGGCATGGATTCTGCTTCATTTTAGGTACAGGGCTGTAATAACTTTAACTGTTTCTGTACTGCATAAATTATTAACTTCTGTGTTCCCTAATCTGTTAAATGGCATAATTTGATTTGTATCTATCTCTTTATTGTACCTATTTATAGACACAACCAAATTAAATGTGTTGTAAATGTTTGTAATTTTAGAAAATTGAATAAAGAACAGAATAACAAAAAAAAGGATTGTATGCCAAAGCATCCTGCTGTAGTGTACAGGTACAGGTCGGCACCCCACCCCCAAATGACTACGGGACACTGAGGATCCCACTCCCTGTCCCCAAATCTGTTTCTCCCTCTCCCGAAAAGAAAAAAAAAAAAAAAAAAAAAGAAAACAGTCCCCGACGTCATTTGTTTACTTCGATGCAGAATCCTGCATCCTGCCATTTTTGATGCAGAATCCTGTATCAATGTGCTCACTTTTGCCGACATCGGGGTGCCTAATCCCTGAGTCGTCATTTACACTCCCCTCCACTAATGTGGCACACTGGAGAGCCCACCCCAAGTGTACCAAAATAATGACATTATTAAGATTATGTTTCCAACACCGGGATGCCCATCCCCGGTGTAGGATGCTCCCCTCCCAAAGCCCGCTGTTCCTATATTTGAGCAGCAGACGTCGGGGTCCCCAATCTCCGTGTCGGCTTTCTGAAGTAACCCCACACTCAAGTACTCAGGGACACTAGGGAGCCCACTCCCAGTGTCCTGAAATAGAATACACACACACATATACTTTTTTTTTTTTTTTTAACCTGTCAAAAAAGAAAACTGTCTCCCAACGTACTTGCCGACATTGGGGTATCTAATCCCCATGTCAGCACTTGTCCCCCCCAAAACTGCCCACTCCCAGTGTCCACAAGTAAATCTCTTACCTTGCCAAAAACAAAAAACTGTCAGACAACTTTTTTTTTTTTTAATCGATTAATAAACTGTCCTTTGTTGTCTCCCCTGTCCCCGCGCCTCCATCCCAACCCTCCCACGGAGCACCCACCTCCACACACTCTCTCTCTCTCTCTCTCTCTCTCTGTCTCTCACCCTATACTTAACATAGAAACACAGAATTTGATGGCAGATAAAGACCGCTTGGCCCACCCAGTCTGCCCATTTCCCTACCTAATGGATAAGCTGCAGATCCTAGTTAACCAGCAGCCTACTTCTTCCTACCCCCAACCCCCTAGAATTGCCTTATGACTGTCCCATGCATACCTCCACAGGTCGTCGGCTGTCATCTTCTCTGAACTGTAACACGTCTACACTCTTCAAAGCTTAACTACCAATTGAAGAATCGAGGTAAGCGCCGCATAAAGGCCGTCAATCAATGGGGTTTTCAACTTATGTTGCTATCTCAGCCATTTTTAGGACAAAAAAAAAAAAAAAAACCACCAAATTTTCAACATGGGGTTCTTGAGACACCACCTCATGAACACTGCCACTGTCATTTCGTTATTCAGTCCCAAAAGGTGATTTTGCGGTCGTTGGACGGAATCATCTTTCCGGACAGATTAACAAAATGACAGTGCCAGTGTTCATGAGGAATAAAAGCCCTATGTTGAAAATTTGGTGCAAAAATTCCCCAAAAAGACTGTGTTACGAGTGTGCACTGCGCAGTTTCTACACACATTTGTAACTTTGCCAATTTGAAATATTTTCACTCCAGATTTTCAACACTGAGATTTTTTCAGACCTCCTCATGAACAGTGCAGCTGTCATTTTTCACATGCTGCCCAAAATGTGTTTTCGCATCGCTGTATGAAAATCAACTTTTTGGACACACTAACGAAATCATAGCTGGCTTATTGGTGTGTGGAGGGTGGGGGTGGTGTTGCGATGGTAGGGTTGAGTGGGGGGGGACCCATGACCCCAAGTCACACCCCAATGCTTGTTGGTGTGTGGCGGTTGAGGGGTGCAGTTCCAATAGGGTTTGGTGAGGAAGGGGTATAACAGTTGTAAAGACTAACAACAAATTTTCTGACCTGTATCACTCTGGTTGAAGAGCTATGTGTAGAACCCTAACTTTGTCTTAAACAAAATTTTTTGTTAATGTATTTATACATTTCAAAAGTTTTACAAACAAAGTCATATTGTGGGGAAGGGGGCCAAAGAGAGAACAGAACATGTCCAATGTACAAAAATACTACAGCAAAACAGAAATGAGTAAAACAATATCTACAAATAACAAGAAAACACTTCAGAATAAAAAAATGTTCTTATAGAAAAATTACTGTATAGTACATTTCAAAACAGGCAAAAAAACATTAAACTATGAGCAATAAAACAACAACAAGAGGAGTAGGGACTGATTAACTGGGGGAAGAGGAGATAAGTAAGTGATAGCACAGGGAGGAAGGCTAATGACAGAATTCCACCCCAGTAACAGGAACAGCTACAGAAGTGAGTACAGAAATCACAGGGGAGAGATTAGAAAGGGGGAATGAGCTCCAAATTTTAGGGAAGTGGAACGAGAAGGCACAGCAGCTTTCACTGGTGGGAGTACAAGTGAGCGAATGTAAACACTATAAAGGGTGTAAGATGTAGAAAGAGGGAAACAGCAGAGAAGCAAGATATGAGGGAAGGAAGCCAAACCAAAATTTGGAGATAAATGAGGCACAGTGGGAAAGGCACCTCTTAGGGCTGGCAGTATAGCCTAGAGGTTAGAGGAACAAGGTGAAAACGAGCTCGAGACATCCAGCAGGGCAGACCCGAGTTTGATTCTCACAACCTCCACTTGTATACTGTGCGACTCTGAGCAAGTCACTTAACCGCCCAGTGCTCCCAGGCCGCCCCCGAAAACAGGTAGTTGTGCCTAGTGGGCCTTACCTGATTACCAAAAAGACAACACATCGAGAGAGGAGGGAGAATGCATTATATAAAGAACAATGGTGAGTACACAGGCAGCTCAACAGGCGTGAAAGAGAGGGTCCAGTCTAGCTAAAGTGGACTTTGGAGCATACTTGCAGCTATACCATACCTCTCAACTGTCACTAATTACGAGAGATGTCCCTCTTTTTACCCCTCAAAATTGCTCTGTCCCTTAGCTGTCCCCCACGGAAAAGGTGCTGCTCGCACAGAGAACGTGCTGTAAATTCAAATTTTGAAGCAGAAATTCATCAAATTCTAAGATGCAGAATCAAAAATCAACTTTGTACATGTAAACACAGCGATTTCCAGTTTCATGAACTTGTATCTCCATGGTTAAGGAGGGGTCTCTCCTTGTAAGGGCCAGTGTCCCACACTATCCCTAATTTTGAGTGTCTAAGTCCCTCATTTCAGTGACAAAGGGTTGAGAGGTGTGAAGTGTACTAACTGTACCTGACCAACACAAGCAAGATCGTTCAACTAGTAAATGGTATCGGTCATAAAATAAGGCAAAATACGACAGACTGGACGATTACAATGTACTTCATTTTTTTCTTGCATTAAACACACACACCACTGAAAGAAGCGCCCGAATCTCATAGGCGTTCAATATATATATATATATATATATGTATGCAACTTCACTTTTTGTTCTGAAGTCCCACTTTTACACGACATCCCACCTCGTAAACACTATCGCCGTTACCGAAACGGACAGAACGAAAACAGCCCCCTCCGACTCCGGCACCCCGTTCCCTGCGCTCTGCCTCCTCACCTCCTGGATGTCATTTTGCAGTAGCCTGACAGGTCTTCTAGCGAGTTCCTTTTTCTTCACGAATTTTCTCCTTTTGGTCAGTTCACCCAAGTTCCGGATACATCTGGCCAAGTTCGGAATACGGTCGACCGCGACTAGTCCGTTTAGTTAACCGGACAACGGGCTCCTGACTGTAGAAAGCAGCTCGGGCCTCTAGAACCCCAGCTTCCCAGCACAAAAGGTCCGACGCTGATGACGCGTAAGAGCGGCGACAGGACGAGCCAGCCCCCGCCATAGACCCAGACAACACCGCTATGGCCCCGCCCCCGACCTGCAAGAAACCCTGGCATGGCAACGCCCGTTTGTGAGGCACGGGAAGCGCGCCGCCATCTTTTGGATGGCAAAAGACGTGGGTGCCCCACTGACCTGTTGTCTGAAAGGGTGTACAGGTGCCAGTAGGGTAGTTGGCTGGGGTCAGAAACTGTTCCAGGTGAGAGGGGTGTTCTAGGAGCAGTGAGGTTGGCCAGCTGGGGGGAAGGCTGTTGCAGGGGCTGAGGACCTGGTCCAGCAACATGGAGGGTGGTGAGACGAAAAAGACTGTCCAAGGGCTAGAAGAGGGATCCAACTGTAATGAGGTGGGTCAGATGAGGGTTGGAGGCAGGTCTGTGTGCTGGAAGTGTGTTCAGCTGGTCTGGGGGCTGGAGGGGTGGACCACCTGGATATAAGGTGGTTGACGGCGGGGGGGGGGTTAATCCATGTGAAGGCACAGCAGTTGGCTTGAGAGGAGAGGTTGGTCCAGGGGCTTGAAGTGTGCTCCAGTTCCAGGGAGTGTGGTAGACAGGGAGGAAAGGCTGTTCTGGGGGATGCAAGGACTGTCTGCTGGGGAACAGAGGCTTTTCTGGTGGCTGGAAGGGTGGTCTAGGTGCAGGGAGGGTGATTGAAGAGGGAGGAGACACTGGTCCAGGTGCTGGAAGGGTGGTCCAGTGGCAATGAGGGTGGTTGGCCCTATGTTAATTCTAGAGTAACATACACGTAGAGCCTAATCAAACAACTCAGGAGGTGAAGCTGGAGCAGTTCCGTGAGTGGGGATGTAGAGTGTTGTAGAGAATGAGATGTCTGGGTGGGCACAGAAGAGAGGGTCATGAAGGGGTTGCAAAGATGGGAGTCCAGTTGGAGGAGTTTTGGGTGAGGACCGGGATTTGTCTGTTACATGTGGGATGGGAAAAACAGCGGGATCCAGGAGAAGAAGGCCAAGTAATAGGGGCTTGGGTATATGGGGGAAGGGGGGCTCTTACTATGCCCTGATGAAAACATACCACACCAGGAGCATCACAATAGTGTTGCCACCTGTCCTGGTCTGACCAGGACAGTCCTGGACTTCCAGTTACTTCTTGATGGCAAACAGGAAAATTGGTAGATGCCCTGGTCATATCTCTAAACTGTCCTCAATTACAATGGGAACCATGCCTTTTACACCTTAAAATTGTGCTGCCCCTGTTCATCCCTAAATGGAGAAGGTGTTGCCTCTTAAAAAAAATATTGTAAATTCAGACTTGAAAGCATAAATTAATACTATTCTAAGCTGCTAAATCAAAAATAAACTTTGCACAAATATGTAGTGCCCCCAAGTAGCAGTCTGCAGCAGCCCTATGAAAAGGGGGCTTGCTAGGGAACCCAGGCAGGACATGATAGAGTGCTTGGGAACCCCATTAGAGCCCACCTAGTTAGCCCAGGGGAGAGAAACGTGCATAGGGGTCCCAGAGTGCAATATGAAGTGTCATTAGGGAGAAAATATGTTTATTCAAGGCATCTTGCTTACACCACTAGCCAGTATGCCTCAGTAGCTCGTACCAGCAACCTCTGTGCCCCCAAAATGCCCCCTGTCAATCAATGTAAAGGAGCCTGCCCGGTCTACAGAAAAAGTCCCCAAGTGAGCATGCTTTTGTTTAGAAGTGTTTGAAAATTAAACTGAAACTAAGCAAGGCCGGCCCGGTGGCACTGAGGGTTGAGGCACTGTACACCACACCTTCCGCCATGCCGGTGACCCGGGCTTGGAGCAAGCTGAGGCTGCCGGGGTCGGCAGCGGGGAAGGGGAAGATCAAGTGTCCAATGGACTGCTCTCCTATCCCGGAGAGGGAAGGTTGGCTGTCCTGCTCTTTGGCTGCCTCCTAGTGGAGGCCGGGTGGCAGCATTGGAGTTACAGGCAGCAAAGGAGCACAGTTTCATGGTGTGCGTGCACCGCCACATGCATGCACTCATGGCCACAGAAGGGAAGGGAGAAAAATGGAAAAAGGAACTGGCGACTGTGGACTACATGAAACGCTGCCTGCCGCATCTTCTTCCCGCTGCCGTAGATGGTTTGCTTGGCCCCAAATCTGGACTATGAGTACTGGGTGGGGGGAGGATGGCCCTTCCCTTCCCGGCCCTGCCATGGGTGGAAATCTGTGAGGGAAGTGAGGCTCGTCAGTGACAGAGGATGGCAGAAGGATGGGGGGGACAGAGTGGAGATAGCCCACCCACGGTGTGCCTGGGGAGGAAAAAAAAATGAAACCAAGCACACTGCCAAAGACGTGTGGATGTCAGTGAGCCCTCTTCTGGGTTTTGACATCCACAATATGGCACAGCACTTTACGTACTTCCTCTTGGCGGCCCTGATGAGTGCTGCCATTCTAGTGTTTTGTTTTTATTTCTGAGTTCTGTTGACAGTGAGTACACGCCAACTGTTACATAGAAACATAGAATTTGACAGCAGATAAGGACCGCTTGGCCCACCCAGTCTGCCCATTTCCCTACCTGATGGATAAGATGCAGATTCTAGTTAATCAACAGTTTACTTCCTCCTACCCCCCCACTAGAATTGCCTTATGCCTGTTCCATGCATTCTTGAATTCTTCCACTGTTCCTGATTCCACAACCTCCTCAGGAAGGCTGTTCCATGCATCCACAACCCTCTCTGTGAAAAAATACTTTCTAACATTACCTCTGAGCCGTCCCCCTCTATCTTCAAATTGTGCCCCCTTGTTCTTGCACATCTCTTCTTCTGAAAGATACTACCCTCTTGTACTTTGTTAATTCCCTTGAGATACTTGAAAGTTTCTATCATGTCCCCCCTCCTCCTTTCCTCAAGAGTATACATATTAAGCTGCTTGAGTCTCTCCTCGTATGTCTTCTGGTGCAGACCTTGCACCATTTTGGTTGCCCTCCTCTGAACAGCCTCCACTCTGTCTGTGTCTTTGCGGAGATGGGGTCTCCAGAATTGCACGCAGTACTTCAGATGGGGTCTCACTAACTGTCTGTACAGAGGGATAACAACTTCCTGTTTTCTACTGTTGATGCTTCTCCCTATGCATCCAGTATCCCCCCAGCCCTCCTTACTACCTTCTCACATTGTTTGCTCACCTTTAGGTCATCTGATATAATTATTCCTAGGTCTCTTTCGATTTTTGTTGTTGTTATTAACTCCCCCCCCATTCTGTACTCTTCCCCTGGGTTGTTGTTTCCCAGATGCATTACCTTGCACTTCTTTGCATTGAATCTGAGCTGTCACATATTTGACCATTCCTCTAACCTTGCCAAGTCCCTTATCATTCTTTCCATCCCACCTTGTGTATTGACTCTGTTGCAGATCTTTGTGTCATCTGCAAAGAGACCTACCTTTCCTTCTAGGTGCTCTCCAATATTACTTATAAAGATATGAAAGAGCCGGTCCCAGTACCGAATTCTGCGGCACCCTGCTAGTTACCCTCCTTTTTTCACCGTGGACTCCATTTACTATTACCCTTTGCATCCTGTTGTCAAGCCAGTTTTTTATCCAGGCTACCACCTTGGGACCCACTCCAAGGCTGGCTAACTTGTATATTAATCTTTTGTGTGAGACTGTGTCAGATGCCTTGCTAAAATCTAGGTAGGCCATATCCACAGCCCCTCCCTGGTCTACTACTTTGGTCACCCAGTCAAAGAAATCTATTAGGTTCATCTGACGTGACCTTCCGGCTGTGAAACCATGCTGCCTTGGGTCCTTTGCCCCACTGGCCTCTAGGTACTCAACAATTCTTTCCTTCAGAAGTGATTCCATCATTTTCCCTACCACTGAAGTCAAACAACTGGTCTATAGTTTCCTGCCTCTGCCCTGCTCCCACTTTTGTGAAGTGGAATCACATTTGCCCTCCTCCAGTCCTCAGGTAGCACTCCATCCTCCCATGATTTGTTAAAGAGAGTAGTCAGTGGTGTTACTAGTTCTACCCTTAGTTCTTTTAGTATTCTTGGGTGAATCCCGTCAGGCGCCATTGCTTTGTCCACTCTCAGTTTCAAGAGTTCTTTCAAAACCCTTTCTTCTGTGAATGGACTGGTATCGACCCCCCTATTCAGAGTTTCTCCTTTGTTTGGTTTAGGTACCTCCCCCTCCTCATCTGTTGTGAATACTAAGCAGAAATATTCGTTCAGTATCCCTGCTTTTTCACTGTCACCCTCTGCCCACATTCCTTCCCCTTTATTAAGTCTCTGTAACCCTCCCTTGGTCTTTCTTTGCTCCCTAATGTACCTATAAAAGATTTTATCCCCCTTCTTAACAGAGTTGGCTATCTTTTCCTCAGTTTGTGCCTTTGCTATTCTGACTGTCTTCCCTGCCTCCTTCTGCTTTAACTGATAAAGTTCTCTGTCCTGCTCCTTCTGTGTTTCCTTATATTTCCTGAATGCTGTCCTGTTCTCCTTAACTGTCCCTGCCACCTCTTTTGAGAACCATAGTGTTTTTTTTCCTTCGTTGTGTTTTATTGATTTGCTTCACACAAAGGCTTGTTGCCTCTGCGATGGCTGTTTTGATTATTCCCCATTGTTCCTCCACCCCTCCTTCTTGCCAATTTGCTAGTGCTTTTCTGAGGCACTCTCTCATTTTCCCAAAGTCAGCCTTCCTAAAGTCCAATACTCTTGTTTTTGTATGGCTTGACTCTATGGCTGTGTTTTTTGTGAACCACACTGTTTGGTGGTCACTTGTTCCCAGATGGCTACCCACTTCTAAATCTGAGATCCTTTCTCCTTCCCCATTTGAGAGTACCAGGTCTAAGATTGCTCCCTCCCGAGTGGGTTCCAACACTAGCTGTCTGAGGCATGCCCCCTGTAGGGCATCAAGAATTACCCTGCTCTTGGATGTAAATGCATCAAAGGTACTCCAGTTAACATCTGGCATATTCAGGTCCCCCATCAACAATATCTCCCCCTTTTCTGCCATTTTAAGGAAGCCTTCTATCATTTCCTTGTCCATTTCCTCCCCCTGAGATGGGGATCTGTACACAACCCCCATGCGGATTGTGGTACCATTTCCTGTCTCCAAGGGTGACCCATAGTAACTCATTAACTTGCTGTTTACTGTTTAGTTCTGTTGCTTTAATCCCTTCCCTTATACAGAGAGCTACTCCTCCTCCTCCTCTTTTACCCACCCTTTCCCTCCTGCAGACTGTGTATCATGGTATGTTGACATCCCACTCATGGTTCCCTGTGTACCATGTTTCAGTGACTGCCACAATATCCAGGCATCCCTCTTCCATCAAGGCCACTCGTTCAGGGAGCTTGTTGCACAGACTGCGGGCATTGGTACTCATCACCTTTCATTTATTTTTTATGGCCTTACCCCTTTTAGCCCCATTCTTGTCCTTACTGCCTTTTTTCTGCTTTTATCCCTGTCCTGCTCCCTACTGACTTCTCTACCTTGGTGTTTACCTCTCTAACTACTGAGTTTTGTGAGGGGAGGCTGGGATTTCCCTGCTCCTTTTTAGTGCCTCCCCCCTTGGCTAGTTTAAATACTTGCCAATGAAGCATTTAAACCTGTTACCTAGGATCCTGGTTCCACCCCTGGGCAGATGCAGACCATCATACCAGTATAAGCCTGCATCCCTCAAGATGGCTCCCCAGTCCCCAATGAAGCCAAAACCCTGAGCTCCACACCAGTTTTTCAACCATTAATTGAATCCCATGGTGTGGAATACCCTAGCATCATCCTTGCCATAGACAGGCAGCACCTCCGAGAAGGTTACTGTATGTGCTACTTTCTAAGGCCCCTCCCCAACTCCACAAACTCCTCTTGCACCGCTCTGATCCCATTCACAGCCAGGTCATTTGTCCCTAGGTAGACAATGACATCCAGCTCCCTCCCTCGTACAGCGGCTCCCACGTTGCCCTGGAAGTACAGCCTGGTACAACCCCAGGGCCACAGAGCTAGGAAAAAAAGGACTTGAACAGCAATGCATCATCACAGTGCATGTAAATCTGGGTGCCATATTGTGGAGGTCAGCTTAGCAGACTCTTGCTATTCTGAGTGTCTTCTGATAGCTACAGTGACACTGTTCACTGCTCCTGAAGTTTACAAAATCCTCTGATTCACTGTTTTCATACAACAACTGATGATCTAATGTACTAGTGTTCCGATCTTATGTTCATGTTTTTTTACAATTTTCATTCATGATTTTTAGTTACTCCAACTGCTGTTCTGCTTCTGATCAAAGTTTCAGCAGTGACAAATCATTTTAGTAAATGTGTAATTTTACTGCCCTATACATAGAGGATTGTGTATGAGCAGTCATACATAACATAGAGGATAATGTATGGTTCACTATCCACAACAAGCATGTGTAGGTATCGATAGGTTGCTGCCGTGGCAATCTAGACATGGCTACTCACTCTTGCTATGGATAGCAGACCATACAGTGTCTTTTATAGTGTATGGCCTACTATGCACAAGACAAATGAGTCTGTGTGCCTTAAAGTGATTTAGTCAGTTTAATTACGTTCAAACTGACTTACCTTACTTTATACATTATGTCGGTAATAGTCACTTTGCCCCATTTTCAATAGTTAATTCACTGTCTGTATTTAGATACAAACAATAAATATTTTGGCCCCAATAACATAGGCCAATTGATTCCTTCTTCCCCAGTGATGAATGCACTCCCACACTATGACATCCTGTAAGAGAGGGCACGGGGGCGCGCCCACATGAAATGAATGGGGCTCAATTTTGGGTCCTATTTAATACCTTACAGTGGCAAACTGGACATTAATGAAGGCCACTGCTCAACTAACAAGGGCCTTGTTAGTTTAATTGAGTGGTGGCCTCCATTAATTTCCAACCAACCATTGTAAGGTATTAAATAGGTTGCAAAATCGAGCCCCATTCATTTCAATGGAGTCTCTCTTGTTGGATGTCATAGTGCGGGGGCGTGTTCATCAATGGGGAAGTAAAAGAATCAGCTGGCCTACATGGTTGGGGCCAAAGTGTGTTTGATTGTATCAAAATACAGACAGTGAATTAACTACTGAAAATGGCACAAACTGACTATTGCCAACATAACTTTTAAATTAATTTAAATCAGGTGTGAATCTGACTAAATCACTTTAAAATATCACTAACTTTTTCAGTGCTGCTGTTTTACAAGGTAATCTTTCGCCACTGCAGTCGCTTCAGGAATAGCGGAGAATCCCAGAATGCGCATGTGTGAAGATGTTCAAAGTTGTTGTACTGCAGAAGCTACATATCTAGTGCAACAGAAGCATAATGACGTGGCTACCATAGCACAACAGTGTTGTTCTATGTATGGATTTCTTCCTAAAATAACATTCTACTGTATACTATATATATATATATATATATATATATATAATGAGTTGGACATTCAAATGTTAAGATGTGATCCTTTATTATATGTTGCATTCGCTTTTTAGACTGCTTGTTCTTCAGAAACTGTGTCAGCCGATATGTAAAAGTACTATTTTAAAAAAAAAGTTTCCCTTTATTGCTTTAAAGTAGTGTCACAAAAAATTTTCCCCCCTAAAAGCTGCTGTCAGATACAAATCATAAAAATATCAGCAGCTGGCCCAGTGGCGCTGAGGGTTGAGGCATTGAATGAGCACGGGTTGCCGTGGGTCGGCAGGGAGGAGATGGATTGAGCATCCGTTGGACTGCTCTCCACCTCCGGGGAGGGGGGATTTCAGTGGCCGATGCTCGCCTGACCCCTAGTGGAGGCTGGGGCTCGACAGCATGGAGCTGCATAACAGGGGATGGGGGTGCGGCAGATGCTTAAATGGGGCACGCAAAGGAGCGTGCATGAACCCAGTCGCTGGCATCATTGCACGCCGTGCTCCCAGAAGGGGAGAAAAGGAGGAAAAAGCTCCCAAAAGGATGATGAGGGGGAGCTCACAGGCCCTACACCTGGCTAGCCATGGTGCAACACAGATCCGGTCTCGGTGGGGGAAGGGCCCCCTCTGCCGACCCTGCCGGGGTGGGTAATCCCTGGGTACTAGCGCCGGCTGATGGATGCCAGGGTGATAGGGCTGGGGCTCCCCCTCAGATTGACAGGGCCAAGGAGTATAAGGTAATAAACAATAAATAAATAAAAATATCAGCAAATCTGTCAGAAGTATTTTTCTATGTACAGTACCTTCTGTGCTGTGCACCATATTTTTTTAAAGTAAATGATCCCAACCTTAACAATCAGATATGTCTATTTCCTACAGAAACATGTAAGCCACTGTTTTTTGCTTAATGGAAAAATATATGGTATTATATAATACTCCAATTTTAATGGAAGTTGAAACTCACCCTCCACTCCGACCCCAGCCAGGTGTCTCAGCATGCCCCGTACCAGCCCACCCATGTACCTCCTCTTCCTACCTACCCTGGCACGGTGTCAACACATACCTTGGACCACACATCCGCAGTACCTCCACCAGCCCCACCAACCACGGCAGTGTGTCTCCACTTACTGTATCCATGATCACCCATGTACCTACTCCGGCACCACCTGTGTACCCCCCCTACCCACTTCACATCCATGTGCACAGCTTATCTTTCTCTTGTCACATGTTTCCATGCATGTGTAGTCTCATGTATCGGTCCCACCCCACCACTACCTACCCCTGCACTACCTACATGTACACATAATCTTTTTAGACAGATGTGTTTCCATGCATGTATAACCCCGCAGCCCCTGCATCTCCCCCTCACCAACTACCATGACATGGTGTTTCCACATACCCAGGACTGCATATACCTCTACATACACTGGACCACACATGGACCTGCCACCCGCATACCAAACCCACTCTGGCATCACTAATGTACCTCACCTCCCCTTCTCACCTACCCTGGCACAGTTAATATGTACCTCTCCAGCCCCACCTACAATGGCCTAGTGTCTCTGCATGCATACACCCCAACCCCACACCAGCATGATGTCTCCACATACCCATGACCACCCATGCCACTACCCATTCTCACCACCTATCCTAGCACAATGTCTCCACATACCCGGGACCACCTATTTACCCTCCATCCCCACTCCCACATACACAGGAGCACCGTGTACCCCAGCTCCATACATATCCTGGACTGAATATTTACCTCCCTCACCTACCGTGGCACAGTGTGTCCACATACATGGGACCACACTTGAACCTCCACCATCCTATCTACCCCAGAATGATGTCTCAACATACCCTCATCCCCCCCACACATATCTCATCATCACTTAAGTACCCCCCTCCCTACCTGCCACCCATGTACAGACACATTCCTTCTACAGTCATGTTTTCCCATGCACATACCATGGCATGGTGTCTCCACATTCCTCTGACCACCCATTTACCTGTCCCCCACAGACCTACCACAAAACCACTCATGTACCCCTCCTCCCCACCTTCCACCCATATACACACGTTGCTTCTGCAGCCCTGTGTTTCCTTGCACATACCCTACCACAGGGCTGTGCACTTTGAAATTTTGACACCATGCTGTGCCACCTGTGCTCTGACACCACGTTGTGCCAAGTATGATGCCAACACCACACTGTGCCACAAGCACTATGGCGCTGCTCTGGGCCATGTGCACTGCTGAAACCACTCTGTGCCACATACATTGCTGACATCATGCTGTGCCAAGTGCGATGCTGCCACCACACTGTAACATGTGCACAGGGCACAGTTCAGAGTCAGCAGTTCATGTGGTACAGTGCAATGTTGGTAGGGGACTTGGGACTGAATAGTTTAACTGTTCATCCGAAAGGCGCCAGCAGAGATGGCCAGACGGTACACAGTGCTGTGCCATGTAAACTGCTAACACTGCGCTGTGCCGCATGCAATCTTGACACTACACTGTCACATGCACTGCTGACATTACAGTGGCATGCACTATGACACATCAACATTGTGCCACATGAAACAACAACACTATATTGTGCCATGTGCAATTCTGACACTTCACTGTGCCATGCACACTGCTGACAATACATGCCATATGCAGCGATGACATTGCACTATGCCATGTGCAGGGCCAACACTGAATTGTGTCTCATGCAATGCAGTACCAACACTGCACAGAGCCACGTGTACTGATGATCCTGCACTATGCCATGTACAGTCCTGGCACTGCACTGTGTCATGTGCACTGCCAATACTGCTGTGCCACATGCAATGCCAACATTGTGCTGTACCATGTGTCATGTAGTACCAATACTGCTCAGAGCCACATGTACTGATGATACTGCACTGTGTCACATGCAATCCTGGCACTGCATTTTCGTGCATTGCTGATACTGCTGTGCCACGTGTAATGCCAACAATGCACTGTGTCACACATGCACTAAGAGCCTTAGGTGGGGGACAAGTCAGATTCCAGGACTGCGTACGGGGCTGTGGAATGGAAACAGAAATATAGAATTTGATGGCAGATAAAGACCTGGGCACTAGTGATGGCAATGCGTGTTACACAGTGCAATTACAGCAGTGCATGTGGCACAACAGAATGACGGCAGAGCACGTGGCACAGCACAGTAATGTTGGTTCACATGGCACAGTGCAGGCAGTACATGTAGCACAGTGCGGTGACAGCTGTACCTGTGAAACAGTTCAGTGATGGCCAACACCACACCGTGCCACATGCACCGTGATGCCGCAGGCCATGTGCACCACTGACACCATGCTGTGCCACATACACTGCCAACACCTCTCTGTGTCAAGCGCAGTGCTGACACCATACTATGCTATATGCACAGGGCACAGTTCAGTGTCGGCAGTGCATGTGACACAGCATAGTGATGGCACTGCATGTGGCACAGTGCAGTGTTGGCAGTGCATTTGGCACAGAAAGTGATGGCAGTGCACGTGGCACTGTAGAGTGTCAGCAGTGCATGTGGCAGACTGCAGTGTTGGCCATGAATATGGCACCACTGAGTGAGAGCTAACACAAACATGGCCACATCTTGACTGCATTCTCTGAACTCAGGTTGTCTGAATAGCAGTTGTTTTCAGCTTTCATCTGTTACTCCACAAATTGTTTTTAAAAATAATTTACACAATTATTATCTTGCTGGGAGGAGCTTATTTTCCTGTGTGAAAGCAGCATACATGCTGCTTTGTCTGCATCAGGTATATAGATGCCACGGGACACCAGTTCGTCATGTACCATATGATGGGAGAGAGGGATGCAACTAGGCACTAGTAATGGCAACACATGTGGCACAGTGCAGTCACAGCAGTGCATGTGGCACAGCACAGTAACGGCAGTGCAAATGGCATGGTTCAGTGTTGGCAGCACCTGATGCACAGTGTTGTGACAGCCATACATGTGAAAAACTTCCATGATGGCAGTGCACGTGGTGCAGCTCAGTGACAGCAGTACATGTGGCACAGTGCAGTGATGGGAGTGCACATGGCACAGTGCAGTGATGGCAGTGCACATGGCACAGTGCAGAAATAGCAGTGCACGTGGAATAGTGTAGTGGTGGCCATGCCCATGGTGTAGCTCAGGTGGTAAACCACATGGTACAGAACAGTGATGGTAGACCACATGGCACACTATGGTGTCTTCTGGGCACATGGTACTGCTCTGTGGCAGCAGTATGTTTCTCAATCTGCTGTGGTGGCACTGCAATGTGCCATGCACAGTGATGCTGCCGCACTGTGGTATGTGCTCTTCAAATACTATGTTGTCCCATGTGCACTGCAGACACCACAGTGTGCCACATGCAATGCAGATACAGCACTGTGCGGGGTGCAGGGAAGGTGTGTGGGGCCACAGAGTGCAGAGGCCAGTAGGTGTACCCGGTGCAGTGGAGGTAGTCAGGACAGCAGGGGTAACAGAGCAACAGCAGCCGGGGGGGGGACACAAGCCAGGGACATGGACAGTGCCAGCTTCCACATGGAAGCTGTAATGAGGGGTGAGGCATTTGCAGGGGACGTGGCCGTGGAAGGGCTCGTCGTGAGACGCTTCAACAGGCAGTACTGAGCCCACATCAGCTGCGCTCTATTCAGATGTAGAGATTGTGGGCTGGTACCGCCTGAACAGGGCAATATTGAGGCGGCTCCGTGAGCTGTGCAGTGATGTGATGCAGGCACCCTCACGATGGAGTCATGCTCTGTCAGTGGAGACAAAGGTAACAGCCTGCATGTGCCTGCTCACCATGGGTACCTTCCAGAGACCAACAGGGGACACCACAGGCATAACACAGTCGGCCACGTCACGCATCCTCACCCAATTCTTAAGCGCACTGCTGCCACATGCTGCGGAGTACATCCATTTCCCCAGCACTGCGGCGGAGCGTACAGCAAACATACAGTAGTTCCACAGGGTAGCACGTGTGCCTGGGCGTGCTTAGAAGATGCAGACTGCACCCTGGCCATTCGTGATAAGCAACTGGGCCCCGATGGGGCAGCCTATCGGAATCAGAAGGGATTTTCCAGTGTCAACTGCCAGGTGGTGTGTGATGCCAGTGGGCGCATCATCAATGTCTGTCCCACGCACCCTGGTGGAGCACACGATTCATTCATATGGTACCAATCAGCACTGTGCCATCGATTCAAGAGTGGGGACTTCTCCACAGGACATCGAGTGGGTGAGTATGCATGTAGGATTGGCAAATTGGGGGCAAGGGTGGGTAAGCCACAGGTGCCATGGGTGTGGCACACAGGGTTAGGGGCAATATGAGCCTGAACAAGACACTAACCTCCACTATCTCCACACAGGTGACAGTGGATACCCACTCCATCCCTGGCTGCTCACACCCTACTAGTGGCCCACGACCCCATCGCAGCAACGCTTCAATGAGGCACACGCTGCCACACGCGACATCATTGAGCGGGTGTTTGGGATGCTGAAGGCATGCTTCCAATTCCTAGACACCTCCAGCGGTGACCTACAGTATAGCCCCTCAAAGGCCTGTGGGATATTTCTGGCCTGTTGTATCCTGCACAACATGGTCAAAGACTGTGGGATAGCTGTACAGGTCGAGGAGGGGGACAGCGATGGGGATGCCGGTGATGCCGGTGATGATGGGGATGAGCAGCCCCCCCTTGGACGACGTGACCCCCGACTGATACGGCTGGCCCAGCTGCACTGAGACACCATCACAGAGGAGCACTTCACCCAACACAGGTAAGTTGTGGGGCCTTGTGCAACCAACAGTGGCTAGGGCACAACCCACATACACACAGGGAAACACACCAGGGGTGCATGACAGCAAGGGAAGTGGCAGGGCACAGAAGCACACACATACAACCAGGGGGGTGAACAGTAACACGCCACATGGACAGACACACACACACACACACAACAGGCACAAAGTGCACAGGGGTCAGGTACACAACAGAGCAGTAACACAGACACTAAAAACACACACATCCACAGGCCACCACCACCACCGTTACTGTCCATGTACGTGTGTCAGATGCTGGGCACCTTTGCACTTTGGTGTACAGTGCAATGCAGGCATCATCATGCACACTCACCTGTGGACAGCAGTTAGGAGGGTGTGCAGGTGGTCCGTGTGTCTGCGTGTAGGGCAGGGCACCCACTGGTGCACTGCCCACCGAAACACACATTGCACACAGGGCAGCACCAGACAGGGCCTGCACTGGGAGACAGCTCAGTCATGCGGCACAGTGCCACGGCCACCTCGGATGCATGGGCGGCCCCGCTGAGACCCAGCAACACTAGCAGGCTGAGCACGGGCCACATGGGGTGGCACCAATGGACCACCAGGGGTCCCACTGCGAGAACGCGACCTTGCCAGCACAGGGGTCTGCAGCATACCGAACCTACCTGCACCAGGGGTGCTCAGGATGCCCACAGCTGAACCCGGCGTTGACAGAGTGGGTGTCTCACGATGCCGGGAACGGGGAGTGGATAGCATACTGCATGGTGTGAAAGGCACAGGGGCACCTGACTGTGTGCCCAATGTGGCCATGACACCGACCA
The DNA here is from genome assembly GCA_016271365.2 of Neoceratodus forsteri. Taxonomy (NCBI): domain Eukaryota; kingdom Metazoa; phylum Chordata; order Ceratodontiformes; family Ceratodontidae; genus Neoceratodus; species Neoceratodus forsteri. Next base: position 11,776,043 of record JADMNL010000027.1, read on the forward strand.
CTGCCTGTGTCAGCCTGTTGATGGCGGCGGTCACATCCACCCGCAAATGGTCAATCTGGGACAGGATCCTCTCGGTGTCCCTTCTGTGCTGCTGCAGAGCCACACACAGTGCCTCCACAGATGTTGCAACCCGCATCTGCTGCTGTACTGATGCCTCCAGCAGGCGGGTGTGCTTATCAAAGGGTCGTCTGCCACATCGGCAACCTGTCCCTCAGGGTATAGAAGGGCCTGATGTACAGCACCCCTTGAGGGTGGGCACTGCTCACCAGGACCAGATATGGGCATGTCCACAGGTGGTGTACCCACATCACAGCTGAGCCCTGTACCCCCAGTCCCAGTGGGTGACTGCTGCCGCTGCCCCTCCATCTGCTGTGCCCACGGGATCAGTGGTTCCACTGCTGTGGCCGCAACAGTGCCAGTGACCTGCACAGCCACCGGTGCTGCCCCACCAGTGCAGACAGGCACAGCCTGGGACTGTGCTGACATGCTGGCACACACCTCGGAACCAGCTAGGTCCATGGGCGTTAGCTGTCCTGCTGTGTGTCCATTCTGTGACAGACACATGTCAATGCCCCTAGTGGTCGGTGCATCATCAATGGTGCAGGTCTGTGCCACAGCTGCAGCGTGCTGGCATGCTTGCATGCCAGACCACTGAGACACAAGAAGGGCACTCCCCACATCTGTCTCAACATCAGTGAAGACAGCCAGGTGTGCACACTGGCGCAGTGCACACCGGCAATCTGCGGAGGTGGATGGTCCCTCCTCCAACTCCGGATGGCTGTCTGCAGTGGACAGGCCCTCGACTGCTGACCTCTGCAGATGCACAGGATCTGTAACAGAAAGGAAGGACACATTAGTGCATGTGAACTACCTCCCCCCCCGACCATGACATACCATGCAGTGATGGGCTACCACCTGTCTGGAAGCCACCTCCAGGAACACCCTCAATGGCACTGTGCTGCATGCCTGCAGCGAGCATGTCCTCTGCCGGAGTCAGCTGCACCACCTCCGGCTGTCCCCCGCCTGTTGCAGCACGTGCCGCCCTGGTGGCTGCAACCTTCTCCTTCACCCTCCTCCTGTCTGTCCCCATCTTCTTTTTACACTCCTGCACAGAACACTGGTGGCTGCCGTGCAGGTTGACGGCATGTGCCACCCCCTCCCATGCAGCAGCACGGGCCTGAGAGGTGCCTCACCGTCCACTGAGAAGTGGCTCCTCATCTAGGTAGGCCTCGAACAGTGCCTCCATCTCAGCCTTCGTAAAGTTGGACCTCCTCTTCCGCCCACCATCATCCTCCTCACCCAGTCCTTGCTTGGTTATTTCACAGCCTGTATGGGTGAGAGTGGTCACCTGTGACTGTGCAGTACACAGCAATTCTCTGAGGCCATGGTCCAGAACAGCACAATGCATGCAACTCACCTATCAACTGCAGTAACCGAATATGGCCACTGCAGAACACTGTCACATATTTATAGTGCAATGCATGCGAATTAGGACGGAGCAACTTTAATGAGATGCGAATCGCGCCGCTGTGCCATTGAATGGCTGATTGGATGATTTGCATATGACGGCTGAATATCGCGCTGTTGCACTTTGCGCAATACGGTTGAACCGGCTGAGCCAATGGCGCAGTTCTGTGACTGCGTAGTACACCGCACTGCGCATGCCCAGGTAGCTTACGCAGGCGTCTGCCACACTGATGATGTGCTGTGTGCGATAGGCAATTCAGGACATGGCCACCATTGTGCCAGTGGTGCTACAGTGACGGTCACTACATGGCGCTGTGGCACAACTGCGCAATAGTCCACTGTGGCAATGGCACACAGGCGACCAATCACGCTGGATGCATAGACGTCCGATGGCACTGTGCGTGGCCTTGCGCCAGAGACCCATGACCCTGTGCCCGACCTTTGCCCCCTTGGCACTGTACGTATGGCATGTCTGCAGCTCTATCGCGCTGTTCGGTAACAGCGCGATAGGGACTGGTGGCACTATACCAACAGCGCGATAGGGAATAGTGGAGTTGTATTGTGCAACAATTCAACATGGGGTTGCCGCGCTGCGGAGCGCCATATTGCCTACTATACATGCAGGGATGGCACACAGAAGAGCCCCTCAATGGAGTTCACGCGAACTCGCAAACCTGGTGGCCAGAGTGGAGCCTCACCATGGCCCACTATTTGGGGATGAACCCCTCAACATGGCCAGAACCCATGTGTAGCAGCAGGTGGCCACTGCCCTTGAGAGGCGCACTGGCGGCGGAGGGGAGGTCCAGAGCAGTGCAGGCACCGGTACGGGGATCTGCGGAGGAGGGAGCCGGCACTACTGGCACATCTTCGGTCAGGTGCCAGGAGGGGTGTGGTGCCTCGGCCAGGTGGGTGAGCCGTCTATGCACCTGTATGGTCCGTATGGGTAACACTGTCTATTGTGTCCAGCACATAGGGGAGGGTTGGTCTATGGTTGGCTGTGGCGGTGTTTACAGGATATGTGATGTATGGGTCTGGCTGGGTGGGCAGGCACACTCATTGGGGTAGGGGGATGTTTGGTTTGGGATTTCACTGATGTGTTTCTCACCTTTTGTTTCCCACAGGAGTGGCAGAGCAGAGGAGGGCCCGGGCTGAGGTGCAGCAAGAGGTGGCAGCGGTGGCTGTGCATGGTGTTGGTGGTGGTGATGAACCACGACAGCAGCAGCAGCAGCAGCAGCATGACGAGGGTGAGTGACATGACATCATGAATGCTATAGCATGCTGTGTGGGGGAGGGCAGGGCATGGCCACCATCCATGGACAACACTGCCATGCACGTGACATGGACAGTCAGCACTGTCCAGTGGCACTGCATGTCTGGGAGTTCGTCAATGGTGGTTCATGCGTGCACTGGGCACATGGCTGTGGTACTGCCTTCCCACCGCGTAGCCACGTCACTGTACAGTCTTGGTTGTGCTGTGCTGGACATGGGCGATGTGTGTGTGCAGTGGCACACATGGCTGTTGCTGCCTGGTTGGGCATGTCTTGTGCACGGTCACTGTGGGTGGGTGCAGTCCATCACAGGAGCGGGGCACTTGGCTGTATGCCATGCATGATGGGTGGGCTTCAGGGGGATGGACAGTTACAGCCATTGACTCTGATCCCTTGTCCCAGGTATCTGGATCCTGCAGCGCATACAGCGATCAGTTCAGCAGCTAATTCAGGTAGTGATGGATTCGCTCGCCATCCTGCGGGACCTGCAGCAACGTGGTGGTAGGCGCAGGAGAAGGCCCCGGGACCAGCACCAGGCGGAAGGAGAGCAGGCTGGCAGGCAGTAGCTGCCCATCACCTCCCCCTTTACCCATCCCTCACACCCTGCCTTCCCTCTCCCAGTTGTTCACCCCTGCCCCTTACCCACCCCTACCTTGTACCCGTACCCCAACCCCTGTATTGTATATTTGTATATAGTTATGGTTATTTCTATTGTTATTGTTGTTATATTAATTAGAAATATATATTTTGATATGAATACTGTGGTGGTCTCTGATTTGCAGCTGGCTATAGGTGCTCAGTTGCAGTGGTGTGCATGGTATCTGGGGTGGTATTGTCATGGTTATGTGTGTGTGTGTGTATGCATGGGGAGGTGTTTCTGGTGTGGGAGTGGCTTTCAGTCGGTCTTGCCGTGTGCTGCCACCCACTGCTGGGTGCTCATGGTGGGTCTGGCTTGTATGGTTCTGTGGTACACGAGGTTGCAGTGTGACGGGGGGGATGCATGGGGATTCCTGCAGTGACGGTCACTGCTCATGGGTGGTGTCTTGGGGTCACAGTGCAGGGTGTGCTGTGCGTAACGGGGGGCTGATGTGCACTGGGGTGGTCCGCCTCCTTTGTGTGGCAGTCTCAGCTTGCCAGTGGGTGTGCTGGGGCAACATGGCCCGGCTGTGCTTTGTTGACTTGTCCCCATGGGCCGGTGGATATTCCATCCCTCCCCCACTTATGCTGTGGCTGGGGTGTGGGGGTGCATTGTTAGTTCTGCAGTGTGTTCCTGTGCCCATCTGTGGCATGGGTGGTGGGCCCCTGCCTACCTCCCTGGTTGTGCAGTTCCATTGCTCTGCTGCTGGGGGGGGCTCCCTGCTTGCGCTATGGCGCCTCTGGACTGCTCAGCTGGGCTGCCCTTGTTGCGCTATAGCGCATCGTATCTGCTCAGCTTCCCCTTCCTGGTTGCGCTATGGCGCAGGTTGTGCGATATTCAGACGTTAGCTGGTTGCACAATTTGCCTTGCTCCATGTTTGAATATCGCGTCTATTGCGCATGTGCGCAATGGACTTGTGCTTGCTCCTGCTATTGCACATATTTTGGGCGCAGTTTGAATATCCGGCCCAATGTGTACATATGCCAACAGTCCCATCATTTTTATTTATTTCAGTTTGGGATTAATACCTTTGAGTCAAGGACTCATTTTCAAAGGTTCCACATCAGTGTTGAACAAACATTACAAAAATGCAAGGTTTACAGAGGAAAAAAAAAGAGAAAAAACACTGAAGCATATACACAGGCAGTAATAGTAAAATTTGAACTTATACACATCAAATTAGTAAATATTAACAGATAGACTGATTAGATAGGAGGGGGTTGATCAGCCGAAGGTGGCATCGTCTGAGGTGGGAGAGAGGTGGAACTTTCAACTAAGTGAGGCCATCGTCAGGTAATTAGGGTAGGGAAGTGGGTTAAGAAAAAAGTAGTGTATAGCAGAAAGATGTAGAGGGGGGTAGGTAAATGAAAAACTTGGGACAAGGTACAATCACATTAGCACATGTAGGTGGCATCGTCCGAGGTGGGAGAGAGATGTAGCTTTCAACCAAGTGAGGCCATCATCAGGTAATTGGGGGCAGGAGTGGGTTAAGAAAAAAGTGGTATGTAGCTGAAAGATGGGGGGGATAGGTAAATGGAAAACTGGGGGTGAGGTACTATCACATTAGCGCAGGCAGGTACAATTCATTCTAGAGTCAAGGAGAGATTTGAGCCCAGCTTTAAAGGTACTAATCTTGGTAGTATCAGTGAGGACAGCAGGTTATGCTCTTAGTGGCTTGCATGCATTACATGGTCATTAACAAACATTTGAATATAGAAATGTGGAGCAATTAAGACGCTAATGTACAGCTTTTATATTTGTTCCCACATTGCCACATTTCACAGCCTAGCTACACGACATAAATATAACCCCTTCCCAGCTAAAAAACACTTTAACTAAATATTAACAAATAACATAATAATGGTGCGGTAGTGCATGAGGAAACGAGCTGTTACCAGCTCAGTAGTGCATTATGTCTTTTCTGGTAAAATGTTTGAAATAGGGTTACCACCTTTTAAGAAGCCCAAAGTGGGACATTTCTTACTGAAACATGATTTTTCGCAGGACAGTACGTAACCTCGACCAATGCAACAGACTTGTTTTCTCTATATAATTAGACTTAAGGCTAAGTATTGTAGTTTCTTAGTGGCTTATGTTTTTTCTTATCATTTTAGGGTATTTTAGTTAAAGTATTGCAGTTTTCTGCAACATTTAGTGGAAAGTTAGAAAATATTTTTTCTACTATGAAATCAGGACATGTAGTATTTTTCCTGTTTTTTTGCAGGACACAGCTGCCCAAATCAGGACTGTCCTGCGAAAATCAGGACATGTGGTAACCCTAGTTTGAAATAAATTGCTTAAAATCCCAACTGATGCTAATCATATTTCGTAAACTACATCTCCCAGAATGCTCTGAGACAGCAACCCCTGCTGGACGACGTCATGACGTAGGATTTTTATACGTGGGTGTCCCGGATGTTAGCCCTTTCCCAGTGAGCAAAGGTAAGAATGGCGTTCAATAGTAGTTCGTCTGCATGTAACTCAGACTGTATTATCCACAGTAATCCGAACGTATATTCATCTGCACTCAAAAAAACATGTTTAATATACATCAAGGGCATAGTTATCAATTAGGATGACTGTTTATTGCTAGACATGAAGCGGTTTGGAAATGGAAAGATTGCTTTGAATACGAGAGCAGGCCGATGCTTTGCAGTTTTGGGCAAATCGTCTTGAGAGTGATTTCTGTTCTGGGAATTCAGTGGAGCGTGTAAGAGTTACGGAGCTGGGGAGTAAGGAGACCCTGAAATGCACCTAATGTCCGTGACATGTCTATCTCAGCGAGGTGATGGTGTGCAGTTGTTTACGGCACCCTGCCGTGCCGGCGTTATTAGACCCTGCAGTTCCGTAGGGTGTGGGTACAGTACACGGCTGTGCCGCCGTTATAAGACACTGGATAATGTCACAAACTCCAAGCGTATATCCTGTCTATTACTTAATAGAAACGCCCATTATATATCTTACAGTGTTTACCTCGGTAGACTCGGTGAACTACTCTGGAGGTGAGTGGCCCGACACAGGGTAAGATTTCGGCCTTGCGGGCTGGGAGTCGAGCTGCGTGTCCCTTGCCACATACTGCTAGTTTATTGTGCATTTTCTAAACGGTTGTCAGATGTACCCCAATTGCCGATATATTTTTTGTCACCGGTTTTATATCCAAGTAGTGAGTGAAGGATGCACTAAATGAGTAATGCTAGTTGCATAAACATTCGGTGGGGGGTGGATACAGATACAACGTTTGATGTGATCTCGAGAGCATGTTTCATTTTTTGCAGCCTTATTTAGGGTTTATTTTTACACTGAATAACCAGTGAGTATAAAATGCCCATTTTCACTGGTGACCAGTCGCAACAAGTTTACAAAAGACAGAACAAAACACATACAACAGTACAAAAAAATATACAATATGAAATCAATTAAAACATCGACATTTAGCTTCAGATAAAATTAACTTTTGAAGTACACTTTTAAATGATGAAATGGTTACAGACATAGTAATATTTTGAGGCAAATCATGATATAGTTTACAGCATAAAATTGCAAAGAATTATGTGCCATTGTTTAAAAAATGGAATCTGAAACTTATAACAGCCTGACATCGGTGGTGGGCAAGGTGATGGAGGGCATTGTCAAGGAGAGGCTGGGGGGGACCTGGATAAGTCAGGGTGCCTGGACGATAGACAGCATGGATTCATCCCGGGGAAATCGTGTCAGACAAACCTGGTGGAGTTCTATGACTGTGTGACAAGTGCTTTGGACCTGGGTAGACCAGTGGATGTCCTCTTTCTAGACTTCAGCAAGGCATTTGACTCTGTTCCTCACGGGCCTGTTGGATAAGCTGGGAGAAATGGGGGTGGGGAACCAGATGATCAGATGGATAGGCAATTGGCTCCAGGACCGGACCCAGAGGGTCGTAGTTGGTGGGATAGTCTCATCCCCAAGGAGGGTCATTAGTGGGGCCCCACAGGGATCAGTCCTTGGGCCCCTTCTGTTCAACGCCTACGTATCTGACATAAGGACAGGAATCAGGAGTGAGATGAGTCTCTTTGCAGATGACTCAAACTGGCGGTGGTGGATGGGGAGGAGGGAGGGTGGCCCTACAGGGGACCTGGAGGCTCTGGAAAGATGGTCTAGAAAGTGGAAGCTGAGGTTCAACGCGGGAATGCAAGGTACTCCACCTGGGGCCAGGAAACCCGCCAAGTGTACACCCTGGGGGGGATGCTACAAGTCTCAATGGCTGAGAGGGACCTGGGGTGGTGGTGGATGTCAAGATGAACAACTCTTGAGACTTGTAGGAGGGCAGCAGCCAAGGCCAACAGGAAGCTGGGATGCATCGCTAGGGGGATCATCTCCAGAAGGAGGAAAGTGATACTCCCTCTGTATAACTGCTTGGTGAGGCCGCACCTTGAGTACTGCGTGCAGTTTTGGAGGCCACACTTAAAGAGGGACATTTACCTCCTGGAGAGGGTCCAGAGGAGGGCAACCAAAATGATTTGGGACTTGGGGGACAGGACCTATGAGGAGAGGCTCAAGAGCTAAATATGTACACATTGGAAGAGAGAAGGGACCGGGGACATGATAGAGGTCTTCAGGTACATGAAGAGGGAATAGGGAGGAACAGTCAGGGTGCTTGAAGGAAGGAGGAAAGGGCCACTAGAGGGCATGGGTGGAAGCTGGAGGGAAGATTCAGGGAGAAAGGAGGTGCTACTTCACTGAGAGGGTGGTGGAGCCATGGAATGCACTGCCTAGGGGGCTGGTGGAGGCAGAGACAGTGGAGGGGTTCAGGAGGGTGGGACAGGTACAGGGGAAGGGTTCTGGAAGCAAAATCCAATGCAGCAAGAATATCCGGAACTGGGAAGGGAGAAGCCAGAGAAGGCGAGGGGGACAGCAAGGTCAGCACCCAGGGTGGGGGCTGACCAAACGAGCAGACACGAAAGACCGTTAGGCCTATTCTGCTGGCATTTTAGTATGTTAGTATAACCAACCTGTGCCCTTGTCAAAATATAATTGATCAATGTAGGAAATACCTCCACGATTATCCCGGGTAAATATCCCAAATGCAATTTATGCAAAAAACACTTGTTCCCATCCAGGTATGCCGTTTTCATCTTGACAGCACTGCCTGGTGGGCTGTGTTCGGGGAAGAATATGTCACTCGGCATATTGGCTAGGTTTGGCTACTGTGCAGCGGGGCACCCAAGTAACTCCGGACAAGTTGGGATTCTAAAGTGTGGCTTTTACTCACATCCAACAGAATAGCAAAGCATAGATGGACCCCCACGGGACTACACTCCTGGTAATGCAGATTTATGGAGATCAGAACACAATCTCATTCACTTTAGCCTCAGGCTCTGAAACACACTGGGCACTCTGCCAGAACTCAACTCTTTCGGTTTCTTTGGCTCAGCTCCCTTGGACTACCTTCTCTCCATGGCTCGGCTATCGGGAGACAGTATAGCGCAGTGGTCTAAAGCTCTGAACTGCAAATCTGGTGACATGCAGCATACCAGACCTGGGTTTGAATCCCACAGCTTCCACTTGCATACTGTGTGACCCTGAGCAAGTCACTTAACCTCCTTGTGCTCCCAGGTCGCTCCTGTAAAAAAAGCTTTCAGCTTAGTGTGCTATACCTGGTTAAACAACTAAATAAATAAATTAAAAAAAAAGAACGGGGAATTTGAAGTCAGTTCTGTAAGAGTCTGTTGCTCTAACCTCCAACTGCAACATTGCACTGTGGCTTATGCAGCTGCGACAGTTCTAAAATGATGTCATCCCTCAGTCTCAGCTGAGACAGTGTGAAATCCATTTAACTGGAGTTTCACAAGCTGCCTACCACTAGGTCTAACTGGGATTCTTGTAACCCTGGGTAACGGGGGTTACACACTAATGCACGCATTCTGAATCTGTCAAAAAAAGACAGACACCCCAGATAACTATAAATAACTGATGTGTTCTTTTATTCTGATATAAGTTTTAAGCTTTGTAACTCTATGCACTGACAGGTTATGCATTGAGGGGTTTACTAAACCATGTAATGCATGAACACCGTAAACTGTGGCACAAAGTATCAGGTCCAGAATAAAATAAAATTAGATTGCGTTTGATAATCTCTACAATTACAGAACATGTGTCAGAGAAATGAAAAGTATAACTATGAATATTGATGGGCCTCCCCCTGCCTTGCAACTCCAGGGAGGACGGGCCAAGCTTGATAGCTTTACAGACTTACTGGCAATGGTATAAAGAAACTTCTCTATAAATGCAATATTCTGTAAAACTTTTATTTATGCACATTGTACGCTCAGAACTGTTCAATAAAATAAAAAAAGAATTAAGATCAAAGAGTGTTTCTCATAAAAAATGAGTCAATTAGGTCATTGCCCTTTCTGGAGCACTGCCCCCTGTTATTAAAAAGCACATGCATGCTTTAATCAGATACTAGAAATGTTTTTTTTGTATTTCTATCTCCTCTCAGGCCTCACGACCCACCACTCCTTCGGGCTACCGAGATCCGTCGTCCGTTCCTGCCTGTGCAGTCCTGTGCCCCCTCCAGCTTCACATCACAGCCACCCGTGGGGTAACCTGGATGTAACCCTTCGCCGGGCGGTTCCCCCTCCTCCAAGGGGGAAGGCACCGGGGCAGCCAGCACATACTTGGCCCCAGGGTGCAGCTGAAGCAGAGAGGCTCTTTCAGGGCATCGGCAGTAACAGAGGACTGGTGGCAGTTGTCCGGTCTGTCGCCAGGCAGATTTCAGCTTTTCTGCATTGTTCCCCATGCGTTGCTCACTGCAGTGCTCCTGGTCTCCACCAGGAGCCATTGCAGAACGACGCCAGCCCATAACCCACCCCAGGAAATGAGAGCAGTCCCTACAGACACTCAATCCCTTCCCCTGCCAGCCCCCAGCGTCCCGAGTCTGTTCCCGAACCCAGGTCACTGGCATGGCGCGAGGTGTGGCATCCAGCGCCCACCAGGCTGGCACTAGAAATGTTTAATCAGTATTTTTTGTTTAAAAGTTTCACCAGGAAAGATATTCTGAGCTGCTAACAGTTTGTTTCCAGGTGCTTTGTGGGGATGAGGTGGAGATAGAAGAGAGGTGGGGGGGAAAAAACTATTAATAGTAATAACATTGGATTACAAAAATAGTCCTGTACAGCAGTACAGTATATCGGAGGAGCACAGTCATAAATATCAAAGGCAAAGCAATACAACAGATAGATACATGTAGTAGATAAAACTGAGTTACAGTAGGAACTACTCATATGGGTATAGCATAGCATATAGGATATGAGGGAAAAAATCGGCATGGCAAAACTAGTTTTTAGGGGGGGCGAGAGGTAAAGGGTCATGGCCAGTTGTTGCAGGTGGGAGAAGAAAAGTCATGAAGAAGAGACTAGGGAGAAAGCAGAAGAGGCAGAGCAGATTGACAGAGAACGGGAGGACCAGAGTTTAGAAAAGTGATATGAGAAAGATTAACCAACAGTAGATTTTCCAGAAGGAATTCTCAGAGAGGGAATGGGAAATATTACTGTGGAGAGGTAGGCGAGGGAGATGATTAAGCAATAAGGCACGACAAGGTGTGTGTTATCGTGTAACATCACCACTCCTGGGGTGGGTTGAAGCACTCGGCTTCGCCTCGTGCTTCCACTACCCCAGGAGTGACGTTATTACACGATAAGACACACCTTGGAGTGCCTTATTGCAATTATACAATGGCTCGATGTTATAGAAAATAAAAATGTTTTTAGTAGATTTTTAGTGAGGCAGTATATCTTTGTTTCGGGGGGCGGGGGGTGCAAGCTCCATAAAATCCACACAGTGCTGTTATTGTGTAATATCACTGTCTCAGGCACACACTGACCAATCAGAGTGCAGTGCTGTTATTGTGTAATATCATCACTGTCTCAGGCACACACTGACCAATCGGAGTCCAGGAAATTTTATTGCTATTGTATAATAGTAGATATGTAATGTAGGAAAGAAGGGAACCAAACCAGGATTTGGATTTAAAGGAGGTACAAGGGGAGAGGCACATGGCCCTGAGAGAGGGGAGTGAATAATTTTTGTTAAACTGGCTAGTTGTTTTTTTTTTTTTTTTTACTTGCCGGAATTTGAGATTGTTCTTGTAAATATGCTAAACTTTGGGTATATATTTTCCTTCACTGTACTTCTAAATGCTGTAAAGTTTGGTTGTAGAATCGAGACCTTTGTATTTGTGACTTCCAACAAATTTGCAAGTGCTTTTTATCTCTCAGATGGCAGAGGAGAAGAAGAAAGTCAAGCAGCGGCACTGTAGCCGCAACCCTTTGCTGGCTCGTGGTATTGGGAAGTTCTCCCGCTCTACCATGTACAGCAGGAAGGCACTGTACAAGCGCAAGTACAAGGCTCCGGAAACAAAGATATGAAGTGGTGTCTGTTTTCTTACGCAACTGTTTTAGACTGATACAACTAGAGAGAAGTGTTTTTAGTTTGATCTTTCAGAAGCTGTCCAAAGCATGTCTACATTTATGCATAGTAACTTGTGCACAAAGAGGGACTAAGTAGGTGCCCCAGAAACTGACTGTCATATGTGTAAATTTTGTTTCCAGGCCCACAGACAACTCTATTCGTGTTAGGGATACATGTGATGCTTTAGTTTATTTTCAGAGTTCGTACTAGTCTCTGTAACTATCCTGGGGAACTCCATCTTCTGGTTGTTGAAGTCACATTGGCCCTGAGAGCTGCATTAGCATATGAGAATATGATGTGTCAGCACTCTTTAGACTGCACAGTATGCCTGTCTGCTTAATTAGACTTTAACAAAACAAGATGCAGTAAGTGTAAAATGCATTTATCTTCTGTTAGCTTTGCAAGTTGAGTTGTAAATGCAAGGTTTTTATCCTCTTAAATTGCATTCAATTTGTGTGTTTCCAGAGTTTTTCAGGGTATTTGTATTTTCAGCATAGAGATACATGGGTTCTCTTGCTAATGCAGCCCACACGGATAGTGAGATTTCAATAACCATAGAATGGAGACCCCACAGGATAGTTTTAACGGGAACACGTCAGTTCATCCTGATAATTTCACTCTGTGACTGCTTGCCATAGACTATTAGCTCTGGTGTCAGTCGGCTGCTGTGTTAGTTCATCCCCACACAATTCTCTCCCACTACATATTGCACTGTACTCCCAACAGTTACAGCACAATTTCCACTGCTACACCCCCTCAACCACATTGCCTCATCTGGTGGGCGAATTGCACAGGGGCGAGTTGATGTGGGAGCCAATTGATGGCGCAGCTAATAGGCTGGGGTTAGTTGTTGCATAGTGGCATGACCAGGATGAATTGCGACGGAGCCAGTAGTTACAGGGACTAGCATGAACAGTGAAAACTAACGCAAACATGTATATCCCCAATAGCTACAAGAGATGAGTTGTCAGTTGACATAAAAACAAGTAAAATTTACAAGATTTGATGGTGTACCGGAATGAGCTCCGGGTTGTCGGAGAGCTGGTCAGGGGGAAGGAGGCTTGAGCGTCCATAGGACTGCTAGTCTCCGGGGATGGTGGGGTGGGGGGAGCTACGGCTTGATGCATGACTGACCTCTAGCAGTGGCGCATGACGTATGCCAACATGCTGTGGTGTTCACGCACGTCACGGCTCTGGGGGGTACACAGGATAAAAACGCTCTGGTGTGACACTGACAGGAGGACCAGGCATGGTCTTCGCCACTGGTGCCTGCAGCTCGGAAGTAACACCCATGACAATATGAGGTATGGAACCAGTGGGGTGGGGGTGGTTAAGGGTGCAAACCACTCCACTCCATCCCTGCCTGGGAAGTAAACCACAGCTCCGTGGGTGTGGCACCTTCTGAGCTTGTGGTGCTGGTGGAGGGTTCGGGTGATAATACTGTGGACGTGGCAGGGGCTAACCAAAACAAAAAAAAAAGGTAGTTTTCCTTTAATAATGTCAAACGGTTTAAAAAATCGACATATAAAATTCTTGTTTGACTCCAGTGGCAAGGGCAGAGCAAATCCTGCTTTCCCTGTATGTGCTTTTTGAAACTAAACACATTGAAGTGGAATAAAATCCCAAAGATCTCCTGCCATAATGAAAATATATTAGAAACGTAATTGTATTTGAAGTGGGTTGACGGCTTTGCTTTGATGATATGTATATGCCAGTTCCAAGACTCCATCCTGGAGTCTCTGATCTAGGGAGTTGAAGCGAATAGGTAAGCCTTAAGCTGCATTTGGTATCTTACAGAAATGGTTGTCTAATAAATTATTTTGCGATTTAGATTGAAAAGAAGCTGAAGGAGAAGGCTCCTGCAACCATCTCGAAGACTGTTGGTGGAGATAAAAATGGAGGTACCCGTGTGGTGAAACTTCGTAAGATGGTAAGAAACTTCATTTATACCCGTTGCTCTTGGGTAGGGTCACACCAGCGGTGAGCCAGTGAGGGAGAATGCATCTGAGCTGATACTCTTCTGCTTTGTGGAGAAGTAGGTGCTTGCTACAGTGCACTGCTGACCCTTAGAGGCAAAGGGAACAGAATGGCTGCTGCTAAGTTGATGGGTTAACAAGGACATAAGTAGTGCACTCAGTTGGGTTCGTGCTTGCTGAAGTCCCATGGCAGGGGTATGCAAATCCTAACTGCCCCTTTCCAGGACAAGTAAATTTTCTTGAAGGATAAGTAAAAAGGGCTCATTTCATTTTAAAGAATGAGGGGGCAGGTACAATATTCAGCTAATGTTGTGGTTGGACACAAGTTCTAAACGTTTGATTTAATAGCCCTGGAGTATTTGTGATGGTTCAGGATCATCCTTGACTATACTGCTCTGCTGTTTGTGCCCAGTGATAGGAGAAGCCGTGCATGGAGGCAGGAGGGGCAGGGACAGTCCAGTCCCACTGCCAACTCCATGGCATTGTGTAGTTGGGGACCACTCTGACATTGACAATTCAGGTTTGTGCTTCAGCAACAGAATATCTGACACAGAGGCAGGGAGGGCTCTTTTCTTGGGTGCAGTGGTAGATGAGGGAGCCATCTAGTGGTGGCTTGTGGTGGTGGTGCCATGATGGTGCTGTTGGTGGTTTGAGTGGCCACGTGTTGCCTGCCGTGCCTCCTCCCGGGCTGTTGGTCAGTGTGCCCATTACATGGCTGGGTAGAGAGAAAAGCAGTGGAGACGTGCCCTTTCTAAGCAGCCTCGGATAACCGCCTCTGTGCACTTGACACCCCCTTCCCCCCAATGCCACCAGGCCCTCATCAGCAGTGTAAATGCTAGCTTTGACCTCCTTTTCCAGTGGTAACAGGAACAAAAATACAACAATGGAAGAACTAGATGGGACACAGGGCAGCATGTGCAAAATAAAGTGACCAGTGGAGTGATGATGAGAGTGGATTTTGCGGGCAGAGGAGCAGCACAGATGGAGATTGTAAATAAGAGAGGCACGTGAGGGCAGTGGGAAGGAGGCAAAAATAAATAATAATTAAAAAAAAAAAATCAAACTGGTTTTCTGAAGGATTTTTCTCTGACCATCAAGTGGCTTGGTGAGTGACTGTCTTCACAGCCAGCACCTACGCTACTCCTGGGTTGGCTAATAGGGTATGTGTAGATGCTAGCAGGAGCCAGGCAGCTCCCCTTTGCAGTACACTTGGCCCCCAGCTGGCCTTTGTGGGATTGTGGGGCTTGTACACACAACAGTTCTCAACTGTGCAGTGTTCATCAATCTTTTAAAAAAAAAAACTGTTGGCAAAAATGTATTTCTGACATCTATAGATCAGTTTTCCGTGTATCTTTAATTTTCTCATATTTGTAAAAACACTTAAGTAAACTTTGACAGGGTCTGCATTATAGTATTTTTGATGCATGCCCAAGATGTGTAGTAAGGTATGAGGCCCAAGGCCGAGTGCCCTTATGCCGCTGGGAAGTGCATTACAATACTACGATGCACACCCTAGAGGGGCTTGTTATAATTACAAAATAGCTTTAAATAGGTTGTGGGTTTTTTTTGGGGGATTCAGTACCTGACCATGCTTTTATAGAGATTTGTGTTGCCATTTTATAAAGCAGGTTGATTGACATATCATTAAAGATGGCCACAATTTGCAGTTTTTTAAAATCCGTCGTTGCCTTTGGAATGTACATGCTAGATTCATACTGTGGATGAATTAATACGATGCTACTACATGTTTCTGATGCTAAACGGCACATTGCTGTGACAAGATTTTTTTTTAATAGCAGATGTGGTATGGGTGTGGAAATTTTAGAAATGTAAAACTCATTTTAGTTTAGGAATAAAAAAGGAAACAGAAAATGGGTATATTGATGTTTTTGCCAGGAAAAAAAAATTATTGCTGGAAAAAGGAAAAGAAAAAAAACACCTAACAAATGCTGATGCTTTAAGGGCTTAGAAGTATTTGGGGCAGCTCCTGTATGGGACTGTTACTCCTGCTTATACATTTTCTGAAGCACAAACATACAGTTGCCTAGAACAAGGATCATTAGGCAAGTGTTGCATTGGAAGCCAGACAGCAGCAAAAGAAATGAGGAAAAATGGAGAGGGATACAGAGCTTATGGGTGCTGCAGGGAGTGGGATTGTAGGCCTAGTGGAGAACAGGGGACGTCTTGCATAAGTGGACTGCCTTGTGTCCTCCAACAAGAAGAGATCTGAGCCTTGGTAGCATTTTCTTGGGCAAGTTGAGTGGATCAAATAAGTTTTGGGCTGCTATAATTGGCTCTTCCTGTCTGGTGAAACTTCCTTAGATGCCTCGTTATTACCCCACAGAGGATATTCCCCGTAAGCTGCTGAGCCATGGCAAGAAGCCTTTCAGCCAGCACAAGAGGCATCTACGACCATCCATCACCCCTGGAACAGTTCTGATTCTGCTCACAGGCCGCCACCGGGGCAAGGTGAGACTTTAAGCTGTCACTGTCTGCTGTTAAATTATTCTGGATTGTAAATGTCTTGATTTTTTTTCTGTTAAGCAGTTTACCTAGATTGTCTTGTTTGGGATAAATCTCATTTTCACTGGGGATCTTCCTCCTACCCATATTTTTAGCAGAGGACAGGAGCAGAGGGACATCAAGTGAGTTGCTTACGGTCACACGGTGAGACTGGCAGGCTTCTTAATTACGTAAAGGGTATTAATAAAGTGAATAGCAGTTCCCTATTCCCAGGATGCGAGAACAAGCTAACGAGGCGTTGAATGAAAACTGCATACTTTGGGAGGGATATAAGGAAGTTTTTTATAGAAGTAATTTGTGCAGAAATGGAATTCATTCCTAGAAGTAGTACGTGACACAGTCATCACTGACTTTAGATACAGTTGGGATAGGCATGGTGGAATAGTCCATACCGGGGGGGGGGTGGAGAGTGGGTAGTCAAGGTAAGGATATGAGCAAGGTATGACATTTTGTATATTTAAAAAAAAAAAAAATGCCCACTTGGGCATGTAAGCAACAAACGTACCTGCCCAAGAAACTATTTACATGCTGCCCCTAAGTTAGTACGGTAACAGCCCACAGGTGCAGACTAGCTCTTACATGGTCTTTTTATTCAGATTTGAGCTAGATTTAATTTTATTTGCTTATTCAGTTTTGGTAACCGGGAAAGCCCACTGAGCTCCGAATGTCCCTTTTTCAGGGGCAACCCGGATTTAGTTACAGAGGTATACAGGTACAGTATTTGGTTACAGAGGTGTGTTGGTAACAGCATTTAGTTACAGAGGAGTACAGGTACAACAAAGAAACCAAGTACAGAGCAATTCAAGGAGAGTGACTACTTGGATAAAACAGTGCTGAGTGTGTGCCAAAATTAGTTTACAGGGGATGACAATTACTGGGATATGCTTGGGTAGGAGTGTAGCAATCAGGAGGGAAGGTAATACTTTATACAGATTTGCTCATACACTTGCCCTTTAAGGCTTTAACAACTAGACTTTTTTTTTTTTTTTTGTTAAGATTTCAGATAGTCAACAATGCAAAATCTGTAAGAGATACCTTCTCAGATTTTAGTTAGTACAGTCCACAGGCACAGTAACTGTTTGGAGATTAGGGGCCAGATATTCAAAACTCTGCGCCTGGCGCAAATCTGTAGCGCTGGATTTGCACCAGGCTGCAATATTAAAATCCCAATTAGCGCGAGGCGCTGTGGCAGCGCCAGCGCTAAAAAGTAATATGCAGGGTGGGGTTAGAGTAGGCCGGAGAACGCCGGCAGCTGGCATATTCAAACATACAGCGCTTGTACTACAGGCATTAGTGCGACCTCAGCGCAGCGCTAAATACCACCGGCAGAAAGCTGGCAGTATTATGAGGTGCCTCCATTGCGATTCCTGACCCCGTAGCAGTTACACAGCAACAGTATCCCTGGTCGGTCAGTGGTCTCCCCCAACCCCTCAGCATGATTCCGATCCTGGTAGCTGCTCGAATATATTCCCTGCTAGTCTAGCGGTCCCTCCCTCCCTTAACCCCCAGCATGAGTCCGATCGCAGTAGCACTCATATAAATATATTTCCTGCTAGTCTATCAGTCCCCAGCATGGTCCCGTCCCCAAATCACAGAATGCCCTGGTAGTCTAGTGTCCCCCACCGTCAGTGATGGCCCCGCCCATCCCAGAAATCACTCACGAACAGAGCTGGTGATCAGCTCAGCCTCCTCTCACCACCACGGCCGGCCGCTGACTGAGGAATGAATGAGCTGTACTGGCAGCCGGCCGGGTGGGTGAGAGGAAGGCTGAACCGTCGCCAGCTCCGCTCGCGGGTGGTTTTGGGAGGAGCGGGGACCGCCGGGTGGGGCTATTATACTCAGACTACCTGGGCATTCGGGATTTGAGGTCGGACTCATGCTGGGGCGGGGACGGGACCGTTAGACTACCAGGGAATATATTTATTCAAGCTGCTGCCGGTATCAGGAATCAGGCTTGGGGGGGGGCACCATACTACCACGAATACTGTTGCTGTAGTGCTGCTACGGGGTCCGGAATGCGATTGGGGGGCGCACTAGACAACCAGGGATACTATTTATGTAGGGCTACTGCGGGGGTCTGAAATCATGTTGTGGGGTTGGGAGGGGGGACCTTATTTCCTTTAGACTAGCAGTTGTGTTAATCACTGTGGCAGTTTGCAGCTATGTCACGCTATATGGTGAGCTTTATCATGGCTGCCAACAATTGAAGCACCTGCTCTCTTGGGTTGGATTGCGGCAGTTTTGTGGACTTATTGACTGTGTTTGTAGCGCTGCTATGGGGGTTGGAAATCGGGATTGGGGGGCTGTATTCCAGTGCACGTTTTGACTCTGACAGTAGAGAGATATATATAAAAATATATATAGATAGTGATATAAATATAGAAATAGACATAGATACAGCTATATAGATTTAGACGTAGAGATGTGTGTGTGTGTGTGTGTCTATATATATATATATATATATATATATATATATATATATATAGAGACACACACACACACACATATAAAATATATACATACATACATACACACACACAGATAGAGAAAGATATATACGGATATATATCCATCAAAATATATCTATATATTGATAGATATATATCTATATACTGTTCTGGACTGCTTGCAGTGCTGCCGGGGTGAGGTGTATGCACTGCTCCTGCCTGCCAGCAACCATATAATGCAGCATCCAGCCTGTATTTCCATTCTGACCAACAGGGGATGCTGTGGACATGCCTTGCCCTGCAGCGTCCAGCCTGTACTTCCATTCCGACCAAAAGGTGGAGAGCTGTGTGCTCCATGCAGTAGTACCGGGCAAACTGCATGGGAATGTATGCTAAGCAGCACCTAATGGGATGCAAATACACCTGTTTTTCCCATGGATTACCTAAGTAGGCTCATTTGCATGGGAGCTTTGAATATAGCTCCAGTTTGCCTCAGGCTAACCAGTTTGCACTGGGCTAATGTGTTAGTACTGTGCAGTCGGGTTAGCCCCGGGCAGACCTCACTTCAGCATAGCAGAGTTCTGCAGTGTGTGGCTTACATTGTTGTTTGCCGTCATACCTCTCAACTGTCCCTGATTTTACCTCAAAGTTTTACTCTGTCCCTCCTAAACACTGTGGGCCGGATATTCAAACTGCGCTATTTTGTGGCGCCATCTGCCAGCTGCACAAAATAGTTATATGAGGTTGTGTTAGAGCAATATTCAAAGGAGTTGGCGCCTGAAAAATCCCTTGGATAACACCGCCCACAGCACAGTGGAACTTGCGCCACCACAAGTGGTCGAGTGGCGCATTCAACTTGCGGTGGCGTTATACCATTGCGCCATGCTAAATTTCCAATATTCAAAGGTGACATGCAAATGAGGCCATAATTCATGCAAGGTGCGGGGCATTTGCATCTGATTATGGCCCCATTAGCATGCAGGTGCGCCAATCCTCGAGGACTTGCACCTGGCGCCCTACCAGGCAGCAGCCGTCAGGGGACCGACTCCCCCTGCAGCCCGATTGCGGGCAAAAGAGTAAAAATCCCCACTGGCCCGATCGCTGGCAACAGCTGAAAGGTCCCTCGCCCCTGATTGGCCCGATTGTGGGCATAGCTGAAATCCGCCCCCAACCAGCCGGAACAGATCCCTGGTGGACCCGATAAGCCCGATCGCGGGCTGGAGATATTAAACCCCGAGCGGATCCCTGGTGGCCCAGTGGACCGATAAGCCCGATCGCGGGCTGGAAATATCTACCCCCAAGAACACATCCCTGGTGATCTAGTGTCCCCCACCCATGAAGCCCCACCCACCCACGGGCGGCAGTCATCCGCACCACGCCTGCTCGGGTGCTGCACGCGCTTATTGGAGAGAGTAAGAGCTAGTGGGAGTAGAGTTTATAGTCAGAGGAAGACGGTTCAGATTTGTGGATCATTCACAAATCTGACCGGCCTTGTACGGTAGCGGGCTGCACGCCCATTGGCTTCTGCCTGCACCAATGGGCGGGCAGGCGGCTGGGGTGGTGGGGCTTGGTGGGTGGGGTGGGGGACACCAGATCACCAGGGATGTGTTCTTTTGGGGTTAGACATTTCCAGTCGCGATCGGGCTTATCGGCCCACTGGGCCACCAGGGATCCGCTCGGGCGAATATCTCCAGCCCGCGATCGGGCTTATCGGTCCACTGGACCACCAGGGATCCGCCCGGGGCACTTTGCTGCCCGCGATCAGGCTGGTGGGGATTTAAGCCATGCCCGCGATCGGGAGGGGGGGACTTTTCTGCTGTTGCCTGCTATCGGGCCAGTGGGGTGGGGGATGTTTTACACTTTTGCCCGCGATTGGGCTGCAGGGGCACATGGAGTGGTTGAGGGCCGCCTTAGGTGGCAGCTGCTGTGTTGCGCCTGCTATGCGGCAGCTCACCTGTGGGTGGCCCTCGACTTGATCGTTTTTTTTGGGGGGGGGCTCAAAGTTGTGCAGGCGCAGGTTGGGGGTTGCGCCTGCACAACTCTGCACAGCCTGGCTGAATATCGGGCTGTGCAGTTTATGCATGGTTCCTCCCCCTCCAGTTCAGCATGCATTCATTTGCATTGTGCTGTTGCTCAGAGTGTTTTCAGTGGTGCAACTGCCTCCTGCTGAATATCGCAGGATGGAGCAATTTCAGACTTGCATAGGCGCAACCCTATTGCGCATGGCGCATCCCTTTTGAATATCTGGCCCTGTTTCCGTGACCAAACAAGTGGGGGTTATAAGCATACAGTAATGTCAAACATTAATGCTACTGACGTGTTCTTCCTTAGAAAATGCATTTGACACTACACCACTTATTCTACCAGCTTCCTGAGTGGATATCACCAATTTTTAAGGTGTGTCCCTGATTTTAAACCTTTGTCCTTGTTTGTTTTAAGCCTTGTCCCTGATTTATGAGGCAGGAGGTTGATGGGCATCTTTGCAGTAGCTGTGAGACATCTCTGTGCAATCACACACAATGTTCTCCACCTGCAACACTGGCTTGCTACAGAGTCTAATGAGCTGCAGTTGCAGTTTGTACTTCCCTGTTGCTGTATTCAGTGCTGTCTTATTCCCGGGCTATTTTTGCCCTGCACTCCCAGACCAGTTTGCCCGGCTTCCTTAGACTGCTATATTCAGCAGGATTAGCACCGGGCTATTTCCTTTTCAATATAGCTTGCTTTGTGCTCCAGGCTAAGTTTGCGCGCCCCCAAGGCAGTGCTAATTTAGCCTCGGGGCAAAGTTTTGAATATCAGGCCCTATGTAGTTTAACTAACTTGGCTCACTGCTGCCCCTGTAAGAGACTTTTACTTTAGATTTGGTTAGTCCAAAATACTATTTCAGTTTCTGTAAGAGATGTCTTAGTCAGATTTTAGTCAATACATCCCATGGGTGCAGACTAGTTGTAGATCTTACCGGATATGTTTTTAGCTAACTTTGCTCAAACTTGTCCTTTACGGCTTTAACAAGCCATTCTTTTTAGATTTTAGTAGTCAACAATGCAGTATCTGTAAGAGACTTCCTTTTCAGATTTTAGTTAGTAAAGCCCACAGGTACAGTAGCTGTTAAAGGAGAATTTTTATATAGTTTTGAGCTAATTTTGCTCACAGTTGCCCTTTAGGCTTTAAAGAAACTATTTTAGATTTTTGGTAGCCCCAGAGTAGCTTTTTTAAAAAGCCTTTTAATGAGTTTTAAGCTAACTCGGCTCACAGTAGTTCTTGAAAGAGCTTTTTTATTTAGTTGGATTTTTAGGTGTTTTAGAACACAGTTCAGTAGCTCCAAAATATCAATTTTATTTAGATGTCCGATGGCTTCCTCAGCTCTTAGTAGCTCTTTATTTAGATTTTTGATAGTTTAGTTCCAGTTGAGTAAGAAAGAGCTTTTTATTTCAGATGAGAGATCCAGTTGAGTGAAAAGCCTTTTCAATTTATGAGAGGCAGGAAAATATTGAGATAATGCAAACTTGTTTTCCTGATTTTAGCAAGTTCAGCAAAGCTCCCAGTCTTTGAGCCTTTGACTGCAGACAGAAGCAGACTGCAAGAATGGGACCCTGCTGCTTTTAGTTTCCCCTGGTGGCTCTGTACCCCCCTCCCAGCAGTCTTTTTTTTCTTTTACTATTGTCTCAGGATGTCCTTATTCAATATACAGTGAGACAGCAGCAACTTCTTTAGTCTGAATTTAGCCAGCTGTCACCCTCTCCCTCCAAGTTGCAAGTGGTAACGTTAAGCCTGGGAAGTCTGATCGAATAAATAAATCAAAAGCTCTTAAAAGAGCCTTAGTGATTTACTTTTGTTTTTGTTCTGAAAGTAAATCAGGAGTCAGGACTTACTAGTCTGATCGCGATCACCGGCTGCACAGTGTATCGCAAGCTGACGTCTCCTCTCCACTGCACGATTTGTCTCACTGACTGAATAGGTTGAAGTGGCGCGCTTTGTAGAACACACATGATCGATCACACTGTGTAAAGGGGCGGGCAAACTAAAGACGCTTCCCGATTGGTTTCTGACAGCTGTGACCCGAATCCTGCCCAGATGACGATCCCTCGCAGCTTCAAGAGTTTGTCTCGTCGTCAAGGCTGGCAGCACTCCTCCAGCAGCATCCCGCCCCCAAAAACAATGACATAAGGTCTTTAAAAAAAAAAAAGAAAGAAAGAAAAGATGGAGGGGAAAAAACGCAGATATGGGGAAACTGGACAAAATGGGACTTGCTCCCTGCGCAGCTACCCTAGGTGCCCCATGGGGCAGGCACTAAACAGCACTAGGTGACCTGAGACAAAAGTGCCTGCCTTGGGGCACCTAAGGTATAGGAATTACACACCCTGGATATGAGTGGCTAGGAGGGGGTGTCTAAATACAGTTAAGGCTATTGGCAGACTAGCTAAGGTCCAGTATTAAGCTGTAGTTGCGTATGCAGGCAAGCCCAATGGCTATTGTGATTTTTTTCTGTTTTAAACAAGTAACTATTGTCATTCCTTTGCAGCTCATTTTATTCAACTTGGCAGTTACAGAAATTTAAAGGGAATGTGTACCTTTAGTTTGTCCTCATTTCCTGGCAAATCTTCACCAAATGTAGCCTTCTGCCACAATGCAGATTTCACCATGTTTGTGCAGAAACCTTTTTTTTTTTTTAAGTCAACCATGATATCCCCCCCAAAAAAAAAATTAAAGCACAGCCTATTTTTTTTTTTTTGTTGTCCGTGTTGTCGTGCTCTGCAATCTCCTGACACAGTTTGTGACATTTGTGCCTCACCATGACTTTCCACAATTGCACTCTAGCAATGTTAAGAGCGGTGACTGTGAGCAGTAGAATTGTATATAAGGGCAGAGAGTAAATGAAATGTGATTGACTGCCACGGTCCATTGGACTGAGGAGACCGATCAGGTGCTGGGACATTGGCCAGGCAGGAGACTCTGCATGCAAGGAGAGTCATTTCACTTTGTTGGTGCTAAGCAACTGCACAACTGGATTGGCTGATTTGCATAAGGCTTGAAAACGCTGGAGTTGCATCAGGGGACCTGGCTGCAGGTTGTCTTAGGACTTTAAAGATGGCCCTCTCTGGCCCAGGCACAAACGCAACTTTACTTTGAGCCTAGGACCAAGCTTTCTCATTCTGGGTCCCTTCCTTTCTTCTGGCAGAGAGAATAACCATACTCGCACCATAGATAATGGGCACATAACTGCTAACGTAAGAGGGGTCCAGTAACCAGGAGACTATCCACAAGTATAACTGTAAGGCATGGTGACTGAGGGGCCTGATTCTTTTTGCAGTAATGGGTAAACCAGAGAATTTGCCACCATCAAACCACTGCAAACAAAACTTGGTTTTGTAGATTAAACCAGTTGTTAGCCTAATAATATATCCCCTGTACCTAATCTGTGGCCTACCAGATGTATCCCAGGAAGGATTTTGACCTTCCCTAAGGGCTGCATATTTGTTTTTTTGGCGGGGGGGGGTATTTGCAGCATATTACAAATGGTTGTTAGCTGTGTTCTGAATTTTTTTTTTTTTTTTTTTCAAAAATATCTCCAGGCATTGGGTATTTTTCTCTGCATTGATCTGGTTTTCAGCTCTGATGCAGCTGGAGGCCTACAATAAATGCTACTGATGTACATTTGGAGCAGTAGTTTTATGTGTGTTCCCAACAAAATAATAAAAGCAACAGTTCCAAGGAGCCTTTTGGTCAAAAATTTACTTTGCACTGACGCTAAGCATCTTTACCCAGTGTGTTCCAGTTGAGCAGTAATGCACAACAGGACGTGTGTCAGGCTGGGATAATGTCACTCCTAAGGTGGTTGGGCACGAGGCCACAGATAGTGTGACCAACAGCTGAGATGCGACATTCCCACAACAGTCCTGGAGTGTATTGCAATAATAAAATGGCATACCTCTTTTTTTTTTTTTGTTTTTAATTGCTTTTTGAATAGGCGTGATGTTGCGTTTTAGATTAAATCTCTGAAGGTCCACACTGACCATTCGGAGCCCAGGATTTTTTTTCTTGCCATTTGATAATAGTTGATACTCTAATTATCGTGATAAACACAGTAGCACAACAGGACAGTCTCTCATAGATGCACTCTTTCTCTTTGAACGCAGGCTGGTTTACTGTGCCAGTGGGAGGAGAAATGGGAGCATGATTGTGCAGTGCTGACAACTCCCAAGTAAACGGAATAGGGAAAAATGCTGGGGGCAAGATGAAGGCAGTCACTGGCTTCAGCCTGTCCGCAACAGCTGGATGCAGTCTCGTCTCTTAGCTGGGGTGGGGGCACACAACAGTGTGAGGATCACCTCTTAGTCATATTAAGATCTGCATTAATTAAAGACAAAAAAGGTTCAGGGAATAGTTAGCCAATTTTCTTAAAGGGCAGGTTTTCACTTAACACATCCTCCCCTTCCCGATTCTGTAGCTTACTCTTGGTTTAAAGATCCATTCATGTGCAACATTTATTTGTTTCATATATTTCTAGTCGATCATTCGTAAAAACCAACTACGAGACACCGCAGCCAAACGCCGTACTTCCTTACTGGTAGCACGCTTTCACGCTAAGACGTTATGTGATATCAGTCCTAGAATAAGCGGCTGAGGCGATTGTATAATAGGGCGGTTTTGGCATTTATTTAACCCTTTTATGTGCGGTTTTGAAAAAGCCACCACTCAACTAACAAGGTCCTTGTTAGTTGAGTGGTGCTTTCTTTTCAAAACCGCACATAAAAGGGTTTAAATGAATGCCAAAACCAGCCCCATTATAGTTTACTTTCTGCCTCCGGTGTTATTCTAGGACTGATATCACATAACATGCTAGTGTGGGGGCGTGCCTACTAGTAAGGGAGTCTGAACGTTTTGGCCGCGGGTCTCTGTGCTGGTTTTTACTAGTGGTCGTGCTAGAAATATCTGAAAAAAATCAATGCTGCACATGTACAGATCATTAAACCAGAGGGTAAACTTCTGAATCGGGAAGGGGGGGTTAAGTGAAAACCTGCTCTTTAAGACTTGTGGCATGAATTCTGGATTTATTTGTTTGGCACACTTGAGGGGGTTTTAGGACGTGACCTCATTTCTTTATTCTCTTCTTGCAGCGTGTGGTCTTCTTGAAGCAGCTATCCAGTGGTTTTCTCCTTGTTACTGGTAAGGAATTTACCTTTGGATTTCACACACACACTCAGCAGCATCCTGTTTTTCTTTTCACTTCTATTCTGGCACTCTTCTAGTAGCAGCAAGTTGTGAGCGCCCTGTCATGTCATCACTGCAGGGTTCCGTAATAGCAGAGCCTTGTTTTGGCAAGAACTTATCAGCCTACTGGAGATGTAGAAATGCAGAATCTGGAGGCAGTTAAGGACCTCTTAGCCACCTAGTCTGCCCATTTTTCCCTGTCTGTAGTAGCACTGCAGATCCTGTTTGATCTTTGGCCCTAGCTGTAGCTATTGAATGTACACAGAAATGTGTGGGCTGTTATAAGTGAATAAGCTTTGGTTTTTGTGATATAAATGCTGTTTAGTAAAAGTATGGTGCAGCTAAAACAGATGTTCCCCCATCAACCGCAGTGTAGAGTGCAGCTGTTTCTAACATTTTGGTGCACAATTAAAAATAACATAGTTTGCTCCTAAATGAGTAGACTTCCAGTATTCTGTATGTTTAGCTGCTCACCGGGCTTTCCTCAATAATGGCCGTGCTGTCCTTTCCGCAAAACTGCAACCTGTCTGTTTACAAAGAAGCACAGTTGCCCCAGCACTGATTCCTGAGGGATGCTACTGAGTAGTATTCTCCATGAGTTGTGCTCATCTTAGCCCCCTTCTGCTTCTTGCCCCTAAGTCAGTTAGCATTCAGCCTTGTGTGTCATATATACTACGCGGGTTTACTTTGCACAAAGGCTTCCAGATGGGTTACGTCCACAGCCATGCCGCTGTCCACTTCCCTGGTCATCCCATAAAAAATCAGCTTGGTTTGGCATGATTTGCCCCTTATGAGGCCATGCTTTGGGGGGGGGGGCAAGAACCCTGGCGTCAGCCAAGTGCTCTAATACTCTGCCCTTGATAATGGCCTCCAGGGCCTTGCCAAGCTCTGATGTCTGGCTGACCAGTCTGCAGTTTCCCAGGCCCGACCTTGCCCCCTTAAGATGGGCTGACATTTATTTATTTTTTATTTATTTGAGAAATCGGTTTACAACCTTTGAGCCAGAGGCTCATTTCCAAAGGTACCTCGTCACAGTGAGGACAATACATAACAGACTTACATATGATGCAGAAAAACAACTGAATTTTGGTTACAGCATTTGGATTAATGGTAGCAAGCACAGGAGACAACTGAATTTTGGTTACAGCATTTGGATTAATGGTAGCAAGCACCAGTGACTACATCCGTCAGCAGATAAGCAAGTTTGCAAGATGTAGCAAGGTCAAAGCAGTATAAACAGCAATGGATGAGGATTAGTGCAATGTGGAGTGGATGCTGCCCAGTGGGCATTGTCAGGGCACTGTGCGCTGCAACTCAGTTATATACAGGTGCAGCTTCGCGTGTTAGATAGTTGGCTGCGAAGTGCGAGTTTGAATTTGGAAATTGTGGGGGCATCTGAGATGGGGGCAGGGAGCGAGTTATACCTGGATGGAGCTCTAAAGCAAAAGGATCTCTGTCCATGGGATGTTCTGGATCTTGGGACCAGAAGAGTGGCCTTACAGGAGGACCGTGTGCAGACCAAGGGTTGGGCTTGTCGGAGCAAGGCTGTCAGCCCAGGTGGGGAAAGTCCTAGAAGGTTTTTTTTTTTTTTTATTAGGCAAGTTTGGTAGCAAAGACGTTCGTCCAGATTCAGCAGTTTCGCCATGTCATAGAGCTGGCAAGAGTGCGTCATCCTGGGGGCCCCAGTGATTAGCCTGCATGCTTTATTTAAGATGAGGCAAATTTTATTGAGGGCGGTTGTGTCAGCAGCACCGTATACTGGGAGGCCATAGTCGATCAGGGATAGTATAGAGGAAGTGACCGCTATATGGAGGGCGGGGGGACAGTTTTTATGTCTGTATAAGATGCCAAGTTGCACATTAGTGGCTGAGGCAAGTGCATCAATGTGGGTGTGGTAGGTGAGTGCTGAATCAAAGGAGACCCCAAGGTACTTATAGGAGTGGACCTGCTCAAGAGGCTGTTTGGACCCGGGGAGGATATGGAGTGGGAAGTTGCTGGCTTTGTTTTGGGGGTGGGCAAAGAGCATTGTCTTTGTTTTTTTGAGATTAATGACCAGTCTGTGCTCTTCAAACCAGGTTTCAACATCATTAAAGGATAGTTGTAGAGAGTCCTGGAGGGAGATAGGGTTACGGTGGGCGGCAAATATGACGGCATGCCTGCATACACAGTAGAATTTTCCCAGCGCAAGCACTGGGCAGGGTATTAAGATAGAGAGAAGAGTAGAGGTCCCAGGATGGATCCCTGAGGAACTCCTGAACGGATGGGAGTAGTATTGGAAAGTGCCCCATTAATTCTGACACATTGGGAGTGGGCAGATAGGTAGCTGGTGCACCATGCAAGAGGCCCAGTGGCGAAGCCAATGCGGCAGAGGGCATCCAGCAGGAGGGGGTGGGAGACGGTGTCGAATGCCTTTGAGAGGTCGATGAACACTGCTTCGGCTAGGGAGCCAGAGTCCAGAGAGGAGTGTAGGAAGGTTGAGAATTCAACTAGTGCAGTGCCGGTGCTGTGACCAGCACGGAAACCTTGCTGTTCTGGGCAGAGGATGTTGTATTTGGTCAGGTATTCAGAGATTTGTGTGGCAACCAGCTTCTGTAGTGTTTTGGAAAGGGGGGGGTATGGAGATTGGACGGTAGTTCCCTGCAGCGGACCTGTCACCACCTTTGTGAATGGGGGTGACAATGGCAGCCTTCCATGCAGTTGGGAATTGCCCCAGACAGAGGGATTTGTTGAGAAGGCTAGTAAGTGGGGCAAGAACCTGATCCAGAACCAGACGGAGAATTCTGGGGTCAAGCGAGTCTGCACCTGGATTATTGCTTTTTAGTGCTCTGACCAGGTGGGGTCTGTTTTCCTGGGCGGTTACCCTACGCAGGTGGAAGCGGGCGCAGGAGGGCTGGAGCAGGTAGGGAGGGAGGGTGGCGGGTCAAAGAAATTACTGGGGAGGACGGAGCTCAGGTCCGTAAAGGCTGTGTTGAGGTAGTTTGCGATGTTTACTGGGTCCGTAATGGATGTGCCGTCCATGGTGATCTGGATGGGGAGGGGAGCATGCACTCCCATTTAATTGTTTGACATTGTCCCAGAAAGTATGGACACATCCCCAGGAGGAGGTGAGAGTGGCCTGGTAATGATCAGCTTTGGCTTTACGGATGGCCCGGGTGCACTTATTCCGTGCAGCATTATAGGCCTGTCTGTCAGCCATCCGGCCTGATTCTGAGGCACAGTGCCATAGGTTATCCCTATGCTTGAGCTGTTGTAATAGGGCAGGAGTAATCCAGGGCACATTGTGTTTTTTGGTCCGAGCAGCCGTGATGGGTGCGAAGAGGTCACAGGCTCGGTTAAAGGTTTGGGAAAAGAGGGCAAGGGCAGTATCTATGTCAGGGCATGGCGAATGGGGACCAGTTTATCTGAGTAAGAAGTTCCTTGAGGTTCTCTCAGCCCACCTGGTCTGAAACGCCGCGCTGTGTGGGCGGAGCTGTGGGTCTGGGTGAGAGGGTTACCCAGCGAATAGGATAGGGAGTGGTCGCTGAGTGAGTCGGGAGGACTTGGATGTCCAGGATCTTTTGGGGTGGTTGGTGATGATTACATCTAGGAGGGTGCTGGTGCCATTCTTAGGGTTTACTCTAGTGGGTTGGGAAAACTTGCTGTGTCAGATCAATAACTGAAGAGGTCCTGAAGTGGAGGCTGAGGTGGCATTGAGCCAGTTCCGTTAAGGTCCCCACAAGGACTTGTTCTGCCTTGTGAGGGAGGGTGGCAAGATAATCCGTAAGGATAACAATGCCGGTTTTGGTTCTTAGGGGGAGTGTAGGCAGAGGTGAGATAAAGGGGGGCCTTGGAGGTGTCTGGAATAAGTTTAAGGGTAAGGGCCTGCGCCCCGCTAGCAAGGGCTGGAGCAGGGAATGCTTGGCCGATGAGTCTATCCTTGGCATAGATTGCACAGCCACCCCCACGTTTGCCCGCACGATCCTCCCGGTATAA
Source organism: Neoceratodus forsteri (assembly GCA_016271365.2). Lineage (NCBI taxonomy): Eukaryota > Metazoa > Chordata > Ceratodontiformes > Ceratodontidae > Neoceratodus > Neoceratodus forsteri. The sequence continues at coordinate 11,805,987 of JADMNL010000027.1, forward strand.
GGTGTAGCCAGGGAGGGAGACAAAGGAGTCAGGGGTGGACTTTGAAAGCCAGGTTTCCACCAGTGCAGTGACATCCGGTTTATGCAACATGACCCAGCATTGAAGGGTATCATATTTTTCAGTATGCTGCGATGTTCATGGAGGCAATAGTGAGACCAGGGGCCCACCTGGGTGGCGTGGTAGCGGTGGGGCCTGCTAGGGATGTATATTGCCTGTAAGTGAGTAGAGGATAACTGCTCAGCTGAGGGGCGATGATGTGGGCTTCCAACGGGTGTGAGTGGATGGGGAGGGGACCCTAAGGGAACAGGGGATGGGAAGGGTTTGCCAGGTGGGGAGGGCAATTGGCATTGGCAAATTCCTAGTCCTCAGTCACCACACCTGTCCAGACACACTCCTGAAAGATTACTGCAAGCAGCACTACCAATTGTTCCTTTAACTCTGCTGTGCTCAGTGCTCCCAGGTTGCCCCTGAAAACAGACACTTGTGCTTAGTGGGCCCTATCTGGTTACCAAAGACTAAAATAAAAAAATAATTAAAAAAAAAACTAAATCTGGGGGGTGTATCCCAAGACAATATAAAGAGGTGGATTAGGGTCTGGGAAATCTAACTCTGGTATCTCCCTGGTATATGATGCATGTATTATTTCTTTGTTTCTGATGCCAGGTAAGATGCACTAGGCCTACATATGCCTGTTTTCAGGTGTGACCTGGGAGAACTACAGACTAACCACAGGTAAATTACACAGCAAACGGTATACATAAATTGAGATCATTTTGAATTATTATGGACTCTTGAGGCTGGTTACAAACTTCAGGACGACTTCAGCCAAGCTGAGCAATTAGTCAAACTCCTGGAGCCCCTGATTCAATATAGCCAAATGCAAGATGCTACATTTAGGGAGGAAAAATGGAGCTTGAACCTATACACTGGAGGAGCTCCCCTTGTTGCATTCCAGGAGGAAAAGGACCCGAAGGGTCATAATAGACATGGGGTGGATGCAGGAAACTCGCTATGCGGCCGTTGCCGTGAGAGCCAGCAGAATACTGGGGTGCATCAAAAGTGGGTGACCAACAGAACTGAGGAAGTGATCTTGCCACTTAAGGCCCTGGTCAGGCCCCACCTAGAATACTGCATTTGGTCTCAATAAAAAAAGGACATTGAGGCAGTCAATAGGGCGCAAAGCAGGGCTACCAAAATGATCATTATGGGGTACAGTTGCTAAGAAGAGAGACTGGAGACCTGTAACATGTTCACCCTGAAGAAAAGGTGGCCAAGAAAGCACAGGATCTCAATCTTTTGTATACTCAAGGGTGTCGATCGATCAAACAGTTGAAATATTGGACTAGGGGCCCAATATTTATTTCAAAGCTAGGAAAACACCTTATGAGCCAGGTCTTTTCTACAAAGGTTCCACATCATAAAACAATACAGGCATTACGGAACAACAGAGAACACACACAGATTGTTTCAAATAAGAGGTACAGGTTCCAACAAGAAGGCCACAAAAACAAGTGCAAAATCACTAGGTTTGTGCAGAATGTCAATGTAGCAAGTAGTGTTCATAGTACAAAACAGTTAAGTATGGAGGCGTTAAAACATGCATTACAATGAGGTGTTACTGGATCCTCCCTTATTTGAGTAATTGAAGTGGAGGGCCAGATAGGAGAAACTGCCCAGAGGGCCTAGTTGACGTAGGCATTAGAGAGCAGTATGGACAGATATGGGGAAGGGGCATATATTTTCAAAACTTTGCGTGGGCATTAACGTGTCTTTGCCTTTGCAAACCAGGGTTTGCACTGGATTCCCATATTCAAAAGGGGCTGTTGCGCGGGCAGAGAGGGTTAGCGCCTGCGCAAAACAAAGTATGCAGGTGGGCTAGGGAAGGGCCCGTGTGTCCATCAGTCGCCATGCTACCCCATATTCGGTGGCTTTAGCGGTATTTGCACTGCACAAAAGGATTGTGCTAAACAGACCCCAGACTTAACTCTGGATAACCCTAGCAGCTGCTGGAGGTAATGCAGCCAGTTGGCCGCTGGGGGAGCACACTCTCCCTCTGTGGTCCATGCCCCCCCTCCCAAAAAAAAAAAAAAAAACACTGATCACCTCTCATAGTACCAGTACAACCCTCCCTGGTGCCAGTGGTGCACATATGGTGACCGGCGCAGCCCTCCTCACACCACCTCAGCAGGCTGCCGTATGCTCAGGCAGGGGATGGGCGCAATATGCGTACCTGCGACACTGAGGGTACTGGCATGGTGACTGGGGGTGGGTTTTTCAATGCTATGATGTGGCCGGGCAACGCCAGGGATTATGGGATTGCGCGCGGAGTACTGTGGTTCGGTGCCGTGGTGGACCACTGGATGCCAGGGAGGGTTTACATTTACTGTGGGCTGGCAATGGGGAGGGGGACCATTAGCACCAGCGAGTGTTTAATATTATTTGCTGGCGTAATCGGAGGGGGGTACTAACACCAGGGATATCTACACATGTCTGGACTGGGCAGTTGGGGGGCAGCGTGTGCTAACCTGCCCTGCTACCTTTGCAGATGGAGCCCGTAATGGGCATGCATGCAGATGGTCCCGTAGCATCTTGCGTGCCCAGTGGGCTCATTTGCATGAGTTCCTTTGAATATTGCAAATAGCTCTCTAGCGCTATCCAGTGTTGGAACAGCACTACTTTCCTTAGCACTGTGTTGCCATGGCCCTGTATTCGGTCGAATAGTGCCAATGTGCTAGTCGACAAAGTATGCACTCTCAGGCGATGCATAAAGCACAAGCGCAAGGTTTGCGCTCCGCTTCGTGCTGTTGTGAAATATCGAACCCCTGGTGTCCCACATCTGGACACAGACACCCTGAAGCTGAGGAGAAATTAAAATCTGGTAGTTTTAGGAGGCACTTTCCTCCCAGAGGTTGGCGAACCTATGGAATAGCCTACCGGAGGAGTTGGTGGACATGGAGACAGTATAGGCTATCAAAGGAAGCCTAGAAAAATATATATTCACCAGGGGAATCACCATGTGCCCTGGGTAGTGGAGTGGGTAGGGGGTCACCATAAATTAGTACATCTTTGCACAGCATACTGATTCATCACTGCTATAAAGCAGGGAGGTAGGCTTGATAGATTTAGAATCCCCACCTTAAATTATGTCACTGTATATTTTTTCTTTCTATTATTTGCTACTTTTGCACCCCCCCCCCCCCAAAAATCCTGCTTGTCCGTTACCCCGATCTGCCTGTGTGGCCATCCAGTCAAGTCGTATCTGCCTGCAGCTGTCCTTCCTGCTCCTGCAGTTGGTGTTTCTTTGCCTCTCACCCTTCCCCCCACCAGCCTGAAGCATTTGGGGGGGGGTTGAGCATCCCACTGGAGACCATTTCCTTGTGGAGATGAAGGAATGATGTTTTAGTTGGAATACTGCCACCTGGGTGACCCCAGGTTGGCAGTTCACCAAGGCACAATGAAGTAGGATGCCAGCTGTGGGGATGGGCATTGACTCCCCCATCCCTTGGGCGTGCCAGCCTCCTCCAGGGGAGTAAAAGGGGAAAGTGGCGCTTGGTGCCATCCTGACAGGGTCCTAGTATATCCAGGACCATACCCCATCTCCTCTTGACGTCTGGGGCATTCAGGGGTGCATTCTTTCCACACGCACCCCCCCAAAAAAAGAACTGGTGGATGGTGGGCAAGGTACGTGGGTGGTGACCTGTGGGATGGCGCCAGAGAGGAGACAGGAAGGGGGCATAAATACACATTTAAAAATATTTATATTTTCTGTGGTTCTTTTTAGGATTAGAGGTGTGAACGTTTCAGTCAAGGTAAGCTATTTGTGAGAAGTAAAACTATTAACTTTTGTTTTGTGTTTAAATCCATGTTACTGGACCCCTTGCCCTGAACAGAGTCCCTCTGCGTAGAGCTCACCAGAAATTTGTCATTGCTACCTCCACAAAGATTGATGTATCCAGTGTTAAAATCCCTAAACACTTAACGGACTCTTACTTCAAGAAGAAGAAGTTGCGTAAGCCTAAACACCAGGAGGGAGAAATCTTTGACACTGAAAAAGAAGTAGAGCAAAATTCTAACTGTTGGCTTGTTCTGTTTGTGTGTGTGTGTGTCTGTTTGTTTGTTCATTATGCAATACACATTTCTTTTCCTCCTCTCTTTTGGTTAACGTAAAGACAGTAATTTGAATTTAGACTGGCTGGGGTTGCAACTCGCAGCCTTTATAAATTATAGTGGCAGGGGGTAACTGCAGTAGTTTGAGGAGCTTTCTTAGTGACCAGTGGATTCCCATGTGTGTTTTCTTGAATATATTCATGTGCTGTTCCAGGTCTGCTGTAGTGCCCTTTGCACCAGAAGAGCAGCACTTCTTTGGCTGACTGTATCTGCCGAATCTTGCCCTACTGGAAGGTTGACCTGTGGCCCAACCATCATTTCCCCAGAGTTCACCCTCTGGTTGGGCCTCCCTTTCTGCACTTAAACTGTGCCTGCTGCTAGCTGTAGTGGGATGAAAAAGGAGATGGGCAGGTCATTAAGCTGTCTGATACTGAAGGATGGCTGTAACATGCACTGAAAGGGCAAACATTGCAGCCTGGTCCTTTCTCTAGACAGTGGGCCCAGAGCAATGCATTCACAATCTGGAGGAAGGAAATGCGAACGGTAACAAAAAAATACTTTGATAAATTTAAGTTACTGTGCTGTGGAAATGTATTCTTTCATTTAGTTTTTAACTAGATTTGTTCCTGGTTTGACCCATGTTTCTAACACCAGTGGATCCAGTTTAACTTCCCAGAGCTGTCATGGGGAGCACCAGGCATAATTCACTGGTCACTCCACCTCTTTTTCCACCCAGACAGTCCCCTTGCTTGGCAGTGTGGTGGAGAGGAGATGTACACCTCTGCCTCTTAACCAGGGAGGACACAGTCCACTGCGCTGTGGTAAACGGTATTTTGTAAACATGGCCTGCAGTACAGCGTAGAGGTTAGAGTAACGAGCTGTGAGTGAGATTGGTACATCCAGCAGACCTGAGTTTGATTCTCACAATCTCCACTTGCATACTCTGTGACCCTAAGTCACTTGACCTCCCCAGTGCTTCCAGGTCACACCTGAAACCTGGCATTGTGCCTAGTGGGCCATACCTGGTTACCAGAAGAAGAATGGCAACACAAAATATTAAGTGCATGAAAAATAGATAAATGGCTTCAAAGCTAGTCTAGGACAGATGGATTGGTGGGTAAAGAATAAAAGCAGATTATAGTGCTCTGGAAGACAAGAGCCAAATTTGACACTCCTTGAGGGAACTTATTAGTAAATCAAGTCCCATGTATTACAATTATCACTTTATAGAATTAAAAGCATTTTAAATCACATTTTCAACCCCTGCTGTGTCTGAAAATTAACAGCTGGTTTGGGAGATCCTCATAAAATTGGGCTGTTTGCCCAAGGGCTTAGTTTCATGTTAACTTTGAATATCTAATCTTAATGCTTCAACACCAAAACTATTTTCTTCTGATACTGCTGTACATTAGCTGAGACTGTAGAATCCAGCTTGTCCTTCCAGTTTGTGGTTACTGTAGATCTTGTATTTGTTGGCAGATTCTTCCCAAATCTAATTCATACGTGTCTTGGGTTAATATTTCTCAGAGGCTTCGAAAACCGAAGTACAGTGGGGGGCATGTTATGAAGTCCATTAATCTGGTGAACCATTGAGTAGAGCTTACTTACAGTGGTGGCCTAGGCTTCACAAAATCAACAGCATAAATCTGTAAAATAACAGATTACCCAAAAATATTGTGGGAGGGTACAGTTTAAATTTTGGCAGCAAGATTTGTGGAAGGCTACAGGTTTGTATGTTGACTTTGCATCCAAAATGTGCACATGACCTGCTAAGTTAATCAGCCAGGGTGGGGGAAGTTTTGCTTGATATCTGGGGCATCTTGTCACCACAGACTTATTCAAGTCTGTCCAATGTTTTTTTTTTTTCCTTTTGCCTACTTTGTATGCAGGTTTATAGTAAACCTTGGACATTTGTGACTATTGTATTGCAGACTACGGAAAAAGGTGGTAGGTCCGCAGTCCTGTTTGTGTGCAAGTGGCATTAGAATAGAAACTGGAAACTATTCCTGTACTACCAGTTAAAATTTACATTATTAAAAGGGTCATGAAGGGGAAAAATTTGCTTAAGCCACTTGGTAGTATATGCCAGTATATATTTAGGGCCAGTATGCGTCACCACCATAGCATTTCAGGTAGTCGTGTGTCAAAACGTACAAATTGCAGTTTACACTAATTCCAGAGCTGGCTGCTTGTGTATCTTGTGAGCCTCCTTCCTGTCTGTGGCAGAAAGGAAGTGTAGTGTAATTCAAGAATAACGTTTCAGTATACAAGTCTGCAGGGTGTACTGCTGGTGGTGCCCCCAACCCCCACAGTGGTTAAATTGGAAATGCTTAGGTGGGGGAACTTTCACCTCTAGATTGTATGCATGGAGATATAGCCATCCTTATGTAGTGGAACTCTTCTATAGTATTAGTTAAGTGAATAAAGATGAGAGGTGCAGGAGCTCTCGTGCAGTGTTACAAGGGGCAGGAACTCAATGTCTGCCACACAGTATGCTCTTCTGACACCTTCATTCTCCAGCTGTTGCTGGTAAACTAATTCTGGCCTGATCAATTACCAGTGTGTGTTCCTTTGGCCTCAACAAAGATAATCTTGAAGACTTAAAATCTGTACGTCACTCCAGGCATAATTTACTTGCACATGCTAGTTAGATATTTAATCTTTTCATGCCAGACGTGGCACAGACAGTAGGGCTTTTTTTAAAACTTTTAAATCCCATATCTTGGTTTAGGAATGAAACAAATTGGAAAAATGGTATATAGAGATATATTTGCCAGGCACACATTATTCCTGAGAAACTATATGGTTACTAACAAATATTGCTGCCTTATTTGCAAAAATAAACCTGTTGAATTCATGGAGACACTGCAAGAAGAAAAGGGAAAAGGAGTAGTGTCAGTTACAGGGACACTTTTCTCATCTCTTGTATTTAAGAAAAACAAATAAATCTCATATGGTTCCAGGCTGAGAAGTAGTTCATAGGTGTAGTGTTGAGAGTGATTAAGGAAAACAGTGATTTGTGCTTTCAAATTATGGTAGCAATTTGGCTATTGTGGAGGTAAATCGCCCTGTTTGTGATGGATAGCTGAAAATCAGGTTCGGAAGTAGAGGAAGAGGTTGGAAGTGGGCCATTATTCTGGTTGTGTTTGGTACCGGTATTTTTGTGGATGGGGATTGTATTGGTTGTTTTAAATTTTCTCTGAGCAGCAATATTTCACTTATTTCTTGTGGTATTAAAGAGGAGCTTTCTAACTGGTGCCCCCAAGAAACTCAAATATCCCTTACCTGCCCCCAAATTAAATCCTGCAAAAAACTGTTTTCAAATACGTGCCTGTTTTGGAAGGGAAGGGATCATATTTTTTGCTCTGTGGAACTTTGCCGCGCCGATCCCTTCCACTTCCTGGTGCCTGTGCCTCGACTGATCTGCTCCACGCTACCACGTTTTGTGACATCACTGTTTGAGTAGTTCGGCGGCGAGAGTCCATTGACTTGAATGGGGCTGTTTCCAGAAGTTAAATTTAGGTAGTTTAGATGGCCAGTTGGAATAAATCCTGGCCACTGCTTAACTAACAAGGCCCTTGTTAGTCTGAATAATTCCTGGCCACTGCTTAACTAACAAGGCCCTTGTTAGTTAAGCAGTGGCCATGATTTATTCCAACTAGACATCTAAACTACCCAAATGTAACTTTTTAAAACTGCCCCATTCAAGTCAATGGATGCTCGCCCCCGCGCTACTCACAGTGATGTCACAAAACACGGTAGCCTGGGGGAGGATCAGTAGAGGCACAGGTACCAGGAAGTAAAAGGGATCGGTGGAGCCCCACAGAGCAAAAATACGATCCCTTCCCTTCCAAAATGGGGACGTTTTTGAAAATAATTTTTTGCAGGATTTAATCTGGGGTCAGGTAAGGGTTTTTTATGTTTTCTGGGGCAATTTAGAATTGAGCACGATAGTTTCTCTTTAATTTAGGTTGGTTTCTGTCAAAATCATGGATTATATGCTGTGCTACAGTTTTTTTTGGGGGGGGGCTTCAAAATGAGGCAGTATGGTGTTTTGTTGGTCTAGCTTTCTGATGGCTTCTGCTTTTCTGTTTTTGCCACTGAAAAAGAAACATACCAAGTCACAGAGCAGCGCAAGGAAGATCAGAAAGCAGTGGACTCCCAACTCCTGCCAGTCATCAAGAAGGTTCCTCAGCTCCGTAGCTACTTGCGTTCCACATTTGCACTCTCCAGTGGAGTCTATCCTCACAAATTGGTCTTCTAAGTGTTGTGCAAAATAACTAATTAAAACATGGAAAAACCAATAAACTCGCCACTGTCTTACTTTGTGATTTCAGAAATGACATTCATTTAAACACTTGATCCCATTGAGCCTTGTGTACCACTGGCAACACTTTGGGAACACATTTTTAAACTCATTTCAGTTTGACTTTCATCTCCTCTGGCTGCTTGTCTGCCACCGATGTAAGCAAGGCGTTATGTCAGATGTAGGTAAGCAGCCAGAGCTAGTACTGGGGACCATGATCCTGTTTCCATGTTACTGTACAAAGAAAAAGGGACATCAAGTAAATATATTACATATGCTTAAATTTGTCTAAAAAATGATTGGCTTCTAAAGAGAACAGTAGCATAGGAACCCGCTGCCGTGTTGGAAAGGTTTTTTTGTGTGTGTGTGTGTGTGTGTGTGTGTGTGTGTGTGTGTGTGTGAAATCGCTCCTACTTCAAGGCAAGATTTTGTGGTTTCGGGACAACCACCCTGGTCATGACCAAAATAGACTATTTGAGCAAATGCTGGCCAGACTTCAAATATATTTTTACTCACCATTGTGGCATCTCAGTTCCTGCTATTAAAAAGGGTGTAAGGCACCCAAGTGTAAAACAGTGCCAGACAAGACTGTAGTCCACTGTTGCTGGCTCCTGTTGTCCACACTGGCTTTTCCTCTAAGCAGACTGAAGATCAAGGGGCACAGATCAAAGAAGAGCCTCAGAGCCAAAACATCCCCATCCAGGGGACCCTGCCTGTTGCCTGTATCGGCAAAAGGTTCCAGGTAACCATTTCCGAGAGGAGAGACGTGACAGCTGCTTCCCACCGTGGAGAAGCCAATCTGTGCCTAAAGGATATAGGAGCTATTGTGCGCTTAAAAATCTTTCACATATGGCTGCCACACACCAGTGCTGCTGTAGACTGCCTGTGGACGGAGCCTACACGCAACCAGAATTACTTGTAAGGAAATATTCCCCTTTTTCCAGTGTCCACCTGTGATGGGGGCTCTAGCTATTAATATTGTTACCTCCAAGTCCTGTTCTGCTGTCGATAAGGGCACAGCTGTTGCTGTATGGTTGTAACCTTTTATTCAGTGGAAACTCCACACAAGATTGTTCCTTCATTGGTAAAACCTGCAGTTAAAAAACAAAGCAATCCTCGAGAGGTATTTGGGCCTATGTAAAGATCAAACTGTCCATTCTGTATTGAAAATGGCAGACAGTTTTGCATGCGTGTTTGGGTGGAAATAGGTGTGAACATGACTTGAATGGGTGGAAGAAGTTTGTGGAGAGTTGCAAATAAAAACGGTGTAAATGCATCAGTTCTGGGTGCTCCACGACAGAATCGTATGAAATGAGTTTAATCCATTCAAACCATGTTAGAACAGTGGTCTGTTCATAAGATGTACAGTAACACAGAAATGTAGAATTTGTCAGCAGAAAAGAACAGTTTGTCCCACCCAGTCTCCTCAGATGTTTTCTGCCTAATCTGATCCGTCATTGCAGGCTCTCTGCCTCTTTACTAATATTCCCCAGTGTTTAGCCCATGCATGGTTGAAGTTCCTACTGTTTTGTCTCCACCGCTTCTGCCGACAGTCTTACAGGTATCTACCACCCTTACAGTGAAGTAGTACTTCTTCACAACCCTCTTAACCCCCCACCCTCCAGCTTCATGGCATGGCCCCTGGTACTCTTTCTCATCTGAAAGAGACTCCCCTCCTGCACTCTGTTCACCCCTGTGAGGTACTTGTAGGTCTCCTGTCCCATCTCGCTTTCCTCTCTTCCAGAGTGTACATGTTGTGATCCCTCAGCCTTTTCCCGTAGCGCTTCTCATGCAACCCCTACACCATTTTAGTTACCCTCCTCTGAACAGTCTCCACCCTGTCTTATCTCCTTTCTGAGGTGTGGCCTCCAGAACTGGACAACAGTACTCCAGGTCTCACCAGTGAGCGATACAGTGGCAGCCCCCCTCCCTCATTGCTGGAGATGCCCTTCCCTGTGAACGACGCTCTGTCACTTTGAGGTCGTCAGTTATAACCCCAAGGTCCCTTTTCTGCTTGGTGACTCTATACCTATCCTGTATTCTGCTCCTGGTTTCTTATGCCCCAGGTTCATGATTTTGCATCTTTTGGCATTGAACCCCAACTGCCATGCTCTTGACAACTTGTTTCCCCAAGAGTCCTGCATATTCTACCTGCTCCTGAGCGCCCACACTATGAAAGATGTTGGTAGCCGCTGCAAAAAAGGCGTACCTTCCTTTCCAGTGTTGCAGTGTCATGAAGACACTGAAGACTGGTCCCAGTACTGAGCCTGCAGCACCCTGCTGGTCACTCTCCTATCATTAAAGTTAGTGCCATTAACCAGCACCCTTTGTCACCCATCTGTTAACCCGTTTGTAACCCAGTTGACCACTTTGAATCCCACCCTTAGCTGCTCAGTTTCTTTATCTGTCTCCTAGGCAGCACAGTGTCAAAGACCTTGCTGAAGTCCAGTTAAAGCCATGTCCACTGCCCTCCCCAGATGTCTTTCTGTGGTTGCCCAGTTGAAGAAATTAATCTGATTCATCAGGCATCACCCCCACCCCTGTGAATCTATGCTGCCTATGGTCCTGCTGCCCATTGGATTCAAGATGTTCCCTACCAGCCTTTCCTTAGAGCACAAGTTAGCCAGCCCAGTTGCGCAGAGGGCTGAGACGCTGGACGCCTTGCCTCATGCTATGCTGGTGACCCGGTTTCGGCAATGACCTTGGGTCAGCAGGGTGCCAGCACGGGAAGGGGGGTGGCAGGGAAGAGCAGGATTGAGCAGCCCTATGGCAGTTCTCTCCTAGGGGAAGTGGTAGCTTTCCCATGGTCCCGCCACTACCAGGTGGAGATCCGATGTTGGCTGAGGGGGCGACACAAAGGGAGGTCGTCCCGACGCACTGCCTGCGCATGCCAAAGAGACGGGGGTAAATGAGCAAAAATAGATATCTGGGGGGGAGCACCAGTTGTGCCCATTTAAAAAAAAAAAAAAGTTATCAAGTCCCCCAGCAGCAGCATACCTCTACAGGACTTCAGAAGTCCATTTTGCTGAATTTTATTTATCAGATTTCAAAAGGATCATAATTCTGCTGTCTGGGGAACCAGCTGCCTGTTTCCTTGGCCATAGGAGTAGAAGCCACAGCATATGAAAGTGTCTTGCTAATTGTGCTGTTGCTTTGGTTTGACTCCTGTGGCCTTCTAAAATATTAAGCAAATATATATTTGTGTGAAAACCGGTCCCCATCTCACCCCTTTGCTTATTTCAATTTAGGATTACAATACCTTTGAGTTGAGGCTCTTTTACAAAGGTTCCACGTCAGCGTGTGCAACAGTTATCATTTTTAGTTAGTCATTGACCTACAGACCTGTAATAACCAGTACAAAGACTTGAGCTATGAGCAAGACAAGGGGAAGGAGGTGCAGGGTAAGGGGGAATACGGAGGTTGGGGCGGGGTAGGAGTGAGATACGGGGCTGGGCAGGGTGGGAGACAGTGCAGCCAGGGGGCCTTGTCGAGGGAATAAGGACCGTAAGGTGCTAGGGGTGCAAAGACTGATTGTAAGTGCTGAGTGCTGGGGCATTTGCAGCTGGAACGGTGGAAATGTTAAGATGGGCAATCGCAGGATACAAGCAGTGAGGCGCAGCTTGGACTTGAAGAGGCCGAGTGTTGGAGCGGTCGCTATGTCGCTGCCAAGAGAGTTGAGCCAGTTGTATGCCCGATAGGAGAGTGATCTTTGTCCTTGGGTCGTGCGACATCGTGGGATATGTAGTAGATGGGAATTGGATCTCCTTGTAGTGACGTTCCTATGTGTAGGCTTAAAGAGGGCACAGACACCAGTTGGGGCCAGACCCATTATAATTTTCTTGGCCGTGATGCAGGTTTGGTATTTTAAGCGTTTGTCCAGTTGAAGCCATCCAGATTGGGAATAAAGGTCATGTGTGGCTACGGCAATGTGAGCCAGTGATGAGACGACAGGCCTTATTCAGGGAGGTTGCGATACGTTTGAGAGCAGAGGTAGTTGCAGACCCATATATGATAAGACCATAGTCTATGATGCTGACAATGGAGCTTTGGACGGCCAGTGCTTCTGTGGTTAGGTGTTTCCTGTGCCGGAATAATATGCCTAACCTCGCATTGGCAGACTTTGCAATATTGCTGATATGGACAGTGTATGACAGGTGGGGATCAAGGGTGATGCCGAGGTACTTGAACGATTGTGTTTGCTCAAGGATGGCTCCTTGTTTGGTTGCAATGGAGAGGTGTAGTTGTTTGTTTTTGTTGTGGGGCTGCAGAAGACCATAGACTTGTCTTTTTTTCTGATTGAGAAGCAGTTTATGATTTAGAAACCAGGATTTGATGGAGGAGAAAGCCTGCTGAAGTTTATTATGTAATTTGATTGGATCAGGGTCTGAGGTGAGGATCACAGCATCGTCAGGATAGAGAATTATTTGTTCTGGGCAGCTGTCCGGTAGTGAGTTTAAGAATAGGCTGAAGAGGACGGGTCCCAGAATGGAGCCCTGGGGGACTCCCGAGCGGACCGGTCTAGGGTCTGAGAGTGTGTCAGCGATTCTTACTGTTTGGGACCGTTCTTCAAGGTAGCTTTCTTTGCTTTCCAAACTATAAAAAAAATGTGGGAGTACAGGGGTTGAGTGTGCTAGAATTGGGACCAGGAAGGTGGAGGGATTGGAAGGCTAGCTTCTCCAACTCTGGGAATTACAATCCTTTCCCATTTGAAAAATATTAAATTATGCAAAATGGACTTTTGAAGTCCTGCAGATATAGGCTGCTGCTGGTGTGTTTGTTTAAAGCATCAGAACTGGTGCTCATCAAGCTGGGTTTCCATTGATTTCCCCACCACTGAAATTAGACTAAAGGAGGAGCAGATGGCTTGGTGGGACACTGATGGGAAGCTCATCTGACCTCTTCTGCCTAGGGCAGTGGTTCACAATCCCCAGTCCCAGTATCCTGAGTGCAGCTACTTGGAACTTAGAAAAAGAATAATCAACATTTGTATGTAGTTTTTCATACATGGTGTATTCCAAAGTGCTTTACAAGCAATGCTAGACTGGTAGTGAAGCGACTGAATGGGTAGTGGCGGCCATATCTCACATCAACACCTACACACAGGCCGGACAATTGCATAAACCAGTTTATGGGAAGTGGTATGTTGTACAGGACACTGGGAATGTCCCCTACACTTTATGAAGAGTGCCCTGGGTTCTTTTACTTCCACTTGGACACCCACCAGGATGGGTAGAAGGGACGTTGGTTTAATGTCTCATCCAAAGGACTGCATCCACCTAATACTGCACTTGGATGCCAGTGTTTTAGGTGCAAGTCCAGTCCTGGTGTGGGACGAGAACCCCCGACCTACTGATCCAGAGGTGGATGTGCTACCAACTGAGCCATGCTGACACCTAATGGAGGCCTTACTATTTTTTTTTTTTTATATCCCCAAAATACCCTTTTGTAAGAAATATTTCTAGGGATGTGGATATGATCTGTTCACACTGGCATTGTCTTTTCCCCTTTAAATCGTGACAAAAGTCTTCTAACTGGCTCCGTATAACCCTTAGCTCTGCCCATGATGCCAGATCTTCCTTTCCGCTGAAAGAAGCAGGCTCTTAGGATATTTAGAAACCTGGGGCTATCTGCACGGTTCCACCCCCAGACATACATAGTATTGCCAAGCCCATGAGGTGTATTCCTGCCTGGACTTCATATTGGCATCTAAGGAACAAATGGGGGATGTAACCAAAACCTGGTCCGGTGACTTCATATCATGCCCCAATATTTTGCCAGTTCCAACACCAAGCTACTAGGAAAGCAAATTTCTGGGGGTTAAATCTTTCCTTATTAAGAGATGACGAGGTCTTGAAGTCTGTAGAGGAAACAATAACCCAGACATTAGATTCAAATGATAAACCTGACCTTTCGGTACCTATCTTATGGGACACGGTTAAGGCTGTGATCAGGGGTAAGTTGATTAGTATATCAGCTAATAAGAAGAGACTTGGGGAGGTGCACAGGAAAGCATTGGAAAATAAGATAAAAATGCTGGAAGATCTACAGGTAGTCAAAACAACAAGAACCAGAACTAACCTCCTTGAAAAAGGAACTTAAGATATTAGACTATTCGATAGAGCAGAACCTAGTGTATCTCAGACATGGGTTTTATGATGGGGTCCCGATCTTTAAAATTAATAGCACGTCAACTAAGGATACAGAAAGCCAAATCGAACATACTGAGGATTAAACATCCACAAACAGGTAAATTTCATAATACGATTCGGAATAGCCAGCGCTTTTCTTAATTACTACTCACAGCTGTATACAGCAAATGAATCGGCGTCAGATCAGGAAATTAAACATTTTTTAGAAACATTAAATCTCGCCACCTTATCCACAGAGCAAAGATCTCATCTGATTTCCCCAATCACACAGAAGGAGATCCTGAATACGATAGGTAAGTTAAAAACAGGGAAATGCCCGGGCTCTGACAGACTCCCAGGAGAATTTTATAAGTCGCTGTCTAAAGTTTTGACCCCCTTATTGGCCCGAGTGTATGCTTTTGCCATTTCCAAAGAGGGGAATGTTCCCCCCTCGTGGAATGAAGCCATAATCCCTGTTATTCTGAAGCTGGACAAGGCTCATACCCTGTGTGCATCATATAGACCCATATCTATATTAAACACAGATTATAAAATATTAACCTCAATATTAGCTAGAAGACTTTTAACATTCTCCCCTAGCAAAATTCATTTGGATCATTGTGGGTTCATATCAGGGTGACAGGCCCAAGACAATGTAAGGCGAACAGTGTACCTTTTGGAGCATTCTCACTCTCAGAAAATTCCAACTCTTATTGGGACTAGATGCCGAAAAAGCTTTTGATATGGTGTCCTTGAGGTTTCTGAGGGGGGTCCTTGCCCGCTTCAGATTCCCAGATCAGTTTATAGAAACTGTCTTTTGTTTCTATAAGAGTTCCATAGGCTACATCTGTGCAAATGGGCATTTAACGGATCGATTCCCCTTGCAAAGGGGAACAAGACAGGGATGTCCCTCATCTCCGCTCCTGTTCGTGTACTACATAGAACCCTTGGCCCAATTCCTTCGGCAATCCCCTGAAATTCAGGGAATTACCCTCTTTAAGACCGAGCATACGTTGGCACCCTTTGCAGATGACCTTTTATTATACTTAACCAACCAGAAAGCTCTATGCCTGCGGTCATTCAGAAGATTCAAGCCTTTTCGCAACTATAAGGTTATACCCTGACTATTAATAAGACAGAAGCTTTACAAATAAATTACGAACCCTCACCCTTGTTAAAGGAAAAATTCCATATAAAATGGGATGGATCCTCTATAAAACAATTGGGAATAAATATTCTTAGAGACCTTTCCCAACAATTTAAAATAAATTATAAGCCCCTGGTAGAAACGCTTCAAAGTGACATGAGAAGATGGAATCTTCTACCCTCTTCCTTCTATACCCGTACCATTTCTCTCAAGATGAACGCACTACCTCATCTTTTATATTTGATCTTACTTCAAGATACAGCTCTTGCAGCAGGTAACACCATTAGGACTGAAGCCGGCAGGCGTCAGGACCCCACAAATCTGGCTAGCAGTCTTTATGAGGACCGCCTCCGCGTCGGTCCCGCCCCCGACGTCAGGCGTAGTACATAAGGAGGCGGTCCCGCCAGAATCCCCAGTTCTTTCCCACCGTCGACTTGCATGTCTCGACCCGTCGGTCCGTTTCTAGCGTGGTAAAGTTCTTCCGTTTGGAAAAAAGTTTTTCTCTTCAAAGTTGCTGTCTGATGCCCTCTCCAACCTCCGTGGAAAGCCATCCGTCGAAGTGCGCCTGTGGGAAGCAAATCCCTTTTAAAGACCCACATTCGGCCTGTGTCCGGTGCCTAGGCCCAGATCACGACACCCAGGCCTGTACCTTCTGTCAGGATTCAATAGCCGGACCGGATCCGTCAGCCAGAAGGCCCTGCATGCTTTCTGTCGAGGAAAAGTGCGCTATGGATTCAGCCTCTAAGGGGAATCGCCTGAAAAGCCCGGAGAGACCTTGAAAAGCATAGGGAGAGGGTGAGATCTAAGTCCCCTTCTAGGGCCTCCGACTCCCGTAGCTCCGGCTCCTGGTCCGACCGCTCCCCCTCCCGGGCCCTCTCTCAGCCTCCCCCTGCTGCGGTGAAGACTTCTTCAGGTTATTCCTCAGGCCAAGACCTCCAGGCCCTCCTCTTCTTCGGCTTCCAAGGCCTTGCCGAGGTCAGGGGACCGCGACAAGTCCAGTTCCCATCACCCGGACCCCGACGCCCGGTCAGTCTCCTTGCCCCTTCCTCCCCAGCGGAAGATCAAAGAGCTGACTTCTCTCAAGAGGACGTCTGATCTGATGTCGGCCAAGCACCACCGGTCCCGAGGAACGACTACTGCCAGACATCCGTCACCGGTTAGGCCTTCGCCACCACGGATGCTGGCCGGGGGACCGATGCCCGTTCCAGTAGAGAGGAGAAACCCTACGCCTCCCACCGACATCGGCCAGGAGGCGCTCATGGAGGAGGAACTGACCCAGCCCGAGGACCAGACAGGCGAACCCGGTCCTATCGCACCCCCCAGAGAACCCTTCTCTGAACCCGAGACCCCTGGGGAGCCGAAGCTGGAACCAGACGACCAACCACCGGTGTCCGGTCTGTTGTGGGGCATCAGCATTTCGGAGGTTAAGGAGCTGTTCACCTACTGGTGGGATACCATAAAGAAGGATGTGGTTCTCGCTCCTCCTCCTCCACCACCTGTGACTCCACTGGCCCCTGCGCCCCCTACTCCATCCGGGGCTGCAGGCAGAGTACCTTCCCCCCAGGAGCCTGCGGAACCTCCTAGGGGTAGGCCAGACAAGAGGAGACCTCCGTCCAGATCTTCTTCAGGGTCACCCAGCCCCAAAAGACCCAGAAGACGCCACCATTTGCATTCGACGGAGGACACGGGCTCAGACTTCTCAGACGGATCCAGATCCCCCTCTCCAATCAGCATCCCTTCTCCAGACCCACGTGAGCTCCCAAGATCTCCAGATGACCCATCGTTCTCGGAGATTATGAGGCATATCCAGGAGAACATGGGCTGGGACGCAGAGGAACTCGACCCTGAGAGACTATGTCTTGCCAGATATCTTCGCCAAAAAGATCCAAAGCTTGTGGTGGTGCCACCCTTGGTGGACACCTTCGTGGACATCACCAAGGCAGCGGGGAAACGTCCACACTCGCTCCCGGCGATGCCGAAGAAGGCTGACTGCCTGTACAAGGCCCCTAGGGAGGACCAGTACTTGGCATCACATCCTCTGGCCGATTCTCTGGTCATCACAGCCTCACATGACCGGTCCCAGAGGCCGCAACATTTGAGCACCCTGCCACTGGACCCAGAGTCCAAGCAGTTGGACACTATGGGCAGGAGCACGTATGCATCCGCTACCTGTGCCATTAGGTCCCTCAACTACTTAACCCACATGGTACAGTTTCCGAATGCCTTGTGGTAGCAGGGACTGGATCTGGCGGAGAAGATGCCAGAAGGTGAGCAGAAGGAGGAGTTGCTGCAACTCCTTCGCACGGGTTCGGACGTGGGAACCCAGGTGCTGTGAGTCACATACGGTTCCGTGGACTCCTCAGCCAGAGCGGTAGCCTCAGGTGTATGCCTCTGGAGACACTCTTGGCTCCGTGTCTCTGGATTTACCCCGGACATCCAGAAGAACATTCTGGACGCCTCGTTCCAAGGAGAAGTTCTTTTTGGTGAGTCCTCGGAGAAGGTCCTCACCAGACTTCAGGAGGCCGGGAAGGCGGTGCGGTCTGTCTAAGCCATGTACAGAACCAAGCTTAGTTCCTTTTGTAGGAACCAAAGCTGTTTTCGAGGCCGGATGCAGAGACAGCAGTCCCGCACCGGTCCGCAACAGAGGGGCTCCTTCTCCCGCAGAGCCCTGGGGAAGTTGTCCGCGGGCCGGAGCCAACACCCTGCAAAGTCGGCCCAGCCTGCAGGACCCTCAGCCGCCACAGCATGACTCCTTCCCAGCCCCGGCCCCTCAGGATCAATGGGACACCAAGGTCGGGGGTCATATTGCGGACCACCTGCCATGGTGGCAGTCCATAACCACCGACAGGTGGGTTCTTCAATTGGTCAAACAAGGCCACTTTATAGAATTCGTGGACAAGCCACCGCCAAGGCCTCCTCTGCTCTCCTGTTACTCTGGTCAGCACAGATTACTCATCAGGCAAGAGGTACTCGCACTCCTGCAAAAGGGAGCAGTGGAGTACGCCCCGGAGAACCAGAAAGGATCCGGATACTATTCCCACTTCTTTCTGGTTCCGAAGAAACCAGGGGACCTCTTTCCAATTCTGGACCTCAGCGACCTCAACATGTCAAGTCGCCTACAAATGTTTTTGCATGGTGACCCTACAAGGACTCATTCCCATGCTGAAAAGGACGCTTAGCGTCCCTGGACATGCAGGACGCCTACCTGCACATCCCAGTAGCTCAAGCGCACAGGAGGTTCCTGCACTTCGAGTTTCTTGGCCACCACTTTCAGTTCCGGGCTCTTCCGTTCGGTCTATCATTGTCCTCCATGGTCTTTACCAAGTGCATGGCAGTCGAGGCAGCATCTCTAAGGAGACAGGGCCACTACGTGTTCCCGTACCTGGACGACTGGCTTCTCATGGCCGCCTCCAAAGAGACGCTGTTGCTGGCTATTCAGAACACCCAGGATCTGTTTCAGTCTCTGGGCATTCTTATCAACTACGAAAAGTCTCTCCTCGTACCGTCCCAGAAGCTGCAGTTCATAGGCACAGTTCTGGACACCGTCCAAGGGAAAGCCTTTCTTCCCGACGAAAGAGCAGAACACATCAGATCCCTCATCAAGGATCTCTCGGCGAAGAAGACTGTCCCCGCCAGGTTGGTTCTTCACTTGCTCGGACACATGGCTGTGGCCATTCCAACCGTCCCTTTGGCAAGGCTCCACATGCAGGTAACTTAGTGGATGCTCAAGGTGCAGTGGGACCAAAGGCAAGACCACATGCAGCATCCGGTCAGAATCACGAACGCCGTGATTCGAGACTGGCAATGGTGGCTAGACCCAGGGACACTTTCTTCGGGTGTCCTGTTTACAGCGCCGTCCCCAGAGGCAATCCTCTCCACAGACGCCTCAGGGCTGGGGTGGGGAGCGCACCTGAACGGGGTGAGGTTCCAGGGAACATGGATCCCTCAGGAAGCCCACCTCCACATCAACGTGCTGGAGAAGAGGGCGGTCCTTTTCGCCCTGCAGGCCTTTCAGTCAGAAATCCCGTTGAGTACTCTTCTGATTCAGAAAGACAATACGGCGGTGATGTATTACCTCAACAAACGAGGCTCACACTCTTACCCCCTTTGCAGGGAAGCTATGAGAGTGTAGGGTTGGGTAATCCGACACGGCGCGAGCCTGATTGCAGTTCACGTTCCCGGCGTGGACAACACAATCACGGACGGCCTGAGTCGTTCCCAGGCCAGAGTCCACGAATGGGAACTCCTTCAAGAGGTAACGGAGGATCTGTTTCTTCGATGGGGAACTCCAGAGTTGGACTTGTTCGCCTCCCCATCCAACGCAAAACTGCCCAATTTTGCTCGCTAGATCCAGGGCCTTGTGTTTTCAGGAGACGCATTGTCCCTCTCCTGGGTGGACAGATTCTCTCACGCTTCCTCCCTTCCTGTTGATCCAGAGAGTCCTTCTCAAACACGAGGAGCATGCAACAATGATCCTGGTAGCGCCTTTCTGGCCCAGGCAGATCTGGTTCCCCATGCTGATGCAATTGTCCCGGGAACCTCCAGTTCTGTTGCCTTTCAGCTCCCATCTATTGTCTCAAGAGGAGGGTTCACTAGTCCACCCAGACTTACGCTCACTGAACCTGCATGCCTGGCTCCTCGAGACATAGCCATTATGCGACACGGGGTCTCGCAAGAGGTGGCGGAAGTTCTTTCCACGGCCAGAAAGCCGGCAACGCATGCGACGTACGCCATGAAATGGCACCGATTTTGCTTGTGGTCACAGGCACGCGACCTCTCCTTTTTAGAATGCCCAGTGAATTTGGTTCTGGAATACCTGCTTTCCCTCTTCCACATGGGTCTCGCCTACTCCTCTAAAGTTCACCTCTGTGCGATCTCAGCCTACCACTTCCGGTAGGTCAGCGCACAGTGGCACAACTAGATGCCTCTCAGGATTTCCTAAGGGGGTGTTACACCTTAGGCCACCCATCAAGGATCCCGTCCCTCCTTGGGACCTACTCTTCATCCTGGAACAACTCACGCTTCCCCGCTTTGAACCAGTCGCAGATTGCGAGCTGCGTTTTCTGTCATGGAAAACGTTACTTTTAGTTGCTGTCACGTCAGCAAGGAGAATTTCCGAGCTTCATGCTCTCATGTGTAAGGAGCCCTATTTAATTTTCCACCAGGACAGAGTGTCTCTGAGGACGAATCCTAAATTCCTGACTAAGGTGGTCTCTGCCCTTACTCTTAACCAGGACATCGATCTGCCTGTGTATTTTCCCCAAGTACTCTAATAGAGGAGAGGCATTGCTTCACACCCTGGATGTTCACCGCTCCTTAAGGTATTACCTGAACAGGACTAAACGGCTTCGCACGTCGGAGCAGCTGTTTGTATCCTTCGCTGAGAGGATGCTGGGCCAACCAGTCTCAAAGCAGACCCTTTCTCGCTGGCTTATCCAGTGTATTTCCTTTTGCTACAACAATAAACAGAAGCCCCTTCCGGGTACAGTTCAGGGCCACTCGACAAGGGGGGTGGCTACCTCCTATGCAGCACTGCGCAATGTCTCCACCTCAGCCATTTGTGCCGCAGCTACTTGGAGCTCAGTGCACACATTTATTAGGCACTATAGCCTGGATATTACATCACGGTGGAGAGCCGGTTTCGGCCTTGCCATTCTACAGTGTCTCCTGTCCTAGAGTCAGGACTTGCTCAAGATCTCTCCTATTTGCCTCCTCCCAGAATGCTTAGAGGTGCTATTGCTTGGGAATCAGTCCTAATGGTGTTACCTGCTACAAGAGCTGTATCTCGAAGTAAGATAGTACAGCACGTAAGAACCACTGTGAACAGTAAATCTTCGAGAACAGCTCTTGCAGCAGGTACCTTCCCACCCACCATTCCCTTGAGGAGGTATGGCCTCCAGGCTCTTGGCAGGAGCTAACGCCTTTTCTTCCTTTTTCTTCTGATGGCGGATCCTGTCTCCCTTCTGATGTCATCCTTCGGCCGGGAGTCTCCGGCGGGAGAACTGGGGATTCTGGCGGGATTGCCTCCTTATGTTCTACACCTGACATCAGGGGGCAGGACCGGCGTCTGAGGCGGTCCCCGCTGAAGACTGCTAGCTAGAAGATTTCCATTGGGTCCTGACGCCTGCCGGCTTCAGTTCTAATGGTGTTACCTGTTGCAAGAGCTGTTCTCGAAGATCTACTGTTATGGGAAGTTCTTACATAACTGTACTTTCCAGTGCGTCCCTTGTGCAATTCACCCTAAGGAAATATTGGCCTGGCAGAAGTCCTTTGTAGCCTTTCAATGGAAACCATAAGAAGCCCCGACTTAATATTAGGAAACTTTTTCTCTCTAAATCACTGGGAGGAGTGGCATTCCCCTCTCTACTTAACTACTGGGCGGCAGCCCAAATGCACCTAGCTTTACTATGGAACTCACACTCATACCAAGCAGCCTGGAAACAAATAGAGTTAGCAAGAGAACTACCCCATCCTCTACCTGCGATATTGTTCTCCCCCCCTCACTAAAACGAACTCTGGACATAGTGTCTTGAGCAATATTCACTATTTTGGAGGGTTGGCGGAGAGGAATAAGTAATAAAAGGATTTTAAATCACTTTTGGAAGTACCAATGGTTCATATTTAATAAGCAAATCGACGTCTCAGTAACTGGCTCTTGGTATGCTATCCAAACTAAAAAAGGGTTGGTAGCCCCATGGTAAATAAGGAAAGGGGATACAGTCTTAAATTTTGTAGAAGCTCAGCAAAAATTTAATTGGATGGATAAGGACAGAGGGTGGGCTATTCAAAAGGATGTGATGCTATGCGCAATAGGGTTGCACCAGTGCAAGTCCAAAAATGCGCCATTCTGCGATATTCAGTGGGAGGCAGTTGTGCCACTGAAAACATGCTAAGCAACAGCACAATGCAAATGAAGGTATGCGCAACCGAAGGGGCTGGATCCATGCATAAAATGCGCAATGTGATATTCAAAGGCTTGCGCAATGCACAACAGCTGGAAGTTGCGCCACGGCAGAAATGAGCCAAAATAAAAATGCTTAAGGAAGAGGCGCAAGAACGTGACCGGGAATGCTTCTGAGGCAGCGACACGGAGCAGGCCACAGCAGCAGCCAGTGCAGGCCAGGGAGTAGGCAGGACAGAATAGGGGCAACTGAAGATGTATGGCGCCACAGAGTTCAGAGGCCAGTAGGTGTACCCAGTGCAGTAGAGGTAGCAGTCAGGACAGCGGGGGGAACAGAACAACAGCCGGGGGTGGGGACACAAGCCAGGGAGATGGACAGTGCCAGCTTCCTCATGGAAGCTGTAGTGAGGGGTGAGAAGGCATGCTGCAGGGGGACGTGGCCGTGGAAGGGCCCATCGGCGGTACGCCCCCAACAGGCAGTACCGTGCCCGCATCAGCTTTGAGCTGTATTCAGACGTCGAGATTGTGGGCCGGTACTGCCTGAACAGGGCAATACTGAGGTGGCTCTGTGAGCTGTGCAGTGATGTGATGCAGCACCTCATGACAGAGTCATGCTCTGTCAGTGGAGACAAAGGTAACAGCCTGCATGTGCTTGCTCGCCACGGGTACCTTCCAGAGGCCAACAGGGACACCACAGGCATAACACAGTCGACCACGCCACGCATCCTCACCCAATTCCTCAGCGCACTGCTGCCACATGCTGCGGAGTACATCCATTTCCCAGCACCCTGGCAGAGCCGTATAGCAAACATACAGGAGTTCCACGGGTAGCACGATGTCTGGCATGCTAGGGGCGATAGACTGCATCCATGTGGCCATTCACACGCCACCTGGCCCCGATGGGGTCGCATATCGCAATCAGAAGGGGTTCTCCAGTGTCAATTGCCAGGTGGTGTGTGATGCCACTGGGCGCATCATCAGTGTCTGTGCCACGTACCCTGGTGGAGCACATGATTCATTCATATGGTACCAGTCTGCACTGTGCCATTGATTTGAGAGTGGGGACATCCCCATAGGACATCTAGTGGGTGAGTATGCATGTAGGATTGGCAAAGTTGGGGCAAGGGTGGGTAAGCCACAGGTGCCATGGGAGTGGCACACAGGGCTAGGGGCAATATGGTCCTGAACATGACACTAACCTCCACTATCTCCACACAGGTGACAGTAGATACCCACTCCATCCCTGGCTGCTCACACCCTACCGGCTCCCCACGACCCCATCAGCAACGCTTCAATGAGGCACATGCCGCCACACGCAACATCATCGAGGGAGTGTTTGGGATGCTGAAGGCACACTTCCAATGCCTAGACACCTCTGGCGGTGCCCTACAGTACAGCCCCCCAAAGGTCTATGGGATATTCCTGGCCTGTTGTATCCTGCACAACATGGCCAAAGACTGTGGGATAGCCGTACAGGTCAAGGAGGGGGACAGCGATGGGGATGCTGATGACGCCGGTGATGATGGGGATGAGCAGCCCTCCCTTGGACGGCGTGACCCCCCGACTGATCCGGCTGGCCCAGCTGCACCGGGACACCATCACAGAGGAGCACTTCGCACAACACAGATAACTCATGGGGTCATGTGCAACCAACACTGTCCAGGGCGCAACCCACATACACACAGGGTAACACACCAGGGGTGCATGACGGCGAGGGGAGTGGAAGGATACAGGTGCACAAACACACAACCAGGGAGGGGTGAACAGTCACACGCCACATGGACAGACAGACAGACACACACACACACACACCAGGCACAAAGTGCACAGGGGCAGGTGCACAGCAGAGCAGGAACAGACATGTGAAACACACACGTCCACAGGCCACCTCCACCACCTGTACTGTCCATGTACGTGTGTCAGATGCTGGGCACCCTTGCACCTTGGTGTACAGTGCAGTGCAGGCATCATCATGCATATGCACCTGTGGACAGCAGTCGGGAGGGTGTGCAGGTGGTCCGTGTGTCGGCGTGTTGGGCAGGGCACCCACTGGTACACTGCCCACCATGACACACATTGCACACAGGGCAGCACCAGATAGGGCCCGCACTGGGAGACAGGTCAGTCCTGTGGCACTGTGCCACGGCCACCTCGGATGCGTGGGCGGCCCCGCCAAGACCCAGTAGCACTGGCAGGCTGAGCATGGGTCACTTGGGGTGGCACCAATGGACCACCAGGGGTCCCACTGCACGAGCGCGACCTTGTCCGCACAGGGGTCTGCAGCATGCCGAACATACCTGCACCAGGGGTGTTCGGGATGCCCACAGCAGAACCTGGCGTCAACAGGCTGGGTGTCGCACGATGCCGGGAATGGGGAGTGGATAGTGTACTGCATGGCGTGCGTGGCACGGGGCACCTGACTGTGTGCCCAATGTGGCCACGACAGCGACCAATGCCTGAGTCTGCCTGTCAATGGTGGCGGTCACATCCATCCACATTTGGACAATCCCTGCAAGGATCATCATGTTGTCCCTGCTGTGCCGCTCCACAGCCACACACAGTGCCTCCACAGACGTTGCAACCCGCATCTGCTGCTGTACTGATGCCCACAGCAGGCAGGTGTGCTCGTCAAATGGGTCATCTTCCACATCGGCAACCTGTCCCTCAGGGTATGGAAGGGCCTGATGCTCAACACCCCTTGAGGGTGGGTGCTGCTCACCAGGACCAGGTATGGGCAAGTCAACAGGTGGTGTACATACGCCACCGCTGAACCCTGTACCCCCAGACCCAGTGGGTGACTGCTGCTGCTGCTGCTGCTGCCCCTCTGACTGCTGTGTCCAAGAGACCAGTCGTTCCACTGCTGTGTCCGCAACAGTGCCAGTGACCTGACCTGCACAGCCACCGGTGCGGCAGCCTGGGACTGTGCTGACATGCTGGCACACACGTTGGAACCAGCTAGGGCCATGGGCGCGAGCTGTCCTGCTGTGTGTCCATTATGTGACACACACGTGTCAATGCCCATAGTGGTCGTTGCATCATCAATGGTGCAGGTTCGTGCCACAGCCACAGTGTGCTGGCATGCTTGCATGCCAGACTGCTGAGACACAGGAAGGGCATCCCCCCCACCTGTCTCACCGACATCGGAGATGGCAGCCAGGCGTGCACACTGGTGTAATGCACGCCGGCTACCAGCAGAGGTGGATGGACCTTCCTCCAACTCCGGCTGGATGTCCACAGTGGACGGGCCCTCCACCACTGTCCCCTGCAGACGCACAGGATCTGTAACAGAAAGTGGGAACATGTTAGTGCATGGGATCCACCTTCCCCCCCACCGACCATGTCATACCATGCAGTGATGGGCTACCACCTGTCTGGAAGCCACCTCCCGGAATGCCCTCGATGGCACTGTGCTGCATGGATGCAGCAAGACGGTCCTCCGCCGGGGTCAGCTGCACCACCTCCGGCTGGCCCCCGCCTGTGGCAGCGCTTGCTGCCCTGAGGGCTACCACCTTCTCCTTCACCCTCCTCCTGTCGGTCCCCATCTTTTTACATTCCTGCACGGAGCGCTGGTGGCTTCCGTGCAGGTTTACGGCACGAGCCACCCCTTCCCATGCAGCAGCACGGGCCTGAGTGGTGCCCCGCCGTCCACTGAGTAGTGGCTCTTCCTCCAGGTAGGCCTCAAGAGTGCATCTGTTTCGCTTTGTGAAGTTGGGCCTCCTCTTCCGCCCACCATCATCCTCCTCACCCATTCCTGGCTCGGCCATGTCACAGTCTGTATGGGTGGAAGTGGACACCTGTGACTGTGCAGTATACAGCAATACCCTAAGACCATAGTCCAGAACATCACACAGCATGCAACCCACCTATCACCTGCAGTAACTGAATATGGCCAATGCAGATCAATGTCGCACATTTATAGTGCAATGCATGCAAATTAGGAGTGGAGCAACTTTAATGAGATGCAAATCGCACCGCTGCGCCATTGAATGGCTGATCAGATGATTTGCATATGACAGCTGAATATCGCGCTGTTGCGCTTTGTGCAATACGGTTGAGCCGGCTGAGCCAATGGCGCAGTTCTGTGACTGCGCAGTACACTGCAAAGTGCATGCCCAGGTAGCTTTCGCAGGCGTCTGCCACGCTGATGACATGCTGTGCACGATCGGCAATTCAGGACACGGCCACCATTGTGCCAGTGGCGCTACAGCGCTGGTCACCACATGGCATTGTGGCACAACTGCGCAATAGTCCACTGTGGCACTGGCACGCAGGCTAAGATCGTGCTGGACGTGTAGATGTCCGATGGCGCTGTGCGTGGCCTTGCGCCAGAGACCCATGACCTTGTGCCCAACCTTTGCCCCCTTGGCGCTGTACGTATGGCATGTCTGCAGCTCTATTGCGCTGTTCGGTAACAGTGTGATAGGGACCGACGGCGCTGTACGAACAGCGCGATAGGGACTGACGGAGTTGTATTGCGCAACATTTCCATGTGGGGTTGCCACGCTGTGGAGCGCCATATTGCCTACTATAAACCTGCAGAGATGGCACGCAGGAGAGCTCCTCAGTGGAGTGCCTTGGAGGTGGCCAACCTGGTTGCTGTGGTGGAGCCTCACCATGGGCCACTGTTTGGGGAGGAACCCCTAAACATGGCCCGCACCCATGTGTGGCAGCAGGTGGCCAGCGATCTGGAGCAGGCCACTGGGCAGTGGAGGACACCGGAGCAGTGCAGGCACTGGTACAGTGACCTGCGCAGGAGGGAGCGGGCACTGCTGGCGCACCTCAGGTCACGTGCCAGGAGGGGCATTATGCTTAGGCCAGGTGGGTGAGCCGTCTATGCACCTGTATTGTCCGCATGGGTAACACTGTGTAATGTGACTAGAGCATGGGGGAGGGTTGGTCCATGGTTGGCTGTGACAGTGTTTGCAGGTGTGTGATGTATGGGTCTGGCTGTGTGGGCAGGCACACTCATTGGGGCAGGGGGCTGTCTGCTTTGGGATCTCACTAATGTGTTTCTCAACTTTTGTTTCCCACAGGCATGGAGGAGCAGAGGAGGGCCCGGGATGAGGCTCAGAGGGGCGCTGCGGAGGTGGCTGGCCGAGGTGGCAGCGGTGTTGGCTCACAGCAGCAGCAGCAGCGGCTTGATGAGGGTGAGTGTCATTACATCATGGATGCTATTGCGTGCTATGAGGGGGAAGGGCATGGCCAACATCCATGGACAACACTGCCATGCACGCGATGTGTGACAGCACTGTCCAGTGGCACTGCATGTCTGTGAGTGCGTCACTGGTGGTCCATGCATGCACTGG
This sequence comes from Neoceratodus forsteri, assembly GCA_016271365.2. NCBI lineage: Eukaryota > Metazoa > Chordata > Ceratodontiformes > Ceratodontidae > Neoceratodus > Neoceratodus forsteri. The sequence goes on from JADMNL010000027.1 coordinate 11,833,882, forward strand.
GCACATGGCTGTGGCGCTAACTTCCCACCACATAGCCACGTCACTGGACAGCCTTGGTTGTGCTGTGCTGGGCATGGGTGGAGTGTGTGTGCAATGGCACACATGGCTGTTGCTGCCTGGTTGGGCTTGTCTTGTGCACGGTCACTGTGAGTGGGTGCAGTCCATCACAGGGGCGGGACTCTTGACTGTATGCCATGCATGTTGGGTGGGCTTGTGGACAGTCACAGCCATTGATTCTCTTCCCTTGCCCAAGGTGTCCGGGTTCTGCGCAGGATTGAGCAGGCTGTCCACCGCCTGCTGGAGGTGTCCACAGAGTCCCTATCCATTCTGCAGGAGATGCACCGGAGGGGTGTCAGACGATGGAGGAGGCCACGGGAACAGAGGCAGCCTGCTGCTGTGCAGCCTGGGGGGCAGTAGCTGCCCCACACCTCCCCCCTTTACCCTTCCCTCACACCCTGCCTTCCCTTACCAAGTTCTTCACCTCTGCCCCTTACCCAGCCCTACCTTGTACCCGTACCTCCATCCCTTTCTTGTATATATATCTCTCTGTACATAGTTTGTTGTTGTGTGTTCATGTTGATATTCTTTTATGAATCTATTTTGGTATGAATATTGTGGTGGTCTCTGATTTGCAGCTGGCTATGGGTGCTCAGTTGCAGTGGTGTGCATGGCATCTGGTGTGGTATTGTCCTGGGATTGTGTGTGTGTGTGCGTGGTGGGTGTCCCTGGTGTGGTGGTGGCTTTCAGCCGGTCTGGCCGTGTGCTGCCACACACCGCTGGGTGCTCCTGGTGGGTTTGGCTTGTATGATTCTGTGGTACACGAGGTTGCAGTGTGGCGGGGGCATGGGGATTCCTGCAGTGAGCGGTCACAGTCACTGCTCATGGGTGGTGTCTTGGGGTACCAGTGCAGGGTGTGCTGTGCACGGGGAGGCTGTTGTACACTTGGGTTGTCCGGCCCCTTTGTGTGGCAGTCTCAGCTTGCCAGTGGGTGTGCTGGGGCACCATGGCCCAGCTGTGCTTTGTTGGCTTGTCCCCATGGGCCGGTGGATATTCCGTCCCTCCACCAGTGATGCTGTACTTCGGGTGTGGGGGGTGTGTGTTGTTAGTTCTGCAGTGTGTTCCTGTGCCCATCTGTGGCATGGGTGGTGGGCTCCTGCCTACCTCCCTGGTTGTGCAGTTCCATTGCTCTGCTGCTGGGGGGCTCTCTGCTTGCGCTATGGCGCCTCTGGACTGCTCAGCTGGGCTGGTCTTGTTGCGCTATGGCGCATCATATGTGCTCAGCTTCCCCTTCCTGGTTGCGCTATGGCGCAGGTTGTGCGATACTCAGACGTTGGCTGGTTGCTCAATTTGACTTGCTCCATGTTTGAATATCGCGTCTGTTGCACATGTGCGCAATTGACTTGTGCTTGCTCCTGCTATTGCGCACATATTGGGCACAGTTTGAATATCTGGCCCAGAATATTTTACTATCAAATTAGAAACTACATAAACAACCCAATAAAAGCACAAGAAAAGTGAGCCCGCAGGGTATGAAGTCCAACTCCCTTTCATCCAGATCTGGTCCTCTCCTTCAGGGGAGAAAGCTATTTCAATAATTTATAAATTTCTAATTGGGCTTTATAAACATAGCATGGACCCAGTCAAAGCAAACTGGGAAAAAGAACTCCAGAAAAACATCAGTGCTATTGACTGGTGTAAAGTTTGGAGGGGTACATGGTCCACCACCTCTTCCCCACTGTGGAGATAATTCATCTGGAAAGTAAGGGCAAGATTTTCCTTAGTACCTATTACCTTAGCCCGTAGAAACACGGGACAATCAGAGAAATGTTGGAGGTTATGTGGAGAACATAAAGCCAATTACAAACATATTTTTTTGTGATTGCCTCACGCTGGTAGGCTTCTGGAATGAGGTTACAGATCATATTAAAAAGATATTTGATTGTGATGGTCCAATAACAGAGATTAACCTAATACTAGGACCCCCCCGGAGGGTCTGTCAGATAGACACGCTCTCTACTTATGGTCCATACTACTGGGAGCCGCGTATAAGGCAATCACTAAACAATGGCTGCAAAGCAAATCTCTTAGGATAGGAGATACATAGATACATAGACAGTGTCAGCAGATAAGGTCCTATGGCCCACCCAGTCTGCCCATTTGAGCTTGTAAGTTCAGTTTATGTTTTCCTAGAAGTCTGTTGCCCCTTACCCCTGACCTCCAGAATTCCTTAATGTCTATCCCATGCATTCTTAAATCCCGTGATTGTTTCAGCCACCACCACTTCCTCTGGCAGGGTGTTCCACTTGTCCACCACCTGTTCTGTGAAGAAATTCTTCCTTATGTTTCCTCTGAATCGTCCTCCCTCCAACTTCATCCTATGTCCTCTAGTCCTGGAACATCTTTTTCGCTTAAAAATAGTGTATTCCTGCACCTTGTTCCTCCCTGTGAGATACTTGTATGTCTCTATCATATCCCCTCTCTCCCTCCTCTCCTCCAGGGAGTACATGTTCAGTTCCTTCAACCTGTCTTCATAGGACTTGTGATGCAATCCATGCACCATCTTTGTTGCCCTCCTCTGAACCTTCTCTACCCTGTCATGTCCTTATGTAGGTATGGTCTCCAGAACTGTACACTGTACTCCAGGTGGGTCCTCACTAGTGTCTTGTATAGCGGAATTATGACCTCCCTTTTCCTGCTGGTGATGCCCCTGCCTATACATCCCAACATCCTATTTGCTTTACCTGCTGCCTTGTCACACTGTTTCCCTACCTTGAGGTCATCAGAGATGATAACCCCAAGATCCCTTTCTTGCTTGGTACATGCTATATCCTCACCCCCCCAACTGATATATTGTGCCAGGGTTTTTGTTCCCCATGTGCATTATCTTGCACTTCTTTGCATTGAATTTCAACTGCCAAACCCCTGACCATTCTTCAGGTTTCTGCAGGTCCCTTCTCATTCTGTCTACACCCTCTGGTGTGTCTACTGTGTTACAAAGCTTTGTGTCATCAGCGAACAGTGAAATACTGCCTTCTAGGTCCTCTGCAATGTCACTGATGAAGATGTTGAATAGGACCGGTCCCAGCACTGATCCCTGTGGTACCCCACTGGTCACTCTTCCCTCTGTGGAGTGACAGCCATTTACCACCACCCTCTGTGTCCTGCCACCCAGCCAGTTACCTACCCACCACACTACTGTCCTGCCCACACCCATATTCCCCAGAGACTGAACCGACAGGTTGCGGAGAGTGGAAATCTATATTCAAACAATATAAAGTCTTGCTGTATTCTGACAATAGCAGTGAGTCCCAACCTTCGAACTGCCCTGGAGATGAAAGAGTTAACTTTCCATGCCAGGCATGGAACGCTGAGCTCGAGCTCGGTTGAGACTCTGTCTGTTGCTGTTTAAACTCAAACTGTTAGATTCTTTACTCCGCCTCACTGAACAGTTGCTGTAGAGATTTCTCCTTCTGCTCGGTTCAATTTGTCGGTTAAAGTACCGTTTTCCTCGGTTTTCGACCGAATGTAAACCGCAACCTGTCGGTTCAGTCTCTGTCTGTGGTATTTGTGAGTACTAGATAGGTTTATATTATTTCTATTCTGTGTGGAACTTGTAAACGGTTCATCGGTTCAGTTTGAACCGATCAAGTTGCAAAAAAAAAAAAATTTTATTTGAAGTTTTAGAGTGTGGTTACCAGTTCTTATCGGTTCTAAAAAAAAACGGATTTTATTATGGTTTTTTTCCACGACCTGTGACACGGTCAGAAACCGATAAGAGGGTCTTGCCTGGCGGATTGCCATTAAAAGGGTAAGTTTGGTTAGGACTGGCACAATGTCTGAGAAACCCAAAAGAAAAACAGGGCCCACTGGGTTTCAACACTGCAGTGTGTGTGGGGAAGTCTTTGCCAACCTGTGTTTATTGTCTGGGGTTTGACCACCTCAATGCAGACTGCCAGATTTGTAAAAATGTTCCTGCAGCTACCCTAGAAAAATGAGTTGGTAGGCTCAGGGAAAGAGAGGCCAACAAGTCCGCTGAACCAGATGGCTAGCCCGGTTCGGTTCAAACCGAACCAGAAGGAGTGCCCTCTGACCAGGGCGAGACTTCTTCGGGCAAAAGGAGATCCGATTCTGAGGAGTCGGTTCCAGCTAAGAGAACAAGAAAGAAAAATCAGCTGGTGTGGATCCAAAACTTTTCTCCAACCACTGAAGAAATAACCAAAGCGAGCAAAAATTGTGCAGTCGCTTCTCGAAATTTGACTGAACCGCACCATCAGAGGTGTCGTTCAAGCCGGGTTCCACCGGGTTCAGGAGTAAGGAATTAGAGGAGTTTTATGAACCGGAGGAGGGGGAAGAGGAGTATGAGGAAAGTGAATGTGGTTTTGAAAGTCTGGATGTGCCCATTGACCTGGACATCTCCCCAGACAGACCTTCAGGGGTGTCTCCTCCTAGGCTTTCTGAGTCCCCCTCCCATTTCATGTTTTATAAAAAAAGTGTCTGAAACCCTCCAGCTTCCTATGGAAGAAGCTGTGGATGACCAAGAGGAGCCTATGTGGAAATGATGGATATCCCAGAATCTAGGAGGCTGTCTATTCCCTTACACAAATCTTTTGGAAAACAGACATTTAAGATTTTAAAGACTCCCAATACTATACCTCCTGTGGATAAAAGAATGGACAAGAGGTATACATTGTCAGGCTCAGATACGGAGTTCCTTACACAACAATGCAGCCATGTTGGGGTAGTGCAGGCTGCAGCCTGTGATAAGGCAAATATTCCCTTGGCTTCACACCCCCCAGACAAGGACTCCAGGAGGATTGATGCCATGGCAAAGAAACAGTACATGGCAGCATCCTTGGGACTCAGACAGGCCAACTGTATGGCCTATACTGCTAGGTATCAAAAATCCAGATGGGACACTGTCATGACTTTAGCAAAACAGGTCCCTGGCCAGCTTGCGAAGGAGCTGGAGCAGGTGGCTGCTGACGGTATTGAGGCATCCAAGGTGCAATTCCATGCTGCGGTGGACTTCAGTGATGTGTCATCTAGAGTCATGGCTACATCTGTGGCACTTCGTAGAATGGCTTGGCTCAGATGTACTAGCCTGTCACAGAATACCCAGACTAAGGCTATGGATTTTCCTGTTGTGGGTAAGTCTCTGTTTGGGGAGCAGACAGAGAATTACATGAAGAAGATGGACGAATACAGGACCACCTATAGGAGTGCACAGGCCAAGGAAAGGCAGGCCACTCCTTAGAGGCAGCACCCCAGGGGCAGGGGCAGGCCTTTTCATAGGCCTTTCTACCAAGCCCAGGCCTCCTCTTCTGCCTATGCTCAGAGGGGGGAGGGGCAGAAGGGGTACAAGCAGACCTGCTTCCACCCCTCAGCCAAAACCCCCTGCCAAACAGCCACCCTGATGGGTTTGCCAGGGCTGATTCTCCACTACCTGTAGGGGGCAGGCTGGCTTACTTTGTCCAGGACTGGGAGTCTCTAACATCAAACAAGTGGGTCCTGGAAGTAGTAAGCCAGGGACTGGTTCTCAACTTCAAAAACTTTCCAAAGCTGAGAACCAGATCCTTCCCACCTGCAAATCCCTCAGAGGCACTTGCCCTAGAGGCAGAGGTCTCTTCCCTCCTGCCTCTCAGAGCTGTGGAAAGGGTTCCACCCCTACACCAGGGTAAAGGATTGTACTCCAGGTACTTCCTTACCCCAAAAAAGACAGGAGAATGGCAGCCCATCCTGGATCTCAGATACTTAAACAAGCACCTTTTAAAACCAAAATTCAAAATGGTGATTCTGGGAATTATTCTACCCTCTCTAAGGCCAGAGTACTGGCTAGTGTCCCTGGACCTCAAGGATGCCTAGTTCCATATTCTCATCAGAAGCTCCCATCGAAAGTACCTCAGGTTCGAGCTGCCCTCAGGCCATTACCAGTTCAGAGCAATGCCCTTCGGTCTAACCTCTGCTCCAAGGGTGTTCACAAAATGCCTGGCAGTAGTAGTTGCTTCTCTAAGAAGGCAAAGGATTGCCATCTTCCCATACCTGGATGACTGGCTCATAGTAGGCCAGTCTCCAGACCAAGTCAAGTTACACCTACAGATAACTCAGCAACTGCTTACTTCTTTGGGCTTCCTTCTGAATCTTTCAAAGTCAGTTCTAGAGCCTGTCCAGCTCCTCACCTTCATAGGCACAGAGCTAGATACAGAAAAGGCTAGAGCTTTCCTTCCCCTGGACAGGGCAAGGACCCTTGTCTTACTGGCCTCCTCATTCACCCTGCAGGTGTCTCGACCAGCAAGCATTTTCTACAGCTCCTGGGGCACATGGCTGCTTCCACAGCAGTGGTGCAGGGAGCAAGATTTCAGATGAGAGACATTCAGTTCCATTTGAGAGCCTTTTGGTCTCAAAAGAAGGACCCTCGGACCAAATTGATCCCAGTAACTCGAACTCTGATCCAGGCCTTACAGTGGTGGCAGGATCAGAACAATCTAAGGCAGGGGGTTCCCTTTGTCACTCAGTCCCACTCTTTAATCCTTACTACAGATGCCTCCCTCTTGGGGTGGGGGGCCCACTTGGGTGACCTGACTACCCAGGGGCTGTGGTCCCCTCAGGAATCTCTGCTTCACATCAATCTATTGGAACTCAGAGCAGTATTTCTAGCACTTCAAGCTTTTTCCAAATCTGTTCAGAACAAAGTTATCCAGGTCAGAACAGACAACACTACCACAATGTGGTACATCAACAAGCAAGGAGGCACTCGGTCTACGGCCTTGTGCACAGAAGCAATGAAGTTGTGGTCTCTGGCTTATTCCCTGAACACCTCCCTCACAGCAGGACACCTCCCAGGCAAGGACAATGTCTTGGCAGATGCTCTCAGCAGGATATCTCAGGGCCATCACGAATGGTCACTGGATCCCATGATCTTGGAGGTGATATTCTCCAGATGGGGCACCCCTCAGATAGATCTTTTTGCAGCCCCAGGCAATCACCAACTTCCCCTTTTTTGCTGCAGGCCCCCAGTGTTTGGCTCAGTCCCCCTGGATGCCTTAGTTCTCAGTTGGGAAGGGAAGTTCCTGTATGCTTTTCCCCTTCCTCTCCTGTTCAGTGTTAGTCAAAATCAGGTCTCAACCCTGCAAGGTGATCCTGATTGCTCCAGACTGGGCCAGACAGCCCTGGTATCCACTCCTGCTGTCCTTAGCAGGCCATCTTCCCCTGTCTCTTCCCAGGAATTACAACCTGTTAACCTGTGCTCAGGGGAGAGTTTGGTACCCGAATCTCAAATCTCTCAATCTCAAGGCCTGGCTCTTGAAGAGTTAGAGTTTGCTGATTTACACCTCTCCCAAGGTGTAATGGATATTCTGAATGCTTCTAGGAAACCTTCCACCAGGACCACTTATAATTCCAAGTGGAAAAAAATTTCCATTTGGTGCGTTGGGAGGCATATTTCCCAGAGTCTGCTGATCTGCCCACAGTCCTTGACTATATGGTCCATTTGAATAGCTTAGGGCTTAGACCAGCTACACTAAAGGTGCATCTGGCAGCTGTTTCTGCTTTCATTTCAGCAGGAAAGCCTTCTTCTCTTTCAGCTCACCCTGTATTCTCCAAGTTGTTTAAGGGGTTGCTTCATACCAACCCTCCATTCAGGGACCCTGCCCCTGCCTGGGACCTTAATGTTTGCATTGCTCAGCTTATGCAACCCCCTTTTGAGCCTTTGTCTTCAGCAGAGCTTAAGTACTTGACTTGGAAAACTGTGTTCCTGGTAGCCATCACTTCTGCCAGACGCATAAGTGAGTTACAAGCTTTGTCAGTGGAGCCTGAGTTTATCTCCTTCCATAGAGATAAGGTGGTCCTCAGGACTAACAGGAAGTTTTTGCCTCAGGTGGTTTCAGATTTCCACCTTAACCAGTCTATGTCTCTTCCTGTGTACTTCACTGACCATTCCTCCTCCTCTGGTGAGAGGAGGCTGCACAGTTTAGATGTGAAAAGAGCCCTTAGCCACTACATAGAATGTACCAAGGGTCACAGGTTTGACTCCCTCCAACTGTTCCTCACTTATGGTGAGGTTGGTAAAGGGAAACCTGCCACTAAAAGATCCATTGCTAGATGGATTTTCTCTTGCATCCTATTTTGTTATGAAAAACTGGGTAAGATTCCACCCCCAGGCCTGTGGACTCACTCTACCAGAGGTACAGCTGCTTTCCTGGCTGCTGCCAGGGATATTCCTGTCTTAGAGATATGTCAAGCAGCTACCTGGAAAACAGTTCACACTTTTACCAAGCATATCCAGGCTAGGAGTGATGCTCGGTTTGGCACAGCTGTGCTTCAGAGCCTATTTCCCAAGTAGGTTCTGTCCCTCCTCCATGGAGGTACTGCTTGGTAGTCTGCTATTGTCAGGATACAGCAAGACTTCATGTTGTTTGAAGAAAAAATTACTCACCTTAGTAATGTTGTTTCTTCTAACGGAGTCTTGCTGCATTCTGACCTCCCCCCCTGCCTTCCCCTCTCAGAACCTCTGTTTTTGGGATGTGGGTTGGCAGTGGCAGTGTTGGCACTCAGGAGGTGCCCCACCTTGTTTTTTTTTCACCCCCTTTTTTCTTGGGTGAGTGGGTGTTGTGTTTTTCATTTTTTGGGTCTCCTGACTTGAGTCTTTGTTTTGGGACCAAAAAACCTGTTTTATGTTTAGTAACCGGTTGACTAGCGTAGGTTTACAGCTTCCACATAGGACCTTAGTGAGTTTAGCTCGTAAAGATCTGACGGTTTGAGATTAAACAGCAAAAGACAGAGTCTCAACCAAGCTCGAGCTCAGCGTTCCTGCCTGGCATGGAAAGTTAATTCTTTCATCTCCGGGGCAGTTCGAAGGTTGGGACTCACTGCTGTTGTCAGAATACAGCAAGACTCCATTAGAAGAAACAACATTACTAAGGTGAATCATTTTTTCATTCAAACCATATACCATAATGAACAAATGTCGCATGCACTAAATGACAAGATGGAAACTTTCACCACACGTTGGACTAGGTGGACACTGTATCAGGAGCATGTCTAGAACCTGGATTAGAGGAAAGGCTAGCTACTAGTTTTTTTTTTGTTGGAATTTACCCCCCTGGAAGCCCCTCAGCATTAAACCCGGGTAAAGAAAAATAATCAGAGTTATAATTAACTCTTAAATAGATAACCAACCCTATCTGAGATTTATGTGCCTACTGTCTGTCCCTAATGGTTAAGTTATTCTGTTTTAGCTCACATAAAGTCTAAGCATCAGGTATATAACATCTGCTTGGTGTGTTAGGCTTTTAAACATAATACCAATTATAATGTAAGTTGTCAATAATGTTACATTGCAATCTTATTACAATGTGATCTCTGGGTGATATGTAACCATGTATGAAAAACTTATGTCACTCCTATATGTGCCTAGCAATATGACCTAAATGAATAAAGAGTAGTATAAAAAAAAGAAAGAAGCAGGCTCCCTGCTTACCGCTTCCACGTTGAGTAGGCCCTGGTGCTCAAATCTTCGGATTTACTTCCCAAAACTAAAACTCATTCAGACTTCTCTATGATCCTGGGACCGGGAGCATTCTTGCTCTCAGGAATCTTCGGTTTTGACTACGGTTGAAACTGCAGCTGTGGCCAGTGGCTTCACGGAAAACCCATCAACCCAGTAGACTGAGACACTGGCTGTCAATGCGGCCGAGATTTTTCTTCACAGTCTACCGGTTGTCGTCTGAAGAGGCCAACAACTCTCTATTCAGAACCCTGGTCCAGCCGGTGACCACTGGGGGGATGGCCCAGCCAGGTGAACTGGCCCCTCTGGTCTTCGACCTATACTAGGAGGAGCCATGACTTTTTTATCATTGGGCTAAGCAAAATTACTGTTTGACACTGTGTTTTATTTTATTCTTGTTTGTTGAAAAGGTTTGTTGTCTCAGAGGTGTTTCAGTCTCCTTCTCACACTGAAGGAGCTAATTGCTTTTCCTCCCACAGCTCTTCCAAAGGATTAGGTGTGTATGTGGGGGGTGGAGCAAACTGTCAGTAACTTCCAACAGAAAGAAGGGTTAAAAAGTCAGGTTAGTTGATATCTTGGAGGTAGAAGACTTGGTTTGTCTGGCAGGCACCTAGCTTCACCTGAGCTCTTCCTCTAAGACTGCTTGAAAGGCAGAGTAGAGAAACTTACAGAGCAAGGGAGAAGGATTAAGACTTAGTTTGGCTAAGCAGATTTACTGTGTGGTGGTGTTTTTATTTTTACTCACAGGGATTGCTACTGTTTGTTGCTAACATTTCATTGCTTTATTTTTTCTCTGATTCAAATTGTTGTTGCTGGTATACCTTCTTCTGCATTATTACAAGGTGTGCCTACAGGTGTGTGCTAACAGATTACTGCTGTAATCTTCTGATTCAAATTGTCTTTGCAAGGTATATCTTCTGTTACTGCTTTATTTTTCTGGAGCAAAGTGTTTCTTACAGGGTATATCTCTCTGAAATTATTACAGGTGGTGCTTTACAGGTTTTACAGTTTTATCTAACATTAGGATAAGCTTGGTTACTGCATTTGTTGTTGACTGATTGTTTCTGCCTACCTCCTTGTTCTTTCATCCGTGGTTCTTCTTTTAGGCAGGGAAGGCCCAGCCACCCACCCCCATCCCCAACCACCCACGCCACACTCCTTTATAGGGTACCACAGTTGTGACATTTCCTGTGGCAGAGCAGGAAGGGCTGATCAGTGGGCCTACAAGGTGATCTCATTTACAGGGCACTAGTAATTTAATTTGTTATAACAAGTTAAACAAAGCACAATTAAACCATTACTTGCATTTTTTTCCTTTTTTCCTTCTAATTACTTGACTAGGTTACAAACCCAGCAACTTATTTGGAATGGATTTCATTAACTGCAGGTACTGTGGAACAATTTTCAGAAGGACAGTCTTACAGGATTTAGGACACTGTCCTACATGCTGGGCCTTTGAGATCTTAGGGCTCAGCTCGGCAGCATGGGCAGAGATTGCATGCCTCAAATTTCATATTGAAGAGGAAATACATTATAAGAACCACCCACCATTTCCCCAGCATCCAACAGAAAACCTCGACCGCAGAGGGTAGTTGGTCCAGGAGGTTGGCAGGTGGTTAGGAGGAGCAAATCAGGAGCCCCATCACTCTCTGCTCTCCAACACATTGCCTCCAAAACCATATAAACACTACAAACAGGTATCTGCCGCTATCTCTGAAATCAAATAAAGAGGCAGAAGACACTGCAGAGCAGGACATCATGCACAGGAGCTAGTACAACAAAACTCACCCAAATCAGGAACCAAAACTAAACAAGCACAAAGGAAATCCAAAAACTTCTGATCATAGGAGACTCCATGATTGAGGAGTTGATACCCATCTCCAGCTAGGGTGATGGTCAGATGTCTCCCAGGTACATCAGCATGGAGAGACACTGACCGCATTGCTAAAATTGTTCACAAAGCAGGAGAAAACATTGATGTCCTAGTGACATAGGGACTATCGACCTCGCCAGCCGGTCAGTTGTGGAGACCAAGGAACACCTGACTAGGCTGGTGACAAACTATCATCTATTTCGTCTGGCATCTCCTTCTCTGAGATCCTGCCAGTCTGGGAGAGGGGAGCAGATGGACGAAGGTCAGAGAAGGGAGATAGGGAGCTAAACACGTGGCTCAAGGACTGGTGCCAGGAAAAGGACACAGATTTGTAGGAAATGGCAACAGTTCTGGGAGCGAAAGTTCTTTAAATTTGATGGACTGCATCTGACTAAAGAGGGAGTCATGCATTGGGGCAGAAGTTTGACGCCTTTGCAGAATATTTAAACTAGCAAATGGGGAGAGGGGTGGCACCCCATACGCCGAATGGGAAGAACACCCTTCCCCCAGCTAGTGGTCAAACAGGAATTCAGCTTGTTTGTTGCTCATTTGCATCACCAGGTAAGAAAAAGGTTTGTCTCCCATATGATGCACAGGGTAATGGCAAACTTCACCCAACAACTAACACACCCAAAATCAGGCCAATGGAAAATCATGTACACAATGCTCACAGCCTGGGAAATAAGATCCCAGACCTGCAGGCAATAATGTCAGAGGCTAAACTGGACATAGTAGCAATTAGTGAGACGTGGTTTACCAGTAACACACTTGGAAGACTTCAGTACCTGGCTATGTATTGTTCAGAAGAGACCGAGGTGCAAAAGGGGGAGGAGTGGCCCTGTATGTTAATGAAAATATCAAAGCTACAGAAATTCAGAATACACAAAGGAGCCAGAAGAACTGTGGGTCACCCTGGAAACAGGAAATGGGACAGCCATAAGAACTGGGGTTGTCTACAGGCCCCCAGACCAGAGGGAGGACATAGACACATTAATGTTAGAAGATATACAAAACATGACAGCTAAAGGGGAGGTTCTGATAATGGGAGACTTCAACATGCCGGATACAGATTGGTCAATACCAGCAGGAACATCTGCCAGAACTAGACTCATAGTGGATTCCCTGCAGGGGGAGGGCCTTAAACAACTGTTACAGCAACCCGCAAGAGACAGGGCTATCCTAGATCTAGTACTGACTAACAATGAAGGGATCACAGATCTCCAGGTAGAAGGTCACCTGGGGGCCAGTGACCATCACATGGTATGGTTCAATTTGGCTACTACATCTAAATCATCCCATTCCAAGGCAAAAATATGGGACTTCAGAGGAGCTGACTTTGATAAGATGGCCAACAGAGTTAGCTAGCCCTGGCAAAAGAAACATAGGTGAGGGGTACAGGCAAAGTGGGCAAGCATTAAGGATGCAATACTTGAAGCAACATCCCATTGTGTTAGACAGAAAAGGAAGTGAAAGAAGAAGGAAACCACTTTGGTTCTCAAATACAGTAGCAGAAAAGGTCAGAGCCAAAAGGCTGGCTTCAGGAAATATAAGGGAACACAGCGGATGAAGATAGGGAGGCATACCAAACTGCCCTAAGGGAAGCAGGTAAGGCAGTAAGGCAGGCAAAGTCCCAAACTGAGGAAACACTAGCACGAACAGTAAAAGAAGGTGACAAGACTTCTATAGATACATTAGTGAAAGGAGAAAGTCCAGAGGGGGTATTGCTAAGCTTAATGGAGAAAAGGGAGCATGTGAGGAGGAGGACCCTGTAAAGGCATCTATCCTAAATAGATACTTTTGCTCAGTATTTACTGAAGAGAAGGTAGGGCAGGGCCCACAGCTCAGTATCATGGACACAGGGGAGGGAGGTGAGCACTACTCCCTTCACAAAAGAAAGGGTCCTACAAGAGCTTGCTAAGCTCAGGGTGGATAAGGCAATGGGACCTGATGGCATACATCCCAGGGTACTTAAGGAGCTAAAGGAGGAACTAGCAGAGCCATTAGCAGAATTGTTTAGTGAGTCTCTGAGCACAGGAGAGGTCCCAGAAGACTGGAGAAGGGCTCATGTGATCCCGCTCCACAAGAGGGGTAGCAGGGAGGAGGCAGGAACTACAGACCAGTCAGTCTTACCTCAGTAGTGGGCAAGATTATGGAGGCACCCTTAAGGAAAGGATAGTGCAACACCTGGAATCCATAGGAGCACAGGATCCAAGACAGCATGGGTTTACAAAGGAAGGTCCTGTCAAACTAATCTCATAGATTTCTTTGACTGGGTAACCAGAGTGGTGGACCAAGGGGAGCAGTTGATGTCGCCTACCTTGACTTCAGCAAAGCTTTTGACACTGTTCCACATAGAAGGTTGATAAATAAGTTGGTAGGCTCGGGTGGGTCAGAATTTGGTCAACCGGTGGCAAACTGGTTGACTGCAGAAAACAGAGAGTGGTGGTAAATGGTATACAGTCAGAAGAGATGCAAGTCACAAGTGGGTACCTCAGGGATCAGTCCTGGGGCTAGTCCTATTCAACATCTTCATTAGTGACCTTGCAGATGGACTAGAGGGTAAGGCTTGTCTGTTTGCAGATGACACCAAGATCTGCAACAGGGTAGATGATCCAGATGGGGTGGGCAGAATGAGAAGAGATCTGGATAAACTAGCAGAATGGTCAGAAGAGTGGCAACTGGGATTTAATGCAAAGAAGTGCAAAATCATGCACATAGGGAAGAGAAACCCTGAAGCCACTTATAGGCTGGGAGGGGAGTTGCTAGCTGTCACAAAGGAAGAAAGAGACTTGGGCATCATCATCACTGATGACCTAAAATCATCCAAGCAGACCTCTAAAGCAGTAGGTAAGGCTAGGGGTGTTAGGGTGTATTAGCAGGGGTATCACAAGTCGTAAGAGGGAGGTAATAATCCCTCTGTACAAGACATTGGTTAGGCCCCATCTGGAGTACTGCGTGCAGTATTGGAGGCCACACCTTCACAAGGACATTAACAAAACTGAGGCAGTCCAGAGAAGGGCAACCAAAATGGTGCAGGGATTACATCAGAAGACATATGAGGACAGATTAACGGAGCTCAATATGTATACCCTTGAGCAAAGGAGGGAGAGAGGTGATATGATCGAGGCATTCAAACACCTTAAGGGCATAAACAAGGTGAAAGAGTCTAACATGTTTAAATATAAGAAAATAGCAGGACAAGAGGACACAGCATGAGATTAGAGGGAGGCCGATTAAGGGGAATGTGAGGAAATTCTTTTCACAGAAAGGTGGTAGATGCATGGAATGGCTTACCACAAGAAGTGGTGGCTATGAATACAGTGCAGGGCTTCAAACAGGCATGGGATAGGCATAAGGGAGCAATACAAATGACTATGAATAGATAGGTCACTGACAGAGCAAAGGCCGATGGCACATTTATAAGGTAGAAAAAGAAATGGGCAGACTGGATGGGCCTTGCGGTCCTTATCTGCCATCAACTTCTTTGTTTCTATGTTTCTATGTGGGTCTCCCTGACTCCCTTTGAGGCTCTCCGTCATTTACATCCTTTGAGTTGAGCAGGTCCCGCTGACATTGGTGGTCTCGTTCTCAGCACCGGCGGGGCCGGTTGACACCATTCCTCCCCCAGCGGAGCTTGTCCAGACCGTTTTGGCTCGGCTGAAGCTGGCTTCACCTATTGTGGTAGAGCAGCCATCAACCAGGGCTCCGTCCAAGGAGTCTGTCGGCTAAGGGGTTCCCCATCTGCTACAGGTCATTCTTACACCTGATGCCAGCGGCCGATCGAGTGTGTTTTGGGTGGTTGCACGCTTTATGCGGACTCCTCAGAGTTCGAGAATTCCTCTTTGCACTCCTGTCTACTGGATACGGATTTGATCGGTGATCTTTCTACCAACGAAGGCCTCACTTCGTTCATGGGCATTCTTCACCTCACCAGTCCATGGGGATGAAACTGAAGCTCTTCCAAAAACAGGCTTGCTACTCCTTACAGAAATTCTGGATAAAGGGGGGATTCTGACAGAGGCTTTCCCAGTGGCTGAGGCCATTGTTGGCCCTACCCTGGAGCTCTGGCAGCATCCCGCCTCTTATGTAGTGCCCACTGCTACCCTTTCAGGGTTCACGGAGGATCCCTCGGCTGAGGGGTTGGTGGCTGACTCCATGTTCCGGTGCTCGGGCAATATGGGGGACGTTGATAGACTGCTGGATAAGGAGTTCAAAAAATTGGACCACTCGGCTAAATAGGTCTGTGCTTCTTCACTCGGCCGTTATGATAGCACACTTCACCCATGCCCTCCTGGGCTCTCTGGATGAGGTGATTCCTCATCTTTCTGCGGACCTCCAGACTACAGTCAAGCAGGTCCGGGACCAGGGTCATGCTGTGGCCAAATGGCAGCTTCAGACTGCTCTGGATATTGAGGATTCCTGTGCCCGCTTGGCTGCAGATCGCTACCTTCACAGCAGACACCCAGCAGAAGCTGGTGGATGAACCATTCTTAGGCATCTACCTATTTGAGCCTGGTGTGGAGAGCCACCTCCAGCACATTAAATCCAATGCCACCCTGGACTCTTGACATCCGCCCAGAAGGGCTCCAAGCAGCAGAAGCACAAGCCCTTTCAGTCCTCTACTCTGCAGCAGAACCAACCCAGCATCAGACCTGCAGGCTCAGTTCTGGTGACCTTGGGCCAAGTCTGTGGCCTCGGTGGTCCAAAAGCCCGGAAGGAAGGGACCCGGTGGCCCCTCTGCCGGGTCCTCTTCCTCCAAGCCTGCTCAGTGACGGGATGAAGGGTGCCTCCCTCATGCCTGTCACACCTCCACTGGGTCCTCCTGTGGGAGGTCTGCTCCATCACTTCCTTTCCTCCTGGTCCGCTGTTACTATGGACAGGTGGGCTCTAGAAGTGGTCGGTCGGGGTCTGCCTCTGGAATTCGAGCAGTACCCTCCAGATAGAGTCTGCGCCCCATGGGAGGACTTGGTATCTGCAGGCACTCGGTTGGCTCTTTGAGACAACCTTGCCCAGCTCCTCCGCAAGGAGGTCATGGTCAGAGTAGCGGATCCTCTGTAACACCCAGGGTTTGTGTCCAGGTACTTCCTGGTGCCAAAGCAGACCCGGGGGGGGGCCTGGCACCTCATTCTAGATCTGCACGACCTGAACAAATTCCTCAGATCCCGCACTTTCATGATGGTCACTATGTCTCCGATCATACCATCTTTCGAGCTGGACATGTGGTTTTGCTCCCTCAGTCTACAAGACACGTACTTTCACGTCCCAATCCATCGAAGGTTCCTCCACTTCCGAGCTGAGGGAACCCTCTGAGTTCCAAGCCATGTCATTCGGCCTCTTCTCAGCCCCCCAGGATCTTCACCAAGTGCATAGCAGTGGTGGCAGCTCACCTGAGGTGCCATGGGGTCTGTGTGTACCCCTGCCTGGACAACTGGCTGTTTGTAGGTCCCTCCAAGCAGGAGGTGGAGCAGTCCACCTGGCCCTTCAGACCTGCCTCGACCTTGGCCTCCTGGTCAGCCAGGCCAAGTCAGAACTCATGCCCTCACAGGTGATCAACTTAATCGGGGCAGAGCTCGCCTCTTGCCAATCCAGATCCCAGCGGACAGGACAACAGACTCCTCTCTCACGGGCTGGGGGGATCACAAAGTTCACAGGCTTTGGACCCCCCAAGAGCCCTGATGCCACATCAACCTGCTGGAGCTCTGAGCAGTTTGGCTGGTGCCAACCGCATTCACTTCATTTGTTTGGGGTCAAGTGGTACAAGTCTAGACGGACACCACAACCATGTACTACCTCAACAAGCAGGGCAGGACACACTTCTTGCCACTGTGCAAGGAAGCTGTCCACATCTGGACCCTTGTGTGCAACTTGGAGGTAGATCTCCTAGCCATCCATGTGGCAGGAGCCTCCACCCAGCTGGCAGATGCCCTCAGCCAGGTGGGTGAGGCATTTCACGGGTGGTCCCTCCATCCGGAGGTAGTTCAGTCCAGGGTTTTAAATATTTGATTAGCAGTTTTTTTCTTAGGACAATACTAACTGTACAGAAAGTATTTATATAGGTTTTCTACAGGTGTTATGTTAGTTAAACAGAGTGAGGCAAGTGCTATGCATTTTCACAATGTTTTAGAACTTTTATGAGCAAAACGCTAATCAATTTTTAGAGTTAAATAAAACCCTGCAGTCTGTTCTCTCAATGGGGCACCCTTCAGGTGGACCTGTTCGCCTCTAGGGAGAATGCAAAGCTGAGGCTGTTTTGTGCCCACGCCCCTCAGCAGGGCTCACTGCAGGGGCATGCCTTCTTGAGGCCGTGGACCCCAGGCCTTTTCTATGCCTTCCTTCCACTTCTCTTGATCCAAGTGTTGCTCAAGATCAATAAGGACAAGGCATGGGTGACCCTGGTGGCTCTGGACTGGCCCTGCCAGTTTTGGTAACCTGATCACCTCAGCAGCAGGCTCCCAATGCTGCTCTCAATCGATCAGGGGAAGGTACTCCACCCGGACCTTCAATCCCTGCACCTGACAGCCTGGTTCCTGAGCGGCTAGCGTTCCTGGCTTTGGGTCTTTCTGAAGATGTCCTCACTGTCTTGGAGGCCTCTGGAAATTAATCTTCCAGAAAATGCTATACCTTTAAATAGAACAGGTTCTCCATTTGGCGTCGGGGCAAAGGGGCGGACCCATCGACCTGTCCAGTGGCTAGCATTTTGGACTACCTGTGGTCTCTCTCCCAAGAAGGACTTCGATCGGCGGCGACCCTTGGGTGCACCTGGCAGCCATCTCTGCTTGCAGGCGTGGGGCTGGTCAGCGGTGAAATTAACCTGGGAAAGATCTGGTGCTTTTTCAAAGGTCTAGATCACATTTCCCTTTGTTGCGTGAACTACACCACCGTAGGACTTGTTGCTGCTTTTGGCAAAGCTCATGGGCAAGCCGTTTGAACTGATGCACAGGTGTGACATGTCTCACCTGTCGTGGAAGACTGCCTTCCTGGTGGTTGTCATGTCATCCAGAAGGATCAGTGAGCTCCAGGCACTCTCGGTGGAGTCTCCTTACCTGATCTTCCACAGGGACAAGGTTATCCTGCACCCCAACCCGATGTTCCTCCCAAAGGTTGTGTCAGAGTTTCACTAGAACCAGATGATGACTCTTCTGGTGTTCTTCCTGAATTGCACCTCAGAGGCTGAACACAGGCTCCATACTCTGGGCCTGAGGTGAGCGCCCTTACAACAAAGAGCGCACGGCTGGAGTTCGGGGAGAGATTCTCCAGCTGTTTGTCACCTACGCTGAAGCTGCACCTAGCAGACCTACAGCCAAGTGGACGATTGGTAGGTGCATCACTTCCAGCATTGATCTCTGCTATAGATTGATGCGTAGGGAGCCTCCTGGAGGGTTAAGGGCTCATTCCATCTGCCATACCACTGCATCGGTGGCTGCTTCTAGGGACTTCCCTATCCAGGAAATCTGCAGGACTGCTACCTAGAAGTCAGCACACACCTTCATTTCCCATTACCACATTTACAAGAGTCATGCCAGGACGCTGGTTTTGGGGCCTCAGTTCTCCAATCTTTATTTCCTAAGTAGGGTGTGTGTGCCTTGCCTCCCCCCTCCCCCCCTGGAGAACTGCTAGGAGTCTGCCAGACAGTGTGGATAGAACATCATATCCATGTGCCTAGAAACACAGGTTACTCACCTGTAACCATCATTCTAAGAGTGATGTGATCATCCACATGGACTCACCTGACCACCTCAGACTCAGGTGCACAACCTCTGCTTCCAGTGGGCAAAGATCTGGTGTCATGGGGCAGAGCCGAGGGTTATACCACCTGGGTGGGTGGGCCAGACAGTGGATAAACATCATATACCACTCCTAGAGCTACTGTTACAGGTGAGTAACCTGTATTTTTCACATAGTGTACATTAAATCAAGTGACTGGTGTCTTACAGTGAAATTTATTTCCCAATTTTTATAGATGAAAAATTACCAGTTGATTACATTTTTTAATTGGTGCTCTAAAGATGCCTGTGGCTATACAAAATTGTGCTGATGACCGCAAGGGGCATGCATGGAAAAAAAAAACTGGCTGCTTTTAAAGGGCTTGATCCAATCATGACCCCCACATTCTAGGTCTGGTGCATATACCCACCACAAGGAGAAGTTATGAACAACTCGTGACACGTGTCCTGCAACTGTTTAATTGCCTGAAAAGTATGATTATGGAGTTGTTGGTGCACATCTGGGATATTATTGTGCTTTTGAAATGGCTTCAGAAATGTAAGGAGGGAGAAAAATGTCATAAAAACGGTTAAACATTAATTACACAATCCTACGAAGGGAAACGGTTCCTGTTTTGGTTAACCTTTATACAGTTCAACTAGAAACCATTTCCAATTGTTGAACAAATCAGATATTGACTAAACATTAGAAAGCTTTTTTTTAAAAAAGAAAGCAGTACTTTGGTTTGCCACCATTTAGATAATTGATTTGATATCTGTGGCATAACAAAACGCATTTAATAGAAGTTGATCAGTAAATAAGACCAGTACAGCATGTAGGGACAATAGCAGACATAAATAGGGCTCTGTGGTGATAATTTTGGCAGATCAGCTGACTTGTTGCTTGGCAACTTCTGCGGCTTGTTAGTGGCACTGGCACTGTAACTGAGCACAGGTTGCAGGGAGCAATGTTTCATACAGTGAACTTCTTCCCAGACTTGATGATAGTTACAGGGAGAAAGGGTCACTAGCAAAAAGGTTTCTGATGACTGTCAACTGCCACAAGTTGCCAGTGGCATTAGCTGCAGGGTTTTGTGAATACAGATTCTAGTGACAAGGTGGGCTGCTTTGGTTAGGACCAACCAGATGGAAGTTTTTATGATTAATTTAAAAACAGTACTTTCCAAAAGCAGGCAGCGTAGTAGAACTAAACCTCCTGACCTATCTGTATGTACTGAAGACAAGTTATAGTTCCCTAAGTTTTTCAGTTTCTCTGAGCAGTCTGATGGATTGGGCTGTCCTCCCCTTCCAGCTGGGACAGGCTGCAGCCATCTGAAAAAAGTCTTAGGATATGCCCCTTCCCAGACCCCTCAGTATTTTACAGCCTGGTAGACTGCTCCCTGCTTTGCAGCTATTTTTCTCTTTTACGTTGAAGGCTTTTACTTTGCGAAACTGCAGTTTGACTTCTCTCATTGTTACGACTGCTTAAACACCAAACTAGTATAGTTTCAGCAGGTATCTTCCTTTTTCAAGCCTGAAACTTCCTTTATAGCTGCAGACTGCATAACTGGAATGCTCTGGGTGCAGTGGCTGACAAAGGCTGCTGATTGCCCCTCCCAGCATCAGAAAGGTGGAATGGGATAGTTTGGCTTTAAGGGATGTTTTCAACAGGATTTTGCCACGATTGCAGCCTGTATGATCTGGGGTCCTCGCACACCCATCCACATGATGAGCACTTTATTAAAAGGCCTTTTTCCTACTTAAATGACTGCGGCCATCTTGGTACAGGCTGAGTATATGCAATTAGCATGTCTGCTGTATTTGTGCAGTCACATTATGCTTCATAGAGTGTGGTAGCCACTTTTTGGATTTACATGCTACAGTCGCTATGACTGGCTTTTCTGCCACTGTTCCTTGGCCATTTACAGTATCGGTCACTGCAAAAAACAGCTGAAATAAACTGTGCTGTCCTCTGTCTGAACTACATTTACTGCACAATGGCATCAACAATAAAGAGACGATCATCTAAGGCTCCAAAATGCAAAAGATGTCAGGCTGGTCTCTGGTTCACAGTGGTCGGCTCCTACTGCCCCTTCTGCGATAGTCTCATCCTCCTCCTCATTTGATGCACAAAGCTTATCCCTCTCCACGGCAGGATCTGACCAGTACAGAAATATCTCAAAGTCAGGATCTAAGCCTTCTGCATCCATAGAATCTCCCTCCAGTAGCAACTAGAAGAGCCTTGAGGTCTCCATCTCTGCACGGAGAACCACAGGAGTTGTAAACCATGATTGTGAAGCTCATCGAAGCCATGGATATTCTCATAGAGGCTATGTATGCATCCAACCTCCCAAAAATGAAAGAGGGCACCTCAGACTTAGTCTTGTCCAGGTAGTCACTTGACTTTGCAAGGTTTGGCCAATACAGAATCAGTAATCCTGAAAATGTTCCCCAGCACCATCACATGTCAAAGATTCTTGTTCAGAGGTAGAAGATGGGGAATATCTTTCTGAGGAGTGAGAAAAAGACAGCAGGCAGGGTTTTTAATTGAGAAAACCTTAGCACACTGATGAAGCAAACCTGCATTACTCTGGATACAGAGGAAAAACCATCCCTGGAAACCAAAGGGAAGACAAACCCTATAGTACAGCTAAGAAAAGTTGAGTGTATTCCCAGTATATAACCAGCCAAGGATACCTTGGCTGTAGAATGGTCCCACATGGAGAAGAACACAACAGCTTTACATTACACAAGGACCTATCAGACCACAAGGATGACAAGTCTTGGGAATCTGTTCCAAAGGCAGACATACATTTCTGCAGCCATAAAGACACCTACTCATCTCTCTAATGGGTTACATATGAACATATGAAGAAACCAGCAGAAGAAGGCTACCTGGTCTATGTAGTCTGCTTGTATGGCCGGGTCCACAGCTTGAGCTACTGCCCTGTCCCTCCCCTTCCCAACCTTTCCATCCTCCCTACCCATGATTTTTTGTATTTGATATTTATTTTGTTAGGCGTTTCACCCTGTTTTCTCCCACCCCTGTCTCTTGCATGCATGTGTGTGGAGGCACATACACAGTGTGTGTTGAGACGCCCTCTTTACGTCGCCCCCTCTGCTTGCACCGACACCGGACCTTCACCCAGTGGCGGCAGGACTATGGGAGGGCAACCACCTCCCCCAGGAGAGAAGAGCTGCTGTAAGACTGCTCGATCCTGCTCCTCCCTCCCAAGCTGGCACCCCGACAATCCAAGGTTTTTCCCGAACCCGGGTTGCTAGTGTAGCACAAGGTAAGGCATCCAGTGCCTCAACCCTCAGCTCCACTGGGCCGGTTTCTACCTGTGATCCTTACCTTTCCCTATGTCTGTCCCAGCTTCTCTTAAAGTTGACCTTTGTCTTCAACAAGACCACATCCTTGGTGCAATCCAACTGGCCACCACCCTCTCTGTGAAAAAGTGCCTCCTAACCTCTTTCATAAAGCTCTACCCCTCCAGCTTAAGGCTGTACCCTCGTGTTACAGCCACCATGTAACTTGAAGGGGCTCTCCTTATCCTCCTCATTTATCCCTTTCAAGTACTTGAAGGTCTCAGTCATTTCTATCCTGTCTTCCAGGGAGTACATGTTCAGCAGCCTCAACCTCTCTTTGTAAGCCTTACCCTGGTGATCCATGATCACCTTTGTAGCTCTTCTCTGGATCATCTCCAACAGTTTAATGTTCTTTTTGAGGTGTAGACACCAATACCGAACTCCATACTCTAGATGTGGCCTCACCAATGAGCAGTACAAGGGCATTACCACCTCCTCTCTCCTACTGCTGAGGCCTCTAACTATACATCCCAACATCTTGTTTGCCCTTGCTGCTGCTTTCTTGCACTAATGGAGTGCTTGAGGTCGCTAGTGATTATCACTCCCAAGTAGTGCTCCATCCTGGGATTCTTGGCCCCAATGTACATAACTTTGCATTTCTTGGCATTGAAGCTAAACTTCCAGATCCTGGATCACCTCTCAAACTTTTTCAGATTGTTCTGTAGGTCCTGTATCCCTTTGGCTAGATCTACCCTCCCACAGAGCTTGGTGTCATCTGTGAAAAGGCACATTTTGCCCTTCTTACCATCCCCAGTGTAATTGAAGATACCAAACAACACCAGTCCCAGCACAGAGCCCTGTGGGACCCCACTGGTGACATCTCTGGTGCTAGATAACTCTCCCTCTACTACTGCCACCCTCTGGGTTCTATCCCTCAGCCAGTTTCACACTGTTCTGGTCATCTCCCCAACCCCGAGATCCACCAACTTCCTGATCAGCCTCTTGTGTAGTAGAGTCAAAGGCCTTGCTAAAATCCAGATAGAGGATATCTACTGCATGGCCCCTGCCTACTGTCTTAGTGACCCAGTCAAAGAAGTCCATCAGATTAGTTTGATATGATCTCCCCCTTATAAAGCTGTGGTGCCTCACATCCTGGAGATTGTGCACCTCTAGATATTCTACCAGCCTTTCCTTAAATATGGTCTCCATGAGCTTGCACACAATTGAGGTCAAACTGACTGGTCTGTAATTCCCTGGGTCATCCTTGAGGCTACTTATGTGGACAGGCACCACATGTGCCATTCTCCAGTCCTGCAGTACCACACCCAACTCCAGTGAACTATTGAATGGGCTCTCCAGTTACTCTGCAAGATCCTCTGCTAGTTCCCTCAGTACCCTTGTATGTACTCTGTCTGAGCCTGGTGATTTGTCCATCTTCAATGTTAGCAGCCCCTCCATCTGTCCTACTCCATCACGACATTCATGATCCCTTCCCTCTCAGCTCCCACCTGTGGGCACTGGTCTGTCTTTCTCCCTGGTAAAGACAGAACAGAACTATTCATTTAGTATCTCTGCTTTTCCCCCATTCTTCACCCATTCCTCTAGTTTCTTAAGCCTAACAATCCCAACCTTCTTGTCCCTTTTCTTGCTTATATAGCAAAAAAAGGCCTTCTCCCCCTTCTTAATTCCCTCAGCTATCTGCAGATCCTTCTGTACCTTAGCCAATCAGAGTTCTTTACTTGCCACATTCCCAAGACATTTTACTTTGTAAACCACAAGCTTCTGCTATCCAAACTTATGCATATCGGTCTTTATGACCTGGCATGTACGTGGTTCCACCACTGTCTTACAGGCAGAACACAGCAAGCAAACTAGAGGGGTAGTATTTTAGTATCTACAGGAGTTCCCCAAGGTTCCCTCCTTGGTTCTCTGTTGTTCTCCCTATTTATTAAAGACATGGCAAACAACCGTATATGGACAACGCTGTACTGTACTGAAGCTCAACAGATGTGGCTCAGATCAGTACTGGTCTCAGCACTGATTTTAAGAACTTGGAAAGTTGGTCGCTAGACAATAAACTTGTCCTTAATCCGAAAAAAAAATAAAGCCATGCTGTTCGGCTCTAGGCACCTCGGCAAAAATAGACAAAATCTTCTACAGTTAGCTTCTCTGGCTGGTTCTCAAACTGAAGTGTCAGACTCCATGAATTAACTTGGGTCCATCTTGACCGAGAATTCACACTTAAATGGCATGTAAAGCTGGAAACGAAATCCTTGTACCAAAAAATGGGTCTGCTTTACAAACTTAGTGGGTACCTCACCAGTGAAGCATGGCTGGCTATTGCCAACAGAATACTTCTGCCTCGGTTATTCTATGGTGCCCCACTCCTACAACTCTTTGAATCTCAGGGCTAAATAGACTCCAGGTACAATACCACAAAACAGCATGCTTTGCAGCAGAAGCTCTGCCTAGGGCTTATCACTGCGATATTCTAGCTGCCCTAAACTAGCCCTCCCTGGAGGCTAGGTTAGCATATCCAGTCCTCTGCCTTACTTGCAAGCTGGTCAGAATTGCTGCCACTCCAAGGCATCCTGCAACACAAATCTCAGAAAAGGGCACTTATGTCCTCTATCTGTCCACTGCTAAAGGTCCCAAGGATCGAGACCTGCACATGGGACATATCCTTTGCAATTTGTGCACCAATCCTATAGAACAGTCTTCCTCCTGAGGTCTTAAAATGTGCTTCTGTTGGCACATTTAAAATCACTCTCAAGGCTTGTCTGTTTGGGGGTGACCCTTGTAAGTGTAACTGTTGATCATGCACTTCATTATATTGTAGCCTGTAACTAATTCTATCTCGTTTGTCATGTATTGTGTGGAATGTAAAAATGTATCTAACACTTGATGCCTCATGGTATTGTGACTATAAATCTGAGTTGTAGTGTAGTTTGAGTTTATGCTCCCTGAGTACGAACATACACAATGGCCAGCAGAAACTGCCTTATGGTCTAGTGAGTCTGCTCGAGTGTGCAGCTAGCATCTCATCTTGCAGCTGTCCCTCCCACCCCCTCCCACCCCCTTCCCAGTATCTCTTACCCTGTCCCAACCCCTCCTGAAACCTACATCTCATTTGTATTTCATTTGTTTCTGTGCTTTTTGTGAATTAACTTTGTATCACCCCTGAACATTAGTTTCAGTGGGCCATCCAATAAACAAATTTGAATAAACAATGAACACCTGCCGACCTTAGGTAATACCCCTAGCCACCATTCACTTGGTCTTCTTGAATTTCTTATAGGCTAACCTCTTTTCCCTTACTGCCTGGGTGACCCCATAGCTGAACCAGCTGGGTACTTTGGCCCTCAAGTTTTTCCCCTGGGCTTAGCACACTCCTCTGCAGTGACCATTATTCCTTCCTTAATGATGGACCACTTTTGGTCCACCCCATATGTGCCTTGATAACCACTGGATGCCTTCTTAGCACATCACACATTTTCTTGAAGTCTGCTCTCCTAAAATCCAAGATTTTGATCTTACTTGGGATGCTTTCCCTGCCCATATCTACCAGGAACCACACTGTGTGACGGTAACTCCCATGTACCTTTTCTCGCTTGTACTGTACAGTGAAAAAAAGGCCTTCATCCCCAGAGTAATGCAGGGTTGTAGCCATTAAGGACCCTCTTGATAGGAAAAAGGAGGAAGTAATGAAAAAGCCGAATGAGGTGCAGGAGCCTCCATAAAGGCAACATTGGCTTTAGGTTGCATTGCCAGAGCTATAGCTTATTTGCTAAGAGGTGTGGTCTTTGACCTACTGCATGATTACAAAGTGTCAGGCCTGATGTCTCTCTTCCCTGGGTAAAGCTTTCCTCTCAGATGCTTTTGTGATTTGATGCAGTTGTCGACCAAGTTGGCTCTGTGTAGTTATGTCGCTCAGGCCTCACTGGCCCTGCCCTTGGTCAGCAATTTTTGTTTTATTTACTGCACTTTATTTTCTGCCAATGGACCACCCCCGTTAGCCCTACCCCATACCCAGACCCATCATCCACAGACCCCAGGACTTACCATACCCAGTTAACAGCCCTGGCTTGCCTCACAGGGTGGGGCCTTTGATAAATTAAGGCAAGTAAACTGGTCCAGACTATTTCTTATACCATCTATAAATCTGGCAGTACAAGAATTCCAGAATTTGTTTTTGGAACTTTGTAATGAAATAGCCCCATTTGTGAAAATTAAGCAAAAAAATAATCATGCACAATGGGTAACTGAAAAAATAAAAGAAGAAATAAAGGTGAAAAATAGACTGTGGAAGAAAGCAAACCAAACTTTGGACCCCCTTAGACTGGGAATATTGTAAAACTAGCAGAAACTGTCTTAAAATAAAATAAAAGATGCTAAAAAGCAGTTTTAAACCAAAAAAAGTGAGGCGACAAGAGGGACAAGAAAAAACTGGTCATTAATAAAAACTTTGGAAAAACCAGTAAAAAATCAGGTTCAAATACAAATGGTAGACAATGGGGTTGTGGCAAATGAGTTAAAATCAGCAAACATTCTAAACAATTATTTTACTAAATTACCTGATGTCACAGGCTTAGAGGAAAATGAAAAAAATTAAATTGAAGATCAAGTAATTGAACCAAATGACCAACATATCTCTAAATTTAGATTTAGGATATTAACTTGTAGGGAAGTTAAAAAGACAATAAAGAAAATAAACAAAAATACTGTAAATCTCCAGGCATTGATCAGTTGGAAATAAGGTTTCTAAAAGATGCAAATGACATAGTAGCTCCAATCTTGACAAAACTCTTTATTTGGAGTAGATGTGTGTGTGTGTGTGTGTGTGGGGTTCCATTCAATATGGAAAAATGCTAAAATTGTTCCAATCTTTAAAAAAGGGGATCCACCAAATCCCATGACCTATAGGCCTATAGCTTTGCTGCCCATGGTTTCTAAGGTTCTGGAAGGACTGGTACACGGACAGCTTTATGACTACATGGAGAGATGGGGTCAGCTGTCTGGGTAGCAGTCTAGGTTCAGAAAAGGACACTCCATGAGCACTGCACTGACCGACATAATTGGCATCTTGGTTTCCTCCCTTGATGGTGGGATTTAGGTAGGTGCAGTGTTCGTGGATTTGTCAACGGCTTTTGATACAGTGCATTATCAAATATTGATGAGAAGACTCCAAAATTCAGGAGTGTCGGAAGATGTGAGGAGATGGTTTTGGTTCTGTTTAACAAATCGAACCCAACAGACTGTGGTGGGTAAATCTTTGTTAATAAAAGCAGAGGTAAAGCGAGGGGTGCCCCAGGGATCAATCCTGGGCCCTCTTCTGTTTTTGGTCTATTCAAATCCAGTAGTCCAAACAGTAAAAGTTTCAGACATTCTTCTATATGCAGACAACACTGTCTTATCAGTTAAAGGTAATGATGTTGGGGTGTGGCCTAACTAGCGAGCAGAATGGCAGCTTAATTTTGGAGCCGCTGCGTGCAGGAGAACAAATCCGAAATTACCCGCACCTAAGGAGGATAAAGGCCATAGAATGTACCTACAGAAAACACAACTAGGCTCTGGGGCCCGGATATTCAAACTGCGCCAGGCTGTGGCGCAAGCCCGGGCGCAGCTGAACTTTGTTGCGCCAGGGTGTGGCCTAGTTGATATTCAACGGAGCTGCACTGTGGCACAGCAGCTTGAATATCGCACCCCTGGCCACCCCACTGTGCCTGGGCGAGTGGCACTGCAAGGCCAGAGGAAGGATGAAGATGCGCTTAGCTAAGTGCCATTGTGCCATGCACAGCACCTGTGATATTCAAAAGGGGACATGCAAATGGGGCCATAAATTATGCAAAGGCGTGCAGGGGCCATTTGCACCTCATCATAGCCCCATTTGCATGCAGGTGTGCCAATCCCCCGAGGACTTGCACCTGGCGCCCTGCCAGGCAGCAGCCATTGGGGACCGATGCCCCCTGCAGCCCGATCGCAGGCATTCGTGTAAAAAAAAAAAAAAAACATCCTATATCCCTGGTGGTCCAGTGGACCGCACTGAGTCAGATCGAGGGCATCAGTACTAGAACCCCCCCCAAGGTCAATATCCCTGGTGGTCCAGTGGACCGATCCCTGCCCGATTGTGGACATCAGTACCTCATCACATACCCCTACTATTCTGGTGGTCTAGTGTACCCCCCAACCCACCCGCTGAGCCCCACCATCCCGCTCCCCCCATCAGCTGGCGGGCGGCAGCACCCACCACCTGCCGCCCCGTCGGCTGCTGACTGACAGTTGCGGCTGCATGTTCGGTTCACGCGGAGCCAATGGTGCAGTCGAGTCGTATATTTGTAGTCCAGATATGTGAATAAATTCATTCACATATCTGACTGAGTATATGGGCTGCATGCACATTGGCTCATGCTGTGAACCAGTAGGCGTGCAGCCCTACCAAGCTGTTAGTCGGCAGGTGGCAGGGCAGCAGGCGGGTGGGGTGCTGCTGCCCGCTGGCTGATGGGGGGAGCGGGGTGGTGGGGCTCAGTGGGCGGGTGTGGTGGTGGGTACACTAGACCACCACGGTAGTAGTGGTATGTGATGAGGTACTGATGCCTGCGATCAGGCAGCGATCGGTCCACTAGACCACCAGGGATATTGGACTTGGGGGGGGAGGATTCTATTACTGATGCCCACGATCGGGCTCAGTGCGGTCTACTGGACCACCAGGGATATTGGACTTGGGGGGCTTAATCTTCAGGATGAATGCCCGCGATCGGGCACATATAGGTCCACTGGACCACCAGGGCTATTGGACAGGGGGGATTTCACTACATGGATGCCCGCGATGGGGCATGGGGGCGCCGCCAGGTGCGGCAGGAACTCGGGTGGCCACCCCCAGGTGGCAGCTGCTGTGTTGTGCCCTGCAATGTGGCAGCTCACCTGTGGGTGGCCATCACTTGTTCCTTTTTTTTGGCTTAACTTTGTGCAGGCGCAGGTAGGGGTTGCTCATGCATGTCTCTGCACATCCCAGGCTGAATATCGGTCTGTGCAGGTTATGCATGGGCACACCCCCCCACTTGTGCTTGCATACATTACTGATGCGCTCCGGCGCATCAGGATTTGTGTGGCGCACCTTTCCCTTTTGAATATCGCCATAGATCAGTGGTTGTGCATGGCGCAACACTGTTGTGCCATGCGCAACCCTTTTGAATATCTGGGCCACGGTGTGTAAGTATACATTTTTAGCGGTGAAACAGTCAAGACTTAGTGAGGGGAGCCCTTTCAGTATTTACGGCCTGCGACATGGTGGAGGTACCTGGCCCAGCGCGCGACCTTGCGTACTTTAATGCCTTATTTGAGAAGCTACTGCATCGCGTGGATGAGGTGACCGAAGCATCTCACCACACTACGGAGGCTATTCAAAACTTAACTGGGTGTATTGTAAAAATAGAACAACAGTCACTGATACAGGACTAGGCAATCGAAGAGATCAGAGGGATGCAGAGGGACCAACAGAGCAAAATAAATGTACTTCTGGCCAAAGTCGATGATTTAGAAAACCGAAGCAGAAGGAATAATTTGTGTGTTTTAGGATTCCCAGAAGGAGTGAAAAAACGAGATACATAGAAACATAGACTTTGACGGCAGATAAGAACCACTTGGCCCACCCAGTCTGCCCATTTCCCTACCTACTGGATAAGCTGCAGATCCTAGTTAACCAACAGCCTACTTTCTGCAACCCCCCATTATAATTGCCTTATGTCTGTCCCATGCATGTTTGAATTCTCCCACTGTTTTAGACCCAATGA
Source organism: Neoceratodus forsteri (assembly GCA_016271365.2). Lineage (NCBI taxonomy): Eukaryota > Metazoa > Chordata > Ceratodontiformes > Ceratodontidae > Neoceratodus > Neoceratodus forsteri. The sequence continues at coordinate 11,864,059 of JADMNL010000027.1, forward strand.
CCTCCTCAGGAAGGCAGGTCCATGTATCCACCACTCTCTCCATGAAAAAAAATGTCCTCACGTTACACCTGAGCCTTCCCTCCTCTATCTTTAAATTGTACCCCCTTGTTCTTACACATCTCTTTTTTTGAATGATGCTACCCTCCTGGACTTTGTTGATTCCCTTGAGGTACTTGAAAGTTTCTATCATGTCCCCCTGTCCCTCTTTTCATCAAGAGTATACATATTAAGCTCTCTCAGTCTCTTTTCATATGGTTTCTGCTGCAGACCCTGCACCATTTCAGTTGCCCTCCTCTGGACTGCTTCCATCCTAAGTCCTTGCGTAGATGAGGTCTCCAAAACTGCACACAGTACTCCAGATGGGGTCTCACCAACTGTCTATATAGAGGGATAACCACTTCCCTTTTTCTACTTGTGATGCCCCTTCTTATGCATCCCAGTATCCCCCTGGCTCTCCTTACCAACTTTTCACATCGCTTACCCACCTTTAGGTCATCTGATATGACTACCCCCAGATCCCTTTCCATTTTTGTTGTTGTTAGTACCTTCCCTGCTATTACCATTAAGTTTCTCTTACAAGCCCTTCCTGAAATCCTGTGCTTACAGGCAGATTTCCGACTGGAAATAGAATGTGCGCACAGAACTACTACTCAAATGCTGGTTAAAGGAGGCAAGCCTAGGGCTATTCTATTTAAACTACTATCATATAATACATGACAGGCACTGCTACAGTGGGCCAGGAAAGTGGGTTGCTTAAGCTGGCAGGGACATCCAATCTCAATATATCAGGACTTCTCAAGGGATTTATCAAATAAAAGGCGAGAATACACTCCGCTGCGCCACAAGATGCAGAAAATGGGCATCCAATACTCATTAAGGTATCCATCTACAATGCGTATATTGCATAATGGGATTCCACTCTCATTTGAGATGCCGTTAGCCCTGGAAGAGTTTTTGATAAGGCACCCAGGTGAATCTCCTAATCCTCCCACTTGCCCAGACCCTCCTGAGCCAGAAGAAATGCTGACAGACCCTGAAATGCAGCCCAAGGCCCCAAATGAACTCTCTCATCGCAGTAGAAAGAGAACGGTGAGTGATAGCCACAGACAGCGAGCATTCTCATATCAGAACCATCATGTACTCCGAGTCGGCAGATTGGGAGAAACAGCATGATGCGAGTACGACTTTGGTGCGATATATGACCTGGAACTCATACGAGACGCTGAGATCCCCCTTGCCTCCCTCCAGAGATCCTCTAGAAACTCCCACGGTGGAAGCAGCTTCCCAGACCAGCAATACCAAACCGACTGAGGAGATTTTAAAGTGCGGCATTGGCATGGACCCACAGAAGGAGCAATGTTCCCCAGGCGCAGCACCCGAAGACCGCAAAGGCAACCAGGCCACAGCAGTGGTGTCAACGAGTGATCAGAGACCTGAATTTGGTGAAACAGCATCCTGAGCTTTCTTAGATAAGTAGCAGGTCTGTACTCATGCTATGTGAGGCAGGGGGTATCTATTTTGTTGTGGTACTTCTTGGGGCTGGGTGATTTGATTCAGCTTTTGAGCCTAGAGATCACGAGACATTGGGCCACATACCCCTTCAGCGTATACTGATCTCTAGGCCTAAGCTAGTATCCCACACATAGTTTAACCGGGAGAGGGGTGCTGGGCAGAGAACAAGTGATAAGAGCTGGAACAAATGAAGGAAGCTCCTTCGGCCTTGGCAAATATAGGTGGGATGCACATCGCAAACTATGGAGGGTGGATGTGATTTCAGAATATGTGCTACGCTCGATCCTGTCCATTCTGGGCTGGGAGTGTTCAATCGGAGGGGGCTGCCTAGGAACATGTTTTATGTTGGGGGCTCTGGGTTATTAATGTTGTGAAGGGCTGGTAGCCCTGGAGGGGATGGTTATATGACAAATGGAGCCTAAGGGTTGTTTAGTCATTGAAATAAGTGCTCCCCCTTTTCTTTATAGTGGCACTTTGTATGCCGGGGACATAGGAAGGGTTTTAATCACAAAGGGCTCATAGCCTAAGCTCCCCCTTATACTGATACCCCCAGTATTAGTTTTCTATTTACTGAATGGTCATTCTACTGCAACATGCAATTGGAACGGTGCAGGTTGAGATATATTATTTGTGCATGCAGCCCCCCCCCAATTGCTATAACTTTTGGGAAACAGAAGATAGATAGGTCGGGCCAGGTCCTGACCGCCATGTCCTCAGAAACCAATCTGCAGATCTGGCCTCTTCAAGGGCGGTAAGGGATCTTATATGCAGGATGGCTCCAATGGAGCACGTAAGTGTAGTGTGTAAATATGTTTAATTGTTGGTTTTTGCCTGTGTTTATGTTTTGGATTAAAGGGTGGCATACGTTTAAAGTGCAATTAAGTGGCATTTGGTTGTCAAGAGATGATAGGGGAAAGATCCTAAGCAAAGGCAGACTGGTTATACATGGCAGGGTTGTCCTAGAAGGCCTACTACATCTGGAGCAAAAATCTGGGATAGGCCAAGGGTATTCAATTGTCTTAGAATGGTGCCTTCTCCTCTTCACCGGTGGTTTGGATTTATTTTATGTCCCACTATCCCCCGAGGGCTATGATTGTGGCTGAAATAACCTATATCATTTGGAATGTGAGGGGATTGAACACACCGGTGAAGAGGAGGAAGGTACTGTCGTATTTGAAAAAGATCAAGGCCCAGGTGGCTTTTCTGCAGGAGATGAAACTAGGTGGAAAGGACCATGGGCTCCTTAGGAGGGACTGGGTGGAAGTAGAGGTCCATGCTTCAGCTTCAACGAAAAAGTGTGGTCTAGCTATTTTAATATATAAGCAGCTACACTGGTCTCTCATCACATCTAGGGCCGACCCACAGGGCAGATGGGTGATTGGTATTTTTCAGACCCCTATAGGGCCTATTTTATTGGGGAATATCTATGGGCCAAATGAGGACGATGCAGCCTTTTTCCATCAGACCTCTCAAATTCTCCTTGATATGAATAAAAACAGCATGCCCACCATTTTTGGAGGGGATGTTAATTTAGTGCTTAACCCCATGATAGATAAAAACACAAAAAAAGAGGATATGGGTCACGGCAAGGGAAGGAGAGCCCTGCTGAACTGGATGAGTGGCCAAGGACTGACAGATGTATGGCGTCTACTGAACCCTAGGGGGAGGGATTACTCTTTTTATTCACCAGTACATAGTTCTTATAGCCATATTGATTTTTTTTTTAACATCACCTCAGATTACGTAGGCAGCTATAGAGCCCAGTATACTTCCCATAGTAATCTCGGATCATGCTGGGTTTGACTGAGTATTATATGGGGCCCACGTATTCCCACCTCCACTTCTTGGAGATTAGATGCCCTGCTAACAAAGGATACAGAGTTTTTAGAATGGGCCAAAGTGGAGGCACAGAGGTTTTTTCAGGATAACCCAGCACAGGACACCACAGCTGAGATCAGATGGGAAGCATTTAAAGCTACCATAAGTGGTAGGATCATTGCTTATGCAGGGCCCAGAAAGAGAGGCAGGGAGCAAAAACTGAAAGACTTGGAAGAGGAGCTTAAAGTAGCATAGCGGCAGCATAAGGAGCAAAGAGGAAAAGTCGGGCATGATTCTCTTCATAGGAAGGTAGTTGGTCTCGAGATGGAGATAAACTGTCTTTTATCAAGGAAGGTTGAACTCTCCATTTTGAGACTGAAACACAAATATTGGGAAGGGGGAGAAAAAGGGGAAAGGTATTAGCTTATAGGTTAAAGAAACAGCAAATGGACCGTTACATAGCTGAGCTGAGAGATGCCACAGGAATGATGCACACTAAAAGTGAGGAATTAAATGCGGTTATGGCAGAATATTATCAATCCTTGTATGCTTCATCCAGACAGGCAGACCACCAAGCAATTCAGGCTTTTCTTCATTCACTACACCTTCCCACTATAACTCCATGGCAGGCTGAACATCTAGATGCCCCATTTAGCCATAGATGAACTAAAGAAGGCCTTGCTGTGTCTTAAACCAGGGAAAGCTCTGGGTGGAGATGGTTATCCAGTGGAGTTTCGGCAGGCCTTAACTGACATTGTTGCTCCAGCTCTCCAACAAACTTATGTTGAGGCGGAAATGCAAGGGATTTTACCTCACACTTTAAGAGAGGTGGTTATTACAGTGCTGTCCAAGAAAGGGAAAGACCCCACATCCCCGGGCAGCTACCGCCCAATCTCACTCCTTAACTTGGACAGTAAAATATTTACTAAAGCTTTAGCACTAAGACTAGGCCTTGTTACCGCAGCTTTTACACCTCTCTCAAGTTGGTTTTGTCCACGGTAGATATAGTACAGGCCGTCTTAGAACTCTGATTAATTTAACCCACATCGCCTCTCAATTGTTTACCCTGGCAGCTGTGGTAGCTATAGATTTTGAAAAGGCATTCGACTCCTTGGAGTGGGATTACCTCCATGAGGTGCTGGTAAAATTGGGAATAGGCCCTCACTTTTGCTCATGGGTAACAGCTTTATATACTTCCTCATCAGCCAGATTATTTACTAATTTGGCTCTTTCAAGTTGGCCTGTGGCACCAGACAAGGTTGCCCTCTGTTCTCCCTCCTATTTGTGCTGGCTGTGGAACCTTTAGTGGCCACTCTTCAGGGTAACAAGGCTATTAAAGGGATCACTGTTGGAAGTAAGAAATATACTACCCTTCTTTATGCAGATGACCTTCTGGTCCTTGCTGCAGATGTGGCTGAGGCACTACCCTCTATATTTAACACTTGATGCCACTTCAGAGGACTGTCAGGACTTCAACTTAATTCCACTAAAATGGAAGTCCTCCCTCTTAACCCTAGGTGCCAACCAACAGTACTGGGTAATACTGGTCTGAAATGGGCGGGGGGAAAATATTACATATCTAGGTATCCGATTCTCTGCTGAGCTCTCTAAACTATGGGAATACAATCTCCATCCCCTCCTAGTGGACCTACAAGAGGATATGTCCAGATGGACTAAACTCCATTTAACCCTAGCAGGCAAAATAGCTGCGATTAAGATGATCTTGGCTGCCAAAACTGTTTATCTCCTGGCACATATCCCCCTTTCTTTACCACAGAGCTGGATCCAGAAGATAGATAAGGCAATAGGTAGTTTTTTATGGGAAGGGAAACTCCCCAGGTATAGTAGGAACAAACTTAGGGCACATTGGAGCTTAGGTGGGTGGTGTCTTCCTTGGTTCGAAGGTTACAAGTGGGCCTTTCACATGGCGCAGTCCTTATGCTGGCTGGGTAAAGGAACTACTCTCCAACCTCAATGGGTAGATATAGAACAGGCTGTAAGTCAAAAAGAACTCCTTGTCATTTCTGGTCTATAACAACCCCCCAACAAACCTTAAAATGCACCCCATGATAGGAGCCTCCTTACAATGCTGGGTAAAAATAAGGAGGAAATTAAAAGTGGATTTAGCACCCATCAAATTAACCCCACTGTGGTGGAATGATAACCTGTGTATAGATAAAAGACCTGTGTTTTGGAAAGGGTGGGCAGACAAGGGTGTCACCAAGTTGGAGGATATACTTGCTCTATCCTCTATGGCAATAGCCTCATTTGCCAACCTGCAGGCCAGATGGTCAATTCCTGCTTCCGATTTCTGGAAATATCTACAAATACGTAGAAATACAAAATCACACATGCCCCCACAATGCAAAGCATCATAGGCTGCATATGCAAATCACCACAGAATATTATGCTGGTTCAACTTTAAGCAGAAATGCATAGTGCCGAAAAGGCCTCTCACACAGTTTGCAAAGGGTGCCAACAGAAGACATAGACACGTGTTTCATCCTACCAGGACTCATCAGTATGCCTCATCTGTTTGACACCCCAGTGGAATGAACCAGCTACCCTAAGATGGTCTATCTGGGTTATGTTGTGGTGAACCCAATTAAAACAAAAAACAGTTTAAAAGACAAAGAACCTCTGTGTGCAAGCACTGAGGGAATGGTTACCCCAAAGGCATTTGGCTGGGAAGCCAAGTTTCAAAGAAATACAAAATCACACATGCCCCCACAATGCAAAGCATCATGGGCTGCATATGCAAGTCACCACAGAATACTATGCTGGTTCAACTTTAAGCAGAAATGCATGGTGCTGAAAGGCCTCTCACACAGTTTGCAAAGGGTGCCAAATACGTAGTACATCTCAGAAGTATGTGACCCAGGTAGCAAAAAGGGGCACCCAGACTATACCCCTTTGGTTAACAAAAAAAAAAGGGGGCCGGCCAGTTTAATATATGGTACCCTCCGGGACACACTACCCACTCAAACTGAAAAGTCTAAGCAGAGGTGGGAGTGGGCTTTGCAACTTGAGTTTACAGAGCTACAGTGGAAAGAATGCTGGAAAGGGGCCCAAAAATATTTTACAGATGCAAGGAGCAGATTAATACAAAATAAAACCCTCCACTCATGGTACCGTACACCAGTGGTACTACATAAGGCTGGGGTAATAAACTCCAATTTATGTTGGCGGTGTAACTCCCAACCTGGAGACTTGTTCCATATTCTCTGGCCCTGTCCTCTAATACAGCCGATATGGGATAATGTATGCGAAATAGGGGCTAAAGTCCTGAAGAAATACATTCCCCGTTCCCTTCCCCTACTTCTCCTGGGTATGAAATCAGAAGCTTCCCATCTAAGAGAGCTAGAATACCGTTGGTCAGCCCTATGGGCCATGCAAGCAAAGCGGCTCCTTGTATGTAGATGGAGAACTACAGTGATTCCAAGTGTTCAAGAACTTCTCACCTCCATGGTTCATATTGCCAGTATGGACAAACTTTCCCACCTGATAAATAATTCCCTAGGAATCTATGAAAAATGTTGGACCCCCTTTACCAGATATGCCAACCCCAAAACCGGAGTGGGTTGAAAATTGTATAACCCGGATTCTGCTAGGTAATAGTACTATGTAAATGGATCTATCACACTCATTTATCCAGTAATGTATGTATACGCTGTATTGCACTGCCTCCCTAATTATATATATAAGTGTACTTAATAGTATATAGAATAGTGGTTCTTTGTGTTTGTTTTTTTTTAACTAGGGTGTTAGAAGCCTAGACAGCACCCGAAGCCACAAAGAGTCCCACGAGGTAGAAATATAGAGCATGGAAGCCTTGCCTCTCTGTCACCTTAAAGTTAAGAGTCGCATGTACCGGGCTAAGTACATGTTAATTGGTAACAGTTATCCTTCATATGCTCTGATGTCGAATTGTATATACAACCAACAACTCTATAACAGTTCTCCTGTTTAGAATAAGTGTTTTCATTTTTGTAAGAAATGAAAATGACAATAAAAAAATTAAACAGCAAAAAAAAAGGTAATGATGTTTGCCAAATATAAATGCAACTGCAGGCAGATTTTGATAGAATTCAGGAATGGTTTGGGAAGTCCAATTTAGTCTGGAATAGTGGAAAATCAAAGATCATGTTTTTCATCCCAAAAATTAAAGCTATGGGGCTGGATATTCAAACTGCGCCATTCTGTGGCGCAAGCCCTTACGCTGCACAAAATAGTTGCGCAGGAGTGTGGCAGGGCCAATATTCAATGGAGTTGTGCTATTGAGCAACTCCTTTGAATATAACCCCCCAGCCACAGCCACTGTGCATGGCGCAGTGGAACTTGCGCCACCGCAAGTGGTCAGAGTGGAGCATTCAAGATGCGGTGGTGCAAGTTCGATTGTGCCATACGCAAATTTCCGATATTCAAAAGGTGACATGCAAATGGGGCCATAATTCATGCAAGGCATGGGGGGGATTTACATCTATTTATGGTCCCATTTGCATGCCATTAGCATGCAGGTGCGCTGATCCCTGAGGACTTGCGCCTGGCACCCTGCCAGGCAGCAGCCATCGGGGACCGACGCTCCCTGCAGCCCGATCGAGGTATAAGTGAAGTAAACCCTCACCCCTGACTGGCTTGATTAGTGGCAGAACCATAGTAACCTCTACTAGCCCGATTATGGGCATTAGAGGTCAACCCCCAGAACAATATCCCTGGTAGTCCAGTGGACCTCAAAGCCCAATCAGTGAGCATTAGAGTCCCCCAGAACAATATCCCCTGGTGGTCCAGTGATCGTGAAGTCCCGATCACGGGCATTAGAGTCCCCCCAAATAATATCCCTGGTGGTCCAGTGACTGATTTAAGTTTCATCACGACATTAGAGTCTCTCTAGAATAATATCTGGTGGTCCAGTAGATACTAAGCCCATCAAGGGCATTAGTTCTCAAGGTCCCAGTAGCCTGGTGATCTAGTGGTTCTCATTCTCACTCATTCACGGAGCTCCCTGCATTCTCGCTGCCCCCTCATTGCCTGGGGGGCGGCAGCATCCCTCCCGCCTGCTGCCTGCCACCGTCAATGACTGCTCCGGGTAGGGCTGCACGCCTATTGGTTCAGAGCTAGAGCTAATGGTCATGCAGCCTACATTGTAAGGCAGGTGTCCGATATGTGAATTCATTCATTCGCCATATCTGGACTGCCTCAGTATAGAGCATGCACTACTGGCTCTTGCTCTGAACCAGGGCGTGCAGCCCTACCGCGAGCAGTTCACGGTGGGCGCGGGTGGCAGGCAGGTGGATGCTGCCGCCCGCTGGCTGACGGGGGAGCGAGGTGGTGGGGCTCCATGGTGGCAGTGGGGCCACCAGATCACTAGGCTACTGGGACCTTGGGGAACCTAATGCCCACAATCGGGCTTCATGTCCACTGACCACCAGGGATATTGTTCTGGGGGTTGACTTCAATGCCCACGATCGGGTTAGTGAGGGAGGGGGTTACTATGGGTTTGCCCGTGATCAGGCCAGTCAAGAGGTGGGGGTTTTATTTCACTCTATGCCCGCAATCGGGCCAGTCGGGGGGAGGGGGTTACTATTATGCCAGCGATTGGGCTGCAGGAGGGGCACAGGGAGTAAGTCAAGGGCCACCCACTGGTGACAGCTGTTGTGTTGCGCACTGCAATGCGGCAGCTCACCTGTGGGTGGCCCTTGACTTACTCCTTTTTTTTTTTGCTCAAAGTTGTGCAGGCGCAGGTTGGGGGTTGTGCGCTGTTGCTCAGCTTGACTTGGGGGATGCAACTGCCTCCTGCTGAATATGGCAGAATGGCGCAAATACAGACTTGCGCAGGCGCAACCCTATTGCGCATGGCGCAACCCTTTTGAATATCCAGCCCACCATGGTGACTGTGAGAATTATATCTAAGGATGGTAGGAAGTTAGAACAAGTGAGTGAATATAAATATCTAGTGTTTTGGATAGACCAGAGACCGACATTTGAATATCACATCAATGAGAAGATAAATAAACCGAATGGAAGACTTGGGACCCTGCATATAACAGGTCATTGCATAAATGAATCAATGAGGAAGTCCGTAGTAAACCATATGCCGGTACCAGTATTGGACTATGGAATAAATATCTATATGTTTGCCAGAGTCTCTGAAATAAAAAGGGTCAAAATGATGTACCGTTGGCTGGCAAGATTTGCTTTGAAAGCAGATAGGAGGACACATCATTGTAAACTAAATAAGTTAAATTGGCTCACCTTAGAAAATAAATGTAAAATTGGGTTACTATGACAAGGCAACTTTTGAATTCAGGGAGACCATTTTACTTAAGTGAACAATTGCAGAAAGTGGAACATACTTAAGGACTAAGACATACAATAAAACTGAGGGAGTTTAAAATAACTACACCAAGAACTAGGATAGGAGAAATGTATTTTGCCTATGTAGCAGTAACATTCTGGAATGAGTTAAAGATTCAAGGAAAAAATATAGATATGGGTTCACATGAATTTAATACTGCCTTGAAAAATGAACTTGCAGTAAGATGTACCTGCTTTGATTAAGTACAGAAGGTATTATGTAAATGTATGATTGTAAATTATTGTACTTTGGATATATTTGATATGTGTAACTGATTTTCAACATCTAAAACAGGAACGCCTTCTAAATAGGATTTTATCCTAACGGTGTAAAAATGAGTCATTTTTTGTATCCTGTGTAAAAATAAATGTTTTTTACTACTACTACTACTACTTTCTTCCCATCAGTCAAGAGGATGTGGTTCCCAGGGGTGCCATGGGTAAGTGGTGTGGGATCTGCGGTGCGAGGTGGGCAGTCTCCTGCTCAGCCCGAGTTTTTCATTTTCATACCCTGGGAGGCAGGACATGCAATGATATCAGGGGCGCATATGCCGATGTCTGCCCCGTCTCATGGATACTAGTGCTAGTGCACATGCCGATGTCTGCCCTGTCTCATGGATACTAGTGCTGGCGCACATGCCGATGTCTTCCCCGTCTCATGGATAGTAGTGCTAGTGCACATGCTGATGTCTGCCCTGTCTCATGGATACTAACGCTGGCGCACATGCCGATGTCTGCCTCATCTCATGGATACCAACGCTGGTGCACATGGCGATGTCTGCCCCATCTCATGTATACTAGCATTGGCTGTCGCACCCCTGGCCACCACCAGGGGTCAGGTGAGTGCCAAGAGCTTTTCCCACCCTCCCCCCAGAGGAGGAGAGCAGTCTGTGGGATGCAGTCAACCCTCACTTCCCCTGGCAGGCCCTCCAACACCCAGGCTCACTTCTGAACCCCGGGTGTTGCAAGCAGTAGCACTACCACTGCACTGGTGGGCTAGCTGGTCAGCAGACAGTTCTTCTAAGGCATCCCTTCTAAATATGCCCTTACAGAGACAGCTCCAATTTGAACCTGAACTTGAGGCCATTATCAAACAAATGTCAGACACAAAAATAGCCTTGCCACAAGACAAGAAGCCTGCAGGGTGGTTTTCCTTTTGAGATGCCCATCAGTGCTGCCCTAGACACCCCTTCAGCTTCTCACAAAATTAGGTATCCAACTCATCTAACCAGGGTTGTTTTGTGTCAACAAATGAGGCTGAGGCAGAGGAAACCATGAGGAAAACAGAGACCATAAGGACAACCAGTCTTATTGGGATCTGGCCCCGGTCCTCATCACCCCAGGGGTCAGGACTAACACTGTTTGCAGACCAGTGGAAGACAATGACTAGAGGCCGATGGGTGTCAGATGTTAACAATGGATATTCCGTAGAATTTTGACACACCCCTCTCCAGTTAAAACTCCTTTCTGAACTCTCTAGTATACCACAATGTGGACAAATCACAAGCAATACAAGCTGCTATCATTTATCTTAGAGAGGCAGAGCAACAGGGTTTAGGCCTCTACTCCATTCTCTTATCATATTGAAAAAGACCAGAAGCTTCAAAGCAGTCTTGTATCAAAAGCCTCAACAAAAGAATAGAGTCCTTAAACTTTGAAATGGAAACCCTGCAATCTACTGAGGTGACCGTGCACCCAGGGAACTCCCTGGCATCTCTGAAGATGCATATCTACATATTCCCATTTGTCAGCACTTTAAACACACATCACAGCCATTAGGCTTGTCCACCACCTGGGGGTATGTAAAAAGGTCATGTTGGTACTTGTAGCTTACCTCCAAAAAAAAGGCATACATGACCATTTGAAACTGGATGACTGGCTCATCCACATGCAGTCTCTGACAGCAGCACAGGAGGCAGTTTTGGAGGTGATCAGTGTGATGCTTGGCCGGCTGATTAGGAATGCTCTATGATTTTTGTAATATAGAAATAGTGTGTGATTGTCAGTGCTTCCATGAATCCCCCCCCCCCCAGGTTTCAGAGAAGCAACAGGATATGTTAACCTGAAACCAGGAGGTAATTAAGACTAGAGAGACATAATTAAGAGTCTCCTGTTTCCCTGACTTAATTAGAGCTGACCCAGCTACCAGGATATCGGCTCATACATTTTTATGACGTCTTAGAGGAAGAAAACATGTTATATCACTAGGGCGCTAAGAAGTTATACAATGCTTTGATCCTTGGAAAAGCAGGAAACCACAGAAGATCAAAGGAAAGGCTTGATGAAAAGACAGACTTATAATTTGGGAAATGAGTTTTGCTGATGTCACCTTATTTAATATACCTCCTGATAGGACATCCTGTTTTGTATAATTTTTATATTCTAAAAGGAGGAGCTAGATGGCATCATAGAAGGGTGGAGACACAGGGTGGGATATTCAAAGGGGGTTGCGCCATGTGCAACCCACCGATGCACCTTGGTGTGATATTCAAAGGGGTAGGTTGCTCCGTGCAATCCCCGATGCACCGGGGCACACCAGTAATGTATGCGGTGCAAGTGCTGGGGGCATGCCCATGCATATGCGGTGCAACCCGATATTCAGCTTGGGATGTGTGGTGCATATGCAGGCACAAACCCACCTTGCACAGCACAAGGGGGGTGCAAAGATGTGCCTGTCAAAACCAGGAACAAGTTAGGGGACACCCACAGGTGGGCTGCTGTATTGCTGGGCACAACATGGTGGCTGCCTGCTGTGGGTGGCCACTCGACCTCCTGGGACACAGTCCAGGTGTCGTGCTCCCCCTTGCCCGATCGCGGCATTGTTAGATTTAACCCTGGTGGTCCAGTGGTCCCAATCCCCTGCCCGATTGCAGGCTTATGAAAGTAATATCCCTGGTGGTCCAGTGGACCTGATCTCCTGCCTGATTGTGGGCAAATGTAAATAAAAAACCCTGATGGTCCAGTGGACCAGATCCCCTGCCCAATCATGGGCAAATGTAAATAATAACTCTGGTGGTCCAGCAGTACCCCCTCCCTACCCGCCCACTGAGCCCCACTACCCTGTACCCCCTCGGTCAGCGGTGGGTGGCAGCTCCCCACCACAAGCTGCCTGGCTGCCCTCTGACCGACAGCATACTGTATGCCTGTACACTATTGGTCCACCACGTGGGCCAATGGGCATGCAGATCAGTATTAGAACATAACAGTCCCTAAATGTGAATGAACCATCTACAGTACTGTATGGTCTGCATGCCCATTGACTCATGGTGGAACAACAGGCATACAGCCACAGTACGCCAGTCCATCGGTGGGTGGCCAGGTGGCTTGTGACAGGGAGCTGCAGCCCGACGCTGACTGGGGGGGGTGCAGGGTGGTGGGGCTCAGTGGGTAGGTGGGGAGGGGTACTGCTGGACCACCAGGGTTATTATTTACATTTGCCCGTGATCAAGCAGGGGATTGTGTCCACTAGATCACCATGGGTATTACATTCATAAGCCTGCGATCGGGCAGGAGATCAGGTCCACTGGACCACCAGAGATATTCTATTGCTATGCCTGCAATTGAGCTATAGGGTGAATTGCCCACCAAGGGGCTGGGGATGGCGGTCCCCGATGGCTACAGCCTGGCAGGGCACCAGGCACAAGTAACCGGGGATCGGTGCACCGCATGCAAATGGAGCCATAATGACATGCACATGACCCCATTTGCACCTTGCATACATAATGGCCTCATTTGCATGCTCACAGCTGAATATCGCTCTTGCTGCACCTAGCACAACTGCACTTGCACTGGCGCAGCCCCCTGCTCACCTGCTGCCACTTGCGCTGGTGCAGTGCCACTACATCATGCGCAGTGTGTATGCCCTTGGTGCCATATTCAATGGTGCCGCGTCATGGTGCAGCACCGTTGGATATCATCTGGTCTATGCCCTGGCTCAACCATGTTGCACTGTGTCCAGGCTTGCACCCCAGCCTGGCACAGTCTGAACATCCCTCCCACAGATTTTAAACTGTATTGTGTATTTCCACTGAGACACACTTCTTTTTTTTGACTCTTAGAAACAACATCTAACTTTAAGCACTGTAAGAATGTATATATTAGATAGAAAAAGTCTAACTTTATGTTGGTAGGAGTTTGTGCTTTTCCTTGTTTTCTTTTAAGTGATTGTATGCTTTGTGATGTATTGTTCTGTGTTTACATTTTACATATTTTTATCCATTTTTAAGTAAATCTATATCTAAAGATACTGTATGTATCTTCCACATTCTCCTTTTTGCATGTGATGTATGGCGGGTTAAGCTTGACAGCTGTTCATAAGCTTAACGGTGTTACCAAACTGAGAAAAGGTAAGAATATACCTAAGGTCTTTTACAGAGTTTTTAGGGTTCATTTTGGATATCAGGTTAGGTGCCCTTAGACAAAAGATATCTGGCTTCCCCTGAAGAGCAGATTATCTGAGCCTTTACATTTGGGTATACTAGTATAAGGTTCACAGTTTGAATCCCCCAGAACTTAAGACCAAAGATGATTTGGACCCACAAACAGACAAGAGGGTTACCCTGTTCTGTTACCTGTTCACAATACTGTGCTTGGAGGTTGGCACTGTGGAAGCATCGGGCCTGACCTGCTGAGTGGGTTTATGACAGATTGGTGGCAGAGGTGGGATACATTTGGTAATACAAGCTTTAAATTGTTCAATGTGTCAGCTTGATACTGTACAGTTCACTTGCAAAATAAAGCAGTGATTTATTTTTAAAACATTAAACAGAACTATATCATTTTACTTACAATTAAGTTCCTACCTGCTTTAATTTTTTTCTAAAGTGCAAGTTAGAGTAGCCATAGTTAGGGAAGAAGATGGCTTCAAACTACAACAGACACACTGTAGACTACTTGAGGCAGGTGTGCCAGGACAGAGGAGTCCTGTACAAGGTGAGAGCCACCAAGCAGAACCTTGTGGATGCCCTGATGGCAGCAGATACCCAGAGCATTGAGTCACAGACTGTGACTATAAAGGACCAAACCTTGAGTGTGGAGGGGTCAGTGGCCAGTGCAGTGTCCAGATCTGGTGAGGATGACAGCAGGGCCAGTGCCAGCAAAGGGCCTCAGCAGCAGGGAAAGGTCACCAGCATTCTGGAGCCAGAAGCACTCAGGCTGCAGATTGAGTTGCGCAGAATGGAGCTGGAGTTCCAGGAGAAGACAGAGTGAGAACAGTGAAAGGCTGAACGAGAGAGGTGAGAGACAGAGAGGGAACAGTGGTAGGCTGACCATGAAGAGCGTGAGCGCCAGCGAGCTGCAGAGGAGAAGGAGCAAGAAAGCGAGCTGCAGAGGAAAAGAGGGAGTGTGAACAGTGAGAGGTGGACCATGAGGAGTGTCAGCGCTAGAGGTGACATGAACTGGAGAAGCTATGACTCCAACCACCAGCACCAGAGCAGGTAAGCAGCTTGGGTCTAACTGGAACTACAGGACTGGGTTACAAACTGAATTCCAAATTGATAGCTGAATTTAAAGTGGGGGAGGATATGGATGCCTTTTTAAATTCCTTTGAAAAAGTTTGTATTCAGGCTAAAATTCCTAGAGGGTCCTGGAGCTTCCAGCTATCCCTGGGTATGTGGTTAAAATAGCATGGCCACAATAGCATAAGTCAATATAGCACTTATTTCTTAGCTCGTGTGTCTGTAATAGTGTGATAGATAACAGTGCACTGTTTAAATAGTGCCATCTAGCGTTTGTAACTAAATAATGCTTAAATGTCACGCACAAAATTTCACCCACAGGTAGCAACCATGTCAGCATCTGGGCCCCCTTGTGAGACGGTAAGATTTGTGAAAAGTCAGAACGGTGGAGCGCTCACTCTGTTAAATGACTTTCTTTATCGCAGAGAAACAGCAATAGCTTCTCAGGCATATTACAAATGCCTTAACTGTGATAAGGGCCATTGCACTGCCAGAATTCACTTAAATGGGGAAATTGTACTGAAAAAAATCAGTGCGCACAATCTTGTCCCCGATCCTGCAGTTGTCTCAGTCAAGGAAGCTGTTGCTGGGATGAAGGACAAGGCAGCAACAAGTAGCGAGACAACCCACCAAATAGTTGCAGGAACTGTCGCAGAGCTGTGCCCCTCTGTCACTTCCCAGCTCCCTGCAATGTCTCTTATTAAGTGGACTGTAAGAAGAACATGCAGGGCTGTTGCCTGTCCACCCCCAGAACCAAGTGATGCTGCATCACTTGAGCTAACTGCTGACTTGTGCGTTACAATAAAAAATGATAAATTTCTACTGTTCGATTCTGGGCCTGTGCCAGATAGAATACTGATTTTCAGCACCACTCAGGATGTTGAACACTTGAAAAACTCAAGGCATTGGTTTGCTGATGGCACATTTAAATGTTGCCCAACAATATTCCAACAGCTGTATACTATTCATGGCATGAGAAATAACAGTCATTCCTCTCATTTACATCTTAATGGCAAACAGAACTGCCTCATCATACAATCAGGTCTTCACTGAGCTGCTAAGCCTGTGCCCTAACTTGAGACCTGAAAGTATAATTCTGGACTATGAACAGGAAGCAATAAAAGCATTCAAACTGGCCTTTCCATCATCACATATTTGTGGTTGTTTCTTTCATTTGTGTCAAACCTTCTGGAGGAAAATTCAAGAAAATCAACAGATCTGTGTAAGTTATATATCAGACCCAAACTTTGCCTTATAACTGCGACTTCTACCAGCACTAGCATATGTTCCAGTAGATGAAGTAATAAAAATGTTTGATGAGCTTATTTTGACACCATTCTATCAAAATAATGTAGAATTACTAACCCCAGTGATTGACTACTTTGAGGATACATGACTGGGTCGCCCATTGGCAAGAGGTGGTCGCAGATGACCTATGTGCTAGATAAAAATGTGAAACTGCTATGATGCAGTGGAAGATTGCATCCCATGCACTACAAACTCTGTAGAAGCTTGGCACCACAAGTTCAACCACTTTCTTGGAGCACACCACCCTTCCATATGGAAGTTCCTACAGTGCCTCCAAGAGGGACAACACTACAGTACTGTTTTGATTGAGCAGCTAATTGCAGGCACGACAAGCACAGACATGAAAAAAGTATAAGGATACTGCCAGCTGCATTGCTGTTACTGTGTCACAGTTTAGCGTGCATCCCTGAATTGAGTTTCTCTGTGGTGTTGCGTATAACTTTCAGCTACAGGCCTGAAGAGTTCATGATTAGCGTGTAATTTTCAGTTACATTGAATAAATTGAATTGTCACTTGGTGAATTTTGCTTGATAACTTTTGCACTTGCACTATTGTTAGAAAAACTTTATAAAAACTGAGTCGCATTACCTTTATGATCACAGTGCTTCTTTAAACTGCAAGCGTGGTGTGCAGAGATTGAGTATAGGTTGTGTGTATTGGGAACTCAAAGCAGCAGCAGTGTTCTTAGGGAAAACATTAGGTGATAGGACAAAAAACGCACAACAACAATACAAGTCCCCAGGACAGTGCGTGGTAAACCATAGCCAGACGCTGGGCAGATGATTTTCAGTACATGTGAGCGGTACTATTGTTATACTTGTTAAAAACGCTGTTTTGGATCAATGCTTTAATGCTAAAACGCTATATCTGCAAGCATGATTTTATATGTACTACAATGACGCACGCTATTCTGGACGCGCAATATTGACATTATCCCCTATCCCCGCTACTTACCAGGAAAGCTCAAGATGCATTGGGCCAAATGGACAACGAGGACAGTAATGATTATAATGATTACAGCAAACTTAAATCTGCACTGTTAAAAAAATTTGATTTAACTGCGGAAGCTTACAGAGCTAAATTCTGTAAGCTCAGGAAAAGCCCTGATATGAGCTATGAGGGGCTAGCTATGAAACAACATCAGTTTTTAAAACGTTGGTGGGAAGGAATTGAAGCAAACTCTGTAGATGAAATTGAAAATGCTATTTTGCTAGAACAGTTTTTTTGGGCATGCTCAGCAGAGCTGAAAACCTGGCTGGAGGACCGAGATCTCAAACAGTGCAAGAGGCTGCTGAACTCTCGGACTGCTATGCCAAGAGCAGACCTGCTCTGAGAGCGAATGAGGTGGGCATGGCAGTGCAGAAAGGGAAAAGTGCCCCTTCAGGGCAGCTAAAACCCTCACAGCCTCCACTGAAACCAGTTAGCCCCAGGTACCAGAGAAAAAAATTCTCCGAGAAAAGAAATGAATGTTGGGTCTGTAAAGAAACTGGGCATATTGCCAGACAGTGTCACTAAAGGGTAAGCAGTACGCAACATGGGGCTAGTAAAGAAGTGGGTTGTTTGTGTGTCCCTATAAGCATGCCTGTGAACATGAGGGAACACATGCACCTAGTCACAGTGAATGGTGTACAGACACAAGGGTTAAGAGACACAGTGGCATCCCTGATATTGGTAAAAGGGGAACTGGTAGAGCCTGGTTAGCTTATACCCAATAAATATGTCACTGTACAGGACTTCACTGGTGAGGAGAAAACATTGCCCCTCGCTAGAGTTCTCCTAGATGGGGGTGAAATGGGGAACTGTGTAACAGGTGGCTGTAGCCTAAACTTTAGCAGTGGATGTCATCCTTGGCAACAATCTTGAACAGGGGATGGTGTGTGCAGTTACATGTAGCCAAGCAGGAAGGGAAAATTGTAGTTCCCTGGACTCCACAGAAGCCATTGTGAAAACCACTAGGAGACTGGTTCCCCAGCCTGTGTCTCCTAATATGGAGACTAATGAAAAGGGGGTAGAAATTTCCCCAGTAACATTTAACCATACAGCTACGGAGGATTACTCTGAAGAGGGAGGGGTGACCCATTGTCAGAGGGTTCGGGATGACGGTGATCCTGAGTGCCCTGTCACTAGTGCTAGGGACCCGAGTTCAGAGACTGAAGGGGACCTGTCCCACGCCTTGGGAATGTGTGAGGAGTTTGCAGCTGCTCAGAGAAGTGACCCTGGTCTAGAGAAGATGAGGGCTTGTGCAGACTCTGATGGTGCACAGGTAGGTGACAGTAAACATAAGGTTTATTGGGGAAATGGAGTGATGTATACTCAGGCTGAGAGAGAGGGGTGATAGGCAAGCAGCTTGTCATTCCCCAGGGGTATCGTGAGCAGTTGCTCAAGATTGCACATGATATTCCCTTATCTGGTCATCTGGGAATCATGCACACTATGCAGCGGTTGGCTCAGAATTTCTATTGGCCCAACTTCACCCAGCAGGTGAAGGAGTATTGCATGTCTTGTCACTGGTGCCAAGAAATAAGGAAGGCAGGTAAGAAAACTCAAGCCGCCCTGATTCCATTGCCCATAGTGAAGGAGCCATTCCAGAGGGTGGGAATGGATATTGTGGGGCCTTTAAATACCTCCAGCTCCTCCAGGAAGAGGCTCATCCTGACTCTGGTGGATTATGCTACCCGGTATCCGGAGGCAGTTGCCCTATCCTCACTGGGGACAGACAAAGTGGCAGATGCCTTACTTGGGATTTTCTCCCATGTTGGATTTTCACAGTAGGATATCACCGATCAAGGGGGTTCCTTCATGTCGGACCTGATGAAATGTTTGTGGGAAAAGTGTGGAGTGGTGCAGAGATGCATGATATCATATCACTCACAAGCCAATGGGTTTGTGGAAAGATTTAATGGTACCCTGAAGTCAATGCTCTGAGTGTTTGATGAACAGCATGGGAGAGACTGGGAGAAATACCTTCCCCACCTGTTGTTTGCATACAGGGAGGTGCTCCAAGAGTCCTCAGGAATTTCCCCCTTTGAGCTCTTACATGGATGCCAGGTATGTGGGCCCCTAGACTTGATCCAGGAGGACTGGGAAGGCAAGCATGCCACCCAGGGAACTCCCATAGTGGATTATGTCCTTAGGTGTAGGGAAAGGCTGAAGGAGCTTATGGGAACAACCCAGAGCAACCTGGCAGCTGCCCAACAGAAACAAAAAGTGTGGTACAACCGCAGAGCCAGAGCTAGCTCATACATGGTGGGTCAGGAAGTCATGGTCCTTATTCTGGTCTGGAAAGACAAGCTGCAGGCTGAGTGAGCAGGACCGTACAAAGTGGTTAGGAAAGTAAATTACATAAACTGCATTGTGGAGTTAGACCGTAGACAGACAGATAGGATGTAACATGTCAACATGATGAAGCCATATGCAAACAGGGCTGACATGGTGTTCGCAGTGTGTAGTCATGGGGAGGGGATGGACTTTCACAAAACACAACTGTCTGGACATATTGTCCAGAAGAGATGCCAGCTTTTGCACTGCTGTCTTACAGAACCTTTTCCCAAAATAGGTTCTGTACCCAGCCTTTGAAAGTACTGCTGTGGAATCTGCAGTTGTTAAACATAAGTGAGGAATTCCTGGGGTTTGAAGAAAAAATTACTCACCATAGTAATGTTGTTTCTTCCAAAGGGATCTCTCACTGTGTTTAACAGTCCCTTATCCCTGTCTCCCCTTCCAGAACCTGGTAAAAGATTCGGACAGGAATTAGTTTTTTCCATTTGCTTGAGCATTACTTGTTACAGTGCCTTTACAATTGTTGTGCAGTGGTCCGAATAATCTTATTTTTCATAACAAATAGATTTGTTCTTCCTTGTTTAAGCTATTTTTCAAATGTTTGGTAAAATTTTTGAATTTTTTTGTAGCAGTTAGCTCATTTTAGTAGTCACAGCTCACCCTAGCTTTAGAAATAAATCTGACGTTAGAGAGCAGCGGTGAGCATGACCACACAACAGAGTTTGAATTTCATTCCAAATTCCATAATTTGCAAAAAAATGTTTAAAGCTCCTGTGCAACTCATTCCAGGGGAATGATTGCTGTTGTTAAGTATAGTGAGGGATCCCTTTGGAAGAAACAACATTACTACCGTGAGTAATGTTATCTTTTCAGCGAAGGGAGCTAGAGCGATTGACTGTTTTCTTGCATTTTTGTGGCAGTTTTTCAACTTCTTGGAAATAAGAGTTATTATGAGGCCTGAGAGCTGAGAAGGACCATTTTCCTATTCCTTTAAAATTATAAGCCAGCTTCACACATGTTGCAGATCATGATAATTTTTCTTCCATTCCAAGGATAGAAATTCATATTAATAGAAGAGTCCTCTTTTCAAATATTCTGGAAAGTAATCTCTCCAAAATTTTATTAAGTCACCGATATAAATGAAAAATTACAGAGTATTTCATCTTTCCTGTCTGCAAAAGCTGTTTACTCAGTAATTAGAGAGATTTGTTCTGGAATCCTGCCACTTCTATATCGTCCAATTGTTGGTAAAGAAACACAATTCCTGGTTTGGTGAGGACTGTAAGAAATTCAAGGCTCAATTGTCAGTTCTTATCAGATACGTCAGTATCCTACAAGAGAGAATTTTACACAGCTCATCAAACTTAGGGAATTGTGTAACAATGTTTTACAAGAACAGAGAAGGGCTTTTTGAATTAAGCAGTGGGGAGCAATGTATAAAGCTATTGCAGCAAATAAGCTTACAGTTTTGGCTATTGGTAGCAAAAGGAACTGGCAATCATGTCACAAATATTATAGCCCATGTAACTCCAATGACATGGATTAACTATGACCAAATGTTTTTCATAGTTAAACAGAAGATTATAAGGATATTGTTTCAAAATTTCAGTTTTCAGTTGGAGCATTGGACATTGCTCCTGAAGAGATGTCTGTAGCAATAAATGAGACTAAGGGTAACAAAGCCCCAGGTCTTGATAAGATACACCAGTATCTCTACAACACAAAAAATGAATGGTGGAGTAATTGTCTAGCCATCCTTTGCAATAATTTGCTAATGTATGACTATATTCCAACAGAATGGAAAGGTGACATCGTTGTACCCATATTAGAATAAGGTGAGTATCCTGCATTACTATGAAACTGCAGGCTATAAGCTAAACCTGGATCAGGCTGGCTTTAGTAAAAACTACTTTATGACTGACAAGTGCTTTATTCTGCATCATATCATAGAAAAATACAAAATTAAAAATATCCCCATAAATCTGGCTTTCATAGACTTTAAGGGAACCTTTGATGGTGTTTCCAAATTACTCCTTTGGGAAAAATGTTATGCTTTAAAAATGAATCACAATGATTTCAGGGTTATTACACATTTATATTTTGATATTTGGACATCAGTGAGATAAGATTTAAGCTGCAATATTTCAGAAACCTTTAAATCCAGTACCGGTGTAATTGCAGGGCTGTCTTGTGGCCTCATTTTATTTAATATTTTCATAAGTGCCTTACAAATGCACAAACATTCAAAAAGTAAACCAATCAAGCAATACAAAAAGAACAATATTACAAACAAATAGGAACAATGAACAAATAATAGAGGTAACAATCGACCAATTAGACTGGTAGCAGAACAGCCCACATGCAAGAGTTAAGCAGAGAGGTACAAGTAGCAAGATCAGGAGGAAGGGAGCAGAAAGATCCCTGCAAAGTCTTTTTTTTTAACTTGCTGTGCTTTTTGGAGCCAGGGTGGCTCCCCATCAGCCCTCACAGTACGCTTGCAGTCACCATCTTCATGACACCAGGGCCAACCTCTACTCGCTGTTCCCTCCCGGCTTGCTTAAGAGCAGGGTAAGGGGGTAGAGGTGGGTGGTATTCCAGATAGCGAGGAAACAGATGAAGAACACAGACTGACCCATGAAGGTATTGCAATAAGGGGTAACAGTTGTTCAAGAGTCAAAATAGTGGATTGAGTATATTTTCCTGGGGAGAGGGGGTTACAATAAGCTGAATAAAATGAGAGCGAACTACTCAAAGAAGTTTGTACTATGAAAATTATACTGTTTTTCTACAGGAAGACTCAGAATTATTTCAGTAGTTAGGGGTGACTCAAGATGTTTTCCATGGCTTGAGGAGACTCACTATGACAAAGTCTGAGAATTAATACTTTAACTGCTTAAATGGGATGCCCCTGTTGCTCTATGCCACCTAACTGGACAGAGACAGAAAGGAGAGTTGTTAATTTTCTTTCATTTTTTTGATGTAGTATGCTTTTTCTTTGCATACTGCCTATGCAGCTCAGTCTCCGCCAACCCCGGTCCCCCTCCTCACCCCCATGACTTACCTCCATACAGACGATAACCCCTGGATTGCCCCCCAGGATGGGTCTAGCTCACCAGCATGAGTCTGCGATGACAGGAGAAGGGTGCTGGCAGGGGCGCCTACCAGCATTTCCTTCCTGGCTTGCTGCCAGGTGGGGCGGGGATCTGCTGGGTGCAGCAGATGATGGAATAGGTAATTTTCCATGAGTACCAGGGTGGGGGATCAAGGCCAGGGGAGGTGGGGCATCATGGATGGCAGCCACCATTTTGCTGATTTTTACCCTAAAGGAGATGAGGCACGCTATGACGCCAGCGTCCAACACACCTCCAGAGGAGTATGGTCACCAGTCGCAGCAAAACCCCCATCCTCCGCTAGAAAATGGACTTGCACCAGACACACAACCTCCCTCCCCCCAGTGAAGGAGAGCCATTCCTGGGATGCTCAACCCTTTTCCCCCAGATAGCCCTTCAAATCCCCGGGTCCCTTCCCGAACCTGGGACGTCGGTGTCACAGACAGATGCTATGCTGGTGGGCTGGACCCATTTTATTGTTTAAAACTCTTCTTTCTAACCTGTTTTGATCACAAGAGAGGAGAGAGTTTGCGGAGAAATCCAGAACTGGTAGGAACCATTACAGCTTGCCATGCGATGCCAAACTCTGTGCCTGCATAGTGGTTTGCGCTCACTGTTTGTGCAGCAATAGTTACTAAGTACTAACAATCATTATTTACTGTCATTACTTGTACTCTACCCAGCTCATTACTTGTGCATTACTGCAGAGACAGTTAAAGAAACAGTGCCACATATAAATGGGCAAAATAGTAATTTTTTACCAATTTTCTAGTAACTTCTGTTAAAGGGGATGGCTGCTTAATCGGGACAAATAGCCTGCCGCCAGAGTGTCCCAATTAAGTAGCTTCTACTGTACCAGAATTCTGTTAATTTGTTTACTAGCAGTGTAAAAATCAAAGATGAAAACCTCTGTGTTTCACTGCACAAATAAATGTTTTTTTTATAAAAGAAAGTACTTACTGATAAAATAGATGCTTATTGACCAGAAGTGAACATGTGCTCTTTGACAGCTTGCTGGAGGTGTGGAGCCCATTGTTGTAATAAGTGTGCTGTTTCCTTTTTTGAAGACGGCCGAGTGCAGGTACATTTGAGTGTAACTGATTAGAGCACCAGATTCATGCTGTGTCAACAGAGGTGGCATTTGGGATATCCTTTTGTTAAACTTTCTCAGTTGTCAGTTACAGTGTATGGTAGTGATTAATATTTCTGATTTTGATTTGACTTTATCACAACTGAGTGTTCTGTCCAAGGGGCTGAATTTCATCCCTACTTTGACACCTAATCATTTTCAAGTTACTGTTGAACTTCTCAAACTGTTTAGAAAAATAGACTTAAGGCTTCATTTTGATATAAATAATGAAGGCAATGATGTTTCTTTAAATGCTGTGGGTCAGCTCACTACTAATGAGGAATGTTTGTTATTGTAATGATGATGATGATGAAATTGAACCTAATTTAGATTTTGCACCGAATGTTTTTGATAATGAAAATGTATGTTACATATTAACTAGTCAGACTAATATTTCAGCTGCCGTATTGGAAGAAGGTGGCAATAATGATGATGTAAATAATAAAAAAATGGAGTTTATGCAATATAGACATACTCCATTTGGTTTATTTATTTTGCTTTCCTCGACTGAGGGAAGGGGGGGTTGTGCCTTTGTTCCCCCGCCTTCCAGCCAACCTTGATGGCTGCTGCCTCTGTCATGGACAGAGCTCAGACCTCCCTGTCACAGCCCCCTCTAGCTGCATCGCAGCGGGTACCTACCTCACTACTGCGGAGACCAAGAGGCTGGACCCAGGAGGGAGCTGACTTGTGCACGACCGTGGCAGTGCCGTTGGGGCAGCCTTCATGCTGCTGAGAATATTCCTTGTGGTGGTTCTTCCTGCGGGAAGGGGTGAGCAATGATGCCAGTTGGAGGAGCCCTCACACGTCCGCATGCTCTCCTCCTGGCATCTTCCCCCTTCCGCCCCTGCAGCAATGGCACACTGCCCTCCAGTTTCCACTAGGGGACAGACACGATGTCCCTCCTCCCCAGAGAAGGAGAACAGTCCTCCAGATGCTCAGTCCTTCCTCAACCCTGCCAATCCCCAGTGGCCCCTGCTCATTCCTAAACACGGGTTGCTGGCATAGCGTGAGGTAAGGCATCCAGCACCTCAGCCCTCAATGCCACCAGCCTAGCTGGCATACTCCATTTAAGCCCAAATCAGATTTTGTTCCACCTGGGTCCACTAAGCCAACTGTTGAGGTTTTCAAAAGCCTGGTTACAAGAGATATTAATGCCTTATTTGAGAATGAGACATCTTTCAGCGTGCACTGCAACCATACCCCCCTTGAACGCCAAGCAATTAAAGTGCTTAAATCCAATAAAGACATCATAATTAAAAGGGCAGACAAGGGCGGTAATGTTGTAGTCATGTTCACAGAGCAGTACCAAGGAGAAACTTTAAGACAGTTCAGGGGAGAAAGTAGTTACAATCTTCAGAATAGTGATCCAACTCAAGTTTTTAAAGCCAGATTGGATAATTTTGTTAATGAAGCCTTTTGGAGTGGACAGCTTATTTTTGATGAGGCTAACGTTATAAGAGTTACACATCCTGTGAGGCCTACTTTTTACCTCCTGCCCAAGAGTCACAAGTTTCTTAGCAACCCACCTAGAAGAACAATTGTCTCTGGGATAGGCTCGGTATCTGATAATCTATCCAGATATGTGGATTTATATTTAAAAGAAATAGTTTATGGGATGCTGGCCTATCTCAGAGACACTGTGGATATCCTCAATAAATTTTATGGTGTGGGTTGGCAGGAAACTTACAGGTTTGTAACTATTGATTTCAAATCATTGTATACTAGTAAACCACATAACCTGGGGGCTATTAGAAGCATTTTCTAAGGATATTTTCCAGTGGTGCCCTCTGACATTTTCCTCCAGGCAGTGGATTATATTTTACATCACAATTATTTGACATTTGATGGAGAATTTTATTTACAGGTTCAGGGAACAGGAATGGGGGCCACCATGGCGCCTTCATATGCAAATCTATACCTTGCCTGGTGGGAAGAACAGCTAGTTTTCAAAAACAAAAATAATCTACCTCTGGGGGGATTGTGAGATGGCACCGCTTTATTGATGATATGATACTGATCTGGCCTGGGATGGAGGAAGAGGCTCAAGATTTTGTTTCTTGGTTGAATAGTAATGATTTCAATCTGCAATTTGCTTATGTGACTAGCACTGAACATATAACATTTTTGGATTTAAGATTCTGTGTGGATGAGCAAGGTATGATACTGAGTGATACTTTCAGAAAATTAACTGCAGGCAATGCTCTTCAATGAGCAGAGAGTGTACATTCACGTTGGTTAATAGACAGCATCCTTGTGAGGCAGTTCCTTAGAATTAGAAGGAACTGCTCCACAGAGGAGAGTTTTGAGAGACAGTCCCTGGACCTTAGGAATTGGTTCAGAGCTAAAGGGTTATTCTTATAGGGTTATCAATAAAGCTTACAATAGAGCCAAAAAATACCCCTAAGGACATTTTATTAAAAACTAAAACAGCTGGTGTAGAAGAAGCAGCTAAGGTAACCTTTGTTACAAGATATTCACCACTTGCAGTGAAAATCAAAGGAGTGATTATGAAACACTGGTCTGTTTTATTGACAGATACAGCTCTGACTAATGTAAGATCCAGATCAAGAATCACATTTTCAAGAGGGCAAAATCTGGGCAACATTTTGACCAGTAGCCACTACACAGAGCCTAAGACTGACAACTGGTTAAGCAACAGACCGACAGGCCTCCATCCATGTAAAAGGTGTCCTGCATCAAAATAGGCAACAAAAGGCAAACTGGTCTTGATAGGGAATAATATGAAGCCAGTGGATGTTCAACAGTTTGTTAGTTGTTATTCTGACCACGTAATATATGCAGCCTGGTGTTCCTGGTCCAAAATTTATGTGGGCAGGGCCACCAGGCAACTGAAAGTCAGATTGTTAGAACACATTAGGGCTATTAAAAGTGGTGTGGTGAAAAAAGTAATGGGGCACATTACAAGAAATGTCACCATACGAACCCTAGTGACTTTAAATTTATAGGTCTGGAATATGTGCCACAGTTACCCAGAGGGGGTGATAGAGTACACAGGTTACTGCAAAGAGCGTCTTGGTGGATGCTCTGCTTTGAGTTTTTCTCCTGGGGGATTAAATGAAGTTCTGGATTTAAAACCCTATTTATAAATTGTGGCTACTGTGGCGTGAACGTACCCGTTTTAAGCCTGTTTTGGACCTGCTCCCTTTTAGGAGGGTGACCTTTCTGTATTATTCTATATATATGTATTATCACATGGTAACCTATGGGATAAGGCTGCTGTCTCCAGATAGGTTTATAATGTCTCCTGATTAACACTTATAGCCTTCTGCTATATTCATCCTTTTAATCACCTGCTCTATGTAACAAAGCCACTCCATGATGGCTTTTCTACCTCCTTCCCAACCACTCTCTATCAACGGCCCTCTACCCTCCTTCTTATACATTAATCCTTTGTCTATTTGGTTTTAATGACTGCCTTGTATTTTGTATAAATGCCAGATGAACCTGTGCTATTTTTAAATGTTTTTTTCTTATGTTGTTATATAATTTACCACATTACTGTATCATCCTCTGTTATTCCTGAACCTGTTGTTTTTCTCTCTCTTTGATGTGGAACATTTGTAAATGAGCTAGTAGCTCAAAGGCTGTTATCAGAGACAATAAATAAATAATTCTAATGCCTTTATATAGTAGCCCTTTTCTTACTTTGCAAGTTCCCCTGGTACTGCGTTTACTATTAATTGTGACCCCTGCCTTTTGACTGTGTTTTTTATTGCTACTGTGGTATGGTTAAACAGCCCTTTTTTTTCTGGCATAGATGTAAATAATGGGGGCTGATTTTTCCATTACCATAGGAATCAATTCACGGGGGTGTTATGCCTTTAAATTTGAGTGGGCATGAATCATTTGAATGGTACGGGTTGATTATGAGTATTTAAATTTGGGAGTTATAACTGGTGACTTGTCCTTTCAAATGTGTTGTTCTTACACTGCTGCTTTACCCCCTGACACAGGAGCCAGGTAGCTCCAAATGCGTGGGGATAGTTTCATAGAGGAGGCTATTTACACTGACTGCACTTTGTATTTATGTGTAGTTGCACATTAACTAGATTTTTCAGCACTCTTGTGTGCCATCCATTTTTTTGTTCTCCACTGAGGCAGCAGAAACTGCAGGATCAACCGATAGAAACTCACGGCAGCGGCACAATCTCTCAGACAAATCCCGTAGATGCAGGATCAACCAGATACTAAAAAAAATGCAGGACCAACCAAATATCTTCATTACACAAAAAGCAAATGCAGGATCAACCAAATATTTAAATGTACTCACAAAATTAAAAGCTGTTCCTCCCAATAACCGTCTTCTCTCTAAGCGAGACGTTCAGATGCCATGTTTTTTTAAATCCCTCCCAAATGTGATTTACAACCAATGAAGTACCACGCTATACATGTAAAGACATCAAAAATTAAGTGGAAAATGGTGCGCTCTGAAGACGGCGGTGTTTGAGCAGGGAAAAGCTTGCCAGCTTACATAAGCAAAAGAAGAAAAACTCATCACTCTAGTTGAATTCAAAAGTGCACAAGTGCAGATTTATTTCGGCAAGAAGCCTGGACAAAATCAGCCCCTGCGTCCCCTGAGGAAGACCTGATATAAGGTTGAAGCACAGGGGATGCTTTTTTTGAATTGCACTTTTGAATTCAACTAGAGTGCTAGCTTTTCTTCTTTTGCACATGTACAGACATCTAGTCCCTAGCAACCATACCACTGAACCTAGCAACCAGCCCTGAGCCCTGGAATAGAACACAGCAGCGAACAGTGTCTTCTTTGTATTGAAAAACAAAGTGATAAAATTGTATTGAATTATTTTTGGGGCACCATACAATGTAAAAAAATACTAGGGCCCAGATATTCAAAAGGGTTGCGCATGGCCACAACCCACTGATGCGCCCTGGTGCGATATTCACAAGGGAAAAGTGCGCCACACAAATCCTGATGCGCTGGAGCGCATCAGTAATGTATGCAGGCACAGGTTGGGGGGCGTGCACATGCATAACCTGCACAGCCTGATATTCAGCCCGGGATGTGCAGAGTCATGCATGCGCAACCCCTACCTGTGCCTGCACAAAGTTACGCCCCCCAAAAAAGGAACAAGTGATGGCCACCCACAGGTGAACTTCTGCATTGCAGGGCACATCACAGCAGCTGCCACCTGTGGATGACCACCCGAGTTCCTGCCACACCTGGTGGCACCCCCCATTGCCCCATCGCGGGCATCACTATAGCCCCCCCAAGTCAAATATCCCTGGTGGTCCAGTGGACCACACTGAGCCTTATCGCGGCATCATTAATAGGAACCCCCAAGTCCAATATCCCTGGTGGTCTAGTGTACCCCACCACACCCACCCACTGAGCCCCACCGCCTACTCCCCATCAGCCAGTGGGCGGCAGCACCCACCCACCTGCTGCCCCGTCGCCGACTGACAGCTGGTAGGGCTGCACGCCATTGGTTCACAACATGAGCCAATGGGCATGCAGCCCATACCGCACTACTCAGTCCAGATATGTGAATGACCCTCATGACAACTAGTGTTTCACACCAGGGTTCTGATTCCCACAGACCTCTCAAGCTTCGCTCTCGAGGTCAGAGGGAATCAGAACCCCTCTGTGGCAAAACACGCTGGTTGTGTATAGCTGCCCATCCAGTAGTCTCTATTTGCTGCATTTTAGAACACTATGGGCCAGACAGTCAAAACTTTGTGCCAGGCAAAAACTGTTTGCGTAGGTTTAGTGCGGGATTAGCGCAGGTCTGCTATATTCAAAATGCCAAATAGTGTGGGCAAACTGCATCAGCTCTGGGCAAAATCAAAATGTATGCAAGGGGCAAACTGACATGAATACAGGTATAATGCTATATTCATGCAGCCCTACCGAGCTGTCAGTTGGCGGGCGGCAGGGCGGCAGGCGGGTGGGTGCGCGCCCACCAGCCGGGGAGAGGCAGGGGGCTCAGTGGGTGGGTGGGTGGGGGTACACTAGACCACCAGGGATATTGGACTTGGGGGTTTCTATTAATGATGCCCGCAGTCAGGCTCAGTGCAGTCCACTGGATCACCAGGGATATTGGGGGGGACTATAGTGATGCCTGCAATCGGGGCACATAGAGGTCCACTGGACCAGCAGGGATATTGGGGGGGACTATAGTGATGCCCGCAATCGGGGCACATAGAGGTCCACTGGACCACCAGGGATATTGGAGGGGAGGACTATAGTGATGCCCGCAATCAGGGCACATAGAGGTCCACTGGACCACCAGGGATATTGAAGGGGAGGACTATAGTGATGCCTGCAATCGGGGCACATAGAGGTCCACTGGATCACCAGGGATATTGGGGGGGCTATAGTGATGCCTGCAATCAGGGCACATAGAGATCCACTGGATCATCAGGGATATTGGGGGGGCTATAGTGATGCCTGCAATCGGGGCACATAGAGGTCCACTGGATCACCAGGGATATTAGGGGGGACTATAGTGATGCCTGCAATCGGGCCACATAGAGGTCCACTGGATCACCAGGGATATTGAAGGGGGGACTATAGTGATGCCTGCAATCAGGGCACATAGAGGTCCACTGGACCACCAGGGATATTGGACTTTTTTTTTATATTACAGGAATGCCCACGATTGAGCTGCATGGGGCGTCGGTCCCCGATGGCTGCTGCCTGGCAGGGCGCCAGGCACAAGTCATTGGGGATCGGCGCACCTGCATGCTAATGGCATGCAAATAGGGCTGTAATGAGATGCAAATGGCCCCATGTGCGCCTTGCATATATTATGGCCCCATTTGCATGTCCCCTTTTGAATATCGCAGGTGCTGTGCATGGCACAATTTCACTTGCACCAGCGCATCTCCATGCTGCACTCTGGCCACTTGCACTGGCACAATGCCACTGCACCATGCACAGTGGGGGTGGCCAGGGTGTGATATTCAAAGCTGCTGTGCCATAGCGCAGCTCCGTTGAATATCGTCCAGGCCACACCCCTGCGCAACAAAGTTGAGCTGCACCCAGGCTTGTGCCACAGCCTGGCGCAGTTTGAATATCCCAGTCTAAATGTGCAACTCTGTGCACAACCAGTGTGTTCTTCCACCACAGGGTTCTGATTCCCACAGACCTCTCAAGCTTCGCTCTTGAGGTCAGAGGGAATCAGAACCCCTCTGTGGCAAAACACGCTGGTTGTGCATAGCTGCCCATCCAGTAGTCTCTATTTGCTGCATTTTAGAACACTATGGACCAGATATTCAAAACTTTGTGCCAGGCAAAAACTGTTTGCATAGGTTTAGTGTGGGATTAGCGTGGGTCTGCTATATTCAAAATGCCAAATAGTGTGGGCAAACTGCATTAGCTCTGGGCAAAATCATAATGTATGCAAGGGGCAAACTGACATGAATACAGGTATAATGCTATATTCAGCAACTAGCGCTGCACAAAGTGATTTTGTACTACTTAGCGTGACACTTAGCACGATGCATATTACTGCCCATGAAAAGTTTGTCTTAACCTTGGGATATCAGCTTTGCATGACACTTTGGCTTTGCACGGCTTTTGCGCAGCTTTGCATGACCCTAGCAAATAAATATGACACATTGACAAAGCCAAACATAGAAGAAACATGCTGCTAACTGATAGCATCACAATGATGCCATCATTTGCCACAAGTCCTAGCCATGCCTGGCAGTACGTGGTGACCCTGCCACCAGTGGACAGCATGGCAGTGTGGCCATACAGCACACACATGCAGCACTGTGGGCATGGAGCATGTTGAGAGGAGAGTGTATGGGTGGCCAGGCTGTACCACAGACCAGGTGCAGCCACAAGGCTGGGACACATTATGCAGTGCACATGGGCCAGTACTGGGAATAACCCAACACCAATGTGCCTTTCTGATAATATATGCCCCCCTGGCTACATACCGCACAGCTGTGCAACTGCCACAGCACACAAAGCCAGACATGTATATGTCACTTTGAGCATCCCATGCCAGAGGTACAGCATCTGTGGGTCACACAACAGTGTAACAGTAATTTCCACTGTCAGTAAACACCTGCAAGTTGGGCCTCTCACTGTGTATAGTGCAGTCATCATCACTGCCCTACACACCATAGGCATTGCTGTGTCCACACACTACTGGCCCCCTTGCTACTGTAGTGTCTGCTGTGCACTGTAGCATGACCTACAGTGTGACAGTTGCATGCAGCACCACCACCACCTGTGCCTATGCTGTGTTGTCCCAGTACAACTGCAGGCAGCAGCGCATGTGAAAGTACAGTGTTCAAAACTGTAAAATATTCCCCAAACTGTTTGCGCCGCACTAACACGTTTGCGCGGGTTTAGCGCAGGGCTAAACTGTTAGCCCGGTGCAAACTGCATGCAAATCAGGGCATAATGAGATGCTAATCTGGATGTTTGCCCTGAGACTACCTAAGTAGGCTCATTTGCATATCACTTTTGAATATGGCAAAGTTTAGTGCCGGGCAAACGTGTTTGCACCGGGCTAACGGTTTAGCCCTATGCTAAACCCGCGCAAACAGTTTGGGGTATATTTTACAGTTCTGCACACTGTACTTTCACGTATGCTGCTGCCTGCAGCTGTACTGGGTCCATGCATTTGCTGGCACACACATTGGCCACATAGTTCACCTCTACCTACCTTCACATCGCTGTGCACTGTGTTGCTGTTGTGGTTTGCACTTCCTGGTTGCCATATTCAGAGCTGTCTTATTCCAGGGCTAAGTTTGCTTTGCACTTCCAGCCCAGTTTGCACAGCCTCATTTCCATGCTATATTCAGAAGCTGTTTGCCCTGGGCTATTCCTTTTGAATATGGCTTGCTTTGTGCTCTGGGCCAAGTTTGCCCGCTGGCCAGTGCTGATTTAGCCCTGGGGCAAAGGTTTGAATATCTGGCCCTATTTGTTGAATTAGTAGTGATATTTATATTGTTGGGTCTCTGTGTGTGTTTGCTCATGTGCAGGATTTTATTTTTTAAGGTTTTCTGTGGTTTAATTTGGTATGCATTAATTTTTTTCTGTGTGTTTGATTGGTGAGCCCCCTGACATATTTAGATGTTTTACTTTGTTTGGTTAGCAGTTTTCTTTGTTTTCTATCTTTTGGTTGGGGAGCTCGGGCTTGTTTAGTTAATGATTGTGTTTGTTTTTTCAGTTGTATTTCATGAGGTATGTGTTTGCAAATGTATGACTTTGGAGCAGTTTTATTTGTGGGGGTGGATCTTGTATAGTAATTTCTGTCATGTGGTTGTTTGATTTGCAAAATGACCTTTTGACCTTGCTGGACTGTGGGGTTGTTTGGTTTGCATATTGACCATCTACTCCTGACAAGTTACACTCTGATTAATGCACTCTTACAGGGTGATTATGCAATGGTTTTTCCCATATAGTTTTTTAAATCCCTGGCCCTGCTGTTTTTATTCAGGGATATGCCCTGTGGACAGAGGTGTACCCTGTTCAGGCTGAAGTCATCATATAGACAGTAGCCAGGTAGTTGTCTCTCCTGGTTCTCCTCTGTCTCCACCCTCCTCCCCAGGGTGGAAGCAAATGTCTTGTTGTCCCATGCATGCACAATATGCCCCTTCAGAAGGAGGTAGCTCCATAGCCAACCTGTAGGGGCAACTGTGACACCATAACCCACCACTAACTCTCCCAGCCAAGATACACTGTCTACAATCTGACCTGCCTCCCAACGTGGTGACCCAAGTCCACTTCCAAACCTGGGTTGCCAAAATGGCAGCACAAGGCAATGCCGTTGAGTCTTTGGGGGCAGTCATAATTATGCAGTGTTAATGAAGTCACCAGGATGTTTGACCAATGAGGAGGCAGAATTTGCAAGACACCATTTTATAAAAAGATGTACTGTCATTTCCGCTTGCATGCCATTCCAATGTATGCCATTTTTGATTGTATGCACACCTTTGTGTGGTCCCAATTGTTTTCCTGTTCACATAATATTAATTTGTTTGGTTGCATGGCATGCAATTTTTAGTTGTGCACCACTTTTTTCCTGAAGCTGCTAATCAAAATAGGTGCTTAAGTCAGTGTACAAAAATGACCACTTTCACATGCGACCAGTCAGAAGTAAAAAATCAGATATTACATATACAAAAGTATAAGAGCATTAACAAAGAAACCACATACAAACATATCGATCATACAGAATTTTCTTTAGCTTATTCTTGAATATGTGAGGTTTGTTTCATTTTGAAACATCAGATGGTAGACTATTATAAAAATTAACAGATGTATTATAAAAAGTAACAGATCCAAACATAAATGAGTTCTGGCCCTGCATGGAAGTAAAAAGGGGAATTTTAAAAGTAAGTCTACTCTGGGATCTAGTTCTAAGTGAATTAGTTGTTCTTTGGAACCATTCAGACATAGAAGCAGTCATTAAACCCAATAAAATTTTATGGGGAAATATTTCTGAGTGGTAATTGAAACAGGCAGACTGGATGGACCAATGATCTCTTTCTCTGTCAACTTCTGTGTTTCTATGATTCTGTATTTTCTAATAAAAAGCAACCCATGGTTTTGTAAAGTTGGCAATGGTGAGGTCTCCTGAGAAGGTCTGTCACAAATCTAAATATGCTGTTATAAATAAGTTTTAATCTGGAAAGCACTTTATCAGAGGCTGAAAAAATAGACTGATAAGTCGCACCTGAAAATAGGCACCTGTTGTCTAGCGTGCTCACCTGGTTAACAAAGGCAAATAAATAAATAAATAATTAAATAAAGTAACAAGCAAATGTGCACTATCAACTTTCTGGACTCTGGTACAAGAAACTGCCTAACTCTGTATATCAGACCAAGCCTTTAATGTACTGTTTTTATCAGAAGACTAATATGGGGTTCAAAGAAAAGCATACAATCTAAAGTTACACAAGGATGTTTAAAATGTTAAACCATGTGGTCACAGAAAAATAATTATTTTCATCATGGACCTTCAACTTATGTCCAAAAGTAGACTCCCTAAGATCCATTTTGAAGAGTAGATGCAATACTCAGATGGGGGTTTGTTTTCCCTTATTTGAAATTAATTAGGCAAACATTTTTTTCCATTAAAATTAGCTCTTATTGTGACTGATGTTTTTCATATAACAAGGATGTAGTTAATGCAACAAATTAAATACAGATGTAAAAAGATTGCATCAGCTCTGGTTATGCACAAAATCTTAGACTCACAAATGCACTTTTCTATAAAAATAACAACATTTCTTTTGGAAGAGAATTCAGCATTGCAACAATTATAGATAGAAAAGTGAGAAACTGTTTTACCAAGTTCAGGTTGGAGATTTTCAATAGTAATTGTCTCTATTATAAACAACATAGTTCAAGATATACAGGCACCTTTTTGTAAGTGTGGTTCTGAAGATATTGATGACATTGAACATATCATTTTGTTCCATCTTCAAAATACGAAGAGAAAATAGATTAGGGAATATTTTAAGAAACATGTACGGCTCTCCGTCAGTGTTGCCGTCAGCCATGTGTTTCACAAATAATGCTTCTATGATTAACAAAGTATCATCATTTGTATTATCATTGAATGTTTTCTAGATCTGCCTACACCAATATGATTCTATGAACTGTAGAGGTCTGAATTGTTAGGATGATTACTGAAATTTGTAATAAGTTATTTAAATTGTGTTATGAGTCTCTTATGGTGATAAACTCCATTAGAACTAGATTAACGTATAGCTATAGTAACAATCTTGATTAGAGAAATCAAAAAAGTTTTAAATGAGATCAGGACCTAAAGAATAGGTGTTTAAGTTAAGGGGAAGGGTGGCTATATGTTTTTTATGTTCTATAAACCCTTATCTTCTGTTTAACACATATGCAAGTGACTACTGGCTGATTGTGCTGTCAGGGGATATAGGTACCCAGGCCCAAACCCAGCAGTGCCCCGTTTACAACTCAGTAGCATAACTGGGATTTGTTAAAATATATACCCATTCAAAGTGTCAGTGGCTCAGTAGGTAGCACACTCGCCTCTGAGGCCGGGAGATCAGAGGGCTGTAGGTTCAGTTCCCACATCTGGCACTTGGGTTAATATCCCAATACTGATACTGTAGTACAGCATGAGAGGAGTGCTGCATTTCTGTGGTGCCATCTTTTGGATGAGACGTTAAACCGAGGTCCCATCTACCTGGACTGGTGGTAGTTCAGGTGGATGTTAAAGATCCCATGGCACTTATCGAAAAGAGTAGGAGAATTTCCCTGGTGTCCTGGCCAAATTTCCCTCATTCACTAAAAATACCACCAACAGCTTAATCTGGTTCAAGGTTAGTTGGCATTCATCTGTATCCCCTCTCCCCTGGGTTGTG
The DNA here is from genome assembly GCA_016271365.2 of Neoceratodus forsteri. Lineage (NCBI taxonomy): Eukaryota > Metazoa > Chordata > Ceratodontiformes > Ceratodontidae > Neoceratodus > Neoceratodus forsteri. The sequence continues at coordinate 11,900,376 of JADMNL010000027.1, forward strand.
CCTGAAAATAGGCAGGATTTGTCTAGTGCACTTACCCAGTCAACAAAAGCTAAGTAAATAAATAAAATAAAAATAAAGTCTCTTAAAAAATTGACAACACTTTAAGTTTCATTAACTACACTGTAGTTACTGTGCAACTGCAATGTAACTACATTTCAACTGCAATGTATTTACATGCAAAAAACTTGCAGCTACAGTGTAATTACCCCCTGTTGCAGGTAATTAATGATTACCTACCCTGCAGTTACACTGGAATTGGCACTTAAAGTGTGGCCAAAATGTTAAACCAGTTTACTGTTGTCACCATTACACGTGACTAGATTCCCATGATTTCATGGTCACATGGGGCTACTTCATCATGGGGAGGGGGTCTGTTCATACCATACCATATCTGTTTAAATACCTAGCTGTTAAAAGGGTATGTTGCATATCCATTTGTATGCATTTCATACAGGTTTTAAGTCACAAATTATCATTAATAGATAGCTTCTAACTAAATTAGGTATGCTGTATATGCCCAGTAGCAGTGTGCTACCTATCATGCACAGCCTGGAAGCACTTCTCATATTTGAAACACATTTAGCAGTCGCAAATATTTTATTTATTTAGCTTTTTTTGATCAGGTAGGTGCGTTAGGCAAAAACCTGCCTATTTTCAAGCCTGATCTGAGAGGGCACAATACACAGTTCACATTTAGGTACAGAGATAAAGTACACATAATGCAGTACAATACAGTATATGGTACAGACAATTGGTGATGACAATAGGCTACAGACATTCAATATTTCAGAGGATCAATGTGTAACCCCTCCCCGTTATCCGGGGTTACAAGAATCCCAGTAAGACCTAATGGTAGGCAGGGAAGGCAACCTGTGAAACTCCAGTTAAATGGATTTCTCACTGTCTCACTCTGTTCTCAGTCTCAGCTGAGACTGAGGGATGACATCATTTTAGAACTGTCGCAGCTGCATAAGCCACACTGGAATGTTGCAGTTGGAGGTTAGAGTAGAATGTTGGGGAATCTGAAGTTAGTTCAGTAGAGTCTGTTGCAGTCTGTAGTAGAGGAAGGAGGTGCGCTGCTTTAAGCAGGCCCTCGGAATCCTAAGCTCTGCCAAAGAGCTACTTTTTTTGTATAGGTGTGTGTTCTCACCTGAAGAGGAACACAAGAAGAGCCCAGTGAAGTGGTAGAGACCTCTTTCTGTGGTTCAGGGCCCCATCCCTGCAGGGATGAGGGGAAGGAATCAGCCTGCTTCCAGGGGCAACCCCCCCCCCAGGCTGGCTAAGGAAAAAATAAGCTGCCTGAGTTAAGTTTGTGCTGAGGCACCAGAAGTTCTGGACGAGATTTCTTTGAGGAGAAAATGCCTGTGGGGCACCTGCAACCAAGGGGTGAGTTCACTCTGCTAAAGGGCCAATGTGTTTTCACCAGAAACAAGATGGAACTAAAGTGACAGTAACTTTGCGGTCAGGAAAAGACAGCCAAGTACAGTTTGGAAGATGTGGGGATTGAACTGCTTAACTACTGTATGTGGGGAGTCTAGAGTAGGGACACAGCCACTTATTAAGTATGTTCAAGTTCAGTACAAATGGAATGTAAAGACAGTGGGTGGGATATTCAAAAGGTTGCGCAATGTGTAATAGGGTTGCACTTGCGCAAGTCAGAAAATGCGTGATTCTGCGATATTCAGCAGGAGGCAGTTGCGCTACTGAAAACATGCTGAGCAACAGTGCAATACTAATGAAGGCATGTGCAACTGAAGGGGGTGGAACCATGCATAAAGTATGCAGTGCGATATTCAAAGACTTGCGCAATGCGCAACAGTGGATCAGGTGGAAGTTGCGCCAAAGCGGAAATGAGCCAAAAAAAAAAGGAGCAAGGAACAGGTGCAAAAACGCTACAGGGAAGCCACATGAGGGGAGAGAGACAAGGCCAGAGGGACAAACAGAGCAGGCCAGGGAGAGCAGAGGACAAAATAGGGGCAATGGAAGGTGTGTGGGGCCACAGAGTGCAGAGGCCAGTAGGTGTACCTGGTGCAGTGGAGGTAGTAGTCAGGACAGAGGGGGGGGAACAGAGCAACAACAGCCAGGAAGGGAACACAAGCCAGGGACATGGACAGTGCCACCTTTCACATAGAAGCCGTAATGAGGGGGGTGAGAAGGCATGCTGCAGGGGGACGTGGCCATGGAAGGGCCTGTCAGCGGTACGCCCCCAACAGGCAGTACCGAATCCGCACCAGCTTTGAGCTTTACTCAGATGTCGATATTGTGGGCTGGTACCACCTGAAAAGGGCAATACTGAAGCGGCTCTGTGAGCTGTGCAGTGATGTGATGTAGGCACCCAAATGACGGAGTCATGCTCTGTCAGTGGAGACAAAGGTAATAGCCTGCATGTGCTTGCTCACTACAGGTACCTTCCAGAGACCAACAGGGGACACCATAGGCATAACACAGTCAGCCACATCATGCATCCTCACCCAATTCCTCAGTGTACTGCTGCCACATGCTGTGGAGTACATCCATTTCCCCAGCACCGTGGCGGAGTGCACAGCAAACATACAGGAGTTCCACAGGGTAGCACGTATGGCTGGTGTGCTAGGGGCAATAGACTGCACCCATGTGGCCATTCGCATGCCACCTGACCCTGATGGGGCCGCATATATGAATCGGAAGGGTTATGCCAGTGTCAACTGCCAGGTGGTGTGTGATGCCAGTGGGTGCATCACCAATGTCTGTGCAATGCACCCTGGGGGAGCACACAATTCATTCATATGCTTTGTTATTCTGTTGGATGTGAATAAAAGACACACTTTAGAATCCCACTTCTGGTATTGGACATTACAGTTATTGCTTCCTGTGTCTGGAGTTACTTGGGTGCCCCTGTTGCAGAGTAGCCAAACCTAGCCAATGTGCCGAGTTGTGACATTTCTCCTCGAACCCAGCCCACCAGGTAGTGCTGTCCAGCTGGAAATGGCATACCTAGGAGGGGGTTACAAATGAAACCAATTTTAATTTCCTGCATAGGATTGTGTAGGGCTCTGTGGATTAGGCCTTTTGTATTGTGCCTTCCAAGCAGCACTGCCCTAAGGTAAATACTGTAAACCCTGAAGCTGCAGTGTGGAGGCAACACGTAAGGACAGTAGCCAGGCCCACAGCAGTCCTGTCACTGAATCCTTTCTGCTCAGGTAGTTTCTACCTATGTTGCTATATTTTTACATTTTTTTGATATTGCTGTATTGGCTTTATGCCATTTCTTGGTCTGCCAACTATATGCTTCATCAGGTTATATGTCTAGTTACTGTATGTGCAATTGACATTAAAGAGAACACTTCTGAGCACATTAATTCATTTGTCTGGTGTTTTGTGTGCAGCAGTTCTCTTTGTTTCCTGTGGTTTTGAGGTATCATTCCCTTTTGTGGCAAGAACATTAGATCCAAAGTATAGGCTCTTTGTTTTTTGAACATGACAAACTGTATAGCTGCTGATGTCAATCAACTTGGAGGGCAGCGGGAGAGGAGTAAAATAAGCAAAGCTAGGAGCAGCCTTTTTTTTAATGAGAAAAATGTCATTTGAAGCATAAAATACTTACAAATTGGTGGATTTAGAGGATGCTTTAATAAACAAGTATGGTCAGATTGTTTTGTACATATTAAATGGCACTGCCATCTGAGGGTAACTAGAAAATAACATTTACCTTTATACTGGATTATCTATGTAAATATCAATCTTGAGCAAAAGAAAATAATAAAATAAGTCTCTCTTGCTTAAAAAACTAGAAACATATTGAATGTCATTATCATCTCATGACGGTTTAGTGATACATGTGGAATGAGTTGTGGTGGTCTCAGTCTAGCTCATACTGGACAAGCGTCCACATCACAAAACCACCAACACATCTGGCACTAATTAGCCCACTTGTTGGCAGTCTCACTTGAGAGACCGATGACTGAATGGGCATGGAGTCTAAACCACCCTCTCGGTTTCATGGTAGTCCCTCCATGACAGAGTTGTGGTACAATGGTGGGGCATTGTGAGGAAGCTGGCATTGTAGTCACTGTGCTGTATGTGTCTTGGGGATACACAAAGGCCTTCAGTCTCCATTGCTGTCAATTCAGCATCTTTCTGGAACACTGAATTTCAGTAACAAGTGGTTTAAAGACAAGAAATATCTTGCGTCTGATGAAAGGTGCCAATGAAGACCATTAGCGATCAAACAGCTAGAAATAATAAGAAATCATTTCTGCAATGCAAGCCCTACCATGCATTCCAGTAGTCAACTAGTCTCTCTTGCTTGACTTTGGGAGGCCTGAGGAGCCGGATGGAAAGTACTGCAGGCAAAGCATGGGTGAACATAAGCCTTCCAAGTAAACATATATTCTTACATGAATAGCACTCCATCCCACATACATTTAAATGAAAAATCAAAAACAATGAAAACTGAAAATTAAAGGCGGGTATTTAAGAGATGAATAACCAAAAAAATGTACACCACCCACTGCAGCTTGAAGTGGCCAGTTACCATTTGCTGCCTTACATTGTACATTATACTGAGACCCCCACCACTTAGGGCTGTCCTCTGGGGTGAAGGAAGTGACTTGTAACAAATGACAAATACTTAAAAATGCTAAATATTTATTTAGCTTGCCAGCAGTTCTGCTATTCTTGCACCGGAGAGGCTGTGCTTGATCAGACATTGTAGAAGCAGATCTTTTGATCTATTAAAAGCTGACAGGAGGCTGTGCAGCTTGAGGTCTGCTCATTTGGACTGAGTAGTTGGACAATTAAGTGTTTGATGGAGAGCATCCGGCCATCTTACAGTAGGAGCTTTTGGTGTTTTACTCTTGTTTGTGTGCACACGCTAATGGTAAAAAAAAGCCTTAGCTGCCACTAATGGAGTACAGCATATACACCATCAAGTACTGAAACAGCTGCTTCCATTTAAAAAAGTGGCTTTCCAGTTTCATATTTTGTATCTGTAAAGAAAGACCTCTTACAGCTGAGCTGTTGAATTTGATTTTTTGGGGTAGTCTGCTTGATGTGATGACAAGTAGAAAATGTGCACCGTTCTAGGATCACTGTAGACAGCACTCTTTAAAGAGCAACTCCACACTTCAGCATGTGCCTCGATCAACAAAATGTTTGAGCTGTGATAGTTTCCTAGGGAATGCAGTTTTCATTTTCGGTGTTCCTTTCCAAGAGTTACAGCACATCTTGTTAGTCCATTTAAAAAGTCTGCATAGAAAATATTTGCCTCTCCCCTGCTAACTTCAAAATGCCTTTGCTTATGGCATTATAATGCTCACCATGACAGCAGACTGTGATATCAGAAACAGCAGTTGTGTGATTAGCAAGAGAGAGTCAGATACAGTTTGAAAGACTCAGTGAAACAATTGCTGCATTATCAACAATGTTTAGTAGACCAACGGCCAGGAAAGTAAAAAAAAAACAACACAGCTGACCCATCGGCACATTGGTTGGATTTCCACTCACGATGCCAGCGACTCGAGTTCAGGAGTGGACTCGGGTCACTGGAGGGCTGGCTGGAGGAGAAGGCTTGAGTGTCCCATAACAGCTCACCTTCTCTTGGGAGAGGGAGGGGGCTAAGGCCCTCATCTTGCCTGACTCCTAGCAGAGGCTCAGGGTACAGCAAGTGCAGCTTGCAGGAGGTGCTGGCCGAGACGCGTGGTGGACATCAGCGCATGATGCCTTGATGTCAAGGGTGCACACCATGCAAGGGGGAAACATTGGAGGAAACATCCTTCCATGTCTGGGAAGATGGGGCACCAGGAGCGTGCCCTCGATGTGCCACCACCCACCGAGGCCGCCTTCCCTGATGCAACCAGATGTGTATGGGGTGTACAGGACCCACCTTGTTCTCTGCTCAGGGGGATAGCCATGGCTCCTTGGGGTGAAAGGTCGGTTGTGGGTAGGGTGGCTGGCAAGGATGACTCCCAGTGCCCTTGAAGGGTCGGAGATGGTGGGAGTAGGGAAAATAGAAAGTAAAAAAAATAAACTAGAAAACAATAAAGTAAAAACATAATTGATATTAAACACAGTGGGCTGGATATTCAAACTGTGCCCAAAATGTGCGCAATAGCAGAAGCAAGCACAAGTCCATTGCGCACATGCACAACAGACGCGATATTCAAACATGGAGCAAGCCAAATTGTGCAAACAGTCAACGGCTGAATATCACACAACCTGCACCATAGCGCAACCAGGAAGGGGGAAGCTGAGCAGATACAATGCGCAATAGTGCAACAAGGGCAGCCCAGCTGAGCAGCCTAGAGGTGCCATAGCTCAAGCAGGGAGACCCCCAGCAGCAGAGCAATAGAACTGCACAACCAGGGAGGTAGGCAGGGGCCCACCACCCATGCCACAGATGGGCACAGGAACACACTGCAGAACTGACAATGCACCCCCCCACACCCCAAGCACAGCACAACTGGGGGAGGGATGGAATATCCACCGGCCCATGGGGACAAGCAAACAAAGCACAGCCAGGCCATGTTGCCCCAGCACACCCACTGGCAAGCTGAGACTGCCACACAAGGGGAGCAGACCACCCAGTGTACAGCAGCCCCGTCACAGCACACCCTGCACCGTGACCCCAAGACACCCCATGAGCAGTGACCATCACTGCAGGAATCCCCATGCATACCCCCCACTGTCACACTGCAACCTCATGTACCACAGAACCATACAAGCCAGAGCCACCATGAGCACCCAGCAGTGGGTGGCACACGGCAATGCAACAATGGCAGACACAGTGCCAACATGCACAAACCCCCTGAGGCACAGAGCTGTGCCTCAGAGACCAAACATGTGTCACCACAAGAGGTACCCCACACAGGAAAGGGCATGCTCCTGACACCACTGCCGTTGATACAGCACCCTGCACAGTAGACAAGTGTCACAACGCAACCCACCATGAGCCACAGCAACCAGCACAGACACCCGCAGTGGTGCGTGGAAGCATGCAGCACACCATATGCAACACAGTGCAGGCGCAAACACACATCCACACCCTCGGGGACACCAACACAGGGACGCAGTAGTGTGGCAACCCAGCTCCCAGTGTGGGCACATGTAAACTGTGCACACACACAGCCTGCAGTCCACCATGGCACAGGGGTGACACCCACCCTGTGCATGTACTGTGACCCTGTACGCCACCAGCATATGCCTGGATCACAAGTCACAGACAGTGCTGCACAGCTTCTGCAACACACACAAGACACAGCATGGAGGTGGGACAGCAACTGTGGAGGCCACAGTGTCACCCGAGGCAAACATGCGCCCCACCGGTGACAGGCGGCAACCCAGCATCGTGACGGTCACAGTGGATAGATCTGCAGGGACAGCACCCACTGACAAGGCAGCATACTTGGCAGGCCACAGACATGCAAGGGTGTCAGCTGCACAGGCCAAGGACAGCTTGACAGGGGCACAATGGACACAGAGCAGGCACCATGGAACACTGCACACAGCAATGCAATGCACAGAGAACAACACACACCACAGATACTGACTGAAAGCCACTCCCACACCAGAGACACCTCCCTATGCACAAACACACATAACCATGACTGAACCTCCCCAGATGCCATGCACACCACTGCAACTGAGCACCTATAGCCAGCTGCAAATCAGAGACCACCACAGTATTCATATCAAAATATCTGTATTATAAAACCAACAACAACAACTACAACAACAACATCAACATCTATTTACATATATACATATATGGGGTGAAGGTACAGGTACAAGGTGGGTGGGTAAGGGTGGGGTGAACAACTGGTAGACAGAAGGCAGGGTGTGAGGGTCAAAGGGGGAGGTAACTGTCCACTCACCGGGTCTCCAGCCCACTCCTGCTGCCTGTGCCGGGTCCCAGGGTCGCCATCTCCTCCTCACCCCATGCCGCTGGAGGTCCTGCAGTATTGCCAGGGATTCTGTGGCCACCTCGTAACAGCTGCTGGCATGGAACGCTTACGCGAGGAGTATCTGGACACCCAGGGACAAGGGATTAGAGTCAATGGGTGTGACTGTCCATCCCTCTGCAGCCCATCCATCATGAATGGCATACAGCCATGTGCCCTGCTCCAGTGATGGTGTGCACCCACCCACAGTGACCGTGGTGCACAAGACATGCCCAACCAGGCAGCAACAGCCATGTGTACCACTGCACACACCCACCGCCCATGTCCAGCACAGCACAACCAAGGCCGTACAGTAAGGTGGCTATGCGGTGGGCAGGCAGTGCCACAGCCATGTGCCCAGTGCATGCATGGACCACCATTGACGCACTCCCAGACATGCAGTGCCACTGGACAGTGCTGACTGTCACATATCGTGTGCATGGCAGTGGTGTCCATGGACGGTGGCCATGCCCTGCTCCTCACCCTGTCACACAACATGCAATAGCAATCATGTTGTCATGGCACTCATCCTCATCAGGCTGTTGCTGGCGTTGTGGTAGTTCACCACCACAAACTGGTTCTGCAGCCACCATCCTCTGCTGCTGATCCATGGTTCTCCTCCACTCTGCCACACCAGTGGGAAACAAAAGGTGAGAAACACATCAGTACAATCCCAAAGCATATGCGCCCTGCTCCAATGTGTGTGCCCACCCACCCAGCCAGACCCATCCATCACATACCCTGTAAACACCACCACCACAGCCAACCCTAGACCATCCCTCCCCCATGTGCTGGACACAAAATACTGTGTTACCCATATGGACCATACAGGTGCATAGACGGATCACCCACCTGGACGAGGCACCACGCCCCTCCTGGCAAGCGACCGCAGATGTACCAGTTGCTCTGGCTCCCTCCTTCTCAGATCCCTATGGGGTGCCTGCACTGCTCAGAGGTCCTCCTGTGGCTAGTGGCTGCCTTCAGGTCAGTGGCCACCTGTTGCCACACCTGAGTCCTGGCCCTGTCCAGAGGAACCTCACCATACAGTGGGCCATAGCATGGCTCCATAATGGCCACAAGGTTGGCCAGCTCAAGAGCACTCCATTGGGGGGCTCTCCTGCGTGCCATCTCCAGATCTATAGTAGGCAATATGGCGCTCTGCAGCGCGGCAACCCCACATGGAATTGCTGCATAATACACCGCTGCAATTTCCTATCATGCTGTCGGCACAGCGCCGCCATTCCCTATTGCGCTGTCACTGAACAGCGCGATAGAGCTGTAGACATGCCATGCGTACAGCGCCAAGGGGTCAAAGATCAGGCACAGGGTCATGGGTCTCTGGTGCAAGGCCATGCACAGCGCCATCAGACATCTATGCATGTAGCATGATTGGTCACCTATGTGCCATTGCCACAGTGAACTATTGCACAGTTGTGCCACAGTGCCATGTAGTGACCGTCGCTGTAGTACCACTGGCACAATGGTGGCCATGCCATGAATTGCCTACCATGCACAGTACGTTATCAGCACAGCAGATGCCAGCGTCACTTACCTGGGCATGCACAGTGCGGTGTACTACGCAGTCACAGAACTGCACCATTGGCTCAGCACGTTCATATGAAAATCATCCGATCAGCCATTCAATGGTGCAGCAGTGTGATTTGCATCTCATTAAAGTGGCTCCACAACTAATTTGCATGGATTGCACCATAAAACTGCGACACTGTTCTGCAGTGGCCATAATCGGCTACTGCAGTTGATAGGTGAGTTGCATGCTGTGTGCTGTACTGGACTGTGCTCTCAGGGAATTGCTGTGTACTGCACCGTCACAGGTGACCACTCTCACCCATACAGGCTGAAACATGACCGAGCGAGGACTGGGTGAGGAGGATGATGGTGGGTGGAAGAGGAGGCCTAACTTTACTAAGGCCGAGACAGAGGCACTCTTTGAGGCCTACCTGGATGAGGAGCCACTGCTCAGTGGATGGCGGGGCACCCCTCAGGCCCGTGTTGCTGCATGGGAGGGGGTAGCATGTGCTGTCAACCTGCACGGCAGCCACCAGCGCTCTATGCAGGAGTGTAAAAAGAAGATGGGTACTGACAGGAGGAGGGTGAAGGAGAAGGTGGCTGCCATCAGGGCGTCATGTGCTGCAACAGGCGGGGGCCAGCCGGAGGTGGTGTACCTGACTCTGGCAGAGGGCAGGCTCACTGCAAGCATGCAGCGCAGTGCCATCAAGGGCATTTCTGGAGGTGGCTTCCAGACAGGTGGTAGCCCATCACTGCATGGTACGTCATGGTCTGTGGGAGGGTGGATCCCATGCACTAACGTGTCTTTACTTTCTGTTACAGATCCTGTGCATCTGCAGGGGTCAGTGGTGGAGGGCCTGTCCACTGCAGACAGCCATCTGGAGTTGGGGGAGGGACCATCCACCTCCGCTGGTAGCTGGCATGCATTGCAACAGTGTGCATGCCTGGCTGCCAACACTGAGGTCATTGAGAGAGGTGTGAGGGGTGCCCTTCCCGTGTCTCAGCAGTCTGGCATGCAAGCATGCCAGCACGCTGTGGCTGTAGCACAAACCTGCACCATTTCTGATGCAATGACCATTATGGGCATTGACGTGTGTGTCACAGAATGGACACACAGCACGCCAGCTCATGCCCATGGACCTGGCTGGTTCCAACGTCCTGCCAGCCTGTCAGCACCGGTGGGGCAGCACTGGTGGCTGTTCAGGTCAGTGGCACTGTTGCAACCATAGCAGTGGAACAACTGATCCCTTGGGCACAGCAGGCAGAGGGGCAGCAGCAGCAGCAGTCACCCACCGGGACTGGGGTACAGGGTTCAGCGATGGCGTATATGCACCACCTGTGGACTTGCCCATACCTGGTCCTAGTGAGCAGGGGTGCTGAACATCAGGCCCTTCCATACCCTGAGGGACAGGTTGCCGATGTGGCAGACGACCTCTTTGATGAGCACACCCACCTGCTGCAGGCATCAGTACAGCAGCAAATGCAGGTTGCAATGTCCATGGAGGCAATATGTGTGGCTCTGGAGTGGGTTGAGGAGTGACACAGCAGGGACACTGAGAGGATCCTGTCTCGGATTGACCATTTGTTGATGGATGTGACCACAGCCATTGACAGGCTGACACAGGCATTGGTCGCTGTCATGGCCACATTGGGCACACAGTCAGGTGCCCATGCATCGCTCACACTGCGCAGTTCTCTATCCACTCCCCATTCCCAGCGTCGTGCGACACCCACCCTGTCATCACCGGGTTCAGCTGTGGGCATCCCGAGCACTCCTGGTGCAGGTATGTTCGGTGTGCTGCAGACACCTGTGTGGGCACGGTCACGTTCACGCAGTGGAACCCCTGATGGACCATCGGTGCCACCCCATGAGGCCCGTGCTCAGCCTGCCAGTGCTGCTGGGTCTCGGCGGGGCTGCCCACGCATCCGAGGTGACCATGGCACTGTGCCGCAAGACTGAGCTGTCTCCCAGTGTGGGCTCTGTCTGGTGCTGCCCTGTGTGCAATGTGTGTTTTGGTGGGCAGTGCACCGGTGGGTGCCCATCCCTACATGCAGACACACGGACCACCTGCACACCCTCCAGACTGCTGTCCACAGGTGCGTGTGCATGATGATGCCTGGATTGCGCTGTACACCAAAGTGCGATGGTGCCCAGCATCTGACACACGCACATGGACAGTCAGTGGATGTGGTGGCCTGTGGACATGTGTGTCTTTAGTGTCTGTGTTCCGGCTCTGTTTTACACCTGAACCCTGTGCACCTTGTGCCTATTGTGTGTGTGTGTGTCCATCCATGTGACGTGTTACTGTTCACCCCTCCCTGGTTGTATGTGTGTGCTTCTGTGCCCTGCCACTTCCCTTGCTGTCATGCACCCCTGGTGTGTTTCCATGTGTGTACATGGGTTGTGCCCTAGCCACTGGTGGTTGCACATGGCCTCATGACTTACCTGTGTTGGCTGAAGTGCTCCTCTGTGACCCGCTCAATGATGTTGCGTGTGGTGGCATGTGCCTCATTGAAGTGTTGCTGCGATGGGGTTGTGGGCCACCGGTAGGGTGTGAGCAGCCAGGGACGGAGTGAGTATCCACTGTCACCTGTGTGGAGATAGTGGAGGTTAGTGTCTTGTTCAGGCTTAAACTGCCCCTAACCCTGGTCGCCACACCCATGGCACCTGTGGCTTACCCCCCCTTGCCCACGATTTGTCAGTTCTACATGCATACTCACCCACTAGATGTCCTGTGGGGATGTCCCCACTCTTGAATCGATGACACAGTGCTGACTGGTACCATATGAATGAATCGTGTGCTCCCTCAGGGTGCGTGGCACAAACATTGATGATGCGCTTACTGGCATCACACACCACCTGAGAGTTGACACTGGCATATCCCTTCTGATTCATATAGGTGGCCCCATTGGGGCCAGGTGGCATGCGAATGGCCACATGGGTGCAGTCTAATGCCCCTAGCATGCCAGGCATACGTGCTACCCTGTGGAACTCCTGTATGTTTGCTGTGCGCTCTGCTGCGGTGCTGGGGAAATGGATATACTCTGCAGCATGTGACAGCAGTGCACTGAGGAATTGGGTAAGGATGCGTGACGTGGCTGACTGTGTTATGCCTGTGGTGTTCCCTGTTGGTCTCTGGAAGGTACACGTGGCGAACAAGCACATGCAGGCTGTTACCTTTGTCTCCACTGACAGAGTGTGACTCAGTCATGTGGGTGCCTGCATCACATCACTGCACAGCTCACAGAGCCGCCTCAGTATTGCCATGTTCAGGTGGTACCGGCCCACAATCTCAACATCTGAGTACAGCTCAAAGCTGGTGCGGGCTCGGTACTGCCTGTTGGGGGCGTACCACCGACGGGCCCTTCCATGGCCACGTCCCCCTGCAGCATGCCTTCTCACCCCCTCATTACGGCTTCCATGTGGAAGGTGGCACTGTCCAAGTCCCTGGCTTGTGTTTCTCCCCAGCTGTTGTTGCTCTGTTCCCCCTGCTGTCCTGACTGCTACCTCCCCTGCACCGAGTACACCTACTGGCCTCTGCACTCTGTGGCTCCACACACCTTCCCTTTCCCCTGTTTTGTCCTCTGGTCTCCCTTGTCTACCCTGTTTGTCCCTCTTGCCCTGTCTCTCTCCTTGCCTCATGTGGCTTCCCTGTAGCGTTCTTGTGCCTGTTCCTTGCTCCTTTTTATTTTGGCTCATTTCCGCTATGGCGCAACTTCCGCCTGATCCACTGTTGCACATTGCACAAGTCTTTGAACATCACACTGCTCACTTTATGCATGGTTCCACCCCCTTCAGTTGTGCATGCCTTCATTATCATTGCGCTGTTGCTCAGCATGTTTTCAGTGGTGCAACTGCCTCCTGCTGAATATTGCAGAATGGTGCATTTTCTGACTTGCGCAGGCGCAACCCTATTGCGCATTGCGCAACCCTTTTGAATATCCTGCCCAGTGTTTTTAAGGTTTTTGTTATAATAGAGAGTTGCTCTTTAAGAGTCAGGGGCATGGGCAAAGCGACTAAAGGTGTACAGAACCTATTTTTTGTTATTACTGTAATGGGGTTCTCATTCATTTTATTTTGTGCTTAGCAAAACCTGATATCCAGTAAAAGGGCAAGCCTGATTCAAACACGTACATACAGTAGACCTGTACAAATTATACAAACAGTTGTACAGGTCTGCTATGTATATGTGCAGAAATTAAACCAACAACAGTTGTAAAGCCGTGCTCAAAACTTAATGGAGATGTCTAGTGTAAACTACACCATTACAAATCTTCTCAAAGTCCCTATGTAGTTTCAAGCAGCAGTTCAGGATAACAGTAGCAGTCCTGTAGTGTTTTTTTTTTTGTACAATGTTATCAGGGGCCTTAGCAGAGGTAAACAGTACTGTAAAAACCTGTAAAACTCATTTTTTAGCTGTTTTCAAATGGAAATAATTAGAGGAGCCTTTCTCAAATTTTTGCAGCCATCTGAGTTTTCTCTCTTTCTCTGTACCCCCTTCTTACTGCACTCCACCTGTGCCTCTGTAGCAGGTGTCCAGTGAATGAGTGGCTCAGGCAAAATTGTGGGGTGAACACATTCCTTCCTTGCCTGGCTCCTCCCCTTTTCAAGGAAGGGCTGCTGATGGCCCAGCCACAATCTTGTGATAGTGACTCAGGTTCATGAGATAACGACTAAGGTTCATGAATAGATCCTTGCAGTCGACTAGGAGGAGTACAGCTCAGTTCAGATGTCCTAGCCTGTGAGAATTGGAGGTACAGTCTACCACCACCAATGGGGTGCTAGGGAGCTTCATTTCCTGTCAGAAACATGCTGCAGGCTCACAAGCTGTTACAAAGCTGTGCGTCAGCTCCACGAGGTGAGTGTCTCAAGGCAAGGGTTACCTGGGGGAAAAACTGAGAATACCTCCTCTTTGACTCTGTAACAGATGCCAGAGCTCTTGGGCCTCAAGCACATGGACCCCAACCCTCACTGGAGAGGGGAGGAGGGATAGACTGGAATTTTGCTGGAATCTATCCCATAGACTAGGAATAACAGCAAGGTAGGGAGAAAAAACCTTAAGAAAAAACAGTGCAGTCCTGGCAAGAGTCTGCATAGTGTTCTGTTGGAAACAACTAAAATAGTTACTATTTACAAATATCACGAACATCTGAAATTTGCCAGCAGATGAAGGCCTAGAGGTCTATCAAGTCTGCTCAAATGTGCAGCTAGCACCCTTATCTCTGCAGCTGCCTCCCTTCCACCTCCCTCTTCATTAACCCTCCCTTGTCCTGTCCCATCCTCATGTGAAGCAGTCCACTGTTCTGCTGCATACCACTTCAGCAGGTAACGATTCCACCCAGCCACCACCCTCTCTGTAAAAAGTGTCTCATCTCCCTCCTGAACCTTCCTCACTCCAGTCTCACATCATGGCCCCTGGTGGCCCTCCCCTCCCTTACTTTGAACAGCCCCTCTGTACCCGTCTTGTTTATTCCTTTCATGTATTTAAAGGTTTTAATCATGTCAAACCTGTCTCTCCTCTCCTCCAATGAGTACATGTTCAACTCCTTCAACCTCCTCTCATGTGATAAGTCCCCCAGCCCCTTGATCATCTTTGTCGCTCTGTGCTGCACCCCCTCCAGTAACTTAATGTCCCTCTTCAGATATGGACGTCAGTACTGCATGCAGTGCTCCAGGTGTGGTCTAACTAATGACCTATACAGTGGCAGAATCACCTCCTCCCTCCTCGAGGATATACCCCTTGCAATACAACCCAGCATTTTGTTGGCCTTTGCAGCTGCCTTCCTACATTGTGCCAAGTTGTTTATTGACCCTGTAATGAGCACACCCAGATCCTTCTCCTCCTCTGTCTGGGCTAGCTGCACTCCCCCTAGCTGGTAACTCCTCCTTGGGTTCTTCATTCCAAAATGCAGCACCTTGCACTTTTTGGCATTAAAGCCTGGTTGCCAGGTGTCTGACCAGGTTTCAAGCTTTGCCAGATCATCCTGCAACCCCTGCCATCCCCCTAGGTCATCCACCAAAGCGCTTACCTTGGTATCATCAGCAAACAGACTGATCTTGCTCTTGATGCCCCCCCAAAAAAAAGTACGTCACTCATCACCATACCACACCACACCACACCACACCACACCACACCCATGGAATAACTACTGGTTTATAATACCATTTTTTTCCTAGCCTTCATGTGCTACTATTGAACCATTCCTCTGTTATGTCTCGCAGTTGCTTCTAACTGTCCCAAGAACCTCATCAGCTTCTGGTTGAAGATCTTTTGTATTCAAAGCCCAAACTTGTGAAATGATCTTCCTGCCAATATACGAGGCGATACTACCTTAATGACTTTTAAATATGTTAACGGACATTTGCTTGCGTGCAAATAATGTATTTGTTATCTCTGAGACTTATACCCTGAGTCCTTGTATTTGTTCATGCCTTGTCTTACACTTTATTGTCCTGTACAGGCCGACAAATTGTAACTAATATCAGACACTATACTTTTTATAGTACTATGTCAATGTGTTTTCTGTAACTCTCTTGGTTAACTTGTTTTTTCTTCCTTCTTGCCCATTACATGTATATGATTCTGGGTCACTTCTGAGAAAGGGACTTTTTGTCCCAGTGAGCCTACCCTGTTATCAAAATCCTATAAAATAAAATAAATAAAGAGAAACATCTGCTATTCAACTCACATATTGATACAACGGTCTGAAAGTTAAATCAGAGGTGTAGTGTATTCTCTCAAATTAGAGATCTTTTTACTAATGATACTGAGAGAGTAAGGCTGGGATATTCAAAGGGGTTGCACCTGGCACAACTGAGTTGTGCTGATGCAACCCCGCATTGTGCTTCAGTGGAATATTGAAAAGGCTGCCCAGTGCAGCGCAAATCCAGATGCACCAGGGCTCAATGTAATCCTATGTGGCACAGATGCAGGGGATGTGCAAATGCATATGTGGCACATCCCGATATTCAGCCCAGGATGTGCGGCGCATGTGTTGGCACAACCCTGCATGCTGCGCCAGACACTTGTGCTCAAAGTTGAGCCGTAAAATATAGGAGCAAATGCCAGCCACCCACAGGTGGATGGCTGTATTGCAAGGCACAACACAACAGTCGCCAGCCATGGGTGGCTACCCCCCCAGCGGGAACACTATTCATATGCACCTGGACCCCCCTGGTAGTCTAGTAAACCCCCACCAACCACGTAAGCCCAATCGCGGGCATCTGTAAATAGCCTCAAACCTTGGTGGTCCAGCAGTCCCCCCACTGCCCGATTGCGGGCATCTGTACTTTAAATTCAAATCTTGGTGGTCTAGCGATACTCCTGCAACCCGACCGTGTGCTGTCACAGCTGCAGAAAGTCACCTGGTGGTCCAGAAGTACCCCCTCCCCACTCTTCCACAGAGGAACCCCGGCCACCAGGCACCCCCTTCATTGGCCAGGCGGCAGCACCCCACCCACATACAGCCCGGCCACCTGCCGAATGACAGGTACAGTATGCCTTGTATGCCTAACTGGGCACGGATACCTTCAATACCTTCTACAGCTTTACTGCCCACTCTGTCCCCTCCATTCAGCTGGTGCGGGCCTCTTGGTGATTCCAGTGGTGTGCCTACAATCTGCTGGTGCCTGAGCATTTTTGTTCCTGGCACCAACCCTGTGGAATTCCCTTCCCCTTACTATCAGAGAGGCTCCATCAGTAAATGCCTTCAAAAGGGAGCTGAAGACATTTCTTTTCAGGGAAGCTTTTCCCTCTTTTTAATTAACCTGAACTGTTTTTATGGTTGGATAGTGACTGTCATTTAAATTTATTTTAATTAACTTGCTCATGTGTACAGTGCCTTGAGTCAAAATTGAAAAGGTGCATTTTATAAGTAAATCAACTAAACATGTTAATACATCTTTGGCAGTAAATTCTGTGAACTTTAGAATACAGCATTTGATTTTCCGTGGTGTTATTCAGAAAGGCATTTTGCAGCATGATGGTAATACAAAATCACACATGCCCACACACTGCAAAGCATCATGGGCTTTATATGCAAATCACCACAGAATGTTATACTGGTTCAACTTTAAGCAGAACTAGCAATGGCTCGACATTTGCAAAGGGTGCTAACAGATGACATAAACACGTGTTTTGTCCTACCAGGACTCATCAGTATGCCTCGTCTGTTGATGGTAATACCACTTCTGTTAGTCCATCATATCAGTACTGTGTAGTATAGGTATGTTGCCTCAAGAGGGAAGCCTTGAGATATCAGCTTATGCAACTAGCTCCAGTCTGCCATCTGGTGGCAGCAATCATATGCTACATTCCTTGTTGTATTGTTTTTTTTTAATAATAAGAGGGATGTAATGTACCTTTGTTGCCACAGGAGGGAAGCCTTGAGATAGCAGCTTAAGCAAATAGCTCCAGCCTGCCATGTAGTGACAACAATCACATCTTACATCCCTTTTCTTTATTTTCCCTGAATTTTATTGTTTCAAATATTTTATTAAAATGCAGCTTTTGTAGAAAACAGTACACATGAACAATGATATAAAGTTATATAAAGTAAGTAAAACGTTATTTTTAAAGTGCTTTTCATAGCCAAAGCACTGTACAAACACATTAAAGCAAACAGTTAAATTAAATTAAGCAGTCATATTTAAAATCATTCAGAATAAGCTTTAAGAAACAAATAAGTTTTGAGCTCAGATTTAAAACTTGAGACAGTCAGGAATTCTCTTACCCAATGAGGTAAAGAATTCCACAGGGACGGGACAGCATAAGAAAATGCATGTGCCCCAGATGTCTTTAACCGAACCCTGGGAATCTCTAGCAATCTCTCATCAGAGGATTGGAGTGAGTGGGAGGGGCAGTAGGAAGTAAGAATATCTTGCAAGTACTGAGGTCCCAGTTCATGTAGGACTTTGTAGGTTAGCAACCTGAACTTAAAGGTGATCCACCACTGAAATGGCAGCCACTGCAGTCTGCACAGCACAGGCGTATTATGACTAGACCTAGATGTACCAGTCAAAAGCCTAGCTGCTGAATTCTGCACTAGCTGCAAGAGGTGGATATCAACCCCCAGCAGCCCTAGGTTAAGGGCATTGCAGTAATCAAGGCAGAGATGTCGAAGGCGTGGAACCAGCTGTTTCATCCAGGCAATACTCCTAAGATGATAAAAGGAAGATTTGACAATGGTAGACACCTGAGATTTTAGGGTCAAACATCATCAAAAATAACACCCAGATTAAGCACCCAGTCTGAGGTCAAGAGCTGGACACCATCAAGCCATAAGGCAGATGGATGCCCGGCCCTAGGACCCACCTCAAGGTGACCAGGATCCACAGCCAACACCTCAGTCTTATCCGGGTTCAACCTCAGGCAGCTAGTGCTTATCCAATCTCTGATCTTGGCTAGACAGCTGTTAAGCGTGGAGATTGCATCTTCCTGTCCGGGAATAAAGGACAGATGCAGTTGGGTATCATCTGCATAGCAGTGAAAACCCAAACTGTATCACATAATGATCTTTCCTAACGGCACCATATAAACTATGAATAACATGGGCACCAAATGAAGCCCTGCGGTACCCCACAAGACAGGGGGAAGGTGTCAGAGGAATAAACTCCAGTGACTACCCTCCGTGTCCTGCCTGTAAGGAAACATCAAAGCCAATGTAGAACTGTTCCAGACAGTCCACAAAGAAGCTGCAGGCACTCCAAAAGCACACCATGATCCACAGTATCAAATGGCATAGAGAGATCAAGAAGGACTAGAATAGCACAAGCCTTTCGATCTCTCACAATTAGGAGATCATTTAAAACCCGGACCAGGGCGGTCTCAGTGCTATGTCTTTTCCTAAATCCAGATTGGAGAACATCATAGACATTGTGATTTGTGAGATGGTCATCCAGCTGCAGAGCAACCACCTTTTCAATAACCTTACCCACAAAGGGCAGGTTAGAGACAGGCCTACAGTTAGCTAACCAGTCTGGGTACAAGGAGGATTTTTAATGGAGTGGTCAAACAACCGCCTCCTTGAGGGGATCGGGAAAACCCCCTGCTTCATGTACTTCCAGACAATTTCAGCAAGGATCGGTTAGATAACATCTACACAACCTACTAATAGTGGTGTAGGGCCTGGATCCAAACTACAGCAGGTTGGTCATACAGTCTGGACAATCCTCACAATGTCCATGAACTCCGGCCTGCTAAAGTCAAACGAGGCAGCACGGGTGCTTGCCACCTCACGCCGATCTCCGCAATCCCTTAAAGAGAGAGCTGGGTTGATCCCTGATCTAATGCTGGCAATCTTATCTGCGAAGAACCGAGCAAGCTCATCACACTTTATTTGTGAAAAATCTCTACCAGACTGCAGATTGACTGGATTGCACAGTCTGTCGACAGTCCGGAAGAGTTGAGCTGGTCTGTTCCGCTCAGCAGCAATCTCCTTGGACAGGAACTCTGCCTTCTTACAGATGATTGCTGATTTTTAATTTTTTTTTTTTGCTACCCTCTTCGCTGCACCAGGATCCTCTCTTCTGGAATCCCAAGGTCGTGTGCACTCCCGTAGTCCCGCCACAGGTACCTCCCTCCGGCTACCGGTAAGCCTGTCCCCATCCTGCCTTGGTTTGCCCCCGGGCGGGGCAGAGAGGGGGACCTCCATTCCCCTCTCTTAGTCCTTAAGTCTGTGTTGAAAGGCTTGCCAGCCCCTTCTATGGAGCTTGGTTATGGGTGTTCTCGGGTCGGCCGGGTCCCATCTACAGGAGCCTGGTGCAGGGTTTTTCAGTTTTCTTGTCTCCCTGCCCTCAGAATGTCCGAACGCTAGGAAAGCTTAGAGGCAGAGTACGTTGCAATGTGCTGGTGCTCCGACTCCTGGAAGACATCCTCCCACCCTGCTGTGTGCAGTCTCACTGCACCTCCACCTGTGGTCACCCAGATGGCAGTATAGCAGCGGGATTTGCATCCCATCCCACCTGGAGGAGGAGAGCAGCCACTGGGTGCTCAATCCTCCTCCCCCCCAGCTGGCCCTCCAGCTGTCCGAGTCCGCTCCTGAACTCGGTCGCTGGCGCCCGAGCGGTAGCTCCCTACCGTGGGCTTCAGCACATGATGATTGTTGATTGATAGACCACATAGTGGTCCATCAACCTAAGCCTGTCAACATCAAGGCTGGATTTCCACCATAATACAAATGATATTCATTATATAACTTTTCTGGGCCTGACAAAGATAGTTGCCTCTGCAACCCATATACATATGCATGGTCATTCATTTGACCCATACACATATACATGGTCATTCATTCATTTGAACTGGTCTTCTTGCCTGGAGGTCACTGACCTTGTGGTGGAGCTGGTCATTTGGTTGGACCATCATACCATGAGATTCTCATTCAAAGTCCCCCTCCCTAAAAGCTCTTCCCATATGGAGATGATCCAGTGCCACCCTTTAAAGTGTTTGACCCCAGAAGGTCTTATGGCTGTGCTGGACCTATCAGGTGTAATGAGTGCTTGCAATAAGCTGGGGGAACTGGTGTTGGCCTACAACAGGGTGGTCACTGAGGCCTTCATCTTAATCACACTGACTGTGTTTGACCCCTCACTTTACACCACAGGTCTCCTTGGCTTGACGGGAGTCTCAGGGAGTTCAAGATGAGGGAGGTCAAAGATTGGAGTGGCACTGGTGAAGGTCCCAGCCTGATGTGGACATGCTTATTTTGATGTCTCATTATAGATACTATCAATCAGCAATCTCTTGTAAGAAGGTAGAGTTCCTGTCCAGGGAGATTGCTGCAGTAATTAACAGACTGGCTCAGCTGTTTCGGACTGTTGATAGGCTGTTTAATCTGGCCCGTCTTCAGTCTGTGAGAGTTTTTTCACAATTAAAGTGTGATGAGTTTGCTCTGTTTTTTTTTTTGGTGGGGGTGTGGTGTGTATGGTATTTATCTCCTGTCCTGCCTGGCACTACTAGTACCATTGGCTGTCCCCCTGGTGCTGTCCCCCAAGGGTCAGACCTCCTCCCTTATGCTCTGATGACTTACCCTTCAAGGCAGGATGGTGGGGAGTGTATCAACCCAACCAAAACAGATCCAGCCAGGGAGGTGCCTTCTCAGGGCAGTGTCCATGGGGACAGTGTCATACTGCACGGCCAGGACCTTTTCTGTTTTTGTTTCCTGAGGTGAGGTATGTAATGATGTGCGTGCTCTTCCAAGAGTCTGCCCCATCTCATCGCCTTTCTGTAGCATCAGTCCTTCTCCTCACCCCCTCCACCGACCACTGGTGGCCTGTGCTCATTCCCGAACATGAGTCACTGGCGGAGCATGAGGTAAAGTGTCCAGTGCCTCATCCCTCAGTGCCACCAGGCCAGCTTGCTCTGTCTTTTTGCTGATAGGATTGCCACAGTCACATCTGGGATCCAGTCAATGCCCTCCACAGGGGCTTGCAGCGGTGAGCCGGAGGTCATGAGCAGTCTGTCTGTTTGATCTAACTTTGATCAGTTGTTGGATGAGGATGTTCTGAAGCTTAACTGGGAGTCGAGGCCCACTTAATGTAGTTTGGACCTGGGCCCAACACACCTTCTTGTGGGATGTGTTGAGTCCATCAGTCCATTCATGGCTTTGATAGTATGGTGTGCTTTGGAGAGGCGGGTCTTTCCCAAGTTTCTGAAGAAGACAGTGGTGAAGTCCCTCTTAAAGAAACCATCCCTAGACCCGGACTCCGGTTACTGAGAAGTTGTTGGCTGTCCAACTGGAGGACCATTTGTCAACTCATGACATCTGTGACCCACTCCATTCGGGTTTCAGGAAAAGGCACTGTATTGAGACTGCCTTGGTTTGAGTGCTTAATGATCTCCTGGTGATGAGGGATCGAGAAAACTGCACCATCTTAATATTCTTTGATCTCTTGGCTGCATTTGACACCGTGGACCATGGTGTGCTGTTGGAGCACTAGTGGGCTCATTGTGGGCTGACTGTCACAGTCCTCAAGTTGTTCCATTCATGAAGCATAGGCAGAATGCAGAAGGTGGTATTAGGAACTTTTTCCTCTGCACCACTGCCCATGTCATGTAGGGTCCTGCAGGGTTCCATCTTAGTGCCCATGTTGTTTGCAGTGTATCTGCTACCACTGGTGGACATTATAAGGTGGTATGGGCTGAGTTTTCACTGCTGTACAGATGACACTCAGCTCTACTTGTCTTTTGTGCCCAAACAGCAGGGTGCTGTCTCAAGGATCAGGCAGTGCCTTGCTGAGATCCAGAACTGGATGAGTGTCAACTGGTTGATGTTGAATCCAGACAAAAAGGGATACTAGTAGTGGAATCTGGTGATCCTGGGGTTGGTGTGCAAGTTTGTAGAGTTTCTGGTCATAGGATGAGGGATTCCCAACTTCTCACCTCAGAAAGGGTGAGGGATCTTGGCATGGTACTGGACTGCAGCCTGACCCATAAGTTCCAGGTGTTAGCCGTGTTATAGACTGCATTTTATCATCTTTGTAACATTCCCAGATTTAAACACCTGATTCCCCCAGATGATCTGCCATCACTGGCCCATGCCTTCGTGACATCCCTTTTCTTTCATAAAGCCAATTTTGGCTGCCAAAAACAAGCAATCTGCACTTAGTAACTAGACCTACAGACTAGAGATATTTTTGTAATAAAAGTATTTGTGTTTGAGGTTATACTCTACATTTATTTTGCTTGTAAAATAGTCTTGTTACTTGGCTGTTGTTTGTACTCATCATATGATGTAAATTGTACCATTTTGTCTGTTCTTCTACTGACTTTGAGCCTCTACAAAAGAGCCAGTTTGGCTCAAAGGTTGTAATTTCGAACCTAAAATAAAAAAAATCCCAGCTTGAATACTGCAATGCTCTTTACCAGGAGCTATCGGGGGTTGAGCTCTGCCGCCTGCAGCTAGTGCTGAATACAGCACCCAGGTTATTGACTGTCCTTTCCCGGTCTTGTCACATTACACCTATACACCGCTGTTTGCACTGGCTGCCTGTAAGGTGGCAGATCACTTTCGAGGTCGGTTTGCTGAATTATAAGACCCTGCATAGACTGGGTCATGGGTACCTGCAAGACCTTCTACAGCTTTACTGTCTACTCTGTCCCCTCTGGTCAGCTGATGTGGGATTCTTGGTGATTCCAATAGTGTGCCTACAATCTGCTGGTGCTTGAGCATTTTTGTTCCTGGCACTGACCCTATGGAATTCACTTCTCTTACTATCAGAGAGGCTCCATTAGTAAATGCCTTCGAAAGGAAGCTGAAGACATTTCTTTTCAGGGAAGCTTTTCCCTCTTTTTAATTAACCTGAACTGTTTTTATGGTGGGATAGTAACTGTAATTAAAATTTATTTTAATTAACTTGCTCGTGTGCACAGTGCCTTGAGTCAAAATTGAAAAGGTACATTTTATAAGTAAATAAACTAAACTAAACATGTTAGTACATCTCTGACAGTAAATATTGTGAACTTTAGAATACATTTGATTTTACTTGGGATTATTCGGAAAGGGATTTCGCAGCATGTTGGTACCACCACTTCTGTTAGTGCATCATTTCAGTACCGTGTAGTGTAGGTCTGTCACCACAAGAGGGAAGCCTTGAGATATCAGCTTACACGACTAGCTCCATCCTGCCATCTGGTGGCAGTAATCATATGATACATTCCTTGTTTGTTTGTTTTTTTTAATAAGAAGAGGGATGTAATGTGCCTTTTTTACCACAGGAGGGAAGCCTTGAGATAGCTGCTTAAGCAAATAGCTCCAGCCTGCCATCTGGTGGCAACAATCACATCCTACATCCCTTTTCTTTTTTCCCCGAATTTTGTTGTTTCATATATTTTATTAAAATGCAGCTTTTATAGAAAACAGTACACATGAACAATAATATAAAGTTGTATAAAGTAAAGTAAGAAAAACATTGTTTTTGAAGTGCTTTTCATAGCCAAAGTGCTCTACAGACACATTAAAACAAACAGTTAAATTAAATTAAGCAGTCAAATTTAAAATCATTCAGAATAAACTTTAAGAAGCAAATAAGTTTTGAGCTCAGATTTAAAACTTGAGATGGTCAGGAATTCTTTTACCCGACGAGGTAGAGAATTCCACAGGGACGGGGCAGCATAAGAAAATGCACGTGCCCCAGATGTCTTTTTTTTTTAAATATCGTCTTTATTTAGATTTTACAACATATATACAGACAGGTCATCCAGATTGGAGTAATTAACTTCATTTAGACACATTTTAAGAAACTCAGCTTAGGTATAATACTTTGAGTCTCTATAATGGAGGGCAATATATCTATACTTAGCAGTGTCTATGGGGGTAGGTAGTCTAGAGGGTTGTTCTTCCTGACAATGAGGCAATGAAGCAGAGAATAAGATCTCCTGGTCCGATGATCACTTCAAATTATTACAGAGGAAAAGGATCCACACTCTCTATGGCTCAGGCCTGTCTCTGGTGCGATTATGTCCTGTGTTTAATAAATAAGAATTTCGGGTGTTAACTAGTAGCCTGATTCTTGAGTCCATTGCTCGCGGATGTTATCAATATAGGAATAGCTCTGTATGTTCAAGGCTTGATAGTACAGCAATACCAGGTGTCTTTGTTTTAGGGTTTTGTTGGGAATGACTTTTTTTTATATTAACGATGGGTGCTGCTCATGTTCCCAGACTATTCAAGGTAGGCTATTGGTGTAATGTCTGAGTTGCAGGTATCGATAGAAGTCCCGATGTGGTAAATTGTATTTTCTCTGAATTTCCATACAGGACCACATTACACCCTGGGTCACTATTTGTCCCAGGTATCTCAGACCCCTCCTTTCCCATTGCCGAAAGCTGCCATCTAGGCTGTTTGGGGGAAAGTTACTCAAGCTAGAGATTGGGCATATGAGTGGTAGGAAGGTTGTCAGCTGGGACATTTTTTTAATGCTCTGCCAGCCTTGTAATGAGGCTGCAAGTCAAGGGTTTGTGTGTTTGTATGAGGTCCTGTCCCCCTCATGTTGGTACAGGACTTGGAAATATGTATGATCGTCCATCAGTGCTCGCTTTATGTCTATCCAATGTGGGTTGGTTGTTTTAATTTTCCTGGACATCAAATGCATCATGTTTACCGCTTGCTAGTAGAGTTTGAGATCCAGGAGGGCCAATCCTCCTCTGCTACGGGGGAGAGTGAGAATTTTTAGGCGTACCCAGGGTTTTTGATTGGCCCAGATAAATTTGGTGATGTGGTGGTTTAATTCTCTAAAGGTCTTTAAAGATCACATGCAACAGTTTTTACATATTTTTATAAAAGCTTGAAAAGCTGAAATTCAAGTTGTTATGTCATGATTAGAGTTTCCTGAGAATTTCATGCCATTTGGTTTTGTGGTTTTCTTTAAATCAGCATTTGTTAACTTGCTCTGTAGTGGCTGAAAACAGTGGAGTTATTTCTGTCCTCTTAGTCAAACTTAGAGTGCAATGACATCATTTTGGAGTAGCTTGCTGTGTTAGATTCCCAATCAGAGCAGTAGTTTGTAGAGTTAATGGTTTGCTGAGCTCTCCAAGTTTCTTACAAACACAGCCTCTGGCTTCTGTTTAGAGAGATCAGTTTAAAATACAACATTATCTTTTCATAAAAAGCTGATCATTTTAATTTCAAGGCTGAATAGAAGCAGTGGAAATCTTTCTCTGTGAGAAATTAGCTTGCCTGTATCACAGCTCTTGGTTCTTTCTAATCAAAACTCAGATTGTTTTTCTAATTATATAACATGGCTATTAAATGTATATAAAAATAAATCTAAAATTTGATATAGCCCCCATAAATAGATTTCATGTAAGAACATTTTCTTTTCATGTCAGATTGACAGACAGTACATGTGCTTGAAATACTGTAGCAGAGTGTGACAGGCACCTGTCAGAACTCACAAATTTCAGTTCTATGGTGGTTTCTGTGTGAAAATACATTGTTAGGTGTAACTAGAAACATTATGCGGTATCCTGATGCACCATGTCTCTGTATCAAAGCTGAGGCAGCTGCAGCCTACTGCCACCTGTCCCTGCCCCACACGCCCCCTTCCTTCTGCTTCACATTTGAAGCTGCTTCATCCAGCTTTCCACTATCTTCACCCACACAGTCAAGGACTGTGCACCCTGCTGCCTCCACCCCTACCTAAAGAATCAAGGCTACTGTACCCTTCCTCCCCCTGCCCAAACAATTGAGGTTGCTGCATTCTGCTGCTCCTCCCCACCCTCACAGTTAGAGAAGCTGAACCTATTGCCCCTTGTTCCTGTCACCACAGTCAGGGCTGCTGTGCTAAGCCCTAGAGTGCCAGGTTCTTTGCCTCCACAGCTGGGACTGCTGTACCATGCTGCCCTAGTCACCAGAGGTGGGGCTTTTGCTACTCCCTGCTATTCACTTCCATTGCCCCAAATGGTCAGAGCTGCTGCACCATGTGTACCCCATCTCATAGTCAGGGCTGCTGTACCCTCATGCCCCCTGTGTTCTGCACCACAGTCAAGGCTTCTGCACCATGCTGTTCTGTATCCCCTGCCACCAGAGATAGGGTTGCTGCACCCTGCTCCTTTCTACACAGTTGGGGTTGCTATGGCCTGCTGTGCTCTAGAGCTCCATGCCTCTGCAGTTAGGGCTGCTGTACCATGCTGTAACTTACCACATGATTCAGGGCATTTGCTGCACCCTGTTGCATGCCTCCACAGTTGAGGCAGTTGCACCCTGCTGTTGCCCCTGCCACCAGAGTCAAATCTTTTGCTATACCCTGCTCCCCACATCCCTTGTCCCAAACAGGCATGACTGCTGCACCCAGTCCCACAGTTTGGGCTGCTGTATCCTATTGCCACCCTTATCTCCTGCCTTAACATTCAGGGCTGCTGCACCCTGCTGCCCTCTGTCCCCACACCCACAGTCAGGGCCACAGCACCCTGTTGCCTCCTGTTCCTATCTCCACAGTCAGGGCTGCTGTGCTGTGCTACACCCTAGAGTCTCATGCTGCCTTCATCCACAGTTAGGGCTGCTGATCCCTGCTATGCACTTGCATTTCCCCAAATGGTCTGGGCTGCTGCACAATGTGTACCCTGTGCTATTGTCAGGGCTGCTGTACCCTGATGTCCACCTGTGTCCTGCCCCACAGTCAGGGCTTCTGCCCCATGCAGTCCTCTGTCCCCTGCCACCATTGTGCCCTGCTGCACCACAGAGCCCCTTGCCTCCGCAGGCAGGGGACAGGGTGCAGCAAATGCCCTTACTCTTGTGTTGCACCCTTCCTGAACAGCTGGAGTTGCTGCACCCTGCTACTCTCTCTCTCTCTCTCTGTCACACAGTCAGGAACACTGCACATGTTGCCCCCTGTTCCTGTCTCAGCAGGATGTAGCAAAGGATCTGACTCTGATGGCAGGGGGACAGCAGGGTGCAACTGCCTCAACTGTGAAGGCATGCAATAGGGTGTAGCAAATGTCCTGAATCTTGTGGCAAGTGGCAGCATGGTGCAGCAGCCCTAACTGCAGAGGCATGGGGCTCTAGGGTACAGCAGGTCACAGCAACCCCAACTGTGTAGAAAGGAGCAGGGTGCAGCAGCCCTGTCAGTGGTGACAGGGGATAGAAGACAGCATGGTGCAAAAGCCTCAACTGTGGGGCAGGACACATGGAGCATCAGGGTACAACAGCCCTGACTGTGAGATGGGGTAGATGTGGTGCAGCAGCCCTGACTGTGAGATGGAGTGCATGTGGTACAGCAGCCCTGACTGTGAGATGGGGTACATGTGGTACAGCAGCCCCGACTGTGAGATGGGGTACATGTGATGCAGCAGCCCTGACTGTGAGATGGGGTACATGTGGTGCAGCAGCCCTAACTGTGAGATGGGGTACATGTGATGCAGCAGCCCTGACCATTTTGGGCAATGGAAATGGGTAGAAGGGTGCAGCAAAAACCCCACCTCTGGTGTTAGGGCAGCATGGTGCAGCAGCCCCAGCTGTGGAGGCAAGGAATCTGGCACTCTAGGGCTTAGCACAGCACTGCAGCCCTTACTGTGGAGACAGGAACATGGCAACAGGTGCAGCATTCCTAACTGTGAAGGTGGGAGAGAGAGCAGCAGGGTGGGAGGGTGCAGTAGTCCTGATTCTTTAGGCAAGGGATGGAGGCAGCAGGGAGCACAATCCCTGGCTGTGTGGGAGAAGACAGTGGGCAGCAGGGTACAGCAACCTTGAATGTGAAGCAGAATGCAGGGGGCTTGTGGGGCAGGGGACTGGTGGCAGTAGACTGCAGCTGCCTCACCTGTGGGGCACAGACATGGTGCATAGGAAAGCCATATAGTGTTTTTAGTTACACACATACATGATGTATTTTCACACAGAAACCACCAAAGACCTGAAATTTGTGAGTTCTGACAGGACATGTGCTTGAAATACTGTAGCAGAATGTGACAAGCACCTGTTTGTTAATCTGACATGAGAAAAAAAGTTCTTACATGATTATATTTATGAAGGCTTTGTCAAAAACAAACTTTCTGTGAATGAACAAAATTTAGATTTATTTTATACTCATTAAACAGCTCTGTGTTACATAGTTAGAAAAAAAATTGAGGTTTGATTAGAAAGAACAGAGCTGTGATACAGACATGATGATATCTCACAGAAAAAGATTTCCACTACTTTAATTCAGCATTGGAACTAAAATGGACAGCTTTTTAAAGGAAGAGAATGATATATTTTAAGCTGATCAATTTAAACACAAACCAGAGAATGGGGTTGTAAGAAACCTGGTTAGCTCAGCAGACCATAAATTCTACAGAGTGCTGCTCTGATTGGGAATCTGAAACAGCAAGCTACTCCAAAATGATGTAATCGCACTCTAAGTTTGACTGAGAGGACAGAAATAACTCCACTGTTTTCAGCCACTACAGAGCAAGTTAACAAATGCTGATTTAAAGAAAACCACAAAACCAAACAGTGTGAAATTTTCAGGAAACACTAATCATGACACAAGGACTTGAACTGCAACTTTTTAAGCTTTTATTAAAAATATGTAAAAACTGTTGCACGTGATCTTTAAAGGAAGGTGAATGGGAATATTTTGAAATAAATACAAAGCTCTCGGGAGGGTGATCATTCTGACTATGTCAATCCTCTGAGCCAGGCCCAAGGGGAGAGTTGTCCATGAGGCTAGATCTGTTTTCAGCTGCAAGACGAAGGGGAAGTAGTTGTGTCTGTAGTACTCCAAGGGGGATTTAGGGATAGATACTCCCAGGTATCTTGGTTTTTCCAGGTTCCACCTTCCTGGAATACTGGTCTGCATGTTTGGCAAGGGGGAGTAGTGAAAGGTGAGCAGCTCCATTTTAATAAAGTTCAGTTTATACCCCGAGACCAATCTGAAGGAATCCAGAATTTGCTTGACTGTGGAGAGAGATTGTTCGGGGTTCCATAGGTACAAAAGGATGTCATCCACGTAAAGGGCAATATGGTGCTCAATACCTCACAACTCTACCCCCTCTATTCCCCATAGCTTCTCTAATCCTCTGAGTCAAAGGCTCAATGAAGACCGCAAACAGCAAAGGGGAGAAGGGGCATCCCTGCCTTGTTCCCCTATCTAGAGGGAAGTAATTGGAGTGATGCCCAATTACCTTCAGGCAGGCCTGAGGAGAAGAGTATATGTTTTGAAGGGCTGTAATTAGTGCGGGGAGAAAGCTGAGCTTATATAAAGTTGTGTAAAGGAAAGACCATGCCACCCTGTCGAATGCCTTTTCTGCATCTAGGCTGGTTGGAGTTTATATGGTTATATAGTTGGAGTTTCACTAGTCTGCATGTGATGGACCACATGAAGGGTCTGTCTAATGCTGTTGGTGGTAGTGTGGGACTGAACAAATCCTGTTTGATCTTTGTGGATTAGTAGAGGGAGCACCTGATCCACCCGATGGGTCAATATGCTCATGAATACTTTATAGTCCTGATTAAGTACCGATATGGGCCTATAAGAGGTACATAATTGTGGATTCTAGTCAGGTTTGTGGATTACAGAAAACATAGCGTACGAACAAGATGGGGGGAGGAGATTCCCCTCCAGAACTGAGTTGAACATGCTGAGGAGATTAGGGGAGGTCTGTGTCCTGACTACTTTGTAAAACTTGGCTCCATATCCGTCCAGTCTGGGTGACTTCAGTGACTTGGCATTTGCAATAGCATTGGACAATTCCAATTCCATTATCAGGGTAGTCAGGGCTTCACTTTGGTCTTCTCTAAGTCATGGCAGGTGATTGACTGTAGGAATTCAACTATCTGTTGTGAAGATGCTGTATGTTCAGGGGTGTACAGGGACTTATAATACAGGGTAAAAGCCTCCGCAATAGTTGGCCTCCCAAAGGGTGACGCACCGCTAAGATCGTAGCTTCTTTTTTTTTGTTTCTGAATTTGATACGCTAACAACCACGTAGCTCTTGGGCCCACCTCGTAGAACATCTGGCGCAGGAAAGTCAGTGCTATCTCCGTTTGTTGTTGAATGAGCTGATCCAGCTCATATCTGGTTTGTTGCAGCTGTGGGAGTATGGACGTATCCCCCTGTTTGTGAGCCATTTGTAGGAAGTGGAGAGTATCCTCCAACTTAAGTCTGTGTGCTCTGCGTTGTTTTTCGCGCTCTGCAGTATATTTTATTATGTGTCCCCGGAGTACAGTCTTAATCGTATCCCAGTAGACTGCGGGGGTAGAATCTGCAATTGGATTATCGGCTTTTATCTCTAGAATTTGCTCCGTGAGAAACTCACAAAACTGCTTAGAGCACAGGTAGTATGGGTTTAGCCTCCAGAATGTCTTCTTGGGTTGAAGTCCAAAGTCCCATGTGGACGTCTGGGGGGGGGCATGGTCTGAGATAGAAATACCTCCTATTTGAATATCGTACAATGACCCTAGGTTCTCCACCTGAGTATAAACCTGGTCAATACGGGAGTAAGTGTGATGAACTGGGGAATAGTAGGTGTAATTCCTGGAGTGGGGATGAAGCCTCCTCCAAGCATCACACCATCCTGTCTCACTCACAAATTTCTTGAAAAATCTTTGGGTTGCTGACTGTTTAGGGGGTTTCATGTTGGTGGAGTCCAAATTAGGGTCAATAGTGAGGTTAAGGTCACCGGCCATCATGAGCACCCTTTTGTCTTTTGTACAATCTTGTCAAGCAGAGATTTCATGTGGGGCATCAAGATGCCCAGGGGGAATATACGTTTACTAAAGTTACCTGTTTATTGTTTAGCATGCCCTGCTCCAGTACCATGTGGCCCACCAGGTCGGCCCAGGTGAACTCGGCTTTGAAAGCAATGTTTGGGGAAATTATTATGACCACACCTCTTCATCTCCCCGCTTTGGCAGAGGAGTAGAAAACCTGCCCCCAGCTCAACTTGGCCAATTTTGCATGCTCAGTAGGGTTCATATGGGTTTCCTGCAGGTATGTCAAGTCGGCTTTAGAGTGCCTGGCAAAGGCTAGGGTCATAGATCTTTAATAGGCAAAGCCAGGCCATTAATATTAAGGAAGAGTAATTTTACCTTAGGAGAACACATGTTGTCAATCGAGATATCCTCCCTAGTTTAGACCCCCTTCCCCCTGGTGGAGCCCTAGGTCTGCAATTCCTGGAGCACACCCTCGCTGAGCTTATATTAACAACTAATTACATCAGGAAACACATAACAATAGATGAATATTTTAATAAAGATAAACTTTACCATGACATTAACAAACTGGTACTTCCATGAATCAGGAAGTCCTGATCCAGTGGTAAGGAGAAACCTTACCAATCACCCAGGACCCCTGGGCTTTAGCACTTTTGTGCTTAGTGGGAAAGGGTAAGTGGGGTTAGGCGACATATACAGGTGCCACTCATGGCCTGCTAAGATCCCGGCTGTAACCTGTGGGGGGAAGTACTCTTCTGAGGAGACGATCGCCTCCTATGGACTCTGAAAGGACACGGATCCAGAGTCCAGAGCCACCCCTTCAACCCCCACCCAACCCCCCAGCCCAAGTGGGGGGGCAGAGCAGTTGCCCCTAGTTACAAAGTCCGGCCCTGGTCCCCTGGACAGTTGTTCCACAAACCAGGCCCAGTATGTACCTCCCTGTCCAACCCTGACCGACAGCAGGGAACCCCCACGCGTCTGGCCTGCGTCCGATAAGGGCAACATCTGACCCCCCCATCACTGACTGGGATAAAGAGGTGTTCAGGTTTGCAAGTTTGTATACCTGTAATGGCTGTAAGTATTCAAGAGTCAGGGGTTCCGGAGTAAGATCGGGCTCTCCACTGCACCCCCAAAATGGTCATCACCGTGACCCTTTGCAGTTGGAAACAGCCCCTTGGCCTCTGGGATCAGGATGTGAAGATCATCCCTATAGTCTCTCGAGAGGGTCCTTCTAGTACCCCCCATCAGGCAACCCACCAAGGGGAGGCTGCCTGGGCCACCATCATCCAGCAACCTAGACAGTACTTTTACAGTTTCCCAGTCCTCCTCCCCCCTTTTTGTTTTCCTCCCTTCCCTCTGCCCTCCCATCCCAAGTTCTTATTGTCTGTGGTGAAAGTCCGCAAATTCATAATGCCACTTATTCATCCTCCAGTCACTTGTGGCAGATCTGTATTTAAATGGGGCATCTCAGCCTTGTTATGTAGCCTTGGCATGGTGCTTACACCTATCTCCCCCTTCTCTTTTTGTCCCTCTCCTTCCCTTCCCCATCTCTTCCCTACTCCCATTCCCTCCACCCTTACTCTTCCAATTACCCCCATCTCTCCTGCCTCTCATTAGGCGGTGTATAAGTATTGAAACATGTTTAGATAGGGCTTGCCTGGTCAACAGTGGCTTGCACATGCATTGCATCCTTCCCCCATTCCAAGGCTGAGGCACTTCTCTAATCGAATGGGCTACCCATGCCCCCCCAGACCCCCTCTGTGCTCTCCTTCCACACCCCTCCTGCTCCATCTCCCCTCCCATCTCCCCATACCCCTGCATCACCCTCCAAGATCCCCTGCATCATATCTCGAAGCTTGGGGTCCAGCTCCCCCCCAGCCGCATGGGTTCAGTACCAGGCAGCAGCACGAGGATCCGGGCTGCATGTAGCCTGTCGACTTTCAGAACATACCTCCAACCCTCCCTCAGAGCATTTAGTGTCATCAAGTCTCCCCCCCACCCACAGAGCAAAGGAGCTGCAAAATCCTTTAAGGCTATGCCTGCTCACCCACCTCCATCATGACCCCCCATCAAGGAAGAGCCCTTCTAACCCTCCCAGAGGCCAGCACCTTTCCCTGGTGTGCGGGGTAGGTTCTTCGTAGTAAAGGAGCCCCCCTGCCATGGAGCACCCCTCTTACCCCCCTCCCACATTGGGAATAGAATAACATAGTTTTTATGTCTGTTGCTGTCACTAGGTCATCCCTCTACTGCCCTTCAAAATAAAGTGTTCAGGGAATACTTGCAGCCCCCACATGTTGCTGCACCCGTTTTTCCTGTCTGTTGCTCCATCATGGCTGGCTGGGACACTCACAGTGCACCAGTGATCTTCTGGAGGGCCTCCACGCCCTGCCTGTGCCTCACGCTTCCCTGCCCACTGCTCCACATCTTCTGGGCTAACTTGGAGGCCACGGAGGGCTCCCAACTCACATTGGGCTGGGGGACATTGATATTTCTCTTCTTAAGCTCTGCAGCAACCTCCTCAGCCACCTTGTAGGTGTGTGGGCCGTTCGGGAAAAGGACTGTCATCTTGGAAGGGTAAGGCATGTGAAACTTGATGCCAGCTACCTTCAGTGCTCTCATTACTGGGATATAAGCATGCCTTCACACCATAATTTCGGGGGCAAAATCATCATCGAAATACAGTCTCTGTGCCTCAAAAAAGACTTTCCCTTCCTCCAGGCTGTGTGCAGGACAGTCTCCTTTTCCTAGTATCTTAGAAATTTTATTGAGATGGTGCAGGGGTGAGAGCCTGGCGCCGGCCTAGGGCCCAGGGTATGGTGTGCCCACTCCAGCTCCAAGGTGATAGACTCATGTAAGTGAAGCAGCTCCTCTAGTAATTTCTGCAGGAAGGGGATAATTTATGTTCCTTCTGTGCCCTCAGGGATCCCGGAGAGCCTCACACTGTTTCTCCATCTATGGCACTCCACATCCTCGGCTCAGGACCATAGGGCTCTAATATCTCCATGAAACTGGACTATGGCATGCTCCATGTCCACAAGCCTTCCCTCTGCTTCTGCCATTTGGGTCTTGCTGCTTTCCTGACGCTGCTCCAGTTTTCCAATATCTGTGCGTAGTGCTGTTGCAGTCGATTTCATTTCTCGGGGAAGGTCCCTAATTTCTGCCAGCATTTGGGTCATTTGTTTCTGGAGAATCATGTGGGGGGCCTGATCAAGTGACACATTGCTCTGGCACAAGGTCAATGAGGCCCAGGAGTCTTCACTCTCTGACCCCTCATCTTGCGATCTCTCCTCTTCTTGGTGCACTAACAGCGAAAATTTTGCCTCCCTTCGCTTCTTAGGCATTTTTTGTTGCCCTCCAAGTTTGTTGTTGTAAGGATGGTTATGGATGTGTTGAATTAGGAGGGTTGTTGTAGGGATCATTCAGGAAGCCACTTAGCTAAGGCTGCCATAGTGTTCGTGACGTCACCGGAAGTCCTCCCCAGATGTCTTTAACCAAACCCTGGGAATCTCTAGCAGTCCCTCATCAGGAGATCAGAGTGAGCAGGAGGGGCAGTAGGGAGTAAG
This sequence comes from Neoceratodus forsteri, assembly GCA_016271365.2. Lineage (NCBI taxonomy): Eukaryota > Metazoa > Chordata > Ceratodontiformes > Ceratodontidae > Neoceratodus > Neoceratodus forsteri. The sequence goes on from JADMNL010000027.1 coordinate 11,935,510, forward strand.
AAGATCTTGCAAGTACTGGGGTCCCAGTTCATGTAGGGCTTTATAGGTTGCAACCAGACATTAGAAGTGATCTGCCACTGAACTGGCAGCCAGTGCAGTCCGCGCAGCACAGGCTTAATATGATTAGACCTAGACGTACCAGTCAGAAGACTAGCTACCGCATTCTGCACTAGCTGCAAGCAGTGGATATCAACCCCCGGCAGCCCTGGATAAAGGTCGTTGCAGTAATCAAAGCGGGAGGTGACGAAGGCTTGGACCAATATGGAAAGGTCAGTCTGAGGAACCAGGTGTTTCACCCGGGCAATATTCCTAAGATGATAAATGGAAGGTTTGACAACAGCAGACACCTGAGATTTCAGTGTTCAACTATCATTAAAAATAATGCCCAGGTTTTGCACCCGGTCTCAGGTCAAGAGCTGGACACCATCAAGCCATAAGGCAGATGGAAGCTGGGCTCTAGGACCCACCTCAAGGTGACCAGGGTCCACAACCAACACCTCAGTCTTATCCACTTCAACCTCAGCCAGCTAGTGCTCATTCAATCTCTGATCTCGACTAGAAAGCTGCTAAGCATGGAGTTCGCACCTTCCTGTTCGGGAATAAAGGACAGATACAGTTGGGTATCATTTGCATAGCAGTGAAACCCCAAACTGTATCACCTAATGATCTCTCCTAATGGCAGCATATAAAGTGCGAACAACATGGGCACCAAAAGTGAGCCCTGCGGTACCCCACAAGACTGGGGGTAGGCATCGGAGGAATAAATTCCAGTGACAACGCTCTGTGTCCTGCCTGTAAGAAAAGTTCAAAACCAATGTAGAACTGTTCCAGACAGTCCCCAAAGAAGCCGCAGGCACTCCAAAAGCACACCATGGTCCACAGTATCAAATGCCGCAGAGAGATCAAGAAGGACTAGAATAGTACAAGCCTTTCAGTCTCTCGCAATTAGGAGATCATTTAAAACCCAGACCAGGGCAGTCTCAGTGCTATGTCTTTTCCTAAATCCAGATTGGAGAACATCATAGACATTGTGATTTGTGAGATGGTCATCCAGCTGCAGAGCAACCACCTTTTCAATAACCTTACCCACAAAGGGCAGGTTAGAGACAGGCCTACAGTTAGCTAAGCAGTCTGGGTCCAAAAAGGATTTTTTAAGGAGTGGTTGAACAACCGCCTCCTTGAGGGGATCAGGAAAGACCCCCTGCTCCAAGGACTTTCAGACAATTTCAGCAAGGATCGGGCATATAATATCTACACAACCTACTAATGGTGGTGTAGGGCCCAGATCCAAACTACAGCAGGTTGGTCGTACAGTCTGGACAATTCTCACATTGTCCATGAACTCCGTCCTGCTAAAGTCGAACCAGGCAACACGGGCGATCGCCACCTCACGCCGATCTCCGCAATCCCTTAAAGACTGAGCTGGGCTGATACCTGATCCAATGCTGGCAATCTTATCCCTGAAGAACAGAGCAAGCTCATCACACGTTATTTGTGAAAAATCTTTACCAGACTGCAGACTGACTGGATTGCACAATCTGTCGACAGTCCAGAAGAGTTGAGCTGGTCTGTTCTGCACAGCAGGAATCTCTCTAGACAGGAATTCTGCCTTTGTACGAGTGATTGCTGATTGATAGACCACATAGTGGTCCATCAACCTAAGTCTGTCAACATCAAGACCAGATTTCCACCAACATACAACTGATATTTATTATATAACTTTTCTGGCCTGACAAAGGTAGTTGCCTCTGCAACCCATATACATATGCATGGTCATTCATTTGACCTGGTCTTCTCGCTTGGAGTGGAGTTCATTGACCATATGGTGGAGCCAGTCATTTGGTCAGAACATCATACAATGATATCCTCATTCAGAGCTCCCTTCCCGAAATGATCTTCCCCTATGGAGATGGTCTAGTACCTCCCTTTAAAGGGTTTGAACCTGGAAGGTCTTATGGCGGTGCTGGACCTATCGGGTGTAATGAGTGCTTGCGAGGAGCTGGGGGAATTGGTGTCGGCCTACAACAGGGTGGTCACTGAGGCCTTCAACTCAATTGCACTAACCATGTTTGGTCCCTCACTTCACACCAGGGCACCTCTTGGATTGATGGGAGTCTCAGGGAGTTCTAGATGATGGAGGTTAAAGGTTGGAGTGGCGTTGGTGAAGGTCCCAGCCTGATGTGGACGTGCTTATTTTGATGTCTCATTTTACAGACTATCAATCAGCAATCTTCTGTAAGAAGGCAGAGTTCCTGTCCAGGGAGATTGCTGCAGTAATTAACAGACTGGCTCAGCTCTTTTATACTGTTGATAAGCTGTTTAGTCCGGCCTGTCTTCAGTCCAGGAGAGCTTTTTCACAATTAAAGTGTGATGAGTTTGCTATTTTTTTTTTGGGGGGGTGGTTTGTATGGTATTTATTTCTTGTCTTGGCCGGCACTCATAGTACCATTGGCTGTCCCCCGGCGCTGTCCCCCAAGGGTCAGGCAGCCTCCCTTATGCTCTGAGGACTTACCATTCATGGCAGGGTGGTGGGGAGTGTATCAACCTACCCAAAATGGATTCAGCCAGCGAGGAACCTTCTCGGTGGTGGTGTCTGTGGGGACAGTGTCATGCTGCATGGCCAGGAACTTTTCTGTTTTTCTTTCCTGAGGTGAGGCATGTAGTGATGTGCGTACTCTTCCAAGCATCTGCCCCATCCCCTCCACTTTCTGTAGCATCAATCATTCTCCTCACCCCCCCACAACCCCTGGTAGCCTGTGCTCATTCCCAAACATGGGTTGCCAGCGTAGCATGAGGTAAAGTGTGCAGCGCCTCAGCCCTCAGTGCCACTGGGCTAGCTTGCTCTGTTTTTTTGCTGATAAGATTGCCACAATCACATCTGGGATCCAGTCAATGCCCTCCACAGGTGCTTGCAGTGGTGAGCTGGAGGTCATGGGCAGTCTGTTTGTTTAATCTAACTTTGATCAGTTGTCGGGATGAGGAAGTTGTGAAGGTCATCTGGGAGCTGAGGCCCACCTACTGTAGCTTGGACCCAGGCCTAACACACCTTCTTGTGGGGTGTGTCGAGTCCATTAACCCGGTCCTGGCTTTGATAGTCCCGTGTTCTTTGAAGAGGTGTTTTTTTCCCAAGCCTCTGAAGGAGGCAGTGGTGAGGCCCCTCTTAAAGAAACCATCCCTGGACCTGGACTCCCTAGCCAACTGCTGATGTGTCTCTAACCTTCCCTTTATGAGAAAGGTTACTGAGAAGGTGTTGGCTGTCCAACTGGAGGACCATTTGTCAACTCATGACATCTGTGACCCACTCCATTCAGGTTTCCAGAAAAGGCACAGTATTGAGACTGTCCTGGTTTGGGTGCTTAATGATCTCCTGGTGGTGAGGGATTGAGGAAATTATAGCATATTTACATTCCTTGATCTCTCAGCTGCATTTGACACTGTGGATCATGGTGTGCTGTTGGACCACCTGTGGGTTCATTGTGGGCTGACTGTCATAGTCCTCAAGTGGTTCCATTCATGCAGCTCAGACAGGATGCAGAAGGTGGTATTAGGAACTTTTTCCTCTGCACCACTGCCCATGTCATGTAGGGTCCTGCAGGGTTCCATCTTAGTGCCCATGTTGTTTGCAGTGTATCTGCTACCACTGGGGGACATTATAAGGCAGTATGGGCTGAGTTTTCATTGCTGTGCAGATGACAGTCAGCTCTACTTGTCTTTTGTGCCCAAACAGCAAGATGCTGTCTCAAGGATCAGTCAGTGCCTTGCTGAGATCCAGAACTGGATGAGTGTCAACTGGTTGACATTGAATCCAGACAAAAAGGGGTACTTGTGGTGGAATCTGGTGGTCCAGGGGTTGGTGTGCAAGTTGGTCGAGTTTCTGGTCTTAGGATAAGGGATTCCCAACTTCTCACCTCAGAAAGGGTGAGGAATCTTGGCGTGGTACTGGACTGTGGCCTGATGCTTAAGTTCCAGGTGTTAGCCATATTATAGAGTGCATTTTATCATCTTTGTAACATTTCCAAGATTAAACACCTGATTCCCCTGATGATCTGCTATCACTGGCCCATGCCTTCATGACATCCCTTTTCTTTGATAAAGCCAATTTTGGCTGCCAACTACAAGCAACCTGCACTTTGTAACTAGACCTACAGACTAGAGATATTTTATAATAAAAGTATTTGTGTTTGAGGTTATACTCCACATTTATCTTGCTTGTAAAATAATCTTGTCACTTGGCTATTGTATGTTCTCATCATATGATGTAAATTGTACTATAGTGTATGGTGGAACATTGTTATCGCTGGAAATTCCACCATACCAAAATGCTGTTCATCCATACATAGAAGACTGAATGGAATGCTGTTCTGACTGTACATGCAGAACAGCATTCTATTAATGTAGACTGCGAAGCTTGAGCTCTGTAAACAGAAAACTGCCACATGCCAGTTTTTGCTCTAAATGCACTGAAAATGGCAGTGGCGGTTTCTCAAATATCAGTTAATTAGCAAGTTGGATCAACCAGACTTTCTGTGTTTATCAAGTTTGCTTACATATTTCAGCATATGGGAGTTCATTTTTTCTCGCTAAGCAAGATGTCTGATCGCCATGTTATTTTTTTTTAGCAAATACCACCCACACAAGAACGGCAGCCAATGGAAGTGTGCGCTTCTAATGTAGGGACACCCAGTCCCTAGCAACCACACAACTCGTCACATCAAGAGCAAGATCAGTCTGTTTGCTGATGATACCAAGGTAGGCGCAGTGGTGGATGACCTAGGAGGATGGCAGGGGTTGCAGGATGATCTGGCAAAGCTTAAAACCTGGTCAGACACCTGGCAACTGGACTTTAATGCCAAAAAGTGCAAGGTGCTGCATTTTGGGATGAAGAACCCAAGGAGGAGTTACCAGCTAGGGGGAGTGCAGCTAGCCCAGACAGAGGAGGAGAAGGATCTGGGTGTGCTCATTACAGGGTAAATGAACAACTCGGCACAATGTAGGAAGACAGCTGCAAAGGCCAACAAAATGCTGGGTTGTACTGCAAGGGGTATATCCTCGAGGAGGGAGGAGGTAATTCTGACACTGTATAGGTCATTAGTTAGACCACACCTGGAGTACTGCATGCAGTACTGGCATCCGTATCTGAAGAGGGACATTAAGTTACTTGAGGGGGTGCAGCGCAGAGTGACAAAGATGATCAAGGGGCTGGGGGACTTATCATATGAGAGGAGGTTGAAGGAGTTGAACATGTACTCACTGGAGGAGAGGAGAGACAGGGTAACATGATTGAAACCTTTAAATACATGAAAGGAATAAACAAGACAGGTACAGAGGGGCTGTTCAATGTAAGGGAGGGGAGGGCCACCAGGGGCCATGATATGAGACTGGAGCGAGGAAGGTTCAGGAGGGAGATGAGGAGACACTTTTTTACAGAGAGGTTGGTGGCTGGGTGGAATGCGTTACCTGCTGAAGTGGTATGCAGTAGAACAGTGGACTGCTTCAAATGAGGAAGGGACAGGACAAGGGGGAGGGTTAATGAAGGGGAAGGGTGGAAGGAAGGGGCAGCTGCAGAATAAGGGGTGTTAGCTGCACATTCGAGCAGACTTGATAGACTTCTAGGCCTTTATCTGCTGGCAAATTTCGTATGTTCGTAGGAACAAGCTGTGGTTGCCAAAGGACAAAATGGGAGACAGCAATTTATTTTAACATGGGAAAAAGATTAGAAGGGCTCCATACACCATAAAAAATACTGGCTGGGTAACCCCATGCAGAACCATTGTGTTCTGCCACCACGGGGTCTGATTCCCAAGGACCTCTCGAGCTTTGCTGTTGAGGTCAAAGGTAATCAGACCCCTCTGTGGCAGAACACACTGGTTCTGCATGGTAACCCAGCCAGTATTCTATATGTTTAGTCTGTTCTTCTACTGACTTGGAGCCTTTGCAAAAGAGCCAGTTTGGATCAAAGGTTGTAATTCCGTAACTGAAATAAATAAATAAAAAATCCTGGCTTCAATATTGCAATACCCTTTACTTTGGGATCACGGGGGTTGAGCTCTGCTGCCTGCAGCTAGTGCAGAATACGGCAGCCAGGTTAATGACTGGCCTTTCCTGGTCTTGTCACATTACACCTGTGCTCCGCTTGCTGCACTGGCTGCCTGTAAGGTGGCAGATCACCTTCAAGGTTGGTTTGCTGAACTATAAGGCACTGCAAGGACTGGGGCCCAGGTACCTGCAAGGCTTTCTACAGCTTTACTGCCCACTCTGTCCCCTCTGGTCAGCTGTTGTGGGCCTCTTGGTGATTCCAATGGTGTGTCTACAATCTGCTGGTACTTGAGCATTTTTGTTCCTGGCACAGACCCTACAGAATTCACTTCCTCTCACTATCAGAGAGGCTCCATCAGTAAATGCTTTCAAAGGGGAGTTGAAGACATTTCTTTTCAGGGAAGCTTTTCCCTCTTTTTAATTAACCTGAACTGCTTTTACGGTTGGATAGTGACTGTCATTTAAATTTATTTTAATTAACTTGCTCATGTGTACAGTGCCTTGCGTCGAAACTGAAAAAGTGAATTTTATAAGTAAATCAACTAAACATGTTAGTACATCTTTGACAGTATATATTGTGAACTTTAGAATACAGCATTTTATTTTACTTGGCATTATTCTGAAAGGCATTATGCTGCATGATAGCAATACCACTTTGGTTATTGCATAATATCGGTACAGTGTAGTGTAGGTCTGTTGCCACAAGAGGGAAGCCTTGAGATAGCAGCTAACGCAGCTAGCTGCAGCCTGCCATCTGATGGCAACAATCACATGCTACATTCCTTGTTTGTTTTTTTTTTAATAAGAGGGATGTAATGTGCCTTTGTTGTCACAGGAGGGAAGCCTTGAGATAGCAGCTTAAGCAAATAGCTACAGCCTGCCATCTGGTGGCAACAATCACATGCTACATCCCTTTTCTTTTTTCTCTGAATTTTGTTGTTTCAAATATTTTATTAAAATGCAGCTTTTATAGAAAACAGTAGACATGAACAATGATATCAAGTTGTATAAAGTAAAGTAAGTAAAACTTTATTTTTAAAGTGCTTTTCATAGCCAAAGCACTGTACAAACACATTAAAACAGTTAAATTAAATTAAGCAGTCATATTTAAAATCATTCAGAATAAGCTTTAAGAAACAAAGAAGGTTTGAGCTCAGATTTAAAACTTGAGTCAGTCAGGCATTCTCTTATCCGACAAGGTAGAGAATTCCACAGGGATGGAGAAGCATAAGAAAACACACATGCCCCAGATGTCTTTAACTAAACCCTGGGAATCTCTTGTAATCCCTCATCGGCAGACTGGAGAGAGTGGGAGGGGCAGTAGGGAGTAAGAAGATCTTACAAGTACTGGGGTTCCAGTTCATTTAGGTCTTCATAGGTCGGCAGCCAGACCTTAAAGGTGATCTGCCACTGAACTGGCAGCCAGTGCAGTCCATGCAGCACAGGCGTAATATTACTAGGCCTAGATGTACCAGTCAGAAGCCTAGCTGCCACGTTCTGCACTAGCTGCAAGCAGCGGATATCAACCCCCGACAGCCCTATGTAAAGCGCGTTGCAGTAATCAAGGTGGGAGGTGACGAAGGCTTGGACCAATATGGAAAGGTCAGCCTGAGGAACCAGGTGTTTCACCTGGGCAATATTCCTAAGATGATAAAAGGAAAATTTGACAATGGCAGACACCTGAGATTTCAGTGTCAAACTGTCATCAAAAATACGCCCAGGTTACGCACCGGTCTGAGGTCAAGAACTGGGCACCATCAAGCTATAACCAAGACAGAAGCCCGGCCCTAGGACCCACCTCAAGATGACCAGGGTCCACAACCAACACCTCAGTCTTATCCGGGTTCAACCTCAGCCAGCTAGTGCTCATCCAATCTCTGATCTCGCTAGACAGCTGTTAAGCACGGAGATTGCACCTTCCTGTCTGGGAATTAAGGACAGAGACAGTTGAATATCATCTGCATAGCAGTGAAAACCCAAACTGTATCACCTAATGATCTCTCCTAATGGCAGCATATAAAGTGCGAACAACATGGGTGACAAAATGGAGCCCTGCGGTACTCCACAAGACAGGGGGAAGGATCTGTGTCCTGCCTGTAAGAAAAGTTTGAAGCCAATGTAGAACTGTTCCAGACACTCCACAAAGAAGCTGCAGGCACTCCAAAAGCACACCATGGCCCACAGTATCAAATGCCACAGAGAGATTAAGAAAGATTAGAATAGTACAGGCCTTTCAATTTCTTGCAATTAGGAGATGATTCAAAACCTGGACCATGGCGGTCTCAGCAGTATGTCTTTTCCTAAATCCAGATTGGAGAACATCATAGACATTGTGATTTGTGAGATGGTCATCCAGCTGCAGAGCAACCACCTATTCAATAGCCTTACCCACAAAGGGCAGGTAAGAGACAGGCCTACAGTTAGCTAACCAGTCTGGGTCCAGAAAGTATTTTTTAAGGAGTGGTTGAACGACTGCCTCCTTGAAGGGATTGGGAAAGACCCCCTGCTCCAAGGACTTCCAGAAAATTTCAGCAAGGATCGGGCATACAACCTACTAATAGCGGTGTAGGGCCCAGATCCAAACTACAGCAGGTTGGTCATATAGTCTGGACAATCCTCACAATGTCCATGGACTCCAGCCTGCAAAAGTCGAACCAAGCAGCACAGGCGCTAGCCACCTCACACCGATCTCCACAGTCCCTTAAAGACAGAACTGGGCTGATACCCGATCTAATGCTAGCAATCTTATCTGTGAAGAACAGAGCAAACTCATCAAACGTTGTTTGTGAAAAATCTTTATCAGACTGCAGACCGACTGGATTGCACAATCTGTCGACAGTTGGGAAGAGCTGAGCTGGTCTGTTCTGTGCAGCAGGAATCTCCCTGGACAGGAACTCTGCCTTCTTATGAGTGATTACTGATTAATAGACCACATAGTGGTCCATCAACCTAAGCCTGTCAACATCAAGACCAGATTTCTGCCAAAATACATATGACGGAGGGACATGATAGAAACTTTTAAGTACCTCATGGGAATCAACAAAGTTCAGGAGGGTAGCATCTTTCAGAAAAAGAGATGTGTAACTACAAGGGGGCACAATTTAAAGTTAGAGGGGGGATGGCTCAGGGGTAATGTGAGGAAATTATTTTATACACAGAGAGTGGTGGGTACATGGAACTGCCTTGCTGGAGAGGTTGTGGGGTCTAAAACAGTGGGGGAATACAAACATGCATGGGACAGATATAAGGCAATTATAGTGGGGACTTGCAGGAAGTAGGCTGTTGGTTAACTAGAATCTGCAGCTTATCCAGTGGGTAGGGAAATGGGCAGACTGGGTGGGCCAAGTGGTCCTTATCTGCCGTCAAAGTCTATGTTTCTATGATACTCATTATATCACTTTACTGGCCTGACAAAGGTAGTTGTCTCTGCAACCCGTATACATATGCATGGTCATTCATTTGATCTGGTCTTCTCGGTTGGAGTGGAAGTCACTAACCATATGGTGGAGCCAGTCATTTGGTCAGACCATCATACCATGAGATTCTCATTCAGAGCTCTCCTCCTAAAATGATCTTCCCCTATGGAGATGGTCCAGTACCATCCTTTAAAGGGTTTGACACACTAAGCTGAAAGGTTTTTTACAGATGCGACCTGGGAGCACAAGGAAGTTAAGTGACTTGCTTAGGTCACACAGTATGGAAGTGGGGGGCTGTGAGATTCAAACCCAGGTCTCCAGGTTTGCAGCTCGGAGACTTAAACCACTGCACTATACTGCCTCCACAGCAAGAGTGTTTTGGCTCCTTTCCTATGCAGCATTCCTCAAAACTGTAAATGAGCCTCTGGCTCAAAGGTTGTTAAACTGATGTTATAAATAAATAAATAAGTAAATAAATAAATAAATAAAACAACTAAACCCTGGGGCAACTCCAAATCTTCGTAATTCTCTCCCCTACCTCTTTCCAAAATCTCAATATATTCTTGCACTCTCCAAAAAAAATATGTGTAGCGTTGTTCCCCTCTCCCCGCAGTTCTGCCAACACTGGTCTATTTGACTTGTTCCCATATATTTGGATTTGTCTGGTGTAATAAAAAGGCGTGTCAAAATTTTCCATCTGAATTCTCTCCAGCTCCCAGATGAGGTTGTGTGACGGACTCCCTGCCAGATCTGTAACCATTGTTTCTCACGTACTATTTCTCCCGTTTCCCTTTCCCTTTGTTGTTGGATCCCCTCTACCCCTTGTAGTCTGGTTTCCTTGTTTAGTTCTGTGTACAGTCTATAAACCATTTGTGTGGAATGTTGTGTTTGGGTGAGCAGCCTAATTCCATTAGCTAATTGATACTGTACTTCTGGCCTATTTATGTTACTGTCTTGTGATTGAAGGTAGAATCTTACTTGTAAATACCTAAAGAAGTCTTTTTGCAGTAAGCCATGTTCTGTTTGCAGTTGCCCAAATGTTTTTTATGTCTGTCCCTGTTTTAAAATGTTCTGGAAGTTGTAGTCCCTGTCTGGCCCATTGTCTATAAATGTGGTCTGTGTGCGCAGGTAGAAACTTGCTATCCTTCCAAATTGAGCCCCACTATGTCGGAGTGTATTGACTGTGTTGCTTTTTGATGATCAGCCAGTTCCTGTACGTATGCTTTGTCCGTTTATTTGTAAGTAGTTCTAGATCTGATTTTGATGCTATGCTCCAGATCAATGTATCTAAGTGTTTTACCATGTTGGTGTGCCTTTCTATGTCTTTCCAGACCAGTTCCTGTGAACTGTTCAAGAGGTCTATGAGTGGGATCAGCTCTGCTGCTCTGTAGTATGCCTGCATGTTTGGAAGCCCATGCCCGCCCATGTGTTTATGCCTTTGTAGTATTTTTCATGATATCCTGGGCCTGCGATTGTTCCATATAAATGTCCTTAATACTCCATTAAGTTCTTTCCAGTCTTTGACTGGAGTTACCAAAGGTAAACATTGGTATAAAAACAAGAATCTTGGCAATACGTTCATTTTAACTGTATTCACTCTATCACTAAATGACAGGAGAGCATCATCCCCCTTTTAATGTCTGCATACACCTCTGTTTTTAACTTGCCATAATTTATTGTATATAGTTTGCTGAGGTGCCTGGGTATTTGGATGCCTAGGTAATGCACTTACCCCGGGTTCCATTTTCCTGGCAGCATGTGCTTCAGGTCCCCATCTATGTCCCCACTTATTTTTATTATCTCAGTTTTCTTAACATTCATTTTGAATCCTAAGATTCCTCTGTATTCCTTTGCTCAGGCTAAAAAACCTTTAAGTTCTCCCTGGGGTTTCTCATGAATATCACAGTATTGTCTGCGTACAATGAGACCTTACTCTCCACTCCCCCCACCTTCACACCCTGCATCTTGCTTTGTCTGTCTTCAGTCGGTGGATTTTGTGTAAGTTATTAGCACCTCTGAGGGGTGTCTCTTATGGTAAAAGAGCCTACATGCATGAGGTTTGGGTGAGAGGCTCAGGAAGTGAAGCTGAGTGGTCTGGCTGCCTAAACCTTCTGAGAGGATTCTCTTATACCATAAGAAACACCCAATGGAGGCCTTATTAATTTATTTTAGTGAAGCACTGCATTAGGAAGAGTAGAGTCCAGGAGGGGAACTAGGATCCTAACTGATAGGTTTAAATGCTTCATTGGCAAGCATTTATACTTGCCAAGGAGGAGGAGGCACTGAAAAGGAGAAGGGAAATCCTAGCCCCCCACCAAAAAAATCACAGTAGTTAATGAGGTAAACACAAAGAGAAATCCATAGGGAGATGGGCAGGGGTAAATTATTTTTTTATTTATTTTTATTTTAGTCTTTGATAACTGAGTAAGGCCCACTAGGCACAAGTGCCTATTTTCATGGGTGACCTGGGAGCACTGGGTGGTTAAGTGACTTGCTCAGAGTCACACAGTATGCAAGTAGAGGTTGTGAGAATCAAACTCAGGTCTAGTCTGCTGGATGTACCAAGCTCATTCACACCTCATCCCTCTAACCTCTAGGCTATACTGCCAGAAAAAGACAAAGGCAGTAAGGACAGGGATGGGGCAAAAAAAGGTAAGGTCGTCAAAAAATGGAGGGTAATGAGTACCAATGCCCATAGTCTAGGTAACAAGTGCCCTGAACTGGTAGAGGGATGCCTGGATCTCGTGGCAGTCACAGAAATATGGTACAATGAGAGCCATGACTGGGATGCCAACATACCAGGGTACACAATCTACAGGAGGGACAGGGAGGGTAGAAGAGGAGGAGGAGTAGCTCTCTATGTAAGGGAAGGGATTCAAACAATGGAATTAAAGGGTAAACATGGAGGAGAGGAGGCACTGTGGGTCACCCTGGAGACTGGAAATGGAACCACAATCTGCATGGGGTTGTATACAGACCCCCATCTCAGAGGGAGGAAATGGACAAAGAAATTATAGAAGACATCCTTAGGATGGCAGAGAAAGGGGAGATGTTGTTGATGGGGGACCTGAATGTTAACTAGAGCACCTTTGCTGCAGCCATATCCAAGAGCAGGGCCATTCTTGATGCCCTACAGGGGGCATGTTGGAACCCACTCAGAAGAGAGCATTCTTAGACCTGCTACTCTCAAATGGGAATGGAGAGAGGATCTCGGATCCAGAAGTGGATAACCTTCTGGGAACATGTGACCACCAACCAGTGGTTCACGATAAACTCAGCTGCAGAGTCAAGCCCTACAAAAGTGAAGGTACTGGACTTCAGGAGGGCTGATTGTGTCAAAATGGGAGAGTGCCTCAGAAAAGCACTAGCAAACAGGCAAGAAGGAGGGGTGGAACATTAATGGGGAAACATCAAAACTGCCATCACAGAGGCAACAAGCCTTTGTGTGAAGCAAATAAACAAATCAAAACAAAAGCAAAAAACACTATGGTTCTCAAAAGGGTGGCGGGGAAGATTAGGGAGAAACAGATAGCATTCAGGAAGTATAAGGAAACACAGAAGGAGCAGGACAGAGAACTGTAACAGTTAAAGCAAAAGGAAGTGGAGAAGGCAGTCAGAATAGCAAAGGCCCAAACCGAGGAAAAGATAGCCAACTCAGTTAAGAAGGGGATAAAAACTTTTATAGGTACATTAGGGAGCAAAGAAAGACTAAGGCAGGAATACTGAGGCTGAATAAACAGGAAGGTGGTTGGGCAGAGAGCAGAGAGTGACAGTGAACAAGCAGGGATACCGAACGAATACTTCTACTCACTATTCACAAAGGAAGAGCAGGGGAGATACCTAATCCAGTCAATAGAAGCACTCTAGATAGGGGTGGTTGATATTAGTCCTATCACAGAAGAAAGGGTTCAGAAAGAACTCCTAAAACTGAAGGCGGACAAAGTAATGCGGCCTGATGGGATTCACCCCAGAATTGTAAAAGAACTAAGGGGAGAACTAGTAACACCATTGACTACCCTTTTTAACAAATCATGGGGGGATGGTGTGGTACCTGAGGACTGAAGGAGGGTGGATGTGATTCCCCTTCACAAAAGTGGGAGCAAGACAGAGGCAGGAAACTACAGACCTGTCAGTTTGACCTCAGTGGTAGGGACAATTATAGAATCACTTCAGAAGGAAATAATTATTAAGTACCTAGAGGCCAGTGGGGCACAGGACCTAAGGCAGCATGGATTCACAGCGGGAAGGTCATGTCAGATGAATCTAATTGATTTTGACTGGGTGACAAAAGTAGTAGAGCAGGGAGGGGCTGTGGACATGGCCTACCTAGACTTTAGCAAGGCATTTGACGCAGTCCTGCAAAAAAGATTAATAAACAAATTAGCCAGCCTGGGAGTGGGTCCCAGGGTGGTAGCCTGAGTAAAACATTGGCTGGACAACAGGACACAGAGGGTAATAGTAAACGGGGTCCACAGGGAGGAAAGGGGGGTTACAAGTGGGGTACCGCAGGGTTTAGTACTGAGTTTGATCTTTTTTAATGTCTTTATAAGCGACAGTGCAGAGGGACTGGAAGGAAAAGCATGTCTCTTTGCAGATGACACAAACATCTGCAACAGGGTTGATAAATAAGGTGGGATGGAAAGGATGAGACGGGACTTGGTAAGGCTGGAGAAATGGTCAAATGGCAGCTTAGATTTGACGCAAAGAAGTGCAAACTAATGTACCTGGGAAACAAAAACCCAGGGGAAGAGTACGCAATGGGGGGTGAGATACTGACAGCAACAAAAAAGGAAGGGGGCCTGGGGGTAGTTATATCAGATGACCTAAAGATGGGCAAGCAATATGAGAAGGCAGTAAGGAGGGCTGGGGGGATACTGGGATGCATAGGGAGATGCATAAGCAGTAGAAAACAGGACGTTCTTATCCCTCTGTACAGACAGTTGGTGAGACCCCATCTGGAGTACTGCCTGCAGTTCTGGAGACCCTATCTCTGCAAAGACATAGACAGGGTGGAGGCTGTTCAGAGGAGGGCAACCAACATGGTGCAGAGTCTGCACCAGAAGCCATATGAAGAGAGGCTAAAAGAGCTTAATATGTAATCCTTGAGGACAGAAGGGAGAGGGCGGACATGATAGAAATGTTCAAGTACCTCAAGGGAATCAACAAAGTCCAAGAGGGTAGCATCTTTCAGAAAAAGAGATGTGCAAGAACAAGAGGGCACAATTTGAAGATAGAGGAGGGATGGCTCAGAGGTAATGTTAGAAAGTATTTTTTCATGGAGAGGGCTGTGGCTGCATGGAACAGCCTTCCTGAGAGGTTGTGGAGTCAAAAACAGTGGGGGAATTCAAGATTGCATGGGACAGACGTAAGGCAATTTTACTGGGCGGTAGGAGGAAGTAAGCTGTTGGTTAACTAGGATCTGCAGCTAATCCATTAGGTAGGGAAATGGGTAGACTGGGTGGGCCAAGTGGTCCTTATCTGCAATCAAGTTTTACATTTCTATGTAGAGAGGTACAGCCAGTGAAACACAGAAACATAGAATGTGACAGCAGATAAGGACTGTCTGTTCCAGTCTGTTCATTTTTTAACCTTCATTGTTTGCTGCAGACCCCACTTGCTCTGCAATGCCACCCCCCTTCCATACTTCTATGATTCCCTTGTGCCTGTTCCAGGCATTACTGAACCCCACCACTGTTTTTGACTACCACTACCTCTGCTGGAAGACTGTTCCAGGTATCCACCACCCTTTCTGTAAAGAAACACTTCCTCACATCCCTCCTGAATCACCCCCTCCAGCTTCATAGCATGCCCCTGTATTCTAGAGCACCATTTTCTTTGAAAGATACCCCCTTCTGTACCTTATTAACCCTAGTGAGGTATTTAAAGGTTTCTATCATATCCCCCCATTCCTCCAAAGTGCACATATTTAGCTCTTTTAGCCTTTCTAAAATAAAAGATTTCATCATAGGACTTTTGATACAGACCTTGCACCATTTTGGCAGCCTCCTCAAACCACCTCCACTCTGTCTAAAGTTCGTTGCAGGATCATGGGTCCTTCTCCAGGGTTATGCTCTGCAGGAGGGTGACTGCTTCTTATGCAAACTCTTTGCAGAGCTCTATCCTCAGCTGATAGCAGTGAGGAAATAAATCTCTCTCCTGCTGCATCACTTCAACTGGAGCCAACAGCCCACACTCCCCAAGAGGCCCACTAGTTCAGGAGGGTGGACAGTGGTGGGGAGCAGGAGGGTGGCAGGGGCAGCTGCAAGGAAGTCAACCACCTCCACAAATCCTGATGGCAAATCACTTTGCACCCCTGGAGGAAACTCAGGTACCCAACTCCACCAGTGGGGACTCTTGGTCAGTCAGTGGGAGTGATGACCTGGTGGTACCCAGGGGTAAGAGTAAGAAGAAGGCAGCTAGGAGAGTCTTAGTGGTGGGGGATTCTATGATTAGGGGATTAAAGAGGGTGGTGGGTGGGGGGCAAGGAGGGATGAGGGATAGTTAGGTGCCTTTCTGGGGCATCAGCCATCCAGGATATAGACAGAATAGGGAGGGCTATAAAGAGGGAAGGAGGAGATGGGGGTGCTGGTACACTTGGATAACAACAATCTGGCGAATCAGCCTATGGAGCAAGTGAAGCGGAACTTTCAGAAGCTGTGGGCTGATTTCAGGCACACTCAACCTCCTAGGCCTTTTCCGAGGTCCTTCCGGTGAGGCTTATGATGAAGGGAAAGACAGAGTAAGGACGGAAGAGATAGAGGAATTTAATGGGTGGTTAAAGGGATAGGGTCAGGAAAAAGGGAACCACTTTGTGAGTGACTGGGGGACAGGAGGTTCGTCAAAAGTGATGGCCTTCACCTGACAAGGAGAGGACCACTGCACTGGGTCAGAAGTCTGATGTCTACATCAGACAGTTAAACTGACTGTAGGGGACACTGAGGCAAGGGGAATCATGGTAAAAGGAGTGAGGGGAGAGGAACAGCTGGTGCTCCCTCTGTACTGGGAACTGATAGCAGTAAGGTGGGTAAAAATAAGGCTGAAGTTCAAAAGGGAGTAGTGGAGGAGGCAAAAAGGGGAAGGATCTCTAGATCTGCAGGCAATAGGAAACATAAGAAGGTAGAGAGAATGGAAAGGAATGCAGGTGTAGGATCACAAAACAGCAAAGGAGGATCCAGAGATAGTTGGAAGGGGCCTGCCTTAATGCCGGGAGTTTGAGTAAATAAGACGAGAGAGCTCCAGGCATTAGTGGCCGACCTCATCACCATCACAGAAACTTGGGGCACACAGAATAATGACTGGGACTTGTCAGTGCCGGATTACACGACGTCTAGACAGGATAGAGGGAAAGGCAAAAGGGGAAAATAGCCCTGTATATCAGGGAGGGCAGGTTACACAATGTCTAGACAGGATAGAGGGAAAGGCAAAGGGGGGGAATAACCCTGTATATCAGGGAGGGCATGTTACACAATATCTAGACAGGATAGAGGGAAAGACAAAAGGGGGCAATAGCCCTATATATCAGGGAGGGCAGATTACACAATGTCTAAACAGGATAGAAGGAAAGGCGAAAGGGGGCAATAGCCCTGTATATCAGGCAGGGCACAGAGGCTGAGGAGGACAGAGACATCAGGGAATGCAAAGGGGAAACAGTCACGGACAAGAAAATAGAGGTGGAGTGATCTATGGATGACCACCAGGGCAAGGAGAAGACAGAGAGATAGGGAGCTTGGGAAACAACTGGCAAGGGGAGTGAAGAATGGGAAGTGGTGGTGGTGGGTGATCTGAACCTGTCAGATATGACCGGGAACATTACAGTGGCCAGATGCACATTGCAGGATTGCCTGCTGGTGCAACAGTTTAAGGAACTCACTAGACAGGTGGCCACTCTTGATTTGCTGCTGTCTAACTCAGAGATGGTGAGTGGAGTGAGGATAGGGGAGCCACTGGACTCCAGCAAACAAAACTCCATTTCATTCAGATGGTCCTCAGGACCAGAATGCCCCTATCAAAAACTGAAGTACAAGATTTCAGAAGAGCAAACTTCAGCTGGATGTGGGAGCTGGCCTGAGACAAATTGACTGGGGTGGACAGCATCAGCGATGTAAAGGAAAGATGGGGGGTGGCAATCAAGGCAACAAAGTCCTACGTGAGAATTGTTACAGAATCTGTTTACCAGACCAATATGGTTTTCGGAAAGGGTCAGAGAAGCAGTGAGGCCAAGAAAACAGACGCAGAGTACAAAGAAAGGCAGGAGGAGAACTGGGAGAGTACCAAATAAAAACTAGGCAGACACAGAGCTGTGTATTGCAGAGGGGTCAAGGCAGGAAAACCAATTCTTCAGATCAAGAAAAAAAAGGAACCAGGGAGGGTATTGTTAGTGGTATCCTGTGATATGGGAAAATCAGTTTAGCGAGTGAGTTTGGGGTGACATCAAAATGCCTAGTGTAAAATGGGCTATCGCCTTAATAGCATATAGTAACTATAGCGATATTGCGTGTGTAGGGAGTAGTAGTTCTGCAGTATAGAGGGGTATACTGGTTGAGCTACTCCATCGCCGGTCCTCTGGTGTAGTGGTTAGAGTCACTACCTCTGTGTCCGGCAGACCCAGGTTTGGGACTGGCTATAGGGTTTTTTGTTTATTTGTTTTGTATGGGTGGTTTATAACTTTATTTCTCTTGGTTTCCAAGGTCTCATCCCCCCCCCACCCTGCCATCTGTGTTCCCCCCACTGCCTGCACGTTGCCCCCCCGACATTCTCCCCTGATGATTTTAACCCCCCCCGAGCTTCCCTTCCCCATTGTCACCCCTTGGAGTTGATTATAACCAGAAATGGGTGGTGCGGGGGGCTAATGTAAGTACAATTCACCCCCTTAGAGCCCTTAAGCACCACTCGCTGATTGTGGTGGTCGGTGTTGTGTTGATCGATGGTTTAACTTTCAGCAATGTGTAGTTGCCATTGTGTTCGGTGCCATTTTTTGTTGGCGCTATTATGACATAGAACAAAAAGCAGCCACCCTTACTGACTGGTTCTGCTCTGTCTTCACAAGGGAAGCCAGTGGCCTCTGTTTGAAGGTGGCATCAAGAGGCTGTCAGGAGTATTCCTGGAATGAGGCAGCCAGTATTTAGCAGAGAAAGGGTCCAGAAGGGGCACAAAGTCCCAAAGGTAGCTAAAGCTTCAGGGCCAGAAAGGATACACCCAAGGGTGCTCGTGGAAGTGGTTGGGGAACTGGTTAAACCACTAGCAGGGCTATTCAACAGCACAGTTCCTACAGGAGTAGTTCTGAAAGGCAGGGGGTGTAGTGGACATAGTCCAGTTACATGGGGGGCACAAGAAGCAAGTGTGAAATTACAGAACTGTCAGCCTTACTTCTGTAGAAGGTAAACTGATGGAATTACTGATCAATGAGGACCTTTCGGAGTACCAAGAAAGCAATAGGTTACAGGATAGTAAACAGCGTGGATTTGTTTCAGGAAGGTTTTGTCAGACCAGACTAATAAGTCTTTTTTTTTTTTATACTTGCTGACCCTAATAGTTTTGTTTGTCTGGGTAACAAAGGTAGGAGATAAGGGCCACGCTGTGGATTTACTCTACTTTAGTTTCAGGAAGGCTTTGAACTCAGTGCTACAGAGAAGATTGCTGAAGAAACTGGAGCACCTGAGTGCAGCCAGGGACACAGTTAGATGGGTAGGAAACTGGTTGAAGGACAGACAGTACAGAATGGTGGTAAACGGGTCAAATGGGAAGAGAGGGGGGTCGTGAGTGGGGTGCCGCAGTGATCTGTCCTGCATCCAGTCCTCTTCAGTATGTTAATTAGTGACACTGGAGAGGGCTGCCAGGCAGGTTGTGTCTCGCAGATGACATGAAGTTCTGTAGTAGGGTAGATAGCAATGAAGGGACCAGGGAGATGTAGAAGAATCAACAAAGGATAGAGAGGTGGTCTAAGATTTGGCAGTTAAAATTCAATGCCAGAAAATGCAAGGTTATACACCTAGGAGAAGAAAAAGGAGACAGCAGAGGATGGGAGAGGTTAAACTGGGCACTACAGCATAGGATGGGGACCCCGGAGTCATCATTAGTAACTCCCACAAACATTCACGCCAGTGTAACAAGGGCTATAATAAGGAAAATAGGATGCTGGGGTGTATTGGAAGGGTATTGATGGCAGGAAAACGGAGGTACTACTACCTCTGTACAGGTCACTAGTGAGGCCACTCCTGGAATACTGTGCTGCATGCCAGAGTCCTCATCTAAGGAAGGACAGGTACTGGATGCTGGGGTGTATTGGAAGGGTATTGATGGCAGGAAAAAGGAGGTACTACTACCTCTGTACAGGTCACTGGTAAGGCCGCTCCTGGAATACTGTGCTGCATGCCAGAGTCCTCACCTAAGGAAGGACAGGTACTGGATGCTGGGGTGTATTGGAAGGGTATTGATGGCAGGAAAAAGAAGGTACTACTACCTCTGTATAGGTCACTGGTGAGGTCGCTCCTGGAATACTGTGCTGTGTGCTGGAGTCCTCACCTAAGGAAGGACAGGTACTGGATGCTGGGGTGTATTGGAAGGGGTACTGATGGCAGGAAAATGGAGGTACTACTACCTCTGTAAAGGTCACTGGTGAGGCCCACCTGGAATACTGTGCTGTGTGCTGGAGTCCTCACCTAAGGAAGGACAGGGACAGGCTGGAGACAGTGCCATGTACGGTGACCAAGACAATTCAGAGTCAACAGGGCAGATCTCATAAAGACTGTCTCAAGGCACTGAACATGTACTCACTAGAGACCAAGCGTTGGGGGGAAGGATATGACAGAGACCTTCAAGTTCCTGAAGGGAAGAAACCCTGTACCATGCTGAGTTTGCACACTGTTTCATGTTATTTTTTGTAACATGTCTATACTACTATCTCTGCTTTATTGCATTCCTGTCCCCTTCCCCCAGGTTGCACCTGGAAACAAGCCTTGGCTCAGTGACCCCAAGATCAGGAGTGAAACTGGGGGGGTTAAGAAGGATGTGAGGAAGCTGTATTTTTATGGAGAGGATGGTGGTGGTGCCGTGGAACAGTCTACCAGCAGGGGTGGTGGGTGTCAAGACCATAAACAGTTTCAAGTATGGCTGGGACAGAATGAAGGGTTTGGGGGTTGCTCAAGTTAGTAACTGTAGGGAGGAGAGCGGGGGAGAACTGGGAGGGTAAAACCTTATTTGGACAGTAGGCCCTGGGAGAGATAGGGAACTCCAGACAGAGTAGATGGACCCTTGATCTTTTCCTGTGAAGTGAAGCAGGCCATTCCTAATGCTGCTGCATAAGAGGACACTGTACACAGGGTAAGCAGTACTGTGGCTCTGTGTGCTGATTGGCTGAAATCATGTAAATGATTGATAATCATGTGCACACATCCAGAGCTATGGAATAAATGCCCCCGTACTGGTTTTGTGGTTTATTTTATTCTCGAGATAAATATTCAGAGTATGATACAGAGCCTATGAATCAGATGCTCCGCTCCCTGGACACCCACCACCTGTTCACATCCAACCACAAAGACTGGCTCTTGGCTGAGTCCCACTGCCGTTGCTTTTCTGGATGGACCCCCCCCCAACCTCTGTCACTTCCTGCATTAACCGTAGGGTTCAACCGCCCTTGTTATGTTGCCAACCCTCCTTCTTAGCACTTACCCTTCCCTCCTTACTACTCCCCTGCATTCTCTATGTTTTTCCCCTTTTCCCTTGCTTGGAGATTCCCCCTCTGCACTTGTCCTTGTTGGTCCAGCTACCTTTCTTGTAAACTGCGTGTTTTGTCTGTTAAGATAACCTGACACCTTGTCTGCTGTATTGAGTTTGTTACTTTCTTATTGTTGTATTTTTGTCTCTTCGGCTTCATTGTGTTAACTGGTTCTAGTTCCATTGTACTTTGCAGTAAGTTTGCTCCTGTGCCATTGTATTTTGGCCCGGGTCATACCTGAAAACAGTCCCTGGGATCAGTTTACCTACTCGATTATCACAGTCATAAATAAATAAAATAAAGAGATGCCAGTGTTTTCTGACACTCCACTGTTCTCACTGAAATTCAGTGTTATGCAGCTTGATTTGAGACTGAGGAGTATAAGATTCATAGTGGTAAATCTTTTTTTTAATGCTTTTTCCACCTTTCTCTGGGTCTGCCTGACAGCATCCCACTGATTTACTGGTTATCCATCACTCACCCAGAACCACAGTGTGGTGGGTGGCCAGACTGTTGGTAACAGAAACACAAAATCTGACGGCAGGTAAGGAGTGCTTGGCCCACCCAACTGCCCATTTGTCCCTACCTACACTGTTACTGCAAACCATGTTCAATCTACAGCTCTATTGCCCTCCTTTCCACTATGATTCCTTTGTGCTTATGCTGTGCATTCTTGAACCTCACCACTGCTTTTGCCCTCACCACCTCCGCTGGAAGGCTGTTCCAGGAATCCATCACTCCTTCTGTGAAGAAGTACTTCTCTATTTATTTTATTTATTCATTTGTTGACCAGGTTCACTGATCCAAGAATAATTTCCAGGCATGATCTGGGCCACTAAGATGGTACAAGAATGCTGCGACACAATACATCATCAGGGTACAAATACATCAATGATAATACAATGCAATAGGTAAACAGAAATAACAGGAGGAACTTAATTTTACAGAGGTTGTGTGTGTGTGTGGGGGGCAGGGTAGGGCATAACACCCAGAGAGTACAAGGAACTAAACAGAAATAGCAAAATCGCACAATGCATGAAAAACAGGTTACTTATAAACTTCTTCTCCTCTCCTGCATCTACCTCCCTCCAGCTTCATAGCACATCCCCTTGTTCTTGAGCACCTTTTCTTCTGAAAAATAATTCCCATGAGGTATTTAAAGGTCTCTTTATCATATTTCCCCTCTCCCTCCTCTGTTCCAAGGTGTACATGATGAGGTCCTCTTATCTCTTCTCGTAGGGCTTTTGATGCAGACCCTGCACCATTTTAGTTGCCCTCCTCTGGATCATCTCCACTCTATGTCCTTCCTGAAATTTGGTCTCCAGAATTGGATGCAGTACTCTAGGTGGGGTCTTAACAGTGACCTATAAAGAGGCAACACCACTTCCACCTTTTTTCCTTTTATTCTCTTTATCTCTTAGTGGCCTCAGGCATCCTTCTGGGGTACTCTCTCAGCAGGGTCTCTACTCCCTGCCTGAACTCCCACTGCTATTATCATCCCACTGCACACCCAGTCAGGTGCAGTCCCCTGGCTAATGTGGTACCCCCAGCCCGTGGAGGCTCTGCCCTCCGATGGCAACTACAGACTCAAAGGACCCTACCTGGGTGGCAGGGCCAGTGAGGGAGTCTCCTGGTGTGCTGGGCCGGCCTTGGGATGTGGGCCTGCCCCTGGAGTCCCCATCATCTCCATGGCACTGCAGAGGGCTTTTGTCCCTTAAGCGTAAAGTTTTTCCCCACTGGAGTGTGGCATGCAATGACGCCAGTGCAAGGTGGTCCCTGCCGGTGTCACTGTACTCCACCCACCACATTAGCCGCCGTGCCTGTAGTACCCCCAATCTCCATCGGGAGCCACCAGGACACCAGGCATCCTTGAATCTCACCCCAGGAGAGGAGAGCTGTCCTTTAGACGATCCTCTCCCACCCCCTGCCGACCCCCTGCAACCTGAGTCCATCTCCGAACCTGGGTCACTGGCGTGTTGCAAGGTGTGGCTTCCAGTGCCTCAACCCTCAGTGCCACTGGCCCAGCTCAGCGCCATCATTTTGCTGGTGATATGCCTCCCTGCACATCCCATTCACTCTTCCTACTGCCTTGTTGCACTGCCTGGCCACCCTTAGGTCATCTGATATGATTATCCCCAGGTCTCTTTCCTGCTTGGTGGTCATCAATACCACTCCACCCATGTTATATGCTGATCCTGGGTTTCTGTGCCCTAAATGCATTATTCTGCACTTTTTTGCATTGCGACCTAGCTGCCATACCCTTGACCACTCTGCTACTTTTCTCAGGTCTCTGCTCATCCTTTCACCCCCGAGTGTCCACTGTCCACCCCATTACAGATTTTGGTGTAATCTGCAAACAGGCAGACCTTCCCTTCCAGCACATTTACAATATGACTTATAAAGCATTAAAGAGGACCAGTCCCAGCACTGATCCCTGAGGTACCCCACTGGTCATCCTCCCTTCCGATGTGAACTCCATTTACCACCACCCTCTGTCACCTATCTCCTAACCAATTTCTTATTGAGTTACCACCTTTGGACCCACTCCTAAGCTACACAGCTTGCTTACTAGTGTCCTGTGTGGAATGATGTTGAATGTCTTACTGAAATCTTGGTAGGCCATGTCCACCACTCACTCTTGGTCACTCAGACAAAGAAATCTATTAGATTCATTTGACATGACAACCCCCTGTGAAACCATGCTGCCTTGGGTCTTGTAACCCACTGGATTAAAGATATTCCACAATCATTACCTTTAGCAGTAATTCCATTAACTTTCCCACCACTGATGTCAGGGTGACTGGCCTATAATTGCCACCCTCCTCCATACCACTTTTGTGAACTGGGACTACATCTGCCTTCCTCCAGTCCTCTGGAACCACTTATGTTTTCAGGGAACTGGTAAACAGAATCGTCATACGTGCAACCAGTATTTCCCTGAGCTGCCTCAATATCCTTGGATGCACCCCATCTGGCCCTGCTGCTTTGTCCAGTCATGTAAGAGCGTGTGTGTGTAACAGAATAAAGCAACCCATTACTCATTTAATCCCATGGGGTGCCACATGCAGTGATGCAAGTGTGTATTTTGGCTGCGGCACTCCAGACATCCTGTGGCAACCCCTCCCCTTTACTCATGGCCCCATCTATACTACCATGGTTCACTCTAACCTTATTGCTCTGGTTGAGTTCTATAGCAGTACTAGAGGGCGGACCTATGCTATCACTCAGCTGACCTTCCTGAAGACGTGTGCTCACTATCTTGCAGGATGAGTCGCTGTCGGACGTCCAGTGGTTTCACCATATAGGATCACTGATATCTTTCAAGCATTGCAATCTATATTCTCATGTCTGATGAACTACTGGAGATGCAACACAGACAATGGGACAGGAGTGCGGAACATTAATCACTTTTTTCTATCTTTTCAGTAAAGTCCACTGCATTATGCATGTGTAATGATGTGCACCTGTTTGCAATTAGTATTTGGACAAAATGACTGAGATCCTTCCTAACTGAGCTGTGCAAGATTGTAAGCACGGATCTGGTACTAGTGGCAGTGCAACCTCCTCTTGCACTATGGTAGGCGAAGGGGTGGCATCAGCTGGCAGCACAAGTATGCTCTCTATCCCTATTATATAATTCAGTGGGACAGCCATGGCTACCATCAGGGCCACAGAATGGCTAGGCAGTAACAAAAACAAGTGGCTCTCTGCCCCAAGTCTGCCAACTGCTCATACTGTAAGCTCTTAGGCTCGGTCTGCTCCTGAATCATCTTGTGAGAGAGAGACACACAGAGAGAGAGAGAGAGAGAGAGAGAGTGTGTGTGTGTGTGTGTGTGTGCGTGTGCAGTTGCTAGCTGTCCTGCTAACTATGGTGCTTCGCGCCCTCTGCTGGCCAACAATTAGCTCATCTAGAATGCACCCCGACGCAGACCAACTGAGTGTGTGCACATGTTGCGGCTTGCCGAGCAGAAGGAACAATAGGAGGAGAAAGCCAGGTGGACAGCTAGCAATCTAGGCGGCGCGCGCCCTCTGGTGGTCAATAAACATAGCAGCAGTCGATGACGCTCGCCAGCCGGAAATAGGGGGACGAGAAAGAGAGACGAACAAATATGGCTAATCCTCGCCTCAGGGGCTTGGCGGGAAGCGGGGGAATGATTTGTAAAACAAATATCAGGTCACTGTCCAGTAACCAGTCCTATCCCCTTATACTGTGCACACTTGGGCTCGATCTGCTGCCGATTCCTGGCCCGGGGCAGCCGGCTTTACGTGCTCACAGAAATAATTCACAATGCGTTATGTATTTGGTCATTCAGTCGTTTTTATTTATTGGGCAGTGTCGCAGCGCCGAACTGCCCTGCTGGCGCTGCAGCGAGGCCCTCTCGGTGCCTTGAGCAGTGATCGCCGAGCTGCCAGCAGACCGTGCAGCAATTCAGGCATTAGGCAGGCGGGGTTGTTGTGCTAGCATTTCACTAAATGTACCAGAGCTGAGTAAAGGCACAAGTAATTGAAGTTGACACTGAAAGAACGTCCAGGCATACCTCTCAGCCATTGGCGTAACCATGCATATTTATTGCACGCACCTGCGTACAGAAAAAAATGCAGCAACGCTCATTTTTTTAATGTTGATCCCAATTCCCAAAACCTGGCCTTCCAGTATTGGGCATGTGGGTGGGTGGGTGGGTGGGGGGTGAGCTGTGGACCTCACTCCAAGTCAGACATGCAGGCACTGCAAAATGTTGGCACTCGGCAAAGCCCTCGGACCAGGTGCCTCTTTACTGTGCCTGCCAACCACTAGCGGTAGTTTTTCCCGCCTGTTTTTGGGTTGCCCTGTGAGAGAGTCTTCAGCTGCTGCTCGTAGTACCATCGTTGGGCATGACTTGTGAGAGGGAAAGTCGGGACCCGGGACTCATCCAATCCATCATCATGATCGCCAATTGTTGTTCTTGTCCCTGCCTAGGGTGGTCCCTACCGCCCCCTCTCCTTTTATTGCCTGCAATAGTGATAAAAGCAATGCCCCCTTTCTTCAGGGAATTGGGATCAGCATTAAAAAGAAGGAGTGTTGCTGCATCATGTTGTGAGAGAGAGAGAGAGACACAGTGTGTGTGTGTCTCTACAGTTGCTAGCTGTCCTGCTAACTATGGTGCTTCGCGCTCTCTGCTGGCCAACAATTAACTCATCTAGAATGCACCCCGACGCAGACCAACTGAGTGTGTGCACATGTTGTAGCTTGCCCAGCGGAAGGGACAATAGGAAGAGAAAGCGAGGTGGACAGCTAGCAATCTAGGCGCCGCGCGCCCTCTGGTGGTCAATAACATAGCAGCAGTCGATGACGCTCGCCAGCCGGAAATAGGGGGATGAGAAAGAGAGACGGACAAATATGGCTACTCGCCTCAGGGTCTTTCGGGAAGCGGGGGAATGATTTGTAAAACAAATAGGTCACTGTCCAGTAACCAGTCCTATCCCCTTATACTGTGCACACTTGGGCTCGATCTGCTGCCGATTCCTGGCCCGGGGCAGCTGGCTTGCAGCTTGCTTGTGTGGCTCTGTGCGCCTTCTGCCGGCTGTCAGTGAGCTGCTCGTCATCTGCCGCCAGAGGGCGCTGCTCCACGTGGGGTGACAGTGTGCGCACCCGCTGTCAGAGTATAGCGCGCATGTGCCGTGGCCGCAATCCGGAAGTGACAGTAGGAGGGGAAACGGAGGCGGACAGGGTTGGTTACAGCTAGCTGCGGGTCCGGGAGGATGAATGAGCAGTAACGTGGGGGAAAGAAATAGGAGCTCAGCGCCTGGCGACAGCAGACTCTTTTCGCCCTCCGCCTCCCCGGTAATTTGTCTCGGCTTTACATGCTCACAGAAATAATTCACAGTGCATTATGTATTTGGTCATTCAGTCGTTTTTAATTATTGGGCGGTGTCGCAGCGCCGAACTGCTCTGCTGGCGCTGCAGCGAGGTCCTCTCGGTGCCTTGAACCGCGATCGCCGAGCTGCCAGCAGACCGTGCAGCAATACAGGCATTAGGCAGGCGGGGGTTGTTGTGCTAGTATGGCATGTATTTCACTAAATGTACCAGAGCTGAGTAAAGGCACAAGTAATTGAAGTTGACACTGAAAGAACGTCCAGGCATACCTCTCAGCCAGTGGCGCAACCGTGCATATTTATTGCACGCACCTGCGTACAGAAAAAATGCAGCAACGCTCTTTTTTTTTTAAATATTGATCCCAATTCCCAAAACCTGGCCTTCCAGTCTTTGGCATTGGGGGGAGGGGGGGGGGTGACAGCTGTGGACCTCACTCCAAGTCAGACATGCAGGCACTGCAAAATGTTGGCACCCGGCAAAGCCCTCGGACCAGGTGCGTCTTTACTGTGCCTGCCAACCACTAGCGGTAGTTTTTCCGCCTGCTTTTGGGTTGCCCTGTGAGAGAGTCTTCAGCTGCTGCTCGTAGTACCATCGTTGGGCGTGACTTGTGAGAAGGAAAGTCGGGACCGAACTCATCAGTCCATCGTCGTGATCGCCGATTGTTGTTCTTGTCCCTGCCTAGGGTGGTCCTACGCCCCCTCTCCTTTATTGCCTGCAATCGTGATAAAAACAATGCCCCCTTTCTTCAGGGAATTGGGACCAGCATTAAAAAAAAAAAGTGTTGCTGCATTTTTTCTGTATGCATGGTTACGCCACTGCTATAGGCAGGTCATGGGAAGGGGGAGCAGGTTAAAATTACTTGCACAAAAGTCCTTTTTACAGCTACACAGTCTACCATTTATTTGTACAAATAAGGGAGAAATAGGTTGTGTATGATTTTGTCTTAAAATAATTCCATTGTTTTACAATGCAAACCACATATGGGAATCACAGCCTACTATTCTGCATCTCATTTGTTTTCAATACCCCAACCTCATAGCTACTGTATTACATTAGCTCATGTAAAAATAATAGTTATTCAAGGGGTGTTGGTTCTTTAAGAGGATATGTAATGCAAAGTTTATTCAAAAGCGCTTGTGGCTCCCATATATTCTTCTGATCATACTATTTATCTTAACATAATCATGTCCTTTAGTTTAACTATAAAAGTGTTTCTTTCTTAACTAGATGATCATAGTAAAAATAGCAGATGACCCATACTTTAGATTATAAGTTTAGAAATACCAGTAAACGTCCCCATTTCCAATGTCTTTTTTCCCCAAAAAGTTAAAAGCCGCCTCCCATCAAATTTATGATAACCGAGTTTAACTTGAGAACAGCTTATAATTACAATGCAAATATAATTTATAATTGCTCTACAGTATTGCATAACTGTCTGTTTAGTGATGTCGTATGCCAACCTCTCTCCCCTTTAGTGTGCAGTGCAGTGCAGATGCTCTGACTTTGGAGGATCAAAGGACTTTTCTTGTTTTGCTTGTTGCTTACTTTTAGCTCATATGGATCAGCACTACACAAGATGATCACGGTGGGGGTGGGGGTGGGGAGGGGATGTGAAAAGTTAAGTAATTACCTGCATGAGATTTATTTTGCCCATATGTTAGTGTTTTTTATATAAAAAATATTACATGAAGTTAACAGATGTTCAGCTTTCAAGAACAGTGAGTTGTGCCTTTAAGCAAATCCATGGAACTGAACTGCATGAAATGGCAGCCAAGCATCAATCATTGGGCTCGACTTCTTTAGCTGCATATGGGGCAGGGGATGATAGCAAAAGGGGATGATGGGTTAACAACATGAAACAGCAGCCAGGTTTAGTGCTGCTACTCCCCCTGATTTTGGTGGCCATCCTTGATGGTTCTGGGCTTCTTTGATGTTGCAGACTAATTGATTGCATCTTAGTGGAGCTGGGCACACAATAAAGAGAGGGAAAGAATTCAATTTCTGATATGTCCATTTCTCCTTCAAAATCCCCAGGCATGGATGACTAGCGTGAGACAGCAGCTGTGTCCTCCTGGCAGAGGCTTCTGAACTGGTGATGGTGATGGTGGTGGAGGTGTGTGTGTTTGTGTGTTTTTGGGGGGTTAAGTTTTGCAGGCAAACCTCTCAATCAGCTGGTGTGTTTCTATGGACCCATATCAATCTGAATGACATTTACACTGAAAAAAGAAAGGTGTGCAATCTTGGATCTGTTTTCTTGTTTGTTTTAGTTTTAACCATACAGTAAATGAAGCAGCCAGTGTTCTACTCTAAAGAATGGCATTTTTTTCAGAGATAGTTTAAGAATGTTCTTTATGCCTTTGGCTCGCTGCACTGTATACATTATCTCAAACGACTGATTCAATAAATTGTAGCAAACTTTTTAATGTATTAAATTCTCTTGAAACGGAGGAACAGTACTTTTCTTTTATACTGTGCATATCATTAGACAGTGCTTGTACCAGTTTCCAAATGGAATAGCGGTTTAGGGAACTTAATATGAGCATGTGCAGTTTCATCTGTCTGTCTCTGTACCTCCCCTCTCATAGAAGTTGTAGCACTGTGCAACTGAACTTATTACGACGTTTACAGCTCTATGGATGTTTAACTTCTATTTACAAATGATTGCTGCATTTCCTCTACTGAACTACTAACAAATATTGTCAAATGAAGTTTGAGCTTTTGATTTATTTGGGCACTCAGATTGATTATTTCTATATCTTGTATTACATATTATTTTAGGGCTTAAGCCCAGCAAAATGTGGCAAAGTGACTATTTTTATTGTGCTCGATAATGGGAGCGGTTGTCCAGCTTTCAGCAACAAACTGAGCTTTCACTTTTCTCTTTCATTTCCACAATACTAGACAGTCCCTCTTCTAGCTGTAAAGTGTTCTGGCAAGGGTCATGTTTTGTTATTCTGTACTGAAGACCATTGTGCAGGACAGTAAGTAAGTTTCCTTTAGGCAAGCACCCCACAGTTCGCCGTTCGCCTTGTAGATTGTGTTCCAGGATGCTGTGTGAGTGTGAGAAAGACCTTTTAACATCCACTTCTTCCTTCTGAAACAGCAGGGCCATGTGGAGTTTCCACTTTTTGATTTATTTGGCAGTTCAGATTTAGGGAGTTTAAGCCCACTAGGGAGAGTGACAGCAAAAAAGGAGAACTTTGTTTGAAAGCTGCAAAATGGAAAGGTGATCTTAACAAGAAATACTGTACAGTTCCTGTACAAGGCATTATAGCACCCCCTGTGATACCCTCAGACACTCTGTGGCTTTATTGAATTATTTTAGAGTGTTTAAGCCCAGCAAAAGAATTTTGCAAAGTGACGGTTTTATTTTATTGTACTTAAAGAAGCAAGCGCTTGCCCAGCTTTCTGAAACAAGCTCAACTTCACTGTTACCCTTTCCAGTCAGTCTAAACCACGGAGACTGCAAGAGCTGCAATTTGTAAACACATCAGTACAAACAAAACTATACATTTTTTAAAAACAAAATTTACAGTACTGTACAGTGTGACTTAAATGAAGGATGACACTGGCAGGATCATGTAACAACGTTATTAGGGAGGCTGACAGCAAAAAAGGAGCATTTTGTTTGACAGCTCCATGATGGAACGGCATCCATAAAGATGAATTGCAGCGTTTTTTCAGATTTTTTTTTTTCAGGTTTTGCAATTACACTGTGGTTTCTCTGATTTTGTAGTAATTCAGAACATGTAATATCACTAGGGTGCACTGTTATTATTCAGTTTCTGTACCTGTGGGCACAACACTCCCTTCATCTTCTCAGTTCTGAATCAGCTTTTTGTCCCTAAGCTGGCTCCAGTGTCATGGTATGCTAGCCTAACTTTTGCCTCCAAAGCTGAAGCGGGTGCTGTTAGTGTGGCAAGACAGAACAGTGTTGGACACATACAGTATTTGAATACATGCTGTAAGCTGTTTCGGGTGTCTACTGTGATCAAAGCAGAGGTCTAGTGGTGGAAAGTGACGTTATTTGGTACTGTAGTCCTCATTCTGTTTTAGTCTGTTAGTGAATGGACTTGTTGTTTTAACCAGTGCCTACTCCGTTTATGTGTTTATTTTCTGAGCTGTCATTTGGGGAAAGTCAAGTAGTTCTGGCACTAAAATGGTTGGCATACATTTTGAGGAGAGAGAATGCGCAGTGCCATCAAGGCATGGAGATTTCCCAGACTTTGTGTGAGGTAGCACAGCATCCAGCTCTGGCAGAGAAATGGGTGATATCAAGCACGCATTTTGTGCCTTTGTAACCAATGGGCAGTGCAGTGAGTGAAGGTCATGTATCTAGATTGGGAGTTCTGGTCCCGGGTCATACATGTAAAGTGAAGCATAATAATTAGTCAAGACCTGAGCAGTTTGCAAAGAGTTAAAGATCTCCAGTATAGGAATTGGATCCTTCAACTTCATGATGGTCACCTCTGCTTTGTACTGATGCAGCCAGAATACCAGTAGTTTTATGGTCTTGGGCCCACCATCATAGTACATCTGTTTCAAGTACTGAAGGGCCAGTTCCATTTTTGTATTTAAAATGTTTTGAATTTTATTTTGAGTAAGTTTCACTAGTGGGAGTAAGGAGGAGTCCCCTTGTTCAGTTAATTGTGTCTTTCTTTCCTTCCTGGTGCACCTTTCTGGTTCTGGAGGCATATGCAACAATCACCCCCGGGTAATACTGCTTTTAGAGTATCTCAGGTGATTAGTGGAGATCTGTCTGTGGACTGAGTTTACTGTATAATTCAGATTCTTTCCCTGAGCAATTCTCAAAATGTTGAATCCTTTAGAAGGCCTATGTTAAAGGGGCACTGTCAACCCATTAAGGCCTCAGAATGTATCTTGTTTAAAAGGCACACGTTATGACTGTTTCACATTCTGTAAGAGGCTGCTGATGTAGCTGATAGTTTAATTCTGATTCCTTTTTCTTTCAAAAGTGAAAACAGACTGACCACCATACTGGTGTTACCACACAAAGCCATGTTTGTTTACATTTCCTTGATTAACTCACTGCATCTTTCCTGGACTTGAAAACACCCTCAACACAGTCTAGCAAATCATATTGCATTGTGAAGAGGAGACTACTGCATCGTGAGTGGCTGCACTGTTTGGGATGCTCTAATGTTCAGCAAGTATGCAATAAGAGTAGATCAAGGATTTGAAACAGAACAAGGCTGGATATAATTACACCATTAGCTTGCATTTCGTTCCACTAAGAAAGGAAAGAGAAAAAACAACCAGCAACTCCAGTGAATGTTAGAGATGGTAAGCAGTAAAATCTGGAGTTTTAACTCAAAATAGTATGATGCAGAAAAGGTTGAGAGTGTCCCTTTAACTCTCCAGTTGCTTTGTTTAGATTGTTGGTGTAGTTCCAAAGCCAGTACCGGTGGGGCATGATCTGATAATAGCATTTGGCCAGTATAGCACTGTTGTACTTCAAGCATACTGTCCAGTGGCCGTAAATAAATAAACATGTCTAGAATACATAGCGCTGGCATGTGGGTAAAACATATACTGTTTCAAATGAGAGTGTTGTGCCAGTTACCCATCTGTCAGTCTGTCCCCTTTAAGCAATTTTTTAAAATACCTGTGGGGTTGCGGTTTAGCGTGTAAAGACCTGACACCCATCATGGGTCAGAGCCAGAGGTTATACCACCCTGGTGGTGTCAGATTCCTAATTTGCAGACTTCCGATGGCTCAGTTGTCTTCAGGATGACTATCAGAGTGTGAATGTGAACTGTATACCATTAGTAGAACTGCAGTTATAGGTGAGTAATCCATATCTGCTTCATATGTATTCATTTTTATTTTTATACTATAAATACATCAGTCATTCACTGCCTGAAAGAGAATCATAGGAAATGGGTGTGGTGATTTTTTTTTTTTTAAATCGAGTTTGCACCCTGTGGTCCTCCCAGTGGGAACAACCAGATACTTTGAATGTGTGGCAGTTCAAGAGTTTGCAGGTTCAGGTCTCAGGATCCTTCTCATTTACTGTCCTCCTGGAAACGAGAGGGAATTCCTGCAGGAAGTTGTGGCTTTTGTTGCCGAACTGGTGTTGGAGTCGCCCAGATGGATCATTCTGTGCGACTTTAATGCTTGGGTTGATGACACACTCTTGGCATAGGGACAAAACCTCCTCCAGCTGATGAATGTTCTGGGCCTGACACAGGTAGTTGCCTCTGCAACCCATATACACGGTCATTCATTTGACCTGGTCTTCTTGCTTGGAGTGGAGGTCACTGACCTTATGGTGGAGCCGGTCATTTGGCTGGACCATCATACCATGAGATTCTCATTCAAAGACCCTTCCCTAAAAGACCTTCCCCTATACAGATGGTCCAGTACCACCCTTTAAAGGGGTTGACCCCAGAAGGTCTTATGGTGGTGCAGATGTAATGAGTACTTGCGAGGAGATAGGGGAATTGGTGTCGGCCTACAACAGGGTGGTCACTGAGGTCCTCAACTCAATTGCACTTACCATGTTTGACCCTCACTTCACACCATGGCTCCCTTTGGTTTGACGGGAGTCTCAGGGAGTTCAAGCTGAGGGGGGCCAAAGGTTGGAGTGGCATTGGTGAAGGACCCAGCCTGATGTGGACATGCTTATTTTGATGTCTCATTATAGAAACTATCAATCAGCAATTTCCTGTAAGAAGGCAGAGGTCCTGTCCAGGGAGATTGCTGCAGTAATTAACAGACTGGCTCAGCTCTTTTGGACTGTTGATAGGCTGTTTAATCCAGCCTGTCTTCAGTCCGTGAGAGCTTTTTCACAATTAAGGTGTGATGAGTTGTCGCTTTTTTTTTTTTGGGGGTTAATGTATTCATCTCCTGTCCTGGCCGGCACTCCTAATATCACTGGCTGTCCCCTGGTGCCATCCCCAAGGGTCAGGCCCTTCCTTATGCTCTGATGACTTACCCTTCATGGCAGGGTTGTGGGAGCATATCCACCTATCCAAAATGTATCCAGCCAGGGAGGTACCTTCTCAGGGGCAGCGTCTGCAAGGGACAGTGTCATACTGCACGGCCAGGACCTTTTCTATTTTTCTTTCCTGAGGTGAGGCATGCAATGACGTGCATGCTCCTCCAAGCGTCTGCCCCATGTCCTCCCCTTTCTGTAGCATCGGTCCTTCTCCTCCCCCCCACTGACCCCTGGTGGCCTGTGCTCATTCCTGAACAGGGGTCACTGGTGTAGCATGAGGTAAAGCATCCAGCGCCTCAGTCCTCAGTGCCACTGGGCCAGCTTGCTCTGTTTTTTTGCTGATAAGATTGCCACAGTCACATCTGGGATCCAGTCAATGCCCTCATCAGGGGCTTGCAGTAATGAGCCAGAGGTCATGGGCAGTCTGTTTGTTTGATCTAACTTCGATCAGTTGTTGGATGAGGATGTTGTGAAGATCATCTGGGAGTTGAGGCCCACCTACTGTAGTTTGGACCTGGGCCCAACACGCTTTCTTGTGGGGTGTGTTGAATCCATCGGCCCGGTCCTGGCTTTGATAGTCCGGTGTTCTTTGAAGAGGTGGGTCTTTCCTGAACCTCTGAATGAGGCAGTGGTCAGATCCCTCTTAAAGAAACCATCCCTGGACCCGGACTCCCTAGCCAACTGCTGACCTGTCTCTAACCTTCCCTTTATGAGAAAGGTTACTGAGAAGGTGTTGCCTCTCCAGCTGGAGGACCATTTGTCAACTCGTGACATCTGTGAGCCACTCCATTTGCAGCCAGGTTATTGACTGGCCTTTCCCGGTCCTGTCATATTACACCTGTGTTCCGCTCTCTGCACTGGCTGCCTGTAAGGTGGCAGATCACCTTCAAAATTGGTTTGCTGAACTATAAGGCTCTGCACGGCCTGGGGCCCAGATACCTGCAAGACCTTCTACAGCTTTACTGCCCTCTCTGTCCCCTCTGGTCAGCTGATGCGGGCCTTTTGGTGAGTGCAATGGTGTGCCTACAATCTGCTGGTACTTGAGCACTTTTGTTCCTGGCAATGACCCTATGGCATTCCCATCCTCTTACAATCAGAGAGGCCCCATCAGTAAATTCCTTCAGAAGGGAGCAGAAGACATTTCTTTTCAGGAAAGATTTTTCCCTCTTCTTAATTAACCTGAACTGTTTTTATGGTTGGATAGTGACTGTAATTTAAATTTAGTTTAATTAGCTTGCTCATGTGTACAGTGCCTTGAGTTGAAATTGAAAATGTGCATTTTATAAGTAAATCAACTAAACTAAGCATGTTAGTACATCTTTGACAGTAAATATTGTGAACTTTAGAATACAGCATTTGATTTTACTTGGTGTTTATGTAGAAAGGCATTACACAGCATGATGGTAATACCACTTCTGTTAGTGCATCATATCAGTACCGTGTAGTGTAGGTCTGTTGCCACAAGAGGGAAACCTAGAGATAGCAGCTTAAGCAACTAGCTCCAGCCTGCCATCTGGTGGCAGCAATCATATGCTACATTCCTTGTTGGGGTTTTTTGCCTGAATTTTGTTGTTTCAAATATTTTATTAAAATGCACCTTTTATAGAAAATAGTACACGTGAACAATGATATAAAGTTGTATACTACATAATACAAATGATATTCATTATTTAACTTGACCTGAAAAAACATCTTATTTTAAGGTAAGCCAGAGTAGTATCAAAATAATAACTGTAAGGGATGATAAACAAATCATTCCACTTACAGAGGAATTAATAAATCCAAAGAACCTTAATCTAGTCCATCTTAGAATAATTACGTGAGTATATAACTGATATTTGCAGTCAATGCTTGCATAGGGGATAGTGACACGATGCAGGGGTAGACATGGTCTCCCCACTGTGTGTAATTAGCAGTTTTGCCTGCCATTGTTGAATATGGTGAAGAGTGCATAGTGCAGAAGTACAGTAGCGATGCCCTATCCATGGATCCCAGTGCACTAAGTGTGAGGTTTGAAGGTGACGTCCTCATGGGGTATGCTGGACAGTGCTGTGATGTCAGGTCAGTGTGCATGTGCAAGAGATAGTGCAGCACATGTGTGGCTACAACTGCGCACATAGCCCATACAGGCATATAGTGTCTACATGTGACATACCCCACACACATTGACCTTGGTATATTATTAGGAAATACACTTGCACAGCAGAAATGTTACTGTAGACACCGACGGACAGCACTATGCCACCTAGCAACATAGCCAGTTTCTGTGACCTGAACATATGAGGTTCTGAATGGTTACTCTGACACAGATTATACTGTCCTTGGAGTGAGGAGAGTGGTTCTGCTCCCTAGATCTCCAGGATGCATTTTTCCATATTCTAGTCCATCTGCACCACTGCCATTACCTTATGTTCTGAGCAGAAGGGATACTGTACCAGTTGAGTCATGTCTTTCAGCTT
The DNA here is from genome assembly GCA_016271365.2 of Neoceratodus forsteri. Classification (NCBI taxonomy): domain Eukaryota; kingdom Metazoa; phylum Chordata; order Ceratodontiformes; family Ceratodontidae; genus Neoceratodus; species Neoceratodus forsteri. Next base: position 11,971,949 of record JADMNL010000027.1, read on the forward strand.
GATGTGCACACCATGGATTTTCACCTTGTGCTTGGCAGTGGTGGTAGCTTTTCTCCAGTGCAAGGGAGTCAGGGCTTTCCTTTACCTGGATGACTGGCTCCTAGCAGGTGTCTCTAGGATGGAAGAGGAGAGGTCCAGGGATCTGGTCCTCAGATCTTTCAAGACCTGTTCGTCTGATAAGCCCATCCAAGTTGATCTGGATGCCCTTTGGGCCAGTGTCAGCATTCCTGGGAACAGGGCATCAAATCTTACATCCTTTGCCTGATCATTTCAGGTTGGAAAGTTGCAGATAGCCTGGGAATTCTCCAGCTGTTGGGATACATGACTGCTTCAACCAATGTAGTTTGTTGGGCATGCTAGGGAATGTGCCCTCTCCAGTAGGAGCTGTGCCACCAGTGGTCTCAATACCTCAGTCACCTAGACCAGTCAGTGCGGTCAACTCAGCACCTTGCAATTAATGCCAAAAAGTGCAAGGTGCTGCATTTTGGGATGAAGAACCCAAAGAGGAGTTACCAGCTGGGGGGGGGGTGCAGCTAGCCCAGACAGAGTAGGAGAAGGATCTGGGAGTGCTCATTACAGGGTCAATGAACAACTCGGCACAATGTAGGAAGGTAGCTGCAAAGGTCAACAAAATGCTGGGTTGTATTGCAAGGGGTATCTCTTCGAGGAGGGAGGAGGCGATTCTGCCACTGTATAGGTTATTAGTTAGACCGCACCTGGAGTACTGCGTGCAGTACTGGCACCCGTATCTGAAGAGGGACATTAAGTTACTGGAGGGGAGTGCAGCGCAGGGTGACAAAGATGATCAAGGGGCTGGGGACTTATACAAGGGGAGGTTGAGGGAGTAAAACACATACTCACTGGAGCACAGGAGGGATGGGGGGCATGACTGAAACCTTTAAATACATGAAAGGAATAAACAACACAGGTACGGAGGGGCTGTTCAAAGTAAGGGAGGGGAGGTCCACCAGGGTCCGTGATATGAGACTGGAGGGAGGAAGGTACAGGAGGGAGATGAGGAGACACTTTTTTACAGAGAGGGTGGTCGCTGGGTGGAATGCATTACCTGCAGAAGTGGTATCCAGTAGAACAGTGGACTGCTTCAAAAGGGGGAGGGTTAATGAAGGGAAAGGGTGGAAGGGAGGGGCAGCTGCAGAATAAGGGGTGCTAGCTGCACATTCGAGCAGACTTGATAGACCTCTAGGCCTTTATCTGTTGGCAAATTTCGTATGTTCATATCGAATTATGGCTGTGTCCCCATAATCTGGATGAAGCAGTTCCCTTTGTCTACCTGGAACCATCTGTCACTCTGACAATGGATGTGTCTCTAGTCAGGTTTAGCGCTCAACTGGAAGACCACAAGGCACATGGGTCCTGGTCACTCTGGGAGACTGGATGCTACATTAACCTGCTGGAGCTCTGTGTAGTGTGTCTGGCTGTGATGGAATTTGCTTCGATGATTCGAGGTCAGGTTGTTAATGTCCAGTCATACAACATACTAAAATGCCAGTAGAATAGGCCTAACGGTCTTTCGTGTCTGCTCATTTGGTCTGCCTCCACCCTGGGAGCTGACCTTGCTGTTCCCCCCCACCGTCCAAGGCTTCTCCCTTTCCAGTCCATGGTATTCTCCCTGCAATGGACTTTGCTTCCACAACCTTTCCCCTGTACCTGTCCCACCCCCTCTTGAACCCCTCCACAGTCTCTGCCTCCACCAGCCCCCCCGGGCAGCGCATTCCATGGTTCTACCACCCTCTCAGTGAAGGAACACCTACTCCTTTATCCCATGAGTCCCCCCCCCCAGCTTCCACCAATTACCTCTAGTTGCCCCCCTTCCTTTGGAGCAACCTGACTGAGCCCCCTTTTACCATGCCAGTAGTTCTACAGTGATGCCCCTGCTCTATAACAGTATCTGAAGAATGGAAACATGAACCTTAAATATAGTCTCTGAAAATGTTTAGTTTCTGTACTGTGGAAATACTTGCTTTAAATTTCTTTTTAACCAAGCCCTGTTTCATGTGCTACCAGAAAAGGTGACATGGGACACACTCCTTTCCTCTGTATCAGGAGGCGCTGTGCACATGGTTTCTAATGCACAGCCTGCAGGCTGATCTCCTGGCGATCAGTGTTGTGGGAGAACACAGCCATCAGGCTATCGATCTCTACTGGTTCTGAGAGGTATTGCATGAGTGGTCCCTGCACCTGGGCATGTTAGACAGTGGATCTCACGGTGGGACACCCCTCTTGTTTACCTATTATTCTCGTGGAAGAACAGTAAATTGAAGCTGTCCTGTGCCAACCCCCTCAGACTGAGATGCTGGACCCTGGGCTTCTGTGTGCCTTTCCTCCCTTCCCTTTGGTTCACACCTGGACCCTGGTGTGCAGTCTGGGTGCAGGTCTCATGGTGATTCATGTTGCAGGAGGATTTTTTTTTTTTTATTTCAAACAAGATATTTATTTTGCAGTAAAAGTGTTACAGTCCTTAATCATTAAAAACTTAAGAATCTTGGAAATCACATTACAGCAAGTGGCTATATAGTAAATATCGTTATATATAAAATCATCGTTGACTATAAATCATTAACGAGCATCCTGCTCCCTCGCATATGCAGTACGTCTGTCTCAAATTCTGTTCTGTCCCACTCACACTACTGCTGCAACTGTGCCTGGGTTCATATTCTCCTCTAGCATTAACAGATACTGTCATTTGTAGCCTTCAGTTTTCTGATAACCGTCTAAAGTAGGATGTTGCAGGAGTAAACAGTCATCTGGTGGACGCTCTCAGTCGGGTGGGAGAGATGTCGCACGAGTGGTCCATGCACTAGGAGGTGTTCTCTCAGTGGGGCACCACTGTGGTGCATCTGTTTGCATCCTGGGAGAACAGAAAAGTGATGTAGTTTTGCGCCTGCTCTCCACAGTCCGGGACACTGTTGGGGGATGCCTTTGCTAGGCCCTGGACCCCAGACCTCATGTATACCTTCCCTCCCCTTTCCTCTTGATCTGCAAGGGGTGATAATGGCTCAGAAGTACAAGACAGGGATAATCCTGCTAGCTCCAGACAATCCCAGGCTGTTTTGATATTCGGATGTCTTCAGCCTCAGCAGCAGGCCTCTGTGGTGGTAACCTCCTTGTCTGGACCTACTGACCAGACAACAGGGGAATGTCCTGCACCCAGACCTTCGATCCCTGCACCTCACAGACTAGTTCCTGAGTTGCTAGAGTTCCAGGCCTTGGGTCTTTCGAAAGATGTACTTCATATTGTGGATTCCTCCTAAAAAGAATCACCTCTCAGGTGCAGTGCACTAAAATGGAAGAAGGTCTCCATTTGATAGCCAGGGCTGGGAGCTTGACCCCCTTGCCTTCCCTGTTGTGAACATCTTTGGTCCCTCTCTCTGTGTGCGACTACCCTCAATGTGCATCTGGTAGCTATATTGGCATATCAGCTGTTGGCTGTAATGCTGACGGCGACCCAGGACAGGGTGGTCAGGCACTTATTCAGAGACCTAGACCATGGTCCCCTTCAGTGTGTAAACCCCCACCACCATGGGACCCACTGCTGCTGCTGCTGAACATGCTCATGGGAAAGTCATGTGAGCCTATGCATAGGTGTGAGATGTTACACCTGTGGTCATAACTCGCCTTGGGGCCGCAGCCATCAGCCGCACCTTCCCTGTAATCTGAAGTATTATCCAAAAGTCAATAAAACTTGTGTGGCCGGCAAGCATGACGCTATTCAAGGCTTTACTCCAATGCAAACTCTCTGGATCATGTGAATGCTAAACTTAAGGGCATCTCCATCTTGAACCCTGGAAGTACTGCACAGAAGTGGCTTCTCACTGCATATCTTCTACCTACCCCTCCATCCCCTCCTAGTGCCTATCCTGAGCTTCCTTTCGCTTAGCCTCCTCCTGACTCTAGTGTACTCCTCCCAGCCCAACATACCCCTTATCCTGTCTACCTAGGCCCCATCCCCAGCTCTCCTGTTCGACAGCACTCCCCCCACCTCCTTTCCCTACTATTTTCCTTTGCTTCTTACGCACTAAATGTGCATCTCTACTATCTGCAGCCTAGTTAACTCATTGAATCACCTATCATTGCCACTGTCGTGCTCAGGAGAATGTCAGTGAAAATGATTCTTATCTATTGTTACTCTATTTGTGCAGCACTTCCCCCACCTCCTTTCCCTACTATTTACCTTTGCTTCTTATGCACTAAATGTGCATCTCTACTGTCTGCAGCCTTGTTAACTCATTGAATCACCTATCATTGCCACTGTCGTGCTCAGGAGAATGTCAATGAAAATGATTCTTATCTATTGTTACTCTATTTGTGCTTACCAATGATCACCGTACTTGTATATATCTCTCTTTTTCTCTGAGTGATTATATCTGTTATTTATCTTGCTGACTGCCCCAGGTTCACCTTGTAAATCAGCCTGTCTCAACGGTGTCTCGCCTGGTAAAATAAAGATGATTGATTGATTGATTGATAATGTCTGCCACAAGGATCAAGGAGCTCCATGCACTCTTGATGGAGTCTCCTTATCTTCCACAAGGACAAGGTCGTCTTTCGCCCCAACTCCAAGTTCCTCTCGAAGGTCGTATTGGAGTTTTACCTTAAGCAGGTGATCAACCTTCCAGTATATTTTATCAACCTAATCTCAAGGGCCGATCGCATGGTCCATACTCTGGACCTGCGAAGAGTGTTTTTTTATTACAAGGAGCCCATGGCTGCAGTTCATGGTGAGGCTAGCCCACTGTTTGTAACATATGCTGAAGTCATATCTGCAGACTGGCAGCAAAGTGGATGATTGGCAGGTAGATAAAAATCCTGAATTGATCTCTACTATAGGTTGGCAGGTAGGGAGCCTCCCAAAGGGCTAAGGGCTCATTCCACTGGACGTACTGCTGCCTTGGTAGCTGCTTTCAGAGACATCCCACTACAAGAAATCTGTAGGGCTGTTACAGAGAGGAAAACACACAGCTTCATTTCCCACTACAGAATCAAAGTTGAGTCACATTGGAATGCCGCTTTTGGGACCTTGGTTCTCCTATCTCTGTTTCCCAGCTAGGGGTGCGCACCTTGCTCCTTCTTCCTGGAGAACTGCTGCTAGGAGTCTACCAGACTGTCTTTAGTGAACTCTTTCCACACCCTTAGAAATATAGGTTATTTACCTGTAACTGTAGATCTTACCTGAGTCGGTCTTCATTCATAACTGGTGGGTCATAGCCAGATGCGCTGGACCCTCACAGGAGCATTAGCTGGAAAGATTTTGAGCTGGGGGAGCCAAAGTCAGGGACAGCGCTGCCCACAAGGCCAGCATGTTTATGTGGTGCTCACGGACTGGGCAGTAACTGACGCTGACTCCTCCTGGCCCTCAGTACTGCTTTTCCCACTGTCGAGGCAGCATCTCGTGAGGAGCACAGTTACTTAGAACTGTGTCACAGTCTGCTTGCCACCGAATTTTGCTTGGTGCCATGCTGTTTTTACTGAATTTGCCTAAATCCCATGGGCATGTTTACCATGAGGGCAATATTATGGTATGGGCAGTGTAGTGTCATTTTCTTGTGGTATTACCAGTGAGATCCTGGGAGGGGGGGTTGAGGAGTGCCACTATTAAAATGCTGACTGCACTGGAGCTTCGGGGGATTTTTTTACGAGTGATGAGGTACTTGAACTGTTTATTTCTTATGGTGCTTGCAAGAGGATCAGAGAAGTGAAGCCCCAATTTGTACAGCCATCAGGGCTTTACCTTTCCCCATAGAACTCCTTTAAAAGAAAAATCTTAAGACAGAGAGCCCTATATTCAGAACTTTGCCCGGGGCTAAATTAGCACTGCCCGGTGTGCAAACTTAGCGCAGACCCAATGGCCCGCTATATTCAAAAGGAATAGCTCAGAGCTAAATTTGCTGAATATAGCGTGCAAAGGAAGCCGGGCAAACTGGGCCAGGAGTGCAGGGCAAAATGAGCCTGGGAATAAGATAGCTCTGAATATAGCAACCAGGAAGTGCAAACCACAACAGCATTCCAGTGCACACTGACCAGAAGGACTGTAGAGGTGAAATATTTTGCCCATGTGTGTACCAGCAGAGGAGTGGTGTCAGCAGAGCTGCAAGCATCAGCGCATGTGAATGTACAGTGTGCAGAAATGGGGTCCACCTGTTGGCCAGTCTGGAAGTACAGGGGCTGGCTGCATCTGCCCACAGCTCCACCTGTACATCAGTTGGGAGGAACATGGTGGCAGCTGCAAGTTACATATGTACAGAACTGCGTAGAATAATGTGCTTCAGGGGACTGCACAGCACAGGCACTGGTGATGGTGCTGGATGCAACAGTCCACCTGTAGGTCCTATACAGTGCACAGTAGACAGTACAGTGATGGGGGCCAGTGATGTGTGGGACACAGCACTGTCTATGGTGTGATCAGCAGCATAGACTGCTGCACTGTACACAGTGACAGACCCATCTTGCAGGTGTGTACCGACAGTGGACAGTACTGTACTGCTGTTGTGTGACTCAGACGCTGCACTACTGGCATGGGATGCTCACAGTGACATATACATACTGTGTGTGTGTGTGCTGTGGTGTCTGTACAGCTGTGCAGTGTGTGGCTGGGGGGGGCCTTACCATCGGACAGACACACAGGTGTTGGGGTATTCACTACACTGGACCATTTGCACTACTGGCATGGGATGCTCACAGTGACATATACATGCTGGGTGTGTGTGCTGTGGTGTCTGTACAGCTGTGCAGTATGTGACTGGGGGGCCTTACCATTGGACAGGCACACAGGTGTTGGGTATTCCTACGGGACCATTTGCACTGTGTGGCTTGTCCCAACCAAGTGGGAGCACCTAGTATGTGGTGCAGACTGGTCACCTGTACACCCCCATGCTGCCAGTGCTGCATGTGGGCTGGCATCTGTTGGTGTCCACAGAAGGGTGGTCTGCAGGTGTGTGCTGTATGGCTGCACTGCCATGGTTTCCACTGGGGGCCGGGTCACCACGTACTGCCTGGCATGGCTGGGACTGGTGGCAGATGATGGCATCGTTGTGATGCCATCAGTGAGCAGCTGTTTCCTCTATGTCTGGCTTATTTCTATGTGTCATACTTATTGGTTAGGGTTGTGCAAAACTGCGCAAATGTCAAGCAATGCCACACAAAGCCATTAAGTCATGCAAGGCTGGTTTGCCCAGAGTTGACAACCTTTTCCTGGGCAGTAATTTTCACCACGCAAAGTGTTGCTCTAAGTAATGCAAAACCATTTTGCATAGTGCTATTTGCTGAATATAGCATTGTGCTGACACACCCCTCAGTTTGCCCCTTGTATGCATTATCAGTTTGCTCAGCGCTAATGTGGTTTGCATGCACTATTTGAGCTTTCTAATATAGCAGGCACTTGCTAACACAGTGCTAAACCTGGGCAATGGGTAGCACACAGCGCAACGTTTTGAATAAAGGGCGCAGAGTCAGCAGAGGAACATAGATTAGTTCACAGCCATTCTTGTCTAAACTTAACTCTGGAGACTCTCCTGGGATTTCCACTGTGCTCCTACTGCTTCTCTTTCCACCGTCCCTAAAACCCGTAGGTTCAGGTATTTATTTATTTATTGGAATTTTGGTGATTGGGTAAAGTCCTCTGAGACATAAAGTTCCTTTTTCAGGGGTGACATAGGGTTAGTTACATACATTAAATAACAGGAATAACAAAGGAATGTACATGAATTCTTCATACATATACATGCAGTTTATATACCAGACATGGATTTAGTTACAGACAGTAGTAGTACAAAAGAAAACGTACAGTAATCTATAAGGCAGAGAATACAATCATTATTCATGCTTACAGCAGTCTTTGATAAGGTTTAAGCAGCAGTCATATTAGAAAGGGCTTTCAGTGAAAACAGTTGCAGGGGGAGCAGTCCAAAAGAGAGATTTAAGAGTTTGCTTAAACTGCCCCAAGGTGGGGCATGCTCGGGCTGCTGGGGGCAAGGAGTTCCAGAGATGCAGAGCTGAAAATGAAAATGATCATGTACCAATTTCGTACCATACTTTCAGAACCTTCAGCGTAGGGAAGGCTGAGGCTCTGAGGGGTGAGCAAACTGCTTGCATCAAATTATGCCAGAGAAGCTAGGGGAGGTGAGGGGTTCCAGTAACTTGAAGGAGAGACAATATAGGGGATAGCTCAATCTTCCTTCGAAAAAGGGCCATGCCAAGGTAGTTAGCATTGTGCAATGGTGGGTTTTGGGATGTGCACCAGCTGCGAATTGCCCGATCCTATGATAGAGTATTCTAAGCCTGTGTAGGGTGGGCTCTCGCTGAGCCTGGATTGCCTGGGCTCCATATAGTAAGAGAGGGAGGAGGGAGCTGAAGGCAATGGTATGATGTGCCTCTCGAGACAGGTAGGGAGAAAGTCTGTATAGTACTCCTAGCTTTGGGTTGAGCGTTTTAGTCAGTGCATCTACATAGGGTTCAAAGGTCATGGATCGATCTAGGGTCATCCCCAGGTATTTGAAGGTAGTACTCCTTATAACATTCCCGTCGAGATCAAAGTGTCTCCCTCTGTCTCCCTACCATCTTCTCCCTTCCATCCTCCCTCCCTCATTGTGTTCTCTGTGTACCCCAGAGGCTCTGGTGCCCTCTGTACAACCCAAACCCTCCAGCAATACTATTCATCTCTCTCTCTCTCTTCTCTGTCCTTCTTTTAGCTTTTGTTTTCTTTTATTACTTTCCTTATTCTATCCCTGTGGCTCTTTTCCTCCTCCCTTCATTTCTTTCTCTTCTCCTTTCTCTCTCGCACTCTCTTCTCTGTCCTTCTTTTAGCTTTTATTTTCTTCTGTTCCTTTCCTTATTCTGTCTCAGTGGCTTTTTTCCTCCTCCCTTTATTTTTTTTTCTCTTCTCCGGTGAGCAGAACTGAGGGCTGGGGAGAGTCGGCATCAGTTACTGGCCAGTCCATGAGTGCCACGTAGTACATCAGCCTTGTGGGTAGTGCCGTCCCTGATGCCAGCTCCCCCAGCTCAAAATTCTTGAAGTTATCCCTCCCATGAGGGTCTGGTGCCTCCGACTATGACCTACCAGCAATGAATGGTGAGAATATGCAGGAAGATCTACAATTATGGTGAGTACATACTTTTTCTTTCTGTTAGTAGTATACAGTTCACATCAACACAACCACCCAGCTTCCCCGGTTGGTCACCCATGGATCTTTGCTTCCAGCATGCAAAGATCTGACATCACAGGGTGGAGCTGGAGGATATATACCACCTCGATGGTGGGAGTAACTTTGCTTAAAGATGTCCAACAAATCAGTATTTCCGATGGAATGGCCAGAGTGTGGATATGAACTTTATATCAGTCCTAGACTACAGTTACAAGTGAGTAACCTATATTTACTCACCTGTAACTATAGTTCTGTTAGTGGTACAGTTCACATCCACAGAACCCACCTGACCTTCCCTGGCAAGTGGCAGCCAGATCTGTGCTTCCAGCTGGTGAAGATCTGATGTCACAGGGAGGATCCAACATATGTACCATCCAGGTGGTGGGGAGGGGCTTAGCTAGAAGACTTCCGATGACTTATCTGTCTCCAGCCGAACTGCCAGAGCATTGATGTAAACTGTATACCACTTGCAAAACTATGATTATGTAAGGATTAACCACTCCAGGCGTGGGTCTAAAGCTGCCAACTTTCTGAGGCCTAAAACTGGGATGGTCCATCCTGACCATGACCCCCTCCCCTCCACCATGTCACTCCCACGGGCACTGCACGACAACACTGCACACAATCAATTACATTTTGCTGCTTGCTCTGACAATGCTGCCCACAGTAACACCAGTAGTAAACATCCAGGTTAAAACAACACATCATTCTGCTGCAGCAAGTTCCAAATCATGATGTACAGAAAGTTCATTAGATGCAAACCTGCATTAAATTGTTATCAGACATTGAGCTGCATGTATTGCCTCTCCTGACAGTCCCATCCAACCCACTTACACTCACCTCATTTGCTGAGCAAACTTCACTTCAGTGAGTCCCACCACCACAACAGATTGTTTTCACACACTTCCCTACAGCTGATCAGGTTCAGGTACCTCAGTTCACTGCTGCCAGTCTCTTCTCTGTCTGGAGTCCCTCTCAGCTGCTGGCAGGCAGACGTCCGTATGCGCTTGTTTGCACTACTACCCAGTTTAATCTAACAGGAAGGAATATGCTTTACTGTGCTCCCACTGACATGCTTGCAGTGCAACACAGGCGAAGGGTTGAAGTTGCAAACTGCTGTCCAGCCCGAGCAGTGCCACAGTGGTGCCGAAGTAACTGTCACTCGTGGATTAGCAGTCAGCAAAAAAAAAAAGGGGGACAAAACTGGGACAAGGAAGCAAAAACCAGGACAAAAGTGATATTTTGCAAAACTTGTGGGGACACTGGGACATGCAGCCAAAACAGACTGTCCTGGGAAAATAGGGACAGTTGGTAGCTTTACGTGGGTCTCTCAGGGATTAATGTATGGCTGGGGGGTGAGGTTGGAAGTTCCAACCACCCAGCCATACATTAGTCCTTGAGAGACCCACGCTCTGGAGTGGGTTAATCCTCTTGTAACATGGGGAAGAGAAATGGTTCAGTGCTCTTTTATGTTTTTCTTCCTCATGTTACAGTTGCATAAAAGTGATTTTAAAGTGCAAAATTACAAGGAGGATATCAAGGTTCCACCATGGGGAAGAGAAGGGTGTTGCACCTGACTGGAGAAACTGATGCCTAACTTTTATATTGTGACTGCAACGATGAACAATTACTGATTACATGCAGATGTGATCAACATTTCAGAATATGTGCTCATTTTAATTGACTTAGTTTTGCAAACTGTGGAATCATCTCCCTTTTTTGCTATGTTTGATGTTTGGGATTTGGCACCACCAGACTGCTTGCGGAAGGCAATGCGGTCGGGTGGGCGGGATGTCTTACACTCTCGCCATTCACAGCGGTGTGGCGTGAAGCGAGGATGCACCTTATGCTGGGTAACACCCAGCCGTAAGGGATATGTGCCGCCCCGATGCTGCCCCTGGCAGTGGCATGGACGTGGGGTCACTGCAGACCCCCTACATGCTGCCCCAACCCATGAATTGGCACGGAGGGCTGGGGCAGAGGAGAGGGCACCTCCCCACCCTGAGCCTGCAGCACACATTGCACCCTCCATCTTGTTTTCACGTCCCGTGGGTGCAAGGTATCCACTCACAGACTGGGTCCAGGCATCCCATTGGATGTGCACCCGGTCTGCGGAACACTCCATGCACCTGTGTGCTGGGGGTGTGCAGCCACAGACAGGTGGCTGGCATTAGTGAATGCTGGTAAGGGTGCACCTATCCGCGGGTGCACAGCTACATGGGTGGGGTATGCTATGATTTTGTGTACCCCTGCCCGCTTTGTGCATAGGGCCCATTAAGGCTTGATAAGTCTCCCAGTATGATAGATTTAAGCAATAAACCAGGACAGGGTGTGGGTTATACTGGGATTTACCCATGCCTGGTGTGATTTGGTCATGAGGTGCAGCAGAGTGACCAAATTCACACCAGAAATTGGTAAATCCCAGCATAACCCAAATTCTGGAGTGGTTTATTGCGATTATTCAATGGTTCACTTTTTTGGGGGTGAGAAAAAAAAGGGAAATGAGTTATTTTCTTATTTTAAATTATTCTTTTTCTTTTATTACTCCACCACAAAAAAAATAATTTTTTGTTGGTAGGAAGACTGCTGCCTGCGGCCCCCACTCTGTGCCCAGTGCCCCAACTATCTTATTGTATAACCCCTGAACTTGTTTCACAAATTTAACTACTGGGCTACATGAAGAAATGTGTTGGAGCCTTCAGTCCCTATTTCTGCATCGGTCCACATTGCTCCAACTAGTATAACATGTTTACCTGAAGGATGATGGTGCAAGGTGTGAAGAACCTGCTGCAGCGGTTTTGGTCAGAAAAAAAAACTAGCCACGAAGAATTACACTGTTGTAAGTGACAGAGTAGGTACTGTCCAACAACATGTTTTCTTTTAATTATTTTCCCGCTTCTTTGGGCCACACAGACCTTGGACAGCATGTCTGACTGAAGATTTCCCACACGGGTGTTCGGCTGTGGTGAGTGAGCAGTGATGTTATTCCAGCTGCATTCACTTTTTGTAAGGGACTGGCAGGCTGCAAGAGTACTCTGGGACATTTACCGTAGAGATTTTCATCCTCCTGATGGAGTGACTCTCTCTCAGGTCCCACTGCTCCTGTACTTGCTGATCCTCGGTAGTTCCCCCGTGGATTGCCCCCCCCCCCACAATGGGGCCAGGAAGGAGGTTGCCAGCTTCTCCTCCCTCCCAGAGACCCAATCCAGAACCCAGGGATGTCCCCCTGGAGTGGCAGACCATCATCAGGCCCTCCAGGCTCATTCTCCTCCCTCCGAGAGACCCAGTCCAGAACCCAGGCATGGCCCCCTGGAGTGGCAGATCATCATCAAGCCTGCCAGGCTCATTCTCCTCCCTCCCAGAGACCCAACCTAGAATCCAGGGCCGGCCCCAGGAGTGACAGACTATCATCAAGCTGGCTAGGCTCGTTCTCCTCCCCACGGTAGACCCTACCCAGAACCCAGGAATGGCCCCCATGAGTGGCAGACCATCATTAAGCCTACCAGGCTCATTCTCCTCCCTCCTGGAGACCCAACCCAGAATTGAGGGATGGCCCCCAGGAGTGGTAAACCAACATCGAGCCTGCCGGGCTCATTCCTCTCCCTCGCACAGACCCAATCCAGAACCCACGGACTGCCTCCAGGAGTGGTAGACCATCATCAAGCCTGCCAGGCTCATTCTCCTCCCTCCCGGAGACCCAACCCAGAATCTGGGGACAGCCTCCAGGAGTGGCAGACCATCATTGAGCCAGCCAGGCTTGTTCTTCTGCCTCCCGGAGACCCAACTCAGAATCTGGGGATGGCCCCTAGGAGTAGCAACCATCATCGAGCCTGCCAGGCTTATTCTCTCCTCAGAAATCAAACCCAGAATCCAGAGATGGCCCCCAGGAGTGGCAGACCATCATCGAGCCTGCCAGGCTCGTTCTCCTCCCTCCCAGAGACCCAACCTAGAATCCGGGGACGGCCCCCAGGAGTGGCAGACCATCATCAAGCCTGCCAGACTTGTTTTCCTCTCTCCTAGAGACCCAATCCTGAATTCAGGGATGGCCCCTTGCAGTGGCAAACCAACATCGAGCCTGCCGGGCTCATTCTTCTCCCTCCTGGAGAACCATTCCACATTCCAGGGATGGCCCCTGGGAGTGGCAGACCATCATCGAGCCTGCCAGGCTCATTCTTCTTCATCCCAGAGACCAACCCAGAATCCAGGGATGGCCCTTGGGAGTGATGAACCAACATCGAGCCTGCGGGGCTCGTTCTTCTCCCTCCCGGAGACCAAAGCCAGAACCCGGGGATGACCCCCAGGAGTGGCAGACCATGATCGAGCCTGCTAGGCTCGTACTCCTCCCTCCTGTAGACCCGACCCAGAACCCAGGCACAGCCCCCAGGAGTGGCAGACTATCATCAAGCCTACCAGGCTCATTCTCCTCCCTCCGAGAGACCCAATCCAGAATCCCGAGATGACCCGCAGGAGTGGCAGACCATCATCAAGCCTGCCACACTTAATATCCTCCCTCCTGGAGACCCAATCCAGAATCCGGAGATAGCCCCCTGGAGTGGCAGACCAGGCCTGTTCTTATCCCTCCCAGAGACCCAACCCAGAGTCCAGGGATGGCCCCTAGGAGTGGCAGACCATCATCAAGCCTGCCAGGCTTGTTCTCCTCCCTCCCGGAGATCAAACCCAGAATCCAGAGATGGCTCCCAGGAGTGGCAGACCATCATCGAGCCTGCCAGGCTTGTTCTCCACCCTCCCGGAGACCAAACCCAGAATCCAGAGATGGCCCCCAGGAGTGGCAGATCATCATCAAGCCTGCCAGGCTCATTCTCCTCCCTCCTGGAGACCCAACCCAGAATCCAGGGATGGCCTCCAGGGGTGGCAAACCAACATCGAGCCTGCTGGGCTCGTTCCTCTCACTCACAGAGACCCAACCCAGAATCTGGGGACAGCCCTCAGGAGTGGCAGACCATCATTGAGCCAGCCAGGCTTGTTCTCCTGCCTCCCAGAGACCCAACCCAGAATCCAGGGATGGCCCCAAGGAGTGGCAGACCATCATCCAGCCTGCCAGGCTTGTTATACTCCCTCCCAGACATCAAACCCAGAATCCAGAGATGGCCCCAGGAGTGGCAGACCATCATCGAGCCTGCCAGGCTTGTTTTCCTCTCTCCAAGAGACCCAATCCTGAATTCAGGGAGAGCCCCCAGGAGTGGCAGACAACCATCGAGAATGCCAGGCTTGTTCTCCTTCCTCCCGGAGGCCCAGCTCAGAATCCAGGGATGGCCCCTGGCAGTGGCAAACCAACATCAAGCCTGCCGGGCTCATTCTTCTCCCTCCTGGAGAACCATTCCACGTTCCAGGGATGGCCCTTGGGAGTGGCAGACCATCATGGAGCCTGCCAGGCTCGTTCTCCTTCATCCCGGAGACCAAACCCAACCCAGAATCCAGGAATGGCCCCTGGGAGTGACGAACCAACATCGAGCCTGCGGGGCTCGTTCTTCTCCCTCCCAGAGACCAAAGCCAGAACACGGGGACAACCCCCAGCAGTGGCAGACTATCATTGAGCCTGCTAGGCTCATTCTTCTCCCTCCTGTAGACCTGACCCAGAACCCAGGGACGGCCCCCGGGAGTGGCAGACCATCATCGAGCCTGCCAGGCTCATTCTCCTCCCTCCTGGAGACCCAACCCAGAATCCGGGGACTGCCCCCAGGAGAGACAGACCATCATCGAACCTGCCAGGCCTGTTTTTTCTCCCTCCAGGAGACCCAACCCAGCATCCAGGAATGGCCCCTAGGAGTGGCAGACCATCATCGAGCCTGCCAGGCTTGTTCTTCTCCCTCCCGGAGACCAAACCCAGAATCCAGAGATGGCCCCCAGGAGTGGCAGACCATCACTGAGCCTGCTAGGCTCATTCTCCTCCCTCCCGGAGACTCAACCCAGAATCCGGGGATGACCCATAGGATTGGAAGACCATTATTGAGCCTGCCAGGCTTGTTCTCCTCCCTCTTGGAGACCAAACCCAGAATCCAGGGATGGCTCCAGGATTGGCAGACCATCATTGAGCCTGCCTGGTTCATTCTCCTCTGTCTTGGAGACCCAATCCAGAACCCAGAGATGGCCCCCAGGAGTGGCAGACCATCATCGAGCCTGCCATGCTCATTCTCCTTTCTCCCGGTGACCAAATCCAGAATCCAGGGATGACCCCCAGGAGTGGCAGACCACCATCAAGCCTGCCAGGCTCATTCTCCTCCCTCTCGAAGACCCAATCCCAAATCCAGGGGCGGACCCCAGGGTAGCAGACCACCATCGAGCCTACCAGGCTCATTCTCTCTCCCTAGGACCCAATCTTGAATCCAGTGGCAGACCACCATAGAGAATGCCAGGCTCATTCTCATGCCTCCTGGAGACCCAATCCTGAATCCAGGCATGGCCCCCAGGAGTGGCAGACCACCATCAAACCTGCCAGGCTCATTCTCCTCCCTCTCGAAGACCCAATACCAAATCCAGGGACGGACCCCAGGAGTGGCAGACCACCATCGAGCCTACCAGGCTCATTCTCCTCCCTCTTGGAGACCAAACCCAGAATCCAGGGATGGCTCCAGGATTGGCAGACCATCATTGAGCCTGCCTGGTTCATTCTCCTCTGTCTTGGAGACCCAATCCAGAACCCAGAGATGGCCCCCAGGAGTGGCAGACCATCATCGAGCCTGCCATGCTCATTCTCCTTTCTCCCGGTGACCAAATCCAGAATCCAGGGATGGCCCCCAGGAGTGGCAAACCACCATCAAGCCTGCCAGGCTCATTCTCCTCCCTCTCGAAGACCCAATCCCAAATCCAGGGACGGACCCCAGGAGTGGCAGACCACCATCGAGCCTACCAGGCTCATTCTCCTCTCTCCCCTAGAGACCCAATCTTGAATCCAGTGGCAGACCACCATAGAGAATGCCAGGCTCATTCTCATGCCTCCTGGAGACCCAATCCTGAATCCAGGCATGGCCCCCAGGAGTGGCAGACCACCATCAAGCCTGCCAGGCTCATTCTCCTCCCTCTTGAAGACCCAATACCAAATCCAGGGACGGACCCCAGGAGTGGCAGACCACCATCGAGCCTACCAGGCTCATTCTCCTCTCTCCCCTAGAGACCCAATCTTGAATCCAGGGACAGCCCCCAGGAGTGGCAGACCACCATAGAGAATGCCAGGCTCATTCTCCTTCCTCCCGGAGACTCAGAATCCATTGATGGCCCCTGGGAGTGGGAAACCAACATCGACCCTGCCAGGCTCATTCTTCTCCCTACTGGAGAACCAATCCACATTCCAGGAACGGACCCCAGGAGTGGCATAACACCATTGAGCTGCCAGGCCTGCCTCCCTCCCGGGACCCAGTCCAGAACCCAGGAACCGCCACCAGGAGTGGCAGATCATCATTGAGCCTCGGGCTCATTCTCCTCCCTCCTAGAGAACCAATCCAGAATGCACAGATGGCCTCCAGGAGTGGTAGACCATCATCAAGCCTGCCAGGCTCATTCTCCTCCCTCCCGGAGACCCAACCCAGAATCCGGGGATGGCCCCGAGGAGTGGCATACCATCATAGAGCATGCCAGTCTTGTTCTCCTCCCTCCCTCCCAGAGACCAAATCCAGAATCCGGGGATGGCTTCAGGAGTGGCAGACCATCAGCGAGCCTGCCAGGGTTATTGTCCACCCTCCAGGAGACCCTATCCAGAGATTGGCCCCAGGAGTCATAGGCAATCATCGTGCCTGCCAGGCTCATTCTCCTCCCTCCAGGAGAGCCAACCAAGAATGCAGGGATGGACCCCGGGAGTAACATACCATCTTCGAGCCTGCCAGGCTCATTTTCCTTCCTCCCAGAGACCCAATCCAGAACCCAGGGACAGCCCCGGGAGTGGCAGACCATCATTGAGCCTGCCAGGCACATTCTCCTCCCTCCCGGAGACCCAACCCAGAATCGTCGGACGGCCCCCTGGAGTGGCAGACCATCATCGAACCTGCCAGGCATGTTCTTCTCCTTCCCGGAGACCCAATCCAGAGTCCAGGGATGGCCCCTAGGAGTGGCAGACCATCATCGACCCTTCCATGCTTATTCTCCTCTCTCCCGAAGACCAAACCCAGAATCCAGAGAAGGCCCCCAGTAGTGGCAGACCATCATTGAGCCTGCTAGGCTCATTCTCCTCCCTCCCGGAGACCCAACCCAGAATCCGGGGATGACCCCTAGGAGTGGAAGACCATCACTGAGCCTGCCAGGCTTGTTCCCCTCCCTCCTGGAGACCAAACCCAGAATCCAGGGATGGCTCCAGGATTGGCAGACCATCATCAAACCTGCCGGGCTCATTCTCCTCCAGTCTTAAGACCCAATCCAGAACCCAGAGATGGCCCCAGGGTAGCAGACCATCATCAGGCATGCCAGTCTTGTTCTCCTCCTCCCAGAGACCAAATCCAGAATCCACGGATGGCTCCAGGGGTGGCAGACCATCAGCGAGCCTGCCAGGGTTATTGTCCACCCTCAGGAGACCCAATCAGAGATTGGCCCCAGGAGTCATAGGCCATCATTGTGCCTGCCAGGCTCATTCTCCTCCCTCCAGGAGAGCCAACCAAGAATGCAGGGATGGCCCCTGGGAGTGACATACCATCTTCGAGCCTGCCAGGCTCATTTTCCTTCCTCCCAGAGACCCAATCCAGAACCCAGGGACAGCCCCAGGAGTGGCAGATCATCATCGAGCCTGCCGGGCTCATTCTTCTCCCTCTTAGGGAACCAATCCAGAACCAGCAGATGGCCCACAGGAGTGGCAGATCATCATCGAGCCTGTCAGGCTCATTCTCCTCCCTCCTGGAGACCCAATCTAGAATCCAGGGATGGACCCAGAGAGTGGCAGACCATCATCGAGCCTACCTGGCTCATTCTCCTCCCTCCCAGAGACCCAACCCAGAGTCAGGGGACAGCCCCCAGGAGTGGCAGACTATCATCGAGCCTGCAAGGCTCATTCTCCTCCCTCCCAGAGACCCAGTCCAGAATCCAGAGATGGTCCCCCAGGAGTAGCAGACCATCACCGAGCCTAACAGACTCGTTCTACTCCCTCCCAGAGAACCAACCTAGAATGCATGGATTGCCCCCAGGACTGACAGACCATCATTGAGCCTGCCAAGCTCATTATCCTTCCTCCCAGAGACCCAATCCAGAATCCAGGGATGGCCCCCAGGAATGGCAGACCACCATAAACCCTGCCAAGCTCATTCTCCTCCCTCTCTGAGACTCAATCCAGAACCTACAGATGGCCCTCAGGAGTGGCAGACCATCATCGAGCCTGCCAGGCTCATTCTTCCTCCTCCCAGAGACGCAATGCAGAATCCAGGGATGGCCCCCAGGAGTGGCAGACCAGCATTGAGCCTGCCAGCCTCATTCTCCTCCCTCCCAGAGATCCAATCCCAAATCCAGGGATGGCCCCCCAGGAGTGGCAGACCACCATCGAGCCTACCAGGCTCATTGTCCTCTCTCCTAGAGATCCCATCCCGAATCCAGGAACAGCCCACAGGAGTGGCAGACCACCATCGAGAATGCCAGGCTTGTTCTCATCCCTCCCGGAGACCCAATCCTGAATCCAGGGATGGCCCCCAGGAGTGGCAGACCATCATCGAGCCTGCCAGGCTCAATATCCTCCCTCCTGGAGACCCAATCTAGAATCCAGGGATGGCCCCCGGGAGTGGCAGACCATCATTGAGCCTGCCAGGCACATTCTCCTCCCTCCCGGAGACCCAACCCAGAATCGGCGGACGGCCCCCAGGAGTGGCAGACCATCATCGAACCTGCCAGGCATGTTCTTCTCCCTCCCGGAGACCCAATCCAGAGTCCAGGGATGGCCCCTAGGAGTGGCAGACAATCATCGACCCTTCCAGGCTTATTCTTCTCTCTCCCGAAGACCAAACCCAGAATCCAGAGAAGGCCCCCAGTAGTGGCAGACCATCATTGAGCCTGCTAGGCTCGTTCTCCTCCCTCCCGGAGACCCAACCCAGAATCCGGGGATGACCCCTAGGAGTGGAAGACAATCACTGAGCCTGCCAGGCTTGTTCCCCTCCCTCCTGGAGACCAAACCCAGAATCCAGGGACGGCTCCAGGATTGGCAGACCATCATCGAACCTGCCGGGCTCATTCTCCTCCGTCTTGAAGACCCAATCCAGAACCCAGAGATGGCCCCCAGGAGTGGCAGACCATCATTGAGCATGCCAGTCTTGTTCTCCTCCCTCCCAGAGACCAAATCCAGAACCCAGGGACAGCCCCAGGAGTGGCAGATTATCATCGAGCCTGCCAGGCTCATTCTCCTCCTTCTCGGAGACCCAATCCCGAATCCAGGGATGGACGCCAGGAGTGGCAGACCACCATTGAGCCTACCAGGCTCACTCTCCTCTAGAGACCCAATCCTGAATCCAGGGACAGCCCCCAGGAGTGGCAGACCACCACAGAGAATGCCAGGCTCAATATCATCCCTCCTTGAGACCCAATCCAGAATCCAGGGATGGCCCCTGGGAGTGGGAAACCAACATCGAGCCTGTCAGGCTCATTCCTCTCCCCTCCTGGAGAATCAATCCACATTCCAGAGACGGACCCCAGGAGTGGCAGACCATCATCGAGCCTGCCATGCTCATTCTCCCGCCTCCTGGAGATCCAACCCAGAATCTAGGGATGGCCCCTGGGAGTGGCAAACTAACATCAAGCCTGCCTGACTCATTCTTATCCCTCTCTGAGACCCAGTCCTGAACCTGGGAATGGTCCCCAGGAGTGGCAGACCATCATCGAGCCTGCCACGCTCATTCTCCTCCCTCCTGGAGACCCAACCCAGAATCCGGGGGATGGCCCCGAGGAGTGGCAGACCATCATCGAGTATGCCAGTCTTGTTCTCCTCCCTCCCAGAGACCAAATCCAGAATCCAGGGATGGCTCCAGGAGTGGCAGACCATCAACGAGCCTGCCAGGCTTATTCTCCTCCCTCCAGGAGACCCAATCCAGAATCCAGAGATGGGCCCCAGGAGTGGTAGACCATCATTGAGCCTGCCAGGCTCATTCTCCTCCCTCCAGGAGAGCCAACCCAAAATGCAGGGATGGCCCCGGGACTGACAGACCATCATCGAGCCTGCCAGGCTCATTTTCCTTCCTCCCAGAGACCCAATCCAGAACCCAGAGACAGCCCCAGGAGTGGCAGATCATCTGAGCCTACGAGGCTCATTCCCTCCCTCCTGCAGACCCAATCCAGAATCCAGGGATGGCCCCAGGAGTGGCAGACCATCATTGAGCCTACCTGGCTCATTCTCCTCCCTCCCAGAGACCCAACCTAGAATCAGGGGACAGCCCCCAGGAGTGGCAGACTATCATCGAGCCTGCCAGGCTCGTTCTCCTCCCTCCCGGAGACCAAACCCAGAATCCACGGATGGCTCCAGTAGTGGCAGACCATCATCGAGCCTGCAAGGCTCATTCTCCTCCCTCCCGGAGACCCAATCCAGAATCCAGAGATGGCCCCCAGGAGTGGCAGACCATCATCAAGCCTATGCCAGGCACTCCTGATATTCAGTGGTGCCCAACCCTCTCCCTGTATGAAGCCAAACACAGAACAGTGGCACTCCCACGTTACCTTGTCCTTATCCAAATAATGCCTGGTGTTCAGTGGCACCCACTCCCTGTCTGAAATTGGACCCTTCCCTGTCCGATGCCAAGCATTCCTTGGTGTTTGGTGGCACCCCTTCCCTGTCTGAAATGGGACCCTTATCTGTCTGATGCCAAGCATTCCCTGGTGTTTAGTGGCACCCCTTCCCTGTCCGATGCCAAGCATTCCCTGGTGTTCAGTGGCACCCACTCCCTGTCTGAAATGGGACCCTTCCCTGTCCGATGCCAAGCATTCCCTGGTGTTTGGTGGCACCCCTTCCCTGTCTGAAATGGGACCCTTCCCTGTCCAATGCCAAGCATTCCCTTGTGTTTGGTGGTACCCACTCCCTGTCTGAAATAGGACCCTTCCCTGTCCGATGCCAAGCATTACCTGGTGTTTAGTGGCACCCCTTCCCTGTCTGAAATGGGACCCTTCCCTGTCCTGTGCCAAGCACTGCCTGGTGTCTAGTGGTACCCCTCTACTCATCCAAAGTGTTCACAGTTTCTAGTGGCACCCCCATTTCCAGATCATGACAGGCACAGCCCACAGTTTACAGTGGTGTAGTGCGAAAACTACAGTCAGCTGCAGCCAGTAGTGGCTGTGCTGCTGGTTGAACTGATAAAGTAAAAACAACAAAATAGACCAGGCATCTGCTGCACTCCCATACTAGAAACTAGAAACTGAAGCGCCCAGGTTGCCCCTGAGAAACAGGCAGTTGTGCCTAGTGAGCCATACCAGTTAACAAAGAATAAAAATAAATAAAAAACTGTGATATTTTGTTTTTAATTTTTACTCTAAAAACTCCTTTATTGTAGGGGGGGGGGTGTGAAGGCTGCAAAGAAGCAGGTAAAAAATGCACCGAGAAGCTCCCACCAGGCACCCAAAGTTTCACACGGTGACTCTGTACTATGTCATGCGTAATGCATAGAGATTGTTTGCAGTCAAACTGTGGTCTGCCAGTGAGGTGAGAGGTGGGCTGCGACAGCTGCTGTTCAGTTTGGGAGAGTGTCCTAGCACCTGATAATGGTTCCTGGTATCGCACCTTAGTTTGGAAAGGGGGGGTTGCTGGTACTGGAAATTGACTCCAGTTCCTAAAGCTGTGTTTTTGGGTGTGAGGGGTTGCTGGTACTGGAGATGGGATACTGGTGCTGGACTTTAGTTTCAAGAGGGGGAAGCAGCATTTGTCAGCATGGGAGACTGGCTGTTGTTGCTTGACTGCAGGCTGAAGGAAGGGGATTGCTGGCATGGGGGATGGATTCCTGTTATTGAACTTTAGGTTTGGGGGAAGGGGTTGCTGGCATGGGGGATGGGCTCCCTTTGTTGAACTTTAGGTTCGGGGGGAGGGGGTTGCTGGCATGGGGATGGATTCCTGTTATTGAACTTTAGATTTGGGGAAGGGGTTGTTGGCACAGGGATGGAATCCTGTTGCTGGACTTTAGGTTTGAGGGAGAGGGTTGTTGACATGGGGGATGGGTTCCTGCTGTTGGACGTTAGGGTCGTAGGTGGGGGTTGCTGGCACAGAGGATGGTCTCCTGATTTTGGTCTTTTGGTTCAGGGAGGGGGTTGCTGGCACTGGGAATGGGATCCTGCTGCTGGACTTTAGGTTCAGAGAGGGGGTTGCTGGCACTGGGGATGGAATCCTGTTGCTGGACTTTAGGTTTGGGGGAAGGGGTTGTTCGCACGGGGATGGGATCCTGTTGCTGGACTTTAGGTTCAGGGAGGGGGGTGCTGGCACAGGGGATGGGATCCTGTTGCTGGACTTTAGGTTTGGGGGAAGGGGTTGTTGACATAGGGGATGGGATCCTGTTGCTGGACTTTAGGTTTGGGGGAAGGGGTTGTTGGCATAGGGGATGGGATCCTGTTACTTGGCTTTAGGTTTGGGGAAGGGGGTTTCTGGCATGGGGGAATGGGATCCTGTTATTGAACTTTAGGTTTGAGGAAGGGGGTTGTTGACGGGGGATGGGCTCCTGTTGTTGGACGTTAGGGTCGAGGGGGGGTTGCTGGCACAGAGGATGGTCTCCTGATTTTGGTCTTTAGGTTCAGGGAGGGGGTTGCTGGCAATGGGAATGGGATCCTGTTGCTGGACTTTAGGTTCAGGGAGGGGGGTGCAGGCACTGGGAATGGGATCCTGTTGCTGGACTTTAGGTTCAGGGAGGGGGTTGCTCGCACTGGGGATGGGATCCTGTTGCTGGACTTTAGGTTTGGGGAAGGGGTTGTTGGGCACGGGATGGGATCCTGTTGCTGGACTTTAGGTTTGGGGGAAGGGGTTGTTGGCACGGGGATGGGATCCTGTTGCTGGACTTTAGGTTTGGGGGAGGGTTGTTGGCACAGGGATGGGATCCTGTTGCTGGACTTTAGGTTTGGGGAAGGGGTTGTTGGCAGGGATGGGATCCTGTTGCTGGACTTTAGGTTTGGGGAAGGGTTGTTGGCATAGGGATGGGATCCTGTTGCTGGACTTTAGGTTTGGGGAAGGGGTTGTTGGCACAGGATGGGATCCTGTTGCTGGACTTTAGGTTTGGGGAAGGGTTGTTGGCACAGGGATGGGATCCTGTTGCTGGACTTTAGGTTTGGGGAAGGGTGTTGTTGGCACAGGATGGGATCCTGTTGCTGGACTTTAGGTTTGGGAAGGGTTGTTGGCACAGGGATGGGATCCTGTTGCTGGACTTTAGGTTTGGGGAAGGGTTGTTGGCATAGGGATGGGATCCTGTTGCTGGAATTTAGGTTTTGGGGAAGGGTTGTTGCACGGGATGGGATCCTGTTGCTGGACTTTAGGTTCAGGGAAGGGTTGCTGGCACAGGGGATGGGATCCTGTTGCTGGACTTTAGGTTTGGGGAAGGGGTTGTTGGCACGAGGGATGGGATCCTGTTGCTGGACTTTAGGTTCAGGAGGGGTGCTGGCACAGGGGATGGGATCCTGTTGCTGGACTTTAGGTTTGGGGAGGGTTGCTGGCATGGGGATGGGATCCTGTTGCTGGACTTTAGGTTCAGGGAGGGGTTGCTGGCACTGGGGATGGGATCCTGTTGCTGGACTTTAGGTTCAGGGAGGGGTTGCTGGCACTGGGATGGGATCCTGTTGCTGGACTTTAGGTTTAGGGAGGGGTTGCTGGCAATGGGAATGGGATCCTGTTGCTGGACTTTAGGTTCAGGGAGGGGGTGCAGGCACTGGGAATGGGATCCTGTTGCTGGACTTTAGGTTCAGGGGAGGGTTGCTGGCACTGGGATGGGATCCTGTTGCTGGACTTTAGGTTTGGGGAAGGGTTGTTGGCATAGGGATGGGATCCTGTTGCTGGACTTTAGGTTTGGGGAAGGGGTTGTTGCAGGGATGGGATCCTGTTGCTGGACTTTAGGTTTGGGGGAAGGGGTTGTTGGCATAGGGATGGGATCCTGTTGCTGGACTTTAGGTTTGGGGAGGGTTGTTGTCACGGGATGGGATCCTGTTGCTGGACTTTAGGTTTGGGGAAGGGGTTGTTGGCATAGGGATGGGATCCTGTTGCTGGACTTTAGGTTTGGGGAAGGGGTTGTTGTCAAGGGATGGGATCCTGTTGCTGGACTTTAGGTTTGGGGAAGGGGTTGTTGGCACAGGGATGGGATCCTGTTGCTGGACTTTAGGTTTGGGGAAGGGTTGTTGTCACGGGATGGGATCCTGTTGCTGGACTTTAGGTTTGGGGAAGGGTTGTTGGCACAGGGGATGGGATCCTGTTGCTGGAATTTAGGTTTGGGGAAGGGGTTGTTGGCACAGGGGATGGGATCCTGTTGCTGGACTTTAGGTTTGGGGAAGGGGTTGTTGGCATAGGGGATGGGATCCTGTTGCTGGACTTTAGGTTTGGGGAAGGGGTTGTTGGCATAGGGGATGGGATCCTGTTGCTGGACTTTAGGTTTGGGGAAGGGTTGTTGGCACGGGATGGGATCCTGTTGCTGGACTTTAGGTTCAGGGAGGGGGGTGCTGGCACTGGGGATGGGATCCTGTTGCTGGATTTTAGGTTTGATGAGGGGGTTGCTGGCACTGGGAATTGGTTCCTGTTGTTTGACATTAGTTTTTGGAGGGAGGTTGTCAGACTTGAGATGGGCATTGAGTGTTGGGATTTTGTTTCAGAAGGGGGTGGTGTTCGGACTGGGGATGGGCCTCTAGTGTTGGCCTTCTCTATTAGGAGAAGAAAAGAGGCAGTGTTTATTAGACTGGGGCAGAGCACCTAGTGTTGGACTTTGGGGTATTTTTTTGGGGGAGTCGACTGTGGTTATTACAGAACAGTGGGACAATAACGCTGTGTTGTGATTGACTGAGAGGGATTTTTTCACTATGATTCGATGTGGTTTACAGTAATCTGTTGTTTTTGGATCAGTGAAAGATGTGGCATCTTTGTATGCTGTAGCCCCATGCAAATATACAACACCATGAAAGATTCTAAAAACTACATTTTTTGAGATTATAAGATATAATGTTATAGAATAGGTTTTATTTGTTGTAATTTTATTTTCATTTTATTTGTGGACGGGCATCTCCCTTGAAAATAGTCACCACAAATAGAAGAGTGAGGGGGGGAGAGAGAGAGAGAGAGACAGACAGACAGAATGAATGAGAATGAGACATCTCTGAGTCCTGAAGTAGTAACTGCTAATGATCCACATGGTTCATGCAAGGGTACCTTCTCTTGTGTGTCCACAGTCTATCCCTAACTGCCATTAGAGGAATACTAAAACTAGGTTAATTAAAAGCAAGGATGCCACCCTGCTGAAAACTCCAGACTGCAGCCAAAAAGAAAATGGCAGCTGGTTGGGGAGTGACAGACAGCCTTTATGGTTGATGACGTTGATGGGTTACTCAAAAGGTAGATGTGTGAACTCTTCCTGCCTCTATCTGGGAATATACATGGTGGAAAATGCTTTACGGAGGTACGAATGGGGAGGCTACGGAACGCAAAAATAAATTGGTTCTGACGACTCAGAAGTCCAAACGAAATCACTAAAACAAGACAAGGTTCTCAAGGCAGGCTAAACAGCTCAAACTTTTTGAAAAATCCAGTACAAATATATAGGGTGCACCGTACCAGGACAAGAAGTTCAGAAAGCACACATTTCAAAAGCTTGGGGTGAAAAATGGCCAGCACTCCTATTTAGGGTTCAGAATTCACATTTAATCCAGTACAGTAAATAAAGAAATAAATAAAACAATACAGCAGCAGCAGAATAAAGTGTTGGTAACAGTGAATAATTTATTTATTTATTGAAATCTAGGATTAAACACCTTTTGAGCTAGGAACTCATTTACAAAGGTTCCACGTCAGTGAGAGGTGAACAGTAGTTACAAAGGTTGTACATGGCAAGCCAGTAAAAATACTGGCAATTATATTTACAATACATTAGGTTTGAGTAAGCAGTAAGCAAATCAGTGAGAGCAAACGTGAGCATGGCTGGCAACACATAATAGAGGAAAACAGGCAGATAAGAGTTAGAAAGGGGCAATGGGAGTACGTGGGTCATGGTGAGGACATGAGTGAGGTGGGGAGAAAGGGGCAGCAGTCAGTGACGTCAGAGTGAGGGGAGTGGGAATAAGGCAGCCAGAGGCCTTGTCAGTGCAGGGATAATAAAGTCCATATGCGGTTCCAACATGCCATACTTGGCAATTCTAATTCCACGGACTGCATTAACCAAAATGCCAACTTCACAAAATCCGTTTACGTTTCAGCGTCATAACTGACGCCTTCATCAGAACATCTCAGAGGTCCAGTCTGTGAACTAAACCACAAAAATAAGCTATTCTACAGTATTTTGGGAGAGATTTTTACCTCCTGGGTGAAATAAGTAAGCCACATCGTTTGCATGTGCAGTTGTAAACTGACTGGCCTTGCAGTTCCACTCCTAAAAGGAATTTAACTTCAAACTGAAGGAAGCTCCCCAAAATAGAGTCCTGTATTCATTGAATTAACACAAACGGCCTTTTGTGCATTAGATGTGGGCTCCAGGTTGAAGACGTGTCTAGACCAAGAGATTATATAGAGATTACATTTACAGGCGCTCACACACTCGCGCTGTATTACAGAGATTAGATTCATGGAGGCTCCTACACATACGTATACAATCTAGTATATAGCTAGTATATTATGTACACGTAACCAAGCTACTTATAGATGCTAACCCACGCATGCTATTAGGGTTCAGTAGCCTGTTCAGTATTAAACCCCAGACTTTGCACATTAATATCTTTGGCACCGTTTGACGAAATGAGCTATGATTTTGCATGTGTTGTCTAGTAGGCAAGGTCTTGATCTGTGGAAAGTTTTCTGCCAGCAGCATGTGCAGTTTCTGAGATATGCATTTGTCATTGTCTGATAATGTTTAACTTTTTCCTGTACTTAACATGGGTTTGTTTTGCCTCATCTACAGCTTGCATGGAATAGAAATTTCTCCCCAAACTTGCAAGGCAGATATAGGATGTTCTAAGTTAGTGCCTTTGAGGGTCTGGTGAAAATATTAAATGGCTCCAGAGCTATAAGGCTTTAAAGTTATCTGTTTCCAGCATGCACAGTAGCATTTGTCAATTAATGCTTATCCACGAAATGAAAATTTGAGGTTGAGGACACTTTTTTTTGTTTCTCACCACTTGCTTCTTGCTTCGGGAAGCATTTTTTTTGTGCTGTGAGACCGCCATCTTGTTTCTTCCTCCTTGAATGAAAGAACTTGCAAAATACATAAAAATTATATTTAAAAAAAAATGGACACCTGAATCTAGCTAAATGGGATCTGTTTCCCTAGATTCTGGAGTTTGTTTTTTAAAAATGGTGCCATAAATACATTTCTGGGTAACCGAAAACCCAGGCTGCCCAGGTTAGAGAGAGAGAGCTGTTGACCCGAGTTCTCTGTATGAGAACAGCGGTATCTCTGAGTTCTGCAGCCACAGCTGGAACTTATGCTGGGGCTGCAGTGAGGAGAGTGAGCCACCATTTTCCTGTTGTCTAGTGGTGCCCCTCTGATCAAGGTCCCTGTAATATTTTGTTTTCCTTGGTGTCTAGTAGGTACCCCCATGCCTTACCCATAATACTTGGGGTGGAAGTTTCCTTTCCTGGTGTCTAGTGGTACCCCCCTTGCCATCCCACTCTAATAAAGAAAATGGTCCCTCA
This sequence comes from Neoceratodus forsteri, assembly GCA_016271365.2. NCBI lineage: Eukaryota > Metazoa > Chordata > Ceratodontiformes > Ceratodontidae > Neoceratodus > Neoceratodus forsteri. Next base: position 11,999,858 of record JADMNL010000027.1, read on the forward strand.
GTGTTTTTTTTTTATACACCTGTAAGAAAGAAAAGTCTCTTGCCAATCCAACCTCCCCCCCATCCACCCCTCCCCCATTCAGCTGAACAGGTCCCAGGGTGAAGCGCCACTCTCTGATCGGTCTTGCTTCACATAGATTTTTTGTATTTTTTATATATATATATAGTACCTATAGAGGCGCACCCATGCAGGTTGTAATAGCTAGGTTAAGTAGGCATCCTCTAAATGTGTTGGTTCACCTCTCTGAAGCTCTGAATTGGTCAGGTCCCGCGGACCTTCGGTCAGTTGACTGCCTTCTGCAGTGCCTGGCACCATGTTTCCTGTTTCACGCTTTATCCTGTGGATGTCCCATCACTGTATGGCTTATCAGTTTGGTGACTGGGGAACCAAGTTGGGGTGACAACTGGCCCTTTTCTGGGTACTGAGTTTAAGGCATCTCCTGGGGAGAGCCTATTTTAAACAGTGTTTCCGGAGTTTATATTCAGCAGGTTTAACAGTGTTGCACTGTGTTGTTCTTGTTCAGTTGTTAGATATAAAGGGAAAGTTGATGTTTCTTCTCCCTCCGCCCAAATGAGAAGTGATCTACCTGGTTTAATAGGCAACAGTATGATTTACTAGTCGCTATGGATTGCTGACTATCCTAATGCACACTAGACTGTTGTCCTAAAATGTTGACAGATTAAATAGTCCTCATAAATGTTTGAACATAATCTCCAGGGTTAAGAAATGGAAACCTGGCATGTTGTACCAACAAAACATGCACCTTTCTCCTTCTGAACATGGTAAGATCCAAAAATGGGGCTTCTCTTTGGTTTCTGCCTTGTCTCACCAAGCGGGGAAACAGAGGAGTTACCACTTATACACCTGGGGCGGGATATTCAAAAATGCACAAGGTCAGGGTGAAAGATCACATTGCATTTGGGCTTGTACTCAGCCCAGAGGCTGCTGTAGTCAGTCGGATAGTGCACTGGTGCTATATGACTGAATATTGGCCCATGATGGCACAATGCTAAGTTGATCTGCGCTGCCCTGAAGTAGATGTGGGCTGTATCCGGCCCATAGGGAATTACACCCCCACACCAGATAGCACTAGAAGCCTCAGTGAGATATTCAGCTGCAAAATGAAAAGGAGCCTATGGGGCATGCAAGGCACTAAGGGGCCATTAGTGGGCCCTTTATGTGCTCATTTGCATTGGAAGCAGCAGCCCGTTTGTCCCTATCCTGTGAGAACCTGCCATGCCAGCCCTGGTGGCCAACAGCACCGCCTATCCTCCCAGCACTCCATCCTGTCTATGTAACTGGACTTTCTGGTGACTAGGCCCCCGCTCACCCGTCCTGGCAGTGGAAATGTAATCCATACTGTTTAGTGGCCCCTCTGCACACCTGTCCCAAAGACAGTACAGTATCCCTGGTGTCTAGTGTCACCCCCACCCTCCACTTCCCCTGTCCTGGGTCATTCATATGATGCTCTGGTGTCCAGTGACACCCCCCAACTGCCCATCCGGTTGAATGCAGTGTAGTCCCTGATGTCTGGTGGCACCCCCACCCCCCCGATCACCAGTTCGGCTAAGCATCATCTTAGCCCTTGTGTCCGGTTACCTCCCCATCTCCTGGCCCATGTCCACAATACAAGACCTGGCTAGAGATACCCCCACCCATGCACATCGGCAGTCCAGTGGCCTGTCCTGCCCACACTCAGCACAGCACCTACCCCAAGCCTGCTGTTACCAGGCAGGATGAGCAATGTAGTGCATCTCTCCACAGTGACTGGCACAGCCCTCCTCTCACCTCTGCGGCTGGCCACCATATGCTTATGCATTATCAGAGCCTCATAGGAAACGTTTCCATCGCTGGGGCTGTCCACAGTAATGTCCTCTTGTAGGATTTCAGAAGCCTTGGCATCTAGCCATGGAGGTGAGAAGACTATGCAGGTCACAATAGAGGGATGCAGCACACCACCCCATCCTGCCTGGTAAGGGGGTTGGGATGGGTGCTGGTGTGGTGGGGAAGCTGCTGGGCCGCCGATGTGCACTGCTGCATTTGGTGACTGACATTCGGGGTGCTACCACTGGATACCAGAGCTTGTATTGGGACATGATCTGGAGAGATTGGGGTGGGGAAGCTACTAGACACTGGCGCTTAAGGCAGTGTTCACCTGGATGGGTGATCGGGGGTGGAGCCACGGGTGCCATGGCTACAGTGATACTCACCCATACTGGTGATTGGGGGGTACCACTAGACCAAAGGGACTACATTGCATTCAGCAGGATGAGTGGTTGAGGGGATGCCACTTGACACTAGGGCATCATATAAACGGCCCAGGACAGGGGATTGGAAGATGGGGATGCCACTAGGCATCAGTGCAGCATATCTACCACACAGGCTGGGGGATCGGAGGGTGGGCGGTGCCACTAGATGCCAGGGAAGCATGTCTTCCATGCAAGATGGAGGGTGGGAGGGTGCAATTAGACACTAGCACAGTATGTCTACCATATGGGATGGGGGATCAGAGAGAGGGTGGGGGGGTTGCCACTAGATACCAGGAAAGACTTCCACAGTACTGGCTGGGGGATTGGAAGGTTGGGGGGGTGCCACTGGACACCAAGGTATCTTTTGTTTCACTAGGATGGGAGTTCGGGGGGTGGCAGGCCTCCGCAGTACAACTGTCCTGCCACCAGGGCTTTGTGCCCAGGTAAGACTAGATTTTCAAAGGTAGTAACTAGCGCCCCTTTGGATGCCATATACAGCAATGCAAACCTCTGAAATTGCCACTGCACCCGTATGCATGGGGGGACTTCCTCATTTGCATGGGTTCAGCGTTAGGTTAGCGCTGTGGTGCTGATGGGTTTAGCCCATGCTGCAGCAGTCTCTGAATGTAGACTCCACCCAAAAAGAGGCGCAAAACTCAGTGCAGGCAACAAAACCTGTAGCGCCTGTGCTAACATTTCAGTATCTGGCCTCTGGGGAAGTAGTTTGTGACAAGGTAATTCTGTTTGTGATGGTGACAGGCCTTTAAACAGGATCAGGAGGTTATGCCTTTCAACATCTGTGGTTCTCCCTGCTGTACCATGGGGCCATTTTCAGACACTACTCAACCCATGTCTCAATAAGTTGGACTGCTGAAAGTCCCAAGGTTGGCAGCAAAGAGCTAACCCTGCTCAGTGACAGGGCGGCTCTGCATGCCATCCATGAAGTATAATATTGGCAGTGGAGTTACAGATTTTTCTGTTAAGTTGTACATATTTGTTTAGGAGTTTTTGGAAGTTGATGGAGAAGACTGGAATCAGAGGGATATGCACATACTGTTTGTAAAAAGCAGGGAAGGGCAGTACTTTCGGAGCTTGACCTGTGGACCTGAAAATTTGAATCAGAGCGGCACCAAAATATAACATACCTCTGAATCGCCTTGCTGAGATAGGAAGGAGATCACATTTGCACCAGTACGTAGTGATACAAAGTTTATAAAATGGGAATCTGTGTGCCTTACTCACCAGTAACAGTAGAGTTTTGAGAGACACTCTAACATAGAGACAGCTAACATGAACTGTAAGTCCAGAGGCATTGTAGGAAATGTTTCCAAAGTTGGGCTGAGTACATCAACGCCCCTGCAGGAGTTTCAAAGAACACAGGAGGTTAAAGGACTGATTCAAGTTGAATTCAGACACCACCTTATGCAGAAATTTTGGATGAGTCCTAAAAGCTGGTTTATATGGATGTAAGGTGAGATAAAGGGGCTGAAACAACCCGAGCCTGATGCTCAAAACCTAGCATGCTGCAGTTATTGCCACCAGAAACAGTGATTTATATTGAATAAGATGATGCCATGCTGAGTAAAGGGTGGCTATGTTGAGTGACATAGCACCATGCTAAGTGTAGGGCAGCCATCTCAAATAACGTGGTACCATGCTGAGTAAAGGGCCCCCCTCTCATCAGACCCATCTTAATAGCAGAGTCCTTCAGCTCTGCTCTTCACTGATCTCAGCACAGTCCTGCCCTACCACCTACACCCCATGGATGCACAAGGTGCACCAACACATGTACTGCACCTCACAATTTCTACTTCAGGAGGTTGACAGTCAGGCGTGCTATAGCGCACGAAGAAAAGTCCTTGGAAAACCAGAATGGGGAGTGATGGAGTGGACATGAAACTGGTTTCCCTCACAGTAGGTGTGCTCATTGTTCCCATAACCAAGCTATTCAACAAATCACTCGTCTTAGCGAAATTCCCTGAAGTCTGGAAATGAGTACTGGTGACCCCCCCCCAATCCACAAGAGCATGGACCGGTCTTGCATTGCCAATTATAGACCCATCTCTATCCTCTCCCCTCTATCAAAGGTGCTGGAAAAGATTGTAGTGGATCAACTCACTGAGTACCTCAATAAATATTGATTGCTGTGCCCCAGTCAACATGGTTTCAGGCAGAACCATAGTACTACCACTGCTATGGTGGAGTACACAGAATGCGTACACAAAGCTATGGACAAAGGCAAACTGTTCGGGTCTGTGTTTATAGATTTAACAAAGGCCTTCGACACTGTTAACCACAGCCTCCTCCTGGCGCAGCTGCAGAACTTGGGGGTGGCTGCCAACGCTGCACAATGTTTCCAGGACTACCTGACTTGCCAGTCTCTGAGAGTTAAAGTTGGTCAAACAGTGTCAAGATCCAGAGGCATCACATTGGGAGTCCCCAAGGGTCAATCCTGGGACTCTTACTTTTCAGCCTGTTTCTAATGACCTTCCAAAGACCTGTGACACCAAACTTGTCCTCTATGCTGACGATGCGGTCATCCTCAGGAGCAGCCAGCAAACTGAGACTCTTCAGTCTGAACTGTAGACATCCTTCCATCTGCCTGAGGATTGGTTCAGCGAACACAAGCTTTTGCTTAATTATTAAAAACAAAACAAGATAATGCTTCTCACCAGCAACAACCCAAAAAAAGGTTCCCTGCCCTCTCCATCTCAAACAGTGTCCACGCACCACTGGAGCAAGTGTGTTCATTCAAGTATCTGGGGATCACCCTTGATGACACTCCTTTGTTCAACATATAGATCAGGTGGTTAAGGCAATCCGCTCCAAGCTGGGAGTGCTCTACAGACACAGGAATAACCTCACACTGGATACCTTCCGCCTTGCAGTTTCTAGCTCTATACTATCAAGCATCGACTAGGGTCTGGTAGTCCTATGGAGAAGCCACTGACACAGAGCTGAAGAGGGTACAAATAGCCCTAAACAAGGTATGTAGACTCATCCTCTCCACAGACCACTTTACTCACACCTGCTCACTCTGTGAGCAGACAGACTGGCTACCACTGGGATGCAGAACCAAATTCCAAATCTGCCTGCTTGGCAAAAAAGGCTGTTCTAGGAAAGGCACCCCCTTGCTTATTCGGTATCCTCCCTAGGGCTGGCTTGGTATGTGGCACTAGAGGCAGAAAACCGGGGGCACTCTCCATTCATTTTTGGTGAACTGCACTTGGTCAATGTGCCTTCTCATATAGAGCGCCTCTCTGGCTCAATGATATTCCTGAAGCTGCTCTCAACTCCCCAGTGTCTCTAACTTCAAATCTGAACTCGAGCACTACCTTGCCTCCAGCACTGTCTATGATTGCTTCATGAAACCCTAACACCGCTTCCCTGGTTGGTCATCGTGATTGCCCTCTGGGTCTTCCTCTGACCAGTCTCCCATCCCCATGTCCCCTTCTCACTTCCCCCGCTGTCTCCTCCACTTGTTTCCACCAGTACTTGTGGCCCACTGGCTCCTCCTACAGCACATCCTATCCCCTTCTCCCTTCCCCCGCTGTCTCCCCTCTCCATTGTTTCCACCAGTACTTGTGGCCCCTGACCCCTCCTACAGCACATCCTGTCCCCCTTCTCCCTTCCCCACTGTCTCCCTCTCCTTGTTTCCACCAGTACTTGTGGCCCACTGGCCCTCCTACAGCACATCCTGTCCCCTCTCCTTCCCCGCTGTCTCCCTCTCCGTTGTTTCCACCAGTACTTGTGGCCCACTGGCCCTCCCTACAGCACATCCTGTCCCCCTTCTCCCTTCCCCACTGTCTCCCTCTCCATTGTTTCCACCAGTACTGTGGCCTACTGGCTCCTCCTACAGCACATCCTGTCCCCCCTTCTCCTTCCCCGCTGTCTCCCCTCTCCGTTTCCACCAATACTTGTGCCCACTGGCTTCTCCTACAGCACATCCTGTCCCCTTCTCCTTCCCCGCTGTCTCCCTCTCCATTGTTTCCACCAGTACTTGTGGCCCACTGGCCCTTCCTACAGCACATCCTGTCCCCTCTCCTTCCCGCTGTCTCCTCTCCGTTGTTTCCACCAGTACTTGTGGACCACTGGCCCTCCTACAGCACATCTGTCCCCCTTCTCCTTCCCCACTGTCTCCCCTCTCCGTTGTTTCCACCAGTACTTGTGGCCTACTGGCCCTCCTACAGCACATCCTGTCCCCTTCTCCCTTCCCCGCTGTCTCCCTCTCCGTTGTTTCCACCAGTACTTGTGGCCCACTGGCCCCTCCTACAGCACATCCTGTCCCCCTTCTCCCTTCCCCGCTGTCTCCCCTCTCCGTTGTTTCCGCCAGTACTTGTGGCCCACTGGCCCTCCTACAGCACATCCTGTCCCCCTCTCCCTTCCCCCACTGTCTCCCCTCCATTGTTTCCACCAGTACTTGTGCCCACTGGCACCTCCTACAGCACATCCTGCTCCCCTTCTCCCTTCCCCGCTGTCTCCCCTCTCCATTGTTTCCACCAGTACTTGTGGCCCACTGGCCCTCCTACAGCACATCCTGTCCCCTCTCCTTCCCCACTGTCTCCTCCTCTCCATTGTTTCCGCCAGTATTTGTGGCCCACTGGCTCCTCCTTCAGCACATCCTGTCACCCCTTCTCCCTTTCCCCGCTGTCTCCCCCTCTCCGTTGTTTCCACCAGTACTTGTGGACCACTGGCCCCTCCTACAGCACATCCTGTCCCCAAGCTCCTCCCCCTGCCTAACCCACTGCCAGATTAAGCCTCCTAACTCGAGGTTGCTCCTTACCCTCCCCATGCCTGACACTACCACACAAGGAGGGGGCTATTCCTGAATTCTACTCTGCTGTTGCCCCCCCCCACGCCTGCTTGAACCAAGCAGATTGCTGGCATCTCCTTGAACCTGCTCAGTCTCCTGCTCCTCTGTCAGTTGAAGAAGGTGTGTCATACTGAGTAACCTGGCACCATGCTGAGTAAAGGGTTACCATGCTGAGTAATGTGGCACCATGCTGAACGAAGCGTAGCCAATGTAACGTGGCACCATACTGAGCAAAGGGTAGCCATTTTGAGTAATTTGGCACCATGCTGAGCAAAACGTAGCCAACGTAACGTGGCACCATGCTGAGCAAAGGGTAGCCAACGTAACGTGGCACCATGCTGAGCAAAGGGTAGCCAACGTAACGTGGCACCATGCTGAGCAAAGGGTAGCCAACGTAACGTGGCACCATGCTGAGCAAAGGGTAGCCAACGTAACGTGGCACCATGCTGAGTAAAGGGTAGCCATACTAAGTAAGGTGATGACATACTGAGTAAAGAGTGGCCATATTTTGTAATGTAGTGTCATGCTGCGTAATGGCTAGCCAGTTGATTAAGGTGATGCCATGCTGTATAAAGGGTGGCCATTTTGAGAAAGATTAAGCCATGCTAAGTTAAAGGTAGCCACTCTGAGTAAATACTTGCCATGCTGAGTATACAGATACACTGCTGAGTGAAGGGTAGTCATGCCAAGTAAACCAGTGTGATGCTAAGTAAAAGGCAGCCTTGCCAGGTAAACTGATGAGAAAGAACTGTTTGGTTCAGAGTGCTGGGGTGTTGTGGTACCATCTTTTATTTTGTCAGTGTCCTGAATAAACCACCTTTTCACTGCACCACTTCATCACAGCGTTTACTTTTGGAGCGTAGTTTTTGTCTTGTTTTCGGATTCATGTTTGCAGCAGCTCTGCCTTAGTGGGCACACGCCATGAGCATTTTTGTTTTGTTTTGTCAAGTAATCCGAAGTGCTGAGTAGCAGGTACTCACGCTAAGTAAACAGATGCACTGCTGAGTAACAGGTAGCTAGGGCCCCATGAACTCTGGCACTTCAGTCCTGATTTCTGCAGCAGGGCCCCATGAACTCTGGCAGCTTTTGTTAATTTCTGCTGCATGAATTATTTATTTCTGTGGCAGAATGCAGTCCTCCCATTTGGCTAATACATTATGTTAACTTGGGGATGTACTGGCCAGTGGCGGCTCTACGCCAGGGCACGTGTCCCGGTAAAAAAATGCTATGCCCCAGCTGGTGCCTCGTATGGTGCATAGCTTCCCCCTTAGTAACAATATACCAGTGCCCTGGCTGCCATCTGTTGTGCCCCAGCTGTGCCCTGGTAACCCTTTGTGGCTAAAGCCGCTACTGGTACTGGCGGGTCCACGAACTGCCCTTTTCAACTCCTCTCTAGAGACGGGAGGTACCAGGTGACTGAAGGAGGGCAGAGGTGGTCCCTCTTCACAAGAGTGGAAGTAGCGAGGAGGCAGGCAGTTACAGACCTGTGAGCCTGGCCTCGGTGGTAGGGAAGCTAATGGAGTCCCTTCTTAAGGAGAGGATTGTGAAGTTTGTGAAGTCCTGTCAGACTAATCTAATCTAATAGATAAACAACTTGAGAAACCTGGGAGTAGGCCCTATGGTGGTAAAATGGGTTTGGAATTGGCTAAAGAACAGGACCCAGAGGGTGGTAGTAAATGGTGTGAAATCCGAGGAACGGTGGGGGGGGTGACCAATGGGGTGCCATAGGGATTGGTGCTGGGGTCAGTCCTATTCAGTGTCTTCATTAGCGACATTACAGAGAGACAGGAGGGTTCACAGATGACACCAAGATCAGCAACAGAGTTGGCACACTGGAGGGGGTAGAAAAATGAAAAAGGATCTATGTCTGTTGGAGGACTGGCCAGGGCCATGGCAATTGATCTTTAGTGCTCAAATAATGCAAGATAATGCACTTGGGTCACAGAAATCCAAGAGAGGAATACAGGAATTTTTTTTTTTGGGCGGGGGGGATCTGGCCACCACGAGGCAGGAGAGAGACCAGGGGATTATCATATCTGAGGACCTGACAATGACCAAACAGTGTGAAAAGGCGGTGAGGAAGGCAAACAGAATGCTGGGGTGCATAGGAAGGGGCATAACCAGCAGAAAGAAAGGTGCTGATGCCACTGTACAGTTCTGGAGATCAAAATAGAGGACCCACTCTGGATGGTTAAATCAACACTTTGAATTAAACATCAGTTCATGCATTTTTCTTGTATAAAAAGCGTTTTTATTTCAGTACAATGTGTCTAATACAAAAAAGCATGATATTCATCAAAATGATATTCATCAAAGAGACAAAACAGTACAAAATGTAAATACAGGTATTCGACAAGACTATTTTAGTGACAAAAATAGCAAGGAAAAAACTCATGTTGCTACATGGTTGTGTTAATATACAGAGAGACAAATAAAAAAAAAAGAGTATGAAGGGATGGCAATTCATAATGCTGCAGCTACACCCGTAGGGTGAAAAAAAAACTTACATTTCGCTCCATCTGGGCGGAGCTTCCTCAGAGGTTGGTTAGTTCTGGAGACCGCGTCTCAAGACAGACATAGACCGAATGGAGGCAGTCCAGAGAAGGGTGCGGAAAATGGTACCTGGGCTGCATCAGAAGCCTTACGAGGAAAGATTCGGGGCCTTAATATCTATTCACTGGAGGAGAGCAGGGAGAAGGGGGATATGATGGAGACATTCAAGTACCTTAGGGGTATAAACATGGCACAGGAGGGAAACGTATTTCTGAGGACGCATTGCACAAGGACAAGGGGACACATCATGAGGCTGGAGGGAGGAAGGCTCGGGAAATATTAGAAAGTATTTTTTCCCAGAAAAGGTGGTGGATCTGTGGAACAGCCTTCCAGTAGAGGTGGTGGGAGCATAAATATTACAGGAGTTCAAGAGAGCATGGGATAAGCCTAAGGGCACCCTGCGGTTGGGCAGAGCAGGTGAGCCACAGATCATATAGGATCCGGGGGTGTCGCACTGAGTAGGAAATGGGCTGTATGGTCCTTATCTGTTGTCAGATTCTGTGTTTCTGTTCTTTGTGATGTCATTAGTGATGTCGCATGCTGAGCATGGAGGAGGGGCTTCAGGATAAACAAGGGGACATGACCCAGGAACTATGGAAAACTGATATATCTGATTGCGAAATCACCAAAAGCACAGATTTCTGTGGCACTACATACATTCTGCAGCATGTGGCAAATTCTGCAGAACATTACATGATCAAAGAATTGCAGAATTTCAGGGGCCTTGCAGGTAGCCATGCCAAGTAAACAGATGCCATGCTGAATTAACGGTAGCCATACTGAGTACATTGGTACCATGCATAGTAAATATTGTGCTTAGTAAAATGTACCCACACCCAATAAACTGGTAGCCCTGCTGAGGTAAAGGTAGCCATACTGAGTACATTGGTACCATGCATAGTAAATACTGTGCTTAGTAAAGTGTACCCACACCCAATAAACTGGTGCCCTGCTGAGGTAAAGGTAGTCACTGAGAACGTTGGTACCATGCATAGTAAATACTGTGCTCAGTAAAGTGTACCCACACCCAATAAACTGGTGCCCTGCTGAGGTAAAGGTAGCCATACTGAGAACTTGGTACCATGCATAGTAAATACTGTGCTTAGTAAAGTGTACCCACACCCAATAAACTGGTGCCCTGCTGAGGTAAAGGTAGCCATACTGAGTACGTTGGTACCATGCATAGTAAATTACTGTGCTTAGTAAAATGTACCTACACCCAATAAGCTGGTGCCCTGCTGAGGTAAAGGTAGCCATACTGAGTATGTTGGTACCATGCATAGTAAATACTGTGCTTAGTAAAGTGTACCCACACCCAATAAACTGGTGCCCTGCTGAGGTAAAGGTAGCCATACTGAGAATGTTGGTACCATGCATAGTAAATACTGTGCTCAGTAAAGTGTACCCACACCCAATAAACTGGTGCCCTGCTGAGGTAAAGGTAGCCATACTGAGAACGTTGGTACCATGCGTGGTAAATACTGTGCTTAGTAAAGTATACCCACTCCCAATAAACTGGTGCCCTGCTGAGGTAAAGGTAGCCATACTGAGTACGTTGGTACCATGCATAGTACATACTGTGCTTAGTAAAGTGTACCCACACCCAATAAACTGGTGCCCTGCTGAGGTAAAGGTAGCCATACTGAGTATGTTGGTACCATGCATGGTAAATACTGTGTTTAGTAAAGTGTACCCACACCCAATAAACTGGTGCCCTGCTGAGGGAAAGGTAGCCATGCCAACTAAACAGATGCCATGCTGAATTAAAGGAAGCCATACTGAGTACGTTGGTACCATGCATAGTAAATACAGTGCTTAGTAAAATGTACCCACACCCAATAAACTGGTAGCCCTGCTGAGGTAAAGGTAGCCATACTGAGTATGTTGGTACCATGCATAGTAAATACTGTGCTTAGTAAAATGTACCCACACCCAATAAACTGGTAGTCCTGTTGAGGTAAAGGGAGCCATGTCAAGTAAACAGGTGCCAGTGCTGCACAGCATAGTGATACAGCTACTGTTTATGTGCCAATGACCTGTCTGGGAGCGAGCCTAGTGTGTCAAAGGGTTGGCTGGGGGAGGAAGCTTGAGCATCCTATGGACAACTCACCTTCTCTGGGGTGGGTTGTTTAAGGGCTCTGACAACAGGATGCCTCCTGGTGGTGGCCTTGATGTATTGAGCCAATAGCCCTCAAGTGAAGGGGAATGCTGGGAGGCGGTGGACATTAACGAGGCATGCACGGGAGCCTGTGAGCTTCCACTGGATGTCATTGCACGTCTGCTCCCATTGGGGATGCACGGAACACAGTAAAATCCTGCAGGCTGGATGGTTGATGTACCTCCACAGCCCCCACATCCATCACTGGATCTTACCCCCCTGGGCACTGACTCCCCTCATAGCTTCACCTCTGCATATGGGGCCATTACATTGATGTAAGGCAGCCCCACCTCAGGGGAAGGGGGGGTGCAAGCTGTGAGGTTGTCCTTACAGGTGTGTCATGGGTGGGTCAGAGGGCCGAGGTCACAGTTAGGGAGGATTTCAGGCAGGACGGGATTAGGCTGGGAGATGACCGAGAGAGATGCAGTCAGTGGTGACCGGAGGCAAAAAGAGTTTATAAAAAAAAGTAAACGGATGCCTTGCTGAATTTAAGGTAGCTATGCCAAGTAAACAGATGTATTGCTGAGTAAGAGGAATGGACAAGATAACCAAAATCCTAATGCAGTGAGCAGGTACCCACTGACAATATCTACTCTTCAGTGTAATTTAGTAGCATGTGTTTGCAACTCTTATGAATAAAAAGTGAATTGGGTATGTTAACTGCAAAGAGCTCATGCCCACCCTCTTCCAGCACTAGTTGCTGTAGGTGGTGGTGGTGTAGAAGTGCTGGCTATGGGCAGCCTCACAGTTCTAACTAAAACTGCTTCATAATCTGGCAGATAGCTCGCATGTGGACTTTTCTCTGCCTACATGTGTGCTGCTTTTTTTAACCAGATAATAATGTTGATTAGGAGAACTATTGTGAGCTAGGTAACTTTTCCTTACTGCAGTCCCAGCCTCCCAGCAGAAGTCACTGATGGCAGTGTTGTAGGTGCAGTGGTCATATTGGAACTCACAGCTGCTACAGTGCTAACTGGACTTCTTGGAGAAACAAAGTGTAAGAATCAGGAATATTAATTAACTAGTGAGATCTGCATGCCAGGTGATGTCTTAAAAAGAAAATTTAGATGCAACATATAAACTATTTGGAGGCATTCCCCCTGGTGTACAGAGACCCATTTCATGCCTCTGCCCTGATTTTCACCCTGATAGCACACATTCAGGCCTCAAACATTGGGCATATCATTTCTATATTATATTGAGGCCTACAAGCTACAAAACCACATACCTCCTTGAATGTGGCAAAACAAATGGGGCTCTGAAATGGGTGCAAACATAGCCCAACCGGAGTGTGTGTGTGTGGGGGGTGTTTCAGGTGAGTAGGATAACCTGTCCCATATTGTCAGGAATATGCATAGAAGAATTTGCTCATGCAGCCCCCCTTCAAATGGGGGTTCCCAAAAACTCTTCCTCGAGCTTGCCTAAATGCTCACTGCCAGGCTGGTGTCCTGCATTTTAGCAGTTTAAATGTGATTGCCAGAGTCTGTATGGCCTCTGGGTACTGTCTCTTTAAGAGCTGCTTGATTGCAGTGTAAGTAATCTGACATGGAGCTCTGTTGAAAGATGTAACTATTGGCTGAAAATCATTTAGAGTGACAATGATAATGTACTTTGTCTAACCTGCTTTCTTTGTAGCAAGGACTGTTTTGTTTGTCTCCACTATCTTGGTCCTGGACTGCAAATTGGACCAAACAGTTCTGGTGGGACCTAAAATGTAGCCGGACTACAGGAGTTGTCTGAATTCAAAATCTATAGGAACTGTGGTTTGAGTTTTTGCACCTTTCTTTGCAACTGAAGGGGCACTCTTGCTTTGACTGACAGCCAAACCAGCCAACCAAATCTTTGGGATCTTGGGGCAGTCCCGGCTGCTTGCAGTTTTCAGCTAGTTTTGAGCTGGGAAGAAAAGGAGAGGAGCTAAAGTGTTTCTGAGAGCAATCCTGAGTGGATTCGCATGGGAGAACTTTGAAAAGGCTGAGAGTTTGGTCTCCATGTCTGCCTGCTGCTCCTGAGAGGGAGAGAAGAGAATATGACTAAAGTAAGCTACTGAAGTGGGCCAGGCTCAACCTGAAGACCACCGAATATTTTTGCTGAATGCGATCAGCCTGTCAGGAATTCCAGCTACCCCTAAGCTCCCGGTGTGTGCAGAGACTTTGCAGTTGTGCCCGGGGAGCGCTTTGCCTGGTACAGTAGAATTCCCGTACAAGTAAATGTGTTATGAGCTGCTAGTGGGTTGTGAGTTAGTTCCCCACTGTGTGAACTGTGTTCTGCTTGCTGGAAACTGTATCCAGCCCAAATGGACTGCATCTGAATTTGTCTCCATGTGGTCTGGCCTTGCCAGACTGGCCCAGCCAAACTACCCACTACACAGAGAAGCCATCGACGAGAGACCTGCCTGGGGATCAGCCCCCTGCTCCACGCTTGAACAGGAATGATGCCTCTGCGACTTGTGTGGGCCCTTCTTCTCCTGGCATTCCAGATCAATCACCTGCAGTCTCGATTTTCATCCAGCCTGTGTCCAGTCTTGGTATCGTGAGTAAATACCAGGGTAGCTCCCTACAACAACAGCTTAATCTGAGTGTGTCGTCTTGTTGTTTCGTTTCCTTTACGAACTGAGCCCTCTGGCTCCGGATTACAAATACTGTGTACTGTGCATGTTGTGTTTTCCATCACAGGGCCCCAACCAGCTGCAACCCTGGGCAACTGTCCTGGCTAGCCCATCTCTTCTCTACCTGGGTACCCAAGGTGAACTGTGTGGGAGGACTGAAAGCGCATGCATAACTGCTTGATTGATGTAACCTTTAAGCTAATTAACCTGATATTGCCCCTCCCTTGTTCAAGTCCCCTGAATAAATCAAATCTAACTTTTTCTGCATGTAATCTGACTGTGGTTCCAGTTTGTGCTTAAAGTACTGTACTGTTGCTATTTGCTGTGCATAACCTTGTTTTACAGGGGGTCCCCAGGGTTGAGCCAGAGGAACCATCCCTGGTGGTAAGTGCAGACAGTGAGGGTACTTGTGCGGTGTACCGGGTATTGTGAAAGTGATTATTGTACAGTGTTCAGGCCACTAGAGGGGAAAGAGGGGGATTACAGTGTCCCAGAAGGCTGTGCCCAGGATACCTTGACCACTGCCAGCCTGACCTCCGGGTGGAGGCACCCATTTCAGAACTCAGGCCCCTTAACCTGCTGCTAGCCAAGCAGGCAGGGGTAGTAGCCATGGGATAGCGCCATCTAGGGGTTACACTCCACTTTTTCAGAACCTCAGAAGTTACGGCTCCATATAGTAGGAAGTGTGATGCAGCCTGTTAGAGACAGTGTGGAGAACTCGGTGGAACCTGCACCTACATTTTGTGGGGTTGCCCAGTTATACGACATTTTATAGAGGGATTGGATGGGGCAATAAGGGACATCTTACACACCAGGGTGTCCTCTCTCTGGAGATTTTCTCCTGCATCAGTATCCTCAAGCCCTGAAGGACTGCAGGGAGAGATGCTTTGTTGGAATTTTTCATCTCGATGCCAAAAAACACAAGACCCATAATTGGTTGTCGTATTGAGCCAAATTTCAGGCACAGGAGGGATACAGTAAACTCCAGGGCCCAGATATTCAGGAGGGTTGCGCGCGCAACTCAAAATGCGCCATTCTCGGTTATTCAGAAGGGCTGCTAAGGCGCACCGAAAACACGCTGAGCAACAGCGCAATGGAAATGAAGGTATGCGCAACCAAGGGGCGGGTCCATGCGCCAAAGTGCACAATGCGATATTCGAACACTTGCGCACGCGCAAGAGTGGTCAGCCGGAGGATGCGAGTAACGATGTGAGCCAAAATAAAAGGCTCAAGGGAGGGCGCAAGAATCCTAGCAGGCCGCAAACCGGGAGAGAGAGACAGAGAGAGAGAGAGAGAGAGAGACAGACAGGAGCAGGAAGGGCAGAGAGGACAGTGGGTCCTGGAGGACAGAGAGGGCCAGTGGGGGTGCCCGTGCAGTGGAAGCAGCAGTGGGGGGCAGTGGGGGTAACACAGAACAGCAGCTGGGGGCAGGAGCCAGGAGATGGAGTGTCAGCTTCACATGGAAGCTGTAATGAGGGGGTGAGACAG
Source organism: Neoceratodus forsteri (assembly GCA_016271365.2). Taxonomy (NCBI): domain Eukaryota; kingdom Metazoa; phylum Chordata; order Ceratodontiformes; family Ceratodontidae; genus Neoceratodus; species Neoceratodus forsteri. The sequence goes on from JADMNL010000027.1 coordinate 12,015,724, forward strand.
CATGCTGAGGGGGATGTGGTGCTGAGGGGCCCGTCATGGCACGCCTCGACAGGCGGTATCGGCCTGCATCAGCTACGAGCTGTACACAGATGCTCTAGATTGTGGCCGGTACCGCCTGAACAGGGCAATACTGAGACGGCTCAGTGAGCTGTGCAGTGATGTGGATGCAGGCACCTCACGACGGAGTCATGCTCTGTCCGTGGAGACTAAGGTGACAGCCTGCATGTGCCTGCCGCCACGGGTATTCTTCCAGAGGCCACAGGTGACACCACAGGCATTACGCAGTCGGCCACGCCACGCATCCTCACCCAATTCCTCAGCGCACTGCTGCCTCATGCCGCGGAGTACATCCATTTCCCCAGCACCGCGGGCACGTGACAGCAAACATGCAGGAGTTCCACAGGGTAGGCCATATGCCTGGCGTATAGGGGGCCATAGATCGCACCCATGTGGCCATTCGCGACGCCCACCTGGCCCGACGGCCAAGCTTATCGAATCGAAAGGGCTTCTCGAGTGTCAACTGCCAGGTGGTGTGTGATGCCACTGGGGCATCATCAATGTCTGTGCCACACACCCTGGCGGAGCACATGATGCCTTCATATGGCACCAATCTGCACTGTGCCATCGATTCGAGAGTGGGAACATCCCCACGGGTCATCTAGTGGGTGAGTACACATGTATGGAATGCAAACTCTGTGCAAGGGTGTGAATGACACAGGTGCCATGGTAGTGGCACACAAGGATATGGGCAATATGGACCTGACCTGACACTGATCTCCACTATCTCCACACAGGTGACTGTGGATATCCACTCCGTCCCTGGCTGCTCACACCATACCGGGCCCTACCACCCCAGCGCAGCACGGTTTCAATGAGGCACACGCTGCAACACGGAACATCACAGAGCGGGTGTTTGGAGATACCAAGGCATGCCCGATGCCTGACACTCCGCGGAGCCCTCAGTGGTACAGCCCCCAGAAGGCCTGTGGGATATTCCTGGCCTGTTCATCCTGCACAACATGGCCAAAGACCATGGGATAGCCGTACAGGTCCAAGAGGGGGACAGCGATGGGGACGCCAGTGGCGCCGGTGATGTGGGTGATGAGCCGCCCCCCCTAGGATGGAGGGACCCCCGACTGACACGGCAGGCCCAGCTGCACCGGGACACCATTGCAGAAGAGCACTATGCACAACACAGGTAAGTCAAGGGGACATGTGCAGGCAACACTGTCTATGCGCAAACCACAGGCACACAGGGGAACACACCGTGCATGAAGGTCAGGGGAGTTGAAGGGTCCAGGCATACCAACACACCATCAGAGAGGGGTGAGCACTCTATGGACACACACACACACACACACACACACACACACACACACACCAGGCAGCATACAGGGGCAGCAGCACAGCACTGCGGAAATGACACGCCAACACACAGCACCACCAACCACCCTCACCACCTGGACTGTCCACGTACGTGTGTCAGACCTGGGCAACCTTGCACCTTGGTGTACAGTGCAATGCAGGCATCATCATCCACACGCACCTGTGGACAGCAGTTGGAAGAGTGCAGGTGGTCCGTGGGTCAGCTTGGTGAGCAGAGCACTCAGCAGTGCACTGCCCACCATGACACACATTGCACACAGGGCAGCACCAGACAGGGCCTGCATTGGGAGACAGCTCATGCAGGGAGCACTGTCCCACGGCCACCACGGATGCGGAAGGCCCGCCGCGGCCTAGCAGCACTGGCAGGCTGCGCAGGGCTACATCGGTGGGCTTAGGGGCCACCAGGGTCCCAGTGCGCGACCGCGACTTTGCCCGCGACAGGGTCTGCATCCCGCTAAACAAACTTGCACCAGGGGTGCTCGGGATGCCCAGCAGAACCCACGCCGACAGGCCTGGTGTCGCATGACGCCGGAACGGGAGTGGAGTGCGCACTGTGGGTGCGGGTACAGGGTCACCAGACAGTGTGGTCAATGCGGTCACCACAGAGAGCACTGCCTGGGTCAGCCTGTTGATGGCAGCGGTCACATCCGTCCGCAGTATGGACCATCTCGCCCGTCCCGAGCACACTCCTGCTATGCCGCCCACGGACACAGTCAGTGCTCCATCGACCTTGCAACCCGCCTCCCGCAGCTGTACCGACTCCTGCAGGCGAAGAAGGTCCAAAGGGTACTGTGCCCCAATGGCATCGTGGACCCTAGGGAGTGGATGGTCCTGGTGCACAGCACCCTTGAGGGTGGCCGCTGTTCGCCAGGACCAGGTATGGGCGGATCTAAGGGCGGTGGACAAGTGCCACTGCTTGACGCTGTCCCCCGGCCTGGTGTGCAACTGCTGCTGCCGCCTCCAACTGCTGAGCCCCCAGGTCCACCTGTTCCACCCCTGTGCTGTCAACAGTGCCAGACACCTGCTCAGCCACCGATGCTGCCCCACCGGTGCTGACAGGCCCAGTCTGTGACTGTGCCAGCATGCTGGTACACAGGTGTGGAGCAGGACGGGCCAGGGCACTGTGTTGGCCTGCCATGTGTCCCTCGGTGGGACACACACCTCATCACTGGCCATTGCAGGCCTGCATATCATCACAGTGCGTGCGTGCCATCTACATAGGCACAGCATGCTGGCACACCTGCATGCCAGACTGCTGTGACACAGGCTGTGCACCCCTGCACCTGTGATCACTGCCGGGCGGAGTTGTTGGGCCAGCCGCCTGCTGCTGCAGTGTTCCTGCAGGCTGCTGGCGGAGGTGGATGGTCCCTCCTCCTGGTCCAGCAGGTCTGCCTCACTGTCAGCACCCACCACCACCGCCTCCTGCAGACGAACAGGATCTGAAACAGAAAGAGAGTACATGGAGTGCATGTGAAACAGCCCCCCCACAACATCACCATGTCATACGCGCAGTGATGGGCTTCCACCTGTCTGGAATCCTCCTGGAACACCCGCAATGGCACTGCTGCATGGCTGCCACCAGTGTCTCCTCGGTCGGGTCAGCTGCAACACCACTGGTGGTCCCCACCAGTGGCAGCACATGCCACCCTGAAGGCTGCCACCTTCCTTCAGCCTCCCTGCGGTCAGTCCCCATCTTTTGCGGTATTCCTGCACGGAGCGCTGGTGGCTTCCGCAGGTGGTGACGCCAGAGCTACCCTCCCATGCAGCTGCACGCTGCTGAGGGGTGCCCCTCCGCCCACTCAAAAGCGTGCTCATCCTCCAGGTAGGCCTGGAAGAGGGCCTCAGTCTCTGCTGTGGTGAAGTTCGCCCTCCCACGCCCGCCGCCCACAGCCTCAGCCTGGTTCTCGCCAGTCATGGTGATCTGTATGGGTGGAAGTGGACACCTGTCACTGTGCAGTCCACAGCATTTCCCCATGAGCATAGCTGCAGGCTCGGGGCAGAAGCCCTCCTCTCTCCGCATGGCAGATACTGATGGAAAGGGTGCCTCTGCCCCTTCCTAAGTGCTCCTCATCATGCTCAGCCCCTCAATCCTATGACATCCTCCAGCACCCTGCCCATGAGCATTGTCCTGAGCATCACAGCATGTAACTCACCTCACCTGCAACAACTAAATCTGGCCGCCACAACCCAGTGTCGTATTTTTATAGCGCAACACATGCAAATGAGGTGTGGCGCAGCTGTAATGACATGCTAATCGCGCCACTGCGCCTTTGCATGGCTGATCGACTGACGGTATATGTCGGCTGAATATCGCGTATTTGGCGCTAGCGCAATAGGGAAGGTCCGCTGAGCCGATGGCATGTTTGTGGCTGTGTGTTACCGCATTGCGATGCCCAGACAGGTTACGTGATAGCGCCGATCGCGCTGCAGACCTGCTGAGCGCGATAGGCGATTCCTGGCCATGGCCACCATTGTGCCAGTGGCGCTACAGCACTGGGCACTATATGGCGCTGTGGCACTTCTGCGCGAGCAGTCCACTGTGGCACTGGTGCTCTGCAGTCGGGCAGGATGCCATACATCCTATGGCGCTGTGCGAGCCTGCGCCATTGCCGTGACCTGTGTATGCCCTCTGACCCCGCCGCTGTGGGCATGCCATGTGTACGTCTCCTCATTGCGCTGTCTGGTTACAGCGCCATGTAAGTGACGCTGTGCCAGCGGCCAGCGATTGAGCCTGTGCTGGTCTATTGCGCAACAACCCACTCGGGGTCACAGCGCAGCGGGCGCCATATTGCCTGCTGTAAAGTTGGTGCCATGGCCAGGAGGAGGGCGCTGTCCTGGAGCCCAGTTGAAGTGGCCAACCTGGTGGCCCTAGTGGAGCCCCACTGTGAGGCACTATATGGTGAGGCCCCTGACCGGACTCGACTCATGTGTGGCAAGCAAGTGGCCACTGACCTGGTGGGGTCACTGGTCAGGCCGGTCTGCTGAGCAGTGCCGCACGGTACAGTGATCTCCACTGGAGGGACCCGGACTCATTGACGCTGCTGCTCCCGCGACAGGCGGGCCTGGTGCCTCAGGCCACGGAGTGTACCATCTATTCACCTATATTCTCTGTAGGGGTGTGTGTGCCTGGGTGGCTGTGCATCAGTGTGTCAGTGTGTGCAGCTGTGCGATGGATGGTTATGGCTGTGTGGGCAGGCAGTCTCACTGGGGCAGGGGGCACTCTGCTTTTGAGTCACACTGATGTTTGTCTCACCATATGTCTCCCACAGGCCGGCTGGTGAGGACACCGGACAACAGTGATGTGGGCCATGCCGGGGCCCCAGTACCACAGGCAGTCGGGCCACAGCAGCAGCAGCAGCAGCAGCAGCAGCAGCGGCAGACGGAGCTGCTGGAGGAGTGTGAGTATCATTACGTCATGGATGCTATTGCATGCTGGGGGCAGGACCCAAACCATGCTGGACACAACCAAAGGGAGGTCATAGTTCCACTATACGAAACACTAGTGAGTCCACACACTGGAGTACAGTGTACAGTTCCGGAGACCATACCTGTGTATGGACAGGGACTGGGTGGAGAGGTTCACAGAGGGCGATATGGATGGTGCATGGATTGCATCACAAGTCCTATGCAGACAGGTTGACTGGAACTGAACATGTACTCGCTGGAGGGAGGAGGGTGGGGATATGATGGGGACATACAAGTATTGTACAGGGGAACAGAGTGCAGGAAAACAATATTTGTAAGCGTAAAGAATGTTCCAGGACTAGAGGGCATGGGATGCAGTTGGAGGGGCTCTGTTAAGAGGAACATGAGAAAGTGTTTCTTCACATCATGGGTGGTGGATGTAGTGGAACACCCTGCCAGAGGATGTGGTGGGGGCTGACTTGGTCACGGGATATATGTGTGCGGTTAGCCATGAGGGACTTCTGGAGGTCAGGGGAGGGGGAATGGACTTATAGGACAAGAGGGTGATCGACAAGGCCAAATGGCCAGACTGGTGTCCCATAGGCCCTTATCTGCCGACACTATGTATCCATGTATGTAGGCATGACACAGGTGACCTGCATCACAGTGCAGCATCACGACACGCCTGTGTATGCACTGAGGTGGTCCTGCATGCACTGGGCACATAGCTGTGTAACTGGCATCGCGACCACGCTGCCACATCACATGACAGCCTAGTTTGTACTGTGATTGACGTGGGCAGTGTGTGTGGGCGTGGTGCGCCTGGCTGGTGCCGCCTGTTTGTGATGGCCATGTGCATGTTCACTGTGGGTGGGTGCATGCCATCACAGGTGCAGGACATTGGGTTAATGGGTTGCAGGTTGGGTGGTGTTCCAGGGTTGTGGTCAGTCTCAGCCATTGACTGTGTTCCCATTTTCTAGGCCTCGTGTGCTGCGACGCATGGCGCAAGATCTGCGGCGCCTGACCCAGGTGGTGGTGGACAACCGTGAGCTCCTGCAGGCCTTACAGCGCCTAGGGGAACGCAGGCAGGCACAGGAGGGGACGCCAGCAGGGCCAGTAGCCCAAATTTCAGTTCTACTTCACCCATCCCTTTCACCCTGCCTTCCTCTCCAAGTTTTTATTCCTCCCTTGAACACCCCTGCCTTTACCCGTCCCCCAACTTGTACATAGTTCTACGCTTATTGTTAACTGTTTTTGAAATATACATTTCTATTTTGGTACAACTGCTGTGTTGGTGGTCTGCTTTGCAACTGGCTCTGGGTGCTCAGCAGTAGGTGTACATGCCATCTGGGCTGCTATGGTCCTGGGTATTGTGTGTGTGTGTGTGTGTGTGTGTGTGTGTGTGTGTGTGTCCATGGGGAGGTATCAGCAGCATAGCATTGCCTTTCTGTTGCTCTTGCCATCTGCTGCCACCCACTGCTGGGTGCACAGGGTGGGTCTGGCTGGTATGCTTCTCTGCAGCATGGGGTTGACGTGTGGCACGGGGTGCATGATGTTTCCTGCAGTGCCTGTCACTGCACATGAGCGGTGTCTTGGGGCATGGTGCACGCTGTGCTGTGCGTACGGGGGACTGATGTGCATGTGGTTGTCAACCCCTGGGTGTGGCACTCTCTGCCTGCCAGTGGTTGTGCTGGGGTGTCATGTCTCTGCTATGCTTTAGTTGGCTTGTCCCCATGGGCACGTGGATCATCCGTCCCACCCCCAGTGATGCTGTGCTTGGGGTGTGCCAGTGTGGTGTGGGTTCTGCAGTGAGTTCCTGTGCCCATGTGTGGCATGGCTGGCGGTGGGCCCCAGCCTGCCTCCCTGACTGTGCAGTTCCATTGCTCTGGGGGGCTGTTAGCGCTTATGGCAGTTTCTGAATGCTCAGCTGAGTTTCCATGGTTGCGGCCATAGCGCAGCATTTTGGCTCAGCCTCTCCTTCCTGGTTGCGCGATGGCGCAGTATGTGCGATATTGAGACGGTTGCTTGCGCAATTCGCTCTGCTCCATGTTTGAATATCGCACCTGTTGCGCATTTGCACAACTGGTTTGCGATTGCTCCTACTGTTGCGCCAGTTTTCAGCGCAGTTTGAATGTCCAGGCCCATATATTTTATGGCGCTAACTACCTTTGGCTTTAACCAAAAAAACTGAAGTGTTTACATCCAGATGGGATTCATGGTACTTTCATGTCATACAGCATGACCCCAGCTTTGTCCCATGATTGTCTAATCTCGCCGCTTGAGGCCTGTGGGAGAGGTGGCGGAGCAACCATGGGTATGCATTTATAGTTCCTGGACGCAGTCTGGAAATGTGCTGTGGGGGAACGGTTGGCTCCCCCTTCCCTTGATTCTTAATATATACCCCCTTATGCATTAGTGTAGGGCCCCTAGATAATGCTTAATACCAGATGGGGCATCCCAACCCCAAAGCTGAGCCTGTAGTTTGGTTGAGCTGTAGAGGTAATTCTTTTGTCATACCTAGAATGGTGGCACATTCTGTTATGTTGTTTTTGTACTTACTTTCACTGCGTGCTTGTATGTATTTGAGAATGGCTGTGTTTCCTTGTATGTATTTGAGAATGGCTGTGTTTCCCTACTTGTATGTATTTGAGAATGGCTGTGTTTCCTTACTTGTATGTATTTGAGAATGGCTGTGTTTCTCTACTTGTATGTATTTGAGAATGGCTGTGTTTTCCTACTTGTATGTGTAACCCTCCTATAAATTGGGGTTCCTGAAAAGTCTTCCTTGAGCTTGCCTAAATGCTCACTGTCAGGCTGGTGTTCTGCGTTTTAGCAGTTTAAATGTATTGCCAGACAGTGCCTGTTTAGCCTATGTGTACTGTCTCTTTAAGAGCAGCCTGGATTGCAGTCATAATTAATCTTAGAGGGAGCTCTTTTAGAAGATGTGCTTGTTTGCCGATCATTTGTTAGAGTAGTAATAATATTGCAGTTTGTTCTAACCTGCCTTCTTTGCAGCATGAACAGTTCTGTTTGTTTCCATCATCTTGGTCCTGGACGGCTGAAATGGGCCAATGAATACCTTTGGGGACTCTAAAATGGAGCCTACCTATAGGGGCTTGGTGGGGGCAAATTCTGTAGGAATTGTAGTTTTTGCATTTTGGCGCCTAAAATAACCTGGAGGGGGAGCCCTAGTTGTGACTGACAGAAGAATCAGCCAACCGAACCTTTTGGATCCTGGGGAAATCCCAGGAGGCTTGCAGTTTCAGTCAGATCTGAGTTGAGAAGTGAAGAAGTAACAACTCGAGATAGTTTGAGCAGCAATCCATAGTGGATTCACGTGGGAGAACAGTGGAAAGACCTGAATTTGGCCTGCATGCCCACCTGCTGTCCCAGAGAGGGAACTTGTGCTTTTTTCAGACTGAATCCGAATTTGGAGAGTGAATTAAGCCACTGAATTGTGGCCAGGCTTTATCCTGAAGAAGACCGAAGATTTGCTGAATGCGATTGGCCTGTCCGGACTTCCAGCCACCTCTGAACTACCAGATTGTGCAGAGACTCTGTAATTGCAATCGGAGAGCCATTTGCCTGGTACAGTGGAATTTCCTTACATGTAAATGTGCTGTGTGCTTATAGTGGGTCGTGATTTGGTTCCCCACTGTGTGTCTGAACTGTGTTTTGCTTGCTGGAGGCTGTTTCCAGCTCAACGGACTGAATCCATATCCATTTCTGTTTGCTTGGGCCCTGCTACACTGGCCCAGCCAGAATACCTGCTATGCAGAGAAAGTCATCGATTAGAGACCGCCTAGGGATCAGCCCCTGCTCAATGCCTTGAACAGAAACGACACCTTGGTGATTCGTGGGTCCTATTTCTCTGGGCACTCCAGCTCAACAGTCTGCAGTCTGGATTTCGTCCTGCCTGTGTCCAGTATTGGTATCGTGGAGAAACATCAGGTAGCTCCCTGCAGCAACTGCTAAATCTAAAAGTGTTGTCAGCTGATTATCTTGTTGCCTTTTCTTTAATGAACTGAGCCCTCTGGCTCCGGATTACAAATAGTGTGTGTTGTGCATGTTGCTTTCTTCCATCACAGGGCCCCAATGAGCTGCAACGTTCCTGGCTAGCCCACCATTTTCCTACCTGTGTACCCAGAGTGTGTGACTGTGTAGGGACTTTGAACTGCATGCACAGCTGTCTGATTAATATAGCTTTTAAGCAAATCAACCTGGTTACGCTCCTCCCTTGTTCAAGTCCCTGAATAAATCAGATTTAACTTTGTTTGCATTTAACCTGACTGTGGTTCCAGTTTGTGCCAAAAGTATTGTACTGTTGCTATTTGATTGCTTAACCTTGTTTTACAGGGGTCCCAGGGTCAAGCTAGAGGAACCAGCCCTGTTGGTAAGTGCAAACAGTGCGGTAATTGCCTGGTGAATAAGGGTCATTGTGAAAGTGATTATTGTATATTGTTCAGGCCACTCGAGGAAAGAGGGGGTTACAGTGTCCGGAGGCCTGCCCCAGGTTAGCTTGATCACTAACAACCTGACCTCCGGTGGAGGCGCCTTTCATTACCCAGGCCCTTAACCTGCTACTAGCCAAGCAGGCAGGGGTAGTAGCCTTGGATAGCGCCACCTAGGGTTATATATGTATTTGAGAATGGCTGTGTTTGCCTGTTACTACTTTTTGGTATCATTTCTTTTAGATTTTAACAAGATACAAAACATCATTGACTTTATACATGTAATGTCATACACTCCAGAGCATCAGTATATTGTTATGTAACTTTATACAAACACCATAGTAAAAAGAAAGAAAAGGGTCACCCTCACTCTCACTCAATTCATTCTACAGTCTAGATTTTTCACCATTTCATTCTTCAAATGTCTAAATCATTTACAGTATCCTTGTCTGTAACAGGCCTGCATTTAAACATTTTTCTGCCCTGCCACCCCTCGTTCTTTCCCTTATTCTCTTTTTGCTGTTCCTTAGGTGATCACTTCTGTAAGCATTTGGGCTCCTGCCAGTGTCATGGAGTCCAGGAATGTTCCACATTCCAACAGGAATCTATCTTCCTTCTCTTTTAGAAAATATGTTAGGCAGTCCAGGGCCAAACTCTGTATGGTGAGGATTTTCCTCTATGTTATCATAGGCGCTCACAATACCCAAGTGTCCTGTTACTTGTTAATAAAAATACATTTACATAAAAAAGTTGCACCGTATCAGGTGAGATGTAATCTCTTATTTTCCATTTCTGCTTACAGGTCTGCCCCAGCCGCACCCCCAGCAGCCGGAGGAGATGGCGCTGTCCCTGCCGCACCTCCCAACCTGACCAGCAACAGGAGGCTGCAGCAAACTCAGGCTCAGGTTGATGAGGTATGTTGTGAGGTTCTTCTATGTAGGAATGTCATGGTACAAAGTTTTGATGGTATGATATATGTGGCATGATACAAAGGTTATTATGAATACAGCGGAATTACAAAAGTCTTTTTTTTTTTTTTTTGTACAAAAAAAATTCTCAAACCTTGTGCTCAGGAGAGTTGGCACAGAAGAGCCAGTTCCTACAAACACTCCAGGTGAAGGAGGGGGTAAGGCCAGCTAGGAGAGGTTGAGTGAAGGGAGAGGTGAATGTGAAAGGTGAGTCCTGTTCCAGACAGGTGGGAGGTGGATGGAGAAAGCTTTGAGCTTGTATGTATTTATTTAAAATTTTCAGCAACAACCTTTGAGCAACATGCTTGTTTACAAAGGTTCCATGTCTGGTATACAAGGCAGGTACAGAGAACATATTAGAGAGAAATGACACAGGCAGGTAGACAGTTGTACCAATTAGAGTAGCAGAACCTAAAACTGTAGTAATGCACAAGGTGTTCAGACCAGCAGTCCAGCTAATGAGCAGCAAAGAGGCTGGGCATCTCTCAGCACAAAATTTACATCTGCATCTTTTTATTTATTTATTTATTTATTGAATTGATTCACCAGGAAAGGCACACTGAGCAAAACGATGCTTGTCTCCTGGTGTGACCTGGGGGAAGGGTTACAAGATGAGGATAACACGCAGGTCATCACCGTAACAATTAAATCAGGTATACAGAGGAGAATGGTTACACTTGGTTACAACATTGGTTAACAGTCAGCTAAAAGCGTATACCAGAGGCGTGCATACATACATACATAGAGTACAGATTGCTGCTGTAGATTAACACTTGGGGCCAAATCTAGGCAGGACTGAGAGAGAGAGACAAGAGTAGGCGAGTAAGTGCCGTGGTTGGTTTTTATAAGCCAGCATCCAAGGATAGGGAGGTGCCGCTTGTCAGGCAAGGCAAGCTAAAAAGGTCACGGGGCAGGTGAGGTCAGGAGGATGGGTAGACAGAGAGAGGAATAGGATGGGGTGAGGTATAGGTAAGAGCTGTGGATTTTTGGTGGGCAGGAACCTGTGCAGGGGACTAGAACAGGGGTGCTGAATGGAGGAGATGGGAGAGATTAATGTAAGAAGGGGGGCAGTTCCAGTAATAATGGGGGGGGTCCCCTCACTTTTGAATGAAGAAAGGTGAGAGATAAATGTGAAAGGCTGGAAGTTCCAGAAATAAGGGAGGAAGATGGAGAAAGCCCCCCCCCCATTTCAAATTTAAGAAAAGACAAATGTGAGAGGGAAGGCTGTTTCAGAGAAAAGGGAGGTGATGGAGAAAGCAAAGTGATGAGCTGTGGTGTTGCTGTGAGGGATGAACAAAGGGCCGGCATCAGAGGAGTGAAGAGAGTAGGAGAATGGCGTTGAAGAGGAAAGCAGGCTAGATAAATAGCAGGAAAGGGTAGAGATCCCAGATTTGCAAGAAGGCAGGAGCAGTGGAGGAGACGAGTCTAAAAGAGAAGGAGAGATTGGGTATATGGAGCAGTAATGAGTGAGAGGAGGGGAACTATGGGTAGAACAAGGGTGCAGTCTGGCCAATTCATATTTTCCCATTTCTGTACCCCCTGCTTTCTCCTGTTTATTTTCTGTCTCTGGTTTTAACATCAGCTGTGTATGTAGCCCACTTACAGTGACATTATAGGTGTTCCATGTAATGACATCATCAGCTGTGTATGTAGCCCACTTATAGTGACATAGGTGTTCCAAGCAATGACATCATCAGTTGTGTATGTATCCCACCTATAGTGCATTATAGGTGTTCCAAGCAATGACATCATCAGCTGTGATCAGTCAGTAACTGCTGACAGAGACACAGCTACTTCCCTGGGTTGCTGTATTGATGGGAAGAGGCATATACTTGGTGTGCTTAATTTTCCTTAAAGTAGCAGCCTGTACTGTAGGGAGAGACCAGTGCATAACCATAGGTGGTGTGCAGGTCATGAGATCAGAGGAGGAATAGGGCCTGGAAGTAATTGTCACGAGTGACCCGAGACACTTGACATACTGCAAGACAGTAGCAACCAAAGCAAATCAGATGCTGGGCTGCAAAGCTAGGGGATTTACCCGCAGGAAGGCTGAGGTTATTCTGCCACTGCATGGATCTCTAGTGAAACTGCATCTTGAGTATCGTGTGCAGTTCTGGTGCCCTTATCTAAACGAGGATATCAGCATAATGATTAAGGGGCAGCCTAAGGAGACCCCTCCCACTGTACAAGGCCTCGATTAGCCCAGTCCTAGAGTACTATGCCAGCACTTGTTGCCATGCTACAGAAAAGGGCATTGAAGAGATTGAAGGGTCAGCACAGGGTCAGCAAGCTGACTGTTTTGAGTGCAAGGAGAGATTTACCCCTACTGGGAGACTGTAAAACCCTTATCCTCTCTTCTGCACTCCACCTCTTACTGGGAAACTGAGATTTGATGCTTCTCTGCCTTTCCCTACTGTGAAGCAGTGAAGAAGTATCCTCTCTCTGCACACACCCTACTGGGAGACTAAAGCCGTTATCCTCTTGCTACGCACTCCACCTTTTAAAGGTAGATTATACTTTGTCTGTCCTCTCTCTGCATCCCCTATTTGGAAACTGTGAAGCTTTTATAGTCTGTTTGCATACCCATACTGGGAGACTGATGCCTTATCCTGGTTGTCAATGCTTACTGGGAACCCACAAAGCTTTTATCCCTATCTCTGGAGAGATGTAGTGCAGACTTGGCAAATAGGCTAGACTATGAGAAAGGTCAAGGGACTGGGCACAAAGAATGTTAGAATGTAAAATGATGGATGCAAAGAATGGTGCTCTGGAGTTGCTTAGGAGCCAGGGTAAGTCAGTCTGGATTACTGCATAAGCAGTGGCCAAGACACATTTCCGTAAAATGAAGGCCTTCCAGATTTAGAGTCCATGAAGATAGGGAAATAAACCTACTCAAATTGCCCTTCCTTCCCTTTCAAAAGATTCTGGAATGCCTCATTCTTACTCGCACACTTATGACGCTAGGCCAAGAATGAGACCGTGAAATTCTGTGATTTTAATAACCGCTTCACTAATGAACAGTTTCCAGTATTCTGCATAACATGTAGTATACCATACAAACCCCTTTGCTTTCAGTCTGTTGTACTTTTCCTGGGCAGTATAGGTCTGGGTACAACCATGCAGATAGCAGTAATACCTGGTGAGCCATGCAGGCACTTTGTTTATTGTCTCGCCCTAGGTGGTGGATATCAGGAATTCTGTTAACCCACTTCCCCTACTTCCCTCCAGGTGGTGGATATCATGGGTGAATGTTGACAAGGTCCTGAGAGAGATCAGTAGTTATCGGAGTTTGACGACCATGCTTGATGCCTTGCAGGCTGGTGCTTCTCAGTTTGAAACCAGCGCTGCCAAGCTGAAACGTAAATACTGGTGGAAGAATCTAAAGGTAACTTGGCTGTCCACTTGAATCAAGCTGCTATCGTTACATTGTTCACTAGTTTTCACGTTGTTAGTGATTTCAGAGTCTGTTTGGGTGTTTTAACATAGAAACACAGGCTACGGAGACTATGATGGCAGATAAGGACCGCATTTGGCCCACCTAGTCTGCCTGTTTCCTACCTACAGGATAAGCTGCAGATCCTAGTTAACCAACAGCATATTTCTTCCTACCCCCACTAAAATTGCCTTATGTCTGTACCATGCATTCTTGAATTCTCCAATAGTTTTAGACCCCACGACCTCCTCAGGAAGGTTCCATTCCATGCGCCCACCACCTTCTGTGAAAAAAATAATTCCTTACATTGCCCTGAACCACCACCCCCATCTTCAAATTGTGTCCTTATTCTTGCACATTTCTTTTTCTGAAAGATGCTACCCTCTTGAACTTTGTTGATTCCACTGAGGTACTTAAAAATTTCTATCATGTCCCCCCTCTCCCTTCTTTACTCAAGGGTATACATATGACGCTCCTTTAGTCTCTCCTCATATGGCTTCTCTTGCAGACCCTGCACCATTTTAGTTGCCCTCCTCTGGACTGCCTCCATCCTGTCTATGTCCTTGCGGAGATTGGGTCTCCTGAACTGGACGCAGTACTCCAGATGGGGTCACACCAACTGTCTGTACAGAGGATGACAACTTCCTGTTTTCTTCTGATGATGCCTCTCCCTATACATCCCAGTATTCCCCAGCCCTCCTTGTCACATTGCTTGCTAACCTTAAGGTCATCTGATATGATTACCCCCAGGTCCCTTTCCATTTTTGTTGTTGTTAGTACTTCCGTTGTATAATCTTCCCTGGGTTTTTGTTTCGGTGCATTATTTTGCACTTCATTGCATTGAATCCAAGCTGCCATACTTCTGACCATTCCTCCAACCTTGCCAAGTCTCTTGTCATCCTTTCCACACCTCCTTGTGTATCAACCCTGTTGCAGATCTTTGTGTCATCTGCAAAGAGGCATACTTTTGCTTCCAGTCCCTCTGCAATGTCACTTATAAAGACATTAAAAAGGACTGGACCCAGTACTGAACCCCACTAGTAACCCCTCTTTCTTTAGAGTGGACTCCATTTACAATTACCTTCTGTGTCCTGTTGTCCAGCCAATGTTTTACCCAGGCTACCACCCTGGGACCCACTCCCAGGCTGGTTAATTTGACTATTAATCTTTTGTGTGGGACTGTGTCAAATGCCTTGCTAAAGTCTAGGTAGGCCATGTCCACAGCCCCCGTGGTCTACTACTTTGTCACCCAGTCAAAGAAATCAGTTAGATTCATCTGACATGACCTTCCTCTGTGAACCCATGCTGCCTTGGGTCCTGTGCCCCTCTGGCCTCTAGGTACTCAACACTTTTTCCTTCAGAAGTGATTCCATCACTTTCCTACCCAAGAGATCAAACTAGCAGGGCTGTAGTTTCCTGCCTCTGTCTTGGTCCCACTTTTGTGAAGGGGAATCACATCCACCTTCCTCCAGTCCTCAGGTACCACACCATCCTCCCATGATTTGTTAAAAAGGGTAGTCAGTGGTGTCACTAGTTCTACCCTTAGTTCTTTTAGAATTCTGGGGTGAATTCTGTCAGGCCCCATTGCTCTGTCCACCTTCAGTTTTAGGAGTGCTTTCAGAACCCTTTCTTCTGTGAAAGGACTGGGATCAACCCCCCTATCCAGAGTGCTTCTGTTAATTGGATTAGGCACCTCCTCCTCTTCTTTGTGAGTACTGAGCAGAAATATTAATTCAGTATCCCTGCTTTTTCACTGTCCTCTCTGCCCACCCACTGTCCATTCTGTTCAGCCTCACTATTCTGCCTTAGTCTTTCTTTGCTCCCTGATGTACCTATAAACGGTTTTGTCCCTTCTTCTTGAGTTGGCTATCTTTTCCTCAGTTTGAGCCTTTGCTATTCTGACTTCCCCTGTTTCCTTCTGACTGGTACAGCTCTCTGTCCTGCTCCTTCTGTGTTTCCTTATACTTCCTGAATGCTGTCTTTTCCCCACCTTCCCGCCACCTCTTTTGAGAACCATAGTGGCTTTTTATTTTCGTTTGATTTGTTTATTTGCTTTACACAAAGGCTTGTTGCCTCTGTGATGGCAGTTTTGATGTTTCCCCATTGTTGCTCCACCTCTCCTTCTAGCCTGTTTGCTAGTCCTTTTCTAAGGCACTCTCCCATCTTGCCAAAGTCGGCTCTCCTGAAGTCCAGTACCCCCACTTTTGTATGGCTTGACTCTGTAGCTGAGTTTATCTTGAACCACACTGTTTGGTGGTCACTTGTTCCCAGATGGCTACACACTTCTAGATCTGAGATCCTCTCACTGTCCCGTTTGAGAGTATGAGGTCTAAAATTGCTCCCTCACGAGTGGGTTCAAACTAGCTGTCTAATGCTGCCACCTGTAGGGCATCAAGAATGGCCCTGCTCTTGGATGTGGCTGCAGCAAATGCTCCAGTTAACATCTGGCATATTCAGGTCTCCCATCAACAGTATCTCCTTTCTGTGCCATCCTAAGAATGCCTTCATCATATCCTTGTCCATTCCTTTCCCTGACATGGGGGTCTGTACACAACCTCTGTGCGGATTGTGGTGCTATTTCCAGTGTCTAAGGTGACCCATAGTGCCTGCTCTCCTCCCTGTTTACTCTTTTGTTCAGTTGCTTTTATCCCTTCCCCTTACAGAAAGCTACACCTCCCCCTCTTCTCCCTCCTGTCTCTCCTCGTAGGTTATGTACTCTGGTATGTTAACATCCCAGTCATGGTTCTCTGTGTACCATGTTTCTGTGACTGCCATGATATCCAGGCATCCCTCTTCCATCAAGGCCACCAGTTCAAGAAGCTTGTTTCCCAGACTATGGGCATTGGTACTTATTACCCTCCATTTCCTGATGGCCTTACCCCTTTTTGCCCCATCCCTGTCCTTATTGCCCTTGTCACTTTCTCCATTTACCCCTGCCCTTCTCCCTATCAAAATCTCTAACTTGGTGTTTATCTCACTTACAACCCTGACTTTTTGGGGCTAGGATTTCGGCTTCTTTCCAGTGCCTTCCCCTTGGCTAGTCTAAATACTGCACAATGAAGCATTTAAACCTATCACCTAGGTTCCTGGTTCCTCCTGGACAGATGCAGCCCATCATGACAGTATAGGCCTGCATCCTCCAGGTGGACCCCCAGTCCCCAATGTAGCCAAATCCCTGAGCTCTGCACCAGTTTTTCAACCACTGATTGAATCCCATGGTGCGGAGCACCTGGCCCTCATCCGTGCATAGACAGGCAGCACCTCTAAGAAGGTTACTGTGCATGCTACTTGTCTAGTCCCTCCCCAACTCCACAAACTCTTCCTGCACTGCTCTGATCCCTTTCTTAGCCAGGTCATTTGTCCCTAGGTGGACAATGACATCCAGCTCCTTCCCCTGTGCAGCTGCTCCAGCGATCCTGAGGATTCGCTTCCTGTCCCTCCAAGCCATGGCACCAGGCAAGCACCTTAACTCCCTCTCCCCTTCCTCCCCCAGTTCTACCTTCCTATCAATGGAGTTCCCCACCAGGAGTTGTTTCCTTCCCCTTTGGGGTCCCATGCCACCCTCCTGTGGGTCTCCTTTGTGGAGGTTCCCAGCATCCTCCTTGGTCTCCACTGTGGGTGCCTCCATAGAGGAACCACACTCTGCCAGAATGGCATATGAATTGTGGAGATGTATAACTGGAAGGATGCACCTCTGTTCCACCACCCTCACCCTCCCTGAGCCCACTGTGGTCCAACCGGTCCTCTTTCTTGTCAACCTCTGAGGCAGTGGCAGTGGCCCTGGTGGTCCCTGGATGGGAGAGGAGATCCCACAAAACCTGACCAACTCAGCCTGGAGATGAGCAACCTCCTCCCTCAGCCCAGAGAGGTGCCTACTGCAGATGGGACAACAATGCATCCTTCAAAATGTCTCCCAGGGACTTCCGGTGACGTCACCGCTCGGCATGGTAGCTTGAAAGCTGAGCTCCGTGGTGGTAGTGCTATTTCGGTTAAACATACGGTGCCATTCGCTGCCAAGGACTGATTTGCCAACAGGGAAAAGGTCGAGGAAGTGCCCTGATGTCGACGAGGAGATCGAGGGGCCAGGAAAAAAAAACGTTGAGCAGGTTAAGGCAGCGTGAAGATCGAGCTCAAGCACGCCATGTCCAGGGCCTCAGAGTCAGTCGCAGGCTCGGCAGGAGAGGAGGAGGAAGGGAATACCTCACGCGCAAGTTCGCTAGATGGGCGGGCCACGGCCCATATTTTAAAAATGTTGCATCTCATAGACAGCAATGTAAAAGACATTAAAAAAGATTTAAAACATTTAGAAAAGAGAACATCTTATCCGGAAACCAATTTAGATGCTATGAGGGAGGACCAAATGAAAATAATTCGGGCGATCATATATCTGGCCAGGAGGGAGAGGGAACTTACAGCTAGGGCTGAAGATGCAGAAGCCAGAGGGAGGAGGAAAACCATTCGAATTTTTGGCTTTCCGAGGGGCAGAGCAAGCAGACATAGCTGAGTTTATTAAAACCTGGCTCAGACAAGAATTGGACATTCCAGAAATAGAGCCTTTGGACGGAAAGAGCCCACCGTGCCCTGGCCCCAAACCCAAGCAGGAGCACCTCCACGATCAATCCTGGTGAATTTGCCAGGTTCCCAGTGAAAGAAATGGTTCTCAGGAAAGCATGGGCCAAAGGGATTTGAACCTGGATGGCAAAAGGGTCTTTGTGGATCATGACTTTCCCGTTACAATGGCAAAACGGAAAAGGTGCTGGCAGTTATAAAGCAGTTAAAGGAGCAGAATATCAAGGCCTATTTGAGGTACCCAGCTAACTATTGGTCCACTGGGCCCACGGGATCAAGCTGTACGATTCTCTATCGCAGGCTAGTGGGCAGTTGCAGAAAGCTGGGATCTCCTCCGGATTTGTGACAGGAAGAAACAGAACAAGCCGATGCTCCAGCTGAAGTGGTCGACAGGGAAGGAGAAAGGGCAGGAGGAACTGACCCATTCCGGAGTAAGGGTCCAGGGAACAGCTCTGCCAAGATATTCTTCATCTTAACAAGGGACTGCTGATGTCTAAGGTGGTGGATAAGGGTGATGGAACTTTTGGTCTGCCTCGTAACATGGATAATGAAGTGACTGAGTGTGCAAACTCTTTTCCTACAATGAAAATGTTTCGTGACTGGCGGATTGTGAACTGGCTTTGTGTGTCATAAGGAGCTGGAAAATAGTTCGTGAGAGGGAAACGGACTTACAACTAAAAACCCTTCCCATCTGTTTGTACTTTTCCCTTTGGTTGAGTAATTAGGGACATTGGGAAATGAGGCACAAGCAACTAAAAATACTGTGCTAATTGCCAGTCCAACTAATAGCTGGCACCATGCTTGGACTGGGGAGGGGTCCCCACGAGTTAAGGGGATCCTCTTTCCTCCTAGATATTTGGAGTGCACTACACGGATGTCATATTAGCGAGGAGTTAAACAAGTGGGGACCATCTAGACCTGTGATTTCAGGCGAGTGACCCTCTGGGTGGGGTTTTATTACCTCACCCTATTGTCTTGCTGTTCCCTCGTCGATAGCTCACCTGGAGATCACCTATCTGCCCAGCTGATAAAGGGCAGAAGGTGAGGAGCTGAATTAAGCTCATGCTCCTGGGGGAGGGAGGTCCTCCGCTTAAGATCCCATGGGGTCTATATGTATATAGTTTTATGGTTGTATCGGGATTGGGGGAGGGGGTGGGCTTAAATAGGGAATATGGTGAGCGGCTTTCTAGAGAAGGACGAGATTGTCGGAGTCGAGCTAGGCGTCTGAAAAGGAAAAAGTTTAAAAGTGAAGGGAAGGGAGGGGCTGATGTCCTGGTGAACCCAAAAGAATGTAAAACTAACAAAGATGGGTACACTGAAAATAACCTCACTCAATGTTAAGGGTCTTGGAACCCCAGTTAAGAGGCATAAGGTACTCCGTGACCTAGCGAGGACCAAATGTGATATTGGGCTACTGCAAGAGACTAGACTCTCCGAAGAGGAGCATAAGAAATTGCGGAGTATGTGGGTGGGCGAGGTCCACGCCTCCTCGCACAAGCAGGCGAAGAAAGCGGGAGTGGCTATATTGCTCAGAAAGGGTCTAGGGGCGACTCTCCAGAAGGTCCGTTTGGATGGAGAGGGCAGGTGGGTGATACTGTCACTAAAATGGCAGAAAGACTGATTCATGTTATTAATCTACGCATCCCACGCCTCTTCGTCCGAATTTTTCGACGGCTTTTCGGGGTGGTGGCATTACTACCGAGGGGCAAGTGATTATGGATGGGACTGGAATTGTGTGGAAGATCCGGAGTAGATAGGTCAACTAAAGGGGATAACAAGGATAGAGGTATGGGTCCAAAAACACTATCACATTTGAGGGCGGAGGTGGGCCTAATAGATACATGGAGGCAAAAGTTTCCGACTAGCAGAGACTTTACCTTCTATT
Organism: Neoceratodus forsteri; assembly: GCA_016271365.2. Lineage (NCBI taxonomy): Eukaryota > Metazoa > Chordata > Ceratodontiformes > Ceratodontidae > Neoceratodus > Neoceratodus forsteri. The sequence continues at coordinate 12,035,821 of JADMNL010000027.1, forward strand.
CACACTCTCAAAACTCATACTCACGTATAGACAGATTTTATACGCAGAAGACGTGGGAAAATTCAATAGTAGATCAGCAGATATACCCAATAGTAATTTCAGACCATGCAAAAATTAGTCTCACAATTAAGTTAGGACCGCCATATAAACAGTCCCTGTGGAGGCTTAATGCTGGATTATTGGGAGACAAAAAAATTGTTGCCAAGATTAAACAGGTAATAGAAAACTATGTAAAAGAAAATTGGATGGACGGAATGTTGTTAAGTATGCATGGGATGGGCTGAAAGCGTAGTCAGGGGAAATTATTTCCTATGCATATCAGAAAAGATTAGCCAGGAGCAGGAGAAGTTGGAATGTAAGATTGAGGAGTTGGAAGGCTAACATAAAAAGGGAAAGCAAGGCAATATCCTAAAACAACTGAAGGAGGCAAGGGAGCAGTTGAACAAAATGTTAACATATAAGACGGAAAATGCCCTCAGATTCCTAGCACAGAAATTTTATGTAGATGGCAACAGAGCAGGAAAACTGCTAGCCTACAGGCTGAGAAAGCAAGAGGCAGACAGGTTTATAAGAGGAATCAAAAACCCAAAGAATCATGGGAGTTTAATCACTGAATCCACCCAAATTGCAGAAAGTTTTAAAGATTACTATGAGCTTCTCTATAAGTCAGAGGCGAAGTCGGGTCAATTGGAAGCAGTTGAAAGATTTCTCTCGGGACTGAATTTGCCAAAGCTCTCAAGGGAACTACAGGAGGAAGTGGAGCGCACATTCACCCAAGCTGAATTAGAGGTGGTAATCAAGCAGCTAAAACATAACAAAGCCCCAGGCCCGGATGGGTTCTGTGTGGAATATTACCAGGTGTTTAAGGAGGCGCTCTCCCCTCCGCTGCTGCAAGTTTGCAACAGTGCGCACATAGCCTTGGAAGCCCCGGATACGTGGCAACAGGCCATAGTCACTCTTCATTCCAAAGCCAGATAAAGACACCACCCAATGTGGCAACTATCGCCCCATCTCCCTATTAAACGTGGATGTCAAAATCCTGGCAAGGTTGATAGCTAATAGATTGCAAAAAGTAATAACCCAGCTGGTACATCCAGACCAGATGGGTTTTATCCCGGGTAGGCATTTGCAGGACAATGTTAGAAGGTTGATTACAATCATGAATGATTCTCAGGTAGAAAAGGAAAGGGGGACCAGGTTGGTGGTCACGTTGGACGCAGAAAAGGCGTTTGACCGCCTTGAATGGGGATATCTGCAGGCGGTGTTGCAGACGTTTGGGTTGGGCCCCAAATTTCAAGCGTGGATTAAAACGTTATACGCCAGCCCATCAGCAAGGGTCAGAGTAAATGGTCTTTTTCCAAAACCATTTCAGAGTAAAAGGGGCACTAGGCAGGGGTGTCCTCTTTCACCCCTGTTGTTTGCACTTAGTATGGAACCTTTGGCTGAGGCTTTTCGGACCCGGGAGAATATCTCGGGAATAATGGTAGGAGGGGTGGACAACCGCATATCTCTTTATGGGATGATACCCCACTGTACCTATCGGACCCAGAACTCCCTTCCAGCTGCTATGAGGCTCCTAGAAGAATTTGGAGCACTATCAGGGTTCAAAATTAATGAAACCAAATCAGAAATAATGGTGCTGGGGATGAGGGAAATATTGAAGAAAAATTACACTCAAACCTAAGATGGGGACAAGGGAATTCAGATACCTTGGGGTTCAAATAACAAAAGATTTGGGAAAGCTGTTCAGAAGCAACTCGGAAAATTATAGAGAGATAAGGAAGGATTGTGGTAGGTGGGCAGCTCTCCCATTATCCATGGCAGGAAGGGTGGAACGGTGAGGATGAATCTGCTCCTAGATTCCTCTTCCTATTTGATGCACTCCTCTGATACCCCCAAAGAGTTCTGGTTAGAGGTAAGGAGGATAATCAGTAGATTTGTGTGGACCGGAAAAGACCCAGGCTAGTTGGTAGTTATTAAAGTTGCCAAAGGGGAAAGGCGGACTGGGGATCCCAGATATGAAGAAATACTATAAGGCAGCACAATTGCAATACTTGGAGTCAGTAGCTTCTAGGGACTGTAGGCTAAGCTGGGTTGAAATGGAAGTGAGACAGCTACTCATATACATTTTAATAGTGGTTTTAAGGAGACTTCCTCGAATTAGGGCCTGAACCAAAGACACCTGGGTAAGAACCCTGGCCCAAATATGGACTCAGGTGATAAAGGAACTGAAGTTGCAATCTTGGCTAATCAGACAAGGTGTCATAATAGAGAATACAAATTTCATACTGGGAAGGAAAACCCCTTTAGACGCCAAGTAAGCTAGGGCTTAGGAATTTAACCAATTGCTAACAGGGGATTGTATTAAAAGTTTTGCTCAGATACAACAAGAATTCAACATCCTTCGCTGACTTTTATGGATACTTGCAGATTAGGCATTTTATGCAGGCCGTAGAAAGGCAGTGTGGAAGTAAGTAAAGTTAGGCCTCAGCACTTCCTGGACCTCGTTCAGGAACTGCTAAAGGTGAAAGCAACAGACACATTTGATTTCCAAACTATATGCGGCTGGGGGGTAGGGGAGATGAATCAGAGAATTACTATTCAGGCAAAGTGGGAAAGGATCTAAATTGTGAAGAGGAGAAACCAAAGTGGGAACTGATTTGGAAAATGGCCGGCAGGACATCAGCCTCCCCTTCTTGGAGGGAGTTTAGATGGAAAACACTTACTAGATACTTTAGAACGCCCACAATAACAAAGCACTATAGCCAAAATAAATCAGATAGGTGTTGGAGGATGTGTGGAATGATCGGTTCACACGAACATATATTCTGGAGTTGCCCCAAAATTGAAGGATTTTGGAACAGGGTGATCCAAGCCATAGGAAAATCCTGGATACGAGAATTCCAGGCCATCCTAGATATTTTGTACTGGGGGAGCCTCCCCCGACAGTAGGGAGCCAGTGGTTGAAGTACCTCTTTTGATTCTTATTGCAGCTGCCCACAGGGCTATTACTAGAGGTGGCTGGATAAGGCACCCCTCACGTTGGAGCAGTGGTTGATAATTGCAGACCAGATTAAAAATAATGGAGAGGCTAACTGCAAACCTGGCCGAAGAAAGACAGACAGGTTCAAGGTTAGATGGCTACTCTTTTCAAGTACCAAGCATTAAGAGGGGGAGAGGAGGTTCTGGAGGTGCTGGCCAGGGAGGCTTTAGATTAGGAGTCTGTGGAAGGCTAGCTCTCTAGGGCGGACTTGACCCTCACAGTTGACATAAAGAAATACAGAGGCAATTAAAGAATGGCCTAGATTTGGAGTACATGGAAAGCCGCTCACCAAGGGAGGGAGGGAAGGGAGGAAAGGGGAGGGATTGAATTAGTTGGCCTAAATAAACAGTCGAGTTTTTGTTGGGAGCCGACACTGGCTTAGATATAAAAAGAAAAATTAATTTTCAGACCTAAAAAGGGTCTTATTTTTATTTGGTAAAGAGGCCCGAGGTGGCGCCACACAAGTGTTTTGGTAATGGGGGCATCGGGCCCTTAGGTTGCTCTTCTTCCTATTGGGCCAAGGTTAGTAAGTAATATAGTGTAAAGTATGCCGGGGGACTGGGGTTCTAAGGGGTGTAGTTTTTTTTTTCTTCTCCTATGTCTATTAAAAGTTAAACTTTGTATGTTACTGTAAGACCTGATCTTATGTCTTGAGTTTCCCTCTATTATTCCTTTTTTTTTTCCTTGTATGTTTTACCTTGTTATGAATAATGTGGAAAAAATGAAAAATCAATAAAATACAATTTCAAAAAAAAAAAAAGTCTCCCGGAAGACTGCTGCTTCACAACCACTGCACTGCACCACTCCCATCATGTCTTATTTCTGACCCCTTCACTGTTGTTTGGAATCCTTACTCTTTCTTCTGTTTATTTTATTCTCCCTACTTACTTACTGCCTCTGTACCCTTTAGGCTCCTGATCTTCCTGTTCTGAGACAAAAATATCCTATATTTCTCAGTCGTCCCCTTACTTGCTCAGAGGCAGACCTCCAGCAGCTGGGTGGGGTGGGGATGGAGAGCTACTCTTGTCCTTCTAGGAAGGCGAGTCTTTGGTGGCTCTGTGATCACTCCCTTCCTGCTCCCAAACAGGAAGTTCCTGTTGTCAGTCAAATCCTGTGCCTATAAAAGTAGAACTGGCTTTGGGTGGGGGGAGGAAAGGAGGGCAAAATAGTCCCAGTAGAGAAGTCTGGTCACAACAGCAGCTCCTTCGTCCTGGTGTTCTCTGGCAGAAGCTATCTAGGGCAGTGTTTAAATCTGGCTTTAACCTGGCTTCTTTCACAAAGTTGCATGTGTCGCTGTCACCCTTGTAGAGGGGCTATAGCCTCATAGAAGGGACCATGTTTCTCTCCAAACTAACCTTTACTGAGAAATTGGTACAAGCAGCTGTGGGCTTCACCACAGTTGTGTATGCCAACTGCTGACTGGAGGCGCAGTGGTAATATTTGAAGAATCAGGTTGTGTGTTTTCTCTCTCTCCTCTCTCTCTACCTCTCTCTCTCTCCCCTCTCTCCCTCTCCTCTCTCTCTCTCTCTCCCTCCCCTCTCTCTCTCCCCCCTCCCTGAACAGCCAGGAAGAAAGTTCCACCATCCCCACCCTGCTCTGTTTCGTTGAGGTGTAAGAACTGTGCACAGTGTTGCAGAGGTAGCTTGGATTGCAGTTGGACTGCTGGTTTTGGGATGTGGACTTGCTCCTATAGGAGCATATTAAGTACTTTCTGGCAGATGTATAGGATAACGGAAATACCAATCTCATCCCTTTGGTTCCTTTTGTAGATGATGATCATTCTCGGAGTGATATGTGCGATCATCCTTATTATTATCATTGGTAAGTACTCCGCCTCCAACCTAATATTGCCATATTACTGCTGAGTACTTGGCACGCGGTTCAAACACAGTACCTGCTTTTATGTTGCAAAAGAGGTACTTTAGTATTATAGTATTTTTAGTCATCGTTTTGTTAAAATGATCAACAAGGAGTTTATTGAATTGGACTTGGCATGGGAAACTTGAAAGGTCATTTGACACGACAGGAACAAACAGTAGAGGACGAAAAATCCAGGAGCAAACCATTTATGCAGCTGGGGAAAAAACAGATTTTACCCATGCGGCCTGTCAGGCATCAGTGCCCTCCTCATTTTGACTCCTGCTTGAGATGGTATGAGGTGATGATGTAGGGATAGGCCCATAACCGTGCATCGCTGGTAGTGTGCACTAAGGGGACCCAAAAGGAGTCAGGTGATCAACCGTATTGTCAGGTAGAGAACTGCCTACCAAATGAGATTGTGTATGCCCACCCAGCAGCAGAACAGAGGCATGGGCACAACTGATTACATTGAAGGTGGTTGGGGGCCACCTCCACTACTGGCATGGGTGGGACTCAAGTCAAGGGCAGCACAGGTGGTACCACACGTAACGTAGGGTGCTTTGTATGGGGTTTGGGGCGCTGGCTGCTAAGGTGCTAATTCTTGATCAGATGTCAGAAAAACTGCTGTCGTTTCCACGGTTTCATTCTACTCCAACTTGAAGTGAAATTCCAGTGATATGCCCTCTGGGAAGATGAGAATGATTGCCATACGAAATGCATCAGGCGGGCATTGCCTGTTTTATGTTTTATTTTCATGGTACAGTAAATTATTTTTAATTATTTAAAGACTAGTGCCCTTGTGTTGCAGGTTGTGTGTGCCTGACTTCTGTGCAGATATGTATGATTTATTGTACACTGTTAAACCCTGATTTTTCTTCTGATAAAACTTTTAATTACAAAAAAGTATAAATAAAGATCAAGATATAAATGCCAAAATGAAGGGGAGGAGCTGACGCTGTAACTGGGTATGCCGAGGACTTCACTAATGCTCTGAAACACAGCATAAGTGTGGCTATATATAAGGAAAAATTGTAATGACCTATTTCCTTCAAGAATATCTCCTCCACTGAGTCACATCATGGAACTGTAAGCCATCAGCATCAGGACTACCCGAAACATTTTGCAGGTAGGGGCACCTGTGTAACTCTCGCATCTCCAGCATGCCTCAGTTCATTCTTCACCCTACCAAGGACTGGACCAATAACTCAACACACTCCACTAGGAAGCATGTTGGACCTGGGTCCAAACTACAGTAGGTTGGATGCAGTTCCTGGATGACCTGCACCATGTCCAAAATCACCAGCTGGTTAAAGTCCAATCAGACAGGCCAAGTTCTTGCAACCTCTTTCCCATCACCACAAGGCCCATTAGAGGTGCTGATCAGATTTCCGACCTGATAGTGGCAATCTTATCAACAAAGAACTGAGCAAACTCATCACATCTAACCTGTGAAAAGGCTCCTGTGACTGAAGGCACTTTGGATTGCACAACCTGTTGACAGTCCAGAAGAGCTGAGCTGGTCTGTTTTGCTGCAGCAATCGCCTTGGACAGGAACTCTGCCCTCTTACAGGAGATTGCCGATTGATAGTCTTTATAGTGGGCTATCAGTCTAAGTTTGTCATCTGCCAGACCGGATTTCCTCCAACATGCTGCAACCTTCGAACCCCACACTTCTGAGGACATAGAACTTTTCTGTTTTGGTGTCTCCGTCTCCCCCGGCCCCCACCCTCACCTACACCCCCAGACCCAGCGGTGGCAGATGTTCTCTCTGCGGTTAGAAAGACGTCTACCAGGTACACCTCATCACAAAAATGGAAAAGTTTTACAATGCAGGGTTTTAAATAATTGATTAGCAGTTTTTTTCTTGGGACAATACTGACTATACAGAAAGCATTTATATAGGTTTTCTAGAAGTGTCATGTTTGTTAAGCACAGTGAGGCAAGTGATATGCATTTTCACAATGTTTTAGAACTTTTATGAGCAAATCGCTAATCAATTTTTAGAGTTATTTAAAACCCTGCAATGTAGTGTACTCAACAAGATTCCTTCATATCTCCAGCTCCTAAAGTGCTGGACCACCTCATGTCCCTTAAGGACTCGGGACTTGAATATTCCCCTGTTAAGGTCCTCGTGGCTACTGTGTTGGTTGTACCTGCCCTAACAGTGGACAAGACTGGTTCAATTAGAGGTTTCCCATAGATTCCTAAGAGGTATTCTCCTTCCGCATCCCTGGTCTGATACACGGTTCCAGTGTGGAACTACTGATTTAGTCCTAGAGACCTCACTGCCCTCCTTTTGAGCCTAAGGCAACTTGTGAGCTGCACTTCCTCTCTTGGAAGGCACAATTTCTGGTGGTGATGACATCTGCAAATGCATTTCTGAGTTACAAGCTTTGTTACAGATCCTTTATTTATTGTTTTTGACAAGGATAGGGTTACTTACTAGGGGCGTAGATATGGTTCACTTCGCCACACTCTGGCAGTTTCACTGGAATTATGTTATTGGCTGGATTTCTATAAGCTAAGCTTTTACCAGCTGGGTGGCACTGAGGGTTGAGGTGCTGGACAGCACACCTCATGCCACGCTGGCGACCCGGGTTTGGGAATGAGCTTGGGTCGGCAGGGGAGGACTAGGATCGAGTATCCGTAGACTGTTCTCTTAGTCCTGGGGAGGGTTGGGGAAAAACACTGTGCGGTAGCGGCCACTGGGGATGCCCAGTGACACTACTAGCACAGGTGTATGTGGGGGGGGAGCGCGGCGGACATCTGCATGTAGTGCCTTGATGTCATTGCATGTCCGTGGTCCTGTGGGGTGAAAACGGAGGAAATGGTGGTTAGGCACGACCATGTAGCTAGATGGCCGTGTCCTGCACTGCTGGGAGACTGTTGTGGAATCAGCACTGGGGTCTGTGGCCGCCCAGCTTGGCAGGGTACAGGGAGGCTCTCTAGTGGGTTGGCCTGTACCAAATCCCCCATCATGTGTGTGAGCCTGCTGCTTTCCCGGCAGGCAGGTCTGGCGGCTAGATGCCCCGCGGTTAACCGCCGCAGCAGGTGCAGAAAAATCAGTAGTGATAAAAAAATAAGCTACACTCTTCCTGGCTCGCTTGCATTTTCTGCTGCAGGTGTCATGGCGGACTCCTTGCAGCAGAAGTGCTACGGTGGATGAGAGTCTTGTGCTGCACAAGAGTGCTGCTCAGGAATACTCATATGCTGCTCAGAATGTACCGCTGGAAACTATAGCGTTAGCAAGCCGGAATGTGTTCGGCAGCTGACTTTGTTTAGCAAAGTGGTTAGTTGACTGTGGTAGGCAGGCAAGCAGGAGTGCAATAGGGAAAGGGTTTGATTCCCTCAGCATCCCACTGTCTGCAGCTCAACAAGCAAAACCCCTGAGGTCGCACCTGCAAATTGAAAGAGGTCTACAAAAAAAACATTTTATTTTTTTTTCCTTCAATTTGGTTCAACCTCTGAGTTGATTATATTTATTTAAGAAGGGGAAGGGGGCAGTGCCCTGCACACACACAAAAGAAGTGTGAATTAAGTTGGTAAAGATTTGCCATGGACAGACAGTTATGGCACTGGCGGGAGCTGCCATCTGTAATGGTATTCCTGTCGGCCATACTGTTTCCTGTCTGCCATGACACCTGCAGCATAAACTGCAAATGCTCCCTCCTTCCACCACCTGAGTGGTGTATCCCCGACTCTGCCCAGTGATATCAGATCTTTCTTTGTGCTGGAAGAACAGGTCACCTCCTTTGTGACTCCTGCTTAGGTTGTCTGCATTATAAGCGAACATTAATTGTTGAAGGTTTCAGTGTTCCTCCGAACTTGCTTTACAGTTCCCTCAATGCCATTTCCAGACCAATGCTGGACCAGCACCAAACAGATTTCAAATTCTGCATACGGTGCCAGAAAAAGATGGCGGTCACCGATCCCCATGATGTGTGTGTACAGCCTGGGCATGGAGAGGGACGGCCTTTGCAAAAGTGTGCCTCCCAAGTCACTAAAGAACAAGAAGCTCCAACTCTCACTGGATTGACCTTCAGGATGGGATCCAAAGGTCCACCCTAAGGGCCATAAGAAGGTCTCTACTGCAGCTGGGTCAGCTGAACAGTTTGTAGCCCTTGAGATGGAAGCAGCAGCTGCCAATGTGGGCACCTCCTTGGTCTCAGCACCATTCTCTGGGGCCAGCATTGGAGGGTCTTTTCACAGGAGAATTCCATGAAATGTGCTTGGCCCTTTGGACCTTGAGAGACAGCCCTGCCCCCTGTGACACTAAACTCAAGCCCCACTAATGCTGGTCATGGGATCAGGAGCAATAGAGGTCCTCCTGGTCCTTCGACTCACCCAACTACTCGACGGTTGTTGAGTACCCCTTGGCTTGGGTCAGATGAGGCAGGTTAAGGACACGGGTTCCCTTATCAAGCCACTCGACTTAAGCTTGAGTCTTCAGCAGGCTGCTAAGATTTTTATTGAGCCTGTCGACCAGTTGTCAGACAAGGTCAAGGACTCAATCTTGCATACCCTGGTGCTCCCAGTCCTCACCCAGGAGAACATGGTCTAGTCTGTGTCCCTGCCTGGTCCACCACAGGATCAACCTCATCTGGGGTTGGGCTTTCAGCACCTGTGTAGCTTAACATGGGCAGGCACATGGTTTACAGCTACCTACTGGAAGATTCTTCTTGCTGTTGACTGGACTGTCGATGCTGGTCAAGGTTGTGGTTGAGGCACAGTTGTTCTCGATCCTGCTAGACCAGGAGACATTGCATAGATGTTCCTCAACCTCCTCATCTTTCGGTAAGGAGAGGCACTTCGGCAAGAGGTACTGGTGCCGTGAGGAGCTCCTCTGGCAACAGTGGGGTATTACGGGGTAAGGTAAGGCTGTAACCCCCCCGAAGTTTTGGTTTCCTGGATGCTACCAGTGACCTCTCCAATCAGTCCATGCAAAACAGCTGCAACCCATAACTGTTTCTCCACCTCTTCAAGTGGAGTTGCTACCACTGCAGCCGATGATGGCTAAATTTAGCCACTCATTAATAGGAGTCTTTGATGAGCTTCACTGCCAACTGTTGCTAGACAGGGAGGTGAGGGAGGACAACATCAGAGACCTGGGTCAATTACTGGCTAAATGTCCGCTCCAGACAGCCTTGGACATGGGTGATCCTTGCACTTATGCCATGGCAATGACTGTCTCCATGCATCACAGGACTTAGTCACGTCTGTCTACTCTCATGGCAGACACCAAGCATAAGCTGACCAATGTCCCTTTTCTAAGCACTGACCTTTTCAGCTCGGGCGAGGGGAGGACATCTCACCCGCATTGAGCAGCTCAGTGCTGCCGTGGATTCTGGCTTCATCCCAGCAGGACCAGAAAAAGAAGCCTAAGAAACAGACTTTCCAGTACCGGTCCTTTCAGTCATAGCCTCCCCATCAGCAGGGGCGGTTCCAGGCCTGGCACCCCAAGCAGAAGGCCAGGGGCCAAAAAAGTGGGGGGCAGGGGTAGTAGTGCACCTCTGGCATCAGCTGATGGTGCCCCTACAAAATTGCCCTGTGATGGGTTGGGGGTGTTGTGCCTCTACCTGTCTTGATCCTGACTGATTTCCCTGTTGGAGGCTGGCTACATCACTTCTTACCACATTGGTTCACTATCACAATGAACAAGTGGATGTTGGAACATAGTGGGCAGAAGATTGTCTCAAGACTTTGAGGCTTTCCTACCCTGCCACCTCTATGTACCTCAAGAGTCTGGGGTGTCACAGGACACTCTGTCTGCCCTAATGGTGGACATTGCTCAGCTCCTGGTGAAATCCCATGTCTTGGACACTTTGGCCAATCTGGGATACATATCCAGTTACTTCCTGGTCCCAAAACGGGGACTGGTGCCCTATACTGCATTTACAGGATCAGTTTATGCAGAAATGCAACTTCAGGATAGTCACTCTGATCAAGATTATATCATCCCTGGAGCCAGAAGTGCTTTTCCACATTTTGGTCCGTCGATCATTAGCGGTACTTTCAGTTCTGTGTGGAAGGAGTCCTGTACCAGTTCCAGGTCATGCCCTTCAGCCTCTTCTTGGCACCCAGGGTCTTCACCACATACATGGCAGTGGCGACAGCCCACTTGTGATGCCTTGGGGTTAGAATGTACCCCTGCCTGGGTGATTGGTTGTTGATTGCTCAATCCAAAGAGGCCATGGAGAGAGCCACAGGTCTGGCTCTTCAGGCTTGTGGAGAGTTGGGCCTACTGGTCAACCTGGACAAATCCAAACTGGTACCGAGCTGGTGTTCAAGATCCTCAGGGAAGAACTAGCTTTCCTGTGGACCAAGGCCCACTTCCCTTGGACTGGGCACTGGATCTTGTCTCCTTTGATCATTTCAGGTTGGGATCTCATGCCCTGCATGAAATTTCCTGTGGCTGCTGGGGACATGGTGTCCTGCACCATTGTGGTCTGTTGGGCCTGCTGGTGGATGCACCACCTTTAGTGGGAGCAGGACCATCAGTGGTCCCATCGCCAGGCCACTTGAACCAGTCGGTCATAATAACTCAGCTGATGTGGGGTACCATGCAGTGGTAGCTAGTCCCAGAACACCTGGAGGAAGGAATCCCATGTGTCCACCCAGAACTGACTGTCATCCTCATGACAGAAGTGTCTCTGGTGGGATGGGCAGTGCACCTGGGAGACCTTGGAGCCCATATGAACTGGTCACCTAGGGAGTCCCATCACCACATGAATCAGCTGGAGCTGTGTAGCTCTGATGGCATTCACTCCACTAGTGAGGAGTCAGGACCTGCAGGTCCAGAGGGTCAGTACTATGACCATGTTCTTCCTGAACAGACAGAATGGAACAAACTCCCTTCCTCTGCGTTGGGAGGCACTCTGCACCTGGACTCTCATGCGCAACTTGGGTGCAGATCTCCTGGTGACCCATGTTGTGGGAGAGAACAGTCAGCTGGTGGATGCTCTCAGCCGGGGTATGGGAGACATCGCACTAGTGGTCCATGCATCAGGAGATGGTCAACCACCTGCTGTTCCTTTGCGGCACACCGTTGGTGAATCTGTTTGTCTCCTGGGAGAATGCCAAACTAAGGCTGTTTTGTGCCCACCCCCACAGTCCGGGACACCACTGGGGGATGCCTTCACAATGCCCTGAACCCCTGGCTTCATGTCTACCTTTCTTCCCTTCCCCTGAGCAACAAGGTGGTCAAGATCCAGGAGGACAAGGAGCAGATAATCCTAAAAGCTCCGGAGTGGCCTTGGCAATTCTTGTACCCAGATCTCCTCAGCCTCATCAGCAAGCATCTTCAGTGACTGCCTCTCTGCCCAGATGTGCAGACCAGAATACAGGGGACAGTCCAGCATCTGGATCATCAGTCCCTGCATTGGTTCCTGAGCCTGCACCTGGACCATCAGTCCCTGCACTGGTTCCTGAACCTGCACCTGGACCATCAGTCCCTGCACTGGTTCCTGAGCCTGCACCTGGACCATCAGTCCCTGCACTGGTTCCTGAGCCTGCACCTGGACCATCAGTCCCTGCACTGGTTCCTGAGTGGCTAGGGTTCCAGGCCCTGGTCTCTGAGGATGTCCTCCACATTGCGGAGGCATCCGGGAAAGAGTCTACTTGGATGTTATGCCTTCAGATGGACAAGATTCTCCATTTGGTGTTGGGGCAGGGGCTGGATCTGCTTGTCCTGTGGTTAGCATCCTGAACTACCTTCGGTCCCCTTCCCAGATGAGATTGCAGGTGACACTGTTAAGATGCACCTGGCAGCCATCTCTCCTTACCAGGTGAGGCTGGTAATCCAGTGGTGGCTCAGGAGATGAAGGCCAGGTGTTTTTCAAGGGTCTGGACCTTTTTCCCTCCAGTGCATGTACCACCTCCACCATGGGATCTACTGCTGGTTTTGGCAGTGCTCATGGGCAAGCCTTTGAGCCAATGCACAGGGGTAAATGTCATGCCTGTCATGGAAGACCACCTTCACTGTGGCCATTACATCAACCAGGGGATTGGGACACTCTGTACTCACCCTAGTTGGTCTCCCACAGGGACAAGGTTGTCTTTCACCCAACCCAAGCTCCTCTTGAAGGTGGTATTGGAGTTTCACCTGAACCAGGTAACAGACCAGCAAGTTCATTTTACTTTCCCGTGTTTGGAAGCCGACCACAGGCTTCATACCCTGGATGTGACGTGGTGCTGTCATATCATGTATGCTGTATAACTGGAGTTCAGGGACAGGATCACCAGCTGTTTATCACATATGCTGAAGCTGTACATGGCAGACTGGCAGCAAGTGGACAATTGCTGGTAGCAAGGCGGACAGTTGCAAGGTGTATTACTACTTGCATCGACCTCTGCTGTAGTTTTGCTGGTAGGGAACTAACTTAGGGCTCATTTCACCAGATATTCCGCTGCCTCGGGCACTGCTTTCAGGGATCTTCACATACAGGAGATCTGTAGGGTTGCTATCTTGGAGTCAGTGCACATGTTTATTTACCACTGCTGCATCGACCTGGAGTCACGCTTGGGAGATCTCTATTCTTTAATCTTTCTTCACCAAGTAGGGATGCGCGACTTGTCCCCTCCTCCCAGAGAACTGCTAGGAGTCTGCCAGAGTATGGATAAGTGAACCATATCCGTGCCCCAAGAAGAAGAATAGGTTGGTCACCTGTAACTGTAGTTCTAGGAATGGTATATTCTTGTTATCCACACAACCTACCCAGCCTCTCCTGGCACACAATCCTGCTTCCGGCGTGTTAGATCTGACATCATGGGTTGGAGTTGGGGAATATACCCTCCCCCCAGGTGGTGGTAGCAGGAGGTTAGCTTAAAGACATCCGGCCAGTAGCATTCCAGTGTAACTGTCAGAATGTAGATGTGAACCATATACCACTCCTGGAATTATGGTTACAGGTGAGTAATCTATTGTTAGGTACCAATCCTCATTTTTCAAAAGTTGTGTCCAACACTAAATCAGACTGTAGACCTTCTGTTTACTTTTTGTCTCCCACTGATAGTGGGAAAAGTTTACATGTTGGACATCCATAGGACACTCCATTGGTACTTGGATTGTACCAAGGATTATAGAATATCCTCAGCTGTTCATTGCATTTGCCCACCCGGATGGTAGGTGCGCTGATTACTAAACGTGCGTGTCCAAATGGCTAGCCAGTTGTATTTTGTTTACCAGAAGCACAGTAAGCAGCTTTCTGGTCCCATTTATGCTCATTCCACCCACAAGGTGGTTACCTTAGTGGCTTGTTTTTAAATGTGTCCACTGTTGACATTTCTGCTGCCGCCCTGGAGTATTGTTCTACATTCACTACACTACTACAGTCGCTGACATTTCTGCTGCCGCCTTGAGTATTGTTCCTACATTCACTACACACTACAGTCACGACATTTCTGCTGCCGCCTTGGAGTATGGTTCTTACATTCACTGCACACTACAGTCTGGGCATCATCTCTTGATGTGTCTCAAGAAGTGCCAACATTGGCCTCAGAGTTCTGCAAGGCTCCTTCCTCAGGACCATTAGGTCCCGCCATCCTCCCTCTGTTCGTGGTACTGATTGGGAATTGTTCTATAATGTGGTTTATGAAAGGAGATATTATTTTTCAATATATATTTTATAGTGTTTTTCCATTTTCTCCAGTTACCTACTATAACAGTAGCTCCTCTGAGAGAATCGCTTCATTGAACAGTGGCTGTCCTTCCCACCTTGTCTGGTGATGTGTGACTTTTCTGCATGCTCTCACATGCTGGTCCTCTTCTGATGCCCAATGGCATTTGTACAAGGTTTCCATATCCTGTCCTGTGTGTCTGCTTTGGTCCTGGTCGCTCACCCTGCTGGCCTGACGATCTCTCTGGTGGGGAACTGAGGACGCTGGGTATGCCCACATTATATAGACACCAGTGAGGTATATCGATGTGAGCAGCCCCAGACTTCAAAATATTTGTGTGGTCCTGACACCAACAGCTTACAGTTCCATGATGTGGCTCAATGGAGGAGAATCTTTTTCCCCACAGACCCACTGAGTGCCTCCGTCCCCAGAGGGAGAAGCCTATTGATGTTCAGACCCCTTCTGTCGGTGGTTTGGCTGTGAACCAGGGTAGCAGGCAGTGCTTCCTGCTGTGCCATTGACTGGCTGAAATTCCCTTAATATAACTTGCTAGTATTGCTAGCTTGATCCCATTATTTTCATGCACTGGTGCACTGATACTCTTGTCTAGTGTCACAAGAGCATTAAAATGCTTTTTGCATATTACATAGAGAAGTTGATACAGAAAGAGGCACCGCCATCTAGTCTGGCCCCCCCCCCCCATCATCTCAGTGGTTGCACCCTTTTATTCCCTTTGTATCCAAGAAGACTTCCAACTTGGTCTTGAAAACTGTGGCTGTCTTGACCTATATTGCATGTAACAGTAAACTGTTGCACAGCTGATGACCCTGATGGTGAAAAACTATGCTGTGCATTGAACTGCAGCATTCATGACAATGCCACGAATTTCTTGAGTTCCCAGTTCTGGAAGGATTTCGCTCACCCCCCCCCCCACACACACACACCCCAAGTAACATCTCAAATGATAAATCATGTTTCATTTTGGAAATGGATTTCTGGGAACAAAATGTTCCTTCAGGTCAATATACCGCACTAAGGCATATTAGCTGAGAGTGTACAGTCAGTAAGTGAACAGTGTATTACTGTTAACTAGGGGTTATCTGGGTAATAGCTGCAGGTTCCAACAGTTCAGATCAAGACACAGATTCATAAATGAGGTGTGGATAGAGCACGGTTTGAATCAGTTCTGCTAGCTGAGTTAAATGTCCTCTGGTAATGCGCTAAAGCTTTGAATACCCTGGCAAATCTGATCAGGCTTTACCTGCAGAAGCCTAGTACTGACTGCGTTTGTGGCAACCCAAAATATCCTCTCATCTTTTGCTACACTCTTGGTCACCTTAGCGCTGCCCCATGAGTTTTGCATGTTATGGGTGTTTCTATTCATAGTCACTCGTTCTGGGCTTGTTACTCAAATTAAGGGATCAAAAATGAAGGTTTACAAGGTGATTTGGGGCTCCATATTTGGGGGTGTGGCTGCCGTCAAGCTGCCGAATTGAGAACAGTCAAGTGAATACAGCAGTTTCAAGTACAAGCAGTGAGCCAGACTAGGCAGTCGATTGGAAATCCCAAAATCTGCAGATCAAGGTGGTAAAAGGATCACCAGGGCTTCAGCCAGTTGGATGATCTTTTTAATAGCTGTAGTAGGTTGTGGGGGGGTCTTAAATATATTACCTGACTGGGAACAATTTTGTGTGTGTTGATGAAGGGGGCTGATGACCTGCATCTCATGACTGTGGTCTCATTTATAATTTTGAAAAAAGACTGATTTTGTTTTTCTTTTGTTGCAGTGTACTTCAGCACCTAAGAGTATGATCGGAGTCTTTCTTGCAACAACTGCAGGGAGGGCTCGAAGGACCTCAATCTCAGCCATATCTTCCAGTCCCCTCCCACTGGGGTCCTTCACAAGTCTCCAGTGTGTGTGTGTTTATGTCTGCGTGTGTGTGCATGTGACCTGTAAATAGCCCGTTTTGTTATTTATATTTTTGGGTCTGTTTTGTAGACTTTTATTACTAGAATATTTATAGATGTGAAGTTATTTTTCTTGACTTTAGTTTTTAAATGTACTGATTTGTATTAAAACGGTAGAGGAGGACCAATATTAAATGCTTATTTTTGTGGTTTGTATGACTCTATAACATTCCTTCAGATGTACTGTGTATACTTTCTGTAGCATTCCTAGGTCTAACGTGGCTCTTCTGAAGTTACTTGCAATGGAAAGTGAATCTGTGTGATCAATTTGCTTTAACTGTAGAGTAACAAAGTAGAGATTAAGGACAGTTAAACCGTAGATATTTTTCACCTACAGCTCTCTAGAAGGCAGTACAGTATGTTAGCTCATGTAATCTACACAGACTGCCAGAGCAAAACTGTGCAACTTCCTGAGACTGTTGTCTGTAGTGCTTCTTCTTTTAAAATGGGAATGAAGAAACTTGGGGGATGGAACAGGTGTCTCACTGCATCAGTAATATTAACCTCAGGGACCCAGGACAGAGTTCTGACTGATAAACTTTCTATCTGAAAGATTTCATGTAAAATGAATTCAGAAGGCCTTTGTTCAGACTTCAAGAGCACACCCAGCCTCACCACAACATAATTGCCACAGATTAGTGTAACCATACTGCCTTAGCACTGAGATGTCCAAACTGAGGATGTACAAAGCAGCGGCATGATGACAGTTCTGCAAGTGAGGCTGCTATCAGTTTGAAGCTGAGGGATATTGTTAAAAGTAGTATATAAAGGGGCCCTGACAAAGTCTGGAGATGTGAAATTCCCAGCTAGTAGCAGCAAAGGAGTTCTGTCCAGCTCGGGGTTAATGTGCGCTGTAAAGGCACAGATGGAAAGCAGTCCATAGAATTGTATGGAAGTATGTATTTTCCAGTAGTACCAGGGCTGTCATTGTGGAAGTGGAAATTCGACAGTAGTACCAGAGCTCTTATCTGGTTTGAGTTGTAATGTACTGATGGCACCATTCAGATTCTTGCTCTGTCACATTCATAAACAGAGAAAAGGAAAGCACTGGTTAAGCAGTATATTCAGGTAAAATAAATTCCACTTTCTAGCTTAATCTTTTCCGGTTAGTCACTTTGAAGTGAATGAAACAAGAAGCCACCTTGTCTCCCAGGTACAGGACACTCCACCAGATCCTAGGGTTGGAGCCCTTAGCACAGTGGAAATAAATGCTTTCATGTATTAAGTATGTTGATTGCACAATAAGGATTACTTTATATGTGGCCTTTAAAATTGTACTGTTGAATGTGGGACATAGACCCTCTAAATTGTACATTGGGTTAGTTCTCATGGAACAGCTGAGCAATATGGGTACGTAGGCATTTTCAGGGGAATGATAGCAGGCTCAACAGAGAAATCATAGTGTGTATTTTTGACAGCTTCATTAGAACCTTTCTCATGAAGTGGCAACAGAGCTGCTAATTGACTGGCCATGCACCTTGTCCCCGACTCGTCTCTGTAGTGTCGTTCACATTACTTTAGAGTTTGGGACCAAATACCATCCTATTTATTTTGTTTTCCTGCAATTCAAGAGTTCTTTCCTTTGGTTGGCATATTTTACAGTACTGTAAGATCAGTGCTTACAAATGCTGTGCGTCAGGACACTAAATCGGAATATCAAAACTTATTAATTTGATTGCTTAAGCAGCACAGATGTCAATATTACTTTTGCAGGCACTGGTTACACATTTTTAATTTATAATATTTATAAATGAAACGTTTTGTCTCAAGTTCTGTCAATTTATGCATTTTGGACTACTGTAATAAATATTTTTAAAAAGTATAAGGTACACTTGTATCTCCCCGGATAGCTGACTTGACTGGGCCAGAATGTTAATGCCATCTGACTGAAAAAGCTGAGAACTTCTGAGTACTGTATTGCTTATCTAAGTTTTCTTCACAGTCTTCTCTTTACAGACTCTGTGTTAGGTTGCTTTATCTGGAATATGTTTTGTCTGGAAACTTCAGAGAAAGCTGTAGAGGGCTAATATAAATAATAGGGGCTTGTAGAACATAATTACTAAGATGTGGCAAGCCAATCTTTTTCTAAATTTCAACACTAGTGTTCCACAGTGCAGAGCACAAAATATTTAAAATGTGGGTGAGTGGGGTGAGGCAAAGATTCATGAGTACTCGTAAACGCTGTACCTTGAAAGGGGCAGAAGATATTGGACTGACCAAGGACAGAAGATTGGAATGAAAATTGGCACCAGAATGATCCTCATCATCTTGGAGGGAGATGATATGGTGTTCCATGGTGTGGGGTTTATCCAAACTGCTGTTCTTCCTCAGGTTTTAGCAAAAATGTTGACTTGAGCAGTGACCCAGTCCCTGTCTTCAGAACTGGAGGGAAGTAGGCAGAGAACTATGTGATGCAACTGGGGACCCTTGTTGCCATGGGAACTGATGGTAAATTTGCTGGTTATGTGCAAAAATACCCATAGTTCTTTGCTTGATTGGCGGTAACTAGCAATGGATTGTGGGTAATCAGTTTCTTTATCATAGTGTGTTTAAGGCATTTAGTCTAAATGTAATTATGTTAAGAATGGGATTTGATAACTATTAAAAACTACTGATCCTTGCTGTGAAAATGTATAATAAATGTTCTGCAGATAATCAAGGAAAGTGTATGTCAAGTGTCATATTTTCCAAGTGCTCAGTCTGATTCAGCCTCTGTTCCCTGAGCGGCAGTTGCTGTATGATTCTATGTTGTGATGAAGAGGGGTTGGGACAGGGTGAGGGGTGTTGTGATGAAGAGGGGGTGAAAGGGTGGGGCAGCTGCAAGTTGAGGGCTAGCTGCACAATCAGTCAGACTTGATAGACCGTGAAGGCCTGCTTCTGCTGGCATTTTCGTATGTTTGTATATGATCTTAAGTGTCCTTTGGGGAGATCTGGCAAAAAGGTAGTTTCCTCCAAAAATTATTTCACAGTTCTAAAATCATTTCAAACATTTCTGGTCCCAATGATTCCAAATTACAGGCAAGTTCAATGATCCATACAGGCAACACAAGTGTCCTGAGTTTTGGCACATTTACACAAATGAATCTTCACAGATACTCCTTCAGAAATTATTGATATGAGTGGACCTGCCAGCTCAGCAGAAGTGCCACCACTCGTGCTGCCAGTGACCTGGGTTCCAAACATATTACTTGGATAAATACTGGACAAGTGCAGGGGCTTGCACAGGTAGTACAAGTGTTCCCAAATGTAGACACTTCAACGTGAGTGAATCTCCACAGATATTCTTTTAGAACATATTTATACTAGTTGGCCAGTTAGTGCAGCGGTAGTGCTGCCACTCACAATACCAGTGGCCTGGGTTCTGGAACAAGTCTGAGTCATTTGGGGATGCCCGGAGGATCAAGAGTACCAAAGGAAGCTCTTATTGGACAGTGATCAGCTCACTCTGCGGTAGTGCTACCCCAACCCCCTGGGTGGCAGTGCAACAGGAGGAGCAGCTTTGTAGCAGCAGGAGACTACTGGCTGGTATACCACGCTGCATGACAACCTTAATTGCTGACGTCCTGAGAGCATTGGGATCAGAAAAGCATGGACAGGCTCAACCTGCCCAAGTGACATGGCCCTCAGCCAGACTGGATACTGCCTGTGATGGGACTTGGGGATCTCTGCTACCTCTGCCATGGAGGGGTAAGCCGTGTGTGTGTTTTATCTGGGGGGCTGAGTGATAACCCTGCTGGGTGACTGGGCTGGAGAAGTCATCCTGACAGATATGCTTAGATATGAGCTGCATAAAGAAATACAAAATACACTGGTTTTAAAGCCAGATGGCTGCACAAAAAGCCAATATGAACAACTGGGTTTATCCAGCCAATGAGAAATACGTAAGAAACAGCTGTTTATGCCTTCTTGTGGACTCCTTTTTGATAAGGAGGCCACAGTTTCTTCCTTTCTGAAAGATACGTTAAAGCAACAGTCTATGAAATTGGGGTGACCCACCATTTTTTTTTTCCACTATAAAAGATTTCAGACATTTTCCAGTTTCGAACTGGTGATAAAATTGTCTAGCTACAACAAAATGTAAGTATTTTATAAAAGTTTTAATGTAGTTTTTTTTTTTTTTCCTCAAGAAAAAAGATGGCCACCATATTTGGCACAGAAATAATGTTGTAGACCTGGTAAAAGTTACTATCAAGAAAATAAAAAAATAAAACTCGGTGTGCACCACAGAAAGGTTATAGAAAAGGAGATTTGTCTGGGTGCTTATATGTGTATTAATTGTAGCTGAAATTAGCCATTAATACCACATCGGCCTCCTATACCGCACAAAGACTGCCTGACACCAGAGGCTCTCAACCTGGCTGTCGCCCTTCTGTCCTCTCGCCTCGCTGACTATGGGCTCCTATCTACTCTGCTGTGGACAACACCACCCTAAACAAAATTCACATAGCCATTAATAAAGTGTGCCAACTCCTTCTAGGCACAGACAAACACTCCCATACTTGCACCCTCTACATTGTTACAAACATCTTCACCCTTGAGGAAAGACTACAATATCAATCCTGTCTCCTCACAAAAAAAATCCACCTGGGGTAACTCCATTGGGGGTCTCAGCCTCACTACTCCCATGTTCCCGCATTGCGACCACTCATTCTGCCAACAAGCATCTGTGGACTGTGCCCAGGGTCAGAACCTCCCTTTCTCAGAGATCATTCCCCTATAGAGCTCCCACCTGGTACAATGAGCTCCCCAGCTATAACCTCCATTCCCAATCTGGGACACTTCAAGACCATCCTAAAAAAACACATTCTCTCCTTGCACCAATGCCAGTGCAGCTGCTAATCCTCCTAACTGACCTGCACAAAGCTGCACTATGGCCGCTTCCCATTGACATTGCCACCAATTGTATAGGACTAACTGTATAGGACATCTCTGCTGCTGATCTCTGTCTCTGCTATATGACAATGCCCTAGAGGCTGCACCTACACTGTATGGGACTAACTATATAGGATATCATTGTTGCTGATTTCTGTCCCTGCTATATGACAATGCTCTAGAGGCTGCACCTACACTGTAACTATATCTCCTGTACTAAGACCAATACCCTAGCTACTAAATGTATAGGTCAACAGCCACCCAGACTACTATATGTAAATACTTCCTTAAAACTGTGTCTCACTATTGTATAGATCACTGTTATCTATTATGTATTCATTTTTATATTATTTATTTATTCAAACTTGGATTACAATACCTTTGAGTGGGAGACCACTGCTTAACAAAGGTTCCACGTTGTAAAGGGTGGGTATACATACATTGTGGGTTTAGGAGTATCTAGCTAGGTGAGTAAACATAGACAAAAATACATTGTAAATAGGAAACAGATATGGTTTTAACACTAGGATAATTCAGGTAACAGTAGCAAGCCTAGGGGCATTGTCAGGTAAAAGACAGTAAGCAGCTATCCAGAAAAGGAGAGTAGGGGGCACTGAGTGGGGGGCATGACTATTTGAGGGACTCCCTTGTGGTTACTACTATGACAATGCCCCAGAGGCTGCACTTGTATTATAATTGTTCCACTGTAATAATATCAATACCCTAGCTACTACATGTATAGACTTTCAGCCACCTTGGCTATTATATGTAATTACTTGAAATGTGATGTCCCACTAATGTACTATCTCTGAATGTATGACTATGCTGGACGCAGAGCCTTTGTAAATGAGTCTATGACTCAAAAGGTTGTAATTCCTATGACTGACTAAATAAATAAATAAAGTGATAGGTGGCAGAGATAGTGCCATAGACCATGAGGGGTCTATAGTGTAAGCAATGTAACAGAAAAGCACAGACTGGATGGTCATGCATCCCTTATCTGCAGTCAGCTTCTATGTTTCTGTGTTACTTCATCCAGCCTCCTAGGTTATCTATTTCTTTTGCTTCAATCCTCCTTAACATACAGCACTACCCTCCTTCCCTACCCTTTATCCTGTCCTTTCGGAATAGTAGGTATCCTGGTTTGATCATGTCTCAGTCATGGTCTGAGGTTGCCCCTGACTCTGTTACTGCCACTAGTTCATGCCCCTCTAGGACCAGTTCCTGAAGTTTTAGCATTTTGTTGCCCAGACTCCTTCCATTGGCACATATAAGTTTCCAACATTTCACCCTAATCCCCACTTTTCTGTTGTCCAGTCAGCTAGGACCCCTTTGTTTGTGACATTTGTATGTGCCTTACATAGAAACATAGAATTTGATGGCAGATAAGGACCGCTTGGCCCACCCAGTCTGCCCATTTCCCTACCTACTGAATAAGCTGCAGATCCTAGTTAACCAGCAGCCTACTTCTTCCTACCCCCACCCCCAGAACTGCCTTATGACTATCCCATGCATGCTTGAATTCCACCACTGATTTGACTCACAACCTCCTGAGAGGCTGTCCATGCATCCACACCTCTCTGTAAAAAATACTTCCTTAAATTCACTCTGAGCCGCCTCCATCTTCAAATTGTACCCTCTTGTTCTTGCACACTCTTTTTTTTGAAAGATGCTACCCTCTTGGACTTTCTTGATTCCCTTGAGGTACTTGAACGTTTCTATCATGTCCCCCCTTCTTTCCTTTGAGGCTATACATATTAAGCTCCTTAAGTCTCTCTTCATATGTCTTCCGGTGCAGACCCTGCACCATTTTAGTTGCCCTCCTCTGGACAGCTTCCATCCTGTCTGTCTTTGTGAGATTGGGTCTCCAGAACTGCACACAGTACTCCAGATGGGGTCTCACCAGCTGTCTGTACAGAGGGATAATAACTCTGTTTTCTACTGGTGATGCCTCTCCTATGCATCCCAGTATCCCCAGCCCTCCTTGCTGCCCTCTCCACATTGCTTGCCCGTCTTTAGGTCATCTGATATGACTACCCCAGGTCCCTTTCCATTTTTGTTGTTGTTAGTATCTCACCCCCATTGTGTACTCTTCCCTGGGTTTTTGTTTCCCAGGTGCATTACCTTGCACTTCTTAGCATTGAATCTAAGCTGCCATACATTTGACCATTCTCTAACCTTGCCAAGTCCCTTCATCCTTTCCACCCCACCCTGTGCATCAACTCCTATTGCAGATCTTAGTGTCGCTCTGCAAAGAGGCATACTTTTTCCTTCCAGTCCTTCTGCAATGTCGCTTATAAAGACATTGAAGAGGACCAGTCCTAATACTGAACCCTCAAGTGTACCCCACTAGTAACCCTCCTTTCTTCTGAGTGGACTCCATTTACTATTACCTCTGTGTCATATTCTCCAGCCAATTCTTTACCCAGGCTGTCATCTTGGGACCCACTCCCAGGCTGGCTAACTTGTATATTAATCTTTGTGTGGGACTGTGTCAAATGCCTTGCTAAAGTCTAGGTAGGCCATGTCCACAGCCCCTCCCTGATCTACTACTTTGGTCACCCAGTCAAAGAAATCTATCAGATTCGTCTGACATCACCTTTCCGCTGTGAGTCCATGTTGCCTAGGGTCCTGTGCCCCTCTGGCCTCTAGATACTCAACAGTTCTTTCCTTTAGAAGTGATTCCATCATTTTCCCTATCACTGAGGTTAAACTAACAGGTCTATAGTTTCCTGCTTCTGCCTTGCTCCCACTTTTGTGAAGGGAATCACATCTGCCCTTCTCCAGTCCTCGGGTACCACCCCATCCTCCCATGATTTGTTAAAAGGGTAGCTAGTGGTGTCACTAGTTCTACCCTTAGTTCTTTTAGAATTCTGGGATGAATCCCATCAGGCCTCATTGCTTTGTCCATCTTCAGTTTAAGAGTTCTTTCAGAACCCTTTGTTCTGTAAATGGCCGGTATCAACTTCTGTATCCAGAGTGTTACTACTGTTTGTTTTATGTACCCCTCTTCCTTTGTAAATACTGAGCAAAATATTTGTTTAGTATCTCTGCCTTTTCACAGTCTCCCTCTGCCCACCCTCCTCCCTTTATTAAGCCTCACTATCCCTCCCTTGGTCTTCTCCTTTCGCCCCTGATGTACCTATAAAAGGTTTTATCCTCCTTCTTAACTGAGTTGGCTATCTTTTTCCTCGGTTTGGGCCTTTGCTGTTCTGACTGCCTTCCCAGCCTCCTTTGCTTTAACTGATACAGTTCTCTGTCCTGCTCCTTCATGCATTCCTTGTACTTCCTGAATGCTTTCTTTTCTTGAACCTTCACTGCTACTTCCTTTGAGAACCATAGTGGTTTCTTACATCGTCTTGTTTTGTTTATTTGCTTCACACAAAGGCTTGTTACCTCTGTGATGGCAGTTTTATTATTCCCATTGTTCTTCCACCCCTCCTTCCTGTCCCATGTGCTAGTGCTTCCTTAGGCACTCACCCATTTTGGCAAAGTCAGCCCTCCTAAAGTCCAGTACTTTGTCTTTGTATGGCTTGGACTTCTATTGCTGTGTTTATTGTGAACCATATACTGTTCGATGGTCGCCAGTTCCCAGATGGCTACCCACTTCACATCTGTAATCCTCTCACTATCTCCATTTGAGAGAATCAAGTCTAATATTGCTCCCTCTCTAGTGGGCTCCAGTACTAGTTGTCTAAGGCATGCCCCTGTAGGGCATCTAGAATAACTGCACTCTTTCGGCGGCAGCTGCAACTGCACTCCAGTTAACATCTGGCATATTCAGATCACCCATCAGCAATATCTCCTTTTTTCTGCCATTCTAAGTATACTTTCTATCATTTCCTGTCCATTTCCTCCCCTGAGAAGAGGGTCTGTATACAACCCCTATGCGTATTGTGGTGCCATTGCCTGTCTCCAATTCTACCCACAGTGCCTCTCCTCCCTGTGTACCTTTTGTTCTGTTGCTTTTATTCCTTCCCTTATGTAAAGAACTACCTCCTCCTCTTTACCCTCCCTGTCCCTCCTGTACACAGTGTATCTCTGGTATGTTTATGTCCCAGTCATGGTTTTGTGTGTACCATGTTTCTGTGACTGCCATGATATCCAGATGTTCTTCCTCCATCAAGGCCACTAATTCAGGAAGCTTGTTACCCAGACTACGGGCATTAGTACTCATTGCTCTCCATTTTTGATGGCTTTACCTTCCAGTGCAGCATCCCCCACTGGACCGCTCTACCTCTGTCTTTTCTCATTTAGTACCCTGTTTTGTAGGAGAGGCTGGGATTTTCCTGCTGCTTGTCAGTGCCTCCCCTTGACTAGTTTAAAAGCTTGCCAATGAAGCATTTAAACCGATTGCTCAAAAGACTTGTTCCTTCCTGGACAGATGCAGACCATCCTGCCAGTATAGGCTGGTGTCCCTCCAGGTAGTACCTCTAGTCCCCAATGAAGTTAAACCCCTGTGCTCCGCACCATTTTTTTCAACCATTCATTAAACTGCATGGTGCCACTACCCCGCTCCCCATGCTTTTGACAGGCAGCACCTCTGAGAGAAGGATACTGTGTGCTACCTGCCTTGGGTCCCTCCCCAACTCTGCAATGTCCTCCTGCACTGCTCTAATCTCATGATGAGCCAAGTCATTTGTCCCTAGGTGGACAATTACGTCCAACTTGGAATCCTTTGCAGCTGTTCTCGTGATCCTGAGGATGCGCTTCCGTCCCTCCAAGCCATGGCACCAGGCAGGCACCTTATTCATTTTTCTCTATCTCCCCAGTTCTATACCCCTAATAATTGAGTCCCCACCAGGAGCTGCTTCCTTTCCTTTGGTGTCCTCTGCCCTTTCTGTGGGCCTCTTGTGACAGTTATCATCAGTCTTCTGTGGTACACCATAGGGGAGCTATGCTCCCCAGAATGGTGTATGGATTGTGAGTGGAACAATTGACTGGGTGTACCTCTGTTCCACCTCCTCACCCCTCCCTGAGCCCACTGGTGGTCCAACTGCTGTGCTTTCTTCGCAACCCTGAGGTAGTGGTGGTGGCGCTTAGTGCTCCCTGGATGGGGAGGTTCCCCTTCACTGTCCAGTGTGGCCTGGGGAAGGTTCTTACTACTGTCCAGTGTGGCCTGAAGACGGGCAACTTCCTCCTCAGGGCAGATAGTTGTCTGCAAATAGGGCAGCATCTCAACCTCCAGAAAGACTCGGAAGACTGCTGCCCCACAGCCATTACATTGCACTACTCCTTACATGTTTATCTAGTTTTTTTTAATTGTATTGTATGTGTGTGTGCTAGATTTGGATTATATAGAAATATATATATATATTATAAGCAGTATGTTTATATTATCAGCAGTGTGCTAGAGAGGATATGACAGTGAAATGCACCTTGCACTGAGGAAATGTCAGAACCTCAGGTATAAAGGAACTATTTCCAGGGGTGGGAAGGGGTTGGGCCTAAACTGTGTCCTCACAAAACAATAGACTAAAAGCTCTCACCCACCGCTGCGATGAGTGCCTTCCTGTCAGCAAGATACCCTACACAACAATTTGACAGAGAAAGTACCCTGCTAATCAAACAGAGAAAATCCAGACATCCAAGAGAGAGAGAGTTTAGTTACAGATAATTTGTCCAAAATAGTATATTCCACACAGCTTCCATTTGTTCCCAGCACCTGTACACAACCTGGAAGAAGATGGACTTCTGGCTCATACAGGAGCACACCACTAGTTTATAGTAATTGAATAATGCTGACAAATGGTTCAGCTAGACAAATGGCTATGATGTTGAGTCTGACTTGTGAAGACAATTACCCCACCTCAGGCTATGTTTGGCATCCAGTTTCAACCTGCAGCTTTTTGCTATTTTGAATCACAGAGCCCCCACCAAAAGTTGCAAAATATATTGATGCAGATTCAACAGAATTCTAGTAATCAGTCCAGTTAGCCAACAAGGAAAATCAAATATGCAGAAGATAAGCAGTTTTAAAAACCTCCTTTCTGAATTAAAAACTAAAACAATGCCAAGCTCTGCCACTTTAAAAGTGAGGAAAACTTCTCAGATGTAAGCAAGAGAGAGAGTTTAGTTACAGATAATTCATCCAAAATAGTATATTCCACGCAGCTTCTCAGTTGTTCCCAGCACTCCTGTACACAACCTGGAAGAAGATGGACTCTGACTCCCCCCTTACTAGTCTAAACTAGCAATGTGTGGTACCCACTTTTCTCTCAGTACCCTACTGCACTTCTCCTCCTCATGGGGTGCAAACCATCTCTTTTAAACAACCTCCAACCCCTTCAGTTGGCCTCCAGTCCCTGAAGAACCAAAATCCCACCTCATTTCATCAATCCTTTAGCCATGCATTGAACTGAAACATGTAAAACTGTTCTCTTTGGTTCAGGTATGGCCAGGGTGGCACCTCAGAGAAGGTCACTGGTCTTGCTGTCTCCTTTGCTACCATTTTCATAGTTCAGAAGACAGCATCCACCTGTTCCATGTTCCACTTGCTCAGATCATTTGTGTGCACATACACAATCAGTTCTGGTATTTCAACCCCCTGTCTCATGAGCTTCCTCACCCTGGCAATAGTCTCGTCTGTTATTGCCCCAGGATAACAGACCCCTCTTACCATTGGCAGTGAGACCCATTCCTTCCAGTGACCCTAACTGTTGATTCCTCATCTAGGTGTACATTCCTGTTCTCCCTTTGGGCTTGAAGTTCCTCAGTCTGCTCTCTGGAAGATCCTCTTATACATTCCAAGACTAGCATGTTCTCATTATTGCAATATTCACAAAGTTAAAAATGACATTTCTGACAGCCTGGTGATGCTGGAGGTTGAGGCACTGGTTGCTGCAGCTTGTGTCACACTGGTGACCCGGGTTCGGAATGAGCCCGGGCCGCTGGGGATCAGCTGGGGAGAGGAGGATTGAGCATCAGAGGACTGCTCTCCTCTCTCAGGGAGGGAGGGTTTGCCATTCTGTTTCGTTTACTGTCCTCTCTCTGGCATTAGCCAGAGGGGCCGGCGGCGAGCTGAGAGTACCGCCACTGACATACATCATTGGTGGGGAGGGGACAGGAGAAAATATGGAGAAAAGTGAGCTGGTAGGCTCCATGAAAGATGCACCAGTGCCCTGTCCATCCCCGACATCTGATTTCATTCTGAGGGTGGGGAAAGCTGCACCTTCACCTCGGCCCTGCCATGGGGGCTGTGGGGGATTCAGGGGTGTCAGCAGTGCAGAATAGTGCAGTTGGAGATCGAGTCCCTCCAAGGAGAGACCAGAGCTGCCTGCCAGGCTTAGCAGAATAAATAGATAATAGAAAAATGAATCACATTTCTGCTGTGAGGTGCTACTGGTTTTGTGGCATGTAACAAACAGAATCTAGTGCCCAACCTACAATCTCATGTGGCAAATCTGAAACTGGAACATTGTCAATAATTTATAAATTGGCTATTTTCAACATTATCGCCATGGAAAAAGGGTTCTTAGTTATTAGATTGAATTCCAGTATGAACACACCAAACCACCAGACACCATGGTGGAAGACTATGGTTTAGTCCTAACAATGAAATGCCTGCAGTGGCTAATCCTAAATTGGCTCCTTTAAAGTAAAGTGCTTTCCACCTAGGTAATTCTACAGGTGATTAAAGGAGCATGCTAGAAGGAGAACTACAAGTTCCCAAACTCTAAACACATTCGAAGTCTAGCATGCTCTGACGTTTGCAATATTCACAAAGTTATAATCTCATTTCTGCTGAGAGGTGCTACTGGTTTTGTGGCATGTAACAAAAATAAAAAACAGATTTCAGTGCACCCCACCATGCAGCAGTGCATATTTGTTTTCTTGCTGTAATTCTGGCAGAGAGAGCATCCCCAGTTCTCCCGGTCCCCAAACTCAGTTCGTCAGGATGCAGAGATACAGAAGAGCCACAAAATTGTTTTATTTGAGCGCACCAATAAGTGCTATGAACTACCTCATAAATATTAATCAACGGGCCTATGAATATTAAAGAGCTTGCCTGCTGTATTGGGGACAGTGCAAAATGGCAGCAGCAGCAACAGGAAGGAAAAACGCTGATTTTGCCCCACCCTGGCTCCAGGACAAAGAGACTAGTTTAAGACCGTGGAGCATTTTTTTTATTCTGGCTGCACCAGGACTTGAAAGTTGGGACACTGTATAGAACTGCATTGAACTTTTTCACAGGGCCCTGTTTGCAGCCTTGACCCCAGCTCAGCTACAATTGGAGAGCCAGGATATTGTCAAGGAACTTATGGGACTGTAAAGGACTTGTGGGGAAAAACAGGGCAATTCTTGGTGCCCAAATGAAGGACCAATCAAGAGTTGAAGGAGCCTGATGAATATTCATTTTTCAATGGGACAGTTATTTCAGCCCCTACAGCTGCCTGGAGTGCCTCAAACCCAAGACACTTTTGGTTCTGAGTTCAGTTCAGGTGAGCCTCTCCAGAGGGAGAGGGTTTCAGCCCCTTTAAAAAAATGTGGCTGCAAGTTGAAGAATGGCCTTCCTGGGTTTGACCAATGGTAGTCCACAAGAGCCTGTGTTTGTATTTCTACATTTGGAGGAATTGGCCTAAAGAATTTGACCTGCAACTTCAGCTGTGAGAGAGCTGTAAAGATAAGCAAATTCAGGTCTGAGAGAGATGTAAAGATACACAACTTCAACTGTGAGAGAGCTGTAAAGATAAGCAAATTCAGTTCTGAGAGAGCTGTAAAGATACATAACTTCAGCTGTGAGAGAGCTGTAAAGATAAGTGGTGAGAGAGATGTAAAGATACACAACTTCAGTGGTGAGAGAGATGTAAAGATAAGCAACTTCTGTGGTGAGAGAGGTGTAAAGATTGTGATCGCAAATTCTCTCACTGTAAGTATTACCTGAGCAACCACTCCCGTCGTCACGGGCCAAAAACCACACCACTGGGTTTTGTCTTAACGTCGCTTATTTGATCAAATATCTCACATTATGCATGTGGGACTTCTACAAAGGAGATAGTCATTGATTAAAGTTTATAGCAGCTTTTATAAGCTTGATTTTGCACTTCTTATCTTGAAAAATACCAGCATTTCAGTATGAGCCAATCATAAAACAGCATAACAAGTTTTCAGCATGTAACAGAAAAAAAAGAAAAACATATGCCTGGTCAAGCTGACCTGAGAGAGACAATGAGTTTCACTCACACCATAGCAACGCACAGCTTATCTTTAATGCCACTACGCATGTTATTATTATATTTTATGCCCAGGCATGCTCCTATCTCTATATTATGTCCAAGCTCGTTATTTAGGCTGGTACAACCAGTTCTGCTCAGTTTTATCTAGCTTTCTGTTTTTACAAATGTACTTCAAGTAACCTCAGTACAAATTTATAACCCTTAAAAGAACAAACATGAACTCAGAAATGTCTACTACATTCATTATTACTTTGTTACAGCATGGCTTTTAAAGCAAGCATAGCTTCAAGGCATTTAATAGCAAATATAGCTTTAGGATATATAAAATTCCTCACACTCTCCCCATTTTGATACTATGTATCAACTAACCGATCCCTTTACTTTTTTCGCTTTATATTTTTGATCACAATCTGGTCTTTTTGTAATGGAAAACACCTTCCAGTTTAATGGGGTCCTTTGTCTCGGGTTGTAGCAGTGCAGGTGGGTGATGTCCCGTGACACCATTGTAGGTTGCACAGGCATTGTAGAAGTTTGATTAGGACAGTCAGTAGCCAGAGTGCCAATATGACCACTTACAAGTACTGTCACCCAATGGAGAAGAGCAGCCCCAGTCACCAACTACGCTTTGGTTAGCCATGACCATGGGTCCCATATTTATGTGTAGCAAGCTTAGAAAAAATGCAAGGTTGAATTTAGCATATCTCGCCACGGCCTCATTTTATGCTTTTAGCTATTTTTTTTTTTTTATTGTATAGAATTTTATAATTAACCTTTTTAAAGTCTTACTATTAAATATTAATGACATAGTGGTATTTTCCACGGCAGCCTTTTGCTACTAGATATACTAATTTACATGTTGGCATCATTTAGTCATTTACTAACCATTTTACCTCTTACTAGCCCTTTAGCAATTTACACTAGCCATTTTACACCTTTTTTATTTCCTCAGTTTTATGGTTAGCCAACTACACATTGTTGATAAAGTTTGGTCACTGATTGCTAAAACCTTGGCCACTGACCACTGTTAATAATTTTCACCTGAAGATAGGAAGCCCTGAGGACTCGAACATTTACAAAATTGAACATAAATGTAAAGATATTAGTTAATAACTGAAGGTTACAAAAAAAACTAAACATTTCTACTTTTAGACTGTTAGACTAGGTGACTAGGTATATGATTTAAAACTGGTTGCCAGCATACAGATAGTCAAGGCATTTATAAAAGCATCCTGTTTTGAGTTGGCACAGGGCTGGTTACAGACGGAACACAAATCGTGAGTTTGTAAAACATAATACAGAATTGAGGATGTCAACACCACAATTGAAATATGTAAAAATGCTAACATGTGACACCACATATCACATATAACATAATTTTGTTGATGAAAAGAGTTCATGGAATTCACTTTGAGAGTGAATAAGGTAGATGCTACCTTGTATTGAGGTGTGGCACACCTGGGAGCTTGATTGAAGAATCTGTTGATAATGTCTCTTGACAGATAAGTCCTTATAAAACATAACAGTCCATGAAATTAACAGTTCATAAGTTCATACAAGTATTCACAGGTTGATGTAGTTACAGTACAGATGAAATGTCATTTGCAGAATGGTGGTAACCCCACAAGGCATATGAGGCAATGAGACAGTAATTTAAAAACAAAACACCAGCATAGTAGAAAAGTCAGTGTTCATTTTGTTTAATGGCTGATTAGTAGACTCACTGGCCAGGGTGCGTTGAGTCCTTTTAATGGAATAGCCACACACACACACACACTGGCATGGCATTTGTTTTGTAGTAGTTGATTACACCCAGCATAAAGATTAACAGTCCATAAAAAGGTAACAATTGACAATAAACCATTAAGAACACAGTCCATAACAGAGCAATAGGGTTGTAGAAAGTACCAGCCATGTTTGGAACAAGCAGCAGGAAGAAAATGGATGTATTGCTTGAAGGTCAATTGAAGCAGAATCTTCTCTGGAGTTGGGGATTGCCCTTCCCCAGACTTAACTTCATAGTAAGTAGAAACAATAAGCTTGATTGCAGAGTCTGAACTGACTGGACCTCTTCAGTTGATTTAAGTTCTACAAATAGGTGTAATTTTGCTGAAACATTACACTTGCAGAGGTAATAATAACCGGATTCATGCAATAGTCCTTATTAGGAACCAGTCAGGCTACAAAGATGGTGATAACATCAAAACGGTGGCAGTTGTTTTTCTTTTAAGGAAAAGATGAAGGTCTTGGCAATCTAGATGAAAGTATTACTTCTGTTGAACGTGGAGATCTTATGTGCCACACCTTGAAACCTGCAAACTTGCAAAGTGTGTTAGACACTGAATTAAAAACATAAATAACAATCTTTAAACCATTAACTTTTGTTTGTAAAGAGTGGTGTGACAGAGCCTAAATTCTGGCAATTAGAAAGAGAAAAAATAAAAATTGGACATTAACTGCACACCTGGGGGTGCAGGCCGAGGTTCAATTATACCATTTGACCATCTGTAAATTATGACAATGTTATGGCTACCTCCTGCTTTTAAATTACAGAAGCAGTTATGACAGTGATGAACATTATTTCCCTGTCTGTTGCAAGCAGGCCTGACTGAGACCTGAGTTATAAAATCTTGTAATGTTACAATACATAGATACATAGATACATAGACAGTGTCAGCAGATAAGGGCCTATGGCCCACCCAGTCTGCCCATTTGAGCTTGTAAATTCAGTTTGTTTTCCTAGAAGTCTGTTTTCCTTACCCTGACCTCTAGAATTCCTTTATGTCCATCCCATGCATTCTTAAATCCTATGATTGTTTCAGCCCCACTCACTTCTCTGGCAGGGTGTTCCACTGTCCACCACCTGTTCTGTGAAGAAATTCTTCTCATGTTTCTCTGAATCGTCCTCCTCCAACTTCATCCCATGCCCTAGTCCTGGAACATCTTTTCGGTTTAAAATAGTGTTTTCCTGCCTCTGTTTCTCCCTGAAGATACTTGTATGTCTCTTATTATATCCTCCTCTCTCCTCTCCTCCAGGGAGTACATGTTCAGTTCCTTCAACTTTGCCTTCATAGGACTTGTGGATGCAATCCATTTCTGCACCATTCTCACCCCTTGTACCCCTTCAGACCCATTACCCTCTTCCTCAGTAAAGACTGAGCAAAAATACCTGTTCAATATGTCAGCTTTACTGTTGTCATTCTCAGCGACTCCCATCCTCCCCTTTAGTCTCACACTATCCCTCCCTTTGTCTTTTTTTTTTTTTTTACTTATGTACCTGTAAAGGTTTTGTCCCTTTAACCACTGATTTTGCAATGTTTTCTTTTGTCTGAGCTTTGGCTTCCTTACTGACTTCCCTGCCTCCCTTTGTTTCTCCTGGTACTTTTCCTATCCCTCTGCCTGTGTCTTTTTTGTATTGCCTGAATGCTATCTTTTTGGCTTTCACTTTTTTTTTTTGCTCTTTGGAAAACCATAATGGTCTCCTCTTCCTTTCCTCTTGCTAACCTGCTTAATGCAGTTACACGCTTCAAACATATTGTTCATAACATTATGCCTTTACCAATGCAATTAGTGGACAAATACATATGTTGGCCTATGCTAATTTAATAACAGTGCCTATTGCACCTGTGACAAGTGAAAAGGTCTACCTTTTTTACCCTGTATAGTAAAATACTCAAAGTACTGAGTGGGTAAAGCTTGAAGCATAGGTTTGGAGTACAATCTAAATTTTGCATATTATAATTGTTAAAATTTAAAATGACAAAACCTGCATAGAGTATACTCATTCTTCAGGGTACCTGTCAGCAATAAGACAAACGGAGCATTATTTTTACTTTTGGTTTTGCTTTGGAACATATTGTAGGGGTGGGTCAGCATGCTGGTCCCAGTATTTAGGTTAGGTTATGAGCATTAAAACGTTATACATGTGGAACACTTTTCTGAATACACACATGATACAGTGTAGCAAGATGTATATCAAACATTATAACATAAACATGAAACATAAGCATGTTTGTAATAGAACAATTTCAGTATTGAGCATAATGCATAATGCATAAAATACATTTTAAACAACACATATAGACTGTAAACTTAGCTTAGAGTCCAGAAATGTTAGAGTACTGTGAATTTACTGGTTGAAAAAATGCATTCATTAATTGCTGTAACAATGACAAAAGTTGTTTTGCATTTGTTTTAACAGGATAAGAAAGCTGAAAAGACAATCAAAAGAATGAATATGTGTGGACATACATACACAACTTTACCCTCCAGCATAACTGATTACTTGCTGAGGGCAGAAACCCTTGTACCAATAATAGGTGTGAAATTTAACTGTTTGCAAACAGAAGGGCTTGAGCTGGGTTATGCTGTTAAAATACCTTGGGTCTTTTTTTTTTTTTTTTAAACCTGTAAATAAGAAACAATTATTGGCAAATATACATTTTCTTTATTTACCCCTTTGGGGGACCAGTGATGTACCTTGCAACCTTTGTGGGTACTACACTGGAAGGATAGAGGAAGGTAGCTTACCCCTCCCAGCTCCTACTGGTGGAAGAGACAGTCAAGTGAAAGAGACAGCTTCGAATACTGTAGCAATAAAAAGGTTAGCTGTGGATGGTGACATGATTGCCACTTACTACACTTTAAATTATAACAAGATAATATTACAATTAGTTTAATAAGTTTCATACCTTACTATAAAGATGGGGAACTCTTTTCTCTAGAAGAAAGAGAAGAAACACAGACAAACAACAAAACAAACACACACAGTTTAAAAAATAAACAAGATTATTTCCATAGGATAAAAGAAGCCAAGCGTCCCTGGGTTCCTTATCCTAAGCATGACAAAATGTCAGCTGAGTTTATAAAAAATCCATATTGATGGTAATACCGCACGTACGTATCTCTTAGAATGCATTTTAAAAGAAAAAAATGATTACACCATGGTCACACATAAAAACAAAACCATTGTTTTTAACTGTAGATGGTAAACTCTCAAAACAGCTGTAATAGTCCTTTTTCAAAATTGTACTATATATATATATATATATATAAAAATATGGGACATGATGAATAATCCTCCCTTCCAGCTGGAGTATTGCCTGTGTTGGCTGCAGGTCAGAAGCAGTGAGACAAGAAGAAAAGTTTGTTCCTCTTCACTTAGAATACTAGTTTTGCAATAAAAGTCAAATTACATGGTTCACTCTTGGTGTGCTTTCATGAAAACATACATTTTGTGTGAAAAGTTGTGCTTTAGGTATGGAATACACATCAAGTTTGAACTGGTAGTAACATAAAATGTTGAAACACAAGAAGGTCAAATAACGTGCAAAGGTCACAGTGTGCATGCAAGGGTCATTCAAACCCAGTTATTTATTTTTAGTGTCCTTGAACACTACTGATATTAAATATCTTTACAATAAAACTGCTGGCCAAGACAGTACACACACATACACATACACATAAAGAAATACTTAACACAAAATAAGACTGACATTGTTTCACACCAATTTGCTGAGGTAATGCCCATAGTTTCATTAGAAAACTGTACGTGTTTTAGATATATGCTGCCTCCTGTCTTGTAACACTGACAATTTTAAATCAACACATTTATACATATCTCCATGCCAAATCTTTCCAGAACAAAACACTTTTAAACACATTCTAACTCCTTTCAACACCTTTTAAAACACAAACACAACGTACCATCTGTAAGTGAACACATCTTGTATAACATGGTTACATCTTTTAGCAGATAGCCAAAATATGGCACCCCTGCCATTTTGCAAAAGTTTCTGGTTATAACTAGAAGTATGATAAAGCCATTTATAGCTGTTAACACATTACATTTTCACCTAACAGTGGCTTTGGCACATTGCTTGCAAACTACAAATCTTTCTGCACATTAGATCTATGACGTCATATCTCTTCACCTTCAACACTACCTGCTTTAACCAACAACTACATACAAAAGTTCTTCACTGACCCTATCTAGGCAGCACAAATGTTTCATTAAAAATAAAACCAATTAAAACAGTCAGATATGAGGCAAAGAAGCTTTCTTCTTTTTTTTTTTTACTGTAATATGTTGTGCACCGAAGGCAGTCAATCCTATCTCGCAACCTTGACAACAGAACATAATTACAGAACACAGATATAAGCTAGAAAATATGCACGAGAAAGACAGAGCATTACCTTGTTTAGTATATGTATTACAGAAATAAAACAGACAGACATAAAACAACTTTGAATAAAAAATTCAGACTTACCCGGTGCCAAGGTATTTTTCTTTTTCTTTTCCGATACACTAGTCTGAGTAAGAAAACTGACTGCAGGACCTTCATGATAATTTCCAAACACTGCAGCTATTAACCCTTTCAAAAATTTTCTCTTTTGCTATTTTAGTAACCTGCCAAACCAAGTCTTTTCCAGAGCTCTGGTTTGCAGTTTAAAAACACAACAAAAAATCTCTAACAGTACTAGATTGAGATCCATCTGGTAGAGGTCCCAGTACTTGGATCAAATGTTTCAGCCTCTATAGGAGGCAAGGAACTTGAAATTGATACAAAAACTTGAAACTACACAGATAGGCACACATGGGGGGAGGATTTTCAAATCATCCCGTCTCGTAGTCACCTACTATGCGCATATCCACAGTAGTTTATTTTTCTTCTCTAGATGTTGCTTATCTAACTTTACTTAATCAGCTGCTGTTTTCTCCTAAAGCAGCCTGAACTGTGAAAGCCATCATTGGCTCTAACAGTATATACTTGCAGCAAGCACAAATTACAAGTACAAAGGGGTTCCCAAAATGTCCTTTTTTGTCCAAGGAAACAACCCGATCATGAGGTGACACGGACCGAAGAACTCATCCTGCCGACTACCTAAAACTGTGATCGCAAATTCTCTCACTGTAAGTATTACCTGAGCAACCACTCCCGTCGTCACGGGCAAAACCACACCACTGGGTTTTGTCTTTAACGCGCTTTATTTGATCAAATATCTCACACATGCATGTGGGACTTCTACAAAGGAGATAGTCATTGATTAAAGTTTACAGCAGCTTTATAAGCTAGATTTTGCACTTCTTATCTTGAAAATACCAGCATTTCAGTATGAGCCAATCATAAAACAGCATAACAAGTTTTCAGCAATGTAACAGAAAAAAAAAGAAAAACATATGCCTGGTCAAGCTGACCTGAGAGAGACAATGAGTTTCACTCACACCATAGCAATGTACAGCTTATCTTTAATGCCACTATGTGCTGTTATTATTATATTTTATGCCCAGGCATGCTCCTATCTCTATATTATGTCCAAGCCTGCTATTTAGGCTGGTACAACCAGTTCTGCTCAGTTTTATCTAGCTTTCTGTTTTTTACAAATGTACTTCAAGTAACCTCAGTACAAATTCTATAACCCTTAAAAGAACAAAACATGAACTCAGAAATGTCTACTACATTCATTATTACTTTGTTACAGCATGGCTTTTAAAGCAAGCATAGCTTCAAGGCATTTAATAGCAAATATAGCTTTAGGATATATAAAAATTCCCTCACAAGATACACAACTTCAGATGTGAGAGAGATGTCTACGAGATTCTTGCTAGAGGAAGCCTGCTGTGATTTTTAGGTAAGATGGAACCTGCTTGGGGCTGAGTAGCTTGTAGAAAGCTAAAGTGTAAAGAGTATTTACTAAACAGTGAAACATATCCTGTCTGTTTGGGAGACTCACTATAATGAACATCAAATTGGGAGTCTAATATAGGCACAGGAAAAGCCTCACACTCAATGCCCTCAGGATCTTGGTCTCCTGCTCTATTCTTTCCACAGTAGACTATGGTCTGGTGGTCTATGGCACTGCCACAGATACGGCTCTCAAATGGGTTGCTACTGCTCTAAATAAAGCCTGTCAACTACTGCTCAATGCTGACTGCCTCATGCACACTTGCACCCTGTACAAGCAGTCCAACCTTTTATCACTCAGCAACAGAATTAGATACCAAACCTGTCTTCTGGGGAGAAAGGCCATGCTCTCTCTGTTCCCACCCTGCATCTCCAACCTGGTAAAGGTACTAACTCCAATTACAAAACCAGGAGTACACCAGCGACATCTCTCAGTGTCTCATTTCACATACCTGTTCTGGGACAACTCTCCTTTCCTACCAAGCTCCACTTTGGCTCAATGAGACCTCTGCAGCTGCACTAAGCACAACCAATCTCTGGGCCTTTAAAACTGAAATAAACACCTCCTTAATCTGAACAACTGCAACTGCCTATAATGAGTTAGCCCTCCCATTGTTGTTATCCACTCATTCTCCCTCATGCCGGGACTGATGCTGCAGCACGTTTCACATGCAGGCATATCTAGGTTTACTTTGCATGCCTGGGTCTGAGGGGTCTAGGAGCAACATGGGAAACTGCCCTATTCCCAAAATTAAGGACTCTGGTGCCTTCAGGATTGCTCAGCTGCTATAGATCATCTCCTGATGAAAGCAAAGCAGCAAATCTGGGAATATCCTCAAACATCTTGCCTGGGGGATCCAAGACAGCATGGAGGAATGGTAATACCCAAGTGGGTATGGTGCCTAGAGGTACCATGGGACTCTGGAGGGAGACTGAAAGCAGAGTCAAGAAGGGGGTATAAACAGAGAACAAAAAAAGGGTTGCCTGTGCTCTCAATCCCTTGCATGCCTGTTTGTTCTTTCCATGTCTTCCAGCATTTATGGACAGCATTGTGGAAATTATAAATGAATCTCTTGTTTTGGATATTGTCCCATTTGCCATGAAATGCACTATTGTGAAGTCAAGTCCTTAAAAATCAAAAAAGAATCTGGATAATCTTGCAAACTATCACCCAGTGTCTAATCTTCCATGTGCTGCAAAAATTCTTGAAAAATGTGTAGCTGAGCAATTGATAAACTTTCTATCTGAAAATGAACACTGGAAACACTTCCAGTCAGGGTTCAGAACAAATCATTCTACTCAGTCTGCAGTGTTAAAGGTTACAAATTACATCCTTATCATGACTTGTGATCGGGGCGAGTGGTCTTTTCTTGATATTGCTAGATCCTAACGGTGACCCTTGACACCACTGATCATTGGATAATTAAGCAATAAGGCATGACCGGGGTTATGTTAATGGTCTGTTAATCACCTTCTAGGGGTGTAATGTGGCATGAGGTGTAGCCGAGTGCTACATGCCCCTAGAGGGTGATTAACTGACCATTAACATAACCCTTGGGAGTCCCTTATTGCTATTATAATAAAAATGTTTTTTTAAATAGTGTTAAACCTTGTTCAGCATATGATTAGGCTGTACATGTATGTTAATCAAAGATTAACATAGGGCTGATAGAATGTTTACAACCAATCAGAACGCTCTATTTCTCAGACCCTTTTATAATGTTGGATAGCCTTCTGTCTATGGGGTTTAGTAAGTTTGCTGTGAGATGGTTTGCCTCCTGTTTATCCTCTTACATGTTCACAGTACAAATGGTAAATGTTGTCTTTTTCAAAAGTTGTGATGTATGGTGTCCCACAGGCAATCTTTTTAGGACCTATCTTGTTTAATATTTATGTTACCATTGGGATATATTATTCAGAATTATAATTTACATTTCCACATTTATGCTGACGTTGCACAACTGTATTTTTCTGTCAAGGCATGGTTAAAGGGTTTGATTACCAATTTAGAAGCCTGCCTGTATGAGTTGAATTTATGGTTAGCTGAAAACATCTAGCAAAAATTGTAAAAAAACAGATTAATTGGTTTTGGTACAAAAAGTCAGCTACAGGGTTTGTCATTAGGACAGCTGGAAATTCTAGGTTTAGGCTGTAATCTGTCAGCAGCAACTGTCGTCTAAAACATACAGGTCCTGCTCTGATTGCAATCTGACTTTTGATTCTCACATAAACTCAGGAGAGTGCATTTTTTCCACCTTAGGAGACTTTCTAAAGTTAAGAAATACGTAAGTGAATTTCATCTGAAAACTTTGGTAAATGCATTTGTTATTTCCAGAATTGATTATTGTAATGCTTTGTTACTGGATCTTCCAAATTGTAAACTCAGTAAACTGTAACATGTTCTAAATTCAGCAGCAAGACTGGTCTCTAATGTAGGTTTCGAATAGCACATTTCTCTGGTACTTAGAGACTTACATTGGTTACTGATGACATTTCAGTCTGATTACAAAGTACTTCTTACATACAAATGTCTTCATGATTGTGCCCAAGATATCTGTCTGACCCGCTTGTGGATTACTGTCCTGCACTTTGCTCCACAAATCTGAAGTTGTTTGCCATTCCTAAATTCAGCTTTAAAATGGATGGTGGCAGCGCTTTTGAGATTAGGGCCCCTTTACTATGGAATGACCATCTGTTAGGTTTATGGCAAGCAAACTTTAGTTAGTTTTAAACCTGCCTTGAAAACTGGACTTTTTTCTCATGCCTTTGAATGACTGTGATTTTAAACTGTCTTCAGATTTGCTTTTAAGATGTATGACTAGCCTTTTTTATTGGTTTGTACTGGATGCCTTCTATCAATACAGTTTAATACATGTCAGTATAGCCTACATCAATTCACTTTAAATCATAACATTATAGTTACAAATATATTCACGTATTGACAAAAACTGATTTATATTGACATATATTGGTACTGTATATATTGACTTGTGCATCCTTAATGAAGTTAATCCTGTAGCAATACCACTTGTCATTTTCCCATTGGAAAACGACAATTCCAAAATAGCTGAGGTCAAGTATGTAGAACATTCTAATGGTGTTCTGCCAAGGAGAACCACATCCTTGTTCTAGTTCAACACAAAAATCAGTACAGAATCATAAGACGGTATAAATACATAACATAACATGTTCAG
This sequence comes from Neoceratodus forsteri, assembly GCA_016271365.2. Lineage (NCBI taxonomy): Eukaryota > Metazoa > Chordata > Ceratodontiformes > Ceratodontidae > Neoceratodus > Neoceratodus forsteri. Next base: position 12,077,231 of record JADMNL010000027.1, read on the forward strand.
GTAGGGTGCAGTTATAGGTAATAACAGGAAAAGATGTCTCATTCCATTCATATCCTCATTCAAATGTGAAAGTGGATCTCCCCAGACATCACATTAATGCCTCTCTCAATTATACATTACACACATTCTTTTAAACCCCCAGAAACAAATCTAGGTTATTGAACTTGGGAAAGAAAGGGGTATATGAAAGTTTATAGTGTGACTCCTAGGGAAAGGTGAGAAGTTTTCAAAAGTCATCTCAGCAATTTTCCACTTTACTGCTCATATATATATATATTTTTTTTTTTTGCTATCTTCAGGTCGGACACTTTATTACATGAGGGGGTCACATGGCTCAGTGGACTAGAACATACAACCCTCTAGAAGATTTTTTTTTATTGGGGGTATCTGGACATCACATTAACAATATCTCACAGATCTATACAGGGTATTGCAGAGAAAGGGCCACTCTTCTTTGGAAGGGATCAGGATTAGACTAGTGCAGGAGAGCGGTGTGGCAGTCCTTTAGGCACTGAGAGATAATTTTACTGGGAGGTGGTGGTGAGATATTTTTGCATCCCTGCTATAACCAAATGTTTTGGTACCTCAAGAGATGAGAGCTGTTGGAGTCATTGTGGGGGGCATGGATCACACTGCCACATATTTTGTGAATGCCCCAAGTTACAGATTTACTGGGGCTCAATTCATGAAGCTATACAGAACATTTTGGGTTACAGCCACCCCTAATGTTTTCTATCTGTGGTTCTATGGATGTATTCTCCCTAAGCCACCTAGAAATAGGCTCCTCAAGGGATGGTATCATATCCTCATTATTGCAGTACCATTGACTATCTGATGTTTCTCCTCAGGTGACTAAAAGGATACAAAAATTTAAAGACATTCAGGAGCTGAAGAGACTCACTGGAGTTATACAGTTGAGACATGAAGCTTTCTTTAACTTCTGGCAATCTTGGGACAATTATATCACAAATCACCCCTCCCCATCTCACTGACATTTGGACTACTTCAGAGGGCCATCCATTTTGGTATGGTTACTGATCCATACCTTCTATTGGGACTACCATCATGTCCTCTCTCGACATTAACTATTTTAATCTGACTTACTATTTCGGGTACAAAAATATATATATCTTTTCTTGTCTGAAGCTGATAATTGTTACCTTTTTTACAGTTTTTTCTTTTACTCCAAAGTTCAACACAGGGATCTGTTCTTCTAGATTAATGTGTTGTTTAATAGGAAAGTTGCACTCTAAGATGATGCAATCTGCTGTGCCTCACTGTATGTATGGACTTTCTCTGCCATTGGCTTAAATAAAGCTGAATTATTAAAAAAAAAAGAAATGAGGTAAACATTCATTTATAGAGCTTGCCCCTGTGACTGTTGCCTGTTTCCAGCTTTGAGTGATCTTGTGCTACCTTTAAGATCTTCTGTACAACAGCAGAGCTGCCTTGGGTTCTTAAAAGCAGTGCAAGTAACAGCGTGGCCCCAAAGGGCTTTGCCTGTGCCATCAGAAAGTGACAAAAAAGTAGCAAGATTCAGGGTGGCTATTATAGAAAAAAGTAAGACTTATCAACTAGCAGGAACTAAAGTTTAATACATTCAGGCAGCAGCATGGACATTCTGACCCTCCATCACAGAACAATAATGTGTTTACAGAACAGCATTGTAGAAGCTGTATTGATTATTTAAGATGCTTAGTACAAGACACAGACCGTGTTTCCTTAAAAGTTCCTACCTACGGTACATTAATTCTCTGTTTACCACCTCAGTAATCTTGACTTTAGTCTAACAAGTGTATATGTATTGGGCATTTATAATGTTAATATGTGTTTAAATAAAGCTTTCAAACAACTCAGGCTTTAACTGCAGTTACCATGGAAACCAGTCTTAGAAATACACTGTTACCATGGCAATGGCTCTTTCCTTTTGCCATTTACTTAGCAACTGACACATCATTTACATCATGGTGTGATAGGAAAGGACTTAAAAGCAAATCTTTCGATGTGCATTAAATATGGCTGCAGCATGTATACAGCAATTACCCTTTTGGACCTTTATATAGAATTATCTTTTTACTATAGGCAACTGGTTCCCTGTTTATAATATAATATAGAAACTCTCAATACTAGGATCTCAAAATAATTGGAAACATTCAGAGCTGTACCACAATGCTATATAAGTAAATAAACCTTTCACCTACAATTTTAATACTGACAGGAGATTTTGAATCCCTATGTTGGCAGGGAGTGCATGAGCCAAGAGCAAATGGCTCTGTACTTAAAAGCTGTAACATTAATCTTAATTAAGCAAATCTCAGCCGACAGATTGGCATCAGAAGAGGCCTGTAACAAGAATATATTTGAAATCAACTCCAATACATACCATTCCACTTGGGCAGGGTGACAAAGCAGAGAGTCCTATATCCCCGTTTCTGTTTGTGCTAGTATTAAAGCCATAGGCTTGTCTACCCAGGAGTGCTAATATACATGGAGTCCAAGTGGGAGAGAGAGACAGCACAAGCTTCTCTTCTTTGTGGAAGGCACTGTCTTACTAGTTTTTGAACCTAGGAAAAACAATACAGAGAGCAGTGGAGATATTTAGAAACTTCTGTCACATTTCAGGATACTGCACAAGATGGGCCAAGTTAGAAGTTTTCACCTTCATGAACTACTGCCTTAAATCTCTGCTCCTCTCCCACTGAGGATCCTGGGACATGGTATTACATACTTGGAACTCACTCTCCACAGGGACATTCGGAAGCTTAGAGAGACTAATGGTTCCTGTCTAATAGGTAAATTATAGTCGCCAGTAGGCAGAAAGGATAACTTACACTTGACATTCTTAAGCAATAAGGCATAACTGGGGGTTAGATTAACAGCCTATTAATCACTCCTTGGGGGTATAATGTGGCACAAGGCACAGCTGAGTGCCATATTGCTTCTAGGGGTAATTAACTGACTTAATCTAACTCCTGCGGGTGTCTTATTGCTAGTATAAAGAACATTTCAAAACGAAAATCTTAGAAGTGTACCTTTTGAATGTTTTCCTCATTGAGAGAGAGGGGTTTTTAATTCAATAGTTCATCCACCAACTGTTTAAGAATGCTGGTTCAGAGTCAGAATGTATTATTCCAGTCATTTACCCTGTTTACATGCAGGGTTAGAATTGATTACAGAGTAATCAGTTACTTTGTATTAGACTCTAACCCTGCATATAAACAGTGCTATCAATGATGTTGGGATTAATCTCAGGATCAATCTAAGTGCATTGAACAAGTGCACTGATTACCTGGATCTTGGTTTTCAAAATGCAATTAGACGCGATCAAAGTTGGGACCAGTTCTTTGCGGGTGCCCAGTTGTCATGTACCCTGTTTACATGCAGGGTTAAAAATTGATTAGATACTAATCAGTTACCTTCTAATTGAATATTACCCTGCATATAAACATGCTCTCTTCTCAGTGCATCAATTGCTGCCCTTAATGTAAACATGAGCAAAGACATGAATGATTACATGGAATCAGAGACAAGATAATTGATCACCAACTCATGTAAACTTAGTAACTCAGCAGTGCTAGAAAATGGAATGCTGGCAAGAGAATGCATGCATGCACCATGGCGATTAGGCTTACATGGCAGTGTAACAGAGATTAATGTAGGGCTGTCAGAATGCTGACAGCCAATCAGAAGAGAGCATGTCTGAGATACTTTTTATAATATGAGAAAACATTAGCCTTCAAAATAATTTTGGCACCATAGGTATTGTACCTGCTTTCCACGTTGCTCGTAACTATTTCAGTCCATACTTTTAAGATTATAGAAAAAAAACTGAAAACATCCACCCATTCTCTCAGGACAAAGAAGATAACCCAGGAGGATAAGACAAGATAAACTCCAGTTGTCCAAGAACCAGAGAGGAATAAATAGCCCAACTTTTAAACATTATTTTGCCCTGGATCTCAGGGCATTGGCATTCATGACACAGCTGTAATGTGGGTGTCCAAACTGAGTGCATATTGAGGAAACCCAAGCAGCCACTACTTGGGTGGTCTATTTAATAGCTGAAATCCTAGCTCATTCAGCACCCCCCCCCCCCACTGGGAGATTAGGTACTAGAGGGGTATAGGGACACAAGACTACAGATGTTACAAGTTCAAACTGAACCACTCAGTGCAGGCCCCCTATGACATAACACCCTGAACACGACAGCTGGACAATCAGTTGGACCACCTGGTAACACCTGGGGGTATGGCTGATCAGGGATGTATGGAATATTGCCCCCTTTAGGAGGCTGCAAGACAGATTTTGTTTAGCCTCCCAAGCTTATTTGCAGTGGATCCATCTTCAGCATTGCTTGCAGAAACCTCTTCAGTCAAAGCCCATTGTCACTAAACCTCCTACTTGCTCCAGCGTCTACAGTTGGTTCCAGGGTCTAGACAACTTTTGACACAGTTTTACAAAGCTATGAAATTTGCATTATAGCTACAATTTACTACACTACACGTTAGTTGGGAATGTGAGTTGGGAGAGGAAGGGTACAGCCTACACTGGAAAACTACTTGGGAGAATATGGTTGCTGTCTCCAGAGAGGCTAGAACAAAACAAACACAGCTTGAAGTACTCTATAGGTGGCACCTGACTCCAAGGAGACTGCACATTTTGGGGCTCAGCAAGAATGAGATATCCTGGTACTGTTCCTGGGAGAGGGGCAATACACTCGATATGTTTCATGAATGTCAGGAGATGGAGATTTTTTTTGGAATTGGGTGATGGGTGCCATTTCTAACATTCTTTGGAAACTGCTCCCTAAGTCCCATAGCCTGTGTATGTTGGGGGTACTAATGGGATAACAAATGTAAGGGTTGCAGACATCAAATGGTGCTTAGTAACACAAGTATCAGCTAAGAAAGTAATCACAAGGGGGTCTAAAGACCATTCTTTAGTGACACATGACTGATGATTAGATAAACTCAGTGAGGTTGAAGGGGAAAACTGGGGAATGCCACTGTCTTAGAGCCTAACTGGGGTGGCCCAAGCAAAAAACAAGAATTCAAACAAGTAAAAACTAAGGTACTCACCCTCCACCAAGAGATGTTAGTGACCAGACCAATGCTATACTATGCAAAAATCTTTATTTTAAAATCCACAAAATGTGCAAACCACTGCTAGACCAGTGCTCACAAAACTCATGACATTTCACGTCTGTGCTTGGCTCTCTTTCAAGGGACCTTGAAACATTTCTTAGTGGAAGGTGAATGCCTTAGTTTTTACTTAAAGAGGTTAATAGTCCTGACTCCATCACAAAGATTGGTACAGTATATCAGTCCATATGGGGTAAATACAATATGTTATGTGTGTACAGAGGTCCAAAGCCCTTGTAGAAGATCACTACCGAATCCATTTGTAAAGGTATGGTGGGTGGTACTTACCTCATTTTCATACATGGGGTGTCATTTTTTTTGGTTCCTCTTTTCTTTCTTCAGTGTCTTGTATTTTTTGTTACCTACAATTCTTTTCAATGTGTTCAGAGTTAAGATCCTTGTTTTTGATATTGGTTTTCATTGTGCACTTCAATGGTTTGGGTCTGTTATAATACCCAGTCAGTCAATTGGTACATAAAATCTCTATTATGGATTCAGAAGACGAAATTTTCCACAAGGTCTGACTTGCTTCAGACGGTGCAGTGAAACACATGTAGTGTTCATAAGGCAGTGTCACAGCTGAGCTAATTTGAACTGTAGCAGATGCAATAAGTATAACAACCTAATAGCAATGTGTGGATTGTAACTCTTTTTAATTGATTTCTGTCATTATATCTGAGAGGAGACTGTAGTCCCAGAGGCACAGCCTCAGCAGTTATCAGACTTTGGCCAAACATGGGCCATAAATCCTACTCCTGCATAGCAGCCAAACTGGATTAGAAAATGGGCAAAGACAGTGCTCTCTTCTGATTGGCTGAGACACTTATTTAGGTGGACATCTATCCAACAATAGATGCCCACCAAATAAAAAGCCCCAGTCCAAACCTGCCTCATGCCCAACAAAGTATCCTTGTGCCCAGCCTGCTTCATCATTGGCTGAAGCACTGGGCACACAATTTAAAGCTGCCGCCATTTTTTTTTTTTACTGCTTAGCGAGAGAGACCGAGTGAAGCAAATCACACACACACACACACACACACACACACACACACACGTGAAACGACTGTACACTGCAGTGGCAAAACATTTTCTTTCTTTCTTTATTTACCAGCATTGTCCGTTACACGCTGACGGCTCGCTCCTGTTCAAAGCCGCCTAATCCATGGTGGTGGAGTCTCAAACCACCCTCCCCCCTCAGCAACTCGCTTCCTTGATTTGGCTAGCCAGGTTCTGAATGTTTGGTTTTGCTTTGACCAACAAGTCACAAAGCAGCTTAGACTTCCGAGTCAGAAAGCAAAACAAAACAAAAATACTGGATCCGACCTGCATCCTCGGCACTCTGCTCTCAACCCCAACCCCGTACCTCTGTTGGTTCCTGAATGTGTGGAGGGTGTCATGCTTTGCTTGCCTGAGAAAATAAAAATGGAGTACTCACAGTCAACTGAAGGCAAATTACTCCAGATGGCAGCACATCCCAAATGTTGTTTTTTTTTAATCTCGAACGGCGCTGGTCGTGGAACTACAGTTCCTGCTTTGACATCGCAGGGTTGAGCGTCACCCAGACTACAGTACAGTACCTGCTTTTACGTCGCAGGGTCACCATCACACGCATAACAGCCACAAGCTCCAAATAAAAAACAATCTAGCAGAAACATCAGAAAGCTTTTTATTTTACTACTGAATGGGAAGAGACTATGGGAGGAGAACTGCACAAGACACTCCATGTCATGTTCTGCAGTTGTTCATGTGGTGCAGTTTGTGGTGGGGGTACATTGAACAGAATGGCGGGGGGGCAGCACAAGCTGGAACAGCAAGAAAACGGACTACTTTACAGAAAAAAGATGAAATAAAATTTTTTTTTTTATTTTTTAAATTGCTTTATTAATTTTCTTAAATACCATGTAAAAATAGCTCACTTAGCCCATTTTCTAAGTGCAATAATACCCTCCAGGATGGGCGGTATTAGGAAATAACGGACCTTCCAGGGGCTATAAGGCCCTCCGCCTGTGGCGTCGGGCCTCATTATGCCCCTGGGCAGTCCGGTATTTCCCAATACCGCCCACCCTGTCAGGTATTATTGCTTACATGACAGCTCCTGATTTCAAACAAGTTGAATCTCATTTACAGTTTCAGACCAACTTGAAAATAGATCTTGCTTTCCAATCCTCTATCTAATCTTATAAAATTACTGGTAAGCAGTAGTTATACACTGAAATGCATTGCTCATTTTTTCCATTACACACACTGAATTATAATAGGGTATGTATAATAGAGAGTACGTGCTTAACTGCTGTCAGTCAGTGCAACCTGCAGCAGTGATTGATCCTATCTCACGGTAGTGCTGTATACAAACAAACTGCTGCCTCAGTAAACGGCACATCTGTCTTTAGCCACGATCATAGTCAAGCTGTGAAGACTTGAAATAAATCCACTGTTTGCCATTTCAGGTTTAAAAAAAAAACAGTACCGGCTTCTGTTTGAAAAAAGTGAAAAAATACTTACTGTTTTACCTCATGGCTACTGAGTGTTCTCTCAATTAACATGACACCAGCTATTATAAAAAAAATAAAACATGGGAAGGTGTAGTAGTACAGGAGTTTCACACCCTCAATGTGGGATACCTTTATAAACCACTCAAGATTTGCTGTCATGGTTTGTTACATATCTCACACCTCAGGTGTAAAAAAAACTTGTTAAAAACACCTTCACATGCATCATTCTATGTGTTACTGAACTGTGTTGCTAACTATATCGTGTGCATTGTTATTTACGAACCTATAAGTTATATATCATTTAACTTCATGCATTTTTACTCCATGTTTGTAGCTATCCTCAACACCCAGCCTGCTCCTATAAAAGGTATTTTTTTTATCTCCAGTAAACTTTCACCCTGTAAACAAATATTAAATAAACATATTGCATTTCTGTACACGTTCATAAAATGAAATACATTTCTAATGTAAAAAACTCCTATAAGTACCAAGGAACAGAAAATCCACATTTTGAATATAAGGAGTAAAGTACACCCAAGTGGACTTAATAAGGCTATTAGGGCATTAAGGAGTTATTTGGCCATAAAGTTTTATATAGCAAGTTAGATTCCCACAACACCTCTTGAAATGAGCTGACTCGGCTCTCTAGCCCCTTCCTGATTAAACTTTTCAATCAATCAGTATTTGTCACCAGAACCGAGATGCCATTACAGCCTTATTTATATATGTTACATATATTTTATTTATTTTGTAAAGCCGAGGCCGCCACCAGGCAGAATGCCAAGCTCTCGTCATATGGATTTAAACCAAACTAGTTCAAGAGACTATGCTAAGGCTGCCACAGAAAAGTAAAAACCATTCTAGGTTATCTGATTAAAATGTATTGATTTCAGGGGTGCTGATGAGAAGTTAACTAGGCAGACGCATTTTCTCACCACTCCAAACCAATGGCTGAAAATTAAAATTAAAATTTAATAAAAGTATATCCAAACGGTCTACAGATTGTAGCTATCAGTGTTGGAAGGCACTATGGATGAGTATCAACCCCAACCCTGCTAAAAGCCAACAGCTCATGGGTAAAAGCAATAAAAAGTCCATGGCGAACACCTTGGGAAATAATTTGGGCCTGATGTCACTGTCTGCAGCGGAGGTTGCCGCGCTTGGTCAAGAGCTCCCAGGACAGATGATAGTGGGCTCGAGCCACGTTTAATCAAATTGGAGGATAAAATAGATTCCCATTTACAGAATGTCCTGGAACAGCAAATCCAGCAAGGTAATTGATTGGCGGAGGCCGAAGACTGTATATCCAGAATCGAGGACGAGTTGATGCCAGTCCCTGGACAAATCCTCACACTGCAAAAAGAACTGGAGGAGTTTAAAGGAGGCATACAATCATCAGGAAAATTACCAAAAGTGCTTAAACCTGCACCTTCGGGGCCTGCCAGAGGGACGAGAAGGAGAAGAGAGCCCTGGATTTCTGTGGTCGGGTGCTACCAGAGTTGTTGGGGATGCAGCCCAAGAATGGCAAGGTAAAGCCTGAGCAAGCCCATCAGGCTGTGATGCCTCGACCACTGGCGGATCACCATTTCCAGGACTGAGAGGCAATCCTGAAAGCCTACAGAGAAAAGGGAATGCTTAGCTTCGAGGGAAATCACCTGTTCCTTTCCCAAGACTGTTCATCAAGATTGCTCAAGAAGAGAAAGTTGTTTAATGCAACTATGACACAGCTTAGAGGGATGAAAATAGTGAACTTTCTGGTGTATCCCGCCACGTTGAAGATTCAGCGTGAAGGGGCAACCTTCTCTTTTTGGGAAGTTGAGAAGGCTGACGAATCTGTGAAGACCCTAAAGAAGAAGGTGGGCTGAGAGGCAGGCAGAAGGAGCCCTGCTGTGCTGATGATGTGACTACCAGTGAGTCATTTTGTGTGGTATCACTGTTCTGGGTTTTGAGCGCTGGCATGTCCTCTGCCTACTATTAGTTCAAGTGTTTCCTGATGAAGAGGGACAGTTGCTGTATGAAATGACTTGGGACAGATTAGTTTAAAGGTGTCTCTCTGAAAGCTGCCATGATTATTTGGGACTGGGGAATCATAGGCCAAGCATGGATGGTCATGAAGGAGAGACTATATGAGCAGCAGAGCTGAGGAGAACTTTATTTTGGTGGATCATGACTTTCTTTAGGAAGACCTCCTCTGCTATGGCGCAACTGAATCTTAGGCCATGGGGTCTCTTTTGCCACCCGGTGGGTGGTGGAGGGGGTACGGGGTTAATGCATATGACTGAGGGCGCGGCCTGCTCTCTCCCTCGTTAACTGCTGCCAGGGAGCCTAACATAGTGATCTCCTTTCACAAGCATCTGATTATAATTGCAATATAGAGTTTAATCCAAATTCTCCACTGCAACATATTTATGATTCAGGTACATGGAAGGTGGGGTTCAGGTTTGGAGGATGGAAACAAAATGAGAGCAGGAATAGTTCGGGGTAATTAACTAAAAGGGAATAAGGGGAAAACCTATGGGGTTCTATGCCTCGAAGAGAAAAGTTTGAATTTTGGAATGGAAGTAGAGGCTGTGACACAATGGTGGGGGGGAGTTATCTCCGAAGTTGGAAGGGGATAACTACATAGGATTGGAAATGGCCATGAGGAGTAATGCCCTATAGGGTGGTTCGGCCGTTGGGGAGGGTGACGAGGTGCACATGCCAGTTGAAAGGGTTTCTGAACACTTGTACTGTATTAGCAATTAGTGTCATCGGGGGCAAGGAACAGGGATAACGGTTATAGTTATGAGGATACTTGGGGGAGTATTTGCTAATGTTGGGGGAGGGAAGGGGAGATGTGGAATAAAAGGTCACAAGGACATGGGGAAGGGAAGAGTGGTGGGTAGATGTGGTGGGTATGAGGCTCTTGGGTGGGGTCTATAATTGTCTTACTAAGGGGATCTTGGAAGATTTGGGTAGGAAAGGGGGGTAGAGAAGGTTACATTCCATATCAGGTTCATGATTCAGGAATGAAAGTTGAAGAGAAAGGGGTTGGTGGGAGTTTCTGATGGGATGGAGGAGAGAATGAGAGGCTTAGTTCAAGTTAATGTTCAAAATGTTGTTTTTTTGTTGTTAGATGCAATCGATGTTGTGAATAATGGTGTGGTTGTACAGTAACTGGATTTGTGGACGGGATAAATACCCTGTGTGCTGGGAAAGGGTACTAGCTGCTAAAGGAAGATGGGGCAGGGAACACACAATAGTGATCATGACTGATATACAAACTGTAAATGTTATCTCATGGAATGTTAAGGGGAGAGCAAGTCCAGTGAAGAGAGTGTCACTTTTGACCACCCTGAAAAGGGAAGGAGTTCAGGTGGCACTGTTACAAGACACCCACCTGACGGATGCGGAACACACTAAGTTGGTTCGGAACTGGGTGGGGAAATGTTATGCTGCCTCCTTCTCCTCCCACAAGCGTGGGGTTGCCATACTATTACATAGAATCTTCTCTTTGAAGTCAAGTGGGTTGTTAGAGACCCAGAAGGGGGTAGGTACATTTTAATTTTTGGGGTACTAAAGGGAGAATTGATCACATTTGGATGCATTTATGCCCCTACGGTTTATGATCTCCTTACTGGACTTGCTAATAAGGGAACAATTCCCAGGTTGATTTTATTTGGGGGAGATTTTAATTGGACCATGGATGCCCGCATGGATCACTCAGAGGCAAGGGGACGATATCGGAAGTTATGGGTCAATGGCAGAGTGGGATGGCAGATTTAGATCTAGTGGATGGATGGTGCACAGCCAACCCAGGTGCAAGAGAGTATACGTTTTATTCTAACCCACAAAAACCTGGTCCCCAAATTGATTATATCTACTTACCCAGAACTGGGTATGATAGGATTAAAGATATCTTCCATAGCCCTATCCATACCTCCGACCATGCTATGGTGGTCTTGAAGTTGTTTAGCAATGAAAAAAGGGAGGTACCCTCACAGTGGAAGTTTCCCACATATATGGCTAAGAACCAAGCCTTCAGGGACCACTTGGTGGAGCAATGACAATTTTATGTGGAGACCAACACCTCCCCAGATGTACCTAAGATTACTTTTTAGGAGGCTGGGAAACCTTTCATGAGGGACTATAATAACTACATGGCGAGGGTTAAAAACAGAAAAAGAGGGTGGAACTGGAGCTGCAGTTAAAAAGCCTGGAAAAGTGGGTGGCAAATGGGGAGCAGGGAGAAGTGCCTAAATTGCTGGAAACAGCGAGAGAAGCATTAAATGCTCTGCTGCGGGAGGAGGCTGGCAGGACTTGGTTCTTTTGCCAACGGTGGGTTTTTGAATGGGGGAACAAGCCAGGCCCCCATTGGTGCCCAACCCGTATATTGGGGATCAGAGATGTGGTGGGGAGGCCTTGTAAGGATCCCAAGAGCATTAGAACTTGCTTTAGAAATTTTTATGAAAGTTTGTATAAAGCAGAGCATAAAGGAAAGGGATGGCTTACAGCTACCTGAAGCTTCAGAAAGTCAGAAGCAACAGCTTGGTCAACCCATTACAAGGGCTGAAATTTTGGGGGCAATTCAAAAGCTGCAGCAGGGGAAGGTTAGTGGCCCAGACAGTTTCCCACTTGAGTATTATAAGATACTAGGGGTCAGGTGGCAGGGGTACTCTGTGAACTCTTTGAAATGGAAGACGGCGTGGAGACCCCTAAGTTGCCTGATTCATTCTATGATGCTACGATCTGCTTGATTCCTAAACCTGGCAAGGATGGGATGGAATGTGTAGCGATAGACCCGTCTTGCTGCTTAATTGCGACTGAAAATTTTAGCAAAGGTTTTGGCCACCAGATTGGAAAATATTTTGCTAGACCTGATTCACCCAGACCAAACTGGGTTAATCAAAGCCCACAATTGTATCATGACATGTGCAGGTTACTTAATATTGTTTGGAGGGCTGGCTTGAGACCAAGAGAAGGTGGGAATAGTCTCAACGATGTGGAAAAAGCATTTGATCAGGTTGAATGGGACTACCTATTTGCAGTGATGGTCTGCCCAGTTTGGTCTGGGTGACTTCTATGGGGGGGTGGTAAGGCGATGTATGAAAAACCTAGAGCATGAGTCCTTGTAAATGGGGTTCTGTCAGAGCAGTTTTGTTTGGGGAGGGGAACGAGACAGGGGTGTCCCTTATCCCCTCTATTGTTCACCTTGGTGATTGAGCCCTTGGCAGTGTGCCAGCATGCGCAGGTGGTGGGGATTGGAGGAGCACGGGGTACCTTGCATAAAATTGCTTTGTATGTGGACGATATGCTCCTTTTTGTCTGAGATCCACAAAGGTCCATGAGACCCTGTTGTCCCTCACTGAAGAATTTGCCAGCTTTTCTGGTTACAAGATTAACCTAGCGAAATCAGAAATGATGTGCTTTCCCAGAAGGTGGTAGAGATCTAGATAAGTTGGGGCTTAAGACTGTGCAGTCTTATTTTAAATATCTAGGGGTCTGGGTGGGATGAGGACAGGAGCCTTATATAATCTAAACTATTCCCCTTGATTAGGACTATTGTAGCAGCTCTCAGGAGATGGTCACAGCTCCCTATCTCCTGGTTAGGGAGGATTAATTTAATTAAAATGAATATCCTCCCCCGGATCTTGTATCCAATGCAAATGTTGTACATGGGATTAAAGAGGGAGAGTATTAAAAGGGGTAGAGAGGGCATTCTTGGAGTTTATATGGCATGGAAATAGGCAGAGAATTAGCCTACAAAGGCTTAAAGCTGAAAGGAAGAAGGAAGGGCTTAATTTCCCGGATCTGGGAAATTATTATCTTGCAATACAACAGAGGTGTATAGCAGATTGGGTTCACCATCCACCGGTAGCTAGCTGGGTGGAGCTGAAACAATAGGGAACTCAAGGGAGGCTTACCGCATACCTTCATAGTAAGGGACCAAGGGCTTGTAGCACAATGGGAGGTGATAACCTGCTGGTGCGAGCAGTGCTGGAGGCTTGGGGACAGCTTAAAAGACAGAAGGTGACTGGACAGGGAGAAGCTCTGTTACTGCCGGTTGTTAAAATCCTACCTTTTGTCAGGTCTAGATGATAAAGGTTCAGTGAGTGGGAGAAGAGAGGGATCAGAAGTGTGGGTAATTTGATAGTAAGGGGGGAGCTGTACTCTTTTGAGGAGATAAAACAGAACCTACAACTGGAGGGACCCCATCTGTTTAGATACATGCAAGTTCAGGCCTTTGTGGGAAAACTGGATAGAGGAGGTCAGGAAGGCCTTAAACCTGATCCAGTGGAACAGCTGGTATACTATGCTAAAAAGGACCCTAAAGGTTTTCTAGAGAAGGCAGCTAAGCAGGGCAAACAAAACTGCCAGATATGACAGGAAACACAAAGGCTTATCATGTCGCTTTTTATCACCCTGCTGCGGTGCGATCGGCGGGGGCATCCAGCCATTGGCTTGACCCACCTGGAGGGCAGCAGGCTCACTGGCATGATGGGGGGTCAGTATGGATGTTCCCCGACCCATGGGGAGGCCCTTCTATGCCTTCCCAAGCCGGTCTGAGACCGAACCCCCCCCAGTGCAATTCCATGACAGACCTCTGGGTGGAATGAGTGCGGCTATCAAGCTGCTCACTTGCTGCCAACCTATTTTCCTCCATGTTTTGGTCCCCTTGAGTGCGGCCGTGCAATGACATCGAAGGTGCACGGCGTCGACTGTCTGCCGTGACTCACGCCAACACACCAGTTTCTGTGAAGCCCTGATCATCACCAGGGCTGCTACTGGAGTGGCAGAATCCCTCAACCATCTTCAGGGATAGGACAGCAGTCTTCAGATGCTCAATCCTAACTCTCCCCTGCTAACCTCCTATGATCTGAGCACGTTCCCGAACCCAGGTTGCCAGCATGGCATGCCGTGAGGTGTGGCGTCCAGCAACTCAACCCTCAGCACCACCGGGCCAGCTCTTAAACATCACTTCTGACAATGGATGATACCCGAGCCTCAAATGTCAACCCATCATTGAGGATGACACCCATATTTTTTCATCTTGGAGGATGGTGCCAAAGGAATGGGGTCAAGAAATAATCCTGTTCCCATTCCAGCAGGGTTCACATTCTGCCTGTAGCTGTGCAGTTTCAGCTACTCTCCGCACATCTTGTGATTCCGTTTGGAGTGTGGTAACATCCGTCTTCACTGTGGCCAATTGGTCAGATAATATATCAAGTTTAGTACTGATTGCCCCTACAGATTGCAGGAACTGCTGCATTTTAGTATCCAAGGACTGCAGTGTTTCTTCATGCTGCGTGGTGACTGCATGGTCGGGCTTACCGCCAAGTTGTTTGGTGCCAGAGGTACTGGGATCTTTCCCTCCGGTTCCCCCGAGTTTTCCTCATGTTGTTCACTGGGGTTCAAAACAACAAATTCTGCAAGTTCAGCTGGTTTCCTATTTCTCAGAAATTTACTATAATTAATATCATTAGGTCTCGATGGGTGAAGCTCTAGTAAGGAGTGGCCATCTTTGTCGGGTTCCACAGTGCCCCCCAAGCAAGGCCTTTAATTTAATAAACCATGCACTGCTGCTAAGCTCCCCCACACTAGGCCTTTCTGTAGACATGATACTCTGGTTTAAAACTACCTCCAGGTAGAATGCAACAGGTCAATATAAATGGGAAGCACTGATGCCAGACCTGTCACATCAGGTGTGCCCCAACGCTCCATTTTGGGACCCCTATTGTTCAGCCTCTTCATCAACTGCCTTCCAGAAGCCTGCCCTAGCTCCACAGTCTTACTGTATGCAGATGATGTAGTCTTCTGTGCAGGTAATCCCTGTCAGCATATACTCACCCATGACCTTCAACACAACTTTGAATCCCTCTAGAAGTGGTTCCAGCAGAATAAATTAGTGCTTAACTATAAGAAGACCAAAACAATGCTCTTCTCTAGTGCACAGAAGAGGGCCAAGCTACATCCACTCAACATCAGCAACAAAAAGAGAGAGTGCCTAGAGCAGGTTGACTCTCAAATACCTCGGGATCACCACTGACCAGATGCTAACTTTTGGACCACACATGAATCATATTCTTAGCAACATAAACTGGAGACTGGCAGCTCTATATAGACAGAGGAACAACCTCACCCCAGAAGCTGAAAGAGTGGCAGTCATAACCTACATCATTCCCATAGTAGACTACAGCCTAACAATCTATGGCTGTGCCACAGATACGGTGTTGAACAGGGTCTGGCTAGCTCCGAACAAAGCCTGCTGCTTTATAGCCAGGACTGGCAAACTCACACACACATGGACGCTTTATTCCCTCACAAAATGGCTCCCCCTGCATGGTAGAATTCAATATCAGACCTGCTTACTAGGTAAGAAAGCACTTATGGGGCTGACCCCCCCCCCACAGTTGCAAGCTCTCCTAAGTTGTGTCCAAACACCTTATCTTACCAGAGGCATGGTTAGTGGTACCCTGGCTGTACCCTTCAACAGAATGAGCCTAGCCAAGCACTCCTTTGCAACCAGAGCACACAGCTGGCCTTAATGAACTACTGGTCTCTCAAAAGACACCTGTTAAGCTAGGCCACTTCAAACAGGACCTATTACAAGTGCTCCTTCCTGGCACCAACTGTGGCAGCACCCCCCATTAAGCCCCCATGCACAATGGCACCAGCCACATGCACTGCAGTGTATCCCTTTCTAAGCACTAGAGGCACATGGTACCCTCTAATAACCCCCCACACACTCTAACTCATGTCAACCACAACTAAGCTCCCCTCTCTCTGACCTCTCATGTACCAACTACCTTACTGATCCTTTCCCTCTGACTTCCCACATACTTGCTTCTCACTGACCCCATGTGCCATAAAAGTGCACAGATCTATTCTCAGACAATGCCCTGTGGGGTTGCGACTTAAGCTTTAGTATTTCTTTACTGTGAGCTACAGACGCACTCAAGTGTTTCTTGATCATTGTACCTTATGTTACCTTGAAATTTGTACCACAATGTGATGTAACCAAATCTATGTTGTTGTGAAATTACAAGAAGTATTGTAACTATATCATTTGACGAGGAACCTTTACAAATGAGCATCTTGCTTTAAGGTGTATTTCCGAGCAATAAAATAAAATAAAAATAAACTACAGCCCAAAAGAAGAGGCAGAGGGAAGACCAGTTAAGATATCATACTCGTCAAGCACTACCCCTCCACAAGATGGTGGACCAAGCTCATCTGAAGTGGAGTTATCAGCAAATCAGAAAGACAAAGAGATCCCTGCACAGAGAATGGAAACAATGGGTCTCCACCCCAGAAACAACAACTGCCCTCTGCATGTAAAACAAACCTATCAGATCCCACAGCAGAGGATGAAGTGGACATGGTACCAGTTGTTGACCCAGGAAAAAAGCCCACCACCTCAGCCTGGTAAACAGGTTTCTGTGCCACCTCACTCAACCCTCAACACTTGAGTCTTTTCAGAGGACTACTAGATCATGCTGGAGAGGCAAGCAGAATCCAGACAAACCAGGAAAGACAGCATTGCCCTCACCAACAGCTTTGGCATGTTTAAAGACAACAGAGACTGGACAGATAATGAAGAGGGTTCAGATGCCTCATCAGTTCAGTTATGACAAACTGACCCATCCTCTCAGAAAAAAAGGCACCTTGACTAACACCCAGCCCTCTAAGAAGAGGATGATGAGAGGTAGAACTGGTGGAATAGGGAAGAAGAAATAATGGCACACACTTTTGCTCTTTTTAATTCTTTCTTATGTCTAGTTGTTTGTTGTTACTGTTGGCAAATGTGAATAGTATTAAGAACAGCAAGAAAAGGATAGCTACTTTTTCCATAGCACAACAATCTGGCAAAGATGTGATATTTTTGCAGGACATAAGGTAGCATACCTTGAAATAACTTACAATAACACAAATGTAGTGGAGTGTGGGACCTCTTTTGGTTGATTGGGGAGGAAATGTGCTTTGGGTGGGTATTCTCTCATGAACCAGATATCAAAGTCACCAGGCTGGTTGACATCTCCCCAGGAAGGGTTCTGTTCTTAGATATAGATCTTCAGGGAAATTCCTTAAGGTTGATCAGTGTGTATGCTACACAGTCTAAAGCCAGTAGGATTTATATATTTAAGTTAATTCACTTTTATCTTCAAACCTCCGGGTGGGGTTTGAGGCGACTTTACTATGGTCTCTCTGTTGCAGACTGGAGTAGAAAAACCAAGAAGGTGTTCCGTGATTTACATTTTGTTAAATGTATGTGTCTGAAAGAGGGATTGTTAGATGCTTATGCCAAGACTAAGAAAAATCAGAGCACATGTTTTTTAAGGGAACTATCTCTTCCCAGAAAGAGTTTTGGTGTGCCTTCTCTACATTCCATATACTAAAGGTGGTTGGACTCTGCTTGAAACCTCTGACCATGAAATGATCATTCTAACAGTAGGAGCCCAACAGGAGCAGAGTTCTGTATTGGGTTTTGGAGAATGAACCCTTCACACATAGAGAATTTGGCCCTTATGGGAAAAATTATTGATCTAATTTCAGCTTGAAATCTATTTTTAGTATGCATGAGGAACCAATTAGTTGGTTGGAAGATACAAAAGTTGACTTAAGACATTTGCTCAAAAGTCCATTACATCGATGGAACAAAATATCTAACTTATTTGTCCCTCAGAGCACAATTGGTTATATTGATGTGTTGCATGTGAATCCAACTTGGATTTACCAGAACAGATTTCAATACAAAGAGTCAAATGAGCTGCTATTTATTTTTTGAAAAGTTTCATCAGGAAAGGCACACTGAACAATCAAGTTGTTAGTCTCCTGTGCATCCTGGGGCGGGGGAGGGATGGGAGTAGAGCATACACAGTATTACATTTAAGAAGGACAAACAACTCATAAATAATAGGTTACATACATGTGAAAAGAAATTAAATGGAGAAAATGCATATCGTGCTTATAAGTTAGATGATGCAAGCAACTGGATTTAATAAATATTTTAAGGAATAGGCTTAGCATTACAGACTAGACTAGACACACATGATATCACATACAATAATTTTACTTTCCCAGTGAAGTTACTTCAGCCAAGATTACAGTTATATCAGCTTAGGGAAAAGGCAGTATGGACTTTTGGTCATTTGAAAGGAGAGGGCAGGCAGAGTTCCATAATCAGCAGCAGACAATAGAGTGGAAATGTGTGGAGAGGGATGTGAGTCAATTAAAAACAGGTGCAATTAGGAGAAAATAAATTTCCGTGAGCTGAAGTTGGGTGGGTGGTTCCATATTTTGGGGATGCAGTGTGAGAATGCAAACTGCCCTGCTGAAGTTGAGTGGTGTGGGACTAACATTTTGCATGTATTGTAGGCTCTAAGGTAGTCATGAGTATGATGGCGCAAAGTCCCTGTTTCTGGAGCAAACTTATGGCACTATGTGTCAAACTTCCATATTAACCCATATGATAGCTCTGTGGACAGACTTAAAAACAGATTATTCACTTCTTTGCGAGATGCCTCAGGCACCTTTCGGTCAGACAGTAAGGAGTTACAGGAAGTGGTGGAGACACACATCAGACATAAATTTAAGACAGCCCCAGTATCAAAAAAAAAAAAAGTGTGGGACTTTTAGGCTTTTTTGACATTGCTTGCTCTGTCTGAAGAGAATAAACAGGTACTCACTGTAGAGATGGGCATACTAGAGGTCCAGGAAACCATTAAGCTCTTGTCATCTAACACCACACAAGGTCCAGATGGCTTATCTAACAATTTATATAAAAAAAAATAGAGTAACCTCTGTCTCCCCAGTACTTGTGGTTCTTTTCAATTTCTTCTTGAATCTGGTTCCAGCTGCCCAAGTATGCATCAAGGGCTGTGTCTTTTATTTTCAGAAAAGTGGAAGGATTTAATAATAACAATTGGAGGCCCCACAGCCTTTTGAATTCAGATGTTAAGATCTTAACCAAAATTCTTTGTAGAAGACTGGCTTTGGCTGCTCAGCATCTAATAATCCTGTTACAGCCCTGCTCCATACTAGGGAGGAGTATTCAGAATAACCTGCTTTATATCAGGTAGGTAGTCAAACGGAGTATTAGAGATGGTCTGGAAGGGTATGTTGTTTCCTTGGATAGGGTTATCACTTTTTAAGAAGCTCCAAAGTGGGACATTTCTTACTGAAACATCATTTTTTGCAGGACAGTACCTAACTTCCACCGATGCAACAGACTTGTTTTCTCTATATAATCAGATTTAAGGCTAAGTGCAGTAGTTTCCTAGTTGCTTCCATTATTTCTTATCATTTTAAGGTGTTTTAGTTAAGGTATTGTAGTTTTCAGCAACATTTAGTGGAAATTCAGAAAATATTTTTTTCTACTATAAAATCAGGACAATTAGTATTTTTCATGTTTTTTACAGGACACAGCTGCCCAAATCAGGACAGGTGGTAACCCTATCCTTGGACCAACAACAAGCTTTCAGCTGTAGGACCTGTTTTTACAAATCAGAATACAGGATTTTCAACACCCATATGGGGGGGGGCTCCGCCCACGTATGAGGCGGAGAGCATCGTGGCGCAAGATTCAAGATGCCACGAATGCTGAACGCTGCGGCAACTTCCCCCAGTAGACACTGAGCGCCGCCAATGTCGAATACAGTATGACATAATGAAAGTTGCTTTTTTTGACTGAACCAACGGATCAAGACCAGGCAGACGTCAAGAAAAACATAAAAGATTGTCTTAATTTTGGCACGGTGCCACCTAAAATTGAAGTTAAACCCTTGTCTTTGGGTGCAGGTGTGAAACATAAACTGATTAAAACAGCCGTTATGCAGACTAGGAAGAAGGTCGCACTGCAGCATAAACTTAGAGCTCAAAAACAACAAAAAGACATTACCGGCACATCAGAGATGGTTGTAGAAGGAGTGACATCTGCAGCCACAGTTGTCCCCTTTTTCAATTTGCAGAGAAAAGAGTGTCCGATTCAGAGACTCCTAAACCTGTGGCGGACCATATGATGCAGGGGTCCGGCTCCAAACACCTTCTCGGCGTGCTGCTAGTATACCCCCGCCGTATCTCTTGAGTGAATCTGTGGATAAAAATGTTCCTGATTTGGACAAGGTTGAGCCAGCAATTGAAAACTCCAGTTCAGGGATCCAGCCCGAAACGCAATCGAGCCGTGCTGATGTACCCCTAACCGAGTTTCCAAATCCTACAGGTACTGAGAGTGAGGAGGCAGAAAGTCGATTAAACTGGGCCACAGCCATGGAACGGGAACAGGCAGCATGCAATGATCCTAATTTTGGAACTACTACGACCTGCCAGCAGATAGAAGTGCTTGATGTTCCACAAAAAAATGACACCCACGGAAGACCCCTTAAGTGAACTCGGGGTAAGCAAAATTAACTTTCTTAAAGATAATACTGCTGTACAGCTTCATAAATTTCCCTTAATTGTTGCAAGTACTAGCTCTATGCGGAACAAATTAGGAATTTGTGAAGGGGGAGAGCTGATTGTAACCTATCAGATGTCAAACCCACATCAAAATAGTGTTAAAATGACAACAGTTTGTTAAAGCATGAAAATGCAACCTTATACAGTCAGGAGAATAATGTGGAAGGTGATTCTGGCTCAGTATTGCATCCTGAGAAAGGTGAAAAAATGTTGGTGTCTATCAGTAACTCCAGGGTCTGCCAAGCTGCTTTGCAAACTACTGAGGTAAGAACAAGTAGGCAACCTATGATGCTTTGCATTGTGGGGCATGTGTGATTTTGTATTTTCTTAAACTTGGCTTCCCAGCCAAATGCCCTTGGGTAACCCTTGCCTCAGTGTTTACGCACAGAGGTTCTTTGTCTTTTAACAAGTAGTAAGAAACTAAACTCAGAAGAGAATGCCACACATATTTTTATTTATTTTTTATTTAAACCTTTGGTGACTGGGAAAGACACGCTGAGCTAAGATTCGTCTCCCGATGTGACCTGGGGAACAGGGGGCATGGGATCAAAATAAAACAAGTACAATTGTCTACAACAAGTACACAGTTCTACATGTCATGCATTCGTGGCATCTTGAATCTTGCGCCATGATGCTCTCCGCCTCATACATGGGCAGAGCTCCCAGCATATGGGTGCTGAAAATCCTGTATTCTGTATATTGGTACTATGAAATATAACTGTGGGCGAGCAACAACTGACCCAGTCTCTCCCCCCCCCCCCCATTCTGATTCAGAATATGACTGCTTGGATACTGACAGTCAAGGGTAACAAGATAATGATCTGCTGCAGTGGGCCAAAAAACTTTTTAATCAAATTTACATGATATCACAAAAAAACTGAGCAAATACTAGCAATGCAAAATAAAATGGTCATATTACAATATTACCCAAGATTTAATAAGAGAAAATAAAGAACTCAACAAAGAAATGGACATCATAAAACAAACCCTGACCCAAATGCAGCAGGAATCTCATCGTATAACTGATAAAATCAAAACTGTACAACAAACACAGACCCATATGCAGGAAAAATTACTAGATTTCGAGCTTCGGGCAAGAAGGAAAAACTTAAGGATAATTGGAATTCCAGAAAGTTGGGCCAATACAAAAACTCTACAAGAAACTTTTAACCAGGTGCAGCCGCATACATGGACATAGAACCAACTAATGTCAATATGGAACTTGACCAAATTCATCAAGGTTTAAGAGTCAGATCAGAGGACTTGGGGTTGGGGGGCTCCCCCCAATCATACTGATATTTTTGAGGTCTGGAGATAAAGATAGACTTATGGCTGCTGTATACAGGAATAAAATAATTAATCTCCAAGGGCCACACATTTCAATTTATCAGGACTATCCACCAGAGATTGTAAAGAAAAGGAAACAGTTTGATGCATTGAGATTGAGGTTATGGTCCAAAGGGGTAAAACTTCACTCATCTTTCCAGCCCAACTGCAAGTGGTTTTGAACAACGTGCACCACTCTTATGATTCAGTTGAAGAGGCAACAAATGACTTAAAACAAAAAATGCCTATGTGGTTTGACTAGGCGCCGATCAAATAATCTGTGTTAACATTATTATTCTTTATTAGTTTAGGTGACTGGATGAAACTATTAAAATTAACAAAGTATAAGACCTTAGTTTTCTATTATGGTGGAGGGTGTCGGGGATTTGGGGACCACAACGGTTTATCAGATAGGGTTGCTCTTTCAGTTTAGTTATGTCATATTATTGAGTATTCCCTGCACAATTACCAAAAGATTATAAGACTGGAGCAATTGTGGTGCAGGATTACTGTATGGTAATTGGGGTTCTAATGTTTTATATCCAGGGAATTTTTTATGTCTGAAAATGAATCATTTTTCGTGGATGTTTACAGATTGCTTGACTCTCCTAGCCTTCTTGGTAGTTTCTCAGACCCGTCTTTCAACTAAGCAAGTTATGATTCCTAGTAAAATCAAAATTATATCCTTAAATGTTAATGGATTAAATACCCCCATAAAAAGAAATAAAATTCTAGCATGTATAAAAAAAAAAAAAAAATAATCTTTAGTTTTTAGGCACCTTTCAAATATCAAGGCACCTTACAGAATATAAAATGAAGCATCAAATATACAGAATAACTTATATCATTAATAAAATCACAATAACTCTTAAAATGCCCAATTCCACAAAAAAGTCTTATGTGCCTTTTTAAAGCCCCTAATGGTCATGCACTGACGAAGCTGACTGGGCAGAGAATTCCAGAGGGTAGAGGCCACAAACACAAAGGCACGGACCCCAGAAGATTTCAAAGTAACCCTCAGAATCTCCAACAACCCCTCGTCAGCTGAGTGGAGCTGTCGCACAGGAGTGTAAGGAATTAGAAGCTCTTTCAAGTAGTCAGGACCAAGACCATGTACATAGATACATAGACAGTGCTGGCAGATGAGGGCCTATGACCCACCCAGTCTGCCCATTTGAGCTTGTAAGTTCAGTTTATGTTTTCCTAGAAGTCTGTTGCCCTTACCCGACCTCCAGAATTCCTTTATGTCTATCCATGCATTCTTAAATCCATTGATTGTTTCAGCCCCCACCACTTCCTCTGGCAGGGTGTTCCACTTGTCCACCACCCATTCTGTGAAGAAATTCTTCCTCATGTTTCCTCTGAATCGTCCTCCTCCAACTTCATTCCATGCCCTCTAGTCCTGGAACATGTTTTTCGCTTAAAATAGTGTATTCCTGCACCCTATTCCTCCCTGTAAGATGCTTGTATGTCTCTATCATATCCCCTCTCTCCTCCTCTCCTCCAGGAGTACATGTTCAGTTCCTTCAACCTGTCTTCATAGGACTTGTGATGCAATCCATGCACCATCTTTGTTGCCCTCCTCTGAACCTTCTCTACCCTGTCTATGTCCTTACGTAGGTATGGTCTCCAGAACTGTACACTGTACTCCAGGTGGGGCCTCACTAGTGTTTTGTATAGCGGAATTATGACCTCCTTCTCTTGCTGGTGATGCCCCTGCCTATACATCCCAGCATCCTATTTGCTTTACCTGCTGCCTTGTCACACTGTTTCCCTACCTTGAGGTCATCAGAGATGATAACCCCAAGATCCCTTTCCTGCTTGGTGCATGCTATATCCTCACCCCCAACTGATATATTGTGCCAGGGTTTTTGTGCCCCATATGCATTATCTTGCACTTCCTTGCATTGAATTTCAACTGCCAAACCCCTGACCATTCTTCACGTTTCTCGGGTCCCTTCTCATTCTGTCTACACCCTCTGGTGTGTCTACTCTGTTACAGAGCTTTGTGTCATCAGTGAACAGTGAAATTCTGCCTTCTAGGTCCTGCGCAATGTCACTGATAAAGATGTTGAATAGGACCGGTCCCAGCACTGATCCCTGTGGTACCCCACTGGTCACTCTTCCCTCTGTGGAGTGACAGCCATTTACCACCATCCTCTGTGTCCTGCTACCCACCACACTACTGTCCTGCCCACACCCGTATTCCCCAGTTTGTGTAATAGTCTTCTATGTGGCACAGTGTCAAAGGCCTTGCTGAAGTCCAGATAGGCCATGTCCACTGCCCTCCCCTGATCCACCTCCCTAGTCACCCAGTCAAAAATTCAATGAGGTTGGTCTAACATGACCTCCCCCTGGTGAAACCATGCTGCCTTGGGTCCTGTAGGTCCATTGACAACCAGATGTTCCACCAATCTCTCCTTCAGTAGTGCTTCCATGATCTTCCCCACTATCGAGGTGAGGCTGATTGGTCTGTAGTTCCCTGCTTCCTCTTTGTTCCCACTTTGTATAAGGGGACTACATCTGCTGTCCTCCAGTCTTTGGGTACCTCCCCTGTTTCCAGTGATCAGCTAAACAGGATAGACAGAGGTTCAGCCACCACCTCTTAGTTCTTTAGGACCCTGGGGTGCACCCCATCTGGCCCCATTGCTTTATCAACTCTTATTCCTTCCAGTTCCTTCAGGACCCTTTCTCTGTAAAGGGACTTGTGTCCATTTCTGCACCATTCTCACCCTTGTACTCCTTCAGACCCATTACCCTCCTCTTCCTCAGTAAAGACCGAGCAGAAATACCTGTTCAATATGTCAGCTTTACTGTTGTCATCCTCCACGCGGCCCCCATCCTCCCCCTTCAGTCTCACTATCCCTCCCTTTGTCTTTCTTTTTTCACTTATGTACCTGTAAAAGGGTTTTGTCCCCTCTACCCACTGATTTTGCAATGTGTTCTTCTGTCTGAGCTAGGGATTTGTAGTGCAACAAACTTACCTTAAAGGTTATCTGCCTCTGAATCAGCATCCAGTGCAGATCGCGCAGCACTGGGGTAATGTGTGAGCTTCTAGATACCCCAGACAATCAGGCAGCAGTGCTGTGCACTAGCTGCAAGTGGCAAATATCAACCACAGGAAGCCCCAGATAAAGGGAGTTGCAGTAGTCAAGGCAGGAGGTCACAAAGGCGTGGACCAACACAAGCAGATCGCTGGATGGAACAAGGTGTTTGACCCTGGCAATGTTTCTAAGATGGTAAAAGGCTGACTCAATGACTGCCGACACCTGATGATGAAGGGCCAACCCATCATCAAGCACCACTCCAAGGTCTTGCACCCGTTCTGAGGTAAGGATCTGAATGCCCCACAGAAATATTCCAGAGGGCTTTTCAGTCCTTAACTCCTTTATCCTGCGACCTGGGTCCACAACCATAACCTCAGTCTTTCCTACGTTCAACTTTAATCAGCTCGAAGTCATCCAGTCTTGGATTTCGGCAAGGCAGTTACTAAATACTGAGAGTGCACTAACTTAGTCGGGGGCGAAAGACAGGTAGAGCTGGGTATCATCAGCATAGCAATAAAACCTCCGCCCATACCATCTTACAATGTCTCTGAGGGGCAGCATATACACTGCAAACAATGTGGGGACAGCACCGAACCCTGAGGAACCCCGCAAGACAGAGAAAAAGGGTCAGACAAAAAAAAACACCACTCTCTGTGTTCTACCAGCTAGGAAAGATGAAAACCATCTGAGCACTGTACTTGACAGGCCACAGATGGATCTCAGGTGCTCGATAAGGACCCCGTGGTCTAGAGTGTCAAAGGCTGAAGAGAGATCAAGGAGTACCAGAATGGGACGGTTCTCCATCTCTCGCCATCAGGAGGTCATTGAGCATCCGAACCAGAGCAGTCTCAGTACTGTGCCTCTACAAAAATGTGACTGGAGAGGTTCGTAGACATTATGGATAGTCAAATGGTTCTCCAACTGGATTGCCACTACCTTCTCAATAACCTTACCTAAAAAGGGAAGGTTCGAGGTAGGTCTGTAGTTGGCAAAAATGTCCGGGTCCAGCTAAGCTTTCTTCAGAAGAATGTAACCACCGCCTCCTTCAAGGAGCTTGGAAACTCACCTGATTCAAAGGAGAACCGGACAATTTGAGCCAGAAATGGGCCAATGATCTCATAACAACCCAAAATCATGGGTGTTGGGCCCAGATCTAAACTTCAGCAAGTAGGGGCACATCCTTGGACAATCCATAATATCCACGAGGTCTGGCAGGTCAAAGGAACTCCAGGAAGTATGAGGAATAGTGACGAATGCTGACCAACCACAACCCCATAGGCGAGACAAATGAATCTCTGACCTGATGTCGGCCACCTTGTTACAAAAGAAATAAGCAAGCTCATCATACTCTTTTTGTGAAAAATCTTGACGGAGCTGCAGACAGGCTGGGTTGCACAACCTGTCCACAGTTTGGAAGAGCTGAGCCAGTCGGTTCTGAGCAACAGCGATTTCCCTGGACAGGAACTCTGCCTTCTTACTGGAAATTGCTGATTGGTAGAGCTGATAGTGCTTGACCAAACTAAGGCGGTCAGCCTCCAGGGTGGATTTTTGCCAGTGACGCTCTAACATTCGTCCCACACAGCGCAACTCCCTCAAAGACCCCTGGGTCTGTGTGGTGGCTGCTTGTGTTTGTCTGTGTCTGTAGCTTAGTTTTTGTGGATTTACATGTTTTTCTGCTTGTGGTAACTATACCATTCTTGCTCACTACATCCATGAAAGTCTCCTGGACTGGATTTCTGCAAAAAAATCATCAGGTATTTTTATTTTCATTTTAAAATCAACTTTTTGGAAGCTATCCCAAGCAAAACATAAGTGAAGCAACTACATCTGACAAACTTGGTGACTCTGGGTCCTGCTGGAATCCACATTTTCGTCTGATCTGCTCCATGATCTGTATGTGGGCTTTTCAGCAACCTGTTTGAATGACAAAGAAGCATACAGACAAAGGGATTTCACATCCTGCATATGTGCAGGCACAGTTAATCACCTTCAGGAATTTTAACATTTCAGTGACTCTGGACCCTCAGCTGTTGATCATTCTTTTGGCTTTTGACTTAACCACCAGGTACCTATCTGTAGCGACTGGGTGCAACTGACAAGCTACAACAAGGATAAATGGCATATCATCCTCTATTACTAACAACCTCCTTGCTCTGGGTCCCCAGACTTGCACTGGTCCAAGCCGCATAAGCCTCAGAAGTGTAATTCTATTGACTACGAAGTACAGCAACTGTCTCTTAAACTCCTACTCCTCCTCTTCTTGATATCAGGAAGTGTCCACTCAAATCCTGGCCCTGTCTCCTACAGTACAACAAAGCCTGTCAAAATGGAAGGGGGGGCTCAAAATTGCTACCTTAAACATCTGCAGTCTCCTCCCAAAACTGGCCTCCTTCAAATCTTTGCCAACCAACACAACCGGATATCCTTTGCCATCTTGAAACTTGGCTGACACCTAATACTCGGATCATGCCATCTCTATACAAGGCTACAAGATATTCAGGCTGGATAGGACCTCGAAAAGGGTGGTGTGTGCAATCTACATAAGGACTACCTCACCTGTCTCCTGGTTCTTACCCCACCACAGAAACCTCAGTGCAACTCCTCCCTATCAAGATACTACTTGGTGCCCAAAACAAAGTCCTCCACGATTGCTGCTGTCTATATCCCACCAAAGATCCTGATTCCAGCCTACAGGCTGTCCTTGGAGTTCAGGAGTACACAACCTTCTGACATCGAACTCCTTCTCCTTGGGGACTTTAATATAAATTGGCTTGCTCCTGATGCAGGGTCAAACAAAGATGCCATCCTAGCAGCAAATTTAACACAAGTGGTAAACTCCTACCAGGAAAAACTACAAATCAGGGACCAGCACCTCATTGACTGGATCCTTACCAGCCACCCTACCCGTAGTAACCAATGTAAGTGTTCTCCTGACTCTCAGTGATCACTCTCAATAATATGTACCTGGACAAATCGTTTCGTGAGCCGCCTCCAAAACCATCTATAGCAGAGTCCTACCTTATGGCAACCTTACTTATCTCAAGACCTGTCTTAGGCAGATAGACTGGTCCTTGATTTACAAAACTCAAGATGTTGACCTAGCCCTTGACAACTTTAGTACTACTTTCAACACTGCCTTTGACACCTATGCACCAGTAAAAAAGCGCAAAATCAAAGCACTCACAAATCCCTGGCTCACAGCAAAGCTATTGGCACAACTCAAAAGTAGGGATCACCTCTGGGCCACTGCAAGAGCTACTGGCACTCTGTCAGACATTCAAAAGTATAAACAGGCTCGCAACCACTGTACTAAACAGATCCGCTTGATGAAGAGCTCCTACTTCAAGAATGCCCTCCTCCAACTCCTGGGGCGAAGGGAATCCTTCTGGGACAACATAAAGAATATCATGGGTCAGCAGTCCAAATCCTCTCCTACAATAATGAATGTGGATGGAACCACTACATTAGACCCAGAGATCATTGCAAACACCCTAAATGATACCTTCACGGACCTTAGTGATGTCCTCTCATCTGATTTCTTCACTGATGCTGACCCTCCAATTTCTACTTCTACTACCTCTCCAACAAACCACCCTTCATTTCAAACTAGTAAAGGCACATAGAGTCTATAAATATGTAAAGCAGGCCATTTCTAAGTCCTGAGCAAGCAGCGACACTATTGACCTTAAACTTCTGTCCCTCACTCTGGAGGAAGTACTGCTCCCCCTCACAAAATTTTCAATCTCTCCCTCCGCTACAGCCAATTCCCTAGGAAATGGAAGGCTGCAGTTGTCCTCCGGTGCACAAAGTGGTGCTAAGTCACTGCCTGGTAACTATCGCCGATATCTATACCACCTCTCTCTAAGGCCCTTGAACGCTTGGTGGCGGACCAACTTTCAGACTACCTGGAAAAGCACAACATCCTATGCACTCAGCAGCATGGATTTAGGAAAGGGCACAGCACATCGACTGCCCTACTTGAATTCTCAGGAGCAATCCACAATGCCATGGACAAGGAATCCTAACTGGAGCAGTCTACATTGACTTAACAAGGCATTTGATACAGTTCACCATGGCCTACTTATCAAACAACTACTATCCCTAGGGCTCTCACAGGGTCTGGTGACTGGGTAAAATTACCTTGCTCAGCGCTCTCAATCTGTAAAAGTAGCTGGAGTTCTCTCAGACTCAAACTGTTCGCTTCAGGAGTTCCCCAGGGATCCATCCTGGGCCCCTCCTTTCAGCCTTTTCCTAAACTCCTCCCCAAATCCTGCCCTGAACAAATAATCCTCTATGCTGAGCGATGCCATGATTCTTGCCACTCATAAAGATCCGAACCTCTTACGCCTCAACCTTCAGCATGCTTTTTCTAAAGATGAGATGTGGTTCCTTGAACATAAGCTGGTTCTAAACCACAAAAAACTAAATCCATGCTCTTCTCTAACCCAGAAAACAAGAAACGGCAAGTCCCACTCACCATTAATACATACCTGGGAAATTTTGAACAAGTGCCAATTTTCAAATATCTTGGAATCAACTTTGATCAAGGCCTAACCTTTACAACTCACATTGATAGTACAGCAAAACTATTAATCAGCTGAATTGGGATTCTGTATCGGAACTGACAGCTTCTCACCCATTTCTGCACTGAGATTGCCATCCAATCTTTCTATCATCTCAGTCGTTGACTATGGCTTAGTTATATACGGATCTGCCACTACTACAGCACTTAGTCACATTACAACATCCCTAAATAAGGCCTGTCGGCTGCTAACTGGTGCACTCGACATACCCACACATGTGAACTCTATGCTGACTCAGGTTGGTTGCAACTCTCAAACCGATAAAGTACCTTACCTGCCTGATGTGAAAAATCCACTCTGGGCCTCACTCCACCCTGTATCCAAGACCTGTTATGCCCGAGCACTAGCACCCGCTTTACCAGAAGATCAGAACACCAGCCTCTCCAAGTCCCCCGATGCCGGACTTCTCAGGGACAAAGATCATTTGCCTATCGTGGCCCCCAGCTGGCTAAATGCCCTCAGCACTCCTATTACTGCCTCCACTCTCTAGGTATTTTCAAATCAAGGCTTTTCTCTCACCTTGCCACCTCCAGCTCCTGTGACTGCCCTGATTAAACCTCCTATTTTCTCACTCACCCACCCTGTTCCGTTATTTGACAAAGACATGTTTGGGAAACCTTTTCTCCTGCTATTGTCTGCTCCCACACCTTTCCTTACCCTCTCTGTTCTGGACTTTTCCCTATTTGTTTCTCCTAATCTGGCATGACCTCTTTCTTGTAATAATAATGTGATTATTGATATCTCATGTCCTTTTGCACAAATTATTTGATATGTATTTGTATATGTTTTCTTGCTCTTGACACAACACAAATTATTGTGTTATCTATGTAACCTTTTGTACTGTACCTAATTGATGTGGAACCTTTGTAAAAGAGCCTCTGGCTCAAAGGTAGTAATTCCTAGAACAATAAACTAAACTAAACTAAACTAAACCAATGGGCCGGGGGTGGAGAGGGTGAACACAGAGCAGACTATCAAGTCAGAGCAGAGGACATGGCCTTATTATAGGCCAAACGAACAACTCAGACTCAAGCTGGCATCAGGAAACTCCAGGAGGTCAATCGCCACCACCAGGTGATGAGGGCTCCATCCCATAAAGGGTGGTAACTGACCATCTCCACAGGGCAGACCTATGAAGGGGTGCAAAAATTGAACCTCGGGGTGCAATGGTGGACCAACTGTCAGGGTCCACCCCAAAATCAGAGGTCTCAATCCCCAGGAGGAAAACCAAATCCACAGAATGAACGTGATTGTTTCTTCAGCTACCCATAATCTGAGTGAAGCCCAGAGATGTCATCATCTGGAGGAAGTGCTAACCAAAAGGCAAGAGTTTGTCATTGATCCAGGCATTGAAGTCACCCAGAATCATCAGTCTGGGTGACTCCAATGCCATGTCGGCAGCGAAATCTGCCACTTCCTGCAGGAATCTCTTCTCGTCCCCGGATGGACGGTAGACAAGGGCTATCCTGCAATCCACACCAGCTACCACAGTACATTCAAAAGATTCAGCCTCCTCAACTGGTACACTTTGGTCTTAAAACAGACAGTTACCCCCCATGGTCCAGTCTCGGGTGGTGTATCACTGAGTACCCAACTGGAATTGCTGCCTCCAAAATGGGGCTGGCATTATCATCCAGCCAGGTCTCTGTGATGCAAGCCAGATCATCTGTTCCAGCAAGATATGCAATAATTGCAGTCTTGTTCTTAATAGATCTGGCATTGCATAACATCGCCTGAGTTGGATGGGGATCTTGCGTCATCCCGGCTAATTGCCCATCAAAAAAGGTGGTTCCCTTGGGTGTGGAGACTAGGCATGGATTACCACATTCCAGGCTCCATTTCACCCCAGGGCGTCTTCTGGACCTAACCACCCCTATGTGAGAGGACCACTCCTTCGGCCTCCAATGTCTGTGCCCCCCACCACGCCCATCCCCATTTCTTCTATGCACAATGCCTGACAGTGTTGATAAATAGGAAAGGGCAAGGAGGATGAGAGAATGGGAGGAGGGCATGGAGAGAGTAGGTCGAATAGTGCAAGACCGGGGCAACAGGCACATTCTAAAACTAATAGTTACAACAAGAGCCAAGTCACACAACAAGAACCTGTTATTCTCATAAAAACGTCCCCTCCTCAGAACCCTCTCACAGCTCAGAGGCAGACAGTACTAACAAACACAAACAAACATAAAATAAATATAAGATAATGCAGACCTAAAATATATGAAGGCAAGACCAGCTAAACCAAGTCCTGCTGGTCCTGTCACTTAACAGCAGGACTATTGAAAAATGTCCTCAGGAGCACAAGCCCTGGGCAAAAACAGTCGTTCCTTCAGTGATGATACAGTTAATCTTTGGGCTACTGAAACTCTCTCTAACAGGGCCCAAAAGTATGCTGATTTTGGCACTCTCGCTGCCAAAAGTAAATGGAATTTTTAAATTTTGTCCAAAAAACAGTTAGCCCTTAGGCCACTGATACTCTCACTGTCAGGACCCAAGGATATAATGATACTGTAAACTATATCCAAAACAGACAAAAAAAACTAATAACAAAAATCTAGTGCACACATTATGTGCCTACAAGAAACACATTCAAATAAGAGTGAGACTCTCAAATTAAAAATAAATGGGTCAGTCACTGCTTTTTTAGTACTGGAACAAATAAAAGCAGAGGTGTAGTTATATTGATTTAAAAGGTTCTGACAGCCTCAAGATCAATTTCAAGATATTGAGGGAAGAATTATTTAGCTAATATAAAAATACAAGGTCAAATTATCACCATCGGATCTGTTTATGCTCCATTTAGTAAATATTCAAATTTCTTAGCTAAAATTAATGAAGGGCTTCAACAATTACAGGCTAATAAAATGGTTCTTGCAGGTGACTGGAATATAATGTTAAATCCATACATGGATAAAACATTGGCTCCAAATCCCGGAACTATATCCACTGCTCAAAAATTACCAAACTTTATTTATAATGAACAATTAACTGACCCCTGGTGACTTAATAACCCCGAAACAAGAGGCTACACACATCATGATAAAAAAGCAGCCATTTTTTCCAGAATTTACTATAAAGTAACATCAAAAGCATTAGTGACAAATTTTGTACAGGTACAGTGGTGTCCCCTGGGATGATACCCACTTTTAAGGCACTCTACGGTATGCTACAGCAGACCAACTGAATAAAGCAATGTAATTTCAATGGCAATTAGTCCCTTTGTCATGCAGAAAACTGTGGCATTCATTTTATCCTGGCAGTGTCACATTTTCCTGCATGACAAAAGGGACTAATCGCCATTGCTTTATTCAAAGGTCTGCTGCAGCATTCTGCAGAGTGCTGCAAAATGCTGCAGAACTGGGTTTCATCCTGGTGGATGCCACTGCAGGGTTTTATTTAACACTAAAAATTGATTAGCGTTTTGCTCCTAAAAGTACTAAAACATTATGAAAATGCATAGCACCTGCCTCACTGTGTTTAACAAACATAACACTTCTAGAAAACCTATATAAATACTTTCTGAACAGTTAGTATTGTCCCAAGAAAAAAAACTGCTAATCAATTATTTATAACCCTGCACTGTAGATATAGAATCAATCTGCATGTCGGATCACACACTTATCAGTGTAGTAATTCAATTTGAAAACCCAAATAGATAGTTCAGCCCTCAGTGGAGGTTCAATAATGAATTGCTGAAATACCTCAGTTCATAGAACTTATTAAAAAATCCATTCAAGAATTTTGGATGTTTAATGGTAAATATAATAAACCAACTGTACAAATTTGGGACACGCCTTTAAAGGTACGATAAGGGGGACAATTATTTCCTATCAGATCAAAAATAATAGAAAAGTAAAGAGGTGCAGGAATTAGATAATAGACTTAAACAATTAGACCATTTAATTTTGACAGATTATGAGAAATATAAGGAGGAATGGGAAAATAAGGTTAAAAAACAAGAAATTATATATCAAGATACTAATATGACTGGCTAAAATACTTAAAAAAACAAAATATTATCATACAGATAAATCTGGGAAACTTTTAATTTCACTTCTCAGGCAAGAGAGACCAAAAAAGTATTATTTCAGGCATTATTGACCCATCAGGTCAAATTCATAATTTGGACACCCAGATTGCTAATATTTTTGTGGAACAGTATAAAACCATATATCAAAGAAATGTGGACCCAGATACACAAGCAATCTTTGATTTTCTGTTAAAATCACACATTAAACCATTTCACTTTGATTACTTAGATATTCAGCAAGCTGAAATAATTTCTAATATTAATAAGTTGCCAAGAAACAAAACACCAGGATTGGATGGACTTACTAATGAGTTTTATGCAGCCTTTGCACAGGTGCTAGCTCCAAAAATTAAGCAAATAATAAATGAACTGAGTCAGACACAAATGTACTTCCATCTTCCATACAACAAGCTAAGATCATTTTGATACATAAACAGGATTATTTATTTAGTTTTCATTGACCGGGTAAGTGCACTAGACAGATTCTGCCTATTTTCAGGCACGACCCAGGGAAGGGGGATACAGATAAATGCCAACTGACTTTGAACCAGATTAAGCTGTTGGTGATATTTTAGTGAAATGGGGGAAAATTTGGCCAGGGCACTGGGGAAATTCCCCTACTCTTTTTGAGAAGTGCCATGGGATCATTAACATCAACCTGAACTACCACCAGAACAGGCAGATGGGACCTTGTTTACCATCTCATCTGAAAACAAGGCAAATTAAACCCATAGAAAATCTGGACAGCTATTGCCCTATAGCAATTTTGAATTCAGACTATACGTTAATAGCCAAAATAATAAATAATAGAATTCAAATACACTTAAACAACTATATTCATAATAATCAATATTGATTCATGAAAGGCAGAAAAATCACGGATGCCAATATTAAATCACAAGTCCTTATATACAAGCCATAAACTCCAATAAAAACTTTCAGAAAGAAACCTATTTTGCAATAGCTTTGGATGCCTCTAAAGCGTTCGACCTGATTTAAACAGAAAATTGATGTTACAGACTTTAAACTATTGGGGTATCCCATAAGAATTAATAAAACTAATAAGTCATTTATATAAATAAACTAAAGTTAAATTACAAATAAACAGTGTGCTGTCAGAAGAATTTCAAATGTTAAATGGTGTCTTGCAGGCTGTCCACTTTCTCCTACTTTATTTATTTTAACCTTAGAGCTCTTACTAAACTTAATTTGAATAAACCCTTATATACAAAGTATTCAAATGGAGAAGGAACTGATTAAACTTAGTGTATTTGCTGACAATATTTTATTAGTTAAAATATGAATACATCATTGACTGCCTTCCTACAAGATACACATACATATGTACTGATGTTTTGGATGTACTATAAACAATAAGTCCATAATTATGAAAATATCTAGACAGGGTAATGATAATTTAGACCTTTTCAGAACTGAATTTAAAGTCCAAGATAATATAAAATGTTTGGGTATTCAGTTAATCCCTTATCAAGAGCTCAATATGAAAAACAATTTTAATAAAGCTAAAACTACCATAACAAATTTATTAGATAGTTGGAAAAACCTCACTCTGTCTTTATGGGGACGAGTGGATACCATCAAGATGATGGCTATGCCTAATCTAATTTAAATTATTCAGCATATTCTGAGCACTCCAGGAGAGAAATGGTTTGAGGAGTTTAAAAGAATTTTCAAAATGTTCATATGTGTGTGTGTGTGGGGAACCAAGAATCGCTAGTCTACTTTGATTATACCAAGAAGGCTGGGAAGTCTGGGACTCCAGAATGTTTACTTATGTGGTGGCTTAACACTATCTCAGGTATTCCAATGGACCTTACAAACCATCAGGATGGAAGTTATTACAGGATATTATATTCAGAAAGTACAGAATATGATGACACAGAAGATCTTTGAATAAATCTGAAGTGTATCAAGGACGTATAGTCTTTCTTTGTAATTGGTTACAACCTCTTAAATTTAATTATTAGTCCAGCCCATCTGGATGGAATTACCATGGTTACATTTCAATATTAAATATGGTAAAGGGGTTAAGGATACTGATGTTAAGATAGACTATAGAGCATTTCAGGAAAGGTCCATCTACTTGTGGAAAAATATACTGATACTGAATCAATTTGCTACATATAATCAACTTTTGGCATTATTAAGGATCCCTAAATGGAACATTCTCTATTGTTCCTTAAAAAAGAGATTTTTAGAAGTACAAAAGATGTTTGGACCACTGGGACAAAATATAACTGATGATCTGAAACAACAAACCCATATAATAGCAAATGGTTCTAAGAAGAAACTTGCAGAATATTATAATAAAATGAATATTAAGAATTTGATCACACCAAATAAAACAAATAATAAATGTCTATGGGAATGTCCTACAATTTTGCCCTTGTGGTCCAGGATCAACCAGATTCTAGCCACAAGGTTGGGACTGAATATACCTTGCCTTAAAGAGATGTATTTAATTACAAGTTTAATCTAATCTTACACCAGTGCAAAAGAAAAGTATGGCATTAGCCACTATGGCACTCAAGAGACTGATACTAGAAAACTGGAAGGAACAAAATTTACAACCCTTCAACTTTATGAAGTGGTGGGCAATTTTTAGGGAGACCTCACATTTTGAAGAAAATTTGCATACCTTAGATAATATGATAGCATATAAGGATCTAATTGAAAAGAAATACAAGAGAATATGCCACCATTACTGGCTATCTAGCTTACAAGTAGCATAGAAATCTAAACCTATATTAAGATTTTTTAACATGTAACCTGGATTTTTTTCATGTAGGGGAGGGTGGGGGAGTGAATGATTAGTCCATTTTATGTCTTATGATTATATGTATGTTATTGCTTTAATGTATGTAATAAGAAGCATATTGAAAACATAAAAAAAAATTTTAGAAAAACAAGCTTTCAGCTGTGTAATACATAGCTATTCGTGGAAGGTCCTAGAATTTATGGTTTGCCTGGAACTTTTACTTACATCGTTAAAATGCTATACCAGAGTGCAATAATCTTACCCTTGGTGAATGGTTGGGTGGGTCTTCATGCCCTTTTAAAAGGAGGGGCGACATCATGGCTGCTCTCTCAGTCCCTCCTTTATGTTTTCGTATTGATCCGGCTCTTAGATATGTAGAATCTGTGCAAGATATAGGTGCTATAATGACTAGGATGGGGGCATGAGACTGCTAAAACATCTGCCTATGCAAATTGTATGCTCCTGTGAGTCAAGGATTGAGTGTCTGGGAATAGGCTAATAGGTGCGATAGCTCGCCTTTGGAAGGCAAAGGCACCATCATTATTAACAAAGGAAAAAGCAAATGTTGCAGCTGGGGAATTCAAAAGCCATGAACTGGATGAAACATAGAAACATAGAATTTGCAGCAGGTAAGGACTGCTTGGTTCACCTAGTCTGACCATTTTCCTGCCTATAGTATCACCACAGATCCTACTTGATCTCCGCCCATTCACCCTCTCCTTCCTTTCCCTAAGATTCCTTATGCCTATCCTATGTATTCTTGAACCCCACCACTGTTTCTCCCACCACCACCTCCGCTTTAAGACTGCTCCAGAAATCACCACTCTTTCTGTGAAGAAGTAGTTCCTCACAGCTCTTCTTAATCTACACCTCTCCAGCTTCTTATTGTGCTCCCTTGTCCTTGAGCACATTTTCTTTCTGAAAACTCCTTCCCTCCTGTACCTTATTTTCTCTGGTGAAGTATTTAAAGGTCTCTATAATATACCCCCTCCCTCCTGCCTTGCAAGTTGTACATATTTAGGTCCTTAAGTCTCTCCTAACAGGGCTTCTGATGCAGAACTTCCAGTATTTTAGTTGCCCCTCTGTGGAGCGCCTCCATGCTGTGTCTGTCCTTCCAGAGATGTGGTCTCCAGAACTGGAAACAGTGCTCTAGGTGGGGTCTTACTAGCAATCTATAGAGAGGCAATACCACCTCCCACTTTCTGCTTGTGATAACCTTCTTTATACACCCCAGTATCACATTAGCTCTCCCAACTGCCTTGTTACACTGCTTGGCCACCTTTAGATCATCTGGTATGATTACCCCAGGTCTCTTTCCTGCTTGGTGGTCATCAGTACCACTCCTCCCATTTTGTACTCCACCCCTGGGTTTCTGTACCCCAAGTGCATTACTTTTAATTTTTCAAATTGAAACCCAGCTGCCATACCCTTGACCACTCATTGAGTTTTCTCAGCTTTCTGCTCATTCCTTCCACCTCCTAGGGTGCCCACCCTATTCCAGATTTTAGTATCATCCTCAAAGAGGCAGACTGTCTCTTCCAGCTTCTCCACAATGTCACATATAAAGAGATTAAAGAGGGCTGTTCCCACCACTGATCCCTGAGGCACCCCGTTGGTCACCTTTCCCTCCTCGGAGTGAACTCGGTTTACCGCCACCCTCTGCTGCCTTTCCCCTAACCCACTTCTTATCCAGTTTACCACCTTAGGACCCACACGTATGCTACCCAGCTTGCTTACTAGCCTCCTATGTGGAACAGTGTCAAAAGCCTTACTGAAATCTAGGTAGAACATGTCTACCACTTCACCCTGATCTAAATCCCTGGTCACCCAGTCAAATAATTCTATCAGATTCATTTGGCATGACCTCTGACCCCATGAATCCAGTTATTTTTGACTACCAAAGACCATATACAAGTGTTAGGGGTTTCATTTGGGTATGGAGATATGGCCACAACAACTAGGTGAGTCGGATGGGCACAGGGCAACGGACCATTAACTGCTGAAATTCTGGCCTTCACATAGAAAAACAGAATTTCTTTTCATTAAAACATGAATTGTCCCTATTTTTCTGTACATGTCTTATATTTTTGCTCTCTCTTATCATTACAAGCTCACTTGTATAGTGTAATTTTTAGATTACCATGGGGAGTAGGTTAAACACTGTAAAGAGATGGCACATGTATCAACCTCTTAAAGAGGGTGGTCTTGTTTTTTTCTTCTGCATATTTTTTAACTTTAACCTTATCACTAATTTTGCAGGCAAAAGTGTTGCCGTGGACAGCACTATTTGCAGAATGGTGTGTGTCATTAATCCTCCTTTGGGGAAGAGGGAAAATCAGGTTTGACAAACTTAACTGTACCCTATCCTATACTGAAGTATGTTTTTACAGACTGAAGCAATGGAGGCTTACAATGGCCCAGACTGAATCATTTCACAGGAAACCGGTGTACTCGTTTATTGTTAATAGTTTCTTTTTCAAAGACCTGGTGTTTCCAAGTAGTAATAGAGTCTCTAATACCATTATTTTGAAAGCCACCACTGAATCCTGTATCCCAGCTAAAATGTGGGGCATGGTATGGCTATGTAATCGTGGAAAAATGTAAGAAACAACTGAAGCACAAGACAGTGACAGAAAAGCTCTGTCCCTGGTCACAGGTGTGTTGAGTTTCCTGAGACAATGCACTATCTATTTTGTGATTGTGCTTTGATCACAGTTTTGGCTCCTCCTAATGACTTGCTGGAAGGAGCCTTGTTTCTCAACCATTACTGTTGAATCTTTAATTTTGGGTAACTTGGAAGTTACATGGCAGAAATGGAATCCGGGGACTATTAATGTCATCTTTGTATGTTTGAAGTGGGTTATCTGGCAAGTGAGATGGCAGTGGACATTACAACAGAAAGGCTTGATGTGTTAGTGCTCTATTATTTCTTAAATAATAGTACACAGAGAGGCTTGATGCTAGTACAAATAAACTTGCACATACCTATAGTACAATCATTGGAAGATGCACAGAAAACAAAAACCCTTGTGACCTTTATTTATGGGTAACCCCCTTGTTCCAGGGATTACTAGAATCCCAGTTAGAATCAGTGGCAGGCAGG
The DNA here is from genome assembly GCA_016271365.2 of Neoceratodus forsteri. Classification (NCBI taxonomy): domain Eukaryota; kingdom Metazoa; phylum Chordata; order Ceratodontiformes; family Ceratodontidae; genus Neoceratodus; species Neoceratodus forsteri. Next base: position 12,117,166 of record JADMNL010000027.1, read on the forward strand.
GAAGGCAGCTTGTGAAATGCCAGGTAAATGGGTTTCACACTGTCACACTTTGTTTTCAGTCTCAGCTGCATAAGCCACAGTGTTCAGCCGGCTTTAGAGTGAATTGGAATGTTGAGCGAGTCTTAGAGTGGAGCTCTAAGAGGAGGCTGCAGCTACTGTGCAGCTCCCTAGTTTAGCTCTGACAAAGAGCTATCCCTTTTGTTTTTGTGGTAGTTTGTTCTCACCCTAGAAGAAGAACAAAGAAGACAGTTTTTCTGATGTGGTGGAGATCTGTGCCAGTAAGGTTTCTTTGTCCCATCCCAGGACGGATGGGGGGAACTCCAGGATTCGGGGCAATCCTCTTGATCCACTTGTTTGGTAAACTGCCTTGGACACTTCATTTGTTGTGAGTACAATGTCTCTGTGTTATCCCAGGCATCTGCAATACCTAGGGGTGAATTTCTCACAACAAAGGGATCCTGTCACCTAGACTTTCTGTTTAGAAATTGGCCCTTCCATTGGACCTTGCACTGGTCCATCAGGTGGTACTAATGCCCAGCTGTCCTGGTCCACCTTTAGCCTACCAGCAGTAATAGATATAGTGAGGATCATCCAGACTTTGCGACCTACGTACTGTAAGCTGGATCCGGGCCCTACTCACCTGGTGGTGGGGTGTGTAGATGTTATTGGCCCAGTCCTGGCTGGGATAGTGGTGGTGTCATTAGAGAGAGGAATCTTTCCGGATCCCTTAAAGGAGGTGGTAGTACGCCCCCTTTTGAAAAAACCCTCTCTTGACCCTGACTGCCCAGCAAATTACAGACCAGTCTCTAACCTCCCCTTTGTAGGGAAGGTTATTTAGAAGGTGGTCGCTCTGCAACTGGAAGATCATTTGTCCAGCCACAATATCTATGACCCTATCCAATCCGGCTTCAGGAAAAGGCATAGTACAGACATGGCTTTGGTTCAGGTGTTGAATGATCTCCTGATGGCAAGAGATCAGAGGACCCATTCCATCTTGGTTCTCCTGGATCTCTCAGCAGCATTTGACACCATGGATCATGGGGTACTGCTCGACTGCCTGCGGTTTTTCTGTGGTCTGAGGGGAGCAGTCCACAGTTGGTTTTGATCTTTTCTGGAGGGCAGATCTCGGAGAGTGGTGTCCGAAATTGACACCTCGGCCCCTCATTGGCTGCCCTGTGGGGTACCGCAGGAGTCGGTGCTGTCCCCTATGCTATTTTCAGTGTATGTAATGCCTGAGATATGCATCAAAGTTGAAAAAACCCTATTTATTCCATTATACAGCTTACCGGCATTTCCTCACTTCGAGGTCGGCTTTGAAGAGTGCAGACATGTTCCCGGTCCACGAGATCACGCAGTGCCAGACTCTGGAGGTAAGTATGGAGTGAGGGGGTGGGGAGGCAGGGTACAGAGGGTGGCGCGGGTGGGGTGGGGAGTCAGGACAGTCAGCGAGGGAACGTTTTCTTGCAGGTTATTTTGTTTTCATAGACGACGGGACTTGTGCCATGCTGCAGTGTGGCAGCTGGAAGGCTGTTTGGGGGCAGTGGAGCCGGCGGGGGATTGGGCACCCCATTGGCATACGGACTGTTGCCATGCTGGGGTGGGCTCCCAGCGTGGCACCCGGTAGTCTGTTTGGGGGGGTGGACAGTGGAGCCAATGGGGATTGGGCACCCGCGTTGGCCTTACAGACTGTTGCCACGCTGGGCTCCCAGTGTGGCACCTGGAACTCTGTTGGGGGGAGGGGAGCGCAGCAGAGCTGATGGGGGATTGGGCACACCCATCTGCCATATAGTGTGTGTTGGGGGGAGCGCATGAGCACGCAATATGCTAATCAGCACTATCTTATTGCTGCTCACTAAAGCAGTATCTCCCTTTCAACTGTACACCACTGCATTTTCAACTGCTGTCATAGACAGCTGCAGCATTCATTGGTGAACTGTGGCTGCGCCTGCAAACACACTAACTGAATTGGAAGACAGGGTGCCACACCTACAAAAACTCGGATGATGGCACTATGTTTCTTGCACATGCATGCAAGCAAACATAAAAATACTGCACAAAATAGGTACCAGGAAATACATATCCCTCTTAACTATACCTAACTGGGTCAGATGTCCCGAACGTTACTTCTCTGAATTACTTTGCCCCACATGAAGAAGGTACTGTTCCATATGGTACACTGTAGAACCTATTCCCTAAACATTTGCACATGCAAACTGGTTGATTGTATGCATTTTTATAATAGTAATAAGCATTTTCTATTGGACTATGATATACAGTAGAGTCAGAAACTCATTTGCAATCATGTCCAATGGCAAACATGATCTGGTGATGGTAGTAAAAATGATTTAATATATAATAAATACATTTAGCAATATAATACATGGAGAATTACACGTGTGTGTGTGTGGAGAATAGAGTGTGAATTTCACTGAGTGAAACTGAGGGCAAAGTAAGCCCCCAAGGTCGAAGGCTGAGTGACTTGTCCAGCCCCCAGCTTTGGGAAATTCAATTACCGCTGAGTTCTTCCCACCCATGCCTCAATATATACACACAGTTAGGAGGAACTAGGTTTTGAATATTAAGTGCAGGAGGAAAAAGGTTGTTTGCAATAGAATCCATTTGAGGTTTTGCATACAAGATATAATTTAGTTAATTCTCTTCTGGTTGATAGTATCTCCAGTCCAAGTTACCCTCTGCTGTTGATAGCAGCCGTGCTTCAGGTTTTGTCTGTGCTGTGCTGCTCTGGCCTTGATTGATTAATTTGTTTGGCTTCAGCTTTGGGAACGCTGTCTGCTACTGTGAACTGTGTCTGAAGCATTTCTACTTTCATCCTGAGATGCGTAAATGTTTTCTTTTTTTAATTCAATATGGCTGTTTTTTTAAAAGAGTGCCAGTATGTTTGTTCTTACAGTAACTGCTTAAGTTGGTGTATTAAAATTAGGTGTGTTTAATTACAGGGCTACTGTTAGTTTGAATTAAATGACTAATGTCACAATGCTTCAGGGATTCTTAGTTATTAGGTTTGTTTGCTTCTTTCTGGAGGCAGGGTGTAAATTACTTTTGTTTTGATAGCCTGGCTTTAGTTTGCCTTTGCAGGCAGTAACAGTATATGAAACATCATGTAGCGGTTCTTCTGCAGGACTTGTGCTATAGGTTAATATGAATTTCTTGTTGGAGTCACTGTTACTTTGTGTTGTAGGCAGGCTCGTTTTACTTTGGTTCTGCAGGCAGTGAAAACTGTGACATCAGTTGGGAGGGCTATGTTACTTTGGTTTTTGTAGTTCGGCTTTAGTTTGCCTTTTCAGGCAGAGAACATTATGTGTGACATCACACAGTGGATAACTTATTGACATGTCAATTAACACACCCTTATTCGCTACAGTGACATCACTCAATGAATAATAGTGTGCTAATTCACATGCCAATCGTCCATTACCTACTGTGTGATGTCATGAGAGTGGGTAAAGGGTTTTTCAGCAACTGGTAATTAGTGGGTAACAGGAGTCAACCATGTAATAATGAGCAGATTACGCTATAGCACACATCACAATAGTAACACTTTTTGGGCAGAAAAATGGTTAATTGTCTTCAGGGGCATCATCCTTGAATTTAAAACTAAGACAAATTGTCATTTAGTTTGCATGAGCAAGAGAACTGTGTCTGCAAATGTTTTGAATAATTTAGACTTTAATGAATTTCTGATTTCATAGAAGAAACTATGAAAAACAGTCCATTTAGATGGCATTTAACTTATAAATCACACATTTTCTGTATTTACCTTCCATTTTTTTATTACTGAAGACATTTGTAAGAAAACAGAATCTATGTAACTTGGCATTCATCTGTCTTGGCTGCTTGTCCACAAGAGGTGTTGTAATCCTCTGTTTGTGACAGTGTAATCATTTCTACTGCCACCAGTAGTGGAGCCACAAGCAAGGGATCGCAATGTTCATTGTAGACAGCCAGCCAGAGCAGATGAAGACCAATTAACAGAGATTCTGTTTTTTATGAAAATCTCAGAAGTAATGAAGTATACGAGGAAGGTAAATATACGAAATGTAAGCTCAGTTAGGTATATTTATTACATTTTTTAAAGTTGTCCCTGTGCCATCGGAGGCTCTTTAAACCTCAGTCTTTCCAAACTAGGCATTTCGTATCAAGGTTAAGCAATGAAATGTTCAGATCTATTAGAGGAAATACAAAGCGCCAAATAAAATAGTGTTGACCTAGCTTTACCTCCTGAAAGGGCAAATGGAGGTAAATCTTTCATTTCATTGTTGTCCTTATGGAAGAGAGGGAATTGTATTTGGGGTCTCTAGGGCTGGCAGGCCTATTCCATCCATTTCTTTATTGTAAGCCATGTCCCTGCTCTCCCACATTTTGTAACAAAAGCAACTGAAGTGAATGGGGGCATCTTTTTATTGAACTTTTTTATATTTCAGTCTGATGTTAAAGTGCAGGGTAACACAGGGGGCGATGATGAACACTCCAATGAGGGTAAGAGCTATGACACAGCCTTGCTATTGTCCCCCCACTCCACCTCTTCACTATCCAAACAGACAGACATACCAGCAATTCCTGCACAGGCAGAAGAGACTGACAGGGCCAAGGAAGGCAGTAAGTGGTCCACTGAGGAACAGGCTACTTCTGTCAACCTGATAATGACTCAGAGAGGCAACCTCTCTAGCTACACCAGCTTTGGCATGAGGAGTGGAATCAGTCTGAATCCAGAGGGCATTTGTACTCAGAACTGAACAATGATGAGGAGGCAAAATCCACTCCTGTATTCAACCCTGAACCTAGCCCACCTGTGGATGATGAAACTGATGGACTACCAACATATTGCTCTTGGCAGGACTGTCCATCACCCCCACCACTCAAGAGTAACTCACATGGATTGCTGTCAGGCATGGCATCTGGGTTGCTTGGCCCTAACCAGGTAATAGTGGAAAGGTGATCTCACCTCACCATGAGGAGGACACAGAGGACTGCTTGGCCCCAGGGAATGCCGGGACTGTCCCAGATGATTTACACTAAATCATCCGGCAAGTGAGAAAAAGGAATGGGGTACGAGTTCCACATTTCCTGGTCTGCCTGTGGCACACCATGGAAATGAGACAAAACTCATGGCTCAGAGAATGATGAAGAAAAACTGAGGTACCATGCTATATCCTTGTGGCAAGAGAATGAGGATCAGATTGACAAATTCTGGGATGCTGAATGTGGGTGCCTTATTCACATGCATGGAGTTGTGTACCGCCTTCAGGATTAGGAGCAGTATATATGAAGCAGGTTGAGGTGTGGGCTACTTGACCATTGATGTGTAATCTCATCAGCACCACTATCAGTGCCTGAAACCAAAGACTTTCTCCCTGAGTATGTCCAGAAGGTAGTGGACTTGTCTTAAATAAAGCTAGACTCTAAGGGCCAGGTTTTCAGAGCTGCATCCCCAATATATGCAACAATATGGTAGCCCAACTTTTAAGTGGTCTAACTTATGTGCGCAAGTTCCGTGCCTTGTGCATTTCTGGTGCCTTATAACAATGCATACATCTTGGGCTGGCAGTATAGCCTAGAGGTTGGAGTAATGAGTTCTGTCTGAGCTTGGTACACACAGCAGACATGGATTTAATTCCCACAATCTCCACTCACATATTGTATGACTCTCAGCAGTCACTTAACCTCCCAGGGTTCTTGGGTCAACCCAAAAACAGGCACTTGTGCCTAGTGGGCAATACCTGGTTACCAAAGAATAAACACAAAAAATATATATACCGTGTGTGTGTATATGCATATGTATGTATGTATATGTGTGTATGTATGTGTGTGTGTGTGTATATATATATATATATATATATATATATATATATATATATATATATATATATATATATATATATATATATATATATATATATATATATATATATATATGGATATTCAAAAGGGTTGCACCCTAACTGAGGTTGCACCAACACAACCCCAGAACTGCGCTGGGGCAATATGCAGAAAAGGGAAATGTGCAGCGCAATTCCCAATGCACCGGGGCAGCATAAATCAGGGGGGCATGCCCATGCATATGTGGCACATCCCGATATTCACCCTGGGATGCGCGGTGCATATACTGGCACAACCCTGAGATGCGCCGCATACTGTGGCTCAAAGTTGAGCCTGAAAAGAATTGCTCAAGTGCAGTCCACCCACTGGTGGACCACTGTATTGCAGTGCGCAACACAACAGCCACTGGCCGTGGGTGGCAACCCCCCCAACACCTTGTACAAGCACGCAACAGTAGTCCAGTGGTCCCCCCCTGCCCCTCCCGTAGCATCAATAACTGCAAAAACCTATATAGAACAGCCCTGGCAGTCTAGTGGCATCCCTTCCCCATCCCGACCCTTTGATAACCATCATATGTACAATCAAAATATCCCTGGTGGTCCAGTGATACCCCCACCCATGCCTCCAATCGGTGAACTGTACCTATCTGAATAGCCCTGGTAGTCTAGTGGCACCCCCCGCCGGTACCCGCGATCACCCATATTGATGTCAAAAACAATTCCCTGGTGGTCCACTGGCACCCCCCACCCACACAGGACCCCCAGCCCAGTTTCCCCCCTCAGTCATTGGCAGGCAGCATACCCGCCCACATACCACCTCAGCTGCCTGTCAAATGACAGCTTACAGTAGAAGCTGCAAGCTCATTGGGTCACACTGTGGACCAATGGGCTTACAGTGCATGCTGTACTAAGTCACAGCTTTGTGAATGAATGACTTCATTCACAAAGCTGGACATAGTATAATAGTAGTACTGCAAGCCCATTGACCACAGTGTGGACCAATGAGCTTGCAGCCCTACCGTTAGCTGTCATTTGCGGGCAGCCGCGGTGGTGTAACGCAGCGGCATGCTGCCAGCTGATGAATGGGGAAGCTGGGTAGGCTGGGGGTCCTGTGTAGGGTGGGGTGGGGTGCCACCGACCACCAGGGAGTTGTTTTGGACATCACTACAGGTGAATGTGGGTACTGGAGGGGCTGGGGTGCCACTAGACTACCAGGACTATTCAGATAGATAAGGCCACTGATCAGAGGCACGGGCAGAGGGGGGCACCACTGGACCACCAGGGATATCTCGATTTTAAAATGTGATGGTGATTGGAGGGTCAGGATGGGGAGGGGTGCCACTGGACTGCCAGGACTGTTCTACATAGGTTTTTGCAGTGATCGGTGCCACAGGAGGGGAGGGGGTGCCACTGGACTGCCAGGACTGTTCTACATAGGTTTTTGCAGTGATCGGTGCCACAGGAGGGGAGGGGGTGCCACTGGACTGCCAGGACTGTTCTACATAGGTTTTTGCAGTGATCGGTGCCACAGGATGGGTGAGGGGTGCCACTGGACTGCCAGGACTGTTCTACATAGGTTTTTGCAGTGATCGGTGCCACAGGAGGGAAGGGGGTGCCACTGGACTGCCAGGACTGTTCTACATAGGTTTTTGCAGTGATCGGTGCCACAGGAGGGGAGGGGGTGCCACTGGACTGCCAGGACTGTTCTACATAGGTTTTTGCAGTGATCGGTGCCACAGGAGGGAAGGGGGACCACAGAACCTCCAGGGCATGGCAGTGTAGTGCCTCACAGTGATCGGAGGCATGGGCAGGAAGGGGGAGACTAGTAGACTACCAGGGTTTCTCTTGGGACACATTCATGGTGCTCAGGGTTACGGGAGGGGGAGCACCAGTAGACATCCTCCAGCAGCACTGCATGGTGTGCAGGGCGCACAGTACATTTCGCCGGCCAGCCCTGCACAACTCATGCAAATGGAGCCATAATGACATGCAAATGGTCCCATTTGTGCCTTGCATGCATTATTGCCCCATTTGCATATTGGTGGCTGAATATCAGGAATTTGGGCACAGCATATCTCTGTTGCACTGGCGCAATTCCCATTCCTGGTATTCAGCCCTGTCTGGGGGGATGCGCTAGTGCATTGTATTTGAGCAGTGTGCATCACCTGATATATTCAGAAGAGATGCGCCATGACTCATCTCTTTTGAATATATCCCTTCGTTGCTCCAGCACACCTCAGTTCCCCTGCACACACACTTGCGCCATTGCCAGGCGCACATTTCAATATCGAGCCCATACTGTAGATATTCTTTGCAAAAACATTGTTAATGCACTCATTAGGGTTGATGTGACAAAAGTAGGGAAATGTGGCATTAGGGTTTCCAACCCAAACATCCCACCTCTACCCTGCAGGCAGCAACATGTGTGGGGTGTGCCTTGGGGTTGTCATCCCTAACGCTCACCCCATTCCATGAGTAAATAAGCTGAGATGGGGACAGTGTATGAGAATGAGATGAGCATTAGGGTTGACAATCCCAAGGCACACCCCACGCATGTTGCTGCCTGCATTGTAGGGGTGGGTTGTTAGTTGGAAACCCAACACCACATTCCCTACTTTTGTTGCATCAGCCCTAACTAGTGCATTAATGAAGTTTTGCAAAGAATTTCCTTACTTTGAGTTAGTATAATGGTATCTTAATTTACTGTATCTGTTGGAGTTCATGGCCCTCAGGCCCTGCACTCCCATCCCTCCATATATATATATATATATATATATATATATATATATATATATATATATATATATATATATAATATATATATATATATATATATATATATATATATATATATATATATGTTGCTGTGCTTGCATTTCTAGTAAAATAGGGATGAAACTGTAAGCATAGCCTTCTTCTTGTTACCCCACCCCATGAACCCAGTAATGAAAATTTGAAATCCCCGCCAATACATGATTCCGTGCTACTGCAATGTCATTGCATGCCACAGATGAAAAAACACAGTTTGGCCAGGGTTTGAAAACTGACATCTGTCATGTTCATGAGGTTGTGTAAAAAGAAGTTCACGTTGAAAATTTAGAGTCAAAATATTTAAAACTGCCAAAGTTATGAGGGAGTGTAGCAAAATTTTAATGTATGTGCATAACTTTGGCATGTTTACATATTTTGACCCCTAAATCTCAACATAGCCTTCTTATGACCCTAACTGATGAATGAGGGTGGTGAAAATTTTGAAATCTCACCCAAAAGGTGATTTCGTCTCAGGACCATGAAACTGTCTTTTGGGCAGGATTTGCAAAATGACATCAACATTGTTCAGGAGGGGTCTCAAAATAGTATGTTGAAAATACGGTGTCAAAATATACAAAAATGACTATGTTATGCACTGAAGTTAAAAACCCTTTGAAATACTTTTTGATTTCCCATACAAAAAATATATTTTTGTGACTTGTTATTCGAAAAAGATTTTTTTTATCGTACAACAAAAATATAATTTCAGTGTTTAAAAAAAAAAAAAAAACTTTTGAAGGGCATTTCTGGAGCAGTAAAGTGCAGAATCCAGCTAAGGGGGTCCCGATAGCAAGCTACATGTGTTGGTTCCTCCCAGAATATCATTTTTGGGGTATCCAAATTTGAATTTTGAGGAAAAAGTGAAAACAAGATGGAGTCCAAATGAAAAAGGATGATGTCAATATGACAAAAGAATTCCTTTTTCACTTCATACAGCTATCTTGAGGTGCTTACTGAGCAAGCTCAGAACCAATTTATGAAAATTTTAAATTGGAATAACGTTGGAACGGATTCATATTTTTTCATCAAACCAGCAAAGGCACATCCATGAGTCAGCCTCTTTCTACCCGGAAAATTTCAGACCAAAATTACAAAACCATCTGGGCTCCATAGGTGACAAATAAAGCCCATTATAACCAATGGAAAACACTTATGAAAATGTACTTTTGCACTATCCACAAATCTGAGACCGCATATCCGACTGAACTAAACTTGGCACTTCTAGAGCTACTGCTTGAAACCACATACACTTAATTTCATGCAAACCATTGAAAGGTTGCAAAGTTATTAAAGTGTAAAAATTGGGGTTTAACATAGAACTGCCAGTACAACCCAAACTAAAGGGCTACTGTGCCCCTGTAATATATGACACAAGCCTGTATTGTACTGTAATGCAAGAACATTTCATAAATGTGGCAAAACATTTAAAAATAGCATTCAAACCTTTTGCTGCAATTGGAAGCTGCAAGTGCAGCCCAAATTGAGGATGTGCCTGTGCCAGTTCCTTTTAAAATCCAGCCCAGAGACTGTACTGGCTCGCCCAGCTGCTGCTCTCAGTGTTGGCCACCTGGCTCCGTTTTACATAAAAAAAAGTATTTGTTGGACATTCAGGACTTGAAAGTATAAGCACTGCCATAGTGACATGTTTGTGTACAAAGTGATTATTGTAATTGAAATATTTGCAAAGTATGTTGTGTCTGCTTTCTCCTCGGATGCAGGTCAAAGAGTGATGAAGAGCAGACAGCTGGCAAAGGTGTCATTGCAGAGCCATGATGAAGTCCACAGGGGAAAGCCACTCCTGATGCAGTGTAGCGGGGGGGGGGGGGTATCCTGGAATAAAATGATGACTTTATTTGCATTAAGTATAAATATTTTAATTTTATATGCATTCAGAGAAAAATATAAACTGTGCACTTGTATTTTTTACTCAAAAGAAATGCCAACAAGAGTGAAAAATATTTTTGTGTGCAGACATTTTAGCACTCTTTTCTTAAAGTGAGGTATTCTTTACTATGCATGGGGTGAAAAAACACATTGGGGGGGTCATACTTCCTCCAGGTGGATTGTAGTGGCTGGTCACATATCCAGTGTGAGACGCAGAGTAGAACAGAGATCAGGTGGCATGAGAAGGATGTTTTCTTGAGGGTCAGGAAGAGGGGTTTGCAGACTTTGCTAGTTTGCTATCCAGTTGTCATCAGCCTTGCCCTGACATTTCTGAGGACAGACAGGTGTTCCATAGGGAGACCTTACAGAATGGGGAGGTGGTTGGTTATGAATAGGTGCCATGCTTGGACTGGCATGTGTGCTTCAATCTGGTAGGGGTTAGAGTTAGTGGGATGAGTGCAGATATAGTTCATTCTGGGATAGACAGTCACAATTCAGATTTAGATCTGGTAGAAAGACAGGGAACAAACCTCCAGTGGAGCAGCCCCTAAGGCTCACAACTGGGATAATTAATTGCCAATCTGTAGTTGGACCACTAGGAGGGTGGGGGGACCATGGAGGGGGCATCCCCTTGGGTGAACATAGCCTGAGACCAACCAAGCCCAGTCAGACCCCAAACGATTTGGAGACAGAAATTAAAAGAATAGTTAGACATTGTACAAGTACAGCTGAGTACTGATATGTGTAACCCCTAGATGGCGCTATCCCAGGGGCTACTACCCCTGCCTGATTTGCCACTAACAGGTTGAGGGGCCTGGATCCAATGGCGGGTGCCTCCACCCAGAGGTCAGGGTTTGCAATAGTTAAACTTACTTGGTCACAGCCCTCTGGGACACTGCAACCTTTTCTTCCCACTAGTGGCCACATAATATAGCAGAATTACTCTTCACAGTATACACTTACCCCTAAGGCTGGTTCAGGCACCGGGACATCCTGTAAAATAAGATACAGTGCAACAATCACAGTACAGTACTTTTAACATAGACAAATACCTCAGCAGTATAACTTTGTTGAAACAAACAGCTCTGATTTATTTAGGGGATATAACAAGGACAGGGGGAAATCAGGTTAATTAGCTTATCACTTTACTATCTCATTTATGGCTCTGTGCACAGGCCTATCCCCACCAGTTACTGTCCCTGGGTACCCAGGCCCAGTGGCTAGTCCAAACCGTGGCAGCTGGTAGGGGCCCTTTCACAGAGAGAAAGGAAAATTAAACAGTCAGCAGTACAGTAATTCCATTTGGATTTAATGTGGCACTAACAGGGAGTTACCCCGAATTAGTACTCACGACCTCCAAAGAAGATATGGTCCTTCAATGTCAGCAGGGCTACTTTTGATCTCCAAGAGACTCTCACACATTTATATGGTAAAAAAAGAAAGCACTATACCAGGCAGGCTGCATCTGTATCCCAATCGCATTACTGCACAATAACCAGGAGAACACACAGCAGATTCAGTTCCTGACAGACCGAGTGTAATTCAACAATTTCTTCAGTCTTCTACAGGGTGAGCCTGGTTTCTACTCTTCAGAGATCCTTGATTCTTTTCTACAGGACGGATTCAGTCCTAACAAGCAGTTACACAAGTTGTAGATCGGAACTCTGGCCTTGCACACGTTTTTGACTGAAACTGTGCACTGAAGGAGCATAGGGTTTCTTTCCCTTCACTTTCAGATCTCAAACTGAAACTCCCAACAGACAAAAAACTGGGCACTTCCTTTGAGTTCCTCCCAGTTCTTGACTGGATTGTTGTCACCACAATAGACTGCTGCTGTTGGTCCAAAAAGGCACCAAGTCTAAACTACATCTCCCAGAGTCACTGCCCATACAATCCTCTTGTGGCTGGCTCAGATTATGAGTCCCAAGTTCTGATTCGTCCAAGGCATCATTTTAGAGCTAGTTTACCCTACACTGATTGGTCCAGTTCAGCAGTTCAAAACCAGAATGGGGAACTAGGCAGACAGTTCTGACTGCAAAGAAAGCAGGTTAGACAAACTGTAATTTTATTATTACTGTAAATGATTTCTGGCAATCAGTTACATCTTTCAGATAGGTTCCTTTGCACTTCTAGTGACTGCAAAATGGGGTGAATTCGACAGCAGCTTGAGTGGTACTCAATCAAAGAAACACACAGTCCCCATACAAACTAATTATGTCTGCAAGCAGACAGCTCTTAAAGAGACAGTACCAGAGGTTCTAAAAAACACTACTGATAAATGGCTTAAACGCCAAACACCATTCAGGCTTGGAGCATTCAAGCAAGCTCCTGAAGTCTTTTGGGAACTCCCATTTGCAGGGGTTACACCCTTCCTGGTTTGGGAAAAGCTTGACGTCCACTGGCCAGCAAGTATCCCTATAAGTTTCAACTGCAACCATATACATTTGCATTAGGCTCACACATGTAATCATCAGTCAATACATCATTTTACCAAGAACCATTTCTGAAACACTGCAGTACGTCACTTTACACAGTATAACATATACATTGTACCATAACTCAGTTATTACTTCTTGTACATGAAACCTGAAGAGAGGGACCCTTCCTATCAGTTACCTTGGGGCTGGACGGGCAAGGGCACCATACTTAGAGGGCAACACAAGTAACTTGGAGTTAGCACTAACGCCTCAGTTTGGGGCAATGAGCCTGGGACACATACACTCCTTTATGGACAACATTGAGAGGCAGGTCCACTGGCTGCCCAGGGAATCATAACTGAGGTGCACTACAGGCTTTACAGCTCGACCAGTCTTTCTAGGGGAGCTGTTACAGGTCTCTGCACTCTGAGCCTCATTTTCAGCATTGTTCTCACTTGTCAGGGGAGTTCCATGGGGGTAGAGAGGCTAGAACTTGGGGCACTTTCAGCTCCAGGAGTTACAGTTTCTGAGTCCACAACATTTGCCTGCATGGAGAGCTTTCAGACACTGGCAGTGGACTGTCAGGGCACTCAAAATACTCTTCTTGTTCGGTGTATCACCAGTCTGCCCTAATCTATCATTTTCCTCCCTTGAAAGCTCAAAACAGTTCAACCATGCACAATGATTCCATTTCATCTGATCTGATGCTTGCACTTTACTTTCTGGGAGCATTGGCTCTGGGGGATGAAGCTGGGGCATAGACAGTCCAGAAGGCCCAGCTTTGTCTCCAGTATTGACTAGGGATTGCCTCAAACAATTGACTCAGTTCGTAAGAAGGATAGTATTCAAAGTCACTCTCACTTTCTTCTGATATGGACTGACAGTCATGCTCAACTGGGACTTGGTGGGGAACACTTTAACTCTGCTTCTGTAGGTGCAGACTTCCTGATCTTTCTTAGCAGCAGCTCTAGTCACTGGTCCAGAGGGGCATCTTCTGGGGCTCAGACTCAATCAGGATTTGTCCAATGGGTAGTAAATGATTTCTATGCATTGTTTTTACATCTTTGAATTGTTCTCAGGCCTTACTTTGTACACTGGCAGATCATCTAGTTTGCCACTACAATGTGAGGAGATGGTGCCATCTGTCAGCAATCTTGTGTTTGCTATGCAGTCCCAGATTTCTTAGCAATACCCATATCTCCTCCTGGAGTTCCTGTGCTTTCTACCTTTTATCATACCTTTCTTTGTTGGCCAGATTTCTTTGGCAGCCATGGTTTGAGCCAGTTGGTACGCATGAGTTAGCTGGGCCTTTTAACTTTTGCACATACTGTAAATAGTTGTCAGCTTGAACCCCCATCAGAGAGACCCAAAACACACATCTACTGTAGTTTAGCTTCTCTTCCAAACATCAGGAGGGGAGAACCCAGTGGCATCACTTTTGGTGCAGTTATAAGCATGTACCAGGGTGCTAATTTGTTGGCTCCATCTAGGCTTGTCCTTTGGGTGCAGGGTGCCTAGCATATCTAGCAAAGTGTGTTGAAACGCTCAGGCTGTGGGTCCCCTGGGGTGGTAAGGAGTGGTTCTGGACTTTCTCACTCCCCACAGAGAAAGCATCTCTTTGATCAGACGACTTTCAAAGTCTCTCCCTTGATCAGAATGGATTCTTTGTGGAGCCCCATAGTGAACAAAAGTTTTCTACTAGTACTTTGGCTACAGTGGATGCTTTCTGGTCTTTGGTGGGGAAAGCTTGGTCATATATCTCGTGAAATGGTCAGTGACACTAGCACATTACTGATATTTCTTTGATCTGACTCCAAACTCAGAAAATCAATACAGACCAGCTCCATGGGTGCACTGGTGGTTATGTTAATAGGGGGCAGCCCTCTGGGGCAAAGCTTCTCTGTAAGCAGCGATTACAAGTTCGTGAGTGTGTGCTCCACATCAGCCCCCATCTTAGGCCAATAGAATCTGGATCTCACCAAGTCAAGTGTTCTGTCTATAAGGTGCCCCATGTGGTTGTGCAAGGACCTCAATACTGAGTCTCGAAGGCAGGGCAGCACCAGTTGTTGTTTGTTCTATTTGTCTCTGTCTACTGTTTCTTATATAACAGTTTATTGATCAGTTTCAACTTAGGACCTTTCTTTGTATAATAGTGCAGTTCTCAAATCAGTGGAGCGTAATTTGGACACATCTTTTCCTGCATAGAGGGCTTCTAAAGCTGATTTGATCATAGGATCGCGGGATTGAGCCCGCCGAATACTGTCATTGTCCAGCTGAGGCAGTGCACCAATGTTCATTGCAGAAAAGTGGCAATAAGCAGCAGGTATGCAATTCTCAGAGGGTCCTAAGCATCCACTCATGCAGTCCAGTGCGTCTGTGACATTTGTTCCTCCCTCGTCAAATCTTCTGGCAGAGTGCCCGAATGTCAGGTTCTGCTAATCGGACCTAATCATTCTGGGGAACAGGCCTCCGGGAGAGAGAGCATCAGCATCTATGTGGTTCAGACCTGCTCGGTATTCGAGAGCATAGTCATATGTAGATAATGCAGAAAGCTACCTGTAGCCAGTGGCATCCAACTTAGCTGAGGTCTGCACATAGGTCAAAGGATTATTGTCTGCTTTTACTAGTATTTTAGCCCTATACAAGTACTCATGGAATTGGTCAACAATAGCTCACTTCAAAGCTAAGAACTCTAACTTATGTACAGGATAGTTCTTTTCGGATGGGGTCAGGCTTTACTGGCAAAGGCTACTGGTCTCAGGCTATTCTCGTGTTTTGGTACAACACAGCCCCAACTCTGTAAGGTAGCATTCTGTGCAGGACGTAAGGTTTTCTTGGATCGTGCATAGGCCAGCACTGGAGCATGGGTAGTTGTTATATGATCTCATGAAAAGCAGTCTCACACTCAGGAGTCCAGCGGGCCCCCAACATTTACCTCGGATGAAAATACACTTTTTCTAGTCTTGAGGGACGCCTGACTTTTGTATTTTTGTGGGTTGGGGATACCCTTGAGTAAGGTTAAGTAAAGGGTGGATCACTCTTGAATAGTCCTTGATGAATCCGATAATAACCACAGAATCCCAGGAATCTTTGCAGTTCTTTAGATTTTTGGCTGTGGCCAGGTGGTCAAGGCCTCAACTTTACTTGGTCGGTCTTCATTCCTCGGTGGATACTATGTCCTACATACTTTACTGATGTTTGAAAGAATTGACACTTATCAATGGACAGTTTAAGGCCAAAGTCCTCCAGTCGATCCAATACCTTAAATAATCTGCTCTCATGTTCCTCCAGTGAGCTGCCAAACACAATAACATCATCTAGGTATACCAGGCACTCTAGTAAGTTCATGTCCCCACTGCACGCCCATCAATCGCTGAAAAGTGGCTGGGGCACCTGAAATCCCTTGAGGCATCCTCATGAATTCATAGAAGCCAAGCGGACAGATAAAGGCTGTCTTCTCACGTCCTCTGGGGCCATCGGGATCTGGTAGTACCCACCGCGGAGATCCAGCACAGAGAACCACTTGCTCCCGCTTAGGCAGTCCAAAGCATCCTGAATGCGGGTCATATGTGTACTGATCAGGGATAGTCCGCCGTTTAATGCGATAATCCACGACATCCTTACTGTCCCATTCTTTTCCTCACTACCACAATGGGGAAGCATAAGGGCTTCTGGATTCTTGTATTACACCAGCCGCTAACATTCTTGCAGATGCCGCCTCACATCATCTATATCAGCAGGTGCCAGGCGTCAGACCTCTCACTAAATGGTCTTTCGTCATGCAGCCGGATATTGTGTCAGCTCCCTGCACGCATCCTACGTCCCATTCCTTTAAAGGAAAACACCTGGTCTCTGGGCAAGCTTCTCACTGATCCTCACTTTCCATTCAGCTGGCAGCGGGAGTTGGAAATCAAATAAGTCAGGCGTTACTCTGTCATTCTTCCTTGAACTCTTGTTGCTGGTAGCACTGCAGTGTCTGCACAATGCACATTAGCCAGGATGCAACCTCTATATTTACTCCCGAATGTCTCTTTCAGACACATTATGAACTTGGACCATTACCTTCTGGCATAAGCATGGGCTCTAGCGGGCAAAATACTAGGCTTGACCAGCAGTCCCTCTGGCAATTTTTCATCGCCTGGTGCATCCAACATTAATATTTTATTCTTAACATCCTTTCTGATACGGACTCTCCCTGTAAGGTACACTGGTTGCATTTGTGCCAGGATCAGAGACTCAGGATCCTTTCTTCCATACAATTCGACTGGTTCTCTGGTTCTGTTTTTTCAGCATCCTCTGTGCCTCATAGGCCTTCTTAATTAAAGCCGGAACTCTTAAAGCTCTACTAGTCTTTGACCCCTGTTTTTCATAACACAACTGTGCCAGCCTTCCGAACATATGAGCATTTGTTCCAATCAACAAAGGGACTCCATCATACAGTCCAGTGGGGGACACACTAAGGTTAGGTCTCTACTTGTCAGGCTACTCCAGCCACGGAGGTGGGAAAGACAGCCAAATTCGGATATACCGAATAGGGGTAGGCCTTCTCACTTAACCCCCATACATGCAGTCCTTCTAATGGTTGTAAGGGTACGCCTGACAAATGCTTTGATACAATCTTGAAACATAATTGTCACTTGGGAGCCACTGTCTAATACAGCTCTTGTAGACACTCCATTTACCTTTACAGTGGTCTCCATGGAGGACCCACTATTCTGGACCAGTCTGAGAGGGGTAGTGGGGGCCTGGGGCAACTGACTTGCTCAATGGGACGTGAATTAGCATTTTTGGTGCCTCACTGGGACTATTTGCAATTTTAACTACTGATTTGTTCTCCGAAGCTCTCCTTGTAGCCTATATGCAACTTTGTGTAGTGTCTTTTGGGGATTGGCATTCCCTTTTCATGTGCCCTATCCTTCCCACAATTATAGCAAAACATACTTTTTGGAGTTTGAGCTGGCCGAGGTGCCACACTGGGAGCCAGAGGGTATTACTAATTGGAACCTTTGTGCCATCTCTGTCTGCAAGTGCGTGGATAAGCATTTGGAGACATCTGTCAGTTTCTCCACTTCCATGGTCAAGGAATCGAGTTCGAGAGCTGTTATCATCAGGAGATATGGGTGGGTATCCTCACCCCTATAGCAGATGGAAATCGGATATAGGTCGGGCCTGTGACTTGCAGGCGTGGCTTCTATAAAGGGACTGTTTTGAATTCCCGGATCTCTCTCAACAGTTCGCCTCATTGTGGCATATCTTTTTCCTTATCAGAGCACTCATTGACTGCCAACCTCTGCCCTGAACTTCACTTGATGGGCCACCCTCAGTCACTCGGTCATAGCCACAGCTATTGGTGCAGGTCCTCCCGAGGTCGCTTTTCTCAACTCCTCAATTTCTCTCATTAACTCATCATAGGAGGGTGGGGATTCCAGTCTTATTTGCCAGCGTGAATTGAAGTAACTAGCAGTTCTGAGAAGGGGCAGACTTAAGGATTCTGTCCAGTCTGGTTCGGTCCAGTTCAATCGCTGGCAACTACCTTTCTGAGGTATTCTTTCAATAATTTTTCCAGCGAGAGACATACACAGACAAACAACTCCCCTTGGTACTGTTGTGCATTTCTTACTCTCCACCATAGGTCCTCATCAGAATCTGGGCTCCATACACATTCTCCAAGGCCTCAAGATAGGCTTGTGCAGTGGCTTCAGGGTTACTGGCCCTGCTTAGCACGGATGGTAGCTAGGGTAGGACCTCGAGGCTCTCACTAACCCTCTTTCGCTGCTTCCGAGCATTGCCATTCTAGCACTTGGGGGCAACATAGTCTATCCAGGTCTCCCAGTCATCCTCCCCTTGGGGTGGGGGAGGGTGTTGTGAGAAGATCCTCAACCTCTTCGTAAGAGTCGTGACTAATGGCAGGTGCAGAAATAGGAGTCTGCTATTGGTTCAGCCACCATTACGGGTACTGGAGCAGGAGAGGGTGTTGGGGAGGAAATACCCCAGGTGGCAAGAATAGTTTCTTCAAGTCCTCCACAGTTTTCCTTCTCCCAGCAAACCATTTAGCAAATTTCTCCTCAAAAGTTCTCAGATAGTGGTGGGGCTCATTCCCTCGGTCTTTACTGTCCTTAGTTATCACTCTCCAAGCAGTGAGGGCTCCCTCTGGGGTAATGGTCTGTGGTACTTTGGAGCTATCTATGGGATCTCTAAACTCTACTAGGGCCAGGAAAGTGTGGGTGAGCAGATTAGGCGTGCCGACCCACCACCACAGGATTTTGTAAACCTTCCACCTTTGGAAAGTACTCCCTGCACAGTGTCAGTATTGATACCCAGGGGATGTCCAGGATAAGCATAGCATTTTGGGGTCGATCTCCTCCCAGTACACTACTCCACCAGCCGGTGTACAGCCACTCTGTCGGGGTACCCATTTATTTATTTATTTATTTTTTCCCTTAACAGTGGTTTGTAAATATGGCCACTAGAGGACACAAAATCCCAGCGGTGAGCCTCCAAAATGTAACCCCTAGATGAGCTCATCCCAGGGGCTACTACCCCTGCCTGATTTGCCACTAACAGGTTGAGGGGCCTGGATCCAATGGCGGGTGCCCACCAGAGGTCAGGGGTTTGCAATAGTTAAACTTACTTGGTCACAGCCCTCTGGGACACTGCAACCCCTTTCTTCCCACTAGTGGCCCACACAATATAGCAGAATTACCTTCACAGTATACACTTACCCCAAGGCTGGTTCAGGCACCGGACATCCTGTAAAATAAGATGCAGTGCAACAATCACAGTACAGTACTTTAACATAGACAAATACCTCAGGCAGTATAACTTTGTTGAAACAAACAGCTCTGATTTATTTAGGGGGATATAACAAGGACAGGGGGAAATCAGGTTAATTAGCTTATCACTTTACTATCTACCTATGGCTCTGTGCACAGGCCTATCCTTACCAGTTACTGTCCCTGGGTACCCAGGCCCTAGTGGCTAGTCCAAACTGTGGCAGCTGGTGAGGGCCCTTTCACACAGAGAAAAGGAAAATTAAACAGTCAGCAGTACAGTAATCCATTTGGATTTAATGTGGCAATTCAACAGGAGCGACTCCACGATTAGTACTCACGACCTCCAAAGAAGATATGGTCCTTCAATGTCAGCAGGGCTACTTTTGATCTCCAAGAGACTCTCACATTTATATGGTAAAAAAAGAAAGCACTATACCAGGCAGGCTGCATCTGTATCCCAATGCAATTACTGCACAATAACCAGGAGAACACACAGCAGATTCAGTTCCTGACAGACCGAGTGTAATTCAACAATTTCTTCAGTCTTCTACAGGGTGAGCCTGGTTTCTACTCTTCAGAGATCCTTTGATTCTTTTCACAGGACGGATTCAGTCCTAACAAGCAGTTACACAAGTTGTAGACCGGAACTCTGGGCCTTGCACACGTTTTTTGACTGAAACTGTGCACTGAAGGAGCACAGGGTTTCTTTCCCCTTCACTTTCAGATCTCAAACTGAAACTCCCAACAGACAAAAACCGGGCACTTCCTTTGAGTTCCTCCCAGTTCTTGACTGGATTGGCTGTCACTCACAATAGACTGCTGCTGTTGGTCCAAAAAGGCACCGAAGTCTAAACTACATCTCCCAGAGTCACTGCCCATACAATCCTCTTGTGGCTGGCTCAGATTATGAGTCCCAAGTTCTGATTCGTCCAAGGCATCATTTTAGAGCTAGTTTACCCACACTGATTGGTCCAGTTCAGCAGTTCAAAACCAGAATGGGGAACTAGGCAGACAGTTCTGACTGCAAAGAAAGCAGGTTAGACAAACTGTAATTTTATTATTACTGTAAATGATTTCTGGCAATCAGTTACATCTTTCAGACAGGTTCCCTTTGCACTCTAGTGACTGCAAAATGGGGTGAATTAGCAGCAGCTTGAGTGGTACTCAATCAAAAAACACACAGTCCCCATACAACTAATTATGTCTGCAAACAGACAGCTCTTAAAGAGACAGTACCAGAGGTTCTAAAAACACTCACTGATAAATGGCTTAAACGCCAAACACCATTCAGGCTTGGAGCATTCAAGCAAGCTCCTGGAAGTCTTTTGGGAACCCCCATTTGCAGGGGGGTTACATATGAATTTTAATTCATGCTTATACTGTAATTTTTTGACAGGTTTTTGCATTGTGAAAATTTTTCTGCACAGTGCTTTGGACAGTGTGGACCTGTGACTGAGCTTATTTTTGTTTTGCTGCTAAAGGGCTGCTAATTATTTTATGATGAATAACATTTTAAAAGTGTAGCACATGCAAAGTAGTAAAAGTGAACTTTCATTGCATGCACCTTGACACCGCTTCAAGAATATCCCCAAATCCCAATTTCTAAGTGTAACCCCCCCCATGGGTGGGGCTTACCTTAATCTGCCCCTTGTGTGTTGCCCGTTCCTCCGCTGCCTCACCACCGCAAGTCCTGGGTGCTCCTGAGTCTCTGTCCAGCCCCACAACATGTTTTTTCTTTCAAAAGGGGACAGAGGAGCAAGGTTGCAGAACTGCCGCACTGGCTTGCACCTCAAATGTGTGAGTGGTGGTCTGCACATGTGCATCAGTGCATTCTTGTCTTCTCCCCATGATCACAGCTAAATGAAAGCCTCTCCGGTGCTCCCAACCCACAGAATCAGCTAGTCGGGGGTCGGAGACATGGAGGAGGCAGTTGAAGAGCCACATAATTATTTATTTAAGAGCGCCATGGATTGCCTTGTATGTGAGACCCCTATAAATATTAATGACCTGCCTGCCTAGTGCCTGGGGACTGTATAAAACAGCACTAGTGACAGGCAGAGGAGAGTGCTTTAAAATCTTAATTTGCAGCCAAATGACAGAGACAGAGGCTATTAAGAGACTATGGAGCAGATATTTATAAAAATATTAGTCTCTGGCTGCAGCAAAACTTTAAAGTTCGGACTCCGATAAACTGTATCGAACTGTGTGTTAAGCAGCCATATTTGTTATCTCTGACCCCAGAGACAGCCAATCGGAGTTCTAGGTGTCCAGAATGAAAAAGTGACTGCTGGAAGTATGAATCATATTTTAGGCACCCAAATCAATACATTTAATGTTTATTAATATTTCTTATGGCAGCTGCTTTCAGCCAGTCAGAAGCTGCCATTTCTGAAGTGAAACCCCAGGGACAGTTACAGTTCGGGGCAGTCTGGCATGGGCTCTCAGCGAGTCAGGAGGGCTCAGATGGTGTTGGAGGAAAATTTTGAAGCCAGCCTAGGGCTTCTGTAGCCAAATGCCAGAGAACTTGCCAAAGGATTTCTACTCCTTGGAGAGCCAGTGTTTGCAACTGAATATGCAGCGTCCTGAGAAAGCCCTCAGCATGGAAAATGGTTTGAACAATCTGCCAGAGATTGCAGTTAGCCTGGTTTGGCCTGAAGCTGAAGCCAACAGTGGAAGGAAGCCTGTGGATGCTGCTGTGCTAAGGAGCCAGAGAATATTGTGGAATCCTGCTGTTTGAAACCTGGGGCTGTCCGCTAAGAGACTGTGCGCTGCTCAGCCTGGAGCCACCTCAAGTTGTTTGCAGAAACGTTTGTGCTTAGGCCACTCTGGAGCCAGGTGAGGGACCTGCCAGCTTTTACCAAGTGGGGTGGACTGGAAAGCAGGGAGCCACAGGTGTGTGCCTGAGTGCTAGGGCACTCTTGTCCTACCTGGGGAGTCAGACTGTGGGGTCACTCCTTGGGTCTGGGCTCTTTGTGGACCAGGAAACCTTGTGCAGTGCTCCTGCACTCCGGTGGTGAAGAAGTTAACAAGCTGCCTGACTCTGCAAGCAAGGCAGAAGGTGATGAGCTGCCGGATCCTGCAAGCCCGCCAGAAGGTGTCAAGCTGCCAGACCAACCTACTTTATCCAGCAGTCCTGCTGCTGATTCACTTTGCTGCTCAAGGCCCCGGCTGTATGGTCTATCTCCAGACGTTGCCTTAGATCCTGTGACCTGGGATTCCAGAACTGTGAGTAAAACAGGGTCTACCCTGACCTAGGGAATTAAGTTCAAAGTTTGCAGCAAGTTAAAGTTTATTCAGCAGTTTTTATTTCAAGGGCCCCAATGTCAGCTGACCCACAGCAATGATCAGGCCTGCACCTTAATCTGGGTACACATTTAGGACTGTTAGAGGGCACTGGTACCAGTGGGGAGTTGGGCAAGGTAAATGTGGTGCTATTGTTGTGGGTGTACACAGGTATTTTTCATGGGTTTTGCTAGTTTATCGAGCATTATAATAGCCTTTTTCTCTGCTTTCCCATTCCTTTTTATATTTGTTATATACATTTGTATGAACTTTTATAAATTACCCTGCTTGTTGTATGTCTTTATGTCTGGTGCCCAGAGCCTCCAGGGTTGGACGTCTTAGAAATAAACTTTGCCTTGCCCTTTCCCTATAATAAAAGTGTTCTTGTTGTTACTGTTAAAACTGCCCGTGAGCATATTATTAGCTACAGTCATTGATTGCACGCGTTTTACAGTGCTACAGTTTAAAATGGTATTCTGTGTGGGGGGTGACTGGAAGGGGAGGTGGGTAGGTACAGCATCCCAGGAGGTTGTACTCCACAAACATCTGGCCCGCTATAATTGTACTCTGGGTGGAGGCACTGCTCTATTTTATTTATCTTTAGAAAAGCACCCCCGATTGTGACCAGAATAGAATCCAGGCACCTTAACCTGTATTGTAGTTATTAGGCAGGGGTGGCAGTCTGCTGGTACATGGTGCCTGAGTTATATAAAATTGTATAGAATCTGTAGTGAAGAGTCTGCCTGATAGTCTGACTTTATGGCTAGAAACAAGGATGTGAAAGAAAGCCTTGTTCAGAGGGGGTATTTGTTTTTGGCCAATTTGAAGGAAGCACAGGCCACTGTAGCTATAGCCAATAAAGCTGTACTTTTACAAGGTGGTACTGTACTAGAGGTCACACTGAACAGTGTTGTCTTGATTTTGTAAACACCTTTTCTAGATAATCTGATGCAATTGAAAACATAATCAGGAAGAATTGGGATTTACTCCTGACAAACCTTTTTTTTGAGATAACTACTGCCCTTCTGCCTTGTATGGTCTGCAGACATGGTAGGCATTTGTCAGATAGGCTGGTACACAGTTTTCAGCCTCTAACAACAGTGTCAGCTCAGTGCACACCCTGTCCTGTGTTATTGCTTACATGACTCCCTGAGATCTCATAAGAATGTTTCACGTCTCTCCTGCAAGTTCTGTCCCTCTCTCCTTAAAACCAAAATATTTACAACGATAAATGCTTCAAAAGGTCTATGAAGTGAAAATATTCATTATATGCAGCAAACATCATGTCATACTGTATATTTGCCCATGTCTGAATGTGGGGCATTATATGTTGAAAAAACCCATCTTGTTCTGTTAAGGTTAGAGTAGGAAACATCTCGATGTAATCTCAAATATCTAAAGGGGAACAATAGGGTACCAGGGAGAACATCTTTCACGTGAAGGAAACCGCAGAACAAGGGGCACAGCATGAGACTAAAAGGTGGAAAATTAGGGGAAACCTGAGGAAATTCTACTTCACTGAAAGAGTGGTGGAGAGATGGAACAGTCTCCCCAAGAAGTGGTGGGTAGGCCAGTGTTCAGGGATTCAAGAATGCATGGATAGGCACATGGGAATTATCAAGGTAGGGTGAAAGGGGGCTTGTAGTATCCAGGGTACCTTAAGCATTAGAAAGAGGGATAGGGCAGACTGGATGGGCCACAAGGCCCTTATCTGCCGACAACATCTGTGTACCTATGTATCTACTGTATGTATCTATGAATATATGTATTGCTAAATGGGATTCTACTAATGTTTGGCTTTGCATATTGCAAATATGCATGTCTTGAAATTTTGTGGCATTGAAAAAGTGCATCCTGGTGAATGAGCTGCTAACATTGAGTCACTATTGTTACGTTGGGAATCCTTTTGAGTTTTTCCCTTGGGCCTATGTATTTCCTGGCATCAAAAGGACACGTAATTTATACTAGTTCATAGCAGTCAGTAATGTTCCTAGTAAAAGAAATGAAAGACTTGCCTCCAAAGAGTCATATTTAACTGTACCTGAAAACACTGATGAGAACAACTCCAGTAGCCTGATATCACGCTTTAGGTATGGCCTCCAAAACTGCACACAGTACTCTTAAGTGCAGCCTTACCAGTGACCTGTAGAGGGAAAGATCACCTTTCTTCGCCTGGATGAAAAACCTTGCTGTGCACCCCAGCATTTTGTTCACTTTTGCAGCCACTCTCCTGCACTGGGCAGTGTTGTTCATGGTCCCTGTTATCATTACCCCTAGGTCATCTCCTCCTCAGTGGTAATTCAGGCACAGTTACATATTGATCATTTAGGCTTATGGATATCATTTCTGTAAATGGGATCATTATAAACAGCCTGCCAATTAGAAATCATTTCCTGTCCTATTTTAGTACAACTGAAGCAGCCCCTTGGCTTATGGTCTAATGCTGTTCCTTGTAGAGGGGTTATGTGGTATGGTGATGTTAATAGCCTTCTAATGTACTGATCAAAGGTGTGTGTGTGTGTGTGTGTGTGTGTGTGTGTGTGTGTGTATGTATATGTAGATATATATAGTGTCACAGTAATGTGTCAGCAGAAAAGGACCATCCTGGCCCATCTAGTCTGTCCTTTCCAACCCGCCTCTAATTCACACTACTGTCCAATGATCTTTTGTTCTGTCCACTAATCAACTCCTTATGTCCATCCCATGCCCTCTTAAATCTCTCCACCATTTCGCACCTACCACCTCCTCAGGTAATCTGTTCCAGGGTTCAACTACCTCTCAGTGAAACACCTCCTTACATTGCTTTTAAATCTTCCTCTCTCCAATCTTAGACTATGACCCCTTGTTTTAGCTCCAACTTTCCTTTTAAATAAGCTGCCTTCCCTCACTCTATTTATACCCCTCACTTGCTTAAAAGTCTCTATCATGCAACCTCTCTCCCTTCTAATCTCCAGCGGGTATAGATGCAGTTCTCCCCATCTTGTCTCATATGGCTTGTCTTTCATACCCTGCACCATCTTGGCTGCCCTTCCCTGAACCTTTTCTAACCCATCTATGTCCTTTCACAAGTGAGGCCTCCAGAACTGTACCCCATACTCTAGGTGCGGTCTGACCGTGGTCTTATATAAAGGCATCAGCACCTCCCTCTTCCTACTCGTAATGCACCTTCCTATGCATGCCATCATTCTGTTAGAAAATGGCTAAAAGAATCCTAACTTTCTGATTGGCTGGGACACAGATCTAGGCAGTGGTTTTTCAATAGAGCCCATATAAAAACAAGTTCCCATTCAGGGTGCCCCATTACATGCCATAGTCTTGGGCACCCAGAATGTTCAAAAAGCAGCCACCATGTTTTTCCCGCTAACTGGCGTACTGCTTGCGATGCCCTCCCCGCGAGACACACACCACTCCACCTATATCTGAACAAGCACAGACAAAAATGTATTTTTTAATACAGAGACCGACTCTGGTGCAGACACTACTCCCAACTTACGATCCCATGCCCACTCTCACAGGTGCCGATAGCCAGCAGCGCAACTCCCACCTTACAATCCCATCTCCTTTCACACATCTGCAGCAGCCTCTACCCTCAATTCCACTTCTGCCTTCTGTCACTGACTTGCTCCCTCAACTGCACTTGGTACTACCGACCAGGGGTTATTTTTTTTTTACACAGTTCTCTTTAGTTTTTCACTCTAAATGGCTTTTTCTACTTGAAAGTAGTAGCACTGGCATGTTGGGAGCTCAGCGCAGCTCCGCCACAGGTTAGCTCACCTTCATTGTTCTCCTCGCTCATCCAGAACACTAAAGCCAACATTAACACAATGCTGTTTGTTTTTTAAATAAAAAAAATGTTTTCCTCAGAGTGTAGATTCTGATTGCGCACTGTTTGTCCTGCCAAAACGAACTGCCCTCCACATGATAATGTCACAAATCAGCCCCCAATTAGTCTAATGACCGCTGATCCCACAGTTACAAAACTACTCCTGGATCTTTCTGTAATTCAGAGTATCTCTTTTATTTTGCTCTACACTGAGGAACAAAATAAAATACATCCAAAACGGATTTCTGGAGGACTTAAAACTGTATTTCATCTCAGCAGGTCGTCGTGGGGGGGGGTGAGTTGGTGAGGTTGAGGAACACAGGGACACACACACACACACACACACACTTACAAAACGTTTTCCAAAAGCAGAGCAGTGTGAGTAAGTGATGCGGACAGACCCATTTCCTGAGCTACCGCCCCTCAAAACCAGCTGCTGTAGTACTGGCACCTACCTCGGGATTGACGCCGCATGTCGGGCAGCCAAATAGATCGGTGCTGCCCGCTCCACTCTGTGCTCCTCTCATGCCACTAAGGTACGCCACTTTTCATTTATCTCCTTGGTCCACACAAACCATCAGCTGAGCAACAGAAAAAAACAAATTTCCCGCACGTCTCAGCAGAAGATGAAATTACCTGCTTTTTTTTTTTTTGAAACCGGAATAACTTCCCCGGTCTCACCTGTCTCACAAACAGTGATCTGCCATTTGTGCCGACAGCCCCTATCTCTCTATCCTCTAGCAACAGCTGCCACTTACAAAACAAACTTCTGCTGCCAGTGGCGATTGGGGGCATGAACAAAAATGAAACAAAAAAATGGAATAGAAAAGCAAAGGTGCCTGATCCTGACAGGTTGGGGAGGGTGCTTTCTAGTCATTCTGATCCAGGTGCAGGAACTATTTTATTTCAAAACTTACATGAAACTACTATTCTATTAGCAGTTTTTATTAAACTTATTTTTTTTACAGTGCCATTTCTAAAGCATAATAATACCCAACAGAATTGAAGTGTGTGCTATACCGGACCTTCCAGGAGCTATAAGGCCCTCTGCCTCGGTCCTCATTACGCCCCTGGGTGGTCTGGTATAGCACAATACCGCCCACCCTGTTGGGTATTATTGCTTACTTAGTCTTGCCCGCTGCATTGGTCACCTATTTATCGGGTGTCGGGGTATGCCATGGGGTCATAAGACCTAAAGCTCACCCCATTGTCCTATACTGCTGTGTGTAAACATATTTACATGTGGAATGGCATTAGTGTTGGGCCTTATGACCCCACAGTACACCCTGACACCTGTTGGTGTGTGGAGGGTGGTAGGGATGAGGGTGGGGTGGTAGGAGTGGGAACCCTGGGGGCGGGGCGTTAGGATTGGAAACCCTAACATCTCATTTCCCTACTTTTGTTGCTGTGGCATCCACTCTAACTGATGCATTAATGAAGTTTTTGCAAAGAATTTCCTTCTTTTCAGATAGTATAACTGTATCCTCATTTTACTGTGGGAGCACAGGGTCCGGTACAACAGTCTCCATATGTCACAGTGGGAGCGCAGGGTCCTTTGGACCCTGTGCTCCCATCCCTCCATCCAAATACTGAAACAGTGTCCACATTCATGGTGGGGAGTGCAGAATCCGTCCATCGAGATAGAACAACAGTATCCATATGTCATGGTGGGAGCGCAGTGTCTAAGGCCCTGCCCTGCGCTCCCATCCCTCCATCAAGATATTACAGCACTATCCATATGTTACAGTGGGAGTCAGAGTTCTTCAGACCCTGTGCTCCCATCCCCCCATACAGATAGTACAACAGTGTGAAAAATGGGAATACTGGCAAAGTTATGAGCATGCATAGAAATTGTGCAACGGACGCTCACAATGCGCTCATTTTTTGGAATTTTTTCGCTAAAGTTTCAACATCAGCATTATGGGACCTCCTGTCATGAACAGTGCAACTGTGATTTTGTTAATCCATCTCAAAAGTAGATTTCACCCAGTGACCATGCCATTCTGTACCACATGTGCAAAATCACATTAGAGACAGGATATGTAAAATGACAGTGAAAAGAAGCTGGTATTTTTTGTGACTGTGAACTGTGCAAAAAAAATACCAGCATTCTTTGTAAAAAGAAGCTGATATTTTTCACACAGTACTCCTATCGCTTGAAAATAAGCTGGTATTTTTCACACAATACACCTATTGTGCGAAAAATATATTTTTCGTGCCTGACATATACATTTTCCCATTGGAAATAATGGGAAAATTAAAAACAACTTAACTTTTGGACTGATTAGTATTTTTCCACTAAACCTCCAAAAGGCACACCTGTAACAAAAGGCTTTCTATGCTGAAAATTTCAGACCACAACATAAAGGCATTCTTGAGATACAGGTGAGCAAAAATATTAAAAAACTCAGATGTTTCCATTTTCTAACACGTTATGTCTCAGAAATCACTTGACAGAGTCCCATTAAACTTGGCAGGTCAAGAGAACTACCCCTAGATATTGTGTATGCCAAATATTATGCAAATCCATTGAAGGACTCTGAAGCTATTAAGACTCAAAGTTTGGACTTTAACATAGAAGTGCCATTTCACCCCAACTATACTGGTGTGATCGCACCAGTATAATATATATATACATACACACACACACACACACACACACACACACACACACACACACACACAACAGGAGTGGGGGTGAAAATGAGAAAATGACAAGATTAAAAGGATATTTTAGTTAGTGACATCAGTAACAGCAAGATATCAAAAAATATCATTGTTACTGTTGTCATAATGGATATTTTTTAAGTTACAGTTATCACAGTGGAATATTGAACCAATCAGAGAACAGCTTCCACAATGATGATGACATCACAGTGCCTAGTGCAGCACTGAAGCAAGCAGTTAAAATCAAAGAAAAGCAGCAAAATCTTTAAATAAACTGCAGATTTAAAAGTTATAACTTGTAAATGTATTTTATTTATTTGTCTATTTTTTGGATTACAAATACCTTTGAACCAGAGGTTCATTTACAAAGTTCGCATCACAGTAGAGATAGTACAGGAGAATACATTTCAGGTTGGCGTACATGAACATAAGTGGTAAATGAGAGAATATGTAAAACATCAAGGACACATTATATACAAGCTATTTACATTTCATCACAGGTGAGGGTATACAAAAGAATCATGGTGGACAATGGGGAGCTGAGGCAAAATAAGTCTAGGTAGAGAACAATGCTAATATAATGGGGAATTAGATACAACAATGGTAAAATGCATGTACAGCTGAATTATAGTTCATTGCAGGTGCATAAAACAAAAGATCTAGGAAGGTGGCATTAAGGGGTACTGTCAAGATGGGTAGAATAGAGGGCAGGGTAGAAAGGGGTAAGGCAGTCAGATGATGACTTTGTCCAGAGTGGTGTAGGTGTTAAAGGGTAGGGTGGGATGGTGAGGAGAGCAAAGGAAAGAGTAATAAAAGAAGGGGAGGTCAACGGCAATGGCCCTAGCCTGAAAATGAGAGGTGGGCATTACCGCAGGGTGGTAGGAGTGAGTGAGTGCAAGACGGGGCCAAAGGTTAGGGCAGGCAGTCACAACTGTTTAGCATATAGAGATGCTGACATGGGCTATTTTTAAATGGGCCAAGGGTAAGGTAGTTATTGATCTCAGGGGGAAGGTTGTTGAGCTAGGTAGGTGCTCAAAACCTGAAAGACCGCTGCCCCTGGGCAGTCCGTCAGAAAGGGACTAGGTATTTTAATGTGAATGCACTGCATGTGTTGCAGAGGTGTGGAGCTGGCAGCAGAAGGGGCAGGGTGCTAGGAAGGGTTTGACCAAGGCTAATTTTCTTGGCAAATAGGCAGGTCTAGTAAGTGACCCTACCCTTGAGATTCAGTCAATGTGATTGTGCATAGAGGTGCAGTATGGGTTTGTTAGGGGCACCAGTGGCAAGCCTTCACACCTTGTTGAGAGCCACCATAATTCTTTTCAGTGCGGAATCTGTGGCTGCTTTGTAGATAATCAACCATAATCAATGATGAAGATGATGGAGCTGGAGACAGTGAGCCTGAAGGCTTCAGGGGTGAGGCAGTGATGATGTCTATAAAGAGCGCTGATCTGGGAGTTGATAGTTTTAGATATGAGGTTAATATGTGTGGAGTAGGACAGGGAACTATCTAGGTTAATCACAAGGTACTTGAAATCGTTGACTTGTTTAAGGGGGTGATTTAGGTTGTTTACGATGGTTAGACCGGTACATTTGTATTGAGGACTAGAGAAAAGCATTACTTTTATTTTCTTATAATTCATCAGTAATTTATGATCTCCAAACCACCATTCAACAGCAGTGAAACTTAATTGGAGGTCCTTGGTGAGCAGGTGGGGTCGATGTAGGTGGAAAAGAGGATAGCATCATCTGCATACAGACTGTTGTATATATCAAATATACAATAGCCTGACTCAAAATAGGCAGTTTATCATCACTTGCGAGTGGGCAGGACTTTCATAACTCACTTGTGTACATTCTATTTGAGCCTTTCCTTGAGGTTCTTGCAATATCTGCAGCTGTTAAAAAGTACAGTGATTAATTTGGAATCTGTAGTGAATAATTTTGTATGTTAATACATCCTAGAAGATCACTCGTACAGTTGCTAGAGTGGCCTCACATACAGTCTTAGGGTATGAGAACCATGAACTGTGAATCAAAGATGAACAGTTCTGATATTCTGAGAATGAAAGTGGCACCACTCTTACAATCGTAAGAGTGATCTTCTAGGATGAATTAATATATTATTGCTCCTCTGCCCGAATATGCCCATTTCTAGGGCACGTGCGTAAGTGACACACTTTGCAGAATTAAGGTCTCACATGTATGGGAAAGGAGTAATCTGATTGGTTGAGAGTGTTCCCTCACTCTATTATAACCACATCAGTCCTGTGGTAGCTAAGTTGAATTGACTGCCAGTCAGCTCTCAAGTAAATGTTAAGGTTTTGATGTTAACGTAAGACTTGAATGGAGTGGGTCCCACCTATATCTTGAACCTTCTTGTCCCACATGAAGCGACAGAGGGCTAACCTACTGCATGTTCCCAGAACCCATTTGAGGATGGCAGGAGACTAGGCATTTGATGCAGACACCACAGCCCTGGAGTATCTTGCCACTAAATATTCATTAGCTTTCAACCTTGGATGTTTTTAAAAGGCAGGTTAAGGGGTTCTTGTTCACGTGAGCTTTTTAAAGAAGCAGTGCAATGAACATTTTTTTCCAAAAAAGCTAGTTTCAGCTATATATAATAACAAATATTAGCATACCTGTCAAATGTAGTTGTCTAGGTACCTCCTATGCTGCACACCGAGGGCTGGATATTCAAAAGGGTTGCGCAATGCGCAATAGAGTTGCACCAGCGCAAGTCAGAAAATGTGCCATCCTGTGATATTCAGCAGGAGGCAGTTGCACCACTGAAAACATGCAGAGCAACAAGCGCCAATGATAATGAAGGCATGCAAGCTGAAGAGAGGAGAACCATGCATAAAGGTGCAGTGTGATGTTCAAAGACTTGCGTCAATGGCACACAGTGAAACAGGGGAAGTTGCATCATAAGCGGAAATGAGCCAAAATAAAAAGAACAGGAGAGGAAAGCCACATGGAGATAGAGGCAGAGACAAGCACAGGAAAACAGCACAAAGAGAGGGCAGGCCGGAAACCATACCACACAAGGGGCAAGGGAAAGTGTGTGGGGCACTAGAAAGCAGAGGCCAGTAGGTGTACCCGGTGCAGGGGAGGTAGCAGTCAGGACAGTGGGGGAACAAAGCAACAGCTGCTGGGGCAAAGCCAGGGACATGGACAGTGCCACCTTCCACATGGATGCCGTAATGAGGGGGTGAGAAAGCATGCTGTAGGGGACTTGGCGTGGAAAGGCCCGTCGGTGGTATGCCCCCAACAGGCAGTACCGAGCCTGCACCAGCTTTGAGCTGTGCACAGATATTGAGATTGCGGGCCGGTACTGCCTGAACAGGGCAATACTGAGGTGGCTCTGTGAGCTGTGCAGTGATGTGATGCAGGCACCCACACGACGGAGTCATGCTCTGTCAGTGGAGACAAAGGTAACAGCTTGCATGTGCTTGCTCGCCACGGGTACCTTCCAGAGACCAACAGGGGACACCACAGGCATAACACAGTAGGCCACGTCATGCATCCTCACCCAATTCCTCAGCGCACTGCTGCCACATGCTGCGGAGTACATCCATTTCCCCAGCACTGTGGTGGAGTGCACAGCAAATATACAGGAGTTCCACAGGGTAGCACGTATGCCTGGCGTGCTAGGGGCGATAGACTGCACCCATGTGGCCATACGCGCACCACCTGGCCCCGATGGGGCCGCCTACATGAATCATAAGGGATATGCCAGTGTCAACTGCCAGGTGGTGTGTGATGCCAGTGGGTGCATCATCAATGCCTGTGCCACGCACCCTGGGGGAGCACATGATTCCTTCATCTGGCACCAGTCGGCACTGTGCCACCGATTGAGTGGGGACATCCCCACAGGTCATCTAGTGGGTGAGTATGTATATAGAACTGACATATCGTGGGCAAAGGGGGGTATGGCCAGAGGTGCCATGGGTGTGGCCCACAGGGCTTGGGGCAGTCTGAGGCTGAACAAGACACTAACCTCCACTATCTCCACACAGGTGACAGTGGATATCCACTCCATCCCTGGCTGCTCACACCCTACCAGTGGCTCACGACCCCATCGCAACAACACTTCAATGAAGCACATGCCACCACACGCAACTTCATTGAGTGGTTGTTTGGGATGCTGAAGGCGTGTTTCTGTTGCCTGGACACCTCTGGCGGTGCCCTACAGTATAGCCCCTCAAAGGCCTGTGGGATATTCCTGGCCTGTTGCATCCTGCACAACATGGCCAAAGACTGTGGGATAGCCATACAGGTGGAAGAAGGGACAGCGATGGGGATAGACGGTGATCCCGGTGATGATGGGATAGAGCAGCCCCCTTTGGCCGACAGGACCCTGACTGATCCGGCTGGCACAGCTGCACCGGGACACCATCACAGAGGAGCACTTCAGCCAACACAGGTAAGTCATGGTGCCATGTGCAACCACCAGTGGCTAGGGCACAACCCACATACACGCATGGAAACACACCAGGGGCATGCTGGCAAGGGAGTGGCAGGGCACAGAAGCACACACATACAACCAGGGAGGGGTGAACAGTGACATGCCACATGGATGGACACACCACGCACACACAATAGGCACAAAGTGCACAGGGTCAGGTGCAAAACTGAGCTGGAACGCAAACACTAGCAACACACATGTCCACAGGCCACCACGTCCACTGACTGTCCATACATGTGTGTCAGATGCTGGGCACCATTGCACTTTGGTGTACAGCGCAATGCAGGCATCATCATGCACACGTACCTGTGGACAGCAGCCGGGAGGGTGTGCAGGTGGACCATGTGTCTGCGTGCAGGGCCGGGCACCCACATGTGCACTGCCCACCGAAACACACAATGCACACAGGGCAGCACTAGACAGTGCCCACGCTGGGAGACCGGTCAGTCTTGCGGCACAATGCATTTGTCTGCCTCGGATGCGTGGGCGGCCCTGCCGGGACCCAGCAGCACTGGCAGGCTGAACACGGGCCTCATGGGGTGGCACCGATGGTCCACCAGGGGTTCCACTGCGTGAACGCGACTGTTCCCGCACAGGGGTCTGCAGCACACCGAACATACCTGCACCAGGAGTGCTCGGGATGCCCACAGCTGAACCCGGCGTCGACAGGGTGGGTGTCGCACGATGCTGGGAATGGGGAGTGAATAGCGAACTGCGCGGTGTGAGCGATGCATGGGCACCTGACACTGTGCCCATTGTGGCCATGACAGAGATGAACGTCTGTGTTTGCCTGTCAATGGCAGCGGTCAATCTGTGACAGGGTCCTATCGGTGTCCCTGCTGAGTCGCTCCTTGGCCCACTCCAGAGCCACACACAGTGCCTCCACAGATGTTGCAAGCTGCATCTGCTGCTGTACTGATGCCTGCAGTAGGCGGGTGTGCTCGTCAAAGAGGTCGTCTGCCACCTCGGCATCCCGTCCCTCAGGGTATGTAAGGGCCTGATGTTCAGCACCCCTTGAGGGTGGGAACTGCTCACCATGACCAGGTATGGGCAAGTTCACAGGCGGTGCACAGGCATCACCGCTGAACCCTGAACCCCCAGTCCCGGTGGGCGACTGCTGCTGCCACCCCTCCGCCTGCTGTGCCCAAGGGATCAGTTGTTCCGTCGCTGTGGCCGCAACAGTCCCACTGTCCTGACCAGCCACCGGTGCTGCCCCATTGGTGCTGACAGGTACAGCCTGGGACTGTGCTGACATGCTGGCACACACATCGGAACCAGCCAGGTCCATGGGCATGAGCTGGCCTGCTGTGTGTCCATTCCGTGGCACACACATGTCACTGCTCCATTCCGTGGCACACACACGTCACTGCCCATGATGGTCGTGTCTTCATCATTGGTGCAGGTCTCTACCACAGCAACAGCATGCTGGCATCCTTGGATGCCAGAATGCTGAGACACAGGAAGGGCCACCCCCACACCTGTCTCAATGACATCAATGTGGACAGCCAGGTGGACTCACTGTTGCAATGCTTCGATGTATACCTGTGGAGGTGGATGGTCCCTCCTCCAACTCCAGATGACTGTCCGCAGTGGACAGGCCTCCACCGCTGACCTCTGCAGACACGCGGGATCTGTAACAGAAAGTAAGGACACGTTAGTGCATGTGATCTAACCTCCCCCGACAGACCATGACTACCATGCAGTGATGGGCTACCACCTGTCTAAAGCCACCTCCTGGAACGCCCTCTATGGCACTGCACTGCATGCTTGCAGCAAGCCTGTCCTCTGCCGGTGTCAGCTGCACCACCTCCGGCTGGCCCCCGCCTGTTGCAACACGTGCCGCCCTGATGGCAGCCACCTTCTCCTTCACCCTCCTCCTGTCAGTACCCATCTTCTTCTTACATTCCTGCATGGAGCGCTGGTGGCTGCCATGCAGGTTGACAGCACGTGCCACCTCCACCCATGCAGCAGCATGGGCCTGTGGGGTGCCCTGCTGTCCACTGAGCAGTGGCTCCTGATCAAGGTAGGCCTTGAAGAGTGCCTCCGTCTTGGCCTTGGTGAAATTGGGCCTCCTCTTCCACCCACCATTGTAGTCCTCCTCACCCAGACCTCGCTTGGTCATTATTCAACCTGTAAGGATGACAGTGGTTACCTGTGACTGTGCAGTACAAAGCAAGTCTCTACCACAGTCCAAACCCCCACACAGCATGCAACTCACCAATAAACTGCAGTAACCAAATATGGCCACTGCAGAACATTGTTGCATCTATATAGCGCAATCCGTGCAAATTAGGTGAGGCAACTTTAATTAGATGCAAATCAGCGCTCTGTGCCATTGAATGGCTGATCGGATGATTAGCATATGACTGATGAATATCATGCCATTGCGCTTTGCGCGGTGTGTTGGCGTGCTGAGCCAATGGCGCGGTTCTTGGTCGTGGTACACCTCTCCGCCATGCCCAGGTAGCTTACACAGGCATCTGCCGTGCTGATGACATGCTGTGCATGGTAGGCAATGCAGGGCATGGCCACCATTGTGCCAGTGGTGCTATGGCGAGGGTCACTACATGGCGCTGTGTCACAACTGCGTGTTAGTTTGCTGTGGTGCTGGCACACAGGCAACCAATCACACTAGGTGCATACACATCCGATGGCGCTGTGCGTGGCCTTGCGCCAGAGACCCATGACCCTGTGCCCGACCTTTGCCCCCTTGGCGCCATACGTCCGGCATGGCTGCACCTCTATCGCGCTGTTCGGTAACAGTGTGATAGGGAATGGTGGCGGCACCACGCAGCATTTCCACGCGGGTTACCAGCCTGCAGAGTGCCATTGCCTACTATAGCGGTTGAGATGGCACAGAGAGGCCCCACAATGGAGTGCCATTGAGCTGGCCAACCTTGGCCATTGTGGAGCCACCATGGCCCACTGTTTGGAGATGAGGCACTGGACAGGGCCAGGACCCAGGTCTGGCAGGAGGTGGCCACTGACCTGGAGGCGGCCACTGGATGCAGGAGGGCATGGAGCAGTGCAGGCA
The DNA here is from genome assembly GCA_016271365.2 of Neoceratodus forsteri. NCBI lineage: Eukaryota > Metazoa > Chordata > Ceratodontiformes > Ceratodontidae > Neoceratodus > Neoceratodus forsteri. The sequence continues at coordinate 12,154,162 of JADMNL010000027.1, forward strand.
CCATTATGGGGACCTCAGGAGGAGGAGGCAGAGCTACTTGCCCATCTGCGGTCATGTGCCAGGAGGGAAGGTGGTGCCTCATTCCAGGTGGGTGATACGCTCCACACACTCTGTTTGGTCCATATGGGTAACACTGTCTTATGTGTCCAGCACATAGGGGAGGGGTAGTCTAGGGTTGGCTGTGGCGGTGTTTACAGGGTATGGGGTGGGTGGTTCTGGCTGGGTGGGTGGGCCACACATTGGGGCAGGGGGACTTTGCTTTGGGATTGTACTGATGTTTTTCTCTCCTTTTTTCTCCCACAGGCATGGACGAGTAGCGGCGGGTGGGGGAGCGGCAGCAGAGGGAGGAGGATGCAGCGCACAGGTGTGTCGGGGACCACCACCACTGACAACAATGGCCTGATGAGAGTGAGTGCCATGACACCATGGTTGCTATTGCATGCTGTGTGACAGGGTGGGAAGCAGGGCATGGCCACCATCCATGGACACCACTGCCATGCACGCGACATGTGACAGTCAGCACTGTCCAGTGGCACTGCATGTCTGGGAGTGCATCAATGGTGGTCCATGCGATGCACTGGGCACATGGCTGTGGCACTGCCTGCACACCACATAGCCACGTTACTGTACGGCCTTGGTGGTGCTGTGCAGGACATGGGCGGTGGGTGTGTGCAGTGGTCCACATGGCTGTTGCTGCCTGGTTGGCCATGTCTTGTGGACACGGTCACTGTGGGTGGGCGCACACCATCACAGGAGCGTGGCACATGGCTGTATGCCATGCATAATGGGTGGGCTGCAGGGGGATGGACAGTCACACCCATTGACCCTGATCCCTTGTCCTAGGTGAACAGATACTCCTGTGGATCCAGTAGGCTGTGCAAGAGCTGCTGCAGGTGGCAAGGGAGTCCCTGAACATCCTGAGGAACATACACCAGCATGGGGTCAGGTGGAGGAGATGGGCCAGATGACAGCCCCAAGCGGAGGAGGACCAGGCCGGCCGCTAATGTCTACATGCACCTACCTACACCTTCCCCCCTTTGACCAACCCTCACACCCCGCCTTCCCTCTCCCATGTGTTCATCCTTGCCCCTTACCCACCCCCACCTTGTTTCTGTCCTTCCCCATTTGTACATAGTTTTCTGTATATAGTTGTGTTTTATATATTGCAATAGAAATATTTTGATATGAATACTGTGGTGATCTCTGATTTGCAGCTGGTTATAGGTGCTCAGCTGCAGTGGTGTGCATGGCATCTGGGGTGGTTCAGTCATGGGTGTGTGTGTGTGTGTGTGTGTGTGTGTGCATGGGGAAGTGTCTATGGTGTGGGAGTGTCTATCAGTCGGTGTCTGTGGTGTGTGTGTGTTGTTCCCTGTGCATTGCATTACTGTGTGCAGTGGTCCATGGTGCATGCTCTGTGTCCATTGTGCCCCCTGTCAACCCATCCTTGGCCTGTGCAGCTGACACCCTTGCATGTCTGTGGCCTGCAAGGTCTGCTGCCTTGTCAGTGGTGGCTGTCCATGCAGGTCATCCACTGTAACCGTCACGATGCTGGGTTGCCTCCTGTCACTGGTGTGGTGCATGTTTGCCTTGGGTGACACTGTGGCCTCCGCAGTTGATGTCCCACCTCCATGCTGTGGCTTGTGTGTGTTGCAGGGGCTGTGCACCACTGTTTGTGACTTGTGCTCCAGGCATATGATAGTGGCGTATGGGACCACAGTGCATGCACAGGGTGGGTGTCACCCCTGTGCCATGGAAGACTGCAGGCTGTGTGTGTTCAGTTTTCATGGGCCCACACTGGGGGCTTGGTTGCCACATTACTGCATCCCTGTGTTATTGTCCCCGTGGGTATGGGTGTGTGTGTGTGCCCCTGCACTGTGTTGCATCTAGTGTGATGCATGCTTCCACGCACCACTGTGGGTGTCTGTGCTGGCTGCTGTGGCTAGTGGTGGGTCGGGATGCGTCACTTGTCTACTGTGCACGGTGCTGTATCAGTGGTGGTGGCATCAGGGGCACGCCCTTTCCCGTGTGGGGTACCTCTTGTGCCGATGCATGGTCGGTCCTCTCAGCTGTGCCTCCAGGGGATTGTGCGTGTTGGCACTGTGTCTGCCATTGTTGCATTGCCGTGTGCTGCCACCCACTGCTGGGTGCTCATGTGGTGGGGCTGGCTTGTATGGTTCTGTGGTACGAGGTTGCAGTGTGACAGTGGGGGTGGTGGTATGCATGGGGTTTCCTGTAGTGGTGGTCATTGCTCATGGGGTGTCTGGGGGTCACAGTGCAGGGTGTGCAAGTGCACTGAGGGGGTGTGACACGGGTGATTCGCCCTCCTTGTGTGGCAGTCTCAGCTTGCCGGTGGGTGTGCTGGGGCACCATGGCCCAGCTGTGCTTTGTTTGCTTGTCCCCATGGGCTGGTGGATATTCCAGCCCTCCCCAGTTGTGCTGTGCTTGGGGTGTGGGGGTGCATTGTCAGTTCTGCTGTGTGTTCCTGTGCCCATCTGTGGCATGGGTGGTGGGCCCCTACCTACCTCCCTGGTTGTGCAGTTACATTGCTCTGCTGCTGGGGGGCTCCCTGCTTGCGTATGGTGCCTCTGGACTGCTCAGCTGGGCTGCCCTTGTTGCTCATAGAGCGCATTGATCGCTCAGCTTCCTTCCTAGGTTGGCGCTATGGCCAGGTTGTCGCGATATTCAGACGTTAGCTGTTGCCAATTTGGCTTGTTCCCTTTTGAATATCGCATTTATTGCACATGGGCGCAATGGACTTGTGCTTGGTTCTGCTATTGCGCACTTTTTGGGCGCAGTTTGAATATCCAGCCCTATGTCTTTGTTTGTTTATTTTCTCGATCTTAACCCTTGCCAGGTCTAGAATGCTATTTCTTTGCAACATGTGGCAGCCATATTTTTTTCTTCAGAAAAAACTAAATTAAAACATTTATAAAATAGTCAAGTTTAGGTGGGATTAGAAAATTGCACCACCTAATAAAACTGGAAGATGCCTGGGATCTTTCATAGGAAAAAAAAAGTTAGGGTAAAATGTTTTGCCCAATTTCATTGAACTGCTACTCTAAATATGTGAGCTATCTCTGATTTGCTGTTGATTGTTGTTTGTTTATCGTTCTGTTTAGTAATTTTCATTAAATGCATGACAGCACGTTACATTTCTGGAAAAGTCCATACTTCACAGTCCATACAACAGGTACCCAAATTAAGGTTGTGTGAGTAAGAGTCCCAGCAGTTATTCACATATGGCAGTGTCAGTGGCTCAGTAGGTATCACACTCACCTCTGAGGCTGGGAGATCAGAGGGCTGTGGGTTAAGTTCCCACATCTGGCACTTGGTCAATATCCTAGTACTGACACCTGTAGTGCAGCATGAGAGGGTGCTGCACTTCTGAGGTGTCGCCTTTGATGAGACGTTAAACCGAGGTCCCATCTGCCTGGATGGTGGTAGTTCAGGTGGATGTTAAAGATCCCATGGCACTTATCGAAAAGAGTAGGGGAATTTCCCCGGTGTCCTGGCCAAATTTCCCTCATTCACTAAAAATACCACCAACTGCTTAATCTGGTTCAAGATCAGTTGGCATCCATCTTTATCCCCCTCCCTCGGGTAGTGCCTGAAAATAGGCAGGATTTGTCTAGTGCACTTACCTGGTCAACAAAAACTAAATAAATAAATATGGGTCAAAAGCATTCTGGAGTCCTAGTCGGTCTACATCCCTAAACTTTAAATATTCACTAATCCCAGTACAACTGATAATTACTGACCTGCCAGGTGTTAAAGTTCTCTAGTAAAAACAAAACTTAATCAAGGTTTATGTAGAACCCCTTTTGAGACTTTGTATTGCCCAGAACAAAGTATGGACTGATGTTTGATTCTTATTTAAAGGGTAACAGTCAGCACTATGAGCCCCACAACTGAGTGTGGTACTGGACCCCGTTTGCACTTTGTGCAGAAAAAAATTTTTTTCATTTACTGTTCACTGCCAAATAGTAGATTGACTCAGACTGATTCTGCTGACTTGCAGGCTAATATTTTCTTTAACCACAAAAGCTAGAATCCTCTGCAGCTGACATTAGAGCAAGGCGGCAGCAGTGGGAGATTCTGTAGGCTACAGTGCATGCTAGAAATCTCTGCAACTATAACAAACGCTGTCCTTATTCAGAAAACATTTGTGCAGTTAAGATTGGGCCAACAGCCTGAGAGGAACTGAAACCTACATTACACGTGAAAAGATTCACAGCTATACTGTACATTAGACAACTGATTTTAGGCCAAACTGACCTTGAGTTATGATAATTTTGCCTATTTTTGTCTCGGTCTGTATGCAAGTAACTGTGGGTGCCCAGACAGATGTAAAAGAAGATAATCTAGAAGTCAAATCGTAGGATCTCTCCTCTTGTGCCACACAAATTATCAGCACGTCGATCAAGCCTCAACTAACACTTCAGGAGTGCAGCTAGCAACAGCTGGCAGCTGAATCCATGAAGATGTCACTGTTAGTGAAAACTGAGAGATGCTTAAGTTTTGCATTATTTATTCAAAAAATGCTTCTTTGATCTCTTCTTTCTATACATTATTCAAATTTATTTACAACAGATACAGTCAGATTGTACTGTATGGGCATTGGGTTTAAGTCCTAGCCGACCTTGATTTGTGATTTATTTTATTGAACAATTTCAGCTCGAGATTCGGATTGAGATATAACTCCTTGTTTACAATAGAGTCCTGGGGAGGAGCAGCCAACAACAAACCAATGCAATAACACGTACATAAAAGACATAATCATTCAAATTCGTTAAAGTAAGGCACAATGGGGATAGAAGCGGTAGTGAGTGGGATCAGAGGAGCAACAGAAATGGAGCAAGAGGGAGGGTTGGAGAGGTACCTCAGGTGTCACATCAGATAAGGACAAAAAGGCCAGTAAGATGGAGGGGACGGAGGATGCCATCTCCACCGAAAGGGTGCGGGTAGCCCTCAAGGCCCTAAAGAAAGAAAAATCTCCTGGGCTGGATGGCATTCACCCGAGAGTACTATGGGAATTGGTGGACATACTGGCTGCACCCCTGGCGCAGCTCTTCAACAGGTCGCTTGAGACAGGGAGGGTACCTTGGGATTGGCGAGAGGCACATGTGGTGCCAGTCCATAAGGGGTTGAGGAAGTACCAGGTAACTATAGACCCATCAGTTTGACCTAGGTGGTGGAAAATTAATGGAGAGTATACTAAAGGAAAAATTGGGGTGTACTTGGAGGAGGGGAGGTCTGGATAGTCAACAACATGGGTTTGTGCCAGGTAGATCATGTCAAACCAATCTTGTGGAGTTCTACGAATGGTAACATCAGAACTGGAGAGGAGAAAGCCTGTGGGTGTATTATTCTTGGACTTCAGCAAATGCTTGACTCTGTCCTCCACAATGGTCTGGTGGAGAAACTGATGGGGTTGGGAGTAGGCCCTTTGGTCAGAAGGATTGAAAACTGGCTAGCTGGATGCACCCAGAGAGTGTGTCTGTGGGGGCTCTCTAACCCTAGAGAGGTCAGTAGTGGGTACGCATGAGGCTCTAGTTCTGGGTCCGATCCTGTTTAATGGCTACATATCGGACATCAGGGAGGGTATAGGGTGTGAAATGAGTCTCTTCGCTGATGACTCCAAGATGGGAGCAGTAGTTGAGGGGAAGAGGGAGGTTGGCACTGCAAGGGACCTGGACACCCTGGAAAGCTGGGCTCACATGGAAATTAAATTTCAATATCACCAAGTGCAAGGTGTTACATCTTGGGCGGAAACCCTAAACATAGGTACACCCTGGGAGGGAGGTGCTGGAGGCCTCAACAGGGAAAAGACCTAGGGGTCATGGTGTATGCATGTATGAATAACTCTGAGCAGTGCAGAAGAGTGGCTAGCAAGGCAAACAGGATGTTGGGATGCATCGTAAGGGGATCATCTCCAGGAGCAGGGAAGTGATTCTGCCGCTGTACAATGGACTGGTCCACAGATTTGACCCACAGATATATATGTCTACAGTGGAAATGTCAAGAAGTTATTCAAACGCTGTCCGAAATTACACAATGCAAGCTAGTGCATCAGGATACTCATGGGAAATAATTAACATAAACTTTAAAGTCCTGTTAGTGTAGTCTCACTGGTTGCACGGCATTAAGCAAATGACAATGTTGTTCAGAGCATGTATTTTATTTCCCCAATATTGTGATGCACTGATGGTATGTAAATTAATGCATACTCTTGATGTGATTTTTATTTATTTATTTATTCAATCTTGGATTACAATACCTTTGAGCGGGAGACTGCTCTTTTACAAATGTTCCACGTCATAAAGGGTGGGTATACAAATATTGTGGGTTTAGCAGTATCTAGCTAGGTGAGTAAACATAGACAAAAATACATTGTAAATAGGAAACAGAGAGGGTTTTAACACTAGGATAATTCAGGTAACAGTAACAGTAGCAGCCTAGGTGGCATTGTCAGGTAAAAGACATTAAGCAGCTATCCAGAAAGGAGAGTAGGGGGCACTGAGTGTGGGGGGGGGCCATGATGACTATTTAGGGGGAGGTGGGAGGGGAGAGTGCAGGGTATTGTAGGGCAAAAATGGGGACAATTCAGGGTAGAAGTTCAAAGTAGGAGTAGCGAGGAGATGGTAATAACCTGAAAGGTGAATAAATTGTGTCTTGCTTATGGGATTCCCCCCCAGCAGCTACTGTATCTGTATTGTGTTTTTTTAATCATATATTACCATGGGAAGATGGAGTCACATTAATTCTCCAAGGATACTCCAAGTCAAATCTTTCCTAACCTCTGCTGCAGTATGAGGGCTTGGTGTCAGTAGTTTTTAAAATGGTAAATATATATTTATATCTATTTACATACTGTATAAATATATGCTATGAAAGTGTCTGTACAAGGAAATAATGCCATTGAGGGAACCCGATGAGGTAATTGGCTTTGTGGTATTATGACTTCATTAGCCTCCAAGGATGGCATTATTTCACTAGTACACAGCGCTTTCATAGTGTTTGTTTTGTAAAATTTATAAGGAAGGTCGAGACAAAAATCACAGCATAGAAACATTTTTATTTAATGTATGATTAGCCTTCATTTGTTAATGGAATGATAATTTGTTAATTGATAATTGGGTGCTGATTGGTTTAATTAGTAGTTAATTTAAATAAGTTCATTTGGATTGTTGTAGCACATAGCTTTAATTGATGGGTATATGGATTTACTTGATAAGCCACTTCTGATTTATAGATCTTATCCCTACACGTGGAACTAAATACGATGACATTCCAGTGCAGCCTATATACAGGCCTGATACATCGAGGGCTAACCATGACCATAATGACACAAGTTCAATGAGTGAGTGCCCTTATGATGTGGTTTGCCCTCCAATGGTTTATTTCCAAGTATAGCAAACAACATGGCTTCACTGGGATGGACATGTCAGACAAACTTGATTGAATTCTTCGTGAGGTGACCAGGGTGGTTGATCAGGGTGGGGCAATGGATGTGGCCTGCCTGGACTTCGGGAAGGCCTTTGACATGGTGCCCCACAGAAGGCTGGTTAATAAGTTGGGAAGTCTAGGGGTGGGGCAGAAAATAGTAAGATGGGTAAGGAACTGGCTGACAGGGAGAAGTCAGAAGGTGGTGGTCAATGGGGTGCAATCTGGGGAGACTGGGGTGTTGAGTGGGGTCCCTCAGGGGTTAGTGCTGGGGCCCATTTTGTTTAACATGTACGTTGGTGACATGCAGAGGGACTTATGAGGAAGGTCTGCCTTTTCACAGATGACACAAACGTCAGTAACAGGGTGGACACCCCGATGGGGGGGTGGACGCAATGAAGAATAATATAAGGTTACTGGAAGAGTGGTCGGAAACATGGCAGCTGAAATTCAATGCCAGGAAATGCAAAGTGATGCACTTTGGGAGGAGGAATCCAAATACCACATACACACTGGGGAATGGCAGCAAACAGGCAGGAGAGAGGATCTAGGATTATAATCGCAAATGATCTTATGGTGGGGACCCAATGCAGCAAAACAGTTGGCAAGGCTTACAGGATGTTGGGGTGCATAGGGAGAGGGAAAACCAGCAGAAGGAGGGAGGTGCAGATGCCACTTTATAGCTCCATGGTGAGGCCACACCTGGAATATGGGTACAGTTCTGGAGGCCCCATCTAAGAATGGACACAGATGGCATGGAAAGAGTGCAGAGAAGAGCCACTAAAATGGTGTGTGGCCTAAGAGGGATGGCATGAGGAGAGGTTGAGGGAACTGAATTTGTATCCTCTGGAGATAAGAAGGGACAGAGGGGACATGACTGAAACATTCAAGTATGTGAAGGGATTAATAAAGTGGGAAGAGCTTATTTACAGGGAAGGTAGATACAAGAACTAGGGGCATGGACTGAAGGTGGAGGGGGAGGTTTAGGGAAATGTTAGAAAGTATTACTTCACAGAGAGAGTGGCTGAGCCCTGGAACAGACTGTCAGAGGAGGTGGTGAGTACCAGTACAGGGGAAGGACTCAAGAGGGCCTGGGACAAACACAAAGGGTTGCCAAGGGGACGATGAGGGGAATGTTGGGGGTGGTGACAGGTAGAGGGAGGGAGGGACTGGGCAGACTCGGTGGGCAAGAAATGCCCTTTTCTGCTGTAACATGTCTATGAATCTATGAACAATCTTTTATTTTACATAATACAGTTGATATGTGTGTGTGTGTGACAGAACTTCAGCACAAAAGCAGTGAGGCAAAGGTCACCCAGAAAGAACATTGGCAAAGCCAGATTTGACATTTATATATATAGTACATATATTTTAGGGCATGGTTGTGCCCCATAGTTAGGTTGAGTAGGCAGTTTAATGTTACACCTCAAATTTTGCATGTTAAGAACTTTGCAACCGATAAATGGATTTGCACAAAATGTGGCATGTTGTATACTGTGGGGTAGATTTCTTGACATGGCAAGTTTAGTTCTGGTCAGATGTGTGGATTCTACAATCCGGACAGTGCAAAAACCTTTAAAGTTGCCAGTTTTTGCAGTTTTTTTTCTTGCTTACCTTGTGCCCAGATGGTGTGGAAATTTGGTGTGATTTTTTATGGTAGAAGGAATTATGGTAACAGAACTGCAGAACTTAAGAATGCATGGGATAGACATAAAGAAATTCTGAAGGTCAGGGGTAAGGGGCAACAGACTTCTAGGAAAACATAAACTCAACTTACAAGCTCAAATGGGCAGACTGGGTGGGCCATAGGCCCTTATCTGCCGACACTGTCTATGTATCTATGTAACTGCCATGCTTTGTTTGGTGAAAAAATATTAATCTGTTGCAAAGTTATTCAGTTTTTAAGTTCCCGTTATTTCCTATGGGAAGATCACTTTCCAGGATAGAGGTAGAAAGTTCGACAAACAATTTGATCTCACAAAAAGGATTCATACTCATGGGATCAGTTCTTTTTGTGAGGGGAAAATTATTTTTTGTGAGCCATTATTTTTGATTTTTTTTTTCTACACTAAAAGGTGTGGAAAATATATTAAATGTTGTTATTTTATATTAATACTAGAACTTTAAGCTGTTGTGTGGTTTTACTTAGTTAGATTTTATGTTTGTTTTTTTGGATTAGGGATAGAAAGATTTTGTTTGGGTATTTTACTCTGGTGTTTAGTTTAGTAGAGGGAGTTTGCCATATTTCTGTATGAATAGTAGATGTTTATTTGTGGATGTAGTTGAGTTTTGTTGGTGGTGGTGTGAGTTAAATTGTTTTCGTTATTTTCTGTGTTAGTGGTAGGGTATATATATATATATATGTATTTATATATGTTATTATTTTGTTTTTTTGTTTAGTGTTGGGATTTTTATATATATATATATATATATACATATATATATATATGTTTTATAATATTTTTTTGTGTTATGGAGGGATTTTTGTGCATATATATATATACATATGGTTTCTATAAATGAGAGTTTTTCTTGTGTGTTTATTGGTAAGATTCTAATACATATATATATACATATGTATATATATATACATACGGGTTTATAAATAATATTTTCTTGTGTTAGTAGTAGGATTCTAACATACATGTGTTCTATAAATATTTTCTTTGGTGTTTGGTGGGGACACTAATATATATATATATATATGTGTTTCTATAATATTTTCTTGGTGTTTGTGTGGAGGGATTCTAACACATATATATATATATATATATATATATATATATATGGTTTCTATACATATTTTTCTTTGGTGTTTGTGGTAAGATTTCATACGTGTTCTATAATATGGTTTTTCCTTTGGTGTTAGTGGTGGGATTTCTAACATATATATATATATATATATATATATATATGGTTCTATAATATTTTTCTTGGTGTTTGTGTGGTGGGGATTTTAACATATATAATATGGTTCTATACATATTTTCTTTGTGTGTTAGTAGTAGGTTTTAACATATACATGTGTTTCTATAATATATTTTCCTTTGTGTTTAGTGGTGGTGATTTCTACATATAGGCATGGGGTTTCTATAATATATATTTTTCTCTTGTGTTAGTAGTGTGTGGGACATTTAATAATATATATATATATATATATATATATATATATATATTACATATATATAGGTATGTGTGGTTTATAACATATTTTCTTGGTGTTTAGTGGAGGGATTTTAACATACATACATACATACACATACATATATATATGGTTTCTATAACATATTTTCCTTGGTGTTTAGTGGTAAAGATTTCTAAACACATACACGGTTCTATAAATGATATGTTCCCTGGTGTTTAGTGGTGGGACCCCAACACACACACACACACACACTACACACACACATACACATATATGGTCTCTATAATATATCTTCCTTGGTGTCTAGTGGGGACCCCCAACACACACACACACACACACACACACACACACACACACACACATATGGTCTCATAAATAATATCTTCCTTGGTGTCTAGTGGCGGACCCCCAACACACACACACACACACATATGGTCTCCATAAATAATATCTTCCTGGTATCTAGTGGCAGGATCCCCAACACCCACATGGTCTCCATAAATAATATCTTCCCTGGTGTTAGTGGTGGGACACCCAACACACACACACACACACACACACACACACACACACACACACACACACACATACATATATGGTCTCCATAAATAATATCTTCCTTGGTGTCTAGTGGCAGGACCCCCAACACACACACCCACACACACACATATATGGTCTCCATAAATAATATCTTCCCTGGTGTCTAGTGGCAAGATCCCCAACACACACACGGTCTCCATAAATAATATCTTCCCTGGTGTTTAGTGGTGGGATCCCCAACACACACACACACACACACACATATGGTCTCCATAAATAATATCTTCCTTGGTGTCTAGTGGCGGGACCCCAACACACACACACACACACACACACACACACACACACACACACACACACATATGGTCTCCATAAATAATATCTTCCCTGGTGTCTAGTGGCAAGATCCCCAACACACACACGGTCTCCATAAATAATATCTTTCCTGGTGTCTAGTGGCAGGACCCCCAACACACACACACACACGCACACACACACACAGTCTCCATAAATAATATTTTCCCTGGTGTCTTGTAGCGGGTCCCCCAACACACATGCACACACACACACACACACACGGTCTCCATAAATAATATCTTTCCTGGTGTCTAGTGGTGGGACCCCCAACACGCACACACACACACACACACACACACACACACACACACGGTCTCCATAAATAATATCTTCCCTGGTGTCTAGTGGCGGACCCCCAACACATGCACACGGTCTCCATAAATAATATCTTCCTGGTGTCTAGTGGCAGGACCCCAACACACACACACACACACACACACACGGTCTCCGTAAATAATATCTTCCTGGTGTCTGACCCCAACACATATACGCACACACACACAGTTTCCATAAATAATATCTTCCCTGGTGTCTAGTGGCACCATCCAACCCTCCGGTCGCTGTTCCCATTGTTTTTATAATAATCCCTGGTGTCTAGTGGCACCCCCCCCAATCACCGTCCCCATGATTTTTATAATAATCCCTGGTGTCTAGTGGCACCCCCAATCACCGTCCCCATGATTTTTATAATAATCCCTGGTGTCTAGTGGCACCACCCTTATTGCTGTCCCCATAATTTTGTTTAATATTTATGTAATCCAACACCAGGATGACCACTCCCGGTATCAGATGCCTCCCCGCAGCCCATTATTTTTAAACTGTAGCTGACATGGGGCTCAACTGTGGTCAGCATTTAGAGATCCCCCAGCAGTGTGGGACACTGAGGAGCCCACCACTGGTGTCCCAATATGTTTATTGGTAACTGCAGTAAGAAAACTGTCCCTTAAGTCTTTCTTGTTTTTTCACCTGAAACAGAGAAAACAGTCCCTCGTTGTCGCTGCTGACCCTCCCCATCCCAGCCCTCCTGCTGAGCACCCACCTCCCACCCCTTTACCCTATACTTTCTACTTAATGTCAAATTCTGTCATTTTCTGTGGACTGAGACATGTCTGCACTCTTCAAAGCTGAACTGCGAACTGAGGAATAAAGGTAAGTACTGTATAATGTATTTCAATGGCATTTTGAACTTATGTTCATAACGTTGCTATTTTTAGGAATGTTTTCACCATATTTTCAACATGGCCTTTTTGGGACCCCACCTCATGAACGTTGGCACTGTCATTTCATTAATCAGGCCTGGAAGGTGATTTCATGGTCGCAGTGTGATATTACCTTTTGGGAAATTTCACCACCAGCATTCATGAGTTAGTCCCAAAATGGTCATGTTGAAAATTTGATGAACAAATTCCTAAATATGACCAGGTTATGATGGTTCATTGAAATGTTCTACGCATATGTATAACGTTAGTAATTTTCAATATTTTGACTCAGAATTTTCAGCATATCCATTTTTTAAAACCACCTCATGGACAGTACAGCTATCATTTTTCACACCCTGTCCAAAACATGTTTTCACACCTGTGGTGCGGAATGACATTTTGGCACAGATTTGAAAATTTTCACCTATGGAGTTTATGAGGTGGGGGGTCATAAGAAGACTATGTTGAAAATCTGGGGTCAAAATATGAATAATGCCAAAGTTATGACCATTCATTGCAATTTCACAATGCATGCCTGTAACTTTGGAAATTTTACATATTTTGACACCAGGTTTTCCACATAGCCTTCTTATTACCTCACTTCATGTATGTCACAGCTGTCATTTTTCAAATCCTGCACAAAATGTGTTTTCACATCCATGGTGCAGAAAGGCATTACAGTCACACAGAATTATGTTTTGGCAGAGATTCGAAAATTTTTAGTACCAGGTACATGAGGTGGGGTAATAAGATGGAGATGGTTATACTGACAATTTGGTCACTTTTGTCCTATAAATGCACTTCCACAGCTACATACATATACACAACTACAGAGGGATTGGAGCACAGGGTTCAAAGGACCCTGCGCTCCCACAGTAAAATAAGGATACTATTATACTATCTCAAAAAGTAAGGAAATAGCCAGCCCATTGGTGCATGGGCAGGGTGCCAACCTGTGATGCTGGTGACCCAGGTTCGGGAACGGACCCAGGACATCGGAGGGCCATCCGGGGGGGGAGAAGGATCGAGCGTCCAATGACTGCTCTACTTCTCCACAGAGGAGGGTAGTAGAGTGTTTGCATTGTACAGACACCTAGCGGAAGCTGGGTGTACTGCATATGTTGATTCCAATACATTCAGGGGTGGGGTGGATGCTGGCTGTCATTGCACATCCCCACCCCCATACACTGGGGAGAAAACTGCTGCTAGCTGCCTTAATGAAGCCCGCCCTCTGCTTCAACCAGCTCCAAGGCCTGCTCCCTGCTCTATCCCATCACTTGTGGCACTATGCCGGTGCTGCACCCTGCCCTGGGGGGTAAGCCGGGGTATCAGGAGCTGTGGCTAGTGTGGGAGTGGGATTAGAAGGGTTTGTGACCTGGCTGAGGACTGACAGCAAGGCAGAAATAAAGCATACTAAATAAACAAAAGTAAGGAAATAAGTTGCAAACATTTCGTTAATGCTCCAGTTAGGGTCTAGTGATGAAAGTTGGGAAATGAGACATTAGGGTTTCCCCTAACACCCCACCCTCCCAACTAAGCAGGAGAGCAGGTGTGGGGTGTGCCTTGGGCTACTCAAACCTGACGCTTACCCGATTCTCATAAAGTCTACACATCTGACCTTATTTACAGATAGAATGGGATGAGTGTTAGGCTTGAGAAGCCCAAGGCACATCCCACACCTGCTCTCCTGCCTGGTTTGCTGGTTTGTGAGAGTGGGGTATTTAGGGAAACCCTAATGCCTCATTTCCCAACTGTTGCCACTTTGACCCTAACTGAAGCACTAACAAAGTTTTTTGCAGCTTATATATTTATGTATACACATCTATATTTATGTATACACTTATATATTTATGTATACACATATATATTTATGTGTACACATATATTTAAGTTTACACATGTATATTTATGAATACACATATATATTATGTATACACATATCTATTTGCTGCTGTCATGGGTACAGAATGAAGAGGGTGTACAATAGCAATACAATCTAAGGAATAAAATATATTTATAAAGCACATGCACCTTTGAAATATATTTGACATTTCAGACCCATTGAGGTCTCTCTTTCTGGTATGCACATCGATCGCTTATTAGTTTATAAATTGGTACACACTGACTGACAAACAAAGATAGATAGATAGATAGATAGATAGATAGATAGATAGATAGATAGATAGATAGATAGATAGAGCAGGTAGACAGCCTGCTCTCCTGAAGCTTTACAGATGCTGTATGTAAGGTAAAACATACTGATGTGAATGAACTGTGTAAAGTTGCTTGTGTTTTTTGTCCAATTACACTATAGCTTGACATGTTTACTTACTTATCTTGCATGTTACCAAAAACATATTTCAATGCATCATGGACCAAGAAAAAGTAAATATATGGAACGAAGACATGCACTTTAAAGATGTCAGTTTCATTCTGCAAATGCCATTTTCTTCTCACAACACATAGAAGATACAAGGGAGCCTATCAGGAGTAGAGAGATTATCAGGAAGCTTTTGGGAGAGAGGCTAGCTGCAGCGTATATGAGCTGTTGAAGTCATTGGTAGCCATGGGGAGGGAGGGAGGGAGGGAGATTAGCAGCACAGTGTACAGATGCCAGGCGCACTCATGAATGCATCATGGTGACAAAAGGGCATGCCAATTGCAAAAACACCACCCCAATAAGACTTAATTTAACAGCCCACCCAAACAGTGCAGTTGATGTCTGCATGGCCCTGAGTGTTTAAAACAAACTCTGGACAGAGCCGATGTGGCTGTGGAAAGCTTTTGGGATGCTTTTACCCATTATTTCTAATGAATTTGCACAATGCAGATCTGCAGAGAGGTGGCTTCAATGTGGTCTTCCTTTTACACATTTTTACTATGTGTTTCCTAGAATATGCCTGTTGATTGCTATATATTTAGCTTGGATAGTTCACAGAAGACATGGCATCTTATTTTCAGTGGGACTCTACATCTACACAATATTATGCTGCATTGCGCAAAATCAGAACATACTGAAAACAATATTTTGCATCTGGACCAAGCTACCCTGAATTAATACATTATAAAAATGGTAAAATCATGACCCCACTGAAAACAAGATATTGCATTTAATCTGAGACATTCAGAGTAAATACAGTGCAGAAATGTGTAAAATGAAGATCCCTGTGACAATGAGATGTAGCATCCCCCCTGTGCTATCCAGGATAGAGAATATAGAAATATTTAAAGGAACTCTACTGTAAACTGATCTTCACTGTGTTCACTGACATAAACAGTTTCTTTATTGTTTTATAACATATTTGACTGCAATATTTATTTCGAATGTTGTGGCCATGAGGATGGTGTGTGTGTGTGTGTGTGTGTGTGTGCTGTAGCTCAATATATTTTGTTCCCAAAAAGCATAGAAAAAATGCCTATTGATTGCTACATATTTAGCCTGGATAGTTCAAAGAAGACCTGGCATATGTCTGAGACAGTGCTTATCAGATAGTGTCTTAACAGGTTAAAAAAACAGTAGATCTTTTTAGATTTGTTGCTGAGAAAGGGTGACCTTTATGAGGTATGAATCTTTCTTGAAAGACAATACCTGCTCAACTGAAGCTAGTAGCAAGAAAATGTTTGGATGCTAAGTATTTAAATGTGCAAGTTGTTGCATTTCAAAAGGTAAACACATTTCCAGTTTAATAGGCAACTAACATTTAACAAGCTGTTTCAGTTTCCTAATGGCCATCTGATAAGTAGCTTGGAGTTCTGTCTCCAACATTATAAACAGAAAGAAAGGAGTATTTTATTTCCACTAACATAGTGATTTATATATTGTGGAAGGATACATTGAAAACTCCAAAATGTGTTCCACGGTACTCCATTTTCCAGCTACAGATAGCAAGATGGCTGTAGGCTCTGCCCACAGCCATAAAAGGACACTAGAACATTTCATTCATAGTTTCATTTGCAGTAAATCCGCAAATCATGCATGGGGGTGTTGGCAGGTATAGTTTACACTAGTCCACAGTTCATTTACTGCAGTTGAAACCTTAACTGCTTTTCCCATATTTACTGAATACTGACCATCTTTCTTTATGACGAATTTGACATTCCATGAATAGGGGAGTATAGTAAGTCATTTGATACTGTACATGAGTTTGAATTTATGTTCTGGTGCACTGTACAGTACCTCCCAAGCCTTTCTCCCTTTGTGTTTTATAGTTAGTTCAAGATGCCTGCTCAAAGAGAACAGCTGAGTTAGGGCTTGAGGATTAACACCAGTTTCATTTTGTAGCCATCTACTGCATGCCCCAGTGTTTTATGTGTTTTATAACATTTCATGGTCTTGCAAATTTTAAATAACTTTTTTATGTGTGAATGGTGTAGTTCATTTATTTAGCAGTGCTCACCAGTAATAAAAGCCAATGTATGTACGAGATGGCATGCACCCACCCACCCAAATACACACCAAAACACAAACTCTAATATAAGAGACCTCACTTATGGTCAACCTTTCTTTGTTGGTGGCACATATTTGTAGACAAATGAAAAGCACAGTCGCATGAGTCAAGATTTTTAAAAATAATGCCTACTTTTAATTAGATTAGTTTATTTATTACAACCCTTTATTTAAGCATGGAGTTCAGGGTCACAGTATGAAAAAGCAAATCTAAATCTTAGTCATCATGACTAACTACATAGCTGGTGTAACTGAAGAAATGCTGGGTTTCTTGTTCTAACATTTGGTATACAGTTTCAATGGACACTTTGTCTTATAATAATAGTCTTTATTATAATTATTCTCACTCTCTTTTATAACTTCTTTTGCATATTGATTCTGCCTAAGAGCACTTTGCAACATGTGCTATGCAAAAGTTGATTGTAAGCAGTCAAACATGACCAGTAAAACATTTCAGAAACAGAGTTGAGCACACAGCATTATGGTTTGGGGTTTTGTTAAAATCACACTTTATTTTCCATATAATAACTGGGTTATGTTTTGTTAAAATTACACTTTATTTTCCATATAATAACTGGGTTGTATTTTTTCTTAAGAGAAACCAGTTATAATTGTCATTATGACCCGCGGGTTATAATGATGAACATGTACCAGGTTTCCTTGGTTTGACATGCGCCAGCCACACATCTTCCCTTTCTCGACACCGCTACCTTCCCTACTGCTGCATACTTCGCTGCCACTCAGACTCAGTGGTACGCTTAAAAAATTACAAGGCTACAATGCATTAAACTGCATGCTTAAAAAAAGAAAAAAGTTCAAGTTTCTTTCAGCACCCGCTTGCAACCAATATCGACATCTTTTATTTTATATAATTGCTGTGGCAAAAATGATACACAGCAATTATATAAAATAAAACAGGGTTGTGTGAAACTCATATTTTACACACACCTTGTGTGTTGGATGCTTAATTGAACCCTCGAGCCGCTCTGGGGTTTATGTAGCATCCAATTTTGGATGTGTGTAAAATTCTCACACACACAACTCCATGTATTATTCTATATATGTTATATTTACTATCCCCCATTATACACACATACGTACCCAAACTGTAATTCTGCAATCTCAAAGTTTTTGATGATTTTTTCTTATTATGTATGTTTTCATGCTGAGATGACACTATTAACTTGCTGAATTTAAATATTAGCCCCAACAGTGTCACATCAATCACATTTCATTTAGGCTCATACCCAGCTAGTATCTTTTGATGAAAATCTGATTTATGTGAGCTAAATACATGCAGAAACTTGAATAACATGCAACTAAACGGACCACAGCACTTAAAAAATCATCATTCTGTTTTTTGAGTGTGTGTGTGTGGGGAGGCAATGTTGAATTTTAAATATGTAAATACTTGCTTGTGCTCAGGTACAGATATCATTACTGGCAGATCTGGGAGACTGATGAATAGAAAATAAGCCTACAAACACACAACAGAATTTACAAACAGACAGTCGGCCACATGGGCTCCATCCAACGAGATGTTCCAGATGAAGGATATGGCTAAGCACAAAGCAGATGCAATTAAAGTTCCTTCATTTGATAAAACATCCAAATACTGAAAATAAGCTAAGTAAAGATCAGACTGCCACCAATCTGGTGGCAGACTTCTACAAACAAAGTCTCACTCCCAGTCAAACGTTCTTTCGCGAGAGTCACTTTCTCAAGACAGGCAAGAACAGAGAATGCAGTGTATTATAACATGAAAGCTTAAAGTGACAGTGCATGCTCTAAAGTGCTAAGTCAAACCGCAAACAAAATGTAGACAAAATATAAGTGCATCCCAGGCAAAAAAAAAAATACAGTACAAAGTGCAAACAAAAATTCAAAAATACGTGAACAATGAATGCTCAGTAAAAACTTAAGGTGTACAACAAATGTTGTGATATGACCAAATAAGTTAAAATATTAAATTGTTAAAAAAGGGAATAAAATGGCATAATAGCATATTACCAAAGAGGCTAAAATTGGAGTGAAAAAGAAGTTAAACCATTGAGATACGATACCAAGGTGTGTAGAGAAAAGATAACTAATGGCACACAAAGTTATGCAGCACACTTAATCATAAAGAAAGGTATCTGAAAATGTATATATATATTTACCCCAAAACATCTAACTAGCTATCTATGTTTATTCATCCTATACATCTTATATACAAGGATAAGCAATTCATGATATAAAAGAGGGGTTATACACATCTTCAAAGGTGCAAAATAAGTTCAGTCAGAAGTGGTTGTCATAAACGCACTCAGCAGGTCAGGCCCTCTGCTCCCACAGTGCTAACATCTGAGTGCAGTAATGTGAACAGGTAACAGACAGGGTAACCTCCTGTCTGCTTTTGGGTCCAAATCACCTTTAGTCTCAAGTTCTGGGGGTGGGGGTTCAAACTGTGAACCTTATGCTAGCATACCCAATGTACAGGCTCAGATACATACCTCTTTGAGGATTGTGATAAAATCTTTCACCAGGGGCACCAAGCCAGGCTTCCAAAATGAACCCTTAAAACTCTATAAAAGATCTCAGGTATATTTTACCTTTTCCCAGTTTGGTAACACCATCAAGCTTTTGAACAGTTTTTGTCAGTCTTAACCTTCTATATGTCACATGCAAAAAGAACTGACAGACACACCCAGGCACTATCTTTCAAATAAAGATTTTACTAACAGATGATAAAAATATGAAAAATGTAAACACAGAACAATATATCAAAGAGCTCACAATCACATAAAAGACAAGGAAAGATTACAAAACCAAAACGCCTACCACAATACAGTCAGACTTTTTCTATCTAATGTATTACCTCTTTGAGTGCAGTTAGAGAACTGTGTTTCTTAAGACCCCAACCAGATATGACATATTCCCCAGTTACAAGGATACATTTCAGCTCCATCTCCCCACCTTCTTGGTGAGTCATCTAGCTCCTCCTTTTTTAGAATAAAAAAAAGTACAAACAGGATGTCCTATCAGGAGGTATATTAAATAATGTCACATCAGAAGGAAAAGCACTTCCTAAATATGACTCCTTAATTAAACATTTTCTCTTTGATCTTGTGCAGTTTCCTGTTCCCAAGGCAGATTCAAAGGGTTTTACAACTTTTCACACCATGTTGGTATCAATGACCCGTTCCTCTTAAAACGTCATAAAAGTTTATTATGCTTCTCCTCTGGCAGATGGCCATAAAATGCAGTTTCTCAAGGAAGTTAATTACATTGCAGAGATCTCCTGGTCAATTATACATCCTGTAGTTTTCACTGAAACCTGGTGTGGGGGTCACCCTGGAGCACAGGCTGTCTTATGTGAGACAATCACCTACTATATTGTTATATTACAAATATCATACAGCAATCATAACCAGCTGGGCAAGCATCACAGCGGTTATCAGTAAAACAGCATATTATATGCATAAAAGGCGCATCTAAGGAATCAGATGGACCATATTTATAAATAAGGAGCCAACAGAAAGTATTCATTCAGGCCTGGCAACTCATGTGCTTTGAACGTAAATAGCCAGTATGTTTCTGTTGCTAGGGTTTTTGTGTCCAAGCCACCACCCCTAATGCCACCCAAAAGAAATCCTAGCAAGAGAAACATACTGGCAATTTATATTAAAAGCACATGAGTAGCCAGTCCTGAATGAATATTTTCAGCTGGCTCCTTATTTATAAATATGGTCCATCTGATTCCTTATATATGCCTGTTGTGGATATAATATGCTGTATTACTGATAACCGCTTCTAACTTAACTTATTTTGTACCTTTGAAGGGGTATAATCCATCTTTACATCATGAATTGCTTATCCTTGTATATAAGATGTATAGGATGACTAAATATAGATAGCTAGTTAGTTAGATGTTTTGAATGTATGTGTGTGTATATATATATATATATATATATATATATACACACACATATACACTGTAATGCAATTTCAGATATTTTTCTTTATGATCAAGTGTATGCATAACTTTGTGTGCCATTAGTTATCTTTTTCTGTACACCTTGATATCTTATTGATGGTTTAACTTTTTGCTCCAATATTAGCCTCTTTGTAATATGCTATTATGCATTTTTATTCACTTTTAACAATTTAATATTTTAACTTATTTTGGACATATCAATACATTTATGCACACCTTAGGCAGAATTCATGAAAGGGATGTGCCCAGTGCATCCGAGATGCGCCAGCGCATCCCCGACTTGTGCACTAGCACAATTCTGGAAGGGCAGGGATGTGCCGGCACATCGCCGATGCACTGCACACCATGTTATGCAGAACATCTGGAAGGGTTGTGCAGGGGCATGCCCATGCATATGGTGTGTCAGCCCAATTCACAACCCAACTTGGAGGTGCATGTCTAGAGATGTGCCTCCAAAAGATAAGTTTACAACATGTAGATGTAGTCTTAAATGAGTGTCCACCACAAGCAGGCTGCCATACTGCAGACAGCAGCACAGCAGCCTACCTACCCCTGGCAGTCCAGCTCCAAAGACATAGCTATCAGCCTTAGTAGGCTAATACATCCCTCTCACTGCCCATGTCCCCATAATGTCCAAAAATATAGCTGCATCCATGGTAGGCTAATGCATCCCCCCTCCCTACCAGTGTCCCCATAATGTCCGAAAATATAGCTTTGTGATCGTAACCCCTGCCCTCTTGAAGCCGCAGTCTCTTCTATTTCTCCTGGTACAGTCAGCACATCGACACTTTGTACCAGAGGACTATGCCAGCAAATAAAATCAAAGACAACGATCAGTGAATAGAACATGCTGTGCTGTTTAAAATCATATGCGCTCATAATGTTAATGGCATCAGAGAGGTGACTGAAGAGACTGAAGCTGATCACAGTGATGGCTTTGTATCAGGTTTTTTTGTGAAGTCAACATGGCAATAATTAGGTAGGGTTTTGGAGTGAGTTTTAAATGGTAGACTTTTGGTGTGGGTTTTAATCAACTGGTGTGCTGTGGGAGGTGGGAATTTCAGTTATCAACTGTGTGGGCAACTTGAACATAGCATATGTAATGATACCTGTGACATTTCACATGGTCAGCAGTGTGATGCACCTTGATACAGTGATGTTGCGCTGGATAACATTATGGTTCACGGTAGCCACTGACCAGTCAGATTACTAGAAATCTTTCCTGCTACTGTATAGTATGTATTTCCAGTTACACCAAGATCAGATTGCTGATGCTGCAATGCTGTCTGTTTTCTTTAGGCTCAGAAAGCATTGTAGCAGCATGTCTTGTGGGGGGATAATTTGCAGATGTGACAAACACACACACACACACACACACATACACACATTGAGCTGCCAATTCTGTGTTGCCAGTGAAAGTGATAAGGCAGCCTAAATTTATTTAAGTGATGTTTTTTGACAGGGCAGCAATGTGATCGGACTGGAGGAAGCTGATTCAGACGGCAACACTCTAGGTAAACACTATATAAAAGGAAATTATCTCTCCATTCTTGCTATTAACATTGTACACTCATCCTTATATGTGACATTTTGTAAGGAATGCAAGAAAGACAGCAGAGAGGTGTGTGATTTAAAGGGACAGTGAGGCATTCCACAGGTGAGTGTCTGACAGTTTCAAGTTCTCATTCACTGCTGTTTGCTCATTGCTCTTACAAAGGTTAAACTGTTCAGTCTGAACATTGAATTAATTTCTATTTAAGTTAAAATTGGGGCAGTATCTGTAATAGATGTGTCTAACAGATATTCAGTACAAAAATTTGAAGTGACATGCCCAATTGTGGTAACCCTTAATCATATAATATACACTGAATAAGACAGCTTGGGCTATACTGCAGTATTCTCTCTAGATAGAGACCTACAGTACATTACAGTACAGTGTTTTTGCTGCTCAACCTCTCTGTGTTTTCTGCTAGTTTAGAGACTGTATAATTTAGGAGACATGCACAGTGAATTCCTGGACTTTCCACGCTGTACTTTAGTGAACCAAAGTCTAACAGGCATAAATGAACCATATTCTCTTCTGCTAGTATACATTTAAACAAAGGATTAATGCTGATCCAAACTTCACCATTAGTTAGAACAATATCAGAAGAAGATTATTTTCAACACTTAGTTCAGTCATGGTTTTACATGCTCTTCGTACAGAGTGATGAATTATTTGTTTAGACATTTCTGATCCTTATTCCAATACCCCATGGTTGTGGAACAGGAAAGCTTCATACCCTTTCTTAACATTACCTAAGAGGTTATTTCCCCCATTTAAACCCTAATCATCTCACGTTACAATGAATTATATCTGCTGGCTAAATGTTATTACACATATAAATACCTGGTGGATCTGGGGGCCAAATATTATTATATACTTAAATGTCTGTTGGATCTGGGGCCCCATATTCAAAGCTGGCTGTGAGTGATGTGCACCCAGGAGCGCTGCATGGATGATAGGCATGGCCTAGTTATAAGGCTATATTCAGACAGACACTCCAACTGTAGCACGCTAACTGTCTGAATATGGGGCTGTGTCAGTTTAGCACACAATGACTGTGTACTGTGCTGACACTGCCCCTGACAGAACATGGCCCCAGGAGCTGAAATGAGATAGCACATCCCAAAAGGGGCAGTGTACATGCACACGAGTGCCATATTCCGCCCGTACATGCTGATGGGTCCATTGAGCAGGTGAGGTGCTAAGGGTTATTTACATGCCCATTATGGGCTTATTAGCATGCTGTGTGGCAGCACTGTGCAGAGCAGTGCAGACCCCCACCCATGATGGCAGCCCCTGGCACCCTATATGGCCTTCCTGAAACAGTGTGCATGGTAGTATGTACGTATTCATCAGTACAGTTAATCATGCTACAAGATGTGTACACAAGGTGATGCAAATGTATGCCATTCCAATACATTCCAGACTAAAGCATGTTAACGAAGCATCCATGCTTTATGTCACTAAATATTACAGTCAATTGTTTATCTTTATTTATACATTTCGATTTGCACCTTTGATCTCAAGTGCTCATTTACAAAGGTTCCACATCATATGTAGTTATAAGATAAGACATAATAATCAAGAATATAATTCGCCACTGAGCTGTCAATTACTGAGCACATACTGTATACAGTATGCACTCTGTGACAGATCAGTCAGGTGGCTGGCCGTGGTAGAGAGCGGAGGGCTGTGCCGGTCACTGGCTGGGGATTGGGATGGTGGGAGCAGGGTGGTGGGACACTGCCTGACAAGGTGGGGGTGTGGGGGTCCACTAGATCACCACAGAATGATAACTATTCCTATATGGGCAGATTGGGGCTGGTGAGGTAGGCTTCTACACCACCAGGGATTTATTTCATTATTTTAACATGAGGATCATGGCTGGGGGGGGTCCTCTAGACAACCAGGGACTGGATTAATATTAATAATGGAGATCAGGGCTGGGGGGCTGTTAGATCACTAGGGACATATTTCATTATTTTAACATGGGAATTGGGGGCTGGGGGGTCTGCTAGTCCACCAGGGATGTTTATTCATTATCATACAAGGATATCTGGGCTAGGGGATCTGCTAGACCACCAGGGCGTGAGTAATATTAATAACAGGGGATCAGGGATGGGGACCATGCACATGTTCCTTCCTGCCCAGGGAGGGCTCCGAGAGTGGCACACATGCACTGACCTGCCCAGGAGGGCAAAATTTTATGTACCCTTAGACCTGCCTGGCTGGTCTAAGGGTGCTTAGAATGTCATGCCTGGGAAGATTTACAGAATCCAAATTAGGGATATGGTAGCTTGCGGCTGCCGCGGCCCCCAGCACGCTGTTGCAGCCCATTTTGCTGCAGGATGGTACAAGCCCCTTGCTGCACACAGTCTGCAGTTGATGCAGGCTGCATTTGAGAATGCTCCCAGTGCATCTTTTGGAGCAATCGGCACTTTGTGCCATTCCTGTGGCAAAGCCCCTTGCGCTATTCTAGGAGCTTTGAGAATTGGGTTCAAGGTGTTAACTGCTGTGGCTTATCCACTCTACAGATGTATGAGCTGCAGTTTGATGGCAGGCAGTCTGGCTCTCTTTTATTACAATGATGTTCGCCCACACTGACTGCTCACACACTGTCATTTCATTCACTAGCCACTTAAAAAAATAAAGCAAAGTAAATACAAAGTAAATAGAACCTCATTTAGCAGATCAACTATTAACACACTAGCTGTGGCTTTTCCACCTGTCACGACTGTGGCTCATTCACTTCGAAACCACATGCAAGGCCCATGTACTCTTGTGAGCATAAACTGTTGCAACATACTCATTTATCATTTAATTTGATTTTCTGTGGTATGGATAATTATAACAAACTGTAAATAACAGACTGATTAAGACTAAATTATGAGGAAACAAATGTTCAGACAAATAATACAGACTGCTGTAGGCAACTTGAAAACTGGATATAATGAAAATTTGGAGGATGTGCTTTTGGGGGGGAGTAATTATGACGAATGTTTAGTGTTTCTATCTGTAGCTACAGAAATGACTGAGTGTTTCTTGCACTTTGAATGTGTATCTGTGGCTGCAGAACCCCAAGCCCCTGCTTCTGCAACCAGAAGCACTGTTGTATTTTGAGCTTATTAATTTTCTCAAAAATAAAGGAAATTAATTAAAAAAAACTGCATTAATGCACTAGTTAGAGTTCAACTTAATGCCACAAAAGTAGGGAAATGTGGTGTTAGGGTTTCCAACCCTAACTCCACAAGCAGCACAAGGACAAGGCCACAGGAGCAACCATAGACAACCATCATCAGGTAATACAAACGACATACAACTGTTTCCAGATGACACAAATTTACTAGCACAGATATGCTACTTTTGTGGATTTGTATCTGCAGCTGCATTGTACTTATGCAGCCACACCTGTGTGTGTATATATGTCATACAATGTGCAAAAGTATGTTTGGCTACAGAAATGAAGGCCCCATGCAGGCCTGCACTTCTGCAGATAGATGGTCCCATGGGGCCTGCAACTCTGCAGCCAGAGGTACACATGCATGTATGCTGTATGATGTACCTTGCTAGATAGCATGATCCGCTAGTGCATGGTTTTCTACATGCAGCTGCATAACTGAAAATGTGCTACTCCTTTGAACAATTTCTAGATCCGCTGCTGAAATCACATTACCCACATTGCAACAGTACTTCCAGCGGTGTAACTGTGGGACCCACAGGGTCCTGCCCTTCTGGAGCCAGAAGTAGGTGTGTACACCAGTGGCTAAAAGGCACAGGCTCCTCAGAGGTCTATGCTTTGCAGACAGAAGCACTGTTTCAATTTTGGTATCGTAAATTTTGTGACACCTGTGCTTCTGCAGCCAGAGGTCGGTATCTATGTCTTACACCTGAGGCTGCAGAAGTGCAGGCCCATCAAGTGTGTGTAAGTCTAACAGTGTGCATGAGTACCAAAGGCTACAGATGGGGCCTGCATGTCTGCAGACAAAAGAACCTCTTACAATTTGGGTATTGTGGATATGTATTTGTGGCTGCAGGGCCCTGTGCTTCTGCACACAGCAGTAGTGATGTAATTTGAGTAGTATGGATTTCTGTCTGCAGTGTCATGAATGAATATGTCTTGCAGTGTAGGTACCGCAGATGCAAATCCATGAAGGTAGCACATTATGCTACCGCATTTGTGTCATCTGGAAACAGTTGTATGTTGTTTGAGTTACACCATTAGAGATGGCTAACAGGAACATTGTCTGTGCTACTGCGAATTTCAAACAAGTCCAGGTTCCATAGAGCGGTGCACAAGACACACTAAAACAAAAAGACCTAAGACCAGGTCTTAGTAAAAAGCTGCTTTATTTAACAAAAAAGCTAAGAATCCATACAGGGCAACAGTGGCAACCCTCCACCAATGTTTCACGTAGCTCTTACGCTTTTCAATGTTGTTTGTCTTACCTGATGATGGCTACCTGTGGCTGCTTGTGTAGTCTTCCCCTTTTGCTGCTTGGGGGATAGGAGTTGGAGCTGGAAACCATAATGTCACATTTTTCTACTTTTGTGACATTAGGTTAAACCTTAAGTAATGCACTACATAGAAACATAGACTTTGACGGCAGATAAGGACCACTTGGCCCACCCAGTCTGCCCATTTCCCTACCTACTGGATAAGCTGTAGATTCTAGTTAACCAACAGCCTACTTCCTGCCACCCCCCACTACAATTGCCTTGTGTCTGTCCCATGCATGTTTGAATTCCCCCACTGTTTTAGCCCCAACAACCTCCCCAGGAAGGCAGTTCCATGCATCCACCACTCTCTCCGTGAAAAAATATTTCCTCACATTACCCCTGAGCCGTCCATAAAGCTGTTTATATATGTGTGTGTGTGTGTGTGTGTGTGTGTGTGTGTGTGTGTGTGTGTGTGTGTGTGTGCGTGTGTGTTGCAAAAACACTTTGTTTAAACTCCAGTTAGGATCAAAGCAACAAAAGCTGGGAAATGAGGCATTAGGGTTTCCGACCTTAACACCCCACCCTCCCGATCCAGGCAAGTGAGCACATGTGGGGTGTGCCTTGGGCTTCTCAAGCCTACTTTTTGAGATAGTATAACAACATCCTTATTTTACTGTGGGAGTGCAGGGTCCTTTGTACCCTGTACTCTGATCCCTTCGTAGATGCATATATCTGTAGCTGTGGAAGGGCATCAAATTGTCAGCATATTCATCTTATTAACCCACCTCATGTACCCAGTACAGAAAATTTCAAATCCCTGATAAAATGTAATTCTGCTGAAGTGCAACGCCATTCCACACCACAGGTGCAAGAACACATCTTGGCCAGGATTTGAAAAATGACAGTTGTGACATACATGAAGTGGGGTAATAAGAGGCTATATTGAAAATATGGGGTCAAAATGTTTTAAAATTTCCAAAGTTACGGAGGCATGAACAAAATTGCAACGAATGGTCATAACATTGTCATTTTTTCATATTTTGAACCCAAATTTTCAACACAGCCTTCTTATGACCCCACCTCATGAAGAAGGGCAGAAAGAATAAATCCCACCCAAAAGGTGAATTCACT
Source organism: Neoceratodus forsteri (assembly GCA_016271365.2). Taxonomy (NCBI): domain Eukaryota; kingdom Metazoa; phylum Chordata; order Ceratodontiformes; family Ceratodontidae; genus Neoceratodus; species Neoceratodus forsteri. Next base: position 12,182,383 of record JADMNL010000027.1, read on the forward strand.
AAGTGACCATGAAATCACCTTTTGGGTGGGAGTTGCGTAATGACAGTTCTGTTGTTCATGAGGTGTGGTCCCCAAAAGGCCATGTTGAAAGTTTTGGGTCAAAATCTCAAGAAAGCAGCTAACTTATGCATAAAAGTTGAACCCCGTGAAGTACACTGAACCGTGATTTACCTTTGTTTCCCAGTTTGCAGTTGCTGGTTCCAGCAGCAAGACATGTCTTCGATCAGAGAGCAGATCTTGAACCTGGGACCTCTTCAGGTGAGTGATGGTGTGTGGGGGTGTACTGGGGTGGTGAGGTGATGGATGCTGAGTGGGAGGTGTGGTGGGGGGGCTGATTGATGAGGAACCATTTTCTATTTTTACAGGTTCTGAAAAAAATCAAGGGACCGTTTTTTAATTTCAGGGGTTATCCATAATTCATTTAAATTATTCCCCTTATTCTACCAGCTCCCTCACTGTATGCAAATGCTCCATCGCTATACCGAACCCCAGACTAATTAAAATGTGGGGACATGTGTGATTTTGTGCTTCAGGGGCTGGATATTCAAAAGGGTTGCGCCATGAGCAATAGGAAGTCGCCTGTGCAAGTCCAAAATCGTGCCATTGTGTCATATTCAGCAGGAGGCAGTTGCACCTCCAAGTCAAGCTGAGCAACAGCGAATGCTAATGAAGGCATGCTGAATCGGAGGGGAGGAACCATGCATAAACTGCACAGCCCGATATTCAGCGGGCTGTGCAGAGTTGTGCAGGTGCAACCCCCAACCTGTGCCTTCACAACTTTGAGCAAAAAAGGAGTAAGTCGAGGGCCACCCACAGGTGAGCTGCCACATTGCAGGGCGCAACACAGCAGCTGCCACCTGTGGGTGACCCTCAACGTACTCCCTGTGCCCCCCCTGCAGCCCAATCATGGGCATATAGTAACCCCTCCCCGACTAGCCCGATCGTGGGCATAAGTGAAAACCCACCCCCACTAGCCCGATCACAGGCATAAGTTTTAAAAAACACCTCCCAACTGGCCCAATCACAGGCATAAGTTTAGAAACCCCTCCCCGACTGGCCCAATCGCAGGCATAAGTTTAGAAACCCCGACTGGCCCGATCACGGGCATAAGTGAAAAAACCACCCCCACTAGCCCAATCGCGGGCATAAGTTTAAAAACCCACCCCTGACTGGCCTGATCGCGGGCATAAGTTTAGAAACCCCTCCCTGACTGGCCCGATCGTGGGCAAAAGTGAAAAAAACTCACCCCCCCTAGCCTGATCGCGGGCATAAGTTTAAAACCCACCACCCCCGACTGGCCTGATCGTGGGCATAAGTTTAGAAACCCCTCCACCCGACTGGCCCGATCACGGGTATAAGTGAAAAAAAAAACACCACCCCACTAGCCCAATCGTGGGCAGAAAGAGTTCACCCCCAGAACATATCCTGGTGGTCCAGTGGACTGCAAAGCCCAATCGCGGGCAGAAAGAGTTCAAGCCCCCAAGAACAATATCCCTGGTGGTCCATTGGACCTTGAAGCCCGATTGCGGGCAGAAAAGAGTTCAACCCCCCCCAAGGACCACCTACCCTGGTGGTCCAGTGGACCGCGAAGCCCGATCGTGGGCAGAAAAGAGTTCAACCCCCAAGAACATATTCCTGGTGGTCCAGTGGACCTCGAAGCGACTGCGGAGAAAGAGTTCTAACCCCCAAGGACCACCTACCTGGTGATCTAGTGGCCCCCACCCCACCCACCCACGGAGCCCCACCACCGCTCCCCCCGTCAGCCGGTGGCGGCAGCATCCCACCCGCCTGCCGCCCCACCGCCGCCGACGACTGTGCTCGTAGGGCGTCACTGGTTCAGAGCAAGAGCCAATGGGCGGCAGCCATACCGCATAAGGCAGTCCAGATATGTGAATGAATGAACACAGTTAACATTTTACGCATTGCATTCTGCATGGTGCTACTGCCTTTAAAGGGAAACAGTGGAAAAGGCACAGCTTTACCCAGGCACTACAAAAATGCCTGATTAGTGCTTTCAGACAATAACATTTTTTTTAACAAATTACTCTAATTGATTTTTTAGTGATTTAAACAGTGGCCTTCAACTTTCACTTTCTATTGCTGGCAGCCACCATTTTATGAGTAGCGGAGACCTTTCTGAGCTCACTTTATGCTAATATGTCCTGCCAACCAATAGCTGAGGTAAAACAGGCATATTAGCATACAGTGAGCTCAGGAAGCTCACTGCTTCTCATGAAATGGCTGCTGCCAGCAACAGGAAGTAGAAGTTGTGGGTAGCTGTTCTAAATCATTAAATAAAGTTGTTACTGTCTGAAAGCACTAATTGAGAGTTTTTGCAGTGTCTGAGGAAAGCTGTTTCTTTTCCATTGTTTCCCTTTAAATTTATAGTGTAGTTAGCCCTAGTGGCGCGGAGGTACCTTAGAGTGGTTTAGTATGTAAAACATTGACAGGTGCGGAATTATGCCACTCCAACAAATCAAAATTTGGTTCATTAATCTTCAATACCTTCTGAACCATGTGTCCGATTTGCCTGGCATTTGCACAAAGATTTATAATTCATCTTTCACTGCACCAATTGTCAGGTCACTAGCACTTACAGTTGCTGAATTGTGCATGTTACATTGTTTGCTTGTGGCGCTGTGCGACCGTTGAATGGATGTACACACACAATTCTGGACACATGGTGTGCCATGGTACATGTCTTCATTTAACAATTTTCATTTCAATCGGTCATTCAGTTTTTGCACAGCAAAGTGACAAAGAATCACATGGTGGGCCCCGCGCTCCCACCACGACGTTCCATTCACTATTTATAGTGCACATTCTCAAAAAGAAGGGAAATTCATGGCAGAAAACTCTGTTTAATGCATCAGTTAGGGTTGTTCCATGGGACAAAAGTGAGGAAAGTCAGTGTTAGGGTTGAAAACCCTAACTGCGCATCCTCCCCACCACCACCACCACACACACACACTACATGCAAGTAGGGGAAAGACCAAGGCAACACAACCAATCACACACAACCAGCAGCAGGTGATAGAACTAACATACAACTATCTAAACCATGAAACCACATACCCATGCTCCCATCGGGCTGTGGAATGGGGTTGTCACTGCTAACTCTGATCCCAGAAATTCCACGCACCACAAAACACATATCTCTATGCACAACTGGGCATCTTGGGCCACACGCTGCCACCAACACATAACACAGACTACACATACGGTATTTCATGTTTGTGAAACTATTTTGTAAAAGTATGCTCCTGATGACTACACATACTTGCCATCATCCTGCAAGCAAACAGTTGCACCCTTTGGGCTGAAATTTGCAGGGTGGCAAGCCCTGGCCGGCCCCACAATGTGCCTTGTTATGCTTTTGTGCTAAAATACTTAAGCATGACAAAGTTACACTGTTCCAAAATTGAGCAATTTGCCGTAGACTAACACTGCAATGGTCATGATGCTTTTTGCCACCCACATGTTGAAAACAAAGCAAGATACAGTGTTTTCGCTACTACCAGCTGAAGTTAGATTTCTTACCTACTTGCTATGGTAACACAGATATACACCTCCTGCTGGTTGCGTGTCATTGGTTGTGTTGTCTTGGTCTTTCTCCTACTTGCATGTACTGTATATGTGTGTGTGTGGTGGTGGGATGCGAAAGTTAGGGTTTTAACCCTAACACTAAATTTCCTTGCTTTTGTCAATTGTGGAACAACCCTAACTGATGCATTAAATGGAGTTTTATATATATATATATATATATATATATATATAATACACACACACACACAACATATGTGTACTGATAATTACCAAGATAAAAGTGTTATCTTGATCCAACATTACGCGATACTATTATGTTGCAAAGTAGGGTAAGTCACAATACATACAGAACCAATCAGAGTGCAACTTTGAGAATGTTGATGACATCACAGTAGTCTAGTGCAACACTGAAGTCAACAGTTGAAATCAAACCAAAACAGTTATGTCTTCAACCAAAGAGCACATTTAAAGGGTATAACTAGTAGCTTATGTTGCAACTCAGATATACCATGGTGTGACTCAAAGTACACAGTTTATCATCACTTATGGGGGCAGGACTTTAACTCAGTCATGGCTCTGCCACTTGTGAGTTATGGTCCTGCCCCCACACACATGAAAATAAATTGTGTCAGCACATTGCATATGCCCTACACACACACACACACATGTATTATTTGCAAAAAAGTGTGTTAATGCACCAGTTAGGGTTCAGATTAAAGTGATGAAAGTAGGTAAATTTGGCATTAGGACTTCCAACCCTAACTCCCCACCCCTTAGCACCAAAAGGAAAATATTATGTTTTTTGCTGTTGTCACTCTTGGTGAATCAGGGGTGGGGTGTTCCTTGGGTTTCTCAGCTCTAATACTCATCCCATTCCATGCACAAATAAGATCATATATGATCTGTTTTCTTCATACAGGGTATACAGGTTGTTGACAACATGTGAGGAGGCACAGTTCTGTATGCTTGAAGACTATATCACAATGGGGTGAGTGTTAGGGTTGAGAACCCTAAGGAACATCCCACCCGATGCACCAAGAATGACAGTGAAAACCATAATGTTTTATTCCTTTTGGTGCTGGGGGTGAATTAGGATTGGAAACCCTAAGGCCACATTTCCCTACTTTTGTCACTTTAATCTGAACCCTAACTGGTGCATTAACTAATTTTTTGCAAAGAATTTCCTTACTTGTTGAGATAATAGGAACGTATAGCCATGCACTTCATTGTTTTTCATATGTCTGTTTTTAGCTGGTATTTCTTAGGGGTGTAATATTGTAGTACTCATTGAGACCATTTTATTGATATATAGATTGTCCCTTAAATCCAAAGACTGACAGAGTTACATATTGTTAAAGTTGAAATGTTATCATGTGGGAATTTTAATTTAAATATTTTATGTTTTTTACATGACCCCTGAATTCTTTTAGATGGTATTTTTTGTTAGTGTTGTACTACTCATATAGACCTTTCTTTTGATATATATACCTTGTCCCTTAACTGCAAATATTGACAGAGTTATGGCTTCTAAAGTTGAAATGTGGGAAAAAACTAGTCTAAATTCTTGTCTTTTATGAACCAATCCCATTTTGTGAGAGTGTGTCATTCTCATGAAACAGGATTGGTTCATACAAATCAAGAATGTGAAAAAACAATGTCCAAATTCTTGTTTTGTATGAACCTAATCTTGTTTCGTATGGATCTATTCCTGTTTTGTGAGGCCATACAAAACAAGAAAATTGTCTCACGAAACAAGATTTTTAAAATGTTTGAAAAACACATTTCTGGGTCCTTTTTCAAAACTATCTGCAGAATACAGCTAATCGGGTCCCATTTAGCAAGATTCTTGTGTTCATATCTTAGTGGGATATGATTTTTATGGGTTTTCCAAAAATGCTTTTTTTTGAGAAAAATGGAAACAAGGTAACCACCATAAGAAAGAAGACTTGTTTCTCACAGATCAAGACTACCCCATACAAGGAGCTAGTGCAGAGGTTTGCCAACAACACATCAGACATCAAAAGGGCAGAATCAGCTTCTGGTCTAATGGCAGCAAGCAGGAGCTATGAGGAATAGCTGGTGGGTGTCTCCTCCCACAGCGTAGATTCACTTTCTTCCCCTTGCTAAGGACAATACCACTTGTCAGATCATAGTTTGTGTATGGGAGAAAATGGGTGTTTTTGGCAAGAGGAAGAGGAGGAAAACTCCCAGAAGAAATTAACTAAATTTTTTCCGGTCATTTGGTTTGGGAATGATGATGAGGAAATCGACTCAGCCTGCTAAATCCCTAGTGACAGGGAAGGCCTTTACAAAATTGATGAAAGAACTGGATATGCAAACCAGGCTAAAAATAACTGCAAAAATGCTGCAAAAAAAGCTAATTCAAAATGTCAATAAAGCATGTATTATCTCTGCTCCCCAGAAAGACGAGCAGAACAGGTGAAGAGTAAACAAATGGCTCATATCTTCTTTAAAAAACCCTCCACTCAAAGTGCTCAAACTGGAGCAAGTACCCAATTCATCAGAAACTAACATAATGCCACAGCTAACCCATCCAGAAATTCAAGGTTTCTTTCTCAGGTCGAGTCATCTGGAGAAAATGATGGAAGTCCATTTCATAAAATAACCCAACTGCCAATACATCAGAAGTGGCTGAAAAAAACAATGAAGCTGGGAAGCCCCACAGTGTTAGAGAGAAGAGCAACAACAACGCTGAAGAAATCGCTGCAGGTAGGATGCTTTTCAGAGAAAAGCTTTCATGGAACTGAGGACAGGAGAAATCTGAAGCTGACAACAATCTACAGGCTGCAGGACCCATTGATTTAACTATAACAGAGACCTGAGATGATATTAAACAGGCAGCAGAAAGTGGTAGAGACAACAGTTCAGCACAACTCGCTTTGAATATGACATGTTCAGGTACAACATGATCAGAGGTATACAATTGGACTATGTTATCATCTCCAAATCTAGATATCAGTGAAATGACACTTTTTTTCATACTCTTGAACACCCAGATAACTATGAAAATTTAATATTAATGGGAGATTTTAACCTTCCTACAATAAACTGGCAGACTTTAACTGGAAAATCTAAACAAGACCATAGATTTATTGAATTAACCCTTCAGCATAACTTAGAACAACTTGTCATGGAACCCACTAGGAATGAAAATATTCTCGATCTTGTTCTTACAAATATATCTAACTTGGAAGAAACAGTAAGAGTAACTGAACTCTAGGAGACAGTGATCATAATATAGTTATATGGAGTGTAAACAACTGTATAACTATGAATCTAGGTATTACCAAGACAAGAAATTTCCTGAAAACCAATTATGTAGCTATAAAAAAATATCTCACTAAATGGAGCTGGAAATCAGAGTTAAAAGATAAAAATAGTGAGCAAATTTGGTTAATTGTAAAAGGAAAAATGTATTATTGTATACAGACATGGGTACCGGAGAATAAAAAATATAACCATAAGAATAAAAGAGTGCCTCCATGGTTTAATGGGAAAATTAAACGCTTAATTAAGAAAAAAAATAAAGCATATTATAAATATAAAGCAGACTGTACTGTAGAAAAAAACTTAGATTTACAAAGATTTCCAATCTATGTAAAAAAAAAAAACTATTAGGACAGCAAAAAAGGAGATGGAATTAAAATTAGTAACTATGACTAAGGATAATAGGAAACAGTTTTACAATTATCTGGGTTCAATAAGAGGAAAAGCAGCAGCTATCGGTCCATTGACTAAAGATAATGTTCCATTAATAGATGAACTGATATGGATAAAGAATTTAACAACTATTTCCTAAGTGTCTTTAAAATAAAGGATGCTAATAGTATGGTAAATGTTGTTCCTAGTGTAATTATCCAGTCATTACATGGGAGGAAGTTTTAAAAGCTATACAGGCAACTAAAGCTAACTGTTCTGCTGGGCCTGATGAAGTACCAGCAACATTTTTAAAAGATCTAGCTCATGAGTTAGTAGATATACTCACTTTTCTATTTAATGCATCTCTATTTGAAGGTTATGCTATAAGAGACTGGACCGTAGCCACCGTTGTTCCCATTTACAAGGGGGGAACAAACAGACAGTGGGCAATTATAGACCTATAAGCCTTACCTCGTGCATAGGAAAAATTATGGAAAGAATCTTAAAGCAAAAGATGTTAGACCATTTACTAACCATTAATTTTCAGGCTATCAGTCAATATGGCTTTGTTCAGGGTCGATCCTGTCAACTCAACCTTATACATTTTTTTGAGCCAGTAAGTATAGCATTAGATCAGGGTCTGTCTGTGGATGTTATTTTTCTGGATCTTGAAAAAGCTTTCGATTCCATTCCTCATGGAATATTGATTAAGGGAATTGATAAGTTATGGCTTCAAACCAAATACTGTTAGTTGGATCGACTCATGGCTGAATAATAGAAAACAACGAGTTAGTATCAAAGGTTTTCTGTCTGATTGGGCAAGTGTGGGTAGTGGTGTCCCACAGGGCCTCCATTTTGGGCCCCTTGTTATTTTAATTTATTAATTGCTAGTATGCAAACCACAGATGATGTGTAGATACATAAATATGCTGTTGACAGCAAACTGGGCTGCACTGTTAACAATCTGGAATCAATTAAATCACTACAAACTAATCGACAATTTATTTACTTGGTCTGTATAAAATAAAATGTCATTTAATCCTGCTAAGTGTAAAGTGATGCATTTAGGTAAATGTAATAGTAATGCTGTTTATTAGATAAATAATTATAAATTACAATCTATAACACATGAAAAAGACTTAGGAATTACAATTTCAAACAATTTAAAGTTTGTCTTACACAATAATATTATCAAAAAATGTCATGGCATTATTTCCTGTATCTTTAAACATATAAACAGTAGAGAATAAGAAGTATTGCTTCCACTATATTGCAGTCTAGTCAGATCACAAATTGATTATTGTGCCTCCTTTTGCGCTCCTACTTCCAGTGGCAGTATAGCCTCAACTGAAAAGGTCCAAAGACGAGTCACAAAAAAAATAAAGGGCCTCTCCAACTTAAATTATAGTATGAGACTCAAAACTTTAGGACTCTTTTCCCTGGAATATAGAGCATGGAAGGGTGATATTTACAAAGCATACAAATCAGTACGATTCTATTTTATGTGAAGCTCTTTGTCGCCAAAGAATTGAATCGGGTTACATAACTAGATCACATAATCTTAAATTTAAAACTGATCTAAACAATACCACAAAAGAAATACATTCTTTATACAGAGGCTTCCTCCAATATGGAATTCCCTGCCTTTAGACATTGTATCAAGTAATAGTTTGACCCAGTTCAAGCATGAACTTGTTAAGTATATGGGAGACAAGAAATCTGAATATCACCACTAGGTGACGAGTTTGTATTGGCAAGACCCATGAACTCAGATCACACCTATGAACTTAGGGAGCCAGGGCCCTTCGGTATGTCAATTCATTCTCCTCATCCAACTACTCATGATAATGCTAACATGAAAGACTGGGGATAGGGAGGTTAGTAATATAGAGACAGAAACCAATGAATCGGAGCCTGATATTTGGGAGGGCAGAACTATTCAAAATAAGGTTTCACACAAAAACCTAACTATTGCTAATTAATTTGAGCCACATGAGTGAGATACTCAAATACCACAATGGCTGAGTTAATATTACAATGATCAAATCACACAGAAGGAATACTATCAGTAATTCAATTAATAGAGGAAAACGTTGCTAGCTTATACCAAACATTACAGTCAGTTCTGGAAGAAAATACTATTTTGAAGCATGAACTGGGAGTTGCACAAGACAGAATCTCGGACCCTGAGCATAGATTACTACTGTTGGAGTGACAGATTAAATATTTGGAATCAAATAATAAAGATTTAAGGGAGAAACTTACTGACTTTGAAGCAAGACCACAGAGAAAAGTGTATACCATCATAACAGAGACTGAAAGTGAGTGACTCGAATATGAGCAACTCACTTTCAATGTCTGCTATGTGGGCTACCCTGCAAGGGTAGTGACGATTATGTGGGCTACCCTGCAAGGGTAGCAATGGAAAGAACAGGGTGACAGGAAGAAGGGGAGGGACACAGGAAGAGGAGGGGGGTATGTAAGGGGTAATGTGGCAAGCTGCTGCCGAACTTGTGGCTTGGTGGAGTGGTGAGGGTGGCTGGCTACAGTGGGGAGGGTGCAGGTTTCGGTGCTAGGGAGGGATACAGAAATTTTGTAGTTTGTTCACCACACAGTTTTTTTTATGCTTCAGAGTTTCACCCCCTCCCTGACATACAGACCCCCTGGAGTTAGTAATCTTTATTTAGGGGGGATGCAGAGGACACAGCACCCTGCAGAATAACCTTTTTCCATTCTCGCCCGTTTTTTTACTGTGAGTGTGCATCGCCTTTTTGTTTTGGGGATGTACACTTGCCGTAATGGCAATCACTATTCTACAATTACCATTATGACATGGAACTGAGAAAAAAATGTCAGGATAATGGGTGTATCAGAACTATGGGACATGCAACAACCTTTAAAGGAAACAATGAAAACAGTGATAGCAAACTATTTGGACATTGACCTCAAAGAAGAAAATTTTGAACTAACTGAATACACAGAACGTTTAGAGTGAATATTAAATTTAAGATTATGCGATCTAGTTATGTAACCTGATTCAATGCAGATGTGAGTCAAGATCCACCCAGACCCATTATTTGTAAATTCTTTAGGTCTGAGGACAAAGTCCGACTAATGACAGCAATATTTTTTGAAAAATGAATCAATATAAATGGAGCTAACATTGCAGTGTTCAATGATTTTCCTCCAGAAATACTACAACAATGCAAGAAATACGATATCATGAAGAGGAAACTATGGGAGAACCAAAAATATGTTTTCCATCCTATACCATGCTAAATTAAAAGTGGTGCTTCAAGGAATGCAACATGTATTCAATACAAGTGAAGAAACGGGCAAAAAGCTGAGAGGCATTTTGCCTGTTTCACCTGATGATACTCTTATAAATGTCTCCCTAAGAGAGAAACTTCATAAGCGGTGTTGGTTTGGGGTAGGGAGTAGCCTCTGACAAAAAAGAAAGGGGATTCATAAGGTGCTTTATTTAAGTATGGAATAAACGATGTTTGGGCACAATGAAAATGTTAGGAATAACACAAGAAATAATCAGAAGGAAAAATGTTTTGGTACTAAGGACAACAGGCAAACAGGGAACAAACATGTTGTAATAAAAGATGGGGTGTATATGGAAATAATAAAACAGCAACTTAAGAATTCTGGGAAAGATACAACCAGAAAGGAACAGTTAAAAGTTTGTAAAAAGCCAAATTTTGCCAAAGGCAAACCAGGAGACACCTTGATCAATATTTTCAGACAAGCAAGTATGGTATACTCAAAAGACATTAAATGTTGTACATTGAGGGTGGGATATTCAGACTGCGTCAGGCTGTGGCACAAGCCTGGGTGCAGCACAACTGGGATGTGCCAGGGTGCTGACAGGGTGATATTCAATGGTGCTGTGCCATGGCACAGCATCATTGAATAGCGCTCTGTGGCCACCCCCAGTGCGCATGGTGCAGTGGCACTGCACCAGTGCAAGTGGCCAGAGGGGGGCAGGGGGATGCACTACCGCAAGTGCCATTGCGCTAGGTGCATCAACCGTGATGTTCAAAAGTGCATGTGCAAATGGGGCCATAATGCATGCAAGGTACAAATGGGGCCATTTGCATGTCATTATGCCACCATTTGCATGCAGGTGTGCTGATCCCTGGTGACTCGCACCTGGCACCCTGCCAGGCTGCAGCCATCAGGGACTGATGCCCCCTGCACAGCATGGCAACATGCCCCAATGCCTGATTGCAGGCATGAGTAATATACGCATAAGTCCAATATCCCTGGTGGTCCAGTGGACCGAATCCTTCCCAATCGCGGGCATAAGTAACAAAGTATAACATTCCAAAGCATCTCTGGTAGTCCAGTGGACCGAATCCTGCCTGATCGCGGGCATGTGTACAATAAAAGAAATCCCCAGATCCCTGGTGGTCGAGTGGTACCCCCTCCCCACCACCCACTGAGCCCCACCATCCCGTCCCCGTCACGGGCGGGGTGGCAGCTCCCCACCCGCAGTCAGCCCAGTTGCCCACCGACTGACTGGGCGCATAGTAGGTTGTAAGCACATTGGTCCACAGCATGGGCCAATGGGGGTGCAGACCATACCATACTTCACAGTGTGAGGTGGGAAGAGGTTTAAGAAACTGGAGCAATTTATTTTGTCCACCCTGTAGCTCTCTCAACCATACCGCTATGGTGGTGGTGGTGTTTGTGTGGATTAATTTTAGTTCCTTTCTGAAAACATTGATCATGAAATTTTTCATAGACGCTTACAGGCCTTGGCTCATTTCAAAATGCAGATTGTTTTTTTTTTTGCTACCTAGGGTTGCTACCTACAGGCTTTAATTATTGAGACTGCATATATGGATTCGGACAAGGGCATTTTAAAACAACTCTATAATGAGAATGGGTTGTAATCACACATATTTATTGACACAGTATTACTATTGTAGTGTACTTCCTGCAGCTACAATTGAAAAGGACAGAGAATTCTGAATGGTCTTGATCAGCCAATCATCCTCTGCCCCCACAATGTAGTACAATAGCGATCCATAAAATGTTATTATCAATATTATTATTGCACACCATCAGTCCTTAGTAAGGGAACTGGGGTGGGGTATAGTCGTCTTACATTTAGGGATGTGTCATACATAACCTTTTGACATTTTCACTCATAAAATAGCTTACTCTTATTTTTAATCTCAGCCTGGCTACCTGGTATAAATTAACAGATCAACAACCCCTTTTGAAAATTAAAATATAAGCCGTGCAGCAGGGCTGAATCCACAATATCTACATCTGCTAAAAACATGTGTTTGGGTTTTAATGTGGATGTTTACATCCCACAGTTAATACAGTGCCAATAAGACAACATTCGGCATTGACAAATGCTTGTTTTCAGCAGGCACTAATATAGCAAGAGGTGTAGCAATACTAGTAAAGAAAATGTCAACTTTAACATAATCCAAAAGTGGGCTGATAAGGAAGGCTGAATAATAATTAAGGAGAACTTAATGGACTAGTAAGAATGATAGGGTCTTTTATGGACCCTTTACTGATCATGAAAAATTTCTAGCATCTTTAACCCAAGCTCTGAATGAAATCCAGCAGAGAATACGATATTAATGGAAGACTTCAATGCTGTGATCTGTCCAGCTGAGGAAAAAAGAGCTAATATAACAAAAACAAATGTCTGGCAAGGAAATTAAAAGCCTTTACAGAAGAACATAATATTGTAGATATTTGGAGACTGCTTAATAGGAGAGTTAAAGAATATATCCATATAGACTTAAAAAATAAGAATTTGTCTAGAATAGATTACATCCTATGTACTAAGAAAATAATCCCATTAGTGTCTAATACTTCTATTAGAGCTATAGTACATTCTGATCATGTGGCAGTAGAAGTAACTATAAAATTAGGATTACCCCATACAAAACAGAATAATGTTTCATATCACCAAATTCTTCTTTCAGATGAAACAGCTATCCAATGACTGTACTGAGCATGCTCAGAACGGAAATTTCAAACGTTTATAACTCTGGAATGGAATAATATTTTTCACCAAACCAATGAAAGGCACCACTGTGGGCAAGCCCCTTCTACCCTGAACATTTAAGACCAAAATTCCAAAACATATGGCGTTAGTTGATGATAACAACAGCACAAAAACACTTTTTGTTTTACTTTTTTACTATACAGATCTCAAAATCTGCACATCCAATCAAAACAAATCTAGGCCCATCAAGAGAGCCTGCCTTCAAGACTACATGTGCAAACTTTTGTGCAAATCCGTTGAATGGGAATAAAGCTATTAAAGTGCAAAGTTGGGGTTTTAAGATTAAATAGCATGCTCAACCCAAATTATAGTGATGCTATCACACCATTATCATACATTTTTCAAATAAAAAGTGTTATCTTGACCCAACATGAGCATAATAACACTGAGCATCCTCAGAAATGTATCTCACTCATTTTGGCCACACTGAACATGCTCAGAAATGTATCTCACTCATTTTGGCCACACTGAACATGCTCAGAAATGTATCTCACTCATTTTGGCCACACTGAACATGCTCAGAAATGTATCACATTAGAGAGTAGTTCATCTAATGCTGAGCCATTGAAAAGAGGGAAAAGCTTACATTGTGTAGTTCTTTTGGAACTTTTATCATTTCAGCTTCAGAAATAATTAACACCCTATGGTATGCATATGATATCCCATGAGGTAGCTCAAAATATGAGTATGTAAGCAATAAGACATGAGGGGCGTGCATTAGACATTTCTAATGCATGGCAGGCATGTGGCAAGACTGGGGTTCTGTGACATTAGGGATAACAACCCCAAAGGAAGACCCCACCACTAATTTGCCAAGACTTAAGAGACTCAAAACCCTAATGTTTCTAACTTTTGCTGCTTGAGGGGAGGGTGTGGGAGTTAGGGCTAGAACCCCTAATGCCACATTTTCCTACTTTTGTTGCTTCCATCTGAACCCTAACTGGTGCATTAATGTAATTTTTTTGCAATGAATTTCCTTCATATTTGAGACAGTAGAATCATATCCTCATTCATGCAAGTCCCTTTGGGGAACTACATGAATACATTCATTTCACTACTGAAGCATGGGGCCCTCCAGGCCCTGCGCTTCCATGTATCCATAGATGGCCGTGTGCCAAATGTGGAGTCCATCAACTGTAGAAGCACAGGACCCTCTGGGTCCTGCCCTTCTGTGTAGCTACAGATGTAGACATGCAGGGCCCTCTGGGCTATGGCCAACTGAGGAGTCTGTGTGGGTGCAGATGCACAGGGCCTTTGGACCTTGCACTCTGTATTGTTACAGATGCAGATGCACAGGAGTCTGTCTGAATGTGGAAGGGCCCAGTGCTTCTGTGCAGCTACAGATGCACTGTTAAGTATGTTTCCACAATGGTTCATGAGGTAGGATCATAAATAACACATGCTAAAAAATGTGGCCTTGAAATCTTCAAAATAGCACAGTTATGAGGAAAACTCTTCATCCTTTCATTATAAGGAAATTTTTCTTTCATGAGCCCAGATTCCTGTTTCACGAGGCTGCAGTCTTGTTTTGTGAGGGTCACAAAAGGAAAATGTCAGTTCATGAAACAAGATGTTAGATTTAGTTTTTTCATTCTTGATTCATGAACCAATTTCTTGTTTCAGTAGACTCATGAAAGAAGAATACAGCCTCATGAAACCAGAGTCTTGGCTCATGAAACAAGAATGTGGACTTAGGCAGCCAGTCACTCTGCAGCTGAACAGACAAATGGGGGACACCAGGATGAATTTGGAAAGCTTTCTATTTAAATTCCTGTAACTGCACACCCATAGCAGGGGAGTGGGAAGGGTCCAGGAGATGCAATATGTGGGGTACAGGTGAAACACCCTATCTAGGGTAGGAAAATACTTAAGAGAAAGTAGAACAAAAAAAGATAAAAACAGGCACAGCAGTACTGAGTTAAGGTCTAGAGTTAGGTGAACTGACTGGGTAAAGGTAAAACATCCTATCTAGGGTAGCAGTAAATAATGTATTAAAA
This sequence comes from Neoceratodus forsteri, assembly GCA_016271365.2. Classification (NCBI taxonomy): domain Eukaryota; kingdom Metazoa; phylum Chordata; order Ceratodontiformes; family Ceratodontidae; genus Neoceratodus; species Neoceratodus forsteri. The sequence goes on from JADMNL010000027.1 coordinate 12,197,632, forward strand.
AGGGCAAAACAAAGATAGGCAGGGTGGAGGTGAGTTAATGTCAAGAAATAGTTTGGATATAGGTGAAACGCACCATCTAGGGAAGTGGTAAAAGGGGGTCTAAAGGGAAACAAAACAGGGAAACAGGCAGGGTAGCACATAGCTATGCTAGGAGTGGTACAGTGCAGTGGTTGTGGGGTGCTGGTCTTCAGGGAGACTTTCAGGAGACTGCGATGCTGCCCCATCTGCATGCACCTCTCTGGGCTGAGGCTGGAGGTTTCTAGACTTCAGGCCGAGTTGGCTAGAATTCATGGTGCCTTCTCCCCCACCCAAGGACAATCAAGTCTGCCACCATGGCCTCCAAAGATGCCAAGGAGGAGGAGCATCTGTAATATGATGGGCTCAAGAAGGGTAAGGGTGGTGGGTCAGAGGTACATCCCCAGCATGGTACCACTACACAACTCCTTCACCACTCTGGCAGGGCAGGACTGTCCCATGGAAGCACTTGCAGTAGTTACCAGGGAGAATGTAGGGGTCCTTCATAATGGAGACCCCAGGGAGGGTGAAAGAGGACCCTGGAGGAGGAGAAAGCAACTCCTAGTGGGAAACTTAATTGTTAGGAGGATATATTTGGGGACAGTTAGGGAGGGGGACAGGAAGATTGGGTGCCTACCCAGCACCACTGCTCGGAGGGATGATAAGCAGATCCTAGGGACTGCTAGGATGGCAGGACAGAAGGGAGAGCTGGATGTGATTATCCATCTAGGAACTAATGACCTGGCTAGTGATGAGGATAAGATAGTGTAGGATGAGTTCAGAGAATTGAGGTGTCCTTTTCTGAGGTGCTACCTGTCTATGACAGGGGGAAGATAGAGTACCCTGCACCAGCAGTCTTGTTTTGTGAGAGAGGAGGGGTTTGGCTACATTGGGGACCTACACTGGGGACTGGGATCCCACCTGGAGGGATGGGGGCCTATACAGGGGAGATAGCCTGCATCCATCCAGGAGGGAAACCACAGTCCTCAATGAATGGTTTAAATATTACACTGGTGAGCATTTAAACTAGTTTTTTGAATCAGAGGACTGGGTGCACTACGAGGGTATATCTCACATTTTAGAAGGGGCATTTTAACTCTGCAAAAGGGCTCCATTGTGTGCTACTGAACTGGCAGGCTAAATGGACTATCGATAATGTGACCTCCACCTCCCATTCCCGAGGGGCAGAGGTCTTTACAGGCTGCTGTAATTAGTACAGTTGGAGGGGTCCCTTAGTGCTCCACAGTAGTTGATTAGGTTGCCTTTTTAAAGACAGCCTACAACTACAGTCTGGTCGGGGGCTGAGTTTGGAGTTGCTAGGCAGCCTCTGGGCATCAGGGAAACAGCACTTCTACCCTGCAGAGCATAAATGGGACTCCTCAGTGAGTGGAGGCAAGAGCAAGGCAGAGGCAATGCTGGCAGAGGCAAACATGTTTGGCAGTGTCAGCCAGGAACAACCAGGAGGCCAGAAAACACTAATTACTGAGATTATTAACAGGGGACCAGGTGAAACCACTACAATGGAAAACCACACTGTGCAGATAACTAATGGAGAAATAGGTACTGAATATGATCAGTGTAAGAAATTCACTGTTAATTCCATGAGTGAGTTCAGTGTTTACATTTGCAAACAATGTCATGAAGTTAAAGACCTAAGGGTAAAACTGATAGGACTTGAATTAGAAGCCAAGTCACTGAAAATGCAACTAAGTAAAAATAAAATAACTATGTAGTTTGATGATCAAGAGCAAACCATCGAAGGGGTTAATAAAACACTAAATTAAATAGAGGAGAATCCCAAACAGGCATTTGGTATAGCCCAGGATATTGAAAGGACACACAAAAGGCCTAATGAAACAGATGGAGATGAATGGCAAGTAGTAAACTCAAGCAAACAGGCCAGGAAGGGACGGGGAGGAGAGCCATGGAGTCTGCAATCACTACAGCAAACAGGCCAGAAAGGGAAGGGAAGGGAAGGAAAGCCATGGAGTCTGAAATCCCTACAGCAAACAGGCCAGAAAGGGACGGGGAGGAGAGCCATGGAGTCTGCAATCACTACAGCAAACAGGCCAGAAAGGGACGGGGAGGAGAGCCATGGAGTCTGAAATCCCTATAGCAAACAGATATAGCTCCTTAATGAATTTAATTGAGAAAGTAGATGATCAGGCAAATGCTATACTTGACATAATGGGAGTTAATAACGGAGGTAACTGTGCAAAAGAACATACCGATTCACCAGTGCGAGCAGAGAACACAAAACATACTAATCAAGCTACACCTCTAATTGATATTAAGGTCCCAGTTCCAATGCAAGAGGAGAATGAGGGTATTGTACCAATGGTTAATTCTATAAATACTATTGATATTTAGTTATACTACAAATTTGATTGAGACTGCTGTCCCAATTTCAATGCAAGCAGGAAACAGGTTTTGTCCCCACAGCCAATTGAGCAAATCCACAGAGTACCAAAAGGTGCTAAATTATCGGTGTCTCGATCATTAGGTACTGTACACAGATCATTATACAACACATCTTAAAAAGGAAAGGGTAACCAGTAGTTATTTTCCTGGGGCAGGCCTAAATTATATTAAAACATAAGCAACATGTTTAATAAAGGAATCTGATGAGGAAAAGCATATAATCATCCATGCTGGAACTAATGATTTACAAAGAAAATCTGAGAGTGATATGTCGCTTGACTATCAAACCCTGTATAAAACACTAAATGAGAAAAACTATAAAGTGATAATCTCAGAAATATTACCAGTCCCAAGACTAAATCAGTCATGGAATCAGAAAATCATCAGAAATAACAATAGTTTAAGGAAATGGTGTTTGATGAATGACATGAGATGCTTGAAAAACTGGAAGCATTTTCATGTACACAGGGATCTTTTTGCTCAGGATGGACTGGACCTGAGCAAAAAAGGAAGTAGAGTGCTTGGAAACATGTTCTTGGAGGAGTTAAAACAAGGAGGGGTGTTAAATGAAAAAAAGGGGGCAATAGGGAGACAACAGCAACAACTCCACCCACTGCATGTATTACATCTCATAAGATAATAAATGGACTGAATATATTATCTATAAATATAAGATGTTTGAACAACAAATCAGATGCCTTGGAAATACTGCTCAAGATAACGTACTCATATGTGCAATAACTGATAGCTGGTGTAAACAAATTCCTGGGCATCAGCTCTTCTACAAAGATATAGAAAATAAACGGGGGGTGGGGGTGGGTAGCCCTATATGTTGATAACCAGTTCAGGGCATATGAATGTGATGTTTAAGAACACAACACAAGTAAGGTGGAACAAATTTGGATAAAATTAATCTAAACAAGATTAAACAAATAGTATAGTAGCTGGTGTTTGCTACAGATCACCATCTCTTTCACCAGAGCAGAACCAACAGTTTATGGACTTATTAAATGAAATGGGTGCTGAACCAAGAATATTGATCCTAGGAGATTTTAATTTGCCCAAAATTAATTGGGCAATTGGCTCTGGATACTCTATAAATGATCACTCCTTTATTGGACTTCATTAAAAGTAATAACATGAATCAACTAGTCAAATCAAATACGATGGAAAATAAAATCCTTGACCTCGCAATCACAAATCTGGATACTGACACTTTTGATTGCACAGTTAGGGAACCCCTAATGAACAGTGACCATAATACGGCACATACAATAATTAAAGAAACTTGGTATACAGTACGTGAAATACCAAAAATTAAAAACTATACTGAAACCAAATATGGGAAAATGATGGATTGATTATCTGGCTAAATGGGACTGGAGAACTGAGTTAAATAGAGTACCTGTAGATACAATGTGGGAAAAAATAAAAATGCACCTGGATTACTGCATTGAGGAATTTGTCCCTGTTAGAACCAAATCTAGCAATAAAGGGAAAGTCCCAATATGGTTCAATCACAGTATCAAAAAACAGATTAGAATCAAGAATAGAGCATACAAAAAATATAAAACCAAACCCACTGCGGAAGCTTGGGCAATATGTAAACAAAAACTAAGAAAATGCAAACACCTAATTAAAAAAGTAAAACAGCAGGCAGAAATGCATTTTGTAACCAAGATGGGTGATAACAAAAAAGCATTTTATAATTACATAAATGAACTGCGGGGACATCAGCACAAAATTGGTCCACTAAAATTAGATAATATGCTGACTGAGCAAGAAAAGGATATGGTGAATGAATTCAATAAATTATTCTTAAATGTATACCAGCCAGAACAAAAGTGTATGGTAGAAGTAGACAGTCTGACATCACAATAAATGAGAGTGAAGTTTGATCCAAACTATGCAAACTTAAAATCAACAAATGTCCAGGCCCAGATAACATCCACCCCTGCCTACTCAAATAATTATCTATGAAATTAGCATTATTATTCAGCAAATCCATTACAAGTGGACAAGTTATTACAGAATGGAGGGAGGCCAATGTGACCCCTATTTATAAAAAGGGTAGGAGGTATGACCCCCACAAACTACAGGCTGATTAATTTGACCTCAGTAGTTGGCAAACTCATGGAGAGTTTTGTAAAAGATCTAATTGAGTCACAGTGGGAGCATGTAGGTCACTGTGACATATCTCAACATGGGTTTACATGTTATAGATCCTGTCAAACTAATATATTGCATTTTTTTGAACCTGTAAGCAAGGCCTTGGATAATGGACTCCCAGTGGACGTTGTCTACTTGGACTACTCCAAAGCATTTGACACAGTCTCCCATAAGGAACTGTTGGAGGAACTTAACATAATAGGATTTAGCAAGTAATCTCATAAAGTGGGTGGACTAATGGCTGGATGAGAGAAAACAGAGGGTCCTAATAAGGGGCCATAGTTTAGAATAGAGAAATGTTAGTAGTGGGGTGCCCTAGGGATCTGTTTTGGGTCCCACTCTTTTCAACTTATTTATGTCATCAACGGACACATCTATACATTCTTGGGTTGGAAAGTTTGCTGATGATACAAAACTAGGCACGATAGTAGAAAATGACACAGCGTCTCATCAACTCCAGGATGACCTAAACAAAGTATCACATTGGGCCAATAACCATAAACTCCACTTTAATGTGGCAATGTGCAAGGTAATGCACTGCGGCAGCAAAAATAAACTAAATACTATCTAAATGGTATCCAACTTGATACAGGTAGTAGCGAAAAAGATTTGGGAGTGGTTATAACAAATGATCTCACCTTTACAGAACATACTCAAGTGGTAACAGCCCAAGCAAATAAAATCCTGGGCTCCATCTTTAAAATTCAATTGCAGTGTTTTTAAAATGCTTTTACCATATTTTATTTGCTCACCATTGGAACAACCACCCCATATATATTGCAAGTAATATGCAGGAATGGTCATTTCTCCTGTTCAGATGCTGTTTTACTGCCTATCATTTTTGAAGGTTTCACAGAAAATCTCTCAGACATTTTCAGACCAGCTGGAGGAATCTTGGGTGAGTGCTGCTTCCATTCAAGCAACAATGATATCATTTTCCTCAAGGTCCTGGCAGCTCAGTACATCATATTATGACATTCAGAAATCTGTTTTTGCTTCCAACTTACTGGTGGTAGGTAGCCTGTATTAATCAAATTATTCCAGTAAAACACCATGGCCCAGATATTCAAACTGCGCCAGGCTGTGGCGCAAGCCTGTGCGCTGCTCAAATTTGTTGTGCAGGGGTGTGGCCAGGGCAATATTCAACGGAGTTGTGCTATGGCGCAACTGCTTTGATATCGCACCCTGGCCACCCCCACCAATACGTAGTGCGTGGAACTGCACCAGCGCGAAAATGGTCAGAGTGGAACATTGAGATCAATTGGCACAAATTGCCATTGCGCCATACACAGCACCTGCGATATTCAAAGGTGACATACCGAATGGGGCCATAATTTATGCAAGGTGCACAGGGCCATTGCATCTGATTACAGCCCCATTTGCATGCCATTAGCATGCAGGTGCCCCGATCCAACGACTTGCACCTGGCACCCTGCTAGGCAGCAGCCGTCGGGGACCGACGCCCCCTGCAGCCCGATCATGGGACATCCCGTAAGGGACAAAGAACGTCTCTTATCCCTGGTGGTCCAGTGGACCACTAGTAGCCCGATCGCGGGCATAACTGTATCCCCCCGAAGTCCAATATCCCTGCTAGTCCAGTGGACCGCATGGAGCCCAATCGCGGGCGGCATTCCTCACCCCCCAAGTCCAAAATCCCTGGTGATCATATCTGGACTGACTTGTACGGTATGGGCTGCACGCCCATTGGCTCATGCTCTGAACCAATGGGCGTGCAGACATACTGAGCTGTCAGTCAGTGGGCAGCAGGCGGGTGGGGTGCTGCCACCCGCCGGCTGATGGGGAGGGGTGGTGGGCTCAGTGGGTGGGTGGGGTGGGGTACACTAGATCACCAGGGATTTCGGACTTGGGGGTGAGGAATGCCGCCGAGTCGGGCTCCGTGCGGTCCACTGGACCACCAGGCATATTGGACTTTGGGGGATACTGATGCCCGTGATTGGGCTGCTCGCGGTCCACTGGACCACCAGGGATAGTGGACTTTGGGGATACTGATGCCCATGATCGGGCTGCTGCAGTCCACTGGACCACCAGGGATATTGGACTTTGGGGGATACAGTTATGCCCATGATCGGGCTAATCGCAGTCCACTGGACCACCAGGGATATTGGACTTTGGGGATACAGTTATGCCCATGATCGGGCTAATCATGATCCACTGGACCACCAGGGATATTGGACTTTGGGGGTGGGGATGACTGATGCCCACGTTGTTTGGGAGCATGAGGCACCGCCGAGGTGCGGCGGGGAACAGCCGATGGCTACCCACAGGTGGCAGCAGCTGTGTTGCGCCCTGCAATCGGCAGCTCACCTGTAGGTGGCCCTTGACTTGTTCCTGTTTTTTCAGGCGTAACTTTGTGCAGGCACAGGTAGGGGTTGTGCCTGCATAAGCTCTGCAGCCGGGCTGAATATCAGGCTGCGCGGTTTATGCGTAGACACGCCCCCACCTGTGCCTGCATACAGCCTGATGCGCCCGGGCGCGCATCGGGATTTGTGCTGACACACTTTTCCCTTTTAAATATCGCAGACCGGGCGCATCAGTGGGCTGTGCATGGCGCACACCATTGTGCCAGCAGCAACTCTTTGAATATCTGAGCCCATGAGTAAATATCTGTTAATTTCCCTAAGATGATAGACACTTGGTGCTCAGTATCACCCCAAAAAACACATCAACAACATGACAGGCTCTTAACATGAACATTTTTGTTTTCTTTGTTCTCTTCCTCCCCTAAATGAAGCTCCAACAGCTTCCTCCTTATTTTAAAGCATTGTCCCCTTAAAATTACTGATTAGTCTGATTAGTGTGAAAGTAACTAAATATTTAACTGCAATGCTGTATCAATAAAATTCAATAGGCAAAGATCTTCAGACAACTGAAAGTAAACATGAGTTATTGCCATTTTACAATCTGATGTACGTTAGTGTGTGTGTGTGTGTGTGTGTGTGTGTGTACTGAGCTGCCAGGACCTTGAGGAACATTATGTTATTGTTGCTTGAATGGAATGAGCACTCACCCAAGATTCCTCCAGATGGTTTAAAAATGTCTGAGGGATTTTCTGTGAAACCATCAAATAGGAGATAATAAAAATAGCATCTGTACATGACAAATGGCAATTTTTTCATTTCATATGTAATAAATAAGACCTGGTTGTCCTTATGTTAAGGAAAATGATTAACGTTTATAATATGTTTGTAATATATCTACAGTTGATCTGTAAGTCTATCAAGAGCAGGGAACCAGAAGTTATAATATCGCTGTATGGCGCTATCGCCAGGCCACACCTGGAGTATTGTGCCCAGTTTTGGGCACCATACAAAGCATAAGACATTGTGAGACTTGACAGAGTACAAAGGAGAACTACAAAATTAATAACCTGACTCATTTGGAGCTTGGTGCAAGACTAAAGGAATTTAACCTTTTTCCACTTGAGTATAGATGCTGTAGGGGGGGATCTCGGTATGGTATTTAGGGCATTCAGAAATCAAGACCTATAGGAGTGCCTTAATATTAATATCTGAGTACGTCTTTTCAGTACGCGCTGATACTGGACTCAAGTTGGTGGCTGGCCGTGGTGGTGAGAGGTGGGCTGTGCAGTTGCGGCTGGGGATGGGTGGGGGTGCTGGGTGGGTGCTGCGGCTGGGTGGGGGCCACTTGACTACCAGGGAATGGGTGTACAGTATATATTTTATGTTGATCGCTAACTACCAGGGATACGGGATCACTATAAGTATTATTTAACAGTTTGGGGGGGCCACTAGACTACCAGGGATACGGGTTCACTGTAATTATTATTTTACAGTTCGGGGGGCTGCTAGACTACCAGGGATACGGTATCACTATAATTATTATTTTACAGTTCAGGGGGCCCGCTAGACTACCAGGGCTGGCTTTTTGCCACACATGCGGCAGGCGACTCACGGTTCGGGGCACAGGTGGGGGGATGGCAGCATGTTGGCATGTCTGCAGGTGGGTCTACAGGACCCCCGGTGGGGCAGACATAGGTTACACCAGCTCAATGCCGGTGTAACTTATGATACCGGATCTCCTCTGGGGGTTCCTGTAGAATCCCCATGTAGGGACTTTGTGGCTGCCCTTCTAGAATGGGGCACATCTGCTGCCAAAAAAACCCTAGCACCATGTCGCAGGGGGTTTATGCGGCGTAACTGCCGTGCGGCGCAAGTGGCCTGTGACGTCACAGGCCACTTTGTAGAATCTGCAGTACATGCAACTGTTGGCATAAGTTGCCAACATGAGCCATTCTACTTGGGCGAACTGCTGTTACAAGGGCGTAACCCTTCTAGAATCTGACCCATAATATACAGCTTACTGGAGATGTATAATACAACCAAAAGAGAAATGTGGTTCAACCAATGAGTAGTTAGTATTTGGAATGCATTACCACAGGAAGTTGTTGCTTTTCCAACTATGGAATCTTTCAAGTCATCTCTAGATGACCATTTAGGTTTTTCTAACTAATCTGTTGGCAACTGTGTTATGGCATTATGCTTTTGACTCATAGTAATCCTATGAACCAGCTGAGGGGGGTGGCAGAAGGAAATGAGGAGACACAAACTGTCCCCCCCAAACTGAAATAAGTAGTAAGGAGAATCCTAAGGGAGAGAAAACCCCAAGGGTACCCAACAATAAAAGAAACAATATGGGAAAAGTGAAGAGAGATGGGAAGGACAGCAGAGGGAGTATGGAGAGAAGGCAACAAGGGACATAGGATATTGACAAACAGTGTGGTAGCAGATTCTGGAAGGCCATGTGTGCAAATGCTCGAGTCTGGGAAAAAAATCCTGACCTACAGTGTCTGTTAGAGTCTTTATGAGCTCTGATATTTTTTGCTGGTCTTGCTGTCCTCCCAGGGTGAAGAACAGCCACAAAGGACTGTACTTGGCCCTGGCTGAACAGCAGGACTGGCAAACATCAAATGTGAGCGTATAAAATCTCTGACATGCACTGCAGGTTTTTGAATCTCCCGCTGCTGTAGCCCTCCTGTGATAACATGTGGTTACATTAGTAGTACTGTATACAATACCCGACACTTAATCACATACCAAAAGGCTCCACCAGGTTCCTGTGCTGTACTATATATGATCCCTTATGCTTTTCTCCTAACACAGCCCTCTCTGTAACAGCCAACATCTCTTTTTACCCTGCTGACAGTTTACTCCGCAGCAGTCCACTCTCCTTGCTGTCTTCCTACATACATTCTTTCAGTTCATTCATTCATTCTGGTTGGTCAGTGCTCAGTCTGTCATGCCATGGCAACTTGATTTAAGGTAAGAGGTCGGTCAAGATGTTACATAACAATTAAACAATCAAATAAATAAACTAAAAACAAAAAATAAAAAACACATTTAAAAGAACTGAACAAATCAGGCAGCTCCTACCCGTAAAGTGTACCCTCCGGTTTAGCTCTAGCCCACAAAGCGGCATTTTTCTTGCAGCTAAGGTGTTTATTTTATTTGTAAAAGTCCAATTGAACGGAAGTGTGGCGGGCGCTGGGAGCTCCATTACGTGTAATAGTGCGGGCGCTGTTCGGGCCCGCTTGTATTGGAAGCTGGGAGGTCTCCCTGATTAGAGGCTGGTGGAGGGCAGCTACCTCTGAGGGGGGATGAGGATCAGGTGGCGGTAGAGCAGTCAGCGAGGGGGCAGCTTGAGAGTTTTCCAGGACTGCAGAGCATAAAGAAGCCCCTCCCAAAAAAACATTTAAAAGCCCCAAAAAAAACCATTTAGAAGTTAATCACCCAATTAAGCAACAGAAAATTCTAACTGTCCTTGAAAAGGAAAAATGCATTTCAGGAAACATGTAATCTTGCTCTAGAGACTGCTAAACTTCAGGGGAGTGGATGAGCTCCACAGCATCTAGTTCTGTCTCAAGTAAACAGTGCAGGAATGCCATTTTATTACACAAATGGTTTAAGGCCACTCCACTTAAAAATAAAGGGGATGGTAAGGGACCATGAGTAATGTCCCAAAATCTAATAACAGAGAACAATAATAATAGTTGTAGCAAAACAGCTTGGGGCTTTATCACTACCCTGTGTGAAATGACATAGCTTGTTTCCAGTTTATATGCAAAGGTAGATTCTGCCCCCCTCCCCCCACATAAATTATGCATGCACAAGAATGGTGTTACTGTAACCAATACCCTTTGTTTATTACTGTCATTAATGAAGGTGTCATTTTACTTCCGTGTTGATTGGTAATTTTATGTTTCCACACATTCAAGCGCTGTCTACTGTTGCTTGTGGATTGCTTCAGCAATTTGGCAGTACTAAATATTTGATCAAGTGAAACAGAAACCAACATTAATCCTGAACTTGCATGATAAGCTACATGAAGTACACAGTTATATCTGAACTACTTTGAGTTTCAACAGTGATTTACTTGATAAAGATGGTAATTTGCACAAACAAGCATTTGTCAATGCCGGATGTTCGCCACTGGTCATGCTGGAAATATGTTTCAAATTTGGAAAAGATCTAACGGATAGTTTATGAACTATAAGCTTCAAAAGACTTATACACAGAATTTTACACTGTAAAGGCAGGCAGAAAGATGCTTGGACAAGGCAATGAAAATTGGACTGTCGACTCATTAGTGATACCACAATTCTGATGTACAACAGGTCTCAGGATACGCCCCAAACATCCAACTAACTGAACATAAAGCCAAACCTTCCAAATACTGGGTGTTTTGTGTGATCATTTTTCTAGGCCCCTTTTGAAAACTGTCTCCTCTGCTATTCTGAATTCTAGCTATTATCACCAGTCCATGACACATCTATGGCTTATATCGGGTCCACCGACTATGTGTTCCACAGACAGGATTGTTAAAAGCATGAGGTAATGTGGCTATCCATGTGCATTGTAGTTCCAACTGAGATGTAATTTCTACATCCCGTTTCCTCTTTCCACAAACATCTCCTACATAGATACATAGACAGTGTTGGCAGATAAGGGCCTATGGCCCACCCAGTCTGCCCATTTGAGCTTATAAGTTCAGTTTATGTTTTCCTAGAAGTCTATTGCCCCTTACCCCTGACCTCCAGAATTCCTTTATGTCTATCCCATGCATTCTTAAATCCGTGATTGTTTCAGCCCCACCACTTCCTCTGGCAGGGTGTTCCACTTGTCCACCACCCGTTCTGTGAAGAAATTCTTCCTCATGTTTCCTCTGAATCGTCCTCCCTCCAACTTCATCCCATGCCCTCTAGTCCTGGAACATCTTTTCGCTTAAAATCGTGGTATTCCTGCACCCTGTTCCTCCCTGTGAGATACTTGTATGTCTCTATCACTATCCCTCTCTCCTCCTCTCCTCCAGGAGATACATGTTCAGTTCCTTCAACCTGTCTTCATGGGACTTGTGATGCAATCCATGCACCATCTTTTGTTGCCTTCCTCTGAACCTTCTCTACCCTGTCTATGTCCTCATGAGGTATGGTCTCCAGAACTGTACACTGTACTCCAGGTGGGGCCTCACTAGTGTCTTTGCATAGCCGAATTATGACCTCCCTTTTCCTGCTGGTGATGCCCTGCCTATACATCCCAGCATCCTATTTGCTTTACCTGCTGCCTTGTCACACACTGTTTCCTACCTTGAGGTCATCAGAGATGATAACCCCAAGATCCCTTTCCTGCTTGGTGCATGCTATATCCTCCCCCAACTGATATATTGTGCCAGGGTTTTGTTACTTCCATATGCATTATCTTGCTTCCTCGCATTGAATTTCAACTGCCAAACCCCTGACCATTCTTCAAGTTTCTGCAGGTCCCTTCTCATTCTGTCTACACCCTCTGGTGTGTCTACTCTATTACAGAGCTTTGTGTCATCAGCGAACAGTGAAATTCTGCCTTCTAAGTCCTGTGCAATGTCACTGATGAAGATGTTGAATAGGACCGGTCCCAGCACTGATACCTGTGGTACCCCACTAGTCACTCTTCCCTCTGTGGAGTGACAGCCATTTACCACCACCCTCTGTGTCCTGCCACCCAGCCAGTTACCTACCCACCACACTACTGTCCTGCCCACACCCATATTCCCCAGTTTGTATAATAGTCTTCTATGTGGCACAGTGTCAAAGGCCTTGCTGAAGTCCAGATAGGCCATGTCCACTGCCCTCCCCTGATCCACCTCTCTAGTCACCCAGTCAAAAAATTCAACGAGGTTGGTCTGACATGACCTTCCCCTGGTGAAACCATGCTGCCTTGGGTCCTGTAGTCCATTGACAACCAGATGTTCCACCAATCTCTCCTTCAGTAGTGCTTCCATGATCTTCCCACTACAGGTGGGGCTGACTGGTCTGTAGTTTCCTGCTTCCTTTTGTTCCGCTTTTGTATAGGGGACTACATCTGCTGTCCTCCAGTCTTTGGGTACCTCCCTGTTTCCAGTGATCAGCTAAACAGGATAGCCAGAGGTTCAGCCACCACCTCTCTTAGTTCTTTAAGGACCCTGGGGTGCACCCCATCTGGCCCCATTGCTTTATCCTGTGTAGACCCCTTCCTTCTTCCCTCACCATTTCCCTCGGCAGCACCTGTACCTCCCAGTAGGTCAAGACTGACCGTCTCTGATGTCCTGACTTGCCCCTCTCTTTACTCCTCTGGTGAGCACTTAATTCTTCTGGACCTCAATATCAACTGGATCTCCCCTTTCCATCCAGAAAGCTGAATCCTTGAACTTGACTCAATTCGTTACCGAGCTCACCTGCCTCTCAGTTTCCATAAGTCTAACACTCCCTTATAGACCAAGTTATTTTCTCTCACTGCCATCACAGTCTTGCCGCTAGCACCCTCCCAGATGCATTCAGTGACCATGTGTCTCACAAGATCCACCACCCTACACCTCCCCCAAAGTGCATCTGGGTTAGGCCTTTCAAGCTTCTTGACCCGTCCTCTCTCCTGGTAGACCTCTGCAACCCTGCTTGGTACCAACTCTCTATATCCACGGATACAGATGATGCCTTATCCATTTTCCCAAATTCACTGCAACTTCCCAGTCTGGCTTTCATAAATCCCACTCAACCATCTACTCCCTTCTCCAGGTCATTGAATCCATTCTTACAGGGATAGACCACCGCCAGATTCATCAACTAAGCTAAAGACTTCAATAATGGGTGCCCCCACCCCACCCATCCTCTTAGATAAACTTGGTAAAGTGGGTTTGTCTGGCTTTCTGGTTGCATGCTTCTGCACCTACCATGCTATCAGTTCAAGTTGGTAATGCCTTATTCCCCAAAGGATCTGCAGTCCCACATACAGAGCTCCATCCTAGCCCATCCACATTTGGATTTTCCCCAGTGATTTCCTCTAAATCTGTGTCTACTCACGCATCCATACGTATACAGCTGACAGCCAGAGGGACACACTGTTATGACCTGACATCTTTTCTATTTAACAGCTCGGGCATGGAGGCAGCAGGAAAAAGCCTAGCAACAGGAAAGCAAGTGAAATACATTTAGTACAATCAAATGCACAGGACAGATTCACGTGAAACATCTTTTGCCAATAATTTGTGTTTCCAATGTCTAGAAGTGGGTAGAAACATGTTATTATACAATGGGCACAAAAAAACACACCAAATGCTTCATCTTAAGTGGCTGGCAGGCACCTTTTCGCTGTTGTAAATCCTCCAGTGTACCCATTGGAAAAGGTGCCAGCCAACTTCATCTGATGCCACCATAAAAAATATCCCTACAACCCCCCCAAAGCACCCGAAATCGCCGCCATATTGAACGCCGTTTCAAATGCATTGCTGCGGTAAATTTAAAAAGCCATAACTTCCACATTTCATCTATACGACGAAAATGAGCTAGAAAACATATTTAGTACTGAAAATGAGTTCTCCGACACAGAAAACGTGGCTGAAACCCTGACATTAAATGTTGTACTCTTACCTAATACTCCGGCACTGACACCGGCTACTACCACAGACAGCAGCTGCACAGAAACCGCAAGGAGCCCAGGAGCAGAACACATGGGTCAGGTAACACTAGAAGCAGACTCCGGTGATCTGAGTACCTCAGAAAATCAGGGCCCCTGCAAGAACTATTTTTTCTCGTGGAAGAACAAAAGCATTAAAAATCATTTAAAAACAAGAAATACATATTTCTTTTATCTTTTTTTTATCAAAAAAGTCAGACATTGTATAATAGCAATTTACCCCTCCAGGGTGTGGGTATACTGGTGGATTTACCACTTCTGGTGTGGTTAAGTTATTCGGCTGAGCCTCGTGACGAACCACACCAACCGTGGTAAATCCACCAATTATCACCACTTCGAAAATATATTGCTAAATAACCATACAAATAAGAATGACAAACTATGTTTAAGCAGTAAACCACGACAGGATGTAGGTTATGCTGGGATTTACCAGCTGGCATGGTTTTGGCCATGAGACCCCACAGGCCAAGTGGTCAAACCATGTCCAGCCATAAGGTAAATCCCAGCACAACTACCCTGCAGTGGTTTATTATGATTATAATATCCCCTTCAATTTTGAAACAAAAATGAAAGAAAAATAATTTTGTACATATTAAATAATTTTCTTTAATTTACTTGTTGTGCCAGTGAAGAGAAAGTAGTTCCCTGTTGGTAGGTGGCATAATCTACCCCCCTCCCCCCCAATAACTGAGATTGTGATGTTTTCACACACAGAGAGCGACGACACAGCAGTTAAGCATCCACAGGAAAATTTACCATGGAGTTACAGGTTAAATGACAAACTGGTCTGGAAGCACTGCAGCATTTGTGACAGCTGAGATGAGCAGTGCACGGCTGGGAACTCTTTAATGCTGTTTTGTGTTTTAACAGTTTACTCTGTCCTGGCTCTGTCTGAAATGAGCAGACTGAGAGACGCAGTGCACGGCTGGGAACTCTTTAATGCTGTTTTGTATTTTAACAGTTTACTCTGTCCTGGCTCTGTCTGAGATGAGCAGACTGAGAGACGCAGTGAATGGCTGGGAACTCTTTAGAAATGAGCAGACTGAGAGACGCAGTGAATGGCTGGGAAATCTTTAATGCTATGCTGTATTTTAACAGTTTACTCTGTCCTGGCTCTGTCTGAAATGAGCAGACTGAGAGACGCAGTGAATGGTTGGGAAATCTTTAATGCTGTTTTGTATTTTAACAGTTTACTCTGTCCTGGCTCTGTCTGAGATGAGCAGACTGAGAGACGCAGTGAATGGCTGGGAGATCTTTAATGCTATGCTGTATTTCATTAGTTGACTCTGTCCCTGCCCTGGTTTTGTTTAATTGGGACAGTTTTCTCTTTTTTTGGCTTTTTAGTTCCCATCGCCTCCTCCTGCCAACCGACGACGGGGACACATGTATTTTTACAGATTTTCTCCCCTAACCCCCCTCCCCGAGGCCCAGGCACATGAACATGCAAGCATATGGAGGCATGCTTTGCAGCCCATAGCACCAGGTCAGCCCTCTTCCACCTCCCGATGCTTTGCCGCCCCTCTCTACCTCGCTATCCACCAGACCGCCACCGGTGGGAAACAGAACTCCTGGGGGCCAAACCACTTTCATGAGAGGAGAGCTGCCTGCTGGCATGCTCAATCCTGCCCGCTCTCCCCGCGGCACTCCGATGACCTGAGGTGGTTCCCGAACCCGGGTTGCTGGCGTAGTGCAAATAAGGCGTCCAGCGCCTCAACCCTCTATGCCACGGGCCAACCAATTGGGACAGTTTTCTGAAGTCGTTTATGCCCCACTGCTTAGCTATGGAGCACAGGGTCTGCTTGGTGCATCGCAGCAGCATGCATTGGCTGCCGCAACGTAAAACCCTCATTTCTGGCTCCGGTCCGCACTTGAGCCAGAGACAACACTTTTTTTGTGTGGTCTGTTTACACTCCTGGCAGGTGGCACAACGTCAAATGATGTGGAGTGGCAACGGCCTCAAATTTCTGTTGTGGAGACGGTCACTGTAGTTGTTGAGGCTGCGAGCGGCAAGAGGGAACATGTGTGCAGCACTGAGGAGTCGGCTAACATTGAGGTGGAAGTTATATATTTTTTTTCCTTTAAACAAGGGTCACTAGCACAGTTAAACTGTGGGACAGTGATCTAGATCGTGACAAGCAGTCGTTAAAAAAAAAAAAGAAAGAAAAAAAAAAAAAGGTTGTTTGTATGCAGAGTGGCCACAGGGGAGTCTTGTGTGCTGTTTATTCAGTACTGCGTTTTTTTTTTAAACTCCCACTTTACCATCGTGGTTTAATGGGAGCTAATATGACTGATTTCAGAGCTGATCTTTGGGGGTCAGATAGATTCACGTACTGTAGCTGGATGGCACCTTTGCCGTGGGTGATGCCAGGATTTACCACGGCTGAAAGGTGCCAGTCAGCCAACTAGGTTTAAGGGTTTTGGGACCCTGCTGTATAATAACACACATTTAATGCTAGAGTTTTGCAACAGAAATATGGAAAGATTTAATGCATATAGCTTTCACCATCCAGGCATAATCACTGCATGTTTAGCATATTCCTGAATGATAAGAGTTGCACACAAAATCCTTCCTTATCCTTGTATCTGTATTGCAAAACTTTTACAAGCCCCAGGGGACCATTTTGAATAAGGTTAAGCACAGGACCTTTTGATTTATATATATGCTTCGGAGCTGAATGATTTAAAATGGCTGGAGGTGACAGCAGTAATGGAAGGAGGGGGTCGTGAGCCTCTGCTGAGCTTCCGTATGCCACTGTAACCCTATGGATCCTCTAAGAATTTGGACTCACAACCAACTGGCAGCTCAGGGAGGTAGACCGTGGCCATCTAGGACTGATTCCAGCTCTTTGTTCCTGCAGTAGCAGGACACCTCCTCATGCATCCGGAGCCGTCAGCATTAAGAAAAGGAGGGGATGTGAGCCTTCTCTGGGTCCCCCAAAATTGCTGGAAGCCCTGCAAACCCTTGGGGAAGAA
Source organism: Neoceratodus forsteri (assembly GCA_016271365.2). Lineage (NCBI taxonomy): Eukaryota > Metazoa > Chordata > Ceratodontiformes > Ceratodontidae > Neoceratodus > Neoceratodus forsteri. The sequence continues at coordinate 12,215,172 of JADMNL010000027.1, forward strand.
GTAGAAGTTGCAGCCACTTTTTGGACCCATGAACAGACTGGCAACTTTGAGAGATGGGACTTGGCCACCTTAGCTTAGCAGTCCCTATGTGACTGACTTCTCAGCGTGAGGACCACAACTCCAGAGGGTGCTGTCCAGGTGTCAGGTTTCATCAGGGTGTCTGAAGGGTGGAAGATTAGAGGGAGGCCATTTAAGGGGTAATGTGAGGAAGTTCTTTTTCACAGAAAGGGTGATGGATGCATGGAACAGCCTACCTCAGGAAGTGGTGGATATGAATACAGTGCAGGGCTTCAAACAGGCATGGGATATGCATAAGGGAGCAATACAGATGAGTATGAATAGATAGGCCATTGACAGAGCAAAGGCCGATGGCACATCTATAACGTAGAAAAAAAATGGGCAGACTGGATGGGTCTTGTGGTCCTTATCTGCCGTCAACTTCAATGTTTCTATGTATTGTTGATTGATAAGAGCACACCCCCAGGTGTGTTGTTAGGCACGAGGTGCTTGCGCCAAGTGACTACAGCAGCTGGGTACTGCTCTTATCAATCAACAACCCACACCCTGAAGTATCTTATTGCTCTTATAAAATGGGTAACAACTATTTTACAACAATTAAACAAAACTCTGGACGCATTATTAAAGATTTAATAATAAAGCAAATCGATTTTATTTATAAAAAAGTGCCTTTCAAAAACCAAGGCGCTTGTACAAAGTTCAATAAAAATCAAACAATTAATAAAACCACAATAAACATATTAAAACCCATGGCTGCAGCACTAAAAATCAGCATATGTCATTCTAAAAAGAAAAGTCTTTAATGCTGGCAAGCATTTTATAGTACGTTATTTTATTTAAACATGGTGATAAAATAGTCCCCAGACTTGGGCGGAGGAGTGGTAAAATTGATTGAACAGCAACTCACTGAAAAATGCTAAACCAGTGAGTTGGAGGGGCAGCAATGTATTATTTGAGCAGTTTGGGTCTGCCTCTGTAAATGTGTTTTCCCACCTTTTCTTTTTGTTTATAAAGTATTACTGTACTGCCTACTTTCTTCATCATGTTTTTTTTCTGTTTTTTCCCTCATTCAAGACACAAAATGTTTATCACGGAATGTTTGCCATGGCATGCAGGGATTCAAAATTCTGCTCAGTTCTGCTTGTAGAATGCTACTCTTCCCAACATACTGTACACACAGACAACAAAGGCCTGTTTTAGAGCCAGTGACTCAATTATCTCACGGTCAGGCAAGCAGAAGAGATTTCCCTGATGAGCAGGTAAAGACAGAAGGGAGATTTTTCACTGTTAGTAAAGAAACAATTGTAATGAAAACTATAAACAATACTTAATGTTTCTAATTTGTTTATGTGTGTAAGGAGAGTGTGATGATCAGGGAAACAACGTTTACTTAATTTGTTTTATTTTTTATTCAAGGTAGTTTTATTTTTAGGGCCCAGTTGAAGGTTTTAACAGTGTAAAGGTAGCAGCCATGTTTATGATGGAAAATCAGTTCTGGTTGCAGAGGGACTGATGGAACATATCAGTTGCTCAATGATATTGCTGCCCTTTCACCTATGGAGGTTAAGGTATTAGGAAAGTAGTGCCACCTTTCAGTTTGTTGACAGGTAAGGACACGCCTTTTGACCAATCAGGGTGAGGGATTTCTTTTACCCATTTTATAATACATAACTCCCCATTTCCAATCTCTGGAAGCTTGTTCCACCTCCACCTTAGTGTGTAAACGAGTATCTTGTAAAAAGACAATATCTTGTTCCCCTTTATCAAATAATGAATAAATCAACAATCTCTTCCTTTCAGATTGTATGCTACTGGTGTTAAAGGAAGCAGCATTGATTGTAGATCGCAGTCATGAGCAGAAGAAAGGGCACGCACCAAAGGGTAGAGTTTATATTTCTAAAATATTAAGTCATAACTCCCAGCCTGCCATTATTTCTTTCTTGTCCATTTCCATGTACCCAAACAGGTTTTTTTCTTTCTAACTGTTTCTAACTCTCCCAAGTTTTGTTCCACATCGGACACCCCCTCTGGCTGAGAAGACAGTACGGATGTGGAATCTAATTTAGTGCCTCCATCCTCCTGAAGCACCGTATAGGTGCTGTGTAAGGGAAGCCCCTGCTCCACCAGGGGTTTAACCGAGGACCTGGACCACAGGCTCTGCCGTCTGTTTGACAGTTTGGAAAGCCTCCTCTGGTGGTAAAGGTGGAGGCATAGGGATAGATGGAAGTGATGCAACCTCAGATGATGTGGCTGCTATATCCCCAGCTGGGACCTGTACAATATCCTTGGCCACATGACTGTCCATCTCTGATCCTCTTACAGAGGAATCTGCTTGTGCCGGAGGGGCTTGAATCTGTGTACTCCCAAGGGGGGGGGGTGGAGGTCTCAGACGTTGGGCTGCATGAACTGCTGAATTTATAAAGAAATCATGTATGCATAAATCCCCATTAGTTTTGTTCTGAGCAGCCCATGGGCATTCCGAGTATACGTGGTTTTCCTCACATAGGGAGTATTTTGTGGGATGATGACAATCGGACATTAAGTGCCCCAATTCTCCACATTGCACACATTTCACAGTGTCGCAGGTTCAACTCAGGTGCCTGCCTGAGCCACACTTGTAGCAGAGGCGGGGTTGCCCCGGGTAAAATATAAACCCATCATCTCAACCCAGATAAAAACAGCTGGGGAGATGTTGTAACCCCTCATCTGTCTGTGCCAAATTAATTTTGTACCTCCAACCCCCATTCCAAATCCCCTCGGAGTCGAGAATGGGTTCTGGGTTGCCTTGTAATTTGCATCTGTGCTCCAACCAATATGAAATTTTCTCCACATTTACTCCTTTGTTCCGGAATAAAACCGTGATTACCTTAAAGGATTGTTTGGTGAGAGGTATGTCCTGGAAATGTGACCAAGCTGGATTAGTCCTTAATAAGGCATAGTTCAGCCAAAACCGACTGAGTAAATCAGGTTTTCTGAAACTAATGTCAAATGTGTTATCTCCAGGGGTATGTATTACCGCACACACTTCACTGGGTGAAAACCCCAGCATTTGTTTAATTAGGACTTTGCCTACATAAAACCTGTCTGGCATAGTGTCATTGGGCCCCAAAAACTGCAGCCTTACCGTGTTTCTTCTTTTTGCTAAACCCACTGTTTTTTTTAAATAGACTTGCATATGTTGGTACAGGTTCCTGTAATGCAGGGACTTCCTCTCCCGTGTCTAAAATTGGAACCTGAGCCAGGACAGTTTCAGGAATCATGGGGTCCCTTGTCATAGGGTCCTTCGGGAGGTCTGTTTGAGAAAAGCCTTCACATGGTGAAAAAGAAATTGGACTATTCTCCTCTTCGTGAGGTTGTTCATTCTCCAACGTGGGATTGTATACCCCATCCTGTTGTGAATCCATACTGCACCTAAAGGGGCCCCAGTGTCTGGGGGGGGATCATCCCTTTTTGTGGGGGAATAGGTAACTGTAGGCCCCTGACCAACTGCATATTACAATCTCAGAGTTCTTGTCTACCCACCCCAGATACCCCTGGTATAGGTACTGCAGGGTCCACGATCCATTGCCCTGTCTCTACTTGGATCCAGCCCACTCCTTCTAGGACTAGTTTAGGGGACCATTGCGATAAAACGACGTCGTCATGAGGATTAGGGGTCTGGGGTGGGCATCTGTCTTTACTAGTCTCAGGAGACACAGTGCTGATAAAAATCTTAACACCACTACCTGGAGTTGCTGAGGGGGAGTCCACCTCAAGGCGTTTCCGTTTCTTAAGCTCTTCGGCTAAGAGTTGAGCTAGTTTGAAATCTGCATCTGCCACTTCCAAAATGCCCTGAGGTGAACTTTTTAGATATGGCAGAGCCCTGAAAAAGGTGGGGTTGCAATATTTGTTAAAGAAGGTATAGAATGTAAGCAGATTGATACAAATTATACATCAAATCTATGTGATGTATTATGGGTAGATCTCTATCTATTGGCTAGTAAACAGTTGAGATTGGGAGTAGTATACAAACCACCTGATATTGACAGTTTGAGCAATAATGAGATGATCCGTTCCACTGAAAAGCATATATCTAACAAAGATGTTCTGTTGATGGGCGACTTCAATGCCCCTGGCATCGAACGGAACCAAGGTACAGTTAAAAATGGTCAGGAATTACTAAACGTATGTTACGAGAATAGGTGACACAATTAGTAGATGGCCCGACCAGGTTAAACAATTTATTGGACCTGGTATTAGCAAATAATGCTGAAAGTGTGAATGCACTAGAAATTAAGGAACCATTAATCTTCTCTGATCACAACAATATTTTCTTTAAGCACTGTAATTCACCAGCTAAATTAAACGGCAAGACTGAAGTTAGGGACTGCCAAAAAGCTGACTTTGATACAATAAGTTATAAATTGAATCACTGGAATTGGAATTCTGATGACGACACAGTGGAAACATTATGGTTGAAAATCGAGGAGTATATTTTAACACTTGAAAATTACCATGTTCCTTTAAAAAAATACTATAATAAACTAGAGAGAGTTCCCATTTGGTATACAAATAAAATACATAAAGTATTAAGAATAAACAAGCATATCGAGCCATGAAGAGGGAAAATAGCCCATATGATATATATACTTTTAAAAAACAGCTAAGAAACACAAAAAGAGCAATAAGAAAACAAAAGGCATCTCTAGAATTTAAATTTGCTCACACAAAGGACGATGGTAAAGTATTTTTCGCCTGTATTAGCAACAGAGCCAATAATAGAGAGGTGGACTGTATTAAAACACAAAACAAAGAGACAAGGGACCCACAACAAATGGCTAAGGTTTTTAATAAATATTTCTGTATTGTGTATCATAAGACAACTACACCCGTATCGTGTCAGGCTCATACAAGTACAGTTACTCGTTATCCAACTACAATGTCAAAAAGTGAAATAACAAATAGATTGAACAAACTTGATACTTCTAAATCTGCAGGACCTGATAAACTCCATCCTAAAATTCTGAGAGAAATAAAGGTCTGGCTAGTCTAACCCTTGTATAAACTATTCTCCATGTCTTTGATATCTGGGGAGGTTCCCAGGGACCGGAAAGAGGCTGAGGTGGTACCAATTTATAAAAAGGGGGATAGGTCTGATTTGGGGAATTATAGGCCGATAAGCCTTACCTCTATTTTGGGAAAGATGTTCAAGTCCTCATTAAAGGATAGGTTGGAAAAGGCTCTAGAAAACAAAAATATAATAGATAATACCCAACATGGATTCAAAAAAATAGATCATGTCTGACAAATTTGCTTATATTCTATAACAGAGTTAGAGATATGTTGGACAATAATAATCCAATGGGCATTGTCCATTTGGACTATCAGAAAGCATTTGACAAGGTCCAGCACTCACTCTTGATAAACAAAATGACAAAATTAGGTATTAATAAATATACTGTCAATTGTGTAAGGAATTGGTTACATGATAGAACCCAGAAAGTTAGGTTGAGAGGTTATCTTTCTGAACAGAGATCAGCTGGCAATGGGGTAACCCAGGGATCTGTCCCAGCATGCTGGGACACACCCTGAAGCGCAGGGATGGTGAAATCAGGGGTAACATTAGGAGGTACTTTTTCTGCAAGAGAGCAATAAATATATGGAACAACCAACCAGCAGGACAGTGAACATGAAGACTGAACGTGCCTTTAAAGTAAGCCTAGACAAGTTGCTACTTACCAGGGGAATCAGTGGGTACCCTGGATGGTGGAGCGAGTAGGGAATCAGTGGGTACCCTGGGTGGTGGAGTGGGTGAGGATTAAGTGGGAGTCCTGGGTGGTGGCGTGGGTGGGGATTAAGTGGGTACCTGGCTGGTGGAGTGGGTAGGGAATCCCTATAAATTACTACCTGCTTGCACAGCATTATTTCACACCTGCTTATGAATGGGATGGACATGTTGGACCTAGAGTCCCTTGTGACATTAAATGACTATGTTACCATGTTTAAAACCTTAGGGTTTTAAACAAATACCTTAACAGTGCATTTGCTTATCTTACACTTGAAGATGTTGCAACAAGGCCTAAATCTGTAATGCATTTGGTTATCTGAGCATACAAAGATGGGGTTGGAATTCCAATCTTAGTCTGCTCGTATTCCATTTTGAAAACCAGATTATGAAAACTATTTTTATTTTTGCAATGTATGCAAAAGCAGAGAAAATAAAGCACAAAGCTGTATACTGGATTTCTGGACGAAAACCTAGCACCCTTGGATGAATTTGTGAATGTCTGTTTGCACTAATATCTGCAAGGGCAAAAGGCAAGCAGTATAAGGATTTGTGCCCTCACTGAACTGGATACATTGTATTTGAACAAGTCTTGCATCACCTCCCTTCCAGTTGCAGGAGCACGCTCACAATGATTCACCCAACATTTGTCTTATCAAGGAGACATAGTTTACAGAGCCGTACGTAAGCCCCCCTGGCTCTGACCTTCCTTCCTACCTCTACTCTTTCCCTCACATTAGTTCCAGCAGCTCATCTTCTTCTTTCTCTGATGCCCACTTCATATGCACGTGAGTCACTTTGGTTGTCTCTCAGTATTCTGCCTTCTGACCTGCACTTGACTCCCAACCGCCCTGTAAACTGATTAACTACATTCAGAACTGACTGTTGTACTGCAACTGCCTGGTACAACACTACGCCCTTCAGTTCTCTGCATGCTTGATTATTTCTCACTGCAGTCTACTGTTATCATTGTACCTGTATTTGTACAGGTGTACCTCTCTGTGGTGCTGCTGTTTTATTACATGTGCATGGCCTCTGTCCCACCCCCAGGTCACACCAGTGGAAAAAGCTCCAACTTGGTGTACCTTATCAAATTTCTGAATAAAGTATCGTCAAATGAACTTACCTCTCAGTACGAGGAATGTCCCCCCTTTTCCTTCTCAAAACCGCTCTGCCCCACATTTACCCCACATGGCAAAGGTGCTTTTCCACACTGAGTCGGTTTTGTAAACTCAAGACTTTTAAAGCAGAAATTGATAATATACTGATTTTATCATCTGTAACCTTTGCACAAACATACTGGTTTCCAGTGTTCTGTGCTTATATCTCCATTACTGAGGTGTCCCATACTATGTACCAATGTACCATATTTCAAGAATCAGTGTCCCACATTTTAGTGACAAAAGGTTGAAAAGCATATAAAGGAATAATACAAATATTCCAGGGGTGCAGTGGAGTTGTCTTGTGTTTCCCTTGAAATTACATTATTTCTTATGGAACCTGATTTATTCATTTTTTCTATGTATACACTACAGGCAGGGGTCGACTTTAGGGTAGCCTGTGATGTGGGCACCTGTACTACGGCGCCATCCGAAATGGCGGCATGTTATGGTAAAAGCCGAATGGCGATGGGAGGGTAGAGCTGACGGATGGGGGGTGGGCGAAGATCGGTGACAGGATGTTGCTATGTGCACACACGCAAGGCGAAACCTGCAGCGGCGTGGGTTAGGAAAAGGCGGAGGGATGTGGGGGTGGGAGCTGCGGTGGTTTGCCAAGCTGTGCCGTGGTGTAGGGGTTGGCCTGTGGTTGCGGTGGATGAGGTACTGGGTTCGGGTCCAGGCGCTGGTGCAATTTATTGCACCCAGCCAGCTTTATTTTCATGCTGCGCCCCAGACATACCCCCTGGAGTTGAGAATCCTTTACTGGGGTGCGGAGAATGCCCCACAGAAAGCATAAATGTAAGTCCCTGGCGCCGTTCTTCCATGCCCCAAGGATGTCAGAGCGGTGAAAATGTTTTCGCCGCTCTGACGTCGCGGAGCACGGTTCGTCTTTTGTCAGTCGCTGTTATCACATAGAACTGACTTTAGCAGTAGCCCGGTGGCCCGAGGCCAGTCAATTTGAAGGCAGGCCAGAGGATGTCCTACTTTGCTGGTCTGATTGGCCAGCACCTTTTAAAGCAAATAATGCACTGTATCTTAAAGGAATGAAGGGGTGCCAGTTCTGTGACTCTCCAGGTTCCTGGTTGTGGAGACTGATGTGCTTGCGCACAAACTGATGTACTAGACCTGCAATCATACGAAGAGACACACACAGCAATACATAGTGGGAACCCCAGGACTTGTCAAGTCAGGGTGAGCAGTCAATCTGGTGCGAACAGCAGAACTTATCACAGGTGAGATCAACAGGTTGGACAAATAATGACAGCAACGGAGCTCCTACACTGATTGTAACTACTAGCTTCTAGCTGAACTTGGTGACCGGTTAAAGAACACCCAGTGCCGGCTAGCAGGCTGATATGCCCTGAGTGTTGTGCAATTGCCAATTTAAACTGATTCTACCCAACAAATTTTTCAAATCCACTGTGGGGAAAAACAGATTTAAAAGTAGCAATAATTCATTCATTAGCTAGGGAGGGAACTGCTGCAAGTTTGCAGCCTCTCAAATTAATCTTCTTTTCTACAAAAATTATCCATATAAAATAAATTTCTACTGAGTCTTTAAACTGTAGCTGTGTGGTGTAACTCTCCTCACTAAGTGAAGTCCATCAATGTACAGTTTGCCAGTGAAATATTATAGGCTCAGTCTTTAAAAAATTCAGAGTGGTCCCCTGTTAGTAAGGTACTAATATAACGTAATAAGTAACTAGTATGGCATAATTTGGGCTCTTCTTGGTCATTTCTTTGGTAAACCGGTCTATGTGCCAGTTGTCTGTCCCTAGGTACAAACATCTGTGTTCAATTTATTTACTTGGAAACTTATACTCACTCTGCCCCGGAAAAATGTCATTATATCAGATTTGTCCTTTATCCTGTTATCAAACCAATGTGAGTAGACCAAGACAGTAGTATCTTCCTGGCAGGCCACCAATATTTATGTGGGCCACTAATTTTACCTAAATCACTAGCCCAATGGTCACCAGTTTTTTGTGCTAAAGTCAACCCTTGACAGGTTTAACCATTTACCGGCAGACTGCTCCATTTCCCTGTACAAACAGAAATCCAGAAATGGATGAAAAAGGGAATAGAAACGGAAAGTGGCCAGAACCAGAAAGATTCTGGTTTTCCTTCATTCTGGGCCCAACCTCACAGAATGCCCCACACCACCTGCCAGAACTGCCTCCTCACTTACCAACATCCCCTGACCTTCAGAATGTACCCTCCACCCCCAAAAAATTTCCAGAATACCCCCAGACAACCCCCTTGGCATTTACAGATCCCCAGTGCCTTTCAGAACCCCCATCCTAGATGGCTTTTGGCACAGTCAACCTCTCACCTGCCCCAGTTGTCTGCCATCTAAACTAATTCACTCAATTTAAACTAAATAGCTCAGTATGAGTGAATTCAGACAACGACATCACAGGGACGTGAGAGGTGGCCTGTGCCAGCTGCCACACCTGGTGAAAGTGGGGAGGGTTGTGAGAGGGGGTTGGGGGAACTACTAGCTCTTAGGCAGAGATGGCATATGGACCATACCAGCAGGCAAAGTGGGGCATTCTAAGAGGTTGGTGGGGCATGCTACCAGGTAGGGAGGATTCAGATGGGGAAGGGGCATCGCTAGTATGTTCAGAGGAGTCTTACAGGTGGGGGAATTCCAGCAGGTGTGGGGACGGGGGCACTATGGTGTATCAACCAAGAGGAGTTATCCATGTAACGCCCCACTGACCGCAGCCAGGCTGGGTGACCTGCAGTGATGCAAGGAGGCTGCACTGCAAGGTTACAAAAAATGAGAATGTGGGGTCACAGCAGATCCAGAGTGGTGCTGGAACCACCTGGAATGCAGTAACCAGATCACAACTGCTGCATTTCAGGTGGTTTCAGGTACATCACAGTTCCAGAATCCTGTTTTTGGTTCCATTCTGGCCCAGTCCAGATCTAGAATGGAATCAGAACTGGAATGGCACCCAGAACTGAAATGGTTTCAGAACCATCCAGACTGCAGTCTATGTCCAAAATTGGATCCAGCAATGGCTCAAGTTCTCATTCCAGCAGCATTCTGGGTAGTTTAAGAAACTTTCCGGTTCTGGACACATTTCAGGTCTGTTCAATTTCCACTCTAGCACCATTCTGATATTCACCAGGTCATCATACATCCCAGTAGATCCGGGTGCCCTACCACACTGTAGACTTCAAATTAGTTCTAAGGGACTACTAATTAAGCAATAACACATGACATGGTGTGTGTCATGCTGGGATAACGTCACGTCTCGGGTGGCTGAAGCACGAGGCCGCAGGCAGAGTGCGTTCAACACCTGAGAAGTGATGTCATCCCAACACGACACACATCCTGGAGTGCATTATTATTATACAATGGCTTGTGGTGGAAAAAAATACTGAAAAGGTTATAAGAGGAACATTTAAGGCAGTTTTACTGTATTTTGGACTGTGGAAGCATACCGGTTTAAACAAATCTTCTTTCTTCTTTCTCCACTTGGTGCTGCTGTTGTGCAGGATGTCACTAGGTTCCCTCTTTAGTCCGTTTTCTTGGGTAGGTTGTCTGCTCCTGACCCCCCCCATCCCTCTCCCCAACAGCACTCTAAGACCCTTTGGCCTGAGAGAAATTGTCCCAGTCCCGTTGCCTACGCTGGGACCGAGAAAAGAAAAAAACAAATCCTGCTTTGCGATAATGGGCAGTACTGATGCTGATAGAGAAGAACCAAGAGTTTACATTTAGCGCATGCCATGGAGGTAGAAGATGTCAGTGCATTCCCAGAGGGTTTAACTATGTGAGCCAAACTTAAGTTTTTGGTTTTTTCTGCAGAGGACTGGGAAAGGAAAATAGTGGTTGAAGTATTTTGGCCCCGACCTGAGCAGCATCACTGAACCGCTTGACCGGTAGTTACGGTCTGTGAGCGGGTCACTCAAGCTGCTCAGTTTAAGTGAAAGACGGCTCCTTTTTTTTTTTAACCAGGTGACAAAAAATCAGTTTTGTATTACCCGAGTGGCAGAATGACAGAGAACATTTACTGTCGGGGGAGGTCATGTCGTTATGGGTTCACACAGCTCAGTAGTGTTTTGGTTCTGTGTGGCAGAGGAGCGTCGGTTTCACGGTGGCTTGTGTGGGGAGGGAGAAACATAGAAACATAGAAGTTGATGGCAGATAAGGACCGCAAGACCCATCCAGTCTGCCCATTTCTTCTACTTTATGAATGTGCCATCAGCCTTTGCTCTGTCAATGGCCTATCTATTCATACTCATCTTTATTGCTCCCTTATGCCTATCCCATGCCTGTCTGAAGCCCTGCACTGTATTCATATCCACCACTTCCTGAGGTAGGCCGTTCCATGCATCCACCACCCTTTCTGTGAAAAAGACCTTCCTCACATTCCTCCTTAATCGGCTTCCCTCTAATCCAATGCTGTGTCCTCTTGTCCTGCTATTTTTTATGTTGGCTCGCGCTTAAGCAGCCAACATCTTGCGGTGGTAGCAGATTTGGAGGCGTGGTCACTGTTGGGCGAATGCAGGGCATGCATCAGAAGGTGCATCCCTCATTCCCCAATCAGCCAGCAGCAGGCGCTGACCTCACGCATCTCTAATGTGGCCACGAGAACAAAGAAAAGGACCGCTGCAATGAGAGCGAAGCTCTCATGCAGCGTAACCACAACACGCCTCCCGACAAGCAAGCAAACCGCCTGTCACAGTGCTGATGGGGAAGCCCACTCCCTGTCGGCATCATCGGCCCCAACAGTTTTCTTTGCCGACGGGGGACCAATCCCCATCGGCGTTTATCCCGTTGATTGTGCCGGCAGAGGCCCACTCCGTTTGCATAATGTCCCTCCCGCTTTTGTTGCTTGCCAAGGGGTGCCCAATCCCTTTAGCTCGTGTCTCCCCAAATATGTGCTGATAGAGGAATTTGCCCAATCCCTATAGGCTGAAATCCCAAAAAAACACACACTTAGGTGGCAGGGAGCCCACCCAGCATGCCAAATCCCCAAAAAAAAAAAAAAGTCTTGTGATTGTTTTTTTTTTGTTGTAAACCTGAAAAAAAAAAAAACAGCCCCTCAGCGGTCTCCCGCCCCTCCCACAACCAGCACCCACCCACTGTGCACCCTGCCTCCCCTCACCCCATACTTACCTCTGCAGTCCAGCGCTGATCTTGGCTGACCGGGAACATCTGCGCTCTTCAAAGCCAACCGCGAACTGAAGAAATGCCAATAAGCTGTATGATGGAATAAATAGGGTTTTTTTCAACTTTTGGGAATTTTGGCACCAAATTTTCAACATGGGATTTTTGGGACCCTTCCTCATGAATTCTGGCACTGTCATGGCGTTAATCAGCCCTGAAAAGTGATTTTGCAGTCACTGTGCAGAATCACCTTTCGAGACCGATTAACGAAATGACAGTGCCACTGCTCATGAGGGGGGGCTCTCAAAAAGCCTATGCTGCAAATTTGATGAAAAAAATCCAAATAATGGCTGTTCTACGAGCGTGCAGTGCGCAGTTTCCAAGCACGCTTTTAGCTTTGTGAATCTGTAATATTTTCACTCCAGATATTCAAAATTGGCATTTTTCCACACCTCCTTATGAACAGTACAGCTGTCATTTTACATATCCTGACTGAAATGTGTTTTCGCACGTCCGGCGGAGAATAGCGTGGTCGCTGTGCGAAATCAGTTTTCGGGACAGTTTGAGGAAATGACAGTGACACTGTTCATGAGTAGAGGTCCTAAAATGCCTATGTTGAAAATTTGGTGACGAACGTCCATAAAATGACTGTGTTACAAGCATGCGTTGTGCAGTTTCCACGCACTCTTGCAACTTCGCAAATTTGCAATATTTTCATGCCACATTTTCAACACATAGATACACAGACAGTGTCGGCAGATAAGGGCCTATGGCCTTCCCAGTCTGCCCATTTGAGCTTGTAAGTTCAGTTTATGTTTTCCTAGAAGTCTGTTGCCCCTTACCCCTGACCTCCAGAATTCCTTTATGTCTATCCCATGCATTCTTAAATCCCGTGATTGTTTCAGCCCCCACCACTTCCTCTGGCAGGGTGTTCCACTTGTCCACCACCCGTTCTGTGAAGAAATTCTTCCTCATGTTTCCTCTGAATCATCCTCCTCCAACTTCATCCCATGCCCTCTAGTCCTGGAACATCTTTTCGCTTAAAATAGTGTATTCCTGCACCCTGTTCCTCCCGGTAAGATACTTGTATGTCTCTATCATATCCCTCTCTCCTCTCTCTCCAGGAGTACATGTTCAGTTCCTTCAACCTGTCTTCATAGGACTTGTGATGCAATCCATGCACCATCTTTGTTGCCCTCCTCTGAACCTTCTCTACCCTGTCTATGTCCTTACGTGGTATGGTCTCCAGAACTGTACACTGTACTCCAGGTGGGGCCCTCACTAGTGTCTTGTATAGCGGAATTATGACCTCCCTTTTCCTGCTGGTGATGCCCCTGCCTATACATCCCTATTTGCTTTACCTGCTGCCTTGTCACACTGTTTCCCTACCTTGAGGTCATCAGAGATGATAACCCCAAGATCCCGTTCCTGCTTGGTGCATGCTATATCCTCACCCCCAACTGATATATTGTGCCAGGGGTTTTGTGCCCAATATGCATTATCTTGCACTTCCTTGCATTGAATTTCAACTGCCAAACCCCGACCATTCTTCAACTTTCTGCAGGTACCTTCTCATTCTGTCTACACCTCTCTGTGTGTCTACTCTGTTACAGAGCTTTGTGTCATCAGCGAACAGTGAAATTCTGCCTTCTAGGTCCTCGCAATGTCACTGATGAAGATGTTGAATAGGACAGTCCCAGCACTGATCCCTGTGGTACCCCACTGGTCACTCTTCCCTCTGTAGAGTGACAGCCATTTACCACCACCCTCTGTGTCCTGCCACCCAGCCAGTTACCTACCCATCACACTACTGTCCTGCCTACACCCATATTCCCCAGTTTGTATAATAGTCTTCTATGTGGCACAGTGTCAAAGGCCTTGCTGAAGTACAGATAGGCCATGTCCACTGCCCTCTCCTGATCCACCTCCCTAGTCACCCAGTCAAAAAATTCAACAAGGTTGGTCTGACATGACCTCCCCCTGGTGAAACCATGTTGCCTTGGGTCCTGTAGTCCATTGACAACCAGATGTTCCACGATCTCTCCTTCAGTAGTGCTTCCATGATCTTCCCCACTACCGAGGTGAGGCTGACTGGTCTGTAGTTCCCTGCTTCCTCTTTGTTCCCACTTTTGTATAAGGGGACTACATCTGCTGTCCTCCAGTCTTTGGGTACCTCCCCTGTTTCCAGTGATCGGCTAAACAGGATAGCCAGAGGTTCAGCCACCACCTCTCTTAGTTCTTTAAGGACCCTGGGGTGCACCCCATCTGGCCCCATTGCTTTATCAACTCTTATTACTTCCAGTTCCTTCAGGACCCTTTCTCGTGTAAAGGGACTTGTGTCCATTTCTGCACCATTCTCACCCCTTGTACTCCCTTCAGACCCATTACCCTCCTCTTCTTCAGTAAAGACTGAGCAGAAATACCTGTTCAATACACTGGCATTTTTTCACACCTCCTTATGAACAGTACAGCTGTAATTTTCACATCCTGCCCAAAATGTTTTTCCAACATGTGGTGCACAGTGCCATGGGCTGTGGGAAATCAACTTTGGGACAGATTAACAAAATCACAGCACCACTGTTCATGAGGGAGGTCCCAAAATGCCTATGTTGAAAATGTGGCTAACAAACTCCAAAAATAATTGGGTTACTTGACGTGTTGCACAGTTTCTATGCATGCTCATGACTTCACCAATTTTTCATATTTTCACTCCAGATTTTCAACATTGCCATTTTTACACCTCCTCATGAACAATACAGTTGTCATTTTCCACATCCTGCCCAAAATGTGTTTTCATCCTGTGTCTCAAATGCTTCCTGGCATTGCAAAACCACCTTTCAGCTAACAAACTGATTGTGCCGCTTTTCATGAGGTGGCCTCACAAACAGCCCATGTTGAAAATTTGGAGTGAAAATACTCAACGCAACGCCTATGGTGTTAGGGTTTCCAACTGTAGCACCCACCCTGTACAGACTGACAGGCGTCAGGGTGTGACTTGGGATCATCGGCTGTAATGCTCATGCCATTCCACCCCCACCCTCACCCTGCAGCTAGTGACAGGCATCGTGGTGTCTGTCGCACTGTTCAGCCACAAAGGTCACCCCATTCTCCTACACTGCACCCACCTCAGCATATTTCCTTATGGAATGGGGTAAGTCTAACGCCCAAAGACCCCAAAGCGCACCACGACACTTAGTGTCTACAGGGTAGGGTGAGGTACAATGGCATGAGCGTTATAGCTGATGACCCAAAGGCACACCCCAATGCCCGTCGCTCTGTACAGGGTGAGGGTGGGGTTGGCATCACTTCAATACTTCACTGCCATTCTGGGCAACAAGCTCCCTGAGCTGGTGGCCTTAATGGAAGAGGGATGCCTGGATATCGTAGCAGTCACAGAAACACGGTACACAGAGAACCATGACTAGGATGTTAACATACCAGGGTACATAACCTACAGGAGAGACAGGCAGGGGGAAGAGGGGAGGAGTAGCTCTCTATGTAAAGGAAGGATAAAGCAACTGAACAAAGAGTAAACAGGAGGAGAGGAGGCACTGTGGGTCACCTTGGAGACTGGAAAGGGCACCACAATCCGCACAGGGTTGTGTACAGACCCCCATGTCAGGGGAAGGAATGGACAAGGATATGATGGAAGGCATTCTTAGAATGGCAGAGAAAGGGAGATACTGTTGATGGGAGACCTGAATATGCCAGATGTTAACTGGAGCACATTTGCTGCAGCCACATCCAAGAACAGGGCCATTTTGATGCCCTACAGGTGGCAGGCGTTAGACAGCTAGTTTGGAACCCACTCGTGAGGGAGCAATCTTAGACCTCTGCTCTCAAGCGGGGCAGTGAGAGGATCTCAGATCTGAAGTAGGTTGCCATCTGGGGACAAGTGACCATCAAACAGTGTGGTTCACGTTAAACTCAGCTACAGAGTCAAGCCATACAAAAGTGAGGGTACTGGACTTTAGGAGGCTGACTTTGGCAAGATGGGAGAGTGCCTCAGAAAAGCACTAGCAAACAGGCTAGAAGGAGGTGTGGAGCAACAATGGGGAATTATCAAAACTGCCATCACAGGCGCAACAAGCCTTTGTGTGAAACAAATAAACAAATCAAAACAAAGAAAAAGCCACTATGGTTCTCAAGAGAGGTGGCTGTGAAAGTCAGGAAGAAAAAGATAGCATTCCGGAAGTATAAGGAAACACAGAAGGAGCAGGACAGAGAGCTGTACCAGTTAAGGCAGAAGAAGCAGGAGGAAGTCAGAATAGCAAAGGCCCAAACTGAGGAAAAGATAGCCAACTCAGTTAAGAAGGATAAAACCTTTATAGGTACATCAAGCGTGAAAGACAAAGGAGGGATAGTGAGGCTGAATAGAATAAGCGGTGGGTGGGCAGAGGGGACAGTGAAAAGCAGGAATACTGAATGAATATTTCTGCTCAGTATTCACAAAAGAGGAGGGAAGTGCCTAATCCAATTAACAGAAGCACTCTTGATAGGGGGTCGATCCCAGTCCTTTCACAGAAGAAAGGGTTCTGCAAGAACTCCTAAAAACTGAAGGCGACAAAGCAATGGGTCCTGATGGAATTCACCCCAGAATTCTAAAAGAATTAAGGAAGGAACTAGTGAAACCACTGCTACTCTTTTAATAAATCATGGGAGGATGGTGTGGTACCCGAGGACTGGAGGAAGGCGGATGGATTCCCTTCACAAAGTGGGACCAAGACAGAGGCAGGAAACTACAGACCTGTCAGTCTGACCTCTGTGGTAGGGAAAGTGATGGAGTCACTTCTGAAGGAAAGAATAGTTGAGTACCTAGAGGTCAGTGGAGCACAGGATCAAGGCAGCATGGGTTCTCAGCGGGAAGGTCATGTCAGACCAATCTAATAGATTTCTTTGACTGGGTGACCAAGTAGTAGACCAGGGAGGGCTGTGGACATGGTCTACCTAGACTTTAGCAAGGCATTTGACACAGTCCCACACAAAGATTGATAGTCAAATTAACCAGCCTGGGAGTGGGTCCCAGGGTGGTAGCCTGAGTAAAACATTGGCTGGACAACAGGACACAGAAGGTAATTGTAAATGGAGTCCACTCTGAAGAAAGGCGGTTACTAGTGGGGTACCACAGAGGGTTCAGTATTGGGTCCAGTCCTTTTAATGTCTTCATCAGTGACATTGCAGAGGGACTGGAAGGAAAAGCATGCCTTTTGCAGATGACACAAAGATCTGCAACAGGGTTGATACACAGGGCGTGGAAAGGATGAAAGGACTTAGCAAGGTTGGAGGAATGGTCAGGCGTATGGCAGCTAGGATTCAATGCAAAAACTGCAAAATAATGCATCTGGGAAACAAGAACCCAGGGAAGAATACACAATGGGTGGGGAGCTAGTAACAACAACAAAACAGGAAAGGGACCTGGGGTAATCATATCAGATGACCTTAAGGTTAGCAAGCAATGTGAGAAGGCAGTAGGGAGGCTGGGGTATACTGGGATGTATAGGAGAGGCATCAGCAGCAGAAAACAGGAAGTTGTTATCCCTCTGTACAGACAGTTGGTGAGACCCCATCTGAATACTGTGTCCAGTTCTGGAGACCCCATCTCCGCAAGGACATAGACAGGATAGAGGCAGTCAGAGGAGGGCAACTAAAATGGTGCAGGGTCTGCAAGAGAAGCCGTGTGAGGAGAGACTAAAGGAGCTTAATATGTATACCCTTGAGGAAAGAAGGGAGGGGGACATGATAAAACTTTCAAGTACCTCAAGGGAATCAACAAAGTCCAAGAGGGTAGCATCTTTCAGAAAAGAGACTTGCAAGAACAAGGGACACAATTTAAAGATAGAAGGAGGGCGGTTCAGGGGCAATGTGAGAGTATTATTTCACAGAGAGGTAGTGGATACATGGAACAACCTTCTTGAGGAAGTTGTGGGGTCTAAAACTGTGGGAGAATTCAAGAATGCATGGGACAGACATAAGGCAATTCTTGTGGGGGGCAGGAAGATAAAGGCTGTTGGTTAACTAGGATCTGCGGCCTATCCTGTAGGTAGGGAAATGGGCAGACTAGATGGGCCTAGCGGTCCTTATCTGCCGTCAAAGTCTATGTTTCTATTCCTATTATGCGTCTCTAGCTCCGGTACTACCAATGCCAGTGAGACAACATTCGGCATTGACAAGTGCTTGTCTAATACTGAAACATGTTAGATTCTTTCACCTTGTTAATGCCCTTCACTGTTGCACAGTCAGCTGTGTGCCTGGACTTCATACAGTGATGTTGTACTCAGATAACATCACTGTTGAAGGCACACACTGACCAGTCGGAGCCATAGAACTTGTCTTGCCATTGTATAATTACATTTTTTTTCCACCAGATATCCTCAAGAATAAACAATGTGGGGGAGCAAGAACTATGGAAAATGTGGGGGATATGTTATGACAGCACTGAATATATTGGATCTATTTTCATGAGTGCTTTCAGAGTCCAATAACCTAATCTAATTTCTAAGCAGAATGTACCCTTACATCCATGTCCTAAATAAGAAAAGGCTGAGCAAACACAGGCAGTACTCGGTGGCCTATACTAAATCAAATACTCCAAGCAGGCATGATAATGGTTATAAATGAGCATTACCGCCTACACCCTTGGTTTCAAATCAAGTTCCACTTTGAATTTTGGATATTTTTATATGTGATAAAACAGGGCAATTATGAGAATAAATGCTGATGAAATGGAAACTGGGAGGATGACCTGCTTATTTTCTAAAGTGACCCAGTTAAAAGAAGAAAAATATATTTATTTTGGGAAAATGTATTCACACTGCTATTTCAGAAATATGAAACAGAAGCTCAATCATTCGCAAATGGTCTGTTTTAAAGGGACACTGTTAATTCCCTTAGGCCTCAAATCATCCCTAGTTTGAAAACGCGTCAGGATTGTTCACATTCTGTATAATTTACTTGTGTAGCTGGGATTTAGATGCCGATTCCAATTTTTCTTTCCAAACGTGAAAAACAGACTGCCCACCATACTGGTGTAACCACACAAAAACATGATCGTTTACATTCCATGATCAATTCCCACAGCATCTTTTCTGGACTTGAGAACCTCCCGACGCAGTCTATGCACTCACAATACAGTGGGAGGACAGGAGACTACTGCATCATAAGTAGCTGCATTGTTTTGGGATGTTCAAAATATTTAAGAAGTATGCAATAAGAGTAGATCTGGGATTTGAAACAAAACAAAACTTGGTATAATTATATCATTAGCACGCAGTCCAGTTCTACTAAGAAAAGAAGCAGGTAAAACAACCAGAAACATCAGAGAGTTTTAGAGAAGATAAAAAATCTTAAAGAGCAACTGACGCCATTAGGTCAACTTTAACAAAACATAATATTTAGACACAGTTCAGCTTACATTTCACATTAGTTCTGTAATTCTCCTCACCATTATTTATTACTGAGGCCATTTGCATGAAAACCGGGATCTTTGCTCCTGAAGAGTTCATCTATTCCTATTGCCTTCTCCCTACCTGAGGTCATAATGCTCTGCTTGTGACATCACAATTACGCCTATGGCAACAGATTGAGAGGTCACAACAGAGGACTGACATGAAGTATGGACTAAGCAAAAGAGGCAGATGAACTCTACAGGATATAGAGCATAGAAACATAGACTTTGACAGCAGATAAGGAATACTTGGCCCACCTAGTCTGCCCATTTCTGTACCATACCAGTGACCATCACATGGTATGGTTCAGTATGACCACTAGAACTAAATCATCCCATTCCAAGGCGAAAATATGGCACTTCAGAGGAGCTGACTTTGATAAGATGGCCAACAGAGTTAAGCTAGCCCTGGCAAAAAGAAATACAGGTGAGGGAGTACAGGCAAAGTGGGCAAGCATTAAGGATGCAATACTAGAAGCAACATCCCAATGTGTTAGCGAGAAAAAGAAGTGCAAAAGAAGAAGGAAACCACTTTGGTTCTCTAAAACAGTAGCAGAAAAGGTCAGAGTCAAAAGGCTGGCCTTCATGAAATATAAGGGAACGCAGCGGGATGAAGATAGGGGGGTATACCAAACTTCCCTAAGGAAAGCAGGAAAGGCAGTAAGGCAGGCAAAGGCCCAAACCAGGAAACACTAGCACTGAACAGTAAAGAAGGTGACAAGACTTTCTTTAGATACATTAGTGAAGGAGAAAGTCCAGAAGGTATTGCCTCGATCAAAGAGGATAAGGGGCGTGTGAGGAGGAGGAGGACCATGTAAAAGCATCTAGACCCAAATAGATACTTCTGCTTGGTATTTACTGAAGAGAAGGTAGGGCAAGGCCTACAGCTCAGCACCATGGACACGGGGGGGGGGGAGGTGTGCAGTAGTCCCTTCACAAAAGAAAGGGTCCTACAAGAGCTCACTAAGCTCAAGGTGGACAAGGCAATAGGACCTGATGGCATACATCCCATGGTTCTAAAGAAGCTAAGGGTGGAACTAGCAGAGCCATTATCAGAACTGTTTAGTGAGTCTCTGAGCACAGGAGAGGTCCCAGAAGACTGGAGAAGGGCTCATGTGATCTCGCTCCACAAGAGTAGTAGCAGAGAGGAGGCAGAGAACTACAGACCAGTCAGTCTTACCTCAGTAATGGGCAAGATTATGGAGGTACTCCTTAAAGAAAGGATAGTGCAACACCTGGAAAAATCCATAGGAGCACAGAATCCAGACAGCATGGGTTTACAACAGGAAGGTCCTGTCAAACTAATCTCATAGATTTCTTTGATTGGGTAACCAGAGTGGTGGACCAAGGAGGTGCAACTGATGTTGCCTACCTTGACTTCAGCAAAGCCTTTAATACTGTTCCACACAGAAGATTGATTAATAAGCTGGGTAGGCTCAGGGTGGGTCAGAAGTTGGTCAACTGGGTGGCAAACTGGTTGATGGGCGGAAAACAGAGAGTAGTGGTAAACAGTATACAGTCAGAACAGATGCAAGTCACAAGTGGGGGTACCTCAGGGATCAGTCCTGGGGCCAGTCCTCTTCAAATATCTTCATCAGTGACATTGCAGATGGACTGGAGGGTAAGGTTTGCCTGTTTGCAGATGACACCAAGATCTGCAACAGAGTAGATGATTCAGATGGGGTGAGCAGAATAAGAAGAGATCTGGATAAACTAGCAAAATGGTCGGAAGAGTTGCAACTGAGGTTTAATGCAAAAAAGTGCAAGATCATGCACATAGGGAAGAGAAACCCTGAAGCCACCTATAGGTTGGGAGGGGAGTTGCTGGCAGTCACAAGGGAAGAGACTTGGGCATTATCATCACAGATGACTTGAAATCATCCAAGCAGACCACTAAAGCAGTAGGTAAAGCTAGGGGGATGTTGGGGTGTATTAGTAGGGGTATCACAAGTCGTAAGAGAGAGGTAATAATCCCTCTTTACAAGACATTGGTTAGGCCCCATCTGGAGTACTCTGTGCAGTATTGGAGGCCACACCTTCACAAGGACATTAACCAAATCGAGGCAGTCCAGAGAAGGGCAACCGAAACGGTGCAGGTAACTGCATCAGAAAATATATGAGGACAGCTTAACGGAGCTCAGTATGTATACCCTAGAGAAAAAGAGGGAGAGAGGTGATATGATCAAAACAAACACCTTAAGGGCATTAAAAAGGTGAAAGAGTATAACATGTTTCAATATAAAAAAAAAAAGCAGGACAAGAGGACACAGCATGAGATTAGAGGAGGCAGATTTAGAGGTAATGTGAGGAGGTTCTTTTCACAGAAAGGGTGGTGGATGCATGGAACGCCTACCTCAGGAAGTGGTGGATATGAATACAGTGCAGGGCTTCAAACAGGCATGGATAGGCATAAGGAAGCAATAAAGATGAGTTTGTATAGATAGGCGATTGACAGAGCAAAGGCCGATGGCACATTCATAAAGTAGAAAAAGAAATGGGCAGACTGGATAGGCCTTGCGGTCCTTATCTGCGTCAACTTCTATGTTTCTACCAGATAAACTGTTAGAAGAACTGCATATAAACGCTTGCAACACGGCAAACATACAGAAACCTAAACCAACAGAAACGATAGGTTAAAAACCATCACGTATTGTAGTTTGGAGACGGCATTAATTCTGCAATAATGCTCGCTCCAAACTGAAGTACCAATCTGAGCCACACATCAAAACTAAGCAGTAGAAATGGTAGTGTATAAATGAGAAAAAAAATGCAATTTGTCCTTCCCACCCACTCACCCAAATGCCTGTGATTATGTTGCACTAAATAAAACTCCATCACCAGAAAACAGCAGCAATCACCAAATAGTAACCACGTACTAAAAATATAAGCAACAGCAGTAAATAGGAGAATGTCATGCAAAATAGTAAAGTGAGAAGTACTGCAAGCGAAACCATCTCGGTAGACTGACATGCCTTACAATGTGAAATAGTGACAAGAGTACATGCTGCAACGCTGTCAAGAGAGCCCTGTCAGGTATCTGAGACCCAAACAGTGAGAATGGAAAATACAAGGAGAAATATTAAGCAATGTTTTGTGACACCGTGCACTGCAGTCACGGAACCTATGGAGAAGCAGTGCAGAAATAGTTAAAATGGCAGCAGACCACTAAGCAATGGAGAACAGAGCACGTGTTTAAGTATGCAAAATTGGAAGCAGCACTGCATCAGCGAAGATCTCGGTAGGTGCAGATTGAACATGTGTGGTCCTCCTAGGCTGTTTATAAACATTATAGCCGCCAATCGATGTTGAAAACTGTACAAAAATGCACTTTATAGAGCCTTTAGCTCAAAGCATCCAGTTAAATCAGAATATTAGTGGGGTGGAGGATGGAAGTGCAGACATAAAATGACTTTATATACCGACGATGTCCTACTGTGCCTTACAAACCCAGAGAGGTCCTTACCAGAGCTTTTTACACAGAAACTTTTTTCAAAACTATCTGGATACACTCGAAACTGGACAAAAACTGATGTTCTGACCCTAAACTCACAGCTGCCTTCGAGATTAACATAAATACCCCATGAAATGGGCCTGCAAGGTGGTCAAATATTTAGGGGTTTACCTCAGTGGAGAAACATCTCTCTTATTTGTAAACAACTACCCACCTTTGATTAAAAACATAAAAGCTGACCTTCACAGGTGGGACGCGTTACCATTTCCGTTCTATTCCAGATTGCAAATTATTAAAACAAATGTGGTCCCCGGGCTTACGTACCCCTTTCAGAGTGTCCTTGCATTATTCCCCACACCCGAAACAGTGGTCTGGCAGAGACTCTAATGACCTTTTGTGGGCAGGGTGTAAACCCAGAATTCCTGCAAACCCTATACCTGGCTAAGAGAGAGATGGCGGCAGGGCCTGTCCAAATTTACAAGACTACTGGACAGCTGCTCATATGAAGATGCACTACTGTGAGCACATGGGTAGTATACGGCTCACTGGCAGCAGATAGAATTAAAGTACACTGCAGAATATACACCCACGATGCTCATGTTCTCTCAAAAACACCGAGGGCTACTGTCCACTGTACATACCACCTTACAGGGATGGTATGCAGGCCATAGAAAGGGTTACACAACTAGACATAGTTGGAGGTATACCTCGTGGACAAGAGATAAAAGTTTCCAACCAGCTATTGAACACTCTTGGGTCCAGAGGCAAGCGGAGAGGGGGATAGGGGCTGCATGGCAGTTGATGCAGGCAAATGCCTTACTGCCTTTCGAGAGTTTGGCCAGAAAATTTGGATGGAAACAGGCAGATGTAATCCACTACTACCAAATAAGGGACTAGAGCAATAATATACTTAGAAACGCAGAACCATTGGAGGATCCTAGGCCCTTCCCTGAGGTATACGAAACAATCTGGGCCTCTTCTAGTGGTAAAGGGGCTATTACCAAACTATACTGGAATCTGATAGGACACATACATTACAGGCTTGCCAACACAAATGGTTACAGGAAGCTGGAGTCAAATATCATGACTCCATGTGACAAGAGATTTACTTAAGTAGCTGGAAGGTAACATCCTCACCGATTTGGCAAGAATTTGCATGGAAAAATCAAACTGATACTTATTAACCCCCTAAGACAGGCCACAATGGGCATCTTGACTCAAGGGAAGTGTTGGAGGGGGTGCGGTGATCTCTGGGCTGACTTGATGCACATATTGTGGTCCTGCCCATTGCTTAAAAAGTATTGGCATAAAACAGAACAGCACTTAAAATCCTTGTTTGGGGTAGAAGTGCAATTGGGCCCTGAAGATACCATGTTGGGCATCATACCGCAGGGAATTCAGGGTAAGGAGGGACAGTATTTGTGGGCCATTCTGGTTATAGATGCCCTTAAAGCTATTACAAAACACTGGTTGAAAACAGACCTACTGACTCTTTCAGACTGGGTTGAACTCACAGAAAAAATAAAAACCATGGAGGGACTGACATACAAATCAATCAAAGAAAGGAAGAGTTAGTGACTAGATGGACCCGGTGGGAACTCTACAAAGAACAAGTGCACTAGGTCCTTCTAATCCTTTTACAGGCTGAGGTCTACCCCCTTATGGATACGTGACGATGCCTCCTAGGTCTATTCTCCTGTTTAGTTAACCTGAACCCTACCCAATTCTTCACACACAGTTTTACACACTATGTAGTCAGGACCATAAAGAAGAAGAAAATTCACTTCACAAGAGTTGAGAGGTGAAGCATGTCAAAGCAGTTTTTAAGTTGTATTTTATTTTGTGATTTTTTTAACTGTTATTTCTGAAAAGGTAATACTGGACTGTAAACTGTGGGTGATTGCCTAGAGTAGAGGGGATGGATCGCTGTAACCACTACTTTCTCCCTCAAACCTATATATGAACAGTGAATATCTGTACCATCAGTTTAAATGTACTGAACACCAATGTTATTGTTTGGTTTAAGGATTGTTGTTTTTACCTTGATGTAATGTAATCAACTCATCAATTCAATAAACAAGTATAAAAAACAAACCAAAAAAAAATTGTACAAAAAATGTTAACTCAGACTTCATTAAGACACACATCTAGTGTTGTGGTGTGCACATCAGAATATAAATAAATATTATGTAATCACGTCAGTGACAAAGTCGCATAAACATTTTCAGATAATGCAATCACTGTGTCTGTTTTTTAACATACTATATAAAACAGAAAGATCACACACAACACAAAATGACCATGTTACAAAAGCATTAAGCCACTCCGAAGGTGGCATATAATGGGGAAGTAATGCATGGTTGGGTGGTTGTAGGCACTCAGCCTTCAGCCTCGAGCCACAACCCCCCCCCACCCAAACCATGCATTAATTCCCCATTAGGTGCCACCTTTCCATGCAAATTTCTCAGTAATAAGTGATGAGGAGGAGAAGTCTATTGAATACATATGGAATGCAGTTGAATTGTACCTAAATATTATGGTCTTTAAGTTTTCTTTGAGCCATCATCAGCAGCTCTTTAAAATACGTTTTTTCAACAAGAAATATCATGCAAAAAGATTGACATTACCCCTTTAAAAGTTGTGTGTCTCTATGAACAACCTTTGTAAACGAGCCTCTGGCTCAAAGATATTTCCGAAAACTAATAAATAAGATCCTTCAATCATTTACAGGCTGCTGACGTCAGTGCTTTCAGCTGCTACTTCAATACAAAAAACTTCATATAACGCATTATCTATTTAGCTACGGTATTTTAAGTAACAAGTCCCTGGTGGCATGCAGGTACAGTACATCAAACAGAAGCATGCAACAAGTGGCCTGGTGAGAGGCCGGGCTCCACGGGTGCAGGCTAGGGGTGCTGCTGTGAATCTGTGCCCCCTCTCCCCCCAAAAAAAACATAACCAAGTCCAGAATAGATTCACAAGAAGTGTGACGGCAGAAAAGGACCGAACTAGGCCCACCAAGTCTGCCCATTTTCCCAGCTATCTAGAATATACCCTGGACTTGGCAACACCAAGAACCATACCTCTCCACTGTCCCTGATAACGAGGGATGTCCCTTATTTTACCCCTCAAAATTGTTGTGCTGTAAATTTATACTTTAAAGTAGAAATTCTGAATATTCTTCGAGCATACCTCTCAAGTGCCCCTCATTAGGAGGGGACATCCCTCATGTTACACCCAAAATTGCCCTGTCCCTCATGGAAAGGTGCTGCACACACAGAGAATGTGCTGTAAAATCAGACTTTAAAGCATAAATTAATAATATTGGAAGATGCTAAATAAAAAATAAACTTTGAACAAGGCAATGGTTCGGCAGTGTTCTGAGCTTGTATCTTGCTGTTTGAGGATGTATCCCTCATTATGAGAGTCAGAGTCCCTCATTTTGAGTGTCCATGCCCCTCATTTCAGTGACAAAAGGTTGAGTGGTATGTCTCAGAGGTTAAATAAAAAAAATATACAATGGGCATAGAAATGAAGCACACATCCTCTGATCTCATTGGTACCTGCACACCTCTCCAGTTGTAAAAGCTACAATCACCCCACGGGAACAGGTGCCAGCCACCAGTAAGCGCATCAATGGCCCCTACAAATCAGTGCGACCATCACAAACATACCTCTCAACCTGTTGCCTTATAAATCAGGGACAAGGCTTAAGAAAATCAGGGACAAAGGACCAAAGTCAGGGACAAATCTTCAGAATTAGAGATATCCATCCACAAAGCTAGTAGAGTATGAGGCTTAGTGCAAAATGCATTTTATAAAGAAGAACAAGTCTGTAACTTCAATGCTTGACATTATTTTGTGCGTTCAATCCCCACTGTTTAGCCATGGAAACAAAAATGTTAGGAGGGACAGAGTAAAATTTTGAAGCAAAATCAGGGACATCCCTGAAAATCAGGGACAGTTGAGAGGTATGATCACAAACACAAACCCAGTAAAAACACCTACAGTGGTAAGCAAAACCCCACAGAGCCACGATGCTGCCGTCGGAGTAAACAAATGAAAATCCTCAAGTTTCAAAAATGCATTTCATCAATGAAATTAAAAAAAACTCCAAATCACAGGAAATTCATTTTTTTCTTTTCTGGCTTGGGGGAAGAATGATGCTCTTTCCCCGGGCTGTCTTCCGTTTCACTTTCAGAACCCTGTTTTACAGTTAGTCCAGCCACACTATGAGCCATCCCACCCCACACCAAAATTGCCTCTCTTCGTTTTTGCTCAGATCTGCACTAGTGCAGCTCACATTGCTGGACTGGACCCGGTTTCCTCCAGCCTCTGTTTTCCCCACACTGTAGCCATTCAGGGCATCTCCTCGCCCGTTTCCTGGCTATCCTGGCATCACCAACCCCCGCTCGTGGTACATGGCTTACATGTACTACTAAACATAATAGTTCCCACATTAGTCTGAGCTTGCATCTCCATGGCTCCCTCATTATGGGGACCAGGGTCTGTCACTGCCCCCCCCATTTTGAGTGACAAGAAGCTGAGAGGCATGACCAGCGCTGGACCACCTGCCACCAGTCAGTATGTTAGAAAACCTGTAATAAAGTGAAGCCAAGAGAGCCCGCACTCACCTCCGCCGCTACGGTAACACAGATACGGGAACCTCCAGACGTTTCCGAGCCCCACGGCATAACCGATACACGCGAGAGTGAACTCGAGCCGGCGGCTCCACGTTGCCCTGGCAGCGCCCGACTGCTCGGGGTTCGGCAGCAGCACGCCTCCCTCTTTCACCCGGCTGCAGTGCCACGGGCAGCCCAGCCGGGGCCGGATCCTCTGTATCCCCGATACCGGCTTCGGATCCGTACCCTGCGTCCCTGTCCCCATAGTGTTTTAGTTTGGGAAGGGGGTTAAAACGGACCCGGACCTACAAAACAACCCCAAAAACTGACACCCAAAAGGTCAAGGTAAGGAAAACGAATGACTAGTCTACTGCCTGGAGCGTAAATGAATACCAAAATAACTGCAGGGGCAATACAAATAAAAGCAATTAAAAAGTAGACCTCGCGTAAATGCCGTAGTCACCCGCCTAGCAATAAAATTAGAATTGCTTTTTATTTCCGCTACTCGAGGTGCAAACGCGTCACCGTTCTTAACGTGTTACAAACCAGCTATATTACTGCTGCAGCGCCCCCTCTGCTCGAAACCCCGGTATACTAGTTCATATATTGGAATTCTTGCGGGTTACAGCGAGCCCCCCACGCTGCGGACACAGCACTTCAGGCGGAGACTGACTGCCTTTATAGTGCCCCGTGCAGTCACGCGACGGCTCGTGCTGGCCTCTCCTTCTGTGGCGACCCGGGAGACGCGTGCAGTTCGTTATACTCGTGCCCACTGCAAGGGACGAACAGCTAACGCTGGCTATGAAGGTTTGTGTAACGACTCAACCACAGTTCTTTATTGGCTTCTCAGTTTGTCTAACGCTTGCTGCCGCGGCAGATCTGAAGACTCATTTTGTGTCAAAGGCACTGCCGGTTTTAGTCACTGTCATGCTGGCGCCCAGTCCCAACTCCCAGCCAATGTGTACCTTGGGTTACCACCTTTTAAGGAGCCCAAAGTAGGACATTTCTTACTGAAATATGATTTTCGGAGGACAGTAAGTAACCTCGACCAATGCAACAGACTTTTTTTCTCTATATAATCAAAATTAAGACCCAGTATTGCAATTTCTTAGTTACTTCTATTGTTTCTTACCATCTTAAGGTATTTTAGTTAAGGTATTACAGTTTTCTGCAACATTTAGTGGAAAGTTAGAAAGTATTTGTTCTGCTATAAAGGCAGGACATGTAGTATTTTTCATGTTTTTTTGCAGTACACAGCTACCCAAATCAGGACAGTCCTGCGAAAATCAGGACAGGTGGTAACCCTATGTGTACCTCAAGTTTTAACAATTATTATTGCTTATGAACAACACTAATACACATCATTAGACTGTTGCTTGTGTAGATGTGGCGTTACCATGCATGTGCAGAGTTGCTCATAGTTGCTGAGCAGGCTGGTAGGGAGATGGAACCCGAGGATAGCTGCGGTCAGTGTCAGGCTGCAGTGAGTTCATGGATCTGTCGCACTACCTCATAGGAAATCCTATTAATTTCCGTATGATTTCATGTGCTGAATTGCAATATAGTGTGTGTTGGAATGCTATTCTTAATTTCTTACTCAAAATTCCACCATACTGAAAAAATGTTCAGCTGCACAGAAAATCAGGGGAGTAGCCAGGATTTAAAAAACTGAAGGCACATTTGTATCCATGACCTGTTGAGGGGTGTCAACAGGCATATGCACTGTACGCAGCAGAGTACAGTAAAAAAAAAATCAGGCAGGGGCAACAAAAAGAGGAAAGCAAGGACATTGTAAGTCACATTGTGTTTGTGTTCCCGCTGAGCCCTTTTGCCTTTGTTGTTCACTATGGAGCATGGATGCCACCAGCCGAATACAGAAACAAGAACAAGTTACCAGGCAGGCAGAGAAACAAAGGAAGGAGGATTACAGGAGGAAACTGATGACTTGAACTCAGACTTGGCAAATGGGGGTGGGGACTATTGGTGTGGCGTGGCAGTGCATATTTTGGTTTATGTTTACATAATGTGGGGCAACAGTGCATCAGTTTTGAGTACAAGTTTAAAATTCCTGGCTACACCCCTTAAAGCATATGTGTTCAAAATATTTGAATCCAAATGAAGGCCTATGGGCTATGGCCTGGCTACTCCCTGAAAACAATGATGCATTGACTGTAGGTGCAGAACAGCATTCCATTTATTTAGACTGAAAACAGTGACCCCATGCTTTGAAAGCTGAAACCTAAAACGGCCACACGGTAATGTTACAATGAACGGTGAGCGCTGTGTTTTTTTTTTGAAAAGGGCACCGTTCTTTATCTGTATATGAAAATGCAGGATCAACCAGATATTATCTGAATAAGCTACTTACAAAGAAGTGTATCCCTCTAGTTCATTAGTTTGCTCGCTAAGCCAGACGTTCGATCGTCATATTTGTTTTTCTAAATCACTCCCACACAGGAACAACAACCAATCAGAGTGTACTCTGCTAACGTAGGGATGGTAAGTCCCTAGCAACAACACAACTCACCATAGGAACAAGTCATAGCTTCCGAAATACTAAATGAGAAGATGGCAATTTGTTTTTACATGAAATATGTATTTAGATTCTTACCCCAGGAATCCTTTAACATTAGTAACTTTTTTGCACTTAGCTGGCTAAGTGCAACTACCCTGGAGGTGTGCCTTTAAGAGATATTTAAATGAGCTTGGGGCCAAACCAATCAAAAGACAGGAGGAGGTGTGAGGTGAGCGAGAGCTGTTGAAGGCTTCAGAATTTTTTCTCTGCTGGATTGAGAAATACTGCCTCTGAGGTGTCTCCCAGTTTTCCTTGTTGATAACTTCCTGGTGCCTATCTGGGTAAAGTTCTCCTCATAAATTATTTCCTTTAGTGTGCTGAGTGAAAGTTTTACTTTTTCTTTAGTGCCACGCAAAGTTTTTATTTTTAGCGCGACCGTGCTAATTTGACTTTATTTTTTCTGCGACTATTTAATTTAAAGCCTAATTTTAGCACGGCTGCTTATTTTTGAGGGTTTCCTTCATTTTTGGGCAAATTCTTGTGGGAAACATCGAATTAGGGACAGTTGGCTTGTTTTTTTACCTTAGACCTCGTGGAGTTTACCGTGAGGCACCTGTAGTGGATTTCAAATTTAAACAGTGCCTGGGGGTTTTCTCTCTAGATTGGCAATTATGAGGAAACCTTTTTTGATATATTACTGGACCTTGGTATCACCTGTGTCAGGACTGTCCGTAAGGGTCCAGCAGCCACCTGTGCGCCGTTGAGTATTACTGGGTTTAAGACTGGCACTGGTATAGATGCCAGTTCTACACCAAAAATAAAAAAAAGGTACTACTAATAGAGTTCATTAACTGGGGCAGGACTGGTCGGTGGCATTTTCACAGAAACCTGCACTCAGTTCATAGGTCCAGGACTGGTTTGTTTTTCTTAAATTGGCAAACATAGCAGACAAACCTTTGATTTTTATGGCTGAGGATAAATTAAAGGCTTCCAACAAGGGGCCATTCAAAAGTACTAATACCAAAAGCAGAGGTGCTGAGGAACCCTCTGGATCCCAGCCAAAAAATAAAGCTTCCAAAGATGAAATTCCTCACAAATTGAAAAATAGCAAGAGTGGTGAAAAAAAAAGAAGCTTGATCAAGCCTCTGATGAAGTGGCTAGAAAGAAATTCTGTCAAGACAAATATGCTTCCATTGCTCCTTGAAAGCCAATAGCAAGACAACAGGCCGCTAAAGCAGACAGAAAAAACAAAACACAAACTGCACAGTTTCTTCCGTCAGTGCAAGATATGGAAAAAGCACGGCAACTGTTTCAGACCCTTCAAAACATGGGTCCTCTATTCAGGGCCGCAGTAATGGGGGGGGGGAGTGGGGAAGTTGTCCGGGGCCCCGAGCTCAGGAGGGGCCCACCTAAGGAGTTGGCATTACCCTTGGCATTAGCTGGTTTGGGAAACGGGCCCATTTCGATTGACTTGTCCTGGGCCCCAAAATTCATAGCTGCAGCCCTGCCTCTATTTACTGGGGCTGGCAAGCACTCTTCCACAGTTCTCTGTTCTGTAGACTGTGAGGGTGACACAGATGATGATCAATTTTATGATGCTCCTGACATGGATTTTGAGGGCCTTGAGCACCAGGAGTCCCCGGACCCGCATCTTGGGATCCACTGGATGACCACGAGGATCCTTCCTCTTGTTTTCATTTATACAAAATATGCTGGACACCCTGGACCTCCTACACAGGAGCCCAACCAGGATGTTGCTGAAGATGAA
Organism: Neoceratodus forsteri; assembly: GCA_016271365.2. Classification (NCBI taxonomy): domain Eukaryota; kingdom Metazoa; phylum Chordata; order Ceratodontiformes; family Ceratodontidae; genus Neoceratodus; species Neoceratodus forsteri. Next base: position 12,247,036 of record JADMNL010000027.1, read on the forward strand.
GATTATAGGGAGATGAAGGGTTTTCATCCTCAAAGACCCTGGTCGTCGGATCTATAATGCATTTAGAAAAATACCATGAAGGTGCTTCAACACCCCACTTCAGTATCAGGGGTTGATAAGCGCTTGAGAGAAAATATAAATTGTCTAAAAATGGTACCGAGGTTCCTGTCTGCACACCCTAGGCACGAGAGTATAGTGTGCCAGGCAGCTTGTGAGAAAGCTGGAGTCTCCTTGTTCCCCTCTCCCCCGACAAGGATTCCAAGATAATTGACTTTATTGCAAAGAAAATGTACGCCACAGCTTCCCTGCTTCTCAGACTTTTTTCTTACATGGCATTCACAGCCAAATATTAGAAAGCCCTTTGGAAATCTGTCCAGGCTATCGCCCACAATGTATCAGATTCTACAATGCAGGAGCTGGTGGATACGTCAAAAACTGCCCTAGAAGCCGGCCCGATAGCGCAGAGGGTTGAGGCACTGGCACCTTACCTCAGACCACACCGGCGACCCGGGTTCGGGAACGGACTCGGACGCCGGAGGGTTGGCAGGGGAAGGAGAAGGATCGAGCATCTGGAGGACTGCTCTTCTCTGCTGGAGTGGGTTAGGGACAGGCATCATTCTGTAGTGGCCCCGGTGGAGACCAGGGGCAGTGCAGATGCGATGCACAGGGGAACTGAAGGAGGAAAAACACAGAAAAAAATGGTGCCTCCCAACTGCCGGATGACGGCCGCCTGGACCAGTGCCTCCTCGAAACTCTGACAAGCCGACCCGACCTCAGCAGTAGCCAGGGCCAATGCCTAGGTCTCCAGGCCATTCCTCCTCAGAAGTGGAGGACCCATCTGATGAAGGGTCACGTCGGGTTACCCTGAGGTGGCTGCGATGTGGAGTCAGGGATCGGTGTCGGAGCCGTGGGGGAGAGCGTCCTTGGCAATGGTCTGAAGAAGTGGCAGTTGGGGATGCAGGGGGAGATAAATAACACACACAAACAAATAAAAAACTTCCCTAGAAGCTACTGTGTACCAGTACTACATGACGGATGACAACAATGATGTAGCCTCTAGAGCGATGGCCCATGCCATCTCTCTGAGGTGCTTTGCCTGACTTAGAACAACCAGTCTGACCACAGACACTCAGAACAAGGCCATGGATTTTCCCTGCAATCAAAATATATTGTTTGATTATAGAACCACTGACTACATGGAAAAAGTCGATTAGTACAAGGCCTCCTGGCAGAGCCACTCATCCAAGCCTAAGCCTGCCACCCCTCAGAGATCCCATCCCAGGGGTGGTAGGGGCAGAAGTTTTGTTCCCAGGCCTTACAGTCCCTATCCCCAGTATGACTTTGGCCAGTATGGGGGGTCTTTCAGAGGCAGGAGCAGAAGGGGCCAAGAAGAGCCACCTCTGCCCAGCCATCTGCCTCTCAGTCTAAGTCCTGATGTGAGTGTCCAGGTCGCCTCCCCACTTCCGGTTGGAGGTAGACTCTCCCACTATATTTAGCACTGGTCCCTTATCACGTCGGATGAGTGGGTGCTGAAGATAGTGGAGAAGGTTCTGTCATTACAGTTCAAGCAGCTGCCAGACCTCAAGCATACCCAGGTGTCAGGACCTCTGTCCCCAACACAGATACCACTGTTAGAAATGGAGGTACAACACCTTCTGGCTTTACAAGCAGTGGAGAGGGTCCCCACTCACAAGAAGGGCAAGCGCCTCTACTCCAGGTATTTTCTGACACAAAAGAAAACTGGAGAGTGGCGACCTATCTTAGATCTCAGATATTTAAACAAACATCTGAAAAAAAACAAATTCAATATGGTTACTCTGTCACTGGACATACCGTCCTTACAGCAGAGAGACTGGCTAGCCTCCCTAGACTTAAAGGATGCCTACTTCCACATACCCATAAGGAGCTCTCACAGGAAGTTTCTCAGGTTCAGACTTCCTTCAGGTCACTATCAGTTCCCTGCAATGCCCTTCGATCTGTCCTCGGCCTCAAGAGTCTTTACCAAGTGTCTCACAGTGGTAGCAGCACATCTCAGGAGACTGGATGTCGCTGTCTACCCCTATCTGGATGACTGGCTCATAGCAGCAAAGTCTCCATGCCAGGTCAAGGAATCTCTTTCCTCACAGAATGCACTCGGAATCTCTAGGTTTCCTGTAACTCTCAAGAAGTCTCACCCAGAACCCACCCAGCTGCTCACCTTCATAGGGGCCCAGCTGGACACTGGAAGGGATATGCTTTCCTCCCACAGGAAGGAATTCATAGTTTCCTTTCAGTGGCAGATTCTTTCACCCAGGGACAGACAAGACCAGCCAGACATTTCCTCAAACTTCTGGGACATGTGGCCTCTATGATTGCAGTAGTCCCAGGGGTCAGGTATAGGATGCGACTCCTGCAAGCCTACCTCAGGGCTCGCTGGTCTCAGAGAAACAACACATTTTCAAAGTTGATGCCTGTGTCGGAGCAATTCCTCCAAAACTTGCTGTGGTGGAAGAGCCCTGCAAATTTGCAGGCAGGGGTTCTCTTTCAAGCTCCTCTTCCCACAGAGGTGATCACCACAGATGCCTCCCCTTTGGGCTGGGGAGCTTATTTGGACAGTGCCTCAGTAAGTGGCAGCTGGACTCCTGAAGAGTCACAGTTGCACATAAATCTTTTGGAATTCAGAACAGTCTTCCTAGCTCTCAAAGCTTTCGCTCCCAGCATATGTAACTCCCCTGTCACCCGGGGTTACAAGAATCCCACTTAGATCTAGTGGCAGGCAGGGAAAGGCAGCTTGTGGCACTCCAGTTAAATGGGTTTCACACTGTCTCACTCTGTCCTCAGTCTCAGCTGAGCTGGAGGGATGACATCATATAGAATTCTCACAGCAGCATAATCCACATTGGAATGCTACAGCAAGGGGTTAGCTTAGAACGTTGGGGATTTTAGTCAGTCTGTAGTAGTCTAGAGAGAGTGAAGGAGGCGTGCTACAGGTGACAGCCCCTCAGAGTCTAGTTCTGAAATAGAGCTACCCAGAGGTAGAGAGTTTGTGTTCTCCCCCTAGATAGAGACATAGAAGAAACCTGACATAGTGGTAGAGACCACTCCCTGGTTTGTTCCAGTGCCCCATCCCTGGAGGGATGGGGGAAGAGACCAGCAATTTCAGGGGCAATCCCCTGGCCCTGCTGAAGAAGGGAAACTGCCTGATGAGTTGTAGAGCAAGTACTGGGTACCAAGATGTGTTTTTCTTTGCCAGAAGCCCTGGGGCACCTTTAAATCAGTTGGTGAGTCAGTTCTGCTATGGAGCCCATGTGTTCACCGAGGCAGTGTGTAAAGTATCTGCTACTGTGGGGTCAGGGAAGGACAGCCAAGTACAGTACTTGATGTTTGTGTATAACTTAAAATGCATCTAAACAGTGGGGGTCTACAGCGATGGACATAGCCACTTAAAGAATATTACAAGTCAGGACACCAGTTCATGAAGAGTACAGTGTTACATGTGATATACGCTTCGAGATAGCATTCTACAACCAGAGAGGTTCACAAAGAAAGGTGTTGATTCCAAATGAATGGCCGGGTGTGGATTTGGGAGCGAGAGGTGGGAGACTCCCCATCTGGAGTAACAAGATTTACCTCCACAGGTTCACTTTGGGCACCTATGGCTTTCTTCCGGGCACTTGGCCAGTGTTTGCAGAAAGTACCCAGACGTCAGATTGAAGATGATGCTTTCCCTTGTGGAGCTAGGAAGTGCTCCTGGGTGGTAGAGGGAGCCACCAATAAATATCCATGTCATATGGAGAAATGTTCCAGTACTGGCCGAGGTGCCATGCCAGGAAATCCAAGAGAAGAATACCAGTTTGGGCTGTGAGCCCAGTGTGTTCAGAACCTGAGGGTTACAGTGTTGTGAAGAAGATGTGTTCTAGTCTCCGTTAATCTGCATTACCAAGGAGTGTAGCCCCATGGGGTCCATCTATGCTTTATTATGCTGTTGTTGTTGTGACTAAAAGCCACAATCTAGAATCCCACTCCAGGTTTGGACATTTCAGTTATTGCTTCCTGTGTCAAGATTACTTGGGTGCCCCCTGTGCAGAAGTATCAAACCTAGCCAAAATGCCAAGCAACAGTTTTCTCCCCGAACCCAGGTAGCAAGGTAGTGGGTTACAAAATGGAGGCACCGCACCGTGCTAATAAAACAAAAAATAAAATCAACCCGACCCCTGGCTGGTCACACATAGAAGGGCAGGCGGTTCAAATTCAAACAGCCAACACCACTGCAATGTTCTACATAAACAAGAAGGTTGGTACCAGATCAGGAATACTCTGGAAGCTCTGGTCTCTAGCATTCTTCCTGGGAGTCAGCCTCTCGGCTGTTCGCCTCCCAGGCAAACTCAGTGCTCTGGCAGATGCTCTAAACTGCATCAGTTAAGGCCAGAATGAATGGACACTGAACAAGCAAGTGCTAGTCACAGTGTTCAGGCAGAGGGGGCACACCAGACATGGATCTGTTTGCCTCTCCTCTCAGTTTTTAGCTTCCTTAGTACTGTTGCAGGCCCCCAGTCCCAGGAACACTTCCTCTGGATATCCTGATCCTGGACTGGTCAGGAAGGTTCCTATACACATTTCTTCCCTTTCCCTTGATATTCAGGGTTTTGCTGAAACTCAGACAGCAACCTACATCGATGATCCTAGTGGCTCCAGACTTGCCCAGGCAAGCCTGGTACCCACTCCTTCTCTCAATGTCCTGCAGCAGGCCCATTCACCTACCTCCAACTCACTCCCTGCTGACCCTTCCTCAGACAGGAGTGCAGTACCCAGACATACACTGTCTTCACCTCAAGGCCTGGTTCTTGAGGAGTTAGAGTTTCCATCCTCAAGTACTCTGAACAGGTCCTTAAGATACTGAGGATGACAAAAAAAAAAAACACTAAGAAGACTTAGGCAGCCAAATGGAAAAGGTTTTCCTCTGGTGCAAGAGCTAAAAGTTGAACCCCTATCTGCTTCAGACCCTCAGCTGCTAGACTACCTGATACACCCACAGGCCAGGCTTGAAACCATCTTCACTCAAGCTACTGTACGTGGCGGCAATTTCAGCCTAACTTTTGGTGGGAAAGAAGAAATCAGTTTTTTTCCCATGGCATTTTTAAACAGTTTTTCAAAGACCTCTTGCACCTTCAGCCTCCAACCAGGGAGCCTGTTCCTCCTTGGAGCCTGAACCTTTGCATAGATTGGCTCATGAATCCACCCTTCCAGCTTATGTCCACAGCCGATATCAAGTTTGTAACTTGGAAGACAGTCTTCCCGGTAGCCATTACATCTACTGGAAGGATTTCTGAGCTACAGGCCCTATGCACTGAGCCAAATTACATCATCCCTCACAACAATAAAGTTGAGTTCAGGACAAATAGGAAATTTCTGCTAAAGGTGGTTTCAGAGTTTCACTTGAACCAGTTCATTACTCTATCTGTTTTCTTTACTGAGCCATCCACTCCTGGTGAGCAAAAGCTCCACAGGTTGGATGTCAAAAGAGCCATCTTTCACTACGTAGAGCATACTAGACAGTCCAGAGGCTCTTCCACTCAGTTGTTCCTCACCAACGGGATGTAGGCAGAGGAAGACCAGCTACCAAGAGAACTATTTCTTGGTTGGGCTCTTGTATTAGATTCTGCTGTGAGAAAGCTGGTCACCAACCTCCAGTGGGGCTCAGGCCCACTCCACCAGGCACTGCAGTCTCACTTGCAGCAGCAAGGACATTCCCCACTGGATGTCTGCAAAGCAGCTACCTGGAAATCTGTGCATACCTTTGTGAATCACTACAGCTTGGATGTGCAGACCTGATTTGATGCCAAATTTGGCAGGGCGGTTCTGCAGAGCTTGTTTCCTAAGTAGGTTGTCTTCCCACCTCCCACTTGGTACTGCTTGGTAGACTGCAAAAAGTTACTGATGCTAAAGGACTTCTGGGGTAAGAAGAAGAAATTACTCACCGCAGTAATCTTCTTTCTTCCAAGGGGCCCTTTATCATCAGTAAGCTCCCACCCTTTCCCCACGGTTCACCTGTCAGAGAAGGGCTCTTTGTTGCCTTTTACCAAATTTGGAGTTTCTTATTGATGAGTTTTTAGCTTGTGTTGCTGTTGTTTCTATTTCCACTTTTGTGGACATTTACATGTTTGTTTTTAAATCCTGTTGATTTCTTTATCGGGGCATTTGCCCTCATTTTTCCCCTCGAAAAAATTCTGAAGCCTTCGACAGCTCTCGCTCAGCTCACACCCCCTCCTGTCTTTTGATTGGCTTGGCCCTAAGCTAATTTAAATATCTCTTAAAGGCACACCTCTGGGGAAGTTGCACCTAGCCAGCTAAGTGCAAAAAAGTTACTGATACTAAAGGACCCCTTGGAAGAAAGAAGATTACTGCAGTGAGTAATTGTTCTAGCCACTAACTGTATTGAGGGGCATCATACACTATATAAAATACCAAATGCAGAACTAGTGTATACTGCCACCTCAGGGTATGATTCCCTCTCGCTGTCGAGGTCACAGGGAATCATACCCCCTGTGGCAGAACACACTGGTTCTGCATGGTTACCCATCCAGTATTCTCTCTATATATATATAGTAGACAGGACATATTCTATGAGGTAGCTTAAAATGATTTAATGTAGAATGCTGTCATTATCCTTTGCAGGAGGTGGCTGATCAAAGTGAAGTATCTCTCTACACTGCTGCTGTTTTATTTCGCTTGTATCTCTGCCCCCCACCACCACCACAGCTTACAACTGCGAATGAGCTTGGTGTGCGTTTCTTGACCCAAAATTCTAACCAAAAATAAAGCAGTGCTAAATTAAATAAATTGGTGGTGGGGGGGTGCTTTCCTGTAAATTACACTATTTCTTATGGAACCTGATTTGGTCAGGTTTTCCATATAAGCAATGCAGGTCTAACCATTTCCCAGTAGACTGCTCCATTTTTCCTGTAAATACAGCAATCATGGAACAGGTAAAAATGGGCTGATAATGGAACCAGAATGTGGTCACAACCAAAATAGTTCTGGTTTTTCTTTAGTCTGGTCTGACCTCATGGAATGCCCCACCCCATCTGCGAGACTTGCTTCCTTACCTGATGGAATCCCCCTGATATAGTGGAATGTGCTCTCCTGAGTCCCTCCAGATCAGGGGGTCAGCCTTAACTTGTTTTTGCACTAGTCAGCCGGGCTAGTGAACCAGAGATTGCACTAGCCTGCAGAAGTTTGAAGTAGCCCACAGTCAGTATGGTTAACAGTGATTTGTTAAATGAAAGGCAAATAAAATTGCATTTGGCCTGCCAACAGTCTAGACACCTACCAACTGATTTTGCACTGTGCCTTTAACTGCAAACCGCATATACACTATCTCAGCTTCTGTAACTGAAGAGTCAGTAGTTCTGTCACTGATGACTGAAACCAATTTTGTTTCCATAGTTTTTTCTCGTAACGGCATGTGTTCAACCTCGGCTGTATAGTTTTTTTATTTTATTTTAGTCTTTGGTAACCGGGTTAGGCCCACTAGGCACAAGTGCCTATTTTCAGGGGCGACCTGGGAGCACTGGATGGTTAAGTGACTTGCTCAGAGTCACACAGTATGCAAGTGGAAGTTGTGAGAATCAAACTCAGGTCTGGTCTGCTGGATGTGTCAAGCTTGTTCACACCTCGTTCTTCTAACCTCTAGGCCATTAGTTCTCACACTTTGTGATAGTGAGCCTCCCCAGGCCATGGAACAGATTTGAGTCTCCTCAAATTTGGAAAAATCTTGGGCCTCCTTAGAAAAAAACTATTATACTTTTGCACAGTACACCAGGAATCAAGCGAGACTAAAAATGTTGACAGAGTATATTCTCTTTTATTTGACTTATTGTACTCCACCCAAAACCCCACATCCCAGGTTATCCTTGTCACTCCACTATTCCGACTCTTGGACCCTTATGCTACTTCCTCTCTATCTGGAACAACTAACCTAGCCACATCATCTCTTCCCCCTTACCCTGTTAAGCAACTTCTTGTACCCTTACCGAGGTCACACCTGAAACATGCATTGGCTCAGAGTGCCTTTTCCAGACACCAATTTACATATATAATTAATACCTACTGTAGAAACAAGCCTCAACTCAGTGTGCCTTTCCCAGTCACTAATTTGCATATACACACCTACTGTAGAAACAAGCCTTGACTCAGTGTGCATTTCTCAGTCACTAATTTGCATATACACACCTACTGTAGAAACCAGCCTTGACTCAGTGTGCCTTTCCCAGTCACTAATTTGCATATACTGTACACACCTACTGTAGAAACAAGCCTTAACTCAGTGTGCCTTTCCCAGTCACTAATTTGCATATACACACTTACTGTAGAAACAAGCCTTGACTCAGTGTGCCTTGTTAGTCACCAATGTACATGTAAATACACGCCTACAGTATAACCAAGCTTTGGCTCAGGGCCTTTCCTGGCCACCAGTCTATGCATAAGTAAAGAAATTCACCTGTCATTATCCATATTTAGTTTGCTTGTTCCTTCACAAAAACATTCAAAACTTAAAATTTAAGTACTGTACATTTTCAGTTTTCACTGGGCCCCCTGAACAGTATGGGGCCTCACTTGGGAGGCTGGCCTCACCATTTGAGAACCACTGCTCTAGGCTATACTGCCAGTATATAGTGGATGAAGTTACAGGCATATTTGTCATTCTGATATGCTGAACTGGTATCTAGCCCTTTAATATCATCAAGGCTGCACGCCCACACAAAGTCTATGAAAGAACGTCCTTTCTTGGCTGTTGCATACCATGTGCGTAAACGGTTTATCCAGATGGTTAGGCGTTGCTTCATTCATGTTATTCAGCATTCCCTTCGCTGACTTTGACCCTGGAGTAGCAGTGCTGGCACCCTCCTTTCCTTTGCCTTATCATGAGTTTCACTGATATTATGGGACAAGACAGAGTCAAGCTAGAAGTTATCTTTACCAAGACAAAAATTACTGCTATTGCCTGCCTTACCCAACTGTACTTCTTGTTTGATACACAAACGGCAGAACATCAGATCTTTTGCACCATCATACTCCAGCCAGTCATATTGTTCTAGCCAACATTGCTGGAACTGATGGCTTCGCTTTGTCTTTTCATACTCACCATCTTTTATTTGTTTGTCTTTGTCAGCATGCTTTCTATTAATGTCAGCTGGGTAACTGACTTCTTTAATATATTTTCACATTTCCAGATTTGTAGTTAATAAAGTTGCGTTGAAACGTGTGTCTTTTTGTTCCCCTTTTCCTTCCTTTTCCCATCCTGGCCACAGATCCCAGAAATACTTGATTGTCCCAATTCTATTAAAAAACACTCACCAAAAAAAAAGTAAGGATAAGTTCAACAGCATCAACCCATACTGTTACTTATTTTTATTTTTTGGCAACAAGGTAACTCCCATTGGGCACAAGACCAATTTTCAGGGGTGGTCCAGGAACACAGGGAGGTTAAGGCTCTGTTCACACTGTGGGACATAGCAACATATTTCAGTCATTTTAAAACACGGATTAATGCTTACCATGTCAGTGCATCCGCACTGCTAAAAGTGTGTTCTAAACCATGTTGTCTCCTTTACCCGAACAATGCTACTGTGTTCTGATTGTCAACCTGGATCCCAGCTTTTCACCATCATGCTTTTATGGGGCGGCTGGGACTGAGCCCCATTGCATCCTGGAACAAGCTGAGGGAAGTTGTGTTGTAATGTTCACACAGACTGTAAGTTCAATTTAAATCCTGAACCAATCTTAAAACCGTACTCAATCCTACCTCGAATCAGGGTTTGAGCACGGTTTCTTAAAACAGTTCAGGAAGCGTGTTCAGTATGAATGCAAACCGTGCTTGAGGGTACTTATTTATTTATTTATTAGCCTTTGGTAACCGAGTAAGGCAACAACCCTGCCTATTTTCAGGCATGACCTGGGAGAGTACAAAGACAATACAGTAATGGCAAACAGTACAGCAAATAATAACAGTTGGGCACATAAAGAACATGACAGACGGGACAATAAAGCATAAACTTAAATAAAACAAAATTGAGATAAAAGTAAGCAGTAGCACCTGAAAAGGGTAGGATACAAAATTTGCATAACAGTCATGAAGGCCTAGCTAGGGGAGAGAAAAAAATACAGGAAACACATCAAACTAGCCAAAATATGTACTTTAGGTCATTATCCACCAAAGGACTAAACACCGCAGAGGACAATATGGTTGCCACAAACAGGCACAATCCCCAAGAGTATACAGGTGAGAAAACAGCAAACGCTTAAAAGTGGGAGGATATGAGTTGCTCTGAATATACTGGGGGAGTGAGTTCCAAAACCTTGGAGCAAAATAGGCAAACGCTTGCTCGCCTGTTTTAGATGAGCATGGCCGAACGGCGAGCATTGGGAAGATGGAGGATCTAAGAGATCGGGAGTGCGAGATCGGAGAAAGCATGCCACCCGGTATGGCAGGACTAGGGGTTCTGGTAAGGGAGTCAATAAAACACCCTAGCGAATAAGAACGGAGGGCAGTGGGAGACAGCCAGTGCAAAGTAGAATAGAGAAGGCAGTGACGTCGTTAGGCGCGGAGCCAATAAGGCAGATCTACAGATATTGCTATATGAAATGTCCCACTTGCGAAGAACCCCCGCATTAGCATGAGAAATTACCAGGAGGGCATATAGGAGTTGAGGGAGTAAAACACCACATGCAACCGAGATCCTAGCAGCCGGGATGAGTGAGTGGCACACTCTATAGGCCGCACCAATCTTAGCATTAACAGAGTGACATGTTTCATTGATATGTGAGACAGAATCAAGTACCGGGTCAAGCGTAACCCCGAGGTATTTGAAAGTTAAGGAGTTAGAGACACCAGTACCATCACGGTGGTGGACCAAGAGCTTAGGGGACTCCATGGACACTTTTTTAGCGGACCCGAAAAGCATGGCTTGGGTCTTAGCTATTTTAGGACTTGATGGTTAGACGAAAACCAGGACTGAAGGTCCTGAAAGTCCACAGAAAGATTCTGATTTATATTCACCATAGACTTGGAGGCAGAGTAAAGTACGAGGTCATCTGCATACAACAGTAGACTGCTATAAGGTGAAGGAACAGGGATGTCGTTAAGGAAGACAGAGAAAAGAAGGGGACCAAGGATCGAACCCTGAGGGACCCCACAGGCGAGAAGGGCAGAGGAGGAGAGGACTTTACAGAATGAGGCAGCCTGGAATTGATTATCAAGGTAGCTAGCAAACCAGGACAGGGTAGAGTTGGAGGCACAAAGGGTCTGCAGCTTAGCCAGAAGTAGAGGGTGACATACCATATCAAACACTTTAGAGAAGTCTATAAACACAGCTCTAGTGAGTAGGCCCTTGTCCATGTTACATTTGACGTCACTTATAAACTGGGTCAGAGCAGTTGTTGTGCTGTGTCCTGCCCTAAAGCCATGTAGTATAGGGGATTGAAGATTGTATCTGAAAAGGTAATCAGAGACCTGCCGATGGACTATTTTCTCAAGCAGCTTGCTAACAGTGAGAAGGAGAGATATGGGGCGATAATTAGCCAGGACTTGGCATCACCTTTCTTAAACACTGGCATAATCCGACATTTTCCAGACTGAGGGTACAGAGGCAGAACAGATGGAGAGGTTAAAAGCCTGGTTACGGGGCACTGCAAGCCAGCTACAAATTGTTTAAGAATCACAGGATGGATGCCATCAGAGCCTATGCTACCACAGACAGGTATAGCGCTTAGTAATTTAAAGACATCATGACACGTGACAGGAGATCGCTCAAAAGGAGGGAAGCCTGCCAATGGGGATGAGGCAGCCGTGCATTGGGGATGGTAGGTGCAGGAGGGAAGTGAGGAAAAGAGGGCGCGAAGGCATTTGCAATAGTGAGCAGGTGGTTGCAGGGTATTATTTATATACATATCACTAGGAGTCTGAGGCTGATTGTTCCAAGAATTTCCTTAATTTGAGCCCAGCACCATTTAGGGTTGGAGGTAGAGGAACTGAGCAGGTTCCTGTAGTAAGTACTCTTAGCAAGGCTAATCTCCTTTACAGGTGTTCCGTAAAGTCCTATAAGCCTCAAGTCGATATCCGAGAGAATGACTCCACGTTGACCAGAGTTTATCCCTTTGCTTCAGAAGCTGGAGCAGGCTCATTAGAGCCATTTGGTGACTATCCCTTTACCCTACGTGTGGTGACCGGAATATGCTGGTTCTGTAGAGAGAGTAGGGTAGAGTTGAAATAGGCAGTTGCAATGTTAATATCACAGGTATTGTAAAGGGTGACCAGTCAACTAGATTTATATTATGGAGGAACGCAGTCCAGTTAAGTTTAGACAGATTGGAAAAATGTAGGCCTTTCGAGGGGAAGGAGGGAGAGGAGGTGTCCCAGACACAGTAAATCAGGGAATGGCCACTTATAGCATCAGGAAGCACCCCAGCAGTGGGGAAGAACTCTTTCTTATTTGTAAGGATCAGTCCAACAGAGTGCTACAAGTACCACGCCGGGAGATCCTAGTGTGGTCCTGAATAAGCTGAGAGAGAGTGGCCTTGCTAGTCAGGGAGGATAGGAGGGAAGAGCTGGGCCTGGCCCAGTCAAGATTAAAATCACCCAAGCAGATTATGTAATTTTTCCCAGTCACAGATGACACATAATCTATAAATTCTTCAAGACCTTGCCTGAGTTTCTAGGAGGTATATAAGTGCAGAAAATATGGAGTTTCTTAACACCCCAGCAGTAACAGGGAGTGAAGGACCTCACAGTTAGCAAGATAGGAACCTGCATTACAGAAACATTCAGATGAGCCTTGTGGTATAAAGCCACACCTCCACCTCTTTTTAGTATTAGGGGTCCGCTGAACCAGGTTGTAACCTGGAGGGAGCACTGGGAGTCCCAATGGAAGGTTTAAGCCAGGTTTCAGATAAGGTAAGAAAATCAGGATTATTTGCACACATCCAGGTCTCAAGTTCAGGAAGATTAGCCATCAGGCTCCTAATGTTAAGGTGAGCAAAGGTGTAACCCAAAGACTGTGGCAAGCAGTTCACAGGGTGGAACTGAGAGGATTAGTAGCAGGACCTGGATTTTCCCAATATCCCCAGCAAGGGTAAGGGATAGGGTGAAAATCCATATGAAGCAATAGCAATGCCAGAGAGGCACCCCTTTGAGATAGAGAACCTCCTCAGGATATGCTTAGCCAATTCTACTAGTTGCTCAATTATAAGACCAGTAGGAGGTAGTGTATTAGGGGAGAGGTCAGACAGTAGGTTGGAAAAGTAGAAATTGTCAAGTGATTACTTCCCACTAGACATGGGAAACACAGCAGGACCAGTAAAAGCTGTTAGAAGAGACAGTGTGCATACTAAAGGCAGTAGGTAGAAAATAGCGCTAGAGTCCGTGACTAGGTAGTGGAGTAAGTGGGCAAGGGGAGGAAAGTAATGGCACCAGGAAAGGCGGATTAAGGGGAAAAGGAATCACAAGCAACAATATCCCAAAAGGCACTACTGTAGTGAGACAGAGAGGACGAAAAAAATAATCTGATGTTAAGATGCGACCACTAGTGGCAGCTTAATATAAAGTGCAGATGGCAAACAAAGGAGATAGAGACAAAACGCTGCAAATCTCTTGCGAGACCCCGGCCAATCTATATATAACTAACACCAGCTAAGGGAGGGAGGGTATTGGGGGGTGGGCCGGGAATCAGCTAGTGCAGATCCTAATTCCACTGTTGTGGCGTCGGAAAACGCCTACCTGAGATTCGAATTTGAAAAGGCTCCAAAGGAGGACGAGTTCCCTTCCAGCAAGCACTCCGGAGTAAATTTGTTGTACCTGTTTTTAATTCAGTTACGGGAGGTGGGGGAGGGAAGCTCCAGCTCAGCCCTCACGATCAGACCCCGCGGCTGTGAAGAGAGAAGTAAAGGTAGGGAGTTTATAAGCAAGCCCTAACGAGGTTTCCAGTCACATAGGTTTAGGTTTCAAGTATCACGGAAGGTTCAGCAATCAAGTTCCTGTTTGAAACCTACAGCATCAAATTCGTCTTTAAATCCCACAGCAGCGAATTTAGGCTAGCTAATATAAAGTACAGACATTTACAGTAAATGCAGGCTTGGGTAAAGTGAACAGATTCTACATAAATACAGGCTAAATACTAAGCAGTACATTTAGCAGACTCCAAATAACTATCCTTGTCGATATTATATTTAGTGCAGGTTAGGAAAGTGCTGAAAAAACTCAAAAACATGGTAGGCATGCTTAAGTAGAGGCTTTAAGGTATATCATAAATAAAATGTTTTAAGTACCGCAATGTGAACAAGGCCTTAGTGACTTGCTTAGGGTCACACAGTATGCAAGTAGAGACTGTAGGAATTTAAACCCAGATCAGCTACTGTAGATGTACAAAGCCCATTCACAACCTGTTGGTCTCTCTCTTAGACACTCTCCAGTTTTCCTTTCCATGACAGCCTTGTATTCTGATATGCTTTGACCACCTTTTTGATAACCGAACTATCAGTACTTGTGGTGTCTTCAATACTACATTGTGTTCCCTTTACCTCATCAGTTTCTACTATTTCTTTTCAGATGTCTGAGACATCACATTCCACAATTGGAAGGTGGGCCTGTAGTTCAATGGACAAGCAGCCAGCCACTCCCACTTCCTGAGATATATAAGCAGTTCCTCTCAGCCATCTTCTGCAGCAGTTTTTCTTTGCCGGCTGGAGGCTCTGTCAGTCTGTCCTCTGAGCTAGCTGGGGCCTACCCCCCCCCGCCCCTGCCTTGCTGCTCCTGCTTGTCTCTGCTGGACTTCTGTGTATATTTACCCACTTCTGGTTTGTATTTTGCCTCCGCTGTGTGCTTCTTTGTGTCATTGTTCCCTGTTTCTGTATTTGTGTTTGGTTTTGTTTTTGTGTGGGTGGGGCTTTGTTTCTAAGCTCCCAGCATATTGCTCCAGAGCTCATACTACTTGCTCTCAGTTACTCAAAACTCTTGAATTACTTGCAGTGCAAGTGCAGTCATTATCTGTGTGTTTCAACTTAACCATAGCTGCTCTCTATACTGCACATTCATTTGTTTTCACCTGATTCAGGCTCCTCTAAACCCTAGCTATGCAGCTCAATCATGCTCATTCTACCTACCTCATTGCTACAGTTTCATTGCACTGCCTGGTGATCGCTGCTTTAGAGCATTGTGCTCCCTCCATTCTATGTTTATTGAATTTTACAACTCACAGTTACTCAGTACAGATGCTGCTGTCTTGTTTGTACACTCTGTTATACCTGAGGTCAGCTAAGCAACTGCTGATGCTGTAAACTAGTTCAATAACTGCATATGGGTCTCGGCCCTTCGATCACTTTCTTGTTTTTCTTACAACAGGGACTTGGAAGTGTTTGGGGAGTCATGGCCCTGTGTGGCTAATTACTTATGTTCTAAATCTGCCTCCGCTGCTGAAAATCACCAGAGTATTTGTCACCTTCATTGGCTTTTCAAAACGTCTGGCTGGCTTACCCCACCATTCATAGTGCTGCTCCTCTGACCTACGCTCAGGTCCCACCAGTGCTACTATATTTTGCAGACCTATGTGCAGGTCTGACTATTGCTACACTGCCTTACTGACCTACATGCAGGTCCACTCTTGCTTACACAATCATTGCTTAATGCTCACTTACTGCATCTGACTTCTGCAAGGTCTCAGTACTTAACGCTCATTCACCTCCTTATCAGTTTCTGGGCATGCCAGCCATACTATTCTAGCACAGGGTTTCCCCTGCAGCCAACGATCTCGATCTGCAATACAGATGAGTTTGAATAGATAGGCTATTGACAGAGCAAAGGCTGATGGCACATTCATAAGGTAGAAAAAGAAATGGGCAGACTGGATGGGTCTTGCGATCCTTATCTGCCATCAGCTTCTGTATTTCTATGCATTTCTAAGTCTGCATCTTGAGCATGCCCAACTTGAGGCAGGGTCCTTCTCACCTGGTCCATAGCTGGGAATGTCCTCGCTTGGCTTTAGCCATTCGCTGACACAACAGTAGCTCTTGGTGTAGAATTTAAGACTAACTGAGAAGGGTGGTTACTCTGATCTCCTTTGGCCGTAGTGGTTTCCACTACAATGGTTATCCATTAGCTTTAGTGGTTCCCTAGCAAGGCACCTTCACTGTATTCTCCCTATGATTGTCTCTGGTTCACCTGGTTTGTTTTTAGGATGAGTAGGAGAGGTGAGTGTCTAAGCAGTTGTTCCTCTCCTCCTCCACCTTGGTTGTCCCCAGTGTTGTAGAGCACTCTCGAAACCTTCCACGATGTTCCCACTAGAGGGATTGATTGAGAGCTTTCCTCCAAATTGGAATATTTTCCGCCTCCCTTTAATTGGGTTTCCAAATAGCAGCAGCAGAGCCATCACTAAATAAAATATCCCGAACCCAGAGGGAAGGCAACCTAGGCCTTCGGTCCCCAAAGATTTCCTCCTTGTAGGGTTTTTTTCTCTCCTCCGGGCCTCAGATCATAGCTGTTAGCATAGTAGTGTTCCCTAGTTTCTTAGGTAGGTTCCGCTGTTGGATGGAGGTGGGTGCTGTCCCTGCTGTTCCTGTCTCCCTTGGGAGGTCCCCTCATTCTGCCCAACCCATTGAAATCATGCCATGCTAACCTGAGCTTCTCACTACATTATCAAGCTGCCTGATGCTTTATCTACTACGTCTCACAGATACTGCTGCTTATTTGCTTTGTATTACTACATTTCTTTTTGATGATCCTTCCTAAGGTACCTTTAGCCAAGGGAATCATCCCGCAGCACCTCTAGGGGTGGAATCCTCTTTGAGTGTTCCTTACCTTTGGTACCCCTACAGGGTGGTAATTCCTTGGAATAGAGTGTGAAAGGGCAAAACCAAAGTAACACAGTTGCACAAGCATAACACTATACTGGCTGTATAGGCCATTGAATTGGAAAGCTGGGCCTGCAGTTCAATGGACAAGCAGCCAGTCATTGCTACTTCCTGAGCTATATAAGCAGTTCCTCACAACCTCCTTCTGAGGCACTTTTTCTTTGCCCCACCATACTCCTCTCCTCCTCCAGCGGTAGCGCCTCTCTCCTTGGGATACTTCCTAAGGTACCTTTAGCCAAGGGAATTGTCCCGAAGCATCTCTAGGGGTGGAACCCTCTTCAAGGGTTCTTTGCCTTTGGTACCCCTACAAGGTGGTAATTCCTTGGAATAGAGAGTGCGAACGACCAAAACCAAAGTAACACATTTGCACAAGCATAACACTATACTGGCTGCATTGGCCATTGAATTTTAGACACACCAGTCCATGCTATTTATTCCAGTGGCCTGTAAAGGTGCAGCTAATCTCATGGAATGTTCAGGTTGGTAGTATAAAAACAAGCATTTGTCAATGCTGAATGTTTTCTTGCTGGTATTAGCATTGGAAATGCAGGAGTTAGACAGATGCAGAATAGGAATGGCAGTGAAGTATTGAACTTCATGCCAACCCCACATCCATCCTGTAGAGATGGACAGGCATTGGGGTAAGTGTTTGGGTCGTCATCCATGATGGTCATGCCATGTCACTGCACCCTATTCTGCAGACACCGACACGTGTTGAGGTGTGCCTTGGGGTGTTTGGCTTTATAGTCACCCCATTCCATAAGGACATACGCTGAAATGGGTGCAGCATAGGGGAATGGGGTGAAGTCTGGAGCCAAGAGTCCAAGGTACACTTCGATGCCTGTCAGTGGCTGGGGGTGGGGTGGGATGGCATGAGCATCACAGTCAGCAGTCCAAAGGCACACCCCGTTGCCTGTCAGTCTGCACAGGGTGGGACCTTATGGTTTGAAACCCTAATGCCCCGGGCGTTTGTTGGTATTTGCACTACAAATTTTTAACATGGCCTTTTTGTGACCCCACCTCATGAAAGCATTTGGGACCTCTTCTCATGAAGAGTGGCAGTGTGATTTTGTCAATGTGTCCCGAACTTTGAGTTCCAACAGCGACTGTGCCATTCTGCGCCACATGTACGAAAACACAGATCGGACAGGATGTAAGAATGACAGCTGTACCATCCATAGGGATTGTGAAGAGATGGCAATGTTGAAAATCATGAGTAGGAATATAAAAAATGCTCTGGTCTGGAAACTTCTGCTGCATTTGGAAACTACTTAACTTGTCGTGTAACACAGTCATGTTATGGACTTTCGTCACCAAATTTTCAACATAAGCATTCTAGAAACTCTGCTCATGAACAGTGTCACTGTGGTTTTCGTACTGTGTCCCGAACACTGATTTCCCACAGCGACCACGCTATTCTGCGCCGGAAGTGCAAAAACACATTTCGGGCCAGGATGTGAAAAATGACAGCTGTACTGTTCATAAGGAGGTGTGGAAAAATGGCAATGTTGAAGATCTGTAGTGAAAATATTGCTAATTTGCGAAGTTACGAGCATGCGTGAAAACTGCGCAACGCACACTCGTAACACAGTCATTTTATGGACTTTTCATCACAAAGTTTTCAACATGGGTATTGTAGGACATCTGCTCATGAACAATGTCACTGTGATTGTCTTAATGTGTCCTGAACATTGATTTCCCCACAGCAACTGCGCTATTCTGCGCCGGAAGTGCAAAAACACATTTCGGCCAGAATGTGAAAAATTACAGCTGTACTGTTCATAAGGAGGTGTGGAAAAATGGCAGTGTTGAAAATCTGGAGTGAAAATATTGCAAATTCGAGAAATTACGAGTGTGCCTAGCAACTGCGCAACACACGCTCATAAAAGTCATTTCTTGTATTTTTTCCACCAAATTTGCAACATAGATGTTTTGAGAGCCCACCTCATGAACACTGGCACTATCGTTTCGTTAATCGGTCCCGAAAGGTCATTCTGTGCAGTAACCGCAAACTCACCTTTCGGGACCGAATAACACCATGACAGTGGCTGAATTCATGAGAAGGGGTTCCAATAACCCCATGTTGAAAATTTGGTGCCAAAATTCCCAAAAATGCCTGAGATATGCACCAAAGTTGAAAAAAACGTATTTATGCCATTACACAGCTTACTGGCATTTCCTCAGTTCGCGGTCGGCTTTGAAGAGTGCAGACGTGTTCCTGTTCCACCAAAGATCATCACTCAGGGCTCCAGAGGTAAGTATGGGGTGAGGGAGGGGTGTGGGGAGGCAGGGTGAACAGAGGGTGGGCGCGGTTGAGGGCGGGTCCACCGGACTCAACGAGGGACCGTTTTCTGCCAGGATATGAAGAATGCAGACGTGTTCCTGGTTACTGGAAAAAAACAAAAAAGAAAAGAAAAAACGTGGGACATTTTTTTTTTACCAGGGACATTTAGCATGCTGGGGTATGCTCCCAGCGTACCACCCGAGTATGTTTTTGGGGAGAGGACTGTAGCCGATGGGGGATTGGGCACCCCCGTCGGCACATATGGGGGAGCAAGAGCCGAGGGATTCGCACCCTCAGCACAAAATCAGCGTTTTGGGAGGACATTATGCTGATGGGGAGGGCTTCCGTCGGCAAATTACACTGGGAAGGGGGAACTGAAGCCAACGGGGATTGGGCCCCCCATCAGCAAACAAAAGCTGTTTTGGGGCAGCGCATGATGTCGAGGGGGATTGGGCACTCCCTCAGCATTGGGGGCTGTCTAATTTTGTTTGTGAACATGGCGGCGGCTTGCCGCCCTATTCACAAACAATATTACACTATGCAACGTTCCACCCTGCAATGACGGGTTGCTTCCTCATTGCAGCAAAATGGCTGATGCTGCAATAACGAGGTAGCACGTGATTGCTGCTGCGAAAACGTTACAACTTGGTGGCACTTTTGGAAGCCAGTGTCATCAGCACACTGTGCCTCCATTGGTCCACCAATGCCAAGCCCCTAAATGTAATGTCTCCATTGGCTGCCACAGTGCCGCACTCTCCACAACCCCTTCTCTCCTAAGCTGCCACATCAGGTTTCTTGCGTGCGCGCAAGCAAACATAAAATAAGAGCAGCAACT
The DNA here is from genome assembly GCA_016271365.2 of Neoceratodus forsteri. NCBI lineage: Eukaryota > Metazoa > Chordata > Ceratodontiformes > Ceratodontidae > Neoceratodus > Neoceratodus forsteri. The sequence goes on from JADMNL010000027.1 coordinate 12,267,033, forward strand.
GCTGAGGACTTAGGAGAGAAATAAACCCAGTGACAAAGGCAATACAATGTGAAAACTAATTTGAAAAGTGGTTCTAAAACATAAGAATATAGGAAAAACAAAAAGGAACCCATTACGGCATATGAAGGTATAAAAACTGTTTCCTGTTATGGCAGTAAATGACCATACTTAAAATTCAGAGTCGAAAAGATTAGGTTGATTTACTGCTAATGGTCTTACTGGCCATACTTTATACCTCCTAGACAGACTGGTTTTATAAAGGCCTGTGACTAGTGACATCAGAACTTTTTTTTGTAACCTGGGCATGCATGCAACAGTGAATGATTTGATACAGTCAGTTTTAATACTATCTGGGCACTCAAAATTACCCAAAAACTGAACTACATTTAATCAATACGGGATGACCAGATAAGAACCCTGATTATCTAGTCTACAACTGGACAGATGGCAACCCTAGAACTGTGCTGCTCCTGGAGACAGTCACAAATCTGCCTGCTGCGAGTACTGAGCTAAACAAGAAAAGGAAAAGACAAAGGATCTTTACCATCAAAAAATAAAAGCACTAGTTAGTGTAAAATGAAACAGTTTGTAAACAAGAGTGTATCCAGGCATTTCAGACTCGTACACCAACCTGCCACGCTGCTACCCCCTTCCCCACTGTTGTTCATGCCAAGGTTCCTGGTTTCAGTCAGATGATTCCCACACCAGACCTGCTGTCTGTCTGCACTGCTTGTGTGGTGCTTGCTTTGCACTGGTAAACACCACTGACTGCACCACAAGTCCAAGACTATGCCAGACATTTTTTCTTTCTGCCCTGCAGGTAGGCAGATTCACTCCACTTGCCACTCCACATGAAGTCTTCATTCTTTCAGCTGGCCCTGAGTCTGTTCTTCCATCTGCTGCTCCTCAGTTCTTCTACTGCTTCTCTTGCTCCCAGTACAACTGAACTAATAGTATGGATTCTAACTTTACTGGGGCATTTAAACTCGCCACTCTAGACTTGCCATACCCCCTACCAGATGTCACAGCCAGTCATGATGCAAGCGGACCTAACTGAGACCTTCAGCTTCAAAGTCCGTGGTCCACTCTGCCCCCCCACACAAACAAAGCTGAAAGAGAAAAAAAAAGCATGAGAAGCCAAACAAACGAATTTAAATGTGATGGACTAGAGAGGGAAGAGCAGTGCCGGTCAGCTTGTTTGCTACCCCTGCTACAAAACTTGGTATGCCATGGCTTACTTGGAATATCAGTAGCTGCACCCATGTTTGTAAATGCACTATACACAGACATCTATTTTTTTTTCATTTTGCTAAGGCAGCTGCACATAGATAAACCTTTATGAAAAAAAACCTGGCTTTAAATTAAATAAGTTATATTTATGTATTTGTTTGTTTATTTGATACCCTGGTTGAGAATGGAACTGCAGCTTTCCACAGGAGGAACTGCACTATCCCAGCTGGGCAAGTAACAGAGATTCTGCACTAGCCCGCAGCAATCTGCACTAGTACCCGGCTAGTAAATGAATGTTAGGGCTGACCCTGCCCCAGACCATCCCCTGGTGTATAATGATCCCCAACCTCAGAGGACAGTCAGCACGGCCATCTCTCACCTCATCAACTATAATCTGAACTAATTCATGCACACTATTTCCAGGCATAGCTCAGTCTGAATTTATTCAGATGGCGGCCAGACAGAAGGTGAGAGGTGAGCTGTGCCAGCTGCCATCTGGGGGTGGGAGTAGAGGTTGAGGGACCACTAGATATCAAGCAGAGATGGTATATTGGGTGGCACTCCAGCAGGCCAAATGGGGCATTCCTGGAGGTTTTGGTGGGGCATTCCATCTGATGGGGAAGGTTCAGATGGGTGGCATCCCAGCAGGTTGGGGAGGAGTCCTGCAGGTTGGGAGGATTCCTGCAGGTTGGGGAGATTCCTGCATGTAGAGGGATAATTCCTGGAAGTAGGGGGATTCTATCTGGTTAGGGAGATTCCACTGGGGTGGAGCTGGGGGAACAGTCCTGCATATCAACCAAGGAGAGTAATCTGTGTATCACCACAGAGACAGAGCAAGGCTGGGTGTCCCAAAGGGATGCAAGCAAGGTACGTTGTAAGGTCCGGGGAACCAGGAATGTTAGTTCATGGCGGGGCTCAGAATGGTGGCACACCCAGCTGGAATGCAGCAACCAGATTACAACTGCTGTATTTTAGATGGCTCCAGGTATATTCCAGTTCCACATTCCCGTTGCATTCTGGTCTTGTCCAGAACTGGAATCATACCCAGACTGCAGACAGAATCCCAAAACTGGACCCAGCAATGGCCCCGGTTCTGTATTCCCACTGCACTCCTGGTGGTTCCAGAACCATCTCAATTCCAGTCACATTTCAGGTCTGTGCACATTCCAAATTTAGCACCATATTTTTAGTATTTAAATTGTAAGTTTTCTCGGTTTCTCCCGGTTCGGTATAACCGAGGGTAAACCGAAGTTTGTTTTATATTTATCGGAGTTTTCTGACTAAAAAACTCCATTAGTTACGTTTCATTTCATTAAATTTACTTTGTTTTAAGAACCGCCAAGTCCAGTTCCTGAACCGATAGCCTCGTTCATTTTACTCGTTCCCGTTCCCCATCGTTCCAACTGACTGCAATTGCTAAATAAATGTTAAATTAAAACATTTTTAGCGGTTAGAACTTTTATTGGTTTTGCATTGTAAATGTCAGAAAACCAAGAAGAAGAAACTAGTGATCCCGTTTCAAACCATGTATTGAGTGTGGTAAAATGTTGCTAAAGCAAACATTATTTTGTGTTGCCTACCTGGACGTGAATATTTAAAAGCAGAGTGAAATCTGCAATACATGTCCTGAGAAAACTATTGGAAAATGCCTGGATAAGGCTAAAGAGAAAACTGTCACCACCTAAGGGTCCCTCGAGCTCTGATCAGCTGACACCCTAAATTATTGTGGGTGAAACCACAACAATTACTGTAACTGCTGCCCCAAGATGAGTATATAAGCAGTTCCTAAGAGGCTTGCTGAACCGACTGATTCCCCAGTTCCCTCAAAGAAATTAAAGAAAACTAAACACACAGAACCCCCTACTGGACAGCATTTGGGGACTTCTACACCAGATATAAAGTCTGCCAACTCCTGCAGAAATTGCACAGGCCTTTAAGGTCATTCAGGCTTAAAAGGGCTGTCTGCCTCTCAGCAGCACACCCCTGCAAAGCAGTCTGTCTCCTCTGCTAAGAGGAAGAATATGTGATTATGATGAAATGGAGGAAGGGGTACCTATTGAATCTGAGGTTCCCCTGAACAGGAGTTTGGCTCTCCCAATAGAGCATCTGAGGATTATTCTCACTCTTCACATTCATGAGAAATGATTGGGCTGACACCCACTAAAAGCTCCTCCTTCCTGTGAATAAATTCTACAGGAAAGATACTTTAAAGATTTACAAAATCCAAGCTCTGTTCCCTCTTGATAAGAGGCTGGTAAGAAATGTTAGGTGGATAGGGGGAGCTGAATTTTACTTTCCCACCCTGTCCACCAAGGAGTAGTACAAGTGACAGCCTGTGACAAGGCAAGATACCCCTGGCATCCTATCCTCCGAGGACTCCAGTAAAATTGACAACATGGCAAAAAAGGGATATTTATCAGCTTCCTTGGCCATCAAGCCTGTGCTGCTCAATACCAAAAGTCACTATGGCAGTCCGTCCTTGCCTGTGGCACTCACGGTTCAGACTCCCCAGTCAGATAATCTAGCTGAAACAGCCAAATTTGATTTGGGAGCAGCCACATATCAGTCCAATGGCTGCTGACTCTAATGACATTACTGCTAGATGGATAGTAAGTACAGTGGTTCAGAGGAGGTTTGCCTGGCTGCGAGTCCCAAACCTCACTCAGGATACTCAAACCAAGGCTATGGATTTCCCAGTCAAGGATAATTCCCTCTTTGGAGAAAGATACAAGCTTACTGGAAAAAAGTAGATGGATACAAAACCACCTGCAGTAGCAATTATGCAAAAGAGAGCTTCCCTATCCACTAAAACATAGGGAAGGGGAGGCAGAGGCAGATAATTTCACAGCAAGCCTTTTTTATCAGGCCATGGCTGCGCCTCAGTATCAGCAGTACCCACAGCATGGGTACTTCAGGCACCACAGACAAATGGTCCTGGATATAGTAGTCAGGGATTGTCTCTGAGTTCAAATTCCTTCCAGTGGTAAAAACAAAAGTTTTCAGCCCATCTACAGATATAGAGAGAGAAAACCCCTGAGAAGAGGTTCAAAACCTGTTACTGTCAAAGACAGTGGAGCCTGTCCTAGTACAGCAAAAGGTACCACAAAGAAGATGGGGAATGGCAGCCTATCTTAAGATTTCAGGGTACTAAACAGGCAATTAACAAAGCCAAAGTTCAAAATGAAAACTTTGTCACTGATTCTGCCAACACTCCAAAAAGGGGAATGGTTGGCATCACTGGACTTAAATTATTTCTAAATCCTCAAAAGGGAGTCTCACAGAAAGTACTTCAGGTTCAGACTCCCATCAGGTCACTCCCTAAAGTGTCGTAGTAGAGGACTGGCTGGTGGTAGTAAAATCACTCCAACAAGTGGGAGCAATCCACCCAGGGGCTTCTGGAGTCTCTAGGGTTCCTGATAAATCTAAAGAAAGTCTGTCCTTCAGCCTGCCAGGCACTACAGTTTGTAGGAGCAGAGCTAAATACCCTGCACGTCAGGGCCTACCTGCTTCTACGCAGGGCAAGAAGTATTCCACTAAAAGTGGGCTCATTCAGCCTGAATAAACCAAAAACTACCAGTTTCTTCAGCTACTGGCCACGTGGCACCTGCCATTGGCATAGTCCTGGAATCCAGCTTACAGATGAGGGACATTTTCACCTCAGGACTCACTGGTGTCAGAGAAAGAACCCTCTTTCAAAATTAATTCTAGTAAAAACAAAAACAAAAAAACATTGTTTTAGGCCCTTCGATGGTGGAAAGGAAACCAACCTAAGGAAAGGGGTTCCTTTTTCAGCAAGATTCTCCATCAGTTGTTCTAACAACAGATGCATCTCTACTAGAGTGGGGCACCCATCTGGGGGTTCACACCACCCAAGGCACATGGTGAAGTGCAGGGTCACTCCTGCACATAAACCTGCTGGAGCTAAGAGCAGTGTTACTGGCACTAAAGGCTTTCACACAACTAGTACAGGGAAAGTGGTAGAGGTCAATATAAACAATACCCCCACAATGTACCACATAAACAGGTAGGGAGGGACAAGGTTAAGCCCTCTCTGCACAGGACTCATGAAAGATATGGAGTCTGGCATGCTCCATGGACCTCTGCAGGCCATTCATCTGCCAGGCAAGGACAATACCTTGGCAGATACCCTGACTCAAATCAGCCAGTCCCATCACGGCTGGGTCTTGGAGCAGTCAGGCGGGGCACCCCAGAGGTAGATTTGTTCACGTCTCACCAGAACCACCACCTGCCACTGTACTGTGGCAGACCACCAGATCCGGGAACAATCCTCCTGGATGCTCTGACTCTGAGTTGGCCAGGGAAGCACCTGCATGTTTTTTCATCCTTCTCTCAGGCGTACAGAACGTTTATCAAGCTCAGGTCCCAGTCAGCATCAATGGTTTTGATACCACCAGACTGGGCCAGGCAGCCATAGTACTTCTACTACTCTATGTCTGGGTCTGAACCAATACACCTTCCTCGGAGGCACAATCTACTAACCTCCAACATGGGGAGGCTCCTGTACCCAAATCTCAGGCTCAAGGCATGGCTCTTGAGGGCCTGCAATATGCAAGCTTGCATCTTTCTGAAAGTGTCTTGGACATTTTAAGTGGTTACCGGAAGCCCTCTACTAAGAAAATCTATTCTTCAAAATGGAAAAGGTTTACTATTTGGTGTTCAACCAGAAAACTGGTACCAGCACATGCTGGGGTTCCCGCTGTGCTTGACTGTCTTACCTATTTACATTCATTGGACTTGCAGTCCAGCACCCTCAAGGTCCACCTAACTGCAGCATCTGCTTGCATATCAGCTGGGCAGGATGTTTTAATGGCTCCAGATCCTATCTTCAAAAGGCTTCTTGAGGGCCCGGTCCATATCAGCACAGGCTGGTGCCCCAGCTGTGCTGGACTACTTTACCTATTTGCATTCACTGGGCTTGCAGTCCAGTACCTTAAAGGTCCACCTGGCCACAGCAACTGCTTACGCTTCATTTGGACAGAATGGTTCTCAGGCCTCAGACCCTATCTTCAGAAGGTTCTTTGAAGGCCTTGCCCATTTGTACCCCCTTCCCACAGGAACTGGCCAGCATGGGACCTAAATGTGTGTATAGTTAGGCTCATGGGTTTCCTTTTGAGCATATGTCTTCAGTTTATTTGAACTATGTCACATGAAAAACTATTTTCCTTGTGTAACCCCCTTCAAACGTCAGGAGCTTACACCTGGCTCTGGGGCCTCCACCAGCCTACTGCTGCTGTTTTCACGCTTCCCCAGCCCAATCCTTTTATTTATTCAATCTCAGATTACAAGTACCTTTAACAAGGCAGCTCATTTACAAAGGTTCCACATCAGTGGGGAAGGGGTTACAGTTAGGGAATACAACAAGATGATGTTAAAAATACAATACAGTATGTATGTTACAGCTTTAAAATGAGATGATTGCTACAACAATAATAAATAGTGAATAAACAGCAAGGAAGCAGCCAGCAAGGTGAGCTGACAGTTATGCTGTAACAAACAGTCAAGTGAATACATCCAAAGCATACAGTGACAGATTAAGCAAAGGAGAAGTAGGGAGTTAAGATGGAGGGTAGATGAAAGTGGTGGCATTGCAGTATCGATCAGAGTGGAAGGTAGCAGCCAGTGGCTTTGTAAGTGTTGTAGGAGGGTAGGAAGGGGTAGGGAATAGAGTGGTGAAAGGGTGATGTAGGTGACCAGTGCCATGTAAGTGCCAAAATATAAGTGCCAATGGTGTGGACAGGGTGCCACAGTACACGGTGGAGGCAGACAGAAAGAAACTAGGATTGTATGGTACAATCACATGTGCTTTCAGTTATAAGATGCTGCCGGAGCAAATGTTTAAACTGTGCAAGCTTGGTTAGTTTGGTCAATTCACTACACAGGCCATTGAACCAGAGTGGTGCTCCGTATAAGAAGGATCTTTGGTACTGTGCAGTTCGACACCGTGGGATGAGGTGGTGATCAGATTCCAAGGTACGGGTGTGCTGGGACTTAAGGGCTTTATTCAACAGGTATCCAATGCCTGGAGGCAAGAGCCCAAGAAGCGATTTTTTGGTCAGGAGGCATGTTTGATACTTGATTCTACCAGTTAGTTGAAGCCACCCAGTTTTGGCATATAGATCACAGGTGTGGGTGAGACGGGCAGCACCCGTAATTAGTCTGCATGCTTTGTTCAGAACAGCAGTTAGCCGTTTGAGTGATGTGGTTGTGGCAGCTCCATATATTACTAAGCCATAGTCAATGACCGACAGAACGGAGCTGTGGATTGCAAGCTTCAGAGCTTCTGGAGTCAGACACCATCTGTATCTATTGAAGCCCAATCCTGGTGTTAACGTTTCTACTGACATTCTCTATATGTGAGGTACATAGGTAAGGTGACTGTCCAAGGTTACACCAAAGGTACTTAAAATGCTGTAGTTGCTCTAGAGGGGCTCCTTGTTTGTTAGAACAGTGAGAGTAGAAACATAGAAACATAGAAGTTGATGGCAGATAAGGACCGGTAAAGGCCCATCCAGTCTGCCCATTTCTTTTCTACCTTATAAATGTGCCATTGGCCTTTGTCAGTGACCCATCTATTCATAGTCATTTGTATTGCTCCTTATGCCTATCCCATGCCTGTTTGAAGCCCTGCACTGTATTCATAGCCACCACTTCTTGTGGTAAGCCATTCCATGCATCTACCACCTTTCTGTGAAAAGAATTTCACATTCCTCTTAATCGGCCTCCTCTAATCTCATGCTGTGTCCTCTTGTCCTGCTATTTTTCTTATATTTAAACATGTTAGACTCTTTCACCTTGTTTATGCCCTTAAGGTGTTTGAATGCCTCGATCATATCACCTCTCTCCCTCCTTTGCTCAAGGGTATACATATTGAGCTCCATTAATCTGTCCTCATATGTCTTCTGATGCAGTCCCTGCACCATTTTGGTTGCCCTTCTCTGGACTGCCTCAATTTGGTTAATGTCCTTTTGAAGGTGTGGCCTCCAATACTGCATGCAGTACTCCAGATGGGGCCTAACCAATGTCTTGTACAGAGGGATTATTACCTCCCTCTTACGACTTGTGATACCCTACTAATACACCCTAACACCCCTAGCCTTACCTACTGCTTTAGAGGTCTGCTTGGATGATTTCAGGTCATCAGTGATGATGATGCCCAAGTCTCTTTCTTCCTTTGTGACTGCTAGCAACTCCTCCCAGCCTATAGGTGGCTTCAGGGTTTCTCTTCCCTATGTGCATGATTTTGCACTTCTTTGCATTAAATCCCAGTTGCCACTCTTCTGACCATTCTGCTAGTTTATCCAGATCTCTTCTCATTCTGCCCACCCCATCTGGATCATCTACTCTGTTGCAGATCTTGGTGTCATCTGCAAACAGACAAGCCTTACCCTCTAGTCCATCTGCGAGGTCACTAATGAAGATGTTGAATAGGACTGGCCCCAGGACTGATCCCTGAGGTACCCCACTTGTGACTTGCATCTCTTCTGACTGTATACCATTTACCACCACTCTTTTTCTCTTTTTTTAAATTTTTATTTATCCTCCCCGGCTGCCCGCCGCCGTGGCTACCGGCCTGTCACGGACCACGAGCTCCCACCTCACATCAGCCACAGCCTCCGAAGCCCCGTGGCTTACCCCATGGCGGGGCTGCGCACTCCCGGTGCATGCCGAGTCACCGGATTAGGGCCGGAGGGCTGGCCTGAGAGCTAATTGAGCCGTGGCAGGCTTCATGAAAGGCGGCAGGCAGCTGTCTTCTTTTCCTGGTTTTCCGAGGAGGCGGGTCGCAATGACGCCCAGCGCCTGCCCGGCCTGCTCTAAGGCGCCGCAGCTGTGCGACTTCCTGGCCTCCGCCAGGGTCGCCAATGCTCCGGCACTTTCCACACCCACCCCGAGAAGGAGAGCAGTCCATGGGACGCCCATCCATCCCCCGCCGCCCTCCAGCTGATCCAGGTCCGCTCCAACCGGGTCGCCCGGCGTCGCATGGAAATCCAACCGCTACGCCGACGGGCCGATGCCACCTCTGTTTTCTGCCAGTCAACCAATTTGCCACCTGATGACCAACTTCGACCTGCCCTTAGCCTACCTAGCTTATTTATCAATCTTCTATGTGGAACAGTGTCAAAAGTTTTGCTGAAGTCAGAGCGACATCAACTGCTCCCCTTGGTCCACCACTCTGGTTACCCAGTCAAAGAAATCTATGAGATTAGTTTGACAGGACCTTCCTTTGTAAACCCATGCTGTCTTGGATCCTGTGCCCCTATGGATTCCAGGTGTTGCACTATCCTTTCCTTAAGGAGTGCCTCCATAATCTTGCCCACTACTGAGGTAAGACTGACCGTCTGTAATTCCCCGCCTCCTCCTGCTACCACTCTTGTGAGTGGGATCACATGAGCCCTTCTCCAGTCTTCTGGGACCTCTCCTGTGCTCAGAGACTCACTAAACAATTCTGCTAATGGCTCTGCTAGTTCCTCCTTTAGCTCCTTAAGTACCCTGGGATGTATGCCATCAGGTCCCATTGCCTTATCCACCCTGAGCTTAGCAAGCTCTTGTAGGACCCTTTCTTTGTGAAGGGAGTAGTGCTCACCTCCCTCCCCTGTGTCCATGATGCTGAGCTGTGGGCCCTGCCTCACCTTCTCTTCAGTAAATACTGAGCAAAAGTATCTATTTAGGATAGATGTCTTTACAGGGTCCTCCTCCTCACATGCTCCCTTTTCTCCATTAAGCTTAGCAATACCCCCTCTGGACTTTCTCCTTTCACTAATGTATCTATAGAAAGTCTTGTCACCTTCTTTTACTGTTCATGCTAGTGTTTCCTCAGTTTGGGACTTTGCCTGCCTTACTGCCTTACCTGCTTCCCTTAGGGCAGTTTGGTATGCCTCCCTATCTTCATCCCGCTGTGTTCCCTTATATTTCCTGAAGGCCAGCCTTTTGGCTCTGACCTTTTCTGCTACTGTATTTGAGAACCAAAGTGGTTTCCTTCTTCTTTTGCACTTCCTTTTCTGTCTAACACAATGGTATGTTGCTTCAAGTATTGCATCCTTAATGCTTGCCCACTTTGCCTGTACCTCCTCACCTGTGTTTCTTTTGCTAGGGCTAGCTTAACTCTGTTGGCCATCTTATCAAAGTCAGCTCCTCTGAAGTCCCATATTTTTGCCTTGGAATGGGATGATTTAGATGTAGTAGCCAAATTGAACCATACCATGTGATGGTCACTGGCCCCAGGTGACCTTCTACCTGGAGATCTGTGATCCCTTCCTTGTTAGTCAGTACTAGATCTAGGATAGCCCTGTCTCTTGTGGGTTGCTGTACCAGTTGTTTGAGGCCCTCCCTGCAGGAATCCACTTTGAGTCTAGTTCTGGCAGATGTTCCTGCTGGTATTGACCAATCTGTATCCGGCATGTTGAAGTCTCCATTATCAGAACCTCCCTTTAGCTGTCATGTTTTGTATATCTTCTAACAGTAATATGTCTATGTCCTCCCCTGGTCTGGGGCCTGTAGACAACCCCAGTTCTTATGGCTGTCCCATTTCCTGTTTCCAGGGTGACCCACAGTTCTTCTGGCTCCTTATGTGTATTCTGAATTTCTGTAGCTTTGATATTTTCATTGACATACAGGGCCACTCCTCCCCCCCTTTTTGCACCTCGGTCTCTTCTGAACAATACATAGCCAGGTACTGAAGTCTCCCAAGTGTGGTTACTGGTAAACCGCGTCTCACTAATTGCTACTATGTCCAGTTTAGCCTCTGACATTATTGCCTGCAGGCCTGGGATCTTATTTCCCAGGCTGTGAGCATTTGTGTACATGATTTTCCATTGGCCAGATTTTGGTGTTAGTTGTTGGGTAGTTTGGCATTACCCCTGTGCATCGTATGGGAGACAAACCTTTTTCTTACCTGGTGATGCAAATGAACGGCAAACACGCTGAATTCCTGTTTGACCACTAGCTGAGGGAGGGTGTTCTTCCCATTTCGACACTATGGGGTGCCACCCCTCTCCCACTTGCTAGTTTAAATATTCTGCAAAGACGTCAAACTTCTGCCCCAATGCACTGACTCCTCTTTAGTCAGATGCAGTCCATCAAATTTAAAGAACTTTCGCTCCCAGAACTGTTGCCAGTTCCTACAAATCTGTGTCCTTTTCCTGGTACCAGTCCTTGAGCCACGTGTTTAGCTCCCTATCTCCCTTCTCTGACCTTCCGTCCATCTGCTCCCTTCTCCCAGACTGGCGGGATCTCAGAGAAGAGATGCAGACGAAATAGATGATAGTTTGTCACCCAGCCTAGTCAGGTGTTCCTTGGTCTCCACAACTGACCGCTGGCTAGACTATTAACAGTCCTTTATGTGTACCAGGACATCAATGTTTTTCTGCTTTGTGAACAATTTAGCACGCGGTCAGTGTCTCTCCATGCTGATGTACCTGGGAGACATCTGACCATCACCCTGGCTGGAGATGGGTATCAACTCCCGAATCATGGAGTCTCCTATGATCAGAAGTTTTTGGATTTCCTTTGTGCTTGTTTAGTTTTGGTTCCTGATTTGGGTGAGTATTGTTGTGTTAGCTCCTGTGCCGCAGTGTCCTGCTCTTGCAGTGTCTTCTGCCTCTTTATTTGATTTCAGAGATAGAGGCAGATACCTGTTTGTAGTGTTTATATGGTTTTTGGAGGTAATGTGTTGGAGAGCAGAGAGTGATGGGGCACCTGATTTGCTCCTCCTAACCAACTGCCAACCTCCTGGACCAACTACCCTCTGCGGTTGAGGTTTTTCTGTTGGATGCTGGGGAAATGGCGGGTGGTTCTTATAATGTATTTCCTCTTCAATATGAAATTTGAGGCGTGCAATCTCTGCCCAGAGTATGGGCCTTGTACTTATGGCATGAAGATGAAAACAGCAGCACCTTTGTCATTTTGTAGTTTAGCACCAATTAGGTATAAAACCAGTTCTCAACTTCCATGAATTCTAGTTGTAGCTTGCTTTGAAGTGTGTTTGGGTCAGGGTGGCTTGCGAAGATGACAGCGTCATCTACATGTAGGAGAGTCCGTTAATAACAAGCAGATGGCAAGTTGTTCAGGAAGATACTGAACAGGAGAGGATCCAGGATTGATCCTTGTGGTACACCAGACCAGACAGTCTTCTGTTCTGAAAGGACATTAGCTATTGTCACCCTTTGTTATCTATCTCCTAGGTAGCTTTCAAACATTTTCAGCGGTGTGGTGCGAGACCAGTTTTGTGAGCTGACCGAGTAGGAGTGGGTGAGTCACAGTATCAAAAGCCTTAGTTAAGTCAATAAAGGCTGCTCCTACAAGATTGCCTTGGTCAATGGATTATTGACTAGCTGGTGAGTTCTAGCAGTGCTGTGGTGGTGCCGTGTCCTTTTCTAAAACCATGCTGTTGTGGGCATCGGATGGAGTGAGTTTCCAGGTAGTCCACAAGCTGGTTGGCAACTATTCTTTCTAGCACCTTGGATAGGGGAGGAAGAATTGATATAGGCCTATAGTTACTATGCAGGAATCAATCACCAGACTTATGAACTGGGGTAACCAGAGCAGTTTTCCATACTTGTGGGAACTAAGATAGAGTTAGTGAGAGGTTTAGTATCTTAGTTATGGGTAAGAGCACTTCCTCTAGTGTGAGTGCGATTAGTTTGAGGTCCAGAGAGTCTCCACTATGCCTTGACTTCCCCAACACTCTAGTTTGAAGTCTTCTGACCTGGGTTATTGAGACCTTCTTTAAGTAGAAGGGAGCCTGCTCAAAGCTCTTTACCTCACCTCGACTTGTAGCTTCAGAGTCAAAGTTATCCACAAAGAAGTCTTGAGGAAGTACACTGTTCAAGTTGGTGAAGGCATCGTTAAAAGTGTTTGCAATTTTGAGCGGGTCCAGTGTAGGGGTGCTTTCAAGGTTTAGCATTGTAGGGCATACCTTGGGATCTTTGCCAGTGATATCTTTAATGTTTGACCAGAATTTTCTGCTGTCTCCTCAGGTGTTGGTCAGCATCTCCCTGTGGTGCTTAATTTTTGCTTGCCGAATAGCTCTTGTACAGACATTTTGTGTGGCTTTATAAACTTGCAGATCCTGGAGTTTACCAGAGGCTTTGGCATAGTGCCATAGATTGTCCCGTTGTTTCATACTGGTTATGAGGTCATGGGTTATCCATGAGTTCACTGTGCCTGGAACCTTCATCTTTTAAAAGGGCATTATCCCCGGACGTGTTAAAAACCTATGAGGCGGTCCAGTGTCGCTGAGGTTGGGCGGCTGGGCCACACCTGCACTGCCCGGCACCGGTTGGGAACAAGCCCAGACTGCGGGGGTCGGCAGGAAGAGAGAGGATCGGCATCCAATGGACTGCTCTCCTCTGTCAGGGAGAGATCCAGGGGTAGCCAGTCGAGGCAGCGGCCCCCAGTGGAGACCGCAGCACTGCTACGCACAGGGCTTACAGGCTTGGGCAGACGTCAGGCGGCTGCCTTCGACATGAGGGGAGCACTCACATCGCGGGCTGGGCGGCATTGCATGTCCCACGCCGGGGCATAAACATTACTAAAATACCCTTCCGGCCCAGATAGGCGACGGCCCTCCCAGAGCCTTGCCACTAGATGCCCTACACTGGAGCCCCACCACCGCCCCTTAGATCTCCTCGGGACCCTGTGTCCCCCCGGTAGTGTCCGGGGAGAAAGTAATGACCTTGAGGATGGCGGGGTTCACAGTGGGCGGTACAGCGGCACAAGCCAGCGGAGAGGTCTGAGAGAGTTCTGAAGTCGGGGGGTCGGGGGAGATAAACAGAGTTGGGAGAAAAAAAACCTTGATGAAGTGCTCAAGTGCTGTGTTAATGTCATTGGTGGTGTCCAAATATAGTCCAGTCCTGATAACGAGTTGTTGTTTTAAAAGGTCTAGGTGACCATGTTTTGGTACTCTGTTGTAGATAGTTTGTGGAGGTGGAGTATGGAATTTGTTAGACCAGCTGCAGGTGAGCGGGAGTGATCACTAAGGGGTCGGGGTGAACCGTTACATTAGAAATACGATCTGGGCGATTTGAGATTATCCATTCCAGGGTGGTGCTTGTTTCGGTTTATAATTAGTTCTGGTTGCAGAGCTGACTAGTTGAGTGAGATATAATGCTGCTAAGCCAGCCTTTGTAGATCCATTTGTTGGCGACAGCCAGTTTATGCTGAAGTCACCTAGAATAATTGTCTTGGTGAGGTGATTTTGGGACCAGAGGTAGTCCAGAAAGTTGTGGAGATCTGAGGTAGGGTCCTTGGGTGGTATGTAGACCGAGATCACTGTGGAGTTTTGTGGTGGGCCCCCAGTAGCACTTTTATTGCTAGTGATGAGTGGTGCAACCAAGGTCAGTCACTGGTAGGACAAGACCTTTAAGTGTATTTTTTAGATAGATTGCACAGCCACCCCCACGTTTAGACAGCCTATCCAGTCTGAAAATAGTATACCCTGGTATGGCAACTGCTGTGTCAGGTATTTTGCAGGACAACCATGTCTCTTCTACCGATAAAATGTCTGGGTCGTGCTGTGTTACCCAGACTTTGAGGGTGTCAAGTTTGCATAGGAGACTACGAATGTTAATTGTTGCCACTTTTATGGCACTGTGATTAGGAGTAGTCCTGTAAGTGGATTGGTCAGGCGTGTCCAGGATTAGGGTGGATGTTTCCTGATAGCAGAAGTAGCAAGAGGATGAGCCAAAGAAGGAGTTCTTTTAGAGGCTTGGAGGGCTTAAGATTCCTTTGCGTGGTACTTTTCCTTTTTTGTTTAATACATGGTAGGTACCAAGAGGACATAGGGTCGAGACGCCTTCATACGAGAGGCCAGTCACTGTGATGGAGGAGGACCAAGAAAGGGTGCCATGGTCCCTTATGGATGCTAAAAGATTCCAAGAGATACAGCCTTGTTGTAGTGGAGGCTATCACCATGGTCATTATAGAAAGGTATGTCATATTTAAGCAATAAGGCACGACAGGTGTGTGTTATTGTGTAATAACGTCCTCCTGGAGTGGGTTGAAGCATGAGGCAAAGCTGAGTGCCTCCACCAATCAAGAGTGACTTTATTACACAATAACACACACCCTGGAGTGCCTTATTGCTATTCTACAATGGCTCGTTGAGATACAAAATAAAAAAACATTTAAAAAATGTTTTTAGTAGATTTTTAGTGAGGCAGTATGTCTCTGTTTCTTAAGAAAAGAGCAAACAAACGAGCAACAAATCAATGGCAGTCATGTTATTGTGTAATAACATCACTGTCTCAGGTATACACTGACCAATCAGAGTCCAGGAAATGTTCTTGCTATTGTATAATCAGTATTAGCATTTCCAGGGTGATGGAGCGTTATTAGGAGAATGAGAAGGTGGGGGAAGGCACTCAGGGTGTGTGTGTATCCATTTGGACCAGATTCCACTTGTACTAGGAGCTAGGGAAGTGAGCTGGTAGTAGTGGGTTGTACAGCTCCCGCAAACGACTGGCCTAAATCCCTGTATTGGGATAGCTGAGAAGCCAGCAGCCAGTAAGAGAGGGTGAGGAGAAAAAGGGTGGACTGGACTGCCCCAGGGCCAGGGAACGCGGCAGAGTGTTCTGGTGCCTCCTGCACCTATGGCCAGCACGTCTGAGTGCTGTTTGTTGTCAGTTGCCCCCCTGACTCCCTCCAAACTGTAAAACGGAGCCGGGGAGCATAAAAGTTAAATCCGGCACCTACTGCGCCTTAGCATCATGCGCAGAAGTGCCGACAGCACACTTGCTCCCCCGCCCCCAAACTGCCACACAGTGGGGCGGCGAGCTCTAGGACAGGCCACTTGTGTGGTCAAGCGCCGTGAGGGCACCAGCAAGATGCGGCAGAAGCACTTTTGGGGGGGTGATCTCTCCAGCCCTACTGGACTGCAGAAGGGGCTGGGGAGAACACAGAAAAAAGAGAAGAAACTTTTTTTTTGCATTATTCATTTATCTCCCCATGTCTGACCGTCCTCTCCTTCAGGCCTTCTGCCAAGGAACTCCCCATCCTCCACTTTGAACCCACCCCAGTGCCAGCTTCCTGATCTCATATTGCAACCAGCCTAAGGTAGGCCAAAGTATCCCACCATCTGGCAGGTTCCCTCCTTTCGAGGGAAAGTGCCTTCCAGCTTACCTTTTCTCAGCCCTAGGTGCTGCTGAGATCGGTCCTGGCTCTCTGGGGGCTCTGTGGAGGCAGGGGTCCAGGCAGCCATCATCCAGTCGATCGGACGGCATTTTCTGTGTTTTCCTGGCACCACTGACATCGCGCCGCATCTGTTGTGCTCCCAGTCTCCACTGAGGGACGCTACAGAGCGAGGCATCACCCTAACCCACCCTAGGAGAGGAGAGCAGTCCTCCGGATGCTCAGTCTTCTCCGACCCCCAGTGCCCCAAGTCTGTTCCCAAACTCAGGTCGCTGGTGTGGTTCAGGGTAAGGCGCCAGCGCCTCAGCCCTCTGCGCCACTGGGCCGGCCTAAATAAACTTTTAAATCACCCCCAACCCTGCAAGTGCCTCCAGTGGGTCGGGAGTATTGGGAGAACATAGTGACCGCTGGACTACTATGTCCCATGAGCCTTGGCAGCTAACACGCTGTTTCTGTGCTCAGCTCACTCAGGGACCTGTAAAATGGAGCCAGTGACTCAGCTCCTGCCCTCCAAATGTACCCCTTGGCCCTAACAACCCCAGAAGGGACCAGGAGGTTGCTAGCCATGCAGTCAAATGCTGCCAAAAGTGAACAAATATATTTTTATTCATTTTACAAAAGTGACTGAGCCATACAGCACTGTTTATAGTGGCTATCTTTCCAGAGGCTGCTAGACAACAGCGAAGCATCTGATTGGTAGCTGCAGTACATCCAATCAGGATGGAGCGCGTGCCTAGAGAGGAACCAATCAGTGGCAGACTTTCAAACCTTTGTGTTCTGAGTTTGACAGCTGATAAAGAGAGACTGCTGTAAGTTTCTGAAGGAAGGTGCGTTTTAGTCAGCTCCTGCTGCTGCTAACCAGACAATCCTGCAATGTTATGCCTGCTGTGCAAGATAAAAGAGACCTTGTGAAGACCTGAAGTGCAAAGGATATATTCTATCTGCTTGAAAGTGCCATATAGAAGATACTGTGTGTGATGCCTTCTGTGCAGGTCCAGGACTGGTAACTGAATATTCTCTAACTTGCAGCAATTATTTGCTTGTAAAAGTGTGAGGCAGACCAAAAGCTACTGCCTCACTTCCATCCAGTTCAGAGACTGTCTGGTGCAGTACCCATGCTCTGAGGTACTGCCTGCTTCTTTACTGACTGCCTACCTACAGTCAAGGTGGGTGAAGACAAGTCCCTCTGTGGGGGTGAAGACTGCCTGCCTACAGTCGAGATGGGTGAAGACAAGTCCCTCTGTGGGGTGAAGAGGATCATTGCCAGCATTCCAAGCCTTTCCTGCCTGTTCTTCCAAGTTGCCTGAAAAGGGGAGACATCCCCCAGTATCCTGCGTCTGTGTCACCTAAGGTTGTGAGTATTGGGTTTTACCCACACAAATACTTTCCTAACTGTTCAGCTAGCTAGCATTTAACCTTACATCTGGGCTTCCTGCGTGACCTTAGCATACCTTAGCAATTAGTACAGCTAGGAGTAAACTGTTTCACTGCAGCCCCCGGTATAATTGGTACTTTGCTGTGCAGCCACTCAGCATTTCATCTGTGCTGCACCCAGCTTTTCCACATCTCAGGCCTGCAACTACCCAGTGTGCACAATATTATTGAGAGCCTCACACAGACTGTGGGGTTAACTGTGCACGGGGGGGGGAGTAGAGCAGGGACTAGGTGATCCTAAATTGCATTGTGCCTTTTGTAATTGTTTGGGTGTTTGATGTCACTGACTGTTCTTAGAGTTTAGTACATTGGTAAATACTTTTATTTCCCTTTGTTTCCTACTCTCTACCCCCTTTTTTTTTTTTTTTTTTTTTACTTGTGGTGCTTGTACACCACTTTATCCGCTTCTGCACTACCCTCCCGTCCACTCCTTCAGACCACTGATCAACCTCCCCTAGTACACCAACTCAGAGTCTGCCCCAGAGTGCTCTTGTTTCTCCCTGTACTACCTTGATTCCCAGCAATCCCTCCCTGGGTGGGGTGAGGATGGGCCTTCCTCAACCTTACTGAAGGAGAACTAGCACAGCGAGGTCTGCCCGTAAGTCAGTGGATCCTGAGAGGCACTGATCGGTCTTCATCTAGGACCAAGAGGGCTTTTTTCCAGATTTTCCTGTTTCCCCTCTACCTAACCCCCAGAGGCACTGGCGCGAGGACTAACATCCAGAGAGTCTACCTCCCAAGTGCCTAACAGCGTCTCCCCTCCCCGACTCCACTGTATGGAGTCGCCAGAGCCCTTTGAGAGCCTGTGCATCCACTGGCTCTCTCGGGACATTGGGTATCCCCTGGTACCCCTGGTATCCCTCCCCGAGGAAGGAGAGCATCCGCTGGGAAGCTCAATCTTCCCTGTCCCCGATGACCCCCGTCTACCCGAGTCCGTTCCCGAACCTGGTTTGCCGGCACAGTGTGAGGTGTGGTGTCCAGCACCTCAACCCTCAGCGCCACTGGGCCAGCCTCCCTACCCTTTTTATCCACCCCAAAATAAACCCCTGTTGTTTATTCTTTGAAAACTGTTGCAGCCATTGCATTGTTGTGTAGTGTGATATTTCCTTCTTAGAGTTATAGGAGTTATAGATATGGAAGTATGAAATTACAAGCTCGGGCTGCTAAAACATGGAATGAGATTCCACCACATATAAGAAATCTTGAAAAATTATCTCTATTTAAATCTATATTAAATGAAAACTATATTGTAGAATGTACCTGCAAATAATATATGTATGCCAGGGAAAAATTTAAATTTTTAGTTTTTTTCCCCTTTTAGGTAAATGTATTAATATCTTAACCTCGTTGTGTCTATGTTTGTATGATGGTTATGATTAATGAATTGTAAGGTTGATGCCTTGTTATGGCTAAAATGTGAAGTTTTAGGAAAATATTATTTTTGTCTGTGTTTTCTGTAAAACTATACATGCTTTGTAACTGTGTGAATGTGAAACAGGACTACTTTGAACATAGGTCCTCAGACCTAAAGTATTAACCTGTATAAAAATAAATCTTTTTACTACTTACTTATTTACTTACAAGTGGGGAAGGGACTGTATTTTGTATGACCTGTTTCCAACGGAGGGGGCTGAACATCATTTCCTGTGGGGAAGCACCCTGACAGTACACTGCTGGAAGGATTCCCATAGTTGGAGGCACCGGCACCGCGCCAAACACACAGCCAGTTTTACCCACAAACCTGGGTGCCGACCTATATTCCTGAGGCAGCAGCACCTGTGGGTGAGTGTGCAGGTAGAAGGGAAGGGTGGGTTACACTTGTGGTAATGACTTGCTAGAAGAGTCAGTGAGCTCCAGTCTCTCTGCATTGAACAGGACTACATTTCATTCCACAGAGACGAAGTGGTCCTGAGAACAAACAGGAAGTTTCTTCCTAAAATGGTTTCTGATTTCCATTTGAACTAAACCATTACCTTACCTGTCTTCTCCACTGAACACTTTAGTTCTGGTGATAGGAGTCGTCACAGTCTGGATGTCAAAAGAGCTCGTAGCTACTACTTGACAGTCACTACCAGTCAGCAATCTCCTGTAAGAAGGCAGAGTTCCTGTCCAGGGTGATTTCTGCCACTCAGAACCAAGCAGCTCAGCTCTTTCAAGCTGTAGACAGGCTGTGCAACCTAGCCTGTCTGCAGGTTTAAAGAGCCTTTTCACAATTGGAGTGTGAAGAGCTTGCTCAGTTCTTTGCTGATAAGGTAGCCGACAGCAGGGCAGAGGTCCATTTGACACATCTATGAGATATGGTGATCAGTGCCCGGCCACTGTCTCTCACTTCTCTTGGAGTGCCTTCAACCGGCCAGAGATCACGGATGTTATGCAGATTGCCCAGGGTATGTGCCCTACGTGCTGTAGTTTAGATCTGGGCCCAACTACCCTGATTATGGGTTGTGGTGACATCAGTGGCCCGGTCTTGGCACAGATAGTCTGGTGCCTCCTGGAGTCGGGTGAGTTTCCTAGCTCCCTGAAGAAGGCGGTTGTAACACCCTTCTTGAAGAAAGCTTCTCTGGACCCAGACTACCTGGCAAACTACAGACTTATCTCTAACCTCCCCTTTGTGGGGAAGGTAATTGAGAAGGTAGTGGCTGTACAGCTGGAGATCCATTTGACCATCCATAAAATCTACGAACCTTTCCAAGCTGTTTTTTTGTCAGAGGCATAGTACCAAGACTGCACTGGTTCAGGTGCTCAATGATCTCCTGATGGCAAGAGATCGGAAAAGCCAGTCCACCTTGGTACTTCTCGATCTATCCTCAGCTTTTGACACCATGGATCATGGGGTACTGCTCGAGCGCCTGAGGTTCATCTGTGGCCTGACTTGTTCAGTCCTCAGATGGTTTAGGTCTTTCCTCACTGGCAGAACTCAGAGGGTTGTTTCGGGATTTATTCTTCCAACCCTCTCCGCCTGTCATGTGGGGTTCCTAGGACTCTGTGCTGTCCCCATGTTGTTCGTGAGTGTATATGCTGCCCTCAGGAGACATTGTAAGATGGTATGGGCTGAGGTTTCACTGCTATGTTGATGATACCCAGCTGTACCTGTCTT
The DNA here is from genome assembly GCA_016271365.2 of Neoceratodus forsteri. Lineage (NCBI taxonomy): Eukaryota > Metazoa > Chordata > Ceratodontiformes > Ceratodontidae > Neoceratodus > Neoceratodus forsteri. The sequence continues at coordinate 12,287,938 of JADMNL010000027.1, forward strand.
TTGCACCTGACCAGGATAGAGCATCCTCTGTATTTAATAACTGCCTTGCTGAAATCCAGTATTGGATGAATTCTAGCTGGCTGAAGTTGAACTCAGGGAAGACAGAGAGACAGAGGTGATGGTTGTGGATCCTGGTCGCCAGATAGGAGGGTAGGGGGCTGGTCGGCCCATGGGGCTTTTCCTGGGGGGCTCCCAGCTCCTAACCTCTGAACTGGTGTGGGACCTGAGGGTGATGCTTGATGGGCTGACGCTTTGATCTCAGGTGTCAGCTGTTGTTAAGTCATCCTTTTACCATCTAAGGAACATCACTAGGATCAAGCACCTTGTTCCATCTGGTGACCTTCCCACACTGATCCACGCCTTTGTGACCTCGCGCCTTGATTACTGCAACTCCCTATGCTTGGAGCTTCTGGGGGTTGATATCCACCACCTGCAGCTGGTGCAGAATGCTATGGCCCTGTTGTTGATGGGGACTCTTCGGACTTCCTATATTACATCGGTGCTGTGCAAACTGCACTGGCTGCCAGTTCAGTGGTGGATCACTGTCAAAGTCGGATTGCTGACTTATAAAACTCTACACGGACTTGGCCCTGACTACCTGAAAGAGCTCCTGTTGCCTTATTACCCCAAGCGATTGCTCTGCTCAGCTGACAAGGGGTTGCTAGAGATTCCAAGGGTAACTTTGAAATCTTTTGGGGCTCGTGCATTTACATACACTGCTACAGCCCTTTGGAATTCTCTACCCTGCCGGCTTCGGGAGTGCGTGACAGTGGGGGGTTTAAACAGGCACTGAAGACCTATTTATGGAGCAAAGCTTATTGTAATCAGTATTGATATTTCTTGGATTTTACTGTGTATTAATATATTACTGTTTTTATCTGCTGTTGTAAGTTTTGTAATGCGCCTTGATATTTGAAAGGCGCATAATAAATAAAGATGATGATGATGATGACAACTCTTCTCTGGACACCTTCCAGTCTGGTTATGTCCCTTTAAAGATGAAGGCTCCATAGAGGAGAGCAGTAGTCTAAATGTGGCCTTACATAAGCCCTAAAAAGTGGCAGAATACATGCCCTAATTCTAGATGTGAGTGCTCTTTTTATACACCCTATTATTTTATTGGTTTTGCTGATCACCTCACTGCCATGTTTACTAAAAGTTAGGTCAGGAGAAATGATAATTCCCAGATCTTTTTCAGTGCTAACTGACTTCTAGATTCTACCACTCATGGAGTACATGTTTTGTGTATTAGAGTTGCCTAAATGCATGACAACACATTTGTCGGTGTTAAAAATCATGCCATTAGTTTTGCCCAGTCTTCCAAGGTAAGTAAATCTTTTCAAAGATTGTACCTCAAAGTCGCAGCTAACGTTTGCAGCTATCTCAAACCAGATTGGTGACCCCTGATGCGTACACTCTGGGTTCTGTTACTCAACCATCCCTCTACCCATCGCACAGTTATGGTGTTTAGCCCTATGCAATGCATTTCGTCAGTTATGACTGAATGCAGACCTTTGTCAAAGGCTTTACACAAGTCCAAATAAACAATATCCACAGGTGATTTTTTTTTATCCAGAAGTTCACTCACTTTCTTATAAAATGCTAAATTACTAGTAAGGCATGACCTGTGATTTTTGAATCCATGTTGATTATTGACTCTAATTTTTGGTACTTTTCCAGTTTTGTTTTATAAGAGATTCAAATATTTTCCCCAGGATACCTGTAAGACTGATAGGTCTGTAATTAGTCATTTCTCCCATCTCCTTCTTAAAATAGGTGTTACTGTTGCCGCTTCCAGTCTAGTGGAATTTCCCCTGAGACAAGTGACAAACAAAGATTTTGTGAAGAGGGTCTACCAGCCAGCTGGACAGTTCCTTTAATAATCTTGGGTGCAGTTTATCTGAACCAGTTGATCTGTTGGTTTTTATTTTCCTTAATCTATCACCAATTTCAGATTTAGAGATTTTGGGTAAGGTATCTTTATTGCTGACCCCTATAGGCATAGATGATCTGGGGTGATTTGTGCTAAAAAATAAACAAAAATACCCATTGAATTCGTTGGCCATCTCCTGAGAGTCTGATATCTCCCTGCTGTTAACTTTCAGTGATCTGATGGCTCTATCGGCTTGTTTTTTGTTATTTACGTGATGCTGTAGCTGACTTGTTTTTTGTTGTTTACGTGATATTGTAGCTGACTTTACTCAAGAGAATTGGTATATACAGTGAAGCCCACCGGGATGAAGCGCAGTGTTGCAGAATTCTGCAGTAGATTTACTGCAGTAAACAATGCGATTTCAGTGAGAGTTAATCCCTTTTGTCATGCTTTAAACCTACCACACTTCCCTTCATCCTGGTAGGATTCACTTTAGTTGAATGTTTGAAGGGTGCCTGTTCCTAGCACTGCCCCCGACTACCATCAAGGGCTGCCCAGGAGTGGCACATTCCCCAGTTCCCTTCCCAGGAAGGGAGAGCAGTCCTCCGGATGCTCAATCCCTTCCCTGCCAACCCCTGGTGGCCCAAGTTTGCTCCAGAACCCGGGTCACAGACACCAAGTCTAATCTTTGATATTTATAAATTTTTATTCATTTTCAAAATTCACAACATAATACAATGCAACAGATATAACAACAGGGACCAAGTCTAAACTCAAAGAGTTCAACAAAGCCCACCTGTCCTGCAATAACTGTCCCCTCCCTCTGGCCTATACTTGCCTTTTTATATTATGTTCACCAACTTGATTGTGTTATACTTGTTTTGAAATTGCTATGCATCCTCATTTACATGTACTGTACATGTATGCTGCTCTTAATGCGCTTTGTATTTGCTGTAATTATGTATTATCCCAGAATCATTACCTGTAGTCTATAAGCCCCCCCCCCCCATCGCAAATGGAAACAAGCCTCCTCAGTTGGGCTGTTTACCTGATAAAATATCATTTAAATACATAAAATAAATAAAGATCCAGCAAATCTGAGAGATAAATAAGAGTTATATGATGGATCAGGTGCTTCCTGAATATTGTTACAGTTACTAGAGATTTCAAAATGCAATATAATTTTTAATTTTAAATGTTCTAGTTTATTTATTTGTAATGTTTGACCAGGAAGGGCATGTTGAGCTGTGACAGCTCATTTCCAGATAAGTCTGAGAGGTAGATGACATAAACATATTTTACTGACGGGTAGTGTTGGCTAGGACACCATTTAAAATCTCCAACTTTAGTCATTGGTGCATGAGATATTTAAAGAGCTAGTTTGCTGCCTGAAATGAATATTACATTTTAAAAGTAGCAAAATCTTACTTGTGGATCCAGGGCCGCTGGTCTTGGCCTATATAAGGCTGTGACTGCGGCCCTGGATGCCATAGCTCAATTCATGTTCGACCCTGCATTTTCACCTGGGGCTCCCTGGTTTGACGGGAGGTCCGTGAGTGGAAGAGGAAGGACAAAGATTAGAAAGACGCTGCGGAAAACTCAACTGGAGGTGGATAGACTTGTATTGTTAGAACATTATAAATCTACCAATCAGCATCTCCCATAAGAAGGCAGAGTTCCTGTCCAGGGAGATTGCTGCAGCTAGGAATAGACCATCCCAGCTCTTCCGGACTGTGGACAGACTGTGCAATCCAGTCTGTCTCCAGACTGGTAGAGCATTATCACAGGTACAATGTGAGGAGTTTGCAAATTCTTCGCTGACAAGGTATCCACCATCAGGGATGAGATCAGCGGTATCTTTCTATTGAGCATTGTACTGATCAATCGGGTGGTACTAATGCCCAGTTGTACTGGTCTACCTTTAGACTACCAGCAGTAATAGATATTGAGGATTATTCAGACTCTGCGGCCGACCTATTGTAAGTTGGACCCAGGCCCTACTCACCTGGTGGTGGGGTGTGTAGATGTTATTGGCCCAGTCCTGGCTGGGATAGTGGTGGTGTTATTAGAGAGAGGATCTTCCAGATCCCTTAAAGGAGGCGTAATACACCCTTTGAAAAAGCCTCTCTGACCCCGACTGCCCAGCAAATTATAGACTCAATCTCTAACCTCCCTTTTGTAGGAAGGTTATCGAGAAGGTGGTCGCTGTGCAACTGGAGGATCATTTATCTATCCACAATATCTATGACCCTCTCAATCCGGCTTCAGGGGGCAGTACAGACTGTCTTGTTCGGGTATTGAATGACCTCCTGATGGCAAGAGATCAGAGGACCCGTTCTATCTTGGTTCTCTTAGATCTCTCAGCAGCATTTGACACTGTGGATCATGGAGTATTGCTCGACCGCCTCAGGTTTTCTGTATGGCGTGAGGGGGCAGTCCACAGTTGGTTTCGATCTTTTGGAGGGCAGATCCCAGAGAGTGGTATCGGAGTTAACACCTACCCTCACTATCTGCCTTGTGGGGTACCACAGGTCGGTGCTGTCCCCTATGTTATTCATGTGTATATGCTTCCACTGGGGACATTATAAGATGGTATGGGTTGAGTTTTCATTGTTATGCTGATGATTCTCAACTCTATCTGTCTTTATGCCTGATCAGGAGTTGGATCCCATCACTATTTTTGACAAGTGTCTTCTGGAGATTCAGGATTGGATGAGTGCTAGTTGGCTTAGGTTGAATCCAGGAAAACTGAGGTGTTGGTTGTGGACCCTGGAGGGAGGATAACAGGGGCTTGGACGGGAAACCCTCGGCTTATATCTTGGGGCTTCAGCTTCTGGCCTCTGGCTGGCACGTAACTCTGGGAGTAATTTTGGACGAAAAGCCTGACTATGAAGATGCAAGTGTCGGGCTGTAGTCAAATCTGCCTTTATCATCTGAGGAATATTGCCCGGTGAAACACTTGGTTCCACAGGGAAGATCTTCCAACTTTGGTCCACGCCTTTGTCACCAGCCGTTTTGATTACTGCAATGCTCTCTATCTAGGGCTGCCGGGGGTGGATATCCGCCGCTTGCAGCTGGTGCAGAACGCGACGGCCAGGTTGTTGATGGGAGTTTCACGATCTAGCCATATAACACCTGTGCTGCGTGATTTACATTGGCTGCCAGTACAGTGGCGGATTACCTTCAAGGTCGCATTGCTGACCTTAAGGCCTTACATGACTTGGGGACCCTACCACATGAAAGAGCCTCTGGTGCCTTACTGTCCTGCCTGGGCCTCTTCGCCCCTCTGATGAGGGATTGCTAGAGATCCCAGGGTACAGTTAAAGATGTCAGGAGGTAGATCTTTGCCTATATGGCACCAACTCCTGTGGAATTCCTACACTCGTCAGATACTTAGAATGCTAAACTGTTGAAGGTTTTAAAAACAATTAAAAACTTTTTTATTTTCTTTAGCTTTTGCTGGAACATATTGAATAAGTATATTGTATGGTTGTTTGAATTATTGTTTAAATTTGATTTTATTTGTTTTTATTGTAAAAGCGCCCTGAGCTTGGGAAGGGCGCTTAATATAAATAAAATTCTACTAAAATTCTACTACTACTTATATCTGAAACATGTTTTTTCCCTTTGCTGAAAAGAGGATTTTCTGCCTGGCAATATTTGGTGTGATGTGTGAAACACTACATGACCTGCAGGTTGACATAGCTAGATTTGTTCCCTCTCATAAATCATAAACCCTATGACCTTACTGTGCCATCACAACTAAGAGTCAATCACCTGCCACAAGAACAGTCATCTGTGATGTCACAATAAGTGGGGTCACAATGCTGATGAGGTATGAAGAGGAATTGAACTAAATATGTCAGTCTTCAGGTAAAGTACAACGTTTACATCGCAACTAATATCAGGCAGCAAACTTTCAAATGAGCAAATGGAAAAAGGAAAATACTTCAGAAATAAGTAGTAACAACTGACTACTGTACTTTTAAAAATTACATTTTCTGCTTGCTATTTCTTGCGCTAGTAGCTCTGGTTCTGCCTGGACAGCCATCAGAGATGGGCAGAATGGATCCTGATTTAAGGTCTCATCCAAATAATGGCACGTCAGCAGTGGACAAACCTCACCCTCAACAAATGGTACTGAATCACAAGACAGTGCTGTTTGCCCATTACTGGTCAAGGCTAGATTCGAACCAGTGGCCAAGAAGTGAAAGGCTTTGTAACACACTGCTAATCTAGCCAATCATCCAATTTCCTCCTAAAAAAGTACTAAAATACACGTTGATGTAGCTCAAAATTGGATTTTAGTTTCAACAGCTGATTTTTGTTCAGCAGGCACTATGCAAATTACTGGAATGATAATACATCATTGGATTACGTGGGTCAAAATTATCAGCATAGGCTTTCAAATATCTGCTGTTTCTGCTGAGGTTAACTTTGTGTATTGACACTTCAATGTAAAAAAGAACAAGGAAATTTATTTCATTTGTATTATTACTTTATTGAATACATCACATAAAGAGAGATAAAGTTTGTGTCAGCATGCATCGGAAGACTTGTATTCTCAGTTTCTTTGTTTCACAATTTTTCCTCATTGTGTACATTGTTTTTTTTTCTGTAGAATCTATACATGCTATTTTAAATGCAAAGTTTATTAGTACATGTGCTTAGCAACATTCCCATTTCATAAGGATCAGAGTGCATGCTTTATTTACATAAGAAAATGAACAAATTTTTCTTGTTAAGACAAATGAGGACATTAGTGTTTTATGAGATGAGTAATAATGAGACATCAAATTAACACATTCTTTTGCATGTTGCACATAATAGCAGTACACTAACAATACTTTTTAAAGTAAAGATGCTATCATAATACAAACCTGTATTACTGCTGATTGTCTAGAGAATGTAATGAGTCTACAGTTAAATACTTTCCTTAGATACATATTATGCCAACAACTGTCTGAACTGTTCTGTCAGTGCTGGAGCATAAGGTTCCGTATAGACTCTTGCTACTGTGTTTCCAAATGAATTAGTAATGTTAATTGAAACTGTCAGTCTTAACACAGTTTGGCACGTTCAGTCATAAAATATTTTATTCTTTAGATTTAGTTTGTCATACTTTTTTTTAGTTTTTTTTAAACTTGCATATCTATTAATTAAACAGGCCTACAGTATACACAAGCAGAGATGGAAAACCAAGAAGCTTGACTCTGATTCATTATAAGGAAAATTATTGTAAGAAGCATATAATGCAAGTGTGGTTGCTGTTTTAAAAGTACATCATTAATGCATTTCTGCATCCAAGTAAAGTCAGAACAATGGAAGCAGGACTGGGATCTGTTCAACTATAAGTAATCTGAAGGTAGGGAATGTGTAGTCCCTTCATGGAAAGCATGTGTATTAGATAAATATAATTCAATATGGGAAGACAAGAAAAAATCAGTAATTTGTATTACTGTTCAAAACACACAACATGCATAGGGTTGGTGAACTTATAGTTTAATGACTGAGGTTATTCCATTGTACAATGTGCTTCTTCAACTAGTAATGCCTCTAATAGTTTCTAAATTCTGAATATGACAGATTTGAGAAGGTACAAAATCAATCTGCTAATATATCATGTTAGTCATTTATCTTGCGTAGTGCAGGAGAACATTACCATGAGTTCAATAAACACGCATTCAAATCTTCATGCAGGAACAGAACGCTGTATTCCTTCATCTGTGAAAGTTTTAAGCTTACAAAGCATTTAGTAGTAAAGAAAAGTGAGTTTCTGTACCCTTTATTGTGGAAGAATTACTGTAGTATCTCTATTCTTGGCAATGAGTTGAAATTTGAAGGTGATAAAAACTACGGTCTCCAGAACATGCAAAAAACGAAGGACAAGGGGCCGAACAGTGAGCTACTGTACAATATTACCATTACAAAAACAGGAATTGTGCTACATTTGCTGTTTATCAGTATAATCTAACCTTTTTTTATTCCTGAGTTTTTAGCTACAGTCAAACTGAGCATTCAACTGGTGTCCGTGGAGTTCACAAAAAAAGACAGGGAGAAAATCTGTAACAGTCTGTATCCTACATCGAGGCATTGACGCTTTCATATTATTGTCATTCAGTACCTGCTTGCTGACAGGGCTTACTGACTTTGGAAAATAAATAATAAATGGTGTATTAAAATCTTAAATATAATTTATGTACCCTATGAGTGTCAAACAATTTAGAGGGACTTCTGTTACAACAACAACAAAAATGCAGTTGGAAAAACAAGACTCACATTTTAAGGCATTCAATTCTATGTCGAGATTTTCCGTGGTATAGTGTTAAACATTCCTGTTCAATATAATGTTCACGATAATAGCACTAAATCATTTCTCTTCCATATAAAATTTTGTTCCAAATTATCACCCTCATTGCAAAAATCTTGTCAGGCAGAAAACACATCTGCAAGCTTCAACGTGAATATGATGCCTTGCTTTATCAAATTATACCTACATTTTGTAAAACAGTGTTTTCCTCAGAGTGAACATATTTTATCTGAAATTGTTGAATACCTGACTCATATTCAAGAATGAAGTTTTCTTTACTAATGTGTCATGCTTTTCTGAGTGCAAATGATTTAGATTAAACAAAATTCTTTCAGCAAGAAAGAAGTAATTTGTTAATTATTACTAGTTTGGATATTATACTGACAGTGATATTGGCCCAGATTAAGTGCACTTATCTGGAAAGTTCCATTACTAAGGTAATTTGCATGAAAATATTATCCTAGTACCTTACAGTGCATATGGTCCTGATGCATATTCCTTGCTAAGATCATTATTAGGTCTGGACAAATTTGCCATATTTTGCATTTGTCTAAGTTCATGAAATGTGGGAAAAATATTTAAAACTGCATTTTAAGGAATTTTATGATGCAAAGAAAAATCAATAGAACAATTAAAAAAAGTTCATCATGACAAAATAATCCACAAGAGGGTTACTTTGTAACTCACTTGAATTTTTTTGAGTAGATTTATTTCCCATAAATAAAACATCTGACAAAGTGTTTTTTTTTTCCTGAAAATAAATGTACTGGTGGGGAACATATTTCAGGAGATTTTTCTGCCAATTTTCACAAAATTCTATAAACATGAAAACTAGAATTTATGTGATAGTTGTTGGCAGGAAAAGAATTCACCCAGCACTAGTCATAATCCCCTGCTTGTAATATCACATTCTGTTGCTATGGAAGTGACTATGATGCAAAACCTAGGATTATGATCTTAGCCTGAGAATGAGAATCCAAAGCAGATGAACTCTAAGTGAGAAATATTCTTTTTTTTCATGCAAATACTCTTAGTATTAGGGAATATAATGGCTTGAAATTAAAGATTTGTTTGGACTATAATATGTTTGGGTTCTGCTTATGCTTTCTTTTGTGGGGAGGGCAAATTCCAGGAGTCTATCATTTAGGATGTCTGAGTCACTAATTATAAATCTTCTGAATTTAGCTGAATCTTGTGTCTACACTAAACTGTGCCTGATGACATTAAATCAAAACAACAAAACTGGAACCCATTTTAAGAATTATTTATAAATATTTTTCTTGCTGTTTAGAATGCAATGTATGAATTTCGTGTTAGACTTCTGATCAAACCAAATTTAAAACCTAAGAAAATGTGTTTAAAGAGAAAAACTCATAACCAAAGTCCCCACATCTAAGTGTGTGTGTGTGTGCTGCCCCTGCCATTCATCTGGTGTGCACTATGTAAGCAATAATACCTGACAGGGTGGACAGTATTGGTCAATACAGGACTGCCCTGGGGTGTGTGAGGCCAGACACCACAGGCAGAGGGCCTTTAGCCCTTGGAAGGTCTGGTATTACCCGATACCACCCACCCTTAGGGTATTATTAAGCTTAGAAAATGGCACTGTAAAAAAATCAAAAAAAATAAGGTTAATAAAATGTGTTAATAAAAAATTAGAATGAGTTTTATAATAAAATAGTTACTCTGTTTTTGGTTTTTTTTTGAGCTAAGGCTTTTTGTCCTAGTAGAGCTTCTGTGCTTTTTTCCTTTGGAGCTGGTTGTCATGGTTGCCCCTCCCAGACACACACACACACACACACACAACACACTGATACACTGAGAAGGTGCTCATTTGGTAACTGGTAGCTTGGCTGCAAAATGGAAAAAAATATTTGAGCAAGAGAGATTGATATCTCTGATATTGTGTGTGTGTGTGACAAGGTGTGCTGCTTTCAATCTCTGGAGTGCCACATCACCAATTGTGGTAAGTTGTGCACCTCTATGGTGTAAAAGATTTTCATGGAGGCATTCAGTTCAGCACACATTCCACTTACTGATCATAAAGACTGCCTTTGCTTGTATATGCCCTGCCTGTCTTCAGCTGCCTTGATCAGGAGACTTTAAAAAATGTTCAGAACTAGAGCAGCTTGTATGGAGAGGCTCGCACTGTTCTTTTAAAAAGTGTGCTGCCTTCCCATGGTTATGTGAAACCGATTGGACTTACAGCTTCATGTTTCTTTCCTTTCTGATTTTTGCTTTTGTTTGTTTTGGTTTTTTTGATTACTTTTTTTTTGATTATTTAACTAAAAATTAGTAGCAACTCAGGGGTGAAGGGACTAGGCAAGCACCAACTTGCTCACTTAGCGAGTGGAAAGAAATTGTGAATAATGTTTCAAAATCAAACAGGTACATGGATACCAGTTTGAGACTGAGCACATGGTACAGTACTTGTTTTTCACAGGGCTCTATTAAAAAACTAGATGAACAGCAGTGATATCCTGGTAGCCAATCAGGACACTGGAATTTCCATTGCCATTTTGTAAAACATTTTATTGCTCTCTGCTGTTTATTGATATCTTTTGTTATTTGGTTGATTCTGTCATCTCCCATTGCACCCCAACATTTTTTCAGAGCTGCTCAGGAGGTAGCTAGATTTTTCTGACCATATTAGCCTAAGGAGAACAGTAGGTCTGGCAAACAGAAGACTGGAACTTTAAAAGCTCAGGAGGCCACCCAATGGTCCAGCAACAGTCCATCCAGAGCAGACGTTCCACATCTGGCAGACTATGCTGTTGGCACCTGCCAAAGGTAGTGTGCCTCAGCTGGGGAGTGCTGGTGGCAGGTTCTGATGTAACTGTGACCCTTGCGGGTGGGACAGGGAGCTTATTCCTCCTTCATGGATACACTGTATTTCTGTGGCAGTGAGGCATTCTGCACACCAGAGGTAGCAGAGAGGAAGCAAGGGTGGCCACCCCACTATCTACTGTATATAACAGCACCAGCAGCCTGAACAGGGTATATCTCTGAGAACCCTCAAAAATGATATGTCGACTAATTCTATCTGCAAGTGTTTTAATTGATTATATAATGTTGTATTTACATTGTTGATTGATTCATTTGTTTGTTAATAAGTGTTTATGTATTGTAAGCTTTGTACGGTATTTATGTATGCTTGCAACTGGACATCTGTGAAAATGGGCATTATTGCCAACAGGTTTTTCAGTATAAAATAAAAATTAAATGAAATATCTCTGGTAGGATGGCAGGGGCAATGGCTTAACGGATAGAGAAAGGAAAGCTGTAACAGTCATTGGACCTAATTGAATCTCCCATTCCTACAATCAGCTGCAGATATCAGCCACAGAAGATTGTGGGATTCAGCTGGAACAGCTCTTCCTACAAAATGTTGCACCTAGAGATAGCAAGATTAGTCAGACGAATGAAGATGTCAACAAACAGCGAGTAATAAACTTTATTGTACACACAAGATGCATACCAACGTAGCCCCACACTTGGGTGTGGGCTTTACTCATATGTGTTCCCTTTAATATAGTATTATTGACAGAGCAATTAAAGAACTAATGCACAGCCTAAAACTAATAATAGTTTTTAAAAGCCATTACCCAATTCCTTTTATGTCTGAGATCTTTTTATGTTTGCTTGCATGCATGTGCAAGAAACACAGTGCCACCATATGAGTTTTTTAAGGTGTGCCTCCCCACTTCTAATACCCTGCTCTCTTTTGCAGGTGCAGTTGCACCACGCCAATGAATATCTGAGCTGTCTATGACAGCGTTCAATGCAGTGGCGTACAGTTCTGAGGAAAACAGCGCCACAATCAGCGGGTGGTAGCAGCCAATAGCGAATTTGCATACTGCCGTGGCAGTATGCAAATTGCCACACGTACGTCAGCACTAGATCTGAACTGTCATAGACAGTTCATCGCCTCTCCCGGCGAACACTTCACGTAGCATGCTGGGAGCCCACCCCAGTGTGCCATGTGCCTCCACCCCGTGACACTGTATAACCAACGGGAGTGCCCAACTCCCATCGGGCTCCACTGCCCCCAAACAGACTTCTAGGTGCTCCTTATGGCTGATGGGGTGCCTAATTCCCTTGGCTCCACTGTACCTCCAAAAGAAACACAGACTTCTTAGGTGCCACGCTGGGAGCCCTCCCAGCATGACAAAAGTTGATGCGGCCAATGGGGAGCCCAGTCCTCATCGGTTCGCTACCCCCAAAAATAACCTTTCAGCTGCCACGCTGGGAACCCACCCAGCGTGGCAAAGTTCTATATCGTCTTCCTGAATAAAGAAAAAAGCAGCAAAAAAAACGATTCCTCATTGACTGTTTTGCCCTCTCCCGCAACCATTCTCCCACCGCCTGCAGCATCCACCTTCCCCACACACACCCCTGACCCCATATTTACCTCTGAAGCCCATCACAACAATCTTCGGTGGTCCGGGAACATGTCTGCACTCTTCAAAGCCAACCGCAAACTGAAGAAATGCCGGAAAGCTGTATAATGGCATAAATAGGGTTTTTTTGAACTTTGGTGCATATCTCGGCCATTTTGGGGAATTGTTTTAACAAATTTTCAACATGTGGTTCTTTGGGCCCCACCTCATGAACTCAGTCACTGTCATTTTGTTATTCGGTCCCGAAAGGTGATTTTGAGGTCACTGCGTGGAACCATCTTGTGGGACTGAGAAACAAAACAACAGTATCACATTTCATGAGTTAGGCCCCCAAAACCCTATGTTGAAAATTTGGTGAAAAAATTCCCCAAAATGACTGTTTTACGAGCGTGCACTGCACAGTTCCTACACACACTCGTAACTTCACAAATGTTTAATATTTTCACTCCAGATTTTCAACATTGCCATTTTACCACACCTCCTTATGAGCAGTACAGCTGTCATTTTTCACATCTCACCCAAAATGTGTTTTCGCGCATGTAGCGCACAATGGCGCAGTTGGTGTGCGAAATCAATGTTCAGGAGAGATTAAGAAAATCATAGTGACACTGTTCATGAGCAGAGGTCTTAAAATGGCTATGTTGAAAATTTGGTGACAAAAGTTCATAAAATGACTGTGTTACGAGCGTGCATTGTGCAGTTTCCATGCACTCTTGTAAGTTCATGAATTTGTAATAGTTCCAGTCCAGACTTTCAACACTGGCATTTTTCCACACCTCCTTATGAACAGTACAGCTGCCATTTTTCACACCCTGGCCAAAATGTGTCTTGCACTTCCGACGCAGAAATGCGTGGTCGCTGTGGGAAATCAATGTTCGGGACAGATTAAAAAAATCACAGTGACACTGTTCATGAGCGGAGGTCCCAAAATGCCTGTGTTGACAGTCTGCTGTAAAAAATCCCCAAACTAATTACATCACGGGTGTGTGTTGTGCAGTTTCTGTACTCGTAACCTCACCAGTTTTTTTTTTTATATTTTCACTCCAGATTTTCAACTTTGCCATTTTTTACACCTCCCCATGAACAGTACAGCTGTCATTTTTCACATCCTGTTTGAAATGTGTTTTCGCACCTGTGGTGCCAAATGGCGTAGTCGCTGTGCAAAATCAGCTTTTGGCTAACAAACTGATATTGCCGCTGTTCATGAGGTGGGGGTCACAAAAAACCCATGTTGAAAATTTGGAGTGAAAATACCAATGAACGCCTGGGGCGTTAGGGTTTCTGACCATATCGCCCCACCCTGTAGAGACTGACAGGCATCAGGAGTGTGACTTGGCATTGTCGTCTGTAATGCTCATGCTATTCCACCCACACCCACACCCTGCAGCCAGTGACAGGCATCGAGGTGCGCCTTGGACTCTTCAGCCCTAAAGTTCACTCCATTCTCCTATACGGCACCCATCTCACGGTATTTCCTTATGGAATTGGGTGAGCATAAGGCCAAAGACCCCAAGGCACACCGTGACACTTGTCGGTGTCTGCAGGGTAGGGTGTGGTGAAATTGCATGGCCGTTGTGCCTGACGACCCAAAGGCACACCCCAATGCCTGTCAGTCTCTGCAGGGTGGTGGTGGGGTTGGCTTCAGCTAAGCACGTCACTGCCATTCCTACTATGCATCTCTCTAACTCCTGCAATGCCAATGCCAGCAAGCAAACATTCGGCATTTACAAATGCTTGTTTCTTTTCCCTTTGGTAATTAGATTATTTACCCAATGTTAGTAGGTGTGATGTGTTACATCATTCTGCCTGGTAGCTGTCATATCTCGTGCTGTTCCCCCATTACATATTCAGCATTGTGACCTCACTGACTGTGACACCACTGCTGCTTAGGAACAGCCACTCAGTGGCTGCCAGGTCAGTCACCTGTGATGTCTCTGTCCATGAGATCACAGTGCTGATGATGTGGGGGGGGGGGGGCAATAGGGACAGGAACTATGTCAGCAGACAGGCTGAGAGCTGTTCCACACATCCACTACAATACTGTCACACAGAAAACTTTCTAAGGAGCAAAAGGAAAAGAAAAATACTTCAGAAATAACGAGTTACAACTGACTACTTCTTAAAATTGGTATCATTTTCCTGTCTGCCTGTTTTGGTTCCACTACCTCATTAAATATTAATATACCCAACAATCTGTGTGATATGCCTGGCTATAGTTTCCTAAGATGTGATAGAGCCCCTCCCAAGGGGGTGTGGGCACTTTTATCTACTTTAAGGCTCATATGAATGTGTCCATCCCCAGCTTTCCCCTTCCCCACCTGACCCTGCTTTTGAATGATGTCGTGCTATCCTCACCCTTGGGAACACTAAAAAAATACATCTTTTCTGTACTTATCTACCACCAGCCCCCAAGCACTTCCCTTTCTCATTAATGCCATAGGTCCTCTTTCACGTGGCCAATAATTCCTTATCCTTGGGAACTTCAATATTGAATGCACCAACACTCTGTTGAACTCTCACTGAATAAATTGGTCCTAAAGAGCTACTGATGCCTCAAAGAAAACTCAGGAAAACACAATATTTAGGTACAATTCAGCTTGCATTCCATATATATTTTATAGATTTCTCCTCCCCATTATTTATTTCTGAGAAAATTTGCATGAAAACATGAGCTTTCTACCTTAGAATTCATCTGCCTCTTTAGCTAACTCCCTACTTCAAGTCATAATCCTGTATTGTGACATCACAGTTGGTTGTCATGGGAGTAACTGTGATGTCACAAGGAGTGCATTATAACCTCAGGTAGGGAGAAAGCAACAGGAATAGATGAACTCTTCCGGAGCAAAGATCATGTTTTCATGCAGATTACACCAGTAATGAATAATAGGGAGGAGGAATGCAGAACTAATGTGAAATACAATCCAAACTGTGTCTAAATATTATGTTTTGTTAAAGTTCTCCTGAAGGCGTCAGCTGCTGTTTAACCCACCAGGCTATCGAAGAATGGGCAATGTGCCACATTAATAGCCTGGGTACTAGTCCTGCTCAGGTGTTCTTCCAGATTCCATCAGCGACCACTCCCCAGTCCACTGCTGTTGGAGTGCTAAGGTCCATAAACCCTCTTGTAGGCTAATCTGCATTGTGACTTCTGTGTCTTGATCCCTTCCATTTCATATCTGATGCTGCCAGTATCAACTGGTCCCCCTCTGGTCAATAAATGATATTAATCAAGATGTCTCCTAGTTTAGTACCACCTTCCAGAATATCCAGGACAAACATGCCCCTATTACCACCAGAAGAATCCGTGGCTTGGTTAAGAAATGGGTGGCTCAGCCCTCTGTTCCCTTTAAAAAAAAAGAGACAAATGTTGGGCCACCTTTAAAGCCACTAACTCCCATGTCAACTGGCCTACTTATAGGAACCTTAGACACATGTAGGAAAGCCATCTGCCAGAAACAAAGGTCAGTTTTACAAAACACAGTTTAACTCCTGTAGTAATAACCTTCGCTAATTCTGGAATATCATCACAAAATCCATGGGAATGGATGGAACCTCACCCCTATGGCACTGAGGTCGGTGGTGTAAATTGTAGTAACCTTGCCACTATAACCAATGCATTCAACACATTTTTCTCAGATTTATCTGCTTACGCTTCAGCCATTCCTCCTCCCCACCTAGTCAGGCCCTCCCACCCCCACCCCCAGCATCTGGCTCTATACAACTTCCTCCTTTCTGCTTCAAATGTGTAAAACATCTAAGTATTTAAACTTCCGAGGAATGTCCTGATTCTAAAGCTGCTGGCTGTGATGGTATTGAGCCCAAACTCCTCAAGCTAGTCACCCATGAGCTCTCCATGCCAGTTGCCAGATTCCTAAATCTATCCCTTACCACAAATACTGTGCCTCAAATCTGGAAATTGTCACATACTGTCCCAGTTTATAAAAAAAAGCAACAACAAAATAATTAACTACAGACCTATAGCTATTCTACCTGCCCTTAACAAGACCCTAGAAAACATTGTATCCACACAACTGGCAGGCTGTCTTTCCACCTACAATCTCCTTTCCTCAGCCCAGCACAGGTTCCGTCAATATCACAGCACCAGCACTGCCTTACTCACTCTAACCAACAGTTTAACTAATTCCCATGATAAAAGTGAACTCACCAGTGCTGTATTTATTGATCTCACAAGGCCTTCGACGTGGTGAGCCACCCTATTTACCAGTAAACTTTCTGACCTGGGAATTTCTGACACCGCCATTCCCTGGTTCAGAAATTACCTGTCCAACAGACAACAGCGAGTCTGCTTTGGCTCCTCCTCGTCAGATCCTGCCCTAGTCAGTGTTGACGTCCCCCAGGGGTCAGTGTTGACATCCCCCAGGGCTCCATACTTGGACCACTGTGTTTACCACTTCATGTTAACTCAGTACATCATTGCTTCAAAAATAGTACACCCCTCTTTTATGCTGACCACCTTGCCTTCTACACAAGTGCCAAGGATACTATTGACTTCAACACTAAACTAACTACTGACCTACAAAGTGTCCAGTCCTGGCTCCTTCAGAACAAGCTGGTTATGAACTCAGCCAAATCTCAGAATGCTTTTGGTGCCACTTATTGACTGAAAATCTCTCTGTACCACTGATGGTGACTAGTGATACTGCTACCCTACTTGGCACTGTCCCGTATTCGAATATCTGGGGATCACACTGGGCCCTTCACTGGACTTCTCTCTTCACATGACTACTGTCTGTAGAGAAGTTAATGTCAGGGTGGTATTAGCATATCGTGCCAGCTGTAACTTTACCCCATCTCCTCAAATGGCTGTAGCCTAGAACATTTTCCTTCCCAAGCTTTCCTACGGTCTGCCTGACTTCTCAAAAATCTACAATCATATTCTGCATAACTGGGATGTGGCATATAATAACATCTGTCACTTTGCTCTAACCAGTAATTGACCAGTCCGCTACTGTACCCTAAACTCCAAACTTGGATGGCTGTCCCCTGCTGGTCAACTTGATCTCTCCTTGGGGGTGTCATTTATAGTGTTCTTAACAACCACTCCCCCTCATCTCTAGCCTACTACTTAGTCCACACAGCATTGTCTGCCCACTCAGGTCCACAGATCTTGACTTACTTACTACCCCTAGGATGTAGACTAAGCTGGGAGAGGCAGGCTTTGCTGTATCAGCTCCTAAACTGTGGAACACTGTCCCAACTAACATCCAACATTGTGCAACAGCTAGTGCCTTCCTAAAACAGTTCCGATCATGCCTACTTCAGTTGTATTCATGATCCTGTCCCTGAGCTTCAAAACTGTGGTTTCATTTTAAGTCCTGCCATCTGTATCTGCATAGCACTTATGCAGTCACGAGAGCTAAATTAGCTGTCAATCTTTCTGGCATGAACTACGTTGCCCTCTGTTTGCTCAATCTAGGGACACATTTTGTTAATGTAACTCTTATTTGATTTTATTGCTCAACAATGACCTGTAACTGTTGCATCCAAATGGCTGTGTCTGTCTATGCTGACATTTTCTTTATGTAGACTAATGCTGTTACTTTTGTCTTAGAATGAATTGTCAAATGCCAGAGGTTTGTAGTCTCTTGGATCATGCCTGAAAATAGGCAAATGTTTGTCTAGAGCTTCTTACCCGGTAAACAAAACTTAAATAAATAAATTTGATCCCTTCACTGTTTCTCAGTAGTGTGTTACACCTTCTAGTTATGTATTAGTTAAAACAAGGATCGTTAAGTTTATGTCCAAAGATATTCTACATTTCAGTACAGCTGCCAATAGAGAGCTATAAATACCTCATGGGAGCAAGTAAGGTACAGGAGAGGTGTATTTTTCAAGAAAAAGATGCTGATGAACAAGAGGACATGCAATGAAGCTGGAGTATATAGATTCAGGAGAGATGTGAGAAAGAACTTCATAGCAAGAGAGGTGGATGCCTGGAACAGGTTTCCAGCAGAGGTGGCGGTTCAAAAATGCATGGAATAAGCATAAGAGAATTTTAGTGGAAAGGAAGCGGGGAGAAAGAACTGGAGAATGAGATCAAATAGGGTCTTCAGTGACACTGTAGATAGGGAAAAGTGGGCAGACTGGGAGGCCAAGCAGTCTTTATCTCCTGTCAAATGCTGTTTCTCTATACATTGGATGATGGGGGGCACTAGACCAGCAGGATGGTGTTTTATGTACACATGTGTATATATATATATATATATATATATATATATACACAAATACATATACATACATTGGGCAGTCGGGGGGGTGAGGAGACCTGTAGATCACCAGAATGGGGGTTATGTTTAAATTGTATGATTGGGGTGGACCACTAGACCACCAGGATGGGTATATATATATATATATATATACATATATATATACACATACTGTATATACACTGGGTGATGGGGGATCACTAGACCTCCAGGATGGGGGGGGGAATTTACTTGGATAGTATGGGCACTCAGGGGTCTCACACACACACATGCTAGTGAGCCCATAATAGGCACATAAAAGGTCCCTCAGTGACTTATATGCCTCGTTAGCTTGCCAGGACTAATAATGGACTACAGGAGCTCTGGTGCTATCCTGTTTGGGATGTGCTATCTTAATTGGGCCCCTGTGGACCATATTCAGTGTTGGCTGTCTCAGTGCAGTGCAGAGTCATTATGTTCTGCACTGGTGTGGCCCCAGTATAACACAGTGTGCTCCAGACAAAGCATGCTAATTGTCTGAATATTTCCATGAGCCAGCTGTGCGATAACTGCTGGTAGCACTCCTGTCTTTGCGGTGCACTGGCCAACTCTGAATATGGGGCCCAACTGCACCTGCATTCCAAGTCTAGCTATTTTGTGTCATAAGTGGGGTTCTTGTTTGCAAATATTGTGTGTAAAACAATTACTATTAAACAATAGCAAGAAAGAATGCTTGGCTCGATGATCAGTCTGGGACTGGACCTGTGATATCCCAGCATAATATCACGGCTCTAGTCCCAGCAAAACACATGACCAAATTACATGGAAAAAAATCACTGCACGTGGTATGTCCAACTTGCCTGTAGTTGGGATAAATGCACAGTAGTAGCATAGTAGCAAACATGTAAATTCCTCCCTCCCACACCACAGAAACCAGCAAAAGTGAAACACAGAACCCTCACACATTCCCCCAAATACCCAAAGTTTTGTTTTCTTAGTTAAAAAAAACAACCAGAGAGAGTGAGAGCTGTCTTTATGATTGGATTCACAGCAGTCCCCTGCTCCACTGAAAGCCTCTGTTCCTGCTCCTCAGGCAGTCTCCGCTCCACGAACATTTGTATTTCATTTTCTATTTGTTAAAAAAACCCACGCACTTAATGACGTTACATCGGCTTTAGAAGCAACTACCCCAAACTCTCCCGCTTTCAACATACCCCCCGCTGCCCTCGCACTGCCCGCTGCCAAGTAAGAGAGCATGAATCAGACCATGCTTCACTTACTTACCATATCAATCATCACCAGTTTCTGCCTTCAGTAGAGAAAGGAAGTCAATATGTGCTGTCACCCCACACACAAAATGCACCCGTAATTTTTTCCTCTTGGTTGCCACCAAGGGAAAAAAGAGTGAGTGAGTGTCCAAAGCACTGTCAGTGAAAAGGGAAATATTCTGCCCCCATCAGAGCAGGAGAGCTGAAGCCAATCACACTGATGGCTTTAGGGAAAGGTCCCAGTTATTTTCCAAAAAAAATGTGAACTTAATGTGCTCTGTCAGGTCAGACAGTGAAAATACAGATGGGGGGGGAGAGAACAGCAAGTGTGCAGTCTGAGTGTGCACTAAGGAGGGTGGGGGTGGGAAGCAGAGACACACACTCACAGTAATGCCACAGCAGCTCCACCTATTGGACAAAACAAACAATCAGCACATACATTTTTAGTAAGTATTCCTATCCTTAAAATGCAGTTTTAATAAACATTTTAATACATTTTTTAAATAAACCATTGTATAATAGGAAAAGAATAATGCATGCCAGGGTGTGTGTGTTGTACTGGATAACATCACTTCTTGGGTGTTGAGACATTCAGCATGCAGCCTCGTGCCTTAACCACGAGCATGACGTTATCCCAGCATGACACACACCCTGTCATGCATTATTCTTTATTAATTTACAAATAAACATTATTCTTTATAATGTCTCCCAGGGTTAATATGGTGATATTTGATGCTGCCTAGAATTGTGTCTGTAGTTAGATTAATTTCCATTACTTAATTACTAGCTCATATGTAGACATACTCACATGTATTTAGCAGTTAGTGAAACTATTTGCTACTCATTATTTAAAGATATGCAATATAGCTTTGTATAACTCATAAGACTTGCATTAGAAAATCAGAATGCTATGTTTTCATTCATAGTCTAGCCTTCTCCTTACTAAGTATTTCAAGTATTTATTAATTTCTGATAAATTTCAGTGTTCTCTTTTTCTGTAATAGGTTAATGCATTTCTTGTTACACAAATCTGCCATTGAAAATTCCTTTCAACTGTGACTAGCTGATTATTGTTTATGCTGTGTATCAAGAATATCCTGTCAATGTCTCATAACTCTGAGCCACCATTGTCAGTATTGCAATCACTTCCACTTCAACAAGTAAAACAGAAGCACTAGAAGAGGGCATTATTTTATAGTCTACTGAGTCAAGCTATTGAATGTATAAGTAAAGCATATAGTTTTAACTTTTAATGCCAGTTCCACAGGACTAAAAGAAATGGTTAAAGGAGAACTGTGCTGAATCTGCATGTTATTTACCCTAGAAGCTGCTATTAAAATACAGGGTCGAATTCAGTTACTGCTCCAGCTCTTCGGACTTTTTAGTTATCCTATTGGATGTTTCGATTTTACACATTCTCAGCAAGTACCATTTTAGAACTGCATGACATAGCTTATGTTCTTGCTCAGCTCTTCCACTGTTAGCACAATGCATCTGTGTTCTGCTACAGAACTTTGTGGTTGAGAGGGACATAAACATCATCATACACTTCTAAAATGGCATTTAACACTGGAGTGTAAATCAAAAACGCCCACTGAGATTACTGTTAGGCCATATAGGTGGAAAATAAAACTTGGTTCAGCACAGTTTTCCTTTACCTGTTTTCATGAATTAAATACATGAACAGGAAGAGGATATCCCTTTGAATCATCTTCTATCAAACATGAAATAAAGCAGGTAGGTTAGAAGAAGATGGGATTCCAAACAGTGGATGAGAATCACGTACTAGTAAATTGAGTATAAATCTTTCTAGAAGCAAAGATGAGTTGTGTCCTCTTGCTTAACACAAGGTTGTGTAGTGCATAAACTAAACTGAAGACCTCTGTTGCAGTGGTAAAGAGAGGAGTACAACTTCAGCACAAAACAGGTATCTTTTTTTTTAAAGAGAGCTTTTCAAATTTTAGGAAAAGCCTCATTTTGGTTTATAGTAACTGGGAATGAGTGGGTTTATTCAAAAGGGCAACCTTTATTTCTATTAGCTAAAGGAAATAGTCACAAAAAATGTAAACATGTTGAAAGGCAGACATGACAACTACGTACTACAGAATGTGGCATTTAGTAAGACATGCACAGGTTTTAATCACTTGAAACATGGTGCTCATTCACAAGAGTGTGCCAGCGTTCAATTTTTTTATCTTTGTTCTTCAGGCACTCATACCAGTGTTTCAAACGCTCTCCCTTGGCATTGATGCCCAGCTGACATCCACCTGTAGAACAGAATAACACAGAAAGAAATCAGTATTTATTCTTCACATTAACAATTCAAAGTTCAAATGTGCATTGAGGGCACACTGTGCTCTCGAGTGAGAGACTAAGGTTTGCCCCGATCTCAGGATTTTCACCTTTTTACAGTGAATTTAGTGCTTGTGAAAAGTGCTAGATTGATAACACTGGAGACTGAGGCTGTTTGTTTATCCACATCACAACACAGGCAGTCACTGTGCAAGCCGTGCCAACTGCCCCCAACCAGTGTGCCAACTGCCCCCCCAGCCAGTGTGCCAACTGCCCCCCAACCAGTGTGCCAACTGCCCCCCAACTAGTGTTCCAACTGCCCCCAACCAGTGTGCCAACTGCCCCAACCAGTGTGCCAGCTGCCCCCAACCAGTGTGCCAACTGCCCCAACCAGTCTTCCAACTGCCCCCCAACCAGTGTGCCAACTGCCCCCCCAGCCAGTGTTCCTTAATTGAATCCTATAAGCACCACCATGCAGTCAGTTTTGTCCTTGGCTTCGTGTGTAAGACTGCTAATTAGTGCTAATTGCGTTGGTGGTTTAGGGATGTGGTCACCTACCCACTGATAAATAGACTGAGGCCACCACAACTCATTACATATAGGCCACTGAACTGCCATCAGATGATACAATGCTTTCAAATACTGTTGACCAGGACCAGAATTGAATCAGTGTTCTAGATGTAAAAGGCTCCTTAACCAGCTGTTAATTAACTTGACCATCCAGTTACTTAGCACTTCCACTTTAGGCTAATGGAGTTTGTACTGCATCTTGATGGGGACACACATGAACTCCTTTGGCAAGGCAGCTGCCTTTTAGCCCCAAATGCTTTTGTTTTTGTTAAAATACTGTGGTTGATTATTTTCATTGCTTGTCTTGCATAGTGTTTTTGATGTCTTGTGGATCACAGATCTGCAGCACGTAATACTGAAGTGTTTAAGTATAGCTCATATGATAGAAAAGTAGAAAATTGTTTTGAATTCAGATTTAAATTTGAGGAACCATTTTACTGTTACTACTGTATATCGGTAACTAAATTTAGTCTTGAAATGAGCTAATAGCTCAGCAATTAACCTATATAGGAAATTTTCAGTGAACATTACAACTGACAAGCCTGGATGGATTACATTGTGTTCTTAAAAAGCTCCCCTGGGACAGAACTTGAGTTCAAATATTGGGTAGTTATCTGGTGTAACATCTAATAAAGTGTTATAGGTAGAGGATGTTGTACTCTGGCCAGAAGATTTAAACTAAATTGTTTTTGTTGTTTCCTAAAGACTTGTTCTCAATGTTTTAGTTTCATAATTTAAAATCAACATGTCCTCTCTCAGTTTCAGCATGTAACAACAATTCTGCCCCAATCCCTTTCACAAGGTAGGAGATTTGCAGAAAGAACACACACACACACCACAGCTGGAGGAAGGTCTAATGGATGAATAACTAATACCGAAATGTTTCAGTTACTCAAACATTAAGTGACTATGGAACTACCATAAATGCTTCATTATCCAGGTTATATCGAGTTTGATATAAATTATACACTGAACAGAGATAACTACCATTATCACAGCACTTCTAAAAATGCTCTAACAAAGTTTTGGAAGGAAATATAAGCTTGCTAGAAAGGTAACACGCTCTTTCAATTGACCTTTTATACCTAACAAGTGTTAGATTGCAGATGAGCCTGTCAGAGCAGTAACAGCGGTCTGTATTTTGCAATAAATCTTGCTGAATAAGCAAGGCCAGATTAACAACTTCTGGGGCCACGGACACTGTATAATAGTGGGGCCCTGTGTGACTTCACCAGTAGGCATGGGGTTCAGGGGCTGCCTGGGCCTGCAAAAGTTGAAGTATGTTTTTTGTCCGGTAAATTTTATTTATGGGTTATCCATCCTACACAAAGGAATACATACACATACAGATAAAGCATGCTATGCAGAAAGAATAGGCAGCAGGCAAAACCTGTTCAATAAAATACATAGAATGATTGAAACTACTAACTTGCTCAGATAAGAACTGTCTGCCCCAGAAATGTATCAGGAGTTAAAGGTCCAGGAAAGTAAAGTCATGGGGAGGGGAATATGCTCACCACAGGAAACAGTTGATGTAATCAATTTGCTGATGTTCTCCTCGTAGATTTGGGAGTGGTGAGGGAGGCTGTACACTTATAAATGAAGCACATAACAAGAATTAAGACTGTCTGAGCTCAGTCACGTTAAAATCAAAACCCTGCACACCCAGGGTGAAATCTAACACTGTGCAGGAAACAAATTGTAACAAGATCAAATAGGTTCACAAACTAGTGATTTAATCGTGAGTACACGATCCATTAAGTGCAGCTGCACACTATATCGACAGTGGTCCTGTAGCACGAACAATGATACGCTTTTCTTTGCTACAGGTAAACCACTGCTGCTTGAATGGCCGAATGGCATACTATTAATTTGCTACAACTTTGAGCTGTAGAGGCTTCAGAAAAAAGGACAGTTTTATAACGGTCTAATTTCGTTGTTCTTTCCAGACTGACTTGTGCTGCAAGTTTTGCTGCTTAGAGACCTTGTCCGACTGGCTGCTGCCTTCTAGTGCCTGGAGTCCTGCAGTGGAGGAGCCCACACGAGGAGCCAGCCACTGGAACAGCCCATGGATGGGTGAAGACATAAAACCCAAGCTACTTTTATTCTTTGTAAAATAGACTTAATTTTTGCAAACAGCAGAGTTTTAGCCTCAGTCTTGGCTGTATGCAAGACCATTTTTAAAGCACTTTGCATTTCTTCAATTTTGTATTTTTATCCTATTTAATTTTTTTATGTATACATATGTATAGTCAGCAACTTTGTGCCATTATTTGAGAAATTTTTGTGGATCGTTGGTCCAGACTGCTTGTGGTTGCTCTTTACAACTGATGGCAAAATACATTTGATTTCAGTTGAGTATATTCACTGAGATTTAGAGCAGCAACATTTTGCTGGTTGTTGAAGTGGGGTAGCTCTTGATTTACTTTGATTGGATCTTGTCTTGAAGATCCACTTTCATATTTGCACATTCTCATTCTTTTTGTGGTAGTTAATTAACCTTGTAAATATAATTTCATAAACTCTGCTGGTTGTCCTTTCTGAAGCTAACAAGACAATTAACAGTAATAGAATAATTATCTTTACTTGCTACCTGTCGCTTATTACTCGCTATCCATTAATGCTGCACGACACCTGCTACTTGTTAACTGGTACCTGCTAGTTGATCTTAATAAATATTGTCAATGTTCTTTCTTTTGACTGGGCATGTGCAGGCATCCTTTTAAAGGTTTCTGCTAAAATTATACAACCGAACATCAGAACAGAATAGACATGAAAGCATAAGCACCGTATAGCTTTGCGGCCTACTATACATATATATTTGCTTTTTATACTCCTGTTGGGCAGAAAGTGCAAGCAAAAGCCAGCTAAAATACTATAGATGGACTAAAAGCTTCAGCCGACTGCCTCTTAAACGGGGAGATAAGCCGTTATATTGTAAGAATGTATTGTGTTCAGCATATGTACGGGGTTTAGCTGATCTCTCTCTGTATAATAGCATCATGTATCTGTCTCTCATTGTGGGATATGGGGTGCACAGACATTACTATAGATTCTTATAAAGATTTAAGTAAGCGAGCCACCTGATTCTACAAGAAGGCTGATATATTCAGTGTAGTTGGCAACCCCACACTTACTGTATTTTACTTCGGAGCTGTTTCTGATAAATTATGTTATCACTCATTGTTATCCAGGTATAATTCATACTTATGATTACACTGCTATGTGTGTGCTATAGTGCTAGTAATTAGGGATTTTTGCTTATTATTTACTTTTACTTATTCCTGTGCTAGCCTGGTGTTTTGTTGTTTCCTCTCCTTATCTAAGATTTATTGTTAATTGCTTATTGTTAATATTATATAATATTGTATAACTAGCTGTTGGGAAATATGCAGTTGAATAATGGTTTCTTGCTGATTGGGGGTGGGGGGGATTTTATCAATATTGAGGTTATTGCTTCTATCTTGTTCTAAACCCACAGCTGGCCCAGGGAGTAAGATTCTGCCAGAATTTATATGTGAGATCTGAGATATGGGCATTGTTGCAGAGATCTCTGAACTATCTTCATTAACTGAATCTGCATTTGATCATTTGAACTACCCACTGTATTGGCAGAAAATTGATATCTTCCAAATCTGAGATTTTATTGGTGAGCAGGAAGGCGAAGAGGAATCTGGCTTGACGGTGAATTTTTAGCACACAAGATTGAGTTTATTTATTCTCATACTATTGACTCTTTCACAGTCTGCTACTTGTGGTCGACTGGTGTTGCGCCATAGATAATTGGTATTGTGGGTCTGTGGGTAGTATAGGCATTGGTTGTTATAAACTGGATTTATTGTTTTATTTGTATAGGTGAATTCTACATAAGTATATCATACTGTATACATATCATATGCCATATTATAAATGTACAGAGTGTGAATTCATTTTTGAATATCAGCTATTTAATTACAATATGAGAACTAGAAGCAAAATAATTCCGGAGGAAAACTCATCTCCCCTCCATAATTTTTCTAATCTTTCCAAACATTCAGACAGTGAAGAGAATGCGTATATAAATAAAGGGAAACAAAAAATAAGAAAAATAAATCTACTAAGAGGAAACTGGGTAATAGAAAGGAGGAAGTAACAAAAATGACTGAAGCAGGTCAAACTTAAATTACAGATCCTATGAGGAAAGCAATAAAATTTAAGGACGTATTTACTCCCAAGACAGATTAAATAATAGCTATCGGTAACAATGAAGAAGGTGTTGATACTATGATAAAGCTGAAATCACTGGAGTCTACGCCTAGTTTGGGATGAGATGCAAGTCAGAATGTAGACTTTAAGAATCAGGAAAAACTATATGTAGAGGACTTGCAGGCTTTTCCCAGTGTATCTGAGGGAACTAAAAATCAACAAAGCAACCAGAGTTTGGATAAAGAAAGTAGAAAAGAAAATAAGGAGAAAGATTTGTCTGAAATTATAGCTGGGATGCAAAAAACACTATTAGGACTTGAACTAGTTGAAAGAGACAGTAACATTGAAGAAAAAGTGGCCAAACATATTACATATATTCCATTTATGGATTCAAATTTAATTGAAGCCTTACAATATCCTCATGTAGCCAGTCTGGCCATAATGGAACAACTAATTATTCTGAGAAGTGATGTTAACCAAATAAAGTCAGATGTAGCTGCTAATTCAGCTTGGCTTGAGGAGGTTTTGGCTGCTCAGACTAAATAAATTAAACAGGTAATATGGGATAATGACTTAAGTCAAGACAAACGTACCAACCTACCTCCCTCTGAACATCTAGTAACAGCAATAGCTCTTAGCCCTAATATAATGGAAGAAAAAATCAATAATCAGGAAAACAGAATGCTGCTACAGTTTCAGCAGTCTCCAGGATGCAAATCCTGTATTCCTAGAACAAGAAAAGAAAAATAATCTTGGTAAGGGAAATAAAAATACAAAACAAACAAAAACTAGTAAAGGCCAAAGGCACCTTAATTGGAGACAAGTTGGCTCAACTCAGAAAAACTCTGTTACTATAAATCCCATAAAAGGAAAACAAAACAAAGTAATTATCATAAAAAGATGAGAATTGCAATCAATCTGATCCTATTAAGATTGATGATGAGCCTCTGGAAAGTGATCAATCATTAATAATATTAAGAGGTTTAGAACTGGATCCAAATGAAAATAATATGGTGCTGAGAATAATGAGGCATATGATCTGTACTGAACTTTTGAGACTTGATGTGCAATTAGATGATATTGCTGATGCAAGAAGAGCTGTGGATAACCATTCAAATACAGTCCATTCAACTTGTATGCCTTTCGGATGTATGCCTTTTTTGGATGAATGCCAATTTTTTCTACGTTCCGATTCCTTTCCTATACTGGAAATGTTATTGTACCCGCTTGTATGCCTCTGCATTTTTGGATGTATGCCTGTTTTTGCAGCAGTCAGTGTGTAAATTGAAGCTCCTGGTTCTCTGAGTAGGTGCTAATGGCTCATTTGCAGTCTGGTAAGCACTCAAATGGAAGTGATTAACACCGCCGATCAGTCCACACCTCAGTCCACTGTTTTCAGTCTCCATGTATCAGCTCAGAAAATCTTTTCCTGACAATGAAGAAAAGCAAAACTAAATGTCCTTACACTCACTAAGAAAGCTGAGCTGCTAGAGAGAGCTGAAATGCCGGGAGTAACCAAGAAAGACTTCTGGTGTTGTGACCAAGGATGAAATTTGTGGGGAAATCCTTAGCCAGAACGAGCCTGCTACACTATTTGAGAAGCGGTTAGAAATGTTAGCAACTAGAGCAACCAAGCAGCTCGGCATAGATAGTTGGCTTATGCAGGCTACACAGCTTAACACTGAAACTGAACCAGCTGATGGTAATGCCGCTGCCGAGAGCACCAGAAATTAACTTTAGCGGACACTGTCAGAACCTAAAATGATTGTTATGCTTATGCTTTTATGCTGTATTTACTGTAGAGTGAGTATTATTGTGTCATAAAGCACTAGTTTTAAGTCATCAGTAGGTATTTTTGTACAAATAAAGCACATTTGTTTTCAACTACTGGGTCGTCTTGCCCAAACTACTTAGTGGTAGCACAGATTCAATTACAAACTGGCTCTCGCTTGTGTGCATTCCGCTTGTATGCCCATTTTGTGGTGGTCTGGAGCTTGGGAATATAAGCAGAATTGACTATAATTTGATTCAGCTATTGTTTAAATAACCAAGAGTAGCCAAATATGTCTGGAAGAATTCTGATAATTTGGCAGACTACAGTTTATTTATGGAAGCTCCCATCTTAACTAATAGTATTATTAAACATGGGATTAAAGCAAAAGCGGATTTAACTACCTAATTAATCAATCGAGGCATTGTGTATGAGCTAATGAGTAGAGTCTGGGAGCCTGAAATTCCTCTAGACATTACTCTTATCTATATTTGGATTGTCCTGTATTGGTATTGACTCAATGATAACATTGATGTCCATGATCACTCCTGTAATAGGAAATATTTTAGGGATTGAATTTTATGATGATAATATTGTTCAAGTGCAAAGAACCCACAAGCTCTGGTCTCAGGGGGATCAAATAGATTTAACTTTCAATAACAGAAATCTGGCCCTTCATATTTTGGAGGCCAGCCCCAGACTAGATAAATTGAGTATCTTAATAGTGGATTTTACAGCTATTCCTGGTCCTACTTTTTGCCTGACTGAACAATCGGCTTCAGTAGAACGACCTCTCTGTATAGTCTCTGATAATCAGTTGTTTATATTGTTGATACACATAATGGATTTCAATCCTTACAAGCTGTGCAGATGTGACTAGATAAGAAATTAATAGTGAATGAGAGTAAGCTCTAGATTGAAAATGAATGTATGAATGCAAGTACTAATATATGTTTAGTTAGGAATAAGGATAACGATGTAGGGATTCTATCATGGAATATTGCTGGGTTGCAAAATAAATTTGTCGATCCAGAATTCAAGGAATTTATAGAGAGGATGGACATCATACTGTTTCGAGAAACATGGCATGGTATTGAACAAACAGATAATATTGTAATATCAGGTGCAATCTCCGACCATTAAACATAAAAAGTGGGTAGAAATATGGGTGGAATGGCTATATACAGAACAGTAAAATAAATGACAATCTTATTATGCTGGAACAGTATATTAAACAATTACACCCTTGTCAAAAAGAAGGAAGATAAGCTACTGATATTGGTAAATGTGTACAGTCCACCTATAAAATCCTGTTTGTATGTTAATTTAATATGTAGTAATATAGTCCAGGATATAAACCCTGATTAAAACCAAATGAATCAACAGAAATATTAATTATGGGAGCTCTGAATATCAGATATGGGAAAATGACTGCCTTAGATCCAAATGATTCATTATGTCAGGCTCTGAAAATACCAATCAGATCTTCCAATGACACAAAAAATACTGATATCCACAAACATATAGAATACTTATTAGACTCACTGCAATTAAAAATATTTAATGGTAGACTACCATCAGATAGTAAGGGAAACATGACCGGAACAAATATAAAAGAATCTACAATAATAGACTATGCTCTAGTATCAGTATATGATTATCATAAATATAGTGATATAAAAGTTATTCATAGAACTTGGTAAAGTTAGATAATTTATCTGGTTGATCCTGTTTCCCATGTGTTTAAAATGTGAGCAGCGAGTGCATCTTGTACTATGTGGGGAAGGAGAGAGAGCTCTGCACCAAAGCCTTCAAGTTATGGTAGAAGGAATGGTGCAGAGAGGAGAGGCATGGCTATAATGGGGAATGAGGGACAGCCTGGAAGGATAAGTGCCTATACTGAGGTGATGGCCTCCATTAAGGAGGGACCTATAGTCCTACTTCGATGGACATTTAAAGTAGCCAAGGGGGGGTGATGAACAAACAGGGGAGGCAAAAAGTGGGCCACCACAGGCTGAGATAAAGACTAGGGAGATCCCAAGCAGGGGGTTAGCAAAGGAGGATGGGGAGAAAGAAGCAGTCAAAGAAGAAAGGTGAGGAAGGAGGAACAATTTGAAAAAGGAGAAAGCAACAAGAAGAAAGCTGAGGGATGTCAAAATGCTGCAAGGTCTGCATCAGAAGCCCAATGAGAGGAAACCAAAAGAGTTCAATATGTACACCCTGGAGGAGAGGAGGGAGAGTTGGGATATGATGGAGCTCTCTAAATACCTCATGGGGGTTAATAAGATACAGAAGGGAGGTATGTTTCAGAGAAAAAGAAGCTGTTGTACAAGGGGTCATCATATGAAGCTGGAAGGAGATAGATTCAGCAGAGATGTGAGGAAGTACTTCTTCACAGAAAGGGTGGTGGGTTCTAGAACCACCTTTCATGGGAGGCAGGAGGAACCAGTAGTGGGTTTCAAAAATGCCTCTGATAGGCATAAAGCAACCCTTGGAGGAAGGAAGGGATAGAAGAGAAGGTAATGTACATCAAGTTGGGTCTCCAGCAAAACTGATAATAATTAAAAATGGGCAGACTAGATGGGCCTAGTGGTCACTATCTGCCATTAGTTTCTATGATAGGATATGAGTTTCAAATGGATGCAATGTAAAATTATTAATATGCCCAATGTCGATACTGTACATTGTGTGATGCAAATAATTCATATTGTACTATGCTACACTGACATGAAAATTGAATCAGTAATAATATATGCATTGAGCAAGGGAGAAGAAATCAAGAGAAATGTGTGAAGGAATATACTACTCATAGAGTTGTGACACCATGAAAGGTACTTACTGTATTATGATGGTACCCAGCTGTATACCAATGTTGAGTAGGGTATAATATGGGATTTATTTATTTTTGTTTTATTTTTAATAAGTCAGACATTGTCTACATAGTAATGACAGATAGCCAAGGATGCTGTTTGCAATTTGTGACCTTGTTTTTTTTTTGTTTTGTTAAAATTAATTTTTGGAAAATCACTTGTAATGAGACTGCAATTCTATTCAACCAATTAACTTTTGGTTTGAAAGACAGAAGGAGGTAGAAGAGAGATGGCTGTCGATCAAGTTGGGTCTGCAGCAAAAGTGAACATAGTTAAATATGGGCAGACTAGATGGGCCCAGCGGTCACTATCTGCCATCAGTTTCTGTGTATGACAGGTCATGTGATTTAAATGGCTACAGTGTAAAATTAATATGCAAACATCAATACTGTAAACTATGTGGCACACATAATTCGTGTGGCACTGTGCTGCATTTACACGATAATCAAATGGGTAATAGAGGAGTTGAGACAACTAGGTGCTGCAAGCTGAGTGACAGCTGGTCACATGTATTTTCCTGTGGACAGAGTGCAGAGGGATACCTGGATACCTGCCATCCATGTACAGTCTGATGACTTGCCTCTACACAACACTGTAGGTATAAAAAAAACTGATAAGAGCTTATTGTTTTCCTGTTTCTAAAGCTGTTTTCTCTACTACTTGGAAGTTATTACTAGGAATTCTGAGACAACAGGAGATGTTGTACCTCCATATATAGTTGTCTCATAATTGTGTAAAATGGTCATTTAGTTATACCCCATGCATATATGTGTCTAGTTTTCTAGGTTCCTTATTCTCATGAAGGGCTGTGATAAAGAATAAGAGCTAGTATTTATTTATTTATTTATTATTATGTTTTGGATGGACACCTATGAGCTTGGGCCTCTTTTACATAGGTTCCACATCAAGAGACCAAAACAGTTACAGTAAAAGATTATGAACAGTGGTACAAATAACAATAAATGTATACAACTGGAATAAAAACGCCACACCTTGCACCACACTGGCGACCCGGGTTCTGGAGCAAGCTCGGATCGTCGGGGGTTGGCCAGGGGGGAGACAGGTTGGAGCATCCGGGGACAGCTCACCTTCTCCGGGTGGAGGGCATTCCATACCGGCAAGCGGCGGCGACCCTGGGGGCGCTGGGGGCGACGGCAAGCTGGAGTCTCAGGGCAGCGATTGGTTGGCATGAGTAGGCCGGCAGTCAATCAGCCTTGGAGGCTGCTCCTTCACGGAAGGAGGGGGAGACATTGAGGATGCCAGCAGATGCCTTGATGCTCAGGCACGTAGCGTCCCATAAGGAACATAGGAAAACCCCACGGAGCCAGGATGACGGAGCGCCGAGCCAAGTCCTGATGTGCTAGTGCCTGCCTGCGACCCAGGACTCTGACAAGATTACAGGATTCGGGGGTTGCCCGACCCCGGCCCCGCCCGGGGGGTTTCCATGGCTTGATGGAGGGACCAGAGGGTGCAGGTAGGTGCTGGCAGGGGCAGGCTTCATGGGTGCTCCAGATGGAATGGCTCTGTGGGGCAGTGGGAGGAAAAATAGAAATGTCAAAAAAAAAAACTGGAATAAAAAAATAAAATAAAAAAAAGATTCGATGCAGCCAGAGAGATTGTCAACTTAACAAAAATTTACAGGATCATAAACAAATTTGCATGAGCATTGTACAATGTATGCCTGCATGTATAATTCACCCTGGGGGGATAAGTAGAATATTTAGAAGGTATAGGGTAGGAGATGTAGGGGGTGTAAGTCAGGAGAGGGTAGTTAGGCAGGTGGAAAGAAAAGCAAGCAGATGATAGTTAATGTGTGACAAGGAGTGATAGGGAGGAATGCAGTGGGGCATGCTAAGGAAAGTGGGTGGTATGCAGTGCTATACTGAGGGGGTGGAGTGTGAAGCAGCTAGGATGATTGGGGCAAGTGAGGATTTGACAGGTGAAGGAGGTGAGTGGTAGCCAACTGGGGAATAGGATAAAGGGTGAGGAAGGACAAAAATTAAAAAGGCAGTGAGCTGGGATGCTTTGGTGTAGAGTGGAGGGTGAAAGGTAAGGAGTGGAGGCAGAATAGAGAAGGAGGAGGAGACTATTGAAAAGTGTGCTAGTTGAGAGGATTAATCAAAGCAGTTACAGCTGTCTCTGTCCAGAAGGTGTTCATGGAGTTTGCGTTTAAAATATCCCAGTGAGCTAATGTTTGAGACTTTGGCAGGAAGTGCATTGAACTACTTAGGGGTTCCAGCAGCATATGCCTGATGTGCTTGAGTAGTTCAACAGTGGGGCACATGGAAGGTTTGGATTTCAGAACTTCTGGTCAGGTGGGTGTTATTGGTCTGCCTGAGTAATTCAAGTAATCCCGGAGGCAAGAGACCAAGCAAGGACTTTTTGGCTAAGAGGCAGGACTGGTATGAGACTCTGCTTTTCAACTGTAGCCAGTTTGCCTGCCTGAAAATGTCACAGGTATGTGTCATCTGCATTGCTCCAATGAAAAGCCTGCAAGCCTTATTGAAGGCCATAGCTTTGTGTCAAAGAGCTGTGTCAGTGGCCAGCCCATAAATTATGAGTCCATAGTCAACGATTAATAGGACTGAGCTTTGTAACACCAACTTAAGTGCTTCTGGTGGCAGACAGTGCCTGTGTTTATAGAGGAGGTCAATCCTGATGTTTGCAGCTCTGGCGACATTGTTCTATGTGGGAGGCATAAGACACAGTACTGTCTAATGTTACTCCCAGATATTTAAAAGCACTAGTTTGCTCCAAGGCACCTACACAATTCCTTATTGTCAGTTGTCGGACTTTGTATTGCTATACGAGCCATGGAACAACATTGTTTTGGTTTTGTTGTAGTTTAGGATACATTTGTGGGTGCTAGACCAGGCCTCAGCATCTTTGAAACTATTCTGAAGCTGGGTCTCCACAAGGAGGGGTCTGCATTGCTGGAGTAGATTACCGTCATCCGCATACAGCAACATCCTATCATGACAAGAGGAGGGAGTTTGTTTAGGAAGATACTAAATAATAAAGGGCCCAGAATAGAGCTTTGTGGAATGCTGGACTTCACAGGAGCTTGGTTGATACAGCATCTCCAATCCTTACTTGTTGGTACCGTTCACTAAGGTGGCTTTCAAACCAATGTGTTGTGTCCTTTGATAGGCATAAGAGGGATAACTGTGTAATCAGAGGGAGTGACAGACCATATCAAAGGCCTTCGTGAGGTCAATAAATGTTGCTCCAACAAGTTGACCCTTATCCAATGCAGGGTGAATATAGCTAGTAAATTCAAGAAGGGCAGTGAAGGTACTGTGACCTTTTTGGAAACCATGTTGCTGTGGGCATTGCAGGTTGTATTTCTCCAGAAAATCAATGAGTTGGTCTGCCACAATCCTTTCAAGAGCTTTGGGGGGGGGGTGGACATGGGTCTGTAGTTACTATGCAGTGCCCTGTCTCCATTCTTGTGGATTGGGGTGATCACAGCAGATTTCCATTTGCTGGGAAATTGTGAGAGCCTGAGGGAAAGGTTAAGGATCTTAGTTAGTGGGGATAGCACTTCATCAAGAGTGAGGGCTAAGATTTTAAGATCCAGAGTATCCCTGCTTTGTCTGGATTTCCCAAGGAATTTAAGCAAGTATTTTTTTGCTGTCCTTTCAGTAATAGATTTAAAGTAGGATGGAGGATACTCTGCATTCATCTCTGGGGTTGCCTCAGAGTCCGTACTAACTTTGGGATCAAGGAAGTCAGGGGGTAGCACATGAGTTAGGTTGGTAAAAGCCATGTTGAAGGTGTTTGCTATAGTAATAGGGTCCAGAGTGCTATGACCACTGATGGATAGCATGGAGGGAGCAACTTTTGGGTCTTTCCCAGTCACCTTGGAGAAGTTTCTTCAGAAGCTCCTACCGTCCTTCTATGATGAGGTCAGTGTACATTTGTAGTGAGTAGCTTTCACAGAGCGGATAGCTCTGGTGCAGGCATTTTCTAGCAGTCTTATATGTCTGTATGTCAGTTTGTTTGCCAATAGCTCTTGCTTTGGACCACAGCTGGTCATGGGCTTCATACACTCTAATAGATCTGGCGTAATCCATGGATTGAAGAAGCCCTTGGTCTTTTCTTTTAAATGGAGCATGGATGTCACATGCTGTGTTGAATATGGCTATAAAGTACTCTACAGCAGAGTTGCTATTGTCCAACTCAAGGTGCAAAAGAATATGATGTGAGGTACAGAATATTTCCTTACACAGAAATAACACACAGACAATGATGCTGCTTACAATTTGAGACCTTGGATTTTGTTTTAACTACTTTATTAATTTTTGGGAAATCACATGGCTGCAATATATTTCCCTTACACATCCAGCAAATGGTCCAGTGCTGCTTTGTGACAGCTGCGTAAATGCTAGGGTCTAAAAATGAGCCACTGGCTAAAATGCACCCAGTGTTTTAGCCACTTGTAAATTGAATTACCCACTCTACAAACATGGTCTGATGCTGCCTTCCTGTCTCTGTGACCCAAACATTCTGGGGTTCTCCACTGTTTGGTGCCGGAAATGGACTGACAGATATCATGTTCTCAAGGGCCAGTGAGTTAACTTGCATGAGCATCTCTAGCTGGTTTTGCTCATGATTTTTGTGAAAAGAAAAACCAAAAATTGCTTTGCTGCATGGCACCAATTGCCCAAACATACTGATGGATATGATAGTGTTGGCCTATTGTGATGTGGCGTGGTGCAACTGCCAGCCACATTCAGTTACATTAATCAAAATGTTTTAGCCATAGTGGCAAAAGGAGTCTAGAAATGTTAGCCACATGTATTTTACAGTAGTCATTGTGATGGTGGTTATCCTTCATGCACACCCAGTGCCAGGAAGAATAACTAGAGGTTAATGAGCCATGAATGAGCTCAGTACAGCCAGCAGAGCTTGGTTTGATTAACTTCCATTTGCATACTGTGTGATCATGAGAAAGTCACTTAACCACCCTAGTGCTCCCAGGCTGCTCTTGAAAACAGGCATTTGTGCCTAGAGGGTCTTACCCAGTTACCAAAAGAATAAAAAAATGATTATATGAATTATTTTGTGAGGTATGTTAGCAGTGAAACATTGCATGCAAATGTTATGATTATTGTGTGAATTTAAGCCAATTCCCTTATGAAAAAATCATTATGATCTCAAAATGTTGCCTGGTTTGGAATAAAGAATATTGGTTGATGAAAAATAAAACTATACACTTCATGTGAAAGTAGGTCTCTAGTCCGATTTCTCAGTTATGCTTAAGTTTTTGTCTGACCTGTTTTCAGGTCCTTTAACACCGCATCTGAAATCTGAAACCTCCTTCCTCACTCTGAGACTTTATGCTTGGGAAAGTCAGAGTGACTTGACCTATTTATGAGCCTAGATCTCCTGCAGTGATATAACAAAACTTCACTGTGTGTCGATCTGAGAAATCTGAACCTCACTCCTAACTTGGAAACACTAACAGAGAAAAAATAGTATTGTAAGCAGACTACGGAGTGAATGGATTGCTATAAAAGTCTGATTAAATGAAGTCCGTTATCTGATGATCTCCTTATTTCTACCATCCTAGCGAAATGTCTGCAGAGCTCAGCCGTGTAGCTGTACAAAGACACTAAAATAGCATCATTAGACCAGTTGTATCTTTCAGTGCAGTCCAGGAGCCAGGAGGGTCATATGATAATATCAGAAGCAGAGGTATTTCAGGCCATATTAGCTCAAAAAAAAAAAAAATCCCTAGGGCACGATGGCATATTGTTGAGATTTGTTTAGCCTTTCCAGAATGGTGGACTATTTGTTTATGCAATCTGTTTAATTACATATGTAAAATAAATGTCCTTTCAGAACAATGGAACTATGGCCTAAGTGTGCTGCTATTTAAGAAGGGCTGTCCCAAAGATCATGGGAACTATAGGCCCTTAAGTCTATTATGCATTGGATTAAACATCTTTACACGCATTATTTTGGACAGACATAATTCATGGGTCTTATACAATAATCTTTTATCAGATGTACGAGCTGGTTTGCATAAAGGTTATGGGATTACTGATAATATGTTTATCTTAAATTACTTGATCGAAAAATATAGCCTTAGACAGCAAGGGGCTTTTGTATGTTGCCTGTTTAGATTTAAAATCAGCTTTTGATAATAAGAACAGGAAAATATTATGGGAATATTAAAAGTCCCATGGTACAGAGGATCATCTTTTATCTATTTTACAACTGCTCCATAGTAACAACAAAGCATTTGTAAGAGTAGCTAGAGATGGATCTGTCGTTAAGGAAATTAAGATAGAGAAGGGAGTCAAACAGGCTGTTTGCTAGCCCCTTACTCTTTAATCTATATTTGGAATCCTTAGTTAAAGAATGTCAAACTATAGATACTTTTGCTCATAGAATCATGGATTGTAAGATCAGCATTCTGCTTTATGCAGATGATATTTTACTGTGTTCCCAAACTCCTCTAGGTTTAAAAAGAGCCATTAAAAAAACAAACGAAAAAAACTTTAGCACAGTTGGATAAATTAGATCTTACTGTAAATCCCAGCAAATCCAATATTCTCATTTTTGATGCGTCAGTCTCTCAGCATACAACACCTTGATCATTTGGTAATACTTCATTTGAGGTGAAGGCTGAATATAAATACCTTGGACTTGTATTCGATAAACACCTCTCTTGGAAAAATCATATGTCTTATGTTAAAAAACAAGCAACTCAGCCATCAAGGCCTGTTATTAGACTTAGCAAATTATTTGCAAGCAACTCCTATGTTGCTTTAAAACAGGCATTTGATGCCAAAGTGATTAATGTTTTATTTTATGGCTCAGAATTGTGGGCCTTCAGTAATGCTGCTAGAGACCTGCCGTTGGCACAAGCTGCACCAAAGGCAGCTTGCACTGATTGCCAGTATGCCAGAGACCTGCGCCCAATTCACTACTGGGTAAAATCGACTCCAGGAAAAGGATCAGTGCCTGCTGGTGGAAATTGGGGATGGGACTGAGGGCTCCTTCCAGAGATAGGGCTGCAGCAACAAGGAGTACAGATTGACAGCAATAAATAAATAAAGTGTGTAAGCATGAACTGCAATTCATAGCTGTGGCAGTCAAACACGAGACAACCAGAAGAAGGTGACAGCTGTTCTGACTTTTTCTCATACATGGATATAGGCTAAAAGTGCAAGCAGTGCTTGTCTCTGTGTACCAACGTTAGTAGAAGTTTTTTTCTTGAGGGCAAATGCATTGAATTCTGATTGTGGTCAAGTGACATGGAACAGCACTGTACCTCATACTGAGTCAGTACTGGTGAGATACGCAAGGGCCAAGTTACCGAAGAATGACAAAAAAGGCAAACAAAGCAAAACAGTGACTCAGTAATGGCATAGTATGGAAATAAAAGGGAATTCTCAGACAGGTCATCAATTACTGGAGTAGAAAGACAACTGGAGAGTAGAAAGACATAGGAACAGGCCAAGTAAACATGCCACTCATGGCGTTCTACATAGCGGCTGCCAGTTGCAAATTGTGTGTACAAAGATATCCATTTTGTAACAGCACAGCACATTTTTTATTTTATAGCATTCCTATTTCATGCACATATACTGTACCACTGGTGTGCAATACACTGAGACAGGGTGCTCTATTGATTTTGCATACAGAGGGGTAACTTGACAGTTGTGGATGAAGCTGTACTGGACAACATGAGTACAAGTAGCATTGCAATAGTCAACAAAGGGGGAACACATACTTCAAGAATGATCAGCTTTGACCAGATTGTGAAAAATGAAAGCAAACAGTTGATTTCACTTGAAGCCCTGCATGTGTCTAAAAGGCTGCTGCAACAGTGATACATTTTGGTTATTGTGAAACACTACCTGTACATCTACTTTATTTGTTGTAACCAGTTACAGATTCTATGCTGTTCAGTGGCAAACTGATGAACAGAACACCTTGCTTTTCTTCAGTGATTGGCTGGCTCAATGACTGTGACCAATCAGTTGATAAGATCACCTGATAGGCTGAAAGAATCACTGTGACCAGTCAGCACTGCCGCACAGAGAGAGCGATCAGAGTCTGTGTGCCGATTTCAAACAGACAAGATGGAATGAAAGAGAATCGGGCATGTTGCTTTGCACAAAGATTTTTTTCTAAAGCCAGTGAGGAGTCGCGTCTGGGAGTCATGTCTGGAAATTGCATGGAGGCGTGGAATGGTAGCGCTGAGATGTGGAATCATGATTTGGCAGGGAATGCTAGAAGAAATACTTGGCAAGAGAGGACCCAAGAAAATTGGAAAGAGCAGAAGATCCCATCATAGGGGAAACAAGCATTCATTTTTGTAGATGGGGCTCAGTGAGGGGACCAGACACGGTGCATAGTGAAGCCTGCATATTATGACTGGGGGTTGGGGGTTAAGCAAATTGATTGTACTGTGCGGGAATGGAGAGAAAAACATGCCGCACTGCAGGTAACACGTGATCCATGGGCCTGAAGCAGGAATGTGCTCTCCAGAAAGTCAGTGAGCAGATAAAAAGTGTGCATGGAAAGGAACTTGTGGGCAGCATTCGGTGGAGAAATGGAGAAGGAAAGTTGTAGCAAAGTGGGGTTGTGAGGGAGTGGAGGATGCCAGTAAAAGGGCCACTCCACTAAGACATTGTACCATGCCACTAAAGGAATGGCACACTGTGCCGGGAGCACATCTGTGGGATGGGGGCGAGAGGGGGGGTTCACCAGAAAATTACATGAAACTTAGATATCAGTAAGCAGAAATGAAAATACAATTAGCGGATATATAATGACCTGTGACTTAATCTGGGAGTCTCAGTTTCAGTATTTTGAGAGAAGGCTGTGGCTATAATAGCAGGATGGTGGCTGAATATAAAGGAACAAAGGAAAAGCATGAGGCCAGGAAACATCACAGCAAAAGGCATTCTGAGAGAATTCAGGAACTAAATAGGTAGCACAAGAAGCCTGAATGGTAATCCACAGGGGTCATAAAACTGACTGGAGAGAAGGTAAAAAAAAATGCAAGGAAATGAATGCTGAAAAACATCTGGGAGACCCTACAGTGATCTTCTAAGGTGCATAACATATGTTTGGATAAAACTGGAGTTGAGTTCTCCTTTAATCACCTGTGTCATCTCCTATGGCTCCATAAAAATGGTATTGTAGTGTGGCACCTGAGGTACTTTTGATCCAA
Source organism: Neoceratodus forsteri (assembly GCA_016271365.2). NCBI lineage: Eukaryota > Metazoa > Chordata > Ceratodontiformes > Ceratodontidae > Neoceratodus > Neoceratodus forsteri. Next base: position 12,328,879 of record JADMNL010000027.1, read on the forward strand.
CTTATCAATGTGACTGCGGGCAGGGGTGGTGGGAGTAGGGAATAGGTCTGTAACAAAATGAGGGGTGCAGCTATAGCAACTGCTCAGGAGTGGAGATGCCCTCTGTTTCCTCTTTATAATCAAAGTATGGAAGCCACCTGGTATTATATTTTTCCATACACAGGCTCAGTAAAGCTGCGATAGCTTCCATCCTATATATGGATTGTATGTTCTGATGCCATTGGGTGATAGATGGGGGGAGGGAGCTTTAACTAACACTGTGTAACTGCCTTGTCTGCTGCGGCTATTAAGATACAAAATATTTTGTATCAGCTCTGTACGTCCCCTGAGGGTGGGGACCCCAAACCAGGTGGACCAAAGTTAGGGGTGGAAAGCTCCAAAATGAGGGCTATTTGTTGAGAGACAGCAGTTCAGAACAGACATAATATAGGGCAGCCCAGAAATATGAGTTCAAGTACCCTTCTCTCACACTGCCTCCAAAACAAATTGGAAGTAGTACCACAGTGACAGGAGAGCACTGGTGTGGTAAAAAAGTGGGCAGTTACTTTCCAGTGAATCTCTCCAGGTACCTGACATTGTAGTCTTATGGACATTACCCCAAGTATTTGACTACTGTTTTGTAGTAATGGTTAGGCTTGCTTCAATAATCCATTTCCTTGAATCCTGGTGACACTTTGTTTCCCTGGTTTCTCTCTAAGAATCCAGTGTAAATTGGAAATAAAGGATTTGTATGTACCAAATGATGCTTGCATGCCTATAAATGTCAAACCCAGAGTAAGGGCTGCAGCCAGACCCTGGATCTTTAGTAATAAAGTCCCTACATTGGAGATACCGAAGCATATCTGTGGTGGGCAAACCAAACTCTAGTTGTAATTATGCAAAACTCTTAATAGTGTTTCAATTCTTGTAGATCTTGCAGAAACTGAGAGAAGAGTGGAGCCCCAACCTACCATGTGACATAAGCTCATTGCAGTCGCGCTGGATTGAACCTGGGAGTCCACAAGATAGGTAGTCTGTGCCATGCAGCCTCAGTTTGGCCCCATTTAGTCCTTACTCTGTGCCAAATATTTGAAGAACATCTGGTCTATTGGTTAGAAATATCTTATACAACCAAATTCTTTCCCATCCATGATAAGTATCTTAATGGAATATATGTGTGTGCTCTGTGTTCAAGATTATGTCCACCCATTATTCAAAGAATCAGTTATGATATCTAGCTGGGTCCAAAGTTGAGTGACTTCATAGTACTTTTTGAAGCAAGGAAGACCCATTCCCCCTTTATCCTTAGGTTGTGTAAGAATTCACCAGTGGATTCTAAGCCTCTTCCCCCCCATATGAATTTCAACAGATGTTTACGTAGTTCCTTCCACTCCCCAGTTAGGCTGGGAATAGGTAGAACTGAGTATAGAAAAAGGAAACATGATAAAATATTCATTTTTATAATTTATAGCTCAGCACTGAAGGCTAACGGTAAGGTCTGCCAGCTATGTAAATCGACAAAGACTTGTTTTACTGGTGGGTAGTTTATGGTGTACAGGATCCAAAGATTAGTAGGGATTTGTACTCCTAAATGTCAAATTTTATTGTGTACCCATTTAAAAGGGAGAGTGGTTCGGAAGGTTGGCTATAATGCACCACATGGGGATGATAGTTTTTATTTCTCCTTCAAGTGCCCCAGTGACTGTTTAATTGGAGTAATAATGAAGAGTGAGGGAAGAAAGCAGGCACAGCACAACTCCTATTCATTAATCTTGAGTGGAACTGTTCTGCTGAGTGCTACAATCAGTGAGCTGATTCTGATGCGGCTCAGCTGGCTGCTGTGTGGCAGGTGAAAGGACGGAGCCATTCTGGATTGGGTTGGCTCTTTCCTTTCAACTACTCAAAGTTTCCACCAGCAAGTTAACAGCAGTGTCATGACCAGCCTTCCTGATCATTGGGCTGTCACTGCCGTGCCCATTGCAGTCTGAGGTGCGTTGGACCTGACAGTGGCACACCTCTGAAACAACATTATCCTAACAAGATGTTCACATCATGCTGCACACACAAGCAAACATAAAAAAGAAGCACATTGCAACAGCCAGGGAAAACAGAAGGAGTACATACTAACCAAGAAAGCTGCTGAAGGCAAAAACTAAGGAGAAAGCCCAAAAGCAATGAAGAAAGCAGAGGCAAACACAAGGAGAAGAGGGGCCAGCCAGAGCCCACCCAGAGCCTCTATCTGCAGCAAAGAAACTGTGCTTCCAAATGAGTCTGGAGGAAGCTGTTTAAAATAACCCATTGGGTGAGGGAACTGGTTGTTTCTATCCTAGAACAGCAGGCAGTAGTCTTTTAAAAACTGCATATATGATATTTTTTCTGTTCATTCTTTTTCATATAAAGTGCTTGGAAAATTAGAAAAGGTGCAATATATAGTACAGTACAGTAAATAAAATGTCTTCCTCATTGTGCTTACTGTACTTAAAATATGCTTATGTTTATTAGGGAATATGCCATTGAACTGAAGCTCATCTCCAGTGGTGTATCACAGGCAGCATCATGTACAAGTGCTACAATAAACACTATACGTATTCGAATATCAATTAAATACAGCAGTAATATAAAACATACATTGGTACAATTTACAAGCACACAGTACTTAAATTACACATATAAAACACCATGCCATACTTACAGATGAAAAGAAAATGCTACATAGGCTAAGCTATGTCAGCAAATAAACAAAAACAACAACAAAAATCATCAGCGTAAAATACATGCTAAAATGCACTTACCAATATAATCATTGGATTTACCAATATCATAGTCCCAAACAGAGATATCTAGTATTTTCTTTGCCAGTTCATTGTGTTTTATGTCATAGAAAAATTCCTGAAACACATTGGAAAAACATCATACATTTACAATCTGCCCAGCACCATGCGTACACAAATGTTAAACAAAATTATTTTCTGGATGGCTCTGTGGTGTCAAGTGATATGGGATTGCTTGGTATGCTGGCAACCCAGGTTGATGCCCAGGTCTGGGATGACAGGAGTGGAGACCAACAGGGAGGGTTTGAAGCATCCACTGGATGCTCTCTTCCCTGAGGAGGTGGGCACGAGCCTGCATGGCTCTTGAGTGGCTCCTGGCAGCCTATTGCAGCGGCACACTTTGCAGCATGGGTGACAACATGCTGCAGTGCGTCCTGCCAGGACACCATGTGCATGCAGCTGCATTGTGGGTGGGGGTTGGGACGAGGGAGAAAAGGAAAATGACTGCTTGGTCAACTGGATGATGGTCATCAGGTTCTCTCATGCCACAAAGCCCAGGCAAAATGCATTATGTGTGCTGCTTCCATTGTCCCATGCACAGGTCAAGATTGAACCCCAGTATCCCGTCACTTGGGGTCCAGGGAGGAGGCCCCCTGGCAAAGGAATATGTTGGGCGTACCCAGGAGCATGGAACTCAGGGTAGCAGCAGATGGTAAATGGGGACGATATGGCAAGTAGGGGGCACTAAGCGACCCAAAGGAGTGGATGGTCGAGTGGCGCGGGGTTGGAGCATAAATAAAGCAAAAAAATATATATTCTTCTATGGAATTACACTGTAATTTTCTTCTTTTTCCGACAGGCAAGTCAAGCAGAAGCAAGAATTGCCAACCTCAACCTCTTTAAGTCGTTTTTATAACATTTCCAAGTAATCATGGTACATTTGGATGTCGATAGGGAACAGTTGGCTGTACATAAAGGGAACTGGAAAAACACTATGTGACATTTTAGAGGATAATCTCTTATTCTTACCTCATTAAACTCTGGATTTAAGGTTTTTTTCTTGATCTGTGTCTTAAACTTCGCCTTCTTCCCCATATCAGGTTTCAGACAGCTAGAAGCAGAGATTAGGTATCCTTGAATTACATTTCACATGAATTGCACTTGATTCCCATTCTTCATTTAGTTTAAAGTAAATATACTTCTGGCTATTACAAATGATAGCTTGAAAAATGACTGGGCACAAATGCAATAATAATGTGGCAGAAAACAACAGAGGAAAATAAAATAATATGTTGGTCTTTGCTATATCATTAATGGTCCCTTTAGCTTGTTCATGGTACTAACTGGAGAGCCAGCCAACATTGAACAACAGTGAGATCATATTTTAAGGAGGTTGGACCTTTTAGGGGTAGGACCCACAAAAGGCAAATACTGTTTAATTCTGTAAAAATGGCAATTACTGTACTAGGGAATGTTTACAGTGAAAAGCCACACACCTAAGAGTGATGCTGCCCCAGATTTGTATCTTTAATCAAATTTTTCCTTGTTACTTACTTAGGTATTATCTTTTACAGGATTGAGTTGAATCTGCTGCACCTCGCCAGCATTAGCCCTCTTTCACTTTTAGTGTATTGATTTTCAATAAAGACAGTGCAATAAATAAAGACAAATCCATATGGACCATTATAAGTCTAATTAATTATTCATGATGGCAGCACCATCTGTGATTGGTTGCCATGCTGGTCTGAAAATCTCTAAGAAGTGACCGCGTGGCACCGCTCCTGCGCTTCCGCTATCATGATCCACTGCCGCCTACAGAAAAAGTAAGTAAATGTTGTAAAAAGAAGCCATTAATGCGATTAGACTTATAATCACAATAATGACCTCAGAGCTGGTCATTTCCTTGAGATTAATGACCAGCTGGGTGGGGGTGGCCCTCGACGCTCCCCCCTAGCCAGTCATTAATCTATAGGAATTGACCGGCTCTTCAGTTATTAATGCTTAAATGAGTACATCATCAAGCCAAACCTAAAGAAGGTAAAAGGTTCCATACAGTGCACAAAATTATACCCACTTTTGTTTCATGACTGGGAGGTTATTTGAAAAAGAAATATTAAAATAAAAAGACTTTGCCACACGTTGCATAAGCCTACTCAATGGTAGAGCAGATGTGCAATCTTGTGAGATTAGAAACTGCAGCTCTTAGTCTGTTTTACATTCACATACTTCAGAACTGTAAATCCAGTAGACAGAACAACACATAACAACATAGACCAACAACAGATAAATGGCTGTTTTCCAGTGGCATGGATTTTCAGATATCTTGACACAAGGCTTGGCAGCTGTACTTCTCGATCAGCATCTGTGTAACGCGCCAGAATGTTTGCAGGTGATATTCAAACATTCCAACACATTTGCAGCACTTTGCTCAAAAGAAAAATGACGTATTTGTCAAATATTTGATGTGCATGTCATTTTTGGTGCGTAACTCTTGCATTTGCATCAGGAAGATTGATAGCCTTTTCAGTGGTCTCTCAGTCTTGCTGCAGGTACAGTAACTGTGACTGAATCATGCTATAACTGACTGAAAATCCAGCACCTGGTGCCCTATATTCAAGTGTTTAGCCCAGTGCAAATCCCAGGTTGCATATGCAAACTGGGTTTTGCGCAGAAGCCCTATATTCAAAAGCCTGGTTTGCACCTGGGCATACAGTGGTGGGGTGCGCAAGGCAAAATTATGAAAATTGGGGGTGGGAACCTGAATATCAGCACAGTCCAATATTCAGAGTATTTGCTCTGTGCAAGGGGGCTGTGCGTGGTCCCTTTGCTGGGAGAAAGTGACACAAACCCAACCCTCATCTTAATCAGGTTGCCGGAGGTAGTGCATTAGTGTTTCCCAACACAGTAGTCCTTAGTGGCAAGTGGTGCCCCCCCTTCAGATCCCAGTCCCATTGAATACAGATATATTCCTGGCATCCAGTGGTGCTTCCCCTGATCCCAGTCACAGTATAAATATACAGTTTCCCTGGCATCCAGTGGTCCCTCCCCCACCTGATCCCAGTTCCAGTAATAACACTATTGTCCCTGATGTCTAATAGTCCCCCCCCACCCGATCCCGGTCCCAGTAATAACACTATCCTCCTTGGCATCCAGTGGTCCCTCCCCACACCCGATCCTGGTCCCAGTAATAACACTATTGTCCCTGATGTCCAGTGGTCCCTCCTCCCCCAATCCCAGTCCCAGTAATAATACTATTGTCCCTGGTGTCCAGTGGTCCCTCCCCCACCCGATCCCAGTCCCAGTAATAACACTATTGTCCCTGGTGTCCAGTGGTTCCTCCCCCCACCTGATCCCGGTCCCAGTAATAACACTATTGTCCCTGGTGTCCAGTGGTCCCTCCCCCACCTGATCCGGTCCCAGTAATAACACTATTGTCCCTGGTGTCCAGTGGCCCCTCCTCCACCAGATCCTGGTCCCAGTAATAACACTATTGTCCCTGGCATCCAGTGGTCCCTCCCCCACCCGATCCCGGTCCCAGTAATAAAACTATTGTCTCTGGTGTCCAGTGGTCCTCCACACCCGATCCTGGTCCCAGTAATAACACTATTGTCCCTGGCATCCAGTGGTCCCTCCCCCCCAGATCCCTATCCTGGTATGTTATCACGTAACCCTGGAGTCCAGCAGTCCCTCCCATCACCTGATCCCCATCCCAGTCCGATTAACATGTATCCTGGTGTCCAAAGGCCCCACCCATCTGATCTCTGTCCCAAGAATGCCATCCCCCCGATTTGCCAGTGCCCCTGACAGCCGCACTGCCCCTTAGCATGGCAGTAGCAAAGAAGTGGAGCCCTCTCAAAACCTCATCCCAAAATGTGAGTAGTGCCCCCCAGCCCATACCCAGTTGGTGGCTACGGCCCCTCCCACCTCGCGCGGCACCGACTGACCTACCCCCAGGTTCCACTACCTGTCCGCCGGTGCCGTGGTTCAACGATGGTCAGTGGCACAGCCCACCACACTACCTCAGCCACTTCTTGTCTATCTGTAGCCAGGAGTGTGGCCTATCTGTAGGAAAAGCACGTCACCTGTGCCCTATAAATAAGTCACACTCCTGCTACAGATGGACACCAGGCAGATGAGGTGATGTGAGGTGGGCTGTGCCACTCACCATCGTTGAACCGTGACACTGATGGACCAGTGGGGAACTGAGGGGGGTGTCATGCCACAGATGGGGGCTACTAGCCACCAACTGGTATGGCCTGGGGTGCTGCTCATGGTTCGGGACAGGGATTTGTTGGGGAGGCTAGACTTCTTTGCTAGTGTCATGCCAAGGGCAGGGGCTGTCTGGGAGGGCATTTCTGGGACAAGATCAGGTGGAGGGAGGTGCCATTGGATGCCAGTGATACTGTTACTAGGACTGGGATGGGAATCGGTGTGAGGAGGGACCACTGGACACCAGGGATAATAGTGTTCTTACTGGGACAGGGATGGGGAGGGACCACTGTATGCCAGGAAAATGTATATTGATACTGTGACTAGGATTAGAGGAGGGGCACAATGGACACCAGAGATATATTTGTATTTATTGGGACTGGGATCAGAGGAGGGGCACCACTGTATGCCAGGAACTGTATCATTTAACAGGACTGGGATCAGGGGGGCCACTAGCACCAGGACAGCTCACGGGTTGGGGCAATTGGGAGGCTGCGGGCAATTTACCTCGCTGCCCAGGTATGGAAGCCCCAATGGACTAATTTGCATGGGGACTTTGAATATAGCAAATTTTGCCTGGGCACAAGCCATTTCCGGGCCATATTTTGGGGTGCAATCAGGGTGTGCTAAGTGGCTTAGCACTGGGAAAAATGGACCTATATTCAGATGACTAGAGCCATGTGCTATTCCTCTGAATGTAGCACTTTTGTGCATCCGTGCTGTCATTAAGTGCATTGCAAAGGGCTGCTCTCTGCTTTACGATTTTTTGAATATAGGGCCTCTGATGTTTGGGCAGTAGAATGACAAGATTAACCAGGTTTATAAAAGATAACAACACCCAAATATTAAAGAATATAGTTTGCATAAAGGTGTAAATTGGCATCAGCACCCATTTAGATGTGTAGCTTTTGACTTTAAATGATCCCCTTTAACTGTTATTTTCCAGAATTAAACATTATCTGCCTTTTGTGGTGCTTTTCATTGCAGGCATTCCTCCTTAAAATTATGGGACAAAAAAAACTAAACTAGGAGTACATATCAAATTACTTGTTTATTTATTGTTTTTGTTTTATTTATTAAACTCTAGGATTACAAATACCTTTGACCAAGAACTGCTCATTTACAAAGGTTCCACGTTAACAGATGGAAGGTTAACATACAAAGGTAAACATTAATACAGCATCCCAAAAAACAAAATACCGTATTTCAAGTGGAGAGACAGCAAAAGGATAGTAAGGCCAGATGAGCAACCAGTAGGGGTGGGCAGGCTGAAGGGTGGAGGTCAGAAAGGAGTGGGCAGGCTGAAGGGCCATTGTCTGGGGGGTTGGTATGAGAAGTGCAAGGCAGAGGGACAGAAGTCTGAAGTGCTAAAAGATGGGAGGGTGTGGTTGAGGTAGAGGAGGAATGGGGAGGGAGTGAGGAGAGAGGGAGGAAAGTGGAGGACAAGGATAATTGGCCAGAGGGAGTTTAGGACCACACAATGCCAGGAGTGAGTGTAAAGGTTGATCAGTTAGGAGAAGCAGTCATATTGGCTGGTAGTAGAGGTGAAGTCGTAGTTGCCTTTTAAATGAGCCAAGCGTAGTAACTGAAAAGGATTCCTTGTTGAGTGAATTAAACCACTGGGGGGCCCTGTGGGCAAATTACCTCTGGCCCATAGTGATCTGGCATCTGGGGACCTGGAAAGTTCGACTTAGCATACTTCAGGTGTGTTGGGTGCTGCAGTGGGCAGTCAGAAGCTTTTCAACCCCAGGTGGCATGAGCTCAAGGAGAACCTTTTTGGCTAAGAGGCAGGTCTGGTATTTGATCCTGCTGATGAGAGGGAGCCATCCAGACTGAGCATACAAGTCACAAGTATGTGTTAGGCGGGCAGCCCCAGTAAGAAGTCTGCATGCTTTGTTGAGCGCCACAAATATTCTTTGTAGGGCTGTAGGAGAAGCAGAGCCATAGATGACAAACCAGTAGTCTATGGTGGCGGTGACAGAACTGTAGATAGTCAGTCTAAGGGCCTCTGTGGTCACACAGTGTTTGTGCCTGTGGAGCAGGCCAATCCATATGTTAGCAGCCTTTTCAATATTGTCAATGTGCTGAGCGTAGGAGAGGGAACAGTCCAGAGTAACACTGAGGTATTTGAACTAAGGAACCTGCTCCAGTATAACCCCAGAATGGTTCGTGACGATGAAGGGTAGAGAGTTATGTTTGCTCCTTGCATTTCAGAAAGTCATAACTTTTGTCTTGCTGTAGTTCATGACAAGTTTGTGCTGTAGCTGCCCTTCTAGATGCTCGGTGTCACGATGTCTAGAAAACTGGACTGCGTCATCCGTGTAGAGAAGTATTTTCCGATGGCAGATGCTAGGGAAGAGACTAAAGAGTAACTTAAAGTAAAGCAAAGTAAAGGACCCCTGCAGTACTCCTGAAAGGACCGGTTTCTTATCAGAGGTGACATCAGCAATTTTAACTCACTGAACACTTCCCTCAAGGTAGCTTGTTATCCAGAGCAGGGCTTCCTTGGAGAGCTCAATAGTTGACAGTTGCTTGAGTAGGAACGGATGATTGATGGTATCTAATGCCTTCGTAAGGTCAATGAATATTGCACCCACACAGTTTCCTTGGTCAAGGGTGGTGTGGATGAATCCCAAAAATTCCAGTAGTGCAGTGGTAGTGCTGTGCCCTTTTCCAAATCCATGTTGTTCAGGGCACTGGATATCATATTTTACCAACTACTTGGTTAGCAGGTCCAATATAATTCATTCAGAGCTTTAAATAAGGGGAAGATGGAGATGGGTCTGTATTTGATATGCAGTGACCTATCACCGCTTTTGTGTACAGGTGTAATGGTTGCCTGTTTCAGAGATGGAATTGGGCCAGCCCTAGAGAGAGTTGAAGATCTTTCAGGGCCCGTATCTCCAGAAGCAGTGCGAGATATGGTTTTTCATCGGAAAAATGCTTAGCCCCCTAGTGGGGACTAAGTACAAAACTAGCCAGGACAGTCGTAAATCATATGACTTTTAAATTTTTTTTCTACATCGTACAGTTCCTGAGATATAACCTATTTTGTATTCCAAGTCCTCATTTTCTGCTCCGATACCCATTATTATGCATACATTCTTTGTACTCACTGTCTTTCTCTATGCAGCTTTTGGGGAAAACCAGCCTGTGCCCTTACATTACTGTTACCATTGCCCTTTACGCTTGTGGTTCCGTACCCGTTTCACTTACCGTTGACGTCTACGCCACCATGTGCGTTATCCTTTGCTTTTTCATTTGCGCTTGTGTTTCTGTTATTTTTTGCCATTTCTGTCTACAGTACTGTTTCTCTTTGCGTCACCATGCCCATTGACATTTCCGTTTGCAGGCACCACATTACTATGTGACAACAAATCACGTGGCGGACCGTTCCCGTCTATGCCACCGTGTGCATTACCCTTTCTGTTCTCATTCGCGCTTGCGTTACCATGTGCACCACTGTTAGCACTTCTGTTTGCATTGCTGTTCCTGTTACTATGCCACAAGACTGGGCCCCGCGCTTCCGCCTCTGCATTACATTCACTATTTCTCGTTATCATTCTCAAAAAGAAGGGAAATTAGAGGCAAAAAACTCTGTTTAATGCATTAGTTAGGGTTGTTCCACAGTGACAAAAGTGAGAAATTCGGTGTTGGGGTTGAAAATCCCCTTGGACCCCTAGCCACCCCCAACCGGCATTGGGGTGCGCATTGGGGTCATCGGTCCTAACTCTCACCCCATTCTCCTATACTTCTGCTGCTTTCACATGTCATCGGTGAGAGTTAGGGCTCCCAATCGCACCCCAGTGCGGTTGTGGGAGTAGGCAGGGGGGGTCAAGGGGTTTCAATTCTCAACTCTAATGCTCGCTTTGAACAACCTCAACTAATGCATTAAACAGAGTTTTTGCTCTAATCGATACATATATATATATATATATATGAGGGTGTGGACATAGCCCTCCACATTAAAAGTAAGTGTACATTGTTCCCCTATTGTACTGTATACCCGTCACTGTTTTGACCGGTTGCTGTGGTGTTGATTGCCGATTTTGGTTTTGGTGAAATGTAGTCACTGTAATATCAGTGCCTTAAAATCTTGGTTTATATCACACGGAACCCTTTACTTCTGAGGGAAATGTTGCAAAAAAATATTTTCATATACAATTCCACATAAACTTCATATATTTTATTTATTTATCTTCTCCCACTTTTTCAATATAACTATGCACATGCAGTGCATGCATGCATACATATATAAGTACATACAGTACATACATACATACAGTCATACATAAATACATACATACATACATGCACATCCATTCATTTAGATGGTGACCTGCTGAGATGGTGCGAGCAGGGCCTGAGACAGTCACCATCTTCCCAAGCTCCTTCCTATCTTGAGTCCTCAACGATGAGACAAGTGATAACTTTGTATCCTTTCAATGGTTGTGTCAGTGGGGGGTGGAGGGAAGTGGGTGCTGCATGGGTGATGGGGAGAGGGGTTTCTCATATTTGCAGGGTAGGAGGAAGGAGGGTAGGTGGCTGTGTTGGACAGAGGGTCCTCCTGACATTTTAATTCATCTATCGGTGTGGCAAGGGGGAAGGAGGGAGAATGCATGTGGGTGACAGGTGGTGTGTGTTGCTCTGAGTTGGTGGGGGAAAGGGGGGTACACAGCCCTCCGCACTTGATTACATTTAACTTTATAATGATGGTTGGGTCTGGATTGGGAGGAGTAGGCAGATTTTTGCATACTACAGAGGGTGTGAGGGAAACATGTATTTTTGTTTTTTGGTACTTTGACAAAATACCAAGTTTGCGTAGCCAACACATAGTGTGAAGTTTGGCACTTTGCCAGAAATTCATGGACAAAGTTTAACTTACAACACTCCTGCTGCCTGGCACAGTTCTTATACAGTACATCTTTACATATCACTCATGAGGCAGACCTAAAAGTCAACCCTTTTCCAACACAGAGTACCAGTCTATTACGTGGGATTAGTTGCACTTAGTATATCCCGTACCCTTTTTTTTATCCACCTGGGTGGTTGCTTCAGATCCTGATCTAGCTTTGGTTGTTTAGTAGGTAGCAAACCTTAAAAAGGCTTCTGACAGGCTCCCACATGAGTCTCGGCACACTCGTTTATATCTAGAACCTGGAAACTTGTGTGAGGAGACAGCATCTGTAGCTTAATCTCTGCAATGTCCCAAAAACTGATGGTAGCCACCAACCTCTGGTGTTCTAGGCTCAGGACAACCATGCAGCTATCTGGAGTAACTGTTTAGGGGCAGCATGCATAGAGGCCCCTCAACATGCTTTAGGTGTTACCTCTTCTTCATGTACAGGTTGGCATACCAGGGACCTGATCTGACACGAGACCAGTGCACACCCAGACCCTGAATCCATATTGCCAACCCCTGAGGTTTGGTAATTGCCCCAGGCTAGTCATCATCAGCACTGCAAGAATGGTCTAGCCTCCAGAACAGACCTAGAACTCATACAAATCCCCATGTAATATTCCAGATAAGGACCTTTATAACCCCAGGATGTACCATGTCAAGACCATGGAAGAACACCCACAGAAAGAAACATGGATGCTGCTGCCAGCTAACATTTTGGGGGTATTACATTTATATTATTTTATTGTCCCTGCTGAAACACACAAGAAGGAACAGGATGGGAGTAAAATACAATTACAAAGTCAAAAGCTATATGGAGAGGAGATTCAGATTTGTTTAGCTCTTCTTCTAATAGCTTCGATCTGTTACAGGTCTGATATAATTGTGACATAAAGTCATCCTTTGTGAAGGTCTGGCAAAGTGCTGGAAAATTGGGTACTTCACCAGTAATCATTGTGACATGTCCCTCGCCAATGAAGTTTGACTTTAACTTTTCTCAGGGCCTACTGCTAAATGTAGTATACATGGGGAAGGAGGTAAACACCTGTTGTTAAAAAATGTTAAAAAACCCACTTCCCCCCCATAGCACCCAATGCCCTATGCTTCTACCCTCCATAATCCCAATAAAACCTCTGGAAATGCCCCCCTACCTCCCACCCACCTGGCAGCCCCACTCCCTCCCTCCTCTCCCCATGGTTGCAATAATAAAAAGGACCCCTTCACCAAATCCTACTGAGTACCCCATCTCACACTGTCTTGTCACCCCTACCATTCTGATAATAAAGAACCCCCATTCCCAAACTCATGTAGTACCCCATTTCCCCCTTTCTCCCTTCGTTGGCTGCACTGATTTATAAAAAGGATAAATTCGGGATCCCAGTGGTGCTGAGCAGCACTGCCATCTCACATTGCCTTGACCAGCACCTGTCTAAATGAATGAGTGCACAAGAGCACTCACATACAGTGAGCACGCTTTCATTGTCATTCATTCTGATGCCCTGTGAGGTGACATGAGGTGTTCTGTGTCCGTCATAGTCTTCGGGATCCCTAACGTATCCTTTTTTCCTAAGTCTGCACCCCCAAGGGTGGAACACTGGGGTGCTACTTTGGTTGGGGAAAGGGTCTTTTATCTTTATTATTGGGACAGTGGGGGGCATGGGTTACTTAGTAGGTATGGCTGCACCCCAAAAAATCCTAATGTTTATTATCAGTTCCAGGATCCAGGTTGGAGTTCTAATTAGTTTTGATTGGTTCTGATTTCAAGTAAAAGCTTTAGGAAACTAATGTTTATAGCTAAAAACAATCCCAAAATACACTTACAAATAGAAAATAAAATGATGTTTCTAACCTGAGTGCATTGGTCTGTGTGTTTGATTCCAAGTGTGCTCCTATTCACTACCTGCTGTGTGAAGTCAGGGTATCACTGCATTCCACATTGCCAGCCCCCCCTTGCCCCAGTAGCCATACTTCAGAACCCCTCTAATCTGCTGGCACTATGTCTTCCTCAGGATGCATACCCCTGATGTCCATCCTATCTACTGACTCCCACCCTGCCTCAGTATGCACACCCCTGATGTCCACCCTATCTACTGACTCCCACCCTGTCTCAGTATGCATACCCTTGACATCCCTCCCATCTACTGGCACCCACCATAACCCCACTATGCACACCCTGACATCCATCCTATCTGTTGGCACCTACCCTGCACCAGTATTCACATCCCATCCCTTTCATCAGCTGACCCGATCCTGCCCCATCGCACACCCTTGACATTCATCCTATCTGCTGACACCCACCCTTCACTAGTATACACACCCTTCCATCCATCCCATCAGCTGACTCGATCCTGCCCAGTATGCACCTTGACAGTCATCCTATCTGCTGACACCCACCCTTCACCAGTATACACACCCTTCCATCCTTCCATCAGCTGACTCCCATCCTGCCCCAATATGCATGCCCCTGACATCCCCCCCATCTACTGACAGCCACCCTGCTCCAGCATGCACACCTTGACATACCTCCCATCAGTTGGCACCCATCCTGCCACAGTATGCACACCTTGACTTCCATCCTCTCTGTTGATACCCAACTTGCCCAAGAAAAAACCCACCTGCCATCCCTCCTCTCTGCTGACTCTCATCCTGCCCCAGTAGAAACACCTCTGCCACATCCTCATCTACTGAAACAGACCCAGCACTCATAAAAACCTTGCCTTCCCTGACCTCTGCTGACAACAGTCTAACACCCACACAAATCTGATGCCTCCCATCATCCTTCCTCCTCTCCACTAACTGCTACTGCCTCCACCACAACAGACCACACACACACACACCCTCCCAATGCCACATGTACTGTAGTTGACACACCTGATGCCCAAAGGAGTAATAAAAACAACACATAGTTTTTTCTCCACTCAGGCTATTAGCTTCTGTTAGGGTGCTAAGTGGGTTGGGGAAGGGCATTTTCATTTTTTCACTGGTACTATGGGGGTGGGAGGAGGGAGAAATGTTTTGTAAGTGTTGGGGAGAAGGGTTTTATTTGTTTTCATTTCTTATAACCTTCAAAGTACTGGCCTTTGTGAATTGGCCCTTGCAAAGAGTTAACCTCATAGAGTTTTTGCCACAGACATCACCCTTCTTGAAAGGCAAACATCATGTTGTTGTTTTTACTACAACAAAAGACTGTGCAAAGCATGGTAGTGACACTTTGCCCATTAGTACAGTGCCTCACAGCAATAATAACCTTAATTACATTCCTCTTTAGGTATCTGCTGAGCCTAGTCTTCAAACTCAAAAACTGCACCATATACTGTAGATGATACCACAACCCTGTTATTATTTGGGGTGAAAAAATGTTTCTCTAAGTTGTTCTTGAAACCATTATGTGTTTGATGATAGTCTGACATTTTACTCATTGACGTCTTAGTCTGTAATTCAATCAGAAAAATAATGCTTGGCATACTATACAGTAATTGTAACAACTTGCAGGAAAGTGTTGGATAATGGTTAACAGTTTCACGTTTGACACAGATATGTTTGCTGGAGGAAAGTACAGAATGCCAATTTCTGCTATGCCGTTAACTTACATTTTGACAAAGGGTCTGGTATCCGTTGGCATCCATGGCTGCCAAGTGGACGCAGCGTATAATTCCTACAATAAGACCTCCCTGTTGGGTACTGTACATTAGGGACACAGTACTCTTCCTCGCTCTTCTGCTTCACCACCACGCTCTGACTGCATAGATAAGAAAAAAGGAATAAAGAATCAGCACTGGTGGCAAATCTATATTTTCAGTGCTTTGGAACTATAAAATCTTAATTCTTCAAATAACAATTTTTGCTCTGTTTTGTATGAGCACATCAAGGTAATTTGTACCCTTAAACTGGATTTTCAATATGCGTTTAAATCCTCATTGGAACCTGTTACCCATAATAGGTAATACCCATTACCTGTGAGATACAGACAGATCTTACTTTGTCCTTTTGTACTTGTAAGAAGCATGTACATCATATTCGAGCTGGGTAGTGCCAGTTGTTAGGGAAAAAAAATGAAACTAGCAAAGGTGACCCAAAGTTGATTTGTAAGGGAGATTGCCAATAAAAAAAGAAACATAATTTTTTGGGATTTGCTCTTCCTCAAAGAGAAAATAGTGGCATGAGGACACAAGGAGGTTATAACATGAAAGGTTCAAAGAGACTCCACATCTATCAAGTCCACCCTACTTGCTTTATAAGCAGGGATCAATAGATATGCTGTGTATACACATACTAATTTATAGGGATTCACCACTCACCATACTACCCAGGCTACCCAGTGATTCTCTTGGTAATCAGAAATTTATCCAGGCTTACCTTGAAGCCCTGTACTATCTTTATGTCCACTATCTCTGCTAGTAGGCTGTGACAAGGTCAAAGGATGTGAGAGGAAGGCAGAAGTGTGCGAGGGTGATGAACACTTTGTAGTATGGATGAAAGAATCTGTTTGACTAAGTTCAGAGCTGTCGAGACCCTGGAACATTTTCTGTAAAAGAATCTGATCAGAAACTTCTTTACATTTCTGATAAGGTTCTGACAATTTTTAAATAATTGGTTTGAGAGCAGTGTTGCTCAAGTAGTATCCAAAGGAATCCGATACTGTCAGTTAGCACCATTTTTCACAGATACCAGATGGCATTTGTTATTGTGTGTATCTGACTGCTGGTTACTATCCTCTAGAATCCAATTGGATGCCAACTATCCAATGTGACTATCAAAGATCTGAAGCAGACATCTGGCCTCAGAGCACTCTGTCCAAACTCAGATCCTGTTATTGGACCTCAAATCCCACTTTCTAACCTTGAATCTGAAATATGAATGGGGTCAGAAAGTATCTGGGATCCAGAGTAAGATAAATGGACTAGCCATTTTGACCCAATTCAATAGCCATGGCACTATCTGACCTTCACTAGTGTAGGAGCTTAATATACACTCTTCCCCCACCCCCTCACTCTGGGCAAGTCTTTCCCCAGAACAAAGGTTGTGGTGGTAAAAAAGACTCAGAAAGAAGGCTGGTGCTAGAGAAATAACTATGTTCATTATATGTAATGTTTGCAATGGTGTTGCACAAAGGAGTAGTAATTATCTATATGACACAAAGCATATTTTAGGAAATACTAAGTTTTTGTTACTGTCATTTTTATTCAGTGACAAATTATTTCATGAATGATAATGATGTTTCAAACAGTATTTTTATTTCAAATCAGTATTGGCTGGAAACCATCCATCATACACAATAAGACAATTAGAATTTAAGCTCTAAAAACATTCATTTAAAAAAAATGAAATGGTTAAAGGTGGAATAGTCAGCACTAAGAGCCCCACATCGAGGTATGGGGCTAGTCCCAGTTTACACATTTGAGAGCAAAACTTTTTTACTTACTGTTTACTGCAGTTCCATGTGACAATAGCAAAGATTTTATCATGACTTGCAAAACAGCGAATGCAAATCACCAAATACAATTTTGGCAATCAGCACCACAGTGACCAAACAAAGCAACAGAAATCCATAAAACTGATGAGGTAGAGATCTAAATTCACCTGCACCCCCATCTTTAAATAACCAACTCTCGGGGGTGGACATTGGGGAAAAGAGGCAACCATGGGAGGGGGCTATTTAGTGGAGTAGCAGTCTGCAAGGAGGGAATGCTTGGGGAGCAACCTGTGGGCAGGGCGGCAAACAAAGTCAGGGATAAAGAACCCCCTGAAATTAACAAAATCCCAACAGTGCAACAACGACCAAAATAAAAGTAAACCACACACAAGTTCTGAACCCTGCACCTCCACCATCATAGACAGTACCCTTAACCACCACACCAGATGGCCAGCTCAGATCAGCCCTCCCAAGCAAAGCCCTATATCCTCTTCTTGCTAATCCTCTCTCGCCATACAGTACCTTGCCATGTTCTCCAGTAGCTCTCATTCCTCCTCGCTATTCTCTGACATTTGCTCTTAACCCAGGCGCACAAATTGAGTTGTTCAATTTGAGTTGCCCTGTTGCCGGATACCATTTACTGCAGTATAGTAGATTATATCAGGCTTATTTTGCTGACTTCTTAGCTGACATTTTCCGTAACTGCAAATCCCAGAATTCCCTGCAGATTACATCTGATGAGGGCTGTAGCAATAGGAGATTCAATAGCCTGCAGTGCATGGTAGAGTTTTTATAAGCTCTGATCTGTGTACTGGTCCCTCTGTCCTCTTGTTGCTAAGTACAATCACAGAGGACTGTTTTTAGCTCTGGAAAACAGACAGACCAACAAACTTCTGTTGTGAACTTATAAACTCCCTAAAATTCACTGCAGGCTATTGAATCTCCCACTGTTACAGTCCTCCTCTCATGTCAGTTGCAAGGGATTCTGGGATTTGTAGTTACAGAAAATGTCAGCTACGAAGTCAGCAAAACAAGTATGATACAATCTAATACAATGCAATAAACAGTAAGTAAAAAAAATGTTTTTGCACACGAAGTGCAAATTGGGACCAGGCCACCTTTGAGTGTAAGGCTATTTGTGTTGACTGTTCCCCTTTAATTTATAATAGCACCTCATGAACCCCATATGGGTAGATTCATGGATGGTAACTTAACCTCTGATTTTGCCTTAGTGCTATAAAAAACTAAAATGTTTCAAACATTTGGCTAAGATTCTGGTATTCCTGGCTTATGTAAACATTTCAGAAGCTCATAACCTTCTGTGTTTCTCTGATCCCTACTTTATAGTCAGAATGTGTTCATCTATTTTTCTTGACATGAGAGATTTTTAAGCAGTAGTATTACTTTTTGTGGATTTAGTTTATTTTAAGAAACTGTAGAAGATGTTGCTGCTCTGTGTGTTTTTACATTTTGTTTCTTTTTTTAAGAATACAATTTTTTATTAATTTCTTTGTGTACAATATTTCTTATATCATTTATCAGATCATGGATAAATTAACTTGATCCCCCCTCCCCATCTTATGTATAGTATACAATTCCAAAAAGTTATTCATATAATATATTGTATCTACATATTTAGTACCCTCACTTCCCTAATCGTTAATATTCACTTGGTGAATTTGCAGAGGTAAGTCTATGGTAATGTGCTATATAAGGATAATTTTCAATCAACCAGTCAATCAATAAATAAATCTTTATTTATCCAGGTGAAACACCATTGAGACAACTCATTTGCAAGGTGGACCGTTTATTACAGGTTTCTCATTTGTGCGATATGGGTCTTCTGCCCTTAAATGAATGTGATTAAAGGTAACATGTTTCCTCTATTTCTTTCCAATTAGTGCCCATAGTATTGTCTAGAGTCTCGTCTAGTTCGAACATCAATTTTTCTAATGATAAGGACTCTCTGAACGTGTACCACCATGTCAAAGGGAGGAAGAGCTGGATTTTTCCAATTACTTAAAATATTCCTTTTTAGGGTCATAGTTGAGAGTGCAAATACCCTACTTTTTTGTTCGTCTATAGCAAGAGCTCGGGCATTACTGAACAGAAAAATATCCAGGCATAAAGGTATGTAAATTTCCAAAATGTTTTCTAGTATTAATTTACTTTTCTTCCACCATGCATTTATTTGTGAACAAGACCATAAACAATGTATTTTGGAAACCTTTTGTCCACATTTATGCCAACATAATTCAGAATATTGGTGGTGTATCTTAGAAATTTGAACTGGTGTTATGTGGACTTTATCTAAAAACTTTCTTTGTATGGATTTATTTTTTGCTGATATATAGTATTTATTGCCTTGTATCCTTAAAAGTACCCAGTGTTGATGTAATAGGTTCAGAGAGGCTTCCTTATTCCACCTATTGTTTATTCTCTGAAATGTTTTTTTTTGTTGCTGGCTATCAGAATTGTATAATATCTAGCAAGTAGTTTACATTTCCCTTTTATCAAGTTTAATTTATGTTTTTAAGGATATTTACTAAATTGTTTCCCTTTTTGTGAAATACTTTCCTTATTTTATTATAGTTAGCTTTTAATGTATAGTAAGCTAATATATTCCAGTTTGGAAGTTTTAATTTCAGGTCAATTTGGTTATATGAGGGAAATTCCCCATCTACTAGTAAATTGTTCAGTGTGTATATTTTTTGGTCTATAAATGGTTTATAGATGTCTTGGTTGTGTTTGTCCCATATAGTTGTATTTGAACAAATTTGTAGAAAGGTCCAGGGGATATCCAGTTTAGACAAGTTGTTAAGTCTTTTATGTATTGTGGAAAGCCAGGAACCAAATACATTATTTTTTGTTTTATATATTTCTTGATCTAGAAAAAAATCATGTATTTTGATAGAGAAATAAGTATTGATAATAAGTAGGTCCTGGTATAGTTCTCTGTCCCAGTGTAACAGAAAAGTCCATTGATGTATCATTGGTAATATATGAGCTTCTAGGTAGGTTTGTGGGTCTGGGCAACCAAGACCCCCCCCCCGTCCTCTTGGTATAACCATAGCTCACCATGCAATACGTGGTTTTCTGCCCCGCCATAAGAATTTTGAAAAAAATATTTTTAGTTCTCCAAGCCACTTTATGTATGGGGATCCTAAAATGTTCTGAAGAGTAAATATGAAATGAGGTATGGTCATCATCTTAAGGGTATCGATGCAGCCCCATAGCAATAATGATAATCTTTCCCAGTTATTCAGAAGGTTTTGGATTTTTACTTTGGCTTTATTGTAATTATTTTTTATATGTGTCTGTTGATCAGGGGTTAAGGTTAAACATAAATATTTAGTTGAATCCTGTACTAGAAAGTCATTTGTATAGTTGTCCAAGTTCTGGATAGAGTTCTTTGAAATTTTCATTACTGTAGATTTATTTTTATTTAGTTTGTATCCTGATATGTCGGAATATTTTTTTTTTTATCTCTAAAGAAAATGCATCTAATGATATTTTAATGTTCTTTATGATAAGCAGAATAGTGTCTGCAAAGACACTTAGCTTCAAAGTTTCATACGAAAGTTTTATTCCTTCTATAGCGGGGTTATTTCTTATATTTACTAGTAGTGGTGCCAAACTTAAAATAAAAAAGGTTGGGGAAAAGGGGCATCCTTGTTTCACCCCATTGAACATTTCAAATTTATTTGTAAGAAAAGTATTAATTTTGAATTTGACATTAGTCTTTTCATATAGTTGCTTAATTAAGGATACTAGAGGATGTGGTATTTTCTAATATTTACTGGTTAGTGTCAATAATCTTCTACTGGCAGATGCTCACAAACTATGGACCATGAATAATGGAGTTCCATTAACCACTTTTGAGAAAGATTTTCAAAGGAGCTTCCATGTCAGCTAAAAATCTTTACCACTGTCTGTCCTCGCTCATGCAATTCATTTGCTCTGTCACAGGAGAACCACCAGCGCAAAGGACTTAGTTTTCCTCAACTAAAACTGCTGTGTACTGAGACTGGCAGTTACAAGTACCCAGATGAACCCTTGTGGTCTTTCACTTGGGGAAGCTTTTCTGGCTGACTAGATCAAACAGATCAAGGCAATCTGGTAAACTGTGTTTTTTTTTAAATGGCAAGTGTCATTTCTTAAAAGGAGCTGTCATTTAGGTATTTAAATTTAGAGCCATTTCATGTGCTTCTGGAAACAGCTGATCACCGAGGAGTGAGCGCATGGTGAATTAAGCCACGGAGCCAACACTACTGAAGCTGCTCACACAGAGTGAACCAAAGAACCAGTAAATATAAAAAATAAAACATGGGGAAGTGCTTAATCTCGGATTTTATGCACACCCTCGGTGTGTGTGATGCCCTGATATGGGGTATCACTCACCTCGAGTGTGCATAAAATCTTTATAATAACTGGCTTCCCCTTTTTCCCATAGGGAAACCATGGCATAATTTGCCATTATAAAGGAGTGTTTATAATGGCAAACACGTGCACGGTTTCCCTTGTTGTGCGCATGCTCATGCAGCAGCGTGACCATTCGGGACCGCTCACCGCTTCCGTGTCGCCGAAACAGAACCACCAGAAGAACTCAGCGGTAAGTCCTTTTCTGTTATATTTTCCCCATATACCGTGAAAACATTCAAAGACCTGCACAAAGGAAATGAAAGTTTAAAAAAAAAGGGCAAATCTCGGCACTGGACGAAAATGCAACCGAACCTCGATACACTGGCAGCTCTTTATTTTATATAATTGCTGAGGCAAAAAAAGAAACCAGCAATTATGTAGAATAAAATATAGATCTGGAGTGTGTGTAAACTAAATTTACACACACACCCTTGAGGTTAGATGCTTCACATAAACCCCTTGAGCTTCGCTCTCTGGGTTTATGTAGCAACAAACCCCTTGGGTGTATGTAAATTCTCGTTACACACCCAGACCCATACTTTATTCTATATGTTATACACATTTCCCTATGAATTATTCTATATTTGTTGTAGTGCATAAAGCATATATTCTCTGTTAATTGTGTCAAATGCTTTACTAGCGTCTATTGTGATGGCATCATAGGTATTATTTTTATAACTTTCTTTAGTATTTATTAACTGGAAAACTGCCTGGATTTTACGATTAGCTTGGGCAATGGTGCGTCCTTTTGTAAAGCCATATTGATTAGAATGAATCATATCCAGAATGTAAAGCTGAATTCTGTTGTTGATTAACTTCACTGTTAATTTATAGTCTGAGTTCAAGATAGCTATTGGTCTATATTGCTATCCGGATTGTCAGGTGGTTTACCTTCTTTTAAAATTAAGATTATTTTAGCCAGATTCATAGAGGGTGGAAGCAAAGTTGTTTCCTCTACTAGTTCTTTTAAGATTTTTTTTCTAGCCATGGGGCAATGTCATTAGCAAATGTCTGGTAGATTTCTTTCATTAGCCCATCTAGTCCAGGAATTTTCTTTTTAGGAAGTGTTTTGATAGTTTCTACTATTTCTTTTTTGGTTATAGTATGATATGTAGTTTGGTTTGCTTAAATCTGGGCTTTTTCAAAACAGTCGTTTAACTGGTTGGAATTAGGTTTAAAATTATATTGTTTTGTAATATCTGTAATAATTACTGCCATTTCTTCATCTGGATATTTCAATATCGCTTGTGTGTTTTTCATAGCTAATATGATTTTTTTTCCTTTTCAGTTCTTAATAAATTGTCAAGTAATTTGCCAGATTTATCCATGTTACAGTATTGTATTCTTTTGATAGATTGGGCTATTCTTTTGTTTTCTTGTTGGATCCAGTCTAGTTTTTTCACTTTATATTTGAACCATTCTTCTTTATGCTTGTCATAATCTATTACTACATCTTGATCTAATTTCCTTAGTTTTTCATCTATTTCCTGAAAATCTTTTTTTGTTTCTGTTATATTTTATTTGATATGAAATTATGACTGCTCTGAGTGTGGCTTTAAAAGCATCCCAAACTTCCATAATCTTTGACTGTCCTGTATAATTATAGAACCAGTATTCTTTTATGGTTGTTGTTATTATTGCTCTTAATTTTTCTTCTTTTAGAAAGTTGTTATTAAAATACAAGTTCGGGGTTTGTTTTCTATTTTTATTTTCAGCATAAATTTCCCTTGAAATTAACGAGTGATCAGAAACGAAAACTGAGTCTATGTCTGTATTGGTAATCTGGTTGACTAAACTTTTTGAAATGATGAAGTAGTCAATTCCAGTGAATTATTTTACTTTTTTGTCAAAATTGGTATATCTTTGAGCTAATGGATTGTAATGCCTCCAAATGTCTACTAGATGTTCTACGTTAAGGGAATTGTCTAGTTTATTGGAGATTTATACATTTCCTTTTGTTGGTGTTGATGTTCTGTCTTTTTAACTTGGATTTTTATTAAAAGGTTTTAGCACAGGGTACATGTTGAGCAACAGATAAGACAATAATATTACACAGGCAGAAATACATTCATGGTGCAAAATTTCAAAAAAAGGAAATGTTAACCAGAAAATATACTCATTAGTATGAATTCCCCATCCCTAGACTAATAGCTCTATTGTGGCATGGATAGCATCTCCCTGAGATTAATAAGGTGGGGTGAGGCCAGGGGGAGCAAGCCTACAGTAGAGTTTACTAAATTTCCCTCAATAGTATTTTCTATTGAATTGAATTGCATTGGGCCACCTGTGACTAGGCCAAGGAAGGACCATCAGTTCCACCCCTTCATGGAACAAAATCTGGTCTTTGATCCACAATATACAAAAACCAAGTTGTCCATCTATTCATGAGGGTATGGGTTCTGTCCTGTAGTCTAGCAGTCATACTCTCCATCTTATATATATCATAGATTGTATCTTCCCATTGTGTTGTAGTGGGGAAGTTGGCTTGAAGCCATTTCTGTGTTATAACTTTTTTGGCTGCAGCAAGGAGGATGTTAACCAAATACATGTGGTGTTTTTGTTTAAACTGGTTAGGGTAATATAACAATATTGCAATCTCCAGGGTGAGGTTCTTGAGACTAGGGAACAACTCCACAATAACCTTTATCACCGAGGCCCAAAACTGTGTTACTATAGGACAGAACCAGAAAACATAAGCGTGATTGGAGACCTTACAACCACATCCTCTCCAGAAAGTGGAGTCTCTAGAAGAGTGAAATTTGGCTGTGAGCCAAGGGGTCTGGAAAAATGTCACCAAATCCCAACCCAGTCTTCCCATGGGATGACTATCACCAGATCTGCCTCCCATGCCTCATACACTCCATCCCATCTTGGCTTATGTGCGTCCCATAGAGATTTATAAAAATGAGATACTATGTGTCTTGGGTGGGATTCTCTATGAGTCTGCATGAGTAAGGTTAAGGTGGGAGGGAGTCGGGCTGAGGTCACGTCTAAACCCAGTGTTTTATCTAAGAAATGGCGTATCTGTAAGTAATGGTAAAAGTCTTGCTGCATGAGATCAAATTCAAGTTGTAAGTGTTGAAAGGATTTAAGGACGCCCTCTGTGTAAAATTGATATGTGTGTGCTAGGCCCAAATGGCGCCAGATCTAGAAGCCATGGTCCAGGTGATCTGAAATGTAGGAAGGGTCTAAAGAGGGCAACCCCACATATCTTGCCCCTGGTAAATTTTCAGTTTTTTTTAATATTCTATGCAGTTCTGCAGAAGGTTCAGGGTGAAAAGTGAGCCCTCCAGATGGGGGGTGTCATAGAGAAGGCTTATAGACTGTTGTGTAATCTAGCAGGAGTGAGGAGAAGGATCTCTCCACTCGTACCCATGATGGGGCTTGGGAGGGGGGAGCAATCAATGAGTCATGTGTGCTAACAATGTTGCCATATTGTAGTCTTGTAAATTAGGTAAAGCTAGACCCCCTTTCTCTTTTGCCAGTATTAATTTGGCATAAGCCACCCTAGGTTTTTATCCCCTGCCACAAAATCTGGAGAACATTGTATTCCATTTAGTTAACTCCTGTTTAGTTATAAAGAATGGGATATTTTACATTAAGTACAATAATCTAGGTAGTATATTCATTTGAATTGATTGTACTCGATTCATCAGGGACAGTGAAAGACAAGACCATTGCTTAAGGTCTTCACGTACCCAGGTAAATAATGGATCATAGTTTAAAACTAATATTTTAGAAGGGTTGGCTGGAAGATGGATCCCCAAGTAGTGGAGAGACATCTTACCCCATTTGAACAGATGCCTACTTTGTAAATCCAAGGAAGGATGGCCCTGTATTAACAGAACCTCTGTTTTATTTGTGTTTAATTTATACCCAAAGAGCCTCTCCACCTCCACCAGACCCGGCTCCAATGCCTGCGGCAAGGACTCAGGATCTGTGATATATAAAAGTAAGTTGTCTGCATAATAGGCGACTTTATGCTCTTCATCCCTTGCCCATTAACCTCTAATCTGTGTATCGGGCTATTGGTTCTGCATATAATACAAAGCGATATGGGGGGAGTGGACAGCCCTGCCTAGTTCTGCGGTAAAGGGGGAAATGCACAGAGTGGGAGCCATTTATTTTTACTGTAGCTACAGAGTTAGAGTAAATGCCCTTAACATTCTGGAGAAACTCCTCAGGGAATCCAAATTTTTGGAGATTGCAGTATAAAAAGGGCCAGGATACTCTATCAAATGCTTTTTGGGCATCAAGACTTAAAATCATTAAGGAGATTTTAGAGATAATTCCATGATTGATCAGGTATAGGGTACTATTGATGTTATTTGTAGTCTCATGAGTTTTGATGAAACCGGATTGATCCAGGTGTATTAAGGAGGGAATAATCTCATCTAGGTGATGTGCCAAAATGCTCGTATAAATCCTGTAGTCTTGATTTAAAACTGAAATGGGGTGGTATGATTCACATATGTGTGGGGGTTTATTATGCTTTAATATGCAGAAATCATTGCCTGAGACCAGGAGGTAGGGTGTTCACCTGTGGAGTGGCCCTTTCCAAGAGCTAAAACGAAGGGGTCTTTGATAAGAGCCCAGGCAGTTTTGTAAAATTCCACCCCATATCCATCCAGGTTGGGGGGTTTACCATTTTTAAGGTTTTATATTATTGAATAGACTCCGATCGTAATGGGGTGGGAAAGGGAGTCAATCTGTGCTGAGGTCAGAGATGGGAGTTTTAGTCTAGGTAAGAAGATCTCAACGTCTGTAGGGGCGGGGGAATTCTACATATAAATCAGAGTAGTATTGTTGAAAAATCTAATGTATTTGAGAAGTCAAAGAAACCATTTTGCCAGTCCGGGGGGTTCTTAATTTTGGAGATTGTAGTCTCCTGGGTCTGTTTCTGCAAGCAGTGTGCCAATATCTGGGAGCCCCCCTTCCCCATAATATTTTTGCCTAAGCAAGAGGAGTCCTTATTCTGTCTTTTTAGTTAAAAGTTTTTGAATTTTTGCTGAGTTTGTTTAACCTGAATTTCTAGAGAGTGATCTCCCTGCATATGTGCAGATTGTAAGGACCATAATTTATCTTGGCACTCCTGCAGCCTGGCCTCCATTTGTTTCTTGTTCTTAGTGACATAGGCTATTATATGACCATGGAGTACCACCTTTAACATGTTCCACAGACTCTGGGGCAAAGACTGCGGGGAGGAATTATCCCAAAGAATCTCCAAAATGTTTTCGTTAAGAAGATTTTTAAAGAGAGGATCCTTCAATAAGAAATTGTTAAGGCACCTATAGATATTCTTTTTGTCCTGAGTCATAGTTAGCTCTAACATTATCAGAGCATGATCTGAAAGGTAAATATTTTTAATATCGGAGTGACAGATTTATTCTATATGTTCTTTGCCAATGCAAAAGTAATCCAGATGAGAATAATGTTTATGGGCGTATGAATAAAACGTACATTTTCTAGAAGAGGGATTTAGGTATCTCCACGTATCTATCATACCAGTTTCTTTTAGTAACCTTCTAAGGTGCTTCTGCCCAGATGTAAGGGGGGCGATGGACGGGAAGCGGACGTGTCTAATGTGGGGTTTAATAAACAGTTCAGATCACCTCCAAGTATTAAAATGGCTTGTCTATGCAGAAGAACTGTATCTATCAGATGCTGGATTGACAAGGCATTACTTCTAGGGGGTATATAAATGCTACCTATTGTATATTTTTGGTCTCCAATCAAACCAACCGCCAGGGCCAATCTTCCCTCTTTGTCAGAGTATGAATCTGTTAAGTGAAAGGGGGAAGACCTAGGGATCAACACCACAGCTCCCCTACACCTACCATGGTGAAAGGAGGATTCCATAATGTGTGAGAAGCCAAATTTCATTAACTTTATATGTTCGGTTGTGGAGAGGTGGATCTTCTGAAGTAGTACTAGATCAGGTTTTAGCTTTTTAAGGGTGGAAATGGTTTTATACCTCTTGACTGGTCTGGACAGCCCATTCACATTATGAGACACAATTTTAAGTGGATTACTCATCATCCGAAAGGTCAATATGAGCTCCCCCAGCCTCCACCCCAACAAAACAAATACCCTTTTTCCATAGTGTACCAGCCACTCCTATTTCAGCTTCAAAAACATAATCACTTTATGGGGGACTAAAATTTACTCTAGCAGTCTGTGTGCTCTTAGTGAGTAAGGAGAGATGTCTAGTACATGCCCCTTGGGTTATAAAAGTGAACCTAAGCATAAAATGCTCAGGAGTGGGTGGGGATGTGATTGGAGTAAGTAGGCTACCAAACATACCTGCTGAGACAAAACAAATGTTAGACCAACAGGGTCGAACCTGAGATATCAACAGGATGAGGGGGGAAAACATTCCAAACAACTCAACAAGGTGTTAACAGTGACTTCCAACATCAGGCCCTCCAGCTGTGGGGGACCTAACTTGGGTGGATGAGACCACCCAGAGGGAGAAGCATCTCCTTGAGGGGAGATGGCTCCCTCGAGGTACCATTGACCCCTAAAAGGAGGAAGGGAGTTCAGACATGTTAGGGATGGGGATAAACATTAAAATTAAGGTGAGGAGACAATAGGTATGGGTGAGAGGAATGTGGGTAAACTGAAAATTAACATGCATCAAGTTCTCCAGGTCTCTGAAGTCACTCTCCATACACCAAATCTGTGAGGGGCTATACATCTCAGGAGGCAGCCTGAGTAGTCTCTATAAACTACTAATAAGGGAACTAGTTAGGCACAGAGCCTTGATAGATGATAGTATGTCTTCTGTCATCTTATGCTAGGCAAACCTAATAACATACATTTTTTTCCAAGAAATTAAATATAAACAGGGTAAAAAGGAAAATCCTGCTCCTGCCTAATTCAGCTCGTACTAAAGGAAACAGTACTGAGTCCAAACACAAGAAGCATCCCGCAACCTTATACATCCAAATTGACAATATGGAATGCCTGTGGTACCTTCAATGAGCAGCATTAAAAGTCCAAAATCCAAGGGCAGAGTCCATCCTTCAGGGCCAAAGCTGAGGTAAGAAAGTAATTGTCTTGGTAATGATCCATCCCCAATCCAAGACATGGGGTGAGTTCCCCCCACCAGAGACCCAGGAGAGATAGAAGAGTGGGTCCTGAAGGCAGGCAACTAACTTATATGGCCCACCCCCAGGAATGGCCAAGGGTAGTCCAGCCCCCCACCAGCAGATCAAGGCTCTGGTCCAGAATACTCCGCAGGGGCATCAGTCATGAGTGGGTGGGCCACAGGCCACTCCGGAACTCCCGGCCAGAGTATACCTCTTTGCACTGAGGGGGTAAGTCATCCCTCAGTACCATAGTGATTGTATGAAGTCTAGGGACAGCAGTGGGGAATTCTGAAGACCAGAGAGAGACACCATATCATTAGAACTGCACAGTCTGTAAGCCAGAATAAGGAAGGGGGAGCATCCATGAAAGATCCCTGTTTATTGGGTTTCCATCTGTTGAGGGAAACTGAGTGACCGGGGAACCCTCCAATCCATCGGGCACTCCTCTGTTCCCTCTTTAATGCTCCCTGATTAAAACTTGCCATTTATAGGAGTAGACCATGGACTGAAAAATGTACGCCCCTATTTAACGGGGATATTAACGAACATATAGGTCTCACGGGTAGAAGTCTGACTCCTCAGAATTTCATCCGCCTCCGACCATCTTTCAGACAGTGATAGAAGCCCATAATGATCTCCTTCAGTTCTGAAAGTACTCCATATCATGGGGGTAAACTCTAGCTAACAAGTGACACTTCCCCTATGTTTCGTGCACAGCATGACCAGCACAGTCTCTCAGACTGTTCTACCTTTCTTCTCCCCAGCCCCCGCCACATAAGTCCCAAAAGCCATACAGGGCAAGTGTGCCCCCCCTCCCACCAAGCAGCCCCCGAGGCCTGGACCAGGAGCCACACCCACAGAGGGAGAATCAGGATGAACCCCCAGGAGAGAAAGGAGAGGGATCCCACCACCGCCCAAGTTGTTATGGAGTACTCACTGCTGTCCAGCGGGTAGATACAAGCAGAGCATTATCACCAAGACAGACATCCATGGAGGTAAATTGTTCAAGTAGTTTCTTCACAGAGGCCAAAGTCTGTTGTTGAGATAGGTGCCCCTGAAGGAAGCAATTCCGGGCAGCTCCACGGGTGGCAGGTCTTTGTGGGAGAGCCAATTAGGAAGGAATAGAATATCCCCATTTCTGAAGGCCCGTGAATGCTGTGGCTGTGTCTTCATAAGTCTGTTGGCCAGAAGAATACTGCACTATCAGGCATGATGGATATGGTGTCTGAAATTTACATTTATTTTGGCATAACACAGGGAACAATGGGATGTATTCCCTATGGCATTTCATGGTAGTGGGAGCACAATTGTTGTCCAGGAAGATTCTGGTGCTTCCATAGTAAACTTTACCTTGGGACCAGGCTTTTTAAAGAATTAACTCCTTGGTTTGATAGTGGAGAAAACAAATTATAAAGGATCAGGGCCTGGCATTAGGGTCTGAGGGCTTTGGTCCAAGGGCCCTTGAACACGTTCAAACTCAAGTGGGAGGTCATCATCCAATGTTACGGAGGTGTGTAGCTGGGTTTCTATGAATTCTATGATATTGGAGCCCTTGCTATTTTCAGGGATCGAATAAATTCAAATGTTCTTTCTGCGCTGTCTATATTCATCATCCTCCTGCCTTTCAGTGGTTAATTGACAAACTTTTGTGACCATTTGTAGTGCAGATTGCAGTTTTTCAATATGGACATCATGGTCTGCACGGGTCTCTTCTAAAGTATTCACTCGATTCTCCAGGGTCAAGAGGTCCGTACAGAAGGCCGAGAGGGAGTCCTGGAAGGAATGAAATTCCATCTTAAATGTGGTTAATTCCAACAAGATTTTATAAATTTTAGTAGCCATAGAGTTTGTTTTTGCTGAATAGGATTTCTTTGAGCTATGTCGTCTTGAGGTTTTAGAGCACGTGGGTGTATGGGATGCCTCTGAGACCTCAGAGTTGGAGTTACTGGGCTCTGGCATGTCATCTTCTTGTTGTAGAACAGCGTCTTTATTGCTGCCTCCTTTATCCTTATGGTTTGCCATTCCTCACCACTTATTTCAAATAGCTAAAAGAAATTTGAAATGAAGAATAGCAAGGAAAATAGTCTTTCTGGGTGAGGTGCAGTAAGCTCAAACAGCCTTAGCAAGCTGACATCACCAGAAGTCAATGTTCTGTCTTGATAGGGGCTGATCAAGGCATTTAGATCCCCTGCCAGTATGATTTTACTTGGTTTATTTGGTTGGCATAGACATAAGAAGGCTTGCGTCCATCAAGAATGTCTCCCACGACATTGTGGGTATATTATGTATTACATTTTACACCATCCTAAGTGAGAATCTAGTCTCCTATTAAAGGATTCTAATGAGGGAGCCCTAATTACGAATGGTGGCAATTTGTTCCATTCTTTCACTGTTCTAACAGTGAAGAAATGTTCCCTTTTATTTGTGTTAGCTCTTGGAACTTTTAATTGTTGCTCATGGCTTCGTAGGTAAAGCACTCTATTCTGATATTGAAGGTCACAGAGGTGTCTTAACTCTGGAGTCTGAGTAACTTATATAGCTGGAGCAGGTCACCTCTCTTACATCTGTCCTCTAAAGAAACTAGTTCTGTTTCAGTTAACCTAGCCTCATAGGGGAGACTCTTTAGTCTAGGGACCAATTTAGTTGTTCTCCTCTGTACCTTTTCCAGGATCTCTAAATCCTTCCTCAAGTAGCCTGTAGGGCTTGCAATCCTTCAGAGATTTTCAACAAAAAAAGTTTTATAGTTCTTGAAAGGAGTGTATACTGATCCTGTTGTTAGATATTGATAATTTGTTTATATTTTGATCATAACTATTCAACCCTCATTGTCAGGGGGGTCGATCCCAGTCCTTTCACAGAAGAAAGGGTTCTGCAAGAACTCCTAAAACTGAAGGTGGACAAAGCAATGGGTCCTGATGGAATTCACCCCAGAATTCTAAAAGAATTAAGGGAGGAACTAGTGAAACCACTCGCTACTCTTTTTAATAAATCATGGGAGGATGGTGTGGTACCCGAGGACTGGAGGACGGCGGATGTGATTCCCCTTCACAAAAGTGGGACCAAGACAGAGGCAGGAAACTACAGACCTGTCAGTCTGACCTCTGTGGTACGGAAAGTGATGGAGTCACTTCTGAAGGAAAGAATAGTTGAGTACCTAGAGGCCAGTGGAGCACAGGACCCAAGGCAGCATGGGTTCACAGCGGGAGGTCATGTCAGAGCTAATCTAATAGATTTCTTTGACTGGGTGACCAAAGTAGTAGACCAGGGAGGGGCTGTGGACATGGCCTACCTAGACTTTAGCAAGGCATTTGACACAGTCCCACACAAAAGATTAATAGTTAAATTAACCAGCCTTGGAGTGGGTCCCAGGGTGGTAGCCTGGGTAAAACATTGGCTGGACAACAGGACACAGAAGGTAATTGTAAATGGAGTCCACTCTGAAGAAAGGGTTACTAGTGGGGTACCGCAGGGTTCAGTATTGGGTCCAGTCCTTTTTAATGTCTTCATCAGTGACATTGCAGAGGGACTGGAAGGAAAAGTATGCCTTTTTGCAGATGACACAAAGATCTGCAACAGGGTTGATACACAAGGAGGCGTGGAAAGGATGAAAAGGGACTTGGCAAGGTTGGAGGAATGGTCAGAAGTATGACAGCTAGGATTTAATGCAAAGAAGTGCAAAATAATGCACCTGGGAAACAAGAACCCAGGGGAAGAATACACAATGGGTGGGGAGGTAGTAACAACAACAAAAAAGGAAAGGGACCTGGGGGTAATCATATCAGATGACCTTAAGGTTAGCAAGCAATGTGAGAAGGCAGTAGGGAGGCTAGGGCTATACTGGGATGTATAGGAGAGGCATCATCAGCAGAAAACAGGAAGTTGTTATCCCTCTGTACAGACAGTTGGTGAGACCCCATTTGGAGTACTGTGTCCAGTTCTGGAGACCCCATCTCCTCAAGGACATAGACAGGATAGAGGTAGTCAGAGGAGGGCAACTAAAATGGTGCAGGGTCTGCAAGAGAAGCTGTATGAGGAGAGACTAAAGGAGCTTAATATGTATACCCTTGAGGAAAGAAGGAGAGGGGGACATGATAGAAACTTTTAAGTACCTCAGTGGAATCAACAAAGTCCAAGAGGGTAGCATCTTTCAGAAAAAGAGACTTGCAAGAACAAGGGACACAATTTAAAGATAGAAGGAGGCGGTTCAGGGGCAATGTGAGGAAGTATTATTTCACAGAGAAGGTAGTGGATGCATGGAACAGCCTTCCTGAGGAGGTTGTGGGGTCTAAAACTGTGGGAGAATTCAAGAATGCATGGGACAGACATAAGGCAATTCTTGTGGGGGGTAGGAAGAAATAGGCTGTTGGTTAACTAGGATCTGCGGCCTATCCTGTAGGTAGGGAAATGGGCAGACTAGATGGGCCTAGCGGTCCTTATCTGCTGTCAAAGTCTATGTCTCTTTGTTTCTATGTTTCTATGTCAGTAAATTTGTCTAACACTTTAATAACTGAACCTT
The DNA here is from genome assembly GCA_016271365.2 of Neoceratodus forsteri. Lineage (NCBI taxonomy): Eukaryota > Metazoa > Chordata > Ceratodontiformes > Ceratodontidae > Neoceratodus > Neoceratodus forsteri. Next base: position 12,362,180 of record JADMNL010000027.1, read on the forward strand.
TTTTAATGATGACAGCTACGCCTCTGCTTGTTTTTGTACTGGTGCTATAATAAATGTGTTTGACCCATTTACTTTTTAACTTTAATATTTCATTCTCTAACAGGTGGGTCTCCTATATGAACATTATTTGAGCCACAGTTTTCTTAAGGTATGTTAATTTATTCCTCTTAATTGAATAATTGATCCCATTAACGTTACGCAAGATAATTTAAATTATTTTAAATTGAGCCATGATATAATGAAATTGTTTTTAGGTTCATGCCAAAGATCAAGGCTTTTTTATACCTAGAATACTGGGGTAATAACGTTACCTGTTTTCGTAGCCACATTATTTTGTTGGTATCTCAAAAAATTGTATCATAAAAGGAACCCTCTGCTATAATCTTTACATCCCCCACCTCCCGGAAAACAAAGAACAAACAGGGGATACATTACAGTTATTAATCTACTTCTTATTATATCCCTGTTCTCTAAGAAAATCAAAAAGATAAATAACATTGATTGCATTTGGTAATGAATGAAGTAGAGCAATCCTTTGTTCTTGTATCCCGATACATTGACACCCCCCATCATTAACTGTAGATCATTAACAATTTTAAAGTTATTTTAACCAAAGACATCAGGAAGTTTTATTTTTAAACCCTTCAGTGCTTCTTCCATTGTAGAGTAAGTATAGCTTTGGTCCTTGATTTGTACTTTAAATCATGAAGGTTTTGTATCTCTGGGCCTAGAGTTTACTTCTTAGCCAGTCAAATTTTCTCCTGGCTTGAACCAGTTCTGGGGGCAAATTGTTGTAAGCCGAAATTATGGCACCTTGGATTGTTAGTCTCTCTCTTTTTTTTAACAGCATTCATGAAAACGTCTTTGTCGCTTGTTTTAAGAAACTTAAGGATAATGGGCCTAGGTAGAGCCATGTCCTCCGGTCTGTGTCGTAATCCTCTGTGAATTTGGTCTATTTCTAAATTAATGTTGCTGGGGTCTGTATCAAGGTAGGCAGCTGCAATTTTGTTCCAAGCTTCAGGAACTCCAATCAGTCTTACATTCTTTCACCTCGTGTTAGCCTTTAAGTCTGTTAATTTGGCTTTTAATTCAGTGTTAGAGATCTCGAGGTCTTTAACGGTTTTGATTACTGTACAATATTGTCCTGCAGGGCTGTTAATGTGATTTTTATCTGTGCCATTTTTTTCTTTAACTCTGCATTTTCACTGAATAAAGATTGTGTTATATTAAAGTATTGGTCTAGTTTTTCTTGTTGATTTAGCATTTTTTCCATTTGCTGTGAAATGAGCAACATGTGTGAGAAAAGATGTTTTGCCCATCTTGGAGGTTTCTCCTCTTTACTTACTAGGCTGTTTTCCATATCAGACCTGCTGTTGTTCTGAGTACTCATTTTTTCCAGTATATTTTGGGCTCCTCCCTTTGAATTATCTATCAGCCCTGGTATATGCACATTTTGGTTGAATTTCTATATTTATGATAGAAGAAGACATGTCTCTTACCAGGTTGATGAGCCTGTTGCTTGAGTTATCTTGGTTTTTAATTCCAAATACATTGGAAGTTAAAGCCAATGTTGCGTCTGAACTCCGAGCGGCCAGTGACTCTTCTACTACGACCAGAAGTAGAATGTCTGCTGAGTTCATGTTCTGTTGCTTGTTCTCCAATGTAGATGGCATTTTTTCCTCTTCATGTGTCCGTTTGTCAGAATCCGATACTGGCGGCACACCTGAATCTGCTGTCCAGGACATTCCAGCACACACGACTCGGGCATTCAGCTGTGCCTCTGCTTCTGCATTCAGGTATGATGCAGGTTGTGCTTTATTTTTATTTGTTTTTTCCGTATTTTGAAAAAATGGAAATAAGCTTGTACCTCCATTTCCTTTTGGATCTGGTGACGAGCTGTCCTGAGAAGTTCTCAAATTCTTTGCTTTTGTTAGGAAAGTGAATGACTTCCTCTTAGCCATTGAGATTGGTTTGCTGGCTTTGGGTCTCGCTCCACTCAGGTTGGTTTTGTTGTCTTTTTTTGGAGTCATCATTCCAAAGGCATAAAAAAGTTTCCAGTTCTTTTTAGCGATTTCTTCTGCTGTAGTCAAATGTTCTGGAGGTAGCTTTGTATCTTTTTGATTTTTAATTAGGCAGGTGAGTTTTGGGGGAAGCAGTTGCAGCGTTAGCACTCACAGCCTACCTGTGGTAGCTATAATGCTCCTCCCTCCTCAGAGGTGGTGCTCTCACTCGTTTCCTCCTTTTACATTTTGTTTCTGTTAACGTATACTAGTCTAATATAGGACCAGATTGCTGAAAAAAATGTGTGCACAGGGATCTTTGCTTTACTACATGTGTTAGACGATGATGGAAAAGTGTGAGGATTTTGTGAGAAACAGTGAATAATAACAGTAGCAGAGGAGGAGGTAGGGTATTGGGAATAAAGTTTACATAGCAGGTTTATTTATCAGGTAGCTGTATGAGCAACACGTGCCCTTTTTCATAGGTGACCTCAGTCATTTACAAAACAATATGCATTTAGAATGGTACAATAAGTACATTGTCATAGTATAAAACCACATGTATTACATAATTATGCAACAGTAAACAATTTGTAGACTTAATTAAAGTTACCACAGTAGTAATATATAGCACTCATATATAATCACATGTAGACAGTCCCTCTAAGACTCTCCTTAGAGATGTTTTAAAAATGTTTCTAAAGGAACAAGGGCATGTTGGGGGGTAGTGGTGAATGGGGGTGATGAAAAGAAGGTTGTTGAGAGTGGTGGGATCAGAGGGTGATAGGAAGTAGTGGGGGACAATTCTTTATTAACCCTGCCAATGGTGGAGCTAGAACCTTTCAGAGAAGCTCAAGCTCCTCTAGTCTTTTACTGGGCCCCCAATTGTCTGTTTAAGACATTTTTTTTAATTTAAAAAGCAACCCCTTCCCATGTCCCTCAGCTGTGCAATCCAACCCTTGCCCCATCAGAGTAAAAGGAATGCCCCCCTGGGTTTTCAGCCCCCAAAAGCCCCAGCTCAGCAGCTAATTAAACAGCAGGAAACAGCAGAAGAAAAGTGAATCTATTCGTTGCTCAGCAACCTGCAACTGGCTTTTTACAGAGGAGGAACTAAGGAATAGTATTAGCATCTGCTGTTTCATGCTGCCCCTCCATGAATTGCCTGATGCCAGTTGTTGAGAGTTAAAGGGGAACCCTATTTCCTTTTTCTCTGCTGCTTCTTTTCTGTCCCTTAGCTTGGCCAATGCACAGTAGCTTTAAGTGCTGGGGGCATTGCAACTGTTTTTCCAGCTAATATTTTTGGGATAAGGACCTCTACTGCTAATGTTCCACATCTGGGATGTGTGAAGAATTCAAGGTTGAAGCTACAGAGGATACTGCAGAAGGTGTTCCATGCAGACATTGGGATGAGAGGGCCAGGAAAGGTGGGTGAAGTCAAAGAAAGACCTAAAAGTGCTGACATCATTTTTTAATGAATTCTATGGCTTATACAGCTCGTATAAACACTGTTCCAGGCACTGTGGTTCTTTGAAAAATACAGCATGGTGGGCTTGTCTGGTCAGAGCTGCAGCAGAGCAAGCTATGGATTAGGGTAAAGATGGAATTCCAGACCTATGGGTATCAGAAACATGGCTTGTCTGGGACCCGGGTATCATCCCCCAGAAAAGAAAATTCTGTCATTTGAGCTCCAAGAGAAGTAATGTGGAATGGAATTTATTTTATTTCTCTTAAGGGCCACAATGCACCATTTTTGGGTGGAAAATTCAAATGATTTTCAGGAACAGATTACTCTTCCCCTACAAATGTATGATTCTTCCTGTAAATTCTGGGGGTACCAAAGATTGTGGCTCTATTAGGGGGTTAGGCCCCCCTGAACACATATTCCTAGCTCTACAAGTTGCCAATGTAAGCCCCCCCTTGCAGGAGTGGCTTATGCTCCCACTTAGGAACCCCTTTCCTCCTCCTACCCCATCCCCCAGAGCTAGGGAATTCATTAGTGCTCTGAGGGTAAATACCTGCTGGATACCTCAAGGTGGCAGCAGATGGCAGGTTAGGAAAGATATATAAGGCTGGAGACAGGAAGTTTCTGGGCTTTTTCCAGCCCAGGCATTAGGCCTGGGGCTGGAGGAGCAGAGTAGGCCGACAGGAAGGGAGCTTGTCAGTCCGGGTGGGCCTTTGGGACCCCCTCCCATTAATGGCAGATAGGAATGGCCTCTGCAGTGATGTGGTGTCAAGGAGCGGGGGAAGAAGCTCCTTGGAGAGGATGGTCATCCACGTGCCTGCACTGTCAGGAGAAGGGAGGTGCAGGTGGTAGTAGAATGCCAGGATAAGCAGGAGCCTGAGAGATCCTGTGGAGTACTGGCTCAGGCCACCAGGGCTGTGGGGACAGTGGCAGGGCCTCCACATGGGGGAGGCCGGTGGCAGTGGTTCTCTCCCAGACCTGGAGTGGCAGGATGGCCTGACAGTAGAGTAAGCCAGGGGGTCCTTCATCCATATCAGGGGACCTGCATGGAGGGACAGGTCCCTTGGCACTGGCATTTGAAGGGCCAGGTGGGTTGCAGGGCTTAGGACAGGTCTTAGGGGGTGCCTTTTTATTTATTTATTTTATTATTCAGACATAACGTTTGAGAAAAACGCTCTTTTTCAAAAGTTCCATGTCTTGACAGGAGGACAACATGGAAAGGTAGTTACAGAGTATGGTGCACAAGTACAGAGACAAACAATACAAGAAATAACAGCAATTGGTCTATTTACAGTTGTAAGCTATCTCATAAAAAGGTGCATATTGCAATTAGTACAGCCCAAGGTACATGATGAGTGCTATGGGTTTAAGGAACTAAATTAGCAAGAGGTAAAGCAGCCAGGGGAGGCATTGTCATTATTTATATAAAGTCAGGAGGAGAGACTCAAAACAGGCTTTCACACCCTGTATGTTAATGCAGCCACGAGGAGGCTTTGTCTTTAATTCAAGTCAAGGGTGGGGGGGGGGTTAATTTTCTGTGCAGGAGTACAAGCCCAGGATGAGTTAGCAGGGATGTGGGCCAGGGGCTGTGTACCATCTAAATGGTGATCCGGGAGTGCAGAAAGGAGTTTGGGTGCTATCTGTAGAGGAGTGGGCTGCTCGGGGGCTAGGACAGTGACAGGGCTCAGGGCCCTCCCATGGCAGGGTTGCCCAATTAAGGTAGCTCAGGCACTGGAGCAGGGCTGGGTTTGAGGGCCACTGCACTGGGGGGGGGAGAGAGAGAGAGAGATATGAGTTTTAGGTGTGGGGACTGGTGCTGTGAGTTTGGGAGCACCAGCAGGTTTAGGTTCTACGGGGAGATCACGTGACACCTCGACTTGAGTAGTTGCACCATGCCTCGGCTCCCACTCATCTCTGTTTAAACTAAACCATTTCTTTATCTAAATCGAGAGGATTCCAATATTTGACCCAGTAACCTCTTTTCTGAACATCTCAGGAAGCTCCTTACCTTTGATGCTGGTTCCAGTTTATGTCCTGCCCTCACGATGGAAGTGGACATGAATGAAGCAGGCCTTGCCCTGGCACACTCCTCCTACCATACTGGAGAAGAGTACCAAGAAAGCCAAGGCTCAAGGCTCACAATCGGGATGTCAGCCCATCACTAGTGCACCCTTCACTTCACTCACCGAAGACCGGTTTCTGCAGGAGTTTCAGCCATTCAAAGACACCCTAAAGAACATCACTGCAGAGTTAAAATCCTTGTGGTCTGATCTCGGTGACCTGGGTTAGTGTGTAGGGGATACAGAGAGCTGCGCATTCTCCCTGGAACAATGGAGAAATAAAACTGACTGTGAACTGGTTTGTTTAAGGTAACAAATTGCTAAGCTACAAGATAAGACAGAAGATCTGGAGGGGTGCAGCCGCAGGAATAATTTACTAGTGTTTGGCTTACCAGAATCAGCTGAGGGTTCTTCCCCCATGCTATTCACTCAGAAGCTCCTACTCAAAAATCACTGGGCCCTTGCCACATAATTCTTCATACCTTATTGAGCGGGCATATCGCTGTCTCCATCCTCACCCACCAGAAGGTTCGTCACTATGCCCATTCATTTTTAAATTTCTGAATTATCAGGAAAAGCAGCACGTTCTGCAAAAAGTCAGGCAGCTGCATTTGATTTCCTGGGAAGGCCACACTCTGCGCATTGCCCAAGACCTTCCTCCTGAAACTCGGAAAAAGAGGTCCACATTTCATCTCACAGTGGCCAAGCTACTTGCTGCTGGTATTCGCTTTAGAATGGGATATCCTGCATGCCTACAGGTCCTGGTTAGAGATCAACGGATGTCTTTTGGTGCCCCGGACCAAGCATCTAAAGATTTAGTAGCTTTACTTCCGGATCTGTTTAATGTGCCTTGACTAGTCTTGGTTTTCAGCCAGCAATTTGTTTACTGTAATGAGCTGCTCATGGTTACGCTTATGGTTGGTATTTGGTTACCTCATATGCCTGGTTTCAGATGTTATGTTCAAGCTGCATTGTTGGCGGATTCAACTAGGGGTCTCATCTAGACCGTCCTGCAGGACTTAATTTTCCCTTCTGATCACTGGATTTCTCTAATCCCCCACATTGACATTCAAGCTTTGTTGATACTTATATTTGAACTAATCAGGGCTGTAACCACAGTATTCTCCCCTTACTTGCCCCACAATTCAGTGGTGGTTTGCTGACTCTGTCTAGTTTAAGATTTTATTTATATGTGTTTTGGCTTATATTTGACACACTGCTAAGGGGAGACACAGGCATTTTATTCAATCCGGAGCTGTATCTGCAGGTCGATATTCCATTCAGCCCCTATAGGGGATGATGTTTTTTCTCAGTTCCTGCTCTGAGGTTTTTCAGCTGGACTATTTTTTCCATGAGAAGGTTATTCATTTCATTTCCTCTCTGATATTATAATTTGTTTTAACTCCACGATTTCTTTTACCCCTAAGTTAGGGGCTCCCTGCTTAATTTCTCTTACTCAATATGGAATACTCTAATTTTTCAAGGTTTACAGTATTGGATTAAGGAGGTGGGAGCTAAGGGGTGCGATGATAACTGCCTAGCTGAGACTTATGATGTCCTGGATAGATAGGGGGACCATTAGCCTTCTGGGAGGTAAGAACTTCAACTGGTCCATTTTCCCCCCTCTGCTTTGCTTTATTTTCTTAGTTGTTTTAAGTTTAACCCTGGGAGATATATATGGAGGGAAATTGAAGGCCCCGTTTGATATGCCAGTTCAATATTTTTACCCCTCTTTATCAGCCTTCTGTCTGGACTATGGACTAAAGCAATATAGCTTATTGTTGTTGGGTTTCATAGCTAGATTCAGGGGTTTAGTCACTAGGGGTGTATCATGGGTAGGGGTGTATCATGAGTAGGGGTGTATCATGGGTAGGGTGTATCATGGGGATGTTGGATGTTTAGCATAAATGGGTACCAGGTGGTGGGTGGGAGTATTCCTATTTCTATCTTGTTTTTGGGTTTCGATGTTAATCTGAGGGTGGGTTATTTCAGGGTAGGAAGGGGACTGTTTTCTTTACCATATATGTCTATTTCGATTACACTCTTTCCAAACTTTATTCCACCACTCTATGTGCGGAAGAAAGCTCTCTTAGTTTACTGGGGAGGGGGGTTGGTGGAGTGTCCTTTTGTGTACTGTTGGTTTTTATATTCATCATGCCATGTTGGGACAATGGCTAGCTTCTTAAAGTTTGCCTTCTGGAACATTAGAGGTGCAATTACCCAGACCAAACGATATCAGGTTCTTAAACATATATCCCAATTGCAATGCAAGGTAGTGTTTTTACAAGAAACTCATTTACTGGCAACTGATGGAGAATGGTTTTACAGACAATCAATTGGCCAGGTCTTTGCTGCTGGTAATAACTCCTCAAGCAGAGGTGTGGCTATCTTGATTTCCAGAGGTGTCACCTTTCAGTGTACACAGTGTATTTCGGACCCACAGGGCCGCTATATTCTGGTGAAAGGCCTCCTTGATCAAGTGGAAGTGGCACTAGGCAGTGTCTATGGCCCTAACAGTGAGGACCCTGCATTTTTTATGTAGCTCACTGATCTTTTCCCTCCTTTCTTGCCTGTCTATTTAGTTCTTGGGGTGACTGGAATACCATGCTTACTCAGGACCTAGACCTCTCAGGTCGACTGCTAGCTCCTTTGTCATCCTCCCAACTTTCCATATGAGACATGATGGAATTGTTGGGTCCATGTGACCTGTGGAGGATCCTTCACCCTCACGCTAAAGAATTTTCTTTCTGTTCTCCTGCCCATGACTCCTACTCCCATCTAGACTATGTTTTAATTAGCAAGACAGAGATGAGAGGAGTCATGGACAGTGGATTGGCTCCCAGGGTCTTACCTGACCATGCATTGACCTGGTTGCTGTTATCTTTTATGCCAGACCTGCAGAGAGACACATCCTGGAAATTAAATAACCAACTTCTCAAAGACTCTTTTATTGTCTCCAAGCTTAAAAACAGATTAAGATTTTACAGATATCAATGTAGGATCTGTGGCTTGGGGGAACCATGAATGGTGTGCTTTTAAGTGTTTCCTCAGGGGTGAATTAATTCAGTTGGCCTCGAAGCATAATAAACTTTGATATCAAGAGGCAACCAACCTCTTGCACCGCATTACACTGCATTAGTTAGAACAAACTGTCTCTCCATTGACCCTGGAGGACACACTGAAAGAGCTCATGTGCCTCTGGGATAAATATGCAGATTGGTTGAGGGAGAAAACAGAATATGCACTTCTAAAGTCTCAATCCAAATATATAGAACATGGAGAGAAGGCTGGGCATCTCCTGGCTTTATGCCTTAAGAGATATGAAGCCTCTAGATTAATCCCGGCTATCCTCTCTGGTGATGGCACTATTAAAACCTCTCCAAGGGATATAGCCAAAGAGTTTGAAATTTACTATAAAGACCTCTATGGGTCCCGGAACCCACAGTCCTCTGAGGAAACTATCACAGCTTATCTGGATATTGTTACCCTCCCCCAGCTATCAGAGGCTCATCGGTCTCTTTTATCTTAGCCTATCTCTATCTCAGAAATCACCTCGGCAATTAATAATTTAGTTTTAGATAAGGCCCCTGGACTGGGCGGCTTCACTTTAAACTTTTACAAATTGTTTTCCAAAGAATTATCACCTTTCCGTCATTGTTTTTTTCAATACCTGTACAGGGCTGATACATTAAATCCATCAATCCTGGAGGCCTTAATTGTTCTCTTATTTAAACCTGGCAAACCATCTAACCAGGTCTTTAGTTATTGGCCTATTTCTCTATTAAATTATGACCTCAATATTTTAACAAAAATATTAGCCTGAAGGATTAGCAGTATCTGGTCTCACCTTCTCAGTCCTGAACAGGTGGGTTTTGTCCCAGCTCATTCTTCTTCTGATTATTTTTGTAAGTTGGAGCACATTTTCTCCACTGCCAGGGACTCAACATCTCCCATGGTCTTGGTGTCCCTGGACATGGAGAAAGCTTTTGATCGGGTGGATTGGACCTTCCTACTGGCCACCTTGGAGAGGTTTGGTTTCCCCCCAGCCTTTTTGCATTGGATTAAGGTGATATAGTCCTCACCCACCACTAAAATTTATTGTAATGGAGTCTTCTCTTCTAGGTTCCCCTTGTTTTCTGGTACTCATCAAGGCTGCCCACTATCTCCATTACTTTTCAGTCTGTACCTGGAATCGTTAATTCGGCAGCTTAAATTGTGCCCCAATATTCTAGGGATCTCAGTGGGTAAGACAACTCAAACATTATCAGTTTATGCAGATGACATCTTATTACACCTTTCCCAACCAGTTGGCTCAATCTCTGCAGCTCTGAAAGTTATTAAGAAGTTCTGACTTTTTTCCAATTATAAATTTTAATTTGGAGAAAACCGTGGTATTTCCCCTCACCTCTACTACCTTAAAGTCAGACATCTCCCCTTTTGGTATGCACTGGGCTTCACAAGGTATGAAATACCTGGGCTTATATCTGTCTCGGGATGTCTCTTTCTTGAGGAAATGTAACCTGGAGGACCTAACACTGACCCTCCAACAGGATCTGGTTAGATGGAGGTCGTTCCTCTTGTCCCTATGGGGCAGAATTAATATAATCAAGATGAATATTCTCCCAATGTTATTTTATTCCCTCAATATGTTAAACTTCTGGCTACCCCTCTCCTTTTTCAAATGCATACACACTCTCATCACTAAGTTTTTATGGTTGGATAAAACTCCCAGACGGTTTTATAGGAAGCTTTCACTTCCTAGACCACAAAGTGGGCTCAGTCTCCCTAATTTCATGCTCTGTTACTGGGTGAGCCACCTTCACAAATGTTTCAAATGGCTATCTCCGGCTATGGCTGAACAGGCTTCGTTCCTATGTGGCTCGAATTGGAACTCGACCTGATAGATAGATCAGGTTTGTCTGGGTCCTCACTTTTTTTCACCCCCTGGAAGTCTTCCCCACTTTCTCTGAAGAACTCAGTAGTAGGTACATCCCTAAGAGTGTACTTGCAATTCTGAGCTGCACTTAAATGTCAACCACCCAAGGATGTCTCCCATCCTCTTTGTTGTAACAGTAATGTCAAAATTGGTGGTCAGGTGATCCCAGCTACTTGGTTACCTCAGCTAGCTTCTGTTGCTGTTTCGGATTTGGTTTCTTAAGGTGTGCTGCTTGCCTCACCTGCCGTCTTGCAAAAATTTCAACTTGGGGCTTCCCTTATTTTTAAGATTTATCAGTTACGACATCTTCTGTTGCAGTGGTTTGGGCCTGGCCCCTGACAGATGGACCAGTCAGAGCTTTATCACACCATTAAAAAATTGGTCTCTAAGCTTCATGGGGTTTCTGGGATTTACTCACTACTTCTCCCTAAGCTGGTTCTGAATGGAGCAGTCCTGTCTTCTTATTTGGATGCTTGCTTTTCCTCTTACCCCCTTAATTGGCACTCGATCTGGAGAGACCTATATATTTATATTTCCCAGGACAGGCTCAGACTCACCCAGTTTAATATTCTGCACAATCTCTATTACATGCCTGAGAGGTTCGCCAAAATGGATCAATCCCTGACAGCCACTTGCAACAGATGTGGTCAAGGGGAGGGTTCCCGTTTGCATATTTTTTGGTCCTGTCTCAAAGTTGCTCCTCTCTGAGGCCTTATTGAAGCCAAAGTGAATCCCCTGTTGGGTTTGGAGGGTACCCTCCTTCCTGAAATTTGCATTCTTGGTGATTATAGCACTGTTCAGGTAAGGGAGAGGAGGTACTATATCTCACTGATTTCTCTGGCTGTGAAAAAGCTGGTTCTTAGAAATTGGCTAGACCAGACCTCTCTCTCTCTCTCTCTCTCTACCAAGAGTGGCTGCAGGAACTTCTGTTCTGTATATGGACTGAATGCATGATTGCCAGCCTCCAGCATTAGCCCTGGCTATTTGACAAGAAGTGGGGTAAGCTGCACACATTATACACTACCTCAGTTCAGCAGACTCTAATTAGTTCTTGTACCTTGTATAAGTGCATATTTTTCAACTACAAGGTTTTTTCCTTTTGTCTGTGTTGTGAATGCCATGGACATTCTGCAGGGGTGGGGGTTGGCGGGGTAGGTTTTGTGGTTATGTCATGTCATATCAGTTGTTTCTGTCCTTGTTGTTTATTCTTGTTTTGTTTTAAATTGAAAATTAATACAGTTTATTGAATTAAAAAAATGTTTAGGTTCCATGTAAAGTGAGAGAGATTGGGCTACAGGGCCTGGGTCGGAGAGGAAAAATCATGGTACCCCTCAAGATTTGGGCCAAGGTCCAGGGGCCAGGTGGGGGAAGCAGTACGCTTTCCTGCACAGGTATAGGGCAGATGACCAGTGCCAGACCAGACAGAGATTGAGGAGAATGGGTAACCCAGAATAGGAAAAGAGAGATCTAGCTTACCAGCATCAGTGAGACAGGAGCCTGTGGGTCTTTTCCAAGTAGGGAGGTTCCTTGGGTAAATCACCCAAGATGTCAGAGTGAAGAAACCTTGCTTGTATTGCCTGTAAACCATTTATGCTGCTCAAAATGTCCAGTCTGGATAATTTGTAAAAAGTTCAGATGGCCCCATGAAGCTGCTTTATTTATCTGGTGAAAGATGGGACCACTGCATTCCTGGAATTATTTGGGGTGCAGAAGCTAAAATAAAGAAGCTAGTTGGGAAGAAACTTGGTAGTGATTGTTTCTTTATTTAAGTTGGAAGGGGGACACATGAAATTAACCTCCCCCCGTGTCTAATTTATTTCATAAATTGTAATTCCAGAAGGTGTCCATCAGACTGCATTAGGATTGAGGGGCTTTGGGCCTCAGAAGAGACATGAGGTTGCAGTTTGGAGATCCTGTGCCGGTGGTCAGTGTTCAGGACAAATCCAGGTTTGGAGGTAAGATTGAGAGTGCACATGGGCATGAAGTTGTATAGAGGTAGGACAGCCATTTTTCCTGTCTTATTTGCTGGTGCACTGGCTCGGGTGTTGCGCTTGTTGTAGTCACTACCATGCCCTCTGGACCATCTAGTGAGATAAGCTATGCCTCTAGATGAGGTAGTCAAAAGGGGGTTACACATGGTGCTGATCCGGGATGTTCCCTGCACCCCAAAACTCCACCGGACGTCGAGCCCTGGGGTCCAATGTATTGCCATGCTTCCCAGCCTGGTTGGGCCCTGTTGTGCAGAGAAAAAAAAAATAGTTGTGGGGTAGGCCTGGATCAGAAGTAGGCCTCAGCGTACCTGGTGTGGTGTGCACGCATGACCAGCTGGTCATGTGATCCTCAGGCAGACTCTAATTGGATGATGGCAGAAGAGAAGCTGCTACAACAGCTGCAGAAGAAGCACCATCTTGGGAACAGAGATCAGAGGGAGCAGAGCCAAGAGAGAAAAGAAAGAGGATCAGTGAACAGAACAGTGAGAGTGAGATATTGTGCACTCACACCAAAGCAAACAAACAGTACCACCAAGAAAAAGAAAAAAGAAGTAAGTGGGTTCCTTACTGTGGGTACTGGGAGACATAGCAGAAACACTTAAGCAGACAGCCCCATGGATTGACGTTGCATAGTGTCTGGCAAGGATGAGGTTGGAGCAGAGGCGACCCCCCAGGAGGAACCACTGGGCATGGCTCCACCTCACTGCTCTCTTGGCTCTGGAAAACTGGGGGAAAAGGGCAAGCTACTGATTGATGTGTGAGGTGTGGGTATCTGGGGGAAGGCATTGCCAGGTTGCCTGTGTGCAGGAATTGCACAGGTATGCTGCCAGTTTCAAATTTGGGGTTTCCTCTCAGTTCCACTGGGAGCTCCTATATACTGTGGTCACCAGCTAGTGGGGATTCAAGGGCTTTTGATAGACTCAACTTGGGGGAAGTGCTTGTGCCCATGAGGATGAGACCAGGAGTATTTCCCCAGATGTCATCGTGGAGGCCATAGAAGAGGAAGGTTCAGGGGAACAACCAAGGAAAGGAGGTGACGGGAGCACAGCCATCTGCCCTGCTCCTCGCTGCTGGCTACCGGCTATCCCAGTGGCAGAGGGAGGGCAGGGGTGTCAGACAACCAGTAGGAGATCCCCCAGGGCCTGGGGGTCCTTGCCTTGGCCCCTGCCTGGCGGTAGCCTACAGGTCCTGTCGGTTAAGTCAGAGCCTACCTCGGAGTCAAATTTAAGATAAAGCCCAGCAGGCTTGGCTCTGAGTCTGTTTCTGTGCCACCAGTATCCAGGGAGAGTGCTGGCAATCAAAGAGAGTTGGAGGAGCTGGATGAGGAGAAGTTCATTGGTAACACATTCCAGTTTCAGGATTACCAAGTGAGTAGGGCAATCCCCAGGCCTTACCATCACCCGATGATCACCTTAGTGGACTGTACCCAACAGCTCCCGGTCCAGGCAAAGACCCTCTGGACCTATATGGATGGGTTAAATCCAAGTGACCTGTTGAATATCAAGTATCAAAAGGGGATATGGTTATCAGCTGGGGAAGCCAGGAGGACCACTGTCAGAGACCTGCCAGAATGGAGCCAGGCAGAGAGGTGGGTCCATAGGAGGCTGCGAGTGGAGTATCCCCATATGAATTATCCATATGTGCGAAGAGGATATGGGACATTATCGAGGGGATGAGGGAGGAGTGAATCTTCAAAGAGCAAATGGAACATTTGAAGAATTGCCCTGGAGAAGGAGGTGCCTCATCTCAACAGTTGATACAGCAGGCACAGTCAATGTGTTGCACAGGGACTTGGTCTCTCCTAACTCCATTTAAACACTTTGCCTTGATCCAGGACTTAGCTGGGATACAGACCAAGTATTACATTTTGGTCCGGGACTCCTTTGGGGATGTGACCACTAAACCAGACCTGGAGTATTATTTCCCTCTAGGAGGGGGTCCTGCAACTTAGGCCTCCTGGATTTCAGACTTATGAACTGTACCAGGACAGTTGCTCTACGGAGCAGGACATAGTGACTGCATATAGTTCTTCTTTCTGAAAAAATTGGGACTTAAAATTATGTTACTATTAAAGGAATATTTTTTTTATGATCATGGAAAAAAATGTGTTGGTGTGGAAGTTTGAGGAGACTAGTGAGTAAGTGACTGAATGATTTGGGGAATTGTATACAGAGTAAACTGTTTCTAATTGGTGGGATGTATATTGGGTTGTGGCTATAGTTTTAGAAACTACCTCATTATTGTTTTCAATGTTTAATGGTGAAGTCAAATCATTATGGAAACAACGATTAAGGTTATCAGTTTGATAAAGAAATAATGAAGGTTTTTCTAAGAGTTTTAAGATTATCTCCTGGCGCAGGCAGGTTTTAGTTGATAGGATGTGCTTGTGTTTAGAGAGGTAGGTTGGGTGGTGCCTGTGGCCAGGTATGATGTGTCTACTCTTAGAAGGCTGGGAGTGCGCATACCCAGTGTCATGGGGGAGACCATCACTGGACCTTGCCATCATTCCAGGAGGAATGATTTTCTGATGTGGAAAAGTGTAAGCCCCCTTGCAGGAGTGGCTTATGCTCCCATTAAGGAACCCCTTTCCCTCCTATCCCCCCCCAGAGCTAGGGAATCTATTAGTGCTCTAAGGGTAAATACCTGCTGGATGCCTCAAGGCAGCAGTTGGCAGGTTAGAGAAGGTATATAAGGCTGGAGACAGGAAGGTTGGGCTTTTCCAGCCCGGCGCTGAGGCCTGGGGCTAGAGGGAGTGCTGTGGCTGGAGGAGCAGAGAAGGCAGACAGGACAGGAGCTCAGCGGTCTGGGTGGGCCTTTGGGAAGCCCCCCCCCCCCCGTTAGTGACAGATAAGGACAGCCTCTGCAGTGACGTAGCATTGAGGAGCGGGGGAGGAAGCTCTGTGGGGAGGATGGTCAGCCAGGTGCCTGCGTCATCAGGAGAAGGGAGGTGTAGGTGGTAGTAGGATGCCAGGAGAGGCAGGAGCCCGAGAGATCCCATGGAGTAGTGGCTCAGGCTGCCAGGGCCATGGGGACAGTGGCATGGTCTCCACAGGGGGGAGGCCAGTGGCAGTGGTTCTCTCCCAGACCTGGAGTGGCAGAGTGGCCTGGGAGTAGAGGGAGCCAGGGGGCCCTTCACCTATATCAAGGGACCTGCGTGGAGGGGCAGGTCCTGGGGCACTGGCATTTAAAGTGCCGGGTGGGTCACAGGTCTTAGGACAGGCCTTGGGGGGGGTGCCTTTGGCAGGAGCTTACCGTAAGGCCAGGATAAGTTAGCAGGGATGTGTGCCAGGGGCTGTGTACCATCAATATGGTCATCTGGGAGCACAGAAAGGAGTTTGGGCACCATCTGTAGAGGAGTGGGATGCTCGGGTGGGGCCTGGGTGGTGGCAGGGCTCAGGGCCCCTCCCGTGGCAGAGTAGCCTGATTAAGGTAGCTCAGGCACTGGAGCAGGGCTGAGTTTGAGGACTGCTGCACTAGTAGAGAGAGAGAGAACTGAGCTGTAGGTGTGGGGACTGGTTCTGTGAGTTTGGGAGCACCAGCAGGTTTAGGTTTCATGTAAAGTGAGAGAGATTGGGTTACAGTTCCTGGGTTGGACAGGAAAAGTCTTTGTACCCCTCGAGATTTGGGCCAAGGTCAAGGGGCCAGGTGGGGGAGCAGCATGCTTTCCCAAGCCAGTATAGGGCAGACGACCAGTGCCAGACCAGACAGAGATTGAGGAGAATGGGTAACCCAGAATAGGAAAAGAGAGAGAGATTTGGCTTGCCAGCGTTAGTGAGCTAGGAGCCTGTGGGTCTTTTCCAAGTAGGGAGGTTCCTTGGGTAAACCATCCAAGATCTCAGAGTGAAGAAACCCTGATTGTACTGCCTGTAAACCATTTACAGTATGCTACTCAAAATGTCCAGTCTGGGTAAATTGTAAAAAGTTAGATAGCTCCATGGAGCTGCTTTATTTATCCGATGAAAGATGGGACCCCTGCATTCCTGGAATCATTTGCAGTGCAGGAGCTAAAATAAAGAAGCTAGAGGGGAAGAAACTTGGTAGTGATTCTTTAAGTTGGAAGGGGACAAATGAGACTTTTACGTGTCTTATGACAAATTAAACAGCCCCCGTGTCTAATTTATTTCATAAGTTGTAATTCCAGAAGGTGTCCATCATGCTGCTCAGGATCAAGGGGCGTTGGGGCTGAGAAGAGACAGGAGGCTGCAGTTTGGAGATCCTGTGCTGGTGGTCAGTATTCGGGGTGAATCCAGGTTTGGAGATGAGATCGAGAGTGCATGTGGGCATGAAGTCATCAAGAGGTAGGACAGCCATTTTCCCCTTTCTTATTTGGTGGTGCACTGGCTCAGGTGTTGCGCTTGTTGTGGTCCTCTCCCATGCCCCCTGGACCATCTGTGATGATAAGTTATGCCTCTAGATGAGATGTTGGGGAGTTACACCATCATCACTTGATTCCACCATACTTCAATCAGCCTTTTTCCCCACAACCTTTCCACATCACTTTGTTCCTCTAGGGATCCTCTACTGGCCTGGTGGACAAAGACACTTCCTTATTAATCAGAGGTTGTGGTATCAAATCCTCTGTGGGGTAAAAGCACTGGGTGTTTCAATGCATCAGTTTTTATGGTTTCTAGGGGGGAGAAATATCTCGGGATGGTGGTGGATGCCAGAATAAATAACAGAGCAGTGTAGAAGAGCTGCGGCCCAAGCAAACAAAATGCTGGGGTGCATAGCCAGGGGGATAACCTCAAGGAGTCATGAGGTGCTCCTTCCACTGTACAATTGCCTGGTTAGACCACACCTTGAATACTGCATGCAGTTTTGGTGTCCCTGCTTAAAGAGGTACATTGCATTACTGGAGAGGGTGCAGAGGAAAGCAACCAAGATGGTACTGGGGCTAGGGGAAAGGCCCTATGAGGAGAGACTGGGGGAACTCAACCTGTACTTATTGGAGGAGAGAAGGAATAGGGGAGATATGATAGAGGTCTTCAAGTATATCAAGGGAATGAATAGGGTAAGGCTTGAGGGGGTCTTTCAGCTGAGGGAGGTGGGGCCACCAGGGGACACTCAATGAAGCTGGATTTGGGGAGGCTGAGGGGGGGAGATAAGGAGGTGCTACTTCACTGAGAGGGTGGTGGAGCTCTGGAATGCACTGCCTGGGAAGCTGGTGGCTGCTACTACTGTGGAGAGGTTCAAGAAAGGCTGGAATAGGTATAAAGGGAGGGTACATACCGGAGCCCCGCTGGGAAATGGAGGACCTTGTAGAGAGGGGGGGCTACAAATGGTGCCCTGGGAAGGCACTGACCATTGAGCAGACTAGATAGACCATAGGGCCTAATCTGCTGGCTTATTAGTAAGTTAGTATGTTAGTACAGTGGTTCTCAAGTCTCAAATCCTGTTGCCCCGTACCTTATGTTTTCACACTGAACCTCCCAAAACAACAAAACTCTCTTTATACAGTATGCAGACAGACCATTTACTACTGCTTTTCCCTTGAAATATATCTCCATATTTTGTCAAGGTAAGTGACATCGTAACATTGTATTTGACAACAGATAAGGACTGGTAGGCCAACCCAGTCTGCCCGTATTCCCTGCCTGCATCAGTGGTCGCTGACCCTACTTGGTCATTGGCTTTAGCCTTTCCTACCCACCTCCAGGGTGCCCTTGTGCTTATCCCATGGATGTTTGAATTCCCCCCACTGTGCTAGCTCCCACTACTTCATGGGGTAGGCTATTCAATGCATCTACCACCCTTTCTGTGAAGAAAAACTTCCTCACATTCCACTTTATTCTGCCTCCTTCCAATCTCATATCATGGCCTCTCATCCTTGTGCACCTCCTATACTGAAAGATGTCACCCACTTGCACTTTGTTTATGCCCTTAAGATACTTAAAGGTTTCTATCACATCTCCCTGTTCCCACCTCGCTTCCAGTGTATACATATTGAGGTCTTTTAATCTCTCCTCGTATGTCTCCTGGTGTAAGCCCTGCACCATCTTTGTTGCCCTTCTCTGAACCGCCTCTACACTGTCTATGTCCTTATGAAGATGCGGACTCCTGTACTGTACTCCATGACGTTCCATGACATTTTTTATTTAGGTCTCCAGAGAGCCCTGTGGATGTACAAAACTGTGCTTGTGGCCTCATTTGAGAAACACTGCTCTGGTGCCTCTGTTCCGGTTTTACTATAGTGCTGCGACAGCGCTCGCACTGACATCCCCCACAGCAACAGACACAATGCCGAGTATTGTCATTGTGTCTGTTGGGGATGTCGGTGTGTTTTCATCGGGGGGCTCTGCACCAACACCCCCCGGTCTCTAAATATTTAACTCTGAGTCAGAGTTGGACTGGGGAGGGGGTACAACAGCGGGAGCTGCACCGCCAGTGTCTTCCTTGCACCAGCACAGTGGCTCGCCGCAGACAGGCAAAATCTGTCACTGTGCTGGTGGTGAAGAAGTCGATCTTGCGTCCGTACACCCTCTGTTCCTTATACCCTGTCCCCTTTTTCACCCCCTTCTATGCCTGTCACATTTCTCATCACCTTCTCATCTTCTCTTCCTTCCCACGTAACCTTCTTTGTCCCTTTATAAGGACCTACCCCATGTTTCACTCCTTTGTTTTCCTTCTGATGAAGAGCCAGTCTCAAACGTATAACTTCTGCTATTCCACAAACCCTCTACAAATTGATATATGGTCACCCTGGCTTGTTTGAAGTTTTGTTTAGGACTGCACTGCCTATGCAGCCCATCCCACTGTCTCCATTATTAGGGTGTTCGGGACCTCTCCATTATGTCAGTGTCTCACCAGCTCCTATTCATGCAGTTGTGGAAATCTAAAAAAGATTTTCCAACCTGCACACCCAATGGGCTCGTTGAGAATTTCAAGTCAGGTGGGAACACATAATAAGTTTTGGCTCTGAAGAAACACTTTTCCTTTAAGCATTTTGTTTTGGGTGTTTTTCATCTCTTCAAGCAAGTATAATTCTGGATGGACTCCATTTGTCAGTAACCTAGCATAGTATTTAGGAACACTTCTACACAGTAGGTTTTCCTTGCACTCAATACATTACCAGAACACCCAGAGCTAGAACTATAGCTCAGATATTTATCAGATCCAAATTTACACACAGACAAAAAGCTGTAGTTTTTGTTGCTAGTTATCATTTATTTAAATGCTTTCACTGTTAACTATAAACAGACTTCTTGCAGCAATAAATAGCTTGTGGCTATGTTACTGAGAGATCAAGGCTCCGATAAGTAATAGCTTTTTAAATTGCTTTTTTAAAGCAGCAGTGCAACGAAAAGTTGTAATTTTTACACCTGTGAGTTTAGTTTAGTAACATGCTACTTGATGTCTGTTTTAAGATGTTCCAAGGGTTTCCTTCAGTTCTTTATTATTTTGTAATGAATTCATGTGACATGTTTGCTCTCTTCATGTGACTTGCTGGGCAGTACATTAATTCACATGAATTAATTACAGTTTTTATTGAAGTAATACAAAATAATAAAGAACTGAAGGAAACCCTTAGAATAACTTAAAACGGACATCAAGTGGCATGTTACTAAACTAAAATCACAGGTGACAGTAAAATTGCAACGTTTTGTTATACTGCTGCTTTAAAGTGCTGTAGTAAATATGTGCAAAGCCCATGTGCAAAAAGAATATGGTAAAAATACTTAAATATTCTTAAAATAGCCAAGGTGTCCTGGATAGAGGTGCTGCCTCATAATACCGTGGCATCTCAATCGTCCCAACTTTCATCTTGGGGTGTGGCTGTGATGCAGTCATGTTACTTAGTAACTGGGTAACTAACTCTAAACACGTGATGTTGTACCAGGGTGGTTCAAATCTTGTTGGCAAGAAATTCTGTTGAGGATGGGAAGCAGTTCTCCACGTCTTTGCTTATGGACTGATTGGGCTCAGTTCTCAGAAAGTCAGTGCAAACCATGCCAAAGGGGTGATTTATTATTGAGAAAAAGGAAATGGGAGATGCAAAAATAGAACAGTTGATGACATTTGAAAATTGTAAACAGTAAACCATATCAGAAACGTTGCCCACCCTCACAGCAACTCCATTAAACAAGCCCTCCTACCCATTGGTACCAGTGCCCCTAAAAAGTCTACCTGGGTACCCAGGCTGAGAAGTTACAGGCCTGTAAGTTGCCATGGGTTGGACAGTGTTGGTACACTTAACTTTATAGATGAAACTTTAAGTAACTAATGTGGTTCCCCAGCTCAGGGCAAGCATCTACTCATGGTTTGAAGTTCAACACGCAGGGTCTGAACAGAGTCAACAGCTACAGCTTGACTCTGTTGAGCTGGGGCCTTGCAGGGCAACACTGTCGGTCACTGTGGCTGACAATGAAATCTGGCAGCTTGTCACCTTCAAGTGGTTGCAGGCCCTTGCAGTTTGTCACCTCCAGGCTGTTCCTCTGTGAATGCTGGATTAAGCCAATCTCGGGGACCAGGGTCACACAGTCACCCCACACATCAAGGCTTCTATTTCTCAGGGGCAAGTGTTTGGTACTGCCTGGCAAAGACAGTATGGGGCTGACTCCCCAGACGGGGCTGACTCCCCAGACAGTTCTGACTGGCCTGAAGCTTCTTTTCACACTGAGATTCAAACAGTTTCTCAATTTCTGTGGGCAGGAGATGCAGCTTTGTGGCAGATTTGATGTACACACTGGCAGATAGTGTGAAATAGTCTATAGCAGAATTGCACACTTTTGGCAACAATATTTTTCTGGCTCCCCAGGCAATGGAAATCCAGCAGTCTCCTCTTGATGCTGGTCTCTGACACTGGAACTCACTTCAAGCTCTGGATACACAGTCCCAGTCCTTGTACTGACTAGGGGCTTTTCTGCAGAGTGCCAAACTATCTTCTTTTAATTGGAAACTGGGAATCTGCCTCTCCCAGGCAGTGGGAGCCTTCAGGTAGTCTCATTGCTGTTGCAATGGAAGCCATGGTTCTACGTCCCAAAACATCTGTCTCACTCACTTTCAGCTCCCCTCTTTCCTCAGAGAACCTCTGGCACCACCTCTGGCTAGCAGCCATCTCCCCAACCACCTCAGGGGAAAACATCACTCCATACTGAACAATTCAGCTGTCATTACAGAAATGAATATGCATTAAGAGTTCTTGCTAACTCATTGGCTGTCACTAAAGGCTCAAATAACAACGTTCACACCCCATACCTAGGAGCCATTGCTGCAGCCCTTGGTGCTCCTCCATCACTGATTGAGGAATGCAGGGTCAGAGGTCATAAATATGGCATCCATGTAAACAGTTCCTACTAAGTTGAAAACGTAATACTTGGAAACAGGCAAACTATGCAGTTTCAGCAAACACTGTTCTGTTAGTTCAATAGCTGCTCCTGTGTACTGTATTCTGGTTATGGAGTAGGTACTAATAGAGTCCTGGTCTGCCTCTCACTAGCACTGAAGCACTAGGTCCCATGCAACAAGTAGAAACACATTTAACGAGCAGTTTAACAATTAAAGCGACAATACACATATTTATAGTTTGCCCCTTCATTTAGATAATAGACTTCTCTTTTGTTTCCCATTAGGTGTGTTCGAGCTCCTACATATGTTTCAGAACCTCAGAAGTCAGAGCACACTAATGGCCTACCCTTTAGCCAATATAGGCAGAACTAGCGGGAGCTCTGCAGCTTCCCTAGCACAAACTACGCTGTGCCACTAGATAGCTGGACATCAACTATTTACATTGCTCCTCCACATCTCTGAGCAAGCAGGCTCAGCAGGCTGGCAGAAGCATCTCTGGGCATTAAAGACCCAGGGCTGGCAGGACCAGACACCAGGAGGCAAAACTAGTGAGCTTCTCTACCCATGAGGGGGGCTTACAGTGGCATTAGCCAGCTTGTTCCTATGCACCACCCCTAGCGGTAAACTAGCAGCTTACCACCAGTACTCACTTGGGACTGTTGCAAGAGTGTTTAGGAATACCACTGTGCTGTAGGAGATGTCCCCCTGCAAATGACTATTTATTTATTCAAAATGTGGTTACAGACTGACCTGGTTAATCCGTAAACATTTGTTTTTGACCATTTTATTACGTAATAAAAATATATGTAGTAACCAGACAATGACCAAAGGATTTTTTTTGTTTACTTTATTAGAAAATTCAAAATATGATACTACAGTGCTGAGCAGTTAAAATATTCTAGCTTCTATGTTTTGACATTTTTTGTTCAATAATTTGTGTGTGCGTGTGTTTGTAACTACAGTGAATCCTTTTCTCCTCAGCAGTTGCTGTGCTCTCTTTTCAACTATCTGCACATTCTATGATGTTAGTGACACTATCCAGGCCATTCATATGAATAGCCTGGAATGGTGTCTCTGATTCCATGGAATGTTTAGGAACATGAAAAGAGCAGCAGCTGGTGAAGAGAGTATAACTTGAGGTAGAGCTGAGTAAATCCCAAAGCTAGGTTATCAAAAATTGGTCAGAGCATATCAGAACACATACTGGCATGGAAAGGAAATTAGGAGGGCTGTTAACTGTCTAGAACTCATTTCCTTTCACCTTTAACATGACAGAGAGTATTAAGGGGGCTTAAGAAGACTGCCATTAGCACACTCATTAACACCTGCAATGGATTATCCAGGTTAAAATGAATGGGAATAATGATCTCTGTTCTCTTAACACACGATTCAGATTCAGAAACAGAGGTTTCCATATTAAAGAGGCAATTAACATGGCAAAAAATCTGTTTCAGAGGTTCCCTGTTCAGATAATCAGGTATACGTAATAGCAAGGCACAGATTAACCAGGTCTGACTGTATCAGGAAAGGAACGCTGAGTTGAAACTTATTCCGAGGTGCAGCTCAGGAAGGGGTAACACTAGGGACTGGTACAGGAAAAGCAACAAAGGGACATCAACAGGTGCGTGTTATAACAGTAAAATACAAGAAGTAAATTACAGAAAAATAAACCAGTGCAAACATTAGTAAAATATTATGCAAAAATGTGCAAGGTACATTATTTACAGAGGAAGCCAGGCTGGTATTAAAGAGAGAATGCAATCAACAATACACTAACATGGCAACAAAATAAAATATAAAATAACAAGGCAGGGTGCAAGTCTAAACATGTAATATGGTACCACTCTCCCTTCAACAGCAGCAGTTTGAGCCTTTGCCAGTTTTCCAGGGAGGCTTTACTTTTCACCACCCCAGAATGAGAACCTTGCTTCTTTGCAGAACAACACACATATCTAAAGGCTACCCTGCCCACAAATCGGAGAGAATTGTAGTACAGCAATGTACAATATGTATAAAGATCAGTTTTGTAGGATTTGCGTATCATATTAAAGGGCTGGATTGGTAAGGTTTTGCTGCTTACCTCATCTTCATACAATGCCATGCCACGAGATGAACCAGAAGTTCCTGTGCGTTTCATCTAAGAATAAAAATAATAAGGGTTATTTCTTAAATTTTACTAACTAGCGTTTAAGGTACAGTAGTCAGTTCAAACTGATGTGTTACATTATCATTCTAGTTCTGCATTACATTAGCATTTCTAGTTTTGCATTACATTAACATTTCTTGTTCTGTATTACATTAGCATTTTTAGTTTTGCATTACATTAGCATTTCTAGATTTGCATTACATTAGCATTTCTAGTTGTGCATTACATTAGCATTTCTAGTTCTGCTTTACACTAGTATTTCTAGTTTTGCATTACATTAGCATTTCTAGTTCTGCATTACATTAGCATTTCTAGTTCTGTATTACATTAGCATTTTTAGTTTTGCATTACATTAGCATTTCCAGATTTGCATTACATTAGCATTTCTAGATTTGCACTACATTAGCATTTCTAGTTATGCATTGTATTAGCATTTCTAGTTCTGCATTACATTAACATTTCTAGTTCTGTATTACATTAGCATTTCTAGTTCTGCATTACATTAGCATTTCTAGTTGTGCATTACAATAGCATTTTTAGTTCTGTATTACATTATCATTTCTAATTATGCATTACATTAGCATTTCTAGTTTTGTATTACATCATTTGTAACTTTCTACCTATTGATGTGTCAGTGCTATGCTATGATACCTTGCCATATCAAAAGAACGGGAAGATAATACATAAGAGTAGAATGCCAAGCAAAGCAGGGCAAACAGAGATTAAGCTAAGCAGAAGCTCAACCTCAAGAGGACAGCTTCAGCTGAGAAGAGGGAAGGTGCGGGTAATATGATGTAAGGAAGCCTTTTTCACTCAAATGGTGGTTAACATGTGAAATGCATTGCCTGTAGCAACAGTAAGGCAGACAGAATAGATTAATTCAAATTACGTCTTGATAAATTCTTTGATGAGAAAAGTACATAAGGGTCTAATATGGTACCTACACAAAGTGCAATGTATAGTACTTTACAGTGCCTGGCAGGGACAAGTGGGCTTCTACTGATCTTCAGGCCCTTTCACACAATCTACTCTGCACTGCTGCGAGTGGTGCACAGCAACTAGAATGTTACCTTGCTTGCCTTGAAAAGCCAAGCTGCACTGCATCTGAGGGTAGCATTCGCTGTCCTGGTGTGCCCTGCTTTCCTGGGTTCACCATTGTGGTTGTCTGTTTTGTGCCACATCCTGCTGCTGTATAATCAATATACAGCACTTGCATCAATACAGCCCAGCAAGCAAGCAAGTCTCAGGCTCTCGTACAGCCTGAAAGACAACAAAAATGCCAGAAGAGCCACAAGACCACTGCAGGATTGCTGTGTATAACCAAAAGGCAGCGGTGCAGACGGAGTGGAGCGAGTTATTGGGTACTGCAGTGCTGTGAGTAGGGCTCCATGTAAAAGGGTCATTTGTTTCCCATGGCTTACTGCCACTGATGGTTTTACTCTCCCCCAATCAGGCCATATACAGTACAACATTAAATTCAACACACAATTCTAGTATTCTATGAACACACATTTCTGATAGATCCTGGCAAAAAGCGAACTACAGTATATATTTATTCTCAGTCACTTATAGTTGTTTTCTATAGAATATAGGAACACCCTGGGCTTGATTCACTAAGGGACTTGGTATGCACCAGAAGAGGGTCTAATGAACTACACAGCTGTGCACTGCCGAAATGGTCCCACCAGGACACAACAAATCCTCATTCACCACCCTCAGCAGCCTCTTCTCTCAAGAGTGTAGCAACAGGGTGGGGAAGCGGGAGCTTGGGAGCAATGTCAGTCAGGACACTGGGCTAACAGTTGCAAGCCTGATCAAGATCTGAAGTGGATCTCCTGCTTTGCAGAAGCAAGGAATCATGGAATATGGTAGTCTCACACAGGGCCTCTGTATCCCATTGTTCTGCATTTGTTTTATTTTAAATTATTTTTAAAATTTACCATAACCAGCCCAGGAGCTCCAAGCTGTCCATGTTAAGGGGGCTGGACACTGCTTTCCCAGAAGGTACTACACTGGTATCCACAAAGCACTTGCAGATAGGGATACGAGAATTGGTACGGATATATTCAGAACCACCCAGAACCTATGCCATTTTCTGTAAAAGAACCTTATCAGAACCTTTTTTCAGGTTCTACTAAGATTCTGATAATGTTTAAAACATTGATTATGTCTATCTATGAAGATGGCTGGTGGTGGTGGTAGTAGGAAGACACAAAAGGAAGCTGAAGGTAGTGTAGTACCACTTCAGGATTTTCTTAGATCCCTTTTCCATCATTGATAATAGCTTAGGGGAGGACACTTATAGTTAAAACAGTTATAATTTCAACTGAAAGGTTCTGAAACTTCTGATAAGGTTTGGATAACCTTTTATGGCTTATCAGAACTTTTGGAACCTTAGAACCTTTTGAGGTTCTTCCATCCCTACTCACAGAAACATTCTCCCAGTATAGTGGGGCATCCCAATAGGCTCCAGAAGCAGCACAATGTCTTCCTTCTTAATCAGCATACCATGATTCCTGTTACATACCACCTCTGTCCCATCCGCCCCAACTGCCCATCCAAATGCACAGGATCTGGTGCAGTCAGGGATTCACATGGTTGTACAAGTGAGGGACTATGTTTGTGCTTCTGCAATCCATGTAAATCAGACCTGTGATTCATATATTGCAGCACATATAGCCAAAACAACTTAGTGCAGTGAGTCCCCAGGGTTTTTTGTAGTTTGCCAACACTGCTATTATCTAACCTGCTGGTCTTCTGTACCAGGGAACTGAAGGAAGAAAGGAGGGAGGACACAGTACGTGTTCCTTGAAAGTGATCCACTCACCTGCTGGAAAGTTAAAATGGGGGGAAGGGTCTGCCAAGGATCAATACTGAAAGTGAGCTAAAACTACAAAAGCAAAGTTCAGTTAAAAATTAAAAACAAATTGCTGCTAAAAAGTATCACACTTTCATTGGCAATGGTTTCTTTTTAAATAAAGTAGGTTACATACCTGCACCCTGCATTTGGCTATATTGAATCTAAGGCTCTAGGATTCTGATCAGTCTTGAAGTTTGTCCCCATCCTCAAATGGGTCCACCACCCTGGCCAACTTACTGCCATCAGTAAATGTCAGTGGCCTGCTGGAGACTCCAGCGTTCAGATCATTGATAAAAATGATGAGAAGCAGTGGCATCAGCACAGGTATCTGAGGCCCGCTAATGAGTACTCCTCCCCACCTGCATTAGTGCCCATCAACCACAACCAGGTGTTAGGTCAGCAATCAAATGCTGGTCTCTGTCAGTCTGTGTACGTTTCACCAATATATGGTGTTTTCACTATCTGTTTTTTGCACTGATGGTCTCTAATCTCCATGATTGCACTGTTTTTTTCAGTCTCATTTGTGTTGGTCTGAACACTACTGCGTTCACCTGGCCTTCAGAGTGCACACCTGCTGTTTTGTTTCATTCTGTTCAGCACAAACCTGCCAACATTAGGAGTCCCCAATAGGCCACAGTTGACTGACAGAGAGGAGCAGATATAACAGTTACGCCACCCCCAAAATGCCCACAATGTATTTTTTTAATGATAGTCCTTCTGGTTAGGAAAGTCCTTCTAAGGCTAGTAGAGTTTGGCTGTGGAAGAATAATTATGTTTTAATGTTTTCTACCAAAACCTCCTTTTACTGTAACGGGGATATGACAGCTCTGCCACCACTTGTGACAATCCCCATCCATCAACCTACTTCTGCAGTCAATTAGGATGATGCTAATACACATTTGAAAAATCCACTTTGGGTGGAACTAGGGATTTCACTGAAAACCTGATGCCCCTGCCAGTATTCATCAAGCAGATACATTCAGAGGATACAAGTAGGGAAATCCCAATATAAAGCCCTATTATATGCTGATGGCTTCTTGATCCTCCATGATTAAGCTCCTATGAGCATTCTGCCTCTTATGACTTTGTTACAGGACTTTGCCAAGATATCTGGATTGCACATTAATCATAGCAAAATGGAAGTCCTTCCCCTAAGCAGACATTGCCTACCTTTCATCTTTCAGGCTCTTGTCACAAGCAATCACAAGCATCTATGAAGCACCCATGTGCAGACCCCCTTTGACTTAAGCCCCTGAATGATACATGTATATATGTAAATAGGATGACATGTTCCTTACTGGGATCACTCTCTCCAGGCAGATGCTGAAATTCTTTTTCTGGTTTGGTTTAAGTTTTTTCAGAGAAACTCTAGTTTCGCCAATAAATTCATTGTGTCCAAATTTATCTTCATCACAAACAGAGATCCTAAAAAGGCAAGGAAAAGGATTGAAAGGAAAACAATCAACACAAATCAGAAACGATGCCTGGTAATTGATTGCTGGCTTTGATTTTAAATAATTGTATTTAAGTATCAAACACATATATTAAACAATGGGGTGAGCTGATATGCTGTCAGATAAAATCATATACAAGCCACAGTGTGTGATAACAGAATCGTTACCTGTACACAGCCCAGAACAGCACCAGACACATATGCTCTGTACACATCATGAAAAAATATCAGCACCCTTTACACGTCAGGAAGAGAACCTGCTGAATTACATTCTAACACACTAATTATAATTAAATCATCCCGGCTGTACAAAATTAAAAGAAAATACCATCAGTATCCCTTGTGCACAGCAACCCCTACTTACATAATAAAAACCTTATGTTCCTGAAAAATAAAAATCTCTGGTGAAATGAATCAGAATATTAACCTCATGGAATGCATCACTTTGTATGCATTATTATATAAAACTATGTGTACACTAAAGCGATATAACACACCATCTGGTAAATATAAAGAACTGTTCAATAAAGCAGCACAATATACACTGACATAGTATCAGCACATCCAAAAGAAACAAAAATAAAATTGAATACCTCAACGAAAACAAATAAAACAAGAAAGAAAAGTGAAAGCACGCTGACACCGCCGAAGCCGCACAGCCTAAGCCGGAAACACCAAATAAGGAAAGACCAATCAAAACATAGACAAACAGGACCAACCAATGAAAACGGAGAACAAAAACACATCACCCAATAAACACACGACCATAAAACAACCAATTAGAACATAGAAACAAAACCCATTCACAGAAGCACAAAGAACAACATGGAGCAACCCTGAACAAGAAAAAAGAACAGAAAACTACAGGTAAAATAAAACAACATCAGATAAAAATTAACCCAAGAAACACAAAAAAGGAAACCCCCTATTGCATAAAATGCATACATGATGGCAAGAGATGTGATACTAGACATCTTAACTCGTGGCAAGTGAGCTTGAGGATTAATCACTCATGGCTCCACTACTCGGAGCCACTTGTGATATTCCCTGAGTTCACTTGCCACTCATTAAGATATATCTCGTATCACACCCCTTGCCATCACGTGTCCCCTTATGAAATACTCTCAAGCAATTCAAATACCTAGTTGTATTGTTAATGCCCCATGGTCTTAAAAGTAAGAGCACCAGTCATCTGTTATTTTGATCACTGCCGCCACCAAGACTATATAACCTGGCTGTGGTGTCAGGATTCGCCACCTGCTTTGAATATGTAGCTGCAAACTTGTAAATGGCTGCTGCACAGTATATGGAAGCCATTATGCCCCATATGAGATTTCAAAAAGATAAAAATGTGGCCAGATGGTTATCATTTATGCATTATCTTGAGTCGAGCTTGGGTTACTCCATCCTGAGCCATCTTGCAGATTGGATGCACAGGAAGGTGTTTAAGAGGATTCATTTGACTGAAGGGGGGGAGGAGGAGAAGGGAAAGTATCACACTGACTTCATCTTTAGTCATGACCAGGACTCAGTAAAAGATCAGTTGTTTCCTTCTTTCAATTATCTGTTCTTCAATATGTACCGATGAGATGAGTAAAAGTCTGATAGATAAGACATATGACTTTGTTTGTTTATTACATACAAGACCCTCTAGGCAGGGCCTACTTTCAGAGGATATAGAGACAATCACAGAGCAGTTTAGGACAACAGTTGTTACATTTTACAATTTGAGGTTAAGAGCTACAGCAAGGTCATATACAATTGTGTGTACTAACAGGATATTTACATATGTACAGGATATTATTGTACAATATTACAGAGGTGATTGAGACAGAAATGTGAAAAGTTAGCCAATAAAGGTGGTAAGGGTAGGAGAGGGGGAGAAGGAGGGATAAAGGGAATGAGCTGAACAGCTAGTTGTAGGAGACACATTGGTCAGTAGGAGTGAGTGATGCTAGCAGCTGGGTTTTGAAGTGGTTTAGGGAGTCAGTGATTTTAAGTGAGGGGTGAGGGAGTTCCATAATTTAGGGCAGTTGAACGGGAAGCAGGCCTGCCCAAGTGAGGTTTTACGTCATGGCAGTGTTAGGGAGTTTTGAATTCTGTCCCTTGTTTGGTGAGAGGAGGCCACTGGACTCAGCAAGGAGTGGACTCCTGGAGATGCTCACCCAAGCAGAGCTTTTTTACCAGTAACTAGAGTGACATAGCACAGCCTGGAGTCCAGTGTGAGCCAGCCTAGGTTGCTATAAAGGGCGCATCTGTATGAGTCCTATTTCTGGTTGAGTGCAAAGTGGCAAGCCCTATTTAGCAGACCCATGACTCTATCAAGCACTCTGTTGCAGGCAGCCCCATAGACTGTGAGTCCATAGTCTACAAGGCTAAGGCTGTAGCTACAGACTAGTAGCTGTTTAAGCTCCTGGAGGAGGTTGTTTCTGTGTCTGTATAGCATGCCTAGTCTGGTGTTCAGTGTTCTATTTTTAGTTCTTTGTTTTATGAACTGTAAAGTTTCATGTCATTTGTTTCCTCTAAGGAGGCAGTATAGTGTAGCGGTTAAGGACACAGAGCTGCAAATCTGG
Organism: Neoceratodus forsteri; assembly: GCA_016271365.2. Taxonomy (NCBI): domain Eukaryota; kingdom Metazoa; phylum Chordata; order Ceratodontiformes; family Ceratodontidae; genus Neoceratodus; species Neoceratodus forsteri. Next base: position 12,392,946 of record JADMNL010000027.1, read on the forward strand.
AAACCTGGGTTTGAATTCCATCAGCCTCTGCTTGCATACTGTGTGACCCTGAGCAAGTCACATAACTTCCTTGTGCTCTCAGGTCGCACCTGGAAACAAGCTCCAGCTTAGTGTGCCTTTCCTTTTTAAGCAATTTCCCTTTACCCTTTCCCTTTCCTCTTTTCTGTGTTGTCCAATGATGTACATGGTTTTCCAAAGACTGAATGAACTTTAATTGCAATAAAATGTGTATGAAACGATGCCCCGATTAACTTCAGTGGAGAGTGCTGCAGCACTTCCAGACATTTACACTACATCATAAAGCCTTGGCATGCAGGAGCGCAGCTCTAAGTCTGGAAGGGGACGGCATCAGGCTGCTGGTATCACAATGCCAAAATACGATTCCCACCCCCCCACACACTCCCCAAAAAAGGAAAAAAACAACAATGCAAAAATTAAGGATGATACTAGCTGGCATAATGGGAGGTAATGTTACTTGAGCCTTATTCAAATTGCAGCTAAAATGGTGCTTTTTAATTCTATGTCTGACTTGGCAGAAAACAGGCAATGCAAATTAAGGAATAGAAGAAGGACTTCTACAGTGCCTCCCACCACCATTTACACAAGCAAGGCCAGATTTACACGTAAACAGACTATATCTGTGCATAGAGCACAAGGTTGACTTGGGGCAAGGCTCATGCCTTCTCAAAAAACAGATCCTCTGTTTTGCCCCTGGTCGTTTAAACCTTCAAGCCTGAATCTGCTCAATTTAAACCATCAATACCTTCACTGATGCTCTTCTCACCCAATGTCGGCCAATATCATTGAGTAAAAGGTGGGCATTATAAGTTCTCATTTCATTACTCCTTCTGCAGTACTATTAGTGCCAGTATTGAGAAAGGAACTAGAGGCAGCAGTGATCAACAGCAGAAAGTTGTGCTATAGAGAGAATGCTTATGATCCTGTCAAGCAGACTAAGGATTTAAAATTCCCAGATGAGTTTTAATTAAGCAAGAAGGCCCAACAGAGTGTTCGTTGTGCTGGGATAATGGCATGCCTCAGGTGGGTTGAAGCAAGGCGCTGAAGGCGGAGTGCTTCCACCACCTGAGAAGTACTGTTATCCCAGCACAACACACAACTTGGAGTGCCTTATTGTGATTATGAAATGGGTCAAATTTACTTTGATTGAATACATGATTTTCAAAAAGGAGTTTTTTGTTTACATTACTAGAAAAAGGAAGAAAGGGAAAAATACAGGAGAGGAAAAAAGTGGTGCTGCTGAGGTTGTGATGTGCTAGAGTAAAGCCTGCAGGTAGTGCTGCTGCTGCTGCATGAAAATTGGAAGATCCTTTTCATAGGAAAGTTGCCTGATTTGGGGAAAAAAAAACAGTTGTCAGCTATTGGAATTAACTGCACTTTGCGGTTTAAATTCTGGTGGTTTGTGGAGGTGGTGTCAATGTCGGGCTCAGCTGTCTGAAAAAATGGCAGTTAGAATTCTAGTTTTCACTGTTACTGTTAGTGTCTGGGTAGGCAGCATCAATTTCTTAGTCAGGGTGGGTGATGTGAACTTGTCAGTTGGGGCAGGCGGCATCAACATCTTGCTAACATTTTGGATTGGTAGTGTCACACATGCACTCAGCAGGTCAGGCCCTCTGCTTCCACAGTGCCTACCTCCGAGCACAGTATTGTGAACAGGTAACAGACAAGGTAACCCTCCTGTCTGCTTGTGGGTCAGAATCACCTTTTAGTCTCAAGTTCTGGAGGGATTCAAACTGTGAACCTTATGCTAGTGTACCTAAATGTATAGGCTCAGATAATCTGCTCTTCGGGGGATGCCAGATATCTTTCGCCTAAGGGCATCTAACTAGGTATCCAAAATGAACCCTTAAAACTCTATAAAAGACCTTAGGTATATTCTTACCTCTTCTCAGTTTGGTAACACCATTACGCTTATGAACAGTTTTGTCAATCTTAACCCTCCATACATCACATGCGAAAGAAAGAAATTGGAAGACACACCAGGCAGTCTCTTTAAATATAGATTTACTTAAAAAGGGATAAAAACATGTAAAATGTAAACACAGAACAATATATCACAAAGCATACAATCACTTAAAAGAAAAGCAAAGTAAACTACAAACTCTTACCAACATACAGTTAGACTTTTTCTATCTATTGTATACCTCTACACAGTGCATAAAGTTAGATGTTGTTTCTAAGAGTCCAGAAAAGAAGTGTTACAGTTGAAACACAGAATACAATTTAAAATGCTGTGTTTCAGCCCCTTCCATGATGTCATCTAGCGCCTCATTTCATAATATAAAAAATATACAAAACAGGATGTCCTATCAGGGGGTATATTAAATAAGGTGACATCAGCAAAAACTCATTTTCCAGATTATAAGTCCGTGATTTCCCAGTTCCTTCTCTTAAGACATCATAAAAGTTTATGATCTCCATCCTCTGGCAGGATCATAACATCCCATTTCATTTCCACTTCAAAGAAGCAACAGGTCATAAAATGCATATTTTAGTTTCCCAGCTTCAAAGCAGCACAGGTCATAAATACGGCCATAAAATGCAACTTGGAAGTTAATCACATTACAGAGATCTGCTGTTTAATATATATCATGTCATTTTAACTGAAACCTGGGGGTGGGGCCCCCATAGCACAGGATGTCTCATGGGAGACACTCACAAACCACATTCTATATTACAAATATCATAGAGCAATCATAACCAGCTGGCCTAGCGTCACAGGTGGCATGCTGACAGTTTTGTTTTCTGACCGGTGGCACTGCAGTGGATGTCATTTTCTGGAGGGAGGGTGAACACTACGGCCACAGAATGGACTCGGGAGATAAAATGCAGCGGTACAACTCTGGAGGTAGAAACATGAAACTGAAGAGTACAGTGTCATACAATGGTTTGAGACTGGGCTTTGTCTGATTAGCAATGCCAGAGCAGCGAGAGCTGCTGCTGTGACTGTGTAGTGATTTTATGGCAGGTTTAAGGTGAACAGGCAAGACAGCTGACTGGATCTTCTTCCAATGCTGTTGTGCTGGGATATTGTTGCGGGGTTCTGAGGTCCTTAGCCAATCAGGTTCCTAGATTCTTTGTCCCCATTTCATAATGTACTTTACTTTGTAACTATTGAGACACATCAGGTGGTGAGAGCATCAGGGACAAACAGAAAACAGTAAATTGTGTTTTAAACAACATGGAAGGCATGGCTGACTGACAGACAACTTTCAGGGTATAACTGCATGCTCAGAAGTAACTACTACTCAGGAATACACTCTGTGAACACTTGATTTGATTATATTGGGGGTCTCTGTTCCCACCTCCATTTTGTTATTGAAATATTGGTTTAATATAGAAACACAGAATTTGTTGGCAGAAACAAACAGCTTGGCCCACCCAGTCTGCCCAGATGTTCCGTGCCTGTTTTGTCTCCGCATATTCTAACTGGTGTCCATCAACTATCCCCTGCCTTGCTTGTTCACCAGTATTCCCATATGCCTATTCTATGCATGTTTGAACCCCCCCCCACTGTTTTCACCCCCATTACCTTTGGTGGCATGCTGTTCCAGGTGTCCACCACTCTTTCAGTGAAATAGTATTTCCTCATATAACTTCTAAACTTCCACTCCTCTAGCTTTGATGCAATCCCTCTTGTTCCATTGTACTTCCTCATTTGAAACAGGCTTCCCACCTGTACTCTGTTCTCTCCCCCCACCGTGAGGTACTTGTAGGTCTCTGTGATGTCCTCCCCCCTCCCATCTTCCAGGGTGTACAGACTGGGATATCTCAGTCTCTCCTCATATGGTTTCTCATGCAACCCCTGCACTGTTTTAGTTGCCCTCCTCTGGACTTCCTCTACCCTGTCTACATCTTTTCTGTTATGTGGCCTCCAGAACTGGACACAATATTCTAGGTGTGGTCTCACCAATGACCTATACAGTGGTAATACCACCTTCCTCTTTCTGCTGGTGATACCTCTCCCTGTGTAACCCGACATTTCACTGGCTGTGTCCACTGCCTTGTCACACTGCCCTGTGACTTTGAAGTCACCAGATATTATAACCCCAAGTTTTCTTTCCTGTTTAGTGACCAACAGTGCCTCCCCCAGTTGTATATGCAGCTGCTGTGTTTCTATGCCCCAGGTGCATGATTTTACACTTTTTGGCATTAAACTTCAGTTGCCATATCCTTGATGACTCCTCAAGTTTTCTATGGTTCCTACTTATTTTCTCCAACCCCTAAAGTATCCACCCTATTACAGATCTTGGTGACAGTTCTTCTGTGATGTCCCTTATGAAGACATTGAACAGGACCAGTCCCAATACTTAACCCTGTGGCACTCTGATGGTCACTGTCCCCTCATTAGAGTGAGTGCCATTTACCACCACCTTCTGCCACCTATCCATTAACCAGTTTCTTACCCAGGTTACAACTTTGGGTCCCACCCCTAGACTATCCAATTTCTTTATCAGTCTCCTATGTGGCACAGTGTTGAAGGCCTTGCTGTAGTCCAAGTAGGCCACATCCACTGCCCTTTCCTGATCTATTTCCCTGGTCACCAAGTCAAAGAAATCAATCAGATTTGTGATTGTCTGCCATGACTTCCCCCTTGTGAATTCATGCTGCCTTTGGTCTTGTAAGCTACTGGATTCAAGATATTCCACTGTCTTTTCTTTTAATGGGATTTCCATGAATTCCCTCAACACTGATCCAGAAACAAATGATTTAATACCTTACTGACTGGTGTACATTTGCTAGCCTCCTCCCTGCAGCAGCTCTTATGGAGGGGAACTATGTCAACTGTCCTCCAGTCTCAAGGAACCACTCCTGTTTCCAGTAATATGTTGAATAAGGCTGACAGTGGTGCAGCAAGCTCCTCCCTGAGTTCTCTTAACCCCCCCTCCCCCCGATGCATTCTGTCCAGTCTCTTGGCATTGTCCAGTTTCAGGTTTGCAAGTCCCTTTGGTACTCTTTCCTCTGTAAATGGACTTGTGATCACCTTCCACCCTCCACTGGTATTCCTGCTGCTCCTGGTTGGTCCATCCCCCTCTCTCTACACTGTGATGACTGAGCAGAAGTACCTGTTCAGGGCCAACCCGGCCATGAAGCAATAGTGCTATCATTTGTGACATCGATGGCCCAAGTTCAGAAGCAAACTTGGGGTGTCAGAGAGTCAGTCAGGGAGGAGGAAGATCAAGCATCCAAAGATCTGCTCTCCTCCTCCGGGGAACAGGCCAGCATGCGCCTGGCCCCCAGTGAAGGCTAGGGGTAGGCAGTCTGAGGTGTCCGAAGATAATGGAGGTGTGGCCGCTGTCAATGCACATCATGCAGGAATGTGCGATGTGCATCATGACAGCACCGCATGTCCACACCTCCTCCCAGAAACAAGAAAAAATGTCCAACCCATAGGATGACACCGGTCCCTTGCATGCCCCGCACCTGGCTATCCAGGCCCTGTCCAGCAGAAGAGGATTGATGGTGAGGGTTAGGGAAACCCACAGACCCCAACAGGGGGAAAGCCCTGGGGGCAGATGCAGGACAGGTAAGACCTGAGGATGCTGGGGTGACGGGGATGGTGGGACCAGTGGAAGGGGGGCAGTTCGACAGGAGAGAAAAAAAGTACTTGATCACATTATCAGCTTTTTCCTGATCCTACACAGCACAGTCACCATCCACCAAACTCCTTATCCTCACTGTTCCTCCCCTTACCTTCCTCTTCTCACTTACATACCTGAAGAAATTCTTGTCCCCTTCTGCCTCCTATTTGGCTACGCTTTCCTCTATTTGTGCTTGTGCTTGCCTCACTGCTCTTCTTGCTTCCCTGTGTTTAACCTGGTGCTTCTCCCTATCATCCTCTCTCTCTCTGTGTTTGTACCTTCTGAATGCCACCCTTTCTTCCTTCTCTTTCATGGCCACCTCCCTAGAGTACCATAGTGGCCTTTTTCCTCCCTCTTTTACTCACTTTCAGTGGCGGAACCAGAATTTTGCAGTGTGGGGTGCTGAGGTGGTGTCCACACTTGATATTCATTTTTTGTATTTTTTTAAATCCTTCGTATTGTTGTTTATTATATTTTTCATCACATTTTTGGCAGAAAATACAAATGTAATCTATAGTTTTGAATGCATTTTTCCTTACAATCTATAAACCAGACTTATTTAACAAAGTGAAATGCAGCAGCACCAGGTAAGCAAGTTACAAGGGGGGGGGTGAAGTCTTCCCCTTCGTTCCTCCCTAGAACCGCCACCGCTCACTTCTTTCACACAGAGGCTGGTTGCCTTCCCTTATTCTTCTCCAGTGTTCCTCTACCCAACCCTAGCAATCCAGCGCTGCTCGGCTGTCTCTAAGGCAGCTTCCCATCACTTTAAAATCCACCCTCCTAAAGTTTAAGACCCTTGTCCTTGTGTGCTTTGCTTCTGCACCCATCTTACTACTGAACAACACTGTACAGTGATCGCTGGTCCCCAGGGGACTGCCCACTGTGACATCTGCTGTACTGTCTCTGTTAGTGAGAACCAGGTCCAGGATAGCTCCATCCCCAGTGGGTTCAGTGACTAACTGCCTGAGAAATGTGCCCTGTAAGGAGTCTAGAATTGCCCTGCTCTAGTCAAAGCTGGATGGAAGGCTTCAGTCCACAATGTGCCCTGTAAGGAGTCTAGAATGGCCCTGCTCTAGTCAAAGCTGCAGATGGAAGGCTTCAGTCCACAATGTGCCCTGTAAGGAGTCTAGAATTGCCCTGCTCTAGTCCAAGCTGCAGATGGAAGGATTCGGTCCACAATGTGTCCTGTAAGGAGTCTAGAATTGCCCTGCTCTAGTCCAAGCTGCAGATGGAAGGCTTCGGTCCACAATGTGTCCTGTAAGGAGTCTAGAATTGCCCTGCTTCTAGTCAAAGCTGCAGATGGAAGGCTTCAGTCCACATCAGGTAGAATAAAGTCCCCAACCAGCAGCATCTCCCCCTTATTCGCTATCCTGCCGCTGGTTTCCCCCAATTCAATGTCCAAATCCTCCCCCTGTGCTGGAGGTCTGTATACCCCCCAGTACAAATAGTGGCCCCTGCTACGCTTTCCAGGGTGACCCACAGCACCTCCTGCACTTCCATTTCCTGTAGGTCTGCTTGCACTTCTATATCCCTGATACCCTCCCTCACAAACAGGATACCCCCTTCTCCCTAACTCCCTTCCCTATCTCTTCTGAACTGAGAGTATACTGGCATAACCATATCCCAGTCGTGATTTTCAGTGCACCACTACTCAGTTATGGACACTATGTCCAGGACATTCTCCACTCTGGTGGTCTCCTGGTCCAGGGTTTCATTTCCTAGACTCCTTGTTTTGTCACACATGGCTCTCCAAACCTTGTACCCTCCCTACCTACAATCCGCTTCCTCCCCCACTCTTCCTGTGATATATACTGGGGGTGTGAGGGGAAGAGCCCTTCTAGTATAAATCACACTGAAAAAGAAAAAGTAAGTTATTATTGACCCTGGGCCAGTAATTGTCAGTTTTACTATCATGCTGTGACATCTCATACACCGACATCCCTGACAGCAACAGACACAATGGCGAGTGTCGGTATTGTACTATCAGGGATGTCGGCAAGTTTTCTAAGGGGTGGCTGCACCCACAAGCTCTGCCCCCCACACCCCTGGTCTCTAAATATACAACTCTGAGTTGGAGTTGTATCGGGGATGGGGCGCAACACCAGGAGATGCAGGGACCAGCACAGTGACGCGACGATTTCAGGCAAAATCTGTCACTGTACTGGTCTTCACGGTCACAGAGTCGACCGATGGTCAGCATACCATAATGGTCCTGGTAAATAGATACAGGCAGATGATTCTTCAAGGATGCCACTTTCAGCTAGTGGATGAATGCCACATCCAGAATTGTTATAATTGTGCACATCAGACATTCCATTTCCTTAAAGGAGAACAATGGAAAACTACCAGTGTTCACCAGCTGGTGCCAAAATGCCTGATTTCTTTTAGACAGTATGGGATTTTTTCACATTGCCTGTATATGTTTTTTTTAATCTTCGGAACAGTCTGCCACAACTTCTGCTTTCCACTGCGGGTAAGCACCATCTCATAAGCTGCTGCATGCTTCCCTCGCTTACTTTATGCTAACATGCCCTGCCAACTTCAGCCACTGGTCAGCAGGGCATGGTAGCATAAAGTAAGCAAGGGAAGCATGCAGCTGCTTGTGAGATGGTGCTTGCCAGCAATGGAAAACAGAAGTTGCAGTAGGCAGTTTCAAAGTTTAAAAAAACATATACAGGTAATGTAAAAAAAATCATGTACCATCTAAAAGTGCTAATCAGGTGTTTTGCCATGAAAGATGGTAGTTTTCCATTGTTTCCTTTACTGCTGTAGGTGCCCAAGGTTTCATGTTCAAAATGAGGGAACAGGGACGGCCTGGTGGCGCTGAGGGTTGAGGTGCTGGACGCCATACCTCACGCTACGCCGGCGACCCAGGTTCGGGAACGGACTTGGGTTGGAGGGGGTCAGTCGGGGAAGGGAGGATGGAGCGTCCCAGTGGATGCTCTCCTCCCTCGGGGTGGGATACCAGGGGTGCTATAGAATGCCTGACATCCTGAGAGAGCCAGTGGGTGCACCGGCTCTCGAGGGGCATGGCCACTTTGCTTACTGGAGCCGAGGAGGGGGACGCTGTTAAGCACTTGAGAGGAGCGTGCATCTGCACATCAACTCTCTGGACTTATGTCCTATGCGCCAGTGTCTCAGGCGGTTGGGTAACAGAGGGATACAATTCCAGAGGAAAAAGTCCTTCACCTCTCTTAGGTGACGACCTTTCCAGCAGCACGAGCACCTCTACCAGCAACATCAGGGCAGACTCCGTTGTACAAGCCCTCTCCCTGAAACATTTGGGGAAAAGGTAATGGGGGACCTTTCCTCACCCCACCCGGGGGGCAATCCAGGCCATCATGGACTTAGGGGAGTCGAGCTGGGGCACTCTAGGGGCAGACCTTGAGTGGGGAAGGCTGGCGCGCGTGCGGCATTGAGGGCTCTGATTGAGTGCAGAGTTGAGGGCAGATAAGGTGGTGGGGATGAAAAGAGATAAAAAAAATTGGGGAACAGAGGATTTTAATGGAGTGGGTACTGGAAACAACTGGTGCAAATTGTTAGCAGTTCTGTGGGCTTAACAAATGGAGGTGGGGTCTAGGGTGGATGTGACTAGCTGTGTGTGGAATGGGTTTTAAATATGTATGGGGTGTAGTACAGTATGTGTGATTTACAGCTGGGTTGGAGAATGGGTTTAAAACATGAGGTAGTGTGGATGTGAATATCTTGGTCAGAGAATAGATTTAAAGGTATGCAACTTAAAGCATTGGCTTTGGGTATAAAACCAAAGTAAAGAGACAAGATGTGTGCAAGTAGTGGTAAATGGGGTTTAAAATATGGGGTTGGGAGTATTTTAGCAGCTGGCTGTTAGCTGTGGTTTCAAATAGGAGAGTGGAGTGCATTTAATAAGCTGGGGGGAGCTGGTACTAAAATTATTGGGGAATGGTGTTTGACACCCTGCAGAGTGGGAAGAATACAGGGTAGGATTTGTGCGAGTTCCTGGGAGAGCTAAAACATGATTGTAGGTCAATTTGTGGTTTGGTTTATGATTCAACAACTTATCACATAGTCTTAGTAATGTAGTGACACTGCTGCGCACGGGCCCTGCCTGCACCTGATGAGCCGCAGTATTTGCAGTCTTTATGAGTGCATTAGAGCAACAAGTTCAGCTCTACCTGCGAATCGAACACTCGCATTTCAGATGTTTGATTCTTGTGGACTCTTGTGAACTTCTGAGCCCAAATTTGAACTTTCAGTTTACCTGGTGGGAACCAGTTGAACTGGCTTAGCAGTTGAACCCACCCTCCACACCTTGTACACCTCCAAATCACACACACACACACACACACACACACAGCAATTGCCAGCCCCTGGTACCAGGAACCAACACCATCTTTTGAATATATCACTCATTACAACCCCACCCAGCCCAAGCCCCAGATATAAACAGTTGCCCTTCTACCCCCAATTTGCTACAGGGCAATAGTAGTAAGAGCATGGCTGCGTCAGCTCAGTAGGGTCCTCTTCCTCCTGGCCTGTCAAAATGAGATAAAATATTTATAGTATTTTTGCAGGCTCTTGATCGTGTTTCTGGAGCCAACATCATAAATTATTCACAGCAGCGATGTTCAGAAGAACTTTCTGGGAACTGCGATGTTGCCCCATTTGCAGGCACCTCTCTGGGCTGAGGGAGGAGGTTGCCAGGCTTCAAGCACAGTTGGTAGGAGCGCTGGGGACTTTTGCCCCCAACCAGGGACCACCATACCACCAACCGCTGCCACAGAGGGTACTCAGTCAGAGGCCTGGATGGACTACGGTGTGCTCAGGGAGGTTGAGAAAGGTGGAGTTCAAGCACCCCCCACAATCAGTACAAATAAAGAACAGATATGATGTTCTCAAGGAGAGGGAGATCCCTGAAAGGGAACCCAAGATTGTGACAAGGGGTGAAGGGCAGGCCCACTAGGAGGGGGCACATGGGATCAGGCCAGAGAATCCTGGGGAGAAGGAAGCTTCTCCCAGTGGGGTACTCAGTAGTTTAGGGTATGGCAATAGGATTAGGCATCACAAGGGAAAGGGAGGTTATGTGTCTCCCAAGAGGCACAGCTCTGAGGGATGGGGAGTGGATCCCAGTTAAGGGAAAAGGGTCTGGCTGTGGGGGTGGACCAGGAGGTTACAGTACGGGGAGGGGGATGAAGGAGGGTCAGGACAAAGGGCAGGGATGGCATTGAGGATGAGTGAGCTCCAGGTGGGAAGGGGCACAAGTTAGGTACAGAGAGTGGTAAGAGAAGGGGCAGGACTGGGGAGGTGGCTGGGGGTGGAGTTGAGGGTACAGATAGGTACGCAAATGTACAGGGCAGGGTGGACTCTTGGGGCAGGCACAAGGAATGAGAGTTTAGGGGAGGGATGAGAAATGGGGGGGGACGTGCTAGTGCTGGGTGATTCCATGCTAAACGAGGTCAGATGGGGGAGTAAAGGGGAAAGACATAGTCGCATATGGGTAGAGTCTGTACCTGGGTTGATGGCAGATAAAGCAGGACAGGCTATTCTCAAGTGTGCAAAGAGGGGAAGGCATAAACCACATGTGGTGGTGCACATGGGTACAAACAACTTGGCAGGGGAAATGGTAGAGATGGTTAGGGAGAGGTTCATGGAACTGTGTAAGTTGAGTGAAGAGGTAGGGGGCTCAGTGACCTTCTCTGAGGTACTCCCAGTGCCCAGGGCAAGTACGGCAAGGAAGGGTAGGATAGATGATTTCAACAGTTGGCTGGGAAATTGGTGTCAATCCAAGGGGCATGGGTTAGTGGGAGGCTGGGGCAGGGTCTTGGACAATAGGGATCTGTATGCAGGGAACAGATTACATTTGAGCAGGGAGGGAAGGGGGTGCTAAAACAAATTAGAAGAATACATAGAAAGAAAGGTTAATTTAAACTAGTCGGGGGGGGGTGGCGAGTGGGTTGCTGAAGGGAAGGCTCTCCGGAGAGGGGGGAGACAAATGAGCCTACCCCCCATAGAAACTGAGTTGGAAGCAAGGAGGAACTGAAGGGCAGGACTGAGAAGGGTGGGAAATTGGATAAGGAGTGTAAGGGAACATCTTGGAGGGTTGTCTCCTTGAGTGCAAGGAATCTGGGGAACAAAACTGCAGAACTACAGGCTCTGTTGGCAGAGGGGATGGTGGACATAGCTGTTATCACAGAAACATGGGCCAACCAGTACCAGGACTGGGACCTGATGATCCCAGGTTATAGGATTTACAGGAAGGGTAGGGGCAAAGGGAAAGGGGGAAGGGTAGAAATGTATGTAAGGGAAGGGATAAAGTGTGCAAGGGAAGAGGGGGAGGAGGGTAGGACAGAGGCCTTGTGGATGTAATTCCAGGACATGAGGAATAGGATTCTCAGGATGGGGGTGGTATACAGGCCACTGACTTAAGGGGAAGACCTGGACAGGGAGCTGGTGGAGCAAATTAGGAAGGTGCATGGGAAAGATAACACAGTGATCATGGGGGATTTCAATCTCCCAGGAGTTGATTGGGGTACCCCAGCCACCTCAAGTGCTAGGGAGTAAATAGTCCTGGATGCCTTCCAGGACTGCTTCCTGGCACAGATGGTCACTGAGCCGACTAGGTTAGGGAATACAGTGAATCTAGTTCTGGTCAACAGGGAGGTTGTAAGGGAGGTGGGGGTGGAGGACCCGCTGGCTGGGAGTGACCACCACTCGGTGTGGTTCACACTTATTATGAGAAGAGTAGCAACAGGTACAGGGACCAGGGTGGTGGACTTCAGACAGGCTGACTTTGGTAGGATGGGTGAAATCTTAAGGGGGCATCTGGAAGGAATATAGCCACACTAGGATGTGAATCAGAAATGGGAAAAAATCGAATTGGGGATATTGGAGGCTGCTGAGACATGTACCAGATTGCAGTGCAAAAAGGGAAGGGCTAAAAAACTGATCTGGTTAAGTAGAGGGGTCTTAGAAATGGTGAGAGCTAAAAAAGAAGCGTTCAAGAAATGCAAGAAATTCTGGAAGGGGAGTATAGGCAGGAGTATGTGAAAACGTCCAAGGAAGTTACCAGGGGAGTCAGAGCAGCTAAGGCCTCCAGGGAATTGAGGCTGGCGTGGGGCATCAGGGATGGGGAAAAGGACTTCTTCAGATACAGTTGGGAGAGAAGGAGCTGCAAGGACCAGATAGTTAGGATCAGAAAGGACCGGGGGCAGAGAAAGGGTGGATCAGGCAGAAGCACTGAATGAGTACTTCTGTTCTGTATTCATGATGGAGAAAGGATGGCAGCTTCCACAGGGGGTTGGCAGGGTGGTGGGGGGGAGAAGGGGTAACGGATGGGGTGATCACTGAGGGTAGGGTTTTGGAAGGATTAAGGGCTCTGAGGGTGAATAAGGCACCAGGACCGGATGGCATACACCTCAGGGTGTTGAGGGAAATAGCCAAGATCCTGGCTGGACTGCTGGTATAACTGTTTAATACCTCCCTGGACACAGGACACTATAATGCTGTTTTAGTCTATTTATGTATATGTTTTATGTACAGCGCCATGGTTGTGAAAGGCACTATATAAATAAAGCTGATTTGATTTGATTTGAGGGTGTGTATCGCATGACTGGAGGATGGTCCACGTGGTACCCATCCATAAAAGTGGACCAAAGTATGAGCCGAGTAATTACAGGCCTGAAAGCTTAACTTCCATTGTGGGGAAGCTGATGGAGACGATACTTAAAGAAAGGCTGGTGACCTTTATGGAAGACAATGGGCTCCAGGACAGTCACCAGCATGGGTTTGTCTCCAGAAAATCCTGCCAGACAAACCTAGTTGAATCATATGACTGGGTCATGAGGAAACTTGACAAGGGTCATGTGGTAGATGTCATATACTTGGACTTCAGTAAGGCCTTCGATTTGGTGCTGCATGGGAGGTCGGGAAGGAAGTTGAGATACGTGGGGGTGGGGACTAAGATGGTTAAATGGACTGAGAATTGGCTGCAGAGGAGACAGCAGAATGTAGTGGTGATGGGGAACTCTTGTCTCCAAGGGCTGTGATGAGTGGGGTGCCGCAGGGATCGGTACTGGAGCCAGTGCTGTTTGGAATATTCATAGCGGACATCTCATATGGCGTCAGGAATAAGATCAGTCTATTTGCTGATGATACAAAATTGGGGGCAGTGCTGGATGATATAGCAGGTTGGCAGAGGTTACAAGATAACCTGACCAAACTGGTGGAGTGGTTGGAAGCATTTTCAATGTGAAAAATTGCAAAGTCCTGCACTTTGGAGCAAAGAACCCAGGGAGGGGTTACCAGCTGGGAGGTGTGCAGCTAGGTTCCACCGATGAGGAGGAGAAGGATCTAGGGATGGTTGTAATGGGGAAGATGAACAATACAGAGCAGTGTAGGAGGGCAGCAGCAAAAGCCAATAGGATGCTAGGTTGTATCACAAGAGGAATCTCCTCCAGAAGCAGGGAGGTGATCCTGCCTCTCTACAGGGCACTGGTCAGGCTGCACCTGGAGTACTGTGTGCAAATCTGGCACCTATATCTGAAGAAGGATGTGAAATTACTGGAAGGGATACAATGCAGGGCAACAAGGATGATCCAGGGATTAGAGGACAGACCATATGAGGAGAGGCTGAGAGAGCTCAACATGTACTCCTTGGAGTAGAGAAGGGACCGGGGGGAAGGTGTGTGTGGATATGATTGAGATCTTTAAGTATGTAAAAGCGATAAACAAGGTGGGCACTGAGTGGATACTCAGGCTGAGGAGGGGGAGGACACAAGAGGGTACAGCCTTAGATTGGAGGGGGAAAGATTTAGGACAGAAATGAGGAGACACTTTTTCATGGAGAGGGTCATAGCAGAATGGAATGCCATACTAGAGGAGGTGGTAGCCTGCAAAACAGTGGGTAGTTTCAAAAGGGGATGGGACAAGGTAAAGGGGGACTTGGAAGGGGGGGGTGGGACAGCTAGAAGGTGAGGGTGCTAGCTGCACACTCAAGCAGACTTGATAGACCAGGTGGCCTATTTCTGCTGGCAAATTCATATGTTCATATGTTCGTAACCCCAAATCCCAAAAATCCCTCTATCTTTACTGTACCCCCCCGTCCCCACTTCCTTGCCTGGATTTCGTGGGGCCATTCAGCATCCAGTTCCACAGACTAACTCAGGTGTCCGGTTTTTCCATTCATTCATATACTGTAGTGAGCTCATCCCCTTGGGGGGACTGAGGGTATAGCCATCTTATAGTTAAAACGTTATTATAGGGCTTTGAAAGGTGACAGAGTGACCACATTGACTAAATAGTCCACACTCCATGGAAAAACATATTCTGTACTTATAAAGGTGACCTGAATGATGCTCCAAAACATGGTTAAAAAATGGTATCTGAGGCATACTCAAGTGCTTATAGGTCATGAGAAGCACTGTACTTGGTCCGACAGTTGATATAGCAGTTAAGTGATGCGTTCAATTCTAACCTACCACCCTACCCACCATTAAGAGGGTATTTTAATGGATGCTAAATCTGTCCACATGAACTTTCTGTCTTATTGTCTGCTGCCATATGCTTCTAACATTCAAGACAAAAGGCACTCGGTACAGAAAGGACCACTACAGTTTGTATTTATCTTTCTGTCTGTCTGTCTATCTATCTGAGTGTTATTAAGTAACTATTTAAACTTTTATTTATAGGGCATCCTTCCTCAAACACTTCCTTTAACACTTTAATTTAATGTACTGACAGCCTACCCATTGATGGAGAAATCCATAGAAACATAGAAACATAGACTTTGATGGCAGATAAGGACCGCTAGGCCCATCTAGTCTGCCCATTTCCTATCTACAGGATAGGCCGCAGATCCTAGTTAACCAACAGCCTATATCTTCCTGCCCCCACAAGAATTGCCTTATGTCTGTCCCATACAACTTCCTCTGCAGAACGTTCCACCTGCCACTACCATTTCTGTGAAATAATGCCTCTCAGTTCCTCTTGAACCTCTCCCTTCCAACTTCATACAGTGACCCCTGGTTTCCTTCTGCTCTTAGAATGAACATACACCTGGTGTCTACTTTTTCAAACCCTTCAGGTACTTGAAGGTCTCAATCATATCCCTCTCTCCTTCTTTCCTCCACAGTAAACATATTGAGCTCTCTCAATCTCTCCTCATGGCTGTCCTCAAACCCAGGATCATTTTTGTTGCCCTGCGCTGTACCCTCCAGTAGTTGGAGGTCCTTTTCAAGTAGGGGCACCAGAACTGCATGCAGTACTCTAGGTGTGGTCTCACCAGGGACATGTACAGGGCAAGATGACCTCCCACCCTAGAAGTAATCCCTCTTGCTATGCACCCTAGGATCCTGGTTGCCTTCACTGCTACCTTCCTGCACTGAGCAGACTGTTTCATCTCCCCAGTTACCAGCACTCCCAGATCCTTCTCCTTGGATTTTGTTAACGGACACCCTCCAGTCAGTAATTGTGTCCTGGGTTCTTATCTAAATGCATCACTTTGCCCTTCTTGGCATTGAAACCAAGCTACCAAGTGTGAGACCATTCCACCAGTTTTGCCAAATCCTCCTGAAGTACTTTTGCTCCTTCCCTCCTCCCCATCTACTTTGGCACAAATCTTTGTGTCATCTGTGAAGAGACTGATCTTGATCTCAATCCTTACTGCAGTGTCAGCTATGAAAATGTTAGCAGAACCAATCCCAGCACCGAGTCCTGAGGTACACCACTTGTTACTGCCCTGGGTTCAGATGCCTCCCCACTACTACCTTCTACTGTCTACCCTGCAGCCAGTTCTCTACCCATCTGACCAGTTTCCTCCTGCTACCAGACTCTTAACTTGCAGGCCAGCCTACTGTGTAGCACCGAGTCAAAGGCCTTGCTGAAATCCAGGTAGAGAACATCCACCACATGTCCCCTGTCTAGTGCCCTCATAACCCAGTCATAAAAATCAACCAAGTTCATCTGGCAGGGTCTGCCTGAGACAAACCCATGCTGCCTGCTGTTCTGGAGATTGTTATCCTCAAGAAATTGCACCAGTCTTTCCTTGAGGATTGTCTTCATCAATTTTCCCACAATTGCAGTAAGGCTCACTGTTCTGTAGTTCCCCGGTTCATCCTTGGGCCCACTCTTATGTATTAGTCTTACCGGTGTTGGTTAAGGTGCTTGAGAAGCTGATATACTGTATAACCAGCTAAAAGAATACCTTGAGATGTACAACATATTTACCCCCAAGCAATCAGGCTTTTGGGTGAAACATAGCACACCTCCACATTAGTAAAGGTTACAAATGACTGGTCCACAGTCCTTGATCACAAGCTTACTAACATGGCAATATTTTTAGACCTTAGCAAGGGTTTTGACACAGTGGACCATATCATCCTACAGAACAAACTAACAAATGCCGGTCTAGGTCCAGCTGCCATCACATAGTTCAGGTGCTACCTCACCGAAAGATGACAGCAATTGAAAGTTGAGGGTCTGTCTTTCACCTGCATATATATTGGTAAAGGAGTGGCCACAAGGTTCCATACTGGGGCCCTTATTATTTATGGTCTATATTAATGACCTAGAGTGCAATATTGCTAATGCCAATCTGTACTTTTATGCAGATGTACACCATTCTGTGCACTACATGCCCAACTCCAGAGCTAGCCATACATTCCCTACATGAGGTGTTCAATCAACTTCAAGTCAACCTACATGTATCAAAGCCCCAGTTAAACACAGTCAAAAGTAAGTATATGGTCCTGTTCTGCAAATCTGTCTGCCTCCCACCCCCACCTCATCCTAGGCATCACCACTCTTTCTAATGAAACACTGGAACTGGTAGACTGTTCGATATTTAGGCATGTGGCTGATAACAGACTATCATTCACAATACATGTAGAAAACCTCTTTAAAAAGCTTCAACAGAGGCTTGGGTTTTATTTCGAAACAAATCTTGTTTTAAATGTGAAGCTAAGAAAATACTTGTCCAAGCCACATTTCTACCCTTATTAGGCTACAGAGACATTATATACAGAACATATGAGCATACTGTATGAAGAAACCAGCAGATCAGAAATGCCACTGCCTCTAATTTGGCTCAGTCTAGATGTGCTGCAATATAGAGCACTGTGCTTTGTCACTAACCTACCTTTCAACACTCACCATTGTCTCCTGTACAAGGAAGTAGGATGGCCTTCTCTTGATACTAGAAGGCTTAGGCACTTAATCACCTGGTGCTTTAAGGAATGCTCCATTAACAAGGGATTTGGTAATAATTTTGTAACTGTGATAAAAATGAAATAGCTTGTATGTACCTCAAATATTTCCATGTGACTTGTCAGATTTTAAATGTAAATGGACAGAGAATAGCATACAATGTCTGGAACTAATAATTCAATAGAATTTTAAAAAGGTAGTAGATTTCAAGGTGCTGTAAGACGACTTTTAGTAGCTATAACAATGAACTAGATTTCTAAAGGAATATAATTGTCTTGCTGAGGTACGACTTTGGTCATTAAGCTGTCAATAGCACCTCTTATCAAATATATGCTCTCAATTATTCTAACTGTAGTGTCAATGAACATCTTGAAAAGCACTGGGGAAGTATTCAATAATTTAATGTGGTATGGAAAGAAACAACAATTTTTCCTGCATAAGTTAAAAAAATGAGCCATATTGGAGGTTTAAAGAGCTACTGACACCTCAAAGAAAACTTTAAAAAACGTTATAATTAAGTACAATTGTGCTTGCATTCCATTTATGTATTTCTCATTCCCGTAATTGATTACTAAGGAAATGCGAACAAATACATGATTGTTGTTCCTTACAGTTCAGTTTGAGTTCATCTGCCCCTTTAACTTACTCCCTACTTCAAGTCATAATTCTCTGTTGTGACATCACAATCTGTTGCCAGGGGAGTAACTGTGATGTCACAAGCAGTGCTCTATGACTTCAAGTAGGAAGAAAGCAGCAGGAATAGATGAAATCGTCAGAAGCAAAGCTCCTGTTTTCATACAAATGACTTCACTACTAAATAATGGGGAGGAGGAATGCAGAACTAATGGGAAATACAAACTGGACAGTACCTAAATGTTATGTTTTGTTAAAGTTCTGTTGAAAGCGTCACCAGCTCTTTAAAAGTGCCAGATCACTATTTACTGTACATAATTTTTTTATCTATTCAAACCAATCCTGCATTATTCATGTAAGCAGTCTGTCTCTTCTCCAAGCTCCAGGCAGGTTATAAGTGACTGATTGAAGGGTTAAGCCTGGCTCTGAGAGCAGAGATGGAGCAAAGCTGAACTTCATCAGCGAAGTTGCATAAAGTTCAAAAACTTTGAGTCACAAAAGCCGCATAAAGTTGATATTCCTCACCAACTGACTTCACTGGCTTTACAACATTTTTCAAGCAAAGTGGCATTTTTTATCCATGGGTGGCAACTTCACAAGCAAAGTTTGGTCACTTCAGGAAAAAGTACTCGCCTGGCACAAAATGTTGTGAAGTCGGTATTGAAACTTTGTGAAGTTGGCCAACTTCACAAAGTTCTGTCAAGCAAGGTTGTCTCACCTTTGCACATCTCCACCTGATGGTGGCTTCCTGCTGCACCTCAGTTAGGATACAGGGTGTCTGGAGTTTGTGCTCTGTGCTTGTTGGCTCAGTCAGCTATGTGCCCAGGCATGGATACTCATTGCTCTGTCCTTCTACATTTCTCTGTAAAGAGAGGAGGCTAGCTGAGAGGTCAAGCCAAACCAGGATGAACGTAAGCCCAGGGTTTCAGAGAGAGAACCAGAACAGGGAGGAGCCCAGAAGGATCTCTGTCACTCCGCACCCTCTCCTGGGGTGGGATGGGGTCCTAGTAATTTCAGAACAGGAAAGGGACCACTCTTGGTATGTCTGGAGCTCACAGTACCACTCACATGGGTTGACACCAGCCTTACAAGTAACAGCAATTGTATACTAACTTGCATTGTTAAAGATACCTTTATTGGTAAAACAAACACTCTGCAGGTGCTGCAAAATCTAATAGCCAATGTTTATGCCAAATGGGAATAACCATGGGTTACTGACACCTCTATAGCCATGTCAATTTTACACCCCATTTAAACACACGGTACATATATATTGCAGCTGGTGTCATAATAATCATAAAGTGTGGCATAAATCAAGTCACAAAGTGAAGAAGTTTGAAGTGCAATAATATAAAGTGCCAATAAAATACATATTTAAAAATTGCATAAAGTGAGAGAATCTCCTACTAGCCATAATCAGATACAAGTAGCCAAAAATTCATGTAAATTAGGGGACATCACTTAAGGAGTGTAGATTTTCGGAGACTAGTCCAGATGAATAAAGGAAACACTGCAGGCACCTGCAAACCATCTCAACTCACTTTCAATTTGTACACTGCCACCTTGCGTAAACATTCAAAGAACACAGGCAAATACTTTGTCTTAGCCTATAAGGTGCTTCATTTTATTGAGTGTAAACAAGTGCTGGAACACTTGGAATATCCAAAATTCTCGGACATAAGGAGGTTGTAATGAACGCTGAAACTTACGATGTTCCCCTTCACTCACGGATGTCACGTCACCTGACATGTTTCATTTCTCTCTGAGCTTTTTCAAAAGCTCCCCTTCTTGTCACAAGCTCCTTATGTCCTGGAGAATTTTGGATATGCAGAGTATACCAGCACTTGTCTGCACTCAATAAACTGAAATACCTTATGGACTATGAGAGTTATGTGCTTGTGTTCTTTGAAAGTTCACGCAACATGGCAGTGTATAAATTGAAAGTGAGTTGAGATGGTTTGCAGGTTCCGGCAGTGTTTCCTTTACTCTGAATCTACTTGTTTCTACTTGACACTGCATTCCCAGGTGTTTCCTCTCATTACCCAGCATACTAGTCCAGATGATTCATTTCAAGAAAGTCCCAGGGGTAAAGAACTCACTGGCATCACTGCACATTTATATTGGCTATCTCAAACAGTGAGGACAAATAATCATAAAACGGTCCAGTACAAGCTGTAAAAAGATAGAGACAACATAGAAATCAATGAACAAAGCATAGCTCAAGTTAATAACATTACAGACTGCAGTATATTCACAATCATTCCAAAAATGGAGCCAGCTCGACTCCATCATTGAATCTTGGCCTTAGGAATGCTTAAAGGTTAAATATTCAGATCGCCTTCCATCACAGCAAGAAGTTCTCTAAATTACCCCCTTGGAGGTATTTATTGCTTCTGGCACTTTATATTATTGCACTTCAAACGTCTTCACTTTGTGACTCAATTTATACTGCACTTTATTATTATTATGACACCTATTGCATTGTATATGTACTGTGTGTTTAAATGGGGTGTATAACTTAACATGGCCATAGAGTGTCAGTAACCCATGATTAAGAGTTTGTTTTGGCATGAAACATTGGACTACTAGACCCCTGCAACACCTGCAGAGTGTTTGTTTTATCAATAAAGGTATCTTTTTCACTTTTGCAATGCAAATCAGCATATGATTATTGTTGCCAGTAAGGCTAGTGTCAGCCCAATTTTTCTGTGGTGGGAAGGGACACATCAAGAACCAGCAGCCAGAGGCAAACCTTTGCAACCTTACTCTGAGGGGGGCAGAAAATACACCAACACAACAGGCACCAAGGAGTAGTGGTGGGCTTTCTCTCAAGGAGATCATGGGTCCTTGTGGATCTGCTTCCATAAAGAGATCTTAGAGAGAGAGAGAGAGAGAGAGCAATGTAGGAGTACACCTCCATCAGATGCTCGATAAGGTAAATGGGTAGCAGAGTACATAAGTAATTCCTTAGTAAATAATAAAATGTAAATGGCATTGATAATTGCCAGGATAAGGGGCCTGATAAAAGTTGGTCTCAAAAAGTCCCATATCAGTTGGGTCAGGTAAAGGAGCTTTTTGCATAATGGAGTCACTAGAACCTATCAGTGCTATGTTGGTAGGAGGCATACACAGCTGGACTGAATATGTTTAAAGTTTAGAAAGTGTACCATAATCTGGTTGTTGGAATAACCAAGATGCCACTACCTGGCACTAATGCTAACTGTAGGCATGTTTTGCCCTGACCCTCCCAGCACAGTGTCTAACCAACCTGGAAAGAGTGCTACTGGTGGGCATACCACCCATGGCATCCCATTATGGCAAACAGGCCTGTAATACATTTATTATTCCATCTGTGCAGCAGTGCAGATCCTCTGGGAGGGTAATGGTAAGTGTAACATCCACAAATGTGTTTGGGGGATGGTTGAGAGGGTATTGTCTTGCAAAGCTATGTACCACCCTATACAGCTACTAAATGTGAACCTGCTTGCTCCCAGTTCCTGGGATGGATCTTTGTCTGTGAGTGGTCTCGTGGTAACGGTGCCCCCACGTGTTAATTGTCCCTGGTCCCCATCTTCCCAGACCTGCGGTGGCTCAGTGAGTTAGTGGTACTGGAGTCTTACTGTAGGCACGGGACCTTCCCTAACAAAAAATATCACTGAATACTTATAGACACTGGGAGGGAACAGCTGTGCTTATATTTGCACTCTAAAGCAATTGAGATATTCCCCTAGAAAGTTGAAAAGAGATGTAATCCAAGAAATATTTTATTATATGATGTGTCACAACTTAAAGAGCTACTGACGCCTCAAAGAAAACTTTGAAAAATATAATAATCTGGCACAATTTTATTTGCATTACTTGTATATTCTACATATTTCTCCTCCCCATTATTTATCATTGAATAAATTTGCATTCATTTATAATCTTTGTCCCCTAGAGTTCCCTTAGAGCTTATCTGCTTATAGCTTACTCCCTATTTCAAGTCATAATCCTCTGTTGTGACATCACAATCTATTGTCATGGGAGTAACTGTGATGTCACAAGCAGTGCAGTATGACCTCAGGTAAGGAATAACAAATGGGAGTGGATGAACTCTTCGGGAGCAAATATTCTGTTTTCATGCAAATAACCTCAGTAATAAGTAATTAGGAAGAAACATACAGAACTAATGTGAAATACAAGTTGAACTATGTCTAAATGTTATGCGTTGTTAAAGTTATCCTGAAGGCATCAGTTGCTCTTTAAGAAATGTGATTTTTCAGTAAGGCTGTAAGGCAAGTAGAATCATGTCTAGACTTAATAATGATCTGATTTCAAGTTTTCTTTAGAGTGCACATGGAAAGCTTTTCATTTGAAATCCTGGGGAACTGTAACCCTTAAATGAACATTAGCCCAAACATCACTTGTTGAATTAAATATTTCTTTGACAGTGGCAAATTTATGTAATTTAAAGAAGTGTAAAGATATAGTTGAAGCTTAAAGATTCAGTAGTCATCCGTATAATTCATACTTTGTTAGGGTTAATTTGCAAATGTACTTGTAAAGTCTGAATGCAGCTTGGTGCTTACTGAATATTTACACACACTGTTTACACATATTCAAAAGCCAGTAGCCATGGAAATATGCAATTCAAAATAGTTCGTCTAGAAAATGGAATTCAGAAATTGATATGACTATTTCAGATAATGATTGGGGCTACATTCCTATTAATATAAAATAAGTGACACCAAATGCCAGATTATTCTTTATACAATCTACAGATAAAACATTAAATTCAGTGTATATGACTCCAAATGATTTAAGCTTTGTAACAACAAGATCCACTGAAGTGTAAAATGCAGCAGGCTCAGTGCAGATTTGTTCTACATAATATGGGGCAGTAAAGTAATTGTACCTTTCTGGAACAATGTTGCTGACATTCTATGTAATGTTACCATCCTTCCAGTTGAAAACGTATCTCAAAATTAAAATGTTAGGTTATACAATAGGCATTAATTTGCCACATGAATGTAAATAACTTTATTTTTTTATTCAGGTTTAGTAGATAGATACCTGTTATTTCCACACTGGAAGCACAGAAATTCTTCCACATTAACAGAATAGATTAGCATTTTCAAGAACACATTAAAATTGGATAGAATTTATTAATGTTATTGTGGGAAGTCAACCATATAAACATATGTGGGAAGAGCATTTGAAGGAAACTGGATGGCTCAGTTTATTGGTAGTAGGGTAAGAAGACCTTTACCTCTAGGCCAGTGGTTCAAATCAAGCCCAAGATGGAAGTGGCCTATAGGCAAATTCAAGAATGCATGGGACAGGCAGAAGGCAACACTAGGTGTGGGAAAGAGGAGGTAGGCTGCAGATCAAGTAGGATCTGGAGTTTATACAGTAGGTAGGGAAATGGCCAGACTAGGTAGGCCAGGTGGTGTTTATCTGCCGTCAAATTCTGTTTCTATAGCCATTATTACCAGAGAGCTGTTCAATGGCCTATATAGAATGAGTTGTAGTGGTCTTAGTCCAGTCCCTTATGGAAGGTGTCCACATCACAAAACCCCAACACAGTTTGCAATAATTGTCACCCTTGTAGCAGTCTCACATGAGAGGTCAAGGACTGAATGGGCATGGAGTCTGAATTACTCTCACTTCAGGACATCTGTTTGTCTTTCTTCTTCTTCATGCCCATTTTGTCTGTGTGTCTTCAGTGTTTATGTACAGTACACTTTGCCTAGGTTCTACAGCTGAGTCTTCAGATATGTGGATGTAAATGTATTGTTAGAAATTATTCATATTTTCCAAATATATTATACATATATTTTATTTTATTTAGTGTTTTTTCCGGATAAGGTGTTGTAGCCACAAAATATGACTATTTTCAGACACGACTCGGAGGTTACAATACAAAATTGGCAGACAAAATAAATAACAGGTATAGTTCAGAGGTAATTAACCATACAAGGAAATTCTACATGATGTTCTGTGACGTAAACAGTATTGCTAATATGACAGAGACAATGGAAGAAAAATACACAATAGTACAAAACATAATAAGCATACAATCATAGTGCAGTAGAGTTTTAACACATAATCCATGGTAAGTGCTACATATAATAGTAACAAGGGGTCAGAGAAAAATTGAAACATTTTGAGAGCTGAGGAAGGGGATGTCAAGCACTCTATGGAGGTTTAAAACAGGAACATAGGACATGTTTGACGAGGAGAGTGTGATGCATCTTTTAAAAGCACAGGACTAGGTGCAGAGCTAACATCAAGAGGTAGGAAATTCCAATACTTTGGGGCCAGGCAGGAGAAAGCAGAGGTTTCTTTTTAGGTTCTGCACTAGGGATGTATAGTAGAGAGAGTCCAGTACAGCAGAGGCCATAGGTGGGGACAGAGGCACCAGCATGCCTGCAAGAGAGGTAGGTAGATTAGTTCTAATGATGTTGTCCAGCAGAGTACCAAGGGCAAGGAGTCGATTGGCAGATGGAGAAGGCCATCTAAGGTCTGCATATAGCAAGGAATGGTGCTTCATATGTGGGGAAGCCGAGGCATAATGACATATACTATTGTACGTTGTATCCCACTTAGGGTGGTTTTCAAAGCATTTATGTTGTTGTAATAAGATGAGAACATGTACCTTGACATTTCAATTATCCCTGTTATCATGCAATAAAAGTTTTAAATCACTTAAATGTGTATATCCCATACTTAAACCACAGTATGTGCCAGAAATTCAATTTGCAGTAGTTCTCTCACAAATCAGGCAATTTAAGAAATAAAAATAGCAAATTTTAAACTTTTAAATGTGAACATTTTACAACGTTTGTGTTGGAACTTGAGTTATGCGCCTGCAGAATGAAGCTTTTGTAAGCAGTATTATAATTTCACCTAGCTTGAATTCAGGATTTGTCTTTAAGAAGTGTCCTTTAGAAGGCCCATATGGTTGCCAACTGAATTCTTACTTTCTTTTAAGGTAATGCTTTTATTCCAGTTTAAATTCATTGATATACTTTTTATACTGAAAAATATTGTATAGGCTTTTGTAGAAATACAAACTTTTAAATCATTATAGTTTTCATATCAGTATAGATTTATATTGACTCTCCATTGCCTGGCTAACCCAGATTGTGAGACACCTGGGATTGACAAAGCTTCCAGAATAGAGACATTTTCTGCCAGAGACAGCTCCCTCTTCTACAGTGGGAATCCATTGTAAATGTAAGATGTGAATGATAGTGTAAATGAGAGGTATAGTAAACTGAAAAAATTTAAAGGACAAGCAATCAACATCTTATTAGGCATTCTGCATTCACATGTTAACAGCTGATTACAAACATATGAACACGTGAAACTGTCAGCAGAGGAAGGCCAGTATGATCTAGCAAGTCTGCTCAATGCGGAGCTCACACATCTGGGGTTACATGGTGCACTGCCCCCCCAACACTCTCATTCTCTCCTTAACTTTATCCACCCCAACCTAAATCCCCAACTATTTTCTGGTTTATAACTTCTTCCAATAGTCCGTTTCACCCTGACACCACTGTCTCTGTGAAGAAGTGCCTCCTGGCCTCCTTTCAGAACCTTTTTTCTACCAATTTGCAATTGTTTCTCCTTGTGTTCTTCTTACTGAACTGACTGTAAAAAGATCACCCAGACTGGCCTTGTTTCTACTTCTGAGGTAATTGAAGGTCTCTATCATGTTCCCTTGCTCCCTTCATTCCTTGAATAAGTACATGTTAAGGTGTTCCAGCCTTTTCAGATATTAGAGTTCCTGCTTCTAATACAGTGATATTGCCTTCCATAAGTACAATGCCCAGCTGGGCATAATATATAACAACTCAAGGGGATCAAATGCCCCAGTGAAACAAAACATAGCTCTCCTGTTTGATGCCAATAACAATACACAAGAGGTTACACTCAATATGTCTTGAGGGGTCCTCATAAAGGGCTATAGTTAATGTGGTACAGCCTCTCTGGTCCTTTACAGAACAGGTTCCTCCAAGCGAATTCCACCTGTTCCACACTTCAGTATGTTCCTTGATAATGAGTCTAAAGATGGCTTTGATTCTTTCCATTTCACAAACGTGTTAGTCCTAGCCACCCAGGACTCTAGTTTGGGGAGGGCTTTGGAGCCGGTGTACTTAATATCTTTCAGGTCCATAGTACATAGTGTATGAAGAAGACCCTGCTGTGCCCTGTTTCCCAGTCCTGGGGCCCCAAAACTAGTACCAAGTTTTGCATAAGAAGGGGTAAGTCTGTTCCAGGCTTGCTGTCTTTCTTCACTCCTCAGATTTCCTCTGCCCTTCCAGTCTTGTTTTAGGAAGCACCACCCATTGTCATCTCCTTGCTGCAAGTAACTGACTCTGTCCTCCTTGGGATGGATCAGGGACATATCATCGCAGCTATATTGATCTGGCTAAAGCCTTTGACTCAGTCTCACCCCTCCTCCTGGACAAGCTGAACTCTGCTCGCCTCTCAGCCTCCACTGTTGATTGTTCCATTTATATTTTTATGGGTTATTAAAGTGTTTGTAGGGAGGTGTTTTGTTTCTTCTTTCTTTGTGTTTAGTGTATATGTTTCTTCTTCTGTTTTGTTTTGGCTTTTCTAAATGATTTGCTTTTGTTTGTTTTTTTGTATATTTATATATGTAGATGGTTGGTTATGTATTTTGATTGTTGGTTGTTGGAAAGTTTTGTTTCATTGCGACTTTCTATGTATTGTATTGATTCTATGTCACCACCTCTGGGTTGGGCCATTTCAAGAAGATAGTATTCTTAAGGATTTTTGGTACTAGAAATTGGTTAAAGTTTTACTTTTATTTGTTTTTTCTGTTTTGGTGTAAATTTTCTGAAGGTTGTTTCTTGCTTAGTATTTTGGTGGTTATTTGATAGTTTGACTTTCGTTTCATATATCTATAATTTTCATTTTAAATTCTGTGTTTTCTAGTGTAAATAGAAATTACTTTTTCTGTGTTTGGCTTAGGGGTTTTGTTATTAAAATAGTTTCTGTAGGTTTTCAATTATGTAGATGTATTCGGTAGTATTGCATTTTCTTTTATTTTACTAGATTGGATATTTTGTAATGTTTTTGTTGTTTTTTATTTACTAATTGTCTCTTTCTAGCTTATTGGCTATTTTGTGGTTTCTTTCTTTCTAGATTCTTTACTATTTTTCTATGTTGCATATTCCATTGTGTTTTCTTTCTTATTTGAATATTGTTTTTGGGTTCTTTTCCTTTCTTTCTTTACTTTTCTATCTACTTTTTTGCTCTAGGGATAAATTTTTTACTTTTTCTACTTTCTGCTGTCTGTTTTTCTTTTTCTTTTTTTTTTTTCTTTCTTTCTTTCTTTCTTTTTTCCTTCCTTCCTTCCTTCCTTCCTTCCTCCCCTCCTCTCCCCTTCACTCCCAGCCCATAGATGCCAGCTAAGGCACCTTCGTGCTCCCTCCTGTCCCTGTCAACTCCTCTCTTGACTCTTCTTCACCTCTGTTCAGGACCCCCTCTCCTGCTTAGGAACCCCCAAATTTAAGCTAATTGTGGCTACACCCCCAGTGTCTATGCTTGCATGATTGTCCACATATCAGTGCAATTAACAATGCTGCTGTTCACTTTACTTGTTCACTACTTTGCTCTTGCACTTGTAATGTTGTATATGTAAACACACTCCGATATTTGTCATTTTATTCTTTTCTGTACTCCCTTCCTCTCATCTTCCTGCTTGCACTAGAAATGGACCTCAGATCAGTGTGCCTTTCCTGGTTACCAATTTTAAATAAATAAATAGGTGCCTCTCAAATTGTGAGCTATTTTTTTGTGGACTTGGACCTAGTAGGGTTGGATAATGGGGTAGTTCTAAAATATATGATAATGGGATCCAATTTGTCTGCACTTCTTCCCGGAAAGATTGGTCAATCCTATGGCAAAATGGTAAGTCACTGTGAGATGTGGAAAAATGGACAAGGCGCTTCCATCTAAATTCATGCCAGCCAGGGGAGGCAGTAACTTTCCAACCAGTTTCCCATAGACTGTCCACTCCTCATCTGTAATGACCAATGGGGCATCATCCATGAATGCACTTTGTCTTATAAGGCTTTATATACCTGTGAGATGTGCCGCCCCTTACCGACATCTTGGCTGACCAGTACAGAAACTCTTCCATCGGGTCCCACTCTATTCTGGTTACCATGCACTTGAAACAATATACTGCCTCACTTGGAGGTACCTAAAAATTCCTGCTTAGGCAGTCCATGCTGCTGTTGCAGATAACCAAAAGACACTCAAGCACCCCTCATGGAACCAAATGTTTATGTCTGGTGAGGATCAAGCCATTACACCTTCAGAATCCTGGGTCTGTGTATGGAGGGTGAACTGTGGGACTCAGATTATCACTGAATGGGGCCCACATCATTTGGAGAACTAACATCAGTTGTTTTGACTTAAGAAGCATGTGCAACTTATGTTCTATTCAGGGGTTGGTAATGGCCAGCCAGGTATTAGCCACCATTTGAATGTGCAGTATTGCAAAGAGAGGGCTGGCAGGCTGGGCTGCCTCTATCTCCAGCCAGCCTGTATCCCCCCATCCAGTTTCATTCAAGTCACCATAAGAGCAATCTGGGCTGCCTAGTAATATCATTTTAAATCTGTGGCTAGGCCCTTTTCTCCCTGGGTAGAGAGAAAGAGCTTTTTGTTCAACCCTATGTCTGCCTGCTTGACTAAACAAAGGTGAGGAACATTTTCTGAAATTATTTTCAAATGTTTTCAAAATCCCAATGATGACAGCCTGGATTAAAATGAAACCTCAGGGGTACATTCATTTTGAGATCTGCAACTGCTTTTCTCAAACTCAGCGGCAGTAAGTCACAAGGGGCAATGTCTGCATTGACTTCAGCTAGCGGTTTCTAGTAGTTCAGGGAACGTAAGGCTGAAAGACTTAGAGATATTCACACCTCCAGGTATCAGTCGCACTCTGGTGTCCATTTGAAAGGAAAGTAGGCTTAGAACACTGCAGGATAAGTGGCACTTAGCTTGACAGTCTCAGATTTGTCAAAGGTGCTCAAAGGTAATATGTAATCCTAGATTGAATAAATAAAATAAATAAATAAAGTGAGCTTTGTAGCTGGAGACTTTCCAGTAACTTTGGAGTTCCAGCAACAGGGCTGTAACTGATATTTCTGGAGAGGACCCATAGAAGGGTGAGCCATCTGCATAAAGGAGATTTTATGCTCCTGTCAGTTATTCCAATACTTTTAACATCTGGGTTCTGAGGGATTGCCACCACTAGCAGATCAATGCACAGAGCAAAAAGTAGAAGAGAGAAGGGACAACCCTGCCTCATACTTTTAGTTAGAAAAAAATCTCTCCGTATGTACTCCATTAACCCTAATGGTGGTTTATGGGGAGGAGCACAGCATCTTAATACTTGTTTGAAAGGTCATCACTTCCATCATGCGATATAGGAATCCCCAATTTACCAGGCTGAATGCTTCTTCAGCATCCATAAGGATCACCAAAGCAAAGTCTGGGAACTGTCGCTGCCACGAGGTGATAGTTATGAGGCACTTAATGTTGTGGATCACCCTCCTGTTAATAAATCCAGTCTGGTCTGATCTGGGTGAACCAGGACCTCACCCAACACTGTAAGTGGTTTGCCAGAATAGAGGTGAATATTTTCTGATTAAAATGTAGGAGGAAATGGGGTGGTGAGCCACACTTGGTGACATCCTTAACTGGTTTGGGAGCACTGTTTTTTAGGAATACTGCCAGGATGATGGGCCACCCTCTCCCTGCTGTACCTCCTTGAGACCTCACCAAACAGGGGATTAGACTTTCTGAGAATGTTTTGTAAAATATGGAGCCATCCCATCCAGGTCTGGGGATTTGCCCAATCTGGCCTCTATACTCCTGCAGTTCTTCCTGAGTTACTGGGGCATCCAACTCTTATTGGGCCTCATCCATGAGTTTCTGGAGCTTAACCCTCTGGAAGAAGGTGGCCATCTTATCTTCTAGCCCATCTATCCTTTTCTGGGTGTATAGAATCCAAAAAGTTGGATTATTTTCCTGGGTCTGACTCATAGAAGAAAGGTCCTCTGGTTTCCTTAGACATAGGACTGCCCTGCTTGTGCCATCATGCCTCAGTTGCCAAGCAAATAAATGTCTGGCTCTGTTACCAGATTCATAGAATCTTTGGCAGGAATATCGTAGGGCCCCTACAATTTCAGTCTCCAACAGGTGATTAAGGTCTGCCCTACATTTACCCAGCTGGTGCTTAACCTTTTCGTTTAGTACTGTCTTATATTCTTCCTTAAGGTCAAATAGCTGGTTCTCTAGCACTAGCAGTTCATGCTCTCATTCTTTTTTAAATGTTAAACATACTGCATAGTTCAGCTGGTTACCACTGACTTAAGGTCATCCCACCATGCGGCAGTTGAAGTGTCTGCCATGGAGTTCGGGGTCTGATACTCCAAAATTCAAGCCTCTACCATGTCTCTGTACTCTGAATTATTCAGCAGGGAGATGATTGGCCTCCAGCTTAAGGTTTTTATTATAGTACTGATGGTGAGATCAAGACTCACCAGAACATGATCCAAGATAGGAATGGCTTTAATGGATCAGCTGTCTGCAGCATGAGCCCAGCCCATGGACAGGAAAAAATAATCAGTCCTTGAGTAGGCCTGGTGGGGGGAGCATTAACAAGTGTACTCCTGATGCAGGAACCACCAGATTTCAACTAGCTCCAACTCTTTCGCCGGATGTCTGATATAAGTACCCACCCTGGGAGTACATGTCGGCCCCACTTCAAATCTATCCACAGTGAGCTTTATTACCTCATTGAAGTTGCCCCACCACCAAATACAAATCTTTCAAGGCTGGGGCATGACCCACAAGGACTGTCTTAAGAAATGTCACATTTTCTCCCTTTGAGTTTGGAGAGTAAATATTTAGGAAAGTAGAAGACACTGCCACAGATAATACTTTGACACCTAGTGTATAAATCTCCTTCTGGGTCCTGAACTACTTCCTTTACCTCAATATGACAAGCCTTATGTATTTAGATAGCCACTCCTCTCCAGTGTGAGTGGGCTGTGTAAGTGGATGGATGTACTGAGACCATCCATGTTTGTTTTGACTTGGCAGGCTCCTTCAATATGAGGTGAGTTTTCTGTATGAAAGCTATCATGTTTTAAGGCATTGTAATTCATGGAGGACCCTGGTTCTTTGTTGGGCTATTTAGGCCCCTGACATTATATAGTACATCAAAATCTCCCCTCAGTCATAGGCCTGTTTTCCCATCTGGGGAGGGACAACAGTGGCCAGCTCCCCCCATGAGGAGGTAGAGCTGAAACAGTTCATGCCAGCATGGGTGGAGAGCATAACTGGAAGTCCACAGACCATCTTTGTAACCTCACCAGGTCCTCTCTCAAGTGCTTTACTCCCTCCTCCATGTCCATCCTCCCACAGAGCTTAGTGTCATCTGCAAAGAGGCAGATGTTGCCCTTAATACTGTCCACAGTGTTGTTTATGAACATGTTGAACAGCACTGGACTGAGCACAGACCCCTGTTGAACCCCATCAGTGACCTTTCTCATCCCTGAGTGCGCCTCTCTACTACTAGCCTTTGGCTTCCCCCTCCCCCCAGCCAGTTTGCCACTCACCTAGTCAACTTTTCACCCATTCCCAGGTCCTCCAACATCTTTGATTAACCTCTTGTGAGGGACCCGAGTCAAAGGATTTGCAAAGTTCAGGTATAGCAAGTCACATTAAACTGTTCCACCAATGAGTTACTTTAACATTCTGATTGAGTTGCATAAGTTTTGCTGGATTTAGTACAAAATCTTGTACAAACTGTTTCTTAAGAGTTTCAACTCAGATTTGCATTGTATTGTGATTGAGCTTCAGGTGCATGCAAACTGAGTAGAAAAAAACATTTTATAAACATTTCTCTTGAGCAGATTAAGCATTGGAAAACAATGCAGTATGAGTTGCCAATGCATTGCCAACTGTAGAAAACAATGCTAAACCAACTCATTGGTAGGACAGTTTAATGTGACTTGCACTGCACAATATGTCTGCTGCCTGGTCCTGTCCACTGCCTTTGAAACCCAGTGAAAGAAATAAATCAATTTGTTTGGCATGACCTCCCTGTCCCTGACATAAACCCATGTTGCCTGTTGTCCTGTGACCCCTTTTCCCCCAGGAACTCAACCAGCCATTCCTTGAGAATAGTTTCTCTCCATTTGCCAACTACTGATGTTTTATTTTTTGTTTGCTTTTTTTTATTTTTCTTTTTCTTTCTTTTTTTTTCTTGATGAAATATCTCAGAGCCTGGGTGCGTCCATCAGCAAGTATACTCATCATGGAACGTTTCTCTACATCATTGCTAAATCATCTTTGAGCCAAATCAGCAAAAACGGTTGCCAAATTAAGTCAAATTTATGAAATTCATTATTTAAGAAATAAATAGACATCAATATTATTGTGATCTAACATCCTTTGGATCCTCCTCATAAGATGGGGACACAATATTTTTCAATTTTGTAAAATTATTTTAAAAGGCCACTAATATGCCAGTGTTACATGAAGTATTTTGATGTCCTGAATGATCCTGAGTCATGACTGGAAAACCAAAGTCATAATCCTGGATCATAAGGGCAATCATGACCCAATATCCTTGATAGAGTGGATTGAATGAAGGCCCAATAATCCTTTATCTGGGGACAGCTGATCAGCATGTGGTGGAGAGAGAGAGAGAGAGAGAGAGATCCTCTACTCCCACATCTCTGACAGGAATCAGGGCTCAAAGCTTCTATCTTATGAAGCCTGATTGGTGTGTAATAGGTCCTATGTGTTATACTAAAAAAAATTGCAATAACCTATTATTTCCAACCCCAAGAATCTGAAGATTAATAAATTTCTTCTGAGATATTTATTTTTAGTTATTTTTTCCAAGCTTTCTTAAGAGGTAAAGATATAGATATGGGAGATATCTCCTCAATCAGAGCTCTGTAGAGTCTGGAGATCAGATGCATGTTGGTCTCCAGACTCTGACAGAACTTCTCCAATGGGGAGACTGGAAGAAAAAATGAATTATGATTATTCCTGAAGACATAATTCCTAACTTGCAAAAATCACCATCTATTATTGGATGGAATGTCATACTTCCTTTGAAATTGTTCAAATGACATAAAGAAAGGTCCCTCATAAAAATCAATAACCAAACAAATCTGTTTATAAAAATAACACTCTTTGAATATGTGATCCTTTATACTAGGTGGAAAACATTTGTTATTGTAAATTGGGGTCAAAGCTGTAATTTTTCCTGAAAAATGCAAAATCTTTAAAGCATTCACCCAATCCAAGATGGTAGCACTGGTAGATTGTAATGATTCCCTGTGTTATAAGCCCATGACTATGAAATGTTAGAGCAAGGAGTTAGATAATTTAAGGCCTTTAGCAAAATTTCTACTGAGACTCATCCTGCAATGATTTATCTTTAGGGATAATAGAAACCAATAATACAATTTCTAACTGCACATGACAAATAAGCTAGAATTAGGACAACCTAACCCTCCTTTCTCCTACTCTAATGCAATCTACAAAAAGCTACTCGGGGATGGCCCTCCTTCCATAGAAACTTATGTGTTGTCTTATCTAGTTCTTTAAAAAAAAATTTTCATCCAACCTATAGGGAATAGATTCAAACACAAATAAAAGTCTGGGCAGAATATTCATCATTAATATACTTATTCTTCCCAGCAAAACCAATGGAAGGTGCTGCCATCTTTCTAAATCTGACTTGATCCTAGCTATTAAATGGTCATAATTAAGTTGGATTACTCTATTAGTTTCCCTAGCTAAAGTCACCCCCAAATATCTAATTTGTATCCTTATTTATAGTTAACAGAGTTTGATTCAGCAATTTTACAGAATCTCCCAAATACAACATCTCTGAATTATCCCATTTAACTTTGTAACCAGAAAAAAAATATATTCATCTAATAACTCCCCTAAAATCAGGAAAGAGCAATCAGGGTTGCTCAGTGCAACCAGTATGTCACCTGCATACAACATTGCAATTGTGTTGCTGTCCCCCTCAGTAACTCCCAGTTCCTGGGCTTTTAATCTCAGTATGATGGCTAGCAATTCCAAAAACAATACAAAATGAAGGGTTGATAAATGCAGCCTTGCCTTGTACCTCTCTCTCTCCAGAGGAATAGGTGGTGATAACCTCGAGTTTGTTCTTACCCAGGCCAAGGGTCTAGCAAATATTAACCAAATCCAATTTTTGAACCTACCCTCAATACCAAAACCCTGTAAGGTTTCCAACAAGAATGGCCACTGCACTCTCACAATGCTTTTTGGCATCTAAAGACAGGAGTGCAGTGTCTGTCTAAGTGAACCTGAATAATATTAAACAATTTTCTAGTGTTATGTTGCAGTTTCTTCCCTCAATAAAGCCTGCCTGGTCTTGATGTACCAAGCTTGTTATTAATTTGGCCAGTCGCCCAGCCAAAATTTTAACAAAAATCTTATAGTCACTATTCAAGAGTGATATTGGTCTATGAGAACCACATTTATCAGAGGGCTTATCCTTCTTAAGCAATAACACTATTTCAGCTTCTTGAAAAGATTGAGGCAATTTATCCTCCTCCTCCAAAAAGGAGTTAAACAATAGGCAGAGCCAGGGGGCCAGCGTATCTACTAGAATTTTATAAACTTCAAATGGAAGGTCATCTGGCCCTGGAGACTTACCATTAGGAAGTCTTTTTATGGCATTCATATCTATGAGCCCTTGTTCAGATATTTTTAGCAAGTTGGTGTTTAAAATATATTCTCTAATCCTAGGTAGCTCTACCCCTGTTTCAGGTGTATACAGATATTTATAAAATGACCAGATGACAGAGTGTATCTCTGCTTCAGATAACATCAATTGATCTTCCTTATATTTAATAGCACTGATCATATTTTGATTATGTTCTGATTTAAGCTGATAGGCTAAAAGTTTCCCAGGAGTGTCTCGATAGAAATAATATTTAGCCCTTACTTTGCATAGCTTCCTTTCTGACTTCCCCTGAAGCAGTTTCTGCAAGTTAAACCTAGTTAGAAACAGATTTATTTCTGTTTGTTCAAGCCCCTTAGCTTCATGTTCTGGCTGGGCGATGGCCAGTTCTGCTTCCAATGTAAGCAACTCGGACTCAAACTTTTTCTTCCTAATTCCAACTTGGGATGCTGACAGCCCTTAGGTATGCCTTCAAAGTGTCTCATACTATTTGCAGACTTACCCCGACACATATTAAGCTGCACAAGGCCTTTATTTCATCTTGTACTCAATTTTAAAATCTTTGTCTGCCCATAATGAATTGTCAAATTCCATGTTTTCAATCTAAACTCCGTTTGTATTGGCGGGTTAAGTTCCATTATTATTTGAGCATGATCCAAGATTTTGATTGATTCTTAAAACATCTTGGTCCCAGAATTGAAAAACCGAGTATATAGAAAAATCAATTCTTGAGAATGTTTTATATATTTTAAATAAAAGAAAAACAATTTAAAGATAGGTAAAGGCATCTGAATTCAATTCAATTCAATTTATGTTTATTTTTAGAGCGCTTTCAAAATCAAGGTGCTGTACAGATTAAATAAAACAGGAGAATCAACATTAAACAATCAGAACTATAAAGAAAAAGCCAAAGTGAAAAATGTGTTTTAAAGCAATTTTAAAACTGTCAATGGTGGGCATTCTCTTAACCAACTAGGTAGAGAATTCCACAGGGCAGGAGCTGAAAGGCAAAAGCACGAGATCCTGACAACTTCAAACGGACTCGGGAATCTCTAGCAATCCTCACTGGCGGAGCTGAGGGGTGGAGGGCAATAGGGAACCAGAAGATCTTTCAGGTAACGGGTCCCTGATCGTGTAGGGCTTTAAAGGTTAGTAAACCAACCTAAAGGTGATCCGCCACCGCACAGGCAGCCAGTGCAGTTCACGGCACAGGCGTATTATGACTGGTTCTAAGAGTCCCAGTCAAAAGCCTGGCTGCAGCGTTCTGCACCAGCTGAAGGCGGCGGATATCAACCCCTGGTAGCCCTAGGTAGAGGGAATTACAGTAGTCCAGATGGGTGGTAACAAAGGCGTGGACCAAAGTCGGAAGGTCCTCCTGGGGAATCAGATGTTTCACCCGGGCGATATTCCTCAGATGGTAAAAAGAGGATTTGACAACAGCTGACACTTGTGATTTCAGGGTCAGACCATCATCAAAAATAACGCCCAGATTTCGCACCTGTTGAGAGCTAGAGAGCGGTACACCACCAAGTAATAAACCTGATGGTTGTCCAACACCCAAACCCCTCCCAGGATGACCTGGATCCACAACCAATACCTCAGTCTTATCCGGATTAAGTCTTAACCAGCTCGAACTCATCCAAATTCTGATCTCATCCAGGCAGTTGTTAAGTACGGAGAGTGCATCACTCTGATCGGGGAGAAAGGATAGATACAGCTGAGTATCATCTACAGCAGTGAAAACTCAAGCTGTATCTCCTGATGATTCTCTAATGGCAGCATATACACTGCAAACAGCATGGGAGCTAAATGGAGCTCTGTGGTACCCACATGGTAGGGAGAAGGCGCAGAGGAATAAATTCCGGTGACAACTCTCTGAGACCTACCAGTGAGGTAAGAACGAAACCATTAGTGGACTGTACCAGACAGCCCACAAAAACCCCATGATCACTCAGTAGCACCTCTCGGTCTACAGTGTCAAATGCAGCAGAAAGATCAAGAAGGACCAGAATGGTACAAGCCTTCGATCTCTGGCCATTAGGAGGTCGCTCAATACCCGAACAAGGGCAGTCTCAGTACTATGCCTTTTCCTGAAGCCAGATTGGAGAGTGTCATAGACATTATGGGAGGTGAGATTATCATGCAATTGCAGTGCAACTGCCTTTTCAATAACCTTACCAACAAATGGCAGGTTAGAGATAGGCCGGTAGTTAGCTAGACAGTTTGGGTCCAAGGAGGATTTTTTTAGGAGTGGTCGAACTACTGCCTCCTTAAGGGGGTTAGAAAAAACCCTCTCCAAGGATTTCCAGACAATGTCAGCAAGGATTGGGTAGATAACTTCCACAACCTACTAACAGTGTGTAGGACCCGGATCCAAACTACAACTAGTTGGACGCATTGTTTGGATGATCTTCACAATGTCAACGAATTCCGGGTGGTGAAAATCCAACCAGATAGGCTGAGGATTAGGTACCACCCGTCATCCACCATAATCCCCTGAAGGAGAGGTCGGACCAATGCCGGACCTGATGCAGGCAACCTTATCTGCAAAGAAGCGAGCAAACTCCTCACATCTAAGTTGAGAAAAGGCTTCTCTAGGCTGAAGACAGACTGGATTGCACAGTCTGTCCACAGTCCGGAAAAGCTGAGCCAGTCGATTCTTTGCAGCAGAAATCTCTCTGGACAGGAATTCTGCCTTCTTACGAGTGATTTCTGATTGGTAGCCATCATAATGGGCTAGCAATCTAAGCCTGTCAGCATCAAGGCCCGATTTCCGGCAGGCTCTCTCCAGCCTTCGGCCTACTCGCCTTAATTCCTTCAAGGAGCCATCAAACCATGGACTCCTTGGACGGATGGTGAGAGGCCGAACATGAACAGGAGCAATTTTGTCCAGAGCATCTCCCACAGCCTTATTATAGGCAAGTACAAGACCATCTGGACTCATGCATTCACCCGACAAACTCGATAGGTCCAGCACCGCCATTGGTCACTGGGGCCAATACCCCTTAAAGGGCGGTATTGGACCATCTCCGTAGAGGCAGACCTATTAGAGGGGGCCCTGAAACTGAATCTTATGGTGTAATGGTCCGACCAACTGACTGGTTCCACCCCCAGGTCAGTGATCTCCATACCCAAGGGAAAGACCAGATCTAGTGAATGACCTCCTATATGGGTAGAGGTGGTAACACCTGTGTCAGGCCCAGTGTATTCATTAACTGGAGGAGACTTTGACCAAAATGGAGAGTTCATCGTAGGCCAAGCGTTGAAGTCACCCAGAAGTATTAATCTGGGAAACCTCAACACAAGGTCGACAATGAAGTCTGCAATCTCCTGTAGGAATTCGCCGCCGTCACCTGGTGGACGGTAGACGAGGAGAATCCCACAACCTGCACCCTCGCCCAGGATGTATTCAAAAGATCTGGTGTTCCCCAATGGAACATCCACAAGGCCCAGTTTAGATTTAAACATAATGGCCACACCTCCACCCCTACGATCCAGCCTTGGACGATGTATTACCGAGAACCCAGCTGGAGTTGCCAAGGCCAATATAGGCCAGCATTTTCATCCAGCCAGGTCTCGTAATGCAAGTCAGATCAGATGACCCAACAATATCAGCTATAATAGCTGTCTTGTTTTTATAGATCTGGCATTGCACAACACCGCCAAGGCAGGATGAGATGTCGGGAAGACCTCGGCACCTGTCCGATATCTTCGTGATCTTGGGTATGGGGGACAAGATAAGAGCAACTCTATCCTGACCCCATTTCACCCCAGGACGTCTTCTGGACCCTAAAACCCCAATCCACTCCTCCCTCCTGTCCCCCACAAGGCCCAGCTTTCCACCTTCGCCCCCGCCTCTTCAGAATGCTAATGCTCGACACCCAAAATAGGTGTCGGATGACAATGGTGGGCACTCAAATGGATGAAGTTCCCTGAGCCTAGTGGGGAATAATGCTCAACCATTATTAATAAATAAATCACAAAAATAAACCTAAAAATCAAACCTAAAAGTACCACACTCATTAACACACTCTCCCACTCTCTCACAGAGGAAGGGTGAGTAAAACAAATAAACTAACATAAACCAAAATCAACTCAAAAATAACCAAACAGTAAAATTAAAATAGAAATCCAATAATCTAAAACACAGTAAAATAGCTTATTAAATATTAAACAAATTTGAATTTTAAACAGATTTGTATTTTAAAACAGTCAGCACCTCTCATGTGCAGTACTGCTAAAGATATTAAATAATCTCCTAGTACCACCTCTCACATGGCAGGAGTCGAATAAATAATTCAAATTTGTAATAAAATTAAAATAAATAAATATCCATCACTCTCACCACCTTTAGTCCAGGAATTAATAAAGACTAGAAAAACAGTACTCTGGTGATCCAAAAATAAAGTCCAGACAGGTCAAAAAGGTCTCAGCAGAAAGTCTGGATATTCAAATAGACAAACAAGGAGACTTAAATAATATCCAAAAATCTTCCAGCGGCTGCTCCTCAAATGCCAATAATTAATTATCCAAGGCAATAAGGTACTTTCAGGAGACAAAATATGTTTCTGCAGGGAGTATTACCCCCACTCAGTCAGCAACCTATTGCTAAAGCTGTCTCACAGGTCAGCCCCACAGCTGACCCCGAGGCAGCCTAGAAGAGGCCCTAGTCCCCCCAGCTCCCTGGGAAGCACCCAGGCGACTCCTGCCTGGTTGAGACCAATAGGTAGACAACACACCCCACAAATTAAAACAAAACTCCTGTAGTTGCAGAGTTATAAATGACCGCAGCACAAGTTAAGAAAACCCCTGTACCACAATACCATTAAATGATGACTGAAGGGTCCTTAACTGAAGCTTGATCCTCCAGATTGTTCACAAATCCCTGAACACGGTTGAGTACTCCAGATCTGGTTCAGTTCGCAAACTGTAACTTCTTTAACAGACAGCAAAACCACCCAGAGAAATGATGCAGGATCCTCTCCACTACTCTCAACTCAGTCTGCCACACATGATGTAGTAAATGGTCAGACGAACACCAAGGCTCACTGGGGGCAATACCAAAGACAAGGACCCCACAACCCAAAACAGTGCAAGCAATGCAGCCACCACAGAGTAAGCAAAAGCACCCTTCGCAGCTCCCCGACTCTACAGCCCAGCACACCGCAACAAAAACCACGGCATGCAGATCGCACCTGAAAAGGCAGAGAAAACCAACACCCGGAACTCAGCAAGCCAAAATTCGGCACCCGGAACTCGGCAAACTGAAAATCGGTTTACAATGCTCGGGACCCTGGTCTAACTCACTTCTTCGACCCTAACCTGATCTAAAAACATGGAGTTGAAAAAAAATTAAGATAAACAGATAAAATACAGCACGCGAAGCACACGGAGCAAATGGAACAAAACGGAGCTAGTGCTCTGGCTGGCTCAGCTCAGCCGCCATCTTCACCTATGAATGCACCTCGAATGCACCGAGAAAGCACATTGACCCAATCAAGATAAATTCAATGTGGTGGACTGAAAGGATCACATAGATCCAGGTCTGTCATTGCCTGCTTCAAAACCCCAAGATTTTTCCTTTTTCTGTCTCTCATGGGGGTTCCCTGTCTAACATCCCATATGAGAGATTGAAGTCCCCTCCCCATTATAATATTTGCATTAAACTGGGATACTTCTATAAAGAATTCAGTAAAAAACTCAGGTTCATCTTGATTTGGCCCATATAATGAGGCCAAGGTAAACAATTTACCCTGCAATTGAATTTCAACAATAATAAACTGCCCCGCCCATCAATGACAGACTTGGTCAAGTCATAACCCAAGCCATTTCTAAGAAAATGGCAGCACCTTCGCATTTTCTGAGTAAATAGTACAAAACTGGCTGCCTGAAATAAATTATCAGGTAAGAAGCATCTCGAGGAGCAAAGTGTGTCTCTTGAAAAGAAGACAGTCTATGCCCCTTCTTCTTGCCAGTTGAACATCCTTCCTCAGTTTGATCCTATCTTTACATCCATTAAGATTCCAGGACATGATTCTTAATTTCCCCATAGTATACAATCAAATAACCGTTGTACAAGGATCATACTACTTTCCAGCATTATCTCCTGTACCTTCAGAGATGCGGGAAAATAGGCCCACCACCGCAGCTTCATACTGTCATCCTCCCCCTAACAAATGGATTTCACTGCAAATTTTTTATGTTCCAAGGCAACCCCATTATATCACCCATGCAATCCTTTAATTTTCATAGTAAAGCTCATAAGGAAAAAAATACATTTTAATTGTTTTTATTTTTTGCTAATAAACTGACAAATATACACCCCCTCTTCCAGCCTTTAATTATTTTATTATATAACATTCTAGATGAAAAAAATGATCCATATGTTAAATCTAATATAAGTACTAATTACTCCATACTTTCTATCAAGGTAAGTTAACCTACATCCTTTCCTCCTCTTACAGCTTCCCTCCCTCTTTATATTTTTCTGCCTATAAATCAGGGAATCTAATAGGCAGTGAAAACAGTTAGCCCTGTATAAAAGAAAAACAAAAAAAA
Organism: Neoceratodus forsteri; assembly: GCA_016271365.2. Classification (NCBI taxonomy): domain Eukaryota; kingdom Metazoa; phylum Chordata; order Ceratodontiformes; family Ceratodontidae; genus Neoceratodus; species Neoceratodus forsteri. The sequence goes on from JADMNL010000027.1 coordinate 12,434,691, forward strand.
AGAAGAAAACAAAAGAAAACAAGAAATAGCAAAGCAAAAAGAAAAAAGGAAAAAAAGAGAAAGAACCTCCCCCCCAAAAAAAACAGATGTCCTAACGTGTGTGGACATCCCCCCCAGGGATGCTGAATCCTAACTGTATGCACAGACATGAAGAAAACTAGGGGGATTAATGCGGTCCCACCTACCCTCACCCATTACAAATTTCCTATAGCAATTATACTTATCTGAATCTGTAATATATTATCCCCTCTGTACTTCCCATCTGCTCCAAAGCACAAAAATAGAGGAAAATAAAAAAGCAATTCTAAAGAGGCTCCCCCCTCGTGAATAATATCCCTATTAAAGTAGGTTGTATTCAGCTAAGCCGGAGGTTTACTAGAGTCTTCTGGCTGTTTCCCAGTTTTCTTTCTCAAAAGTTCCTCTAAGTCAAAAGGGGAGTGGAAGAATAAGATCTTTCCTTCTAAATTCACTCTTAGTTTAGCAGGATACAGCCAAGTGAATGTAATGCCTTCTCTTCTCAACTTGTCTCTGAACATATCAAAGCTCTTTCTTCTACCCAAAATATTGGATGGTATATCAGGAAAGACTTGCAGAGCCATACCGTTGTAGTGTAGACCTTTTTCAGATCTTGCTTTGGCCAAAATATTCTCTTTATCTTGAAACCTAAAGGTTTTACATACATAAAAATGTGGCCTTCAAGCCTGTCCTTAGGGCCAAAGGCCCAGTAATACTCTATCCACCTCAATGTTCTTTTCTGGATAGGAAGGCCCATTACTCTAGATAATAATTCTTCACAATACTGAACTGGGTTACTGCCTTCCACTCCCTCAGGCAATTGTCAATCTTTAAATTGGCTTTTCTTGATCTGGATTCTAAATCATCCAACCTTAGCCTTAAAGACTCAGTTCCTAGGTGCTTTTTCCAGATTATTAGATATCTTAGGTAAAACATCTTCAATAACACTTACGCATGACTCACATTCCATGGTTCTGAGGATAGGGATTCAAATTTTTCAAGTACATCCGCCACTTTTGTCAAGAAGTCACTGCAAAATTCAAACTCTCAAATCACGGCCTCAGTTCTTTCAAAATGGCTTTATATGACCCTCAAAATGATCTTTTATTTCATCTGGAGCATCCTCTTCTGCATTTCCCCACCCTTTTCTCCTTTCTTCTCCTCCTTCCCATTGCTTGTTCCATCTCTTCCACCATCTTACTTTTGCCTATATTCTTATTTCCTTTACATTTTACTGGTGCAGCCATTTTATCCACAGCACTTCCTTTATCTTTCATTTTCTTTGTTAATAAGTCGTATATACACACTGGAGAATTAATAATCACAGGAGAGGTTTTATTTCCTTTATCTCTTCCGGTGTTAGACTCTCCTTTGTTGTTTTGTTTCCTTTTTATTAGCTGCTTTGCCACCCTTGGCTGGAATACTTTTAGTTGCCTTATTAATAGGCAGTGAGGGAAGGCATAAACCTTCCTTTTATTAGGAGCAAGAGTATCAATGTTATCAGGTAGAGGCCTGGGGTGGATAAATTACCAGGAAAGGACACACTGTGGGGGTGGGGACTAAGTGCTACAAATTCAGCATTCACATTCTTCTGAGAGAACTCCAAAGAAAATCCCTCCACTTGTTCCATCCAAGCAGAGGGTTACCTGAAGATGAACTTGAAGATCCCACCAGATTCTTCCCACTACTAGTCTGAGCCTGAATGCTTTCCTTGTTGGAGAGTGGCGACTAAGCAGTAGTAATTCCTCAGCCTGAAGAGCTGATTGTTGTGAGGAGGAAAGGAGGTTAGGAAACAAGTTGTTATTAGGCTGTGGAGAATGCACAAGCCAGCATAGCTGATTTAGCAATTCAACATGCCCCAAAACTGGGGCACAAAAGAGAAAAGTCCGAGACACAATAAGAAAAAATATTATAATGTCACATAGGGGCATTTCCCTCCTTCCATACAGGAAGCCATTAAAAAGTTAGCCCAGTGAATTCCCATGTGAGATTTACTGTGTTACTGCTGATTTTTAATTCTGTGCAAAACCACGGTCGCGACACAGTTCAAAGTACTACAGTGAGCCAGCAAAGGACGGGAATGAATGCCACATTTTCCTGAGTTGCCAATTCATAAAAGTAACGTGGAGAGAAGTGGACTGAATTCCCCTGCAGCGGAAGCTATTCAGCCATGCATTTTAACATGCATGCTGACATGCACAGATCACAAATCCTCCTGGTCCCCTACAGGGGCAGTCAGCCAACTATTGATGTTAAACTGACTGGTCTATAGTTCTCTGGTTCATCCTTGCCCCACTCTTGTGCAGGAGGTACAACATCAGTGGTCCTCCACCTCTCTAACACCATAATTTCACTGCCATGAAGATTTTATCTGATATCCTGTGCTGCTCACCTGAAGACTACTCCTATCCTGCAGCTTTAATTGCGGCTGCTGGTCTTCATCCTCCAGCTTTCTCAGTACCTTGTGTTAGGATGGGTTGGTGCAGACTGAGTGCAGTACTCATGTCTGCCCACTCTTGACAGGCTGGTCCCCTTGATGTTGCTGCTGTCAGTATGCTGACTGACAACAGTACAACTGAAGGAGGTGCTGCTGCTGTTTGCATTAAGCTTTTTTCCAAATGGCCCAGCCAACTTTTTCATGTTCTTCAGCTAACATCTGAAGTAGATGGCTTTCTGGCAGACATTACTTCTGTTAGTCCATCCTCTTCAGATTCTATCTTAGTTTGCTCTTTCATGGAATAACTCAATGCCATTCAATATCTTTTCTTATTTTCAGGACGATCTGGACCAGTAGACATGAGGAACTTAGCATCCAATTCTGTATCCATTTCAACAAATGTGCAAGGCTTTGCACCACTGGTAGGTTCATTTTTCAAATCCAATTCTAGGGTTTCAGTGTCCATTTCAGATTCTGGATAAGAAGAGGATCTTTCCTCCACAACATTATGGTTATGAGTTCCACATACCCCTATCTTCCCAAAGGAACAAAGCCATAAAACGTTCCACATTTTTTGAGGCACTTTCTTGTCCATCAGTTGAGCAATTACTAGAGAAGACTTCTGTGGAGAACAGCTCTTAAAATAAGCTCCTGTGGACGAATCTGGAACAAAATATTACCATAAAGTTTTCTAGGTGACTGAAGGAGTTGCAACCTGATCACTTTCCAGATACTCAGTTTCTACAAGCTCAGACTAACATAATAAGGGAGATTCATAGATTTTAAAATGTTCGGGGGAATATTTATCCAGACACACATTTTCTCACGTTCCCTATTACCCAACAGCTAGCTAAAGTTTCAGAGGGGCTCAGATGCATCTTAATAGTCCCACTGATGAATATGGTGAGAAAAAAAACCAAAACAATAGGGTACACCATATTGAGTTCTCCTTTCTTTTGTGGTAGATAGGTCTTGTCTCCTTTTACAGGGCTGAGATGGCTGCCTCAAAGCATCTGAAAAAAAGATGTTAAGAATTTTTGTTTCCATTTTGAATGTTGGTGGGAAAACATAACTTAAATACAAAAGGATAGGGAATAGAAATGACCAAATAATAAAGACTCATTTCCCCTTTGCCAGTCTCCACGATTTCCATCTAGTAAAATTTTTTTCAGATTTCAAACTTTGATAAAGGGGATTCAGGCCCAAAGCAATCCCCACACTTTTACGTAAATTTAGCCTGGAGCCAGATACCTCTGAGAAATAATTAAAATGTCTAGTGCTAACTGTCCAGACACTGGTCTGCTATAAACAAAGAAACATCATCTCCATAAGTCATAAGTTTCACAGAGCCTTGTCCCAGAGGTTCTTCAGTCATTTTGTCTTGGTGTCTAATAACATTTTCTTAATACCAGATCAAGGACAAAAATATACAAAAGGGACTTAAGAGGAACCCCTGTCAAACTTCTGCCTGTACTGGAACTGATTTCCCAAAATGGCCTTTTATGAAAGGGGATATTGAGGTTGTCGAATACGGCAGTCTTAACCATGATACAAACTCCACAGGTATTCCATAAAGTTATAGCACAGAGAACAAATATTTGTGGGACACTCTATCAAAAGCTTTCATCTGATCAAGAGAAAAAAGAAAGAAGAAAGCCAGATATATTGTTAGAGCTAGTGTAATCAATCAATTCTCCAATGATATACAATGCATCCATAATTTTCCTAGTGGGAATGGAGCGCAACTGAACAGGCAGGATTAAAGAGCTAGCCACTTGAACTATTCTGCTGTATAAAATTTTACTGAGAATTTTAAAATCTGAATTCAATAAGCAGAGTGGTCGCCAGTTATTTATATCCATCTTATCTCTTTTAAACAAATAAAATTGCTTCTGTAAATGAGGAGGACACTACCATTTTGAAAGTATATGGTTAAATAGCACAACAAGTGTGCCGTATAATAAAGCATTTATAGAAATCACGTGCAAGGCCATCTTTGCCTGCAGATGCCCCATTCTTCAGATCTGATAACACCGCTAGGATTTCCCTTTAGTAATGGGCTTACATAATACCTCACACTCTTTACTGATATTGGACCTGGAGAGTTTGTCAGGAAGCAGCTCACCGGACTGAGGTAGATGCAGAGACACCACAAATGTAGTCTGTACGTGTTCTCAAATAAAGAGAGTAGCCCTGAGATCAGAGATCACATTTCCTGAGCTATCTGTTAATTCCTTAATTAAAGATTGAGCTGTTCTCTGTATGTAACAAAAGGGTCTCCTATGGATGACTTTTGTGTGCCATACTTTAATTCTGCATCTAAACTACCAGCTCTATCATACTGATAGTTACACATCTCTATTTTAAAAAGTATTTGTCCTGGAAAATCCCCTTTACCAGTGGCAGCTGCCACCAACACTTTATATAGTTGACTTATAAGGTCTAAATACTTTAAGCCCCCGTTTTCAAAAGGTTTGTGCAGCACAAACTGGGTTTATGCAGTGCAAACTGGGAAATGTGCTGGCTGTCAGGGGTGTGGCCATATTCAAAAGCCATCTATCCACAGCGCACCCCCGACAGCACCGTGGCACACAATATCTCACTGCACATATGCAAATGAGGGAACCCTTATGCATATGCTGGGCAACAAGATATTGGACAGTTTCCAGAGGCACTAAACTGCCACAAGTGCAGTGCAGTTGGACATTTCTAAAACCCTGCCCTTAACAATGTGCAGAGAGAGATGCCCCACACGGCCTTCACGCTTTGTGAAGGGCTGAGCACCCTGGTGGTCCCTTCCTAGCCCCGATCCCTGTCCTTGTTTATGAAAAGTTATCCCTGGTGGTCCAGCAGTCCCTCCCCAACCCCAATCCCCAGCCATGTAATACAAAATGCATTGGTGGTCCAGTGGTCCCTCCACAGCCCCAATCCCTGTCTACCTAATACAAAACCCGTTGATGGTCCAGTGGTCCTTCCCCAGCCATGATCCCTGTCCCTGTTGGAAAATATACAGTAGTGGTGGTGGTCCAGTGGTACCAGCCCAGCCCCAATCCCTGTCCCATAGAATAATATACAGCAGTGGTGGTCCAGTGGTCCTTCCCCTGCCCCAATCCTCCTCCATGTAAAGTGAAAATTGATGATGGTCCAGCAGTTCCCTCCTAGTTTTGATCCTCATCTAGGTAATAATATATTCATCGGTGGTCCAGCAGTCCACCCCTCTGGTCCCGATCCTCTCTGTTATGACATGAACAGTCCTGGTAGTCTAGTGTTCCCCCTCCCAAGCCCCAATCCCAGCCTGTCATAAAAACATCAGCATCCTTGGCAGTCTAGCAGTCCCACCCTCCCAAACCCTGATCTCCACAGGGTATACCAAAACATTCCTGGTGATCTAGTAACCCCCACCCTGGCAGGTAGTGTTCCACCACCCGCTGTCCCCGTTCTAACCCTGATGGCCAGCAACCAACACAGCACTCTGCTCACTACCACGGTCAGCCGCTGACTGAGCTCACGTGAAGCACATACTGTACAAGCTGATTTCATTTATTTATTTATTTAATTCTTGGATTACAATACGTTTGAGCTAGAAGCTCATTTACAAAGGTTCCATGACAAAGTAATACAATCAGGCATACAAATCAGAAAGCCTAATAAAACAACGTAGATATGGACATTATTACAGACAATCATGAATCAGCAAGCGCTGGCCTTGTCAGGTTGTAGAGTGGGTGAAAGGAGGAGCAGGTAGGCTGGGAGGCAGGGAGAAGGAAAGGAAGGAGGAAAAGAGGGGGGTACATAGTGGAGGAAGGGTAGAAGGGAAGGTCATGGTGAGTGTTGGGGAGGCTGGGGAGTAATGCTACTTAGAAAAGGAGCCACAGCTGCTAAGCATGGTGAGGTGTTGGTGGAGTTTACTCTTGAGGCTGGGGAGTAATGCTACTTAGGAAGGCATGATTGTACAGTATGCACTCCACATGAACTCAGTTGGTGGTTGACCATGATAGTGAGCGGAGGGCTCAGGGCTGGGATGGGGAGGGAGCAGGGTGGTCAGACACTACCTGCTGGGGTCGGGGGGGTCCACTAGACTACCAGTAATATTTTGTAGACCTGTGTGTGGAGATCTGGGTTTGGGGTGGGACTGCTAGACACAGGGATGCTAATATGTTTACTACAGGCTGGGATCAGGGCTTGGGGAGGGAACACTAGACTACCAGGGCTGCTCATGTCATAACAGAGGAGATCAGGGCTGAGAGGAGCAGTTGGACCACCAGCAGATATATTATTACCTAGACAGGGATTGGGGCTAGGGAGGGAACCACTGGGCCACAAACAATTTTCACTTTACATGGAGGGGATTGGGGCAGAGAAGGGACCAGTGGACCACCACTGCTATATATTTTTCTCATGGGGACAGGGATTGTGGCTGGGGAGGGACCACTGGACCACCACTGCTATATATTTTTCCTACAGGGACAGGGATCATGGCTGGGAGGGACCACTGTACCACCAATGGGTTTTGTATTACATGGACGGGGATCAGGGCTGGGATGGGAGCACTGGACCACCACAGCTATATATTTTTCCTATGGGGACAGGGATCAGGGCTGGGGAGGAGGACCTGGCCCGGTGCACATGGTCACTGTGCTGTCATGCAGATGAGCCCATAATGGGCATGCAAATGGCCTGCTTGTGCCGTGAATGCCCAATGGGCTCATCTGCATGTTTGGGCTGAATATCTCCCATAGGGGTTGTGGGCTAGCCAGTGTGTGCCATGCTTTATCCCTATGGGTGGTCTTCGGCCTAGTGCCCTAGTAGCATGGCACAAACATGATGACTGCCAACTATGCGCCACGCTACCATGGCCTGATATTGAAATGGATAGCATCGGTCGGTTTGGATCACGCTATCTGTTTAAATATGGTGCCAGAATCAGTTGGCCAGCCCTATTTTTTCATGTGGCACCCCCTAGTGCAAGCGCTGCTGGCTGGCTCTGAAAATGGGGCCCTACGTATTTTGACCTGTGCTGCTGCTGGCCAAAAGCTTGAAACCATATCCTGATATCATTTTATGTCTCCTCCCAGCATTCTAAGGCATCGTCATAACAGCACAGGACCTATTCCCTGGCTTGAAATAATGTCTTTATACCAGTCTGAACCTTAGAATCCAACAAAACTGAGGAATTTAACCTGGCTACTGGTTTTATCTTGTTTATTCCCAAAAGCAACCAAACCAGACAGTAACAGGTGGTCTGATAATTCTACTGGTGTTCTCTTACATTCTTTAATCATAAGATGGGATGAAAAGAACCAATAACCTATTCTGGTAGCTAACTTTTGTTTTAAATGTGGCACCCCAGACTGCAGTTGGCTTCTAAAACCACATTAAGACTAGCTGTGGTCACCATTTTCTTTAAAACCTTAGAATAACAATATGTTTCTTTCCTATTACCTGCTTCAAAGCAATATATAACCCACAGTTGAAATCATCTCCAAATAAAATAATCTGAGCAGTAAAAAGATAAGGAAGAATGACCTCAAAAAGCAGCACCCTGCCTGCCTTCGTCTATGGACCTATACATTAATATATCCTTAAACTATGCAAGCACATTTGATATGCAGCAGAGGCTCTACCTGGGCTAATAGCAGCAAATGTATGAATTGAAAAATCTGTCCCCTTAAACATGGCTGACTGGACAGGAGATGGTGAGGGTGCCTTAGATGTGGGTAAATGACCTCCTCTTCCATCACCTATTCACCTGCGGTCTTAGCTACTGAGTCTGCTGCTTCTGATAAGTATGAAGAATGTATAGAACATGACCATGATGAAACAGTTCCTGATAACATAAACGTCCAAAACTGACCTTTCCCTGCAAGAATGCTTGCAGCTTGAGGAAGAAATTAAATTGAAGAAAGCCATTGATGAAGAAGACAACATCTATTGACTGAGGAAGAAGCACATTTTTCAGACGAAAAGGAAAACTTAATGTCAGCCTTGTTGTCTCCACCAAAAGCTGTTGAAATGTCTGAAGCTCCATCAGCAAAGACTGCCTGTCAGGTATCAAGCAGACTGCTGACGCAACAACATCAAAGGCTCAGACTAACAGCGGAGCTGTCAAACCAGTGGAAAATGTCAGCAGAGCTGTTATGGAAATTGCAACTCTTGTCATAGAGAGCTAGTGCTGGGTCGAGATGTGTGAAACTGGTGAATTTCGTTATGCGAAATATTTTGCAAAATTCGCCCGTTTTGCAAACTTTTTTAGTGGAAACGAAATTCAGAATTTTGCATTCGTAATGCAAAATTTTGCCTGCAGAAGGTGAAATTTCACTTGTGGAATGCAAAATTTCACCTGTGGAAGGCGAACATTAGCATTACACAGGCAAAATTCTGAATTTTGCACCCGGTGAAATATTTTGCATAATAGGCAAATTTTGCGAAATATTTTGCACAGCAAAATTGCTGATTTAGCTGGAATTTTGCCTGCAAAATATAATTCTGCAACATCTCTAGTGCTGGGACATACAATCAAAAAAGAGAAGTGCCACAGAAGACACCAGGACCTTAGCACAGGTTTCTAGACCCTTTCACTGTATGGTGGAAAATTAAAAAAAAGTTGTCCCAAATACTAACCGGGGCATAAGAGTGGGTCTAAATTTAAAAGCAAGCTCCTTTTCTCAAAGTGTGAAACAAAACACCCATGGAGTCCTGCTCTGCACTGCATTAACAAGCAGCAGACATAAACAGAAATCTTTGCTGGTGGGAGGAAGAGGCCAAATAACGAAGCATCTTGGAGTTTGGCATGGTTATACAGCCTGAAGTGACCTTCCAAGCTGTTTGGAGCAACATGGCCCTGAATGGACTTTAGAGTCAGACCTGGAAGGTGCAGGTTGGGTGAAAGCTGCGGATGGGCACTCATGGCTACCTGGAGACATTGGAACTGTACATTCTGCCCCTGCACAGAAGGACATAGTGAGTACACTGGGAGGGATTTCTGAGCCCTGCAGGGCAAATCGGGACAGATACTAATGGGACTGTGGGCAGTTACAAAAATGTACTTCAGAATGAGGGGGAGATATATAACTATTGAGAATGACCCTATTATTAGTAATAAGCAAACTTCCCTCAGTTCTGGGTCTGTTGAAAATATTGACTTGGAGTCTGCACCCCACAGAGTGGGAGACCCCAACATCCCTGCGAGAGATATAAAGTCCACTGTGGTGGGATCAGCAGGAGCTGTGCCTGAGTCCTTGGAAACCAGGGAGATAGCAGACTCCCAAGAGAACTCAGCTGTTTTCATTTTGCTTTATTTAATTTGCTGCACACTTAGCCTTCTTTTATTCTGAATATTTATACACATACCAGAAGGGTACAAGGATAGAACATTGGTAAAAGCAGATTTTGGCATTGCAGACACTGGTGACAATACTGTTTTTCCCATCCATAAAATATAACTTGTCCTTTATCAATAATGGTAAACCAATGTCCCTGCATAGAACCTGTTGGACAACCCTATCTACACTGGCATGGTAATATATAAAACATTAATTACTATTGATAGTAATAATCATAATGAGAAATTAACTTCTTCAGCCACTAGATGCAAGGTTAGTGACTGGAAAAATCTACCAGGCTAACAAGAGTTCCAACCAACTTACTTTACCTGTTGGGATGGGAGTGTTCCTATGTCTCCCTTTAATGTATCTTACATTTTAACTTTTTTCTTCTTGCCTCACTCCTTGTCTTTCATTCCCACCTCTTCCTGATTTCTCTTCTATATCCTTATTAATTTCAACTTATTTTCCTTCTGCCTCTCATTTTGTCTCCTCTCTTTATTTTCTGCCCATTCTATCCCTTTTTTATCATTTTATTCTGTTTTCTACATTTTTCTTTTCTGCACACATTGTCTGTTTCTATACTGCTGTTTTGCCCCCTTTATTCTGTCCTCATTTCAGGTCCTTCCCCTCATTACCCTTACACAGTGTCTTCTTTTTTTGGTCTCTCATCACCCTATCTTCTTTTCTGGTATCTCCTTCCCCTCTCTTTCTGGTCTTTCTTTCCCCCATCTTTTCTTGTCTCCCTTTGCTATTCCTCAAGCTTCTTTTCTGTCCTATCTCATTTTCTTGTTTCCTTATATGCATAAACAAAGCAAATGTATTGGAGTGCCCTGGCACAGTAAGGGCCCGAGAAGTGTGTGCTGTAAGCAGCCAGCACAGCTAAGCCTGCAGTAGGGGTATGTGTGCAAACCCAACCCTGATAAGGCTGCTGCTGATGCTGCCTTGCTGGCTGATGGACAGAAACATCAGGCAGTAAAGCAGCTTCCCCCCTCCCACTGACTCAGGTTTCAGCAGCTGTGGGTGTTCAGCCCTACTGCAGGCATCCCCCTTTCACTCAACCCAGTTTCCATAACGTGACTGGTATTGGGTGATCAACCCTCCTGCCAGTATCCCACCTCCTTCCTGACTCAACTTTCTCATATGACTGGTGGTTGGTGCTCAGCCCAAAACCTGGTTTCCCCCTCTCTACTCAACTTTCTTGAATGACTTTCAGTGGGTAGTGGGTACTTGACATCTGCTAGTATTACCACTCCTGAGTGACCCAGCTTTCAACCTCCCACACACATAGAGTCAGACACCAGCTAACGCCCCACACACATAGAGTCAGACACCAGCTAACCCCCCAAATAGGATGCAGAACTGGGATCTCCACTGCCAGTTCCAACAGACAACAAACTGGCACCGAGGTGTCTAAGCTCCATTGGTATCGATACCTGAAATACAGGAAATGATCCCTTATCATCTTTTCCCTTGTCTGTTTCTTTGTTTGAAACCTGTAATAAAGAAAACAGTCCCTTGATGTGTTCTGCTCTCCCAACCCTCTGTCTCACCACCCCAACCCAACCCTCTCAGCACCTCCCTCACTTACCTATCCACTGAACTTCTCCAATGTCTAGCATGCCCTGCTGCTCAGAGCCCAACTGCAAACTGACTGAAAACAAGGTAAGTTTGGTTAGGGGCTTTTAATGAGTTTGAACTTTACTTCAAAGTCTATTCCTGCTGTTCAAAAGTGGAGCAACCAGTCACACCCCCTGTCTGAGCTATAGAAGCTAGATTCCTCCAGCCTCACTCAGAAGCATGGTTTCTTTGCTGCAGCTGGAGCTCTGCCCCCCCTTCTCCCCTGTGTTTGTTTCCTGCTTTTCCTTTGTGCTTTTGGGATTTCTGTTTGGTTTGTGCCTCTAGCAGCTTTCTAGGTCAGTATTCTGTTATTATTACCTTCCTGGTTGCAGTTTGTGCTTCCTTCTTCTCTCAGTCAACTACTTTTGCTGCATTCCTGTTCTTTTGTGACTCCTGTTTTTCTGCTTTGGTTCTTGTGTGCTTATAGTTTTCACAGTGTCTTGCCTTTGTCATTCTCTGCTTTGCTTGTGCTGTTTCATGCTTTACATGTTGCTGTTTGTTCCAGGGCATTTGCAATCTCCCAGTTCACCTACAATCCTTAAATATTTACACATGGCTTCTAGCAAGACAGTCACTCCCTTTTGTGCTCTGGTGGTTGATTAAAGGAGCTTTTACACACAGGTTTGCAAAACAAAATAAACGTTACCTGTGTGGCGCCATTGTACTCTGTTGCATTTGGGTTTCCTTTTACACCCCTGCCAGTATTCCGACTAATCCCACCTCCATTTGTTTCAGCTCCCCCAGAGTTTACTGCTGTAATGGCAGTTTCTGCAGTGGCACCAGAATGGCTGTTTTACACAGCCAGATCAAGCAGTACGTTAGGTGCAAACCGCCAAGAAGCAGGGTGCGGTTTGAATGACGTTCCTAAGGAACGAAACAAATGCTTTTTACACACAAGGGATGTAATGGAATACTGTTTCCGTAACAGTTATTCCGTTACATAGACCTGTGTGTAAAAGCGCCTTTAGTTGCTCAGCTCAGCAGCATTCTTCTTCCGAGTTTTGATTGTCATATGCTCCTGTTTTTCCTTAGTAGTTTCATTTGTTTTCTACTGCCTCAGCCTACCTGGTCTGCAGGGCATTGTCGACTAACACTGACCTCCTTTATGGAACTAGCTGGCATGTGTTCACCATTCAATCCAGACACATATCATTCAGTCTCATACATTGTCCTAGTTGTCAATTGATGTCTCAGTCAGTCATTCAGCCTCGCTACATACTAAATACTAACACTGTAGTGCAGCATGAGGGGGTGCTGCAGTCCTGAGGTGTCGTCCTTTTGGATGAGACATTAAAACGAGGTCCCATCTGCCAGTTCGATTGGTAGTTCAAGTGGATGTTAAAGATCCATGGCACTTCTTAAAAGAGAAAGGGAATTTTTATTGATATCACATCATCACAAATTATAACACATTGTACAAAAATAAAGAGGAAAAAAATAAACATACAGAAAGAAAGAACAACAGGTATTCATCATACACTAGATGCAGCATGTTAAAAGACCACACAATAACCCCTTCTTAACCCCAAAGAAACCTTCCCCCTCCCTTATTATCTTTCCCCATACCACTGTGGCAGGGAATTTTGCTAGTTGTAGCTCTCAAACCTAATTACTTCAGAGTGTGTTAAATCACAGGAAAGAAAACAATTTTAATCCCAAATAAACAAGTATTTCATTCATACTCTGGTTAAAAGTGATTGTTCAAAAATAATTTTCCAACTACTGAGTAACTAATAAACTATTAGGGCAAAAATCAGTAGTACTTTTTAAACATGTCTTGTTTAGAAATAGGTTTTAGTCAACCTCTTTACTTGTATTTGATAAATCAAAATAACCCTTTCCATTTCCTTAAAACATAGCTCTTAGGATTAGCCTGCAGATCTTTATTAAACACTGCCCCATAGCTTGTTCTACCAGTGTCTTATAGGTGGCATATGACATCAGTCTCTGTTGGAGTGTCCATTGACAGGGAGCCTGCCAAAGTTAAAACTTTAAACAGTAAAACAGCACCATTAAAGTATCATAATCATACATTATCCCCGTCGGCTCCATGCCCCCCCCTCAAAAAGCTTCCCAGGTGCTACGCTGGGAGCCCACTCCAACATGGTAAAAGTGTTATGGCCGATGGGGTGCCAAATCCCCATCAGCTCCAGGTCTGCCAAACAGACTTCCAGCTACCCGCTGGGAGCCACCCCACCCAGCATGGCAAATGTCCCACGTCGTCGTCCTAAAAAAAAAAAAAACAACCTGTAAACAAAAAGTTCTTTCGGCGGTCTACCTGCCCACCGCCCCACCCTCTGTGCACCCTGCCTCCCACCCCCCTCACCCCATACTTACCTCCGGAATCTGGCGCGATGATCTGCTGTGGACCGGGAACACGTCTGCACTCTTCAAAGCCGACTGCGAACTGAGGAAATGCCAGTAAGCTGTATAATGCAATAAATAGGGTTTTTTCAACTTTAATACATATCTCAGGCATTTTTGGAATTTTGGCACCACACTTTCAACATGGGGTTTTGGGACTCCTTTTAATGAATTCTGAACTGTCATGGCGTTATTCAGGCCCGAAGAGTGATTTCACAGTCACTGCGTGAAATCATCTTTCGGTACCGATTAATGAAATGACAGTGCCAGTGTTCATAAGGTGGGCTCTCAAAAAGCCTATATTGCAAATTTGGTGAAAAAATTCCTAAAAATGACTGTTTTACGAGCGTGCATTGCACAGTTCCTACACATGCTCGTAAGTTCGCGATAATATTTGCACTCCGGATTTTCAACATTGCCATTTTACCACACCTCCTTATGAGCAGTACAGCTGTCATTTTTCACATCTCACCCAAAATATGTTTCTGCATGTAGCGCACAATGGCAGTCAACGTCATGAAATCAATGTATGGGACACATTAAGAAAATTACAGTGACACTGTTCATGAGCAGAGATCTTAAAATGGCTATGTTGAAAATTTGGTGAAAAATTCCTAAAATGATTGTTTAACAGCGTAGTTGCGCAGTTCCTCACATGCACGCTGGTAAGTTCACGAATTTTTAATATTTGCACTCCAGATATTCAACATTGCCATTTTATCACACCTCCTTATGAGCAGTACAGCTGTCATTTTCACATGTTGCCCAAAATGTGTTTCCCTGCATGTAGCGCACAATGGCGCGATCAGTGTGTGCAGTCAATGTTGGGACAGATTAAGAAAATCACAGTGACACTGTTCATGAGCAGAGGTCTTAAAATGGCTATGTTGAAAATTTAGTGAAAAAATTCAAAAATGACTGTTTTAGGGCGCACATTGCGAGTTCCTATCTGCCTTCATGAGTTTGAATTTTTAATATTTGCATGCCAGATTTTCAACATTACCATTTTATTACACTTCCTTATGAGCAGTACAGCTGCCATTTTTCACATCTTGCCCAAAATGTGTTTCCGCACATGTAGCGGACAACGGTGCAGTCGGTGTGCAAAAGCAATGTTTGGGACAGATTAAGAAAATCACAGTGACACTGTTCATGAGCAGAGGTCTTAAAATGGCTATGTTGAAAATCTGGTGGCAAAAGTCCATAAAATGACTGTGTTACGAGTGAGCATTGCGCGGTTCCATGCACCCTCGTAAGTTCATGAATTTGTAATATTTTCAGTCCAGATTTTCACCAGTGGCATTTTTCCACACTTCCTTATGAACAGTACAGCTGTCATTTTCACAACATGGCTGAAATGTGTTTTCACACTTTCAGCGCGAAATCTTGTGGTCACTGTGGGAAATCATTGTTCGGGACAGATAAAGAAAATCAAGTGACATTGTTACTGATCGTGGTCTCAAAATGCCTGTGTTGACAATCTGCTGTGAAAAATCCCCAAACTAATTACATTACAGGTGTGCGTTGCAGTTTCTACTGCGCTTGTGACTTCACCAATTTTTTAATATTTTCACTGCAGATTTTCAACATTGCTATTTTACACCTCCCCATGAATGGTACAGCTGTCATTTTTTGCATCCTGTTTGGAATGTGTTATTGCACCTGTGGTGCTAAATGCCGTAGTCGCTGTGCAAAAGCGGATTTTGGCTAACAAACTGATATTGCCACTGTTCATGAGGTGGGGGGGTCACAAAAAAAACATGTTGAAATTTGGAGTGAAAATACCAATGAATGCCTGAGGTGTTAGGGTTTCCGACCATAACGCCCCTCCCTGTAGAGAATGACAGGCATCAGGGGTGTGATTTGGGATTCTTGCCTATAATGCTCATACCATTCCACATCCTGCAGCCAGTGAGAGGCATCGAGGTGTAGCTTGGACTCTTTGTCCCCAAAGTTTACCCCATTCTCCTATACCGCACCCATCTCACCTTATTTCCTGATGGAATTGGGTGCGCATAAGGGCCACAGACCCCAAGGCACACTGAGACACTTGTCAGTGTCTGCAGGGTAGGGTGTGGTGAAATGGTGTGGCTGTTATGCCTGATGACCCAAAGGCACATCATAATGCCTGTCAGTCTCTGCAGGGAGGTGGTGAGGTTGGCTTCAGTTCAATACTTCACTGCCATTCCTATTATGCAGCTCTGTAACTCCTACACTGCCAATGCCAATGCCAGCAAGCAAACATTCGGCATTAACAAATTATTGTTATTTTAGATAACCTCCATGACTTCCATCTCTGGACTTTATTTTCAGCCCCCTGAAGAGCCCTTTCTCAGTTCTCAAGCGGGAGATTATGTTATCCAAACGTCATTCCCAAGATTTTTTGTGGCGCTGAGGAGAAATAAATATGGTTTACTGTCACTGGTGCCCTCTCTGTATTTCCTAAGTACAACCCTTTATTTAGATTGAGGGTGGCATTAGATACTCTAGAGCATTCCTGCAGTTGTTTTATTACTGTTGGTAATCGCCCCAGGTTTGCTATAAACAGGCATATATCGTCCGCATAGGCTTGAATTTTCAGTTCCATTTGGCCTGGGATCCCCCCCCAACCTTCCCATTCCCAAGTATTGCCCAGAACTCTAATCAGAGGGTCCAGGGAAAAGTTATAAAGGAGTGGGCTGAGGGGCAGCCCTGTTGAACCCTTCTATTTATGGTGATGCCTTTCATTACCAACCCTCTAATAATAGGTTGCACATGGACTCTAGAATATAGAAGTTGGATTTTATGCACAAATTCCTTTGGAATACCATAATGTAATAAGGTCTGAAAGAGAAAAGGCAGGCATAGTCTATCAAAAGCCTTGCTTTGATCTAAAGTAATGATATAGCCGGATGTTTGTGCAGTACCACACATCTCCATTACATCTCTGATAATCATTAAGGCATGTTGTAGCTTCCTTTCAGGGATCCCACAAAACTGGGCTGGATGTATTAATAAAGGAGCTATTTGCCTTAGCCTATTGTTAAGAACCTGAGACAATATTTTAAAATCAGCATTCAGGAGAGTTATAGATCTCCAGTTTGAGATGTCTACCTTTCCCCCTCCCTTATATACAAAAATTAAGAGACTTGCTGTGATTTGAGGGACCACCCTTTGTCAAAAATTCTGAAAATAGTTCTACTAAACACCTTGTCATTATTTTGGGAAATGATCTGTAAAACTGATAAGGCAGTCCGTCAGGTCGGGTGAAGATCCATTTTTCAGTTTCATAATTATATCTTCTATTTCCTGTAATTTCAAAGGAGGTTAAAATAACACCCCTGCTGATCGCCAGCCCGGAATTAAACAAAACCCTTCTCTGGCATCCAGTGCCTCACATGGCTCTGGCCACCACACCCCACTCACCTTAGTGTTATCCGTGGTGCCAAGGGTGCATACAGTGACCACCACAGCCATCCTCACATCACCGCAGTTGGCCACTGTACGTCCAGGCAGGGAGCGTGCCTCTTATTTATAGGAGAAGGTGACATCACCTATAAATAAAAGGCATGCTCCTGCCCTCACTACAGTGGCTACCAAGGAGGTATTATGAGGGTGTGCAGTCATTATATGCACCTGTGGCACCATCACATAACACTAAGGTGAATGGAGGTGGCCATGCTACGGGGGCCACTGAATGCCAGGAGGCTTGTTTAATTTCATGCTGATAATTGGTGTGGGGGGGCCACTACAACCAGGAATATGATTTTTTTCATTGGGGTTGGCCATCAGAGGGGGGGCCACTAGCACTAGGGATTACTATCTTCGTGTTAGGGCTGTTGATTGGAGGGAGGGGGACCAGTGACACCAGGGATTATGATTATTTCACTGGGGTTGGTGACTGGAGGGGGGGGATCACTAGCACTAGGGATTATGATATTTTTCATCGGGGCTGACAATCAGAGGGTGGGAAGGACCAGTAGCACCAGGGATTATGATTTTTCAGCGGGGCTGGTGATTGCGGGGGGGCCACTAGCATCACGGATATCTACGGCTATCATGGACAGGGGGTTGGTGCTGCACTACCTTCCTCTGCTACCCTACCAAATGGGCCCATAATGGGCATGCATGCGGTCCCTTAGCACCTTGCATGCCTAATGGGCTCATTTGCATGCGCACCTTTGAAATTTGCAGATAGAGCTTTGGCGCTGTCAGCTCTTGGGGCCACGTTTGGAAGCTATGTCAGGGTGGTGCTACCTGACTTTGTATTGCCCTGACACGGCCCTATAGTCAGTCAGTAAGTGCCCGACTGAATATACCACCCTGGGACCCCTGGGCAATTACAAAGCGCAGTGCAAACATTTGCATTGCACTTTGTGTCCAACTGAATATCAGGCCCCTGGTGTCAAAATATCAAAAAACAATGATGTTACGAAGAAACTGTGAACTTATAAAGATGTTCTTTATTCTGTTCACCATTTTTTAAGTTCTACACCTGCTCCCAGTGGAACCCAAAGTCCATGAGATAATGGCTACTGGGAAGGAATGTTTGCTTGCAGTCTCAAGATACCATTGTTCTAACTTGTAACAGCATGCAAGCATATATGTTCGGCATTGACAAATGCTTAAGTTGTCCCCAAATGCTGACTTCCCAATGAGGTTCACAGCACTGCACTGTAAAATGGCCTGACATTCTCCATTGAGTGTGTTCAGTACTTCAAACAATAGACATTAGAGAATGTAGTTTCACAACATGTCTAGTCTTAGCAATGCAGAACAGTGAGACTAGGAGCTGCCAGCTGTTTTTCCTGACTGAGGCAGATGGGCAGTGTTTATTCCAAACACTGTAATAATAAATCATAATATAGGATTACTTTTTCACTTGATAACATTATGTTACACACTGTGATCATTTTGTAATTGTTTAAAAGTTTCCCCCTAAAACAGATAATAAAGCATATATTGTCAAACCTATATAGTATGATGATTTCAAGTTTCAAGTTTTTTTTTGTTTTTTTTATACTTTCTATTTTTTCCTCCCCCTCCCTCCAGCTCCAATATCCTCAGGAGCACCTAGGAGCCATCCCTCTGTGAGCTGCCTTACCTGATCTGCCCCTGTCATCCATGGAGCCTCAGTTTACCCCCTGGGTGGGGACGAGGTGGGGCCCAAACATTCTGGTCTCGTTGGTCGGGGGGTGTCAGGAAGACGGCTGCACATGTAGGGCAAGCTCCGGTGCTCCGTCTCCCTCGGAGCTGGAAGGTATTTCCCCTGTTCTTGTAGGGGAGTGGCCAGCACCCCGACGTCAAGGTGTTTCCACCGATGTCTGCCACTCCCAGCCCTTCTCTCACACTCTGACGCTTGCTATGCCTCCGGCTTCCGCCAGAGACCAGCCAAGCACCGAGCAGAGCCCCCCCCCTCCTGGGAGAGGAAAACTGTCCTTTGGACACTCAATCCTCTCCCTCCCCTGCCGACCCCTGACTTCCCGGGCTCATTCCCGAACCTGGGTCGCCAGCGTGACACGAGGTGTGGCGTCCAGTGCCTCAACCCTCAGCGCCACTGGGCCGGCCCAAATTTTCAAGTTTTATTCATATTTATATAGGATATAATCATTAGACATCAGTCCATTTTCAAGACTCTCTTGTATACAAATTTTACAAAGATGCACACAAAAAGTTAGTTAATATTACATGATATTCATAAACAGCATTTCACAGTAAAGACAATGGGGTGAATAAATGGCTTTTACAACTGATGATGCCAAAGATAGGTAGTAAACTGCAGTTGGGAGTCGATTCATGCAAAGGCAATTAAGGCTATCCTGAATTTATTTAAAAAATAGGTTGCTGGCTCCCCTGTGCTATTGTTATTTTATTGTGTGTGACAGCAACTACATGATCCTTTTGGTCACAAGAGACTAAGAGAAATGAGCTGCTGAGGTTTCTCAACATGATCTTTAATTTTATTGGTACTTTATGTATCTTCTTCCTGTAGGCACAAGAAAAAGGAAATGCTTTTGACAGAGAAAAATGAACAGGTGATAAACTGGGCCAGAAAGCAACCTGTTATGCGAAAGAATGGTGACATGTTTTGATGGCTTGTGAAGGCACCACCAAGGAATTATTCTGCAGTAGTGATGCTCACAGCTTTGCAGTTTTAGAGACAGTACATAGTGTGCAGCTGAATTTGTACTGTGCCCATGAGGTGGAACATGTGTAAAGTTCATGTATGGAGGTTTGCCTGTTAGATTATTGACAGAACTGATTTTAATGATTAGTGTGTGCTTGGTTTGGAACTTTGAACATTTCCTTACTGTAATCCTACCTGTATTAAGGGAGAACAATTTGTTTGTAACCATGGTCATTAGTAAGCAATAACCCATGACAGGGTGTGTGGGGTTACTGGGGATTAATCAACACCCTGGAGTGCGGTATGAGCACAAGGGTGAAGTCCGAGTGTCCTCACAGCACCCAGGGTGTTGATTAATCCCTCAGTAACCCCACACACCCTGGAGTGGGTTGTTGTGCTTATAACATGGGCTCAAACAAGTTTTCAAAATTTTATTTACTTTTTAAGAAATATTGTTAAGATTTCCATCTAACTTTGGTATCCTTGCACTGACAATATCAGTTAAAAAAGTAGTCCCTGCAGTGGTTATGTTGGTTCATTTACTTAATTTGGTTTCTTTATGCTCTAACACAGTTTTCTGACTTGACACATTTTTTTCATTTCATGCTGCCACCTAATTAAAGGTTACTTACACCAACGTGCTTCCGTCCTTTTCGCTACTGGCAATATGGTGGCTCTTGGCATGCAGGGGCCACACTCTGTGTAGCGCTGTTGTGGGAAGGAGGTCACTCGAACACTAAGGGAGGGAGCCACCCACTAGTTGCAGCTCTTCAACAGCATATTGTGCTTCCCTGGCTGTTGGTCAGGTCACTCTCCAGACTCCAGCCCATGCTCTCCTGTACCGGTTCTCCTCAGCTGCTTCCTGCCCATAGCTTAGGTCGCTCTCCTCAGTGCAGCGCATGCCATTGCTCCGCTTGCTCTCCTTGGCTTTCCACTCTCTGGATGGGTGGGTAGGTCATATTTCCCTAACCGTTGTGCCGCTTTCCTATCACCACTCCCTTTATGCTGCTGCCTCGGCGCCTTCCACCTTATCATCTCGCTCCCTACTTTCACCCTGCTGCTGCTGTGCTCTCACTGCTCCCTCCACAGGTTCACCTTAACCATTGTGCCACTCTCCTGTTAGCACTGCCTTTATGCTGCTGCACTCGATGGCTTCCCCCTTACCGTGTCATTCTCTACTTCTGTTGTTGGTCTCAGACCACAACTCCTGCATACCATCTCACTGCTGACTCTCCTGCTAGTGCCCCGAGCCTGCTGCCTCTTGTGCAGCACCTCATAGCACTCTCCTCCCCCTTCCCGCCAACTGGCCAGGGCATGAAAATACCCTGAGAAGTACAGTGTCCGCTGGGGTGGGGGGGGAAACCACAACTTCCTACCATTACTGCTGTGTCCATCAGGGTGGGTGGGTGGAGACAGAATCTGCTGTCCTACTGTACATTCTCAGCAGTACCACAATGAAACAGCCACTACTGTTACCAGCTGTAATATCCACAGAGTCACGAACTTTGGGACTTCAGCTACACACGGAAGGCACTTGTACCACATTAACGAGTTCCAACTATGCAGACATGAGTAGGGCTTCACCTATTGCCTACTCACTCTAGCTGTGGGTATAACAGGGATTAATGTATGCCCCTCGTGATGCTTTTCATCCAATCATAAACATCACAGATTGAGCCCATGTTATAATTATTATTTGTACAGGGCATATTCCTGTCTCCAGATGAGATCCTGTACCTGAATGTCAGCAGTAAGAGATGTACTGCAGGTAAAGAATACGGTTTTGCAAAGGGAACTTTCCATGTTTGGTGTTGCAGCTACTATAGTAAATGTCATCAAATTCCACAGGGTAGCTTTGTAAGGGACGTACTAAAAGGGCCCATGATTTTGCAGCACAATTTAACAAATATTAAACTTTGGTGATACATACTCTACCCATGTAGCCTCAAAATCAATACTGGATAAGCTGCAGTATTTAAAAGGTCTGCAGTTTTGTATTCGTTTATGAATTTAGAACCCCAAACTGCAATCTCTACAGTCAACTAGAGGTTTGCCTGTGTTTTTCCCAGGCAGGCCCATTTGTTACAAGCCCCCCAGACCATGGGGGTAGCTAGCTGTAGAGGGAGGGAGGGAGCTGAAGGGAGGTAAGGGAGGAAGGCAGATGACATCACTAGTCGGGTGGGTGGGGGCTGCAGGAAAGCTAGCAGGGGATTGGGGGCAGAGAGGAGAGGAGAGAGAGAGAGGGTGGGCACTTGGGAATGGAAAGGGGCTGCAGGCTCAGCTCACTCTCTTTTCCTTCTAGTGGTCAATTTTACTGTGGCTGCTAGTATATCAGTTGGTGGTTTTGTTTTGAGGTTCGTGGTTTTTCCATAGTCCTGTTAAAGATGGCTGTTTTTCAGTAGACATTTCTAATTCCCATAGAGGTGCATTGTGAGTCGACTGACTGGAGTGAGGATTTTTTCTTTTGGGAGTCCTGGGCAAATTACATTTAAAAAAAAAAACAAAACAGCTAAGGAACGTTTCAGCTCTTGTTGTTGGATTGCCCATCCATCGGCGTGACGTGAGCAAGCTTTTGTGGTCACCACGCTGCTATCTCGATCCAAGAGACATTGAGGACTGTGCCCGATCTTGCTGGTAAGAAGGAGCAGCGGAGTGGTAAAGGACGGGAGATGAATTTTCCTGCTCTAAGTATGTGGCTGGATGGTCTTCCTGATGGGCAAGGGGATGAGGTGGTGAGAAAGTGGGGCTAGACAGCGACAGGACAAGGGGGATGGAAAGGACACAAATGCTCCTAGCAGTGGGTGGAGAGGGAGGAGTGAGGGGCTGGAGAGAAAGGGAACCACAAGGGATGGGCAGACTGAAGGAAAAGTGGCAGGAGATGGGGTGGGGGCAGTTTGGACCTGATGAAGGGTTGGCATGATTCGGGAAGCAATGGGGAAGCTTGCCAAACTCGGGTTATGGCTGGAGTAGTATGCAACATGGCCGGGCGTTTTCTCTGCTGAAGTACTTTGCAATGGGGTGTCCGAATCCCTCATTTTTTTCTGTTTGATGCCATTTTAAGTAGTAGCATTGGGATACCTGTACCGTTTTCCTCTTGGCTTACTTACAGTTTAAGTTGATACATTGACCATGCCACCTTATGTTACGTTGGGCTGGCGTACATTGCTAATGGGAGTTTTCGGCTGGAGCATTCTTGACCGGCTACGAGAGCATATACCTTTCGTGAATACTCTTTGCCTCAGATACAGGCTGGGGTGGACCACGTGGTGGCTTCCATTTTGGGGGAGGATCAGGGATAGCTGGTGGCCATTTTAGATGCGGGCAGGTGGCCATGTGGTGGCTGCCATCTTGTGCAGCCTTGGGGTGGTGGTCCTCAAAAGAAGGTGGGAAGGAATGAAACAAAAAAAAGAAAAATGTTAAACGAATGAAGAAAGCTGGAAAGAAAGTTTTCTGTGATGTACAATAGCATGTATTGGCTGCCGTTTTTCATATGTTTTCATGCTGCATTAGCTGTACTAGGTTGTATAATCATTTTTGAGCTACAAAAGAGCAATAATTTGGGCAGGGGCCTGAATTAGGAAAATAGAAGGGCAATCTGCATGCAAGGCAAAATAGGAGTATCAGATTCCCCCCCCAGATAAAAATACAATAAAGACAAAGGTGAATCTGAGCTCAGAGGTGCTCCATGGTGAGCAGTGGGCACATTGGGGAGGGGGCACATGGGGGGTAGGGTAGTAGGGAGCAAGATTTACAGGCTATGTGGATGTTAGGTTTTAATGCATCTTTTCCGTTTATGGTTTTTCAGTACTAGATAAAATGGCACCAAGAAAGCAGCAGACTTCCAAAGCGGAGGCCATGACTCAGATCATGGAGCTGGTGGAAAAACCTAGGACCATGCTGAATGTGATGGAGGATGAGACGGTTAGACCGGATCCCAGCGGGCATGGAAGAAAATGCAAGGATGGGAAGAGGCGTGGGAACAGAAACAAGAAGAAGACCCCAGTGGCCCCTCAGGACCTGGTGCCAACACATTGGAACCCCAGCCAGCAGTCCCCACTCTCCCTCCTGTGCCAGTTCCGCTGCCTCTGCCAGTGCCAACTCTGGAGCCCCAGCCAGCAGCCCTGCAGCCACAGGCCTCCTCTGGGGTGCCTATACTGCCAGCTGCTCCCCATGGACCATCTGCACCAGACTGTGACACACTGACGCCAGCAGCACCAGGGCTGGCCTCAGTACCGGAGCCAGGAAAATCAGGTACAGTAGATGTTACTGTGGAGAGCAGTATTAAGGAATATGTAGAGCAGATGATTGGGTCCATGGGGGAGGACAACCTAGGAAAATTCAAGAAGGTACTTGGGGAGATTAGAAAGGGAAAAGGGGCAGATACAGGAGCTGATAAAAAGTGCAATACTGAATATGGAGCTGTGGGATTAGAAATCAGCACCTGGGGTAGGATTGGGAGGCATGTGCCACTTGCTACAAAAGAGAAGATTTGGAGAGGGGAATATGAGGATATCTTTGCCTTAGTTAATAAGGAGACAGCAGAAAAGTATGAGGAGAAGAAGAGTTTTGAAAAAAAGGACATGACGGTGGCAGTAGCACTGTTAGGAAAAGAGGATGAGAACAAGACAAAAAGGGGCAAGATGTGGGACACATGGTCGGTGGGTTTCATGTACTACACTGCCATTGTAACTGAGAAAAAACCTGAGTTAGCAACACCATTGTTGGCCTATTTCTTGATAGTGAGGAGTGCATACAAGATGGGGGGGGGGGCACTAACTGGATTAAATACACAGGTGTTCAGACAGCAAATGGCATTGGATGGGGATATTAGACGGGACACCAGGCAGGCAGACATCTGGTTTGAGGCAATGACAGTAGCTGAGAGGTTTGAAAGAGATTGGGATAGATAGTCAAGGGCAGCACAAAAATGCTTTACACCAGCCTGTGGCCTCGCCTTCCTCTGTCCCTCTGTCGGATGGCTACCTATGCGAATCTATATTGTTTAAATTGTTAAAGAAGTGCCAGCCCGGTGGCGCTGAGGGTTGAGGTGCTGGACGCCACACCTCACGCTACGCCAGCGGCCCAGGTTTGGAAACGAGCCCGGGTCATCGGGGGTCAGCAGGGGAGGACTAGGATTGAGCATCGGGAGACAGTTCTAGTACTGGGAAGGGCTGGGGAATCCACACCGTGCTGCAGCGACCCCTGGGGATGACTAGGGTACCGCTTGCGCTGGTGTGACTTGGGGGGGTGCGGCAGACATCGGCACGTATGCGCGCAGATGTCATTGCATGTCTGCGCTCTCAATGGGAGAAAAAGTGGAAATAGCTGAGAGCGACCGTGCAGCCTGATGGATGCGCCCTACATCGCCAAGAGGACTCGCGTGGAATTGCACTGGGAGGTCCGGAGCCAGTCTGGCTGGATAGGGTATGGGGAGACCCTCCAGCGGATCGGCGACGGCTGTACTGGATCCCCCATCATATGACTGAGCCTGGTGCTCTCCCGGCAGGCAGGGCCAGCGGCTGGATGCCCCTGCCGGTAGTCGCCGCAGCAGGTGGATAAAAAAAAAATTGTTAAAGAAGTGATTTGCACAATTGTGATGTTTTGGTAATTGACAAAGCCCTCTGGCTGCAATGTTTATTTCTCTTTTGCACAAAACCGCTGCCTGTCCTAATATTTCAAGTAACCTGACGTGGAACCTTTGTAAAAGAGCCCCTGGCTCAAAGGTGTATCTGATTCCCTTAATTAAATAAAAATAAATAAATGAATAAAATGCTGCTGGGTGAACAGCAGAACACACTGCTCCTGGCTGCAATGTTGTTTTAGGCATGCCTGCTCGAAGTGTGGGTGCTTGCGCTCCAGCGTCACAATGCAGGACATACAGGGAGAGGGCAGTGGGCCCAGCTATGGGGAGCAGTCCTTTTGAGCTGAACACATAGGATATCGAGGTAGAAGCTGGGGGTTTTCAGGGAGGGGGTGGGGTTTTCCCATAGGAAGGGGCTATGTACAGGGGGGCAGCTAAAGGGAGGGCAGCTAAAAGGGGCCGAGGGGTACCCAATGGCAAGAACACCAATAAAGTTGGAGGTGTTGAGACAAGGGGTACAGGGATACCTCAGCTTCAGAGCCACCAGGATGCTGGAGGAGGGGTTTCAGTATGGGTTTAGTTTACAGTTTTAGGGATGACAGGTCGGGGCAAGGGCAAAGAATTTGGGGTCAGTAAAAGGAAAAGAGTCACTGTTAGAGCAGAAGATTCAGAAGGAGATTGACACAGGGAGGGTAGAGGGTCCTTCTGATGCCCCTCTGTTCGAGAACTTCAGGGTGTCACCACTGGGGCTGGTCCCCAAGAAGCAACCAGGTGAGTTTCAGGTTATACATCACCTGTCTTATCCAGAAGGGGAGTTAGTGAATGATGGAATTGCTGAGAGAGATAGTAAGGTCACCTACACCACACTTGAGGAGGCAGTCAAGCTGATAAGGGCTAGGAAGGGCACATGGTTGGCCAAGATCGTTATCGAGTTGACTTTCAGGCTGCTTCCAGTTAGGCCATGGGATTGGGATCTGTTGGGTTTTTGGGTGAAGAACCGGTTTGATTTTGACAAAGTCATGCCCATGGGGTGTTCAATAGCATGCACCTCATTCGAGCTCTTTAGCACGTGGCTGCAATAGGTATTCCAGACCAGGTACAGGGGAGGGGCAGTCATCCACTACTTGGACGATTTCCTGTATACTGTATTTGGGATGGCAAGGCTGAGACGGAATTCATGCTGGACCAGTTCGCAGAGATGTGTGCCACTCTGGGGGTGCCATTGGCCCTGGACAAGATGGAGGGGCCCAGCCAGGCAATCGAGTTTTTAGGGATTGAGACAGACACTGAAAGGGAGACATTCAGCTGTCAACACAGAAGGTAGAGAAGCTGAAAGAGCTGGTGGTGAAGGTAAAGGGCAGAGAAGAGTACAGCTACACCTAGTGCAGAAACTTCTGGGGCACCTCTGTTTTGCCTGGGGGGGGGCTATAGCCCCCAGACATGTGTTTACATGTCGCTTGGCAAAGGCCACAACAGGGGCCACTAGGCCCCACCACTGGGTAGACATCTCTAGAGGGGTGCAGGAGGACCTGCAGGTCTGGGAGGTTTTTCTAAAGGAGTTTAATGGGATCACTTTTTGACAGGATGAGCGGGTCTTGAACACTAATCTCGTTCTCTTCACAAATACAGTGGGGGGTTAGGAATGGGAGGATATTTCAGGGGAAAATGGTTCATGGAGGCATGGCCAGGGAGGGGCTCAGATGGGACTGACAAAGGACATAACTTTCCTGGACATTTTCCCTAACTGGGTCGCCGCCCTGGTTTTGGGGGAAAACTTTTGGAACCAGAGACTGACATTATGGAGTGATGAGAGGGCAGTAGTGGATGCCCTGAATAAAAGGGGGGCCATGTCTGAGATAGTTATGTGGGTTTTAAGGCAGTTAGTGTTGCAAAGCTTAAAGCTGAATATATCCTTCAGGGCATGACATATTGAAGGGGTAAAGAACACTTTAGCTCACAGCCTTTCCCATCTGCAGTTGGACAGGTTCCAGGCCCTCACCACATGGTCCGAAGGCAGAAAACCCCTGATACCAACTGTCACATGGGAGATTGGCTGGAAGGAGCTGAGCTGCTGTTCTACAACTCTTGGGTGCCCTGGACCCTAAAGGCATACGAGGGCTCTTGGAGACTGTTCCAAACTTTTCAAGAAAGCCAAGGGCTCGAGGTAAGTGGGTCTGTTACAGAAGAGCAAATGGCTAGGTTTGTAGTGCATGGATGGAGACAGGGTATTGCATATGCCACAATGAGGGTACACCTGTTGACCATTGGACCAGTTATCAACCTAAGGGGTTGGGGGACCCAGGAAGAAGCAATCTAGTGTGGTGCATGATGCAAGGGTGGCTTAGGGTGACAGACGGGGTCCTGGATGGGAGCTGGTCAATATCTGAGGCATTGCTGCAGCACCTCCTGGAGTTTTTGCCCAGGATCTGCCACTCCCATAATGAGGCATGTTTATTCAAGGCTGTATGTGTGGTAATGTTCCATGGGGCTTTCCGAGTCAGCGAGGTTATGGGGCAAGGAAAAGAGGGAGATGGGGAGGGCTGCTGTGGGAAGAGACCATCTGGCAGGGGTAAGTGATTCACCTGCATTTGAGGAGGTCAGAAATGAACCAGGTGGGGCGGGGAGTAACAATCACTTTGATGAAGCAGAGGAATGCCACAGTATGCCCCATAAGGGTGCTGTCAACTTGTGCGGGAGTGAGGTCGCCAGGTGCAGGTCACTTATTCAGGCATGGGGATGTCAAGCCAGTTTCAGCGGGGCAGTTAGTGGCAGTAAAAAAAAGGTTTGGCATTCCTGGGGGAAGACCCAGACAGATATTCATCACACTCAGTTAGGATGGGGGCTGCCTTGGAGGCAGCGGCCCAAAGTTGTTCCCCGGAGGAGATAGAAAGAGTGGGGAGGTGGAGCTCAGAAAAATAAAAAACTCATGTAAGACATTTGCATAACTGAATTACTAATGCTGTTTCTCTTTTTCTCTATTTTCAAGGACTGGATATGCGTCAGATGAAGGTGGGAGGAGGAGGAAGAGTGCGAGGAGGAAAGGGCACAAAAGGCGCACAACTGATGGCCAAACATCCTTTTGATTTACCTGCAGGTTGCAGTAGGAGATTAGAAGTTTGGATTTGTGGGCACTCCTATGTTTATTGAGCGATTGCAGAGCATCCTGATGGCTAGGAGACAGCAATTATATTGACTGGCACCAAGTGAGGTTGCTTTGGAAGGGAATTCATGGCACGGGACAGATCAGGGGACCTGCAAGAAGGGTAGTGTGGTGATCCTGGGGGACTTCAACATTACAGGAGTGGACTGGAGCACCCCAACAACCAGGAACAGAAGGGAGCAGGCACTGCTGGATGCCTTCCAGGACAGCTTCCTGCTGCAAATGGTCAGTGAACCAACCAGGTTTTGGAATACCATTGACCTTGTGCTGGCAAATGGGGACTTTGTGAGAGAACTCACAGTGGAGGAACCGCTGTCAGGGAGTGACCACCACTCAGTATGGCTCACATTGGATATGGGCAAGGAAGGAGTGGAATCTGGCACAATAGTGCTGGACTTCAGGAGGGCCGACTTTGGGAGGATGGGGGAAGTGGTAAAGGGTACCTGGCCAGAATTCAATCTAGTATGGACACTAACCAGAGGTGGAGCTCATAAGCTGGGGATAGTGGAGGCAACCAAAACCTGCTGCAAAGCCCAGAGCAAGAAGGCTAGGGCTAAGAAACTGATCTGGTTGAGCAAGGAGGTCATGGAAAAGGTAAGGAGGAAAGAGCTGCCTTTAGGAAGTACAAGAAACAGGGAGGGGAGGACAGGAGGAGTACTTGACAGAATCGAAGGAGGTGACAAGGGCAGTAAGAGGAGCCAAAGCATCTACGGAACTCAGGCTGGCACAAGGCATTAAGAAGGGGAGAAGGACTCTTTAAGTACATCAGGAAAAGGGAGCTGTAAGGACCACATAGCAAGGATTAGGAAGGAGGGGTTGGGTGGAAGCAGAGGCGATAAGGCGGAAGCACTTAATGAGTACTTCTGCTCAGTATTTACTAAAGAGAAGAAGGGGGTGACACCCAAGGTGGGAGAAATGGCAGAAGCAGAGGGAAGTGGTGACAGATGGGAAATCATGGAGAAGAGTTCGAGAGGGTTTGAAGGCACTGAGGGTGGACAAGGCACCAGGCCCAGATGGCATCCACCCCAGGGTACTGAAGGAGCTGGCAGAGGTCCTTGCAGGACCTTTGGCAGACCTATTTAATGCCTCACTACATTCGGGGTGTGTACCTCAGGACTGGAGGATGGCTCATGTGGTGCCCCTCCACAAGAGTGGCCCCAAGGATGAACCGGGAAATTACAGACCAGTGAGCCTCACATCCATCGTGGGTAAGCTAATGGAGACTATCCTGAAGGAGAGGCTGGTGGCCCTCCTAGAGGCCAAAGGACTACAGGACAGCAGACAGCATGGCTTCATACGTGGCAGATCCTGCCAAACCAACCTGGTCGAGTTCTATGACTGGGTAACTAGGCAACTGGACAGGGTCATGCAGTGGATGTCCTGTATCTGGACTTCAGTAAGGTATTCGACTCAGTGCCACATGGAAGACTGGGAAGGAAGTTAGTAGGCACAGGGGCGGGTGCAAAGCTGGTGAGATGGGTAGGAAACTGGCTGCAGGGAAGGCAACAGAGGGTGGTGGTGGGTGGGGAGCTCTCTCACACCCAAGGGCAGTGACGAGCGGTGTTCCACAGGGCTCAGTGTTGGGACCAGTGTTGTTTGGGATATTCATTGCAGACATATCATGGGACATCAAGAGCAAGATCAGTCTGTTTGCTGATGATACTAAGGTAGGCACGGTGGTGGATGACCTAGGGGGATGGCAGGGGTTGCAGGATGATCTGGCAAAGCTTGAAACCTGGTCAGACACCTGGCAACTGGGTTTTAATGCCAAAAAGTGCAAGGTGCTGCATTTTGGGATGAAGAACCCAAGGAGGAGTTACCAGTTAGGGGAGTGCAGCTAGCCCAGACAGAGGAGGAGAAGGATCTGGGTGTGCTCATTACAGGGTCAATGAACAACTCGGCACAACGTAGGAAGGCAGCTGCAAAGGCCAACAAAATGCTGGGTTGTATTGCAAGGGGTATATCCTCGAGGAGGGAGGAGGTGATTCTGCCACTGTATAGGTCATTAGTTGGACCACACCTGGAGTACTGTGTGCAGTACTGGCGTCCGTATCTGAAGAGGGACATTAAGTTACTGGAGGGGGTGCAGCACAGAGCGACAAAGATGATCAAGGGGCTGGGGGACTTATCATACGAGAGGAGGTTGAAGGAATTGAACATGTACTTACTGGAGGAGAGGAGAGAGGGGTGACATGATTGAAACCTTTAAATACATGAAAGGAATAAACAAGACGGGTATAGGGGCTGTTCAAAGTAAGGAGGGAGGCCACCAGGGGCCATGATATGAGACTGGAGCGAGGAAGGTTCAGGAGGGAGATGAGGAGACAGTTTTTTACAGAGAGGGTGGTGGCTGGGTGGAATGCGTTACCTGCTGAAGTGGTATGCAGTAGAACAGTGGACTGCTTCAAATGAGGATGGCATAAGACAAGGGGGAGGGTTAATGAAGGGGAAGGGTGGAAGGGAGGGGCAGCTGCAGAATAAGGGGTGCTAGCTGCACATTCGAGCAGACTTGATAGACCTCTAGGCCTTTATCTGCTGGCAAATTTCGTATGTTCGTATGTTCATATGCGCTGGGAGCAGCTGCTCCCAACCCTGCAGGACATGAGGTTGACATCCCCAAAGCTGGACCAGTTAATCATATACTTGGGGGGCAATGACCTGGGAACCATGCCATGGTTGGACATTTATTACCGGATTAAGCAAGACATACAAATAATTAAGTGGTGGTGGCCACAGGTCATCATTGCATGGTTGGAGATGGTGCTCTGGAGGTATGGAGACAGGCACAATCACAGGGCTATAGAAAAAGCCAGGAGACATATGAATCAGAGGTAGGAGCTCTTGTTCAGGGCAGCAGGGGGAGGATCATAGAGCATGGGATGGAGGAGAAAGCAGCTGGGTTTTTTACAGATCTGATGAGGTACACCTGTCAGAGGCTGGGGTGGACATGTTTAATGCTGAACTAGGGCCACCATTGAGGGCTGGTGGTGAGAAGTATTGGGGATATAAAAAAATAGGGGGAGAGAGGCGGAAGAAAAAGGGTATAAAATGGGGGGCCTGCCTTCCCTCACAAGCTGGAGTTGGCTAGTGGAGGAAATAGATTTGGGGGGAAGGGGGAGGGAATCTGGGTGTACACCTGGAGGGTCACAGAACAGTGCAAAGCAGAAGAGGGGTATGGGTATATACCCATACCCCAGAGGAAAAAGAGGCCAGCAAGAGAAGTAGGAAGATGACGACCCCGGATGTACATGTGACCCCCCTACAAATGGGGGTTTACGAAAAGTCTTCCTTGAGCTTGCCTAAATGCTCACTGCCAGTCTGGTGTTTTGCATTTTAGTAGATTAAACGTATTGCCAGGGAGTGCCTGTATAGCCTCTGTGTACTGTCTCTTTAAGAGCTGCCTGGATTGCAGTCTTAATTAATCTAAAAGGGAGCTCTGTAAGAAGATGTGCTTGTTTGCTGATCATTTTTTAGAGTAGCAATAATATTGCAGTTTGTTCTAACCTGCCTTCTTTGCAGTGTAATCCCCAGGTGGCGCTATCCCAAGAGCTACTACCCCTGCCTGCCTAACTGCTAACAGGTTGAGGGGCCTAGGTTCTATGGCGGGTGCCTCCACCCAGAGGTCAGGGTTTACAGTAGTTTGACTAACTTGGTCACAGCCCTCTTGGACACTGAGACCCCCTTTTATTCCTGCTAGTGACCCACACTGTACACCACAGTACATTCACTATTCACACTTCCCCAGGACTGGTCCGATCAGCTTGACTCTGAAACCCCTGTAAAACAAGATGATGCAATACAATAGCCACAATACAATACTTTAACATAACGAATACCTCAGTCAGTGTAACCTTGCTGAAACAAACAGATCTGATTTATTTAAGGGACTGTAGCAAGGACAGGGAAATCAGGTTAATTAGGTTAGAACATTAATAATCACAGTACTGTGCACATACTCAGAGTTCCAAAATGTCACTTTAGGGTACCCAGGGTGGTGGGTGGCTAGCCAGGATCGGAGCAGCTGGTTGGGGCCCTGTGATGGAAAAAACACTGGCACAATACCCAATTGTAATCTGGAGCCGGTTGGCTCAGTTCATGAAGAAAGAAAGGAAAAGAAATCAGATGGAACACTTGCAATTAGATGATGGCAGGGAGCTACCTTGATTTGTACTCCACACTCGATGCTGACAACTGGCACCGAGGGGGTCATGGATTGCCAGATGCCCTCGCACAGCGGGGGGGGGGATGAGGGATTCTACAGGCAGGCACACAGCTTCAATCAGCAACGGATTTAGTCTGCCTGTATACAATTGCCTTTCCGTCTACACACACGGGACAAGAGTACTCATTTAGCTGTCCTTCACAAACACTCCACACATTTATATGTAAAGGAAATTACTATACCAGGCAGCTGCTCTCAGGTCCCGATCGCACTTACTGCTAACCCGGGAGTTCACACTGCAGCTTCACTTTCCTGACAGACTGAGCGCGATTAAGCAGTTTCTCCAGTCCTCTACAGGGTGAGCCTGGTTCCCAATTGTTCAGCCTCTCTTCTTCTCGGTAGCTGCGGATTCAGTCCGAATCGCCACAGCAACGCGCCACCTGAGTTTAGGCCTCCACACACTCTTCCCACACGAAACTCTGCAGCGCAGAAGCTCGGAGCTTCTTCCCCAGTCACGGCCACAACGGATCTGCCTTTCCAGACACAAGGCAGGGTATTCCATTCGGCACCACCCGGTCCATTTGGTGGACTTCAGTTGTCAATCACTCAAAACTCCCCTTGTTGGTGTAAATAGGCGCCACGGTCCAGTACTTCACTTCCCAGAATTACTAGCTATATTTCTTATGGCAAGCCGGCTCCTAAGAGAGGCCTGATCCTGGTTGGTCAGCTTAAACTCCATTTTAGATGCCCCTTCTTGTCTGATTGGATCTATTCAGCAGTTCAGATCCAAAATGCAGGGTCAAAACCCACAGAGTCCCAGCTGCAAGAAAGGCAGGTTAGACAAATTACATTTCCACTAATACTCTAAATGATATGGGGTAAACAGTTACCTCTCTGACAAGTGCTCCTTCTGCCTACTTAGCGACAGCAGTAACGGAGCGATTTCTCAGCTACTTGAGTGGGACTCGAGCAGGGAAACACACAGTCCCCCCATGCAAACTAATCTTGCCTGCAAGCAGACAGCTCTTAAAGAGACAGTACCAGAGGCTTAAAAAGCACTCACAGATAAACGGCTTAAACACCGAACACCATTCAGGCTGGGAGCACTTAGGCAAGCTCCTAGGAGGCTTTTGGGAACCCCCATTTGCAGGGGGGTTACATTAGCAAGGACTGTTCTGTTTATCTCCACCAACTTGGCCCGGGACTGTCAGAATGGACCAATCAGTACTGCTGGGACTCTAAAATGGAGCCTGCCTACAGGCACTTGGTGAGGTCAAAACTTGTAGGAATTGTAGTTTTTGCATTTTGGTGCTTAAAATAACCTGGAGGGGAGCCTTGTTGTGACAGACAGACAGATCAGCCAACAGAACCTTTTGGATCATGGGGAAATTCCCAAGCTGCTTGCAGCTAGTTTCAGTTCTGAGTTGGGAAGTGAAGAGATAACAGCTTGAATGATTCAAGCAGCAGCCCCGCGAGATCGCATGGGAGAACTGTGGAAACGCCTGAGTTTTGGCCTGCATGCCTACCTGCTGTTCTTGAGGGGAACTTGTGCCTTTTGGACTGAATCCAAACTAGGAGAGTGAAGTAAGCCACTGAATTGTCACCAGGCTCCTACCTGAAGAAGACCAAAGATTTGCTGAATGCGATCAGCCTGTCTGCACTTCCAGCCACCTATAAACTCCTGGATTGTGCAGAGACTCTGTAATTGTGACCAGAGAGCCTTTTGCCTGGTACAGGGAATTTCTTACATGTGAATGTGTTGTGTGCTTCTAGTGGGTCACGATTTGGTTCCCCAATGTGGTTCGAACTGTATTCTGCTTGCTGGAAGCTGCATCCAGCCCAATGAACTGAATCCAAAATCATCTCCATTGGGCCTGGGCCTTGCCACACTGGCCCAGCCTGACTACCTGCTGCACAGAGAAAGACATCGACGAGAGACCTGACTGGGAAGTGCCCAACACTTGAACAAGAACGATGCCTCAGTGATTCGTGTGGGCCCTACTTCTCTGGGCACTCCAACTCAACAACCTGCGTTTTAGTAAATTAAATGTATTGCCAGACAGTGCCTGTATAGCCTCTGTGTACCGTCTCTTTAAGAGCTGCCTGGATTGCAGTCTTAATTAATCTAAAAGGGAGCTCTGTAAGAAGATGTGCTTGTTTGCTGATCATTTGTTAGAATAGTAATAATATTGCAGTTTGTTCTAACCTGCCTTCTTTGCAGCAAGGACTGTTCTGTTTATCTCCAACAACTTGGCCCGGGACTGTCAGAATGGGCCAATCAGTACTGTTGGGACTCTAAAATGAAGCCTGCCTACAGGGGCTTGGTGAGGTCAAAACTTGTAGGAATTGTAGTTTTTGCATTTTGGTGCTTAAAATAACCTGGAGGGGGAACCCTTGTTGTGACAGACAGACAGATCAGCCAACCGAACCTTTTGGATCTTGGGGAAATTCCCAAGCTGCTTGCAGCTAGTTTCAGTTCTGACTTGGGAAGTGAAGAGATAACAGCTTGAATGATTCAAGCAGCAGCCCCGGCGTAGATTCGCATGGGAGAACTGTGGAAAGGCCTGAGTTTTGGCCTGCATGCCTGCCTGCTGTCCCTGAGGGGGAACTTGTGCCTTTTTTGGACTGAATCCAAACTAGGAGAGCGAAGTAAGCCACTGAATTGTGACCAGGCTCCTACCTGAAGAAGACCAAAGATTTGCTGAATGCGATCGGCCTGTCTGGACTTCCAGCCACCTATGAACTCCCGGATTGTGCAGAGACTCTGTAATTGTGACCGGAGAGCCTTTTGCCTGGTACAGTGGAATTTCTTTACATGCAAATGCGTTGTGTGCTTATAGTGGGTCGTGATTTGGTTCCCCACTGTGGTCTGAATTGTGTTCTGCTTGCTGGAAGCTGCATTAGAATTTCCTTATGTTTAAATGTGCTGTGTGCTGCTAGTGGGTCGCGATTTGGTTCCCCACTGTGGTTTGAACTGTATTCTGCTTGCTGGAAACTGCATCCAGCCCCACGGACTGAATCCAAAATCATACTCATTGGGCCTGGGCCTTGCCACACTGGCCCAGCCCGACTACCTGCTACACAGAGAAAGCCATCGATGAGAGACCTGACTGGGGATCAGCCCCCCTTCTCAGCACTTGAACAGGAACGACGCCTCAGTGATTCGTGTGGGCCTCGCTTCTCCGGGCACTCCAACTCAACAACCTGCAGTCTCGATTTCATCCTGCCTGTGTCCAGTATTGGGTATCGTGAGTAAACACCAGGGTAGCTCCCTTCAACAACAGTTAAATCTAAAGTGTTGTCATCCGATTGCTTTTTCTTTCATGAACTGAGCCCTCTGGCTCTGGATTACAAATAGTGTGTGTTGTGCATGTTGCTTTTTTCCACCAGAGGGCCCCAACCAGCTGCAACGTTCCTGGCTAGCTGATCGTCTCCCTACCTGGGTACCCAGAAGTGTGACTGTGTGGGGACTTAAAGCGCATGCCTACCTGTTTGATTAATATAGCCTTTAAGCCAATCAACCTGATTACATCCCTTCCTTGTTCAAGTCCCTGAATAAATCAGATCTGATTTTTTGCTGCATTTAACCTGACTGTCGCTCCAGTTTGTGCCAAGAGTACTGTACTGTTGCTATTTACTGTGCATAACCTTGTTTTACAGGGGGTTCCTAGGGTCGAGCCAGAGGAACCAGCCCTGGTGGTAAGTGCAAACAGTGTGGGTACTGGTATGGTGTACAAGGGGTACTGTGAAAGTGATTATCGTATATTGCTCAAGCCACTAGAAGGGAAAGAGGGGGGTTACAGTGTCCCGGAGGGCTGTGCCCAGGTTAGTTTGACCACTACCAACCCTGACCTCCGGGTGGAGGCACCCGTTTCAGAACTCAGGCCCCTTAACCTGCCACTAGCCGCAGAGGCAGGGGTAGTAGCCCCTGGGATAGCGCCACCAAGGGGTTACATACATCCGGGGAACAACACGAAGATTTTTGGAATATGGATACTGTAAAACAAGATATGTTATGATATGGAACAATGTGGATGAGTAAAGATGATGTAATAAACCTGAAACATGGATGGATGTACCTAGATGTATGTCTGGGGGGGGGGATGTATATTGATAAATGTGGATTAATGCTGGATGAACTATGAGAATAATGTAACTGGTTTAATTGATGTGATGCAATCTGGAAGAAAGAAAAGGATGTGGGAAAGATGAATCTGGTGAATCTGACAGAATGGTGTTTAAGCATTAATAAAATGTATTGCCAACTGAGCACCCACAACATTCACTGGTGAGTGTGTTTAATTTGGGATGGGGGTCCAGAAACAAGGAGGTTTGCCTGGATTTTCCCAGGCAGGCCCATTTGTTACAGGCCCCCAGACCATGGGGGGGTGGCTCAAGAAGGGGGAGAGAGGGAGCTGAAGGGCGGTAAGGGAGGGGAGGGGTGGATGACATCACCAGTTAGGTGGGTGGGGGCTGCAGGAAAGATAGCAGGGGATTGGGGGGCAGAGAGGAGAGAGAGAGAGGTGGGCACTTGGGAACAAAAAGTGGTTGCAGGCTCAGCTCACCCTCCTTTCTTGCTAGTGGTCAATTTCCCACTCGCCCGCCCCCCATTTTGGGGCGAAATTGGGGGAACAGCATAATGTGGGGGAAGAAATAAATTTGGGGGAAAGGAGGGTAGGGAATCTGGGTGTACACTCAGAGGGTCACAGAACAGCGCAGAAGAGGAGAGGAGGAGTATGGGTATATACCTATACCACAGAGGAAAAAGAGACAAGGAAGAGAATTAAGGAAGATGATGACCTCAGATGTTCAAGTACAAGTTTATTGTAGGAAAACTCCATTGAGCAAGCTCATTCACAAGGAGATCCTAGTACAAGACAGGTGTGCCAGCAACAGGTTTACAAAATAAAAGGAACATACTTTGAATAAGACAATAGATTTCATACATCACAATGTACGATCACAGTAAAAACAGGTCCTGGCGATAATATAGAGCAGCAATGAGGCAATTTAGATAATGCAACAATGTAACAATCTGCAGTAGGATGCACAAGACAATGGGTGTTGTACATAACAACATATTATCACAGTAACAACAGGTCCTGGCAACAAGATCAAGAGAATAATGGATGGGTAGGCGGTTATAACATGGATTTTACACACTCTGAGGGGTGGGTTGCTACAGAAACCCTGAGAGCAAAGCTCGAGGGGTTTGTTAAGGCATCCCACCCTGTGGTGGGGTGTAAAATCTGAGTTTTACACACCTACCCATCCTTTATTTTGTATAATTGCTGGGGATCATTTTTTCACCACAGCAACTACACAAAATAAATGGATATGTGATCGGGGCTGAACTGCAGACTGTTGGGATTTGAGCGTGGTCTGTGGCGGCTCGGATCCTGTTGTAAAGCATTTGTTACACTCTTTTTTTTAACATTTAACATCGATTGAAAATACGGCTTTGTACCCAGTTATATATTTTTTTTTGGGAAAAAAGAACTTTCTGCCGTGTCCTACAGACTGTTGAGGAGCGGGACGGTAGTGAATGGCAAAGAAGCGGAAGTTCATGGTTAGCACGCAGTACTTCGCAACAGTGAGGTTTATTTTTTTGTTTTTGAAGCAGCGCTTGTTTACAATTGTGTAAATGAGGTTTTAGGGCACATGCTGACACCAGGTTTCAGACGGTGAATATCCAGTGTAGAAGTGGCAGATGCAGGGAGGAAGGAAGAGCTGGAGCTGGCGCATGCCTAATTACAAGGAAAACTGGGTGTGTGAATGT
Source organism: Neoceratodus forsteri (assembly GCA_016271365.2). Lineage (NCBI taxonomy): Eukaryota > Metazoa > Chordata > Ceratodontiformes > Ceratodontidae > Neoceratodus > Neoceratodus forsteri. The sequence continues at coordinate 12,473,237 of JADMNL010000027.1, forward strand.
CATTATAACCAGCTGGTTATAATGACAGAATTATAACCTGGTTTACTCTATGGGAAAAACTGTAACCAGTTATTATAGTGCAATAATGAGGCAAATTACATGATGCAACAATGCGCAATCTGTGGTAGGATGTAGAGAAGGCAAAGAATGCAGCAGAGGGAGGGACAGGTCAGAAGTGAGTAAGGACGTGAAATAGTTAGTTAATAGGGTGGGGAGTGCTATAGGAGAGGGTAGGGGACTTAGGCAGCGACAGGATAACACATGAGACAGGGCCAGAGGGAAGGTTAGAGGAAAGGGGAGATGAAGAGGGATTCAGAGCTAAGCCCTCAGGCATTTGTAGATCCATGAAGAATCTTGAGGCGAGCGACTTGAAGAAACTAATAGTCACCAGGCCAGTGAGCTCAAGTACCATTTGAATGCTGTTCCAAGCCACAGGAGAGAATGCGATATAGCAACCTTGCTGAGGAGGTTCTACTTCTGGGGATATCAGGAGGAGAGGAAGGAAGACTTCCTAAGGAATAAGCGCAGTGCAATATGTGGATGAGAGAGGAAATATAGTCTGAGAGTTTATTATGCAGTGCTTTAAGCATCCATGTACCAAGGTGAAGCAGTCTTCTAGTGGCTGGGGATGTCAACCAGCAGTAGAATATAGGCCACAGTGATGGGTCCTGGGGATGCATTAGTAATAAAACAAAGGGCATGGGAAGAGGACATCAAGTTTGTGGAGATTGGTAGCCAAAGTGCAGTTGCATATTATATCACCATAGTCTAAGAGCAGGACGAATGTTGCCTGAACGAGTTTGAGTCTAACCTGTAAGCTGTGCATCTGGGGAGGACATGAAGGTTTCTGGAATATGGATACAGTAAAATGGGATATGTTATGATATGGAACAATGTGGATGAGTAAAGATGATGTAATAAACCTGAAACATGGATGGATGTCCCTAGATGTCATCTGGGGAAGGGGAGGATGCATATTGATAAACGTGGGTTAATGTTGGATGGACTGTGAAAATAATGTATCCAGTTTAAATGATATGATGCAATCTGGAAGAAAGAAAAGGACATGGGAAAGATGAATTTGGTGAATTTAACAGAATGGTATTTAAACTTTGATAAAATGTATTGCCAACTGAGCACCCACAACATTTTCTGGTCAGTGTGTTTAATTTGGGATGGTGGTCCGGGAACAAACTAGCTCAATCAAACCAATTATACATAATACAATCAGTAAACCGTTGTTCTGTGACTCTGCCCTCCTTTGTTCCCCTGGGAGACAAACAGCATTTCTTTCTTACTGTGGTGGTTGCCCACATGTGACCTAGTGATTAGATTGCCTGCATTGCAACCAGGGGATCACAGAATCGATCTCCACTAGAGCCACAGTGCTCACTGTGGGACCTTGAGTAAATCACTTAACATCCCTCTTTTCCAGTCCCCTCAGCTGCAGAAATGAGTAGAAGCAGGACCCCACTGAACATGAGATGCCGTATCTCAGCTGGGCTATCCTAAGTTAATAAATACTAAGCATACCACTTCCCATTAACAATAACATTCGTAGGCCCTCGGACCCTGTTTGTCAGAAGTATCTCCACTGGGCAAGTTGAAAGGCAACTGCAGTTTAGCTGGAAGAAATAAGCACCTCTCTTTTTTTGCTCTGCTGCATACCCTCTTTCTCGGGTCCATTTTCTGCCTAAGATCCCCATCCATTTTCCCTGCCCAGTCCCTTTGCAGTCTTTATCTGAAATCTTTGTTCTCTAACCCCATAATAAGCCCTCATGTGAGGTTGCTGCCCTAGAATGCTGACATGCCACTCACTCTTGCCGACTCTGCTTTTAAATGCATGCAGTAATGCACTTAATCCTGGCATTCCCTCCCTCCCATGTCCATCTTTACTGACCATGGACTGCATGGAGTAGGTGAGATAGAGGTTAGAGGACAAGCCAAAATAGAGGTCTTCATTTGGGCCACGCACTGATCCAGCACCAGTGACGGATATTGCCAATAAACTCTGGGTGGCTCCCAAAGCAATTGAATTGCCTCTGGTGAGCAGAAAACATCTTTATGTTCAAATGCATCCTCTCTTTCCACCTGGCTACATCAGCTCCATCTTCATCAATATGTAACAGAACAATGCTCTATGCTCCAAAAATCCTGTGCACACTTCAAAGTACCAAGAGTGAAGAAAAACTATAGTCATTAACGTTTGCTTTTTCTCAGCTCCTTCTGGTTAAGACAAATTGCAGAAGCACCTGAAACATACATGTATAATACTCTACACTCCATTAAAGCAAAACTGCATGCTACTTCAGTTTAAAGTACAATGTCTGTTTCAACATCTTAGACCAAAGCTGAATTCTGGCCAAGAAATGGCTGTATCCATTAAATGAAAAATGCTGTAACCACCAAAATATATTTATGCAATTTCTATTGATACAGTCAATACCAGTGGTGACACATATTTGAAAATACATTTTGCTTTTTGGTTGGAAAACATGCACAGTCTCCAAACTAACATGTAATTTAGGTCTAATATGTTAATATGTATATTTTGAAGGCCGGGTAAATCATAATTAAACACTTAATTTAGAGATCAGTTTTTACAGTGCTGATGACATGAACATTTTCCTGCACTGAGCTTAGCTCAGCTTTTGAACTAATCTAGAAAGGAAACAGGTCTTTACACAAAGCTCATTTAAAATGTTGCCTTGTACAGTGATGTGGTACTGTATAAATCAAATATGCAATTGACTTGCTCAGACCTATGCAGTTTATCACTTGAGATGGGGAGGACTTTCAAACCTCATGAGTAGTGAATGGCTTGTCCGTTCACTCTGGAAGAATAATTGCATATTTTAAGTCAGGCCAATATCCGATATTTATCACATAGCAAGTGAAGTATGAACAGGACAAACAATTTAGGGCTTGTGATACATGGATAATAACCCCTATGCAGTGTGACTCTTAAAGTTCAAACTTAAAATTCATGTTGCGTTATTTGTGTTGGTGGCATGTACTAGCAACAAAAATATGATTCAACAAAAAACTTGTAGACATACGATACTATGTTGGTTGTGCCAGTGTGTTTTTATAATAGTTGTTCCTTTCTTGCGTGGATGATTTTTCTGGCATGCAACATTCTAATGATGTCATTTTAGCATTAAAGAGGTAATGGAAGGAATCAAAAAGCAACAGACAGGAAAATTACTTAGAAAATTTAGAAACAGTCAGTTGTAACTTTCTATTTAGTATTTTCTTTTCATTTTGTTCATTATGAAGTTTTTTATGTGATAATGTTATGTTGGAGCGTGGACTAGCGCTCAGCCTGGCAGTTGACATACCTATTTCTAGTCCCCACCGCCCCCGATTGCATCATCAGCATTGTGATCTCACTGACAGTGACATCAAGATGACTGACCTAGCAGCTACTGAGTAGATGTTCCTAAGCAGCAGTGATGTCATAGTCAGTGAGGTCACAATGCTGATGATGTAGTGAGGGACAGTGGAGCTAGGTATGTCAGCTGCCAGACAGAGTGATGTTCCACATCACACCTACCAACATCAGATAAACAATCTTCTAATTAACCAAAGCGAAAAGAAAAAGTACCTCAGATATGAAAGGTAATGGTTGAGTGCTTTTAAAAAGTAATATTAGTTTAGGCAGTACACTAGCTCTTTATGCTCACATTATTTCTATCTCATTCCTTTATGGAAAATTGTTTTGAGAAAAATGGAGTGATAAAATATACATTTATAGCAATAGAACAGATTTATATACAGTACCAACTGAGTTCTATTTCCCCATTTTTAGCAGGTGGAAAACCATTTTGAAGCTAAAGTTAAAAGTATGTTGCTTCCAATGAACTATAGTGGCTCTGAGCACTCTGAAGAGAGAGAGAGAGAGAGAGAGAGAGAGAGAGAGAGCGGTGAAAAACACAATGGTTAGTGTTATATTTCAACAATATTGTAGTTAGCAAATTATTTTGTTACAAATATACGGTGCCACAGCAGTGGAAATAACACAAGGCATATTTTATATTTTCTTTTTTCATAAATGTTTTTATTCTCCTTGGGCAGAATGGGCAGCTTCTCAGCCCTCTGCCTGTGCACTTGCAGCTGTCTCTTACCTCCTCCCAGTTGGAGAGTCCTGTCTAGCCCAGATGGCACCCCACCAAGTGAGCGCTACCAGAATAGCACCACACTGTACAGCGCTAGTCTGGTAAGCTCTCACATGGACAGTGAGTGGGGTTTCACAGCACTTGCTCTAAGCGCTACCCTGGTCGTTGTCCATTGTCCTGTAAAAGGACATGGGTAGGAAGGAACAGGAGGCCAGCTGAGCTGCTCCTGTGGTGTGTAGTACTGGGGCATGGACCAGGTTAGCCAGTGACAATGGAGACCAGGGTTCTAATCCTGGTCTCCCAACATTTGCCGCTTTGGGATTTATGTTTTTTTTTTTTACAAGGGGTGATGGAAACACTGTTCCACAGTCCCACACATTTTAACTTTCCCCATGGTCCACTTCCCTGGAGTGAGAATCCTTAAGTCTGATGGGGGGAGGCAGAGCCATGCAATGCCCTTCCTGACAATGCTATTGTGTGCGATACACAAAGATGGTATATTAAAAAAAATGGCACCTTTTTTACCGTGTGCACAATGCCAATGCTATTCTTGTCGGTGCTCACTGGACACAGTGCCCAACAGATCCCCTGCCGCTGTGGGCTCAGGGGGAGGGAGGGTTGTCCTCCCCCCCCTCAGGTCACACATCCATATCCATCCCAAGCCAGAGTGGCAGAGCAGGCCACAGTGCAATGGGAAGGGCTTCATTAAGCCCAGCCTCCATTTTTCCTCTTGTTTTCTCCCCAGGCCCATGAACGTGTGATGAGCACGATGTGCATGCCTTGTATTCGCAGAGTCACCCCCAGTGCTCTATATGTAGGATCCCTTCCCATTGTGTTACTCACTTGTGCTGCCAGCCAATATGCCTCACGTGGCAATCAACAGAGAGACACAGCAACCCCTCTCCCAAGGGGGCGCAGTCCACAGACGGTGCAATCCTCCCTCACCTTGCCAGCCCCTGAGTGACCCACGCCTGTTTCTGAACCCAGGTCACCAGCGTGGCAAGAGGTAGCACTTCAGCACCTCAGCCCTCAATTCCACTGGGCTGGCTATATGTTATATTTTCATTTTTATTTTAACCTGTGTTTCATAGCTTAGGACATGCAGCATTTCTATACATGTGGGCCTCTGTTCTGCATTCTCTGTGTGCATTCTGATTAGTATTACTTGATATACTCCTGTATAAGTCCATTTTTGGTGCTATAAATAGGCCCCCAAGAAGGGTTCTTGACTTATTTGAGAGGCCACTCTATTTGCAGGATGTACTATGGAATACTATTTTTTGCAACTGAACTGTCTAATCTAACTTTGTCTCCCGTTCTGGCCACAAAGGCAGATTCTGTGCTTGATGTTGGTCACAAAACAGATTTTATGTTCCAGTTTGGGCATCAAAATAATGTCTGCATTTTTGTTAAAACTGACAAGGAAAAGGAGGGCTTACTTACATGTGAGGTCGATTTATAGGTGAGTACGGTATATAGGAAAGAAAAAGAATCTTTATTTTACTGATTTGCAATCTTAATGCCCAATATTTCATCTTCATTACAACCTTTGATTAATTTCCTCTCTACACTTCCTAATTTAGTTTATCCTGGTCCAGCATCAGCCATGGTCTTAGAACGCATTTATGAAATGTCATTTCCAGCTGTAGTTTGATATACAATGCTGGCTTCAGTGACATCAGCTCAGTGCTTTTAACTTCATTTTTTTAATCACCAACTCGGTTTTCCCAATTAGCCGTCTGCTATCCAACCCAGTTGAGAGACTATAGAATTCTGCTCCACTGATCCCACAACTTAATTAGTTTTAGTGTCTTTTAGATGCTGCTCTGAATGCTGATATATAAAATAGTACAATTTGACACCACAGTCAATTTCCCGTGATGTTCTACCTTCCAGTTCTTGCAACTGAAAAAGATGCTGCAGACAGTTACTTAAGGCTTTCAGTTATATTGGGTCATCTAGACTTGCAGTGGGCATTTGTAAAGCAAGGCTTCTTCGTAATCCATGAGGGCAGTGTCAGAAATACTGTACTTTTCTTCCTTTTCACCTGGGGCCCAAATGTTAAGGTCAAGGATAATGCAATGCAATGCCCTACCTGACAGTTCTATTGTGTGCAATAGGTAAAAGGTGGTATATTCATACAAATGCAGAGCACACTGTGTATATGCACAGCATGTATGAATATACCCCCAGATCATACCTCTCAACCTCCTGTCTCATAAATCAGGGACAAGGATTAAAAAAATCAAGGACAAAGGACCAAAATCAGGGACACCTCTTCAAAATAGATGGTATCCACTCAGGAAGCAGGTAGAATAAGGGACTTAGTGTAAAATGCATTTTCTAAGGAAGAACAAGTCTGTCACTTTAATGATTGACATTATTTTGTGCTTACAACTCCCACTGTTTGGTCATGGAAACACAAGTTTTAGGAGGGACAGAGTACAATTTTGAGGCAAAATCAGGGACAGTTGAGAGGTATGCCCCAGATTGCAGCACAAAGCAAACACCAACAGTTTTGAGCAGTCACAAGACACAACACCCTGCTGTCCCATGAAGAGTATGAATCTGACAGAGAACAGGCAACCCAGGTAAAAATGTATCAGTAAGCACATTCCAAGAAGTGTCGCCCAAATGTGCTGTATTTGTCTTGTAAAGATTAGAAATAAGACTCACTCACCATGCAGATATAATGTACTGTATATTCGCACATATAAGTCTAGTTTTGAAGCTAAAAATAGCCCCAAGAAAGGGAACTCAAACTTATCTGTGAGATCCACCTATCTGTGGGGTTTACAATAACAAACAATTGTAGCAACTGTGTAACTTGAGTCTGAGTCCTGTTCTGTACAGAGAGAGATTCTGTGTCCCAATGTTGGTCACAGATCAGAATGTTATATGCAAATAGAGCAGTAAATTAATATTTGTAGTTTTGCAAAAATTAGCAAGGTAAAGGGGATCAGCTTATTTGTGGGGCTGACTTATAGGGAAGTATATATGATACATAAAGGATTTATTCAAATGTATGTTTCCCCAGTTTAGGGTATCTGTACTGCAAAAACATATGTACATTATAGTTGTGCAAGGAGGGAGTCTCATTTCTAATTATCTGCAGGTTGTTGGCTATGCTTTATTGGAACAGACCCCTCCCATTGTTTTTATCATTTTTTTTCTATGGTTGAGGCAGCTACGCTTGAGTCTGTTATGCTATATTTGATGATCCCGATGCAAATGAGACCATTCCTTATTCAAGCACTAAAGAGTTATTTAAGCAACAAATCCATGACAGGCTGTAGGTTATACTGGGATTTACCCACAACCGGTGTGGTGACTTCATGACCAAATCCACACCAGAAGTGGATAAATCCCAGCATAACCCACACCCTGGAGTGGTTTATTGCGATTATACAATGTTCCCCCTTTTTTGTGACAAACAAAAATAAAGAAAAATCAGTTTTTTTTTTATTTTGCATTATTTTAATGGAGTTTATTGCTCTGCCAGAAAAAATAGATCTGTGTTGTTCTGGATACAGTGCCTGTTGTAAGGGGCAGCTCTACATGAATGTGGGACAGGGTCTGCTGCTGAGTTAGCTAAGTTACAAGGCCCCCCCCCCCACACACACACAGATGCACTTTTTTTTGTCTTCTGTGAGACACAGTATGGTGCCTCTTGTGTGCCTCCTGTAAAATTAAGCTTGCTGCAGTCGCCTGCCATGCTGGGTTATGGTGCAAGCTGTGAGAAGCTTCTGTGTTCCAAGAAGCAGTACAAACTGTCTGAGAAAGTTTCCACCATCGGTTTCAGCTGTTTTTAATTTAGTTTTCTATTTAAATCTAAAGTGATGGGAGACTGAGAGAGCAGGCGGCACCCAAGAGAGATTGGAAAATGAGAGAGAGAGAGCTGGGTGGACCAAAGAGCATGCTAAAGGTGAGGTGGGTGCAGTGTGGGACTGAAGCACACAGGGTACACGATGAGGTAGTGAGAAAAGACAGAGGCGGGCATGCACCTGAAAGTGTGACCGGAAAGGACTGGAGCCAGATCGAGAGTGGAGTGGTGCGTGAGTGAGAGATGGGCGGGTGCAATCTGGGAGTGTAGTTCTGTTACAGTGGGTACAACTTCATTAGATGATATGGAGCTGAAACTAGCTTTCAGTTCTTACGGGAGAAAGAGCTCATTTGAGAGGTGTACTGTTTTGTTTTTTGAAAGTTTTCGTGGTTTACTTTGTCAGTTGCTGGAAAGGAAACAGCCAGCGGCTTCTGCAGTTCCACTTTAGCAACTGTAGTTTGAAATTTCATGTAATTACTTTTACTGAAGTGAGACACAAGGGCAGCGGTTTCAGAAGCCGTTATGGAGAATCGTGAAGCGAGGCAAGTGGCACTGAAAAATTGCTTCACAGGTGAGTCAGGTGGAAGCAGTTACAGGAAGACTTGGAAAGATTGTGTTGGTCCAAACTGCTGTACTGACTATTTGAATTACTTTTGTTTAGTTTGAGTGTTGCAGCGGAGATGAGTTGTTCTTTAGCGGTGATTTAAGATGGTGGATTTTTTTTATTTTGGGGATCGTACTGATCTTGATGAAGCGGCTGACTGGCAGCTTTTCCCGTGGGTTATGCCAGGATTTACCACAGGTAACAGGTGCCATTCAGCCAATCAGAATGCATGATTCTCGGACCCCATTTTATAATACCAGTTTATTATTAGGCCATATTAATTTCAATAATCTGTCTTTGCTTTTGACTGCAGAGAGATTTGTCCAGAACCCAATCCTAACAGATGGCAATTGGAGCTGCAGTCCCTACTTTTGTAGTGTGATTACAGTGTAGTTTATGCCTGTGAATCACATTGCCTAGTGACATACACACATCAGAACATGTAAAACAATTCTTCCGACCTTCAGTTACACAAACATCCTACATGTCGTAAAAACTATCCCATATCAACTTACATCTGTGCCATTTCATATACTGCATTTTGAGCTTCAGAAGTATTGTCTGAAATGTTTGAAAGTGTCTGCAAGCTATTGAATCTCCCACTGCTGCCTACTGCTCTGATGTCACATGTAGGGGATTCTGGGATTTGTAGTAACAGAAGATGTCAGCCTAGAACTAAGCTAAATTAGTCTGTACAATCTACTCTACTACAGTAAACGGTAAGTAAACCAAACTTTTTTTGCACACAAAGTGCACATTGGGACCAGCTACAGAGTTGTGAGTGGACCCTTTGTGCTGATTGTTCCCCTTTAAAGGATACTGTTAAAGGGAAACAGAACCTGGTTGGGGTGCTCATAATTGTTTTTGTTTTTTGCCAGTTCTTATGATGCGGCACCAGGATTCGCTGGTAGTATACTTGGCTCCCATAGTTTTGGTGTCACAAAAGTGCAGAGCCAGTGGCAATAAGTTATGCGAATAGCACTGTATGTCATTTACATGCCTACCCTGCTACGTTCCATGCACCAGTACATTTCATGTACACGCCATGGAAGAACTCTCTGACCCCTCTGAGCCACTTCACTACCTCTCATTTGCTTGTAAAGTTCTTTTGGATACAAGGTGTATGAAAAGGATCTAGCGGTTGTTGACAAAATATTTGTCGAACAATCCGACGGCCAACAATCTTGAGTCAACTGTATTTTGCAGTCGGCTGCCGGTTTCAAAAGACACAGCAGCTTTCTCAGGGTGCTTCGCCCCCAACCCCCATATGGGAGGTTATGTTCTCATTCACCCACTAGAATTTCTAACCCGAGTCGGAGCTAATTCTGGGGTGCAGGACCCAACAGACAGTGTTGGATTCCAGCGGTTCCCAACAGTGATGTGGTAATTACCAAGGACTCCACTGTCTAAAATGTCGATGTCGGGTGTATACCTATGAAAAGCTCTATAGAAATGCAAATTCTACTTCTGCTGCTAAGCTCATTTCATATTTGTGGTGTGCATAAATACTACATGAAGTATTTGTGCCCTAAGCACAAGTTTTATTTTCCAGCATGCCAGTGTAATGCGTCTTAACCAATGAGGTTCTTTTACATTTATTACCCATTTTAAAACTAGCTTCTATACCTCAGCTGTGGTTCTAGAAGTATGCATATTGCTTGATAAAGTGTTTCAGGTTACACTGGTAATTATATTTACATTGAAGAATATAGATTCTCTTAGATATAGCAGCTAAAGGACACTGTCAACCCCTTAGGCCTCAAATGTCTCTAGTTTAAAAAACACGTTACAATTAGTCCCATTCTGTAGAGATTGCTGATGTAGCTGGCAAATTGACTCTGTTTCCTTCTTTGTTTTTACTTTCTGTTTTTTGCACCTCATTTCAGCTTCGCCAGCTGCTGCGACCTCCTTCCACCTGCCCAAGCCTTCTACATGCCATGGCGTTCCCTCAATGATCCAAACCAATACCAGCCTTTGCTCAACAACCTTCTGGAGTGCATCAGTTGTAACCCATGGCTTATTCTCCATAGGCAGGACCCCTGGTTCCCCTCAAGCTGGAAGGAACATACTTCACTTGATAATCGGGGCCCATGGGGTGGAGCTGACAAGGTGTGGGAGGAGTTGAGGAGATCCAGCTGTGGTATGGGAGGCAGGGCGGCTTCATCTGCCCAGTGCTGCTGGGGGTTTTATTCCCCTACTAGACTCTCCCCTTATCCCACCCCAGGGCAGGGTCCCGAGAGGTGACTTTGGTGAGATGCCTATCAGGGCAATTAGAAGGGTGGATGAGCCCACCCTACCTTGGTGCTTCCTTGCGGCCCCACTCTGGGAAGGTGATGCCTCCACAACACCTGCCAGATGAGTGTGTATGTGCCGATGTAAGGCCACCTCAGAGGGATCACTCTCCTTCCCCGCACAGCAACCCCATCCCCATGGATCACCAGGGGTGGTCAGACAACAGAAGGAGGTGCCTCCTTCTCATGGCGGAGGCATCCACTGGATGCCCAAACCCACCTTGCTGGTCAGCACCAGATGTTCCAGGCTCAGGGCATGAACCCAGGTTGTCTGGATGGCAGCGGTAACTCTATCACTCGTTATCCAGCTGGCCTCCTTTTTCTTTGAAAAGTGAAGGCTGCCCATAATACTGGTGTTACCATACAAAAAGTGTTTGTTTACACTTCTTGATCAACCCCACTGCATCTTTCCTGGACTTGGGAACACCCCCAGCACAGTGTAGCCACTCATTATGTAGCGGAGGAGAGGAGACTATTGTATCATGAGTGGCTGCACTGTTTGGGGTGTTCCTAATGTTCAGGAAGAATGCAACAAGAGTAGATCAAGGATTTGAAACAAAACAACTGGGTATATCATTATAATACAATTTAGTCCTACTATGAAGGAAGTAGATTAAACAACCAACAACATTAATGAGTTTTATAAAAGGTAAGCAGTCATAAAATGGTAGTTTTCAACTAGAAATAATATGATGCAAGAAGGGTTGCGTGTCTGTTTAAGAAAGATGTAGCTACAGGACGATGTGCTGCTTGCTAGAGATGTTGTGGTACCTCAGTGGCATTGCAGCCCATTACTAGTAGTAGTCTTTCTTTATTGCAGCATCAAGACAGGGCTGACTTTATGCAAAAGGTATAAAAATACAATAACTATACATTAATGAGACATATACTAGAAAAAAATGACACGATTAATTCATCACTTGTACTCAATAATTTACATCAGCATATCTGAATTTGCAGGTTAGATAATGCACTTTAATTATTGTTGAATGTTTCCATCTGTAATCATTCACAGTTAAATGCTAAACTTCATATTATACTTACGTGTAACATTCCTATTAATCATCACAATCCCCATCTCTTATATTATCATAAACCCAGTCCTTACCTCCATAGTACAGCACATAAAATAATGTAAGAATACTGTATGATGGTTCCATACTACGGCATAACAAATGTTACTCAGATTCGGAATTAAACTCCACTTTAAATGGCACTATGGGCAGTATAGGAGAGGGTCTTTATTTACATGACTTTATTCACTGCCCATGGTATAAAACTAGTAAGATACCTCTGTTTTCCCCCTTTTGTGTCTCAAATCTCTTTTTGTACCTAGTTCTAACTTCCCTTCTTATTTTTTTTTCCTGTCTATTTTTCCTCCTTGAGCCACCATACTGTCTACCATACCACTTCTGGCAACCCTTCAGGTCTCTGGCTGCCATCTCTGGGAATCGGGCGCCTGTGGGTCCCATGGCTACCCCTGCAGCTTCCCCCACGGTGGGGGTGGAGGGAGCTCTCCCCTGAGCTCAACCCTCCTTGAACAGGATCCAGTGCCATGTATCCACTGAGCTGACCAGTCATCCTCACAAGGGACGGCCATTAAGCTGTCGCATCTGGTGCCCGTATTTCCTTTGTTCTCCCTCCCTGTCATTTATGGCGTGCAATGGCCTAAGGACTTGAGCGCGTGCCGTCCCACATGCATCTGATCCTGGCATCCTGCCACAGTACGAGCCCCATATATCCTACCAGCTCAGTGATCCCAGCCATCGCCAGGGGCCACCGGAGCAGCGGCAGCAGTCCACCCTCTCCGGAGAAGGGGAGCAGTCCTGTGGACACTGATCCGCCTCCTCCCTGCCAACCTCGGCAGCCTGGCTCATTCCCCCGAACTCGGCGTGAGCGAGGTGTGGCGTCCAGCGCCTCAACCCTCAGTGCCACTGGGCCGGCTAGCTTCCCTTCTTATTGATTCAACAAAGGCCCTTTAGTTTACTTTCCAGATTCCAAATGCTCTCAAAAAAATGTTTGCATAACACTTCCCTTCTCTCTTCCAAGGTTTCAAACCCCAAAATACCCGGTACTTCTCCTTATGGTACACAACTCCTCATATACTATAATCCTAGTCACTCTTCCGTGAAGTGACTCTATCATCTCATTTCCTTTATTTTGTTAACTCTAAATGCTATACAGGACATACATACTCTGTGCTGGATCTAACCAACATTGTATACACTAAAATAAGTTCCTGCTGAGAAAACCTTGCTCTTACATAAAATAATTCCTTTTACTGACATTTTTATGTATTTCATCTACATACTGTATGGTCCTCAGTTTAAATTATCTGCAGTTATTGCTCTAAAAGTTTGGCATTTCAAATCATATCCAGTTTCTCATTAGCATACAAAAGAATGTCTCTACCAAAGGACACTGCCATAATCTGAGTTTTTCATTATTAATCCTCATCCTATTTTCTGCTGCCCGCCTCTCCATATCATCCAAACCTTTCAGAAGCTTTCTTGGGGCATCTTTATTTCAACTGCTATAAATTGCATAATTAGGTATTCCTCTGTGTAAGAAGAATAGCCTCTGAAATGTTATAGCTCATTAGGTGCTGCTATGGATAGTAGTGAGAAGGCACTACATATTGTTTGCATTTATGTGTGTGGGGTGTGTGTGTGTGGGGGTGTGTGTGTGTGTGGGTGTGTGTGTGTGTGGGGGGACATGGAGATCAGGGTGAAATCCAAAATGAAAGCCTCCCAACATGATAAAAACATGATACCACTTTCAAAAGACATTTGCTGAGCTTTTAATACTATGTCACCATTTTCATTGGTTCAACAAGCAAAGAAGAAGAAAACAAAATGTTATTTTTTTGCAGCCTTTTCTAAACCTCAGCCATAACAGTTCATTTAATTGCAATATTCATTGTAAAAAACAAACAAACAAGCATTTGTCATTGCTGAATGTTCCCTGATGGTATTGTGTTCTACCGGGTCTTGTTTGTGCACATGTTTGCTGTATATTTACCAGGATATACCAGATGAGTTACAATATCTCATTGGCAGTGGTGTCCTGCTTCGACACATTGTTAGAGTGTAATTAACCAGGATAGGGCAGCTGAGAGGCAATATGTACTTTTAATGCCAAATGTCCAACAATCTTTTTATGACCTGACGTTATGATCAAGACTGGTGGAATTTTTAGGATCCCATCTGAAAGGTGATTTTGCTGTGCAACTGTGGTAACACGTTTCAGAGGTGATTTGAAAAAAATGACACCTGTCACGTTCAGGAGGTGGGGTAACACAAGGGATATGTTGAGCATTAGGGGCCAAAATCTGCAAAAAATTAAGTTATGAGTAAATGTTGGAACAGTTTGTTTCCTCATAACTTTGTTTGTCACATTTTTACCCCAAATTTTCAACATAATGTTTCTATGACCACTCCTTCTGAGCATGACAGGTGTCATTTATAAAACAATGGCTGAAATGTCATGTTGTGCCACAAGTGTTAAAACACATTTTGGGTAGGATTTGAGAAATGACAGCTGTCACATCTATGAGGTGGTATCAAAAATTGCTATGTTTAAAAGTTGGGGTCAAAATATTGAAAATTACCAGTTACAAGACGCGTGTTGAAAAATTGCAATGTAGACTCAGAACTTTGTTGTTTTCTCATATTTGTACCCCCAAAGTTTCAACACAGTCTTCTTATGTCCTCACATAGCCTTCCTATGAGCCCACCTCATAAACAAGGGTGGAGAACATTTTCAAATCCTGCCCAAAAGGTGATTTTGCACTACAAGTGTGAAAGTGCATTTTGGCCAGGATTTGAAAAATGACAGTTGTTACATTCATGAGGTGCTGTAAAGAAATGGCTATGTTGGAAAACTTGGGCACAAAATATAAAAAATTACCAAAGTTACGAGCCTGCATTTGCAGATTTCAATGTAGGCTCACAACTTTCTTGTTTTTTAATATTTTTACACCAGATTTTCAACATAGCCTTCTTATGACACTGCCTCATGAACAAGGACAGAGAAAAATTTCAGCTTCTTCCTGAAAGGTGATTTCAAGCAGTGACCACACTTACATTCCAAGATTTGTAGAGTGCTTTGTAGAATTTTATGGTTAACATGTGTTAACAGTTTTCCTTCCATAGGTGTTAGTGCGTGCGGGATAGTAGCAGTGTAATGCTTAAGTAAAGTGTTAGCTCTGGTCTGGTTTGCAGGTGCCCTGGGTTAGGGGGAGCTTCCCCTCTTTTTGGGTAGGATTTTGGTTAGATAGGTTTTCCCTAGAGGGCTAGTGGGATAGACATGCTGTGGTTCTGATTGTCCATAGGGGCCACAGTGCTGGTCTATTAGGGCATGCTCTGGACAGTTCTTCCAGAGCCACTGATTCTCCATAGTAAGATTGTAGTGTAGAGCTGATGTGTCAGCTAAAGGCCTCTGGGCCCTTAGTGTTGTCTGCCTGTGCCTGGCACAGAAGAGAAGAAGTAGCGCTACCTTCCCATAGTCAACACATAGGGTAGGATGGTCTGGTGTCGGTAGGTAATGACTGAGGACAGTCATTTTCCTGGCTAAGGGTGGGTGTAACCCTTGTTCCCAGAGGTTACTAGATTCCCTGTTAGAATCAGTGGCAGGCAGGGAAAGCAGCTTGTGAAATGCCAGGTAAATGGGTTTCACACTGTCACACTCTGTTTTCAGTCTCAGCTGCGCTGGGTGATGATGTAATCATGGAACTTGCAGCAGCATAAGCCACATTGTTCAGCTGGCTTTAGAGTGAACTGGAATGTTGAGTTAATTCTGAAGCAGCTTGAGCAGGAGGAGGCTGCGGCTGCTGTGCAGCTCCTCAGTTTAGCCCTGACTAAGAGCTACCCCTTTTGTTTTTGTGGTGTTTGTTCTCACCCTAGAAGAAAAACAAAGAAGACAGTTTTTCTGAAGTGGTGGAGACCTGTACCAGTAAAATTTCCTGGGATGGGGGCCAACTCCAGGATTCAGGGGTAATCCCCTAGATCCACTTGTTTGGTGAAGCTGCCTTGTACATCTTTATTTGTTGTGAGTACAATTTCTGTGTAAGCCCAGGTGCATCTGCAACACCTAGGGGTGAATTTCTCTAACAAAGGGATCCTGTCACCTAGACGTTCTGTTTTAAAAGTGTCTGCCTACATTGGAGTCCAGTATGTGACCGTCCAAGTACAGAACTTTTAATTTCTGACACCTCTGCTGTGTGTGTGTGTGTGTGTGTGTGTGTGTGTGTAGTATGTTAAGTGTGATATACATTTCAAGACAGCATCTACAGTTTTTCTACAGTTGTGTGGTGTTATTAACCAGATGAATGGCCAAGTATAAGCTTGGAAACAAAAGGTTGGAGACCCCCCACTTGGAGTAACCAGTTTTCCTCTACGGGTTCTGAAGAGCACCTATTACTGTTTCTTCAGTGCAATTGGCCAATGCCAGAGAAAAGTGTTTACCCCTATATGTGGATTGTTTTCTCTCATTTTACCCCAGTATAGTGGGTTCTGAAAGTCCTGAGCCTGGATGTGCTCCCTTTTTTTTTGTGTGTACCACCTACATTTCTCATGAAATATGGGAAAGTGTCCTAGTACTGGCCGTGTGTGCCTAACTGATGGGAAACGTACCATTTCTAGCTGTGGGTGCCAATCTCCATTTCAGAACCTGAGTGTTCGCTATTTTTGTATTTCTTCTGCCTATGCTAAATGGGAATTCAGGAATTTCTGTACCCTGGAGAATCTGCAATGCCAGTATGTGTAGCCCTATGGGGTTTATCTTCCTTTGTGATTATTCCTACTTTGTATGTGAATAAAAGCCACACCTTAGAATCCGAATCTGGTATGGACAGTATTATTATTGCTTTCCTGTGTCTGGAGTTACTTGGGTGCCCCTGTCCAGAAGTGCAAACCTAGCATAATTGTGAGCAAACATTTTCTCCCAGGGACCTGGGTTGCTGGCCATGGTAATTGGTCGAACCAGGTGTGTGCCAAGTAGCTGCCATGCTTGGTTGACTGTTTTTGTGTAACAGTCTGGTCCACCGAGTCTAATGGTAGCCATTTCTCTCTCCTTTTATGTCTAGTACTAGTTTATGTAAACCCACACCTTCTCTTTTGCCCTAGACATTTGTGGTGAGAGCAGAAGCTCTTCTAGTTAAATGGGGGGTGGTGGTGGTGGGAGGGTTACATTATGTTTGTAGGGAGTGTGCATGTGGGGGTGTCCAATAAAGTCCAGAAAGCAGTCAGGATCCAATACTTCAAAATTTATTAGAAGCAGAAAAAAATAAAATGAACTTAAAGCGGAACTTGTACATAACTTTCAAAAAAACATAAGGCACAGGAAATCATATCTTTAACAAGAAATAAAAATTCCTGCCAAAAAGGCACCTAGAATCTGGCTAGGCATCTGGTAGGTTTGCCTTCCTACCACACAATGACTCAACACTTCACATTCACTCTGCTTTTATACAAGTGGAGGAGCACATGACTTAGTTAACTCCTCCCCCAACTTGCATCATAAAAGTGGGTCACCAAGGGCCGCTCAGTCCTATAAGGAGTTTGGACTGAGAGGAGGCTCGAAGCACTTTACAAGAGAGTTGTAAGTCTAAAGCATTTCTGGATCACAATAGGAGACTTTAGTCTTTTTAAATTAAACATTTTCATCTTTCTCCTTTTTACTGTGGCATGCTTTGCCTTTTCTCTTTTAAAAAGTAGTATTTTAACCTTTTTATTTCAGAAATAAACAAACACCACTTTTCAAGTGAATTCTCGGTTACAGTTCTTATATAGACCATAATTCTGAGCTTCTTATACTAAAAACTATCAAAAAAAAAAATGTTAACTTGTATAATTCACCAAATAATGAAGACACCATAACAAACTCTTTTTCAGCGCTCAAGACGTCAAGACGACGATGAAATGATGATCGCACGATCGCATTAGTCGAACGTGCGCACATTCGTGCAGGAAAATTAATCAAAACAGCTTGTACTGCAAGCACAGAACATTCTAAACATTGGGGCTTTATTATTTAGAGAAAACGAGCTGGAAATAAGGAAAGGGACAGAAAGACTGCTCAAAGCTGGCCAAGCTTGAGTAGGGGAATGACAGAGAAGGAGCGATAGTAAAAGGAAGAGATTAGAAGAGCAGGAGACTGTTGCAACAGATTTTTTAATATTTTAGCCCACAATGTTCTCAAATTACCTCCAAAACATAGGCAGGTAATTACAAATGCTCTGTATCCATGAGAGCATATCCAAGTTCGGGGTCACCTACCCTACCACAGGAGGTGGGTGCTGAAAGGGAGGTTTTGGTGGGGGAACAGTTATGGGGTGGCAGCAACAGATGAGGTGACAACACTGAGGATTGGGCACCCCATTGTCAGTATTATGTTTGTGGTGGGTGTGGAGTGGTGGGTGCTGAGAGGGAGGGTCAGGTGTGGGGGACAGTTACGGGGCACAAGCAACAGACATCAATGGATGGTTTACTTTGTTACAGCTGCCATCTGCAAGAGCATGTGGCTCTGTTTGGATGTTTGAAATTCTTCAGCAGGCTGATCATGACAGATCAGCTATGCTTGCTGGGTGGTGTAGATCAAAGGAAAGAGCTGCCCCATGATTGGGTCAGTTTTCTCTTTTCAAATACACAAAGTTTCCACCCAGGAAGTCCAAACTGTGTCATGATCTGCCTGACTGATGATTGGTATGGCACTGATGTGCTCCTTGCAGACCACTCTGCATTGAACTGACAGTGTCACACCCCAAAAGGCATTCTCATAGCAAGATGTTCATTTGTGAATGGGTGCATGAGAACATAACAGCAAAACAAAACTCTGTTAAGCATCAGTTAAGATTGAAGTATAACACTGCAGAAATAAGGAAATGCATTGTAAGGGTTAAAATGGCCCCTGGGCCTGAATGAATCTGTGGGATGGTGTTAGTCTCACTTTGAATGATAATGCAATACAGTATTAACATTGCTCTAATGCTGGCACTGTCTTTCATAGTGCAGAAAAATACACACACCAATGCTTGAAGACAGGATGACAATGCTAGTGCAATATTAGTGCTGTGTGACATGATCACTCAAAGCCCAGAAGCTCCACCCCCCAGATTCACCAATGCTCAGTGGACTTTTGTACTCTAACATCTCATTTCCTTAATTTTGTAGCATTAGCTTGAACTCTAACTGATGCTTTAATGTAATTTTTTGAAATTCCACATCTTTGTGTGGGGGGGGGATATAAATATAATACTGCCTCTTAACATGTAAAATTGCCTGCAAAGTTAAAAGAATGGATGTAAAGGCAGTCACTGTCCCCCATCATGTTTTCACTCCATTACTAGCAATGCAGCCTCGTTCCCTACTTCACGTCTTTAAAATTAGGAATTTGGGGCAGGGCTGCTGTGGTCCTCAGCTACTCAGCATGATCTTGGAAGTAAGATCATAGCAACATCAGGGTAAATAACAGAAATATACTTTGCATACAAAATTCAAACTATGAGTTGGGGTAGGCAAATCCTTGGCATGAGTTGCCTGCCCAAGGATGTCAGCTGCTCTCTAATGTTTTCCCATTTTCTTTGACATTTCACCTGATAATGGTCTACTAAATAATTCATACGATACAATAATGGCTGCCTTGTGTATTTTAAAAAGGCTCTGACTACCCAGATAACCTAACAATGGCTTTTTGTGACATCACAGTCTGCTGTCATGATAAGAAGAATGATGTCATAAACAGTGGCACTATAAATCAGTTGGAGACAACCAAATGTGTTTAATGCACATATCTTATGCTACCAAGATATACTGTAAACTCTGGAAAGAAAAATTGAAAAATTAAAGCAAAAATGTAATCTCTAGTTAACTAAGAAATGAGGGCACTCAGATTTAGCTTAACAAAGAGGTAGAGTGCAGAGATTATTTTCTACTTAACTGAAAGAGTTAAACCTGTGCATAAATTCCACCGGAAAAATTCATGCAGAATGAAAATTCTACTTTCAAAGTTTTTCCAAATTTTTTCTAAACTCTGCATAATTCCATAAAGCATTTCTGTTTAAACCACAGAATAACATTATGCAGATCACGTGAATCATGGAATAACTTTCTGACTATTGCAAAAAAGGAGTCAGCGGTTTATGTAAACCACAGTTTACTAATCCACAAAACAGTATTCCAGTTTCAAAATTTTGGGTTCTGCTGCCAATGGAATTCCACAGAATTTGGTGGAACTTTCCATAATTCCATAAATTTGCAGTCTTTTGGCATTTGGAAATTCTGCACAGCAGCATTACTAGCTGAAACATTCTGTCTATGAAAATGCATGCTGAAATGCCATACACTGCTGGTCTTTAAACAGGACTGTATTAGTGCACCAGGTCTCATAAACAACTTACAAAGGCTGCAAACTGCAAACCACAAACATGTGTGTCCTGCTTATGACTCATTTGTGAGATGTAATTGCGTCATATAGCTATAATATTAGCTGAGAAAAGGAGTTCAGCCAGCCAATGTAACTAACTTTTGGGTCATGGTGATCCCAAAGTAGCTAGGCATTTTAAAAGCAAAAATCCTGCATGTAAAGTAGAGGGGCAGGGTTTCTACATGTATTTATAAAACATATACCTTGCTTACAAAGGGCTTACATCGAACAACAAAACTGAAACCCAATGCCAAAATCAAATCTGAGGTACAGTGTAGCAGTACAAAAACAAATCAATCCATATTTGTTCAACTCTAGTATACAGCATGTAAGCAGCAACCCATGAGAGGGCATGCATTTTGCTAAATTAATGCACAAGGTGTATTGGAGGCATCAAGTGCATGCGAGTGTTTTCAAACCCCATGCAATATTGATCCCAATCTATTCCCTGAAGTGGGTTATTGCGCTAATAAAATGAGTTACTGCATTCAAAAATAAAGAACAGGAACACAAATTATATTAAAATAATATTTTTTTAATCGAAAGTAAAAGTCAGGTTACTTTTCAGATGTGGAAAATTAATGTATGCTCAATGGACTTGATTCTGTCAATCACAGGACAGGATTTATCTTACCAATTTTCTAAGATGAAACATAAAACAAAGCCTGAAGTATAAAAACCTTTTGTTCGAGTTGAACACGTAGTGTTTGAGGCAAAATCTCATAAACCATAGTTCTAGTGACATTACAATCACTGCCCATGTACATTACTTGCATTAGTTTATGTCATTAGCCGTTAAGAACTAAATATATATCCCAGAACTCCAGAACCCTTTACCTTACATTTCAAAGTCAGCTCTCTATCTATAGGAGACCAAACAATTCTATAATATATTCTATTGATTTATCCATATATAAAACAAACACATGCTAAATTACAATGCTTTCTTTTTGGAATACAATTAACATACAAGTACATCAAGTGTCAATAACAATGCTATAACACTGTAATACAACAGAGCAAGTAAAACAATCTACTGCTACTAAGTAGTATGTGCAAAAACAGTAGGGAGGATTGCAACTGGGGTGGGATAGGCACAGTGCTCTAACAAGATCAGTAACGGATAAGGTTACTATTTAATAAAGGGTGTACGGTCACTAGGGCCATCACTCATGTAATAAGTGGGGTTGTTCTTTCCATCGTTGAGTGAGATGATATCACAGAGCACTCTCAAGCTTTACTGTTGAGGTCTATGATGTCATCTCACCCCCTGATGGAAACACAGCCTTGTTGTTTATGGTTGCCTATACATTATTGTCTATGTTGCCCCTAATAGTCTAGAATTTGTCCTCTGAGGAAGCTAAAGTGCAAAGCAATAGAAACTGGTACCTTTAAATACCAGTTGATGTGTCTGGGAAAACATTTTGAAACACAAACTAAAATGTGACTTAATTATATGTAATATATGTTTCTGCATTTATCCTTACATTGTTCTTTCTCGCTCTGGATATTTGCCTGTAAACAGCAGTTTTGTCCCTTAGGCTTCATCTCCGGTGGCTGTTTATTATTTCCACTTGAAGTCGTAGGCCAGGATTAACAAAACCTCTAATATGTTGGCACCTCCTAGTTGTGTCAATGTCAGGGGTAGCCCTGGTATGTGCATACTAGGCTCCATCTTATTGGGAGCTATTTTCAAACTTTGAACATATCTGCCAGACTGCAGCCTGGTTTACGGTAGCTCACATACAACTGTGGATGCAAATTGCTAAACGTAGATGTATAGTGGTAACTAGTGAAAAGGTGGGTGTTTCTTAATATTTCTAGATATAGATAGGTACTATATCACTGTGAAATCCCCATTTATTTCAATGGGTATCATGTAATATACTATATCTAGATACACAGGGCTACTTATCACTGACTGCAACTATAAATGATTGGCCAAGTTATGCATGGGGAGGGATTTTCAAATAGGCAGCTATACTGTACATGCAAATGCAATTTCTGTCTTGTCTGCTGGACTGTGCCTAAAAAAAGGAGCCAGTTCTCAAAAGGTCCTGAATATTTATAATATAAGCTATTGTTTGTGGCTGGTTATGTCAAACATATGGTGCTTGTGTTAGAAACAATGGTGCATGTATCACAAAAAATGGTGCCTGTGTCAGAAGCAATGGTGCATGCACCACAAACAAAATGGTGCTTGAAGCAATTGTGCATGTATCACAAAAATGGTGCTTGTGTCAGAAGCAATGGTGCATGCACCACAAACAAAATGGTGCTTGAAGCAATTGTGCATGTATCACAAAAATGATGCTTGTGTCAGAAGCAATGGTGCATGCACCACAAACAAATGGTGCTTGTGTGAGAAGCAATGGTGCATGTAACAGAAAAATGGTTCATGTGTTAGAAGCATATGTGCATGCACGACAAACAGATGGTGCATGAGTCAGAAGCAATGGTACATGCATCACAAACAAATGGTACATGTATTAGAAGCGATGGTGCATGCATCAGAAGCAATTTTGCTTGCATTACAAACATATGGTACATGTGTTTGAAGCAATGGTACATGCATCACAAACAAATGGTACTTGTGTTAGAAGCAGTAGTGCATGTGTCACAAACAAATGGCACGTGTCAGACAAAATGGTTAATGCATCATAAACAAGTGATTCATATGTTAGAAACAATGGTGCATGCATCACAAACAAAGGATACGTGTGTTAGAAGTAATGGTGCATGCATAACAAACAAATGGTGCTTGTGTTAGAAGCAGTGATGCATGCATCACGAACAAATGGTAAATGTGTCAGAAGTGATGGTACATGCATCAAAAACATATGATGCTTGTCTTAGAAGCAATGGTGCATGTAGCACAAACAGATGGTACATGTGTTAGAAGCAATGGTGCATGCATCACAAACAGATGGTACACATGTTAGAAGCAATGGTGCATGCATCACAAATGCTACATTTGTTAGAAGCAGTAGTGCATGCATCACAGACAAATGGTACATGTGTTTGATATAATGGTGCATGCATCACAAACAAGTGCTGCATGTGTTATAATCAATGGTGCATACATCACAAACAGATGGTATACATGTTAAAAGCAATGGTGCATGCATCACAAATGGTACATGTGTTTGAAACAATGGTGCACGCATCACAAGCAAGTGGTACATGTGTTAGAAGCAATGGTGTATGCATCACATTTTTTCCACAACAGTATGATTTGCAGTACAGATCAGACTTATATGGAAAATGACTGGATTTGACAATTTCTCAGTCACTCAGCTAGGATCTGGCACTTCAATTACCCACAAAGAAAAAAAGAAAAATAATTAAATTAGTCAGAAAAGCTAATCTGAACCACTCTGAATTAATAGGCAGCAGTGGCAGTACAAAAATGGCAGGATTCGACAATTTATCTCAGTCACTCAGAATCTGGAACTTCTATTTCCCACAAATAAATAAACATTTTAGGCAGCAAACACAAATCGGAACCACACCACTCTAAATTCATAAACAACAGATACAGGACAGATTTGACCATGAATTTATTACCTCAGTCACTCAGATCTGGCACTTCTACTACTTCTACTACCTGCCAACCAGCTCAGTTTGACTACCAGTATGCTGTGTTCCCACTCTAATGAGTGGCAGCTGTGTGCTGATATTTCATTGACTTGAATGAAGAATTAATTTATTGGTTTCCCAGTATTACATGCGGATTGCACCCATCACCATAGTAATACTGGGAGAAGCAATAAATGAATTCTAACTTGCATAGTAGCCAGGCAGGCAGATGAACTGCATGGATGGTATTACCGTCATGATATCGGTATACAATTGGTGTTCATAAGCAGCTGATGGTACAGCACAACTCAAATTTCAATTTCTGTGCTGCATATATTGATTGAGAGAGAGGACATGTATACATTAATAAAATACATTTATAAAAAAATACATAGTGTCAAAAAAGGTGGGGAAGGGTTGGGGCAAAATTCACATGTGGCCCACCCAGGAATAAGAGTGGAAGGGCTGTGGCCATTCCACCTCCCCCCCTCCAGTTTAGCCACCCCTGAAATGGTACATGTGTTAGAAGCAATGGTGAATGTATCACAAAGAAATGGTACATGTGTTAGAAGCAATGGTGTATGCATCACAAACAGATAGTACATGTGTTAGAAGCAATGGTGCATGCATCACAAACAAATGGTACATGTGTTACAAGCAATATAGCATGCATCACAAACAAATTGTACATGTGTTAGAAGCAATGGCACATGCATCACAAACAAATGGTACATGTGTTAGATGCAATGGTGCATGCATCACAAACAGATGGTACATGTGTTAGAAGCAATGGTGAGGTGAGATGGAAATGGACATGCATCACAAACAAATGGTACATGTGTTTGATGTAATGGTGCATGCATCACAACAAATGGTGAACGTGTTACTAGCAATATAGCATGCATCACAAACAAATTGTACATGTGTTAGAATCAATGGTGCATGCATCACAAACAAATGGTACATGTATTAGAAACAGTAGTGCATGTATCACAAATAGATGGTACATGTGTTAGATGCAATGGTGCATGAATCACAAACAGCTAGTACATGTGTTAGAAGCAATGGTGCATGCATCAGAAACAGGTGGTACATGTGTTAGAAGCAATGGTGCATGCATCACAAACAAATGATACATGTGTTTGATGTAATGGTGCACGCATCACAACAAATGGTGAATGTGTTAGATGCAATGGTTCATGCATCACAAACAGATGGTGCATGTGTTAGAAACAATAGTGCTTGCATCACAAACAAATGGCACATGTATTAGAAGAAATGATGCATGCATCACAAACAAGTGGTGCATGTGTTAGAAGCAATGGTGCATGCATCATAAACAAATGGTACATGTGTTAGATGCTATGGTGCATGCATCACAAGCAAGTGGTACATGTGTTAGAAGCAATGGTGCATGCATCACAAACAGATGGTACATGTGTTAGAAGCAATGGTGCATGCACCACAAATGGTACATGTGTTAGAAACAATGGTGCATGCATCACAAACAAATGGTACATGTGTTCAAAGCAATGGTGCATGCATCACAAACAAATGGCACATGTGTTAGAAGCGGTGGTGCATGTATCACAAATAGATGGTGCATGTGTTAGATGCAATGGTACATGCATCACAAACAAATGGTACATGTGTTAGAAACAATGGTGCATGCATCACATAAAATATGCATGGTGCATGCATCATTCATGCAAGTTTCAGGATCTTTGTCTGAACTGCCAGACCATCTACCTGACAGTTTATCTGTGCAGGCAATGCACCTTGGAAATGTAGGTGGACAGAACCACTTTGAAAATAAAGGTGGACAGAAATAGTTTAAAAACTGTGGTCTTAATCCTGAGTTTATGATACCACAGCTGCTTCTTTAGCAGCAGAATGTGATGTCACAAAGAAAGGATTATGATTTGAAGTGGAGTGTGAAGAGCGAGACTAGGAGCATTTTAATGTTCATGGATTCAGTTTTCATGCCAATAGTCTAAGTAATAATAAACAAGGGGAAGAAGATTAACACTAAAAATATTTCAATTATTTGTTTAATCTTGTGCAAATATTATGTTTTTCAAAGTTTTCTTAGTGGCATGAGTTGTTCTTTAAATTATCACTAGAAATACTCAGGTAATCTACAGTGGCAAATGAAAGCTGCTAGATACCCTGATTGTGATAGGGAGCAGGCACACTGGCCAGTGAAATATTTAGTCTGTGTTACAGCAGAAACCTTCTATTGGAGAGTATACATCCAGATTTGACTCTCTCTAGTCAGACTCTGTGGGAGGAATTCATTTTTTCTAAACACTTCCAGGTCATCCTTCACGTTAGTGTATACATCATGACAAGAGCGAATTTACATGCATGACTAGGACACTGCAAGAGATATTTACATTAGCACTCTGACCAGTACACTTCTTTAAGATTTGTGATGCAGTCAGGTTAGGAAAACATGCCTAGTGTTACAGCACAACAGTTGTCTGCTGTGCTACCAGGACTAGGACAGACAAACCAAAGCCCTAGATCCTACTCTTTGTCTGTGACTGCATGAGAGCTCTCCACAAAACTGAGGCGCTTTCCCAAAACTGAGGCACTCTCCCAAAACGGTTCTTTTTATTTTGTGTGGCTGCATGCGTTGTTAACCCTTTGTTGGTGGGAAAGTAGCTCAGGCCTCTATAGATGGCAACTAGCTCTTGTGTGGGGGTAAATAGCCCAGGTGGCTACAGTAAACAACTAACTCTTTGTGTATGGGCAACAAGCCTAGGACTCTGCAGTGGGCAACAATAGCCCATTGTATTTGGGAACTTTGTGTGTAGGCAAATAATCCAGGCCCTATAATAATCAACTAGAAGTTTGTGTGTGGGCAAATAGTCCAGGCCCTATAATAAGCAACTAGAACTTTGTGTGCAGGCAAATAGTCCAGGCCCTATTATAAGCAGCTAGAACTTTGTGTGTGGGCAAATAGTCCAGGCCCTATAATAATCAACTAGAACTTTGTGTGTAGGCAAATAATCCAGGCCCTATAATAATCAACTAGAAGTTTGTGTGTGGGCAAATAGTCCAGGTCCTATAATAAGCAACTATTACTTTGTGTGCAGGCAAATAGTCCAGGCCCTATTATAAGCAACTAAAACTTTGTGTGTGGGCAAATAATCCAGGCCCTATAATAAGCAACTAGAACTTTGTGTGCAGGCAAATAGTCCAGGCCCTATTATAAGCAGCTAGAAGTTTGTGTGTGGGCAAATAATCCAGGCCCTATAATAAGCAACTAGAACTTTGTGTGCGGGCAAATAGTCCAGGCCCTATAATAATCAACTAGAAGTTTGTGTGCGGGCAAATAATCCAGGCCCTATAATAATCAATTAGAAGTTTGTGTGCGGGCAAATAATCCAGGCCCTATAATAATCAACTAGAAGTTTGTGTGCTGGCAAATAATCCAGGCCCTATAATAATCAACTGGAATTTTGTGTGCGGGCAAATAATCCAGGCCCTATAATAAGCAACTAGAAGTTTGTGTGTGAACTCCATGTGTGGGAAAATAATTCAGACCCCATAGTAAAATACTAGAATTCTGTGTGTGGGAAAATACTCCAGGCCCTGTAACAAGCAACTAGAACTTTGTGTGTGGGCAAATAATCCAGGCACTATAACAAGCAACTAGAACTGTGGAATGAAAGGGGGCAGAGAAAAAGCCAGAGATCAAGTAGGGTCTGCGGTGATACTGTAGGCAGAGGAAAAATGGCCAGACTGGGTGGGCCAAGTGGTCCTTATCTGCCATCAAATTCTACATTTCTATGTTTGTGTGGGGCAAGTACATAGCTTGAGGCTCTATAGTGAGCAAATGTCCTTTGTCTGTGGGGCAAAAAGGTGCAGGCCTCTATAGCAAGCAACTTTTGTTTGTAGGCAAATAGCCCAGGCTTCTATATTGAATAATTAAAGCTTTGCTTGTGGATAAATAGTCCAGGCCTGAATATACTTCTACACTATTTTATTTTATAGCTGGTAGTGGTGGCCCTAAGATGTTTGCCCTGTGATCTCTAGTTTCTACATTCAGCACTCTAAACATTATTCCATGTCACCTTCCCAGTTAAGGGTTGTCTATTTTGTTAAACACTCCAATTGACGGGTTCTTAGCTACCTGATAATGGATCATAATGTGAAATTGCCATTAAATATGTTTTGCCTGTAGACTAAACATGTACTGTGTCTGTTCCCAGTTTTTGCAGCAGTGTTAATTGGTGTATTGATGCAGTGCCAATTAAGCATCAAACTTCAGTCAGGACCCACATGTAAAAAGATGACTACAGTCTTCGCTGGTATGATAAAATGCCTTTGTTCTGCCTGAAAGTATGTAGGGTGATAAAGGAACATACAAGCCAATGCATATGTAAATATTTGCCTACGATGTGCCTGTGTTCAGTGCTAGTCCTGATGTATGATGCATTATACTGTATATATGTACTTACCCCAACCTACACTTACAACATATCTTTTTGTTCAAGAAGTATTTCATTTTATTGATATTTGGAGTAAGAGTTAGAATGGAATCTCCAACAGTAATGTTTAAAGTGTACATCTCAGAATGTCTGAACTCTTATTCAGCTCTGTGCTTTCAAAGGAAGCAGCTTTATTTTCTTTAGTGTGCCAGTCATCATCATACTACGAACACTTCTGGGGCATTAATAGAAGCAGCTTGCCTCCAGTTGTGCCGACTGTATTCAGAATAACACAATAGTGTACACATGCACCTGTTTTATTTTTTGAGCCCCTTTTCAATATTCAAAGCTTATGTAAAAAAAAAACTTGAGGTTACACAGAGCATTTACTAGAATATGTTAATGGTCTTAATGGCCATACTTTACACCTCCCAGACAGACTGGTTTTACAAACAAAGGCTTGGGACATCAGAACTCTTTTTAAACTTGACATTTAGCTAGTACAGTGAATGAGTTGATACAGTGAGTTTTAAGAATATGTGAGCACTTAAAATGGCCCAAAAAACGACTACATTTAAGGAAAACTGGATGGCCAGAAAAGGACCCTAAAAAATTGATTATCCAGTCTAAAACCAGACAGGTGGCAGCCCTTCTCTGCCTTCCCTGTAGCCTCTTGTCCACTGATATCAACCCCCAAGATGGCAGCCAGCTCTTAGCCGTCACTCATCTCCTTGGTCAGCAATCATCTGCTCTGGGCAATTCATGTATCACTGTACATCTCTGAATAGTGATATAGGACATGTGGGCTGACAATAAGCTAAATTCCAACATTGGTGTTCATTTGTCCTGTAAACCCCCATTCACATCACCAACTACGGCCAGCACAGCCTTTCAGTGCTAGCCCCTAACTGCTGAGCAAATCACCTAGCCCCTAACTACTGTCAGAAAATTCAGGTGATAGGGAGGGTGGACTGCTGCACTGGTTGCACCAAGCTAAAGAAGGAGTGCCACTGGACTACCAGGTACAGGAATAAAGCTGGACATGGTTTAGGGGCCCTCTGGACTACCATGAAAATTGTCAGCAAATGGTAAAGACAGATTGGCAGAGGGCCAGAAGTAGCCTGAAGACACAGGCTGGGGCTAGGAGAATGACTTTGTAGTACGAACTGTACTACAAATACTGTAGATGCTTGTGCATGGTACTGCACTATTCGTATACCTGTATGTGGCAATATTCAACATCGTTACTATGTACAAACCTTGTTTGTGCTCAGTAACAACTGGATGCCTTAATTTACATTACTGTATCTGCACCAGGTGGTTTCTGCCCTCTGGTGCAGATGACTCATTCTCATCATAGCACATTTATGTGCCCGCGCAGTAGGGTATGCTTTTCACCCTGTTTCCTGGCAGATACATTTGCAGTTAAGAACTGAGTTCTCTATCGCCTAATGAATAGGCAGCTATTTGAAAGTTAAATCATTGTCTGTGTAGTGTATGTGATGTTTACTGTGACTAGGGTCCTTTAACATCATGAGTTTAAGAACATGGGACATAAGAAAAGTACAGGCTTTCAAGGTATTTATTATTTATTTTATTTTTGTAAAATCTGTAACCTGGTAAGCCTGGAAAATGCCTGCTTACAAAGGGAATCACCAGGTACCCTGGGTAGTAGGTTCGTGGGAATCCTACAATTAGTTCATGCTTGCATTGCATTCTTGTTGTTTTCTGCTTACGAAGGGTGAAGTAGAGGGGTGGGGGTAGACATGATGGTCCTTGAATCCCTTCCAAACTTGAACTGCCTGGTATGCACATTCCTACGGGTTTACTGACCCCATAACATATTTTAGAGTATTGTAATTAGAAAAATGAAACACAAATTCTGGAAAATATACTGATGACTGTTTCCTCCATTAGAGAGTAGTGATTCTAGCAAACAATCAGCAAATAACGAGAACAAGAGACCGCAAATTAGAGTCTCAGTCTTCCTTATCTACAAGACCTCCTGTGTGTATGTATGTGTAGCTGGTGAATAACCTAGTGAGCGAAATAGTATTATAGTAGATAAATGAGCAGTCAAAACAGCAGAATTACCAATTACTGCCAGAGCGATAAATGAGAGAACACACACACTTTCATTTACTGCACTAGAAGATACAAGATCACACATGCTCTGGGAGCTATTATTGGTGGTACAGGGGAACAGCATTGCTTTTTATAGAACCGATAATGTATGTGCAGTTGGCTGAAATCGGAAGTGATATAATACCTCAATTTGATCAGGATCACCATTATACACAAGCTATTACTTGAATTTAATAGTTATAATAATCTAATTTAAAAGCTGAACACTGTGGTGGAATAGCTGACATATCCCAAACTCTGAGGAAATCTTTTCTCCCACTTTGACGCTCAAATCCTTAAACTCTTAGAAACAATCCAATCCTCAATTTTACCAGCTCAGCCTATTCAGAACTGCAGCAAATTTGTTCCTTAAAGCAGCAGTTCATGTTAACAGTTTTGAACCTTGTACCTTTATTTATTTTTTGTTGACTGGGAAAAGAAGGCTATGCAATTCTGCCTCTTTCAGCCTCATTGGGGGGATGAAAATGGACATAGTCAAGCAGAATATGCTGTTGGTGGTATTTACTGAATGGGGGAAGTTTGTCCAGGGCACTGAGCAAATTCCTCTGTTCTTTTCGACACATGCCATGGGATCTTTATGGCCAGACTGAATAACTACCAGAACAGGCAGAGGGGAACTGTTGTTTTTTTTTTTTGTAATCTTTTTGGTTACCAGGTAAGGCCCACTAGGCACAAGTGCCTGTTTTCAGGAGCAACCTGGGAGCACTGGGTGGTTAAGTGACTTGCTCACAGTCACACAGTATGCTAGTGCAGGTTGTGGGAATCAAACCCAGGTCTGCTGGATGTACCAATCTCATTCACAGCTTGTTACCCCAAATGCTAGTCTACACTGCCAGCACCTCCAGAGTGCAGCAACCCCCCTCATGCCGCAGTACAGTGACAGCATTTTTTCTTCTCTGATGCCATCAGCGCAGTCCTCAGGTTGGGGTTATTTACCCTGGCCATCTCCCAGCCCAATTGTCTGCTACCCCAACCAGCTGAACTCTGGTGGCGGTCACAAGTGGAGCCCAAGCGTGCCACGGCTGCCTTCTATTTGACTCCGTGGCTTTGCCTTTCCTGTTTTTGTTTGCCCTCCCACCATGCTGATAACATCCTAAAGGTGCCAATTAGCCCTCAGGGCACAGTGATCACCAAATGGGGGAACAAGCTCTTTGCCTCATTGCATGTATTGCTGGAGTAGTAGGACTCATTGTCAACACATCTATGGTGTTAGTGCCGCCACTGTGCAGTAATACTCAAGCACCCCCATTAGCCAACTAGCCTTGGAGTAAAGTGAGTGAATGTAGAAATTGGCAACCTCTGTTTCAGCTTTGATTTGGACCTCCTGTGTTCGGTTTTGCTTCAACACTTCAGTAAAAAAAGACACTTTGGGACCTTGGTATTGGAGTTCAGCAAGCTACAAATAGGGACCCCTTAACCACCCACCTCAGTCAATTCCAACTTCTTCCGCCCTCCCCTGGTCCCCGAGCCAGAATTTTAAAGAGAAACTCAGTCAGAACCTGGCACAGTGTCAGGTGCCAGAAATGTTTTTATTACAAAAAAATGTCTGGGGAGAGAGGAGAAGGGTGGACAGTGACTGATGTGGGTGAAGGAGTGGCTATGGTACTAGCTCATGCCACCTGGGAAGGGCTAAAAACATCTTTAATTAATTGGCCAAGGGTCAAACAGATCCCAAAGTGGCCTAAAGGTTTAACTGGATGGGGGATGAAATAAAACATCAAATTTCAGCAGATCCAAACCCAAATTTGGCATAATCTCATCCTTGCTTCTTTTTGTTAATATATTGATTTTCTCCTCTGCTTCCCTGCCATCTCATCAGGGATATACATTGATCCCAGGGATTTACCCTGTTCAGGTGGTGTCATTATAGATTGAGGGAGTGCTCCCAATCAATTGAAGTGCTCCTTTCCTTCGCACATGAGATGCAGTTATTCTGTGAAGAGTCTCACATGCAACTGTGATGGAAACAGGCACATTTGGGTAAGGTTTTTAAAAAAATGATTATATTAATACCACCACTGAGACCACTCTTATGGTTGTAAGTGTGGTCTCCCTTACATTCTTACCATATCAGAACCACTTACTTTCAGTTCGTGGTTCTCGTACCCTAAGAATGCACGGGAGACTACTCTTACAACCGTAACAGTGATCTCAGCAGCAGTATTAACATACATCATGCAGATGGCAACAAAGTGTTTTCTCCCCATTTGAGTTGCTCCCACCTCCCCTTGGCATAAAATGTGCTATGAGTGGCCTTGGCAATGCAACAAGCCCTCGTGAAGGAGAAGGCTCCCTGGCCCAACCACAGGGGTCGCTACACATGGAAACTGACACCAACCCTCCCATTCTGAGGAAGGCTGCCCTCTGGCAGCCTCTCCAACCTGGCCTGGTCCCTGATGCGATGACCAGAGTCTGCTCCCAAACTCTGGTTCTCTACATGGTCCCTGATGCAATGACAGGAGTCTTCTCTCAAACTACAGTCACCTGCATGGTCTCTGATGTGATGACCAGAGTTTGCTCTGAAACTCCGGTCATCCACATGGTCCTTGACGCAATGACCTGCATCTTTTCCCGAACTCTGGTCATCCACATGATCCCTGATGTGATGACTGGAGTCTGCTCCCAAACTCCGGTCATCTGCATCGTGCCTGACGTGATGAATGGAGTCTGCTCCAAAACTCGTCGCCCATACAGCAGCACAGTGTGCTACTGTTAGCCACCGGGGCAGCTTCATCCTTACTTCTGAGTCCACTTCTGAATCCACGTCACAGCACAGCAGCACAGCACAATGACACTGTGCCTTCAGGTGGTGAACCTATACCCTTTTCTCCATTTTATATCACTCTTTTTTCTCCTGTCTTGTAAAATGCCATATTACCATCTTGAGTCTGCATCAGCTTAAATGTCTTACACCTGAAATAATTATGGATGAGCTTTGTAAATCACTTACATGCCAACGAACCAATGAGTGCACAGAGGAACTGTACCTCTTATCCTATGTACAGTGGTGTCTCATGCAGTATCATTAGAGTGGAGCATTCCACTTTAGAGCTGGAGGGGACAGGCTGTATTTAACTTCTGAAATAAAGTATAAATCAGTCTAGCTAACTTGAGTGACTTATAATAAGTTAATAGGCCTCTGCTGGGTGTCTCTTATGGTATAAGAGACTCCTCTTTTGATGTTTGTGCAGCCAGCATCATTCAGCTTTGTTCTGCAGTCCTCTTATCCAAACCTCACACTTGGAATATCTTATATCATAAGAGACACCAGCAGGGCCTTTTAACTTATATTACTAAATATCAACCCCACAAGGTTTTCATCTAAATTATTATTAGCTGTATTTCATTACCCAGGGCAGAAAACACATTCACAAATTTAGATGCACATGACGGGGCACTGCCTGTTGTGCTTCCACTCTTTGTGGATATACACAGAACGTGTTCCTTTATTTATTTATTTCTTGAACATATCAGAATTAAAACCTTTGAGTCAGAGAGTCCTTTACAAAGGCTCAACGTCAGTGCATATACAAGTATAAGGAACAATTTGAAAAAGCACATACAGTGTTGTTAAGCAATAATCAAAGAGTACGGTGAGTTTCATGAGAGGGTTATACACAAGTATATATAACGTTGAATTTACAGCAGTCAAGGACAGCAGAATTTACAAAGGAATACAGCAGAGTAATACAATAGTTTTACATAAACAAGATCAGGAGTTACAGTAGGAGACAGGAGGACCTTGGCCCTTCGTAAACAGTATGTAATCTGCAGCATGAGACATAACAGAAGCAGGCAGGACCATTAAAGGTCCCTTGTCATAATGGGTTATTAGTGAAGGATGTTGAATCAATGACAGTCACAGGTAACAGACTGAGTGATATGTTCCCGAAGGAGGAATTTGAAGTGGCCAAGTTTGGGTTCATCTAGGACTGATTTGGGGAGTGAGTTTGACCAGTTGGGGGACCAGTACAGAATGGTTATTTGGCCCATAGTAAATTTGCAGGGGGAGACCTGATATGGGGTTTGTATGGACTGATGAGTTTGTCTGGTGACTTGAGATGGGCGTAGCAGCATAGAGAGACCAGGCGGGTTGAGGCCAGCTGTGATTTTTTGGCATAAAGACAGGTCTGGTATTTTAAACGCCCATCAGAGTTTAGCCACTTGGTAAAAGAGTAGAGTGTGCAGGTGTGGGTGACTCGATCACTGCGGGCCAGTCTACAGGCCTTATTCAGAGCACCCCTGATTTTATTGAGGTATGTGGTATCTGCTGCACCATATACCAGGATACCATAGCCAATGAGAGATAGGATTGACGCAGAGCTTGCTAGTTGCAATGCTTCTGGGGGGAGGCAGTGCTTGTATCAGTGGAGCAGGCCAATATGCGTATTGACTGCCGAGCTCAGGTGGCGGACATGAAACACAGAAACATAGAAACTGATGGCAGATAAGGACCACTTGGCCCACCTAGTCTGCCCATTTCCCTACCTAACGGATAAGCTGCAGATCCTAGTTAACCAACAGCCTACTTCCTTCTACCCCCCACTAGAATTGCCTTATGTCTGTCCCATGCATTCTTGAATTCCCCCACTGTTTTTGACTCTATGACCTCCTCAGGAAGGCTGTTCCATGCATCTACAGCCCCTCTGTGAAGAATACTTCCTCACATTACCTCTGAGCCATCCCCATCTTCAAATTTTGCCCCTTGTTCTTGCACATCTCTTTTCTGAAAGATGCTGCCCTCTTGGACTTTGTTGTTCCCTTGAGGTATTTGAAAGTTTCTATCATGTCCCCCCTCTCCCACCTTTCCTCGAGGCTATACATCTTAAGCTCCTTTAGTCTTTCTTCATATGTCTTCTGGTGCAGACCCTGCACCATTTTGATTGCCTCCCTCTGGACAGCCTTCACCCTGTCTATGTCTTTGTGGAGATGGGGTCTCCAGTACTATACACAGTACTCCAGATGTGGTCTTACCAACTGTCTGTACTGAGGGCCAACAGCTTCCTGTTTTCTACTGGTGATGCCTCTCCCTATGCATCCCAGTATTCCCCCAGCCCTCCGTACTGCCTTCTCACATTGCTGGCCCACCATTAGGTCATCTGATATGACTACCCCCAGGGTCCTTTTCCATTTTTGTTGTTGTCAGTATCTCACCCTCATTGTATACTCTTCCCTTGGTTTTTGTTTCCCAGGTGCATTACTTTGCACTTCTTTGCATTGAATCTAAGCTACCATACATTTGACCATTCCTCAAACCTTGCCAAGTCCTTTTTCATCCTTTCCACCCCACCTTGCATACCAACTCTGTTGCAGATCTTTGTGTCATCTGCAAAGAGATGTACTTTCCTTCAGTCCCTCTACAATGTCATGCTTGTGTAGGTGAGCCCTGAGTCCAGCGTGAACCCCAAGATATTTAAATGAGGTGACTTGCTCGAGGTTTCATTTAGTGAGTTTTGTATGAGCAATGGGTGATCCCTGTTTTATTTTGGACATGGGCAAACAGCATGGATTTAGTTTTTTGATAATGTAGTACAAGTCTTTGTTCCACAAACCTAGATCCAGCATCACTGAAGGATCTTTGGAGGGTTTGCTGGAGGGTGGTTGGGTCGGAGTGGGTGCTGAATAATACCGTATTGTCTGCATACAGGAGGATAGTGCCAGAGTAGGCTTTGGGTAGGGAGTTAAGAAACAGACTAAATAGTAGGGGACCAGGAATCGTCCCCTGTGGTACCCCTGACATGACTTGAAGTGGAGATGACAGTGTGTGTGTGTGCTACTCGCACCTATTGGGTTATGCCTGAGAGGTTGCCAGTGAACCAGCCTACTGCATTCTGCAAGAGACCTATTTGGGTAAGGGAGGTGAGTAGGAGTGAGTGATGAACAGTGTCAAATGCTTTTGACAGGTCAATAAATACTGCCCCTGCGATGTGACCCATGTCAAGCAATGAGTGTAGGGTGTTTGTGAAATCCAAGAGTGCAGTGGTGGTAATGTGACTCTTGCGAAAGCCATGCTGTTCAGGACATAACAGATTGTACTTGGCAAGGTAGCTGGAGAGCTGGGTGGCTATGATGTTTGAGAACTTTGGTGGTGGAGGGTGGTAGTATCGATATGGGCGATATGGTTCCCTGGCATGGTATGATCAACACTCTAAGGATAGGTGTGATGAGTGTTTTCCACTTTTTGGGAACTGTCCAAGGGCGGCGAGTGGTTCAGAAGAGTCATGAGTGGGAAGAGAACCTCGTTGAGTGTTAAGTCTTAGCAGTTTAAGGTCAAGGGAATTGCTGCTAAATCTAGATTTGTTGAGTGCCTTTAGGAGGAGCGGGGCGGCTTCTCACTGGGAGATAGCTTTAAAGCGAAAAGGAGGCACTTGGGTGGATACATGGCTGGGAGGGTGGGGGAAAAGAAGTTTGGTGGGAGCACACTGCTGTGATCTGAGAACATACTAACATACTAAAATGCCAGCAGAATAGGCCCAACGGTCTGTCGTGTCTGCTCGTTTGGTCAGCCCCCACCCTGGGTGCTGACCTTGCTGTCCCCCTCGCCTTCTCTGGCTTCTCCCTTCCCAGTTCCGGATATTCTTGCTGCATTGGATTTTGCTTCCTGAACCCTTCCCCTGTACCTGTCCCACCCCCTCTTGAACCCCTCCACTGTCTCTGCCTCCACCAGCCCCCTAGGTAGTGCATTCCATGGCTCCACCACCCTCAATGAAGTAGCACCTCCTCCTTTCTCCCTGAATCTTCCCTCCAGCTTCCATCCATGCCCTCTAGTGCCCCTTCCTCCTTCCTTCAAGCACCCTGACTTTCCTCCCTATTTACCCTCTTCATGTACCTGAAGACCTCTATCATGTCCCCCGGTCCTTCTCTCTTCCAATGTGTACATATTTAGCTCTTCGAGCCTCTCCTCATAGGTCCTGTCCCCCAAGCCCCAAATCATTTTGGTTGCCCTCCTCTGGACCCTCTCCAGGAGGTTAATATCCCTCTTTACGAACAAAGAATTCAATGTGTTTGCTATGATCTCCGGGTCAGTAGTGATATGCCCATTTACACACATTTGAGAGGGAGGGGCTATCAAGGGTTTGCCACTAAGTTCTTTAAGATTATCCCAGAATCTATGTCCTGAGCCCCCCGTGGTTGTGAGGGTAGATCGGTAGTAATCCGCCTTGGCCTTGCGGATGTTCCAGGTACATTTGCTCCTGGCCTCCTGGTGATGCTGCCTATCAGCAGGTTTACCCATTTCCAGGGCTGTGTGCTAGAGAATGTTCCTGTCTCACATTTGATCAAGTAGGAATTGTGACATCCAGGGGGTATCAGCACCTTTAGTTTGTTGGTTGAAATAGGGTTTGTCCCTGCTATCGCATTGGTTTGTGACTGCAGCAAAGGACTCCACATGGCATAGCACTAGTCAAATGACACAGTATCATGCTGAGTGCTTGGGCAACCTGGGCTGCTGACAACATGTTTCTCTCACCACCCTGTACTTTTAGGCCCACTTCAGGGCTAATGGGGAACTTCATTTTCCAGGCTGCAAACAGATTAACTGTTGTCCCAGTGGCCCCACTTGCATACTAGTCCATCAACATTCCTGGCATGCAGTGGAACAACATTTCCTAGCACTATGCCTCCACACCCCTGTCCTGGGTCCCATGGTCATTATCTTCTCTGTTGCAGCTGATTTTACAGTAGCTTAAATATGGTACGTGCAGTGAGAAAGGACAGTATAACACATGTCTTGCTTGGCACATTGTCTGACTTTCATAGTAAAAACACAACAAACTTCTTGCTGGAATTACATAAAAGCCATACTTAAACCAGCAGCATATGATACTCAACAGCATATATCCGCAGTTCTTCGTGAGCCAAGAACTGAGGAAGATGACTGCAATTGAAATGTCTGCTTAGCCTCATTCTATGATGTAAAGACTATCCCCTGCCCAATGCACTGAAGGCTGTCAGCTGAAACATTAGGAGAAAAAGGGCAGCATGCATGGTTTGGGACCACTGAGCAGCTAGGAAATATACCAGCTATTGCCTCACCCCCTGTCATGGACCATGCGTCAGGAGGAAGGCCCATCTAATAATAAGTAACATATCTCTTTTGGCTGAGGGGGGTGGTAGTGTCAGGCTAAGGAGTGTATTACAGATACAGATATAAGGCATGAAGGGAGTAACAGATGGCCAACAAGGGCTTTCTATTTCTAATTGTATAGAATGATGGAGGGTGGAGAGCGGGAGTTGAAAGGGGGGGGGACTAGCCCTGGCAACCTGGGGAGGGCTAGAGGGAAATTTCCTAACTGAGAGTATTTTATTTATTTATAATTACTAGGAGAATACACCTTTGAGTTACCAGCTCATTTACAAAGGTTCCGCGTCAATACAGAATATATTTTGGGCTAAATAATTAAATATACAAATATTTTTCTTATTTTACAATTTAGTTACCCAGGATACAGTGAGATGCAAGAACTCATTTTCAGTCAGTTCCTGTGTTTACTCATATCAACACATGGGTGGACTGGAGCACTGTGAAATTAAAGTGGGCGCTTTGGGAAAACTTTGGAAACAATAGTTTGACACAGTCCAGCTTATATAACTAAACGTTCTATAGATTTCTCCTCTCCATTATTTATTACTGAAGCCATTCCCACAAAACAAGATCTTTATCCCTTAGAGTTCATCTGCTGCTATAGCTTATTTCCTACTTGAAACCATACTGCTCTGTTGTGTCATCACAGTGTGTTGCCATAGGAGTAACTGTGATGTCACAAGCAGAATATTATGACATAAGGTTGGGAAGAGACAATGCATATGACCTCAGTAATAAATAATGGGGATAAGAAATACATCACTAATGGAAATATAAGCTGCTTTGTGTTCAACTACTGTGTTTTCTAAGTTCTTCTCAAGGCATCAGTGGCTCTTTGACATGTACAATTTCACACAGTGAGTATTTGGTTCTAGTAGAGCTTGAACCTGTGATCTTCTACTTCCCAAGCCAGTGTTGTAACCCTTAGACCACACTACCTCCTTGATTAAAAGAGACTCCTAAATACAAATACTTGATGGCTATTTGCCAGAAGGTACTCCCCGCCCCCACATACCTACAGTGTTTGATTATAGTATGGGAGCATTAGAGCAGCTTGATTGACAGCATCAATCTAAAAACACTACTGTACCATAACAACTCTTGCAAAACAATGCAGTCTACAAGCCAATCATTCCAAGATGCCCTCCCAGCTACTCTTTAGCAATATGGCCTAAGCCTAGTATTAAATATAGTTATAATTTGCAGTCAAAATGCAAATATGGACAGAGATTTTAGAGGCACTCTCTGGAGCAAATTAGACTCTTTTTACTGCCCTTATGATCTGCACAGATTGATTCTGGTCATATAGGCCCCAATTCAGTATTGGGGTGGAGGTACACAGAATCAGCGCGTACCCCACCCATGAAGCTGTGCACCCACGGACAGGTATGCACCAGCTGGTATTCACTACCAGCCACCACCTGTCCATGGTCCTGCCACCCTGGCATGCAGGACTCCACAGGGTGGCTGGGGGGACACGGACCTGGCTGGGCATCCAATCGGATGTCCGGACCAGGTCACAGAGTAGATCACCTCTGCAGCAGGGCATGTGTTGGCATCACACTCCATGGAAGACCAATGGCTGGCAGCTGTGGTGGTGAGAGGAGTGCAACACTCCCAGCCCTCCCACAGTGTTGCCCCAGAGTGGGTTGCAGGGACAGGGTGGGGGTCTGTTGGCAGTGGGGAGGGGGCACTATACCCCACAACATGCCTGGGTGGCCCGTGGTGGAGATTGACTGGTAGTGCAATTTGAGGGGGCAGCATCCATGGGCCAGTGCCCATGTGATTATGGGGGGTGCCAGGTAGATGCCATGCACCAATGTGTGTTGGGTGGCGCTGGGTGGCCATGGGGTGGTCCGGCAGCAGTGGTCCCATTGGCAGTGTAGGTTAACTGCCCCATCTGGGCAGCGAACAGTAGTGTGCATGGGGCTTATAGGGGGCTTATGGTAGGGTTCTCCCTGTCATACCCTGTACCTTCCTCCACACCCCCGTGGCCAGTACTATGCACCTCAGTGCATGGCGCATAGCTTGCCTGCCCTTGCCCACCCCTGCGCATTGCTCTTCATGCAGCCAGGGATCAAGGATGTAGTACTGCATGCCCCCTTGGTGCATCCTGGGTGCGGGGTGGCCATGCACTCAAGATATGCAGCACATAGCCACTCCATCCATTAGTGCATATAGGCCATGGTTAACATAAGATGCACTGAATCACATGATCCAGTAAGTGTACCTGGATGTTTCAACTACGTTGGTGATTTGTGATGTCTGCTGCTGAATGCAGAATTAAACCACTTTGAACACTTCTGACATCTCAAACTGGGCTCAGATGCTGCAAGAAACATACATACATACAGCACTG
Organism: Neoceratodus forsteri; assembly: GCA_016271365.2. NCBI lineage: Eukaryota > Metazoa > Chordata > Ceratodontiformes > Ceratodontidae > Neoceratodus > Neoceratodus forsteri. The sequence continues at coordinate 12,514,101 of JADMNL010000027.1, forward strand.
TACTATCTGCAGTTCAGCCACATTAGTATACAGTATTTGTACCACAAAGCAAAGGATGCACACACTTCCTACAACTCAAATTGTGATTGCCTTTTCAGCCTGTTTTAGTTTTCAATAAATCTGTAAGACGCTATTGTTGCCCTATAGGATAGTTCATCCCTGAGAAATGTTTGCAAATCATGTCAGAAAAGAAGGATAATCTGATTTAAGGGATGTACTTACTCACATACATGAAATAAAGCAGATGACTAAGACCTAACAAAGGGTCTAGTCAGCTTCAACTGAGTGTTTACCACTCAGGGGGTACAGTATATAGTGTTACATGTTGTATACAACACTTTACCTGAAATGACATGCATAAACCAGGGAAATTAACTTATCTCATACTGTGTTATGCTATGATGCAGCACAAATACTGCAATTGGAGTTTTATTACAGTATATCTTATAGCTACATAAGTTATATTTCTATTATCGTGGAGACATGAACGCCTGAATTTTTACATTGGTATTCACCATCCTCTTAGTATGCCCTTCAGCAAACCTCTGTGATCTACCTCCAAAGAGCTTGCAGCTCCGGAGTCTAATGATTTCTGGCAGAACGCGAGAGGTACTGCTGCTGCAAATCAGCAATGCACGCAAAAATGGGGGTGTACTGATGTTTGTGATTATTGTTGCTATTGGACTATCGATTGGAAAAGGCAGAGCACTGTAACTAAGTTGAGGCCTGCCATATCCCATTTATTGCTGCCTTAACTCTATGCTTGAAAGCTCTCAGTAAAGTGGAAAAAGTAATCACAAATGTTAACTGCTATGCCACTTTAAGGAGTAATAAGTCCTATTTACAAGTAATCTTCTACTGTTGTTTGAGTACTGTGTGACCAACGTAATTTATAATGTGTTACTTATACCTTGACTAAATGCACAAGGATTTAAATGATCTTTCTTTCTTTTCTTTCCCTCCCTCTCTCCCTGCCTCCCTCTCTTCCCTCCCTTCCTTGCTTCCTTCCTTTTTCTACAAAGCCACAAGTCGAATTATTTTGAAAAACCTTTAGCCCAAATAGCACACATCATTATACAGCTAAATTTCCAATTCTGTATATGGTTAATCACTAACATCTACAAAATTGGGCCACCTTATGACCCAGTGGCAGCACCATTGCTGATATAATGGTCACTTGAGTTTGGGAGTAGACCCAGGACACTAGCAGTTGCGTGGCTGGCTGGGGGGAGTGTGCCCAAACCCAGGTTGGTTAGGTGGTGCAGTTCTGATGCATCAGCACCCACCAACAGAAGGCTCGAGAGCTAGTTTCCCTGTCAGGGCACTGCTCCGTGCATTGCATGCAAGCCCCAGACTGCATGCATCACCGGGGAGGAGTGAGACACTGAAGTTATTGAACAGTGTATGCCATGAGGTTACAGTAAAGATATGCTGGCATATCACTCTGTGTCATATGTATTACAAAGACAACTGGCTCGAGTACAAACATAACAGGGAGTCACTGGTGAGACCAACAGGGACCTTCAGCTGAAATTATCAAAACCTCTATGGAAATAAAATCAGTAAAATGCAAGTTATTCTGCAATATTTTACAGTAAAAAGCCTATCTATTTTACAAATATAATTTTTTATCAGTTTAAAAGTTAGCCTAATTTACTATGACCTAACTTGCTTTTTCATGTCAGTTGGCCAACATAATCAAATAGTCCACAGCAGAACACAGCAGAATATGTTTTGCTGTCCTCATATTCTTGTGTAGTGAGTGTTGTATTACGTATTACGAACTGGATAGAAAGAATCCATTAACCTGATTGGCTGAAACCACTTCTTATATATGGTTAAAATCCACCACATAATCACAAGTAAGAAAAGTGCAAGCCAAAAGTATTTTTACCTATTTCAGATCCATCTACACATCTGCCCATACTTTGCTACCAACAATTTGGCTTGCTGTGCTCTCTTTGTTCCATTCTCTGCTGAGACACATCACACTGAACTGTTTCATTCACCTGGCTCTCTCACTCATCCCAACTAACAGTCATAAAAACAGCTTGCCTTCCCAACTCATAAAAAGTAGCAGTTCTGGTACCATCAGTTAGCCTTACTTTCACTCTTATAACACAGCAGAACATAGCTTGTGCACTCACTGGTAACTCACTGGCTTTCATCAATTGCAACACCACTAGTGGCTTCAATAACTATCAGCAAACAGTCCCACCTGCTTACTTGTGTAATCATGTTATCAGTTTTGCTAGCTCTCTTTGGTCAAAAACATGGCTTCATTCCATCTAGTAACACTACAAGTGGTGTCAGAAACAGCTGGCAAACACTTCCACGTGCCCATGGCAAAACATTCCTCACTGCATTCTCGTAATACTGTTTTATTGCTTCTTCCACTTTCAAAACATCTGACACTCCTTCTGCCCTTTCCTAATGAATTCTGCACTATAACATCCATTGTTGTATGTGTGTCTGCAGGGAAGGGATATAAGCACTGAAGCAACATTTCCTCACATTGATAAAACACATAGGGAGATGTTCCTGCACTACTTACTACCAGCTCCAGGCACAATAGCACTAATTGATGACAACAGATTATTTGTGAAATTGTACTCCTACATAATCTCTAAAAAAATCTTCTTCACATATTTGAAAAAGTATTTTTTGACTTTTTATTACATTTTAATCCAGATCATAATTACAATAATGTACTCATGTGTCTTGTATATCATAGCATATCATCACTTCTTGGGTGCATGAGACACTCAGCCTGTGGCCTTATGCCTTTCAATGCACCTGAGTAATTGTGGCAATATCCCAAGATATACCACATCCTAGGCTCGATTTTCAAAAATAAAACTATGATGAAAGGTACATGCGCCAAACAGGTATGACGTAAGTGACACCTTGTGTCATAGTTTGCAGCAATCTGATTTTCAAACACTGACTGCAGTGAAATCGGGATGCCACACGGCAAAGCCCCCCCCCGCACCATCCTTGCAGCAATAGCACCCATGCACCAGGAAACAAGGATGGATGTGTCACAGTGGGGCTGCATTATCCCCTTGTGTGCTATTCTAAAAGCCCCACCATGGTTGCAAAGGGGAGCTGCCTTTAGACCAGCCATAAAGTGCTCTAAGGGCCCTGTGCCACTGGCTGGCAGGGTGGCAATTGAGGGGGAGACCTGGAAGGAAGGGACTTGGGTCAATGGAGCCCGGGTGGTGCAATGGAGGGCATAGCAGTAGTGGGAGGGATGTGTGGAGGCGCCGGGGGGGAGAGATGCCATGTGCCGTGCCACATATAAAAAGCAGCCCTGGCACCTGCCCCACAGGACCCACAGGTGCTGTCATTGTCATCAGGCATCCTCTGGCCACCACATGTGGGGCTCTGTATGTGGGTAATGTTACCTAGGGCATATCCATGGCTACCACAGGCACCCTACAGCCTGTATCCATTGCCTCTCACCGCCTCTAGGAGTCTGTGGGTCTTGTGGGGCAGGTGTCAGGGCTGTTCTCTACAGAGGTCTGGAACATGCTGGTCTGGCCATGCCCCCCACCTGGCCCGACTGGCTGTGTGGCATGGCACATAGCATCTCCCGGTGCATCCACATCCCTCCCACTGCCACCATGCACCTCTCATCCCCATGGCCTTCTGAGGTTTCCATCAGCCCCTGGTTCCCATTTTCTAGGCATTGCAACCCCCCCAACCTCCATGGGTCAAGTAGGGTTGTGCCAAGGGGGTGATGGATTCCTCTATCAAACTCCACAGATGCACCACTTATTTGGCACAACCTTCCAGCTGTGACAACTCCTGAGTCTTCGGCACAGGGACAGCTAATTTTACAACATTTGGTGCAGGGTCTGTGACACACCCACATTTGCCACAGCCCTGGATTGCTGCAAACTGCAGCAATCTAAGAGCTCTATTAAAATCAAACCCCCTGTCATGCATTATTATTTAACTGTTGTATTTGTGTCTGTGTTGGGGGTATAAGCACTCAAACAGACATTTTCTAGCACTAACAAAACACATTTATATAATTTATAATTTATAATCAGACTGGATCAAAGCTGGCAATATAAAACTATCAAGTATTATAAGAGGTAACTCCTGACCACTGCCAAACATAAGTAAAGACAGTATTGTGGAGCTTTATGACAAAATTAAATGTATGACAGACAAAAGTCAAGCAATCACTGTGAGAAATTTTAGTTGGCCTGATATAATATGGAACAGCTTTACAGCCTCGAGTGAAAAAGGTAAAATGATATTAGGCACACTTGATGAATTGAGTCTTACACAATTAGTAAGAGAACCTACTAGGTGCGTTAACATCCTAGACCTTATTATTACTAATATAAAAGATAAGGCGTGCCATGAAATCAGAGCACCACTTTGCAGTAGTGACCATCATCTTTAGAAATAAAAACTGATGGAAATGTTAAACCGATAAAAGGTAAGACAATCACATATAGCTACTATAAAGGGAAATATAGGAATATAAAGGAAAACCTGATAAACTAGAACTAAGAGAACAAACTAAGCCTCAGACAAGTAAAGGAAAGCTGGGAAATGTTCAGAAATAAACTACTAGAATTTAGGATTCACTTCATACTTTGTAGAAAAGGATATAATAAGAGCAAAATCAACACCATGGTTGTCAAATAAATTAGCAAAAATCATCAAGGAAAAGAACAGACTGTATAAATTGTCAAAACAATTTCCACATCCAGGTAACTTAGCAAAATTGAAAATAACAAGAATGTTAAAAAATGAAACTAGGAAAGCAAAGCACAGCTATGAAGAACATCTAGCCAAGGGCAACAAGAATATTAAAGCATTTTATGGGTACATAAATGCAAGAAACAGGTGACAATAACATAGGATCGTTATATAATAACACCATAATAAAGGGGGACAAGGGAATAGTGGAAGAACTTAACCAGTACTTTTGCATACCAGAAGGATTTCACAACTAATAATGCAAAGGATTCAGAAGAAAATACTAAAAGAATAACCAGAGAAGAGATAAGGTGCCACATAAAAAAATTACATTTGAGTAAGGCAGCTAGCCAGATGATATTGACATGAGACTAACAAAAGAAACAGCAGAAGAAATAGCACCAATACTGGAACACATTTTCAGTGAGTCGCTAAACACAGGAAGGTACCATATGACTGGAGAACAACAAATGTTATCCCAGTCTTTAAAAAAGGAGATAAACAGTCAGCTTCTAATTGCTGTCCAGTAAGCTTAGCATCTATTATATATCAGATATTATACAATGGCATACATACAAAGTCAGAAATCTTGCATTCTGATTGTTGGCTGGCACCTTTCCAGCATTATAAATCCACCAGTATACCAACTGGAAAAGGTGCCAGCCAGCCTCATCAGTGGAAAAAACATTCCGAGCACTGAACAGGAAGCTGAAATCTACCATATTGGATCCCCACTTAAACACCGGTATCCCAACTGCCATAACTCCTGCTAAACCATGATCACAAAGCAGGACTTTTAAACAAACGGCATTCCTAAATGAGCACCTCACAACTCCCCATGGCAACTCTAAGTACAACAAACTTTTTATTTTTAAATGATTCCTTCTCCCCGATGTACAGCACCGCTCCACATTTCAAATCTGTAACCAGTCATGATGGTCCTCCTCGAACCATGTTTCTGCAATTTGCGGTTGCTCTCTGCTCCACTGCCACTTGCTCCTTCACTGTAACTCTACTGTCCCTCTCTATCTCCCATAAAGTTAAAAAAAACCTGCATACTTAAAATGGGGAAAAAATAAAACAAATTGCCCCTGAGTCACAACGTTCCTATGTACTCATCACAAACTTCAACCCAGAATGAAACACTCTCAGTCACCAGCAGCACATTAGTGCTCAGAGTGCACACACCACAACCACAGCAACATCCTAGCAAGCAGCACTATTTTTTCAGGTGCAGTAACAAATGCAATAAACGCAATAAAAATGCAATAAAAAATGCCCCCAAATACCCTTTTTAATTATTTTTTCCATCTCCTAAAAAAAGGGAAACATCATCTAATAGCAATATACCACTCCAGGGTGTGGGTATAGGGGTGGATTTACCACTTCTGTTGTGTTTAAGTCACTCAACCTGCGGCCTCATGACCAAACCACAACAGGCATGGTAAATCCACCCATATAACCACACCCTTTTGTGGTATATTGCTTAAATGGAGATGTGTATTAAAACCAGAAAAGAGGAGACTGTGCAACCAAGGGAATCAGGGACAGACTGCAGCATGAATTTAAATCTGGTAGATCCTGCATTAACAGTTGATAAACTTTCTACGAATATACAAGTAAAGAGCGTGATGATGGAAATTCAGACAGTATCATATTTTTGGACCGAAGCAAGGCTTTTGACTATGAGTCACATGTTAAATTAATAAAGAAAATGTATACCATGGGAATAAACAAGACAATAATTGCCTGGGTAGCAAACTGACTACATAACAGAAGCCAAAGAGTATGAATAAGAGGACACCTCTCCTGAGTGCTGCTGAGGTTATAACTGGTTTGCCACAGGGTTCCATTATAGGACCAGTGCTGTTTAGTTTATTTGTAAGTGATCTGAGTACAAATATACATTCTGTTTGCATTAACTTCACAGACAACACAAAACTTGGGGGGAGGGAGTGAATAATATAACTGACACACAGATAATATAGTGTAACCTTAATAAAATTATTGACTGGACAAATAGCTGGAAAATGAAGTTCAATCCTGCAAAGTGTACCATTATGCATTTAAGCAAAAACAAGACAAAAAATAAACACTTATCCAATGGGGTTCAATCTAAAACAACAAATTGTGAAAAAGACCTATGTCTGTACGTAACTAATGACCTAAAAAACAGGAAGCAAGTAAACACAGCATATGCCAAAACTATCTATTAAATACAATAAAAAAACACTTTACTCAAAGGTCAGGAAAATAAAATCCTGGTGCCATTATACAGATCATACATAAGGCCATTCATTGTTTATGGTTGACAATTCTGGGGGAGATTAAACATGGGAGAAAATATAAAAATAGAAAAAATACAACACACAGCTACAAAAAGAATCAGAGGACTCGAATACACATCATGAAGAAAGACTAAATCATGTGGGGTTACACACATTAGAAAAATGCAGAACACATGGGGATCTACTTCTTTTATATAACATTTTTAATGACATTCAACTAATGGGAGAAACGTTTAGTACAAGGGCAAGACATTTACACACTTAGAAGGGATAATCAACAACTGAAACCTACACATTACAAAATGAACACTATGAAAAACCTTTTCACACAGAGAGTGGTAAACATGAAACTCATTACCAAGTGATTTAGTAAACTGTGAAAGTATGGAAGCATTCAAAATGGAATGGACAGATGGATGGAGGGGGACAAAGTCTCAGTTTATATTAATTAATTAATTATCAATTAATTAAGAGATGGACTAGGGTAGATGTTTACTGTCTTTTCCCATCTCTATAGACCAAGTATTAAACATAGGAGACGTCCCTGTACTATCCATTACCAACTCATACCGTAGTTCCACTTGTTGACCAAAACCAACAAAGAACTATTTTGTGAAATTTCACTCCTACAGTACCCTTCAAAATAATTTTCCACATATAGTATTTTAAAAAGTGTTTTTTGATGTTTTATTTATTCACATTTCAATCCATTTCATAACAATACCACCCTCATTAGTTTGCTATAACATGGGCTATTGTCACTTCTGGGGTGTAGGAGACACTTGGCCTATGGTCTCGTGCCTCACAATGCACCCGAGGCATGACAATATTTTATTTATTTTATTTTATTTATGACTTTGTTGACGGGGTAGGGTGCACTGATGCAACGGATTGTTTTCAGTCATGACCTGGGCCAAAAGGCATGAGCAGAATAAATAAGTACAAACAGTACATTATACAGTTAGTAACAGCAATGTACATTCCATATGCCAATAGGCAACCACAATAGTGTATAAAAGTACAGTCAAACAATATCCCATGATACATCACACCCTGTCATGTATTACTGCTTACTTATACTACATGTGGACCCTCTCTTCCAATAAGAAGGCACAGTTACACATAGTGGGCTGGATTCTCCAATGTTTTGGAACGGAGTTCCACACCACAACTCCAGTTATGGACCGAAATCTCCACAGCTGCAGAGACTGGTATTCTCATCTGCAGCAGCTGTAGAAGATGTTATGGCGGTCCCACGGTCATAACAGTTTTCCAGCTGTGGGGATTTCTTTGCAACACCGCAGGCTTCATAAATCTTGTAGCCGGTCATAAAGTGGCTCCACTTTTGAGAATTCTGTAACTGTGGGAGAAACTGTGGTTCCACAAGTGGCAACCCACTTGCGCCAAGTTTTTCCCACAGCTGTGTGATTTTCATGAGCTTTAAGAATCCGGCCCAGTTATCCTACAGCAAACTCATAACTGTTATTTAATTCTCATTAAAATGACAGTAGTGGCATCATAATTTACCTTGCATTTTAATTAGAGAGGGGTGCAGAAAAAGAATAAAACATCTTTATTATCACATGTTAATCAATAAGAATAATATGATAGTGGATTCACTATCTTTGTCAAAACCCCAATTTTCTTCTCAAAATAAAGTATGAGGTTGAATCCACTCCACAATTGGATTATTGCCTTGGATAGTAAATCCACTGTAATATTATCACTGAAGTAATATTACTAGTTAAGCGTTTTAAGGAAAGAGTTCTAATCAGATCATTCAGATATGCAAGTAAGTCATTATTTGCTTTCCAGTTCAGTTTTATTTTTTACCTTTATATTTTACAGAAATAAAACATTGACTTGTTAAATAAAGCAAACTCATCAGGGTGTATGCATAACCATTAGTTTACATGCATGGGGAGTGTTTGACCACCCACTTTCAATCATGCAAGGTGAACATAAATCTCACCATTATACACACCCTGGAGCGTGTTGTTTGACAATGGTGCTTTTAAATGGATTCTATATGTTGCTAAACCTTCCACCACCAATTATCTGATTTTCAGCATTTAATTGATCCCTCAAATCATTGAAACTTAGATCCTAAATAGCAACATTTTAAAACCAGTAAAAATAGAAACAGGTAAATTCTGAAATACACGTGGGAGTGAAAATTCAAGGATAGAGGCAACAATTTTGAGAAGATGTATGGGGCACAGATTTGGTGCAAATTTTGACAGCGGTGCAGGATGCAAATTGTGAAAGGGGCAGGGGAAATTTAAGATAAAATGTCAGTTGCAAATTTGAAGGGAGATGTGGATGGAGGCATCTGTGTCAAAAAGGATATGGGGGTAGGCCTTGGGGTTCATAGGTTCACATATAGGTAGGGTATAGGGTAAAGATTTTGGGATGAATGGACACAATGTTCAGGGGGTTGCAGGGCCACAGTTTTTGGGAGGGGAGTGGAAAGCAAATATTTAGAGGTATGAGAGGCACAGATATTGGCAGTGATACAGATTTCAGAAGTGGAGCTAGGCATAACTTTCTGGAAGGATCTATAGGCACAGTTTTGGGAGATGTGCAGTACAAAGTTTTGTTGTCTGGATACATATTTTCAGAATAAAGTTTTTGAATCTATGATGCTGGTTTGACAAAAAGTTTGTCGACCCGGTGTTACAAGATGGCTTTATGTGACCACAATTGCAGTGACATAAAGCCCGTCCAATAAAATGTTTGGGGTTTGGGGGGGCACGTGCCTTGAATCTCCCATGTGGGGCTCTGCCTTCCTCACCCCCATATTTTAATATAATCAACTCCTAGTTGGAGTTGATTCAGGGAAGGGGTGCAAGACCCAAAGAAGCAGTGCCGGGGTCCGGCGAGTGTACTACAGTGGCAACATTGAATTGGTGTTGTAATGCACTTCACTGTCAAAATGTTAGTGTTGCATTGGCATATGAAAGTTTTTAAGGTGCAAACTTCAGTTGTGCAGGGACTCAAATGTTTTGAAGGGTTCAGGGGTATAAATCTTGGGAAGGTTTTGGGCACAATTTAGGATGGATATGAGATGTATATTTATAGAGGAGTTTAAGTACTGTATGGGTTTAGGAGAAACTATAGGTAAACATTTAAAGAACATAGACCATGATGGCAGAAAAAGACCAGAGGTTCATCCAGTCTGCCCATATTCCCTATAATCCCTGGAAACTTGCCTGGAACATATTGTTCCTCCAGGGTACTAGCCCTCCCCGTCCTATCCCCATCCTCCTCCCTGATCTTGCCACCTCAAGGTGACCACTGTTCCCTTCATTCTCTCCCACGTCTGCTTGAATCCCCTGACTGTGTTTGCATGCACTACCCCAGCTGACAGCCTGTTCCAAGGTTCCACCACCCTTTCTGTAAAGAAGTACTTCCTCATGTCCCTCCTGGACCTCCCTTCTGTTCATTTCCACTCGTGACTATGTGACCTCGAGTTGGTATTCAGGGTAAAAAATTCCCCACAATTTACCTTGATAATTCCTTTAAGGAACTTGAAGGTCTCTATCATATCTTCCTTCTCCCGTCTGGTTTCTAGTAAATACATATTTAGTTCCTTGAGGCGCTCCTCATAGGATCTGCCCTGCTGACCCTGAATCATTTTTATTGCTCTGCGCTGCACTGTTTCCAACCTCTCCTTGTCCTTTCTGAGATGAGGGCTCCAGAATTGGATGTAGTACTCCAGGTGAGGCCTCACCAGGGATCTGTATTGGGGAAGTATTACCTCTTTTCTTCTGATATCAATACCCCTCCCAATACATCCCAGCATCCTGTTTGCTTTGCTATAGGCCTTGTTGCACTGACTCATTTGTTTAAGGGAGTTACTAATGATAACTCCTAGATCCCATTCCTCTTCTGTAGTGCTAAGTCTCATCCCACCCTTCCAGTACTCTGTCTTGGGGTTCCTTTTCCCTAGATGCATTAGCTTGCCTTTCTAGCATTGAATTTTAACTGCCCAATCTTTGACTACCCCTCTAGTTTTTGTAGGTCCCTCATTACATCCCTTATTCCCTCATCACTATCCAGACTCCCACATAGTTTTGTGTCATCTGCAAAGAGACACAGCCTTCCCAGGATTCCCTCAACAATGTCACTAGTGAACATGTTGAAGAGGGCCAGTCCCAGGACAGATCCCTGTGGAATCCCATTCATAATCTCCCTTTCCTCTGATGTAACCCTGTTGACCACCACTCCCTGCTGCCTCCCTTCTAGCCAACTACTCACCCAGTTCACTACAGTTTTAGCCACACCCAGGTCTTCCATCACTTTGAGCAACCTTTTGTGCAATCCCAAATCAAAAGCCTTGCGTGTGTCTACTTCCTTGGTCACCAAGTCAAAGAATAAAATCAGATTAGTCTGACAAGACCTTCCTGCAAAAAAAGTGCTGTTTACTATCCTGGAGCTCACTGCTCTCTACGTAGTCCACAAGGTCCTCTTTGATTTGTGATTCCATCGACTTCCCCAAGATGGAGGTCAGACTGACAGACTTGTAGTTCCCTGGTTACTCTCTATCTCCCCCTTTATAAAGTGGTACAGCAACTGCCATTCCCCAATCCCTTGAAACTTCTCCAGACCTAAGTGAGCTGTTAAACAGCCCAGTCAGTTACTCAGCTAGTTCTGCTGCTAATTCCCTGAGTATCCTTGGATGCAACTCATCTGGTCCTGGGACCTTATCTATCTTAAGGGCTACCAGCCCTTTCAGTACCCTCTTGCTAGTAGTAATGACTGCCTCATTTCTGGGTCTCCCTTAGCGGCTGCTTGATACTGCTTTCTGGCATGGACCCCAGTCCTCCTTAGTGAATGCTGAGAAAATGTAGTCATTCAGGACTGCAGCCATTTGCTCATCCTCCTTTGTCATCCTACCACCCTCAACTAGCTGTGTGACGCCCTTTCCTTTTTCACTGATATATCTAAAAACAGTTTTTCTCTGTTCTTAACCCCTCCATGATATGCAGCTCCATGTCCGATCTCACCTCTCGAATGACCCTCTTTGCTTCCATATTTTCTGTAGATAATCCTCTCTTTCTGCCATCCCCTGCTTTTCCCTGTATTTATAGAAGACCTTCTTTTTGGCCCTAACCATTTCCCTGACCCTAGCTGAGAACCATAGTGGTCTCTTAAACCTGCCTTTTTAGATGCTGTTAATATGCTTGTCTTTGATGCCTCAAGGCTGGCTCCCTTTATTGCCCCTCATCTCTCCTCTACCCCCCCCATTTGTCATCTGCCCCTACTAACTTGTCCCTGACCAGTTCCCTCAATCTATTGAAGTCTGCCCTTCTAAAGTCAAGAACTTCGGTTCTTGATTGTGGGTTGCTGGCCCTGAGGGTCAATTCAAACCACACAGAGTTGTGGTCGCTGTTCCCCTAGCAGCTCCCTACTCCCACAGCACCCACCATCTCTGAGTTGGTGAGCACCACATCAAGGATTGTGTTCTGCCTGGTAGGTTCCTTAACAGGCTGCAAGAAGAAAGGATTGAGTAATGTATCCTGAAGTGGAGGTAGGATGAAAACATCAGATTATTTAAGGGGCACATATGTGGGACCTGTATTTTGCACTTATTTTGGGAGGGTGCAAGAGCTTACATTTTGAGACAGGTGCAGGGACACAAATTTAGGGAGGTGTGTGGGCATATATTTTGGGATGATGAAGGGTGCAAATTTTGGTGGGTTGCAAATTTCAGGAGGACACTCAGCAGCAAATCTTGTAAGCATTGCAGTAGCACACATTTTGGGAGGGATGCAGGGGCACACATTTGGTGAGGAATGTGGGAAAACATTTTTGCAAAGTATGTGGGGTGCAAACTTCACTAGGAGTGTTGGGGTGCTCTGGTACAGTAGAGCCCACCAGGATGCAATGCAATTCTGCACCATTCTGCAGCAGACTATACAAGAAACAAAGCAATTTCAATGGCAATAACCTTTGTCATGCAGGAATCTGTGACATTGTGTTGCATTATGGCAAGTTGCATTGTGCATATTGTTGGAGGGGTATGGGGTGAAATATTTGAGAAAGGTGCAGGGGCTCAAATTTGGGAAGAATGCAAGGTGAAAAACTGAGGACCTCTGTAGGGTGAAAGATTCTGTAGCAGTGTTGGACAACAACATTTAGAAGGATGCATGGAGAACAAACAGCTTGAGTGCAGGGGATGCATATTTTGTGGGGGTACTAGGGATCAAAATGTTGGATGGTTTGGGGAGTACAATATTTGAGGAAATATGGGGATATAATTTTCAGGTAGTGTGGAGATATGCTACTCACGAGGACTGTCATGCAGAATGTATATTAATTACGTTTTCTGTTGTTTTTCAGTGACTATTGACATCTGTGCTGGGTGAGAACATGCTGAAGGTCATTGTTCTGTTCATGATTTCTTTCTGATAATAGATAAATACTCTTAAAAGTGGCCATTAATCCTTACAGTAGGAATGTCTGCATGTCTGGGTTGCCAGAAGTGGACAAAAGGCTGCTTGCTATGTCTCTAGCCAGTTCACACAAAGCAATTACTATAGGTGATATATCTTAGCCTGAGGAAGAAATTAACCTGTTTGAATCTGAATTGCAGATCTGTGAGAAGTTGAGCTAGCCTAGATTAAGGTGGTTTCCTTGTGTTACTGAAAGGAGCTATGGTCTAATGTGACAATAAACAAAATAGTCACAATGGATATCACATGTCACAGTTCTGTTACATCATAGGAGCTCAAGAAATCCCACAACTGGGAATGCACATGGCAGGAACTCTCTGTTGTCTCAGGAGGCTATCATGTACCCACAGACAGTGTTTTGTGGCCACAGTCTGCAAAAAAAAAATACCCTCCTCCCAAATTTCTTTCTGTAAATCCTGTTGTAGACGTGAAGCTCGGTGTGAAAATTCTTATGTAAAAGAAAAAAACGGTGAGCTGAGCATTTAAATTTTTGTCTAGTTTAGCTTTAGTACCTTACATTTCTCATACTGTGTAATACTCTTTATTTTGATTTCCTAAGTGTGTGATATATTTCCCATTAGTTGTCTATATGCATTATACATTGTGTCATATTATGTATCTTATATTTTATAGCTAGCTCTCACATTCACAGATACATTTAATACATCTGTGACTGCACCGTGCTTTAAAATATATAGCCCATGGTTCCATTTCCAGAGCATGAACCAAGTTAAGAAGAGACTGCTTGCATCACAGTGGCATGTTGTGAAGTGCCTAAAATTAAACTGAGATTAGTAGGTCTAGAGTCTGTGTACTGTGCACAGGACTTGACTACAAAAACAGCACTCCTCAACTGGATTCAGTTCAAGACTTCATCCCAAAGAAGTTTAACCCATACCGCCACGTATCACAGCATGTAGGTTGTTGCTGAGGGAACCCTGATCAGTTTCATACGTCAGTACATCGTCAGGGGTCTGGTTCCCAAGTGCACAGAAACCTAAACTGGGACAAGAAGGGAAAAGTCCAGTAGTAAATTTGCAGCAGGGTGTTGGCAGCATTGCTGAAGTGAGGTAAGCCAGCTGTTAGCTGGGGCACCATAACAAACTGGTTGCAGAGGTGGAATAGGGAAGCATACACTACTGTCTAGTGTGCGTCATGGGGGTTAAATGTGATGAATGTGGTAAAAAAAGGGTCAAATTGCAAACGAGGGATGTGTTTGATTACTTTTGCTTCCTTTTCAGAAGTACTGTTTTAACATCAGTTTTATAATGGCTTAGGATATTATCATAATTTAATTGTGCAGTTGTAGTAGGATTTATGCATAGCTCAAAGGTCAAATGGATAATCAGATTGTGTAATTCATTTTTCTAGCCCTTGTATAATGACATTTGCTATAGTTAGACATTTTTCTGGCCCTTATATAATGACATTTGCTACAGCTAGACAGCATAGTGACACTTTAAGGACACCACTAATAGATAAGATATGCTTTTGTTACACAGCGAGAGGCAAGAACAACAATTGTAATTTAATTCAGCAGGTCAAGGAACAGACTATTATAAAATAAAACAAATGATACCTTTATACTGATCATCTACAAGGTACATCAGGCAAGTGCTGATGACAGGCAAATTAGAGTAACTAAGATTGAACTAGAGTTTTCACGATCCTGCAAAGCACGCCATTACAAAAATTGAGCACGAGAAAACTGTAGCCTAAACATGTTTCTTGATCACTTGGGCATTGTTTGTGAATTGTACTGTCTTTTAAAGGGATCTTAAACCTAGTTTTTACCATTTTTTTAATGCACCACCGATGCCTCAAGAACAAGTTTGAAAAACATAATATTTAGACACAAAAGCAGCTTATATTTCTCATTAGCTCTGCATTTCTTATTCCCATGATGTATTACTGGGGTCATATGCATGAAAACAGGAGAGCTGTTCCACTGAGGGTTTATTTGCTCCTATTGCTTCCTCCCAACCTGATGTCATAATGCTCTGCTTGTGACATCACAGTTATTCCCATGCCAACATGTGATGTCACAACATAGCATTATGATTTCAAGAAGAGAATAATCTATAGAGGCAAATTAACTCAAAGGGATAACATTCTTGTTTTTGTGGTAATTTCTTCTGTAATAAATAATTGAGAGGATAAAGCTATAGAGGATACATGAAATGCAAGCTGAAGTGTGTCTGACTATTATGTTTTCCTAAGTTTTTCCAAAGGTGTCAGCTGCTCTTTAAATACAGTATAATTAAGAATGTGCACATGTGAGGTTTGTATGATACCCCAATACAGTAACTTGCTTTTTTGTGCATGTTTTAAAAAAAATATATATGTATGTTCTTTCTTATTTAAGGGTACCTTGCGACTGCTGCAATTTGCATGGTCAATGTTCATTTTTGAATACTTATGGGTTCAAGAATCCAGTGACAATAGTTGAGCAGAAGCTATGAATGAAGCTTTCCTTGCAGAACTTCTGCTTGAATGATGTCACTGGGATTTCAGAACTGGTAAGTCATTAAAAATGAATATTGGGCGAAAGAAGAAAAAATGGGACAGCACGCACACACATACACACACACACACACACACACACACACACACACACACACTACTTGGGTATTAAACAAACTTCAAGTATACACAAACTTCCAATTAAAAAAAAGTGTCACATTCCCTTAAATGAATTATTAACTTTGCCTAAGTTGAGAGGCTAATTTTGGTTGACCCAACACTACTGTGTATACTGTCATTTATGTTTTATCTAGGTTTGCATACCCGTATCCTATATGGAAGATGCTAGAGTCAATTGTAAACAAATGATTAGTGTATTTTCTAGAGTCAGATGGACTGCAGAATGAGAGACAACATAGTTTCACAAGAGAAATGTCCTGTCAAGAAAATCTAATACAGTTTTGAAATCTGGCCACAAAGTCAGCTGCCAAAGGCCAGGCAGCAGATGTACTGTACCTGAATTTTAGTAAGACATTTGACTTAGTACTTCATGACAGATTAATTAAGAAATTAAATAATCTAAGGGTTGATGAAAAATTATTTGATGGATAAGAAATTGTTTGTGTGGAAGAACCGAAGAGTACGTCTAAATGGAGAGTCTCAGATAAGATGGGAAACACTCTTGGGGTTCTCAGGGATTGGTTTTGGGACCAGTTCTTTTAAATATTTTTTTATGTAATGTAAGTGAGGAATTAATTCATAGATAAGTCTCTTTGTGAATGACACTATATTTGTGGCACAGTAGACAATGAAATGATGTAAGATCACTTATGATCTGGCATTTGGCAACTAAAATTAAAATCCCAGAAATGTAAGGTTATGCATATTGGAACAAAAAAATCCAAGAGTAACTTACATAATACCTGGAGTAAAAATAGATGACATGACTGAAGAGGGGAACTTAGGTGTGTTAATAAATGATAACTTAGAGCAAACACCACAATTTAATAAGGCAGTGGGGCAGGTAAATAAAATTATGGGCTGTATAGGCACGGGGATCAGTAGTAGAAGTAGGGAAGTAATAGTACCCTTATATAAGTCCCCAGTGAGGCCACACATGAAATATTGTGCTCAGTTCTGGAGTCCACACTTAATAAAAGATTGGGACAGAGTTATGGTAGTGCGGAAGTCGGGAGGAGAGCCACAAACATGATACAAGGGCAACAGAGTAATTCTTATGAGGAAAGATTAATAGACCTGAATCTACACGCACTGGGGGACAGAAGGCAAAGGTGTGACATGACAGAGACATACTTTTTTAAATAAAATAAGGTGGAGTGCAAGGATTTATTTACAATGAAAGCATATGTGGTTCAATAGAGAACGCTTCGCAGATTAGGTAGAAACTGGCACACCAGGTGGGTCATGACTTATGGCCTTTTCTGCTGTAAATAACTATGTATCTATGCATAGTATGTAACTATGTACGGTAAACACTCATCATTATCTAATAAATACAATAGAGGTTACGGTAGCTCTATTTTTATAAAACAGTCATCTGTAAAATTAATTGTTTATAAGGTGCTGTGAACAACTACATCCTAGAAAGAAAAAGCAAGTTCTGGAAATCTATGTAATCTGCGTCTAATGCTAGTTAGAACCAACAGTGATTTGTATAGCAAAAGACACTGCCAGCATGTCGGGTAACAATATGTTACCAATACTGTAGCTATTATTACTGCACTTACTCTCTGTAATGTTTGTTAAATAAATCAAGTCCCTTTTAGTGCATTCTGTAACAATATGTAGTTCTTACTTACTGTTGTGCACCTCCATCCTTCCTTTCTCTTTCAGGCCCAAAGACTTATTGTCCGCAGATCCCAAGCAGAAATAAACTCAGGCCACCGCTTTATAACTTTGGGATGCTCACTGGCAGTATTTATTATGTCATAGGCACAGTTCATTTGTTACATCCCAAATCATTATAATTTTTAATCATTCATATCTACAATTAGGACATAACAGTCTCCATGGTCTTTTTGGATGTAACAGTCCCGTCTTCATTCTTGTGGATTGTCATCCTGCTCTCTTACAGTTCGTCATGCTTCTTGGGGTTCAGACACCGTGATCCAGCCCCCCTTTTTCACTCACCACCATCGTGTACCACATTACCCGGACCACTCCTCCCAACGCCGGGTGTGGACACCGTGATCTAGCCCTATGTCCTTCCCCTACCCCCCTTTACTCCCATGCCTGGGTTCCTTTGTCCCCAGCCTGTGGTACCTATCCCTCCCCTCTATCTGCCCCCGTTTTCCCTTGCTCCCCAAAACCTTCAAAACCCCTTCCTTCTTATCTCCCCCAGCACCAGTCGGACTCCACCAGCCCCTGGCCCACCAGCCACTCTCTGTGGCCTCTTGGGCCCGTGCTGAGCCCCCCACAAGGACAACTCATGCCCGTGCCCTTAATCTCAGTGCCAATATCCTGTTAATTCAATCTTCTCCTTGCAGGGAGGGAGGGTGGGTGGGAATTTTACAGCAAGAAGAGAGGGTTAATTATAGTTGCCTGCCCTTTAGTACCCCCTAGTGGCCTTTGTTTTGGGCCCCTCCCCTGCCCCCCTGGCCAATAGCCAGCGAGCTCCTACTGTCTGTCATCCGTCCCTGTAGTGAGGTCACTGGTCCCTCCCCTTCCACTCCTCCTCCTCCCCCCCGGGCTCCTTATCCCTGGCAGGCCTCCTTTTTATTGAATAGCTCATCTTGACTATTTTCTATTTTACTTTCCTTATTTCTGTATTGTTTCACATTGTCAATGAATTAGTACATATAGATAATGTGCTCCCCCACTGGGGTAGTGATACAGCTTAAAAGCTGCGACCTCAGCATGGAACCCTGGTGACATGAACATTCTGGATACATCAGTTAGTTTCAGCTGTACCACTGAGGAGTGCAGCAACATAGATTGAGCTCTGTGTAAGATTTTTTTTTCAGCTACAATTTGTTTGTTTTTGCCAAGATTTGTGTGACTCTAAGGAAGGTTGGGGCTACCTGGTGACAAGAAGCACCCCTAAATTTAGAAATACTATCTGTTAAGCTGCAGTTTTCAGTTTGACGAACCTGCTGGCAAACTTCCATGTGAGTGCCTTCAGTGCCTGAATGGAAACCATTTGCCTCGTGTAGAGTGTCTTTTCGTTAGGTTTGTATAAAGGCCTAGAGTCTGGTGCCTCAGGTAGGTAATCTTTTTTCTTTTGGTGATAGGGTTCCAGTAAGTAACCCCCTTCCCAACACACACACTCTGTCAGCATCTATCAGCCCATGGTTTTCCTCCCTCTTAGTTTATGTTCTGGCCTAGTCAGGTAATCAGTTTGCAGTTTTACCTCTCTGCTTTTTTTTTGTAACAGTTGCAGGTTGGAACCCCGTGGCTTTGTGATTTTACTTTTTCTGCTGGGCAGCACTGTTCAGTCTGGGGCAAGTTGCTGTTTTCCTTTTGGCCCTAATGTTTTCCCAATTTCTGTCACTGTAGTGTGGCCAGATTATAGAGCAAGAATATGCCGGGATGGAAAAGTGTAAGCAGCTCCCTAGGCCTAGGGTCTGATGCTATCCTTTTCAGGAGGAGAACTTCAAAAAGTGGAAGATACCTTCTGTGACAGGCAAGACCATGTGTAGTACCATGAAGCATGCCACTGTACCTTTAGAAGATTCAGCAGCTCTTCAGATGATAACGACAAAAGAGTGGATGTACTGTACTGATAAGTCTTTACTTCCAGACCTATGACGCTGTATGTGTTCTTCATTATCTCCAGGGCATTAAACTCCTGGGTTACTGCCTTACATAATCTCACCCCACAGGACTCTGAAGGGGTGAATATGTTACAACTCATTTTGATGGCCTATACCTTTTTGGGGACAGAGTATGTGGATGTTAGCTTGTTCAGTCTAACGGACTGTGGCAGCCATCACGGTGTGTGGCTTCATAATTGGGTCACTGATCAGGCTTCTATGACAAAGCTGTTCAGTATGCTTTTTAAAATGTATTATGTTTTATGGTGCATACCACCCTAGGAGGCTCAGTCAGAAATTGCTCTTGGCCCAGAGCTGAATGGTATCCTAAAAGATGTCCATGACAAGAAAGGATAGTTGCAGTCAGCAACAGAAGCACAACCCGATGTTAAGAGGGCCAGCGTATGGTCGGCCGAGATAGTTGTGGCATGGTTTCTGACTCTTTCAGAATTTGGTCAGCATGAGGAACAGAGGAGCCTACTCTGGTTTCAAGGGTACCAGTAACAGGGGTGCTTTTGCCTGCAGACAAAATGGAGGTGCAGAAGGGGGAGGTGAATTGGAATAGTGATGGTACATGGGACAATCCCTACCCCCTTCCCTTGGTGGAAGACTCATGCCTTGTTTTCTTGATACTCCATCCTGTGGTGCATCTCATCCACCTTATCATCAACCTGAGTTCTGTCCCTAGTGACTTCAGATACCATGACATCTAAGTTTATTTATTTATTTATTGAACATTTTGGAATTACAAACCTTTGAGTCAGAGACTTATTTACAAAGGCTCCATGTCATATGACAATTTATATAGCAAATGA
The DNA here is from genome assembly GCA_016271365.2 of Neoceratodus forsteri. NCBI lineage: Eukaryota > Metazoa > Chordata > Ceratodontiformes > Ceratodontidae > Neoceratodus > Neoceratodus forsteri. The sequence goes on from JADMNL010000027.1 coordinate 12,534,620, forward strand.
GAACAACAAAAGAGTATACACCAGAGTTACAGGACAGCAGACCTTAGTAGGTTACAACTATCAGACACTTAACCAAGTCTCAAGGCCAGGCCATGTCAAAGTACTACTAGGTAAGGGTGGAATAGTGGCAACAGTCAAATTACAATAGTGAAGGAGCAAGGGTAGGGGCTCAGGAGGAGATCCTTTGCTGAGATGAAGGCATGGGCCTGTGTGCAGTCACAGTCATTAGTGGTCTGAAGGTGATCCTTGAGAAGGGTTTTAAAGTGGCTGAGCTTATGTTTGGAGGTTATGGAGCAAGGCATGGAGTTCATCCAAAAGGGCTCTGTAGGAAAGGTTTTCTGACCAACTAAGGTCCTGAAGCGGGGGACAAGGAAAGGGGATTTAGTGGAGCTGTGGGTGGTTTTGGTTAGGGGAGCTGGTTGCAGGAGGGCAGTGAGCCCAAGGGAGGACAGACCAGCAGAAATCATTTTAGCCAAGAGGCAGGTATGGTATTTGAGCATATTGTCGAGGTTGAGCCAGTTGGACTGCTGGTAGCGGGTACATGTATGAGTGGTGCGGTCGCACCCAAGGACAAGGCAGCAGAGCTTGTTGAGGTTACCCAAACTGTCTGGAGGGACGTGTGTCAGCTGCACCATAGACTAGGATACCTTAGTCAATGAGGGCAAGGATGGAGGAGGAAATGACAAGATGGAGAGCATCTGGGGGTGAGGCAGTGTTTGACATGGTAGAGAAAATCAATTCAAGTGTTGACCGCAGTGCAGAGGTGTTGTATGTGACTGTGGAAGTTAAGAGTGGGGTCCATGGAGATACTGAGGTACTTAAAGGAGGTTACCTGGTTGAGTGGCTGCATCTTGGTGTTGAGGATATGGAGGGTATGGTCCTTTGCCTGCTCTGAGGGTTGGTGAACAGCATTACTTTTGTTTTGTAGTTTAGTACTAGGCGAGTGCTTTGCAAACCAGGTATCTGCATCTGAGAATGTTTTTGCAGTGAGAGTTGGAGTTGAAGGGGTTGGGGTGTGAGGTGAACAAGACTGCATCATCTACATAAAGTATCAGCTGCCCAGAGCATGCCATCGGGAGGATGTTTAGGAATAGGCTGAAAAGAAGGGCCCTAGTATGGAACCTCTCGGGACCCCTGACCTGACTGGGAGAGAGGAGGAGAGGGCAGAGCCTATCCTGACTTGCTGTGTTTTTCCAAATAAGTAGTCAGAGAACCAGTTCGTGGCATCAGGGGAGAGGTCTATGTTGGTGAGGGTGGTGAAAAGTAGGGAATGGTTAACTGTGTTGAATGCTTTCAACAGGTCCACAAAGGCTGCCCTGGCAAGGTGGCCTTTGTCAAGGGTGGAGTACAGAGAGAAGGTGAATTCCAACAAGGCTGAGGTGGTGCTATGGCCTTGTTGGAAACCATGCTATTGCCGGCATAAAAGATTATACTTAGTGAGATACTCACTGAGTTGGTCAGTTACAATTCTTTCCAGGGCATTGGATGGGGGGGGATAGAGATGGGATGGCAGTTTCCAGCTGCGGCGCGGTCACCACCTTTGTGGATGGGAGTGATGATAGCAGCTTTCCATTTGGAAGAGAAGGACCCAAGACAGAGGGAGCAGTTGATGATAGAGGAGTGGGGGAGAGGACAACATCAAGGGTAAGGTGTAAGAGCTTGAGGTCAAGAGTATCTGCGCTGAAGCTGGCGTGCCTAATGCCTTTAGGAGGTAGGGCGTGGCTTCTACTGGGGTGACCATCTTGAAGCGAAAAGGGGTGGAGAGGGGTAGGGGCCATATTCGAGGTGGAGGGTTGAAAAAATGGGGAGGAATATACTACTGAGGTCAGAGAAGGATGTATTCAAGATATCAGCTATGTGTTTGGAGTCAGTGGTGGCAGTGCCATTACTGAAGATGATGGAGGGAGGATGTGGATTTCCCATTCAGTTCTTTGAGATTGTTCCAGAATTTTCTGCCCAATCCCCAGGTGGAGAGGAAGGACTTATAATGCTCAGCTTTGGCTTTACGTATTTCCCAGGTGCACTTGTTTCTCATAGCATGGTACTGTTGTCGATCAGCAGACTTACCAGTGTAAAAGCAACTTGCCAGAAGAGTCTCACTGGTGCATCAGGTCAAGTAGGGAATTAGTAATCCAAGGGTGGTGGGTCCCTTTACTACACATTTCATGTAAGGGGCATATCTGTCACAAGCAGAGGAAAAAGCAGAGATGAAGTAATCTAAGGCCATGTTGATATCAGAAGCCTTATGGATGGGTGACCAGTCATGGGAACTGAGGTGGTGTTTTAGGCACTGGAGCATCCCGTATTTCATACGTCATTGAAAAATGATTTTCGGAGATTGTTTCATCCTCTTACAGGGCCAGGTGCAAGTTACTGGAGAGTGATCACTCAAGGCATTGGGAAGTACTGAGATGCATGTGATTTTGGCTGGGCAGTTAGTTAATACCAGATCAAGCAGGGTAGCGGTGCCAGTTTTGGGGTTGAGCCTTGTGGGGGTGGGGACAACTTGAGAGAAGTCCATCGCAGTGATGGCATCTTTGAGGGGTGGCAGAGCGAGAATGCCAGTTGACACTGAAGTCACCAAGTGCTAAGTATTCAGATTTGGGGGCAGAAGAGAGGAGATTAGGACAGAGAAGAAAGCAGATTTTTGATTCCTCAGTGGGATGTATACAGCGGTGACAAAGAGAGGGCAGAGGCTTTACTGAGAGTAAGTTTAAGGGTGAGGGCTTGTGCACCATGGTGTAGGTGGGCTGGAGGGAGGGCATGGCACTGCAATGAATCACGCAGGTAGATGGCACATCCCCCTCCATGTTTGCCACACCTGTCGGACAGGAAGACTGAGTACCTGGGAATGGAGATGGTAGTGTCAGGGTCATTCTTGGAGAGCCAGGTTTCAACCAGGCAGAGTATGTCTGGCTGGTGTTGGGCGATCCAACCCTAAATGGAGTCAAATTTTTTCTGCAGGCAAGAGATATTGATGGATGCTAGATTCAGACCGTCAGCTGCTGAGGCGGTAAGGGGTGGAGTAAGGGTGGAACCGGGTTGGGGTGAATGTTGCCTGACATCAGCATAAGAAGAAGAAGCAGGGGCCTGAGCAGTGAAAGCTGCAATTGCCTGTGGGAGTAGCTACCTAGGAAGGTATGGTGGGAGAGCTTAGTGCCGAATGGCGTGGATGGGAGAGAAAGAATGTGGGGCATTGTGAACAAGGAAAGGTGAGAGCAGTAGGAGGGTGGAGGCGGGGTTGTGGAGGGGGGAGTGGGGATGCACTGGAGTACAAAGTGTGGGCAGAGGGTGGAAGCCTGAGGTGAGATTTGGGGTTAGCGAGGGGCAGAGGGTGCCAAGACAGGGGAAGAACTAGGGAGAGAAGTAGCAAGAAGTACTTGGCCAATGAGAGGGGCAGAGGTGACCATGGTGAAGGGTGCAGTAGCAGTGGCAGTGGGGAGAAATGGTCAAGGGGCAGTGAAGGCAGTACACCTATAGGGAAGCTGCTGTAGCGAAGTGGTAGAGACACCACCTTTAGTGTGGAAGGTGCTGGGTTTGAGTTTGGGCAGGAGACAGGAGGAAGGAGCTGACAGAGGCAAAGAAAATGACCAGGGGTGAGGTGAAGGCAGGTGAGATTGTAAAGGATGCTAGAGTGTAAAGGTAGGGAAGGCAGGATGAACTGAAGGTGCAACAGTGACTCCTAGTGGCCAAACAATACAAGGAGCTAATGGGAAGATGAGACACTTAGTAAAAGAAGCCTCACGATCATGAACCTGTCTTTCATTTCATGTTGCATGTTCACCATAAGGGACTCTGGCACTGGTGCAGTTTCTCCAGTCTCTCCTGAGCTGACTCTGCCCAGTGGCCATTGAGCAGGAACACGTCTGACCTTTAGCTGTTTGAGATAAAACTGCTAATGCTGGTTCAAAATTAGTTTTAGCTGCTTTTTTAATGTTTTTGCAGTGCTATGTGCTAGAGGGTCCACTACATAATTTTAAGATATTTGTCAGTTATAAGGCAATAATACTATAAAGGTTTGGTGCTGAGGATTTCCCAGTTTGTGTGTCCACCTTCTTTGGATGCCAGAGCACACCCTCAGGCAGAGTGTGTTTAGGAATGGGGTTGCTTGTCAGCCCGTCGGTGCGCAGGTAGCAGTACCACTCGTGACACCAGAGCCTGGGTTAGAAATGAGCCTGTATCATTGGGAGCTGGCAGGGGGGTAGGAGGACTGAGCACCCAGAGGATGATCTCCTCCTGTGGGAGAGGAGATCTGCCAGCACTGCTGCTGCACTACCACCTGGCTGACCATAAATGGCAGTGCAGATGGAGTGGTGCAGGAAGGGGGCACAGGCTGGTGCTGCGCTATGCATATCTGCATAAGTGCAGATGTGCACCATGCTGCCTACATCCTGACAGATGGGACCAACAGAAAAGCAGTAATGCCCCAGCAGAGGCTGGATAATTACCTGGCTTTCCACAGACCCCACCAGTGACATGGCTCTCTTCTAGTCTGGGAGCTGGTCCGAGCAGTGTGATGATGTGGCCCCCCTACTCTCTGCTCTGAGGGAGTGACAGGTGCAAGATGGAGTTGGTAGGTAAGCCCATGAGAAGCCAGGTGACAGGGCTGGGGAAGGCCAGCATGAAAAGGGCCTAGCCAGAGGGGGTTGCAAAAAACCAAACAAACAAAGGAATGGGGTTTCTCCATTGTCTTTAAACCTCTGGGATCAGCTGGATACATAATCCTTGATAAAATGAAGGTATTCTTGTGAGAGTCTCAACAGACTTTTTTTCAAGCTTTCTTTTACTCCGGTCGCCGGCACCAGGGCCCCATCGGGAGCCACTGCAAGGTGGGGAAGTCCATGGATCCCACTCCAGAAGAGGAGAGCAGTCTTCGGGACACTCAATCCTCTCCTTCCCCTGCCTACCTCTAACAGCCCGAATCCACTACTGAACCTGGCTCACCGGCGTGTTGCGAGGTGTGGCGTCCAGCACCTCAACCCACAGCGCCACTGGTCCATGGAGTCTGCAGATTTAGTTTAAGTAAAGTAGTAGCAAGTTATGGTTTACAGTATGAAAGACCTACAGTATGTTAGGCCTATGAAAATTACACCAGTTGGTTTACAAGAGTTCTGAGCCATTACCTTTAAAAGTTTGCAAATTAATGTCAGGTGGGGAAAACTCCCCCCATTCCTTAACAGTTCCCTACATGCCTCCCGGCTCTCACCACTTCCACCATATTTTCAGAGATGTCTTACAGGGCACACTAATGTGTATCTCCAAGTTTTTCTGACCACTAGGAGTAGCATCTATTAATTCTGCCCACAAAATGAGTCAAAGCTTTTGTGCATACCTCTCAACCTTCCCCCTTAATAATGAGGGACAAGACTTAAAAACAATCAGGGACATGAAGGATGATGAAATACTGGTTTATGGACTTAGACTCTTTATGAGATATGCTGAACTTCAAAATGTTAAATGTTCAGTTTTCTATTAATTTTTCATTTTCATATATACATCATAAAAGTATAAGTAAATGTACTTCACAACCATAGCACAATGAAAACTTCTTTTGTAATACATTTACGGCGTGTCTAGACCAAATCAAATTTGGGGGAGAGATAATTAAACAAAATACCTTCTAATAGTCAGGCTTTAGCTGCTAGCTATAAGAATTTCAGGATTAGTGTTAACATACTGTATATATATATACACACATACAGTGGCATCCCCCAGGATGAAACCTAATTCTGCAGCATTTTGCAGCACTCTGCAGAATCCTGCAGCAGACCTACCGAATAAAGCAATGTAATTTCAATGGCAATTAGTCCTTTTGTCATTCAGGAAAATGTGACACTGCCAGGATGAAGTAGATGCCACAGTTTCCTACATGACAAAGGGACTAATTGCCATTGAAATTACATTGCTTTATTCAGTAGGTCAGCAGCATACTGCAGAGTGCTTTAAAAGTGGTTTCATCCTTGGGAAAGTCACTGTATATCCATTCGTTAAGCCCTTTTTAATTTTTCACTTTTATTTTAAAATATATAACTAGACCCATACCACCTCCCTTATCACCAAATTCAAGAATAAACATTAAGACTAAGTGGAATCCAACCGCGATATATCCTAATAAACGTTTTTCATTAAACCGATTTGAAACATATTCACATGTTTATCATTTCTTCTTCAGAAAGGGTTGGAGAATCAGTTTCATCTTCTTTTTTGGTAGATTGTGCCCTGATAAAACCTATTACTTGGTCAAGCTCAAAGAAGATGTTTTGTTTACCCTTAAATTTAATTTCTAACTTAGCTGGAGCTAACAGTTGGAATTCAGCACCCAACTTTAACAGTTCTTGTCTATTAGAAAGAAAACAATGTCTGCGTTGTTGTGTTGTATAAGAATAGTCAGGATAGACAGAGAATCTGTTTAATTTGTATAGCAATGGAGCTTTCATTCTAGATAAGCGAATAATCAGGTCTCTGTCCATATCAAATGCAAAGTCACCATAATCATTATTTTCTCATTTTAAATTAGTTTAAAGTATTTAGTTCCATAAAACTTTACTGGACTATAGCTGACAGTGTTTCTTCAGAGTTGGGCGTCTCTCATTGATCCCTCTGCCGTCCAAGCCTATTTCAAGTCTGAAACATTTGTCCTAATGTCTGATACATGGAGATATGTATTCTTCAGATGATGTTGATGATTTTTCCCTTCCTTTTATTTGCCATTAAGTACACGAAATGCTTTAATCCAAACAAATATCTCAGACTGTTTCATCTGCTCTCACAAAAAGCAGCCACCATGTTGAACACCTCCTGCCACCCACTACCTAATGTTCAGTTTTTCTAAATAATTTTTTGAGCCTTTGCTTAAATGCTTTATCTGCTTTACAATTCTACAGTTAAAATATCATTTTGTGTCTGCCTATAACGTGAGGTCCCACCATTCTATTTTTTCCGTGTCAGTGGGCACAGATGTTGGGGTGGTAAATGCAAATACCATGTTTAAAACATGCATGGTTTTGGTTGTATCCCCATTAGGCAGTATTGTCTCTGTTGGTAGATTACGAAGGTATGATGGGGGCCACTGCATGGTGTAGTGGGGAGAGGTGGGCTATCTGTCCATATTACTTGCCTCCCATACACACTGCTTGTTTTCTGGAGGGCCTCTGGTGAACAGCAGAAAATGAACAAAGGATGATACTGGTGGCACAGTATTAAGTGCTTTATTACAGTACCTTTATAGATGCTTGATGTTTTCGTTTGTAATTTTCTGAGCTCCTGTTTTTTTATTTTATTTGGTGTCGGGACCAAGTTTAAATTGTTAAATGCCTTTATGTTTTACTGGGTTTGCCGTAAGAGGTATGGGTATACTCCCTATAGTTGAAGCACCTACAAGGACTGTCTTTCTCACTTGTCAGACCACTTTTCAAATTTGCAAGTTTCTTGGAGAATTTGTTTAATGCAACGCATGATGGGCAGTTTGTTTTGTGGCTGGCAGTATAGTCTAGAGGTTATAGTAATGAGCTGTGAATGAGCTTAGTACATCGAGCAGACCAGATCCGGGTTTGATTCTCACAACCTCCACTTCCATACTGTGTGACTCTGAGCAAGTCACTTAACCGCCCAGTGCTCCCATGTCACCCCTGAAAACAGGCACTTGTGCCTGGTAGGCCTTCCATTTAACATGGTACATTTAGCCTATTATGAAAATGTAATTCTTGCTTATTATTTAGTGATGCTCTTCTGTCGTGGTGATGATAAGCATGAAGTGATGTATCCTGCTGTGATGTTTCTATAATTATTTTCTATTTCTTGTAACCAAGTGTTCGTTTTTCAGTGTAATGCTTTTACTTAAAAATTTAATAAAAATAAATTATTTAAAAAAAAATCAGGGATGTGAAATGATAGCAGTAAAAGTTAAAGGAGCTCTGTAAAGTATGTTGCTTAGTGTAAACTGTATTTTCTTACTGAGAAATGAGACTTAACACTAATTGCTGTGATTATTTTATTATTAAAATCTGTTCTCTTCAGTGACAGAAATGTCAAATTTAGGAGTGACAGAGGGAGTTTCTGAGGCAAAATCAGGGATGCCCCTGAGAATTAGGGACAGTTGAAAGGTATGCACCCCCCTAATCCTCCCTGATCACTAATCTAAATCCCATCCCCAGTATTTGCGCTCCTGAGTAGAGCTTGAATAAATGCCCCTCAATCTTCAGGAGCATACAAACCCATGCACTTACCTATTGCCTTCCCCTGCTCTTTGACCTGGGTAGGGTGGTGGTGTGTGGCACTGTACCATCCCCAGCAAGCAGTCTGTATATCTGAACTCTGACCAGAAGGAGGCTGTCACATCCCAGTTGTTCAGGGTTTGCATCACTGTAAATGCAGCACAGCAACCAAATGGATCAATTGGGATCAGATTGAAACACCTTGCTTCTTTCCAGGGTGTTGAACTACATCATTTTAAAGATTTCTAGAGGAGACTTAATAGGTTAACTCTAGGGTTTGAATACCTTATGTGTAATGAATATGACATAACACGACAACATCCAGCCCACTTATGAATGCTCCTAAAATCTTTTTACTTGGAGTGCGCAGATCTGGGCTAGATTGCAAAGTGTGAAGTCCAGTATAATACGTTCATCCTATATCAACTAAAGTATTTATATTAAACCTTTTTAATGTCCTCTAAAATGTAAACAAATAGTGGATTTCAGCAATTGGCAATGAAGGGGGCAGATATCAGTTTAATACCAGTATCCACAGTGCTTTTACTCTTGCATTAGTAATTACCAAATAACTACTGAATTGTTGCCATAAAAGTTTGAGTTATTACTATTTTGTTACATTGTAATATGTAAGTACAGTAGCGATATATGCCAAGTCTCTGTTTGTCATGATATGTTAAACAACATATCATGGGGGCATAATGCTGTAAAGACATTAACTCAGTGAAACTGTTGGTGTTTTTGCTGTGATGTCACATGATATGCCGAAAAAGAGGAATAATGTGACCCAGATCAGTAATGCAAATTTTATTTAATTACAGACTAATTATTTTCTAGCCAATTGAAGTATCACTGCAGTAGTTACAGATGAAACACGCACACACACACACACGCACAAACACTGGAAATAGTTCCTGATCCTGCCATTATTTACAAAGCCTTTATTTGATAGCACTTTTGAATGCCTGAAAAACTACCAATGGAATTGAAGCTTCCATAGGGCCTGAAGAACAGCGTATTGTGACATAGAAACAGGTAACATTAATATTTTTGTGGACTGAAGTCCTATTTACCCAATGGTTCTCTCTGTCCTCTACCCAAATATTTGGGTTGCACTTACCATACCTGCTCATTTTTCTTCTCTCTCACTCTGAGGACAGATGTGTGACTGCCTTCACAGCTGAACACCATTCTTTCCATGGTCAGCTGGAAGAGGTGGTGGATTTTAAGTAGCACACACGCACCCTTTCCTTCCCAGAAGCCACATACAGTGGCGTGAAAAAGTATTTGCCCCCTTCCTGATTTTCTCTATTATTGCATATTTGTCACACTGGATGTTTTCAGGTCTTTACAGAAAATGTAATATTAGATAAAGGGAACCTGAGTGAACAAATAACACTTGTTTTTTTTAATTTCCTTATTTAATGAAAAAAGTTAACCAACACCAACTGGCACTGTGTGAAAAGTAATTGCCTCCTTACACTTAATAACTGTCGCATACATTTAGCTGCAATGACTACAACCAAACACTTCCTATAATTCAATATCAGTCTTTCACATCGCTGTGAAGGAATTTTAACCCACTCTTCCTCGCAGAACTGCTTTAATTCAGTAACATTTGGTAGGTTTTCGAGCATGAACTGCTCGTTTCAGGTCCTGCCACAGCATCTCTATTGGGTTTAAGTCTGGACTTTGACTAGGCCACTCCAAAACTTTAATTTTACTTCTTTTAGCCATTCTGATGTGGACTTGCTTTTGTGTTTTGGATCATTGTCTTGCTGCATGACCAACTACGCTTCAGCTTCAGCTGATGGAAGGATGACCGGACATTCTCCTTAAGAATTTTCTGGTACAGAGCAGAATTCATGGTTCCTTTAATTATGACAAGTCATCCAGGTCCTTAGGCAGCAAAGCATCCCCACACCATCACATTACCACCACCATGTTTGACTGTTGGTATGGTGTTCTTACTGTGGAATGCTGTGTTTGCTTTACTGGAGACATTATGGGATCCATGTCATCCAAAAGTTCCACTTTGGACTCATCTGTCCATAGAGCATTTTCCCAAAAGGCTTGTGGATCATCCAGGTGCTTCTTGGCAAATGAGAGACGGCGTTTATGTTCTTCTTGGTTAGCAGTGGTTTCCGCCTTGCTACTCTCACATGAAGCCCATTTTGCCCAGTCTCTTTCTGATTGTGGAGTCATGAACACTGACCTTAGCTGAGTCAAGAAGCCAGCAGTTCTTTAGATGTTGTTTTAGGATCCTTTGAGACTTCATGGATGATTTTACGCTGCACCCTTGGAGTAATTTTGGCAGGCTCCACTCCTGGGAAGATTCACTACTGTTCCAAGTGTCCTCCATTTGGAGATTATGGCTCTCACTGTGGTTCGATGGAGTCCCAGAGCCTTAGAAATAGCTTTGTAACCCTTTCCAGACTGATAGAGGGCAACAAATTTTTTCTGATCTTTTCAGGAACTTCCTTTGATCATGGCATACTGTGCTTGTTGAATCTTTGTGCAGGCAACGTGACTCTGATGGTAAGGTCAAAATAAGTGAGGTTTATATTGAGCAGGGCTGGCTGTAATCAAGCCTGGCTGTGTTCAGCCTGCTGACTCTAATTATCCCTTTAATTGGTTGATTTAACTAGGGGCAATTACTTTTCACACAGTGCTAGTTGGTGTTGGTTAACTTTTTCGTTAAATAAATGAAATAACTAAAAAAAAAAAGTGTTATTTGTTCACTCAGGTTCCCTTTATCTAATATTATATTTTGTCTAAAGACCTGAAAACATCCAGTGTGACAAATATGCAATAATAGAGAAAATCAGGAAGGGGGCAAATACTTTTTCACGCCACTGTACCTCACTTGTGTGATGTGCATGGTCCCTACCAATTCCAGTGTGCAATTTCTGAGGCACTGCAACACTGAGCAAGACATTACCTCCTACTGCATTTGCTAACCAATGTTACCAACCAGTGATTCAGCTCATTTTTTCTTGATAGAGTTAAAAACTTCCAGATGTCCAAGTTTAGAAATCTTTCAGTGGTTTGGAAGTCAAAATTTGGAAGTCAATATTCTAAGAACTATAAAATTCAGGAAGTGCAATAAAAATGTTTTTCAAAAGTTGTTTCAGCTACAGTTAAAGGAGAACTGCACTGAACTCATAAGTAAGTTTTCCTTTGGAAGCTGATTTTTAGCACTGGTTCCATTTCTGTTACTGTTCCATCTCTACAGGCTTTTAGTTATCCTAGTGGGTGTTTCTGATTTACGCAGATAGTAAGTGCCATTATAAAATGGGCCGGAAAAATACTTTAACCTGATTGGTCAGACTGGGGCTTTAGCTGTGTGTAAATCTCACAATTAACACATGGCTAAAGTCCCAGCTGACCATCACTGACCACATAACAACTTCAGAGACAGATATCAACTGTCTAACGTTCATGAAAAGAAAACTGACGTTTTCAATTTGCTGACCTCTACCACTAACAGATACTGCACTCCACAAAACCAAAAATATTACAAGCAGTTTAAACAAAACAGAGTAAAACAAATAGAATAATAGATATGTGAGAGTGTATTACAAGGGAGTAATACCATTGAGAGGTTCTGGGACAAGGAACAGAGGAGAGCAAAACTCGAGAGGTTCCTTGTCCCCCAGAACCTCGACATGGTATTACTCCCGAGTAATATACTCACCTATTTGTTATTTTTTGTAATATAGGGATCCAGTTTTAAAATTGTGCAGCTTTTTGTGGCGTGTTATGAGGTGGATGGGCCGTCGCTACTCTGACGACTCACTCACTCAGTGTCGAAGTACGGCCCCTCATTCCCCACCCTGCTCTGCTTTGCCCTGCAGTCCGGTGATTTAGTTTGGTGGACAGCCCTACCTGGTAGTTGTTTTCATGTTAACTGAAGGCAGGAGCAATCAGATAAGTTGTCCATTGAAATATAAAAAATACCAGAGAAAGAGCGAAGATGAGACATACTCTCGCTAAGCGAGAGAAGGTCACCATGTTTTTGAAAATGTTCAGCCCGCTCACCGACTGAAAGCAGCCAATCATGAGTCACAGCTTGATAAATTGTTCAATCTGAGTGGTGAAGAAGCTGGCTAGTGCTGAGCGCGAGGTGGCAGTGTGCGCTTGTGCTTTTGTGTAGGACTGATAATACTATCGTTCATTGGAACGATAGTATTATTGGCAGTGAAGTGTAGTATTATTGGGAGTGAAGTGTTCTATTAAGGAGAACTGCTATGTATTATAAGAAAGTTTTTGTACTGAATTCAGTACTATTATTTTCATGATCCATATATTACAAAAAATCTTAATATGCAGAGTACCTGTTTTGGTCTATTCAGCAGCTCACTTGATGAGTTCCTGTAGAGTTTTCATGTCAGTAGCCCTGATCTCGAAGTGACCTCCACAGCTGCAATGGAGCATGGTAACAACCATCGAGAAATGACAGCAAATGACAGCATATCACAACACGGAGACAGAAAATTTAAAAATGCCTCAAACAAGAATCTTTCAGCTGAGCAGCAGAGCCATAACTGAAAGCATCCTTCCTCTTTGTGATGAATCACCCAAGGTCACCAGCAGCTTAGCTGATGATGCGCCATCAACTCCTCCCTCACAGATTATCCCAGCAGGAGATGCTCAGAACGGGGTGACACATCCACTTAATATGCAGGCCCCACCTGAGGTAAGGCTGACTCCACCCTCAACTGACCTGACAACTGCTAACAGCCTTAGTGGGGCAGGAATTATAATAAACACCTGAAGCCCACCCTCATTAAAAGCTACCTCAAGAATTGTTGCTGTCAGTCGCTGTACTCTGCAATAACTTGTGTGACACACAAGGGACTGTGTCAGGTGACATAAGCATAATAAAAGTACTCTTCCATTTTTAGTAATTTTGACATTATAATTGAGTACTTATGCAGTTCATTGTTTCATAATGCAGTGACTTTTTTAAAACATTAACACACAGATGGACTCTTACCTGTCTCAAATGTTCTTTGTTTATGAATATTAAATTTATTAAATGTTCTATTTACACATATATTCTGCCAACTGTTTTGTTTTTCAAAGATTTCCTTCCGTGTTATTGGGACTATTTTCTCATAGGCAGATGAACAAAATATTTAATTCCTTTAAAATAATAAAAATATTAATTTTTTTCAATCAAAACTGTATTTTTACTTCACTTATTTTATAATTGCAATAATGCATCTGAGGTGTGTTGTTGTGAGATTAACATGCCTCGGGTGGTTTACGTACTTGCCTGCGGCCTTGTGCTACATAACACCCGAGGCAGGTGTAAGTCTCACAACAACACACCCTGTCATGCATTATAGCTTAATTTTTAGAACTATATGATGTAGTTTATGGGGATCCATACCAATTCCTGACTGTCAAATTCTCAACATGGATTTGCCCGACTCTGCAATCCCGACTGGGTTGCAATCCGAATTTTTGTCTGCCCGCTTGTGATTTGCCTGACATGTCCATTCCTGAACATCTTAATCCTGATGGAGTTCCTAAATGCTCCCATGCTCACTGTGCTCCCAAATGCTGTTAGCTGTGCTTTTATTCTTTTTGGTATTTTGCTACTAAGTTTTTGGTGATTGTAACTTTCCTGAAGAGTTGCATTGAGAGACCCCAAAGTGTAGAAGTAATAAACTCTGAATCTGACTTCTGGGCGGGGGAGGGGGGTTCTGTTGATTTCACTGCACCTGTATATTTGTTTTTGTAGGAAGTGTGCTTTCAGGTTTTATGTTTTCACTCCTGCTATGTTTAGAGGGCAGATGCATCTATTTTGAAGACATTACTGGTAGTCATTTTATTGATCAGGTGAGACAGTAGCATTCTTTCTAAGTTTTATCAGCATGTCTTGCAGTGAGTTCTTGATAGGACAAAAGCCTTCTAGTAAATTCTTCAGGACTTTGCAAATATTCATACGGAAGTAGTCACTAGATAGCGCAAGCATGCTGTTCAATATGTAATTATTTTCCAACTGAAGTTTTAAAAATGGGCATGCTTCTTTTCCTGACACAGTTTAAAATCTAGGAATCAATTTATTCATATGTGTAAAACAGGTATACAGGAAATATTTACTGATGCGAGAGAGAGAGTAATATTAGAGAGGCAAGTAGAACTCAGTATATAAACTGTGCTGGAGACATGGTTACGTGATGGCTAGACTGTAGTGTGTTGCTGTATGGACAGTATGGCTATTTTCTGTATTTGCAGTTCTCTCAGCATTCAACCTGACACCACCGACATGGCAAATGTCGGGATTTCAACTTACTGGTTCTTGAACCTGTCAGTATTCTGTTTTGGGAATTTGGTGTTGGGAATAGTAAGTGTGGATTTGGTGTGTCGGGAAATCATACCTAACACGCTTATGGCCCTTGCTCAGATCTTCTATTGTTAATACAATGCATCTGTGTTTTACTACAGAACTCTGTGGTTGACAGGGACATACAGTACATCGGATATATTACGAAATCCTGAAATGTGAAATCCTGAGCCACAGAAGCCCGAGCCCAATGTCCTGAAATGCCAGCTGCCCAACACACCAACATCCTGATGACTGATAGCCTGACACTGGACATATGCCGTGTATGTGGGCGGGCAGGGGGCGTCACCCCCCACACACCCCTACAATAGTATAATCAACTCTACATCATGGCAAGTTCCAGTGTTGGGCAGTCGGTCATCTGGTTGGTGGTCTGTCAGGTAACCAGCATTTTGGGAGCTCGAGCCTGGGCTTCTGTGGCCTGGGATCTGAAATGTCAGTGTCTTGAAATACTTTTCAACTGTATCATACAGTTCCTAAAATGGCAATTAGCATGAAAGTTTAAATAATAAATTCCTGAGGTTACTAATAGGCAGGTATAAATGGAACAATAACAGAACTGGAACCAGCCTTCAAAAACAGCTTCTAGTGGGAAACATGACTTGCAGGTTCAGTGCAGTTCTCCTATAATACAAATATTAGCATGCCTGTCAGATCTTCATATCTAGGAACCTCATATGTTGCACACTATGAGTTTTGTTTTCTTGATCCTAGCCCTTTCCATGTCTTCAATGGTATTTCTAAACCAAATGTGGCAGCCATATTTTGTCTTGAGAGAAAACTACATTAAAAAATGTATAAATGACACAAATATAGCGTATGGACATTGCTCATTCTTTTCATTTTACAGTTAGCTCAAAAAGCCATTCTGCTGCAGTAGTGACTTCCATACTTCAGCAGAACAACTTTTCGCTCTGCTGCACTATGGATGTCACACAGTACAGAGCATGCACTGAATACTCCAGCAGTTAATGCCAATCTGTATCACATGGCAGTGTCAGAATACTGTTCAGAAAATGAAAAAAAAAGTTACACCAAGCACAGTTACCACACTGGGAAAAGAGAACTGGTGAAAGGGTGTGTGTGTGTGGAGGAGGAGGAGAAGGACCGTAGATGCAGACACCATGAGGTGAGAGGTCGGATGGCAGCCTGAAACCTGGGAGCTGGGGGCAGTGGTAGTGCACTCATAATTGTTGGTTCCAGGACAAATGCAGAAGTGCATTGGGGAGGAGACAGTCCAGAAGGAAATGTAAGTAAGAGCTAATTATGCGTTTTCTATTTCAGAGTGGCAACCTCACCAACTGAAGGGGCTGAAGATAAAGCCTCTGAGACAGTATGGTTATGACATCACTAACATCGAATGAACTGTGACACTGGTTTTCAAATGTATAAAGTGTAATGTTCTATTAGTAAAAGCATCGCTTGGTCCAAAACAGAAGCAGTGTTGTTTTTCCACTTGGTTTTGATTTTTAATGAGCGTGTGTCCATACACTACGTAAAATAGTATATGGGAACCCCCATACACAACAAGGATATTCTTCCCTTAGAAACATAGAAACACAGATGTTGACAGCAGATAGGACCTCAAGGCCCATCCAGTCTGATTATTTTTCTACCTTATGAATGTGCCATCGGCCTTTGCTCTGTCATTGGCCTATTTATTCATACTCATCTCTATTGTTCCCTTTATGCCTATCCCATGCATGTTTGAAGCCCTGAACTGTATTCATATCCACCACTTCCTGAGGTAGGCTGTTCCATGCATCCACCACCCTTTCTGTGAAAAGAACATCTTCACATTACCCCTTAATCGGCCTCCCTCTAATCTCATGCTGCGTCCTCTTGTTCTGCTATTTTTGTATATTGAAACATGTTAGACTCTTTCACCTTGCTAATGCCATTAAGATGTTTGAATGTTTTGATCATATCCCTCTCTTCCTCCTTTGCTCTCACGGTATACATATTGAGCTCTGTTAATCTATCCTCATATGTTTTCTGATGCAGTCCCTGTACCATTTTGGTTGCCCTTCTCTGGACTGCCTCCATTTTGTTAATGTCCTTGTGCAGGTGCAGCCTCCAGTACTGCATGCAGTACTCCAGATGGAGCCTAACCAGTGTCTTGTAAAGAGGGATTATTACCTTCCTCTTACAACTTGTGATATCCCTACTAATACACCCCAACATCTCCCTAGCCTTACTTACTGCTTTAGTGGTCTGCTTGGATGATTTCAGGTCATCTGTGATGACGGTGCCCAAGTCTCTTTCTTCCCTTGTGATTGTCAGCAACTCCCCTCCCAACCTATAGGCAACTTCAGAGTTTCTCTTCCTATGTGCATGATCTTGCACTCTTTGATGTTAAACCCCAGTTGCCACTCTTCTTACCATTTTGCCAGTTTATCCAGATCTCTTCTCACTCTGCCCACCCCCATCTGGATCATCTACTCTGTTGCAGATCTTGGAGTCATCTGCAAACAGACAAACCTTACCCTTCAGTCCATCTGCAATGTCACTGATGAAGATATTGAAGAGGACTGGCCCCAGGACTGATCCCTGAGGTACTTCACTTGTGACATGCTTCTCTTCTGACTGTATACCGTTTACCACCACTGCCTGTGTTCTGTCTGCCAACCAATTTGCCACCCAGTTGACCAACTTCTGACCCACCCTGAGCCTACCCAACTTATTAATCAATCTTCTATGTGGAACAGTATTGAGAGCTTTGCTGAAGTCAAGGTAGGTGACAGCAACTGCACCCCCTTGGTCCACCACTCTGGTTACCCAGTCAAAGAAATCTGTGAGATTAGTTTGACAGGACCTTCCTGTTGTAAACCCATGCTGTCTTGGATACTATACTCCTATGGATTCCAGGTGTTGCACTATCCTTTCCTTAAGGAGTGCCTCCATAATCTTGCTCACTACTGAGGTAAGACTGACTGGTCTGTAGTTCCCTGCCACCTCCCTGCTACCACTCTTGTGGAGCAGGATCACATGAGCCCTTCTCCAGTCTTCTTGGACCTCTTCTGTGCTCAGAGACTCACTAAACAGTTCTGATAATGGCTCTGCTAGTTCCACCCTTAGCACCTTTAGTACCCTGGGATGTATGCCATCCGGTCTGATTGCCTGTCCACCCTGAGCTTTTCGAGCTCTTGTAGGACCCTTTCTTTGTGAAGAGATGTGCACACCTCCTCCCCCCATGTCCATGGTGCTGAGCTGTGGGCCCTGCCCTACCTTCTCCTCAGTAAATACTGAGCAGAAGTATCTATTTAGGATAGATGCTTTTCCTTGGTCCTCCTCCACACACTCCTCCTTATCCCCTTTGATCTTAGTAATACCCTCTGGACTTTCTCCTTTCACTAATGTATCTATAGAAAGTCTTGTCCCTTCTTTACTGTTCATGCAAATGTTTCCTCGGTTTGGGCCTTTGCTCCATTCTGCCTCTCCTGCTCCCTTAGGGAAGTTTGGTATGCCTCCCTGTCTTCATCCTGCTGCATTCCCTTATATTTCCTGAAGGCCAACCTTTTGGCTCTGACCTTTTCTGTTACTGTTTTTGAGAACCAAAGTGGTTTCCTTCTTCTTTTGCTCTTGCTTTTCTCCCTAACACAATGGGATGTTGCTTCAAGTATTGCATCCTTAATACTTGCCCACTTTGCCTGTACCTCCTCACCTGTATTTTGTCTTGCCAGGGCTATCTTAACTCTGTTGGTCATCTTATCAAAGTCAGCTCCTCTGAAGTCCCATATTTTTGCCTTGGAATGGGATGATTTAGTTCTAGTGGCCAAATTAAACCATACTATGTGATGGTCACTGGGCCCCAGGTGATCTTCTACCTGGAGATCTGTGATCCTTTCCAACTTAGTCAGTACTAGCTCTAGGATAGCTCTGTCTCTTATGGGTTGTTCTACCAGTTGTTTGAGGTCCTCCCCCTGCAGGGAATCTACTATGTGTCTAGTTCTGGTGGATGTTCCTGCTGGTATTGACCAATCTGTATCTGGCTTGTTGAAGTCTCCCATTATCAGAACCTCCCTTTAGCTGTCATGTTGTATATATCTTCTAACAGTAATGTGTCTATGTCCTCCCCCTGGTCTAGAGGCTTGTAGACAACCCCAGTTCATGTGGCTGTCCCAGTTCCTGTTTCGAGGGTGACCCACAGTTCTGTGTATTCTGAATTTCTGTAGCTTTGATATTTTTATTGACATAAAAGGCTACTCCCCCCCCCCTTTTTGAACCTCGGTCTCTTCTGAACAGTACAAAGCCGAGTACTGAAGTCTCCCAAGTGTGGTTACTGGTGAACCATGTCTAGCTAATGGCTACTATGTCCAGTTTAGCCTTTGTCATTGTTTCCTGCAGGTCTGGGATCTTGTTTCTCAGACTGGGGGCATTTGTGTACATGATTTTCCATTGGCCAGATTTCGGTGCGTTAGTCGTTGGGTGAGGTCTGGTGTTTCCCCTGCACATCGTATGGGAAGCTGGACCTTTTTCCTTACCTGGTGATGCAAATGAACTACAAACATGCTGAACTCCTGTTTGATCACTAGCTGAGGGGGGAAGGGGTGTTCTTCCCATTCGATGTATCAGGTGCTGCACCCCTCTCCCCATTGGCTAGTTTAAATATTCTGCAAAGATGTCAAACTTCTGCCCCAATGCACTGACTCCCTCCTTAGTCAGATGCAGTCCATCAAATTTAAAGAACTTTCACTCCCAAAATTGTTGCCAGTTACCTACACGTTTGTGTCCTTTTTCCTGGCACCAGCCCTTGAACCACATGTTTAGCTCCCCTATCTCCCCTTCTCTGACCATCCGTCCATCTGCCCCCATTTCCCAGACTGGCAGGATATCAGAGAAGGAGATGCTAGACGAAATGGATGACAGTTTGTCTCCCAGCCTGGTCAGGTGTTCCTTGGTCTCCACAACTGACCAGCTGGTGAGATAGTTAGTCCCTATGTGTACCAGGACATCAACATTTTCTCCTGCTTCCTGCACAATTTTAGCAATGCGGTCAGTGTCTCTCCATGCTGATATACCTGGGAGACATCTGACCATTACCTCCAGCTGGAGGTAGTATCAACTCCCTGAATCATGGAGTCTCCTATGTTTTTGATTTCCTTTTTGCTTTTTTTTTTTGTTTTGGTTCCTGTTTTGAGTGAGTTTTTGTAGCACTAGCTCCTGTGCAGCAGTGTCCTGCTCTGCAGTGTCCTCTACCACTTTGTTTGATTTTGGACATAGAGGCAGGTACCTGTTTGTAGTTTTAAATGGTTTGTGGAGGTGGTACATTGAGAGCATTGAGTGATGGGGCAACTGATTTGTTCTATCTAACCTCCTGCCAACTTCCCGACCAACTACCCTT
Organism: Neoceratodus forsteri; assembly: GCA_016271365.2. NCBI lineage: Eukaryota > Metazoa > Chordata > Ceratodontiformes > Ceratodontidae > Neoceratodus > Neoceratodus forsteri. The sequence goes on from JADMNL010000027.1 coordinate 12,554,535, forward strand.
TGCAGCCGAGATGCTTCAGTTGGATGTTAGGAAATGGCAGGCAGTTCTTATAATATATTTCCTCCTGAATTTGTGATTTGAGGCATGCAATCTCTGCCCATGCTGCCTGGAGCTGAGCCCTTAGATCTCCAATGGTCCAGCATGTAGGACAGCGTCCTAAATCCTGTATAACTGTCCTTTTGAAAAGTGTCCCACAGTGCCTGCAGTTAATAATATCCATTCTAGTTGAGTTGCCGAGTTTATAACCTGGTCCGAGTAATAGGAAGGAGGAAAAGTAAAGCAAAGGTTTGATTTTATTTGTTTTATTTTGTTTTTTGTTTTTGTATAACTTGTTATAACAAGTTAAATTACTTGTGCCTCTGTAAGTGAGGTCACTGTGTGGATAACCCTCTGATCCTCCCCTTCCTGCTTTGCTGCAGGAAACCTTGTGACTGTGCTACTTTATTAAAGGAGTGTAGCATAGGGTGGTTGGGGATGGGGGTGGGTGGCTGAGCCCTTCCCCTGCCGAAAAAGAAGAACCACAGACAAAAGAAACAAGGAGGTAAGAGCAGAAACAATCAACCAGCAACAAATGCAGTAGCCCTGAAAGCTTAGCTTGATGATAGATAAATCTGTAAACCCTGTAAGCATCACCTGTAACAATTTCACAGAAGTTATACCCTGCAAAAAACATCTTGCTACAGAGAAAAATCAAGCAGTAACAGAAAATGTACCTTGTAAAAAAACAATTTGAATCAGAGATTACAGCAGTAATCTGTAAGCACAAAACAGTAACAAATCTGTAAGCACATCCTGTAATAATGCAGCAGAAAATATACCCTGCAACAGCAATTTGAATCAGAGAAGATTACAGCAGTAAAATGTAAGCAAAAAACAGTATTAAACCTTGTGAGCACAAAAGAAAATAGTAACAGTAAATCTGCTGAGCAAAAAGAAGCCTTAACCTTTTTCCTTGCTCTGATGATGTTGTTCCTTGCTCTGTCCTTACAAGCAAACCTAGAAGAAAAGAGCTCAGGTGAAACTAGGTGGCTTTACCAGCAAACCTAGTTTTCCTTGTGGTTGCCATGGCAACTGATGGTCTCTCAAGTTTCACTCTCAAAGTCCTCATCATCTTGCTAACCACTCGGTGGAAGAATAGCCTTGTTGTGTATGGGCTCCCATACATTATTTCATATTTTGTGGAAACTAGAACATTTTGCCATCAAATAAAACTGGAAGATGCCTGAATCATTTATAGTGAAGAAAAACAGGGTCACATTTTTGCCCAATTTTGTTGCATGCTGCATTAAATATTACTGGCTAAATAATATCCATTCTTCCAGGAAAAAAAAATATATATGGGCATTTTTTCTTTATTTGTGGAAGCCAATTAGTTCCAAAATTGTGTTAACTGTGGTCACGATGGTACTATTTAATTAAAGGAGACTCTAAAAAGTATTGTTTTAGTTTAATTTAGCCTAGCCCAAGCTAAAGACTTAGGGCCCTGTCCCAAAGCCCTTCAACAAGAATTCATGTGCTTGTTTTCCCAATACTGTACTTTCAATGGGGAAAGAAGAACTAGAACTACATGTAAAGCATATAAACCCCTTAAAAATTATGGAAGGCTATTACATGAATAAGAGGAGAGGTAAATAATTCTATATTTTTTATTTACACTTGTGGTATTTGCAGTTGGTTTCATATTTCTGCATAACAAAACATAATTAAATAGGATTTTCTATTATACTGTTCTTTTTTTTTTTAAGGAAAAGAACCCCTCATATTCTAACCTAGAGGGAACTTGGAAGATATCCAGCAAATGCAGCCCTGTGTAAATGTGCTGAAAATTAAATTGAACAGTCATTACCCAAACCCCTAAAGGTATGATAACTAGTGAACTAGATACTTCTATGAGCTGTCTTATGCCAGTTCAAAAATAGAACACACATACTACGACACATGAGTGAGGATCAGCTAATGCATATTCAAAGTATAATGCATACCTAATGTTTCAAATATCAGTCTCACAATGCAATACAGCTCTGTTTTGTTTGATGACTTCCATGCATGCCATATCCCAAAAGGCTTCAAAGAGACGAAGCAATAAAAATACATTCTCCATGATCGTTAAGCAAAGCAAAAGGGCTAATGTTAAAGAAGGGAAACTGTGATCGCTGATTAATATAAGATTCAATATCAGTAACAGCTCTAACAGTGTGGGGAACCTAGTTGTCCTCTGCAACATAGAAAAGGTGGGTTTTGAGATGGTATTCAGACAATGGATCAGAATCAGCGGCACAGGAAAACTACTCCAAATGAAATGCTGCTTCCAAGGAGAATGCTTTGCTGGCGTTCCTGCTAAGGCTGTGGGAGGAGGCATAAAAGGCAGGAATTACAGGAGTGGTGGGAGTTACAAGGAGACAAAGTCAGAGAGGATGTTTAGAGAAGTCCTAGGAGAATCTTGAAGTCATAAGTGTATTTTTGCTTTGGATTCAAAAGGAAATGGAACCAGACTTGTCGGTTTTCAGCATGGCTAATATGAGCTTTCTTTTGGTGGGGTGAACGACTTGGCAGGCAGGTTCTGGACAAATGTAATCTGGCAAACTGGGATTTGAGGCTGCAGCTTTGGGAATTGTAGTAGTCAAAATGTGATGAGATAGAATCATGAATGAGGATTTTAACAGAGGAGAGGTAAAGTGGCAGCCATGAGAAATGTTACTGAGGTGGAGACAGACGGATCTATTAATTGAGATATGGAAGGAGGTGCAGAGCTCAGACTCAAAGATGACACCAAGGTTGTGGCAAAAGTAGGCAAAGAAAAGGTCAGACAGCTGAATAGAGATAAAAAGGGAATGAAACTGCTACTGTACTGTTGTTACTGCACACAGCTTATGAATGTTTCCTTTCTTGAAGGAGAAAGATTAGCTCAAGTAAAAACTCAGAAGCACTCAAATCCTTCTATTTAGTGTAAGACATTACAAAGAATGAGAAGTGAGCCATCTAATAGCACAGTGGCACTGCCAGCTCTTGCTATGCCAGTGACTCAAGTTCGAAAACATGCTTGGATCATTAAGAAGACCTGCTGTTACGGGAGGCTCAAACATCTCATGGAAGCTCTCCTCCTTCAGAGGAGGTGGAGAAATCTATACCATTGCATTCTCCCACCTAGTGGAGGCTGGGTTGGAAAGCAGCAGATTTCACACACTGGATGGCCCTGATGCAGACTCTGACAGCGTGCCATGTGTAAGCATGTGTGAAAACAGTTGCATGAAAAGAAGACCCCGGTCCCCCAGACTATATCTACTCTGGCTGCTTCTCTACACATGACATCACAATCCCTGTTTATGATATCAGAATTATCTCCACAGCAAAATATTTTGATGTCATAAACAGAATTATGGTGTCAGGTGTCGGCAGGCAGCCAGAGCTAAAAGGGCTGCAATACTGTATTCATGCAAATACTGTTAATAATAAGGAAATAAGGGTGAGAATTACAGAATAAAATATGAAATATGAGCTACAGTTATGCCTGAGTATTAATTTATTTCAAAGTTGTCACAGCTGTGGAAGCTACTCTTTAAAACTTCAGCATCAGTGATATTAAATATCATCAGTACTGAGTCACCAAATCAGCACTGAGGATTTGCTATGCATAAGGACATCATAACCTAAAGAGTACCTCACACTTAAGTGTTTCAAAACTGGTATGTCCCATTGTTCAAACAGGGATGTTCGTCTCTTTTACATTAAAACAAACATTTTTACTTAAACTTTGAAAATAATGTAAGTCATCAAATTTAGTTTGTTGAGATACAATAAATTATTAAGGCTGCCTCTTAGGGCACTTCTTGGGAACTAGAAATGCTTCCCTTCTCTTTGTAGGTTTTGTGCTCTAAGAATGCACACAGTGGCACACATAACAGATACTCCCTGGTCAGCAGAGCATGGAATAACATTTGCATAATGTATTGGTTTACTAGAATGCAGTATCTGACTTTATAATTAATGTTAATAATTGCAATAATACCTGTTATAATTTACGAAGAGAAAAAAATAAGGTTTGCACAAGGAAAATTCTTTTAGTATGCAAAAAAATAACCATGTAAGCTCTCCACATTTTAAAAGAGTTTCATGCAATGGAAATAGCAATTAGGCCATTCTATCAGTTATGAATGAGCAGAGACTCTATTAGAAAGAGGAAGCCAACAGCAGGAATGTCAAGTATGTAAGTACTGCATTAAAGAAAGCTATTTAAAAAGTGTGTGGATAATTTATATCCATTATAGAATGCTAAGGTTGCTTGAAAAACTGAAATTACCTGAGCTGTGTTGGCGTTTGTTTTAAAACACCGTGATCTTCTGAAATTAACAACCGTGGATGACTATGATCAACCTGAATAATTTGCAGACTTGATTGACCATGGTCACCCATCATCTGCCCGTGGTTGTCTGTGGATAGCCATGGCTAAAATCATGGACAATGAATGACTATAGTCACTGGTCATGTATCGTCATGGACTAACTATGTCCAACATGGGATCATAATAGCTGGGCAGCCAGGTACAGTTCCGATTGAAGCCTCCTGTTATGCAAAGGGTCAGAGAATGTTCACTTTAGTAATCCCTTTCCCTCCAAGGCAGTACAGAGTGGAATGATACTGGGCCACTTTGCTACAACTGACTGAAAGACAAATACAAGCAGCAACCAGGTTCTCTCACCATGTACTTTTAGTGCCTTTGTCAGATGCTAACTTGCTCCTGAACTTGTTCAGAGATCCTTGTTAAGACTCAGTTTTCCAATTTTATCTTTTTTTAATCCAGTTCTCCTAATAACCAGCTGTACCTGATTGTGAATTTGAGTTTCTGTCACAGGACACATGAACAGCCTGGAGCCCTTCTTACAAGATCTGACACCTGGATTTTTTCCCTGACCTACACAAATGGTTGGTGGGTTAGTCCCTCACTGGCTTCCTTGTCCAGGCCTGGCTCTGGGTGCCTGGAGACATCCTGTCATAGCCTGGGAACTGAGGTGTTACTCCTCAACTCAATCCTCCATACTTGCTCTCTTTCCAAATCTACCACTGCTACACCTGAGGTGCCCCCTTTACACCATGACAAGGACAGTACCATGATTTTCCAACCACTCCCCCAGCCAAGGGAGACTTGGACATGCCCACTTGAGACCTGGGCTACATTCTCCCGCCCCATTACTTTATTTGTAATGTGCACCTCTGCTGGCCAATCACATGCAGCCTGTCTAATCAGAGGCTGTTCTTCTGCCCTCCTAGGTACAGCCAATTAGTGATCCTCCCTGGGCCGTGGTTGAGTGCTCATCCAGCATCAGCCCCAAAATAACATAGCCTGCCCCTCATCCTGCCTGCTCCGTGTCATAGCTGCTTTGGCCTTCTGCACTGGGGCACTACCTTCTTCTCACTGGTACCCATGTTAAACCCTTTATTTACTACTAAGGAGCACCTGGTACTCCACTGGGCACCCAGCCATGGAAATGGTGTAGGAGCAATGATTTTGGATGTGGTTGGCTGGCTGTGGTGCACTGAACACTAACCTTTCATCACTGGTACCAGTTTTAAATCCATATTTACTACTAGGGAGTGCCTGGTACTTCACCAGGCACCCAGCCATGGAAATAGTGTAGGCTTAAGATTTTGCATGTGGTTGGCTGGTTGTGGTGCACTGAATGAATAAAGCAAAGCTTTTAAATTAAACTCCAGACCTGAAAACTTTCAGACCTCAACTGAGGTATTTTTAAATGCAGGCCAGATGGCCACATCCACTAAATGCTTTTCATGATACACAAAGCTGATGGTTGCAGGGCAAGCTCTGAGTTTAATAATGGCTTTTGAGTCTAATAATGGCTTTTGCAGGCCAGGAGATCTCATTCGATGTGCAGGAGCAATGGCATAGTTTGCAGCAAGTCCTTCTCTCACTGGTATCAGCTTGTCTCTTGCTTGGTTTTAGGATGTAAGGGGACCAGGGAGGTGAGGCACTGCCTGCCAGGGTGGGGTCCACTAGACCACCAGGAAAGTTCTAATATTGCATAATGGGGATCAGGGCTTGGGGGTCTGCTAGACCACCAGGATGTTTTACTTTTGCATAACAGGGATCAGGGCTGGAGTCTGCTAGACCACTAGGAAAGTTTTAATATTACATTACAGGGATTGGGGCTTTGGGGGGGGGGTCTGCTAGACCACCAGGGATGTTTTGCCTTTTCATAACAGGGGATCAGGGCTGGGGCAGTCTGCTAGACCACTAGGAACATCATTACATTTTATAAATGGGGGATTGGGGGTGTGCTATGATGTTCTAGAGTGGTGCATGGCCACTCTATAGCTTGTGGTAACCCATCCAGATGTGCTGTCTGTTTGGCACATGGTCACAGTTGCTGAAAGCTGGGAGACTTTGCTGCAGGACCCTACTTGATAGAGAATCAAGTGCAGGGTCCCTGTCACACCAGTAATTGGCGGAAGCTGCCGTTGATATGGCTTGCGGCAAGTTTTGAGAATTTAACCCATGGTCTTTCCTCTCCAGCAGCTTTGAAAGTCACCTGTCTTCTTTTCACTCTCACTGCAGTCACATGAAGACCAAATGGATCCCAGCACAGCCCCTGCTGTTCACTGGGGAATGTCAGCTCACCATTGGTCCACTGGGCTATCAGTCACTCTGGGTTCAAGTCTGAAGGCCATCACTCAACAGTTGATTGGCCCACACACCTATTCCTGAAATTCCTGTCCTCCTGCATCCCAGAATCTCCTTGTGACTCCCCTTCAGGTGCTGCAGCCTAACTGGTTGACAATGCAATCCATAACCATTTTGCTGCAGTGATTGGGTCAGGTGTACAAGACTGCAGTGGTCTGGCTTGTTATGGGCTCCAAATATCTGTTTTATATAGGGCTCCTGCCCTCAAACATTTATTTGATTTCAAGAGTGTTCCATGCAGTCATGCTCTGCTGTCCGGTCATCAGTGCCTGCAATCAGGAAATTCTCTCTGCAGTGTGAATGTGTTGCAGCCTCCTTTGATGTGCAAAGGAGCTACAGAGTCATGCTTGTGTAGATGGCACTGAAGACCCACCCTCTCTCTCACTGGCAGCACTCCTCCCATCCCTCATAACAAAGCTGAAGTCCTCTGGGCTGGAGAGAGAGAGAGAGAGAGAGAGAGAGAGCGATAGAGAGCAATGGTAGCAGTAGATCAGGATGGGTTCTGTGGAGCCAATGGGAAGCACCCATGCTTTTAGGGGGGTAAAAATATGTAAACACCTAGGATTTTCATCTAAAATTATTTACAGTACATGCTACATGCACTGAGGTAGATAATAAATATATGCAAACCCCATAATCCCCCCTCCAGTGGAGATTTATACTGTCTTTGGGGCCTCCTCAGGACCAGGCACCATGATGTACCCCCATCTTGGACCTGTGGACAATGTCCCTACTGCCCACATAATCAGTCCAAGACAATGTTATTTACAGAATAATATGATCAGAGTTCAAAGTCGGAAACACTGATAACTCATGAAGTCTTTCTGCTTTTCAGTTCAAAGAGTCATTGGGCTCTATAAGTATAGTTTAGGACTGATTGACAGATTGACTATGCAATGCTTGTGCAACTGTAATTTTTTTTTGCTTACATTCTCTCTGTCCCTGCTGTAGGGACTACCACACTGTTGGGGTGTCACAAGGACACAGGAACCCTCATGAAAGGGTTCCAACCCCTCATGATGTCTCTAAACAGACTTTCCTTCTGTTTCAATGTCCAAACATATCTTAAATCATCATTTCAAACTTGGTATTCTTTTCTTACCTCAGCCAAGAATACCAAGTTTGAAATGTGATAGATTTAAGATACATTTGACATTGAAAACGAAGGAAAAGTCTGTTTAGAGAAAACAAACAACTTATAAATATTCTATGTAATGCAGAGATGCAAACGGTTGGAAGTAACTCAAGTTCCTTAGTAGTAGAGTTTGCTGTACATCGGGTGTTTTTACTTGCCTAAAGTAAAAGTTCCAAACCTCTGAACTGCTACACTTTATTTGTCTTGCATGTTGCATTTCAGTTTTTGTTTTTAAATATACATTACTCATAACTTTACTTATTTTATGCATATAATGTTTTATTAATGGTGTGTGCATTTTATGAGTATTGTACAGTGCTCAGAGCGCCTGGGATTAATAGGCTACTGCTACTTAACCTTCTTAAGCAGTCCACTCAGCTGCAGAAATGGGTAGAAGCACAACCCCACAGAAATCAAGATGCTGAATCTCAGTTGGCCTCTTTAGTAAATAAATTGTAACAAAGAAAAAAATGTGTCGTTTAGGAAGGGTACTCTGAAGCAAAGTGTTTGCGACACACAAATCATAAATGAGCTGACATTCAAACACTGAGACACTTCTTGAACCTCTGATATATACATTAATTATAAAATACATATGTAAATTCTAAAGGACAGATACTTTTATTTGATATTTTACATTTATTTTAAGTCCACACCTCTTGCTTTTTACTATCTGGGACTGGCCTCCCCCTCTCCTCCCATTGCAGGATCACATTTCCATCTATGTAGGTACCAAACTGATTCACCCACTATGGCTGAAGACACAATTGGCAACTATGCAGTCATTGTCCCCTAAAGCAGATAGAGGGGGAGAGAGAGGGGCTGAGGATTCAAAACATCTTAGCCAGTGTAGCCCACCTGACCTGCAAAACTAAACAGAAACCAGGGGGATCTGCTTCTCCACAAGGCCTTAACATACGAATCCAAACACAGTGGAGTAATGACCCACTCATCGGTCAGTTTGTAAGTATTTTTGTGCCAGCTCCAAACAAGTTAGCAGGCATCCACACAACTATTGCTGACATTTTGTGGTCTCTATTCAATGGACCACTTCTTCAGGATAGTATGCCTTAGAAACTGAGGCGATTGTCTCTTACTTCTGAGCTTATTTTGCAGTTCATATAGCGCCCATAGTAATCATCCTGTTCACTGACAATTATTTTAAAGCTCTTATTACAATCCAGCACTACTCAGGAGAAATAGGCAAGAACAGGAGCCATGAAATATTTAAAAAGCACAGTTAGAGCTTAAAAGAATGTTGCATGTGGGAGAGGGGTACCAAAGGTACAAGGTATGTTCCTGAGATGGAGGTGATGGAGCTGCATGGCTGAGAGCTGCAGGGGCCTGTCAGTGGTGCAGTGCCTGCAACAACCCCTACCTTCACTCTGTCAGCTGCTCTTTATCCCATTTTATTGCCAACCCACTTGCACTGACACAGTGCACGGCCCCATAGGTCTTGACACACATCAACCTTGTGAGGGAATGCACCCCAGCCTGCCACAAGGTGTTGTCTGTGTGCCAGAACACTGCTCTATCCCTCCATAGGCTGGGGCCATTGCTGTATGCCACAGTGTCTCCCCCCCCAGCCTTGGCCAATCCACCTGACTCACTGACCTCACATCCAGACTCAGGTCACTGGCACAGTAAGGCAACATGGTACCCACTAGGCCAACAGCAGTCCCTGCAACCAACATTACTTTGTAATTTTTTCTGAAGATTTGACCCCAAATTTTCAACATAGCCTTTTTGTATCCCCCAACCCCCAGCTAACATAGCAGGCATCATTTGGCCAAAACATAATTTCGCACCACAAGTGCCAAAACACATTTTGACCAGGGGGTTTACACTACCGGTCAAAAGTTTTAGAACACCCCCATTTTTCCAGCTTTTATTGAAATTTAAGCAATTCCAGTCTGGTGAATAACCTGAAATGGTACAAATGTAAGCGGTAAACTGCTAGAGGTTAAAAAAAAGTTTACGTTAGCAAAAACTGCTTTAGAGAAATTACAAAGAAAGCCAAGGTGTCAGTGAGTACAGTTTCCTACACCATCAAAAGGCACTTGGAAACTGGAGGAAACTCTGACAGGAAGAGGTCTGGCAGACCCAAAGCCACAACAGAATCAGAAGACAAGTTTCTGAGTCAACAGTTTGCGTGATAGGCGGCTCACAGGACAACAGCACAGAGTGACTGGCACCCTGAACCAAAAGGGCTACCACAGCATTTAGCAGCACCATGCAATACCCTCTGGTCTACGCCTAGTTGGTCAGGGGTTCATCCTACAGCAAGATAATGACCCAAAACATACCTCCAGGCTATGTCAGAACTACCTTCGAGGAAAAGAACAAGACGGTAGGCTTCAAATCATGGAATGGCCAGCACAGTCTCCAGACTTAAACCCCATTGAGCAGGTTTGGGATGAACTGGACAGAAGGGTGAAAGCAAAGCAACCTACAAGTGCAACACATTTGTGGGAACTTCTGCAACAGTGTTGGGAAGAACTTCCAGAACAATATTTGATGTCCATTGTAGGAAGAATGCCATGAGTGTGTTCGGCGGTTACAGTATATCTGCAAAAGGTGGCTACTTTGATGAGTCAAAATTTAGATTAAATTTTGTTAAACAAAATGATTCTATGATTTCTTTTTTATCTCCAATTGTTTATTTGTTCTATGCTTTAATTTCAGAGTACATTGAGACATTAACCTGCGTAAATTTCAATAAAAACTGGTAAAATGGGGGTGTTCTAAAACTTTTGACCGGTAGTGTATGTGATAACGGTGAACGCCTAAAGGCGATTACCGTTATCACTCAGTCAGAGTGCCAAAAACATTTTCAGCACTCTGACAACCCCGGCAATGGCGCCAGGACACTATTTTACTGCTTTCTGTGGGGGGCTGCACCCACCCCTCCTCGTGGGGGTCTTTACCCCCTGCTCCCCGCTACTTAAGGATTCTCAACTCAAGGGGGGTGCATGTTGGAGGGGTGAAAGCAGGGGAAAAAAAGGTTTGGGCCGGGTGCAATTAATTTGCACCAGCGCCCAGACCCGAACCCGGTACCTCTCTCACTGCATCCACTTGCCAACCCCCAATGCCATGATGCAGCTTGGCCAGCCACCGCAGCACCACCCCGTAAGCCTCTCTACCCCCTCCCAGCCCACGCTCATCATGCTCGCTCCCACCCCCCATGTGCATGCACATAGTGACATCCTGCCACCCAATTCACCCACAACCTCATCCGGTCGCCCTCCTCTCGCCATCGCCATGAGGGATTGCACTGGGAAGGATTCACTGTAACAGACAGCGCTCTTTCTCATTCTCCCACCTCATGGGTTACCTTTGACGAGAGTTGAAAATGACACCTGTCACATTCATGACATGGTGTGAAAAGAAAAACAGTGTTAAAAATTTGGGGCCAAATACTGAAAATTATAAAAGTTATGAGGTGCATTGAAAGATTTCAAGGAAACTTAATAACTTTATATATATATACACACACACATATATATATATATATATATAACACAAATTTTCAAGATAGTCATCTTATGATCTCACCTCATAACTGGTAGGTGAAAATTTTCAAATTTTGCCCAAATGGGAATCAACTTTCAGGTCAGATTTGAAAAGTTGAACTTACCTTTTTCATGGGGGTGGGGGGCAAAAAAGCCGTGTTGAAAATTTTGGAGAAAAATATTAAAAAATAACCAACTTTTGAGTAAAAGGTCAAAATGCATTGAAAATACATTGACCACACTTACCTTGTTTCCTCAGTTTGCAGTCCTCATTCCAGGGACAGCATGACTTTCAGTACGAAAGTGGATCTATGACAGTGGACATGTTTTAGGTGAGTGAAGGGTGAGGGAGGGTCTGAGGTAGTGGGTACTGACTGGGACGTCAGGGTGGGGTGGGTAGGGTGTGGAGACAGGGGAGTGACAACATTAATCAGTGGATGGATTTCCTTATTTTAGGTATTAAAAAGGACTATGAGAAACAGATTTTGTTGTTCCTCCAGTGTCAGTTTTCTGTTTAGCAGCACTGGGGGTGGGCACCCCAGTGTCTCCCACTTGCAGCAGGCAGAGTCTAGGCTGGTACAGTGGATTGGCAACCTGGTGTCAGGTTCTTCTTGTGGTCAGGGGATTAAAGTATAAAATATACACATGGCGCTGTCAAATGGTACCGGGGTGGGCACTCCAGTGTCGAATGTGGGGTGGGTTATGTAGTCATCACCAGGAACTGGGCATCCCAGTGTCAGAATATGCATCAGGCAGGCAGGGGAAGTTAAATGGCACTGGGGATTGGGCACCCCAGTGTTGGTATCTTCATTGGGCAGATTGGTAATTAGCAAAGAGGAAGGGGGTGGACATAACTGACACCAAAGGTTGGCACCCTGGTGTCAGAAACATTCATTCTTTAGCCAGTACCAGGGATTGATCACCACTGTGTCTGATTTACACAAAACAGGCTGTGGATGTGGCTAATGGTGGCCAAAAGGCCTAATTAGAAAAAGAGCATGCACAGCTCTGTTCAGCTGGAGTGGGGCTAGCACAGATGCATAGCCATACCCCTGCTGAACAAATGCTGTTTAAACAGAAACAGATGCTGTTTACAGCATCAGGATAGCCCTAACCCCTCAGACATGCCTGCATTTTGATCAAACAACCACATTTAGAAATGCAATTATAAAGTCAGTTATACGTAGAATGTTCAACTTTTAAAGTGAGAATGTGTGAGGTTTTTCCTAAATTTCTCAAAACTGGGGCAAGTTAAGGATTTAAAAATCACAAAAGGCCAGCCATGTGGTGCAGATGGCTGGGGCCCCGGTACCTTCACCTCGGGCCACCCTGGCGACCTGGGTTTGGGAACGGACTCGGGTCATCAGGAGCTGCCCTGGGGGAGCAGGATTGAGCTGCCTAATGGCAGCTCTCCTCTCGGGAGGGAGTTGCCCTCCCACAGTCCAGCTGCCTCAGGTGAAGGTGCAGTGGTGGTGTAGGTAGGTGTGGGCAACCGGTAGGGTTTGGCATCCCACAGTGCATGATGTGCGCATGCCTCCACACACTTGCAGCTCATGCCAAGGATGTGAAGGTTGGTGAAAAGGGGAAATGGCTAAACAATTAATAGGAAAAAGCACATAAATACACACTTTGGGGCAACACTATCAAACCTGCAAGCTTCAGGTTTGAAATTCTCCCATTTTTTAGTTATAGGTGAGCAGAAATGTCTTAATTTTGTCCAATTTTATGTTTTTGCACCTCTCTAACTTTGCACCCAGTGAACCAGCCATAAACATGCCAGCATCTACAGACCATGACGTCCACTCTGAGCCTGTCAAACTGCAAGTAAATCATTTGAACAGGGGTGGAGTTATTGAGGTGCTTAAATCAAGGTTTAACATTAAAGTGCTTACTGCACCTGTAACATATATTAATTGCAAAAACTATGTTAATGCAGACATTAGGGTTGAAGAATGCAAAGCAGACAAAGTAAGGAAATGAAAAACATTGGGGTTTTTGGGTCTCAGGAGTACTGGTGAAAGACTGGTGGTCTTCCTTGGGGTTGTCAGCCTTATTGCTCACCACCCCCCCCCAGTCCATAGCCTCATATCCAAACCACAAGATACAGTTCCAGGCCAGTGCCTCATCATGATACACTCTTTGGAGGTAAAGAAGTATGGCTTGCCACATGTTACCAACAAAATCAGTCATAGCTTTCTTCTTGCAGGGCCCTGTGGGACCTACGTGAAAAAAAGAGATGATATTTGGACCTTGTTTGCTCAGAGGAGAGGGTTGACAACCCCAAGGAAGACCCCCACCACTGATTTGCCAATACTCTAGAGTCCCAAAACTCTAATGTTTTTCATTTTCCTGCTTTGTGCACTTTGCATTCTTCAACCCAAATGTCATCATTACTGCAGTTTTTTTGCAATTAATTTCCCTTCTTTTTCTGATGGTGGAATTGTATCCTCATTTGAACAGGTCTCTTTGGTACCTGGGCAAAATAAAAGCAGTAGAATGCTAGAGATAGCCCTGACACAGTACATGGGCCCATCAGGCTTCAACACAGACCCACCACAAGGTGTTGTATGTATGATAGAACAAGCCCTACCCAGGCTCTGCATACAGTGTTTCCAGATTGATTTAGCATTTTCCCTGTGATTCCAAGGCAATTTTCCTGTGTTTTCCTGTTTTCTACATTATTTCCTATGAAAGCAGAATTGCTCTGTTTTGCTGCATAACCAATGCAAATCTATGGAAAGAATTTCCCTTTAGATGGCTCCAAATCCCTGTAAAATACAAGAATACCTTAGATCTAGGAGCCCTGTGCATACTGTGGCACCTTCCCTCCAGCCTTCTACCATTGAGCTTGTACCCAAATTCAGGTCAATGGCATAGGAAGACAATGTGGTCCACACCGGACCAACAGACATCCCTGCAAACAACTTAACTTCATAATTTCTTTTTTAACATTTTAACCCCAGAATTTCAACAGAGTCGTTTTATGTCCCTTCCTTCCGAACATGACAGTTGTCATTTAATAATATACTGGAAAAATGTAATCTTGCACCAGATGTGTGAAATCACATGTTGGCCATGATTTGAAAAACAACAGCTGTCATGCTCACGGGGAGTGTGAAAAAATGGCTATGCTGGAACACTGGGGTTAAAATATTGAAAATTACCAAAGTTATGAACATGTGTAGAAACATTACAACATACCTTCATAACTTTGTTGGTTTTTAATATTTTGACTCAAATCAAATTTTCAACATAGTAGTCTTATGACCCATCTCATGAACTTAGTAGATGAACAGGTGTGAAAACACATTTTGGCAAGAATTTCAAAAATGATAGCTGTAATGTTCATGAGGAGGTGTGAAAAGTATGACTGCTGAAAATTTGGGGTCAAAATATTGAAAATTAGCAAAGTTATGAGTGAGAATAGAAAAATTTAAATATGTTGAGAATTGGTCATTTTACATATTTTCCCCCATATTTTCTAATGGTCTTTTGGGACCTGACCTCATGAACAAGGGTGGTGAAATGATTCAAATTGACTCAAAAGGTGATTTTTGTGCAGTGACCATAAAATCACCTTTCAGGATGGATTTATTTCATAAGGTGGGGTCCCAAAAAGGCCACGTTGAAAATCTGGGCAAAAAGTTATATAAAATGACCAAGTTGTGAAGAAAAGTTCAAAATGCATTGAAATACATTATATGGCATTTGACAGTTTTCCTCAGTTCCTGGTCCAGCACTGAAGAGTGAGATGTGTCTCCAGTTGCAGAAAGGATTATGGCATTGGATCTTGGCTGCATAAGTATGGGGTAAGGGGTGGGCCACTGGATGCTTAGTAGGGTGTTGGGTGTGGATGGGGATGAGAACGGCAGAAGACAATGAGGGATAATGTTCTTTGTTTCCAAAAAAGAAGATGTTGCTGGATGATTATCTTTTTTACAGGCATCTCCAACACTAGGGATTGGTCACCCTATTGTCGGCATGACAGTTGAGGGCACTGGGGTGGGCACCTCAGTGTCCCAGACTGCTGGGTCAGGGAGGAGAGACTGTCTACTTCAACACCATGAATTGGGCACCTAGGTTTTGGACAGTATAAATTATGGTCATTGGGGGAACATAATGGTTGGGAGGAGGAAGGTACCTCCAACACTGGGGACTGGGCACCTCATTGTTGTCATGACACTTGGAGGCACTGAAAGTGTGCACCCCAGTGTCCCACAGTGCTGGGTCAGGGTGAAGGGGATTGTGTATGCCAATACTGGGGACTGGGCCAAACTTTTTTGAAAAGTGCTGCACTTCAATGGTATGTGGAGAGTGGGGAGCAGAGGCAACTGCCTCATGCCAGAAACCATAGAAACACAAAATAGAACTAAACTCCACTTGGAACAACATATGTCATGCCTATTTGGGTATAGAAACCCAGAATGCATTATGTCCAATATCCAAGGAAGCTTGAAAAAAATGAAGTGCAGGAGTTATCTATTGTGTCACTGTGTTTGTGGAATAAAGCATTAGAAGGTGTTAGAACCTTAAAATCTACAAAGAGTCTGGATTTGCCTTTTTCCTGAGGGACTACTTCAGAAACGCTGTTGTTCCAAGTGGAGTGCAGAACTATTTTGTGTTTCTGTGGTTACTGGGGATTGGGCCCCCGGTGTCTAGAAGTATAAATAATGGGCATGGGGTGGGGGACAATCAGAGGAGGGGGGATGAACTGGCACTGAGGGTGGGCACCCCGGTGCCAGACTACATTATCAGTTACACTGGCACCAGAGACTGGGCACCCCAGTGTCCACTTCAAATAAATAAAGCCGCTTATGTGGCTAATGGCGGAGACAGAAAGGGAAGAAACACACATGCACAGCTTGCTCAACAGGGGGTGGGGCTGCACACTGACGTATAGCCCCATACCTGTTGAATTAAATTAGTGAGGATGGCATATGTAGACATGGAAATGCCCCTGCCACCTGTTAAATTAGAACACGTTCGTAACAGGACTACATGACTTCATACGGTCATAAAAATTTATTTATTTTTGGAATGCTGAATTTTTACTGATCATTTTCAAACATGGAACTTTTTTCTTAAATATTTTAAAAAACTGCTACACTTTGGGAGATAAGAACCACACAAGCACACACCTTGCACCAAACTCTATCAAACCTGCAAGTTTCAGGTTTCAAATCCTGTTCATTTTTTAGTTATAGTTGAGCAAATAAAGGTCTACATTTAGGTGATTTGGGGGAGTTTTGCCCCTCTGTAACTTTGCCAACAATGAACCAATGACCACAAGCTTTTCAGGATCCATAGATCCTGGCACCATCTCTGAGTCTTCCAAATTTCATGTAAATTGGTTGAGTAGGGGAAAAGTTATTAAGGTGCAAAAATTGGGGGGGGGTTAACATTAAAGTGCTTACTCAATTCCTAATATACAGGCACTACCATGCCTGTATAATATATACAGTATGTATGTATGTTCCTTCTCCCACCTGTGAGCCAGAATTGAACCTCCATCTTCCCAACCTCACCTGACCAAAGGCATACTTTCCTGACCTCCTCTGCCTCAACCTCCGTTACCCCCAAGCACCCCTAACAAAGTGATGTTTCACCTTTAAAAATAAAAGGGGGAAGGGGTGCCCACAAGAAGTGGGATGACAGGAATAGAAGGCATTAGATATATATGATAAAAAAAAAAATGTCCCACATTGCAGAGACTTCACCTCTGTTCACTGGTAATATCAATCTTTACCTGAGATCTTGGACTCGGAGCATAAACCCAGATCACCAGCATACCAGGTATGGGCATGATGCATGGCACCATGTAACTGGTTCCTCAGAGTTTATCCTTTTTTATCGTTGTTATGATTTGCCATTATACTGAATGTTCATTACACACTAAACAATTCAGAAGTTTTCAGACTACTCTGAACAGTTATTCATATATCATGTTAATATATCAAAAGGTTTAGGACCCAGCTAATTTATCCAAAGAATGACTCCTTGGCTCCATTTGTATTAGCTATTCTGTTTTTCAGCAGCCAAATGTGATCCATCCTGTCTGTTCAGTGTACCCAAACACTTGCAGGATAATAGGAGAGACTATTTCTGTGAGAGACAGAGTTATGTTCTTGCTCTCATGTTAAAAACTGAATGATTTATGCTTCCTGTTTAACTCTTTAAGGAGCACAAACCAGTGGACACAAAGTCGAACAAGTATAAGGTCATTAACTGAGCCTATCACTGGGTTTAAAATACAGTGGGAGACTTTAAGGAGAACTGCACTGAACCTGTAAGTCATTTTCCCTGTAAAAGCTGATGTTTAGATACTGGCACAGTTCTGTTACTGTTTCATCTCTATAGGGTGCTTAGCTATTCAAATGGGTGGTTCTGATTTACATACAGTTAGAAGGCTGGATTTTCAAAACAAAATGGAAATCAGTCCTACTCTGCAACTGCAGTTGTGGTTCAAAATCTCCACAGCTGCAGAGATTTGCATTTTCACTTCACCACAGCTGCAGGAGATGTTAAGCCTGGTTCCACTGGGCATGACATTTTCCCACAGCTGCAGGGGACAAAAACAGCCACAGGCTGCAGGAAATCATGGAGCCTGTCGTAAACCCACTCCATCTTTAAAAATACTGCAGTTGTGGGAAAAACTGCAGCTCCTCAAGTGGCAATCCAATTGCGTCAGATTTTTCTCCCTTAGCTGTGGGATTTTCAAGGGCTCTGAAAATCTGGGCCACAATTTTTTTTTCAATTTTAGAATTGTGTGATGTAGTTTATGTCCGTTGCTCTGCTCTTTCACTGTTGGTACAATGCATCTGTGTTTTACTATTGAACTCAGTGGTTGAGTGGGACATAAACGGCATCATACTTTTCTAAAATGGTACTAAACAGAGTATAAATCAGAAACACCAACTAAGGCTATTAACAGACCAGTACAGATGGAACAATAACTGAATTGGAACCAGCATTTAAAACATGGTTTCTTCTATGGAAAAATGATTTTCAGGTTCAGGACAGTTCTACTTCAAGGGGTTACTGGAAAGTAATACTCTGTAAGTCTTCAGGATGTATTTGATGGACTGACGGTCTTTTTTTCTGTCTTTACTCTCTTGTGTTTCTAAGTATGCCACAGATCCACTTCTCATGAATACTACAGCACTGTGATTCATAAGTAGTACTCATATTTCTGAGCCAGAGGGTTGTAGGTTCATGTCCTACACTGGGATCTGGGCTCCTATCCAATGCTAATGCTATAATACAATAATGGGAAGGGGGTACTGTCAGAGGCATCACTCTTTGTATGGTACACATGAAACGGAGGTCCTTATTCCCACTCTTGTGGTTGTCCAATTGGAAGTTAAGTGAAGTATCTATAGCTGTTTTCGAAAAATGTAGGGGTCTTTCCTATTTATTCACAAGTCTCCCTCCCAACAAAGCAGGTTCTAATTCAAAGTTCTTGCAAACTGACATTTGTTTTGCTCTATCTCCCCAGGATAATGTATAGCACATCAATCAGTTCCTCGGCTATCCTGTATGACAGCATTGTGACTTGTTGTCACTCAGTGATGCTAGGCAGACCACCAACCAAAATGCTCAGCTACCAGCTGACAGTCTGAGACAGATGAAGATGCAGGTAGGGAGGAAGCCAACTCTGTGGTAAGGATTTCTTTACTGCCCTTCCTCATCATTGATCAGGTGCCCTATATTTCCAAAGAATTAAAAAATCATACACTTGCAGCAGGAAAAATCATGCAGTGGAGGAGGGTCACACTGCACTCATACAAGTCTAACCACATACAAGTGAGGTTCACACAAAATGCAGTTTTGCAACCTCTTCCCTGCTTTATAATAGCTTGTGACTATTTTTTCTGTGTACATGCTATATCTGCAAAATTTTACTTCGTCGGTGATGTTTCAGCAAAGTTTCAAAATTCACATTCGCGAATAACTTTGCGAATTGCTGACTGCTCCACTTTACCATTTGGCACTAATTTTTCCTTGGGAAATGGCACTTTTTGAGGTGAAGTCAGATGAAGTTCATCTGAAACAGTAACACTTTGCCTCCCAAAAACTTTGCACATCTTTACCTGGGGCCAGATTTTCAAAAGTTGTACAATTTCTTGCATACCAAAAATAGTTAGGCAAGGGAGGGGTTCCTTGCATAACTGCAGTTTTTCAGTATGTGCTCTATTGTTGAAAAGGTTGCCTTCTTTGAATGGGAGAAGGTTTGTTTGAAGGGGATGTGGTGATCAGCTAGGGAGGAGGTGACCAAAGGGGGTGTGGTGGTCATGGGGTTAGCCATGGCCACCTGAAAGAGGAGGAAAGGCTTTATTCAACAACATTGTTTTTATTGGGTTTTAAGCACCAAAAATTACTAAACAACATATCATATATCAATACAATAAAATGCAACATATACAATATTATATATCCCAGATTGTGCCATATAAAAAATATTATTTTAGGGAGAGGAAATTGTTTAACCAGGAAAGGCACACTAAGTTGGAGCTTGTTTCCAGGTGCGACTTGGGAGCACAAGGAAGTTAAGTAACTTGCTCCGGGTCATACAGTATGCAAGTGAAAGCTGTGGGATTCAAACCCAGGTATGGTCTGCTGGATATCACCAGATTTGCAGCTCAGAGCCTTAGACCACTGTGCTATACTGCCTTTTAGGTAAAGCTGTTCATTTTTTTTTGTAAAGTACGTGCCCTAATATTGTGGAGACCCAAGATCATTAGAAAAAAAGAACACATTTAGACTATAACTGTAAACCTACAAGTCTAAACAGTATAAACAGGACAAATAAAAATTATACAAGCATCTACAGTTGTGCAGTGCCATGTCGTTTTCTGCTGTTTCATGCAACACAGTGTTTTCCAGCATTTTGCAGTAGCAAGTAATATGATGCCTGTTATGTGCAGCAGAGGTGCCAATACCAATATGCTGTCTCTTTTCCATCCTATAGGTGGCCCTAGCAGTGCATTCTCTTCTTCCAAAGGATGTGCCACTAGTAAACTGACAGCCATCACATTAAATGACCCTCAAAAACCACCTTTCCTTTGCAGTAGCAATGTATGCTTTAAGGGTATTTAGGGTACACCATGGGGAATGTGAATCTGGAATTACATATAGCAGTAAGAAAAATACCAAAGTTATGAGCCATTTTGTGTGACGGCTGCAATTACATTCTGTCTATGGGAACAGATTGCTTTTTGGCAGCTATCACATGAAATCACCTTTCCCTTGGAGTACCAATATGTGCTTCCATGGTTACTTAGGAAACACATTGGGGGACACAAATTTAAAATTTAATGCAAAAGTAAGAAGAGATGGGAAAGTTAGGAGTCATTCTGTGAGATGGCTGCAATTGCATTCTGTCTATGGGACCTGACTGCATTCTGGCAGCCAATACATGAAATCACCCCCTGAAAACCACCTTTTCCTTGGAGTATCAGTGTGTGCTTCCATTTGGGAATTTAGGAGACACCTTGGGCAACAGGAATTTGAAATTTCATGTGAAAGTAAGCAGAAATGCCAAAGATATGAGCCATTTGTTGTGATGGCTGCAATTGCATTCTGCTTATGGGACTTGACTGCCTTTTTGGCAACCATTGCATGCCCCCCTCAGGTTCTGGTCGGTAACATCGCAGAACAAAATAAAGTGGACAAAAATAAAGCAGCAAAAATAGTGTCACAATCAGTATTGGCAGCACAAAATGTAGCATGCCAGAACAATGCAGGCCACACGACACGCAGGTCGCAAACAATGTCCTTCACATTGAGACACTGCACTAGAACACATAGCAGCAGGCACCCATGCACAGGAACAGCACAGGGGTGCAGGGAGATGGAACAAGGCAGGGTGTAACCACCACTGAGGGAAGCAGGCCACTGGATACCTACCATGGTAATCTAATGGCACAGGCACCCACATGGTGGAGTACCTACACCCAGAATGCTGAGTGATGGAGACAGTGCACTGGGGTAACCACTGGAGGACAGGTGGACCATGGCCACCATGTGGATGGCCGTGTATAATACAAAGGGCTAGGAGCACAAGCCAGCATGTCCCCAGGAACACACACAACACACAGGGCAGGGGAGATGGCATGCTAGCTTGTGCTCCTGGCCCCTGGGATTCTAGTGCAGCATCTCCATGTGGTGGACGCTGTTTGCTACCTGCGTGTCATGTGGCCTGCAGTGTTCTGGCACACTTAATTTTGTACTGCCAGTATTGATGGTGACACAGCTTTTTCTGCTTTATTTTTGTCCACTTTATTGTGTTCCGTGATGTTACTGACTGGAAACCCCTTCCCCCCAACCACTACTTCCAATCGAGTACCAATGTGAGCTTCCAGGGATATTTAGGGGACACCTTGGGGAACATGAATCTGATTAGGAGCCATTTTGTGTGATGGCTGCAACTGTATTCTGTCTATGAGACCTAAGAAATTGCCCTGCTTTTTGGCAGCCATCACATGAAATCCCCCCCACCAAAAGCACCTTTCCCTTGGAGTACCAACTTGCTCTTTGGGAATATTTAGGGGACACATTGGGAAACATGAATCTGAAATTACATATGAAATAAGCAGAAATGCCAAAGTTAGGAGCCATTTGTTGTGATGGCTGTAATCGCATTCTGTCTATGACACCTGAGACATTTCCCTGCATTTTTTGGCATAAAATAATTTTTCCCTTGGAGAAGCAGCTTGCCACCCATGTAGTGACCCCCCCCCCGTGGGCCAACGAACCTCACCACAAAGTGGTTTGGTTGCATTGGCAGTCTTGCTTCAGCTATGTTTGAAATATCATGCTCTATGTATTGTGTGTTTATGATTTAATTTCTGGGACTTACCTTTTCTAGGAGGGATCCAACGGTGTTCAGTGCAGTGGTCTTCTTTTTCAATTGCTCTAACCTTCAGTCTTTGACAGTCTTATGCATTGGGATACTGAGTACATGAAATTATTTATTCACTATCATATTCACACCTGTTTTTGTCAGTAGGCGTATGTAGGACAGGTACACTGTTTCATCTAATAATATCCACTCCTCCATGACTTCTAACTCGCGTAGTTTTGTTATTATTTACTTGTGATTTATCTTTCTAGAGGGGAGATCACAGAGTATTCATTGCTGTAATGTTCATACTAAAAGGTTCCATTTTCAGTCTTTGACCTTTTTTTGCATTATGGATATTGTGTGCATAAAATTATTTTTTCACCTTTTATGTTCACTTCACTCTTGTAAATAGGCATATAAGGGTACACACACTATTTCATCTTGTTGTTCCTTTATCCATTCTCCCCAGTATCAGTGACATTCCATACTCTGTGCTGTAATGTACTTCAGGTCTAACATCAAATTTTCATGAAAAGTATTTTATGGCAAAACTACTACTGCATGCACCAAAACATTATTTCTTGCTGACCCTGCTGAACTCTGACTTGTAACTTGTCCTAAAGCCTCTAACAATGACCTGTCTTTGTACTCCCTTCCCCCCTTTTCACAATTCACAGGTTTGTGGGCCACTTTCTTTTAAATACATTTTATTTATTTAAAACATATCAGACATGACGTACCTTTACAAAGAAATATTGCCATGCTTTTTTATGCACTATTTTCCACATTTACATTTTTAGTTATACTGGTTATAACTGTCTATTGGTTATATATTTCTGTGTAATACCTTCTTCTTAGTTATATAACCCATATCTATACACACATCTACATGTGGTGGGACTATCCATATACTCTTTTTATATATCACAAAACAGGTACAATAATGTTAATTATTTTCTATACTTTCAGTATGGGGGAGAGATATACCATAAATATCTAAATCAGATTCCGAAATATTCCACCATAATGTTTCATAACACACAGTTTCTCTAAGTATGTTCTACAATCTACATTTTTCAAATATGGGAATTGTGGGAATTGAGGGAGAATTATATCTTTCCAATATGTCTTTTAGTGACTGTCATCCCTATGGCAAGATTTTTTTGTATATGTGTTTTCTTGCCTGCTAGTTCTGTCATGTTTGTTAAATTATTAAATAGGAAGATATCACTTTGTAAGGGGATTTTAACATCTAAAATCTGCTTTAATAATTTTCTTGTTTGTACTAATCATGGATACATTTTTGGACAGTTCCACAAACAGTGAATTAAATCCCCTCTATTTCCACATCTATGATAATAATCTTTATTATAAACTGTTCCTACTCTATAAATTTCCCATTGGTTATAAAATCTTTCCATCTTCTATATCTCATTTTAACAGGTTCATTTAACTTTATGTTTATTCCTCTCTGATATAGTTTATGATTTTCCTCTGTTTCCATAAATGGCCATGGAATGTCTTCCATATGAAATATTTTACTAATTATTTTTAAAGCAGGTATAACATATGAAAAGTAGTCTATCTGGTAAATGCTGGATGGAATATCCATAATCAAACTACTTATTTTTAGTCCTTGCAACCCATGGTTTTTAAAGAGTCTCTCATATATTTTATGTTACTGTTTCAGAAAGAAACTCCATTCCCATATAATGTTAAAATAATGTTCTTGTTTGTACCAATCATGGATATATTTTTGGACAGTACCACAAACAGTGAATTAAATTCCCTCTATTTCCATAGGAAACATTTTACTAATTATTTTTAAAGCAGGTGTAAAGGATGAAAAGTAGTCTATCTGCTAATTCTGGATGGAATATCCATAATCAAACTACTTATCTTTAGTTCTTGCAGCCCATGGTTTAAATCTAGACAGAACATCTCTCCCAATGTCTCTGCTATTATTAGATTATTCAATGCAGTTCACAGTTTCTCTCTTCTCTTCTCTTCTCCACAGGAATTTTGTAAAGATTAATTTTATATCTAAGAAACAAGCTTCAGTGGGAGATACAAATACATTTTGTAACACATAAATAAAATACAGCAAAGCCATCATTTTTAGCATATTGATACAAACCTAAAATGAAAGTGTAAGATTTTGCCAGTTATTTAGTAAATGTTTAATTCTAGTAATTGCATTTGCATAATTAATTTGAATATTGCTTTTTGGATTATTGGACAAAACAATCTCTAAATATTTTATGTGTGTGTCTATTTTGCAATCATTTGCATATTTCTCCAATTTTCTTCCCCCTTAGATATCTGAATAATTATTGACTTAGTTTTATTCAATTTATACCCTGATATCTAATGAATTTGTTCACTTCTTCCATAAATGATGGTAAAGATTTATTGATATTTTTAAGAATTTATAAAATATCATCTGCAATGATGCTTATTTTAGTTTCAGATTCATAAAATTCTACTTCCAGTGCAGTTTGATTCTTGCACAGTTTTATTAATAATTCAAAACAAAACAAAAGCAGTCTTGGAGAAAGGGAACAGCATTGATGCACCTCATTTTTCATTTGAAAAGTGTTAGATAAATATAAATTAATCTGGAACCTGTCATTTTCTTGTACAGAGTTGAAATTAGTTTAATGATACAGTAGTGTGTTTCTCATGCCTTTCATGCCTCTATCATAAATTCATGATTCAAGATGTCAAATACCTTACTGGCATCAACTGCAACAGTGTAACACATTTCCTGTTTGGTTTCAAGTTTTGAATTAAAGCTTGCACCTTTCTTGTAGCCTGCATTATCGATCTTCCTTTGGTAAAACCATATTGGTCTTAGTGGATGGCATTGGGCAATCCTGGTTTAATTCTATCAGCTAGTATTGTTGCTATTAATTTATAATCTGAATTCAATAGGGTATCAGTTTATTGTTACCTGGATTTTTTTATGTTTACCTTCTTTATGAATTAACACTATTTTAGCTTCTTGCATGGATTTAGGTAATTCCCTAATACCATAAATCAATTCCTTTATCGTCATAAAACCCCATGACCCTAACACTTTCATGAAAGCAAGTAACAATTCATTTGTCATTAGAGATGCAGTGAAATTAAATTTCACCTGCGAAATGCCATCAAAATCACAAATTTCACCACACAAAACGTTTTGTGAAATTTGTGGATTTCATCGACGAATTTGCTGGTGTGAAAAGCAAACGTCCACTGGCAAATTAGTGAATTTCATCCACAAAATGCAGAATTTTGCTCGCAAGCAGCTGAATTTTGCCAGAGAGAGGTGAAATTATGCTGTTCGTGGGTGAAATTCTGCATTTCGTGGGTGACATTCATGATTTCCTCTGCAGAATTTCACATTTCACACCCACTAAATATTTCACAAAATGCTTGAATTTCATGAAATATTTTGCAGAATGAAATTCATGAATTTTGCACATCTCTGTTTGTCATCTCATGTAACCTGGGTATCTTCCCTTTAGGTAAAGCTTGCATTACTTCCTGTACTACTTTTATGGTTAAAAAAATTAATCAATGCATTTAATTTGTATTATATTAGCTTCTTTGAATATAATTATTTAAGTTGTTTTTATGTATTAATATTTCCTTTGGATATATACCTTATTAACACTTAGAAAAAAATCAGCTATCTCTTCATCTTCGTGTTTCATTTGTCCTTGTTCATGGGCCATAGAAGTAATTATATGTCTTTCCTTTATGTTCTTTAAAAGAGAAGCAAATAATGTTCATGATTTATCCCCTTATATATATTTGACACATTTAATAAAAAAAGTTGCACTGTTTCAATGTTAATTAAATCCTGTTTCTTAATTTTTCATGTCACACCATTCTTCATAGTATCTAGAGTGAGCTTTAATTATTAGTTTGTTTAGTTCATTGATTATTTTATCTGTTTGATCATTAACCTTTTTGATTTCTTCATTTGTCCATGTTTAGTAAGAAATAATTGTTCCTTTTAAGGTTGCTGTTATAGCATCCCTTTAGTTCACTGTTGCAATCTCATCTTCAAAATGATAAAACTAAAATTTACGTGTAGAAGTTCAGATTAATTCAATAATTGTTTTTGTCTTTTAACAATTCATTGTTGAATGGCCATCTTTTAGTAGTTAGTCTATCCTCATTACATAAATACATAAGTAATGATGCCAAAGCATGGTCAGAAGTTATAATTGACTTTACTTCTATCCTTATAATGTCCTTAACTAAAGACTTATTTATAAATATATAATCAATTCTTGAGAATTGCACCTTTTTTATTATAATGCATGTATTCTTATACTTTATGATGAGCCAGATGCCATATATCTACAAATGCTGGATAAACTAACATGCCTGCCACAGCATGGAACTAAGCAGTAGTGTTCCTCTGAGCTCCAAGATTGGTGCAAACAATGCTGGACATGGTAAAAAAAATAAAGAAATGGTGGTAGCACAGTAGTTAGGTTACAATTAAAACAATGGAATTGCTGAATGTCCAAAATGTTTTGGAGCCAAGGTTGGTAAATAACTCCTCCAAAATGAAGATGGACCACTTTTTTTAAACTTAGTTTGACTGCAGACAGGGTAGAGACACAAAAAAGCAGCTTCCATGGCATTATGAAACATTTCAGTGATGAGTCTAAAGCTCACCAACAGCTAGAAAAATCAAATACTGTCACTCTACAGCCTGAGAAATGGAATGAATGTCAGGCTGATATGTCTAATCTATAATCTTCTGAATAGTTTAGGGCATCTGGAATTCTAGAGGAATGATTGTACCCTAATGAAAGTAGAATGAACAAAATGGCAACAGATGGCAAAAATGTGAGGAAAGCTGTGCTGAGTTTGGGAGATTTCACAAACCCTGTTAAGGAGCAAAATACAGGCGTAGCTGTACTCCCTGTGGTTATTCTGGAAATGCTAACAAGAAATACAGCAATATAGGATAAACATTTTAATAAAGAAACACAAAGGTTGAAATATTTTGTGAACCTGGTTAAGGAGCATGAAAAAGATGTGGTCTTATTCCTGGTTGTTGAATCAACACTGCCAACCAGAAATACAGTATAGAAGTGTCAAAGTAAGCAGCTCATTTTAAATATGAAATCAATACAAGAGGATCAGATGGGGGATCAGATTATCCCCCAGCCCCCCTCACTCCCCCCTCTATCCACTCCACTCATCTGCTAAATTTTGACAAGGCCTACTTGGCTGCTCCAGTCCTCCTCTCATCCCCCCTCTCTTAGTCCTTCCTACACTATCTGTTTCCTCCCCTTACCCCCTGCTAGCAGTCCCTTCCCATCTATGGTCCTCTTTCCTTCTCCTGCCTTGCATTATTAGTGCACTTATGTTACACATGATTTACTGTACTATAATATCTGTACTTTTATAATCCTACATGTTAAACATCTGTGTCTAAATTGCCTGTTTGTTTTCTTTGTTAACACTGTTTTGACTTGTCTAATTTGACTACTGTATCCCTGTTTTGTCATGACGTGGAACCTTTATAAATGAGATTCCAGTGCAAAGGTTGTAATCTGAGATTTCAATAAATAAATAAATGAACAATAAATGAGATCCATTGTTACAAGTGTAAAAGATGGGGGGGCACTGTGGAGCACAAGCAATGAGCATCAAACTATATCAGCTCTCTATAGTTGTGATGGAATTTGCCTAATCTCACCCTTTTGTATCCCCCAAAACTTCTTTTTGACCCCACCATCAGAAAAGAGTGACTTAGAGTTATCAAAGATGGGTAACCCTAAAATTGAAAAGGGGTCTGGAGGAGCCAGAAAGACCAAAGAAACTGGAGGATTTGAGAGGTCAGAAGCCACCACGTTGCCTGATGTTAGACCTTAGTCGGGAGAGACTATAGCTACCCTTGGACACAAGCTGCAAACTTTGATCACTTCTATGTCCACCCTTAATCAAAAGGTGGATGATTTTAATGGTCATGTCCTAATTCTGGAATCTGCAGTGGATGGCCTTAAGGGTGCTCTCCAGGATGTCTGCAAGCAGACCAAAGCTTCCTCCAAAGCAATCACGCTCTTGATTAAAGAAAATCAACAATTCAGGACAAGATTAGAGGCTCTTGAAAACCACACTAGAGTGGCCAATGTTTGGATAGTTGGGCTCCCCTAAGGTTCAGAAGGGGATCACCCGACCCTGAACATTAAAGAGTGACTTACTGAAAAACTTTCCTCGATGCCCCAGACGTTAACTGGGAAACACAAAAAGTATACAGAGTCATCCTCCATGGACGCATGCAGAATTCTGAGGAACCCAAACATTGATGCCTGTTATGTTGGGTGTTGCAGCCCGAGACAGATTATTAAGATGCACCTGCAGAGCAGCTCCCCTGTTCCAGGGAGAATGTCAGGTTCATCTCTTCCCGGACATTAGTTATGTGACAAGACAACGCCGCAAGAGATTTGAGGGAGAGAAGCGGGTCCTGAGGGATCTGGGTGTGCTGCACACAATCATTTTTCCAGCCAGGCTGCGGATCATGTTCCAGAGCAAGGTATACATGTTCTCAGATCCTATTGAGTCTGGTAAGTGGAAAGATCAGAGGGTTGCCAAATCTTGCAGATGCACTGAAGGATTGGACAAGGAGGATGATGAGGCAACAAATTGATTTTTATCCCTCGGGACACTGAAAGCTATTCTTAGGTGTAACTGTATGTATGACATATAAATGCAGTTCTTCAGTAGTATTTGTTTGTGTGATTTGAGCATGGTGTTCAAAAGTTAACATTATAGAGTGGAGATTTTTTTTGGGGGGTCTCCTGGTTATACTTTATTCTACTATCATTTAGACTTTGAACAGATGTAACTATTCAGTTTGGAATGGGAAACATTTGCTTTCTAGTCATTGGGGGAGTAAATAAAAGGGAGATGGGCAATGCTGCTCACTCCACATTTAGACATAATATTATGCTGCAATTTGTTTAAAGAGCAGTATTTTACATCAGGATTAAATCATGGCACCAATTGTATCTTTTAGGAACACTGCTTCATTCTTGGACTGGAATTGCTGGACAATTAGATCACATCTGTTTTAGCCATGCAGCTCATGGGCTTTCTAGTGAGCACATGCTGCTGTTCATTTAATTTTGGAATACCTAGTTGGAGCCCCCTGATGATGTACCTCTATATAGTAGATGCATAGTCTTACTTTAATTAAGGGAAGGGTCTCATTTCCAATGAAAAAAGCTTTCAGCTAAATGGTCTGTCTGCTATATGTTCTCTGTTTATCATGTAAATGATAAAATGTAAAGAATAAAGTTTTAAAAAAGCAAGTGTAAAAGATGTTCAAGGCAGAAATGTTATTGAAAACTACAGTGCTCAAACCAAGATAAAAATAAACTGTGACAGTCTGTAGCAAAGTACTGATAAAAAGCATGGACATCAGCAGCAACAACAACTATATATATATATATATATATATATATATATATATATATATATATATATACCACAGCGACAAAAGTGAGGAAATTTGGTGTTAGGATTGAAAGCTCTCCTTGGACCCACCGGCTGGCATCGGGATGTGCGTTGGGTTGTCGGCCCTAACTCTCACCCCATCACATGTGTGAAGAAGCAGAGGTATAGGAAAATGGGGTGAGAGTTAAGACCGATGACCCCAATGCGCACCCTGATGCTGGCCGGGGGGAGGGCTGGGGGGTCCAAGGGGGAATTTTAACCCTAACACCAAATTTCCTCACTTTTGTCGCTATGGAACAACCCTAACTAATGCATTAAACAGTTTTTTGCCTCTAATTTCCCTTCTTTCTGAGAATTAAATTTGTTAACTGGGTAGGAACACTGGACCACAAGGTCCTTTTTCAGGTCTGAGCCAGAAATACAATACTAAATAAAAACAAAACACAATACAAAACAAAAGCAAATAATAAATAGCACAGTTGCAAACAGCTTTATCCACTAAAAATGGTTTAAAACTTTGAATAGAAACTACAGATCGAAGTGCTACAGATAGGCCATTCCAGTATAGAGGTGCTGCAATGGAAAAAGCACAAGAGCCAACCTTAGTTTTATAGGGAATGGATTTTAGTAACGGGCCATTGACTGATCCAAATTTAGACAGATCTTATAGAGGCTAGATCAGATAATGGAAATCTAATACAAGGAAAGAGTGACTTAAAAATTATACAACCAAAAAAATACTCAGTTCTAGATCTGGGGGACAACCAATCAAGATGTGAATAAAGGTCATAATGATGAGTTCAAAGAGGGGCAGAAAAAACAAACAACAAATATTGTTAAAAGTGAAAGAAAGAGTATTCAGTTCCTTACTTCCCAAATTGTTTGTTTTATTTATTTATACTGGTAAGTCCATGGGCCACAGACCTGTTTTCATGGTTGACCAGTTTCACATAAACATACAATTATACAAAAGTACACATTAATGCTCACAAAGTCATTAATATATATTACAAAGATATCAAGTAAAACATTTGCAATCTCTTTCTAATAGAAGGTAGTCTTTAAGTCTCTTCCTGAAAGACATCAATGATCCATTCAGGCTATCTAGAATGGGAAACAAGATTAAAAAGGTGAGGAAGAACATACAGCAATGATTTTTGACCCATAGAAGTCTTCATCCTAAGTATTACAAAAAAAGTATTGTCAGCAGACCTTGTGCAAATGGTACTAATATGTCTCTGAAAGACAGTATCAATAACCTCAGGAGTCCTATTTAATGTTATTTTCTTTGCCAACATGCCCAATTGAAGTTTAAAGCACAAGTCTAATGGCAAAAAACCTGCATCCCTTAATAATAGGCAATGATGTGTCCTAGTTGGAAGTTGTGTGGAAAATCTAAAGATCTCATTCAAAAGAATTTTGGCTTTATTTATTAATCCATCCCCTGTAGCATGATAAATCAAAAGACCATAATTAATAATAGGAATTAAGAAGTTCTGGGCAAGTATTCTTCTGGTAGATGGAACTAAGGAAGAATTAAGTCTTAATAAAGCCCTTAATCTTTGGTGAGTAGCTTTAATCAAACTAGAGAAATGTGGTTCAAATGTCATACCCTCATCTATTAGGAGTCCAAAACATTTAAATTGTTGGACTTGTTCAATAATAGCTCCCTGCACTATCTGTAATAATAGCTCAGTATCCATCCCTGTTCTCTTTCTTGCTTTCTGAAATATAATGAACTTAGTTTTCTTTTCATTCAAAACCAGTCTATGTTCCATAAACCAGTTATGGGCTGCCTGAAAATCATCTGAAAGATTTTTACAGACAATGTTAATATTTGAGCCACTCGTGAGGATCACTGTGTCATCTGTTATAATCTCAGTGGGATTTTCTAAGCAAGGTATGCTAGAGGAACACTTTTTGCCCAAAAGTTCATTAATCAATTTCCACATTTCAGATGTATTCTTACCCGTAAAATCCCTTTGTCTATAAAATAATTTATTTTTAAACTTCGAACTAACATTTTACATTTATTTCTAATGGTCTTATATGACACAAGGGTGGAATGACTAAGAGTTTTTCTGTAGGTTTTCCACAAAATATTTCAGTCTCTCAGTAATTTCAGAAGCACTGGTGTTACCCATTTGTGTTTGTTTCCCGTAATCCTTAATTTCCTAAGAGGGGCAATCTTATTACAAATAGTGCTAAATAAGGAACACAAAATAGACAGTGCTTCATCAGTCTCAGTTGTCTGCTCTATTCCTGTCCAATCAATGGATACCACAGCTGTTCTGAATTTCTCAGAGTCTATTTTTTTTTATACTATGGGAAAATATAAATACTGGGGGAACCTTCTTCCTTTTTGCTGTCCAGCAACAACATACAGGGCTATGGTAACTGACACAGTCCAATAGGACCCATGATTGAACAATTTTATTATTGTCAGAGACCAAGATCCATTCCAGGAGAGAGGTATATCCAGATCTGTAGTGAGTCCTAGTTGGGACATAAATTAACTGTGTGAGCTTATTATTAATAACCAATCCTTACCTAACCAATTCATGTTTAAGTCTCCCAAGATTATTAATCCTCTATGTTTTGGGAGTGTTCCTCTTAAGATCTCAATAAAGCTTAGACACTCCTCCTGGTGTCCTGGGGGTGCATAGATCACGGCAAGAGTCAATACTTTATGCTCACCCAGGACAACAGATAGTCAACAACAGGGGCATTTAAGATAACTTTAAAGTAATCCTTAATATAAAATAAACAACCACCTCCCCTTTTAATCTTTCTATCAGCTCTAAAGATATTATATTCCTCAAGCTGAATCATTTTACTTGAGACCTTATTCGTAAGCCAGGTCTCTGACAAAGCTACAATTTCAATTGACCATACAATGAAATCATCCCATTTTGCCAGCAGAATCTGAACATTCAAATGAGTAATATTGATTGTATTTTTTGGAAAAGAAACAGCGTAGAATCATTAAGAGGTCCTGGACTGGGATGGACGGAGCCAGATATCAATAACAGCAGAAGTATCATGTTCCTTTTTAAAAATACAGAGAAAAACCTCTGTCACCAATGGTTTTGCTCAATATTTATGGAGGTACACTTGGACAAAAAGAAAATACTAAATAAAACTTGTTGGGATATCAGGGATTTCAAATGTTTTTTAGCTTGCTTTGAAAAAATTATAACAAGATGATTAAAAATATAGGATAGAGACACTTATCCCTTTGTGAAATTCCAGTTCTAAATCCTAGAACCAAGAATGGACTATTATCAACTCTAGGTAAATCAGCTGTATTCAGCTGAGATACCAAAGGGACTCAACCAATATAATAAAACTGAAACAAATATCCAAAAAGGCAACATGTTATTACAAAGCTACTAAAACAGACTAGTGAATCAAAAATATATGCTAAAAATCAAACTAATAAATTAGTGATAAAACAAACCTTAGACACCTTTTAACAAGTTTAACTCAATTGTGAGGTGATCTGAAAGGCCCAAACTAGTCACCTGACTGCAACCTAGGAAGTAAAGGTTAGACACATAATCAATGTGAGGGAGGAGGGAGTGCACAATGATGGATTTTCCAGTTGCCATGGTAAAATCATTTTTAAATTTATAAAGAATGCCCAGTTTCTGATTAGTTGTATGACTGACAGATCTAACTTGTAAAGAAAAGGTAAGTCCAGGATCAAGTAATACCTCATGATATTTAACTTGATCTACTTATTCCACTAGAACACCAACATTATCTCGCAGCAGTGAACTAGGATGTTCTTTTAACATAGGGGGAGTACCAAAAACCATGGACTTTTAATTTTTTTAGAGTTAAGGACTAAAGATTTACTAGAAAACCAATTAGAAACACCAGAAACATCCTGTTCAAGGTTGAATATTAAATCAGACATCAACTTGACATGTGAAAATAGAATTAAATCATCTACATAAAGAAGAGAGTCAATAAACTTACACAATGAAAGTAATTGATTAATAAAAAGAGAATATAACAAAGGGCTCATAATAGACCCCTAGGGTACCCCACATCTCAAAGAGCAAACCCAATGGACCCTATGCATGGAAAAAATTATTGCCTACGTGCCAGGTAGCTGAGGCATGTAGGAATCCTAAGTCAGAATGCAGTACAGCAGGGTCCCATGGACCCAGTGGCATTCACAGAACCATGCACAGGGTGGTTACACAGCTGATCCCTGGCCATGCAGTTAGCAAGGCACCGGGGTGGGTGGGGGATGCATTCACTAAGACATGGAGTGCTGTGCACTGGGGAGCATAGGAGGGTGCCAGTTATGCCAGGGGGGCCCTGCTGTATTCACTGTACACACCCAGCCCATTCCCAAACAGGACCTCTCATGGCCCCAGCAGCTGCATGGCAGCCCCCCCACACACAACACATGTCTGCCCTAACCTCATACCCCAAAGCACCCACAACACAGTGCAGCCCTGTCCCTGTACTCCTGAAGCATACCACCAACACATTGCAGCCCCATCCCCATGCATGCCAATCATCTCCCCCAACACCCAATTGCACATGACACCCCCAGACACATGCATGTACAGCTCTTCCCCAAATGCACATGATATAGCACCCGCCTCTGACATATATATGGCCCATCCCTGAATGTTCATCACATACCCTCCATCCCCAGACACATGTATGGCCCATCCATGAATGCACATGACATACCCCTCACCCTGAGCACAAGTATGGCCCTTCCCCGAATGCTCTGTACATAACCCCCACCCCCTCAACACTTGGCAGCCCTGTCCCCAGAGTAGAGCACATGACACCCCCCTACACACAAAGGGTCCCTGGTCATCACAATCATGACCCCTGACCCAGTACTCCTGCAGAACCATTGGTGGCCAGTGCCCCTGCCCCCACCCTTGGCACTGACAACACCTTCCCCAGTCCCTGAATCCACCAGTTGGTGTGGCGGCTCCTGATGGCCAGTGGCACAGCCTCACACACCTCCTTGGCTGCTGGCAGTCCAACTGATGCTGGGAATGCTGCTATATACTGTAAAGGCAGCTTGCTCCCAGCATCGGTTGGATGGCCGGCAGCCGAGGAGGTGTGTGGAGGGCTGTGCCACTGGCCATCCAGAGATGCAGCACTGACTGGCGGGTATGGGGACTGAGGGATGGTGTTGTCAGTTCTGCAGGGGTGGGGTGGGAGCACTAGCCACCAATGGTTCTGCAGGGGTACCGGGTTGGGGGTTGGGAGTCTGATGAACAGGAAATCTGTGTGTGTGTGTGTGTGGGGGCAGGTTCTGTTCAACACAGGGACCAGGGCAGCCATGTGTTGGGGGCTGCCTTTGCCATAAGGAGATGGGGTGCAGATGTGCGTGGGGTCAATTGTTCGGGGAGGGGCACAGATGTGTTGGGGAGTTACTGTACCCTGATGGAGAAGGGGTTGTGCTGTGTAGTAGGAGGGAGTCTTTTTGAATGCCTGCTGGACACGGGGGTATGGTCACGTTGATCTGGGTGCCTGCGGGGGGTATTTTTGCACCTGGACCAGTGCCTTGGCATGCAGGTGATCCACTCTGGGACCCAGGATGGGCATCCAAATGGCTGCCCATCTGGGTCTGCTACTCTGCTCCGGCCACCCTGCATAGTCCTGCATGCTGGGGGAGCAGGCTGTGGACAGGTGCCAGGTGGGTGCATGCTGTAATGGATACCATGCACTCTGCACCTGTCTGAGGCCACAGAGCTATGCAGGTGGATAACACACCTTTGGCATGTACCTTCCACCCCATTCGTGCATACGACCCAATATTAACAAACTGTGAATGGTCCGACAAGTAATCCTTAACCCAAGACATGGCACCATCAGAGAAACCAATACTACTAAGTTTAGAACAGAGCAAATCATGCTCAGTAAGATAAAATGCCTTGATCAGGTCCACAAACACTGCTCCAGTCATAAGGCCCTTTTCAAAACCATTCTGAACAGAGTCTGTGAACCTAACCAAGGTGGTACCGGTTCCATGATTCTTACAGAATCCATACTGTTGAGGACAGAGAACATTGTAAAGTTCCAAATAATTATTAATTTGATTAAACACAATCTTTTCCAACACTTTACTTAACGGATTTAATATAGAAATAGGTCTAAAGTCCTCAACTGATTCAGAGTGAGATTTCTCAGGAATAGGCACTACCTGTGCACATTTCCAAACAAATGGAAATTGACGAGATATCAAAGACAGGTTGAAAATAGAGTGAAGAGGATCAACAATAAACAGAATAGATGATCCAAGAAACCGCCCATCCAACCCACCCGCACAGTCACCAAATTTGTTAGGAATTGAAAAAGGGAGTTTTAAAACATCCCTTCTAGACACCTCTCTAAAGTTAAAAATTGGTCTACCAACCAGAGATTCATCCTGACAAAAATCAACAATAGGTACCCATGGAGAGTTAGCCTTGTAACTAGACAAATCTGAGAATTTAGCATTAAAAGAGTTAGCAGTCTCAGCAGGACCAGATATCTCAGCATCATTAACCTTCAGTTTTGTTATAGCTTTTATTGACTTGGGAGACAAAAGTGAATTAACATTCTTCCTAAAATTCTTATGGTCAGACCAACTAGCTTCAAATTGTGCCCTGTAGAACTTTCTTCTTGCATTTCTTACCAATTTAGAAGCCTTATTTATTAAACAACGGTAGCTTTTTAAAGATGAGATAGATGGACACTTCTTATAAGCATCCCATGCAAGATTTCTCTGCTTTATACACATTTTAGTTTGCCTAGAAAACCCTTTATTAGGGGCCCCCCGAATTCTTAATGTGTGAAGTGAAAACCATTTGTTCTGAACTGGGATTGACTACAGCAGAAATCAAGAAACAAACCAATGGAAGGAATGAACTCTAAATAAGACCAGTCAAGTAATGACATATGTTTTTTGTGTGCCTTGTGGGGAGGAGAGAAGGTGGGGTGCTATATTTACCAAGTAGCTATCCATCTTTTATTTGCCTGGTTTCAAACATCCAGCACAGGGAGGAGTTGTGTCAGATGAAAGCATCATGTGTACCACTGTGGCACTTTGCTGCCACATTTGTGATATGATTGTTGCCATCACATACCACCTGGGCATTTAGGGAGTGGAAGTCTTCCCATTGAAAAATGCCTCCCCTCTCTCCCACGTGGTGCCTCACTGGCAACATGGGTGCAGTCCACTGCTTTCAGCACATTGGGCATGCATGCAACCCCATAGGATACCTGCAAAGTTGTTGGTCTCTGCTCCTGGGATCCAAGGAATGTGACATAGTCCTCACACCTCTTAGAGCATCTAGGAACTGGGTTAGTAGACAACACATTGCTGACCGTGTCATCCCCAGGGTGTCCCCACAGGGCATCTGGAATGTGCTAGTGTAAAGAAAGCATAGTGCAGCTGTTACCTTCGGTTTTAGACAACACCTGGCTGTGCTGCTCTGGAGGTCCCCCCAGAGTATGTCACACAGTTCATGGATGGTGTTGCAGTCTATGAATATGTGGTCTTGATGTTTTTACTGTATTTGTTGTAAGTCTGTATGTTATGGAACTGAAACTTTTGATTAAGTTGATACTCAGGAGCACTTTGTAAATGGGACTTGTCCCAATGGTGTATGTCATCCTTTCCTGGTGAAAAATAAAGATTTTACTACTACTACTACTCTAGTCAGTAGGGGTCCTCTATCTGCTGGTCAGACATCTCCAGGTAGGTGTGGTGGGGTCTATGGAACCTGTTGGGGGCATATGGCAATGGGACACACCTGTGTCGGTGGCTTGCATAGGTCTGGGCTTGATCCAAATCACTGGTGAGCTCCAGCAGCAACTGTTACAGGAGCACAGTGTGTGTCTGGGTGTGTCCCACACAGGCCTGCCTGCCTTTTATAGTTTCCTTCACAGGTGTTCTGCACCCCTGTGTTGATTTGTGGCTGCCAGTCACAAATCAACACAGGGACGCAGAACACCTGTGCAGGAAACTGGTTACCCCTTGCTTTTTGTGGGGGTTCCATTTGTGATCGCATTCAAACACTTTGCAGAGGCAAGATGCCTTGAATATGTGACTGAATCTGATATGCATGACTAGGGTCCTCATTTACATGTTCTTTGTATAAGCTGATTTTCGTGATCACTGGCAATTTGCTGATCACTGTTACCACAAGTCAGATATGGGGCAGGGCATGCTAGAAGGTCACAATTGGGTTTCTCACTATTCACATTGGTGCCTATATAATCCTTTGAATATTCTAACCAATATTTTTATTTAAAGAAAATTAGATAGACCCATGTGTGGGAAATTAACTGTACCAGCTGAACTTAGAATGTCAGAATCTGAGTACTATTAGCATGAGACACCCTCTTATTGCTATAAAAGTACCTGGAATGTTTAGAAATAAATGATCTTGATTAGCTTAGAATGATGTTGTGATTTACATAGTGTCTGTACAAGAGTGCTATGCAAAATTTCACAAATTTTGCAAAATGTTCAGAAATTCTGACTAAGACGAAATCCAAATCCTCTGAATGTGTTTGGTGAATTTTCACCCTGTTCAATGTAATTTTGTGGCTGAATTGCAGAACTATATACATGAACTGTGGAATGACAGTTCTGTGGAATTCCATTTTGCAGTTTAATACATCACTGCACAATACTTGCAGTTATTCCACAGTTCAGTGATCAGTTCTGTGAAATTTCTTTCTGCAGTTTTATCACATTAATCTGCAGTTCATACATTCATTCCCCTGTTCTAAGTATGAATTTTGCAAAAGTTGCAAAGTTACACCAAGGTAGAGAAGTCAGTAGGGAGCAGGACAGGGGTAAATGCAGAAAAAGGCAGTAAGGACAGGGATGGGGCTAAAAGGGGTAAGGCCATAAACAATAAATGGATGGTGATGAGTACCAATGCCCACAGTCTGTTCAACAAGCTCCCTGAACTAGTAGCCTTGATGGAAGAGGGATGCCTGGGTAGTGTGGCAGTCACTGAAACATGGTACACAGAGAACCATGACTGGGATGTCAACATACTAGGATACACAGTCTACAGGAGGAACGGGGGGGAAGAGGAGGAGGAGTAGCTCTCTATATGAGGGAAGGGATTAAGGCAACAGAACTAAAGAGTAAACAGGAAGTTGATGAGTCACTATGGGTCACCCTGGAGACAGGAAATGGCACCACAATCCACGTGGGTGTTGTGTACAGACCCCCATCTCAGGTGGAGGAAATGGACAAGGAAATGATAGAAGGCATCCTTAAAATGGCAGAAAAAGGGGAGATATTGTTGATGGGGGACCTGAATATGCCAGATGTTAACTGGAATATCTTTGCTGCAGGCACATCCAAGAGCAGGGTCATTTTGATACCCTACAGGGGGCATGCCTCAGACAGCTAGTGTTGGAACCCACTCAGGAGGGAGCAATCTTAGATCTGGTACTCTCAAATGGGGAAGGAGAAAGGATCTCAGATTTAGAAGTGGGTAGCCATCTGGGAACAAGTGACCACCAAACAGTGTGGTTCACAATAAACACAGCCATAGAGTCAAGCCATACAAAAACAAGAGTATTGGACTTTAGGAAGGCTGACTTTGGGAAAATGAGAGAGTGCCTCAGAAAAGCACTAGCAAATGGGCAAGAAGGAGGGATGGAGGAACAATGGAGAATAATTAAAACAGCCATTGCAGAGGCAACAAGCCTTTGTGTGAAGCAAATCAACAAAACAAAATGAAGGAAAAAAACACTATGGTTCTCAAAAGGGGTGGCAGGGACGGTTAAGGAGAAAAGGATATCATTCAGGAGATATAAGGAAACACAAAAGGAGCAGGACAGAGAACTTTATCAGTTAAAGCAGAAGGAGGCAGGGAAGGCAGTCAGAATAGCAAAGGCACAAACTGAGGAAAAGATAGCCAACTCTGTTAAGAAGGGGGATAAAACCTTTTATAAGTACATTAGGGAATGAAGAAAGACCATGGGAGAGATACAGAGACTTAATAAAGGGAAGGGAATGTGGGCAGAGGGTGACAGTGAAAAAGCAGGGATACTGAACAAATATTTCTGCTCAGTATTCACAATGGAAGAGGAGGGGAAGTACCTAAACCAAACAAGAGAGAAACTGTGAATAGGGGGGTCGATACCAGTCCATTCACAGAAGAAAGGGTTTCGAAATAACTCTTGAAACTGAAGGTGAACAAAACAATGGGGCCTGATGGGATTCACCCAAGAATTCTAAAAGAACTAAGCATAGAACTAGTAATACCACTGACTATTCTCTTTAAAAAATCATGGGAGGATGGAGAGGTACCAGAGGACTGGAGGAGGGCAAATGTGATTCCAATTCACAAAAGTGGGAGCAGGGCAGAGGCAGGAAACTACAGACCAGTTAGTTTGACTTCAGTGGTAGGGAAAATGATGGAATCACTTCTGAAGGGAAGAATTGTTGAGTACCTAGAGGCCAGTGGGGCACAGGACCCAAGGCAGCATGTTTTCACAGCAGGAAGGTCATGTCAGACGAACGTAATAAATTTCTTTGACTGGTTGACCAAAGTAGTAGACCAGGGAGGGGCTGTGGATATGGCCTACTTAGATTTTAGCAAGGCATTTGACACAGTCTCACACAAAGATTAATATATAGGTTAGCCAGCCTTGGAGTGGGTCCCAAGGTGGTAGACTGGATAAAAACTGACTGGACAACAGGACGCAAAGGGTAATAGTAAATGGGAGTCCACAGTGAAGAAAGGGGGGGTAACTTGCGGGGTACTGCAGGGTTCAGTACTGGGACCAGTCCTCTTTAATGTCTTTATAAGTGACATTGGAGAGCACCCGGAAGGAAAGGTATGTCTCTTTGCAGGTGACACAAAGATCTGCAACAGGGTTGATACACAAGGTGGGGTGGAAAGGATGAAAAGGGACTTGGCAAGGTTGGAGGAATGGTCAAATATGTGGCAGCTCAGATTCGATGCAAAGAAGTGCAAGGTAATCATCTGGGAAACAAAAACCCAGGGGAAGAGTACATGGGGGGGGTGAGTTAATAACAACAACAAAAATTGAAGGAACTGGGAGTAATTATATCAGATGATCTAAAGGTGGGCAAGCAATGTGAGAAGGCAGTAAGGAGGGCTGGGGGGATACTGGGATGCATAGGGAGATGCATCAACAGTAGAAAAGAGGAAGTTGTTATCCCTCTGTACAGACAGTTAGTGAGATCCCATCTGCAGTACTGCACACAATTCTGGAGACTCCATCTCCCGCAAAGACATAGAGTGGAGGCTGTTCAGAGGAGGTCAACCAAAAATGGTACAGGGTCTGCACCAGAAGACATATGAGGAGAGACTAAAGCAACTTAATATGTATACCCTTGAGGAAAGGAGTGAGAGGGGGGCATAATAGAAACTTTCAAGTATCTCAAGGGAATTAACAAAGCACAAGAGGGTAGCATCTTTCAGAAGAAGAGACATGCAAGAAAAAGGGGGCACAATTTGAAGATAGAGGGGGAGACGGCTCAGAGGTAATGTTAGAAAGTATTTCTTCACAGAAAGGATTGTAGATGAATGGAACAGCCTTCCTGAGGAGGTTGTGGAGTAAGGAACAGTGGGAGAATTCAAGAATGCATGGGACAGGCATAAGGCAATTCTAGTGGGGTGGTAGGAGGAAGTAAGCTGTTGATTAACTAGAATCTGCAGCTTATCCATCAGGTAGGGAAATGGGCAGACTGGGTGGGCCAAGCAGTCCTTATCTGCTGTCAAATTCATACTAGGTATCATACTAGGTGGGTAAGGAGTTAGGAGGCTTATAGGCCCATAATACTCCTATAATAAATAATATTTAATAGTAGGGTTTGCAAGAATATATTTATCTAACCTACCCTTAAAAGTTGTTTTTGAATCACTAATAATAATATTGAATGGAAGTGTATTCCAAGGATTAATACATCTCACAGTAAAAAAATATTTCCGAAGCAAATGCTTAAAGCCCTTACCCTGTAATTGGAGTGGATGACCTCTAGTATTAAAAATGTTTTTTTTTTTAAATCCACACCCATGTTACACATCAGATAGTTATTGTGAACAACATCAAACATGAGTAATAAGTCTCCCCTCATAAGTCTGGTAACAAGTGACATTAAATTAAGAGAAACTAATCTTTGGCCATATTGAATATTAGTATAGCCTTTAATATGTTTGGTAAATTTCCACTGGACTTTTTCTATTTGAAGTATATCTTGCTTCCTGAATGGACACCAAAACTGGGAGGCATAATCCAAATGCGGAAGAACATAGGCTCTATATAGAGGCAACAAGACCTTTACATCACGAGATTTAATGTTCCTGAGTATGGACCATAAAGCAACATTTGCTTTTTGTATAGTTTCATTAACCTGTACGTGAATGAAAAATCATTGGAAATATAAACACCCAGATCTTTTTCTACAACTGTACATATTAGGGGTTTATTATCCAACATATATATATATTTTAGGATTCTAGGCACCCAAGTGCATAACCTTGCATTTCTCATGATTTAATCTCATACCCCAATTATTAACCCATTCTGTAATATGATCCAGATCATGTTAAATGACATTGATACTATCAAGATCCAAGCAAGGCCCACCAATTTTGATGTCATCGGGCATATTTTAAAGAATTAGAACTACAATTCTGGGATATACTGGTGATAAATGCTTGAGATAAACAAGGGCCCAAAATAGACCCTTGTGGCACTCCACCATAGACCGTACCTGGGCTTGAAAGATGGCCATTTATTAATACTTGCTGTGATCGGCCAATAAGCCAGTGTGATATCCAACTGGTGATGTTATGATTTATTGGGAGGGTACTCAATTTTTTTATAATAGCCCAATGCAGGATGGAATCAAAGGCTTTGCTAAAGTCAATATATATTATATCACAGGATAATCTATTGTCTAATTGAAGACTAACATCTTCATAAAAACAGACTAAGTTAGTCAGACAACTATGACCTTTAGTGAACCCATTCCTGGCTTGTATCTAATTCCCCTATAGTGTCGGCCACCAAATCTTTAATAAGCCCTTCCAATAATTTACACAATGGAGAAGTGGGACTAATTGGGTGATAATTTTGCCAATTATCTCGCAGACCTTTCTTGTGGATAGGAATCACATAAGCAGTTTTCCAAGATTCTGGTACAAAAGAGGAATTAATACACTGTTCAAAAAGTATTTTAAGTGGAAGAGATAGACAGTCTACTAATAGAAACAAAAGATGACCAGAAATATTATCCGGAGAGGTTCTAATTTTACCCTTCAATTTCAAGAGTCGATCATAAATGGCTCTTTCTGCTATTAAAATAGGAGTGTCTTGAGAAAATTCAATTGACACTGTTTTTATGGTTTTTACAAAAAATATCAGTCAACTTGGAATTAAAGAAATTAGCCATGTCACTTGGGAGATAATTCATACTGTTTTCAGAATGTAATGGGCCCACCTGGCAAACAGTTTTTTTAAGTGAGTTGACATAGGAAAATAAATACTTAGAATTAATTTTATTTGCTTCAGCAGCCAATTTATATTCCCATTTTTTTTGATATCTGAATGCTTTTCTTACATTTTTTTTGACTTGATAAATACAAATTCCAATTTGCGAGTGAGGGAG
The DNA here is from genome assembly GCA_016271365.2 of Neoceratodus forsteri. Taxonomy (NCBI): domain Eukaryota; kingdom Metazoa; phylum Chordata; order Ceratodontiformes; family Ceratodontidae; genus Neoceratodus; species Neoceratodus forsteri. Next base: position 12,597,837 of record JADMNL010000027.1, read on the forward strand.
TTTTCAAATATTCGGAATGACTCCTATTCTTTTTTTTAATAAGTTTTTAATATTACTATTCATCCATTTTGGGTTACAACGCCATTAGAATTCTTAATTTTAAAGGGAATATATGTATCACATAGATGGTTAAGAGTGTCAATAAGTTTTAAATAATATCCCCTATATCAGTAGTAGTCGAGATCAGGCCAACATATATTGTTTAAATGATCTTTCATACCTTTAATGTCAGCCTTCTCATATAAATAAATTTTAGTTGTATTATTAGCAACATTCAGTGGATGTTCAAGTCTAAAGCTCAGGGTATTGTGATCACTATTACCAATAGGTGGAAGAATCCCAACTTTCTTTACCTGTAAGTTTTTACTATGAAATACTAAATCTAAAATGTTGTTTCCCCTGGTGGCTGACCTAGTGCATTGGATTAGGTTACATTGCACACTTGTATTCAGTAATGATTTACCAAAACTTGATTCAGCGGTGTGATTGACCCAATCCACATCGCTGATATTAAAATCACCCATCAACACAATATCACCCAATGTACTAGGTGTATCAATTTCATGGTTAATAGTGTCAAAATATTCTGAGTTAGAGTTAGGGGGGCGGTAACATGTTCCAAAGATAACACTTTGGATTTTATTCAGCATTACCTTAATCCATAAGGATTGAGTGTTAGATGTAGGATCTTTAACTTTATTTGAAATATCAGCTGCATAAATATTATCTTTCAAAAAAATTGCCATGCCACCATCTTTTCTATTCTTTCTGTTAAGAAAAAACAAATTATAACCAGGGATGTTACAAACACAATCTAAGTTATCATTTCCCCATGTTTTGTTAACTGAAATTATATATACATTTTCTAAAGTGATAATTGTTTTTAGTTCGAGTTTGTTGAAAAGGCTTCTGGCATTGAAATGAAAACACTTTAATTCTTTAAGATTTCTACAAGAACCTGTCTTACTAAACTGAGAAATGTGGGGACGTGACATTAGTCTTGTCCCCAAATTTATAAATTTAAATTTTTTTCCACATAAGCTAGAATATGTTTGCTAAGAAGTGAATTTCCCTTATAACTCAAATGGAGTCCATCTTTTGCAAATAGATAAGGTCTGTTAACAAATTCTTCCTAATGTATAATACATGTCAAAGATTCACGCAGGCACCATTTACGCAACCATTCATTGTACTTTTTAATTTTAGAATTAATCTGATGTGATGTTCTAGGAATGGGTAAGATTTCTGAGAATGCAATATCACTGGTAAAATTTGACAAATGATTAAATGAAGCCACTGTGTCTTTTTTTATCTCTAATGTATTGTCATGTGTAGTATTATTAGTGCCAACATGTAAAGCAAGTAAAGGCGAAGGACCACTATCCTTTAGAATGTTATTAACCATTCCAGTTAAGTCAGATATCCTAGCACCACGAAAAGTAGAACAGGTGCAGTTTGCTTTATGTTTGGCACAAATTGGTCTGTCTAAATGTTTAACCAATGAGTCACCTAACACATAAACCTGTCTTTTCTGAAAAGACATGGCAGGGGTAGTGTCCATAATAGATTCAAGACCAGTAGAGACACTAGTATAATCCGACTGAACTTGGCTAGGTACAATAGGCAGTGGGGTAAGGGGAGCAGTTGAGAACATAGATTCAATAGGCAGCGGAATAAGGGGGACAGCTGAAGACATGGGATATGCACCCAACAACTGTTGAGTATTATGGGAATCACCCAGATTACCAGATGTAGACAAAGTATTAATAAGTAATTCAGCCATTACTCCCTCAATAGGGGGAGGTTCATTAATCACAGTATCACTTAGTGGGAAAAACCTATTAGCTGTATCTAACATAAAAGCTGCAGCATTGCATCCTTTTTTAAATGATCTCTTGCCTTGTACATTATCTCAGAGTTCATTAGAGGAGTCATCACAATCAGTATCCCCTTCTCTAGGTCTTTTGTTTAAAGAGGGCGTACTACTAACTACTGATGTCAAACCAGAAAATTAAATGTTTCTATGTTGCCAAAGTGCATTCCAAAACTCTACGGAGGCAAAATTCTGACTTTTGCGGTAATTCCTCCAGTGGAATTTTATTTTCACGCAACACCTTTGCACAGTGGTTCAATTGGAAATGTTTAGGTGGCGGAACTCTCACATCTAGGTGGTGGAACTGTCATTTCTAGGTGGTGGGGCTCGCCTGTAGAAGTCAATACAGAAAGATACATTTTTTCCAGGGGTGGTAGAACTGAGTTCATGTGGGCTCCTGTCCAATTTAACCCCTGCCTCTGCACAGCCACACATCACAACCTATACTAATTCTCCTCTGCTGTCTCTGAACTGGTGTGTGAATACCCAGCCAAGCCTCAGCTCCCTGGTGACAAGTGATGAGTGACATTTTTATTGCATTTGTGAAACTGAGCAAAATGATCAATTTCTCATTCATGCAAGGTTTTTGAAATTCTGGCAAAGTCTGGCATAATTTCACAAATGTGTTTTTTTCAAATAACACCGTTTTCCACACATTATGCATTCTTAAAACTAAGTTCTTTAAAATTGTGAAATTTCAGTAAATAGCACCATGCTTTCCAAAGTGAGTATTTTTAACAATTTGATTTTTTTAAAGTGCAATTTCAACTAAAATTGCCCATTTTAAACACACTGTTCTACAAACATACAAATTTGCCAGCAGAGACAGGCCATAATGGTCTATCAAGTCTGCTCGAGTGTGCAGCTCTAATTAGTTCCCTGGAGATGCCCCCTTCCCCTGCTCACCCTGACGTCAACTATCCATCTCCTAATATCCTCCCCTTTCCCCATCCCATGTACACCCACCCTAATTTTCCCCTTCCCCTGATCCTACCGCACCCTTGAAACTAGGCTCAGTATTTACCACAACCACCTTTTCTGGCGACTTGTTCCACCCCGGCACCACCCTTTTAGTGAAAAAGTGCCTCCTCATTTCCATCTTAAATCTACGCTTCTTGTAATCTGTTATCATATGACCGGTGTGACTGCTTTATCGATTTACCTGTACTGTTCCTGTCTCATGCCTTACGTTCCTTGTAATCTGACACAGTAGACCTGTTTGGCTGTTATCACACTTCCATGACATACCGTTATGCTGCTAAACCCTGTTATTCTCCTGTTGTCAATTATACCATATTTTGCTCTGTATTACACTACCAATGTTTGCTGTAACCATGTGCCATTTATCCATGTCTGTTTATACTCATGCTCTTCTTTTGCATGTATCCTGCTTTCTGTATTATCTGTATTATCTACCATTGTTGACGAGGTATCTTTGGAAATGAGCCCCTGGCTCAAAGGTTGTAAACTGATTGCATTATAAATATAAATATAAATATAAATATAAAAATCTGCCCCCAACTAACTATAGGATGTGCTCCCTTGTTTTACCCTCCTTCCTTAAGTTAAAAATGCCCTCCGATCTCTCCCTGTTTATTCCCTTTAGGTACTTGAAGGTCTCTATCATGTTCCCTGTCTCTCTCTCTCTCCTCTCCTCCAGGGAGTACAAGTTCAAGTCACTCAGCCTCTCCTCATATGTTTTATTCTCCATACCCTGGATCATCCTGGTCGCCCTCCTCTGGACCCCCTTCAGTAGCTTGATATCCTTCTTCAGATACGGGCACCAGAACTGCACACAGTATTCCAGGTGCGACCTCACCAGTGACCTGTACAGTGGCAAGATGGCTTCCTCCCTCCTAGAGGTTATTCCCCTGGTGATGCAGTCTAGCATTTTATTTGCTTTGGCTGCTGACTTGTGGCACTATGCAGAGTGTTTCATGTCTCCTCTGACCATCACCCCAAGGTTCTTTTCCTCCTCTGAGACTGCCACCTAATTCATGTCTCCCCTCCACTGTGTCCACTCTCCCACAGAGCTTGGTATCATCCGCAAAGTGGCAGATCTTACTTTTGACTTCCTCTGCTATGTCACCAATAAAGATGTCGAACAGCACAGGTTCAAGTACTGAGCCCTGTGGGACCCCACTGGTTATAGGCCGAGGCTGGGATAGTTCCTCCCCTACCACAACTCTTTGATTCCCATCCTTCAGCCAGTTCTTGACCCACTCCAGCAGTTTGACCCCTATTCCCAGATCCTTCAGCTTGTGGATCAGCCTGCATTGTGGCACTGAATTCAATGCCTTGCTGAAGTCCAGATACAGGACATCCACCACCTGTCCCCTATCCAATACCTTTGTAACCCAGTTGAAGAAGTCAATCATGTTTGTTTGACAAGCCATCCCCCTGACAAACCCATGCTGCCTGTCATCCTTGAGACCATTTCCCTTAAGGAAGGACACCAGCTTTTCCTTTAAAATGGACTCTGTTATTCTCCCCACTATGAAGGTCAGGTTAATCAGCCTGTAGCTACCTGGCTCATTCCTGGGACCACTCTTGTGGAGAGAAACCACATGACCTGTTCTCCAGTCCTGTGGAATGAACCCCTCCTCCAGTGAGATGTTAAACAGGTCTGTCAGTGGGGCTGCTAGTACCCCCCCCGCCAACTCCCTCAGGACCCTTGGGTGTAACCTGTCTGGTCCCAGTGTTTTATCCACCTGCAGTTCTGTTAGCCCCCTTAAGACCCTGTCCATCCAAACTCACCCTCATAGTCCACCTCCCTGGGCTCCCCCATTCCTCTGCTGTGGTATGGACCATTCTGCTTCCTTAGTGAAGACAGAGCAAAAGTATTCATTTAAAGCCTCCACTTGATTGTCCCCCTTTTCTGCCTATCCTCCTTCCTTCTTAATCCTTACCATCCCATCCCTTCTCCTTCTTTTCTCCTTAATGTATCAGAATAAATCTTTCTCCCCCTTTTTTATTCCCTGTGCTAGTCTTAGCTCTTTATCCACTTTAGCTGCCTGGACCTCTCTCCCTACCTCCCTAGATTTCTCTGCATAAACCTCTCTCTGTCCTCCTCCTTCATGGTATTCTTGTACTTCAGGAAGGCCTCCTGCTTTAATTTTGCCTTCTTGGCCAACCACCTGCTATACCAGCTGGGTCTCCGACACCTGGAGTTCTTTTTACGAATCTTCATGCATGTGTCAGTGCCCTCTATTAAATCCTACTTGATGACTGCCCATTTCTGCTCTGCATCCATCTGTGGTTTGAGTTTTGCCAGGTGCTCCTTCAGCATGTTACCCATTTTAGTGAAGTCTGCCTTCCTGAAATCCACCATTCTCATTTTTGACTTGGCTGCATCCTTCCCCATGTTAATATAAAACCACAATGTGCGGTGGTGACTGTCTGTAAGGGGATCCCTCACTTCAACTCCTTGGACATGATCCCCATCTGACAGCACCAGGTCTAGTGTGGCCCCTTTTCTTGTTGGCTCTGTGACTCCCTGTGTCAGGAAACTCTCCTGGATAGCCTCCAGGAGGAGCTGCTCCCTGCCACAGGAAGTAGCCGGGGTGCCCCAGTCAATGCCAGGCAGATTGATGTTGCCTAGGATTGCAGTGTTCTTTCTCCCTCCTGCCCTCCTAATCTCTTCCCCCAGCTCCCTATCCAGCTGTATGATCTGTGTAATGGTGGTCTGTACACCCCCCACACTCAAATCTGTCTCCCATTTGTGCTCTGTAGCACTACCTATAGGGCTTCAGTTGCTTTCTCCTCCCCTTCCTACCTGGTGCACATTATTTATTTATTTAGATTTTGTTTACTGGGTAAACCCACTGAGACCAATGGTCCCTTTTTCAGGGGCGACCAGAGTTAGTTACAGAAAGGACACTAGAAACAATAATTGCATTAATTAAGTTAGTTACATTTGTTACATCACAGTATAATGATATCATTTATACAAGGGTAGCAGGAGGGTTCACATACAGATGCATATTAAAAGCAATATGTTAAGACCTCACACATTATATACAGTATGTACACAAGTTCCACCAGAAATCAGAGTCGACATTAGAAATTCATGTTAAGTCAAAGAAAGAGTTCAAAGCAGTGAAAGGGCCAGGGGCACTAGTCTGGGAGCTAGTGGTTACAGCCACAGAGACTAAGATTGAGAAGATATAGTTTGAGTCCATTTTTAAACTGGGAGAGAGTGGGTGAGTTTGTCAGGCCAGGTGATAGGGAGTTCCATAGGTAAGGGGCAGCAAATTTGAAGGAACGTTTGCCATGGTTTGAGCGCGTTCTAGGGATGATGAGAGGGTGACTTGCAGTTGATCGCAGGGTTCTGGCATGCTTTCTGGGGGAAAGAAGTCCTCTGAGATGAGGAGGGGGACCTAGGTAAGTAAACTTGAAAGCTAGGCAGGCAACAGGATAGGCTAGCTTATGACGGAGAGAGGGCCAGTTTAACTCCTTTAGGGCCTTGCAATGATGTCTCCTAGGGGAGGAGTTAGTGGCAAAATGGGCCACATAGTTATAGAGTATGGAGAACTTATTATATTCTGTCTCACGGAGGAACTGCAGAAGAGGAGCACCATATAGGACGGATGGAAGGAGATTGCAGCAGGCGATTGCACTCCGTGCAGTAGAGGATAAGGAGTTCCCCAGTCGAAAAAGGAGGCCAAGCTTTTGATGGGTGGACCTGGTTATTGAGTCAATATGGAATTGGTAGGACATTTCTTGGTCTAGATGGACCCCGATATATTTGAAACTAGGCATGACCTTGATCTTTTTCCTTGGCTGGTACAGATCTGGAGGAACTGGCTTCTGTCAGAGCCCAGTCATCTTGATCCAAACAGTACAGCTTTGGTTTTTGCATCATTGAGTTTAAGGGAGTTTGCGGAGGACCAGGACTCGAGGGTGGAGAGACTATTCTGCAGATTAGTTGAGATGACACTAGGTTGTGGGTCACTGCAGTATATGACAGTGTCATCAGCATACAGAATGAGATTGCTGCAGAGGCTGTGTCCCTCAATACTATTGAGGAAGAGTGAGAAGAGCAGAGGGCCCAGGATTGAGCCCTGAGGTACCCCAGCAGTGACCGATCTAGGTCCAGACTGTGCACCCTTCCAGCGGACCTTTTGGGAATGGTCCCTCAGGTAGCTCTCGAACCAGGAGTGAGAGTGGTGATCCAGTCCCAAGGTCTGGAGTTTAGAGAGGAGGAGGTTATGGTTAACCAAGTCAAAGGCCCTGGATAGGTCAATGAAGAGGGCACCCATTGGGGGAACCTTGGTCCATATAGGACAGAATGTCCGTAGTGAGTCGGATAAGCGCAGTGTCAGTACCATGACCCTTTCTAAAACCATGCTGACTGTCAGCCATGAGAGAGTGCAGCTCAAGGTATTCTTGTAGTTGGTTTGAGACTAGCCTTTCCTGAATTTTCCCCAAGGGACTGAGTAGGGAAATTGGTCTATAATTTCCCAATTTGTCTTGGGGCCCACTTTTGTGGACAGGTACAATGGTCGCTACCTTCCACATTTCTGGGACCTTTCCTTCCTGAAGTGACATTATCCCCACCCTCATGTACAGCATTACTTCTCCCCCTCTCCCCCCCTTTCCCTATCCTTTCTATGCAATTGGTACCCTGGGAACTCAAGGTCCCAGTCATAGTACTGGGTTGCCCATGTGTCTGTGATGGCAGCTATGTCTACCTCCCCTTCTGCCATCAGCACCTGTAGGTCTGCTGTCTTATTTGTCAGGCTCCTGGCATTCAAGGAGACCACTTTCCATCTTGACCCCTGCCCCACATTTCCCCTGTTTCCTCCTTGACTCCATCCCCCTTATCTCTCCCTTTGCCCTCTTCCTTCCTTTAGGTTCCCTCCTGGGGGGAAGGTCCGACAGCCCCCCGCACCAGTGCTGTGCCCTCTACTGCCCCCTCTTTTTAGTTTAAATGTAGTTTATCCATCAAGTACCTTTCCAGGTTGTCTTTTAGGATCCTTGTGCCCTCCTTATTCATATGCAACCTGTTTAGTGCATATAGGTGATTGTGTTCCCATATCCTACCCAGTCTCCCACAAGCCTGCACCCATTTGGCTCACATCAACCTCCCAGCCACATATTGAATTCCACAGTCCTTAACTTTCTTGCAGTACTGGCTCTTGGAACAGGTAGTACCTCTGAGAATGTTACTGTCTTCCCTATCCCATTACAGATTCTTCCCAGTTCCCTGAACCTTTCCTGCACCATGTTCACCTCACACCCTGCCAGGTCATTGAATCCCAAATGAACCACTATGTGTGGCTTACCCTGTTCCTGTCTCACACATTTTGGTATGATTGTTCCCACCCTCCCTGCGGTCATGCCAGGCATGCACTCCACCTTCCTGTTGTTCCTCCTAGTATGTTTGTTACCCCATCTTAATCCCTTAAGTATCAAGTCTAAAAGAATTAACACCCTCTTCCCTCTTTCTTGACCCCTTCTGCCATGGTTCCCCCCTCCATTTCTCTTCACCTATATTTTCTCCTCTGCTGTGCATACCACCCAGAGCAACTCCTTTTCTCTGTAACCCAATTGCCCTTTTCCCCATGCTTACCCCCAGCTTTGCCTCCCCCTGTGGTCTGGCCTTTTCTCCCCTTTGTACTCCCCACTTGGAGATTCCCTCACATTGCCCATGCCTCCCTCCTCCCTATCACCTCCATGCTTATCCTGCTCCCATCCCTCTCATCTCTCCTACCTCACTGTTCCCGTTACCTTTCTCTAACTCTGTCCCACCCCCACTTCCCTGTCCCCCTTACTGGGTTCTGCCTCTGCCTCCCAATTCTTTCTGTTCTCCCCCATTCCCCCTGCTCATTCAAACCTTGCAGTACTGTATACCTGCTAAAGGTCTTATTTCCCCTGCCCTCAGTGCCTTGTGCTACCCTGCCCAGCTTCTACCTCATCCATCCTTGCCCTGAGCCCTTCCATTCTCTGTGTCCCCTCCTCATCACCTCCCATTTTATTCCTACTCTCCCCCTTGATACCCGTGGCAGTTGTATTCCCTGACCCCGTTGAGTCTTCCTAGTTACCTGCCCTGATACCATCCATGCACTGGCCTGCTGTGTTTTGCCTATATCCCCCATCCCCTGCTCTCCCACCCAACTACCTTCCCTCCTCATTCCCATTTTCCATCTCAACCTCCCTATTTCCTCTCTAAGCTGCCCAAGCTGCCTACAGACTAGACAGACCCCCACCCTCCATATTAATCCTAGGAAGATGGCTGCTCTGCACCCATTACATCTGACCATCCTCCCATGTCCCCCCTGTACGCTCCATGTACTATCCTTGCCCCACCAACTTTCCTCCATGCCACTTAACTGCTCCCCCCCACTGCTAGTTTTCCATATGTTCCCCTGTATCTTTGCTATTGATAACTTCTAAACTTCCCCTTAGTGGTGTACTCCCTTGCTTACCCTACCTCAGCGTGGCCTGTAGCCTGCATCCTCCATGCTAATGCCCTGCAGATGGCACCTAGTCAGATGCCACACATCTGCTTCATGGCCACTCATGCACGGATCGCCTGGCCCCCTGGGAGGTAAATAGGGACTCTGGCCTCCTGACTGGCTGTACTGGGTCACATGGTCGCTGCTTCCTCCCTCACAGTCCCTCCCTCTCCAGCCACCCCCGACTTCCCAACCCCCCGTTCTAGCCCCAAACAGCAACATATCCCTCACAACCGCACATCATTCAATAAATCAATGCAGTCCTCAGCAAATCCAGCACTAAAATGAAAGATTTACCTCCTTCCACTGCTCCGTCCTCCTCCATTCCAGTGACACCTTGGAGTGGGCCTGGACTACAAAAATGTCCTTTTAAATCCCCAGACTCCGGCCTTCCGACTGGCTCAGCTGGGCTAAATGGCTGCAGCTTCCTCCCTCACAAGTCCCTCCCTCTCCAGCCATCCTCGACCTCCCAAAGCCCCTGTTTTAGCCCCAAACAGTAATAAATCCCTCACAACAGCACAGCATTCAGTAAATCAATGTAGTTCCCAGCAAATCCAGCAGTAAAATGAAAGATTCACCTCCCTCCCTTGCTTCGTCCTCCTCCATTCCAGCGATGCCTTGCACATCTGGTTCACAAAATCACATGAATGATGCAATTTCGTGATTATTGAGCAAAATGGATTTTTTTTAATTTTGCCCAGCACTACTGGTGACCCCTTATACTGTAAGGCTTACAGGGTATGAAACCTTAGATGCCTTGCAAACATGTGCCTCCAGTCTTGACACAGGGATTTAAAGCTGTTTTGCAGTAGTGCTTGTTAATGATTTATTCTTTTACTTGATACAAATCTGAGAATAATCAGTACCTATTTCAAACAGAAGATTATTTTATTATGATTTCATCTACATGTTTACCACTAACATAAGATACATTTACCAAATGTTTCCAATGTAACATAGTTTTTGGGCAGTTTTTTTTTATTTTGCTTGGGAAGGTTTCATCTATGATTAGGGTACTGCGGCCCCTGACAACATTTCTGAAACCATAATGGGGCTGCAATACACTGCACAAAAGATAAATAAACTGAGTTTTAATTGTATTTAATACTGTTTATAAACTTTTAATGATGTTACCACTCCATTAAATAAAGTGTTCTTTTGCATTCAAATCTGTTGCTTTGATTCATTTTGTGGTGAAATGGGTCTGGTCTGGTCTGGGTCATGCATGGGCATGTGGCCCTTGAGGGGGTTTGAGGGCCACATATGCAGACCTCAGGTTATTTTAGGTTGCCCACCCCTGCCTTACAGGGTATGAAATCTTTGATGCCTTGCAAACATGTACCTCCAGTCTTACCATGGGATTTAAAGCTGTTTTGTAATAGTGCTTCTTAATGATTTATTCTTTTACTCTATACAAATCTGAGAATAATCAGTACCTATTTCAAACAGAAGGGCTTATTTTTACTATGATTTCATCTACAGCCGTGTCAATCACTAATTTACAATACATTTACCAAATGTTTCCAATATAACATGGTTTGTGGGCAGTTTTTTTTATTTTGCTTGGGAAGGTTTCATCTGTGATTAGGGTACTAAATCTTAGGCTGTAGTTAAAAATACTGTACTCTGAGCTGGTAGTATTTTGAAAATGTTAAGATTTATTACACTCGATCAGCAGAGTTGACAAGCCTCTTCAGAAAGCAGACACTCCACTTGTAATCTGCAAACAACACTGTCCCACTTAAGGCCACAGTGCTGAATGGGGTTATGGGGTTATATGGCTTCCAAAAGATAATTATGACATCCTCAGAAGTGTGTGCTATATCCTCTAATTATGGGATGGAATTTTTGTCATACCCACTCACAGTAAAAGAAAAATTGCACCTGCTATTTTTCAAGATGGAATGCTGCTGAAAAGATGCAGGAGAAATTCTTGAGCTCTATTTCTCTTGCACCACAATATATTCCATATGCTGAAAACCTGTAGGAGATGCAGCATGCTGTACAATGTAACTTCAGTAGAATACTTTCTTCCCACAGTATGGACAGATTACCAGTATTTTCTTCATTGTTCACAGCTGGAAGAAATTTAGTATAAAATGCTAACTTTTTTATTGTAAAGTTGCTGATATCTATAAAAGGTCTCAAATGTTTCGGCTGTTTTATTGTCTTGATCTATTTTATTGGTAACCAGGGACTTGGCAAGACACACTGAGTGTAGTTTATCTTGGGAGTAACTTGAAGCAGGGACATTTAAATGTTGCATGTGATTTAAGCTGAAGCTACCTTTGCTGCACAGGGAAGCTGACTATGGAATTGCAAAGCTGAGAGGAGGCGAGAGCCAGATTGAAGTCCAGTGGTTATAGAAAAATAAACTGGTTGAGACAATCATGTCTATAAAATGGGTTTAGAAGCTAGTTGATGTTTCAAGACCTCTCTGTTGTTTGGGAAATGATGAAATGCTAGGCAAACCAGGAAGAGCAAGGCAACAATAAATTGTTAATGAAGAATAAAGCACAGTGTCAACCAATTAAATGTGACTTTTTTTTATTTTATTGAAATCTAGGATTACAAATACCTTTGAGCAGGAACTGCTCATTTACAAAGGTTCCACGTCGAGTTAACCACTTTATACTAAATGATAAAAAATAAATAAATGGAAAGCAACATTTCTAATTTTTATTTGATCTGAGTATAATATTTTGCATCCTGTAAACCAAGTTGAAGTTATTACATATGAGTTATTGTATTAACACAGAAAAAAGTAAACAAAAATACTATAATTCAATAATAAAAAAAAATAATAGAAATAACACACCTCAGACTATAGATTTAGTTTATAAATTTCAGAGACAAAAGTTACCAGAGAAAGGAACTGTGTCCCGGAACCCCAGGTCCAACCAGTCCATGGAAGCCTATAGCTCAGTGGTTAGAGAACCAGAACGGTATTATGGGCACCTAGGTTCAGTTCCCACTAAGTCACAATATTTCCAATGTGTGAGAGACAAAAGATGATAAGCAATAATATAGAAACCAGAAAGTGTAATACATGCAAAACTGACAAAGCCGAGAGACAATAAAGCACATAAAGGAAGAAAACCAAAAAACATTGGCAGTACCACACATTGCTAGACAAATAAAATACTGAGAATTAGAAATACACCAAAGATTTTATTCACCAATGAAGTTGATGTGAAGTTGGACACTGTGCGCTTTGCAAAGCTTTATGAATTTCATGACACACCATACTGACATCATTGGTCCATTTTTTGATTTAAATATAAAAATCTCCAGAAGGCATACACTCCCTTCCCCATACATTGTGCTAAACATTCCCACCCCTTCCCACCTCCCAGATAGTTTTTAAAATGAACCCTCTCCTCCCATCCCCCCACTAGCACCCTCCAACCCCGCCCTAGCAAATTTAATTTACATATAACAGATTTTCCCTTCCCCACCAGTGCACCAAAACCCACTCCCCCAGCTCCCCTGAACTGATCAGACCCCAGTGTAAACTTTCTTTCCCTCACCCAACCACCCTCTGTCCCTCACCATCCTCTTCCCCCAGCACCCCAAAAATTCCCCTTTTTTCTCACTTGTAAAAGAAGGAAACAATCCCCCACTGCAGAGCATCCACTCTGTTTAGTAGGGATGAGCAGACCGACCTCCCTAAAATCAGAACCCCCACGGATCAAAAGCGGCCTGGCTGACCCGGTTAAATAAGAACCCATTGCATAAGTGTACTGAGTGTGGGTCCGCCGGCCGTGTATAACTAGATGATTAAAACATGTCCCGCCTGCGGCTGGAGCTGGCATTTTTTTTTGTTTCCCTTTTTCTGGCTTTTTTTCCCAAGATGCTACACTTTGGGGCCCCAGCCCAAAAGCTCAAGGAATTCCTCTCCTGGTAAAGTATCCAACCATGGACACTAAACCACTGACAGCCAAGCAGTCAGTCACTGACTCAGTGTGACTGTATTATTGTTACTAGGCAATGGAGGGGGGTGGTTGGTCTTGGAGGGCAGGGCAGGGCTGGGTGGACTCCTGCCTGTCTGTCTGTCTGTCTGCATCTCAGTGCGCTCACTAAGCTCACTCTCCTCCTCAGTCCAGTCCAGGCTCGAGACTCCTCCTGTGCTGACTGATTTGTCTCTATTCTCAGTGTGTGTGTGGGTGGCCAGTGCATGTGACAATTTCCGTGCATCCCACTTTGCTTTATCAGAGATGACCCCAGAAGAGACAGTAGCCAGAGAGTCAGTCAGATGGAGTTTGGAGTAGACCATTGGCCCCCTCGGCTTGGCTGCCAGTGCCCATCCGAAGTGAATGTACCACCCCAACAGTTTACCATTTCCATGGTGACTGCCAGTGCCACCCTCGCCCACCACTGAACTGAGGAATTATTTAAATGGACCACATTGTAGAGACCCTGTGCCATGGCCGCATAGTGCTATTGGTTACCTGAATGCCTGATGTGGTGGAAATTTGGAATACGATTAAGAGGCTTTTTTTTTCAGTTTTTCTATGGTCTTCTACAGTTGCACTCTACTTAGAATGATGACCCCCCCAACCTGCAACCAGTGTTGCTCTGCCATGTCTTGTCTCACTCTCGTTGTATCAAAGTCTTATTGTTTCTGCACAGTGCACACACACTTTAGTCTAATTAGATTTTGCCCAATAAAAAAATCAAGCACAATGCATGAGTTATGATAAGGTCCACAGTCATGAACCTATGTGTACAATAGCAGGTCCTGCAAAATTATTGTACAAAATCTAATTAGACTAAAGTGTGTGTGCAGTGCTGTGAAGAAACAATAATACTTTGAGGCAGCTGGTCAACATGTTGCCGTATCAACTCGAGTATACTCACAAATAATCACTTTTTAATTTTGTGGATTTGTTCGCTGAGACACTGGTATACATACATTACCATTCTCCTTTAAACTAGTGACTGCACTTGCACCATACACAGCAGACACACATGACAGTGACATACCTCTGCCAGACTGCCACCACCTGACTAGCTGTATGTCAGTCAGGTGGCATAGAAGATGGGTATATAAAAGGCTGTGTGTGGCAGGAATTGCTCAGTGTGGCTGACTGCAGTGCCTATGAGAGAGGTACACAGATGGGGTTTTGAGTACTTTATTTGTATTATCTGTGATTCTGATCACAGTTTACCTTCGCAAAATATCCACCAACTGATTGACTTCTTTTACTGAAATACACAACTAAAAAGAAAAAAGGGAGATAAAAGAACCGATCGTGTGGTGGGGTGGGGACATGGAGCTTTGAGTGCTCGTCACTCACAGTGGACGGCCTATCTCCTCGTGTTTATCAGATCTCATCTATTCTGCTCTTCCTTTTCCGTGATTATTAAACACAAAGCCTGCCAGAACTGTATTAAAAAACAAAAGCAAGCAGGCTAGTAGGCGTAGCATATTTTATTTACTAGAAAAGAATAAAAGGGGAACAGAGAGAGAGAGAGAGATAAAGCAGATCACCACCAGCCTGGCAGGTTGCAAGCTTTGAGTGCTCCCTGCTCTCTCAGTGCCTGACTCTATATTTCCTGCTTTTTCTTTTCAAGTTAGCTGAGCTTTTTATTGCCTCATTTAAAATTTTCTAAATAAATAAGAAAACATCAGTGAGTTAGTTTTATCCCCCCATGTCTCAAGTGCGGTGAATCTCTGAAGTAGGGAGGAGATTGCTGCAAGATTCTACTTTGCTTTTGCTGCAGTGCTGTACTTTGTCTTGCCTGGAAGGCACTAATTAAAAAAATGTATTTTCTGACTTTCTGTATACTGTAATTGTGGGGGATAATCTTTGAGGCACTCCACATGTCCTTACACATGGGTTGTGTCCACCTGATAGGTTGCTTGATGCACATGTGACTTCAAAGAAGTCTGACCCCCTTTCCCTGTGATGCTGCCTCTCCAGGATCAGTTCTTCATGCGCATCTGTAGGTTCTGGGCACATCACAACAGTGCCCAAGCAGTTATTTCAAGAAAATCAAACAAAGGTAAGGCACCAGGCTTAACAATTTTATATCTAAATTGTTTTTTTTTGGCAGGTTAGGCAAAGCGCCTTATGGAATTAAGTTGTGAAAATATATGGCTCAATCTAGATTCCAGAGGAGAGTTGGTTGGTTAAAATAACTTCCTTTGTGATACTCAAAACCAATTCATGGTATCTGACTGGGAATCCAGAGACAGTCACTCAGCCTACATTTAAATTATTGCCAGAGACACACCCAGGAGATCAACTCAGGGTACTGTGTCATGCCCATAAATTTAATTCCAGATGCCTTAGACTCCCTTTCAGCAAATCTAAGATGAATTAAGCACTCATGACTGCAATTTGCAGCTTTCTGGGATCCTCGTAGTGGTCCCAGTTCAGCCTGCACTGACTACTACACTCTGGTGGGATTGGGAACACTCTATGTCTCCTGCTAGCAGCCACAGGAGTGCTGTCCCACATATATTTAAAACAACTCCTATATGGAGTTTGGTTGCTGCAGCAAGTGAATATTTCAAGCACATTGTACAGCTCCAGTGTGCTGATAAAATTTAAGTTTGCCAAAATGAAGGTAAGAAGACTACATTACTGAGAGAATTGGATATCAAAAGAGCTGAAAGTGTCTGCTAATATAACAATATGAGCATAGAATATAAGTACTTTTAAATGCCTACACAGCGACTGAATGACTGGGCGCAGTAACAGATTATCTTTGGGGCAGACAATAAATGATGACATTATTGCAAAATTAATCTGTCACCCTTGCTAGTGGTACCTGTGTTTAGATGTACTGTAAAATATTTCAACACAGCAGCTCCAGAGTATGTTTCGGCAGCTATGCAACTGTTTAAAATTGCAAAACTGGTAGCCTTAAGGGATGTTTGCACTGCGGCTTCTACTGGCATCGGTTGTCTAGAAAAATATTAGCTGAGAATTTGCTAGCACAGTATTCAAATTATGAACATTATCACATCATACGAGCATAGAGATTAATAGTTACCTGAACACCCTTGCCAGGAGCTAAAAACAATGTCTGATCCACATAAATGAACACAGAATCTATGCAATGGTTTACAGGAGGTAATATAATAAATAATCAATTTGGTTCCCTTGCCAGCAGTTCCTGAGTTGTATTATTCACCAACAAGAACATGGTGACCCACTAACATCACTAACTCATAAAAGGGTACTCACAAACTCATCCAGAAAAGTTTCCTTGCATTGGAAGGTGCTTAAATGCCCATGCTGGATTCAGCCATTCCTTGAATTCAGTGGCAGTAAATAAAAGCACCTACAACCATTTCATGTTATTTTCTATCCAAAACACTCCCACAGAGAAAAGGAAGCTCTAGGTGCCAAAATGGAGCCACTGAAATGTTATTTTATGGCTTGTCAAACAGCATGACCATCCCCATCCTTCTTCATAGTTTCCAAATTTCCTGCTCCATGAGAGCTGCAAGCTGACTGGCTCTCAGCTCTCACGAGATCTTGGCCACCATCTCAGAGGAAGATAAACAAGATTTGACTAAATCCAACATATCTTGCAATGGAGAATGGAGCTAGCAATTGTACAGCTTCTCAAGTCTAAGTTCCCTAACTTTGAACACTGACCATGAAGGACATCTGAAGAAACATATTTTAAAGAGCAAAAAAAAAAAAAAAGGCAGACGATTCTTCCTCAGCTTGCCACACCCAAGGCAAGAATTAGCTAAGACATCCTGTCCACCTCCCCCCTCTTAAAGGCACATGCCTACATTATCCCAAAGAATACCAAGGCATACAAAAGGGGCCAGAATAAATAAATAAAATATAAATTAAAAATAAATAAATAAATAAAACACAGTCCTGTATTATATTGGATCAATATACAAGAAGTTTTGATTACAATAAAATAACTATTGGGAAATCGTGTACTTTAATAGTCATTTCTTTTACTGATATCCACAGTTTCCTTCTATTAATGGCACAGTCACATATTAATTAAGGAGCCGCTACTATGTACTGTGTATGACAAAGTAATGCATACTAATGTGAATGCATGACTTAGCCTCATTAATTTTATACAAAAAAAAAGGGCTTGAACAACATAATATATCACATTTTTGAAATTTAAAGGATGCTAACAGAGCCATGTATTGTCAGAGATCTTTCATGGATGACCAAATAGATTCCACAGCCACAGGAGCTCAGTACATCAGGGCCTACAAAATAATTAAAGGCTCTCATTCCGTAAATGGGCATATACTCTTGAGTCCCCCTACATGCTGTCCAGAACAAGCATACCACTTTACTAAGCTGCCAGATGACCTGGAGCCCCTGCCAGCAGCTCCAGAGTCTATCCACTATTAAATGAGCAAGTGGCCACCTTAGAACATCAGGAGTACCCTGCCAGCATCCCGGACTGCTAAAATACTAAGTAATGTGCCACAGTTCCCCATTACAATCATAGTAGCACCTGAAGTGCTCACTCAAGACATAACTACATAACAGTTTCGGAATCATTTTCTCAGTCTCACTTGCTCTCAATAGGTTTTTATGGCACATTATGTCTTTTAAACTCACCACCTTCTTCTATCAAAAGGTAGAGGAAACTCCTCTATCATCTACCTGACTCAAACACCACAAACAAAGTAGGTCTCATGAGGAGGAGGAACATTGAGGGACTAACCTAACTTGCCTATCCAGATCAGCAGCCATGAGAAATATCATCACAAGACTTGCTGCTGTGATCTCCAATAAGCTCTCCACTCCCCCCTTATCTATGCGGGATTAAGGGTGTAGGCAGCTGCCAGACAGTGTAGATTGACTGACAGTCACTGCCGCCATCTTGTGGACAACGCAACTACGCTCACAAATGTCCAACCAGCACAGAGGGCATTGGTTAGCACCAACCGATCTGCAACAGCAGACCACAATGCGACTAATTAAATATAAAGGCAACGATTTGAAAATCAGTTAATAATGAGGAAAATACATTGGGGCTGCACTATTACCACAGCTGTGGGCAAGACAGCATAACACTGAGTCCCTCACTCACTCTAGCCACATTTATAGGGACAGTGCACATTTTAATGCACAGGCACAACAATAGCCTGTACGGTGCAGAACATTATTGATTACTGTGCAGGGGAAGAATTAAGGGAAATAATAAATAAATAAAACAATATATCTAATCCCCCCACACACCACTCTCTCTATGTATCCTTTCTCAACTTACCACAATAACCAAAGCAAAGAGCTGCAGCCAATGCAATGTGCCGCTAGCCCAAAACAACTAAGTATACTGTGTGCATCAGATGCAGAAGGTGCACCCATGCCATCTGACCAGGAGGACACCTATGAAAACACAAAAGACAAGGCACAAACAAATATGCCACCTGCATTCCCAAATCCTCCGCTGGGCAGGATTTAGACACCACAACAATTCCCCACCAAAATAATCAACCGAAGCAGGCACACCTAGTGTAAAACACCATGTGAAATAAAGTTAGGTACTGGCAGGGCCAGAAACCCACTCACCACAGCCAGATTCGGAAACACACTCCGATCTAGAAACAGAGATGGAGATGGTTACACAAACACTAACATCCATATGGTGTTTTCTGGATCAGATACAGCCATTAGTGAGAAATACAATGATGAAGGTGGGGTTTGTCACATCAGCTCCTACCCCACTACCCAAGCTAATCCCCACATCTTAATGGCACACTGCCTATGCCATTTGCTTGCTGATAATGCCATAACCCTTCAGTAGCCTCTACATAGTGGCCACTCCACTGGGAAGCCTAGAAAAATGGTACATGCAAGAGTAAAAAATGGCCATAAACATTCTGGAAATCAGGGCACTATCCTGTGCACCACTGCAATTCACAAGGCTAGTCAGGAAAAAGGGAAATTGCCTCATGAGCTTGGACAATCAGGTTATCATCTCCTATATCAACATGCTAGGAAGAATAAAGAGCAGAGCCATGCAAAGGGAGGCTCAAGACTCATTTTTTGGGCACAAAAACATCTGGTGAGCATATCAGCCATACATTTGGCAAGCAGGCTGAATACCAATGCAGACTGGTTAAGTCACCAGTTAATACATCCGGGAGAGCGGAAGATTCATTCCAACATATTCCAAATGATCAACAGACATTGGGGACTGATGGAAATAAACTTAATGGAGACCAACAAGAACAATCAGTGCCCCAGATTCTACTCCCACTTCAGGGATGACAAATCCATGGCAGTGGATGCACTATTAGCTACATGGTCATTCCATATAACCTACGCTCTTTCCACTGATACTACAGGTTCTGAAAGAGATATGCAGAACTAGAACCTGGGTGATAAATATCACCCTCATTGGCCCAGGAGAACAGGGTTCACCACGATAGTTACAATGGCACTAGACCACCCATGGACACTACCATTCAGGGAGGATAGTCTCACCCAGGGACCGGTATGTCACCTCAGTCTGAACATCTCAAACTAACAGCCTGGCTCCTGAATAGGAGAGACTGTTAAGAGAGGGATACCATCCAGTGGTCACCAACACTATGGAGAAACCCCATTACCTTAAAATATCAGAGACATTTGAGATTATTCCACAGGTGGTAAGAAGAAAAGGAAAAACAAACAAAAAAAAAACAAAATTACAACCTCTAAGGGCCACAGTGCCCAACATACTTCTCTTCCTTCAGCAAGGTCTGCATAAAGGACTATCTCCAGCATCCCTTACAGTGCAAGTGGCAGCAATCGGTCCAATCTACATCCTAAGATAAAACAATGGCCTGGGACCTCAACTTAGTACCCAGAGCAATGACCAACTCACCATCTGAACCTTTAGAGTCACTACCACTCAAATGGCAAACACTTAATCTTTATGGTCACTATATGTTCAGCTAGATGCATAAGCAAACTACAAGCATTATCCCACAGACTAAATCCAAACAAACTCTGCACTCATGTGCCAATGAAGTTGCAAAACAAACACCAACCTTCTTTTTCTTTCCACAAAGCTGTGAATTTTATTGTATGATGTCTGGATTCACAAATAAATCTTTCTGCTGCAAGAATTCCAAATTACAACCATTGTGAGTGCATCCAACAAACACTGTTTCCCAGCGCTTCGACCACATGTGTGGTCTTCCTAAAGATCCCCTAAGTAAAATGAAAATTCAGGACAAAGGCATTGTATGTACAAAAAAAAAAAACTGGTGAAAGGAGGAGTGTGGCTGTGAGGCTGAGCCTGTACTGAGTGGGCAGAGGAACTTGGAAACAACTGAGAAGATTAAATAAAAAGAAAACACATACAGGAAAAAGCATTTTTGTATGCAATAAAAAAAAAAGCTGTAAATGTGCAGCAGAGAGGGTGAGGATGAGGCCAAAATGGGGAAAAGTATGGGAAACGTACTGTATGTCACAAACAACACTGCCCAGTCTGACTGGTAAAAGACCAATTGCTGGTACTTCATCTGGTAGCAGTAGTGGTTCTTCCACAATGCTGTCTAAACAGGCAGGAAAGGTCAAAACTACCTTAATTAAAACTAAAGGAGTAGTCGGCATCACAAGGAGTAGCAAGCCAAGATATGGTACCTAAGTGTACCATAGTACCAGTACAGATTTAAATGAAACAGGGGGAAAAACTGAGCTCTGATGAGAGTAATGATTATGAAATGGAGGATGTAAACGAGGAGGGGGACAAGCAGAAACAAAGGGAAAGCTGGAATGATGCAGAGGTGGCAGTTGCACAGACGCAGGATGAATGCAATGATTTGGACTTTGATGAGATGGGCACTTTGGGCATGAACAGAGTGGTGTAGGTGCAGGATAATCAAGATGAGGGTGCAGTGCATTCAGATTTAGATTCTGTTAGTGGCCTGGAGGAGCTGTTGGATGATGTTAATGGTGAAACTGAAAAACGCCATGATGAGCAGCTTCCCAGTGTCGAGAAAGAACAACATAGTGGAAGTGACAAAGGAGGACAGTATAGTATGCCTGGCAATTAAACAAAAAAGGTGACCTCTTATGCGTGGTCTTACTTTTCTCTGGCTGCCAATAATGAGTTATGAGCTCATCTTGAGGCAATTGCTATAACAAAACTAATTTCAGAGATGATAGCACTGGACTTACAGCCTTACAGAATTGTGGAGCATGTAAGATTCAAAAGCCTTTTGAATCACTTGTCACCACAATACAATATTCCGTCCAGAAAATATTTCTCAACTGTTGCAATACCAGAGTTGTATGATACAGTAACTGCTGAACTGAAAAACGCTTTAAAAGAAGCAGTTGCTGGGGTTGTTGATCTGACTACTGACATATGGACAAGCTGCCAGCCAGAACCATTTATGTCACTGACTGCGCATTGGGTATCATTTACTCCCTGTAGTGACACTGACAATTCCCCTCTGAAACTGGCTTCCCTTTGCATCCAATATATCCCACAGGATCACACAGCTTCCAGCATCTTGGATGAGCTCAATAGAGAGATAAAGTACTGGCTGACATCACAAGGGCTTTCTGTAGGTTTTATTGTGGCTGACAATGGCTCAAACGTAAAGAAAGCATTGTCTGATGGGGGCTTTGTCCACATTCGATGTTTTGCACACTGCCTAAATTTGATTGTGCATGCATTTATGGAAGAGGACAGAGATATAAAGGCTCTCGCGTATGTGGCAAAAAGAATATGCACACATTTCAGTCACACCTGCAAAGCACGTCAATGTCTTCAGGCCATAAAAGAAGAACATGGACTGCCTTCTAATACACTCATCCAGTATGTTGCAACGAGGTGGAACTCTGCCTTTTACATGTTCCAAAGATTGCTGGAGCAAAAAAAGGCTGTAAGACAGTATACACCAGAGAACAGCATAGGGGATGCTGATGTGTACATTACTCCTCAGCAGTGGGCTGTTTTACAATTTCTCATCAAGATCCTGCAACCATTTGAGGAAATTACTAGGGGAAGTGAGTTCCAACAGTGCCACACTCAGCCAAATAACCCCATTGATCAAGATTCTTATATTTCAGCTGAATGCTATCAGGGATGAGTTGGAAGGTACAACAAGCCAGTTTCAGATGGGAGTGTCTAGTGCAACTAAAAGGGACTTGCCATCCAGAATAAAAAATACGTAGTACATAGAATGATTAAAAAAGTCAGAGATGATGAGAAACTCTGTGAAATGCTCACAGCAGAACATTACATTATTTCAACAGTATTAGACCCATGGTACAAGATGAAACACCTCTCACAGTATGACCCAAATGTGTTCTAACACTGCAGAGAGAAAATCATTCAAGAAGTAGATCTGCTTTTGAAAAAAAAACATAACAACTGATGCAGTCCCCTCATCCATTCCTCCTGCACCTTCACAGCTCTCTCTTCTCAATCAGGCTACAAAACAGTCAGTTGCTGCCATTCATTCTACATCCAGCAGTCATCTTTGGGGTCACTTGGATGCTGTTGTCCTTTAAAATCAGCCCTTCCTTCTCCATATGTCACTGCTTCTGCCCAGGCCATGGTTGACTGTTATTTAGCAGAAAAATGTATCGAATGGAATGCAGATCTCATTAAGTACTGGCAAAGCAAGGAGCCCGTATGGCTTGCACTTGTGCAGGTAGCCTTGAAGTATATGGTCTGTCCCCCAACCAGCATATTTTCAGAGCGACTCTTTAGCTGTGCAGGAAGTGAGGTAACAGATACACGATCTAGACTACTACCAGAAAATGTTGAAAAGTTAACACTCTTAAAAGTAAACCTTCCATTGACTGGTTACACCTATGACCCGGAGGCAGCAAATACATTTCGCAGTGACCTCAAAGATGACTACTTGAAAGAGTAGAAACTTAGATCACCATTTTTTCAGAAAAATAAATCAGTGGTACTCATGTAAGCCTATATGTGGCCTACACAATTTTTGTACCTGATGGCACAATGTTGTCAGCATGTCCTAATGGACTTTGATAATTTTTGGATTGCCTGAACCTGATGGCACACTTTTTGCAGCATGTCCTAATGGACTTGTGTAATTTTTGGACTGCCTGAACCTGATGGCACACTTTTCACATCATGTCCTAATGGACTTGTGTAATTTTTGGATTGCCTGAACCTGATGGCACACTTTTCACAGCATGTCCTCATGGACTTGTGTAATTTTTGGACTGCCTGAACCTGATGGCACACTTTTCGCAGCATGTCCTCATGGACTTGTATCATTTCTGGACTGCCTGTAATTGAGACTGATGACAGAATGTTTTCAGTATGTCCTAATTTCTGGATTGCCTGAACATGATAGCACACTTTTTTCAGTATGTATTCATGGACTTGTCTAATATTTGCATTTTTGGATTACCTGAATGTAGGTCTCTGCCCACTCAGTACAGGCTCGACCTCACAGCCACACTCCCCCTTCCAACATAGTCACTAGGTCTCTGGATTCCTAACGACATGCAGTTATTTTTTGGGTAGGGGTTCCCTAAATATGTCATCAATTTGGGTGGGTGGGAGGAGGGGATACCATGCCATAGAAAATAACTGCATGACTCTCAGTGGAACAGAGGGTGCAACAATAACAAACTGATATCTGTTAGGAGAAAGTAGACTGCTGGTTAACTAAAACCTGCAGCTTATCCAATGGGTAGGGAAATGGGCAGACTGGGTGGGCCAAGTGGTCCTTATCTGCCATCAAATTCTATGCATCTGTGTTTCTATGATATGTCCATTGTATAGTGTGTGCACTAAGTGGGAATGGGATTCCTCCTCTGAGGCCAGGCAGGTTTGTGTTTACAGTTGCAGCACTAGTACTACTGACTCTGACACAGGAAACAGACAGAGGTCAACTTCATAATAACTACCATATTCCATTGACCAGCACGTCAAGAGCTATAAACTCACAATTTTCATATCCCGAAATGCTGACTACAATTCTATGTGTGTACCACAGATCTCAGTGTCGTTTTATGCAATTATATAGCAGATTTGCAGTTTTCACCATATTTTACAAAAGGTTCTGATTTAAATCAGGACTAATCAGAACTTATCAGGACTTTGGCCTGGATCCTGATCATGATAATAAGAATCAGGACCTTTTTGGGTCAGCCCAATCCTACTGTTTAGGTGATGGCACAACTGAATGATGACATCTTTGCTTTGCTTACAGTAAAACCTCATTGACTGAAACTAAACCAATTAGGTTTTACTTCAAGCAAATGTGTCATCATTCAGTCACTGCATTACTAATATGGAGGAAGTTTAAGTCTTTTGGGCTTTTTACAGTGCCAAAGGCAGCTGGATGGTCAGTTTGTGTAGTTTTCACTGGTGTAGTGATTGCCTGCTTTGCTGGTGAATGGAAGTTTACTCACCTGGTAAACGTGATTATAGGAGCACATTTTTACAGCACTCTGAGTCTCAACAAATGGGTTATTCTGCCATCTCCTCTCAGGCTGATACCCAAAAGATATCAGATTCATAATTCGATCTGTCTCCTCCTCTTTGGTCACCGCTTCCTCAGTACGACTTCTTCCATGGCTTCGATATTTCTGTCGATAAAAAGGATAGTTACCAGAAAACACAACCTGATGGTCCCTGATGGACTTGTCTTATGTAAATGACTGGGCAGAATCATATATGCATACTTAACTGTATTTAATTAACTATGTCCACAATGTGCCTTACACATATCAATGCTACCGTGAACAACACTAATTAGTCTACTATGAAAGGATACATGATTAGGTATACGTCCGTCTTGCATTGCAACATTTCTGACCTCTGATCCATCTTTTGTCATTGTCTTTCCTCCTCATTGGGTGGGATGCAGAGTGCTGTAAAAGTGCTCCTATAATCACCTTTACCAGACGAGTAAACTTCCATTATCTATTGGACCTTTTACAGCACTCGAGTCTCAACAAATGGGTGATTGTACAGCAGTGTCCACCTCTAATGGGTGGGAGGAGGAGGAGGAAGAGGACTAAACACCACCTGTAATATCTTTCTGCCAAACCCTGACTTGTTGGTTAACCCGGTATCCAACTGGTAAACCTTGTAAGGTATGGGCAAGGCCCAGGTTGCTGCCTGACAGATGTCTGCTGTAGATGCAGAGTTGCATTCTGCCCACGAAGCTGCCACTGCCCTGGTGGAGTGTGCTCTAATGTTTTTGGGTGTGGTTGACTCTTTTGCCCTGTAGGCTTTAGAAATGGCAGATCGTAGCCATTTCACAATAGTGGACTTGAATGCTGGCAAACCTTGCTTGGGGCTCTGTGTAATAATAAACAATCTGTCAGAGTGCCTTATTTTGGCTGTTCTTTCTATGTAGGTCTTCAGAGCTCATCCTGGATCTAACTGTGAAAGTGTATCTCTTTGGCGATCATCTTTGCTTGGGTTAAAGTTTGGGACAGAGATCTCCTGGGTGAAGGAAAATTGGGTTGCCACCTTGGGAACAAAGGACAGAACCATCCTGAGGACTACTCTATCGGGATAAAAGATTGTGAATGGTTCTCTGCAGGACAGGACCTGAATTTCACTAGTCCTCCTAGCCGATGATCTTGCAATCAAAAATACCAGTTTCAGGGTGAGGATTGGTAGGGTCAGATCCTCAAGAGGCTCAAAAGGTGAATTAGTTAGGGCATCCAATACCAGATTGAGGTGCCACGGAGCTGTAGTGGGTCTCGGTCCAAGCCTAATGTTGGAAGTGGCCTTCATGAATGTCTGAACCAAGGGGTGTGCTCCTGAAAAGTGTCCATCCCTCTGTCCTTGGATTGCTCCAGTTGCCACCGCTTGCACCCATAGGGATGCTGATGACAGACCTTTGACCAATCCATCTTGTAAAAAATCTAGGACATAGAATATGGAACATGTGGAAGCTTCTAGCTCTCTCGATTCACACCATGTGGAGAATGTAAACCAATGTCTGTTGTATGTCCTGTTAGTGGATAGCCTCAGAGTTTTTAACAATGTATCGGCTACTTTGTCAGAGACTTCCATTTTCAACAGTCTAGACCTTTGAGTGGCCAAGCCATCAGTTTTAGTGATGGTGGGGACTCATGACAGATTGGGCATTGCATAAGAAGGTCCGGCTGTGACGGTAAAGTCATTGTCTTATCCGTTAACATTCTCTGGATAAGGGCATACCATGTCCTTTTGGTCAGTCCAGTATGATCAGAACCACTGCACTGCCTCACTGCACTGCCTGTGTCTCGTATTTTCTGCAGCACTTGTCTGATCATAGATAGTAGGGGAAACACATAAGATTTCTGAAAATGCCATGGGATGGACAGGGCATCTACTCCCGCAGTTCCTTTCTCCCTGTATCGGGACATGAAGACCGGTAACTAAGCATTAACTGCCAATGCCATAAGATCTATCTGCAGTGGGTCCCACTTCCTCTGGATTCTCTGGAACACCATTTGATTTAGCTGCCATTCCTCTGATGAAGCGATTTCTGCTGAGCCAGTCTGCCCTGATGTTCAGAGCTCCTTCCAGATGCACTGCTGTCAGGCTGAGCAAGTGTTTCTCTGCCCATTTCATCAGACATCCTGCCTCCTGAACCATTGACTTGCTCCTTGTACCTCCTTGTTTGTTGATGTACGCCATTGCCAGACTGTTGTCCATGCGTACTGTACTTTCACCTGTTTGTTTTGGACTTGGGCTTTGAAATGTTTCAGTGCCAAGTGGATGGCTCTGGTTTCCAGTATGTTGATCAGTAAACTTCTCTCTGCATCGGACCACCTCTCTTGGACAGATTTGCTGCCCCCAGCCAGTTAGGTGGGCATCGGTTTTCAATGTTCTTGATACTCTTTTTTTCTAGGGTGGCTCCTTGAATTAGGTTGCTTGGATCTGCCACCACTTCAAAGATCTCTTTACAGACAGTGATATGAGCACTAGAGAAAAGTAGTTTTGGGTTTTGTAGCTCCAATTGTCTAGGAGAAGATATTGTAACTGCCTCATGTGGGCTCTGACCCAGTCATGTAGGTCTATGCATGTTGCCATTAGGCCTAGAAGTTGCATCAACTGCCAAACTGTAGCCATATTGTGACTTAGTATCTCACTTGCAGTGTGCTACCAGGTTCCATACGCGAGTCTCGGATGGTCTGACCATTCCTCTGCCTGTGTCGAATACTGCTCCCAGGTGTTTGAGAGTTGTTGTGGGAGATAGGTGACTCTTTGCCTGATTGACAATCCATCCGTGCTTTGTCAGCAAGTCATGTAGTAGTAGTAGTAAAAAATGCATTTTTATGCAGAAAACAAATCTTTAGGCCAATAGGCCTAGTTTACAAGACTGTCCTGTTTGTAATTAATTGCCTATACATTAAAATATACAACATATACAACATGGGCTCATTTTGTTGCTATCTGTGCTTTCTGTATCAATCTGACTCTGATTAGCCAGTCATCCAACTATGGGATCACATGCACCCCTCCCTTCACAGTATTGCAGCCAGGGGCCATCAACTTTGTGAAGATGCGTGGCCAATGCTAGGCCAAATGGGAGGCACACGATATTGAAAGTGGTAGCCCAGTATGGAATACCGCAGAAATCTCTGGTGACTGGGCCTGATTGGTATGAGTACGCATCCTTCAAGTCTATGGATGTGAGATTATCCCCTGTATACTGCCACTATGGTGGATCACAACGTCTCCATCTTGAACTTGTGATAACAGATGAACTGGTTTACAAATTTTAGGTCCAGGATTGGTCTTAGATCTCCCGTCTTTTTTGGAACCAAGAAAAAGATGGAGTATACTCCTGAGTGTCGCTCTTCTACTGGCACTGGTGTTATGGCTTTTGAGTGTACTAGCTGATTGAAAATTGATTGTACGTTGTTCATAGTGTTTATGTCTGTCGAGATGTGTGATTTCGCAAACCTGTCTCTTTTGGGGGTGACATCAAACTCTGTAGCGCAATCCTGAGATATGATTTCCTGCACCCATCTGTCTGCGATCGAAATGGTCCAGATTGCAGCAAAATGTTGCAGTCTTTCCCCCACCATGATCACCACATCCTGGACCTGGGTCATTTCATTGCAGATATCCCTTATTGTTCGTGTTAGGTTTGAGGTGTGGTTTCTGTTGTAGTGACCTCTGCACCCTCTATTGTTTTTATAATTCTGCCTGCGGTTAAAGTAGTTTGGTTTAAATCTGAATGATCTATCTTGACACTGTTGCCCTTGGCCCATTTTGTGCTTATGGACACAACTCCATACCTGGTTGTTGCGAAAGGGAGGTAGGGTCACAAGCTTCCCTTGGTTGTCTTTGTCATCCAGTTTAACTGTGAATTCCTCAGTCCCCAGGTCAAATACCTTATCTTCCCAAAAATTTTGTTTCAACAATCTACTTTTTGATTCCCGATCAGTGTGCCATAATTTTAACCAGATGTGTCTTCTAGCCCTGTTGATAGATACCACAAATCTGGATGCCATCTTAAAGTTGTCCATTGTTGCATTGGCTATATATTTTATGGCCTGTATGGTGTAATCCATTGTGGCGCAATGTGAGCTTGTTGAGGGGATGTCTTGTCTGGCAGCCTCCAGCCACCGAAGTACTGCCCTGGAGGAATAAATGGCCACTGTAGATGCCCTGATGGACATTGTGAGCATCTTGTGTACCTTCTTAATGATGTCATCCACCTTCCTGTCTGTTTGGTCCTTTAGCACTGATGAGAACTCAGAAGGCAACACCATCTTATTGCTAAGAGAAGTGACTTTTGGGTCAATCTTAGGCAGTGCTGCCCATGCTCTTTCTTTCTTTCAAAGGTGCCTTTTTCCCTGACTCTTAATGGGCTCAGTTGCCTCCCATTCCTTGGCCAGAATACTCCAGGGCCTTGCATATGGGGAAGTAAGTCATGGACTTCTTGCATTCCCTTACTAGGGAATCTAATTAACTGTCTGGTTATTCACAAGGTTCATCTATGTTGAGTATTTCACAGATCACTCTGATGTGCTCTGGAATGAGGTCAAATGGGAATAGCCTGGCTGCCATGTCTTCCTCCTCCTCCTCTGAAAATTCCTCCTCTTATGAGTCTGAAGAGTTGGAGGTGTCATTCGGGTCAGCACCCCTAGGCTTCTTGAGTTTAGGGCTTTTACATTGTCAGACTCTCTGGGGTGTTTGTTGCCCCCCCAGTGAATCTATCTTGTCCAGCAGTTTTTGAAGTAGATCCACCATGATGTTTTACATCATGATGGAGGCACTGTCGTCCATGGCCTCCTCTTCGGTGGATCCAAACATCTTGGTTAGAGACTGTGGCTCTGCGTCTACCATGCAAAGTGAGCAGAGATCCCCTGTGGCCTTTGTCAGAAGTAAGTTGGGGCATTTGTGGCATGTCCTGTGGGTTTTGCCCATGATGACTCTTAGGAGACACAAGGGAAGAAGACCAGGGACTGGTTAGTAGACTCCGCAGTGTTGGACGAACAACAAATTGTAAAAATATTTATTATTACATTTTTTTTTTGTATGGTTGCCTGTGCTACTTCAGCCATCTTGGGGGTCACCCTCGCTGTATACTATAATGTGAACTAAAGGCAAGCCCCTTGGTGCAGCTCTGCTTTGGTGATCTGGCCCTTTAAGTTGCTAATCATGGCATGCTGGCAGCAGCCTCAATCATGGCTGCTGACAGGAGTCAGAGCCATCATGTTGTGTGTGTCTACCCTTCTGTGTTACTGAAGACCCTAAACATGGTCACCAACCCCACCCCGAATACCATCTTGTGTGAGGCAGTCTTTTCATGTGTTGACAAATAACTCTTCCACCAGTTAACTCGAGGAACATGTAAAATAGACTCTCATCTCTCAAAAGGTGACAGGGACATTCTCGATAATGTGCATTGCAACTGGAGGCCATTTCTGGTAGTGCCTGATAGCTGCCAGAGTTATGACCACATGACATCTGAAATCTCACTTCTTGCAAGAGTTACTGGATGAAGGGGAGATGATCACTAGCATGGGCATGTCCAGAAATGGAGTCAAACTTGCAGCATGAAATCTACACAAAGGACTCTGTGGGCAGTCCAGGCAACATGTCAGAGGGGCTGTAAAACTGCCACATGAAGTCTGGATCATGGCCATGGACTCTGGAGATTACCACTGGTGTCTGGAAATGGGGAACTGCTGCAGCACTGTTCAGGATCCTTCCCCTCTCTGACCTCATTAAATCAGAACTCAGATTCATCAGAGTGAATAGTAATGCTATGTAGTGCACAAGATTAAAATTCGGCATGCAGGCAAGCTGTAGAGGGGTATCTAATGTGTTCACCACTCTTGGCTGAACGAGGTGAACTGAGAGGGGAATTGAGGTGCTTCTGCCTCTGCTTGCTTGCAGGCTCACTGAGGGGTGCTCTGAACTGGAGCCTGTTTCAGACATCAGTCCCCTGGCTGAGCAAGGTAAGCTGAGGGGTATGTTCCATACACTGCCACTGTCCTAGAGCAATGTCCCTACTCAACCCCAGAAGAACAAGGTAACCTGGGGAGCTGCAGAACTTGGTTTTCCTGAATGATTATGCGAGTACTCTAATGCTGTCACCACCCTGATGCTCTCAAGTGGTTAAACTAATCTTGAAAATTTTAGCTGGTGGCACCAGACCTAGCAAGGCAACATTAAGAGGGGTACTGCTCAAGCCAATAGTTATTTTTCTATGGTTGTAGTAAATTAATTCTCTTACCTCTGAAGTTATTGGCAAAGAGCCAAGCAAAACACGATCAGCCTGATGGGATGCACAAAAAGAATGGAGGAAGGGGTGACTCAAGAGGGAGGAGACAGATCAAGTTATGAATCTGATATCTATTTGTGCAACAGCCTGAGAGGAGATGGCAGAATAACCCATCTGTTGAGACCTGGAGTGCTGAAAAAAGGTGTGATAGATAATTCACAGTTTGTGTTGATTGCGAATGGGAAGTTAGACACTTTGCTAGATGAAAGCTACATGAATTTGTCCACTGGCAAATCAAAGTCAGGTGAAATTCACAAAGCATTTTGTGAAGCAAATTTCACTGATTTTGCCCACCACTACTGAGAATACAGTGGATTTCCAGATATATATGGCATCATTGCAAAAGAACTACACTTAGGTATTCATTAGGATTGAAGCACAAAGCCATAGTAGAAAGGAATTGTAATGTTAAGGCAATATGTCCCATGAACAGTAATGATTGTGTGGTGTGGCATTCCTTTGGGTTTGAATGATTGTTGCAAGCAGCACTGACATTAACCCAGGACCATCAATCAAGGCACATAAATGTTCTCACACACTAATGCTTTGAGAGATGGTGCCAAAGTTATGGTGATGCCAACATTACTCGAGCAATTGTTTAAACAATTACTGTGTTTTTTTGCAATTAATTTGCAGCCTTTTGAAAAGAATATTTAGTAACAAATGTACAGCAATTTATAATGACAAAGATGACTTTAGTCCTTCCTTCACCCCATTCCATGCAAAGTAGCCTGTGGCATTTAGTGACCCTTCTTACCCTGCTTCTAGACCAAGCAATTCCTGGGTCCAGTGGCAACCCCTCCCTTACACTGACTAAGCAGTCCCTGACATCCTGTGGCACCACCTTCCTTTGTCCACCACCAAAGTCAAGCAATCCCTGGCATCTAGTTGCATCCCATCACCATGCCTCAAGCCAAGCAATTCCTGTTGTCCAATGGCACTTGCGCACCCTGCCCCAAGCCAAGCAGTCAGTGTCATCCAGTTGCACCTCACCTTGCTCATAAAGTAAACAATCCTCCCTGCCTCCCAATGGAGACCCATCACAAACCATCCACTAATCTTCTCAGCCATCTGCCCTCTGAATGACAGAATCTTAGTAGCCAGTATCAGAGCCACCTCTGAAAATTGTAGACCTACACTATACCAATGAGCCAATGCCCACTTCTTTATAATAACAGTAGATCAATGTTTAATATCGGTATTGCACTTTATAAGCATTTAAAACTTTGTTGCAGTAAACACAGATGCATACAAACATAGTCCATGATGGCAGAAAAAGACCAGCGCTCCATCCAGTCTGACCATACTCCCTATAATCACTGGAACCATCCCTGGAACCTATTGTTCCTCCAGGGTACTAACCCTCCCCATCCTACCCCCATCGAATAGATGCACTCTTGAAATTTATAGGGCAGGCATATGCAGTTAATGCTGCTTCTACAGGAGTTCAACAGACCATATTTTATATTCTGTTAGCAACTGCAGTTCTTCAGAGCTTCTAGTCCAAGAATTACGTCTTTTACCCAAACTTGTAAACAAGTAAAGTTTCAAATGCACCAGCTAACAGACTCAGACTGCACCTGAGATACAACCTGGAGAAATACTCCTACAGTGTGCTACATGCTTACTTTTCAGGACCATGCCCCTTCTTCAGAGATAATGTATATGGTCTTAAGATTTATTTATTTATTTAGTTAGTTTTTGTTAACCAGGAAAGGAAGACTAGACAATTCTGCCTATTTTCAGCCTCATCCTCGGGGAGGGGGATACCAATGGATGCCAGTAGATGCCAATGAGGAAATGATGATGGATACAGACTTTATAGAAGCAGGTGCTAACCTGCAAAATGACCTTGAAGAACAATGCCGAGAATCCAGGCACAACTCACACAAGCTGAGGTGACATACCAGGATGAAAGAAGGAAGCTGGAGGAGGACTAATGCACTGAAATCTGGCCAATGGAAAATCATGTACACAAATGCCCACAGTCTTGGAAACAAGATACCAGACCTGGAGGCAACAATGACATAGGCTAAACTGGACATAGTAGCCATTAGTGAGACATGGTTCACCAGTAACCACGCTTTCGAGACTTCAGTACCCGCTATGTACTGTTCAGAAGAAACCAAAGTGCAAAAAGGGTGGTAGAGTGGCCCTTTATGTCAATGAAAATATCAAAGCTATAGAAATTCAGAATACACATAAGGAGCCAGAAGAACGGTGGGTCACCCTGGAAACAGGAAATGGGACAGCCATATGAACTGGGGTTGTCTACAGGCCTCTAGACCAGGGGAAGGACATAGACACATTACTGTTAGAAGTTATACAAAACATGACAGCTAAAGGGGAGGTTCTGATAATGAGAGACTTCAACATGCCAGATACAGATTGGTCAATACCAGCAGGAACATCCAACAGAACTAGACACATAGTGGATTCCCTGCAAGGGGGGGCTTAAACAATTGGTACAACAACCCACAAGAGACAGGGCTATCCTGGCTCTACTACTGACTAATGGGGAAAGGATCACAGATCTCCAGGTAGAAGGTCACCTGAAGGCCAGTGACCATCACATGGTATGGTTCAGTTTGTCCACTAGAACTAAATCATCCCATTCCAAGGCAAAAATATGGGACTTCAGAGGAGCTGACTTTGATAAGATGGCCAACAGAGTTAAGCTAGCCATGGCAAGAATAAATACAGGTGAGGGGGTACAGGCAAAGTGGTAAGCATTAAGGATGCAATACTTGAAGCAACATCCCATTGTGTTAAGGAGAAAAGCAAGAGCAAAAGAAGGAAGAAACCACTTTGGTTCTCAAAAACAGTAGCAGAAAAGATCAGAGCAAAAAGGCTGGTCTTCAGGAAATATAAGGAAACACAGTGGGACAAAGATAGGAAGGCATACCAAACTTTCCTAAGGGGAGCAGGGAAGGCAGTAAGGCAGGCAAAGGCCCAAACTGAGGAAACACTAGCATGAACAGTAAAAGAAGGGGGACAAGACTTTCTACAGATTCATTCATGAAAGGAGAAAGTCCAGAGGGGGTATTGCTAACATCAAAGGTGATAAGGGGGATTGTGTGGAGGAGGACCAAGGAAAAGCATCTATCCTAAATAGATACTTCTGCTCAGTATTTACTGAGGAGAAGGTAGGCAGTACCTACAGCTCAGCACTATGGACATGGGGGAGGGAGGTGTGCGCAAGTCTCTTCACAAATGAAAGGGTCCTACAAGAGCTCACTAAGTTCAGAGTGGACAAGGAAATAGGACCTGATGGCATACGTCCCAGGGTACTAAAGGAGCTAAGGGTGGAACTAGCAGAGCCATTATCAGAACTATTTAGTGAGTCTCTGAGCATAGGAGAGGTCCCATAAGACTGCTCCACAAGAGTGGCAGCAGGGAGGAGGCAGGGAGCTACAGACCAGTTAGTCTTACCTCAGTAGTGGGCAAGAGTATGGAGGCACTCCTTAAGGAAAGGATAGTGCAACACCTGGAATCCATAGGAGCACTGGATCCAAGACAGCATGGGTTTACAACAGGAAGGTCCTGTCAAACTAATCTCATAGATTTCTTTGACTGGGTAACCAGAGTGGTGGACCAAGGGGGTGCAGTTGATGTCACCCACCTTGACTTCTTTTTTTTATTTACTTATTCATTTTGATGACCAGGTAGGGCCACTGAGCCCCAAGGGTCCCTTTTTCAGGGTGACCCAGAAATGTAATTACATGGAGAAATACAGACAGGGAAAAGGTTACAGTGCATACAGATAATTTGAACAGCTTACAGTCATACATAGCATACAATGCTTGCTTGTGTGGTTAGAGACCATGCTGTACTAATGTTGAGCAGCTGAAGGGGTTATGGGGGGGCAGTCAGGTGTCATGACAGTGGCAAGTGCTTTTAATACTGTTTCACACAGAAGACTGATTAATAAGCTGGGTAGGCTCGGTGGGCTGAAGTTGGTCAACTTGGTGGCAAACTGGTTATTGGCAGAAACAGAGAGTGGTGGTAAACGGTATACAGTCAGAAGAGATGCAAGTCACAAGTGGGTTACCTCAGGGATCAGTCCTGGTGCCAGTCCTCTTCAATATCTTCATCAGTGACATTGCAGATCGACTGGAGGGCAAGGTTTGCCTGTTTGCAGATGACACCAAGTTCTGCAACAGAGTAGATTATGCAGATGGGGTGGGCAGAATGGGAAGAGATCTGGAAAAACTAGCAAAATGGTCTGAACAGTGGGTTTAACGCAAAGAAGTGCAAGATCATGCACATAGGGAAGAGACACCCATAAGCTACCTATAGGTTGGGAGGAGTTGCTGGCAATCATAAAGGAAGAAAGAGACTTGCGCATCATCATCATCACAGATGACCTGAAATCATCTAAGCAGACCACTAAAGCAGTAGGTAAGGCTAGAGGGATGTTGGAGTGTATTGCAAGTCATAAGAGGGAGGTAAGCAGAGCTGAATCAGGTGTGGAATCAGTGCTTTGGCTTCTCAGAAGGAACTAGAAGGGGGACAGGATCAGATCTACAGTACAGTAGCTTCTTGTTTTACATTGTTGTTTTTTTGGATTCTACTTGGTAGAATGTTATTTCTTTTCTTTCTTACTACTAAGGGGCTAGCAGGGTATTGTTTGGGGCTGTTGGAATTTTTAAACCTGTTTTGGTAGCTATAAGTGGGCTCATTTGTTTGGTTCACTGTGTGGCAGGCTGCATTTGTAGAGGCCTATTTCTTCTGTTTTAAAACATATTTGGTGTAATTTAACTGTGTCTGTTTCTTTGAATTGGAGACCAATATCTTCTAATTCCAAGCCTATTTTGATGTGTTGTTGGTGAAGCTGTTTGAATTGGAGTCCTGTTTCTTTGGGTAGCAAACCTATTTTGGGGGCTTTGAGTGGAACTGTGATTCATTGTTGCTGGCTTCACTAGCTGCAAAGTTTGAGTGCACAGTGGGGGAGGGTGCTAATGGTCTGGCCAGGTCTCACTCAGTAGGGAGGCAGAGCTGAATCAGATGTGGAGTCAGTGCTTTGGCTTCTCAGAAGGAACTAGAAGGGGGACAGGATCAGATCTACAGTACAGTAGCTTCTTGTTTTACATTGTTTTTTGTGGATTCTACTTGGTAGAATGTTATTTCTTTTCTTTCTTACTACTAAGGGGCTAGCAGGGTATTGTTTGGGGCTGTTGGAATTTTTAAACCTGTTTTGGTAGCTATAAGTGGGCTCATTTGTTTGGTTCACTGTGTGGCAGGCTGCATTTGTAGAGGCCTATTTCTTCTGTTTTAAAACATAATTGGTGTAATTTAACTGTGTCTGCTTCTTTGAATTGGAGACCAATATCTTCTAATTCCAAGTCTATTTTGATGTGTTGTTGGTGAAGCTGTTTGAATTGGAGTCCTGTTTCTTTGGGTAGCAAACCTATTTTGGGGGCTTTGAGTGGAATTGTGATTCATTGTTGCTGGCTTCACTAGCTGCAAAGTTTGAGTGCACAGTGGGGGAAGGGTGCTAATGGTCTGACCAGAGGCCTCAGCTACCTGATTGTTTCTGGAAGACTTGGGCTGGTCCCACTTCAAACCCCTCACCCCACCCACCCCGGTCCATTATTTCCTTTATACTAGGGGTTCTGATGTCACTTCTCAAACAGGCAAATGATATGCACCTGTCATAGCAGAAGCAGACATCCAGGAATGGAACAGCAGCAAGTGAAGAGGTGACTGGTCTCTCAGTGGAAGGGAAGTAAATGCAAATCTAGGAGCTTTCATTATTACTTCTTCAGCATTGATATTGCATTGGGAAAAGGAGGAGTAGGAGTTTGAAGAAGGTTGTGCAATGGCTACTTAAAGTCTCTTTTGAGTGTGGATAGGAAGGATAGGAATATAAAAGCAGTTGCTCAATATATCGAAATGTGCAACAAAGAAGGTAAGGGAAATAAAGAAAATGTTTTGCACTGATAGAGGGGAAGAGGGAGACTTGGGGGAATGTTTGGTATCCTGCATCTGGAAGAGTGGGGTCACTGGTGGGCAATGACAGCAATGGGTAGGTGGTAGGCTGCAACAACTGCGGTGCACCAATCTTTCTAAACATTGCCTGGAGGTGGAGGATGTTTAGTGTGCAGCCACATAGAAAAACTTAGAAAGGAGATTGAGGGTCTGCAGGAGGAACTAAGACAGGTAAGGCAGATTGGGGGTGGGTTTAGCCCAATACTGGAGGGAGGAAGAAGGGGAGATGAGGGAGGGCGATTTAAGCCAACAATGGTAAGGAAAGGGTCAGAAGAAGGGAAGCAGAGACAAAGGGGCCCAGGCCAGGAAGAATGATTGCCGGGGAAACCAGGACAGGAGACAAAAGACAAATGGAAGGAGGAGATAGGGACTTGTGAGGGAGGCAAGAAGTGGCAAAAGTCATGGAGTGGAAAGGAGAGAACAGGTTACTATGCAGAGAGGAGCGGCATTTGTGAAGGGTCTTCAGAAAATAGTTGTGCACTGCTAGAGAGGAAGAAGGTGGAGGAGGGAATGATGACATTAGAGGAGTAATTGATAAATGCCTGACCAAACTGAGCGGGGAAGTTCTGCGGAGAATTGCAATAGGGTAAAAGGGGAAATAATGTGCAGAAGGAAGAAGAGGAGCTGGAAATGAGAGAGGAGATGAATGGAAGCAAGCAGGGAGTAAGAGGGTGGAATCTTAGTGCTGGGGACTCAATACTAAGAGGAGTTAGGTGGGTAGCAAGGGGAGAGGCATAGTCGATTTGGGTGGAGGCCATGCCAGAATGACAGCGGAAAGGGTGGGACGGTCTGTTCTGAAATATGCTAGAAGGGTAGGGACAAGCCTCATTTAATTATACATCTTGGGACAAACAACCTGGCTGACAAGACAGTAGATATAGTCCAGAGGAAGTTTGAGGAACTAGCACAATTATGTGAGGGGTAGGAAGATCAGTAACTTTTTCTGAGATACTTCCGTGCCAAAGGCAAGCACAACAAGAAAGCTGAGAATTGAGGAATTTAACGGATGGCTAAGAACCTGGTGTTGTGCTAAAGGGTATGGGCTGTTGGGGGAGGGAGGGACCTGGGAGGACAGTAGCCTCTATGCCAAGGACAGACTACACTTGAGTGAGGAGGGAAAGAAAGTGTTGAAACAGAGGATGGAAGAGTATATAGAGGAAGTTGGGAATTTAAACTAGGAGTGGGGGGTGGCAGTTGGGGAAGAGATATGCAGAGACCACAGGTTGGGAAATCATATGAGCTTACCCCTCATAACAGTGAAAAAGGACAAATGGCAAGTACTATTGGTGATGCTAGGAATGAAGGGCAGGATGGTGGGGGGAAGGGGTGGAAGGTGGTTACCCTTAATGCTAGGAGCCTTGGGAGGAAAACTGCAGAGTTACAAGTTCTCATGGCAGAGGGAGAGGTGGACATTGCAGCCATCACGGAAACATGGGCCACCCAATATAATGACTGGGACCTGTCTGTACGAGGGTACAGGTTATTTCATAGGGACAGGGTGATTGGGAAAGGAGGGGGGGTGGCACTGTATGTGAAGGAAGGACTGAAGTGTGTAAGGGAGGAAGGGGAGGAGGATAGTACGGAGTCACTTTGGGTGCAAATCCAGGATTCCAAGAATAGGATTCTTAGAATGGGAGTGGTGTACAGGCCACCATCTCAGATGGAGGAGTTAGACAGGGAACTAGCGGGACAGATCAGGAGGACCTGCGAGAAGGGTAGTGTGGTGATTGCGGGGATTTCACATGCCAGGAGTGGACTGAGCACCCCAACAACCAGGAACAGAAGGGAGCAGGTACTGCTGGATGCCTTCAGGACAGCTTCCTGCTGCCAATGGTCAGTGAACCAACCAGGTTATGGAATACCCTTGACCTTGTGCTGGCAAATGAGGACTTTGTGAGAGAACTTACAGTGGAGGAACTGCTGTCAGGAGTGACCACCACTCAGTATGGCTCACTTTGGATATGGGCAAGGAAGGAGTGGAATCTGGCACAAGAGTGCTGAACTTCAGGAGGGCCGACTTTGGGAGGATGGGGAAGTGGTAAAGGTACCTGGCCAGAATTCAATCTAGTATGGATACTAACCAGAGGTGGGAGCTCATAAAGCTGGGGATAGTGAGGCAACTAAACCTGCTGCAAAGCCCAGAGCAAGAAGGCTAGGGCTAAGAAACCGAACTGGTTGAGCAAGGAGGTCATGGAAAAGGTAAGGAGGAAAAGAGCTGCCTTTAGGAAGTACAAGAAAACAGGGAGGGGGGAGGACAGAGAGGAGTACTTGACAGAATCGAAGGAGGTGACAAGGGCAGTAAGGGGAGCCAAAGCATCTATGGAACTCAGGCTGGCACAAGGCATTAAGAAGGGGGAGAAGGACTTCTTTAAGTACATCAGGGAGAAAAGGAGCTGTAAGGACCACATAGTAAGGATTAGGAAGGAGGGGGGTTGGGTGGAAGCAGGGTACGATAAGGCGGAAGCACTAAATGAGTACTTCTGCTCAGTATTTACTAAAGAGAAGAGGGGGATGACACCCAAGGTGGGAGAAATGGCAGAAGCAGGGGGAAGTGGTGACAGATGGGGAAATCATGGAGGGCAGAGTTCGAGAGGGTTTGAAGGCACTGAGGGTGGACAAGGCGCCAGGCCCAGATGGCATCCACCCCAGGGTACTGAAGGAGCTGGCAGAGGTCCTTGCAGACCTTTGGCAGACCTGATTAATGCCTCATTACATTCGGGGTGTGTACTCAGGACTGGAGGATGGTCATGTGGTGCCCCTCCACAAGAGTGGCCCCAAGGATGAACCGGAACTACAGATCAGCGAGCCTCACATCCATCGTGGGTAAGCTAATGAAGACTATCCTGAAGGAGAGGCTGGTGGCCCTCCTAGAGGCCAAAGGACTACAGGACAGCAGACAGCATGGCTTCATACATGGCAGATCATGCCAAACCAACCTGGTCGAGTTCTATGACTGGGTATCTAGGCAACTGGACAGGGGCCATGCAGTGGATGTCCTGTATCTGGACTTCAGTAAGGCATTCGACTCGGTGCCACATGGAAGGCTGGGAAGGAAGTTAGTAGGCACAGAGGCGGGTGCAAAACTGGTGAGATGGGTAGGAAACTGGCTGCAGGGAAGGCAACAGAGTGTGGTGGTGGGTGGGGAGCTCTCACACCCAAGGGCAGTGATGAGCGGTGTCCCACAGGGCTTGGTGTTGGGACCAGTGTTGTTTGGGATATTCATTGCAGACATATCATGGGACATCAAGAGCAAGATCAGTCTGTTTGCTGATGATACCAAGGTTGGCGCGGTGGTGGATGACCTAGAGGGATGGCAGGGGTTGCAGGATGATCTGGCAAAGCTTGAAACCTGGTCAGACACCTGGCAACTGGGCTTTAATGCCAAAAAGTGCAAGATGCTGCATTTTGGGATGAAGAACCCAAGGAGGAGTTACCAGCTAGGGGAGTGCAGCTAGCCCAGACAAAGGAGGAGAAGGATCTGGGGGTGCTTATTACAGGGTCAATGAACAACTCGGCACAATGTAGGAAGGCAGCTGCAAAGGCCGACAAAATGCTGGGTTGTATTGCAAGGGGTATATCCTCGAGGAGGGAGGAGGTGATTCTGCCACTGTATAGGTCATTAGTTAGACCACACCTGGAGTACTGCATGCAGTACTGGCGTCCGTATCTGAAGAGGGACATTAAGTTACTGGAGGGGGTGCAGCGCAGGGTGACAAAGATGATCGAGGGGCTGGGGGACTTACCATACGAGAGGAGGTTGAAGGAGTTGAACATGTACTCACTGGAGGAGAGGAGAGGAGAGACAGGGGTGACATGATTGAAACCTTTAAATACATGAAAGGAATAAACAAGACAGGTACAGAGGGGCTGTTCAAAGTAAGGGAGGGGAGGGCCACCAGGGGCCATGATATGAGACTGGAGCGAGGAAGGTTCAGGAGGGAGATGAGGAGACACTTTTTTACAGAGAGGGTGGTGGCTGGGTGGAATGCGTTACCTGCAGAAGTGGTATGCAGTAGAACAATGGACTGCTTCAAATGAGGATGGGACAGGACAAGGAGGAGGGTTAATGAAGG
Source organism: Neoceratodus forsteri (assembly GCA_016271365.2). Classification (NCBI taxonomy): domain Eukaryota; kingdom Metazoa; phylum Chordata; order Ceratodontiformes; family Ceratodontidae; genus Neoceratodus; species Neoceratodus forsteri. The sequence continues at coordinate 12,638,928 of JADMNL010000027.1, forward strand.
GGAAGGGTGGAAGGGAGGGGCAGCTGCAGAATAAGGGGTGCTAGCTGCACATTCGAGCAGACTTGATAGACCTCTAGGCCTTTATCTGCTGGCAAATTTCGTATGTTCGTAATAATCCCTCTTTACAAGACACTGGTTAGGCCCCATCTGGAGTACTGTGTACAGTATTGGAGGCTGCACCTGCACAAGGACATTAACAAAATAGAGGCAGGCCAGAGAAGGGCAACCAAAATGGTGCACGGGCTGCATCATAAACATATGAGGACAGATTAATGGAGCTCAGTATGTATACCATAGAGCAAAGGAGGGAGAGAGGTGATATTATCAAACATTCAAACATCTTAAGGTCATTAACAAAGTGAAAGGGTCTAACATGTTTCAATATAAGAAAAGTAGCAGGACAAGAGGATGCAGCATGAGATTAGAGGGAGACCAATTAAGGGCTAATGTGGAAGTTCTTTTCACAGAAAGGGTGGTGGATGCACGAACAGCCTGCCTTAGGAAGTGGTGGATATGAATACAGTGCAGGGCTTCAAACAGGCATGGATAATACAAGGGAGTAATACAGAGGAGTATGCACAAGGTGGGTGGAAAGGATGAGAAGGGACTTGGCAAGGTTAGAGGAATGGTCAAATGTATGGCAGCTTAGATTCAATGCTAAGAAGTGCAAGGTCATGCACCTGGGAAACAAAACCCAGGGAAGAGTACACAATGGGGGTGAGATACTAACAACAACAAAATGGAAAGGGACCTGGGGTAGTCATATCAGATGACCTAAAGGTGGGCAAGCAATGTGAGAGGGCAGCAAGAAGGGCTAGGGGATACTGGGATGCATAGGGAGAGGCATCACCAGTAGAAAACAGGAAGTTATTATCCCTCTGTACAGACAGTTGGTGAGACCCCATCTGGAGTACTGCGTGCAGTTCTGGAGACCCAATCTCTGCAAAGACATAGACAGGATGGAAGCTGTCCAGAGGAGGGCAACTAAAATGGTGCAGGGTCTGCACCGGAAGACATATGAAGAGAGACTTAAGGAGCTAAATATGTATAGCCTCGAGGAAAGGAGGGAGAGGGGGGACATGATAGAAACTTTCAAGTACCTCAAGGGAATCAACAAAGTCCAAGAGGGTAGCAACTTTCAAAAAAAGAGGTGTGCAAGAACAAGGGGCACAATTTGAAGATAGAAGGGGCAGCTCAGAGGTAACTTAAGGAAGTATTTTTTCACTGAGAGGGTTGTGGATGCATGGAACAGCCTTCCGGAGGAGGTTGTGGAGTCAAAAACAGTGGTGGAATTCAAGCATGCATGGGACAGTCATAAGGCAATTCTAGGGGGTAGGGGTAGGAAGAAGAAGGCTGCTGGTTAACTAGGATCTGCAGCTTATCCATTAGGTAGGGAAATGGGCAGACTGGGTGGGCCAAGTGGTCCTTATCTGCTGTCAAAATCTATTTTTCTATGAATAAATAGGCCATTGACAGAGTGAAGGCCTGTGGAATATTCATAAGGTAGAAAAAATGGGCAGACTGGATAGGCCTTGCGGTCCTTGTCTGCCATCAACTTCTCTGTTTCTGTGAGGACAAGAAATGCAAACAGGAGAAAGGAAACTCCCCAAAAATGGCCTCCGCTATGCCGACAAAACTGTTTGTCTTTCAAACAGAGCAGCGTGGTTCCATGTCATAATGGCAATCGCGGAATAGCGATCTCCATTACGGTGAGTATACATCACCAAAAATGAATTTTGGTGATGCACACTCACAGCGAGACAAAAACGGTGCCCGAGAACTATGGGTCTTATTCCTGTCACTATCAGAAGTGTTCTATGATGCCTCATCAGGAATCCCCATGAATCCTCACAAAATGAGGAGAGAGGGCAAACAGAAGGCTGCAGCCAATCGCTGCCATCCCTGCCCCACAGCACTCAGCTGAGCTGGGCTTCCCCGTCCGCCATGGCAGTCATGGCACCCTAGCCGACTCAAGGAACCATGAGGCCGGGAGGGACAGTGAGGGAGGACTCGGGAAAGCCACAGCCAATCGCCTGCCATACCTGCACCACAGCACCCAGCTGATCACCGGGGCTTCGCTCTGCCAGCAGGTGGTCGGTGGCACCTTAGCCAACTCAGGGAACCACGAGGCCGGGAGGGACAGCGAGGGAGGACTCGGGAAAGCCGCAGCCAATCGCCTGCCATCCCTGCCCCACAGCACCCAGCTGAGCGCCGGGGCTTCACTCCGCCAGCGGGCGGTCGGCAGCACCTAGCCGACTCAGGGAACCACGAGGCCGGAGGAGGACTGTGGAAAGCCAAGGCAAGAATAATCGCCTGCCATCCCTGCCCCACAGCACCAGCTGAGCACCGGGGCTTGCCACAAGCGGCAGTCGGTAGCACCTTACGACTCAGGGAACCACGAGGCCGGAGGGACAGCTAGGAGGACTAGAGAAAGCCGCAGAGCCAATCGGTAAGCGAGCGCTTCTCTAGGCACAGCAGCCGTTTGGCCCTCCTGCCCCCACTGACTTACACTGACTGAGCTCAAGCCATACCGAAATCTGTCTGGGACTTGGGATTTTTCCTGTATTCTTGCAAAATTCCCCAAAAAGAGCTGTCTTCTATTTTGCTGCATCTGTAAAGGAATCTGTTGATTTGATTGTATTTTTGCTGTAATTCTAAATCCCTTGTATCCGGAGTGGACCAGACGCTGAGGCGCCTCTTCCATCCTTAAACTGTGTAATATACCTAAAAGGTGCTGTTTTCTGCTAATGTAATTGCAAGGGAACTGCTGATTTATTGCTCTTTACTGTGATTGAAATCCTTTTGCATTTGTAAGGTGGGCCAGATGCTGAGGCACCACAGCACCCCACCACAGCCTTTTGTTGTGCAGATTTAGTCAGTGACAAACAGGAACACTTGTTTGCTTCTATTTAATTGTTGCACCTTCCTCTGTCTCTCTCCAGCCTGCCATCCTGCCCTACAGCACCAGCTGAGCGCTGGGTTCGCCCGCCAGCGGGCGGTCAGCTGCACCTTAGCCGCCCAGGGAACCACGAGGCTGGGAGGGACAGGCGGGAGGACTCGGAAAGCTCTCAGCCAATCGGTAAGCGAGCGCTTCTCTAGGCACAGCAGCCAATTGGCTCTCCTGCCTCCATTGACTTACACTGACTGAGCCTGCCATACCGAAATCTGTCTGGGACTTGGGATTTTCTTCCCTGTATTCTTGAAAAATTCCCCAAAAAAGAGCTGTCTTCTGTTTTGCTGCATCTGTAAAGGGAATCTGTTGATTTGATTGTATTTTGCTGTAATTCTAAATCCCTGGTATCTGAAGCGGGCCAGACGCTGAGGCGGCACTTTCCATCCTTAAACTGTGTAATATACCTAAAAGGTGCTGTTTTCTGCTAATGTAATTGCAAGTGGAAACTGTTGATTTATTGTTTTACTGTGATTACAAACTTTTTTGCATTTGTAAGGTGGCCAGACACTCAGGCACCACAGCACCCCCCCACAGCCTTTGTTGTGCAGATTTAGTCAGTGACGAACAGGAACACTTGTTTCTGCCTCTATTTAATTGTTGCACCTTCCTCTGTTCTCTCTCCAGCCTGCCATCCTGCCCCAGAGCACCCAGCTGAGCGCCGGGCTTCGCTCCGTCAGCGGGCAGTCAGCGGCACTTAGCCGACTCAGGGAACCATGAGGCCAGGAGGGACAGTGAGGGAGGACTCGGGAAAGCCGCAGCCAATCGGTAAGCGAGCGCTTCTCTAGGCACAGCAGCCGTTTGGCTCTCCTGCCCCCACTGACTTACAATGACTGAGCCTGCCATACCGAAATCTGTCTGGGACTTGGGATTTTCTTCCCTGTATTCTTGCAAAATTCCCCAAAAAAGAGCTGTCTTCTATTTTGCTGCATCTGTAAAGGGAATCTGTTGATTTGATTGTATTTTTGCTGTAATTCTAAATCCCTTGTATCCGAAGTGGGCCAGACGCTGAGGCGCCTCTTTCCATCCTTAAACTGTGTAATATACCTAAAAGGTGCTGTTTTCTGCTAATGTAATTGCAAGGGGAACTGCTGATTTATTGCTCTTTACTGTGATTGAAATCCTTTTTTGCATTTGTAAGGTGGGCCAGATGCTGAGGCACCACAGCACCCCCACCACAGCCTTTTGTTGTGCAGATTTAGTCAGTGACAAACAGGAACACTTGTTTCTGCTTCTATTTAATTGTTGCACCTTCCTCTGTCTCTCTCCAGCCTGCCATTCCCTGCCCCACAGCACCCAGCTGAGCGCTGGGCTTCGCCCGCCAGCGGGCGGTCAGCGGCACCTTAGCCGGCTCAGGGAACCACGAGGCTGGAGGGACAGCGAGGGAGGACTCGGGAAAGCCTCAGCCAATCGGTAAGCGAGCGCTTCTCTAGGCACAGCAGCCAATTGGCTCTCCTGCCTCCATTGACTTACACTGACTGAGCCTGCCATACCGAAATCTGTCTGGGACTTGGGATTTTCTTCCCTGTATTCTTGAAAAATTCCCCAAAAAAGAGCTGTCTTCTGTTTTGCTGCATCTGTAAAGGGAATCTGTTGATTTGATTGTATTTTGCTGTAATTCTAAATCCCTGGTATCCAAAGCGGGCCAGACGCTGAGGCGGCACTTTCCATCCTTAAACTGTGTAATATACCTAAAAGGTGCTGTTTTCTGCTAATGTAATTGCAAGGAAACTGCTGATTTATTGTTTACTGTGATTACAAACTTTTTGCATTTGTAAGGTGGGCCAGACACTCAGGCACCACAGCACCCCCCCACAGCCTTTTGTTGTGCAGATTTAGTCAGTGACGAACAGGAACACTTGTTTCTGCCTCTATTTAATTGTTGCACCTTCCTCTGTCTCTTCTCTCAGCCTGCCATCCCTGCCCCAGAGCACCCAGCTGAGCGCCGGGCTTCGCCGCCAGCGGCAGTCAGCTGCACCTTAGCCGACTCAGGGAACCATGAGGCTGGGAGGACAGTGAGGAGGATCGGAAAGCCACAGCCAATCGGGTAAGCGTAGCACTTCTCTAGGCACAGCAGCCGATTGGCCTCCTGCCCCATTGACTTACACTGACTGAGCCTGCCATACCGAAATCTGTCTGGGACTTGGGATTTTGTTCCCTGTATTCTTGAAAAATTCCCCAAAAAAGATCTGTCTTCTATTTTGCTGCATCTGTAAATGGAATCTGTTGATTTGATTGTATTTTTAGTGTAATTCTAAATCCCTGGTATCCGAAGTGGACCAGACGCTGAGGCGCCACTTTCCATCTTTAAACTGTTTAATATACCTAAAAGGTGCTGTTTTCTGCTAATGTAATTGCAAGGGGAAACTGCTGATTTATTGCTCTTTACTGTGATTACAAATCCTTTTTTGCATTTGTAAGGTGGGCCAGACACTGAGGCGCCACAGCACCCCCCACAGCCTTTGTTGTGCAGATTTAGTCAGTGATGAACAGGAACACTTGTTTCTGCCTCTATTTAATTGTTGCACCTTCCTCTGTCTCTCCAGCCTGCCATCCCTGCCCCACAGCACCCAGCTGAGCGGGGGCTTCGCCTCCGCCAGCCGGGCGGCCCGAAGGCACCTAGGCCGACTCAGGGAACCATGAGGCCGGAAGTGACAGGGAGGGACGACTCGGAAAGCCGCAAAATTTGTGCCCACCTGCCCTTTCCCCTCTTGTGTGTTACTTTATAGGCATCTTCCGACGAAATCTCTTCCGCCCTCAGCATTACCCTAAACCAATAAACTGTCACACCGGCTTGCTGATCCAACCAATCAGCAACTTCACTACTCTGATAGCCAACTAACAATATCTTCCACAATGGGGAGTTTACTTCGATACTCTTTTCACTGACAGCCAATGGGTTCCACAAAGAAGATGTCCTTGTCACACAAACTAGTGTGATCCATCTGCCCAGTCTCTCTGAACCATCCCCTTTGGTTGACGCTCAGACCCTCACAAATGCCCTACCACTGCTGCATCGATTACAGTGGTGTGATCCCCAAAAAGAGACACATACCACCACACATGTATTTCAATCAAGGCTCCACTACTGGATGTACAGATCCCCCCTGAGCCTAACCACCAAGCCGCTACTTGGTGTCTCGACACAATTCCTTAACCCCACGTGGAGCACCCCAAAAGAATGGCAACAGAATAAGAGAAGGAGAACCAAAGACAGCCCCCTCTCCCTAACACTGGCAGCCCTCACGAAACTCCTGCTCTTTCTATTGCTCTGTACTGGTAACGTGGAAATCAACCCTGGACCCCCTGAATGTATCACCTTTCCATCAGACCTAACCTCAATTAAAGGCCTCAGTTTTCTGCATATTAATGTATGCAGTCTGTTGAAAAAACTTACACTGATACAAGCCTAGGTTGCCCATACCTTGCCAGACTTTCTCGTGGTATCTGAGACATGGCTCAAACCCACCACAGCAGACAGGGATGTTAACCTACCCAACTATCAGCTATTCAGAGCGGATCGCCAAACAAGGGGAGGTGGAGTAGCTATATATGCAAAATACGGTATACCTGTATCCTGTATTGCTGCAACCTCTATGCCCAAGGAATTTGAATGCCTAACCCTAAAAGTCTCTCTCCCCAATACAGCAGCTTTTCAGCTAGTTGGATGCTACAGACCCCCCTCTGCTGAACACAAGCTGTTATCCCACCTGGGGAATCTGCTCAAGCCCAGCACTGAAGAAGTCATTATTCTAGGTGACCTGAATTTCAACTGGCTTACCCAGGCAGCTGCACCTCTGGTATCATTCTGTGATACATATGGGTTCACACAACTAATTAATGAGCCAACAAGACTTAATGCAAGGAATAGTAATAACAGCACACTACTTGATATCATGCTAGTGAATAAACCACATCTATTCACACACGCTGGAGTGCTTCTCTGTGACATAAGTGATCACTGCCCCATCGCAGGGGTAAGATCCACCAGCAAAACAACAACCCCTGCAAAATTCCTCATGAGGAGATCCAAGAAAAAACATCAATATTGAAGGATATTTGCATGATCTAGCTCACTCTCCACACTGGCAAGAGTTTTATCTTGCCCATTCTGTTGAAAAAGCTCAGCAGGTGCTAAATAGCATTATAATAAATGCCCTTAACACCCATGCCCCAATCTCTAGTATCCGAATAAAAAACAAATCCTGTCATTGGTTTTCAGCTGACCTCAAAGCTGCACTGCTGGAGAGAGACAAACTCTGGAAAATGGCAAGAAAAAACAAGAATGCAAATGACTGGATGATCTTTAGGAAAGCCAGGAATAGATGCACCAAGAAAGTTAGGGATGCAAAGGCTGCCTTCTACTTGGCCGAGCTCGACTCCTCCTATCATAATCCTGCTAGGTTTTGGGGTACCATCAATGGTATGGTGGGGCAGGATGCTAGCACCTCCCTTCCAACTCAATTACACAACAGTTATGGCCCTATCACTGGCAAAATGGAAACTCTGGACACCTTCAATAACCACTTCACAACGGCTGGCCTTGCCTTTGATACCTCTCCAGCTAACCTGCTGAGGGAACAATTAAGCCCCATTACACTGGTGTTCAGAGAGCTGACTCTTCCTTCAGCTTCAAATCTCTACTGTTGAAGCAAGTAGAGGACCTATTATGGCAGCTGGATACCAAAAAAGCGCAGGGCAGACCTCTGACCCCACTTTCTAAAGATTGCGTCCCCATGTACTTGCAGTCCCCCTAACACATCTCTTTAACCTATCTCTAAACTCTGGTTCTATTCCCACACTGTGGAAGACAGCCCAAGTGGTTCCCTTTCAAAATCAGGGACCCTATGGAACTTAATAATTACAGGCCCATTTTCATTCTACCAGTGCTATCCAAGATGCTGAGAAATTAGTGAGTCACTAGTTAAGGGAGTATCTTGACAATGCTAACCTCTTGAATCAGCTCAATCTGGATTCAGAGGCCAAGCACAGCACTATCACTGCACTAGCTAAGGTCACAAATGACTGGCAAACCGAATTAGATAAAAAGAATAATGTCTGTGCAGTATTTCTGGATCTGAGCAAAGCATTCGATACTGTGGACCACGAGCTTCTACTATCATCCCTGCACTCCCTTGGCCTAGATCCACCCTCCCTTAAATGGTTCAGATGTTATCTCACCGGTAGGTCACAGCAGGTAAAAGCTGAAGGTGATCTATCCCCATTAAAACCACTGTTAAGAGGAGTCCCCCAAGGTTCTATCCTGGGTCCTATCCTTTTTGCCATTTATATAAATAATATTGATTCAACCCTCACCAATTCCTCTGTACACCTCTTTGCTGATGAAACTGTTTTGTATGTCAGCAACCCTTCGCCTGCAGCTGCTCGTGAAATCCTATAAGCAGAATTCTCCTTGTTGCAATATCAGCTACTTGAGAAAAAGCTTCTGTTAAATGCAAAGAAAACTAAAGCAATGATGTTCACAAATCAAAGCTCCACCAGCACCTCCTCTTCAATCATCCTCCCCCAGCTATGCACTATACTTGGAGAAAATCTGGAATATGTAGAAAACTTCAAATACCTAGGTGTGTGGATTGACAAGAGACTGACTCACTCATCATTTAGAAAAACTGCTAAAAAAGCTTCGCCAAAGGCTTGGCCTTCTCTATAGATTAAAACCCTTCCTAAACAGAGATTCAAAGATGAGGTTAGTCCAGGCCATTTTTCTATCAGTTGCTGACTATGCAGACTTCCTTTATAGTCACTGCCCCATCTCCTACCTACACAAGTTGGATACCTTATACCATACAGCAATAAGATTCATTACAGATCTGCCATCTAATACCCATCATTGCTCTCTTTATGCTGCAGTTGGATGGGTTTCCCTTCACCTCAGAAGGAACAGAAATGCAGCCCTATGGATTTACAGAGCATTATCAAAAAAACTTAAAACTATATTTTGGACTGCTTCACCCAGACCATTCCTAGCTTCTATGCCCTAAGAAGAAGCAACAACATCATCCTGCTCAAATTGCCCAAATTCAGCACCAGGCTAGGGAGGGCAGCAATCAGCTATTCTCTAGCTATAGCATGGAACACTCACAAAATCCCTAAAACTGCCCAATATTATTCCATTTGCATCCTTTAAACAGCATTGTACAGTCTTCTTACAGAAAATGCAATTGCTACCACTAGAGCTAGCTTTGTCATCTCACAATCTCCTCCCAAAATTAACCATATATGGCATAAATCCTTCCAGGCAGACACCCCATCTTATGGCACCCAGTAATACCTTCACCATCCTAGTATTACATTATGCTGTGTGTTTGCCATGGCCCCTCCACTGGGATATGTATATACTGTATATACTGTAAATATTAGCTTAACTTTCCTGTAACCGATTTTTATCATGTGAATGTTACTGTACATCACTGTGTTTATAAACGTTTTTCCCCTGTATGTATAACTGTTTTATATAAGTGTATGATGTATCTGTTGTGTATCAACTGTTGAACCTTGACCTTATCAGGTCCATCTTGTAAATGAGCCTTGCTCAATGATGTTCGCCTGAATAAATAAAGATTTGATGATGATGATGATGATGATGAAGAAGGAAATATTGGAGCCACACATGCTGCAGAGCACTCTGAAAATACTGATGCTGCGGCTTCCAATAGTAATACTGGTTACCAACAAATGTATATAAGTTTATTCAGTTAACCAGTGGAACTGGCTAAATGAAGAAACACAGTAAGACTGCAATACATGGGGTGTGTGGAGGTTATGCCAGACAGATTCTATGTGGGGAGGGAACTCATGAAAAGATCCATGGGTTTTACCCCTGCAGAAGTCTACGCATTTATTCATGCACCTGGGAGAGCTCATTTGATATTAGATTTTGAACCCTTGCATTAATTGACAGATTTTGGTCAAAATATGCAATCTTAAAAAATGAACTCCCTTTGAGTACCTTCTCAAGCTATACCCTTAACAAAGAGCCCAATGAAAATTATCACTGTTTTTTCTGAAATGAAGGGATAAATATAGCAGACATTCTATACTGGCTGTAAAGGAAATGTATAGTTCAGGGAAACCCAGACCATATTATAAATGCAGAGGGTTTCTGGAATGGGGGGGAGGGTGAATCAAAATAACTCTGAAGCAAACAAGCACTGATCTGGTACATTTATCAAACTGTTTTTTTCTTGGTCAGGATAAGAGGTTTATATTCTGCCCAGGACAACCATGACACTGTTACAAATGTGGCTCCCCAAGACACCTCGGCAATCAATGTGAGATTCTAAAAATGTGATCAATGTGGAGAGACTGGTCATTCCAGTTTCTTCTAGTGGATGATATTGAAGAGCAATCTTTGTGAGGAGAATGGACACAACTTTGTAGACTGTCTTTCAGCCTCGCACAATATGAGTGATTCTGACTTCGGAGGACAGTACATTTACATCAACAAGTCCGCAAGGGGAACCCCGACTTACAGACAACCTCCCTTCCCCCCCCAGGAGGTCATACCTCACAAGGACATCACAGATTGGTCCGCAGACTCTACTCAAGTTTCCACAGCCAGTTCAAATAAGGAACAGTCTATACAGGTTCCTTCAGCCCCAGTTCAAGGGGATATGCCACCCCCCAACTATACAAGACAGTGAAACCTTTGCTATAGTTATGAAAAAAGGTGCAGCATCTACTAAACGAAATGTAGAAATACCTCAGAAAGAGGTACTGTTACAAAACAAGTACATTGTTTTACAACATGACGAGATGGACATGGGGAAGACTCTGACACTACATCAATTACTTCCTCACAAAAAGACACCATCTTGGACACTAAGAATCCTTCGGTAGAGGCAAAAGAACTACCCCTAATACAGGGAAGCCCAAGAGACATAGAATGGGATCCAGAGATTCCAAAAAGACTAGTATTTCATGATTGTATTCAGCCTTTTGTGATTCCTGAGCAACTCATTATATAACTTGGCCTCTAAATATAAACAGCATTTTGTCTGAAAGGAAAAAAACTAACCACTTTCTTCCTTTTTCAGGAAACCTTGTATGACATTTTGTTTTTACAAGACACAAGACTCCATTCTTCTCAAGACATACAGTTGGCTTGTAACGTGTGATGGTAGGGGAGGTCATATTGGTCCATAGGGGATGATCTGTATAGCGGAGTAGGAATCTGTCTTAATAACAGCTCCCTTTAGCTACAGTACTTCAGTTAGTAGACATCTGCCCAGGTACAGCTTTATTGCTTGATGAGGATTTCCACTCTGTTGAATTCCATTTAATTAATATATATGCACCCCGAACTAGGGCACACAGAACTATTGAAAGCAACACAACCATACTTATATACTGTACCTCCAGGCATATTTTATATGTGGGGGAATTTTAATTGCAGCAGACTTGTAACAGATAGAGGTCCACAAACAAACAAAACATTTTGTGATGCAGCCTTTTAAACCAGCTCCTTTTATAAACAGGGTTAAAGGATGTGTTTGAACCAAAGGCTCTAAGATTCATCATACATTCTTTAAAGGCACCTCATCCACTAGAATATTATTGGTTTTTATCTCCTACTTTAACAGTTCAGGACTGTGTGGTTGTCCCTAGCATCCTTGGATCATGGGCTATTAAGGGTAATTATTTCAAATTATAAAGAAACAGCAAAAGGGCTGGATATTGGAGGATGAACAACAGCCTAATGGATATTCCACTAGCAGCAGAAGGACTGCAATATGCACTACAAGAAAGACAGTCTGTTTTTTTTTCTTATATGATTCACAACTGGAGTGGGGAGGATAAAAAAGAAATTAGGGAATATTGTCAAGCGATAGGAAAAGAAAGTGGAGGGAGCAACATATGCAATATGCAGAGTTGTGGGAAAAGTTTTACAACCTACTTTCAAAGCAGAATAGTGGGAAGGACAGCAATATTGACCAATTAACAAACATTATAGCAGCACTTAGTCACATTCAATATGACTGTATGAAAAGTTTAGAAAATAAACAAAGATTTGGCATGCAAGGAGCACAAGCAGGTATAAACCCATTTGAAACCTGTGCATGTCAAAGAAAGGCACAAAACGATGCAGTCTGTAATGACTCAGGAAGGAAAGGTAGTTTATGATCAGAAAATAATCATGGGGGAAGTGAAAAATGTTATCAACAGGATGTTCAGTACATCTCGGATGATACCAACTAAAATATTGGTTAAAACAGTGTCCTGAACAAAAACTACCACAATATCTGTGCAAAGAATTAATTAGGCCTATAACCGAACAAGAACTTGAATTTGTTATTCAGTCTTTGCCACAAGGCAAAGCACCAGGGGAGATGGCCTACCATACGAAATATATCATTGCATTTTCACTACTCTTAAAATAGATATGGTGACTTTCTTTAACACACTACTGTGTGGCTAGTACTTCTGGATAGTATGTATAAAGATTTAGTTATTCTTTTGTATAAATCGGGGGACAAACAATTGCTTACAAATTGGAGGCCGATTATCTGACTAAATTCTGACTATAAAATATGTTTTAAATTGTTAAGTCTCAGACTGGCAGCCACATTGGAACATGTCATCCATCCCTCACAGACTTTTGGGGTGCCAGGATGTAAAATACGGGATACCCTCATATTATTATAGGAGATTATGGATAACGGATAAACAGAAGAAATGTTAGGGTTCTTGTTGAGCCTCAACCAATCCAAAGTGCTCGACAGGGTGTCCCATTACTATTTATAACAAATTTTACAGGCTTATGGCTTTCCACCACAATTCCTTGCATGGCTGCAATTATGTTACAGAAATGCTACAAGTATCCCATACTTAAATGGTTGGATAAGGAAAGAATGTCCAGTTAAACAGAGGATTAGACAAGGGTGTCCCTTAAGCTCTATTCTGTATATTTTAACTTTAGACCCATTATTGTAATGTATAAATACTGCTGAACACATTTGAGGACTATCGATTCACAGTGAAGATAGGGAAATAAAAACTGCTGCATATGCAGATGGTGTGTGTTTAATATTAGCTGATAGGGCCTCAGCCACTCAAATGGAAGCCATCTTGCAGGAATTTTCAAGATGTACAGGGTCCATTATTAATTTTCAAAAAAGTAACTGTATTTCAGTAGGGACTTGGCCATGTCATAGAGAAACTATTATGGGAATCACCATTAACATGGGTTTCTGTGAAATCTTGGGGATATACCATATTTTGGTCCCGGAGATGCTGGATTCTATAATTGGGACACAGTTTAACAGAAAGCAGGGCAAAAAGTGAAACAGGTGGCACATGTCATAACTGAAGCGTATTTATATGATTAAAATATATTTACTAATCATGGTTTTGCATTTATGTATAGTTTTTCCACCCCCAAACAACTAGAAACAACCCTGTACAGTTGCTTTTTCTCCTGCCTCTGGAGTAGTAGACTGAACCCCATTAAAAGGGGGATCACATATCTGGGCAAGAAAAAAAGGGGGTCTAGCAATGATAAATCCAGTTTTGTTCTGTCACAGCATGTTCCTTTATCATAACATATGTCTTTTATTACTGGACACAAAGGTTATCTGGAGCCCCTGGGTTAGGGACCAGGTTCAACCATGGATAAAGACATGGGGCACTAAGGAACCTATAGCAAAACAAAAATCCTTGCAAGGCTTACCAAGTTATTTCCAGGACTGCTTTGAGAAACTAAAACTGCGGTTAATAACTAAACAACAGGTGTACTCTGCACCCAGGAAAGGATTTTACAACAAGGTTTTAGAGAAATTGTTTCTAGAAGTATCACATTTTGGGACTAGAGCAATACAAGAACTCGTATATGCAGGTAGAATGTTAACAAACAAACAAATACCTGATCAAATGTGGGATGTTCTTTGGTTGAGTACCCATCGACGTTTGAGTGTAAAAGATAGCTTAAAACAAAAGTACAGAAGAAAGGTACTGCCCAAGAGAAACGTGTACATCAAGGCCAGAGACAATTTGTATTTGCTTTGACCCTTTATTAAACAATTTTGGAACATGGTCCACAAAACATGGAAAGATGCCCCATTTGACAGGGTAACTCCTGAAATTCTCTTTTAGGAATTATGTCAGTAGGATGGAAGAAATTTAACTGCAATACTATGCAGATCCTTTTATTAAGCGTCAAGTATCACATCTGGATAACTCGGTATATATGAACATTACAACAGATAGAGCCATCACCTGAACAGCTCTTAAGCATTGTACAAAGTTCTATCTGGGACATTAGGTATAAAGAACAGTTGATGGTGTCACTGCACACATTCCAACAATGGTGGGGCAACATTTCTTGGTTATAGTAGGCTAAAAATGTTTTAAAAAGAATGTTAAGTGCTGGGGTGATCAGATAGGATATGTTTAGCCCATAAGGTGGGACAGTTCCCCACGAAGGTACATAGGAGAAGTGTCAGTAAAGGCGTGCTGACCATAATTCAACTGTTTCAAGTTACTTTATTTTCTTTCATTTTATTTTATGTGGACAGGAAGGTCCTTCAGTTGTACTAAAATCCACCTACCTATTTAGTGGAGGGGAGGGGTGGTGGTATTACTTAAGTTTCATTCTTATTATTTAGTTTTGTATATACAATGGGAAGTAACCTGTAGGGGGTATGATTGAAATATTTTTTGATTTCCTTTATTTGTTGATCTGTATATTAATTTTGTGTGAATTAATGCTGTTTGTAACTATTTGCTTTGAAGTTATAATAATACAAGTTTCCTACTCTAAAAGTAGTGGAGGGTGGGTAGGGTGTATACTGAACTATTTAATTTACTTTCTTCGATTTCAATTTGTATATTTATTTCATGTGATTTCTAACATGTATTGTACTATTAATTGATGTTGGAGTTATAATAAAAAGTCCCTACTCTTAGGGGTTGGGGGGGTGGAGGAGCTTGTATGAGATGTATGAATTAATATGTATTTTGCTTTTGTATAAGGGTTTTTCTGTTTTATGTTACAGGCTAGAACATGTTTAGTATTTCCAGGGGACTAGTATGCATTAATACTTATTTTGCTTTAAGGTTTTGCTTTCTCTTATTTTGAATAGAAACAGTGTAATGTATAATGACCTTTGGAACATGGTCCACAAAACATGGAAAGGCCTTTGACATGGTCAGTCATAAATTACTCCTCTCTAAACTCCAAAGGCTTGGCTTGGATCAGCTCTCTCTCTCTCTCCTGGGCCACTAGCTACCTGACTAACAGAACACAGACAGTACGATGGCAAGGCGTTTACTCAAGCCCCAGACCGGTGATCTCTGGGGTACCCCAGGGCTCCATACTAGGACCCTGCTGTTCTCCCTATTTGTGAATGACATAGCTGAAGTGCGTGCACCCAGCAATCTACTGCTCTACGCTGATGATACAGTAATCTATCACAGTGACCCCCAATCCTCCGTTATCGCAATGGAACTACAAACCTGCCTAGCAAAACTTGAGACGTGGTTAACTGCCAACCAACTCAAGCTAAACAAGGACAAGACAAAAGCTGTCCTCTTTGGGACCCGGCGACTGGGTAAGGACCGTAGTGGTCTTCTCTCTATAACATCTGCTCGAGGAATGCGTGTCGAGGTCACTGACCAATTTAAGTATCTAGGGATTACCCTTGACCAGGAACTAACCTTCAAACCCCATATAGATACCCTAACAAAAACCATCCACCAGAGGCTGGGTTTGCTATACCGCCTTGGGAACTCCCTCTCTGGAGAGGCACGTAGAGCCATTGCTAACTGCAACCTCCTCTCCTATTTACTGTATGGTTCTCCAATATTACAGTCCCTCAGAGAGACTGAGCTAACTAACCTCTCCACCCTCTACCACCGCATTGCTTGCTTTGCAACCCATTCCTCCCCTAGGCGGCACCACTGCGAAGCCCTTAAGGATCTTAACTGGCCGTCACTCAAGCTTAAACTATCTTTTTCCCCATGCCTGCCTTTCCTACAAACTCCTTTCCACATGCCATCCACCTCACCTCAGTGACCTGCTCACCCCTAAAGTTCCCCTCCGCAACCTGCGGTCTGCCTCAAGTCGACTCTTGAACATACCCCACATCCACACCAATCAAGGAAAACGCTCCTTCCAGTTCACCGCCCCTCACTTCTGGAACTCGCTCCCCTCTTCCCTGCTAGACAAACCCTCCCTCTCCTCTTTCAAGGCCGGTCTCAAAGTCTACCTCCTAGAACTGAGCCTCTGCTGCTGCAACCGCTAGATATACTCCCCACCCCTCATGAACCTATGTGACCATCTATGAACCCATGGTGCCCCTGGTACCAACTAACCTCTATCAACTGTATTTCTCCTTACAACCTGTGTTATGTTCTTCCCTTTGAATGACCCATGGAATTTTGAATTTATTGTTTTTCATTTTTTTCTCCCCCTGGGCAATGCAATTCTATTTTTTCTCAGACTACTGGTACTCCCTTCTTGCTCTCTATCTCTGCCCTACAGTTACGCAACCTCCTGTATGAACTGTATATACATTATTATTTGTTTTTTGAAATTAATTTACTTATGTATCTGTATGCTGTACCTTATATATGAATTGTATATGTATCTTCGAAGCTGTACACTGTACATAATGTAAAGTTGGTGGTGTATTCACCCCGGGTCGCCCCTGAAAAAGGGACCTTTGGTCTCAGTGGGTTTACCTGGTAAACAAAATCTAAATAAATAAATAAATAATGATTTTGTTGAAGTCGGAATAAAAATTCCCCTACTCTGCAGTAAGGGGAACCCTTGGCTGTTTGCAGAATGGCCAGTTCACCAGGAGAGGCGACAAGGATGGATGTGCGGCAGGCTGGGGAGTGGGTCTCCTTCTCTGCCTGTACACCCTTAGAGACTGAAGAATTCTATGAAGCTGATGGAACATTGGACACCCTGCCAGGGCAAAAACATATCACTGAGGAGCAAATGCCAGAAAAAAAGGGTAAAATGTACTATGAAAGAGAATGAGAGGATACTGGCAGAGCTACAAAATAATGACAAAAACACCTTGCAGGCTTTACTGCAAGCAGAAGAATTTAAGTTTGCACAACAGAAGAAAGAAATTATAGCAGCTCTAGCAAAAAGCATTGCACCAGACCTTTTTCGCCAAAGCGTGGCCTTACCTGGCAACCAGACCAACTCAAGCAGTACTCCCATGGAAACGGACAACACTACAGGAGATCAACAGAATCTGGACAAAGCAACACCTTTCCCCACAATTTTCAAACTAACAGCAATGATCAAAGGACAGCAACGGTCTTTTCCTTCACAGTGAGACCGAGCAGGAGAAATAAATCAATACGAGCAGACACAGGGAAACCCACCAGGACAGTAGATTGGGCCAACGCCCCTGTCCTAGATAATACACCATGGACAGTAGAAAGAGCTCTTCAAGCAGCAGGCTGGGTTCACGCTGCTGAAACAAAAGTTTTGGTTTCCAGCTCATCCCTAATAGGATACCAGGAGTGCAGATACAAGACATCACAACAGCACTCGATGATAAAGGTAACAAGCATACAAACTTTAAATTTGGTACTACCTCTGATAATGTTGAAAGATCACCTTTACATCTACCTGAAGGTTTAGAACACAGAACCCAAGCTTACAAATACAAGGGCAACCCACTGCTACAGCATCAAATAATCCAAACTCAGCCTGTAATGATAATGCAGAGCAAACTGCAGAAATGAATGACTCCCAGTGTTATACCAGCTAGCAATGACCGCAGACAGCAGAACAGACAATGTGCCTCCTGTTTCATACCCCACATATACAGTAAAACACCACAATGCCACAAGACTATTGTATAAAGGTGGAATGGAACATTTTCCTGATTGGTTTTGTGGCCTGAAGCCAACTGAAAAAATATGGGCTTTATACCACCGAGATTTGTGTACTAATCCATGTATTAGGAGAATCATCTTTCGATGTCAGTTTTAAACTTAATAATGGTTTACAGAAGTTTTGGTAGTAGCTCACTGGGTCAAAATGCTGTGCGCCTACAGCTGATGACATTGACCTCGAGGTAGGAGCAGCGCCATTGGTAAGAGTGAGAGGGTGCAAAACAGTGAAAGGAAGTATGCATCGTAGTTCATCCTCTCACTCTTCCCAGTGTAAGATAAGAATCCTGCTGGGAGAGGGGTCTGCTGAGCAGCTGCCATGGCTCAATGGGCTGAGTCACAGGCAGCAAGGGAGGCAAGCAGTGCGATGGGACTGGGTTTCGATCCCTGGTCCCAGATGCAGGGAAATTTTTTTCTCGCACTTTGTCCGATGTTAAGTGTGACCCCCCCCCCAGAGTTTGTTATTTTAGTTGGGGGGCTTGGGAGCACATGCCCCCTGTAACAGGGGGTGCAGGGGATTCTGTCCCCACAAAAAAAAGAATTATGCAATTTGCAATATATCGCGCTGTATTGGCAGCATGGTATATTGTTATGGCATAATCTCTTGTGACATTATGGTCTCCATGCCTTGGCACCAGTACCACCAACTAAAGGACATGACATTATGGACTCCCTTTGTCACCATTCTGCTAACAATGCTGGCTCACAAGACCATTACAGTCCTTGTCAGAAATGAATGAGTCAGTGTTACTGACTTAATTTATTGGTTAAACAACACTGCAATGTCCTGGGAAACCCCAAAGCCATCTTCGATTCAGAGGACATTTAGACAGGAGGTTGGAGGATTAAAGTCATCTTGCATTCAAATGACACAGGGTTACAGGACTTGCCTAAATTTTTTTTTTTTGGGAGGGACTGTGGAGTGCTTTTCTATGCTAGCCAACCCAAGGCCTGCTATAGATGTGGCACCACCAGTCACATAAGCAGTATTTGTGACAGGTTAAGATGTACACTGTTTAACGAATTGGGCCACACCAGCAGCCACTGTAGAAATGAGCCAGTTTGTAACTTATGCAATGCCAAGGGTCATTCTTACCATTAGTATAGGTGAGTGGCTCATGATCAGGAAGACCAGGCAGACCAAGAAGAACAACAGTTACTGATAATGAATGCACAGAGAGCAAAGTCCAAAGCAGCACCCCTCAAAAGAGGCAGGATACTCGCCCCCAAGAGGCAGGTTACTCCTCCAGAAGGATGTCACATCAAGCAGGGAAACAGTACAGGCTGAAGAGGATCCTAACATTAGAGAAGTTGTTGATATGGATATATCCGGGAATGTTTCTCAGGATCCAAACCCCCCAGCTGTAGAAACAGAGCTCCCCCTTCCCCCAGATGAGACTGCAATAAGGAAAGGGGAAACCAGACAAAGACCCCCCCCAAAAACAACCAGCTCCCAAAGTACTCAAAATGTCCACAAAAGCGGTTACTAACAGATATGGTACACTACAAACAAGTACAGGAAATTCTGATAATGACTCGGAAGACTCATCAGTCAGTTCCAATCAGCAAGATATGCCTTCTGATACAGAACATAGTGGACCAGACATACAGGGTACAAACTAACTGAAAGCAGACTCAGGGAATTAAAAAAGCCCTAGGAGATCAGGCAGGAAGAAAAAGCCACTAGAGGCAGATGGGCAGATTTAAACTGACCCTGTACTAAAAATTATGACAGCCTCTCTCTAGCTGAACTAACAATGTTAATAGTGTCAAGACAGCAGGTAAAGGAGGATTGTCTTCTTAAAACTCATTGCTAACCATTTTGATATTACCTTCATCCAGGATACAAGGTTACATTTATTTATTTTATTTATTTATTTAGTTTTTGTTGACCGGGTAAGTGCACTAGACAAATTCTGCCTATTTTCAGGCACGACCCGGGGGAGGGGGATACAGATGAATGCCAACTGACCTTGAACCAGATTAAGCTGTTGGTGGTATTTTTAGTGAATGATAGAAATTTGGGCAGGACACCGGGGAAATTCCCCTACTCTTTGCTGGTTGATGCTGCTGTTTGGCCAGTAGAGGGAGCCGGAAGTTGGCGGAATGGCCACTTCAGAGAGCTGCTGATGCAGCAGACGTCAGCGGAAGGATGGGAGGCGGGCCTCCTCTCCTGATTCTCGTGGCGCCAGAGCCCAAAGTCAAAAGCGCCCGGTATGGGCTAAAGAGAGAAGCCGAAGAGATTTTCTTCTCGAGGGAGGATTTGAGTGCAGCGCAAGCATCGGGGAGCACGGATGGTATCCCTGAAGCTGTTTTTTCTGCCCACGATATTCTCAGCACAGCCCGACTGGAGTTGAACCAGCCAAACATAAAGGTACAAAGTAAACATCTTTTGGGGTTATCCTCGATGGGAAAGGACTCCAGAGCTAGCGAGGGGGTTAATAGCACGTCAGGGATTTCAAGCAAGGAGCAAGCGGCAAGCGAATTGGCAGCTCCCTCTAATCCAATTATATGTGCACCCCTAAGTTTAGACCCCAAGCAGGCTGGCAGTTTCAGCACCAAGGGAGGTGTGTGCCTAAAGCCTGAGGAAATTTTAGATTGGTCAGCGGTGGCCATGGATGGAGAAAATAGTGCTGAGTATCCTGCATCAGGTGAAGCACTAAGCCAAAAAAATAAGGCTTCATTTCAATCCTCTGTCATTATGAAGGAGTCTGGTTTTGTATTTAAAGCACCAGTATTAATGGAAAAGTATGGGACAGCTGCCTAATGACAGTGTTGTTTATCAGACTAATCCAACAACACAGGAAGGAGTTACTACTTTTTTTTGGGTCCAAACCTAAGACTAACCCGATATCTGCTCAGGAGCAGTTGAAAACTCCAGCAACCATTCCCACTCCAACAACCACTCCCACTTCAACGACTATTTCCACTCCAACGACCATTCCCACTTCTACATCTGGCTCTTCAGAACTACCAGATACAGTAGAGCCATGGTCTACTACCCAGGCCTTGCAGGGAGCAGGATGGGTGAAAACCGAGCAAGGTGCTTGGATTCCAGACCCCACTTGGGATTATTCATCAGGGTTTTCACAGGCTTCTCCAAGGTGGAAGCCTTCTAGTATTAGCCCACCAAAACTGCCAGTGGCTAAAGGGGTTATTATGGTCCCTGCTACTGGCTCTGAGGTTACCGAAAGAGAAAACATTATGAAAGATGACAACTTAGGAAATAATGCTCAGTCACAACCTCCTACTAACCAACCGCCCTTATTGTCAGAATTGTTTTCTAACATCAAAGAAGAAGCTGCACCTAGGCGAAATGCCATCCGGATCCGCTATAAGGGAGGTTTAGCGGATAGGCCTGACCGTGTGTTTGTGGGGTGTAGATTGTTGAAAGACTCTTTGCAATTTTCCCCTAAAGATGTTTTATGCACTGATAAATATTTCTGGTGAAGACAATTATGATGTCAGTTTTAGAACTGCTCATGCTTTAGAGCTTTTCTGGGAGTGTTATGCATTAGTTAAATTTTCCCCCCTATGGTCTCCCTTTCTGGTTATTCCCCTGACCAAGCCTTCTGTTAGATTTGTAACGGTAATGTTTCGGAATGAGGGGGTCCATGTCGATGACATTACATATTGGTTATCGCAGAAATGTGAGGTTTTAAGTAAACCTGAGGCCTTGTTGGATTCTGAATCCTTTTGGACTGGGGGTGGAAATATAAAGTTAAACTGCGGGTTGGGGAAAATGGGCTAGAACACATTCCTAATTCCTTTATGTTGGGTAGGGACAGAGGAGTATGCTTTTACGAAGGGCAGCCGAGACCTGCTATAAATGTGGAGCTCGAACACATTTGTCTAGTTCCTGTGATCAGGCCCAGATAATTATGGGGTATAGGCATATAGCCCCAGTATAGCACCAATAGCACTAGGTGCGATTTATGTGAGGAGGAGGGCCATGTATTTGGTGACTGTTCTTGGGCAGCCAGGAATAAGGCCCCAAATGCAAGCCCTGATCTTTTAATACAACAGGCACAAGAATTGCTGGAAAGGAAGGTTGACCCCCCCCTCCTCAGAATGTAGTTTCCCTTTCTAATCTAATCCCCAAGCCAGTTTTAGATGGTACTCCAGTACCTTGTCCTTCTCTGCCGATAGCTAGGCCTGAGGCTAGTTCTCCACCCAAGCAGGACAGTGTAGCCACGAGTGATAAAGTGAACCCACTCCTTTCGCCCGTTTGTTATGGGGATCATTTAGATCCAAAGGAAGTAGAATTTAAACCTGTAGCTAGGAGACGTTCATCTAGACAGAACAAAGCTGCTTTTTAAGTAAAGTAAAAGAGGCAAGCATTAAGGAAAGTGGGAACTCATATGCAGCCTTGTTCCTTCCTGATGGGAGTTCTGACATGGAACAGAGTGAAGCTGATTCACAGTCAGTTGGCAGTAGTCAGGTATCCTTTAGGATGGAATATGGGGATTATAAAGATAAAAAAGGAAAAAGCGGAAAAAATAGTTTTCTGTTCCTTTCACTGTGCGTCCCTTCAACCTCATAACCCATGGGTTCTCTTGTTATAGGGTTTTTAAACATTCATAGCCTATTAAATGTGGTGAAAAGAAGAGCGTTTTTTTCCTTTATTCACAGTTCAGGTTATGATATTTTCTTTTTCCAGGAGACCTGGATGTGTTCTAGAGAACAATTGTTACTGTTTAAAAGGGAGTGGATTTGGGGGCCTTCTTATTGGTCCTTTGGGCCAGATAGTGCGGATGGGGTGAGTATTCTTTTTGGTTCATATAAATTCTCGTTAATTAAACGATTGATTTAATGCCAGGGCGTTTGTTTTGTTTTTGTTGGATGGTATTTGGCAGTCTAGTGCTTTTCGCCTTATTAATGTGTATGCCCCCCAAACTAAGGCAGCTCGGGTGGAGCTTTTGCGGCTAATACAGCCTTATTTAGTGTCATCATATGCCATCATTTTAGGGGGGGACTTTAACTGTGACATTGTCAGAGACCAAGCAGTGGGTAGTAAAAGAAAGAAGATATATTGTGATTCTCACATGTTATCAGCTGTGGTAGATACTGCTAAGTTGATCAATTGTAGTAGTTACAATAAAGGCAGTAGGTTCACCTATAGCAGGAAAAATTACAAAACTACAATAGATCATCTTTTCAATCCCAGAATATAAAAAAAAGTCTATTTCAGATTATCCCTAGTGAATTCTCGGATCATTCTTTATTGCAATTTACTCTTTCAGATATCCCCCAAAAACAGGTAAAGAAATAGATGGAGACTAAATGCGTCCCTATTAGAGTCCCCTATTGTTAAATCTGGGATAGAGGCCTTACTAGCAGCTAGAATTTCTGTATTGTATCTTTATGACAAGATTGGAGATTGGTGGATGGATACTAAAGGAGACATACGAAGCTGGTTTTGTGCACATGGTAGATCCTTAGGGAATAAAAAGTTTTTGAAATATTTGTTGCTTAGAGGTCAACTGCAGCATTTATATTCACTGTCTTATCTAAGTAAGGAAGATTTTTCTACTCAGATTGCCATAATTAAGGAAGAAATGGTAAAATACCAATATGATAGAGCATCCACAATTTCCGCAATGCTTTCTATGGGTACTAAGAGAGGGCCGGTGGGGGATCCTTATGAGGCCTGTAAGAAAATGCATTCTGATAGTACGATAGAATATTTACAAGACGTTAATGGTAATAAATTTGATACAGTACAAGATATGGAATCCCTGATTAAAGTTCATTATCAGTCTCTATTTCCCGTAGAAACCCCCTCAGATGAAAATATTAAGGATTATATGCAAAATATTGAGATTTCTGGTTTTTCAAAAGAGGCATTGGCGTTGCTTAAAAACATTACTTTGGCAGAAGTCCAAGAAGCTATTAAAAGCCTTAAAATAGGGACCTCTCCTGGATTGGACGGGTTGCCAAATCAATTTTACAAATGCTTCATTTCAAAAATATCAGTGATATTATATACTGTTTATTCGGCATTTTTTCAGGAACTTGAGTTTCCATCCACCTTTTCAGAAGGTTTATTAGTTTATTTATTTAAAGCCGGGAATAAAGCAAATATTGCCAATTGGAGACCAATAATTCTCCTGAATACTGATTACAAGATTCTGGCACAAATCCTTAATATCAGGCTTAAGAATTATGCTTATTTGATTCTGTCAAATCACCAATTTTGTGGTATTCCTGGGAGGAGAATACAAGGCCTTAATGTTGACTAGAGATTTTATTGAATTGGTATCCTTACAAAAGAATAAGAATGATGCTTTCACTCGACCAAGAAAAAGCTTCGACCGTATTGACGGAAGTTTCTTTATGGCCTTGGCCAAGTATATGCTCCTGTAAAATTTATTGGCTATATTGAAATGCTATATCACATGTCTATGTTAAAGTTTTCTTAGAGGACAAATTACAGAAGGGTTTGAGATTTTGACTGGTACACAGGGCTGTCCACTCAGCCCTTTGCTGTATCTTTTCTCAATTGATCCCCTGTTACAACAATTAGGCAAATTGAATACGGGAAATTTGTTGCTTCAGAGTGATTTGGCTAGATTGTCGGTTTTAGCCTATGCAGATGATATTTGTGGTTTTTTTTTTTATCAAAATCAGGTCCCCTGTTTTTTACAAACAGTTGGGCAGTATGCAGGCATCTCAAATACTAAGCTTAACCTTGCCAAATGTAAGGGGTTATTGGTTGGTGATTGGGGGATTTCTTCATGTCAAATATCCGGGGTCCTTTTTTCAAAAGATCCAATAAATATCTTAGGTATTATTTTTGGAGTGCCAGATGTGGCTCTGGTTAACTGGGAAAAGGCTATAGAGTGTACCTTGTTTAAAGTCAAAAGATGGCAGGCATGGAAATTATCAAAACTTAAAAGGATACAGATTTTAAAATGCTTTATAATTCCGCAATTGCAGTATGTGGCTTATATTTTTCCTCTTCCCTTAGTATTAGAAACCAAAATTTATGGAATGTTCTTTCGGATGTTATGGGGCAATGGGCTTAATCCGGTCAAAAGGTGTTATACTTATTTAAGTAAAGAAAATGGAGGTTTAGGAATGATTGAGCCTATTGTTTTCTTTTATTCTTTATTTTTTATCATACAGTTTTGTATGGAATTTCTAGTACTTTAAATAGCCTTATAGGGATGGTGCACTTGGTCCTTGAAATTATCTTGCAGCCTGGGGAAGTGGCCTAAACTTCATTCGAGACTGCCAGTACCTGAATATTTTCGCCGCAGCTTAGAAACTATTTAAATGGAAAATCACTCATGGTGAGATTCTTCATGCCAGTAGGAAAAGTTCTGTTCTACACTAATGGCCCGCTGTACCCTACGGAACCTTGTTTTAAGAATTGCCCTCTTCATTGAATGGTCAGGTTTTGAAACAATTGAACAATAAACGAATGCCAGCTGCAATATGGGAGATATCATGGCTGACTGTTTACGGCAGATTGAATGTTCGTGGGAATGCAAAACATAAAAACTTAGAACAAAGGAATTGTCCTTATTTAGCATGTGTAAATGTGGAAGAAACTATGAATCATTTTCTGTTAACCTGTTCATATTCAAAATCACTTTGGATTTTTCTTGCAGGAAAATGGCATATGAGTTGGTTGGGGGAAATGGATTATGATACTTTAGTATTAGGGTTCTTCATAGAGGTGCTTTCTACTCTTCACTTGAAACTTATTTCATTTGTTAAGTTGTTTAAGGTTTTACCTGTGGCAAGCAAGATGTCAATGGGTAATTTATCAAAAATGATGTCATATCAAGTTTTTAGTTATCTAGTTATGCAAATGATGAAGACTGTATATCAATCTGATTTATTGCACTACTCAGGGCTAAGGTTCACAGATGGTGGAAGGGTTCCAGATTTTCATTAAATATAAATAGATGTTGTTTAATATTAGATTAAGTTTATGTTTGAGTATTAATGTGTATAATTTCGATTATCTACAGGAAATGATCAGTGATGGAATAATGTAATTTGTTTTCTTTGTTGTGAAGCTTCTTATGTGAATTTCAATAAAAACTCCCCTACTCTTTTAGATAAGTGCCATGGGATCTTTAACATCCACCTGAACTACCACCAATCCAGGCAGATGGGACCTCGGTTTAACGTCTCATCTGAAAGACGGTTCTACCACTGAGCTTAATACTGCTATCAAACAATGGTACATAGGTCCTTCATTCTGGTCATTGGGCACAGACACAGCTTCTGGAGTCGGGTTTCCTATTTGAAACCCGGAGATCAGAATTCTTAACTTAATAGATCTAGTCCCAGGGAGGGCATTAATTCCAGATGTTAAAAAAGACACTAAACTCTATAGGCTGATTAATATTTATGCGCCACAAAAAAAAGCTGACAGAATTGGCCTATTTCATTAAATTCAACCCTATCTATTTACACCCCACAATATTATCTGGGGTAGTGATTTTAGCTGTGCCCTATCCTTAAAAGATAGAGGGAGATTAATCATGATCCAAAAACTTTATTGTGATACTGTATTCTGAATAAAATAATAAAATCTGCAAATTTAATGGATTCTTATACAGTACACTTTTCATGCATGGACCCCAGCTTCCATAAAGGAAACCTGGCCTCAGTATAGATTTTTTTATTACAAACAAAAATCTAGATATAACACAGATGGAAACTAGTCCTGTTGAATATTCAGACCACAACAAACTTCACTTATTTTTAGGAACAACTAAAACCCCATCTTATGGGCCGGGAATATGGCGATTCCATGCCACTTTATTAGCAGATACAGATACCACCCAGGAAATTCAATATTTTATTACAGCTAAAAAATCAGTTCTAATTATGTACAATGACCCAGCCCTATGGTGAGAAGATGCAAAACAGATTTAAACACCATTACAATCCTTAAATAAAAAACATAATGACCAAGAACACTTACAATATTGGAACCATAGAAAACAATTACAAAAATTGGTAGCTTTGTCATACAATACTGAACATAATTTCAGGTCAAATCACCACCCTTAAATTAAATATGCAACAGTACCATGACAAACAAGCAAATAACTTGAGACAGCTGCAGCTTGTTTGACACACAGGGGAAAAAAGCTTCATATGCCCCTTTAACAGCTGCCAAGACAGAATAAAAAGAAAGTCTATAGAGGCCTTATGGGATAATAATAATGTATAGAAATCGAGCACTGCCGATTTACTAGATATTGTAAATCCTGCACCTTATGAAATATTACAGTGAACAGGCAACAGACTTCTCATGTCTCAATTTGTTTTGAAAATGTCAGATAGCTAAATGTCTTCAGAGTATCATAGAACTTTAGATACAGATATTAGAGCAGACAAAGTTAATCTTGCAATTTCAACCCTGGAAAATGGGAAAGCCCCCAGAATGGATGTCTTAAACTCAGAAATTAATAAAACTAATAGGGAATAGTATAGCACCAGAACTAGCTCTAGTTTATAATTATCTGTTACAGCGTTCACATATCTCATTATCCATGGCAGAAGGAATTATAATTTTTCTGCATAAAAGGGGGAAAAAGACAAACAACTGGAGGCCTATCAGCCTTCTGAATGTTGATTTTAAAATCTTAGCAAAAATTTTACATAACAAACTCAAACAAGCAGCCTTATATCTTATCACACCTGAACAATCCTGTTCAATAAAAGGCAGAACCATAACAGATTGTCTAATTTTTTTGAGAGAGGTGGTGGAGAAAGACAACATAGTAGGCTTAGAAGGGTTTCTGATCTCACTAGATCAAGAAAAAGCATTTGATTCAGTGAATCATAACTACCTGTGGTATACCCTGCAACAATATGGCATTCCAGGCACTTTCATTAACTGGTTACGAAAATTGTACTGTACAGCTACTGTGACCCTCAGATCAATGGATGGTGTGGCCCTTAATCCCAGTTAAAACAGGGGTGATACAAGGGTGCCCCCTGAGCCCATTATTATATACTTTCTGTACTGACCTCTTAATTAGGGCCATCAACTCAGCCCCAACAGTTCATCCAGTTCTCTGGAAAGGGACCCCCTTCCCCTTAAAGCTTTGGCATATGCGGATGATATCAAGTTTCTGACACAAGATGAACAATCAGTAAAGAATGTTCTAGCACTATGCCAAAATATGACACATTTTCAGGGCCAAGCTAAACAAACATAAATGTATTAGAAAAAGTTTTAATAAGGTACAGTAGATCCAAACCACACCATATAGCAGAAATATCAATAACAACAGAACCTATAAAATATTAGGATTTTATTTGGACAAACACAGCTAGACATATTAAACTGGGAAAGTAAATTAAACCAAGGTAAGATATTAGTACAACTGTGGAACATCTGGCCTTTAGGGATAGCAAAACGTATATACTTAATTAAAACTTTTTTATTACCCATTTTTTTATATACTGCAACAATCGTTCCACCTCCCAGATGTATGGAAACTACACTTCTTAGTATTTTTCTTTTCAAGCTGTTTGGGGTAGCAGGTTAAACCCCATAAAAAGAAATATTACATATTTATCAAAAGATAAAGGGGGACTTAATATGATCAACCCCATTTTATTTTTCTACACCATATTCTTTTCCACTAACTTAACACCCCTTATGGCCATATAAAAGAAAGTTTGGAAGGACTTATTTTTTTCATCTATATCACTATGGTTTTATTCCCAGGAATCAGGCAATTTGAAAGTAGTAAGAAAATCCATACACTCCCCACAATATCTGAGAGAAATCTTTGTGAAACTGAAACAATGGAATATTACTAGTCAACTTTTAATGACCAAGACAAGGAAGTATATCTATACTACAGTGACTGATACACATTTTACAGAAAAAAATCACCTTTCCACTGTGTCCTAGCTCAAAACTGGGTTCTCTCCAGAACTTACTATCAGAAAAAAGGATACCTATAAAAATGCATGATATTCACTGGCTGTGTTGTCACGAGAAGTTAAATATTAATGCAAACCATAAACATAAACAACAGACAGAAAGGAACTGCTCTGTACCTAAGTGTATATAACAGTTAGAGACAATGCAACATTTATATTTTCATGCTCAAACATACCAAATTGTGGGTATTTGTAGCTCATACATGGAATGAAGCTATATTTTCTTCAATTACCTGTGGTATACTTGTAGTTGGGCATTATCCAGTCAGTTGGAGTGAGTGGGATAAAAGTACTTTAAATGTCATACTAACTGTCTTAAAATGGCATATTTGGAACGTTAGATGCTTTCACCTTAAGCGAGAGTGACTACTTATGAAGCGTATACCCACCTGACAGAGAAACATCTACATTGGCTGACACTACAGCGACTACAGCACCAGGTTCCTGTAGTCTCAGCACTGGAACCTGGCACTGTCTTGTTGGGGTCTTGCACTCCCAATCAGCTCCAACTCGGAGTTGATTATATATGGTGATGTGGGTATAGACTCCTGTGTGGGGGTTCCGTGAAGTCCCCTGAAAAAAAAATTGTTGCCCTGTAGGAACCGGTCTGCTGACCGTGAAATGCGGTTGACGCGATGGGTTTGCTGTCTGGTCGTTTGACACAAATTTTGTCGATGACCAGTCATAGATCCTTTATGAGGAACTATTAGGGAAAATTTCACATGAAATTAAATGTATATACCATGCTGAATCTATTAACAGAACACAAACTGAATTAAGTAGATCATGGAGAAACATGCCATGGATTACTGATTCAGACAGTCCAATTACATGAGAATACCATATGAATTGAAATTACAATTAACAGGCATCCATGGAAAGTCTAATAAACAGAAAGTTTGCTACTTTAAAAATAAGTAATGGAATATTATAGCTATCAACTGTAATAGATTTCTATATTTCTCTAATTTACACTTATATAAAATCATTATTTGGGGGTTTATGTTTTGGACTCACTGGTAGCACGTAAGAATTTTTTCCTTTCTTTTTCCTTTTATATTTTTTGTTATTAATTTTCACAACAATATGGAATGTTTGACTGAATTAAGTTGCATTTCTGTACCCTTTGTATTATTTCAATAAAATCAGTTTCCTACCCTTTTTGAGAAATGCCATGGGATCTTTAACATCCACCTGAACTACCACCAGATCAGGCAGATGGGACCTCAGTTTAACATCTCTTCTGAAAGACGGCACCTTAAGAGTGCAGCACCCCCCTCATGCTGCACTGCAGTGTCAGTAATGGGATTTTTTTTTTCAATTTAGTATGTTTTATTCATTTTCTCAACAAGCAGAAATAAAAATAACAATAGTCAAGGAAAGGCAAACAGAGTACAAATAACAAAAACAATAACACTACACCACCCCCGATCAAGACCTCCCCATCCCATAATTCAACCCCACTCCCCAATTACCCCTCCACCCGAGCACTGCTAAAATGCAAGGGAGAACCATGATGAGAAGGAAATGGCACTGGGGCATTAACCTATTGAACCAATGGTGCACAATCTAGATAAGGGTACTCATTTAAATGGAAACAAGGGTTTCCAAAGGTCCCCAAAGATCCCTGTATTTCTGCATCCATTCCTGACATGTTGCAATATGTTTCAACTGCCAAGGCTTGAAGAATCTCCTGTCACCATTCCAAGACAGATAGGTCTGTATCGTCAATCCAATGGTGCAAAATAACCAACTTGGCAGTGATCAAAAGATATACACTTTAGTGGGATCAGTATTGTGATTTAACCCTAGTGCGGGGATAGAACCCACAGTCTTCTGATCTTCTGGCTTCAGAGGCAAATGTGAAATCTGCTGAGCCACTGACACTTCCATATTATACCATGATGTGTTTCTAAGGGCAACCAGTACTAAAGTGACAAGCACGTAGTATTAAAGTGATAAGCACATAGTAAGACTCACTGTATAAAAAGCCGCCCCCCCCCCCGCCGACATACACAACCTATATAACATGCAAGGCAGTGGAGAGAATAGAAATCAGTGTAAAGATTGGTTGTTGGGGGGTGGGCCAGCATCAACTGACCAACTAGTCTCCAGTTTGCAGCCAACCCTAAGAGCATGCTTCATGACATCGTGGGGTGCCCATGCGTCTGGCACGCTGACATCTGCATGCTTGCCTCTCTTGGGCATGCAGAGAACTTCCAGCTGGACCTGCCATGTACTCCCAGATGCCTCCCCTCCTGTGCTTCCTGTATGATGATAGATCAGCAGTAGACTAAGTCCTCCTTCACTGGGGAAGAGAGCATCTTGTGGGATGTTGTGAGATGTTCAGCCCCCCCCCCAGCCCTCCACTGACTCAGGCTCATTCTCAGAACCAGGGTCTGGCATTAAGTGGCAGTGCTACTTTATTAATCTCTTTCTCTCCATTCTGCCTCTTACTCACAGGAGACTCGCTCACTCACTCCCTCTCTTTCATAGTAGCAGCGTGTAGCCAGATTCTGGTTTAATTTGCTTTCCTCGTACCTCTCTTCCATTCTATCCACTGCCTCTCCCTCCTTGTATGCCTTATGCACTAGAGACCCTTGCTCCTTCTCCCTCCCCTATCCTCACACTACTGCAGGTCAGGCTGCCTTATCTTACTCTCTTCCCCTGCTCTGGAACCAGCTCCCTCCTAATCTCCATAACGCTGCCCTTTTCTTGTCACTCAACTGTCTCATCCATCTTCTTCCTATCCCCTCTGGCTCCTGCCTCTCTCCCAGCTGCCCTCTTTAAGCCTTACTCTTCCCTCCCTCCCTTCTTTTCCCTTATCCTCTTGCTCGGCTGTCCCCTTACACCATTTCTGTTGCAGGATTTCTCATGTCATGCACTTATATTTCACCTTGCCTAATATTTTAGCTTCTGTTTTCTATTTCACAATATTGTATCATACTTTTCTCCAGTGGTTGGTGTACTCAACCCCGGGTCGCCCCTGAAAAAGGGACCTCTGGTCTCAGAGGGCTTACCTGGTTAACAAAATCTAAATAAATAAATACTTATATTTTGTAATCAGTCTGACCTCATTCTTGTCTCAGCTCATTGTTAATCTTTGTTGGGCTATTGTAACCCTGCTACCTGTAGTTTATTTTATTCTTACTTTTGTACCTATATTTGTCTACTGTGATGAAGCTCCCTACCCACCTGGAAATGAACCTCGCTCAGTATGCTTTCAAGAACAAATGTTTTAAATAAATTAAAACCAAAATTAATAAACAAAAGTTGCAACACTTGAGTTGCACTGGAGCTGAGCTCACAGTGCAACACTTAACAGCAGGGCCGACTGTTCAAGGACACCAGCTGTGCAGCACATCTGCGTGTGAAAATACCTGAAGAAAAATACATAAAAAAAATAAGTACAGATGCATGGCCATTTTTTTTTTTATTTTAATGATTTTATTTTGAACTTATCAATTCCTAAAACACCTAAAGGCATTCACTTGTGACAGGATCTGATAAACATGAAAGTATCAGGCTTCAGTTCCTTACTTTTTTCCAATAGCAGAAAGAAACAAGCATAACTAGAGCTGTGAGGAATTTTCAAATTCTAGTTCTGCTTGAATTCCTCAGAATTTGGGAAATGCTGCCTTATTTTGTAGAATTCCATCGGAAGTGGAATTCCAAAATTCTGAAGTGGAATGTTGATTGCGAGAAACTATTCCACTGTTTATGTAAACCACAAATTCAATTTGTAACACACTACTGAGTATTGTTCAATGGATTACACAGAAATGTTTTTTTGGAATTCTTCAGAATTAAAATTCTGAAAAGCATTTTGGAAGTGGAATTGCCATTCCACATGAATTTTGCCAGCAGAATTCTGCATTCCACACAGCTCTGATTATAGCTAACATATATTTTATATATGAGGCATACAAACCAAATGACCAATGTTTACAAAGTTTGGAAGGTCTATAGACCATGCCACTACACGTGCACATAGCAAGTTTCTTGTCTTTAGGTAAAGAGACAGCCGTGTAATAAGCAATCGCAGTTTGTGACTGAATATAGAAGTGCCTCTCGACCCTAGCTACAGCTGCTGTGCAGTGCATGAGGCATTGAATTCAAACATTGCACAGCCCTCTGGGTGTTGTGACTAGAGCTGGGGAAATTGTCTTACTCCCAATAAAAACTGGCAAATGTGACCTTTTGTTTATTTCACATCCAGGTGATAATAAATCTGATCTCATCATTTTTGTAGAAGCAATTTCACATAGTAATTTAGGGTAAGAAGGGACTCTGGGTCTATCATAGCCACCCTGCTACTTCAAAACCAGGGAAAAAAGGTATGATATGTGAGTATGTACCAAGTTATATGGATTCCCTACCTACTCTACTACCCGAGGTGCCAAGTGATTCTCTTGGTAAGCACAATGCAGAGGAGGTGTAATTAACCACATAGAGTTTTATGGGCTAGATTTTCAAAGTAGGTGCACCTGTTCCATGACGCTTGGGTTCTGGCAGTGCTATGAACTCCTTTGCCACAACTGCACCTGATTTTACAATCTTGGGCACAGTTGCAACAATTTCCACATTTTACGGCAGCTTGTACCAAATATCTGGTACAAGCTCAGTAAAAAGCTCTAGGATTGCCGCAAGCTAGACCACAAAATGTTGATCTAACTTGTGACAATTGGTGCATGGGACAGAAAATCCTGACCGCCAGCCAGGAGAATACCGCAGGCTTAGTGCACCATATCTCCAGTGCACCTGGGGCATGTGGCATTCTTGCCAATTTCAAAATCCACACTAAAATGCGACTCACAGTACTGGGCAGTGAATGGTCATTTCCACGTCCATCAGGAAGAGATCCATCCCACACAAAACCTTGAAACTGGGCCACCATTACTAGATCGTGGCCAGTTGACTGAGGTTGGAAGGCCACAATATGAGGACTCAGTGCCAGCAGTTTCACCATGTAACATACTGAATAACCTCTTTCAACTACTTGATGCTCATATTTGTCTTATTACTGGCTCTTATTTCTTTCTTTCCAGTAAATAGCAATTTGTGGTTGAAATTACTGTAGAATTATCTAATGGTAGCTAAAGTTATCCATTTTGCTTCTGTGCAATGACTAGTAAAGCCAAATTCCATGTATTATAATGATATGAACATGTTCTAATAACATCCAATCACTGCATACTATATCAACGCAGAATGAATGGTCTGATGTACTCTCATTCTGCTTCATGCCCAAAGGGTTTCCAGAAGGTCATCCTGTAGGATACCCAGGGTTTTCTGCCATGAGATGAGTTCAGGAGTGCTAGATATAGGCAGTGGGCTTTAGCAATACAATAATGTAATGTTAGGTGTGATGAAGAGTAATTTTTGTTCAAAAATAGTTTTACCAGAATAGTGAGATGGCAGTTCATGCTAAATAAGTGGATAAAGCAGAGAGTGCAGAACCAGGATATTCCAGGTTCGAATCACACCTGAGCCATGTATGACCTCAAGTAAGTTTTTCAATCTCTTTTATGCTATGGTCCCCTCACAGCTGCAAAACCTGATGGGATCAGGACCCCAAAGAAAAGGATGTGTTGCATCTTAGTTTGACAGTCCTAGGTAAATAAACTGAATAGATAGGTAGGTAGGTAGACAGACAGACAGACAGACAGACAGACAGACAGACAGACAGATAGATACTGTTTTAAAGTAATATTAGTGTTTCCAGACATCGAAGAAGAAAAGAAATTCAGAGTTACGGTTTGAATACTTACGATTAATGTTCACTCCACTGCTTAAAACCTACTCCCCCCACATTAATAATGTATATCATACCTTCACATGTAATAATAACATTATGTTTAATCAATTTCATAGGTGTACTATGATGAGTGGAGTTAGGTTTACAAGTAATGGTCCTTTTCAGTGTTGATCAAGCATATTAATACTTCTTTAGCATCTTTTCATATAAAACTTTTTGACAGTTTCATCATGTCTATCCCCTTTTGATGACTTCCTAGCCTCAACACCTGTTACTTGGCTGGTATCCCCCATGGTGGGGTGATGTTCCCATCCAGTGTGTTCAAAGTGAGTGTGACCGATCATGGTGCAGGTTCCAAGAGGACCAAGGGCTGCTATACTGATAGTCACTTTCTCTATCATTTGTCCCTCCCCATCACCGCTGGCATGGCAGCTCACCTGTCACCATAGCAACCCTGTGGTGGAGTCAAGGACCCATGCTTCCAACCTTCTCATTGGCCCAGGTAGGGACACATGCTTCCTGCATTCTCTGTGACTCAGGTAAGACATATGTTTCCAACATTTCCCAAAGCCCAAGTACGGTAGGAGCACATGCTTCCAAAGTTCTCATTAGTCTAGTTATGGATACAAGCTTCCAACATTTTCCTTGGCCCAGGTAGGGACACACACTGCCAATATTCACCATGACCTAAATAGGGACACATGCTTCTAATACTCTCCATGGTCCAGTTAATCATATATGCTTCCAGTATTCTTTATGACCCTGGCAGGGACACAGGTTTCCAACATTTTCCTTAGCCCAGGTAGGGACATATGTTCTCAACATTCTCCATGGCTGAAGTAGGGATGCATATTTCCAAAACTGGTCATGTAGAGACACATAGTTCTTTTTTTTTATATATATATATATATATATATATATATATATTATCTTTTATGTCCACTCCTGGCTAGGGCTCGTGGCAGTGTATCACCTGTCCGGGGCACTTTCTCCCTCAATCATGGATCACTCTGCACGGCAGTTAGGTGAGATTTTCATGGTTGTGGAAAGGAGCTACTTTGTCCTGTCCCCAACCCTGAGGACACCGATGAATAGGACCAGAGTTCAGGCAGCAAACCGTGGTGAGGCACGGCTTCTGCCAATCACCTAACAATGCTCTCCCCTTCTGATGCCATCTGCTAGTTAGCACGGTTCCCAATCCACCCCAGGAGTGAAGAGTTACCAATCGGTGACTCAATCCAGCTCCTCCCCCCCCCCAGCCAACCTCCAGCATCCCAGGCTCATTCCTGAACCCGGGTCACCAGTGTAGCATGAGGTGTGGCTTCCAGCGCCTCAGTCTTCAGTGCCACCAGGCTGGCAATGTGACACATAGTTCAAACATTCTCCTTGGCCAATGTAGGGACATACAAGTCCAACATTGTCCTTGATCAACATAGGGATACATGCTTCCAAAATTCTCCTTGCTCCAGTTTGGGACACCTGATTCCAACATGTTCCTAAATGTAGGTAGGGTCTTATGCTTCCATCATGCTCCTTTGCCAAAGTAGGGACATATGCTTCCAACATTTTCCTTGTCCCAAAGTAGGGACACATGCTTTATATATTCTCCATAATCCAGGGAGGGACACATGCTTCCAACATTCTCCATTACCCAGGCAAGAATAAATGCTTCCAACATTCTCCACTATCTAGGAAGGGACAACAACTTTTATCATTCTGCAAGTCCCAAGTTCCTACCCAGGTTGAGACACATGCCTCTAACATGCTACATGACTCAGGTAGGGACACCTGCTTCCAGTGTTTTCCTTGGCTGACCACAAATGCTGCTGTGGAAGTATGAAGGTGAGACCACCCTACCCAAGTCATGAAACATGGTCTTCATGTGCACTGCCTCCACTGATATGCTGTGCCATAGATTCACAGCCTTCTGGTTGAAGAATATTATTGTGCTCCCATAATATTTATACAATATCACTGGTGATAGTTGCCTTTTCTAAATGGTTGTATCAAACCTGATTACCTGATATTATGTGTTTCAAAACATGTTATTAGTCACAGTTCAAATGTCATTGAAATGTAATCCTCACAATGTGTCATACAGATATAACTATAACATGTAAAATAGGAGCACTATAGTGCTGGCCCACCAGTGCAGAGGCAAGGCATCCATCTGCAGTGCCCACATCCAGGGTTCAGAAACAGACTCAGGAGTTGGATGGCTAGCCGAGGGAAGAAGGACTGAGCATACAAAGGACTGCTTTCCTTCTCCGGGGGGAGGGGGTCTGAGTGTCTGGTGCACTATGGACCCCTGGCAGAGGTCAGGAGTTCCACAGCAGCTGGTGTCATCATGCATGGGGGGTGGGGTACATGCTGGATGTCATTGCACATCCCTGCCTCAGGGCTCTAGCATCTGGAAAAATGCCGGCCCCCATGTATGACGCCAGTTCAGCCACCATCCCCGCTGCCCACCAGTGTCCCCCGGGGGGATCCAGCTCTCATGGCTCAGACTCAGGGGGTAACCGGGTCTCACCTACCCCAATGTCCATTGGGAAGTGTTGCTCACCCAGCAGCCCCGCTCGGGGGGGCAAGCCTGAGCATGGGGGGGGCAGTCAGCGGAGTGGGGATGAGTTCTGAACGGGGGTTCAGAACAAATAAAATGGGAGCACTGTTTCTGTGATCAGTGGCATAATAAATGCACTGTATACATTCTAACGTTGGTAGCTGTCAAAAATGGAAAGCTAAATCCTAAATCAGAGTTATTTAGGAGATATGCCTCTAAATCGATGTTGAATAAATTGTACAGTACATCTGATATTTTTCAGTCTGAAAACTTAACACAGTTGTGTTATGGTTATGGTCCTTCTCTTCACATGTGCAGAACATGGTTAAACATCTGTTGGGACCCAAATGAAAAGGCTGTGTAGGAGCTGATTTTAATACAGATGGGGTATTACCACTGTAAACGAACTCCATGTGGGAGAGCTTATAGGTAGAAATAAAAGATAGTGTGCATGTCTGTTTCAAGAAACATGAAGACTAGGCTCAACAAAAAGTAATCTGAAGAAATATGATGGATTATTTCCAAACTGTGAAGGTTAAAGGTAACAGAAAGCATTGTGTTAGATGGGGTTTTGCTTTGCTACATTTCTTTACCCTTTAAGAATGCCTTTAACCCTTGCATTGCAGCGGACTGATGTATCAGTTCAAAATTCCTATACCTTCTAATTCTGTTGGTAGCCTAAGGGTTAAGCTACTGAATTCCATGTGGGAAATGTAAAAAAGGAAGGAAGGTGCACCAGAATCATGTAATACATCACTG
The DNA here is from genome assembly GCA_016271365.2 of Neoceratodus forsteri. Classification (NCBI taxonomy): domain Eukaryota; kingdom Metazoa; phylum Chordata; order Ceratodontiformes; family Ceratodontidae; genus Neoceratodus; species Neoceratodus forsteri. The sequence continues at coordinate 12,676,761 of JADMNL010000027.1, forward strand.
ACCTCATCTTTAAAACTAAGCTTCCAGTTTATACCGTAAGAATTGTAACAAAAAGTCTGAAGTTCAGTCAGGTATGTGGTTTTGTAGCTGGCCCAGTGGCGCTGAAGGTTGAGGCAGTGGATGCCACACCTCGCGCCACGTCAGTGACCCAGGTTTGGGAATGGACTGAGGTCATTGGGGTCAAGCGGGGAAGGAGAGGACCAAGCATCCCAAGACAACTTTCCTCTCTCTGGGGAGGGCATGAGGTTCATGTCACTCTGCAGTGGCATCTGGCAGCTGTTGGGTGCACTGCAAGTTGCGGTGCACAGAAGAAGGGTTGGAGCATGGTGGATGTTGGCATGCAAATGTGCGGTACATCATTGCATGCCAGCTCCAGGGAGAAACACCTCGGTGGAAAATAGCGAGGCGGTTGTGGTGGCTGATGGCTGTGTGCTGTGCCCCTGGACCTAAGAGGTGCACCCCCAGGTACTGGTTCCAGATTCCAGAGGGGGGATACTTTGTGTACCCCAGCCTGTGGTGGAGACTGTGTCGCTGGCCAGACAGGGTATGGGGTGCAGGTGCTGGCAGCCGGATGACCTGCCATGCCCATGCCACAGGAGGGAGAAACAATGACATGATAAAAAAAAAAGATATGTAGTTTTGTAAATTGCAAGATTAAAGAAAAAGACCTATTACAGCTTTTTATAACTTACTTAACATTTCCAGCAACCACGGAGGATAACTCATGGGAATTCCAGGACTTCTTATTATCAAACTGAACTCATAGCATATGAATGGAACACAGCAATGTCATATTTATTATTTGTTTCACTTTAAAATAAAAATGATCTTCTGGCATGGTTTTGCCAGCAGTTGCATGCTATGACAACATGTGGGAGGCCTGGCTTCATGATCGGAGTTCACTTCCCAGCCTTGGGGATGAAGGAGTCCCTGTAGCGCAGGCAAGCACCAGGTGCTGTGGAAAGACAGAAGAGCTGCCGTAATATTGTGGATGCCCATACAATGCCAACCTTCCCCCAAAGGTCTGACATAGTGGGTTGTGGTGTCACTACATGGGAGGTGGGAGCTTCTTAAAAAGGGCAAAATGGGCCAGCTGACAGCATGAAAATGCCTTCCCCTTTCTCATGCATCAGTGGCTGAGATGGCCCTTGAGTCTTTCTGCCCTCTCACTGGATCCTGAGAAGAAAGGCTGACTGTGAGGGTGAAGCCACAGCGATGTTCGGGGCAGTGACTGAAAGAGGCTCTGGGGTTCCTCTCGTGGTGTGGTAGTTGGAAACAGAGGTTTAGAAGAGCAGAGGTTGAGCCTGCACAGCCCAGGGTTAAAATGCGAACTAAAAATGAAATTCAAACAACTCATTGTTTTATGTGTTGTATTCCTTACATGTGTATGTGATGTGTATCCCCTCTCTCTTGGGAGTTCAGAACCCTTCAACATTGCTTAGCAGTTCTATCACCAAGAGCTGGTTCCATGACATAATAGCGATTGCAAAACAGCCATTGCTATTATGGTGAGTGTATATCGCCAGAAAGCAAATCGGCGATATACACATGCCAGTGAACAGACATCTGGCAAGGAATCCAAGTGTTTATGAGGGGAGGCTGCACCCCCTTTTGGGGCTTCGCCGCAGCACCCCCGGCTAAAGGATGATCAACGCCAGGGTGTGCATGTTGGGAAGGTGACACTCTGGATTCCTGCAAAACAAAACACAGTGGCAAAATTGTTCCTCCGTCCCCAGCCCTGAACCCGTACTGCTATACCAGAGCTAGCCACACTCACCACCACACCACATGGCTAGCTCAGCTGCAGCAGGCACACTACCCCCTCAGAGACCCTCTTCCCTATCCCTCCCTTCCCTCGCTATATTCCCTTCTGGTCGCCTCCCTACATTCGCTTTTGCATAGGGTCACTCTCCAGGAAGCCAAATGAGGACAGCGCTGATTATGAGTTGCCTTTTGACGGTCAGTCATATTCAGTCGCTATCCTCACTGGATACTCCAAGGGCTACTTGATGACAGTCATCCTGTATATTAAAGGATACCATGCATAACGCATATCAACTAATACTAAAGATTGCTGTGAATGATGAAATGTCAGGCTAAAAAGGTATCTGTGTGCAACTTCCATCCCTTTTACTTCAGTAGTTCTGGAAAATATTCTAACTGTATAGCCTTTTTTATACAAGATAATATGCCAGATGGTTTCATACTACTCCATTTTGTTTGATCCCTGCTGACACCACTCTACTAATACACCACTGCGCTGACTGACCAAGAGGGGCCACCTTTTCTGAATGTGAAAATGATTCAAATTTCATGTTTGCTTGGTCCCTGTGCCTGCTTTAAGTAAGGTCTGCATGCAGTTGGTCAAGATAATAATCCATTGTCCACTGGGAACCACGTATTATTGCTACCAAGTTCTTTTCACAGGTAGCATTAGGTAGGAAAGGCTAGTGAATTTACCTCGCTGTCATCCACTGTCAGGAGACACTGCTGAAAGCACGGCCTTAAATTTGTAGCATTTACATAGCAGGTGCTCAGCAGCTTAATGAATATCATTACCTCTTTCTGAATGCTGCAATAACTAAAAAAGAAAATTATGTTGTTCTACTATTGGTCCTTAACTTACAAGAAAGGATCACCAATGTAAACGCAATATGCTGCTATTGTAATTTAAAATATTCAGCAGTCAGTTTTATACCATTAGTAAGTATTTCTATGCTGTGCTGTTGACTGTCATTTAAAGGAGTACTACGGTCAAGATTTGCAAAACATGTGTTGTGTGCAGTGTTTTGATTTGTGTGTGTAATTCTGGTGTGTCCTTCCCTTTGTTTGCTATCAAGAGTTATTCTAAATTAGCCTGCTAATTATATAGTAGTGTAATGGCCCCAGGATCTCCATCTTAGCAAGATTTATGGCTCTTCTTTTTCCTACATCGCCTCTGTTCCATGTAACAGTGATGCATCCAAGACCACTGATTCAGCAAGTACTAGAGACAGCAGCCTGAAGGTCAGACCTGCACTAAATAGCTCTAATTCAATATATTTTTTCTATGTGTGTGTGTCAGCAGGTCTAGCCAACAGGGTAAATGTTTCACTTTTAAAATGTTTCATTTCAACAAACTACACGCAGCCATAAAAAGAACACAAAACACCCCAGATCATCAATGCTATAATTAGTAAATACTCTGTTTTCTTAAAGAATAACCCACTCAATTACCCTCAAGTATTTGCTAAACTGTAAATGTAGCCAGTAGTACTCATTGGATAAGGAAAGTTACTAATATCACAGCTCTGCTGTTGTAAAATTGACTCTAAACCAGTACATGCTGAATGCATGGTCCCAAACACATCAATGTCACATGGAACAGGAGGCATTGTAGGAACAAGTAGAGAAATAAACCATGCTAAGATGGAGATCCCAAGGCCATTAGACTACCTTAAAACTAGCAGGCTAATTTAGAAAAAGCTCCTAATACAGGGAAAGGGAAGGACACACTAGGACTATACACACAAATCAAAATATTCTCCGCAACAAATGTTTTTCCTAATTCTGACTGTACTACTCCTTTAAGAACCTGTTGACCATTAAACTCCAGCTTCACTTTAAGCCTTATTTTCTTTCAGCAATCTATAATGGGCTCACAGAGGATTAATAAACTGATTTATGTTGCTTGTCTATAAATCTCATGAAACAGTGCAACTGCAAAAGCAGCATTTCTGTTTTCCATATACGGTAGATGTTTATTCTCTCCATTTCATCAGCTGTCCTTGCATCTGGCCAATTCCCACAAGATACTATCCAAAACAGACACTCACAGTGCTTGGGCTTGTTCCTCCAATGATTTTCACCACTGTGACATCAGCACAGCCATTCTCCTAGAATTGTGTTAAACTTATGGATGATATTTATTATTTTGATTTGTCTTCTGCTGATGCATTTAGCAGTAGTTTGCATAAATATTTAAATGGATTAAATGTTCTTGTCTTTAAATTTTGTACAATGATTCTGTATCAAGTTTGGTAATTATGTGAGTTGCAATTGTACTTTTAGTACAGCAAGTCATGCCTGAAAAGTGTGGCCCAGGTACCAAAGCACTTACCCAGAGAGTAAATAAACTAAACAAAACTAAACTGAGCTTTTCTGGATCACCACAGTAGATTACATACCTGTTGCACAGTCTGGTAAAAGTAGTATGCAGTATGTGGCAATGTAGTCTCAATCCTGTAGCTGGTAGTGTTCCAGGAACATCAGGCAGGGGATGGGTGCCATGCACCATCAATCTGGCATAGCCAGTGATGCCATTCAAGACCACTTCAGATGTCCATGATGTCTTATGTGGGTGATATGCAGAGGTGCTGATGCATTTCTGATGAGTGATGTTTCAAATTGTAGGAGGAATCAGTCTATACCACTCACAGTCTGGGGTCCCATGTGGTTTACCCTCTGTGGCAGAGCCTTCAAGGGTGTCCCTCACTGGAGCAACAGCAGGCTGAAAGTGTAAGAGCCATTATTCAATGACCAGCATTATTTTCCTTATATCTTTTCTCTCACACCTCACGTGGGGAATGCCAGCAGCAAGGGTTCCAAGTGCACATGCAGTGGCATGCTATCATGAAGCCAGCCAGGGACCCCTCATCCATGCAGTAATGTATTGCATTTAGTCTGCCCATGGCCACTTAAGAGAAGAGCAGAAGGGGGGAAGTTCAAGAAAGATGTGAGGAAGCAGTATATCACTGAAAGGGTGGTAGATGTCTGAAATAGACTGCTAGCAGAAGTAGTGGAGCCAAAAACAATTGTGGCTTCAACCATGTATGGAAGAAACGTAGGGGAGTATTGGTAAATAGGCAGGGGATGGGGAGGATTGCCAGAGACTGGTTAAGGTCTGCAGAGACAGATTAGGCTGGGAATATCTGGGCAGACTGGGTGGGCCAAGCAGTCATTTTCTGCTGACAGATCCTATGTTTCTAAACATGTAGCAAACTAAGCTGCCCCTTTCCCCAGAGGCTGGGAGAATCCAGGAAAACATTACTATTATCTCCTGTCAACCCACAGCAAAAACGTGGACTTGGAGAAGAAATGTGAGCTTGGAATAGAAACATTAACTTGGAACAGAAATGTGGGCTTAGAGCAAAAATATGGGCTTGAATTAGGAACATAGGCTTGGAGCAGAAGCATAGGCTTGGAGCAGAAACATAGGCTTGGAGCAGAAACTGTGGCCGCTGATACGGCAAGCAGCTCCGCCATCAAAGGAACTGAAATGTAGCATTTCAGCTCCATTACTAATAGTCTTTAGTTCACAGATAAATGGTGGATAATGTGAAAAGAACATTTAGTGTCAGCATTGCTGAGTTGGTAGCACATCTGCCTCTGGAACAGAAGGTCATGGGTTCTAGTCCCACACTGAGATTTGGGCTCATACCAGGAATGCTGGAACCTAAATACAGTAGATGGGGTACTTGCACTGAGGGTGTGCCATCCTTTGAAGAGATATTAAACTGAGTCTTCTGCCCACCTATGTTACTGTCATGGTGGGAGTCAAGGTAGAAATAAAAGAACCCAAAGCATTTTTGCATGAATAGGGGTTTTCCCCCAGTGCCCTAGCCAAATGTCCTCTTTCCATAAAACTGATTTGGGCAACTTGCCAAGGCTGTGTTGTTGCTGGATGTGCAGATTGGATGCAACTACATGTTTATAGTCCGTTGACTACCAGTATCTCATTGTTTGTAAACACTGGGATAAAATGTGTTGAAAAGAACTATGTCAATACTTCTTCTTCTTCTTCTTCTTCTTCCTCCCTAACTTTATTAATAAAAATAGTGTGACATATTTTGCATTTACTGTGTTTTAAACAATCAGAAGGTTTTATGGTAACAAAAAAAGAACAACAAAACATATTTTGCATTTATTGTGTTTTAAACAATCATAAGGTTTTATAGTAACATAAAAGAACAAAAAACGAATGTTTTATCTTTTACTTTCAGCACAGATCATCATTAAGCTCCCTTGACATCCCCTCTGACACTTACCTGCCATTGTCAGTCCTTAATTGACTGCTAGAAAAAATACTTCAATGGTCTTTGTTGTTTAAAAGTATTACTTTAAGAATCTGAAATGCATATGGCTTGGACAAACCAATGTGGTTAAACACTGATATGAATGTCAATGCATATGTTTATATCATTCTGCTGGCAAGCATCTCAACATGTACATAATGACTTTATCTCCCATTGTACAAAAAAGCTAGACTACATGCTCTGTGTGCAGTGAATAATGTCTTTGTTAGATTCCACTGTAAATCAGTCAGGTCTTCCTGTCTCTTCTTGTCTATTTTCTTTATCTCAGGATTATGTGTTATAAATCTTTAGGCTGCAGAAAGCTTGCAGCATGTTGAAATTAGGAGAGCCAATTCATCTGTCTCTACTATTAGGTCAATAAAAGGTAACTCATCCTTATTATTATTTCATGTAATGCTGTATTTCTGTCATATCTTAAAATTCTGACAAGCAAATACCTGAAGACAACATGGGTTTATGATATCTACCTATTTATACAACATCAGTGGAGATAAAATGACAAGATAAAAACAGATATCTTATACCCAACTCAGAAGATATTATGTTGTCTTTTGAGCTGGGTATGTCATAGTAGATGATATCTTGCCCTGTTGGGTACATCACAATGGAACTAAACCAATCAGAGAGCAGCTTTTACAGTGCCGATCAGGGCCACTGGAAAATTGCGGAATGTTTTAGCAGATTTTGCAGGGAATTTGTTGGACTTTTTTCTCCCAAATTTTGTGGGGATTTTGCAGGACTTTGCATGGATTTTGCATGGATTTTGCGGGCTACTGGGAACACATTTACCTTTGTGAGGTACAAGTATGGGTTTTCAATTTCATTTGCTTTGTAATGCATATTAAAGCCAGCCATCAAAAAGGTATATGTTTTTGTAAAAAAAAAACACACAGACACACACAAAAGGTATATGTTTTTATTAAAACACACACAACTGATCCAAAAACAATGTACATTATAATAGTAGCACGATCAAATCAGTACCACCACCACCACTTCTAATAATCCAAACATTATTAGTATTCTACAGTAAAAGTATAGTACCACCACCACCACCACGCCAGATCGTCAAGAAAGGATTTTAACATCATAGAATGAGCGGCAACTGTTATCCTACTAAGATCTTTAAAATGTCTTATTGCACTTCAACATAAGAAGTAGTCTAGTGTTGTCATCTGTCAGACTTCACCGATTGTCTTTTAAAAGGTCTGTGTACAGCGAAAAAGTCAGTTCAACATCTGCTGTGCTTACAGAAAGCCAGATATACCTTTTTGCCACAGCAGCAAGATGTGGAAATGTATCCCTTTGTGCTTCCCACCACTCAGCAATATTAAAATTGTCACTGAGTACTGACTGGGCAAAAGTTCTGTACCCATGCCATTGAAAGTTTGAAACACCAGCCAGAGATGGTAGCTCCTGGGTGTGTTTTGCTTTTTCCTTGCCCAGTGTTGGCAGCTGCTTTGGATTAAAGATTCAGGCAGCTTTGAATGTGCTGACTGAAGGATGAGATTTTAAAATGTTGTTCAGTTTCTCACTGCTGTCCAACATAACCTTCTGAAAAAGGTTCACATAGTTTTGATTTTCATGTAACATGTTCATGTTTACAGCTTACCTTCACCTGACTAAGACCTCCACACCAATTCCTGGCACTTACTTCTACCCCAACCACTCCTCCATACCTCCTAATACTAGTAGCCTTAGCCACTCTCTGAATCTCCCACCAGCACCTCCATGTCATTCGTCAGAGGCTGCTTATCATCATTTTTGCAGTCATAAATCATTACATCTGTTTGTCTGCGTTAGTTTGCCCTGGAGCCTGTAATCACCTGTTACCATGTAGTGCGTGCTTGCTTTGGCTCCTCTATTGGATCTTGGACATTCTGGTTTCTTCTAGGGTACTTCTATTGTATCCTACCTTGTTCTGTTAGGTTGAATCATCCTTATCCTTCATTTGTATATATGTTTATATTACTGTATCTGTTTAAATAAGTGTTCTGTATATGTCTGCTATTGTACCTTCAATTTGATCCTTGACCTATCAGGTCCATCTTGTAAATGAGCTTTGCTCAATGATGTCCGCCTGAATAAATAAAGATTTGATTGATTGATTGATTGATTGATGTAACTGACAGTGGTACAACATTTCTACTGTATTTGGTCTGTGTTCAGTTTCCCTGCAGTGGCACAGAGGTCCAAAACATATGCACATTTGCATCCTTCCAAATATGGAGTGTCCCTGTGGTGGCTGCTTGACTGAATTGTTGAATAAGGTTAACAAGTTCAGAAGAGTGTTCCACCACAAAAGTGGCTTGTGTTACCAGCTCTGCTGCTTTGCCTTTCAATAAGCACTTTAGTCACTTCAAGGTTGCTGCATCAGATGGTAGTGTTTAAATAAATTCTGTTACCACAGGCAAATAGTCTGCCAAATACTGAACAGCATTAACCAGGAACACTACAGAGTTACCACTGCGTATACTGGCATCTTGGGTACAATGCTCTGCTTGGAGTCCATGAAGGCAAAGTACTGATACCTATGCATTGGGCTCTGGCAAATATATTTTAACAAGGAAACAGCAGTGCTTAGTCTTCCAGTGTGTCCGCCCAGACCTCCAAGACCAAACTGAGGAGGTGGGCAATGCAAGTGACATGCACTGCATTTGGTAGGACACAGGACAGCACAGTTTCAAAAGCCTTGTGCATATAACTTGCACTGTCCGTGACAATGGCAAAGACTTTATTTAAGTTCACCCCATTGGTGTTTAGCACTTTTAGTAGAGCTTGGGATACTGTGGTGATGTTCACATGATGCAAACACTCCACACCAATTAGGAGTGGCTGCTCCCCAACATTAAGCAAAGGTTGGGCCAAAATAGCAACACACTACACCCACAGGCTTCTGTTGTCTCATCCAGAAAAATGAAGACATCTTAATTCTCCACCACCTCTTTCAAGGACTGTTCGTGATCAGGCCGAAGTTCTTGGAGGTACGTGCTCTGAAGCTGTGCTAGTCCCAGAAGACTACCTCCTTGTTTTGTGTGCTTCTTTAAGAACTCTTGAAAGCTAGAAGCCTTCTCCAGTGGTATGTCTGCATGGATCAAACAGCAGACGAAGTCCAGAACAAATTCCTTCCGTTCAATGGACGATTCCATTTCTCAACTGAAATTAGAAGTCAGCAACTTCTGTCATAGAGGTGTGCCTAAAAAAATCAAACAAATAAAACAAGATATAATATTTTACAGGGGAAAATAAACTGTGCCTGGAAAACAAAATAAAAGCAAATTATTTAATATTTTACAGGGAAAAATAAACTGTAGGCCAGCCCAGTGGCATGGAGGGCTGAGGAGCTGTGAGCCTTACCTCCTGCCACACTGGCAACCTGTTTGTGAACAAGATCAGGTCGGCGGGGAGGGAGAGGATCAGTGTCCAACTGGCTGCTTTCATCTCCTAAGTGGGGATGAAAATCTGCTGTCTTGCTCTTAGAGGCCAGGTGGTAGTGTTGAACTCTAGCGGCAAGGAAGGGGATGCAGGAACAAGGCACATGTGTACATGGGGGATGGGGTTCCATGGTGCCAGAGAGATGAGATGGACTTGGGAGGCAGGACAGAGCAGATATCAGTCACCCAAGGGGAAAACAGACTATGTAAAAATAAAATAACTGCAAACATCTGTGAGACTAGTACTTACTTTGCATGTTTTTCTTTGCAGCTTCTTTCTTTCTAGATGTTTTTCGACTTCATGTGCATGTCAACTGTATGCTTCTGCATGAAGTCGATTGTGTGGGTGCATGCATGACAAAACAGCAATCCTCTATCCTCGTAAAGATCTTCTGGATATAACTTAACCTGATTGTGGCACACACAAGATAAGAGACATGACGTCCTTGGCCTCTTCTAGAAAGACAGAAGCACTTTGGTGACGGTGTAGACATAGTGTAGTTAAACTAAAACAAAATTAAACCAAAACTTAAGACTTGAAAGAGAGCATCAGTGCATAAGAGGAGAAAGCTGTCCATGGGATGCTTGATCCTCCAATGTCACACCACTAGTTTGCATCCCACAATGTTCTAAGCTGGCAGATTGGTTTCAAAAGCTCAACTCTTTGAGTTGCCTTGTCATAGCACTGAGCTAGCCCATAGACTTACTAGTATCCATGGAACAAAAGACTCCAGAAATTCAATTTTCTTGCTACCTTTCAATTTCTTTTAATCTGGGCACTATATAGAACACAGGAGCAAGGCATTGTGCTATGTCAGCTCAATCCATTCATCCATTCTCCAACCCAAAAGATTGATGCATGGACGAACCACAGGATCGATGCATGGACAAACCATTGGAGTGATGCATGGATGAACCACAGGAGTGACTCATGGATGAACCTCAGGAGCAATGCATGGATGAACCACAGGAGTGAGTGAAGGACACACCACGAAAGTGAGGGTGGACCCAGGCGACTGCCATACATGATGGAAAAAAATTGTTCTGTGCCATTCTGGTCACCTCCCTCACCCTGCTTCCTCACCAGAGACCATAACAATTTTTTTCACCATGTGTGCTAGTCCGCCAGACCTACCCCTCCACTCCCATCCCCATGGAACCACAGCAGCGAGTCAAAGACACACCATGGGAGCGAGGGACAGACATAGGCAACTGCCATACATGATGAAAAAAATTGTTCTGTGCCATTCTGTTCACCTGCCCCACCCTGCTCCCTCACCAGAGGCCAGAACAATTTTTTTCACCATGTGTGCCAGTCCGCCAGGTCCACCCCTCCATCTCTGCAAAACCATAGCAATTTTTCATGTACATTTTATTTTATTTAATTTAGTTGTTTAACCAGGTATAGCACACTAAGCTGAAAGCTTTTTTACAGGAGTGACCCGGGAGCACAAGGAGGTTAAGTGACTTCTTCAGGGTCACACAGTATGCAAGTGGAAGCTGTGGGATTCAAACCCAGGTCAGGTCTGCTGGATGTCACCAAATTTGCAGCTCCGAGCCTCAGACCACTGTGCTATACTGCCTCCATTTGAAACACTATGCATTTTTTCTCCTCCTTCACCTCGCCTGACCCTTCTGGGCTCCCTCTGAGGGGACACAAAATTATTTAGAGCAGCTGCCCTCTAGCTGGACCCTCCTCTCCCACCCTCCTCCCTCCGAGAGGGACACCATTTTAAAGAAATGCCTCCCACCCATCAGAGCCCTCCCATCCCCATCTCTCTCCCAGGGGACACAGAATTTTTAGAGCAGCTGCCCCTAGCTGGACCCTCCTGGTCTCCCACCTCCCTCCAAGAGGGACACAATTTTTAGAGAGATGCCTCCCCACTCAGGGCCCTCCCAACTCCTCCTCCCTCCCACCAAGAGGGACACAACATTTTTTAGTGCAGCTGCCCTAGCTGGGTTCCTGGTCTCCCACCCTCCCTGCTAGGGGACACAGGTTTTATGCAAAAATATAAAATCATATAATATCTGGTAATGTAGTTCATCTCCTAACAGCAACAGCAGCAGTCTCCACAAATAGTCACACAAAGTAGGGATTCTGACAGGCTGGCAGCACAGAAAGCAAATTGGCAGGGGGGTTGCCCACTACAGACACCCAAGGATTCAGTTCTTTTATGGAATTTAAAGGCTAGCCAGCAGTCAGTAGCTCTCCAGAAAAATACTCTCTGCTATGGCCTCTCACTCTGTTCCATGTCCTCTGTGTCTGCTCCACTTTCTGCTGTGATGTTTCCTTCTGCTCCACATCCTCTGCTTCTGCTCCACATTCCCTCTCTCAGCTAAAACGCTATCCTGGCTGGCTACTCCTTGGGAAAACATAACCCAGGGAAAACAGTACTCAATGGAAGGGGAGCAGCTAGTGGATACAAGGCTAGAGCAGGACCTGGGGTGATCATGTCAGATGGCCACAAGGTCATCAAGCAATGTGAGAAGGCAGCACTAAAGCTAGTGGCATCCTGGGATGCATAGGAAGGGGTCATACAGGAGGCATGAAGTGATCATGCCTCTGTATTGATCCCTGGTAAGACCCCACCTGAATACTGCATCCAGTTCTGGAAGCTACACTTCAGAAAGGACATAGATAGGCTGGAGATGGTTCAGAGAAGAACAACAAAGATGGTGCAGGGCTTGCACCAGAAACCGTATAAAGCCAGACTCAATTAACTCAATCTTTACTCTCTAGAGCAGCACAGAAATTGGGTGGACATAATAGAGTCATTTAAATACCTTAAAGGCATCAACAAGGTACAGCTGCAGACTCTCTTTCCAGTAAAAGACTATAGCAGGACAAGAGGGCATGACCTTCCCCCTCAAGGGAGGTAGCTTCAGGAGCAATATGAGGACATTCTTCACAGAGCACATTGTTGAACCATGGAATAGCCTACCAGAGAGGGTGGTGGGGGTGATGACAATGGGGAAATTCAAGCAGGCATGGGACAAGCATTGCAGGATACTCAAACAGGCAGCTAAATGGGGGTAGGACAATGAAGGGCAGACTTGATAGATCATAAGGTCCCCACCTGCTGACAACTTCTATGTTACGTTTGGTTGCATTGGACAGTAGTTTGAGACAGTCACTGAAGAGGACTCTAAGGTTTCTTACCCCAGAGATCTGATCCACCTTACCCCATCCAAATGATCCTCCATTTTATAGAAACATAGAAACATAGAATGTGATGGCAGATAAGGATCACTTGGCCCACCTACTCTGCCCATTTCCTACCTAATGGATAAGTTGCAGATCCTAGTTAACCAACAGCCTGCTTCCTCCTACCCTCCACTAGAATTGCCTTATGTCTGTCCCATGCATTCTTGAATTTCTCTACTGTTTTTGACTCCTCGACTTCCTCAGGAAGGCTGTTCCATGCATCCACAATCCTCTCCATGAAATAATACTTCCTCACATTATCTATGAGCCATACCCCCTCTATCTTCAAATTGTGCCCCCTTGTTCTTGTACATTTCTTTTGCTGAAAGATGCTACCCTCTTGGACTTTGTTGAGTCCCTTGAGGTACTTGAAAGTTTCAGTCATGTGCTCCTCTCCCTCTCCCTCCTTTCCTTGAGGGTATACATATCAAGCTCCTTTAGCCTCTCTTCATATGTCTTCTAGTGCAGACCCTGCACCATTTCGTTGCCCTCCTCTTGACAGCCTCCATCCTGTCTATGTCCTTGCAAAGATGGGGTCGCCAGAACTGCATGCAGTACTCCATATGGGGTCTCACCACCAACTGTCTGTACAGAGGGACAACAACTTCCTGTTTTCTACTGGTGATGCCTCTCCCTATGCATCCCAGTATCCTCCCAGCCCTCCTTACTGCCTTCTCACATTGCTTGCCCACTTTTAGATCATCTTATAAGACTACCCCCAGGTCACATTCCATTTTTGTTGTTGTTAGTATCTCACCCCCCATTGTGTACTCTTTCTCTGGGTTTTCATTTACCAGGTGCATTACTTTGCACTTCTTTGCGTTGAATATAAGCTGCCATACATTTGACCATTCCTCCAACCTTGCCAAGTCCCTTCTCATCCTTTCTACCCCATCTTGTGTATCAACCATGTTTCAGATCTTTGTGTCATCTGCAAAAAGACATACTTTTCCTTCCAGTCCCTCTGCAATTTCACTTATAAAGATATTAAAGAGGACCAGTTCCGGTACTGAACCCTGCAGTACCCTGCTAGTAACTCCCCTTTCTTCAGAGTGGACTCTGTTTACTATTACCCTCTGTGTCATGTTGTCCAGCCAATGTTTTACCCAGGCTACCACCTTGGGACCCACTTCAAGGCTGGCTAACTTGTATGTTAATCTTTTGTGTGGGACCATGTCAAATGCCTTGCTAAAGTCTAGGTAGGCCATGTCCACAGCCCCTCCCTGGTCTATTAATTTGGTCATCTAGTCAAAGAAATCTATTAGATTTGTCTGACATGACCTTCCCACTGTGAATCCATGCTGCCTTGGGTCCTGTGCCCCGCTGGCTTCTAGGTACTCAGCAATTCTTTCCTTCAGAAGTGATTCCATCATTTTTCTTACCACAGAGGTCAAACTAACAGGTCTGTAGTTTCTTGTCTCTGCCTCGCTCTCACTTTTGTGAAGTGGAATCACATCCACCCTCCTTCAGTCCTCAGGTACCACACCATCCTCCCATGATTTGTTAAAGAGGGTAGTCAGTGGTGTCACTAGTTCTACCCTTAGTTCTTTTAGAATTCTTGGGTGAATTCAATCAGGCCACATTGCTTTGTACACCTTTAGTTTTAAGAGTTCTTTCAGAACCCTTTCTTCTGTGAATGGACTGGTATCAACTTCCCTATCCAGAGTTTTTCCATTGTTTGGTTTAGGTACCTCCCATTCCTCTTCTTTTGTGAATACTGAGCAGAAGTATTCATTCAGTATCCCTACTTTTTTACTGTCACACTCTGCCCACATTCTCTCCCCTTTATCAAGCCTCAGTATCCCTCCCTTGGTCTTTCTTCACTCCCTAATATACCTATAAAATGTTTTATCTCCCTTAACAGAGTTGGCTATCTTTTCCTCAGTTTGGGCCTTTGCTATTCTTACTGCCTTCCCTGCCTCCTTCTGCTTTAACTGATATTGTTTTCTGTCCTGCTCCTTCTGTGCTTCCTTATATTTCTTGACCTTCCCTGCCACCTCTTTTGAGAACCATTGTGGCATTTTCCTCATTTTGTTTTGTTGACTTGCTTTACACAAAGGCTTGTTGCCTCTGTGATGGCAGTTTTGATTTTTCCCCATTGTTCTTCCACCTCTCCTTCTTGTCTGTTTGCTAGTGCTTTTCTGAGGCACTCTCCCATTTTTCCAAAGTCAGCCATCCTAAATCCAACACCATTGCTTTCGTATGGCTTGACTCTACATCTATGTTTATTGTGAATCACATTGTTTGGTGGCCGCTTGTTCCCAGATTGCTACCCACTTCTAAATCTGAGATCCACTTCCATCCCCATTTGAGAGTACCAGGCTAAGATTACTTCCTCCTGAGTGGGTTCCAACACTAGCTGTCTAAAGCATAATCCCTGTTGGGCATCGAGAATGGCCTTACTCTTGAATGTGGCTGCAGTAAATGTGCTCCAGTTAACATCTGGCATATTTGGGTCTCCCATCAACAATACATGTCATTTTTCTGCCATTCTAAGGATTCCTTCTATCATTTCCTTATCAATTGCCTCCCCCTGAGATGGGAGTCTGTAAGCAACCCCTGTGTGGATTGTGGTGCCATTTCCTGTCTCCAGGTTGACCAACAGTGCCTCCTCACCTACCTGTTTACCCTTTAGTTCTGTTGCATTGATTCCTTTCCTTATATAGAGAGCTACTACTCCTCCTCCTCTTTTACCCTCCCTATTCCTCCTGAAGATTGTGTACCCTGGTATGTTGACATTCCAGTCATGGTTCCCTGTGTACCATGTCTCTGTGACTGGCATGATAGCTAGGCATCCCTCTTCCATCAAGGCCACTAGTTCAGGGAGCTTGTTACCCAGACTATGGGCATTGGTACTCATCGCCCTCCATTTTTTGATGGCCTTACCCCTTTTAGGCCCATCCCTGTCCTTACTCCCTTTGCCTTTTTCTTGATTTACCCCTGTCCTGCACCCTATTGACTTCTCTACCTTTGTGTCTACTTCGCTAACTACCCTGTTTTGTGAGGGGGGGCTGAGATTTCCTTGCTTCTTTTCAGTGCCTTCCCTCTTGGCTAGTTTAAATGTTAGCCAGTAAAGCATTTAAACCTATCACATAGGATCCTGGTTCCCATCCTGGACAGATGCAGACCATCATTCCAGTATAGATCAGTAGCCCTCCAGGTGGACCCCCATTCCCAATGGAGCCAAATCCCTGAACTCCACACCAGTTTTTCAACCAGTCATTGAATCTCATGGTGCAGAGTACCCTAGCCTCACCCATGCCATAGACAGGTAGCACATTCAAGAAAGTTACTGTGCGTGCTACTTGTCTAAGGCCCCTCCCCAACTCCACAAACTCCTGCTACACTGCTCTGATCCCATTCCCAGCCACGTCATTTGTCCCTAGGTGGACAATGACATCCAGCTCCTTCCCCCATGCAGCTGCTCCCATGATCCTGAGGATTCACTTCCTGTGCCTCCATGACATGGTACCGGGCAGGCATCTTAACTCCCTCTCCCCTCCCTCTGTCAGTTCTACCTCCCCAATGATTGAGTTCTCAACCAGAGTTGTTTTCTTCCCCTGTGGGGTCCTGTGCCACCCTCCTCTGGGTCTCCTTTGTGGAGGTTCTCAGCATCTTCCTTGGTCTCCACTGTGGGTGCCTCCATAGAGGAACCACACTTTTCCAGTATGGCAAATGAATTGGGGAGAGGCACAACTGGAGGAATGCACCTCTGTTCCACCAACCTCACCCTCCCTGAGCCCACCATGGTCCAACTGCTCCTCTTTCTTGGCAACCTCTGAGGCAGTGGTGGTGGCCTGAGGGGGCCCTGGTTGGGGGGAGGTTTCGAACTTGTGAGGTCAGCATGGAGATGGATAACCTCCTCCCTCAGACCAGAGAGGTGTCTGCAATAGAGCAGCAAAAACCTCCAGAACATCTCCCAGAAGACTACCACTCCACAGACAGTGCATCGCACCACTCCTACATGTTTATCTCTTCCTGTTTAAGATGTTTTCTTTTTTGTTATTGTGTGCAAGCATGTGAGTGTGTTTACCTCTATTCAGTGTGCTGTGCCTTTAAGGATATGAACAGGCATATGTCCTTTGCACTTTGGGGAAGTGATATCAGAACCCTGATATAAAGGAAATGATGCACTTGGGAGGGTGGGGTGAGGGGCAGGGTGGTGGGACTAAGCCTGTGCCCTCCAGACATAATCAACTACAAATCTGACCCACCACCCAGGTGAGTGCCTTCCTTCCATTCAGACACCTATTTAACAGTGTTTAAGTAACAGGTCTAGTCACAAATGACTGTAAATATTCTCCCAGCTAGATTTCCTCCCTGGCAAATAAAGGTACACTAAGAAAAGTCAACCCCAAAAACAGAGAACTAAAACACTGACTTCTACTTACTTACACGGGCCCTAAAATTAAGAATTCAATTCAGTGTACTGTTATTAAATCATCTCCTTGGTTTAAGGAAGCTGGTGGCTGCTTCCTGTCTCAGCTACAGCAGACAGAGTCCACAAACAACTCTTGTTTTGAATCCACAGTTCCTCAGGCCCCTTTCAGCTCCTCCCCTTATCAGACACCTATTTCATAGAGTTTAAGTAACAGGTCTAGTCACAAATGACTGTAAATATTTTTCCGCTAGATTTCCTCCCTGGCAAATAAAAGTTACACTAAGAAAAGTCAACCCCAAAAACAGAGAACCAAAACACTGACTTCTACTTACTTACACAGGCCCCCAAATTAAGAATTCAATTTAGTGTACTCTTATTAAATCACCTCCTTGCTTTAAGAAAACTGGTGGCTGCTCTCTGCCTCAGCTACAGCAGCAAAGTTTGGCTTTTATATTGCCATTGTGCCTAATTTTGTACTTTTTAGCATTAATTATGACTTGCAAAACCTGGACCACCTTTTTTTTACCTCTCCAGATCCCGTTTCATGCCTATTAAAGATGTACCCTTGTAGTGGATTCTCAGTCTACGTATTTGTTTTTAGCTGTGAGTGATTTAAGGGCCTTATGGTTTCTGTGTCAGTCTGATACATAACCTATTACACCAGATAGAACACTGCTCTTACAAATGTCTTGCAAAGCAAACAGCACTTTGTAGGATATGTGGAATTATGCTAATGTGTGCAAAATTTCATATACATATGTTATGTTTACTTCTCATGAAAATTTCATGACATTCAAGGAATGATTATTTTTTACTTTGAAGTTTCATGAAACAACATTTTAAGTTTCACAGAGCTCTGATTTCACTAGGCAGGAATGTTTAACTGATACCTGAGTTATTTTTTTGTTCTTTTTTTTCTCTGGGAACTTTTAATAAAGCTAATTTTGAATAGGAACTTCCATAATGCCCATACTATTCATATACATATTAGTTCATCCACAGTAACAAAAGATATTAATGGGTAAAGACAGTATAGCCAAAGTTCTATAGTTGGATTTAGATCTAGAGAGAAAGGAGCAAGCATAAGTAACATAATATAAATGTTCTACAAATCATAAACATCCTGGAGACTGTTAAACAGAATTACTCTAGTTACAAGTAAATAAAAGCTATCTGTGTGCAGCACCACATGTGGTGTGTATGTATATATATATATATATATATATGTAATACAAGACAAAGGATAATAACTTGAGTAATAATACTAATAATACTCCCACAGACCAGGAAAAGTATTTCATCACGGCAACAAGCAAATTAAATGCTATACCAAAAACATTAAACACAGTAATTAAAGAACTAAACATGTAACTATTTAAAAATGCCCGTATTACCCAGTAAAGAACAATACAAGAGTAGGACATTGCCCCCACTGAAAAAGAGAACTGAAAAAATGCCATGCCAGTGGCTAATCAAGCATTTGAGACATCATTCATAAAATAACATTGACCCTTCTTATCAATTATGACATTAACAGCTAAATACCAGTAGCCTAATTAGTCATTCATGACATAAGAGTGAACTTCTGGCAATGTCACCAGCCTATTGGCTGCATAGATCTCCAGCTCTGGCAACCCCTGACATCAGTCAGGATCAATCCAACAGCTAATTACTTAAAGTTAGCAGTGAAAACTCCAGGCAGACTCTGTCAAAGTAGAAGGGACCAGTGATGTCATCCCAGAACCTCAAAGAGCTACTTGCTGCAGAAAAATAGGGATCCCTGTTCACGGCTACACCAGGACCTGGCCTCTCAGTCTCAGACAAAGAGAAGCACACACCTGCAGTAGACATGTAGGAGATGGAACCTGATTGCAACAATTAAAAGATGGCAGCAGCAGCAGTTAACCATATAGAGAAGGCTATCTCAGGAATCTAGAAGGATATTACAAAAACTGAAAAGAGAACAGCTGCCCAGGAGAGTCGGATGACAGAACTGAATGACACCACCAACCACCACAACTACCTCATGCTCTATTTGCTGGTGAGAAAGTAGAAGCTCACACTCAGACTTGATGATATAGAAAGATGAAGCAGGTGACAGAATTTAAGGATATATGGCATTCCCAATGTAGTGGAGTAAAATGCTGCCTCCATAACCCTGTTTTTGCAACAATTGCTCTGAGAAGTATTGCAATTGTCCAAGGACTTTTATATGTGGATGGATCACACTCACAGATCCCAGGGACCTCCCTCCACTGGCCCCAACCTGAAACCATAATCAATCCTTACAAAGATAACAGACTGCAGGGCAAAGGAGATTTTACAATGACCAGGCCAATGGCCAGATTTAAAATACAAGGAGCATCAAATTACCATCGGTAATGACTTCACAACAGTGGAGCAAGATAAGCTCTGAAGCATGTGGATGATCATGAAACAACTCAGGGCAAAGAACATGAAAGCATAGATTTTGTTTCCAGTCTGGCCCAAGAAATATGTTCGAACCTTCTAGCTGCCACAGCATTCCAGAAAGAGCAGAAGATTGCCCCCCTTCCCAGGGGCAGAGGATATCCAATTAGAGCAGGACCTGCTGAGATCAGCATGGGGTGTTGCATGGGCTGGCAGGGAAACATAGCGCAGCACTTTAAACCAGGCTTCCCCCTTGCAAACAGACTTTCGCTCACTGCTCTCTGCATATGTGACTGCACCATGGTTGGAAGAAACAGCAACTGAATTGGAGACCAATGAAACCACCGATCAGCAAGGAGCGGTGAGTGTCTCCTCCACCTAGCAAAGTCTGAGCTCTGTCTAGGACTTTAAGGGACTGAAAGGTGGTGAATACTCTGCTCTCTCATGGACAATGTTGTTAAAGACACTGTCATGTATACTAACCCCAAAGCAAGTCTTTAAAATTTCAGGGCTTCTATCTGTACAAAATGAACAAACAAACAAAAAAGCAATCTGACAGACTAAGATAAGTGTAGCCATTTTTTCCACTTTTTAGGAGGCTTTCATGTATACATAATTGTTATCAGTGCTGGGTACATGTCTGATGGGGGGTCTAGCTGAAACCTTCTGAGAGGTATTGAATATCAGGAGATATGCAGGGGGTGTCTGGGGTTGGCAGCCTGGTTCTGGGTGCCTTTCAGGACTGGTGAGCCCCTAGCTATGCAGACTTAATCTACCCCTTGGATTAACTGCCACACTTAAAGTAAAAGAGGGGCACGCTAAGGATGGCTAGTGGGCTGGTGGAGGGTGTGAGACAGGTAATAGTGTCAATATAGCTGAAGAGGGTGGGCAGCGGACAACCCAGTCTGAGCGACAAAGGGAGGCAACTGGAATGGACAAGGGCTCAGGGACACCCTATGCAGCACACAGAGGCCCTCTGAGTACACAGGCGGTGCAGACCAGGTAACTCCATCACGGGATTCCACCCATCAAATTGGATGGCCCTTTATCAACTTATTAATGGCTATCCTGGAACATAAGCAGAGGCTGTCAGTGGCTATGCAGGGGGAATGTCCTCGTAGACTAAGACACATCACTCAGAAGCTCTAGTGCCTGGAGAAATAAGTTAGGGGTCTCCTGCCTTCTGGGAGGGTTTGCTAATGGAACCCTCATAATACGTGTATCCAGAACTGAACCAGAGTCCTCCCTTGAGGAGGGAAAGGGGAGGAGCTGTCTATCGCTTCACCTGGGGGTGAACCTTCTTTCCACCCTGGCACCAGCCATCCATGAGAGTAACTGCAAACAAAGATGAATGACCCTAAGTGGAGGCATCTTGGGGTGCCCTTGATCATTTGCCTGCCATGGAGAGGACAGTTTACAAAAAAATAAACACTAGCTAGGGGCTCAAAGGGGACTGGGGTCAGCAGGTTGAGTGGCCCCTGCCCATGGACCATACCGTTGCCAGTCACAGCAGGGTCATTCCCTTACCCAAAACCACCTCTTAGTGTGAAGTATTTTTATAATACTGAGATGGAGACAAGAAGAAAGGGGGGGAAAATGTTTGTGCTTTGCTACATAGTCCAATTAATGTTCATTTTCTTAAATTTGATGCCACCGAGGCTCTGCCCCAACACCAGCTGGTTTGGGGGGGGGGGTTTGGTTAAATGAAGTTAACCATATGATGTTCAGGAGACCGGGGACACTATTGTCTATAGTAGAATGCAACCATGAATGGGTAGGTGGCATATACAATATGCTTGAGGGAGTAGCATTTTGGTAACCACCCTCCTATATCATTGTAATTGCTACTAAATTGTATAAATGTATGAAACCATTCTGTGTAACTCTTAAGTATGTGACTTTATGCTGTAACCAAAATTTGTTCTGTCTGTCCTCAATGTGACGAGGTACCTTTGGAAATAAGCCTCTGGCTCAAAGGTTGTAAACCGATGTACAAATAAATAAATATTATCTTTTAACCAACAAAGACAGATGTGTAGGCTTGTGTGAGGTGCCACAGTCTAAGAAGGTCACTCAGTCCAGGAAACAGACCTTCAGGAACCACCAAGGAAGCAGAGTGGGGGGGCTGGGAGTGGAAAGGCTCCCTAGCAGACAGTGTCAAGTGGACGAGCTAGGGATGCTGCAGGAAACATTGGCTTGCCATAATAATGCTGAGTCAGGGCAAGCTAACCACTGTGTTATGCCACTGGATTTACTTGTAATAAGTGGATAATTATTTTAATTATATTTGTTTGGTGCTATGGTCACGGTACAGGTACATATGATCAATATGATGAACAGTGCACTAAAACAGTAGGAAAGGCAGTTGTGCACATTATACGGACAGCTGATTTAAAGCGCAAGATGACACGTTTTATTGAGGTATTGACGTATAATGTAAATGGGGTTAACAACCCCATTAAACACAAACAGATAATGACCATGCTTAGGAAGGAAAGAGTTGAAAATAATCTTCCTCTAAGAAACCCACCTGAAACCGGTGGAAGCACTGAAATTCAAAAATGTAGGTATTCCAAATTTTATTACTCCTCCCTTGAGCAAGGTAAGAGGAGAGATTTGATAACTCTAATCTCAAACAATGTCCCATTTGTGAAAGAAGAAGTTTTAGCTAATATGGAGGGACACTACCTTGTAGTGATTGGACAAATACAGGATTTGACACTCACAATTACAAATTTGTATGCCCCACCAGGGTCCCCCATAAGATGTACAAATAGTTCTTGGTTTTGGTACATGGTAAAATGAGAAGTACACTGGTCATGGGGGGGGGCTGGAACTTGATCTTTAACCGAGGATTGGGTACTGCATTGAGAGTCCTAGCCCTTGGGTCTGGAGTGCTGAAAAGGTGTTTCAGCTAATGGAGCAGCTGGGCCTTGGAGACACATGGTGAGTAAAATATCCACTGCTGAGGGAACATATCTGTTATTCACAAAGATTCAAAGTCTATTCCAGGCATAATAACATCTTCATGCATAAAGCTGATATGGTAAGGGTAGAATCTCTTTGGCTGGGAAGCTTCATACTGTCAGACCATCAGCCAGTTTATGCTCATTTAGAGTTAACCATCCAAAAAAAAGACCTTCTGGTGTCTTAACCTGTCCCTACTTAGAGACTGTCACTTGGTCAAGAAATTAAAACTAGAAATGATGAGAGTGCTGACTGAAAATGACACCCAATAGATGCCCCCCCAAAAAAAATCTTCTGAGACACAGCTAAAATGGTGCTCAGGGCATATTAATCTTGGTGGCAGCACAGAAGGCTAGAAATAAACAAGTTAAAACTGAAGCACTGACAGCTACAGTAAGAGACCTGGAAAGGCACCAGCAAGAGAGATGGGAGGTTCCTAGGGAGGAAGTCATAACAAAAGTGAGAACAGAATTAACAGGCCATCCAGAAAGGGGAAACAGAGAAGACATTGCTCTCCTTAAACAAACATATTATGGGTGGGTGGGTGGGGCATGGGCCTCTAAATTACTGGTATTTTGCCCAAAACAACAGGCAGCTAAAGCATGCATCACAAGGATTGTAATGGCCAGATATCTGAGGCCTTTGTACAATACTACAAGACTCTATATAGGCCACATCCAGAGAACACACCACCAGAGCAATGGAGTTTTATTTATTTATTAATTTATTTCTCGAATTACAGTACCTTTGAGCCAAGGGCTCGCTTATAAAGGTTGCATTTCAAGTGTACAAAAATAATTAGAGAAAAAGAAAAGTTCAGGCTCAACAACAGTAGTTACAAAAACAGTCAGATTAAACAGTGGCACAGAAACAAAGCTAAGTATAGTACATAGGTCATAATAATTAAATTAAAAGAACAAAAACAGGTAGATGCAAACTGTTGTGGCTTGAAGGAGTATAAGTGTGGGAAGGAATAGAAAATAGGAGAGGCAGAGGACAGAAAGGTGGGGAGGAGGGAGGAGGAGGAAAGGATGAGAAGGGGATGGGAGGAAGGACAGGCGAGGGGAGGACAGTCAGGATGGGAGAAAGTGTAGAAGGGGAAATGCGGGCAAGGGAGATAAGAAAAGAAGACTATGAGGGTGAAAGGGGCAGATGGGAAGGGGGAGAGCAGTATAGCTCAGCAATCGCAGACACATTGGTTAAGAGAGGTGAGGTACTGGCACATTTTTGATTTGAAAGGACTTAGTTTTAGTTCTGAGGCAACCTCTGGAGGAAGGGCATTAAGCCAAGTAGGAGCTCTGAAGGTGTAAGAGTGCTGAGCTAAGGAGGTGCGGCACAGGGGACTTTGGTGTGCCACGAGTTGGGAGCATGCTGTAGCAATGCCTGAGTAGCGGGGAGTGAGGTTAAGGCAGATCTTTTTGTGAGGAGGCAGGTTTGATACATGATCCTGCCCGTAAGATGTAGCCAGCCAGTCTGCATAGAGCTCACAAGTATGTGTGCACTTGTGTGCACCAGTGACAAGATGACAACAATTATTGAGCACCACCCTTAAGATGATTAAGGAGGTGTCAGTGGTTGACCCATAAATAACAAGTCCATAGTCAATAATGGACAGGATGAAGCTTGTAACCACAATATGTAGCACTTCAGGGTGCGGCAATGGCAGTGACGACAAAGGACCCCAAGCCTGGCATTAATAACTTTAGCGATGAGGTTGATATGGAGTTGCTATGTAAGTGAGCAGTTTAGTGTCACACCAAACTATTTGAAGTCACTGACCTGGTCTAGTGGGAGATTTTGTTTGTTATAGATAGTAAGAGTAGCAGATCTGGACTTATTATGGGTGCCAGAGAAGAGCATGGCCTTGGTTTTCTTATAGTTCATTAATAACTTATGCTGGAGAAACCAGGTCTCGATCAAAGAGAAATTGGATTGCAGGTCAGCTGTGAGAGGAAGCAGTTCAGCATGGGTTGAAAAGATGACCGCATCATTAGCATAGAGGAGCATGCAGTTGTTGCAGGTCTTAGGGAGATTGTTGATGAAGAGGCTAAAAAGTAATGGACCCAGAATGGAGTCTTGAGGGACTCCAGAGTGAACAGGGAGGTTAAAGAAAAGGATATCAAAATCCTGATATGTTGCATTCTATTCATGAGGTAGCTGCCAAGGCAGCTGATGACCCCTGAGAGAGGCCTAGTGCAGGAAAGGAGTTAAGTAGGAGCTGGTGGTTGATGGTTTCAAATGCCTTAGTGAGGCTATGTAAATGGCGCCCAATGAATGAACCTGGCCCAGTGTCTTATGGATATGATTAGTGTATTCAAGAAGGGTCATGCTGTGAGTTTTGCAGAAACCATGTTGCTGGGGGCATTGGATGCCATATTTAACCAGATATTCACTGAGTGAATCAGACACAATGTACTCTAATGCTTTGGAGAGTGGAGGGAGGATAGATATGGGGCAGTAATTGGAAAGTAGAGACCTATCACTGCTTTTATGAACAGGCATCACAATGGCAGCTTTCCACAGAAGGGGGAACTGTCTTAGAGTAAGGGATAGGTTAAAGAGTTTAGTGAATGGAAGTAGAATTGTATCAAGTGTGAGGTGGAGGAGTTTTAGATCAAGGAAGTCCCCACTAAACCTGGCTTTGCCAAATGACTTTGAGAAGGTAGCGCTGGGTTTCAGCAGAGGAGACTCTTCTGAAACAAAAGGGCGAATGCGTTAGGTGGGGGAGGAATTTATGGAGTTCTCATGGTGATCAGGACAGTGAAGAAGTCAGGAGAATACCAATGAGATCAGAGAATGCAGTGTTTCTGGAGGCCTTATCTCTTCCAAAGCTCACAGAGGGGCAAAACCTTGTCTGTTGTGGCTATTTCATTCTCCCTTCCCACGCTTTATTTAGTTTTGTCTGACAGCACTAGGTAATATCGCATAACACTTTATATAGGACCGAGATGTACCCTTTGAATCATACCCCTAAGAATATCCTGCATTATTTGTAGGAATGCTGTAATGCCTAGGATAGGTGTCGGAGTCATTCTCCATTTAGTGTGAATGATGGTTCGAACTTGCAGGAATCAAAAAAAGGTGACTGTTTGCAGGTCATATTCCTGTTTGGCCATTTCAAATGTCATCAGCTTCCCCACATGTATTAACTGTCATGAGCAGCGCAGCCCATTTCTCACCCACTGCCTGTATCTCACGTCTATAGTAGCCATGGCAAAGATGTTGTCCCAAGCCATCCACCTGAATGCCTAGAGATGCAGTGTTAGATGAAATCTACTCCAGGCCCTGTAGCAATCTCTAAGGGGTTTCTGAGTGCCCTTAGTAGGTCATTTCACAGTCTGTTTCACTGCCCCAGTCCACCATTCTAGCTCACACTGGTGGAGCTCCCTCTTCCACCTGTTCTATCCCCTTCCATTTTGCTTTATATGAAGGCACCAATCCTTGCAATAGGACCCTTATATGTGATGCAAAATTATACAGTTCTAAGTCTGGGACTACCCTCTCTCCATCAGATGTCCCCTACTGTAAAGAATTTAAATTGAGTCCTAGGGTGTCTATCTGTACAAATGAATTTCAAAAGTGTTCTTTGCCAGGTCCTGAATTGTCTCTGGAGGAAGAGCATAGGCGTGCTCTGAAATAGGTATAGATATTTAGGTAACACTGTCATTGTAATTGATTTAATTCTAGTATACAAAGGAAAATTAATTAGCAACAGCACGGGATCATCACACCGCAGACAATAACTGTGCGGCAATATATGCCGCAAGCAAAACAGTGGCACACACAAAAAAGGTTGGGAACAACAGCGACCCGACTATGACAGTGAACCCCATTGAATACAATGGGACTTTTTGTTTTATGCAGGGGGGGGGGGCTATGCACCCCCAAATCCTCGGACTTAAAATAACCAACTCTGGGGGGTTGTGGACTTCGGGGATGGGAAGAAAATCAGGAGGGGGAAATTACATTTTCAAAATCAATATGAAAAGTTGCAGCTGGAGCAGACCTGGCGGGAACCGAACTATGGTCCCAGGTCTCCTGCTCTGCTGTGTGCTGGTACCCTAGTCACTCTACCACAGGAGCAGCTTGACCAGCACCCCAGCACACAGCAACTCGATTCCTCCAGAGGGTGTGTGAAGAGTGACAGGGTTAGGGTATCCTACCACTATTCTAACCCCTGTCACTCTAAATCCTCTTGCACTTTACAGCGCGAGTTCTATCAGCGCTCTTCTTGCTGTGCTATTATGACCTGCTACCTTAGTGACCACCTCTTCAGGTCTGTCTCGACCTTTGCTACCTATGTATAAAATTGGTTTCATATAGTTTGCTTAAGGTGATCTGGACGCCCAGATATTTAAACTTGGTGACTTCCACTTTAAGGGCAAAAAGTATACAAAGTTGGATGCTGGGTGAGTATTAAACATGGGTATCTCTGTGTTTGTTTATTTAAAATATACCTTGTGTGACGTCAAAAACTTGTAATCACTTTGACACCTCCAGCACAAATTCCTCTGGGTTAGCCAAGTGCAGTAAGACATCATCCGTGTACAGAACTATTTTCTGAAGACTCCTCCCATCTCCACTGGCGCACCTTCTCATTCAACCAAATCCACTGGGCCAGAGGCTCAATGTAAAGCAAAGAGCAGTAAGGAACGGTGCAAGCCCTGCCATGTCCCCTGTGTAGCTGAAAGGCCTCCAATATACCACCATTCATTCTTACGCCTGCCCTTGGGGATTGATATACAGCGCAAATGCCATCTATGAATTTATTGTCAAATCCAAATTGTACTTAGACACCTTCCTACTCTGTGGAATAATTTCTTCTTACTACCTGACCATCATCTGCTTTGTGCTCATACAAATTACTCCTGCTGTCTCAACTCTCAACATCATGCACCTGTTGCAAGCCATTTCTCTGCGTTGCTATAAGACTTGTCCCTATATCCTTCACCTGGTTTCCCAGCAACTTCTGTAAATTATATTATTTGCTTGTACATGCAATATAAATGTTGTATTATTGCACCATTGCTGATTTTTAAAAATGCACTTCACCTGTTCTCTTGTTTTACTGGATGACACTGCCCTAGCCAAAACCATATTTACCAAGTACGTTTGTATTTTTGCACATTTTTGCCTACATTGTGCCTCTTAGAAGTCTTGGCCACTCTCCATTGTGCATCACATCAGAGCTGAGACGGGACATGTGAATTCAACTTGCCAGAACCTCCGGAGGTTGGGGCACAGTAGACACGCAGCACAGCAATACAGAAAGCAGCCATGTAAACGCAGCTTTACAGATAGGGATTGAAAGGATCAAGCCTTGGATGAGTAGAAGAAGAAGGACACTGGAATAGAGGGGAAAAAAGAGACGGAGTGGGGGTGGGCAGTACCAATCCAGTATTTGGGCAGGATGAAGGTACCATAAAAGAGGCACTGGGCTTCAAGGTGGAAGAGAAAGATTTGTATGGTGAAAGCAGTCATACAGTAGGTGACAGAACAGTAAGGGAAAAGCAACAAAAGGAGTGAAACCCTGGACAGAATAGATTCTAGGGCAGTGCCTTAACCACATCTGTGTAGTCAACAACAGGTAGGATCATGCTGAGGATTTTCTGACAGCGGATTGAAAGTGGGAAGTTAATTTGTTGTCAAGCAGTGCACCAAGCTTGGGGTAGGGTTTCTTTGCATGATATCTCAGGCGGGTGTAAAAACTAAGGTTTATTTCCTGCCACACCCTAGATACTTCAAATGGGATACTACATCAAGCAGGACACCTACCAGAGTCCTGAAGACTGTGGTAAGTTGAAGAAACACTAGTCTCCACTCTCTGCCTAGTGCCAAAAGTCAGAGAACAGTCTTTTGGTATTTATTGAGAGTCTGAGAAACACAAAAACATAGACTTTGGTGGAAGATAAGGACCACTTGGCCCATCCAGTCTGCCCATTTCCTACCTATTGAAGAAGAACCAGCAACTAACATTGCCAAAGTCATGCTGTAGCTAAAACTCAGAAATGAACAACCCTATGGGGCAGCATTAACATTACAGTTAATGAGAAACCTCTGAACAACCACACATGGAAAAGCAAAGGTATACTACAGCATGTGTGATTTATCCATTGGTTAACAGGGATAGAAGCCATATGGACCATTGCAAGCTTGCTCTCACCTGCAGAGCATGCAGACAGCAAGTATTTCCAATTGTTCTAGAACGTTCCTTTATGCATTCATCTGCTGGGAGATAGAATTTTAATATTAATTACAAAATAAAGTCTCCATTTTTATAATAAGTATAGTTTATTGAGATTTAGCTAATGTCACCTTTTTATGAGACCCTTGTTTTAGTGAGAATGCAAAATGTTCAGAGATGGCCTTCTAATAGAGTAGGGCTTTACTGGGTTTGCCACACTGTCCTTTGTATAAGACATTTATTTATTTTTATTTATTTATTTAAAAGTTTCGTGTTGGCCCAGTGGCCTGAGGGTTGAGGCACTGGATGCAACACCTCGTGCTAGCTGACCACCAGGTTTGGGAATGAGCCTGGGTCATTGGGGTCAGTGGGGAGGTGAAGGATCGAGCATCCGCTGGACTGCTCTCCTTCCCGGGAGGATTTGCTGCCACGGTGCACTGATGGCCTCTAGCAATGGCTGGTGGCGATGCAGTAGCACAGGCAGTCGGGGGCATGCTGAGGCTGACGCCCGGCAAGGTGTGCATGCGGTAGCATGTGCGTGCCTGTCCTGTGGCATCATTGCACACCTCACACCATGGGGAACCAGAAAATGGGAAAAAGTGGCACTGGTCATGTCGGCATGATGGCCATCTCCAGCGGAGCATATGGCTCCAACAGTATGCAGTGAAACACTGGATCCAGTCTCAGTGGAGGGCATGGGGGGCTTGCTGCTACCCCACCATGGGGGGCAAGCCATGGGGGCTCTAGCTGCGGGACCCGAATGGGAACTGGGGGTCCCTGGAGATGGTGGCTGGAAGACCTGAGGGAATGCCAGGACATGACAGAGGTAGGCAGACCAGGGTACCTAGGGGAGAAAAATGACCAACGGAAAAAAAAAAGTTTCACCAGCAAAATCATACTGAGCAGTGTTACTCATTTCCAGATGCATCCTGGGACATACGGGGGGGTGCAAGAACAACATGGTACCAGTCAACAATATGCATCAGTCAACAATATACATGATAATGACATGCAAGGTACAAACAATAGTAGCAATCCAAGCAATCCAGACAAACAGAAATAGAATAATACATAGGTTACAGTGAATTACAAGGCTGTAATTCCATCGAGAGGTTCTGGAGACATAGATAACCTCAAGAGTGAAGCTTGAGAGGTTTCCGTGTCCCCAGAACCTCGAGATGAATTCTGCCAGTATTTCACTCTAACATATTTTTATTTTTGTAATATATGGAAGACAGAACATGGCGAGGTCTTACTTGGTGAAGCATCATGCAGGCTGACATGTTCAATGAGGAATTGGGAAGTTGTGGGATTTTTTTTTTTCTGGACAGCCGAACAGGAAAGTGCAGGAAACAGTTCCGGTTAACAGTAGTAGGCAAAATGTAGTTACAATTCAACGGAACGTGTAACTGTTACTCGTTTTTCTTTTTAAAAAAAGAAAAGTAAGGTACTGTTTGGTTACTGCGGGGCCGGCTTTGAAATCCTTCGTGCTGACACTTGGAAGAGCCGTCTCGTGGTCAGCACAAGGCATCAGGCTGCACCTGCACATTTATTTATGAGTGATAGTACTATCGTTCAAATGAAACGATGGTATTATTGGGATCGAAGTGTGGTATTATTGAGAAGCTGGTATGTATTAAAAGATTTTTTTTGCATCATTTTCAATGCTATTATTTTAACTATCCATACATTACAAAACAATAACTGTCCTTCTTCCCATTCCTGGTAGCTGCAAGCACGTGAAAAATGTTGTCATGGCACTTTTTAAGTAAGCGTCGTGGATTCCAGTGGTGCCCATGGCAACACTTGTTTATGATTTATTAACCCTGTATTTCCTAGCTGAGAGGTATTATTTTCATGGAGCTTCATATGCCAGCAAGGCACATAGTTTCCACATAGAAAAAGCTGATTCCACATGGAAAGCAATAGAAAAGTATTACCTGGTGCACCGGTGTGGTATTTTGCTTTGGAGATGGACTTCCACTGTTAGAGTGTCTGCATGAAAATAAAGGTTGTTTGTATCACCAGCAACAGGTATACTTCAGTATTGATTTGACCATGTGGAATCGGTTGTTTTTTTATGTGGAAACTGTTGGTCTTGCTGAAACAAGCTATTGCTGTCTCTTAAGCAGTACACTTTTTAGCCATGGCTGTGATCCTTAAGTGGCTCTCCAATTCCTTCTCGTGGGTGCCTATATCTAATTTGTGGCAAATTGGAGGACTGGTGCACAAGAGATCAGATGACTTGTTAAGTATCCCACAGTGAAATGGTGGCCATTTTAGGAATTCATTCTGTGAGTTCAGTTTCAAATGTGATTAGCATTTTGTGTCTTTCCTAAGCCCAAATTAGTTCCACAAAAGTTGGACTTTCTTTTGAAGATACAGTCATTACACTGCAGTATCAAACACATCATTTTGTAAAGCAAATTTGAAAATGGGTTGAAAAAGTTCAGAAACCTGATTGGCTGACAGCAGTCACAAGGGTGTGTGTGTATCAGGCAACAGGGTCCTCTTAAAAAAGCCAGCACTGTTTCAGAATAAGGACTATCATACATATAAAATTTGTTCTTTAAATATTTTAAAATACGGTTTTTGTACATTTTATTACTGCTAAGCACATTTCTAAAACGGTAAGACCCTTCAAGGTGTGGGGATGTTGTGGATACCCCACTTGGGGACTGTATGGCTCACCTGGCTTCAGGCCTCTACACCTGGACAGTGTGGTTATCACTCAACTCCCCACACCCCCTTGGGTCTTATTGCTTACTTGTGGTACAGGTGTATGAAGGACACTATAAAAGCACATACTTTATTTTCTGCTCTGTTCAGTTATTCAAAGCAAGGTCTTTCCCCAACTGGAAAAAAAAGACAAGCAGTCAATGCTTGCTACTTTCTTTCATATGCAGTCCTTACAGAATGGTTAAACTTTATGGTGTGACTAAGTACTTAACATGCCTTTCAACAGTAAAAAGTTGTTTGACATCTTTACGGAGATCATGAGGTCAGAGAAGTTGTTGGACACCTTTTTCTTTTTAAAACGTGTGTCCAAGTATTAGCCTTTCTTATCGGTCATTATGTTTGAGAAGTGTTTACACAGAATTTACTGGAGCCCTTAAAGTGTAATAGTGCCTTAAAAACTCAATTTTTCTAAACTGGCTTTCAGAATTTAATTTATTCGAAAAGACAAGTATCATCTGAGTGTGACATGGAAAAGATTCTGCTTGGATAATGGGGAGAGATTAAAAATATATTTATATATTTTGGTGCAAAGGTCACAGGGATGGAAATATTCTGCAGCCTGTCTTCCTCCGATTACATTGCATATTTACAAAGTGAAATGGATTAGCAACTCAGTTTCAATCAGCATGATTTACTGGCTAAGTGATTTGCTGGACATTTTACATGAACCAGAAGATGTGTTATCTAGTGAAAATTGTTTAATTTAATATCCTGCTCTAGCCAGTTTTCTAGTGCACTGCTCCTTGGTATTTTGCCAGCCCAGATGACTTTACTTATCACAAAAGATCAGACAATCCTAGGCTTTGAATGTTAATCACAGCACTGCAGTTAAGGAAAGAACTTAACATCTGATATGTCACTTGCAACTTGGCTCAAGATGTTTACAATGCAATACAACACAGCACAATGCAATTAAATTTTGTTAGACAATGGGCAGAAAATGTCCCTGCCTCTGAAAGGCTGAGACACCTGGCAAGCAGTACGTTCATATACCAACAAAGACTGGGAATTAACAAGTCCCAGTGCCTTGACAGTTTACCTAGCCAAATTCCTGTGCCAGCAAGCCGCCATTTGTTTTCTAAACTACGGAGGAAATGCCTACTAATGGATGGCAACGCCTACCAGCTCTGTGTTAGCTAACAGTTTCTGAAATGTACATTGCAAGTAACTACAAACCACAATAGCATCTCACTGTGGCAGTTCATTGCCAGCACTGTTTCTGGACCACCAGTCCAAAAATTGATCTAACGCACCAGTACTGAGCTTTCAGTCTGGGGTCACTGCTCTCACAAATATCCCTACTGAGTACTGACAACCAAGTGGCAAAACAAAAACTGCATAAAATTATGATTCCAATTGATCATCACAGTAAAGTTAGCAAACTGTTTTTTTGTTTGTTTTTGCAGTTCCCACATACATCTGGGTGTCATGTCCTGTGAATGCATGTATCATAACAGTACCTTCAGCCTGTAGGACATAACACTAGTCCGAGCGGAGTACTACCGTGCCACAAAGAGAGCATGCAAGTCAAACTTTTCAAACGGAGGGTGTCATGTTCCTGATCAGCAGTAAAAGGGTGGGAAGTAGGAGTAGGGAGGGAGAGACAGGCACCTGGATCACAACTTCATGTTTTAAAAGAAAAGTGTTTTAAAAAGAGGTGCCCTCTAGTGGTAACTGTTCCAGTAGAGGGACTACTTTACCATA
The DNA here is from genome assembly GCA_016271365.2 of Neoceratodus forsteri. Taxonomy (NCBI): domain Eukaryota; kingdom Metazoa; phylum Chordata; order Ceratodontiformes; family Ceratodontidae; genus Neoceratodus; species Neoceratodus forsteri. The sequence goes on from JADMNL010000027.1 coordinate 12,709,858, forward strand.
AAATGTGTTTCTATCCATTATTGTTCATTGAAGTGATTTTACAGTATATTTTATTATTGTTTTATTAAAATTGGAAGTTTAATCCAGTTTCTAACCACAATAATACCCTCCTGGGTGGACAGTATGGGCTATACCGGACCTTCCTGGGGCTATAAGGCCCTCTGCCTGTGGTGTCGGGCCTCATTGCATCCTTGAGCAATCCAGTATATCCCAATACTGCCCACCCTGTCAAGTATTATTGTTATCTTAGTACATTTCAAGACAATGTTTATTCACAACATGAAAGTAGGTGATCTGTGCTCTAGCCAGACTGGAAACCAAAGTTGCAAGATTCCCAGTAGCCTGTGGCATGAGCAGTGATTAGAAAACTGAATGAAGATACTTCTTTTAAAGGGTTAAATTACAAATGAGGCAGTATAGCACAGTGGTTTAAGACGCTGAGCTGCAAATTTGGAGACCTAGGTTTGAATCCCACAGCCTTCACTTGCATACTGTGTGACCCTTAGCAAGTCATTTAACTTCCTTGTGCTCCCAGGTCACACCTGTAAACAAGCTTCGGCTTAGTGTGTTTCTCCTGGCCAAAAAAAAGAGGATTGGAACTGGGGTGGTAGCACTACGGTGTTTTGTGAGTGGGCATTATCTCAGTTGTGATAGGACAGGATAAGATGAGATTGTTAATAACTGTTGATTGCTAAAATGTAGGTAGCGAGGAATGGGAAGCAGTTTAAGACAGTTCTGAGGAAATTATAAAAATATTTTTTTTTTCTAAATGGTTGTAAGATACAAAGAGGGGTCAGTAACTTACTGTAGAGAAATTTGACTAGAAAGCGTGAGGGAGACTCAGATGGAAAGGAATGCCTAGGAGGTCTTTTAGGACACAGTAAGGGATGGTAGCAATGGAAATACTGTTTCTGACAGTTTTTAAGTGAAAAGAGTTGGCAGCTGTCACATTTTATGTAAACATTAACACACAACAAGGTGCTGATTATCTGGGATTAACATATTTTCAGGTGCATAATAAGGCACAAGGTGCTTGGCTGAGTGACTTCAGCACCTGAAAGTGCATTAAGGTCAGACAACAAATAACCTGGAGTGTCTCACTGCACTTTTAAAATGGGTACACTGAGAAACAATGAAAAAAGTCAACATTTGTATTATAAAAAGTCCCAATAACTACATGTTGAAAATTTGGTGGCAAAGTCCAAAAAATGGCCAAGATATCCACATAAGTTGAAAATACCTATTTATGCCATTATACAGCTTACTGGCATTTCTTAAGTTTGCAGTCGGCTTTGAAGAGTGCAGTTGCATCCCAGTCCACAGAAGATCATCACGCCGGGCTCTGGAGGTAAGTATGGGCTGAGAGGGGTGTGGGGAGGTGGGGTGCTCAGAGGTTGGGCATGGGTTGTGGGAGGGGGCATGACAGACCATGAGGAACAGTTTTCTTTATTTCAGGGACAAAAATAATAAAAAGGATGTTGCAGAAAGGTTTTTCTTTTCCAGGCTTCATTTGTGTACACTGGGGTGGGCTTCCAGTGTGCTGCCTGCATTTTGGGGAAAGAGGTACTTAAGCTGACGGGGATTGGGCCCCCCGTTGGCGTTCACAGAAATGTTACACCAGGCAGGGTACCGCCCTGCAATGACAGATCGCTCCCTCATTGCAGCGGAATTGCTGACACTGCAATGACGAGGCAGCCCCTCGTTGCAGCTGCCAAATTGTTTCAAGTTGGTGGCACTTCTGCAGAAGCAGTGTCATCAGGACACTGGGCCTGCATTGGTTGCACACCGCCAAGCCCACAAATGTAGTGCTGGCATTGGCCTCCACACTGCTGCACCTCCACAACCCACTTCTCGCCCAAGCTGCTGCATAATGTTTCTTGGGCATGTGCGCAAGCAAACATAAAAATGACACTGGTATGCCCCAAAAATCAACCATAATGTTAACTTTTGCATTTGAATCTAACAGAGATTTAGTTGTGCATCTATTTAGATGAAAGTTCCACAGGAGAGAAGAAAATTTCTTGCTTTCAGACAGGAGTTGCTTGAGATGGAAGATGAGTTTCAATAGCTTGCCCAGCAAAGCTTTGTATAAAGTAGAAGTGTGCTAAACACATCTTTTTTGATGTTGATCAATTGACTATATTAATTAGAGTCAAGTATGAGCAGAATTCACACAGAGAGTGGGAAACAGATTCTCCAACAGTTTTGGAGGAAGAAATGATGATGATGGAAACATAAACATAAAATTGCAACATATTGTTTGTTTAAATTGTACCGTCACAATTTACAAATATAAATGTGTTTGACAATTAAGTTTATGTAAATATAATTTATATTATAGTTTAGAATTTTGGGGGAAATGGTGGATACAAATTTGCTAAATGAAGTTTAATATTTTTATTTTCCCAAAGAATGTTGGAATAAATAGGGGCAAGTTTAAATATGCACTTACTCCTCCCACTCAGTTCTCTACCACTTCACTTCTCTGTGTCCCTGCCCACCTGAGTAAACCACCAATAGCTAGCACCACCCCTTAAAGGCATATGGGACCCTATCTCGCTGGGTGCACCACCCACAGATCCAAAACACAGGGTGGCGCTGCACCCTGCCGTCCCAAGAGCACATTCATCATCTCCAGAGAGCGGGCATTGCCCAGGACCCAATTCCAATCTAACCCGGAAAGTATAAGTACCCCACTCAACCCAGTGAGCTGCTAAGGGCGTACCAAGACAAATAAGGGGAAAAAACTCCCACTGTCTGAACTGCTTTCAAACTCCCATAGCTTCCCACCAATCTCACAAAGCCCTTTGCAATGAAACCAGCAATGACACCACGTGCAGCCTGGCTATTAACATCCGTCATGGCCTGCCTGCTACTTCACACTGCCTTGCCACATGCCAGTCACAATATAGTCCTAGGACAGCATCCTACATACAGGGATGGGATCCCTGACTCCACATCAGGGCCTAGGTTCCCAATGACCGAAGCTCCCAGATGCTAGGCCTCGGTGTCTGCTATCTGCTGGCCACCATCACCTTATCCCGCCTAACACTCTAATAAGCCATCCTACCTACAACAATAGTAATCAACCCGGTCCCAATGCCTTCCGCCTCGCTCAGCCAAGCAACTCAAACTCCTTGCGATCAGAGTAGCCTGGCTACTCCTAATGCTGTCAGGCAATATTCATCGTAACCCCGGCCCCGGTTACAATGCCTCAGGGCCAACCAGGAAAAGTCATCTGATCTCCATAGCATCCCTTAATATCTGCAGCCTGCTGCCAAAACTTGACCTACTGCAAGCTTGGGTAGTACATCACAACCCAGACATTCTGGCCTTAACTGAAACATGGCTTACTCCCAGGACCAAGGACAGCCAAGTCCAGCTCCACGGGTACACCCCCTTCCACCATGATTGGCTAGGTAAGAGGCATGGTGGATTTATAATCTACATAAAAGATTACCTGCAGGGGATAGCTCTCCTACATTTAAGTTTGGGAAAAAACGTTCAGATACTCTCGGCACACTTAACCCTAGGCACTCAGGGCAAGGCCATTACTATCGTCTCAGCCTACCTATTCCCTAGGGAAGTAGCTGAGGGATTTAAAGTGCTGCATAAGCATCTAGCCAATATCCACTCTAGTAGCGAAGTCATAGTGCTGGGGGATTTCAACATCAGTTGGTTGTCTCAGGACTCTGCCGCCTATAAGGATACGGTCTCCTCAATCAACTTCCTTCAGCTTGTGGAACAACCCACCCATACAAACTACAGATCAGGCACCAGTACCTTGCTAGACTGGGTGCTAACTGACCACCCAGAATGTATCTCTGACCTAAAAGTGCTCCCAGACTCCCCAAGTGACCATTCTCCCATCATCTTCACCTGGTCCAACAAGGCCCCTAAACCGCCCACAAAGGTGATAATATCCCATACTCTTAAAAAAGGGCATACTAGGGCTCTTTAAGCAACACCACCTACAACTGAGCTGGGCACCTATCCTAAATGCCAAAGACGTTGACACAGCCCTGAATAAATTTATAGCTAGCTTCAAAACTGCTTGCGATAAATTTACCCCCTTATCTAAAAGGAGTATAGCGCAGTGGTTTAAGGTTCTGAGCTGCAAATCTAGTGACATGCAGCAGACCAGACCTGGGTTTGAATCCCACAGCTTCCACTTATATACTGTGTGACCCTAGGCAAGTCACTTAATTTCCCTGTGTTCCCAGGTCACACCTATAAAAAAGCTTTCAGCTTAGTGTGCTACTCCTTGTTAAACAACTTCAAACAAAAAGTCCGTGGCTTGCAAAAAACATGGGTAACTCCTCACCTCCTTGCCCAGATGAGCACCAGAGACCGCCTATGGCATAAGTACAAAAATACTCTCTCTGACCAGGATCTGAAAAACTATAAGGCTGCATGGAATAAATGCACCGTCGCAATCCATCAGGCTAAAGCTAACTTCCACAGACTTGAGCTTAACTCTGCCTATGGGGACAGCTGCCGTTTCTGGGATAGCATTAATGCAATCATTGGGAAGCAAGATACCTCAGCACCCACAATGCTGTGCAACAATGGATCCCTTACACAAGACCCCAGATCCATTGCTGACATCTTCAACAAAGCCTTTGCTGACCTCAGCACAGTGCTCCCCAGCTTCCAACACCAAGCCGGTACCAACCAGTCCAGCCCCACAGTCCCCCCACGCTCAAGCCCCCATTCTATCTTAGAGTATTATCTAAAGGAGAGGTAAAAACATATCTCTCCAAAGTCCTGGGAAGTCCAGGCACAGTTCCGAGGACTTCGAGCTAAAATTAATCTCTCATACCCTTGACAAACTGCTAACCCCACTGACCTGTATCATAAATCTATCCTTCACCACAGGTACCTTCCCAAAACTCTGGAAAGCCACAATTGTAACCCCAGTCCAAAAAGCAGGCAGTAAGTCTGACCATGCCAACTACCATCCAATTTCAATCCTCCCACCTATCTCAAAAGCCCTCCAGCTTATAGTCTACGATCAGCTGGTGGAACACCTTTACAAATATCAACTACAATGCCAGCAGTAACATGGCTTCCATCAACACCACAGCACTACCACAGTGCTTCTCGAGTTCACAGGTTACATTCACAGTGTCTTCGACCAGGGGCACTTGGTTGGGGCAACCTTCATTGACCTGACCAAGGCCTTTGACATGGTCAACCATGACCTCCTTCTGGCCCAATTAGAGGTAACTGGGCTTTCCTCTGACTCTCTGCACTGGTTCCAGAGCTACCTCTCTGGACATGTTCAGCAGGTAAAAATAAGAAATGTGCTCTCGGACCCACTTCAAGTGTCAATTGGAGTCCCCCAAGGATCCATCCTGGGCCCCCTCCTCTTTAGCCTCTTTCTAAACGATCTACTGCTAGCCTGTCAACAAAAATCCTTTTATACGCTGATGATGCGACGATCTACTCCAGTCATTCAGACCAAATTGCACTGGAGCAGCATCTTCAACAGGACTTTTACAAGGTGGAAGACTGGTTTAACAAATCTAAACTCCTAGTCAACCACAAAAAGATGAAGTCCATTCTTTGCCGCTGTCGCTCAGCATACAGGACCACAAACTTGCACATCCTAAATTCACAAAAGATCGCCATTGAAATGGTCTCCACATTCAAATACCTGGGCCTCACCCTCGACAGCTCCCTCGCTTACACTGCTCATATCGATCATGTTGCCTCTTCAGCTAACAGGAAGCTCTGCCTGTTATATAAGCACCACAGTTTCCTCTCCGATAAAGCCCTCCAGCTTGCCATAACCAGCCAGTCTTCTCAACTATTGATTATGACCTTGCAATCTATAGTGCTGCCTCTGACAGCACCCTCAGGTGACTCGCCACCACGCTCAACAAAGCCTGCAGACTTGCTCATGGAGCCCCGCACCAAACCCATACCTTTCACCTCTACCAGCAAACCGGTTGGCTAAATCTGAATGACAGGGCCCACTACCAAACCTATCTTCTTGCCAAAAAAGCAACTCTGGGCCTTCTGCCTCCTGGGCCCACCTCCCTCATACACAGGTCGCGCCAACCAGGACCGCAAGGACATCCAATAAAATCCCTATCAAGATCCCCTACTGTCGCTCCCCAAGGTCAGAGCTCCTTTGAATACCGGGCCCTGCTATGGTTACCTCACTCCCACCTGAAATAGCCACTATTAGCAAGATTTTCTTGTTCAAATCTGCACTTAGATCCCACCTATCCAACCTTGGGAAATGCACCTGTCTTACCTGACATCCCTCCTGGTTATAATTCTGACTACCCGCCTTAGTGCACTTAAGCAATCACCCACTCTGCTATGCCCCCCACCCTCCCCACCAATCCCTTCCTCGACCTCAGCCCAGTCCCTTCACCTTCCCTTAATTTACTAACAAAGTCCTCCCACCCCCACCCTCCTGACAAAGCGACCACATGCCAGTGGGTCCCTTAAGCTGAACATCTCCCTAGTTCCCCCCTTCACTCTTGTCCGTACCTCCCACCCCCACACTCTCTCGTGCCACATACTGCTACTGCTCCGACTCTGCCTGCTTATCTATGGCACTATCCCTTTCCCATGTACTCCTCTTTCATATTACCATTAACAACTTGATGAATGCTCGCTGTAACCCTGCATTTCTTTTTTACTATTGTGCATTTGTATCTACTTCCTGACGTGGAACCTTTGTAAACGAGCTTGTAGCTCAAAGGTTGTAATCCAAGAATTCAATAAATAAATAAAATAAAAAAAGTTGCAGTTGTATTTACTGATGTACTGAGGTAAATATTAAATCTCAAATTTCTATATTAATTAGCAGCTAAGACCTTCGAATGTATCATTATTTTTATTGTCCATCTCTAAGGGTAATTTGGACTTAATTTGTTTTGTTTTTATACACTGAGATTGCATACTCTTGTATAATTACATTGCTACATTTGTGTTGTGAATGTAATGGTAAAGAAATCTATAAAATACAAGAGTAAAAAAAAATCACTGGCAGCTTCCTGTGTATTCAGTCCCCTTTTGCTGGCAGTTTGATCTAGCTGAAGCACAATTTGAAACAGGGGATCACAAATTCAAATCCTGAGCAAATCACGTAACCTCCCAGTGCTTTAGTTCACCCACCTGTGCAAATGGGTAGAAGCAGACTTACACTGGAATTAAGGTGTTTCATCTCAGTTGAGCTATCCTGGGCAAGTAGATTGTAGAAAAGGTTAACAGAAGGGCCCCGCTGTAAACGAGGTGTTGCATGTTAGCTATACCTTCTTGGGAAAATAAACTTAAAAAACAAACAAACAAACAAACAAACATTGCCAGCAGCTGCAGGTCTTTTCTGATACCCCCCCCCACACATGCATGCTGTGTGGTTTAGTGGTTAGAACAAAGTTTCTAACTGCAGGGCAGGCCCATTGGGCAGCAGTAGGGCTACCACATGTGATGCCAGAGTGACCTGGGGTTGGGATTATGCCTGGTTGAATTGACCAGCCAGGGAGAAGTGCTGAGCCTGCATGGGGATGCTTTCCTTCTCCATGGAGGGAGGGAGTGTGACACCACCACAGCAACACCAGATGGGTGACCAAAAGTGGAGCTGCGGATCAGCAAGCGTTTGTGGAGGGGAGATACTGGAAAACAGCATGTGCCAGCATGCCGTGCATGCTCATTCATGCTTGCATGTCAGAGCCTCTAGCATGCATGTCAGAGCCTCTAGCTTGCATGTCAGAGCCTCTAGCTTGCATGTCAGGGCCTCTAGCTTGCATGTCAGGGCCTCTAGCTTGCATGTCAGAGCCTCTAGCTTGCATGTCAGAGCCTCTAGCATCTTGAAGTAGGGGAAAGAAAAAAAAAATAAAACATGGCCTTAAACCTGTGGATCTCACACCCTGATATATCTGGGCCCAGGGAACTGGGAGAGCACAAGTTCAAACCCCAAAAGAGCCAAATATTCAGTGTGACCCTGAGTAAGTCATTTAACCTTCCAGTACTGCAGTCCACTTAGCTGTGGAAAAGATATCGCACCTCAGCCTGGCTAACCTGTTTCAGTACGTTGTAAAAATCAGATAAAAGCAGAAGCCTACGGTAAACAAGATGTTGCCTCTCAGCTGGGCTTCCCTGGGTAAATACATGGTAAAATATCAAAAAAGAAAGAATATTGCTGGGAGATGCCATCATTTTCCAGTTCCCCCTTCCTTTGCTAGCACTGGATGCAGTGCAGTCTCATGGGCAGTAAGTTACTGGAAAACAGGAGATGGCAAGTTCAAGTCTCACTACAGCCAGTTGCTCACTGTGTGACCCGTAGCACTCATGTTCTTTCAGGAAATATTTCCTATCCCCCTTTTCTGGGTTAATAAAAATGAACTAAATATAGTAATCCTAATTTCACTATTAAAATTTACAAGCAAACATTATTGGCATTTGCCAATATGTGCTTAGATATCACTGTCTTAGACTTTAAGGATGGATACCTAGTCAGTCTGGATTTACAGGAGTGGATATTGTTCATATGTGTTTGTAGTTTATAGATACAATAAATTGAAACTACAGGATCCAAAAATACATAAAGGGTACTGTACTGAATCTGTCAGCTACTGTATTGTCTTTTTCTGTAGAAGCTGTGTACAAATAATGGTTCACTTTTTGTTACTGTTCCATATTTGCCTTTTAATAAAATCAGTGTATGTTGCTTATTACACACTGGTGGTAGGGCCATTATAGAACTGTATGATATAGTTTATGTTCTTGTTAAGCTCTTCCGCTGTTGTCACAATGCATCTGTGTTGTACTACAGAACTCAGTGGTTGAAAGGGAAGTAAACTACATCATTCAGTTTTACAATGGTCAGAGCCAGCCTTAGCTAGGAGTGAACTGTGCATTGGCACAGGGCCCCAACAGAAGAGAGGCACCCCTAAAGACTCAGCTGTCCAGTTGGCCTCCTTTCTTCCTGGTTGTATATGCTCTAATTCAAGTAGAGTGCAATCATGGCACAACAATGGATGAAAATGAAAATATAGGGCAGCCATGGTAGGGATGAGGATATTTCTTGGGGGCTTCACAACTTCTGATATGGGGCCCCAGTAAGGAAGTTTGCACAGGGCCCGGGATAGCTAGGGCCAGTCCTGATAGCACTAATCACCAGTGCATAAAACAGTAATACCCACAACAACCACTAAACAGCAGATTTGGAACAACAGAATTGGAATCTATATTAACAAGAACAAACACAGCTTCTATAGGAAAAAATAACGGACGGGTTCAGGTCAGTGATTCTGCAAATAAATAAACACACACATCAAGAGCTGTTTTAAGCAGGCACATATAGAATATAAGCAAATTTTGTATAGTAATGTGTCTAATATAAGTAAATGTAGATTGATTTATAAATCCATATTCATTTTGTAACCTGGTGTGCATTACCTATTTGAAATCTGCCACTTCACCACTTTCACATTGTCTTCATAGATAACAAGTCAGTAACCATGGTTAATCATAAACGCATCTCTTATTCTCATTTTATTATGGGATTTCAGTCTTGGTACTTTCATTTCTCAGTTCGTGAAATAGCATATTGTACCCTTTAGTAGTCAAAACATCACAAGTATTTTTTTTGTTTAATTTTGAGTTTCCATTAACTTACTCTCTCGCCAAGTGATTTTGAAATGACAGTAAGACAAATTTTCTTGTGAAGGAACATCTTATTTTATGATCCTGACAAATATATAACCCAGAAAAGACAACCAGAAATATGCACACTGCTGTCTCTCATGGAATTCCACAGAGCTGTCAACGGAAGAGCTATTAATGTAGCTTACCGTCTCTGTTCCGCAGAATGTGAAAATATAGCAACCTGGTCTAAGAGAGGCATAAAGATGGAGAGAATGAGAAAAACGACAAATTTATGTGGGAACACCAGAGTAGGTGAAAGATAAGTTGCCTGTTTTTCATTTTATGGTGCATGTTGTGTCTGTTTCCTTATGCCACACAGGCATCTGGTATTTGGTTGGCAGCTTAAGTGTCAAAGTTAGACCGAACCTGGTGGTGACTAATCCTGAGTCAAGTTCTGATCCCATGTCAGCTGAAAAAGCAGCATTTTTGTATCTGCTGGACAGTAGGCTACATCATTATAAAAATAATATTTGTTGCATCTAAATGGACCAAGCCTAGGCTTAAGGCTTCTAGTTCCATTCAACATGTGGTTATTATGACAGATGAAATATAGCGTTTAGTGAGTGGATCGACCACCAAAACCAGGTGGGGGTAATAAATATTGCCTGTCTTTCATGTGACACTATGAGACATTTTACTATGTCTTAAAAATGTTTAAACTGTATTGATATACAGTATATTATTTGTTTGTGACTAGTTTCAATCAAAATGTTATAAAGTAAAAACAAAAAAAAGCCTTATGACTAGTGTGCTACTTACAAACTGCACAAAATTGTCTCTAGTTAAGTGTAGTAAAGGAAAGCAAGGTACTGTTTGAAAAAAATAAATTATATCCACATCCCATATACCCTATTTCACTTATTGCTAACACTTATTAAAATTATTCTGTTACTTAAATATTTTGGTAATACTTTATTTGAAAGCAGCAGTGCAGTGAAAAATGTTGTTTAAAAATATTATTTTCAGCTATAATCAATACAAATATTTGCATACCTGTCAAATCTACTTTTCTAGGTACCTCCTGTGCTGTGAACAATGATTTTTTCTCAGTCCTAACCCTGCCAAGTCTACAATGCTATTCTTATGCCAGATATGGTGGCCATCTTTTTTTCTTGAGAGAAAAATAAATTTAAACACATATAAAGTACTGTAATTAAAAAACTGTTTTACCACCAAATAAAACTGGAAGATGCCTGGAATCTTTTATTGCGAAAAATGGTAGGGTCATGTAAGCGTGGGAGAAATGATTGACAACCAGAGAGTAGGCAAATGCATGAAAAATGCATGAAAATGCATTTATCATTTTATTTAAATAAGAAAAATATTTGCAGAAAGAAAAATATTGGTGTTAATCTTCACATTCAACAGGATATGACATCTCCTTCAGACTCCTGCCTTTCTTCTGTACAATGATAGTTTTTAGTATGTGCAAATTCTCACATACACCTCCTCCTTGCTTTGTGGTCTGCCACTTACTGACCCACCTCACTGACTTCAACCTCCAGGATGAGCTTTTTTTAGTCTCAGTTTGGTCTATGACTCCTCCCCTTATTATGACATCATCTCTCCTGATTCCTATAAAGCCTGTCAGTAGAGGGGCTGCCAGCCCTATAGTAAGAGGCTCCCCAAATGACTAGGTATCAGGTAAAGGAAATTCATTTTATACATTTTTAGGAACAGGAATAATCAGCCTAAACAGGGGAACAGCAAATGAGGGGCGCACTCCCTCTTTGCATTCCCCTGACAGCCCAAGAGGTCTGAAAATGATTTTTAAAGGAATAAATAAGAACAGAACGAAACAGCAAATATCCTTCTGGTTGTGGTTTTGTATATTTAACATGTTTATTTTGGCTGTTTTCCTTTAATCATGCACAATGCTTCACTCTCCAAAGGTTAGAAATACCTGCTTGTTTAACCAACCCAATGGCTAAAATGCCAGCCATTGGCAAACATTTCATTTTGGCCTTTCTTTTTATTTTGTCCCCATTTCAGGACCTTTATTCATAGCAGTACTAAATTTCACCTTTACAGTATTGTTTACAGAGGACACTATGGGCTTTTCCTTCCTGACCGTCATGTCCTTTTAAGGAATTTCCCTCCTTCACTTTCTCTGCCCTGTGTGGCACTTTTTTTTTTTTTTTTTAACTTTCAATCTTTATTTTGTTTTTGCAAGGGAAACTTTACAAACTTTAAAAAAGAAAAGGAGAAGGTATCCAAAGGAAGGAGAAATACTCTAAAATTCTAAAATTACAAACATTAATAAATAAGGAAAGAAAAAAATAAATGTATTGTGCACAATTATCATAAGTGATCAGAGATTTCATACAGTACCACTTAGAGGGGGTAAAGGGTGTAATCCATTAAGTTCAATGTAACAATGACTTGAAGGGTCACTAAAAATTAATTTATGGGACAAATTCTGGGCATAAAGGCGTTATATATAGAACCCACTTTCTCCTTTCATTTTCGAAAGCCTTCTGTGACTTATTAACTATGGCAGTGAGTCTCTGCATTTTATAAAGATCTGTCATTATTTGCTGCCATAGATCTAGGGTAGGGGAGAGTGAGAATTCCACCTCTTGGTAATGGCTTTTTTGGCAGCTAAAAGAGCCAAATTAAGAAATTTTTTGGAGGGAACCTCATTGGGTTCCTGAGAGTATTCGCCAAAAAGAAATAAATGGAAATTCAGGACCAGGTCAGGCGATATTAGCTAATGGAGAGCCTCACTGAGTTGAGAGAAGAAAGGCTGCAGAGCCGCACAAGACCAGAAGATATGACTCAAGGTTGCAGGGGAGAAACCACATTGCCTCCAACAGTCTGCCCCAGCGCCAGGCACGTATTTCTGGACTACTATAGGGGCTCTGAAATACCTAACTGTGAGCTTCCAGGAGAAATCTTTCCAATTCCCTGAGTTGACCCCTCTATACATATTTTTCAGGTGGCCCTGCCAAAAGGAAACAGATAGCTCAGTCCCCAAATCCCTTCCCCAGGCTATTCTAGTTTTATCAAGAGGCTTGTTCTGTAGTTTACACAGGCTTCCATATAATACGGAAATCAGATGCGATTGGATTAGTCTCCCATCTATGGTGGATAAAAAAATAAGTAGAAGGTTGGTAGAAGGGGAATCCACCCATTGTGCTCTTCCCAATGAATTAAGATAATACCTGGCCTGGAAATACCTAAATCTGTTAGTATAGGGAACACTATATTTTTGAGTCAATTCTGTTAAAGAAAGGACAGTTCCTTTGGGCATAAAGTGATACACCAAATGTAGGCCTTTCCTGAGCCAGGTATGGTACCCATAGTTCATCTTACCCGGGAGGAAGGCATCTAGGTAAGGAAGGGAATAGATGGCTGATCTCCAGGGTTTAAATTCCCTTGATGACAGGGTTCTTTGCCAGGATTTAATCATTGACTGAGTATATGGATTAATTATCATGTCTACCCTAACTGTTGGGGGGGAGGAAAGTATAGTACCATAGATGTCAGTGAAATCTCTTCCCTTCATTTCCACCGATTTCCATCTGGAGATATATGTTTGGTCCAGCCAGAATAATGGGATTCTTATTTGGCAGGCTTGATAGTATAATCTGAAATTTGGTAGGGATGGGCCCCCTAGATGTCTTGGGAGCTGTAATATTGCAAGGCTAATCCTGGGTTTACGGTTTGCCCAGATGAATGAAGAAATTTTTTTCTGTAAGGTCCGGAAGAACGCATCTGGGATTGGGATTGGAAGAGTCTGAGCAAGGTAAAGGAAACAAGGCAGAATTAATATCTTAATTGACTCTACCCGTTGATACATGGACAGGGGAAGAGCCCTCCATCTTTCTAAATCAGATGAGGTCCTGGACAGAATGGGTATATAGTTTAGTGCAAACAAGTAGCAATTCGGGGGACCTATTTGTACTCCAAGGTATTTTATACTTTTCAGGTGCCATTTGAAGTTGAAGATTTGCTTTAGATCAGCCTGTGGGGTAAAATTCCAGGCCAAGACCTCAGTTTTACTTTCATTAATTTTGTATCCAGATATAGCTCCAAATCTTTTTAAAATGTCCCAAAGAATGGGGAGAGCAACTTCAGGGTCAGTCATATAAATTAAGAGGTCGTCAGCATATAATGCTAATTTGTGTTTAATTGCTTGAACCTCTATCCCTGACAGGCCATCGTCCTATCTCAGAGCCTGAGCCAAAGGCTCCAGGTAAATTGCAAATAACAAAGGGGAGAGGGGGCACCCCTGTCTGGTACCTCGGGAGAGGGCGATAGGGCTGGAGAAGGAGACGTTTATCCAGACGTAGGCTTGGGGATGGGAATACATTGCTTTTATTAGTTGGACAGTATTCTGTGGGACACCAAAGTACCCCAACACCTCCCAAAGAAAAGGCCATTCGACCTGGTCGAACGCCTTCTCTGCATCTAGGGAGAGAAGGATGAACCGGGACCCACTGTCCTTCACGCATTGCCATAAGTGCAAAGTTCTCTTAATGTTATCCTGTGTCTGGCGCCCTGGAACAAAACCTGTTTGGTCTAGGTTTATTATTTCAGGTAAGAACATTTCAAATCTTCTGGCCATTATAGAAGCAAATACCTTGTAATCAGTATAAAGGACTGAAATGGGCCTGAATGAAGAGCAGGATGTTGTGTCTTTACCTGATTTCAAAATACTGGATATGTATGCGTATCTCCAAGAGTCAGGATAGGCTCCCCAAGATGTACAGCTCTGCAGGCCTCGCAAAGCCGGGACAGATCTGCTTGAAAAGCCTTATAAAGTCCCCAGCATAGCCATCTGGGCCCAGACTCTTATTAGCCTTGAGGGCTGCTAGTGCCTGCTCTAATTCAGATAGAGAAATTGGGTTCTCCAGGATTTGCTGCTGCTTCTGAGATAAGTTCGTCAAACAGATTTTCAAGAAGGCCCCCATTTCATGCAGCTCTCCAGAGCATTCAGTGCTATACAGGCCTCTATAGTGCCTCTGGAAGGCCTGCTCAATTTCTCGGGGCATGGTGACTATCTTCTTAGAACCAGGGTCTCTAATTTGGGTGATGTTAGCTCTGGATCTGTGCTGCCTAAGTCTGTGAGCTAATAAATGAGTAGTTCTAGGGCCTCCCTCATAGTATTTTTGTTTGAGAAGCTGCAGCGCTTGCTCTGTGCGTATATCTAAAATAGTCTGAATCTGTTGTTTAGTGGCTAGCAGAAGAGGATATGCCCCAACATCACCGGCAGCGTGCAGGGCCTACAAACTGCTAAGTTGCTGTTGCAGGCTGTCAGGCTGCTGCTGCATTTTCTTGTGATGCGCAGCATATTTAATTATTTCCTCTCAGGACAGCTTTAAGAGTGTCCCATAGAACCCCTTTCTTAGTTTCCTGCCTAGTGTTATTCTCTAGAATCTGTTTTATTTTATGATGCACCATCTCCCTGAAATCCTTATTGTTTAGTAGGAAGTTATTAAACCTCCATAAGGTGTTAACTTTCTCCCTACTCCATGTCATATTCAAGGTAAGAATCGAGTGGTCAGATAACACTGTTGGGGACTGTGTGCAGCTCTGTATTTTATATAGGTGTTCCTTGGATATATGCAAATAATCTATATGGGCATACACCTTATGGGGGTGGAGTAGTGTGTATACTCCCTTTTATTGGGGTGCAGACTGCGCCAGACATCTATCCAGTGTGCCTCGGATAGGTACGCCTGCACAGCACGGTGCGCAGATGATCTCTTAAAGGGTCTCTTGCTAGAAGTGTCCATATGAGAGGTACTTAAATTGTGATCCCCGCCCATTATCAAAACTTCCCTACTTTTTTCCATCATCTTCTGAAACAATATTTTTCTCCTCATTGGCCCCTCCCCCGGAGGTACGTATAAAGAGACAAGGGTGAGCTCCTGTTCCTCCAAGCGGCCCACTGCAATGGCAAGGTGACCATCTGGGTCTGAATATGAGCTTGTTAGAGAAAAGGGGACCCTTTAGGAATCAAAACAGCAGCTCCCCTTCTCCTTCCTCTGCCATATACAGAGGCCACAATTGTAGAGAAGCCAAATTTGGCTAGCTTTTGGTGTTCTTGTTTATTTAAATGGGTTTCCTGTAGTAGGAGAAAGGAAGGCTTTATTTTTTTGAGGGAAGAGATCACCCTGTACCTCTTGATTGGGTTATTTAGTCCATTAACATTGTGGGAACAAATCTTAATTGTGGGGACAGAACCCATCACAAGTCTCCGGAGTCTGTACTGAGTAAATATCAACTGGTGAAAGAGCTATAGAGAATCTCAGGATTCTGAGGATAAATGACTCCAAAGCAGAGCCCTTCATTCTCAGCACCCACCCCATGGTTTCATAATGACTAGACAGTCTATGATCCAGAATCAGTCTCCTGACTTGACCTAGCCAGAGATCCAGGAAAAACATGTGCACAGTACAACAAAAAGTATACAATATAGTTCAACAATCAGTAACTGGAATAACTTACTACAATCAGTACTTCCAAGAGAGGAGGCATAGAAATTACCCCTCTCTGAAAAAAGAGCTCTGACCTTAATTCAGGAGAGGGCCCCATGGGAGGAATTGTGACCTTCAGTCAGGTCAGGCATCCCCAATCCCTAAAAAAGTCGGGATCAAGTATTGGGGACATCAAACTGGGAGCAGAGGTCATCAAAGTGGTCTTTATGTCGATGACCTGAGTAATTGCCCTGAAAGGGCATAATCGGGAATACTGTGTGAGGTTTAGATGTCAGACCATAACCTTCGACTAAAAGAGAATTTAATTAGCTGTTAACGTTCTGAGAACTATTCCATTTATAACTCAAATTGGTGGCAGGGTTAAAAAACTCATAGGAGTGATAAACAAAGAGTTTAGGCCATGTATCTAACAGTATGGGCATAAGCGGAACCATTAACTGAAAAGGGAAAGAAAAGGTTTAGAAAAACAGCTGCCATTCAGCTGACCCACTGACTCCGCTGTTACTGCAGCAGAATTTAAATATTAAAGGATCTGCTTAACCCCATAAACAAAGTCAAACCATCAGAGCACCATCAGTGTCCTCAAGTATTCGAACTACGGCAGTCCATTTCTTGGTCCTTCAGAGGGATGCAAACTCCTTATATATTCCTTGACTTCTTGCAGAGAATGAAATCTTCCTCACTTCCTGAGTCCCCACGGCTGCCATGGAGTCCTGCCAGCGAGAACCGGGGCGATCTCTTATTGCACAGGACCAGCGGGTGGAACCCCATCCCTCCTCTTTCAGTTCCAAGAGATTTCTTCAGGGTTCGAGTATATTACATTGCCAGAGTCCCAGAAGACCCGAAGCTTAGCTGGGTAAGGTGTTTGAAATTTAATTCCCTTTTCTTTTAGCAGTCTGAGAATTGGTGCATAAGCCATCCTCTTTTCATAATATCTGTGGGATAGTCATTATCAAAGAGTAGCCTGGCAGAATTATATGTAACGCTCTTTTTAGCCCATGCTGTCTTCAGAATGTGCTCTTTATCCCTGTAACTAGAGAGCTTAAGAACAACTGAGCGGGGCCTCGCAGATGGATCCGTGGGTTTCCACGCTAGGGCTCTGTGCGCTTTTCAATTTTAAATAGGAAAGTAGGAGGGAGGAGGCCAGATGTTTCTCAGCATATCAGTCAGGAAATCTTCCATTCTCCCAACTTACTGACCCTCGGAAGTCCATATATGTGGAGGTTGTCCCTCCGAGACCGAGCTTCCAGATCAGTAATTTTTCTTGCATAGCTTCGTGTTGATCAATCAGAAAATCCACTGCCTGATGAAGACGTTGCATTTCCTCTGCAACCTCTCTGGTTGCTTCCTCAGAGCGGTCCAATCTCTCTTCGACCTCCGAGATCCAATTTTGTAGGGCTTTGAACTCCTTTTTATTTTCATTCGGAATGCTCTTATTTCGGCCAGGAGAGTCTCATACCGGGATCATGACAACCTTTCCGCCTCTCTATCAGTGTCTGGGTTTTGATCACCCACTATGCTACTCGTCGGAGAGGTGCTGCGACTGTCTGCAGGCCTGCTCTCTGACCTAAGCACATCTGCCACATGCGGTGGTCTCCCAGGGCGCGATTTTGCTTTATTCATGCTCCCTGTCATGTCTCGTCTTCTTATGCTGAATTTTAGGCATGTTATAGCTGATTAGGGAGAGACTGTTGATAGGTTATTCAGGAGCTATTCCCCTAGGCAGCCATTCCCGATGGTGACGTCACTGGAAGTCTGGCACTTTTACTTTTAATTCCACTAAGCAGTCTGCTTCATAATAAACATAGCACTGCACCTTCCTGCGCACATCAGAGCATGCTCCCGCTCTGATATACAAAGCAGCAGGGGTGCTTATTATAGCTAGAGGTGGCAGCTTTTCCAAGTTGCAGGCTCTTACAAAGAGCTTTCTTTTCTACAGTTTATGGCAGCTTCTTTCTTTTATTTACCCAGCCTGACATTGGGCTTGCAGTGAGGCACATCAGGGTTTCATCTGGGTGCTTTCCTGGTCCTGTGTAAGATTCGTGCCAATTCTAATCTCTTAAGCGGCAGGCAGCTAGCTGTAAGAACCTCATACTTGGCTCCTATAAGCATTAAACTCCATATCAGGAGCTGTAAAGATTACCGCAACAGCGGTTGCTTTATTATGTAGCTTAATATCGAGCTTTTAATACAGTGCTTCAATAAGCTGGTAGAAACACCAACATTACAGCGCATAGTGCTTTTTAACTAATAGGGCACCTTTTTAAAAATAGGCATGAATATCATCACTGTACTGTTCGATTCATTAATATGTGCTTGATTTGAATAAAGCTGATTAAATTTAAAAAAATATGTGCTTGATTCAAGACGGGAATAAAACAAAAGGGACAATAAAGGTTTCATAGGAATGCCAGGTTGGCCACCCTGACATGAAAAGACAGCTAAAGAAGAGAGAAGTAAGAAGATAGGCAAGCAGGAAAAGAATAAGGGAAGGGAAGCACTTTTCTCTCTTTAACAAATTTTATTTTCTTAACAGGGGCACCCTGTTACAGGTCAGATTTTATTTGTCATATTTCATTGCCCTGCTTCTTTAAATAAATATAACATTTGTTACTAAAGCTTGAAAAAATGTGCTATAACCTAGATGAAACTGTGTTAAATTACCTACATCACATTTGCAAAAGACATGAAATCTGAGCCAAAATGTCTCAACATTTCAGTTTGGTCTCTTTTTACATTTTATTGAAAGTATACATTGTTTGCATACTGCATCCTGTTAAAAATGTACTTTTTTATAAATAATGCACTATAATCACACAAAGTACTCATTACTTGAACTTCAACTTTCCACAGTTTTAAATGTGTACACTTTTAGTAATGACATGCATATTTTTGCATACCATGTTATGTTATGTTATGTTATGTTATGTTATGTTATGTTATGTTATGTTATGTTATATTTATGTTATGTTATGTTATATATGTTGTTATGTTATGTTATAAATAGAGTTTTGTTTTAATTCACCAAAATCGCCATTGTGCACATTTTCATATTTTATTATTTCTTTAAATTAAGTCTTTTGTCCTTGGCCTATTCCCCCAGTCCATAGTACCCTGTGGCTTAAGTGAAACCACCCCATTCCCAACCTATGCTAGCCCACTCCTTGATGGAGTGGATGCATGGCATGAGGCGCAGGCCAGTTGTAACCACGGCCATCATCATGATGGTGGCATGTATTTTACTCCCATTTTGTCTCCCATCTCCCCTGATGCTGTTCATTAAAGCACACCCTGTGCAAATGCCACCCTCACATGGGGTCAGTCTCCATAGTCCACCATGAGGAGTCAACAGCAGACTGTAGACATCTATCTCTCGGACTGGCTCATGCTGCGCTCAGCAGCACTTCTCAGTTAGGGGCGGCAGTATTGCGCAGTGGTTTAAGGCTCTGAGCTACGACTCTGGAGACCTAGGTTTGAATCCCACAGTCCCCACTTGCATACTGTGTGACCTTGAGCAAGTCACTCAACTTCCTGTGCTCCCAGGTCGCACCTGTAAACAAGCTTTCAGCTTAGTCTGCTACTCCTGGTAAAACAGTTGGGAAAAACACAATTCTGGTAGCACCAATCCTATCTTCCGTGTCTGCTCTCAAATTGAGTTGACAGCAAGGAAGCATGGCACTTACACTAGACTATCATGCAGCCCCATCATTTGCATTTTTATGCTTCACAGTTTTGAATATAAACACGTGTAATAAAGTGCTTACTAGAAATGGCCACAATCTGTAATATTTGCAGTTTTATATGTTGCAATTTCAAAGGTGTGCACTTTGTATTTGAGCAACATTTTACTTTTGAAATGGAGTATATTTTATTGAAATGCACAAAATCATTACAAAATGCACAAACATTCTTGATGATATAACAAATGTTACAAAACCAGTATGAAGCAAAATGTGCATGTTTTGTCAAGCACTACTTATTACAAGTTATTGATACATTAACAGGTATAGTATCCAGTGGTATTTGTAAAATTTATCTTTGCACAGATTTTTCACTGTAAAGTCTGACCAACAGTATTTACTAATGTTTTTAATGGTTAGAAACATAGAAACATAAGAACTGTCAGCAGAAAAGAAGAGCTTGGCCCACCCAGTCTGTCTTTGTATTTCCTGCCTATTAAATTAATGTTAAATAAGCTGTTGCATGATATATGTGATCAAGCAGTTTCTGTGTTTATTATGTAAATGCATTGCATTATAAAATTTTCTTGCAACTAATAGCAGAATGACATTTCTGCGATTTGCTTTATTCAGTTCTTACAATGCGTGCAAAACTTACATTATTAAAACTGACTTCATTTAAAAAGTGTGACTTTTTTCAACAAATAAATGAGTAGTTTCAGACTTTTGCAATGTTTCCCCAATTCCCTGTTTCCACGCCTCCTTGCCTCTCAGACCCCACCCACTTGCAGCCACTCCCAGGTTTATGTCTGGCTGCTCTAAGCCAGCCTAGGACACAAACCCTCCTGCTGTTTAGCTTTGTTCCCCATCACCTGACTCCGGCCCCTGCTCCCTCTCTTAACCTCTCACACTCACCCATGGCTTCTGTCCCTTCCACCATCTTTAATTGCCCCCTCCATTTCTGCCCTTTTTTCCTCAGCTCCTCGTCTGCTGAATACTCTTGGTGCCATAACCCAGACCCCCAACTCCCCTCATAATCTTCTGCTACCCCATAGCTATGCCCACCATTTGCACCTCCTTCACTCTGCATTGTCTCCTACCTGGCCCTCCCCCACTCCTGTGCTGCCTGGGTATTTTTCCTTTTTAAATAACTAAATCCTTCTCTGTCTCTCCCCTTCTAGGTGCAGCCCCTTTGGCTTCAGATGGACCTCTGTTGCTGCTTGGATCTGCCACTGGTCGGCTGCTGCACCTGCACCCAGACCACCGCTCTCCCAGCTACTGCAAGGTACACCGCTAGATTCCTTACCCCAGCTTGTAAGCTGAGCAACTGATTGGTTCCTTGGGGCTGTAGCAGGTCTCCTACTGGTCGCTACAGCTTAGTGCTCCACTCCTGTTGGCACTCACTCTCCGTTTGATTTCTGTGCTTTCAGCACCTAGCACTCTCAGCATTTTAAACTGCTATTTGTCCTGCCCACCCACCCTGACCCCAGCCTCTATTAAATGCTCTTTTAGGACACCTCATCCCTCTCCCTGCTCCTCCTCTTGTTAATACCTGTCTTAGCCCCTGCTTTTAAAGGGGCTACTCTCTAATTCCTTCCAGTTCTACACCCTCCTATTGTGACAATTTAGGGACTTTTCTGCAGCGCTATACCCCTATTATTCCCACTGTGGGATATTCCTCCATGGGCTCCTTTCCCTCAGTGCTCACTGTTACCCCAGTCATACTATTTTTTAGTATGTAATTGTCCATAGCAATCAAGAACTTATTCCCTATTTTTTTTTTTTTTATATTTCTATTTATCACTTCTGGGACCTGGAACTCTCTCAGGCTCCCAACTCACCTTGCCGCTCTACCACCCACTGTGACCCCACTTTCTTCAAGGACATTACTCTCTCCCAATGGGACCCATGGGCCCTAAGGTCCATGAGGAGATCAAAGGGCCAAAGGTGGAGGTCCAGTGTTGGGCGTGTGGTGGCCAGGCACTGTGGGGCCATTGCCTGTCTGGGGCTGAAGGAGGTTTTCCCATTTGGTCCCTGTGAGCTCCCTCCTCCCCTGAGCCTGGTGTGCAGTGATGCCATGGCACACGGCAACCCTGCCAGCATCTGCCACGCTCCCCACACATCTGGTCCTATGTCCTGCAGTGCCCCTGATCTCCACTGGGGATCACTGGGACATTGGACAACCCCACTGCCTTCCCCCCAGGAGAGGAGAGCAGTCCATCAGACTCTCAATCCTCTGCCTCCCTCACCAACCCCCGGCACCCGAGCTCACTCCCAAACCTGGATCGCCAGTGCAGCATGAGGTGTGGCATCCAGTGCCTCGACCCTCAGTGCCACCAGGCTGGCGAACTTATTCCCTATTGCCATTCCATCCTATAGGGCAGCATCTAATACCCCTTTCTTCCTTCCCCAATCCCTCTTCTGGTGGGTCCTCCCTGGATTACTCCTCCAATACTTTACCCTTCTTGTTCTCCTCCTGTTTAACCTTAGAGTCTTCTCCCTCCAGTATTTATACAGTACTGTACCCACCTTGATCTCCTCCTGTTTGACCTTAGAGGCTTCTCCCTCCAGTGTTTTTACCTCCTTTCTCCACATTGCTTGGACAAGCCCCCCTTTGCCTTTTACCCTCCTAGTGACTGCCAATTTCCTGTTCAGTCACTTCTTTCTCATGCTTACCCCTTCTATCCCTGCTCTATACAATGCCTCTCCTCTAATTGACATGTCCAGGCTGCCTCAGTCACCTAGTAATATGGGGGCCTGATCCACTGCAATACTGCCCTTATGACTACTGATCCTTATGTTTTCAATCCTACCCATCACTGTTCCTGTTGTGATGGTTTCAGCATCCCCTAATATCATGGTTGGTAACCGCCTCTGTGTGTATGGATCCTTTATGTCCCCACATTGCACTGGTCCTACTGGCAACAATAAACTCTGGGACATGTCCCCACCATTATACAGATGGCGAAGTGCTGACCGCCAGTCCTGGCTACCCTCACTCTCAATCCTCCAGAGGATTTTCTTCACACAGGTAAAATGCAATCTGCACCACACTCAGTGAAGGTTGCACCACTGTGACAACACAGAACTAAAGGAATACCTGCTTAGGCTTGAACTTTTGTTATTACTACTACTCTCTGGCAATATCCACACAAACCTGGGGCCTCCACAGAAGTCAGACACCCCCAAGAGGATAGCAGGGTCATTCATAATTGCGTCACTTAACGTTTGCAGCCTCCTACCCAAACTTGACATCCTGAAGGTATGGATCACCCACGCAACCCTGATATCCTCTCTATTGTTGAAACATGTCTCTCCCCGAAAATGCCAGACACATCTATCTCTATTCTGGGATACTCGATTTTCAGGTAGGATCACCTATCAAAAAGAGGAGCAAGATGTGCAATCTATCTTAGAGATGGATGCCAGAGCCTCACCCTACCATTGCCCATTACTGACGGCAATGTTCAAACACTTGCCATCAAAGTGCTACTAGGTGTTCACAATAAAATCGTCACTGTGTTGTCGGTCTATATTGCTCCCAGACAGACAACTGCTGGCTTAGACTCTCTCCTGCACTGTTTGGGGAGCCTAAGTCCTAACTTTGAAGTAATAGTGCTCAGTGACTTCAACATTAACTGGCTTACCCCAGATGCCAGCCCTTTCAGAGATGCAATCTCTGCTGTATACCTCACACAGTTCATCAAATCACCAACAAGGATGAACTATAAGATGAAAACAGGCATTCTTCTGGACTGGGTCCTCTCCAACTGCCCCAACCATATCTCCAGTATCACAGTACTCCCAGATGGTTTAAGTGACCACTCCCCTGTCCTATTCTGCTGGGACAATACATTTTCCAAGCTTCCCCCTAGAGTATTTCCTCCAGGGTCCTCACCTGGGTCAAATTAACCACCTGAAATTTGACCTCCAATGCTTGGAGTGGTCCAGTGTCTTTCCACCTGTGATGTCAATACTGCCTTGAGCAATTCATACATCAATTCGATGCTGTCTGTGACTATCATGCTCCTTACTGACAAGTAAAATTAAAGACCACGATAACCCATGGCTTTCCCCAGATCTCCTTGAACTCTTAAAAACCAGGAACCACCTGTGCCACAGGGCCTGGGCCACTGGAAAACGTGCTTATGTTCAGAACTCTAAACAGGCAAGAAACAAATGCGCCAGAGCTATCTGCATGGCAAAAAGTAACTACTACAAAGAAGCCCTGTCCCGTACATGGAATGACAGCAGAAAGTTTTGAAATAACCTCAAATAAATTACCGGGAAAGCCTCCAAAACTCCCCCCTCCATTCTGAGCATTAATGGTGAACCTTCTACTGACCTAAGAGTTATTGCTAACACTCTCAATGATGCGTTTACTGAACTGAGCACCATCCTCCCTCCTGACTACTTCTGCCCGACAAGTAATTCCAATTCCTTGGGTAATGCTACACTGTCCCCCTTTTACTCACCATTTTACTTCAGAGTCGTCTCAGCCCCTGAAGCCAGGAAATACCTCCTCAAGGTCCTGGGCAAGTCTAGATACAGTGGTGATTCTCTGGATCTCAAGCTTTTCGCACTCACCCTTGACATGATCCTAATGCCCTTAACTCACATTCTCAACCTATCGCTCAGGCACTCACAATTTCTGAAATAGTGGAAGGTGGCAACAGTGACACCAGTGCCTAAGAGTGGTGACCGTGCTATGTACAGGAACTACTTTCCGATAGCCATACTCCCTCCCTTCTCTAAAGCATTAGAAAGGATAATGGCCGACTAGTTGATTGAATATGTAGAAAAATATCAACTGCAATGCAAAGAGCAGCACGGTTTCAGGAGTGGGCATAGCACCACAACAGCCTTGCTTGAGTTCACATGCTTTATCCATCACTCCTTTGATCAAGATCGCCTTGTTGGTGCGGTCTTTATAGACTTAACCAAGGCATTCAACATGGTGAACTATGCCCTCCTGGTTGATCAACTCTCCACCTCTGGTCTCTCCACCAACACAGAGGAGTGGTTCAACAGTTACCCGAGTGGCCACTCGCAGCAGATGAAGATTGGGAACACTCTCTCAGATAATAGACCTGTTTGCTCAGGAGTCCCCCAAGACTCCATCCTGGGACCCCTCCTGTTTAATGTCTTCCTTAACAAACTGCCTCTTGTCTGCCAGGACTGTATTCTGTTATATGCGGATGATGCTGTCATCTTCTCCCAGTGACCCTGACCCTAAAGCTCTGGAAAGACAGCTCCAGGAAAACTTTACTGATGTTGAAAGCTGGTTCAACAAGCATAAACTCATAATGAACTACAAAAGGATGAAAATAATGTTGTTCTTGAATACTCAAATCAGACATAGCTCCTACCCACTAACAATCACCAATGAAGCGGGCTCTCCCCTAGAACTGCTCCAACACTTTAAGTATCTGGGGGTCACGGTTGACAGTGCCCTGTCTTATGCTATCCACATTGACAATGTCGCCAAGGCCATCAACTCACGCATTGGGCTTCTCCACAGACACAAATCTTGTCTGACTTCAGATGCCCTCAATTTAGCCATTCACAGCTCTGTGGTATCACTTATAGACTATGGACTTGTCATCTATGGATCAGCCACAGAAACAACACTCCACTGCATCTCTGTAGCACTCAACAAAGCCTGCTGGCTCCTAACAGACTCCACCCGATTGACCCATACCTGCGACTTATTGGGCCAGGCCAACTGGCTCCCCTTCAAGAGCAAATTAATGTTTCAAACATGTATATTAGTGAAAAAAGTGGACCTTGGAATGTGCCCCCTGGTGTTCAGGAACTCCTCACTCCATTCACCAACCTCCGCCACACCAGAAGCTCGGTTAGCCAGGTTTTCAAAATTCCCCGCTGCCGTACCTCCTAAGGTCAAAGATCTTTTGCCCTCCGGGTCCCACATTGGTATAATTCACTTCACGTTGACATCTCCTTAGCACCCACATTGGACTCTTTTAAATGACTGTTTAGACAGCATGTTGTTGCTTCGGTCAGCTGCGACTGCTTCCACTAGGAGGTACTAAACCTCTGACCACTGTCCCTGGGCCCTTGCCTCCCTCACCCTACTCCTCCCCCCTTGTATTCCCTGCCCTTCTCCAGCCCTCTCTCTCCTACCCACTTCCTCCTCTCCCTCACCTAGACCTCTCCCCAGGCCCTTCCCGTCTCCTACACCCTACTCTCCTCACCTCTCCTCACTTTAGACATGGCCTGTTGGCCGCTCCCCTGACTCAACCCCCTGTTACTCGATTAGCTAATCTCTCACTACCACTCAGGCCCCATGGGTCTTCCCCATATCCATTACCCCAATTAACTCCCCCATAACTTGGCCTTCTGGGCTGTAATCTCTCTAATGCTATCTCACCATGGAACCTATCCTCTGGGTCCACCTCTATGCCATTCTATCTCTCCCTTGACTTGGCCTTCTGGGCTGCAACACTCAAATTCAATCTGACCTCAGACCCTACCCTCAAGATGTCACTCTTCCCTCTCTCCTGCTGCGTCTCTGTCCTGCTCCTATGTCTCCAATTGATTTGATTTTATTTTGCATTTTTTGCTAAACTGTGACTACATTGTACAATGCCATACATGGATAGCTGTGTCTGCCCTTTTGTGCCTTCTGTTAACCACCTCTGACACACCTATACCCCAGTACAGTTACGTGCACCATAGGATTTCTTTTTGTGCTGTATTTTTTGGGGGCTGTATGTTTCTTAATAGGCAGTATGTATTAGCCCTCAACATGTTTGTTCTCTATGTAATTGTTGACCGTAATGTCTTGCGCCCTACTTGTATTGTTTTGCCCTTTTGTACAAAATTCCTTTGACGTGGAACCTATGTAAAGAGCTTTAGTTCAAAGATGTTGATCTGAGATATTAATAAATAAAGTACAAATATTGCACATTTTGATTAAATTGTGCATTTTGACAAAATATACTGTAACAAACAATGGGCACATTTGCCATTGCCCAATAAATTATATACAAATTGTGCACTAGTGAAACTGTACTTTAACATGACATGGTACATAAACAGCAAACTATGAAAGCAGGTCAGGGTAACTAAGATGAAGACTCACCAACAATCTAAGAATGAGAGAAAATACCTTGCTACACATGCCAGGTTACAATTCATTACATGTATTTGCAGTTGTTGCACCACTGTGAAACTAGCAGCCTACCTGACAGAGAGAACCTCAATGTTTCACAGAGCCATGCTATGC
Source organism: Neoceratodus forsteri (assembly GCA_016271365.2). Lineage (NCBI taxonomy): Eukaryota > Metazoa > Chordata > Ceratodontiformes > Ceratodontidae > Neoceratodus > Neoceratodus forsteri. The sequence goes on from JADMNL010000027.1 coordinate 12,736,902, forward strand.
AACGTTGATGCTCTGTGTGTCAGATGAGCTGCTAGTTTCACAGTGGTACAACTGCAAAAAAAGTTCCTGAATTGGAATGTGTCAAGTACGGAAAGGTCTTTTTTTCTCATTCATGGTATGCAAATAATTAATTACTTTTTAAATTGTATGATATTGTAAAGATGCATGTTGGCCATATTTAGTACATCTCTTATTTAGCAACACATTTCTGAAGAGACGTGGTGCATAAAATATGCACACTTTTAAAACAAAGTACAAAAGAAACAAATTGGAATTTAACAACATTTTGTCATAAATCGTTCAAAATTGCAGAAAAGCAAGCTAGGCAGTTTCTCACAATGATGCTTGTGTTACTGAAATTTGACACAGCACCAACAACTACAATGCAAAATAGTTTACATAAAGCATTTCCTAAGAATCCACATACAATAAAAGATATTCAAGGAAATGCTGTAGAGATTCTACTGTGAGAAGAGAAAGTCCTGGTGCCCTGTATCAAGCCATGGTGAGACCACACCTTAAGTATGGAGTCCAGTTTTGGAGGCTTTACTTGCACAAAGACATTGACTCGATTAAAAGGGTTCAGAGGAGAGTGACTACGATGGTGCTAGGGATGAAGAACATACCATATGAACAGAGATGCAAGGAGTTGGGGCTCTACACATTGGAGACCAGAAGGGAAAGAGGGGACATGACTGAGACCTTCAGATACATCAAAGGAATAAACAAAGTGGACCCAGGGAGATTACTCCACATGAGAGAGGGAACCATTACAAGGGGGCATGGCCTGAGACTTCAGGGGGGCACTTCAGAGGGAACACAAGAGGTTGATTCTCAATGAGAGGGTGGTGGATGCCTGGAATGGGCTTTCAGAGGAGGTGGTGGGGGCTGAGACTGTTGTGGGCTTCAAGAGGGCATGGGACAAGCATAAGGGGTTACAAGGGAGCAGGGGGGCTTAAGGTTGGCAGGGAGGAAAGGGGCAGACTTGATGAGCCAAGGGGTCCTTTTCTGCCATCAAGTTCTATGCTTCTGTGATTCTATGATGATGTAGTAAGTGTAGAGAATATTGAGAGGAGGTAGTGGAGGGTACTGGGGAGGTTGTAGGAATAGATGCAGATAATTTACAAGACAATTATTTGCTAGAATCGTTTGTACCAGACAGCCTGCTAACTGTATTTTCTAATGTTGTTCTGCATTAAAAACAATGAAATATGCAATTTACATTGTTTATTTTCTACTTGATATGTACTTATAACAAAATGTTCTTTAAAAATATTGAAGTTAATAGTAAATTGCTTTTGTCACTACTGTTTCTGCCCTAAATTCTAAGAGCCACAACATTTTGTGTGAAACAGTATGACACCATTTCAGTCTCAGCAGTTTTTCTTCCTGCTAAAACAAATAAATTGTACATTTTTGTACGTAAGAAATTCAATGCATGTCAATTTTATTTAAAACAGGATTACAGATCATTGAGTTGAAGTTCATGCTCAATGGTACCCTGATCACATAAACTTAGTTGCACAATATTTATCTATAACTCCATGACAAATACAGTAACATACTATGCAATACTAAAGATAATTTGAACATATAGAGAATACATAATAGGTTGTAGTGGAATAAAACATCTCCCCTCGTGAGTGGTAAGACCCATATCTCACAACTGGAATGCCACAGGATAGTAATGAAGGTATTTCCACTCATGTGTGGAGATAAATGTGTTATTCTAATGCAACATATTATGTATTTAATATATATCACACTGTTTCTAATGCTTTTATTAGTGTGTTGCCTTGTTTTAACTTAAAACTGACTCTTTCCATTGTAAGCTGTCTGTCTGGCCCATTATTCTCTGCATTCTAGTTCTAGATTCTTAAGTGCCGTGACATATGTTCTAAGTGAAATAATATGTTCTACATGAAAATAAATACTAAACACAAAATAGCAAGATTTATTTACCAAATTTATTCTGTACTAGTGTGATATATGATAAAATAACCCACAGAAGAAAAGTAATCCTGTCACTATAAATTCATCTTATTTTTATTTTTTATTTTTTTTTGTTGTTGTTAATGGAAAAGCTTTTCATAAAGGGCTGGGATTTAAATGGTCAGACAGTATGGATCACAACTGCATTATTAAAGTAATGTCAGCCTGAAATGTTGGGAAAAGAGCAGCAATAGAAGAGCACATGAGCACATCACGGGAGGCTTAAGAAATGGTTTTGAACTTAAACACAGCCTATGCTGTTAGTACATGCTATCAGTAAAAATAAGATAACCTATATTATACATTTCCAGTGATCTTAAGAGCAGTGTTTCACTAGAAGGGGGTTTCAAAACTTCCCTCAGCTTAGAGAAGAACAGTGGAGCATGGTGATCAAGACCGATCATGCGAGAAGTTGACACAGATTGTAGGATCACAGAAGGATGCTTTTGGCAATAATTGATTAGTATGATTAGCCTTTATCATCCAAAGGGTAATTTGGGTTGTGCTATAAGGAAATACTTTAGAATACAGAAGATGTCTTAGGAGATATGAACTATTGGAGGAGATACTGTGGCACTTGGCCTGCTGGTTATGATTGTTGTATGAGATTTGTAATATAAAAAACATAGTAGGTGATTGTCTCACATAAGACAGCCTGTGCTTATGGGTGCCCCCGCCCAGGTTTCAGTGAAGCTACAGTGACAAGTGGCCTGAAACCAGGAGGTAATTAAAAGACCAGAGAGACTTAATTAAGGGTCTCCTCTTTTTCTGTCTTAATTAGAACTGACTCAGCTGCCAGGATATAGGGCTCATAAAGTTTTATGATTCCTATAGGAAGAACATTTTATACTAACCTCGTGCTAAAGTTGTAAAACCCTTTGATATGCCTTGGGAATAGGAACCACATCAGATCAAAGAGAAATGTTTAATTAAGGAGTCATATTTAGGATGTGGAATGTTTGCTGATGTCACATTATTTAATATACCTCCTGATAGGACATCCTGTTTGTATTTTTTTTTTACATTCTAAAAAGAGGAACTAGATGACACACAGAAGGGGTGTGGAGAGACACAGTTTAAACTATACTGTGTCTGAACTGTTTAACCAGGCATTCCATCTTGGGACTCTAGAAAGACATACAGCTCTCTGATAAGGCACTTAAAGAGATAATACATTAGATAGAAAAAGTCTAAATGTATTGTGGTAGGAGTTTTTTGTTTTGTACTTTTCCTTGTTTTATATTAAGTGATTGTATGCTCTTTGATATATTGTTCTGCGTTTATGTTTTACATATTGTTATCATCTTTTAGTAAAATCTTTTATTTGAAAGACTGCCAAGGTGTCTCCCAAATTCTTTTTGCATGTGATGTATACATGGTTAAGTTTGACAGCTGTTCTGGAAAGCTTGATGGTGTTATTAAACTGGGACAAGGTAAGAATATACCTAAGGTCTTTTATAGAGTTTTAAGGGTTCATTTTGGAAGCCTGGCTTGGTGCCCCGGTGAAAGATTGTACCTCAAATCCTGAAGAGGGTACATATCTGAGCCTGTACATTGGGTACACTAGTATAAGGTTCACAGTTTGAATCCCCCCCAGAACTTGAGACTAAAGGTGATTCAGACCCAAAAGCAGACAGGAGGGTTACCCTGTCTGTTACCTGTTCACATTACTGCACTCAGAGGTTGGCATTGTGAGAGCAGAGGGCTTGACCTACTAGTATGTGTGTGACAGATTTGGTTGCTTAGTGGTGCTGTAAATTTAGTAACACAATCTTTAACTGTTCAGTATATCAACTTAATACTGTAAAGCTCACTTGCAAAATAGGCAGTGATTTATTTTTTAAAAAGGAAACAGAACTATATCATTTTGCTTACAGTCAAGTTCCTACCTGTTTTATCTTTTTTCTAAAGTGCAAATTAAAGTAGCCATAGTTAGGGGGGAAGAAGATGGCTTCCAACTACAGCGGGCACACTGCAGACTACTTGAGGCAGTTGTGCCAGGACAGAGGAGACCTGCATGAGACGAGAGCCACCAAGCAGAACCTCATGGATGCCCTGATGGCAGCAGATGCCCACAGCATTGAGTCACAGACTGCGACTCTAAAGGACCAAACCTTGGGTGTGGAGGGTCCAGCAGTCAGCGCAGTGTCCAGATCCAGTGAGGAGGGCAGCAGAGCCAGTGTAAGCAAAGGGCCACAGCAGCAGGTGAAGGTCACCAGCATTCTGAAGCCAGAAGCAATCAGGCTGCAGATTGAGTTGCACAGAATGGAGTTGGAGTTCCAGAGAAAAGAGAAGTGAGAACAGTGAGCCACAGAGGAGAAGAGGGAGCAAGAACAGCGAGACGCTGAACATAAACAGCGAGAGGTAGACCATGAAGAGTGTGAGCGCCAGAGGTGACATGAACTGAAGAAGTTACAACTCCAACCACCAGCACCAGAGCAGGTAAGCCACATTGAAATGAGTGAGGAAGAGTTGGAGAGCTGTCTCAACAGAAGGGCATAAGTCAAGGAAGCTCCAGTCAATGGCTGGAAGGTGATTCCTGAAGTTGGTGACAGTGCTATTTTTTATAACTCTGTTCCTCACCAATTTGGGTGGGGGACTGGCTCATTTTATTGACCACTCACATTGGATAGGTGGTGGTCACTCAAAGTATCTGGGTACTACCTTGACATCAGTTAGCCTTTCTGGGTGATGTGTTAGTACCCAGTCAATCAAGTGCTTGTACTGGTGCAATAGTTTGTTCTGGTGCAGTTCTTGACAGCCTGCATTAGGTAGAGTCTGGATACAAGATCTATGTGCATGGCAATGGAGCTGGCAAGCCAGCTGGAGCTAAAATTCCCAGTACAATAGTCTCCTTGTGTTGGCTAGCCTGGGTGTAAAATTAACAAAGGCTTCTAGCCCAGCTTGCTGCTGCCCTAGTGGGATGCAGAATGCCATAATGAGCAGGCCTTTTTGCCCCTTACCTAGTAGGATTTTTATTGCTAGGCATTCACAGTCATTGTTGACAGTAGCCAGTTGAATTCTGTGGCACTCAAGCAGTTCCAGGTGTATATTATGCAGCTGCCACCTCTTTTTCCGAAGTGGTCCTGTTTATGAAGGTTGTATCTGGCAATGGAGACTACCAAGTCAGTTGTTCATGGGGAGATCCAGGTCTCTGTCAGAGCAATGACATCAGGCAGAGTATATGCCACCCAAGCCTCAAACTACACTAGCTTGGCTGGGAGGCTGCCAGTGTTCAAGGCCACAATCCTTAATTTCCCCTTAAGAATTGGGGTCTGAATGTGGGTTGGAATGGGGCCAGGGTTAGGGTGAATGTTTCCAGAGATCAGCAGCAGGATTAGGATGAGTTTTCTCCATACCAAACAGGTGAATTGTGGGAAATGATCAGAGTATAGCCACAGCGTCTTTTTCAACACCTAATGAACCTTTATTTCTTCTTTTAACCTTTTTATCATTTAAAACAAGTCCACATAAATCCATTCTCAACACCGACTTGCTCCTGTCCAGGAGTCATAAGGGTGAGCGTATGCCGACCGGACAATGATTCCAGGACAGCAAAATCCCTCACAGCGACAATCTCTACAGGTTTCGGGAATGTCGCTGTGAGGGACCCAAGGGTGAAATTTTGCCCTTTTGCCATCTTTCGCCCCCCCTTTGAACTAACTCCAATTCAGAGTTAGTTATATTAAGAAGGGGTGCAGGGGGTGCAGCCCCCCAATAGAAATACACCAGTGTCTGACAGGCGAAATTTCGCCTGTTGACATTGGGATCTCGCCTTGCTGAACTTCGACAACACTGTCGTCATTTTGGCATGGGAGCACAGCACCTTTTCCCATGCTCCCCTCCACTGATCACTTCTCTGTCAGCTGTTCTCTCACTGACCAGGAGAGCCCAATGAACCTACTTCCCAGCTAAACAGCAGCAAATCAGCTCCTAACCTCAGTACAAAGTAATGGGCACTGAAAAGGCCACTGAAAATCCAAATTTCAACAAGGACTTCTGGCTGCTCCTTGGCCATTTCAGTGCTGAGCTGCTCCTGTCTGGGGTCATGAGAGTACGTACAGTACCTCTTTCCACCCTCCCCCAACAATGGCTTCTCTGCCAGTCATTCCCTTGCCAACTGGAGTGCCCAGTGAACCCGCCTCCCAGCTGCACAGCAGCCAATTAGCTCCTGCCCTCAGGGCAAAGGGGCAAACGCTGAAAAGCTTGTAAAAAATTTGAAGTTTCAATAGGAAATCTGACTGCTCCTCAGGCTTAGTGAGTCTCCCCTGGTTAAAAAAATAAATAAATAAATAAATAAATAAACATTTCAGTGCAGACCTGCTCCTTTCCATGGGTCATGAGAGTGAAAACAGACCCCATTCCCACCTTCCTCCCCACAATCACTTCTCTGCCAGCCATTCCATTGCCAGCTGGGAGTGCCCAGTGAGCTGCCTCAAACTCAGCAGCAGCAGGCAGTAAGTTCATACCTCGAACTCTGCCTGCTCTGTTAAAGCCATTTATATAGGCCAGAGCATGAAAGGGCTACAGTGTAAGGGCAACAAAGGGTCTGCACACAGAGCAACAAAGGAGTCTGCACAGAGGGGCAACAAAGGAGTCTGCACAGAGCAACAAGGAGTTTGCACAGAGAGCAACTAAGAAGTCTGGACGGGAGGGCAACAATGTAGTCTGCACAGAGCAACAAAGGAGTCTGCACAGAGGGTAACAAAGGAGTCTGCACAGAGAGCAACTAAGAAGTCTGCACAGAGGGCAACAAAGGAGTCTGCACAGAGAGCAACAAAGGAGTCTGCACAGAGGGTAACAAAGGAGTCTGCACAGAGAGCAACAAAGGAGTCTGCACAGAGAGCAACTAAGAAGTCTGGACGGAGGGGCAACAATGTAGTCTGCACAGAGAGCAACAAAGGAGTCTGCACAGAGGGTAACAAAGAGTCTGCACAGAGAGCAACTAAGAAGTCTGCACAGAGGGCAACAAAGGAATCTGCACAGAGGGCAACAAGGAGTCTGCACAGAGGGCAACAAAGGAGTCTGCTTAGTATTCAGTCAACAGAAGTCGGTGGCTGAACACTCTGCATGATTCTGTATTCCCTGAGTTTGAATACACATACTTCTGCTGTTTAAGTTGCCATCCATTTGCTTTTCTACCTCATCAGTTATGGTTGCCTCCCAGTTGTAGTCATGGCTAGGCAACCAGTCATTTAATATACCATTTATTACACTGTTAAATATCCTCCCTGTCATTGGTTAGTGTCATTTCCTTGCTGTAGGTATTGTTTCAGTAACCTGTCCAGCAATTACTGCTCATTTAATTTACTCTCAAGTCATTAATTATTATTAATGTACTGCTATTAATACTGTTTGTTGATGGTTAGTGTTCAACATTGCCCTGCTGTCTCTCTGTTCTGCCCTTCCTTAGTCATGTCTATATTGTTCTTATCTGGGTGCATCATGCATCCCCTTTTCCATTACTGGTTTACAACACCCTGGGTGTAGTTTTTACTTTTAGCTTATTCCTTATTGAGTGTAGCTCCCATACTATCTTCCACATGTTCCCCTGCCCTCCTCTTGAGTGTATGACATCCCCCATCCATTGCAGTGCTCCCTTCCTGGTATAGCCTACTGTTTTAACAGCCTCAGTAAACAAGCTCAGCTAATCAGGGCAACTGCTGCCACCTCTCCATCATGCTATTAGTTACCATTGCTCTTCTACCCCTCCTAGTCTCCTCTCCCTCCTCCTCCCTCTATCTTCCCCCTCCTTTCCTCTTCCCTTGCCCCTTCTCCTCTTCCATCTTCCATTCCACAAGACTTCCACCCAACACTCACCCTGCCCTCCTGGATGCAGCCTCCTCCCTTCCACCTGGATCCACCTTGATGTGCTCAGGGGCCTCTGTCACTCCTCCCTTCTTCTCCCCCACTCCTCCTCCCCACCCTCCCTCCTTCACACAATCATCTCATAGGTGCCCTTAAGCACCTCATCTCCCAGCTACTCATTCTAGCAGGTAACATTGAACTCACCCTCTTCTTGACCTGCCAACTACCTCTCCTCAAAGGGTTAAGAGTAGCCCATGTCATTACCTGCAACTTCCTTCCAAAAACTGTCCTTCTTCACTAATGGTGCACCTCAACCCTGACATTCCTGGAAATCTCAGAATCTTTGCTCTCCTGCTGTAATATAGGACCACAGAGGACCCTGGGCAGGAGGGCAGGCAACTTTAAAGTCCCGGCACAGCTCAGTTGAGCTTGCTCACTCCCCCTCTCTCACTCGCTTGTTCTATGTCTCCCAGCACTGCAGGCTGCCCTTTTGTACAGGGCTCCTGCTTGTGTTGGTACCTTTTTCTGTCCACAAGGAAATCTGCAGCAGTTCTGACAGAGCTCCGTTGAGCTTGCTCACTCCTGCTCTGTCACTCGCTCAATCTTAATCTGTCCCAAACACTGATTTCCCAAAGCAACCATGCTATTCTGCACTGGAAGTGTGAAAACACATTTGGGCCAGGATGTGAAAAATGACAGCTGTACTGTTCATAAGGAGGTGTGAAAAAATGCCAGTGTTGAAAATCTGGCATGAAAATAATACAAATTTGCGAAGTTACAAGGGTGCGTGGAAACTGCGCAACGCACTCTAGTAACACAGACATTTTATGGACTTTTGTCACCAAATTTTCAACATAGGATTTTAGGACCTCTGCTCATGAACAGTGTTACTGTCATTTTCACAATCTTTCCCAAAAATGGATTTCCCACAGTGACCGCGCTATTCTGCACTGGAAGTGCAAAAACACATTTTGGCCAGGATGTGAAAAATGACAGCTGTACTGTTCATAAGGAGGTGTAGAAAAATGGCAATGTTGAAAATCTGGAGTAAAAATATTACAAATTCACAAAGTTACAAGCGTATGTACAAACTGCACAACGCACGCTTGTAAAACAGTCATTGTCTGGATTTTTTCCACCAAATTTGCAGTATAGACTTTTTGAGAACCCACCTCATGAACAGTGGCACTGTCATTCATTAACAGGTCGAAGGTAATTCCACGAGTAACCATAAATCATCTTTCGGGACCAAATAACGCCATGACAGTGACTGAATTCATGAGTAGGGGTTACAATAGCCCCATGTTGAAAATGTGGTGCCAAATTTCCCAAAAATGCCCAAGATAGGAACCAAAGTTCAAAACCCTATTTATGCCATTATACAGCTAAATGGCATTTCTTCAGTTTTGATTGGCTTTGAAGAGTGCAGGCGTGTTCCCAGGCCACGAAGATGGTCGCATTGGGCTATGGAGGTAAGTATGGGGTGAGGAGGAGTGGGAGGTGGGAGTGCGCAGAGGGTGGGTGTGGAGTTGAGGGAGGGGTCACCGGACTCAACCAGGGACTGTTTTCTGTTTTACAGGTTAAAAAAAAAAAGAAAAACATCAGGGGAAGGTTTTGTTTTTTTAACAGAGACATTTGGCACACTGGGTTGGGCTCCCAGCATGCCACCTGAGTGATTTTTGGGGGGGCTGTAGCCAACATGAGATTGGGCAACCCCACTGGCACATACAGAGAGGGATGGGGGCAAGTACCAAGGGGGATTGGGCACCCTCCTCAGCACACAACAAATTGGGGGGGGAGTTATGCCAATGGAGAGTGGGCTCCCCCATCAGTAAATTGAACTGGGAAGGAAGGGGGACTGAAGCCAATGGGGATTGGGCCCTCATCAGCAAAGAAAGACTGTTGGGAGGTGCATGATGCCGAGGGGATTGGGCACCTCGGCACACAACAAATGGAGGGTATTATGCCAGCACGGGGTGGGATCCCCATCAGCAAATGTCGTAATACTGTGCTGCATCAGTCGGGTGCTCTGCCATCGCAGCCTCAGCTTCTGTCGGCAAACTGCATGGCGAACACAAGCTGCTGCTGTGATGAGGCGCTCCTGGACTGGTGTGGCTATTTTCTTTCAAGGTGGTGGCACGCTTTGAAACTAGTGTCAAGGAAAGTGTCCTCCTTTATTGGTGTCCAACACACAAGCCCCAAAATGCATTGGCGGCATTGGCCACTACAGTGCCGCACCTCCACAACCTGCTTCTGCAGCAAGCTGCCACAACAAGTTTCTTGCGCATGTGTGCAAGCAAACATAAAAATGACATGAAAAATGCCCTTGCAGTACAAGTTACGCAAAAAGGATTGAACCACCACTTTACATTCCAAGGACTAGAGAGAATTACTATAGGCCTGGGTGGGGGTGACAGGGATAATAATCTTTTACAAAATGAAATTAAATGGCAGTATTTATTAAAAGTTAATTCAAGTGAGAGATGAAATGAGAGTTTCAGTCTAGTACCATTTTTAAAACAAAGAAGATAAAATATGTCACTTTAGTCTACCTTTTCTAACTGGTTTCTGACAAGTAACTGTTGCTAAGTACTTTATAGATAGAAAGTTTGCTTTAAGATAAAGAAAGCAATAAGATTATAAGTTATCTGAATTTTGATAGGAACATCCTATATAAATATGCACAAGTAGATGTTTATAAGTGTAATGTATTGCCCTGCGCTTTTCTATACTTATTTTACTTTCATTCTATTTATTATGTAATATTAGATGGTAATTTTATGATATTTTGTTGCTTTCCTGTGTGCTAGTCTTGGTCTGAGCACTGATGAACTCATTTTTTCCTAATACTTTTTATTGATGTGGTGGATACTAAATGTGATTGGTGAAATCAAAAGGTTATGTGACAAGATCATGAGTATAAATGAAATGATGTCAGTGCATAGGCCACACCTTGATAAAGCATCGGACAGGATGTGAAACATTGGTGGAGGGGGAGCAATTTGCTGCTGCTTTCTAAATTATTTACAAATAAATTTTGAGATAACAGAACTCAGGAGTTCTCTCTGGTCAGTCATTTTGGGAAGCTGGACTCCTCCATTTTTCTCACAAAGATGGAAGCCCAGATGGCCTTGACACCAAACTCTTGACTCTGTCCACCTCAGCCATTGCCCTTCCTATCACCCACCTTTTAAATTGCTCTTTCTCACTTTCCACAGTCCCTGATCAGTAGAAACAGGCCAAGGTCATTCCTCATCCACATGGGGTGACCCATCCCTTCCTCTCTGGCAACTACCACCCCATCTCCTCCTCTCTTTCCTGACTAAACTTCAGGAACACCTGATCCTTTCCCAACTCTCCCTTTTCTTTGAAAACTCCTTCTTCCTCACTCCCTGAGCCTGGCTTCAGGAAATCCCACTCCACCACCTCCCTCCTTAGGCTCACTGACTTCATCCCTTCTGGTATGCACCAGGGGCTGGTCACCTCTGCCATCTTTGTCAACCTTGCCAAAGCCTTCAACACTGTTGACCACCCCATCCTACTGGACAAGCTTCTCCTTGTCTGTTGAATGGTTTTTGAGCATACCTAGAGGGTAGAAGCCAAGCTGTTTGTATTGGTGATGCCATCTCCCCTCCTCTTAAAATATTTTATGACATCCCCCCAAGGATCCATCCTTGGCCCTATTCTATTCTCCATTTTCCTCAATGATCTCCCCAGCCTGCTCCTCTGCGTCCATTCACTCGCATGCAGATGGCATGGTTCTCTGTGCCTCTGGTTCCTCTACCCCTGATCTAATGTTCTGACTACAACTGGATTTCAACAACATCTGCTGCTGGTTTTAGGCCAATCAGCTGCCTCTGAATGCCAAAAAGTGGTCTCCATTACTTTTGCCAATCGGCAAAAAACTTACCAAGCTCTCTGCACTCCCCTCCCTCCAGACCCTTGATGGTGCTACAACTGAGGATGTTCCCCTCCTTTAAATACCTTGGGTTTGGCTGGATTGTCATCCTGGCTTCTCTGCTCACATGGATGCCAACTACAAGAAGCTGCACCCTAAATTAGAGGCACTTTATAGGAACAAAGCAAGTATCCTGCTTCCTGCCCATAGAGAGATTCTCACAAAGATGATTCTACCTATCTTTTATTATGGTAGCACAGTATACAGTACAGCTACCAAGTCAGCCTTTGGCAGGCTGGATCCCCTCTTTCACTACTTTGACTGCATTGCCCTGGATTACCTCTCCAGAGCCCGCCACTCATCCCTGTATTCTACCCTCTCGTTCCTCTCTCTTGATGCCAGGCACCTTGGTCATTATGTCACTTTAGTCTCCAAATCCTAGCTGGACTGCCTCCACTTCCACCTTTCTTCCCTTATATCTTCCCCCATTCCATCTCCTGCCCCCTTTGCAGCTCTGACACCTGCTCTCTCTCTTCCCCTCGGTAAAATCTTCTGTTTGTCAAGCTGCTTTCTCCTTCTGCTTCCACAAACTCTGGAACATTCTACCCATTGCCATTTGCAGTACTCCCTCTTCCCTTTCACTATAACCCCTCTTCCTTGACTTCACTACCTGCAGTTACCACTGATCCTAGGCTAGTCCCACTGGTACTCCCTCCAAATTACTCCCTCCCCCTACTGCCCCAATGTTTTGGTCCACTACCCCGCTGGTCTTGTCTCCCCTCCCGTGCTTGCAACCTCCTTCCCTTCCCTCCTTAATTATACTTACTTGATTGCACTTTGCTGAACTTGCTGCTAATGTCATGCTATGTGTTGCACCACTGAACACCGTAGTTTCCTCTTATTTGTTCATTGTATACTTTTCACTACTGTTATTATAATTGTAACCTTAGTGATATAACTTACACTGCACTCTCCTCTTCCCCTTCCTTCCAGGATACATATGAAATCAGCTATTTAACTCAGTATATTTTCCTGGTGAAACTCTTGAAATAAATAAATAAATATGCACAAAACACAATCAAGAGTTTGGGGTTTTGCTCTAAGAAACCACGCTTGGGTGGATGAAACCATTGGTTTTGCCTTGTGCTTTGCACACATTCATTTTGTGGGTTTATTGGAGCACAACCCACTTGTGTGCTATTGCTTCCTTGAACTGTCAGCCCAAGTCAGAGAATAGCTCAATGTTGCATACTAGCCATCCTAGGAAGAGACAACAGGAAGGGAGAAGTAGCTTAGTAACAGTGACCCAGTGTATACAGTTTGAAGTTAGTGGGGCAGCTCTATCAGGCAGATTATCTCTAGTACCATTTTATGGCACTCCAAGTCATCACAACTGGCTCTTAGAAGTGTCCTCTAATAGGCTGATGCATAAAAAGAAACTAGAAATCTGATCCTGACTCTGCCCCTTCCTGCTGGATCAAATTGAGTTTGGCTCTGTGCCAGCTGTTCTCTGTTTTGTGATAGAAATCAGTTTTTAGTTCTTGCCAGTGCTTTCTATCTATCTTTACTATGACTGCTCCACATTTGTCATTTTGAGGGAATTTTATGGCACCTTTTCTGTGTTTTCCATTATTGTGTGGATCCAAAGGCTGGAGTGCCCTCCCAGCATCTATCCCTCCCTATCCTCCCAGCTCAGCCTAACTTAACTTTGATTCAGATCACCTTTTTACTTGGCTCTGGTGCTGTGCTTCCTTTTTGTGTTCACTTGCCCACATGCACAAGGAATGTCTTACAACAGTACGACTTTTTGGAGGTGTGTGACCCTCCTCACGAATGCAGTGCTCAGTGTAGCAGGCACGACCCTACCGGACCAATACTTGCCAAGCTGTGTATGACAGCTTGGTTTGGCTGTGTTAATCTTCACTTTTAAGAAAAGGTCCACTGCAGTCAGTGGTGGTATTGTGTGTGTGCAATTGGCATACTGACATCAGCCGAACTGCTATAGTAATACAGCTTGGTATGAAATCCTCCACTTCCTCCTCTGCTAATGTCCTCCCCCTCCCTCGTTAGTGTTCTCCCCAGCCCCTACATTGTGTACCGAGGAGGGTGCCCAATCCCCCACAGCTCATGTACCCCCCAGCACACTGTGTGGCTGTTGGGGGTGCCCAATCCCCCACTGGCTACAGCTCCCCCAACAAACAACCAGTTGGCACGCTGGGAGCTCACCCCAGCACGCACATGCCTCACCCCCAACACACACTGTATGGCCGATGGGGGTGCCCAATCCCTGCCAGCTCCAGTTTCCCCCCCAACAAACACATAGGTGGCACTCTGGGATCCCACCCCAGTGTGCACATGCTTCCCCCCAGCACACATTGTATGGCTGATGGGGGTGCCCAATCCCTGCTGGCTCCAGTCTCCCCCCCAACAAACACATATGTGGCATGCTGGGAGCCCACCCCTGTGTACTAAAAGCATCTGTCTTTTTGTTGTTTTTAAAATTTCTGTGAAAGAAGAAAATGGTCCCTCGGTGAGTCCCTTGCCCTCCTCACTAACATGTGCCCACCCTCTGTGCACTCACCCCCCAACCCCATACTTACCTCCGGAGCCCAGTGTGATGATCTTTGCTGGACCAGGAACACGTCTGCACTCTTCAAAGCCAACTGCGAACTGAGAAAATGCTGGTAAGCTGTATAATGGCATAAATTGGGGGTTTCCAGCTTAGGTGGATATCTTAGCCATTTGTTTGACTTTTGGCACCAAATGTTCAACATGGGGTTCTTGGGACCCGTTCTCATGAATTCAGTCACTGTCATGGCATTATTCAGTCCCGAAAAGTGATTTTGTGGTCACTGCGCGGAATCACCTTTCAGGACTGATTAATGAAATGACAGTGTCAGTGTTCATGAGGTGGGCTCTCAAGAAGTCTATGTTGCAAATTTGGTAAAAGAAATTCCAAAAATGACTGCTTTATGAGCGTTCATTGTGCAGTTTCCACGCACACTCGTAAGTTTGCGAATTTGTAACAGTTTCACTCCAGATTTTCAACATTGGCATATTTCCACACCTCCTTATGAACAGTGCAGCTGTCATTTTTCACATCCTGGCCAAAATGTGTTTTCGCGCTTCTGGTGCAGAATAACGTGGTCACTGTTGGAAATCAGTGTTTGCTACAGAGTAAGAGAATCACAGTGACACTGTTCATGAGCAGAGGTTCTAAAATGCCTATGTTGAAAATTTCATAACCAAAGTCCATAAAATGGTTGTTTTATGAGCATGCATTGTGCAGTTTCTACACAGACTCATATGTTCATGAATTTGTAATATTTTCACTCCAGATTTTTAACATTGGCATTTTCCCACATCTCCTTATGACCAGTACAGCTGTCATTTTTCACATCCTGGCCAAAATGTGTTTTCGCACTTCTGGCATAGAATAGCATGGTTGCTGTGGGAAATCAGTGTTCGGTACAGAGTAAGAAAATCACAGGGACACTGTTCATGAGCAGACATCGTAAAATGCCTATGTTGAAAATTCTGTGAAATAATTCCAAAAATGATTGTTTTACAAGCGCAGCATTGCACAGTTTCCATGCACACGCATAACTTCACGAATTTGTAATATTTTCTCCAGATTTTCAACATTTGCATTTTCCCACATCTCCTTATGAAAAGTATGGCTGTCATTTTTCACATCCTGGCCAAAATGTGTTTTCACACTTATGGTGCAGAATAGCATGGTCGCTGTGGGAAATCAGTGTTCGGTATACAGTAAGAAAATCATAGTGACAGTGTTCTTGATCAGAGGTGACAAAATGCCAATGTTGAAAATTTGGTGAAATGATTCCACTGAATGACTGTGTTGTGAGCACGCATTGTGCAGGTTCCACACAGGCTCGTAACCTTGAACATGACCAGAGCATTAGAGTTCCTAAGACAGACACTTAAGAAGTATGAGGCTGAAATGTTAATCAGATGCAAAAGGAGTTGCAGAGAGGCACTCTGTTGGGATGTGGATGCTGAAAGGGACATGGATACAACTGGGGGGCCTGCATGAATGCCAAACACCACTGCAAATTCCTGCAAGTGAATGTTTGGCATTGACAAATGCTTGTTACTCTTGTGTTGTTGAAACTCACGTCTACACCAATGAACCCATTTATGAGCACCATTGAAGAGTAAACCTTTAGGGGTTCATGAGGATAAGAAGGGAGGGGTAGGGATAACAATTATTATGCTTCCCCTACTTCTGAGGCTACTTACTAGCAGTACTGTATATGTCTCCATCAGTAAATGGGACCTAAAGGAAATGTTAACAACGTTTGTTTATCATAACCTAGTAACATAAAATCTGGGAGATGAGAATTTCAACATCCCAGCAGGGATACAGATTAATCTTATCTCTTTAGGACATAAGAGGTTATGACTGCTTATCATTCAGATAAATGGACGTATGTACTAAGCATACTTATTTCATCCTTGTTTGTGGAACAGAGTGGATGAACATCATGGACCTAGAGTCCTCTCTGACATGAAATAAATATATTTCTGTGTTACTATAGGGACATGTAGGTTACAAATAAGTGAAGTGTGATGCAAACATTATTCTTAGCCTGAAATGATACAACTGCCTGGGGAGAAACATTATAGCTGGACATATACTATAACTAGGAGATAAGATAGCAGGAGAACAGACCCAGTGGTCAGTTACAATAAGGCACAACAGGGTGTGGGTTATTGGGGGATTTACCCATGCCTTGTGTGGTGTGTCATGAGGTGCAGTTGTGTGACTTAACCACACAAGAAGTGAGTAAATCCTCCAATAACCCACATCCTGGAGTGCCTTATTGCGATTATACAATGGACCCATGTGTAAAATAAATTTTAAATGTGCTTAAGTATGTTTTTTATAAATAACATTTCATAGCCGTGGGTTATTACAGGATATACCACGGTCATGTGATGTGTTTTGACCAATGAGGTTACAGGATTTTCATACTCCATTGTATAATTAGTCATATTCTGTCCTGACATCAATATATTAGAGAAAGAGCATATAACCTAAAAGGTTAACCTAAAGTTACAGATAGACAATGTACATCTAAACTAACTGAGCTGAGGTGTATTCTTGAGAACAGAAAGCTTTTGATTTATATGGGTAAAACACTGAAGCTCCTCTGACCAGAGAAAGGTCAAATGACTAGGAAGAGGGGTCAGGTGACCAGGAAAGTGCCATAAATAAAAGACATTAAGTGAAAAGCAGATTCATCTCTTGTACTTAGGCAAAGATGACGTTCAGTCTTGCAGAATACTTCAGAACAAAAGCAGAAAACATCCCGCCTAAAGATTAATGAAAATAAATGAAAATTGCATACCAAATCAAGCAGAGAAGCTTCATAAAAATAGAAAGCTACCTAAGGAAACACTGCATATGTTAGTACAAGTATAAGCACTAAGTGGCATGGAAGTATAACTAACGAGGTAAGAAATATTTTCAAACATTTTGGCAAAATCTGTTGATATATTTAAGGAAGATGTTTTCTGGTTTTGTTTGGTGAAGGGGGTTAGGGTTGGACAGCAGGGTGATTAACATCTTCTCTAAGGATGTAAAAACTCCCTTTTCCATTTCTAGTTCCTCCATACCTCACTGTTTTTTTAACCTTGGATAACACGGCCTAGGTTCCCATAACAGCAATGTGAAAACTACTTTTGCCCCTCAAAGCCAATTACTTTTTTTTATTTTAACAGCATCAAAGGCTTAACCTAGTCCTTTTGACCCACTGTTGCCCCCATTAAGTATAATCACGTGCTTCTGGTAAGAGCTCATGCATACTGATTAACATGTCCCGTCTATTGAATAAATGTGCTAAGCACAAGAAAGTTTGTACACAGCCAGCTTTGGTTTTGTTTCAGAGGAAGGAGCCACACAACAGTTGATTTTGTTAAAGACCAACTGATTCTGATTTGTAATGCCCTAGTTAATCATAGAATCTTAGAGGACTGACAGCAGAAAAGGATACTAATGCTTATCGAGTCTGCCCCAATACTCCCCCCCCTTATCCAGATACACCAAGTGCATCATACATTTTTGAAGATATGATTGCAATTAAACTCACTCTCATGGATGCTGACATGCCTAGACGCCTATAGCAACCGAACGATGTCACTCTAAACCTTGGTAAGCTGTATATTCAGAAGCCCAGGTTTCAATGCAAGCTTGAAACAAATTTATGGACTGAAAGAAAAAAACAGGACCACTGTTTTATGGTGTCTCAATTAATCAAATTCTATTTTCAAGATCAGAAGTTCCAGAAGCACCAAAGCGATCGCTGTCTAATTTCCAGATTTTTTGAAGATTCTACTGTCTACCTTTTGCATGTAAACATATACAGAATGAAAGAAATCTAAATGTGCAGCAAATAAACAAATAAATAAAACTTGAAAATAGTTCAAGAAATAACTTGTAGGGAAAATATGCATTCCGTATATTTACTGCTGTGGTATAATATGACAAATTCTGTGAAATTCTCTTTTCCAGGATGCAGACAGATCAAATTCGGTTATTTTACTTTTTTTCTGATGAAAACCATACATAAATAGCCTTGGAAAAGGACAATGAAGAGTGGCTATCAGATCTCCAGCTGTTCCGTTTAGGGAAGATAAGTGTCAGGGGACCTAAACCAATAGTGTAAAACTAGAAAAAAGTTGTGGTTCTTCTTGATAAAATACTACTGGTATCTTCTGATGCATGATATCTAAACCCACTTCCTTTATATATATATATATATATATTTAAATTCCTATTATTTGTCGGTCAATATGTGCAAATTTGTATTTATTTATTTATTTAATTTAGCTTTTGTTTACCAGGTGAGTACACTAGACAAAACAGATGCCTATTTTCAGGTATAACAGGAGAGTACAGGAAGTAAAAGAACATACAGACTACAACTTGAAGCAAGTAAGGCAGATACACTGAAACCAGAAGAAGCATAACATACATAGAAGATAATTCAGTTTTCAACAGCAGTACAGTTAAACATAAATCAATACAGAGTCATTATGACATTGATCACAGCAGTATTTACAGATAAATACAAGAAATTTACACATTTACACATTTAGCACAGGGCCACACCCAGACGGGCAGACAGCACAGCAGGACTGAAGCCAGAGGTACAGGAGATGATATGCTCAGGTACCGTGCAGGTGATCAAGGTCAACAAGATAGTCATGGGGGTTTAAGACAATCACATACCGAGGCGAGCTTCAAGTGTGTCCACAGGGAGGACCATTGGCGTGCCTGGGAGGGGGAGGACCAGATCTGGACCGGCAGAGTGTTCCAGAATCTGGGGGCACATGATGCAAAATCCCTGTCCACCATTTGAGTGTGCTTTGCAGGAACCTTGAGGATAGCGGGTCCCAGAGACCTTAGGGAGTAGAAAGTGGATGGAGCCAGCACAAGGAGTTCCGCCTAATCCAGAGGGGTGCCTGTGCCCATAACCTTGCCTGTGAAGCACCCCAAAACAAAATTAATGTAATTGGATGGGGAGAGCCAGTTGAGTTTAGCATATAGATCACAATGTTGAGTGAGGTGAGGGGCTCCTAGCGCAAAATGGCATTGGGCCTCATTATGCCCCTGGGTGGTCCGGTATTTCCCAATAATGCCCACCCTATCAGGTATTATTGCTTACTTGAACTAAAAGAAAGAACACAGTACCACACCACTGATAGGCTGCCATAGTACTTAAACAGCTCAAAAAGCTTGGAGAAAGAAGAAAAACACAGAGACAGCACAAAAAGAAATAATGTACTGTAGAGTATTATGCAATAAATATACTCAGTTGTTTAACAGAGATAAATAAAGTATCTACCAAAACAAACAGAGTACCCACAAATAACACTTAGATCCTCAGTATCAGACACCACCAAAGGCACATACAGAAATAGTTTAAACTATAGCATTAAAATTAATCACATCAGAGTTGAAAGATCACACTAAACAAATATGATGATCCTTTTAACTACCAACAAGTATCTACCACACAAATTTTATATCTTATAAATCTTATCAGTTTTATATGTTCCTGGAGCCTACAGGGTTATCTTTCACAAACACCTAAATTTACATAAAACAAAACCATTTTTGTACTGAAAAATGTAGTAAAAAGCATTTAGCTTTGGGAGCTCTTCTCAAACACAGCCACTCAGCTCAGAGTTCTAGAATCAGAATCAGTAGAGAAAGAGGTGGTAACAGCCAGAAGTGTGTGCTACAGAAGCAGGCAAAATAAAACCGAGAGAGACACACAACCAACAGTTACAAAATGCCACTGTGTGCATGGGCCTGCTACATGTGGAGTGCAGGACACAGACAACACCAAAGAGTATCACAGCTGTCACATGTGTGCTGCTCTTGGTTGGTTGAAGTTGCCCAACAGTGCATATTGCTGCATGTGCTGCTGTTGTGCAGGGACAGGCAGGCCAGGCCAATGCTGTGGTGCAAGGTCCTTCTGGTACAGGTGGTGCTGCTGTGGTCCCAGTTGTGGGACTGGCTGCTGGCCTCAGTGGTAGTGCTGGTCCTGCTGCATTGTTTGCAAGACTGTCAAATTCTCCTGCTCCAATTAATATGGATCATCTGTTGTTCTGTCTGCTGAGCCTTTTAAATTATTTCCACAGCTGCGGACCCATACATGAACAAATTCTGCACCCGTAGAATTCTGTAACTTACCTTTTTTGCAGTTTTCCACACCTGTGAAACTTCTGACTGTGAATATGCCGCACTTGCATTTCCACAGTTTTGCAAGCCTTTTTTCTGCATGTGTGGAATTTTCTGCTCTCTTTTTGAATCTAGCCCCCATCTTCCGTTAGAGTTCATTCACAACAAAATGCCTGCACACACACGCTGTTAAGTGATGTAAAAAAAGTTTTCTTTATTAAAAGCTCTTAAATGGGACAATATCCAAGGGTTTCATATAGGTGGTCGACGGGGAAAACACAAAGTGCAAGTGCAAATTAAAGTGCTTACTAGTGAGTAAATAGAAAGGGAAATGTTGTTTAAGCAGTTCCCCTCTATTGTCCTTTTATTTGGGCACCATAAAATGGCATACAGTATGAGTGGGCAACACCCTAAGAAACATACCGGGATCAACGGTCAATCCTGGCCCAGCCCCCCCCCTTAGAAACTACCCGGAACAATCAAGCAGGATTCCTCTCAGTCATCTCACTTAACATCTGTAGTCTCCTTCGCAAACTTGACGCTCTTCAGACTTTTGCCTGCCAGCATAGCCCGAACATACTAGCAGTCGTAGAAACCTGGCTCTCACCTTTGGTCCCCGATCATGCTATCACCCTCCCTGGGTACAATGTTTTCCGACTCGATCGAACAGCTAAAAGAGGTGGTGGCTGCGCCCTTTACTTCAAGGACACTATCCGGGGGCACTACATCAGCCACACCCCCCAAAACACCATAGCGCAGATCCTTCCTATCAAGGTCCTCCTTGGTGCACACAATAAAGCAATCACAGTAGTCACAATCTACATCCCACCAAAGGAGCAAAGAAATGGGCTTAATGCAGTCCTGGACTTTACCAAATCCCTCGCACCTGACTCTGAAACCATCCTCCTCAGTGACTTTAATATTAACTGGTCTGCTGTGGATACACGGGCATATAGGGACTCCATAGTGGTAGCAGACCTTACCCAAATGATTAGCTCCCCAACCAGAACAAATTACAAAACGGGTACCAGCACCCTGCTGGATTGGATCCTAACCAGTCACCCAGCCAGGATCACTAACACCACTGTCCTCCCTGACACACTCAGTGACCACTCCCTGTCAACTGCCTCTGGTCCAACAAATTCATCAAACCCTCCAAAACTATTACAAGCAGAGTCCTTCATGAGGAAAGCTACCCATCTCAATACCTTCCTTCATCAACAAGATTGGTCCCCAATCCTTCTCAGCAACTAATGTGAACACCGGACTTGATCACTTCATCAGAATCTTTAATCAGGCATGCAACCAATATGCACCCCTCAAAAGTGCAAAGCCAAAGCACTTTGCAACCCTTGGCTCACCGGTGACCTACTGATGTGACTAAAAGCTCAGGACCACCTCTGGGAGATTGCCAGAAGCACTGGGAGACAAAGTGATATCACTAACTACAAACGCGCACGAAACGATTGCACGAAACAAATCCAGGAAACGAAGATCACCTATTACAATAGCGCCCTCATTAACACATGGGGCAATGGAAGGGACTTCTGGAATAACATAAAAGAAGTCATCAGGAAGCAGTCTAAATCACCCCCATCGGTACTCTGCATAAATGGTGTAACCACTCTCGACAAGAAGTTCATTGCTGATACTTTCAATGTCGCCTTCACGGACCTCAGCTCTGTACTCCCCAAAGGTTTTTTCGATAAGGAGGATCCCACTGTCTCCCCAGCCCCCACCAGTCACCCTCCCTTCCACTTTAAAGCAATAAAATTGCATCAGGTCCACAGTTATATTACCAAAGCCATCAGCAACTCCAGAAGAAACAATGACTCCCTTGACCTCAAACTACTATCGCTCACCCTTGTTGAAGTTCTCTGGCCACTGACAAAGATCTTTAACCTCTCCCTCAACCTCAGCCAGTTCCCAGACATATGGAAATCCACCTCGGTAACCCCTATTCACAAAAGTGGGGACAAAACAGCACATGAGAACTACCATCCAATTTTCATCCTATTGCCACACTCCAAGGCCCTGGAAAGGATAGTATCAGACCAGCTCACTGACTACCTTGACAAGTACAGCATCATGTACAAGGAGCAGCATGGCTTTAGAAAGAGTCATAACACCTCCACGGCCTTACTCGAATTTACTGGTGCAATCCATCACTCAGTAGATAACAGTCAACTAACTGGGTCCACCTTCATTGACTTAACTAAAGCTTTTGATACCGTCAACCATCATCTACTTCTTGCCCAGCTTCAGCTAGCAGTGCTCTCAACCAACTCAGTAGATTGGTTCAAGAGCTACTTACACAACCGGTACCAAAGAGTGAGAATTGCGGACACACTCTCAGATCCAAGACCAGTCCGGTCCGGTGTTCCACAGGGCTCAATCCTGGGCCTGCTCCTTTTCAGCCTCTTCTTGAACTCACTGCCAGATTCCTGTCCTGAACAACTTCTACTCTATGTGGATGATGCTGTCATCTTGGCCTCCCACCATGATCCAGTACATCTCCAAGGAAACCTGCAGCAGGCCTTCTCAGCAGTTGAAAATTGGTTCACTAAACACAAACTGATCCTTAACCAGAAGAAAACAAAGGCCATGATATTCTGTAGTACCCACAACAAATTCAAACAATGTCAACTATCCATCAAAACCAAACTAGGAATCACCCTTGAACAAGTCCACACATTTAAATACCTCAGTCTCACCCTAGAATCAAACCTCTCCTATGTTCCACATATCAATAATGTGGCAAAGGTAGCAAACACCAGGCTGGGCCTTCTGTTCCGACATAGGAAACATCTAACCCCTGAATCTTTGTTTGTCGCTGTCCAGAGCTCCATCACCAGCATCATCGATTATGGCCTCGTTATCTACGGAGCTGCCACAACTTTCAACTGCCCTATCAAGCCTGCCGTCTCGTTACTGGTTCTCACTGTCTCACCAATACCTGTGACCTCTACTCTAAAACAGGGTGGCTTCAACTAAACAACCATATCAAATACCAAACCTGCATCACAGCTAAGAAAATCCTACTGGGTAAAGAACCACCTGGAGTCAGCACCCTCCTTAAACCCAAAATCAACACTGTCAACACCAGGAACACTAAGCCACAAATCCTGCAAATCCCCCTCTGCCGCACATCACAAGGCCAAAGATAATTTTCTTACAGGGCCCCTAGTTGGTTTAACAGTCTCCATGGAGACATCTCCTCCACAACAACACTTGGTGTCTTCAAAACTAAGCTACGCCTCTCCCTAACAGGCACCTACACCTGCGGTTGCTCCTCCTAATGTGGCCCCTATACTGCCTCTGACCATCCCCAGTTCTGTTCTGCTCTCTCTACCTGCACTTACCTATCCACAGCCATCTCTTAGGCACTTAACCCCATGTCTGTCCTGAGAAAGCCCATCGGCTGCCTCACTCTACCCTCTCACACATATCCCATCCCTTCCCCAGCCCTTCCACCTACTATCTACCTCCTAGTGTCTGTTTGTTCACTCCTCACCACTAATTCCTAATGTCATCCTAAGCTGTTATATGTTATTGTGTACCTTGTAATCAATCAGTAACCATGTAACCATTTTGATGCTTTTGCCTGCACTACTGATGTGGAACCTTTGTAAAAGAGCCTTGGCTCAAAGGTATGTCGTCATCCTAGATTCAAATAAAAAAAAAAATGTGAAAAGTCAGGTGGATTATGCTTGGGTGTATCACCAATGTGTCATGCACTTATCATTCCACTGAGCTTCAGTAAAACTTAGTAAAGTAAGTTTTTTGCGTTTCTTAGCCGTGCACGTGTGCAGGCATTTTTTTGTGATTGCGCATAGCCATACATTATTGCACTAACGCTTTCTTGGAGCGGGCTTTTGCTGTTTTTCTAGTTCTTTACAGTATAGCACAGTGGGTTAAGGCTCTGAGCTGCAGATCTGGAGACCTGGGTTTGAATTCCACAGCCACCTAGGTGCATACTGTCTGATCCTGAGCAAGTCACTTAACTTCCTTGTGCTTCCCAGGTCACATTTGGAAACAAGCTTTGACTTAGTGTGCTACTCCTGGTTAAACAATTTCCTCTTTCCCTTTCTTTACAGTCCATTTACTCCTGCTGCTTATTCCCCACTTGTAGTTGTAATCAGTTATTGCACATGGCATCAAAGTCTCTTGCTGTAGAAATGCTTCTGATGTCACAGGCAAAGCAGGGAATAAGCAGCTGGAGCAGCAGAAATCTAATGGACAAAGATCATGTTTACATACAAATATCCACAAAAGAAAGAAACAGGAGGATGAGAAATGAAGAAGCAAATGTGAAATATAAGTTGAAATGCGCCTATTTATTATATATGTTTAAGTGTTGTCCTTTGGCAGCAACTGCTTTATAACAAACCCTCTGATTGTGCTCATATTGTTTTTTACCATCACCCATTAGATTCCACTGAATCTTTGAAACCACCGTTAGACTGGTTGTTGAGCAGGTAAATGAATCAAAGGGCTTCAATAGTACTTTGAAGAGTTGTTATACAAATGTGAAATATTACTATAATATGAAGGCTGAATTTGAATGTGAGCCTTGACAATTTTGTGGAAAAAAGACTTTGAGGAATAATCCACAACTGACTGATACTCCTTTTATAGAAATTCTGACACAGACACAAATATTAATCTTAATGGCTCTGAAATTCAAAGTACTGTACTGTAGTGGGCAGTAACAGAAGCACCAGCTGCAGTAGACAGGGGTCAGTCATTGTTCTGGCATTAGGGTTAACCTAATAATCTAAGAAGAAAAAATCATGAAAAGCTGAAAGTGCAACTCCCTCACTGAAACAGTTAATCTGTTTCTCCCTTAATTGATTCCGGCTTCTTAACAGACACTCAATGGTCAGAAAAAGCACAAAACTGATAAGGCTGTTTGGTTCCGTCCTGGTACCTTGTAGTAGACAAGGGTTGAGCAGAAAGATCAAAGGCATTGCCAAAGCCAAAGCATTTTTCTAATAGGTCAGCCATCACAGATGACAGGTTTTCATTGGGAAAAGACACGAGACTGCTTTTCAGTGCTTGTGTTGAAAAATCACCAGTCTTTCCATCCCCCAGCTTTGCTTCATTCTCCGACATCAATACAGTACCTAGATGAGAAGCAAGACTGAAATATGTGCACTATGTTTGAATGTCGGGTCTAATGATTCTGTTTCATCTGGCCTTTCTGACACAGCTTTATGGAACACCTCCAATGGTGCTTCCCTTACAAGGTACAGCGTTGGCTTTCTACCCCACACTAACTCCAACAGGAATATAGGATTAAACTAACTGTTGTCAGGCTTTCCTTCATCATCATGATCTAGGAGCCACATATCTACTCTAGTTATTCAAATGCTGTAACTAGCTTAACCTCGTCTGCATAATTACATTGGACTGCAATTCACGTTGTGCACAGTGGAAATGGTGAAGAAATTTCTGTTCTTCTCCCATTGTATAGGAATCTTTTGAAAAAACTGTAACACACATGCAGACTCATGCATGTATGCATGAATGCCCCCCCCCGACACACACAGTCAGTATCCCACTATTGGCACTCATAGACCAAGGAATCTTTACCGGTGTGTACTTTCAAGTCAAATGGCTACCATGTATGCCTAAACTTAGGAATACACATACATAAAACATCATAGGCTTAGCGATCAATAAGCCATTTAAAATAATAAGGGCCAGATATTCAAAACGTTGCCCTGGGGCTAAATTAGCACTGCCTGGCATGCTAAATTAGCATGGACCCAATAGCCCGCTATATTCAAAAGGGATAACCCCAGTGCTAAACCTGCTGAATATAGCATGCTAAGGAAGCTGGGCAAACTGGGCTGGGAGTTCAGTTCAAACATAAAATCGGGACGAAGATAGGGAGGTATACCAAACTTCCCTAAGGGAAGCAGGAGAGGCAGTAAGGCAGGCAAAGGCCCAAACCGAGGAAACACTAGCACAAACAGTAAAAGAAGGAGACAAGACTTTCTATAGATACATTAGTGATAGGAGAAAGTCCAGAGAGGTATTACTAAGATCAAAGGGATAAGGGTGTGTGTGAGAGGAGGACCATGTAAAGCACCTATCCTAAATAGATACTTCTGCCTAGTATTTACTGGAGAAGGTAGGGCAAGGCCACAGCTCAGCACCGTGGACACAGGGGGAGGGGAGGTATAGTCCCTTCACAAAATAAAGGGTTCTACAACAGCTCGATAAGCTCAGGATGGACAAGACAATGGGATCTGATGGCATACATCCCAGGGTACTAAAGGAGCTAAGGGTGGAACTAGCAGAGCCATTATCAGAACTTTTAGTGAGTCTCTGAGCATGGCAGAGGTCCCAGAAGACTGAAGAAGGGCTCATGTGATCCGCTCTACAAGAGTGGTAGAAGGAAGGAGGCAGGGAACTACAGACCAGTCAGTCTTACCTCAGTAGTGGGCAAGATTATGGAGGCACTACATAAAGAAAGGCTAGTGCAGTACCTGGAATCCATAGGAGCACAGGATTCAAGACAGAATGTGTTTGCAACAAGAAGGTCCTGTCAAACTAATCTCATAGATTTCTTTGACTAGGTAACTAGAGTGGTGGAACAAGGAAGAGCAGTTGATGTCACCTACCTTGACTTCAGCAAAGCTTTTGATACTGTTCCACATAGAAGATTGATTAATTAGCTGGGTAGGCTTGGGTGGATCACAAGTTGGTCAGCTGGGTGGCAAACTGGCTGACAGGCACAAAACAGAGAGTGGTGGTAAATGGTATACAGTCAGAAGAGATGCAAGTCACAAGTGGGGTACCTCAGGGATCAGTTCTGGGGCCAGTCCTCTTCAACATCTGTATCAGTGACATTGCAGATGGACTGGAGGGTAAGGTTTGTCTGTTTGCAGATGACACCAAGATCTGCAACAGAGTAGATGATCCAAATGGGTTGGACAGAGTGAGAAGAAATCTGGATAAACTGACAAAATGGTCAGAAGAGTGCCAACTGGGGTTTAACACAAAGAAGTGCAAGAACATGCAAATAGGGAAGAGAAACCCTGAAGCCACTTATAGGCTGGGAGGGGAGTTGCTAGCAGTCACAAAGGAAGAAAGAGACTTGGGCATCATCATCACTGATGACCTAAAATCATCCAAGCAGACCTCTAAAGCAGTAGGTAAGGCTAGGGGGGTGTTAGGGTGTATTAGTAGGGGTATCACAAGTCGTAAGAGGAGGTAATAATCCCTCTGTACAAGACATTGGTTAGGCCCCATCTGGAGTACTGCGTGCAGTATTGGAGCCACACCTTCACAAGGACATTAACCAAATTGAGGCAGTCCAGAGAGGGCAACCAAATGGTGCAGGGACTGCATCAGAAGACATATAAGGACAGATTAACGGAGCTCAAGTATGTATACCCTTGAGCAAAGGAGGGAGAGAGGTGATATGATCGAGACATTTAAACACCTTAAGGGCATAAACAAGGTGAAAGAGTCTAACATGTTTAAATATAAGAAAATAGCAGGACAAGAGGACACAGCATGAGATTAGAGGAGGCCAATTAAGGGGAATGTGAGGAAATTCTTTTTCACAGAAAGGGTGGTAGATGCATGGAATGGCTTACCACAAGAAGTGGTGCTATGAATACAGTGCAGGGCTTCAAACAGGCATGGGATAGGCATAAGGGAGCAATACAAATGACTATGAATAGATAGGTCACTGACAGAGCAAAGGCCGATGGCACATTTATAAGGTAGAAAAGAAATGGGCAGACTGGATGGGCCTTACGGTCCTTATCTGCAATCAACTTCTATGTTTCTATGTTTCTATGATCAAAAATTCAAACACCTTAAGGGCAATAACAAGGTGAAAGAGTCTAACATGTTTCAATGTAAGAAAAATAGCAGGACAAGAGGACACAGCATGAGATTAGAGGGCCAATTAAGAGGTAATGGAGGAAGTTCTTTTCACAGAAAGGGTGGTGGATGCATGGCACGGCCTACTTCAGGAAGTGGTGGATATGAATACAGTGCAGGGCTTCAAACAGGCATGGGATAGGCATAAGGGAGCAATACATATGAGTATGACTAGATAGGCCATCGACAGGGCAAAGGCCTATGGCACATTCATAAGGTAGAAAAAGAAATGGGCAGACTGGATAGACATACTAACATACTAACATACTAACATGCCAGCAGAATAGGCCTAACGGTCTTTCGTGTCTGCTCGTTTGGTCAGTCCCCAACCTGGGTGCTGACCTTGCTGTCCCTCTCGCCTTCTCTGGCTTCTCCCTTCCCAGTTCCGGATATTCTTGCTGCATTGGATTTTGCTTCCAGAACCCTTCCCCTGTACCTGTCCCACCCCCTCTTGAACCCCTCCACTGTCTCTGCCTCCACCAGCCCCCTAGGCAGTGCATTCCATGGCTCCACCACCCTCTCAGTGAAGCAGCATCTCCTCCTTTCTCTCCTGAATCTTCCCCCTTCCAGCTTCCAGCCATGCCCTCTAGTGGCCCCTTCCTCCTTCTTCGAAGCACCCGACTGTTCCTCCCCTATTTACCCTCTTCATGTACCTAAAGACCTCTATCATGTTCCCCCGGTCCCTTCTCTCTTCCAATGTGTACATATTTAGCTCTTCGAGCCTCTCCTCATAGGTCCTGTCCCCAACCCCAAATCATTTTGGTTGCCCTCCTCTGGACCTCTCCAGGAGGTTAATGTCCGCTTAAGTGTGGCCTCCAAACTGCACGCAGTACTCAAGGTGTGGCCTCACCAAGCAGTTATACAAAGGAGTATCACTTCCCTCCTTCTGGAGGTGATCCCCTAGCGATGCATCCCAGCATCCTGTTGGCCTTGCTGCTGCCCTCCTACAAGTCTCAGAGTTGTTCATCTTGACATCCACACCACCCCCAGGTCCCTCTCAGCCATCGAGACTTGTAGCAGTCCTCCCCAGGGTGTGCACTTGACCTGGGTTTCTGGCCCCAGTGTGAGTACCTTGCATTTCCTGCATTGAACCTCAGCTTCCTTTCTAGACCATCTTTACAGAGCCTTCAGGTCCCCCTGTAGGGCCACCCTCCCTCCTCCCAATCCACCACCCCCAGTTTCAAGTCATCTGCAAAGAGACTCATCTCACTCCTGATTCCTGTCCTTATGTCAGATACATAGGCGTTGAACAGAAGGGGCCCAGGACTGATCCTGTGGGACCCCACTAATGACCCTCCTTGGGATGAGACTATCCCACCAACTACGACCTTCTGGGTCCGGTCCTGGAGCCAATTGCCTATCCATCTGATCCTCTGGTTCCCCACCCCCATTTCTCCCAGCTTATCCAACAGGCCCACGTGAGGAACAGAGTCAAATGCCTTGCTGAAGTCCAGAAAGAGGACATCCACTGGTCTACCCAGGTCCAAGGCACTTGTCACCCAGTCATAGAACTCCACCAGGTTTGTCTGACATGATTTCCTGGGATGAATCCATGCTGTCTATCGTCAGGCACCCTGACTTATCCAGGTCCCCCTAGCCTCTCCTTGACAATGCCCTCCATCACCTTGCCCACCACCGAGGTCAGGCTGACAGGCCTGTAGTTCCCTGCCACCTCCCTTGATCCCCCTTGTGGATAGGCACTATATGCACCACCTTCCAGTCTTGGGGCACCCACCCTGTCCTCAGAGAGATGGTGAAAAGCTCTGCCAGGGGTTTTGCCAGGACATCTGCAAGTTCCTTCAGCACTCTGGGATGTAATTTATCCGGCCCCGGTGCTTTCTCCGTCTTAAGGGAGCTGAGGGCTTCCCTCACTCTCTCAGCTGTGATTTCCACTTCCGGTACCCCTTCTCCCTGCTTAGCCCTCCCCCCACCTGCCAGTGATGCCTCCCCCTCTCCCCAGACCTGCCGATCGGTAAGGGTCCCCCCTCCTCAGTATCTCTGTCTCCTCCCATGTATGATGCAGCACCCCATTTCCCTGGTGAAAACTGAGGTGAAGTACTCATTTAGTACCTCAGCCTGCTCCCCCGGGTCTTGTGCCCATCCCTCCCCTGATTTAATCCTGCTAATCTGCCCCTTCACCCTTCGTTTTTCCCCAATGTATCTAAAGAACCCCTTGTTCCTCTCTAATTTCCCTGGCCAGGTTCTGCTCCTTCCTTGCCTTAGCCACCCTCACCACTCTAGTGGCCCTTCTAGCCATCAGCTCATACTCCCCTCGATCCCTTTCACTCCTTGAGCACTTGAATTGCTTATAGGCTCCTTTCTTTCCCCGCACCACCTCCTGGACCTCCTTGGTCCTTGCGGTCCTTATCTGCTGTCGGCGTCTATGTTTCCTGCCCAGGAATAAGACTGCTCTGAATATAGCAACCAGGAAGTGCACACCACAACAGCAGCCAAGTTCACAGTGACATGAAGGAAGGTAGGGGTGAACTATGTAGCCAATGTGTGTGCCAGCAAAGGCATGGACTCAGTCAAGCTGCAAGCAGCAGTGCATGTGAAATTACACTGTGCAAAAATGTACAATATTTCCAAAATGTTTTCACTGCGCTAACACATTTGGGCAGGTTTAGTGCAGAGCTAAGCCATTTGCCGGGCACAATCACATTTGCCAAGGGCTAAACTTTGCTATATTCAAAAGTGACATGCAAATGAGCCTACTTAGGTAGTCTCTGGGCAAACATCCAGATTAGCATATCATTATGCCCTGATTTGCATACAGGTTGCCCAACATTATTGCAGGGTCCATAGCTCCACCTGTAGGTCAGTCTGGAAGTACAGGGGCTGGGTTGGTCTGCCCACAGCTCCACCTGTAGGTCAGTCTGGGAGTGCATGGTGGTAGCTGTAGGCTACATTTATACAGTACAGCATAGCATATTGTGCCCCAGGGACTACACAGCATAGGCACAGGTGGTGGTGCTGCATGTAACTGTCAAACTCTAGTTCATGCTACAGGTACACAGCAGGCATTACAGCAGCAAGGGGGCCAGTAGTGTGAGGGACACAGCAATGCCTATGGTGTGCTGGGCAGTGATGATCACTGCACCATACACAGTGGCAGGCCCAACTTGCAGGTGCTTACGGACAGTGGGCATTACTGTTATGCTGTTGTGCAACCCACAGATGCTGCACCACTGGCATGGGATGCTCACAGTGGCATATACATGGTAGCTGTGTGTGCTGTGGTGTCTGTACAGAAGAGCGGTATGTGGCTGGGGGTGTGGTGCATACGACCAGACAGGCACACTGGTGTTGGAGTATTCCCAGCACTGGCACAGCTGCACAACATAGCTTGTCCCAGCCTTGTGGTCACACATCTAGTCTGTGGTGCAGCCTGGCCACTTGTACACCTTCCCCTCGACACCCGCCATGCCCACAGTGCTGCATGTGTGTGCTAGCATCTGTTGGTGTCCACTGAAGGTGGTCTGCAGGTGTGTGCTGTATGGCTGCACTGCCATGGTGTCCACTGGGAGCTGGGATGCCACTTACTGCCTGGCATGGCTGGGACTGGTGGCAGAAATAAAATGGCCTCACAATGTTCATTTTTTTCTTTACCTGAAAAAGAAAATGGTCCCCTCGACTAGTCTACGCACCCCTCCCCCAACCTGCACCCACCTTCTGTGCACCCACCTCCACACACCCTGCCTCACCCCATACTTATCTCTGGCAGTCCTGCACTGCAATCTTCAGTGGTGTTAACATGTCTGGACTCTTCAAAGCCAAACTGCAAAATGAAGAAATGCAGGCAAGCTGTATAATGATATCAATGGCAGGGGGTCAACTAGTGAATTCTCTGCCACTTTTTTAATTTTGGCTCTAAATTTTCAACATGGGTTCTTGGGACCCCAACTCATGAACACATGCACTGTCATCTTGTTATTTGGTCCCAAAGGTCATTTTCAGTCACTGCATGGAATCACCTTTTGGGGCTGATTAACAAACAACAGCACCACTGTTCATGAGGCAGGGTCTCAAAAAGCCTATGTTGCAAATTTGGTGAAAAAAATCCAGAAAATGACTGTGTTACGAGTATGCATTGCCTAGTTTCCATGCACAGTTGTAACTTCAACAATTGTTAATATTTTCACTCCAGATTTTCAACATTGCCATTTTTTCACACCTCCATATGAACAGTACAGCTGTCATTTTTTTACATCCTGCCCAAAATGTCTTTTCACACATCTTGCGCACAATGGTGCTTGCTGTGGGAAATCAACGTTTGGGACAGATTATTAAAATCACACTGCCACTGTTCTTTAGCAGAGGTCCCAAAATACCTATGTTGAAAATGTGGTTAACAAAATCCCAAAAATAATTGCGTTACGGACATGCATTGTACAGTTTCTATGCGTGCTCACGACTTCACCAATTTTTCATCCAGTTTGAAATGTGTTTTTGTACCTGTGGTACCAAATGGCAGAATCGGTGTGCAAAATCACCTTTTGGCTAATGAACTGATAATGCCACTTTTCATGAGGTGGGGTCACAAAAAAGGGTTTCCAACCATAAAGCCAAGCCCTGTAGAGACTGACAGGCATCAGGGCTGTGAACTGGGAAAGTCGGCTGTAATGCTCATGCCATTCCACCCCCACCCTGTGGCCAGTGACAGGCATCAAGGTGTGCCTTGGACTGTTTGGCCCCAAAGTTCATCCCATTCTCCTATACTGCACCCATCTCAGAGGATTTCCTTATGGAATGGGGTGAGCATAAGACCTGAAGATCCCAAGACACACCACAACATTTGTCAGTGTTTGCAGGGTAGGGTGAGGTGAAATGGCATGAGCATTATGGACAACAACCCAAAGGCGCACCCCCCTGCCTGTCAGTCTCTGCAGGTTAGGGGTGGGGGTTGGCATCAGTTCAATACTTCACTGCCATTCCTAATTATGCATCTCTCTAACTCCTGCGCTACCAATGTCAATGCCAGCAAGACAACATTCGGCAGTGACAAATGCTTGTTTGAACTATATGTTGCTAGTATGTAAACTGCAAAATGATCAGCCTCTGTAATATTAAAGCCAGAGAATGCAGTGCCACCAACATTGGCAGGTTCATGAATCCTAAAAAGGAAGTTGTGCATACTAAATTTTTAATCTTCTGCATGTAAAATGTTCATGTTATAAACAGCCAAAAACTGCAAAATGACTTCAGTTCTTAATGCCAAATTTCAAGAGTTTTTGTGAAAAATATAGAATGTTGTGATGATTTTATGGAAGCCATATCCATCAGTTTTGCCCAGCCAATCACCTGGCATGCCATGCAGGAGAAAGGAAAAAGTTGGGTAGATTGGTAATAAGGTTGCATCCATAGATGACTTCAATGTAAACGTAGCGTGAGAGTTGGAGGAGGAATGCAGAACCATGATGCTAGTACTGGTAAGGTGATCTGGCTGTATATTTATCCATGACATGAATGCACTCTGCTAGTCTGGGTGTAGTCTTGACATTGGTAATGAATGAAACCAGAAAAAGATGCACTCCAAGTTGATAGATGTAAAAAGTTATCTGTTTAAATCAGCTTAGTCCATCACAAGAACTGGAATGCTGCTATGCAATGCAGTTCACTTACAGCACTTAGCAAAAGAGCACACTAATGTTGTAGCAGAGGGTAGCACCCTTGTAGAGTGCTGATTATTGAGCCCTGCACTTTTGAGTGACTCACTAATAGCGCTCTACAAGAGAGCAAGTGGTGCAATACCTCGCTACATCCTGTGTACGAAAATGAAGTAACTTGCCCTGTGGTCTGCACCTTCCCCTCGAGTTGGTTATTTAAGTTCAGGGGGTGCAAAAATGATATCTGTATGGTTAGACCATTGCTATTTGCAATGTTTGGTACAATATCTGTCACCCTTTTGACTATGGGCTCAAGTTTGCTCACTCTATGTTCTGGTGGTCTTTCTGACTCACCTTTACCACATGGAACCTAGCAGAGCAGCATCACAGCTAGAGGTGTTGAGAAGTAAAACTTCACTAGTGAATTTCACATGAAGCGCCAAAAATTCACACTTCATGGAATTCACAGAGTTTTGGCTGACTGTCAAAACTTCGATTCATGCAATTTGTGCAAAGTTGTCGGTGAAATTTGCCATTTATTTTCATGAAGCATAAAATTTTCAAACAAGATTTTGATTTCACAGTGGAATCCATGAAATTCCACAGCCACGAATTTTGCAAAATCCCTCCACGAAATCTGTGAATTACCTCATGGTGTGAATTCCGTGGACTTCGCACATCTCTAATCGCAGCCCAGTGCTTTGAGGTAGACCGCTTCTTCATCAGGTGGTTTGGCTGCCTGCCATAATAGGCAAATGAGGGCCATCCGTATCTAAGCACGGCACCAAGAGGGAGGAGCTGACTGCTGTCCACATTGTAATAGGGAGGACAAGTTCAGAGGACAGGAGGAGGCCATTTATTTTATTGAGTTAGGGATATTCCTAAGAGGAAAGGGATCCTGAGGGATCTTCTCTAAGAGTGTTATTGTCCTGGGGCCTGTGATGAATGATATAAATTAGACAAGGTAAGTTTACTAAGATTCTGTTGAAAGAGGTAGGATCATCTTTTTCTGGCCAGCCAGAAGGCATTCTGAGTAGAAATACCTGCATGCTCCAGATGGGATGCAACTGTGCCAAAGGCAGGGGGTACTGGTCATGTCAAGGGATGGGACAGTTACGGGATTTACAAGGGAAAAGGATGGAGGCAGCTAATGAAGACATCACCAGTGGGAGGAGTTAGATCACAGGGAAGGACAGCTGAGCTGAAAATAGATCCCTACTGGAGCAAAGAAGCACAGAAGGCAACAATTTTGACTTGAAAGCAGGTCCTTATAATCACAGGGTTCAACAAAATGGCTCTGGGCTAACTGGCAAACACTGAGGCTGCGCTTCACATTAGGTGTCAATATAAAAATTATTGATTTAAAATTAATATACACACAGTGGCATGATCCCTCACTGCCATGGCCATGCCATGCCATGTCATGGCAGTGAGGGGTTCATGCTACTGTATGTATATTCATCTTTTAATAAGTGTTTTATATTAAGACTAATATTGAGAACCAACCTCAGTGTTGCTAGTTAACCCAACTGTATGTGAACCCTTCAACTTTTTGCAGTGTCCTAAGGAACCTCTTGTGGCTAAAGGTGTTCATATAAAATCACACCCAGCAAAAGTGACTTGCCTCAGATCATGATCTACTCCAAAGTCGAGGACTTAGAGGCACTCAGACAGACCTGGTTGGGGAAGAAATGATGGGGGAATACCAAAAAGAGGACTTTCAGCTATTCCAATGTGATAGGCCTGACAGGAAAGGAGTAGGTGGCTCTCTTTTCAAAGTAGTGTGCCACTGTGAAGAACAAGGAGGAGATTGGAGAAAAGCAGCTCCTCCGAGTCCATCTAGTCAAGCTAAGAGAAAAAAAGTGGGGCACAATAGTTACCCAGGAAGGAACTACAGGACTGAAAATTGTTTACATACTAACATACTAAAAGCCAGCAGAATAGGCCTGTCGGTCTTTCGTGTCTGCTCGGTATCCAGCCCTTAGCGGGCGCCCCCCATCCCCATGAGGGTCAATCTTGGCTTCAGTACCCCCATGCATCTGTCCCACCCCTTCTTGAAGCCCTCCACAGTTTCTTGCTCAACCAGGCTCCCGGACTATGCATTCCATGGCTCCACCACCCTCTCTGTGAAGTAATGCCTTCTACACTCTCCCCTATAGGTTCCTCCCTCGAGTTTCCATTATGCCCCCTGGTTTGCCCCTTTTGCTTGAGCCTGAACATTTCATTGGCTCCACCCTTGTTAATCCTTTCACATATTTGAAAACCCTCAATCATGTCCCCTATCTCTCTTCTCCTCCAGTGAGTACAGCCCAAGGGCTTGCAGCCTGTCCTCATAGGTCCTATCCCCCATGCCCCAGATCATCCTAGTTGCCCTCCTCTGGACTTTCTCCAACAGTACTATGTCCTTCTTAGGGCGCAGCCTCCAGAGTACATGCAATACTCAAGGTGCAGTCTAACCAGGGCATTGTACAGAGGTAGGATCACCTCATTCCTCCTGGATGTTATTCCCAGGGCTATGCAGCACAGCAACTCGTTTGCCTTTGCCGCCGTTCTTCTGCAGTTCTCACTGCTGTTCATTTTGGTGTCTACCACCACCCGAGTCCCTTTCTCCCGTAGTGGCTTGCAGTGGAACCCCTCCCAAAGTATAAACATGCCCTGGGTTTCTGACCCCCAGATGCAACACCCTACACTTCTCCGGGTTAAACCTAAGCCCCCACCTCTTTGCCCAGCCCTCCAGGGTGTCCAGATCCCTCTGAACTGCCACCCTTGCTTCCTCTTCGATGGCCAATGCTCCCAGCTTAGAGTCGTCAACGAAAAGTCTCATCCTACTCCTAACTCCTGTCCCTATATCGGAGACATAGGCGTTGAACAGGAGTGGCCCCAATACTGACCCCTGTGGCACCCCACTGATGACCTTCCTAGGAGAGGAGACAGTCCCTCTCACCACCACCCTCTGTGTTCTATCTGTGCAGTTTCCCACCCATCTAAGCAACTGTCTTACCACTCCCATCTCCCCAACTTTGCCAACACCCTGCAGTGGGAACTGAGTTGAGCTCACTAAAGTCCAGATATAAGACATCCACTGTACTCTGTCCAGGGTCTCTGTCACCCAGTCATAGAAATCTATGAGGCTGGTCTGGCGCAATCTGCCTGGGATGAAACCATACTGCTTTTCATCCATGCGTCCCAGCTATCCACTTGCCTCCCGAGCATCCCTTTGATGAAGCCCTGCATTAGCTTGCCTACCACTGACGTTAGACTGACAGGCCTATAATTCCACACCACAATTTCAAGTGACCATATCACCACCCCTGATGTTCTGCAGGTAATTAAATCCTGAACTCAACATTGCTTCTGGGTGGCAGGATACATAAAAATACACGTATTACCACTTTTGTGCAGTATTTACAATTTCTACACCTAATGTAGACTTCATCTTTAGGTGTAGCAACTCATAATTGTTTTCAGAAGGAGGTTGTACAGAATGTATAAGGCAGGTCTTTAATGTTTTGCCCGCCAATAAAAAGAAATTTGAAAATTCAGGAGCTATATCTCTTAAACCTGCTTCATTTTTTACTGAGCACTGCCAATCCCAGGTGCGGTCATTTTCTATTTTTGTATCTATATCTATATCTATATCTATATCTATATCTATATCTATATCTATATCTATGTCTATATATATGTACAGTGGGAAGAGGGGCTGGAGGAATTTTCATTCATACATATCTGGACTGCCTTATGCGGTATGGGCTGCCGCCCATTGGTTCTTGCTCTGAACCAATGGCGGAGCCCTCACGAGCAGTCAGTTGGTGGGGGGCAGGGTGGCAGATGGGTGGATGCTGCTGCCCGGCCGCTGGACGGAGGGAGCGGGGTGGTGGGGCCCATGGGTGGGTGGGTTGGGGGGCCACTAGATCACCAGGGTAGTTAGACCTTGAGGGGTGGTGGACTCTAATGCCCTTGATCGGGCTTTGTGGTCCACTGGACCACCAGGGATATATTCTTGGGGGTTTTAAATCTGTTCTGCCAGCGATTGGGCTAGTGGGGGGTGGTTTTTTGTCACTGATGCCCGCGATAGGGCTGGTCGGGGGGTGGGGTTTTTAAACTTGTGCCCTTGATCGGGCCAGTTGAGGGAGGTTTTTGTAACCCGCCCTTGATCAGGCCAGTCGGAGGGGAGGGGTTATTATATGCCACGATTGGGCTGCAGAGTGGCACAGGAGTCGTCAAGGGCCACCCCACAGGTGGCAGCTGCTGTATGCGCCTGCAATGTGACAGCTCACCTGTGGGTGGCCCTCGACTTACTCCTTTTTTTTTTGCTCAAAGTTGTGCAAGGCGCAGGTTGGGGGTTGTGCCTGCACAACTCTGCACAGCCCGCTGAATATCGGGCTGTACAGTTTATGCATGGTTCCTCCCCCTCCGGTTCAGCATGCCTTCATTAGCATTGCGCTGTTGCTCAGCTTGACTTGGGGGGCGCAACTGCCTCCTGCTGAATATGGCAGAATGGCGCCATTTTGGACTTGTGCAGGAGCAACCCTATTGCGCATGGCGCAACCCTTTTGAATATCCAGCCCATGTTCTCTATAAGTTAAAACAGAGGGAATACACACAGAAGGAACACACTGAATTTAAGTTAGAAAGGACTCATAAACATTGATGTGAGTTCACGTTCCAAACTTTATAAAAACCAGGGAGGCACTAGGAGCAGTGAAACTCTGCAGCATTCCAATGGGTTTATTAAAACTTAACTAGGTGTGGTATGGGAGTTCTAGTTCATTCAATATACTGATTTCAGCTTCCAAAGACTCCGTCACCACCACATCAGTGAGCACAACCAAAAGAAAAGGCAGTACCTTTGTTAGTTGTGAAAATACCTTGCCTCTAAAATTTGCCAATATTTTCTCTAATGTACTTGGGTTCAATACAGAAAATGTCAAATGTTCGTGTACTTCTCTTTCTCCAGCTGGGGGGCCATTTGTTCCCATCTCATATGATCTGGAGTTTGTTTCCACCAAGGCCTGCCACTTGCTAAAGCCACTTTTCTCCATTTCTCCATACTCTTTGATCAGTTTCCTCCATGAAAATGTGCCAGCTCCTGCTCATCTGAACCTCAGTTCACCATTGTTCACTAGGTTCCACCCTTATGTCGAATTGTTTCATCTGTGAGGAGGGAAAAAAGAGAAAAACGTTCCACTGAGTGTAGTAAACCTTCACACTAGTATGAACTGCAACCCCCACCCTCGGCAACAGTAGCATACCTTTTAAAATAAAACCAAGCATTTCAGCACTCTTGAGCACACCTATTGAAAACAGATACCTCCACAGTTATATTTTCCTCACAGCGTCATGTTTGTATCCAAAGAAACAATACAGTTTGTAGAGTAGAAAAGAAGGTGTCTGAAATGCAAGCTGACCATGGATGGAGGGTGCCACTAGACACCAGGAAAATGTGGAAAATGGGATCGGCATCTGGGGGATGCCACAAGGCACCAGGGAAGATATTAGTCATTATGAGGACAGTGTGTGTGTGGGGGGGGGGTAGCACCAGCAAAAACCAGGGAAATGGTGGGGTGGATCACAGCACACACTGCAGCTGATACCAGGAGTTCAGCTGCTGCCGCAGAACTAAAGAAAATGCACTGTTCTCCTACTGAGAACGTGGGGGAAGGCTCCTCTTGCTAAGCTAGGCACCTGGGATTTTGGGTACCCATAAAATTTATTTCTGGCCCTAATTGTGAAAAACAAACACCAGAATCTAGCTAAATGGAGACCGTTGAGCTAGGTTCTGGTGTTTGATTTTTAAAATGACAAACGTTTTCTGTATTTTTCATGCTTTTTAGTTCATGGAAAAAAGAAAACAAGATGGCGGCTCATGAAAAAGGATTTTTCACTCACAAAAAAGGAATGGATCTTGCGAGAAATAATTATTTGTTGTGAGATCAATCCTTTGTCCAACTTTACCTCTATCCAGGAGCGTGATCTTTCCATAGGAAATAATGGGAACTTAAAAGCGGAATAACTTTGCAACAGATTAATATTTTTCACCAAGCGATGCATGGAAGTTCTGTTACCCAAGTTTTTTCTACCATTAAAAAATCGCACCAAAATTTCACACCATATGGGCACAAGGTGATCAGGAAAAAAGTGCAGAAGGTGGAGACTTTTAAGGTTTTTGCACTATCCATATCTCAGAATCCACACATCCAACCAGAACGAAACTTGACACATCATGAGAACTACTCCACAGGACAGAGTATACCACATTTTGTGCAAATCCATTGATCAGTTGCAAAGTTATTAAAGTGCAAAATTTGAGGTTTAACATTAAACAGGCTACTCAAACCTAACTATGGCGGTGCTATCGCACCACTATAATATATATGTTATCTTTTTTACATTTCTATGTTCTGCCTTAGTTACCACCCCTAACAAGAGTCTATTTTTTACAGAATGTGGAAGTCTGTCTGTCTCAATTTAGTTCTAATTGACAAAAGTCTATATCAGAAAATGAACATGTATAGTACACAGTGTGACAATTATTTATTTATTTATTTGCTTTAGTTAACCAGGTAAGCACACTAGACAGCCAAGTGCCTATTTTCAGGTGTGACCCGGGAGAGTTACAAGGTATCCATGAAACAAAATACAATATTTGACACAAGTGGGCAGTTTGATAAAGCAAGCCCTGTATCAAGTTAATTTCCCTCTCATCCAATAAAGTTACTCCTTTCAAATCATAGCTGGTCTGTAAAGAAATGGCCATTTTTTGAAATTTATATTTTATTGATTTCAAACAAACATGACAAAACATTTGCAGTTTAGCATGTAATATCTTTGGCATACATTTACAGTGCACAGTTCATTCACGTGACACATTCATAGCAGTTTAAAGTTCTTGTATTGCCTTCTATTTCTCCCCTACCCTGTGTACTTTATTTACTGGCTTGTTAGATACTCACTCTTTCTGCCCAGTAAACTGATTTAATTTCCACCCAGGCTTTGGTGTGGTCATTTCTCAAAAAATAGGGGCTTATTTCTGCCTTGCAGCATATATTATCACTCGCACTTAGTTTAACATGTAAATTAAGTGTTGTGGTACTTACATAGGGCACTATTCATGAAAGAACCGCCGCTATGTGCAAAAGTGGCATAAAGGCGGGTGTGGAGCTACACAGCTGTGCTCTGTGCAACACACACGAAATACATGGCATGCACGAACAAGCTGGGAACACCTCCAGGAGGATGGGGTGGGATATGTGGAGGCCAGCAATGCACAAGGGCAGGTCTGGGACAGTGCAAGACACCCAGAATGCCCCTTGACCCTGCCATACATGGAGATGCGGAAGTGTTATGCTACACTGCTATGCAGACATATGCAAAAACATATTGGCAGAGGAAATGAGAGCAAATTCCAGGAAAGAGCACCATGGACTGGCGGAGTCTGCGGTGCAGGCAAGCGGGGCTGAGGGACATGGCACAGGTAGTGGAGGTGGCAAGAGGCTGTGGTCCCCCAACTTTATTGGGGCACAGGTCTCCATCATGGTGACTGAGGTCCATCAGCACTATGATGTGCTGTTCGGTTGTAGGGCACTCAGTACCCCACCTGAGTCAAAGTACAGAATATGGCTGGACGTGCAGGTGGCCATAAATGTCACCGGACCAGAGGCATGTACATTGGCTGCCATAAAGCACAAGTGGCTTGACCTCTGGTCCCAGGTTAAGAAGAAGATGAGCCAGGCACAACAGTCGCAGGGCACCACTGGGGGAGACCCACCACCACCAGATCCCCCTCACGCCCATAGAACAAATGGTGTCAGACACGATCAGCGATGTCGCCATGGATGGGGAGCCCAATGGCCTTGACAGCATGCCAGGATAGCACAATGAGCATGTGCACAAGGCAACCACACAACACAGTACCACTGACAAGTTCCTAACCACCTGTCACCCTTCCCACCCACAGAGCAGGATGATGATAGTACTGGTGAGGGACCTGCTGGGATTGGCAGTGGAGCACCACGATTGGTCAGGTGATGCACATATGTAGTGGCACAGACACAGGGTGGTGCATGTCACAGGACAGACAAACATGTGTACTAAATGATGCCCTCCCACACAGGTATGCCGCAAAGCCCTGATGGCACACAGGAGGGGACACACAGCAGACAGCACTGGTAGAGGACCAGCAGAGGTGT
Organism: Neoceratodus forsteri; assembly: GCA_016271365.2. Classification (NCBI taxonomy): domain Eukaryota; kingdom Metazoa; phylum Chordata; order Ceratodontiformes; family Ceratodontidae; genus Neoceratodus; species Neoceratodus forsteri. The sequence goes on from JADMNL010000027.1 coordinate 12,779,019, forward strand.
GATGATGGCAGGACACCAGAACAGCAGCAGGAGGAGAGTGGAAGTTGAGCCACAGCAGTGGACAAATAGGCCAGCAAGGATTGTGGGATGCTGACGGACCATGATTAGGGTGACAATATGGTGCCTGGAATGTACAGGAGCACAGAGGAGGACTCCCTGTGACTGGAGGCAGCTGCATGGTGACCGCAGGGACATCGGCACCTGACATAACACCGGACACCCAGAAGCAGGACACAGGTGCCTCAGAGGGACCCCCTCCCACAAGGCATCATAGGCAGGATGGCAGTGGCTCAGCACTGGCAAGCTATTTCCCTGACCTGTGCCAGCTGAAGCATGACCAGTTGCAGGCCACCTGTGACTGTGCAGAGGCAGTGCACCGCATGACGGAGGTCATGGTAGCATCCGTGCATACACAGGAGAGGCTGGCTGAGAGCATTGCCACCGGCATGAGGGCACAGGAATGCATGTCTGAGGCCATTTCCACGACAGCCCATGCCCAAGACAGACTCACGGAGGAGGTGGCAGTGGGTGCCTGCTCACAGAAGTGGACAAGAGAGGCACTCCTTGCCATAGCCACACACCTGGCCATGCAGCAGGCCTGACCAACAGCCATGGCCACACCATCAGCACCAACCAATGATGCCCAGCCATCAACCTCTGCGCAGGTGGCACTGTGTGACAGCACCCACAGCATGTGGTGTCAGCCCTGGCAGCCCTAGCTGCCACAACAGGTGCAGGCATCATGGCCCAATATTCACATTGTGTACAGGCAGCACAGCACATCACACAGACAATGGCCATGCAAAGGGGAAACAGGGGAACAGGATGAGGTGCAGATGCAGTGGGCTGCCACAGAAACCAGCCACACAGTGATGGGGTGGATCCACAGCAATGACCATGTACAGCATGCACACACTCCCCACATGCCCCACACTAACACACCCACACCGACAACCAAGGCACACCACAGACCAGTGCACTGTGACACCCCATGGACCAGCACTGCCTCAGGCGGGTGTGACTAGGAACACCAAAAGGGACACAGGCACACTACAATGGGCACCCCCTCCTGCACGGGCATCCTGTGCACTGTGACAACACAGCATGCACTGACAGGCCACAAAATGTGTCATGGCATGATTCTGAGTGGCTGGCTATGCAATAGACCTGTGCCTATGGCACTTGGTTTGCAGCACAGCCATGTGTTGCACAGGATGGCTCAGACATGTGGTGTCATCATCGCAAGTATGCGCAACCGCTCACCTGCCAAATGTGCCATGTGCCATGCAATGCCACATGGCCTGTGCCGCCATGCATCCCATGGCATGCTGTCCCATGGGTGGCACCCTACCACCATCATCACCGGATGATGCTGGTCCGATGGGGTGGCTGCAGTGGTCCCTCGTCCATCTCCTCGGGGTGTGCATCTGGGGGCTGTGGCACACTATGTCGGATGTATATGTTGTGCAGCATGGCACAGGTGATGAGCACTCTGCACATCATCCCTGGTGCAAGCATCATCATGCTACCTGTGTGGCCCAGGCAGTGGAAACATATCTTTATAAGCCTGATGGTGCATTCCACAATGCCACATGCCTGAACATATGCAGCTTTGAATGCCTCCTCTGCAGGGTGTCATGGTGCAAGGTATGGTGTCAGGAGGTCATCCTCAGTGGGTATTCGCTGTCACCTGTGAATGGGATGGTACACAGATGTTGGGCACATAATAGTGCACATCCACAGCCATTCCTGCAGTCAGTGATTGGTGCTCACCCAACAGCCAACGTATCCCAACTCCTGCCAGTCCAGATGGTGTCACAGTGCGCTGTTGTTATAGATGTAGGAATTGTGGCATGACCCCAGGTACTGACCAGGACATTTGTGATGATGCCCATTGCATCATATTGATCTAGCAGATTATGCTGTGGTATCCCTTATGGTTCCGGTTGGCCTTCTTGTTCGTGATTGTTGTATGGGTACATGTGTGCAGTCTATCACACCTACAGTGTTGGGCATGCCATACCTGTCCAGGAACACACCCTTGATGGCCCTGAGCTTTGCCACGGTCACGGGGAACATGATGTGCCATTCACTGTGGCACACAAAGGCATCAGTTACTTGGTGCAGGGCCCTGACACGGAGGACTGACTCACACCTGTCATGTCCCCAGTCACTCTCTGGAAGGTGCTGGTGGCATAGTATTGCAGTGTGCACAGCACTTTCATTTCACAGACATGGCCATGGAGTGCCTTTTGCTGGGACGGATGTCATCCTTCATGAGTTCACAGATGAACTGCAGTGTGTCATGGTCGATCCTGTACCATTGCAGGATGTCAGTTCCACAAGATTTGGCCTGACTATCCATTGGCAGAACCTCACATGGGAACAATTTTCCTCCAAGGCATCCTGTATTAGGACCGTGTGTAGCAGTGCCTCTGGGCACATCATATTGACACTGCCTGTTCCGCTGTCCATGTCCACACAGTGGCGTTGCAGGCACACAAGCATGTCCCATGCATGCTGTGTCGTGTGGCACAGAGGTCCTATAGAGCGGGGCATGCTCATGTGGTGTGGGTGGGCTGGCCACAAGAATGCCATAACTGCACAGACAGTCATGGCAGTGGCAGCTCCACCAATGCCACAGGGCAAGGTGCGTGGCAGGCTAGCCCTGCCACAGCACCTGTATCATGTCACTATGGAGGTGTACCAGGATGGAGTACCAGCGGGGGCCATTTGGGAGGTCATGGAATGAAGATAGGTAGATACCACAGTCTGTTCACTGCCTGTTGTAGCCCTGTGCCTGTTGGGGGGGTGCATGGTGCTCTGAGCATGCTTTTTCACTGTTACTACCTGTGCATTTCTACAGGGGTGACACAGTGGCATAAGGCCATGTTGGTGTTGGAGCTGCGAGAGGTGGGAGGGACAGGCCCTGCAGTGGTGGTGCCTCAAGCCACAGGCTGCCACGACATCTCGATGCCGATGGACCTGTGGCAGAGAACATCAGACATGGTCTACAGAGATGATGAGGTTGGACCTGTGGGCCATTTGCTCCCCTCGCAGCTAGGTGGCTCTTGGTTCCCTGTGTGTGTGTGTGTGTGTGTGTGTGTGTGTGTGTGGCAACATTGCATTGGTGGCCTGGTCATTTATGTGGGTACTGATCTACGTCCCCTGTGTCTGCTCTTGTCACTGCAGTGCTACTGTGGAGCCATCAGGCACCTGTTGCTGGAGGAATGTGAGTTCACAGATACAACCCCCCCCCCGGGATGTAACCCATCAACCAGCCCAGAGATGGCCACTGAAGAGGATTCTGCAACTAAGATGGGGGACTCCCTTCACCCCCAATCTGTCTCCCCCCCTCCCTGCTGTTGTGTTGCCCTGTGTGGGCATTGTGCTTTTGTATGCCATTAAAGACATTTGACTGTATGGCCCTGTGTGTGCCTCATTCTTCACCCTGGCACAGTGTGCGGGGCCGGGGGCAGGTGTGTGTGTGTATGTGTGTGCCATGGGTGTTGGGCTGGTTGTGATTCTGTGAATGATACCTGTGTTGACTGTGCTGTGGGTGTGGCCTGTGTGCCACAGGTCTCCATGCTGGGCATGTGGCATCAATCGGTGCCTGGTGGTTAGCATGCATACCGTGCCTGGGCCTGCAGTCTGGTTGTTGTTGTCGCACGTGCATGTGGCGCACATGGTATGTTCTGGGCATATGCATGGCCATCCCTGCCATGCCATGTGTCGCTGCATGCCTGTCTGGCGGTGTTTGCCGTTGTGGGCATGGTCGCCTACACCAACATGCTTTGCCAGACATTCCTGCTATGTGTGCGGTGCATATGCCACTTTATGGCTGCTTTCAGATGCATATTGCCTATGCGGGGCCATGACATTCCAGCGTAGTGTATGTCATGCATGTGCGCATTGCTTGCCCCACTGCATGGCATATGTGGCAACACCCTGTATGGATGGGTATCCTCCATGGCATGCTATTGTACTTGGCGCAGCTACGCATGTCCCTATGCATGGTTCATGCATCCCGTGCGGTGGTTGCTTATGCCGCTTTGGTGCATATGTGCCTCTGCACGGGACGTATGCACCATGCATAGGGCCGTGTAGCCTTTGTGACTAGGGCCCAATATGTCTGGCTTGGTTTTTTTCTCTCTTTTTCTTCCCTATGGGATGGGGTGTTCACCCTCAGCCTGCATGTTCCTGGGATCTTGGATGGGTCCAGGCCTGTATTCACCATATGGCATTCAGGTAGCATACTCTTAGAAGATCCCCCCTCACATTCTCATTCTTATACATATCCACTTTATCCCCAAGTATCTGAGCATGCAGGAGCTGTCCTCTTCATGAATTTTTTAAATTACTATTAAACCACTCAGTTGTAATTCTGATATTGCAGCATTCATCCCCACCATGCAATGTGTCCTGACCATAAAAGGTGCTTTCTCAGCATGCATGCATTATAGCCTTGTTATTGGCTTTGCATGGAACCCTTTCTTACTGTGTTGTGCGTCCTTATCTCTGCCAGTTTTCCACTTCACCTGGAGCCCTGATCTATAAGTTATGGAAGGAAACCATATGTAGTAAGTTTGAGTAGCAGTAAGGATACCTTAACCTATTCTGCAGTTCTTAGTTCCCTCAGTTAGCCATTCTTCTTCTTTATAAATTTATAGTTCAGTGGTCCTATTAATGTTCATATAAATAAATATAGCCCGCAAGCAGCATGGGTTCAAAAGCAGTTGGTTCTCCAATCCACAACCTTAGGTGTGAAACTTATCTGTAGGGAATATTTTCCTATTAGGCAAATCTTGCATTATTTCCTCATGCTTCCCTGTCTCCCCTTCTTTCTAAGGAAAACGTACTCTAGGAACTCTGTATTTGAAACTTCTGTTGAACTGTTGAGCTCTTTTATAGTATCTTCATCCTTTTTAGGGTTTAGCACACTGTCCATGTACCTCATCTTTTGAGCAGTGCTGCAACTAGCAAAATATATGAACACTCACAACAAGTGCAGGTTTACTGAATTGAATTAACTCATCTGCTGGGCATAGAGGAATGGTGAAGTGCAGCCTCAGGGGATGTGCCCCCCCGAGCCCATACTCTGTGTCCCCCCCCCCCCGGGGCAATGCACTCCTAAACACAATCTGTGGGGGTGCACAGGCAGTCAGGGGCACACACTGGCACTGGCTGGCGCTCCAGCTAGAAGTGGGAAAGGAGGTACAAGACAGGCAGGCTCCCCACTTTCCTACATCTGTATAATCTGAGGTTCCCCTGCTTTTGCATCAAGCTACAGCATAAAGTCTGGATGCTTACCTGTTTCATGGTTTATCCACAGAGCACCACTCACTTAGCAAACTACATGAACACTCACAACATGTGCAGGTTTTGAATTGGATGCTCGTCTGCTGGGTATAGAGGTGATGAGGTGGAGCTCAGGGGATGCAGCCCATCCCCAGGCCCCCCGTGCTCCTCAACCCAGGATCAGTGCTCCTCTACCTGGGTATTGCACTCCTAAACAGAATCTTTGGGGTTGCCCAGCCAGTCAGGGGCATACACTGTCTGATGCTCAAACTGGAAGGAGGGACGCAGGTACAAGACCAGCAGGCCCGCCAGCTTCTTACATCCATATTATTTGAGGTTCCCCTGCTTTTGCATCAAGCTACAGGATAAAGTCTGGATTCTTGGCCATTTTGTGGTGTTTCCACAGAGCCCACCTGAATGGAAACAGTTCTCTCCTATCTTTGAGCACATAGGTTATGCGCTCCATTTTACAAATGGTATTCACAGTTATTCTCCACTCATGCATGGTGGAGCTCTCTTAGATTAGTCACTTCCTTGTTATAGCCTTCTTTGCTGCTGCCAGCATTATTTCCAGGAGGTATTTGACTTGTTTGTCCTTGCACCCTGGGGGGGTGCGGATTTGAGAAGCAGGTAGAGCGCAGCTGTAAGGGGCACATCTTACCCCAAAGCTTCTCTCATCTCTGCTACCAGCTCTTGGTTAAAAGGTTGCAACACAATGCATGCCCACATTACATACAGATGTGTCAAGCCAGGATGAAGCTCAGAAATGCTGCAGAATATCACAGAATACTGCAGTTTACTGCAGGCGCCATTGTAAGTCAATGGAAATTAAGCCCTTTTGTCAAGCAGGATTTTGTGACTTGTCATTACTGCAAGTTACTGCACTTCATCGTGGCTGACACATCTATATGTATGTGAGGTTCTTGCCTCACCACACCTCCTCCAACAGGTGGAGCCTCTCATGTGGGTGAAATGGCTGTCATCACAGGGCTACAAAAATACCTCATCACCTGTTTCCACATATATTCTCTACATATCGTACCAGTCTTCTCTTTGTGTTGGGGGGTCAAGGAATTCCAAAATAATTCTGTTTTATCTAAAAATATTTGCCATTTTATTTTGTTGGCTACTATACATACCCATCATTGCACTTTGTACTCTCAGTTAGGTTGTCTTTCTCTTTTTCATGTGTTAAGTATTTTTGGCAGTTCAGTTATTAGAAGTGTTTTCTTTTTATGTTTCTGGGCTCTCTCAGATTTAATAACTTGCAGGTCAATGCTTCCTGGCCTGAGATCAGTGAAAAGGGTTGCTTTAGTTGAATGGTTGTGCAAATTTAATTTATTTCATTATTTATTTATTTATTACAGTCTTGGAATTTGACATACCTTTGAGTCAGACTCATTTAGAAAGGTTCCACTTCCTAAAGAAATCATAGCAATTAACTAAATACAACAATGTAACAAAAACATTTATTTATTTTTATTTATTTAGTTGTTTTTTTTGTGTTTTTTTTTGGACCGGGTAAGTGCACTAGACAAATTCTGCCTATTTTCAGGCACGACCTAGGAGAAGGGGATACAGATGAATGCCAACTGACCTTGAACCAGATTAAGCTGTCGGTGGTATTTTTAGTGACAAGGATGTAACAAAAAAACAGAAAACAATCAGAGCCATCATAATATCAGACTTTGTCAAAGTCGGCAAATAAGAACCAAAAATAGATTCCAGGGTAAAAGCTAAGATACAACTACAATAATTTATCAGTATGTGACAATAGGCGGTCAAGAATAACTTTGTCAAAGTCAGTAGGTTAACATGAGTCGCCAAGACAAATAAAAGGAACAATGAAAAGGGGAAAGGAGGAGGAGGGAATAGGTGGAAATCAGGGTTCAGGAGCCACAGAGTGAGGTGAAGTAGAAAGGAAGCACGTCGAGAGAGAGGTACCTATGGGGGTGTGGGGGGGGAGGAGTGGGAGACTGGCAGCTGTTTTGCCAGGAAATGGGGGGATATGTGAGGGTGAAGCAGCTTAAGTTGCGCAGCGGTTGAGAGAAAGAAGGTACTGTCTGAGGTTGCATTTAAACTGCCCTAATTTGGAGGCAGTTTATACATCAAGAGGGAGATAAGATAGCTAGGTGGAAGCTCTGTAGAGAAAGGTCTGATGCGCGCTTGATTAGTCTGACAGAATGGGGCCTGATAGGTAGTTCTTGTGCATCTTGTCCTTCGAGGATTGGTTACTGAGGTAAGGAGGTGTGGCGTTGTTGGAGGGGTCAGACCCAGGTGGATCTTCTTACTTAGTAGGCAGGTCTGGTACACAATCTTGCCACTAAGATTCAGCCAGTAGGTTTGGGTATACAGAATACAGGTGTGGGTGTACCTGTGACCCCCAGAAACTAATCGGCAGGCCTTATTGAGGGCAACCTTAATACATTTCATTGAAGTGTCAGTAGCTGCTCCATAAATGACTAGCCCATAGCCTACAAGAGAGGACAGAGCTGTTGACAGCAAGATGGAGTGCATCAGGGGGTAAGGCTGTGATAGTGTCTGTAGAGGAGCCCTATTTGAGTAGTAACAGCTTTAGAAATGATGTTTATATGGTAATTAAAGGATAAGGTGCTCTCAAGTGTAATGTCTAGGTACATGAAGTTGTGTACTTGCTCCAGAGGATCATGACAGTTGTTAAGGATGATGAGTTGAGCAGACTTATGCTTTTTTTTTTTTTCATTTTGTTTGGAGATTCTATTTATGCAGACTTACCTTTGGGGCATGTCTCAGGGTCCCAACAGCAGCCACCGTGCATAACTGCCCGCCTAAACCGACCTGCTCTGGGCTACATTGTGTATGCGAGGTCTGGGCACCCCCCCAGCCCCAAGGAGCAGCCCCAGACCCCAAGGAGAAATGGAGAGTCAGCCGACATTGGGCATGAGGTCAGATGGTCTGCCTATGTTCGCCGTCACCTTACCCGAAGGAAGGATTTTTTTTTTCCTTGGTTTCCACCCCGGGAGCATGGACATGCAATGATTTCCTGCCCAGCATGTGTGCACTCCTGCATGCACTGGGAAGATGTCCGCCACTGCTCCAATCCCCAAGCTTCTGCTGCTATGCACTGCATTAGTCCCAGCCTCTGCCAGGAGTCACCAGTGCATCAGAAGTTCCCCAAACCCTCCCCAGGACTAGGAGAGCTGTCTACAAATGCTCAATCCTAGTCCTCCCCTGCTGACCCCCAACAACCCGAGCTCGTTCCCGAACACAGGTCACCAGTGTGGTGCAGGGTGAGGCCCAGCGCCTCAACCCTCAGTGCCACTGGGGTCGAGCTGACTTATGCTTGTTGTGAGAATTTGCAAATAACATCACTTTGGTCTTGTTATAGTTCAGGATTAACTTGTGTTCTGTAAGCCAGGACTTGACCATGGCAAGCTGTGCTGCAACTCTCTAGTACAGAGGGAGGGGTCTGGCTGGCTCTTGAATAAGACAGCATCATCTGTGAGAGAAGGAGTTGACTGGAGCAGGCGGGAGGAGAACTGAAGAAGAGACTAAAAGAAGGGACCAAGAATGGAACCTTGTGGTACACTGGAGAGCACAGGATGGTAGGTTGAGAGGGTACCTCTAATTTTCACCTGTTGCATCCTGCCAGCAAGGTAGTTCTGAAACCAGAAGGTAACTGCATGTGAAAGACCAAGGCGGGAGAGACTCAATAAGTAGGAATGGTTAACCATGTCAGATGCTCCAGTTAGGTCAATGTAGATGGACCCAACTAGGTGGCCATGGTTGAGTGCTCTGTGAATAAGTGTAGTATATTCAAGAAGTGCTGTAGTGATGCTATGATTTTTTCTAAATCCGTGTTGCTGCAGACATTGAATGTTATATTTGGACAGGTAAGCGGAGAGCTGATCGTAAACAATACGTTAAAGCACTTTGAAGAGGGGGGAAGTATAGAGATGGGATGGTAGTTAGAGTGCAAGGTCTTGTATCCGCTCTTGTAGACAGGGGTAACTATGGCTGCTTTCCACAAGAGAGGGAATTGACCTAGGCAGAGGAACAGATAGAAAATCTTGTTGAGGGATAGCAGTACAGCATCTAGGGCAAGGTGGAGAAGTTTTAGATCAAGGGAATCACTGCTGTAGCGCAATCTGTTAAGGACCCGAAGGAGGTACTTTTTTGTCTCTTTGGCTGAGACTGTCCTAAAGTAGAAGGGGAGCGGGAGTTGGGAGTTCTCATAACTCTAGGGGAGCTGTTAGGGGGGTTCCAGGTGTAGAGGGGGGGTTAGAGAAGAAGTCAGGGGGAAGGACTCCACTCAGGTCTGAGACGGCATTATTAAAGATGTCAACAATTTGTTGCGGATCCTGAGTGGAAACCCCGTTGATGTTGATAAGTGAGGGTGGAGTTTTGTTGGGCTTGCCAGTCACTTCCTTGATGTTCTCCCAAAAATTCCTACTATTACTCCATGTGTCAGTAAACACAGTTTTGGAATAATCAGATTTAGCAAGGCAAATTACATGAGTGCAGTTGTTTCTAGCCACCTTGTACCTTTCCTAGTCAGAGGAGACCCCAGTGGCATGGGCTTTGTAATAGAGATGAGCTTGAGCAGCCATCTGATTAAGGAGAGAGGTAGACATCCAGGGGTTATAGGCACCTCTGGATTTCCTTTTTCTGAGAGGGGCGAAGATATCACAAGCTTCATTGAAAGTGGTGATAAAGTATGCTAGTGTAGAGTCAACATTAATGGCTGAAAAAAGAGGCATCCAATCACACTGCTGAAGGTGACATAAGAACTGCTGATGCTTCCCTTTTTTTCAGGAAGTGCTGGTAAATTGCCTTGGGGGGAGTTTAGGGGTCTTGTTAGACCAGAAGCTGGTAACTGGGGAGTGGTCACTGAGTGAGACAGATAAGACCTCAGTGCCCATAAACCTTTCAGGATGGTGGTAGAGTAGGTCTAACTGAGTACTGTTGTCTGTTCTATGGTTGGCCTGGTGGGGAATTAAAAAACTGGGAGACGTTAGAGGCAAGTGCATCTTTGAAAGGGTCAGCTTCAGGTGCAAGCCAATTTACATTAAAGTCACCAAGAGCTACTATTTCAGAGTGATTTACAAGGCTAGAGATGTAGTCAAGTATAAGACTAAAGCCTCTGCAAGTATCCTTTGGGGGATATATATATACAGAGAGAACACTGAGGGGCTTACCATGGTGCCAGTTGCAATTTTGACTGCAAGTTCCTGAGCATTGTTATCAAATGCAATTGTCAGGAGGACTTGACCATGTAGTGAGTCTGATAAGTCTCTCTACCTTCCTCTCCGAATCCTCCTTCTTCACTGCTTTCCAGTCTGGCTTCAGGAAAAACCACTCCACTACTATGTCCCTCTTAGACTCACTGACTCTATCCTCACAGGTATGGACAGTGGGCAAATCACCTTGGCAATTTTTGTTGACCTTGCCAAGGCTTTCAACATGGTCTCATCCACTACTCCTCCTCCTCCTAAATCTGACTTCAGCTGGCCTGTTCATCTCTGCCACTGACTGGTTCAGAGCCTACCTCACAGGTAGAACAAAATCGGTCAGAACAGCTGAAGCTCTGTCTCCTCTCTCCAAATCCACACTGGTGTGCCACAAGGTTTTGTTGTAGGCCCACTACTTTTCTCTATTTTCTCAATGACCTTCCCACAGTCTGCTCAGCCATGTCCATTCATATACGTGCTGACACAGTCCTGTATACCTCTGGCCACAGCTCCACTAACGTAGAAGCCAGGCTTCAGCAGGACTTTGACAAAGTTCACCTCTGGCTTTGCTCACAAACTCTTCCTTAATGCCAAGAAGACTGTCTCCATGACCTTTGGCACAAGACAGACTCTCTATGCTTTTCTCCTCTCCTTCCTATCACACCATCAACAGGCCTCTTCCCGAGGACACATCCTCCTTTAGGTATCTTGGGGTCTGGCTTGACCAGCACCTTAGTTTTTCTGGTCAATTGATGCCATCCTGTCAAAACTGTGCAAAGCAGGGCACTATACAGGAACTGCAATTGTTTTCCACCTAAGGCTAGGGCGTGAACTGATCCAGAAGATGATCCTACCTATTTTGGCTACTGTAATGTAGTCTAAAGTCTGCCCCCAAGTTCTCCCTAGCGAAACTGGATACCTTCTTCAACTCTTTCTGTCACTTTACTCTGGATGCTCACCCTCTCACTCAACACTGTGACTTCTATCGCTTGCTTGCCCTCCCTTCTCTGGGCAATCGACGTCTCTCTCACTGCGCTAAATTCATCCCTAAATTCTGATTCCACTCTCTCCCTTCTTACCTTTCTTCCTCCTTAACACTACCAACAACATCCCACCACTCTCTCAGATCCACTGATGCTCACACCCTATCGATCCCTACGATCAACAACCATAGGTCAGTCAGGGTTCTCACACCACCTCCCTAAAATCTGGAATGCACTTCCCTCAAATTTGCCATTCCTCATTCTCTGCATCCATTTCATCCGGCCTACTTAATTTCTACTCCGCTAACTGCACCTGTACGTAACTCCTCCATCTCTACCTTTATCCCACCACCCACCCAGTCAACAACTCTAAAGCATTTAACAGCTCCTTATGTATTAGCTCTTATGACAGACCAATTGTACAGTGCCTTGCTCTCTTTGTCCGTATCTGCGACAAATCTGTTGTATTGACTTACTGTACCCTTTTTAACTGTATTATGTATGTGTAATTAACTGTTGTATTGGCTGGGTAACCTATTTTATCAATATTATGTATTCGGCATTCATATATGTATTTTGTACCTGGTATGGCAATTGTGTATGTATCCTTTCCCCACATGTACCTCCTCCCCCAGGACGTACCGTGAGAAAAGCAATTTTGATTGTTCAGAGTACTTTTCTGGTGAAACTTTTCAATAAATAAATAATAAGTAAATAGTATACCTTCCTCCCCTCCCCTCTTGCCCAGTCTATCCTCTCTGAACAGGGTTGGTTCACATGCTTTTTCTGTTGCAGCTCCTCTATTCTGGAATAGTCTACCCATTTCATTGCAATCTGCTTCTTCTTTTTAATGATAGTAATAATAATAATTTTTATTTATAAGGTGCCTTTTGAATGTCAAGGCGCCATACATAATAACAATTAAAACAGTTAACATCATTAAAAATACAGCCAGACCAAACAATCAATATTCTGGAAATGCAGTTTACCACAGAAAGGACTTCCGACCTCTCTTAAAACCCTCCACAGAAGTGCATTCCCGCAACCAATGGGGTAGAGCGTTCCAAAGGGTAGGGGCAACATACGAGAAAGCCCAAGCGCCAGAAGATTTCAAATTCACCCTTGGAACCTCTAGCAACCCCTCATCGGCCGAGCAGAGAGAGACTGATGAGGGTAATAGGGAACCAGAAGTTCTTTCAGATAGACTGGGCCCAAATCATGTAGGGCTTTAAAAGTCAGCAAGCTGACTTTAAAGGTGATCCGCCACCAAACTGGCAGCCAGTGCAGCTCGCGCAGCACCGGAGTAATATGATAGGATCTTCTAGAACCCGTCAAAAGCCGGGCTATTCTTGTAAAAAATCATTTTTCTGCAGTACTTGTACAGTCAATGCAATTGTCATTGTAATTTTGTGTAATGTACTTTGTTTGATTGTTTTAATGTATTATGTACTTATTTGTTTGTTCTATCATTGCAGTTTCTGCCTAGGCCAAGCCGGAAAAAGGACCCTCTGTCCAGCTCTTTCTCCCAGCTATCAAATAAATAAATAAAATAAATAAATAAAATATATGGGCAGAGGAGACTTTGACATGCCTGTCAAATGCTCTGTACCAGCCCTCCTTGCTAATAGCTCAACATCCAGCTCCCAAAGTAGTGCCATCTGCAGAGTGTCTTCTCTCTGCGCGTCTTTTGTACATAGATACATAGATACATAGACAGTATCGGCAGATAAGGGCCTATGGCCCACCCAGTCTGCCCATTTGAGCTTGTAAGTTCAGTTTGTTTTCCTAGAAGTCTGTTGCCCCTTACCCTTGACCTCTAGAATTCCTTTATGTCTATCCCATGCATTCTTAAATCCCGTGATTGTTTCAGCCCCCACCACTTCCTCTGGCAGGGTGTTTCACTTGTCCACCACCCGTTCTGTGAAGAAATTCTTTCTCATGTTTCCTCTGAATCGTCCTCCCTCCAACTTCATCCCATGCCTTCTAGTCCTGGAACATCTTTTGCGCTTAAAAATAGTGTATTCCTGCACCCTGTTCCTCCCTGTAAGATACTTGTATGTCTCTATCATATCCCCCTCTCTCCCTCCTCTCCTCCAGGGAGTACATGTTCAGTTCCTTCAACCTGTCTTCATAGGACTTGTGATGCAATCCATGCACCATCTTTGTTGCCCTCCTCTGAACCTTCTCTACCCTGTCTATGTCCTTACATAGGTATGGTCTCCAGAACTGTACACTGTACTCCAGGTGGGGCCTCACTAGTGTCTTGTATGGCGGAATTATGACCTCCCTTTTCCTGCTGGTGATGCCCCTGCCTATACATCCCAGCATCCTATTTGCTTTACCTGCTGCCTTGTCACACTGTTTCCCTACCTTGAGGTCATCAGAGATGACAACCCCAAGATCCCTTTCCTGCTTGGTGCATGCTATATCCTCACCCCCCAACTGATATATTGTGCCAGGGTTTTTGTGCCCCACATGCATTATCTTGCACTTCTTTGCATTGAATTTCAACTGCCAAACCCTTGACCATTCTTCAAGTTTCTGCAGGTCGCTTCTCATTCTGTCTACACCCTCTGGTGTGTCTACTCTGTTACAGAGCTTTGTGTCATCAGCGAACAGTGAAATTCTGCCTTCTAGATCCTGTGCAATGTCACTGATGAAAATGTTGAATAGGACGGTCCCAGCACTGATCCCTGTGGTACCCACTGGTCACTCTTCCCTCTGTGGAGTGACAGCCATTTACCACCACCCTCTGTGTCCTGCCACCCAGCCAGTTACCTACCCACCACACTACTGTGCTGCCCACACCCATATTCCCCAGTTTGTATAATAGTCTTCTATGTGGCACAGTGTCAAAGGCCTTGCTGAAGTCCAGATAGGCCATGTCCACTGCCCTCCCCTGATCCACCTCCCTAGTCACCCAGTCAAAAAATTCAATGAGGTTGGTCTGACATGACCTCCCCCTGGTGAAACCATGCTGCCTTGGGTCCTGTAGTCCATTGACAACCAGATGTTCCACCAATCTCTCCTTCAGTAGTCTTCCATGATCTTCCCCACTACCGAGGTGAGGCTGACTGGTCTGTAGTTCCCTGCCTCTCTTTGTTCCCCTTTTGTATAAGAGGACTACATCTGCTGTCCTCCAGTCTTTGGGATACCTCCTCTGTTTCCAGTGATCGGCTAAACAGGATAGCCAGAGGTTCAGCCACCACCTCTCTTAGTTCTTTAAGGACCCTGGGGTGCTCCGTCTGGCCCCATTGCTTTATCAACTCTTGTACTTAGTTCCTTCAGGACCCTTTCTTGTAAAGGGACTTGTGTCCATTTCTGCACCATTCTCACCCTTGTACTCCCTTCAGACCCATTACCCCCTCTTCCTCAGTAAAGACTGAGCAGAAATACCTGTTCAATATGTCAGCTTTACTGTTGTCATCCTCCATGCGGCTCCCATCCTCCCCCTTCAGTCTCACTGTCCCTCCCTTTGTCTTTCTTTTTTCACTTATGTACCTGTAAAAGGTTTTGTCCCCTCTACCCTCTACTCTCTGTATCATGCTGTAGATAGTTTTGATCTGCTGGGATTGGATTCCTGTGTGTAAAATGTACATCTTTGCTCTGATCAGTTTGTGCCTGCCTTATGACTCCCTCTCCTCCAGTGGTAGCCAAATAACGTCATTTCTAACCAGCATATATCTGTAGAAATCTGTTTGCTGCAGACTGTATTTCTGTTGGAATAACTGGATGGAGGCCATCTGCCCTTTTTCCATCAGCTGGAAGACATATATCAGGCCCACTGAACCACTGCCTGTATCTTTGAGGCAAGTAAGGCTGATCCAACATTTCGGTGCAAGGTGACACACCAGCCAGTCCCATGCTGTGACAGTGTTTGCCACCCATGTGTTAGGATGTGACCAGGCATCTGTCCTTCAGTAATGGCAACATATTAGCTGGGATCTTTGGCCTGTTGGGATGATGGATTGCTCCATCTCAATCCACTGTGCTCATGGAGTCTGGAGGTGCCACAAGCAGATGACTTTTATTTGGGAGTCTTTGTGGTACATCATCAAGTCTGGTAGGGTAAAGCCACCTCTCCTTTTGGCAGTGTCAGGTTCTTGAACTGTATCTTTGGTTTCTTTCCCATCTAGATCAATCTGGAGATGCACTTTCTCCACTTACACCAGTCCTGTTCCTTAACTGACAGGTGTAGATTTTGGAAGAGGTATAGCACCCTAGGCAGGGTGACCATTCTGACTGTGTCTTTCTTTCTTAAACATCTCAGTGGCAGGGCACTCCTCTGGGCTAGGTCCTCCTGCTTTTGTCTTATCAGAGGCTGGTAACTGTGGTCATATAATTCCTCTTTATTTTGAGTTATGTTGATACCTAGGTATCTCATTTGTGTCAACTCCATTTAAGAGGGAATCACTGCATCAGATTTCTTGTGGGGTTGTTGTGAAGTGTTAGTACTTCCAGCTTGTCCACATTTATTTTATATCCTGATGGGGCAATATTTATCCAGTGTCCTGCATACAGCCAGTAATGACTGTTCTGGGATCCTAAGGTATAGTATGATGTAATCCATTACATAATCAGGCAGAGCTCACCCCTCTGCCTCTATGCCCTTCGTCTGCTTATTCTCTGATGTCCTATGCTAGAGGCGCTATGTAGAGGATAAACAGCAGAGGGTACATTGGGCACCATTCAAGAAAACAACCAAATCATCCTGCACAGGTAAAGGTGCTATAGATCCCAAATACAAGTAAAAATAAACACGCACGGGGCACCCCTGTCTGGTGCCATGCCCTAATTTGAAGTACTGGGATACAAAGCCATTTGCCTTGATCACTGCTCCAGGGGTTGCATAAAGGTTGCTTAGAAGTCTTATAAATTGTCTTGAAAAGCTGAAGGATTCCATAGTTTGGAACAGACAGGACCATGAGATGTGTTCAAATACCTTTTCAGTGTCCAGGCTTCCTAGAATTGAGGGTAGCTTGACTGCATCTATGGGTGTCATAATCTGGAGGGTTTCATGGCTATTGTCCAAGGTCTGTCTCATCCTTACGAACCTGGTTTGGTCACTGTGTATCAGGATGGGGAGGATTTTATCCACCCTCTGTGCCAATAATGATAAAAATAACTTATAGTCAGCATTTATCACCAAAATGGGATGGTATGAGGCACATTTGGAGGGGATCGTCCCCTGCTTAGAGATAAGTGAGGTGGTTGCATATTTCCATGTATCGAGGGCCTCCTTTCCCTCCAGCACTTTGTTGAACACACTCAATATATGTGGCAGTATGACCTGTTGAAAGGTTTTGTAGTACTCAGCTGGGTAGCTGTCTGTTCCCAGTGCTTTCTGAGTCTTTGTTTGTTATATCACCTGCAGAATTTCCTCTGAGGTGATAAGTGCAAACAGCTCTACTCCCTGTCCTCCTCTAGCTGAGAGAGCCTTAGAATATTAAGAAAGGCCTGTATTTCTGAGCTAGATACAGTGCACTCTGGGGTATACAGAGCTTCGTAAAAGTCTTTAGAAATATCTGATTCCTTCTGTACCATCCTCCTGCAGGTGGGGTTCATTCATTTTACCACCTTGGTTTTAACTTTTGGTGCCTGAGCTAGAAGGCCAAGGGTCTAAAGAAAGGGCTTTGATTCTGGTTTCATTGTTTTCTCATTCATACAGTGGCGTTCCCCAGGATGAAACCCACTTTTAAAGCACTCTGCAATATGCTGCAGCAGACCTACTAAATAAATGCCTGAAAATAGGCAGGATTGTTGCCTAGTGCACTTACCCGGTTACCAAAAAGCTAATAAATAAATACATTTTAATGGCAATTAGTCCTTTTTGTCATGCAGGAAACTGTGGCATTCACTTCATCCTGGCAGTGTTGCATTTTCCTGAATGATAAAAGGGACTCGTTGCCATTGAAATTGCATTGCTTTATTCAGTAGGTCTGCTGCAGCGTTCTGTAGAGTGCTGCAAAATGCTGCAGAATTGGGTTTCATCCTGGGGGATGCCACTGTACCTGCACTGAGTTTACCGCAGTACAAGGACATTTGCTTTGCACCCACCCTGAGTGTACCTTTTGGCCTAAGAATAAGAAGATAACTTCTATTTCTTCTCCAGTGCTGGCAGTACCTTACCTTTTAGCAGCACCAGATTCATCCCTTTGTGCATAAACCAGTGCACTGAGCCTGCCCATGCTGTACCTTCTCTGGTCATGTGCACAGGATTTCAGTCTGTAGTGCTGTCAACAAGTCGCCACCCGGCACCACTAAACTCAGTCACGGTGTGGGTAAACCATGCACTGAGCATGCCTACACTGTATCTGTCCTGCTACACCACAGGTCACTTCAGTTCGAGTACAGATTAGTAAAGCACAAATTCTCGAATAGTAAATGTACAAATCAAAATAACTGAAACTACTTTCACTCTTCTGTGACTTGCTTTATTACTATGAGATGTGATGTTGGGAGATCAGTGAGTTCCCTCATGTTAACACTAATACCATGTTATATTCTGTGGTCTCCTCCTTCAGTTAGGCAAGGAAAACATGTTGCATTCAACTACTTTTCCAATATGTTTGGCATAGAGTGAACATTCTAAGACATATTCTATTACCAAACACCCTTAACCTCCTCTCTTTGCTGCTTTATTCAGATAGGATGCAGAAATATATCTTGCTGGCCCTACACATTTGGGTCCCAGTTTAACCAGAAGACCTGGCATCTGTACTTACAACCATTGCTGGTTTGGGGTTTGGGTGGTCAGTGTATCAAGTTTGAAAATACTTTGGGATTTTTTTTTACAATAGCTATAATTCCCTTTGTCTGGAATGTTACACAATCTAGACAGCATCAGCAGTGAAATGGTTAATACAGTTTGAAAACCCATAAGACTCATGTGTAGAACAGGGTTAGGCAGTTGACCCACCTAATCTAATTTTGATCCTACTGTCTATTCTTTGTGGTGTGCTGTCATTACACAGGGGCTGGCAGCTCCTGGTTTCCCTAAGAAATGTCCACTCTGAAAATTTAAGCATCCAGACTCTCCCAAAGGCTTCTGCCAAAGATCAAAGCAGCACTCTTTCTTAACTAGGCCCATGAGGTGCTCCGGCTCTATTTGAAGAGCGAACACCTTCTATTGGAGAAAAATGACTGTGGCCACAGAAGGCTGCGGTAAATAGAAAGGGTCTGCAGAATGTTAGACACCTTCCCAATGAGCTTTGCTGCAGTTTCAGACTCTGTTTGCCACAAAACTGAAGCCTGTGTACCTGTGGGAAACCATGGCTGCTGAGTCACAAAAATTTAGTCTTTGGCCTGGTGGTGGTGGTTGTGGTGTTGGGGGTGTAATTAAATGCACAGTGATGTACACTGGCTAGCCTTTGTGAACATCGGACAAACTGAAAGACAGCAGGAGGTGTGTCTGGCATCTGTCAAGTACGGTACACAATGTCATGGTACATGCATGAGTTTTTTTTTCTACAAAAGCAAAGTAAACCAGTGGTATCAAGTTTTAGTGATAACCTGTCAAATTTAGAGGTTTGAAAACAAAATATCAGGTTAGCCATAACAAAAATTGAAATTTATTTAGGAGAATGTAAAAAAATAGATGTACAGGAAAAAAAACATATTTATCTTAAAATGGTACATTCTTTGGTTATTCTGTTGATGGTACCTGTTCTTTGTGTCTCTGTTGCATTTCAAATTGCTCACTGAAGTATTAAAAGTAAATTTAATTTGCAGGTCTAATGAGAATCAGAATACCATGATGTCGTATTTTTGCCCATTTGTTATCCTTGTGGTCTGATGATTGTCCCACATCTGTTATTCTCCCAAACAAAGATTATTAGTGAACATGTACCTAGATATGGGTATTAAAAAAAGATATGGGACCAGGTGCAGAACAATGTTGCTTGGGCAAAATGGGTGTTTTTCCCACACAACGTGGCCTTGCACAAGTGAACCATATGCTAAGTTTGGTAATTTCTGAATGTTTCACAACTCATGTGAAAATTAACATTTTAAATGACATCCATGTGGTAGTAATGAATAGTCCTAAGACAGAAGCTGTTTTTGTGGATTTCATTGGGAACAGATCAGGGAGCGTTCCACAGAGAACTAAACTGGGACTCTGCTATCTATCTATCTATCTATCTATCTATCTATCTATCTATCTATCTATCTATCTATCTATCCATCTATATTGTAAATCGGAAAGACACATTCAGGAAGGAACTGCCTATTTGCAAGTGTGACCTGGGGCAATAAAATGCCACACAAAATAATTAGCTACTTAAAGGAGAACTGCGGCAATACAAAGCTCCCAACCCCCGAAAAGCTTACCTCCTGATTAAGCTTTTACGCCTTAAAACCCTCTTTTTTTTTCCAGCAGGCAGTTACTTTATATTTATTCCTTAAAATCTGAGAACCGGAAATATGGCGGACTGTGTGCAGCTCCATTTACTGTAACAGTGCGGCGCCGCACCACTCACTCACATTGAAGTGAGCGGTGCGCACCTACTGTTACAGTAAATGGAGCTGCACACAGTCCTCCATATTTGGTTCATGGATTTTAAGGAATAAATATAAAGTAACTGCCTGCTGGGAAAGAGGGATGTGAAGGCACAAAAGCTTAATCGGAGGTAAGCTTTGAGGGTGGGGAGCTTTGTATTGCCGCAGTTCTCCTTTAAAAAAAGAAAGCAAAGTTATAGTAAAATATTAGTCAATGCAATTACATTTAGCAAGATCTAATAGATACTGTTTCTATTGAGTTTTGAAGGATAAGGCTTATATACTGTTCCTAATACCTAAGTTGTGGCAGTTTAATTTTTGTTCTTAAATATTGATATTGCATCAATACCATACAAAAGAGTGTTTGTGTAGGTACAAATCAGGGGCAGGACATTGACCAATAAATGGAGCATGACACTGATTAAAAAACAAAACAAAATGGGTCCCAGGATATACACTTGTGGTGCCCCTAAAACCACTAATTTAGTGGCTGACAAGATTGATCCTACTTACAACATCTGTACTTAATCCAGTGATCAGAAACCCCAAAAAACATTAGTTTACATATGTAGCTTCTTTAATGAGGGGAGTGGCAGAAGGGAAGCGTAGGGAGCAGGCTGAAGGGGGTACAGAAAGGAAATATAGACGCATGCCAGAGGGGAGAAAGGTTCAAGTGGAAGGGATGGGGACAGCAGATGTAGAGGGTCAGGAGGGAGTACAAGACAGAAAGGAAGAGGCAGGTGGTAGTGGGCAGTGGTATGGATAGAAGGGAGGGAGGGCTCAGGATGAGGGAGGAAGGGTGGTGATCTTGGGGATTCAATAGTGAGAGGGGTGAGATGGGGTAAAAGGCGCTGAGGCAAATTGTAGGAGGGCAGAATGCATGCCAGGGATAATGGCAGAGATGGTGGGATCTCTAGTAGCACAGTGCATGGGACAGGGAGGAGAGAAAAATCACATTATAGTACATCTGGGTATGAATGACCTTGCAGGATGTGAGGTGGGAGTCGTGCAAGAGAGGTTCAAGGAGGTGGGAAGAATATGCAGGGTGGAAGGGATCTTGGTAGCCTTTTTAGAGGTGCTTCTGGTCCCAAGGGCTAGTACTGCAAGAAAGGAAAGATTGCTGAATTTAACAAATGGCATAGAAGGTGGTGTGAGGCAGAAGGATATGGATGCATTGGTGGTTGGGGGACATGGAATAACAAGCACCTGTATGCATCAGACAAGTTAGAGAGCACAAGGGTCCTGAAGTGTTAGCTTGAGGATGTCATGATTAAAAATCTAAATTTAAACTGACAAGTGGGGGCAGCAGGGAGCACAGCACCCTTAGTTACCTGGTGGATGAGGCTGATAGGCCTCCCCACCAACCAGGACAGTATGAGGAGGAGAAGGATGGGAGGGGTGGAGTAAGATGGGAGGGACAAAGGGGAGAGAAGAGGGGTGGGAGGAGGCAGGTCAGGAGTAAGGGGGGGGTCCAGAGTTATGGTGGAGGGTGGTGTGTCTCTAAATGCCAGAAGTCTGGGGAACAAAATGTCAGAACTGCAGTCATTGTTGGCTGAGGGAGTGGTGGACATAATGGCCATCACAGAGACTTGGGCCTCACAAAACCATGATTGTAACCTAGATGTTCCAGGGTATAAAATGTACACAAATACTAGGGGGGTGGGAAGAGGGGGTATGGTACTGTATGTGAGGAGTGGGATAACCTGTACCAGAGATGAAGAGGCAGAGAGTAAGACTGAAGCTTCATGGATACAGGTATAATCTGCTATGGGGAGGAAACTAAGGATGGGGTGGTATACAGATTGTCTTCCCAGGATGAGGAACTGGACATGGTATTGGGGTAGCAGATGATAGATATGTCCAGCAGTGAGGAAGTAATAATAAGGGATTTCACTCTATCCTGGGGTGGACTAGAAAATCCCTGCTACCTCCTGCACTAGGGAACAAATACTTCTGGATACTTTCCAGAGTGCTTTTCTGACTCAAGGTGTCATGTAGCCTACTAGGGAGAGGGCTGTCCTGGATCTGATTCTGTCCAACTGTGGACATGTACAGGACGTGAAGGTGGATGTGCCACTTGCAGGAAGTGACAACCACATGGTGTGGTTGCACCTGGACATGGATAGAGGGAAGGTCAAGATCAAGGTCAGGGTCTTGGACTTTCAAGGGCTGACTTTCTTAGGATGGGAGATGTTCTGAAAGGACACCATGATGGATCCCAGAGTGGGGATGGACGTGCAACAGAAATGGGCCATAATAAACAAAAGAATGATGGAGACTACTAGTGTGTGTGCCAAATCAAAAATAAGCTAAGGCTGAGAAGCCCAGCTGGTTCACAAGGAGGGGAAAAGTGGGAGGATAGAGGTAGCCTTCAGAAAGTACAAGTGTACTCAGAAGGAAGAGAACTGGGTAGACTATGTTGTTAAATCAAGGGAGATGAGGAGGGTGATAAGAGAGGCAAAGGTTACAAGAGAAGTAAAGCTAGTGTAGGGGTGAAAGTGTGTGACAAGGCCTTTTTCCAATACATAAGGGACAAAAAGAAATATAAAGGATGAGACTGTAAGGTTAACAAGGGAGGGGGGCTGGGCAGAGAGTAGTGAAGAAAAAGCAAAGGTGCTTAAAAAGTACATCTGTTCAGATTTCTCTTGGGAGAAAGACGGACATAGAAACATAGAATTTGATGGCAGATAAGGACCTCTAGGACCACCCAGTCTGCCCATTTTTTCCCTACCTACAGAATCACCGTAAACCTTAATCACTCTCTGGTTCTCCCCCCTTTCTTTTCTACTAAGATACCTTTATGCATATCCCATGCATTCTTGAACTCCATCACTGCCTTCTCTGTCTCCTCCATTGGAAGGCTGTCCCAGACATATATCACTCCATCTCTGAAGAAGTATTTTCTCACATCTCCCCTGAATCGACCCCCCTCCAGCTTCATAGCATGTCTCCTTGATCTTGAGTTGCATTTTTTTAGAAAAATACTTGCCTCCTCTGTCTCATGTACCACTGTGAGGTATTTAAAGGTCTCTATCATATCCCCTGCCACTTGCTGCTCTCCTCTAGGGTGTGCATATTGATGTTCTTCAGTCTCTCATCATAGGGCTTGTGGTGTAGACCCTGCACCATTTGATCTGCCTCCCTCTGGACAACTTCCACTCTATGTCCTTCTTTTTACTTTTTTCTTTTAGTCTACAGATGTGATCTCCAGAACTGGACACAGTGCTCAAGGACCAGTACCACAAGGGAGTGGGGTGGGGGGATTGATAAGGGGAAAATCACAGGCATCATAATTCCGGAAGACAAAGTGCTCAAGGGCCTAAGGGCACTTAAGGTACACAGATCACCAGAACCAGATGACATGCACCCGAGGGTCCTAAGAGAACTGGCAGAGACTCTGGTGGACTTCTTTAACACCTCACTGGAGTCCAGAAATGTTCCCCAGTATTGGGAAATGGTGCATGTGGTACCTCTACATAAAAGTGGGATGAGGGATAAACCAGGGAACTACAGGCCAGTCAGCCTGACCTTAAAAGTGGGTAAGCTGATGGAGACCATCCTGAAAGAGAGACTGGTCAGCATTCTGGAGGAAAATGGGCTCCAGCATATGAGGCAGCATGGGTTTATGTTGGGGAGGTCTTGCCAAACTAACCTACTTGACTTCTTTGATTGGGTCACTAGGACAGTGAACAGGGCCAGGCAGTTGGTGTCCTGTATCTAGACCTCAGCAAGGTCATTGACTCAGTGCCATATTAGAGACTGGTTGGGAAGCTGAGGGTCCTGGTGGTAGGGTTAAGCTTGCAGGGTGGGTCAGAAGCTAATTGCAAGACAGAAGCCAAAAAAGTTTGTAGTTGAGGGAAATTCTCAGAAGTGAGGGTCTGCGACCAGTGGGGTCCCAAAGACCCAGTGCTAGGCCCAGTGTTGTTTAGCAAATCTTATAAGTGACACTTGGATGGGATCAAATGTAAAATCTCCGTCTCAGCCATCACCTTCAAGCAGGTCGAAGAGCAATTACATAAGCTGGATGTAAAAAAGAGTTGGGGTGCAGACAATATAGACCCTTCTTTTGAAACTGGGATACTATCTTCTCACTGCTCCAGTCACCCACTTATACAGTCTCTCTTTAGCTGAATGCACAGTGCTTCAAGACTGGAAGGTAGTGCACTTATTCCACTCTTTAAATCAGGTGACCCCAGTGATGCAAACAATTATAGGCCAGTTTTGATCTTACTAACCCTGTCAAAATTCCAGAGAAATTAGTCAGTGATCAGACAAGATCTTTCCTTGAATCATATCAGCTAGTATGTCCCCAATTGGGCTTTAAATCAAACCATAGTACTGTCTCGGCACTGTCTAAAGTCACTGGTAATTGGTTTGAGGCCATGGATACAAACACGTAACTGGAGTGGTATTTTGGACCTTAGCAGGACCTTTGATACCATGGATCATCCATTGTTGCTTGACAGCCTCAAATTCCATGGCATGACTGACTCAGAGGTGTGCTGGTTTGCCAGTTACCTGGGCAATAGGCAACAACATAACAAAATAAACGGTACCTCCTCTTCTCTTCTTCCACTAATAAGAGGGATCCAACAAGGATCCATTCTGTGTCAGTTGCTGTTCCTGATATATGTCAACAACCTTGGCTCAGGCATAGTTGATTCCAGTATCCATCTTTTCATGCACGATACCATCCTTTACACATCAAGCCAACTGTTGATCAAGTCTGCACAGCACTCCAGTCTGATTTTGACAAACTCCAACAAAACCTAGTTCAGAACAAACTGCTTCCAAATGCTAAAAAAACAAAAGTAATGTTCTTCTACCCACCTAATACCTCACTATTCTGCCCCATATCAAATCCACATGCACCTATAACCACTATCCTAGGGGATATATTGGAGGTGGTAAACAATTTCAAGTATCTAGGGTTCATTCTTGACTCGCATCTATCCTTCTCTTCACATATCAAAGCAATCACCAAAAAACTGAAGCAAAGACTTGGGTTCTTCTATAGAAACAAATCCTTATTCTCCCGAGTCCAGAAATAGACTGGTACAGGCTACATTTATGCCCCTCCCTGACTATGCAGACATTCTCTCACAATAATAGCGATCCATACATCTTTGCAAATTTGATCGATTCTTCCATCTCGCCATTCACTTCATAATCAATGCTCCAGCTAGAACCCATCATTTTACCTTGTATAAAGCTGTAGGTTGGTCCTCCTTATCCACCAAGAGACTTGTTCATACCTACTCCTGGACTTATAAAGCACTTCTAAATAAACTACCTCCTTATATCTCAAATGTCCTCACTCACACAAGTAGCTCATATGCCCTCAGGACCTGCTCATATATCACCATGAAGGTACCCAAGTGTTGAACCCATCTTGGTATGGCATCAATAAGCTACTTCCTCCCTGCCACCTGTAATAAGCTTCAAGCTACCTTAAAACTCTGTGTCCTAATACCACTAAGAGCATTCCTTAGGTTGGTCAGAGAACTCACCACTGAGTCATGCCATTGTATTTAGCCTCCCACACTACTGCTACTCCTTCCTCTGCTCTACTGATCCTACTTAGGCACTTATCCCTCACCCTTCCTTCCCTCCCCTTTTCCATAGCCATTAGTGATCCCATCATTTATCAAATGGCACTTACTGTTATGTCGTTATTAGATCATTATGTTAAATTGTACAAATTAATCTCCAGTATTCTGTTTTGTACAAGAATGTATCTGCTGTGTTGTATATTGTATATTTTTTTTGTGTACCATTGCTGTAGTTCATTGTAAGGCAACTGTGATTTGTTGTGAACTTCTGTGTCTAACAAGTATGTTGTATAAGGGACCTCCTTGCAAACGAGCATGCTGAATGGAAACTATCCCTTCACAATAAACTGGACTGACACCAGCTGTGTGGGAGGGTAGATACGGAGGAGGGAAGACAGGAACTTAGGGAGGACCTGGCTAGGCTAGAAAAGTGATTTGGCATGTGGCAGCTGGGGTTCAATACTAAGTTTATTTTTTATTTATTTATTAAGATCTAGGATTACAAATACCTTTGAGCCAAGGCTCTTTTACAAAGGTTCCACATCAGAAAAATGTACAGTTATTCACTTGGGGTGAAGAATCCAGGGACCAACTACTGGTTGGGTGGCATGCAGATAACCAGATCAGAGGAAGAAAAGGACCTGGGGTAAAAATCACAAGTGATCTGAAAAACTCTGCACACTGCGGGAGAGCAGCAGCTAAAGCAAGTCAGATGCTGAGATGCATAGCCAGGGGAATTACCACCAGGAAGGCAGAGGTTATTCTACCATTGTACAGGTCACTGATCAGACCACATCTGGAGTACAGTGGGCAGTTTAGGTGCCCATATCTTAAGAAGGATATCAACTTGCTGGAGACAGTTCAGAGAAGGACAACCAAGGTGATCCATGACCAGCAGGGCAATACCTACGAGAAGAGGCTCGGGGGGTTCATCATGTACTCTCCTGAGGAAAAAAGGTAGCGGGGAAACATGATTGAGATCTTCAAATATCTTAAGGGTACTAACAGGGGGAGCACTGAGGGCCTCTTCATCCTTAATGGGAACAAGGGCACAGTGGGGGAAGGTTCAGGAGGGAGATGAGGAAGCACTTTTTCGCCAAGAGGGTGGTAGCCAAATGAAATGAGCTGCCAGAGGATGTGGTAGCCTTTAGAAATGATGCACAGCATCAAGAGGGGGTGGGACAGGGTGAAAGGAGAAGTTGTGGGTCGGATGGGGATGGGTGAGGGGAGAGGGGGGTAGTTGATTGAGATCAGAAAGGGAAATGGCAAAGGGGGAGCAGTTTGCTCTGTAAATACATTGGGAAGAATGCACTTGAGCAGACTAGATAGACTGTAAGGCCTTTATCTGCTGGCATGTTCACATGTACTGTATGTTCATAATTTATGCAACAATAATGTTTTGTCTACTAAATTAAAGTCTTGGATAAGTTAATGAACATGGTGCCCACATGTTCATTGACATCCAAAGCATTGATTAAAAGTTGGTAAAACCTAACGAAACAGTATTTATGTTTATGATATTTATGGAACCCATGTTTGGCATCAGATAATAAACAATTCTTGTTTAAATTCTCAACCAGTTCTTTATGAATGACCCTATCTAGTGCTTTACATAATAGAGACAACACTAAAATGGGACAGTAGTCATCAACAAACAGAACAATCCCTGCTTTGTGAATTGGGGTAATATGGTCCTCTCTACAAAAAGTAGGGAACATTTGAGAAATTAAGGATACATTTGTTAATTTTCTTATAGGTACAGCAAACTCAGGTGCTGTTACCTTTAACAATATAAAATCAAGCCCATCAGGACTAACCCTATGTTTATAACCTAATCAATGTATGTATTTTTAGCTTTAAGCTATGGACTCTTTAATAAACTAAAAATTGGGATGACTGTTACCCTGTGGTTCACTTATCAGATTATTTATTATTGAATTAGAATTCAGAGTAGTAGAGAAAAATTGAAAGGTCAGAAAAATAATTGTTAAAACAATTACACCATTTATGTGACTAATATCTGAATCCTCCAAAGTCATTACACTTGTCCTCAACTTCCTGCCTAGTAGAGTGTGTAAATACCTGACCAGAACCTTTGGAGAGTTGTTAAGTAAGCATTAATCACCAACAGAGGAGGGCTCTACCGGTGGATTAATGCCCTGCTGCTTCCAACCACCCAGCGGGCATTAATCCCCGGTAGAGCCTGACGCTGGAGGTGATTAATGCACTTGTAACATGGCAAGTGCGACGGGGATATTGTGCGAGTACTAGATCAATCGGAAATAGACAACACTTGCTGAAAGTAATACTGCTGCTTGCTATAGTATGCTAGTTTTGCTTGCATTCCAGTCAGTGTGATGATGTGACAGCATGCGCATTCACGATGCACGCTAGACAATCTTTTATATAGTGGTGCCTATTTCTCACCCGACACCAAGAGAAGATTACTGTCTGAAAGACACAACAATGTTACAATTTTTGAATTCCAACGAGGTTTTCTATGATTTGTCATTAGGCGTTATATACTGATCCCCATGGAAGCAGTGCAGTACAGGAAAACTAATCAGTCACGAGTAACAAATATTGACACACTTATTATGCCTTTACTGGCTTATCTACCTTCTGTGTTTCTGTGCCACGATATCTCCATGTTCAACATTTCTTTGCCTTGCTGCCACAGTTCAATAAGTCCGTCCTGTCTGTCAGATCCTCCGACTCGGGTGGGAGGTGTCACCATCTGCTAATTACACTGACCATTTCATTGCTGCTTAATGAATGCTGCCATATACAGGCTTTTGCACATAGCTACTGGTGCTGTGTCTGTACCCTGCTCCCCAACACGCTTCCGATAATTGTGTTAACTTTCCTGGGCGCAATATGATACTGGCTTGTGAGGCTGATCGATTTGGACCACTCTGCTCTCCATTTGCATGTCATTTTGTTGCCATGTTACAAACCACATGAGACCACACAATGAATCTTTGCCTTCTAATTTTAGTTGTGCACGATCCCAATGCCGCCTGGCTCCTACAGAAGGATTGCATCTGTACCCTCTTCATTCTTGTCCCAGTGCTGCACCCTCTAGCTGATGGACACTCTAGGTACTACCCCAGTGGGCTCTAATGAGTGCTGCTTGTGTGGACGGTGTGGGTACTACACAAGCAGGATCTACTCGTGGCTTAATCACCGCTCCCAGTGTGTCAGATGACATGTTTGGACCAATCCCTGAGCTCCATTTGGCTGCTGTGCTCAGACCCATGTTACAAAGTATCCTATTGTCTCTTCTTGAAATAGGCTGCTTTTGCTTCTCTAGGCTGTTTCTTACAAAGATTTAGCAGCTCGTTATGTTTTTGTATCCATGTATTAGTCTTGGTTTTCTTATAAGCTGTCTAGGTCTTATTTTTTGTTACCTATTCTTGTTTATCCCCTCATACTTGATTTTTTGTTTTACTAAGGTGTATTTGTCACTTTTTTTGGAGAATTAGGGCCAGATATTCAAAACTTTTCCCGGACTAATTAGCACTGCCTGGCAGGAAAACTTAGCCCGAGAAGAAAGCAAGTTATATTCAAAAGGAATAGCCGGTGCAAAACCAGCTGAAAATAGCAAGCAAAGGAAGCCAGGCAAACAGGGCCAGGGGTGCAGGGCAAAAATTGCACTGGAATTAGACAGCACTGAATATAGCAACAGGGAAGTGCACACTGCAACTGCAGCCCATTAGACTCTGAAGCAAGCCAATGTTGCAGATAGAGAACAGTGTGTGTGATTGCACAGAGATGTCTCACAGCTACTTTAAACGACAATGTAAGCCACACACTGCAGAACTGCGCTATGCTAAAATGTTGTTTGCCCGGGGCTAACCCGATAGCACAGTGCTAACACAATAGCCTGGTGCAAACTGGTTAGCCCAGGGCAAACGTGAGCTATATTCAGAGGTAGAAGACTTGGTTTGCTGGCCAAGGCACCTAGCTTCACCTGAGCTCTTTCCTTCTAAGACTGCTTGAAAGGCAGAGTAGAGAAACTTACCAGAGCAAGGGAGAAGGATTAAGACTTAGGTTGGCTAAGCAGATTTACTGTGTGGTGGTGTTTTATTTTTACTCACAGGGATTGCTACTGTTTGTTGCTAACATTTCATTGCTTTATTTTTCTCTGATTCAAATTGTTGTTGCTGGTATACCTTCTTCTGCATTATTACAAGGTGTGCCTACAGGTGTTAACTAACAGATTACTGCTGTAATCTTCTGATTCAAATTGTCTTTTGCAAGGTATATCTTCTGTTACTGCTTTATTTTCTCTGGAGCAAAGTGTTTCTTACAGGGTATATCTTCTCTGAAATTATACAGGTGGTGCTTTACAGGTTTACAGTTTTATCTAACATTAGGATAAGCTTTCAGGGTTACTGCATTTGTTGTTGACTGATTGTTTCTGCTCTTACCTCCTTGTTCTTTCATCCGTGGTTCTTCTTTTTAGGCAGGGGAAGGGCCCAGCCACCCCCCCATCCCCAACCACCCCACGCTACACTCCTTTTATAGGGTACCACAATTGTGACATTTCCTGTGGCAGAGCAGGAAGGGGCGGATCAGTGGGGCCTCCACAAGGTGATCTCATTTACAGGGGCACTAGTAATTTAACTTGTTATAACAAGTTAAACAAAGCACAATTAAACCATTACTTGCATTTTTTTTCCTTTTTTTCCTTCTAATTACTCTGACTAGGTTCAAACCAGCAACTTATTTGGAATGGATTTCATTAACTGCAGGTACTGTGGAACAATTTTCAGAAGGACAGTCTTACAGGATTTAGGACACTGTCCTACATGCTGAACCTTTGGAGATCTTAGGTCTCAGCTCGAGAGCATGGGCAGAGATTGCAGCCTCAAATTTCATATTGAAGAGGAAATACATTATAAGAACCACCTGCCATTTCCCCAGCATCCAACAGAAAAACCTCGACCGCAGAGGGTAGTTGGTCCAGGAGGTTGGCAGGTGGTTAGGAAAACAAATCAGGTGCCCCATCACTCTCTGCTCTCCAACACATTACCTCCAAAAACCATATAAACACTACAAACAGGTATCTGCCTCTATCTCTGAAATCAAATAAAGAGGCAGAGAGACACTGCAGAGCAGGACACTGCGCACAGGAGCTAGCACAACAATACTCACCCAAATCAGGAACCAAAACTAAACAAGCACAAAGGAAATCAAAAACTTCTGATCATAGGAGACTCCATGATTCGGGAATTGATACCCATCTCCAGCCAGGGGTGATGGTCAGATGTCTCCAGGTACATCAACATGGAGAGACACTGACCACATTGCTAAAGTGTTCACAAAGCAGGAAAACATTGATGTCCTAGTACACATAGGGACTAATGATCTCACCAGCCGGTCAGTTGTGGAGACCAAGGAACACCTGACTAAGCTGGGTGACAAACTATCATCTATTTCATCCGGCATCTCCTTCTCTGAGATCCTGCCAGTCTGGGAGAAGGAGCAGATGGACGGAAGGTCGAGAGAAGGAGAAGGGAGTTAAACACGTGGCTCAAGGACTGGTGCCAGGAAAAGGACACAGATTTGTGAGAACTGGCAGCAGTTCTGGGAGTGAGTTCTTTAAATTTGATGGACTGCATCTGACTAAAGAGAGTCAGTGCATTGGGGCAGAAGTTTGGCGTCTTTGCAGAATATTTAAACTAGCAAATGGGGAGAGGGGTGCAGCACCCTATACGTCGAATGGGAAGAACACCCTCCCCCTCAGCTAGTGGTCAAACAGGAATTCAGCATGTTTGCCGTTCATTTGCATCACCAGGTAAGAAAAAAGGTTTGTCTCCCCATACGATGCACAGGGGTAATGCCAAACTTCACCCAACAACTAACACACCAAAATCTGGCCAATGGAAAATCATGTACACAAATGCTCACAGCCTGGAAATAAGATCCCAGACCTGCAGGCAATAATGTCAGAGGCTAAACTGGACATAGTAGCAATTAGTGAGACGTGGTTTACCAGTAACCACACTTGGGAGACTTCAGTACCTGGCTATGTATTGTTCAGAAGAGACCGAGGTGCAAAGGGGAGGTGGCCTGTATGTTAATGAAAATATCAAAGCTGCAGAAATTCAGAATACACATAAGGAGCCAGAAGAACTGTGGGTCACCCTGGAAACAGGAAATGGGACAGCCATAAGAACTGGGGTTGTCTACAGGCCCCAGACCAGAGGGAGGACATAGACACATTACTGTTAGAAGATATACAAAACATGACAGCTAAAGGGAGGTTCTGATAATGGGAGACTTCAACATGCCAGATACAGATTGGTCAATACCAGCAGGAACATCTGCCAGAACTAGACTCATAGTGGATTCCTGCAGGGAGGCCTCAAACAACTGGTACAGCAACCCACAAGAGACAGGGCTATCCTAGATCTAGTACTGACTAACAAAGAAGGATCACAGATCTCCAGGTAGAAGGTCACCTGGGGCCAGTGACCATCACATGGTATGGTTCAATTTGGCTACTACATCTAAATCATCCTTCCAAGGCAAAAATATGGGACTTCAGAGGAGCTGACTTTGATAAGATGGCCAACAGAGTTAAGCTAGCCCTGGCAAAAAAACACAGGTGAGGAGGTACAGGCAAAGTGGGCAAGCATTAGGATACAATACTTGAAGCAACATCCCATTGTGTTAGACAGAAAAGGAAGTGCAAAAGAAGAAGGAAACCACTTTGGTTCTCAAATACAGTAGCAGAAAAGGTCAGAGCCAAAAGGCTGGCCTTCATGAAATATAAGGGAACACAGCGGGATGAAGATAGGGAGGCATACCAAACTGCCCTAAGGGAAAAGCAGGTAAGGCAGTAAGGCAGGCAAGTCCCAAACTGAGGAAACACTGAGCACGAATAAGAAGGTGACAAGACTTTCTATAGATACATTAGTGAAAGGAGAAAGTCCGAGGGGGTATTGCTAAGCAATGGAGAAAGGGAGCATGTGAGGAGGAGGACCCTGTAAAGGCATCTATCCTAAATAGATACTTTGTCAGTATTTACTGAAGAAGGTAGGGCAGGGCCCACAGCTCAGCATCATGGACACAGGGGAGGAGGTGAGCACTACTCCTCACAAAAGAAAGGGTCCTACAAGAGCTTGCTAAGCTCAGGTGGATAAGGCAATGGGACCTGATGGCATACATCCCAGGGTACTTAAGGAGCTAAAGGTGGAACTAGCAGAGCCATTAGCAGAATTGTTTAGTGAGTCTCTGAGCACAGGAGAGGTCCCAGAAGACTGGAGAAGGGCTCATGTGGTCCCGCTCCACAAGAGTGGTAGCAGGGAGGAGGCGGGGAACTACAGACCAGTCAGTCTTACCTCAGTAGTGGGCAAGATTATGGAGGCACTCCTTAAGGAAAGGATAGTGCAACACCTGGAATCCATAGGGGCACAGGATCCAAGACAGCATGGGTTTACAAAAGGAAGGTCCTGTCAAACTAATCTCATAGATTTCTTTGACTGGGTAACCAGAGTGGTGGACCAAGGGGGAGCAGTTGATGTCGCCTACCTTGACTTCAGCAAAGCTTTTGACACTGTTCCACATAGAAGATTGATAAATAAGCTAGGTAGGCTCGGGGTGGGTCAGAAGTTGGTCAACTGGGTGGCAAACTGGTTGACTGGCAGAAAACAGAGAGTGGTGGTAAATGGTATACAGTCAGAAGAGATGCAAGTCACAACTGGGGTACCTCAGGGATCAGTCCTGGGGCCAGTCCTATTCAACATCTTCATTAGTGACCTACTGATGGACTAGAGGTAAAGGCTTGTCTGTTTGCAGATGACACCAAGATCTGCAACAGAGTAGATGATCCAGAGGGGTGGGCAGAATGAGAAGAGATCTGGATAAACCAGCAAAATGGTCAGAAGAGTGGCAACTGGGATTTAATGCAAAGAAGTGCAAAATCATGCACATAGGGAAGAGAAACCCTGAAGCCACTTATAGGCTGGGAGGGAGTTGCTAGCAGTCACAAAGGAAGAAAGAGACTTGGGCATCATCATCACTGATGACCTAAAATCATCAAGCAGACCTCTAAAGCAGTAGGTAAGGCTAGGGGGTGTTAGATTGTGATAGGGTATCACAAGTCGTAAGAGGAGGTAATAATCCTCTGTACAAGACATTGGTTAAGGCCCCATCTGAGTATCATGCAGGTATTGGAGGCCACACCTTCACAAGGACATTAACCAAATTGAGGCAGTCCAGAGAAGGCAACCAAAATAGTGCAGGGACTGCATCAGAAGACATATGAGGACAGATTAACGGAGCTCAATATGTATACCCTTGAGCAAAGGAGGGAGAGAGTGATATGATCGAGACATTTAAACACCTTAAGGGCATAAACAAGGTGAAAGAGTCTAACATGTTTAAATATAAGAAAAATAGCAGGACAAGAGGACACAGCATGAGATTAGAGGAGGCCGATTAAGGGGAATGTGAGGAAATTCTTTTCACAGAAAGGGTGGTAGATGCATGGAATAGCTTACCACAAGAAGTGGTGGCTATGAATACAGTGCAGGGCTTCAAACAGGCATGGGATAGGCATAAGGGAGCAATACAAATGACTATGAATAGATAGGTCACTGACTGAGCAAGGCCGATGGCACATTTATAAGGTAGAAAAAGAAATGGGCAGACTGGATGGGCCTTACGGTCCTTATCTGCCATCAACTTCTATGTTTCTATGTTTCTATGCTCCCATGCAAATGAGCTTAATTAGGTAATCCATGGGCAAACAGGCACATTTGCATCTCATTATGTGCTGCTTAGCATACATTACCATGCAGTTTGCCCGGTGCTACTGCATGGGGCACACAGCTCCACCTTTTGGTCAGAATGGAAGTACAGACTGGACACCGCAGGCCAAGGCATGCCCACAGCATCCCCTGTTGGTTGGAATGGAAGCACAGGCTGGAAGCAGCAGGAACTGTGTGCTGGCAGGCACAAACAGAGCAGACAACCTGCCCATGCATCACTGCAAGCAGTACAACACAAGGTACATATATATTGTGAGAGAGAGAGAGAGAAAGAGAAAGGGAAGTGATAACTATGTGATACAAAGCTATATATACATATGATGCACACACACACACACACACACACCTGCGTGTGTGTATGATATATATATATATATATATATGTGTATAGATAGATATACACACGCATACGTACTGTGACCATATGTGCTCTTGTAGATGCGCCCCCAACAACATAGGCACCCCACGGCAGGTGTGGGTGGAACACAGTGGGGGGACCCAGGAAAGCATGGGACAGGCATAAGGCATGCCTGGTGGGGGTGGGAGGACATAAGCTGTAGGTCAACTAGGGCTTGCAGCATATCCATTCAATAGGGAACTGGGCAGACTGGCTGGGCCAGGCACTCCTCTCTGCCATTATGGTCCCTGTTTTCATGTGTGCCTGTTGTACACCCTGGTAGTCTAGTGGCCCCCTCCTCAGCCCCAGGCATGATCCCTGACCTCCGTAGCCGCTAAAATGTGATTTATCCATGGTGGTGTAGTGGTCCCCACATCTCCAACACGATCCCCGTCCTCTGGTATCCTGGGCGAGGAGAGAAAATTTCATTGGTGGTGAGTGATCCCCACCCACAGCATGATCCTCAACCCCTATAGCCATGGTAATTTAAGATTTTACCTGGTAGTCTAGTGGTCCCCCAACATGATCCCGTCTTCCGGTAGCCACCGACTGTGGTATGCATGAGTCCTACTGAAATGAATCATTCATTTCAGTCATGCTCATTCATTCCACAGTCTTTGGATAGCCATGGTGGTGAGAGGAGGCTGAGCTGGTCTCCAGCTCCTATAGGAAGTATTATGGGGCAATGGAGGCGCACTGCCAGGTGGGGGACCACTACACCACCAACAGAATTTACTCTTTCTTGAGGCTACCAGTGAACAGGGATCATGTTGGGAGGTGGGGACCACTAGACTACCAGGTAAACTATGAAAATACCACAGCTATGGGTGTCGGGATCATGCTGGGGTGGGGGACCACTAGACTACCAGGTACAATCTTAAATTACTGTGGCTATGGGTGTCAGGATTCATACTGGGGGTGGGGACCACTAGACTACCAGGATTATTGATATCCTGACCACAGAAGGTCCCGATGTGGGGGCACCGTTGCAGTACCACCTGCTTTTTTTCGGTGATATCTAGCACCACACTACAAGTCACACTAATGCCTGTAGCATGGTGCTATACCTTTGAATATGCTGCACTGCTGGCATTCCTGGGCACTCCCCTATCTGCACCCCTCCATACCATTATCTATTAGTGTCAGCGCTACCACACAGAGCCGGCACTAATAGGGCTTTTGAATATTGCAGCCTCACACAAATCCAGCTCTATTCCAGTGCTATGGATTTGCGCTAGGTGCAAAGGTTTGAATATCTGGCCCCAAGTGTATAAAACAAATTAGTTTCCAAATTCAGATCAGGAGCAGAATCAATGAAGGAACAACCAGAGGAATCCAATTCTTGTTGAAAAGAAATTTAATCAAGTGCCACCAATCTCCTAAAATATACAAATTTGGATCGGGCTCAACAGCAGTTTTTTTTGTTTGGAGGCCCACAAAGTATGATTGCTATCATTATCTGCAAGAGCACCAGATTCCATAACTCTGTCTGGCCAAGACACCAATATGCAATCTAAAATAGTATTTTACTCTCTTATAGTTAACTCTAGTTTATAGCGATATAATCTAGTTTAAATTCAGGTCAGATGTTATATCTTTTAATTTTGGGAGTCTGGAGTCAGCACAGTCAGCTTTAATGTCACCAGAGTAGCTTTGCTAGTAACCTGGGAAAATGTAAATAACTTCAAGTACTTAATTTTAGCATCTCCTTACACTAAGTTAATTATTTTTTTTTTTTGAAATTCAAGTTTATTAGTTTCAAAGATAATACAACCAAAACCATAATGATTAAAGAAACAGACCAGTAAATCCAAGTCAGACAAACCCCCTCCACCCCCTCCCTTTAACCAATATGATAAACAATAGGCACATCCAAGAATAAAACAACATAAAATGTCTATCTATCAATCCATGTGCCAAAGATAAACCCCCTCACCCCCCCTCCCCCTCCCAAGGTGCACCCACTAAATCGTAAGTTAACAGTTTCTGACATCTGGATATCACTCCTATTAAACAGCCCATCTAATATTCAGATCCACCGTCCAAGTTATAATAAGGAAAACATGACTTAATATCACAATAAGACGGTA
This sequence comes from Neoceratodus forsteri, assembly GCA_016271365.2. Classification (NCBI taxonomy): domain Eukaryota; kingdom Metazoa; phylum Chordata; order Ceratodontiformes; family Ceratodontidae; genus Neoceratodus; species Neoceratodus forsteri. Next base: position 12,815,831 of record JADMNL010000027.1, read on the forward strand.
TACTGAGATAACAGCTATTGCACTATATAGTATGAGGGTCCAGGATCAGGTCGCAGTTTATCCTAAGGTAAGCAAAGAGACTGAAGCTTACCCCATCTTTTATAAAATGAGTCCATACGGTTCTTATAACTAGCAATCAAATTTTCGGACTGGAGATATGACACCAACTCCTTTAACCAGTCCCATAGGATAGACCAATTGATCCTTCCAATGCCTTAAAACCAACTTTTGACTGCCATAGATATCAGAGCCATATGGTACCTACGCCCACACTGTCTATCGGAGAAAAGTCACCCAGTACACAAATTCCAGGAGAGAAAATATGCTCAGACTCCAGAAGGGGATCCAGGGTCTCCGGATCAAAGTCCACAATGGGGCAACCTTGATACACTCCCAAAAATATGAATCAAAGTGCCCTCATCTTGAGAGCACCTGAAACACACTGGGACAGGAATCAGCTTCGTTGAAAAAGCTTGACCGGAGTAAAGTATAGGTTATTAACAATATTATATTGGACTAAAGCGAAACCTGTCCCTGTAGATAATTTATGTAGGTTAGGCCAAAGGTTCTCCACAATGGTTTCCTGGAAGAAGATGCGGCCCAGACCGGGGACCACCAACCTCCTCCCCAGAGTTAAAAGTCAGGAGGTAGGAGTATTCTGCGAAATGGAGGGGTGGACGCCAGCAAAATAACATTGGAGAAAAAGGGATGAACCGCAGATTGTTTAAACACCATTCCAAACTTACTACTCAGCAGATGCCGGAGCTGAAACACCTTGAAAATCTCTCGGCTTGGGATATCAAATCTGGTTAAAATATCACTTGATGTGAGAAGCGAAGCATGGCTGTACAGATGCTCAACCCTAGAATCTTTAAGTTGTGGGAGCCAGTTTGTTCCCAACCAAGAGTCCCTAGAGTAATATTAGGTTAAGAGAAATCGCTGCCTAAGTCCGTATGGTTAGAGATCCGAAAACCTAAGGCACTGGGCCCACACTTTAAGAGAAGTTGCCACCGTATCATCCAAGATCAATTGTGAGAGGTTTTAGGGTAAGATAAGGAAGAGTGGATATATCAAATTTAAGCTCAGAGAGGAAAGCCGATTCTACCTGAAGCCAAATTGGGGAAGGTTTCCAGGCTCCGCAGAACCACCTTCCCAACTTGGATAGGTGAACCGCCCAGTAGAATAGCTGAAAGTTCGAAGTCTTAGGCCTCTCTATCTTTGGGAAGTGACAAAGAGCCGATGAACATCGCACCTTTTCCCTCCCCAGATGAAAGTGGAGAACAAACTATGAAGCTGCTGAAAAAGGAAAGAGGAAGCCAAAGGTTGGTAAGGTTCAGTGGGAAAAAATCCGGGGAAGAACGTTCATCTTGATAATATTAATTCTGCCCCACAAAGAAATAGGAAGGGATGCCCAACGCTGCAGATCTTGAGTAATCGAGTCTCTGATCTTAATTAAATTCAGTTTTTTGAGCGGTAGTGGATCAGTAGAGAAGTGGATCCCCAGATACTTAATTGAATTGGAAGCCCACCTCATGCCAAAAGAAGAGAAACATCTCTTAAAGGTATAATCATTTAAGGGAAAGATCTCACATTTTGAAATATTTAGCTTATAACCAGAAAGGGAGCTGAACTGTTTGATAATGTCCAGGGCTGCGTCTAATGATACTACTGGGTCTGACAGATGTAAAAGAACATCATCTGCATACGCAGAAAGAACTAACTCCCGATTATAGAATCCGACCCTCTTACCTGAGGGAGGACTTAAGACTAATCAATAGGGGCTCTAGGTATAAATTAAATAATAAAGGAGAGAGGGGCAGCCCTGCCTAGTGCCAGCAAGAAGACTGAAAGAGGGGATAATACCCATTGCAATAGATTTTGCAGAGGGCATCTATAAAATACCGAATCAGATTCAGAAAGGAGGTTGGGCCCATTTCTTCCATGACGGTCCATAAAAGGTCCAGTCAACCGATCAAATGCTTTCTCAGCATCTAAAGAGACTAAAACTATTGGATCCGAAACAGACCGGGCATGTTACGAGATATGCAATAGAGTCCTCAGATGGTCAGCTGCTGATCTTCCGAGACAAAACCTGCCTGTTCAGGACTCAAAAGCTCCACCCAGATCTTTTAATCCTCTCAGCAAGTATTTTGGCTAGTATCTTACCATCGTAGTTCTGAAGAGAAATGGACGGTAGCTAGTCGGTCAGAAGGGTCCTTATCCACTTTAGAATTAAAACTATAGTGGCCTCGAACAAAGTCGGATCAAGATCCACTGCGACCGGAAGGTAATTATATAGTTTAAGCAAGATAGGAACTAAATCTTTCGCAAAACCTTGTAAAAATTCTCTGGGAACCCATCTGGGCCCGTGCTTTGTCCGGAGCCAGAGAGGCAATAGTGCTCAGTTTCTTCGGCTGAAATAGGAGCCAATAAGCTCGCTTGTTGGGCCTCCAATATACTAGGACACCAATACCTCTAACATAATTACTGACCTCTACCTCGTATGAGATGTCGGAGAGGACTGTAAGATTGAATAGTATTCCTAAAGACCTGAGCAATCTCTGGGTGAGGAAACAATACTTCCAGATGAGGAAACCAGAGGGAATAAGCCTTGAACCTTCTATCGTACGCAAGTGCAGGGCCAATAATTTACCGGATTTCTCACCGAGATCAATGTACTTAGCCTGAGTTCTAACCAGACAATACTCTATCTTTTCTTTCAGAAGGTCCGAGTATTCAGTCTTAACTGAAAGGAGCTCTTTAAGGTCCGAAACTGAAGAAGTCGAGGAATACCTACCTTCTAACTCCCTTATCCTATCCACCAACTCTAACGACCTAGCCAACCGGGTTTTTTCCCTAAGTGAAGCCATCTTAATAAGGTCGCCTCTAAGGTAGCACTTTAAAGCTCCCCATATCATGTCCACTCTGGGGGTGGAATCCATGTTGTCAGCCAAAAAGAGCAAAATTTTAACGCTAATCTCCGAAACACAATGCCGGTCCTTTAATAATTGCGTATTTAATCTCCACATGGAGTCACGAGAATAATCAGGACTTGAAGAGAGGTGTAACCAAACCAAAGCATGATCTGACACTATAATCGGCTCTATACCAGATAAAGACATGCTAGGGAGAAAAGATAAACTAACTAATATCATATCCAATCTCGATTTAGTGCCATGTGACTGGGATTGAAAAGAAAAGGCCCGACAAGAAGGATTGGCAATACGCCACGGATCACCTAGGCCTAACATTGAAACCATTTCACAGAGAGCCTTCTGGGCCGAGGAGGGCGCACGCCTGTCCAGGGGCTCTCTATCCAACGACGAGGGGAAAGGCACATTCCAGTCCCCCCCTAACACATATTGAGTTGGCAAAAAAACAGCCAATTTCTCTGTCAATTTCGTGAAAAATTCAGGATTACCTCCTACCGGTCCGTATACCGAACCTAGAACTACACTCACTCCGTTCAGGTTCCCTTTAACTAGAATGAATCTCCCTCTGGTCTGAGCATACCAAATCCTTGGTAAATAAAACATGTCGTTTGACGAGAATCGCCACCCCTTTACTAAAATGAGAATTCCCAGCAAGGTAAACTTGGGAGAACCCAGACCGAGAAAGCAGCTTGGCCTCATCTCTGCCTAAATGTGTTTCTTGCAAGAACAAAATGTCCGTGCGGAGCAGAGAGCAATGATTAAAAACCTGCAGGCGTTTGACCTGATCCCTCTCACATTCCAGGATACTATTTTAATGATACTCCTAGCCATTTTAACTTTATCTCACAGCAATTGGATATCCAGAGAAAATAGCCCCAACATACTATAGCAGGGTGCACCTCCCTTATAAAAAGTTTGAAACCCCATCGTACGAATCCCTCCCTCCCTTCCCCTATACAAACATACCCCAGACCCGAACGAAGATTAAATGAAACATCAACGTGTAACCCCTCCCCATGCCCCCCAACCCCAGATTCTAAAATGATTTAACAAGCTAACCACCCTAAAAAGGCCCCCAAACAAGACTGTTGGACCCAATGCTATAATCGACAACATAGACCCTCCCCAGAACACCCAAAATACAAACCCCACAAAAACTATGTACAGATGGGGTCCGCACAGCAGTAGTCCAAAAACAACCTAATACCCCAAGTTAACTCAACAATTCCCAACGTGAATCTCCAACCCCCGAGCCGAAAAGCAAAAGATATTGTCAAAATCCAAACTCCCTCAGCATGGATATAACCCCATAACTATCAACCAGCCCCTACTACCAATCGCCCAGGGCAGAGATTAGCTACCCCATGCACGGCCTCGTGATCCCACATCCAGCACGCAGATTCACCAAGCTCCCCCATAGCCGCCCGCCCCCACATACCACAATATAGCAAAGAGTTGAGAAACCTTAGAAAAAGGGGTGAGGGGGAGGAGAACTGGCAGATACACCTAAACCTCTTAAGCCCCAGTATCAGCCATTCTTTAGGTGACCTTCCCTAGACAGCCCCACAACAGACCTCCACACCTCAATAACCTAACTAGCCACCTACCGGATCAGCTCCAGATGAGGAACGGAAACATTCCAGCACACACCCTCCAGCAAAGGACAGCAAGGTGGCTCCTCGGAGATTGAGATAGCGGTTGCCGTTTCCCAGGGGCCCATATTACTGCTGTACCATTACTGGTCCGCTCCCCAGGAAGTTCCCTCCGGAAACCACTCCCCAGAAAAAAAAAAAAAAACGTTCCATGCCGGCATATCATTCATAAGCGGGACCGACCACCAAAACCAGGCCCTAACCTAGCGACCCATCGCGCCCACCTTCCGCTGCCATCCCAGTGGAAGAACTCAAAGAAAGCTCAGACAGCCAGACCAGACCAGGGAAAAGACCACCACAAAGCACAGCACAAAGGTAGGTGACGAAAGGGATGGGAGAGGATGACACAGAAGGCAAGGGGACGCTACGACAACCAACAAAATCAGACACAAACACCATTAAAACACAAAAAGAACATTAAGGACAGGCATTAATACAGCCTCCAAAGTCTTTCGGCAGTCTTCAACCGATCCCTTAAACAGGTCAGGCAATCTGCTGGTAAGCTCCTTGTGGACGCCTAGGGTATTGAAACTCGTGGCTGAGCCTCCTACAGTCACTTTTAAGGTCATGGGATATATCATCCTGAAAGGTATAGCTGCTGCTATAAGCTTCTGAACTATTTGATGGTACGCTGCCCTCTTCTCCGTATCTCCTTGGGAAGGTCCTGGGCAACCGAATCCTCGAGGTACCCCACAAAACTCTTTAAGCTCTCGGCCTTCACATACACATGCTGCCTTTCCAGGTAACTTAAAATTTGATGATAATTGGACGTGGGGGGGCCCCAGCTGTAGGTCGAGGGCTCAATGAACGATGAGCCCTTTCAAGATGGTAAGAGGCATTTATGGGAGATGGGCCCACTATCTTCACAAAAAACCTCTGCAGGAAGGCCATAAGGTCTGGGCCTTCTTCCATCTCCGGAAGACCAATTATAAGCAAGTTATTTCTGCGGTTTCGCCCCTCTAGGTCCTCAGTCTTAAGTTGGAGTTTCTTCACTTGTTGCTTTAAATCAGATATCTCCATTTCAGCCCTGGATCTCCAGTTTTCAACAGAAGCCACCTTGACCTCCACATCAGAGACCTTTTAACAACATCAGAGAGGTCGCCTCTAGGATTTGAGCTCTCCTGTAAGATCAACAAGCAGCTCTTTCAAAGGTGCAAGCTCCTGGAGGAATTTATCCTCTGATAACAACGTAGGCTGTGGTGTTTTATCACTTCCATGGTCGGGCCTAGCTGGGGCCTGGTTCCTCTGCTTCTTTGCGGCCTTCTCAGGGGAAGCTGGAGGGGTGTGCTTGGTGAGGGCCTGTCTTGAATCCACCTCCATCACGCTCCAGTTAAGGCTTAAAAGTCCAAAACTAGGATTCTTATCAATAGCAGAGAGTTATAGAACTTACTTTTTAACTTTATTTCCAAAGAAAAACGCGTCCAAATGCACTTTGAATTGCAGATTAGGCGGCCAGAGGGGGGAGCTCAGGATCTCAGCTGCTGCTCAGATGGATGCCATCACGTGACCCCTACACTAAGTTAATTACTTAAAGTCACATACTGGGCAAGATCCCACAATGGTGAGCCTATTATGATTACTGATCTTCCACATTTATCTAATCAATCAATGTGTGCAAGAACACAAATCCTTAAGTTTTTTTAAGGAGTCCTTGATCCCACAGATTCAAAGTGAATCAAATATTCACCTCTTGCTCCAGGGAAGCCCTCCACATCTTCTTGGAGAAGTTTGCCATGGCCCACTCTTCTCTCCAATACACTCAAAGTACCCTCTTCCACACTGCCTTTTCTAGGTAACAAATTGTTGGTGCAGAACACTGATCTGAAGACATTGGTTTATTACAAACCCACTAACTCACATAGCTTTCTCCTACACAGCTCCTTCCATCCCAAACATGTTAAGAATGGTTTGCCATATTTGAGGTTTCTTAGACTTCGCAGGTACTACAGTGAAGATGATGATTTTGCTGAGCAGGCTGAAATAATGCAGTTTTCTTTATAAACAAGGAATACACAAAAATCACAGTGGACAGGGAACTCCTCCCAGGTCAGTAATATGCCTCGTAACCTTGACCCTTATGAGGTATACTCTCACACAATAAAGACAACGAATTCCGCTTGTGCTTCCTTCTATTCTAACACCCCTTCTCGTCACAGGATCATCACTAAGAACTTCCTTTTCTGCAATCTGATATTGAAGCTTCCTTTACAGAACAACCCATTGCTTCATCAGAGACCATGCAGCCTGCAGAATCTCCTGGATGAAGCAGCCTACATACTCCTAACAATTCCTTCCTACCACTACCAAAGGTTGGTGACAAAACACACTGTTATGCCTGCAAATTAATTTCTAGTGTTATTGAAATTCAAGGTCCCACAGGTATTGTTCACATCACCGAGGGGTTTTCGTGTACCTTCAGTAATGTGATATATTGTATTCTTTGCAGGAAGTGTGTAGCTATCTACATCAGAGAAACTGACATATGCCTGGCTGACTGATTCAGGAAACATTACAGGGCAGTCAGGAATGGTGATGCTGATAAACCAATAGTATCCCATTTTACCTCCAGGGTCCATAATGTCAATGTTCTTTCTGTTTGTGTCCTTCAGCAGGGATGCTGGATGCTGATCAAAGGAAAACCATGGAAACTAAGCTGATTATCTGCCTAAGCTCCCAGCAGCCCTATGTTTAAATAACAGTCTTGTTTTCTACTAACATCTTTCAGCCACCTTATGGTTTACCACTCTAGTCTGTCATTTTCACTTCCACCCCATCATATCTTTGCTTGCATGACGGTACATTTACATGTGTGGGCATGCTTGCACACACTACCATCCAGTGAGAAAGAGAGAGAGAGAGAGGTGTGTGTGTGGGGGCATGCTTACATGGGCATTCCAGCTATGTGTGCTAATCTATTTTCATTTTCTACAGATGTCTGTTCCTCTGTTTTTCCCCACATTTGTTACCTTTCAACCTTTTCACAAGGCCCTGTTAATTGGTCCCACTTGAAGACTCCTCAGCTCATTCTACCCTACAATGCCTTTTCATACCCAACATCACCTTTTTGTTTTCCAGCTTCTATTCTTACCTTGCCTCTTATCACTTTTCTTCAGATCTTCCCTTTGTTTTCTTCCTTCATATATGTATCCTTTATTTCCTCTACCTCCAATTACTTTGCTTTTTCTCTTTTAGATAATTCAGAAGAAGACCTATGGTTGAAATGTTGTTTCTTACCCTATTTTCTATTTTCAGTGTGCATTTAATATTATCATTTTGTTTTGGTTTCAGACCACACAGTAAAGCAGCATCTTGTTTTAGTATTTAAACTTGGTGCCACATTAAGGCATCTCCGTAACTGACATATAAATCTCCTAAAATTCTTGCTCAAACAAAAGAAAACACATATACTTTGTTACAGTTATTAACTACTCAAGCAAGACTTCCTAGATGTCAACAAAACCATGTGACTTGTCAGATGGAGATTAAGAAATGAACCAGACCCAGACAGTTAAAGAATGCCAATCTGCCCATCTAATGTTGGTCCATGGATAACAAGTGTAAAAGAGTGAGTAAGAAGAATGAACAGTTACAGGTTCTAGTCTTGCACAAGGAACATGGACTATTACCCTAATACTGGCACTGTAGTTCAGTACAAGAGGCTGCTGCACTATTAAGGTGCCACCATTCACATGAGATGTTAAATTGAAGTCTCTTCTACCCATGTTGAGTGATTGTCCAAGTGGAAGTTAAACATCCCATGGCACTTATTATAGGAGATGAAGAGTTATTCCTAGTGTCCTGCCAAAATTTGCCCTTTAATTACAACAGCAACATCAATCTGTTGGAAAGGGTTCAAATACAGCTCTCTAGATCTATAAAGGGTTTAAATAATAAACCATACCAGGAAAGGTTGGCATCCCTCAATCTATATTCCTTACATTATAGAAGAACTGGGAGACCTATGTTTACTATATAGACTGATGGAGGATAATAATCTCTTTAGCAGAAATAGGACTTTAAGAATAATCTCGAGGATCAGTACTAGGAAACAAAATAAGCAGCTCCTTCTTCAAACGTGGAATCTCAACTTGCATAAATCCTGGTTCAGTTATAGAATGGTGGCATTATGGAACGATCTTCCACATGATGTAGTGAGCAGCTCCAGCATGAATAGTTTCAAAAATGGGCTGGATAGGCATTTCAGGGACAACATTTTCCAATTTTAAATTAAACCAGGAAACTGCAAGCTTTAAAGGACTAAGGTCTATAAGCTTGACTACACCTATGAAACCAATGAAACAGGTCCATGTAAACCAACCCCAGACACACCAGGAAATGAGCTGTCAAAGCTCAGTGTGAATTTTCAGGCCAAGCATTACATATAGAATAATGCCTATCAGATCACCTTCAGGCGACACACATAATTTCACACTATGCTGTTTGATGACTCAGAACAACTGTGGTTATGCATGAGACAGAAAACTCCATAATAACTGGGTTTAACGTCATACCCTGTATTACCTTATTTGTATAGTAAAGATTTATGGCTGATATGAGGTGTCACCAATTATAAATAAAATAAAATAACATAAAATAAATAAATACCTGCATACACACATACGTGATAGTCAATGAGCACTCTATCGTTCCAAAAGGAGGTACCTGTGGAACTCAGATTACCAGGCTGGATTCACACAGAGGGCAGGAGGCACAACTGCCTAAATTGAGTGGACAGACATAACACTGACCATAATGTGTATAAATCAATGATTCAGCCCATTTTAAAGTTTTGTACACTTGTGTGGAACTCCAGCCATAACCATTAACGCTTGCAGAATTTTCAAATTCCACTGGAATGGAATTCCACAAGATTTCAGAAAATCCACCTAATTCAGCAAAATTCATGGATTACATACAATCCAGATTCCGTGATAACACAAGGATATGTTGTATGCTGGAGCCCAGATCTGCAAAAATAAAGTTATGAGCAAATGTTGGAACATGTTTCCTTATAGCTTAGTTAGTGTTTCACATTTTTACCCCAAATTTTGAAACACAATCTTTTTTTGACCACTCCTTCTGAAACTGACAGGTGTCATTTATAAAACAATGGCTGAAATGTCATTTTGCACCACAAGTGTTAAAACACATTTAGGGTAGGGTCTGAGAACTGACAGCTGTCACATTCATGAGGTGGTGTGAAAAAATGGTCATGCTGAAAAGTTGGGGTCAAAATATTGACAATTACCACAGTGACTTGCATGCATTGAAAATTTGCCATGTAGACTCATAACATTGTTGTTTTCTCATATCTTACCCTACATTTTCAACATAGCCTTCTTAGGACCCCACATAGCCTTTGTATGAGGCCACCTCATGAACAAGGCAGAGAAAATATTCAAATCCTGCCCAAAAGGTGATTGTATGCCACAAGTGTGAAAACACATTTTGGCCAGGATTTGAAAAATGACAAGTACCAGTCCAACAAGTAAAGTCTGCAAAAACACAAAGCGGGAGGGAAGGCACAAAATGTAGGGGAACTACCCCTCTTACAAAGCACCGATTCCACAACAAATAGTAAGCTCTTGTGGAACAGACAGTTTATGATTGCTTCTGAATTCACTACTGGAGCAATAACTCAACTCTGCTGTGGAGCATCAAAACTAGGTAAAATCCAGATTCCAAAAATACCGTAGTACACTAGAAGTACTATGTACTAAAGCAAAAACTTTTATTTAAAATGATAAAGAAGAAAGAAGCAAGTTACAAAGCAGGCCAGTCAATGACCACACTTTCCCCGGCTCTTCGGGTTTAAACAATCCTTTCTCAGGGAGCGGAGTTATTGAGCCATGGAGAACAGAAGTGAATTAAGAAACAAGAGTAAACTTTCTATTTCACAGGAGTGCACTATTTGTTGTGGAATTGGCAGTTTGAAAAATGACAGCTTTCAAATTCATGAGTTGCTGCAAAGAAATGGCTTTGCTGAACATTTGGTATAAAAATATTGAAAACTACCAAAAATTTCAATGTAAGCTCATAACTTTGTTGTTTTACAATATTTTTAATCCAAATTTTCAACATAGCCTTGTTATGACCCCACCTCATGAACAAGTGTGGAGATAATTTTCAGCTCCTGACCGAACGATGATTTGACGCAGCGATCATGAAATCACCTTTTGGAACAGATTTACCTAATTTCACTGCCATTGTTCATGAGGTGGGGTCCCAAAAAAAGGCATCTTGAAAATCTGAGGTAACAGTATTCAAAAGTGACCAGATTATGACAAGTTCAAAACCCCATTGAAATACATTGAACCGCATACCTGATTTCCTCAGTTCATGGTCCATTGTTTAAAAGTGAAGATATGTCTGTGGTCCAGAGAGGATTATGGCATTGAACCACTGGTAGGTAAGTAAAGGCCTGGGGAGGTGTCGTGGTGGGTGCTGAGTGGGAGGGTAAGGTGGGGGACAGTAATGGAGGTGGCAGCAACAGACATTGATGGATGGTTTTTTTTATGAGGTGTATTTAAAAACTATGAGGGATGGTTTCTTTATTTCAGGTGCTGACGCTGGGGATTGTGTACCCCCAGTGTTGGAGTTACATTTGGCATCACCGGGGTTGGGCTCCTGGTGTTGCAGATGCAAACCAGGCAGGGTGGTGGGTAGCAGCCAGCACAGGGATTGCGCTACCTGTGCTGGAATATTAACATGCTTTGGTTGGGCTTGGGTGGGGTGGTGGTGGGTGCTGAGTAGGAAGATCAGGTGGGAGGACAGTAGATAAGTAAAGGCTTGGGGGTGGGATGGTGGGTGCTGAATGATTTTACTGGGTATATTAAAAAAAACTATGAGGACAGTTTTCTTTACTTCAGGTGGCAACAGTGGAGATTGTGCACCCCATTGTCAGTGTTATGTTTGGTAGCACGGAGGTGGGCTCCCCAGTTGCAGAAGCAAAACAGGCAGGGTGGGGAGTAGTAGCTGGCATGAGGGATTAGGCACCCTGTGCTGAATATTAACATGCATGGGTTGGGCTGGGGGGGACAGTTATGTATGCAGCAACAGACATCGATGGCTGGTCTTCTTTTTTGCAGGGTGTATTTAAAAAAACTACGAGGGATGATTTTGTTTATTTCAGGTGGAAACACTGGGGATTGGCACCCTCAGTGTCAGTGTCATGTATGGTGGCACCAGGGATGGTCTCCCCGGTATTGAATCAAAATAGGCAGGGTGGGGGTAGCAGTCAGCATGGGGGATTGGGTGCTCCTTACCAGAATATTGACATGGATTGGGCTGGGGAGGGGGGACAGTTACTGCAGCAACAGCAACAGACACTGATGGATGGTTTTCTCTTTTACAGGGTGTAATTTAAAAAAAACATGAGGGACAGTTTTCATCAGGCTGAGCATGACAGATCAGCTGTGTTTGCTGAGCGGGGTTATTTAGATGAAAGGAAAGAGCCACCCTATGATTGGTTCAGCTCTCTCTTTTGAACTACACAAAGATTCCACCCAGCAAGCCAGAACAGTGTCATGATCAGCCTAGCCAAAGATTGGTGTGGCACTACAAGCCCCTTGCAGACCACTCTGCTTTGGACTGACAGTGTCACACCTCTCAAAACCCACTTTCATAACAAAGTGTTCATTGCATGTGTGCACATGGCAAACATAAAAAGTGAGTCCATCTAGTAAAGTGCATGTAGAATTATTTGCATAAATGAAAATTATGATGTGGCCAAGAAAAAGCTGGAGTTAAAATTCATTGAAACAAGATGGGACCAATCATGTGAACAGATTGAAAGTATTATCAGAGTGCCTGACAGACCTGTGGGGGTAGTATGGGCAAATGTATCCACACATACCAAAATCAAAGCCATAAGTAGTGGGCCACCACCACCACTAATCCAAGCCGTTCTAAAAGATAAAACACCAGCTCTGTGCCCATGACAATTATGAAATTCTAACAGTATAAAAATAGTGGTGTTACCAATAATACAATGATGTTCGTACAATTGTGATTTTGATATGCCTTTTGAGGGCATGGTTTAATAGCCATCCACCTGAAGGGGGCAGTAAGAATGCAGATCTTCATTCTGAAGTGTTAATGCTCATATCACAGTTTACTCATAGCATAAGGATTTACTGGCTATGTATTTGGATGTTCAGTATTGCATGGAATCTGGATATTATATATTCATATGCTAGCAATGAATCTTGCTTGCTTTATCTGTATAATTCCCTTATGTTTTACATTATCATAAGTATTGTAAGACATGTACTAGTATATGCAGCCCATGATGCATTGCATTGTGGGGACATGTGTGATTTTGTATTACTTTAAAACTTGGCTTCCCAGCCAAATGCCCTTTGGGGTAACCATTACCTCAGTGCTTGCACACAGAGGTTCTTTGTCTTTTAAATAGTTTTTTTTGTTTTAATTGGGTTCACCACAATATAACCCAGATAGACCATCTTAGGGTTGCTGGTTCATTCCACTGGGGTGTCAAATAGATGAGGCATACTGATGAGTCCTGGTAGGACCCTTTACAAACTGTGTGGGAGGCCTTTTGGCACCATGCATTTCTGCTTAAAGTTGAACCAGCATAATATTCTGTGGTGATTTGCATATGCAGCCCATGATGCTTTGCATTGTGGGGACATGTGTGATTTTGTATTTCTTTAAAACTTGGCTTCCCAGCCAATTGCCCTTTGGGGTAACCATTGTCTCAGTGCTTGCGCACAGAGATTCTTTGTCTTTTAAATAGTTTTTTTGTTTTAATTGGGTTCACCACAACATAACCCAGATAGACCATCTTAGGGTTGCTGGTTCATTCCACTGGGGTGTCAAACAGACATGGCATACTGATGAGTCCTGGTAGGATAAAACATGTGTCTATGTCTTCTGTTGGCACCCTCTGCAAACTGTGTGAGAGGCCTTTTGGCACCATGCATTTCTGCTTAAAGTAGAACCAGCATAATATTCTGTGGTTATTTTAATATGCAGCCCATGATGCTTTGCATTGTGGGGACATGTGTGATTTTGTATTTCTTATGTACTAGTAAAGGTGCATTTATGTATTTTTAATATTGTGTTTTATAATGTTATTTAACTTATTTTATAACTGAGCTATACAATCTTCAGCCATGATTTTCATGATTGTAATAAATGATCAATCATCTCTGTTGTGACAAAACTGGGAAAACTAACACTTAGCAGCCCTGACGTTTTCAAAAATTATTAGGTCCCTGAAGAAGAGGCAGTGCATCTCATGTGAGGGAGCATTCTGGTCAGTTTTTTTCTTCACCTCACTTCAATAAACAATTGTTATACTTGACTCCCTGTAAGTTCAATGTTTTTGTTTTGCTTTTAGTCTAAATTTTGTGCACAGATTGAACTGCAAAATAAAAAAAACTATAATATACATAGACTTCCATTTAAAAAATCTCACAGTTTCATAATTCATAATATTCTTCAACAAATTCCATGAATTATTTACTGCAGAAGCAGAATTAGTGATTTTGTGGCGATTCTACCTGTAAAATGTAAGTATTTGGTGCAGAACACAACTAGCCTACAACTCTGGAATACATGACAGCTTACAGTTTACAAGAACATCAATCATGCTGGTTAGTTTGGGGTTGACGGGTAGGTTGATTAGATTTAAAGTCACTTGCTGCCCTGCTGCTAGCTGAGTAATCATAAGAAGTAGGGACTAGACATTTTACTGTGTACTGTCTCTTTAAGAGCTGCCTGAATTGCAGTTATAAATAATCTGAGAGGAGCTCTGTTGAAAGATGTAACTATTTGCTGAAAATCATTTAGAGTGATAATGATAATGCAGTTTGTCTAACCTGCCATCTTTACAGCAAGGACTGTTTTGTTTATCTCACAATCTTGGTCCTCGACTGCGAATTGGACCAATCAGTACTGTGGGACCTAAATGGAGCTGGACTACAGGAGCTGTCTGGAGTAAAAATCTGTAGGAATAGTAATTTTGGGCTTTGTGCCTTTTTGCACCTGAAGGGGAGCCTTTGTTGTGATTGACAGGAGGATCAGCCAACCGAACCTTTTGGATCTTGGGGAATTTCTCAGGCTGCTGCAGCTAGTTTCAGTTTTGAGCTGAGAAGTGAAGAAGTAACAGCTCAAATGATTTTTGAGCAGCAGTTCTGTGTAGTTTTGCATGGGAGAACTGTGAAAGGCCTGAGTTTTGGCCTGCAGGTCTGCCTGCTGTCCCTGAGAGGGAAAACAGAGTTTATTCGGACTGAATCCGAGTTGTGAGGACTATTTAAGCCACTGGACTGTGACCAGGCTTTAACCTGAAGAAGACTGAAGATTTGCTGAATGTGATCAGCCTGTCAGGTTTTCAGCTGCTTTGAATCCCAGTTTGCAGAGACTTGCAATCGTAAACCGGAGCGGTTTGCCTGGTACAGTAGAATTTCAAAGGAACATAGAAACATAGACTTTGACGGCAGATAAGGACCGCTGACCCACCTAGTCTTCCTATTTCCTTACATGTAAATGTGCTGTGTATCGAAGAGGGTCATGATTTGGTTCCCACTGTGTAAACTGTGTTCTGCTTGCTGGTACCGTAGAATTCTTTACATGTAAATGTGCTGTGTATTGAAAGTGGGTCATGATTTGGTTCCCTACTGTGTGAACTGTGTTCTGCTTGCTGGAAGCTTTATCCAGCCTAATTGGACTGAATCTGCATTCATGTCCGTTCGGCCTGGGCCATGCCACACTGGCCCTGCCAGACTACCCCACTGCACAGAGAAAGCCACTGACGAGAGACCTGCCTGGGGATCAGCCCCCTTCTCCATGCTTGAACAGGAATGACGCCTCGGCGAATAGTGTGAGCTCTGCTTCTCCTTGCACTCCAGATTAACCACCTGCTATCTCGATTTTTGTCCAGCCTGTGTCCAGTCTTGGGTATCGTGAGTAATCATCAGGGTAGCTCCCTGCAACAACAGCCTAATCTAAAAGTGTGTCATCTGAGTGTCTTGTTGTTTTCTTTTCATGAACTGAGCCCTCTGGCTCTGGATTACAAATAGTGTCTGTATTGTGCATGTTATTTTCTTCCATCACAGGGCCCCAACCAGCTGCAATGTTCCTGGCTAGCCCACCATTCTCTATCTGGGTACCCAGAGTGTGTGACTGTTTATGGACCCTGAAGTGCATGCATATCTGTTTGATTGATAGATACAGCCTTTAAGCAAATTAACCTGATTATGACCCTCCCTTGTTCAAGCCCCTTAAATAAATCTGATCTAACTCTTTTTTGCATTTACCTTGAGTGTGGTTCCAGTTTGGGCAAGAGTACTGTACTGCTGTTATTTGCTGTGTATAACCTTGTTTTACAGGGGGTCTCCAGGGCCGGACCAGAGGAAAGCCCTGGTGGTAACTGCAAACAGTGTGGGTACTTGTGTGTGTATCAGGGATATTGTGAAAGTGATTATTGTGTATTGTTCCGGCCACTAGTAAGGAAAGAGGGTGGTTACAGTTTCCCTGAGGGCTGTGCCCAGGTTAGCTTGACACTACTAACCCTGACCTCTGGTAGAGGCACCCATTTCAGAACTCAGGTCTCTTAACCTGCTATTAGCCAAGCAGTCAGTGGTAGCAGCCCTTGGGATAGCGCCACCTAGTGGTTACACAAGGTTGTGTGAAATTTATATTTTGGATTAATGCTAATTATGCCTTTCCTACAGTGATGGGTGACATTTCATCCCAAAACATCACAGAATGTCACACATCTCCTGCAATAGCAGACAAGATTTCATCTGCAGGTAGATGGTGGGGGTGCAGGCTGTAAAGCCCCTGATTCTCTAAATTTATTTTAATAATTGAAATGACATCTCATTTCAGTGATCAAATACATGTAGAGAATCAGGGGCTTCAGGCCCCACCCCTCAACTGCTCATACATTGGGTGACAGGCACACGGGAATGGGAAATGTGTATAAGGGGATATCTGGGGCTAATAAGCAAAGTCCCAAAATAAGACAGGCTTTGGCAGACTAGGTGATCAAGCAGGCTTTTATCTGCCATTATTTTTTATGTTTCTGTTTCTATCTTCCTAAGAATGGAGCCTGAAACAATGGGACATCTTTGAAAATATAGCATTCTCTAACTCTATCTTATGGTGCTGGCTATTTAATGAGCTGTTGTAACACAAGCTGCTTGAGTAAGTGACAACACTGTGATTTTATGTTTAAGTACTATAGCTGTAGCACTATGACTTCTGTAGATATTTATATAACAGGTGTATTACCTCCAGCTATATATGGGGAAAAAAGTGCTTTCAACTTATTAATTGAAGCATCTAACACCTTGAAAGACTGCAGAATGATACAGGTAACTAACTATACATGGATGTGGGTGGTAGTTTATCGCCCAGGGGTAATGTTTTCCTTTAAATAAATGCCTTAAAATGCAGGAGAAAACTAAGGATATATTTAGAGTTGGAAGACACATTAGTATCAAAAAGTCAAAATAACAAATTAATGATTTGTGCAGCACATGGAGTTTTTTCTGAGATGAGCATGCCGGAGATAGAACCTGATTTAAAATGGTTCCATATCATAATAGCGATCGCAAAACAGCGATCGCAATTATCGTGAGTGTAAATAACCAAAAAGCAAACTGGTGATATACACTTAAAAGTGACCTGATATCCGGATTGAAATAATAGTGTTTCTGCAGGAGGCTGTCCTCCTGTGCCCCTCCCTTGCTGGGGACTTTGCCCCAAGACACCCCTGAAATAGGATTCTCAACTCCAGTAGGGTACATGTTGGGAGGGACAAAATCCAAAATTTTGGGCAAGATATAAGTGTCACAGCTTGCAGCTACAGTAAAATGTACATGCTCCTGGTCCCGAACCCGGTACATGCTGTGACAGAGCTAGCCACCCACACCACCACCATGCCACATGGCTAGCTCAGCGGCAGCAGGTACATCAGCACCTGAAAACCCCTTCCCTGTCCTTCCCCTTCCCCTCGCTATTCCCCCACTTCTGTTCACCCTTCCCCATGGTCGCTATCCCATACCCTCACCATTGCACAGCGTAGCCCACGATAACAGCACCCAAAATGAGTCGCTATTTTTGTAGCGCTCATTTTGGGTCCTAATATATGTGATACCATTTTGAAACCATGGTGTATATTTAATAATAAGGCATGACAGGGTGTGTGTTATGATGTAACATCACCCCTGGGGTGGGTGTGAAGGCGAGGCGAAGCTGAGTGCTTCCACCACCCTAGGAGTGATGTTATTACGTGTAACACACACTGGAGTGCCTTATTGCTATTATACAATGGCTCATTGTTATACAAAATAAAAAACATTTAAAAAAATGTTTTTAGTAGATTTTTAGTGTGGCAGTAAATCTTTGTTTCTAAAGATAAGATGAGCAAATTGATATCATCATCCACAGAGTGATGTTATTGTGTAATAACTTCACTGTCTCAGGCATACACTGACCAATCAGAGTCCAAGATTCTTTTTTGCCATTGTATAATTGTAGATATCAGATGAGAAGTGATGATCAAGAGCAGAAGAAGAAAATCAGCATGCTAGCTGGTGGAGGCACGGGGTCAAAACCCCACAAACAAAAACAGTGTGGCAAAGAATGCCGCAAGCAAAATGCCAGTTGCAGTAATGGGGTCAGTCAAACACTGACTGATACACAATACCACTCCACCACACAAAATAAAGGAAAACATAGACACACACTCCCACACACTCACTGCAATTAATATAACTAACTCCAAGGGGATGTGAACCTTGGGGATAAGTAAAAACTTGGGAGGGGGGAAACTGCTTTTATACACAAAAAAATGTAAAATATTGGATGATGGGGAACCAAACTCTGGTCTCCAGGTCTCCACCACTCCAGGTGCAAGTGCCCTAGTCACTCCACCATGGGAGTGACTCAACCAGGCATCACACCTGAAGTGTCTTCAGCCCTTCCTCCACTCCGTGGACAGCAACAGGAGTAGTGGTAATTCACTAACAATATTATAACCCTGTCGCTGTCAATGGTTACGACATTACTACAACTTAGTTTATTCCGCGCTGTTTGTACAACGGCCGGTTGACCTGGTACCATTAGTGGGCATGTTTCTATTACAAACAAACAGCATCAAGGGGGTCTGGCACCTGGCAAGAAGGTTTGCTTTGTATAAAATGTTGCTTCCAGTAAGGGCACTCACAGTAGACCTCATGGATGTCAATTAAAACTTCTTCATTTATCTAAGTTTTTAAAAATTCATTTTTTAATATGTGCAAGCAAAGTCCAGAAAAATACAGCAAAGTGCATACAAGAAACAAACATGTTGGATGCTATGAATGAAGTGAGATGGGGTAGGTGGAAAAGTCATGTACCCCACTCACGACCCTGCACCCCACGGACAGGTGCACCCATACCGGCATTCACCAATGCTGGCCACCTGTCCACAGCTCCTTCCCCCAGTGCACAGGACTTTGCAAGGTGACCAGGGGTGGAGTCATAGACCCAGGCAGGCATCCAATGGAATGCCTGTCCTGGGTCCAAAAGTGGATGCCTCACACTGCGATGCGCAGGTCCACAGTTGTGCATGCTGTCGAGGCACCGGTACCCGTATGGCATGGCTCCATGGCTGGTCATGCCTCCAGCCCAGCCTC
This sequence comes from Neoceratodus forsteri, assembly GCA_016271365.2. Classification (NCBI taxonomy): domain Eukaryota; kingdom Metazoa; phylum Chordata; order Ceratodontiformes; family Ceratodontidae; genus Neoceratodus; species Neoceratodus forsteri. The sequence continues at coordinate 12,835,067 of JADMNL010000027.1, forward strand.
AGTGAATGGTGCCTTTCCAGTGCAGTGCAGGACCCTGGCATCGGGACCACCTCTGGTTCACATGCCATGGCCTGCTCAACACCATGGTGGACTCCAGACGAGCTCCCCCATGGGGGGGCATGTCCATCTCCCCCTCCTGCAACATCCCAGTGCCACTGCAAAGCTTGCATTATGGGCACTCACCTGTCCCAATGCCCCTGTCCTCACCAGCTGCCTAGTGGGCAGGGGCAGCATGTAGAACACTGACCATGTCCCCTGGCATCTGGTGGATGGGTACCATGGGGGCACACAGAGGATTACCGCAGGGTCTCCCCTGTCATACCATGTGCCACCTTCTGCACCCATGCAGCCAGCACTATGTGGTTTAGTGAATACCGCATAGTGCTGGCACACCTCCGGAACACCCCCAGCATGGTGCGGTCCATGGACATGGGGGATCAGGTGCAGTGAGTCTGCATGCCCCCTTGTGCATGCTGCATGGGGTGCAGTGGGTGTGGGTAGATATATCGCCAAAAGATATGCATGGTAGCTACTCCACTCCATTAGATGTATGGGGCCTATTGTCCTTACATTTCCATCTCCAAATGCTTCAAACTGCTCCTAAGACCCACATGAGGGACTGAAACCTGCTCCTGGTGCACTTTTTCAAAGGATAGCAACTAACAATCTATGTATCACTTATAAATACCCCCCTTAAAGAGACAGTGCACAACATTAACCATACATGTATTGGGTTCCATTCTTAGACTTGACATACTGTACATTGACTGAAATATAGTACAAGTTATAAACATACATTAAAAAATTCTTGTATTACAGTAGACTCACTAGGTGTACCACACATTATTTTATTTATTTATTTAAAGTTCAGCCAGGAAAGACATACTGAGCTGAGAAAAGCATGTTTCAGATGTGTCCTGGGAAGGGAAGAAGAAGATAGCTAAACAATAAAATGATGAAAATAAGAAGTCAATTTCAGTAATATAGTAATTCGTGAAGCATAAATATAAATATAAATAATTAGAGGCAAATTAATAAATGAAAGCAAGTAGAAAATAAAATACACTTACATGTATTGAGAAAAGGCATAAGAAGAGGAGAGGGTCATAGACAGTTGCAGGTAGGAGAATAAAAGTCATAAAGAAGAGACTTAAAGAGGAAGGAGAAGAGGCAGAATGAATAGAAAGGGGAAGGGAGGACTAAAGATTAGGAAATCGGTAAGAAAAAGCAGATTGTCCAACAGTATATATTCTAGAAGGAATAGAAATAGAAGGGGAATTAATGTTGTGGACAAGGTAGAAGGAAGAAGGAGAAGATAGAAGGGATTTAAGATAGGAAGGAAGGGAGCTGAATCAGAATTTGAATATAAAAGATGTACAATGGGAAAGGCACCTAGCATCAAGAGAAGGGAGAGACAGTGATGAGTAAAGAGATCAGTGATGAGTACGAGGGGGGCAATCTAAAGCAAAACAACAGAAAAAATGGAAAAGGGGGTCCAGTCTGGCAAGGCAAGATGTAGGGGCACCACTCTAGGCTAAGTCACCAGTCAAAGATAGAGAGAATCATTTTTACTACAGTTTCTCATCAGGCAGGAAGTCAGATACTCGCTTTATTCCTGTACAAAGTTCCAAGCTTAGGGGGTAGCTTATGGTGAACAGCATCAATATGCACTGAGAAATCAAGATGCCAGTCAAGGCAGACCATGGGAAGAGGAGACAGAAGCCAAAAGAACTGTGTCATCAGCATACATATGAATGGATACAGAGGAACAGACAGTGGGGAGGTCATTTAAGAAAACAGAAAAGAGAATAGGACCCAGGACAGACCCTTGAGGGATGCCTGAGCTAATGGGAAGAGGAACTGAAATGGATTTTCCTATCCAGACATCTTGAGACCTCCTGCCAATGTAAGAATGAAACCAACTGACTGAAGAATCAGAGAGGCCTGTTGCTTTAAGTTTGTCCAGAAGGAGAGGATGTGCCACAGTGTCAAAAGCTTTAGTGAGATCAACAAAAATAGCAGAAGTAATCAGTCCTTCATTCATACCTGTGAGCATGGAGTCAGTGAGACGTAGGAGGGAGGAAGAAGTGGAGGATTTCCAGCCAGACTGAAAGGTGTGAAAAGATGAAGCTGTAAAGAAAGAACATGAGCTGAGAAAGAACAATGTGTTCCTGTAATTTAGCCAAAGTGGGAAGAAGAGATATAGGACGGATTTACCAGGAGCGGTGGGATCACCACCTTTGTGAAGAGGTATGACAATGGCATGTTTCCAAGTATCAGAAACAGTAGCAGAGGTAAAGGAAAGATTGAGGAGTAGAGTATAGAGTAATAGGCAGATCAATGGCAAGTGGTGAGAGAAGAAGAAACTTAGGGTCAAGGCCATCTGGACTACTTCCCTTCATAGGATTAAAGGAAAGCAGAGCCTTAAGGGAGATAGAGGGAGTGACAGGAGAGAAGGAAAAAAGGAGGAGATGAAAGCAGAGAAAGGGAGGGAGGGGGTAGAGGAAGAGGTGATAAGATAGAGGGTACAGGTAGTAAAGTAGGTGTTAAAAGACATAGCAACAGCAGAAGGGTCAAAATAAGGAGTCACCAACCTTGAGAACAGGAGAGGAGACTGTGTCTGTGGGGATGAAAAGGAATGGATAACCTTTCAGAATTTATAGGGTTATTAAGATTATTTTGGAGTGTGGAAGCAAAATACTCTAATTAAGGTGCCTGATTCCTTAATTTCAATATTTATAAAACATTAACTATTTTACTACTCAGTTATCTGTTCAACATTACTTTGCAATACCAAGAAGGAAAACATCTGTAGGCCAGAAAACGTTGCCTTACATTCTCCCATTCTTCTTTAATTCTCTTCACTCTATTTTTGAATGCCTAGATGTTTCTTTCCGGCCTTTAGATTTAAGTTGAGAGGGTATTTATTAGCTGAAAGTGAGTGTAAATGTTTTGTCTAATTGTGTTGAAAGCCTGATGATACAAGTCTGTATTTTATACTCTAATTATTTCACCCTAGTTACGTATATTTTTGTATTTATGCTGGTCGCTCATGAAAATGGATCTTTTCCCATGGTCTCACCAGTTTAAAAAATAAATTCTCAGACTTCACAAGTTTGATGACTTTGGTACAGGCATTGCAAAGGCATCTATAGCTGGCCAATGAAGACTGGGAACTACAGTAGGGATTTTAAAAGTACACCAGGCAAGGTCTCTAGTATGGAGACAAGTAAGTACATCATCCAATATCCAGGGAAGACAAGAACTTATAAACTTATTGGGCCAGATTTTCAAAGGCCTTAGAATGATGCAAGGTGCCTGTGTCGAAGAAGTCTGATGCAACAGGAACCTTGCACCAAGCAATGCACCTGGAGATATTTTCTAATGCAGCCTGCATCCAACAGCAGGCTTCTGTGCACCAAAGGAGTTTTCACCGCCTCTTGCACCACAGAAGTGGCTGTGGCATGTGCAAGGGGCTTGCAGCAGACCCTGGCTGCCACAAACCCAACAGTCTAATTTTCAAACCAACCCCAGTGACAAAGAGCTAGTACCATTAGACCAGCAAAGGCTGGTCTAACAGGACTTAGACAGCCCCTGAGAGGGTGTCAACTGTGTCCTGTAACTGTGTTCCCCCAACAATATCCATTACATATAGCCCTATCTCCCAGCCCCAATATGCTCACATGTGGATATTCTGGGCTCCAGTGTCCCGCCCCCACAAGACCTGATCTGCCCATATTTACAGGCAGTCTCAGTGATCTGTTGCCCTCCTCTGCACTCTGATCCCCAGTACAACTGCCATGGATGGTCATCCCTGGTGATCTAGTGGCCCCCCACCCACCAAGTGGTGCCCACCACCTCACTTCCTCCCATCCATCAGTATCCCAGATCCGGCGATTGGCACTGCCATCCACACACCACCATGGCTGGCTGCCGAATTAACTGTCACAGAACATACTGTATACAGTACATGCTCTGACATTTCATTTGGTGGCCGGCCATGGTGGTGTTTGGAGGGCTGAGCCGGTCACTGGGTCAAGAGATTGGGGAGGAGGGAGCGTGGTGGAGGTGACACTATTGCCTGGGTGGGGTGGTGGGGGCCATGCAGGGTGGAGGTGGGCACTAATGCTGGGGTGGGGCCAATAGATCACCAAGGTGTAGAACATTATTATTTGCTGCATATTGGCACATTGGGGCATGGTGGTGATGTGGGGGTCCACCATGCACCTATGGAAGGGTGCAGTGTCCACCTCACCATCCCGCAGCACTTGTGGCACTTCTGCAGGGTGCACCATACAGTTGGTGCACCCACTCACTTGCTGCAAACAGTGGGATATAGACATCGGGACCATGCCCCATCTAAAATCGGGGCAGGGTCCTGGATGCACTGGCACTCAGCCCAAGCTGCTGATGTCACAGCTTGCATTGGTTGTTTGCAAATCTGGCCCATAAACTCTAGCAGATGATCTTCAAAAGCTTTTAGCACTGTACCCCATTTTGACGTGCAGGAAATATATTTTTTGAACAGTAAACATTTGCCTGCAGCCGTACCACCTTGAATCCTGATCTCATCAGCTGTCAGAAGCTTAACATGGTCCGATTTGGTCTGTAGTTGGATGGAAAACTTTCAATGAATACAGGTGTTGCACAATGTGGTGTTAGTAGCACTGCAGGGGTCACTCTCCTCTTTGTTATAAGTAACCATACTGATGTACCAACATGGTGTTAGGAGGACACTGTGCTGTCTTGAAGTGCAGTTTTTTAGATATGACAACAAACTGAGATCCCATCTGCTTGTTCCTTTGGTTGTTCAGGTGGATGTTAAAGATCTCATGGCATTCATTGTGCACTTTTTTAAATGCTATAAATGGGACTCTGATATATACTTGCCAATGTTTCTAAATGATCATGTATGTATTGTTAACTGTTCATGGTACTTGTTGTGAAGTGTAACTTATTTATTTATTATTCTTTCTAACTATTCTATAAATGTACTAGGATTTTCATAACTCTTCCCCCTCCTTTTTACATGAAAGTAACTTCTGAAATTTTTAGGAACTTTAGGTACAGGACTGTCTTGTAAACTGGAAAAATCGTCCAAATGTCATGTTAAATTCCTGTATAAAAATAAAGTTTTACCTACCTACCTTCTCAAAAAAAAATAAGGAAATTTCCTCTGTGTCCTGGCCAAAATTCACTCCATTCACCAAAAATACCTCAAAAGCTCAATCTTGACCAGTATCTGTCTGCTTTTTCTCGACTGCCTGGACAAGGCTAAAAAAAGGAAACATTTTCCTATCCCTCCTATCCTGGTCAAGTAAATAAATGTTGGGATTTAATTGAAACAAACCACTCAACAAACAGCATGCAATCTAATAAAAATCACAGAACATGTTTGCTACCCAGTACTTCATGTACATTGTTAGCTTACATGAATCTTTTACCTTTTTCTCCACTGGAACAAATACCACAAGTGTTATTTAGGAACGGAATGAAAAATGGATTAAATACATAAAACGGTTGAATACATATACTGATTTATCCTTACAGAATAAATTATGAAAGCGTAATTAATTAATAATATATTTGCACAATGAATGGATATGATTATATAACAAAGAAATTGGTAGTGTCTGACTGGAACTCCCTTCCTCCTTCCATCCTGTCTTGCCTCTCTCTTCCTACATTCCAATCCAATTTGCTTTCCACTCTCTGCAGCTGCTGCTTGCTTCTGCTTCTGGTGATGCTAACCTACTCCTACCCTGATGTTTCCTATGTCTCTTCCTGCCTGACTCTTGACCCATGCTGTACTCCTTGTCCTCTGTCCCCCTTCACCCTCTGCTCCTCCCTTGTATTACACTTGACTCTTGCCTGTCCCAAGCACCATTTACACCTTTGCCCATGTTCTCATTTTTTGACTTTGACATGGTTTATGTATAACTTTTATATTAGAAGACAAGCTTGTTATTTGTTATTTTATGATGCTATCATTCCTGTATTTTGCTGTGCTTCATGACCATTGTTCCTTTTTACAGCTGCAGTGGGCGTAGCCCTGCAGACATTTTGCTTTGAGAAAAGGACTCCCTGCATAAATTACCTACCAAACAACATGACAGAGTGTTAAAAATAGTGTCATCCACTGAAGCCTCATTACTACACTGCCTGTGTGTGTATGGCAGCTGGAGAGCACTATCTTTCCTCTGGCTTGAAAAGTTAATTGAGGCCTCCCCAGTACTGCTTTTTTTTGCAAGTTAAAACCCCATCCATAGTGTTTTATGGGCCTTTTCTTTCTTTGTTAAGTTTCAGTGCTTAATTTATTACCATTTGCAAACTGAGAAATGTGTTTTGCTGGTATCCCCTCCCCCACTCATTCATATGTGTGAATTCCTTTGTTTCCTAACCATGCTGGTTGATACTTGCTTCCCTAATATTAAGAAAATGAACTAAACTTGTGTTATTTTAAATGATTGATAAAGTGATATGTCCAGTTTACATCTCTTGGGGATGAAGCTGTATCCCTTTACCTGTATGGAGTAATTCACTTGCCACCAAGTCTTAAGACCTCAGCTGTAAGATACATCATGCATGTAAGGGGATATATAAAATTACATTGCATTCCCTGAAAAACAGATCCATTTCTTTTCCCTACCTCTGAAGCTACACAAAGCCAACCCCTTATCTATCTTTCTCTCTCTAAGATACCTACTGCTGGACAACACAGCTGTCTAAACAAACAAAGCTGTTTTATTTTCTTAAAAAGTGTGTGTGGGGGGGGGGTTCTTGCTCATTTTGAGTGCCTTGGTAAGCCACAGGAAGACATGCATGCTGCCAAGGATGTATAAAAAGTCACAAGATATCTATAGAGAAAAGGAACTACAACACTTTAATGGTTACAGCTGCATTAGACTACAAATGCAGACCATGGCAAAAAGTTCTCATGAACTAATTCAACATTAAACTAATTAAGTTTATATTCTTTATGCTTCTCTTTCTTGATGTTACTATGATCCCTATTTGCTGTTGCTGTTGCAAACATTTGTTCTGGAGGTCCCAGCCATCTCAGAAAAGATGAAGATTGGTGAAGCAGTACAGAGAAGGGCAACTAAATGGTGCATGTCCTGCACCAGAAGCACTATGAAGAAACACTCAGGGAGTTAAATATGTACTCTCTACAGGAAAGCAGGGATGGGGAGACATGATAGAAGCATTCAAATACCTCAAAGGTATTAACAAGGTACAGGAAGATTCAATTCTGCTGAGAAAGAGATGTTCATGGACAAGGGGGCATGATTTATAGCTGGAAGGGGAGACTTAGTGGGATGTGAAGAAATACTTCTTTACAGAGAGGACACTGGACACCTGGAACAGCCTGCCAGCAGAGGTAATGGGTACTGAAATGGTAACAGGTTTCAGACATGCATGGGATACCCATAAGGGGACCTTGGTAACAGGACTGGTGCAGGGGGTGAGGTTAAGGCTGGAGATCAGTTATGGTCCATGGCAGCACAGTAGTAGGGACCTTAACACAGACTAGGTGGGCCAGGAGGTCCTTTTCTGCCAACAGCTATTATGTTTCTATATTAGTAAATAGCTGGTACATGAGCACTATACATTCATGTTGACATCAATTTTAAGATGTTAAATATAAAGCCTATGGTACCAGTAACGCAATGCCATTAGCAAGTACTGCTCAAATATTCAAAATCCATGGAATCAACCTATTGTCAATTTAAATCAAAAATATGTACCTCTATAGATGTCAGGACCATAAAGAAAAAGAGAGAAAAAAGGAAACAAACACAAAAGAAAAAGTGTGCATAAAAGTAACCAAAGTAAGGGGAAGGGGATAATATGTATAAAGCAAGTGAGCAGCACTGAAATGCATTTTCTTGACACTTGAGAAAGGATGAAAGCTCATGTAAAATATAGGTCCTAAATATAGAAAACAGTTGAAAAGGATAAAAAGGAAAGGAAAAGGTCCTAGATGCAGTAGGAAAGAACAAAACAACCCCCCAAAAATCAAAGAAACTGAGTGGCATAAAATTTAAAACAACAAAACAGTGAATGACATTTGGCAGATTATAAAGGGCATCATATTATCATTTGCAATAGTTACATTAAAAGGATCGAGGAATATAACAACAAATGATGACGAGCAAGATGGCTAAATGAGGATGTGAAGAAAGTTACTCAACAAAAAAAAAAAGCTAAACATGCAATAAAATATCTGAAAACAAAAGCCATGACATAACCACGTGGTCAGAATATTAATCATTTTAAAAGAAACATAAAAGCAAAAGTAACCATTTCAAAAAGAAAATGGAACTCAAATTGCAACAGATGCAGACAAAAGCAACAGCAAGCAATTGTGCAGTTACATCACTAGCCTAAACAAAAAAATAAGAATATAAGTAATATTAATATTAAAGGGGAAACAGTAAAAATCCAGTGGAGATAGCAAACCAGTGTAATGAATATTTGTGTTCCTTTATTCAAACCCAGTTACAACTCAGTCCCCTGCCCTGTACATTACCAGGAATGCCAACATAATTAATATAATACACACAACATACTGCAAAGAATTCAGAATAAAAAAATCAGAGTGCAAAGTTTCCACTAAAATGCTGAAATTAGATATTATAATCTATAACCAGGCACTTCTTCAATTTTTTTTTAAAATGAATGAATACAGGTTCCGGGTAAAATTCTAGACTCACTACTTAAAGATATAAGTTAGCCACATGTCTACAGTAATTTCAGTGACAGAGAACAGCATGGATTCACAAAGGGACAATCATGTACCACAAATATAATCTGTATCTATGAAAACGTGATCCAATTCTTGGATAACAATACCTTATAGACATAATTTCTGTTATACCTTTGCAAAACATCTGCCACTGTACCACATTTGGCAGTCATTGAAAAAATGTCTTCCCTAGCTATTCATCCCTGTATTATAAACAGTAGAACCCAAGCCAGCCAAACCACATGAAGATTCATCAATGTAAGCTTTGTGTATTATGCAGACTGTGATACTTAACACTTGTAGGGTAAGTAAGTGCATCTGGACTTATTTTCTGCATGTGCATCTCAATTGCTATGGGGTCCTGACAATGTTCAACCCTTCCTCAAGCCAAGCTAGCTACAATATGTCTTACAACTCCTGGTAGGTGACATCACTTTAGCTTATGTATTACTGTGGCAAGCTTCTATTTTCAACAAGAAGTTAAAATTTTAAAAAGACAGTGATGTGGACTGAGAAGCAACTTGGGCAGGTGAATCATCATGCTAGCCTAGATATTTCCAGGTTGCATTCAGTTAGCCTAACCAGTGGGAGCAGAAGAGGAGCGGGATACAGATCTAAAATAGAACCGTTTTACCCATTTGTGATTTAAAGTTACATTATGGAAATGTGGCCTCCAGAACTGGACACCATATTCCAAATGAGGCCTCACCAGTGATCTGCACAGTGGCATCACCACCTCCTTCCTTCTGCTGGTGATACCTCTCCCTATGCACCCAAGCATTCTGGTCATCCAGTATGATAATCCCCCAAATCCCTTTCCTGTATGGTGACCATTAGTTCTCCCCCACCCCCACCCCCGTAATCCTCCCCTGGGTTCCTGCAACCCAAATACATGAGTTTACACTTTTTTGCATTAAATCTCAGCTGCCACATTTTGGACCATTCCTCCAGTTTACCTAGGTCCCTCCTCATTTTTTCCACCCTTCCAGGAGTGTCCACTCTGTTGCAGATCTTTGTGTCATTCACAAGAGGTACACTTTCCCCTCAGCCCCTCTGCAGTTTCACTTATAAAGACATTAAACAGGATGGGCCCAGGACTGATCCTGTGGCACCCTGCTGGTCACACTCCTTTCCTTAGATTGAGCACCATTTACCATGACTCTCTGTTTTCTATCATTCAACCAGTTCCTAAACCAGTTTACCACCTTGTGACCCACTCCCAGGCTGCCCAGCTTGTTCACAAGTCATATGTAGAATGGTATTGTCTGCCTTACTAAATGCAATTCATGTTTATGTTTATGTTTAAGCCCATGAAACACCCTTATCTAGTTAATGCATTTGCAACCATGGTGGCTCTGCCAGAATTTGTTTACTATGATATGTCTTTTGCTACTGTAATTATCTTTCTGTGAAATTGCTCTGTATTGTAATTATCATTATGTGAAATTGCTCTGTACTGAACTTCTCTTGTTGCTCTCCTGGGTCATCCTTGAAAAAGGGACTGCTATTGTCTCAGTGGACTTATCCGGTTACCAAAATTCAAATAAATAAATACAATAAATAAAGAATATAGATTATACATTGGAATTGGCACTGTGGAGCCAGCCTGGCAGTGCAGAGGAAAGGCTACCACTCAGGATGCCAGTGACCTGGATTCAAGATAGAACAAGGCCTGTTGCAGAGTTGGCTGGGAGAAGGAAGCTTGATCATCCCTCAGAAGACTCTCCTTCTTTGGGTAGGTGGGTTCCTCTCTCCACTGCAACACTGCCAAATGCATGGCCAAGGAAAATAGTGCAGTGCAGGGACAGTGGAAGGGAGGACACTGGATGAACTCTGCAGTGGTATGCTTTGCATGCACACACACTTGAAGCTCCATGCGTGGTAGCATCCATCTGAGCTAGGACACAGAACTGGAAAAAATATCCTTGTGTACAGCAGGATAATGGGGAGTATACTCAGACCACATCTCAGACTGGCCACCCACAACAGAGATTCTCTGGATAAGAGAACCAACCCCCTCCAGGGGATGTCCAAAAGTGGTTGGACCCAGGTTGGGGAGTAAGCCAAGGTAAAGTGATAAGTGTTGGAAATGTCCGAGGGTGGAGTTGGGTTGTTGCCAGTTGGATGTAGGCACTGCAGGAGAGTAGGAATATAAAAATTAAAAATAACAAAGGAATTGGCATTGCCAGATATTGTTTGTAATATGACATCTCGGGTATAAGACATCATCTCCAACAAATCTAACATCAGTGACCAAAACCCCTGTGATGGGGGCCATTTTATGTTACTGGACAGGACGGGATCTCACAAATTAGCAGCCATATGGTGCATTAAACATATTTGTAGTAGGCATGTAAGATTTCATTTTGGGTAGCTATTTGACCACCTGGCCATTGTACTTAGTTTTACTCTATTGTTATATGTATGGTGCTGTTAAACACCACACTGTTGATCAGTTGTGCTTGTTATTGCATGGCGCTAAGCCAGGGCCATAAACTGTGACACCCTGGTTGGTGGGTAATTTTACAGAACTGCTATAATATTCTGCCTTTTCCTTGCTTCACTATTGCCAGTAAGGAAGAAATCTGCTGGAGGAAATACATGGTTATTGGGTATCTACAAGTTTTCAAGTTCCACAGCTGTGCCCAGAAAGTGCTGTACTTACAATCATAGAAACATAGATGATGACGACAGAAAAAGACTGACAGTCCATCAAGTCTCCCTATATTATCCTGTCATAACCTGCTGGGACCTGCAGTCCCTGTGGCATCTTCACTTACTCTGTTCTCCTTATTGTTCTCTGTGTTTCTACCTCCCTCCTCCTTCTCAGTAGCTACTAAACCCAGGACTCTGTCCCAGCTTTAATACAGAATCAGCTTAAATTGTCATGGTGATTTGCATTATGTGGGTTTGTGTGATTTGATATTTCTTTGAAACTTGGCTTTCTTGTCAGTGCTCTTTTTGGTTAACCCTTGCCTTGGTGCTTTTGTGCTGAGGTTCTTTGTTCTTTTTACCTTGCTTTCTTATTTGTAGTCTGTCCATGTCCTTTTTTAGATGAGGACTACAGAACTGGGCACAGTACTCCAGGTGTGGCCTTACCAGGGACCTATACAGAGGTAACAGTACCTCCTGTTTCCAATTGTCAAACCTCCTCCCAATGCACCTTAGCATAATGTTATACATTTTTTTGTTACTATTTTATGCTCCAGTTGCTGCAGCCCCTACCTCTGGAGAGAGCCCCAGCCCTGTCCCCCAATATCCACCAGCTGGCGCTGACCCTTACCCCCAGGGCTTACCCCCTCTGGCAGGGCCGGTGGGGTTCCCCAACCCCTGCCGGAGATCAGATCCAGTGCGGCCAGCACTGTGGCTAGCAGGGAACATGACCTGCAAGGCACCCTCCGTCATGTGCCGCAGCAACTTGTTTTCCTCCTCAGTTTTCTCCCTGTTGAGATAAGGCGTGCAATGACGCCAGCAGAGGGAGCTCGCACGCACCCACATGTGCTCCTCAAGGCATCTTCTCCATCTCCACCCCCCCATCTGCAGCATTGGCATCTGCCCACAGCCTCTGCTAGGGGCCAGTCATATGCCAACCACTGGCACCCCTCCTCCCCCGAGAAGGAGAACAGTCCCTTGGATGCTTGATCCTTCTCCTCCCCTGCTGACCCCCAGTGACCCATGCTTGTTCCCGAACATGAGTTGCCGGCATAGTGTGAGGTAAGGCATCTAGCTCCCCAACCCTCAGAGCCACCAGGCTGACCTATAATGTTTGACTTTCTGAAGGCTTTGTTACATTAGCTGGTTTGTTTAAGGGAGCCACTAATTATGACTCATCGGTCCCTTTCTTCTAATGTTACGTCCAGCTGAACACCTTCCATCCAGTACTCTGTTCTTAGGTTTTTGTTCTCTAAGTGCATCACTGTGCACTTCTTGGCATACTTTACACCAATTTTCCAGTCATTGCAGGTCTCTGCAATTCCCTTATCCCCTCTATATTGTCAAATCTATTATAGAGTTTAGTGTTATCTGTGAATAGACACGGCCTTCCCTGAATTCCCTCTCCTTTGTTGCTGATAAACACACTGAAGAGGACTAGGCCCAGAACAACTCTGCTGGTGACCTCTCTTTCCCTCTTTCCAATGATCTGACCCCATTCACAAAAACTCATTGCTGCCTCCCCTCCAACTTCCTACCCACCTTACTATTTTCTTAGCTGTTCCCAGATCTGTGTCACACCGAGTAGAATGCCTTGCTGAAATCATAGTAGAGTAGGCCTACTGCATTCCTGTTTAAAGCAGAACCAACCTAAATTTTCATGGTGATTTGCATATATATTCCATGATGCTTTGTATTACATGGGTATGCGTGATTTAGTATTTCTTTGAAACCTGGCTTTGTTGTGAATGCACTTTTTGGGTGTCCCTTGCCTCAGTGCATTTGTGCAGAGGATCTTTACCTTTTCTTATTTTTGGCACACTACAACCCAAAAATGTAAGATCCCATTAGGGCTGGTTTAGTTTGCACAGGGGTGATATACAAACAAAGCACACTGATGAGTCCTGCATAGGATGAAACATGAATATGTGGCTTCTGTTCTCAACCTTTGAAGACTGTGTGAGAGGCCCTTTGGCACCATGCATTCCTGTTTAATGCAGTATCAGCTTAAATTGTCATAGAAATTTACATTACATGGGTATGTGTGATTTGACATTTCTTTGAAACTTGGCTTCACTGCCAATGTCATTTTTGGTTAACCATTTCCTCTGTGCTTTTGTGCTGAGGTTCTTTGTTGTTTTTAGCTTGCTTTCTTATTTGGGGCCCACCATGACCCAAAACCATAAGACCGCATTAGGGCTGGTTTGGTTTCCTCTAGGATGCGACACAGACAAGGCACACTGATGGGCATTGTGTTAGATGAGTGTCTGTTCTCATCTTTTGCAGATTGTGTGAGAGGCTCTTTGGCACTATACATTCTTGCTTGAAGTAGAACCAGCCTAAACATTTAGGGTGATTTGCAAATCTATCCAGTGATGCATTGTATTATGGGGATAGGTGAGATTTTGTAAGTCTGTTGCTAGAGATTTGTGAAATTCTGAAATTTTGTTTCGCAAAATATTTCATGAAATTCTCGCATTTTGTGAAATATTTTGCTGGTGCAAAATGCAAACTTTCACCCATGGAAAGTGAAATGTCACCTGCGAAATGCAAAATTTTGCCTATGGAATGGCAAAATTCCACCCACGAGTGGGTGAAATTTTGTTATTTCGGGCGAAACTGTGCATTTCATGGTGAAATTCCGCATTCCGCAGGCGAAGTTTCGCAACTTCGCACCCAGCAAAAAATGTCACCACACGACAGAATTTTGCTAAATGTTTTGCGCAGCGAAATTGCTGATTTTGTGGCAATTTAGTTGGCAAAATTTCATTTTGCAACATCTCTATCTGCTATATGCCCCTTGTCAACTTCCTGGTTACCCTTCTCAAAGTATACTATCAGGTTGCTACGACATGACCTCCCTGCCATAAATCTGTGCTGCTTACTATCCTGAAGCATATTTGTCTCCAGATAGTCCACTTAAGTTTTTGACTAGTGTCTACTTCAGTTTCCCTACCATGGAGGTAAGGCTCATATGTCTACAGTTTCCAGCTGCCCTTTTCCCCTCCCCTGTACAGTGGAACTACGTCTACCATTCTCCAGACCTTGGGACCACCACTTGCTGCAAAGAGCTCCTGGATGACTCCACCAGGGGTTCAGCTAACACAAATGCCAGTTCCCTTAGTACCTTTGGATGCACCCCATCCAGTCATGGGGCCTTAAATAGCTTGAGGGGTCCTAACCCTTTTCTCTTTTGCTAGTATATTTCTGCAGCCTCATTTTCATGACCCCTCTATCAGCTGCCTTTATTCCACTATCTGGTGGGAGCCCACTGTTCTCCCTATTGAAAAGTGAAAGGAAGTAATTGTTCAGCATGGCTGCCGTTTGCCTTTTTCTATACCCTGCCCCCCTCCATTAACCTGACAATACTTTTGGCACTCTGATGGAAAACCAACAAATGCCACAAGTTAGATCATATGTCGCTTTTATGGGTAGTAAGACTTAAACTACATCTCCTTCAAATAGTCATCATCTGGTTTAGTTGGCCTTTCCAGTTTCAGTTCACTGGCTTCAAATGTCAAATGCATAACTCTTATATGCAAAATACTGTGCAAAAAGGTGTGATATACAATAAACGGTAGTTACAATGGAAAAGTCTGTTTTTACTGTTGAAATTATAGTAAAAACAGTACTACTGAGGGCACAATACAACAGTAACCCATTGTAAGGAATAAACCCAGTTCTGTGTCCAAATCTGTGAATTATTAGGAAACATGCAGAAAGGTCCTCTATTTGCATTTCCGTTTGACTCTCACAAGAGCAATTTCTCTTCTGAAAGTAGCATGTGCCTGTTCAGTTTAATGCTTCTGCTTCTTATCATCTGCTTTCATAAAATGGATTTTTTAATCCACATAAACGCACACTATCATAGTGGAAATACAAGAGCACGGGAAAGTTTTGATATAGACTGTGGTAATTTTCCCAAATTCTGTCCTGTTGCTGCAGTTTGTTCCACTTTTTTATTAACCTACAGCAAATGTAATAATGTTTTGCTGTAGCCTGTTCTTACTAGGAAAATGCAACCTACCCTTGGGCCCCATTTGTAAAAGATATCAGGTCATGCTGAGTGCATCTGTATAGGCTGCTCTGTTGTGCATGCATTTTGTTAAATTACATAGTCTGTGCATCCCAAATTGATAGAGCTCAGATATGTGCACCTGAAGATCTGGGTTTGAATCCCAATAAGTCATTAAACCTCCTTGCATTTAAAAGAGAATTTCCAGCAAAAATATCACAGTTGCTACTGGGAGTACTCAGTTATAAATCCTCCCCACTTTTTAATTTCAGGACCATCCATTTTTTGTTACTGAGGACAGTTTCATTAGAAAAGGACCTTTACATTAGATTTCATCTGTTCCTGCAGCTTATTACTGCCAAGATATCACAATTCATTGCTTATAACACCACACCACAACCTGTTGCTCCAAAATTATTCTGATGTCACAAGCAGAGGATTATTTGTTTTTTAAGATATTTATTTATTTCTTCTTTATCTATTTTGGTTGTTTTGCACACCAAGACTGTAGCTAGTGTCCCAGGGACACACATAATACTATCAAGGTAATGACAGATTCAGGATTCTTTCTACTTCTAAAGTACTTTTCTTTTCTAGTGCTCATTTCATGGTTTTCTACTTGCTGTTCCTGATATTAGATGTGAAGTGAAGAACAACGCTTTACTTGGGAGTATGGCACATCTAGGTCTAGTCTCCTTCATTCCTCATCACTATTATGATGGGAATTGCCACATTAAATGAATCAGTATGTAATGGATGAAATGGAACAGAAAGAACTCCCCTTATTATGGGAAGAGTACACAAAGGGGGGAAGTATTAACAACAACAAAAATGGAAAGGGACTTGGGGGTAGTCATATCAGATGACCTAAAGGTAAGCAAGCAATGTGAGAAGGCAGTAAGGATGGCTGGGGGGTTACTGGGATGTATAGGGAGAGACACCACCAGTAGAAAACAAGAAGTTGTTATCCCTCGGTACAGACAGTTGGTGAGACCCCATCTGGAGTACTGCATGCAGTTCTGGAGACCCCATCTCCGCAAGGGCATAGACAAGATGGAAGCAGCCCAGAGGAGGGCAACTAAAATGGTGCAGGGTCTACAACAGAAGCCATACGAAGAGAGACTAAAGGAGCTTAATATGTATGCTCTTGAGGAAAGGAGGGAGGGGACATGATAGAAACTTTCAAGCACCTCAAGGGAATCAACAAAGTCCAAGAGGGTAGCACCTTTCAGAAAAGAGATGTGAGGAAGTATTTTTATCAGAAAGAGGGTGGTGGATGCATGTAATGGCCTTCCTGAGGAGGTTGTGGGGTCAAAAACAGTGGAGGAATTCAAGAATGCATGGGACAGACATAAGACAATTCTGGTGGGGAGTAGGAAGAAGTAGGCTGTTGGTTAACTAGGATCTGCAGCTTATCCAATAGGTAGGGAAATGGGCAGACTAGGTGGGCCAAGTGGTCCTTATCTGCCTTCAAAGTCTATGTTTTCTGTGAGGAAGGTCTTGAGACGACTGAAGCATAGGAGTGAAAGCAGACGTCTCCTGGGTGATTATCTTTCACTGATGTCTGGTATCTTCTCTTTTTTGAATATATTGTATTTATAACAAACTTTTGTACTTACTACTGGTGAGCCATGCTATTTGCAATGTTTTGTGTGCCACAGGCACTTATTATTGATACTTTTCACTGCCAAAGATTGTTATATGCAATAGAAAAAAAGTTTATATGCAGTAAATTTTCTTTGTCCATTTATGATTACTTATAGTGAAGAGCAGCCACATTTGTAAGTGTCATTGTCTATGTATGATTACTTGTGTAAAGTGCAACCGCATTTTATGCGTGTCATTGTCTAAGTATGATTACTTGTGTAAAGGGCAGCCACATTTGTATGTGTCATTGTCCATGTATGATTACTTGTGTATGAGTGCAACCACATTTGTACGTGTCATTGTCCATGTATGATTACTTATGTAAGAGTGCAGCCACATTTGTACGTCATTGTCTATGTATGATTACTTGTGTAAATTGCAGCCACATTTGTACGTGTCATTGTCCATGTATGATTACTTGTGTAAGAGTGCAGCCACATTGGTCCATCTCATTGTCGATGTATGATTACTTGTGTAAGAGTGCAACCACATTTGTGCATGTCATTGTCTATGTATGATTACTTGTGTAAGAATGCAACCACATGTGTACGTGTCATTGTCTATGTATGATTACTTGTGTAAAGGGCAGCCACATTTGTACTTGTCATGGTCCATGTATGATTACTTGTGTAAGAGTGCAACCACATTTGTATGTGTCATTGTCCATGTATGATTACTTATGTAAGAGTGCAGTCACTTTTGTACGCCATTGTCTATGTATGATTACTTGTGTAAATTGCAACCACATTTGTACATCTCATTGTCGATGTATGATTACTTGTGTAAGAGTGCAACCACATTTGTACATGTCATTGTCTATGCATGATTACTTGTGTAAGAGTACAACCACATTTGTATGTGTCATTGTCCATGTATGATTACTTATGTAAGAGTGCAGTCACTTTTGTACGTCATTGTCTATGTATGATTACTTGTGTAAATTGCAACCACATTTGTACGTCTCATTGTCGATGAATGATTACTTGTGTAAGAGCAACCACATTTGTACATGTCATTGTCTATGTATGATTATTTGTGTAAGAGTGCAGCCACAAATGCAAGTGTCATTGTCCATGTAAGATTACTTGTGTAAGAGTGCAACCACATGTAATGTCATTGTCCATGTAAGATTACTTGTGTGAAATTAACCACATTGCTATGTGTCATTGTCTATGTATGATTACTTGTGTGAGTGCAGCCATATGCAAGTGTCATTGTCCATGTATGATTACTTGTGAAAGAGTGCAGCCACATTTCTACGTGTCATTGTCCATGTATGATTACTTATTTTTTTATCATTGAACATTTTCCTACCTGCAGCCACAGTCCTGCTATTCTCCAGCCACCGCTCATCCACCACCAACCCCGAAGCTGTCATGCCCAGCTGGCATAGGTAGATACACCATCAAGAGGGCTCCTCCAGCCACCGTGCCCAGTGAGGATCCACTACCGGCGCACGACCGCCAGGCATTGTCGGGTCAGTGAACTGCGGCCATCAAGCTGCCACAGACTTGCGCTGCTTTTCCCTGTACTTTCCCCAATGGGGGCACGGGCATACAATGATGTCTGCACACTAGCATGCAGACGTCTGCCGTGCTCCCCCCAACCTTGGCTCCTGCGCCTCTGCAGTACCTCCAGGCATCCCCAGGGATCACTAGAGCATGGTATGCACCCAACCACCCCTTTCCCCTGGACTAGGAGAGCTTTTGTTGGATGCTCGATCCTAGTCCACCCCTGCTGACTCCTGATGACCTGGGCTAGTTCCCGAATCTGGGTCACCAGCATGGAGCGAGGTGTGGCGACCAGCGCCTCAACCCTCAGCACCCCTGGGCTGGGCTTATGTATGATTACTTATGTAAGAGTGCAGCCACATTTGTATGTGTCATTGTCCATGTATGATTACTTGTGTAAGAGTACAACCACATTTGTACGTATCATTGTCCATGTATATTTACTTGTGTAAGAGTGCAGCCACATTTGCAAGTGTCATTGTCCATGTATGATTACTTGTGTAAAGTGCAGCCACATTTGTACATGTCATTGTCCATGTATGATTACTTGTGTAAGAGTGCAGCCACATTTGCAAGTGTCATTGTCCATGTAAGATTACTTGTATAAGAGTGCAGCCACATTTGTACATGTCATTGTCCTTGTATGATTACTTGTGTAAGAGTGTAGCCACATTTGCAAGTGTCATTGTCCATGTAAGATTACTTGTGTAAGAGTGCAGCCACATTTGTACATGTCATTGTCCATGTATGATTACTTGTGTAAAAGTGCAGCCACATTTGTATGTGTCTGGAGCTAGCTTCTCTAAATGGCTTGGCACCCCTCCACACGGCAAAGACTTACAGTCCCTTGTAAAGTTTATGACCTTTTCTATTCTTCAGTTTCCTTTCTTTTCTTCTCTTTTTTATTTTCTTATTCTTTTCTTTTCTTCACATTTCCTTCCCTTATCTTCAGTTAATTTCCTTTTCTTTCATTGTCTTCCTTTCCCTGTCTCCCCATTCCTATCCTTCCATTTTCTTCTCTTTCTTCTCTTTCTTTCTGTCCTTCCGATCTCATGCCCTTCCTTTACTTTTGTTCCAATCAATTTTCTCCTGTTTCTTTTCCTTTACTTCCATTTTTTTCCTTTCCTTTGCCTTTCTTTTCCTTTCCCTTTCTTCCTTCACTTTCTTTTGTTTTGTTCTTGTCATATTCTTCCTTTTCTCCTTCCTTTCCTTTCTGTTCCTTCCCTTTTCTTCTCTACCATGTTAATTCATTTTCATTTCTTTTCTTTCCATTTCATCATTTTCTTTTCTTTATATGTTCTTAACTTTCAATCACTTCCTTTCCATTCCATGTGTCTTTTCTTTCCTTTACTTTCCTGTCCTTTCCTTTTCATTCCCTTTCCTTCCTTTCCTTTCTTATCTCTGTCCTGTATTTCCTTCCTTTCCCTTTATATTCCTTTCATTTTCTTCCCTTTCTTGTTCTCCCCTTTCCTTTTCTTTCTATCCATTTTCTGCCCATTCCTTTGCTTTCTTTTCCATTTCTTACTGTTCCTGCTTTTCCCTTTTATTTCCTTTCCTTTGCTGTTCATTTCTCCCCTTTCTATTCCTTTCCTTCCTTTCCCTTTCCTACTCTTTTATTGCATTGTTTTTCATTTCTTCCCATTCCTGTTATTCTTATCCCTTTATTTTCTTCCTTTCCTTTCCTTTCAATTTTTTAGCTTAGGTTAAAGAATTTCTCTCCACAGTTCATGTATATGCACAGAGCTAGTTGCTTTACAAATAGAGCTGCATATGTGCATAGGTCTGGGGTCTGGGCTACCAAACAGGCATGACAATGATTTTTTTACCCCAAAATGTCCAACATTAGTTCTAAAATTAAAGGATTTGAAGAGCAATGTGGCCCATCATTGTTTCTGTAAAAACTAAAACAAATTATCAAAATGTGAGAGATTATTCTTATGGAGGAGTATGCACTGGTATGGTCTTATTTATTTTATTTATTTATTCAAGTCTCGGATTACAACCTTTGAGCTCAGAGCTCATTTACAGAGGTTCCACATCAGTTAAGCAACATGAGGTTACATAACAAACAATAAACATGAAATGAACAAGCAAATTATACAGAATAAGCCAGTTACTTAAGTAATACAGGTAGTGGACAAAAATGTTTTTTTTTTTTATTGAGGATATAGGGAGGTCAACAAAGTTCAACAAATAAGGGAGGAAAATAGGTGCTCAAGGAGGAAGGCAAAGGAGGGGTCTTAACAGGGAGAAGCAGTTCCCTTTGTCTAGGAGAGTAGGTGGGATATGGGAGCAGGGGTAGGATAAGAAAGTAAGGAGCTGAATGTGGTGGTAGAGAGGAGCTGGACAAAGATGTGGAGGTTGGGGGAAGGGTGGGGCTGTAGGATTAGGAGGTAGGAAGGTGAAGATGGAAACAAAGGTAACAGGAGAATGTGGTGAGAGGGCAATGGGAATGAGGGGTGTAAGATTAGGATGGTTGGAAGGTGGAGACGGGAGAAGTGGTGAGAGAGGGCAATGGGATGAGTGTGTGCTACAGAGGGAAAGTAGAGCTTTAAAGTAAAGAAGAGAGAGGGTATGAGTGGATATAGATGGGCAATTGAAGGGTTGAGTGCTTAGAATAGGAGTTGAATACGGGGGTCAGTGCTGTTTGGATCAATGCCAGGCAAACACTTGCACACATTGAAGGAAGCAAGAGTATGCCATTTGACTGGAGAGAGTACATAAGTTTAAATCTAAATGGCACAATTTTAGGTTCAGCTAGTAGATTGCTCAGCAGGGAGTTGAGCAAGTATGTAATGGTATTCAAGGATCACTGTCCCTTAGATGGGCAGTGGAATGGAACCTTGAAAGGGTTGTTTTGTGACCCTCAGGTTAGCCTACTGGGTGCAGTTGGGCTTAGTATGGCTTGGACCCTGGAGAAGTAAGGCCAAGGATAGCCTTTTGGCAAGAAGAAGGAGCTGATATTGCATACAGTTTTCCAAGTCCAACCAGCCCATGAAGGAATAAAAGTCGCAGGTGGGTAAGTGTGGAGCTCCCAGGAATAGCATGCATGCCTTATTCAGTGTAAGGGCTATTCTTTTTAAGGATGAGTCATTGGCCTAACTATAAAAACAAGGCAGTAATCTAAGGCCAGAAGACAGAACTATTAATGGCAAGTTTAAGGCTTCCACAGTGAGGTAATGTCTGTCTAAACAGCTGACCAATCTTTCTATTTGCTGCTCTGGAGACCTGGTCAATGAATAGTGAGTAAGATAGGGAGGTGTCAAGTGTTACCCTGAGGTATTTGAATGAGTGTACTATCTTGAGAATTCATTTAGTTTATTGTGGACAGATAGATAGAAAGTTTTATGCTTGCTATGTGTACAGACACACAACATTGTTTTTGTTTTCTTGTAGTTTAGTAGTAGTCAGGAATTAGAGAACCTATCTTCAACTAGTTTGAAGTTACTCTGCAGTCATTGTTCGAGGGTGACCAGGTCTGGATGGGTTGAAAAGAGTACAGCATCGTCTGTGTATAGGAGTATGTTGTCCTGACACACTCGGGGGAGGTGGTTTAAAATAAAAAAGACTAAATAGCAATGGGCCCAGGATATTTTCTGTGCATAATGTCTTTAAATGCTTTTATGTTGTTTAATTAAAATTATCTATTGTGTGATATATTTTGCAAGGGGATGTGACCTTTTGTAAAGGAAGGTAATGAAAGACATACTACCATTCTGCATTCTTTGTTTTAATTGTTGCTTATGATTGCGATTCTGTGTGTGATTGTGCCTTTGTGAATGTATGCATGAGTGACTTCACATCTCTGTAAGTTTACATGTGTATATGGTTATGTTTCTCTTTGTGGAGATAAGTATGTAGCTATCTGTGTACCCCCACTGGGGAAAACAAACACTCATAATTGCTGCAACCAGCTCTTGTTGGCTGTGGCCAACTCTTGCAATCATTGGAAAAGCAATTTCAAAACTACAGAAAATGACTACTGGGGCCCACTGAAAGAGTGTTCTGTAAGTGTGCAGCAGTGGTTCCCCTGCTAAGGTTCTGCATACCTCTCTGCCACAGGGGATTGGATTACATTTAAAAAAAAAATAATATTTCAAGAAAGCAAAATACTACCTGACAAACGAGATATTACTGAAAGTCAGCAGGAAAATGGCGTTTGGGTTTTGATCAACAACAACATTAAGTGAGGGTAACACAGTGGGGAAGTAGCTAGCAAAGCCAATAAACTCACGTTATTCATCAGAAGAAATATTGTAAGCAGACTGAGTTTTAATGCCCTTGTACAGATCACTGGTGAGACCCCATCTGGGGTACAGTTTGCATTTCTGATTCACATATCTGAGGAAGGATACTGACAGTGCTAAAAGGTTACAGAGAAGAGCAACCAGGGTGATTGAGGGCTCCATGGGGATGAACAAAACCCTCGGTTCCTCACTGATCAAAGAGAATGTATCTCCATAATGAGTTTATTATAGTAGCATTTCACACAAATATCTATAGCCATATCACTCCTTGGATGCTTTATCATCTTTATGATCTTGATAATGTGTCAAGGGTGATGCAAAATGTAGATGTTTGTGTGAGGGGTGCTACGTTTTGTAATAAACTCATTTTTATTGGAGATACAGCATTTCCATCTGTTCTTTTGGATCAGGGTGAGTCAAGGGTTTTGTTTTACTCCTCATGCTGCTCTGTCTTTTGTACCTTGGCTCCCCTCTCCTACGACCTCGAGCCGTGTTTTTCCTTATGAGTATTGACTGAGGGCTTGGAAAACATGGGCTATGAGGGCCAGTTGTCAGAACTGGGACTGTACTTCATGGAAGAGAGAGACTCAGGTGTGGCAGGATTACTGTTTTCAAATTTCTGAAAGGGATAACACCAGCATACCAAATGCAACTCATTCAGAATGACAAAGATGAGAGGACAAGGGAACCACTATATCCTTGATTTAAGGGAAATATTAAACAAGCATTTGTCAATGCCAATTTTTTTTGCTGATATTGGCATTGGTAGTGCTGGAGTTAGAGAGATGCATAATAGGAATGTCAGTGAAGATACAACCAACGCCAACCCCCACCCTTACTCCTGCATAGACTGGACAGGCATTTGGGGATGTGTTTTGGGTCGCTGGGCTATAAGGCTCATTCCATTATGGCTCTCACTTCACCCTGCAGACACTGACAGGTGTTGCAGTGTGCCTTGGGGTCTTTGGCCCTTATGCCCACCACATTCCATAAGGAAATAAACTGAGATGGGTGCAGTAGAGGAGAATGGGGGAACGTTAGGGCCAAAGACCCCAAGGCACACCTCAATGCCTGTCACTGGCTGCAGGGTAGAGGTGGGGTGGAATGGCATGAGCATTACATCTGACTACCCAAGTCACACCCCCAACACCTGTCAGTCTATTAGGTGGGCATTATGGTTGGAAACCCTAATGCCTCTGGCGCTTGTTGGTATTTCATTACAGATTTTCAACATGGGCTTTTGGGACCACCTCATGAACAGTGGCACTATCATTTCATTACTCAATCCCAAAAGGTGATTTTACATATGACTGTGCTATTCAGCCACAGGTGTTAAAACACATTTTGGGCAGGATTTGAAAAATGACAACTGTACTGATCATGAGGAGGTGTAAAAATGACAATGTTGAAAATCTGAGTGAAAATATGAAAATTGGTGAAGTTATGAGTGTGTGTAGAAACTGTGCAATGCACACCTGTAACACAATCATTTTTGAATTTGTTCACCAGATTATCAATATGGGCATTTTGGGACTCTCCCCATGTACAGTGCCACTGGGATTTTGTTAATCTGTCCCAAAAGTTGATTTCATTAATGATTGCACTATTCTGCACCACAGTCAGAAAACACACTTGGGGCAGAATGTGAAAAAGACAGCTATACTGTTCATAAGGAGATGTGAAAATGGCAAGGTTGAAAATCTGGAGTGAAAATATTAAAATTGGTGAAGTTACAAGCGTGTGTAGAAACTGTGCAATGCATGCTTGTAATGCAGTCATTTTTAGAATTTTTCACCAGGTTTGCAACATGGGTTTTTGGGACCCCACTCATTAACAGTGGCACTGTCCTTTCAGTAATCGTCCCAAAAGGTGATTCCATGCAGCAACCGCAAAATCACCTTTCTGGACCAAGTAGCCAAAAGACAGTGACAGTGGTGGGGTCCCAAGAGCCCCACTTTGAAAATTTGGAGCCAAAATTCCTAAAATGGCTGAGATATCAACCAAAGTTGAAATCCCTGATTGACTCCCATTATACAGCTTACTGTCATTTCTTCAGTTTTCCGGTTGTTTCAAGAGTGCAGATGTGTCCCGTCCATGGAAGATAGCTGCTTCCAACCTCCGGAGGTAAGTATGTGATGGAGGGGGGTGCGAGGTGGGTCCACAGAAGGAGGTCAGGGGTGGGAGGGGGCATGGGGAGACGATGAAGGACCGATTTCCTTTTACAGGGAAAAAGACTTTGGGGACAGTTTTCTTTATTTTACAGGTTACTGTAATATTTAGGCACACTGGGGTGGGCTCCCAGTGTGCCACAATAGTGTGTGTGTTTGTGGGGGCATGCTGACATGGGAGATGGGGCACCCCAGTGTCAGGGGTTCCATGTGATAATAGCTACTGCAAAATAGCTACTGCCACTGCCAATAACAGCCACTACTACCTTTTCCTTCAACTGTTGTTTGTTGCATGATTACTTGATATAAATGTGGGGTCTGTGCCTCCCACACCCCCCATCTTAAAGATTCTAACACCACGCCACTCACTGATTTCAGACAGAATTACATATTTGGAACACCGTTATTATGAGTCACTATTCTGTGTCATTCACTATTTTGCAGTCGCTATTTTGACAGTGGCTATTTTGCAGTAGCTATTATCATGGGATACCAGTGTGAGCACTTGAAATATTCAGGCTTGTGGGGGTCATCTGATACCAGGAGTGGGCATCCCTGTGTCAGAAACATAAATAAAATTATTTTGGCACACTGGGTGGGCTCACAGTGTGTTACATTAGTGGGAGGGGATACCTGCCGACACGGGATTGGGCACCTGATTTTGGCTTTCCAGGGATTGTGTGGGTGGCAGGAGACACCAATGTGGAAAGCCACACCGCGGCTCATTTATTTATTTATTGAAATGGTTCACCAGGACAGGCACACCGAACAAACAAGGTGCTCGATGGCAGGAGCTGACAAGAACCATAACTCTGGCCATGCGCATATTGCACACTGTAATGTGCATGGCTGGAGTCTTGTCTGCCCACAGAGGAAAGGTATGTCTGTGTGCCTGGTTGCCAGGGAGGGGAAAGGTCCTGCTGCAATGAGGAAACTGTCCCTCATTGCAGCAGCAGATTTCTTTCAAGTGCGGTCCTCTTTCAAACTGCTGTCAGAGACAGCTCACTGATTCATTGGTGCCTGAGGGATGAGCCCCATAAAGCATCAATAGCATTGGGCAAAACTCACACATCTCTAAATGTCGATTGTCCCAAGATGTTTCTGTGTATGCGTAGGCGATGTACGCAAGCAAACATAAAAGAATTATGTTACAGAATAAGTGGAATAGGATACCTGAACAAGTGGTGTCAGTCAACTCTACTTTACCTTTAAACTTAAGCTAGGTACTTACCTTGAAGAAATGGAGATGATAGTTAGTCCCACAAGATGATGTGGGAAAAGGACTTGATAGACCAGTGGTTGTTTTTCTTCCTAAGTTCATGTTTGTCTGTTCATTTATTTAGGTTTTTGAATGGGATAGCAACATATATGTGCAACACATTGTTCGGAGGAAGGTCCCATTGACAAACTGAGGACATAGAAACATAGACTTTGACGGCAGATAAGAACTGCTTGGTCCACCTAGTCTGCCCATTTCTACCTATTGGATAAGCTGCAGATACTAGTGTTACCAACAGCTTATTTCCTCCTACTTCCACTACAATTGCCTTATGTCTGTCCCATGCATTCTTAAATTCCCCACTGTTTTTGACCCCACGACCTCCTCAGGAAGGCCATTTCATGCATCCACCACCTTCCATGAAAAAATACTCTCACATTGCCCTGAGTCATCCCTCTATCTTCAAATTGTGCCCCTTTCTTGCACATCTCTTTTCTGAAAGATGCTACCCTGTTGGACTTCATTGATTCCTTGATGTACTTGAAAGTTTCTAACATGTTCCTCCCTCCTTTCCTCAAGTGTATACATATTAAGCTCTTTTAGCCTCTCTTCATATGGCTTCTGGTGCAGAACTGAAGTTTTTAATTTGAGAGATACAGAGCACATAATCCAACGCAGTATTTACATCTAAACAAGTAGAAGCTTGGTAAATTATGCAAAACAGTAAAGTTTTTATTTTTCACTGGATGGGTCACATAGAAAATGTTGGAGTAAAAAGGCCATTGGTCTATCCCATCTGCCCTGTTTTACCCCCCCCTACCCAACCTTGGGACCTATTGTCTAGTCAGGGTTACTGCCCACACCTCTCCTGTTACCCAACTGCTTACCTGGTGTAACTATTAAGTGTTTTACTTTTTCCAAGCTGTGTTTGAAACCATTAAAGGTCCTTGTACCCACCACGTCTGCTGGCAGGCTGTTGCATGGACACATACATATATCACACTAATGAATATATACTCTCAGTATGAATTAATACATGTTTGCAAGTACTGTATGTTTATCAGTCCTTGCTTATCAAGTGTGGGGGACAGGTACTATGAACCTAGAGACCCTTTCAACCTGAAATTACTCTATTACTATGTAAATTGGGAAAACTATTTTTTTTAGTTCATTGACCCAGGGTAGTTTTGGTGAGACTCAAGATTTCATTTTCATTGAGGTCAAACCATTACAAGATTTTTCTGTCTGGTGTATTTAAGCAGTAAGAGGTTATGTTACTCACTCATGGTCATAAACTAAGTGTGTTTCTCTGGTGGGATTTGAATCTAGGTCCCTGGTTTCCATTGCCTCTGTCTTGGTTGCTAAATAATGATGCATTTTTTAGAGAAAAAAAAGGAAACAATAGTAAAGGAAGTTGTGAGTAACATGGTGAAACAGAATACTAGTAAGACCAAAAACTGGTACTTAACACATTTTCAGGGTTCATCATTAGGTAATATAATGTGTCCTTGAACTGTAGAAGCTCTTTCATGTTTCTGTGGTATTCCAGAAGTGCAGCATTCTTGATGGTCAGTACTGCATGAAAGAAGGCCATACTGTACATCTATCCTTTGTTTTAATTGGTTGGAAATTAAGAACATCCCTGACTTGTGAATGTAGCTGATGCGCACATGTAGTTGTGCTTTGAATGTACTTTGAGTAATTTCCATACATATATCATGGCAATACGTGGCCTCGTGTATTCACAAAGCCTACTATAGATCTCAAAGTGGTATGTCATGCACAATGTACTTTTGCATAGGCTGTCATAAAATACTGTTAGCCTTTGCACCACGATATGGTTGGCTGAAACTTGTGGGTTAGTGACTCAGTTTCACACAGAAGGCTGTTAAAGAAGCTGGACCACATCAGCATAGGTAGTACGAAGTGGTGGTTG
Source organism: Neoceratodus forsteri (assembly GCA_016271365.2). Lineage (NCBI taxonomy): Eukaryota > Metazoa > Chordata > Ceratodontiformes > Ceratodontidae > Neoceratodus > Neoceratodus forsteri. The sequence continues at coordinate 12,863,211 of JADMNL010000027.1, forward strand.
GGTGAGCAACTGGCTGAAGGGAAGAACACAACAGGTGCAGGTAAATGTAGTGGTATTGACTGACAGGGAAGTGACTACTGAGAGCTTCAGGGTCAGTGCTGGGGCCCTGCTCTTCAGTGTGTTCATACCTAACATTGGTAATGGATTGGAAGGGAAGTTGTGTCTGTCTGCAGATAACGCCAAGATATGTAACAGAGTGGACAGCCCAGAAGGAGTCAAGAGCATGGACTCAAACCTGAGGAAAACTTGAGGAGTGGTCAGATGGCTGGCAGTTGAAGTTCAACACCAAAAAGTGCAAGGTCATGCACTTAGGCAAGGGAAACCCCAATGTTGGATACTACATGAAAGGGGAGCAGCAGGTATGCATCAACCAGGAGTGAGACCTAGGAGTCATTATATCAGGTGACTTAAAGCTAAGGAGGCAGTGTGAAAAGGTGGCACTAAAGACCACTGGTTTGCTGGGCTGCATAGGGAGGGGAATCACGAGTTGCAGAAGGGAGGTGGTGCTGCCACTTTACAGGGTACTGGTGCACCCCCACCTGGAATATTGCACACAATTCTGGAGGCTGCACCTTAGGAAAGACATTGATAGGATTGAGACAGTGCAGAGCAGAGCCACAAAAATGATTCAGGGTCTGCATCAAATGGCATATGCGGATAGGTTGAGGGATCTCAACATGTACTCCCTCGAGCAGAGGAAGGATAGTGGGGACAGGATTGAGACATTCAAGTATATCAATGGTATAAATAGAGCAGGGGTACAGGAACTCCTTTAGGAGAAGAAAAGCATCAGAACTAGAGGACCCGATATGAGGCTCAAGGGTGGGCAATTCAGGAGCAATGCTAGGAAATTCTTCTTCACTGAGAGGGTGGTCAACCCATGGAATTGCCTGGCCCGGGAAGTGGTGGAGGCCAAAATGGTAAATGGGTTCAAAAACACCTGGGACAGGCACAAAGGTATAGTTTTATAGAAAAGATAGGGGGTGAATAGTTACCCATATTGGGCAGACTAGATGGATCTTGTGGTCCCCTTCTGCTATCAATGTCTATGTTTCCATGCTTCACTTCATGTGGTTGCCTTTGCATAGCTGATTGTATCATCAGCATAGAGGTGCATGTTGGAGCTTGCAAGTAACGAAGTTGGGTCATTTATGAAGGGGGAGAAATAGCAGTGAGCTATTTATGGATCCATGAGGAATACCCAAGTTTAAATATCCAGGGACTGAAAGAACAGCATTGTAGATGACAGCCGTAGGACTGTTACACATAACACAGAAGCCAGTTTACTATGTTGCTTAACAGGCATATGTATGATGATTTCTTCAAATGTATGTCATGGTTGACTGACAGATGCTTTTCAAGGTATTTGAAGATCACCCCAGGAGTTCTTCAACTCTTTATGTATTATTGTAACCTTAAAGCAGGTAGTTGTTAACAAGCTGCTGACCAAAACTGAACTGGAAACTAGAAAGGATATTGTTGAACATATCTGAGCTTTCCTTCTGTCCATGTGGACTGCTAACCTTAGAGTCCTGCCAGAGATAAGCCAGTGTGTGCCTTTTTTGACATGCCAGAAATCAAGAAAATGCCACATGCCGTCTCTGTGTTGTACCAGAACTGTGCCAGAATCCCACCAGGTTCCTATGGAGCAGCTCAGTATTTACCTGCTGTGACTCTATTTGATCAAGTAACAGTATGCAGAGGACTTTGTGCTGCTCCATACAGCAGAAAAACCCTGAAAATTTCAGTACAGACTATGGACTTGTGAGACTATACCTTTGAACTTTTCAGCAGATAAACAGTACTGCTATCTGAGACTGATTTGACTTTGTAAATTGTAAACAAGTTTTTAAAAGCTCATGTATTTAACTTTTTATTGCTTTAAACCCTCTAAGAGCTCTTAATTTTGGCAATTATAAGTAGAGGTATTATTGCTGTATTTATTATGTACTTGTTTCCTTTGAGGAAAACTGTTTTTCATTGAATAAGTGCCAACATGGCTAGTACTAGGCAACAAAGGAAAAATAAGGGTTCTCTGCTTCCCTGTTCTTTCTTCAGATAAAGATAAAGAAAACTAATTAAAAAAAGAGGCAGAGAGGAAAACCTCAGTCTAAAATGACAGATCACGTAATTGCCAGCCCTTATTTAAGACCAGAATTCTAGAAAATAGCAGTGGCAGAACTTCCACCCCTAATGTAAAGGAGGGTGTAAATGTGAAATGAAGCCCTTTATCTCTGTTTCTCAAATCTCAGCCAACTTGGTTGATTTGAACCTCTGGAAAGATCATCTAATCTGTTGATTAATTTGGACTCACCAGTAAGCCCAGGCCTATGGCTCCAATACCTCCAAACAGACACATACAAATGTGGCTGTACTTACACAAGTAATCATACATGGACAATGACACGTACAAATGTGGCTGCACTCTACAAGTATTCATACGGGATAATGACATGTGCAAATGTGGCTATTCTTACACAAGTAATCATACGTGGACAATGACACGCAAATGTGGCTGCACTCTTACACAAGTAATCATACATGGAGAATGACACGTACAAATGTGGCTGCACTCTTACACAAGTAATCATACCATTACCAGGTACTGAGGATAATAAACTTATATCTGGTAATCTAACAGGGAAAATGCAAGATAGCAGCATTTTAGTTTCAAAAAATATAATTAATGAAGTATTGCAGGATTTGCAACAAATTATAGAGGGTTTAAGAGAGTTTGAAAAAATAGTCTGACTGAGTTGTTGCCTTTTAGGTGCTACAGGTCCTACCGTGATTTCTTTATCTATGAAAATACCTTTCATGACATAAGTCAGAGTGCCCCATCCTCCCAGTATTTTACTTCCTATCTGAATGAGAAAACAATAGAAATTAAAAAAAATCAATAAATAGCAAACTTAATGTTAAGGGAACATCTAGTTATTATACAAAATAAATTAGGAACACAAGAAGAGCTATTGCAGTTAATGGAGCTAGATTGGATAATATGATTAAAACTCTTAATAGGGTTTGTCCCCCTAAAGAGACTTCATCAGTGTACTTTATTATCCAGTCACAGACAGAGCCAAAGAAGAGACTGAATTTTAGTAGTATTTGCATCTCAGAAAACCCCAGAGCAAGTATGACAGAAGGGTGTGAAAGAAAAGAAAATGAAGCAGATGCCTGCCGGTATCAAGGAAACCAAGAAGGTGATTGAGAATAAAATTTAAAAATAAAACACTAATCCAGATCAATTAAGAAGGAAAACACAAAAGGCTAATGGTAAAAATTATGGTACTCAGTAACAGATTGAAGATTGAAGATTGGGATAATGCGGAGAAGCAGTTAAGGCAAGACAATAATTTGCTATATCATTTACAAAAAATTAATGATTAATTAGTGGCATTGAGAAAACAACTCAATGTATTGACTAGTAAAGGAAAACTGGGTGACAGTCTTGGAGATATAGTGACAGAACAGCCACCTCCACCAGAAAATAGTGTCCGTCTGAACTTCACTAAAATGATGAAGGTTATAGAGGGTTTTGATAAAAGAACTGATATGCAAAACCTGACATGCGGGGACCTGTATGAAGGAGAAGTGTGCCAGCAAATAGTACAGCCAAAAATTAAACTGGTATTTAGACCATTTCTAAGATATAGTGGCCAGATAAATGGATTAATTTGTCTAATGTGCCTGTGAGATCTCAGATTGGACATCTACTAAGGGCAGACATGGGGCTGGAAATCTTTGAAGATGTTATAAAAGTGGAACATGCTGTTTGTAAAGAACTCAAAAATGTTGTGGATTTCTATTTTAGTTTTCCAAGCATGACTAATTTTGTTTAGATAAAGGTTACAATCCTTCAAGTAAAGGTATCAAGATAGGTTTCCCCAATAGGTTGCAGTTTAACAGGGTAAAGGCCTTCTCAAGAGAAGATCTGAGAACCCAGTCACACTTATCCTATTTAGAATGTCTAGATTAGAGAAGGAAATGATAGCAAGCTAACTTACTCCTATGCAATTTCTTTAGAAACTAATTGAAAATACAGCTGGGAAAGAATGGCATTATAGGGTTGTGCATACAGAAGCCTTCCCTGAAGGAGGACAGATTGATATTATAATTAAGAGCAAATTATAGCAGAGAGTATATTACAAAGAAGTGACAAGATGGACATTCTGGGGCTTTACTTAGTTAATAATGGAGCCTATGAGGTTAATATAACAGACACATCCTAAAGTAATACAAATTGATGCAACAATTCATAATTACTACATGTTAGAAGCACATTTAATCTCCATCTCAAACAGATTTTGGCTGTAGCTGGATAGGAGGAGTGACTAATTAGGCAGCAAATTAGGCAGCACACACCACAAGATGTTGGCTCCCAAAATATTAGTACTGATCCATTTGTAGATGGTCCTGAGGGAAGTATTATTATGTCATAGAATATTATGGGAGGAGCAAAATTTGCAGATAGTGAATGAATAAATATGTAACTTCTGTGATATTATATATCTACAGAAAACATGACATGTTAAGGAGGAGGAGATTATGCTCAATGGACATGAGTTCTTTCAACAACCAGGTAGAAAGATTGTAAATCTGGTAGTACAGTAGTTTATCTCAAATTAGAATCTTATAACAGTGTTTCACTACTAGCTTGTTCTGATAACTGGATTGTTATATTGCAGGACAGAAATGATATCAAAATGACCCTAGTAAACATATATGTTCCACCAGTAGGCTCGAGATATTACAATGAGTTGGTATGGATTAATATCAAAGACCGTCTGCAAGAGGCTAATGTCAAATACCCAGTCAAAAGCATACTGGTATTTGGAAATGTAAAAGCAAGAATTGGATCATGTGATGCCTTAGTAGATTATAATGTTTTAAATAAACCAATTGTCCATTATTCCAGCTAGAAATATTAACAATAAAAAGGTCAATAAAGCTGTCTCAATATTAATCAAGATTTTAAAAGCAGTTTGTTCTTATTTATTGGTAGATTGGAGGGAGATTTTGAGGGGAGCATAACACGTATGCCACATTTGGATGCTTTAGTTATAGATTTTTTTTTTGGTCTAGTCAAGTTAAATTCTGAAGAAGCCTAAATATTTCTATAAAATCAGAAAGTGATCACTTTCTAGCTATATTGAAAGGGCATGGCACTCACCCCCCACCCATGTGCAGACCCTAGAAGTGAGGTTTTGTTCTCAGAAGTTAGAAACAGGAAAAGAGTGACTTGGTGTGTTCCCTAGAAGAGGAGATTTGAAACATTATTTGGAATTATTTAGACATTAATCATCTGGAAGTGCTCAAAGTACGAAAGCAGAGGAAATATAGGAGGGTGTGAGTTCTCTTTTTGAGGATATTATTAGAGTTATGAACAAGGAGGTTCCTGTAAAATGCAAACAATTCCACTAAACAGGCTGGTTTGGTCTGGAATGTAAAAAAAACAGCTCTTATAGTACAGATTAAAAGTGTTAAAGGCTAATGATAAATAAAATCATTTAACATCTCAAATTAGAAAGGAAAATTACAACAATATATTAAAGAGTAAGAATAAAAGAGTTCTTCTATTAACAGTAGAGGATGCTCAAGGTTATACAAAAGAATGATGTCAAGGGGTTTTGAATTTAGTGGCCTATGGCAAATAATTCAAAACCAATATGAATCCTTTATTACAGAAGATAAATGGCTATACCATTCTTCTCATATTTTCTTTGATCCCAATGCTAATAATTCTTTCTCAACCAAACTGTCAGTGGTGGATAATTCTAGAAAAGAAGTATATTTAGTCATAAAGTCACTTAAAGGTACCTAAACAAGCAGTTTTTAAAACTGCAAACTCCAAAACTAGGTTTCATTGTAGAAAAGTAAAGGCTGCTGTTTACATTATAAGAAACTGCATTTATGTAAAATATAAATGCAGTTTCATGGCTTTTGAAAATGTAAACATCAGCCTTTACTTTCAAAAACAGCCTTGGTTTCTCCCTAAGATGTCTGCCAAGTGTGTTAAGTGATGAGTCATGATGACATCATCAGAGCCAGAGACAGAGACCCACATACATTTCTATAGTGCTAACTAGTTCTTCTTTCTCTCTTTGTTTTGAATTGTTGTACCAGAATGATCAACACCATGTATTAACTCATGGATTATTTTGATCAGTACACATGTTAGGCTATGATTTTGTTTACTTTAACTTGCAGAAAATGTTTTGCAATCCAGCTGACTTTTTCTTTGGCAAACTGCATTACAGTACAACACGTCATGTGGCACCTGATGATCTAGTGGTTATGTGATGCACTGAATTTAGTTTTTTGTTAACCAGGAGAGCCACACTAAGCTGAAAGCTTGTTTACAGGTGTGGTCTGGGAGCACAAGGAAGTTTAGTGACTTGCTCAGGGTCACACAGCAAAGTACTGGTCTGGTTCAGTTCCAAAGCTCATGTTCTCTTGTTAATCCACAACAAGGCTTTCTTTTCCATGTGAACCCCTGCCCTAGCTTGCCTTCTGTTGAACACTCCACCATCCATACCCTATCCTAGTACTGTCTGGGCCCACACTACGGTTTCATGAGAGAATTATCACCTCAGATTGTAATCTTGTACCTCAGAGAGTTGTGCACACCTATACCGATATGTATCATCAGCTGGCACTGTTAAAAAATGCCTCCCAAATCACTCTCCAGTCCACATTCTCAATGTTTGACTTCTGCTCCCACAGTAAACATTGAGTGGATCACCACCCTTCTGCACAGTGAAGGCAGTATGTACAGTTCTATCATATTAGGGAAGGTTTTGCACCTTCAAATTGTTTTGTGAATCCCCCCTATGTGTTTTGAAGAGATATGTGGAAAGAACAAATGACTCTTAGCTTAAAATATAAGCAATATAGCAAACAAAAAATAAACAATTGGGAAATGATAGATTTGGAAAGTCTCCAAAAACCTAGATTCTCCCCATATTTTGCTTTCAACAATTGTTACTTTGGTTATAAGTATTATTTGGAAGTTCCTGTAGATGCTCAACTAAAGAAAGCTCGCTTGTTGTTTAGGTTTGAGCTCTTTAAGAGTAACGCCCTATTAGACAGGTATAAAAAGATGAACCTCTAGTGATCCCTAACTGTGCTTTGCTCTGTAGGTGGCAGGAAGGTATCCAGCATGTAGGATGGTACTGTACATGTTGCAATAAAGCTGAGTGCTACTGTCTTGGTCATGCTATGAAATCCCTACAAGAAACTAATAAGGAAATAGCTTTGAGTATTTTTTTAGATGACTGGAACATAACTAGAGCTGCTAATTTTTTTCTCAGCAGTCATGAAAATTAGGGAAAAAAATCATTAAAAAGTGAAAGTCATAAGACTGGTCCAGTGGAACTGAGGGTTGAGGCACTGGATGCCACCTGTGCCATGCTGGTGACCCAGGTTTGGCTACGAGCTTGAGCAGCTGGGGGTCAGCTGGGGGGAGGGCAAGGAGCAGATTCAGCAGCCAGCAGGCAGCTCTCCTCCTTGGGGAGGGATGTGGGGTTTCCTAGGAACTTGGCTGTCACCCAGTGGAGGCTGAATGGCAGTGCCATGCCTGAGGTGGAACCTGGCAACTAGGCCATGAGGGTGGAAGGGATCGTCACTGGAGATGCGGTGTGCATGCGGGCCTCCACGCACATGGACATCCTCAGTCTGGGGTCTCAGGGCAAAATGGGAAGAAAACAGAGAAAAAAATCAGGAGCCATGGCTGGATGAAGCCCCCAGACCAGCTCCAGTGGTCCACCGGGGCACAAGTGGGAGGGCCCACCGCAGATGATAAATATCTGATGAGGAAAAAAAGTGAAAGTCGGAAAGCACAGATAACATATTATCTGCCTAATAGTAATTTTATAAGTATGTTTTACCATAGCCATGTCAGATCAATTTTATGTATTTTAAATATATTTTCTGTGTATTAAACTGTTGTTATCTCATGAAATAGCTTGCCTGTGCAGACTCTGTATAGTTTGAGATGCTGCTAATGTATTTTATGAATGTATATTATCTACTTCATGGATCAAACAAATAAACATGAACTTGAACATAGAATTATATCCGACTGGGTTATTCTTCCTTGGATTGTATTTAAGGTGCTGAGTACAGAGACTGGGCTAGATGATAGGGTTCCTCTGCCCCCAACTTTATTCAATGGCATTACTAATCATTTTTTCACATTAGTGGTACTTGCTCAGTTGATAGTGTAAGGTTAAACACTGAGGAGAGTTGTCTGGTTAGGTGAATTGCCATTAACTTGATTAGTTTTGATTCCATAGCTGTGCGTCTGATCTAGCACTTTGGGTTCAGTTAAAATCCCATAAATGTGTCACTGGCAGTGATGTAAAAAACTTCAATGGTTTCATGAGGTGGGGCGCATTGGCTTGTATTGGTTCCCTATTTGGTGATGAAATATGTAAACACTGGGTGATGCAGGAAGTAAGTTTGGTTATTTTGGGACCTTGAGGCTCAGGTTAATAACATGCATTTGCTACTTTCATGGATAAATTTGATTTTGAATTCAGTAAGGCTAAGATGAGGCAACATAGTATAATGGTTCAGCTGAGGCTTTGTAGCTAGGTCTCACAGGTGCAAATCCCACCAGAATCACTTAATCACTGGGTGAACTTCACTTAATCACCTTGTGATCTTCAGTAAGCTACTAAGCTTCTCTGTGATTCCATCCTCCTAGCTATAAAAATGTGTAAAAGCAGGATCCTAGTGAAAATGAGATGTTGCATTTCAGTTGGGCTATCCTTGGTAAACACACTGTACAAATGAAATGGTCAGAAATGTTATTTCTTGTCTAAGGCCCTCTGATACTCTCTCTGGTAGTAGTTGTGCTTTTGTTTTTTAACTATTTTTGTCTGTTTAATAAAATATTTAGATATTAACATTCACAATTTTGGTCATGCTAGCATTCTTAAACTTCAGACAGACTTTATACTGGATATGCATATAATCATGACATCTATGATTCTGGGTTGAGAGTTGCCCCTGTTTGGGATTTTTTTGATTGGTACGTGTTTGTGGTAGATGTTTTGGATTTTACTTTGTAGGCATTCCTGTGTACCCTCAGTGGAAACCGTTAAAAAGGGGCTAAAAACACTTTTATTTAACCAGGTTTTTAATATATAAGATTCACATAAATTAATTAAGATCTCTGATATTTGATTTGATTAGGTAAATAGATTTTATCTGTACTGCTGCATGCTTTGCTTTGCTATTCTACATACTATATGTATCTGTAAATTGTTGTGTTTATTATTGTTTTACTTAGTTTTATTGCTAAATGCTCTGAGTCCCTGGAAAGGGGCACTATATAAATACAGTTAGTTTCTTTCTTTCTTTCTTTCTTTCTTTCTTTCTTTCTTTCTTTCTTTTTCTTTCTTTCTTTCTTTCTTTCTTTCTGTCTACAGACAGTATCTATCTATCTATCTATCTATCTATCTATCTATCTATCTATCTATCTATCTATCTACAGATAGTACTGATCTATCTATCTACAGATAGTACTGATCTCTCTATCTATCTATCTACAGACAGTATCTATCTATCTATCTATTTATCTATCTAGAGACAGTATCTATCTATCTATCTAGAGACAGTATCTATCTATCTACAGATAGTACTGATCTATCTATCTATCTATCTATCTATCTACAGATAGTACTGATCTATCTATCTACAGATAGTACTGATCTATCTATCATCTATCTATCTACAGATAGTACTGATCTATCTATCTATCTATCTATCTATCTATCTATCTATCTATCTATCTATCTACAGATAGTACTGCTCTATCTATCTATCTATCTATCTATCTATCTATCTATCTATCTATCTATCTACAGATAGTACTGATCTAGCTATCTATCTATCTATCTATCTATCTATCTATCTATCTATCTATCTATCTATCTATCCTTCAGACATCCATGATGACATCTCTGGATCTTAGATTCAGCTTTGCTGAAAGCCTGCATATTTAATAAGCATGGTGTTAGTTTATGTACTGGTCCACATACAATATGTCACATTATGGTCACTTAAGGAATCTGGGAGTACTTCGGCCATTTTAATTGTGTCAGGTATGTGTGTGAGGATCCAGTCCATCCCAAATGCTTTGCTATGGTTTTATCTGACTGCAGAGGTGATCAGTTGTGTGAGGTTGTTGCAAAAGGTACATTGCTTTGCCAGATTGGTGTTAATTCCTTACCATTAATATCAAAATCCCCAAGGAGGAAAATGTATCTTGTGGAAATCAGTTGAAAGAGGATGTCAAGGATGAGTGGCAGGGGAGAGGTGGATAATTTCGGCAGCTTATTAAGGCAGCATACAAACAGGTCACAGAATCATCTGAGACCTAACAGTTTATATTTATTTATTTTATTTAACAGACTTTAGGATAACAACCTTTGAGTCAGGGACTCATTTACAAAGGCTCCACGTCAGAAAAACAAACATAAACGCTTAATATATATAGACATAGAATGGCAGCTGAAAGTTACAGTTTTTTTAGCTACACAATATTGCAGAATCAAGATCAGCTATACATTGCATTGAATGTGTTACCAAGAGCTGTATTTTACAGTTTTCAAGAGAACAATAAGTTTGCTGATAGAGGGAGGGAGTAAAAGGTTTGATATTTACAGTGAAGTAGAGAATTAGATGGGAGTCAGTTTGCCATGGGTTGTGATTTTCAAAGGATCATGTGCATATATGATACTCCACCTCCTCTCCCATTGTGTTAGTCATGAGCATTATGTAGTCCTCAAGTATAGCTTATCAGTTGGTAGACTTGGCTTCAGCAAAGTTTCATTTATGTACTTAAACTTGACAAGGGAATTCATGCCCTGACTTGATCAATATCTGAGAGAAGACTGTGGATGTTATGATGTATTACTTGTAGTTCATTCATGGGTAATTGCTTGTGTAAGGGCCTAGTAGGAGACCAAGTACTTCTGTCTTAATATATTCTTCTTGTTGTCTCCTCCTCTTCTTCTCCTCCTCCTCATTTAACCCTTCTCTCTTGCAAAGTGCACACTTTTTAATGTGCATAGAAACTAACCTGGAGGAGATGCCACCTTATTATGTGAAACTGCAACAAGCTATATAAATCTATCACTGGTCAGCTGATGTTTTTAAAAATTGTAATTTAAAAGTGTTTGAATGGAGCAACACATAAATCAGCATATAGATGGCCAGGGGAGGAGCACTTAGATATGAATTATTTTTCTGGTACAATTTACTTCATCATTAAAGGTTTTAATATGTGAGCTCTGAAGAAGCAAACTTTCTTTTTTTGTTTATTCTTTTGTGTCTCAGGGTTTGCCCCTTTCCCTCCACTACCCCTTGCTGATGATCACAGTAAATGGTCCTGGAAGTCAGCCATGTTGCTGCCTTTACAGGTGACACAAATCTTGCTGTGTGACTGCCCAGCTGAGGTTGCGCACCAATGCTGAGTGATTGATTCCTTCCTTCCCTAGTAAATGAGCACCTCGTCTCTGCAGTAGACCTGACTCCAGCATACCATACTTGATTCCATAGCATGCTATTGTGCCAGTCTTGAAATCTTATTTTAATCTATGTGGCAGGTACAGTTCCCATACACTGATCTGTCAGTTTTCAACCTGCCATGTAATTTCTGTGTTCCTGTGTGTGGCAGTGGTAAGTCTTTTATTTCTTTCCCAGTCTTAGTTTCATCATCATTGAAACTCTTCACCTAGTAGAGCTGGCATTCAGCTCACAGTCTGACTCAGTCAAAATGTAGAGTGCATCATAGTACTTAAAGCAGTCAGTCAAAATGTAGATTTTGTCATAGTACTTAACACAGTGTTCAAGTCCAGGATGTGATGAATATTCATTAGTAGGGCAGGTGAAATTAGTATATTCTTTTCTATAAATTGTTTCTTAAATTCCACAAATTTAATGGAAATTCATAGTATTTCTTGAATTTTCATAAATTTTAGCTGGTTATAACTCAACTGTTCTTTAATCTAGAGACCTAGAAAACGGTATGCTTACTCATTGAGTACTGGTCTATGGATTTCCCAAATTTCATGACATTCAGATATGTTGTTTGTAACTTACAGAGGCTCAAAAGCTGGCAGTGTTTTCTTTGAAATGTTGCCAATATTTTGAGCGTGTTATAACTCAGCTGTACTTTAATCTAGAGATCTAAACATTGGCAAGCTCACCTAAGGAGCAAGGCTTTAAACACCTGCCACATTTCCAAACATTCAGTTATGTACTGTTGAACAAACAATTGCTCATAATCTGGCAGTTTATTTCTATGAAATTTCAAGAAATGTTGAGCTAATGTTTAATACACAGACCTGACAACGGCCATGGCTAATCACAGGTTAGTGCTCTAAGCACCTGAAAATGTGCCAGCATTCCATTGTGAGATTTTTGAACTTAGAGGGGTTTAAATCTGGCTGCTTATTTTCCTGTGATAATTTAAGAGAATATCTAAAATATTTTTCTGCTTATATTTCAGTCACCTTTTGAGTTAGAAACCTAACATTTGCATGCATAATGTTTTTGGAAGGGCCTTAACCACTGATTAATGTGGCAACATTTGGTTAAGTTATTTTTAAGATATGGGGTTCATAATTTTGGTTTACTTACATGCGATGTTTTGTCAACATCTCCTCAAAGTGTGGATGATTGTAACTCTTCCGTCCTAAGGAACTGAAACATAAAAACAAAGAAAGATTGCAGGCAGAAAAAGGCCTGATGGTCTATCCAGTCTGCCCCCCAGGTGGTACATTCACCCTAGATATCCTTAATCATCTTCCCCCTACTCCATCCCACCCAGGTTCCATAGCCAGTTCTTTATATCTGTACTACTTTTCCACCACACGCTTCTTGAAGAAATACTTTCTAATGTCCTTTTTTTTTACACTACACCTCCAGTTGTCTTTTATGCACCCAGATATTAATTGTCTCACTTTCTGTAAACAGCTTGGTTGTTCCCACTTTGTTTATTCCCTGCATGTACTAAATGGCTCAATCATGCCTCCTCTCCCCCCGGAATGCAGAAAGGATCTGGTGAGACTCTCTAGTCTCTGTTCATACATCCTACCCTGATGGCCATGTATCATCTTAGTCCCCTCCTCTGTACTGACTCTAGTTTATTAATATCTTTCCTAAGGTGAGGGTTCCAAAAGTGCATCCTGTACTCCAGGTGCAGTCACACTAGGGGTCTTCCTTTTCTTTCCTGCTCTTGACTCCCTCACAGTGCATCACAGCATTCTGTTTACTTTCTCCATTGCTATGTTACATTGTGCTGATGATCTGAGTTTGTTGGAAATCACCACCCTAAATTCTGTGCCTCCTCAGCCATCACAACAGTCACCCTTGTAGACTGTATTTATTCCTCATGGTTTCAGCTGCCTACTTGCATGACCTACATATTTTGACATTGAAGCTCAGTTGCCAGATATCTGAAAATTTCTCCAGATCTTTCTTCATTCTGCAGATAGCCTCCTCACAATCTACCCTCCCACAGAGCTAGGCGTCATCCACAAAAAGGCATATTTTCCTTTATGCCTTCTCTTACTTCACTGATAAAGAGTTAACGAGTACTGAGTCAAGGACTGACACCTGCAGGACCCCACTAGTGACCTTCCTTGCCCACAAGTGCCCCCCATTTACCAGAACCCTCTGTGTTCTTCTCCTTAGCCAGTTTCCAACCAAGGGGCATGTCTAGGGTCTGAAAACATTAGAGGCTTGAGTGCCCACACCTCCTGTCCAGTGAAAAAAATAAATTAGGATTGGGGGTCAGTTTTAGGAACTAAGAATCTTTTATTTGGGGCTAATGAATAAAGATGCTGAGCTCTAACCCCTAATTCACACTCCTAGTGATGCCCCTGTCCCAACCTACTATGTTAGTCAGTCACCTACCTTGAGATTCCCTAGTTTCATGACCAACCACCTGTGTGAGACTGAGTCAAACACCTTGTTAAAGTCCAGACACAGTATATCAACTGCCTGGCATTTATCAACAGCCATTGTCATCCATTTTAAGAAGTCAATCAAGTTTGTTTGGCAAGCTCTGTCTTCCAGTGTTGTCTACTGTCCACTAATCCATTTGTCAAAAGTCTATACTTTCATTCTTTCCAACATTTATGTGCAGGGGCACATCTCTCATTCTCCAGAGTGAAGGCACCTCTCTAGACGCCAGTAAGCAGTTGTACAGATCTGCCAGGGGGGCTTCCAGCACCTGCACCATCTCCCCCAGCACCCTGGGGTGTATCCAACCATTACCCAGTGATATGAGTGAAGCAAATTGAGCAACTCAAATATGAGTGACTCAGTGTGTGCACTTGTAAGAGCAGTGATGGTGAGATTTTAGTGAGGGGAGGGAATAGAGAGGGATGAAGGACAGAAGAGCGACAGTGAATGACAGGGGTTGCCTAATGCTATGGGCTAAATGGCAAAGTGCAGCCTGCTGCAGCTGAGTGGGCCACCTGGCATGGTGGGTATGGATGCTGCCAGTGGTGCCAATGGTCCCATGTTCAGGGCTGTCTGTAGGTAAATTTTTTGTAGCGTTTCTGATGCTGTTTGTTGTTTTTTTCTGTGTTTCTGTCCTGTAGTTCTTGTGCCCCAGCTGTGGTATCCTCTGTTTGCTGTGCCCCCATTTAGTCTCCTGTCCACTAGTGTCCACCCCCTGGAGATCATTTTAGTATGGGGGGGGACTCAACAAACTGTAAGACCTATGTCTGCTGGCATTTTCATATGTTCGTATGCTGTATTTTCTTTGTCCTTCCCATAATCTAGTGAAAACAAGGCCATATCACCTTCTTAACACATTTGGTTGTTCTTAGTTCTGCTTCAGCCTTGACCTTGCATTCCACCTACTGGTATTGCTTTTACTTCCTAGGAATATTTCCTATCTTCTTCTGCATGGATCCCATTAAAGGGAAGGCCCCCTCAGCCTTTTATTTTGTTTACCTGTGTAGTTTGTAGGCATGAACAATGATTGCCTCTAATTACATCAGGATTTCAATGTAAATGAAGGTACTTAAGTTTGGAGTGAAAACCTGCTTGACTCCATTGCAAAGGTCATGACCTGACCCACATAAGGCATCCTTGAATTTTATGATGTTTTAGTGCTAAAGCCTGCATTAGTTATACTATATTAGTCAGTGCTGTTGCTGTCCTCTGCATTTCCTATGTTCTTATCTTATGCTGGCCATGAAACTTTTCAAAGCATAGTAAGTGCACTGGTGTTATTTTGTACTTTAAAGTGTATCTGAGTTAGAAAAAATTGTTTTAGAAAATGCAGAGACTTCACAAGACATGTAATAGAACTGAATGAGAGAATAACTTTTGCTGACTTGTGCAGGTACACATCGTCAATCTCCATGCATGTCATATGAGTGGGGGTCATGATCTCTGCACTAGATACAAACGTGTTTTCACATCAGGGCAAAACAGAGTAAAGCAATCTGATTTATAGTTAAATAAGGATGAAATCAGGGGGATGCAAGAGAGGGAATCATTGTTCATGCCTACAAACTACAGAGATATACAGAAAATAGGTAGAGGAGACTTCCTTTTTAAATCTCCTGAACACCGTCCTTTTATCATTCACTGGTATTGTCACCTCCATTGTAAACCAAATCAGTTTCCTGTTTTTCTTGCCCTTCCCCCCACCTCAAGCAGGAGCTGATGAGCTCTTGCAGGCTTTTTCTGATGCCCAGTTCATCCTCTACACCCCTCACTACTCCGCTTATCTCCTGCTATTGAGCTTCTCCTCAGTCCCCAAAGTGTGCTTTTCTGAAATCCAGGGACTCTAGTTCTGGCGCTTGATGTGCTGTGCTCATTGCCCAGTTTAGGAGTGAACCATACAAAAGGTGGTCATTATACCCAGTGGTTCTCCTACTTTATGTCCCCAACATCATTGTTATTTGTGAGCTCTAGTTCCAGGGTCACCCTTCTTTGTTTGTTTCTCAACCCACTGAACACCAAACCATTGTGGAATGCATCCATGAGTGGTTGGCTTCTGGTGCTGTTTTCACCTAGGATTCTTCAATCAATGTCAGGAAGATTGACATCTTCCATGAACACCACAGCATCTTCTGATGTTGCCTTTTTGACTTCCTCCTCTAGAACCTTGTCTGACTCATTGTTCTGATTTGTCAACCTGTAAACTACCCCCATTATCCACTCTTCTGCCCTTCCTGCTTCTAAGAGTTATAGAACTGATGTTTACCATGCTTATCAAGCATCAATGGGTCTAAACATGTCACATCTGGAGGGATGCAGCTGAGTAGTTTTAAAGCTACAGGGGAAATACCATAGGCTACTTATGAGCAAAATGTCATAAACAGATGATCTTTCAAAATTTCATGAAAAGTGAATAGGTGATCCTGTCACCGTTCCAGTGGTAGGCATTTAACTGCACAAACCATTAATCAACACCTCATCTTTTTTGGCTGCTTTCATAATGTCCCATACTAGCTGTGCATCAAGATATGGTGAGCTTTTAGGAGTCCTGGAGCCAGTGGCAGATCTTGGGGAGAGGATGATGGGTGTGACCACACCCCCATTCTCCCAGGTCGTTGACCCCTGGCCTGTGGACCTGCTGCAATAACTACGACGGGTTGGCAAAAACACAGCTATTAATTTTTTTAATTGTTTTATGGCTCAGGGTACCAGTTGCGTATCCTTCCCCCACTCCCTACCTCCTCACCTCACACTAGACTATTTACATTTACCATCCAATCAGAGCACACACTGCATAAGAACAGCTGGCTGGTCATTCGAATTTTTGGCGGTAGCGACTAAGCGACTTACTCAGTAGCCCTAAAATTAAAAAAAATATTATAAAAAAAGGCCATGTGTATGTGTGCAGCGTGACTGCATCTGATCAGAGCAGATGGGCAAAGAAGTTTGAGGACAGTTATTAGCGGTGGACAGTGGTGGTGGCAGGTTGCCTGTGACGTGGGTGCCTGAATTAAGGCGCCATTCGAAATGGTGACGCAATGTGGGTGAAAGCCCAAAAGGCAAGGGGGCAGGGAAGGCAACCAGATGTGGTGGGGTGGGTGACCCTAATGACAGGATGTCGCTATATGTACACGAAATGCGGGGGAGCGAGCCACGGTGAGCGTGACCTGAGGAGGCGGAGGGATGTAGGGTAGTGCTGCGTGAGCTACTAAGCTGTGCTGTGGCATTGGGGGTTGACCTCCACTTACGGTTTGTGGGGCTTTGTCGGGTTTGGATCCGGGCGCTACTATGGCTTTGTTGCGCCTGGCCCAAAACTTGTTATTGTCTTTGCTTTCACCCCCAGATGTGCAGCCCTGGAGTTGAGAATCCTTAAGAGGGGGTGGGGTGCAGCCCCACAGAAAGCAAATGCTTTAAGTCCCTGGCACCATTCTTCCATGCACTTAGGATGTCAGGGTGAGGGAAATTGTTTTGCCACTTGATTGCCGAGCACGCGGGTCACCATTCGCACTCGCCATTATCACATAGAACCACTTCAACACATGGGCTCACTACTGTCTGCACTGTGGACCGATTCTGGGACTGGAGGAGGACACTGACATGGACATGATGGGACTTTGGGACATCATCCAATCAGTGGACACTAGTCAGTTGGTCCCAGGCAGGGAACTGAAGACACTGGCATCATGGTTACTGCAGGAGGTAGGTAATGATTCATGTCACCCAACACCTATAAGGCATCTTGCTGTTTCATTTCCTACTGAGGGTCCAGATTCAGTATTACCTCAGGAATTCTAAAATGTGTGTCCATCAGCTCAGGTATGATCTTTTTTGGGGGAGGGTGGGGGCTCAGGCTCAGCTCAACCTATAATGCACATGCATGGTGGCTTTTAATGATCTTACTGATTTCAGTGTCACTCCCAAAGTCTCCATGTGGGTCACTGGTTCCCTGTCCTTCCCTTCCTTTCCCTTCTCTTCTCTTCCCAATTTGGTTCTCCCTCTGTTGCAGTACTAGTCATTTGCAGCCACTACCTTCAATCTGGTGGGGGGGGAGTATCTCTGGGTTCCTGTTGTCCTCTTGGGGAACTGATAAACAACATGATGACTGCAGAATGGTTAAGGTATGAGGTTGTTCAGAATTGGGAGAGAGAGGGAGGCCTGAATGCACACTGTAAGAAGGTCAGCAGCTCATGCTTTGAATCAAGCTGTCTCTCCCCCTCCCAACATTCATCAACATTATGGGGAGTGAGGGACATTAATTTCCAGGAGAGGGATGTGGACTTGTTCCAAGTCCCAGACTGCCACAGCCAAAGCCCTTGCTAGGAGATTTGCTTATACAGTCAGACTTTTCACTTTCTTGGGTGACTGTGAGCAGTACTGTGGAAGGGATGCCTCCAGCTGTAATACATAGTGTTGTGCAAAACTAAGAAATTTCATTATGTGAAATATTTCACGAAATTTGCACATTTCACAAACTATTTTGTGGATGTGAAATTTCACCAGAAAATGGGAGATTTTGCCCAAAGATTGTGAATTTCTGCCAAAAAATGGCAAATGTTTGCCCGCAGAATGGTGAAAGTTGCCACTTGTGGGCAAAATTTCATCATTTTGGGTGAATTTCACATTTTGTGGCAAAATGTTTGCAGTTTGCACCCTGCAAAATATTTTGCAGAACGGCTGAATTTTGTAAAATATTTCACCTGAGTGAAATTGGCAATTTTGTGGCAATTTCACCCACAAAATGCATTTCTCAACATTTCCAGTAATACAGAGCCAGCATAGTGGTACCTAACCTGAAATGCCTTATCCAATTGTCGTTAACAGTCAGGGGGAGAGAGGTGTACTTTAGAAAACTACAGATAAAGGTAACAGCTTGATAGGCAAGGCAGAGGTGATCTTTCCATATATATTTTTACACCTTGTGAGGCAATCTCTTGTCAGTCCTTTGAGTCAACTTTAAACATTAGTTTTCCTCCTGTGTTTCTAATGCCTCGCTCACTGTCATTGCTGAAGGTGTCATTTTATTCCTCTCATTGACTCATTTTTATTAAAAGGTATTCAAAAGTGTCGGCCTTTTAGAGATATCCAGGGGTATGAAGAATGAGATGCTTTGAAGTTTTGTGCCTTCACTGATCATCACTGTTGTTGCCTGCATTTGTGCTAATTTACCTTGTGGGGGTATATGGGCATGTTGTTCATCCACATGCCGGATCCCTTCCTCATCACTCCCTGCATTGTTCTGTGAGGTTACACTGCTCAGAAGGGGCCATTCTCTGCACTGTCCTGTGAAGTTATATTGTTTGGGGGGCAGGTTGGCAATCTGAACGAGGATCCCTGCCAAGAATTAGCAGCTCGCACTTAACAGGGGAGATTTCCGTTATGAGACTCTGGATAATTTCCAGCTCTGGATATTAAGATGTGATGTTTTTTGTCCCTCCCAAGTTGCAATGTTTGACTTTAGTGAGATGGTGTTCAGAGGAGGGCAGTATCTGTAGGGTACCATCCTCATTGCCTCTAGGACAGTTTCTACAATTTCAGTTTTACTGTACTACCTTTACCGTAATAACTTTAGTGCTTATCCCTGTAGCAGGACACTGGTATGGGAGGGCACTTATATTTTATACCATGGCCCTGTGAAATGGTGGCTTTAGTAAATGAGACACCTTGCTTCACACAGCTAACTTATCATGTGACCATGTCTTCATGTGGCAGATCTGTACTACCCTTTGGTGCCAACTCTGTGCTTTTCAACAGTGACCATTAGAGTGAAATTCTAAAATGGAGCACTGCCAGTTTTACAGTTCAGACCTGGAGTTCAAAGCTGGCAAAGGTGGAAAAAAAACACAGCCTAACTGGTTTTAGCATCCATGCCATGGGGGGAGGGGAAGTGGAGAGTGGGGGCTAACTGGGATCAGAAGGGGTGAGGGGGAGGAAATCATCCCTGCCACCTCCCCCTGCAGCTTACTCCTGTGGATATTAAGGGGCTAAAGTATTTTGGAAGAAAGAGATACCATTCTAAATATTCCACACACCCTTCATGTTCTCCCTTTATATCTGCCCACCACAGAAATGACCGCAGCTACATTGCCCTTCAGGCAGGGTAAACAGCCTCAGTGGTGATGGGGGGGGTTGTCTGCATTGTGTATACTAGTGTCTAACTCAAAAGTAAAGGGCTGTAACTACCAGGTAAAAGGGTCTATGCTACTCCAATGCTGTTTCCCATGTGCTCATTGCATGCAATACTGCAACCCAGCAGGAGTGAAGCATCTCTATGATGGTGCTAGACAATTATACAAAGGATTTCAAAACATTCCAAAAATGTTCATACCAAACCCCACCCCAAGACTCACCCACTGCACCCCCATTCTAAAATCCTAGATCCACTACTGCCTGGAGAAGACCCTGGTGATTACTTTGCCCTGGACTCTGTGGCACTCTTTCTTTCCACCCTCTCCATGTTGTTCTTGTGTTCAATGGTGACAACCTCCTTAAAAAGAGAGTCACCCACTGCCTATCCTCCTGTATCTTTATAGGGTACTAACCGAGCACTAATGGAATACTTGCAGCCTGTATTAGAGACTGACCTTGATTATTAGCCATGGCTTGAAATGGGAAATGTTTAAACTAAGTTATAGCTACTAATCAAAGATATATGGCATTTTTTGCAGAGGCTCAATTGATCATTTTGCCCCTGACAATGCTGGCAGCATTTACATTTCATGAATCACTTTTGTAACTGTACAGTTAATGTATTATGGTATACTGATATTCTTTCTCAATATTTCAGGTTGTATTTATAATATTGGCCTTATCATTACTTTTTTTCTCTGTTCTGTTACAATGGTAAAATGAAACACATTTCACCATACAGCAACAAGCTAGGAAGGTTCAATGGAATTGCACTGCCTTTTGCATGCACAGTCTGGAGGGCAAGGTGTCCTGATTTGTCAAGTTTGTTTCAGTTGGATTTGTGAATCCTAAGATCTGGATAGTGCGTTTTGGGGAAAAATATTGTTTTTTTGCTATTTTTTTTGTCATCAGTTACATCCCAGGTGGTCTGGAATTTTGGTCTGAAATTTACAGGGTAGGAAAGGTATGCCACAGAATGATGCCTTTCATTGGTTTGGTAAAAAAAATATTAAACCGTTCCCAAGTTATAAGCATTTGAAATGTTTGTTCTCAGCATTCTCAGTAGGGTATCAAACATCTATCCAAAATACCTTTCTGGGCCAGCCTGGTGGTGCAGCAAGCTGAGGTGCTGGACATCTTACCTCCCACTACGCTAGCGACCTGGGTTCGGGAACAACCTCGGGTCATCAGGGAGCCAGCATGGGGGAGAGGAAGGGAATCGGACTGAGCAACCAAAAGGCAGATCTTCTCCGGGTGGTTGTCTGCACTTCCCGTAGTTCCGCTTCCATTGGGTGGAGTTCTGATGGGATGCATAGGTGGGAAGCGGAGACAATGATTGCCAGGGTGGGGTGGAAGGGGCCGAGCCGGTACCCAGTGTGTGTGTGTGCCTCTACACACACATACAAACAAACACCAAGCATGTCTGACTGGGTCCAGGGTTGGAGCAAAAAATGGGGAAAAAGCACATAAAAATCTAAAGTAAAAAAAAAGAAAGACTCTTTTGAGCATGCTCAGAACCAAAATTGTAAATCCTTATAACTTAGCAATGGATTAATATTTCTTCACCAAACCAGCAAAAGGCGCATGTGTGGGCTAAGCCCTTTCTACCCTGAAAATTTTAGACCAAATTCAAAACTGTCTGGATGCTAGATGATGACAAAAAACATCAAAAAATTGTGATTTCTTTTTAACTTTTTTTGATATCCAAGTCTCAGAATCTACACAAGTGGCTGGAAGGAAACTTGGTAAATCAAGAGAGCTGCTATCTGAGACTATGCATGCAACATTTCATGCAAATCCGTTGAAGGGTTGTGAAGATATTAAAGTGCAAAGATGGCATCTCACAAAAAAGGATTTTTTTTTTCATAAAAAAGGATTGGTCCTTCACAACAAAGAATCCTTTTCATGAGACCGAATTATTTTGCCATTCCAGGAAGCTATCCAAAAGATGGAACTGAGCATGCTCAGAACTTGAAACTTTAAAATTAAATAACTTGGGAACGGATTAATATTTTTTTCACCAAACCAGCAAGAGGCACTTCTGTGGGTCTAGCCCTTGCTACCCTGAAAATGTCAGATCAAAATTCCAGACCATCTGGGCACAAAAAGATGACAAAAAAAGCAAAAAAAAAGCTGTGAGTTTTAGTGTTTTAGTACTATGCGCAGCTTGGAATCCTTGAATCTGAACAAAATGAATCTTGGCATGTCAGGAGATCTACAACGCAAGACTGTGCATGCAAAACTTCATGCAAATTCATTGCATGGTTGCAAAGTTATTAAAGTGCAAAGTTTGAGGTTTAACATAGAAACCCATGCTTAACCCTAAATATTAAAGAGCCAGTGTACTGCCTAAAACTAATATTAGATTTTTAAAGCAGCCAACCATTACCTTTTATATCTGAGGTACTTTTTATTTTCATTTTGTTTAGTTAGAAGATTGTTTCCTGATGTTAGTAGGTGTAATGTGTGGAACAGTTCTTAGCCTGGCAGCTGATATATCTTGCTATTTTGCCCCACATATCATTAGGATTATGACCTGACTGACTATGACATCACTGCTACTTAGGAATAGCAAGTTAGTGATTGGCAGGCCATTCACCTGTGATGTCACTGTCAGTGAGATCATAATGCTGATGATGTAGTGTGGGGCAGTAGAGTTAGACATGTCAGCTGCCAGGCTAAGAGCTGTTCCACACATCCAGCACAATATTATCACATAGAAGACTTTCTGATGAGCAAAAGGAAAAAGAAAAATAATTTAGAAATAAAAAGTTACAACTGACTGTGACTTAAAATTTGTATTATTTTCCTGTCTGCTTGTCTTAGCTCCACTAGCTCTTTAAAATACTGTAGAACTAGAAATAAGTGCATAAAGTTTATATTGCAGTTTGAAGTCATGTCACCTGATTGGGTCCATAAAGTATCCAGTGCTTATCTCTTTAAGATCAGTTGATATCGATGCCAACTGTGTGTTACAGCAGACTTGTTAGAACGGTTGTGGTTCTAATTCTACAGCTTTAGTGTTTTATAGTGGTTGAACTCACCTCACAGAACGGGCACCAAGTGAGATTTTTCGGCTTCACAAACTGGCAACTTGGATGCCGATATTCTTTTGGTGACAGCTGGTATCTCCAATTTAATGGCAGAGGCTGTGACCAAAAGACTCGCTGTTGCCTCTCCACCTGCCAAAAAAAAGTCGATCTCATTATGTTGTGTACCATGCTGAAGTCCGCTTTGAAATTGGAAAATATTCCTGCGAGCATTTGCTAATGAATGCTGCCCGTTTGTTTTGCTTTCTTCACTGTATTCTTAAATAAAGTTTGACTCACCTTACTACTTGTCTTGTCTTGTTTTTTGGTGTAGTTCAACATTGTAACATGGGTAGAGATTCACCATTTACATGAAAAAGTTTCGTTGGTAACCAGGAAGTAAAATGCACAGACCACGTGGTCCCGATTACCGAATCCCATCAATGAGATTAGTCCTTACCCCGCCCCCACCGTAGTCTAATCAGAACGAGGAAGTCAGAACTAAAGTAAACTTTTATTATTCTTAATTATTCTTATCTTGGAACACCTTAGACCCTCAAATGTACCACTTTGTGCCAAGGTAAGAGGGGAACCCGAACTATGGACTTGAGTAGTGGTGACATGCCATGTCAAGTCACTGAGTATCGAGTGGGTAGCTAGTCAGCTATTTCTCTAATTTCTATACTGGTATACCTGCTTGTGAGTACTTTTAGGTTATAAAGTCATTAAATTTGGGTAGCAGGTAAACAGTGCATCACTGCCACATTCCGAATTGTGCGTTACCACCACAGTTGGACACTAAGTCACTGCCACATTCCAAAACTGTACAACACCATCACATTCTGAAACTGTGTGTCACTGCCAGATTCTGAAATTGTATGTCACTCTCACATTCTGAGACTGTACATCACCAGCACATTCCGAAACTGTACGTCCCTGCCACATTCTGAAATTGTGTCACTGCCACATTTTGAAATTGTACATTACCATGTTCTGAAACTGTATTCACTACCACGTTCCAAAATTGTGCATCACCACCACATTCTGAAACTGTACATCACCACCATATTCCAAAACTGTGCATTATCGCCACGTTCTGAAATTTTACTTTCCTGTCACAATACAAAATTGTGTGTAAATTTTCACATTCCAAAATGCCTGTCATTGTCACATTTTGAAAATGTGAATCCCCACCATATTCCAAAACGGTACGTCCCGGCCACATTCTGAAAATGTATGTCACGGCCATATTCTGACATTGCATGTCCAAGTCACATTCTAAATATACGCATCATTGCCTCATTCTGAAATTGCAGGCGACTTCCACATTCTGAAACTGCATTTCCACCGCATTGTGAGATTCCATGTCTACACCACATTGTGAAATTGCATGTTGCCACCGCAATCCGAAACCAACTGAAGCATGCCTACCACATTTTGAAACTGTGCATCACCTCACCACCACGTGTCAAATTTATGCATCCAGACACATTACGAAATTACATATCCTTTCCACCGTCCGCAACTACGTGTCACCTGCATTTCAAAATTGTGTATCTCTGTCACATTCTGAAAATATATGACACTACCATATTATGAATTTTAGAGTCCCTGCCACATTCAAAAATTGTGTCCCAGTTACTTTCTGAGATTTTGTCATTGATGCATTCCACAGTTGCAACCGGGTGACAATTCAAAATCTGACACCTGCACTGTTCCAAAAATTGCACACAACTTTGTCATTCTAAAGCCATGTTTGCTGCTGCATTCAACCCCCCCCACCTCCACCCGGTCACATTCTGAAGTTCTGTACCTTGCATCTGCACATTATGGAAATGCAAGCATTGACCCACCCAGTGTCAATTTTCCTTTCTCATATGTTTTCTACAACTACAGTTTTACGCAGCGTAGAAGAAATAAGTCATATAAGGTAGCTTGCAGGTGGACTAGGCAGCAAGTTCAGGTTATGACATCATCTGTAGCGCTTCACTGAAACTGGCTTTTTTGAACAGGCAGAGAATTTAGGGTTACAAAATATGAACATAAGGAATTTGCCAGCAGATAAAGGCCTAGAGGTCTATCAAGTCTGCTCGAATGTGCAGCTAGCACCCCTTATTCTGCAGTTGCCCTTCCCTTCCACACTTCCTCTCCATTGACCCTCTCCCTTGTCCTATCCCATCCCCTTTTGAAGCAGTCCACTGTTCTACTAGATACCACTTCTGCAGGTAATGCATTCCACCCAGCTACCACCCTCTCTGTAAAAAAGTGTCTCCTCATGTCCTTCCTGAACCTCCCTCCCTCCAGTCTTATATAATGGCCCCTGGTGTCCCTCCCCTCCCTTACTTTGAACAGCCCCCTCTGTACCAGTCTTGTTTATTCCTTTCATGAACTTAAAGGTTTCAATCATGTCCCCCTCTGTCCCTTCTCTCCTCCAGTGAGTACATGTTCAACTCCCTCAGCCTCCTCTCATATGATAAGTCCCCCAGCCCCGTGATCATCTTTTTCACCCTGCGCTGCACCCCCTCCAGTAACTTAATGTCCCTCTTCAGATACGGGCACTAGTACTGCATGCAGTACTCCAGGTGTGGTCTAACTAATGACCTATACAGTGCAAGAATCACCTCCTCAAGGATATACCCCTTGCAATGCAACCCAGAATTTTGTTGGCCTTTGCAGCTGACTTCCTACATTGTGCCAAGTTGTTCATTGACCCTGTAATGAGCACCTCCAGATCCTTCTCCTCCTCCTCTGTCTGGGCTAGTTGCACCCCCGCAGCTGGTAACTCCTCCTTGGGTTCTTCATCCCAAAATGCAGCACCTTGCACATTTTGGCATTAAATCCCAGTTGCCAGGTGTCTGACCAGGTTTCAAGCTTTGCCAGATCATCTTGCAACCCCTGCCATCCCCCAAGGTCATCCACCACTGCTCCCATATTGGTATCATCAGCAAACAGACTGACCTTGCTCTTGATGTCCAATGATATGTCTGCAATGAATATCCCAAACAACACTGGTCCCAACACTGAGCTGTGTGGAACACCGATCATCACTACCCTTGGGTGTGAGAGCCCCCCACCCACCACCATCCTCTGTTGCCTTCCCTGAAGCCAATTCCCTACCCATCTCACCAGCTTTGCACCAGCTCCTGGGCAAACTAGGTGGGCCAAGTGGTGCTTTTTTGCTGACAAATTCTATGTTCTGTGTTTCTACATTTCATTCTGCATACCCACAACATGCTGAATACAGATGAATTTTCTTCTGTATGCTCTAAACCAGGGGTGTCCAACCTTTTCGGGGTCATGAGCCACATTTAATTTCTGAGTAAGATGTGAGCCACAACAACGTACGGCCAGTACCATACCCTTACCATGCCCATATTTACCCACATTTACCCATATTTAGGAGTTAAAATAATAACGTACTCATTGTAAATAGTCAATAATCATAGTTTAAGTTACAGTATTTTTTAAAAATAGTTGTAATTTTAAAGACCTGCTGATGCCTCCAAGGTAACTTTGAAAAACATAATAAATAGGTACAATTCAGCTTGCATTCCATATATATTCTATAGATTTCTCATCTCATTTATTTATTACTGAGGAAATGTGTATGAATATATGATCTTTATCCCTTAGAGTTCATCTGCCTTTATAGCTTACTGCCTACTTCAAGTCACAATCCTCTGTTGTTACATCACAATCTGTTGCCATGAGAGTAACTGTGATGTCACAAGCAGTGCGTTATGACATCAGGTAGGGAGAAAGCAGCAGGAATAGATGAAAGTTTTAGGAGTAAAGCTCCTGTTTCCATGCAGATGTCATCAGGTCAGGCCATGTTTCCACCCTACCCACACTTCCAACTTTCATAGTCCCTGCAAGTCAAAGGACTCCCCTCACCCTTATCAACACCCACACTCACAAGTAATGTCTTCAAGTTTAGTGTTCTCTGTGCACCAACTGGTTTTGGGGGGCACTGGACTGGCATTTGTCATGTTACCAATAGTAGTCCAGCAGTCCTTCCCTCTTCTTTCCAGTCAATCAGTACTATCCAGACTGAATTAATCCTCCCTTCCTGATCCTAAGCACACAACTGGGGAGGCAGTACAGTGCAGTGGTTTAAGGCTCTGAGCTACAAATCTGGTGACATCCAGCAGACCAGACCTGGGTTTGAATCCCACAGCTTCCACTTGCAGACTGTGTGACCCTGAGCAAGTCACTTAACTTCCCTGTGCTCCCAGGTTGCACCTGTAAAAAAGCTTTCAGCTTAGTGTGCTAGTCCTGGTTAAACAACTGGGGAACAAACAAAAAACAAACATGACCTGGTGGTCCTGTGGTACTCTCTTCCCACCCCCAACCTTGCGGTTGACAGTTCCCTGGTTACCGTATGATACTCTCACCCTCTCTCTTATGACCTGCCATCTACTGCTGCACCCCCAGCCTGCACACGTGTGACCATGTTACGTTACCACTTGGTTTTGGCAGGAAGGTATAGTAAGCAGTCACACAAGCATGTGAGTGGAGCTCTGACATTTGTTCTGTACAATAAAGTGCAGAGCAGTCCTACTCCCGGTCGCATGTGCCTGAAACACTATTTGTGGGTACATCATGGGGATGGTGTACAACCCTGTGAAGAATGGAGGCAGTGCAGCACAGTGGTTTAAGGCTCTGAGCTGCAGGCCTGGGTTTGAATCCCACAGCCCCCACTTGCATACTGTGTGACCCTGAGCAAGTCACTTTAATTCCTTGTGCTCCCAAGTTGCACCTGTAAACAAACTTCAGCTTAGTGTTTCTCTCCTTGCTTAAAAAAAAAAAAAAAAAGAATATCTTGGTATGGTCACAAGGTTTGTGCTGAGTCTCCAGGTTTATAGCTGTATGCACTAATCACTGGGCTATCCTGCCTCCCGGTTACTGCGACAACCAGACCACTAATTCGCACTCACCCCCTTTAACAATTTGATGTTTTTTTTTATTTGTTTCTGTGAGCATTGTCGCTCCAAAGACCTAGTGATTACTAATGTATTTTAATGCAAAAAGTTTTAAATCTAACTCTCACTAAAGTGTCTGTTGCAAGTTCTCAAGTATTTGCACAAAGAGACTGGCAACCCTGACACTAGTAGCCTTTAGGAAGAGATCTTCAATGGCCTTCAGTGATCAACCCTCAGTGGTGTTCAGTGAAAGACCCTTGGTGGTGTTCAGTGAGAGGAGCCCCTTGGTGGAATTAAGTGAGAGACCCCAGGTCTGTATTTCTTTCCATGGGGCAAGCCTTTCAGATTCAATATGACTTGGCCTTGATTCACGCTGCTGGTCTTATGAACCCAGTGCCCTAGGACTTTTATTCTTGACCTGTTGTACGCTAGAGGATTCCACCGTCTTGGTCTCCTCCCCCACCCTCCATCTCCTTTGTGTGTGCATATGTGGTGATGGTTGAAGAGGGTAATAATGAACACATCTGACAAATCTTTTGAACCTTTCAATTTAAAGGCAGAGGAGAAGTGTGCCTGCTGTCCCCGGCAGTTGCAAATGGAGGGGGATGGGGGGGGTCAAAGATCAGAGAAGTGTTTAATAGGCCTCCTGCTTAGAGAAAGGACAGAACGCTGTTTGTTGGAGATGGAAGATGATTGAAAAGGAGATAATTAGTGGAATGGTAATGCAGAATAGTAACAAATCATTGATTATCTAACTTGCTTGGAAAGAAATATTAATTTTTGCTTCTCCTCCCACCCCCTTTTATTTATTATGTTTTCTTCATACACTGATTATCTCTTATACACTTTGTTTTCACTTTCAGTTCTCCATATAAAATTGCTTCCTCCTGCTGCCAAGTAATGTCAGTGGGTAGAGTGAGGGCTAAACTCCTGTCCTGGGGCAGATCTAGAATCTTTTTAAGGGGGTAGCACTTTTTTTTTCATTCTTTTGGTAACTGGGTAAGGCCCACTAGGCACAAGTGACTGTTTTCTGGGGCAATCCATGAGCACTGGGGAGGTTAAGTGACTTATTCAGAGTCACACAATATGCGGGCAGAGGCTGTTGGAATCAAACCCAGGTCTGCTGGATGTATCACGCTCTTTCATAGCTCATTACTCTAACCTCTAGGCTATACTGCCAGCCCCACCTCCACAAAACGTAAAATGTTCTCTTTTAAAGCTCAAATTTGGCTAAAACAGCTACTGTTTGCTGGCCTAAGGGGGTAGCTGGTACAACTTTTCTGTCTTTTGAATCTGCTAGTGTCCCTGTTTATGCTTCCCTGACTCCACCTTCTGCCCAGTCAGGCTTGCCTAGATCGAAGTGAGTCAGCTGTTTCGTGTTGGGATCCTTCTCTCTCACTTTCTCGCACTCTGTCTCTCTCTCTTTCTTGCTCTCTGTCAAAACCAGTGAAATGCAGGTCCCTAGCTACTTTTGAAAATATACATTTACAGTGAAATTTGCCTAAGGACTACTTGTACTCCTTACTGCAGTTTCTTAAGCGACATGCAACCTGCATTTTAAGGAGAAATTAATATTAATTACTGATTTATTGTTCCCAGTGTGATCCGTAATAAACAAGCCACCCACAAGCTAGTGGCTGATGGTCAGGATTTTTGGGGGCTCTGTACTATGGAACCTGTAACCCTCAAACTGGAGGCTAATGGTAAGGATACACTGGGACCCCTCACCATGGAGCCTGGAACCCACAAACTGGAGGCTGACACTTGATTTTATTTATTTATTTAGCTTTTGTTAACCAGGTAGGTACACTAGACAAGATACATGCCTATTTTCAGGAGCGACCCGGGAGAGTACAACAGGTAATACAAATACATCAGAACATTACAGCAAGTAAAGCAAGTACATAGAGTAACAAAATACACTGAGTTACAATACGGTAAGGCATAGAGTGAACTGCTATAACAGAGATTGATAAAGTACATGTAATCAACAATATATAGTCTAGAACATACATAGCGCAGTCTGATGCCTAGGAGTGCTACTGGATCAGGAGAAATGACCAAAAGGTCATTGGCAGGTCCTCAGACCAGTTGGGCTCCAAGTACAATTAGGCTAGGGAGGCTTGGGACATTCGCATGTTGAGGCCAGCTTCAGATGCCCCCACAGGGACTTCTGGAAGCACTGATGGGAGGAGGCAGAATGAACATGGTCAGGAAAGGAGTTCCAGAGCCTAGGAGCACATGCAGCAAAGTCTCTGTCCCCCATAAGGGTTCGGGTGAGGGGTACTTTTAGCATCCCAGGACCCTGGGACCTGAGTGGGTAGGAGGAGGGGTCAGGAGATGAGAGAAGCTGTGCCAGCCGTGGAGGGGTGCCAGTTCTGATCACTTTGCCCACGAGGCATCCCAGCCCAAAGTTCAAGTGACTGGTCGGGAAAGCCAACAAAGTTTATCATAAAGCTCACAATGGTGGGTGAGACGGGAGGGGTGGCTAGAGCAAAGCGACAGATGTTATTGTACATCATGTGCCACCAAGTAAGAAGAGTTTTGGAGGTACGGGCAAATTGGTGGAGACCATAGCTGAGGGAGGGAAGTAGTACACCTCTAGCAAGTGCCAGACAAGCAGCAGGTGTCAGGTTATTTTTGGCCCTATAGGCCAGACCCAATTTACAGTTCACAGTTCTACAGACAGTTAGGATATGACTCCTTAGGTCCAGTTGGGGGTCAAGTGTCACCCTAAGGTATTTGATGGAGTTCACTGTTAAGAGGGGAGCTCCATCCGCACAATTGATACGCAAAGGGGCTGGAGAGGCTTTTATCTTGGCTGTTGATCCAAATAGCATAGCCTGCATTTTTTTCAGATTGAGGACCAACTTGAGTTTGGTTACCCAGGACTGAATGTTATTAAAGTCCTCAGACAAGTGATGGTTGAGAGTCGCAGTGTTCCAGGAGTGGGCCAGGATAACCAGATTGTTGGTGTAAAGGGTGACACTACAGTTTGTTACTATGGCTGGGAGGTGATTAACAACGAGGGAGAAGAGAAGGGGTCCCAAGACCGAGCCCTGAGGAACACCTGAGATCAGTGGTGAGGGATCAGAGAGGACTTTGTTGAATTTGGTCAGCTGTACTCTGTCCTGCAGGTAGCTGGTTAACCAATTCAGAGCGGGGGGGGGGCTGGCCAAGGGACCGCATCTGAGTACAGAGCAGTGCATGGTCTACAAGGTCAAAAGCCTTGGACTAGTCAATGAATATCACTCCAGAGAGTTTCCCCTGGTCCATGGCTGCTCTGATGCTAGATGAGACAGAGACCAGGGCCGTGATCGTGCTGTGACCTTTATGAAATCCATGCTGGGCTGGGGACAGCAACTCATGGGCCTGAATGTACTCCGACAGTTGTTCAGGCACAGCTTTTTCAAGGAGCTTACTAATAGCCGATGGGATGGCGATCTGCCGGTAGTTGTCCGTAAGTTTAGGATTACCCTGCTTCAATACGGGGACAATCCTGGCCACCTTCCAGATGTCTGGGATAACCCCCATGGCAAGGGACAGGTTGAGAATGTGGGTCACTGGGGAGGCGATGTTAGGGGCGCCTAATTTCAGGAGCTTGGGCTCCAGGTTATCAAGGCCAGCACTGGAGTGCTGGGAGAGCCCAGAGAGGAGACTCAGCATCTCCATGCCTGACACGGCCCTGAGAAAGAATAATGGTTGGGAGGAGTGTGACTCCTGACAGGCAGGGGCTGAGGGGCCACTAGTAATCTCATCAGGAGGGGAGTGTGAGGAGAGTGCTGATAGGTCAGAGAAGTGGGAATTTAGAGCATTTGCACTGAGGACCAACTCTACGGAGCCTGTAACACACAAGCTGGAGGCTGACGGTCAGGGTACACTGGGGCTACTCACCATGGAAGCTGTCACCCACAAGCTGGTGGCTGGTGGTTGGGGTTTACAAGGGCTCCATACTATGGAGCCCATAAACCAAAAGCCGAAGGCTAATGGTAAGGATACACTGGGGCCCCTCACCATGGAGTCTGTAACCAACAAACTGGAGGCTGACAGTCAGATTACATTGAGGCCCCTTTCCATAGAGCTTGTAACCCACATGTTAGAGACTGACAGTCACGGTACACCAGGGTCCATCACCACAGAACCTGTAACTCACAAGCTGGATGCTGACAATTGGGTTACGCTGGGGCCCCTCACCACAGAGCTTGTAACCAACAAGCTGGAGGCTGATGGTCAGGGTGCACAGGGACCACATGCTATGGAGCCTGTCACTCACAAGCTGGGGGCTGGCAGCGAGCTTACTTCGGGCCCCCTCCCCATGGAGCCTGTTGACCACAAGCTGGCAGCTAATGGTCAGGGTACACTGGGGCCCCTTGTCACAGATGCTGTCACCCACAAGTTGGAAGCAGTTTAGTTGTTGGTGAAGCTGAGTGTTCACCCCAACCACAGGAGGGCCAGGACATGCACCAGATGTGGTAAACAACTTAGATAAAAATGATAAACCTCGAACAGGGAGGCAATAGCGCAGTGGTTTAAGGCTCGGAGCTGCAAATCTGGAGATCTGCGTTTGAATCCCACAGCCCCCACCTGCATGCTGTGTGACTCTGAACAAGTCACTTAACTTCCCTGTGCCCCCAGATCACACCTGTAAACAAGCTTTTAGCTTAGTGTGTCTCTCCTGGTTAAACAAATTGGAAATAAAACTGCTACAATAAGGTACACAAAAACAGAGGCATGTACAGTGCTAAAATGACTGTATAGCACAGTGGTTTAAGGCTCTGAGCTGCACATCTGGTGACATCCAGCAGACCAGATCTGGGTTTGAATCCCAGAGCTTCCACTTGCATACTGTGTATCCCTGAGCAAGTCACTTAGTTTCCCTGTGCTCCCAGGTCACTCCTGTAAAAAAGCTTTCAGCTTAGTGTGCTACTCCTGGTTAAACAAATAAATAAATGCAAATAAATAAAAAAATACCAACTCAGAATCGATGTGCTCAAGGAGTTACTAAAGATATTGTGCAACAAGATGCATAAATAAAGGTCAACACTGTGGAGGGGAATTTGTATAACCAGGAAAGGCACACTAAGCCAGAGCTTGTTTCCAGGTGCAACCTGGGAGCACAAGGAAGTTAAGTGACTTGCTCAGGTTCACACAGTATGCAAGTGGGGGCTGATGGGATTTAAACCCAGGTCTCCAGTTTGCAGCTCAGTGCTCTTAACCACTATGCTATACTGCCTGCAATATACAAAACAGAATCAATGTGCAAAAGAGACACGGTGCAAAGAAGCAGGCCCATAGAATCCAAGATGCATTGGCTTGGTGTGCCAAATAACAAAAGATTACAGCATTTGCAGAGGCAACCTGGACAGAAGCAAAGATTAACTAGGTAGGCTGTGACTAGCCCATATGTCAGGGGCTACTGTAAAAAATTAAGTCTAAAGAGAGAAAAAGAGAGCATTAGGATTAAGAGGAGCAGTGTGGGAGAATTGGGGGAGTGGGAGGGGTCAACTGCAAGCACAGGCATGGGAGATGTTATGGTACCCGTGGCTGATGTCTGGCTTAACACACTTCCCCAATGCAATAATCATTCCGCTACAAATTCAGTACCGGGCTTTTCCCTTCTCACTCCTCTTTATGCTGTTGCTCACACTGTGCATGGCCTATGGACCCAGGAGCCCCCTGTTCCCCGCAGGCAGTTCATTACTCTGCTTCTGTAACAGAAGCAGCAATCTTTGTATTTCATATGTGCCCTCGAAGGCGAATAGCCAGTAGAATAAAAAGCGTGCACATTTTAAAACACTAAAATGCACCATTATATCAAATCAGCACTCCAATGAAAATGTTTTTCCAAAAAGCTAGTTTCAGCAACAATTGATAAAAATATTAGCGTACTTGTCAAACATACTTTTCTAGGTACCTCCCATACCATGCACCATGAGGTTTTTTTTCTAGATCCTAACACTTTCCGGGTTTACAATGCTATTTCTAAGCCAAATGTGATCGCCATCTTTTTTCTTGCAAAAAAAAAAAAAAATTTAGCTTTTATAAACTATTAAAATGTTTATGGAACCAGAACATTTTACCACAAAATGAAACTGGAAGCTATCTGGAATCATTAATAGTGAAAATATGCTGGGTCAAATATTTTGCCTAATTTTATTGCACTGCTGCAATAAGTATTTTATTTCTGGATTCCCAGCCGTATGGGACTGTCGCAAAATCACTGTGGAACAATTAAGCACCGGTCCCATACTTGCGATCCCTTAAAGGTATTCGAGGCAGGGGTCCCGCATCTCTGCTGTGTCAGTGCCCATCAAAGGGTGCTGGTGAGCAGGAGGGGCTGTGGATGGTATGCAGCTGTCATGCATTGCAATTCACACAGCCAAATAGCCATGGCACAGCTTTCATAGCACTTTTACGATGGCCCCAAGTACCACCAATAAAAAAATGGTGGCAGGGGACTGACAGAATGCTGTGTGGGTGCACACAGACATCACCAAACTAAGATTGCTGCAGGATCTAATAAATAAAAGGACATACAGTATGTGCAGGGATGAGATCCAGGGAAGGTACCACTGGACCACCTGGGACAAAAATCAACTTGCATTTGGGTCTTTTCAATGACGTAATGGACAATAATGAAGGTTCGAATCCTGTGTTCAGCTTAATTTTACTTTATTTTTATCCTCCATCTAAAACACAATGTTTTGTGGCTATGCCAGTTCTTCAGGTAGGTAGTATTCTTTTATTTTGCTTTACTTTAACTTTCTGGAAATAATTCCACCTACTGTCTAGAACTGTTCCCCGGCTTACTCGGCTACCTGGGTAATGCCAAACAAATAATTTCATGCACTCTGCGCTTGTAAAAATGCTTTGCAGGTTTGCCCACGACCAGCCGTCTTCCCGCTGACAGAAACCAGAACGTGCAAGAAATTATTTGTTTGGAATTACCCAGGAAGTCGAGTAAACTGGGGAATAATTCATGACAGTGGCCAGAATTTTTTCCAGAGAATTAAAGTAAAGCAAATCGAAGAATACCACCTATCTGAAGAAGTAGTATAGCCATAAAACATTGTGCTTTAGGTGGAAAATAGAAACAAAAGAAAATTAAGTTGAATATAGGAGTTGAACCGTCTTTATTCTTGACTTTGGCCTTTTTCTGCATAGAAGAGTTCCTCTGAACCTACTTGGCATTTTCACATAACATGCAGTAGGCATCCTAGTTCCTATGCATGTAGTCTTTTCATTGCCTTCCTCCACACACACACACACACACACTGCTTTGGGTGTGCTGGTATGTGAATTTGTAATTAAGCCACATCTGTGGAGACTGCAGTCTTACAGTATCTTCAGTCACATTCCCATGCTTGACAATTTCAGATCTGATGCTTCCAAGGAGTGAGGTGATCTTTAAATACTTTTTCGAATGTACCTTGACTCTCCTTGAGTGATGGACTACAAGAGAGGCAGGAAATAAGTGAGCCCCCTGCCAACGAGTGACAGCTGTCAAGCAGTACTCCCATATTTCCACATCAGGGATCCCTTCTGACTTCAAGCTATTTGCTCTCAATTTCATCTGCTGTTCTGCGTTATTAAAGGACCCTGTCAGAGGTATATATCAATGCATTGACACAGTCAGTATCAGCATATTATTTATTTATTTATTTAAGAGCTTTACCAGGGATGTCATGGATGCTTGTGCATTTAATCATGACAGTTAGACTTGTCTAGATTGTTTTGTACCATAAACAATCAAACATTTATTTCATTTACAATTTGAAAACAGAAAGTCACACTGAGCTGAGACAGGCTCATTTTCATGCGTATTCTACAGGAGTTTTAACAGGGAAGGAAGTGGGTATCAGTAAAATGTTTAAAAACAACAAAAAAAAATCAGGCAATCAACCAAAAAATAAGAATAAACAAAGATGAATCACAATATAGTACAGAAAGAAAATGTCAAAAATTCCAAAATTGGCACTATTACAAAATTCCAATGGTGCGGTAGCCAGGTAGGTACGTTATGCAGGTAAGGAACTAGAGTACTACTGGTCACACATAAAAGTGCCATGCAGTATGAGTAAACACATTTGACAGTGGTGTATAACAGTGCAAATCAGTGACAATATGCTGGCAGAACAGCTGTCAGCAAGCGAGCCAAGGAAGTAAAAAAGAGCTCTTAAACAGCAGCTGACACCATCAGAACTTTACCAAAATATAATGTCTAGATGCAGTCCAGCTTGTATTTCACATTAGTTCTGTGTCCCTCCTCACTATTATTTATTACTGAGGTAATTTGCATGCAAACAGGATCTTTGCTTCTGAAGAGTTCATCTATTCCTGTTGCTGTCTCCCTAGATGAGGTTATAATGCACTGCTTGTGACATCACAGTTACTTCCATGGCAACAAACTGTGATGTCACAACAGAGGATTATGACTTGAAGTAGGGAGTCAGCTGTACAGATAGATGAACACTGAGGGATAAAGATCATGCATTCATGCAAATGTCCTTAGTAATAAATACTGGGGAGGGGGGAACTTTATAGAATATATATGGAATTCAAGCTGAATTATGCCTAATTATGTTTTTCAAAGTTTTTTTTAAGGCTTCAGCAGCTCTTTAAGAAGTCAGGAGGTTGGCAAACCAGGAGTATCAAGCCTGAACTCAACCACAAGTCTGGTTGGACTTTATTACCAAAGAATTTGCCTAGTGCTTCAACTCACCCCAGAAGTGACATTATTACATGATACCACACACCCTGGTGTGCCTTATTGCTTAATTAACTCTGTACAGTAACTCACCACTTTCTCTGTGTAGGCTATGGTAGTATTACATTAACTGTCCAAGTCTGACTATACCCCTTGCTTGTTACACTAGAGGAGGGTCACCCTAGCTACGTTTGCATGTACTTTTGTGTACTATGCTTTGAGGAGTGGTCAAGAGCATGGCAGTTGGGGTTCAATGCCAAAAAGGCAAAACCTTGCTCCTAAAGCATGGGCACCCAGGAGCTGAGTATATGATGGAAGGGGCGGTATTGACAGTCACTTAACAGAAGAGGGACTTTGGGGGTCATATCATGTCAGTGTCAGTGGCTCAGTAGATAGCACACTCGCCTCTGAGGCCGGGAGATCAGAGGGCTGTGGGTTCAGTTCCCACATCTGACACTTAGGTTAATATCCCAGTACTGACACTGTAGTGCAGCATGAGAGGGGTGCTGCACTTCTGAGATGCTGTCTTTTGGATGAGACGTTAAACTGAGGTCCCATCTGCCTGGATTGGTGGTAGTTCAGGTAGATGTTAAAGATCCCATGGCACTTATCGAAAAGAGTAAGGGAATTTCCCCGGTGTCCTGGTCAAATTTCCTCCATTCACGAAAAATACCACCAACAGCTTAATCTGGTTCAAGGTCAGTTGGCACTCATCTGTATCCCTCTCCCCCGGGTCATGCCTGAAAATAGGCAGGATTTGTCTAGTGCACTTACATGGTCAACAAAAATAAATAAATATCTGATAAATATCTGATGACCACAAAGTGGCAAAGCAGTGTGACAAAGCAGTGGGTAGGGCTAGTGGGATACTGGGCTGCATAGGGAGGGGTATCTTCAGCAGGAGCAGTAAGGTTTTTTTGCCAATGTATCGCTCACTGGTGAGACCACCACATGGGGTACTGTGTTCTGAACCTCAGAAAGGACACAGACAGGGTGGAAGCAATACAGAGGACAGCAACTAAAATGTTGCAGGAGTTGCATGAGAAGCACTATGAGGAGAGACTGATGGATCTCAACGTGTACACCCTTGAAGGAGGAGGACAGGAGGTGACATGACAGAGACCTCAGGTACCTCACAGGGGTGAACAGAGTACAGAAGGGGAATCTCTTTTAAATCAGAAAAAGCACTAGGACCAGGGGGCAAGTGATGAAGCTGGAGTAGGAAGTCCAAGAGAGATCCGAGTAAATATTTCTTCCGTGAAAGGATGGTAGATGCCAAGAACAGCCTGCCAGCAGAAGTGGTGGGGGTGAAAACAGTGGAAGGCTTCAAGCATGTGTGGGATAGACATAGAGGAATATTAGAAAATAGACAGGGAAGAGGAAGGGTACTAGAGACCAGTTAGGATCTGTGGAGACTGATTAGGCAGGGAACATCTGGGCAGAGTGGGGTGGGCCAAGTGGTCCTTTTCTGTCAACAAATTCTATGTTTTTCTGATAAAGGAGGGTTACCCCAGCCATGCTTGGATTTACTTTTGTGTACTGTCATAAAGGGGTGTT
This sequence comes from Neoceratodus forsteri, assembly GCA_016271365.2. NCBI lineage: Eukaryota > Metazoa > Chordata > Ceratodontiformes > Ceratodontidae > Neoceratodus > Neoceratodus forsteri. The sequence goes on from JADMNL010000027.1 coordinate 12,901,532, forward strand.
ACTCTAGCCTTGTCTGGATTTACTTTTGAGGGCTATGACAAAGAAATGTCATCCTAGCCATGCCTGATTTCACTTCTGTGGGCTATGATGAAAGAGTCAACCTAGCCATGTTTGGATTTATGTTAGTGCACTATTATAAATTATTTATTAATTTAAACTTTGGTGACCGGGATAGGTATACGGAGTCAGGGCTCATTTCCAAGTGTGATCCAGGGAAGGGGATACAGCAAAGAGTGACTGAGCATCGGCGACTAAGTGACAACAACAGGTGAATGTACACAAATAAACCAAAAACAAAAATCACAGTAGAAGTAAAAAATCCCAAACAAAGAAAAAATAATGTGAAAAGTGTACAAGTACGCCAGTTATAGAAGGTATCGGGATATAAGCTAAAGACACGCCACCAATGTATGCAATATTTGTACAGAGTCATGGTGGCATGAAATTTGAATTACAGAGAACCTTGAGTTTTAAGCTATACAATAGAGTAAGAGACTAAATACACAAAACAGGTAAAATAGTGGGGGTTGTGGCTAGGGCGTGGGTTGTTGTAATGTGTAGCGAAGAGGAAGAAGGCTATCTTCAGGTGCATGCTTCTGAGAAGTGTGTCAGTAAGAGTGGTTTGAAAGAACGCAAGGAGGGAAAGAGATGGACGGGGAGAGATAGGCTGTTCCACATTGCTGGAAAGGGAAAGCGGACTGGCCTCCTACACATTTACTGCAGGGGATACGAAAGGAATGAGATGCGGAGGATTAGTGTGAGTAGGAGGAGGGGATGGCAGGATTAAAGAGAGCTAAGTGGGAACAGTAGTAAGCCATTATTTGGCCATGATGGAGGAACCATGCAAGAGACGCCAGGCCTCTAGGGAGGAGAAAGAAAGATTAGTACATAGACAGCAGTGATGGGTAAGAGATGGAGCACTAAGGGAGAAACAGCAGAAGGAATGAAAAGGGGGGCTTCAGCCTGTCACGTGAAGACTCTGAGACAACGCTGCAGAAGACATCCGCATAGTCAAACACCTGCAATGAGAAATCATTGCAAATGAGAGTCACCCTATCCATGTTTGGATTTACTTTTCATGTGATATGATAAAAGTGGTATCCAGTGACGATAGCTACTGAATACGGGCAACCGTCAAACAGCGACTCATATTCACCACTATCCCCATGGGCTACCCTGCAAGGGTGACCCCTACACGCGTACATAAGGGTGACTGGAAGGGGGATAGCGAGGAAAGGGGAGGACAGGGAAAGGGTTTTAGAGGACTGGTGTGCCTGCTGCTGCTGAGCTAGCCATGTGGTGGTGGTGGTGGGAGGCTAGCTCTGGCTCAGCGGGTACTGGGTCTGGGGCTGGGGACCAGGAGGGTAGAAATGTTGCTGCTGCCTACAGCGCAGGACACCATTTTAAAATCCAGACTGTGCCCCTCCCGACATGAACCCTGGAGTTGAGAATCTAAAATCAGGGGGTGCTGAGAGGGCAAAGCCCCCATGGGGAGTGGGGTGCAGCCCCAAAAAAAAAACACTTTTGTTTTTCAGATGTCAGGTCGCCGGTAAGTGTATATCACCAAGTTGCTTTTCAGTGATGTACACTCGCCATAATCGCGATTGCTGTTCTGTGATCACTGTTATGACATGGAATCCATAAAAGTGGGTCACCCTAACCAGTCTGCAGTTATCTTTGTATGTAATGATAAACGAGGGGTACCCTAAACACATTTGGATATACTTTTGTGGGCTATGATAAAGGAGGAGTGGTGCTGGAGTGTAACCAGCAGCAGACACAAACACAATCCAGTGAAATCCCCCAATGTTACTGAAAGGAATCCCTAAACAAATTAGTTATTCCATTTTTTCACTCACTTTCCTTTTTCATTCCATAATTTCAAAATGGGGTTCTTGCTTTCTCTATGTGTCTGGTGTGGAAACCTCTCTCAGGCTTCATTTGTTAAAACAGAGTGCTGGCTCACAAGGGACTCAGATGGCCAGTGGAGAGCTTGCTACAATAGGAGAAGGCCACACTCTTCGTGATCATTTTGTTTGATTCTGATGTTGGCCACACTCCAGAAGCACTCCTATAAAATGTAAGAATAATGTCTAAGAAATGTGATTAAACATCAGTGAATTAGCCAGGACTGAGCTTGCTATGCCCGTAATGGTTTAAATGATCAAAGAGGTGTGGCTTTCTCTTAATTGGGACGCTCCCCACTGGCCACCTATCAGACTTTATAGGCCAGCACTCTGTTTTATCAAATGAAGCCTGCAGTAGTTTCCTTACAAGATAAACTGAGGAAGTAGTGGTACCACTGCTCCCATTTGCATGTTAAAATTAAAATGGTATGCTGTCCCAGTGGTGCAGAGGTTGAGGTGCTGGGCCTTACCTCAACCACGCGGCGACCAGGTTCAGGAGCGGACTTGGGAAGCTGGGGGTCGACAGAGGAGGAAAGGATTGAGCATCTGAAGGACTGTTCTCCTATCCTGGGGTGGTATTGGGGAATGCCTCACTCGACAGCGGCCCCCAGTGGAGACTGGAGGCACTACGTGAGCAGCGCAATGAAGGGGACCCAGAAAACCGGAAATTCCACCTGGTGGCCGCCGGATGATGGCTCTCCGTCCCCCATGATTCCTCTGGTGCCTTCGGTGAGTCTCCTTCCCTCAGCAGCATCCCCTGAGCCCCATCGAAAGTGCACTGGAGACCCCTGGTGTCTTCCCCTCGGGAGGAGGGGGACCCACCCGCCAAGGGTTACATCCGGGATATCCTGGGGAATGGCTGCGTATGTGAGAGTCGAGAGCTTGGGTAAGGCTAGTGGGGGTCAGTGAAGGACTTGTCAGAGCCTGAAGGAGGGGCTCACCAGGCTGTAAGGAGGGAAAAAAACATTTAAATGGTAAGGACCTGACCAATAAGAGAGCCCCTTGTTGTCAGTTGTCGAACTAATTATAGTTGGCTGAATGATGGTATCAGGAACCCCTTTTAAAATTATGAAATGAAGAAAGAATGTGACTAACAAAATGGGCTAACTTTAAATGATTTCCGACTCCTTTAAGCAGCATTTGGGGCTGCACTGGATTTTGTTTGATGATGATGATGATGACTATTATAAAGGAGGGTCACCCTAATCATGTTTGAGCATTTCTCACTTTCACAGCCAGAAGGTTGCAACCCTATTGTTTATCCATGGCCAGGGGAAAGAGGGTTAATTTTCATTAAAAAGTGTAGGCTGCTTTTGTTTTGGGTACACAAACACTGTGCGAGGAAGCTAATCAGTGGAATGTGTGCAGCGGAGGTTTATTTTGTCAGATTGCTGTGGAGCCAGGAGATTTCCTCTGTTTGCCGAACAAACATAGGGAGAAGGCAGGCTTGCCATGCTTTTTAAGTGAGTACACACAGCCTTTATCATCTAGTAAATATGTTTGTTCCACATGTGAATTCTCAAAGCCAGCAGGGATTCTTATCTCTGACATAGTCACATAGTTGTGCTGTCTGAGAGAAATATAAATATATGTACTGTAATATGCATACAAAATACACAGTCACACAGATAGATTAACTACAAAGAAAAAACTTAGTTAAAAAAACTTAAGGTCACCGAATCAATATTTTGCTGCAGTGACAAAAATAAGTTTTGAGGTGCCTTTTCATTGCATCATTTCCTAATATCAAATTAGGACCCATTTTTGCAGACAGTACTCCAGACTCTTACGCAGAGGAAAATGGCAAATGTGCATAACGTAAGGTATAACTCATGACAGCCATGGGTGTATGAGGGCATTATCGCATGCCCTGGTCATGTTGTGAGGCATGAGGCCTAAGGCTGAGTGCCCTCCAATCACCCAGGAAGTACATTAATGCCCAAATACACTAATGTGAAAACAAGAAACCCAGTGCACTAACCACCCCCCCCAAAAAAAACTGGCAAATCATTAAATTATTACAATGTGCTTTCCTCCTCAAATGACTACTCATTTATTACATCCCAAAAGGGAGTCGGGGGATCTTAGTGTTCAGTTCAGAGCTCTGATGTAAAATGTCAGCTCAGCCACCAGACATCAAGGTGGACCTTCCATCAGCTGACCCTATTCTAAAATGTAATGGCCAGATTTGGCTCCCTTTTAAAATATGGTTCACTGCCTGACTGACTCACTTTAAATAAGGTGCAATCCCCAGCCAAAGTACTGGTGATTGGTGGGGACCAGTTAATGGAGACAGTCAAATATCTGTGAAACACAAAACAAATCCAGAATTAACTGCTCAACCCCTGTGCCTTCACAAACTTTAAAGTGCTTTTCTTATTGGGTTGCAACTGGTTAAAAGTGGAAAATCATTAAATTATTCCAATGTGCTTCCCCCACCCCACTGACTGGCCCATCCCCCAATCTTTCCAATCCCAGCACCCCAGCATAATCCAGGACTGTTGTTTGCTCTGCCTCAAGGGCTTGCCTCCAATGGGCTGGCGGGCCCCTCAAGCCTCACTGGGAACAGGATCTAGTTTGTGCAGATGTGTCCAGATAGCCAGATGTGGGGCCTGCAGGCAACCAGTGACATCATGACTAGCAGCATTTTTTCCATTTTATTCCCAGCACAGAGGAAGTGGTGTGCAATGATGCCAATGGCTGCACTGCGCACATTTCCATATGCAGTATGCCAGGTGCCTGCCCTGCCTTTGCTTCTCCCTTGTGTGTGGTCTCAGTATACTGACCCACAGCCACTGCTAGAGGCCAGGCTAATGCTGGGCACCAATCTCACCCCTCCCTAGAAAAGGAGAGCAGTCCCTGGGATGCTCTATCCTCCTCCCCAACCCCGGCTGACCCACCAACTCCCAAGCTTGCTTCCAAACTTGGATTGTCTTCGCCACAAGCGGTACCGCTACCACTGCATCTGCGGGCCAGCCCGCAATGTGCTTTCTGCCTCAAATGGCTACTCACGTATTACATCCCAAAGGGGAGTGGGGGGCTCTTGGTGTCAAATACTGGCTCATGCGTCATTACAGGGTTCTTGATTTCATGCATGTTGTGGTAGATTCGCACAAAAGTTTTAGGTCATACTTATTGTTGCATGCATCACAGATGTGGCATGGGAGTGCTGCAAGTTCCCGTTGCAACTTTGAAAAATCCCATTATGTTTATAAAACTATATACTGCAATGCAGCATTCCTCAATAAAGACTCCTAGTGTGTAGGTCTTGTGTAAGTTATGGTAATGCTTTTGAGAGGGCAGGGGTCTCTACCAAGAATACTTGGACCCTGCTGCTTTCAGTTTCTATCCTGAAACCAACATCCAGCACCAAAGAAGAAAATAAGGATCAGTTGATGTAGGAGTGTAGGAGGCAGTGTTGGGTAAAGGGAACCCAATCCATTTAGGGCTTTGTAAACTAAAATCAAGACCTCAGCCTTAGGTCAATCATCCTCCATACTGACAGCAGTTACAGTTCTCAGTACCAAGGAATTATGCTCTGATATCCTATACTATCTTCGTTGAAGGACCTGGCTTACTGGTAACTGACTGAATTCCCATACTGGAGAAATTTCAAATGCCTGGAATCTCACACTGTGGCTGACACAGATCTCTGGATTCCCACACTGGGGCAAGCTGGGATCCCTTAGCTCTCAGTCTGAGGCAGGTTGAAGTCCCTGGAATCCCACAACGGTGACAGCTGGGATCCCTGGAATCCTACACTGGGGCTGTATGAGATCCTGGAATACCACACAAGGTCTGTCTGGGATTCTGGAATCCCACACAAGAGCTGGATGGGATCCCCATAATTCTATACTGGAGCTGGATGAGTTCCCTAAAATCCCACAAAGAGGGTGTCTGGGATCTTGAAACCCCACATAGGGGCTGGATGGGATAACTAGAATCCAACACTGGGGCTGGATGAGATCCTTGTAATACCACACAGAGGCTGGATGGGATCCTGAAGTCCCACACAGGGCCTTGATGGGATTCTGGCATCCCACACAAGGGCTGTCTGGGATCCCAGAATCCCACCGGGGCTGGATGGATCCTGAAGTCCCACAGAGAGGCTGAGTGGGATCCCTGGAATCCACACAGGACTTACGTCGGGATCTTGGAGTCCCACATTGGTGCCATATGAGAACCCTGAAATACTTCATAGGAGCCAGATAAGATCCCTGGAATCCTGCACAGGGACTGGATGGGATCCTGGAATCCCACACAGGGGCTGAATGGGATCCCTGGAGTCCCACACAAGGGATGGATGATATCCTGGAATCCCAACCAAAGGCTGGATAAGATCCCTGGAATCCTCCACTTGGGCTTGCTGGGTGCTAGGCACTTTCAGAGGTAAGATATGGACCTGTAGGGGAGGAAGGAAACAGGCTGCTTTATGTTTCTGCCTCCTGCCAACCAACCAAGGAGTGCTACTCATTTCAGCTGTCAAGTCATCCATTTGTACACCCATTAGGCTAAAGAACAGGCATGGTCATAGCAGCCACAACATTTAGGATGAGAGATGGAGATAATGTGAAAAAGGACATCCACTGGAATGACTTCAGGGTTGTGTTCCTTCTCCATAGGTTTAACAGTTGATCTATAAAAGTCATAAATCTCAATACTGTACTTAACCTTCTGTTCCTGGCAGTCAGGTGGCAGACCCTAATAACAACACTTTTGATATGCCTTATGTCAGCTATAGCCAGATTGAAGTCATGCAGACATGAATTTCCAATTTTTGGTAAAAACACATTTTTGGGAAATGGATTTGCATTTTACAAACATAACTATAGGATTGCTGACACACTCATGGGGATGGTTTTATAACTACTTGATCTTCCTAAAAAATTGTCTCCTTTCTTGCAAATTGATGGTGACCACCAACAGTTTTGTTATACATCTCCAAGTGTTCCAAAAGAATGGACAGTTGCACTAGCATGACAGTGGCAATTATTATTCAGGAAACAAAATCAGCAGAAATATTTTCTATTAAGTCTGATGAAGCATGTGATGGAAACAAGTGAGTATCTGGCTGCCTGTGTGCATCAGACACACAGCGAGAGAAAGGTTATAGAAATGTTTCTATGATTTACAAACTTAGGAGCTCATGCTGCCAATATTGCTGAAGCGTTAGAGGAATGATTGATAAAGAATGACACTAAGCACTGATAAACCACATAGAAGTAAGATCTGGCTTCTGACAGGAAGGGACCATGTAAGTCAGTCTACACGCATTACTATGAACATGAACATAGTCCTGTACAATGTGAAACATCTAAGGGGCATCAGAAGCATGAGATTTCAGCTAGCACATATGCCATCGCTGCATTGTTTCATGCCATCTCAGACTGGTCCTCACTAATGGAAATGCCTGATAAAATCAAGGTAAAATAAAACAAATATTTTTCCAGATTTTAGGATCATCATGTGATATTTACTTCTTGGTGAAGAACCTCAAACAGTTTATCTTAACACAGAAGACTCCCCTATGTTTAAGCTCCGCTGAATGTATAAAACTTGCAGATTGTAGTCTTGCAAATTACATTGAATTATTGCTCTTGTTAAAACCTTCTATATTTCTTTCTGCTGCATGGATTTGTGCTCAGCGTAAGTGCAACTCGTCTGTGAAGCAGGCTTGTCAGCTGGGTAGCTTTTCCTGCCCCTTATGTCTTTCAAACATTACTCAGCACTAGCTTGTGTAGTCTCCTTCAGAAACAATCCATTGAATTTGCAATGGCAGTAAGGGCTAGTGGCTGTCAAGACAACTCTCACACATTTGAGAGATGAAGCAACAGCATGTGAAGTGTACAGTGAAGTCCAGTACTGTTTATTACACATGCTCTGATATTATAAAAGTGATTATTTCTAGTTGATGCAAGCACAGTAGAAATTATATTATTGAAAAAAAGAAGCGGTTGGAAGGAGACATTTTACTATTTTTTTTAAATCTTTATTTTGCAACCTTAAAAGAGTAACAATCTTTGCGATTCAAACAAAAGAGCAATACATACAAGAGACAAAATTAAAATTGCAATTAGCATTAAAAGAAAGTATAAAATATCCCAATAGGAGGCATGTGTTTAAAACAGTAATCTAATAAACAGGTAGCATGGCATACACAATTTAAGAGCCCTCCTGGCCCCAGTGAGGGGGAAGCTTTCATAGTCAACCTTTTCCTAATTTTTACTTAAATGTTTTAGTTATGATGTTGAATCTTTCTAGTAAAAAGTATGGTACGCTTCCATAGACAAAAGGATGGCAGAACAAAACATTTTTTTCCACTGAGAATGCAACGGCATTCCATAATGGAACTGAAGTTTATTTTTCAAAATTAGAATATATTTTAGAATTTGATGTAAGAAGTTTACCAATTCACTATGGAAGTGATGTTTGGAAAAGTTATTTTTTTTGCAAAGAACTGTTTTAATTAGTTGACAATTAACTGAAATATATAACAACTTATTTCATACATTGGATCGTCTAATGCTTCCTAACCTGAAGAGTTTTGTGAAAGTGGTATCGGTGATGTGTATTAGCAGTTGTCCTTGTTGGTATGGATGTAGTGTTCTGTAATGTCTTCAGCCTTAATTATTTATTTATTTATTTATTTATTTCATTACTAGGATTACAGTTACCTTTGAACCAGGGGTTCTTTAACAAAGGTTCCACATCAAATGATGAACACAATGCAGAATATAGGAAAATTAGATGAAGGACAGATTTGACACTATTTACAGAAAACCAGGTGCAGAATCAGTGACAACAAATCATATGAGTTACAATTTTGTAATTATGAACACTGAGACAATAAATAATCCAAGAACATTGTACGTAAGTGTAGCAAGTAAGCAGTCCGAAGTACCAGACTTTGTCTATAAAACTTCAGCTCCACAGAAGTTGAAAAGGGTGGGCTGAAGGGAGATAGGATAGGATAGATGAGGGGCATAAGAAAGTGGGGTGTAGGGAGGGGGAGAGGCAAGGAGGGAGAGGGTGTAGCAGGAGAAAGGGGGAGGGGAACAAGAGGGGTTAGACAGGAGAGACTCTGGGAGGGAAGAGCAGAGCAGGTGGGCCTAAATGGGGACAGTCAGGGAGGGAGGGCAAAACAAGTGGAACTAATGGGGACAGTCACACTTACTAAGAGTTACAAGGTGACTTTGGAGCTTGGATTTGAAAGTTCCCATTTTGGGTTCAGAGAGGACTTCAGAGGTAGGTCATTAAGCCAGGTAGGAGCTATGTAGCTAAAAGTGCACTGAGCCTGTGAGGTCCAGTAACGGGGAACATGAAAAACCAGTTTAGCAGAGCCACGGGTGCTGCATCGGGTTCTCAAGGGGAGAAGCCATGGCTGGATGGGGAGTTAGGTGAGGTTATTTTTTGGCAAATAGACAGGTTTGGCATTTTATCCTACCCTGTAGGTTTAGCCATTTGACTTGCTTATAGAGTTCGAAGGTCTGTGTCAGCTTATCAGCACCCATTATTGGCCTACAGGCTTTGTTGAGCATGGTCATCAGCCGCATGCAAGTATCAGCAGCAGTACTGTAGATTAGTAGGCCATAGTTAATGCTGGACAGTATTGAGCTGGTGACAGCAAGCTTCAGTGTCACTGTGGTAAGACAGCATTTGCGCTTGTAGAGGACTCTGAGTCTGTTTATTATGTTGAAGAAGTGATTCACATGTTGGGCATAGGAGAGGAGCTGTCCAGCATAATACCTAGGTATTTGAATTCGCTGCATCATTTCCAGCAGTTGATTGGTATTATTGTAGATGGTAATGGTGCAGAATTGTATTTATTATGGGGACTAGCAAAGAGCTTTGTCTTTGTTCTTTTATAGTTCATTAACAGTCTGTGGTTGGTAAACCAAGTTTCCACTTTAGAGAAGTTTGACTGTAGTTCACTAGTGAGGGGGTGGGTCAGCGTTGCTAGACAAGAGTACAGCATCATCCGCGATAACATGATGTTGTCACTGGCTTTGGGAAGGGTATTTAGATACAGGCCAAACAGCAGTGGCCCAGGATGGACCCTAGGGAACATCAGTGTGGACTAGCAAACAGCTTGAGAAGGAGTCATTTAATTTAACCTGTCGTGTTCTTTCTGCAAGATAACTTTTGATCCAGTTATTGACCGGGGGTGAGAGGTCAAGGGCAGGGAGAGAGTTGAGGAGGAGGGTGTGATTTACAGTGTCGAAAGCTTTGGTCAGATCAGTATAGACTGACCCAATTACATGACCACTATCGAGGGCTTTGTGAATATAATCTGTGTATTCTAACAGAGCTGTGGTGGTACTATGCGCTGGTCAGAAGCTGTGCTGCTGGGGGCACTGAATGTTCTATTTGTTGAGAAATTCAGACGGCTGATTGGCTACTACTCTTTCAAGAACTTTGGATAGGGGTGGGAGGATCGATATAGGATGATACTTTGAGACTAGTGATCTGTCACCACATTTGGGTACTGGCGTGACAACTGCTGCCTTCCACAGCTTGGGAATTGCCTAGGGACAAGGATAGGTTAAGAAAGGTGAGAGAGGTTGTAGCATGACATCAAGTGTTAAGTAGAGTAGTTTCATGTCCAGGGATTCATTGCTGTACCTAGTTTTACCTAGTAGTCTGAGCAGATATCTCTTTGCCTCAGTGAGCATAAGTCTCCATAGTAGAATGGAAGATATGGGGGACAGGCGGTATCTGGGGTGTTGTCCGCACTGGTGGGATCTAAGAACTTGGGTGGTAGGACCTTACAGAGATCTGTTAAGGTAGATTTGAAACCTTTGGCTATGGAACAGGGATCCTGTAATGGGGTAACATTTACAACCAGTCTAGTAGGGCTTCCTTGTTTGATTTACCAGTGAGGTCCTTAATGTTCTGCCAAAAATTCCAGCTGTTACCCTACGAGTTTGTGAGCTCATTTTGATAGTAGTTTTTTGGGCCCTGCAGATGTCCTGTGTGCAGACATTTCTAACAGTGTTAGTGGCTCTGTAGGTAGCACACCCGTCTCTGAGGCCGAGAGATCAGAGGTCTGTGGGTTCAGTTCCCACATCTGGCACTTGGGTTAATATCCCAGTACTGACACTGTAGTGCAGCTTAAGAGGGGTGATGCACTTCTGAGGTGTCGTCTTTCAGATGAGACATTAAACCGAGGTCCCATCTGCCTGGATTGGTGGTAGTTCAGGTGGATGTTAAAAATCCCATGGCACTTAACGAAAAGAGTAGGGGAGTTTTTATTGTGATAACAAAACATAAAGAATAAACACAGTAAATATGAAAAAATGAATACAACTAATCAGAAACCCAATAAATTCATGTGAAAACCTAGTATTTGCCGCATATATACAAGCTACTTAAATTTAATAAAGTGAGTAAAGCCCTTCCACCATTTTGTGAGTGCATGAGGTAAACTTTTTTGATTCCTGTGCATATATCTTTGAAAGTTCATTGGATACTAAACATTCGTAACAATCATAAGTCATTTTCCGTTGATAACACACCCATTGGCATCGTGCCTGCCATAAATAATACCGTATACAGCCAAAAAATAAAAATAGGGTACTAACATGGTAAGTAGCTAAACTAGCTGGATAAATCCCTAAAACCAGTATATCATAGGTGAGAACAGAAAACCACTTCCAGTGCCACACTTTGGCAAAATATAGCCACAATCCATTAGCATAGGAACAGTGAAGAAAAAAATGCTCCATTGTTTCCTTCACATTTATACAGTCATTATTAGGGAAGTTCCTTTCCTCCTTGGCTTTATATTTTGCATTTCCCCTGACATTTAAGCGACCATGCATTATGAGCCATTGTGTTTCCTACTGAGATGAAGGCAGTCTGGTATTACTCAGTTGGGCCAAAACCTTAGAATTCAGGGCAGAGGGACAATTCTTAAAGCAGGGAATTTGCGGGTGAATCAACCCCATTATTAACCGATACATAGATTGCAGATTATTATCCAAAATCATAGACTTTGTAATTTGCCATTTAAACAATTTTTGAACTGCTGATTTAAAATAAACTAGAATATGAACATGAGAGTTCAGCTTAGGGGCCAAATTCAGCCAAACTTTGAAATAATTACCTAAAGCCATAGACGCCCACCCTTTACTAATACTATCCACGTGTTGTATCCCTGATTTGATGGTGTTCACAAAAAAGAGAGAATGCACAAATACAATTGAGTCAATCATACCTAAACCCCCAGATTTTTTATCTAAATATGTATAATGCCTTTTGACGGGGTTCAGCCTATTCCCCCACAACATCTGAAAAAAATATGCTATACAGTTTGGTCTCTTGTTGAAGAGGAAGAGGGAAAATCATGGCCAGATATTGCAGACGAGGGAGAATGAACTGTTTTATTATGTGAATTCATTTAAGTTTTGAAAATTTCCATCGTTTCCAACAATTTACTATATTTTCTACCTCCTTAAGTACTAGCTCCCAATTTTCAGTTGGCATATTTTGGGGCCCAAAAAGGATTCCCAAAACTTTCAACGGAGTTCGAGAAATGCTAATCCCATCCTGAACTGCTTCCGTGGGACCGGAAACCCCAATAAATAAACCTCTAGTCTTCTGCAAGTTTAATTTGGCATTAGAAGCTGCCGAAAATAGTTTAAACACTTCCAAAAATTGAGAAACCTGGGTATAGTCCATGAAATATAAAATCAGATCATCTGCATAAGCTTGTAGATGAAGTTGGTAGGCAGGTACATTTCCAATACCCATCCACCGTGGTGTCTTAACTAGGTACTGTAGAAGGAAATCCAGTGAAAAGATATAGAGAAGGGGACTCAGGGGACAACCCTGGCGAACTCCAGTATATAAATGAATGCACTTGGCAAGACCGCCCTGTAAAAAAGGGTAAACAGTATTGTGTTGATAAAGTAATGTAATAAGGTGTACCATCTGTGCAGGAATTCCATATCATTCTAGAACCAAATAGAGATAAGGAAGATGAACCCTATCAAAGGCTTTTTCAAAGTCTGCAGAGATTATACAACCAGTTTTACCAATAAGTGAAAGATGTTCTATTACATCCTGTATAATCATTATAGCAGCTTGAATTCTTCTTTCAGGAATTCCACAAAATTGATATGGGGATATAACCAATTTTGCATATTGTTTGAGCCTATTGTTTAGAATATTAGAAAATATCTTATAATCCGAATTGAGAAGGGTAATGGGCCTCCAGTTCTTAATATCATTCCTATTACTGGATTTAAATAAATATATCAATAAACCGTTAGTGAAAGCTGGAAATACAGAATTTGTGTCGATAAAAAAGCGAAACAGAAGCACCAACCATTCACTAAATTCCTTCAAAAAGCATTTGTAAAGGTGATTGGGTAACCCATCCAACCCAGGGGAAACATTTGGCTGCATTCTTTGAATTACCGCCTGTATTTCCTTGCTAGTAACTGGCCCCAGCAGATTAAATGCCTCCACTGGCACAGAGGGTAAATGAACAGTGTTAAGGAAAGTCTCAAGATCTTCCCTTACTATTGGGGAATCAGGATCTAAAGACTGAAAATGTCGACTAATGGAATCCCTCAGTTGGTCTAAAGTTGTTGCTTTAGAGCCATCGTCATTAATAAAAAAGTCAATAACAGAAGAGTCTTGCAAAGATTTACAGGCCTCAAACGGGTCACCAATAGGGGTTCTGTGTGTGCCATTTAAAAAAATAGCCTGTAATGTTTTAGCCCTATCATACTGGAAAGTTTTCATAGAATTTTTTATCACTCTAATTTGTTCCAAACAGTCTAATCTGGAAACATAGGAGATTTGAAATTAGCCTCTCAAGCTGCTGCCGCAATGATAAGTACTTCATAAAATTAGCATCTCTAGCCAACACGTCTTGGTGTTTAAACCATTTCTGAAGGATCAATTTTGAATCGATCTACCATGCCCCAAATCCTTATACAAAAGGCCACTGATAGCAGAGCCTGTAGGATCGATTGCACCTAATTTTATTTGCGGAAACTCCAATATTGAGGTATTAAGCTTCCACCTCCCATTCCTCCTGAGGGACGAACCCTCAGTATGAAGGGAACATAGTAACAATAAGTGATCAGAAAATTCTATGGGCCTCATCTGAAAATCTTGTACCTGAACTAATGAATAGAATAGCATATAATCAATTAAAGATGCCTCTTTGCAGATGATACAAAGATCTGTAACAGAGTTGATACACAAGGGGGGGGTAGAAAGGATGAGAAGAGACTTGGCAAGGTTGGAGGAATGGTCAGACATATGGCAACTTAGATTCAATGCAAAGAAGTGCAAAGTAATGCACCTGGGAAACAAAAACCCAGGAGAAGAGTACACAATAGCAGGGAGGTACTAACAACAACAAAATGGAGCAGGACCTGGGGGTAGTCATATCAGATGATTTAAAGGTTGGTAAGCAATGAGAAGTCAGTAAAGAAGCCAGGGGATACTGGGATGCATAGGAAGGGCATCACAAGTAGAAAAAGGGAAGTGGTTATCCCTCTGTACAGACAGTTGGTGAGATCCCATCTGAAGTACTGTGTGCAGTTTGGAGACCCCTCATCTACGCAAGGACATAGACAGGATGGAAGCACTCAGAGGAGGGCAACTAAAATGGTGCAGGGTCTGCATCAGAAATCATATGAAGAGAGACTGAGAGGAAGCAATATGTACCCTTGATGAAAGGAGGGACGGGGGACATGATAGAAATGTTCAAGTACCTCAAGGGAATCAACAAAGTCCAGGAGGGTAACATCTTTCAGAAAAGAGATGTGTAAGAACAAGGGACACAATTTAAAGATAGAGGGGACGGCTCAGGGTAATGTGAGAAATCTTTTTCACGGAGAGAGTGGTGGATGCGTGGAACTGCCTTCCTGGGGAAGTTGTTGGGGCTAAAACAGTGGGGGAATTCAAACATGCATGGGACAGACACAAGGCAATTGTAGTGGGGGGTGGCAGGAAATAGGCTGTTGGTTAACTAGAATCTGCAACTTATCCAGTAGGTAGGGAAATGGGCAGACTGGGTGGGCCAAGGGGTCCTTATCTGCCGTCAAAGTCTATGTTTCTAAAGAGCATAACTTGCCTTTGGAAAATGAAAAGTTAGGGCCCTTAGACTGGTAAGAAATACAATTATGAAGGCCAGCCATCTTAACTATAGAGGCAAGTGCTTGGGATTCGCAATAAGTCTTTTTATGCTGCTGATTTAACCCAAATAAACTACAATTAAAGTCACCTCCCCATAGTATATTCAAGGAGGTAAGTAAAAATGGTTGTATAGCCTTCATGTAAGTTACTCTATCAGCCTTCAGCTGGAGGTTATAGATATTAATAAATCTATAGCAGGTGTTGTGCCATTTCCTATCTAATATCAAAACCCTACCAGGAATAAGGTCTTTTAGTTTGTGAAGGGAAAAATCAAAGGAGTTAAAGAGAATGCCAATGCCATCAGCACTGTCAGTGCCAAACGACCAGTAGGAAGGGCCCCAGGGCCACTCCCTTTTAACAGTGTACAATTGTTCTATTGTGCACATCCATGTTTCCTGTAAAAAAGAAACTGTGATTTTATTATCATGAATGTACTGAAACAGGGTCTGTCTTTTGGTAACATTCAGTAAACTATGAGTGTTTAAAGAACCCCAAATAAGCTGCATTGAAAATTCTTATTAAGAATAACGCACTGTTATTTTTTCCTTTTTTTCTTCTTTTTCTCCTTATAATTATCAATGGACTGTGAAATGGTGGACAAAGAGGATTTCTGAGAGTCTGAATCCCCCACTTCCATATCTGTCTCCCCCCAAGGAGTAAACAAAGCAGCATAAGAATTAGAGGTTTCAACAGGGGGAGATTTTGGTTGCAAGTTCCTGGAGGATCTTCTTCAAGGGAAAGGAGATGCAGGGGCTGGAAGCTTGCCCTCTGGAACCGCAGGGGCTGGATCAGTATAACATACAGGCACCAGATCCTGAGGCACCAAAGTCACTGAAGGCGCTGAAGGGGCTTCCCCCTTCTCCTCTTTCACCAATGGTTGAGAAACTATAAGAGGAGTCTTTTCTCGAGGCCCTGGGGAAGAAGAACTAGCCAATGAGATTTTCTGAATACCCTGCTGTTCATCTGCAGGAAAAGGGGGGCACAGAGTCCTGAGCTTGTTGGATCAGCAAATTGGGGCTAACGCAGGAGGCTTTATTTTTAGCTGCCCAGGGACAATCCCTGAAAACATGGCCATATTCCTCACACAGATCATATCTAGTGTGGTTTGTGCATTGCATAGTGACATGGCCAATTTTCCCACAATTATCGCACCTAGGTTGGTCACAGATGCTAGACAGGTGAGTCCTAGAGCCACACTTATAACAGGCTCTGGGTTGACCTCCATAAAAACAGACTCCTCAATCCCTCCCTAACAAAAAGGAATTTGAGATATGTTCAATTCCAGACTCAGATTGCTTCAATTTAACTTTATATTTCCACCCACCTGTCCAAAACTGTTCAGAATCCAGAATGGGTTCTGGAGAACTTAACACTTCACACTTCTGGTAGAGCCAAAATGTAATATCTTCCACATGGACCCCCTCATTCTGCAACATTACAGTAACAAATTTGATCAGGGGTTTGGTAAGAAGAATTACCAAAAAGGGGGTCCATGTGGGAGAAAACTTGACCTGCCCATACCGTTCCCAAAAGAGGTCTAAAGCATATGATGTTCTAAAGCTAACATCGAAATTGTCTTCACCTGAAATATTAATAAATGCAAAAACATCTTTGGGAGTAAAATGAAGAGAGTCCTTTAGTAAAGTCTTTCCAACATAGTATCTATCGGGCCTGGATTCTAACCCTCCTTTACACCTAATTCGTACAGCATTCCTTCGGGGAGCAGCTTCCCTTTTAACAGTGGAGAAAAGTTCAGACATCAAAAGTTGTTGACGCGATGGTTTAGAGGCCTCTAAACTTGGTGGGATGTCTTGACCAAGTAGATTTGAAGGTCCATCCCCAGCTGTGTCCTGCAAAGCTTGTGGTTCTAAAGGTGCAATGGGGGCTGCTTTATACTTGAACCCATTTACTGTACTTAAAGTATCATTTAAAGAGGAATTTGAACTTGGCTTCCACATAGGGGAATTTTGAGAAAAGTCCAAATCCCAGTCAGGGTCAGGTAACCAAGTACTTGAGGGAGCTTGCTTCCAACCTGCCCCAACCAAAGCCTTTCCAGGCATCCAGGGCCCCTCAGTCAAGTGAGAAGAGACGATGGAATCGGTAGAGGCATTCCCAGTTCTAGTACTAGAAGGATGATGAAGCATCTTTGCAGAACCCTTTCTGCCCTCAGCATTATGATGTGTATCAGTAAAAGAGAATTCTGTAACACCTGATTGGGGCACTGTTGAAGTTTGGTAAACAACGTCAGAAGAAACTAGTTGCTTGTCCTTATTCAGAGTCCTAAAAACAAAACCTGTCACTTTGTTTAGTGGAGTGCTAGTTGGTAAAGCAAACTCCATGGAAATAGGAGCCAAAAGCCCCATGCCTTGCTGTACCAAGTTCTCCAGTTTAGAAACAATACTGTCTTTCAAGAGCTCAGGCTTTAGGTACTCGTTTATCCAAACGATTTTACTGCCGGCCTGTAGCTCTAGTTTGTCAAAATTAGGCTCAGAAGAAATGACAGAATGCGTTGACTCACCAAGCCCCACCGGGCATGTAGCAGGCATCTCCTCAGCTGAGCTGCTGACAAAACTCGCAGCAGTAATGACAGGGTGTGTCACAGTGAGTTGCTTTTCTTCTGATTCCGCGGTTAGCTGATTTTGCAATGAAAAAGCCAAAACTCCTGGGCTTGTAATCTCAATATCAGTTTCCAAGAGTTTCTCACACAAAATTCCATCAGTTGGAAGTGCCATTCCCTCCATGGACAGAGGAGCCTCATGAAATTCTTCCTGTGATTTGTATTCAATATTAACTACTTGTTTTGCCTCAAGCACACCCACAGCGGGAGATGAGACAAGCGCTCCCACTGTGCAGATGTCCTCTCCTTCCAACATCTCACTCAGAGTGGCCATCTTGCTGACAGCCTGTCCCCCTACTGGCCAAAGAGCAGGGGAATTTCTCCGGTGTCCTGGCCAAATTTCCCTCATTCACTAAAAATACCACCTACAGCTTAGTCTGGTTAAAGGTCAGTTGGCATTCATCTGTATCCCCCTCCCCCGGGTTGTGCCTGAAAATAGGCAGGATTTGTCTAGTCCACTTACCTGGTCAACAAAAAAATAAATAAATAAATAGCAGTGCAATACTGTTATCAGCCAGGTCCCCTGCAGCCGGAGCACAAAATCAGAGATTGTTCTGTCTTTCGTTTTATTAAACAGATCTACAGTAAGCCATGGGTTGATTACCCCCTTGGACTTAACTTTATGGGCAGGGGCAAAGATATCACATGCTTTGTTTAAGTGTGTGATGAGGTAGTCAAGCGCAAGGTTAAT
Source organism: Neoceratodus forsteri (assembly GCA_016271365.2). Lineage (NCBI taxonomy): Eukaryota > Metazoa > Chordata > Ceratodontiformes > Ceratodontidae > Neoceratodus > Neoceratodus forsteri. The sequence goes on from JADMNL010000027.1 coordinate 12,919,905, forward strand.
ATTGGGAAAAGAGCCCAGTGGCGACCAGTCGCACTGGGTTAGGAAGGACCTGAATTGACTGATCTTCCCTTTTTTTAGCCTTCTTTGATTTGTGATTTTTTTTTGGGGGGTGGCTTAGTGGCTTTATTTGTCCAGAGGCTAATGATAGATGAGTGGTCACTCATTGAGTCCAGAAGCACAAGGATGTTGGTATGTCTTTGTGAGTGTGTGGTGAGAATGAGGTCCAATAGGGAGTTGTTACCAGATTTCAAATTTGCTCTTGTGGGGAAGGTGACAAGTTGGGTGATAGTGTGCACCGCCTGGACATCTTTGAATTGGGCTGCTTCCTGGGCCAACCAGTTGATGCTGAAATCACCCATAACAACAACCTCAGAGTGATTTGGCAGGCTTACGTAGAAACATAGAAGCTGACAGCAGGTAAGGACTGCAAGGCCCATCCAGTCTGCCCATTTTTTCTACCTTATGAATGTGCCATAGGCCTTTACTCTGTTGATGGCTTATCTATTCATACTCATCTGTATTGCTCCCCTTTAGCCTATCCCATGCTTGTTTGAAACCATGCACTGTATTCATATCCACCACTTCCTGAGGTAGGCCATTCCAGGCATCCACCACCTTTTCTGTGAAAAGAACTTCCTTACATTACCCCTTAATAGGCCTTCCTCTAATCTCATGCTATGTCCTCTTGTCCTGCTACAAGAGGCTTACTATGTGATCAATAATTAGATTAATTCCGAATTTGTTTTCATGGGGGGGGGGGTGTAAGCCAAGAAGACATAAAGAGTTTTGCCATGTTGCCCTAGGAAAATTTTGATGCCAAGGATTTGAGATTGATTAGTGGTGGGGGTACTGGGTAATGACTGACCATTAAGAGTGTTTTTTCAGGTAAATGGCACAGCCCTCTCCCCTATTCCCTGTTCTATCTTGTCTGTAAAGTGTATAGCCAGAGAGGGTTATTGCTGAGTGAGGAATTGTCTTCAAGAGCCAGGTTTTAGTTAGCATGAGCACATCAGGGTTGTGTTGAGTTACCTAGACTTGGAGGTCATAAAATTTTGGAAGAAGGCTCTGAATGTTAAGGGATGCTAGCTTAAGGGCTCCATTTTTTGCATAGTTCAGTTGGGGGGGTATGGAGTGGACCTGGGTTTGGGTGAACATTTCCAGAGATAAGGAGTAGCATCAGGGTGATCCTGTAGAGGTAGGTTTTTAGTTGTTTGACAATTGCATGTCTAGGTTGACTGGCTTGTATTTTTTGTGGGCTATATAGAAGAGGTGGTTAAGGAGCTGGGTGAAGAGGGCTAAGTGGGAGCAAAAATGGCTAGCACGGAGGTTTGGGTCTATGGTAATATTTGTAGGTGCATACGGATGCAAACTTAGCGGGGACGTGCCCGAGGTGGGGGTGGCAATAGTAGGCTGAGCTGTGTACCCTGGATTGGGAAGGGGTTGACATATGTGAGCATTATATGGAGGAGAATAAATGTGGATGTACAGGGGAAGGACCAGATCATCATTTAGGATAACCAGGCTAAGACAATTCAGACCTTGTGAAAGAGGTAGGGGTGGCAGGGATCAGAGGTGTGCGGGAGTGTAGGGTGAAGGCAACAAAGTATATGGTCCACAGAGTTACCTTAGAAAGTAGGGCTCCTCCAGTGGTGAAGTGGTTAGGGTGTCGGCCCTTAGTGCATAAGGTCACAGGTTCAAGGCTGAGAAGGGGCAGAGGGTAAAAAGCAGGGTGCACAGTAGGTGTAGTAAGACAGGGTATGAGAGAGGAGGCAAAGGGTTTGGCAGCAGTTGAGATAAGGCAGTATGGACAGTGGTAGAATAGGTGGCTCAGTAGTGACTCCTAGTGGTGACTCTATATAAAGAGCTAATGGGAAACAGGGGTGATTGACAAAAGTATGTAATGTCACGTGACCTGGTCACATGACTGCCATGACCTATATATCTGGGGCAGAACAAGGTTGGTTGGTGGGGCAGTCAACGTGAAGCGTCAATGAGCTAACACAGTCAAGTGTTGGCTCTTCCACCAGCAGGATAGAACCTTTCCAAAATGACCTCTCTGTATTTGCAGGCTGCTCCCAGGCTGTGTGTGCTTCAGTGGAACTCCATGGGGAGTTCTGAGGGAAGGGGGAGCCTGTAACAGGGAAAAAAAGACAGAGCTGTAATGGGGGGTTGTTTGCTTGAAACAAAGAGATGGAGAGTTTGGCGGAGGCACTAGGATGGCAGATGGTGCACACAGACCGTTCTCATGTGAGAAATGATTGATAGAAATCGTAGTTGTAGCATGGAGAATGTCAGCACAGCAGAATTTGAATTAAACAAAAACACCAGAAAACACTGCAGGTAATACACACAATACTCTTAATTCCCACCAGACTGTTCTTACAAAAATATACCACCACATTAGAACTAAGAGAGCAGACTGAAATACAGCTAAACAGCAGGTTTAAATTCGCAGTAACTGAAAACAGCACTCACATCAGAAAGCATGTGATTAACATTATAGAGGAGAGCTTAAACAAATATATAATAATAGTTAAAAGACATTTTAAAAAACAATGAATGTCAGTGTTATTTAATGTGTCTGTAGCTTAATTGAAGTTTTATTGTAAATAATTTTGTTCATAACTGAACTATTTTGTATTGTATGCCTAATGTTTATTATTGTATTATCTGTATTTTTATATTGTTCTTGCTGACCATGCAAAGGCTTTCAGCTAGAGGTGGGCAAAAGTTGTGAATTCCACTTTTGCAGAATTTCTGCAAAAATTCGGAAATTTTGTGGAATTTTCTGAACTTTCGCCATTGGCAAGATCAAAATCTTCTGAATGTGTTGGTGGATTTTCACCCTGTTCTGCTGAATTTTTGGGCTGAACTGCGGAATAATACACTTGAACTGTGGAATACCAGTTCTGAGGAATTTTTTTCTGCAGTTTAATGAATTATTCTGCAATACATGTAATTCTTCTGCAGTTCAGTTATCAGTTCTGCAGACTTTTTTTTTCCACAGGTTAATAGAATAATCTGCAATTTATACATTTATTCCACCATTCTAAGTCGGAATTTCCATGAAAGTTGCTAATTTAATTTCCGCACCTTCGCGAAAGCGAAAGTCCGACTTTCCAGAAATGCCACCAGCGGAAGTTTTGTTCGCACAGCTCTACTTTCAGCCCATGGACTTACCAGATTTTAGATAAACAAATCAAATCAAACAGTTATGACAACTGAGCAAAATACTCTTACAGCAATGTCACCTCTCTATGCTGTATACATTTTGCAAATATTGCAAAACAGAAGCTGTCAACTCAGTCTGAGGTTATGTTAAGTATGTCACAAGTTGGAACTACAGTACTTCATTCATCTGTTCTACTTCATTCAGCTGAAGCATCTGCCAGCAAGGAACCCTTATACATCTGGACAGCTAGAAAATGTTCTTTCTTTTTTACTGGAGGCTGCTTTGGATTAATCCATTCACAAAATCCACCACTGTTTTCCAGATTGCCCTCTTTTTTTCAGAAAGATATCAGTAATAAAGGTCTAGAAAAACAGAAGATGGGGGTTCGCAGTAATAATCAAACAATTTTATAATCCTCTTATTTAGTTAAGTTATGCACAATTCACAATATCGGGTGATGTTTGCGGGCCAATATGCCACTTCATCAGGCCTTCAAATGACTGTGTTCATTCTCACTAAAGCAGTAACACTCTGTAACTGTGAGGGTCTGCTGGAAAGCTGAGCTCTTTTCCAAGCCAGCATTGCTGTTAACCAAGCATAGTTAATAGGGACAGTGCTATCTGGCAGTGTAAAGTTGTATTTGCCACAAGGACATAGAGTAAATGAGCTTAAACACCAAATCATGCGACTGAATTAAGAAGAGAATATTTAGGATTAACTAGACTTTATTTTACACAGCAGTCTCTTTCAGAAAACATCCCTTGGTTTATCTATCCAACAGTGAAAGTTATTTATTTTTCCACTGTTATCATCACCTCTGTGGGCTGATCAGAACCCATCTGAACATCTCCACTGTACTACCGACTGATGAGCAGACCCCACCCCCCAATAACATGGCCACGTGTGGAAATTGTTTAAACATGGTAAAATGTTGGGACTACATCATCACCATAGAATCTCTAAATTCTATGAATGAAATTATTAACATTTTCTGTCAACTAATATCACCCACTCGATGTGGGTTTATAGAACAGTGCACATTAAACAATAAAATGTGTTCTTAATTTATATACTATATGTTTCATTGCTGTAGTGTTTCCAGTTGTGGGGAGATGCAGGTATTAATAGAAGGAAACAAATTTCCTGTCCTTAACTCATTTTAACTTGGGTGGCCATTTTGTATCAAATTAAGCAACAGATGGTTCAGGCTTCATACAGAGTTAATTCCAGTAATGGGTTAAGAAGAAAATGAAGACTTGCCTATTGACTTCCCTAGTTATCCTTTGTGTAGGGCCCAAAAGTGTGGGGCCCAACACTAAAATAAAATACAGAAGGTGCCCTCTGTAAGGTCCCTGGGCAGTGTAGGGGTCCTGTGTGCAGCTGTGCTCTCCCCCCCCCCACACTTTTGCCAGCAGCAGCAAAAGAAATTAAAAAAAAAGTTTTGTTTGCTCCCCTGGCTGCCTGCACGCCATTCTGAACCCCCCTCCCCTTCAGGAAAGCAGCATGAGTCAGGGGAGCATTTTATGAGTCCCGCTTGAGCTGGAGTGTTGGGGACTGGCCAGCATTAGCAGGGACACGCGTCCTGAAGCCTGGCCAGTTAGCAGAGTAACTGTGACCAAGGATGAGGTCGGGTGTCGCCGCCAATTGCTGTAGGCATAGAGGAGCCCAAAGTGAGTGCTTTCAGGCACTCTAAACAAAAAAACTGAAAACCCTGATTGTGGTGGTGGTGTGAGGGAGAGAGGGGACACAGGTTTAATAGCAGTGTGAAAGGGTTTACCTGTGGTCTGCTTCTCATCCCTCCTAGTCGGCGTTGGGTCCCGGTGTAGTGCAGTGGTCCTCCGGAAGTTTGGCTGTCCTGTTTCTGCATCTCTGGTGCCATGGTGTGGGTTCTGTCACCCCGTTTGTTTTTTTTAACTTAAAAAAAAAATAAAGCGTCCAGTCAATCGTCAGCGGCGTAAGAAGAGCCACTTCCAGGAAGAGACCATCGGATGCCTGAAGACCTGCAGGCCCCCTGTCATCTTTCTCAGTGCCTGCCCAAAATCCCTCCCACTGCCAGCACCTCCCAGCCTCCTGATCCAGTCCTCTTCACCCTAGGCAGGGGCGGTGAGTCAGTGACAGCACTAAGGCAATGTGCTGACCGCCAGAACAAAAAAAAGTTTATTTATATTTTTTATGTTGTCTTGTGCACGCACAAGCAACATTTTGTGGAAGTAGAAGATTAGTAGGAGAAATGCAAAGGTGTGTCAGTTTTGGCGAATGCAGGTCACGTTTTAGAAGGTGCATCCCTCATTCACCAATTAGCGAGCATGCTAGTGGTGACACAAGTGTTTTGCAGTGCCAACTTAAAACAATTTTGCCGCTGCAATCAGAGCCAAGCTCGTTATGCAGCAGCACCAATGACACGCCTCCACTACGTGCCTTTCCTGGTGTAACATTTCAATAAACATGCCGGCGGCTCCACCGTCCACCTCTTGCAATCCCTAGAAAGCCAACTTCAGGGGTGCCCAGTCCCCCTGTTGGCATATGTGAACCCCACCAAGATTGTGTGGCACACTGGGAGCCCACCCCAGTGTGCCTCCCTATGTTCAGAAGCTGACCACATCGGCATTTCTCTGCCACCGCACACCCCCATTGTGAGTCACACTGGGAGCCCACCCTAGTGTGACAAACATCACCCCCCCAAAGTCATGGGGCACACTGGAAGCCCACCCCAGTGTCCCCAACATTGTTTCATACACCTGTAAAGAAAGAAAACCATCTGTACTGTCTGTTTTGTTTTTTTTTGGAACCTAAAATAAAGAAAACAGTCCCTCGCTGTCAGCGGGCCCCCTCCACCAACCAGTACCCACCATCTGTGCACCCCACCTCCTCACACCCCCTTCACCCCATACTTACTTCTGGAGGTCCGGTGCCACAATCTTCAGTGGAGCGGGAACACATCTGCACTCTCCAAAACTGACTGCGAACTGAAGAAATGCTGATAAGCTGTATAATGGCATCAATGGGGGAAGTTTCGACTTAGGTGGATATCTCGGCCATTTTTTTGACTTTTGACTCCAAATTTTCAACACGGGTTCTTGGGACCCCATCTCATGAAATCAGTCACTGTCATTTTGCTATTTGGCCTGAAAGGTGATTTCATGGTCACTGTATGGAATTACCTTTCGGGACTGATTAATGAAACAACAGTGCCACTGTTCATGAGGTGGACTCCTGAAAAGCCTATGTTGCAAATCTGGTGAACAAATTCCCCAAAATGACTGTGTTACAAGCGTGCAATGTGCAGTTTCCATGCATGCTCATAACTTTGAGAGTTCTTAATATTTTCACTCCAGATTTTCAACATTACAATTTTTTCACTCCTTCTTATGAACAGTACAGCTGTCATTTTTCATATCCTGCCCAAAATGTGTTTTCACACATCTGGTACACAATGGCATGGATGCTGTGGGAAATCAATGTTTGGGACAGATTAAGAAAATCACAGTGACACTGTTCATCAGTGGAGATCCCAAAATATCCATGTTGAAAATCTGGTTAAAAAATTCCCTCAAATAATTGTGTTACGGGTGTCTGTTGCCCACTTCCTATGCACGCTCATGACTTTACCAATTTTCCATATTTTCACTGCAGATTTACAACATTACCATTTTTTCACACCTCCTCATGAACAGCACAGCTGTAATTTTTCACATCCTGCCCAAAATGTGTTTTCACACCTATGGCGCCAAATGGCACAGTCACTGTGCAAAATCACCTTTCAGCTAATCTTTTTTTTCAGTTGTTTAACCAGGTATAGCACACTAAGCTGAAAGCTTTTTTACAGGAGCGACCTGGGAGCACAAGGTGGTTAAGTGACTTGCTCAGGGTCACACAGTATGCAGGTAGAAGCTGTGGGATTCAAACCCAGGTCTGGTCTGCTGGATGTCACCAGATTTGCAGCTCAGAGCCTTAGACCACTGCGCTATACTGCCTAATGAACTGATAGTGCCACTGTTCATGAGGTGAGGTCACAAAAAGCCCATGTTGAAAATCTGGAGTGAAAATAACCAACAAATGCCTGGCGCATTAGGGTTTCCAACTGTAACGCCCCACCCTGTAGAGACTGACAGGCATCAGGGGTGTGACTTGGGATTTTCGTCTGTAATGCTCATGCCATTCCACCCCCAGCCTGTAGCCACTAACAGGCATTAAGGTGTGCCTTGGACTCTTCAGCCCAAAGTTCACCCCATTCTCCTATAATGCACCCATCTCAGCGTATTTCCTTATGGAATGGGGTGAGCATAATGCCCGAAGACCTCAAGGCACACCACAACACCTGCAGGTCAGGGTGAGGTAAAATGACGTGAGCATTATGGCCGATGACCCAAAGGCACACCCCGGTGCCTGTCAGTCTCTGCAGGGTGGTGGTGGGATTGGCGTCAGTTCAGTACTTCACTGCCATTTCTATTATGCATCTCTGTAACTTCTGCACCACCAATGCCAATGCCAGAAGACAACATTTGGCATTGACAAGTGCTTGTTTATATTAGGCGTGAGGCACCAGGAGAAATCAGCTGATGACCAAGGGAGGGGTGGGTCAGAGGGACATATTTGAATATTTTAATATTCATTGTGGGTGGAACAATGCCCAGGGGAGGGGCCAGGTATAAAGTCCCAAAAGGGGGAAATAATATAAGTATTTATGAGGGGGGCAGAACAAGGGTGGAGCCAGAGGGAGGTGACAGACAGGCCCTGCATAGGCCTTTAGAAAGATATTTAAAAGAGCAAGCCAGGGCCGGCCCAGTGGCACTGAGGGCTGAGGCACTGGACGCCTTACCTCGTGCCACGCCGGTGACCCATGTTCGGGTTTGAACACGGGCCACCAGAGGCTGGCAGGGTTGGGAGGGCATGGAGCGGCCAAAAGGCAGCTCTCCTCTCTGGGGTGGTGGGGTTGCATCCCTTGGCTATGGTCTACCTCCTGGTAGAGGCCGAGCTGCAGCACAACCCAGAGGGGTGCAACAGTGCTAGGCCAATGGGTAGGAGGAAGGAGCTGTTGCCGGGGCTGTAGAGTGAATGCACGCCTCCACATGCATGTGTCTCTACTCCTGGGGCCCCAGGTAATTGGGAGAAAAATGGAGGAGAAAAACACCCGACAGGCAGGATGATGCCCGACCCTCCGCATGCACTAGTCCTGGGCCAGGCATATGGTAAGTCCCAGTAATTCCGGGTGTCAGAGCTGGGAAGGGGGCGTAGTCAGGCTGAATGGGGCATGCCAGCGGTGAAAATAGTGACATGTTAAAAAAAGGGGGGGGGAAGCCAGGCCCAGAAGAGTATTTAAAGGGGTGTGAGGGCCTCAGTTAAAGGGCCTAGCTATAGTAGGTCAAGGGGTTACAGGGACTTAGCTAGCCATTTAAGCCCACAGATGTTAAGGGGTTTAGCTAGCCAGTCCCAGTAGGTCAGAGGTTTAGACGAGGGCTAAGCACGGCTATAAAGAGGCCCACCCAATTTGAGTACCCACAGTCTAAGGAAGCCAGCTAGTGTGTAGCCGCCAGAAGTACCCTTGGTAGCAGGAGAGCCCATTTAAGTTAGAGGGACCCCATTGTAGTTAGGTCCACTGAACGCCAGGGGTGTTCACCCAGAAGAACAAAGTGCCTGTTTATTTGCTGTGGCGTGGTCTGGACATTCAGAGGCTGTGCAGTTGAACACTACTGTTGAACCTGTGACATTTTATTGGAATTGCTCTGAACAGTGCCTGGTGCCCCACAACTGCCCGAACTGCTTTGCAGTTGCCCTGAACAGTGCCTGGTGCCCTGCAATTGCCCAAACTGCTTTGCAATTGCCTTGAACAGTGCCTGATGCCCTGCAAGTGCCTGAACTGCCTTGCAATTGCCTGAACTGCCTTGCAAGTGACTCAAATTAAGTTCCACTACCTGCAGTAATCAGTTACTATTGACTCTAGCATCCTGTCTATCAAGTTATGCTCCCTCCTTTACTGCTGTGAACAGACTGCTGCAGTATCCAGGATTAACCTAGTGGGTGGCTGAAGAGCTAGAATTAGCTGATAGTCAGGCCAGGCCCAATCCATCTGATCTTTATTGCAATGCCCTGACCCTGATAAGGAAAAGTCAAGTCAGCTTAGGAGACATGCTGGCTCAATAGTTAGGGCTCTGACTCATAGAAGGGGTGGGATTCCTATTGTTCCTGGGATGACAAAAGCTGCAAGATGACGAAAGCTGCCAGATGTCTTTGCCCTGGATCACAAGGTTTGGACAACCATAGTTGGTGGTCTGACCAGACCTTTCACTGATGCCTGGAGGATCCTGTGGACAAACCATCCCTCTTTCCAAGTGATCAGCAGTCTGCTACAATATTCCACTGATCAAGCAATTTCTCATGCTTCCTGCCTAGTGGTCCGGGATGACCTGTACTGGGCATCCATTTTTCTTCCTGTGTGCCTCAACCATGCTTCTTTCAAGAGCGTTTGGCTCAGCAGTCTGTTATGACCTATACAGGGCAGCAAGTCTGTTCATTGGGGATGAGAATCATCCTCTGCTGATCCCAGTCCTTAGGCACTTGCCTTCGAGTCCTTGATCCAGCATGTGCTTGTCCCCTGTGTGGTTCAGTCATCCCTGGAAGTCTTGCCCCGAAGTATCCTTTAATCTCCACATTACCTCTTCACAGCTGCAATGAGGGTTAACCCCAATGTACTGTAACAACAAAGTATAGTAGTGGTACAGTTACCATAATAATATAGTATAGTAGTGGTACAGTTACCGTAATAATATAGTATAGTAGTGGTATAGTTACCGTAATAATAAAGTATAGTAGTGGTACAGTTACCGTAATAATATAGTATAGTAGTGGTACAGTTACCGTAATAATATAGTATAGTAGTGGTACAGTTACTGTAATAATATAGTATAGTAGTGGTACAGTTACTGTAATAATATAGTATAGTAGTGGTACAGTTACTGTAATAATAAAGTATAATAATTAATGGCTTACTCTTTTTTCCATAGGGAAACCGTGGTGTAATTTGCCATTATAAAGGAGCGTTTATAATGGCAAACACGCGCACAGTTTTCCCCACTCTACGTGTGCGCCTCCTCGCGGACACTCAGCAGTAAGTAAAATTTCAACTAAACTTTGATGTTCCTCATTTTTGCTGGCTTGACTTCCCTCACAATAGTCAGACAAATGTTCAAAATAAAAGTGAAAGCTGACTGCACGCCATGGTGTGATCAGACTGCGGCGGCACAGCAGCCTTTTTTATTTTATATAATTGCTAAGGGGAAAAAGAGAAACCCAACAATCATATAAAATAAAATATGGGTATAGGTGTGTGAAAACTCAAATTTACACACACCCTTGGGGTTTGATGCTATGCATAAACCCCTTGAGCTTCGCTCTCAGGGTTTATGTAGCATCAAACCCTTCAGATGTGTGTAAATTCTCGTTACACACCCAGACCCATAATTTATTCTCTATGTAGTGGTACAGTTACCATAATAATATAGTATAGTAGTGGTACAGTTACCGTAATAATATAGTATAGTAGCGGTACAGTTATCATAATAATAAAGTATAGTAGTGGTACAGTTACTGTAATAATATAGTATAGTAGTGGTACAGTTATCATAATAATAAAGTATAGTAGTGGTACAGTTACTGTAATAATATAGTATAGTAGTGGTACAGTTACTGTAATAATATAATACAGAAATGGCACCATTACAGTAATAATAGAGTGATAGTAGTGGTACATTTACTGTAATAATAAAGTATAGTAGTGGTACAGCTACTGTAATAATAGAGTACAGTAATGGTACAGTTACCATTATAAAGTATAGTAGTGGTACAGTTACTGTAATAAAGTATAGTGGTGGTACAGTTAATATAATAATATAGTATAGTAGTGGTACAGTTACTGTAATCATAAAGTATAGCAGCAGTACAGTTACTGTAATAAAGTATAGTAGTGGTACAGTTACTGTAATAATAGAGTACAGTAGTGGTACAGTTACTGTAATAATAGAGTATAGTAGAGGTACAGTTACTGTAATAATAAAGTACAGTAGTTGTACAGTTACCATAATTATAGAGTATAGTAGTGGTACAGTTACCATAATAATACAGTATAGTAGTGGTACAGTTACTGTAATAAAGTATGGTAGTGGTACAGTTACTGTAATAATATAGTATGGTAGTGGTACAGTTACTGTAATAATAAAGTATAGTAGTGGTACAGTTACCATAATATAGTATAGTAGTGGTACAGTTACCTCAATAATAAAGTATAATAGTGGTACAGTTACCATAATAATAAAGTACTGTAGTGGTACAGTTACCATAATAATAAAGTACTGCAGTGGTACAGTTACCATAATAATATAGTATAGTCGTGGTACGGTTACTGTAATAATAAAGTATAGTAGTGGTACAGTTACTGTAATAAAGTATAGTAGTGGTACAGTCACTGTAATAATAAAGTATAGTAGTAGTACCGTTACCGTAATAATAAAGTATAGTAGTGGTACAGTTACCGTAATAATATAATATAGTAGTGGTACAGTTACCATAATAATATAGTACAGTAGTGGTACAGTTACTGTAATAATATAGTATACTAGCGGTACAGTTACCATAATAATAAAGTATAGCAGTGGTACAGTTACTGTAATAAAAAAGTATAGTAGTGGTACAGTTACTGTAATAATATAGTATAGTAGTGGTACAGTTACCGTAATAAAGTATAGTAGTGGTACAGTTATTGTAATAATATGGTATAGTAGTGGTGAAGTTCCTTTAATAATAAAATATAGTAGTGGTACAGTTACTGTAATAATATAGTATAGTAGTGGTACAGTTACCGTAATAATAAAGTTCAGTAATGGCACCATTACAGTAATAACAGAGTGATAGTAGTGGTACAGTTACAGTTGGTTCCAAAATTCATAGTTGTTCTACAAGTAAAGTGCCTCCAGTGTGCTTGTTATTGAAATCTTTAGCAGTTAGACTCCTGCCCCTATCCTGGAATAGACCGTTTGTTGCATTTGGTGTTGTCATCTGCCTCTCCTTGCAACCTCTTTTCATCTACCTAGAATGAACCCAGAACACTTGGTTAGTGGCAAAGATTGGTCACACAACAAGTCAGGTGAGTGCTCTACACTTTGTATTTATCATATAAATAGCCGTACAGCTGTGGTTTATGTCAAGTATCTTTTTATGCCTGCCATGCTTATTGTGTTTTGCCGTTAAACTGTAAATTATAAACATGCCCAATCATTTTTTACCCTCTATATTCCCTTGTATTTATCATCCACAGTTTAGTACATTATCGTGTCAGTGTATATACCATCTCACTTTATTAGTCTTGAAATGTTAGACAGTACCCCAGTTCTGTAACAGTCATCCTAAGACCCACTTGAAAAAAATAGGCATTGGGCCTAAATGTGGATTTTCTGCTGTGTCATATTCTAATAAAAAATGTTTGATGGTAATGACTGTAAGATGTAAACTCTGCTGCTGCTATTCTCTCTGGCTGTCTTGAAACCGAGGTGCATTGCCTAAATGAGGCTATCCTGGAGAGTGCACGTTCTAAATAAATAATAAAATTAAATGTTAACTGATTTTCAGATCACAGCAACAAACAAAAAAACAAAAACAAAAAAAATGATATCAAGCAGTAATCAACATAAAAAATTGGGCACTCACCATTTCCTGATGGAAGCATCGCCACTCCAGATGTAGTTTTCCAAGTGCTCTGTGCTTTTCTTTATTAAAGTGCTGTTCAAAAAAAACACTAATAGGCTATCACCTCACATGTTTCGGTTTCTTTACAATCTTTTGTCAAAGGTGTCAGGTCACAGACAGGGAGTGGAGGCAATGTGATCTGGTTATGTAAACTGTGTTGAAGGATGAATCCAGGAAAATGACCAATTATTTGGCTCCAATGTCATGGCTAATGTCTGAAGCCATCATACAGAAATCAACAGTATTGCGCTTCTACTTATACTCTGGAACAAAAGCTGAGGGAATAGACTTTAATTTCCCAATAATTTCTGTATATGATGCCCTGACTATACTAGCTTTCATTGCTCTACAACCATTTGCTGTGCTGGTTGCAGGATCTGTTTTGAATGTTTATAATAAATTGTTGTTTTCTTTAGCTTCATAGTTGCATGTCAACTGTTCAAAATTGTCATGTGTTACTGTATTTTCCTTCCAACTAGATGTTTTGTATTCTGTGGTGGACACTATGTATCTGCTGTTTCTGATGTGTAACCCTCCCGGGTTGTGCCTGAAAATAGGCAAAATCTCTTGTCTAGTGCACCTACCTGGTTAACAAACACAAAATAAAATAAATAAATAAAACTGGGGAACTACAATTTCCTTGCTAATATTCTGGTTTCTGCCTGCTTGTGGTCTAAACTATCACACTGCTACAATTTTAAGATTTGTTAGACTTGCTCATCTATCACAACTTTATACGAAAGTTAAAGTGTATTTCATATCAACTTTTTTCCTCTTTTGTTCTAGCACATGTAAATAAGTATGTGATGCTAGACAAGAGAAAACTCTAATAAAGAAAAACCTAAAAAGGACAGTGTATTATGGTTTTAGCACTGTAATTGTGCACACAGTACATATTCTGTTGCTATGTTATATTGCTCTTATTATGCATTTCATAATGGCCAGTGCAATTCTCCAAGGACACCTCATCAACCTCACAGCATTTAGACGTAAGAAGATATGGTACTTATCACAAAGATGAAGCACTCTGTGATAAAGATCTCATAGTTTCCTGTGTGACAAATTGGAGTAATTTCCATTGGATTGCATTGTGTTCCTGTAGTATCATTTTATTTATTTAATTGTAACTTTTGTTTTTACCAGGAAAGGCACACTAAGCTGTGATAACATGTTTCCAAGGTGCGTTGGGGGGTGACAGAAGAAATACTGGCCAAGACACCAGGGAAGCTCCCCTTCTCTTCTTCAAGTGCCCTACAATCTTTAACTTGCATCTGGACAGTGATAGAGATGGGCAGAAGGGACCTCAGTTTAAAACAGTTTAACATCTCATCTGGAATGGTACCTCAGCAGTGCAGCACACCCTACAGACTACAGTGTCAGTCATGGGTTTTGCCCCAAGTACATGGCGGAAGGCTAGAACCCACAACCTTCTGATTTTCAGGGAGGTAAGCATGTTATTTAGAGAGCCGTTGACACTGATCCTACAACATAACACTTGCAGAAAGTGTGATGCGAGCACTTCATCCAGGCAGGTGGCACTGTGCCATTATGAGAGACCACCTCATTAGAGAGACTCAGCAAAAATACCATGAGGAGACCACCTCATTAGAGATTCTCATTAAAGGTGCCATGGAGAGTCCACCTCAAATATTCCTGAGGGAGGTACTAATTTATTTTCATGTGAAGCTGAATGAAGAATGGGTAAGTTGATAAAAAGGTTAATCCCCTTCCCCCAAAACACTATTACCTAGTTCCCTGAAGTTCCCACTCCCCCACTTCCCTTTTCTTACTTATTGTGGGTTCACCAGTCTCTCACTGGTAGTTTAATGGCTGTGGAGTGATTGCCACTGCCTTCTTTATTCCAGTCCCTGGTAGTTTAATGGGTGTCAGCTGATCTGGCGTTGCTCAGTCTGATGATGCACCCCACTCTCTCCGAGTTCTGGTGCTCAACTCACCATGCTATAGTCGTGCTCAGTGATGGGTTCCATTATAACTGTAGGTCTCCTAATGCAGTGTATCCTGCTTATAGTGGACTAGTCTTTGCAGCTGCATTTTATCTGCTATACAGGTTGTCCATTTTATCATAAATAAACTCACCCAAGCCGGCCCAGTGGTACTGAGGGTTGAGGCCAGTGTTCGGGAACAAGCATGGGTCACTGGGGGTTGGCAGGGGAGGAGAGGGATCGAGCGTCTGATGGACCACTCTCCCTCTCTGGGGTGGGGGGGTTCATGACAGTCAGTGCATGACTGCCCCTGGTGGAGGCTGGGGGACAGGATGCATGCTGTGCTCTGAAGAGAGTTGGGGGCAGACACCAGGAGGGAGCATGTGCGGATGCGTACATGCTCTCCACCAGCATCATTGCATGCCTGCTGACTCAGAGAACAAGAAAAGAGGAAATACGCCACCTTGTCATACGGCTTGATGGCCATGCATGATCTCTGGCTCTGGGGGTGCACCGGATCTGGATCCGTGTGGGTGGGGAGTTGGGGGCTTCCTACCACCCCACTGCGGGGGGCAAGCCACAGGAGATAAAAAGGCAGACCCTGTGAAGTACAGAAGGATGTGTGGTGGCCAGATATCCCAGGTGGAGTTGCCAGAGCAGGAGGGAAGCAGACAAGGTAGGCCTCAGGAAGAGAAAATATACAAAAAATAAATAAATAAACTCACTCTGCCTTCACTGCACCTTACATTTATTCCAACTTGCTCCCTTGATCCCAATGCTCCTCTCCTATGGCCTGAAATGCAGTTCTGTTGTGCTTGCTTCCTCCTCTCTGTCCCCCTGTCTGTCCCCCTCAGGATCAGGATCCGTTGTTATACAATATTCCTGTCATTGTTCCCTGTTTGGTCACTTGGCATCTCATATGATCGCTTTGCTTCCCACCTCCTTTTGTGTGGCTTCAATTTGGCCCCATTCTGTTCAGGATCATGCATATTACCTCTCACTTATCTCAGCTCTACTGTTGTTGTGGACTCACAAACAGCTGCCTTGTATTCTCCTTGCTGGGTTACAACCAGGAAGGAAATGAGCACAGAAACATAACAGCATGGGTGTTGTTGGCAGGAAAAAGGCCCTGTGGCCCTTTAAGTCTGCCAGCCCTACATATTAAATGTTAATTGGGTTACATTTTAGTTTAATAACGTGTCCGTTTCAATGTAACTAATCATTAATTACATGCAGTAGGGTAGTTACTCTGTAGTTACATGCTTGTTGCATGCAACTACATTGCAGTTGCAATGCAGTTACAAAGTAGCTACACTGTAACTACAGTGTAGTTAAGTGACACTTTAAATAAAGTGTAGCCATTCATTGTGAGAGCCCTAGTGGTCTCTCACTCCACCTTACCCCCTCACCATTTTGCCACCATCTTTATCAGGTCCATATATCTGTTCCACCCATGTTTGAACCCCCTCCCACACTGATTTCACAGACACTACCTCCCTAAGTAGTCTATTACACCCCTCTACCGTGCTGTACATGAAGAAATGCTTTCTAGTAGTTTCCTAGAGGCTCTTTGCATCTCACTGAATGTGAAGGAGAGAGGACTTAGCAAAATTTAGAAGGCTATCAGTATCTCTAACATCTCCCAAGAGAGTGTGCTGGCTTGCTGAAATGTCCAGAATACAATGATCCCTTATTACAGAAAAATGCACATTGTTAAGTCAGGGCTTCACGTGTGCTATTTCAGTTTGTATATTTCATCCATTGTGAGTGACTGTCCAGCTTAAAGCTGCCTGCTCTAAGTGAGTGCTATTGTACTTTTATTGTAATGTCCTTAGTCTTAATTAGTTACAACACTAGTTGTCAGGAATAATTATAAGCATCACATTGATTGGATTAACCATTGTTAACTGTAGTTACTGAGAGTTGCTTATTGACATGCTGCTAGCTACACTATATGACAGAACTTGTCACTGAGCACCACCGTGTGTGATGCATGCAGTAATGTGCATTTTGCTGTACTGATCAATGTTTAGGCAGGCTAGACATGTAGCAGACATTGGGGATTTTGCTCACTGGAATCTGCAGTACTAACTTTCCCAGTCTGTGGGGCAATTTGCCTCAGCCTCACTGTAAGTAAAAACTAGAACAGATCCGAGCCTAAATGAGCATAGTAAAGCCAGAACTGAAACATAAGGAGGGGAGTAGGTAATACAAGGCATTCTAAAATGTTATTACACCAACCCTTTAATTCTGAAAGCTAAATTTCTTAGATAATTAAAATGAATAACAACAGAGACTTGAGAAACTGAATTTCCATCAGCCCTTTAAAGTTGTCATGATTTCAGAATTGCCAAATCCCTCCATTCCCATTCTATGAGTCTGTAGCAAAGGAGATAACAATTTCACACTTTTTCCACCTAAAAAACAGTCCGAATGACTGACAAGACCAGCACTCTGCCACCCATCAATGATGGTATCTGTAAAATGTGCGATCCCTAGGTCACATAAATATGTATCAAGGAGGTCAGACTTCAACAATAAATACTTATCCCACCTTGACATGAACTGAAGCAGCAAAATATACAAAATAAGAATTAAATGGTCCAAACACTCTGGTAATAGGCTCCTGCCGCATTTTCTTAATATTCAAATACTGTGTAAAAAGCTGGAAAAACAGGTGCTGAATTTGTTCATTGTATTTTCACTTCAGATGTTGCAAAAGTCATTTATCTTTAAAGGCAAGCTTGATCATACAACAAATGAAGTGACAAACTAAGTTCAATGAAGTATTATGCACTGCTTGCACTGTGAGACAAAACATCTTGAAACTCCTCTTCTGGGGTATTGTGATGCTTTCCTAAACATGAAATATGGCTTTCTAAGGTCTAGGTCACTGAAAAAGCAGGGAATTACATTTGTCCCTCTATTTCAAAGTGTCATGGGTAATACATGCAAATCACTAAGAAGGAATTTAGGATAGAGCTGCTTTCAGCAGGACTGTAACATGCCAAAACGTAATGAAACAAAAAGTTAGCAGGGTGCTCAGGGGGCTTCCCTGGTACCGACTTGGAAGGCCAGCCCAAACCAGAAGTAACAAAAATGCAGAGAGTGGCTCTTGAAAAGATAAAGCAGATATGCCTGGATAAAGATTTAATCCATTTATTGTGAGCTCGTCAGACAAACGAACACTGAAAAGGAAAGAGTCCTGGCACTTCAACCACATAGGTCTTCGGGTGGCCAGTGAAAACAGCTAAGTAAAATCAGCTAAGTCAAAACATCTAAGTCAAATACAGCAACTGAAAATTGCCCCTCTCCCTGAGGTGTGTCCCCCCGGATTTGGTATATATAAGAAGGGGGGTGTGGGGGCCAAAAACCAAACTTGCTGTATTTGACAGAGCTATTTTGTATTAGCTGTTTTTGGCAGTTGCTGTTTTTACTTAGCTGTTTTCACATGGTGCCAGTCTTCATCAGGGGTTGTGGTTAAAAGAGACAAATGTAGCCGTAATAAAGGGCATCTTTAAAGAGACAAAGCCCCAGTGTTGCTCAATAAGTTAAACAAATTCGGTAAACATGCATTATGATATACTGTTGAAAAAGAAAAGAAATGAAATGAAATAAAAAGGCTAAGATATAAAACATATAAATGAACTCAGTTATTTAGAAATTTCACACAGAGTTACAAAGTTACAATCCTGGCACAGTATAAATTTTGAAAAAAAGGTACTTTGTGAATCTTTATGTTAAAGTATATTTGTATTATACTGAAATCTTTTTCCTTTTAAGCCCCTATTAAAGTGTGCCTTTTAATTTGCTCAGTGTATGTTGAATGTTGAATCAAGAGAGACCATGCCAAAACAGTGCTCAGATCCCCCATGGACCTGTACTGTGAAACAGTTTAAAGAACGGAAAAAATACATACTATAGAAAAATGTTAAACCCATTAAAGGCAATGACAAAGCAATGCTGATTTGACAGTGAGACAGCAGTAATAAATTTATGAGTGTTTTAATTCCTAACAAATGTAAGGAACCAATTGGAAAATGGGGATGAGGAGAGAAGACTTTTTAGTGGGCAGAGATGGCCGATTAGAAAAGAGCACACTAATAACAATTATAAAAAAAAACACATGAGCACAAAGTCAGATCATGAAGCTTCGGGGGGGGGGCGGTGTTGGGGTGTTGGAAAAGAGGAATGGGAAGGAACAATACAAATACCTATTTTTTTAAATAATCCATGATGTACCAGACTGCTACATATCTGCCAAAGTAGTGCTGCGCAAGATATTAGGAATAAAGTATGGGTGCCGATACACAATGAAACTATGTTTCCATTGAGGGGTTGAGATACCAATGTATAGACCTCGATAGTGAAGTTCGAGAGGTCCATGCTGGTATCTCAACCCTGGGATGGAAACACATGGCAAATTGTGTATCGGCGCCCATATTTAATTTGTTGTAGTATATGGTTCTCGGAGATTTTTAAAAAAGTTATTTCTTTGTGACAGTTTAACTTTAACTTGGTTTCATAAGTTGCGTTAGCGCAGCATTCCCCATTGTGGTTGGAAGCTCAGTGTGCTGCAAACTCCGTTGGTGCGATGTGGTGCTGTCCTGTTCCAGTACTGATGGTTGAGAGATCTATGGCAGCATCTGGTTAAAAAAAAAAAAAGGTTAAATTGGTACGGTTTGGTAACACGAAGCCGACTATGACAGTCCATGTCCAAGCTATCTCCGTGAACCTCTCGCTAACTGGTGCCACCATGTTTGTTTGGACTTTTCATTCAACAGCTCTGTTTGGGCCAATCAGGTGGAAGATAGTGGAGGACTGCTGAATATTAATTAGGGACTGATGAATCTTAATTGTAGAACATGCACAATAATGTTTAGAATGTGCACAATGACACTGCAGCAGCTGCTGATTTCTATACATAATCAGTCCAAACCATATACTATGTATAGAATAGTGTATGGGTGACCATACACAACAAGACTATGTTTCCATTGAGGGAATGTGATGATATCATACAGACCTCAAGAGCAAAGCTAGGGAGGTCCATTTGACATTATCGCATCCCCGAGATGGAAACAAAGCCTTGTTGTGTCTGGTCACCTATATACTATTTTATATAGTATATGGTTCCCAGAAATGTCTACAGTTGAAATACAAGGTTTCATACCTTGTGTTCACACACCCGCTTACTCCCCAGTGTTGCTGCGGTCCCATTCTGCTTCAGGTCCTCGCTACAGTTCCACTCACCACCTGGCATTCGAAAGCACTGATTAGTTAAAAAATAAAGAAGAAAAATTTTAAACTGATAGTTTGGACACACGGAGCTGACAATGGCAGTTTGTGTCTAAACTATCTTCATGAATCACTAGCTCCTCAGCTCGCTAAGCAGTGCCACCATTTTGCCCCACTTGTTTTTTGAACACTGAGCTGCTTTAGCCAATCAGGTAACAGCTCAAGGGGGAAAAGTTGTTGTAGTATCATTGTGACACCAGAACGATGCTACAACAACTTTTCTTGACCTTTGAACTGTCCTACAACACCTTTTGGAAAGCCATCGCTTTTTAGCCACAATAAGCCCTAACCATATACTATAAAGAATTAGTAGTGGCAGGGTTCCTGGAAAAAGAGATGAACAAAAGGGCTCCAAATGTATAACAGCAACAATGATAGACCCTAAAAGAAAAATGTAGGCTAAAGAGGTGAAATCAATAGATTGAAACATTATTTAAACCTATTCTGCACCACTCCCCATAACATGAAAAAGAGTAGATAGTGATAGGAAATGGGAAATGTGGAATCTAGGAAGAAAGGAGAGAAAATGAATTAGTAACAGTAATTGTATGTTCACATTCAATGCTTAAATTCAGATTAAAGCATAAAACAGTCAAGTTATAAAAATTGTATAAAATCGAAATCCTCATTTAACCCTGTTGGGTGGATAGTATTGAAAGTAGCTATCCATTTGGTTTCCTTCTATGGAAGGATTTTTGTGCATGCCAAAAAGCCTCAGAACTGATCTGTTAAGGCTGGGGACAGCACATATTGCATGCACTCCATGCAATCTGATCATGGTCACAAACTCAAATTCGTTGCCAGTGCAGAAACGCTGAAGCTGAGGCTTCAATCCACAAAAGAGGATGTAAAGGACTGAAACATGTATGTTGCGGGTCTAAGTATGAAATTTACAATTCATAAAGCACTTGCAGTGACTAATAATACTGGAGATTGTGTGACCATACATCGTAAAATCAAGAGTTTAGAAAACACAGTTAGATACAAATATTTGCATTGTGTACGCATCTAAGAGGTACTGGACAAAGGTTCCGAGACTATTAAAAGACATATTATATTGCATTGCACTAGCATTTGCAGATGATAATATTCCGTATTGCTCATAATGAAAGTGCATTGTGTTTTGAATAAGTACAAGGGGGTCAATTTAATGAATAGCGCTTTGCAGTGGTGCTTCCTTTTACCATCACCCAAAGCAAAACGGGAAGCATGATGATATAAGGTTTTAAGCTTAGTGACCTTGGTATCTTTGAGAGAAAGTAGGACGGGGGGAACCATGCAGAATGGCAGGCAGTAAAATACTGTTAGTTATGAATGCTCTGGCTTCAGCGGTGAGGTTGAGGTTTAGGTGTTAAAGGAGCTGTAATGTTTTGTCTAACACTTTGGTCACCCAGTCAATGTGGAGCTTCAGCAAGATTTCCTAATCCAGTATAACTCCCAGGTACTTGATAAAGTTTACAGACTCTATGGGGTCACCATTCAGGGAGTATGTTTTTAGCAATTCGCTTCTGTCAGGGCCAGAGAGGACAGACATAGTTATTTTGGAATTTAAGTAGCTTATTTGCCGTAAACCATGTTTCCATTTGATAGACGTCTGCTTTGAGGCTTGGCTCAATTGAGTCAATGTCTGAATGACTTTGGTATAGCACCACATCATCTGCACAGAGCAGAGCTTGGCACTGTCACAGTGTTTTGGCAAGTCATTAATAAAAAGGTAGAACAACAATGGTCCCAGGATAGAAGAACTCTGGTGAACCCCCTTTGTGATATCTCTCAGGGTGGAGTGGTTACCTCCCCATTTAACCAACTGCCTATGGCCAGTTAGGTAATTATTGAACCAGGAGCAGGACAAATTATCAAGACACAGCTGTTGAATTTATGCAGGAGCAATTCATGATTGACTAGGTCAAACACCTTAGTCAGGTCTATGAAAATAGCACCAGTAGATATGCCAGTCTCCTGGGCTTCAAGAAGGTCCACCGTGAGCTGTACTAGGACAGTGTCTATGACAAGGTTCTTCCAAAAGCCATGTTGGGCATCATTGTCCAGAGAGTTGGAGACTGTCCGGTACTGCTCTAGAGGTTCCTTAGCATCCCCTTCATGTATGGGAACTACATGGGCCACTTTCCATCTATTAGGTAGGTCACCCTGCAGGAGTTACATATTAAACAACGCTGCAGTGGGGACAGCAAGAATATGGGCTTCAAGTTTGAGCAACCTGGGTTCTAGCTTGTCATGGCATGCAGACCCTTCCACTTTTATCCTTAGCAGTTAGAATAGCACCTCCTGTTGAGAGAACAGCTTAAAGTAGAATTCAGAGTGTAATAGTGTTGGGGGAGGGTGTGACAGGGCTTGACAGAGAGGGATAAAAGGGAGGGCTGTCGAGGGGTGCCTTAAACAGTGTTGGATCAGTAAAAAGTCTGTTGAAAGCATCAAATGCAAGGACAGGATCACTGTTAGATTTGGTTAGTATGTCCTGGGAGGGCACTCATGGAATGAATGTGGGAGCAGAGTTATTTTCAAAAGGAGTGAAACGTAGTGAACAGCGTCACTATGGCAAATGTAATTGTTAAAAATTAAGCATGTATGGTGAGCAAGGTGCTGTGATGTGTAGAGAATTTTATTGCTATATTGTCAAAAACATGATGCAGAAGTGTGAGTTTTTAATTTATAAGGGAGACTATGGCAGCAAGTACTGTAAATGAAGTGAAGGTTTCTGGACCACACGCTGGTACCTTGAATGAGAGCTGCTTCAGTATTGATGCTCTCTCACTGATTGAGTTTTATTTAAAAAATTAACTTCTAAAATGAGTTTTCTTTTTTGCACCACAAGGAGATTTCATTTACTTCTGTAGTGAAGGAATGAGTTCTGAAATGTCATCTCATTCTACTCAAAACTCCCTGAGCAATTAATTTTTGAATTTTGAGTGGCAACAGTAGCGAAAGATGCCTGTCAATGGAAACCATGGAGCGGGACGTTCTGGTGGTCAGAACAGTGCTCCACTTTTGCAACCTCCCACCATGAAAGGTAAAGAAGATAGACAAGACGTGGCATTTATTAGGATACATTAATATCAATTAAACTGGACAGCTCTGATCTAAAATAAAAGGCCAATAAGGACTGTAAAAAAAGCGAGCAAATTTTCTTAGAGAATGGATGATTTTTAGGCAAGGTTGGTTCTTATTGAGGAATTGCTTACTAAATTGGAGGATTCCACTGAGTAGCACTCCATAGTTATAGGAAATCTGTTACATAATGTCGATGACCTAGAGAACAGGACAAACAATTTGAGACTGATTGGTGTACCTGAAGGAATGGAGGAAAAATACATGATTGGGTTCCTACAAAGTTTCATACCTTCATTTTTATGTTTTCTTGTGCATGCAGCACACAAGAAACATTTTGAGGTGAGAAGAACATTGCAGAGGTGTGGCAGTGTTTGGCCATTCCAGTGAACGCTTTCAGGGGTGCGTCCCTTGGCCACCAATCAACAGGGATCCTGCCGATCATGGCAGTTTCAGAGCGAGCTCTGGACTTGAAAGAAATCTGCAGCTCCAATCACAGACAGTTTGGTTGTTGCAGCGGCAGATGTCTCCAACCCCCTTCCCGGCAACCAGGCACATTCCAGCCATGCGCATTACAGTGCACAGTAATGCACATGGCTGGACTTACAAGCAACCCGTTTACTCAGTGTGCCTTTCCCAGTGAAATAAATAAATGAACCCCACTGCAGCTTTGCATAATTGGCAGCTCCTGCCACCCACCACACACTCCCCCCAAAGCTGACATCGGGGTGCCCATTCCCTGTGTCGGCATACTCCCCAAGCCTGAACATATCTTTTGCCGACAATGGGGTGCCCAATCCCCATGTCAGCATATATCCCTACCACTATTGTGGCACATGGGGAGCCCACCCCAGTATGCCAAAGTAATTGTTGTCTTTTTCTGACACTAGGATGCCCACTTCTGGTGTAGGATGTGCCCCCCCACACCCACTTTTTTCAGCCAACCTTGGGGTGCCCAATCCCTGGGTTGGCATTGATCCCACCTCCACTAGTCTAGCACACTGGGAACTCACCCGAGTGTGGCACAATTTATTTTTCATAGTATTTCACCCGTAAAATAGAAAACTGTCCTCCGAGGTCTTTTTTTTTTTTAAACCTACAGAAAAAGAAAACAGTCCCTAGTCATCCTCGCCGCACCTCCCCCATCCCGCCCCCTCCCTCTGCACACCCCACCTCCTCACGACCTTCACCCATACCTACTGCTGGAGGTCTGGTGCTGCTATCTTCTGTGGACTGGAACACATCTGAACTCTTCAAAAGCCAACCGCAAACTGAAGAAAATCATGGTAAGCTCTATAATGACAATCAATGGGGGGGAGGGGTTCAACTTAGGTTGATTACTCAGCCATTTTTGGGAGTTTTGGCCCCAAATTTTCAACATGGGGTTCTTGGGACCCCATCTCATGAAGACTGGCACTGTCATTTTGTTTCTCAGTCCCAAAAGGTGATATCATGGTTGCTGCACAGAATCACCTTTGGAATTGATTAACAAAATGACAGTGCCACTGTTCACGAGGTGGGGTCCCAAAAAGCCCACGTTGCAAGTTTGGTGAAAAAACTCCAAAAATGACTGAGTTACAAATGTGCGTTGCACAGTTTGTATGCACACTTGTAACTTCACCAATTTTTAATATTTTCACTCCAAATTTCCAACATTGCCATTTTTCACACCTCCTTTTGAACAGTACAAGTGTCATTTTTTTGCGTCCTGTCCAAAACGTGTTTTTACACCTGTGCTGCAGAATGGCACAGTCGCTGTGCAAAATCAACTTTTGGGACAGATTAATGAAATCACAGTGCCACTGTTCATGAGTGGAAGTCCCAAAAAAGGCCACGTTGAAAATTTGGTGAAAAAAATTCCAAAAAATTACGGCGTTACAAGCGTGCATTACGCAATTTCTGCGCATGTTCGTAACTTCAACACTTTTTCATATTTTCATTCCAGAATTTCAACATTGCCATTGTTTCACAGCTCCTCATGAACAGTCAGATGTAGTTTTTCACATCCTGCCCAAAATGTCTTTTCACTCCTGTGCAAAATCACATTTTGGGACTGAGTAACAAAGTGATAGTGCCACTGTTCATGAGGTGGGGTCCCAAAAAGCCCATGTTGAAAATCTGGAGTGAAAATACCATCAAAAACCTGGGGCATTAGGGTTTCCAATCGTAACATCCCACCCTGTAGAAACTGACTGGCGTCAGGGGTGTGGCCTGGGGTCATTTGGCTGCAATGCTCATGTCATGCCATTTCACCCCCACTCTGCAGCCACTGACAGGCATCAAGGTGTGCCTTGGGGTCTTCAGCCCTAATGTTCACCCTATTCTTCTATTCTGCACCCATCTCAGCTTATTTCCTTATGGAATAGGGTGAGCATGAAGGCTGAAGACCGCAAGGCACACCATGACACCTGTCAGTGTCTACAGGGTGGGGTGAGGTGGAATGGCGTAAGCGTTATGGCCGATGACCCAAAGGCACACCCCAACCCCCGTCAGTCTCAGCAGGGTGGGGGTGGGGGTTGGCATTAATTCAATATTTCACTGCCATTCCTGTTATGCATCTCTCTAACTCATGCAGTACCAATGCCAATACCAGCAAGCAAACATTTGGCATTGACAAATGCTTGTTTAGTTTGCAATGGTTCTGGTCACCCGAGATGAAAAGGGCAGATAGGCCATTAAATCTAAATAAATGGCTGATCAAAAACCAAGACCTATCATTGCAAGATTTCTGCAATTTAACATAAAAGAAGAAATTCTTAAGGTGGCTAGACAAAGGAAACTGTTAGGATTCATTCAGGACTTCACATCTGAAACTGTGGAAAAAAGGAAAACGTTGCAGAGATCCTAAGTGTTTTGCAGTCACTGAGTGTCCAGAATTCTAATAAATAGCCTGCAAAATGAATTTAACCCTGTCCTATAAATGAGAGGCACGTTCCCTGCCTGGACATATGGCAGCCGGCTGAGGAGGTGTGAAGATGGCTGTGCAGGTTGCCATATGCACTCGTGGCACCACCACTGAGGAAACGAATGGTGGGGGTGCTCGCTACTGCAGAGAGAGAAGACTGGATGCCAGGGAGGGGTTGTTTGTACTTCAGGGCTGGTGATCCAAGGGGCTGGGAACACTACCACCAGGGATATGAAATTGTACAACTGGGCTGGGAACAGCAGGAGGGAGGGAGGAGGGCACCACTGCCACCAGGGTAGTTTTCCAATATACAGGGCTGGGATCGGAGGGAGGGCATCACTACCACCAGGGCAGTTTTCCAATATACAGGGCTGGGATCGGAGGGAGGGCATCACTACCACCAGGCAGTTTTCCAATATACAGGGCTGGGATCGGAGGGAGGCATCACTACCACCAGGGCAGTTTTCCAATATACAGGGCTGGGATTGGAGGGAGGGCATCACTACCACACCAGGGCAGTTTTCCAATATACAGGGCTGGGATCGGAGGGAGGGCATCACTACCACCAGGGCAGTTTTCCAATATACAGGGCTGGGATCGGAGGGAGGGCATCACTACCACCAGGGCAGTTTTCCAATATACAGGGCTGGGATCGGAGGGAGGGCATCACTACCACCAGGGCAGTTTTCCAATATACAGGGCTGGGATCGGAGGGAGGGCATCACTACCACCAGAGCAGTTTTCTGACATTTGGGGCTGGGATCGGAGGGAGGGAGAGCACCATTACGACCAGGGATCACATGATTTACATCAAGGATGGAGACCAGTGGGGAGGGACCACTAGCACCAGGGATGTGTTATTATACAGAATGGGCCAGCAAACGGTGGGGGATGTGTGTGTGTGTGTGTGTGTGTGTGTGTGTGTGTGTGTGTGTGTGTGTGTGTGTGCCATGGATCACAGGGGGCGGTTGTGGTCCCCCAGCAGCCAACTGGCTAGGTGGCTGCATTACCTCCGGTAGCCACTAAGGCTGCTCAGAGTTAAGTCAGGGTTTTATTTGGCGGTATTTGCACTGCACAAAAGGGCAGTGCTACACCCTTTTGCGCAGTGAAAAGCTGCTGAATATGGGGTAGTGTGCATATTCATGGCCATGTCCCTCCCCTTGCCTGCATGCATACATTATATTTTTCACAGGTGCTAACCATCTTTGCCCATGTAACAGCCCCTTTTAAAAGCCGGGATCCAGTGCAAACCCCGGTTTGCATAGGCAAACACCCATTAATGTCACAAGTAAACTTTTGAATACCAGGCCCCAGGTCTTGTATTCTTACCAACCCCCCAGTCATGTAACAAACCACCATTTACTGTTGATTATGACCTCCTTATGTTAAGAAAAAAAGAAGCAACTGAATGCTAATTTTCTTCCACTGTGTTATATGCTTATTTGGAACAACTGTCCTTTAACTTTCTATGGCAAACAGTTTAGGGACACAAAGTGGAGGGAAAAAAGGCACTGCCAGGACTGGAGATTTGCAGGATACCAGTAACAATAGCTTATTACCTTTTGTGGATCTTAGGAAAAAAATCCAACATAAACAGGTTTCAAGTTGGCTTTATTTATAGTTAAGGAAACATTAGCTAAAGAGGTACTGGCCCTAAATACAAACTCCCTGAAAATCCAGAATGGAACTGTTTTCTGAAAATAGCACATTCAAGGAAAGGTGTCAGCCACATTTATCAACTAATTCTGGAAAATGATAACACTTTACTGTAACAATTTCAGTTAAAGGATACCTAAACCCCAAAGTTTGAGCTGTATCTTTTCTAAAGTAAGGCTTCTTCACCCTATAAAGGAAAGGTTGCTGTTCCATGAATGTCAAAACTGTATTTATTTAATGAGGATAAATGCAGTTTCTTAGCATTTAAAAATGTAGACAGCCTCTTCTATTTAAAATTTCCTTACTTCAGCTTCTCTAAAATGGTTGCCGACGTGTAGCTTAATTACATCAAAGAGGAGAGAACCCAGTCAGCAACAAGTGCTGAAGCCGTGGCCATCATGAAGTAGGACTGAGTTATTTCTCGCTTCATTTAACAGTTTGTTAAAAAGGCTAAAAATCATCACTTAACATATGAGTTATTCATACCAATGTATATGTTAAGTGATGATTTTTAAGTTTATAGAACACACCATGCTGCAACACCGTTTTGTTCTATACTACACACCCCATTCCAATACAGTCTCTTTCCATGGCAACCTCCTTACCACTACCCACTCTCCTAAATGCCCCAAATTCCCAATCATACAGCAGCTGCCTTAGTGTTTAAAAATACCTGGTGGTCTGGTGGGGAAATCCAAAGAGCCATGGAGAGCTCTGCTTCTGCTGCCACAGCCAAAGTTCATGATAACCCCACCATTGCATTCCATCTTTAGTATAACTCCCTCCCAAATTCACAATTATCCATCTGTATCTCAAATGCAATTTTTAAAAATACCTGGTGGTCTAGTGGGAGAGATTAGAACCCTGAAGAAGATCGATTGGTTTCCCCCCTCTAGTGTGCTGTCATTGGACCCGGAGCGCACCATCGCATCCTGTCTGCTCTGCTAATGTCATAGTCTGACAGCAAGTGCCTAATTCCCCTACTGCTGAGTCCCAGTTTTGTATGTAAGCAATGATGCATGACAGGGCGTGTGTTGTGCTAAGACAATAACACATCTCAGGTGGTTGAAGCACAAGGCTGCAGGCCGAGTGCGTTCAACACCTGAGAAATGACATTATCCCAGCACGACACACACCCTGGAGTGCAGTATTGCTATTATACAATGGCTCATTTACTAGCAAAGAAAAACTTTTTTTTAAGTTTTAAATATTTCTTTTTATTAATTTTCTGATGTAGAAGTATACGTTTAAGAAAAAAAAAGACCACAATTTCTGATTTCCCCACAAGGTGATGCTGCTGCTACATGCTTCATGATCTTTAACTCCACTCAGGTGTCAGGGTGGGTACTTTCTTCCTTTCAAAAGGTCTGTCTGTGTTCCCCCACGTCTACTCATACTTTTTAGAGGTCAGGCAGAGTCCCTTTGTATATGCAGAGTGCTTGTATTTTCATTTGTTTGTGTTATTTAAATAACATGTCAGTGTGTGTTTAGTGAGTGCTGTTTTGAACAAGGCATGCACTTTTGGTATAGATCGGTTGTGAGGGCCACACGGGATCAAGAAGTTAGTCAGGTTTCTAAGGTTGAAATATGTTCTAGTACAGTCTGCAGCATTTATAGGGAGAGAAGCAGAGGAGGAGGAGAGAAAAAAGGACAAAAGAAACACATCCTCTAAGGTATGCCAGGAACCGGAAATTGTGCACATGCTGTGGCATTAAGTGACACTTAGCGTGGGAAGGGTGACCGCTCATAGCTGAGCTGTTTATTGCGAGCATGTGTGACGTTCTGTAACAGAGAAAGCCAGCAGCAAAGTGAGAATTTAAAAAAGTGCAGCCTGGGTGTGTTTGATTGTATATTTGGTATTGGCAACTTTTTGTGAGCAACTTAT
This sequence comes from Neoceratodus forsteri, assembly GCA_016271365.2. Lineage (NCBI taxonomy): Eukaryota > Metazoa > Chordata > Ceratodontiformes > Ceratodontidae > Neoceratodus > Neoceratodus forsteri. The sequence goes on from JADMNL010000027.1 coordinate 12,949,565, forward strand.
GGAGTTTGTCAGGGTAGGCTATGTTCAGTGCCCCGGGTCACTGCTGCAGATAGAGGGAGAGGGGCACAGTGATTTTTTTTTTTTTACTTTTGCTGTGGTCAAATGTGCTGGACCTTCATACAGTGATGTTATACTGAGATATCACTGCTGAAGGTGGGCACTGATCAGTCAGAGCCAAGGATTCTTTCTTGCCATTGTATGATTAAATAATACCTGGTGGTCTAGTGGCAAAAAGAGGGAACACAAAAGACATGGTCCCGCAAAGATCTCTTTTGCTACTGCTGAGCCAATGCTACATTTGGAACTCACTCCCTCTTCCAGTTGCAGCATTAGCATTAGAGATCTTTTTATTTAACCAGGTACAGCACACTAAGCTGAAAGCTTTTTTACAGGAGCGACCTGGGAGCTCAAGGAGGTTAAGTGACTTGCTCAGGGTCACACAGTATGCAGGTGGAAGCTGTGGGATTCAAACCCAGGTCTGGTCTGCTGGATGTCACCAGAGTTGCAGCTCAGAGCCTTAGACCACTGCGCTATACTGAGATCTTCATTAGACCATGTCCTTTGAACTCCCAGTTTCTCCTACTAAACCAGGAGGTATTATTTATAAGTATGAAACTGGGACTCATTAGTAGGGTAAGTAGGCACATGCAGTCAGACTGTGAAGCTAGTCCATCAGACTGGATGTGGCAGTGAGCTCCGTTTCTGGTGACAGCACACTAGCGGTGAAACCAATCAGTCTTTTTCAGGGTTTCTATCTCTCCCACTAGACCACCAGGTATTTTTTTGTAAATTACACTGAGATACAGATGGATAATTGTGAATTTGGGAGGGAGTTATGCTAAAGATGGAATGCAATGGTGGGGTTATCATGAACTTTGGTTGTGGCAGCAGAAGCAGGGCTCTCCATGGCTCTTTGGATTTCCCCACCAGACCACCAGGTGAGCCTGGGAGAGAGTTATGCTAAAGATGGGATGTGGCAGGGGGTTATTCTTGGGGGGGGTGGTTATTGCGAGCACTGGTTGCAGTGGCAGAAGCAGTGATCTCTGTGGCTCACTGGGTTTACCCCACCTGACCACCAGATATTTTTTAAATGCTAAGGCAGCTGCTGTAAGATTGGGAATTTGGAACATTTAGGAGAGTGGAGAATGGCAAGGAGGCTGACGTGGGAGGAGACTGTATTCAGCTGGGGTGTGCAGTATGAGAAAGTCACTGTCTGTTGCAGCATGATGTGTTCTATAAACTTAAAAAAATCATCATCTCTTAACATATGTATTAGTATGAATAATATGGTTCCACCAAGCTGCATAGACAGGAATTTTGTCAATCGGCATTAAAGCGACGGCACAATGCTGACAGTCAGCATTGTGCCATCAGGGGAAGCAAGTGTTTTTTCCCCAGAGTGCTTCACCCCTACACCTCCAGCATTATACATTATCAGCTCCATGTCAGAGTTGTTTCGGGAAGGGAGTGAATCCCCAGAGAAAGCAGTGTCGGCAATACCACGGACCATTACAGCGAACTGCCGATTTTGTCGCTGCAATGGTCTTTGTGGTATTTTCTTCATTATGGCAACGGTATATGGAACAACATATATGTTAAGTGGTGATGTTTACCCTTTTTAACAAATTGACTGTTAAATGAAGTGAGAAAGAACACAGTCCTACTTCACGATGGCTACTGTCTGCTACAGCACTTGTTGCTGATCAGAGTCCTTCCTCATTGACATAACCAAGCTGCATGTCAGCAGCCATTCTCGAGAAGCTGAAGGAGGGAAATTTGAATCAGAAGAGGCTGTTGTTTAAGCAATAAGACATGCTAGGGCATTGGTTCTACTAGGATTACACCACAGTCAGGGGCGTTTTAAGGCAAGAGGTGAAGCCAAGTGCCTTCAGCCCCTGACTGTGAAGTAAACCTAGTACAACCAATGCCCCTGAAGTGCCTTATTTCTTATATAAAATGGGCATACTATTTTAAAATAAGTGAAACACACACACATTTTGAGATAATTTAAATAAATAAATAGAGTATAAGTCTGCCTGGAAAAGTAGTTCCCAAACTCAGGAGGGGTGGGCAAACAACAACTTGGAAACCACAGGATGCATTTTGTTGATGAGCCGTTAAAAAAATAAGTCACCTCACTTGTTGCTGTTCAGGAACTGCACTGGATTTTCTGTAGACTTTAATAATTGCCAAAAAACATTGTTCACTGATCTGAAGTCAGGTGAAGAAATTATGTTAAATTTTCCATTATTCTGAGGACTGTTTAAGTGTCTATTAAGTCCAGCATGGAGGCTTGTAAATGAATTGATAGCCCACTGTTCACCAGAGCTGTTTCTAGCAGATGTACAAAATTCTCTTAGCATTGAATTCAGATCCTCAGCAGCTGCAGTTCTGAAATCACAGTTCTTGTCTTTTTATGCCAGCCAGTCTTGGAAAACAGAGACAGCCCACAGTGTTGTTTTTCATGTGTTAGCCTCATCCTTGCTTTCCTTAATCTTGTTGACATCAGCTTCTGTTACGGCGAAGTATCTAGTACTCACATCAGCATTTTGTTTTTTCCTTTTAGGCCGAGGCTGGGCTTCCACACAATCAGCAGTGACAGCAGGAACAGCTGGCAGAGGCTGTCCGCTGATCTCTTCCTCGAGGCTGAAGATTTTCTCCATCGCAGGCAACCGGGAGACCTCAAAGCAGGAAACAGGTATTGTGTGACATGGCTTCTGTGAGGTGGTTTATGACCAGTGAAAAGCTGAAAGCTTTTGAATTTGCCAACATTCCAAAATCCTGCCCAAGAATACGGAATGTGAACTGCCCACTCAGCCAATATCTTGTTTTGTGCCATTGGTAGTGCTAGCAGAAACAAATAGATGGAACCAGGTTCTGACCAATCAGGAAGCATGAAATCTCAATCTTATTTTATATTTACGTTTGTTAAATACTTCACAACTGCATTTATCCTAATTATATAAACACAGTTTCAGGATTCATGGAAGTGGCAGCCTTTCCATTAAAGGGCTATGAAGCCCAATTTAAAAAAAAGTTGTATCTCAAACTTCAGTTTAGATATCCTTTCAAATCAAATGGGAAATTAGACTTAGTATTACAATATCAGAGAAAACTTGCTCCACCATACAGGAGAATGCATACCTCTGCTGCAGAGAAGTACAGGGTAGGCTAACAGTTAAAACCCCATACCACTATTATTATGGCCTGTGCATGCTTCGACTAGCCAACTACAGGACTCTTCAGCCAGAATAACCAACCCCCTGAAGAAGATGGTGGCCACGCTGCGCTGCCATCTGGGTCAACAGTAACCGAAGAGAGGAGAGTTTTTGGGAGAGTTACAGGAGAGTTATTGAAATTGCTATCGAGGGAAGTCTCATTTGGAAAGATTAGTTCATTTTTAGTCGTAGGGGTTTTTTAGTGATAGGCAGGGCTTTGAGTGATTTAGGTTAGGAGTTTAGTATTTCTTGTTTTTTAGTGAGGAAAGAGTGTGTGGCAAGGTACGGGTTATCATACCTAGTAATAGATACAGACACAGGAACACTGTTAATCACTGGTTGGATGTGCTGGCACTCTCCTTGAATGGAGGATAGACTTTGGTTGGAGGAGGTTGTTCTGGTGGACTGGTGTGTGAGAGGAGGAGTGGTGACTGCCACGACAAGTGGATAGTAGAAGTTTTGGTGTTGCAGCGCAGAGGACTGAGTCGTACTGCAATTGAAAGTCCTGGGGGAAGCATGGGTCTCTGTTGGCTCTAATTCAGCTCTTGGAAGTGGAGAGGTCACGGGTGAATTGCCATCCTGGGCTTCCGAAGTGGAGGTTGAGCAGCGGAGGTGACCAGGCGGCAGGAGGTGAGAGCTCTGCTGCCCCCCCCGGGAGAGCCCTGTTTGACTCCCACGGAGTGGGAACTCGGTGTTGGTGCCCATGGCCTGAAGGGATAGTCCGAGGCTGCAGTGGTGAGCCAGCAGGGGTGAGAGGTGAGAATTCTCCAGCTAAAGAACTTTGGAGAAATTTTGGATTGGCTGGTAGGGCTAAAGATTGCTTGTACAGCTTTTCTACCAATTGAATCAGCGTGAACATTTGGAGAGATTTGAGGTTTTGACAGTCTTTCCCTGGTCCAGGCATGGAGGGGTGAGTGCTGGCATATGTTGGTGCTTCGAACTGGCTCAGTTTGGACTGGTGGCTCTGGTGAGAAAGAAGCCATTGGTAAAGGGATTTGTAGAAGATCTGGATTTTGGACTGTGATTATTGAACTAAGAACTGTGTTGAACTGCTGATCACTGTGATCTAGTGGATTAGTAATGATATGGTGCTGTATCTGTCATAGTGTTATAAGCCCCACGCTCTCTGGGTGTACTCTCCCTGTTAGTATTACATTTTATTGGAGGGGGGGGTTGGTTGGTAGTGTGTGTGTAGGGGGTGTATGGCTAAAGGGAAGAGTTGTTTTGTGCATGAGTGAATGAGTGTGGTGGGATATATATTTTCTTTTTGGTTTTAGGACTAGGTAAATATGTGTCAGGGGGGTGACTGGCAATGCAGGGTGGGCCAGGATCATGTATGGGGAGTCCCGGCACTATGACTTATGGTCCTTCACCACCCTCCCGGTATCAGATACTAAAGCTCATCATTGCCGGGAGGTCGGGATTGGGAGGAGACGTTTGGGCAGGGTGCCCCATGCACGGTCGAGGGGAGCAGGATAGAGGTGGTTGGGTGTAGAAGGCACCTGGGGATTTGACAGGGCTTGGAGAGATGCCAGACATGTTTAGTTCCCACCCCCAGGGTACCCATGAGATCAAATGGGCAGGCAGCTAAAAAGTGCTACACTGTCCACCAACCTCCTGAGGGTGGTGCTGTGCAATGCCAGGTCGATCAGGAATAAGACTGCAATTATTGTGGATCTGATTTCCTTGGTTGATTGGGCTTGCATTACGGAGACCTGGTTAGGGGACGATACTGGCCCAGTGTTAGAGGCCGCCGTCCCACCTGGGTACTCCGTTGTGCACTGCCCCAAAGTGGAACACAGGGAAGGGGGAGTGGCTATCTGTTTTAGAGCTGAGCTAGGCTTCACCGTGCACCCAGTGAGAATACCAGGTTCTTTTGAATGTGTGGCCATCCATGGGGGTCCAGGCACAGCCTGCAGGATTCTCCTGATTTACAGTCCACTGGGGATGGCAGGAGAGTTCCTGCAAGAAGTAGGTGACTTTGTCGCTGGTGAAATATTGGAGTCCTCCAGGTGTTTGGTCCCGGGGGACTTCAATGCTTGGGCTGATAATGAGTCATCTAGGTTGGGTTATCACTTCTTTCAGATGATGACATCTCTGGGCCTGTTGCAAGTAGTTACTACCGCGACCCATCAGGGTGGCCACATGTTGGGCCTGGTCTTCTCACTGGGGCTTGAGATCTAAAATCTCAGGACTGATCAGGTCGTTTGGTCTGATCGTTGCATGGTGAAGTTCTCACTCAGGGCCCCCCCGTTCCTTCCCCCTGCAGAGATGGTCAGCTACCACCCTTTAAGGGGTTTGACCCCAGAGGGTTTTCTGGCGGTAGTAGACCTATCTAGTATGGACAGTGCATGCAGGGGAGGTGTGGGTGAAGCAGTTGCCACCTATAATAGGTTGATGACCGAGTCGCTCGACTCCCTTGCACCAGTCCATGTACGACCCAGATCTTCTCACCTGAGGTGCCAGTGCTTTGATGGGGAGCTCAAGGCATTGAAGATCAAGGGTCGGAGGTTGTAGCACTGTTGGCAGAAGACCATGCTGGAGGAAGACAAATTGGCCCTGCGTACACACTCTAGTGTGTACCAGGGGGCAATCAACCATAAGAGGGCAGTGTTCCTATCCTGGGAGATTGCTGCTGGGAAGAACCGATCAGCTATGCTTTTTCAGACGGTGGACAGGCTTTTAAATCCAGCCTGTCTACAGCCGAAAGGAACAGTTTCTGAGACTTTGTGTAATGAGTTTGCTCAGTTCTTCTCGGACAGTGTGTCTGCCATCAGTGAGGGAATTCTGCCAGTGAGCCATGTTATGGCCAGCAGTGGTCGCCTGGATTGTCAACGAGGCACTCCGCCTGGTTGGGGTGAGTTTAAACCAGTAGAGGTGACTGATGTCATTCAGGTGTCTTTGAAGCTGAAGCACACATACTGTGAGCTCGACCCGGTGCCAACTCGTGTCTTAATGGGATATGTCAACACTGTTGGTCGGGTGTTCTCCTTGATTGTCCAGTGTTCCTTGCTGGAGGGGGTCTTCCCAGATGCCTTGAAGGAGGTGCTGGTAAGCCCTTTTCTGAAGAAGCCATCACTGGACCCGGACATCAAGGTGAATTATCGACCGGTCTTGAACCTGCCATTTTTGGGAAAGGTTGAGGAGAAAATTGTGGCACAACAGCTGGGAGAACGCCTTGTGGCATTTGAGATCTATGAGCCACTCCAGTCAGGTTTTCATGCAGGATGCTCTACAGAAACTGCATTAGTTTGGGTGCAGAATGATCTCCAAATTCAGGGTGAGGGATCGAGGAGATGGGACAATTCTCATTCTCCTTGATCTTTCCTCAGCATTTGTCATGGTGTGCCACCGTGTGTTACTTGACCACCTGAGGGACTTTTGTGAACTCACTGGCACTGTCATCAGCTGGTTTGAGTCCTTTTTGACAAACAGAAGGCAAAGGGTGGTGATGGGGAAATTCTCCTTTTCCCCTAGCCTTCTGTCTTGTGGAGTTCCCTAGGGTTCAGTCTTGTCACCGATGTTGTTTGTCACGTATATGCTACCCCTGGGTGAGATCATTAGGAAGTACAGCTTGGGGTTTCATTGTTATGCCGATGATACTCACCTGAACTTATCCTTTGCCCCTGGGACATCAAATGCAGTGGAAGTATTAAACAACTGTCTTGCCGAGATCAGTGACTGGATGGTCCCTAGCTGGTTGAGACTGAACTCAAATAAGACAGAGGTACTGGTGGTGGAGTCAAACAGGACTTGCTCACCTTTAAGGCCCTACATGGACTGTGCCCTTGCTACCTGGTGGACCTTCTTACACCCGCTGCCCCGGTCCACTTCCTCAGTTCCTCCATGAGGGGCCTCCTAGCGATTCCCAGGAAGAGGTTGAAAACTGCCAGTGACAGAGCTTTTAATGTCACCGGCCCCATCCTGTGGAATTCACTTCTATTATTGGTAAGGGAGACCCCATCTGTGGAGGTATTTAAAGCCCACCTAAAATGCCATCTGTTCAGCCAGGCATTCCCTAACACTGGTTGAGAACTCAGATTACCAGCCTTTTTTAAGTAAATGTGGTGATTATGTATTTGCTGAAGCTTGCCTGTATGGATTTATAATTATTTATTACATTATTAGTTGATGTTTTAAATTATTGTATTTGCTTGTACGGTGCCCAGAGCCTCTGGGATTGGGTGCCAGAAAAATAAAATTTGCCTTGCCTTGCCCTATCCCACCCCCCTCTTCCTGCCCCATCCTCTCCTACACCACTATCCCCTCCACCTCCCAACCCCTACCCTCTCCTGCCCCTAACATTCCCATCCCACCCTCTCCTGCACAACTCCTCCATTATCACACCACCTACCTCCCTTGCTGTTTATATCCCAACCTCCTTTCACACCTCCCCCCACTCCAGTACCCCTCCCTTAGTTTTCTCCGTGCCTGTTCCCCCTCACTTGCCTCCTTCTGAGCTCCAAGTTGCACCTCCCCGACACTGCTGGCATTGCTACAGCACCCCCCCATCATTCACCCTCCCACAATACGGCAACGCCCTCCTTAGGCTGCTCCCCCACCCACTCCCCCTCTATATAGCTATTCCCCATCTGTGTGGTCAGTACTCCCAGGGGCCTGATGACCCTAAATTGACCGACTAAAGCACTTAGTTTGAAACTGTTTCATTTGTTTGAGCTGTATCCTGAATGTTCCCTCATTGAAATACTTTATAGAAACATAGAAACATAGAATTTGACGGCAGATAAGGACCGCTTGGCCCACCCAGTCTGCCCATTTCCCTACCTGATGGATAAGCTGCCGATTCTAGTTAATCAACAGCTATACCAGTTTATACCCTTGAAACCATGTTCCTCCTATTTTATTTGCAACCTGACTGAAACAAACTGTTACTTCAATGTGTTCTAACTCATATCGTTCAAATGTATGCAACTGATATGCTTTGTCTAACTTTTTTTGTAATCTCTGCAACTTGTATGTTTGACTAATTATTTCGTGTTTGACCTGGAACCTTTGTAAATGAGTCCCAGGACTCAAAGGTATTAATCCTAAACTGCAATAAATAAAATAAATTATTAAATTATCCAGGCAACATAAAAAAATTGGACATGCTAGCCTAGACAACTGTTGGAAATGTGAAGCCCACAAAACCAATTTATGTCATCTTTTTTTCTATTGTCCTAAAAATTCAAAGACATGGAAAACTATTCATACTATGGGCTCAATTTTCAAATGGTTGGGAATGATGCAAGGTGCACCTAGAGTCAGACCTTGAGCCATTCCTGATTCTGGGAGGGACTCTGTGGCCGCCATTGCATGCCACCACCAGATAGACGCTGCCACGTCTTATCTGGGTGGCTTGTTAAAACCCCTAACCCTGCCTCCAGCATGGCCCTGCAATGAGCACAGCGGGTGACGTACAGGGCTACTGTCAGGAAAATGGCCAGTGGACAGGTGGAACTGACAGGAGCCAGCTCACCAAGTCACCCTAGCCAGAAGATCAAAGTGCAAAGTAAGTTTACAGCAGCCAGCAGATTTTAAAGTGCACAGCAGGTAATGAGAATGGGCAATTCACATCAAATCTGGCCCCACTAATGGAACAGCAGTCACTTAAAGCAGCAGTGGGACTTTAGCAGCAAGTGTTTGAAAACAGTTCCTACTATAGGTTCCGAAAATTCAACAGCATACGTATGTGTAGAGCACATGAAGACAGAATATTTAAAGCACTAGCTCTTAAAAGCTCAGTCAACCTTGTGTGTTTCTTGTTAAATAATTACCTTCTGAGCCAGCCCACAGGTGCAGTGGAACTGCCACCACTTGCGATGCTGGTGACCGGGGTTCAGGCGAACCAAGTCCTGAGAATCAATTCCCAGAGGTCCCAGGGGTTCAGGAACAAGCCTGGGCCATCAGTGGACCAGCCAAGGATGGAGGAGGAGGAGGATTGAGCGCCCCAGTGGATGATCTCCTCTTCCAGGGGTGGGGAAATTGCATCTCACTGCTCTACTGCCATCTGGGTTATCACAAGTGGTGGTGTAGGGGGATTGCGATGGAGATTGGGGGCCATTGGTGCATGCCTGGGGACTGGCTGTGTCTAGCATCACTGGCAGCCACTCATACTATGTGTTTCTGGTGGGGGAAGCGAGAACAGAGTAAATGAGCTTACTGCACTGGAGGATGACACCACAGAGAACCCATGCCAGGCTCAAGTTGCAGCAGTCCTGGGGAATGTCCTTGCCTTCACCTCCACTTCAGTTGGTGAGAACTGTGAGGAAGTACTACCGAAGGAGCAGAAGGCATACCCTACCCCCAGGGGTAAGCTGAGGTGGGGGCAGCACAGAGGTGTGTAGTGGGTAGGCAGAGGGACCACAAGTAGCTACAATGAAGCCTTGGTAGGGTAGGTATCATACCTTTGTGGCAGTGGAAGAAGGTTCAAGACCATGGCCCCAGGAGGATAGAATATAAACAAGCATTTGTCAATGCCAAATGTTGATTGCGCTGGTGTGTTGAGCTCGCTCACTGCCCCTCTGTCACTCACTCAGTCTGTTTCTCCCGGAGCTGCAGGCTGCTGGTTTGTACTAGGCTCCTGCCTGCATTGGCACCTTGTTCTGCCAACTAAGAAATCTGCAGCTGTCCTGACACAGCTGCTTTGAGGTGACTCACTCCCCCTCTCTCACACACTCATTCTGTTTCTCCTGGTGCTCCAGGCTGCCCTTTTGTACTGGGCTTCTGCCTCTGTTGGTGGCTTTTTCTGCCCACAAAGAAATCTGCAGCAGTCCAAACACAGGTCTGTTGAGCCTGCTAAGTCCCCCTCTCTCACTCACTCGTTCCGTTTCTGCCAGCCCTGCAGGCTGCCCTTTAGTACTGGGCTCCTGCCTGTGTTGGCACCTTTTTCTGCCCACAAAGAAATCCACAGCTGTCCTGACAGAGCTCCATTGAGGGTGCTCACTCCCCCTGTGTCACTCACTCATTCTAATTCTCCTGGCGCTACAGCCTGCCCTTTAGTACTGGGCTCCTGGCTCTGTTGGCACCTTTTTCTGCCCACAAAGAAACCTGCAGCAGTCCCGACAATGCTCCATTGAGCTCATTCAGTCCCCTTCTTTCACTCGCTCATTCCGTTTCTGGTGGCGTTGCAGGCTGCCCTTTTCTATTGGGCTCCTGCCTGCATTGCCACCATTTGCAGCAGTTACAATACAGCTCCGTTGAGCTCGTTCACTCTCTCTCACTCACTCATTCTGGTTTCCCTGCCACTGCAGGCTGCCATTTTGTACTGGGCCCCTGCATGCATTGCTGCCTTTTTCGGCCCACAAACAAATCTGCAGCAGTCCCAACAGAGCTCTGTTGAGCTCACTCACTCCCCCTCCCTCACTCACTCGCTCATTCTGTGTCTCCTGGCACTGTAGGCTGCCCTTTTGTACTGGGCTCCTGCCTGCATTGGTGGCTTGTTCTGGCCAGAAAGAAATCTGAACCAGTCCCAACACAGCTCCATTGAGCTCGCTCACTCCCCCATTCCGTTTCTGCCCCCACTGCAGGCTGGCCTTTTGTACTGGGCTCCTGCCTGCATTGCTGCATTTTCTGCCCACAAAGAAATCCACAGCAGTCACAATAGAGCTCCATTTAGCTCGCTCACTACCGCTCTGTCACTCACTTGTTCTGTTTCTCTTGGCGCTGCTGGCTGCATTGGCACCTTTGTCCACAAATAAATCTGCAGCTGTACCAACAAAGCTCCATTGAGGTCGCTCAGTCTCCATTTGTCACACGCTCATTCTGTTTGTCCTGGCGCTGGAAGTGGACCTTTTGTATGGGGCTTCTGCCTGCATTGGCGCCTTTTTCTGCCAACAAAGAAATCCACAGCAGTCCTGATAGAGCTCCGTTGAGCTCACTCAGTCCCCCTGTCTCACTCACTCATACTGTTTCTCCCACCGCTGCAGGCTGGCCTTTTCTACTGGGCCCCTGCTGCACTGACACCTTTTTCTGCCCAAAAAGAAATCCGCAGCAGTTCTGACAGCGATCCAGTGAGTTCGCTCACCCCCTCTCCCTCACTCACTCTCTCTCATTCTGTTTCTCCCAGTGCTGCAGGCTACTCTTTTGCACTGGCCTCTTGCGTTGGGGCCTTTTTCTGCCCACAAACAAATCCAGAGCAGTCCCGACAGAGCTCAGTTGAGCTCTGTCACTTCCCCCCCTCACTCATTCCATCTTAATCTATCCCAAACACTGATGTCCCACAGCGACCGTGCTATTCTCCGTCAGGAGTGCAAAAACATATTTTAGCCAGGATGTGAAAAATGACAGCTGTGCTATTCATTAGGAGGTGTGAAAGAATGCCACTGTTGAAAATGTGGCGTGAAAATATTGCAAATTTGCGAAGTTACAAGGATGCATGGAAACAGTTGAATGCATGCTTGTAACACACAGTCATGTTATGGAGTTTTGACACCAAATTTCCAACATAGGAATTTTAGGACCTCTGCTCATGAACAGTGTCACTGTCATTTTCTTAATCTGTCCTGAACACTGATTTCCCACAGTGACCGCGTTATTCTGTGCCACAATTGTGAAACCACATTTCACTCAGGATGTGAAAAATGACAACTGTACTGCTCATAAGGAGGTGTGAAAAACTGCCATTGTTGAAAATGTGGCATGAAAATATTACGAATCTGCAAAGTTACAAGGGTGTGTGAAAAGTGTGCAAAGCACCCTTGTAACCCAGTCATTTGATGGGCTATCATCACCAAATTTTCAACATAGGCATTTTAAGAACTCTGCTCATGAACATTATCACTGTCATTTTATTACTCTTACTCAGTGATTTCCCTCAGCGACCACTCTATTCTGCGAGGGAAGTGCGAAAACACATTTTGGCCAGGATGGGAAATATGACAGCTGCACTGTTCATAAGTAGGTGTGGGAAAATGCAATGTTGAAAATCTGGAGTGAAAATATTATACATTCACAAAGTTATGAGCGTGCGTGCAAACTTCGCAACGCACGCTGGTAACACAGTCATTTTATGGAGTACCGTTACCAAATTTTCAACATAGCCATTTCAGGACCTCTACTCATGAACAGTGTCACTGTCATTTTCTTATCTCTCCCGAACACAGATTTCTGACAGCGACCACGCTATTCTGCACCGGAAGTGTGAAAACACATTTCCACCAGGATGTGAACAATGACAGCTGTACTGTTCACAAGAAGGTGTGACAAAATGCCAATGTTGAAAATCTGGTGTCAAAATATTGCAAATTCACGAAGTTACGAGCGTGCATAGCAACTGTGCAGCACACACTCGTAAAACAGTCATTTTGGGGGTTTTTTCCATCAAAATTGCAACATAGGCTTTTTGAGAGCCCACCTCATGAACACTGGCACTTTCGTTTCACTAATCGGCCCCCAAAGGTGATTCCACGCAGTGACCGCGAAATCACCTTTCGGGGCAAATTAATGCCTGACAGTTGAAGCATTCATGAGGAGGGGTCCCAAAAACCCCATGTTGAAAATTTGGTGAAAAAATTCCAAAAAATGCCTGAGATATGCAGCAAAGTTGAAAAGCCCCTATTTACTCCACTATACAGCTTACTGGCATTTCCTCAGTTCGCGGTCACCTTTGAAGAGTGCAGACGTGTTCCCGGTCCACTGAAGATCATCCCGCCAGACTCCGGAGTTAAGTATGAGCTGAAAGGGGTGTGGGGAGGCAGGGTGCATAGTGGATGGGCGCAGGATGTGATAGGGGGGTCTGGGAGACCATGAGACGTTTTTCTTTCAGGTAGAAAAAAAAGACAGCAGGACGGTTTGCATGTCACAGGGGCATTTGCGCTGGGGTGGGCTCCCAGCGTGCCACCAGAGTCTTGCTTTTGAGGGGAGGCTATAGCCAATGGGGATTGGGCACCCCATCGCAAACAAAACAGGAGATTCCTTTCTGCCGACGGGATTGAGCACCCTGCCGGGCAACCAAAGGGAGGATTCTTTCTGCCGACAGGGATTGGGGCACCCATCGGCAAATAACAAAGGGGAATCCTTTCTGCCGACGTGATTGGGCACCCTGCTGGCAAACAACAAAGGGGATTCTTTTGCCAACAGGGATTGGGTACACCGTCGGCAGACAATGAAACGGGTCACATTATGCTGAGTGGGAGGGCTCTCCCGTCAGCAGATAAACATTGAAGTGTATATTGTTTGTGAACAGGGGCGGCAACCCGCGCCTGTTCTCAAACAATATCAGGCATGCTAGATCCGCCCTGCAATGATGGGTCTCTCCCTCATTGCGGCGGATGGCTTACACTGCAATGACAAGGTGGCCTCTGATTGCAGCGGCTGATTTGTCACAAGTTGGTATGAACGTTCCAAACTTGTGTCACCAGCAGCCTGCAACGGCATTGGGGGAAGAGGGACAAGCCTTTTCAGGCTGTGGGAACATTGGCCACAACAGTGCCGTGCCTCCACAGCCTGCTTCTCAGCAAGCTGTGCCAATATGTTTCTTGCGCCACGCGCAATCAACATAAAAATTACCTTCTGATAGGAAAGAAACAACTTGCAGTCTTTACTGCAGGCAGCCATGTTTTAGTGTCCGATTGCTCCCAGAATGCTCTAATACTGCTTGCATGCTAAATTTTCTTACATGATAATGACAATGTGTTTCTTCAATCAGAAATCCACTGCCAGAGGTACTGACAGACTATATGTTAAAATCATACAGTAGTTATTTAGCAGTCAGCCTTTGTTAAATCTGAACAAAACTAAAACTGCTTTTGGTTCGAGCAAAATAAATCTCTCTCTATCTATCTATCTATCTATCTATCTATCTATCTATCTATCTATCTATCTATCTAACTATCTATCTATCTATCTATCGATAGTATCTGTCTGCCTGCTTGTTTGTCTGTCTGTCTGTCTATCAGTTCTAGTACTTCTCGATCTCTCCTCAGCATTTGATACCGTAGATCACTTTGTGCATCTCGATTGCCTTAGAGAGTTCACCAGTATAGTCATCAACTGGTTTGAGTCCTATCTACTAGGCAAAAGGCAGCAGGTGGTGATGGGGAATTTCTTCTCCTCCCTGAAGCTTATGCCATGTGGGGTACCTTAGGGCTTGATCTTGTCACCAATGTTATTTGCAGCGTACATGCTGCCCCTGGGTGAGCTAATTAGGTGCTACAATGTGGGTTTTCATTGCTACGCAGATGATACACAAATGTATTTATCCTTTGCCCCTGGAACACATGATGCTGTGGATGTACTTAACAACTGCCTTGCGAAAATCAGTGACTGGATGGCCTCCAATTGGTTGTGGCTGAACTTGGTTAAGATGGAGGTTCTGGTTGTTGAACAGCAGTCATGGGTGTGATGGGAGTGCTTCCGGCGGGTATGCCGACTGAAAGTTGACACCCGACAGCGAAATCCCACAGCGACAATTTTACAAGTTTTAGATTGTCGCTGTGGGGACCTGGGCAAAATTTTGCCCTTTTGCTGTTACGCCCCTTCCGTTAACGCCAACTCGGAGTTAAAAATCTTTACTGGGGGTGTGGGGTGCAACAACCAGCATGGGGAGTTTGGGGGCACAGGCCCCCTAATTGAAAAACCACTGATGTCTGACAGGTGTAATTTCACCTGTCAATATCGGAGATCTCACTATGCCAAATCTCGACAACATTGTTGTTGCATCGGCATAGGTAAACCCTTCCAGTGCACTTACTGGTTTGTTTCTGGGATCTGTGCCATTGACTGCATCTCCTAGAGTGCAAGATCTTGAAGAAATTCTGGATTATGGTTTGACATTTGAGTTTCAGGTGTTGGCCATTGTCTGAAGTGATGTTTACCACTTATGGAATATCGCCAGGATCAAGCCCCTAGTTCTACCTGAAGACCTGCAAATTCTGGTCCATGCTTTTGTGACCTGCAGACTGGATTACTGTAATGCTCTCTACTTTGGGGTCTCTGAAGGGACCCTCTGCCAGCTGCAGCTAGTGCAGAAAGCGGCAGCCAGGTTACTGACTGGCCTTCCCAGATTCACTCATGTGACCCTAGTCCTGCAGGCTTTGCACTAGCTGCCGGTCAGGTGGAGGAGTCTCTTCAAGGTGGGCTTGATCACCTATAATGCCTTGGATGGTCTTGGCCCTGGTTACCTGTCAGACCTCCTAACACCTGCCTCTTCTGCCTGATCCCACTGCTCCTCGACCAGGGCCTCCTCTCAGTTCCGAGGGCCAGACTAAGAACTTCCAGTGACCGTGCTTTTAGCATCAGCAGACTGGCCCTCTGGAACACCTTTCCACTTAGTGTGAGAAAGGCTGTCTTAGTCAAGGCATTTAAAAGGGGTCTGAAAGCCCATCTGTTCTCCCTGGCCTTCCCCGCAGCTGAGTTATGATTAGCTGAGTACTGAATAGTTTTGTTTTATCTATTATGGATTACTGAACATTTTATCAATTTGTTATTTGATCTTACTGGTTTCTGTCTCCCTTTATTTTATATAAGGCGCCCAGAGCCTCTGGGATTGGGCACCATAGAAATAAACTTTCAGTCTTGCCTTACTTATCTATCTATCTATCTATCTATCTATCTATCTATCTATCTATCTATCTATCTATCTATCTGTCTCTCTGTCTATGTGTCTATGTGTCTATGTCTCTCTCTCTCTCTCTCTCTCTCTCTCTTCTAGCTCTCTTTCTATCTTCCTGCCTGGCTGCCTGCCTCTTTGTCTGTCTGTTAGTCAGTCTCTCTGTCCATCTATCTATCCATCCATCCATCCATTCATCCATCCATCTGTCTGCCTATCAATCATCAGGCAGTGTCTATCTATTTGTCTACTATATCTGTCTGTCTGCCTATCACCATAGCCATGGTGCCTATCTTTTCTCTGCAATGAACTGCTATCTCTGATTAACTGTCCTAACCTGCTATGCTCTTGGTATTGTATGCATCTTTTATATGGAGTGTATGTATAAAGCTTTCAAATTCACTTTTTTCATAAATAAAGGTATATATTGTGTAGTAATAAAGTGAATTTATCTGGTCCTTATACCTTACAGGGTAAAGGGTGAACCATCTTGTTTTTGAATCTTACTAGTTTAGAGTTAACAGACATAAAAGTGTTAGAGATATGAGAGGAGAAGTCAAGGGATAAGTCATGGGTGACACCAAAGTATTTGAACTCAACACAAGCAAGAGGAGCAAACCTTCAGAGCACCTGATGGTTTGGGCATGAAATTGAAGTGCTTTTGTCCCAAAAAGCATTGCTTGGGTGTTGCAGACATTAAGAACTAATTTGCTGCCTTTGAACCAGTTATGAGTATGGGAGACGTCTATACCGAGTTGGGCCTTTAAATGGGGGGGGGGATTATACTGGAGGGCAATATCTATGGTGTACATACTGATACTTGTTGAACAGGGGTAGAGGTAAAGGGAAGATTATTAATGAAGAGGGACAGAAGGAGAGGCCTGTAAAAAAGTCCCAGGGGACACCTTGGTTGATTGGGACTAGCTTGGATAAGACATTACCAAATTTATTAAATTCTTTCCTGTGCATCAGGTAGCTGGAAAACCAGGGGAGAGGCATAGGAGAGATCAATTTCAGTTAATTTATGGTTGAGGAGGAAGTGGTCTTCTGGATCAGTAGGCTTTGATAGATCATTGAAGACTGCACCAGTGAACAAGCCTTTGTCCATTGCAGTCTTGAAGTTAATGAACTGCTCGAATAGGGCAGTGGTAGTTATGTGCTCTTTTGAAAGCCATGCTGACAGGGGGAGAGAAGGTCATATTTCTGTAAGTAATCAGTGAGCTGCGTGGCTCTCAGTTTTTCCAGTAACTTACTGAGATCTGGTAGGAGGACAGTGAGGCAGTATTGAGAGATGAGTCACCCACACTGCTGGTAACACAAGTTCATGAATGAGCCCAGGACATCGTGGGCTGGCTGGGAGGAACATAAAGCATATCAGAGGATGCCGTATTCCTCTGGGGAGGAAGGCAGCATTCTCTACTGCAATACAACCACCTGGGTAACCACAAGTGGGGATGCAACCAAAGGAGCTTGTGGAAGGGGGACAGAGTTGGCTCTGGTGCACTGCTATGCAGTTGAATGTATGTGTGTAGCATGGGCATGTAGGAGGCAATACACTCGGACACATCCCTACACAAACCCCACAGGTTGGAATATCCAATTGTCCCCATGAGGACAGGTAAACACCAGAAAAGAGATGGATGGGGCTGGGTGTTGGCCTAAAGCAGACATGGGCACTGGGCAACTCTGGTGACATGGAGCTAAACAACAATATAACAGATAAACAGTCAGATGACAACACAACATGTGTGCTACACCTGCCCACCAAAATCCACCTATTAAAAGATGAATACTGGAGTTACAAACTCACCATCAGATTTGTGCAAATAGCAAAACACATGGACACAATTATTTGTAGCATAAGTAAACCTGTGTGAAATCTAGAGGCCAAAGCTTTGTGCTCTTCTTATCCTGGATGCTACTTTTGATCATATTTTTAGTGCGTGCATGTGTGTGTGTGTGTGTGTGTGTGTGTGTGTTGTACTCATGGGTCTTTTGCTGCTATGGCAGGCTGATTGATTTGAAGCTCTATACAGTTGCATTCCAGCCCATTGTTAACATTGGCTTTGTTAACAAATATGTTTATCTCTGACACATTCTAACCAGCTGGTTCAGTGCGGAAAATAAATGAAAATCCATGAATGCACCTATGTATCATCTGTAGATGTGAAAGGCCACATTGTTGTCTTTGGGAGCAGACATTGCCCATAAGCAATATCTAGAAAGTATCAGTTTGAGTATTGCATGATGTTATTCCCTAGGAATGGAGGGCCAAATTTTAATTGTAATACATTCCAGGAATAAAGTTTACTAAACAAAAAAAAAAAAATTCCAGGAAGTTTATTGTTCTTGTCCCTAATCTGTCCCTAATAATCTCCCCCAAACTACCCTACTTTGTTCCTCCTATCCCAGATTTCCTCCACCTCTCCCCTACTCTCCGGCTCTGCTCCCCTGTATCTCTGGAATTTGAAAATTTTGCACAGCACTAGTAGTCAACCCTCCTGGTATTCTGAATGTATTATACCTTCTGGGTCACTATACACTTATATTGATAGTATCCGTATATTACATTGTATTTGTATTTATATTATTGCCCAAGTGTATAATGAAATGTCGGAATGTATTTCTCATATATTCTATATACCCCTTCCCCAGGATGCACCTGAAATTGAATTGTTCTCAGTTCAGTGTGCTTCCCTTCCCCAGGACACACCTGTAAGCTAGCTGTTCCTGCTCATTTTATGTCCCCCCCCCATACACCTGGAAACAAGTTGTTCTCAGCTCAGCTTTTCATGCCATGATGCACCTGGAAACAAGCTGTTCTCAGTTCACTGTGACCCCTCCGGGGTGCACCTGTCAAACAAGCTGTTCTAGCTTAGTTTACCCAGCCTCACACCAGGATACCCCTGGAAACAAGCAGCTCTCAGCTCAGTGTGCCTCTCAAGATGTACCTGGAAACCAGCTGTTCTCATTTCTTGCTTTTTTTAGTGTTCCAGCAGCTTGGTCGGTTGAGAACTATTACATATTTATTTATACATACCTAATAAAAGCATTCAGTCACCATTCCACTGTTATTTTTACTCCAAGTGCCTCAGCCAGAAGTTACCTCATTGTAAGCCATGTTGACGTGGGTTGGAGCTTAGCAGGTCACTTTGATGCACGTGAAGGAGATGATATATCTTTCTGTTTCTCATGATAGCCTAATGGAGCCACAACATTGCTTTTTAGTGACGTCCTGTTTCTATTCATTATTTTATTTTTACTTTCTATGGGACTGAAGCACGTGTCATTAAAGTGACTTGCTCAGGGTAATGCAATGAGTTATCGGCTATGGTGAGATTCAAACCAGGGTTTCCTGCTTCGCAGTTCTGAAGTCTAATCAGTGGGCAACACTGCTTTAAATGAGTCAGTGTAGGCCAGCTTTTGCAATTTGTCAGACTGGGTCTATGATATGTCTGAGATATTATCTATGGCTTCATGACTGTAACAGGCATTCGTACACTGGAACGTTCATTAATGCATTATTAATTGGGACTGTAGCAGATTATGGAACTGTGGCTTGAAGATTTGTAGAATACTTCTCAGTAAAATTTAACTCCTAAATCACAGGCTGGCCTTGCTGTGAAATTATTGCAAAAGCCTTTTAACAGGGGCCCTGAATGCCAGCATGAATATTAGGCCAGATTAAGAGCTACTTCAGTATCTAGCGGTAGGCCCCATGCCCTGGTGTGCCTATTCATCTGTCATCCTTTTCCATCCCCGTGAGTCTTTATATGCTTTACCTGAATTCAATTCTGATATTACAATGCCTTAAGTTGCATCAATTTTTATTTGATTATTTGTATACAAGACAAAATTACGGGAGGTGAGGTGTTGACATATTTCTTATTTTTCATTTATTTGCCCTGGAAAGCCTTATCTGAAAATGGACTGTTAAGTGCAGAATCATATTTCACAGTTTATATAAATCATAGATTCATTTTCCACAAACTGCAGAATAATATTTTGTCGATTATGTGATCCATGGCATATTATTCTGGGGGTTTTACAAAGAACTGCTATTTGTAATTCCACAGAATTAAAAAAAGATATTCTGAACAGCATTTGGACAAGAGGATTGCCATTCTGCATGAAATTCTGTGCTGAAATTCCACCTTCTGCACAGTTCTAAAAATAAATTCACCTAAGGTAAGAAACCTGGGGCCCAATATTCAAGCTTTGCCTGGTGGGCAAAGTGATTGCAAGTCATTTGCCTGGGGTTTCTGCCCATGCACAGTATTCAAAGGGGACAGGAACATGTGCTAAAGGGGACAGTATGCATACAAGGAGATAATGTATCTGGTGCACAAAGGAAGGGGCAGGAACATGAATGTGGGCACAGTGCAATATTCAGTGCATTAGTGCTGCGAAAAAGAAATAGCACCCGTCACTTTGTGCAGCACAATTACTGCCAAAAAGAGACTGACTTATTCCAGACAACCCTAGCAGCTGGTGGAGATACTGCAGCCAACAGTTAAGTTGATGGTCGGGGGAGCACACCTGCTCCCTGGTGTCCAGAGGAACCCCCACCCTCCGATCTCCATCTCCGTATATGTGTATATATTTGCTGGCATCCAGTGGCACCACCTGCCCTCTGATCCCTATCCTCATATGTGCAGAATCATATCCTGGTGTCCAGTGGCACCCCCCCCACTCTCTGATCCCCATCCCAGTAATACAGTAAGTATTCTCTACTGTCTAGTTGCACTCCCTCCTCTGATCCCAGTCAATGTATGTATTACGATATTCCTTGGTGTCTAATGGCACCCCCCCCACACACACAGCAATCTCCGTCCCTGTAAACCTGTAAATATTTCCTGGTGTCTGGTGGCAACCCACACACTCCAGTCACTGGGCCCCATAAGTGAGCATGTGTCACTGGTGTCCAGTGGTAGCCTCCCACACATCAAGGAAGCATGACAGTGGCCCTCACCCCCTGGTGTCTAGCGGCCCAACTGCCTACACTGATCTCACAAATCATCCACATGCACCCATACCACACTCATCGTCATTGCCTGGAACAAATACAACAACCAGCACAGCCCTTCTCTCGCCATCTCGGCTGTCCGCCATATGGAATGACAGTGAGCACGCATCCTGCCTGCTCTAAAGGGAGCACACATACTGTCTACAATAGACAGTATGCACACTCCCTTTACAGTAGGTAGGACATGCATGCCCTGTCGTTCCATACGATGGGCTGGCTGAGCTGGTCCGAGGAAGGTTGTGCTGGTCATCATATCAGAGGGGGCCACTGGATGGGTGCTTGGTGGGTGAGGGGTACCACTGGGTGTCAGTGACACATACTCACTTACGGTGCCAAGTGATCAGAGAGTGGGGGGTGCCACTAGACACAAGGGAATACATATAGGTTTACAGGGATGAGGATCGCTATGCAGGGGGTGCCACTAGACATCAGGGAATATTGTAACATGTACAGGGAAAGGGATTGGGGGGTGACAGTAGATGCCAGGGAATACTTTCTATATTACAGGGATGGGGATCAGAGGGGTACCACTAGACACCAGTGTATACTTACTATATTATTGGGACAGGGATCAGAGGGCAGGCATGCCACTGGACACCAGGGAATATGTACACATATGTGGAGACAGGGATCGGAGGGTGGGGGGTGCCACTAGACACCAGGTAAATCTTCTTATTGGAAGGGGATGGGCAGTTGGGGTAGGGGTGGTCACAGGGGCGCAAACCTGCCACCACGTCCCATGCAAATGAGCTCACGATGGGCATGCATATGACCCCTCAGTGCCTTGCATGCCCTATGGACTCACTTGCATGCTGCCAGCTTATTATAGCACCGGGGGGCTCCTGGCTCTAACAGGTCTGGGGGTTCAGCAGTTCCATGTACTTTGGTATGGGCTGCATACAGCTCACATCCATGTTGGGGTAGCACTACTTGACTTTACGTTGCCCTGATATGGCCCTATAGTCAGTCAGATAGCGCCGGTGTGCTATCTGACTGAATAGCATTCTCGGGGTTGTGGGCAAGCGCAGCGTAAACCTTTGTGCTCCACATTTGCCCATTTTCCAATATCGGGCCCCTGGTGTATTTATTGATTATTTTTTTTTAATTCTACCAAGCTTATTTTTACTGCTGGACCCAGCCCTTGGGCTACTGTTACGTAGGATTGTGTCCCTGACCATTGAGTACCATACAGGGGAGTGTTTAAAATAAATTTGAGCACTAGACCCCCATCTGTGTTGTGAACGGTAACAGTCGTATATTTTATTTATAAGATGCCTTATCCTGTGGGCTCAGAACACCGTACTATACACTGAAATTAAACAAACATAGCAAGCAAAGCAGTGCTGAGTAATTGCTATTTACACCTCGTCCTCCATTCATACTGCCCCGGTCCTACCTGTATCGGTCCCCACCGCCTACGAAGCCCTTGTTCTCAGGCTCTACATGCTTTACTCCATACCAATCTACACTGTTGGGATTTACTGCCACCCAGGCCTCTCCCCTACTATTGCCTCTAATCTTCTCTCTCAAATGTCTACCCTCACATCAAATGGCAAACTCTATATACTAGGCGACTTTAACCAAAACTGGCTTGACCCTTCCCTATCCAAGCTGCATAACAACATTGCTGCCCTTAACTTAACGCAATTGATCCATGAGCCAACCCATCTAAATGCTAAATCAGGCAACCATTCAGTCATCGATTGGGCCCTAACCTCACATGTTCACAGAGTAATCGAATCAGGCCTCCTCCCAGATGCACTCAATGACCATCGTATGATCTACTTGGTCCGCAAACTCCACCACCCAAAAGCCCCGCATAAAACATTGCTTGTCCACTCATATAAATCCCTAGACCTTATCCACCTCCTATATGACTAAGCCCACACTGACTGGTCTCCTATTTCCTCTGCTACCACAGTTAACGAAGCCCTGGACTATTTCCAAGGCCACTTTCTTAACATCTGGAACAAGCACGCTTCCTTTAAGCACAATCAAGTACGCGGAAACCACCTCCCGTGGATCATACCAGAATTGATGGAATGTATGAGAGCTTGAGACTGGGCTTGGAAGGCTCACAAAGTCTCTAAATCAAATGCTGACCATGAGAGATATTGAGCCCTCAGAAATGCCTGAGTCAGCCACAAACTGGTTAAGCTCCTGCCTAACAGGCTGGACACAGTCAGTCAAAATTGTTGATTCCACCTCCCCCGACTCCAGATTAATGCTGGTGTACCCCAAGGCTCTGTCCTTGGCCCCCTACGGCTCTCCATATTCCTTAATGATCTCCCGTCAGTGTGCACCTCCTTCTCCATCCATATGTATGCTGATGATACTGTCCTTTCCTACTCTGGCCATTCACCAACTGATGTCGCTTCCACACTTCAGCATGACTTTGAGAATGTTCAGCAATGGCTAAGCTCCCATCAGCTTTAACTCAATGCCAAGAAATCTGGTGCACCCCTTCAGGTCAACACCCTGATGGCAAAACACAAAAAAAGACCATTACAGTGACATTCGCTGTAATGGTCCTTTATTGGTGCTTTGCTTTCCGCTTGTGTTCTGCCCCCCCGGACCAACTCTGACCTGGAGTTGAGAATCCTAAAGTCTGGGGGGTGCGGGGGGAGGGGGCAGAGCCCCCTGCATGGAGGTGTGGGGGGGGCACAGTCCCCCACAGAAAACACTCATTGCATGGTCGGCACAATACTGACGTCGGTATTGTGCCATCGCTGTGGGGGAGGTCGGCATTTTCACTGTCGATCTCCCTTGGTGCTTCCCAAGAAAACAGTCTCCATGACCTTCGGCACTAGGTAGAGACTCTCTACGCTAACTAAATTGCCCTCCTTCCACACCCTTGATGGCTCTACTCTGGAGGACACCTCCTCCTTTAGGTATCTCATGGTCAGGTTAGACCAGCACCTAAACTTCACTGGACACATAGACGCCATCCCGAAAAAGCTGTGCCCCAAATTAGATACCCTTTACAGGAACCGAATCTGCCTACCTCTATAGGCCAGGTGGGAGATTGTCCAGAAAATGATACTACCCATCTTTGACTACTGTGACGTAGTCTACAGTGCCGCACTGAAGTCATACTTCTGGATGCCCCTTCCTTTACCCACCAGTGTGACCCATATCCCTCTCTAGCTTTTCCTTCCCTGGAAAACTGCCATCTAATCTAGCCCACTGCATAAAATTTGTCTCTAAATTCTGGTTTGATACACTTCCCCCTTACCTTGCCTCCTCACTGTCCTCCCGCCCCACTGCCCCTCTCTCTCTCCCCCTCAGAACCAGTGACTCCTGCACCCTAGCTATACCATGGTGCTCCACCTCTATAGGCCAACTGGTATTCTCCTATAGGTCCCCTAAGCTCTGGAACTCAACGCCTCATCAAATCAGGCACTCCTTCTCCTCCCCATGGTCCATCTTGACCTCCCTCCATCCTGCAGCTGCTCCTAATTACCCCTCTGACTTCCCCATCCCCTTTCCCAGCCTGGCACTTAACAGGAGGAGAAACCAAAGTACTTTATTGCACTTCCTTGTCCACATTGTATGTATTAAGTCTGCAGTGCTGTTAATTTTCTCCTCTCGCATCAAATCCCAGTGTACATCCAATGCTACTAACTAATGTATTATTTTTTTGCTCTGTTGCTTCTCTGTTTTATATTACCTTTGGAAATGCGTTGTTGATTATTGTATATATGCTTTTCTATAATACTGCAAGGAAATGTGCTTTTGATTACTGTACTCCCATGTTCCCCTTCCCCTAGGACACTCCGGGAGATGAGCAATTTTATATTGTTCACTGTGCTTTACTGGTGAAACTTTTCAATAAATAAATAAATTGTAACAACTATGCTTGAATCAGAAAGCAGAAAAGCAGAACCAAAGCTGATACTGGGACCCTGAGTCTCATTTTTGATTCCCAGCAATATGTGGCGGTGCTGGGTTTCAAACCCAGGTTTCAAGGCTCACAGCTTTGTGCTCTAACCACTAGGCTAAATTACCTTCCACATGAGCAAACCAGAGCAGGAGCAATACCAACTGCTATTCTATTTCCCTCACTCTGGTGGAGCACAAGAGAAAGAAAAAAGATATAATTTGTTCTATTCCAAAGATTTATTTTTATTTTGGGAAGGGGTGAGGAGATAAAGAATCTGCGGACTGTCATTTTTAAATGTAAATGTTTTGATTAGCACCACCCAAGTTCCACCTGCAGTACTTTAGATAACTGAATTCTACACTGTGAATAATGTTTGTAGGAATTAGGTATTTTGTACACATTATACCTTGGATTGTTGTTTTTTATAACAGCAACATGAAAGGTATCAGCAGAAAAGGACTTAAAATCCATCATGTCTGGTTTGGACTAGTATTTTATTTATTAATTTATTGAAATGTTTCACCAGGAAGGCACACTGAGCGACAAGTCGCTCATCTCCTGGTATGACCTGGGAGAAGGGGTACAATAGGAATGAGAAAGTTACAAGATCAACATTAACATACAGTTGTAAGGCAGGTGTTACAAACGGTGTTACAACAGTGTTGCACATAATATGTAGAAAGAGTGGACAATAATAAGTGCCGGGTTATTAAGTAAACAAGTGCTTACGTGAAAGAAAAGAGGAAAGGGAGGGAGGGGTGAGGTGGGGAGGGGGAAGAGTCATGTCCCTGGAAAACCCCTCAGGATGCAAGGATTTGAGGGGGCAGGGAATTCCAAATTTTTGTGAGGCAGTGAGAGTAACTGGATTGGCCTATTTGAGTGGATCTGTGGGGGACAGCCAGGATACAGGAGTCAGTTGATCTAAGGGAATGGGAGGGTGAAGGAAGCTCAACCAACCAGCGCTTGGAGATGAATTTAGCACAGTGGGAGAGTGGCCTATTTGTAAGAGGGGGAAGGATAGGGCACAATAAAGATCACAGTGATGGATACGGGGGGGGGCATCCAGAGCAAAGCGGCAGAAGGAATTGAAGAGGGTGTCCAGTCTGGCCAGGGAGGACTTAGTGGCAGCACCATAGACTATGTCACAGTAGTCAAAAATGGGCAGTATCATCTTCTGAACAAGTTCACGCCTAGCTGTAGGAGGGATGCAACTATGGTTCATGAAAAGGGCACCAAGCTTGGGGTGCAGTTTTTTCTGGATGGCGTCAATATGTCCAGAGAAGTTGAGGTGTGTCCAACCAAACATCTAAGTACCTGAAGGAGGATGTGTCCTCAAGTAAAGTCCCATTCAAGGGTGTGGAAAGTGGGTAGTGAAGGAAGCCTAGAGAGTCTCTGCCTTGTGCCAAAGGTCATGGAGACAGTCTTCTTGGCATTGAGGAAAAGTTGATGGTTAGCAAACCAGAGCTGAACCTTGTCAAAGTCTTGCTGTAAGCTGGTTATAACCTCATCAGGACAGGAGACTGATGCATACAGGACTGTATCATCGGCATACATATGCATTGCGGAGGATGGGGAGCAAACAGAGGGAAGGTCATTGAAGAAGATGGAGAATAGGAGGGGCCCTAATACAGAGCCCTGTTTGCTTTTATTATTGTGCAATACCTATATAAACCCCTCCAGACTCCTATGAAAAAGAAACATTTATTCACATTAGTGTACTTCTTGGAATTTCATTATATTAAGTGGTACCTCTGCTTTGTAGACTTATTTATGACTGTATACTGTATCTTGTTATTTATTATTTAATTGTATTTGTTTATTTATTTAAAAGTTTCACCAGGAAAGACATACTGAACAAACAGTTCCAGATGCGTCTTGGGGGAAGGGAAAGAGGAGTATACTTGAAAATACATAAAGTCAAAAACAACGTATTACAGCTGTAAACAGCAGAGAACTAAATACAAAAGCAACTATGTACAGTAAATTGTGTGCATGGATTTAACCCATGCAAATGAATAAATAGATAATTAAACAGTGTGAGAACTCGTAAACCATGCACCACTGCACTGAAAATTATACCTGCAAGCTGAATGTGTGCCAGCACCTGCTAGGAGTAGAGCAATACCTGTTACAATGGTGGGGTGGGGAGAGGGGGAGAGAACAGGCTTGAGGGGGAACATAGAAACAGAGTTATGGTCAAGGACTAAGAGAGGTGGGTTTGGTGTGAGGAGGGACAGATAGATGAGTGGAAGGATTAGGAGTAAGGAAAGGGTTAGGAGAGGGAGTGGAGTAGGAAAGGTGGGCAGAGAGGAGGAGGTAGCATGAGATAGAGGGAATGGGACTGGGTTGTAAGAGATGGGGGAGGAGGGAGGGGGTGGTATAGAGAAAGGAAGGGAGGGTAAGAGATGGTGGGAGAGTAGATTGGATATGGGGAGAAATTAGGTGAGGTTATAGGCTACAGTTGCAGGTGTGGGAGGAGAGGCTACACAGGAGGGAGGAGAGAGAGTAGGGAGAGGTGGCTGAATGGATTGGGAGAGGGAGGGAGTTCCAGAGCTGAGGGAAGTGGTAGGAAAAGGCAGACTAGCCAGCAGTGGAGGATCTAGGGGGGAGTGCAAGGGAGTGGGAGTGGGAGTGGGAGCTGCGGAAGGCATAGGAGTTGGGGTGAGACAGGGAGAGGGTAGAGGACAGGTAGGAAGGGAGGGATGCAGGTGCGGTGGTGGTACAATGCCCCCAATTTAGGGTGGAGTTTTTTTCGTATGGCATTAACATGTTCAGAGAAGTCGAGGTGGCTGTCAAGCCAGACCCCGAGGTACTTGAAGGATAGTATATTTTCAATGGTGGACCCACCTAGGGTTTGGAAGGAAGGGGGGATTGCCAATCCTAGAGAGCTTATGCCGCATGCCAAAGGTCATAGAGACCATTTTTTTTGGTGTTGAGGGCCAGCCGATTTGAGCAGAACCAGAGCTAGATGTTGTCAAAGTCCCGTTTAAGTCTGGTCACCAGGTCAGCAGGGGAATGGCCAGAGGCAAGTAGGACTGTGCCATCAGCATATATGTGAATGGACGTTGAGGTGCAGGCAGCAGGAAGGTAATTCAGAAAGACTGAAAATAAGATAGGACTGAGGACTGAGCCTTGAATATTGGAATTGTTTAGCAATAACTTTATTTGATACTAATAGTCATACTGATTTTAAACAAAGATTGAAACAATGTTATATGGGTAAAGTGCAATGTAAGTGTTTTTGAAGAAATGTTGTATGTTGATGTATTGCAATGATGTTAAGAGATGTAGTGTTGTTGATGTATGCCTATGTTTTTTGTTTTTTGTATGGCAATATTTGATTTTGTACATTTTGCATTTTGACATCTTGACCTTTGGTCCCGGATCATGCCTGAAAAAGGGCCTTGGCTCATGGCTCTTACCTGGTTAACAAAAGTTAAATAAATAAATAAATTGAGATACCCCAGTGGTGATGGGGAGGGGAAAGAGAGTCCCCAATATGTACTGATTGGGATCTACCCATGAGGTAGAACTGGAACCAGTTGGTGGTTGAGAAGGTGAGTATTACTGCAGAGATCTTTGATAGGAGAAGGAAATGGGCAACAGTGTCAAAGGATTTGGCCAAGTCAACAAAGATGGCTGATGTGACTTGGCCAATATTTTTGTTTTTTGTGGCTCCTCCCTCCAGGGACCAGAGGATCTGGACTGCCCACTCTTTTGCCACCCCCTAACCCCAGGCTTGCCCCCCTGTGGGTGCCCCTTCCCCAAGGACCTTGGTTGCTAGCCCTGGCTTGCCCCCAGGGTGGGGCCATGGGAGCGAGACCCCCTGCAGACCTTTGTCAGCAGCAGGAGTGGTGGCAGAGATGGGGAGCCATCACTAGCAGGTCAGCATTTTTGAAATTTTTCCCCCCAGGGGCGGGAAATTGCAATGATCCCAGCGTCTTCCCGGCCCCCCTTAACATGTGGTGCCAGCCGCAGCAGTACCCCCAGCCTCTGCCAGAGGTCCACATTGTAACTGACACTCTTCCCCCTTCCCCCGGAGATGGAGAGCAGTCCCTGGGATGCTCAATCCTTCTCCTCCCGGCCGGCCCTCCAACTCCCGAGTCCATCACCGAACCTGGGATGTCGGTGCCATAAGCGGACTCCTTGCCACTGCACCAGTGGGCCAATGTGACTTGATCCTGATCCATCCCTGTGAAAATGGAATCAGTTATTCAGAGGAGGGAAGAGGAGGTGGAGTGTGTTTTGTGAAATCCTGACTGGTACCGGGTGAAAAAGGAGGAAGAATCAAGGAAAGGGGAGAGTCGATACAGCACCAGATGTTCTTGGAGGTGGGTGAGGGTGGTGAGGAGACATATGGGACAACAGTTACCAGGAATAGAAGGATCGCCACCTTTAGGAAGGGGAATGACTGTGGCATGCTTCCAGGCAGATGGGACACAGGCAGAGGAGGAGAGGTTTAAAAGGGTGGAGATGGGGATACCAATGGCAGAGGCTGCCAGTTGTAAGAGTTTAGGATCAATCCCATCAGGGCTTTTACTCTTGAGCAGGTTTAGTGCTAGTAGGGTATGGATGGCGGCATCAGGTGCAATGGGAGAGAAAGAGAATTGGGTAGGTTGTGGGGGAGGGAGGGAGAGGGGGTGTTGAAGCTGGTGGAAAGGATGAGAGGAGGGAAGAGGCACAGGAGGTGAAGAAGGTGTTGAATTTTCTGGCCACTAAGAGTGGGTTAGTAATGGATGAGTCATCCAACTTTAGAACTGGGATAGTGGGTTGGGCCTTGGGAGAAAAAAGGGCATGGACAACCTTCCAGAACTTTGAGGGGTGGCTAATATTGTTATGGAAGGTAGAGGAAAAGTACTCCACTTTAGCTAACCTAGTGGCTCTGGTGCAGGCATTGCGCAGTGCACAATATTTTTGGAGGTCCTGGGGGGAACCTGAGGATTTGTGCTCCTTCCAGGCTAAGTCCCTGGCACGCAGGCAGGCTAGGAGTTCGGCAGAGATCCAGGGGAGGTGGGAGCTCCTGACCCTGGATTTTCATATGTAGGCGTGATGATTCCAAGTGGAGAGGAATTTTGATTTGAAGTAGTCAAGGACATTGTCAACAGTGCTAGAGGCTGATACAGGTGACCAGTTGGTAGCAGCCAGGTCATCATGGATGGCTGATAGATCTAATGATCTAAACGAATGGAGCAGAAGAATTTTGGGGAAGGGGGCTTTGGGACGGTGGATTTTCTGGACACAATAGACCACATGGTGGTCACTGAGGGCATCTGGGAGAATGCCAGCAGCACTTATGTGGTGGGGTGGGGGGGGCCTAGTCAAGCAAGGTGTGCTTGAAAGGTTTATGGGCTGAGACGGGTAGGTTCAGTGATCAGATGAGTTAGGTTTAGAGACGTGGTATCGTGACATATCCTAGGTTGAGGAAGGGATAGCCAGTTCAAGTTAAATTCACCTAGTATGATTAATTCACCAGGAGAGGAATGGGAGGAGATGGTGGTGAGGAGGTCTGAGACAGAAGAGGAGGAAAGACCAGGGCAGCAGTACTCTCCTGCTATGAACATGGGAAGCGATAAAGGGAGGAGAGTTTTAGAAGGATAAGTTCATAGGCTGATGGGAGATAAACAGAGAGGATAGTGGAGAACTGGATTGAGGAAGACATATAGATGGTGATACCCCTTCCCCTCCTGGGTCTGTCCTGCTGGGTAAGACAGTTCCCCTGGGATGGAGATGGCATTATCAGGGATTTTAGAAGAGAGCTAAGACTCTGAGATAATGCATATATCTGGCCGGAGGTTTGTCATAACTGGTTGAAGGAGGTCAATCTTAGGGAGAAGTCTCCTGATATTAAGGTGAACAATATGTAGGCCTTTAGACAGGCAGGGGGCAGAGGGGATGGGGGGGCAAGTGTGAAGAGATAGTGGGGAGGGGTTGTGCCAGGGTTAGACTCAATATCCCCTGCACACAAACGCAGAAGCAACATAAAGAGTCTCAGTACAGCTGAGCTCCGTCTGCACGCGGGGTGAGAGGGAGGGTGTTTACTATCCGTTGGGGGAGGGTGAGGAGTGGAACAATGCATGGAGTGAGGCTAGATGGAGGCAGGGGCAGGGCAGCAGAGAAGGGTCAGGAACCCGGGGGGGGGGTGAAAAAGAGGGAGGTGGGAAGAGGATGGAAAGGTGGGAGAGGGAGATGGGGGAGTGAGGTGAGAGGTAAGGAGAGAAGTGAGGGAGGGGGGATAGAGGTGAAAGAGAAGAGAAAGGGGATGAGGGAGATGGTGATGAGGAACATGACCAAGAGGGAAGTGCAGTAATGATTGGGATATACAGGTGGCCAAAAGCGAGACAAACTGGTTGGGGGGGGATTGAGGCACATCTAGTAGAAGGAGAGAGAAACAACTAGAGAACACTTAAAACCTGAAGCTAACAAACATGAAAAGACTATCCCACAATACCTAAAGTTTTAAACTTTCATACAAGCACATTGAACACTTAAAGACCACTTGCAGGTGGAACAGATTTGGGTTCATACACACACTCGTAGGTGGCTCTACTCAACTTAGACCCTCCAGAAAATGTAGGCATACCAACACTGGGGGTGGAGTTTGAGGTACGTGTATAGCCTGCCTGCTTCTACAGTTATGTCAGAGTAGCCTAGTAGTTAGAGCTGCAGACTACAAGTGGGGTAGACCACAGCAGACAACACCCTGAAAACAATAGTTCAAATTCTTCAAACGGAATGTAGTGAAACTGTAATGTTTTGAGGGAAGATGAGAATGTGTTCAACCTCTAAGGCCCCGTACACACTGCAGTAATGATTTTGAAACTGTTGTAAAAACCAGTTTCCAACTCACCACGGTCACCCATCTGCACTGGTAGTCTCCATGTTGTAAACCAGTAAAGACGTGTCCACATGTCGGGTCCGGTAACGTTGTTGAGAATGGTTCTGTGGCTGCACTGTAGCATGGTTTTTGTTCAATTGCATGTGTTCACCCGTCCGCACCACTAGTTAAAACGTTTTTGGTTTGAAACTGTGTTTAAAACCTGTTTTAAGACTAGAGCCCTTGCAGGGTTTGAGCATGGTTTTTAAACACTGTTTCAAACCATGTTAGGTGCGGATGCAAACCGTGTTTCCTCTTTTTTAAACATTTTAAACCACTTAAAATGTTTTAAAAAGTATAGACAAAGAACCTCAGCATGCAAGCACTGAGGCAATGGTCACTCCAGAGGGCACTAGCCAGGAAGCCAAGTTTCAAAGAAATACAAAATCACACATACTCCCATAATGCAAAGCATCATGGACTGTATATGTAAAACGTATATGTAAAAAGTATAGTGTGTACAGGGCCTAACATTTTGAATAAGTACATAAGCAAATCTTTATGGGTGAGGGGGTGGAGCTTGAGGTACAAATATATCATGCTTGATTCTATAATTATGTCAGTATGGCCTAGTGGACAGAGCTGCAGACTACAAGTAGTACAGACAATAATAGCTCAGGTTCAAATCCCACTTCAGGTGACACACAAACAATAATAGTCTGAACCTTTCAAGTAGAAAGATGGGAATGTGATGACCAAACAGGGATGTGTTAAGTAGCAGTGGTGGTGGTGGTGGTGGTGGTGTTGGGGGGGGGGTCTATAGGGTAGTGTTAGTACACTTCTATTAAGAGGATGCAAGACTGAGCCATAGTGACCCCTTGTGGAGAATTGGTATGACCTGCTAGTGGGAAATAAGGGAGATAGGTAATGACCCAATCATGTGACACAGTGTCACTATAAAGGAAGTCCCTGCTTGGGGGGGGGGTGCAGCAGTTGGAAAACACCTTCTCTGAGGGCTGCTGTACCTGCTCACACTGATGCAGGCTTTTCCTACTTGTGTAAGCCCAGATTTATTTGGTGTGTATTATTGTGTAATTATTTTATTGGTTATTGATATATATATATATATATATATATGTGAAGCACCTTGAGAGATTGGTATAGGGTGATTTATGAATACAATTGCCTTGCCTGGTATAGGACTCATTTATTTAGTTATTTATCTATTTTTAATTTATATAATGAATAAATATCATCAAAAATAATTCTCACTAGGGTAATTCGCAGTGCCGAATTTTATTTACTTTGAATAAATATATTTTATTATAAATAATAAGTAAAAGTTATAACGAAGACAAAAATTCCCAGAGTTAAATAGAAATGGTATCACCATATATAGGTGTGGCAATAATTGAATTATTGAGACACCTTACATAGAAGTAGAAGAAGTAGTAGTAGTACTAGTAGTAATTAAAGGTAGGAAGGGACTGTAAGTCCACCACTACAGCTTTCAGGCACCCCACTTCATAAGAAGGGACGAATAAGTATACTGCACAAAGAAGCAATATAGCCTAGCGGTCAGATGAATGAGCTATGATGAATGAGCTTGGTATAGCCAGTAGAACTGGGTTTGATTTCCACAACCGCCATTTGCATACTGCGTGACTCTGATCAAGTCACTTAACCTTTGCAGGGCTCCTGGGTTGCCCCTGAAAACAGGCACGTGTGCCCAGTGGGCCTTATCTAGTTACTAAAGAATAAATAAGAACAAGCATTTGTCAATGCCGGAGTTGGTCGTTGGGATTGCTGTTGGTACGCATCGATTGGCAGGACTACAGTTCCTAGCAGAAAGAACAAGTTATGCCACCAAGTTCACATTCCTGTTGAAATACAGTGAAGTGCATACCTGTTTCCTCAATTCATGATCTGGCTTTGAAGAGTGACGATGTGTCTGCAGTTCAGAGAAGATGAGGGCACTGGAGCCCCACCATGGGTTGGGGGGGACTTTATGGTTAGAAACCCTAATGCCCCAGGCGTTAGTTGGTATTTGCACTACAAATTTTCAACATGGCCTTTTGTGACCCCCACCTCATGAAAGCATTTGTGACCTCTGCTCATGAACAGTGGCACTGTGATTTTGTTAATCTGTCTCGAACGTTGATTTCTCACAGCGACCGTGCCATTCTGTACCAGATGTGCGAAAACACAGTTCGGACATGATGTGAAAAATTACAGCTGTACCATTCATAGGGAGGTGTGAAGAGATGGCAGTGCTGAACATCTGGAGTGAAATATAAAAAATGCTCGAACGTACGAGTGTACGTGGAAACTGCACAACGCATCTCATAACAGTAATTTAGTGGAATAATTTCACCAAAATTTTAACATAGGCATTTTATAACCTCTGCTCATGAACACTGTTACTATGATTTTCTTACTCTGTCCTGAATGTTGATTTCCCACAGCGACCGTGCCATTGTGCGAAAGGTGTGAAAACACATTTCGGGCAGGATGTGAACAATGACAGCTGTTCAGTTCATAAGGAGGTGTGCAAAACTAACAATGTTGAAACTCTTGAGTGAAAATATTACAAATCCTCGGTGTTATGAGTGTGCATGGAAACTGCGCAACATACGCTCGTAAAATAGTCATTTTATGGACTTTTGTCACCAAATTGTCAACATAGGCATTTTGGGACCTCTGCTCATGAACAGTGTCAATGTGATTGTCTTAATCTGTCCTGAACAATGATTTCCCACAGCGACCATGCAATTCTGCGCCAGAAGTGCAAAAACACATTTCGGCCAGGATGTGAAAAATGACAGCTGTACTTTTCATAAGGAGGTGTAAAAAAATGCCATTGTTGAAAATCTGGATTGAAAATATTACAAATTCACGAAGTTGTATGTGTGCATGGAAACTGCGCAACGCACGCTTGTAACACAGTAATTATATGGACTTTTGTCACCAAATTTTCAACATAGGTATTTTGAGACCTCTGCTCATGAACAGTGTCACTTTGATTTTCATAATCTGTCCCAAACACTGATTTCCCACAGTGACTGCGCTATTCTGTGCCGGAAGTGCAAAAACACATTTTGGCCAGGATGTTGAAAATGACTGCTGTACTGGTCATGAGGAGGTGTAAAAAAAGTACCAATGTTGAAAATCTGGAGTGAAAATATTACATATTCGTGACATTACAAGTGTGTGTTGAAACTGTGCAATGCACGGTCATAATACAGTCATTTTTTGGAATTTTTTCACCAAAGTTTCAATATAGGTTTTTTGGGAGCCCACCTCATGAACAGTGATGCTGTCATTTTGTTAATCAGTCCTGAAAGGTGATTCCGCGCAGTGACCATGAAATCACCTTCCGGGACTGAATAACCACATGACAGTGACTGAATTCATGAGGTGGGGTCCCAAGAACCCCATGTTGAAAATTTGGTGCCAAAATTCACAAAAAGGGCAGAGATAGGCACCAAAGTTTAAAAAAACTGTATGAATGCCATTATACAGCTTACCGGCATTTCTTCAGTTCATGCTCAGCTTTGAAGAGTGCAGACGTGTTCCCGGTCCACCGATGATCGTTATGCTGGGCTCCGGACGTAAGTATGGGGTGACTGGGGGGTGGGAGGTGGGGTACACAGATGGTGGGCTCGGGTTGGGGGAGGAGCCACCGACTCAACAAGAGACTGTTTTCTAGTTTACAGGTTTAAAAAATAAAATTTAAAAACCTCATGGGAAGGTTTTCTTTTTTACAGGGATATTTGGCACACTGGGGGTGGGCTCCCAGCATGCCACCTGAGTGTTTGTGGGGGGGGCTGTAGCTGATGGGGATTGGGCACCCTGTCAGCACATACAGAGCATTGGGGGATAAGAGCTGAGGGGATTGGGCACCCCCCCCCGACACACAACAAATTGAGGGGAGGGACATTATGCCGACGGGGAGTGGGCTCCCCTGTCGACAAATGAACTGGGGGAGTGATGATGCAGACAGGGGGATTGGGCACCCCTGTCAGTTTGTTTTTTAACAACAAGGGGGCATGCCGACAGCCTGGGCTCAGCACATTCGCACTGCTGTAAGTTACAGCAGTGTGAACGGACAACCAGGAATGCAATGCAGGAATGCAACATCAAAGGACCAAGCCGCACCACTATTGGTGCAGCTCTGTCTTTTGAAAAGTTGTCCAACTCTGCCCAAACAGCTGAAACAGAGTCATCACCAGCCTGCTGACTGATTCGCCTGCCGCTGACCTGCCCCTAGAAATGAAGCTCTCCATTGGGCACACCCCTGTAGAGCACCTATTACATCAATGAGTTTGTCTGCACCTGCACACCACGACAAACTCAAAAAGCACCAAAATGTGAATCAGGCTGTCTGGTAGACCAGGGGTTGAAACCCACAACTGCCACTTTAATACTGAGTGACCCTGAGCAAGTCAGTTAACCTCCCTGTGCTCCTGGGTTACACCTGGAAGTGAGCTTCTGTAAAGTGTGCCTTTTCTGGCCAAAAATTCTAAACAAATAAAAATATGCAAAGTTTATATGGATACCACATCCATTCTACTATCAGGGTAGCCAGTGAGTCCCCTGATAAGCAGGCTTTTCCAGGCTTTCCTTAAAAGCCTGTTCTGGTTTCATATCCACTGACTCCACTGGTATGCTGTTCCAAAGGTGCACTGCTTTCTTGGAGAAGTGCCTCCTAGCATTATTGCTGAATATACCAGTTCTGAGTTTCAGATCATGTTCCCACATCCTTCTACAGCACACCAGATCAAGTATTTCTCTGTGGTCACTCCTGCTGATACCCTTGAGTATGCAGAAAAGTAAAACATCTTAAGTTAAATAAATATAAAAATAAAGTGTAAAATAAGTTGCTTTTGCAGAGTCTTCTTTCAAGGTCTCTTTGGTCCATTTTATGTGGCAGTGTGATTTCTAACAGTACTGACTAATCCAAAATAGAAGTCATATAAAATGGGCCAAATATATCAAACAAGTGGCTGTTTCTTTAAATAATGTAATATATTAACTATATAGAATAATAAAATATGTATTGTTATCAATTAATCTTTCACTTGAAAAAGCTACAATAGCCTTGCTAATTGCAATGCCACCCCCTCAGTATTTGCACTGCGGTTCTTTGTAATTGAATTAGTTTAATATAATAAGTAAAATAAATTAACCTTCACAATCAAATTTTCTTTTTCCAAAGTTCTGCAGTATTACAACTAGCAGATATTAATACCAGATAGGTATCCAAGCCTCAGAATGCAGAAAAAACTATTTCTGAGGAAACTTAACAGTCTATCCTGAATGGTGATTATGATTATCTTTAAAGCAGCAGTATTTGTTAGTCGGCAAACATTTTTTTCATATTTTTTTTTTTTTGCAAAAATTTATTTCTGACATGCTTAGATAAATTCTCAGTTTATTTTTAGTTTTCACAGATATTGTTAAAACAGCTTTTACTATTTTGTAATTAATGATTCACATTATTAAAAGATGGCGGCCACCTGCAGTTCTTAGAAATTTTTTCCGTTGAGAATACCTGTTGAATGCGCATGCTAGATTCATAATGTCGCTTTTATTGGATGGTGTTACCACGTTTCTGATGATAAACAGCACAACACTGTACCGATATATATATTTTTTTAATGACATGGGAGTGGGCACTTTTAAAAACATCAATATGCCATATCTTGGTTCAGGAATGAAAGAAAAAATGACAAGAAAATGGGATAGCTTGATAGGTTTTTCCAGACAAACATTATTGTCATGCATCAGTATAACTCAGAAGGGTTTATCGTATGATTTGCAAAAATCACAGTTTTTTTTAAGTTGCTATTTCTTTATGTCTGTTGCATTTTAAAACAATAAATTAAACCACTGATTTCCAAGAAAATGCTTCTACAGTACATGTATACTACACTGTATAGCTAACAGAAAGCATTAATGCAGGAGAGGAGACATAATTTCCTTCATCTATGCATCAAAAGCGAGGGCAAAAACACTCTATTTTATACTAAAAATAATGTTAAAAAGAATCTTAATCAGTCCACTCGGCTTTGCTAAATAACCTAATTTATGACATATTGCAATAAAACTGAGATCTCTGTTAAGCTCCAGTACATTCCAATCAAGCATTCTGCAAAGAAATAAACTTTAACAAACACTGCAACAAGCACATTTACAACTGTTGAACACTTCTCTACTGGGGAGACAAAAAAAACCTGATGAGCAAGGAAACCAATATCGTGTACAATCCTGGTAAACAGAGTGCTCAGCAGTGTTGGGGTGAATTTGTTGGTGACCCTGAGGCTCAGCAGTGTCAGGGTGAATTTGTTGCTAACCCTGAGGTTCAGCATTGTTGGGGTGAATTTGTTGGTGGCCCTGAGGCTCTGCAGTGTCAGGGTGAATTTGTTGGTAGCCTGAGGCTCAGCAGTGTCCAGCGGAATTTGTTGGTGACCCTGAGGCTCAGCTGTGTCAGGGTGAATTTGTTTGTAGCCCTGAGGCTCTGCAGTGTCAGGGTGAATTTGTTGCTAACCCTGAGGTTCAGCAGTGTCAGGGTGAATTTGTTGGTAACCCTGAGGCTCTGCAGTGTCAGGGTGAATTTGTTGCTAACCCTGAGGTTCAGCAGTGTCAGGGTGAATTTGTTGGTAACCCTGAGGTTCAGCAGTGTCAGGGTGAATTTGTTGGTAACCCTGAGGTTCAGCATTGTTGGGGTGAATTTGTTGCTAACCCTGAGGTTCAGCAGTGTCAGGGTGAATTTGTTGGTGGCCCTGAGGCTCTGTAGTGTCAGGGTGAATTTGTTGCTAACCCTGAGGCTCAGCAGTGTCAGGGTGAATTTGTTGGTGGCCCTGAGGCTCTGCAGTGTCAGGGTGAATTTGTTGGTAGCTCTGAGGCTCAGCAGTGTCAGGGTGAATTTGTTGGTAGCTCTGAGGCTCAGCAGTGTCCAGCGGAATTTGTTGGTGACCCTGAGGCTCAGCTGTGTCAGGGTGAATTTGTTTGTAGCCCTGAGGCTCTGCAGTGTCAGGGTGAATTTGTTGCTAACCCTGAGGTTCAGCAGTGTCAGGGTGAATTTGTTGGTAACCCTGAGGCTCTGCAGTGTCAGGGTGAATTTGTTGCTAACCCTGAGGTTCAGCAGTGTCAGGGTGAATTTGTTGGTAACCCTGAGGTTCAGCAGTGTCAGGGTGAATTTGTTGGTAACCCTGAGGTTCAACATTGTTGGGGTGAATTTGTTGCTAACCCTGAGGTTCAGCAGTGTCAGGGTGAATTTGTTGGTGGCCCTGAGGCTCTGTAGTGTCAGGGTGAATTTGTTGCTAACCCTGAGGCTCAGCAGTGTCAGGGTGAATTTGTTGGTAACCCTGAGGTTCAGCAGTGTCAGGGTGAATTTGTTGGTAACCCTGAGGCTCTGTAGTGTCAGGGTAAATTTGTTGGTAACCCTGAGGCTCTGTAGTGTCAGGGTGAATTTGTAGGTAACCCTGAGGCTATGTAGTGTCAGGGTAAATTTGTTGGTAACCCTGAGGCTCTGCAGTGTCAGGGTGAATTTGTTGCTAACCCTGAGGTTCAGCAGTGTCAGGGTGAATTTGTTGGTGACCCTGAGGTTCAGCAGTGTCAGGGTGAATTTGTTGGTAACCCTGAGGCTCTGCAGTGTCAGGGTGAATTTGTTGGTAACCCTGAGGTTCAGCAGTGTCAGGGTGAATTTGTTGGTAACCCTGAGGCTCTGCAGTGTCAGGGTGAATTTGTTGGTGACCCTGAGGCTCTGCAGTGTCAGGGTGAATTTGTTGCTAACCCTGAGGTTCAGCAGTGTCAGGGTGAATTTGTTGGTAGCCCTGAGGTTCAGCTGTGTCATGGTGAATTTGTTGGTAACCCTGAGGCTCTGCAGTGTCAGGGTGAATTTGTTGGTAACCCTGAGGCTCTGCAGTGTCAGGATGAATTTGTTGGTAGCTCTGAGGCTCAGCAGTGTCCAATGGAATTTGTTGGTGACCCTGAGGCTCAGCTGTGTCATGGTGAATTAGTTGGTAACCCTGAGGCTCTGCAGTGTCAGGGTGAATGTGTTGGTAACCCTGAGGCTCTGCAGTGTCAGGGTGAATTTGTTGGTAACCCTGAGGCTCAGCAGTGCCAGGGTGAATTTGTTGGTAGCCCTGAGGCTCAGCAGTGTCCGGCGGAATTTGTTGGTAGCCCTGAGGCTCAGCAGTGCCAGGGTGAATTTGTTGGTAACCCTGAGGCTCAGCAGTGTCAGGGTGAATTTGTTGGTGACCCTGAGGCTCAGCAGTGTCAGGATGAATTTGTTGGTAGCCCTGAGGCTCAGCAGTGTCAGGGTGGTTTTGATAGTAACCATGTAGGCTCAACAGCATCATGTTGACTCTGTGGGTAGCTCTGCAAGCTCTGCAGCACTAGGGCAGATTTACTGGTAGCCCCACATGTGCTGCAGTGTTCGGGTGGCTTCACTGGTAGCCCTGCATGTTCCGGTGTGCTGGGGTAGCATCGCTGATAGCCCCGCCCAGCATGTTCAGCAGTGTCAGGGTGGTTTCAATGGCTGCCCTGTGGGCTCAGCAGTGATAGGGGGCTTCATTTTGTTTGAGTAGACTGATTCAGTGTGATACATAGGCCCCTTTCAGTTATGACTGTTGTCAGCACTTATGCTGCAAGTGAAAGGGGCACAAGATAAAGAGGAAAAAGCCTCCCTACTTTTCAACCTCTGACTCCACTCCAACTCTCTTACTTATAACACACTGTATTTATAATATATAACCCTAGTGTTGTCCTAGTCCCTGACCCATGCTATGCCAATGCCAATGGCTGCTCTTACAGGGGTATCCATAACAGACAAACATATAGTTCTGAGACAGTGTGGCCTGATGGTTAGAGGATTGACTTAGATCACAGGTTCAGACCCTGCTAGTGCCACATACTCACTATACAACCATGGGCAAGCCACTTAACCTCTCAGCACACCAGCCCACCCAGCTGCAGAAGAGGGTGGCAATATGACCCCACTGGAAATGAGATGTTGCATCTCAGCTGGGCTATCTTGGGGAAATAAAAATCAAATAATAGCTCTGTCACTGCCTGCCCTGGCGGAGATCTGTCTTCTTGTATTTTTGCCACTAGACATGGATAATGAACCTTGGAGAAGAAAATATTACCTTACAAAATTGACTCAGATCAGATACACTCCAGATAAGTTAACCACTGAATAACCAAGGTATCTACTGGAGCATACATGGAGTGGTTAAGGCACTATCTGAGCAGCTCTAGTGGGAATAATGTTGGGGGAACCTTCCAATGGCCTCTTGAGTCCTGCATGCACTAAACTACTATGCTGATGATGATGCTTCTCTGCTGCTTCCCAGACAGAGAGCTCCTATAAAATGCATGCAGGTGATCTCCCCACCAATCCTTAAGCACTGTGGGATACTGCAGACAATGCTTCCTCTTGTGCTCATGGTGTATAGCCATGGTCTGCCTAAACATCAACAGCCCTCTCCACCGCACTGTCTCTGAGAAATCCTGGAAAATAAATCTCTTGGCTAAAGTGGCTAGGATGCTGTATTGACATTTCTGAATACCTCCAGATTTTATGAACTTGGACCAGATCTGTTAAAATGGATTTCAAGGGCTACGAACTGAGGTAACACTAGGGTAATAGTAGTTCTTGTATCCATAGTGGTTACCAGGGACCCTGGGGCTCCAGTGTTTCTGCACATCATTGTGGGATGCAGAACTTCCTTCACTTAAGTATGTCACAGATCTGTCATCGTATATCCAAATAGTTCACTGGACAAATGGGAAGTAAAAAGAAGAACATCACTCAGTCACAATCACAATGTTGTCATTTTTCTTTCAGGACAGCTTTTGGGGATTACACATAACATTATCAACATCAGTGGCTGTTGACACAATCACGTCAGGGTGGAAGGGCGAGATCTCCATATGTTATTCTCATCATTCATCAAATTCAATGTAACAAAGCTAAAATACTAGTATTGATGGTGTATTTGTGACATACCCTACATGTTCATTTGAGAACCATGTTACCTGGATCTGCCCAATATCAATCTTCAGTCATAACATTAACAGGCCAACCCAGGGAATCACACCCGATGTCACCAACATCAATTGTCAGCAATGGTATTAGCTCAGGATGGGAGGGAGTGACCCCATAGCTGTAAGTTTGTTATTGTCTTTGGTCAGTGTCTGGTCTGGCCATTGGCCCCTACTCACCTGTTATCATTCTTCATCAGTTTCAAAGGTCACCAACAATGTATTTTTTTTAACCATTGTAGCCACATTTATATTCAATGCTTTGTGGACAATGTGGCCAATGCACTTAATAAATCAATTATTTATTGGCCACATTCACATGACTACAACCCAACGATGGTGCTGGGCAACATTTTTATTACACGCACGAAACTGTGCAAAATTACCGATTTCACATTCTTATAATTTGACCAAAATCAGGTTTACTGTAATTTACCAATGCTTTTATTCAACTAGCACCATTGCACCCCAAATTGCTTATTTTTAAAAATTTGCCTGCACTACTCAACAATATATTCAGCTTTGATGCTGAATTTCCCTTGGCCCCACTTCCATCATTGCTGTCTTCAAACAATGGTTCAGACATCAGTTGTGTACTGAATGGATTCACATGGCCACAATCACCAAATGCCTTTGTCCACTGTGATGCCTGCTCCAATCCTATCGTGGCAATCCATAGCCTGCTAGAACATATGGCATCAACTAGTAGGACACACTTCATGCAACTGCAACTCAAAACTGTCATTCTCCACAGAAATGTTATACTTCACTGGGCCCAACTCCTCTCATTGTATTCTTTAGGTTCCTGTTTTTTTTTATTATAAATGAATAACAGTAAAAGTTACTAGCAAAAAAAAAGATAAAAAAATGATAATGCTAATATTAACAAATAATAAAAGATTCTACTACTGAAGGGTCTCCAATTTTGGCTCACATTTTATTGAGCCCATCTTCTGGAAGCTTTGCCGAATAATGATATTGACAGAGTAGTTCTGTGGCCCAGCAATACGCTGATGTGGTTTCTTCCTCTCCTTTGGAGTCAGCACAATCAGTGCAACCTGCATAGTTTAATTCTACCCGTGTTTGCCTCTAGCTGCGGGTGTAGAGGCAGCAGTTGTTAAAGACTTGAGTAGGGTCACAGCCCCCACTTTGTTAAGGCACATCAGCCAGCCTCATACTGAGGTGGCCGCTTCAGTTTCTTCTGGTCATTTAGCTTGCTTTCTACCAATCTAGCCACCTTTACCACCTTTACTAGCCACATAGCAACCAAGCCTGGGGCAGCATCACCGATGTCCAAAATGCTTCACTGTGCCTCAGCCGGCTATGCCTGTTACATCACTAGTGTGCCTGCCAGTCTATCTATTTTGTCTGCCATCTCCACGAAATTGTTTTCCAGGGTTGTAATTACCTGAACAAATACGAGTTTCCCCAGCGTCATCACACCTGTGATGATAACAGCCAGCAGGTCACCGTGCAGCTTTGGAACTTCACTTTCCTGCTGGGCTTTCACATTTGTTGCATTTCTGATTGACCTCTGCATCTGACCCACGCTACGTGTGATATATGTGCCCTTGGACATGTTGGTTGTCCATTACACTATTTGCTAGGTTGAACTTGTGTTTTTTTTTAGGTTTGTCAATGCAAAGTTATATGAAATTATTGAAAACAACTATGTTAAAGCGTCTATTGGGGTTGAAACACAAAGGCCTGGATATTCAGACTGCGCCTGGCAGCGGCGCAAGCGTGGGTGCAGCGCAACTGGGATGCGCTGGGGCCTGAACCAGGTGATATTCAATGGTGATGCGCCATGGTGCAACACCGTTGAATATGGCACAGACTGCGCACGGTGCAGTGGCACTGCACCGATGCAAGTCACACATCAGGAGCACGGGGATGCGCCAGCACAAACGCAGTTGTGCTGGGTGCAGCATCCACGGTATTCAGAGGTGGGCATGCAAATGAGGCCATAATATATGCAGGGTGCAGCTGGGGCCATTAGCGTGTCAAATATGCCTTGCACAGGGCAGCCTGCTGAATTGCACCTGACGCCCTGCACAGCATGATGTGTGGACCGACGGGGTCCCAGGACATCCCCCACCCCGTAGCCGTGATTGTGGATATTCTTGTGTTAAAACACAATCCCTGGTAGTCCAGCAGTACCCTCCTCCCACTGCCATGATTGCCATTAAATCATAATCACTGCATTCCCTGGTGGTCTAGTGGTACCCCCCTCCCATTGCTGCGATCACCTTTAAATCATAAGCACTACA
Organism: Neoceratodus forsteri; assembly: GCA_016271365.2. NCBI lineage: Eukaryota > Metazoa > Chordata > Ceratodontiformes > Ceratodontidae > Neoceratodus > Neoceratodus forsteri. The sequence goes on from JADMNL010000027.1 coordinate 12,993,379, forward strand.
TTCCCTGGTGGTCTAGTGGTACCCCCCTCCCATTGCTGCGATCACCTTTAAATCATAAGCACTGCATTCCCTGGTGGTCTAGTGGTACCCCCCACCCTCCCTTTGCTGCGATCACCTTTAAATCATAAGCACTACATTCCCTGGTGGTCTAGTGGTACCCCCCCCATTGCTGCGATCACTCTTAAATCATAAGCACTACATTCCCTGGTGGTCTAGTGGTACCTCTCCCATTGCTGCGATCACCTTTAAATCATAAGCACTACATTCTGGTGGTCTAGTGGTACCCTCCCATTGCTGTGATCACCTTTAAATCATAAGCACTACATTCCCTGGTGGTCTAGTGGTACCCCCCTCCCATTGCTGTGATCACCTTTAAATCATAAGCACTACATTCCCTGGTGGTCTAGTGGTACCCCCCTCCCATTGCTGCGATCACCTTTAAATCATAAGCACTACATTCCCTAGTGGTCTAGTGGTACCCCCCTCCCATTGCTGCGATCACCTTTAAATCATAAGCACTACATTCCCTGGTGGTCTAGTGGACCCCCCACCTCCATCACCGTGATCACCATGAAAGTGTAATTACTACATTCCATGGTAGTCTAGTGGTACCCCCCTGCCTCTAGCCCTGATTGCAGGTAAAATGACGTAGATACATCCCTGATGAGCCAGTGGCACCCACCCCTCCCACCCACCCACACAGGACCCCTGCCAGCCACCCACCCTCATCGGTGGGTGGTTGCTCACATGCACATACCGCTCGGCCACCCGCCAGATGGCAGCTTACAGTATAGGCTTGCAGGGCATATTGTGTTAGATAGTCACAAATATGTGAATGAAGTCATTCCCATATTTGTTACTGTCTAATACAGTATGCCCCTGCAAGCCCATACTGTAGCCGTCATTCGCTGGTGGTCAAGGGTGATGCAACCCACCCACTGATGGGGAGTGGGGTGGCAATGGGTCCTGTGTGGGTGGGAGGGTGGGGTGCCACTGGTTCACCAGCTGAATGTATCTACGGCATTTTACCAGCAATCAGGGCTAGGAGCGGGTAGGGTACTACTAGACTACCAAGGAATGTAGTAATTACACTTTCACGATGATCGCAGTGATGGGAGGGTGGGGGGTACCACTAGACCACCAGGGAATGTAGTGCTTATGATTTAAAAGTAATCGTGGCAATGGGAGGGTGGGGGGTACCACTAGACCACCAGGGAATGTAGTGCTTATGATTTAACAGTAATCGTGGCAATGGGAGGGAGGTGGGTACCACTAGACTACCAGGGATGATATGAGTGATTCTGGACGGTATTCTGGGTGGGTAGGTGGCCACCCATGGCTGGCGGCTGCTGTGTTGCATCCTACAATACAGCAACCCACCTGTGAGTGGCCAGGAGTTGTTCCTCCTTTTCACAGGCTCAACTTTGAGCCCCCCATGTGGCGCAATGCAGGGTTGTGCCAGCATATGTACCGCACATCCCGGGCTGAATATCGGGATGTACCGCATAGGCATGCCCCCTGCATTTGCGCCGCATACATTACCATTGCACCCCTGCGCATCGGGATTTGCACTGCGCCTGGCAGCCTTTTGAATATCCCATTGGGGTGCAGTGCGGGGCTGCGCCAGAGCAACTCTGTTGTGCCATGCGCAACCCCTTTGAATATCCGGGCCAATGTGTACAAAGTAAACAAAAAAAACATTAGGGTTGGAAGTCTGGAACCTTGGCAAATCAGTAGTGTGGGGTTCCTCAGGGTTTCAACAGTCACATGATACAGGGTTGGTGTTACCCAAATATCGGCACTCTATGCAAGCCCTGATGTATCATTTACTTTGCATGACAAGGCAGTCACAGTATTATGGTAATGCCAGCCCTGCACCCCATGACTGCTGAAATTCAGATAAACACCACAAATCTGCCAAGACTCCAGACTTACAACCATACTTTTTATTTTCCTTACTTGGTATGCCTTGCATTCTAACCCTAATCAATGCATTAAATATACTTGTTTTGCAATTAATTTCTTTTCTTCTGAAAAAGCTATCTAAAAGCCTCTTTGCAGTGATGTTCACTGTGACACACCTGAAACTTGTTTTGTAAGTGATCCTGCAGGCCACTTATGAAACAGCTGTGCAGTGACACTATTCCATAGAGAAAACATCACTAGGAGAATGGGGGTGCTATTTCAATAAACCATGCCAGTACTTTAAGAAAGAAAAGTCCATACCCCCTCTGCCATACAAACAAGCACTCTGTCTGTATTCAGCACACAGTTTTGTGTTGTAATCTGCATCTTAAAACCTTTTTCCTTCACTTTTATGAAAGACATAAAATGTGCCAGAATCTTAGGTTGTATTGAGTGCAAAATACATTTGCTGTTATGCAAAACTTGCTATATAAAGGCAAGATTGCTGTCCCGGTGGTGCTGAGGGTTGAAGCACTGGACGCCACACCTTGCCCCATGCCGGCGATCCGGGTTCAGTAGCAGACTTGGTCAGCCGGGGGGAGATAGGCTTGAGCATCCAATGACAGCTCACCTTCTCCGGGGGAGGGACAGGTACTCATCCTGGCGGGCACTGACCCCTGGTGGAGGCTGGGGTCATGTCAGCATGCGGAAGCCCCAGGCACTTGATTGGACACAGGTGGAGTTCTGTGAACCAATCAGCTCCAGGGGTAGTACTTTGGGGGCAGAAGCTGTGGATGTCAGCGTTAGCGCCTGAACGTCTGGGCACACAACTTCCACATCGAAAATGGGGAAAAACTACCCTCAGGAGCCAGAAGGATGGAGCACTGACCCAGTCCTAATGTGCCACTGTCTGCCTCTGCTTTGGGGTCCTGATGAGATTCAGAGATTTGGGGGTGTTTTGCCCCACCCCAACTCTGCCCAGAGGGTAAACCATGGCAGGATGGAGGATACCAGAGCAGCGGGTAAGAAGGTGGCAGGAAGAGGATTCATGGGCAACTCCTGATGAGGCAGCTCCTGGGGGAGGTAGGAGGGATAAAAAGAAATAAAAAAAAATTAAAATAAAGGCAGGACAGGTGAGCAACCACCCAGTGCTGAATTGTCCCCAAGTCTTATTTTGGATACCCCTTTTTTCCCTTAAAAAAACTAAGTCTCTATGTAATTTCCACTATATTGTTTTATGTAGCTATTTATTCTCCACCAGCATCCACCCTGTCTCCATGACAACTGTCCCAGCCCTGTCCCTATGGTGACCGTTCCAACCTTGTCCCCATAGTGATCGTCCCATTCCCATCCTCCACTAGCCCTCACTTACACTCACAGTAATCATGCTGATTCCCATTTATTTTGCTTGCTGCAATTTATTTATTGTGGTGTTTGACTACTGTATGTTTACCTCCACTGTACTCCTCCCCCGAGGAACTATCTGCAAATGAGCTATTTCAGTTCAGTATGCTCTGTGACACTTGGCCAGCTGGTTAAGATTGTTGGATGATAGTTGTAATATAAAAATATAGTGTGTGATTGTCACAGTGCTTCCATGGGTACCCCCCCCCAGGTTTCAGTGAAATAACAGGATATATATATATATATTAAACTAGGAGATCTCTGTAATGTAATTAACGTCCTTGAGACATTGCATTTTATGGCCTTTTATGACCTGTTGTATCTTTGAAGTGGAAACGAAATGGGACTTTATGAGTCTGCCAGAGGATGAAAAGCATAAACATTTATGACGTCTTAAGAGGAAGAACATTTAATATCAACTGGTGTTAAAAAGCTATAAAACCCTTTGAAATGCCTTGGGTGACAGAACTGGGAAATCAAAGACTTATAATTTGGGAAATGAGTTTTTGCTGATGTCACCTTATTTAAAATACCTCCTGATAGGACATCATGTTTGTATTTTTTTAATATTCTAAAAGGAGGGAGCTAGATGACTCACAGAAGGGGTGTGGAGAGACACAGTTTAAACTAATACTGTGTTTGAGCTATTTGTCATATATTTCATCTTGGGACACTAGAGAGACAGAACTCTCTGCTCTGATCTAACTTAGGCACTTAGAGGCAATACATTAGACAGAAAAGATCTAAATGTACTTTGGTAGGAGTTTGTAGTTTTCCTTGTTTTTCTTTATGTGATTGTATGCTCTTTGATATATTGTTCTATGTTTACATTTAACATATTTTTGTCCATTTTTAAGTAAACCTTTTATTCAAAAGACTGCCTGGGTGTCTTCAAGTTCATTTTTTTGCACGTGACTTATAGATGGTTAAGTTTGACAACTGTTCAAAAGCTTGATGGTGTTACTAAACTGAGAAAAGGTAAGAATATACCTAAGGTATTTTATAGAGTTTTAAGGGTTCGTTTTGGATACCTGGTTAGGTGCCCTTAGGCAAAAGATATATTGCATCCACCGAAGAGAATATTATCTGAGCCTGTATATTTGGGTACCCTAGCATAAGGTTCACAGTTTGAATTCCCCCAGAACTTGAGACTAAAGGTGATTCAGACCCACAAGCAGACAGGAGGGTTACCCTGTCTGTTATCTGTTCACATTACTGTGCTCGGAGGTTGGCACTGTAGGAGCAGAGGGCCTGACCTGCTTAGTGCATTTGTGACATGCTCTACCTGGAGATAATGTAAAATAAATGAACAAAGTAATGCACACATATTCCCTCCAATAAATTCACTATATCATGGTGCTTTTATTTAGGCAGTTTGTGCAGACTATAACTCAAAAAACTGGACAGTCGTGCAATAAAGATACTATTCTTAAATGGGATTTAAATGCAAGAATTGGTGAGGGACATTAACCGGGGAAATCAGAATGTCTGCATGAAGAACATTTTATTAATACCCCATCCAGAACCTCTTATGATATTTGCAGTGTCAGTGGCTCAGTAGGTAGCACACTCGCCTCTGAGGCCGGGAGATCAGAGGGCTGTGGGTTCAGTTCCTACATCTGGCACTTGGGTTAATATCCCAATACTGACACTGTAGTGTAGCATGAGAGAGGTGCTGTACTTCTGAGGTGCCGTCTTTCGGATGAGACGTTAAACTGAGATCCCATCTGCCTGGATTGGCAGTAGTTCAGGTGGATGTTAAAGATCCCATGGCACTTATTGAAAAAAGAGTAGGGGAATTTCCCCAGTGTCCTGGCCAGATTATCCTCATTCAATAAAAAAATACCACCAACAGCTTAATCTGGTTCAAGGTCAATTGGCATTCATTTGTATCCTCCTCCCCCGGGTTGTGCCTGAAAATAGGCAGGATTTGTCTAGTGCACTTACCCAGTCAACAAAAGCTAAATAAAATTAATAAAATAAAATAATATATCAATAGAACAGGTCCAGCCTTTAGGGATCCCATCCTCCTTTTCTTTCTGAGCTATAAATGGACAACCCTTAGGGGACAAAGAAGGATATGATTTTCTCTCCCCAGCAGTAAAGAATAATATGCCATATAGCAGTAGATGTTGTACTTAAGTTCATGGATTTTGCAGTTATTGAAATGATTGTCAGGAAAGACTTTCCCTTAAGTTTAACTGTCCCTTGGGTCCCTATATTTGCTCTTCCCAGTAACAAGGTGCTCATGGTGAAAAAGCTGCAATGATTTCCATGTACAGAACAAAATGAGAATTGATGGGTATCCCTCATTAAGAGACCTAGGTCCATGCCCTGAGCCTGGATCCGTTGCGGGCCAGCAGGGAGGAGAAGGATGGACCATTCCAGAGGACACTCTTCTTCCCAAGGAAAGGTTGAAGCCTGGCTCTGCCACAACCCTCCCACCATGGGGAGAGAAAAAGAAGGGGTAGGGCTATGCAAATGAAATAGGCCACAGAAACAAAAGGATTTTTTTACATGGAAAACAGTACTTTTTGGCCATTTAAATGGTAGGAGACTGATTCACAACTCCAACAGGTTAGTACGCCCATTTGGTATGGCAGCCTTCCATAAATCACTTTAAAAACTGACATTCCGTATCTCAGAAACTGCACTAGTAGGCATCGTGAAACTTCTCATGTCTTGGACACTTGCCTCTGAAACAATGCATGCCAAACTGTGGGCATTTTCATCAAACACCGCCAAAGTTATTAAGGGTGCAAAAATCAATGTTTAACATTAAACACCTTGCTCAGCCCTAACTATGCTGATGCTACTGTGCCTATACTAGTTAGGGTTAAAGACACAAATGTAGGGAAATGTGGTGTTAGGGTTTTCAACCGTAACACCCCACCCTCACACTGCAGTCAGTAACAGACGTGAGGTGTGCCTTGGGATTGTCACCCCTAATGCTCACAACATTCCATGTGTAAGTAGGCTGAGATGGGTACAGTATATGAGAATAGGATGAGTGTTAAGGTTGACAACCCCAAGGCACACCCCATGCCTGTTGCTGCCTGCAGTGTGGGGGTGGGGTGTTAGGGTTGGAAACCCTAACACTACATTTCCCTACTTTTGTCACATTAACCCTAACCAGTGCATTAATGAACTTTTTTTTGCAATTAATTTCTTTACTTTTCAAAACAGTATAATGGTATCTTTATTTGCCTGTGAGAGTGCAGTGCTCATAGGGCCCGGTGCTCCAATCCCTCCATAATCATATCCTTATTTGCATGTGCTGGGCCCTGCACTCCCATCCATCCATAATTTTCTGAGGTATTGTAATCATTGCCTTATTTACCTGGGGAAGTGTAAGGCCCTTTGGGCCCTGCACTCCAATCCCTCTGTAGATACATATATGTGATAAAAATTGTAAAGTGTATCAGTGATGCACAGCACCAAAGAAACACCTCACATTACAATGTTATCCTATGGAAAATGAAACAAAATTTCAAAACCATATAACTCCAGACCAAATTAATATGTTTTCACCAAACCAGCAAAACGCACATCTGTGGGGCAAGCCCTTTGTACCCTGAAAATTTCAGACCAAAATTCCCAACCATTTCTTCACTTTGAAGTGACACAAAAATGGCTGTTATAATTCTTTTGTGTGTTCTTTTTTTTGTAAATTTGTGAAAAAAGGAATTTTTTTTTGCAAATTTGAGAAACAGGATCCTTTTCATGTTGTATTCACAATTTGCAAATAAGGATTCCCGAGCACACAAAAAAAGGCCTTGGAAGAGGATTTCAAAATGTTGAAAAAAACACATTTGCAACCCATTTTCCCAGAAACTAACACCAGAATTGGGTGAAAAAGGTCCTGATTAGCAGAACACATGTGTTGGTTTCTACTAAACACATCATTTTTTTTGAGTTGTTTAATTTTGTTTCCTTCCCTAACTGAAAAACAAAATGGCAGTGGCATGAAAAAAGATTTCCCATTTGTGATGGAAGATGACCTGTTTGTGAAAAAGGATTACTCATTTACAAAAAAGGATCCTTTTTTGAGCAGCACATCCAACTGAGAGTGCTACTGAGCATGCTCAGAATCCAAATTTTCAAATCCTTATAACTCTGGGCAGGATTAGTATTTTTTCACCAAACTTGCAAAAGGCACATCTGTGAAGCAAGCTCTTTTTACCCTGAGAATGTCAGACCAAAATTCCAAACCATTTCTGCGCTGCAGAGCGATGAAGGAACTGCCAAAAAACATGATAAATTACATACTTTTTTACACACCGTATCTCCACATCCATGCATCCAACCAGAACAAAACTTGCCACATCAAGAGATCTTGGGTTCTTGATGGAGCATGCAAAATGCAAATCAGTTGAACGGGTGAAAAGTTATTAAAGTGCAGCATTTTGAGTTTAACATACAAGTGCCGATTCAATCCTAGCTATAGGGCCACGACTACGAACATACGAATGTGCCAGCAGAAACAGACCACCCGGTCTATCTAAGCCTGCTTGAGTGTGCAGCCAACACCCCTAGTTTGCAGCTGCCCCAACCCCTCCCCTTGTCATCCCACTGCCACCCCAACCTCTCCACCTCACTCTCCCTGTACCCCTGTCCCATGCCCTTTTGAAGTTGTTCACAGATTTACATGATACCACCCATTCAGGTAGGTCATTCCATTTTGCTACCACCTTCACTGTGAAATAGTGTCTCCTCATTTCTTTCCTAAATTTTCCCCCTCCATTCTTAGCCAGTGCCCTCTGGTAACCCTCCCCCTCCTTAACTTAAAGACCCCATCTGCCCCATCCTTATTGATTCCCCTCAGATACATGAATGTCTATCATGTCCCCCTCATCCCTTCTGTCCTCCAGGGTGTACATATTGAGGTCTCCCAGCCCGCTGTCATAGTCTCTCCCCTCCATTCCACATATAATCTTTGATGCCCTCCTCTGCACCCCCTCCAGCAGCCTGATATCATGCTTTAGGTATGGCCTCCAAAACTGCACACGATGCTCTAAATGCAGCCTTACCAGTGATCTGTAGAGGGGCAAGATCACCTCACTTCACCTGGATGAAAATACCCTCGCTATGCACCCCAGCATTTTGTTCTCTTTTGCAGCCGCTCTCCTGCACTGGTCCCTGTTATCATTACCCCAAAATCTTTCTCCTCCTCAGTGATCCCCAGTTTAACCCCCCCAGCCAATATTCTCCCCTTGGGTTCTTCACCCCCAAAGTGCATAACCTTACACTTCTTTGCATTGAACCCCAGCTGCCACCTCTCTGACCACTCCTCTAGCTTGCTTAGGTCCCCCTGCAGCTGCTTCTACCCCTCCTCTCCATCCACCACTGCTCCAATGTTGGTGTTGTCAGCAAACAGACTTACCTTGCTCACCACCCCATGTCCAATGTCAGATATGAAGAGCCCAAACAATACTGGCCCCAACACAGAGCCCTGTGGCACCCCACTTGTCACCAGCCTTGGAGTTGAGAGCTCCCTTCTCACCACCACCTGTTGCAGCCTCCCACTCAGCCAGCTTGTAATCCAGTTCATCACTTTTGCCCATACTCCTACACCAGTTAACTTCCTCCCAAGCTGCCCATGAGGCACCGAATCGAAGGCCTTGCTGAAGTCCAAGTAAAGAACATTCACCGCATGACCCTTATCCAGTTCACCTGTCACCCAAACATAATATTGTATCAGGTTGGTTTGACAAGACTTCCCTGAAACAAACCCATGCTGCCTCACATCCTGGAGACCATTGTCCTCCAGGTATGACACCAGTCTTTCCTTTAGTATTGTTTCCATGAGTTTGCACACTATGGATGTAAGACTTACCAGATGATAATTATCCAGTTCATTTCTTGTCCGGCTGAGGCCTGAGGCCCTATACTATATATTCATGGCAAAAAACTATATTAATGCATTAGTTAGGGTCCATATTGAAGTGACAAAAGTATGGAAATGCAGTGTTAGGGTTTGCAACCCTAACTCCGCATTCTCCCCACCCCCACACACACAAGCAGTGGAAGGCACTAGACAACAAAGCAGAGACAGACATCATCAGGTAAGACGAACAACATACAACTCTCTGAGCATAGCACAAGGAACATTCATCTTAATGGGCTACCAGCTGTATGAGGTTTATTGCCATGGTAGTGTCTTGGGGTACATCTGCATACTGAGCACCATCGGGGAGGGACCACTGCATGCACTGCACACCATACTCCTCCCTACACCCCTCTGAGCCCTGTGCTCCCATCCCTCCATAGATGCATATATGTACATTGATGTGGAAGTGCAGGGCCAAGAGCATAGCCTTCTTATTATCCCACCTCATGAACCCGGTACTAAATCCCAGCTGAAACATCATTCCCCACCACTGTAATGTCATTCCGCTCCAGAGGGGTGAAAAGACATTCTGGTGAAGATTTGAAAAATGACAGCTGTCACTTTTATTAGGTGGTGTAAAGAAATGGCTATGTTGAAAATGCCTGGTGAAAATATTTAAAATTACAAATGTTATGAGGACTGTAGGTAAGTGTTAACAGATGCGCATAATTTTGCCATTTTAACATATTTTAATCCCAAATTTTGCACATATCCTTCTTATGACTCAACCTCATGAACAAGGGTGGTGAAAATTTTCAGATCCTGTCCAAAAGGTGATTTTGCCAAGTGACTACAAAATAACCTTTTGGGCCGGATTTGTGTAATTCCACTGACATTGTTCGTGAGGTGGGGTCTCAAAAAAGGCCATGTTGAAAATTTGGTGTCAAAATATGCAAAAATGGCAAAGTTGAAAACCGACTGAAATACATTGAACCACACTTACCTTACTTCCTCATATTGCAGTTCCAGCCGCAAGATGTATCTTCGTTCGGAGAATGGATCTTCACCCTGGGACCTGTTCAGGTGAGTGAGGGTGTGTGGGGTGGTGGGTGCTCAATTGTAGGTTGGGATGGGGGGTCAGATCAGTGAGGGAACTTTTTTTTGCAATTTGAAAAGACATTAAGGGACCATTTTGTTTATTTTAGTCTGGAACGGCAAGCAGAAGGTGGTGGGGTGCCACTAAACACCAGGGGAACAAGCAATATGAATCACGATAGTGATGAGAGGATAAGGGGTGCCACTAGACACCAAGGAAAAATAACACAATTATGGGATGGCCATCGTAGGATGGGGGTGCCACTAGACACCAGGGAACTGTTTAATAACTACAGGGCTGGCAACTGGATGGTGGTGGGGGTGCCACTAGACACCAGAGATAAATGTAATAATAAGGGGGATAGCAAGTGGAGGATGTGGGGTGCCACTAGACATCAGGAACACAGTGGCCAAATATGGGGATGGCAGGCAGAGGGGTGGGGGTGCCACTAGACTCAAGGGAAATATTAAACAATATGGGGATGACAACAGGGTGAGGGGGGTATCACTAGACACCAGGGAAAGAGTGGCAACATATGGGAATGGCGATCAGAGTGGTGGTGGGTGCCACTAGATACCAGGGAAACAGTGGCAACATTGGGGACGGCGATGGATTGCCCCATATGATCGCTTCATTCAGCTAATTTGAAGTGATTACTGAGCATGCTCAGAACCTGAAATTTTAACTTTAAATAACATTGGAATTAATTTGTTTTTCACTAAACCAGCAAGGGAATCATATGTAGAACAAGTGCTTTATATTGTGAAAATTTCAGACAAAAATTCCAAAGCATTTGGCCACAAGGTGATGGCAAAAAAACTGAAAATAAAAATGAAACTTTTTGTACGATATAATACAAACAAAATGGAGGCAAGTCACAAAAAGGAATAAAAAAATGGAAAAACAACTTTCTGCATCATTTTTACAACAATTAAGTGCAGAATTAACCTAATGGGGTCCCGATGACCAACATGCATGTGTTAGGCTCTCTCCACCATGCCACTTTTGTACCTTTTCAAATTTTATTTGTTAAGAAAAAAACATAAAAAAAGATGACAGCAAATTAAAAAAGGATTCTCCCTCACAAAAAAGGATTGCCCCATACGATCACTTTATACGGCTATTTTAAAGTGCTTATTGAGCATGCTCAGAAACTGAAATTTTAACTTTAGATTACTTTAGAATGGATTAATATTTTTTCACCAAACCAGTATAGGAAATCCTTCTGAGCCAAGCCCTTTCTACCCTGAGAATTTCAGACCAACATTCCAAACTGTCTGAATGCTAGACACTGGAAAAAAAAAAAAAAAATTGTTAATTTTTTTTTTTTTCTATTCTCATCTTGGAATTTGCACATTTGACTGGAACAAAACGTGGAACACCAGGGAATCTTCCCCACAAGACCATGCATGCAAAATGTCATGCAAGACCATGCATGCAAAATGTCATGCAAATCTGTTTAACGGTTGCAAAGTTATTAAAGCGCAAAAATTGGGGTTTATCATTAAATTGTCTACTCAACCTTAAATATAGTGGTACTGCTGCCACACTATGTTGTACATATATATATATATATATATATATATATATATATATATATATACACATATATATTACAGGCAAAAACTCTGTTTAATGCATTAGTTAGGTTGTTCCACAGCAACAAAAGGAAGGAAATTCGTGTTAGGTTGAATGCCCCCTTGGCCCCCAGCCCACCCCCAACCGCATAGGGGTGTGCTTCAGTTCATTGGCCCTAACTCTCAGCCCATAACATGTGTGAAGAAGCAGAGGCATTTCCCTTCTTTTTGAGAATGATGATGAGAAATAGTGAAAGTAATGCAGCGGCAGGAGTGCGGGGCCCTCCACCATGTGATGACTTGTGACACAGTAACAGGAACAGCAACACAAACACAAGGTGGAAATGGAAATGGTAACAGTAAAGAAAACGCAAGCGCAAATGACTACGCAAAGAGTAACACATACAGTGGCGTACACAGGAACAATAACGCAAACGGGGACATAAATGCAAGTTGAAACAGTAAGTGTAACAGTAACGGAACAGCATACCCTGTTTTTGCTGGGCAACTGCATAGAGAAACACAGTGTGCATAAAGAATGTATGCATTGTAATGGGAATGGTAGCTTAAAACGAGCATTGGAAGTACTTAATTGCAAATATCTCAGCAACCGTACGACGTAGAAAAAAATTAAAATTTTACAGAACTCATTATTTTCCTGGCTACCATTTTGTCTTACATGGGCTATGCAAGTCATGACAAAAAATCTGTATCTCGCACCGTTTTCGAGATATGAGCCCTGAAAGGCGCGGCGAACGCTACCATGTTAGTCTATGGGAAAAAATGTCAACTTCGGAGAACTGAAACATGCAATATTTTTTCACCAAACCACCAAAAGGCACATCTGTGAGATGTTGGCTGCCTTCCCTCCAAATTTCAGCTCAAAAGACCAAGCCGTTCTTTTGCAGCAGGGTGGCAAAGAAGTGTTGTCATTGTGGTCGTAGCCTGGAAAAGTAGTGTCGCAATTTGTGACACCTTTCGCAAATTTTGCGAAAGTGTCATGAGTGCAACACTACTTTGCGACACTACTTTTTCCAGAAATTTGAAAAACATATTTCTGGGGTGTTTAACCCAAAAATAAAGACATGGCTAGCATCCTTAGGGTCGGACTAGGTGAACACAAAAAGAATTGTGTCCCTAGAGGGTCTCAAATTTAAATGCCAAGTATTTCTGTGATCACTAATAAAAAAAAAATGGCTGACTCACAACATTACTGTGGTCATTTGCGACACTAAAACTGTATGTATGACACTTTTACACTTTTTGTTAACTTTTCCCATTGACTTATAATGGGAACTTCTTTTTTGAATAACTTTTGAACTGTTTAATATTTTTTCACAAAATCTTCAAAAAGGCCATCGGGGACCCTGGCCACATGTTTCCTGAAGGCTTTGGACTTGTCACACAAACCATGCAACCTGTAGGTGAGAGCAAAGAATTCACAAAAAAGCGTAAACGCACATTTCATTGGTGCTTAATAACTCCACAGCCGTATATCCAACCAGTACAAAACTTGGCAGATCCCAAGATCGACCAAGCTCAAATAAGCATACCTAATGTCAGGCAAATCTGTTGAAAGGTGACAAAGTTATTAAGGTGCAAAGTTTTACCCTTTAACCTTAAAATGGCTCCTCAACCCTAACTATGGTAGCACTACCATGCCACCATAATATATATATATATATATATATATATATATATATATATATATATATATATATTTGGATCTCAAAGCTTCATTCTTTTTATTAAACCAAAGATAGAGGCCAGTCTCCAAATCCCACATTCACCTGAACTACCAGAGTACATGTGGGGGTAGATGGGAAACACTGAATTGTTTCAGTTCTCCAGAGGAGTAAGACAATGTAGTGTATTAGCCCCTTCATTTATTTATTTATTGATTGATTGATTGATTGATTGATTGAATTTTGGTAACCAGCTGAGCCTATTAGAACCAGAGGTCCCATTTTCAGGGATGACCTGGAATTAATTACAGACAATATATACAGACCGTTGACTGATACAGTGCTGGCTTAGTTACAGGCAGCTATGCAAACCATGGACAGGTATGATGCATACTATACATTACGTGGTATTTGAGTACATTAATAATTCTAATCCACAGACGTAGAACATGCAAAGCAAATGCAGTTTACAGCAGGAACCTGTAAGAATTAAGGAGCTTAATAAAATCATGCAGTACCACAAAGAAAAAGGCACATAGGAACATTATGATACAGGAAGATGGAATAGAGCAAGGATTAGCAACAGAACATCTCTTAAGAGCAACATGGTAAGAGGACAGGAAGTTATGACCATCATTCAACAATAGCAGGAACAATGATTGCTTTCTAGTGGAAAGGTTTTCAACCTTTTTTAAAAAAAAATGAGGGTGTTACCATTCAGCTGGGAGTGAGTTCCAGTGAGATGGTGCAGAGTATGCAAAGAACCTCTTACCTGTACTTGCTTTTACCCTGGGGACTTCAACCAAGTAGCAGTTTGAGGACTGAACTACATGCCTCTCAGGTTTGGGAGCTAATATACCAGCTAGATTTGGAGGGGTCTAAATGTTGGTAAGCTTTAGTGTAAGGCATAGCAGGGGGTACATCATCCTCCCCTCAAGGGAGGGCCAGTTAAGGAAGGAGAGGACTTTTTGCAGCGATGTTTCCTTGGGGGGAGACACCAGCTGCAAAATGATTGAATTCTTGTACAGAACCTTAAGCCTGTCTGTCTCTGTGTTCCTGAGGAACTGAAGTATAGGGGCATCATACAGCAATGTGGGAAGCAGGACACTGTTTGCAACAGCAAGCCTTGTCTCAGGGATAAAAACATTACAAAGGTGATACAGAAGTCCAATTTTTTGATATATTGTTTTGGTGATATGCTCTACGTGAGTTCCAAAGGTGAATTCTTGGTCTATATAGACCCCATAGTACTTTAGTTTGTCAACCACTTTGATACGTGTGCCAGAGGAGGTGGCTAGTGAGAGCAGGTGCTGCCTGTCCATGCCAATGTGCTTTTGGCCAAAGAGAATCACCTTGTTTTCTTTTTCATTCAAGACAAGCTTGTTGTCATACAGTCATTTTTCTAAAGTACAGAAATCAGTGGCAAGTTGGGCACTGATCATATTTCCATCAGTAAAGCTTCTATACAGAACCACATTGTCTGCATAGAGTAGTAAGTTCCCCCCACCACAGTTTCTAGACAGATCATTGATGACTAGTAAGGGACCCAGGATAGACTCCTGGGGAAAACCATCTGTGATAGGTTTCAGACCAGAGTGGATACCCTTTCATTTAACCTCCTGATACCTGTTGATCAGATAGTGTGTGAACCAGTGACTTGAAAGGCTGTCAAATCCCAGGCATTTTAGCTTATGAAGGAGCAGTTTGTGATCGACCAAGTCAAATGCTTTTGTAAGGTTTTTTATTTAAAAATAAAAATTGTTTGGATTCGGCATCAAGGAAAATTATAATTGCCATACAAATACTTCCTTTATTTGATTATGCAGATATTTTGTAAGCTGGTGCAACTTCTGAGCAACTACATAAATTGGATATACTTTACAATCATTTGGCTCATTTGATTTTGAAATGTCCAGTGGAGGTCCACCACTGTGTTTTGTATAAATCCTTGGATTGGGAATCATTAAAACAAAGAAGGGACAATCACATATTCATATTTGCGTATAAATGTGGTCTCGGCCTTGTTCTTGATTATTTATATAACAAATTATCTTTTAGATCTGTAGATCCATCACTGAGAAATGCTTTTGTGCTGGAATTTTTTTGTTCCCTTTACTAAAACCAAGTGTTCCCATCAATACTTTCGCCAATTTGTTCCTTTGTTTTGGAATAGACTCCACACGAATTCCGTAGGTTATATATGCCATCACCTTCTGTATCTATGTTAAAACGGCATTTATCTTTGTGTGAGCATGTTTGTGAATGTTATTAGTGTAGTGTTGAATTGTGATGAAAATTGTTATGATTATTTTTTTGTAATTTATATTTTGTAATTTTGTGCTGCTATAAGGTCACCATTGCGAATGAGCTGATGCTCAATGGTTATTCCTTAATAAACAACAACAAACAACAACAACAAGGTCAATAAAGACAGCTGCCATTGGTACCTGGTTAGATTAGCACTACAGGAATAGCACCAGTCAAGAGAGCACTAGTCCCTATAGCGCTAACACGGATAGTGAGAGGGGATTTACAGTGCTTTCAGTAAGCGCTCTCCTGGTCACTGTCCGTGGTGCTGAAGCACCTCAAGAGTACCAGGATCCAAGAGGCTGGCTGAGCTGCTCCTGTGGTGTGGAGGGCTGGGACATCGAGCAGCTCGACCAGTGGTATAGAAGACTGGGGTTTTAATCCTGGTCTCCAACATTTTTTTGCACTGCGGACTTAGTTTTTGTTTCGTGGGGCCATGGAAACAGTATTCCACGGCCCCATAAATCGTAACTTACCCCATGATCCGCTCTCCCCCCCAGAGTGAGAATCATTCAGTCTGGGGTGTAAAGGGGGCAAAGCACCCCGCAAAAAAAAAATTTGCGTTTAAACAGCTGCACAGTTCTTGACCACACTATTGTTGTCGGCACTAGTCTGACCCAGTGCCCTCCAGTTAGCATCCCTTTGTCCATCGCCCCCAGTGCATTTGTGGTCAGTTTAATCAGAGCAGTATCGGTACCATGCTGTTTCTGAAAACATGTTGCCTGTCTGAGTAGGAGGTGCAGCTCCAGGTAATCCTGTATTTGATTATAAACAAGCCTCTCTTGAACTTTGGCCAGAGGGCTAAGAAGAGAGACGGGGCGGTAATTTTCAACTGGTTCTTTGAGGCTTCCTTTGTGGACTGGGACCACCACAGCCATTTTCCATTTTTCAGGTACTTTGCCTTCAGTAAAGGATCTTTTGAAGAGCAGGGTGACGGGTAGAGCAATCACAGGGGCTGCAATTTTGAATAGCCTAGGTTCCAAATTATCACGCCTAGCAGATCCACCAGATTCAAGTCATTCCAATAAGGTGTAAACTTCCTGTTTCCAGACTAGCCTGAAATGGAAACAGGGTTGTTGGTCTCTTGTGCTCTGGAAGGGGGATGGAGGGCTCAGTGGAGGCAGG
Source organism: Neoceratodus forsteri (assembly GCA_016271365.2). Lineage (NCBI taxonomy): Eukaryota > Metazoa > Chordata > Ceratodontiformes > Ceratodontidae > Neoceratodus > Neoceratodus forsteri. The sequence continues at coordinate 13,010,308 of JADMNL010000027.1, forward strand.
TTTGAACCTGGTTAGGTCAGTAAAGAAACTGTTGAAAGCATTAGCTATAGGAAGAGGTTCACTAATGCTCTGCCCATTAGATACAATATTTCCTTCTGAGTAGCAAGCACACCCTTTCAATAAGAAGTTAAACTGTGACTAGAAATGCTTGGGGCCGGCCAGGTCCTTACCCTGCTGTCTCCTGATATATTCCCTCTTTGCTATTTTTTGCATCCTTCTTGCATAGATTTCTCAGTTTCCTATATTTATCTCAGTCTGCCTTAAGGCTTGTTCTTTTAAAGAGCTCCCAGGCCTTGTCCCTCAGAATTATTTGCTTTTTTAGGTCAGGGGATATCCACTTATGACATTTACCTTTAAACTTGAACTTTTGAAGAAGGGCGGTAGCCCGTGATGATGGCGAAGACAAAATAGCGACTGTCAAAACAGCCACTGCTTGATGATGACTAGGAAGACAGTGACAGTCGCATTCCCCCTTCCCCAAAGTGCTACTACCTTGGAGTTAGTATCCTTAGAAAGGGGGGTGCAGGGGCAAAGCCCCCCTGCAATGGGGAGGTGCAGGGTGCAAAGCTCCCCGTAATAACAACTGTCATCGTCTTTCCAGTCGCCATCAAGCCATGGCTGTTTTGACAGTCACGGTTCCACGTTTGCCATTCTGACATGGAACCAAGAAGGGCATACCTGTTAGCAGCTGAGAGAAAGTTATGAATAAAGAAATCTAGGGCATCATCTATCATGGGGAACACTCTGATTTGATTCCAGTCGACTTCTGCTAGGGAAGCCCTGAATGGCTCCTTGTTAAATTTAGAGAAATCCCTTGTAAGAAAGATTTTAGGCTGCATTTTTGAGGTATTATTTTTCCATATACAGAAAACAGGGGAGTGGTCGCTGAAGGAGTCTGAGAAAATGTCTCCAGCCTTAATCCTGTCCGGATTAGATAAAACTACCCAGTCTTGCAGGGAGTGGTGGTTCTCAGTTTGATTATTAAGTCTGGTATGCTCACTAAAAATTTGTGTAAGGTGAGCATTAAGTAGCTAGGCTTTAAGCCCAGGTTCAGTATGCTGAGCCCAGTTAAGGTTGAAATCACCAAGTATGATTACTTCTCCAAGAGGCTGGTCTGCTAGAACTTTAGATATTTCAGCAAGGGTCCTGGAGGCCACCCTGAGTGGATTATAAACATAGCCTACATAGAGTGGTTTAGTGTCACCAAGTAATAGTTTGATAAATAAGGCCTCACCCCCATAGGTATCTAGGTTGATGACATCAGCAAGGGGGACATTTAGGGAGGAATTGGTATAGATTAGCACACCACCCCCTTTCTTGCCAATTCTGTCTGTCCTGAAGGTTGCAGTTTGTAAGATCCACTTCATGGGCCATGACCTGAGGCTTCTGCCAAGTCTCGGATGATGCCACAATGTCTGGTCTATAGGTATGTACCCAGCTTTCCAGTTCTTGCATTTTAGATCTCAGGCTATTTACATTTAGGTGGACTAGCTTCAAGACTCCAGTGTAAGCCCAGCCAAGATCAGTAGGGGAGCAGATCCTGTGGTTAGTGGGGGCAGGGCCAGGATTAGACTCAACATCACCAGATAGGGCAATTTTGATATAGCTAGTAGAAATCAGGGTATATTTACCCATAGCAAGAGGCTGGGCATGTTGCTATCCTTTGAGGAAGAAAGGATTTTGTAGAAGTTTCCACTTCTGTACACATCATGAAGAAGCAGAAGAAAAGGGTTGTAGTCATAAACAGTAGGGCATGGAATAAAGGGGTAGTGTAGCAGACTGTGAGACTGTGCTCTTCTTTTGAGGTGGGGGCAGCAGTTCTAAGTAGCAACTGATTGCTAAGCATGCACCTGCCCTGGATAGGAAGTTTCCAGGGGCCAGAGGGTGATGGTTGATAGGGATAACGCAGCAGGTCAGTAGCACAGCAGCCCAGCCTGCAACCTTATTAGATAAAAAATAAATAGATCAACAGATAGATATCCAGAAATATATCTATCACTAGAAAGATATCTAGAATAGATATCTAGATATCTAGAAATACATGTAATACCTACAAATATGAGAAAGTGGGACAATGAAGGCAAAATATTTTCATCCCCCAGTTAGGGTAATTAAATATTGCATCTATACTGCTGCTGAAGGTGATTCAGGTATACGGTCATCGTCCCTATTAGGTTAGTAGAGGGCTTTACCAAGATTTTGCTTTATAGGAACAGGTATCTTTGGGCTAATCGGTGTAAGACTATAATTCTGTTTTTTTTTTTTGTTTTGTTTTTTATGATTCTTTTATCACTGTCCGGCTGCCCCCTTCAGCCCGACTGCCCCCCCCCCCAGCAGGGCCACAGTAATGGGGGGAAGTTGTCCGGGGCCCCGAGCTCCAGAGGGGCCCACCTGAGGAGCTAGCATTACCCCGGCATTAGTTGGTGGGAAACAGGGGCCCATTTCAAGTAACTTGTCCGGGGCTCCAAAATTCATTGCTGCAGCCCTGCCCCCCAGCACCGACATCCTGGAATTACTGGGGCTTACCTTATGCCCAGTCCGGGAGCGGAGCCTGTGGAGGGTCGGGCATCATCCTGCGGCCAGATCCATTTTCTCCTCTATTTTTTCTCCCAATTACCCCGGGGCCCCAGGAATAGAGATGCATGCACTGTTGGCCCAGTGCCTGGCACTCCCTCTAGCCTGCGCTGCCCCGGCCTCCACCGTGAGGCAGTCAAGAGCTGAGGGATACCACCTTCCCTCCCTGGAGAGGAGAGCCACCTCTCAGCAGCTCCATCCAGCTCCACGCCTTCCCCCCTGCCGACTTCTGATGGCCCATGCTCATTTCCGAACACGGGTTGTCGGCATGGCGTGAGCCAAGGCATCCAGTGTCTTAGCCCTCGGCACCACCAGGCCGACTATAATTCTGTCTTTGGTAATTTAAGAAGACCTGGGATCTACTGCTTTGCGGGAAAGAAGACATTGAAGTGATTAAGAAATGTAGGCACCTTTGTGTGATATTTTAGAGAAAAATAATTAAAAATAAAGCAGAAGCTGGTGAAAGGGAATGCTCCCCCAAAGAGCCTCACATCTAAGAAGTGGCATTACTCCAGTAGAGCTTTATTAATTGCCACAGTTAGAAAGTATTCCATTTTCTATCTGGTTATTCTACAACCCCCTCTCTGCCATACCTAAATGGACTCCACTCACATGACATCCTAGAACCCTCCATGACTGATAGGTTGACAGTTTGTGCTGCTTCTCAGATGTTACATGGCAGCAATGACAGAGAAACAGGCCCAAAGAACAGCGTGTGATCAGAAACCTAGATAGGCACACCAAAATTTCAACAAAACTAATCTTCCCGCCAAAAGTTGCTCCAAGTCTTTCATGGCAGATTGTCTCACTGCCATAGAGCATCTTCTGAGGTAAACATCTCATTAACAGCCAAATGTCAATACATGCAGAAGCCAGTTGAATGACTCCTAACCTTACTGGTGATTCATCAGCTCATCACTGGGTACATTCAGGAGTCAGTAAAATGTTTAATTTGCTGATCAGAGAGGTTTTTTGTGACTTCCGTGCCTCAATTAGGTTAGCTTATTGCTCAAATGCTGTACTGAGAGTCTGTTTCCTCATAGCTGCCGCCATGCCATGCAGCATCTGTGATGGAGGCTCACATGTGCATCCTTGGGATTCAGTGCACCAGATCCACCTTTGTTTTTTGTGCTTCACCTCAGGAGGAGCACAGAACTAGTGACTGGCACAGTGGCATGCTAGATAGCCCCAGGACACAAAGCAGGTGACTGAATCTAGAGCAGCTGCTTCTCATCGGGGACATCAACCACTGAGGGTGCAAGGATGCCACATGAGTGACATTTGTTTAAGTACGGTGGGGAGGTTTTTGCAGAACTGCTAGATTAAACTGCCGTCATTCATAATGATGTACAGGCAGGTGTGGCACTCTGTAGACCAACATTTCTCCGTAGAGTCAAGTATAGCCATGGCTATTAATATATATTTGTATGTGTACTGAAGGGTGTTGCTTATTGAATAAGAATGTCCTCTTGTGTTTTCTGGGTTAGAGGACAGCAAAGCAAAGCTGAACAGATCTGTCAATCCTGAACAGCATGAGAGGATGTTCTTATTTAATGAGACACCCCTCAGTACACATATAAACTGTGTTTTTTATTTGCACTATTGCTTATTCATGATGTCAATTAATTCTAACTCCCTGATGATGTTACTGTCAAATACGTATACTGATGTTGTGTATTTTTCTTGCTGTTAGTCTGTAATTCTCTCAGGCTGTACCTGAAAATAGGCATATGTATGCCTAGTGTATCATACCTGGCATCAAAAACAAATAAATAAATAAATAGACATTATAAATCACTCGAGGTGGCTAGTATGACTTATAAGTTTTTCCTTTCTAATTTCAATACCCAGTGTTATGCTTCTCCCCTCCATCTGTGAAGTGGAACAGTCCCATTTAACATTCACTCATGAGAAGACCGCTGTGTGTACTGTAGGATACGAGCCTCTGTGGTTCTGAGAGCTGATTGGCCAGCATTACATAACTAATTTATAATGGTATTTATAGCTTTGCAAATTGGTATACAAGGGACGGCATGGAGACTTTAGAAAGGGCATTTAATTGTACCAAGGGGGTATGCTACTGTGGTATGACTCAGAGGTGTGGGGTTGATAAATATTGCCCTCTTGCAGCCAGTTCAAAATAACCTTTTTTTGGAGCATTTTTGACTTCCTAAATGTTCTTCCTGGAGCCCTGGGGCCAGCTAAGTAAGACTGTCTTTCAGAAATAAAAAACAATTCTCGGTGAACGTATCAAAACTTAAATGTATGCCCTTCGATCAGTTACCATGTCTCTGTTGTGAGGAATCTTTTGTGGATTTTACTGATGTTGATGGTTTGATGCTGTTAGGATTAAAACAGATCAGAAGGGACTGGCTATATCCAGTTTACCACTGCAGTAGCAGCGCTACCACTTGAGGCACTGACTGACTTGGGTTTGAGAGGCAACCCAGGGCATCGGCAGGTCAGCCACGGGAGGAGGATTGAGCATCCGAGGGACTGCGCTCCTTCTCCTCCTCTGGGGGGGGAGTTGCAGAAACTGGTGCATGCCTTGCCACTAGCTGAAGCTAGGAGGAAGGTAGTATGAGACCACAAGCGTGCAGGAGGGTGTGGCACCCACTGATGCACGTTGCACAGAAGTGTGTGATGTGCATCATGATGGTATGTCTGCACCTCCAGGGAAGAACAGTGGAAACTCCTGGCAGGCAGGATGACACCAGAAACCTGCAGGTCCCACACCAGGTATCCAGATCCAGTCAAGAAAAAATGGATCCAGTTCAATGGTGGGGGTAGGACAACCCCACCAACACCACTGTGGGTACCAAGCCCTAGGAGTACATGTTGGCAGAAAAGTCCTGGAGGATGCCAGGATGATGGGGCTAGGGTGCCCATGAGAAGGGGACCAGTCAGATGGGGAGATAAAGAGAATAAAAAAAGAAGGGACTGGTTATGCTCTGTAGCTCCTGACAGTGATAATCAGAGTATGCTGAGAAAACTCCCTAAACCATGTTACAAGATATGACGCATCAGAATGATGTATCTATGGTAGTTAGCAACAGAAATTTCCCACAGCATCCAACTTACAAAACAATTTTAGAAAAATTGGTATATTTACACAGTGTTATAAACAACAATCTAAGAGATGCTATAGCAAGATTAATATTTCGGATAATTGCAAAAAGTCCTGCGAGAGAAACAGGCTAGTGAGATTATGTGACTCTGATCAAAAGGGTGTAGAGAGCCATCCACATTATGTAATGAGCTGTACTCCTTATGCCAAAAATTAAAAACCGTTACTCTCTTGGATATTTGTAGCTGAGGTTGTTTGGATGAATTGCTATCTCTAAAAGTCATTTTCTTCAGTTAAACATGATGCTGTGTTTTAAATGCTCTCAGTATCTAAAGAATGTAACATCTGCAACTCATATCTAACATACTATTTGCCAGCAGATTAGGCCTTATGGTCTATCGAGTCTACTCGAACCTCAGATCCCTAGTTGGGTGCCGAGGCCCTCCCCCCCCTTGTGTTCCAGAAACCCCTATCATCCATCCCTACACTCAGGACAGGCCATCATCTGATACATCCACTTTCTGTGTCTGTCCCACCCTCTCTTGAAGCCCTCCACTGTGGATCTCTAACCAGCTCACCAGGCAGTGCATTCCAAGGTCCACCACCCTCTCAGTGAAAAACCTCCTCCTCTTTTCCCCTCACCCTTCCACCTTCCAACTTCAAACCATGCCCGCTGGTGATACCTCCTGCTTTAGTCTAAGATCCCTCCGTGTTTACCCACTTATTCCCTTGAGGGTTGCAAGACCTCAATCCCATCCCCCCTGTCTCTCCTCTCCTCCAATGAAAACAGGCAGAGCTCCTCAAGTCTGTCCTCATATGTCAAATCCCTAGTCCTCTATCATCTTAGTTGCCCTCTATGTACCCTCTCCAGGAGCTGTATGTCCCTCTTCAAGTGTGGTCTCCAGTACTGTACACAGTACTCAAGGTGTGGTCTAACCAGTCCATTGTACAGTGGCAGAATCACTTCCTTGTTCCTAGAGGTGATCCCCCTTACGATGCATCCCAACATCCTGTTTGCCTTGCTAGCCGCTCTCCTGCACTGCCCAGAGTTATTCATACATGCATCCACCATGACCCCTAGGTCTTTTTCCCCTATTGAGGCCTCCAGCACCTCACCTCCCAGGGTGTACCTGTGTTTAGGGTTTCCCCGCCCAAGATGTAACACCTTGCACTTGGTGATATTGAAATTTAATTTCCATGTGTAAGCCCAGCTTTCCAGGGTGTCCAGGTCCCCTTGCAGGGTCAACCTCCCCTCTTCTCCCTCAACTACTGCTCCCATCTTGGAGTCATCAGTGAAGAGACTCATTTCACACCCTATACCCTCCCTGATGTCCGATATGTATGCATTAAACAGGATCGGACCCAGGACCGAGCCCTGTGGTACCCCACTACCAACCACTCTAGGTTTCAAGAGCTCCCCACCGACCACTACTCTCTGGGTGCATCCAGTTAGCCAGTTTTCAATCCATCTGACCATCAAAGGGCCTACTCCCAACCCCATCAGTTTCTCCACCAGACCATTGTGGGGGACAGAGTCAAACGCCTTGCTGAAGTCCAAGAATAATACATCCACAGGCTTTCCCCTGTCCAGTTCTGATGTTACCCATTCATAGAACTCCACAAGATTGGTTTGACATGATCTACCTGGCACAAACCCATGTTGCTGACTATCCAGACCTCCCACCTCCTCCAAGTACACCCTCAATCATTCTTTTAGTATACTCTCCATTAATTTTCCCACCACTGAGGTCAAACTGATCGGTGTATAGTTACCTGGTACTTCCCTCGACCTCCCTTTATGGATTGGCACCACATGTGCCTCTCGCCAATCCCTAGGTACCTTCCCTGTCTTAAGTGACCTGTTGAAGAGCTCAGCCAGGGGTGCAGCCAGTATGTCCGCCAATTCCCATAGTACTCTCGGATGAATGCCATCTGGCCCAGGAGATTTGTCTTTCTTTAGGGCCTAATCTATGTAGAGATTCATGGATCAATCAAGTGAAAGTCTCATAAGGAAGAGAAGATAGGTAGACAGACAGACAGAGTGAGAGAGAGATAGAGATAGACAGGTAGATACATATTTAGATAGATAGATAGATAGATAGATAGATAGATAGATAGACAGACAGACAGACAGACAGAGAGAAATAAGCAGACAGGTAGATAGATATTTAAATAGATAGATAGATATATAGACAGACAGACAGACAGACAGCAGGCAGGCAGGCAGAATGAAGCTTCTCAGTGCAAATAACCATAAATTCCAGGATTATTCATACATTCATCTAACTGATGTTTAAAGAATCTATTGCATTTCAGGAGACAGTGTGCAGCTGTGGAGAGTTCCAAATGGTGACTACTCTTTGGGTGAAGAAGTCCCTTCTCTTGAAATGCGAGCCCACAAGTTGATAACTGTGGCACCTAGTTGCTGATGTACCCCTTTTACTTTTAAATGTAATGTATCCCTTAATGTTTTGTTCTTAATACTACTGAATACCATTATAATATCTCCTCTTATATGTCTTCTTTCAAGGTTAACTCAATTTGCTCCTTACTGTGTTGCTCATAGATTACCCGAGTAAGGCCTCTCATCATTTTTGTCATTCTCCTCTACACCCCTTAATGCTAGCTATAGTATATCCTTTCTGAGATATGGTGACCAGTACTGAACACAACACTCTACAGTAGGCCTCACTAGTGACCAAAACAATGGCATCAAGGTCTCCCTACTTCTGCTTGCAAAACTTCTCTTAATGCAACTTAATGTTGTTGGACTGGCAGTACAGCGTAGAGGTTAGAGGAACGAGTTATGAACAAGTTTTGTATATCCATCAAACAAGGGTTTGATTCTCACAACCTCCACTTGCATATTGTTTGACTTTGAACAAGTCATGTAACCTCCCCTGTGCTCCCAGGTCACCCCTGTAAATGGTCCATTTGCCCAGTGGGCTTTACCCAGTTACCAATAAGAATAAACAAAATATAAAAAAGGATTAGTTGGTGAAAGGCTGAATTGCTACCTCACTTTGTGCTGTATTTTTCAGATCCTTGCCTATCAAAACTCCCATAACCCTTTCCTGAGCCGTTGTTTTTAGGGGCATTCTTCATAATAAATATTCAAACACTTTTTTTGTCCCACAGATGGAGTACAGCATGTTTATCATGGTTTAATTTCATTTTGTTTTCTCCAGAGAGCATTTGTAAAAGGTGGCCAAATGATTCTGGCGTGAACCTTGGTCCTCTTCAATAGCAGCTTTATTCACTGTCTTGGTATCATCCATGAATTTCCTGGACCAGCCCCAGCTGTTTCACAAAGCTAATAAACAGTAGGGGTCCTAACACTGACCAGGTGTGGGTCTCCACTAGTGACGCTACCCAGGTTAAATTATATCAGTTTAACCTCTGTCTTCTATTACTGAGCCAGCTATTGACCCATTGTAGATAGCTAGAGAGACAGACAGACAGACAGATGGATAGATTCTCTGTGTAGATTGATAGGCAGACAGACAGACAGAGTGATAAATACTGTAGAGTAATACTATAAATATATTGATAGAAAAAGGTGAGATAGATAGATAGATAGAGAGAGAGATAGAGAGATAGAGAGATAGAGAGATAGAGAGACTTCTGTAAATAGACAAATTTGTAACTGCTTTAACATGGTTCTGCTCTGCTATTGTAGACCTTGTAAGTTTATATAATATAGAATAATGCATGGGGAAGTGTGTGTAATGAGGATTTGATGCACATCCAAGGTATGCGATGCCCCATAAACCCAAGGGCGAAGCCCGAGGGGTTTATTAAGGCATTGCGCACCAGGGTGTGCATAAAATCTGAGTTACCACACTTTCCCATGTTTTTTCATAATAAATGGTCCCTTTATTTGTTTTGACTTAATTATTATGGTTGCATTGGGCTGAGCCCTGCAGACATCTTGCTATCACAGTAGAAAAGGGGAGCTCTCCAGATTCCGAATGGACTAGCTAAAATTGAGGGTTTTGTGCAATCACTCTGCTAATTGAAGCAGTCTGCTGTGTTCATTCAGCTGAGCAGTGTTGCACCAGACTATTTTGTGTTACTAGCTTCAATTTGGATAGTATTTTCTTTCAAGAAAGATTCATAGCTCATAAACATGTCAACTTACCTTTCGCAGTCATAAACTGTAATGGAGATTGAGGAAGATGGTTCAGATTTCAGACACTGGGATCTGCAAGAATTAAAAAAAGGACAGCAGTAAATAACACACTAACTTATGTAAATCACTTAATGAGTTTTTTGTATAGGCTATTCTGATTATTGTTCATATTTTTGAAATGAACTGGTGAAAGTTAGTACAACAAAGAAGGCTAATATATGATGTTGCATGCAGGCAGAGACAAAGGTCTCTAAATTCTGCTTGCATCATGGAGAGGAGTGAGTGTGTGTGTGTATGTGTTTGCCTATGTGGCACTCTGTTAACCCTTTCCTGGTATATTAACCTTTTCCTAGTCAGTTTGCAAATGGCAGCAATGCTATACTGTAGTACTGTGTACTGTTTAGAACATGAAGCAGCGTATGTGTGTTAATGTGTCAAAGTGCTTATCCTAAATACAATAAAAGTTAAGGTTAGATGTATAAGTAAATAAATGCCATATAAGGCAGTGTCTGTGATATTTCTCATATGGCAGCTAAATGAGCACAAACAATCCCTCACCTTTCCCCAGCATGGAGTACACAACCGTGAAGGTTGCCATGTTGCCCCTCTGGGTTCATGCAGTGCTTCTGAACATCAATGTCCTGTGCAGGCAGTCCCTCACCTTTCACCATCACGCAGTACTCCACCATAACGGGTGCCATGTTGCCCCACTGTGTTCATGCAGTGCTTCTCAGCATCGCTGTACAGTGCAGGTAGCCCCTTACCTTTCACCAGCACACAGTACACAGTCATTATGGGTGCCATGCCACCCAACTGTGTTCATGCAGTGCTTCTGAGCATTGCTCCCCTGTGCAGGCAGTCCCTCACCTTTCACCAGTAAGCAGTACTCAACAGGGATGGGTGTAGTGTTGCCCCACTGTGTTCATGTAGTGCTTCTTAGCATTGCTGTACAGTGCAGGTAGCCCCTCACATTTCACCAGCATGCAGTACACAGCTGTTATGGGTGCCATGTCACCACACTGTGTTCATGCAGTGCTTCTGAGCATTGCTCCTCAGTGCAGCCAGTCCCTGACCTTTCACTGGGACACAGTACACAACTGTGATTGATGCCATGTTGCACCACTGTGTCCATGCAGTGCTTCTGAGTATCACTGCACAGTGTAGGCAGTCCCTCACCATTCACCAGAACATAGTACACCACCGTGATGGGTGCAATGTTACTCCACTGTGTTCATGCAGTGATTCTGAGCATCACTCCACAGTGCAGGCAGTCTCTGACTTTTCTGGAACACACAGTACAATACTGTAATGGGTGCTGTGTTGAACAGTATGTTCATGCAGTGCTTCTGAGCATCACTCCCCCATGCAGGCAGTCCTTCACATTTCTACAGAACACAGTACACCACCATGATGGGTTTCATGTTACCCCTCTGTGTCCATGCAGTGCTTCTGATCATCACTCACCTGTGCAGGCAGTCCCTCTAATTTCACAAGCACGCAGTACACCACCCTGATGTGTGCCATGTCATCCCTCTGTCTTCATGCAGTGATTATGAGCAACACTCCCCTGAGCAGACACTCCCTCACCTTTCATCAGCGCACACAGCACACCACTGTGATGAGTGCCATATCACCCCACTGTGTTCATGCAGTACTTTTTAAAATCATTCTACATTGCAGACAATCCCTTGCCTTTCACCACCATGCAGTACACAGCTGTTATGGGTACCATGTCACCCCATTGTGTTCATGTAGTGCTTCTGAGCATCGCTCCCCTGGGTAGACAGTCCCTCACCTTTTACCAGCAAGCAGTACACAACAGGGATGGGTGCCATGTTGCCCTACTGTGTTCATGCAGTCCTTCTGAACATCACTCCCCAGTGCAGGCAGTCCCTTACTTTTCACCAGCATGGAGTACGCAGCAGGGATGGGTGCCATGACTCCCCACTTTCTTCACACAGTGCTTCTGAGCATTGCTCCTCAGTTCAAGCATTCCCTGATCTGTCACCAGCACACAGTACACCAACATGATGGGTGCTATGTTACCTCACTGTGTTCATGCAGTGCTTCTTAGCAGCACTCTACATTGCAGCCAGTCCCTAACCTTTCATCACACCGCAGTACACAGCCATTATGGGTGCCATGTTGCCCCATTGTGGTTATGCAGTGCTTCTAAGCACGCTTCCCTTTGCAGGCAGTCCTTCACCTTCACCAGCAAGCAGTACACAACAGGATGGTGCCATGTTGCCCACTGTGTTCATGCAATCCTTCTGATCATCACTCCCAGTGCAGGCAGTCCCTACCTTTCACCAGCATGCAGCACGCAACCAGGATGGGTGCCGTGACTCCCCACTGTGTTCATGCAGTGCTTCCGAGCATTGCTTCTCAGTGCAGGCAGCCCCTGACTTTTCAACAGCACATAGTACACAACAGTGATGGGTGCCATGTTGCACCACTGTGTCCATGCAGTGCTTCTGAGCATAACTGTACAGTGCAAGCAGTCCCTCACCTTTAACCAGCATGCAATACACAGCCATTATGGGTGCCATGTTGTCCCACTGTGTTAATGTAGTACTTCTGAGCATCGCTCCCTTGTGAAGGCAGTCCCTCACCTTTTACCAGCAATCACTTCACAACAGTGATGGGTGCCACGTTACCCCACTGTGTTAATACAGTACTTCTGAGCATAACTCCGCAGTGCAGGCAGTCCCTGACATTTCCGCAACACACACTACACCACCGTGATGGGTGCCATGTTGTCCCAGTGTGTTCATGCACTGCTTCTGAGCATCACTCCCCTGTGTAGGTAGTCCCTTGCCTTTCACCAGCATGCAGCACACCACTGTGATGTGCGCCATTTAATTCTGCTGTGTTCATGCACTGCTTCTTAGCATCACTCTACATTGCAGGCAGTCCCTCACCTTCCCCCACCATGCAGTACACAGCCATTATTGATGCCTTGTCATCCCACTGTGTTCATGCAGTGCTTCTGAGTATCACTGCACAGTGTAGGCAGTCCCTCACCATTCACCAGAACACAGTACACCACCGTGATGGGTGCAGTGTTACCCCTCTGGGTTCATGCAGTGCTTCTGATCATCACTCACCTGTGCAGGCAGTCCCTCTAATTTCACAAGCACGCAGTACACCACCCTGATGTGTGCCATGTCGTCCCTCTGTCTTCGTGCAGTGATTATGAGCAACACTCCCCTGAGCAGACACTCCCTCACCTTTCATCAGCGCACACAGCACACCACTGTGATGAGTGCCATATCACCCCACTGTGTTCATGCAGTACTTTTAAAATCATTCTACATTGCAGACAATCCCTTGCCTTTCACCACCATGCAGTACACAGCTGTTATGGGTACCATGTCACCCCATTGTGTTCATGTAGTGCTTCTGAGCATCGCTCCCCTGGGTAGACAGTCCCTCACCTTTTACCAGCAAGCAGTACACAACAGGGATTGGTGCCATATTGCCCTACTGTGTTCATGCAGTCCTTCTGAACATCACTCCCCAGTGCAGGCAGTCCCTTACTTTTCACCAGCATGGAGTACGCAGCAGGGATGGGTGCCATGACTCCCCACTTTCTTCACACAGTGCTTCTGAGCATTGCTCCTCAGTGCAAGCATTCCCTGATCTGTCACCAGCACACAGTACACCAACATGATGGGTGCTATGTTACCTCACTGTGTTCATGCAGTGCTTCTTAGCAGCACTCTACATTGCAGGCAGTCCCTAACCTTTCATCACACCGCAGTACACAGCCATTATGGGTGCCATGTTGCCCCATTGTGGTTATGCAGTGCTTCTAAGCATCGCTTCCCTTTGCAGGCAGTCCTTCACCTTTCACCAGCAAGCAGTACACAACAGGGATGGGTGCCATGTTGCCCCACTGTGTTCATGCAATCCTTCTGATCATCACTCCCCAGTGCAGGCAGTCCCTTGCCTTTCACCAGCATGCAGCACGCAACCAGGATGGGTGCCGTGACTCCCCACTGTGTTCATGCAGTGCTTCCGAGCATTGCTTCTCAGTGCAGGCAGCCCCTGACCTTTCAACAGCACATAGTACACAACAGTGATGGGTGCCATGTTGCACCACTGTGTCCATGCAGTGCTTCTGAGCATAACTGTACAGTGCAAGCAGTCCCTCACCTTTAACCAGCATGCAGTACACAGCCATTATGGGTGCCATGTTGTCCCACTGTGTTAATGTAGTACTTCTGAGCATAACTCCACAGTGCAAGCAGTCCCTGACATTTCCGCAGCACACAGTACACCACCATGATGGGTGCCATGTTGTCCCAGTGTGTTCATGCACTGCTTCTGAGCATCACTCCCCTGTGCTGGCAGTCCCCCACCATTCACCACCGCACAGTACACAGCCGTGATGGGTGCCATGTCACCCCACTGTGTCCATGCAGTGCTAATGAGCATCAGTCCCCTGTGCAGGCAGTCTTCACCTTTCACCAGCATGCAGTACATCACCATGATTGGTGCCATTTCATCCAGCTGTGTTCATGCACTGCTTCTTAGCATCACTCAACACTGTAGGCAGTCCCTCGCCTTCCACCACCATGCAGTACACATCCATTATGGATGCCATGTTGTCCCACTGTGTTAATGTAGTACTTCTGAGCATAACTCCGGAGTGCAAGCAGTCCCTGACATTTCCGCAACACACACTACACCACCGTGATGGGTGCCATGTTGTCCCAGTGTGTTCATGCACTGCTTCTGAGCATCACTCCCCTGTGTAGGTAGTCCCTTGCCTTTCACCAGCATGCAGCACACCACTGTGATGGGCGCTAATTCTGCTGTGTTCATGCACTGCTTCTTAGCATCACTCTACATTGCAGGCAGTCCCTCACCTTCCCCCACCATGCAGTACACAGCCATTATTGATGCCTTGTCATCCCACTGTGTTCATGCAGTGCTTCTGAGCATCACTCCACAGTGCAGGCAGTCCCTACCCATTCACCAGCCTGCATTATACCACCGTAATGGGAGCCATGTCACCCCACTGTGTTCATGCAGTGCTTCTGAGCGTCACTCCACAGTGCAGGCAGTCCCTGACATTTCCCCCAACACATAGTACAACACACTAATGGGTGCCATGTTGCCCAGTGTGTTCATGCACTGCTTCTGAGCATCACTCCCTGCTGGCAGTCCCTCACCATTCACCAGCATGCAGTACACCACCATGACGGGTGCCATGTTGCTGCACTGTGTTCATGCACTGCTTCGGAGCATCACTGCCCTGTGCAGGCAGTCCTTCACCTTTTACCAGCAAGCAGTACACAACAGGGGTGGATGTCATGTTGCCCTGCTGTGTCCATGCAGTCCTTCTGAGCATTGCTCCCCAGTGCAGGCAATCATTACCTTTCACCAGCATGGAGTACTCAACAAGGATGGGTGCTGGGACTCCCCACTGTGTTCATGCAGTGCTTCTGAGCATTGCTTCTCAGTGCAAGTAGTCCCTGACCTTTCACCAGCACACAGTACACAACTGTGATGGGTGCCATGTTGTATCACTGTGTCCATTCAGTGCTTCTGAGTATCACTCCACAGTGCAGGCAGTCCCTTACCATTAACCAACATGCAATACCCCACCATGATGGGTGCAGTGTTACCCCACTGTGTTCATGCAGTGCTTCTGAGCATCACTCCGCAGTGCAATCAGTCCCTACCCATTCACCAGCACGTAGTACACCACTGTGATGGGTGCATTGTAATCCCACTGTGTTCGTGTATTGCTTCTGAACATCACTCCAGAGAGCAGGCTTTTCCTCACCTTTCAGCAGCATGCAGTACACTACCATGATTGGTGTGCTGTCACTCACTGCTAATGCAGTGCTTCTGAGCATCACACCACAGTGCAGGTAGTTCCTTATGTTTCACCAGCATGCAGTACACCACAGGAATGGGTGCCATGTCACCCCACTGTGTTCATGCAGTGGTTTTGAGCATCACTCTGCAGTGAAGGCAGTCCCTGACATTTCCGCAACACACAGTACACCACTGTAATGGGTGCCATGTTGCCCCACTGTGTTCCAGCTGTGCTTCTGAGCATCACTTCCCTGTGCAGGAAGTCCCTCACCTTTCACCAGCACACAGTACACCACCATGATGGGAGCGATGCCACCCCACTGTGTCCATGCAGTGCTTTTGAGCATCACTCTGCAGTGAAGGCAGTCCCTGACATTTCCGCAACACACAGTACACAACTGTAATGGATGCCATGTTGCTCCACTGTGTTCATGCTGTGCTTCTGAGCATCACTTTCCTGTGCAGGAAGTCCCTCACCTTTCACCAGCATGCAATGCACCACTGTGATGGGTGCCATGTTGCCCCGTTGTGTCAATGCAGTGCTTCTGAGCATCACTGTACAGTGCAGGCAGTTCCTAACCTTTCACCAGCATGCAGTCAGTATGCAGCTCTTTAGGGTGCCATGTCACCCCTCTGTGTTCATGCATTGCTTTTGAGCATTGCTCCTAAGTACAGGCAGTCCCTTACCTTTCACCAGCACGCAGTACACAACAGGGACTGGTGTCATGACACCCCACTGTGTTCTTGCAGTGCTTATGAGCATTGCTTCTCAGTGCAGGCAGTCCTTACTGTGTTCCTACAGTCCTTCTGTGCATCACTCTACAGTGCTGGCAGTACCTCACGCTTTACCAGCACACAGTGCCCCACCTTGATGGGTACCATGTAATGGATGCCATGTTGCCCCATTTTGTTCATGCAGTACTTCTCAGCATCACTCCTCCATGCAGGCAGTCCCTTACTGTTAACCAGCACACAGTACACAACCATGATGAGTGGCATGTCGCCCCACTGTGTCCATGGGACAAAGCAGTTTATCTCCTTCAGCAGCCTGACTTACCCCCATCTGGGCCAATCTTCCCAGCCTCGTCATCCACCTTCTTTGGGACTTGCCATTTCTGGCGGTCTTGTCACATGACCTTAGATCAGAGGTGCCTAGTCATCATTGTTAGGCCTACTAGAATGCAGACCATCACTGTTCTACAGTGAGAGGGCTGTTCCTCCTATTTTCTCCCCTATTGGGCCCAGATATGTATGTACTTGACCTCCATGGAGACACATCAGGCATCCCTTACCATGATGCCACCTAGATTCCTCTCCCTGTCCTACAGATGTGCATTCTCCTTCTCAGGCCAGACCCCAAGCAGCCCAGGTTCATTTCTGAACCTGAGTTGCTGGCAAGGCAGTCAGTGGCTAAAAGCCATTCACTCACTGGCTTAAAGCTTGAAACAGAAATAGGTAAACAAGTCTAGAACTGAAATCCAGAACTGCACAGAGTAATGGCCCCATATTAAAAGGTATTAGGCTGCCACTTGCGAATTCCCTTTCCTTAGTACAAATTAGAACAGTTCACTAAATTTGCTGTACTCAAACATGTTTGGAACAAAGTGCCAGTGCCCCAAACATGTTTAAATATAGCCCAACCAAAGCAAAAATGAGGCACTAAAATGTTCACTCAGCACAATTCACATCTCTCGGCTGTCCAAAGAGAGATACAGTATCTGGTTACTGAAAACATACAGGCTATGATGGAGCCAACTCATTTAGGGCATCACAGACCTGTTAGTGTTACAATAGGTACAATCAGGACCTCACTGAAAATGAGATACTGCATGTTAACTGACCTATCCTTGATAACTACATTGTAAAACTGTATAAAAGCAGGACTTCCGTAAAAATTAGATTCCGCATTTTACCTCTGCTATCTCTACTAAATACACTGGAAAAATGTGTAAAAGTAGGATCCAACTGAAAATAAAATATTGTATCTGCTCTACCCTACTAATGATACTCACACCCTACTGTGTGTGTGTGTGTGTGTGTGTGTGTGTGTGTGTGTGTGTGTGTGTGTGTGGTGCACATTTTCAAGTGGGTGTGTATGTCCAGAACCAGAAACACTTTTTGCTACATTACCTTGATGTTTATGGTTTTGTTTTTTTTCTACTATTGTGGTATAAATGTGGGACTTTTACATTACTTATGTATGTGTGTATGCATGTATTTATTTCAAATGTTTCACCAGGAAAGACATACTGAACTGAGAAAAAGCTCATTTCCAGCTGCATCCTGGGGGGGAAGAGGAAGAGAAGTGCAAGAACAACATAGAACAATAACATGCAATAAAACATCATACAGCGATATAAAATAAACAGTACAAAACAAGCATGAGTGAGGTTAATCAGACAGATAACATTATAGGCAAAAACATTACAAGGACATGGCGGGGAATCTGTCCCATGGGTACAAGCAATAGTACTTTTCAATAGTGAGGACATCAGGGGATAGGACACTGAAGGAATGAACACAGAAGGAGGAAGGACAAGAGAAAGTGCAGACATGTGAGGAAGGAAGAAGAGAGGGAGAAGGGTTGGTGAGGTGGGTAGAAGGGCAAGGAGGAGGAGAAAGAGGTGAAGACTGTAAATTGAGGATCATGGGAAGGGCTATGACTCAAGGACAGGCATAGGAGGTAGCGGTGTGGTCATGGAGCAGAGAGAGCGTTTGGAAGAGGTGGAATGAATGGTTAGAGGAAAAGAGTTCTAAGGTTTAGTAAAGCAGAAAGAGAAGGCAGCCTGACCAGTGAAAGCTTTTACATCACAATAATACAACTAAGTCACACATTAATTCTATATCTCTTCTCTTGCATCAGGCATTCTCCTAGTTTTTACTTTTGAACTCTTTATTTTATTGATTTTATCATACAGTTTTGGGAACAAACAATATGCAAAGTTTAGCAACTTACGACCTATGGGGCAAACAATATGCAAAGTTTGGCAACTTACGACCTATGGGGCACATACAAAATATAAAACACCGATATAGTGTATCAGATTCTTTTTGCCAGTTAAAATTCTACTTCCCTAGTTTTTATTTTGATAAGTTGAAAACTATTTTTGTTCTTTGGTCAGTTTCACAACTTATTGCTTGGTAACTTATTTTATATCAATTTATTCTTAGGCAGAATTGTCCTCTTTATCCTTGTTACATTCATTCCATTTCTATTAACTTTATATTTTGTATTTTTGTATCTATTGTCTTTTCCCCTTCCCCTTCCCCCAGGAGACATCTGAAAATAATCTGTTACTAGCTTAGTATGTCTTTCTTCATAAAACTTTTGAAATAAATAAATCTCTTATCACATTAATGTATTATCAGCCATTGTGGCTCTGACCAGAATTTGTTTAGTGAAGAGACCATGAATGGTATGTGAGTCTGAAGGAATTTTATTAGTAATCAGCTTATACACGAGTTATTGTTTACTGTTGAAACACATAAAACTTTTCAAATTCTGAAGTTTAAGCATTTTAAGAGTTCTCTGCAGCTTCCCCCCCACGCAGTCCCTGAAGTTTAAGCATTTAAAGGGTTCTTTGCAGCTCCCTGCTCCCTTCCCCCCTCCCCGCAGTCCTGTCAAGCCGAAATCAACAACTAGGAAAAGTTTATGTAAGTAAATAAAAGCAGTGCATTAAGAAACAGGCTGAAGAACCTTGTGAACAAGAGCAGTCCTTTTAGTAGTAAGGAAACAATTTCTCTGATGTGGTCATACATGTTTTTGTTCCTGTGATTGTGACGAGTAACATCTGTTTTCCTCTGTGTGTTTCTAGTTTCCTGCTCTTTGATGAATTTCTGTCTTTCACTGTCACTAGTACTAGTGAATCTTGATGTCTGTGCCATTGTCAATGTTTAGATATTTATGTTTCTAGTACGATGCTACTTTTTTTTGTGATACTTTTTTCGTTTTATGAAGTGCCCACAAGTGAGATTGCCTCTTGGTGGTTTCTGTCAAGGCTGTGCGAAACAGTATAGCCAACAGAATGAGTTGAGAGTGAGAGGTGATAGTGCGAGCTGTGAGCACAAGGTGACAGTGTGAACTAAATCCGCTCAGCATACTGTATCTATATATATCCCAAACCAGTACTAGACCAGGAACCAGGAGTTATTTTTTTCTTTTAAACACAGTATTTTCAGGGGACAAGCAGGCACCCGGCACAAAAATTTGCAATTTTTTTCCTGCAACAGAGCGCTTGCATTTGGTATCCACTGGGCAGTGTGGTTCAGTGCCTGCGCATCTGCCCAGCTGTCTTTCTTTCCCTCTACTCTCCCTACTCCTTGTGCCAGTGGCAAGGGAATCTTCAGCTGCTGCAGCTGTTAAGGTACTGCCATCTTTGGACGAGGTAGAGAAGGGCCACAAAGTGTTACAAGGAAGAAGTGCTGGCCAGCCAATCAGTGCTCAGTGAAATAACATGGCAGGGGCGGAGATACTATTCAGTATTCGTATTTTTTTTAAAGTTGATACTCGACTGAATACACATAGTGGAGAGAGACACTTTTTGCATACGAAGTAAATGCGAATAGAATATTGGTCTCATCCCTAATGTTTTGTAATCATTCTTATTTGTATTCGTGCTATTACCGTATACATTTGCTGTATTTTTGCAATAGTTTACAACTGCATTTGTGTTGTGTTTCTGTCAGTTCTTGCTACTGTTGTTCTTGAATGTCTCCTCTGTACCCTTTGCCCTGGGAAGCATCTCAAAATCAGCCATCTAGCTCATTATGTTTGCCCATCATGATTAATTTTAAATAAACTAAACTAATTACTTTGCCTGCTGCTCAGGAGCTTCTGAACTTATTTTGTGCTTGGTGCACCATCTTTCACTGTTGCTGGATGCACCATCAGCTGTGGTAATTTCTCCAGTAAGTCTCCCAACACTCAGATCTCTGGGCTAAACTATACTGTAGCTCAAAGAACAATGGTATGTGATTTTTATGTAATTCTCGTCCAAAATATTTTTAATGTGGGAGTCTGGGGTACTCCCAGAGCAAGTGAGTGAAGGAACCTAAACCCAGCTGACACTTGTGGCATCTGTTGGAGATAGAGATGCAGCAAAGTTTTGCTTCACCGGAGAATTCCCCGTGAATCAGCCAACTCCACTTCTGAGTGCCATTTTGAGAAGTTGCCACCCTTAGTGGAAAATCTGCCAGAATCAGCACAGGGTAACTTAGCATTGCTTTGGGATTTTTTTAAAGTACAAGTTGCACTTAAAAAATCCCAGAGCATGGAGAAGTTTGACATGGTCGCTGGCACCGCATCCGTGGTGTCTAGTTGTCCCCCTCATCAATCGCCACCAGCCCGACTGTCATAACTTCCCTGTTGTCTAGTGGTCCCTCCCCCTTGGCTGATCACTGGGCCAGTATGAAAAAATAAATCCCCTCCCCATCGCCGGGTGTCAGCCTGGACTGTAGTGTCCATCCCTGTTGTCTAGTGGTCCCACTCCCTGGCTGATCGCTGGCCCAGTATGAAAAATTAAATCCCCCATCGAGTTTCCATCCCTAGTGTCTAGTGTGTTTCTGACGATTGCTGGGAGATTGCAAAATGAAAGAAACTAAGGTCCATCCCCTCATCACTGGGTGCCGGATCACTTAGAAATAATTTCCCTGGTGTCTAGTGGACCCCCACTCTTCCATCTCTGCAACTACTGCCCACCACTGAGCCCTCCCACCTTGAGCAGGTGACTGGCACAGCCCTCCCTCTTCTCCATGGCTAGCAGCCCATCTGAGCTTTCAGTTAATGAGCATGTGCTTGCCTGGCATGCGCCCATTCATTAGCAGCTCAGTCGGGTGGCTGGCTGTGGAGCAGAGTGGAAGACTGTGCTGGTGGCATTCTTGGGGTGGGGGAGTGGGTGATGAGCAGCAGATGCAGGGGTGGGGGGTCCACTGGACACCAGAGAAATTATTTCTTACGTTAGTCCAGTGTCTGGCAATGGGGGAAGGGTACCTTGGATTTTTTTTATTTTGCAAGGGGGGAGACACTAGACACCAGGGATGGACACTACAGGAGGGGGATTTAATTTTTCATATTGGGCTGGCAATCAGCTGGGGGTGGGACCAAAATGTCTGGCAATCAGCCGGGGGTGGGACCGATATGACAGTCAAGCTGATGGCAATCAGTGGGGAAAGTGTAAAATGCGGAGTTTGAACTCTGCCGGCACAGTTGCCAAACTCTGCATTTTGCGGAGTATTTTTTGGGGAGGTGAAGCTGGACTTCCCACACCTGATCCACTCTGCAAAGTGGGGAAAATCCACCAACTTTTTTGTGGAGTGAATTTTCCCCATTTCACACATCTCGTAGTTAGAGGGAATAATCTGACATTTAAACAGTTTGAGGGGGTATGTGGTAAATATTGTTTAATATTTGTTAATAAATTAGAGTACATCCATCAGATAAAAAAGTACTTTTCAACTCTTTACATGAGCACCCCCCCCAAGCAGGTTGCATACTTGCCTCTGATGCTGAAAGATTGGAAGGCTGTGGGTTCCATCCCCACACCAGGAACTTGGGTTAAATCCCAATACTGACACTGCAGTGCAGCATTAGGGGAGTGCTGCACTCCTGAAATACTGCCTTTCAGATGAGGCATTAAACCAAGTTTCTGTCTCCTGTTCAGATGGATGTTAAAGCTCTGATGGCATCTCTTGAAAAGAGTAAAGGGAATTTCCATGGTATCCTGGCCAAATTTCTCCATTCACTAAAAGTACCACCAACAGCATAATCTGGTTCAATGTCAGTTGGTTTCCATCTGCATCCCGCCTCCCCAGGATGAGGCAGAATTGCCTAGTTCTCCTTTCCTGGTCAAAAATAAATAAATGTATTTAAAGTTTAGGATTCAATACCTTTGAGCGAGAATCTCGTTTACAAAGGCTCCAAGTCAGACATGTAACAGGACAGTACACAAAATGGAAGTACAAAACAGGATCCTATGTGACAGTAGCATTACATAAAATATGTTTTTATTGACTTCTCAGATTAAGACCTTTGAGCTAACTAGCTAGTTTACAAAGGTTCCACATTGGTAAAAAACAAAACAGACAATAGACAAATACACACAAATTACAGTTGCATTACAATCTAAGATACAGGGAACAATAGGTAATTTAATAATTGAACTCAGTTGCAGTTAATAGCAAGAGTTTCATCACCCAGGGAATTACATATAAGGTGGATATAAGGAGGCTGACGGAGCTGTGAGGGGGTAGTATAACCTTGACCAAGTAGGAGCCAGGGATATGAAGGAGGGAGAAGGGTTCAGAGAGTAGGTCGTCGAGAGATTAGAAGTTGGAGTGGCAAAGGGATCTAGCAGGAGGGTTTTGTTGTTAAGAGTGTAGTGCGAGGTCTTTATTAAGAGGGTAAAGGGAGTGCAGGATTCACCCATGGGGTTTCATTATGGAAGGTAAGGAGTATGGGTGGACTTAAGATGGATGGGGAAGGGGGGAAGGGAAATATGGAAAAGACCCAGAAAGTGAGGAAACAATGGATAGGTATAGGGGTGGAGATAGTCTAAATGGGCAGAGAGGGGAGTTGAAAAGGAGTACACAGTAGATAATGATAGGCAGAAAGATACAGGGGAGGTAGGAGGAGGGAGGCAAGTTCGCTGTTAGAAGATGCAAGTGAGTGAACGTAAAGGCTGCTAGTGAGCGATGTCACAGTCGCACGTACTGAGGGCTGCCAGGTGAGCGTGCAAATTGGTTTTAAAGGGACCAAGTTTTGGTTCAGCGACCAGTTCAGTGCTGAGAGAATTAAGCCAAAGGGGGGACTCTGTACGCAAAGGATCTCTGTCCTAGTGACGTGCGGTGAAAAGGGATATGAAAGCTAGCATTACTGGAGCCCCTGTTTTTTTTGGAGGAGGTAGAGTGGCTAAGAAGTTTGTCCACTCCAGAGGATAAATAACAATCACACTGGTTACAATTTACATATAAGCTGCAAAAAACAAGTGATGTTCACAAGTGCCTAAAATATTTACATCACTTTCGAAGTGTGATACAGCCCTTCATTATGAAAAAGACAATGGTTCCAGGCTAAGCCCAGGTTCGGAGCACAGGAGGCTAGAAGCAGCCTAAGGTGGCTTTATGCAGGGAAAAACATAGGGGGAATGTGGACATGGGGGGAGTGGGTGGGGGTAAGTACAGAGACACACAGGGATAAAGACATATGGGAGAGAGGAGAACTGGAGAGGGCTCCGCCAGGCTTAGAGGGTACATTAAATAAGTACACAAGGTGTCTGGAAGCTGCAGCTCTCTAACCCACTATGTTTTGATGCATTTGAGCCCTGTACAGCACGAAGATGATTGCAAATGGTGCAAACCACAAGAACTTTAGTACAGTTAGTGCAATGGTTCTTATCGCAGAACTGATATCCTTAGCATAGACAATCTGGACACTAATTGTCATTAATTTTGTGGTGCCTTGTACGCAAACTATAAGACAGAATTCCAAAATCTAATGGACTTTAACAACACTTATCTTAGCCAAACTGTTGGAAAATCCAGTTGTTCCCCTTTAACTTATTACACAGCGGTAAGATTATATTACTAAGTACTGGTGGGCTCACCATTTAATTACTCTTTAAAACAAACACTCAGAGAATTTTATAATGAAAGCGCAATGCTACTGCAGAAAGCTGGGGGCAGGGAACAGGTTATTCCAATTGTCAATTCAATTATGACTTTGATACGGTAACAGAAATAATTTTTTTAAAATGTATGATTACCAATTAAATATATTCTGTATATCTCCATTTATCATGAATTGTAATTATTATTTAATTGCTAATTCTGAATTAATTTAAGATCCATTAGCCCTTCTTCTGAGGTCTCATTTACTCCCTCATAGAAAAGAAACCACTGCAAGCCCAAAGTAGACCCTTTTGTGTAGGCTGATGTGTGAGTGTGTATAAGGTTTTAAAGCCTTTCTTTAAATAGATGGTGTGCTGGGAGTGGAGGAGTGCAGCAGTTTAGGATTAGATTGTTTAGTTTATGCTTACTATGGAAATTGAAATGGCTATGTGCAGCACTGCGTTACTATCAAGTTATTGTGTGTTTCTCTGAGTAAGTGATACTATTACTTTATTTGTAACATATTGTTTAGTTTTAGTTGGCTGCCACCTTACCTGGGACACATCAGAAACTGACAGCCCCAAGCACAGTTCCACAAAGTCTGGTGGTGATATACACAGGGTAAACAGGTGCCCAGCAGTGCCACCAGACAATTGTTTTGCCATTAACAATACTGGAGTAATCTCACCGAGAGTGAAGTCCCTCCCTGCAACAGTGTCAGGTGACACTACATGCAAGTGCTCTCACCAGTATGTTAGTGGGCACAAATGGGGTTTGCACCTGTTTACACCTGCTAACATACTGGATTGCAAGAGTCCCATGGGTTAAGGCATGGTTCAGTGCCTGTCACTTGAATCTATGCCATGTTCTCAGCCATGGGCCAACTAAGCTACTGCCACCATTGTCCCCCAAGATCCCTCACCCCATATATTGTGCCCACTTTTAGGCTGCTGTATCTGTGTTGGTGCCAGATATCACTAGTGGTCCTGTGGCCCCCATTGTATACCCAATGAATATTTTTAGTCCCTGGTGTTCAGTGGAACCCTTCTGGATAGATAAAGTCTGAACAAAAATGACATTTTTAACACCTCGTTAGACACGGGAGTAGTACCTATAGACTGGAGGACAGCAAATGCGATCCTCTGCAGCAAAGTGGTAGAAAAGATGAGCCAGGAAATTATAGACCAGTCAGCCTGATGTTTATGGCTGGGAAGGTAATGAAGGCAATACTAAGGGAAGAATTGTAGGACTTGTTGGAAGAACATGGGATTCAGGGCTCCAGGCAGCATGGATTAATTACACGGAGGTTGCGCTAGGTAGATCTCATTGAGTTGTTCAAATGGGTCACCAAGACTACTGACAAACAGCAGACAGTGGATATAACAGACTTTAGTGAGGCTTTGATTCGGTGCCCCATAGTAGACTGGTTAAGAAACTAAGATACCATGGTGTAGAAGAAAGAAAGGAAAAGACGCACAGTGCAGTCGTGAATCGGGAGTTCTTGGAGGAAAGAGAGGTCATGAGTGGAGTGCAACAGGGACCAGTACTAAGTTTTGTCCTTTTCAAGATATTCATATGTGATATAGGGGGGAAGCATGAAAGGTAAGGTCTGCCTATTTGGAGGTGATATGAAGAGTTTTGCAAGAACAGGCACAGAAGAAGGGATAAGAGAACTTAGGGAGGACCTGGGTAGACTAGTAAAATGGTCACAAATCTGGCAACTACGCCTTTAATAAGGAAAAAAAATGCAAAGTTATGCATATAGGTTAAGAATAATTCAGTAGTACAATATGTAACTGGTGGTGGTATTAGAATGCACAAAGGAGGAAAAAGACCTAGTTGTCTTAATATTGAATGACCTCAAAAACACAGCACACTGTAACAGATCTGCAGAACTGGACTGACCCATCAGGATGCCTGGAAATTTCCAGGTGGGCCCCACTCAGTTGATTACCTGGCCACCTTCTAAACTTTGAAATTATTTGCATTTATCATCTTTTTTTCTAATTAAACGGGGTATGTGGGGCACTGTAGGTAAACATAAGATGCAAAACACAGAGCTGGTGTATCAAATTTAAGTGGAATGCTGATATGAGTGGGTCATACTGGGCTCTCCCTTATTGATTTTCCAGGTGGGCCCCCTGTACACCAATCTGACCCTGCAGGTCTGTGAGTAAAGTCAATAGGCTGTTGGGATGACTAGGGAGAGGGATACACAGCAGAAGTAAAGAGGTAATCTTCCCACTAAACTTGCCATTAATGAGGACACATCTGGAGTACTGTGTAAGATACTGGAGTCCATACATGAGAAATGGCTGTGACATGGTAGAGGTAGTAAAACTTAGGGCAACAAAGATGATACATGGCCTAGGGGACATGATGTATGAGGAGAAAATGTGGAAGTTAGATATGCATACTCCTGAGAAAAGAAGGGAGAAAGGAGATATGATACAAACACACAAGTACATTACCTATGTGGAATAAACAGAGTGAGCTAAAAGGCCATTTTTATATTAAGTATCAATACTGGAACCAGAAGGACCTCATTGAAACTGGCAGAGGGGAGATTTACAAAGGACATGCATAAGCACTTTTTCACTGAAAGGGTAGTAGAACAAATGGAACAGACTACTGAAGGATGCAATAAGTGCCAAAAAGGTAGTGACATTTTATTAACTGTTGCCCTGATGGAAAAGGATTTTTTCCTTCGAAACATTGTCAGGTAACTTTGAGAGTACTGTGACCAATGATTATAAAATAATAATTGTGAAAATTGAAGAATATATGTGGTGAGTGAATCTATTTCTCCAGAAACGGTATAGCCTTTATCTGCTGTCAATGTTTATGTATTTCTGAATCTACAATAAAACAAAAGATTAGTTTATTTATTTATTTATTTATTTATATTGCAATCAGTTTACAACCTTTGAGCCAGGGGCTCATTTCCAAAGGTACCTCGTCAACAATGGTAGATAATACAGATAATACAGAAAGCAGGGTACATACAAAAGAAGAGCATGAGTATAAACAGACACGCATAAATGGCACATGGTTACAGCAAACATTGGTAGTGTAATACAGAGCAAAATATGGTATAATTGACAACAGGAGAATAACAGGGTTTAGCAGCATAACGGTATGTCATGGAAGTGTGATAACAGCCAAACAGGTCTACTGTGTCAGATTACAAGGAATGTAAGGCATGAGACAGGAACAGTACAGGTAAATCGATAGAGCAGTCACACCAGTCACGTGATATCAGATTACAAGAAGCGTAGGGCCTGAGACAGGAGTAGTACAGAACGGAGGGAGGTATGATCCGTATGGAACAGGGTAGCAAATAAGTTAAGCATAAGCAGCATAAGGAATGCAACGTGGTTCGTTCTAGTCAGTAGTGATACAGTAGGCAGCGGGAATCGTGGCAGTAGTGAAGTTGTTAGAAATAGGGAAGTGAGGGGACGGAGCTACCCAGAGGGCATTGTCAGTGAGAGGGGGGTTTGAGCATCCGTTAGGCACAGGAGCAGCAGCGCTTGCTGAATAGCTCACTTTTGAGGGCATTTTTGAAAGTGGAGATGGTGGGGATTTCAGTGTAGGCCCGAGGAAGAGTGTTGTACCAAGCAGGGGCTCTATGGCAGAAAGATCTCTGTCCAAGTGAAGTCCTAGCACGAGGAACCAGGAAGGTGGCTTTGCAGGAGGTCCGGGTGCTGACTAGGGGCTGTGCTGGGAGGAGGGAGGAAGTCAGCCCGGGAGGAGAAAGTCCTAGTAAGGTTTTTTTTGAAATGAGGCACGTTTGGTAAAGCAGGCATTCGTCGAGGTCAAGCATTGTTGCAAGGTCATAGAGTTGGCAGGTATGAGTGAGCCTAGGGGCCCCAGTGATTAGCCTGCAAGCCTTATTTAGGAGGAGGCGGATTTTGTTGAGGGCCGTCATGTTGGCAGCACCATAGACAGGTAGCCATAGTCCACCGGGACAAAATGGGGAGATGTAACTGCAAGCTGGGTGTCGGGGAGACAGTTTTTGTAGCGGTACAGGATACCGAGTCGGATATTGGTTACAGAAGTGAGTGCGTCGATGTGGGTATGGTAGGAGAGGGCTGAGTCAAATAAGATCCCTAGATACTTATAGGATTGGACTTGCTCCAGTTGTAGTTTAGAGCTGGAAAGGATACGGAGAGGGGAGTTGGATGATTTGTTTTGAGGGTGGGCGAAGAGCATGGTTTTAGATTTTTTAAGATTTATGACCAATCTATGCTCTTTAAGCCAAGTTTCAGTGCAGTCATAGGCCCTTTGTAGGGAAACCTGGAGGGAAGTGGGGTTACGGTCAGTGGCAAAGAGGACGGTATCATCTGCGTACAGCAGAATTTTCCCAGGGCACGCACTGGGCAGGGTGTTAAGGTATAGCGAGAAGAGAAGGGGCCCCAGGATGGAGCCCTGTGGAACCCCTGAGAGGATCGAACGTGGGTCAGAAAGAGTCCCACCAATTTTGACTCGTTGGGAGAGGGCGGAAAGGTAGCTGGAGCACCAAGCAAGTGGTCCAGCAGCAAAACCAGCATGACAGAGGGCTTCCAGTAGTAGGGGGTGGGAGACCGTGTCAAAGGCCTTTGATAGGTCAAGGAACACGGCCCCCGCCAGGGAGCCAGTATCCAATGAGGAGTGAAGGAAGGAAGGAAGCGAATTCAATAAGAGCAGTGCTAGTACTGTGTCCTGCGCGGAAGCTGTGCTGTTCAGGGCAGAGGATGTTGTATTTGGTCAGGTATTCAGTTATTTGTGCAGCAACTAGTTTTTCCAGCGCCTTGGAAAGGGGTGGGAGAATGGAGATCGGTCGATAGTTCCCAGCTAAGGACCTGTCACCCCCTTTATGGATTGGAGTAACCGTTGCAGTTTTCCATGAGGAGGGGAATTGTCCCAGGCAGATGGATTTGTTAAGAAGGCAGGTGAGTGGGGTGAGGACTTGATCCAGGACCAACTGGAGAATTTTGTGATCCAGGGAGATGTCACTGGGACTGTTGCCTTTTAGTGCACGGGTCAGGTGCAGTCTGGCTTCCTGGGTAGTAACCCTATGAAGGTGGAAGCAAGGGTGATGGAGGGCAGGGGTAGGATGGGGGGGTGGCTGATCAAAGAAGTTACTGGGGAGGATTGGGCTAAGGTCTGTAAAGGCGGTGTTGAGGAGGTTTGCAATGTCGGCGGGGTCTGTGATGGTGGTGTTGTTGGTGGTAATCTGGGATGGGGAGGGAGGCGGTGTTCCCATTCAGTTGTTTGACCTTAACCCAGAAGGTACGGGCGTTCCCCCAGGAGGCAGTGAGGGTGGCCTGATAGTGGTCGGCCTTGGCTTTCCTGATTGCCCATGTACACTTATTCCACGCAGCATTGTAGGCCTGTCTGTCAGCTGGGTGCCTAGTTTCTATGGCACGGTACCAAAGGTTGTCCCTGTGCCTGAGCAGCAGTGAGAGTGCAGGGGTAATCCAGGGCAGGTTAGGTCTTTTGGAGCGGACGGCAGAGAGGGGAGCAAAGAGATCGCAGGCTTTATTAAAGGTGGAGGTAAAGAAGGCAAGAGTGGTATCTATATCAGGTGCATGGAGAATCGGGGACCAGTCTTGCAGTTCAAGGTACATTTAAGGTTTTTAGGCCATAAGGTCTGAAGCCATGGGGAGCGCTGTGCAGTGGGTTGGGGTAGGGTGGCCAACCAGCGGAAGAGCACAGGGGAGTGGTCACTGAGTGAATCAGGGAGGACTTGGATGTCCAGGATTTTAGGGGGGCGGTTAGTGATGATGACATCAAGGAGGGTGCTAGTACCTCTCTTGGGGTTCACACGTGTGGGTTGGGAGACTAGTTGGGTTAGATCCAGAGCTGTGAAGGAGTCCCGAGTGGGGAGGATGAGGACAAAACCAGTTCACATTGAGGGTCCCCAACTATGATTTTTCAACATTGTGGGGAAGGGTGTGGAGCAGTCAGTGAGGGATAATAGAGCTGGGTTTTTGAACCTGGGCGGTATGTAGGCAGTGGTGAGGTAAAGGGGGGATCTGGCGGGGTCCAGGGTAAGCTTAATGGTGAGGGCTTGGGCCCCATTTACAAGGACCGGTGCAGGGAGGGCGAGACCAGTGAGGGAGCTCCTGGTGTAGATAGAGCAGCCTCCCCCACGTTTGGTTACTTGATCCTCACGATATAGGGTGTAGCCAGGGAGGGTAACAAGGGAGTCAGGGGTGGAATTAGATAGCCACGTTTCCACCAGCGCAATGATGTCAGGTTTGTGCTGAGAGACCCAACATTGGAGAGAGTCGAATTTTTTCAGGACGCTGCATATATTCATGGAGGCAATCAGCAGTCCGGGACGCCCTCCTGCTGAGGTGGTCCTGGTGGGTCCGGGGTTAGGGTGGATATTGCCAGATAAGAGTAGTAGGAGGACAACAGTTCTGGCCAGGGCACGGCGGTATAGATTAAGCCTACGGCTAGGAGGAGTTGGGGGTGGGATCGTAGAGGAGCAGGGGATAGGTAGGGATTTAACGGCAGGGAGGGCAAGGATAGCGAGCTGTCCGAAAAGGGTGGTGGGAGGGAGGGTGAGTGGCAAGGAGATGGGAGTTGTTGGTCAGTGCGTGGACATAGTAGGGTGAGTAGGAACTAAGTTGGTGGGAATTAAAGGTGAAATAGCCTGTAACCTAGGGGAGATAAACGGCTGGAGGGAGGAGGAACCAGGAGGAGGATGACGGGGAGGGAGTTTAATAGTAGGTGAACTAGCATGGTAAACAGGTGGTAGTAGAGTAGGGAGTTAAGATAGCTGTACTGCCTCCTAGAGAGTGTGGCTGCCACTTTAGATTAGTGGCAGTGACACGGACTCTGGTGGTCAGGGTACAGGGTTCAAGTCCCAACTAGGGCAGCACAGAATATGCCTGGGAGAGGGCGGAGAGCCGTAGTCTAGGGGACAACGTAGGCTGGGAAATGTGCCTCCTCTGGGGTGGTATATAGTGACTCCTAGTGGTCACTGGGTGTAGGTACAGGGGAGGAGGGGTGGGTCTAAGGGTGGATGGGTATTTGGAAGACAAAGGGGGGAAGGTGAGGATGGGGTTAGGGCAGAGGAGGGAGTATTGGCGGAGTGGTGCAGGAGAGGTGAAAGGAGGAGTCCAGGGTAGGTAGGCAGACAACAGGAAGTGCATCAGCAGTGGGGTCCCTCTAGTGGTATGCTGATATAATCTGCAAATGAGAAAGTGGGGAGTTAGAAATATTGGCAGACAGGAAGTGATGTCAGGGACCCACACGCGAAGCGTGTTGACGGGCTAACCCCCCTCACAAACGCTGCTGCTGCTAAATGAGGTAGTTTAATTACCTCAGTGCAGCTGCTGGCTTCTACGAGCTCCCTGGGGGGAGTGATGTTGCTTCTGGGGCCTGGGTTGATCATTTAAATATGGATATAGGTTGGCCTAAACATATTCTGTGTGAGACAAACCTATAAAGCAGCAGTACTGTACTAACTGAGCTATGGATGTGGGTAGGGGGACTGCAAAGTCTCATTTGTTCCTGTTAGACATGCTCAGGTATCCCCGCTAACCTGGAGACTGATGGTGATTAGAGTTGAACAGGATGGGGAATTCTGCCATCCAAATTCACGTCGAATGGCAGTTCTTCTTCTGAAATTCTTTCCAGATGTTCTTTTTCAATTCCAAAAAGCACTTCTGTGTAAACCAGGAATAACCTTCCATGGATTACCTGAAAAAGGCGACGGGTGAGTAAGTAGGCATTTCACCTGAACTGTGAGACAGATGAGTAAGTCTACTGTTACCTGTACAGTGGGACAGATGTGTAAGCAGCAGTTCTCTGAACATAAACATGTTAGTAAGCAGGCAGTACAGAGGAACAAGTGAGTAAGTAAGCAGTTACCTAAATAGTGAGAAAGGCAAGTAACCATACTGTTACGTGAACAGAGGGACAGTTACCTAAATAGTGAGACGTGAGTAACCAGACTAGATCGGAGCTTTAACTAGAGCACTCTCCCAGGACAGTAATATGCCCCATAACCTTCACCCCTGTAGGATGGATACCCTCATGCAACAACAATGATGCAGTCTACTTGTGCTTCCCTTTCATCATAATACACTTTCTCTTCACAGGATCACCAATAGAAACTTCCCTATTCTGCAAACTGACCCCAATATCGATGCTTCCTTTACACAGCCACCAATTGCCTCCTACTGTTGACCACCCAACCCGCAGAATCTCCTGGTACAAAGCAGCCTACACACTCCTAGTGATTCCTCTCTACTAGGTACCAAAGCTTGCAACAGAACTCACTAGTGTTGCTTAAATAGTATCCTAGAAATCAGGATATCAACAGATACCTCCAATTTGGTCAGATAGTTGCTGTGGTAGGATAGTAGTGTTATCTGACCATGGGTCCTACCAACTAGGATACCAGGTTCCTAACTACAATACCTGGATCCTAACCAGGATCCATCACTATCTGACCTAGGATCCGTGGATCCTAACTACAATACCTGGATCCTAACCAGAATCCATCACTATCTGGTCCCGGATCCTATCTGCCCTAGGATCTGTGGATCCTAACTAGGATACCTGGATCCTAACTAGGATCCATCACTATCTGACCCTGGATCCTGCATCTGTCTTTGGCAGGATATCTGGTAGGATCCAAGTCAGGATATCAGCACTGTATGACAGATAGTGGTAGGATCCACAAAAGCACTATCTGAGCAACAGGTCTGCAAATCTGAAAAAGGGACCTTCAGGGCTCAGTGGGCCTACCCGGTCAACAAAATTTAATAAATAAATAAATAAAACACTAGAACTCACTGTTATACCTGCAAATTTATTTCTAGAGTCACTGAAATTAAGTCCCACATGTGTTTTTTACATCATCAAGAAGTCCTCATGCACTTCCACCAATGTGATATATTGTATTCTTTGCAGGAAGTGTGCAGCTGTCTAATTCACTCCTATCTCATGCCCTTCCAATTTCCCTCCTCTAAAGTACCTTCCCCCCTCCCTCCTTCTTCTGGCCCTCTACCACTGCCTCATCCAACCTCTCTCTCCCACGCTCCCCCCTCCCTCTACCCCCCTTTTTTTTAAATCCCCTGCCTGTTCCCCTTCCCCTTGCAGGGTTCTCAGCATCCTGAAGGGGAGCATGTCCAGTTTCTTGCACACTATGAACGTATAGGACAATTAAATATCACTCAGTGTTCTTTACCTCCACCTACTATAAGTACTATAAATACTTGTCTCCCATGCATGTTTTGTTTGTCCACCTGCCCACTTCCTCGATCTACCAGCTTTGCTCACTGTTCTCAATTCTGCACCATTGTCTTAAGCTGGCTTTGTTCACTAAGATTATTCTCTTATATTGTGTACTAAATGTACCACCCTGACTCCATGATGTGTGTTGTATGTTGCTACCTTCCACAATGATTCCAGGATGTTGCTGCGCTTAGTTAGATAATTGAATTATAGCTAAAGAAAAGTACTTGTTATATCTATGTTATGTACATGTTATTATTTGGCTTGTAATGTAATGCACATGTTTATTGTCTCTACTGAAGTTTTCACCTCCTCCCTCTGTAACCTCCCACCCCCCCGGACGCTTCTGGGAACGAGCTGTTCACAGTTCATGTTGCTGTCCTGGTGAATCTTTTCTAAATAAATAGAATAAGACATCGGAGAAACTGGCAGATGCCTGGCTGAATGAATCAGGAAACATTACAGGGCAGTCAGGAATGGAGACACTGATAAACCCATTGTATCCCACCGTACCTCCAGGGACCACAGTGTCAATGGTCATTCTGTTTGTGTCCTTTGACAGGGTTTCTGGGATGCTGACCAAAGAAAAACATGGAAACCAAGCTGATCATCTGCCTAGGCTCCCAGCAGTCCTCCATTTTAAATAACAGACTTATTTTCTATTACTGTTTTCCAGTCACCTTATGGTTTACCACTGTAGTCTTACCCCCACCCCTGTCATGCCTTTGCTTGCACGTGTGCATCATATGTTTGCACGTGTGGGTGTGGAAGGGGCATATTCACCTGGGCATTCCAACTATGTGTGCACATCTATTTTAATTTTCCACCAGTGTCTTTATCTCTGTCTCTTTCCCCCACATTTGTACCTTTCAGCCTCCTTACTAGGCCCTGTTAATTAGTCCCCACTTGAGGACTCCTCAACGTATTCTGTCCTGCTATGCCTTCTCATACCCATCACCTTTTTGTTATGCAGAGTCTTTTCTTACCTTGCCTATTATCACTTTTTCTCCCAGATCCTCCCCCTATTTTCTTTCCTCGCATACTATAGCCATTATTTCCCCTTAGCTCTCCACTAACTTTGCTTTTCTCTTTTTCAGATAATTCTTAAAGAAGATCTATGGTCGAAACATTGATTCTAACTCTATTTTCAGTATGCATTTAATATTGCCATTTTGTGGAGCAACTCACAGCCTACTTAGCTGAGAGGTGGGAGAAGATGCGGAAGAGTCATGACTCCAACTCCTCTTGATGTAACCGTAAAAACACATGTAAATATGGAAAATCAAGTGAAAGGTATTAATTGATAAGAATATTGATACTTTTCAAGATATGAAGTCCTGAAGGGGTGGACTGTTTGAATGGAGGGTGGGTGGTGAGGAGGGAAGGGGGGATGGGGGGGTGTCTTTGCATTGTAATTGAAAAGCTCAATGCAACGTTGCTTTTTTAAATGTATATGTTGGATTGGATTTGTCTAATAAAGAATATTAAGTAGCAAAAAAAAAAAAATATTGACATTTTGTTTTGTTTTCAGACTAGATTTCCTTGATTGGGTGAACAGGGAAATGGATCAGGGTGGGGCAGTGGACGTGACCTACTTAGCTTACAGCAAGGCTTTTGAAATAATTCCACATAGGAGACTCATAAGGAAACTGGGCAGCTTAGGGGTGGGTCCAAAGGTGGTAAGCTGGGCAACAAATTGGTGAAGGATAGGTGAAAGAGGGTGGTGGTGGTGCAGTAACTGGAGTTCACTCCAGGGAAGGGAGGGTGACCAGCGGCCTGTCACAGGGCTCAGTACTGGGGCCAGACCTCTTTAATGTCTTCATAAGTGACATTGCAGATGAGCTGGAAGGGAAGGTCTGCCTCTTTGTGGATGACACCAAAATCTGCAATGGGGTAGACACCCCAGAGGGTTAGAAAGAAGGTACAGAGACCTGAGAAAACTTGAGGTAGTACTTAGGGGCATGGCAGCTAGGTTTCAATGTGAAAAAGTGCAAAATCATGCACTTAGGGCACAGAAACCCAGAGACAGAGTGCTATATGGGAGAAGAGGTATTTGCAGTTAATAAGCAGGACAGAGACCTGGGAGTAATCGCATTTGATCATCTCAGGATGGTGAGGCAATGAAGCGAGGCAGTGGGTAGGACCAGTGGGATGCTGGGGTGCATAGGGAGGGTTATCACCTGCAGAAAGAGGGAGATGGTATTGCCACTGTATCACTCCCTGGTGAGACCCACCTGGTGTATTCTGTCCAGTTCTGGAGACCAAATCGCAGGAAGGACATGGACAGAATGGAGGCAGTTCAGAGGAGGGCAACTAAATTGGTGCAGGTTCTACATCAGAAGCCCTATGAAGAGAGACTGAATGACCTCAATATGTAGGGAGAGGGAGGGGGATATAATAGAGACCTATAAATACCTCACAGGGTAAAAAGGGTACAGGAGGGAAGTATTATTCAGAGGAAAAGATGCACGAGATCAAGGGGACATGTGATTAAGCTGGAATGGGGTAAATTCAAGAGATATATGAGGAAAGCCCTTTTCAACGAGTCACTCGATACGGCAGTGGTTCCAGAGGACTGGAGGAGTGCAGAAGCAGTCCCTCTTCACAAAGGCGGGAGTAGGGAGGAGGCTGGAAACTAAAGACCAGTCAGCCTCACCACAATAGTGTGGAAAATTATGGAATCACTACTTAAAGAAAGAATTGTGGAACACCTTGAATCCAGCAGAGCACAGGATCTAAGACAGCATGATTCACAGTGGGAAGATCTTGTCAAACAAATCTAATTGATTTCTTTGACTGGGCGACTAGGGAAGAGGATCAAGGGGAAGAATGAATGTGGACTACCCGAATTTCACTAAAGCCCTTCAATACCGTTCCACATAGAAGACTTGTGAACAAACTGGGCAGCATGGGAGTGGGTCACAAGGTGGTAAACTGGATTAGA
The DNA here is from genome assembly GCA_016271365.2 of Neoceratodus forsteri. Taxonomy (NCBI): domain Eukaryota; kingdom Metazoa; phylum Chordata; order Ceratodontiformes; family Ceratodontidae; genus Neoceratodus; species Neoceratodus forsteri. Next base: position 13,046,698 of record JADMNL010000027.1, read on the forward strand.
AATTGGCTGAGTGATAGAAGACAGAGGGTGGTGGTAAATGGTGCTCAATCTGAGGAATAGTGGGCGAGCAGTGAGGTGCATCACGGATCAGTTCTTGGGCCAGTCCTGTTCAATGTCTTCATAAGTGACATTGCAGAGGGTCTGGAAGGAAGGTGTGTTTCTTTGCAGATGACACTAAGATCTGCAGCAGGGTGGATGCTCTGGGAGAGGTGGAAAAAATGAGGAGGGACCTAGGTAAACTTGAGGAATGGTCCAGAGTGTGGCAGCTGAGATTCAATGTGAAAAAGTACAAAATCATGCATTTGGGGCGCAAGAACCCAGGGGAGGATTACATGATAGGGGGAAGATACTGACAGTCACCAAACAGGAAAATAATTTGGGAGTAATCATATCTGATGACCTAAAATTGACCAAACAATGTGCCAAGTCTGTGGGTAGAGTCAATGAGATGCTGGGGTACATAGGGAGAGGTATCACCAGCAGAAGAAAAGAGGTGGTGATGCCACTGTACTGATTATTGGTGAGGCCTCATTTGGAGTACTATGTCCAGTTCTGGAAGTCGCATCTCCATAAGAACATAGACATGGTGGAGGCAGTTCAAAGAAGGGCAACGAACATAGTGCAAGGCCTGCACCAAAAGTTATATGAGGAGAGATTGGGAGACCTCAATATGTATACCCAGGAGGAGAGGAGAGACATGATAGAAACCTACAGATATCTAAAGGGCATAAATAGGGTATTGGAGGGCAGCATCTTTCAGAAAAGGAGATGTTCAGAAATGAGGGAGCATGACATGAGTTTGGAAGGGGGTAGACTAAGAGGTATTGTGAGGAAGTATTTCTTCATGGAAAGGGAGGTGGATGCATGGAATAGACTCCCAGTGGAATTGATGGGGACAAACACAGTGGGGGAATTTAAAAATGCATGGGACAGGCATAGGGGAATCCTAGCGATAGGAATGAAAAGGTAAAGCCGGAGATTAAGGAGGGTCTGCGGATTTTGCAGTAGGTAGGGAAAATAGGCAGACTGGATGGGCCTAGCAGTCCTTATGTGCCATCAGTTTCTATGATTCTATGTTTCTAAATACTTCTTCACTGAAGGAGTGGTAGATGCCTGGAACAGTCTTCCAGCAGAGATGGTGGGGATGAAAATAGTGGTGGGCTTCAATCTTGCATGGGATAGGCACAAGGGAATCTTAGTGAGAAATAAGAGGGAGAGGGAGTGGGAGATTAAGTAGGGTCTGCAGTAACAGTACAGGCAGGGAAAAAAAATGGGCAGACTGGGTGGGCCAAGCAGTGCTTATCTGACATCAAATTCTATGTTTCTATGTTTCTGTCACTAGAATGGGGGGAGAGGTGAGTAAGCAGGTAGTTACCTAAATAGGAGACAGGCTAGTAACCATACAGTTACCTAAACAGAGGGACAGGTGAGTAAACAGGCAGTTACCTGAAAAGGGAGACAGATAAGTAAGCAGGCAGCTACCTAAACAGTGAGACAGGTAAGTAAGCATGTAGTTACCTAAACAGTGAGACAGATGAGTAAACGTGTTGCTGCCTAAACTGGGAGAAAGATTAGTAAGCACGCAGTTACTCGAACAGTGAGATAGGTGGTTAAGTATGCACTTACCCTAAAAGTGAGTAATTATGCTGTTGCCTGAACAGTGAGACAAGTGAGTAAGCATGCTGTACCTGAACAGTTAGAATGGTGATTAAGCATGCAGTTACCTAAACAGTGAGACAGCATATTGTGCATGCTGTTCTTTGAACAATGAGACAAATTGGCAGGCAGTTATCTGAACAGTGAGATAGGTGATTATGCGTGCTGTTACCTGAACTGTCAAGATAGGTTATCAAGCATGCAGTTACCTGGACAGTGAGAAAGGTTATGAAGCACGCTGTTGTTTGAACAGTGATGTAGCTGATTAAACATACTGTTACCTGAATTGTGAAATAGGTAAGTAAGCACGCTGTTGCCTGTATAGTGAGAAAGTTGATTAAACATGCTTTTACCTGGCCAGTAAGACAGCCGATTAAACATGATGTTACTGTAACAGTGAAACAGGTTACTAAGAATGCCGTTTCCTGAATTGTGAGTCAGGTTGTTAAGCATACTCCTACCTGAAGAGTGAGACAGGTGATTAAGCATGCTGTTACCTGAACAGTGAAACGGGTTATTAGGCATACTGTTACCCAATCACTGAGACAGATGGTTAAACATGCTGGTACCTGAACAGTGAGACATTTTGTTACTAGAACAGCGATAGTTGATTAAACATGCTGTTACCTGGCCATTGAGATAGATGAGTGACCATGCTGTTACCTGAACAAAGACAGCTGGTTAAACATGCTGTTACCTGAACAGTGAGACAAGTGAGCAAGCATTCAGTTACGTAAACAGTGAGAAAGGTGAATAATCATGCAGCTGCCTGATCAGAGAGAGAAAGGTGACTGCATGCAGTTACCTGAACAGTGAGACAAGTTAGTAGGCAAGCTGTTATTTATTTATTTGAAATGTTTCACCAGGAAAGGCACACTGAGCTAGAACGGCTTGTTTCCAGATGCGTCCTGGGGTTAGGGGGACGTGGGTAAGTACAACGGGTTTATACTACAATATGATACAATATATGAGGTTTCAACAGAGTACACAAATTCAAGATAACAATGAACAGATATATTCAGTTTGAGTTTGGAGCAAACAACCAGCGTATGTGAATTAAATAATGATATTCAAAAAAAAAATTGAATTAAATTAAATTAAGCATGGGAGGCAATTCCCTTGGAGCAGAGGGGAGCAGCAGAGAAAGCAGAGAGGAAGACAGGTGAGACGGGGAGGAGGGGGAAGGTGAAGGAGAGGCACATCTTCATCCCTCTGGGATGATAACCCCACAAGGGCCAGACACGGCAGGGTGGACACTGAGTCCATGCACTGTTTTCCAGACCTGTAAGAGTGAATAGGGAGGGGAGCTGCAGACCTTTTCTCCCCCCTTTGAGATGAAAATCCCACGAGAGCCAGGCACTGCTGGATGAACACCCAGTTAGTGTACTGGTTTATAGGCCTGCCATGAGAAAGTAGGGGTGGAGGTAGGGCTGAAGTAGAAGAGTCAGATTGGGAGGGAGAAAAGGATAGGAATTGGGGCAGAGGTATGGGGGATAAAAAAATGGAGGGGGGATTATGAGGAGGGATTAGGGGAGAGGGAGGGATAGCTAACTGAGCAGTGAGGCCATTGGTTAAGCATGCTGTTGCTTGAACAGTGAGACAGGTGAGTCAACAGACTGTTACTTGAGCAGTGAGACAAATGTATACATAGGCAATTGTATGAACAGTGACACAAGTGCTGAAGCAGGCTGTTTTCATGGCTATGTCAAAGACCACTTCTGCCACTAAAATACTATATGCAGCAAAGATACACACAATTTATTGCAGTCAGGAAACCCTCCTGTAATCTCACATCACATGAATTTTCCCTTTAAATTTTGTATGCTTTTTCTCCTTACAGCTGGCACCCACCGATCCTTCCCTACACGTATAGCCCAATCACCCACCTTCTCCAGGACATGCCTCTCCCTCTTACACCCCTGGCTTGCCCCCCAGGGGTGGGACCATCTGAAGGGGCCCCTCTTACCTCCCAATGGAGACTGGGTAGGAGCTCGAGGGAGAGCACCATGTTTTGCAGTGGGTGGAGCCTGCTGCAGGAAGGGGGGTGAACATCCTTTTGCTATGGCTGTTGCTCCTTTTTCCAATTTTCTCCCCTTGCAGATAGCAAGAAGGTCTCCTGACATCCATGCACACATATGCGTGCACATGCACGTCAGTGCTCATCAGCACCCATCCCTCAGTTCACGACTCTGCTTTACTGCTACCTGTGGCACCCAGGTGGCAGTAGCACAGCGGAGACTGACTGTTCCTTCTCCCCAAGGTGCAGAGTGTCCCTGGGATTCTCAGCTCACCTCCCCTGGCCATCCCTCTGACAACCCAGGCTCTTTTCTGGACTTTGGTCACCAGCGTCAGGAGCGGTAGCACTACCACCATGCTAGCAGCGCGGCATATCATCTGCAATTTTAGGAATCTAGTTTTACTCTAGGTATATTTTGCAATGCCATCCGTAACAGCTCAAATGGGTAGCTACTGTACTAATATCAGATGAGATAAACATAAACCGATATGGCGGCAACTGAACCAGACTGATCGGCCCGGGTCAGTAAGCTTATTCCATATATGTAACTGCTTATCACCGCCTACCTATGATTTCCTCATAGTCTGCTTCTTTTTGAAGCCACAAATCAACATCTATATTCCAAATGCACATAAAATTGTTACTTTGATGATCTTAACTAGCAATATAGCTATATATAAGTATCTTTTGTGCAAAAAATTCCACATTAAAAAAAAATCTGTTTATAGTATATGGTTAGGGCTTATTGTGCATGGATATCAGTGGCTACTCAAAAGTTGTTGAGCACATTCTAAAAGTTGTTCTGCACATTCTAAAAGTTGTAGTGTGTGTTTTATCATCAGTGCACCTGTTTACCTGCTCACGCTGACTCATGTTGACTCACGCTTTCATTTTCATTAGCACGACTTACGCAGGCTACAGCTTGCCTTCGTGACCACACTAGTGGTTCATGATGCCCATCCTCAGGATGTGTGAGGGGATTCCCCTCAGAGCACAGTAGCGCTTACTAGACAGAGCCGCCTCTCTACTCACTCTCTCTGCAACAGCGTTCACTCACTCCCTCTGTACCGGATTTCAAATTTTTTTGATCTATAGGAAGTGCTTCCTTTGCAGAGCCACTCTCTCTCTCTCTGTACTGGTGCTCGGCGCCACTTGCTAGTTCCTCTGCAGAGCCATATACTATGAAAAATAAAATATGGGTGACCATAAACAACTTGCCTTGTGTTTCCATCTTGGAGTCAAGATAACAGCACGGACCTCTTGAGCTTTGCTCTCGCGCAAGGTCCATGTTGTTATCTCAACCCCTCAGTGGAAACACAGACTTCCATGTATGGTCACCCATGCATCATTCCTCATGTTTTCAGTATCTTAAATTTGAAATCAGACTTATTGTACTAAATACCAGAAAAGCACGTTACTGTTAGATTAAAATAAAATAACTTTTTTATTACCTTTTAGTTAACTCTATTCACAGAGCTCCACATTTCATTCCCCAGGCACGGGCCATGACAGCGGGCACCTGTTTCCAGGTTAATACTCATTGTGACGCAACATGGTTGCCTAGGCAACAGCACACTGAATGTGAAGGCTCCCCATAGTTCTGGCTGTGATCCAGTAACCTACTTTATTAACAGAAAACAAACTTTAATCAACATATTCAACTGCTGACTTTGCATGCAAAACCTCCAACAGTAAATACTGTGCTCTGCTTTACTATACCCATTTAGAACTTTTCTCCCATGCTGGCTGCTAACAGCATTAGCAGTTCTTGTACTTCATGGCACTCTGGCTGTCTCCTGATAAGGCCACATCAATCCAATGCAGTAAATGCTCTGAATCTTTCTCTACTTATCAGAAATGATTCATCGACTGGTAACACTGATAAAGTGATCAGAGGCATTTGTCTGTCCATCCAGCTTTCCTTCTATACATCCATGCAGGACTGTGTGTGTGTGTGTGTGTGTGTGTGTGTGTGTGTGTTTGTGTGCATGTGCACATGTACGTGCATATGTGTGTGTGTGTGTTGCATTAGACTTTGATTGCTATCAGTTTTGACTATGAATGAACTCTGCATATGACCCCAGTGTTATGGAAATACTACCTGATGTTATAATTATTATTAATAATATTAATTATTATTATAAGATGTAATAATCATCAATTGAATTAAATGGCAAAAATGGCCCCTATAGGGAATGACAAATGCATCAACTCTCTGAGAAAACACATACTAGTACTTCTTTTCCCTCAGTTGCAGCATCAGACACCTGTTACAGACTCCCTCTCCAGCTGAGGAATGCTTCCACCTTGCAAGCATTCACGTCCAGTCTTTCCATCCACAACAGAACTCCCTGTATTTGTTTTTGTCCAAAATCCCCATCTAACTGACTGTAATCATGTTGCACAACAATGCTCATGCTTATTTTTGACTGTGAACCCGACTGTTTTGATTAGTGTTTGGATGTACCTACTTGTGAAGTTTGTTTGTTTCTCCTGTGTCTATTTTAGCCTGTATGTAATTATTCCTGCTGGACTATGTTAACCTGCTGACTGCTGCTGTGCTCCCTGGGTCACCCATGAAAATGACATGCTGCATCTCACCAGGTTATCCCAGCTGGAGTAATTTCAAATAAATAAATGCATCCCAAAGGGTTTCAGTACCAAGTTATTCTTCATTAAATAAGAAAGAAATGAGTACCAGTTTTTTTTTTATTTGGGAAAAATAAACATTTTGTGATAATGGATGTGTGTGGAAGCATGATTTTATTTAAAAGTTATTATGCCCAAAGAGTTGTCTGGACTAAAACAAAGCAGAATTAATTTGGTCCACCATAAGTAAATGGGTTTTGTAGTTCATGGATTTACTAGATTTTAAATAAAGGAATGAAATCAAAAGTAAGTATACATGTCATCGAGCAGTGACTGAAACTCCCAACAGCTACCATATCTTTTTAGAATTTGTTTACCAGGACAGTCACTTGAGATGCACCATTTCGTTTTCAGAGGGATCCTGTTTTACCCAGTGTTACAGCTAGGTTGACTGAAGAACAGATGCTGAGTCACTTGCTCAGGGTCACACTGCTTGTAAAACTGACTGGGTCTGAGCCTTCATCTCCAGTGTCTTCTGGTTCCCAACACTGACCTCCACCCTCTATACTACACTGCTCAGACCCTGCCTTTATCTGAGGTGGCTTGATATGATTTAAATGATGGCGAAGCAGGCAGCTTTGGATGGATGATTCACCGTTACATTCTGTTTCCATTCCTGCATCAGTGAGAAACCTTAAGATACTACAGCAGGAAATCTGCCTGATGGTCATTTAGTAAGCGTGCTGCCTTAACATGCAGAATGTCAGCAGGGGCAGGCAATGAGGCTCAGCACAATCCGGATGGATGTGCAATGCCTTCGGGGGGGCTTGGGGGGTTAATATATGATATCCTGACTGTCTCATTGGTCTCCTTTGGCTTTTCTAAATATTTTCCCCTATTGCTGTCATTCATACAAGCATAAGAAGAAACCAGCAGAAGAAGGTATTTGGTCTATCATGTCTGCTAGTATTGCATGGTCTACAGCTTGAGCTACTGACCCTGACCCCCCCCCACTCCTCCCATCCTTTCCATCCTCCCTACCCATCATCCTTACCTTCCCCCATGCATATCCCAGCCTCTCTTGAAGCTGCCCACCATCTTCAACAAGACCACCTCTTCTGGCAGCGCATTCCAAGTGTCTACCACCCTGTCTGTGAAGAAGCGCTTGCTGACCTCCTTCCTAAACCCCCCCCAACTTAAGACTGTGCCCCCTCATTTTATGGTTGCCACTTAGCTTAAAGAGACCCTTCTTAGCCACCTTATTTATTCCTTTCTAGTACTTGAAGGTCCCAATCATGTCCCCCCTCTCTCTCTTTCTCCAGTCCTCCAAAGAGTACATGTACAGTGCCCTCTCCTTGTACGCCTTACCCTGCTGACCCACTATCATCTTTGTATCCCTCTTCTGGAACTTCTCCAGCAGGTTAATGTCCTTTTTTTGAGGTGTGTCACCAGTACTGAACTCTATACTCCAGTCTAGTCATTTGTCTCTACATTGTACTTCTGGAATGATGCCCTCTTAGCTATAATCCCCCTCCCCTACCACTTTGGTAAATCTCATTGGTTTTGTACTTATGATTCTTACCCACCTGCTTGTACATAATGCAGATATCTGTCACTTCAGCTATCCTCCTCCTCTTGATCATACCCCATTTGGCCTCCTTCCTTACTGCCCTCCCTACTTCTGCCAGTCTTTACCTGTGCAGCTCACCATTTTTCCCAAATCTGCCCTTACAAAGTTTAGGGCTTTGGTTTTCGAACAGGAGTGATGGGGCATCAAAGCACTGTGAAACTACACTGAATTGTGCTCACTGGATCCCAGTGGCTCCATCAGCCTGATGTCCCCAATGAAATCCCCAGAGTATCATATCCAGGATAGCCCCTTCCCTGACAGGTCCCTTGACCTACCATACAAGAAAGAAAGCAATCCTGTAGCACCTCTATCAGTCCTTGGCTTCTGCCACTCTTGGCTGCCAGGATTCCCAAGTCTACATCTGGTAGATTTAGATCTCCCATTAGTACTACCTCCCCCCTGGCTGATTATTTCCTAATTTTGTCCCCCTTGTCCACTCTTGGACTTGGCAGTCTATGCACTATTACTATCCTGTTTTATTCCTATTTTCTTTTCCTTTTGTCTCTATGCATCCCAAGCAACCCTAGTAGATTCGCTATTGTTCTTATGCCTTTAAAGATTGTGATTTCTCCTGTGCAACATCGTGTCTAAACCATATTTAATCCCTTGCAGACAATTGTAAAGCTCTGAAATGTAACTGTACGGTAACTACACACTGCCTCTGCTTATCTTTGTATACTGTTTGTAATGCAACCTATTCTGTAATTTTTTGATTCAACCATTGTATTAATCAAACCCAGGTCACACCTGGAAACGGGCCTCAGCCCAGTGTGCCTTTCACGGTCACCAATTTTAAATAAATAAATAAATAAAATCCTTATTCTTTTCCAGTGTCAGCTGCACCTAGACAGATTCTACATCTTCCTCTTTTTTTAGTTTCTGATAACCAGGTAAGGCCCACTAGGCACAAGTACCTGTTTTTCTGGGGGACCTGTGAGCACTGGCGAGGTTAAGGACTTGCTCAGAGTCACACAGTATGCAAGTGGAGGTTGTGAGATTCAAACCCAGGTCTGCTAGATGCACTAAACTCATTCATAGTTTGTTACTCTAACCTCTAGGCTATACTGCCAGCCCCTAATTAATGTGTCAACAGTGGCCTCTATGCTCTCTTTTATACACAGGTACACTCCATCTCCCTTACCCTTCTACCTATCTGTTATAGATGTTATAGCCATTAACTCAGTTTCCCTGATAAAAATTCTGGAATGCTTTACACTCAATCTTTGATCCCCTGTCCAGCCCACTCCCTCAGTCCTCATGGTGAATGGTGCCCCAGTCTCTGACCCTTTCTCAATCGCCACTCAACATAACAAATTCTTCACCACCTGTGCACTTTCCTCCACCTTCTCCACTAGCCTACCCCCACGTTGCCCTCTATCTCCCTTCCTCCACCATCTCCCAAAGGCTTCAGTAGCCCCCCTGTCTCCCCCCATGAAGTTTTCCTCACTGTAATTTCACTCAACCCCTCTAACTGATGGGATAGACCCCAACTCCTATGTATCTCGGCCCCAGCCATTCCTTCTTGACTAGCTCACATTCTGAATCTTTCCTTCTGCCTTTGTGCTGTCCCCAGGCCTAGAAAGCTGCTAAGGTACCCCCCCCCCGCATAAACTGAGTGATCCCTCCTCCCTGGACACTTCTGGCCCATTTTGCTCTCCTCTGCTCCCTTGCTAAGCTCCAGGAGACCCTCATCTACTTCAGACTCCTCGGCTTACTTTACTCTTCTAACTTCCTCTCCCTCTTTCAGTCTGACTTTAGGAAGCAGCACTCCACTGTCTCCTCCCTACTGCAGGTTACTGAGTCTGTCCTCAGTGGGATGGATCAGGGCCACATCACCTCTGCTTTTTTCATTGACCTGATCAAAGCCTTTGACTCACTGTCTCACCCCCTCCTCCTCAACAAACTGTCCTCTGCTGGTTTCTCAGCTGATGCTGTTGGCTGACTCTGCTCATACCTCTCGGGCTGTCAACAGTCAGTACAGGTAGGAGGCATCCTGTCCCCTCCCCATCCTAGCCAAAGTCCCACAGGGCTCCATCCTAGGTCCCGTCCTCTTCTCCATTTTTCTCAATGACCACGCCTCTGCATGTGTCTCCTCACACATTCACATGTACATGGATACGCGGTCATCTACACTTCCAGTCCCACAGCCTCTACCATGGCTGGGCTGCTCCAGCGGGACTTCCACAACATACTGCACTGATACCATGACAACCAGCTCAAGGTCAACACCAAGAAGATGGTGCCCATGACCTTCAGTACCTGCCAGACGCTGGCCAGGCTCTCATCCCCCCTCCCCGTTTTCAACACTCTAGATGGCACCCCTTGGAAACAGTCCCTGCTTTCAAGTACCTTGACATATGACTTCTCAGCAAGCTTGATTTCTCTGTTCATGTAGATGCCATCCACGCCAAACTCCATCCCAAATTAGGCACCCTGTACCACAATAAAGATTGCCTCTCCCTCCTGGCCCATAAGGGACTAGTAATCAAAATGGTTCTCCCATTCATTCATTATGCACACAGAGTCGATGGTGTTACCCCCTCCTCCTCCCTTGCCAGACTGTATACTCTATGCAATGCCTTCCGCCATTTCACCGCCAACTTTCACCTCCATACTCATCACTGCTTCCTCTACTCTTCCTTTTCCATCCTCCCCTTGCCATCATGTCACCAGGCCCCCTGCACTGTCTTCATTACCCAATACTGGTTTGGGTCCCTCCCCTCCTATCTTTCTTCCCTGATCTCCCCCACTCCCTACTCTTCCTACTCATTTCACTCCAGGGATTCCTGCACCTTCTCTATTCCCCAGCCTCACTTCTCTGCTGGCCAAGCTGCCTTCTCCCACCACCTCCCCTCCCTCTGGAACCTGCTCCTCCCCTCCACCTCTCCCATTCAATCTCAGCATTCAGATTCCGCCTAAGGCAACTTCCTGCACCCTCCTGTTCCTGTCTACCCCCTCCCCCACCTTATAGCCTCTTCCTCAACTGTCTCCTTCTCTGCTCCCTGCTTTTCTTCATCTTATCCTTGCCCCAACATGTACTGTGCACTTTGCCTCACATGACTGTTTTACTGTTCACTGCTGTATAATGAGCTGTTTCATATTACGCTACCACATTTCACTGATGCCTCATTATGTACCAGCTATCCTGTAATGTAATGCTGCACCTGCTCTTGCTTTGTTCTTACTACCTTCAACCCCTACCCTGGCTCGCACCTGGAAACGAGCCTTGGCTAAGTGTTCCTTTCTTGGCTACCAACTTTTAAATAAATAGATAACAAGGACCCAGTCATTATTGTTAGATGCCCAGGTTTTAGTTGTGGTGATTAAAGAAGAACTGCACTGAACCTGTAAGCCATCTACCCCAGTAGCAACTGTAATCAAGTATTGGTTCCAGTTCTGGTACTGTGCCCTTTATGAAGGCCTTTTAGTAAGCACAGGAGGTGTTTCTGATTTACGTTCTGATGTAACGTACATCACACCATTCCAAAATGGTACTTTATGTCCGTCTCAGCCACAGAGTTCTATAATAGAACACAGATGCACTGTGTCAAAAGTGAAAGAGCTGAGCAAGGGACATAAACTACATCATACAGTTCTAAAATGGCACTTACTACTTGTGTGTAAATCAGAAACACCCACTAAGAGAACTAGAAAGCCTGTAGAGATGGAATGGTATCCCATAAAAATAGCGCATAAATAATTGCAACTGAAATATAAGCGACAGCAAAATAGCGAAGTATTTAATGGCGACCGCTACGAGCATTATAGCTTACTGACCATAACAGCAAAAACCACTGCCATTTATGCTGCAACAATCACGACTGCAGAATCAGTGAATTAGGGCAGAAATAGTACGACTGAGTGCTCACTCATGCTAGCTCACTCATTTTTACTGACTCAAGAGACAACTAGGGAGACAACTCGGACAAACTCGCAATTTAAGAAATATGCCAGAAATAGTTCGGTGCTCACTCATGCTACAGCGACCTAATACCTCCTTTCAATTGTAAAATATGCAAACATACCTCATTTTTACTGACTTAGGAGACCACTCATGCAACTCGTCACAACCAGTCGCAGCATACCGCGTCGTAACTTGGTGATGCCTGAGCAAACAAGTAACCAGCGTACCCTTAGAAAGCCTAGCAACCGTACCACAGCCATGACAATCCTAGAAACCCTAGCAAGATGTCAAAACAGCGACTTTCTGCTTTGCTGCTATACAGTACTGTTCAGCACTTAATCCTTTATTTCTGTAACATGTAGAGTGTTTGATTTCTAAACTTGGAACTGAAAATTGTAGGCCAGTCCGCGAAGATACTCGTACCTACTCCCGTGTGAGTATTCAGTTATGATTGAGCATACCCTCTCATTCATGTTCGTGTATTTCTTTTTTTTTTGGACACAGTTGAAGCCCCAGACACCATTTGCTCTATTTGCATCTCAGTTAGTCGCTGTTCTTCTTTGAGGGAGGCACTGGATAAGTTTCCATATACTGGGGCGACTAGTGCAAATTTGACAATTAAATCCTCTGTGCCACCCCTCAACAGCATTGTTAGTTCTGGCAAGCCCCCTCGTGGTTGAATTGTAACAATTCCATTGTTCTGGTGAGAAGATTGCAATTCGTCTTCCAGACCTTCCCCTGCGTTTTCCAACCCACGTTGATTCATAATATTCAATCAGTGGTTTTAGTAGCTCTGCATTACTACAAAAAAAATCCCACTCGAGCGTTGCATCGAAGGTAGCAACCACATCTTCAGTAGGAACAAATGCAAATGATAATAACATACGCAAGTGCAAGGAGAAATCAGGGTCTGTGCAATACCTCTCTTGAATCACAGCGTATTTCTGAATATTACGCCAGATCGCTTGGGCAAAATGAAAGAAGCAGCCCCTAAGATCACTACCTGGGAAAGCTGAGCTAAATGCATGCCATGCGGACTTCTCAAAGTCCATTAGTGCTGTTTCTGGTCTCAAAGTTGGACATAATTCAGTGAGCTGTGTAAACAAATGGTTGTATGCTGCGGTTGTTCTGCTGCACAACAGCACGTACACTGAGGTCAGTACTTGCCCTGCTTTAATGCAATGCACAGTATACAACTGTTGAAAAAGTAAGGAGCATGACTTAAGAGTGCCATCAAGTAGCCAGTTGCTACTGTCCTGCAACATTTTTAAATTGTCAGGAGTTGCAAAGACTACAAGTCTGTCCTTTTCCTTGCCACTATCAAACAAGAAGAAGGGCTGTCCTGCCACTGTAGTTTTGAATTCTTCGGGTATGTCTAGCACCTCAACGGACCCAGGGGTGGCTGGACAACCATGCTCAGTCTGCCTTATCTGTTGAATTGTCCGTTTCATCAGTGGCACAGCAGGGAGACGCCCAGTGACAGCCTCAGGTGCAGACATAGTGCACTGCACAAGTGCCTGCGTGTGGACTCTGCACTGGATCTTGCTCTTTCTCTAACATCAGCCATAATCTTGCATGCTCCCACGTCACCAGCATCAGGAACATGTGTGTGTTCCTTCACTTGTGCAGTGACCTGGTTCCCAGCAGTATGCATTTGGGCAAGGCAGCTATACTTGAGATTCAACTGGCCAGTATACCTTATCTCCCTTTTCCTTATCTTTCCTGTAAGTATATTCGCAGTACACTGCCAAGGGCTTACCTTGCTGACTCGTAACCAAAGCGAACTCCATGATTATGCTATGCTGGCTGTTATTCTGAGTGTGGGTTTAAATGACCATTGGGATAGGGTGGGGATAAGGAACAATGCATTTTGGGTACCAGGAAGTAATTTCAAATAAAAGATATCCGAGGAACAGTACGTTGAACATGCTGATTTCAACTGCCTTCTTTTTATAGTAAGTCACTGCTAAGTACCGCCAGACGCTATTTTGAAATTTTAGCTATATTTGAATCGCTGTTATGCATGGTCGCTAACTTGCCAGTCGCCGTTTAGCAATCGCGGTTTTGTCAGGCGCTATTTTGCGGTCTCGATTTTAACATGGAACCGTTGGAACAATAACATAACTGAAACCAGTATTTAAAAAACAGCTTTTATAAGGGAAAACTACATATAGGTTCAGCGCAGTCCTACTTTAAGTCTCATTGGGCCTCCACCATTGCTGCCTGAAATGCCTCCATTTCATTTCCTGGGCTGCTGAAATTCACGCAAACAGCTTTCCATGACCTCCATTTGACTTTCGTCAGAGCCTTCCTGCCATGCACTGTTTGTCCCTGATCATCAGTCCTGCCTCTGTTCTCCTTCTTACTGTTATCCCCCCTGTACCGTTTCCTATCTTCCTCCTGCTCCTCCTTTTACTCCCAAAGCCCCACATTCATTCTCCTCGCTTTTGGTCTGCCTGCTATGATTTCTGCTCACTGGTGCACCAGCCTGCCACTTAAGCTGACTAGGTTTCCCTCTACTACCTCAATGCCCCCATTAGTTGACGGAGTGCTAGCTCGGTCTCACTCACATGGGTGCCACCAAAGGATGTCCCTAGTCTCTCCCTCGTCCACTAGTTTAAACACCTCAAACTGCTGCCCTGGTGCTGTGCAATGTCTGTGCTAAGGACAGTCTTGTTACCTCCTCCTACTCTTGGACACCTGGCCTGATTAGACTGCCAGTTTTTTTACTCTTTGTATATAAATTCTGCACCTTATTTGCTTTATTATTTTATATGCACTCCTTCCCCAAGATGCCTCTGGAAATGTGCTATTATGGTTTTGATGGCCTTTCCTGTTAAACCTCTTTTAATAAATAAATGTGTGGGCTGGGGACAGTCCTCTCATTCCTTCTTATGACAGAGCCGAGCACTGAAATTAACGTACAGGTATACTGCATCATCAGAGCCAGCTGACACAATTAAGAACCAGAACCGCATAACACTGATGAAAGAAATTCAATCCCAATCACACTTCCTGTGATAGGATCAACTGATACAAAATAGATTTGTGGTATTACCTTATATGTGACAACAGAATCTTATTACAGAAGCTTTCAATGCCACACAGGTAGGTCTCTTCTTAGGTTCTGTGTAAAGGTCTTATTTAGCCTAAGAATTTGTCAGCAGCCATTTTTTTGCATTAATTCCGCTCTCTGGCTGCCGTGTTAGTACAACTGTTCATTCTGATAGAAACCAAAGTCTCTAGCATTCTATTGGTCATGATGTGACTCATGCAGACTGGCCTCCTGTATTAAAGATAGATTAAGGATGCCCTGGTATGGACAGGCAAGGCTGAGTGCAGGTACGCACAGTACTGACGCTGCAGTGCACCCCATAATAATCACCTCAGTACTGACTTGGAGGTTTGCCCTGTAAATTCTTTCTGAGGCTTCTTTAGATAAGACAGCTGAGTACGTCAAATCCTACCACACTGTGTGGAATGGTTCAGCAATGCAGAATCTGATCCACTGAGAACAGAGCAGAGACTCCAAAACCATTGTAAATGTGACCTTAGGTAAGATTCAGACTCATAGGTGGTTCTATCAATAAAAGGCAAGTGCTTAAACCACTGTGTCACCCAGTTCCAGTCAGATATTTATTTGGTTGCATTTTGAAAATCTGAGTAGGTAGCATGTTATAAATTGCTTAACTTTCATCCCCCTTTTATTTTTTTTTTTACAGTAGAAGCTAGTATCTTGTTTTAGTCTGCTTTGTTTTCACTTGCAAGGCTGGACCCTCTAAAGCACATTGATGTGAGGCCAGGACTGGAAATGGGAGCAAAGTAGCATGTTACATTGATTAGATCATTATATCAAGGAATGCGAAAGGTTAATTACCTTTTATTCAGTACCCACAGTGCAAAGCAAGCCGATTTCCATTTTGTGTAGGGGAAAGTGACATCTGGTTTTCTTGTGGGCGATACTGCCTTTGCAGTTGGTTGTGTCTTATGAGTCTCTGCCAAAGAAATAAAAACGGCCCTTATCAAGAATTAGGACACAAAGAATCCCCCTCTCTGTCTCCTTTTGCTAAAATCCAGCTCACTGCTGATGAATAGTGAAATTCCAATACAGTGGGCATTTAATCAGGTGTTCCTTGGGCCCCTACTGAGGGGAGGTTTAGGAAACTGGGAAGCTGGCTGAAAAGAAAGGTCAGGGAAAGCCTAACCAAGGGGCAAAGTGGCTGAGGATTACTCCTTTTCAGACTGCCGTTCTTTCTCACATCTCATTTGTTCTCGGAAGGAGTGAGGAGCACAGGCTTAAGGGCTTTTTTTGGAGGGTGGGGGAACAGAGTACAGGCTTAAGGGGATCAAGGCCTATTCACTAGGCCTTGTCCGACGTCCTGATACTTTTCTTCTGATGTCACTCTTCAGTTGATTCTTTCTCCTGTCTGAAAGCATGTTAAGTCTCTTTTATACACTGAGTGTACTCTGTCCCCCCTTCTCTTTTTTTCCCTGTGTTGCTTCTTTTCACCTTCTCAGGCTTTAATCCACTGTCCTACCACCAACACGGCACTAGGTTTGTGACTCAGTCGTTTTGTCTTAGTTTGTTGGGGGGGGGGGCAAAGAGGGTAGGAGGGTCTTGCTAGACTACTAAGTACTTGCCATTCCCTCTAGCTCCCAACCATCTGATATGTTAAGCTGTCCGCAAACAAGAGCCCCCAAAAAGAAGAGATTTGTTTTATATTCAAGACCTTCATGTGGTACATGGATGGAAACATTTATTTGGGAAGTGTGTGAGTCAGTGTGTCTATGTGTGTGTGTGTGTGGGGGGGGGAGCAAGTTCTTTGTTTAATGATGTAGAAAGAGTAATATGGGTGGAGTGGGAGGGAGAGTGAGAATACGATGACAAAATGCTGATATACAGTGCCTTGTCTGAGAGATTAGTACAATGGGACTGAAGAGCTTGGGACACCTATAGAGTGATACTTTATCTAAATGCACTGGGGCCCTCTTCTCCCCTTCATTCCAAGTAGCGTATAACCAGCCAAGACACTGTTTGCAGTGGCTTACATGGTAAGCAGAGGCTCGCTCACATGCTAGGATTTGCCTTTTCTGTCCGTACAATATAGAAACTGTTTGGTTCAGCTGTATCTGCAATGACTTAAAAGTGAGATCTGTTGGGGGGAAGGTCTTGGAATAGATGGCTCCCGGGCTGACAGTAGTTGTGGAGCCATTCACATTCAAGTCTCTGGTTCCAACTGTGCTCAAATCAGAAGGGGGTGAACGCTATTATGATTGCATTGCTGTCCAGAAATGGCACTTCTTTGAGTTACATTGGTAGGGTAGTTTTGTAAGTCTTGCTATACTGTCATATGGGTACAGAAGACTTTAGCCTCAGTTATTGATTTCTCTTCATTCACAAGCCATTACAAAAATATTTTGAAAAATGTTGCCAGTACTTCTTATTTATTTTTTTTATCTAATTTTTTTGTTTAACCCCCATAGCATTTGAAAATTCCCACTCTTCCTCCCACCATGGTATTCTAACCCCTATGCAAGTCTGCTATGGAGGCACCCTTATCATTGGCAGACTTGACTTACTGTCATAGATGCTCCACAGCCCCCCCCTTATTCCATGGCTGCCCACCCCCCATTGATGGACAGCTAAGGTGGGACAACAAATCCAACCCTGTGGCAGTCAGAGAGATACAGCCAAAAATAGGCCTATGAAAACTGTGCATGGGATAGAGCCGGGGCCATGGCAGTCCTCATTTCTATCCCCAACTATTCATCAGAGAAGGAGATGGAAGGAATCTGTTCTACTTGTATCCAATATTCCTGGGTGGTCTGTTCTACCTGTATTATCCCAGCCCCCAGTGAGGGAGGGGCTGGATTACTTGTATCCCATCCCACTGGGGAGGTCGTTTCTACTTGTTTCCCATCCACCTGGGCCTCTGTACTCCCCATTCCTACCTCCATCAGGGGAGTAGATGGAGGGGTCTGTCCATCTTATATCCCATCCCACTGAGGGGTCTTTCTACTTGTATCTCATCCCTCCAGCTCTTGGCAGTTTTCATTCCTATCCCTATTAGGGGAGATGATGGATGGGTCTGTCCTATTTATAACCCATCCCACCCTACTGAAGGGGGTCTTTTCTAACTGTATCCCATCTCCTGGGCCTCTGTAGTACTCATTGCAACCCCATCAGAGGAGGAGATGGAGGGGTCTGTCCTACTTGTTTCCATCCACCTTGGCCATCAAGGCAGTTGAACAGTAGCAGAAAGTACAGACCCACCCAGTAGCATTGCATGTCCCCTGGGGACTGCACACTCTCTTTCCCATCACCAGCTGTGATACAGGGCTCTATATACAAATCCCCCCAGTACCTGGCATGTGGTAAGCAGATGCACTTCCCACTAGGTCCATGAGATGGCCCAATGGGATTAACATAGTGGACTCCTAATCATTGTTCAAATACAGTGAAGGGACCTGCACCAGAAAGCATAGGTACAAGCTGACAGGAGGTAGATTCTGGAAGGATGTGAGGAAATATTTCATTGCACAAGTGGGTGGTGGACAGGTGAAATAGCTTGCCAAGAAAAGTGGTCAAGAAAAGATGGTGCAGAGCTTCAAGAGGGGCAGGGTTGTATAGGTAAAGTAGTTGTATGATTGGAGGGGGACAAAGCTACAAACCAGACAAAGCTACCAATAGGGGGCTTGGTGTAAAGCCCATCCAGCAACAAGCTGGAGTGGAAGCAGGTACGACCAGAGTAGACTCAATGGACACTCATTCTTTTTCTGCCTTTAAACATTTCTATGTTTCTGTAATCCTCTGTGACATCACAGTCTGTTGCTGTAGAAATGATCCTCAAATAACAGAGAATTCTGAAGGAAAAGCAGGTGGACACCCTCAAATCTGGGAGACTGAGATCTGTTTTCATGCAAATGTCCTCATAAAAAAAGATGAGTGTGATTTAAATATAGAACATTGCTGAAATATAAGCTTATGCCTGAATAGCATACAGGTAATTTGAAATGTTTTCCTGGATTCTGAAAAATCCCTTTAACCTATGTGCAATTGCTTTGGGTTTATGAGGGTCTTACTTCAGTTTGTCCTCTTTCCAGAGGATTCCTCCGCCCTTCCCCTACAGTACCGGTCCATAGAACTGAGTGAACAGTAACTAGGGATTTTATTTACTCTTTTTTGAAATGATGTAGCTTTAAATTAAAATAATTTTGTTTCAATGATTTATTGAATTTGGATTTAGAGGCCATGTGGTCTAGTGGTTATAACACAGCCCCATTAGAAGGGTGCCCCATGACTTACTTCTCAAACAACCAGGAAGACGCTGATTTAAAAATTCCAAGCATGTGCAATAAAGCAGGCAAATTCTTTTTTCATGTTATGCAAACTTGTAAGTAAGTTGCAATCTATTAATCTCTGCCAGTAATTTACAATCTATTAATCTATATAGCGATGTTTCTCAGCCCGATAGCTTCATTTAGGTTAATGCCTAATTTTTAAGAGGGTCCTGGGGGAAGAACAAGAGTGGCAGCAGAGTTACATAAATAAGGTTAACGGGGGTCCTGTGAAATAGTTTAATATTTTACCCTTTAGATGTGAACCAATGTAAATGTGTTTGAGCTGTATTTTGAATTTTGAGCTGATGTTCTGAATCTGATGTGAGGTGACTGTATAATAGCTGCTGCCTCTGGCAGAATCCGCAATACTTCACTTTAAATTCCGAGGAACAAGAACCACTGTTTAAATTGTCCTTAGTAGAACACTGTGCAATTGGGGGGACCCTGGTGATTATAAACTGTATAATATGACTACAATTCACAACTACAGGAAAAAATTATTTGTAGTTTACATTGACCTTAATTAAAATTCTGCAGTTGCGTAGGAGTATGGCCTCACCACTGTGGAAGAAAAAAAAAATATCGAGTGACTTGCATTCGTGGAAAACAATCCCACTGTTAACATTAAATACAAAGATAGCAAAAGGTCTGCTATTATTAAAAAGTTTATTTATTTATTTATGTTTTCTAGGAGGACTCATGAGCAATGAGTGTCCATTTTCCAGGGCACCCCAGCTCAAGTCAAGATCATTCTGATGAGGCATTTATGTGCAATAGGTGTGTCTTGATAAAGAAACTGGAAAGGGAGGTCACAGATTTATGGGAAAGGCTGGGAAGAATTCTTGAAACAAGGGAACCAGAGCAATCCCTAGATAAATCAGAAATCGAAGCAAACAGTATAGAGAGGGGAAGGAGATAAATTTGGTTGAATTTATGCCTTTAGACATGGAGGAAGGGGAACAGACATAATCAGGATGGATGGTGTGTAATGAAAACAGAGGCCAGGTAAAATCCAAAAAGGAAGGAGAAGAGACCAACCACGGCTGAGTGCTTAATTTAATAATTAGTTACAATGATTTACAAACTGAAGCTGATACAGAGAGGGAGAGAGGAGAGGAAAAAATGCACAGTTATCACAGTTAAACAAATAAACACAAGTGATAGTCATAAGGGGCTCTGACATTTTACTATGCTTTCACAGAAATTTGTCAAAATGACCAAAAAAATCAAATGTTAAGCTGCTTATCAAGATTTAAAATTAGCTACCTGAAAACAAAAATAAGAGACATAGAAAAAGGAGCAGATTCTGAATCAGTTTTACTGAGTCACATTGGAACAAAGGATATAATGAAACAGATTAAATGATAACTGGGAGGGCTTTGCAGGTATCTGAAAAATATAAAAGAACTGGAATATAAAGTTATTACATCTGAGATTCTCCAAGCCAGCTTTGTGGTGTTGAGCAGTAGGGGTTTATTATATCTGAGGTACTCCTGGCTAGCTCTTTGGTGCTGAATGGTAGGGGGTTATTACATCAGAGATGCCCTCGGACAGCTACGTGACACTGTGTGGTAGGGGGCTATTATATCCGAGACACTCCTGGCCAGCTCTGTGGTGCTTTGTGGTAGGGGGTATTATTTATTTATTATTTTATTTAGCTTTTGTTTACTGGGTAAGTGCACTAGGCAAGACCCTGCTTATTTTCAGGCACAATCTGGGAGAGTATATTTTATTTTATTTTATTTATTTATTCTAGGATTACAAGCACCCTCGAGCCAAGGCTCTTTTACAAAGGTTCCACATCAATTAGAGATAAAATACAAACATGACAAATTTTGAAATAGGCAATTTAAGCAGTTGAATACATACATTTAAGGGGAAGGAGGTGCAGGACAGACATTTGTACAAACGGTGCAGAGCATGGGATTCTAAACAGTCTCAAGCAGTTGAATACGGACAGTTGAGGGAAGGAGGTAAGAGGGCAGGGCAGAGTTAACAGGGAAAGTTGAGGGACTGAGGGGATAACAGAAAAGAGGAGCAGCTGTGGGCATTGTCAGGCTTCGAGAAAGTGCTATAGCCAGGAAGGGGAGGGGTAAGGGGAGGAGAAGAGTGTGAGGAAGAGGGAGAGGGAGAGGTAAGTGCTAGAAGGGATAGTAGATTAGGAGTGACAGTCACAGGAGGTGGAGGCGAAGATTGGTTTCGAACTGGCCAAGCTTTTGCAGAGAGGTGATGCTTTTGTTGAGTCCATTAAACTGGGAGGGTGCATGGTGGGCAAAGGACCTTTGTCCCTGAGAGGTGCGGCTCTGGGTGATGTGCAGAATTTGATTTTCAGAATCCCTGGTGGGGTGGGAGATGTGTGCTGCAAGTAGGAGGGCTTGGACTCCTGGGGGTGCAAGGCCTAACATGATCTTCTTGGCCATTAAGCAAGTATGGTACTTAATACGATTGGATAGTTGGAGCCAACCCATTTGGGTATAGAGTGCAGACGTGTGGGTGAGACGGTGGGATCCTGTAATGAGGCGGCAGGCTTTGTTTAGGGCCAAGGACATGCACCTAAGGGCTGTGTCAGTAGCAGAGCCATAAACAACCAGAACATAATTGATTAGTGAGACCACAGAGCTCTGCACAGCTATCCTTAAGGCATCTGAGGTAAAGCATTGCCTGTGCCTGTAGAGAAGCCCAATGTGTTTGTTAATAGCTTTGGCAACAGTGTCAGTGTGGATGCCATATGATAGGTGACTGTTGAGTGTGATTCCAAGATATTTAAAGGAGTGTACTTGGTCTAGGACAGCATCATGGCAGTTTGTAATTGCGATGGGTTGAAACCTATGCTTGTTGCGGGAGCCACAGAAAAGCATCGACTTTGTTTTTTTATAGTTGAGTACTAGTTTTTGTCTGTTAAACCATTTTTCAACAGAGGTGAAACCCAGCTGGAGCTTTTTTTGGAGTAGAAGGGGATCATGATGAGTGGCGTGGATGACTGCGTCATCCGCATAAAGCAGGATTTGTTCAGGACAGGATTGTGGAAGATTGTTCAGAAAAAGGCTGAAAAGGAGTGGCCTGAGAATGGATCCCTGAGGGACTCCTGAATGGACAGGTCTAGCATCGGAGAGGATGTGAGCAATTTTCACTCTTTGTGAGCGATTTTCCAGGTAGCTCTTAAATCAGGATGTTGCCTCTGGGGAAAGCCCAGCATTTTGAAGCTCTGTGCTGAGTAGTTGGTGATGGATGGTGTCAAAAGCCTTAGTCAGGTCAATGAAGACTGATCCAGTTAATTGATTATTGTCAAGGGAGTTGTGGATTGCTCCTGTGAACTCTAGGAGGCCGATGCAGTGCTGTGGCCTTTTCTTAAACCATGCTGCTGCTTACAAAGGATGTCATGCTTAGCTAAATATTCCATCAGCTGGTCAGAAACTAATCGCTCAATGGCCTTTGGGAGGGTAGTATGGATATAGGCCTATAGTTCCCATGATGGGCCCTGTCCTCACATTTGTGGACTGGCATAATGGTGGCAGATTTCCATCTGTTGGGGAACTGGCCAAACGTGAGGGAGAGGTTGAAAATATGAGAAATTGGAGATGGCACTTCATCTAGTGTTAGGGACAGTAGTTTAAGGTACATAACAAGTGAACAAGCAAATTAACACTAGTCAAGAATACAAGAATTTAGGTCAATAATGAAAATGCCTAGAATTACAGACTAGTGGTGGGTATGAATACAAAGCATTTAGGACAATATCAGAAGTGCCTTACAGACTAGTGGTGGGTACAAATAAGAAAAAAGTGCAGATTACAGCCCAGAAATAGCTATGGTACAGTGAGGCAGGAGGATGGACATTGTAACAGAAAAAAAATATCCAAGATACATCTGGATAGCTCTGTGGCACTGAGCAGGAAGGTGTCATTATATCTGAGATACTCTGGCCAGCTCTGTGGCACTGAGCAGGAAGGTGTCATTATATCCGAGATACTCTGGCCAGCTCTGTGGCACTGAGCAGTAGGGTGTCATTATATCCGAGATACTCTGGGCAGCTCTGTGGCACTGAGCAGGAAGGTGTCATTATATCTGAGATACTCTGGCCAGCTCTGTGGCACTGAGCAGAAGGGTGTCATTATATCCGAGATACTCTGGCCAGCTCTGTGGCACTGAGCAGGAAGGTGTCATTATATCCGAGACACTCTGGCTAGCTCTGTGGCACTGAGCAGGAAGGTGTCATTATATCCGAGACACTCTGGCCAGCTCTGTGGCACTGAGCAGTAGGGTGTCATTATATCTGAGATACTCTGGCCTGCTCTGTGGCACTGAGCAGTAGGGTGTCATTATATCCGAGATACTCTGGCCAGCTCTGTGGCACTGAGCAGGAAGGTGTCATTATATCCGAGACACTCTGGCTAGCTCTGTGGCACTGAGCAGGAAGGTGTCATTATATCCGAGACACTCTGGCCAGCTCTGTGGCACTGAGCAGTAGGGTGTCATTATATCTGAGATACTCTGGCCTGCTCTGTGGCACTGAGCAGTAGGGTGTCATTATATCCGAGATACTCTGGGCAGCGTTGGACTTGCCCATCAAGTTACCTGGAAATTTCCAGCTGGGCCCCGCTCTGAAAATCTTTGCTCATATCATCTATTTTCTAATTAAATGAGGTATTTGGGGCACTGAAATAAATACCTAATGCAAGCACAGAGATAATTTATCACATTTCAGTGAAATATTGATCATGACTGTGCCAGCCTGGGCTCTCCCCTATTGATTTCCCAGATTGGCCCCTGTATCTACTTTACAGATGTGCCCCGTGCACCCCAGTCCAACCCTGACTCTGGGCCAGCTCTGTAGCATTGTGCAGTAGGGACTTTAAATTAGAGTCCAGCTACTCATGGCCAGCTCTGTGGCATTGAGCAGTGGAGAGTTATCACATACAAGATACTCCTGGCCAGCTCTGTGGCATTGAGCAGTGGAGAGTTATCACATACAAGATACTCCTGGCCAGCTCTGTGGTGCTGAGCAGTGGAGAGTTATCACATACAAGATACTCCTGGCCAGCTCTGTGGCATTGAGCAGTGGAGAGTTATCACATACAAGATACTCCTGGCCAGCTCTGTGGTGCTGAGCAGTGGAGAGTTATCACATACAAGATATTCCTGGCCAGCTCTGTGGTGCTGAGCAGTGGAGTTATCACATACAAGATATTCCTGGCCAGCTCTGTGGCACTGAGTGGTAGAGGGTTATTACATCTGAGATACTCATGGCCTGCCCTGTGGTACTGAGCAGAAGGGGGTTATTACATTCAAGGTATTCCTAGCCAGCTCTGTGGTGCTGAGCAGTAGGAAATTATTGTATCTAAGATACTCCTGGCCAGCTATGTGGCACTGAGCAGTGAGGAATTATTACATCCAAGATTGTCCTGTCCAGCTCTGCTGCACTGAGTAGTAGGGGGTTATTATACCCGAGATACTCCTGGCCAGCTCTGTGGTTCTGAGTGGTAGGGGGTTATTATATTTGAGATACTCCTGGCCAGCTCTGTGGCACTGAGTGGTAGGGGGTTATTATATCTGAGACACTCCTGGCCAGCTCTGTGGCACTGAGTGGTAGGAGGTTATTATATCCAAGATACTCCTGGCCAGCTCTGTGGTACTGAGTGGTAGGGGGTTATTATACCCGAGATACTCCTATCCAGCTCTGTGGCACTGAGCAGTAGGGGGTTATTATACCCGAGATACTCCTGTCCAGCTCTGTGGTTCTGAGTGGTAGGGGGTTATTATATTTGAGATACTCCTGGCCAGCTCTGTGGCACTGAGTGGTAGGGGGTTATTATATCTGAGATACTCCTGGCCAGCTCTGTGGCACTGAGTGGTAGGAGGTTATTATATCCGAGATACTCCTGGCCAGCTCTGTGGTACTGAGTGGTAGGGGGTTATTATACCCAAGATACTCCTAGTCAGCTCTGTGGCACTGAGCAGTAGGGGGTTATTATACCCGAGATACTCCTGTCCAGCTCTGTGGTTCTGAGTGGTAGAGGGTTATTATACCTGAGATACTCCTGGCCAGCTCTGTGGTTCCTAGTGGTAGGGGGTTATTATATCTGAGATACTCCTGGCCAGCTCTGTGGCACTGAGTGGTAGGGGGTTATTATATCTGAGATACTCCTGGCCAGCTCTGTGGTACTGAGTGGTAGGGGGTTATTATACCCGAGATACTCCTAGCCAGCTCTGTGGCACTGAGCAGTAGGGGGTTATTATACCCGAGATACTCCTGTCCAGCTCTGTGGTTCTGAGTGGTAGGGGGTTATTATATTTGAGATACTCCTGGCCAGCTCTGTGGCACTGAATGGTAGGGGGTTATTATATCTGAGATACTCCTGGCCAGCTCTGTGGCACTGAGTGGTAGGAGGCTATTATATCCGAGATACTCCTGGCCAGCTCTGTGGCACTGAGCAGTAGGGGGTTATTATACCCGATATACTCCTGTCCAGCTCTGTGGCACTGAGTGGTAGGGGGTTATTATACCCGAGATACTCCTGTCCAGCTCTGTGGTTCTGAGTGGTAGGGGGTTATTATATCCGAGATACTCCTGGCCAGCTCTGTGGCACTGAGTGGTAGGGGATTCTAATGACTGGGGAGTGTTTTCTCCCATAGGAAACCTCAGTTAGAATTCACCATTATAACTCATAGGTTATAATGGCGAAAATGCACTTGGTTCCCTCACTCTATGCATGCGCCTCCCTTCACTCTCTCCTCACATGGCGCTGCCACCATCGGTCAGCATCAGCAGTAAGTGCATTAAAAGTAAAAACCTTGCCTCACAGCAGTTTCCTTTTCCTCCTCCTCAGTAAACAGGTACTCCTTGGTTTAAATGGGTGGGTGGGGGTAGGGAGAAACATCGAAAAAGAAAAGCTTTGCAGCTGCTTTCCTGCCAACCGCAAACAGGCTTCATCTCGACTGGAACACTGGCTGTTTTATTTTGTATAATTGCTGTGGCGAGAAAACGCTCCCCAACAGTTATATAAAATAAAACACAGGAGGGTGTGTGTAACTCCAGATTTTACACACACCCCTTGGAGTTGGTTGCTTAAATAAACCCCTTGAGCTTTGCTCTCAGGGTTTATGTAGCATCCAACACCTCAGGGTGTGTTTAAAATCTCATTAAACACACCACCCTATGCATTATTCTGTATATTATATCTGACATACTCCTGGCCAGCTCTGTGGCACCAAGTAGTAGGGGGTTAATAGATCTGAGACACTCCTGGCCTGCTCCATGGCACTGAAGTGCAAGGGGTTTATGACATCCGAGATATTCCTGGTGAGCTCTCTGGCACTGAGCGGTGGAGAGTCATTACATCAGAAATACTCCTGGAGAGCTCTGTGATGTTGAGCAGTAGGGGGTTAATATATCTGAGATACACCTGGCCAGCTCTGTGGTGATGAGTGGTTAGCAGTTATTACATGCAAAATACTCTTGGCCAGCCTGTGGCACTGAGGGGGGGGTGCCATGTGATAATAGCGACTGCACAAAGGCGATCGCTATTATCCTGACCTGCATTATCGCAGAAAACAATTCCGGCAATATGCAGAAAAAGGCTACTGGGAATTGTGCACACAAGGGGGCACCCCCAAAATAAAGATTCTCAACTCCAGGGGGGGTGCATGTTGGGGAGGGGGGCCCATTCCAGTACAAAAAAAAGACTAAGTCCCACAGCTGCAGGAATCGCAAAATGAAACGTCCTTCCCCAGTCCCAAACCCAGGACCTGCTCCATCGGAGCCATGCACCCTACCCACCACACCACATGGCTGGCTCGGCAGAAGCAGGTTCCCTGTGGCTCACATCTCTGTCCCCCATCCCTCCACATCCTGTCACCCACCTCCTTCCCATCGCCTATCCTAGCTTTGCGATTGAAGCACTTGCCATCCCCGTACGGTCACCTACGATGAAAGCTCCATTATATGGGTTGCCATTATGATGGTCACCCATGTGCGGTCACCATCATCACAGGCTACCCTGAAGGGTAGGGGCTTACTACATCTGAGATACTCTTGGCCAGTTTTGTGATGCTGAGTGGCAGGTTGTTACTGTATCTGAGATACTCCTGGCCAGCTCTATGGTGATGAGTGGTTAGCAGTTATTACATGAAAGATATTCTTGGCCAGCTCTGTGATGCTGAGTGGTAGGTGGTTAATATATCTGATATACCCTTGGTCAACTCTGTGATGCTGCGTGGTAGGTGGTTAATATATGTGAGATACTCCGGGCCAGCTCTGTGACAATGAGTGGTAGGGCACTACCCTGACATGCTGGTGACCCAAGTTCGAGCTCTATGACAGGGACAGCAGGACCAGGGGCTGGCTAGGAGGGAAGAGTGCACAAAAGCAAACTGTACTCTGGGGGGAGGTTCATAGAACCATAGAAACATAGAATTTGATGGCAGATAAGGACCGCTTGGCCCACCCAGTCTGCCCATTCCCCTACCTACTGGATAAGCTGCAGATCCTAGTTAACCAGCAGCCTACTTCTTCTTACCCCAACCCCCCAGAATGGCCTTATGACTGTCCCATGCATGCGGATTCCACCACTGATTTTGACTCCACAACCTCCTCGGAAGCGTTCCATGCATCTACAACCCTCTCTGTAAAAAATACTTCTTAAATTACCTCTGAGACACCCCCATCTTCAAATTGTGCCCCTTGTTCTTGCACACCTCTTTTTTTGAAAGATAATACCCTCTTGGACTTTGTTGATTCCCTTGAGGTACTTGAAAGTTTCTATCATGTCCCCCTCTCCCTCCTTTCCTCGAGGCTATACATATTAAGCTCCTTAAGTCTCTCTTCATATGTCTTTGGTGCAGACCCTGCACCATTTTAGTTGCCCTCCTCTGGACAGCTTCCATCCTGTCTATGTCTTTGCGGAGACTGGGTCTCCAGAACTGCACACAGTACTCCAGATGGGGTCTCACCAGCTGTCTGTACAGAGGGATAATAACTTCCTGTTTTCTACTGGTGATGCCTCTCCCTATGCATCCCAGTATACCCCAGCCTTCCTTGCTGCCCTCTCACATTGCTTGCCCACCTTTAGGTCATCTGATATGACTACCCCAGGTCCCTTTCCATTTTTGTTGTTGTTAGTATCTCACCCCCCATTGTGTACTCTTCCCCTGGGTTTTTGTTTCCCAGGTGCATTACCTTGCACTTCTTAGCATTGAATCTAAGCTGCCATACATTTGACCATTCCTCTAACCTTGCCAAGTCCCTTCTCATCCTTTCCACCCCACCCTGTGCATCAACTCTGTTGCAGATCTTTGTGTCATCTGCAAAGAGACATACTTTTCCTTCCAGTCCTTCCGCAATGTCACTTATAAAGACATTGAAGAGGACTGTCCTATCTGAACCTCGATGCCCCCACTAGTAACCCTCCTTTCTTCTGAGTGGACTTCATTTACTATTACTCTCTGTGTCTTATTCTCCAGCCAATTCTTTACCCAGGCTGTCATCTTGGGACCCACTCCCAGGCTGGCTAACTTGTATATTAATCTTTTGTGTGGGACTGTGTCAAATGCCTTGCTAAAGTCTAGGTAGGCCATGTCCACAGCCCCTCCCTGATCTACTACTTTGCTCACCCAGTCAAAGAAATCTATCAGATTTGTCTGGCAAGACCTTCCTGCTGTGAATCCATGCTGCCTAGGGTCCTGTGCCCCTCTGGCCTCTAGATACTCGACAATTCTTTCCTTGAGAAGTGATTCCATCATTTTCCCTATCACTGAGGTTAAACTAACCGGTCTGTAGTTTTCTGCTTCTGCCTTGCCCACTTTTGTGAAGGGGAATCACATCTGCCCTCCTCCAGTCCTCGGTACCACCCCATCCTCCATGATTTGTTAAAAGGGTAGTCAGTGGTGTCACTAGTTCTACCTTAGCTCTTTTAGAATTCTGGGATGAATCCCATCAGGCCCCATTGCTTTGTCCACCTTCAGTTTTAAGAGTTCTGTCAGAACCCTTTCTTCTGTAAATGGGCTGGTATCAACTTCTGTATCCAGAGTGTTACTACTGTTTGTTTTATGTACCTCCCCCTCTTCATTTGTAAATACTGAGCAAAAATATTTGTTTAGTATCTCTGCCTTTTCACAGTCTCCCTCTGCCCACCTTCCCTCCCCTTTATTAAGCCTCACTATCCCTCCCTTGGTCTTCCTTTGTTCCCTGTTGTACCTATCAAAGGTTTTATCCCTCTTCTTAACTGAGTTGGCTATCTTTTCCTCAGTTTGGGCCTTTGCTGTTCTGACTGCCTTCCCAGCCTCCTTTGCTTTAACTGATACAGTTCTCTGTCCTGCTCCTTCTCGATTCCTTGTACTTCCTGAATGCTTTCTTTTCTCTTGAACCTTACTGCCACTTCCTTTGAGAACCATAGTGGTTTCTTACATCGTCTTGTTTTGTTTATTTGCTTCACACAAGGCACGTTACCTCTGTGATGGCAGTTTTATTATTCCCCATTGTTCTTCCACCCCTCCTTCCTGCCCATTTGCTAGTGCATTCCTTAGGCACGCACCCATTTTGGCAAAGTCAGCCCTCCTAAAGTCCAGTACTTTTGTCTTTGTATGGCTTGACTCTATTACTGTGTTTATTGTGAACCATACTGTTCGATGGTCGCTAGTTCCAAGATGGCTACCCACTTCTACATCTGTGATCCTCTCTCCATCTCCATTTGAGGGAATCAAGTCTAATATTGCTCCCTCTCGAGTGGGCTCCAGTACTAGTTGTCTAAGGCATGCCCCCTGTAGGGCATCTAGAATAACTGCACTCTTCAAAGTGGCAGCTGCAACTGCACTCCAGTTAACATCTGGCATATTCAGATCACCCATCAGCAATATCTCCCCTTTTTCTGCCATTCTAAGTATACCTTCTATCATTTCCTTGTTCATTTCCTCCCCCTGAGAAGGGGGTCTGTATCTAACCCTGTAGCGTATTGTGGTGCCATTGCCTGTCTCCAAATTTACCCACAGTGCTTCTTCTCCTCCTGTTTACCCTTTTGTTCTGTTGCTTTTATTCCTTCCTTATGTAAAGAACTACTCCTCCTCCTCTTTACCCTCCCTGTCCCTCCTGTAGACAGTGTATCCTGGTATGTTTATGTTCCAGTCATGGTTTTGTGTGTACCATGTTTCTGTGACTGCCACAATATCCAGATGTTCCTCCTCCATCAAGGCCACTAATTCAGAAAGCTTGTTACCCAGACTACGGGCATTGGTACTCATTGCTCTCCATTTTTTGATGGCTTTACCTTCTGTTGCAACATCCCCCACTGACCGTTCTACCTCGGTCTTTTTCTCGTTTAGTACCCTGTTTTGTAGGGAGAGGCTGGGATTTTTCTGCTGCTTGTCAGTGCCTCCCCCTTTGACTAGTTTAAAAGCTTGCAAATGAAGCATTTAAACCGATTGCTCAAAAGACTTGTTCCCTTCCTGGACAGATGACGACCATCCTGCCAGTATAGGCTGGTGTCCCTCCAGGTGGAACCCCAGTCCCCAATGAAGACAAACCCCTGTGCTCCGCACCATTTTTTCAACCATTCATTAAACTGCATGGTGCCAATTACCCTCGCCTCCCCCATGCCTTTGACAAGCAGCACCTCTGAGAAGGATACTGTGTGTGCTACTTGTCTTAGGTCCCTCTCCAACTCTGCAATGTCCTCCTGCACTGCTCTAATCTCATGATGAGCCAAGTCATTTGTCCCTAGGTGGACAATTATGTCCAGCTCAGAATCCCTTGCAGCTGTTCTCATGATCCTGAGGATGCGCTTCCTGTCCCTTCAAGCCATGGCACCAGGCAGGCACCTTACTTCAGTTTTCCCAGCTCCCCCCAGTTCTATACCCTTAATAATTGAGCCCCCTACCAGGAGCTGCTTCCTTTCCCTGTGGTGTCCTCTGCCTCCTTCCTGTGGGCCTCCCTTGTGACAGTTGTCATCAGTCTTCTCTGCGGGTGCATCCATAGGGGAGCTATGCTCCCCCAGAATGGTGTATGGATTGTGGAGTGGAACAATTGACTGGGTGTGCCTCTGTTCCACCCTCCCTGAGCCCACTGTGGTCCAACTGCTGTGCTTTCTTCACAACCTCTGAGGTAGTGGTGGTGGCGCTAGTGCTCCCTGGATGGGGGAGGTTCCCTTCCTACTGTCCAGTGTGTTCAGGCTGCACTGATTAGTGAACAACACCTCATGGAGGTGTGGTGTTGGTACCCTTCCTGGGATTTGAGACATTAGATTGCCAGCACCCCACTGGAATGCTGTGAGCAGGTGCTTCCATTTATTTATTTATTGAAATTTTTCACCAGGAAGGCATATTGAGCAACAAGTTGCTCATCTTCCGGTGTGATCTGGAGGTAGGGGAACATGAGGAATTGAATATAGAGATTTGGTACAAAACAAAGGTAGCATGAGATATACATATGAAAACATACAAATAGAAGACAGTAGACTGTACAATGACTAATAAAAATAATAGCGGCGTGCTAACAGTTTTGAGGGACAGGGGAACAAGGAAACACATCTCATGATATGAGATTCATGTGAATCTGAGGTGGCAGCCAGAAACTCTGCCAAACACAGCAATATTGGATTAAACAAATCTCACTACGCCTTAGGTAAGAGAATAACTTTAATATGAAAACATCTATCCATGGAGTTTAACTGTGAAAAAGTGCAAATCAAACTGGGGTATTTCTTCACTGTTGAAGCCTTAGATGGGTGGCACGTGCTCACAGAGGAATGTTTTATTTGCCATTTGTCTGAATAAATACTTATGCCTTTTAAAAATCTAGTGTGGTGAGGGGGTCCTTATTCCAGTATTTCTGCTAGTTGTATTAGATCTTTATTGGGGCAGACTCCTCCTGCTGTTTTAATTTGTTTTCTGCAAGGTTGGAGACTACAAAGGAGTACTTTCTCTTCCTACTGCAAGCTAGGCCCTAAGCTTAACACAGTAGAAATGGGAGGTGCACCTGGATTGGATATATGTATGTGGGAATCTTTGCCGAGTGTAGGAGAAATGCCATGGGAAAATTGGTACGAAACTCTGGCAGTCGGGCATGGAGCCCATGTCATAATGTTCAAGGCTGAATTAAGCTCTGGAGATCGAACAGCAAATTAAGGAATCCAGTCTAGAATTTATCTGGAGCCTAGGCTGAGAAGTCCATTAGCCAAATACTAGACACTCCAGACTGGATTTTGTTAAATGCCACCCAGCTGCTTATGGGTTATAGCTGAAACTAAACCCAGCAAAACTGTTGAACAACCAAAAGAATAAAATCTAGGGAGGTGCAGTGCAAGCGAGCAAAAGCACATCCGCAGGAAACAACTCAATAGGCCAAGGAATCGGAAAAGACCAAGAGGGAGAACTCAGTGTACAGCAAGGCAGGCAAGTGCAAATTTGTTCCACGTACTGTACTGGGAAAAGCACAAGAGGAGAGTAGCAGGGACTTTCCTGAATAAACAGAAAAGAAAATGGGAATGAATTCCCGCCAAATATAAAAAGAGATGAAAATGGGGACACAGACACAGCAGCGTGATCTGTATTCACATCTTACTGAATATGTCTGGCATTGCCTGTCTTATTTTCAAACAACTGTGGGCATTTGCAGTGGATATACTATGTTATCTGGAAACTCTGTATCCTGACGCTCAGGACACCGAGTCCAGATGGCCAAAATCTACAAACCCGATGGCACCACTTGCCCAACGTAATGTTGGACAACATGGCAACATATACCATGAGTTACAGTGAGGGGGCTGCACCCTCCATTCCCTCCCCTAACTAAAATATCCAACTCCGAGGGGGAGCAGATCCCAGAGTATAATGCTAAGTTGTTATGGGCGTTCAGTGAGTAAAATGAAGTGACCCAAACTAGAACCCAGGTCACACACAGCACGCTGGCTGACCTACCAGTGGTTTACCCTGCCACACCATTGGGGCAGCTTGGCCAGCAGCCCCACCCAGCCATCCTTTCTTGTACTGTAGAAAAGGTAAGGAAGCATTCTGTTATATCCGCTACCTTACCCTATTGGGAGGAACACTGCTGGGTTTACTACCATCGAGATTTACCTGTAATCAGGCAATGCTGACCAGGATGGTGGATGTCAGGATAGGGACCTTCAGGATCACATAAGTATACCTTTGCAACAGAAAGTCACAATTTATTGTTCTTGTTTTTTTTGACGGCAATCAGCTACACAGTTCTAAACAGCCAGCAGTAGTCAAAATTTTTTAGTCGAAATCCATCCTAACGAGGTACCTACTGTGTGATTATCCAAGTCTCCTGTGTAGTGCAATATTTTTTGTTGTGCTTATCCTGAATCCTGGAATGTTTATTAATGAGTTTTGGTCAAAACTGATAACTAAACAGTTAAATGGAAAATTGCGCAAATCGGAGTTTGCGTCACTTTATGAAGCAATGTGGCATATTGCGGCTGCTGCTGCATCCGAAGGACAAATATTGTTCGACCATCTAATGGTTGCTCCAACTATGTGGATGCAATTTCCTCTTTGAAAATATGGGCTGGTGGGTCCGAGGTGAATCCACTCTGAAACTCCAGCCCCAGACCTCTGACCCTGAATGACCAAACTCTGAACCATTAGGCTGTATGGCGCATTCCTGCTGGCATTTGAGGAACACTAATGTACTAGTACAAGTGGAGCTGATTGTCTACACTGGGACTGCAGCAGGAGAATAAAATGTTAAAAACATTATTTTTCCTAAAATAGTACAGTGGCAGTTTCACAGGACATCTTATTATCTTGGGCGGCCTTTACTTTTTATTATTTTTTGGAAGGCGTGTTATGGAGGTGGCAAGACTGAAATTACATTTTTTTTTTTTGCATTTCATTTTATTTCCCCCAGAAAGGATTTAACTCCTCATGAGATGGTTTCACCAACTAAAATACCTTTCATAGCAGAATAGTGGCCTACAGCAAGGCTTCAGTTTAAGCCAAATTGCTGCATTACTAGCAAATTAGTGGAGTATTTCTTCCCATTCTGTTTATTATCAAGGGATAGAGTGTCTAAAAAGAAGCAAAATGTATGTGACCAAACTAGTAAATTCCAAATAAACTGTCCTAAAGCAAAATATATATTCTAATCAAAAAGTGGCTTTACCATAAAGTAGGGGACCCATGTTACTCTGGTACCCCTCTAATACATAGCCATAGCAAACCAAGAGGAGTCATCTGACTCAGTGACACACTTTCACCTTCTCATCCTGCAGTGCAGTGGCATGGGGGCGCTGGGTAGGAACCCTACATAGATGGTTTGGGATCACACTGCAGGCTGATCCTACAGTACAGTACTACATGAGCGCTGAGTAGGGACCCTACACAGATGGTTTGGGGCCACACTACATGCTGATCCTGCACTGTAGTATCACATGGGTGCTGAGTAAGGATCCTACATAGATGGTTTGGTGCCACAATACATGCTGATCCTGCAGTACAGTATTACATGGGTGATGAGTAGTGACCCTACACAGATGGTTTGGGGCCACAATACATGCTGATCCTGCAGTACAGTACTACATGGGTGCTGACTAGCGACCCTATACAGATGGTTTGGGGCCACACTGCATGCTGATCCTGCAGTGCAGCACTACATGGGTGCTGAATAGGGACCCTACACAGATGGTTTGGAGTCACACTGCATGCTGATCCTGCAGTGCAGCACTACATGGGTGCTGAGTAGAGACCCTACACAGATGGTTTGGAGTCACACTATATGCTGATCCTGCAGTGCAGTACTACATGGGTGCTGAGTAGGGACCCTACACAGATGGTTTGGGGCCACACTACATGCTGATCCTGCAGTACAGTACTACATGGGTGCTGAGTAGCGACCCTACACAGATGGTTTGGGGCCACAATACATGCTGATCCTGCAGTACAGTATTACATGGGTGCTGAGTAGCGACCCTATACAGATGGTTTGGGGCCACACTGCATGCTGATCCTGCAGTGCAGTACTACATGGGTGCTGAGTAGGGATCCTACACAGATGGTTTGGAGTCACACTACATACGGATCCTGAAGTACAGTACTACATGGGTGCTGAGTAGGGACCCTACACAGATGGTTTGGGGCCACACTACATGCTGATCCTGCAGTACAGATTACATGGGTGCTGAGTAGCGACCCTACACAGATGGTTTGGGGCCACAATACATGCTGATCCTGCAGTACAGTACTACATGGGTGCTGAGTAGCGACCCTATACAGATGGTTTGGGGCCACACTGCACGCTGATCCTGCAGTGTAGTACCACATGGGTGCTGAGTAGGGATCCTATACAGATGATTTGGAGTCACACTACATGCTGATCCTGAAGTACAGTACTACATGGGTGCTGAGTAGCGATCCTACACAGATGGTTTGGAGTCACACTACATGCTGATCCTGCAGTGCAGCACTACATGGGTGCTGAATAGGGACCCTACACAGATGGTTTGGAGTCACACTATACGCTGATCCTGAAGTACAGTTCTACATGGGTGCTGAGTAGCGATCCTACACAGATGGTTTGGGGCCACACTACATGCTGATCCTGCAGTACAGTATTACATGGCTGCTGAGTAGCGACCCTACACAGATGGTTTGGGGCCACAATACATGCTGATCCTGCAGTACAGTACTACATGGGTGCTGAGTAGCAACCCTATACAGATGGTTTGGGGCCACACTGCATGCTGATCCTGCAGTGTAGTACCACATGGGTGCTGAGTAGGGATCCTACACAGATGATTTGGAGTCACACTACATGCTGATCCTGAAGTACAGTACTACCTGGGTGTTGAGCAGTGATCCTACACAGATGGTTTGGGGCCACACTACATGCTGATCCTGAAGTACAGTACTACATGGGTGTTGAGCAGTGATCCTACACAGATGGTTTGGGGCCACACTACATGCTGATCCTGAAGTACAGTACTACATGGGTGCTGAGTAGGGACCCTACACAAATGGTTTGGAGTCACACTACATGCTGATCCTGAAGTACAGTACTACATGGGTGCTGAGTAGTGATCCTACACAGATGGTTTGGAGTCACACGACATGCTGATCCTGCAGTGCAGCACTACGTGGGTGCTGAGTAGGGAGCCTACACAGATGGTTTGGGGCCACACTACATGCTGATCCTGCAGTGCAGTACTATATGGGTGCTGAGTAGGGTCCCTACACAGTTGGTTTGGAGTCACACTACATGCTGATCCTGAAGTACAGTACTACATGGGTGCTGAGTAGCGACCCTACACAGATGGTTTGGGGTTATACTGTATGCTTATCGTGCCATGCAATGTTATGGGGTGCTGAGTAGGGACCTTACACAGACGGTTTGCGATTATATCACATGCTGATCCTGCAGTGCAGTGCTATGAGAGTATTACTTCTTAGGGACCCTACACTGATGGTTTGGGGTGATACTGTATGCTGAACTTGCAATGTAATCAATCAATCAATCAATCTTTATTTGACCAGGCAAAGAACACCACTGACAGAAACTCATTTTGTAGGTGGACCTCGGTGGACAAAGTACAGTAAAAACAAGCTTTACAGTAACAAGCTACATAAAGAAAGTGTGTACAGAACAGATACATATATACAGGAAAAATATTTTCATGGCTAATACAAAACAATACTGGTCGTATTTACAGGTTACAATGTCAATATAGCTCATAGGGGTTAGAGGCAGAAGAAATAGCAGGTGAAATATTTACATGGAAAGTAAAACAATACTGATCATATTTACGGTTTACAGTATCTAAAATGGCTTATATGGATTAGAGGAAGAAGAGACATCAGGAGCAATATAGAGAAGGCACAGGTGAGAATTAGGGCTTGAAGCATTTATAGGTTTCATTAAATAAGTTGCTGATCAGTGCTCTAAAGGTGGGCAGGTTGACAAGATGTGGGCATTTTAGGGATTTTTGGACTGTATTTCAAATGGAAGGAAGGGCATGACTTTGGGAGAAAGAGCCATACTGGGTTCTGGTCCTAGGGATGTCAAGAGTGATACAGGAGTATCTTCTCAAGGAGTATGCTCCTGTGGAGAAGGCCAAAAGTTTGGAGATGTACTGGGGAAGCTTGCCTGCTATGGCTCTGTAGACCCATACTGCTGCGTTTTTCAGTCTTCTAGTGTTTAGGGAGGGCCAGGCAAGCTCAGCATAGAAAGCAATGGTGAGAATTGTCAGGAGACTTGGTGATAAATCTGCGGGCTCTATGGCACAGTGTGTCAGGTTTAGAAAGGGAGGTGATTGAACAGTGCCTGTAGAGGATATCACCCCAGTCCGGGAGAGGGAGGAATGTTGATTGGACTAATCTTATTTTAGCCTCATAGGTGAGAAGATGCTTGAGCCTATAGAATATGCCTAGTCGCTGCCTAAACTTTTTGGCTAGCTCATCAATGTGAAGGTTGAATGACAGTCTACTGTCAATCCAGAAGCCAAGATACTTAAACTTTCCTACTGTCTCTAGAGATTCCTCCAAGAGAGTAGTGATTTGGGGGCTTACCTCCAAGAAGACGGCATCGACTATGGATGCCTGAGGAGAAAAGAACATAGTTTTAGTTTTTTGTTGTGTTGAACAGCAATTTGAGATGCAGTAGATTATGTTGAAGCAAACTGAATTCTTGCTGGAGGTTGACACAGGCCAGATCCAGGGAGGGATCAGCAGTATAGAGGACAGTGTCATCCGCAAAAATATGTTTGTTAGCTGTGGAGATAGCAAGGTCGATATAATTGATGTATATCTCAAAAAGCAGAGGCCCTAGAATAGAACCCTGCTGGACTCTTCTCAAGAAGAACTTTAGTGGAGAGAGGTTGCATTGTGCTTTCAGCTGTTGCTGTCTACCTAATCAATAAGAGGTGAACCAACAGAGGAAGGGGGCATCCAGGCCAATATTACGTAACATATGCAGGAGGAGATCATGATCAACAGCGTCGAATGCTTTGCTTAAATCTAAAAAAACAGCACAGATATGTTTTTTGGCATCAAGCGCTGTCTGCCAGACGTTAGTAACCTTGGCAAAGGCAGTGATGGTACTATGATTGGGTCTGAAGCTGAACTGAAGAGGGTTCAAAAGATTATGTGTCTTGAAGTAGTACTGTGTGGGTGCTGAGCAGGGATCCTACACAGAGGGTATAGTCTCGTACCCTATGCTGATCAAGCAGTGCAGTGTTAGCGCTCGCTAACTAGGGTCCCCACACAGAAGTTATGGGCTATTACCCTGTGACAATCCTGATGTGCAGTGCTACAGAGGTGCTGACTATGGACCCTATACAAAGAGTATGGACTCATACTCTATGGTAATCCTGCAGTGCAGTGCTATGGGGGTGCTGACTAAGGATCCTGCACAGAGTCTGGGCTCATATCCTGTGGTGATCCTGCAGTGCAGTACTAATAGGGTGCTGTCACATAAGTGCCAGAACCTATGGGTGAGGGGGTGCAGTACCCTCCCACTTTTGCCCATGAACATTCAAAGTGGCCCTTTAATGCAACAATGATCAGAAGGTAAGCAATCATTGTCTCTTCTGTAATTACTACAGCTCACCACACACTTTTCCTAATGTTCCAGCACTCATGTGCTGACTAAGGACCGTACTCAGAAAATCTGGGCTCACACCCTTCTATGACATCCTGCAGTGCAGTGCAGTGTTGTGAGGTTACTGACTAGGGACCCTACACAGAGAATCTGGACTCATACTCTATGGTGATCCTGCAGAGCAGTGCTACAGGGGTGCTGACTAAAGACCCTGCACAGATTCTGGGCTTATAACCTATGGTGATCCTGCAGTGCAGTGCTATGGGAGTTCTGACTAGGGACCCTACACAGAGAATCTGGGCTCACACCCTTTGGCAATCTGGCAGTGCAGTGCTATGGAAGTGCTGAGTAAGGACCCTACACAGAGAGTCTGGGCTCACACCCTATGGTGATCCTGCAGTGTAGTGCTATGGGGGAGCTGACTAAGGACCTTACACAAAGAGTCTGGGCTCATTTTGTGTTTGGTTGGGATTTATTTATATTTGTAAGGCTGCTAGCTGGGAATATGTGTTGGGAAGGTGCAGGTATGGTCAGGCAATATTCTCCCACCAGGCTCAGGAACCTCCATCCCTTTGTTTGTCCTTCACTGTCCCCAGAAGTGTATAGGTGGTTTTGAGCTCTAGGGATAGTGAGGAGGAGGAGGGCAGGGGCTGAGACTGGTGGGGAATGGGAAAGGAGTGGGCAGATTGGGGTAGTGGGAACATGGAGACACCCTGGGCTAAATGGGTCCAGGGAAGGGGTCTCTTCTGCCTGGTTTCCATACCCAAAGGCTCTACCATTGGCAGGCAAGTAACATGGTCTTCTTTGGTCACTCATCCTTCTCAGGCAGTGTTATGCAATGCCAGGTCTATTCAGAACAAGACTGCCATAATAGCAGATCTTGTTGAATCATCTGACCTGACTAGCATCACCGAGACCTGGCTGGATGAAAATGCTGGCCCAGTTTTGGCTTCAGCAATTCCAGCTGGGTACTCAGTGATACACTATCTGAGGATAGATTGTAGGGGTGGGGGTGTAGCCATCTGCTTTAGATTGGAACTGAACCTGGTGGAGGTTCCAGTGGGGATCACCAACTCCTTTAAATGTATCTTGGGTGAGGGTGTAGGGTGCAGGATTCTTCTCATCTACCGTCCACCAGGAGATGGGAACATTTTCCTGTGGGAAGTCATGGACGTCATTGTTAGCCTGGCATTGGAGTCTCCCAGATGGCTGATCCTGGGGGATTTCAATGCCTGGGTCAATGATGAACTTTCGCAGTTTGATCAAGACTTCCTCCAGCTAATGAGTTCGCTGGGCCTTACACAGGTTATTACCTCCTCAAACCATATTGGAGGTCATTCACTGGACTTGGTGTTCCTCCTGGGGATGGAGATAGCTGATCTGGTGGTGGAGCCAGTCGGGTCGTCTGATCATCATACCATCGGGTTCAGTTTCGCAGCTCCACCTATTAGACCTGCCCCTACAGAGATGGTCCGGTACCATCCTTTAAGGGGTGTTACCCCAGATGGCCTAATGAGGGTACTGGATCTATCGGGTGTACTGAGTGAATGCAGGGATCCAGGAGATCCAGTACTTGCCTATAATAAGGCAGTGGTGGCGGCCCTGGATTCCATTGTACCTGTTTGTATTCACCCCCTCACCCTCCGTCCAAGGTCTTCTTGGTTTAATGAAACCTTGAAGGAGCCGAGGAGAGTGGGACGATGTTAGAGTGGTACTGGTGGAAATCGGGCCTGGATGGTGACAGACATAGATTGATGGACCATTATGTGGTCTACCAATCACCCATAAGAAGGCAAAATTCCTGTCCAGGGAGATTGCTGCTGCATAGAACAGACCAGCCCAGCTCTTCTGGACTGTGGACAGATTGTGCAATCCTGCCCCCAGTCTGGGGGAGCTTTGTCACAAGAATGGTGTGATGAGGTTGCTCAGTTCTTTGCACATAAGGTTGCCACAGTCAGGTCTGGTTTCTGTCCAGCTCACTCTAATGGAAGTTGCGGTGGTCGGCAGGAGATGTTGGGCCCCCACTTAGCCTGGTCTGACTTTAGCTGACCCGCAATCACTGACATAATGATGATCATCCAAACATTGTGACCAACCAGCTGTAGTTTGAATACAGGCCCCACACGCCTCCTGGTAGGATGCATAGATGAGATCAGCCTTGTCCTAACTGAGATAGTGTGGAGGTCATTGAAGGGGGGAATCTTCCCAGATTCCTTGAAGGAGGTGGTTGTTTGGCGCCCCCTTAAAAAGTCCTCCCTTGACCCTGACTGCTTGGCGAACTACAGACCTGTCTCTAACTTTCACTTTGTGGGTATGATTATTGAGAAGGTGGTGTCATTGCAATTGGATGATCATTTGACCAGCCACAATGTCTATAGTTCTCTCCAGTCTGGATTTAGGAAGAGACATAGTACCGAGACAGCTCTTGTCCGGGTGCTAAATGACCTTCTAATAGCGAGAGATCAGAAGACCTGTTCCATCTTGGTCCTCATTGATCTCTCTACAGCATTTGTTACTGTAGACTATGGTGTACAGTTGCAGTGTCTGCAGCTCATCTTTGGACTGTCTAGTATGGTCCTCAGATGGTTTCAATCTTTTCTCGAGGGTAGGGCTCAGAGAGTGGTGTCTGGAATTTATTCCTTGGCCCCTCTCCTCCTATCCTGCAGGGTGCCGCATGGCTCCATTTTGTCACCCATGTTGTTTGCAGTATATATGCTGCCATTAGGAGAGATTATTAGGCGGTATGTGGTCTTAGTTTTCACTGCTATGCAGATGACGCTCAACTGTACATGTCCTTTGCACCTGTTCAGGATATGTTTCTCTCAGTATTTAACAACTGTCTCACTGAGATTCAGGACTGGGTAAGTGTGAGCTGGCTGCGACTGAACCCAGCAAAAACTGAGGTGCTGATTGTGGACCCTGATCGTCCGGAGGTGGGTTTGTCGGCAGGTTTACTCTCAGGACTATGTCTTGGCGGTGTTGAGCTGAATTCTTTGGACCGGGTGCAGAACCTGGGCGTTATTGTTGATGATGGCTTGACCCTAAAATTGCA
This sequence comes from Neoceratodus forsteri, assembly GCA_016271365.2. Classification (NCBI taxonomy): domain Eukaryota; kingdom Metazoa; phylum Chordata; order Ceratodontiformes; family Ceratodontidae; genus Neoceratodus; species Neoceratodus forsteri. The sequence continues at coordinate 13,088,430 of JADMNL010000027.1, forward strand.
GGTGTCTGCAGTCATCAAGACCTCTTTTTACCATCTGAGGAATATCGTTCTGGTGAAACACCTGGTTCCTCCCGAGGCTCTTTCAACGCTGGTCCACGCCTTTGTTACCTCTCATCTTGACTACTGCAATGCCCTCTACCTAGGGTTGCCGGGGGTTGATGTCCACCGTCTTCAGCTAGTGCAGAATGCGGTAGCCAGGCTGTTGACTGGTACACATGTGCTCCGTGGACTGCACTGGCTGCTAGTGCAGTGGAGGATCACCTTCAAGATTGGTGTGCTGACCTATAAAGCCCTACACAACCAGGGACCCAGTTACTTACAAGATCTCCTTCGCCCTTACTGTCCCCCTCCTCTCTGATCCCTCTGATCCACTGACAAGGGATTGCTAGAGATTCCCAGGGTCCATTTAAAGACTTTGGGGGCCCGGTCTTTAAGCTTTGTGACCCTGACCCTGTGGAATTCTCTACCTCACCGGGTGCGAGATTATCTGACTGTCCAGGAGTTTAAAACTGCACTAAAGACCCATTAATTTTAACTGGCATATCCAGATTTTTAATGTTGTATTATAATTGTTAGAGTTTTAAACTGTAGGATTTTATTGATTACTGTTGGGATTATTCATTGTATTTGCTTTATTATGTACAAGCACCTTGGTTGTAAGAAAGGCACTTTTTATAAATAAAATCTAATTTGATTTGGCAATCCTGCAGTGCAGTACTATGAGAGTACTGACTAAAGACACTACACAGAGAGTCTGGGCTCACAACCTATGGTGATCCTCCAGTGTGGTGCCATGGGGGTGCTGAAAAAGGACTATACACAGAGAGTCTAGGCTCATACTCTATGGTAATCCTGCAGTGTAGTGCTATGGGGGTGCTAACTAAGGATACTACATAGAGAATCTGCGTTAACACCCTATGGTGCGATCCTGCAGTGCAGTGCTACGGGTGTGTTGACTAAGGCACTACACAGACAGTCTGGGCTCACACACTATGGCGATCCTGCAGTGTAATGCTACAGAGGTGCTGACTAAGACCATACACAAAGAGTCCGGGCTCACACCTTATGGCAACCCTCAGTCTGCCTAGAGTCATCAGTAATACAGACCACTCCACCCCCAGCTGTGTGTAATGCACACTAATATAATCACACAGTGACCGTGTTAGCTAAAGAATTGCATGCTGCAGGATAGGAAGAGGACCTGGCAAAGTACCATGGATGTTAGACTATCATGGTCTACTCCGAATCGTGGATCAACAGTCAGGAGGGGGGCAAGTATTAAAACTGATATTTTGGGGCCTTGGATGTTGGGGATGGGGAGGAGGATTTTGTAAAAAGATGTTGATTCCTGGCCCAGTTCTAGGAGGTGGCAATTTTTTCATGGATCAATCTCTTGGAGGACGGGGAGAGGTGAAGATTGGGAAATTACTTAGGTGGGGGGGGGGGGCAGCCAGACTCCATGTATGGGGATACTTACTTTAGGACCAAAACTATCATGAAAAATTTGCCTGGAGCATATTCACCTCCAAAACAGTTAACAAGCAGACAGCTGAGTTAGGTAGTGGAACATGAATAGTGCGTTTTTTGCATGCATCCCCAGCAGAAAGAGGGAGGTGGAGTTGCCTCTGTATATGTCACTTATAAGACCCCGCCTAGAGTACTGTGTCCTGTGCTGGAGACCACATCTTTGAAAGGACCTAGACAGAGTGGAGGTGGTCCAGAGGAGGGCAACTAAAATGGTGTAGGATCTGTACCAAAAGCCCTATAAGGAAAGACTAAAGGACCTCTATATGTACACCCTGGAACAGAGAAAGGAGAGGGATATGATAAGGGACTTTTAAATTCCTCAGGCAGGTACATTGGGTACAGGAAGGATTTTTTTTTTCAGAAGGAAGGAGCTCAAGAACTAGGGGTTGTGCTATGAAGCTGTAGGAGGGTAAATTCAGGAGAGATGTGATGAGGTACTTCTTCACAGAAAGGGTGGTGGATTCCTGGAGCAGCTTTCCAGTAGAGATGCTGGGGATGAAAACAGTGTTGGAGTTCAGGAATGCATTGGGCAAACATAAGAGAATCTTAGTAGAAAGGAAAGAGGGAAGGAGTAAGAGCCAGACGTCAAGTGTTGTCTACAGCGATACTGCAGGTAATGAAAATTGGGCAGATTGGATTAGCCATGTAGTCCTTATCTATCCTCAAATTCTATGTTTCTATGTTGCTACTGCAAGGAATGGTACAGAAAGATTCCCATACAAACTGTTCTTTTTTAACATAAGCTTGAAATGACTGCTGTGTGGAATATATTTATTTATTTATTTATTTTTATTTAGTTTGGGATTCGGATCATACCTTTGAGCTCAGAGCTCTTTTACAAAGGTTCCACGTCAAACAGTTTACATACAATACTCGAATAGTAGGTAGCTAGTACACAATAAGGTTACGATGTCATTCATAGTCCCAATGGTGATAGTACAGCATTAAGAGCATTCAACTAGGGTAAAAGGACAGTGTTTATATGTAGCGAATGAGATAAAGAGGTGTGACACCTAGTGTGAGGGTCCAAGGAAGAGTCAAGGTGAGGGGAAGGGGAGACCGGGGGGGAAGTGGGCGGCCAAAAGAAGTGGCTTTGTCTAGGAGGTTGGGAGGTAGTGGTAGTAGGTTGGTTTTAAGGTGATCCAGTGGGGGAAGAGACACAGGGGGAAAGGAAGACAGAGGGATAGGGCAAGGGGGAAGAGTGGGGATAAAAGGAAGGGGAAGGAGAGTGTGGGTGAGTGGGCATTATGGGTGTTAGAGTCCTAGTGGCAGTTACAAACCGACCTAGTAAGAAGGTGTTGTCTTAGGCCATTTTTGAATTGTGAGATGCATTGAGAGTCTAGAATGTGCACTGGGATTTCATAGAGCCATTGGGGGGCCCTGTAGCTGAAAGCATGCTGTCCCTGCACAGTTCGATGGAAAGGTATTGATAGGGCCCCCCTCATCCTGCCTCTGGTGGTATAGCTGGTAGCACTTGGTGTTAGGAAGCTGGAAATGTATGGGGCAGTTTTACCCATTAGTGTCTTTTTTCCAAGGAGACATGTTTGGAATATAATCCTGTTCTTTAGTGGCAGCCAGTTGGTCTCCTGGTATAAGGAGCAGGTGTGAGTATTTCAATCTGCTGCCACTGTGAGCCTATATGCCTTGTTGAGGGCAATGTGAATACTTTTCAGTGCAGTTCCTGTTGCTGCGCCATAGACCACCAACCCATAGTCAATGGTAGAAAGGATGGAGCGGGAGACTGAGAGACGGAGGGCCTCTGGTGTGAGATATTTTTTATGCCTATAGAGTACACCCAGCTTGGTGTTCACTACCTTTACCACTGTGTCGATGTGTTGATGTGTTAGATGAAGGTGAGGGAATCATCAATGCTGACCCTCAGGTACTTGAAGGAGTGAACTTGTTGTAGCGGCTCACTGACTTTATTGGAGATGGTGAGGGGAGGGAGCTTCTTTTTGTGCTGTGGGCTGGCTGTGAGCATCACCTTGGTCTTTTTGTAGTTTAATAGAAGTTTATGGCTACAGAACCAGTCTTCCAGCTTGTCGAAGGATACCTGCAGCTCAGAGTGGAGGATGACTCTTGATGAACTGCTAGTGAGAAAAGTACAGCATTGTTTGCGTAAAGTATCAGTTTAGTGTCACAGGCTTCAGGAAGATTGTTTAGGAAGAGGCTGAATAGTAAGGGCCCCAGTATTGACCCCTGTGGGACCCCTAAAGATTCAATGTTGGAGCTAGATACTGTGTGCCCAATTTTTACACATTGGCTTCTGTGTGTTAGGTAGTCCCTGAACCAGCAGACAGCAGTGGTTGCAACCCCCAGGTTCTGTAGTTGAGTCAAGAGGAGAGAGTGATTGACAGTGTCAAAAGCTTTGGTGAGGTCTGTGAAGACTGACTCACCCTCCAAGTTTTCCTTCATCTAGTACCTTGTGCGAGTAGTCAGTGTAGTCCAGCAAGGCAGTGGAGGTATGATTCTGCCTGAAGCCATGTTGGTTGGGACATAACAGGTTGTATTTGTTGAGGTAATCTGTGAGTTGGGTGGCCCAATCTTTTCCAGAGCTTTAGATAATGGAGAGAAGATGGATATCGGCCTATAATTGGCGGTGCATGTCATATCACCGTTCTTGTGCACAGGCATCACAAGAGCCTGTTTCCAGATCCTGGGGAATTGTGCAAGAGCCAGCGATTTGTTAAATAGTTCTGTAACTGGCAAGATGACAACATCCAGTGTTAGGGATAGGAGTTTCATATCAACTGCATCACTCACCATTCTGGTATTGCCTAGTATTTTTTTTATGTGTTTGTAAGCCTCCTTCACTGACACTTTTTTGAAGTAGAAGACAGGGATTGAGCCACCTTGAGCATGCAGTTGGTTTGTTCCCCTGAAGGGTGCAGGTAGTTGGGGAGTAGCACTCTAGTCAGGTCAGTAAAAGCTGTGTTCAGAGAATCCGTGATGTGCCGAGGGTCAGTAATACTGGAGTTATTGATGTTGAGCATCCTTCCCAAGAAAGTTTTTGATGTTCTCCCCAAAACTCTTCCCATTGCCCCAAGTTTTATTAAGCTGCCCCTTGTGGAAGTTGGCCATTGCTTGGTGGATAAGGTTGGTGCAGTGATTTCTTGCAGCTCTATAGCATTGGACGTTGTGTTTGCTGTGAGAGGACCTTGCTTTTTCCCAGAGGTTGTCCTTTTCCTTCATCTGAGTGAGGAGATCCCCTGAGATCCAACCATTAACTTTACCCCCAAATTTTTCTTTTCCTCAGTGAGGCAAAGATATTGCAAATGTTGTTGAAACCCTCCATGAAGAAACGTAGGGCCTGGTCAATATTAGGCACATGATCGATGGGGGATCAGTTATGCTGGGAGAGGGCAGAGGAGAGGGCCCCAAGCTTGCCCTTCCCCAAGACCTTACTATTAATTATGATTGGCGGGGACTTGCTCAATTTATTTGACCATGTGAAGTGACTGGGGAATGATCACTTAAGCTGTCAGGTAGGACCTTAAGCTCCGAGATCCGAGAAGGGGAACTTGAGAGGAGCCAGTCGAGGGGAGTGTCTTTTCCTGTTTTGTGGTTCCACCTTATTGGGCTGTCTATGAGTTGGGTCAGATTAGAAGTAGTGACCATGCTCTTGAAATGCATGATTCCCTGCCCTCCCAGTTGATGTTAATGTCACCTGTTATGAGAATCTCTGTGCCCTTAGGAAGGGTAGCAATTGTATCCAGTATTTTTGGGAGGCCATCCCTGGCTTTAGTGAGTGGAAGATAAACTGAGGCTATGATTAGAGATTTGCTGTGCTGTCTGACCTGTGCTTTTATTGCTAGCAGTTCATGATCTTCCTCGACCCTGGTAACAGGGAGGACCGAGCAGCATAGGTAATGCCTGGCATAGATAAGGACTACTCTGCCTCTCATGCCACACTTGTCTTTCCTGAATGTTTGATATCCCAGGAGAATCACTTCATTGTCTTTTATCTTGCTTGACAGCCAGGTCTCTATCAGACAGAGCATGTCAGGTACATGGTGGGACATCCACGCTTGGAGTAGGTCAAACTTTGCTGTGAGGCTGAAGATGTTCAGTGCAGCTACTTTCAGGCCTTTACTTGTGTTTCTCTACGTGTTTGACACTGGTGGTGGGCCTGGATTGACATGGACGTTACCTGATAGAAGAAAAAGCATGAATATTATTTTCCTGGCTGAGAGGTTTATGCGAATGGTGGAGCATATCTTGCGCCTCCTGCTCTTGCAGTGAAGGAGGCAAGCGTTTACCATGGTGATCTTTACGGGTATGAAAATGGTAATGTTGTTGATAACCATGTTGGATATCAGGGCCCAGGGCTAGCAGGTGGGATACAGGTGGTGGAAAGCTGGAGCTTCCTCGACACAGTTGGCATTGGGGTGCCATAGAGACCATTTTTGTCAAGAGCAAGTTCTTGCAGGGGTGGTAGTGGTCCAGCTTAGCCTCTTGGGCCTGTAGCACCCACAGTGAGTAGGAGAACTAAGAGGATGGAGTAATCCATTGTAGAGCAGAGGTGGCGGCACTTGGGCAGTCTGACAAGAACACCAGGAGGAGCTGGAAAAGGAAAAATTCCGATGGTTAATTACATCCAGAGGAAATGATGAACTGTTGAGATCCAGGGTCACATAATATGTTAAAATTCCTGAAAGGTGATAAACTGTGGACTGGGCATATGCAACCTGTGAAATCATTTTGTCTGTATTTTCCTTTGATCGTCAAAGTCCTCAGAGACAAGTACAATACCTTCAGAGCAGGTCAGACAAAAATGTTGATTCAGTCACAAAATGTGTTTAAATTCCTTTGTTCTCAAAAGTCCACAAATGTAGCTGCTTTAAGAGTGGTCAGACGAAAAATTTTGAAAATATTGATTCAGTTGCTGGACCCAGCATCCCCAGGTTTGTAAGACTAGTTGCAAGGCATATGCTTCCTTGGGGAGGTTTCAAGAAAATTGATTTAAAATTAAAAAGCTGATACCTGGTGATGATGTTTTGCAGAAATTCAGTCCAGGAGACTTTCACCGATGTTGTGTGCAAGAATGGCACAGAGTATTCCAAGCAGAAAAACATGTAAATGAACAAAAACTAACCTACAGACACAGACAAGCACAAACAGCCACCGAGGAGGAGCAAAGATATAATATTCTCCCCACAGAATGTCCGTGGAATTACCATTCAAATTATGTGGAATTTTGTGGAATTGGCCTGACAATTCCACTGAAGTTTGACAGATTTTACATTTCAATTATTTCACTTTAATTTTACAAGTATGCTTCTAACTGGCACCAAATTCAGTAAGTAGACAGTTAGTAATGGTGTTCATGAGTGTACCAAACTGCAGAGTCATAGGTTGAAAGTGGGAGGAGTTATGGATAGCCAAACATTTAATAAAAATTAAATTTTTACTTATGTAAATTTAGAGAACCATACAACATGGGTACGTGCACCACATTTTAAGTCTGAAGCATCAAAGCGTGCAGAGTTATTGGTAGCCAAACATTTTGCCAACATTTAGACTTCTGTTATTTTAGTTTAGATAGTATTCATTGAAATGTTATAAAATGTCATAGGTATACAGGTTATCACTACAGTTATATATGTACATAGTTTCAGAGTTCTAACTTCAAATGGGATTGAGTTATAGCCAGACAAATGTGTTGCCAAAATTTAAATGCCAGTTATTTCCCTCTAATTTTAAAACAACATAGCCAAATTTAACCAGATTTGAAACATTTAAACTACTATACTACATAGTCATTTCTGACAAAGTTCATATTTACAGCTTTAAATGGGGCTGAATTCAAAGTAGTCAAACTTTCACAACATTTTAAAATTAAATTTTGGAAGAATGTAAGCTGCAAATTTATAACCCCCTGAAATTTAAAACAAGACGATGCAATGGCATTACATTTGGCAGGTTTCTAGACCTTATAACAAGTCTGTGTGTGTCAGTTTTATTAATTGCTTGCTGCCAGAAATTGCAAAATAACATCTGCAGTTATAATCAAATTCCATGAGTCTCTGTGAAAATTGTGGAATTTCATAAAAAGTTCATAAAATTGGGAATTTGTTAATTTCACTCAGCCTTATCTGGGGGATTCAAATTAAAGGATAGGGGTATGAGACACAGGTAGTAAAGGGGTCAGGGTTCATCAGGTTCAGGAGCTAGAGGCATAGTTTCACCAAGAAATGGACAGCTGTGCTGGGTAGCACGCCAGTGGTAGACCCCACAGTTGGAGGAAGGAAGCACAGAGTGTCAACAGTGCATAGAAACATAGAAGTCGATGGCAGATAAGGACTGCAAGGCCCATCAAGTCTGCCCAATTCTTCTTCTACCTTATGAATGTGCCATAGGCCTTTACTCTGTCAATGGCCTATCTATTCATACTCATCTGTATTGCTCCCTTATGCCTATCCCATGCCTGTTTGAAGCCCTGCACTGTATTCATATCCACCACTTCCTGAGGTAGGCCATTCCATGCGTCCACCACTCTTTCTGTGAAAGAGAACTTCCTTACATTATCCCTTAATCAGCCTCCCTCTAATCTCATGCTGTGTCCTCTTGTACTGCTATTTTTCTTATATTAAAACATGTTAGACTCTTTCACTTTGTTAATGCCTTTAAGGTGTCTGAATGTTTCAATCATATCACCTCTCTCCCTCCTTTGCTCTGGGGCATACATATTGAGCTCCATTAATATGTCCTCATATGTTTTATGAAGCAGTCCCTGCACCATTTTGGTTGCCCTTCTCTGGACTGCCTCCATTTTGTTAATGTCCTTGTGAAGGTATGGCCTCCAGTACTGCATGCAGTACTCCAGATGGAGCCTAACCAGTGTCTTGTAAAGAGGGATTATTACATCCCTCTTACGACTTGTGATACCCCTACTAATACACCCCAACATCCCCCTAACCTTATCTACTGCTTTAATGATCTGCTTGGATGATTTCAGATCATCTGTGATGATGACGCCCAAGTCTCTTTCTTCCCTTGTGACTGCCAGCAACTCTCTTCCCAACCTATAGGTGGCTTCAGGGTTTCTCTTCCCTATGTGCATGATCTTGCACTTCTTTGCATTAAACCCCAGTTGCCACTCTTCCAACAATTTTGTCAGTTTATCCAAATCTCTTCTCATTCTGCCCACCCCATCTGGATCATCTACTCTACTGCAGATCTTGGTGTCATCTGCAAACAGACAAACCTTACCCTTCAGTACATCTGCAGTGTCACTAATGAAGATATTGAAGAGAACTGGCCCACAGACTGATCCCTGTGGTACCCCACTTGTGACTTGCATCTCTTCTGACTGTATACTGTTTACCACCACTCAGTTTTCTCCCAGTCAACCAGTTTGCCACCCAGTTGACCAACGTCTGACTCACCCTGATCCTACCCAGCTTACTTATCAATCTTCTACATGGAGCAGTATCGAAAGCTATGCTGAAGTCAAGGTAGGTGACATCAACTGCTCCCCTTTGGTCCACCACTCTGGTTACCCAGTCAAAGAAATCTATGAGATTAGTTTGACAGGATCTTCCTTTCATAAACACATGCTGTCTTGTATCCTGTGCTCCTATGGATTCCAGGTGTTGTACTATCCTTTTCTTAAGGAGTAACTCCATAATCTTGCCCACTACTGAGGTAAGACTGACTGGTCTGTAGTTCCCTGCCTCCTCCCTGCTACCACTCTTGTGGAGTGGGATCACATGGACCCTTCTCCAGTCTTCCGGGACCTCTCCTGTGCTTAGAGACTCATTAAATAGTTCTGATAATGGCTCTGCTAGTTCCACCCTTAGCTCCTTAAGTACCCTGGGATGTATGCCATCAGGTCCCATTGTCTTGTCCACCCTGAGCTTATTGAGCTCTTGTAGGACCCATTCTTTTGTGAAGGGACTAGTGCACACCTCCCTCCCCCCGGTGTCCATGGTGCTGAGCTGTGGGCCCTGCCCCACCTTCTTCTCAGTAAATACTGAGCAGAAGTATCTATTTAGGATAGATGCCTTTCCATGGTCCTCCTCCTCACACTCCCCCTTATCCCCTTTGATCAATACCCCCTCTGAACTCTCTCCTTTCGCTAATGTATCTATTGAAAGTTTTGTCCCCTTCTTTTACTGTTCGTGCTAGTGTTTCCTCAGTTTGGGCCTTTGCCTGCCTTACTGCCTTCCCTACTTCCCTTAGGGAAGTTTGGTATGCTTCCCTATCTTCGTCCCACTGCATTCCCTTATAGTTCCTGAAGGCCAACCTTTTGGCTCTGCACTTTTCCTGCTACTGGTTTTGAGAACCAAAGTGGTTTCCTTCTTCTTTTGCACTTCCTTTTCTCTCTAACACAATGGGATGTTGCTTCAAGTGTTGCATTCTTAATGCTTGCCCACTTTGCCTGTACCCCCTCACCTGCATTTCCTCTTGCCAGGGCTAGCTTAACTTTGTTGGTCATCTTATCAAGTCAGTTCCTCTGAAGTCTCATATTTTTGCCTTGGAATGGGATGATTTAATTCTAGTGGCCAAATTGAACCATATCATGTGATGGTCACTGGCCCCCAGGTGACCTACCTGGAGATCGGTGATCCTTTCCCTCTTAGTCAGTACAAGATCTGGGATAGCTCTGTCTCTTGTGGGCTGTTCCAGTTGTTTGAGGCCCTCCCCATGCAGGGAATTCACTACATGTCTAATTCTGGCAGATGTTCCTGCTGGTATTGACCAATCTGTATCTGGCATATCGAAGGCTCCCATTATCAGAACCTCCCCTTTAGCGGTCATGTTTTTTTTTTCTTTATTTTTTTATTTTGCAGTAAGTATTAACATAACATTTGCAATACATCTTCATTAAGTTCAAGCTCTTACATCTTAATATAACTCCTCTCAATACCCAAGTCTCTGGCTTTATAAATATACAAAGAAAAACAATCTCAAAATGTTTTATCTGCAGGGTTAATATCAAGGGTACAACTTCACCATACACAGCAGATTTATTGAGTCCCTCATTTATCATTTTACCCCTGTCCTGAGGTGACCCCCGGAGATTCTCCACATAGCAATAAGCATCTTGGCTATCAAAATTTTGAATATACACATTCTTTTATTTACTACCATCACAGTATAAATTCAGAATAATGCTCCACCTGATAGGAGATCCATCATCTCCATCTGTTATTAACACTTTTACTTCTATTATTTAGTCTAGCCGAAATGCGTTCCATGTTATAAACCTCGTAAGTTAAATTTCTCCAGGATTCTTTAACTGGGATTGTGTCTGTGAGCCAAAGCCCAGTGATTACTTTTTTGGCTATCACAATCAAAAGTGCTACTAACCTATATTGTGCCCAGTTAAGTTTTATATCAATGGGTGGAGTCACTGTCAGGACAAAGGCTGGTGTGATCCACTCAGGAATATCAAAAATATTATTAATTTCTGTTATGATCTCCCCCCAAAACACCTGTAGGGATGGGCAAGACCAGAATATATGTTCATTCCCTGCTGAGGGGAAACCACACCCTCTACAACAATAATCCCTGCTTGTCCCCCAAAATTTAGCTGTGATATCTGGAGTTCTAAAAAAACAAATTCTTGTTTTCCATGCAAATTCTCTCCAGTATGTGGTGGGAGAGATTTTAGAGTATGGTAGGGATGATTTTTGCCACAAATTCTCAGGTACTTGTATATTCAGTTCCTTTGCCCATCACCTTCTGACCATGCTAAGGTTTTCCTTTCCATGTGTTCTTAGTGCCTTGTATAGGTTACTAATAATAAGTTCCATAATTTCCCCTTTTAGGTAATGCATAATTCTTAACTCCAAAGCAGATAATGATTTAGCTATCTCAGTTATTGCTTCCTCTAATAGGAGAAGTTTATTTTTAAAGGCTACATAAGTTTGCTTTTGGCTACTGGGTAATTTATATATGGATTGTAAGTATGAGAAGGAGTAAATACCTTGAGGACCCACTAGCTGGAACATGAAGGATATAGAATATGGTTTCCAAGCATGGAGTTGAGATGTCAACTCTGGTGGCCAGAGATTTGAATCATGAGCAATATCTGTTAAATAATACCTCTCTAATGTAGAGAGGAGAAACTTAAGTATACATAACCGACGTTTGAAGAAGTCCCTGGTAAGTATAGGGAATTGTGTCAGAGGAAGGCATCTCGGGGGTCTCCCAGAAGGTAGGGAGGTATATGTTCCAGCCCATTTAATGTTATCTCAATATCCTTCCAATGTGAATGGTATCCTGTAGTTAAAAGTAAAAGGGCAGTACAAATCTGCACCGCCAGTGCATAATCTTTCAAGTTTGGCAAGCCTAATCCTCCCTGCACATGAGGAAACTGCAATAGTGTATATTTTATTCGAGGTATCCCCCCAGACAAATCTAGAAATCAATTTATCCCAAGATCGAAAGTATGCCTCCGAGGGGAAGATGGGTAGGATTTGTAAAAAGAAAAGTTTACGAGGCAGGATAGTTTGTTGTGTGGCCTCCGCCCTGTTGACCAATCCCATGAAGATCTGTGTACATTTTGATAAATCCAAGGTAATTTGTATGGTAATAGGCTCTAAGTTAATTAATTCCAAATGTATCAGGTTCAAAGGGATTTTGATACGTAAATACCTCATCTCCACCCTGCTCCACCAAAATAGGTATCCCATTTTTAACTGTCAAGACGGGGTAAATGAAGAATTAAGAACTTTGGTTTTTGAGCTGTTAATCTTATACCCTGAGAAGTCACTAAATGTGCTAAGTTGTTCCCACACCGCCAGAATAGATGCTTCAGGAGAGGTTAGGATTAAAAGGATACCATCCGCAAATAAAATAAGTCTGTATGATCTACCCCCCACTGGGATCCCCTCTATAGTCAATTGTTTTCTTATATTGGCTGCTAGGGGTTCCAAATAAAAGGCAAATAAGGGGGGGGGGATAGTGGGCAGGTATGCCTCATGCCCCTAAGGAGTGGGAAAGGGGAAGAAAGTGAACCATCTAATTTAAGATATGCTATAGGGGATTGGTCCATAGTTTGAATTTGGGCAATAAGTTTCTCTGGAAAAGCAGACTTTCTCAGTGTAGCCCGTAAATATGGCCATGATACTCAGTCAAAAGCCTTCTCAGCATCTAATCCGAGAAGAAGTAAGGGTATTTTTCTTTGTGTGGCATATTCTGTAAGTAAGAGAACTCGACAGATAGCATAATGTGCCTTCCTTTTCATGACAAGTCCCACTTGGTATTTGTCAATAAGGTGGGGTAACAAATTATCTATTCTGTGAGCTAAAACTGACATAAAAATCTTATAATCGCAATTTAATTTTGAGATTGGGCGGTAAGATGCCATTAAAGTTGGATCTTTCCCTGGTTTAGGGATGGCAACTGTCTCAGACATATCACCTGGCTTTTTAACCTCTCGATTCGTACATCTACTGCCCCGTCCACCTGGAAAACTGCCAGAACCATCCCTATACACAAAAAGGGCGATGTCAAACTAATGTCAAACTACCGCCCTATATCTCTTCTGCCCAATCTCAGTAAGCTGCTTGAAAAAATAGTCCACCGCCAGCTTGCTGCTCACCTTGACATGTTTAATCTTCAAACCCCATGCCAACATGGTTTCCGGCCCAGTCACATTACCACCTCTGCACTTACACAACTTACAAATGACATCAGAAATAATATGGACCATGGCCTACTCACTGGGGCCATCTTTATTGACCTGTCTAAAGCCTTCGACATGGTATACCATCCTCTCATGCTAAAGAAGCTCCAATCCATTGGAGCATCCTACCAAGCCCTCTCCTGGTTCCATAGCTATCTTGACAATCGGACTCAGGCGGTAGCATTTCACAAGGCCCTTTCCTCCACCCTAAACATCTCCCATGGGGTTCCCCAGGGATCCACTCTTGGACCTCTACTCTTCTCCCTCTTCCTAAATGATATTCCCACCATGTCCCGGCATAGCTGCACTCTTATGTACGCAGATGACCTTGTTCTCTACTCTGGGTCAAAATTGGTTGCTGCCATCAACTCCACTCTCACTAATGACTTCCACTTCCTGCAGACCTGGCTCTCTATCTCCCTCTTCCTAAATGATATTCCCACCATGTCCCGCATAGCTGCACTCTTATGTACGCAGATGACCTTGTTCTCTACTCTGGGTCAAAATTGGTTGCTGCCATCAACTCCACTCTCACTAATGACTTCCAATTCCGCAGACCTGGCTCTCTAGCAACCACCAAGTCCTGAACCTAGAAAACCTGTGCATGCTATTCGGATCCTCTAAAAACTGTCTGCCCTGTGAGCAGGCTCGGTTCAATGCCTTGATGGCTCCTCATCTCAAACACTGAGTCCTTCAAGTACCTTGGGGTCACTTTTGATCCCACATTTGACCTGTCTCAACATGTCAATATGGTGTGCCGTGCAGTCAATGCTAAAATTGGCGGAGCTTATCACGTGCGCCACTCCCTCACTCCTTCCGCTAGACTTTCTGTTGCGAGAGTTATTCTCTTACCCCAGCTCCAATATGCTCTGCCCCTCCTCTTTGCTGCAAACTCTGCTACACTCCACAAATAGGACACTGTCTACAACATCATCTGTAGATTCGCCTTAACTGCCTCACGTCTTACCCATCATTGTCTCCTTTAGGCTGGCTTAAATTGGCTGTCACCTAAGGATATTCTAGCCTACTCCCTGGGCTGCTTGATTGACTCCGTGTCTAGACCTCCCTGCCCTGTCTATCTTGCCAACCTTCTGGCTCCTGCCTCACACACCCATACCCTCAGGTCTTCCTCTGTCCCCATGCTCTCCACTAGACCTTGCATGACAAAAATGGGTGAACAGGCATTTGCCCATTTTGCTCCCAAATTTTGGAACTCACTCCCCCTTATGGTGAAAACTTCAGCCTCCCATCGAGAATTCAAAAACTCGCTATTCACCCACCTCCTAGCCTCTGGCCAATGCAAATGCTCTTAATTTGCTTTGTCCCACTGCAGGCTGTCGGGTCTGACCCTAAGTACTACACTAATGTTCTCCCATGCAATACGCTTGTCTAGGTGGCTATGAACCTTGATGCCTTTACTGTCCTCAGCTGTCTTATGGTTACCCTAATTGTTTTATTTTACATCCTTATTACGATCTATGCCAAAAACGTACCCATATGTAACTATTACTGTGCTACCCAATGTATATCTTGTTTTGCTCCTGTACACCTATATTATGTCTGTGCATTTCTGCATATTGTAACCAGTGTCCTGTGCTCTCCTGGGTCGTGCCTGAAAATAGACAGGTCTGTTGCCTAGCGCTCTTACCAGGTTACCAAAAGCTAATAAATAAATAAATATATCCAGCAGGGGGTTCTCCTTCTCTTACCTCCTGAAATGCCAGTAACAGCACCAGGAATAATAACTTGTGAAACTTTAGGTAGAATTCATTCGGGTACCCATCCGGCCTGGAGCCTTTCTGGATTTTGGTCTGCTTAAGGGTATTTTTAATTTCCTCAGTCTGTCATAGGTCTAAGCAATGCTTCTGCTTGTTGTTTAGAAAGGTGTGGGAGGGGAGTGTTTTGAAGGTGCCCATTTAAATGTTCGGGGGGTGGCATGTATCTACAGTATAGAACTTTTTATAAAATTCTGCCATAGCTTGTCTGATAGCAGTGAGGTGGAGAATAAATTTATTTGTCCCAGGATCTAGTATTTTACTGACCACCTCCTGTTGCTTAGCACCCCTAAGGTGCCTGGCCAGATTCCTAGCACCCTTCCGGCCTCCCTTCTGTGACTTAAGCTTTAAATAAAGTAATTGCTGCTCGGTTTTTTGATCCATTAGTCTTTGGAGTTTCTGTTTAATAATTAACAGCTGGGGTTTCACTGACAGATCTCCCCTACGAAGCCTCTACTGAGAACTGGCCTCTCTTTGTCTTTTCTTATGGGTAGAATATTTAATAATCTTCCCTCTTAAAACTGTTTTGAGGGTATCCCATTTAATAGCTGCAGAGATTTCTGGGGAATCATTATCTGCTAGGACAAGTGGGATACATTCCTGTACCCTTTGTATGAATTCTGGATCCTGTAAACAAAACAAAGTCAGTTGCCAAAATGTTTGTGTTTTTGGTTTTGAAACATCTATTTTTCAAAAAAAGTGAAGTATGTTCAGACAATATGGAGGCCTCCCTATAGATGTCTTTAATAGATTCCAAGTGTTCCACAGAGGACAAGAAATAGTCCAGCCGTGCCAAGGTGTTAGCTTTGGGGGAATAGTGTGCATATGCCCTAAAGGAGGGAAAAAAGTGTCTCCATATATCTGTTAACCCCAGTGTGGGAAGGTTTTGCCAGAGATACTTTTGGAGTGCTGAGGCTCTATGTTTCGAGGGCACCAAAGC
Organism: Neoceratodus forsteri; assembly: GCA_016271365.2. Lineage (NCBI taxonomy): Eukaryota > Metazoa > Chordata > Ceratodontiformes > Ceratodontidae > Neoceratodus > Neoceratodus forsteri. The sequence continues at coordinate 13,104,310 of JADMNL010000027.1, forward strand.
ATCCAAAGTAGTATTCATTGTGACATTTAGGTCCCCTCCTATTATACACATACCCTGTGCCTGTGCTAGGAACTCGTCAAAGAATTTTCGTGCCACTTACGGTGTACTCCCCGGGGGGTAGATAAATTGATGCCAAAGTAACCTGTACTGAATAAAGCTGGCCCACCACTACTACATATTGTCCCTCTTTATCTACAACTTGATTTTGGATCTGAAATTGTACACCATGAGGAATCAAAATTGCTGTACCCCTTCTCCTCCCTGAAGTATGTGATGAGGCTACAACTGCTTGAAACCCCCAAGCTTTTAATTTAGAATGTTTCATCTGGGAGAGGTGGGTTTCCTGGAGGAATATTACATCAGGTTTGCCCTGTTTAAAATGGTGCAGCAAACGTTTACGCTTAATAGGGTTGTGTATGCCGTTTACATTAAATGACATTATAAATGAAGTGTTAGCCATCATCAACATTTAGTAATAAGGTCAGTTTTGTTTCTGGTCACCCCCACACCCCCACACACTAGGCAGTTGGCCACACAAGAAGGGGATTCCATTGGGCTTCTGGAGCATAGTGGAGGCCCCCTTATAGGGCCTGTCAGTCAATCCCTGATCTAAAATCTCAAAGTGGTCTTTCTTGATAAGGTATATTTTCCAATGAACCTCCTTTCTGGATACATAAGACTTGGATAGTATTGCATACGACTAAACATAATACATTAACAGCCATGCCAACCGGGCATGATATACACTATGAACCTAAACAACAGTGAAGTATCTAGTAACCTTCTAGAGATTATAAATTTTTGTCTGTCAAAATAAGACCCATAAAACAAATTAAATGTTGCTTCCAAGGTGGGGGAATCTATATGATGTTCCCCTAGAAACACTGGGCAAGCAAGGATGGAATGAAACTTCAACCCAGGCTGGGGGTTAAATTCAGGGCAATCTCTGTCCCAGGCCCCCTGCGGGTCTCTAGGATCCCAACATAACAATGAAAAACAATCAGTGTAGGAGTAAAACCAAAGCAGGGCTAATAGGGAAATAAACACCCCGATAAGTCTGGTTGTATAGATAGCCAAAGGGTACATTGTTTCAGTTCACTCGACCTCCATACAAATCCTATATTACTCATTTTACATTGAGTCAGTGATAATGGAACAGTGAACTTAAACATGTTGTGGATTAGTATATTTAGAATAGGTAAATTAGAACAGTCCTGTGATGTAAGACAATTTGCTGTGTAAAAGTCCCCCTCTAATGTTCATGGCTGCTTCCAATTGGATCTGCACAAGCACAGAGTCGTGGATGAGCAGTCACAATAGAACCTCCCTCCGAGAGTATGTCAAGTTCCAAATTCTTTCTATTACTTGAAGCTCCCTGTACATTTGTCTTTTCATATTATTTTCAGGTGTTAGTGCCCAACAGGTATTCATAACATTCATTTATTCCCGGTAGTACTGTAATGACTAGGGTGGAGGGGATGTAGTCAGTGGAGATGCAGTGCACGGGGGGAGCCGCAACAAGTGACCGCAGGTCACACAATTATAGAGGGCTAGACTGATGAATATCAGCATGACCCAGAGTTGAGCTCAACCCCACAGCCCAGGTCCTTCCTTCTCCAACCCATCACCCCACCCCCTGTCTGCCATCTTGTACCTTATTTTACAGCCTTGCATGCTGTATTCAAAAAAAAAGAGTCAGTTCCCAGAGTTCAGGTGGCAGTGTGACTCTCCACATCAGCTTCAGCCGAGTCCTGTAATGGGTCCTGCACCTTTACGCCATTCTGTTTCTTCTCCAAGTTAGGAGTCTTCTTGGGCACATTCTGCCAGCGTGCTGGTCTGGGGGCTGTGCCATATTGCAGCGTGGTCTCTCCAGAAATACAATGCCCTTTGCCATTAGGGCTTCCCTGGCTTCTTCAGCAGATGAGTATTCAAACTTTCCCCTCAGGCATGAATACGATTAGTTTTGCAGGGTAGGGGGTGTTAAACTCAATACCATGAGATTTTAACTTCAAGAGCAATGGCAGTTACACTCTTCTCTGTCTCATCATTTGTGACACGTAATCGTGGTCTATATAAAACCTTGCTTGACCACAAAAGATCTTCTGTTTATGCCAGGCAGTTAACAAGATCTGCTACTTAACTGCATAGTTATTGAAGCAGGGCAATGATGGAGCGTGGGCTGCCCATTGGTGAAGAAGGTTTTGGTGCCAGAACTCTATGTACTCTCTCCAGGTCCAGGGGTGAGTCCTCTGGCAAATCAAGAGCAGTTTTAAGTAAGTTTGAGACAAAGTCTTTTATTTTTGTCCCCTCAGCTCCTTCCGGAATACAATATAGGCGTATATTTTTTCGCCTCACTCTGTTCTTTGTATCTTCCTGACGTGCAGCCAACAGTTCTTGTTGCTCCTGGAGTTGCTGTACGAGTGCCTCTAAATTTTCTACCTAATTTTCTGTGGCAGTAATCTGACGTTCGGAGTCATCAGCCCTCTGCTCCAGCAAGGTAACATTTCTGCGTATTTCTCCATATAATTGTTTAATATCCACTTGGAAAGCACAAAGTTCATGATAAATTGTGTCCAACTTAATTTTTTTATTGTTCTTGCCTTTAGATGTGTGATGGGCCTTTGTCACCGATTTAGTGGGTGAATGTGCCTGTTGTGTAGCTGTCCTGTCTGTCTCCGAGGCCTTGGAGTCTGATCTGCTGGCATCCACCATGTAATCCTCAATTTTTTTGGGTCTTTACTGGCTCAGATCCTTTGCTCCCCCTCTTATTCATTATTTTTAATGATTTTCTGCAAAAGTTTCAGGCGTTAGAGAGGAGGTATCCATGGAGGTGTTTGACAGCGATCTCTTCAGGCAGCCATCAACTTCAGGGTGGAACCGGAAGTCTTAGCTGTCACATTTTGTATATCTTCTGACTGTAATGTGTCTATGCCCCCCCCAGTCTGGAGGCCTGTAGACAACCCCAGTTTATATGACTGTCCCGTTTTCTGTTTCCAGGGTGACCCACAGTTCTTCTGGCTCCTTATGTGTATTCTGAATTTCTGTAGCTTTGATATTTTCATTGACATAAAGGGCCACTCCACCCCCCCCCTTTTTGCACCTTGGTCTCTTCTGAACAGTACATAGCAGGGTACTGAAGTCTCCCAAGTGTGGTTACTGGTGACCATGTCTCACTAATAGCTACTATGTCCAGTTTAGCCTCTGTCATTGTTGCCTGCAGGTCTGGATCTTGTTTCCCAGACTGTGAGCATTTGTGTACATGATTTTCCATTGGCCAGATTTTGGCATGTTAGTTGTTGGGCGAGGTCTGGCATTTCCCTTTGTGTCATATGGGTGCGTATGGGCATGTTCATTGTTGGGCGAAGTCTGGCATTTCCCTTGCATGTCATATGGGGAGCCAGACATCTCTACTTACTAGATGATGCAAATGAACTTCAAACATGCTGAACTCCTGTTTGATCACTAGCTGAAGGGGGAGGGGTGTTCTTCCTATTCAACATATCGGGTGCTGCAACCCTCTCCCCATTTGCTAGTTTAAATATTCTGCAAAGACGTCAAACTTCTGCCCCAATGCACTCATATCCTCCTTAATCAGGTGCAGTCCATCGAATTTAAAGAACTTTCACTCCCATAACTGTTGCTAGTTACCTACAAATTTGTATCCTTTTTCCTGGCACCAGCCCTTGAACCACATGTTTAGCTCCTCTACCTCCCCTTCTCTAACCTTCCATCCATCTGCCCCCCTCTCCCTGACTGGCAGGATCTCAGAGAAGGAGATGCCAGATGAAATGGATGGTAGTGTGTCACCCATCCTGGCCAGGTGTTCATTGGTCTCCACAACTGACCAGCTGGCAAGATCGTTAGTAGCTATGTGTGCCAGGACATCAATGTTTTCTCCTGCTTCCTGTACAATTTTGTCAATGCAATCAGTGTCTCTTCACACTGATGTACCTGGGAGACATCTGACCAACCTGAATACAGGATATATAAGGATCACACCTAGTAAATTGATGATCCAGGGGAGCCTGCCATACATGCAAGTCTGGGACTTAGAGGTACTCAAAAATATGTAGTGGGGAAGACAATGTTTGTGGCAAAAGAAAGTAAAAATTCTGGCTCAACAGTATGTTTGATAGGAAAAGGAGTAGGTAACTCTTGTTTTAAGGGATTTTGTCACTGTAAAGAACAAAGAGGATATCAGTGGGATCAGTAGTTCTACTAAGTCAATCTAGCTATGCTAAGAGAGAAGTGGGGGGGGGCAAAATAGTCACCCAGAGAGTAACAGCAGGACTGCAAAAAGCTCAGCCCAGCTTATCAAATGAAGTAGTAATACATGCATTGTGAATGCTGAATTCCACAAAAATAATTCTGGAACCTTCATCTATATGCTTCCATAAATATTTGAGAAAAGGTTACTATATTTTTTTTTCCATTGAAAATTTAAAACTACTAAACCAATTTATTCAGTTGTGTTACACAACAGGATACACTGCCACTGGATGTGCATGCAAAAGCAGAGAAGTTACAAACATCCACATTTTCGAGAGTTTTCACAACATGTTGCAAATATTTACATAGCAAAATTTTGAACCCCTGCAACTTAAAAATCTCTATTCCAGTTCTTTCCATATTTGGTAATTATATAACAATTACAAACAGGGTATACATGCTATTTTTTTTTCAACCAGGAGAGACACACTAAGCTGAAAGCTTGTTTACAGGTGCAACCTGGGAGCACAAGGAAGTTAAGTGACTTGCTCAGGGTCACACAGCTTGCAAGTGGGGGCTGTGGGATTACAACCCAGGTCTCCAGGTTTGCAGCTCAGAGCCTTAAACCACTGTACTATACTGCCTAATTTACACATGACTAGCTCCAAAGGTGCCCAAGTTATATGCAGATAAACTGTTTCATGAAATTTCTCACAAATAAATTAAAATGACAGACTTTGAGCACATACAATTTTAAGACGATGCACCCTAATGTCATGAAATTTGGTAGAATGTTAGAACACCTGTCATAAAGTAATCATGCCAAATTTAAGATGTCTGGCCCATCCATTTTCAGAGGTATATGCAGTTGCAACTTTTCATGGAATTTCCCGCAAAAAATAAAATGAAAGATTTTAAGCAGCTATAATTTTGAAACAATCCATCCTAATGGTATGAAGTTTGACATCGTGTTAGGACACTTATTTTCAAGTAGCCATGCCAAATTTAAAATCACTGGCCTAATAGATGGCTGAGATATATGCCGATAAAAATGTTCATGACATTCCCCACAAAAAATAAAATTACAGAATTTGAGCACCTATAACTTTGACACAGTCCTTTTGAATTTCATGTTATTCAGCATGACCTTAGAATTCCTCCTAGAAAGGAAGCATGCCAAATTATAGAGCACTAGCTCAATAAACGGCTGAATTATGACCAAATTAACAAATGTTAAAAATTCCGTGACAGTCTGATGAAATTCCATGAAATTTCACAGATGTTCATGAAATTTCATCAAAATTACACAAATTCAGAATTTTCTCATTCCACACAGCTCTACTTAAAATACTTTATACAGCGGAATTATATGCTGATCAAAGAGTACACTAGAGATGCTGAAACAGGTCTCTAAAGTGAATGTTACTGGATAACCATTGCATAAACTGCTAGTGTGGTGTTTAGTTGCATATATAGGGCAGCTTTAATATGTGCAAGGTATAGTATTAAGACTGAAAGGCCAGGTTTAGGGATTAGCGTAACCTAATGCTTCCCGCACCCCTGCCACAATTACACTTAAAGTTTGGAACAAGGTCCAAGTCTCAGACCTGTAACCATTGCTGATGAACACTGGTCTGGTGAGAAGTGGTTGGTGGGAGAAGTGGGACTGGTGCTTTATGTTATGGAAAACATCAAAGTGATGGAGGTACAGGGAATTCAGGGTGTATCGAAGTTTTGTGGGTCAACCTCAAGTCATAAAACTGAGCAGCCATTCAGATAGGAGTGGTATACAGGTTTCCAACACAGGGAGAGGACTTAGACAAAGAAATGTTGCAAGACATAGGCAACATGGATAAGAAGAGGGAGATGTTGCTGGTGGAGGAATTTAATCTGCCAGATGTAGGGCACAGCCTATCTGCTGCAGCATTAGCTAGAAGTAGAAACACCTTGGTCTCCCTGAAGGGAAGCATTCCTCAGGCAGCTGGCCAATGAACCCACTCGGGTTGGGGCAATACTAGACCTGGTACTTATGAACTTGGACAGTGTTGAGATTAGAGTGGGAAGTCATCTGGTGACCAGTGACCACTGCATAGTAAGGTTTAGTTTAAGAACAACTGCAGAATCCTGTCACACAAGGGTGAGGGACCTGGACTTCAGAACGGTTTACTTTACAAAGATGGAGGAATGCCTCTGAAAGTACTTGGTAGGGGGAGATGTCATGGGGTGGTGGAGGCCAAATGGGCCAGATTTAAAGAGAGCAAAGTAAATGCAACAAACCTGTACATCAGGCAAATAAGCAAAAGCAGAAGGAGGAGGAGGAGACCTTTATGGTTCTCGTGGGATGTGTCAGAAAAGGTAAGGGCAAAAACACTGGCATTCAGAAAGTATAAGGAGACCTAGAGAGAAGAGGACAGGGAAATGTATCTAGGGAAATTGAGAGAGGCAGGCAAAGCATTAAGGAGCACAAAGGCACAAGCTGAGAAAAGAATAGCCCACACAGTATCGAAGGGGGACAAGACATTTTTCAAGTATATCAGCCAACCCCCAGCAACCCATGCTCATTTTTGAACATGGGTCATTGGTGTGGAGCATGGTGTACAGTTCCTCAACCATCAGTGTCACTGGGCCAGCTCAACTAATTGACTTTGAGGAAGAAAGGAATGGCATTCTTAAGAACTCCTGAGAAACAAGTGGAATCACCCTTATAGAATTCGATAACATGGAAAGGCAAAACAAATTTAAACCTGCTTCAGTTTTCTGCCCAGGACTTTCTCATTTGCACACTGGATCTCATTTGTGCCACCACTTTGGTGGCATCATGCTCTCTCATGTTTGATCATCAACTCTGCCATCAGTGTTCTATGTTCTTCATACCATGTAGTTAGTACACATCCGTCTTCCATCATCTTGGCGTACTCTTTGACTTCCATATTGATTTTATTTTTATCTTACAATCCTCCACCCCACTATTACCACTATTCCTGCATCACTAACTACCCCTCCTCCCATTGTCTCCTTTCTACCATAACCATTAGCTACATCACTACAATGTTATTACCAGTTTGTGGCTAAGAACACAGACTGTTTTACATCCCTTGATGTTTCCTAATATTTCCTAAATTGTTTTGACTGGCAAGGTCATTGCCACTTTATGACTAACCCCTTACTCATCCTGGTGCATGTCCTTGTTTTGTATCAGTTCCAAGAACAGCGAGACTGGATCCCTGCTTAGAGAAAACATTGGGGGGTATCACCATTCATTGCACCATTTTTCAACTCACTCTCATTTATATTAATAAATTGGCATCACATGCTGTTTAACATCACACAATGTTTTCACCATATTGGTGATCACCGCCTGTAGGCTAATCCCATACATCTCACTTTTTATCTCTACCATTCATTTTGATGGAGCTGCTTCGAATTTCACCTGTTTTATATATTGATGCTTCTGTTATGAACTTACACAGCTGTATTTGTTTTAATACAATAACTTGTTAGTTTTCTACTATATTAGGTGTTTTGAAAGAACAGTTAAAGTAGTAACATGTGTTTTGCATTATTTATACTGCATATCTTTAACCTTATGTGGCTAATGGGTGATCTGTCACTTTAAAATTATTTTGTATAAAAAGGGAGCCGGCATGTATGTGACTCTGCCCCCTGATGAAGAGACAGAGCATCTCTGAAGCATCAGGGAGTTACACGCTGCTGGTTACTGTACAATAAAAATGTTTGCATCCAGTTTTGCAAGTGTGTAATACTTTCTGTGCTCTGCATATGTCAGGGTCCTGTCTGTATTGAAGACCCATGTCAGGGTTCTATCTATATTGCAGTTGCATCTCCAGGTTCTGAATACATCAGTCACATGGCAGGGTTTTGTATGTATCTCAGTCACATACCAGGATTCTGCACATATCGCAATGACATACCAGGATTCTGCACATGTCGCAGTGACATGTCAGGGTTCTGTACATATTATAGTCACGTCAGGGTCACATCCATATTGAAGACACATGTCAGGTCCGGGTTCTGTATATATCAGTCACATGTCAGGATCCTGTCTATATTGAAGACATACATCAGAGTTTAGTCCATATTGCAATGACATGTCTGGGTTCTGTATTTATTGAATTCACATGTCAGGGTTTTGTACTTACTGCAAACACATGTCAGGGTTCAGTGCATATCACAATCACATGTCATGACCCTATCTGTACTGAAGACTGTCAGGGTTCTTACATAGTAGTTGTCAGCAGAAAAGGACCTCCTGGTCCATCCAGTCTGCCCTGTTTCTTTTTTCAGATTAGGTCTTACTTCTTTAGTATAGGTCCTGCTAGACCTGTGTCCGTACTTCCCTCAGTCCTAATCTCACTAGTCATCTGTGCCAATCCCATGCATGTTTGAATGCCTCCACAGTGTCTGTACCCACCACTTCCTCTGGTAGCTTGTTCCAGGGTTCAGCCCAACCTGTACTGAAGATACAATTCCGCATTGTGTTCATTTTGCAGACACATGTCAGGGTTCTGTTCATATTGTAGTCTCATGTCAGAGTTCTAAACATAATGCAGAAACATTCCAGAGTTCTGTACACATCACAGTCACTTGGAGTCCTGTACATATTGCAGTTACATGGGGGGGGGGCGGCATTAGGAAGACAAAGGGGGGGGTGGGGCAGCTGCAAACTAGGGGTGCGAGCTGCACACCTGAGCAGACTTAGATAGACCCGGTGGTCTGTTTCTACTGGCACGTTTGTATGTTCATATGTTCATATGTCAGTGTTCTGTACATATTGTAGATATATGTCAGAGTTCTTTACATATTGCAGTCACATGCCAGGGTCCTGTCCTCACAGAAAACACATCAGAGTTCTGTACATATCACAGTGACATGTCAGGATCCTGTACATATTTCAGTCACATATTCTGATCTTGTTCATATTGGAGGCACATGCCAGGGCTCTGTCAATATTGCAGGAACATGTCAGGGCTCTTTATATATCACACTCAAATGTCAGGGTCCTCTCCATATCAAAGACACATTTCAAGGTTCTGTCAATATCACAGTCATATGTCAGGATTCTGTTCATACTGCAGACATGTCAGGGTTCTGTACACATTACAGAATATGGGTCATACTTAAAAAAAAAACTTTGGTTGACAGTGCAATAAACTGAGTAATCAAAATAAATAAAACAAAAGGTAAACATATCGTGGCTGCATGACTGGGTTCTGTTCATATAGATATCATAGGTCAGGTTTCTGTACATACCGCAGACACATCAGGGTTTCAGTACATATCGTGGGCATAAGACAAGGTTCTGAACCTATCATTGTCACATGTCAGGGTTCTGCATATGTCACAGTCATATGTCAGAGTTCTGTAAATATCACAGTCAGTTGTCAGGTTCTATACATAATTCAGATGCATGTCAGGGATCTTTATATACTGTAGTTATATGTCAGGGTTTTGTACATATTGGAGATGTGTCTGAGTTCTGTACATATTGTGGACACATGGCTGGGTTCTGTACATATAGCAACCAAATGTCAGGGTTCTGTTTATATCATGGATGCATGAGTGAAATCTACATATCGTGGCCATATGACTGGGTTCTGTACCTATGATAGACAAATGCAGGGTTCTGTATGTATCAGTCACATGTCATGGTTTTGTACATATCACAGTCACATTTCAGGGTTCTTTTATTTTCTATACAGGTTTTTATCCTCCTGATGGGTATGGGTGGCTAGCTTAGCCCTGTTCCATCGCCCCCTGCCATCTTATGTCTCTTGAGATCTTGGGGACTTGTATCCCTCATGGATTGTCCCTCGTGATGGGTCTGGGAAGGGAGGGCTGTCCTTCCCCACCTAGAACACAAATTCAGATGTCCCCAGAGTCGGAGAGTCTGAGCGGGCCGTTGGTGCAAGTGGGCAAGGCTTCGTGAAGCCCATTCTCCATTTTCCTCCTTGGTTTTCTCCCCCTGGGCTGTGCAGACATGCAATGAGCACAGTGTACATGCTCCACCTCCGAGGAGACACCACCAGTGCTCTAAATATGTGGCCCTCCCACTTACTGGGCCTCGCACACGCTACCATCTGGATTCCTCCAGATGGCAGTCAAGCTGCGAGGCACGAGACCCCCCCCCAGTGAGGGAGGAGAGTAGCCCTGTGGATGCTCGATCCTCCCTCCCTCCCCCAGTCGGCCCCTGAGTGACCTGAGCCCGTTCCCAAACCCAGGTAACTGGAGCGACGTAAAGCACTCATGGCATCTCAGCCCTCTACACCACCTGGCTGGCACATTTCAGGGATTTGATTATATCACAGTCTCATATCAGGGTTCTGTTCATATTGCAGTCACATGTCAGGGTTCTATCAACATTGCAGACACATGTCAGGGTTCTGTATATATCAAACTCAAATGTCAGGGACCTTTCCATACTGGAGACACATGTCAATGTTCTGTCAATACTGCAGTCACATGTCAGGATTTTGTACATATCGCAGTAACAGGTCAGGGCCCTGTCCATTTTGAAGACACATGCCATAGCAGAGCGTGGCGGCCCAGTTGCTGACAGCCTGCCTAGGTCCTGTCATGTGACCCCAGTCCTGTGTTCTCTGCACTGGCTGCCAGTCAGGTGGAGGGTCCTTTTCAAGGTGGGCTTGCTCACCTATAAGGACCTATATGGGATGGGTCCTGGCTAACTGTCAGAGCTCCTGACACCTGGGACCTCTGCTCACTCCCTCTGCTCCTCTTCGAGAGGCCTCCTTGACGTTTCCAGGGTTTGGCTCAAGACATCTGGTGATTGAGCTTTCAGTATCTCTGGGCCGACCCTGTGGAACGCGCCTCCATCTGCAGTCCGGGAGGCCCCTTTGATTGGTGTTTTCAGACAGAGGCTAAAGGCCCATCTTTTCAGCCTGGCATTTACAGAGCAACCTGCATCCATCTGTGTTACTACTATAATGACTTTCAATAACTGAATTCTGACTTTTATTTATTTTTGTTATTTCTGGATTTTAGTAGTTGTTTTATTTGTAATATTTTGTCAGACGCCCAGAGCCTCTGGGATTGGGTGCATACAAGTAAAATTTGCCTTGCCTTGCTTTCTGTCCCTATAACAATGAAATGTCAGGGTTCTGTATATATCATAGACATGTTAGGTTTCTGTACAAATTGTGAACTCATGCTCGGGTTCTGTATAGTCACATGTCAGGGTTCTGTTCATATAGCAGTTACTTATCAGGGTTCTGTACATATTTTTATGATGCATGTTAGGGTTCTGTGCAAATTGCAGTCACATGTCAGAGCTTTGCACATATCGCAGACACATGTCAGGGTTCTGCAAATATCGCAGACACATGTCAGAGTTCTGTACGTATTGTGGACTCATGACTGAGATCTCTACATGCTGTGGACATGTATGACTGTTCTGTACCGATCACAGTCACATGCCAGGGTTCTGCAAATATCACAGTCCTATGTCAGGGAGTCCTGTGTCAGGGTTCTGTATATATTGCAGTCACATATCAGGTTCCTTCACTTATTGCAGTCATATTTCAAGGATTTGCATGTATCACAGTCACATGTCAGGGTTCTATACCTATCACAGTCTCATATCAGGGTTCTGTTCATATTGCAGTCACATTTTAGGACTCTGTGCATATTGCAGTGACATGCCAGGGTTCTGTACATATTACAGTCACATGTCAGTGTCCTGCCCATATTGGAGATGTGTGTCAGAGCTCTTTACATATCACAGTCACATGTCAGGGTTCTGTATGTGTCACAGTCACATGTTAGGGTTCTGTCCATATTGGAGGCATGTGTCAGGGTTCTTTCAGTACTGCAGGCACATGTCAGGGTTCTGCATTTGTCACACTCAAATGTCAGCGTCCTGTCCATATTGGAGACACATGCCAATGTTCTGTCAATATCGCAGTCACATGTCAGGGTTCTGCACATATTACGGTCACATATCAGGGTCCTGTCCAGGTTAAGGACACATGTCATAGTTCTGTCCATACAGCAATCAAATGTAAGGGATCTGTATATATCGCAGACATGTCTAGGTTCTGTACATAACATTGACACCTGACTGGGTTCTGTGTATATAGCAATCAAATGTCAGGGTTCTGTACATATCACAGACACATGCCAGGATTCTGTATATATTGTAGTTGCATTCCAGCACTACCCTTGATTGGGCTTGGCTTCCTGAAGGGCCTCTGTGGCTCAGAATCTTCAGCCGAACCACTCCTCTTGCAGTTTGGCCAGCCATGGAGCTCGCCCGTCAGCCTGCCCTACATAAGGCTCCCTCCATTCCAGCACTGCCCTTTATTGGGCTCAGCTTCCTGGAGAGCCCCTGTGGCTCAGAATCTTCAGCTGAACCACTCCTCTTGTGGTTTGGCCAGCCATGGAGCTTGCCCGTCAGCCTTTCCTACACAAGGCTCCCTCCATTCCAGCACTGCTCTTGATTGGGCTCAACATCCTGGAGAGCCCTTTTGGCTCAGAATCTTCAGCCAAACTGCTCCTCTTGTTGTTCGACCAGCTGTGGAGCCTGTCTGCCCGTCAGCCTGCCCTACACAAGGCTCCCTCCATTCCAGCACTGCTCTTGATCAGGCTCGGTTTCCTGGAGAGCCCCTGTGGCTCAGAATCTTCAGCAGAACTGCTTCTCTTGCAGTTCGGCCAGCCATGGAGCTCACCCGTCAGCCTGCCCTACACAAGGCTCCCTCCATTCCAGCACTTCCCTTGATTGGGCTCAGCTTCCTGGAGAGCCCCTGTGGCTCAGAATCTTCAGTCAAATGGCTCCTCTTGTGGTTCTGCCAGCTGTGGCGCCCACCCGCCTATCAGCCTGCCCTTCACAAGTTATGGAGCACCAAGAAAAAGCACCACTGGACTTTTAAATTTGGCACCTATCTTCTCACTGCTTGCTGGCTCTGAGTTAGGCAAATTCAGGCTGTTACAGCCATGTCTTCCCTAAAATTAATTCTTACCATGATTTAAGATAAGTTAAATCCTGCATGAGCTCACAGTGATTTCTTAAGTCCTTAGTGAACTAATTTTGCCTGCATATTGATTGTTTAAGGTTAAGGATTGTTTAAGGCTGCTATATGCTATTTTTAGTAGCTGATCTTTCACAGATTACTTCCCGCTAGTGCTCTGCACTGGCTCCCCACCATCCCCGTCCTATCTTGACACTTTTATTTATAGCTCTAGACCATCAGGTGACCTATCTTCACCTACTAGCCCCTTAGCAGGTTATATTGTTCCACCTCTGGAGGGCACTACATGGATTAAAATTATCTGGTTTCTGTTGCTTGCTAAACTACAGCTCAACCCTTCCATCTGACCGGCCCGCTGTTATCGTGCTCCCTGCTTACAAATCCTTACTTCTACTAATTCTATTGCTCACTAAATTTTCCACCTTTCCAAACAATGCATCCTCTACTCTCCTCTCTACCCCTGGTTCTGCTCATATTCCTCTCTCTACCACCTCCACTTGCTCACTACTTGCCAATTCCTAATAACTTTCCCACCCCCATCAGTTATATCCAACCCCCTGCTCACATTCATGCTATTACACCCTCACCCCTATTTGAACTATGGTCCCACTCTACCAGTATTCCTCATGTGGCTTTATTAACGGTGTCCACTTTCACTGTGATTCTCCATCTTCTGCTTCCACACTCATCCACTCCCTTCTCCTCCAAACTCCTAACTTCCTCACCAGCCCCTTCCAAATCCCGAAGCTCCACTTCCTCATACTCACTCTTCTCTTGCTCTCCACCTGGAATATCCACCCCAACCCTGGCTGGAATGCCCCATCCTCCTCTGGTGCTTCCTCCTCTATTATCACCCCCCGCTCTCCTCTCTCAGCCCTCCCAAAGGGTTTAAAGATCCTACATCTTAACATCCGTAGCTTGTTGCAAAAAATAGACCACCTTCAGACCATGGCGAGCACTCTAAATCCAGACATTCTAATCATCTCTGAAACCTGGCTAAAGAGCTCTATTCCCGGCCACTTGGTCTCCATTCCTGGCTACTCACTGCTAAGGCAAGACCATGCTGGCACTATCACTATACAGTATGTTTTACTTGTTGGGAACATATTCAGCTTCTTGTTTTCTATTTTTCCTGTGGTTTTAATTTAACTGTGTTGTCCTGTTAAAAAACTCAATAAAGTATACTTAATTTGAAAAAAAAAGACTGTGCTGGCAGGGGAGGTGGTGTGGTCATATATGTCCTTGCCTCCATCCAATATTCCATCGCCTACTCATCTTCCAGTCCTGAGACCCATGATGCCCTAGCTATCCATGTGACCCTGCACTTCACTCTCCCTTAGTAGCCGGCATATACTGCCAGCCAAATGTCCAGTCTTCAGTCACCCTAGACCTCCTAACCTCCATCACCACCCCTGTTCGCTCAGGGTAACTATTCATCCTAAGCGACTTCAATATAAATTGGTTGTCACCTAAAACTGCCAAAACTAAAAATCAAATTGGAGCCCTAAACCTCTCCCAACTGATCCATCCATCCAAACCACAAGACACAACAACACTCCCTACTTGACTGGGCCCTTATCTCTGATCCCCACCAAGTCATCACCTCTGGCATCCTTCCTGACGCTCTCCAGTGACCACAACCCAATATTCATAGTTAGGAAAGTCCACAGAACTAAATCTCCACACAGAACTATACAACTACACTCTTTCAAGTCTCTCGACCATGAACTTCTCCTGAGTAACCTTGCCCTTTCTGACTGGTCCCCCTTAACCTCCTTCCCCTCAGTTGACAAGGCCCTTGCCTACTTTAAAGAAATCTTGTAAACTGGAATACCTTTGCCCTACTTAAACAAACCGGAGTCAGAGGTAACCACTTACCGTGAATTATCCCTGAGCTTCTGGCCTGCCTTAGAACTAGAGATCGAGCCTGCTGCATCATAAAGCTACCCAGCATCCTAGTGACCTCACAAACTACCCCATGCTCTGAAACACTTGCACCTGGGCTACTAGGTTAACCAAGTCCGAATATTTCAAATCTGCCTTCTTCACTAACATAAATCCCCCTTCAAAGTCCTGGAAGGTGGTCCCTGCCCTATTTACCCCCCCATCTCGCCCACCC
Source organism: Neoceratodus forsteri (assembly GCA_016271365.2). Taxonomy (NCBI): domain Eukaryota; kingdom Metazoa; phylum Chordata; order Ceratodontiformes; family Ceratodontidae; genus Neoceratodus; species Neoceratodus forsteri. The sequence continues at coordinate 13,119,640 of JADMNL010000027.1, forward strand.
AATCCCCAGTGCTTAAAGTAAATGGTTTACTAGTGGCAGACCCACCTGCAGTAGCTGCAGAATTTAACTCCTATTATACCTCCTGCACCACTGAGCTACTGCAGTCCCTTCCCTCTTACTCACTAACCCTCTAACAGAGTGCTCCTCCCACCACCCTCCCACCTCCCCTTCTCCTTCGCTACTGTAACCACAAATGATGCCCTAAGTGTCCTCCTCACCATCAATGCCTCTAAAGGTGCCTCCCCTTATGGCCTAGATCCAAAACTCCTCTCCCTTTTTACCCCAGCCATTGCCTATCCCCTCTCAATAATCCAAAATCTCTCATTCTCTACTGCCTCAATCCCCTCTCCATAGAAACATGCAGTGGTCCTCCCTCTACTCAAAGGGGTGACCCCTCATCCCCTGGCAACTATTGCCCCAATTCTCTCCTCCCTACCCTTGCCTAGCTACAAGAACATATTGTCCTCTCCCAGCTCACCACCTTTATATCAGACATCTCCTTCTCACTCCTTTCCAATCTGGATTCAGGAAATACTACTTAACCACCACCACTCTCCTATGGCTCACTGACTCCATCCTAACCTGGATGGACAATGGCCAAATCACCTCTACCATTTTTGTCAACCTGGCCAAGGCCTTCGGCACTGTCTTCCACGCCCTTCTCCTTGACTCCCTTCCGACAGCTGGTCTGTCTCCCTCCACCACTAACTGGTTCTAGGCCTACCTTACTGGCTGAACCCAATCAGTTAAGATCTCGGACGTCATTTCCCTTCCCCTTCCAATTAGCGCTGGCGTCCCCCAGGGCTCTGTACTAGGGCCCCTCCTATTCTCCATCTTCTTAAGTGATCTTTTCTCTGTTTGCTCCCCCTCCTCAGCTATACTCATGTATGCCAATGATATGGTCCTGTATGTATCTGGCTCATGTTCTGCTGAGGTTACAACCAGCTTGCAGCAAGACTTCAATAAGGTTCAGCTCTGGTTTGCTAACCATCAACTTTTCCTCAATGCCAAGAAGACCGTCTCCATAATCTTTGGCACAAGGCAGAGATTCTCTAGGCTTCCCTTTCTGTCCACTTTCCACACCCTTGATGGGACTTTACTTGAGGACACATTCTCCTTCAGGTACCTGGGGTTTTGGTTGGACTAACACCTAAACTTCTCTGTACATATTGATGCCATCCAGAAAAAACTGTGCCCCGACCTTGGTGCCCTGTTCAAGAACCGTAGTTGTAGAACTAGTACAGAAGATGATACTGCCCATTTTTGACTACTGTGACATAGTCTACAGTGCTGCCCCCAAGTCCTCCCTGGCCAGATTGGACACCCTCTTCAATTTCTTCTGCCACTTTGCCCTGGATGCTCCCTCTTTCACACTCCACTGCAGTCTTTACCATGCCCTATCCTTCCCCTCTATTACAAATAGGCGACTCTCCCACTGCGCTAAATTCACCTCCATGAACTGGCTGGGTGAGCTCCCTTCCTACCTCTCCTCCTGCTTTATAATACCCCCCACTTCCTTAGAGCAACTGATTCCCACACCCTGGCACTCCCCCACAGATCCATCCTTATTGGCCAATCTGGACAAGCCCGAGCCAGGCTTGTCCAGGCCACATTCCTTCCCTTACTTGATTATGGTGATTTAATTTATATCTCCTCTTCAATCTCAAGCCTAAGTAAGCTAGACATTCTCTATCACTGTGCCCTGTGGTTCATCACTAGCTCTCCTTACCAAACCCACCACTGTGATCTTAACACAGCTATTGGCTGCACCACACTCACCATCAGATGCCTGCTCCATGCTGGTATCTGGACCCTTAAGATACTCTTTCACAAACTACCAGACTACATAACGTCTCTTATCAACACCTCCCATAGTGCATACTCCCTTAGAAAATTGGACTACACCTTACTAACTGTCCCTAAGACTCGTACTACCTTTGGCCAACGAGCTATTTCATATGCCCTTCCTACTTTTTGGAACCATCTTCAATCCATACCGAAACTAACTAGCATCATTTCAATTAATTTCTACAAAGCACAAGCAGTCTCTAAAATAAAAGATATTTGCAGCTGCCACTAAGCCTACCCCCCCACTCCAAGTCAGTCACTTGTGTATCGACTGTCCTTTTTACTCTCCAAAACAGGAATGAAACTGCCTAACTAGCATAAGGCTTATAATTGCTAATTATATAACCCCCTCAGACCTCCTACCTACATCCTACTCCCCATGCTCTTCCTAACCCCTAGCCTTCCCTGCCTGCAAATCCTCTACCTTGCCCTCCTTACTACCCATTCTCTCTTGTCCTTGCACGTTAACCATTTTTGGTTTTTCTTTTCTATTAGACATAAGAAATAATGTCTTAACTGGACCTTGCACTGCTAGGTTGTACCTTATCATGATATATCTTTTTTGATCTATGTATGCACTTTGTCTAATTACGGTGAATTATACCTGTCTATGTAATATCCATATGTCTGTGTAAATGTCTCAGGACCTCCTTGTGAATGAGCTTGCTCAACAGAGTTTTTTCCTGCATCTTGAACCGTTTTTGGTTACTCTCACCACCTCCCAAAAATTTGGAATTCCCTCCCTCCTCAAATCCATCACTCATCCTCCTTCTCCTACTCCATTAGCTCTGCCCTCAATAACTACCTTGTGTCACAAATGCACTCCTGGGGTCAGGCCTTCTGCTCCCACAGTGCCCAACCTCAAAGTGCAATATGTGAACAGGGGACAAACAAGGACATCCTCCTGCTTGTTTTGGGTCTGAACAACTACCAGTCTCAAGTCCTGTGGTCAAATATGAACCCTTTTTAGCTAGTATGCCCAGGTAACATGTCCAAATATCATACCCTCTTCGGGGAAAGCAGCGTAATACTTGATCCCAGCTGGCATACAACCAGCTTGGTTCACAATCCCCCTTCTGACCCAATTGAGACCTAGATATTTCCTTATCTGGCTGGATCTTTACACAGCTCCTTGTTCACGTGGCTGCATATGGTGACACATTAAGCACTTTAACAGTTCTGTCAGAGTTATCAATACTGTTCCAGCATTCACACTCAAAATGAGAAAATGCCTCATGCAGGATTAAGGAAACCAAAAAGCTTACTAAAATTAAAAATAATAAATAAATACAAAACACAGAACATATATACATTAATGTTTACAGTCAGAAAGAAAATGGAAATTACAAAACAAAATGCCTTGTAACTGAATTACTAGTTCAAACTCAGTTTTGAGCTGTGTGTTACCTAGCTTGCCAGAAGTGCCTCTAAGTCCAGAACACAAATGTGTGAGTTCTTTCGAAGGTTGGAACAAGAGTGAATCCCAGTCCCCTCAGACAGCTTGGCAATATGTGCTCCCCTCTCCTCTTCCTTATTCTCCTCCTCCTTCCTTTTCTTCACCCTCTCAGCACCTCCTTCCCCTCCCTCCCAAACTACTACCTACTTGATCCTATGTACAAACATCTAGGTACCCTACCTCTTGAATCTAGCCCTCTGCACTGGGATCAGACTTCTCACATGGAGCCACCCTCTCCCACCTATGCTTTTTGGCTTCCCCCATTTTCCTCTCATACTGCTCTTACCCTTAACCTATGCTATCACCCTTTGACTCACGTCATGAAGGTGAAAGCACATAAACAGGGAACTACGCCTGTGTACCATGAAACTAGTGCTTCTTCTTCTTCTGCTTTTATCTGGCAATGTTCACCCTAATCCTGGCCCAACACCCACTGAGGCTCCAAACCTCAAAAAGCACACAGGGGCCCTCTCTATCATGTCACTCAATATCTGTAGTCTCCTAAACAAACTCGATGCCCTTCAGGCCTTTGCTAGCCAACACTGTCCAGACATTCTAGGTATTGTTGAAACCTGGCTTTCTCCATCTGTCCTGCACCATGCCATAGCCTTCCCTGGATGCAATGTTTTTCGGCTTGACCGAATGACTAAAAGAGGTGGTGGATGTGCAGTACACCTAAAGAATACCTATGTGGGTTACCACATTAGCACTGCTCCCCAAACCAGTGCTGCACAGATTCTACCTATAAAAATCCTCCTTAGCGCTCACAACAAAGCCCTTACAGTTATCACAATCTACATTCCTCCAAAAGAACAAGGCTCTGGCCTGAATGCAGTCCTGGTCTTTGTCAGGTCTCTCCTGCCAGACTGAGTCTATCCTTATTGGGGACTTTAATATAAACTGGCCTGTTACAGAGGCTGCAGCCTACAGGGATTCTATAGCAGTGGCAAATGTCACCCAGATGGTTGACTCACCAACCAGGAAAAACTATAAAATGGGCACCAGCACCCTTCTCAATTGAATACTTACCAATCACCCCACCTGGATCTCCAACACCACTGTCCACCCTGACATAATCAGTAAAAACTCCCCTGTCAGTTGCACCTGGACAAACAAATTCAGCAAGCCACCCCCGAGAACCATAACCAACAGAGTCTTGCCCCATGGCCATCTCAATTATCTCAAAACCTACCTTCTTCAACTGGACTGGTCACCAATTTTTAATGCAACAGATGTAAACACCGTCCTTGACCACTTTATCAATACCTTTAATGGAGCCTGCAACAAATTTGTTCCACTCAAAAAGTGTAAAGTAAATGCCATCTCTAACCCGTGGCTCACAGGACACCTCCTAAGGCACCTAAAAGAAAGGGATCAACTATGGCAACTAGCTAGAAACTCTGGGAGGCAAATCGACACTTATAATTATACATTTTCTCAAAATGACTGCACCAAAGCCATCTGGCAGTCGAAATCTGCCTGTTTTAAGGGTGCTCACACAAATTCCTGGGGAAATGAAAGAGATTTCTGGAACAACATTAAAGAAGTTACCGGGAAGCAGTCAAAATCCACCCTCCATCCATGCTCTGTATAGACGGGGTTACCACACTTGATCTGAAAATTATTGCAGATACGTTCAATACTGCTTTCACTGACCTTGGTTCTGTACTCCCCCCCCCATTTCTTTAGCAAAGAGGATACTCCAATGCACCCTATCTCCTCTGGCTCCTCAAACCACCCTCCTTTCTTCTTTAAATTGGTCAAGATACACCAGGTCCGCAGCTATATCACAAACACTGTCACCAGGTCTAGATCCAGCAGCGACTCTCTTGACCTCAAACTTCTATCCCTCACCCTTGAAGAAGTACTCAGACCACTGACCAAGATCTTCAACCTCTCCCTCAGCCTCAGCCAATTCCAGAACAAATGGAAGCTGGCCACTGTGACCCCTATATTCAAAAGTGGTGTAAAAACTGCCCATGAAAATTTCTGCCCAATCTCCATCCTACCTCCTGTCTCAAAGGCTCTTGAACATATTGTGGCTGACCAGCTCACAGAATTCCTGGACATGCACAACATCCTTTGCAAGCAACAACACAGTTTTAGAAAGGGTCACAGCATTTCTACAGCATTACTCAAATTCACTGTAGCCATTCACCACTCATTGGATAACGGCAAACTAACAAGGGCTGTGTTCATCCAGTTAACTAAGGCCTTTGATACTGTCAACCACCATCTCCTACTTGTCCAACTTCAGAAGGCTGGGCTCTCACCTGATTCAGTCGACTGGTTTGATAGCTATTTAGGCAACCGGACCCAAAGAGTAAAAATAGCCGAAACACTCTCTGATGCCAGACCAGTCCTCTCTGGTGTTCCACAAGGGTCTATCCTAGGCCCCCTCCTCTTTAGCCTACTCCTGAACACACTTTCAAACTCAAATCCAGAACAAATCATAGTCTATGCAGACGATGCAGTTATCCTTGCTTCCCATCACGATCTGGTAGAACTGCAAGGAAACCTCCAGCAGGGTTTCACATCAATTGAAAACTGGCTCTTGCAACACAAGCTGTTACTAAATCAGAAAAAAACTAAGACCATGCTCTTCAGCAGCTCACAGAACAAAAATAAACAGTACCACCTCACAGTCAACACCAAACTTGGAGTCACCATTGATCAAGTTGATTCTTTCAAATATCTTGGCATCACCCTTGACTCCAAACTCTCCTATGCCACCCATATCAATAATGTCGCCAAGATGGCCAACACCAGACTGGGCATACTGTACCATCACCAAAAACACCTAACCTCTGAAGCATTGTCTATTGCCGTTCAAAGCTCAGTTGTGAGTGTTATTGACTACGGACTCGTAGTCTATGGCTCTGCCACTGCCTCCACACTCAAACGAATTGCCACCTCCCTAAACAAAGCATGTCATCTCACCACTGGAGCTCACCGTCTCACCCATACCTGCAATCTCTACTCCCAAACTGTGTGGCTTCAATTAAAAAAATGAATGCAGTATCAAACCTGCATCACGGCCAAGAAAATAATGATGGGCATTGTCCCCCCAGGAGTCTGCTCCCTTCTTAAAACCAGAGTAAACAACTGCAACACCAGGAGCTCAAAACCACAGCTACTGCAAATCCCTCATTATCGTACCACTCAAGGTCAAAGGTCTTTCTCTTTCAGGGCCTCCATTTGGCTCAATAACCTTGCCAGTGACATCAATGCCTCGCCAACTCAGGCACCTTCAAAAGAGCTCCATAAATCTCTGGTAGCTTTGTACTCTGTGACTGCCTTAGCTGAGCACCATCATTTCGGCAGCTCCCCTACCCACTGCTGTCCATGCTAACCCTGCTCCTTGCACTTCTCTTCCTACTCATTCCCTTGCTCAACCTTATACTCAAATACTCTGTCCAACAAAGCTCCTCTAGGCTGCTATACTGTATTCCACCCCACTCTCTCCCTTTCCCTTCACTTATGTTGTAATACACCTCCTATTGTTATTGTAATATGTCGTGTTATTTGTACTTGAAATCAAGTTGTTATAACCACTTGGCATTATGACTGTCTTACTCTGTAATTTCATAAACTGTATTGTCCGTTCTTCTGACATGGAACCTTTGTAAAAGAGCCTCAGCTCAAAGGTATTATGTAATCCTAGATTTAAATAAATAAATAAAAAATAAAGTCCCAACCTCCTTGTGATGTCATAGCACATAAAGGTCACTTTTAGTCCTGTAATTAATTTGTAACATGACCAAGTATACCCAAAGTGGTTTCATCTTATTGCTTGCTTGAAATCTGCAAAGATAGCAATATCAAAATTATACACATAACTTGTAGATGATTATTCTGTTACATTTTGCACCTAGCTGTTCCTGCCATGACCCTCCCTAATCCCCCTTCCAGCCCAGGACAAACCCTATCCCCTGTCAGTACCGTCACACTTACCCTGATACACCCCCACCCCCAAAATTTCCAGTTCTCTTCCCATTCCCCCAACTCTGTCTCCCCTACTGGCCTCTCTTGCTCGTTCACTGTGTTTCTACCCAAAGTTCTATTGAGAGCTTGTCCCCCTCCCTCCCCTCCTCCCCCCCAAAAGTGTCTCCTCCCATCCCTGTCCCTTCCAGGGTCTCTCTGCATCCTGTAAAGACTCCTTCTGGGACTTGGCCTCTCCCCCCCACCATAGTCTCTCTTCTGGCCTTCCTCAAACCTTATCGGGCTCCCAGCACCCCAAAGCCTACTCACCCTCATTGCCTAACAGCCTGCTTCTCTCCTATCATGTTCCACCTCTGCCATGTGCAGGCAGGGTTCTCAGCATACTGGAGTGTTCAGGCCCTGGCAAACCTCTCTCCTCCTTCCTCTTCCTTCCCCTCCTCCATTGCCTGTCCCCTGAAGGGTCCTCACCTCCCCTAGGGTCATAGCTTATGTTAAATCCTTACCTCTCTCTCCACCCCTTCTCTATTTACCCTCTTCCCATCCTCCTCTTCCTCCACCACTTCACCCTAACACTTGCCTTGCACCATCCCATGGCAGGGTTCTCACCACCAGGAACTGGTCTGAATTGGGTCAAGCCTTCTTTCTCACCCTCACTGCCAAACAGCCTGCTTTCCTCCTATCATGCTCCACCTCTGCCCTGTGCAGGCAGGGTTCTCAGCATCCTGGAGTGGTCAGGCCCCAGCAGACCTCTCTCCTCCTCCTCCCTCTTCCTTCTCTTCCCCCTCCATTACCTGTCCCCAGAAGGGGTACTCAGCTCCCCTAGGTTCTCAGCACCCCTACCCTTGCCCTAAATCGACCTCTGGCTGGGATCTTACTTTCCTGTAAGACACAAATCTTAAATTGTCTCTCACCTCCATTTCCCCTTCCCACTTCACTCCCACCCCCTCGTCCATTTCTTTGCCTTAGCCCTGGCTTATCTTTTTCCCTTCTAGACAAATTTGCACTTCTGTCTTACCTTACCTAACCTGTATTGTCTGTATTACTCCCTATTATCTTCCCCTAGATCAACTGCTAGAACTCCTTTCAGCCATAATCAACCTACTCATTTATATGTCACTTAGAGTTTACCATTAAATGTCATTTTGTGCTATTGTATTTTACCAAGTTCCAGACTGTTATCATTGTAACTACCTAGTTCAAAATTGTTAGCACCCTGCTTTTTCATTGTGTCATTACAGTTTACTCACTTTTATTTGAATGTAATGATATGTAAATCTTTGTTAGTGTTCCATATCTATGTACACTATCCTCATGTTCCCCTCCCCCCCCCAGTCGCACTGGGAGATGAGCAACCTGTTGCTCAGTTTGCCTTCCTGGTGAAACATTTCGATAAATAAATAAAAAATTAAAAATGTCAGGGTTCTGTACATACCGCAGTCACATGTCAGGGTTCTGTACATACCGCAGTCACATGTCAGGGTTGTGTACATACCACAGTCACATGTCAGGGTTCTGTACATACTGCAGTCACATGTCAGGGTTCTGTACATACCGCAGTCAGTCACATGTCAGGGTTCTGTACATACCGCAGTCACATGTCAGGGTTCTGTACATACTGCAGTCACATGTCAGGGTTCTGTACATACCGCAGTCAGTCACATGTCAGGGTTCTGTACGTACCACAGTCACATGTCAGGGTTCTGTACATACTGCAGTCACATGTCAGGGTTCTGTGCATACTGCAGTCACATGTGAGGGTTCTGTACATACCGCAGTCACATGTCAGGGTTCTGTTCATATTGGGCCCTATGCATGATGCCAATGCACCACGCAAACTGGGCACATTGGCAACAATTCTTGTGAATGTCACAGAGCAGGGTCCCATGGACCCCACTCGGCATTCATGAATGGGGCACAATGCAGGTATGCAGCTGCCCTCCCAGCCGCATGGACTGCAACATGCCAGGCATGTTCCGGGGGCATGCCAGCACTATGTGATATGCACAGAACCTCATAGTGCTGGCCACATGGCTGCAGAGCTGGGCATAGATTACCACAGCTGAGACTCTGCCGTAACCCACTGCATGCCCACAGGTGCTGCACCGTCCATCGCTGGCGGACTGGTAATGGGCCCCCCTGCTGCCACAGCCCACTAGCTGACAGGTAGGTCTGGGGAACCTGAACAGGTGAGTGCCAAGAAAGCTATGGCAGTAGCCCATATGTGCCCCCCTCACCCCACATGACAGCCCCAAACCTGGGGCTACTCATGCAACACCCCCAACCACCCACCCACTGATCCCCCAGTCCTGGTGACTGAGGACACCCACACACACACAGACCCTTCTGCGCCCTGACCCCATATATACACAGAAACCCACCCACCCTGTGCCACACAGCACTGCCCCAACACAGCACAATGCATACCCCCCACGCTGAACCTGGCACCCCTGTCCCACATTGGTGTACAGTGGTCCCCCAACACCATCATCCTCCTGTCCCCATACCTTTGCACCTGTGCCCTCCTCTCACCACCATGGCCGCCAGCCATCTGACACACACACAGGTGTGCACAGCAGATGCATGCCTGTGTATGTCAGATGGCCAGCAGCCATGGAAGTGAGAGGAGGTCTGTGCATCTGGCCATCTCAGGGGTGGCACTAGCACAAAAGTACAGGTGACAGGGTGACGGTGGCACAGGGGTGTGGTGCCATGGGGTGGTCACCATCTGACCAGCTTGCCAGTTGTGGTGACCGTGGGTGAGTGCGGTCACTAGCAGATGTGGTACCAGCATGGGATTAGCCCACTGAGGACAGAGGCATGGGAGGGGGGTTCGGGTTCCTGTCTTCGGCAGTGGCCCTGCAGTGTGGTGGTTGGGGGGCCACCAACCAACAGCCCATCATGGGGGCATTTGCATGAGGATCTGGTTGCCTGCAGAGGGCATTCATGCACCTGGACCTCTCAGTGCAAGGGATCCACTTTTGGCCCATGACGAACATCTGATTGGATGCCCACCTGGGACCGCAACCCCACCCCTGGCTGCCCTGTGGAGTCCTGCACACCGTGGGGGGCAGGGACATGGACAGGTGTGCTTCCATGGTGCATATCCTGGGTGTGCACCTGTCTGCAGGTGCGGATCTATGTGGTGGGATACAGTTCCTGACCATTCATTCATAGGGCCCAGTCTCGGTACATATTAGGTTTCTGTACATATCACAGACACATGTCAGGGTTCTCTACATATTGCCTTCACATGTCAAGGTTACGTACATGTCACAGTATTGTGGCAGGTTCTACACATATTACAGACTCATGTCAGGGTTCTGTACATATCACAATCACATGTCAGTGTTCTGTACATACGGCAGACACATATCAGGGTTTTGTACGTATTGCAGTAACATGTCTGAGTTCTGTACATACTGCAGTCACATGTCAGGGTTCTGTACCTGTCATAGACACATGCCAGGGTTATTCAAATAGCACAATCACTGTCAAGGCCATGTCTTTATTAAAGGCAAAATTCAGGATTCTGTCCATATTTCAGACACATGTCAAGGTTCTGTATATATCATAATCTCATGTCAGGGTACTGTACATTTTGCTGTCACATGTCAGCGTTCTGTACATATCACAGTCATATGTCAGGGTTCTGTACATATTGCAGTCACAGTTCAGGATTCTGTACATATTGCAATGACATGTCCAGATTCTGTACATATTACAGTCACATGTCAGGGTCCTGTCCATATGGAAGTCACTTGACATTGTTCTTTCCATGTAGAAATCAAATGCCAGGGTTCTGTAAATATCCCAGACATGTGGCAGTATTCTGTACATATTGCAGTCACATGTTGGGGTTCTGTACCTATCACAATCACATGGTAGGTTTCTATACATGTTGCAGTCACATGTCAAGGTTCTGAACATAATGCAGACACAACGTTCTGTACATATCAAAGTCACAAGTCAGGGTACTGTACATTTTTCTGCCACATGTCACTGTTCTGTACATATCCTAGATGCATGTCAAGGTTCTGTACATATCACAATCACATGTTAGGGTTCTATAAATATCACAATCGTGTGCCAAGGTTCAGTACATGCACACAACATGTAGTTCCCCTGGGTACTCTCATATGAACATACAAAACTGCCAGCAGAAAAGGGCCCACAGGTCTATCAAGTCTGCCCAATTGTGCAGCTCTTAGTTTCACATCACTACAGCCGCCCCACCCCCACCCAAACCCCTCCCTCTCACAGTCAATAAAAACAGTTTGTGTACTTCGGGGCTAACAAGGCTACAATAATGTTTGGCTGACACTTTGCAAATTTGAAGGTTCTGTATGTATCAGTGACATGTCAGGTTTCTGAACATATCACAGTCACATGTCAGAGTTCTATACATATCACAGTCACATGTCAGGCTTCTGTACATATCACAGACGTGTGACTGGGTTCTGTACATATCGCTGTCACATGTCAGGATTCTGTACATATTGCAGTGACATATTGGGATCTCACATATTACATTTACATGTCAGGGTCCTGTCCATACTGAAAACACGTGTCAGGGTTCTGCACATATCACAGCCACGTGTCTGGGTTCTGTACAAATCGCTCTCAAATCTCAGGGTCCTGTCCATGTTGAAGACACAGCTCATAGCTCTGTCCATACAGCAAGCAACTGTCAGGGTTCTGTATGCATCGCAGATATGTTAGGATTTTGTACTTATCGTGGGCACATGACCAGGTTCTGTATATATAGCAATCACATGTCAGGGTTCTATACCTATCGCAGTCATACGTCAGAGTTTTGTACATATCGTGGACACATGAAAGGATTCTGTACCTATCACAGTCACACGTCAGGGTTCTGTACATATCGTGGATACATGAAAGGATTCTGTACCTATCGCAGTCACACATCAGGGTTCTGTACATATCGTGGATACATGAAAGGATTCTGTACCTATCACAGTCACATGTCAGGGTTCAGTACATATCGCAGTCACTTGTCAGGGTTCTTTACATATTACAGATGCATGTCTGGGTTCTGTAAATATTGCAGTCACATGTCAGGATTTTGCACATATTGTGAACTCATGACTAGGTTCTTTACATATAGCAATCAAATGTCAGGGTTCTGTACATACCACGGACACATGCCAAGGTCCTTTACATATAATGGACTCTTGAGTGGGTCTGTACATATTGTGGATATATGACTGGGTCTTGTACCTATCACTGTCAGATATTGGGGTTCTTTGCATATTGCAGTCACATGACAGGATTCTCTACATATTACAGCCACATGATTAGGGTTCTGTACATATCACAGTCTCATATCAGGGTTCTGTACCTATTGCAGTCACATGTCAGGATTCTGTGCATACTGCATTCACATGTCAGGATGCTGTACCTATTGCAGTCACATGTCAGGATTCTGTACCTATTGCAGTCACATGTCAGGATTCTGTGCATATTGAAGTGGCATGTCAGGGTTCTGTACATATTACAGTCACATGTCAGGGTTCTGCCCATATTGAAGGTACATCAGGGTTCTGTACACATCAGTCATATGTCAGAGTTCTGAATATGCTGCAGTCACATGTCAGGGTTCTGATGCATGTCAGTGTTCTGTTTGTATTGCAGTTACATGCCAGGGTTTTGTACATATCACAGTCACATGTCAAGATTCTGTACACATCATATTCACATGTCAGGGCTGTGTGCATTACCTGTTAGGGTCCTGTCCATATCTTGAACACTTGTCAAGGTTCTGTCTATATTGCAGTCACTTGTCAGGGTTCTGTACATATCACACACACATGTCAAGGCCCTGTCCATCTTGAAGAAACATGTCAGAGTTCTGTCCACATTGCAATCACATGTGTGGGTTCTAAATCTATTGCATTCACCTGTCATGGTTTGTACCTACTGCAGGCACATGTCTGGGTTCTGTACATATCACAATTAGATGCAAGGGTCCTGTCCGTATTGAAGACTGTTCTGTACATAACAGAATGCTAAAAGACCTTGAATGGGTTTCCTTAATGTCCCCTTCAGCTACCAGAAGCACAAGGATTAAAACTGTAAAAGAAACTGTCCATTTAAATTGGATTGGAGCCCTTTGCATTGTGGGGGCTGACAAGGTGTGAGGTGATGGATTAGGTCCCAGGTCAGCTGCTGTGTTCCAGCATTATTTTATCACCCCTGCACTATTAAATGTTATGTGTATTGATTGTGCTCCCTGAAGACTGTAAGTGTACCACTAATTACACGTAAGTGAACTGGAAGTACAGGTGGATTTGGTTTACATTACAGCCTGTTAGTTCATGGAGGTGTCTTAGTGTGAGTTGGAGATGGCAAAAACCCTTAAGTTGGCCTATATGCCCTATGGTGTTCCTGGTGATTTTAAACTCCAGTGCCCAACCCTCTCCGCCACCCCCTTGCCTCATGACCCAAGGCTAAGCTACAGGTCTGAGGCTGTGCTCCTTGGGCGTGCTACTTCATGCTACAGGTCTGAGGCTACAGGTCTGAGGCTGTGCTCCTTGGGCATGCTGCTTTACACTATGGGTCTGAGGCTGTGCTCCTTGGGCATGCTGCTTCACGCTACAGGTCTGAGGCTGTGCTTCTTGGGCATGCTGCTTCACGCTACAGATCTGAGGCTGTGCTCCTTGGGCATGCTGCTTCACACTACAGGTCTGAGTCTGCGCTCCTTGGGCATGCTGCTTCACGCTACAGGTCTGAGGCTGCGCTCCTTGGGTGTGCTGCTTCACGCTACAGGTCTGAGGCTGCGCTCCTTGGGCGTGCTGCTTCAAGTTACAGCTCTGAAGCCATATCCCAAAGTTCTGCTGCTTCAGATAAAGTAGAGATGTGCTGTCAAATTTTAACAACCCCACCCCCTGATCTGAACCCCCCATATCCGCACCTCCTCTCAGCTCCACCTCTAGTGCAATTCTAGATATGCCCGAGCTCCACCCCAGTGCAACCCAGTTCTGTACCACCTTACCCCCCCCAGTGCCCCACCACCGTGTACTCCAGTCATATGTGCCACACACCCACCATTCCAGCACTGTGGCCACATTACTGCTGACCACCGACCTCCAACAGTTGTGGTGAACCCGGTCTGCCTGCGGTCAGCTGCCCTGTCCACAACAGTAGTCATGACTTAGTAGTTGTTACTTGTTAACCCAATAAAATACACACATTAATATAAAACAAATCATATGCCACTACTTTACTGCAAACAGTGAGAGATTCTCATTCTCAATTCTCTTCTCACACAGCAGACTTGCAAGATCTGACCATACATAGCAGCACAGTGAAAAGACCCCCCCAGGCCAGTTGTTCTTCCACGTCCTGTCCTCTGACCCCCAACAGCAGTAATGGACATGGCCTGCCTGCATTAAGCTGCCCTGTCCCCCAACAGCAGTGTTCAAGTAGATATTACTTGTTAACACAGACTAGCAGGAACTGAACCCCAGACACATCATTTTTCCCCATCCTGTCCCTGCACTCACACAACACAGCAGTCAGTGGTCATGCCTGATGGATCTGGCCCACCTACCCTGTACTCAACTGCCCTTTTCACAGTGTCAGTAGAAGTACAGGTAGTAGTCTGCATCACATACCTGTTCACCATTCTGCAGTCTCGATTGTTTGTGTATGATCTCTCCCTAAATCTGCCGCTACTGCACCACTGACTAATGCCTTTCTTTTTTACCATGTCTTCTTCCAACTTCTTATCTTCTTTTCTTATCTTGTCTTTTTTAGCTGGACAGTTTTCTCACATTTTTCTGTGACAGCAACTCATTGTCAACCACCAGCTCGCTGTCAACAATGGGTGACCCAGGTCCGCCTGACTGTCCATCAATGATGGAAAGGGGGAGTAACAACCCCAAAATGAAAGTGGACTATGACTGCTGGTCCAGGGCCTCTTTTTCAGCCAGGGGGACATGGAAACAAGGCCTGGGAAGGGAGGAGGGAAAGGGAGTGGGGACCTGATTGGTGCTGAAGTAGTCTGTTCATTCTGCACCACTCTGACTGTGTGCAAGGTAACCACAGAACAAAGTCAGGCACAGTGATGTGCTTGAGCTGACTCTCACTGGTTTGCTTAAGCAAGTAGTTACCAGTCTTCAGATGTTTTGCCAGCCCATGACAACCAGTAGCTAGCAGCTCCAGCAGTCAGCAGGGACTTGTATGAGTCTGCACTAGCAGCCTGTCACAAAAATCATCATTTACTTATTGTTCCTCAGCGGCAGCAAAAGCATCACTTTAGTTAGCAGTGAGGAGTGAGTTGGTCCTTGGAATCAGTACTGGCCACAGTCAGTCAGTACTGGCCCTGCCTCTGTCTCACTTCAGTGTCATTGTGATGGACGTACACCTAAGTGAGTTGGTTGCTGTAATAGAGTGTGAGAGAGAGAGGAGCTCCCAGCAGAAAACTGGAAGAATGACTAACTCACAACAAAGATATGCAATTCCTCAGAGTGTTTATTAGCAATTATACAATGGCAAGAACATTTCCTGGACTCTGATTGGTCAGTGTGTGCCTGAGACAGTGATGATATTACACAATAACATCACTGTGTTGATTTTATGGAGCCTGAGCTTTTTTTTTTTCAGAAACAAAGATATACTGCCTCACTAAAAATCTACTAAAAACATTTTTATTTTTATTTTTGTTTTGTATAACATCGAGCCTTTGTATAATTGCAATAAGGCACTCCAAGGTGTGTGTTATCATGTAATAACATCACTCCTGGGGTGGTTGAAGCATTCGGCTTCACCTCCTGCTTCAACCCACCCCAGGAGTGACGTTATTACACGATAACACACACCTTGTCATGCCTTATTGCTTAATCAATTAATTTATTTTGTCAGTGAAACAACAAAGCCGTTTCATGGGTTTCCCTACCCACTTCATCAGGGAACATTTTACAAGTTTTAAATAACTTGAGTAGAGCCACAATAAATGTGTTTAGTTGTTCAAAGAAGTCCAAAACCTGTATGAAAGCAATGTCTTGTAACTGATGAAACTTATTTTCTGTTGTAGTAATGTCTTTATTTCAAAGAATTAATAGCTGTGCATTCTCAATAATCTTTAGTGACCTGGTAGTGCCCTTTGTTTCTACTGTTTGTTTGTGGCAGACCCAAGCCTGCTGTTGATTCAAAATTTGAGGAGGCAATGCAAGACAAGGCAAATGTTATTTATCTGGCACCCAGTCCCTGAGGTTCTGAGTGCCTTACAATAAAAGGTAGGGTGAATATAACACAACACACAGTAAAAGTTTAAAATAATAAATACATAAATAATTCTCAGCATAACAAATAATTTCATAAAATTAATACAGGTCAGTTACCTTCGTTGAGCAAGGCCAAACAGAAAAGATGGACCTTTAGCCCCTTCTTAAACTGCTCGACTTTTGAGGCCTCCCTGATAACAGCTGGCAGAGTGTTCCACAGGGTTGGCCCATTGACACTGAAGGCATGGTAGCCCGATGTTTTTAGCCTGACCCTGGGAACATCAAGGAGGCCCCAGGTCAAGGAGCGGAGGGAATGGGCCAAGGAGACAGGTGTTAGGAGATTAGCCAGATAACCAGGACCCAGCCCGTATATGGCTTTATAGGTGAGCAAGCCCACCTTGAAGAGGATCCTCCACCTGACAGGCAGCCACTGCAGAGCCCGCAGGACTGGTGTCACATAACTGGACCTTGCCAGGCCCATCAGCAACCTAGCTGCTGTGTTCTACACCAGCTGCAGTCAGGGAAGGGTCCCTCCAGTGACCCCAAAGTATAGAGCACTGCAACAATCCAGCCTCGAAGTCATAAAGGCATGCAACAGTGATGGCAGGTCTTCGGGCGGAGGGGCTTAGTCCTGGCGATGTTCCTCAAGTGGTAAAAACACTTTTGACCACAGATGACACCTGAGCTTTAAGTGTCAATCTGCTATCCAGAACAACGCCATGATCCCATACCCTAGGGGAGGCCACCAATGGTGCAGATACCAGAAATAGTCCTGTACCCACTCCAGAGGCACTCCCATCACACCCGTGACACGGCTCAGTCACAAGTACCTCTGTCTTGTCCTGGTTCAGTCACAACAAGTTGGAGGACATTCAGTCATTGACCTCTGCCAGGCAGTTGTTAATCACTTCCACGGCATCGTGTGTTCCCGGAGCAAAAGACAAATACAACTGGGTATCATCTGCATAGCAATGAAACCCCACACTGTATTGTCTAATGAACTCTCACAGGGGCAGCATGTATACCACGAAAAACATCATCAATAAGATCGAACCCTGAGGTACTCCACATGACGGGGACTCGGAAAGGAGGAGAAATTCCCCATCACTACCCGTTGCTCCCTACCAGAGAGATAGGACTCAAACCAATTGATGACAGTACCAGTGAGTCCACAATACTCTCTCTCTTTTACTATTTAGTGTCCCTGTAAAAGCACATATTCATTTATTTATATTTCTTTCTGACTTAATTTAGTGTCTCTGCAGCTTCATAGTGCACAAACCCAAGTTTGCAGAGTTCACAGCATGCTGCCTTCCATGCTGTAGTTCATAGCAGACTGAGTGTGGTGTGTCACTCCTCCATATCGGCATAGAACACCATTGGATCTGGTTACATGCTTTTATATATTTCTTCAAGTATAACTTTAACTCAATAGGAAATTAATAAGTTGTTTTATTTTTGCCTTCATGCTTTTCAGCACTTGTGAAAGAATTTGTAAAGGTTAAAACAAGATGTAATGTTTTTATTTTATGCCATCTGCGCAATGTTTTTTTAGTGCTCAGCAAAGAATATGTAAGAATAAAACAATCTACACATATTTGTTGTTGTGTGTTCAATGATTTCTAGCAGTGCCAAAGGAATTTGTTAATTTTTTAAATAATTAAAATATTACCATTAATTACACAATTTGTTAAAAGAACAGGTTAGAGATCTAGTTAGACTCTATTGTCACAAGTACCTAAGTCTTAGCATCCACTAAGTCACTTTTGTGTTTTAGCACTTTTAAGTCTTTGACTGTGCATTAATTTAAGCTGAGTAAAAAATCAGTGTTGTTTTATTTTATGTCATGTGTTAGTAAGCACATGCTGCCTATAGACACTCTTTTAATGTATTTGCCACCATGTTGTACTTTGCACATGTTTGCTCATCAGTTTTTGAACCAACATAGGACTTGATGGCTTTTAATTCTAGCAAAAGAGTTTGCAAACATTTTAAAATGATTAAAATATTATCATTAATTAGATTTTTTTTAGTCAGAAGTCTTGTTAGACTCTGTTGTCACAAGTACCTCAGTGTTACTATTTACCATTATAGTTTGTAGTTTTTAATTTTTGTTCCCATCTAACTTTAGCTTTAAAAACAAGTGTTGCTTTTCTCAAATATTTTTTCCCACTTGACTGAATCATTCTACATATGCATGAATTTCATAAACGTTAAACCTTAATAACTACATAATAAAAAATATTTTATTCTGCAACCACCAAAAGCCCTATTTTGAGACAAGGTCTAACATACTGTACCTGTAAGTTTCAAAATTAACTCTTTGCATTTGTTTTCATTAATCAACATTTTTTGCATTTTTATTCATTATTTATGTGCAAAAATGCATCTTAAAATTGAAGTATTTTGCATAACGTATGCAATCTGTAACTAACAAAACAGCAAGCCAATGTATTGCTTTTTTAATTAGGTAATTACCCCCTAAAACTGAAATATGCATGCCAGTGTTCAGTCATTGGGGCTAAGATATCTGCATGATAAGCTGTCAAAAATAGAGATTTTGACACAAACACCAACTCAATGATAGCACAGTGGTGTTACCATGCCACTATGATATACATATATGTGCACAGTATACATTCTGCTTTTGGCAAAGTATTAAAATAAACTTTGGATAACATTTCTGCAGTTCATTGAGACAGCATGGATGTTTCATACAAATGTTTCAAAAAAATATTTCCATAACTTCCGGACTGTTCTACAGTTGTTTATCCAAGAATATCCCAAATGAGATGCTCATCAGTGTTCAGAGACTTCCACCAGGTCACACATTAAGCGGCTCTATTGAGATCTGAATCTATACCATTTGCTTTCCATGCATACAAGCTATCTACCTTTTAGACTGCACTACCTCCTCCATGTGTAATTAACCCTTACAAGTTTACCGACAATAAACTCATGTACATACTGAAAACATATATAAATTAACCATTGCAAGTCAATCAACCATAAACTCCTGTACATTCTGAATCCTGACCAGAGGTTTTAGTGTGGGGCTGCCCAATGGGCCAGCAAAAGCATACCACACTTTTTTGCTGGCAACCTAGGTTTGGGAGTGGGCTCACAAACCAGGATCTATAGTATGAGCCATCCTGGGGAGAGAGACATCCTGATTATGCTGTTACAGTGTTCCCTTGCAGTGGGGAGATTAGCTTGCACCCTTGTGGAAATGGAGGCAGTATAGTGCAGTGGGTTAAGGCTCTGTGCTGCAGACCTGGAGACCTGGGTTTGAATCCCACAGCTGCCTAGGTGCATACTGTGTGACCCTGAGCAAGTCACTTAACTTCCTTGTGCTCCCAGGCCGCATCTGGAAACAAGCTTTGGCTTAGTGTGCTACTCCTGGTTAAACAATGATTCCCCTTTCCCTTTGTGCACCATAGTAGCATACCCTAACACCAGGGAGGCAAAAGGGAGTAAATAAAGGGGTTAAAAACCACACCACCATTAAAATGCTGGCTAGTGAGAGTGTCCCACATTATGGTTCTCGTACTGTAACCTGGGTAGCTGGGGGCTAGAAGAGGAAGAGGCTGGGGCAGTTGCCATGAAGGTACCTAGAAATGGGACTGGCAGTATAGCCTAGAAGTCAGAGTAATTAGCAGTGAATAAGCTTGGTACATCCAGCAGATTTGGGTTTGATTCCCACAACTTCCACTTGTGTACTGTGTGACTCTGGGCAAGTCACTTAACCTCCCAATGCTTTCAGACCACCTCTGACAACAGGCACTTGTCTCAAGTGGGCCTTACCCAGTTACTTAATAATAAAAAAATGGAAGAAAAAATCCTGGGGTAACCCATAACATATGATGAAGCATCAAACATACCAGTTAGATACCTGGGGACACATTTAATCATTATATGTTGAATTTTCACATTCTTTTGTTTGTAATGTAACTGTCGCATTTTGTTCTGTAACCCTCCTGGGTCATGCCTGAAAGTAGGCAACTTATTGTTTTCTAGTCCACTTACCCGGTAAACAAAAGCTAAATCACTAAATAAATAAAAGAAATAAAGTGTAAACCTTTTGGGATATATTTTACAAAAGAGCAGTCCTTTACCATTTTGTTCCTGGTACTTAGTCTGAGTTTAAGTTTCACTCACAAAACTCAGTTCCTCAACACCCCTCCCCCCACCCCCATCACTGGGCAGGTGATGGTAGAGATTCAAGTGCTACATGAAAAAAGTTTTAAGTGTGGGTTTTGATGGGGGGGTGTTCTGCAAATAAGAAATTGTGGGACTTATAAGGCTAACCCAGTGCAGACATTCTAAACTAATAATAATAAATTAAACAGTTCCAGGCTTTTTAACTAACATTTTTTGCAGTATAATATGGAAACCTTCGTAGATTTTATAGAGGGAGAAATATTTTGTACAGGTCTATGCAAAACATTTCCACCAACGTTGAAATGCAGTAGTTTATTCTAATTAAGCACTGGAACTGCATGGCCAAATCTGTTGCATTATGAAACATAAAGACATTTATTAGCAGCATGGCACTTAAAATTTCCAATTCAAGTGTATATATAGCCATGCTATGTCATGCTGATCATGAAAATAAACTTAACAAAGTAAAGAGATGGTAAAAGCTGTTGGCAGCTGATAGTCGGGGAGGGCCTGTTGGTTTTTGGAAGCTTTTGTTAACAGCCTCAGGACCCAAATACAGACAACAGCATGGCTCCCCACCGTCGCCCAGCTTGGGCTCATTCTTCCCAGCATTGACACACATGCGACCATGGGGGATACTTGAGCAGGAAATCCCTAGGCTCTGGGGCCTATTCAAATGGAAGCTGCTTGCCTCCTGTATTTCTTGCATTTTCATCGGCTCCATCTTATGCCAGATTCTCCTCTTTTCATATTCAGGACAAGAGTAGCCCACAGGCAGTGGACTTGCCTGTAAATGAGCAAAGCACTCTGCATTCTTGGATAAAGCAAGCAGAGAAAGAGAAAAATTGCAAAGCACAATGAGTTTAGTACCTAGCCAGTTGATTTCTCTCCCCACCCCACCTATACATGCTACTGTGTATTAGCAACATTTCTATATGGATATCATGAAAACTCCCCAAAAATCATGCACCACTTAATCTTTTTGTCATGGAAATGTGGGACACAAAGTCAGTGTGAGAAAATATGTAGCACTGACCTTCAAAATGTGGAATCCATTCTCAGATAATGGAGCTACAAACTCAGAACACTATGAAAACTCAATCTATTATTAAAAGAGTTAGTTTACTACCTAAAACTAATATTAGATTTTGAAAGCAGCCAACCATTACCTTTTATATCTGAGGTACTGTAATTTTTCTTTTCATTTTGTTTAGTTAGATGATTGTTTACCTGGTATTAGTAGGTGTGAAGTGTGGGACAGTCTGGCAGCTGACGTATCTTGTTCTACTACCCAACACTACATCATCAGGATTGTGACCTCACTGACTGACATCACTACTACTTAGAAACAGCAAGTGAGCGACTGCCAAGTCATTCACCTGTGATGTCACTGTCAGTGAGATCATAATGCTGATGATGTAGTGTGGGGCAGTAGAGTCAGACATGTCAGCTGCCAGGCGAAGAGCTGTTCCACACATCCAGCACAATATTATCACCTAGAAGACTTTCTGATGAGCAATAGGAAAAAGAAAAATACTTTAGAAATAAAAAGTTACAACTGACTATTACTTAAAATTTGTATTATTTTTCTGTCTGCCTGTTTTGGCTCCACTAGCTCTTTAATTTTGATTTAACATAATTACTTATTATGAATTATTCTGTATTTATGAGCTTACAATGTAAGCTGACCATTCTATGGATGGAACAACACCTTTTCGATGTGGGACTGAGCAATTCTGAGGAGCAAAATGAGGCATGCCCCCTCCCAATGTGGGTCAGGGAAAGAGCTATGCCAATAACTTCAGTAAATGATGCCAGCTCTCATGATGTAACCCTGAAATGACTCATGATTTCTAGATTAGAGATGTATGAAATTGGTATATTTCGCCCAGCTAAATATTTTGCGTAATTAGCGCATAACGTGACATATTTCACTGGGCGAAATGTGAAATTTCGCCCTCAGTTGTGAGCGAAATTTCTCCCCCAAGCCAGTGAAATTTCGTCTGTGGGGGAAATTTTGCCACTGTGGGTGAAATTGCACCACTTCTGGTGAAATTTCACCACCCGCGGGTGACATTTTTTACTCCTATGGGCAAAATTTCTCTATTTGTAGTGGACTGTAGTAGCTGGCGAAATTGCAGGTGAAATATTGCTGCATTTTCATGAAACATTTAGTGCGGTGAAATTGCCGATTTTGCTACAATTTCACCGGGTGAAATTTAATTTTGATACATCCCTATTCTAGATTCAATTTCAATTCTCATGATTTTAGCCTTCCAGGTATGTACAGGTCTAATTAGTTTTTTCAGTATCACTCTCCAAATCAATCAATAATTATTTTCCCTGTTAAATGTGGTATCATTGTTCATGTGACTGTGGAATTCTGTAAATAATTATATTCATATCAATTGATCCTAACTTTTTACCTGTGTGGCCAACTGTACATACTGCAATCTAAGGAACTGATGTACACTTTGCTACTGCTACTGCAGTTTTAAATGCCACCCCTTGCCTCGAATCCTCTTAAAAACCTAGTTGATACACCTAAATGAGGCTATTCTGGTGATGAAAATTTCAATTAAAATATTTATAAATGTTTTTGAACTGGTTTTACTTCCATGTTTAAAAATCAATTAATTATTTTGTGGGTTTTTTGGAGGGGGCTGACATGAAACCCATTTGTATAGATCCCAACTAATTCAATCCCTCATGTCACATGTTGTATACTGTATCACATTGCAGCTCCACAGAGTCTCACGTCTGTTAGAATGGTGATTGCTTACTACTATAGTGTGTTGGTTCTGGCAGTGAGAGATTCACATTTCTCTTAAAAAGTAAGATTAAAAAAAAAACACTCTAGTTCTGATTTTTACAAGGTACAGGGACAAAGAGTGTGAGCAATTTATAATTAAAATTAAATATTTCTGAGCCCAGTGAGGCTACTGATTGGCTACTGGATCAGTCACTAATATCTTAGAAATGGCCAATCCAGCTGACAACTGACGCTGTGCAACACACATGGATCGCACCACTCTGCTCAAAACATGTGAGTAAAATAAAAAAAGTAAAAACAATAGTTGCTATTGCAGTTAGACTTATAATCACAATAGCAACCTTGAAGCTGGTCATTTCCATGGATTAATGATGGCTGGAGGGAGGTGGCCACCCATTCCTCCAGCCAGTCGTTAATACCTTGGAAGTGTCTTGCTTCTCGGTTGTTATTGCTTAAATACAACCCAGTGCTGCACCAATAGACCATAATTACATGCTTTAAATGGAGAGCTGTGTAGAATGTGGAAGTCCACCAATGGAATTTGAGTGGAATGGCAACTCTACTTCTGAAATGCTTTTCGGAATTTCTTGCTGAATGCTGTGGAATTCTGAAAAGCATTCCTATGTAAACCACTGAATAACTTTCTGAGAATGAAGTAAGCCATGAAATAATTTTCAACAGATTTTGGGAAGGAGTCCATGGTTTGTGCAATCTGCTGATTACTAATTCAGAAAAAAAGTTCTGTTTTAGAAATTTCAGAATTCCGCAGAATTAGGCGGAATTTTCTTGAAATTTTGTGGAATTCTGTTTTTGAAAACTCTGCTTAGTTTTATTTAAATGTTTTTCTCTGCACACCTTGCACCACTCCCATGGCACAAACAACAAAGTTTGCTCAAATGTGCCGGCATGAAACTAAGGATGGGAGAAGTTGAGGTTCTGAAACATTTTGATAAACCAAGAAACACTTTAATATTCATCTGAGCTTTGCCTTGATTAAAATGGATTTAAATAATTTACAGAATAAAACCTATTTTCAGTTTAATTTAATTGAAACATGATTGTGAAATGAAATGATGCTGAAAACTTTACTTCTCAGGGTGTCATATAACCATTTAAACACCCCCCCCCACACACACACACTCATTTTGTAAATCATCACTGTAAACCACCGGACTACGTTTTGTCAGCCTGGCTCACGCAGTCCTCTCTTAATCAGTACTCTTCTTTTTGGCTCTTTTCCTTGCCTTGAACCTACTCCTCAGGCAAATACCTACCAAGTTACAAATATCAAAGTCTTATCAGAAGAACTTGGAAATAGTGCTTCGATAAGGTTCCTTTTAAAAATAAATGGCACAAGATATTCTTCAAGGATATCTCTTTCATCAGGCAACACCTGTGGAACCATAGCCACCATGCAGTAGGACCACATGGAAGTCTTTTGCAAGTAGTCTGCTAGGGGCCACACATAATGATGTCCTATGTCGGCACTCCCATATAAACGTGGGTGGCCCCTTCTCTCCTCAGTTCCTTTCCTGCCATCAACCACACTCGCTGGCCCCTATAAAGAGATGCCACCACTATAGTCAACTGCTATTACAGTAATTTCTCTCCCTAAATCACTACTTTTTTTTCATAAGTGATACCTGATGTCATGTATGTAATCTAAAGAGCTGGCTAAGCTCTTCAGATATTGCAAATATTGGGAAAAGATTTATTCGGGTGACTTGTATGATGTCTGTGGGTGCTGCCTCTGCACAGCCCATAATGTAAAGGCCTGCCAGATTTGCTTTAAAGGGGAGATGCCCTCTGTGGGTCTAGCGTTGCTGCTTTAGGGCCCCCCAAGGCAAACATCTTCATGTTTACCTAATAGTAACCTCCTCAGTAAAGACATAAATATTTAATATGAAACTCCTGTTTTTTTTCATACGTGTACCATTTTTACCCACAATGCATACACTGCCCTGAGTTCTAGTCTCCTAGTGACATGAAGAGGTGAGTCAGGGAACAGAGCTCAGGCAGCCAGAACAGCTGGCTCTCAGCATAGGATGTGCAAGTTAGTGGTACACTGTGAGAGACAAAATACAAATGTGTGCCACAGCGTTCCCATGCACTTCTGATATCCAATTTTTGGGTGTTCTGTTTGCCAAGGACAAGCAGCGTACAGTTGCTGGGCCAAAAAACAGATTCATCACGTATTTTGGCAGTCACTTTCCTCCGAAGTTGAACTCCGCACCGTGCGAGCGATCATCAAGTAAACAAGGACACCGCGATGGCGCCAACCAGGAGAAACACTGCTGGATGGACAGGTGAACTTCCGAGGGAAGCAACCGCAAATAGAAGTAATAGATCTGTTTTTTTGTCTCACGCATTGCTTCTCTTTGGGAAACAGAGTACTCAAAAATTAGACTTCAGAAATACATGGGGATGCTGTGAGCGATGTTTGTATTTTGGGTGCTTCACTGCTTCGTGATCATCTCTCACAGTGTCTCCATGCATTCCTAGTCAGTTACCAAACTTACAACTACAGCAGCACAGTAAAAGGGAAACATAAAAAAAAAAAAAAAACACAAATAGACAATATATGTCACCCCCCCCAAACAAAAAAGGACAGGAAAGGGGACGAATTATAAAGCAAGTAGCAGTAGCAAATAGATATGTTAATTACTGGCCTCAGCATTCTTCTGCGTCCTGTTCTAGAGACCCCATCTCCGCAAGGACATAGACAGGATGGAGGCAGTTCAGAGGAAGGCAACTTAAAATGGTGCAGGGTCTGCAAGAGAAGCCATATGAGGAGAGGCTAAAGGAGCTTAATATGTATACCCTTGAGGGAAGAAGGGAGAGGGGGACATAATAGAAACATTTAAGTACCTCAGTGGAATCAACAAAGTCCAAGAGGGTAGCATCTTTCAGAAAAAGAGATGTGCAAGAACAAGGGGATACAATTTGAAGATAGAGGGGATGGCTCAGGGACAATGTGAGGAAGTATTTTTTCACAGAGAGGGTGGTAGACGCATGGAACAGCCTTCCTGAGGAGGTTGTGGGGTCTAAAACTGTGGGAGAATTCAAGAATGCATGGGACAGACATAAGGCAATTTTTGGTGGGGGTAGGAAGAAATAGGCTGTTGGTTAAATAGAATCTGCAGCTTATCCTCTAGGTAGGGAAATGGGCAGACTAGGTGGGCCAAGCAGTCCTTATCTGCCATCAAAGTCTATGTTTCTATGTTTCTTCTCTCCTGCCCAGCAAAGGGCAAAACTAATGGGAATGCATGGTGGCCAAAGCAAAATTCCTCACATCCATTACCAAGTGTAGTTTTAAATGGGTAGTTAATGCCTCATTGCTCCAACTGTTGTGGATCAACAATCCCACGCACCGTGATTGTATTTCCATAGGGGAAAAAACCCACAAATCCATTGCAGACCAGAACAGTGAAGAAACGCTAGCGTCACTCTGCATACTAAAAACATGCACACTGCCATCTTTTCCTCTGTGTGAGTTCCATGCCTCTCACCTCTTGACATCACCAGGGAAACAGAACTCTGGATATCATGGGCAGTATGGGAAAACATGGTGAATGAGAGAAAATTAAATGGCAGTATGCTTTTAAAATGTTATTTTCTTTCTGGGCATGTAAACATTAATTGCAAAAGAAGCTGTCTTAATCTGGGGGCCATAAAGCTGGGACCCTGGAACCACAGGTATGGCACTTTTAACACTGCTGCCTGGCAACACAAAAAGAACACCTTGGAGACCCATCTACTAAAATAGCAGGTAGCCAGGATGGAGAAGGAGCTCCACCATGTCGCCGGCCCACTCCTCAGGCTCTTACTCATTAAAGTCCCAGGAGAAAGCTTACAAGCACAAGCACAAGGAGAGGGAATGGAGCAAGGAGAAAACCTCCCCAATATGCTCTCGGTCACCCCTTTACCCCAGCATAACTGCTCCTGTGCTGTCGACCACCCCAGTAGTGTCACCACCAGCTGCCCAGATTGTTGACACTTCCAGGTTGTGACAGGCTGTGACCACGCCTAATATAGCTGTTACATTGTTGTCTACATTGGGGATAGTCAACATCACCCAGTGTATCTGCAATCCAAGCAAATGCTGATGTTCAGGGGGTGCTTTCGTCCTGCAAGGATGTGTTACAATGCCTGCGACCACCTCCTCCTGTAACAGGAACTGCATTGACAGGGCATCTTCGGCAAGCCCAATGCCAACCATCTGTCAGGTTGATGCACCAGTTACCTTTTCAGGTGTCAATGGTCTCTCTCTTGTTCCATCTTTGAGGCCTATTCATCATGTAGATGAGGATCAGGAGTATAACCCTGACCTCATCATGCAAGAGGAAGAGGAGGAGAAGGAAGAGTACATGGAGAGCTCTCATGAAAGGTCCAGCTCCACCATCTCTATAGGGAGTGAGGATATAGTTTATACACTTAGGTCCCCTCCTGAAGACTCATCATTCATCTCCATGATGCAGCAACTCCAAACTGCCATGGGGTTTGAATCTGAAGAGCATGACATCACCAAGAGAAATCTGGTGGAGTTCCTAGAACTGCGTGACTCACCACCCATCATTATTCCTCCTCTACTGCCTGCCTTGGAGGATGCCACCCTGGCTGCCTGGCACAGGATGAATATGATACCTACCATACCTAGAAAGGCAAATAAAATGTATCAGGCCCCTCAGGTAAGCCCTTTTTTGCAGGTCAACTGGAGGCTGATTTGGTAGTAATAATTCCTGCCCATGATAGATCTACGGTGCCTAAATACCTTAGTTCCCTCCCTCCTGACAAGAAGTCCAGGAAGCTAGATGTTTTTGGTAAGATGACTTTTGCTTCTTCTACCTTGGGCCTGGGAACTGCAAATTATCAGGCCCATATGATAAAATACCAAAATATCCTCTGGAGGAAGGCCAAGGCAGAGGCTCAAACCCTACCAGAGGGTACTCTTAAGCAGGAGCTCTTAAACACACTTCAAGCAGGGCCAAACATAGGCAGGCATCTCCTACATTCCACCTATGGCATTTCTGATACTTTTGCCAGGGCAGCAGCTTCTGGGGTTTGTCTTAGGAGACATTCCTGGTTGAGGGTGTCAGAATTTTCCAATGATATTCAGCAATCCTTCCTTAATGCCCCATTTAGAGGATATCAGTTGTTTGGGGCAGATGTACAAGATATCCTTTCAAACCCGCAGACCTCAGGCAAAACCTGAAAATTGGTGCATTCCTTCTACTACACTCAACCATGGAGTAGGCAGAGGGTGTACTTTTATCCATCCAGCAACAGACGCCACTCAGCGGTGAGACAGCAGAGTAAAAGTAGAGGAGTATCAGCTTGGCCTGCCCAAGAACCCACCCCAGGTGCTCACTTAAAACGCCCTAGAGGTGGGGGTGTGGCTGTAGCTGCAGGATCTGGATCTGTATGACTCCTTCCTTGACCCCCAACCACCAATGCCTTCAGGAGTGGTTTTAGGGGGTCGCCTTTCACTCCACCTGGTCCAGTGGAGGAAGGTCACATCAGATGCTTGGGTCCTGCAGATACTAGAACAGTGCAATACTTTACAGCTTCTGGAATCACCTCCAGACCACCCACCAGTGCCTTCTTCCTACCCTCCAGAAAACATACCAGTGCTACTAGAGGAAGTTCATACCTTGATCCAGAAAAGGGCCATAGAACTTGTTCCTTGGGAGCAAAGGAACATGGGGTTCTATTCTCACTACTTCCTGGTCCCAAAGTGCACAGGAGATCAGAGGCCCATTGTAGACCTAAGAGAGCTGAACTTTTTCATCCAATACAAGAAGTTCAGAATGGTATCTCTACAAGGCCTACTCCTACTGCTGTAAGTAGGGTACCTGATTTGTTTCCTGGATATGCTGGATGCTTACCTGCATATCACGATTTACCCCCCCTCACAGGAAATATCTATGGTTCCTTTTCCAGGGGAACATTACCGGTTCAGAGTATTGCCCTTTGGCTTATCATCTGCACCATGGGTCTTTATCAAATGTTTAGCAGTAGTGGCAGCAGCCCTCAGGAGAGAAGGACTATATGTCTTCCCCTGCCTGGATGATCAGCTGCTTAAAGACCACTCCAAAGAGCAGCTTTATCAGGCTGTAGCATGCACCAGGCAACTGCGATGCTCTTGGGATTATGGTCAATGTGCTGAAGTCAATCTTGACTCCTTGTTAGCATCTACAGCACATAGGAGCAGTCTTGGACATAGGCCAAGGCTTAGCCTTCCTGCCCCAGGACAGAGCCAAACCTCTGACTGCACGGGCCCAGATAGTATACAACAACAGATATGTCACAGCCAGGACATTCCTGAGACTCCTAGGCCTAATAGCAGCAGCCATTATGACAGTACCACTGACCAGGCTGCATATGAGAATTCCACAATGGACCTTAAGAGTTCAATGGGACCAGACACACAGATGACTTAGAACAGAAGGTTCTAGTAACCTCTCCTGTCTGGAAGATGCTTCTGTGGTGGATGGAACCCTGCCATTTGTTGAAGGGGGTTCCTTTCCTGATCCCCTCCCCTTATCAGATTCACACTACAGACACCTCAGGGATTGGTTGGGAGGGGCACATCTTGGGCCCCATCAGACACAGGGAACATAGACTAGAGCAGAGAGCACCCTACACATAAACATCCTAGAAATGAGGGCTGTTCTGTATGGCATACAAGCCTTCCAGACCCATCTATATCCAGAACCTGTGCTTGTGAAAACAGTATCAGCATGATGCACTACATCAACAAGCAGGGGGGGTAACTCAGTCTTGCCCCCATGCAGAGAATCGATAAGGGTTTGGTATTGGGCTCTAGAACACTGTCTATAACTGTCAGCAGTTCATGTTCCAGGCATCCAAAATGTCTTGGCAGACAGGCTAACTCAGGTTGCAGTCCAGAATGCATGAGTGGG
The DNA here is from genome assembly GCA_016271365.2 of Neoceratodus forsteri. NCBI lineage: Eukaryota > Metazoa > Chordata > Ceratodontiformes > Ceratodontidae > Neoceratodus > Neoceratodus forsteri. The sequence continues at coordinate 13,149,988 of JADMNL010000027.1, forward strand.
AGCTGCTCAGCTTGGTAGCAGAAGACCTCTTTGACTAGAGAGATCATCCAGAGTTGGACCTTTTTGTGTTCCCCATGATGCAAAACTACCACTTTTCTGCTTACTCATTCCATGGCCTGGAGTTTTCTGGTGAGACTTGTCCCTCTTTCGGAAGGGAAGGGAAGGTTCCTGTACACCTTTTCCACCTTCCCTCTAATACAAAGGGTGCTAATCAAAATCCAAAAGGATGGGGCAATGCTGATACTCATTGCTCCCCTTTGGCATCCTCTGATCTAGTTCCCCTTACTGCAGCAATTAGCGGTGGAACCACCAGTTTCTCTGCTCCTGTGCAAGGGTTTACTGTTACAGAAACAGGGAACCCTGGTCCACTGGAGCCTCAAATCACTCCATCTCCATACATGGCTCCTGCAGATATAGCCACTGCTAGGTTTGGGGTATCTCAGAAAGTGTCTGATGTCCTGGTGGCTGTCAGAAGCTTTCCACCAGAGCAACTTATTCTATGAAGTGGAAGCGGTTTGCTTTTTGGGCTGCTTCTCATCAACTGGATCCCTTTTACCTGTCCAGTAAATCAGGTTCTCGAGTATTTTCTGTCCTTGTCAGATCCAAGCTTGCAAAACTCTTCTATCAAAGTGCACTTGGCAGCCATTTCAGTCTTTTTTGTGCCTATTGATCGTTGTACGGTTGCTCAATTAGAGGTGAGAGGCATACTGGACTTGAGCCCTATTATCTATAATCCAGTCCTGGTTTGGGGCCAGAATTTTGTGTAAGAAACGCTTACTTTGGCTCCTTTTGAGCCAGTTGCAACTTGTGGCCTGCGTTTCCTTTCTTGGAATGCATTATGTTTAGCTGCTATTACTTCTGCTTGAAGGATTTCAGAGCTTCAGGCTCTAATGTGTGAGCCTCCTCATCTGATTTTTCACAAAGACAGGGTGTCATTACGTACCAGTCCTAAGTTTCTTCTGGTGGTGTCCGAGTTTACTTTAAATCAAACCGTCCACCTACCAGTTTATTTTCTTGAGCATGCCAATACAGGGGAAGCATTGCTCCATACTCCAGATGTACATAGAATACTCAGGTACAACATTCACCGCGTGAAGGACTGCAGGAAGTCCTCAGGGCTTTTTGTTTCCTTCGTCCCTGGGAAAGAGGGCACACCTGTTTCTAAACAGTGCCTGTCCAAATGGTTGGCCAGTTGTATTACTTTTGTAATAGTAAGTACGGTAAGGAATTTCCTGGTGTCATTCATAATAATGCCACCAGAGGCATAACCACTTCTGTTGCCTGCTTCAAAAATGTGCCAGCTGCAGGAATCTGTGCAGCTGCCACCTTGAGTACTAACCACACCTTCAATAAACACTAGAGTCTGGACACTGCCTTCCAAAAAAGGGCAGGTTTTGGCCTAACTGTGCTTCAAGGCCTCCTTTCTTAGACCTGTAGGCCCCAGCCACCCAGACTGTTTTATTGTCAGTACTGCTTGGTAATCATCCCATAGGTGTGGCCTGATGAAAGAGATATCCTCAAAGAAGATAGAACAGTTACATACTTACTGTACCAGTAGATCTTTGAGAGAATCTCTTTCATCAGTCCATGCCATCCTGTACCACCCTCTGTCTCCCTTGGATTCAGAGCTCTGTAACTCCTGCCTCTTTCTCCAGGATGGTCTACCTGCCATTTCCAGCCTTGCCAGGTAGGGAGAACCATGAGTTCTCTCCTGGTTCCCTAGAAGGAGGTCCTCTGAGCATGATCTCCAGCAGGGAAGTGAGGAGGGAAGGGGCCACCCACATTTATGTGGGAGTGCCAACGTAAGACGTCACCATGGGTGCCCCATAGTGGACTGCTTCCAAAAGGTTTCTGTGTGGTCCTAGTGCCTAGTGACTATAGTTCCACAGGTGTGGCCTGATGAAAGAGATTTAAAAATCTACTATTACGGTAAGTATGTAGCTGTTTTTTTCTGGAAGGTTCTAGACTTAGTTATTCTTTATTTAAAATGTGTTGAATGGGAGAGGTACACTAAGCAGAAGCGTGATTTGGCATGACCCAGAGAAGGGGTTACAAGGGGAGAATGCAGCCAAAGTAACAGGTCAGAAGAAAGGTGCAGCTACAGTGATTTACAGCACTTTTTAGGGTTGTCAAAATCCAAGTTTGTGGCTGCTGAGAAAATCTGGGGCCAGGTCGCATGTGGTTATTATGGAACACCAAGGGATTGCCAGGTAATGGCTAGCTGCAGGTGCCTGGTTCAGAGAACTGAGCCAGCAAAAGTCATTTGACAGAGGGGTGAGGATGAGAGTGCACTGAGGATAGGAGAGGCTATTCCATGGGTAGGAAAGTGATATAGACTAATAGCAGAGTTGCAGCAAAGGATGCGGAAGGAGCAAGCATCAGAAGAGTGCAGGGAGTAGGAAGATCGGGTGAAGGGAGTAAGGAGAGATGAAATATTGATTGGCTGATTGATTTTGCATTTGGTAACTGGGTTGATGCTGTATTAGAATCTTGATCATTTGCAAGAGTGATCCAGGATAAAACCCAAACACAGTAAGCATAGAAGTGTAAAACTATAAAACTGTGTACAGAACAATACATTGTAAACATTTACACTAGTCAATGTTAAAGCAATCACATTGGTGGATTTAATTAAGGTATAGTTTTAACAAATGTTTAAAATTCAGTTGTGAACTGCATCACAGCAATGACGATACAGGTAGAGAATTCCAGAGCCTGACAGCATGCAAAGTAAAAGATATTAGGGGAACTGTGGCAAGCTCACTCCTAGTGGAAGTGAAGGGGAGTCATATACCACAATATTCTAAGACTTGGAGCGCATTTTAGTTCACATTAAAAAAGGAAACATACCACAACATACAAGAATAGAGGATTTGAATTTAATGCATTTTCTAGTGAAGCCCTTAAAGAAAGAATGGTGAGCAGAAATGTAACTATGAGAACATCTGCCACCCCGATGAAGCAAGGATAGGTTTGTAAATGTTGGGCATTTTCATTTCATTTTTATTTCAGGGTTGGAACCCACTCAGCAATGTTCATTTGCAGTGGGGGCGCAGTTCAAAAGACAATACAAGTTACACGAATGATCATTGTAGAGTAACACAGGTTAACAATTGTAAGATGATCTTAGATAATATAAGTACATACAACTCTGTTATATACAATAAAATATACATCTTCATTTAAAAGGATCAACGACAATACCAGTCATTAGCATTATCAGCTCTTAAAGAAGGAATAGTAAGAAGAAATGTAAATGAGATTATTAGTAGGTCTGGTTAGACAGTTCCATTATTTTGAAAAATAAAAATGTTGATTTTTCATATTTTGGACTGAATGGATTTTTTATCCAACTTTTTGGCAATCCAGTATTTTAGCCAGAAAGAAAGAGCAGTGCCAGAGGGGACAGGCCTCAAATTAAGGGGTTCTTTTTTGCAGGGCGGCACAACAGCCAACAACTCAGGGTGTCTTATTATGATTATAAAATGATAACTAGGCAGATTTTTAAGAACAAGATGAGGAGATGTTTTAAAAATAGAGAAAAAAATGGGTCCAGAATTTATGTAAAATAGTCCCACCATTGATGGCTGCCACTAGAAACTAATAAGACGGTGTGCTTTTAAACCTGCTCGTTGTTTGTGTCTTCCTGTGTCATCTCCATCCCCTCACGTGACATATTCTAAAGATTTTTTATTTCTTGATGACATGATGTCCTGTCTGCTACCTGCTTTGGGTGTTGCTGGTGTTTAATGTGAGTGTCATACTTTTGAGTTAGGTGGGCGGGCGGGCAGCTTGGCTGTGTGAAGCAGGGGAATTTCTGGTATGGAGGTTTCATCGTCGTCGTCTATGAGTGTGTAGTTGCGACACATTATCTTGATCTTCATGGTTATTAGTTATAATTGGACAGGTGGATTGTGTGAAGTGAGGAAATGCACAACTGAGGTATGGGTATTTAGTAAACTAGTTCCTGGTATGAAGACCAGTGTTGTATGCCAATCAGGTGTTTACTTATGCAACCTACCCTCAGGCTGTTAGTTTTTGTATTAGCACTACCTATGCTGGACCAGCTGATGCACATCTTAATCTTCTTTAGCTGTGCTTAACTTACATACATCTCGCCAGCCATTCTCAGCAGGAACACTGGTTTATAGTGATTCAAAAATGGCAAACTCTGTTTTGCTGATTGAAAAAACTGGCATTGCCGTCAGTGCCTGCAAAGCAAAAAATCTGTTTTTACCGATGTTTTGTTTTGTGAGTTTTAACAATTTTTTTCTCAGCTAGCATGCATTTTAGCAATTTTGCTGTCTACTGTTGTGCATCAATCCTTATAGTTATTAAAAATAAAAAAATAAAAACTGTGATAAGCTCAACCTGTACCTCACTTTGATTTTGTGTCATTATAGGGGTGAGGGTTGTACTGGCACTTCTATGTTTAATCCCAAATTTTGCACCTTATTAAATGTGGCATTTTTATGATGAACTAGCCTAAAATTAGACATGTGCAGTCATTATGCCAGTGTCTCGAAATGTGGAAAGTTCTGTGACAGCATCCTGTATGGTATTTGAGCTATGTAGTGGTAAAAAAATGAAGAAAAAAAAAAAATAAAACATTTTCCCCATTGGTTAACATGGAATTTTTTTACCTCATCTACAGCCCAGATGGAATGAAAATGTTTCCTGAAATTTTCGGAGTGATGGGATTTTTGCCAAGGGTGTACCTTTGGATAGTATGGTGATAAGATATCTCACCATTTTTGAATTATAATGTTTTTTGTGACAGCTGTTAGACAGGTAAATGAAAACCATTTGAACTGTTAATTGTTAAAGATTAACTGTTCATACTCAGTCATCTTTTTTTCCCCCAGTTTTAACAATGTTTTCTTCACAAGTACTGCCTGGTAAATATGAAGAAGACCCGCAATTAGGTCTCCTTCACATACTTTGTTGGATTCTTTTATTACTATTCAAAAATTAACATTGCAAATATCAGTTAGTGTGGCGAGAATAATTTTGCCTGTCACTCGCTAGGTAAGGACCGTTCAATCAGAAAATAACCATTCGCAGTTCTTTACAGTTCAAACTTTACTGTTCGAACTGAAAAGACCACAAACAGTAAAGGTCCATGATGATTCGAACTGTCATAGCTCCCTGGGATCCAGTGGCATCCCCTACCCGCTGATTTCTGTCCCCTGAATATAAAATAATATGTCCGTGGTAGTCCAGTGGTCCCTTCCCCATTCTCTGATTGGTGTCCCCATATAAAATATATATTCACTTGTAGTCCAGTGGTCCCTCCTCCCCATTCTCTGATCCCTGTCCCAGTATAAAATATATATTCCCTGGTAGTCCAGTGGTCTCTCCCCCTCCCCCTGTGCCGTCCCCATCCTGAAATGATATATTTTCTGGTAGTCCAGGTGTCCCTCCTCTGTTTTCCAATCGCTGTCCCTGTATAAAATATATATTCCCTGGTAGTTCAGTGGCCCCTTCTTGTTCTCTGATCACTGTCCCTGTATAAAATATATATGCCTTGTTAGTCCAGTGGTCCCTTCCCCCCATTCTCCTACCACAACCACTGTATAAAATATATATTCCTGGTAGTCCAGTAGTCCCTCCCCTCCTTTGCCATCCCCATCCTGAAATGATATATTTTCTGGAAGTCCAGGTGTCCCTCTTCCATTCTCCAATTGCTGTCCCCATATAAAATAATACATTCATTGGTAGTCCAGTGGTCCCCCCTCCTCATTCTCCAATCACCATACTTGTGCTACCCATAAATGTCCCTGGTGTCTAGTGGCACTCCCACCCCCCCATCGGTGTCCACGACTGTAATAAACAAAACCATCCCTTGATGTTTCTTTCTTTCTTTTTTCCCTGCAAAAAAGAAAACAATCCCTCACTGATCAGTCCTCCCACCCTTATCTTCCACTCAGCACCCACCACTCCACACTATTTAGTGCACCCCCCCACACCCTCAATCACGTGAACAGGTCTCAGGTTTAAGATCCACTGTCCAATCAAAGACACATCTTGCTGCTACTGGAATCAGTGACTGCAATATGAGAAACTAAGGTAAATGTGGTTCACTGTATTTCCATGGGGTTTTCAACTTTGATGAATGACAGCCATTTTTTGACATTTTGACACCAAATTTTTAACATGACCTTTTGGGGACTCCACCTTATGAACAATATCAGTGACATTACACAACTACCACCCAAAAGGTGATTTCGCAGTCACTTGGTGAATTCACCTTTTGGGATGGATTTGGAAAATTTTCCTTCCTTGTTCATGAGGTGGGGTCATAAGATGGCTATGTTGAAAATTTGGGGTCAAAACATGTAAAAATGGAAAACTTATGATCATTCATTTCAATTTCGCTATGAATGTTCATAACTTTGGAAACTTTAAATATGTTGACCCCAAATTTTCAACATAGCTTTCTACCCCACCTAATGTATGTTACATATGTCATTTTTCAGACCCTGGCCAGAAAGGGTTTTCGCACCTGTGGCACAGAATGGCATTGCAGTTGTGTGGGATTATATTATGGTGGGGATTCAAACATTTTCTGTAGTGGGTACATAAGGTGAGGTACTAAGATGACTATGTAATTTGGTCACTGTTGTCCTATAAATGGAAGAGCAGGGTCCTTCCACAGCTACATAGATATAATCTATGGAGGGAATGGGAGCACAGGGCCCAGAGGGCCCTGCCCTCCCACATGCAAATAAGGATACAATTACTCTAACTCAAAAACTATGGATGGATGGATGGGAGCACTGGCCTGTTACACTATCTAAAAAAGTAAGGAAATTCTTTGCAAAAAACTACATTAATACATCAGTGAGGGTTCAGGATAAAGTGACAAATGTAGGGAAATATGATGTTAGGGTTTCCAACCCTAAAACCCCTGCTCTACCCCTAAAGCGAATGAGAGGTGGAGTCTTCCTTGGGGTTGTCAGCCCTAATGCTCATCCCATTGTATGCACTTGTGCAACATACACCTGTTCCATCACATATTAGCTTTTCTGTTACTGCAAGGGGGTGAGTGTTAGGGTTGACAATGGCAAGAAAGACTCCACCCATCATTCTCTTCAGGGGTAGGGCAGGGGTTTTAGGATTGGAAAACCTAACGTCATATTTCCCTAAATTTGCTGCTTGATCCTGAACCTTAACTGATGCATTAATGTTTTTTTTACAAGGAATATATGTATACACAGTACTCTCACTGTTATCAATGCTATCCTCCCAAGTGATCAGAGTGTGCAGATCTTGGAGGCCAGTGCATGTGTGTGTTTGTATGTGTGTAGCTGACTTCATGTTTGGCACCTTGAATCACCCATTCCTCAGGTGTGACAGCAGCAGCACCATGACTAGCAACTCTGTGGTGTGATGGCAGCAGCAGCAGCACTATGGCCCCTAACCACCAGGTGTAACTGCTGCAGCAGCACAATGGCAGCTATCCCCAGGGCTGACTAAAGCAGTATTATTATGGCCCCCAAACCTTCAGGTCTAACAGTAGCACAATGGCTCTCATCCCTCAGGCATGATGGCAGCAGCACTATGACCCCCAACCCTCAGGTGTGACAGCAGCAGCTCTACATCCTCATCTCTCAGGGTTGACAGCAGCAGCAATGTGGCCCCCCCATCCCTTAGGGGTGATGGCAGCAGCACCATGGCCCCCATCCTTCAGGTGTGATGGCAGCAGTGCTATGACCCCCATCCCTCAGGAGTGACAGCAGCAGTGCTATGTTCCACATCCCTACCAGTTCATAATGTTGTACATTTAATCAGTTGCTGACATTGTGCGCGAACACACGGACCTGTGTGCGATCTCCGTGTTGGACCCCCAGGAGTTATAATCCTAGAGTGGGGGGTCCAGGGGAGCACAGCCCCTGTAATGGGGGGTGTGAAGCTGGAGCCCCCCCAGATCAAAATAAATCATGCAACGCGATTAAGTCTCATGGCATTCTGCCTTGCGACATTTTGACCCCGTGCCTCCCATATCCCTCATGTGTGACAGCAGCAGCACTATATCTCCATTCTCTCAGGGGTGACAACAGCAGTCCTATGGCCCCCATCTCTCAGGTGTGACAGCAGCAGTAGCACTGCATCCCTCATCCCTCACCCCTCAGGTGTGATGGCAGCAACACTACTGTATGATCCCCCTCCCTCAGGGGCGATGGCAGCAGCACTACTGTATGACCCCCCTTCCCTCAGGGGTGATGGAAGCAGCACTATGGCTCACATCCCTTAGGGTTGACAGTGACAGCATGATATCCCACACATGTCAGGTGTGACAGCAGCAGAAGCAGCACTATGGCTCCCATCCCTCGGGGTGACAGCAGCAGCAGTACTATGGTCCTCATCGCTCAGGTGTGATGGCAGCAAGAGCTGCAGCACTATGGACTGCATCCCTCAGGGTGACAACAGCACTATGGCCATCCATCCCTCAGGGGTGATGGCAACAGCACTATGGTCCCCGTCCTTCAGGTGTGATGGCAGTAACAACAGTGCAGCCCCCATCCCTTAGGGGTGATGGCAGCAGTGACAGCACTGTGATCCCTTCCTTAAAGAACCGTACAACACATGCTAAGTTACAGATTTTCTGGGTCTCTTATCTTGTCGGAACTCAGACATGAACTAAGCTGAACCCCCAGATGCCATGGCGGACTCCCTCAGTTCAGTTTTAACTAACATTTAACTGCCTGTATTGGCTACTTTGAAATAAAGTGCCTCCACCTAAAAAATACACATGTGATTAGTGGAGGGTTTTCTAATGGAAAATCATGCATCTCCCAAGCATGTGGATATTTGTTTTTTCACTTGGTCTCCATAGAAAAGGGAGTCTCTTAGTTTTCATATCTGAACTCAGATGTGAATTGAGCCCCACTTGGCCCACAGGCATCGTACAGTATCTGGGCCTGTCCTTCTGTGTGCCCCTGGGTGTGCTGTCCAGCTTGGGTGCTAATGCAGCACCGCATTCACCCTACTAGCATTTCACGGTGGCAGGTAGAGTGACAACAACAACTGAGCCATGCAGCAAACTCAAGGGCACACAGATGCTAAACCCCCGACTCACTTAGGGAACACAGCAAGCAACAGCAGCAGTCCTGCTCTGCCCACTGGCATAGTACAGTATCTGGAACCTTACCTGCTGTGTAGTTTCTGAGTGTGCAGTCTGGTCGGTGCTAAGCTGCAGTACCACCTCTCGCTGCTGCACTGGCATCATGCAATGGCTAGTAGAGAGACAACAGCACCCAGGTCATACAGCAAATCTAGTAGCACACTGAAGCCAAGCCTCCCTTGCTCAGGTGCACACAACTAGCAACAGCTGCATGGAGAACTGCCAGTGCATACACGATCAACAGCCCAGCTCACCCACCCAGCCGGCTTAAAAAAAAAAGATACCCAAAATTAAACGTAGTGGCGTCGGGTGGTGGTGCACAATACTGCCAAGTGAGAGAGCTGGTTTTGTGACCTGAGCCAATCTAGACTATAATGCCCTGAGCTGGTGGGGTTTAAAGTGCGATGCAGAGGCACTGTGTGCTGACCTGGGGGGTGGGGCATGTCTCAGGGGAAGTGGGGTCAGCTTTGATAATGAGGGTGACCACACAGTGTTGTAAGACCCCTTCCAGGGTGATCCAACACAGCACAAAGACAGCCAGATCAGCAAGATTAACAGCTCAGCTTCCCAGAGACACACTTAAATAAATGCAAGAAAGACACCTGACTGACCCCCACCACCACCACCTAACTCCCCAAGTGCACTGGTACTAAACTTTTTTGAGGTTTTAATCATGCAGTGTAAAAACAGCTCAGGCACCTACTTTTTTCTACATACAAACTTTACCATCAGGATGGAAAGCAGTTACATCATCATCAAAGGGTTACTTGAAGAGCTATTAAACTTTAAACCTGACACCCCAACTGCTACTGCCCAGCCTGATTGCCCAAGTAAGATAATACTTCACTTTTTTGTTGTTTTAATTCATCCAGTGTAAATGTTTAGGCATATATTTTTCTAAACAGAAACGTTACTTTCAGGCTGGTGAGCAGTTACATCAGCTGATCGAATGAAAGATTAGATGCAGAGCAGTTAAACTTTTAACTAGGGATGGGCGAACCAGTTCAAGGAAAACCTGAACCTCCCCGAACCAGCAATATTTTAATGTGTTGAACCATATCCTAACTTTTCCTGCAGTTCGGATCAGTTCGGTAGCAATAATAAAAAAAAGCATATCCTTCCACAAATTTTTCTTTTGTCTAGGTGGACCCCTCCCTATCCTGATCAATCCACTGTTATGAAAAAACTGCCCCCATATTCCCTGGGTGGTGTTTAGCAGAACCCCATGCCCCCACCCTGGCAGGTACTTGCTCCCACCCGATGTAGAGCAGGCAACCGGCACATCCCTCCTCTCTCCACCAAGGCTGGCTGCCCATCTGTCTGAGCAATGAATAAGCGGGTACTTGTCTTGTACAAGCATGCATTCATCCATTGCCAGCGCCTGTTCATTCTCTGAGGTCTTTTGGTGCAGCAGAGATGAGCGGAGGTCTGTTTCGGTCGCTGGCGGAGGGGGGGGAATCCCCATCCCACCCCCTCTGCCGGAGACCGAAACAGACCTCAGCCAGATGGGCAGACAGCCTTGTGAGAGGGGAGGATGTGCTGCTGCCTGCTCTACATCAGGGTGGGGAGCAAGCACTGCCAGGGTGGGGGCATGGGGAGTCTGCTAGACACCAGGGAAATTTATTGAACAATATGCTTTTTTTTATTACAGGGGATCATCAGGATACAAGGGGGGGCACTAGACACCAGGGAACATTTCTAAATTTAATTTTACAATGAAATGCTTGGGACAGCTTCAAAGTTGATGCTATACAGAAGACAACATGTTCTAAAAGATCTAGATAAGGATCGGATAACCATCCTAACCTTTTGATCCTTATCAGAACCTTTTAGAACCTCTGAACCTTTTGAGGTTCGCCCATCCATACTTTAAACCTGACTCCCCCACCCCTGCAGCCTCGTTCGATTCCCCAAGTGTGCCAATACTTAGCTTCTTATTGTTTTTTGTTTTTCGTATATCGTCCAGAGCAATACACATAATAAGACATTATATACTAAACGAAAACTGTATTTTTAGGATGGAGACCACTCCTCAGCTGGCTGAAAGGTTGGAGGGAAGCATGGGTGGTTAAACTGAAGCATAGGTAGTTACAAAGAAGATTGGGAGGTTTCTTTACTGATTCACTAAGTAGCAGAGCAGAAAGGATGTGGAGCAGAGCGGCATCCATTTTAAGATGCTGATGTCTCGGGGATTCTGTGCAGTGATGTGCAATTTCCACGTGCCACCAGTGGGAGAATTCAAAGTCCACAAACAACATCCAGCCCCATGGTGAAGAGGGCAGAGGTGCCTTGTGTGCCTTACCTTTTCCCACACTAGGATCCTGGGTTTGAGAACATACTGGGGTCATTGGGGGTCAGCAGGGGAGGGAGAGGATTGAGCATCTGAGGGACTGCTCTTCTTTCCTCTCCTCTCTTCTCCTGGAGAGGGGTGGCTTGTCAGCCTGGCCTCAGCTGCCCCAAGTGGAGGCCTGGGGGTAGAGCAGGTCTGGGAGACAAAATTATGAGAGGGATCTCAGGGAACATCGGATGGGTTCACCACCACGGACAAGTCCATCGCTCTACAGTAGGGGCGAGGAAACCAGAAAATGGAAAATGGTGTCGGGGGAGGAGGGCTTCATGATGCCCAGCCCAGCTGTTTCCGTGCCCGCACTGTCACTTGGCATGTGACCCAGACTGCCTTGGAAGTGTTGTACTGGGGAGGATGGCCTTCCCTTTCCAGCCCTGTCATGAGAGGGGAACTTGTGGGGAGACTCACTGACCAGGTGCACGCAGAGTAAGGCTGGGAACCAGTGTGGCGGAGCTGGTGTTTGGTCTGATGTCCCACCCCTCCAGACACAGGAGGTAAAAACACTTAAATGGCAAAGGAAAAAGTCCACAAATCAATCAGGATTCTGTGATTTGAATCCTAGATGCAATTTTAATACTGAGATGCAATATCGATTCTGCTGTTGAATTCTTTATCACTGAATTCACTGAAGCACATGAAAAATTTACACCGCTAAAAAAATTTAAGGTTAAGAGAACACTGCTTGCCTGAATCACCCATGAGCTCATTGGCCAGGGAAACTGGGTCCCTAGCACATACTCAACATTTTAAAGAAGCCAGCAACAACTGCACCAGAGAGATAAGACTGGCCAAATCAGAATACTGCAAGGCCCAACAAACACATAATTGTGTAAATGGGAAAAGATTTTTGGAAAATGTTTCAGAACTCCGGGGCAAAGGTGAAATATTGCCCTCCCAGAATGCTCATGGTTGACAAGAAAGAGGTTCTTGACCCTTGTGAGATTGCGAGTAGAGTCAATGAAGTCTTCACAGACCTCAGTGCTGTCATCCCAGATGTGCCAGACAAGCTCCTCTCTGGGGGTACTGATCATGAGGTTAGGATCTTGGAGGACCTGACCTCCTGGAGGCCCTAAATATTACTTCAAGCCAGTATCACTTAAAAAAACATAGAAACATAGAATTTGATGGCTGAGAAGGACTGCTGGACGCAGACAGTCTGCCCATTTTCCTTACCTACATTATTACTGCAGGCTGTGCAGGATCTAAAGATCACTTCTTCACATGTCTCTGGAATCTACCTCCTCCAGCTTCATAGCATGCCGCCTTGATCTTGAGCACCATTTTTTTCTGAAAAATACTTCCTTCCTATACCATATTTACCCCTGTGAAGTATTTAAAGGTCTTTATCATATCCCACCCTCTCCCTTCTCTCTCTTCCAGGGTGTATATGTTGAGGTTCTTTGGTCTCTTCTAATAGGGCTTTTGATGCAGACCCTGCACCTTTTTAGTTGTCCTCCTCTGGACCAAATTCTCTCTGTCTATGTCCTTGCAGAGATATGGTCTCCAGAACGAGACACAGTAATCTACTGTAGGTGTGGTCTTTCCAGCGACCTATACAGAGGCAACACCCTCCCTCTTTCTGCTGGTGATACCCTCTCTATGCACCCCAGCATCCCACTAACCCTCCCAACTGCCTTATCACTCTGCCTGAACCCTTTAGTTCATCAGATATGATTACCCCAGGTCTCTTTCCTGCTTGTCAGTCACCAATACCACTCCACCTATTTTATACTCCACCCCGGGTTTCTGTGCCCTAAGTGCATTATTTTGCACTTTTTTCACACTGAAACCCAGCTGTCATACTCTCGACCACTCCTCTAGTTTTCTCAGGTCTCTGCTCATCCTTTCTACCTCCCCTGAAGTGTCCACCCTATTGCAGTTCTTGGTGTCATCCACAAAGAGGCAGACCTTCCCTTCCAGCTCCTCTGCAGTGTGACGTATAAAGAAAGAGAAGTGGTCCCAGCACTGATCCCCGAGGCACCCCGCTGATCACCCTCTCTTCTTCAGAGTGAACTCTGTTTACCACCACCCTATGTTGCCTATCTTCTAACCAATTTCTTATCCAGTTTACCACCCGTGGACCCACTCCTAAGCTACCCAACTTTCTTACTAGTCTCCGATGTGGAACAATGTTGAAAGCCTTACTGAAATCCGGGTTGACCACATCCACCACATCACCCTGGTGTAATGCCTTTGTCACCCAGCTAAAGAAATCTATTAGATTCATTTGACATCACCTCCCCCTGACAACCCATTCTTCCTTGGTCATATAACCCACTGGATTTGATATGTTCCACAATCCTTTCCTTCAGCAGTGATTCCATTAACTTTCTCACCACTGATGTCAGTCTGACTGGTCAATAATTACCAGCCTCCTCCCTGCTACCACTTTTGTGCAGTGGGACTGCTTCTGCCCTCTTCCAGTCCTCTGGAACACTTCTGTTTCTAGTGAGTTGTTAAATAGGACTATCAGAGGCATTTCCAGTACCTCCCTGAGCACACCGTCTGGCCCCATTGCTTTTTCCACCTTCAGATTAGCGAGTCCTTTCAAGACTCTGTCCTTTAAAAAAACACTAGTGTCCACCTCCCTCCCTCCCTCCAACGATTCCGTTACTTTTTTGTGGCCCCTTCTCCTTCCTCTGTGAACACTGAACAAAAGTATTTGTTCAGGATGTGTGCCTTTTCCTGGTCTCCTTCTGCACAGCCCCTGCTTTCCTTTTTAACCCTATGTAAGCCCCTCCTCCAGAGGTGGACTCACTAGCTGTTTTTGGTTTCCTCAGCCCCTCCTCCCCCCCCCCGGTTAACTCTGCTAGTGAGGGAGGCCTAACACTTTGATTGATATTGCTGCCAAAGGGGAAGCCTCAGGAAGAGTATAAAAGCCCTGATATTACCATGGGAGGGTGGAGAGAAAGAGAGAGAGCAGGAGTTGGCAGTGGTAGCAGGGACAGTGTTGAAGGGGGGCCCCCCTCGGCTTAGTCAGGTTGGCCATCATCAGTGGTGGAGTGTTGGGAGGGTGGTACCCCGCTGGGAGGGCAAGGAAGTGTAGCAATGGCCATGAGGGTTTCAGTGGGAATGGCCTTATTTCTGGTTTGTACATCAGCTGTGGTCCTAGAGGTGGAGGCAGGTGGTTTCCCCCTGGTCATCGAATACCACAGAGACTGAGTATGGGGGACCCTCTGGAGCTCAAATGTAAGGACTGGGGTGCTCAGGTAGTGGGGTTGTGTCAGTGGTGGCAGCGCTGGTGCAGGCATCCTGGAGGTGGTAGCTCTAGGATGCTTTGCCTATGTGGCACACTACCTGAGGGTAACAGTTTGGTGGTGGGAGGCCCTGGCCTGGGATTCGTTATGGGGCCTGCCGTGCCCGTGTCTGGGGCAGGCCCTGGAATCTACTATGCCCATGTCTGGGGTAGGTCTGTCAGACCCATTAAGGGCCTGGGTTTTCCAGTTTGGAAGCAGTAACATTTGGGATAAGAAAAGGTGCCACCGTTTGCTGCAGTTTTGTGCGGGAAGGGGGTTGCAGGAAGAGTGCCTCTTCAAATGGCTCAGAGATTATGTGGGATGGTAGTGTTCATTTGAGAGCAGTCACAGAGGCTTAGGCTGCTAATGCTCTGAGGTCTAAATGGCTCGTGTGGCAGGGGTAGGAGTAAATCACTCCCCCAGTAGGAAGTAAAGAGAGAGAAACTATGAACAAAGCATTTGGAAAGGGTTTCTGTGGCAGAAGCTTTCATAACTGGAATGAGCAATGTCTTAGAAAGAAAAATCTATTGCTGCTTCATGTTGTATAAGAAATTAGAGCAACTAATGAAATAGGAAAGGAAATGCTGTAACTGAACCTGCCAATTGTTGTACTGCCTGTCTCTCAGCCCCGTGAAGCTGCTCCAGTTAAATCTTTATTACGTCTCTGGGCCTAATCATTCTCGGGCCCAGAATAAAGTTTCATGGTTTTGGAAATTGTTGGTGCTTGTGACTTTGTATTTGTTCTTGGAAACATAAAATAATGTCCTCTAATGAATTCTGTTTTAATCTGCTTTAATTGTGGTGGTGGGTTCTGTGTTTGAGGTACGACCCCCCCCTCCCCCATCTTCCAGGGGCCACAGCAGCAGAGGCATTCATAGGTGGTTGATCTTCATGAAAATTTTCCACCGCCACTGCGCTTAATAGGCAGTGCTGTCTGGGGGCAAGGTGAGCTACTTCTAAAACCTGAAGATGTCAAAAGGTAGGCCATCTCGTTTCCTTCTATTTGTGTGCTTCTGAGAAATGAATTTTGAAGAGTTTTCTGGTCTTGTCAGTTGCGCCCCTCCCCACAACACCCACAATACCCCTAGACTTAGCGGGAGGGGGGTTACGGTTACGCTTACAATCCCATTCCTGGTTCACCTCATTTCACTGAAATCCTCAGGATATACTCAAGTATATTACTACACTGATCTATACTGTTGCTTATCCCTGCATGGATATTTGTATTTTATGTCCTGACAATGTTCTTTTATGGTTGTTATCCTTCGTGATGTATTACTGCACTTTCCCGGGTTGTGCCTGAAAATAGGCAGGCCTTTGCCTAGTGCACTTACCTGGTTACCAAAAGCAAATAAATAAATATTGGAAAGGTCCTTGGTAAAACCAGAGTGGGGGGGTTCACACTTGACCTGCAGCTACTTGCCTTGGCTCTAGACGAACCATCCCTCCCCATCTCCAGAATCTACAACTTTTCACTGGAGTACGTTAAGTTCCCAGAGAAGTGGAAAGCCACGCTGGTCTCACCAGTAGTCAAAAAAGGTGTCCGTTCCAATATAGCCAATTACAGACCCATCTCAATTCTCTCCCCATTGTGTAAGGCCCTTGAGAGAATTGTATCAGACCAGTTAGTCACATACCTAAAAAGGTATGAATTGCAATGTTCCCAGCAGCATGGTTTTAAGAAACTCCAAAGCACCAATACAGCACTGGTAGAATACACTAACTACATGCATGAGGCCCTTGACACTGGCAATATGGTGAGAGCCATTGACATTGAGGTAACAAAGGCCTTTGGTTTGGTCAGCCATCAGCTCCTACTTGGTATGCTCCTTGGTCTTGGTCCATCTAGTGAGTCAGTGTCCTAGTTTCAAAGTTACCTATCTGAGCACACACAGAGGGCGAAAACTGATGGCTCCCTATCTGGCAATTGGAGATTATCCACAGATGTGCCATGGGGATCTATTTGGGGCCCTCTCCTCTTTGGCCTTTTTATTATTATTATTATTTTGGGTGTCCAGGCGGAAGTAAAGGAACCCAGGGCACTCTTTGCAAAGAGTAGGGAACATTCCCGGTGTCCTGGACAACATTCCCCTTCCCAAAAACCAGTTCATGCAATTATCCAGGCTGTGTGTGGGTGATGACGTGTGATATGGCCGCCACCACACATTCAGTCACTTCACTACCAGTCTAGCATTGCTTGTAAAGCACTTTGGATGTATGAAAAGTGCTATATAAATGCTGATTCTTCTTCTTCTTCTTCTTCTTCTTCTTCCTTCTTCTTCTTCTAAACAATTGCCAGGTGCCTGTTGGTCAGCCCATGTTCTCCTGTATGCAGATGATGATGTCATCTATTTTAAGAATACCAACCTTAGCAATATCTCACCTCTAATCTCTAGGGAAGCTCTGAGTCCCTAGACTAAATGGTTCTTTAGCAATAAACTAGTCCTCAACTACAAAAAAAAATGCTTTTCACAAGCACTCAGATGAAGAGAAAGGTCTCCCCTTTTTATCCTCAATAAAAAACGTCAAATGTTGGAACAGGTGGAGACATTCAGATATCTCTAGGTAGTTCTGCATGACACTATCCTTTGCACTCCATGTGGACAATCTGGTGTCCACGCAAAATAGAAGTCTGGGTGTCCTAATCAGAACTCGGAACAGCCTCACTGCAGACATGAGGCCACTGATTGTGACCAGCTCCATCCTGTCCCTAGTGGACCATGGACTACCTATCTATGCAGCTGCCTGTGACTCAGTATTAAACAGGGTCAAGGTGTTATGTAATAAAGCTTGGTGCTTTGTGTTGGGGCTAACAAGCATACCCTTTACTCACTAACCAACTGGCTACCCCACCCAATAGAATAAAGTTTCAGAACTGTTTACTACTCAAGAAAGCACAAATGGCCCTAACACTCCCTGCACCAAAAACTGTTTCCATCTAGAGTCTAACCAATATAGCACAAGGAGCATGGCCAGGAATGCCCTTGAACTACCTTTCTGCAGAACTCATCTGGGTAAGCATTTATTTGTTACTAGGGCTGCGGGCTGGCTAAATGAACTGCTGGAATCCATGCTGAACCACCCCAGGTTTATCCAGTTCAAAACTCCCTGTGGGATGCCCTAGCAGTTCAGCGCAATTGCATTTTGTCATTGAACTAGTTGTAATCATCATTTTTGTGTTCTGCTGTCTCTCTAGCAACCAGCTACTAGAACATGTCCTTGTTCAGTCAGCATTGCACTTATACAACTTTGATGTATCTTGATTGTTTAGACAAGCTTTCCCTCTGGAATGTGTTCATTCACCCCGTCTCTGTCTTAATTGCATCATTTACAGTAATTTTAGTGTAACATATGCTGTAATATTTGTAATTCTGATGGGTAACCTTTGTAATGGAGTACTTGTGCTCAAATGTATCGTTTGAATCTTCTAATAAATAAATAAAATACATTTTCTCAATTTTTTTCCATAAAAACAGAAAACCAGATTAACTGATTCTCAGTTTATGTCTTCTCACTTGGGGGGCGGCAAAAGGAGTGGGAGACATGTGTGCCAATGCAAGTGTAAGCCCCCCATATGGGGCTTACTACACTGCCCATAAGGGAGTAGGAGTGCATGGGTGCCAGGACCTGTAGTCAAGGGCAGGATCCTGGCATCTGGGTGAAAAAAGGCTGCCATTCAGTGGAAAAAGAGAGTTCAGAGAGTGAGAGTTTGGAGTTTGAGGAGGTTTATAAAGAGTCGAGGGTCAGGGCAGTTGGCTCATGGGAACCAGGTGGGGCGATTGCCACCATGGCCCCCCATCAGGGAGAATGGGTCCCCATTCCGTAGAGATGCTGCAGCAGCAGCTGTTGAGAATTTGGGGTGCTATCCACACCCATGCGAGAGGTCCCGGGGTCCCAAGTCAAGCTGCCATGGAGTGAGAGGAGCTGAGGCCTGGCCGGAGGCACATTACTGAGATCCTTGGCATTGGGACAAGTGGCAGTAGGAATCCGTGAGCCTGAAAAGGAAGGTGGCTGCCAGAAATGGCAGCAACCCGGAGAGTGAGAGGCTGAGCCGTATGCACCTCGAGGTAGGAGCTCAGGGATCCTTTGCCATGAAGTTCCCTGTCCACCTGGAAGGAATCATTGTGTAGCAGGTCAGAGCACTTTTACTGCTCCATGGAGCTACAGAATGGGGTGCGAGACTGCCGGGAGCAGTGTTTTCCTTGTTTGGGTCTGTTTCGTGGGGTGCCTGCATCTAGCATGCAGCGTCCACCGGAGAGTTGAGGGTGTGAGTATTATTTTTGGGACCGTCATCCATTTAACCCTCACTGATCAAGAGCTGGGTCTCCAGCAAAGAAAATCAGAGCCCTGTAACTGTAAGTTGGGAGGTACCGTGGGAAAATGCCTTAGTTTCCTGGAGATCTGAATAAGTCTCGTATGTGCTGCTGTCACCACGTATGTATCTGGGAGTCATCATCAGTTCCCTATATGAAGGTGACAGTGGAACTTTGGGTTTTTAAAAATCTAAGAAATGTACCATGGTCTCGGCCACTGAGCAGCTGCAACTCAACAAACTGTGTCCCCCCACGTTCCATGGAGCAGCAACGCTGTTATTGTGTCTTGAGCCCTTAAGTAATTTCATGGCAACCTGTTTGGAAAAATAAATCCTACCTGCTTTGCATTATTTTCAGTCTGGACTGTTATGTTCTTACATATGAACTATGGTGAATGCATGCCAGTCTGTTGTTCCCATTAACCAGTTTTGCCTCTCCAGCATCTGCATGGCTGCACCCCTGTTTCTCACTGCAAAGCACCCTGACAGAGCCATTCCATCACCATTGACTCCTGGTATTCAGGTACTGAACGTAACATCATTTGTAATTTCTGAACTGTGATTCTGGCTGTAATGTGCCCCCTTTCCCCACAAGTTTACCATCTAAATACCCCAAGACAGGGAAAGGGAGCTTACACAAGGAGCCTCGGAAATAAAATTCCTGGCCTTGAGGCTATCACTGCGGTGGCAGACCTTGATCTGGTGGCCAAAAACAGAGTCATGGTGCACTAAACCACAGCTGGAATGTGGCCATTCCCGACTCCCCACAGGGGCATTTTTTAGTTAGTTTGTTACTGAACACACCAGAGATGGGGCAGTGCTGGACCTGCTACTTACAAAACAGGGACAGCAGTGCAGACATCACAATGGGTACTCCTCTGGGTACAAATGATCACTGTATGGTGTGGTTCAGCATACAGATTAGGCAAGATAAAACCACACTAGAATGAGGGTCCTGGACTACAGGAGCCCAGACATTAAAGAAACAAGTGACTGCTTAGAAATTACCTTGAAGTGGGGAAATGGCTGGGGAGAGTAAAGGCACAATGGAAAAAGATCAGGAAGGGGATAAGTAAGGCAATGGCAAGCTATTTGAAGGAAGTAAGCATGACTAGTAGGAGGAGGAGGCCACTATGTTTCTCAAAGGAGGTGGCTAAGGTGGTATGGGAGAAAAAGCTTTGAGGAAGTACAAGAAGACCCCGACAGAAGGTTACCGGGAGGTGTATCTGGATAAACAAAGGGAGGCAGGAAGGAGGGTGAGGGCAGCTAAGGCACAAACAGAGGAGAGGATCACCAAGAAGGTCACAAAATGGGATAAGACTTTCTTCAGGTACGTGGGCTGGAAGTCTAGCCTAGAGGTTAGAATAATGAGCTGTGAGTGAGCTTGGTACATCCAGCAGACAGGTTTGATTCCCTCAACCTCCACTAACATACTGTGTGACTCTGAGCAAGTCACTTATTTATTTATTTAGTTAAACATCAGTTTAGAAACTTAACCTCTGCAGTGCTCCCAGGTCGCTCCTGAAAACAGGCACTTGTGCCTAGTGGGCCTTACCTAATTACCAAAGAATAAAACAACAAAAAAGAACAAGCATTTGCCAATCCCGAATGTTTGCTTGCTGATATTACCATTGGACGTGCAGGAGTTAGACAGATGCAAAATAGGAATGACTGTGAAGTATTGAACTTCACGCCAACCCCCCTCCACCCTGCAGAGATGGACAGGCATTGGGGTGTGCCTGTGGGTCATTGCCCATAATGCAGATGGCATTTCACCTCACCCTATCCTGTAGACACTGACATGTGTTGAGGCGTGCCTTGGGGTGTTTGGCTTCACAGTCACCCCATTTCACAAGAACATACGCTGAAATTGGTGCAGTACAGCAGAATGGGGTGAAGTCTGGGGCTGAAGAGTGAAAGGCACACCTCGATGCCTGGCACTGGCTTCAGGGTGGGGGTGGGATGGCATGAGCATTATAGCCGGTGATTCAGTTACACCTCTGATGCCTGTCAGTCTGTACAGGGTGTGACGTTATGGTTAGAAACCCTAACTCCCCGGGCGTATGTTGGTATTTGCACTACAAATTTTCAGCATGGCCTTTTTGTGACCCCCACCTCATGAAAGCATTTGGGACCTCTTCTCATGAATAATGGTAGTGTGATTTTGTTAATGTGTCCCGAACTTTGAGTTCCCACAGCGACTGTGGCATTCTGCGCCAGATGTGCGAAAACACAGATCAGGCAGGATGTGAAGAATGACAACTGTACCATCCATAGGGAGGTGTGAAAAGATGGCAATGTTGAAAATCTGTTGTGAAAATATTAAAAATGCTTGAAGTTCCGAGTGTACATGTAAACTGTGCAATACATGCTTGTATTGCAGTCATTTAGCGGAATTATTTCACCAAATTTTCAACATAGGCATTTTGTGACCTCTGCTCATAAACACTGTCACTACGATTTTCTTAATCTGTCCGAAACATTAATTTCCCACAGCGACCGTGCCATTGTGTGCCAGATGTGCAAATGCATATTTCAGGCAGGATATGAAAAATAACGGCTGCACTGTTCATAAGGAGGTGCGGCAAAATGCCAATGTTGAAAATCTGGAGTGAAAATATTACAGATTTGCACACTTCCGAGCATACTTGGAAACTGCGCAACATATGCTTGTAACACAGTAATTTTATGGACTTTTGTCGCCAAATTTTCAACATAGGCATTTTAGGTCCTCTGCTCATGAACAGTGTCACTATGATTTTCTTAATGTGTCTCGAACACTGATTTCCCACAGCGACAGAGTTATTCTGCACCGGAAGTGCAAAAACACATTTTGGCCAGGATGTGAAAAATGATAGCTATACTGTTCATAAGGAGGCATGGAAAAATGCCAATGTTGAAAATCTGGAGAGAAGATGTTACAAATTTGCCAAGGTACGAGCATGCGTGGAAACTTGCGCAATGCATGTTCATAAAACAGTCATTTTTTTGAATTTTTCCACCAAATTTGCAACATAGGCTTTTTGAGAGCCCATCTCATGAACACTGGCACTGTCATTTTTTTTCTCAGTCCTGAAAGGTGAAAAATGACAGCTGCACTGTTCATAAGGAGGTGTGGAAAAATGCCAATGTTGAAAATCTGGAGTGAAAATATTACAAATTCGTGAAGTTATGTGCATGCATGGAAACTGCACAATGCATGCTCATAACACAGTCATTTTATGGACTTTCATCACCAAATTTTCAACATAGGCATTTTAGGACCTCTGCTCATGAACAGTGTCACTGTGATTTTCTTAATGTGTCCCAGACACTGATTTCCCACAGTGACCATGCTGTTCTGCGCTGGAAGTGCGAAAACACATTTTGGTCAGGATGTGAAAAATGATAGCTATACTGTTCATAAGGAGGTGTGGAAAAATGCCAATGTTGAAAATATGGAGTGAAAATATTACAAATTTGCCAAGGTACGAGCATGCATGGAAACTGCGCAATGCACGCTCGTAAAACAGTAATTTTTTACATTTTTTCCACCAAATTTGCAACATAGGCTTTTTGAGAGCCCACCTCATGAACACTGGCACTGTCATTTTGTTTCTCGGTCCCAAAAGGTGATCCTGCACAGTGACCGTGAAATCACCTTTCGGGACCGAATAATGCCATAACAGAGAATTCATGAGGAGGGGTCCCAATAACCCCATGTTGAAAATTTGGTGCCAAAATTCCCCAAAATGCCTGAGATATGCACCAAAGTTGAAAAAACGTATTTATGCCATTATACAGCTTACCGGCATTTCTTCAGTATACGGTCGGCTTTGAAGAGTGCAGACGTGTTCCCAGTCCACCAAAGATAATTGCGCTGGGCTCCGGAGGTAAGCATGTAGTGAGGGGGGTGTTGGGGAAGCAGGGTGCACAGAGGGTGAGCGTGGGTTGGGAGAGGGCCTCCAAACTCAACAAGAAACTGTTTTCTGTTTTACAGGTTTAAAAAAAAAAAAAAAGTTGCAGGATTTTTTAATTTTTTTTTTACAGGGAGATTTGGCACGCTGGGGTGGGCCTCCAGCATGCCTCCTGAGTGTTTTTTTTTGGGGGGGCTGTAACCAACAGGGGATTGGGCACCCCCATCAGCTCACAACAAATTGGAGGGGACATTATGCCGACGGGGAGTGGGCTGCCTCATCAGCAAATTGAACTGGGAAAGGGGGGACTAAAGCCAATGGGGATTGGGCCCTCCATCAGCAAAGAAAGACTGCTGGGGGAGTACATGATGCAGAGTGGGATTGGGCACCCCCTCAGCACACAACAAATTGGGGTGGGGGTTACAGTATGCCAACGGGAAGTGGGCTTCCCTGTCAGCAAATTAACTGGGTCGGGGATGTCAAAGTACCGCCCTGCAATGACAGGTTACTCCCTCATTGCAGCAGTGGATTCGTTTCAAGGTGGTGGCATGCTGGCTGAACTAGTGTCAGCAGCAGCATGCCACCACACTGGGGAAAGTGGACCAAGCACTGGGGTCATTGTCCCCCACAGTGCCGCACCTCTAAAACCCTGCTTCTTTCCTAAGCTGTGACAAAATGTGTCTTGCGCATGCGCACAAGCAAACATAAAAAAAGAAGGAAAGCAAGAGGTGTATTAGTTGGGATCAGGAGAGTGTGATGTGTGGGGGACTGTGCAGAAGATCAGGAAAAAGCTCAAATTTTAAATGAGTACTTCTACTTGGTCTTAACATTGGAATAAGGAGGATGGATCGACATGTATCAGCAAGCACGGGGGGGGGGAGGAGGAGTGGACACAAATCCATTTTCAGAGAAGAGATCCAGATGGGGATTGGAAGCCCTGAAAAAAGATATGGTGATGGGGCCAGACGAGGTTCACCCAGGGATTCTAAGTGAACAAGGTGCTAGCCGCCCCTCTGGCAACACTATTCAGCACCTCACTGGAGATGTAAGTGGTTCTATAGGACTGGAGATGGGCCAGTATGGTCCCTCTGCACATGGGCAGCAGCAGAGAGGAGTCTAATAATTACAGGCCAGTCAGTGTCTCATCAGTGGTGGGGAAATTAATGGAGACCCTGCTGAAGGAGAGACTGATGAGGTACCTGGAGGCTAATGGACTACAAAACTGCTGGCAGTATGGTTTTACAGGAGGGAGGTCATGTCAAACAAATTTAATAGCTTTCTTTGACTGGGTGACTAGGGAGGTGGCTCGGGGAGGGCAGTGGATGTGACCTATCTGCACTTCAGTAAGGCCTTTGACATTGTGCTGCACAGGAAGCTAATAAAGAAACTTAGCAACCTAGAGGTTGGGGAGAGTGTAGTAAGCTGGATTTCAAGCTGACTGAAGAATAGGAGGCAGAGGGTGGTTGTAAATGGCAGTCACTCAGGGGACGGGAGAGTGACCACCAGAGTGCCACAGGGATCAGTACTGGGACCTGTCCTAGTCAATGTCTTTATTAAGTGACATTGTTGAGGAACTAGAGAGGAAGGGTGTGTCTCTTTGTGGATGACACAAAAATCTGCAACAGGGTGGACACCCAAGAAAGAGAGAATGCAAAGGGATCTGGGAAAAGTATAGGAGTGGTCTTGGGTGTAGCACCTGGGTTGTAATGCCAAAAAGTGCAGTCACACATGGTGATGCACCTGGGTTGAGGAAACCCTGGGGCTGTGTATAAGATGAGGGGAGGTTCTTACAGTCACCATGCAAGAAAGAGACATTGGGGTAATCATATCTGATGATCTCAAGGTGGCAGGCCAGTGTAACAAGGCAGTAGGCAAGACTAGTGGGAAGCTGGGGTGCATAGGAAGGGGGGTTTCTGGTAGGGGAAGGGAACTGGTGTTGTCACTGTTTCACGCACTAGTGAGGCTTCATGTAGAGTACTGTGTCCCTTTCTGGAGGCTGTACCTCCGCAAGGACATTGACAGGGTGGAAATGGTCCAGAGGAGGGCTATCAAAATGGTGCAGGGATTGCACAAGAAACCATATGAAGAGAGGCTGTGGGAGCTCAACATGCACTACTTGGAGGAGAGGAGAGGAGAATGACAGGGGACATGACTGAGATCTATAAGTACCTCACAGCGGTGAAGAAGGTGCAGGAGGGAAGTCTCTTTCAAGAGGAGGAGCACCAGAACATAGGGGCATATAATGAAGCTTGTGGGGGATGGGGGATTTTAAGAGGGATGCTAGGAAATACTCCTTCACATAAGAGTGGTGGATGTCTGGAACAGCCTGCCAGAAGAGGTGGTCGGGGCGAAGACAGTGGGGAGCTTCAAGCTTGTGTGGGATAGTCACATGGACATAATTAGCAGAGGAAAGGAATGGGGGGAGGGGAGGACACTGGTGACCAAATGGAGTCCTGAGAGTAGTAATAGATAGGGAAAAAAATTGGGCAGACTACATGGGCCTACCAGTCATTTTCTGATGACAAATTCTATATTTCTATGTCTCTTGGGCTGGCATGTTTCTCACCAGCTTTGTAATTTTTGTTACTTGTGCTTCTCACCAACTCTCTGTTTTTGTAACTTGTATCATGTTTTTTTTTCAAGTCTGTTCCTTGATCATGCTCTGTTGTATTTCCTTTATCGTGTTGTATTTGCTTGTTTTATTGTACTGCTTGTCTTGTAACCTCCTGGGTTGTACCTGGAAATAGGCACACCTGTGTCTTGTGTACTTACCTGGTCAATAAAAGCTAAGACATAAATAATGAGCTTAGCAGTGTTTCCCCCGAGGGCTGTTCATGAACCGTGGAGCAGACTATTGCTGCTGAAAGCAGAATCATGTGCTAGTTAAAAAACAAAAGAAATGGTGTCTCACTTTTTGTGTACTTTCATTTTTGAGGGGTGTGCTAGTGAGAGAGGAAGGCAGTGAACAAGTGGGCAGACAATAAGCAAAGATGGGAGTACGGGGGCAGGCCATTGGGCAGGTGGAGATGACAATGGGGATGCCGATAAAAACAAATGCTTAGTAAAGAATCCAGCAGACAAAAACAAGCAAGCATTTTTAATCAACATGGTTACTAGATGCTGGTAAATGTACTACTGTTAATACATAGAAACAACTGAGGCTTTTGGTTCGTGCTGGGAAGCTATGTGTAAAGACGGCTGCCAGTTGGAACAAAAAATTCTAAAGCCTGTCACATTCATTTCTCTGTACTGCATCCTGATAGGCGGGATCTTTTACATCTGTGAGTTGTGTAAGGAATAATCCACAGTTGGGTGTGCGGCAATATTTTAAAAACCAAATGACCTGGGAGGGTTGTGGGGCCCACCGTGCACCCAGGAAGTGAGGTTATTACAGAACTGATGCACACCCGGTGTGGATTATTTCGCTTATAACATTCGTAAAATGGTCAGAAGTGTTACAATATCTCTTAATGTATGGGTCCTGGCCAATCAGGATGCATGTTGTCCCCACCCATTTTATAAATCACTTTACCTCCCTGTGCTTAACCTCTGTGTACTCCTCCTTACCTACAGTACGTCTGAGCTGTTTGAATCTTGTGTATGCCAAAACTGTAGCAGCATTCTCTCCCCTCTACTCCTTTTTTTGGATTGTAAAATGCTTTGGGAATACAGTTTGCATGAAATGCTATATAAAACCCATTCCTTTCCCTTTGCAGTAACTGGGGAAGAGGCAGCAATGTGCACAAGTCTTATCCTCAGGACCCCATATTCAGATTCAAATCCAAATCCAGGTACCCGTGCGTACCTCTACACATCCAACCATGGTTAACAGGTGTCCATTCGAAAAATAACATGTTTAAGATGGGTAAAACAAATGAGGAGGTGGCTAAACAAAAAATACAGGGTTTCAGACAAATGGCTGGTTATTTTTGGCATCTAGGGCCAACACTGATTTTAAACTGATTTATTCTGTTGACACATCTGCACTGGCTGATAAATAATGAACACAAGTCCCTTACTGGCTAAACCTCCACACTGAAGTGTTAATGATGACACTAATTGAGAACAGAATCCATTTACTGTAACTCCAACAAAACCCACGCTCTCCATGCCTTGTCTGCCTGCAACCATGTGTTTGCTTCGCTTAATTGCCCTAAAGAGTGCATGTGAATGCAGTCATTAGAGAAGAATGGAGACACTTCATTGAAAACTGCCCCTGCACCCCTCGAATGCTAAAATAAGGACAAAACACCTGTTGAGAGTCACAGTCTCCAAGTCTAGTGAAGCTCAGCATGGGAACTGCATGCAAACAGCAAAGGGCCTGAGTGAATTGAGTGTTTGTGGAAGGCGGTGACGCCGGCGAATGTTATTAAATTAAATCAACAACTTCAGCCTTCTCATTCTCCACAGGTTGAGCAAGGCCTTTGCAACTCACACTGGAAATCTCACTCACACATTCTGTACTCCCTCTTGAACTGTTCAACATTTATTTATTCATTTAGAAAATACCTTTGAGCACAGGTGCTAATTTACAAAGGTTCCACGTCTGAATCAAACAATACGGTTACAAACAAGCAGTCACAACAATAATTCCAGAGAAATATAGTCAGAACAATCAACATGATTCACAGCTACAAAAATAGAATTCTGCAATTACAATATCAATAACAGTGTTACAGTGCACGTTGGGCATACAGATTAATTAAAGCAGATACATTTGGAACGCGAGGTGTAGGCTTGTCGCAGAGCTTTTTTGAAATGGGCAACATTTGAAAGACTTAGTAGATATTCAGGTAATTCATTCAGCAAGCTGGCTGCTCTTACAGCAAAGGATCATTTTCCCTGGTTGGTTCTCCTGAAAGGTAGTTCTAGATCATTCCTAGTCATGCGCATGTTATTGTATTGATTGGTAACAGGGTGGAAGCAGTTTTGTACAGCTAGAGGGGTTAGTCCCAACAGCACTTTTTTTGCAAGCAAACAGGTTTGGTACTTTAATCTGCCATGAAGGGGTAACCAAATGATGAGGGAATACAGGGAGCAGCTATGGACTTGTCCCCCCCCCACCCAGTACAAGGCAACAGGACTTGTTGTTTACCTCCTTGACTCTGTTTAGAACAGTGTCACATGCAGCAGCATAGACTGGGAGGCCATAGACTATGAGTGAATGATAGCACCATGCTGGACACAAGATGCCTGTCTTCAGTGGTACGGTTGATGCCGTTTCTATACAGTGTGCCCAGTCTTCTGTTAGCCATGCTAACTGTTGTCCATGTGAGGGGAGAATGACAGGATATTATCCAGAAGAACACCAAATTACTTAAAGGATTTGACCTGTTCTAGATTTTGTCCCTTTGGTATTGAGAAAGACTGGTGGTGGGACCTTTTTTTTTCCATTTGCAGGCCTGAAAGTAGCATGTTTTTTTTTTTTGGGGGGGGTTTATAATATAAAACCAATGTGTTGTTGACAAGCCATTTCTCTAGTGACTCAAAGTTGCCTCGGAGGTCAGTAGAGATTTTACCCAGGTCAACACTGCTGCTGTAAATGACAGCATCATCAGCATACAGGAGTACCCTTGCAGACTGGCAGGTCTTCGGAAGGCTATTGATGAACAGGTGAAATAGGAGGGGGCCAAAGTTGATCCCTGGGGAGCACTTCTGGAGACACTCCTGTCATCTTATAAAGAGCCATCGATCTTTACACAGTGGTAGTGCTCGGTGAGGTAGCTTCGAAACCAAGCTACTATGTCCTGAGACAGCCCTAGGGAGAGGAGGTTGCCAAGCAGCAGCTTGTGATTGACAAGGTCAAAGGCCTTAATCAGGCTGATGTAGATGGCTCCCACCAGGTAACCATTGTTAAGAGCCTCATGTAAGTAGTTAGTGTATTCTAGCAGGGCAGTGCAGGTGCTGTGAAGCTTTCTGAATCCATGCTGTTGTGCACACTGGCTATTGTATTTTACCAAGTAGATGACAAGTTGGTATGACAACAATTCTCTCGTGAGCCTTGGACAAAGGGGAGAGGATTGAAACTGGCCTATAATTAGCCAGGTTGGAGTGGTCACCATTTTTTAAAAATGGCGTGACTAGCACAGTTTTCCATACTCCATGGAACTGGGAGTACCGCAGAGAAAAACTGAATATTTTATATATGAGGAGGGCAAGTTTCTCAAGGGCCAGAGCCAGCAACTTCATGTCCAGCATATCACCCCATCCTGATTTCATCTAGAACCCTCTTGACATACTTTAGGGTAGCTTTGATGGAAATAGACTTGAAATAGAATTTAAGGTGCCCTGGTTCTGGGTCATGGCTGCAAAACACCCCAGTGCTGCCAACATCTTAAATCACCATGCAGAACCGACAGGGATGACAGATCTGAAGTCTGTAAAGGCTGCGTTAAATTTGTCTGCTATCTGTGAGGTCCAGCATCTCATTACCATCAGTTCTGAGCATTTTAGGGGGCTGTTTTCCATCTTTACCCAGCAGCTCAGATATCTTCTCCCATAATTGTTTCCCACTGCTCCAGTTTTTGGTTTGCTGGTACAGTATTAGATTTTGCTTGTCAGTCTTACTGGTGCACCTACTTCATATTTCTTTTTACCTCTGTAGGTAAACTGGTGACCCTGTTTCTCTTGCCTGACACCACAGGCTGTCCCCCTCTCGCATGTGGGATGGGAGTTCAGGTGTATTCCAGCACGCTGAGGTATCTCGCACCTTGCACTTTTTGAGAGGGGCAAATTTGTCTCAAGCTGCAATTAATTTGTTTATAAAGAAGTCAAGTGCGAAGTCAATATTCGAGTGTCATCCAGGTAGCTTCAATCAGTTGGAGCCATGTGTGATTTAAAGTTCCATAAGCATGAAGAGAGGAGTCCCTGATTTAGCCACTCAGAACTCCTCCATCATACCATCAGCTGGTGCTTACTAGAGCTGTGTGGAATGCGGAATTGTGCACTCCAGAATTGGTGCAGAATGGCAATTCCACTTCCAAAATGCCTTTTGGAATTTTTTTTTTAATTCTACGGTATTCCATAAAGCATTTTGGTATAAAACACATAACATTTTTCCAAGGATTGCAGAGAAAGAATCCACGGTTTATGTAAACTGCAGATCATTAATTTGCAAAAACCGTTTTGCAAGTGAAATATTGTTATTACACTACAAATGGAATTCTAATTCTGTTCCATCAGAATGACAACATTCCACACAGTTCCTCTGCTTACCCACCCTGAATACTGAGGTTCTACAGTGCAATTTCATATGACTCTAGGACTGATGAGGTTTGGACTATGCTTCTACACCCATCTGGAAAGTTGGCACTATGGGCAAGCCTGGACATTGGGTACAGGGGGGCACTTGGTTGATGGACTCATCACAGCCAGTCACTGTAATATGGTACACTGGCTCTAAGCTTGCATGTTGTATTAACTTGAAACTAGTTATCATATAAAGATGTTTGGTGTTTCCAAGGAGGGAAGGGGAAAGGGGCCCACCTAAAAACCTCTGATAGCCGTGTGGGCCAGTCTGACTCTGCAATTGACGGTAAACTTTGCAAACTTCAAAAAATTTCCACAGCACAAGGAGCATGAAATTCATGATTTCATGGGTCCTATATTTTGAGAGTTAATGTCCTGTGTGCTGCTTTTAAATGGCAGAGGGCTGTGTAGAATACATGTATGAGTTGTTTTTAAATTTAATGTTACAGTGGCTGAACATCAACTGCAAGATCAGTTGGAACGACACCCAGTTCAATATAAAAGTAATCAAAAACAATCGGGTTTCCTATTTCTCAGATGACTTTTGATGCAAAATGCTAAGACAATATCATGACTACCAAGTGCTTTCAGCGGTGGAACAGGTGAGCAGATGGGGCAGATGGCATCTTATTTTAAAATATTTTTTTCTGCTTGCCCCTGCAGGTAGCCATGCTGGTGTCTCACACACTCAAAACTTCAGTATGGCAGCATTCTTACAGGTATTGTAGCATCACTGCATGTATTGCAACATTGCAGGCAATACTACAGCATCACTGCAGCATTACTAAACATACTGCAGCATTGTCGAAGGTGCTGCATTACTGGAGGTGCTTCAGCCTTACAGCAGGTACTGTAGCATCATTGGCTGCACTACAGTATTACCATAGGGACTGCAGCATTACTGGGGATGCTACCGCATCACTGGAGGTACTGCAGCACCCCGAAGGTACTGTAACATCACTGGATGTATGGCAGCATTACCAGACACATAGCAACATCACTGGATGTACGGCAACATTGCTAGAGGTATTGTAGCATCAGTAAGGGAAGTGCAGTATCATTGGATGTATTGCAACAAACTAGGAGTACTGCAGCATTACTGGATATGCTGCAGTACTAGAGGTACCATAGTGTTACTGGAGGTACTGCAGCATCACAGAATGTGCTGCTGAATTCCTGGAGTTACTGTAGCATCAGCACACAGGTAAAGGTGAGCACTGGGATGGAGGTGCCAGTTCCAATGCAGACAACTTCAGAAGGGATGGCACTCACCACTTGCTTCAGAGAGCACATAGATGAAACTATTTATTTATTTTTAATTAGTCCTTTATGAGTTTCCCCCCAGTTTTCTCCCTGAAGATCCTGGGACCCTGGCAGACATGGCGGTGCATGCACGTGGAGGCGTATACACACTCCAGGTACCAGCTTGACACCTCCCCCACACCTCGTCTATCACCAGGCTCCCCATTGCCAGAACCACTATCTGTCCTCCACCAGGTGGCGGTCAAGAGCCAGGGGAACCACTCATCCCTCCCCAGGAGAGGAGATGCTCCTCACAGCAGCTCAGTCCCACTCCATGCCCCCCATGACGACCCCCCCCAACCTGGCGGTATTCCTGAACCCGGGTCACCAGCATGGTGTGAGGTGCAGTGTCCAGCACTTCAACCCTCAGTGTCACCGGGCCGGCAGACAAAACTAATTAGAAGTGCTAACACTTTTTGTATTTCATTGCTGGTGGAAAAAAGCGTTAACAGCATACAGATATACAGAGCATCGGACACCGAGGCATCCGTTGACCTAACGTTTCACCCCAGTAAATCAGGGGCTTCATCAGAGGTTATGTCAACCTTGTGAATTACATATACAGTATTTAAATGCCTATCTTATACATATGCATATTGAGTTACCAATCGGCAACCTAAAAAATGACATCAATCACTTGAAATACTTCAATATTACACCCATCGAACACATATGTATAGCTACTGCAAATCAAGGCTGACAGAGCGTGTAAACAAAGGACTGCATGCACTATTTCAAATTCTAAACACACTAAAAATAGCGTATAATTGTTTTTCAGTGCCCCTCTATACTGCATACCTCTAATGATGTCTGATCCCTATACTCCTGCTTCCTAAGTCCATCTAGCAACTCGCTTGCTCTCTTCTTATATAGGGCTGCTGTCTCACAATTCCATTTCAGTCTCATATATCACCTTTTGGTAAGTCCTTAATTGTATCTGCAAGATGGCAACTACTGAAGTTGGAAGTGGTGATTCTGAGAACCTGCTTAATAGAAAAGAACAGGAGTGGATCTACGGATTGGGAGCTTTAAGGAGACCAGGATTATGAACATATGAACATACAAAATTGCCAGCAGAAAAAAGGCCCACAGGTCTATCAAGTCTGCCCGACTGTGCAGCTCTTAGTTTCATATCACTACAGCTGCTCCACCCCCACCCAAACCCCTCCCTTTCTCTTCTTTCCTGGTCCTTCCCCCCCTTTGTGTTCTTGTCTGTACTA
Organism: Neoceratodus forsteri; assembly: GCA_016271365.2. NCBI lineage: Eukaryota > Metazoa > Chordata > Ceratodontiformes > Ceratodontidae > Neoceratodus > Neoceratodus forsteri. The sequence goes on from JADMNL010000027.1 coordinate 13,182,676, forward strand.
ACCCTGCCCTTGACTCGATCCCAACCCTGCTTAAAGCTATCCACTGTCCTTTGAGCGATTAACTCCTTTGGCAGTGCATTACAACCTGCAACCACTCTGTCTGTGAAGTAGTGCCTCCTCATCTCCCTCCTAAACCTTCCCCTTTCCAACTTCAGACTGTGCCCCCTAGTGATCCTTCCCCCCTTTAAGCGGAACACTCCTCCCTCCCTGACTTTGTGTATGCCTTTCAAATACTTAAAGGACTCTATCATGTCCCCTCTTTCCCTTCTCTCTTCCAGCGAGTACATGTTGAGCTCCTTCAACCTTTCCTCATACAGCAACTCCCCTAGTCCAATGATAATTTTTGTAACCCTATGCTGCACCCCTCCAGTAATCTCCTGTTGGGGGGTAGCTATTTATGTTAAGAATATCATCAGTGCTACAGGAATGCAGCAGGCACTAGAGGAAACAGAGGCTCTATGGATCACAATAGGGGCTGGAAGCCAGAAACCCATTCAGGTAGGAATAATCTACAGACTCCCAAATCAGGAGAAAGCCAGGGATAAGGAAATTCTGGAAACCATCCTCCAGATGTCAGGTAAAGGGGACATGGTGCTGGTGGGGGATTTCAATCTGCTGGATATAGATTGGAATACCCACACAGTGGCATCACAGAAGAGCACGGAGTTCCTAGTCACACTACAGGAAGATGGCCTAAGTCAACAAGTGACATCACCCACAAGGTGTAACGTGGTTCTAGATCTGATATTCACAAATAGTGATAGGGTTACGGGTGTTGAAGTAGGGAACTACCTGGGCAACAGTGATCATAACATGGTATGGTTCAGGGTAAAAAGGACTGTAGACTCCACACGCACCAAACTGAAGGTCCTTGACTGCAGGAGAGCAGACTTCACAAACATGAAGGCCTGCCTAAGAGACAACCTTAGTAACTTGACAGAAGGGAGCACTGAGGAATATTGGACAAGATTGAAGGATGCAATAACCATGCTCACATCACAGTGTGCCCAGCAGGTTAGTAAGAACAAAAGGAGGAAAAACCCACTATGGTTTTCCAAGGAGGTGGCAACCATGGTGAGAGAAAATCACATAGCCTTCAGAAAATACAAGGAATCGGGGAATGAGGCAGACAAAACAGAATATAAACAGAAACTAAAAGAGACAGGGAAAGTGATAAGAAATGCAAAGGCTCAAACAGAGGTTAGGATAGTTCAAGAAGTAAAAAAGGGTAACAAAACCTTCTACAGGTACATACATGAAAAAAGGAAGACCAAAGGGGCATTGTTAAAATCACAAAAAAAGACGGACAAACCACAGAGCAAAATGGGGAGAAGGCAGAGGCACTCAGTGAGTACTTCTGCTCAGTCTTCACACAGAAAGCAGACAGTAATGCAAGAACAACAGGTATGAAGAAGTGTCTGACTGAAGGAACAGACACGGGTCCCATCATAGAGGAAAGGGTCCTGGAGGAAATAGACAAGTTAAAGGTAGATAAAGCTATGAGGCCAGATAGGTTACACCCAAGAATACTGAAAGAACTAGGGAGGGAACTGGCAGCCCCCTTAGCAGTGCAATTCAACAAATCATTAAGGAGTGGGGAGGTGCCAGAGGATTGGAAGAGTGAAACAGTAGTCCACTCCACAAGAGTGGAAGCAAGGAACAGCCAGGTAACTACCATCTGGTTAGTCTAATGTCAGTTGTGGGAAAACTGATGGGAGTCCCTGCTGAAGGAAAGAATCATAGCTTTTTTGGACCAAACTGCTCAGCTTGACAAAAATCAACATGATTTCATGGCAGGGAGGTCCTGCCAGACAAACCTGGCTGATTCTTTCAATTGGGTCACCAAAACAGTGGATCAGGGTGGGGCAGTGGATGTGGTTTACCTTGACTTCAGTAAAGTTTTTGACTCTGTTCTGCACAGGAGACTAGTCAAAAAACTGGAGAACATGGGAATAGGGCCTGAGGTTACAAACTGGGTCAGAAACTGGTTACATGGGAGAACTCAGAGAGTATAAATGGCACTTTGTCTGTAGAGGGGAGGGTGACTAGCGAGGGTCCTGTAGGGTTCAGTTCTGGGGCCGATCCTCTTCAACATATTCATCAGCGACATTGCGGATGAACTGGAGGGAAAGGTGTGCCTGTTTGCAGATAACATCAAAATCAGCAACAGGGTAGACACAACAGAGGGACAGCAAAGCATGGACACTGATCTCCAAAAACTGGAGGAGTGGTCCAAGACCTGGCAATTGAAATTCAGTGCCAAAAAATGCAAGGTCATGTACCTGGGAAAGTGTAACCCAGGGAAAATGTACTAAATGGGAGGGGAGTAGCTGGTGGCTACCAGGCCAGAGTGAGACCTGGGGTGATCATATCAGATGACCTCAAGGTCAGTAGACAATGTGAAAAGGTAGCACTAAAGGCTAGTGGTATCCTAGGATGCATAGGGAGGGGCATCATGAGCAGAAGACATGAAGTAATCATGCCCCTGTATCGGTTCCTGGTCAGTCCTCACCTGGGGTACTGTGTCCTTCTGGAGACCACACCTAAGGAAGGACATAGATAGGTTGGAGATGGTACAGAGAAGAGCAACAAAGATGGTGCATGGCTTGCATCAGAAACCGTACGAGGCAAGACTGGATGACCTCAAATTATACTCCCTAGAACAATGCAGGAATCATGGGGACATGATGGAAACATTCAAATACCTTAAACGCAACAACAGGGTGCACGTGCAGAACCTCTTTCAGATAAAGGACTACAGCAGGACTAGAGGGCACAACTTTCGACTTAAGGGAGGAAAGTTTAGAAGCAATATGAGGAAATTCTTCTTCACAGAGCATGTTGTTGAATCATGGAATAGCCTGCTGGAGGGGGCGGTGGAAGCCAAGACAGTGAGGGAATTTAAGCAGGCATGGGACAGGCACTGTGGGATAGACAAGCAGGCAGCTAAGTCGGGGGTAGGAAGCCAAGGGCAGACTTGATAGATCATATGGTCCCCATCTGCTGACAACTTCTATGTTTCTGTGTTTATATCCTTTTTCAGGTATGGGCATCAGTACTGTACAGAGTACTGCAAGTGTGGTGTAAGGTAGTAATAAATTACTTTCCTCAGGTTCTTGGTGGAACACACAAAGGAAGAAACAACAGACAAGTGGTGCACATGTAATAAATGATATTTATTACAGGTAAATATTACAGGCTTCGTACCAGCAATGAATACACTGGGAGAGCTTCCAGTTTTCCTTACCTAGATAAATGCAGTCTCTCATCTCAGAGAAGCTACGTGCTACACAGGGTCTTATACCCCAATAATCACTATGGTTACTACTAAAGGAGATACATAAAACATATATAATTGAACAGTAGCAGGTGACCTGAGTAACCATCCTAACTAACATGAGAAGTTGTTTAGCTTGCATAAGATAGCACAAACAATGGGATCTCTATAAGTCCAAGGACAGCTGCAATTACAATGATGCACAAGCACTAAAGATTGCACTGTTGCCTTACTCATCATAATACAGCAAAAATAAAGTGGAAAGCATCTCCCAGGACTAAGATACATTGGTAAAACATAATGGAGCATAATATGCACTAGTAAAATACAGTAGAACACAGATCCTGCAACTTACGCTTATACGATAAGTGTCTCTGCCCTAAGGTTAGTACATGTACCTACATATATGTTGCTGTCCGGGAGGTGCGGGTACAATCAGGGATGCCGGACCATGGATAACATTCCCCCCCTTGTTGCCTCAGAAGGGGCAACAATCCCAGAAAAGTAGTGGGATAGAGCTAAAAAGTCATTTGCAAGCCCGACACATGAGCCTTGTAAAGGAATTCAAGTTGTTCTCGGTGTTGTCAGAGTATGTCGCAGACAGCAAAGGGTTAGTATCAGAAAAACAATCAAAAATGTTTGGATAATAACAAAAGCTTTAAAAGTCATTTCTAACCAAGCACTGGATAGAACAATGCTTAAATCACCATCATGAATAAGATCATTGAGAGCATCACCAACCTTACAAATATTATTGCAAATATAAATCAAAATCTAATTTTTCTAGCTAAAAGAGACTTTAAAGAGAGAGTCAAAGGGTCAATATGCATGTTAAACACGGGCAAATATGGAGGCAAGGCAAGCAAGTATTGCGGATCAGTACCCATAACATCTGGTTCGGGTAGAGGAACCGGTGTAATGACTGTGTGACCTGTTATTGTTTTCTGTTGTGGAGTAAAACAGAAGTTAGGAGCTGAAATATCACAAGATTTTACACCATAAGCAAAGGATTTATGATTTGTCACTACACAATACAGCCCATTGGAATTGTAAGTAACTTTCACAGTAGGAACCCTCCATCACTGTAAACATATGGGACATGCAAAGGACTGGTTGGTGAGCCATGAAGTGAAGCGATGTACCTCTTCCAGGTAGCTTCGGAATGCAGCTGTTTTGGCAGGAGGCACTGAAGATGCAGCTTGCGAAGATTCGGATTCATCATCCTCATCAGTGTCAGTGAGGTTGAATGGCAAATCATCACCCAATGTAAAAGCCCAGTCAAGATGTTCTGGCAAGTATCCACAGACGGGTTTCACAATATCGAAGATGTCACAGCGGCACAAGTAATAATGTCCCATCTTAGCGCAACAGTTTGTATGGGGTGCCACCTAGGCTTGGAGAACAGAGTGGTAAACCAACAAGGAGGGTAAGTCATTTATCTCTCGGTAAATGCTGGTATCAAGATGTCCAATGGAATTAATAGCAGCAAGTTTGTGAAAGACAGAAGTTTGTGGATCAAAACGGGGTAGTGACACAGTGAAAGTAATGAACACATTGTCATGGATTGAGCATTTCTTACTAAAGTAACAAGGTGCTTGATTAGGATATTGTGAAACATATCCAAGATTTCTAGCAGTAGACATAGAAATATTAACAGAATTTGACATACACATGGTAATGCAGCTATTCTATTTGCAATGAGGACAATACCATTTAGCTATTCTTCTATCATGGATAATATCTGGAATGTGTCCTGTGTCCAGGTCCCTGAAGAGATTATCAACAGTGGTAATTGCATAAGAACCATAGGCGGAGCATAAAAGTTCACGGGCAATATATTGCTTGTCTGTCTCCTTGTTTTTTTTGAAAAATCAGTTCATTAATCTTATTTCTAGTATCATTGAGCCCTTTGGCAATTTCCTGCATGTTATATATAGGTAAACATTCTTCTTTACTTAAACCATCTACACCATGTAACAGTGGGGTAGGATATCATTTTTAACAGCGTGCTGAAAATTAAGTGTTTGTGCTTTAATAGCAGCTATATCTGCTCTATTCCAGATAGACATGCCTGAGCCAAAAAGGCCAGAGATGGTGCCTACTGCACCGGTAACATGTGCAATGTCATGCCTAGTGTGTGGTCTAGCTTTAGCATTAGGTGAGGGTCTAAAAACTCCTACATGATCAGTGGTATGGGGTCCACTGACTGGATCATTAGTGCATGTTTGGTAAGCAGCTACAATATCAGTAAGCATCATACTGAAAAACTTGGAAGTGTTGGTCGTGTGACAGAGATCAATCTCCACCATATTCCAATGTGTAAGATTGAAAATAACTGGGACATGCATAAATTGTACATTATTAATCAAGGCTCCTGGAAGGGAGGTGGCAGTCAAGCCACTAGAAGGACCATCCTCCTGGAGAGGGCAGTCAGTCATTTCTTCTTTGGTGGGTGGAACTACAGAGAGAAAAAGAGCTTCAGTAGCTACATAGTTATGAAGACAGAAAGCACGGGTCTCCTCAGAGGTGAGGTGATCACAAAAGGCAGGATCTGTTTGAGCAGTAAGATTGTAGCATCCAGCATGTCTGTGAAAAGTCTGTCGAATAGAGCATGTACCATTGGGTGAGATGCCTGTGTTAAGCCATCTGTGGAAAGTGCCTTTGGATAGACAAGCTACAGGAAGTGTGTAACCATTAAGATCAGTTTCCCATTGTATCTGCAATGTAGATTTATCTGTAGCTACTACCATGGCATTACAGTAGGCATCTGAGTCCTCCTTAACAGTAATCATTTTGTTGGGAACATTGATATGAACTCCCATTGTGGCTGAGTGTTCAAGTTTGCTAAGCAAGCGTTCAACATGTTGTTTGTCTGCATCTGATAGGAGTTTGTTCTGAGAGTCAGTCAGAGCAAGTAGCCCCACCAGGATGAGGAGATGCTAGATAGCCATCTTGCCAGTGTATCTGAAAGAAACAGAAAAGGACTGTTAAGTGAGGGGTACTATTCCACCCTAAGTGAGTTAGGAAAAGTAATTAGTCACCTTTATACAACTGGAGCTGATTAGCATGGAACCACTTGTTGGTGGTCTGTTTTTGCTGTTTAACTCGGACCTAATAGACAGCAGGATTGAGTTTAACGATGGGGTATGGGACTTCCCATTTGCTGACGAATGAGTTAGTTGTCTGTATTGGAGGAGCATTGATCTCTAACTTGCCAGTCGACTTCTTTGACATGCTTATCAAAATGAGATTTTGCTTGTTGTTGAGCTTTATCCATATGATTGGCGGCAAACAGATGTGTCTTCATGATATCATCATGATGTTTTTCAACGTACTTATCCACAGATACTCTATCTGCAGTAGGGGTGTGGAGGTTGATCAACAGGTGCTCAGGTAATCTCCCGGCCCTACCAGTCATAACCTCATTGGGTGTACAATGGGTAGTTGCTGCAGAAGTGCTGCTGATTGCCATCAGTAGTAGTGGCAGGCAGGAATCCCAATCCTTGGGATCGTCATTGATGAATTTGCATAACATCTGTTTGATTCTTCTCTTTGCTCTTTCTACCTGGCCTGAGAATTGAAGATGGTAAGGGATGTAAAATTTCTGATCTACTCCAAGTAATTGGAGCATCTGCTTCATCAGTTCAGCTGTAAAACTGGTTCCCTGGTCTGAGTCTACCTTTAGGGGTAGGCCCCACCTGGAAAACAATTGATCCACCAGGATCTTGGTAGTTGTCTTTGCCGTGGTATTCTTAGGGGGAAATGCCACTTAGAAAACAAATCTGTGACAAGAAGTGCATACTTGTTGTTCTTTCTGGAGTTGGTAAGTGGGCCAATGAAATCAATTTATATCACATTCCACAGTCCACTTTGCCTTTGTGGCAACAATTTGGCATTTCTTTCACTGAAATTGGGTTATTCTGGGCACACACTATGCAGTTGTCCACATAGTGCTCTACATCTTTGGCCATACCAGACCACCAGACAACAATTTTTAGTTTCTGTAGGGTATTGTCTTCCCCTGGTATCCACCAGTGGGGCTATCATGAGCCACATGGATGAGTTTGGTTTGCAAAAATTGTGGTGCAATCCAGTTTGTCACCTGTATCTTCTTTTCGATACCAGATGAGTTTCTGATCACTAGACAAGTGTATGTTGTCAGAGTGTATCTTGTATGGACTACCAACCAGTAGTGCCTGTTCAATCCCTTTGTCCAGGAATTTAAATACATCTTTTAGCTCTGGATCAGATTTCAGTGCAGCAGAAAGGTCCAGTGGAGATTCTGGTACTGGTTTCCGCCTGGCGGTGGAGGCTAAGAAAAATGCTGCCACTTGGGTGAGTCATTGTCTATGCCTCCCCCCCCGAGCACTTGCTTTGGCAAGCGAGTCAGCTAAATCATTGAATTCATGGTAAGGGTCAGATTTACAGTGAGCCTTTACTTTGTGAAAATACAGTTTGTGAGTAAACTGTTGGGTCAGGGTGTGTATATACACAAACAAATCCCTGTATTTGACAGGTGTGCCATCAGAGGATGAACAATTATTTTTCTCCCAGAATGGTAGAAACTCAGTAAGGGATGAGCAGACCCAACTGGAGTCTGCAAAGATGATGGCATCCTTGTCGCTATGGGGCATGGCCTCCAAAGCACAGGCTATAGCTGCCAATTCGACATACTGTGAGGAGATTACAGTGCATTTTCTAGAAATGCACCTGAAATCGCCATCTTGATCTAATATGAGCACACCAAATCCTGCTACCTTCTCTCCATCCATGTAGGAGGTTAAGCCATCTGTAAAGAAGTGATACATGGTGGTATTCTCTAAAACATCTGGTGTAGCCCGGTAAGAATGGTCCAGACTCAGGTAAATCAGGAGGCCGGAGTGCACAGTCATGGGGCTTACCTGTGTAGAGTAGGCCATGGGCCAAGATAGATGGCATTTTTTGCAGGTAGTACTTTGATGTCTTGTCCTGCAAAAGCAAAGACCAGTGGGTATGTTTGGTGTTGGAAACTGAACCATCTTTTACTTTGTCTGAAAGCAGAAAGTTGGTTGGGGTGTGACAGGTATACAAGACAATAGTGCATACTCAATGATGTACAAGAAATGTTCGACAGAGAAGAAGGTTGCCAAAAGTGTTCTTTCACAGCGACTATACTTTCTCTCTACTGAGGACAGCATCTAAGATGCATAGGCAGTAGGCCTGAAGTATCCATTGTACTTTTGTGCCAACACTGCAGACATGGCCACATCAGATGTGGCAGTTTCCAAATGGAATGGGAGATTTGGGTTAGGATTTATCAGTGCTGGGGCTGAGGCTAAAACCTGCTTGAGCTGTGTAACAGATTCAGTATGAGTTGGGCCCCATGACCATGGGATGTCCTTTTTCAGAAGTTCATACAAGGGAGTGGCCTCCAAGGCAAAGTCAGAGATAAAATCCCTGGAGTAGTTGACCATTCTTAAAAAGCATCTGAGTGTTGCCACGCTAGTGGGAAGTGGTAGATCTTGCAAGCCCTGGATCTTCTTGACAGCTGGGCTTCTGCCTTGGTCTGTGATACGTAGGCCAAGGAAGATTACCTCTTTTTCACACAGTTGTGCTTTATAGGGGTTGCACTTGAGGAGAGACAGAATTTTGTCTAGAAGGGCTAAATGATCTTCTTTCATGGTGGTTGCCAGGAGCAAGTCATTCATGGCAGGAGACACTGGGGTGTGGAGAATCCATGCAGGGCATCCATCATGTGGAGATGGAAGAGGGAAGGACTGTTATGGAAGCCCTGGGGAAGACCAGTCCAGGTGTACTGGTGTCCATCAAAGGTGAAAGCAAATTTGTATTGGTTTTCCTGTGCTAATGAGAGTGACCAGAACCCATTAGAGAGCTGTGAACCACTTTTTGTCAGGTGTCAACAGCTTGAACACATCAGGTGCTGATGCTGCTGTTGGGGTGCAGCTGGGGGTAACTTGATTAAGCTTCCTGCAATCAACTGTGAGTTTCCAAGCTCCATTTGGCTTTTTCACAGGCCAAATAGGTGAATTAACAATGAAGACACAGGTCCTAATCACTCCTTGTTGAAGCAGTGATTGGATGGTCTCCCTCAATGATGGCAAGGCTTCAGCAGGAAATGGGTACTGCTTCTGCCTCACAGGGTTGGGTTCTGTGATTTTAATGGTAGTGTGCATGGGATGAAGTTGGAGGGAGGACAATTCAGAGGAAACGTGAGGAAGAATTTCTTCACAGAACGGGTGGTGGACAAGTGGAACACCCTGCCAGAGGAAGTGGTGGGGGCTGAAACAATCACGGGATTTAAGAATGCATGGGATAGACATAAAGGAATTCTGGAGGTCAGGGGTAAGGGGCAACAGACTTCCTGGAAAACATAAACTGAACTTACAAACTTAAATGGGCAGACTGGGTGGGCCATAGGCCCTTATCTGCCGACACTGTCTATGTATCTATGTATCTATGTATCTATGTATCTATGTGTGCATCCTACCACAGTTGTGCTTGTTGGTGGCAAACACATCAAGGTGTTTTTGCAGCAAAGGTGTAAGTTCAGAAAACAGGTCATGACTTTTGAACAAAGCCAAAACGTCATACTCCTTGTTGTTATTGGAGATGGCTGCCACCATGTGCGAGTCTGGAATAGAAACATAGAAACACAGAATCCATTGGCAGATAAGGGCCATACAGTCCACCTAGTCTGCCCATTCCCCTACTTGGTTTGGCAATCCCTACTCTTATCTGGACTGCCTTTCCCCTGTTCCGCTGTACAGCAGGGTGCCTTTATGCTTATCCCATGCACTTTTGAATCCTTGTACTGTTTTCACTTCCACCACCTCTGCTGGTGGGTTGTTCCATGGATCCACCACCCTCTCTGTGAAAAAATACTTCCTATCATTCCCCCAAGCCTCTCTCCCTCCAGCCTCATGTTATGCCCCCTTGTCCTTGTGCACTTTCGTTTCTGACATAAGCTCCCCTCCTGTATCCTATTTATTTCTCTAAAGTATTTGAAAGTCTCTATCATATCCTCTCTTTCCCTTCTCTCCTCCAGTGAATAGCTGTTTAGTTACTTGAGTCTTTACTCATAAGGTTTGTGGTGCAGTCCATGTATCATTTTTTTTTTTGCTCGTCTCTGGACTGCTTCCATTCTGCCTATGTCCTTCCTGAGATGTGGTCTTCAGAACTGGACACAGTATTGCAGATGAGGCCTCACCAGTGATCTATACAGTGGCATCACCACTTCACTCCTCCTCCTACTGGTTATGCCCCTTCTTATGCACTCCAGCATTCTGTTTGCCTTCCCCACTGCTTTTTGCAGTGTTTGGCTGACTTCAGGTCATTGGATATGATAGTCCCCAGGTCTCTTTCCTGGCTTGTGCTGGCTAGAACCTGTCCCCCAACCTGTATTCCTCTCTTGGGTTTCTGTGTCCCAGATGCATTATCTTGCACTTCTTAGCATTGAAATCCAACTCCCAAACCCTTGACCATTCCTCAAGTAGTCTTAGGTCTTTTCTCATTTTATCTAGCCCCTCCTGTGTGTCGACTCTGTTACAGATCTTGATGTCATCTGCGAACAAGCATACTTTCCCCTCCAGTCCCTCTGTAATGTCACTTATGAAGACATTGACTAGAACTGGACCCAGCACTGATCCCTGTGTAACCCCGCTGGTCATCTCCCCCTATTCAGATTTTATTCCATTTACTACCATCCTCTGGGTCCTGCCTTTTATCCAGTTACCAACTAATTTTACCACTTTAGAGCCCACACCCAGATTCCCCAATTTGCTAAGCAACCTTCTACGAGAAACAGTGTCAAAGGCCTTACTGAAATCCAGGTAGACCACATCCACCACCCCTCCCTGATCCCTGAATGGTGACAGCATGACACTGTCCTTTGATCTGAAGAAGTAGCCTGTTGGCTAGGTCCACTACACAGTTATGTAGTGCTAAGAAGTCAATTTCCAGTATGCTGGGGTGATGATGTAATATCATGAGGTCAAAAGCAAAATCAGCACTGAGGTAGCCTACCACCTCAGTAGGTTTGTAGTTGGGTACCATCTACACCCTGGGCACTGGTCTTCCAGCTGGTAGACCAGTCAGATGAGACTGGGTCCTTGTCATGGAGGACTGACATGGCTGCTCCGGTATCTAGAAGCATGGTAAGTTGGTGGCCCCCAACCATGGCCTTTACACAAGGCCATCCATTTGTATCAATAATCAAGTCACTCACAATCTGAACTGGGGTCTGTAATTGTCAATCAGTATATTCAGAATCATCATCATCATCATCCTGTTCCTGGAATCTGAGGCCTGCAGGATCTTTCAAGGCCTCCTGTATGTCTTGCAGAGGATACAAATGTGCCTGTGATGTCACAGGCCATGTGATGGCCTGCATGCATGGTTCCTCCTTAGTTGCTGCATCGGTCTGGCCAGTAACCAATGTCACAAAAGGATTCTTCTCTCAGCTGTTCATTTGTTCGGTAGCCGAGGCCAGGAACCCCTGATCACATGGCTGTCCAGCAGCCAGTGCAAGGGCCCCTATAGTATGTTTGCCCTTGGCTTCTCTCTCATCACGGATTTCCTCCAGCAATTTACGGAGGGTCTCGTTTTCATCTTTGAGACTTTGATAGCTAGGATCTTTGTGGTTGTAGCTATTCTGTTGGGCATTTGGGGCATGTTTCTGTTATTTTTGTAGTTACGGCCCCCCCTTGTGCGACTGCTTGTCATCAGAAAGGGCATCAGGTTTCTGGCTGTTACCCTCCATAGTGTAGTGGGTAGGTGTATTGGGGGTGGGCTGTACTGCAGCCACTTGTGCTGCTGCAACCTTGTTGGTTTTGCCAGAAGCAAGGTTATGGAGGTAGACATAATAGGCACATTCCATTTTGGTGAGAATATTCACAAAGGTGTCAGTACTCGGGTAAACATTAAGTTCAACCTTTTCCTGCAAGGCTGGAGTCATGTTCCGGATGTACAAGTCCTTGTACTCAATTTGGTCTTGGTCTACAAGTTCACCTGCTAGGCCTTTGCTAGTGTAGTATGCGAGCCATAACCATTGATGGTAGGCCGAGGGACTTACTTTCACATTCTGCATAACCTTGTAGGCCAAGCGAGATCCTATGACACCCAGGGAGTTGTCAGCTATGAGGGCTGTAGTTATGTCATCATAGACAGGAGTGTTTGAGTTGTGTACTGTCTCTGGGAGTTTGGCTCAGAGGGTAGGTTTGATCGTCTGTCACAAGATTTGAACCGGTATTCAGGTTGGAGAGAAAGCTTCTTGCAGAGGGAGTGCACTTTCTCCAAATGGCAACTGAGATTGTCAGTTGTGCCCATCTGTCCGATACTTTGAGCAATTTGCTGGACAAATGAGTGACTTGTAGGGGACTGGAAGTATGCTTAGTCACATTCAATTCAATACGTTCCATGGCACTATGAAGAGCAGCTTCTGCTGCTGGATCAGCGACTGCCTTGTATGCATGGTCCTGATCGACCATTTCTCTTGTCAGTTTGGTCCCAGGTGGCTCTCCTTTGATCCTCCAGTACAGTGATGTTACTGATAGCTTCCTGAATTAGGCCACGAACCTCTGCCATGTCTCCTCTGGTAAGAGGAGCTATCAGAGGCACACCATGGAATACAGGCCCTCCGCCTGTGTCATGGGGGCCGCCATCTTGGTGGTGTACATGGCTTCTGCCATATTTATATAGATGTGGTGATGCAGAGTGCATGCTGATGTAGTCACCATCTTGGAGATGGTTGGTGGAAGTTGCTTCACCACGGGGGTTGGACTTGTGTGTGACATGGCATGCCTCGTCATCAAAGTCAGAGTCATCATCGCTGGATGACGCAGTCTCAATGGGCATATACTGAAACCCATTCATAGCCTTAACATGGCCAGCAAGAACCTACCATTGATGACACAACTACGCCATCTTTTCTCAACACTTCTTGTGACAAACTCTTGCAGTGCCCTGCTCAATACCTTTTTCAACCTCACACTGCAACACTCTATATGCGGCACCCAATTCAACATTTTCTGTAAGTTCTTTGTCTAACTCATGATTCAACCTCCGATACTCCTCTTTCAGTTCAGTATTCTCCTCTCTCAAACCCTCATTCGTATTGTTCAAAATATCATTCAAATACGCTAACTGTTTCTTATCCCATTTCAACCTTTCACAATCATCTCTCAACATACAAATTTCATGCTCAGTGTCTTAAGCAGTGCAGTGCAACAGTCTGTTATTGGCACCAGGGAGTGACTGTGTCTCCTCTGCTAGTTTCTGTTTCTTTTTCTGTAACTCCAATGCCTGCAAGCCCATCTCTTTTTTTAGAGACACATTTTGCAGTTCTAGAGAGGCACACCTTGTTGTGAGACTCTGAACAGTGGTATGTAGAGTCACAACCAAAAGACCTTTAAGGTTGTATTTTTTGGTTGGTTGTTTGTACTCTCTGTATTGCTCTGATATTAGTAGCAATGGAGTGTCTGCAGACTTCACGTCCAGCGTGAAATCTGTCCATCCTCGATGGGATGTGAGGCAGTTTAAGATGTCGAGTCTCAGTTCAGTGCAAAGTTCAGACATGACAAATAAGGGGTAGACAAACAAACAAAGAAGCAGTTGGAAAACTGGACAAAATCCCTGGAGCTGTCACCCAAACACTTTCTAGTCCTCGGTGGGTGAATGGTTATGCCAAGGCAGTACACTGTCACTTGCAGAGGGAGTGTAAAGGGGTCTGGTGTGGGTCTGCCATGCCCAAGACCAAGAGGGTGTGGGTCCACCACAACCGTTACCACTGTAAGTACAAGTAGGTCCAAGCAGGCAAAAATCTCACTGCACTACTCAACATTTGAAATAAATTGAATGGAATTTTCTTTTATACTTTCCAACATACACACAGTTGCCAAATGTAAGGTGGTAATAAATTGCCTTTCTCAGGTTTTTGATGGACCGGCACAAAGGAAGAGACAACAGACAAGTGGTGTACATGTAATAAATTATATTTATTATAGGTAAATATTACAGGCTTACTACCAACAGTGAATACACTGGGAGAGCTTCCAGTTTTCCTTACCTAGGTAAATGCAGTCTCGTCTCAGAGAAGCTATGTGCTACACAGGGACTTATACCCTGATAATCACTATGGTTACTACTAAAGAAGATACATAAAACATATATATAATTGGACAGTAGCAGGTGGCCTGAGTAACCATCCTAACTAGCATGAGAAGTTGCTTAGCTTGCATAAGATAGCACAAACAATGGGATCTCTGTAAGTCCAAGGTCAGTTGCAATTACAATGATGCACAAGCACTAAAGATGGCACTGTTGCCTTACTTATCATAATACAGCAAAAATAAAGTGGAAAGCATCTCCCAGGACTAAGATACATTGGTAAAACATAATGGAGCATAATATACGTCAGTAAAATACAGTAGAACACAGATCCTGACACGCTTATACGATAAGTGTCTCTGCCCTAAGGTTAGTACATGTACCGGGCTAACCCTTTCTTCAGTGTTTGCGCACAGAGGTTCTTTGTATTTTACATATATGTTGCTGTCCATGAGGTGGGGGTACAATCGGGGTGCTGGACCATGGATAACAGTGGCCTCACCAGTGATCTATACACTGGCAGGATGACCTCCCCCTTTCTAGAGGTGATCCCTCTGGCAATGCACCCCAGCATCCTATTTGCCCTTGCTGCCACCCTCCTACACTGTGCTGATACCTTCATGTCCCCTGTAACTATTACCCCCAGGTCTCTTTCCTCCTCTGAAGCCATTACCTGCACTCCCCCTCAGCCAGTAGCTGTTCCTGGGATTTCTGGCTCCGAGGTGCATGACCTTGCACCTCTTAGTGTCAAACCCCAACTGCCCCTCCATAGATCAGTGTTCAAGTTTAGCTAGATTCTCTCTCTGAGTGCCTGCCTCCCTTCCTCATTGTCCACTTTTGCACAAATTTTAGTGTTGTCCGTGAACAGGCTGATCTTACTCTTGACGTCTTCTGCAATGTCTCCAGTAAAGACATTGAACAAAACAGGGCCCAGCACTGAACCATGCAGTACCCCACTCATTACTGGCCTTGGATTGAATGGGAAGTTTGAATAACTCCCTTTTTTAAATGAATGATGTGCCAGGATTGACAATATAATATGCATTGTACTTTGTACTAATTTTGCAATACTGTGATATTGATAAAAGTGTCCATTTATTTGGCAGTTTTGCAATATAATATATACTTGAACCTGATCTGTTTGCTATGTAATCTCCAATGTGATGTATAATATTGAAACTTTTTCTTAGTTGTAACTTGTCTGCGAACTCTCAACCCCCCTCGTCTCCTTTTACTCTTTTTGCCAGTCCCCCCCAACTTATTTTCCCATTACCACTCTGTTATAAAATTAACTTGAATTTTTATTAGTTATGTGGTTGCACTAATGCGCATTTTACATGTATATAAGTTGTATGTGTGGTCCCGTAATTTCGTTTTTTTCTTAGATCACTAGCCACGTTAACCGGAGAAATTGGCTCACATCAATGGAAGTCTGCAAACTCAGGGACATAATGAATGAAGGAAAAAAGGCATTTAGATTGAGTGGACTGTGATATAGAGGGGAACTGAAAAACAATTACACTATTTTTAGTGTGTTTAGAATTTGAAATAGTGCATGCAGTCCTTTGTTTACATGCTCTGTCAGCCTTGATTTGCAGTAGCTATACATATGTATTCGATGGGTATGATACTGAAGTATTTCAAGAGATTGACATAATTTTTTAAGGTTGCTGATTGGTAACTCAGTATGCATATGTATAAGATGGACATTTAAATATATGTAATGCACAAGCCTGACGTAACCTCTGCCAAAGCCCCTGACTGTCTGGGGCAAAACGTTATGTCAATGGACACCTTGGTGACCGATGCCCTGTATATCTGTATGCTGTTAATGTTTCTTTGCTGGCAATTAAATAAAAAGAAGTTTTAGCACTTCTAATTAGTTTCATCTGTATGCTCTCTGAGGCAAGTGGGGAGTGCCAACCCTTACGTGTTCTTACGTACTGTAGCAGTTCTGGAGATACTGTAGCATCAGTAAAGTAACTGCAGAATTACTGGAGCTACTGTAGCATTGCTAAGGGTACTTCAGAATTGTTGTAGCTGGAGCATCACAAAAAGTATTGCAATATTACTGAAGGTACTGCAGCATTACTGGAGGTACTGTAGCATCAGTAAAAGTACTACAGCATCACTGGAGGTACTGCTGCATTACTGAAGGTACTGCAGCATTATAGGTGGTACTATAGCATCAATGGAGTTACTGCAGCATTAATGGAGGTGCTGCAGCATCACTGGAAATAGTATAGCATTATGGAAGGTACTGTAGCATTACTGGAGGTAATGCAGCATCACTAAAGGTAGTGCTGAATTACTGTAGCTACTGTAGCATCACTAAAGGTACAGAAGCATTGTTGGAGATAATACAGCACTACTGGAGGTACTGTAACATTAATACAATTACTGCAGGGACTGAAAGTACTGCATCATTACTGGAGATAGTGCAGCATTACTGGAGGTACTGCAGAATTACTGAAGGTATTGCAGCATTACTGGAGGTACGATAGCCTCACTGAATGTACCTTAAGCATTACTGAAGTACTGCAGAATTACCGAAGGTACTGCAACATTACTGGGTTACTACAGCATTACTAGACACACTGCAGCATTACTGGAGGTACCACAGAGTTAATGGAGTTACTGCAACATTACTGAGGGTTCTGCAAGCTCACTGGATGTAATACAGTATCACTGGAAGAACGTCAGCATTACTGATGGTACTGCAGCATCACTGAACGTACTACAGCATGACTTGAAGTACTGTAGAATTACTGAAGGCACAACACTTCCCCTTATTTTAAAGGAGAAGCATCCCTTCCATCATTGTCACCACTGTTGTACCTGTTTCTTCTATTTTAGCAGATGCATTTTCAGTCCTTGCTAGGAATCAAACCAGGGACCCAAGTCACAAACACAGCAGCTCTAACCATTCAGTCAAAGGGAAATTCCCCCTAGCTTCGCAGTTGAAGAGCTCCTTTAACTTTCATGTTTGCTATCCCATAGGTTACAAGTAGATGGCTGTATTTTGTTTTACTGTCATTCATGGCTTTCACCACTAAATAGCACTGGCTTGTATAGACTGTTTTTATTTACAGCAGTAGGTAAGTCAACTATTACCTAATTAGAGCAGCATCAAGCTTCCAGACAATGGTTGGTGTCCTCAGTGGGAACACAAGTAGAGTACAGACACTAAATGACACCCTGGTTATGAGCAATAGGAAAGAACACAGTGGGGAAACAGAATGGGGGACAGTCATCCCTATCTTTATATTCTATTCCATGTGCTACAAGCATCTGTGTTCTGCAAAGACTAGTTTTATGATATGGAGAAAGAGTGTGATGTGATCAGCTGCAGAAAGAAGTTTATTCACCTTTCTGCTTTCCCTCATTTAATAATCCATTTTGCATTGGTTGGGCTTTTTTTCCTTTATGTTCAGGTTGATCTTGTGCAAATAGCCTTGCCTCAGTTGACCTGATCTACAAACCTGGTAAAAAGAGCATCCTTCATCAAGCCATTACATTCCCACACCTTGTTTTGGAAAGATCTATCAGTCACAGCACTGTTCCTTCTCCTCTCTCTCTCTCTCTCTGTCTCTCTCCTTTTCTCTCTCCTAAAAATTGCTGGTGACACAGTAATATGGACAAGTTTGCATGCAGGCTGTAGAGGGTAATTTACTAGTTCCATTCTACAGATGATATCACAGGTTCCTGGAGGAGGTCAGAAGTCAGCTAGGGAACCTTGAAGTCTGCGCTCCGTGTAAGTCACCTTTCCCCATGGATGGGGGCAGCTATCTGAGCAGCGGCATGGCCCCAGTGTGTACGAAGCATAGATACAGAAATGATAAGAAGGGGTGGCTGACTGATGCTGACGGCTTGACGAGAAAGAGGCTTCAAATTACATTCTTATTTCAGTCAAACTAACCACAAAATAAAGTGTCATCATCTCAGGCCTGTCACCGGGCCTGTGCTGCCTGTCTCCCCCCTATTACCACCAGCCTTCCCCCTCCACCTGTCTGCCAGAGCTGTCTGCCAGCTTTGTCATTATTCAATTAAGATTTGTTTGACTCCCCCCCCATCTCACTTCCCCTCTGCATCTTTATTGTAAGTCACGGAATGACATGAAATGACACGGCACATTTGGTATGCATGAGCTGGGATGTCCTGAAAGCTCCAGCCTGCAATTTGCTGATTGGAAATGCTGGAGATGCGGAGTCCAAATTGAGACACTTAATACAAAGCATGTGGCCTAATATTGTTTTAATGAACTGGTGGATTTCGGAACTCAAGGCAGCTGCTCATTTTCTCATCCCTCTCTCATTTATTCCTCATTAGGAAAATCGCCCGTTTGTCAGATAGGAAAAAAGATCCATAATACTCCCAACTGATAACACAGATGATAAAAGTTAGGAAAAGGGGTCGGGTTAAACTAGACAGCAAATCCAGGGATTGTTAAGGATGGTGTTACAGAAAGACTTTTTGATGTGAAACTCAACAAACATTGATATAGAGTCCACAATCTATTGAAGCACGTATGTGCATAAGGGTGTAAGTTCTGGGTACAGCTGACACCCAAAGTTCATAGTTCAATATTAAGTGGATGCACATCGCCCCCCCACACACACGCATTTTACTCTGAGCAACATCATAGAGTTAGGAGAAGGCTAAAGGCACACATAAAAGAAGACATTCTCCTTTTTAATGTGTTTTTTCATCTTACATAAAGGGAAGGTAAAGAGAAACCATAGCAATACTCACAGCACTGAGTTGGTGGTGCGGTGTGGACCAGAATGTATGTGACTCTGAGCAGCTGGCTGGTACTATTTGCAGAGCAGGACAGCAATAGTGGCCAGCAGGCAGGAAGTGTGGCATGAAGCTCAGGTATGGTCAGTGGCAAGTCAGCAAGGCAGTCAGAAGGTTGAAATAAAAACTCCTGTACACACACACACACACACACACACACCACACAAGAACACAGACAACAAAATAAAAAACCTTGTGTACGAACACGCGCACTCATACATACCTTCACTAACACATGCCAATATACACACACCTCACACATACAAACACATTCACATGCACACACATGAACACATGCAAACTCTTAACACAAAATTAAAAAAGTAATAAAACCTTTGACCTTAATCAGAGTAGGACCATATATAGAATCAATGAACATATGAGTCCTGAATGTTATTTGGGTAGGGTCTGTGGGTGGGGCCTAGCCTTGGACCAGGATGGACACTTGAACCTGGTGCTCCAGAAGAATCTGCTAAAAATCAATGACATCCAGCCTCTGAATTTAACTTAAACCATCAAAAGTTTAACTTTGTTGCCTATTCATGTTGTTCCAACCAAAGTAAGCAATCCCAGCCTAACTTTACATTGACAGGTGAGTCAATAACACCTGATGGGCCTTCTGATCAGCAGTGCTGTGCTACTGTAGCACCAGAGCAGGAGAAGAGGATCTGTTCAACCAGACAGTAGTCAGGATGACTTCTAACCTGCAGAAGCAAATGTTGTAAAACAATGTTTACAACAAGCTCAAGAATAAGGTTCGAGCTGGCTTTGAAAATATAAATGCCAAACTCATCCTGCATGAAGTAGTGACACAGAATTCAGGACTTAACAAAAGGAACATTGGGAGGCGAGGAGGGCAGGAGCAGGGTCTTGGGGTGGAAACAATTTGGCCAAGCATGAACCATGGGAATTTGTAGGACTGGGGGTTTTGTGTCACACAGCCAGAACTTGGACGTATGCCTTATGTAAGGTCTTGCCCATAACTCTTCCGTTTCCATCACAAGTGATTCCCCTCAGTACTATACAACCACCCTGGGCCTAAACCGCTGTGGACTATGTGGATAATGCAACATGGCAGGGAAGGGGTGAGTGCTTGAGAAGGGATGGAGCAACATGCACTTCCAGGGCCTTATACATGGCACTCCGTCAGCTCAGCCATGCAACATCACCCCTTCAGCTCCAGCCCTTACAAAAAACAACTTTGTTTGTCTTTGGCTTCCATTAGCTCAGTTTATTTGGAGTACTACAGGACATTGTAAAGATGCCAGTTACTCTGCAGACTTATTGGGACTCCATTTCCATGCTGGACAGGGATTTATGCTTTTCCTCTATCTAGATGCATCCCCGACTCTGACCAATCATGGCGGAGGGGGGGAAATTATTATTTTTTTTGGCATCACAGTTTGAGACTCTTCACAAGACTTGTTTGAACAATTGGTGCACTTGTGTGCCCTCCTGGACAGTTTGTTTGGGCAGTTGGTATGTCCTTTGTTTGTATTGATGTTTAGCATGAGGAGCGGAGGGGGACAGGAGGAACACTCCAGATGGTCATTTACCCAGTGTCTTGAATGTACTATGCTGTGGGGAAAGTCATGGATGTGCAAGGGGCTGGGATGGAGCTGTGTATTCCTTTAGGCATATTATGTTTGTGCTAGGATGACAAATCCTAAAATATGCACTAGGTACAGGATGGGTGGGAGACAAGGAGAGCCCTAGGACAGACTTCATGAATGGGGCCAGTGATGGCCCTTCCAGTTTTCTCCCTTTCCATGCATGGCTTTTTTATAACCATGTTTGGACTGGAAACCACCCCTCAGCACTAGTAACTTTATCCCCCCCGGCCATGTAAGAAGGATTAGGTGCACCATGGGGAGGGATACATTCTCTCTTTGGTCCAATTGGGCTATGCTCTTCATTAAGCACTGGATGTAATGCTTCATTTTTGTTTTTCCAGCACCAGCTGGATCTGCGTTACCTGATATGATGGCAGTTCCCTTGAAGGTGATATTCACGAAAGAGCACGGGAACTGTTGGATCCTTCAGGATTCCTGGGGGAGGGGAGCAGCTTTATCTCTCACTTGCAGGGACTGTTGCCGAAACTGGGGATTCAGAGCCAGTTGCTCTGTGTTTGAAAGGGGGATTGCACTTGGCAATGGAGGGGGAGTATGGAGGGAATTGTCCAAATAGTTGTGTTTAATAGGGTTTGTTTGAACAGGAAGGGAGGGTAGTTCTATGGTCTGATCAGTAGAGGGGGTGGTAGGGAGGCAGGGAGGAGGAGAGGGGACATTTAATTGGTTTGTTTTTGCTATGTTTAATAAAACAAAAAATGGCAGGCGGTCAGATTTTCAAAGATGGGGTGCTGTTGGGGGAGGACGGGGAAGGGGGTATACAGACGAATACCTCCTCTGACTGTTCCTATACTGTTCCTATGGGGGTCATGGGAGTAGTAATTTGGAAAATTATTGATCTAAGAGCTGGTAAGAAAAGGAAAGAAAATCTGGTCATATATGAAGAAGGTGTCTCAGGGTCCGTTTAAAGTCATCTCGGCCTGAGCATTTGAATTTGTGGCCCTTTCCCTGTGGAGTTCTCAACCTCGTCGGATTTGAGAATGCCTAATGGCGGAGAGTTTGAAGTCTGCGCTAAAGACTTATTTGTTCAATCTTACCTTTCCTGATGCGATCTGATCAACTGCAGATGTTTTATTTGATAAGTGTAGTTGTTTTATGTGTTTTTATGATTATGTACTAGTGCTATGGTTTTAGAATAGCGCTATTTATAAATAAAAAATTGATTGATTGAAGGTGAAAGGGGACATTAATATCCTGTAGGAGAGCAATATGGTGCAGAATGAAGCTGACAAGCTGCTCAAATCATGGGGAGGGTCCTTATGTATGGTACCTTTTACATCCAAGGCCACTGTCTGGATCCATCCTGCCCTCCACATCCATTTAATCAAACAACTTGCTGACCCTCAGAAATGTTTTCTAATTGTGGAACTTGAGATGACAGGGGAACACATCATCATAGTGGCAGTACATGGGCCCAGCTTTGACCACCCAGATTTCTTTCACCAACTAGCTGTCACTCTGGCCTCCTATCCTGACAATGTAATAATGGGAGGTGACATTAAGGCCCTGTGGGCTCCAATGCTAGACAGATTCTCTACTAAGGTGTGAACTGCCCCAAAAAGCTTGTCTGCCATCAGGACCATGATAAGTAAAAGAAGCTTAGTCATTGTATGCTGCAACTTGCAGTCCATGGGCAGAGAATTCTCCTTCTACTCACATGTCCACCAACTTTACACCTGCATTGACTCCATCCTGGTGACATCAGCCCTCCTTCAGTGAGCCTCAACGGCTCCCTGTGGCCCGATCCTGCATTTGGATAATACCCCTCTCTTTGTGGAGCTGAGGGATGAGAGCACCCCCTCCCACACCCAGACAGTGGAGATTGGATCCAAGACTCCTTCTGGACCCAGAATTCAAGGAAAAAATGTCCACCTCCCTTCTGGAGTTTTGCTCTTCCAGTAAGAGAGGAAACACCAAGGTTTCCATGAAATGGGAGGCCCTGAAAGCCTTTGCTTGAGGTGTGGCCATAGCCGCAGCTTCTGCAAAAAATAAACAGGAGACCCAAAGGGAAGAGGTGCTGGAGGAGCAGGCGAACCATTTGGAGAAAATATTATTAGTATGGAAGATGTGACCAATGTGGGTACTTTAAGACACCATAACAGCCAACTGAACCAGCTCATTTTGGCACAAATTGTGTGCAATCTCTTATTGGCTTGAGTGGGAGACCACTATGAGGGTGACAGGACCAGAAAGTGTCTCTCAGGGCTAATAAAATGCCAGGAGGCTGATAAAACCATTCTAGGTATTGCCCAGCCCCATGATTCTGTTTCCTTGAAGCAGAAAGATGTAGGTGAGGCATTTGCCTTTTTGTACTCTAAGTTGTACACCTCAGAGACTCCCCAGGGCTCTGCATCCCATTCCTTCCTAGAGTCTCTGGATCTTCCCACGCAGCTAGTTGACCTTAGGGATGACTTGGATCAGACATATCCAGAGTAATTCAAAAATCCAGCTTGGGGAAGGCTCCAGGCCCAGATGGGCTCTCAACCAAATTTTATACAGAATTCTGGCTGTATCTGGCAAACCTCACAGAGGACATGATCCAGGAGGCCCTTGAGACTGGTAAACTCCCTCAGACCCAGACCTTGGCCATGATTACAGTTCTCAAAAAAAAACAGGTAAGGACTCTGTTCCGTTGTGCTTGTACAGGCCTATAGCCCTACTTAACGCAAGCTGTAAGATTATTGTTAAAATCCTAGTGGGCCATATAGAGGGCATCTTCCAACACTTAGTACACCCAGATAAGGGTGGCTTTATTAAAGGGAGACAAGCGAAGCATAATATTTGCTGCATCATAAACATTATGTGGAGGTGGTCCAGAGTGGTGCTGCTTGGCCCGGCTTCCTGGCTCTAGATGCTGAGAAGGCCCTTCATGTTCTTGGTTTTGGCCCACAAATCAGGTCTTGGATTGCCACACTATATGAACCCCCCAAAGCCCAGGTCCTGACAAACGGGCACCTCTCAGCTCCCTTTCACCTCAGGAGAGGGACACAGCAGAGCTGCCCCCTTTCCCCCCCTACTCTATGTCCTTACTATCAAGCCCCTGACAAGAGATATCTGGGCTCACCCAGACATAAGGGATTTATGCCACCAGGGGAATCAGCATACCACCTCTCTATTTGCAGATGATGTTTTATTGTTTCTAGTTGAGCCTATAAAGGCAGTCCCAGCCTTGACTGACCTCTTTAGGGTGTACAGACTCATTTGGGCCACAAAATCAATTGGGCTAAATGCCAGTGGCTTCCAATAGGTAAGGGAGTGGGCCAATAGAGGTATCTGGTACCACTCTGGCACTGGTGCGAAGCTTGAAACACCTGGGCATCTGCCCGCCAAAACAAACTTTCCACTCAGGCCTAGATCAATTACCAACCCCTATAAAAGCTGAAAGCTGACTGTGAGAGGTGGTGTACCCTTCCACTCACCTTAATAGGAAGGGTGAACCTGTTAAAGATTTGTATTTCACCCCAATGCCTCTAACTCTTTCAGTCCCTGCCTGTACGTCTCCCATTAAAACTGTTTATGACCTTATAAGGATACATGATTGGTCTCCTTTGGCAGGGGAAGAGGGCCTGTGTTACACAGATAACTTGTGGCTCCCACTCAAGGGGGGGGGGGTAGGTCTCCCAAACTTTAGATATTATTATTTACCTGCTCAATTGCCATTCTTCCAGGAATTGACATTGCCTGCCCAAGACAGACTAGGACGGGTGGACCTGGAGAAAGAACCCTTTGTCCCTTCAATCTTCTGAAATCTCTTAGCCTCAGCGCTACTAGACGGCCTTATTAAGCCCATTGTGAATCCTTTCTCTAGGGCATCAGCAACAGGATGGCTCACAATGCACTCCCTTTTTAAGCATCTTAAGAACCCCTCGCTGGAGGCAGACATACTTAAAGCCCTGTGGAGATGCTCTCCCCCCAATGTGTCGTTAGCTGGGACTCTCCAGAAGTGGAGGGCAAAAGGCATATCACATGTTGGAACCCTGTTTGAAGTGGGGACCTTGAAACCTTACAGAATCCTGTTGACCCAAGATGCCCTGAACTCCACAATATTCTTTGCTGACTTGCAAATAAGAAGCCAACTTGAGACACTCATGCCTTCTGCCATATTCAGCTCAGTACATTGTCCAATGGAGGAAATCATGCTAGGCCCCAAAATGACAGCCAGATCACTGCAACAAGGGTATGCCATGATATTGGGCAGTGTGCAGGACCCACTGGAGGCTCTTAGGCACAGGTGGGAAAGAGACATAGGGGGCCTGGCCTGGCCAGCTGAGGACTGGGCTCTTGCCCTTTGAGCAATGGGATCATGCTATGTCAGTAACAGGCTAAGGCAGATCCACTTCAGTTTCCTCCACTGCACCTACTTTACCCACAGTCTGGCCCATAAACTGGACCCCAGCAAACTGAAAGAATGCCCCAAGTGCAAAGTGGAGGAGGGAGCTTTATTCCATATGGTTTGGTCCCGTCCCCTGGTATCACTGTATTGGGGGCATTGTACTCCTTTTATCGAAAATCTTGATCTGTATAGTGGTGCCTACACCAGAGGGAATCCTTCTGAGCATCAGCTCAAACCATCCAGTGGCGAAGGCATACCGATGCCCACTCTGGAAGCTAGGCATTGTGGTGGGTAAGCAACTACTAGCTCAATATTGATATGCTGACTCTGTCCCATCATAGGCCACTGGGTACAATCACTTCTAACGTGTAAAAATAGAAAAGGTTCAATACTCTGTACAGCAAAGAAGGCACAAATATGATCAAATGTGGGCTCCGCTGGAGGAGGCACCGGGTACTTCTTGGTTTCCTCTTTTCTAAAGATATGGGTATTAATGACTATAGCACATGATGGTAGATTTATAAATCTGCTTTGTTTTTCCTCCTTTATGTCAGACCAGTTTAAAGTGTGAGGGCTTTCAAGGCTCCAGATATTTCACAATGGCTCTTTTTTTTTCATTGTAAGACCTAATATACTTGCATGTTGTCTGCATCTCTCTCTATCCTTAACTGTACCACCAATGATTGGCATGTAAAAATGTATTGTTACCTATGTCCGAGTATTCTGTTGGCCAATAAACAGATTTTGCAAAAGAAAATTTGGACAGGGCTTGTAATTATTATTAAAATCACCAAGAGAGCAGGATTCTGTTCCACAATTTGTTCCATCCCTCCACCTATGTACGTGTGCATACAATGCGCTCCTGCAGCATGCATTTGTGAGCTCCTGTGCAATCCAACATGTAGCCAGGCTGGCAGCACCTGATCAGCACAGCTAAGAATGGGCAACTTTCCACCAAAAAGTCAGAAATGTTAGGAAGCTGATTTCAGTCTCAAGGCAAGGCAAGGCAACTTTATTTCTATAGTGCCCTTTCCTGAAGGCTCAGAGCGCCACACAATAAAACTACAAAATCAACAGTTAAGCAGGTAACATACAAAATCACAATAAAGAAGTTAAGATTCAGGGAAGTCTTGAGTAAATAGAAAGGTTTTCAGATAGATTTAAAGGCCTCCACTGGGCGGGCAGATCTAATGTAACCTGGCAGAGCATTTCATAACAACATGGGTGTCGCCACACAGAATGCTATGACCCCAGATTGTAGAAGTTTGGAGGAAGGGACAGAAAGCAAACCAGCATCAGAGCAGCGGAGTGGACAAGTTGGGTGGTAGGAAACTAGAAGTTCTTTTAAGTAGTCTCGTCCCAGACTGTGTAGGGCCTCGAAAGTTATCAAGCATATCTTGAAGGTTATGCGCCACTACAAAAGTGCAGTGTGTGTAGCAATGGAGTGATGTGGTCTGTATGACAGGAGACCACGATAAGCCAGGTCCCAGCATTCTGGATTAGCTTCAGGCATTGCAACAAACCTCTGGAGAACCCTAGATATAGAGTATTGCAATAACTGAGCTTAGACGTGACAAAGGCATGCACTATCATTGCCAGGTCCGCAGGGGCTAGATACTGTTTGATCCTGGTGATTTTATAAAGATGGTAAGAGCTAGCTGGACAAATGCTAACACCTGTTGCTCAACAGTCAGCTTGCTTTTCAGGATGACCCCAAAATTCTTAATGGCACCTATGGCCCTGAGTGGTTGTCCACCTAGCACTGGACTCAAGGACAATCTGCACATCATAGCTGAGCCCCATCTACTGGGCTCAACAATCATGACCTCTGTCTTGCCCAGGTTAAGATATAGCCAGTATTTTTTCCTGTATACATTTTATGCACACCCCTTCTGTCTGGTGCCTCCACCCCCATCACCCAGCTTCTCTAGGACACCTTCCCACCAACATCTGGCTTCTGGACTGTGGTGAGGTGCCCGGTCACTTGTGCGAGGCCTGCAAGGGACCAGACTTCATCCTGCAGCCAAAGTTTTTTTCCACTTTGGTTTGTAGGTTTCCACTAGGGCCCGGACTGTGCAATACATGTGGTGGGTGAGCTCTGCCTCTGTGGAGATGTCCTAACCTGTCTAGCTGTGGCCCTACATAATGACACACCCAGACCAGTACCGCCACCCAGACATCTCCAGGTGGCAGTACTGCAGTGGGCTGCAGAAACCCCCTCCCTGAGGGAGGAGAGTCGTCCTTTGGATGCTCAATACTCCCTCCCCTGGCTGACTCCCTAGTGACCTGCATCTATTCCCAAACCCTGGTCACCCACGTGGCATGAGGTAAGGCATCAGTGCCTCAGCCCTCTGCACCACTGGGCAAGCTAAGACATAGCCAGTTTGAGGACATCTCGTTGTTAACTTCAGTCAAACACTTCTGCAACAATGAGAGTGCACTGGAATCACCAGGAGTACTAGACAGGTACAATTGAGTGTAATCTGCATAACAGTGAATCCCTACACCATACCGTCTAATGATCTCAACCAATGGCAGCATGTACACTGAAAACAACACGGGAGCAATGATCGAGCCTTGAGGAACACTGCAGGGCAGCATCAAGGGCCTGGAAGGAAAATTTCACAGGGCCACCTACAGCATTCTCCCATGTAGGTAGGACTTGAACCAGCATACAACAGTGCCAGTGAGTCCCACGTATCTCCTCAGGTGATCCAAAAGCAATCCATGGTCAGCAGTGTCAAATGCTGCCGAGAGATCCAGTAAGACCAAGATGGTACAAAGCCTCCAATCCCTGGCCATGAGGAGATTATTTGTAACTATGATGAGAGCAGTGTCAGTGCTGTGATACAGCTGAAAACCCAACTAGAGATGAGATCAGTTTAAGTGTTGTGATGTGCCCTAAAACCCAACTGAAGAGGTTTGTAAATGCCAAAGTGCTCAAGGCATCCAAGAAGTTGGTCAACCACCACCTTCTTTATAATCTTCTCCAGGAAGGGAAGATTAGAAACAGGTCTGTAATTCCCCAACACATCAGGGTCCAAGCAAGGTGTTTTTTAGAAGGTGCCTCGCCACTGCCTGTTTAACGGCACATGGAAAAACACCCTCCTTCAAGGACCACCTGATAATCTGAGAAGGAACTGGACCCAACACCTTCTGGCACTCTAAAAGAAGCCAAGTAGGTCTCAGATCCAGAAAGTCGCAGGTGGGATGCAAACCAGCCAAAACCTTGAAAACCTCATCTTCTGAAACTGGCCGAAACTCAGCTCAGGCAGGTAGATCAGCAGTGCCACAATGGCCCTGACTATCACCAGCCTGTAACAGACTGCCTGAGCAGATACCAGATCTAATGAATGACACATTGTCAATGACAAAACCTCCAAACTCATTGCATTTTTCAGCAGAAAAGACTCAAATGAAACGTAAGCAGGATGGATTGAACAGTCTGTCCACGGTGCCAAAGAACTGAGCTGGATGATTTCTTCCTTCAGCAATTGTCCATGACAGGGATTCTGCCTTTTTCAGAGTGATTGCTTGTTGACACTCATCATAGTGAGTTTTCAATGCCTGTTTGTCCTCCATGGACTGAGTCTTGTGTCAAGAATGCTCCAATTGCCATTGTTTAGTCTTCAACCAGTGCAGCTCATCACAATACTTGCTTTGCTTTATTTGTTGTCCCTCAACTACTCCACCATGTATTGCCAAATGTAACAACTGTAACCTTTCACTATGTATTACCTCCTCTTGTTATATTCTTGCAATTTTGATATTTCTACTCTGTGCTGCCTCACGTGCCTGAAAACGGTCCTTGGGATCAGTGCACCTACCTGGTTAACAAAGTCATAAATAAATAAAAAAATAATTAAAAAATACCAAAGAGAGCTACGTCTGGAGGTCAAGGGATGAACATGGTAGGGTGTTTAGGAATCCAAGAGAGACATTAGAGTACCATTATAGAGCTCCACAGCATTCTCAGAACTCTATGCACACATGAGCATCATGTCTGAGACATCCAATACCCCTAGGAGTGTACAAGACTCCAGATTATTTGGACGGTATCAGAATGTCTCCACCAAAAGGGTAGAAAGACAGAGGACCCCACAGAGGAATGACACAACATGATGATCTGACAAGAAGATTGGATCTTGACATAAGGACACTCAGGGTTGACCCAATGAGAAGATCAGGTCCAAGATGTGACCTCACTGATGTGTGTGACAGGGAGCTGCCTGTTTTAGCCCCAGAGAATTCATCAACTGGAAGAGCTGTCAAACAAGAGGCAAGGACTCATCATTTACTCATGCACTGAAATCACACAGGACCAAAAGTCTAGAGGTATTCAATGCTAGGTTGACAATGAAATCTGGCAGCTCATGCACAAAATCACCCCCCTGTCCCAGTGGACAGTATAAAAGAATGTTCGTGCAGATAACACCTATGAAGCACATCTAGCAGCAACACACTCAAAGGACCTGAAAGTTCCCCATGGGGTATGCCGTGAGTCCCAATGTGGATTTAAAACAAATGTCCACCCCCCCAGTGGTCCTGCCTCAGGCAATGCAACACCGAATACTCTGGTGGGATAGACTCCTCCAGCATAGGGCCAGAGTCATCCCCAACCAGGTCTCAGTAATGCAAACAAGGCCAGCCAAGAAATCGGCAATGTAGTCATACATTACCGCTGTTTTATTCCTTAGTGACCAAGTGTTTCAGAGAATGACCTGAAGAGGAGTAGCAGCGCTGGCTGGACCTGCTACTTCCTGCTTGTTGACATTTGGCAAGGCTCCAGGAAGGGGAACTAGGCATGATGATCCCCATTCCTGGTTCCATACCCTCCTGGGCACCTCCTAAACCCAACCACACCAATTGAACCACTCCGAATGTCATACCCAGTCCTTGCCCTATGAGTTTTGTACCACCTCTTGTGGATTTACAACTCTCTGCAGCAGCTTAGAACCTCAACAGGAAGAGTTAATGGGGTCCAACAGAAGGATGGCAGTCCATAGGAGGTCTCTGGAGTATACATGCCTCTGCCCACTAAAGCCCTTACACATACTGAATCTAATAATAGTAGAACAGCCTTTAAAAGAAATCCCCCAGATAATCTCATTAATCTCAGTAATCTGAAACCACACCCTCAAATTCTCCATGTGGTTTAAAGATTTATTGGAAGCCAGTCAAAACCTAAATGTCCCCAACTCCATATTCATTGGAGACCAGTAAAAGCCTGAATGTCCCTGATTCCTGATTTATGGGAGACCCATCAAAACCTCAGTGCCACTGACCCCATCAGATTCATGGGAAACCCACCAAAACCTGAATGTCCCCAACTCCAGATTCATGGGAGACTACAGAAACCTGAATGCCCCTGATTCCAGAGTCATGGGAGACATGCCAAATCCTAAATGCCAAAGACTTCAGGTTCATACGAGATCAGTTGGGCCAAATCTGGAATGCTTTAGACTTCATATTCATAGGAGACTGACCAGCCCAACACCTGAATGCCCCAGACTTCAGGTTCATAGAAGACTAGCCAGCCCAAAACCTGAATGGCCCCAAAAAGAGATGCATGACAGACCAACCACAATCTGAATGACTTCTGACTCCAAAATTGTGGGAGGCCCAACAAAGCTTGAATGCCCCTGACTCTAGATTCATTGAACACTTCCAAAACCTGAATGGAAAGAAGTGCAAAGTAATGCACCTAGGAAACAAAAATCCAGGGGAAGATTACACAATGGGGGGGGGGGGGAGAGGTAGTAACAACAACAAAAATGGAAAGGGACCTGGGGATAATCATATCAGATGACCTTAAGGTTGGCATGCAATGTGAGAAGGCAGTAGGGAGGGCTGGGGGGATACTGGGATGTATAGGGAGAGGCATCACCAGCAGAAAACAGGAAGTTGTTATCCCCCTGTACAGACAGTTGGTGAGACCCCATCTGATACTGCATCCAGTTCTGGAGACCCCATCTCCACAAGGACATAGACAGGATGGAGGCAGTTCAGAGGAGGGCAACTAAAATGGTGCAGGGTCTGCAAGAGAAGCCACAAGGAGAGGCTAAAGGAGCTTAATATGTATACCCTTGAGGAAAGGGGGGACATGATAGAAACATTTAAGTACCTCAGTGGAATCAACAAAGTCCAAGAGGGTAGCATCTTTCAGAAAAAGAGATGTGCAAGAACAAGGGGACACAATTTGAAGATGGAGGGGGGACGGCTCAGGGGCAATTTGAGGAAGTATTTTTTCACAGAGAGGGTGGTGGATGCATGGAACAGCCTTCCTGAGGAGGTTGTGGGGTCTAAAACTGTGGGAGAATTCAAGAATGCATGGGAAAGACATAAGGCAATTTTTTGTGGGAGGTGGGAAGAAATAGGCTGTTGGTTAAATAGGATCTGCAACTTATCCTCTAGGTAAGTAAAGGGGCAGACTAGGTGGGCCAAGCGGTCCTTATCTGCCATCAAAGTCTATGTTTCTATGTTTCTATGCCCCTTCCAAAACCCAAATGCCTCTGACTCTGGATTCATTGGAGACTTCCAAAACCTAAATGACCCTGACTCCAGGCTAATGGGAGTCCTGTCAAACCTGACTGCCTCTCATACCAGAGTCAAGGTAGACTAGCAAAAACCTGAAGGACCCTGATACTAAATTAATGTGAGACCTTCGAAATGTGAATGTCCCCCAGTTCTAGAGTCATGTAAGACCCACAAAACCCAAATGTCCCTGACTCCATCAGTTTCATCTTCAACCCCAATACTGACTGCACCAGAAGGAAACAGAACTCCTGGAGGTGAGTATGGGGGGTCACTGCATGCTGTGAAATCTTCCTCAGGAGGGGGCAATAGAGGTAATTTAAATGTCTCTCATTTTGAGGGTCACTATTCTGATGATCAATGGATGGAGAAGATATTGTTGTGCACCAGAGCTGTTCCATCATTCACTGGTTCAGAAATAAGGCAAAAACCATCTTATGTTCATCAAATTTGGAATTAAACTTGTGCATATAATGCTGTATTTGAACTGCCAGGATATTCAAAGGCTTAAACAACACAGTTTTCATCTGTGCTCTCACTCTGAGCATTTGCAAAGACAGGAAAACAAATGTGTTCTTGATCCATCAGAAAAGAGATGCTTTCTTTCTCTAGCCAATTGTAACACTAGAGTCCCCTTTGTGAATGACCTAAAATGGATACTACAGCTGGCTGTAGAGAATTTGCAAGCCCCCTACTTCCATTCTCATTCATGTTACAAGAAGGCCCAAACAGTAAGCAGACCCCAGAACAAAGGATGTTACCAAATCAACATAATATCTGCTTCACCAAACATTTGAGGCCAGGAGTAGATGTGATTAGTGAGCCAATCAATCTGACATTCCTCACCATTAATTTGCATTGCCATTGTAGCTCTTAACATTCTTAAGATTGCTGTGATATCTGTTTATTCATACAGTTACTGTATCTCTTGTGGTTATAAGAGTGCATTCTCAAGTTCTTTGGGTGAGAGAACTGTAAAGCAGAGCTGAGCAGGTCTGAGACAACAAGCATTTGTCAATGCCGAATGTTGCTTGCTTGTATGTGCTTTTTAGGTATTTGGAAGTCATTGGAGTGCAAATATTGAAAATTGCTAACTTCACGAAAGGTATGTGAGAAACTTATGCAGAAACGCACGTTTTGTGAAATGTTATTTTAGAATTTTTCACCAAATTTCAACATAGCCATTTTAAGACCTCTGCTCATGAACAGTGTCACTGTGATTTTCCTAATGTGTCCCATACATTGATTTCGCACACCGACTGCGCCATTGCGCGCTGCATGAACGGAAACACGTTTTGGGCAAGATGTGAAAAATGACAGCTGTACTGCTCATAAGGAGGTGTAGTAAAATGGCAATGTTGGAAATCTGGAATGAAAATATTGAAAATTCGCGAAGTTACGAGCGTGCGTAGGAACTGCGCAACACACACTCGTAAAACAGTTATTTTTGAATTTTTTCACCAAATTTTCAACATAGCTATTTTAAGACCTCTGCTCATGAACAGTGTCACTGTAATTTTCCTAATGTGTCCCATACATTGATTTTGCACACCGACTGCGCCATTGTGCGCTACATGGGTGGAAACACATTTTGGGTAGAAGGTGAAAAATGACAGCTGTACTGCTCATAAGGAGGTATGGTAAAATGGCAATGTTGAAAATCTGGAGTGAAAATATTAAAAATTCGTGAACTTACAAGCATGCGTAGGAACTGCGCAACACATGCTCGTAAAACAGTCATTTTAAGGAATTTTTTCACCAAAATTTCAGCATAGGCTTTTTCAGAGCCCATCTTATGAACACTGGCAGTGTCATTTCATTACTCAGCCCTGAAAGGTGATTTTATGCAGTGGGCGCGAAATCACCCTTTGGGCCCGATTAACGCCATGACAGTGCAAGAATTCATGGGGAGGGGTCCCAAAAACCCCATGTTGAAAATTTGGGCCCAAAATTCCCAAAATGCCTGAGACATGCAACAAAGTTGCAAAACCTTATTTATTCCATTATACAGCTTACCGGCATTTCCTCAGTTCGTGGTCGACTTTGAAGAGTGCAGATGTGTTCCCGGTTCACCGATAATCATCACGCTGAGCTCCAGAGGTAAGTATGGGGTGAGGGGGGGTGTGGGGAGGCAGGGTGCACAGTGGTTGGGTGCGGGTGAGGGCAGGGAGACTGCGAGGGACGGTTTTTTTATTTACAGGGTTTTTTTTAATTAAGACGACGCGGGACATTTGCCACACTGGGGTAGGCTCCCAGCATGGCAGCTGGAAAGGCTGTTTGGGGGCTGGAGCTGATGGGGATTGGGCACCCCCTGGCTATAACAAGATTTGCTACGTGCTGGGGCACCTGGGGTTTTTGGGGGCGTGCAGCCGTGGAGCCAACGGGGATTGGGCACCCCGCTGGCTATAACATTTTTGCCACACTGGGGTGGGCTCCCAGTATGGCACCTGGACACCTTTGTTGGGGTGTGGACCGACGGGATTGGGCACCCTCACTAGCCACAGTGTGTGCGTGGAGGGAGCGATCAGCAAGTTAAATATGCGGCTTGTGTGTGTGTGTGTGGGGGTAGAGCTCTGCTCACTGAAGTGGAGCCTCCCTTCAACTGTATGCCACTGCATTTTTGACTGCTGTCATAGACAGCTGCAGCAGTCATTGGAGAACTGCGGCCGCACCTGCAAACTCACTGACTGAATTGGAAGAGGGGGTGCCACACCTCCGAAAACTCGGATGATGGCACAATTTTTCTTGCACATGCATGCAAACAACATAAAAATGACTTGAGAACACACTTTTACACCCACAACAGACACATGAACTGTACATTTAAGCATATAGTGTATGTTGGTGCGTTGTTCTGTATGGAAAACCATACACTGTAAAAAGTCATTCTGCATTAGTAGTGACATAGCTACTAATGCAGAACAACTTTTCATTCTGCATTAGTAGCTACGTCACAGTGCTGTTGGTAGGATGGGGCAGTTGAAGCGTTGTGTGCTTAAGCTAGCCAGTGATCACATGGCTGAGAAATTGATGTCATGGACAACAAAGGCTGGCCCTCTCTACAAGAAAAAAAGTAAACGATTCTGTTTTTTAGGACCATACACTATAAAGAACAGTGTATGGTGTCCTGAACACAATTCGGCTACTCTTCCCCCTTCTGTGTTTTCTTTTTTCAATTTAATATGCTTTACTGGTTTTTCAAGATAACAAGAAAAATAGAAACACTACCAAAAACAGAACAAACATACATATATACAAGACATAAAAAAAGCTTACAAAAAAAACAACCAAATCTACTACTACCCCCAACCATCCTATCTCCATCCCCTGAGCCGGAGCACAAGCAAATGTTCCCACAAAATATAAGTAAAGGGGCACCAAGACTTACTCCTATCGAAAAGGGAAGGAGACATTTCCTGGACCCCACAGCAGATAATAAAGTCAACAAGACAGGAGAACCTCTAGAGTCTCCCAATGCTCCCTGAACTTGTCAGATCTGTCCTGTTGGAAAGCAATATGCTTTTCGGTAGCCAAGGCTTGTAAAATCTCTTAATGCCATTCTGTATACAATGGCACTGTATCATCTAGCCAATGATGTGAAATTACAAGTTGTGTAGTAATCGAGATCAGAGCCGTATAGGCCTTAAAAGGCCCAAAGAGCTCCTCTGGATAAAGTCTGACAAGACAGATATGAGGGGTAAAGAAGACTCTAACCCCAAAAAGGGATCCAGGGAGGTACTGATTGCAGTCCAGAAAGGGGTTACCTTTGTACAATCCCACAGGATGTGTCTGAGACAGCCTTCAGCCAGATTACAACAGAGCAAATAGCCAAGGCTCTCCATCCCATCCTATACAGCCACTGAGGGGTATAATACGAATTATGTAAAACACGAAATTGGGTTAGATGGTATCTGTCCTGTTTGATAAACTTATAGAGGGTTCTCCAGAGAGTCTGCCAGTCTTTGGATTGCAATTGTATGTTTAATACCTATTGCCAATGATAACATACACCATCTAAACCATTCGGGTCATGGGTTTGATGGCAAGCATGGAATTTGGAAACAGGATGGGGCTGCTCTGCTACCCCTACTATATCAGAAAGGATAGACTGGCATGAGAAAATCCAAGGAGTCGCACCCAAAAATTAAGTAAGGGCTCTAGAGAATTGAAGGTGCTTAAAAGGGTGGTACACTGAGATAGAGAAACACTGTTATAATCTTACAGCTGAGCATAGTTTGCCCTCTTCAATAAGGGTGTCCAGGGAAGCATTACGGAGTTGCGGACAGAAGTTGAATGGGATGGATCGGTTAGCTATATGGATGTTCGGATTCCCCAGTACTGGTTGAGCCAGGTCCCTGCTCCAGTCAACCTGCAGGTAGGCACATAGTTGTTTAAGGGCTTTAGGAGACCACATCAAATGGGTTTTATGTAGAGGTAATGGTAGGAGGGAGAATTTGAGATATAATTAACTACTAAGTTGGAGGCCCTGTTGTCTACACAACTGTGCCTCTAATACAAGCCAAAGAGGGCAGTATCTCGAATCTGAGGAAGCAGCGGAAGGGCGTCTCCATTGGAAAAACTTATTACAATGCAGGGCATAATAGTGGAGCAAACAATTAGGGAGAGTAAGCCTCCTCTCTCCTTAGGTAAAGTTACTTTAAAATAAGCTCAACGGGGGCCTCCCATTTCCAAAGAAAGTCCATAAGCAGGCTCTGAAAATGAAGAAACCACCACTTGGGTAAAAACAGGCTGAGCATACCCTTAGGTTGGAGAATCCGAGGTAGAATATTCATTTTAATGATGCTGACCCTGCCCCAAAGCGACAAAGGAAGGGCCATTCATCTCTGCAAAGCCACTTTAATTGCCTGCATTAAGGGCGTTAAGTTTAATTTTGAAAGATTGGAGAGAGATTGGCTAATACAAATACCTAGGTACGTAATAGCCCTGGGTTCCCAACAGAGGCCCAAATCAAGAATCAATTGTTTGGAGACCAGAATGTTCAGAGGTAAAACCTGAGTCTTATCAAAGTTGAGTTTATAACCTGCCACCTCAGAGAAGTGCTGAATCTCTCCTATAGCCGCTGGGATCGACGTCTGGGGGAATTCAAGATGAAGCAAAAGGTCATCCTCATCAGCAGACGATTTATAACTGGAGTTTCCCACCGTGATCCCATGGATATCAGGATTACGTTGAATTCTATGTAAAAGAGGCTCCAAATACAAATTAAACAAAAAAGGGGACAATGGACACCCCTGCCTCGTGCCTTGTTGCAACACGACAGGGGCAGATATAGCACCATTGCATTTAATTCTAGCTGTTGGGCATACTATAAGATCCTTACTCATTTACAAAAAGTGGTAGGGAATCCAAACTTCTGAAGGGTTGCAAAAAGGAAAGGCCAAGAGACCCTGTCAAAAGCTTCCTCCGCATCTAGGGAGATCAGGGCCACAGGAGTCCTACCCTCCCCAGACGCAGAAATGAGATAGAGTAACTTTTGCACATGGTCACTGGAGCATCGGCCTGCCATGAAACCAGCTTGGATGGGGGAGATGAGTCCATCCCAGACTCGAAGCAGTCGATTGGCAAGTACTTTAGATAGAATCTTTAAATCCAAATTAAGTAGGGAGATTGGCCAATAGCTAACAGGCAACAATTCATTCTTCCCTGGCTTAAGGATGAGTAATCCAAGCCTCCTTGAGAGAAGATTCAGTGAGGCCTGAAGAGAGAAGGTAATTAAAAAGACGGGTTAAGAAAGGGGCTAAGATATCAATACATGGAGTATAGAAAAGATTAAGAAATCCATCTAGCCCCGGAGCCTTGTCCCGTGAAAGGTGAGTAATGACCTGGTGAACTCTGAAAGAATTATAGGGGCTTGTAAAAAGTCTTGTTGTTGGGCTGACAGGCAAGGAAGGGGGAGTAGGTCAAGGTAGGTCTCAATCTTTTCTAAGACGGTCGAAGAAGGCAACTCCTGACTGTAGAGAGCAGAATAATAAAGGCGGAAGGCCTCCACTATATCATGTGGGCGGGTGAGTACCTCGCCCCCTGGTGTAGGCTGAGACTAGGAATTGCTTTTAGGGAATCGATTTGCCTTAAATGGAGAGCAAGTAATTTCTTGGCTCTTTCTTCTGATTCTAGATAGCGAATTTTTTAGCTCTGTAATGCTGTCAAACTGTAATATTGCGTTTTAAGTTAGCTGAGTCAGGACCAAGTGCCTGCCTTGGATGTGGAAGAGATGGAGTGCTCCAGCTCATGAATCTATGATAGAAGATCATCTAGCTTCCAATCCCTTAGTTTTTTAGCTGTAGTAGAAAATCTTATGCACTCATCTCTCACCGTGCATTTGGCGGCAGCACACATCACATCCAAGGCTGTGACAGAGCCCTCATTGTCCAGAAGAAAATTTTTAAGATAAGTGTGAATGGCTATCAGGGAGTCCAGTTTCTTAAGTAGGTAGGGGTTAAGGTGCCAGGTCTTGTCATGCTCCTCTATCCCATGGACATTGTGAATCATCAACACTGGGGAATGATCAGAAATTACCATTGGCTGACTAGACCATTCCGAAAGCCCTGACAGAGGTTCATTACTGACCAAAAATAAATCAGTTCAGGAATGGGCAGAGTGAGGAATAGAATAGAATAAAAAGTATATTGACACAAAGTGGTGTGCATTGTGCACAATGGGTCCACCAATCCCAACGAATCTATGAACTCTCTTAATCCCCGTTGTCCTGGGGAGAGACATTTTCTGCAAGAACCAGAGCGGTCCAAGTCTGAATGGAGAACCAAATTCCAGTCACCCCCCAGGAAAACCAGAAAGTGGGAGTAAGGCTCCAAGTGCATCAGCAATTTGGTAAAAAAGTGAGGGGAGTCTACGTTGGGGCTGTATATACTACCCAAAAGCGCTTCTGTGAGACCTAGGCATCCATGCAATACCAGAAAGTGCCCTTCAGAGTCCCATCGTTCTTGTAACAGACTAAAAGGTGTCTGCCTGTCTATCAAAATAGCAACTCCTGCTTTTCTCCTACTGTGCCTGGTGCCAAAAACCTGCCCCATCCATTGCCTCTGGAAGAGTAAAATTTAAGCCCAGAATTACGACATTGTTCCTCCTTTCTGCCCTCCAAGTCTTCTAAATGGGATTTCATCTTTTTAAGCCTTTGTCAGAGGGAACTGACATCGGGGTCGATCTTAGTGTGCCAGTCTTCCAGGGAAGAGGTCCAGGCTTCATTATCTCCCACGGGTTGAGTTACAGTCCACAGAAGATTGCAGACTTTTGATCTCTTCAGTTAAAATTTGTAAAGTATTTTTCAGGGGGTCCGAACTCTTTTGGGAATTTTTCTTCAGTTAGAGCAGTTTGAGATGAGGCACCATGGGAACTACCAGCGGCCTGTGACTTCAATTTCTTGGAGGCCTTGTCGCGTTCAGGCGTCGCTGGAGTAGTGTGTCTAGGTGCTGCATTTTTTATTTTAGCATCCATTATAAGATAAGAACTCCTCCGAACTGAGAATCTGGCTAGAGCAGTTGAACAGCTGGATATAAATTACTCAATAAAGTGAGCCAAAATATGTAAAAAATTAAAAATATTCTAGCAGAGTGATGGGAGAGAGCAGAGGGTGCGTCTACTCAGACAGCTATCACATGGCCTCACCCCCCCCCTCAATTTTTCTAGGATGGCAGAGGGACCTCTAGAGCTTCACTCTCGAGGTCATCAGCCATCATAGAAAACATTCGGATGAAGAATAACCTTGTTGTGTATGGGATGCCATACACTATCGGATATATTATATATCATATTAAAGGTGTCTGTATAAAAAAATGGAATTTAAATTCCAAATGTTTCACTTTATAGAAAATAAGAGAAATTCCTCTGTGTGAAATGGATTATGCCAACTGAACTTAGAACTTCAGAATTTTAGAGCTGTTTGCATGAGACACTCTCTTATTGTGACAAGAGTACCTGAAATTTAAAAATAAAACAGTTTTTCTTACCTCTGTTATAGTCTAATTAGTTCTGTTAAGAAAAAAAAACTTGGTACGTCTAAAGGGAATTCATCTGGTCACATAAAAATAATGGATGACTTAATCAAATGTGAGATGGACTAACAGCATGGACAACAAAACTACAGTGCTGCACATGTGGCTTTACACAACAAATGTTAACGCCCAAATTCCACTGAGGGTTTCTATTGACATAATAAACCGTGAGAGCAAATCAAAGCAGAACACTATTCTGTTTTGTTTTTTGTATAATATGAGGTCAAATACTGAGTTTGTCGCTGATAAATACATTTGTTTTTCTGTTAGTAGAATGTTATGTAAATCAAATCTTCACTGTTTACCAAAGAATGTTCTGAAGGCCCCATACTGTACAATAATGAAACTTGTTTTATACGGAAAAAAAACACTAGAAAGATGACAGACAATAGCTAATTAGTCTTTGGTAACTGGGTAAGGCCAGCTAGGCACAAGTGCCTGTTTTCAGGGGCGACCTGGGAGCACTGGGCGGTTAAGTGACTTGCTCAGAGTCACACATTTAGGTCATTAAGTTGTCAGTATGACCAGATAAGTCCAGACTAATATGGAATCACATTAGTCACAGTGTAGAAATGCAAGCTGCATTCTGGGAAAAGTAGTTATTTGAGCAATACTATATTATTCATTGTAAAGGGGAAAAAAAACTACAGTTCCCAGCAGCATTTCCTCTGCCAATAGCTCCTAAACTTCCTGCTGTGCAATGCTATAAACCCTACACATTCTTCAGTTTTGCATTTCGGCTGCACCTTGGTCATCTCCTGGTGAGTTTCTATCCACTGGAGGGAGCAAGACAGGGTAGTTTACCTTTTCCTGTCGTAGCCACACCCACCAGTCTGCTAACAAGAAATTTGGTTTTATCTTCCGCTAAGCAGCCTTAAAAAGGAGACAGTGGATCAGGGAATATGTGAATTCAAAGTTGTTTTCAGCCATATTATTGTCACTCAGAGTTTCCCTGTGGTGTCAGAGACTCATTAGCACTGTTAACAAAAATCAGCCTCCCAGTTTCAGTGCAAAAACTGAACTGGTTTCCTGTGCCATTTATAACTAACATTTTTAAATGCAGTCACATCATCTGTATTTAAGAGATCAGCTTTGAGGCTCAGTATATTATCTGTAATAGATCATTTTTCACATTTTATTTATTTATTTAGTTTTTGTTGACTGGGAAAGGAAGGCTAGACAATTCTGCCTATTTTCAGCCTCTTCGGGGAATACAGATGGTAACTGACTAAAACTAAACCAGATTAACCTGTTGGTGGTATTTTTTAGTGAATGGGGGAAATTTGGCCAGGACACCAGGGAAATTCCCCTGCTGTTGCGGGGGGTGCTGTGGGCCTGATTCCAAGATGGTGGACCTGGAGGCTGCAGAGGATGGAGAACTGCAGCTGGTTGGGGAACGGTCCTCCTA
This sequence comes from Neoceratodus forsteri, assembly GCA_016271365.2. Classification (NCBI taxonomy): domain Eukaryota; kingdom Metazoa; phylum Chordata; order Ceratodontiformes; family Ceratodontidae; genus Neoceratodus; species Neoceratodus forsteri. The sequence goes on from JADMNL010000027.1 coordinate 13,223,786, forward strand.
CCCAACTGATGCAACTTTGGAGGATGACACTGTAACTTTAGTGGGTGTGGATATGGATAAGTATGGAAGAAATGATGTCTCGCAAGGTGAAACTTACTAAGGACTGAGCACTACTGAAAATTATATTGTGGACGCTAAAGCACAACTCGAATGGGAAATCTCGGAGAGACACACACTTCTGTGTAGTATGCTGGTGGAGGATAAGGAGAGATACAACAAATGAAAGGCAATCTGAAGCAGCAAGGACAAAAATCTCTGGTACAAGTTCCCCCTTTGGAGCTTAAGATTTTGCAGAACGGCCTGGTGTGAGAGTGGAAAACGATTTGTATAGTATCTCAGCAGAACCATTGGAGAATGACAAGAATGCCAATCAACTGAGAGGGGAACATCAAAGGCCACCGACGTCAGTTTGCAGCAGACTGCAAGCCACTTTTGGAATGAGTGAGTGTCAAACTGAGAAACAAACTTGGACACCTGAACAGGCATTGAAAGCTGCCGGATGGGTTCAGACCCCGGAGGGTAAATGGATACCCAATCCAGATGGGGATATAGACTTAAAATCTCAATCTGACCATTTGGAATCCACAAAGCATGAAAAGCAGCAGAGAGAAAAGAAATGAATGCCAGAGCCTTCAGAGATGTCGATGACTAGCAGGAATGCTTCTGTATAGGTAAAAAGTTCTACAGAGTAGCTTGATAACTTATAGGTTCACATGACGGGGGAAACTGTGCAGAGCCATGACTACACTGAGGGAACTAATGATATGCAACAAGGGCCCGAGATGATAGCACATATTACAATACAGACCGATTCAGCTGAGCTGCTTGCTGGTGTGACAAATTCCCCACACGCATTACCAGCCCAGCAAACTAGTGACCTGGCAGAAAACACTGATAAGGCTAAAGCAGGGACATCCAACTCATGGCCTTCTTGTGCTGTTACTGATGCCCCTATAACTGGAAAATGGAAATACAGTCGAGCTGGCAATGACCCTTCCTTTGCACAGGATAATTTACACAACCATGCCTCTAATGTGGAATCACCGGTGGACTCAGAACAACAGTCCCAATCAGATATGGATGCAAATAAAAGTGATTCTGAAGATTTCAGTTTGCCTGCCTCCCAAGCAAGGCCCTCGATTTGCAGATCTGTTCAACAGAACAGACTCTGCCCCTAGAAAAAGTGTGGTTAGACTTAAATTCAAAGCAGGATTAGACCCTAGGACTAACTGCATATTTGTCAGAAAAAATTACTGAAAGTCAATGAAATTCATGGCCTCAGAAATCTATGCTTTGCTCCACATTTCGGGACAGGACAATTTTGACATTAGCTATAAAGGTGACTGGCAAAGGTACTCAGTACAGGGCTGTCCCTGTAATATCAAGTACCTTTCCTACTGCACTCCTCATTGGGCTGATTATTGAAATTTATTTTCCACCTGTCATTTGTATTTTTAATTTGCAGAGTTTCAGTGAATGCGGAAGCAAAGGGGGCTCCCTGAGAAGCTCGAACAAGTGCTGCTGAGTATTATGGGAAAACTTCCCATTTTACTGCTATCATAGATACCGCTATTACTGTACTGAACACAGCAGGAAGTGGGAATTTGTTTTAAGTTTTCATAGCGTTGGCATAAAGGTTCATGTTTAAAAGTATACATACAGGTAGTCTACATCTAAAACTACCTGTACGTATACTTTTAAATACAAACCTTTACGCCGGTGCTATGAAAACTTAAAACAAATTCCCACTCCCTGCTGTGTTCAGTACAGCAATAGCGGGATCTACATCATTAAAATGAGAAGTTTTCCCATAATACTTAGCAGCACTCAATCAGGCTTCTCAGGGAGCCCCTTCCGCTTCCTCCTAAATTCTGCAAATTAAAAATACAAATGACGGGCTGAAAAATGAATTTCAATAATCAGCCCAATGAGAACTGCAGCGGGAAAGGTATGTGATATTATAGGGACAGCCCTGTACTGAGAACCTTTGCCAGTCACCTTTAAAACTCTTCAAGGTCTGGAATGATTCTGATTTACATATAATTAAGTTCAATTTTCATCATTTTGGCCCCCATTCATCACCATACCACAGACCAAACCCATGATTAAAACTATCACAGTAATGTTTAGAAATTACGAAGTACGGGGGTGGGGGGGGGTATTGTATATTGGTAGCAGCTATGATGCAAAGTCCTGAGGCCATCATAGATTTTGGGTTTCTATGGACTTGGGGTGGCATTTTAAAGTTAAACATAGACAAACTGAGGAAGGAATCTTACATCTGCTGAATAGATTTTTTTTAGGCTGGGACAGTGGAGTTTGTTTAATTCCATCAGACTAAAGCATGTTATAAGTGTGGGACTCGAACACACTTATCTAATGTCTGTGACAAACTCTGATGTGGCCTTTGTGGTGAAGCGGCCCATATCAGCCTTCAGTGTGCCAATCATGCCAAATGTAACTTGTGTGATGAGCATGGACATATATTTCAGAATTGCCCATGGGCCTCTCATGACAAGATGACTGACATCAATCAGGAGGATTTAATTAGAATGGCACTACAAAGATATAATGTATCAGATACGGTCCAGGAGGAAGCCCTGAAGAAAGAGTTGGGGCTTGATTCTTACCACCATTCATCTCCAACACAACACACTTGTAAGTAAAACAATGGTGCAGCTTTATCACCACAAGAGGAAAAGAGGTCCTCTCATTCTCCTGCAGCTTCATCACCCCAAGTGGAAAAAAAAAAAGGCCTCTATTAATCAGGAAGAAGCTGCACAAGATAACCAAGAACCAAGTAACCCTTTATTGCAACAGGTTAACTGCAGATTATGTGCAGACAGGGAGGTTGCAGGGCCATCAGACATGCCACCACCTCAAGGGTGGACAGTCCCTAATACCAGAAGATATAGCACCACACAAGTAAAGCTGACCCTAGAGAAACAGGACATAGAAACTGGAAACCAATTTGCAGCCCTTGCCACAAACTGGGGTGACTTAGATGTAGGGGACATGGACTCAGATGCGTCCTCAATACATTCAGGACCTCCAGGATATGAACAGACACAAATTGAAGGGAAGACGAGGAAGAAGAAAAGGTGATGTGACTAACCAGGACACTTCGCTGACTCCATGATGGCACAATTTACCTTAGCCTCCTTAAATGTGGGCAGTATTCTGAATGTTAAAAAAGACAAGCAGTATTTTCAATTATTCATGATATGAATTTAGATATTATCTTCTTACAAGAAACCTGGATGAATACTCTTTTTGCATAAAAATAGTGGGTTTGGGGACCACCTTATTGGTCATTTGGACCTATCAAAGCTGATGGTATTGGTGTTTTGTTTACAAGACAGGGGTTTAAATTACATAGGTTGGTAGATTTAATTCCTGGATGGGATATGGAGAAATAAACCTTGTAGGTTTCTTAATGTTTTATTTATTTATTTTTATTTTAGTCTTTGGTAACCGTGTAAGACTAGATGCACCACAAACGAAGGCAGATAGGGTTAAATTATTTGAAATCATACAACCATATCTAGCAACTGTCAAGAATGTCCTACTGGGAGGAGATTTCAATTGTACCCCGGAGGTCAATGCTAGGCTGGCATGTGAAAAAAAAATCTGCTGTGGTTCTATTGCTTTTAACAACTGTATTACGGTAACAGAGTTAACAGGTTGCTTTCAACAGTTACAGAAGGGAGTTATACTTATGTAAGAGGTACATTAACTACTAAGATAGACTATATTTTTTCTTCTAAACTTCTTAAGGTGGTTGATACATTAACAATCCCTGTTGAATTTACCAACCATTTAATGGTTCAAACAGTCATAACTATAGACACTGGCTTGCAGAGGTCCCAAACCAGACGGAAACTAAATACAGCACTTTCACAAGACCCTGAGGTTAAAACAGCTATCAAGTATGGGGGCTGAACACACCTGAGGGGTTAGATGCTACATAAACCCTGAGAGCGAAGCTTGAGGGGTTTGTGAAAGCATCTTACCCCGAGGGTGTGTGTGTGTTTGTAAACTCGAGTTTACACTCCACCTCATATTTTATTTTATATAATTGCTGGGTTTCCCTTTTTCACTTCAGCAATTATATAAAATAAAAAGAAGTTGCTGTGCAGCCGCAGTCTGGTTAGGTGATAGCACATGGTCCACGGTTGTCTTTCAGTATTTATTTAAAAGTTATTTTTTATCATTTTGTGGGTAGTCGAAAGTTTACTTCTTGTGGTAATATTTTGTTTTCTTTTAAATTACTTACCACCGAGTCTGAGTGGCAGTTCTGTCTCTGTTCACAGTTTGGCAAGAAGGGAAGCGGACAATGGTCGGGAAACAAGGAACTTAGGCAGGTACATGCACAGAGTGAGGGAAACCATGTGCATGTTTGCCGTAATAGACACTCCTTTATTACGGCAAATTACACCACAGTTTCCCTATGGGAAAAAGAGGAAGCCAGTTATTATACCTCAAATATTACATACCACATTATACATAAATACACAGATGGTAAGCATAGAGAAAAGTCTAACAGTCCTTCAAGTCCACCATATAGTTTCCATATAGCTTTGCTCAGGATTCGCAGAGCTTTCCACTCCCCTTACCCCCCTTTTGTTTCTAATTACTCCCTAGAAGATATCCAATTGGGTTGTGACCCCCAAGATAGTCCTAGAGTTAATCACCTTGCTAGGCAGATTGTTGCCTCTAGCCACCACCCTCCTTATTATGCCATAAGCAAGGTATCCCACAGTAGAGAATAGATAAGGCAGAACAAATAGTATATAACATATAGAGTCTCTCTGTGTAAAGACAGAATATAGACAGACACTTTAAAACCAGCAAGATGCAACAGATTTAATGAGGCTCTGTAAGAGATATAAAAAGCCCAGTTTTGTAGGCTACCTTGACAGCTTAATTCTGAATTGTTTCCCCCCCAGTTTGGTTACAAATGGGAGGAATCCTTGTGTCTACTTTATTTTTATTTTATGCCTTCTTAAAGGTACCCAGTCTTGAGGATTTGTAAGGCATTTTCTCTAGTGCTGTGCATATGCTCAGATTCTGATTGAAATTCTGCAAAATTTTGGAAAATTCTATGTAATTCCATTGGTAGTGGAATTCCGACATTTCGCAAGCAAAATAGTTTCCATAGATGAATAATCCACAGTTTACATGAACTACAGATTCTTTTTTTTCCCTCAGTCCACATAAATGTTCCATGGCTTACATGATGCCCAGAAAATTATTCCACAGTTTATACAGAATTATGGGGAATTTAAAAAGAAATTCCAAAAAGCATTTACAAATTCTGCATTCTGCACCGGCCTAGTTTTCTTTCAAAACTCAAAAAAAGGTAGTTTTATTTCATTTTATTGCTTTATTGTTTGTTGCCAATGTAATTATAATTGTATTGTTCATTGCTTACATAACTCGTTTTTTAGACTTGGAGTTTATTAAGTTACAGGTGACATACTGCAACAACTAGAGCTGAGTGGAATTTTTAAATTTTACTTCTTCCCGAATTCCATGGAGTTTTGGAAATTTCACCTAAATCTGTGGACTTTCATCAAAAGTAGAATTCTGAGATTTAGAAAGCGAAATATTTATCGTGGAATTGAATTTCACATCTTATGTAAACTGTGGCTTCACGTCCACATTACAGATTACATAATCTGTGGAATATTATTGTCTGGTTTACATAGAAATGCTTTTCAGAATTCTGTGAAATTGAAAAAGAAACTCTGAAAAGAATTTTGAAAGCATAGTTACCATTCCACATGAATTCTTCTGTCAGAATTTGGCATTCCACACAGCTCTAATAACAACATGCAATTTCATTTGTACAGATACATTAAAGGCAATTTCCATATAATATAATTAGGGTCAACAATCTACAAAGGTGAAGTCAGAAATGTGCCTGGACATCACCATTTGCAGAAGAAGAAAAACTAGGTACAGGAATCGAAACCAGAAAACAGACAAACAGAGGAAATACCACATCTTCTACTAGCAAGTACTGTATACCTCTGGCTTATTATGAGAGCCTGTACTGTTTATATAATGACCACATTGCATTGCTAAGACTAATAGCCATCCAGGGCTGTAAACCCCGCTCTGTGTCATTGAAGCTAATTAAAGTAAGGTAAAAGTAAAGTAAACCAGACAATACATTATTCTGTGTCTTGTTTGTATTGGGGACCAGAAAGTTACTAGGGGTACCCCTTCTCTTTTCCTTGTAGGGGAGTAATGGCATCCAAGAACAGTTAAATTGGTCCATTTGCAACCTAAGCTACAATGTGGGACAGTCATAAGGCACTTCTAGGGGGTGGAGGTAGGAAGAAGTAGGCTGCTGGTTAACTAGGATCTGCAGCTTATCCAGTAGGTAGGGAAATGGGCAGACTGGGTGGGCCAAGCGGTCCTTATCTGCCGTCAAATTCTAGGTCTCTATGTTTCTATGTGATTTTTTTTTTCCATTTCTAATATTCTTTTACATTCAAATCTAGGAGAGATGGGCTGCCTGTAGTTAGTTACCTGAAGGTATCATTGACCTTAACATGTGCAGTAGAGAAAATGGGGAACAAGTGTTTATCTCTGGATGAGTTAACGTAAAGGGGAAGTTCTAAAGCTAAGCTCTGTGGGCCACCTCTGAAATGTATGCCAAAAACATCTGAAGTGCACGTGCCACCTCTTTAATGAAACCAGACAGTTCTGGGCAAGCAGAGAACACACGATGGTGGTCAGTCGCACCAACACAGTTCCCCCAGCATCTATCAGTAGGTAAAGTGGTTGACGAAAGCAGGAGACTGAAAATGCTTACTGACCACCTTTCATTTAAATTTCCACAAGGAATTACTGGCCATGGTCTTGTGGACATCTTCTCAAATAAATCTCCCCTGGTTTCCAATAATTGAAACTGCATCCCTTCCTGCCACTTATACTGGCTCTGCTCCAGTGGTGTTACAAGTACTACCTGTGGGATCAGATGTAAGATGTGGTGTTTACTATGTGGTTGATTAGCTGTACTGTTACTATACAGTATTATGGGATGGGGTTGGGGGATTTCAATTTTTGGGGGTTTCTATTTATTTCATCTCTGACTTGTAAGTACCTAAACAGATCTTTGCTAGGTCAGTCCAGTTCATCCCTAAGTGCTTGGAAGTCCTTTATTCTGCCATTTGTGCCATTTGTGACTAGTTGCCCCAAGTGCACTAACCCATTGCTGTCCAACTGTTTAAAATCAGGGTCAATTCTCACAGGGTTAAATCCCAGACAAGTGGTTATTAGGATACATACTCCAGATGTTTTAGCCAAACTTGACCGGTTGCTGTGGAAATCAATAAGTTTTTGCACGTTTACTTCTAAACCTCCTGAGTGTGGCTACCTGTTTCTTAAATTTAGTTGGTCAACAGTTGTGTCCAGATCTTCATGGTAGATCTAGTCCAGGTGTTTTGATAACCTATAAGTCTGCCTTGGTTAGGTGCCAACCCGCCAGTGCTGTGGCAAGGCATTCATCTGTGGTACAGACATCCCAGGTTTGGAAACGGATTTGGGAGTTGGAGGGCTGGCCAGGGGAGAAGGACTAAGCATCCCAGAGACTGCTCTCCTTCCCTGGGGGGAGGAGGAAAGAGTGTCTGGCACTATGTGGACCTCTGGCAGAGGCTGGGGGTACCACCACAGCTGGCGCCACACATTAGGGGGCCGCGGCAGATGCCGGCATCATTGCATATCCCTGACCCCAGGAAAAAATCAGCAAAAAGCATTGCTGGCTGCTAATGATGGCCCCTGCCCCCACTGCAGACAAAAGGTCCGCTGGAGGGTCCCGCTCCCATGACCACACCCTTGGGGGCAAGTCAGGGCTTCGTAAGACTGTGTTTCCTGGGGAGGGGGTGCTCATCCGGCGGCTCTGCTCGGGGGAGTAAACCTGGGGATGGGGGGAGCAGTGAGCGGAGCAGGGAACCAGAACCTCTGGTAGGGGGCAATAGCAGGTATAAAAAAAAATTCTGCCTTGGTTAAATGTAAGGTAGGGAGTACAGAAAGGGTGGCGTGGCTTAGAGTGGGCTCTGCCATGTGTTCCCAGTTTCATCTTGTGGGGTAAAGTGTTGAATAACTGTTCACCTGAGCTGCCATACACTGTAGAACTTGAAATTTTCACTGTTAAATCATTTTTACTATTTTCACGGAAGCACCAATTTACGTGAAAATAAATTTGCGCTAACTAGTACTTTTAGTGTTTTTTCCATTATAGTGAATGTGGTGATTGTGACTTAGCACTAAAATAAATTTATGCTATTATGGTTGCATTTGTGTTTGCTCTAAATTTACTTTGCATGAAAATAACTAGCTCTACGGTAATATTTTGTAAGGTCAGGGACTCAAAGCCATCCTTTACACAGAAGGGTTACCACAATGAGTCTTTTATGCCTTGGTCCCGGCCCCCTCCCCCTGAGAAACTTGGAGAACAATGTCCTCAGAACTAGGAATGTCTTATGTGGGATCTCCATAGGGAGTGTAGTAAAAAAAAAGAAGTGAAATCTTCAGAATACATTCATCATAAAATTCTCTATCCTGGAACAAAGTGACAAGGGTAGAAGCTTCCACCTGGAGAGGTCACCTTTAACCTGGGTAATTAGTCTTTCTCCATTGTTTTAGTATACATCTTTTATCCCGCAAGAGATGTGTACCCAAAGGTGCAGTAGCTCATGGGCTTGTCCAACCACCTCAATGGGATTAGGATTTTAACTTCTAGATCTTTCTTCCCATTCATCCAAAGTACCTCGGTCCTGGACTTACTGAATTTGAAACATGCTGCTAACCCAAATTCTTCATCAGGGCCTCCAAATGGGAGTAGGATCTCTTGAGATTGGTAAAATACATTAATGTATCATCCACAATAAATACATTATGCTCTTCTACCCCCCCACCCTGATACCTGTTGTCAGTGTATTAGTTTGAATACTTTCCACTAGAGGTTCAATGCTCATCGCAAACAGGACAGGGGAGAGAGGACAACCCTGTCTAGTACCTCTGCATTTGTGAAATGGTTCTGAAATAGTCTCATTTATTCTAATCCTGGCTGTAGGCCCTGTATATAGCTCCCTTATGCAGCCCCTAAATTGCTCCCTAATGCCAAATATCTGAAGAGTGAAGTCCCAGTTCAGCCTGCTGAAGGCTGTTCTGGCATTCACAGCGATTACCAGTTCTCCCACGACACCTTGTAACTGTAACTATAACTGTATTCAAGAGACATCTAACGTTATCTTTTATGAGTTTATTAGGAATAAAACTTGTTTAATTACTGTGAATAACCACAGGGATTACTTTCTTCAATCTATTTGATGAAATATTTGAAAAGAGCTTAATATTCTTATTCAGTACTGCGATGTGTCAGTAGCTGCTGCAGCGATGTGTCAGTAGCTGCTGCAGCGATATGTCAGTAGCTGCTGCAGCGTTGTGTCAGTAGCTGCTACAGTCAGTGTGATCTTTTCCATCCTTAGGGATCATCAAGAGTTAGTCATCTTTCCACATATCTGGCATTGCTGGATTCTGTAGAATACCACTGAAATCTTTTAAAAGGGTGGGAGTTAGTATGCCCACAAACATTTTGTAAAATTCACCTGCAAAGCTATCTGGGCTCAGGACCTTGCCTACCTCGATATACTTCTTCGTGTGTGCCACTTCAGCATAGGTAATGGGACTATCCAGCATAATATTGTCCATTTTATGTTGGCTTGCACGCATGCACAAGCAACATTTTGTGGTAGTAGTACTGTACTAGCACTTTCAAAGGTGTGTCAGTGTTGTGGTGAATCCAGGGGATGCTTTAGCCAGTGTGTCCCTCAGCCGCCAACCAGTGAGCATGCTGCCAACAGGGTGCCCAATCCCCATCGGCTCCAGCCCCTCCTAAAAAAACAAGTGGCATACTGGGAGCCCTCCTTAGTGTGCCCAAATGTCTTAGTGTCACCTGTAAAAACAAAAACCTTCCCCCGAAGTTTTTTTCCCCCTGCAAAACAAAAAAAGGTTGATTGTTGTCCACAGCACTCCATCCCCCAACCCACACTCACCCTCTGCTCACCACACCCCCCCATAACCTCCCTCACCCCATACTTACCTCTGGAGGTTGGCGTGGCAATCTTCAGTGGAGCGGGAACACATCTGCACTCTTCAAAGCTGATCACAGATTGAAGAAATGCCAGTAAGCTGTATAATGGCATCAATGGGGGGGTTTTAACTTAGGTGGATATCTTGGCCATTTTTTTGACTTTTGGCTCCAAATTTTCAACATGGGGTTCTTGGGACTCCACCTCATGAAATCAGTCACTGTCATTTCATTCTTCAGTTCCAAAAGGTGATTTTGCAGTCACTGTATGGAATCACCTTTTGGGACTAATTAATGAAACAACAGTGCCACTGTTCATGAGGTGGGCTCTCAAAAAGCCTATGTTGCAAATTTTATGAAAACATTCCAAAAAATGACTGTGTTATGAGCGTGCATTGCACAGTTTCCATGCATGCTCGTAACTTCAAGAAGTTTTAATACTTTCACTCCAAATTTTCAAAATTGCCATTTTTCCTACTTAGCTGTCATTTTCACATCCTGCCTCAAAATGTGTTTTCACACATGTAGCGCTACAATGGGCGATCGCTGTGGGAAATCAATGTTAGGGACAGATTAAGAAAATCACAGTAACACTGTTCATGAGCGGAGGTCCCAAAATGCCTATGCTGAAAATTTGGTGAAAAAATTCCAAAAAATGACCATGTCAAGAGTGTGCGTTGCACAGTTTCCACGCACACTCGTAAGTTGGAGAATTTTTAATATTTTAACTCCAGATTTTCAGGGTCACCATTTTTGTACACCTCTTTATGAACAGTACAGCTGTCATTTTTCACATCCTGCCCAAAATGTGTTTTCGCACCTGTGCCACACAATGGGCGTGATTGCTGTGCAAAATCAACTTTCAGGACAGAGTAACAAAATCACAGTGCCACTGTTTATAAGGAGAGGTCCCAAAATGCCCATGTTAAAAATTTGGTAAAAAATCCCAAAATGGGTGTGCGCTGCGCAGTATCTACACATGCTCGTAAGTTTGCAAATTTTTCATACTTTCTCTCCAAATTTTCAGCATTGCCATTTTTTTACACCTCCTCATGAACAGTTCAGCTGTCATTTGTTGCATCCTGCCCACAATGTGTTTCTGCACCTGTGGCTCCCAATGGCACAGTTGCTGTGTGAAATCACCTTTCAGGATTGAGTAACGAAATGATAGCACCACTGTTCATGAGGTGGGGTCCCAAAAAGCCACTGTTGAAAATTTGGAGTGAAAATATCAACAGATACCTGGGGTGTTAAGGTTTCCAACCACACACCCACCCTGTAGAGACTGACAGGCATCGGGGACATAACTTGAGTTTATCGGCCATAATGTTCACAGAATTCTACCCCTGCCCCCAACCCTACAGCCACTGACAGGCATGGAGGTGTACTTTGGGTTCCATCACCCTAACATTCACCCCATTCTCCTATATTGCTCCCTTCTCAGCTTATTTTTCTTATGGAATGGAGTGAGCATAAAGGCCAAAGACCCTAATGCACACCCCGACATCTGTCACTCTCTGCAGGGTGGGGTGAGGTGGAATGGCATCAGCGTTATGGCCGACCCAAAGCCACACTCCCAAATCCTTTCAGTCTCTGCAGGGGTTGGGGGGGAATTGGCGTTACTTCAATACTTCACTTGACAAATGCTTGTTTGAGATGGAATGAAGCTTGGCCTCTGACAAAAAGGCTTTAATATTCTCTAATAGCCCAGTGCCTTGTTTATTTATTTATTTGTTTATTTATTCATTTCAGTTTCGGATTAATACCTTTGAGCCGAGTGGCTCCTTTACAAAGGTTTCATGTCAAGTGAAATGCACGACAATACATTGGTTATAGAGAGTAACAGCATACAAAACAGTAATTACAGACAAGGCAAACATAGAGATTACAGAAGTGCTACAGAGACTAAACATTAGCACACCAGGAGAGTGGTACAGTGCTTATGCAGGTTCAGCATACAATTTAGGATTACCAAATTATAGGGCGCTGGAAATATTTGCAGCCAGAAGGAGGTTTTGTCAATGGTTCTGGAGAGAGACATAGTGTGGGGGAGGTGGAGTAGGAGGGAAGGAAGATAGGGAGTTAGAGGACTGAGGAAAGGAGTGTGAAGTGAAAGAACACTGGGGGAAAATTTGAGGTGAGTTCTAGTTTAATGCTTTAAAGTCCTGAGTCTATACAGGGCAACAGCAGTCATTCTGGAGGGCTAGGTAGGAGCGGAACCTTAATTGAAATGGGCCAAACTTGCTGCATTCTAAAAGGGAAGCAGAGAGGTCATTAATCCACTTAGGGCCCCTGTACGATAGGGATCTCTGAGCGAACATACCTTTTATAGGAGGAATGCAAGGCCTGGGCTGTTTGGTTTTGGTTCTGTAGCAGACTGTGCCTATCATGTGTGCCCCTAATTCCTTTTACTGTTTGCGCCACCACCTGCTTACATAATCTGATTGCAAGTGGCTTGCCTGCACTGTTTTCCAGTTCATAATAGTGCCGATCTACGTAGACATTATGGTAGACGCACGCACACTCCCTGTCATTCAGATAGTGGTATACTGAAGTGGTGAGCAAGGGGGCTGTACTGGACACCATTTCCAATGCCAGATGGAAGCATTAGTGAGCGGAGGCAAAGGGGCTGTAGGGTGGAGGATCCTGAGCTGTTGGGGGGTGGTCAGCCAGTCTTTCAGGAGGTAGAGATTGGGGGTGGGGCAACCACTGACCACCAATGGGGGGGAGGTTATTACATATTGTATCCAGGATGCCTGGAACAGCAATCAGGAGGTGAGGGAACACTGTCTACCAATGAAGTTTGTTACACTTCACAGGATTCCTGGATCAATGATCAAAGGGTGGGAGCTGGACTGCTCTGTAAAATGCAGCTGCACAGTCATGCACAATGGTACTGTGTGGCATGCTAAAAAGCCCACAATGGGCATGCAAATGGTCCTTAGCAACTTGCATGACCTATGGGCTTATCGGCATGCTAGGGCTGAATATGGCTCATGAGAGCACTGGCACTGGCCTGTTTGGGACAAGCTATCTTCATTCGGCTCCTGTGGGCCATATTCCTTTAGGAGCCTGCGTCATCACAGTGCATAGTCAGTATGCCCCACATACGCAGTCCTATATTCAGACACTTAACACATTCTGGTCTGAGTGCACTGTCTGAATATTGCCCCCGAGCTGGCCATGCACTGTCTCATGAACAGTACTACATGGTGCACAATGCATCTGGCCAGCTCCGAATATGGAACTCTGGGTCCCAAAATTATAATAAATCCTTTGCATGCTCTGTTACTTGGTGACCATGGAGGTGATAGATCACAGGATATAAGCTGCCAATTAGAGGTGTTCTACAAACTGTCAGGTGATGCTACAGAGGTGATGTCATCTGGTAGGAAAGTTTTCCTAAGCCAAAGCATGAAGAGATGTCTCAAACGTGTGTGTGTGTGTGTGTTTTGTGCCCACGCATGCGTGGGGAAGGGGTTATTATTTGATAGGCTGACGGTGGAATTTTATGTGTCAAGTGGAGTGAGGGGAGCAATATAGACATGTTGATCGTGGCTAAAATGATGTCTTCCAAACAAACTGGTAGTGGTTGTGATGGACAGGTTCATCCAGTAGTAACTGTGGACTGATGTTACGTGTCTTAAGCATAGTTAGGAGGAATTCTCATTCAATACTGACTGCAGCTAAAGTTACTTGTACCAAGTAAAACAACAGCAAATGAATACTAACTCCATTGTCATTATCACATGATAATTCCAAATCAAAAGGGAATTAACACTATTGTTACAGTTTCTAAAACAATTAAAAAACAATTAAGTAAGTGCCTTTTTCCTGTCATGATCTCACAACCAGCAGTCACATATCATGAGATATGTTGCCTAAATTTAGATTCTGATTGCAAAGACAACATGTTATGTCATCAAGTGTTAAAATGTGAAACACGTTATCAAATCATGGTAGTGGTTTAAGAAAATGCGATAATTATTGCTGTGACATACATAAGACATGCTGTAAATTAAACATCACCGAATAAATTTATGGGTACTGCTGCAGAGTTACTTTCCCTCAAAGATGTGGGAGAGGGGGGATTTATAAGAGTAACAAAACAGGAATGTCTGTCCCCACATAGGAAAAATAACACGTATTTAAATACACTTTCAAAGGTAAGTAAGGCATACATTTTTTTTAAACTTCTTTTATTAAGGTATTCAGAATACAATGGCACCACTCTTTCCATCTGTCAGTTTACTGTGGGGAATTATTTAGTATGACAGTTCGAGGTCACAAGGACAAAAGTGGAAACTGAAAGGTGGGAGGTTCAGGAGGGACATGAGGAAGTATTATTTTACAGAAAGGGTGGTAGACACATGGAATAGTTTATCAACTGAGGCAGTGGATGGTAAAACCATTAATGGTTTCAAGCATGGCTGGGATAGAATGAAGGGTATAGTGGTTGCTTGGGATGACAGAAATTAGAAGGGGAGTGGATGAGGGGGGCTAGGACCCTGGATGGACAACAGGTCCCCGGGGTTAGATAGGATACCACGGGCAGACTGAATGGACCATTGGTCTTTTTCTGTTGTTATCATTGTCTATATTTGTATGTTTCATACATGACTACATCATTCTGTTCAGTATAAGATCAAAGTTTTCATATTATGTGGCACAGGTTATACTAAAATAATATAGCATCTGAGTTTGAAGAGGGGGCTTAGTCCCAGCAAATGTCCAAAGTCCAAAAAATGGAAGGGTTCATCAGCTCCCCTGCTTTCAAGAGACTGCGATGGAGAATGTTTGTAAGTCATTCTTATAACTCCGACTGTGTCTGTGCCACATTTCTTGGCTTAATGCCTGAAGGCTGACAACTTCCATCATGCTGAGTAACATTTAACAATAACTGAAGAGGTGTCAAATCTAAACCTAGATCTACCTTTCATAACTGAGCCTTAACAGAAATGTTTATTTTATACAGAAAGTACAGAAAATTTTCAGTGTAATGACTAAGGCTGCTGTATGTTTTAAGCTAACAAATAAAGGGAGAAATGGACCTATCCTGAAAACAGATTGCTAATGTTTCTTTCTTTATAAAAGCTGTTCCAAAGCATATATATATATATATATATATATATATATATATATATAGGATATGCAATGGGGGGACTGGAAATATCACTGATATTTCTTCAAGTGCAGTTTGACTGTATGCCACTCGTGACATCACAAGGTCAAACTGCACAAGGGAAAATATCAGTGCATTTTTCATTTATGTAATGCCGTTGTTTTCTTTTTCATTTCACTTTTTTCTTTATGTATATTTTAAATTTTTTATTCCCCCAGTGTTTCATTCTTTTCCTTACTAGTTGCTGGAGATGCTAACATGATAGATAGGGTCTCTACCTATGTCTGTTGCCAACGTGGCTTTTAATTAACTGCTGTTATATGGGTGGACTTAGAGTTGTAAATATGGTGTCTCAGCTCCCACTTAGCAAGGGAGCAAGGTTTCAGTCTCATCCAGTAGTCTTACCTTTTTTTAAAAATGTTTAATTAAAATGTGTAACATCTGGTTGATCTTGCTTTCTGCTGTCATGGATATTGCTGGCCAGTGGAAGAACTGTTCAGCAGAAGAGGACGTTGCTGGCCGGCAGGCAGAAGCACTGTGAGAGGAACAGAGTGGCAGTCATGGGTGGGAAGGGAAGGGGGTATTAGCTGTGGTAATTTAGGTTTGGTGCAGGGTGTGAGACTGTCTGAAGCAAATTTTATGAAAACAAAAAAAAAGAACCTCTCAGTGTGAATGCTGTTTTCACACTGAGAAGGTTCATAGTTGGGACCAATCTGTGGGTGACCTTACAGCTGTGTGTTATACTGAGTTGACTGCAGTTTGTGGCTGTGTTGTGGCTAACTGCAGATAGTGCCTCTGGAAGACCTTCTGTTTGGATAAATGAGCTGTAGTGAGGATAAACATGATATCCTCACTGCAGGTCAGACCACACTGGAAATATCAAAAATATTTGCCAGGATTTATCCTCACTGGCATTACATACACAAATATGTATATATCACAGTGTCAGTGGCTCAGTAGGTAGCACACTGGCCTCTGAGGCCGGGAGAGCAGAGGACTGTGGGTTCAGTTCCCACATCTGGCACTTGGGTTAATATCCCAGTACTGACACTGTAGTGCAGCATGAGAGGGGTGCTGCACTTCTGAGGTGCCGTCTTTCGGATGAGACGTTAAACCGAGGTCCCATCTGCTTGGATTGGTGGTAGTTCAGGTGGACGTTAAAGATCCCATGGCACTTATCGAAAAAGAGTAGGGGAATTTCCCCGGTGTCCTGGCTAAATTACCCTCATTCACTAAAAAAATACCACCAACAGCTTAATGTGGTTCAAGCTCAGTTGGCATTCATCTGTATCCCCCTCCCCCGGGTCGTGCCTGAAAATAGGCAGGATTTGTCTAGTGCACTTACCCGGTCAACAAAAGCTAAATAAATATATATATATATATATAGAGAGAGAGAGAGAGAGAAATGGCAAGAAAAAAATCTGAAATTTAATTGGCTGAGAGATAGCACATGACCGTGCATCATATCTCAAATAATTCACACACTGTCATGGCTTATTACACACAGACATATATATATATATATATATATATATATATATAAAACAAATATTGATCAGAATTAAGGGCCATAGTGGGCAAATATTGACCCCAAAGGATGAACGACTGCCTGACCACTATTACCAGTATATTGCCTGAAGCAGAAGGCTGAGGGCAATGACTATTGGAGGGCAATAGTTCATCCCAAAGGGTCAAGATGTTCCCACTACAGCCCAAAACAACTCTGGTCAATATCTGTTTTATAAAACCTTGTGAGAGTTACCCTCCCACAGGTAACCTCCTCACTACCCCTCACATGCAGCCCTAATCATTAACTAACATGTGTACATATTACCTCACATAACACCTATTAGATAAAAAAAAAGATTTAAAGTATTAACCTATAGTATGTTCTTTTGCATTACTTTCTCTGCAGGTCTGTTATGGACATATGAACATATGAAATTTGCCACTAGATAAAGACCTAGAGGTCTATCAAGTCTGCTTGAATGTGCAGCTAGCACCCCTTATTCTGCAGCTGCCCCTGCCTTCCACCTTTCCGCTCCATTGACCCTCCCCCTTGTCCTGTCCCATCCCCTTTTGAAGCAGTCCACTGTTCTACTGGATACCACTTCTGCAGGTAACACATTCTACCCAGTTACTACCCTCTCTTTAAAAAAGTGTCTCCTCATCTCCCTCCTGAACTTTCCTCCCTCCAGTCTCATATCATGACCCCTGGTGTCCCTCCCTTACTTTCAACAGCCCTTCTGTACCTGTCTTGTTTATTCCTTTCATGTACTTAAAGGTTTCAATCATGTCCCCCCATCCCTCCTCTCCTCCATTGAGTACATGTTCAACTCCCTCAGCCTCCTGTTGTATGATAAGTCCTCCAGCCACTTGATCATCTTTGTCGCCCCGCGCTTCACCCCCTCCAGTAACTTAATGTCCCTCTTCAGATATGGGTGCCAGTACTGCACGCAGTACTCCAGGTGTGGTCTAACTAATGACCTACACAGTGGCAGAATCACCTCCTCCCGCCTTGAGGATATACCCCACGCAATGCAACCCAGCATTTTGTTGGCCTTTGCAGCTGCCTTCCTACATTGTGCCGAGTTGTTCATTGACCCTGTAATGAGCACCCCCAGATCCTTCTCCTCCTCCTCTGTCTGGGCTAGCTGCACTCCCCCCAGCTGGTAACTTCTCCTTGGATTCTTCACCCCAAAAGGCAGCACCTTGCACTTTTTGGCATTAAACCTCAGTTGCCAGGTGTCTGACCAGGTTTCAAGCTTTGCCAAATCATCCTGCAACCCCTGCCATCCCCCTAGGTCATCCACCACTGCTCCCATCTTGGTATCATCAGCAAACAGACTGATCTTGCTCTTGATGTCCAATGATATGTCTGCAGTGAATATCCCAAACAACACTGGTCCCAACACCGAGCCCTGTGGAACATCGCTCGTCACTACCCTTGGGTGTGCGAGCTCCCCACCCACCACCACCCTTTGTTGCCTTCCCTGAAGCCAGTTCTCTATCCATCTCACCAGCTTTGCACCTGCCCCTGTGCCTTCTAACTTACTTCCCTGCTTCCCATGTGGCACCAAGTTGAATGCCTTACTGAAGTCCAGATACAGGACATCCACTGCATAGCCCTTGTCCAGTTGCCTAGTTACCCAGTCATAATAAATAATAATAATAAATTTATTTGTATGATGTCTTTCCAATGCCAAGGTGCCTAACAATGTAAAAACAAGATATACAACAACAAATGACAGATTAATACAGTTAAAATCAGATACCTTTACAACAAATGCTCCTTTCAATTAACTATGAAAGCTTTTTTCCACAGGTAGGTTTTTAAACCCTGCTTAAATTCCTCCACAGTTGCACACTCTCATAACCAGTGAGGTAGAGAATTCCAAAGGGTGGGGACCGCATACCCAAAAGTTCTACAAGCAGATGACTTCACATTCGCCCTTGGAATCTCTAACAACCCCTCGTTGGGTGAGCAGAGCGGTCGACCAGGGCAGTAGGGAACCAGAAGCTCTTTCAGATAGTCTGGGCCCTGTCCATGTAGGGCTTTGAAAGTCAGTAAACCAACGTTAAAGCTGATCCACCACCAGGTTTGTTTGGCAGGATCTGCTATGTACGAAGCCATGCTGTCTGTTGTCCTGTAGTCCTTTGGCCTCTAGGAGGGCCAACAGCCTCTCCTTCAGAATAGTCTCCATCAGCTTACCCACGATGGATGTGAGGCTCACCGGTCTGTAGTTCCCCGGTTCATCCTTGGGGCCCCTCTTGTGAAGGTGCACCACATGTGTCATCCTCCAGTCCTGAGGTACACACCTCGAGTGTAGTGAGGCATTAAATTGGTCTGCCAAAGGTCCCACAAGGACCTCTGCCAGCTCCTTCAGTACCCTTGGGTGGATGCCATCTGGGCCTGGCACCTTGTCCACCCTCAATGCCTTTAAACCCTCCTGAACTCTGCCATCCGTGATTTCCCCATCTGTCACCTCCTCCCCCCGTTTCTGCCATTCCTCCCCCCTTGGGTATCACCCCCCCTTCTCCTTAGTAAATACTGAGCAGAAGTAATCATTTAGGGCTTTTGCCCTATCGCTCCTTGTTTCCACCCAACCCCTCTCCTAATCCTTACTATGTGGTCCTTACGGCCTTTTCTCCCTGATGTACCTAAAGAAGCCCTTTTCCCCCTTCTGAATGCCTTGTGCCAGCCTGAGCTCTGTAGATGCCTTGGCTCCCCTTACTGCCCGTGTCACTTCCTTCGATTCCGTCAGGTACTCTTCCCTGTTTTCTTGTACCACCTAAAGGCAGCTCTTTTCCTCCTTACCTTTTCCATGACCTCCTTGCTCAACCAGCTTTGTTTCTTAGCCCTAGCCTTCTTGCTTTGGGCCTTGCAGCAGGTTTTGGTTGCCTCCACTATCTCCAGCTTTATGAGCTCCCACCTCTGGTTAGTGCCCATACTAGGTTGAATTCTGGCCTGGTACCCTTTTACCACTTCCCCCATCCTCCTAAAGTTGGCCTTCCTGAAGTCCAGCACTCTTGTGCTGGATTCCACTCCTTCTTTGCCCATGAGAGGTAAACAAACAAGATGGCTTCACAAAGACTTGCTGAAAAATCTATGCTCTAGGGACAAATGCTGGAAAAAGTACAAAGCCTTGGGGCCTACAATCTGACTATGCTACCTACAGAACCCTACGTAACTTCTGCAAAAAACAGGTCAGAACAGCTAAGAGTGCCTATTGTAAAGAATTGCTGCTAGGCTCTGCTGGGGACCCTAGGAAATTCTAAGCCCATGTCAAGACCTTTCTCAGTGCATCCCAGTCAACTAGTACCAGTGACATGGTATTAAATGAAGTACATTGCAATGACTCCAGCACCATTGCTAATTCCTTCAATCAAATGTTCTCAGACCTGTCTCAGTATACCTCTGCCTTCCCATCTCCCCAGGCAGCCTCTCTGCTTGCAACATCAGAACAGTCCACTACATCCAGCTATCCTTCCCAACAAATGTCTAAAACTCCCCCGTTCTACTTCAAGGCAATTTCAAAGACTGAGGTCTTAAAACTATTACGGACTGTCTCTGACAACACTAGCTCTGGATCAGATACACTTGAGCCTCGGCTCCTGAAACTAGCAGTGCCATACATAGCCTCCCCTCTGGCTAGAATTTTCACCTTGTCTCTCTCCAATAGTCAAGTTCCTGACCTCTGGAAGATTGCTCGTGTAATGCCGGTCCTTAAAAAAGGTGATACCAAGGAGATTACTAACTATAGGCCTATAGCCATCCTAAGTAAAATTCTGGAAAAACTTGTTGCAAATCAAACCATTGACTACCTCATAAAGTACAGCCTTCTCTCTGGCACTCAACATGGCTTCTGAAAAGGTCACAGTACCTCTACAGCACTTCTCAAATTCACTACCAATGCGTTTACCAGTATGGATGCTGGCCAGCTAACGGGGGCAGTTTTTACAAAGGCCTTTGATCTTGTTGATCACCCCCTGCTCCTCTCCACTCTTTGCAGTCGGAGCTTTTCACCCCCAGTTGTCGCCTAGTATGGAAGCTATCTATCAAATAGCACTCAAATTGTGAAATTCAACTCCTCTTTATCTGATGGTGACACCATCAATATTGGGGTTCCCCAGGGCTCTATTCTGGGACCTCTCCTTTTCTCACTTTTTATCAATAACACAGATGAGGGTTTTCTTTCATGCTCATCTATTCTCTATGCAGATGATCTTGTACTCTATTCAAGCTCTGATAAGGTCGCCAGCAAAAATACACCCATCTCTTCAGATTTCACAAATGTCCAAAATTGGCTTTCTGCACATAAGCTTGTACTTAATGCTTAGAGAACCCAAGCAAAGTTATTTGGATCTGTCCCTAAACTTAGGACATGTCAAACTCCCGTTTTAGTGCAAAACCACAGTGGCACACAAATAGAATGCGTTACATCTTTTAAGTACCTGAGAATTCTTCTGGACCAATCCCTGGACTTCAGCCTGTATATGCAATCTGCCTGCAAGGCAGTGAATGCTAAACTGGGGTCGCCATGTCCAGTTTCATGTTGACCTCTGCTAAACTTGCTATTGCCAGAAGCATATTACTCCCTGCCCTCACCTCACGGTACGCCGACCTTTGCTGCCACACAAAACCATCCTTCATAAGTGGGATGTCACTTATAATAATATCTGTCGATACACCTCCTCGTCACCACGGCTTAAGCACACGCTGCCAACTGTACAGGGACCTGGGCTGGTTATCCCCTCAGCTTGCCGTCAATACTCTCTTGGCTCCCTGATTGACTCTGTACTCAGAAACCAGACCCCTTCAGTGCTCGCGACATAGCTGGTACCTCAAACCTCCTCCTATAGACTGCGATCGGTAGATAAATCCCTGCTGAATGTACCTAGATATAAAACATCAAAAGGCTCTGTTGCCTTCAATCACTCTGCTCCTAAGCTTTGGAGCTCTCTCCCCCAAGCACTTCGAATATCTGGATCCCATGACAGCTTCAAAAAGGAGCTACGCTTACATCTATCCCTTGCTGATCTCTGCACTTGTTTTAATCCTCCCTAATCCACTCACCTGCCAGATGCTGCCTGGCCTAACTTTAACCGTCCTACCTCATAGCACTTCTTACCCTTACAATGTCCTTGAGAGCAAATCTACCCCAACTCTCCCCCCCCACACCTGAGTCTTGTTTCAGATGCTGTGATAATGCATCCTGCCCAGTCAGGAATTTGCCCTTGCCTTGTTTCGCTGCCTATTTGAGTCTTCATTGTTGTGACTAATTTGAACAATATTTCTTTGCTGCTGTGTTGTGGTATCCCTTCCTAGACTGCGTAGGTTTTCTCTGCCTAAAAATTCTATGTGAATTGCATTGATTGTTATTGTCCTGGCTGCATGTATTCATTACTACCAACTGTTTTGGCCTATGCTATTGTAATTTCATTGTACTCATGCTATGTACCTGTCTTTGATTGTTTTACTGTCCCAGGTCGTGCCTGAAAATAGTCATTTCATGGCTAGTGCACCTACCCGGTTAACAAAAACTAAATAAATATCCAATGTGAGCCATTGTGAGTGGTGGTCACTCCCTGACAGTGGTTCTTCCACCATAAGTTCTTTCACAAAGTCCCCATTTGCCAGCACAAGGTCAAGGGTATTCCCTAACCTGGTTGATTCACTGACCATTTGCATCAGGAAGCTGTCTTGGAAGGCATCCAGCAGTATCGGCTCCCTTCTATTCCTGGTTGTTGGGGTACTCCAGACCACTCCTGGCATGTTGGAGTCCCCCACAATCACCACACTACCCTTCTCGCAGGTCCTCCTGATCTGTCCCGCTAGTTCCCTGTCTTACTTCTCCATCTGAGAGGGCGGCCTGCACACCACTCCCATTCTAAGAATCCTATTCTTGGAATCCTGGATTTGCATCCAAAGTGACTCCATACTACCCTCCTCCCCTTCCTCCATTACACACTTCAGTCCTTCCTTCACATATAGTGCCCCCCCACTTTCCCAGTCACCCTGTCCCTGTGAAATAACCTGTACCCTGGTATAGACAGGTCCCAGTCATTGTATTGGGTGGCCCATGTTTCTGTTTTTGGGCACTGGAAGTATCTCTGAAAAAGTTACTGATCTTCCTGCCCCCTCACACAATTGCCCTAGTTCCTCAAACCTCCACCGGACTATATCTACTGTCTTGGGGGAAGACTAGGTTTGCTGGCCAAGGCACCTAGCTTCACCTGAGCTCTTTCCTTCTAGGTTGCTTGAAAGGACAGCAAAGAACCTTACCAGAGCAAGGGAAAGGATTAAGACTCCTTTTGGCTAGGCAGATTTACTGTGTGTTGTTATTTTTATTTTGTACTCACAGGGATTGTTACTGTTTGTTGCTAACATTTTATTGTTTTGTTTTTCTCTGATTCAAATTGTTGTTGTTGGGTGTACCTTCTGCTGCATTACAAGGTGTGCCTACAGGTGTGTACTAACAGATTACTGCTGCAATCTTCTGATTCAAATTGTCTTTTGCAAGGTATATCTTCTGTTACTGCCTTATTTTTCTCTGTAGCAAAGTGTTTCTTACAGGGTACCTGGGAGACATCTGACCATTACCCCTGGCTGGAGATAGGTATCAGCTCCCAATCATGGAGTCTCACTGAGAGACACTGACTGCATTGCTAAAATTGTTCAGGAAGCAGGAGAAAACATTGACATCCTGGTACACATAGGGACTATCGATCTCACAGCCGGTCAGTTGTGGAGACCAAGGAACACCTGACCAGGCTGGGTGACAAACTATCATCCATTTCGTCTGCATCTCCTTCTCTGAGATCCTGCCAGTCTGGGAGAGGGGGGCAGATGGACAGAAGGTCAGAGAAGGGGAGATAGGGGAGCTAAATACTTCTATGAAATTATTACAGGTGGTGCTTTACAGGTTTTACAGTTTTATCTATCATTAGGATAAGCTTTCAGGGTTACTGCATTTGTTGCTGACTGACTGTTTCTGCTCTTACCTCCTTGTTTCATTCATCCGTGGTTCTTCTTTTTCTGCAGGGGAAGGGCCCAGCCACTCACCCCCATCCCCAACCACCCCACACTACACTCCTTTTATAGGGTAGCACAGTCGTGACATTTCCTGTGGTAAAGCAGCAAGGGGCGGATTAGTGGGGCATCCACAAGGTGATCTCATTTACGGGGGCACTAGTAATTTAACTTGTTATAACAAGTTATACAGAAACAAACAAACACAAAATCCAACTTTTGCTTTCATTTTCTTCCTTCTAATTACTCTGACCAGGTTGTAAACCCAGCAATTTATCTGGAATGGATATTATTAACAGCAGGTACTGCGGAACACTTTTCAGAAGGACAGTCTTACAGGTTTTAGGACACTGTCCTACATGCTGGGCCATTGGAGATCTTAGGGCTCAGCTCCGGGCACATGGGCAGAGATTACGTGCCTCAAATTTCGTATTCAAGAGGAAATATATTATAAGAACCACCCGCCATTTCCCCAACATCCAACAGATGCTCCTCGACCACAGAGGGTAGTTGGTCTGGGAGGTTGGCAGGTGGTTAGGAGGGGCAAATCAGGTGCCCTATCATTCAGTGCTCTCCAACATATTACCTCCACAAACCATATAAAAACTACAAACGGGTATCTGCCTCTGTCTCCGAAATCAAACAAAGGGGCAGAGGACACTGCAGAGCAGAACACTGTAGCTAGCACAACAAAACTCGCCCAATCAGAAACCAAAACAAAAAAAGCAAAAAGGAAATCCAAAAAACTTTTAATCATAGGAGACTCCATGATTAGGGGAGCTGATACCTATCTCCAGCCAGGGGTAATGGTCAGATGTCTCCCAGGTACATCAGCATGGAGAGACACTGACTGCATTGCTAAAATTGTTCAGGAAGCAGGAGAAAACATTGACATCCTGGTACAGATAGGGACTACTGATCTTGCCAGCCGGTCAGTTGTGGAGACCAAGGAACACCTGACCAGGCTGGGTGACAAACTATCATCCATTTCGTCCGGCATCTCCTTCTCTGAGATCCTGCCAGTCTGGGAGAGGGGGGCAGATGGACAGAAGGTCAGAGAAGGGGAGATAGGGGAGCTAAATATGTGGCTCAAGGGCTGGTGCCAGGAAAAAGCACACAAATATGTAAGGAACTGGCAACAGTTTTGGGAACGAAAGTTCTTTAAATTTGATGGACTGCATCTGACTAAGGAGGGAGTCAGTGCATTGGGGCAGAAATGTGACGTCTTTGCAGAATATTTAAACTAGCAAATTGGGGAGAGGGGTGCAGCACCCCATACGTCGAATGGGAAGAACACCCTTCCCCCCTCAGCTAGTGGTCAAACAGGAGTTCAGCATGTTTGCAGTTCATTTGCATCACTAGGTAAGGAAAAAGGTCCAGCTCCCCATACAATGCACAGAGGAAATGCCAGACCTCACCCAACAACTAACACACCGAAATCTGGCCAATGGAAAATCATGTACACAAATGCTCTCAGCCTGGGAAACAAGATCACAGGCCTACAGGCAATAATGACAGAGGCTAATCTGGACATAGTAGCAATTAGTGAGATGAGGTTTACCAGTCACCACACTTGGGAGACTTCAGTACCTGGCTATGTACTGTTCAGAAGAGACCGAGGTGCAAAAAGGAGTGGAGTTGCCCATATGTCAATGAAAATATCAAAGCTACTGAAATTCAGAATACACATAAGCAGCCAGAAGAACTTTGGGTCACCCTGGAAACAGGAAATGGGACAGTCATAAGAACTGGGGTTGTCTACAGGCCCCCAGACCAGGGAGAGGACATAGACACATTACTGTTAGAAGATATACAAAACATGACAGCTAAAGGGGAGGTTCTGATAATGGGAGACTTCAACATGCCAGATACAGATTGGTCAATACCAGCATGAACATCTGCCAGAACTAGACACATGGTGGATTCCCTGCAAGGGAGGGCCTCAAACAACTGGTACAATAACCCACAAGAGACAGGGCTATCCTAGATCTAGTACTGACTAACAGGGAAAGCATCACAGATCTCCAGGTAGAAGGTCACCTGGGAGCCAGTGACCATGACATGGTATGGTTCAATTTGGCCACTACAACAAAATCATCCCATTCCAAGGCAAAAATTTGGGACTTCAGAGGAGTTGACTTTGATAAGATGGCCAACAGAGTTACGTCAGCACTGGCAAAAAAGAAATACAGGTGAGGGAGTACAGGCAAATTGGGCAAGCATTAAGGATGCAGTGCTTGAAGCAACATCCCGTTGTGTTAGAGAGAGAAAAGGAAGTGCAAAAGAAGAAGGAAACCACTTTGGTCCTCAAATACAGTAGCAGAAAAGGTCAAAGCTAAAAGGCTGGCCTTCAGGAAATATAAGGGAACACAGCGTGATGAAGATAGGGAGGCATACCAAACTTCCCTAAGGGAAGCAGGGAAGGCAGTAAGGCAGGCAAAGTCCCAAACTGAGGAAACATTAGCACAAACAGTAAAAGTAGGTGACAAGACTTTCTATAGATACATTAGTGAAAGGAGAAAGTCCAGAGGGGGTTCTGCTAAGATCAAAGGAGATAAGAGGGTGTGTGAGGGGGAGGATCATGTAAAAGCATCTATCCTAAATAGATACTTTTGCTCAGTATTTACTGAAGAGAAGGTAGGGCAGGGCCCACAGCTCAGTACCATGGACACAGGCGGTAGGGAGGTGAGCACTAGTCCCTTCACAAATGAAAAGGGTCCTACAAGAGCTTGATAAGCTCAGGGTGGACAAGGCAATGGGACCTGATGGCATACATCCCTGGGTACTAAAGGAGCTAAGGGTGGAACTAGCAGAGCCATTATCAGAACTGTTTAGTGAGTCTCTGAGCACAGGAGAGGTCCCAGAAGACTGGAGAAGGGCTCATGTGATCCCGCTCCACAAGAGTGGTAGCAGGGAGGAGGCAGGGAACCACAGACCAGTCAGTCTTACCTCAGTAGTGGGCAAGATTATGGAGGCACTCCTTAAGGAAAGGATAGTGCAACACCTGGAATCCATAGGAGCACGGGATCCAAGACAGCATGTGTTTACGAAAAGAAGGTCCTGTCAAACTAATCTCATAGATTTCTTTGACTGGGTAACCAGAGTGGTGGACCAAGGGGGAGCAGTTGATGTCACCTACCTTGACTTCAGCAAAGCTGTTGACACTGTTCCACATAGAAGATTGGTAAACAAGCCGAGTAGGCTCGGGGTAGGTCAGAAGTTGGTCAACTGGGTGGCAAACTGTTTGACAGGCAGAAAACAGAGAGTGGTGTGGTAAACGGTATACAGTCAGAAGAGATGCAAGTCACAAGTGGGGTACCTCAGGGATCAGTCCTGGGGCCAGTCCTCTTCAATATCTTCATCAGTGACATTGCAGATGGACTGGAGGGTAAGGTTTGTCTGTTTGCAGATGGCGCCAAGATCTGCAACAGAGTAGATGATCCAGATGGGTGGGCAGAATGAGAAGAGATCTGGATAAACCAGCAAAATGGTCGGAAGAGTGGCAACTAGGGTTTAATACAAAGGAGTGCAAGATCATGCACATAGGGAAGAGAAACTCTGAAGCCACCTATAGGCTGGGAGGGGAGTTGTTAGCAGTCACAAGGGAAGAAATAGACTTGGGCGTCATCATCGCTGATGACCTGAAATCATCCAAGCAGACCACTAAAGCAGTAGGTAAGGCTAGGGGGATGTTAGGGTGTATTAGTAGGGGTATCACAATTTGGAAGAGGGAGGTAATAATCCCTCTTTACACGACACTGGTTATGCCCCATCTGGAGTACTGCGTGCAGTACTGGAGGCCACACCTTCACAAGGACATTAACCAAATTGAGGCAGTCCAGAGAACGGCAACCAAAATGGTGCAGGGACTGCATCAAAAAACTTATGAGGACAGATTAACGGAGCTCAATATGTATATCCTAGAGCAAAGGCGGGAGGGAGGTGATATGATCAAAACATTCAAACACCTTAATGGCATTAACAAGGTGAAAGAGTCTAACATGTTTCAATATAAGAAAAATAGCAGGACAAGAGGACACAGCATGAGATTAGAGGAAGGCCAATTAAGGGGTAATGTGAGGAAGTTCTTTTTCACAGAAAGGGTGGTGGATGCATGGAACATCCTATCTCAGGAAGTGGTGGATATGAATACAGTGCAGGGCTTCAAACAGGCATGGGATAGGCATAAGGGAGCAATACAGATGAGTATGAATAGATAAGCCATTGACAGAGCAATGGCCGATGGCACATTTATAAGGTAGAAAAAGAAATGGGCAGACTGGATGGGCCTTGCGGCCCTTATCTGCCATCAACTTCTATGTTTCTATGTTTTGTCAGCCAAGTCGTTCATCCCAAGATGTATAATTAAATGATGCTTGTCCCTACCCCTTTTAGCATATTTCAGAACAGGTTGTCCCACCCTTTCTGCTGTCGTTCCTGGCTGGCCTCCACCCAAATGCGACTATGCCTCTCCCCCTTGCTACCCCACCTGACTCCTCTTAATATTGAGTCCCCCAGCACTAAGATTCCACCCCTCTTACTCCCCGCTTGTTTCCATTCATCTCCATCTCTCATTCCCATCTCCTCTTCTTCCTCCTGCACATTTTTTCCCCCTGTTGCAATTTTCCCAGCAGAACTTCCCCCCGCTCCAGTTTGGTCCAGGCATTTATCAATTTCTCCTCCAATTGCATCACCTCCCTCCTCCTTCTTCCCCTCTAGCAGTGTAAAACTATTTTCTGAAGACCCTTCACAAATGTTATTCTTGGTGTTTAATTTCTTGATCTCTCACAAGTTGCTTTCTTTCAGGTCACTACCCCAACCCATGAACTGACCAAATGTGGCCGGGGTGAGAGCAGGAGCTGCAGAGCTCTCTATCTGTGCTTCTCTCCCTGCTCCCATTGGTGATCACACCGTGGCTAATGTTACTCAGCCAAAACAAGTAAGTACAAGAGAAGTACAAAGTAAATAAGAAGCACAAGTAACAAGAAATAAGTACAAGAGACCCATATGATTCTCTAGCTGGCACATGAAGCGGTCAGTGCTAAAAGGGGAGCATTCTATGGATATAAAAGGAGTTGGAGGAGGAAGAGTGGGAGAAATACATTCAAAAACATAGAGAAGCAAAGAGAGCAGTAAGGGAGACAAAAGCAGCCATGGAGCTGAGGATTGCTAAAGGGATTCATTCTGGGGAAAACTATTTCTTCTGTTACATCAGGGAAAAAAGAAAGGGGAGGATTGTTAGGTTGGTAGATGACGATAAGGTAATTGAGGATGATGGGCAGAAGGTCATTGTCCTTAACAACTACTTCTGTTCTGTTTTCACCAGGAAGGGTGTGGGCCCCCTACCTGAAGCTGGCATCAATGCAGCAGCTAAAGGAATCCCAGGGATGGAAACCCCAGTATTCACCAAAGACAGGGTCCGGAAAAGGCTGGCAGCTCTCAAGATAGATAAGGCCCCCGGCCCAGGTGAGATACATCTAAGAGTGCTGAGGGTGTTGGATGAATAACTGGCTGATCCCCTAGCACATCTGTTCAACAGCTCACTGTAGACAGGGGTAGTACCCAGAGACTGGAGAGTGGCCAATGCTGTACCACTCTATGGGGGGGGGGGTCAGAAGGAGGTGGGAAACTACAGGCCAGTTAGTCTCACATCTGTTGTGTGGAAACTGATGGAGACCCTAATCAAGCAAAACCTTGTGGACTACCTGGAAAAAAAATGGTCTCCAGGACAACAAGCAGTATGGGTTTGTGTCAGGAAGGTCATGCCAGACCCGCCTTATTATCTTCTTCGGCTGGGTGACAAGAGAACTGGATAGGGACCACACAGTGGATCTCCTCTACTTTGACCTCAGTAAGGCATTCAACTCAGTGTTGCATAGGTGTCTGCTGAAGAAGTTGGAAGACCTCAGTATGGCAAAGGACATAGTCAGCTGGGTGGGAAATTGGCTTAATGGTAGGCAACACAGGGTCGTTGTCAGCAAGGCGAGGTCAACAGAAGGGGAGGTCACAAGTGGGGTACCACAGGGATCAGTCCTGGGCCCGGTCCTTTTAAACATGCTCATTAGTGACATTGGTGAAGGACTCCAGAGCAAGCTTGCTCTCTTTACTAACGACACCAAGCTTTGCAGAAGGATGGATAGCATCAAGAGAGTTAGGGAACTGCAAAATGACCTACAAAGGCTAGAGAGATGGTCAAAGGTGTGGCAGCTGAAGTTTAATGCAAAAAAAGTGTCATGTAATGTAGCTGGGGAACGGGAACCCCTGGACAGAGTACTGGCTAAATGAGGTTTAACTTAGTACCACTACAGAAGAGCAGGACCTGGAAGTCATTATTTGTGACACCCCAAAACAGTCAAACCAGTGCAACAATACCTACAGCAAAGCAAGCAAGATGCTGGGGTGTATAGGGAGGGGTATAGATAGTAGGAGCAGGGAGGTGATCCTCCCCCTTTATCAGTCCCTAGTGAGGCCACACCTGGAATACAGTGTCCAGTTCTGGAGCCTTTATCTAAGAACGGACAAGGACAGGCTACAGACCATGCAGAGAAGGACAACAAAGATAATACAGGTCCTCCAGGGAGTCTCCCATGAGGAGGGTCTGAGAGCGCCAAACATGTACTCACTGGAGGCCAGAAGACAGTGAGGGGCGGGGGGGATATGACTGAAACTTTTAAGTTCCTGAAAGGCACAAATAGAGTGCCCGGTACAGAGCTATTCAATAGGAGCACAAACTCAGCAACACACAGGCATGGATAGAAACTGTGAGGAGGGAGCTTCCAGGGGGATGTCAGGAAGTACTACTTTACTGAAAGGGTGGTGGAGCCATGGAACAGTCTGCCTGCTGAGGTGGCGGGAGCAAGGACTGTGGAGGGTTTCAAACATGGACGGGACAGAATAAGGGCACAAAACATTAGCTCAGCTCCAAGTGCAGGGGGAGGGAGGGAGGGAAGAGCTGTAGGAGAGGAGGTAGGTCCCCCGAGTGACACTAGGTTCTGAGAAACTTTAGGCAGACTCGATGTACCCTAGGTCTTTTTCTGCCATCACATTCTATGTATCTATGTATCTGTTTTTTTTTTTTATTTAAACAGAAAAAGTACTGCAAAGTGCTTTGTACTTGCATGCCTACCCTCACCTGCCAGCTCCCTTCTGCCAACTGCTGGCATGGCGTACGTCTGCAAGGGCAGGCATGGAGGTAATTTCCTAACATTTTTAAAGTGCACGTGGTGTGGTCTGTATTTCCCCTCTTTCCAGCCAGCTCCATTCAGCCACTGCTTGTTAGTTTGGACACAGCAGTCGGGTGGTCTTTTAGCCACCACAACAACCTGCTAAAATTCTCCCATTTCAGCTGCTTTTGAGCAATATCAGTCTGAGTGGCTAGTTCACGCACTGTGCACTTTTTGTTTTAGGCATATACCTGATGAATGAGAAGGGATATGGCTGTGGATAGGTAGTCGGGGTGGCAAGTGTAAATCTTGCCATAATCAGGTGTGAATGGGTAGGTCACTAGACTACCAGGGAAACTGTACAGTGGGAGTTGAAGGGGAACACCTAGCATCATGGAATTCTGCATGGTCTTTTAGCCACCACACCAAACTACTGAAACCCTCCTGTTTCAACTGCATTACAGCAATGTATTTTTTTAATCACCTCCTTGTTTATGTGCCTCTGCAGCACTACCGGCAAGGGGCATCCAGCCACCAGCCCCCACCGCCCCGGAGAGCAGCAGGCTCACTCGCATGGTGGGAGGTCTGGTGTGGCCGCCCCAACCCACTGGAGGGTCTCTCCTTACCTCTCCAGGCTGGATCAGACCTCCCAGCGCAATTCCATGACAGTTCTCTGGGTCGGTGGGAGCACGGCCATCAAGTTGCTCAGTCGCATCCAGACTTTCCGCCATTTTTGTCCCCAGGAGCCAGCAGTCCAATGGTGTGCTGTGCATATGCGGACATCTTGTCATGCTCTATCCCTTGGCACTGCAACTGTGCTGCCCCCAGTCATCAACAGGGGGCCACTCCAGCATGATGTGCTTCCCCAGCCCACCCCAGAGGGAGGTTAGCAGTCCAGGGATGCTCAATCCACCCTCTCCCCTGCCAACCCCCAGCGGCCCAAGTCTGTTCCCAAACCCTGCTCACTGGTGTGGTGCAAAGTGTGGCATCCAGCGCCTCAACACTCAGCACCACAGAGTCGGTGCTTTAGAGCAATTTAAGTTCAAGCAGCTTGTTCACTGTGCACTTTTTGTTTGAGGTATGTGTCTGCCGGTTGTGAAGGGTATTGCTGTAGGTGGGGGAGAGGGATGGCAAGTGTAAATCTCGCCATACTCGGTTGGGAAGAGGAAGGCCACCACACTACCAGGGAAAATGTACAGTCAGAGCCAGAGAAGAGGAACACCTAGCAGTATGAAATTTTCATTTAATTTTTAAGTTACAAAAAAAGAAACAGAAGCTTGGAGCTGATCACACAGGAGACTACTGTAATCTTGATGTATCTCTGAGGAACAACCAAGGGGGGGCATTATAAGGGATGATTGACAGGTTGACTGGGCAGTAGTTCAAAATGCCATTGTCCACTCCAGAGAAACATTGGCCAGTTTCAAATTGCACTATTGCATTATTCTGCGATAACCAGACAGTCGACAGTAATGGGACAGTAGCTCTGCATTCTCATTGGCTAGATTGAATAATGGGACAGTAGCTCTGCATTATCATTGGCTAGACTGAATAATAGGACAGTGGCTCTGCATTGTCATTGGCTAGACTGAATAATGGGAGGGGTGTTATGACTCTGCAAGTCCATTTTACTTGAGTTCAATTCCATTTTACTGGAAGTTTTGTTTACATTTTATTTTAGACTAAAAGGCTTGTGAGCAAAATGCCCGTTTAGTAATACAAAAACATTTACGTGAAAGTGCTAAGAAATGTAAGAACAGAACATTGAGAAAAAACTTCTAAATCTTGAAAAATTGTTATCTGCTGTGAACTGCTCTATACATTTGATACAGTAAAGCACATTTTCAATACTAACCTCCAAGTCTGCATGTCTTTTCTTCTTACAAATCAGTCACTTTTCCAGTATAATAGTGATGACACCTTTGGCTTCAGTGTTTATTGACCACCTGGTCTGGTTATTACCTCATAAACCCAACACACTATGGTGTTATTGCTATTATATACACATGTGGGATTAAACAAGGTTATCCATGTGTCATAACCATCACTTGGGGTATATATCAGAGTATAACCACATATCACTGGAGTGCAGTATTACATGGTCTTGGCATTAAAAAATAGGGGTGAGAGAAAGTGGCTTGTGGTAAATTGGGTTCTGCTTTGATTCTGGACCTATTTCTTCATTTCAAATTCAAGAGTTCAACAGTTTGACCAAAATCTTTGGCTAATAATGTAGTAATTGGCAGAAAGGTAAAGCAGGCCACAAAAAGTGTGTGTGAGGGTATTAAAACCTTGGTGTCCAGTGATAATGATTAAACAATAATTGCGATGCCAAGAAAGGTGAACGCAAAACAGCGTGGCCAGTTACGGCGACTTGCACATAATGGCAATCGTCGAAACAGTGACCTATGGCTTTTCCTCCTCCCCAAGTTGCATCCCCCTGGAGTTGGTAATTTTTAGTAAGGGAAGTGCAGGAGAAAAGCCCCCCCCCAAAAAAAAATCCACTGTGCAGTTCATTGCCATTTCAACGATCACCTTAATGTGCCAGTCGCCATAAGTGGCCTCGCTGTTTTGCATTCGCCTTTCTTGGCGTCATGATTATTATTTTGCTGTCATCACATAAAACCACCTTGGTGTCCAGTGATAATGTGAAACAATAATTGTGATGCCAAGAAAGGCAAACACAAAATAGCGAGACCAGTTATGGCAACTGGCACATTACGCTGATCGTCAAAACGGTGACCTATGGCTTTTCCTCCTCCCCAAGTTGGGCCCCCCTGGAGTTGGTTATTTTTGTATGGGGAGGTGCAGGGGGAAAGCCCCCCAAATAATCCACTGTGCAGTTTGTTGCCATTTGGACAATCACCGTACTGTACCAGTCACCGAAAGTGGCCTCGCTGTTTTGCATTCGCCTTTCTTGGCATCATGATTATTGTTTTATTGTTATGACATAAAACCTAAAACCTTGAGGTGAACAATGAAGGTTTACTGTATTACTCTAACTTTCTTACAGCAGGTGGTGTAGGCATGGCACTGCTGGAGATTGCTGTGCTTGTGGAGGTGTGACAGAGACTGCAACCCACGGTCATGACCAGCTAAGACAGAGTAATAAGTGCTCATTGCTGACCCCTGACAAAAAGAATGCATCAAAATACGAAACACAGAGAATAACACATGGTCAACCATGATCAACCTGGCTGTGTTTCCTTCTAGTGGCTCTAATGACATCAAAGGGACCTTGAAAGTGAAGCTTGGGAGGTCTCTGATGTCATCAGAACCCCAAGATGGGGCCAGCCCAGTGGTGTGGAAGGATGAGGTTTGGGGTGCCTCATCTCCTGCCATGCTGGCAACCTGAGTTTGGAAATTAATTTGGGTCACTGAGGGGCTGGCCAGGGGGTGAGGACAGAGTGTCCCTAGGACTGCTTTCCTCCCTCAGAGAGGGGGTATATGTGTTCCACTCAGTGACTTCCACCTAGTTGGATCTGTATGTCAGTGCAGTGGGAAAGGGCACTTACCAACAGATGCCAGGGGCCTTTCCATGGAGGTGGAGTGTGCACAAAGTGTCATTGCATGAAGTGAGACCTAAGAGTGAAAAATATAGTGGAAAAACCCACCATGCCTAGATGACAGCCTAACCCCCTGCAGACTCCCACCAGCAACTGTGCTGCTCCGAAGGCAGAGGACTCTGGAGCAAGATGGTAAGTCCCAGAGAAGCCGGGTGATGGGGCTTGTAGGGGGCTGTGCCAGATAGGGGCTGGAAGGGGAAATAGGAGAAAAACTACTGATAAGAAAAGAACTCTCTTTAACAAATCTTGGGAGGATGGGGTGGTACCCAAGGACTGGAGGAGGGCAGATGTGATTCCTCTTCACAAAAGTGGGAGCAGGACAGAGGCAGGAAACTACAGACCAGTTAGTTTGACCTCAGTGGTAGGGAAAATGATGGAATCACTTCTGAAGGAAAGAATTGTTGAGTACCTAGAGGCCAGTGGGGCACAGGACCCAGGGCAGCATGGATTCACGATGGGAAGGTCATGTCAGATGAATCTAATAGATTTCTTTGACTGGGTGACCAAAGTAGTAGACCAGGGAGGGCTGTGGACATGGCCTACCTAGATTTTAGCAAGGCATTTGATACAGTCCCACACAAAGATTAATACACAAGATAGCCAGCCTTGGAGTGGGTCCCAAGGTGGTAGCCTGGATAAAAATTGGCTAGACAACAGGGCGTAAAGGGTAGTAGTAAATGGAGTACACAGTGAAGAAAGGAGGGTTACTAGTGGGGTACCGCAGGGTTCAGTACTGGGACCAGTCCTTTTTAATGTCTTTATAAGTAACATTGCAGAGGAACTGGAAGGAAAAGTATGTCTCTTTGCAGATGACACAAAGATCTGCAACAGGGTTGATACACAAGATGGAGTGGAAAGGATGAGAAGGGACTTGGCAAGGTTGGAGGAATGGTCAAATGTATGGCAGCTCAGATTCAATGCAAAGAGTGCAAGGTAATGCACATGGAAACAAAACCAGGGAAGCATACACAATGGGGTGAGATACTGACAACAGTAAAAATGGAAAGGGACCTGGGGGTAATTATATCAGATGACCTAAAAGTGAGCAAGCAATGTGAGAAGGCAGTAAGGAAGGCTGGGGGGATACTGAGATGCATAGGAAGAGCCATCAATAGTAGAAAACAGGAAGTTGTTATCCCTCTGTACAGACAGTTGGTGAGACCTCATCTGGAGTACTGTGTGCAGGTCTGGAGACCCTATCTCCGCAAAGACATAGACAGAGTGGAGGCTGTCCAGAGGAGATCAACCAAAATGGTGCAGGGTCTGCACCAGAAGACATACGAAGAAAGACTAACGGAGCTTAATATGTATACCCTTGAGGAAAAGAGGAGACAGGGACATGATAGAAACTTTCAAGTACCTCAAGGAATTAACAAAGTCCAAGAGGGTAGCATCTTCCAGAAAAAGAGATGTGCAAAAACAAGGGGGCACAATTTGAAGATAGAGGGGGGACGGCTCAGAGGTAATGTGAGGAAGTATTTTTTCACTGAGAGGGTTGTGGATGCGTGGAATAGCCTCCCTGAGGAGGTCGTGTAGTCAAGAACAGTGAGGGACTTCAAGAATGCATGGGACAGGCATAAGGCAGTCCTAGTGGGGGGTAGGAGGAAGTAAGCTGTTGATTAACTAGGATCTGCAGCTTATCTGTTAGGTAGGAAAATGGGCAGACTAGGTGGGCCAAGCGGTCCTTATCTGCCTTCAGATTCTATGTTTCTATGTTTCTAACCCTGAGATGAAAACACAGCCGAGTTGTACATGGCTGCCCATGTATTATCTTGTATAGCATATGGTTTGAAACATAAAATAAAGAAAATTAAGTTTTTCCTTTTCAAAAAACCATCAGTGAGGTATCCTCCTCTATGTCCGCTCTACCCTTTCAACAATGGAAACTGATATGCCAATTTTAAATAACTCTTCAGGTGAGTCAATATTTGTATCCCTTACTCTGAGCCTGATAAAGTCTCTCTGCATTGGATGCATGCAACTTCCCTCAAACAGTACTGCCCAATCACTAACCTCCCTCACTACCTGTCTTGCTGACCTGACCCACAAGGAAGCTATAGTCCGTGGTGACTTTAATTTAAATTGGCTTAGTCTGAATCAGAAAGGGATCACGTCTTCTCTCGCAGACGCACATCTTGCTGAGTTAATTGAGGAAACTACCAGCCTTAACTGTAAATCATGGAACCATATGCTCTTTGACTGGGTCCTTATCAATACATCTGACAGAATCAAAACTGCTGGGATCCTTCCTGATTCCCTCAGTGAACACTTGCCTGTGTATTGCATTTGGGAAAAATAACTTTCCCAATCCCCTGCCTAAAATTATAGCAGCCAGAGACCTATCTCATTTTGGTGAGACTGCTTTTATCAAACAGCCTAAATGCCATAAACTGGAGACCAGTAAAATACCTCCCAGATGTGGACCAGGACCTTCACAACCTTATAAATAACTTTAATGGTGTAGTCAACAAACATGCCCCTGTAAAATGACACTGGGCCAAAGGTCTGTGTGTCAAATGGATCAACAGTGACTACTGGAAAGCCTTGAGGCTTTGTGATAAGGCTTGGGAGCACTATAAGAAGTCTGGCCAATCATCTGACTGGCATACCTACAGAAACCTAAGAAATGCCTGTAAAAATGGTCTTTAGAGTGTTAAAGGGACTTACCTTAAGTCCCTGAAGATTAAAAATCTGTCAAATCCAAAGAATTTCTGGTCCCAAATAAACCTGCTACTCAAAGATCGGTCCAACATTTCCTCTGGGGAAATGTCCACCAATGGACAAGCTCTCTCTGATCCCTTATCCATTGCCTCTGGGTTTAATGATTTCTTTACAGATACCTAGATAGGATTAAGACTCCCATAAGGGTCAACTCTGATAGCTCCCCGCCTCCTCATCAGCCACCCATCTAGCACTGCAACCCAAGTTCCACTTTAAATTAGTAACCAGAAATGAAGTTTTTAAAGAGCAGCTGACACCTTTGGGAAAACACTGGAAAACACAATAGCTGGATGCAATTCAGCTTGTATTTCATATATCTTCTATAGATGTTTCCTCTCTGTTATTTATTACTGAAGAAATTTTCACAACAAACAAGATTATTTATCCCTTAGAGTTCTCTATCTCTGTGGCTTACTCCCTACATTAAATTGTAATGCTCTGTTGTGACACCACAGTCTGTTGTCATGGGAATAACTGTGATATCACAGAGTATTATGATATCAGGTTGGAAAAAAGTAATAGGAGCTGATAAACCCTCAAGAAACAACTATCCTGTTTTTATGCATATATCTTCAGTAATAAATAATGGGGGTAAGAAATGCTGAGCTAATTAAAAATACAAGCCACTTTATGTCCAAATATTGTGTCTTTCAAAGCTCTTCTTTCTTGAGGTGTCAGTAGCTCTTTAAGCATATCAAAGGCATAAGAAGTGATGGCTCTCCTAGCTTTGATGCCCTAGAACCCAAGTTCTTTCATGTTGCTGCACCCATAATTGCCACCTTTATCATGCACCTTATTAAAAAACATTCCTTTTGCGCTCTGTCCATGAAAAATGGAAAGTGGCACTTGTGGCCCCTATCCACAAAGGGGGCAAAGAGACTTGATAGAAAACTACAGCCCAATCTCTCTGCTCTGTACAGTTGCAAAAATCCAGGAGAAGCTGCTGTATGACCAACTACAAGCCTTTCTTGAGCATAACAACTCTCTGATCAATGCCCCCCATGGTTTTCGCAAAAACCATGGCACAGACACAGCCCTGGTGCGAGTCCCTCTGACATTCTCAATGCAATGGATTTAGCTATGGTTACTGGAGTGATCTTTGTTGACTTGACGAAGGTGTTCAACTTAGTCAATCATGACCTTCTGCTATCTAAATTAAGGGGCATTGGCCTGAATGACCTCTCCTGCCCCGGTTCAAAAATTACTTAACTGGACGGAAACAGAGAGTAAAGTGACAGGGCAACACCTCCGCCTTTAGGTTGATAATGGATGGGGTACCCCAAGGCTCTATACTTTGCCCCCTCCTCTTTTCTCTATTTATAAATGACAGGCCCCTTAACTGTGGAGGGGCCACAGTTCAACTGTATGCGGATGATGCTATTCTTTATAGATCCTCAGCAGATTTAAACTGGATCAACAACCATTGTGAAACAACTTCTACCTTCTTGAAAATTGGTTCCAAAATAGCAAACTTGCACTAAACATTAAAAAAAAAAAAAAACATGCTATTTGGTCACAAGAAACTTGGCCCAGAAAGACACCACCTTCTTAATCTAGTCACTGTCAGTGGTGTCAATCTTGAAGTGGTGCAATCATTTAAATACCTAGGGGTAGTGTTGGACCAAAATATGACCTTTGAACCTCATGTAGATGCCTTGGTCAAAACCTTACATCAAAAGCTTTGCCTCCCTTACAAGTTTGCTCCATACCTTTCTATCGCTGCTTGCCTAACAGTTGCTAGCAGTACCTTCATGTCTATCCTTTACTATGGTGCCCCAGCATTAAAGTCTGCCCAAGAATCTGTATTGTCCAGACTAAAGACTCTCCGTAACAGAATCAGACGTTTTGCAGCTGGTGCCCACTCCAGAGACCACCACTGTGGAATGCTTGCATCATTGCAGTGGCCCTCTTTTGAAGCAAGGCCGTGCTATTCCCTGTGTTGTTTAACTTTTAAGCTACTGAAACCCACTACTCCTCCCAGTCTTGTTAGAATAATACAGTTCAAACAGCATGCAAGGCTCCTAAAATCTGCTGCCAGCTCTTTGCTGGATATTCCAAGGGTTCAGTTTGCAGCCAGAAGGAGATTCTTCTCCTTCGTAGCCCCCACTCAGTGGAACTCTCTATCTCAAGCGATTCTTACCTGTCCCACCCATATATAGTTCAAAAAGAGGCTCAATGCCTTCTCCTGGGTATTAACACCCTGCAGCTGTAATCACTGACCTATTGCTCACTTGGTGCACCTTATATAAATTATTACCACTGCAGTGCATGCCGAGTTCGCGGCCCCCTCTCTGAGGTCCACCCTTCCCCCAGAGTTAGAATATATAGTTGGGGTCGGGGGATGTCGGCACAGCCACAAAAAGAGAGGTCGGCAAAATGGTCTTTTGGTGCTGTAGTGGCACAGCACCCAAATGCTGGCACCATGTGAGGGTGGAACCAATTATTACTTACTGCTCTATTTTCCTGCTTCTCTGTAATTATTGTGCTATTTATTCAAGCTGCACTTCATGACCTCTCGGCCCTTGGTGTACATTATACATATTATACATGCTGCTTTATCTGTCTACTTCTCTGTAAATACAGTGAAACTTAACTTACTTAATGTATGTGACTATTACCATTGTACCTTGTATGTATATTAACTGACACTCTTTCTGTAAATGATGACTGCTTTACTCTCCTAGTTTACGTAACTAATTCCGGGTTGCCAATGAAAAAGGGACTTTTTTTGTCTCAGTGGGCCAATCCGGTCACCAAAATTCAAAATAAATGTGTATTACACTCCACTGTTCCCCTTTACTTAACAAGATTGTTGTAGTTATAAAAAAGGTAATTTTTCATACTTACATGTATGACTACTGCAACGCCCTGTACCTAGAGCTATCTGGAGGCAGTCCCGGCCGGCTGCAGCTGGTGCAGAACACAGTGGGAAGATTATTGACAGGTGTGACCATGTTATGCCTGTCCTCTGTGAACTTCACTGGCTGCCAGTCAGGTGGAGGATTGTCTTCAAGTTCAGACTTCTGACCTATAAGGCCCTGCACGAAGGAGGCCCAGTCTATCTCTTTGTGCCCCATCTGCCATCCCGGGCTCTCCGTTCTGCCGAGAGTTGCCTCCTAGGAGTTTCCAGGGCTAGGCTGTGGCATTCAGGTGACTGTGTGTTTTCTGTTGCCGCACCTACCCTGTGGAACTCACTGCCTAACCATCTTCGGGAGGCACCTTCGGTGGAAACCTTTAAAAGGGGCCTAAAGATGTTTTTGTTTACTCAGGCATTTGATTTATGTTATTAGTATGATTTTTGGTTTTTAAACTATGGATGGATAGTTTTACTATATTGTTGATTACCTCCTCCTTAACTGATTTGATTAATGTTTTAACTAGTTTGTTATGTGTTTGTATATTGCTTTTAATGTGAATGTGAAGCGCTCCGAGTCCCTGGAAGGGGCGCCATACAAATAAAGTATCTATCTATCTATCTATCTATCTATCTATCTTATCTATCTATCTGTCTGTCTGTCTGTCTGTCTGTCTGTCTGTCTGTCTGTCTGTCTGTCTGTCTATCTATCTACAGATAGTACTGATCTAGCTATCCATCTATCTATCCATCTAGTTTTTACTTAATATTTTGTATTTTTATATAAACTAATAGGTAGAGCTCGATTTCTAATGTTAACAATGAAGTTCAAGCAACTAATCTCCTTCCTGTGAGCCCTCCCCTGCCTGCTACTAATTTTCCCATAGCCAACACCTTCAATGGCCCAGCAATCAATGTGAACTTTCCCCTTGTAGCTGAGCCTAGACAAATCTACGTTTTAGGGTACTCTATTACCAAACACCTTGACCGAGCCATCTGCAGGCAAGATAAGGTCAACAGAGCCAGCTGTAGTTTTAGGGGGGCAAAAATCAAGGACATTACTAATATGCTGGATAACATACAGAGCAATGCAGGTCCTAACCCCCCGCATAATTCATGTAGGCACAAACAATATAAGCAACTCCTCAGTAGCCAGTATCCATGCTGATTATGTTACCTTATGCAATAAGTTTGAATCAAAAGGCTGCACTGTAAGTAACTCTGAAATACTCCCTGGGCCCAGGGTGGGATATTTCATTAATTTGAAGATTAAAATGTTGAATGAGTGGCTACACAAATGGATGTTATATAAAGGATGCAATTGCTTAACACATTGGGAGGAATTTGAAAATAAACATAAAGTTATTCAGTTGGGATGGACTGCACTTGAGCCATCAGTGGAACTTCCTGTTAGGGAAACAAAATCTTCCACTAAAAATAATTTAAACTAATGGGGGGGAGTGGCACAACTTCACCTGGGAGCACCACCTCTAGCCTATCAATTACTTCAGGGGACCAATTAAAAATTATGAGCCTAAACGCATGGAGTCTCAATGTAACTAAACTGTCTGGACTACATACCATAATATTAAGGGACATGGTAGGTATCATAGCAGTCACTGAAACCTGGTGGGGCAATTCCAGTCTATGGTTCTGTCACATTGAAGGCTTCAGACTCTGCTATTATAAAAGAACCAACAAAAGGGAAGGGGGTGTATGTTTATACATCAAAGACAATGTAGAATGCCATCAAGTCTTTCCTCAAGTTACCAATAACTGCAAAGTGGAAAGTAGATGGGTCCAGGTAGAAATTAATAAAAACAAAGAAACTTTATTCATTGGTAACTGCATTAGGCCTCCAAATGCCATTACTGAATACAATGATGACCTCACTGAAGAAATAATTAATTTTGCTGAAACTGGGGTAGTTGTCATCTTCGATGATTTGAATCCCTCTGGTATTAACTGGGGAATGTTAACTGGTTCCAACCACATTGAACATACCTTCACTGATTCATTGGCCTCTGTAGGCATTAGTCATTTGGTCACTACTCCCACGAGAGGGGATAATATTCCGGACCTCATCCTCACTAACCATGACAGTTTAATTCAAAATATCAAGGTTAAATGTCCCCTAGGTGGTAGTGATCATAGCACTATCACTTTCAGTATTAATCATGCCTCCTATAAATCTACTATACCTCTGACCATTAAAAATTACAACAGAGCTCATTTCCCCGTGATTAAGCAGTATCTTAACAGCATGGACCGGGATACTGAGTTTAAAGGTGCATCAAGATATGACTGCTGGAACATTCTTAAACATCACATCTTAACATTGGAGTCTGCATATGTCCCTACACTAGTAAAACATGGTTCCATGTCACAAAGGTGATTGTAGAAAGGTGATCGCAGTTACAGTGAGTGTACATCGCCGAAAATCCATTTCGGCGATGCACACTTGCAGCGCGGACAACAACGGTGCCTGAGACCTACAGGTCTCATTGTTAATGTGGGAGCTGCACCCCATGCCCCTACTATGATGCACAACCCAGGGGGTGGTATGTTGGGGACTTAAAAAAATACATGCCGCCTACTGGCAAAAAAAAAAAAAACACAGTGCTGAACCCGAACCCTGTACCCTGCACCTCCCAGCCGACCGCACTCCCCACCACGACAGTGGACCAGTTCAGCAGCTGCCCAGGACACCCCCTCCCACATACCATCCCTCCCCTGCTTCTCCCCCCCATGTGTGTGCGTGCACGCGCGTATACCCGCTACTTCCTGTCACGGTATTCACCCACCCCAGTATCCGGTTGCCCCCTGTTTGGTAGCCATGAACACAGGCACTGTAATTGAGTCACTGTTTTTGTTGGTGCCCACTTTCAGTCACCTTGTTCACTGGATACCATAAAATACAATAAAAAAGGTAGAATCCCTCTATGGCTAACCAGGTCAGTGAAAAACAAATTAAAGCCCTAGAAAAAGCATACAGAACATTAAAAAAGAGGAATTTACCTGTGGACCATGTGAAATACAAGAAAGAATTGAATCTTTTCAAACAGCTAATCAGGAAGGAAAAAGCTAAGTAGAACTTAAATTAGCCTGCACCAAAGGCAACTTAAAATCTTTTTACACCTATGTCAAAAGCAAAAAGAATATTACCAACTAGGACCTATAATTAGTGATGGCGTGACAATCACTGATGACAGCATTACTGCACACAAATTCAATAAATACTTCTGTCCGGTACTCAGTCACAGCAGTGGACCCCCTAATCACCTGTACTCAGATGAACACAGTTTTCCTAATGCACAGCCTACTTCTTCAGTAGTGAATTGAATGCTAAGATCCAACTCTTCAGCAGGTCCTGACCATTTGAGCCCCAAGTTACTGAAGGAAGTATCTCAGTGTATAATACACCCCCTCTCCATCGTATTTAATAAATCAATACCCTCAGGACAAATACCCCCAGACTGGAGAACTTCAATCATGGTTCCCATCTTCTAAAAAGGTACTAAAGACAACATTACCAATTACAGGCCAATCAGTCTAACATCTACCATTAGTAAAATGACGGATCAATGCATTAAAAATAGAATTGAGTATGAATTGAAATCACTAAACAACACTGACAACTTCCAACATGGTTTTACTCATGATTGCTCCTGCACTACAAATCTGTTAACTTTTTATAATAAGATAGGATCTAGCCTTGATGACAGAATACCAATGGATGTATTTCTATTGAACTTTAGTAAGGCTTTTGATAAAGTCCCTCACCTTGAACGTATTTCTAAACCCACTAACATCGGGCTTAGCACACCACTAGACAGATGGGTAAGTAATTGACTTCTTGATCATTCCCAGAGGGTTAGGGTAGGTGCAGAACTGTCTTCAGTTG
Organism: Neoceratodus forsteri; assembly: GCA_016271365.2. NCBI lineage: Eukaryota > Metazoa > Chordata > Ceratodontiformes > Ceratodontidae > Neoceratodus > Neoceratodus forsteri. The sequence continues at coordinate 13,267,754 of JADMNL010000027.1, forward strand.
AAATGGTTAGCAGCAGTTTCCTGCAGGGCTCAGTCTTGGGACCGATGCTGTTTAACCTTTTTGTTAGTGACTTAAATAAATATGTCAAGAACCTATTCGTTAAATTTGCAGATGACACAAAAATTGGTGGAGAGGTGGATACACCCGATAAATGACTCTCCCTCACCCACGATCTCGAGGAGATCATAGCATGGGCCAGAAACAATAAAATGATCCCAAATCATAGCAAATGTGTTGTCTTACACATGGGCAGAAATAACCCCTGTCTACCCTATTATATTGATGACCACCCCCTCAAGCTGGTCTCCAAAGAAACTGATTTGGTTATCATCATAAATAACTTCTCTACTATCAACTACAGCAAAAAAAATAAATCACACAAACCAGTAACATGATCCTAAACTGCATCAAGCATACTTTTGTTAATAAAACTGAACAATGTATCATCCTACTTTACCGACATACATCAGGCCACATTTGGATTTCTGTTCCCCTTTTTTGGAACCCATACAAAAAACGAAATTAACCTAATCGAACGTGTCCAACATACAGTGACTAAATTAATCCCACCTCTGAAATATCTCCCCATAGCACCAGACTACAAAGAACTGGCTTGGTTACCTTAGAAGACAGAAGGAAAAGGGGCAACCTCATTCAGCTCTTCAGAACACTCAATAACTCCACCTTAAAAACACAATGTGGGCTCAAGTTCACTAATCATAATGTCCACCTTAGGAGGCACAAGTTACAATTATACATTCCAAGGGTCAACACAAAGAAACAAGAGCAATTTTTTTACTATACATGCAGCAAATGATGGAATTTGCTCCCTGAGTTTATAGTTGAAGCTCCTACCCTGGACATTTTCAAAACAAGACTTGATAAGTATCTCAGCTGGGCGTAAATTATTTCACCCACACAGACGTGGGAGACAATCTTGATGGGCCCCAGTCTTCTTTTGTCTTAAACACCTAGTAACCTAGAGGAGGGAGTGGTATAGTGGCTATACTAGTGATAAATAGTCTCAAGACTTCTGGAGAGATTTTCAAACAGGTCAAATGCACATGAGAATGTGAGATAAGCCTGTATCTGCACAACTGCATTTAAATGTTTTCACCAGTACGTTCAAATATCCATTTCTTTATGACAACAGGATATGAGTTACATGAAAAGGAGATGTTCATAATATGTGTTAAAGTTTTGATGCAGTTACGTGTTTTTTGGATGTGTCATACCTGTGTCTGAATTCCGACATCACATCCCATGTTATAAACTGATGTGAGCACTGTCTTCTGGCCCTATAGTGCATCTCAAAACCAATTCATCATGTAGTACACATTGGAGAATTAGTTAGCAAGATTGTAGCATCCATAAAATATATATGTTTTTTATATTATGCAATTAATATTCTTATTTCTATTGCTGGTGCAGATATCACCAAGGAAATGCACATGATCTCCCTCTGCCTCCTTCGGGAATGTTGCCATCTTGATATGCACAGCATTATATATGCTGGAAATAGCATTTTGGGATCATGGGTATCATAATGTGGAATGTTGTATTGTCACTTGAGTTTCACCAAGAATCCTTGAAAGGTGTTGTCTCCCACTGTGAAGAGTGGTCGAAGGTCCTACAGAAAGTGTATGTTGTTTATGCAAAAAAATTAGTTCTGTTTTTTTTCTTCCGCTGATTTTACTATTTGCACGTACTATGTTGCACATTTTTAATAAAGAAATATCTTGAGTACAGCTGATCTGGTGTCCATACTTCATTTACAACAACCAATCTATCAGCAGAGGGGGTAAAAGATGGTTTTCTGTTTTGCTTGCCAGGTGGAAATATTAGTGGCAGATGGACTTTTACTCTTTATAACCCATGCTTTCTCTTTTGATGTTCTAAAATACAAAAGGCCCCATACACAGTCACAATTTGTGAGGGTGTGGTCATATACACAGTCACACTTTTCGAGGCGTGGCCCCATATATAGCTGCAATTTGCAGATGTGTGACCCCATATAGTTAAAAGTTTTTGGGGATGGGGGCAGCCCCATATACAGTCGCAGTTTGCAGGTATATGGCCTAATACAGAGCTGCGATTAGTGGGGGTGTAGTCTCACTCAGTCACAGTTTGTGGTACTGTGGCCCCATACACAGTCTTAATTTGTTGGGGGTAGTGACAGAACTCCATACACAGTTGGAATTTGCAGCGGTGAGGCCATATACACAGTCATAATTCATAGGGGTACAGCCCCATACACAAATGCAATTTTTGGGGATGCGACCCCATACACAGTTGCAATTTGCAGTTGTGGGGGCCCTTACACAGCCACACTTTGAGGGGTGTGGCCTCATACACAGTCACAATTTGCAGTGGTGCAGCTCCATACACATTTACTATTTAAAGGGATGCAGTCCCTTACACTGTTACAATTTAAGGGGTGCAGCCCCCCACACAGTTGCAATTTGTAGTGGTGCAGCCCCAGACACAGTCACAATTTGCAGTAGTGCGGACTCACACACAGTCACAGTTTGTGGTGGTGCAGCCCAATAAACGGTCACAATTTATGGGGGTACAGATCCATAAACAATAGTAATTTGGGGGTTGTACTGCCCCATTCACAGGGGCAATTCACCACTGGTATAGCCCCATACATAGTCGCAGTTTTTTGAATTGGGCCCCGTATACATTTGCAATTTGTGGGGGTGCAGCCCCATATGCAGTCAAATTTGGAGGGATGCGGTCCCATACAAAGTTGAAATTTCAAGGGGTGCAGCCCCAGATGTAGTCACAATTTGTAAGTGCGTTGCCCCAAACACAGTTGGAATTGGCAGGTTAGCAGCCGAAACCTTTGTTGTATAGCTTCTAATAAAAAACAAACAAACAAAAAAAAAAACTACTGTGCTATTTTTAAGCAGATGTTTGCCAGTTTAACACATGCTGTGCTAGCCATGTATAACACAGCAGGAGAAACTAACAGCAGTGGGAGAACAGAGGAGGAGGGGGGCCTCACACTTCAGTACTGTAAAATGTGAAAAATATACTGCAGTAAACACAACTGTTTAAATCAGTTCATTTGTGTCTGCTTAAAACCAACTTTGCCAGCCACATTTAAGACAGAAGGGTTAAGGCATGGATCGGCAGAACTGAAACATGAACCACTACTGTACAGTATTTTTGTATTGCTAATATAGAAGAAACACTAAGAGAAACTGCAGTTAGCATTCGTGTAATGCTAGGCAGGTGCTGCTGCCTGTATATAGATCACTGGTAAGACCTCACCTTGAGTACTGTGACCAGTTATGGAGATCACATCTCAGGAAGGACACAAACAGAGTGGAGGTGATCCAGAGGAGGGCTACAAACTGGTGCAGGGTCCGCATCATAAGCCCTATGAGGAAAGGCTTAAGGAGCTAAATATGTACACCCTGGAGGAGGGGGGGAATATATGATACAGACCTTTAAATTAGGGATGGGCTACCCCTCGGGTAGCTGTATCGGGCAGGTCGGATATTGACGATGTTTGGCTGGGTAGGGTAGTTAAGGTAAATTACTACCCTAACAGGCATAACAGGGTACTTCATGAGTTGGGTAGTTTTGACATGGGTAATGCGTTGGGTAATGTGTAATTTTTTAAACAGGCATTACAGGCAGCCTGTCCCAGGCTGGGAACATACGAACATACGTACATACGAAAGTTGCCAGCAGATGAAGGCCTAGAGGTCTATCAAGTCTGCTCAAATGTGTAGCTAGCACAGGCATGAAAGAGCAGCCTGTGGGGTCCTTCATGAACTCACAGCAGAATTAGGAGCACATTTATTTATTTATTTATTAAAGTGTTTCACCAGAAAGGGCATACTGAGACAAAATACAGAGTTTCCAGTTATGTCATGGGAGGCAAGGGGAAAGGTAACAGCTAAGAGAGCGGTATAAAAAAATATTTACATTAGCACATTCATTCAGTTTAGATACAGAGGACCCATAAATACAGTGGTAGATGCAGTATATAAACATACAGTATGTACAATAAATGAAAGCATGGAGATCAGGTAAGTAGAGTAGGTATATACAGTATTACAATTAGGAAGACTCGGTTGGCAGGTAAGTGGATTCATCGTATTATGCCTATAGAGGGCACCAAGATTAGGCAGAAGAGGGGATATATTGGAGAACAAGAAAACAAAAAGGGGGTGAAAGAAGGAGAGTAGCAGAAAGGGGGCCAGTTACATTAAGGGCAGCGACAGGAGGGTGAGGTATGGAAGCAGAGGAGAGAGATTAGAGAGGATTTGGAGGAGGCAGAGTGAATGGGTAGGGGAGGAGAAGTCCAAAGTCTAGGAAAATGGAAAGAGAAGGCAGCTTGACCAGCAAGAGATTTGCGAGAAGGGATCTGGAGGGAGCAGAACTCAGAGTTTCAAAGGGAGTAGGAGGAAGGGGAGGAGGGAGTCAAGATAGGGGGTAGGGAGGAGAACCAGAAGTTGATACTGTGCCAATCTAGTGGACAAACCACAGACTGATAAAACCATGGGGCAGCAGTGCTGAGAGGCAAGGTGCTTCAGCATTTTATAAGTATGGAGAAAATATTTAACAGTTTAACAAGTGGGAGCAATGGTTCACCTCTGTAAGGAATGCCCTGCCTGCAGTCATCATGTGCGACTGCTGAAGTCAATAAAAGAACAGGCAGGTGCACCAAAAGTTATTTTACACCTGGTATTACAGGATTTAAAAATCCCTGGGAATGGGTGACCATATTACAAAATAGAGAATAATGGATAGGCAAGTGTGTGTTATGGATTTTTTTTTTTACACACCCGAGGTGTATGATGACCCATAAATCTTGAGAATGAAGCTTGAGAGGTTTATGTGATCATCACACACCAAGGGTGTGTAAAATAACTCCATCAATACACACTTGCATATACTTTATTTTTTATAATTGCTGGTGCGTGGATTTCCTTAACTTTTGCTTTCCGGCACTTTTCCCGCTCACTGTAGCGTGACCAAGAGGTGTTCCCTCTTCTAAACAATATTCTACAACATGCACAGAAAGAGCACTGTTCAGTATAAAATCCATGCCAGCTGCATTGCTTAAGCTTACTTTTCTTAGTTTCTTGGGAAAGAAGCCTCCGAGTGTAGAGCGAGGAGAGCGAGTGACTCGGTAGCTTCAGAAGACTCGATGAAAGCGTTAGCGAGTCCCTGGTCACAAGGAGTTTTTTTTAGAAACTCTCTACCACATTACATCATTGTTTAACTATTTGTTTAACTATTTTCCACCTAGCCTAACTACTTGTTAGGCTAGGTGGAAAATGAGTGATGTCATTCAGAACTGTTGCAGCAGCATAAGCCTTTTAGCTCAGCCGCAGGGGATGCAGTTTAGAATCTTGGGAGTTCAGTTGGAGTTCTGAGTTTGGAGAGTAAAGAGGAAGGAGCTCTATGTCCAGCAGAGGGCAAGATTTGTTTATTTATTTATTTATTTCTGTTTCAGATTAATACCTTTCAGTCCAGGACTCTTTTTCAAAGGTTCCAAGTCATTGTAGTACAAACATTACAAATATAAAAGTGTTTACAGAAAACAGAAAAACAGTTACACAGGCATTCAAATACCAAGAAATGCTATACATCCAATGATAGGTTAAAGAGGATAGGGTCAAATAGGGTTCAGCCTTGTGGTTCACTAGTTTGTAGGTCAAACTAGGAGGAAGGGGTAGGGAGGTCAATCAGGGATGGCGTCGTCATCGAAGAAGTGCACTGTCAGCCGAGTGGCCTTGTTTGTGGAGGGGGGAGACGTCTGAGGAGATTTAAGGGGAGGGATGGGGGGGTTGGGTGGCTGAAATCCTGCCACATTAGTGCAGGCAAGCACAGTTCTTTTTTGTGTCGAGAAGGGATCTGAGTCCAGATTTGAAGGTACTAATCTTGAGTGTATCTGTGAGGTTAGCAGATAGCTCAATGTACCATTTTGGTCCTTGGTACAGGCTGGAGTTCTGGGCGAGTTTCATCCTTTTGAAGGGAATCACCAGCCTATCAGTAGCTGCGCTTCTAGCTGATTTGGTGGGAACTGCCGGCGTAATAAGGCAGCCCAATGCGGGGGAGGTAAGCCCAAGAAGCACTTTTTCAGAAGTAGGCAGGTTTGGTATTGTGCTTTATGATGGAGTGGGAGCCACTCAGTTTCAGTGTAGAGCATGCAGGTGTGGGTGTCATGAGCAGCCTCTACTGACAGACAGCAGGCCTTATTTAGTAGTGTGCTGACCCTGGTTAGGGCAGTTTTTGTGCCTGCCCCTTCCGGAGGAGGTTGTGGAGTAAAAAACAGTGGTGGAATTCAAGCATGCATGGGACAGTCATAAGGCAATTCTAGGGGGTGGGGGCAGAAAGAAGTAGGCTGCTGGTTAACTTGGATCTGCAGCTTATCCATTAGGTAGGGAAATGGGCAGACTGGGTGGGCCAAGCGGTCCTTATCTGCCGTCAAATTCTATGTTTCTATAGGCAGCCCATAATCTATGGAGGACATTACTGAACTACTGGTGGCAAGTTTGAGAGCTTCAGGTGTCATAGAATGCCTATGGCGGTAGAGGACCCCAAGTTTTACAATAGTTGGCTTGACAACAGAGTCTATATGGCCAGAGAAGGTGAGTGTATCATCAAAGGTAATGCCGAGGTATTTTAACTTGGTTACTTATTCCAGTATCTCACCTTTATGGTTATGAATGAGCAAAGGCTGGTATTTCTTTTTGCTTTGGGAGATAGAGAAGAGTAGACTCTTAGTTTTTTTATGGTTTAGTAGAAGTTTGTTTTGTGCGAACCAGGATTCAAGCTTGAGGAAGCTGTTTTGGAGTTCGGTAGTGATGGCGTTATGATCTTTGCCAGCGACAGATATCACTGCATCATCAGCATAGAGAATGGTGCATGCTGTACATGTGGATGGTGCAGTGTTGATGAAGAGGCTGAAGAGCAGTGGGCCGAGAATAGAACCTTGTGGGACCCCAAAGGACACCTCCTTAGCTGATGATAGGGTGGCTCCAATTTTGACTCGTTGCGACCTGCTTGTGAGGTAGCTTCCAAACCAAAGTACTGTGTCCGGGGATAGGCCTGTCAAAAGGAAGCAGTTTAGGAGGAGTTTGTGATTAACAGAGTCAAAGGCCTTTGTAAGATCAATGAAGACTGAGCCTACTGCCTCCCCATTATCTAAAGCATCATAAAGCTGGAATGAGTAATCAAAAAGGGCGGTGAGTGTGGAGTGCTTTTTTCAGAACCCGTGCTGCTGTGGGCAGAATAGGTTATAGTTATCAAGATACTCTGTAAGCTGCTCTGAGACCCAGCCTCCCTTGGGCTAGGTGAAGGACCTCTGATCATCATTTTCTCACCCTAGTATGTGGAGCAACAATGTTGCCTTAAGAAGTGGTGGAGACCAGTGCCAGTGGAACCCCAGTGGGTTCAGTTTCACTCAAAATGTGAGAAGGGACTGATAAACCAGTGGTTCTAAGGGACTGAAGATTTTCATAGCTGCCCAGAGAAAGAAACTGCGAAGAGGTTCTGCAAAAGCTATGGAATTTGAAGAAGAAATGTTTCTTCAAATATGGTCAAATGCCTGCAGCAAAGGGACTACCAAACCGTGAGTACAGTGTGCATTTGAAAGAGACTTTTTGGGTTGTCTGGTGTTGTATGTTCCCATATGATGGCTAGATTACAGACACTCAGGACCCAGTTCACCACAGATATGTGCTCTTAAAATGTACTAAAGTAAAGGATGCCTTCAGCATTCCAGAAGGGGTTGAAGGATATAGTTTTGTGTGTCCTATATGGAATGGCAGAGACTGACTGAGGCTGGGGTGGGCAGAACCTCACTTTTGGTCACAGATCGGGGCTAACTGGTTGTCAGATAGGTACCGTTGCCTATAGGTGTTAACACAGTCCATCCCATTAGGAGTTTCAAGTTAAGTGCGTGGCAATCCCCACTATATTTACACTTGGTCTGAAATCCAGAGATCCCTAAGCAAAGGGGTGGATAGTTTGTGTTTTTGGAAAAGGTTCATGTTGGAATGTACAGTACTACTTCTGTGTGAAAACAAATGTTTCTTCTACTGCAAGTTGTGTCATCTGTTTGGACAGTACAACCTTGGGGGACCACCCTAGTTCTGCTTAACATCTTGTCAGAAAATAAAGCCATACAATACAATCATAGTTTTATGGTTATGGACATTTCATCTGTGAGTCCAAGTGAAATGTTATGGGGCCCCCTCAGATAGGAGACACAGCATAGCCCTGGCATCTCTCTCTCTCTCCCAGACTTGGAGTAAATATAAATGTTATTTTGTGCCCTAGCCCCCAACCTCTTAAATGCCCAAGCCAAGTATCTATACTTATGCCAGAAGTTATACTTATTTTCTGCCAACTTGTGACTTGTTGCCTTGTCTGTGTAACAAGTTAGGGGGGCCCTGGTTGCAAGATGCCGCTCTTGACCGAGGTAAGGGTTGCATATAAGTTAACCAACTGGTCAAATTTAAAAAAATAATAATTTAGAAAAAGAGACCCAACAAGAGCAACTGAAGAAAAAATAAAGGCGAGAGTTCAAGAAATTAGAGAAAGGCAAAGAAACAGAGAGACATATCAGCTGACTAAACCAATCAATGATCAATACATAACCAAAAAAGACATACATATCTTATTTACTTATTATTTATTATTTAATTATTGTATGCCTCGAGAGCACGCATAGCACAAAGCTGGTGACGTGGAGGCATGGGGGTACACAGTGAGACAGGGTAGGGATAATGTAGAGATCAAGTCAAGCAATGCAAAGAAGTGCAAAATAATGCACCTGGGAAACCAAAACCAAGGGGAAGATTTCACAATGGGGGGAGGTAATAACAACAACAAAAATGGAAAAGGACCTGGAGGTAATCATATCAGATGACCTTAAAGTTGGCAAGCAATGTGAGAAGGTAGTAGGGAGGGCTGGGAGGATACTGGGATGTATAGGGAGAGGATCACCAGCAGAAAACAGGAAGTTGTTATCCCCTGTACAGACAGTTGGTGAGACCCCATCTGGAGTACTGCATCCAGTTCTGGAGACCCCATCTCCGCAAGGACATAGACAGGATGGAGGCAGTTCAGAGGAGGGCAACTAAAATGGTGCAGGGTCTGCAAGAGAAGCCATACGAGAAAAGACTAAAGGAGCTTAATATGTATACTCTTGAGGAAAGGAGGGAGAGGGGGGACATGATAGAAACATTTACAGTGGCGTGAAAAAGTATTTGCCCCCTTCCTGATTTTCTCTATTATTGCATATTTGTCACACTGGATGTTTTCAGGTCTTTAGAGAAAATGTAATACTAGACAAAGGGAACCTGAGTGAACAAATAACACTTGTTTTTTTTTTTTAATTTCACTTATTTAATGAAAAAAGTTAACCAACACCAACTGGCACTGTGTGAAAAGTAATTGCCCTTACACTTAATAACTGGTTATGCCACATTTAGCTGCAATGACTGCAACCAAACACTTCCTATAATTCAATATCAGTCTTTCACATCGCTGTGGAGGAATTTTAACCCACTCTTCCTCGCAGAACTGCTTTAATTCAGTAACATTTGGTAGGTTTTCAGCATGAACTGCTCATTTCAGGTCCTGCCACAGCATCTCTATTGGGTTTAAGTCTGACTTTGACTAGGCCCTCCAAAACTTTAATTTTACTTCTTTAGCCATTCTGATGTGGACTTGCTTTTGTGTTTTGGATCATTGTCTTGCTGCATGACCCAACTACGCTTCAGCTTCAGCTGACGGAAGGATGACTGGACATTCTCCTTAAGAATTTTCTGGTACAGAGCAAATTCATGGTTCCTTTAATTATGGCAAGTCATCCAGGTCCTTAGAGCATAGCATCCCCCACCATCACACTACCACCACCATGTTTGACTGTTGGTATGGTGTTCTTACTGTGGAATGCTGTGTTTGCTTTACGCGAGACATTATGGGATCCATGTTGTCCAAAAGTTCCACTTTGACTCATCTGTCCATAGAACATTTTCCCAAAAGGCTTGTGGATCATCCAGGTGCTTCTTGGCAAATGAGAGGAGACATTTATGTTCTTCTTGGTTAGCAGTGGTTTCCTGCCTTGCTACTCTCACATGAAGCCCATTTTGCCCAGTCTCTTTCTGATTGTGGAGTCATGAACACTGACCTTAGCTGAGGCAAGAGAAGCCTGCAGTTCTTTGTATGTTGTTTTGGATCCTTTGAGACTTCTTGGATGATTTTACACTGCGCCCTTGGAGTAATTTTGGCAGGCCGCCCACTCCTGGGAAGGTTCACTACTGTTCCAAGTGTTCTCCATTTGGAGATTATGGCTCTCACTGTGGTTCAATGGAGTCCCAGAGCCTTAGAAATAGCTTTGTAACCCTTTCCAGACTGATAGAGGGCAACAAATTTTTTCTGATCTTTTCAGGAACTTCTCTGATCATGGCATAATGTGCTCGTTGAATCTTTGTGCTGGCAACGTGACTCTGATGGTAAGGGCCAAAATAAGTGAGGTTTATATTGAGCAGGGCTGGCTGTAATCAAGCCTGGCTGTGTTCAATCAGCTGACTCTAATTATCCCTTTAATTGGGTTGATTTAACTAGGGCAATTACTTTTCACACAGTGCCAGTTGGTGTTGGTTAACTTTTTTCATTAAATAAATGAAATAAGTAAAAAAAAAAAGTGTTATTTGTTCACTTAGGTTCCCTTTATCTAATATTATATTTTGTCTAAAGACCTGAAAACATCCAGTGTGACAAATATGCAATAATAGAGAAAATCAGGAAGGGGGCAAATACTTTCTCACGCCACTGTAAGTACTTCAGTGGAATCAACAAAGTCCAAGAGAGTAGCATCTTTCAGAAAAAGAGATGTGCAAGAACAGGGGGACACAATCTGAAGATAGAGGGGGGACGGCTCAGGGGCAATGTGAGGAAGTATTTTTTCACAGAGAGGGTGGTGGATGCATGGTACAGCCTTCCTGAGGAGGTTGTGGGGTCTAAAACTGTGGGAGAATTCAAGAATGCATGGGGCAGACATAAGGCAATTTTTGTGGGGGGTAGGAAGAAATGAGCTGTTGGTTAAATAGGATCTGCAGCTTATCCATTAGGTAGGAAAATGGGCAGACTTGTTGGGCCAAGCGGTCCTTATCTGCCATCAAAGTCTATGTTTCTAAGCAATAACTGCAGAAGCAATGTAGTATAAAGAAAAGTTACAACTCAGGTCTAAATGATCTGATTATTTAGGCAGCATTATCAAGCAAAATGTTTCCAGTGCCCCTCATTTAGTCCCAGTGTGCATTAAAAATATTTTAATGGTTCTACTGCTCTCCATATTGCTTGAAGGGGCACTCATCTCTTCAAATGTGTCACACTGTCAGGGTAATAGACATGTATCTTCTTGCTCAGCTGAAGTGGTGTAGCCAAAACTGTAATCCAAGACAACAATATGGGAGGCTGCGGCTGCACCAACAACAGAACACAATGCAATATAAAATCATGAGCCTTTGTGTACTCTGTTCCATTCAGAAGTATCCCAAAATGCTCTTAAAATGGAAAGAACAGGAAAAAACAGTAATGGAATCGATGCTGAAATAATAGTAACAACATAAAATGATGATGACACTAATAGATATTAACAGACAGTATAATTCCTTCGAAAGTAAAATACAAGGTAGTAAAATACAATGAATTAACATATATTAACCAGGAGAGAATCAGTGACTTTTTTTATTTATATTTTGTTTCATTTTAAGTAAAATACATTGCAATGTATGCATCCTAAAAATGATATAACAACGTAATGCTAAGGTATGCACATTAAGAATTCAAGACTGAAAACCAGCACAATCCTTGTCAGTACTACTGTAGGGGAAAAAAACTCAATTACTATATTAGCCTGAGGAAATTGAAACTTTTGAGGAAACCATTATGATCTAGTGGTTAGAGCATTTGGGAACCAGAAAACCCACAGTTTAAAACCCCACCAGAGCGTACAACACACCGTGGCTTTGAGCAACTTCACCTAACCTTACAATACTCTAATCCACCCAGCTATGGAAAAAAATGGGCAGAAGCAGGACTCCACTAAAAATGAAATGTTGCATCTCAGACAGGTTTTCCAAAATAAATAAATTGTGAATAAATAAACCAGGTTAATCAATTAGGTGGAATGGAAAGAAAATAGAATGGCATTTCAAATAGTGGGAGAAGCAGAGGAAAACCTTTGACCTCCTATAGTGGAATGGTTAGTTAGAGAAGAGGAAATACATTTGTAGTGTTAGAGGCATGGAAACAGTGAGAAGGTGCATATATGGAGAGACCAAAGTAGCATGGTAAGCAGGAGCAAGGCCATGCCGTAGTTGAAGGACAGGCATTGCAGTTTTATAGTAAAGTTTTATAAATGCAGTAAAGTACTTTTAACAGATGCAGTCGGTGCACTTAGGACATACTTTTGTGGGTTGAACACAATGGAAAATTCTTAGCAAATTCCCCTAGAAGGGGGCAATATCTAATGTTAGTATTTCAGAGAGCACTACAGACTTCAGACCCAGTGCTTGGGGGCAGAATTTCCAAAAGGATCCATCAGAGTTCCGCCAACTACTATTTTCAAAAGAGAAATCTGTCCAAGCTGTGAGGCCATCTAATAAATGATCTCACTGATTTCAAGCAGGATGCAGTTGGGTTACAAAAATGACACAGATCTTAGCAAAAAGTGTGACTTTTTTTATTGCAGTGGATGCATCTCTTGGAAACCGTAGAATGTCTGCTTGGACACGATCAGTCAGACGCAGGCAGAGGTGCAGTATGCATTTGCCTCTTCATCTGACCCTTTCGAAAATATAGCCCCTGGAATTGATCCCAGCTCAATAGTATATGACACAAACTCCTCAGATTGTCCATGTATTTTTTGACAACAGTATCGGTGATAATATGTGAGCAATAATACCTGACAGAGTGGTCCATATTGGGCAATACTGGACTACTCAGGTGTGTAATGAGGCCCGATGCCATAGGTGGAGGGCCTTATAACCCCTGAAAGGTCTGATACTGCCCATGCCGCCCACCCTAGTCGGGATAACTGAGCTTAGAAAATGGGCACTAAAGATAAGAGAAAAGATAAAAAAATATTTAAAATTTATTTTCTTTAATGATTGCTGTGTGTAGGTATATGTTTAGAAAAAAAAGTCCACACTTTCTGTTTTGCCCACTAGATGGTGCTGCAACTGTATATTGCCTTCTGTTTCCCTTCCTACTGCTTTCCTTCTCTTTGGAGAGACAGGCCTGTGTTTGCCCCAAGGCATTCTTTAGTACAGATCCTCCCTGCCCGCCACCAGCAGAAGAACAATGTATTTTTCATTTATTTTCATTTATTCATTTAATTTCTTTTCATTTTTCATTTTAAACCAACTGTGGGTTTTTTGTGAGCGTACGGGTAGCTGGAAGAAGGGGCGTGAGAGCACAAACGGCTCTGCGAGACTTGAGCAACTGAAATGCCAGATTTTTGTGAAACAGATATTAAACTCTAGATTTTACTGTGGATTTAACAGCACCTATTTCAAAAGGGACAGTAATTGCAGTCGGCTGCAGCGCGATGTCTGGAGGTACTATGGTAAGCGTGGTTGCCGCTAAGATGAGAGTAGGACAGTGCTGTAGCTCTTAAGTTTCATGTAACAGTGTTTTTTTTTTTCCATTTTAAACTACATGCAGCAGTCGAAGTATGGCGGGGTTCGTGGACAGTGGGGTAAATGTTCAGAAAGACTGTATTTGGTGCACAGTTGGGGAGAGCGCTACACTCACTAGGTTGTTGCGGGCGGCTGGCAGGACAGAGGAGGTGGGTGGGTTGATGATCGTGTGACCTGACAGGAGGATTCATGGTGCTATGTGACAGCGCTATTCTGAAGAAACTGTTTTTTGGTTTTTTTATTTGAAAACTGCAAAGAGGGAGTATGAAAAGGGATAGGGGTAGTCAGTAACTGGGGTCTCGCTAAGCGAGAGTAAAACATGGCGCCTAGGAATATGCTTAGAATTCCACGGCATCATGATACTGGCAATCAGGTCGGGTGGGACTGGCACTTTTGATTTCCTGGGCATCTACTGAAAGTTAATGCACCCGTCTGGAATGGGTACCAGCCAATCAGAACACAGGAAATATAAAGCCCATTTTCTAACCAATATTAATTTACTGGGGAGGAGAGGGGCATTTTCAAAAGGGTTGGATGCAGATGCAAATGCATGCTGTGCCCGCAACTGTGTCCATCCACGTCTGTCCAGGCAACCCTGCTGTTATTTCCAAATGCTGCACCCCAAAAAAGTCACAATTTGGGGCACAAAATGGATGCAATTGTGTCTGTTTTCGGCCACCAACTTTGGACACCATTAGACTATCTAATAGATGAGGCAGGATTTTTAAAAGGATCTGCCCAAGATGTGTCCGCCCCAATTTTCAGAGCAGAAATGCATGCAAACCTATGGGCCGGGATTTTTAAATGTCTGCACACAGCACTTCTGTCTGTATTTCAGATCCATGCTGCATCCATGCAGATACATCCAGATGTCTGTGTTATATTCACTGACATCCGAACGCACTTGCGACAATTCCTGCAGTTTATTACAATTTTTGTCACGACCGCAGAAATCATGTCTATTTTTTGGATTCAAGTGTAGAAATCCATCCAAGAAGTTAGACCAACTTTTCTTGGTCTACCTTCCAACAGATGCTTGGCTCTGAAATGCCACCAATTACATGGCCTTACAGCGTTCAAAGTTTGCATCCAAAAACCAATGCAAATGTGTCCAAACTGAATGCATGTGCATCCAAAAAATTGACACAACTTACAGTTGCATCCATTTTCTGCCACAAACTATGTTTTTTTGTTGTAAATTGATGCATCTTCTAAAAATAGCAGCAGAGCTGCCTGGATGAGGTGTAACATGCATTTGCGTCCACATCCAATCCTTTTGAAAATCCCCCCCCCCCCATGGTCTAGCAGATTTTGACGCAGGGGCAGATGCATCTTGGGCTGATCCTTTAGAAACTCCTGTGTGCATACTAGCCTCTGCCATCTCATTGAATCAGTGGGACATCTGCAGTGGAATGAATCAAGTACTCTATTTCACTGAAATATCTCTTGCAGTCTGTAAATCACACAGTTTCATGCCTCCTAGAGTGATTCTACACAAAGCAATATTTTCTGACAGAGAAACTCTAGGATACTGTAAATTACCAGCGTTAATGCTCAGTCTATCAGTTTGCAAATGGACAAATGCACATTGATTTGGGATAGCACCATTTTAGTTTCTCAAAGAAGCACACAAGACCTCGACAATGTGAGTGATTGTCCAGAATCCTGGAGAATGTTTAAAAATATAATATGCAGCCACAATTTAACTTAGAGTTCATTAATTTTCTGTATTGATGCTTCCTTTTTCTTTGTTACTGTAGACATATACATGAAAACAGGATTTCTATTTCTCTGACTTTAGCTTATCCACTTTCTTTCCCCCACTAAAGTGAAAACTTGGGTCAGCAGTTAGTGCAGTGGTTTAGGGCTCTGAGCTGCAACCCTGGAGACCTGGGTTTGAATCCCATCAGCCCCACTTGCATACTGTGTGACCCTGAGCAAGTCACTTAACTTCCTTGTCCTCTCAGCTCACACCTACTAACAAGCTTCGGTTTAGTGTGCCTTTCCTAGTTAAACAATTTCCCCTTCCCTCCCCTTCCTAGCGGGGGAGCTTGACTGGTAAGTCTGGAGTGAGGAAATATGGAGTTGAAAAAAACGACCATCTAAAGTCACACATACACATGGTAAGATGGCATGTTCCTGTTAGGCAGGACCAAACTAAATTATACAGCAAAAAAACTGTCCACTCATACCTCAAAGTCATAGTCAAAGCTCAAAAGAATTCATCAGTCTCATATTCCTTATTTTTTGCCACTTTATTAAGTGCAATTTGATATAAGGCGCATTTACAATCTTGCTGGCAAATCCAGGGAGCTTCTGACTCACAAAGTACCTGCCCTGGCATGCAGTTAAAAGTGAGACTGCAGTTCACATTCGATCCTTGCAATCTATTCTGAAGCTGGCTGGAGGCGGAGTGCATTATGGAGGGTCAGACAGTGCTCAGCTCTTGGCACCAGCTACAGACATACATTTTGCCTGCAAGTGGTCATAATGTGAATAACAGGACTGCAAACTGTGGCACTTTTGCAAAGCTGTGGGTTGCGTCTCATTGTGTTGCAGTTAGTATGGACAAACCTGCACCCTTATAACACTGGCCTCCAAGTGCACAGTATTAGTGACTAGTGCAACACACTTTGCACCAAAAATCAATAAGAAAAACTAACAATATTGCAAGCCAGCTGAGACCATTGATGGGCCAGAAATCTTTACAGCTATGAAGAACGGAGGGGGCTAGGTTGACCTCTCCTGTCCCCCCCAACTGCTTTCTCAATGGACAGGATCCCAGAGGGGAGAATAAGCACTGCACAGGGCCCAGCCTTCACGAATGGTGTACATCTCTCAGTTATAATAAAATGTTAAGTGGAGTTCAGCACTGGAAACTGCCACATCCTTTAGGTCTACTACTGGCACATTTCTTTTTAAATAAAACTGCCGAGTCTACCAATGGACTGCTGTTTTGTAACTACTTTCCAGGTAAGGTAGAACACGATTACTTGGACAGGTGTTACTGTTCTTTTTTCAGCTGAAAAGTTGCAGCCTATTACCCTTCTTGCATATTGCTGAAACACGCATCTTCAGGCTTTTAAAAATGGAATTCAGTTGGTTTCAGCTTTAGGGTCTGATTATGCAATTATTTCATATGAGACACAGCCCGCTAAGAACAAAAGTCTTGTAAAGAAATATGACACAGTCAAGCGATCATCTAATTTCGTGCAACTTGTCCGCAAGTCCCCATTCGTCAGGTTTTGTCTTCAATGCACCAGCGAAAAGTATTGTGACAGAATTTGAATAATCCACGGGCAGAGTCACCTCTTGATGGTTCTGATTAATTATCGGTGGGTCTCCTGTTTTTATGCAGCATTCAGAGTCACTCTTTTCTGCAGCGTGTTTTGTTATTCAATAAACTGACAAGCTGTCATGCATTCTGAGTGTTTCATTTCTAGCTTTCAAATGTCTTGTCAGACAAGCCGTAGATCCTTACTTACACAGGGATGGCTGATGAAATTTTAAATTCAACCGTTCCTGGAAAAAAAAAACAGTTTTGCAGTTCTTTAATGGAAAAATGATATGGTGTTGTCACCTATTTTTTTATTTCCACCCTTTTCAACTCCCTTTTATCCCTTTTTTCTTTCCCTGCCTGATGTGAATTCTTTAATACTGCCAGTGCAAGTGTTGTTACTAGTTTTTACATCCCCCCTTTTCTCCCTATTTTTCCCATTTTCCCTCTCATGTACCTTTCAACTGTCTCTGATTACGAGGGACAGCCCTCATTTTATTCCTCAAAACTGCTGTGTCCCTCATGGAACAGGTGCTGACCTCTCTGAGACCGTACTATGAATTCATACCCTAAAGCAGAAATTCATACTATTCTAAGAAGCTAAATAAAAAATAAACTTCTGACAAGGAAACACAATGGTTTCCACAGTGTTCTGAGCTTGTATGTCCAAGTTTAAGGACCTGTCCCTCATTATGGGGGCAAGTGTCAGTCATTATTTGAGGCAGTATAGCATTAAGGTTTAGGGCACTGAGCTTCAAATGTGGAGACCTCGGTTTGAAACCCACAGCCCCCGCTTACGTACTGTATGATACTGAGCAAGCCACTTAACATCCTTGTATTCCCACGTCACATCTGGAAACAAGCTTCAGCTTAGTGTGCCTTTCCTGGTTAAAAAATGTTCCCTTTCCTTGCCCCTCATTTTGAGTGCCCATGTCTTTCTTTTCCACGGCAGAAGTTTAAGAGGCGTTCCCTTTCCTCCTTGATGTGGATCTTTTAATACTGCCAGCATACCTCTCAAGTGTCCCTGATTTTCAGGGATGTCCCTGATTTTGCCTCAAAATTTTACTCTGTCCCTCCTAAAATTTGTGTTTTTGTGGCTAAACAGTGGGACTGTAAGCAAAAAATAAAGTCAAGCATTAAAGTTACAGACTTGTTCTTCTTTAGAAAATGTGTTTTGTACGAAGCCCCATATTCTAGCAGCTTTCTGGGTGGATAGCTCTAATTTTGAAGATATGTCCCTGATTTTGGTCCTTTGTCCCCGATTTTTTTAAGCCTTGTCCCTGATTTATGAGGCAGGGGGTTGAGAGGTATGACTGCCAGTGCGAAAGATATTACCAGTTTTCACACACACACACACACACACACACACACACACACACACACACACACACACACACATCCCAGTTTATCTCATTTTTCCTTTCCTCCCTGATGTAGATTCTTTGCTACTGCCAGTGCAAATGCTATTACTGGTCCTCCATTTCTCTGAGTTTATCCCACTTTCCCTTCCCTGATATTGCTTTCTCAGAGTGAGTGTACACTGACCAGTTTAAGCATGTTTTTAATTTATATTCCAAAATTCAATATTCAAATTCAGTTGTGATTAATATTAATTGCAAATGACAGACTGTGGAATATTATTCCATCATTTGCAGAATTGAATCCACTATTCCGTGGTTTATGTAAACTGTGGATTACCAATCTGCAGTTAAAAAAAAAAAACATAAAAAAAAAAAATCTGGTTTCGGAATTAAGGGATTTTGTTTGTGATGGAATGTCATAGCATTAGGCATAATTTACAGAATTCCATAAAATTCCAGTGGAAGCAGAATTTAAAAAATTCTTCACAGTTCTACTTTGTAAAAGCGGGGCTGTGCAGGTTTGCTCAGTAATACACAGGGTCTGTACAACCCAGCTTTTTTCCAGTCATCTTCAAAAAGGTCATTCAAACACTGTAGTACCTTAGTTTGTGAATACGATACCATACAAAGGGTTTGAGTTACAAAGATGGGCTTAGTTTTAATTAGCTAGTATACAACTGTAGGTCCATAAACCAAAAAAAAACATCTACTTGTCATCCTGACTATTCCTAGTTGCAGGATATGCAACACCAGAGAAGGGAAGTGTGTCCAGGAACCACAGGTCTAACCATGTGACCCTGTAGCTCAAAAGTTAGGGCACTGGGATGGTATTCTAGGGGCCTGGGTTCAAGTCTCAGTAGGTCACATTATTTCTTTCTCACTACAATTTGTGATTTAAATTGCTTAGCAGTGGCCAGTACTGTACCAAAAAAAAACATCTAATTCTCATCCTTATTCTTCCTAGTTGCAGGATATGCAATACCAGAGAAAAGAATTGTACCTGTGAAAAATACCTTCACCCACCCTCTAGTACCAATGTTGCCCTTCTCCCCCTAATGATACCTTTAGTTTGATCTCTGATTGTGGATCCTCGATGTTCTACAGTGGCAATTTCTCCAGGTTCCTTGACGCAGTCCTCTACCAGAAATTTCTAAGCATAGAAATACGTGTACTGTGCTTTCACCTGGACTTAGAAAACATTTCACAATGATTTTCCTGTTTTTTTTTCCAGACCAAGTAAGGGCTAATGATCATGCAGTTGGACTTAGAAAACTGCCCCACTTTTTACTCATATCATGGCCGATTTTGCCCATTTGGAGCACCCCATCTCAGAACTATGTAAGTGGGAATTCAGCCTGAAATGTGCTTTTGGGGGGTGGGTTAACCATGTATGAGTGCTCTTCAGACCACTGCAATATGAAATATGCTGGTAGTCTAGTCATATTTAATTGAGCTCTCAGTTCTTGTGACAAAACTTCTCTGATACAACATGTGTGCTGCTCTTTTCAGGAAGATAAAAGAGATATCTCACTGACCACATGTGAGATATCACTTTTTATTTCCACAGTTGGGTATGTCACAGTGGATATCTTGGCCAGTTGGGTATGTCGCAAAAGGTTTGGAACTCATTTAGAATATTCAGCCTCAGTAACAGTACTAACCATATTCAAATGCAAATAACTTTAAAACGAAAAATGATAGCATTGTACTGTGAACACAAACGTTATTCAGCACAAAATGATCTACAAAATGAGTGGTGTTTCATTTATAGCTTCCTTTTTTTATAATTAACAAATAAACTGCAGAAAATGTATTTGCTTTTCACTTATTCAACAAACAAATACGAATAACTTTAAAACAAAAAATGATAGCATGGTACTGTGAGTGGTACTGTGAGCACAAATTTTGTTCAGCACAAAAAGATCTACAAAATGAGTGGTGTTTCATTTATAGGTACCTTTTAGATTTTTTTTTTATAATTAACAAAACACAGCACACAATCCAATGTGTTTCACTTTTTGCAACCAACAAATGCAAATAACTTTTAAAACTGAAAAAAGAGAGACCCACAATTGTTGTATAAATCGAATATGACATGGGTGGCAGTGCGATAGTAGAAATATCTCCACTTGCTGTCACTTAACTCTAGATATCCCATTCATGGCTATGCCACTCGTGGGATATCAAGAGTTCAATGGCAGCTTGTGGAGATATTTCTGCTATCTCACTCTCACCCACGTTGTATTCCATATTTCTAGGGATCAGTTTTAACAGTAATCTATTTATCCTGGTAATAGTGCAGTTTGCTCCAGGATTTTGCAGTTACCTCCATACATTTGAGGTGTGAATGAGCTTGGTACATCCAGCAGACCAGACCTGAGTTTGATTCTCACACTCTCCACTTGCATACTGTGTGACTCTGAGCAAGTCACTTAACCGCCCAGTGCTCCCAGGTCACCCCTGAAAACAGGCACTTGTGCCTGGTGGGCCTTACCCAGTTACCAAAGACTAAAATAAAACAAAATACCTGCTTATGCTGGCTAGTGTGAAAATCGCACTGAAGTTACTGCCCTTCATACCATACCTGGCCAAGCTAATAAACTGAGGACTTCACTTTCCAGTGCTGTCAATCCCTCACCATTCAGCAGTGAACTCACTTACTGTCTGTAATGAAAGAATCTTTATCCTACTCAATCACCCAGTGTCTTTTATTCATGGCACAGGTCACTGCCTACTTCCTCATTTTGATTACAATAGGAACTGGTTTACAAAGCATATCAGCCCTGAATACATTCCGTTTTATAAATACAGCATGTCCCGTCTACATCTCTCAGTCAGTCACAGCTCATTGTACTGTTTTGTGAGAGTGTTTGAGGAACAGAAACTTTCATTTTCTTGATGTGTTCCTTCAAAGGGTATCTCAAAACTGATAAACTTTCAGCAGTTCAAAAGGTGTGAGGCTAACGTTATGCTAAAAGCTGGCACTAAAAGAAAACCATAAAAAAGTACACAGCTCTGTTTCAAGACGAGGGGCTGTTAAGCAAATGTGTCAGCAAGTGAAGAGTGTTGAAAATACCACACTGCTGCCAGTACATCTTGGGAGAGGGGCTGGCTCCTTCACTGGGCAGTTAGATGGCAGTAAGATTAATTGACAGCTGCATAAATCAGTGAGTATGGGGTTTACAACCAGAAGAAGCAGGAAGGTGGAATTACCTTATACTTACACTTTAACTACTCGACATAAGTACGCATTGTTTGAGTTGTTACACTTTAAGTGTTACTTAACTACGCTTTAGATGAGACACATATAGTACCAGTGGGGCCACAAACAAGTAAAAAACATAAACATGTTGTAAAGCAATTCACTGAAGTCAGACAGGAAACAGTGTACTACAGTGAGAGGACATACAGCAAGAACTACCTATTATAATATGAATATGCAGGCTGCTTTCTACCTGTAGTAAGGTTGCAAAAATGTAGCTGCTATCTTTAACTATGCCCACAAAATGTGTACAGCCTATAGGCTGCTGAAAATCACGAATGAGGAGATTCAGTTATCCTTCTCGCTGATTGGCTGACATGATGCCCAACCTCTAAAGGCCCTATATTACTCATACCAATGGTTGTACTGTCTTTGGCAAGCAAACAAAAATATGTCTTTATTATTTGAAAATGCTTTCTTTTCTGTTCATTACTTTTCAATATAGTAACCCATTTTATAGGTGAAATAATCCACCTTAGGGTATGCATGGTGTTGAATTAATGCAATTCCTAGGTGCTGAAGGTACAGAGCTAAATATTGAGCCTCCCAATCCACCTTGGCAGCCACTCCTCATGTCTCCCAGTCCACCCAGGGTGCTATGCCTCTTGTCTCCCAGTATACACACACAGCTACACATCATGTCTCTCAATGCCTCCAGGGAAACCGAGGCTCTTCAGATTTGCTTCACCAGTGTCCAAAATGCTGAATTGCACATATTCGCCTAAAGCAAATACAAATTCAGTATCTGTTCATCCTTACATCTGCGGCGACAATGGATCTCAAGGTTGACATATTAGTGTGATGAGTCATCACACTAGGATGTAAACTCAGCACCATCTTTGTAGAAGAGGTGTTTCTTCTCATTAAGGCTTCAGTACTATCCACTAGTTATATCATATAAGGTTACTTAGAAATCAGTTAAGGCACATGACAAATTAGGCCAGCTCACTGATGCAGCTGTAAGGCTATGGGATATGATGTGGGTGAGAGTGAGATAGCAGAAATATCTCCACAAGCTGCCATTGAACTCTTGATATCCCACGAGGGGCAAAGCCACGAGTGGGATATCTAGAGTTAAGTGACAGCGAATGGAGATATTTCTACCATCTCACTGCCACCCATGTCATATTCGATTTCTACAACAACTGTGGGTCTCTCTTTTTTCAGTTTTAAAGTTATTTGCATTTGTTTGTTGCAAAAAAGTGAAAACATTGTATCATGTGCTGTGTTTTGCTAATTATAAAAAAAACTAAAAAGTATCTAAATGAAACACCACTCATTTTGTAGATATTTTGTGCTGAACAAAATTTGTGCTTACAGTACTATCATTTTTCGTTTTAAAGTTATTTGCATTTGTTGAAAAAGTGAAAAGAAAATATATGTTCTGCTGTTTATTTGTTAATTATAAAAAAAGGTACCTATAAATGAGACACCATTCATTTTGTAGAGTTTTCTTGTGCTGAACAATGCTCGTGTTCACAGTACAATGCTGTCATTTTTCGTGTTAAAGTTATTTACATTTGAATATGGTTAGTACTGTTACTGAGGCTGAACATTCTATATGACTTCCAAACCTTTTGTGACACACCCAACTGGCCAAGATATCCATTGCGACATACCCAACTATGAAAATAAAAAGTGATATCTCACATGTGGTCAGTGAGATATCTCTTATCTTCCTGAAAAGAGGCACACACATGTTGTATAATACTGCTTTTGATGCTGCTGACATGGGTTTCGAAATGAGCATCTGTCATCAAAGGGAAGCTGGGTGATGGTAAGTGGGTAGGTAGGTAGGTAGGTAGGCATCATTTATTTATATGGCACCCAATCCTGGAGGCTCTGGGTGCCTTACATAAAAACAGGCAGGGTAGTGCAAATAAATTACATACAAAAGTATAGTGTGGTGGTTTAAAGCTCTGAGCTGCAAACCTGGAGACCTGGGTTTGAATCCCACAGCCCCCACTAGCATACTGTGTGACCCTGAGCAAGTCACTTAACTTCCTTGTGCTCCCAGGTCACACCTGGAAACAAGCTTCTGCTTAGTGTGCCTTTCCTGGTTAAACAATTTCCCCTTTCCTCAAAAGTGCATTAAAATACTTCATAAAGCCCATAATAAAATCAACAAATACTGTCTTAAAAACATAAGAACAGCTCTGATTAGTCTAGCTTGAAAAGATGAGTCTTTAAACCCCTTTTAAATACCTCCACCATTGGGGCCTCCCTAACAGGGATGGGAAGCGAGTTCCAGAGAGTCAGTCCAGTGACTTCAAAAGCTCAATCGTCAGATGTTTTTAACCTGGAAGATCCAGCACCCCAGAGACTGCTGTCCTTCCTTGGGGTGGGGGAATCTAAGTAGTAGTAGTAGTAGAGTTTATTTATTTTAGGCACCCTTCCCTGTGGGCTCAGGGTGCCCTTACAGCAAAATATACAAATATACAGAGACAGTAATAAAGGACAGTCAGCACACAATACATCAAATTTATACAAACCCACTAAAAATCTAAAAACAGACTGATTTCCAAGCT
Organism: Neoceratodus forsteri; assembly: GCA_016271365.2. Lineage (NCBI taxonomy): Eukaryota > Metazoa > Chordata > Ceratodontiformes > Ceratodontidae > Neoceratodus > Neoceratodus forsteri. Next base: position 13,291,867 of record JADMNL010000027.1, read on the forward strand.
GTCCAATGGTCCCAGAAAATGTTCCTCAGGTCCCAAAGACCTGCTCAAACAGGAAGGTCTTCAGATGTTTTTTGAAGAACTCTACAGATGGTGCCTCCCAGAGGTACCCCAGCAGTGAATTCCAGAGGACCGGGGCTGCCATTTCAAACACCCCATCCCTGGAAGATTTTAGCATAGCTCAGAGGACCTCCAGGAGGGCCCCTCCAGCTGATCTGAGAGAGAAAGACAGGGTGTAAGGATGCAGAACCTCCTTTAGGTAGCCTGGACCCAACCCGTGTAGGGCCTTGTAGGTCAAAAGACCTATTTTAAAGGTGGTGCACCAAGCTGGCCTGGTGGCACTGAGGGTTGTGGTGCTGGACACCACACCTTGCACTACGATGTGACCCGGGTTTGGGAATGACCTCAGGGGGCTGGCATGGGGGGGGAAAGATGGGAGCAGGATTGAGCATTGGCTATCCTCTCCAGAGTAAGGGGTGGGTCACCCACCCATAGTCCAGCCATCACCAAATGGAGGTTTAGTGCCGGCATAGGCGGTCAACTGCACAACTGGAAGGGAGTGGCATCCTGAACTGCGTGGTGCATTCCTTCACACATGCACGCTACATCAGGGATGTGTGGGTGTAGGGGTCAGAAGAAAAAACACAGAAACTGCATATGAAAAAAAAAAGGTAACACTCCAGCGCACCAGCAGCTAATTCAGTTCACACAGCACCAGTATAATATAACTGAGCCTTGAGTGTTCAGTCAGCAACCGAGCTGCTGCATTCTGCAGAAGCTGCAGGTGCTGCATCACACCTCCTCTGATCCCAAGGTAGAGTGTGTTACAGTAGTCAAGCCTCAAGGTGATGAAAGTATGCACTAGTATGGCCAGATCATCGGGGAAAAAAGGGACTTAATTCGGGTGATGTTCCAGAGATGGTAAAACCCAGTCTGGATAACAGCCGACACCTGAGCATCAACTGTCAGCTCATTGTCCAGCACAATGCCCAAATTCTTCACCTTTGGGGAGGCCTCCTGTTTGGTCAGACCAATAAAAAGCCCCAACCTATTGCCAGAGGCCCCTGCTCCTCCACTTCAACCTGTCTCAAACACCAGCACCTCGATCTTCCCCAGTTTAAGTCCCAGCCAGTTTGACGATGGCCAAGACTGGATCTCGGCCAAGCATTCATTTAGCACATTGACCGTGTCAGATCTCCTGGGTGCAAAGGATAGGTAGAGCTGAGTATCATCAGCATAGCAATGAAAACTCAGCTCATGCCACCTTATAACCTCACCCAGGGGCAGCATGTGCATTGCGAACAACATGAGGGAGAGGACAGAACCTTGGGGAACTCCACAGGGCAGGTCTGTTGGGTCTGAGGAATATTTCACCAGTACCACCCTCTGAGACCTACCCTGGAGAAAGGACTCAAACCAGCTGATGACCTTGCCAGTGAGTCCTACATACTCCCTCAGCCTGTCAAACAATACCCCATGGTCCACAGTGTCAAACACTGAGGAGAATGGGATCATTCATTCTTCTCTATACTTCACCCTGAGCAGGTCATTCAGCACCCTGATCAACATGATCTCCTTGCTATGCAAGGCCCTAAATCTGGACTGGAAAGATTAATAAATTTGGAAGTCCATGAAGTGACCCTCAAGCTGTTCCACGACCACCTTCTCAAGAACCTTCCCCACAAAGATGAGGTTCCAGATGGACGGGTAATTTGCCAAGACGTTGGGGTCCAAGGATGTTTTTTTCAGCAGGGGCTTAACCAGAGCCTGTTTATGGGACTCTTTAACAACTCCAACCGACAAGGAACTCCCAACAATCTCAGCAGAAAAACGACCCAGAACCTCGACGCAGCCAACCAGTAGTTGTGTTAGGCCTGGGTCAGGGTCACAGATCATTGGTCTAAGCCCAGAGATCACACCACAGATCTCCACCATCATCACTGTCTGGAACTCTCCCCAAGGAGACCAACTGTGTCCGTCCACCCGAGAGCCACCACTGTTGAAGACTAATATTCCACTTGGAGAAATTCTAGCCCTCACGGAGGACACTCTGTCTGAGAAGAACCAAGCAAACTCCTCCCACTTGTGATCTGAAAATGCTCTGATGTGTTCCAGACAAGCCAGATGTAGTAGCCTGTTTACAACCCAAAAGAGCTGATCCAGTCATTTTTTCCCAGTTAAAATTATCCTAGACATAAAAGTTGCCTTTTCTTGGATGATTGCATTCTGATACTCTTCATAATGAATATTCAGAACCAGCCTGTCCTCCTGAAACCTGGTCTTCCTGTAATGCCTCTCCAACCTCCATCCCCTGGATTTCAATGCTCTCTGCTCACTGTCAAACTATGATGAACCAAGACAAGACACTAGGGGGCATACACAGATCGGTGCCAGCCGGTCCATGACCTTGACAACAGCCCTGTTATAGGCCACCATGGCAGTCCACAGGCCATTGATGCATGCCTCAAGCACAGATGAAATATCCAGTTCTGCCATCAGTCCCTCTGGTTGTAAACCTTTCAAAGGGTGGAACAGAACCATATCCACAGGGGAAGGAACATTTAGGGGGGCTCTGAAGCTGAACCTGATGGTGCAGCTATCTGACCAGATGACTGGATCAGTCTCAATGGTGTCAATTTCGAGCCCCAGGGAGAGCACCAAGTTGAGCTCATTACCAGAGTGGTGGGTCCTGGTCGTGGCCATCAGAGAGAGGCCCAGAACCTCCATATTTGAATGGAAGTCTCTGGACCCAGATGATGCCTCATCATCCACTCAGATGTTGCAGTCGCCAAGAATAAGACATCTCGGCAACTCTAACACTCTCTCATTGACAAAGGCTGACACCTCCCACAGGAAACTTCAGTCCCACCCAGGTAGACAGTAGACCAAGAGAATCCTGAACTTCACTCCGGGACCTTCTCACACTGCCATGCATTCAAAATAACTGGTGTCCCCCACTGGGTGCACCACCAGGCCCAGCTCTGACCTAAAACAAATGGACACCACCCCATCCCTGGATTCCTTCCTTGGGCAGTGAACCTGGCTGGGCTGGACACTTCTTGCACAGGGCCCAAAGTGTACCCCAGCCAGATCTTCATAACCCCAGCCAGGTCTCCATAATGCACGCCAGGTCTCCATAATGCATGCCAGGTCAACTGAAGCAACAGGCTCTGCCATTATAGTGGTCTTGTTCACCATCAGCCTGGTGTTGCACAACACTGCCCAAAGAGGACGAAAGGCTGAGGCTGGTCCCTCAGCTACCTGCCCTCTCAGTACAGAGGGCTTCCTGAGCAAGTGTTGCTGTCCTACTGCCAAGGGATGGAGACCAGATGGTATTACATGAAAACACGTCAAAAGGAGAAGGGCTGCTGTCGGACGCCAGCACACATGCATGCCCCCACCCACATGCATGCAGGTCATTGTACGCTGACACCCTCAGAGATAAAAGGGAGGAAAACACCCTGGTCCTATATGGCTCCTCCTGCAGGCACCACAGGACCAACATGGTGGGCCACCTACCACCATGAGTAGTCCTAAGTAAGTGGTGGATAACTGGTATGTAAGTTCATTATATGGTCGGTGATGAAGTTGGGAGGGGGGTTGCCAGAGATACAGAGGACAAAGGAGCAGAAACACATTATGGGAAGACAGGCTCATGGCAAATGGAAAGTCCACAGGATGTTCTAGAGGGAATATACCAAAAAGGCTGCTCCAGACACAGGACAGTGGTGTTGTGGTTAAAGCAAAGTCATATCAGCAGAACAAACCAGCACTCACTCACTAACCACAAAAAGTCACTGACACAAGCTTGTAGCGCAAAAATTAAAGTGACACTTCATTAAATGATGTACACATATAAGATTGTTAAAACACCAAGAGTCAGCAAAGTCTCAACATTTTACATTTGCAGTGCTTTATCAAGAGAGTTCTATTGATAAAGCACTACAAGTGTGAAATGCAGAGATTTTGCTGCTGCTACTTGGCATTTTAACCATATTACATGTGTAAGTTATTTAATAAAGCGTCACTTTAATTTTTGCACTACAAGTTTCTATCAGTGACTTTTTGTGGTTAGTGAGTGAGTGCTAGTTTGTTCTGTTGGTATGTTCTAGTGGAAATCCTAATGCTTTACTCAACTGGCATGAGGAATACATTTCCCAAGAATCTATTTCTTTGTAACACTCTACTTCCTATGCAGATCCATGTCCAGATACAGTAAAAGCATTGTGCTTTCATTAGCCACCTTAGCTATCACCTCAGCAGGTTTAGTAGCTCATAGAGCTGCAAAATAGGTCCAGGCAAACTGAAAAAAAACTTGTAGTTCACGAATTTCACCACAAAGTGTGAGCAATATGCTTCTCAAATTCTGTACTTCTCTGAATTGCGAATTGCAAAGTTCGCAATTCAGTAGTGAAAATGTAAGTGAAGTGTGGAAATTCAACTCTAGGCAGATTTTTTTTCTGAATAGTGGACACATACTTCATAAATTGTGGCATAGCATGAAGTGGCCAATTTGCCAGCACTACACGAAGTGTGTAGTGGTCCGCTTTGCACGAACTTAGTCATCAAAATTTAAACTTCTCACAGGCCTACTGCAAAATGTCCCACACCCAAAATCAAGTTTCAAACCCATCACCCATTTGAAAAATGTTGATTATCTACATGAGGTGTCAAAATCAGTGACTGTTCTGGCCCTAGATGTGGCTAAGAGGTCAAGGTCCATAGATTTCAAATGATAAGAGATCCTGCATTGCATCCTGAGTGAGGCAAGCGACCAGGGCACCTGATTCTGCACAATATTGTAGATGACTCCTCCCAAGGAGAGTTCTCGAGTTGCAGATGGGGGGAGCCAAGAAAGCTATGAATACAATATACAGTGGTGGGTGTGTCGATTTATGGCAAATGAAAAATGACAAATGTTAAGATAGTTCCATTTTTGAAATATGGTTTTAGAAGTTGCTGAAAAGACAGGCAAATCATAAGTAAGTTTGGGCAGCCAAATGCCCCAGGCTATAGCAAAATGGGACTGACACACACAGATGTGAGGGTTCACTTGAATTGGATGCCAAGTCACGATGTTGTGAAGTTAAAATTCGCCCTCAAATTTGCAGAGTTCTGGGTGGCTGCTGAGGATACACTTTGCACAATTTGCACAAAATTTGCAGTGAAATGTGCTGCTTTTTACTTCGAAGCATGAATTTAACGGGTGAAATTCGAAATTCACAGGCAAAATGTCATGCTTTGTGGTGAAATTTGGGCAATCCGTGTCTGTGAATTGCATGAAATCGCTCTGCGAATTCCTCAAAATCCTCAAATTGAATTGCAGAGCGAATTTTGCAGACTTCGCACATCTCTAATGCCAAGTGACATCTATCTAGTGTTTTTCTTGAACTGTATTACTCATTCTCTAGTATTTCCTTTTTGGGGGGGCGCAAGTTCTACACAGGACCCCTTTTAAACAGTGGCACAATTTTACCATATCTATAAACTTTGTCATGCCCGATCCCCATATTTGAAATTCTGTGTAAATTAAATCCTAGTGAAATTTTTTGATAAGAATTGAAAGAGTCTGCTTGTGACTACCATTACTGGGGCTGCAGTATGGCCCATTGGCTAGGGCTGATGACTGTAATTCTGGCTGACCCCTAAATGATGACCGTGCACCTCCACTTTATCAGGCAAGCCAGGATACAAATTATCTATGGATGGAGTGTGGTAGGAGTGGGTGAAATAATAACATTTTACTTTTGTAGAATCTTGCAGAATTTTGGGGAATTCCACAGAAGTGAATCCTCCTGGAATCTATGGAAGTACCATATATGCCTCTATTTCTGAAGGTGGAAGTACAAAATTATGTGATATTATCTGTTTTCCAAATGGTAGCTCAAACAGAGCTGGAGGGAAGGGGAAGCAGCCACCCAACTTGGCTTCTGGCTATAAAATTGGTGTCCCTCTGGTAAGACTTTGGGCCAATTCCCTACATTATTTCTCTTGTGCAGTGCCATATTGGCCACTAGGTGGGGGTGACAGAGCAAACAGCCCATATTTGTATGTGAAAACGCTACAGGAGGCAGGTAAGGAAGCCAAACCATGAGTGTGTGTGCACACATAGAATGATGTTATTGCTAGCTCAAAGATGGGCCACGCTGGTTAGTTGGTCATACAAATAGGTTCCTGGCGGACATAACATTTAAAAATCCTACTGGCACCCTCTTAATACACATCTCCAGTGTCAGTACCACTGGGATCATCAGTTAAGATGTGTATGTGAAATACAGTTTTTCCAAGTTTTTGGCAGATTATGATATGTTAACTTTATTACCCATAATAAATAAAACCACTGATTATGCAGCCAGCTACATCACATTTTCACATTAGCACTTGCTTGTTGCCATCTTTGTGCACCTGGTTGACTGCTGTCCCCCCTTGGGCTCCCAAACCTGTCTTCACCACAGCATGATGGCAGACATTTTGCAGAATTTCCTTAAGGTGAAGTGACGATTTTACAAGAATTCTGTGGGAAGGGTTGATTTTCCATAACAGTCCTAAAATGTAATGTCTTGTTGTAGGACTAGCAAGGGCTATCTTTCTGAATCTATATTACGTCTTTGTGGCAAAGAAAAGCCTGTTTTCATAATGGGTCTAATTCTACTGAATGTATTTGTACCTTTATTGAGCTAGTGTACTACTTAAAACTAATATAAGTTTTTAAAAGCAAACAACCATTACCTTTTATATCTGATGAGCTTTTTTCCCTCTTTGGTTAATTAGAAAATGTTTTACCTGATGTTAGTAGGTATGATGTGTGGGACAACACTTTGCCTAGCAGCTATCTCTACCACCGTCCCCAACACACATACACTACATCATCAGCATTGTGACCTCACTGACTGTGACATCACCACTGCTTAGTAACAGCCACTCAGCAACTACCAGGTCAGTCATCTGTGATGTCACTGTCAGTGAGATCACAATTCTGATGATATACTGGGGTGAATAAAGCTAGATATGTCAGCTGCCAGGCTGAGAGCTGTTCCACACATCTAGCACAATATTATGACATAGAAGACTTTCTAATAAGCAAAAGGCACAAGAAAAATACTTCAGAAATAATAAGTTACAACTGACTACTTCTTAAAATTTGTATTATTTTTCTGTCTGCCTGTTTTGGCTCCACTAGCTCTTTAAGACAGCCTGAGGGGTGCTCAGCTCTTGTAGATCAGACTTGGAACATGCAATTAAACTCTACATGGGGGGGGGTTCTACTGTGCAATGGTGTTGTAATACACACATACAGAGAGACTGAAAACTGACCTCAAGCTGTTGTCCTATTTTTTATTGTTGTTTAGGTATGAGTCTTGTCTGGAGATGCCATTTGATGAATACGTTACCACATATTCTTGCCCTCGTTATGAATTAGTACCTGTTTTAAAGCATATTTATTCATAAGTGATACCAAAGTTGGGCCGGGGGCGGCAGACATGATGAACTCAGAGCTCTGTCCAGCCTTAAATTACCATGTTAAGTAACTGTCCACTGCTCTTGTGTTTCCCGCTCTTGTGTTTCCTTGAAAGGTAAGACTGTAGTGTTCACTGCTCTTGTGTTTCCTTGAAGGGTAAGAATGCAGTTTAGAATGTTTCCTATCAGACTTGTGTGGAATTTTTAAATTCTGTTTCTGCAAGTGCTCCACAGAATTTTGAAAATTATGTCTGATTCCATGAAATTCCCTCAAAAGTAGAACTACCAAATTCCCAAAGTAGGATTTGCTTTTAGCCTGTTATTTAATCACCTGTGGTTTAAATGAACTGCAGAACTGCATTTGGTGCTTTACAAAAACCCAGGATTAATTTTCTTTAATCCGTGGATTACAAAATCCACGGTTTACATAGAAATGCTTCTTGGAATTAAAAAAAGAAATTCCAAAAAGCATTTCAAAAGCAGAATTGCCCCCTTTCCACAACTTTCACTGGCAGAATTCCCACATTATGCGCAACTTGACTTCCTATGTTAGAGTTACTGTTTAAGTTCTTTTTTTTTTATCTAGCTGTTTGGTTCCCGTCGCCTCCTCCCACCAACTGGTGATGGGGACACATATGCATTTTATGAATTTTCTCCCTGGCCCCTCCAAGGTCCCGGCACACAGCCATGCAAGCATGTGGAGGCATGCATCACACCCCATGGTGCCAGCTCAGCCCCTTCTACCCCCAATACTTTTTGCCACCCCCTCTCTGCCTATGCTACCCACCAGACCTCCACACAGTGGGAGCGGAACTATGGGGGGGGGCGTGCTAACCTGCTCTCACCACCCTCTGGAGATCAGAGCTGCCTGCAGGCATGCTCAGTCCTGCTCCGCCCTCCCCCCTAAGCCAGTACCTCATTGACCCAAGGTCGTTCCTGACCCTGGGTCACTGGCATAACGTAAGGTAAGGTGTCTAGCGCCTCAACCCTCTGCACCACTGGCCCTGCCTCCTGTTTAAGTTCTTAAAACTGCTAGAATGCAACTTCCTGTTTCATTATATAGTACTGGTTATCTCTATCAGTATTGTTTTATGTGCCTCTCTCCACACCACACGCATACGCCCCAAAGTCTCAATCCCAGCACAAGGCATTATGGGTAAGCAAATCCTCATGCAAAGCAAGTTGATAGGGTTCAGTACAACATAACTCACCTTCTAGAGAGGTATTTCATCTGAGCCAGCATAGGAATTGGGTCAAGATTTCATGTAGTTTTACTGTTTAAAACTGTCTGTAAAAAACAGTTCTGTGCAAAACTGGGCTATGCTTTCTGTGTAGGAACTATGAAGGTGTCTAGTGGGTTATCTGTAATTGTGCTAACAGAGATTACTGTTACTTATTTTTTTTGAGATAAAAAGATTTATTTATAGTTGCAATGAGCCTTTTCCACATGTGTACTCAGACAAGTCTGTCAATTTATCTCTATGCACTATTGGGATCAGAGTTAACACCGGAGCATGACCTGTCTGTAACTGTCCAATCTGCAAAAGCACATACAATCTGCTAACATTCAATTACATTAACCTTATTGTTTACAGTATTTTCTACATATAGAACACATGCCTTCTGTGTGTTTCCTTGCTAGTAACATCAGTAGATGTATTTGGTGTTTAAGCAAGAATGCCTTGGTCTGATGTTGCTGCTGCATCAAACCTGGTTAAAGCTTTATGATAGGGTGTTTTTCAAACTGGTCCAGTTCGTGTCCACTACATCTACAAAGCTGTCTTCTAAGCATTCTGCTAAGGTTGCCTTCATGTCAAGAAGTTCACCCTCCCCTCTCTCAAGTTAACTAGCTTTGTCCCACTATCCCATCTTCCCTGTCTCACCTTTAATAATATACCTCTGCTTACACGGCTGGAATTGTATTTTCATGTATATACTGTATTTGATGATTGTTTTTGATCTTAAGCCTTATTGTATATAATATATATCTCATGTTTATCCTACCTATGTTCTAGTCTATGTATTTCTTACGTATATTATATAATGTCCTCCCAGGACCACCTTGTAAATGAGTGTTTTTCTCAATGGTGTTTCTCCTGGTAAAATAAAGATTGGTTGATTGATTGATTGATTGATTGATTGAAGTTCCTGTGGGCTTTGTTTTTTGCTAAATGCCAGTGACAAGCAGTTTTGACTGTAGACAGATAGCTGGGTAGACACAGATCTGACCTGAAGGAAATGTGAGCTGCCAGCTAAAGAACAAACTCCTGTTTCACATTTTTATCATGTCCTAAGTACATTTTTTACAGTAAAAGTGAGCGTGTTTTAGAATTTGCTGGTCTGATCATATCTATCTCTTGTAACCCTGCATGAAAGCCACTAAGATAAATTGAGTCATTGCAATGTGGAGAGTCAAAGTTCTTAGGGGGCTAGCAGTACCTGCCAGGTGCCATAGCTGGAGATGGTTCACAAGAATGGAAACCCAACACACCTGTTGGGCTTTATGACTAAGTCCTTCTTTTGGTGGCTAAGTGGCAGACTTTAAGATAAAAGGTCACAGGGTTAAGCAGTGGGCTTAGACACTAAGCTACATGACAGTCTGGTACTAGACTGAGTCGAAAAGGCACAGGACAGGCAATAACAAGGCCCAATTAAGATTTTCATTCATTCTGAGAGCTGTACGGGGAGAAATTAATAAAACTATAATATGTGTGTGTGTGTGTGTGTGTGTGTGTGTGTGCGTGCGTGTGTGTGTGTGTGTTGTCATACAGTGAAATCTTAAATATCTCACCTTAACCAGAAAATATTTGGAAACTGTTAAAATTGGAAATAGCAGATGTTGTGGGTTTTTGTTGAGTAATACAAGTGTGAAAGCAAAGATCTTCCTCTGTACATAAAATCTCTGTGTGGACATCACCTCTCTTGTGGATAGGTATAGGGCAAGGAGATGACAAAGAGCCAGGATGGCTTGAAATGTTGGAGGTAGTACGTGGGTGTACTCGTGGGATTGTTTTTACTTTTTATTCTATCAATGAATAAAGTTGAAACAATGGCGCATCTTGTATCCTCCTCATCATTCCATGGAGCAGAGAGTTGAGACCAGCTAGCTGCGCGAGTACTTTAGAACTGACACTGTGGATCCACTCATTCTACTATCGAGCAGCCTCCTGGTTTGCTATGGTTGATATCAGGTTTGTTGTTGTGGTTGGGTACTGGGCTTCACTTGGTAGGTATAGGGTTAGGTATGGGTGAGTATGGCACTGCCTGTATTGTTGGTAGGTAAATATGTACTGTGGCATGGATAAGGAGGAGGCATGTGCATTGTGCATGTCTGTTTTATCTTTTGTTACCTTTCTGAAGCCTAGAACTGAAATCTGGTGTATTAGCTGGGACTGTAGAAAGCAGAGCTGTGCTCTTTATTTGGCTGCCTTTCAGTAAAGCTGAATAGTTAAAGCAGCAGTTTGTGTTAAGCCTAACATTTCTACAGCTGGGTGGATTGGAGCACTTGAGTAGTTAACGGCTTGCCCAAAATCACACAGCGAACATTTGGCTGTTGCAGGGATTGAACCTGTTATCGTCTGGTTCCCAGGCTGGTGCGTTAACCTCTAAACCACATGATCTCCTCATTTTTGCATCTGTTTTAGCATTTTTGGTGGACTTGAAATAATTAAGAGTGAGCATCATCAATATAGCTGCAACAATGTTTCCATCAGTACTGTCCGCTATGCTTGAATGCCCATGGTTTAATGTCAATTTCCATGTGACTACAATGAGTTAGCATGCAATAGACACTGCACCCTGACCTTATGGGACACTGTGGACATCAGGGCTAGCTCCAGGATATAAAAGTAAAACTCTAGCATGGTGAACATAAAAAGAAACATTTGGAAACACAAATGAATGGCAGAGATTCACACTGAAGATTAAAAGGGAGTGCATAATAACATAACTAAAACACAAATGTTAACAGCAGTTGCTGCACCAAGTGCGGGGGACTTAGCCTTTTCCCATTAAATAGTAATTCCCAACACAAGCACATAACTCCCTGCACTCTGGTTAGTACCATTTGGCAGCGGTTGCACATTGAGTTACCCCCACATCAGCTTGGCTTCACATCCCAAGCAAACCATACTTGGGGGAAGGATGAGCAGCATTCTGTATCCCCGCCCCATCCAGGTTAGTGGGAACCATGTAGTGAGGTCCTTGTTACGCCCCGATATGTGCCAAAGAATGTTGCTAGCACCAGTGTCGGCAGCCACATGCATTCTTTCACTGGCACCTTGCTCAAGGCCTTTCATATAGCTGGCTATGCCAGCTCAGGCATGGAATGATGTTCCATACCCCTGTTTAGGATCATCAACCCCAGAGGTGTACGTGGGCCCACAGTGGGGGTGGTCCACTGTGGGGTGGTTGCAGGGCTGTGCAAGAGAAAATGTTTATGTAGCGCAAAGGCATGTTGGTCCTCTGGAGGGGTAATAAGGAGAGTGGCCAGGGGGGTGGGGGCTGGGTAAAAAAAAAGTGAATATGGGGGAGCACTATACACTGAGACAGGGATAGTTAAGCAATAAGCCACAAGGAGATGTGGGTTATCGTCGGATTTACCACAGCAGGAGTGGTTTACCCACAAGATGCAGTGGAGTGGGTAAATCCTTGCCAGCCATGGTAAATTCCCTGATAACCCACATCCTCTGAGTGGCTTATTGCGATTATACCAAGGTTCATTTTTTAATATAATAGAATACAACTTTTAAAGAGGTTGCTTTGTGTTTTATTTTTATTGCATTTATTCCTGGGCTGCAGATGATCTCCATTAGTATTTACTCATCAGCCAGTGATGATCAGAAGATATACACCGGTGGTAAACTGCCAGTCTGACCATTTCATTGGCTGTTCACTTATGTCCATGGTATAATTTCTACTCTCCCACAACTTGGTTTGGATCACATGTACAAGTGCATATACTGTTTTGAATCGGGTTTACTCTCCTCCTGGCACCTACCAACAAAGGTTTGTGAGTGCTACTAGATTCTTTCCTAACTGCCCTTAAAAGAGAACTCTACAAATAAAAGAGCCATTCCTGCCAGTGAGTAACCCTCAAGAGGGACAATGAGTAACACCAGTGAGTAACCCTCTGAAAGGGTTGACAAGTAATGCCAGTAAGTAACCCTCAGTAGTGCTAATGAGTAACACCAGTGAGTAACCCTCTGAAAGGGTTGACAAGTAATGCCAGTAAGTAACCCTCAGTAGTGCTAATGAGTAACACCAGTGATAACCCTCTGAAAGGTTGACAAGTAATGCCAGTAAGTAACCCTCAGTAGTGCTAATGAGTGACACCAGTGAGTAACCCTCTGAAAGGGTTGACAAGTAATGCCAGTAAGTAACCCTCAGTAGTGCTAATGAGTGACACCAGTGAGTAACCCTCTGAAAGGGTTGACAAGTAATGCCAGTAAGTAACCCTCAGTAGTGCTAATGAGTGACACCAGTGAGTAACCCTCTGAAAGGGTTGACAAGTAATGCCAGTAAGCAACCTCAGTAGTGCTAATGAGTGACACCAGTGAGTAACCCTCTGAAAGGGTTGACAAGTAATGCCAGTAAGTCAACCCTCAGTAGTGCTAATGAGTGACACCAGTGAGTAACCCTCTGAAAGGGTTGACAAGCAATGCCAGTAAGTAACCCTCAGTAGTGCTAATGAGTGACACCAGTGAGTAACCCTCTGAAAGGGTTGACAAGCAATGCCAGTAAGTAACCCTCAGTAGTGCTAATGAGTGACACCAGTGAGTAACCCTCTGAAAGGGTTGACAAGTAATGCCAGTAAGTAACCCTCAGTAGTGCTAATGAGTGACACCAGTGAGTAACCCAAGATAGGGCCAATGAGCAACATCCCAGTTAGTGTTTCTTGCCTATAAAAAATGTTCAAAGTACCTTTAAGTGTTTTGTTTTAGCCTTTTAGGAGTTTGTGAGAAACTTAATCAAAGTCTGCCCTTCCCCCCAACACACACATCACATGGCCAGCCGCTCACTCTGTGTTAAAGTGCCCTACTGAGCAATGGGTGATTCTGTAGGGCACATTAGTATAAAGTGAGCCAGGGAAGCACACAGCTGCCCATGAGATTTATGGGCAGGCAGCCTTTGAATCAAAAGACAAAGACTGGCTTCTGGCTGAGTCCTGTTGCCTTTGCTTTTCTGGGTAGACCTCTCCCTACCAATCTTTGACTCTTCCTAGTGTCTATCCTTAAGTTTAACCTCCCCTTATTGTTATGACAACCTTCCCTCTTAGCTCTTATCCCCTCCCTCCCCACTACTCCACTACATTTTTTTCTTTTGTTTCCCCCCTACTAAGGATTGCTCCCTCTGTTCTTGTCCATGTCAGTCCAATTACTCTTCTTGTAACTGCATATTTAGTCCACCATGTTTACCTGACCCCTTGTTTGCTGTGTTGAGTTTTATCACTTTGTATTATGTCTCTGTACCCATTTGTTTCTAGAATAATTGTAATTTTTGTCTCTTTGGCATCTTTGTGTTAACTGATTTCCAGTTCCATGTACTTGCGCTCAATTGTTGCTCCTGTGCCATTGTATTTTGGCTCGGGTCGTGACTGAAAACGGTCCCTGGGATCAGTACAGCTACCCAGTTATCAAAGTCATAAATAAAAAAAACAAATAAATAAAATAAGATACAGTGAACTTTTCAAAAGGTAAAACAAAGCCATTTTAGGATATTTCATATACAGTATTTTTTTTTTTTTAGCTATTATTTTCTCTCCTGCAGTGTGGTCCCCCATCTGGAGGGCACCCCTAGTTCTGTCCCCCTGTGTCCACCAGTCGATGCTGGCACTTACCCCTAGGGCTTTCCCCCCCCGGCAGGGCCAGCAGGGTTTCCCAACCTCCACCAGAGACCGGATCCAGTGTGGCCAGTGGCGTGGCTAGCTGGAAGTGGGGCCTGTGAGGCGTTCTCCTTCATCTGCTGCACTGCTCCTTTTTTCCTGTTTTTCCTGCTCCCTTGTGGGTGCACAGCATGCAATGATGCCTGCAATGGGATCATGCCCATGTCAAGCAGCTGCCTTGCTCCCACCACATGTTATTGTGGCTCCGTGTCACCGAGCCCCAGCCTCTGCTAGGGGTCAGGTGTGCACCAGCCGCTGATCCCCCCTTCCTGGAGATGGAGAGCAGTCTGTCAGATGCTTGATCTATCTCCTCCTCTACTGACACACAGCACCCCATGCTCATTCCTGAACATGGGTCGCCAGCGTGAGGTGTGGTGTCCAGTACCTCAACCCTCAGTGCCACCAGGCTGGCTTTCATATACACTTTCATAGGCTAAAAACACTAAAAAAAAAATTACTCACTGCAGTAATATTTCTTCCAAGGGGTACTTTAGCATCAGTAACTTTAGCAGTTAGCTGACTAGGTGCAACTACCCCGGAGGTATGCTTTTAAGATCATTTTTATTTAAATGAGCTTAGGGCCATAGCCAATCAAAAAACAGGAGGGGGAGTGAGCTGAGTGAGTGCTGCCTGAAGGCTTCAGAATTTTTTCAAAGGAAAATGAGGGCACATGCCCCGAAAAAAAATCAACAGGATTCAAAAAACATGCAAATGTTCACAAAAGTGGAAACAGAAACAGCAACATGAGTTAAAAACTCATCAATAAAAAACTCCAAATTTGGTAAGAGATGTGATAAAGTGCCCTACTCCGACAGGTGAACCGGGGAGGAAGGGTGGGAGCTTACTGATGCTAAAAGACCTCTTGGAAGAAAGAAGATTACTGTAGTGAATAATTTTTTCTACTTACCCCAGGAGTCATTTAGCATCAGTAACTTTAGCAGACTACCGAGCAGTACCAAATGGGAGATGGGCAGAGAACCTACCTTGGAAAGAGGTGCTGCAGAACCGCCCTACCAGATTTGGCTTCAGATCTGGACTGCACATCCAAACTGTAGTGTTTACACAAAGGTGTGCACAGATTTCCAGGAAGCTGCTTTGTAGACATCCAGGAGGGGAATGTCTCTTGCTGCTGCAAGTGAGGCTGCAGTGCCCCTGGTGGAGTGGGCCCTGAGCCCCGCTGGAGGTTGCTGACCAGCTTTCTCATTGCAGAATCTAATACAAGAGACCAACCAACAGGAAATAGTTATCTTGGTAGCTGGTCTTCCTCTGCCTACATCCCCGTAGGTGAGGAACAACTGAGTGGAAGAGCCTCTGGACTGTCTAGTATGCTATAGGTAGTAAAAGATGGCTCTTTTGACATCCAAGCTGTGGAGCTTTTGCTCGCCAGAAGTAGATTTCTCAGTAAACAAGACCAGCACAGTAATGGACTGGTTTAAGTGGAACTCTGAAACCACCTTTGGCAGAAATTTCCTATTTGTCCTGAGCCCAACTTTATTGTTGTGAGGGATAATGTAATTTCGCTCAGAGTACAGGGCCTGTAGCTCTGAAATCCTCCTGGCAGAGGTAATGGCTGCCAGGAAGCCTGTCTTCCAAGTTGCAAACTTGATGTGGGGCGTGGACATAGGCTTGAAGGGTGGTTTCATGAGCCTGTCTATGCAAAGGTTCAGGCTCCAAGGAGGAACAGGCTCCCTGATTGGAGGCTGGAGGTGCAAGAGGCCTTTGAAAAACTGTTTAAATATGGCATGGGAAAAAACAGATTTTCTCTTTCCCACCGAAAGGTAGGCCGAAATTGCTGCCAGGTGTAGCTTGAGGGAAGATGGTTTCAAGCCTGACGCCTGTAAGTGTACCAGGTAATCTAACAGCCGAGGGTCTGAAGCTGAAAGGGGTTCTACCTTTTTGCACTTGCACCAGAGGGAAAATCTTTTCCATTTGGTTGCATAAGTCTTAGTGTTCGGTTTTTTAGCCATCCTCAGTATCTTAAGGACCTGTTCAGAGTACTTTGAGGATGGAAACTCTTACACTCTCACCTCAAGACCTGGTTCTTGAGGGGTTTTGTGTAGATACTGCACTCCTGTCTGATGAAGAGTCAGCAGGGAGTGAGTTGGAGGCAGGTGAATGGGCCTGTTGCAGGACATTGAGAGAAGGAGAGGGTACCAGGCTTGTTTGGGCCAATCCGGAGCCACCAGGATCATTGATGCAGGCTGTTGTCTAAGTTTCAGCAATACCCTGAGTATCAGGGGAAAGGGAGGGAATGCATATAGGAACCTCCCTGACCAGTCTAGGATCAAGGCATCAGGGGAGGCAATCCCGTACTGGGGTCTGCAACAGAACTGAGGAAAACTGGAAGCTGAGGGAAGAGGTAAACAGATTCACTTCTGGGGTGCCCCACCACCTGAACACTGTGGCTAGTACTTGTTTGTTCAGAGTCCATTCACTCTGGCCTTGACTGATGCAACTTAGAGCATCTGCCAGAGTATTCTGTTTGCCTGGGAGGTGAATTGCTGAAAGGCTGACTCCCGGGGAGAAGGCGAGAGACCAGATTTATAGAGCCTGCGAACAGAGTACTCCTGATCTGGTCCACTCTGCTTGATTGTGAAAACATTGCAGTGCTGTCTGTTTGACTTTGTAAGCCTGTCCTTTTATGAAAGGAGCAAATGCTTTGAGCTAGAAAGATTGCTCTGAGTTCCAAAAGAATTATGAGCAACTGTGACTCTTGGAGAGTCTAGGTGCCACTTACTGAGACACTGTCCAGATGTGCTTCCCACCGCAGAAGGGAGGCGTCTGTGTAACTGCTCCATCAGAGGCTTCAGCTTTGAAAATTGTTGCTTTGTGCGACCAGCAAGCTATAAGAAGGCTTGCAGGTGATGCGTCCTGTATCTGAACCCTGGGACCACTGCAGGCATTGAAGACGTGTCCCAATAGCCTGAGGAAATGTCAAAGTTACGTGATTTGCTCAGGACTGCATCATATACTGAACCAGTGAGGGTTAATGATTCAAACCCAGTCAAGCACCTGCTGGCTGGTCTCGCTGTCCCTAAATGAAGGAATCTGCCAATGAGGGACAGCTTGAATTCTTACCTGTGGAAGGAAAGCATATCCTTCCTGGATGCTGGGAGGGTTCCAGGTGAGACTTTGTTTAGATTTACCAAGGAACCCCAAGACTACAGAGTGAGCCCTGTAAGGAGTAAAAATAACTTCTTGACCTGACAAGGAGACTTTGGCACTACGAGCCAATTGGCAACTTAGGTGTAGCTAGAGATGTCTAGATTCCTGAGGCGTGCTGCTACCACTGCCAAGCACTTTGTGAAGACTCTTGGGGCCAAGGAAGGCCAAAGGGCTGCAGTGAGCCCGCACCTGTGTGAGACTTCATTGTGGGTACATGGAAAAAAGGAGCCTTTTTAGGACCAGGAAGGCTTGCCAGTCTCCCCTAATGTAAGGGCTGTATGATTAGTAACAGAGTCATCATCTTGAATTTGGGTTTTACTGCAAGATAGGTCGCCACTCCCCAGTTGTCTTTTTGTGTCAGAAAATACCTGCAGTAGAGGCCCTTTCTTCTTTCCATGGGCCAGGACCCTCTCCATCATTCACAAAGCTAGAAGGTTTTTACCTCCTACTCCAACAGTAACATCTGTGTTGGGGATAGAGGCTTAGACACCTGGGTACACATGAGGTCTGCCCACATTAATGTCAGGGCTTAGACTGCAAAGCTGCTGGCTGGGTAGAGGTAGCCACCTTTGGCTGCCCCTCCCTCTGAAAGCACCCCTGTACTAGGAGAAGGGGGTAGCTGGGAAAATAACCTCTGCCCCAATGCCCTCGGGAGGAATTTCTGTGGGGCAGGAGGCCTTGTTGCAGTCAGATGTTCTGGAATCGAACAGTATGATTTGATCATAGGGAAGGTCCATGGCCTCAAACTGGGAGTCTGAGGGTAGACCAGTAGTTCTAAGCCAGACAAAGCACCTCGGAGAGATGGCGTGGGCCATGACTCTGGAGGTGGCATCCTTGTTGTCATCTGCCCTGTGGAATTGGTACTACACAGCTTCCAGGGCAGGTTTGCCATATCCACCAGCTCCTGCACCAAGAACCAGGACAGAGTTCCGCAGTACTTTTTTTTTTGTTTTGATATTAGGCCGAAAAGCCAAGTAGGAAACATTTTTGACAACCATCTGTGGTTAGCTAAGAAATCTATTTTCTGGAGTCCTTATCCAGGGGTAAGGAGGACAAGGAGATCCCAGCTTTCTCGCAAGCAGCCTGTTGCACTATACTCACATGGCCGAGATGTACAGACAGGCACTCAGCATTGTTGTAAAACAACTGATATATTTATGAATTTATTAACCTTTCCAGACCGCTTGTAAACCTCTGCCACAGAAGTGGGGGTTTGAAGCAGTTTCGTGCAATTTTTATTTATATTTTTTCATTATAGATAGGCACGACCAGACTTTTAGGAGGTGGAAGACCTTTCATCTCCCTATAATCTTTTTTTATCCTCATCCTCACCTTGGATGGACTTCTGAGAAGGGAGGTCCAGGGTGTCCAATACGTTTTGGATGAACGAAGGCATAGAGGGAGAACCTCCTGGATAGCCGAGGAAGCTCCAAGGAGAGGGAGTGGATATATAAGGTTCTAGGCCCTCCAAAGTCATGTCAGGGGCATCATAAAAATATTCATATAATCTGTATCACCCTCAAAGTCTCTGGAGCGAGAACTGTGGAAGAGTGTTAGCAGCCCCTTTAAGCAGGGGTATCATAAAATTATTTATCATCAGCTGTATCACCCTCACAGTCTATGGGGGAGAGAGAACTGTGGAAGAGTACTTGCCAGCCCCAGTAAATAAAGGACCCATCTTTTGTAGGGTCTGAAACAGTTGGCATGCTTTTTTCATATCTTGCACAGATGGAATCCTGTGCAGACTTTGTTTGTAAGTACAGTACTTTGTTTTTTTTTCTGTATGATTTAAACTTCCTGTTGTCTCGCTATTGGCTTTCCCAGGAGCAATGGGAGCATTTTTGTCTTGACAGAGTTTCTTTTCAGACACTTCGTCAGTGGCTTGATCAAGCTTCCTTTTTTCATCACTTTTATTATTTTTCAATTTGTGAGGGTCATCATCTTTGGAAGCTTATTTTTTGGCTCGGATCTGGAGGGTTCCTCAGCACCTCTGCTTTCATTTTAATTAGTAGTAGTTTTAGATGGCCCACTAGTAGGAAGCCTTCGATTTATCCTCAGCCGTAATAATCAAAGATTTGTCTGCTATAGTGCCAATTTAAGCAAAGCAAACCAATCCTGGACCTTACAAACTGAGTGCAGGTTTCTGTGAAAATGACACCGGCCAGTCCTGCCAGTTAATTAACTCTGTCTATTGTAAGTGCCTTTCTTTTTTTTTTTTTTTTTTTTGTTGTAGAACTGGGATCTATACCAGAGCCAGTCTTAAAAGAAAACCCAGTAATACTGGTCAACTATGCACATGTTACTGTTGAATCCTTATGGACAGTCCTGTGACAGATTATACCTTAGGTACAGTTTCTTTGTATGTCTATGAGTTTCTCATAATTGCTAATCCTGAGAGAAACCCTCTGGCACTATTGAGGTTTGAATTCCAGTGGGGTGCCTCACGGTAAAACCTGAGAGGTCTGAGGTAAAAAATAAGGCAACTATCCCTAATTTGATGGTTCCTTCAAGAATTTGGTCAAAAAAGGGAGAAACCATCGAAATTAAGCACCCAGGCTAAAAATAGCATCAGAAATTAACAGTTGCAGTAAAATTAAAGTCAAAATAGCACGGATGCGCTAAAAATAGAAAATCAGTGCAGCGCTAATGAAAATGTAAAACTTTCACTCAGCACACTATCAAAAATGAATTATGAGGAAAATTTTACCCTGATAAGTGCTAGGAGGCTGTCAACAAGGAAAGTGGAGAGGCACCTCAGGGGCAATGCTGCTCAGTCCAGCGGAGAAAAAATTATGATGTCTTTAGGCAGTTCTTACTCAGCTCAGTCCCCCTCCTGTTTTTTGATTGGCTATGGCCCTAAGCTCATTTAAATAAAAATTCTCTTAAAGGCATACCTCCAGGGCAGTTGCACCTAAAGTTACTGATGCTAAAGGACTCCTGGTGTAAGAATCAGGGGTTATCAGTTGGGGAGGACTCTTTTGTTTGTGTAGTTCTTCATTAAACAGAAATTAAATTATTGCAGTGTGTTACATTTCTGCTTGTAGTCTGTCTAGCCTGTGATATGGACAGCATCAGTTCCCAGTGTTGTAAGTGCCTCAACTTTCGCCAGAGCTAAAGGAAGAAATAGAAGCAATTTGTTTCTTTACTGTGCCTGTCATTCAGACCGAGTCACAAAGTGCTTTACAGTACAGGAGCGGAAGAATGTTGTTTCTCAGTGAACAGGGAAGATTTAAAGATCACAGGGATAGTTTTTCTTGTTTGTTTTTTGTGCATGTCCAGTAAAGGCACACTGAACTTAAGTTTGTTTCCAGGTATATCCCTGAAGCAAAGGGGGAATACATGGCCTGCTCAGGGTCACACAGTATGCATGTGGTAGTTGGGGGATTCAAACACAGGCCTGTTGGGTTTCCAGGTTCAAAGCCTGGTGCTTTAACCCTCTAGGCTATGCTGCCTCCAATTGGGGACTGGAATCAGATTAGACAGAAATTACAGTGGTTTAAACTCAGGGAGATTATGTGACTTTCTTAGGGTGATATAGTGAGTAAGAGGAAGTTGTGGGATTCAAACCTGAGTCTGCAGATTCACAGCTCTGTGCTCTAACCCATAGGCCAAAGTGACTCTCCCATCATCACAGTGTGGAGTCAAATGTATTGCATCCGCTCACACTGGAACTAACCTGCATTTGAAAAAAGAGCTTGTTTTCCAGTGCTGTCAGTCCCACACCTCTTTCAACACTAATTCTTCAAAGCATAAAGAAGTATGTACTACACACACACACACCCACCCACCCACCCTACAAACACACACACACACACACACACACACATGGGCCTGACTTGTGTACTGACATGAGCTTCAGTCTCCAGTGCTGTTAATACCACATCTCTCTGAAAAGTAATTCCTCAGAGGCTAAAGAAGCATTACTGCACCCTCCCACCCCACACCCCACACCCCACACACTGAGTGCACCTGGCTTATGTACAAACAGGGGCTTCAGTCTTCAGTACTGTCAGTCCCACACCTCTCTCAACAGTAATTCCTGACAAGGCAAAGAAGCAGATACACCCCCCACACACACACACACTGTGTGTACCTCGCTTGTGCACAA
Source organism: Neoceratodus forsteri (assembly GCA_016271365.2). Taxonomy (NCBI): domain Eukaryota; kingdom Metazoa; phylum Chordata; order Ceratodontiformes; family Ceratodontidae; genus Neoceratodus; species Neoceratodus forsteri. Next base: position 13,313,478 of record JADMNL010000027.1, read on the forward strand.
ATAGGGAGCTTCAGTCTCCAGTGCTGTCAGTCCCACACCTCTCAACAGTAATTCCACACAGGGTAAAGAAGCATGCACTGCACCCGCTAACACACACACACACACACACTGCACTGGCTTCTGTATGAACAGAGGGCTTCAGTTTCTGGTGTTGTCAGTCCCTACCCTTTTACTATAACACTAAATTCATCACAGGTTGAACAAGCCTGTACTACACACACTGCCCCTGCCTGCATATGAACATGGGGTTTCAGTTTCCAGTGTTGTCAGTCAATATTCTTTAACTATAGCACTTGATTCATCACAGGGTGAAAAAGCATATAGTGCCCCCCCCAACACACACACACACAAACGCTTGTGCCTAGCTTGTATATGAACAGGGGGCTTCAGTCTCCAGCATTGTCAGACCGTATTTTTTTACTACAGCACTTAATTCATTACACAAAACACAGAGGAAGAGTGTCAGATATAAAATGAAAATTTGTGAAGTGAGGGGATTTTGTTTTAAATTTCTGTCATGGGATGGGAATGGTTAAACAACTGGCTAAGCCTCTTTGAGAATGGGGCATCTGCATCTTGTGTTCCTGTTGTTTGTCCCTTTTTCTGTGTGCATGTAAAAATTACCCAAATTTGCATTCCCATTTTCCGCTTTGGCAGAGTAACTCTGATAAATCCCCCCACCCTCCTCCCCCAGCCAAAAGTCATCTGGGCTCGGGGCTTCTCCTTCTTATCCAGCTCATGAATATTAAACGGTAGCTGCTCCAACGGCGATAAGCCTGCCAATCCTTGTCAAATATGGCCTAATCTTTTCAATTTCTGGGTGCAAATATTCACACTGGGTTCCGTTTGTCACCTGGATTAATGACCAATGGTCCCATAATCCTCCAGTGCAAATTCAAGTGGCAGCTAGGAGAAATTAGGAGGTGAGGGAATGCTGGGATACATATGCAGGGGAGATTAGCCAGGCTTCCTATCTCCGCACAGTTTGTGACTTGCTGTTTAATAAGCATTACCATGTTTTCAGCTCGGAGTGTGTCAACATTTGTATGGCAGCGAGCACACCTTGAAACATTCAGAAGTTAGTGATTTCAAACAGTTCGGTGAGGTACACAGTTCTGATCATGGTCCAAGCATCTGGGGCTCATCTTGTGTGATGTGACAGTTGACTGGATTTTAAAATTAAACAAAAAAATAATAATTAAGATGATTTCTCTGTCACTAAGTGGTCAGGCAAATGAATGTTTGCATTTTACTTGCTATAATATAAACTGCGCCAGAAAGTGAAGTATAGTTATTTTAAATCCCACCAATCAGGAGGCAGGGATGATTGCTTTGTATGAGACTAGTGCCTGCTATGTCAGTAATCAAGTGGCATCTGACATGTAACTGCCTGTCCTGGATCAAACCGATTCAGTCTGAGGAGGGGCACAAATTTAAGAAAAAGACTATTAAAACAATGACACAAAAGTCTGCTAATGATCCAGTGGGGTGTTCCAGCTTACCATGAGGGGGACCTGGGAATGATTCCTGTGCCAAGCCTGGAGATCTTGTTTTGTTGGCTGGAGGATAAGCCCAGTCCCATGGGAACATGCAATATCTTTGGGGAGAATCTGTCACTTGCAACTAATTTGACTGGCCTTCGTGGCCCAGGGGGGATGGTGGATTTAGTTTGTATTTTGTTAACTGGGAAAGTGCTCAAAACCAAGAGCCTATTTTCAGGTGTGACATGAGTGCACAGTGTACAAAACTGACAGACAAATAATCAGAGAGACAATTCAATAAATATAAAAACACAAATATAAGACAAAAACACTGACATACAGTTGTGTTAAAAGTTTATGTTTGTATCTGGTTTTAAGGCATGCATATGAAGGTGCAGTTTTAACATCTGGAGGAAGGGAATTCCTCGAGTGAGATACACCATACGTTAAATGATCTTTACATTATCCTGTTAGTGACCAATTGTTCCCGTATGGTGAAACATTATTTATTTTTAGTTTTGTTCTTTGGTAACTTGACACGGTCCACTGGGAACAAGGCCCATTTACAGAGGCAACCTGGAAGAATAGACAGGTTAAATGACTTGCTGAGTGTCACACAGTATGTAAGTGGAAGTTATGGGAATCAAACACATATCTGCTAGATGTAGCAACAGTATGGAGTAGAGTAATAGGAACCAGCCACAGGGTTCTAAATAAACACTTTGAGGACTCAGTTTGTATTAGTTTAAAACCATAATGCCTTAGTTCATAGGATTTCATGTGGATGTCATAAATGCAAGATCCTTACTACAAGTAGCATGCCCTGATGTCAGTACATGGGGCAACTGACATGGAGCTGACAACAACCTCACATCAGGCCACATCAGAGGCAAAGTGAGTATAGCTGGAGGATGGCTGGGTACATGGAGTCTGGGAGCTTGGTAAGTGCAGCTTGGGGGCCTGGTATGGGTAGGGACCATATGACAAGGGGTTCCTAGACTGGATCAGGATAGGCTCTGAGAAGGAAATCTTGGCAACAAGAGACGCAAGACAGGGTAGAAACAAGAGTGAAGATAAAAGGAAATAAAAAGTAAAAAAAAAAAAATAACACAACTAAATGACATAATATTAAATCTACATTTCATAGTTACATGGTGGGGCAGAGGATGATTAAAGCAGTCCTGGTTCAAGTCTTGCATTACTGTGCAGCAACCTGCTCCTTTACAACCAAAGACAGGCACATAATATATTGATCAAGTAATGTGTCACACCAGGACAGGCAACAGAGCTCAAAATGTGGCTTCACCGTCTTTGCGTAATTTTAGTATGTATCTACAGAATGTATCTATGCATAAACGTATCTACGTCTACATGTATCTACAGTATGTATCTATGTACTATATGTATCTATGTTCCTACAGGATGCATCAATGTATCTAATGTATCTGCGTATCTGCAGTGTCTATGTATCTTTTTATCTACAATACTGTATGTATCTACTGTATGTGTATATGTATCTTCTGTATCTATGCATTTACAGTATGTATGAATCTATGTATCTACAGTAAGTATACTGTATATGTATCCTCGTTATGTCTTTTTGCATCTACAGCATCTACCAAATATATCTATGTATCCATAATATGTATCTTCATATGCTATCTATATATTCAGTATGCACCTATGTAGCTATGGTGTGTATCTATATATCGACAGTATGTATCTATGTATATTCAGTATGTTTCTTTGTGTCTGTGTATCTACAGCATATAGCTATAGTATGCATCTATATTCAGTATTTAAGTGTCTTCAGTATATATCTGTATCTATGTATCTTCAGTATGTATCTATGTATCTACAGTATGTGTCTATGCATCTGCAGTATGTATCAGAGTATTTATGTATCATATTGTGTATCTACTGCATGTACCTACTGAACGTATCTACAGTATATATATATATATTATGGTAGCACAGTAGTGCTACCATAGTTAGGGTTGAGGAGCCATTTCTATGTTAAACCCCAAAACTTTGCACCTTAATAACTTTGCAACCGTTTGATGGATTTACCTAAAATTTGGAATTTATGATCAAGAACCATAGGCCTTGGGATCTGCTAAGTTTCGTACTGGTCAGATATACGGCTGTGGAGTTATTAAGTGTGAACTGTCTTGGCGTTTAACGCTTTTCTGGAATTCTGTGGTCACCTACAGGTCAATGCTGTTTATGTGACTGCCCAAAATCTTCAGGGAACGTGCAAAGATTTGCATGAAAAATATTAAGCGGTTCAAAAGTTATTCAAAAACAGTTTCCCATTATAAGTCAATGGGAAAAGTTAACAAAAAGTTCAACACTTTCGCAAAATGCATTTTACTTTCAAGAAATGGGCCTGTTACTTTCAGAAATCAGCCATTTTGTTTTCAGTTGGTGATCAGAAAATGGTTGGCATTTAAATTTAGGACCCTCTAGCAACCTAATTTTTTTGTATTCACCTAGTCAGGCCCTGAGGATGCTTGCCATGTCTTTATTTTGGAGTAAACACCCCAGAAATATGTTTTCAAATTTCTGGAAAAAGTACTTCTAAATTACTTTCGTGCTCCAGAAAGTGTCACAAGTACAGCTTTATCAAGTGCGACAGTAATTTTCTAGTCTGTGGGAAAATGACAGCAATTCTTTGGCACTGCACTGCAAAATAACCGTTGGGAGTTTTGGGCTGAAATTTGGAGGAACACAGCCGACATCTCACAGATGTGCCTTTCAGTGTTGTATTGAAAAATATTACATGGCGGCAAAGTTATGGCACTCCAAAGTTGACAGTTTTTCCCATAGGATAACATTACAGCGCCGAAGCATTACAGGAATCCTTTGGCACCCTGCTGCAAAATAACGGTTTGGTCTTTTTTCCTGAAATTTGGAGGGAAGACAGCCAACAGTACACAGATGTGCCTTTCAGTAGTTTGGTGAAAAAATATCACATGGCGGCAAAGTTACGGCACTCCAAAATTGACGGTTTTCCCATAGGATAACATTACGGCGCCTGACACTTAACAGAAATCATTTGGAGCCCTGCTGCAAAATAGCAGTTTGGTCTTTTTCCTGAAATTTGGAGGAAGACAGCCAACAGCCCACAGATGTCCCTTTCAGTAGTTTGGTGAGAAAAAATTACAGGAAGCAAAGTTATGGCTCAGACTTTTCTTTTTCCCCATAGGATAACATTCAGGCCTTGTGACTTTCAGGGCCCATATCTCGAAACGGTGCGAGACGGACTTTTCGTCGGAAAATTTCTTAGCCCCACAATGGGGCTAAGATTCAAATTAGCCAGGACAGTTGTAAATAATATGACTTTAAATTTTTTTTCTACATCGTACGGTTCCTGAGATATAATGTATTTAGTATTCCAAGATCTCATTTTCTGTGCCGATACTCATTATTTTGCATACATTATTTGTACTCACTGTCTTTCTCAATGCAGGTTTTGGGGAAAACCAGCCTGTGCGCTTACATTACTGTTACTGTTGCCCTTTCCGCTTGGATCCGTACTCGTTTACTTTACCATTGACGCCTAGCCACCACGTTGTTATCCCTATGCGTTTTCATTTGCGCTTACTTTCTGTTATTTTTTGCCATTTCTGTCCACAGTACTGTTTATCTTACTGTTTCACTTTACATCACCATGCCCATTGACATTTCTGTTTGCAGGCACCATGTTACTATGTGACAAGACATCACGTGGCAGACCATTCCCGTCTACGCCACCATGTGCTTTACCCTTTCTGTTCTCATTCGTGCTTGTGTTACCATGTGCGCCACTGTTAGCATTTCTGTTTGCGTTGCTGTCCCTGTTATTATGCACTCGGGCCCCGCGCTCCCGCCACTGCATTACATTCACTATTTCTCGTTATCATTCTCAAAAAGAAGGGAAATTAGAGGCAAAAACTCTGTTTAATGCATTAGTTAGGGGTTGTTCCACAGCGACAAAAGTGAGGAAATTCGGCTGTTAGGGTTGAAACCCCCTTGGACCCCCCCACCCCAACCGGCATTGAGGTGCGCATTGGGATCGTGGGTCCTAACTCTCACCCATTCTCCTATACTTCTGCTGCTTTACACATGTCATGGGTGAGGAGTTGGGGCTGGCTGATCCCAATGCTCACATGTCTTGAGACACTAAATTTTGTTAATCCACTAGTTAGGATTGAAGCCACAAAAGTAGGGAAATGTGGCATTAAGGTTTCCAACCGTAACCCCTCCCCACCCACTAGACAGCAACAGGAAAAACCACTACAGTTTTACCTCTCCTGCATCTTCAGGTATGGGGTGTGCCTTGGGATTGTCAGCCCTAATGCTCACCTCTTTTGATCATGAAAGAAGCTGCAATGTGTAGAGTATATGAGAATGTGGTGAGCATTAGGGATGATAAAGATTTCCTTACTTTTTGAGATAGTATAATTGTACCCTCATTTGTGTGTGGGAGTGCAGGCCCCTCCTTAGATGTTACATATATGCTGCTGTGGAAGCACCGGGTTTATTTGTAGTAAAACAGGAATGGCATTGTCTGCATAGCCTTCTTATTACCCCACTTCATGAATCCAGTAATGAAAATTTTGAAATCCCGGCCAAAACGTGACTCTATGCCACTGCAATGCCATTGCATGCCACAAGTGCAAAAACACAGTTTGGCCAGGGTCTGAACATTACATTCATGAGAAGGTGTAAAAAGAATTTTATGTTGAAAATGTCAAGTCAAAATATTTAAAATTGTTAAAGCTATGAGGGAGTGTAGCAAAATTTCTATGTATGCGCATAACTTTGGCATTTTTATACATTTTGATCCCAAAATTTCACCATAGCCTTCTTATGACCCCACCTGATGAACAAGAGTGGTGAAAATATTCAAATACCACCAGAAAGGTGATTTCTCCAAGTGAATGCAAAATCACCTTTATGGACAGATTTGCATAATTCCACTGAATTGTTCATGAGGTGGGGTCCCAAAAAAGCCATGTTGAAAATCTGAGCTCAAAGTATGCAAAGATGGCAAAGTTATGCCACAAAGTTGAAAACTCCATTGAAATACTTTGAAGCTTCATATGAAAAAGGATTTTCCCCTCACAGAAAAGGATGACATCATACGAAAAAAGATTCTTTTTCATATGACGAGTCATGAAAAAAGATGTCTAATGTTAAAAAAATAACATTTTAAGGGTATTTCTCCAACAGTTTAGTGCAGAATCCAGCTACGGAGTCCTAATAAATAAAATACATGTGTTGGTTGCTCTCCAGAATGTCATTTTTGTTGCTTCTGAAATTTTAATTTTCCCTAGGGAACATCAAAAAACAAAATGGCTGCAAATGAAAAAGGATTTTTCCTTCATGAAAAGGGATGACATCAATTCAAAAAAAAGATTTATTTTTTTCATTTCATACAGCTATTTTTGGTTCTTACTGAGCATGCTCAGAAACAAGTATTCAAAATGTTAAAATTAAAAAACTGTGGAACAGATTAATATTTTTTCCAAAAAACAAGCAAAGGCACATCTGTGGTCAGCCCCTTTCTACACAGAAAATTTCAGACCAAAATTCCAAACCATCTGGGTGCTAGCCAAATTGACAGAAAACCCATTCAAAGCAATGGGAAAAAATCACCCAAAAATTCACTTTTTGCACTATCCAGAACTCAGAATCCACACATCTGACCAGAATGAAACTATGTACATTCAGAAACCTTCCATGTGAGACTGCGCTTGCAAAAGTTTGTGCAAATCTGTTGTATGGTTGCCAAGTTATTGAAGTGCACAAATTGAGGTTTAACATTGAAGTGCCAGTACAACCCTAACTAATGGGGCACTATAATGTACCTTCTATATGGATCTCTGCATCTACCATATGAACATTTGTATCCTCTATATGTATCTATTTCTCTTTGGTATATACAGTATATATATATATATATATATATATATATATATAAAACTATGGAATTACAGTATATGTATATTTATGCATATTCAGTATGCATCTACAGTATGTATCTTCTGTATGTATATATGTATCTATGTGTCTATATGTATGTAACTATGAAAATACAGTACATAACTATGCATATTCCGTATGTATCTGAGTATCAAAGTATGTATCTATGTGCCTGCTGTACTAATCTATGTTTATACAGAATGTAACTATGTATCCCTGAGAGAAATTTGGCGCCTTTGCCGAAAGTGGCGCTCAACGGCCGCCATGCCGACTCCTCCTGCTGCCACTGCCCGCCTCCCTGGAACTCGGACTTGGATCCCAACTGCCGGATCCCCGAGAGAAATTCAGCGCCTGCACCGAAAGCGGCACTCAACAGCTGCCACGCCGACTCCTCCTGCTGCCACTGCCCACCTCCCTGGAACTCGGACTTGGATCCCAACTGTAGGATCCCTGAGAGAAATTCGGTGCCTTTGTCAAAAGTGGCGCTCAACGGCCACCACGCCAACTCCTCCTGCTGCCACTGCCTGCATCCGTGGAACTCGGACTCGGAGCCCAACTGCAGGTACGAGCGCCAACACTCTGTGGAGTGCCATACTCTGCGGCTGCCTCTTGATTGGTGCAGCGCTGCTGCCAGTGGTCCCTGATTGGACGACTTAGCTGGTGCCCTTCAGCCATTGGTGTGCTCACGTACTGCTGCCTAGTGTACTTTTCGGGTCTCCTTTCTGACCTATTTTTTCTCCAACCCCTCCAAGGCCTCCTTTAAATACACTGATGCCCCTCCGACCTAGGCTGCTTCACCTATCAGAAACAGCACTCCCTTACTCACCCATCCTACTGGTCTCTGCTAATTCTCCAACGTCCCTCAACTCTTCACTTTTTTCACATTGAGTGCCCTCCCTCAGTCAAACTGTGTCTTCCACATTCCCCTTGACATGACGGCTCATAACCTGCATCCAGCACTGCTATTTATTGTGATAACTGTGCTGCACTTCCCCACCCATCAAGTGACTGCCACCCCCCACTCCCAAGACCAGCTCATACCAACCATAGCTCAGCATTACATCTTAGGAATGACCACTGGGACCCAGTCTAATGACCTTTGTGCCACTCAGCTCACCAATCTGGCACGCTAGCTTCACTCTGAAGCACCAACAGTACAGCCCTCAGGGGAACTTATATGTACTAGCAGCTCTCTGTAATAAGCCAGGCTCAAATTGTTGCCTCAACACCCAGGCGCGCAGAAGGAATTCCAGCAAACAATCCCTCAAAACACTTCAAACCGCCCTACGAAGATTTCTTCTACTGCTTCTGCTCCTCTCCGGAAACATTCACCCTAACCCTGGCCCACCAGGACCATCTGCCTACCGCCAGAACCGAAAGTCAGGGTCTCTAACCCTGGCATCCATCAATATCTGCAGCCTCCTCAGCAAACTTGATAACCTCCAAACCTGGATTCGGCAATACAATCCTGACATCCTCTCTGTCATTGAAACTTGGCTAACTCCAAAAATCCCTGATAGTGCAGTTGCTATTCCTGGACACATGATTTTCAGGCAGAACAGGAGCTCTAAGCAGGGTGCTGGCTGTGCCATCTACCTGAGGGATACTCTCATGGGACATGCCATCCCTTTTTCTAAACCGGGAGCAACATCACAGATCCTCACCATCAAAGTCCTCCTCGGGGCACACAACAAAAACCTCACCATAGTCTCCATTTACATCCTCCCAAAGGACCCAGCTAGTGGCTTCAACTATTTCCTGGAATGTCTGAGGGGTCTACGCTATAACTCAGAGTCCATCATCATGGGAGATTTTAACATCAACTGGCTTGCACCTGAGGCCTGCACCTACAAGGATGCAGTTACAGCACAACATCTCACTCAGCAAGTCCCTTCCCCTACCAGGTGTAACTACAGGACAGGGACACACACCCTTATTGACTGGATTCTGTCAAACCACCCTGAAAGAATCTCCATGGTATCTGTTCTCCCTGACTCCTTAAGCGGCCATTCACCCGTCATCTGCACCTGGACTAATAACTACATCAAGCCACCGCCTAAAATAATACAAGCCAGGGTACTCAAGAAGGGACACTTACAACTACTAAAATCCCACCTAAGCAGTTTAGATTGGTCAAAATTAGACTCACTCAAGGACATAAACAAGGTGCTCGATCTGTTTATCAGCCGATTCACTGAGGCTTGTGATATCCATGCACCGCTAAAAAAAAATGAAGGTCAAGGGTGGAGCTAACCCATGGATAAACACAGAGCTTATCATGCAGCTCAAACAAAGGGACCACCTCTGGCACTGTGCTCGGGCCATAGCTGCCCAAACAGACATTCAAAAATACAAACACACAAAAAATAGCTGCACCCGTGCTATACGGATGGCCAGAAGCAAATACTTTAGAGAAGCGCTCTCCAGCTTGTGGGAGGATGGGAAGAAATTCTGGAAAAACCTTAAGAACCTCTCTGGCAAAGACACCAGGTCTCCACCCACCATGCTCAGCATTGATGGCACTCCTACGCTGGACCTAGATACCATCACTAATACGTTCATCAATGCATTCTCCAACCTGAGCAGTGTCCTCCCACCTGACTTCTTCAACGCTCCCACCACTGTCACATCATCCCAAGCACACTCAGTGCCACAATGCTTCTTCAAAAAGATCCCAATGCACACAGCAAGAATCTATATTTGTAAGGCTATCAGCAAAACTGGCTGTAGTGGTGACTCACTCGACTTGAAGCTGCTCACACTAGTCCTTGACGAGATCCTTGAACCCCTGACAATGATCTTCAACCTCTCCCTAAGGTATGGCCAGTTCCCATCAATCTGGAAAAAGGCTACCATCACACCAGTGCATAAGAGTGGAGACAAGGCACTGCACACCAATTATAGGCCTATCTCCATCCTCCCCCCACTATCCAAAGTACTTGAACGCATAGTCTCTTCCTCTCTAGCAGTGCAAAACTATTTTCTGAAGACCCTTCACAAATGCCCACTCCCTCCCTCCCTTTCTCTTCATAGTGACCTGTTCTCTCTTTTCCACTCCATGACTTTTGCCACTTCTTCTCCTCCCCTCACAAGTCCCTATTGCCTCCTTCCATTTGTCTTTTGTCTCCTGACCTGGTTTCCCCGGCAATCGTTCTTCCTGGCCTGGGCCCCTTTGTCTCTGCTTCCCTTCTCCTGACCCTCTCCTCATGACTGTTGGCTCAAATTGCCCTCCCTCATCTCCCCTCCCCCTTCCCTCCAGTATTGGGCTAAACCCACCCCCAATCTGCCTTGCCTGTCTTAGTTCCTCCTGCAGACCCTCAATCTCCTTTCTAAGTTTCTCTATGTGGTTGCACACTAAACATCCTCCCACACTCCAGGCAATTTTTAGAAGATTGGTGCACATGATTGTTTGCAGCCTACCACCCTACCATTGCTGTCGTTGCCCACCAGTGACCCCACCCTTCCAGATGCAGGATACCAAACACCCCCAAGTCTCCCCCTCCCCTCTATCAGTGCAAAACATTTTTTCTTATGTTCCTTACCCCTTTGTTGCACACGTTTAGAGAGATTGAGCAACTGCTTTTTACTTTCCTATCCTTTCTATCCACACCCAAAAAGAGACTAAGTAACTATTGCACAACCTTCTTCAAACTCCTACTCCTCCTTTCCCCAATGCAATAGCAATGCAAAGAAGTAACAGTGAAAGCTCCTAGATTTGCAGTTACTTACCTTCCACTGAGATAGCAGTCACCTCTTCAGTCACTGCTGTTCCTTTCCTGGATATCTGCTTCTGCTATGACAGGTGCATGTCCTTTTCCCATTTGAGGAAGTGATGTCAGAACCCCTGGTATAAAGGAAATCACAGACCTGGGATGGTTGGGGTGAGGGGCTGGGAGGTGGGACCAGCCCAAGTATTTCAGAAACAATCGGTAGCTGAGGCCCTGGTCAGACCATTAGCACCCTTCCCCCACTATGCACTAAACTTTGCAGCTAGTGAAGCCAGCAAAAAGGAATCACAATTCTGCTCAAAGCCCCAAAAATAGGTTTGCTACCAAAAGAAACAGGTCTCCAATTCCAACAGCTTCACCAAAACCACATCAAAATAGGCTTGAATTTAGAAGATATAGGTCTCCAATTCAAAGAAACTGCCCCAATTAAATCACATCAAATAGGTTTTAAATCAGAAGAAATAGGCCTCCACAAATGCAGCCTGCTACACAGTGAAACATCAAACAAATGAGCCCACTTATAAACACCAAAACAGGTTTCAAAATTCCAATAGCCCCAAAACAATACCCTACTAGCTCCTTAGAAGTAGTAAGAGAGAAAAGAAATAACCTTCTACCAAGTAAAATCCACAAGAAACAATGTAAAAATAGCAAGAAGAAGCTACTATACTGGAACTGATCTGATCCCTTCCCCTTCTGGATACTTCTGACTTCAGTATATATCTCTCTATCTACAGTACATATCTATGTAACTATACATCTACCGTATGTGTCTCTCTATGTATATTCAGTATCTATCTTTGTAACAACAGTATATTCTATGTAACTATGCATCTATAGTATGTGTCTATATATCAATACATATTCAGTATGTATCCATGTATTTTCTCTAAGTGACTATGCATCTACATTAAATACAATATGTATGTACCTCCATATATTTTGTATAAATCTATGTATCTACAATATGCAGCTCTGTAACTATATATCTATGGTATTATGTACTGGTATCTATGTACATCCAGCTGGCTGTCTGTATGTCTGTCTGACTATCTGTCTATCTATCTATCTCTTCTATCTCTTCTTACCCTGGCAATAAAAACTAAACAAATTGATACATTTGCAGTATGTATCTATCCATCTGCAGTATGTACCTATGTAGTTACAGTATGCATATATGCATCTGCAGTATATAGCCAATATATCTTCAATATTGATTAATGCATCTATGTGCTGTATCTATAGTGTGTGTTTTATATATATATATATATATATATATATATATATATATATATATATGTGTGTGTGTGTATCTGGAGTATGTATCTGTGTATCTGCAAGGGTGAGAGAAGTGGGCCAGAGACACCCTTAGTTAGGTTTCAACTTAGGGCCAGGAAATTTTGTTCAGCACTGCCAATTCAGGAAGGCAGTATAGCAGAGTGGTTTAAGGCTCTGAGCTGCAAACCTGGTGACATCCAGCAGACCAGATCTGGGTTTGAATCCCACAGCTTCCACTTGCATACTGTGTAACCCTGAGCAAGTCACTTAACTTCCCTGTGCTCCCAGGTCGCACCTGTAAAAAAGCTTTCAGCTTAGTGTGCTACTCCTGGTTAAACAACTAAAATAAATAAAAAAAAATAAAATTCAGTGGAACCACTTCAGCTGCCAGTGCAGTACTTGGCATAGAGCAAACAGACTACAAGTAAGGGGAAATTACTTCAGGTCAGCAACGAATGTGAATTGTTGTAGCTTACTTTTAGCAGGTGTTATTGGCATACATCTGCTGTAGATTACTGTTTCAGCATTGTGATAGTCTACAACCCCCACTAAAACTATGACCCAGTTTGCACTATTGCAATAGATAATTCTCAAAGCTGGACTCAAGGCACATACCACTCTGTTGTTTCCAACTCTCCACTTTGTCTCATGCCTACTGTATTACTATAGTCTACTTTGCAGCACCATAGATTTCTAATTATAATTTTATATTATGATTATTACTCTATATTATTAGCTTGTCTACTTTTATGCTATATGTTTTAATATTAAATAATATTTAGTACTAGGTTGCTAACAGAAATATAATATAAAAATCTGTTTTTTATTTCTTTTATGCAATATTTATTTTATTCATTTAACAAGACAACAAGCCTAATTAACATGTTAGCTCCCCAAAAGAATGGGAGAACACTAAGATCCTCTGGCCATCAGCTTCTCCATGTCCCCAGTGTTAGGACTTCCCTAGGACTCTGCCTATGCTGCCTTCATCCCTCCTATCTGTAATGGTCTCCCTAGCAGTCTCCAGGAATGTGCCTCCCTTGGGGGCTTCAAGAAGGGTCATAAAGCCCACCTGTTGGATCTGAGCCTCTGCAACTGCTACCGCTGAGTCTACCAGACTCCCTGCTGCCAATCTAACCTTATTGGGACATCAATCTGATTGTGATTGTGATTGTCTTGTGTATAACAGTACTTCTACTCCTGTTGATATTGATTGTAAATAACCTGTCACTGTATCCTTGACTGGGTCAGTATGTCTATGTTGACTGTTAATTGTGAAATGACATGTATGTATTTTGTTACGTTTATAGATGTATGTAATTAATTCTGGGTTGCCTCTGAAAAAGGAACTGCTTCAGTCTCAGTGGGCCTACACAGTCACCAACATTTAAATAAATAAATAAATAAATGATTTGTGATAAGTGTGGTTGCACCTAAAAGACAACCTAAATTGTCAGGGGATTCCCTGGGAAAGAAGGCACAAGGGGACAGGGATGGCTGGGTGGAGGAAGGGAGGTAGGCTCAGGTTGAGGTGGGGGATGATAGGAAGGTAGGCTTCCTCGATGACAAATATGACAGGACAGGTAAGCAAGTAAGGATTGGATGGGGGTAGGAAAGGGGGTGGTGGCCTAGGGGGTATTTAGGTGCCAGCAGAGGAGGGGTTCTCCCTCTTTTTGCTGGGAATTGAATTTAGACCAGAGCTCAGCACTTATACTGGCAATTCAACTACTTGAGGTAAGGCATTTTCAGGTGGGGTAGGCCTGGCCACATGGGAGAGGCCTGAGCAGTAACTAGGCAAGGGAGTTAGCTTTCAGTGTGCTAGTGGCAGGCCTTTTGGGCTGGGGTTTTTCCTAGAAGTGCTTTACAGTCAGCACATGACCTGCAATTAAGGAAACAGTTCAATTTGGCTAACAATTGCAGGAATTACAGCAAGTAGCAGAAGAGTTTTACAGCCATGTGAGGCAAGGTCTGTTAAAGGATAGAAATACAGTGTTAGCAGGCTTGGCAAAAAAAAAATAATAATAATAAATTAGTAAATGGCGAAACAGAAGGTGCATTTTTAGACAATTTAGAAAGTAAGAGTACCGCTGGGTAAAGTGTCTTTGACTTCTGTTCTTCCTTTCTGTATTGTTCTACGTAGAGGATTGTGTTTGGGCAGGAGCTGTGGGGAACTGTGACCATATGAAAAATGTGGAGAGCTGATTTAATAACCTTGTACTAGGTTCCCTCATGAATTAGATGCAGAGGGAGCATTTTTGGGAGGTATATAGGAGTTATACTAAATAACCGAGTATATAACAGTTATAGGGCACTACTGCCCTGTTTGTGGCCCAGCCATGGGTAAGAATAATGGTAGGAGGTTTCACTGTCAATGCTGAATGAATAGAGTTAAAAATGAACAGAAGAGAAAAGCACAATATCTGTAATGACGTTCGTCCATGCTGTTTGGGTACTCTGTCTGTCGGGAGGAGGTACAGACTGGGAGAGAGACAACAGAGTCGCCAGTGCCACGAGGAGGTTAGGGCTACACAGCAGGTCCACGGGATCCATGGGGGTGTTGTTGATTTCTTTTCATTGTCCCTCTTTTGGTTTGGCAGTGCACGGTCCAGGGCAGAGGATCTGCTGGGTCACAGGGAGGGGGGATAATGTAAGAGGGCCTCCGGCTGCATGTTTTTTTTTTATGGAGGATTGGCTGTTCACCATGGGTCCTCCGGGACGTGTGGCATCCTGGGCCACCATCACGATGATGGAGTCACATGGCTGGGTGGGCGACAGGGGAGCAGGCGTGTGGACTGGACCAGTGGCCTCATTAGGAGGGGGTGGCCTGCCGCACTGTGCCATTGTGACAGAAAAGCAAAGGGGGGACCCAAGACTTTCAGGCAGAGGAGTGGTGCGCAGCAGTTGGATGCCTGGCATGTGGACCTTTGTAGAAGCTGGAAGGTAGGCCCAGAATTGGAGGCTTTTAGGCCAAGGTAAGCTGCAGGCTCTGTCATGAGAAAACATGGGCCAGTATGCGCAGATTGTGGTGGTGAAATGCCATGTTTGTAGTTTGTAGGGAAAGGACCATGGAGGATCGCGCTGAAGGCAGGGGGGACAAAAAACGATTAAAAAATAAATAAATGAATGAAAAAGAAATGGAGAATTGGAAGCCGAGGGGACATACCATTTGTGTCTCTGGTAATGGTTGATGGTCACAGTTCATAGGCAGGAAGAACAAGACAGCAAGGCTCAGACAGCAGGGGTTAAAGGGGAAAAGGCAGTGCCTGGGTTTAGCTGGCCCCAAAATTGAGTTTTTCTTTGCAGTCTGCCTGGAAGGTAATATGAGATTATGCCACACAGGGCTGTTGGCTGATGCTGTGCATTGGAATTAAAAAAAAAAAGGCATTATTACACTACTGTGTACAGTGGTTGGAGAGGGTTAAAATAAAGAAAAAACAATAATTAAAATAAATAAATAGACAACAAGCATATCAGGGGACGGTAACGTTGGGTAAAAAAAAAAATAAAAAAAAAAAATAATTAAGGTAATAATACAAGGGAATGAGCCACTAAAGACGATACAGATTGGGAGGGGGGAAGTTCATGGAGAAAATATGACACAGTAAAGACCTGTAAAGCAACGGGCATGGGGGACACTAGGACAGAGGGTAATCACGTTTCTGTTATATATCCCCCCCAAGTATTTACTTATTCAGGATGGCAGGAAATGGAGAAATTACAAGCGTCCAGATAATGGAACAGGTGGCAGAAATGATGCAAAAGGTCAGTGAGATGCTGCAGATGGCATGGAAGAAGGGGGCAGCAGAAGAGGCTGCAAAGGTGAAAAACAAAAAAGGGCACGGAAAAAGTTTAAAGGAGAAGGTGCATGAGTTGAGAGAGGCAGCAAAACAGAATGAGGTGACCGAAGCAGCAGGAAAGTGGAAGTCACCAGTGGGGGGTTCCAGGAACAGCCAGCTGAAAAAAGGACGCCACGGGAGGTGCCGGCACAAGAACAAGCTCAGGAACTGGATGCCGAAGAGGGCACAAGTGGTAAGGATATGGGAGATAAGAATCCAGAGGGGAATCTGACTGAATATTTAGCAGGTATGCTGGGAGATATGGGGGAGAAGGGGATAAAGAAAATGGAAAAGGCATTGGAGGAACTGAAGGCAGCCGGGGAGAAAGGGAACACAAAAACCAGAGTGGGTAACGAAGGGATACCAGGCATGACACTGGGGGATCATGTACCTTTAACTAGTAAAGAGAAGATATGGAAGGGTGAATACATGGACATATTCGCATTGGTAGACAAAGAGTCTGCAAAGAGGTATGCACAAAAAGAAATGGTGGGTCACTCTGAGATGGCGGTGGCATTAGCGATAATGAGAAACAAGTCAGAAGAAAAAAATTATAAGGGAAAAAGTATAGAAACATGGCAGGTGGAGTTTTCCATATTCAGCGCCATCCTACGTGAAAAGAAGCCGGAGTTGGCCATTCCACTGCTCACATATTCCACCAAGGTAAAGGATGCCTACAAGGCAAAGATGGGCCGGGGGTGGATAAAATATGAAGAAGCCTTCGGGCAGAGGATGGCAGCCAGGGGAGACTTGAGGTGGGATTCCATGCATTCCGAATTATGGGTGAGGAGTCTATCAGGACACGGGGAGGGGGATTAGGAGAAGGGAATAGACAATGGGGAAGTGGGCAGCAGATAAAAACATGCTGGGGATTCAACAAGGCATCATATTCTTGGACCAATTGCAAGTTCAGACACGTCTGCTCGAAGTGCGCTGGGCAGCATCAAGTGACGAGCTGCAGAGCAGTGGGGAAGAGAACAAACGGGCAGGTGGGTAACGGGCAGCCCTTTTGGGGAGCAAGGGGGACTACCAAAATGGGAGGGGGAGGGGATTCCAAGGGAGAGAGGGGCTACGGGTCAGGTGGCATGGGGAGCCAATAAGGGAGGGGTGGGCAACAGTGAGAGGGGGGTTTGGGTTAGCTAGGACTCCAATCAGGGTGGGAGTGGTTAAAGAATGGATAAAAGGATACCCAGATGGGAGGGCCGGGATGATGCTAGTGGAAGGGTTCGAAATGGGCTTTAGTTTGGAGTATCAAGAGGTGAGAAGGAGCATGAGAGCCAAGAACTTGGCCTCACTAAAAGGGAAAGAGGATATAGCAAAAAGGAAAATAAGGAAAGAAGTAGAGGCCAGGAGGATAGCAGATCCATTTCAGACCCTACCATTACCAATCTGTGGGTTTCACCATTGAGGCTGGTGCCCAAGAAGCAACAGGGGGAGTTTAGGCTTATCCATCACCTGTCATATCCGGAGGGAGGTCAGTGAACAATCACATCCCTGGGGAATCTTATGCAACATTGGAGCAGGCAGTGGAAATGATTAGAGCAAAGGAAGGGGCATGGCTAGCAAAGACCGACATTGAGTCGGCTTTTCGGTTACTACCAAGTCAGGAAGGAAGATTGGGACCTGTTGGGATTTTGCTTCCAAGGGTTCTTTTATTTTGACAAGGCAATGCCCATGGGCTGTTCCACAGCCTGTGCAAAGTTCGAGGCATTGAGCACTTAGATGCAGTGGGTGTTTGGGTCAAAATATGGGCACAAGGTGGGGTACATTACTTAGATGATTTCCTGCTTGTGGGGGAGAGCAGAGAGGAGACAAAGTCAATGCTTCTAGATTTTCAGAACATGTGCAGGAAGATAGGGGTACCACTTGCAGAGGGGAAACCGGAAGGTCCAGCTAGGAAGCTGGAATTCCTGGGGATCGAGGTAGATGCAGAGGAGTAGGTTTTCAGAAGGTGGCCAAACTCAGGGAACTACTACAGGAGGTCAAGAAGAGGAGGAGAGTCCCCTTGGGTCAAGTACAGCAACTGTTGGGGCATTTGAATTTTGCGTGCAGGGCAGTGGCGCCTGGGAGGGTTTTCACCAGGAGATTAGCCTGGGCAACCGGGAGAGGGGGGGCTAAACTGCCACACCATTGGGTGGACATTTCACAGGGGATGAGGCAGGATCTGGAGGTGTGGTGGCAATTTTTAATAGACTACATTGGGGTCACGTTCTGGCAGAAGGAGTGGCTAGGGAATAACGATTTGGACCAATACATGGAAGCATCTGGTTCTATTGGTGTGAGGGCATATTTCCGGGGGAAATGGATTTCAGAAGCATGGCCAGAATCTTGGAGAGAAAGGGGGCTATTGAAGGGCATAACATTGCTGGAGATTTTTTCCATATGGTTGTCGGTGCAGACATGGGGGGAGCACCTAAGAAACAGGAAGATTATGTTCTGGTGTGACAATAGAGCTGTGGAGATTATCAATCAGCAGGGAGGACACTTGGCATCAGCAAACAGGGTTTTGAGACAACTAGTGCTCTGGGGATTAAGACTAAACATGTCATTTAAAGCTAAGCATATTGAGGGAGTAAAAAAATGACATAGCTGACAGCCTTTCCCATTTACAGCTGGAGAGGTTCAGGTCTGTGGCACCACAAGCGACTGCACAAAGAACGCAGGTACCAGAGGGTGCGTGGGAAATTGGCTGGAAGGAGCCTGACTGCTATACAGGAGCTCCTGGTCTGCCAACATGATGAGGGCATATGAAGGGGCGTGGGGGGCATTTCAGAGTTCCGGGAGCAGGAAGGGTTCAAGGTAAGTGAGCCAGTTTCACAGGACCGGATAACAAAACACATGGTTAAAAAGTGGGAAGTGGAATGGCTAATGGGACAATGGGGGTACAGTTAGCTGGGATAGGATGGGCTTGCAGCATGAAAGGGTGAGCTGAATCAAATAAGTTTAAAGTGGTTCAGTGCATGTTGATGGGGTGGCAGTGGTTAAAAGGTGGAAAGGCAGACTTGAGAAAACCCATGGCAGGAAAAAAAAAAAAATCAATGAACTAGTAGGGGCCCTGGGGGAGATATGTATGTCAGACTTGGAAGCCTGCTTATTTAGGGCCATTTTTACAGTAATGGCAAAAGGCGCATTCAGGGTCAGCGAAGTAGTTGTGGGCAACAAAAGGGATGAGATAGGAGGTTTGTGGGAAAAGGAAATACGCTGGAAACAAGAGAGGGTGACAATTTGGCTGAGGCGTTTTAAGACTGATCAGACGGGGATGGGGGCAGAGATCGTATTGGGAAGACAGGAGACAGAGGTGACATGCCCAGTCACTTCTCTGTGAAAATACAAGGGGAGAAGGCAAAAGGGGAGCCAGCAGTTCTTCACACATAGTGATGGCAAGCCGGTTACATGTTTCCAAGTAACGGGGGTGCTAAAGAAGGGAATGGCACACTTGGTAGAGAACCCTCAGAGTTATTCCTCTCATTCATTTAGAATTGGAGTCGCATCAATGCTGGCAGCGACAGGGGGTCGGAGGAAGAAATTAAGAAAGTTGGAAGGTGGTGGTCTAATTGCTATAAGAGACATGTGAGGAAACCGGTATAACATGTGGTTTTCTGTCTTCCACAGGTCAGGGAAGGAGCAGGCGGGTTTGAATCCTCAGGCACTCCTACATTTATTGGGCAGAGAAGTGGGGCGCCATCCATCAGGGAGGAAAACTACTAAGGCAGAACCCCAACCAAGTGATGGTTTATTGGAGAGAGGTCCAGGGCATGAGGTGGTCACAGCTCATGCCAACCTTGGAGGGGGTGAAGCTAAAGTGGCCACAGCCAGACCTATCGATAATACATTTGGAGGGCAATGACCTGGGAGATCAGCCATTGGGATTCTTGTGCAAAGAGTTGTTAAGGGATCTAGGGGTAATTCAACAGGGTTGGCCACAGGTGAGGATAGCATGGTCAGAAATAGCACCTAGGATGGTTTGGCGGCAGTCCAGGGACATAAAAGGGGTGGAGCAGGTGAGGAAGAGGATTAGCAGGCAGGTGGCAGCATGGTTATAGGGGGGTCGGTGGAACACACATAGCCCATGAAGACATATCATTTACCAACCCAGGGATGTACAGACTGGATGGGGTGCACCTTTTGACAGTGGGGATGTCATCATACGTGTTACAACAGGGAGATATTGTAGAAATTTGGAAAAAAGAAGGGAAAGGCAGGGGGGAAGCCAGTCATTTCATCGCCTAAGCTGGAGATGGGCTAGTGGAATTTTGGAGGGAAAATATAAATGGGGGGTTGAAAAGAGGAGGAGCAGGTAAGATCCACAGGCCGGGTGCAGATGCCTGGACGTGAAGGCAGACAGAAAAGGAGGCATATAATTAAAGGGGGACCAGTTGCCGTTGGCAACCGGACCCAAGGCGAGTGCAGCAATGGGAAAAGGAGAAGGGGTATTGGGCTGTTCAAGAGTCCAGACCCCGAGAAGGCAACGGACAACAGACTGTTCAAGAAAATGTGGAAGAAGGGGTATCGAGCTTTACAAATGTCCGGACCCTGAGAAGACGA
Source organism: Neoceratodus forsteri (assembly GCA_016271365.2). NCBI lineage: Eukaryota > Metazoa > Chordata > Ceratodontiformes > Ceratodontidae > Neoceratodus > Neoceratodus forsteri. The sequence goes on from JADMNL010000027.1 coordinate 13,334,316, forward strand.
CAGAAGATGACAGGAGAACCAGAGACATTTATAAAAGACAATTGAACGATGTGTTTGAACAGAATATTAATTGTTGGACCTTATGATGGGTAATGTGGGGAAAGTAGAAGCAATGTTTGCTAAATATGTAAAATTAAAAAAATGGAAAAGTAAAGAGGATAATGTGATGTATATAAATAAATTAATTTCCAGTCGAGCACCCATCAAGATGTTGTATGTGCCTTATTTTTCCGGGGAATCTCCTTCTGACAAGTGTGGGTGCCCTTAAAGGAAAACCTAAATTGTCAGAGAATTCCCTGGGAAAGAAGGCACAAGAGGACAGGAATGGCTGGGGGGGGAATGGAGGTAGGCTCAGGTTGAGGTGGGGGATGGTAGGAAGGTAGGCTCAGGCAGGGGAGGGGGTCCTCATGTCATCCCTCAATGACAAATATGACAGGACAGGTAAGGATTGGATGGGGGTGGGAAGGGGTGGCCTAGGGGGTATTTAGGTGCCAGCAGAGGAGGGGTTCTCCCTCTTTTTGCTGGGAACTGAATTTAGCACCCACCTACCCACCCGGCAGGTTGGTTACCGGGCAGGCTGGAGGAAAAGGATAATAGGTCACCATAAGAGTCTTGTGTCTGCTGCTCCTGACCTAGGTCCTCCTTTCCCTTCAGAGCTTCCTGCCCTATTCTCTGACCCTGTCCCTGCCTCGTCATGACTTTAGGTCACTCTCTGTTGTTGACCCCACTCATTGCCATCCCCATGCCTACCTCCTTCACTCCTCTGCCCACATCTACACCTTATATCCACTTACTCGTGACTATTAACCCCTATTTTTGTTTATCTGTTTTTGATTGCCTGAGCATACTCTGTACCTACTGTTCCCCCCCATGTTCTGCACTTTGTATGTGATGCACGAATTGTCTAGTTGCAATTAATGTTTTGCAATCTTTTGTACCATTTACTTGCATTTATACTGACTATGCCTAATTGTTGTACACGTAATTGAAATTGTATGTTGATCTCACCTAAATTGTATTTGTTGTACACATACTTGAAATCGTATGCTGATCTCACCTAAATTGTATTACCTATTGATTGTCCCAGGTCCACCTTGAAAATGAGCTTGCTCAACGGTGTTCGCCTGGTTAAATAAAGATTTTGATTGATTGATTGACTGAAGAGGGTGACAGGAAATGGGGAGGTAAGCCCCGGTTGACACGGGTTGGCAGAACAGGCCAGCAAGAAAAATGGTAAAGAGACACCACTCTAGGGGAAACAGGATGTACAAGGAAAGGGTTGCCGCAAGAAGGAAACAGGTCGGAGACTGAAGAAAGGGTCTCCGAAAGGTCTGTGATGGAGGGAGAATTTTTGGGGGAAAATAAAAATGGGGCAGGGTTGAAAGGGGGGGGGGGCAGGTAAGATCCACAGGCCAGGCACAGACACCCGGACATGGAGGCAGATAGAAAAGGAGACGTACAATTAAAGGGGGGGGGGGGCCAGTTGCCGTCGACAACCAGACCCAAGGAGAGTGCAGCAATGGGAAAAGGAGAAGGGGTATTGGGCTGTTTCAGCATCAAGACCCCGAGAAGGAGACAGACAACAGACTGTTCAAGAAAAAGTGGAAGAAGTGGTATCAGGCTTTACAAACGTCCAGGCCCCGAGAAGACGACAGAAGATGACAGAAGAACCAGAGACATTTATAAAAGACAATTGAACAATGTGTTTGAACAGAATATTAATTGTTGGACCTTATGATGGGTAACATGGGGAAAGTCGAAGCAATATTTGTTAAATATGTAAAATTTAAAAAGTGGCAACTTAAAGAGGATAATGTGATGTATATAAATAAATTAATTGCCAGTCGCACACCCACCAAGAAGTTGTATGTGCCTTATTTTTATTTATTTAGTTTTTGTTGACTGGGTAAGTGCACTAGACAAATCCTGCCTATTTTCAGGCACGACCTGGGAGAGGGGGATACAGATGAATGCCAACTGACCTTGAACCAGATTAAGCTGTTGGTGGTATTTTTAGTGAATGAGGGAAATTTGGCCAGGACACCGGGGAAATTCCCCTACTCTTTTTCGATAAGTGCCACCAATCCAGGCAGATGGGACCTCGGTTTAACGTCTCATCCGAAAGACGGCACCTCAGAAGTGCAGCACCCATCTCATGCTGCACTACAGTGTCAGTATTGGGATATTAACCCAAGTGCCAGATGTGGGAACTGAACCCACAGCCCTTTGCTCTCCCAGCCTCAGAGGCGAGTGTGCTACCTACTGAGCCACTGAGGAATCTCCCTCTGACAAGGAATGTTTTGTGTTTAGAATAAGTTGACTTAAACAGTTTAAAAAAGGCTGTTCAAATAAATTCCACTGCTCAAAGTTTAGGTAATGTTAGGAAACGTCGCCCCACTGTGTACAGCGTGAAGTTCTTGGGCCCAATTCCAAGCCATTATGCCTGGTGTAAGGCGATTTATGCAAAACCGATGGTGTCCTTTGCTTGAACCTTGCTCAATGCAAGTTGCAATTCCAGAAGGCGCCTTTGTGCCATGTCATGTGGGTTGTACCAAAGGTGGCTTTCTCCATCACCAGCTAAGCCTGCAAACTGCAGCGGTATGGTGCAAGGGTGGGTTACGGCAGCAACTACACCCTATTCCGGAAGGGTGGCTGCCATAACCCACTTATGCCATTATAGAAGAGGCAATGGCGTAGCGGGGTTATGCCAGCTAGGAGGTGGTCTAAGGGGCATCCGTCCTGGCACAGTGATAGATGCCCCCCACAGTACCACAGAAATTATGTGGATGTGCTTCCCATGTCCCCCCTGCACAGTCATGCCTCCCACCCCCCAGAATTTGGGGACCCCCGGGTCCATTGTCTGACATGCCCCCCGATCTCCAGTGCCAACCAGCCAGCTTCCCCATGCCCCAGGTGCGTTCTGGTGCATTACAGGGCGGGGGGGCTCAGGGAGGGCAGTTGTATAAGTGAAAGAAGGGGTATCAGGCTTTACAAACGTCCAGACCCCAAAAAGATTGCATTCAGGCAATACAAAAAGACACAGGCAGGAGGGGATAGGGAGAAGTACCAGAAGTAACAGGAGAAGCAAAGGGAGGCAGGGAGGTCAGTAAGGGAAGACAAAGCTCAGACAGAAGACCACATTGCAAAATCAGTGGGTAGAGGGGACAAAACTTTTACAGGTACATAAGTGAAAAAAGAAAGACAAAGGGAGGGATAGTGAGACTGAAGGGGGAGGATGGGGGCCGCATGGAGGATGACAACAGTAAAGCTGATATATTGAACAGGTATTTCTGCTCAGTCTTTACTGAGGAAGAGGAGGGTAATGGGTCTGAAGGGAGTACAAGGGGTGAGAATGGTGCAGAAATGGACACAAGTCCCTTTACACGAGAAAGGGTCCTGAAGGAACTGGAAGTAATAAGAGTTGATAAAGCAATGGGGCCAGATGGGGTGCACCCAGGGTCCTCAAAGAACTAAGAGGTGGTGGCTGAACCTCTGGCTATCCTGTTTAGCCAATCACTGGAAACAGGGCGGTACTCAAGACTGGAGGACAGCAGATGTAGTCCCCTTATACAAAAGTGGGAACAAAGAGGAAGCAGGAACTACAGACCAGTCAGCCTCCACCCGTGAGTGGGGAAGATCATGGAAGCACTACTGAAGGAGAGATTGGTGGAACATCTAGTTTGTCAATGGACTACAGGACCCAAGGCAGCATGGTTTCACCAGGGGTGAGGTCATGTCAGACCAACCTCATTGAATTTTTGACTGGGTTACTAGGGAGGTGGATCAGGGAGGGCAGTGGACATGGCCTATCTGGACTTCAGCAAGGCCTTTGACATTGTGCCACATAGAAGACTATTACACAAACTGGGGAATATGGGTGTGGCAGGACAGTAGTGTGGTGGGTAGGTAACTGGCTGGGTGGCAGGACACAGAGGGTGGTGGTAAATGGCTGTCACTCCACAGAGGAAGAGTGACCAGTGGGGTACCACAGGGATCAGTGCTGGGACGGTCCTATTCAACATCTTCATCAGTGACATTGGCTGGGACCTAGAAGGCAAAATTTCACTGTTAGCTGATGACAGAAAGCTCTGTAACAGAGTAGACACACCAGAGGGTGTAGACAGAATGAGAAGGGACCTGCAGAAACTTGAAGAATGGTCAGGGTTTTGGCAGTTGAAATTCAATGCAAAGAAGTGCAAGATAATGCATATGGGGCACAAAAACCCTGGCACAATATATCACTTGGGGGGTGAGGATATAGCATGCACCAAGCAGGAAAGGGATCTTGGGGTTATCATCTCTGATGACCTCAAGGTAGGGAAACAGTGTGACAAGGCAGCAGGTAAAGGAAATAGGATGCTGGAATGTATAGGCAGGGGCATCACCAGCAGGAAAGGGAGGTCATAATTCCGTTATACAAGACACTAGTGAGGGCCCCACCTGGAGTACAGTGTACAGTTCTGGAGACCATACCTACGTAAGGACATAGACAGGGTAGAGAAGGTTCAGAGGAGGGCAACAAAGATGGTGCATGGATTGCATCACAAGTCCTATGAAGACAGGTTGAAGGAACTGAACATGTACTCCCTGGAGGAGAGGAGGGAGAGAGGGGATATGATAGAGACATACAAGTATCTTACAGGAAGGAACAGGGTGCAGGAATACACTATTTTTAAGCGAAAAAGATGTTCCAGGACTAGAGGGCATGGGATGAAGTTGGAGGGAGGATGATTCAGAGGAAACATGAGGAAGAATTTCTTCACAGAACGGGTGGTGGACAAGTGGAACACCCTGCCAGAGGAAGTGGTGGAGGCTGAAACAATCACGGGATTTAAGAATGCATGGGATAGACATAAAGGAATTCTGGAGGTCAGGGGTAAGGGGCAACAGACTTCTTGGAAAACATAAACTGAACTTACAAGCTCAAATGGGCAGACTGGGTGGGCCATAGGCCCTTATCTGCCGACACTGTCTATGTATCTATGTATGCGTGCCATGACTTGCGGCACCCAGGTCTAGTGTGTCATTCTCTTGGTGCTAGCCTGCGGCTGCTGCAAGTTGCAGGAATAGGTGCCAGGGACCCTGCCTGTCTTGGTATAGGATGCAGGGTCCCTGGGGTAGCGCCGCATGGTGCAACTCGCATACTTCCATGAGTTGCATCATGCGTTTTGGAATCAGGACCCTTAGCTTCACACCAGCTTTGCCAGCATAGTAAAATGTGCTGTTTCTCTAGTTGTAGGACCCCAGGCAATATGGTTTTACCAGCAAGAGGTTATCCCAGACCAACCTGACTGACTTTTATAAAAATTATGTGACAAGAGCAAGTGGACAAGGGGCAGGTTGTAGACATATTGGGCCCGATTTCAGAAGCCGTTATGCCTGGTACAAGGCAATTTATGCCAAACCCAATGGTTCAAATCGCACCTTGCGCTAGGCATAACGCAAGTTGCAATTCCAGAAGACACCTTGTGCTATGTCGTATGCAGGTTGCGCCAAAGGTGGCCTACACCACCCACTATACCTGCAACCCACAGAAGCATGGTGCAAGGGTGGGTTATGGCAGCAACTGTACCCTATTCCGGAAGGGCAGTTGTCGTAACTCACTTATGCCATTACAAAAGAGGCAATGGCATAGTGGAGTTAGACCAGCTACGAGATGGTCTAAGGGGCATCTGTCCTGGCACAGTGACAGATGCCCCCCGCAGTGCCATGAAAATTACATAGATGTGTTCCCCGTGCCACCCCTGCACAGTAATGCTCCCCACCCCCCTGGAATTCGGAACCCCCGGGTCCGTTGTTGCTGAGCCCCATGGACCAAGGCGAACTCTCTGGGGCCATATTTATAGACCTATCTAAGGTCTTTGACCTTGTGGACCATGAATTACTTTGCTCACAGATGCAGTCCCTTGGCCTGTCCTCTCCTGCCTTGAACTGGCTTAGAAACTACCTCCAAGGCAGAATACAGCAGACTAAATTCAACAAGGTCCTCTCTGCCCCCACTCCGGTGTCCTCTGGCATCCTACAGGGATCAGTTTTGGGGCCTCTTCTTTTTTCTGCATTCATCAACAATCTCCCTGCTGCTGCTCCCAACTGTAGTGCCACCCTTTATGCCGATGATCTTATAATCCTTGCACACTCCCGGGACATTGGGGTTCTCAACCTTCAGCTGAGCGAGGCCTTCAAGAACATTCAATCCTGGGTAACGACTCACAAGTTGGTCCTCAATCTAAAGAAAACTCAGGCCATGCTTTTTGGGTCAGTTGCCAGGATCAAGGCCTCCCCTGTCCCTCTATGTGTCAGTGGTGCTGACGGCTTTCCCCTCTTAACCATGGTTTCAACAAAATACCTTGGAGTGACACTTGACCCCCAACTTGACATGGGGTGTCACATCCTAAATGTTTGCAGAACTGTAAACTACAAACTGGGTCTTGCCTTCAGGGCAAAGAAAAATTTGACGTCTGCAGCTCACTTGGCGTTGGCCAGAGGTGTGCTGCTCCCTTCACTTAGCTATGGCCTTCTCCTGTTTGCTAGCACCTCCAAGGTCCACCTTGCTTGATGGAACACAACCTACAACAACATCTGTCGCTTTGTCCTGGCAGCCCCATGTCTCACCCATCAATGTAAATTATATGACAAACTGAGTTGGCTTTCCCCAGCCAATCACTTGAAATATGGGGTGGGCTGCTTTGTAGGTAAGGTGCTCAGAACTGGAACCCCTCCAGGGCTGGCACAGCTACTCAAGCCTGCTGAATACTCCTCCTACTCCCTCAGGTCTCAATGTCCTGGGATACTCAAAGTTCCCTATACTCGAACCCTAATGGGCGAAAGGGACTTTGCTACGTGTGCTCCGAGGCTATGGAACTCCCTTCCAGACCACGTTCGTACCTCCACCTCCCACCTGAGCCTCCAGAATTCTCTGAGGGGGCACTTGAAACTGCACTCTGTGTGTGGGTGTCCTAAACCGCCTTAATCAGGTATCCAAATTGGTCTCATCTAATCCACTGCCCACTGTCCTTTAACTCTGGGTAGCACGTGATTGCTCGCTATCTGCTTACGAATTATGTGACCCTGGTAAAAAAGAGTCACTCATACAATGTAATTGCTTGAATGTCTTAGTCTATTTATTCTGTATGTATATGTATATTTTTACCTATTTACTGCCTACTGTTAGATTATCTGTTCATCTTGCTCTCCTGTAACTCTGTACATTACCTTCTTGTCGTTTGTACCTTGTTTGAACCTGCATTTTTCACTGTACTCTCCTGGGTGGTACCTGAAAATAGGCATATAGCTTGTCTAGTGTACCTACCTGGTCAACAAAAGCTAAATAAATAAACGTGCCCTCCCGATCACCAGTACCAACTGGCCATTCCCTCAATGCCCCCAGGTGTGTTCAGATGTGTTATAGGGTGGGGGAGCTCGGGGGGGGGCAGTTGTATCCATGCAATGACTTGCGGCACCCAGGTCCAGTGCGCCATTCTCTTGGCACTAGCCTGCAGCTGCCACAAGTCAAGGGCATAGGTGCCAGGGACCCTGGCTGTCTTGGAATAGGGTGCACGGTCCCCGGCATAGCGCCGCATGGCGCAACTCGCATACGCCCGCAAGTTGCACCATGCATTTTGGAATCGGGCCCATTGTATCTAAATATCAGTAAAGCCTTTGATGCCATCCCTCACTGAAGGTTGGCAATTAAGCAATTTGGAGATGGGGAAAATAGTGGTAGGTAAAAAACTGTCTGAACAGGAGGACTCAGATCAGGGAAAGTACAAGCAGGGTGCGCATGGTGTTGATCTTAGGACCAGTTCTCTTCAGTATGTTTATTTGAGAGAAAGGGTTGGGAATGCAAGGGAAGTTAGACCAGCTGAAAAGATGATGATGATATTATCATGATGTATCATAAATGTTCATTATCAGTTATGCTCAAAGATAATGTTCGGTATTCAAAAAACATCATTATGAGCATGACTAATATGAATGTTAAATGGCCGTCAGTCAAAAACCATGATGCAGTATTATAGAAATGAGGACTGTAATTAATGAGGATCTCGTATTATCAGTATTTTTAATGACTGTCCATGGTCAACATCACTGCATTAAATTAAAAATAAAAATCTATTTATCTTTGTTCTGTACTTTTGGAATTTCTCTTTTCTTTTATTTAGACATCTTTTTTTTCATATGTACTTTTTCCTTCCAGGCGACCACAGACAGGTACTTCCAGGGGGAGGACCTCAAACAACTGGTACAACAACCCACAAGAGACAGGGCTATCCTAGATCTAGTACTGACTAACAGGGAAGGGATCACAGATCTCCAGGTAGAAGGTCACCTGGGGGCCAGTGACCATCACATGGTATGGTTCAATTTGGCTACTACATCTAAATCATCCCATTCCAAGGCAAAAATATGGGACTTCAGAGGAGCTGACTTTGATAAGATGGCCAATAGAGTTAAGCTAACCCTGGCAAAAAAAAACCACAGGTGAGGGGATACAGACAAAGTGGGCAAGCATTAAGGATGCAATACTTGAAGGAACATCCCATTGTGTTAGACAGAAAAGGAAGTGCAAAAGAAGAAGGAAACCACTTTGGTTCTCAAATACAGTAGCAGAAAAGGTCAGAGCCCAAAAGGCTAGCCCTCAGGAAATATAAGGGAACACAGCGGGATGAAGATAGGGAGGCATACCAAACTGCCCTAAGGGAAGCAGGGAAGGCAGTAAGGCAGGCAAAGTCCCAAACTGAGGAAACACTAGCACGAACAGTAAAAGAAGGTGACAAGACTTTCTATAGATACATTTGTGAAAGGAAAAAGTCCAGAGGGGGTATTGCTAAGCTTAATGGAGAAAAGGGAGCATGTGAGGAGGAGGACCATGTAAAAGCATCTATCCTAAATAGATACTTTTGCTCAGTATTTACTGAAGAGAAGGTAGGGCAGGGCCCACAGCTCAGCACCATGGACACAGGGGGGGGAGGGAGGTGAGCACTACTCCCTTCACAAAAGAAAGGGTCCTACAAGAGCTTGCTAAGCTCAGGGTGGACAAGGCAATGGGACCTGATGGCATACATCCCAGGGTACTTAAGGAGCTAAAGGTGGAACTAGCAGAGCCATTAGCAGAACTGTTTAGTGAGTCTCTGAGCACAGGAGAGGTCCCAGAAGACTGGAGAAGGGCTCATGTGATCCCGCTTCACAGGAGTGGTAGCAGGGGAGGCAGGGGAACTACAGACCAGTCAGTCTTACCTCAGTAGTGGGCAAGATTATGGAGGCACTCCTTAAGGAAAGGATAGTGCAACACCTGGAATCCATAGGGCACAGGATCCAAGACAGCATGGGTTTACAAAAGGAAGGTCCTGTCAAACTAATCTCATAGATTTCTTTGACTGGGTAACCAGAGTGGTGGACCAAGGGGGAGCAGTTGATGTCACCTACCTTGACTTCAGCAAAGCTTTTGACACTGTTCCACATAGAAGATTGATAAATAAGCTGGGTAGGCTTGGGGTGGGTCAGAAGTTGGTCAACTGGGTAGCAAACTGTTTGATGGGCAGAAAACAGAGAGTGGTGGTAAATGGTATACAGTCAGAAGAGATGCTAGTCACAAGTGGGGTACCTCAGGAATCAGTCCTGGGGCCAGTTCTCTTCAACATCTTCATTAGTGACCTTGCAGATGGACTAGAGGGTAAGGCTTGTCTGTTTGCAGATGACACCAAGATCTGCAACACAGTAGATGATCCAGATGGGGTGGGCAGAATGAGAAGAGATCTGGATAAACTAGCAAAATGGTCAGAAGAGTGGCAACTGGGATTTAATGCAAAGAAGTGCAAGATCTTGCACATAGGGAAGAGAAACCCTGAAGCCACCTATAGTCTGGGAGGGGAGTTGCTAGCAGTCACAAAGGAAGAAAGAGACTTGGGCATCATCATCACTGATGACCTGAAATCATCCAAGCAGACCACTAAAGCAGTAGGTAAGGCTAGGGGGTGTTAGGGTGTATTAGTAGGGGTATCACAAGTCATAAGAGGGAGGTAATATTCCCTCTTTATAAGACACTGGTTAGGCCACATCTGGAGTACTGCGTGCAGTATTGGAGGCCACACCTTCACAAGGACATTAACCAAATTAAGGCAGTCCAGAGAAGGGCAACCAAAATGGTGCAGGGACTGCATCAGAAGACATATGAGGACAGATTAACAGAGCTCAATATGTATACCCTTGAGCAAAGGAGGGAGAGAGGTGATATGATCAAGGCATTCAAACACCTTAAGGGCATTAACAAGGTGAAAGAGTCTAACATGTTTAGATATAAGAAAAATAGCAGGACAAGAGGAGACAGCATGAGATTAGAGGGGGGCCGATTAAGGGGGAATGTTAGGAAATTCTTTTTCACAGAAAGGGTGGTGGATGCATGGAATGGCCTACCTCAAGAAGTGGTGGCTATGAATACAGTGCAGGGCTTCAAACAGGCATTGGATAAGCATAAGGGAGCAATACAAATGACTATGAATAGATAGGCCACTGACAGAGCAAAGGCCAATGGCACATTAGTAAGGTAGAAAAAGACATGGGCAGACTGGATGGGCCTTGCGGTCCTTATCTGCATTCAACTTCTATGTTTCTATATTTCCACCCCTGCTGTGCCACCTATGTCCATCCACTGCTCCCCCCCCGGTACCGCTGAGCCCCATGTTCCACATGGAATCTCCCCCCAATGGCGAGGCTGGGAAGGGAAGTTCTGCCCCCCCACTCAGGGCACATCATCCAGGCTGGGGCTTCCAGTGATCCAGGAGGAGAGCGGGATGCCGGTTGCAGGCCAAGCATCACTTAGCCTGTGGTTACCTCCCTTTCTCCATTTTCCATCCCTCCCCTTTGCAGCCGCCATCAATATACGCACATGGAGGCACGTGTGCACCATGTAGCCGCACTCTGTGCCTCCCTAACTCCAGTGCTGCTCCTGACCTCTGCCAGGAGGCAGCCAAGGAGTGGGATGACCTTCCCTCCCTCCCTCCCTGGGAGAGAAGAGCAGTCCATCGGATACCCAATCCTCTCCCTTCCCTGCTGAAACCCGGCAACCCAAGCTCGCTCCTGAGCCCGGGTCGTCAGTGTGATGTGAGGTGTGGTGTCCAGCACCTCAACCCCTCAGTGCCACCGGGACAGCTATTTAGACATCTTTAATGGAGCCATCAGTTATGATGCATTTTCTATTCAAACACACAGCTTTCAGTTTTATTTAATCATACACCTCACTTCTTACTCATGTAATAAAGGCTCAGACTGGTGTATATCTCTTTCTTCATAAAATGGGTGGCTTTTATGGCTGTGTTGAGTTCCTACAAGCATCTGACATGCTCAAAGGCTTTTCTTACAGTCTGCAAACTAATATTGTCAAATTGAATTGATGTTAAACTAGAAATTATTAGTGTAATTATGAGTGATAATTTTTCCTATAGGGAATAAGTGACATCAAAAACTCATAATATCATCACTCTGGTATCATGCTGCTATCAGATCAATGGTTTTAAGATCGGAGAGTTCCATAGATTACAAAACAATAACAGTTAGGAAACTACCATTATACAATGGCAAGAAAATTTCCTGGACTCTGATTGGTCAGGGTAGCCCTGGCACAGTGAGGTTATCCCAGCACAACCACACTGTATGGATTTCTTGGATGATTTTTTTATTTTTTCTTAAGAAGCGGAGATATATCGCCATACTAAAATCTACTAAAAGATTTAAAACATTTTTTTATTTTGCATAACAGCGGGCATTGTATAATGTAATAATGCTCTCAGGGTGTGGGTTGTGCTGGGATAACCTCACTTCTGGGATGTTAGACACACTTCGGCCAGTGCCTCGTGCCCAACCACCCAGGCGTGAGGCTATCCCAGCACAACCCACACCCTGCCATGCATTATTGCTTAATTAACTTGACTTTTCTTTCTATCTCAGGATTCTGTGACATCAGCAATCACTCAAGCGTCACTCTTCAGGTTTATGAAGTCACCAGAAATCCTTGATGGAATAAAATCTTGTTATTGACGATTTCTAATTTGTTATTCTGTTAGTTTTGGTACATGAACTGTGCCTTAAATATATACAAATGAGTTACGCAGATGTGTCTACGACACCAAACTTAGCATGTACTTTTCCTACAGGGACTAAAATTGACTTCATATGATTAACATTATTATTAATATAGTTTTGCAGTTATGCAGCACATTCATGTTTTTCATATTAGTAACAAATAAGCATTTGTTTAATATTGCTCATGTGACTTGCAGTCTTACATCATGGAACTGATATAATCATCAGTGATCATCACTTCATCTTTTACATACCATCAAAAACCCTCCTGTTGAATTAACCCTTAGGTTGCTGACAGAATTAGAACATATAGGAATTCTGGACTGATATATCACAGCATAGCAAGGGTTAAGCTTCCAAAATTAATCAATAATCGTCAATTGATTTGAAAGTTACCTGCTTGATAACTGAAACATGATCTAGATGATCTCAGATCATGATCTCCCTTGATAGCCATGTGGTGGCATTTGATGATTAACAATGATCAGTTATAACCAATCTAAATGAATGACGATTTCCCAGTTCACGTAGGATGGAAGCCTCTTCACAGATGACACCACGATCTGCAGTATTGTGGATTATGAGGAGGGGCAAGGGACATGAAGAGAGATCTGGAGAAAACTGGAGGGGCAGTCTAAAGTGACACAGTTGGAATTATAATGCAAAGAAGTATAAAGTTATGGACATAGAGGCAGAAAACCTAAACTTTGAATACAGAATGGCAGAGTGGGTGGGTGGCTGACAATGGAGGAAAAGGATCTGCTGTAATGATCATGGATACTTTTAAGGCAGTGGCACAATACAGTAAAACAGAGGAAAAGGCAAATAGGATCCTGCTACGCATCGGTAGGGAGATCACTAGCAGAAAGAGAGAGGCTAGGATACTGGTATGCATAGGTAGGGGATCACTAGCTGAAGGAGGTTAGGATACTGGTATGCATCGGTAGTGGGATCACTAGCAGAAGGAGGGAGGTTAGGATACTGGTATGCATAGGTTGGGGGATCACTAGCTGAAGGAGGGAGGTTAGGATACTGGTATGCATCGGTAGGGAGATCACTAGCAGAAGGAGGGAGGTTAGGATACTGGTATGCACAGGTAGGGGGATCACTAGCAGAAGGAGAGAGGTTAGGATACTGGCATGCATCAGTAGCGGGATCACTAGCAGAAGGAGAGAGGTTAGGATACTGGTATGCATAGGTAGGGGGATCACTAGCAGAAGGAGAGAGGTTAGGATACTGGTATGCATCAGTAGCGGGACCACTAGCTGAAGGAGGGAGGTTAGGATACTGGTATGCATAGGCAGGTGGATCACTAGCAGGAGAGAGGTTAGGATACTGGTATGCATAGGTAGGGGGATCACTAGCAGAAGGAGGGAGGTTAGGATACTGGTATGCATAGGTAGGGAGATCACTAGCAGAAGGAGGGAGGTTAGGATACTGGCATGCATAGGTAGGGGGATCACTAGCAGAAGGAGAGAGGTTAGGATACTGGTATGCATCAGTAGCGGGATCACTAGCTGAAGGAGGGAGGTTAGGATACTGGTATGCATAGGCAGGGGGATCACTAGCAGAAGGAGAGAGGTTAGGATACTGGTATGCATAGGTAGGGGGATCACTAGCAGAAGGAGGGAGGTTAGGATGCTGGTATGCATAGGTAGGGAGATCACTAGCAGAAGGAGGGAGGTTAGGATACTGGTATGCATAGGTAGGGGGGATCACTAGCAGAAGGAGGGAGGTTGGGATACTGGTATGCATAGGTAGGGGGATCACTTGAAGAAGGAGGGAGGTTACAATACTGGTATGCATAGGTAGGGAGATCACTAGCTGAAGGAGGGAGGTTAGGATGCTGGTATGCATAGGTAGGGAGATCACTAGCTGAAGGAGGGAGGTTAGGATGCTGGTATGCATAGGTAGAGAGATCACTAGCTGAAGGAGGGAGGTTAGGATACTGGTATGCATAGGTAGGGGGGATCACTAGCAGAAGGAGGGAGGTTAGGATACTGGTATGCATAGGTAGGGGGATCACTTGAAGAAGGAGGGAGGTTACAATACTGGTATGCATAGGTAGGGAGATCACTAGCTGAAGGAGGGAGGTTAGGATGCTGGTATGCATAGGTAGGGGGATCACTAGCTGAAGGTGGGAGGTTAGGATACTGGTATGCATCGGTAGGAGGATCACTAGCAGAAGGAGGGAGGTTAGGATACTGGTATGCATAGCTGGGGGGGATCACTAGCAGAAGGAGGGAGCTTAGGATACTGGTATGCATCAGTAGTGGGATCACTAGCTGAAGGAGGGAGGTTAGGATACTGGTATGCATCGGTAGGGGGATCACTAGCAGAAGGAGGGAGGTTAGGATACTGGTATGCATAGGTAGGGAGATCAGTAGCTGAAGGAGGGAGGTTAGGATACTGGTATGCATAGGTAGGGGGGATCATTAGCAGAAGGAGGGAGGTTAAGATGCTGGTATGTATAGGTAGGGGGATCACTAGCAGAAGGAGGGAGGTGATAATGCCCTTGTGCAGATCATTGGCCTGACATCACTTGAAGTATGGTACAGTTTTGGAATCCACGCCCAAAGAAGACAGTGATAAACTTTCTATGCACCTCCCCTTCCCCCCAGTCTATCAAGATGATCCAGAAGCAGTAGGGGAGAATGTGTGAGAAATTCCTAAAGAATCTGAACATGTGTACTCTGGAGGATGGGAAGAAAGGACTAAAACGATTGAGATATTCAAGTTCCAACACAAAATTAATAGAGTAGACACTGGAGACCAGATCACTGTAAAAAGTAATACTTCCTCCAGATGAAGCACCAAGAAACCGGTGAGAGGAGGGTCAAAAAAGATGCCAGGAAGTACTTTTTACCAAAAAAAAGATAGTTGCAGAATGGATCAAATGTCCAGATGAAGTTATATCGGCAGAGACAGTGGGAGGGACAAGTCAAGAGGGAATGGTACAGGCATATGGGTAAAGTGTGGATGGACACAATGGGGGTAGGGGAGGTCAGGGGGACTGACAGATGCTCAGTCCGTTAAATAGGCAGGTGAGGGCTGACTTGATGCCTGCTTGGCCTTTTTTCTGGTGGCCTTTTCTGTGTTTCTATATTTTTATGAACCTGTAAATTAAACTGGTATATGTTTTTATAGTACAGTATATTTATTTCTCTTCTATTTATGAAGATAGGGGTCAGACAACATGGACCGAGAGGCCTTTATGATCGTAAATTGCAGCCCTATGTTACTGTGCTGCACAGTATTAGCAGCTCCAGCTGTCCAGTCTTCCACCCCAGCCACTGCAAAGCTGTCACTCAATGAGGAATCCAGATGCTGAGTGACAGCACAGAGTAAAAAAAATTAAGCAACGACAGAACTGGTCTGCTGAGTTTACCTGAATTACATTTTTCTTACCAGCCACTCCAACCAGTCTCTAGCCAGGATTGCCCCAACTCTTTGATTAAGGATTGGGTGATGGGGAACTGAAGCCTCTTTTTGGCCTGCTATTAATGGAATGGGCTTTGTGGGAAAGGGGAGGAAGCACATATTAAAACAGGCATTTGTCAATGCTGAATGTTGATTGTGTTGGTCCGTTGAGCTTGCTCACTGCCCCGGGTCACTTGCTCATTCTGTTTCTGCCGGTGCTGCAAGCTGCTCTTTTGTACTGGGCTCCTACCTGCATTGGCACATTTTTCTGCCCACAAAGAAATCTGCAGCTGTCCCAAAAGAGCTCTGTTGAGGTTGGCCACTCCCCCTCACTCGCTCATTCTGTTTCTGCTGGTGCTGCAGGCTGCCCTTTTGTACTGGGCTGCCACCTCTGTTGGCGACCTTTTCTGCCCACAAAGAAATCTGCAGTAGTCCTGACATAGGTCTGTTGAGGTTGCTCACCACCCCCCCCGTCCCTGTCTCGTTCCGTGTCTGCCAGCGCTGCAGGCTGGCCTTTTGTACTGGGCTCCTGCCTGCGTTGCCACCTTTTTCTGCCCACAAAGAAATCAGCAGCAGTCATGATACAGCTCCATTGAGCTTGCTCACTCTCTGTCTCTCACTCGCTCATTCTGTTTCTCCCACCGCTGCAGGCTGCCCTTTTGTACTGGGCCCCCGGGGTGCATTGCTGCATTTTTCTGCCCACAAAGAAATCTGCAGCAGTCCCAGCAGAGCTCAGTTGAGCTCACTCACTCCACCTCCCTCACTTGCTCGCTTGTTCTGTGTCTCCCACTGGTGCAGGCTGTCCTTTTGTACTGGGCTCCTGCCTGTATTGGTGACTTATTCTACCCACAAAGAAATCTGCAGCAGTCCAGACACAACTCTGTTGAGTTTGCTCACTCCCCCTCTCTCACTCGCTCATTCCATTTCTGCTGGCGCTGCAGGCTGGCCTTTTGTACTGGGCTCCTGCCTCTGGTAGCACCTCTTTCTGGCCTCAAATCTATCTGCCAGAGTCCTGACAGAGCTACGTTGAGCTCTCTCACTCCCCCTCTATCACTAGCTCATTCCGTTTTGGCCGGCACTGCAGGTTGCCCTTTTGTACTGGGCCCCTGCGTGCATTGCTGCCTTTTTCTGCCCACAAAGAAATCCACAGCAGTCCCAACAGAGCTCCATTGAGCTCACTCACTCAATCCCCCTCCCTCACTCACTCATTCTGTGTCTCCCACTGCTGCAGGCTGCTCTTTTGAACTGGGCTTCTGCCTGCATTGGCACCTTTTTTTGCAAAGAAAGAAATCTTCAGGTGTCCGGACAGAGCTCCGTTGAGGTCACTCACTCCGCCTGTCTCACTCACTCATTCTGTTTCTCCTGGCGCTGCAGGCTGCCATTTTGTAGTTGGCTCCTGCCTCTGTTGGTGCCTTTTTCTGCACACAAAGAAATCTGCAGCAGTCCCGACAGAGCTTCGTTGAGCTCACTCACTCCCCCTCATTCCGTTTCTGCTGGCGCTGCAGGCTGCCCTTTTGTACTGGGCTCTTGCCTGCGTTGCCGCCTTTTTCTGCCCACAAAGAAATCTGCAGCAGTCACAATAGAGCTCCATTGAGCTTGCTCACTCACTTCCCCTCTCTCACTCATTCATTTATGTTTCTTCTGCTGCTGCAAGCTGCCCTTTTGTACTGGGCCCCTGCATGCATTGCTGCCTTTTTCTGCCCACAAAGAAATCTGCAGCAATACCAACAGAGCTCCTGTGAGCTGACTCACTCCCCTTCCCTCACTCGCTCGTTCTGTGTCTCCCACTGCTGCAGGCTGCCCTTTTGTACTGGGTTCCTGCATGCATTGGCAGCTTTTTCTGCTCACAAAGAGATCTGCAACAGTCCTGACACAGCTCCGTTGAGGTCGCTCACTCCCCCTCTGTCACTCGCTCATTCTGTTTCTGCCAGCGCTGCAGGCTGGCCTTTTGTACTGGGCTCCTGCCTGCATTGCCACCTTTTTCTGCCCACAAAGAAATCCATAGCTGTCCCAACAGAGCTCTGTTGAGGTCGCTCCCTCCCCGTCTAACTCGCTCATTCTGTTTCTCCTGGTGCTGCAGGCTGGCCTTTTGTACTGGGCTCCTGCCTCTGTTGGCGCCTTTTTCTGCCCACAAAGAAATCTGCAGCAGTCCCAACAGAGCTCCATTGAGCTCGCTCATTCCCCGCTCCCACTCGCTCATCCTGTTTCTGCCACTGCTCCAGGCTGCCCTTTTGTAATGGGCTTCTGCCTGCGTTGCCACCTTCTTCTACCCACAAAGAAATGTACAGCAGTCACAATGGAGCTCCACTGAGCTCGCTCAATCCCCCTCTCTCACTAGCTCATTCTGTTTTTCCCACTGCTGCAGGCTGCCCTTTTGTACTGAGCACCTGTGTGCATTGCTACCTTTTTCTGCCCACAAAGAAATCTGTAGCAGTCCCAACACAGCTCCAATGAGCTTGCTCACTTCCCCTCTCTCACTCGCTCGTTCTGTTTCTGTCAGTGCTGCAGGCTGGCCTTTTGTACTAGGCTCCTGCCTGCGTTGCTGCCTTTTCCTGTCCACAAACAAATCTGCAGTAGTCATGATAGAGCTTCTATGAGGTCACTCACTCCCCCTCTCTCACTCACTCGTTGTGTTTCTCCCGGCACTGCAGGCTGCCCCTTTGTACTGGGCTCCTGCCTGTGTTGACACCTTTTTCTGTCCACAAAGAAATCCGCAGCTGTCCTGACAGAGCTCCATTGAGGTCACTCACTCCCCCTGTCTTACACACTCATTCTGTTTCTCCTGATGCAGCAAGCTGCCCTTTTGTACTGGGCTCCTGCCTCTGTTGGCATCTTTTTCTGCCCACAAAGAAATCTGCAGTAGTCCTGACAGAGCTCCGTTGACCTCACTCACTCCCCCTCTCTCACTCGCTCGTTCCGTTTCTGCCAGCACTGCAGGCTGCCCTTTTGTACGGGGCTCCTGCATACGTTGCGGCCCTTTTCTGCCCACAAAGAAATTTGCAGCAGTCTCAACAGAGCTCCATTGAGCTTGCTCACTCCCCCCTCTCTCCGTCGCCCATTCTGTTTCTTCTACTGCTGCAGGCTGCCCTTTTGTACTGGGCCCCTGCGTGCATTGCTGCCTTTTTCTGCCCACAAAGAAATTTGCAGCAGTCTCAACAGAGCTCCGTTGAGCTCACTCACTCCCCCTCCCTCACTCGCTCGTTCTGTGTCTCCCAGCACTGCAGGCTGCCCTTTTGTATTGGGCTCCTGCCTGCATTGGTGCCTTTTCCTGCCCACAAAGAAATCCGCAGCAGTCCCGACAGAGCTCAGCTGAGCTCGCTCACTCCCCTCCTCTGTCACTCACTTGATCCTAATCTGTCCCAAACACCGACTTCCCACAGTGACTGCGGTATTCTGCGCCGGAAGTGCGAAAACACATTGCGGCCAGGACGTGAAAAATGACCAGCTGTACTGTTCATAAGGAGGTATGGAAAAATACCAGTGTTGAAAATGTGGCGTGAAAATATTACTAATTTGCAAAGTTACAAGGGTGCGTGGAAACTGCACAATGCACGCTCATAACACAGTCATTTTATAGACTTTCGTCACAAAATTTTCAACATTGGCATTTTAGGACCTCTGCTCATGAACAGTGTCAGTATGATTTTCTTAATGTGTCCCGAACACTGATTTCTCACAGCAACCGCACTATTGTACACCGGAAGAGCAAAAACACATTTCAGCCAGGATGTGAAAAATGACAGCAGCACTGTTCATAAGGAGGTGTGGAAAAATGGCAATGTTGAAAATCTGGAGTCAAAATATTGCAAAGTTGCGAAGGTATGAGTGTGTGTGGAAACAGCGCAACGCACGCTCATAGCACACTCATTTTATGGACTTTCGTCACCAAATTTTCAACATAGGCATTTTAGGACCTCTGCTAATGAAAAGTGTCACTGTCAACTTCATAATGTGTCCTGAACGCTGATTTCCCACAGCGACCGCGCTATTCAGCACTGGAAGTGCGAAAACACATTTCAGCCAGGATGTGAAAAATGACAGCTATACTGTTCACAAGGAGGTATGGAAAAATGGCAATGTTGAAAATCTGGTGTGAAAATATTGAAAATTCATGAAGTTACGAGCGTGCGTAGCAACTGCGCAACGCACACTCGTAAAACAGTCATTTTTTGATTTTTCCATCAAATTTGCAATATAGGCTTTCTGAAAGCCAGCTCATGAACACTGGCACTGTCATTTGTTAATCAGTCCCAAAGGATTCTAGGCAGTGACTGCGAAAATCACCTTTAGGGCCGAATCTTACCAATAGACAGTGCCAGAATTCATGAGGAGGGTCCCAAAGACCCATGTTAAAAATTTGTGTGAAAATTCCAAAAATGACTGAGATATGCATCAAAGTTGAAAAAACCCTATTTATTCCATTCTGCAGCTTACCGGCATTTCCTCAGTTTGCGGTCGGCTTTGAAGAGTGTAGATGTGTTCCCGGTCCACAGAAGATTGTCGCGCTGGACTGTGGAGGTAAGTATGGGGTGGGGGTGTTGAGGCAGGGTATGCAGTGGGTGGGCGCAGGTTGTGGGAGGGGGGCAGGGAGACCGCCAAGGGATTGTTTCCTTTTTTACAGGTTAAAAAAAAAAAAAGACATCACAGGACCGTTTTTGATTTTACAGGGGCATGTGGCATGCTGGGGTGGGCTCCCAGTTTGCCAATGGAGTCTTTTTGGGGGGGGCAGCTGTAGCCAATGGGGATTGGGCACCCGTCGGCAAACAACAAAAGGGGGGTGACATTATGCCTACAGGGATTGGGCACCCCGTTGGCAGACAACAAAAGCAGGGGGGAGGTTACACAATGCCGATGGGGAGTGGGCTCCCGCATCAGCAACATAAACCTAGGGCCACTGAAGCCAATGGGGATTGGGGCCCCGTCATCAAAGAAACATGGTGGGGGGGGCACATGCTGCCAAGGGGGATTGGGCACCCCCTCGGCAAGGGGTGTAATATTGTTGTGAACATGGGCAAGACGCCATGTTCACAAACAATATCTATGTTCAAGTTCCGCCCCTGCAATGGTCATCCCTCATTGCAGAGAATGACTGACGCTTGCAATGACAAGGCGGTCCTTGATTGCAGCCAAGCAGCATTTTTACAAGGTTGTGGTGGCATGTTGGCTGAATCTAGTGTCAGCAGCAGCGTGCCACGGCATTGGGGGAAGTGGGCCAGGCCTTTAAAGGCTGTGTGGGCATTGGCCACAACAGTGCTGCACCTCCACAACCTGCTTCTGGAGAAAGCTGCCTCAATATGTTTCTTGCGCATGTTCGCAATCAACATAAAGAACGGTGTTGATTGTGTGGGAAGATGCTTTATGTTTATGAACTAAAAGAGTAGGGAGGGAATTTCCCAAATGTTCTCCTCTGTATTTCTAATTTTGCCTACCCTTACTGGTCAGCAGTTTTGTCCCCTACACATTTAGGGTCCACTTCACATAGATGGCTTGTACGCACTTGAACTGAATGTATCCCTGCTCTGCACTTCCCAGTGCTCATGTGCGCAGGATGGCATTCACAGCCCTGTGTGCCATGCTGTGTTAGAGCAGAGCAACATTTTAGAGCATGGAGTTGCAGGGGTGAGAAGAGCTGTCCTTGCTCTTGGGCATGTAATTAGGTGCCTGTGTTGGGATACAGTAGTCCTCTTGGACTACTGCATCCCTGCTGGAAAGTTAGAAATATTTTGAAAAGTTGCTGACCTGCACCAGTACCACCTCAGTCCACTGTGGAAGTTTTTATGGCTGAGAGCTGCTGAAGGGAGGACCAATTGGTATCAGGCCATGGAGATATGGCTAGGCAGAGGGAGACATATAGCCACAGATGCAGCCCCAAGGACTGAATCACCGTCACCCCCCCATCTGTCTGCGCCTTGTATCCAGTGTCTTGTGTCAGGCACATACCCACTCCTTCACCTTTTTCTGCCCATTGCCAATGTGTCCACCCATGCAGAAAGGAACTGGGTGCAGAGGGGGCACGCATCCCTCTGTGTGGATGTCCTGAAGTGCTCTGATAGTGCGCATCCTCTGCATAGGGGTCATACATCAGCTTTTCCCACCACTCCAGATGTGCAGAAGGGCTGGGTACCTTTTGAGAAATTGGGAACTTATACCCCCTCTCAGTCATTTATGGGACAATTGTCTCCCAAGAAATGTAAAGTGGTTTGAAGCTTTGGAATTTAGGAGTTTTTCAAAAATTGTTCACGCGTCATGAGAAACATTTGCTGATCGAAATCTGCCACTGTTTTTTTCTCTCTACCTAGAGCTGGAGGAACTTCGGCAGACAGCTGAAACAAACTCCTGGCCTACAGATTTGCTACCTCTTACTCCTCTGGGAACAGGTGTATGTCAGGTGGTACACAAACACCACTGGCACACTTGTGAGGTACAATTATCAAGACTACACAGACAGAAACTGAAGCCACCTGTACTGGGATTCACAGATTGATCGAAACCCATCAGAATCTCCCATTAGCTCAGTTTTGATCTACTACTTCCACATTTATTTTGTCAGCTGAATGTCTTAATGATCACTTCTGCTATTCTGTATTGTCACTAATGGCATTTGTGCCATGCCATAAGTCACACAATATAGAACGTATATATGATCTTGGTAACCTGATTGAGCCCAGAAATAGGGCTGTATACTGTAGGTGGTTCAGAAGAAAACTTGAGCATTCAAGTCCTTTATCAAAACAGCTCCAATAGTCTCAGATTTACTCATGATCACAAATAGTCTATGCAATGTAATAATTATTATTAGACCATTCTTATTTATTGTATATTGGCTTATTCCCAACTGTTTCCAATTTGATATTCCTGAATCACACCATTCTTGCATTTTGCATGCTAGTGGAAGCTGTCTGTGTGAAATGGACTGGTAGCGGGGGACCTGAAACACTGCTGCCAGCTTGCTTGTGTTAATGTGGTTCCGCTGATCTTGCTGATGGCTCCAGTAATATGGGCTTACTCATCGACACTGAAATGGCCCTTCCCCAGTTCCTCTTGTGTATCCCACCCCCACCACGGTCTGCAACTGTGCTGCACAAAGGCAGATAGCTGCCTGTCATGTTGACAACCATAACCCACACTGCAATGCTTCATTTGAAATCCCACTCAAGTATTCTGGTGCATGAACCCGAAGTCGTGTCTTTAGTGGTACAGTTAAAGTTACTGTGGCCAGTGAACATTTTGGTTCATCAATATCCCCATTTCTGTAGCAATTCTGGCCACTTTGATGTGTTCCTCTGCAGACACTTATGCCCAGTTTTGCATGAGGGGGAAGGAGTTCTGCTTTTGAAACCTTTCAGAACTGCAAGCTTGAATAGGCCCTACCTGCTCAAATACCAATGTGCACTTGGATGCTTAAAGGGAATAAAAAAAAAAAAAAAGACGCTCCAAGTATAGTTTTGTGTTAGT
Source organism: Neoceratodus forsteri (assembly GCA_016271365.2). Taxonomy (NCBI): domain Eukaryota; kingdom Metazoa; phylum Chordata; order Ceratodontiformes; family Ceratodontidae; genus Neoceratodus; species Neoceratodus forsteri. Next base: position 13,357,269 of record JADMNL010000027.1, read on the forward strand.
GAAAAAATTAATGGCTGAGAGAAATTGAAGGCTTGCTATTATCTGGGAGTAGAACAATAGCAGAGCAGTGTGTATTCATCACTCACTCCCCTGTACAGAAATGTGCTGAGAATGCAGCCTTTCATTCTATGCAGAGACAACATGCCAGCCACAGCACCTTCAGCACAGTGTGTGTGTGTGTGTGCGTGTGTCAGAAAGAGAGAGAGAGAGAGAAAAACACACACAGATTGCAGGTAAAGCGATGCAGCTAGAAAGAAAATCGAAGCATCAGTACTAGGATGAAAAATCATTCTTGTTTCCGTTTGGCAGGGAGGCCAAGGGTTAAAATGTTGTTATTGTTGATTTCAGGCGCCGAAAAACACAAGCGAGTGTTAAACCTTGCAGCTGGATTGCAGTAGAGTGCGGCTAATTAATTCATGTGTGACCTCTGCCGCAAAGGAGCTGGGTTAGTTGGCTCCCTAAACCATTAGTTGGGGTTGTGTACAGAACCACCGGGAGTCTCCTGTGATGAGTTGTCAGGCCTCAGTCACTGATCGCTAGTAGATGCTCTCTGGGGATGGTTGCATTGATGGCTAGGAGTAGGAAGCTAACAAAAATTCCAGTGCCGCCAGTACCAAGTACATAACGTATGGATTTAAAAATTCAGTGTTAGTGATATTTCCAGCTGACTAGCTCCGCCATGGTCAGTGGGGAGGGGCAGGGTGAAGTAAGTTACTTCCACAGCAAATCAAAAGTGTAGTAAAGCCACACTGCAAGGCTTCATGAAATCTAAGGCTACAATGCATCCCCTGTGTTTCAGTAATTTTTGAGCAGCAGTACATACAAGATCTAGTACCAATTTAAAAGAGTTCTGCAGCTAAGATCCATCAATGGTGTTGACAAAAGAAATCATGGGAACCAATGGCAGCTGGCATCATGCTTACCAATTCCCTTGTGCAAAGCTTCTGTGATGTCATAGTGATGCTCGTTCCTCTTGAATTGGCGGTCTGTTTTTGTCATCTACTGGTTTTCATGAATATACTGTACTCGTGTATATCTAGTTTTTGATACTAAAAATAGGCCACCAAGAAGGGGGACTCTCCTTATCTGGAAGATCAACTTATCTACAGGCTTTACTATGGTGAACCATTTTTGCAACTGTGCAAACTAATTTTGTGTCTTGTTCTGGCCACAAAGGCCGATTCTGTGCCTCTCGTTCATCACAAAATTAACTAGATAAAGGGGGGGTCGACTTATATGTGAGGTCGACTTGTAGGCAAGTATATATGGTATAGCATTCGTGTTGCTCAGCCCTCACCTTTCACCAGCACTAAATTCATAACTGTGCAGGGACGTCTTCACTACACTCACCCTTACTGTACCTGGTCTCCTGATCAGTAAAAAGCTCCATTCTCTAGTACTGTCAGTCCTTTACCTTTCACCTTCATAACCTCGGGACTGGGTAAAGCCTATATTATGCATACATGTACTGCATCTGACCAGGGGGATATAGAGGGGCTTCGGTCTCTGTGGATATTAGCCTTGGACTGTAAGCCAGCAGTAAATTTATAACAGAATGGAGAAGACTGCACTGAAGCAGACTACACACTACCTAGAACTGAGGACAAACTCTGGTCTTTAATTTCTAGTGCCTTCTGTCTCTGATCTTTCACCAGCATTGAACTAGGCTAGTAAACTGAAAATGAAAAAGGAACTAAAGGGCTAAAACCTAGACAACTGACATATATAACGTCCAGATAGATTTCAGTTAGACTGAGTGGGCAAGACTTCAACAAAAGAAAAAAACTAATATTAAGACAGGAAAAAACCTACAGAGGCTCAGGTGCAGCAGCTGTGAAAATTATTCACCGATTTGTGAATTATTTAAGACCCAAAAGCTGCAGCCAGCAAATGATACAGTATACGGGGGAGAGAGGCCAGCGCTTGTGGGATGAAGACTGCTTGGCAGCTTATGGGTAAGAAATAAAGCCCTGCGCATTTGGAAAAAAGGGAAAAAAAAGCAGAGTCCAGCCCTTTTTTTTAATTCCTTCCCCTATGCTGGGGTCTTTTCTGCCCTGCACTTCAGAGTGTTTGGGAAAGATGAATTGAAATGACAAGTGTGTACTGGCGTGCCTGCCACGGTGATACATGGGGAGCTGTCACGGCTCCCCCGTGGTGAGCAATACAGATGAGCTGACGGCCTCTCTTGAAGGGAGGGGTCAAGGACTGTTGAAGGAGGTGGCATCCAGAACACAGGGAGAAGGGGAGAAAGAAAATAAAATTAAATACTCAGACGCGAAACTGATTTATCTCTGCCCAGGCACCTTTCTATCCTTTGCTTGCCTCCCTCCACTGAGGGTTTTATTTAGCTTTCTATTTTCAGTCCCAAACAAATGAGCTCAATTTTCCATTCATTCTCAGTATTGGGGCAGGAAGCTGCCAGGGCACTCGACGTCAGTTAAGTCTGCTGATCTCCCTCATCTTGTGGGAGTGCCTGTTATGAAACAGTCCTCCCTGGCTTTTCCTAGCCACCCCTCTGCCTATCTTTCACTGGAGTTTTGAACTCACTACACACATTAATCATGTCTCATACCTGTTGAAATGTAAATTCCACACACATTAGACTAATAGTTCCTCCCACTTCACAGGAGGCCAGACATATGTGAAAACATCAACCACAGGTGCATTTAGAAGCTTTCAAAATGTGAAACATAAAGTAACAGCTAGCTTTCAGCAAACATCTGTGTGGGATGGGAACATAATTTTCCAGAGGTATAAAATTTTGCATTTGCATATTGCTGTCAGATTGTCTAAACAGCAATCTTACTTGTGATGATAGCTTAGAATATGTTACAAAATAGGTTGATATGATAGTTGTGATCAACTGAGATTCCGCGCATGGCTTTGTCACAGTTAAACAGTAATGTACAACAGGGTGTGGTATATCATGGGATTGTGTCATGTCTCAGGTGTATTGTGACTCATAAGGCTGCAGGCTAAGAGACTCATGCACCCAAAAAGTGATGATATATGATGATATGACACACACTGGAGTATATTATTGCTATTATACATTGAGACAAAAGGACTTGAAACAAGACAAGTGTTCAGTTCAGTAGACCTTATTTGAGAAAACAATAGTCCCAACTTTAGGTCAACAGGTTAAAAGACTTTATAGTTAAGCCAGTCCCATGGTGCTGCAGTAGCACTACTGCCTGCAATGCCAGCAACCTAGGTTCAGCAATAAGCCTGGGTCACTGGGGGTCAGCCGGGGGGGGAGGTTTGAACATCCTATAGGATGCTCTCCTCTTCTGAGGGGGGAGGGCTGTTACAGCGCCCCCATTACCGCTGCCTGTGAATGCATGGGCGTTGGCATGGGACTCACATGCAGGGATGGGAGGATGTCATTAGGCACTTGCCTGAGACGTGTGCTAGCACATCTACAGCCTGAACTCCTGTCCTTGTGCTGGTATCCTCAGGGGTGGGGTTTTGGGGACCAAACAGGTGAAAAACAATAAATCCTAAAAATCAAGCCCCCACTGCCACACAACATGATCCCCAATGAAAGCTGGAGGGTGAACGGAGCACAGATGGTCAGTACCACCTCCATCAAGCCCCACCAGCAAGTGGGAGAGTAAACTGTGCTATTAAAAAAAAACACGTTATTTTTACATTTACGTCAGGAAAGCTGTGATTTTCAGGTATCAAATGTAAGCTCTTCTGGAGTGAATGGCAGCGCAGTGATCTATTGTTTATGTTATGCTGTATCTGACTGGAACTTTTTTCCCCTGTTGTTATGTGCTGGGCTTTACAATAACTCTCAGCAAATGAAGTTTCTTTAGTGTTTAAGACTGTATGATGATACAGCCTGTATGGATCACTGACTTGTGTGATATTTTCTTTATACTGGGCAGCTTACGTACCACCAAAAAAGCCCTAGTTCCCCTGGCAGTGATGAGCTCCTTGATCAGAGCAGAACTTGGTCACCGGTTGTGAGCCTATGGGATACAGGAATCATCCTGCATCCCTGCCTGACTATTTTCTATTGTGTTTTCTCCCTTACTGGGAGCAGCAGCATGAATGTGTACATGCAGGCATGCAACTGGCATGCACATGTGCACAGCCAGCTGGCTCCCCCATCCACTAAACTAAACTTGCTGCCTGCTGATTGTGTGTGAAGCCCATCCTGTGCTACAACAGGAGGCACTCATGCAGCAGCTCAGAAAGCCACCCTCCCTGAAGAGGGCAAGCATCCACTGGGATTGTGAACCCTCCCAACCCCCACCAGTGCCCCCCAGTGTCCTGATCTTGTTAATGACCCCAGTTCACTGACATCACGAGTGGTAACTCCTACCCCTGCACCAGCCTAAAGAAGCCCCAGGATAACATCTGGTCTCAGGTGTTTTGCCCCAGAATTGGCAAGAGCTCTGTACATCATGGAGTTAATGCATCAAGGCCACCTAGAGCTGCCCTACAGAAAGCTGACCACGCAGCAGCATTGTGATCAGTGATGATGAGAGCTGCTTATCTGCCGTTTGCCTCAAGATCCTTGGTTCACTGTTTCCAGCACTATATAATCCCAGCACTTCTCCAGTATGCAGCACAGTAAAGAAGACCAGCAGAATGCTGGGATGCATTGAAGTGGATAACCAGCAGGGCAAGGAAGTTATCCTGCCTCTTTATAAGGCCCTGGTCAGGCACCACCTTGAGTACTGCATGCAGTTCTGGGCTTCTCAATACCAAAAGGATATAGAGGCAGTCATGAGGGTGCAAAGTAGGACCAGCAGAGGGTATGGAAGACAAAAGTTAGGAGGAGAGGCTGGCGGACCATAACATGTTAATGTTGGAGAAAAGGAGGAAGAATGGATACGTGGTCTCAGTTTTCCACATACGCAATAGTACTGACAAGATCAAACAGGCAGAGATGTTTGATCTGATGCCGTCCAGCAGGATAGGGGGACACACTCTAATGTTCAGAGTCAGTAAATTCAAGGATAATGTTAGGGCAACCATTTCCTCCCAGAGGGTGGTGAGTCTATGGAGCAGCCAATCAGTGGAGACAGTGGGTGTGAAGACAGTACAGCTCTTCAATGTAAACCTGGACACATTTCTGCTTGCTAAGGAAATCTGTGGGTACCCTGGGTAGTAGAGTTGACAGGAAACCCCTTTAATAAGTGAGTAGTTATTTGAACAGCATACTTGTTTGTCCCTGCCTATGAAGCGGGGGGAGCAGCAGACTTAACAAGCCTACAGTCCTTTCTGAAAATAAGCCACTACGATACTATGTTTCTCCCAAACAGCTCACTGTAAAATTCCATTTAAGAAGCACTACCAAGTGTGAACCTTTGCCTGGAAAACCCTATTAATTGTCAGTTTATTTCAATGCATTGGTCTCCTTCATGTCCATATTCCTTTGAATTTGCTTAAATTGTTCTATATAATTAATTATGCCTCAAACCATAGTATCAGCTGCACATCTGGAGATCTGCTTTCAATATCCTCCACTTAATCATGCACAATCCATCCATGATATCATATTTTCAACACCCCCTTTGCCTTTGGCACCCAGGACTACCCCTCAGCCTTCTGTTGCCTCTTTCAAGCAAACCTTCCCTTTTATCCTCAAACAACCTCCTGTTTTCCTCCTCAGTCCCCCCCACATCTCCACTTCAGTACTCTCTGAAATCAATTTACGAATCTGAGTGCTTCAACTTTTGACCACATTCAGTTTCCACCTCATTCCTTCTTGTAAGAACAAAAACACATGTTGCATCCAGCATGTGTTCTGAAAACAAAACAAATGGTAATATTAAATGCACACTGAAAATAGAAAATAGAGTAAAAATCAATGTTTTGCCCATAGATTTCTTCGGGAATTATCTAAAAGAGAAAAAAATTGAAGTTAGTCATTCCCTCTAGACTTCCAATCTAGCATCTCTTCCCTCACAAAACTGCAAGAGAAACTTGACTATTCCAGACCTTCTGACTACCTCTCATCCTCTAATTTCTTCTCCCCCTTCAAATCTAGTTTCTGGAAGCACCATTCCACCATCTCCTCTCTGCTGCATATTACTAACTCCATCTTTTCTGGGATGGATCAAGGCACATCACGGCTGCCATTTTCATCAGCCTGGCCGCAGCCTTCAATTCAATGTTCCATCCACTCCTCCTGGACAAGCTAAGTTCTGCTGTCCTCTCAGCTCCTGCTGTTAATTGGTTCCATTCATACCTCATAGGCCATCAAGTCAGTACTTTTTGGATGCGTTCTCTTACCTCCACTACCCATCCAGGCTGGGGTCACACAGTGCTCCATCCTGGGACCCATCCTCTTTTCCATTTTTCTTAGTGACCTCCCCTCTACCTGTGCCAACTGGCATATTCACATGTATGCAGATGACATGGTCATCTTAACCTCCGGTCCATGTCCGCAACTGTGGAAGACCTGCTCCAACCAACTGTGGTTTAATACTAAAAAACTGTGTCTATGACCTTTGGTACCAGTCAGAAACTGGCCAGACTCCCCACTCTCCCCATTTTCTCCACTGTGGATGGCACCCCAATGAAGCCGTTCAGTCATCCAAATATGCTGGTCTGTGACTGTACAGCAAGCTTGACGTCTCAGCACACATTGACGCTATCCATGCCAAGCTCCACCCTAAGCTTGGTGCCTTGTACTGCAGCAAAGATTGTTGCTCTCTGCAGGGCTGCCAGGAGCTTGTTACCAAAATGGCGAGTCTTCAGCTATGTGTACTCACCACTCTCCATCTACTCTTCCCTATCCATCCTCCCCTTACTCTCATGTTGCCAGTCCCGCTGCACCACCTTCATATACAAATACTGGTTTTGGTCCCTTCCCTCATACCTTTCCCCACTCCTCTTTCTAATCCCCCCCCAGTCTCATGCTCCCTCCTTTTCAGAGATAATCGAATCTTCTTCACTCCACATCCCTGACCCTCCATTGGGCGATCAGCCTTCTTCAATCATCTTCCTACACTACAGAACTTGCTCCCATCCTCCCTCCACCTCTCCATCTCTCTTGGCTCCCTCAGGCATCAGTTGAAACTCCTCCCTTCTGCCACCTGCACCTGTCTCCTCTCTGCCTAAAGCTTTCACTGCTTGGAGCCCTTACTATCCTTGTGCTGACCTCCATCTGACTCCTCCTCTAGCCTGACTCCAGGTTCCATTACTCCCTTCCTCTGCGCTGCCATCCACTCACCTTGGAGGTCTCACTTCTGTTATAGCATTTCTGCTCGCTGTGCCTTGCTGCTGTATTTTGCAGTTGTATTGATATCTTTATTGTACTGTGACTGCACTTTTATTTCATAGCAAGAAATATGACTGTGTAATGATTTATTGTGTCTCCTGTTCCGTTACCCCAGGGTTGCAGCTAGAACTGAGCCTTTGCTTAGTGTGCCTTCCCCAGTTACCAATTTTCAAATAAATAAATACATACATACAAGCTATGATTACCCATTCTGTTTTTACTGGTACTGTCCCAGTTGCCCTCAAAAATGCTGCGATTATTCCCATTCTTAAAAACCCTCCCTTGGTTCTGATATACTCTTTGACTGTTATCCCATCTATACCCTTCCGTTCATTGGTAAAGTTTTGGAAAAAGTTGTCCTCACCCATCTCTCTAATCACCTCTCCATCAGCAATCCTCTTAACCCCTTTCAATCCAACTCTCACTCCTTCAATAGCACTGAGACATCCTTCCTTAGTCTTGTCAATGATTTTCCAGTTGTCTTTAACAGTGGATCCTTTTCCATCTTCCTCTTACCCTGAGCGCTGTTTCACAGTTAATCTCATTCACCTTGCAAATGTGCCCTGTGTTGAGGTCTCTGTGGTAGTATCCTTTCTTGGTTTCACTCTAAACTCTTCAACTGTGCTTTTATCACCTCATTTGGTGTTTTTTCTTCTTCCCTTCAGTCTGTATTCTATGGTGTCCTTAAAGACTCTGCTCTTAGTCCACTTCTGTTCTCCATCTCTCTCCTCCATCTGGGCCATTTAACCTCAGGTATCACTTTTATGCAGATAACACCTGATCATGTATTTCTTTCAAATTCTTTACTAACCCTGCCTCACTTCCCTTTTCTTCTGTCTTGCCAAAATCAGTTCCTGGCTCCAACTTAGTTTCCTTCAACTTAATTTTGCTAAGATTGGAATCCTCCTCATCAATACAAAATGTATCCTCTCCCACAATTCATTTCTTCTCCCACTCTTGCCAACTCCTGTCTCTTCATCTACCCCTCTGTCAGAAATCAAGGTGTCCTCTTTAAGTCAGAATTCCCATTTGCTCACAATACCAGTATGGCCTGCATTAAGATTATCATCATAATATTGCCCACGTTAATTTCCCTGACCCCTTTTCTGTTGAATCCCTTACTTCTGCCTCTCTTTTTACATTGATTACAGCAATTCTCTCTTCTGTGGACTTCCCTCATCTCTCCTCTGTAAGAATCAGATAAAAATGCAGCTGCATGACTACTCACCCACTCTCTGAAACTGAATCATATCACCTTGTCCTCCATCTCCATCAGTGGTTCCCAATCCAGTACTGCATATGGTATATAAAAAAATGCCTTACCTGTTTCCATATTTTTACTGGCCTTGCCTTTTCCTAACTTTCAGACCTCATCACTGCCTACTCCGCATCCTTTAACCTCTGCCTCTCCAACATGGGACTTCTTTCTATTATTCTTATTGCGCTTGAAAACACAGTGGGTGGTTCTTCAGCATGTCAACTCCTGCTATGTGGAACAGCCTCTCTCCTTCTCTCTGCTTGACTGATCTCAGTCTGACCAGAGCCATAGATACACACACACACACATATATATATATATATATATAGAGAGAGAGAGAGAGAGAGAGAGAGAGAGAGATGGATGGATAGACAGACAGACAAAAAGAAAACAAATTGAGCAGAACAGTCTTGAAGCCAAGTAAAAGGGTTCAGCCAAGATAACACACCATAAGGAAGTGGTCAGGTGACCATAAAATGCTGGTGGCATCTTGAGTTGCCTAATTCTTACCCTTTGCTTTAATCAATCTTCATAGTTCATATTTTTGGAGCCTTCAGTCAGTTTGGTTGCTCTCGTTCATGCTTTCTCAATGCTGCTGAAATCTTTCCTCAGATATGAGGACGAAGGCACCTATTTTAAAAATATTTTTTTCCATGTGCACAGAATGGGTGAAACCCTTTGGAGATTAGGGCCCAGGAAACCTTACACTGTACTCATGGTGGGGTCTGACCAGTAATCTGCACAGGAGCATTACAACATTTCTTCAGCTGTTTATGATGTTTATTGTACAGCAATGTAGCCTAGGGGTTAGAGTAACAAGTTGTGAATGAGCTGAGTACATCCAGAAGACCTGGGTTTGATTCCCATAACCTCCACTTGCATACTGTGAGACTCTGAGCAAGTGACATAACCCACCCCCAGTGCTCCCAGGTCACCCCTGAAAACAGGCACTTGTGCTTAATGGGCCTTACCCAGTTACCAGAGTATTATAAAAATTACCTATGTAATGCACATCATGATTTGTAACATTTCATTTAAAGCTGTATCTTTTTGGTTTTTTTCTTCACTGATGTTACCCTTCCCATGTCCACAGCTAAAACTGGCAGCATGTGTCACAGTGAAATAAATAAACACATAAAACACATAACAATTTTTTCTCATGTTGACATATCTTTTAAAAATGTGAACTGTTTGGTGACAGTTCTGTGTAAGATCAACCAATCAATCAATCTTTATGTAACCAGGTGGAACACCATTGAGCGAGCTCATTTGCAAGGTGGGCCTGGGTAGTGCACATAGGTAATACAACAGAACAACTGAAACACAGTGTCAGCACAACAGAACAACATGGACAACCTGAGCAAGGGTAAGGCACAGGGTGACACAACTCAGGGTACAACAAAAATAAAGAATGTGTATACAATGAGCACTCATATAAAACAGCAGTTCTTAATATAAACAATGTTGGAAGTATTGGAATCAACCTGCTACGAAATATGACAGAAACATATGGAGGCACATAGAATACGGGGAAGGAAAGGACGAAAGATGGAGGGAGGAAGGAAGAGAGCTACTAGTAACACACTGTGGATACACTGTATAAAATACACTTGATAAAATAGGATCACACTACAGATACACTATATAAAATTGTACTGTATAATTATAAATAAAATAATGGATATGGAGTCATGTATTATAAGGCTGTAATAACTGGTTAGCAATTTTTTACATTGCCTGACCCAGTCATAATTTCCCATTATAACTCGCGAGTTATAACGGGGAACATGCGTCATGTCACTCAAACAAGAGCTGCATCCTAATTGGCTCTTTATGCCCCTTGGGCGGGCTTTCCACTAAAAGAAACATGGCTGCTCCTCTGTTCTGCTTAGTGACGAGCCGCCACACCAAGAGCACGGGTGTTTTTATTTTGAAACATTTATTCTCACCTCTACTCGATCTCGCTGATCCTGCCGTTCAGAAACTGCACTGTGCAGTTTTCATCCACACCGGAAAAAAACTGGCACTGGGAATCACAATGTGCTTCAGAGGTAAGCGCTAATGTGACAGGACAACCCAGAACCGTGTGTGTGTGTGTGTGTGTGTGTGTGTGTGTGTGTGTGTGTCAAAATAAACAAAAAAAATTGCTGACCAGCAATTATAAAAAATAACAGTTGGGGTGGTGTGTAAGACGTGATTTTACACACACACACCCTTGTTGTAGGATGCTTTGCATAAACCCCTCAGGCTTCGCCCTCGGGGTTTATGTAGCATCCCACAATTTGGGTGTGTGTAAAATCTCGTTATATTCACCACCCCATCCATTATTGTATATATTATTCTATTGAGAAGTTCTGGTGACATGGTTCCCTCTTAGAGTTTTATCTTGTCACCAGAACTTCGAGATGGAGTTGTAGCCAAGTGTTCCCTATTTGCTACTTTTGCTATGCATGGTTCTGAGTGTAGTTTAAAAATAATACTGTACTTACATTTTCCAATGTGTTGAACACAAGTCGGCTTGTACTGAAAAAGCCTGTTACAGTGAACGCTGACTAAGGCTGTACACAAGGGAATTTATGAATCTTTGATCTCATCAATTTATAGGGCTTAATTTCACAAAGAGATGTGGATGCTGCAAGTCCCTGCTGCATCGAACATACAACGCAAGGGGCTTATGGCATTCCTTTGGCGCAGATCATGATTCTGAGTCAAGTGCGCCAAATGCCTCAAGTTATACAGCTCCCCCCAGTCTAACTTTACACCATTTAGGGACCCTTTTTATGGGGCTTGTGCCAAATAGTTGGCAAAAGCTGCCATAAATTGTGGAACTAAGAACTAACTGTACTAAGACTGGGCACAGTTGCGTCAAAGGAGTCTGGTGCAGTTGTGCCAAACATCAGGGTTGACACAAGCCCTGCGCCAAACTTGGAAAATCGCGCCCATGAGGTCACATTAATGAAATTGCATGATTTGGATGTCACCATTTTCCTGTGGGGAAAAAGTGAACATTCACACATTAAACTTTATTCTTATCTATAAGAAACTGTGGGGAACCTATGCTGAAGCTTTAGGAAGCCCATTCATTACTCGCCAGTCCCCACTCCAGCCAGCAAAGTTTCCATCAGCAAATTCTTTCTCTCTATCCTGTTCTAGGCCGCCTTTTCTGCACTGTTCTCATTTTAACTCCTGTAAGCTCTTTATCCCACTGCTAGGTGTGGGGAGCTTAGATTTAAGAAGGGGAAAGCACAGCTACCGTATGTACTTACTTGACCTCTTTTGAACTGGGTGACCTCTGGAGCATCCAGACACCTCACAGAGCTGCAATAAAAGGGGGTTAGCAGCAAACAGTTTAAAACATAAACAGAAGTCCAAATAGATTTAAAGTCTAAACAGGATCATTTTATTTGATGTCACAAGCTCATGAGCATATCATTAACAAGGCAGCTTGTTGCAACAGTCTCTGGTCTGGTCCCACACTTTCTTTTTTTTTTTTTTTACCTTTGTTTTACCAGGTGAGACACACTAAGCTGAAAGCTTGTTTACAGGTGCAACCTGGGAGTACAGGGAAGTTAAGTGACTTGCTTAGGGTCACACAGTATGCAAGTGGGGGCTGTAGGATTCAAACCCAGGTCTCCAGGTTTGCAGCTCAGAGCCTTAAACCACTGTGCTATACTGCCTCCCAGGTACCTTCACAGGTACATACTTCAGTTCATCCATCTCTAAATAGCCTGCACTTTTTTTCTTTACCTGAATCAATAATTCTTTCTGGGCGTGTCACTTTAGCACTTTAAATCCAGCTCCAATTTACACAGCCAAGGAGAGGCAATGGTCCCCTGGGGGTCTGAGGGCCACATTTCTTTTGGAACATCCCTGAGGGATCTAATTTAAGGGCAAGGAAGGAAGAACACCCACTGGGGGGGCCGAGGTGCCACTGGATGTCCACCCCCACCCTTACTTAAGACTCTGACCCCCTTGAGTAGAGGGCCCCAGGCTTCCAAATTAACAGCAGGCATAGTCACAGGGACATCTGCAAATTCATACAAGTGCGAGCCACCAGGCTAATAATACAGCCTCTTACTTCATAGACCCAGGTTGGGTCACACATTTATGCAGAACTGTCACAGATTACTCTCTGAGGCAGATAGCATTCTACTTGCCATTTTTTTTTCACTCAGAACATCTTCACTGTGGAATTTGCCACACCCTTTGGTGCCCAAAGGGGCCATAAACTTGTGTCTTCACTGCCACTTTAATGCACTGTCATAAGAGCATCATGACAGCCACCCTTCTTAGAAACAGCCATAACTCTGACTGGAAATTCTTCTTTTAAATCCAGAAAACCTCGTTAGGCTTTGAAACACAGAAGTCGGCAACTGGCATAATACTAAGAATAAGGTTAAATGTTACCTTGTTTCTCCTTACCGTTCTAAAGCTGGCAGTCTTTTCCTGAGAAACTCCTACAAACTCCTAAAACTGATATTTCTCCTGTGGAGAGGGGCAGCCCACTTTTAGGAGGTTGTTCCATGGACCACCACTATGAACAACTGCATTTTTACCCGACACCAACCCTGAGAAAAAGGTTTACACTAAGTAAGAGATGGCAGTGTGTACCAGTCTGATCTCTCACCAACTGACAAGAATTCCCTCTCTTTTCAAAGAGAGAGTTCTGGCCCCTCCCCCTTTGGAATGCTTAGGCAGCACAAGTTGTCACAGTCCTCCAAGGGCACAGAAGTCGGCATCATTCTAGAGTACATGCCCTCTTAAAGGATTAAGTAACTTCTATAACTCCCACGGGGGGGTTATACTCCTATTGCATGACTGGTTACTTAAGTCATTAATCTGTGATGTGAAACCTTTTCAGATGTTTTTTGCGAGTGTACGTAAATAATATCCACTACATTTCCATTATCTACAATATTTGTAATGTTTCACAAAACTCCAACAGAGTTGTTAGAGCCCTACCCTTCCTAAACCAGCTCTGACTCTCTCTCTCTTTTTCTTATCTGTGTGTAAATCTCTAGGTTTTGACCTTCTAGGCCCCGTAAACTGAATTTCCTGGATATTCTCCACCACCGAAGTAATACTGACCATATCAAATTTCCCAGGCACATCTTGGAACAAATTCTTTACTAACGGGGATATATTTAAGCAATAAGGCATGGCCAGGGGTTAGATTAACAGTTTGTTAATCACCCCAAGGGGTGTAATGTAGCACCAGGTGCAGCTGAGTGCCATATTGCCCCTACAGGGTGATTAACTGACTGCTAATCTAACTCCTGGGAGTGTTTGTTTGTTTGTTTATTTACCTTATTGAAGCCAAAACTCCCACCGAAGTGGGTCGGCTGAAGTTGAGTACACAAATTTATAGCAAAAGTACATTTACAAAGGTATATAACACAGTACAAAACACCTTAACTACTACATCACAGATTCAATAAACATTTGCTTACTCGAAAGATAATTATATTACATTTTGAACAGTCATTAAAAAATTTTATAGAAAAGGAAGACTGATATTTAGTTGTTCTAAACCCTGGTTTTCGTCATCTCACTTGTTTTCTTAATCTGTAAACTGCAGTTACTCTTGCTGGCAACAGTGTATGCAACTTATGCTGGGAATTACAAATTTCATAAAACAATTTCCTTGACATATCAATTCTTCTCTCATCCAACCTTTCTAACTTACACATTTTCAAAGCTTCATTATATGACATTTCCCGGCCCACAATAATCCTCAAAGCTGTCTTCTGGATTCTTTCAGTTTCTTCACTTTCTGCCAAAGTTAACCCAGCTTCCCATTCAATAGCCCCACACTCCAAAATGTGGCGAACAACTGTACAAAAAAATACACTAAATCATCCTGACTACCACCTGCTCTTTTTAACATTGTCAGGAAATACACCCTTGAATTCCCTTTCTTTACCATCCCTGCCCCTTGTTCTTTCCATCCAAAATCATCTTGAAATTGTAAACCTAACAATGTAACACTCTTTACCCCTTCACAATACTACCTCTAAACCTAAGTTGTGGTAACTCGGCCTTATTAGTTTTCCCAAATCTTATTTCTTGTGTTTTATCTGGATTTATCTGCATCTTATTACTCTGAGTCCATACTTCAGTTTCCTCTAGATCCTTCTGCACATTGTAGTTTGGCTTAGTCCCTCAAACTTATCGATAACGGTTGTATCATCCACATATTTAATACAAGGCCCCATTGTATGCAAGTCATTTATCATAATAAGAAACAAAAGGGGCCCCAATTTGATACCCTGTGGAACCCGCCCATACAAATAATTTGGTTCTGACTTCTACCCCTCCTTTTCTATCCACTGTGACCTCCCTACAAGTAAGTCATGGATCCACCTTATTATAAAAGCAGGAACTGTCATCATCTGTAATTTGTCAATTAAAATACCATGCGCTATCAAATCAAATGCTTTCCTATAATCAACTAGCACCGCTCTTACCATTTTACCATTCTCCCGTTACCTCATACATAACTCCTGAAATTTCAGTAAAGCTAGAGTGGTGGAACACCCCTTCAAGGAACCAAACTGATTGGGATCTATATACTAACTTATTACTTCCAAAAGACAATCTGTAACAAATTCCTCACAAACTTTCGAAACAACACAAGTCAAAGAAGTAGGTCTAAAATCCTTACTAACATCACATGGACAGGTTACTTTAGCCAATGGTACAACCCGGGCCTGTTTCCATCGATTGGGCATTCTCCCCAACAGCACTGATTTATTAAACACATTGCAAATCCAAGGTGCTATCAGATCAGCTCCCTCCTGCTAAATCCAGTTAGGTATATTATCTGGTCCTACAGCTTTGTTTACTTTTAATCATTTTAAAGCCTTAGCAACATCACCAACTGACACTAGGTACTTATCTGGAACTACCCACAATTCTTCCTCATATTCTTTCAAAGGCTCCAACTTTCTACAAACTTCACACAATATTCTATTTAGTTCCTGTACAAATTGCATCTCATTTTCACTCTCAAACCCACAATTTAATGTCCACTTTCCTACCTTTTCCTCCTCAATTTTGCTTTCAATAATCATCTTTGTGGATTCTCACCATTTTTTGAGGTCTGCATTTTTAACCCACAAATCTTTTTTCATAGTACTTCTTTTTATTCCATTTTCCTAACCTATTTATTTAATTCTTCAAACTATGAAAATTCTTCCACCCGCCCTGCTTTCATCCCCCTCTGTATTTTTGTTATCAACACTTTAAATTCTTCCATAACCCAAGGTTTATCACCCCCAGCTTCAACCTTACACAAAGGTACACTTTTATCAGTTATCTCCTGGATTTTAGTAGTTACCATAGACCATGTGGAATCAGCTGTTTCAAATTTAAACCATTCATTTTCAAATTCCCCTGCTATCGCATCTAATACCCTTTCCTTTTTTGTACAATTCCATTTCCGACTCATCCACACCTTTTTCTTCTCTCTTTGAACTTTGCATGCTGCTACACTGGATGTAACAAATACAGATTTGTTATCAGGCAAACCTATTGGTAGCCCAATCTCGGGGAGTAAGTGTCTGCTACTATTATAAGAAACTTATTCCAGAAGTATTAGAAGTGTTTCTTTTGGAGGGGAAATCTCCATGCTACAGCAGGAGTAAGTTAAGGGCACACTGGCATTCAGGGGGATGGGGACCACCATGGTGTGAAGGTTATCATATAGCATTCATGGCAATGCAGACCTTGCAATAGTTCCTGGATGATGCAGAATGCACCCCTTTATGGGTTCAGATGGAAACATTCTTCCTGTCCAGTGCCTCCCCCAGTGTGACCCTGTACAGTACTATTCCCAAAAGGGCTAGTTGGTGCCCACTATGTTGGCCTCAGTGGCAAGTTGAAAGTCTCTTGGTAAACTGTTGCACCAAGACCTTTCCCATATAAAATATATCCCCCTTTGGAGGAACCCATGGATTACCATGAGAAACAAACCCCTGTTCTGGAAGTCATGGTTCAATTGGGGTATTCACCACCTGAAAGACTTACTACCCCCCAAGTCCAGACATCTCTAGTATTTTGAGCAGCTCCACATATAAAAGGATATTCCCACCCAAGACCACTAGAGATTTCTGCAAACTCAGAGTGATATCCTCCCATTGCTGAGACCCCACCTTAGGGATCTGGAACCAATTAATACCCCACCAGCCCATTCCTGACTTCAGACAGTTACAGGTAAAGCTGACCATATTCATAGGGTGATTAGGGATGCCCAACCTAATCCTACTTTGATGGCCAAATGCCACTGGGAAGCTGACATGGGCTGCACTATTTCCCCAAGTGGAATGGGATGACTGATGGACATTAGCTCATACGGGAGTGAGGGACTCTAGGAGCTGTCATATACAAAATAAAATTTTGCATTATTGGTACCATACTCCTAAAGTCCTCTGTTCCCTTGGAGTTCTACCAAATGATACCTGTTAGAGATGTCATGCACTGAGGGATTCTCTGTAACACATTCTGTGGACTTCCTTGCAGTGTCAGACTTTTGGCAAGGGATTCTCCTCACATGCCAGGGGGGTGCTACATTGTCCAGACCCTCTTTCTCCATGATGTTTCCTTCTTGGCTCCACCTTTGGTGTTCTCCACTTGAGAAAGGAGCAAATCTACCTACTCACTGCCATGTCCATAGAGACCAAACATATTTTACTGCAGGAATGGAGGACTCTGGCAGTCCCATCATTACACATGTGGAAGGAGGCAGTGGACATATTAGCCCACAATGAGAAACTTAGCTATTTTGCTATTGGAAAACTTCCTGCTTACCACAGTACCTGGTCCCCCTTCTTGTTGTATGTCTCAAGAGCGATTACTTAACCTGTGATAGCTTTTCTGTCAGCCATCCAATGGTTTAGGCTTTTGGGTCCAGGGTAGTAACTGATACTGTTGGTTCTTATAACATTACACTCAGCACAAAAGAATATCCAGCTATTTCACTCTTCTTTGATACATAAGTTGGTCCTTGCAGACACTGGGTAATATAGAAACATAGAAGTTGATGGCAGATAAGGACCGCAAGGCCCATCCAGTCTGCTCATTTCTTTTTCTACCTTATGAATGTGTCATCGGCCTTTACTCTGTCAATGGCCTATCTATTCATACTCCTCTGTATTGCTCCCTTATGCCTATCCCATGCCTGTTTAAAGCCCTGCACTGTATTCATATCCACCACTTCCTAAGTCAGGTCATTCCATGCATCCACCACCCTTTCTGTGAAAAAGAACTTTCTTACATTACCCCTTAATCGGCCTCCCTCTAATCTTATGCTGTGTCCTCTTGTCCTGCTATTTTTCTTATATATTGAAACATGTTAGACTTTTTCACCTTGTTAATGCCCTTAAGGTGTTTGAATGTTTCGATCACATCACCTCTCTCCCTCCTTTGCTCTAGAGTATACATATTGAGCTCTGTTAATCTGTCCTTATATGTTTTCTGATGCAGTCCCCGCACCAGTTTTGTTGCCCTTCTCTGGACTGCCTCAATTTGGTTAATGTCCTTGTGAAGGTGTGGCCTCCAGTATTGTACGCAGTACTCCAGATGGGGCCCAACCAGAGTCTTGTAAAGAGGGATTATTACCTCCCTCTTACTACTTGTGATATCTCTACTAATACACCCCAACATCCCCCTAGCCTTACCTATTGCTTTAGTGGTCTGCTTGGGTGATTTCAGGTCCTCTGTGATGATAATGCCCAAGCCTCTTTCTTTCCTTGTGACTGCCAGCAACTCCCCTCCCAGCCTATAGCTGGCTTCAGGGTTTCTCTTACCTTTGTGCATGATCTTGCAGTTCTTTGCATTAAACCCCAGTTGCCACTCTTCCGACCATTTTGACAGTTTATCCAAATCTCTTCTCATTCTGCCCACCCCATCTGGATCATCTACTCTGTTGCAGATCTTGATGTTATCTGCAAACAGAGAAACCTTACCCTCCTGTCCATCTGCAATGTCACTGATGAAGATATTGAAGAGGACTGGCCCCAGGACTGATCCCTGAGGTACCCCACTTGTGACTTGCATCTCTTCTGACTGTATACCGTTTACCACCACTCTCTGTTTTCTGCCAGTCAACCAGTTTGCCACCCAGTTGACCAACTTCTGACCCACCCCAAACCTAACCAGCTTATTAATTAATCTTCTATGTGGAACAGTATTGAAAGCTTTGCTGAAGTCAAGGTAGGTGACATCAACTGCTCCCCCTTGGTCCAACACTTTGGTTACTCAGTCAAAGAAATCTATGAGATTAGTTTGACAGGGCCTTCCTTTTGTAAACCCATGCTGTCTTGGATCCTGTGCTCCTATGGATTCCAGGTGTTGCACTATCCTTTCCTTAAGGAGTGCCTCCATAATCTTGCCCACTACTGAGGTAAGACTGACTGGTCTGTAGTTCCCTTCCTCTTCCCTGTTACCACTCTTGTGGAGTGGGATCACATGAGCCCTTCTCCAGTCTTCTGGGACCTCTCCTGTGCTCAAAGACTCACTAAACAGTTCTGATAGTGACTCTGCTAGTTCCACCCTTAGCTCCTTTAGTACCCTGGGATATATGCCATCAGGTCCCATTGCCTTGTCCACCCTTAGCTTGTCGAGCTCCTGTAAGACCCTTTCTTTTGTGAAGGGACTAGTGCACACCTCCCTCCCCCCATGTCCATGGTGCTGAGCTGTGGGCCCTGCCCTACCTTCTCTTCAGTAAATACTGAGCAGAAGTATCTATTTAGGATAGATGCTTTTACATGGTCCTCCTCCTCACACGCCCCCTTATCCCCTTTGATCTTAGCAATACCCTCTCTGGACTTTCTCCTTTCAGTAATGTATCTATAGAAAGTCTTGTCAACTTCTTTTACTGTTTGTGCTAGTGTTTCCTCAGTTTGGGCCTTTGCCTGCCTTACTGTCTTCCGTGCTTCCCTTAGGGAAGTTTGGTATGCCTCCCTATCTCTCATCCTGCCACGTTCCCTATTATTTCCTGAAGGCCAACCTTTTGGCTCTGACCTTTTCTGCTACTGTTTTTCAGAACCAAAGTGGTTTCCTTCTTCTTTTGCACTTCCTTTTCTCTCTAACACAATGGGATGTTGCTTCAAGTATTACATCCTTAATGCTTGCCCACTTTGCCTGTAGCCCCTCACCTGTAGTTCTTTTTGCCAGGGCTAGCTTAACTTTGTTGGACATCTTTTCAAAGTCAGCTCCTCTGAAGTCCCATATTTTTGCCTTGAAATGGGAAGATTTAGTTCTAGTAGCCAAATTGAACCATACCATGTGATGGTCACTGGCCCCCAGGTGACCTTCTACCTGGAGATCTGTGATCCTTTCCCTGTTACTCAGTCCTAGATCTAGGATAGCCCTGTCTCTTGTGGATTGTTGTACCAGTTGTTTGAGGCCCTCCCCCTGCAGGGAATCCATTATGTGTCTAGTTCTTGCAGATGTTCCTGCTGGTATTGACCAATCTGTATCTGGCATGTTGAAGTCTCCCATTATCAGAACCTCCCCTTTAGCCGTCATGTTTTGTTTATCTTCTAACAGTAATGTATCTAGACAGATGGTCCAGTGTTTTTTTTAAGTGTTATTGTTTCTTGTTATGCTTGTTTTCTTTTTCTACTTTTATCTTTTGTCAGGCAGACCAATCCTATCTCATCAGATTGTACATCAATGTTCAAACTGCTTTACACAATGCTATAATATGTGTTCTCATGTCTTCTGAAGCACACGTTTAATGTTTAATCTTTAAATGATTCTATTTATTTATTAATTTTTTTATTTAGTGTTTGTTGACCGGGTAAGTGCACTAGACAAATCCTGCCTATTTTCAGGCACGACCCAGAGGAGGGGGATACAGATGAATGCCAACTGACCTTAAACCAGATTAAGCTGTTGGTGTTTTTTTTTTTTAATGAATGAGGGAAATTTGGCCAGGACACCATGGAAATTCCCCTACTCTTTTCGATAAGTGTCATGGGATCTTTAACATCCACCTGAACTACCATCAATCCAGACAGATGGGACCTCAGTTTAACATCTCATCTGAAAGATGGCACCTCAGAAGTGCAACACCCCTCTCATGCTGCACTACAGTGTCAGTACTGGGATATTAACCCAAGTGCCAGATGTGGGAACTGAACCCACAGCCCTCTGATCTCCTGGCCTCAGAGGCGAGTGTGCTACCTACTGAGCCACTGACACTGCAAATTATCTGTCTCACAATGTAATATTTTTTATGTAACCTGAACCTCTTGCCACTGTATGTATTAATGTTGAAAAAGTTAATAAAGATATAAACTACAAGAAGTGTTTCTTTTGAATGTTTTCATCACTGAGAGGGAGAGTTGTAATGAAAAATTCATCCACCAACTGATTAAGAATGTTGGTTCAGAATCTGAATGCATCATTCCAGCCATTCAACAGTGCTTGAGAATGGAATACTGACAGGAAGAATTCATGTGCTATGGTGATCAGGCTGTACATGAGAGTGTAACAGAGATTACTGTAAGGCTGTCGGAATGCTGATAGCCAATCAGAATGTAGTATTTCTGAGCCCCTTTTTTTATAATTAAGCAATAAGGTGTGACCAGAGGTTATGTTAATATTCTAGTTACAGTAGTAGCCACAGACATTGCCAGCTATTTCCAGCTATTTTTTGAAATTTCTAAAGAGTTTCTCTCTGCTGCCCCTACTGTGGAAATGGAGAAAGCAGGAGAATTCTCTGGAAATGTCACAGAAATTTCAGGAAATATCTGGCAGTGTCTGTGGCTGCTACTGTAATCACCCCCTGGGGGTGTAATGTGGCACGAGGTGCAGCCGAGTGCCACATGCCCTAGGGCGGTGATTAACAAGAACATTATCATAACCCCTGGGAGAGCCTTATTGCTATTATTAAAAGTTAAAAAAGGTATTAAAACATACTTTTTTACCATGTTTTATTTTATTAAGAAAGATGATTTAAATTAAAATAGACCTCATTGGCCCTTTTTTTCTAAAGCTCAATCACCAAATGCTAGCAGCTCGATTAATGCACCTCTTTAATATGTCCGCCAGCTTGGGTAAACTCCCTTCTGTCTGGAAGACTGCCCAAGTTTTACCACTCTTCAAATCAGGAGACCCCAGAGACCCAAATAACTACAGGCCAATCTCCTTACTCCCTACTCTATCAAAACTGCTGGAGAAATTAGTGAATTGCCAACTTAGAAACTACATTGATGTCTCAAATCTGCTAAACCCTGTGCAATCAGGCTTTAGGCCATACCATAGCACAATCACAGCTCTGGCTAAAGTCACAAATGACTGGCAGAGAGCTTTTGACTTACAGAATCACGTATGTGTGGTATTCCTCGACTTAAGCAAGGCCTTCAATACCGTCGGCCATGCATTGCTCTTAGTTACTCTCCGCAACATTGGTCTGGATGCACCTTCCCTAAAATGGTTCTCTTACTACCTAGCAGAGTGGATGCAGTGAGTAAAAGCAGTAGGAAATCTCTCCACTCAAACAGATTAGCAGAGACATACCTCAAGGTTGCATCTTGGGGCCCTTACTTTTCTCACTTTATATCAACAACTTCAACCGTGGAATCAAACTTTACAGTGTACATCTCTTTGCAGATGACATGGTCCTTTACACTGCCAGGCCTACTTCCAAGGGTGCCTGCTTGGACTTGCAAGCAGATTTCCTTACACTGCAACAAAACCTCCTGAGTCAAAAGTCCCTACTGAATGCCAAAAAGTCCAAGGCTATGCTGTTATCCCCAGTGACCAAGTCCAAAAACTCCCTTAAGCATGACAATATTCCCACTATCGCCACCCTGCTTGGTAAGTCACTTGACTATGTGACCAAGTCAAGTACCTAGATATGTGGATTGACAACAGACTTACTTTTGCTGATCATATAGACAAGCCCTCAAAAAACTTACACAGAGGCTTGGACTTTTTTTTAGAATCAAGCATCTGCTTACCCAGGAGGACAGAAAAAGCTTTGTTCAAACCACGTTCCTAGCTATGTTGAACTATGCAGACTTCCTGTATGGCCAAGTGCCAAAAACCACCCTATCTAATCTTGACACCCTTTACCATAGGGCCTTACGTTTCATCTCAGGTGCGGCATATAATACCCATCACTGTCTATTCTATTCCACAGTAGGATGGACCTCACATACGTTCAGGAGGCAAAGGAATGTTATACTATGGACCTATAGATCTATAGCCACAATGCTACCCTCCTACATTTCTGACTGTCTGCCCTCCTGCACTTGATGAAACTATGCCTTGAGAAGCCATTCGTACATCTCACTAGCTGTGCCTTAAGTCTTTTCCCATTTTGTCAGAGCCTATTTCAGCTATGTGCTGCCCCAGCTGTGGAACAACATCCAGAAATCCTTAAAATTGGTGCATCCTATTTGTTTTGTGGAATTCAAGTCACTCTATTAGAGATACTTCTCGGAGCCTTGTCAATGCCCTCCCTGTCACTAAACTGTAGCCATACATTACTATTCTTAAAGCCAACCCTCTACACTTTCTATCCTCTCATTAGAATTACCCTAAACCACGTTCCTGGATCCATCCTTGCTTTCTACTTGCTGCTGAGCCCCCAGCTTGCACTGTGTCTAGCATTAACTCTGCTCTACTAGAGCTATCAGTGTCTAAAATCACTGATTCGGCACATTGGTGCTGACTTGCTTCCACCTCCCTGCTGTACTGTTTACTGGGATGAGGCTTCACCTTATGACCGGGCCTCATTGATTATCCTTGTACCTTGTTTTTATTGCTATGTATTGTATTACTATCCCCATTTGTGCTACACATTCTAGTGTGCTACTGTATTATTTATTCTGTATGTACCAGGCCCTTCTTGAAAATTAGCTTGCTCAGTGGAGTTTCACCTGGCTAAATAAAGATTGATTGATAGAGTGATTCCTCCCAGTCTCACCAGAAAACCTATCCATAGTACAAAATGTCTGTTTGTAAACAAACTTTGAATGAATAAACAATCCCACACTACCAGATGATTTCCATTTCCAATCAAGTGAAGCTGCAACTGCAAATGCAGAAATATTCCATCAAACAGAGGCACTGGAACCACAAGTCAACAAGGTGAGTATGTTGATTACTGCAGGCACTGAACATTGACAAATATGCCAAAATCTCAGCAAATCTCTTATTTTTTGCTGATCGTGGACTATATCTAGATACTTTCAGCCCTGAAAGGTCATTTTGTTTGGCTATGTCTGTGACTCTTGATTTAATAAAGTGTTTTTCTAAATTTAATAAGATGCAGTCACTGGACTTTCATGGAAATAGCCCAAGTCTGTTTCCTTTCAACTTTCCTCCAGAAATGATAGCCAGGTTGTTGTGAAGTCTAGCTCATAAAATCTAACTAGTTCTTGTAAACTATTTTTTAAAGTTCTGTTGTCATCCACATTACACATTCTTAACCAACAAAACAATAACCTAATGTTTGCCATTTGTTTAATAGCGATGTGACCCAGTCTGGCCCTTACCAGAAGAGCTGTGTAAAATTTTCAAATTTTGCTTCAGACAGAATTCTATGGAGTTTTAAAACATCTGTGGAACTCTGACAGAAGTGGAATTCTGCCATTCTGAAAGCAGAATCTTTTTTATTTAATCTGTAAAGCTGTAACCAAGATCTTGTAACTTGATACTGATGTATATATCAAACTATGCTGATTGTAACTAATGTATGTACCATGTATGTAAAATAGTTCCACTGCAACTTTTCTTGTTCCCCTACGTTTGTCTATATATATATATATTTATATATATCTATATAATTCAATGTATGTGATTACTTCTGGGTAGCCCTGAAAAAGAGACTTGTCTGTCTTAGCGAGCCCCCCCGTCTCAAAATTCAAATAAATAAATAAATAATCAATGGATTGGTAAATCTGCAATTTACACAGACCACGAAATACTATTCAGTGGTTCATATAAATCACAGATTCATTTCCTGTAAACCACAGAATAATATTCCATGGATTATGTAATCAGTAGAATATTATTCTGAGGTTTACATAGAAATGCTTTTTGAAATTGCACGCAATTAAAAAAGAAACTCTGAAAATCATTTCAGAAGCAGAATTGCCATTCTGCACAAATTCTGCTGGCAGAGTTTTACATTCTGCACAGTCCACTGTGGCTACCATGAACAGTGATCTCAGTATTTGCTGACATCCTCTACTAATCACCTCTTCCATTTTCCTGTCCTATATGTACGTCCAAATCTCAGATGTGGAGAGGGAATTCGGCTTCCAGTGTTATGTTCAGTACCTGTATTATTCTTTGAACAGAATGTCCACAGTATTGTTTTAAACTTTCTTATACCCATTTCTATGTTTTCCAGTTATATGTTGTTGCCTTCATATGTTTGCTCCAACTGATATTATCTGAAATATGCAGTCCTAAATATATGCTATCATTAACAGACTCTAGTTTTTATTTTTTTCATATACTAACTTTGCTTTACTATACTTATTTGAGGACCAATAACCATGGTCTTTGTTTTCTGCATGTTATTGTTCATTTCCTTTATCACATAATTCTGAAAACTTGCTAAAGCAGCAGTTCAATGAAACTGGGCAAAAATATTCACCCTACCATTTTTACACTACAAAAGATTTCAAGCATCTTCCAGTTTTATTTGGTGGTACATGTTTCTAATTCCAGCAAAATCTGATTATTTTATAAAAGTTTTATTTGAGTTTTTTCTCAAGAAAATGATGACCACCACATTTTGCATAGAAATAGCATTGTAGACCTGGCAAGGATAAGGATCAAAAAAATAAACACTGACTGAAGGTGCACTGCATATGAGGTACATAGAAAACTATATTTGACAGGTATGCTAATATTTTTTTTAATTGTAGCAGAAACTAGCTTTTTGGGGAAAACATTTTTCATTGAACTGCTGCTTTAAGTTTTATTTGTTTTCCAGCTGGGGCAAATGCCATAAAAATCATGAGTCAGGATATTCAAATTGGGTTAGCAAACTAAGAATAATAATCATCCACAAATGATAACGGTTAAAATTTTTTTTCTGAGATTGACTGAGTGATAGTTGAAGTCTTCCGTCTTTTTTTTAATAGTCTGTTCATATTATGACTGGAAAGTGACGGAGCCAGCTACATTTATGATGCACCCTCTATTTGTCTGGAACTTGTCTGTTAGCTCTGACATTAAAGTATGTCTTACCTGGGGTAATGTATCACCATAGAGATTAATTATGACAGTAAGCAAATTTTGATCTAAATCTTGTTTTTTTAAGTTTCATCCACAGTCTATTACATGACAGAGAATTAAATGCCATGCTTGGATCAAGAAATGCAAAATAGAGCTTTTGCATTTATCATGCAGTATTAGTCTATCAAGCGTAAGAACGCAAAACATTGGTCAGTTTCTAAATGAAGTATTCTAAAAGCTGCTTGATGTTCCTCAAGTACGTATTTTTTTCTTCTACCCAGGAGTCTATTTTAGTTAATATCACTTTGCAAAATATTTTATCTATATTATCAATGAGACTGATTGTGTGGTACATCATCAGATCATTTATATTGCCCTTTTTCTGGATTTGCATTATTAAATTCCCATCCATTAGTCTGGAATAAATTCATGTCCCACTATGGCATCATAGCATCTGGTGAGCATAGGAGTCCCATCAGTTATGAGTTGTTACTTTATTAAGTCCTGTTGATTTGTTGCACTTGAAGGTTTCTGTTGCCATTAAAACATCTATTTCAGATATTTTATTGATTAGAATGTTTTCTTGGGCTGGACAAAAATGGCAAATTCTGACTGTTTGAAATCTCACTTAAATTTTGTGAAATTCCTTAAAATTTTGAGGATTTTTATGGCATTTTACAACAGATCTGAAAAAATGGGATTCATACTTGTTGTTCAATGTCCTAAAAGCATACTTAATATCATGACATTTTAAAGAGTAACTGTGCACTTATAGGGGCTCATATCTGGCATTTTATTTGTTTGTGAAATTTTTTAAAATATTTCTCTACTTGTAACTAAGCCACTTGTTGAGCTAGACATCTAACAATTAGCATGCATATATTTCTTTGAAGGGTTGTGGAAACTAATGAATATGGAGAGATTTGGTTAAGTATTTTCTAAGATGCAGTGGTTCATCATTTTACTATTTAGTTATTTGTGAAATATTTCTAAAAATGTACATGTTTGTAACTTCCCTGCTATTACAGACATGGACCAGAATCTGGGCAAGCATATCTAATGTCAGTTGATCCTGGATTCTACCAAAGATGGAGAAATTTGGTTCAGTAGTGTTAGACAGTGGAAATACTACAAATACTAATTGGCAGAATGTTCTCTGACATTTATGGTAGTGTGTTAAGTAATGTCACCAGAATTCCACTTGTGGAATTTAACCTTTGCAGGTAACTTACCACTGCATCTCATAAGCTAAGCTGTGTGCAGCCCTGTAGTTTTTTTTCCTGGGAGATGATTTTTGTCACCCCTTTTATGTTTGCTTGCATGCATGTGCAAGAAACATAGTGCCACCATACGAGAATTTGTAGGTGTGCCTCCCCCATTTCCAGTGCCCTGGTCCCTTTTGCAGGCACAGCTGCACCACACCAATGAATGTCTGAGCTGTCTATAGCAGCGTTCAGATGCAGTGGCGTACAGTTCTGAGGAAAAAAAAATGCCACAATCAGCGATGGTAATGTGAAGGCAATTTGCATACTGCCAACAGGTATGCAAATCTGCCTAGCACATCTTCACTGCAACTGAACTGTCATGGACAGTTTGTTGTCACCCCCCCACTTACGTAGCACGCTGGGAGCCCACCCCAGCATGCTCATGTGCTTCCCTCCACCTGCATACACTGTATGACTGATGGGGGTGCCCAATCCCCCATCGGTTCCACTGCCCCCCCAAACAGACCTCTAGGTGCCATGCTGGGAGCCCAACCGACTGTGGCAAATGTCGGTATGGCCAATGGGGGTGCCCAATCCCCCACTGGCTCCACTGCAGCCCCCACAAAAAATAACATTTCAGCTGCCATGCTGGGAGCCCACCAGCCATTTTTGCCATTTTTTACACCTCCCCATGAACAGTACAGCTGTCATTTTTCACATCCTGTTCTAAATGTGTTTTCACACCTGTGGTGCCAAATGACAGTCTCTTGCAAAATCAGCTTTCAGCTAACAAACTGATATTGCCACTGTTCATAAGGTGGGGGTCACCAAAAAATTTTGAAAATTTGGAGTGAAAATACTAACGAATGCCTGAGGCGTTAGGGTGTCTGACCATAATGCCCCACCCTATAGAGACTGACAGGCATCAGGGTTGTGACTTGGGATTGTCACCTCTAATGCTGATACCATTTCACCCCCACCCACACTCTGCAGCCAGTGAGAGGCATCAAGGTGTGCCTTGGACTCTTCATCCCCAAAGTTCACCCCATTCTCCTATACTGCACCCATCTCACTGTATTTCCTGATGGAATGGGGTAAGCATAAGGTCAAAAGACCCTAAGGCACACCATGACACTTGTTGGTGTCTGCAGGGTAGGGTGTGGTGAAATGGCATGGCCGTTATGCCTGACAACCCAAAGGCACACCCCAATGCCTGTCAGGCTCTGCAGGGTGAAGGTGGGGTTGGCTTCAGTTAAATACTTCACTGCCATTCCTATTATGCATCTTTCTCACTCCTACACTACCAATGCCAATGCCAGCAAAAGCAAACATTCAGCATTGACAAATGCTTGTTTTACTTATCTTGACCAGATGGACTCGGTGGAACTGCCTGTCACTGGTATCCTCCTTGCTCTTCACAGTGACACCCATCCCTAAAAAGGGAGCTACCCAATCCTTTTCCTGTCAGACACATCCCATTGAAATAGCTAGAATTACTCCTTCTTGGTGCTTTAGCCATTTTATTCCCCCACTGCATTTCTTTGAGTTTCTCTAAGTCCTGGATTTCCAAGTACATCAGACTCCTAGGCTAGTCAAATGTGCCGGCTGTGATTCCTATATGATCTGGTTTCAGAACTTAGATATTTAGGTACTTAGGTAGAACAGGGGTAGATGTGCACCAGAGGCACGTCTAGTCTACCCCCTCACTATACAGTGGTAATCCACTTATTATCCCAGGTAACCACGTGGGTATCTAAGTATTTCTTGAAACAGTCTCTAAGATCAGAATTGTTGTCCCTCTACAACTTCTTGCACTAACTGGGGGTGTGCTATTCTTGTGCTGCATATCTCAGCTGCCCTTCCTTTGCTAAACAAACACATCTAACTCCTTTCACTGGTGACCCCCTGCACTAACTGCCTCCATTCTTAAATATTTTACCATTATTTGCTTGTGAGTTGGGGAAGAAGGGAAGAAAGGAGATGGTGGGAGCAGTGAAGGGGGCCCCACAACTATTTCTGCTTGTGCCATTATTAGATCTAAAACCAGTCTTGCACCACCCTCATAGAATTCATACCTCCCTCCTATCCATGTCCCAAACCAGTCCATGACAAAAGGACACCCTTTCCCCATCCAAGTTGTATTTTCTCATGTTGCTGCCACCCACACCCCTCCACTCACCTGACCCAGTAAACATACAACACTACTCCTACCTCATCACCCTCCTACCCCCTCACATCCACATCCCAAAGGTGCAAAATCAAAGCATTCTTTAACCTGTAACAGAGAAAACCATCCCTTCCAGGGGTGCCAGTGACCAGTCATCCTGATTGGCTTTGGCTTCATCAATGAATGAACAGTTACATTCACTATAGTAGAAACACCTTATTGGTCACTGTGGTCAGCCAATCAGGTGTTACTACTATTGTAGATGTCACCATTTCATTCACTGATAGAGCAAAAGCCTATGAGGATGGCTAGTTGCCAGTGCTACTCTGATGGAAGTTTTTCTCTTTGGAACTGGCTAAAGAATTACCTTGCTTGTTGTATCCTTTAGGGGTGAAGAGGGTGTTAGTGTGCCAGAGGATGGTTGCATGTGTAGGGGAGATGGGTGGTATTGATGTAAAAAAATACAAATTGTGATGCTTGGCCAGCTGGTTATGATTGTTCTATGATATTTGTAATATAAAAATATAGTGTGTGATTGTCTCACATAAGGCAGCTGTGCCATGGGTGCCCCCAGGTTTCAGTTACAGTCAAGTGACCTGAAACCAGGAGGTAATTAAAAGTCCAGAGAGACTTAATTAAGAGTCTCCTGTTTTTATGTCTTAATTATAACTGACCCAGCTGCCAGGCTATAGGGTTTGTAAAGTTTTATGATACCTATAGGAAACACATCTTATACCACCATGGTGCTAAAAGTTATAAAACCCTTTGACATGCTTTGGGAATAGGAACTGCTCAAGATCAAAGAGAAAATGTTAATTAAGGAGCCATATTTGGAAAATGAGTTTTTGCTGATGTCACCTTATTTAATATACCTCCTGATAGGACATCCTGTTTGTATATTTTTTATATTCAACAAGGAGGAGCTAGATGACTCACAAAAGGGGTGTGAGAGAGACATAGTTTAAACTAGGACTTGTGTCTGATCTTTGTGACATATCTTTTTGGGCTCTTAAGAAACAAGAACTAACTATAAGCACTATAGAGGTAATATATTAGATAGAAAAAAGTCTAGCTGTTTTGTGGTAGGAGTTTTTGTTTGTACTTTTCCTTGTTTTCTTTTAAGTGATTGTATGCTCTTTGATATATTGTTTGGTGTTTACATTTTTCATATTTTTATCATCTTTAGTAAAATCTTTATTTTGAAAAGACTGCCTGGGTCTGTCAGTTCTTTTTTGCATGTAACGTATAGAGGGTTAAGACTGACAAACACTGTTCTGAAGCTTGATGGTGTTACTAAACTAGGAAAAGGTAAGAATATACCTAATGTCTTTTCTAGAGTTTAAGGGTTCATTTTGGAAGCCTGGCTGGGTGTCCCCTGGTATAAGATTGTACCACAATCCCCGAAGAGGGAACGAATCTGCACCTGTACATTGGGTATGCTAGCATAAGGTTCACAGTTTGAATCCCCCCAGAACTTGAGACTAAAGGAGATTTGGACCCACAAGCAGACAGAAGGGTTACCCTGTCTGTTACCTGTTCACATTACTGTGCTCGGAGGTTGGCACTATGGGAACAGAGGGCCTGACCTGCTGAGTGCGTTTGTGACAGATATGGTTTGCACCGGTGTGGATAAATTTGGCAACACAAGCTTTAACTGTTCAGTGTGTCAGTTTAATACTGTACAGCTCACTTGCAAAATAAGGCAGTGATTTATTTTTAAAAAAGGAAGCAGACCTATAACATTTTGCTTACAGTCAAGTTTCTACCTGTTTTACTTTTTTTTCTAAAGTGCATCCTACCTGTTTTACTTTTTTTCTAAAGTGCAAGTTAGAGTAGCCATAGTTAGGGAATAAGATGGCTTCCAAGTACAGTGGGCACATTGCAGGCTACTTGAAGCAGCTGTGCAAGGAGAGAGGAGTCATGCACGAGGAGAGAGCCACCAAGCAGAACCTCATGGATGCCCTGATGGCAGCAGATGCCCAGAGCATCAAGTTATAGACTGTGACTGTAAAGGACCAAACCTTGGGCATGGAGGGGCTATCAGCCAGTGCAGTGTCCAGATCCAGTGAGGAGGACAGCAGGGCCAGTGCAAGTGAAGGGCCATAGCAGCAGGGGAAGGTCACCAGCATTCTGGAGCCAGAAGCAATCAGGCTGCAGATTGAGTTGTGCAGAATGGAGCTGGAGTTCCAGAGGGAGGCTGAGTGGGAACGGCGAGAAGCAGAGTGAGAACAGTGAGCCACAGGGGAGAAGAGGGAGCGAGAACAGAGAGAAGCAGAGCGAGAGAGACGAGCTGCAGAGGAGAAGAGGGAGAGTAAACAGTGAGAGGCAGACTGGGAAGAGCATGAGCACCAGAGGCAACATGAATTGGAAAAGTTACAACTCCAACCACCAGTACCAGAGCACGTAAATGGCTTGGGTTTAACTGGAACTACAGGACTGGGTTACAAATTGAATTCCAAATTGATAGCTGAATTTAAAGAGGGGGAGGATATGGATGCCTTTTTAAATTCCTTTGAAAAAGTTTGTATCCAGGCAAAAATTCCTAGAGGATCCTGGAGCTTCCAGCTATCCCTACTACTTGCCAGAAAAGCTCAGGATGCATTGGGTCAAATGGACAACGAGGATAGTAATGATTACAGCAAACTTAAAGCTGCACTTTTAAAAAAGTTTGATTTAACTGCTGAAGCATACAGAGCTAAATTCCGTAAGCTCAGGAGAAGCCTTGACATGAGCTATGAGGAGCTAGCCATGAAACAATGTCAGTGTTTGAAATGTTGGTGGGAGGGAATTGAAGGAAACTCTGTAGATAAAATTGAAAATGCTATTTTGTTGGAACAGTTTTTCTGGGCATATCCAGCAGAGCTGAAAACCTGTCTGGAGGATGGAGATCTCAAAACAGTGCAAGAGGCTGCTGAACTCTCAGACCACTATGCCAAGAGCAAACCTGCTCTGAGAGCAAATGGGGTGGGCGTGGCAGTGCAGAAAGGGAAATGCGCACCTTCAGGACAGCTAAAACCCTTACTGCCTCCACCAAAACCAGTTAGCCCCAAGTTTCAGAGAAAAGATTTCTCTGAGAAAAGAAACGAATGTTGGGGTTGTAAAGAAACTGGGCATATTGCCAGACAGTGTCCCAAAAGGGTGAGCAATATACAGAATGGGGCTAGGAAAGAAGTGGGTTGTTTGTGTGTCCCTGGAAGCATGCCTGTGAACATGAGGGAACACATGCACCCAATCATGGTGAATGGGGTACAGACACAAGGGTTAAGGGACACAGGGGCATCCCTGATGCTGGTAAAAAGGGGATCTGGTAGAGCCTGGTCAGCTTATACCCAATGAATTTGTAACTGTGCAAGGGTTCACTGGTGAGGAAACCATATTGCCACTCGCTAGTGTTCTCCTAGACTGGGGTGAAACAGGGGGAGCTCTGCAACAGGTGGCTGTAGCCAAAACTTTAGCAGTGGATGTCATCTTTGGAAACAATCTCAAACAGGGGATGGTGTATGCAGTTACCTGTAGCCAAGTGGCAAGGGAAAATTGTAGTTCCCTGGACCCCACAGAAGCCATTGTGGAAACCACTGGGAGGCTGGTTCCCCAGCCTGTGTCTCCTGATATGCAGACTAATGAAAAGGGGGTAGAAATTTCCCCAGTAGCAGTTAACCACACAGCTATGGAGGGTTACTCCAAAGAAGGAGGGGTGACCCATTGTCAGAGGGTTAGGGATGACAGTGATCCTGAGTGCCCTGACACTAGTGCTAGGGACCCTAGTTTAGATACTGACGGGGACCTATCCCATGCCTTGGGAATGTGTAAGGAGTTTGCAGCTGCTCAGAAAAGTGACCCTAGTCTAGAGAAGCTGAGGGCTTGAGCAGACTCTGATGGAGCACAGGGAGGTGATGGTAAACATAAGGTTTATTGGGAAAATGGACTGATGTATACTCAGGCTGTGAAGACAGAGGGAGTGGTGATAGGCAGGCAGCTTGTTGTTCCCAAGGGGTATCGTGACCAGTTGCTCAAGACTGCACACGATATTCCCTTGTCTGGTCATCTGGGAATTGCACACACTAGGCAGCAGTTGGCCCAGAATTTCTATTGGCTCACCTTCACCCAGCAAGTGAAGGAGTACTGCAGGTCTTGTCACCAGTGCCAAGAAATAGGGAAAGTGGGTAAGAAAACCCAAGCCACCCTGATTCCATTGCCCATAGTGGAGGAGCCATTCAAGAGGGTG
Source organism: Neoceratodus forsteri (assembly GCA_016271365.2). NCBI lineage: Eukaryota > Metazoa > Chordata > Ceratodontiformes > Ceratodontidae > Neoceratodus > Neoceratodus forsteri. The sequence continues at coordinate 13,390,575 of JADMNL010000027.1, forward strand.
GGAATGGATATTGTGGGGCCTTTGAATACCCCAGCTCCTCCAGGAAGAGGTTCATCCTGACTGTGGTGGATTATGCCACACAGTATCCAGAGGCAGTCGTTCTATCCTCACTGAGGACAGACAAAGTGGCAGATGCCTTACTTGGGATTTTCTCCCATGTTGGATTTCTGCAGGAGGTTATCACCAATCGAGGGTGTTCCTTCATGTTGGACCCAATGAAATGTTTGTGGGAGAAGTGTGGAGGGGTGCAGAGGTGCATGACACCTTATCACCCACAAGCCAATAGGCTTGTGGAAAAATTTAATGGTACCCTGAAGTCAATGCTCCAAGTGTTTGCTGAACAGCATGGGAGGGACTGGAAGAAATACAGTCCCCGCCTGTTGTTTGCATACAGGGAGGTGCCCCAAGAGTTGACAGGGTTTTCCCCCTTCAAGCTTTTATATGGATGCCTGGTATGTGGGCCCCTAGACTTGATCTGGGAGGACTGGGAAGGCAAGCACACCACCCAGAGAACTCCCACAGTGGATTACATCCTTATGTTTAGGGAAAGGCTGAAGGAGCTTATGGGGACAGCCCAGAGCAACCTGGAAGCTGCCCAACATAAACAAAAAGTGTGGTACGACCGCAGAGCCAGAGCTCACTCATACACGGTGGGTCAGGAAGTCATGGTCCTTATTCTGGTCCAGAAAGATAAGCTGCAGGCTGAGTGGACAGGACCATGCAAAGTAGTTAGGAAGGTAAATGATGTGAACTATATCATAGAGTTACCTGACAGAAGACAGACAGAAAGAATGTACCATGTCAACATGATGAAGCCATATGCTAATAGGGCTGACATGGTGTTTGCAGTATGTAGTCCTGGGGAGGGGGATGGATGAAGGAGACCCCCTTCTGGACTTTCTGGAAGAAAGCAAGCAGGAGTCCTCTGTAGAGGCAGTTAAATTGTCTCTCCAGCTGGCCTCGGACAAGATCCAGGAAGTAAGGGAGGTTTTAGCAGCCTGTGCCCCCTGTTTAGCACCAAGTCTGGACTAACCCCCTTAGCGATGCAAGATGTGGAGACAGGGACACAGACACCTATATGGTGGATAGCATATTGGGTGTCAGAAGCTGTTCAAAAGGACATTAGGAGGGAGGTGGAGAAAATGCTGGATTTAGGGGGTAATCCAGAGATCCCACAGCCCCTGGGCCTCACCCATAGTCCTTGTGCCCAAGCCAGATGGCTCAACTCATTTCTGTGTGGACTATCATGGACTGAATGCAGTCATAAAGTCAGATGCCCACCCAATGCCCCAGACAGATGAACTCCTGGACAAGTTGGGAGGGGTGACATACCATATGACTATTGACCTGACAAAGGGGTATTGACAGGTAGAGTTAACTGACAGAGCTAGGGAGAGGTTGGCCTTCATCACTTTGATAAGCTTATTTGAATATAAAGTAATACCTTTCAGAATGAAGAACACCCCGGCCACTTTCCAAAGGTTGGTGAACCAGGTGTTAAATGGTGCTGAGGAGTATGCCATGACGTACCTGGATGACACTGCCATTTTTAGTTCCAGCTGTGAGGAACACCTGTCCCACCTTAGGGAAGTGCTGGGCAGGATACAGAGGGCCAGGCTAACTGTCAAAGCTGAGAAGTGCCAGGTGGCCATGGCTGAAGTGGCATACCTCAGGCATGTTGTAGGCCAGTGACAGATCTGTCTTAACCAAGAAAAATAGAGGTGATCAAGGCATGGCCCAGACCAGAAACACAGAAGCAGGTCAGGAGTTTTCTCAGGACAGCAGGGTACTACAGGAAATTTGTACCCAATTACAGTGCCCTCGCTGCTCCCCTGTCTGACCTGATAGAGAAAAAGATGCCTAAGAAAATTACCTGGGAACCAGCCTATGAAAAAGCCTTTACCAGACTGAAGGAGGCACTGTTCAGTGCTCCTGTATTGACAAGTTCTGACTATAGCAGACTCTTTATAGTCCAGACTGACACCTCAGATGTGGGTATTGGGGCAGTACTGAGTCAGATATCCAACCAAGGAAAAGATCACCCTGTAGTGTACCTGAGTAAAAAGCTACTTCCTAGGGAGCAGGCTTACTCTACTATGGAAAAAGAGTGTCTTGCCATAGTGTGGGCCCTAAAGAAGTTACAGCCATACTTATATGGACAGCATTTTGAGGTACAAACTGACCACAACTGCCTGGTTTGGCTGACTCAAATGGGAAAAACTAATGATAGACTATTAAGATGGAGTCTTGCCTTGTAAGGGTATGACATGACGATCTTACATAGGGCTGGAGCAACTAATCAGAATGCATATGGCTTATTGCATCTGTATGAGGACTGAACTGATTTGGGAAGCTCATCCCACATAGGGGACAGAGCCCCCAAATTCAGTCTAGCTGGGAAGGACTGTGATGCTTGGCTGGCTGGTTATGATTGTTCTGTGATATTTGTAATATAAAAATATAGTGTGTGATTGTTTCACATAAGGCAGCCGTGCCATGGGTGACCAGAGAGACTTAATTAAGGGTCTCCTGTTTTTCTGTCTTAATTAGAACTGATCCAGCTGCCAGGATATAGGATTCATAAAGTTTTTTGATACCTATAGGAAAAACATGTCATACCACCATGGTGCTAAAAGTTATAAAATCCTTTGATATGCTTAAGATCAAAGAGAAAATGTTAATTAAGGAATCATATTTGGGAAATAAGTTTTTGCTGATGTCACCTTATTTAATATACCTCCTGATAGGACATCCTGTTTGTATATTTTTTATATTCAACAAGGAGCAGCTAGATGACTCACAAAAGGGGTGTGAGAGAGACACAGTTTAAACTAGGACTTGTGTCTGATCTTTGTGACATATCTTTTTATGCTCTTAAGAAACAAGATCTTACTATAAGCACTATAGAGATAGCACACTAGATAGAAAAAGTCTAACTGCATTGTGGTAGGAGTTTTTGTTTGTACTTTTCCTTGTTTTCTTTTAAGTGATTGTATGCTCTTTGATATATTGTTCTGTGTTTACATTTTTCATATTTTCATCATCTTTAGTAAAATATTTATTTTGAAAAGACTGCCTGGGTCTGTCAGTTCCTTTTTGCATGTGACGTATAGAGGGTTAAGACTGAGAAAAACTGTTCAGAAGCTTGATGGTGTTACTAAACTGGGAAAAGGTAAGAATATACCTAAGGTCTTTTACAGTTTTAAGGGTTCATATTGGAAGCCTGTCTGAGTGCCTCCTGGCATAAGATTGTACTGCAATCCCCGAAGAGGGTACAAATCTGCACCTGCACCTGTACATTGGGTACGCTAGCATAAGGTTCACAGTTTGAATCCCTCAGAACTTGAGACTAAAGGAGATTTGGACCCACAAGCAGACAGAAGGGTTACCCTGTCTGTTACCTGTTCACATTACTGTGCTCGGAGGTTGGCATTATGGGAGCAGAGGGCCTGACCTGCTGAGTGCTTTTGTGACAGGGGATGGGTGTCATTTTGTCATAAACTTTACCAGGACTGGGGTGAGGAAGGGAGTATGGGTGTCACGAGGGTAGCAGAGTTATGGGGTTAAAAAAATACTTGGGTCTCACTAGAGGGTGATGGGACAATAGTGGTACTTGGGTGAGGGGTGTCTTTGGTTTTTAAAACAATAAAAAAAGAAAACCGCGCTGTGCATAGTAGCACTTCACCAGCAAAGTGTCACTACTCCTTGTCTTTCTAGGTGAAGGCTGTGAAAAACTATGCATAGTGGAACCCTTGCTGATAAAGTGCATCTACAGTTAGTCTTCACCTGGCATAGTACACACTTACCAATCACTAATCTGAGCAGGATTATGGATGAAGCAAAAAATGGTAAAGGCCTTTTATGAAGCAAGAGGAATCCACCTAGGACCTCATTAGTCCTGAATAGTATATTAAACTTACTACCCTTTGTTAGTATGCTCTCACTGCTGTATAGATCAATAGAGAAAACAGAGTTTGAAACATGCTTTCAGAAAATAATGGATTTATCTCCCCCAAAAAAGCTTTGGTGGTAAAATGTTGGGCGGCAGTTCAATGGGAACATATATCTTTGAATAATAGATCTGCAAATAAATTAAATGCTTTGAAATTCCTTGGGTGGGTGGGTGGGTCCTTTTGTCCAGTTAATGCATTACTGATGGGTGCACACTCACATTTGATAAAGTTTTTAGGATAAATAAATCCCATTGCTGAGTGGTGCCTATGTATATGCAATAGGGGAGGGGCACCCTGGCACTGACCTGGGATTATGCTATGTTATCTGTTATTTATAAGGAGGATAAGAACCGATCTAATTGTAGCTCTTTTAGGCTGATCTCAATTGTAAAAGTAGATTACAAAATATAACATATATAATGATGCAGAGATTAAAGTTTATTATACCCAATTTGATATATCTTGACAAAATTTTCTCTAACAGACAAACTTTTAATAATGTGACTAGGGCAATACAGATTGTGGACTATATTAACAAGTGTAAATTTAAAGCCTTCTTAGTCAGACTAGATGTGAAAAGTGCTTTTGATAAAAAAAAAAAATGCTGTTTGTGTTTGTTTACTAGGCAAGTACAGCATGATCTAGAAGAATACAATAAAAACAGTGGCAATGTGATAATACAAAACAATGGTACAAGACAGGGTGACATGATCATGCTTGATAAACTTCACAATTACAACAAAATACAGAGCACAATAAGCATATCTAATCTTAGGTACAACCTGAGGGCAATGCAGAGAAATACTTATGATAACTCATAAACAACATGCCAGTTTGAAGGCATTAGAGTCAGTAATGCAGGTGACAGTAGACATCATAATAATAACAAACAACTTTATTTTTATGGCACCTTTCAAATGCCAAGGCGCCTAACACATTTAAAATCACAAAACAAACAACCCAACAACATACATTATATAAAATCACTAATATCATCATACAATCATTCACCGAATGCTTGGTGCCATAGATATGTTTTCAGAGCTGGCCTAAATCCCTCCACAGTCGAGCACTCCTGTAACCAATGGGGGTAGAGAGTTCCAAAGGGTTGGGGCCGCATGCATGAATGCTCTGGCCCCAGAAGATTTCAGATACACCCTTGGAATCTCTAGCAACCCCTTGTCGGCTGAGCGGAGCGATCGCCCATGGCAGTAGCGAACCAGGAGCTTTTTCAGGTAGTTCGGGCCCAGTCTGTGTACGGCTTTAAAAGTCAGAAGACTGACTTTAAAGATAATCCACCACTGTACTAGCAGCCAGTGCAGTTCTTGTTGCACTGGCGAAATATGACAGGACCGAGATGATCCCATGAAAAGCCAGGCCACTGCATTCTGCACTAGATGCAGGTGACGGATTTCCACTCCTGGTAGCCCTAGGTAAAGGGAGTTGCAATAATCTAAGCATGAGGACACAAAAGCGTGGATCAGGGTAGGAAGGTCTCTGGACAGAACAAGATGCTTAATCCTGGAGATATTCCTCAGATGGTAAAAGAGGATTTGATGACGGACGACACCTGGGAATGCAGGGTCAGCCCTTCGTCAAAAATTACCCCCAGGTTTTGCATCCGTTCAGAGGTTGGGAGTGATAAGTGAGGGCAAACCAGCCCCCAACCCCCTATCCAGCGACCTGGATCCACAACCAGCACCTCCGTCTTTTCTGAGTTCAACTTCAACCAACTGGAATCCATCCACTCCTGGATTTCTGTGAGTCAGCTATTAAAGGCTGAGAGACCTCCATCCTAGTCAGGTGCAAAAGAAACGTAGAGCTGGGTATCATCAGCATAGCAATGAAACCTCATCCTATATACAATGTCTCTGAGGAGCAGCATATACACTGTGAACAAATGGGGAACAACACTGAGCCCTGAGGTACCCCACATAACAGAGAAACTGGATCCCAGGAATAAATCCCGGACACCACTCTTTGAGTTCTTCCCTTGAGGAATGATGTAAACCACCTGAGGACTGTACCTGACAGTCCACAGATGAACCTCAGATGGCCAAGTAGGACCCCATGGTCCACAGTGTCAAACACTGATGAGAGATCCAGAAGAACCAAGATGGGGCTGCTCTTCCAATCTCTAGCCATCAGATCATTGAGCACCCAAACTAGCACTGTCTCAGTACTATGTCTCTTTCGAAATCCGGACTGGAGGGGTTCATAGATGTCATGGATGGTCAAATGGTCCTCCAGCTGTGCAACCACTACTTTCTCAATCATCTTCCCTAAAAAGGGGAGGTTAGAGTTTGGTCTGTGATTTGCAAGGCAGTCTGGGTCCAAAGAAGCTTTCTTCAATACTGGTGTCACCACCGCCTCTTTCAGGGAGCTAGGAAACTCACCTGTTTCCAAGGAGCACCAGACTATCCGAGCTAGGACCAGACCAATGGAATCAATACAACCCCAAATCAGGGAAGTTGGTCCTGGGTCCAAACTACAGCATGTAGGGTGCACACTCTGGATAATCCACATGACATCCATGAGCTCTGGTCGGTCAAAAGTACTTCAGGAAAGCTGAGGAGCAGTGGCCTCATGCTGATCCAAAGCAATGCCCAGAGAGTGTGCTGGTTGGAGTACCACCCTGATGTCAGCCACCTTAGTCAGAAAAAAATCGAGCAAGTTCATCGCACTCTGCTTGCGAAAAGGCTTTCCAGACTTGTAGAGAGGCTGGATTGCACAGTTTGTCCAAAGTTTGAAACAGCTGAGCTGGTCGATTCTGAGCAGCTGCAATCTCCCCAGATAGGAACTCTGCCTTCTTACGGGTGATTGCAGATTGATAGACTTGATAAGGGTCCATCAATCTAAGGTGGTCGGCATCAAGGGCGGATTTCCACCAGCAACGCTCTAACCTTTGTCTTAGTCGCCGCGTCTCCCTCAGAATCCCATCAAACCATGGGGATCAAGATTGAAGGGAGAGAGGACGAACTCAGATGGGAACAACGACATCCAGGGCTACCAAAATGGCTGAATTATAAGCCATCACGAGGGCCTCTGAGTCATTGTTTGCCATTGGGAGGGATGATAAGTCAAGCACCGCCACTAGGCCTTGAGAATTTATATCTCGTAAAGGACAGTACCTGATCATCTCCACAGGGGTAGGCCTATGAAGGGGGGTGCTAAAACTGAACCCCACAGTGTAGTGATCGGACCATCCTACTGGTTCCACCCCCAAGTCAGAGGCTCGATCCCCAGGAGGAAGAGTAAGTCAAGATAGTGACCATGTTTGTGAGTAGCAATGGTAACTATCTGTGTAAGGCCCAGAGATGTCATCAAGTGGAGGAAGTGCTGTCCAAATCGTGAGAGTTCATCATCAATCCAGGCATTGAAGTCACCCAGGACCATCAGCATGGGCGACTCAAACGCCATGTCGACGATGAAGTCTGCGACTTCCCTGAAGAAATCGCTTCTCATCTCCGGGTGGACAGCAGATGAGGGCGATCTGACAACCTACACCTGCTACTATGGTGCACTCAAATTACTCAGTCTCCTCAACTGGTACATTCGTGAGGTCTTGAAACAGACTGCAACCCCCCCCCCGCAATCTAATCTCGGGCTGTGTATCACCGAACACCCGGCCAGAGTTCAAACCTCCAAAATGGGGCCAGAATTCTCATCCAGCCAGGTCTCAGTGATGCAGGCCAGGTCCATTGTTTCAACAAGATCTGCAATAATTGCAGTCCTGTTTTTAATGGGCCTGGCATTACATAACACTGCCCAAGTTGGATGAACCTCTTGGACCACCCGAACCACCTGCCTACCACAATTGGTAGTGCCCTTGGGTATGGAAACCAGCCATGGCAGACCAAGTTCTATGTTCCGTTTTGCCCCAGGACGTCTTCTGCTTCTTACCACCCCAATGCGATGGCCCCTCTCATTCACCCTCCACTGTTCACACCCCCTTCGCTCCCCTCCCTCCTCTACGTGCAATACCCAGCACCCTACAGCACTGGTAAGTTGTAAACTGAAGTGGGGGGAAGGGGCGGAGGGCATGGAGAGCAGACGGTGAATAGCACACACAACCATGGGGGCAGGCCTCCAATACATTCTCGTGACCTAAACAACACTCCTCAACTATCCAATTATATACCAAAAGAAACAATACGCAAAATATTATAACATAAAATTAAATACAAAATCTTACTTAAAACCAAATAAATACCCTCTAAACCCAACCCCAAATAAATATGAGTAGGCAAATTGATTGCAGTTGAAATTAAGTAACACAAGCAACTGAACAGCAGCACAAACAACACAATCAGCAGGCTGACAGAACAGGATAGTTAAGGGCAGGAGCAAGCATTCATTTAGCGCAGTAATTCTTTAAAGGGGGCTCCCACCAAAAGAGGGACTCCCACCAAAAGTACAACATTGCAGAATCAGAATAAGCATACCCCCAATAAATCTCATACCAAAAATTAGGTTTCTACGTTACTTCATTTTAAAGTTATGAGCGGTTTTATAACCTTGATTTTACTACCTATTCAAAAAAGGGTATGCTGTCGCTACTGCAACATTTCAACAGCGACCGACACTGCAGTGACAACAGTGTCAGGTCACTGTAGTGTCAATGCGGAACCGCATCACTGCTCTCTGGGGGAATTGCACCCCCTCCCCAAAACAACTCTGACTTGGAGTTGAATAGTTTAATGGGGGGGCACAGGGGCAGAGCCCCCTGGATGGGGGGTAAAGCCCCGGAAAGAAAACAATCTTTCCTGTGACTCCCTCATGATGTCCACAATATGCAGTCGACATAAGGGTGCCACTGTAATGTCGGTTGACAAACAAACAATTTGTCGACCGACTGTCATGGATTCTCAAAAAAAGCCACTTTCAATGAAGAATCACTGATGATGTCATCTCCTGAGCTCACAGTCCTCACTGTCAGCAACCTTATAGGACTTGCTTCTCCAAAGTTTAAGAAACTGTAGCTATAGTAATCCTTTAAAAAATGACATAGGGTTGGCTGCAGTGTTTGCATTTCCAGAATGTTCAGATGCATGGCACTGTACTTTAGAACATGTTAGAAGGTAGTTTTGGAATGCAGCAATGAACCAAGGCATAGAATGTCAAGGTGGTGCACACTTTTCAAATGTTAGGGGGACACACGCAATCTCAGAATGTGACAGGGATGTGCCATCTTAAAATGGGGTGGGACAAACAGTCACAGAATGTGCCAGGGACACAGATCAAGTAATTTAGTGGGGACTGGCAATTTCGGACTACAGTGGGGATGCACTCTGTCGGAATGTGACAGGACACCCATTTATTCTAAAATTGCTTGTCCTTGCTACATTCCAGAATTGTATGCACCCACCATATTTCAAAATTGTGCATCACATCCTCACCACATTCCAACATTATGCATCCCAGCTACATTCTAAAATTATGCATCCCTGCTACATTCTGAAATTGCACATCCTTTCCCCATTTCCAAATTGTGCATCCCTGCCACATTCTGAAATGGTGCATCCCCACCAAATTCCATAATTCTCACATCCCCACCAAGTTGTGTTTCAATGCCACATTCCAAAAATGTCACTGCCACGTTCCCAAATTGTGCATCATGCCACATTCTGAAATTATGCGTCACTACCACATTCCGAATCTGTTCATCACTGCCACATTCTGAAAATATGTGTCACTGCCACATTCAGAAACTATGCATCAAAGCCATATTCCGAAACTGTGCATCACCACCACATTCCAAAACTGGATGTCAGTGCAACATTCCGAAATTGTATGTCACCACCACTTTCCAAAATTGTGTGTCACCACCACATTCTAAAATTTACATCACCGCCCACATTCTGAAATTGTGCATCATTGCCACATTCCAAAATTGTCACACAAAAATTGTGCATCACTGCCACATTCTGAAATCATGCATATCGCCACATTCCAAAACTGTGCGTCACCACCACATTGCGAAACTGTGTGTCACTGCCACATTCCAAAATTTTGCGTCACTGCCACATTTTAAAATTGTGCATCACCACCGCATTCTGAAATTATGCATCACCGCCACATTCCAAAACTGTGTGCCACTGCTGTATTCTAAAACTGTGCATCAACACTAGATTATAAAAATTGTGTGTCATCGCCACATTCTGAAATTGTGCTCACCGCTGCATTCCAAAATTATGCATCATTGCCTCATTCCGAACCAAAAACTGCTGCATTCTGAAATTATGCATCACCACCACATTCCAAAACTGTGCATCATCATGACATTCTGAAACTGTGTATCACTGCCACATTTCAAAATTGTGCATCACTGTCGCATTATGAACCTGTGCATCACCACCGCATTCTGAAATTATGCATCACCACCATATTCCAAAACTGTACGTCACTACCACATTCTGAAACTGTGCATCACTGCCACATTCTGAAATTGTGCATCATTGCCACATTCTGAAATTGTGCATCATTGCCGCATTCCGAACCTGTGCATCACTGCCACATTCCAAACCTGTGCATCACTGCCACATTCTGAACCTATGCGTCACCACCACATTCCAAAATTATGCGTCACCACCACATTTCAAAACTGTGCGTCACCGCCACATTCTGAAATTGTGCATCACTGCTACATTCCAAAATTGTACATCGCCACTGTATTCCAAACCTGTACATCACCGACACATTCTGAACCTGTAAATCACCACTACATTCCGAAACTGTGCATCACTGCCACATTCCGAAATTGTACGTCACTGCTGCATTCTGAAATTGCTCACCACTGCATTATAAAATTGTGTGTAACCACCGCTTTTCAAAATTGTGCGTCACTGCCACATTCTGAAATTGTGAATCACTGCCACATTCCAAAATTGTGCATCATTGCCACATTCTGAAATTATGTGTTCCAGCTACTTTCTGAGACTGTGTTATTGCTGCATTCCACAATCGCAACCTGGTGACATTTCAAAATCTCATACCTGCAGTATTTTACAAATTGCACACAACTGTCATTCTAAAGCCATGCTTGCCACTGTATTCTATCCCCATCACATTCTGAAGTACTGTACCTTGCATCAGCACGTTATGGAAGTACTGTACCTTGCATCAGCACGTTATGTAAGTGCATGTGCTACCCCCGTGTCAGTTTTCCTTTTTCAAATGTTTATTACACCTTCAGTTTTAAGTAACATAACAGAAATAAGTCATATAAGGTAGCTTGCAGGGAGGACTAGGTTGTGAGTTCAGGAGATGACATCATCAGCAGCTCTTTACTGAAACTGGATTTTTTGAACAGGCAGTGAATTAAGGGTTACAATAAGACTTGTAACTTTTAAACAAAGTAACTTACAAATCTGATTTTTGGCATGAGGCTGATTGAGGATATGCTGATGCAAATTATGAATTTATTGATGCCAAGAATTTTGGCATCAGTCCCTCTTTAAGAACAGATTTGAAGTGCAGGTGGTCTGTTGAACTCCAGATGTTTGGAAGAAAAGTTCCAGAATTTTCCAGAATTTGCTCAGCAGAAATATACAACTGAAGTCCTGCCCACATTACAGACAGCACTACATCCTTACATATTGTATAATGTTCTCAGTTTACCTGTCACTAGTTAACTCACATTCTATGGCACTTGGGATGGAAACTTTTGTTTTAGTTTATGGGCCCGATTCCAGGACGAATGTCACAAATAGCCGGCATATGCAAGTTGCAACACTCGCCGTGATGCCAGGGACCCTGTGCCGCATTCCAAGAGCCGCAGGGCCCTGGCACTTATGACATGTGGGTTGCGCCATGCGGAGGCTAATGCCATGGGCATGGCGTAATAGCCCGCATGTTGCAAGTCACAGTCCGCAACTAATGGCCACTCCAGAGTCCCCCCTGCCCTGGAACACCATGGCACACACCGGGGGCAGGGGGGGCAGGACAGGTGGCACAGGAGTCTGGGGAGCACAATGCAGGATGGACCCCAGGGGTTCCTGACATTTGGGGGATGGGGGGCATGGCTGTGTTTGTGGGGGCATGGGGAGCAAATTGGTACCACTGCCATGGGGCAGAGGAGTGGGAATCTGATGGCTGGCACCATCGGATGCTCCTTAAAGCAGCTCTGAGCTGCTCTAAGTTCGCTCTGCCAGTGTGGCTCCTGGAATCACGGCAGAGGGTTACGGCAGCCAGCTTCTTGGAATAGGGTGCAGTTGCTGCCATAACACGCCCTTGTGCTATGTCATTGTGGGCTGCGGCGTAGTGGGTGACATAACCCATAGTTGGCATAGCCCGCAGCTGACACGGCGCAAAGCACCTCTTGGAATTGGGGCTGGCATATCTCAGCTTGCGCCAGCGTAAACTGACTTGGAATCAGGTCTCATGTTTTTCTGTTAGTAGCAGTCCTCTGTAACTATCCTTGGTGCATCCATTTTCTGATTGTTGAAATCTTAGTTTGTTCCCAAAAGCTGCATTAGAAATGAAAAGACAAGGCAGAGTCTTTGAGGCTTTTGAGGAATGGCTGGTTGCCTTTCACATGTGCATGCTGGAGGCTAGGAGGGAGAGGGGTGATATAATAGGGATATACAAGTCCCTGAGGGGAATTTACAAAGTCAGCTGTGATGGCTTCTTCACCTGGAATGGTATTGCAGTGATGAGAGGGCATGAAGGGAGGCTCATTGATGGGAACTTTAAGAGAAGCATGAGGAAATTTACTTCATTGAGAAAGTGGTGGAGTTGTGGAACAGACTGCCTAAAGGGGTGTTTGGGGCAGAGACTACAAATGGGTTCAAGAATGAGTGAGACAACTATAAGGTGCTTGTAAGACCAAAAGGAGGAGTTGAGAATTTGGGGGATAGAGGGGGGAAGCTTGGGGTAGGCATTAAGACTAAATATCCCTATAACGCATTAGGTCAGGGGGATAGGTGGGACATGTTTCTGGGCAGACTGGGTGGACCCTTGCTCTTTATCTGCAGAGGTTAACTTGGACAGGACCCCACAGGAACCCAGTTCCACCACCTCTTGAAAAGTAGTATGAGCAGTCGCTGCACCTCTGTCATCTTTCACTACTATACGACTGTTCCACTGCCTAGAAATGCAGTTCCCCCACTTAACAATCTAGATGTGGGCGTTCTGCCAGCTAATCATTTCCAGTGTAACCACTGTTTATCTGGCAGCAATGTCTATGTTTCTGTGTCATCACTGTGCCCATTTAAACTACACATCTCTCTGTAGCAAGTCTAGAAAATCTTAAAATATCTCAAGAAGCAAACACAGTGAAAGTGATTTATAAGAAAGAAATCCTGCTATGCCATCCTAAAAAGTTTTTGAAACTAGCTGAAGGTAAATGAGGTATTTCAAACCGTTGCTGCTACTTGTTTTGTTAATCTAGATCAGCAGATAGGCACACTGTAGAGACTGATAGGTGCTGAATAATCAGCTTCTCAGTAACGCAACTCCAAGGAACTGAAATGTCAACAATCACAAAATGGAGGTACCCAGGACAGTTACAGAGGACTACTACTAACAGTAAAAGTAAAGTGAAATAAATGCTTATATCCCCAACTGCTATAGAAGTTGAGCTAATCACGGACAAAAAAAAAAAAATTAACACATTTATAATATGTGAGGATTTAGTGCCGTTTTAAAGAAATTGGGGTGTGAACTCCAGTACTGTGGATGAATTTTCACTTAAAAAGTATATCGGGATAAAATAAAACATATGAGGATAGATACAAGGGTCTGGGACTTGCCTTTCTGAAAAACAAAAAACTGAAAAGGCCTTTTATCAGGGTATTCAAAATGGTGAACCAAAGATTAACAGGATAACACATGGCTAGCTATATTGATAGACAAAATGTACACTGGTGCAGTCAACGTTGCCTCCAAGGCGCCACTTTACTATTGTACATATTCTTTCTTGCAGCTAAGCCCTTTTTTTATATTTGCCATTCTAACTCCTTGCCATCATGAATGACCACTCAGGTAAAATTTACCATTAATTATAAAATGGATTGGAAATTTACTGCTTCCTGATTGGCTAATTAAGTTCCGAGACTCATATGTTCAGTCCCCAGAAATGCGCAGGTTGGAGCAAGTTCGGACAATGGGATTTCAAATTTGGGTCCATCACATACAGAAGTCAAGGAACGTGAGCCACTTCACTCATCCCTGACTGCCGTCACAAACGTGGCTGCCACCTTTACTCACCGAAAACCTTCAACAAAGGTCCTGAAAAGTAAACCTCCATTTAGTTGAAAAAAAAAAACAATTACACATTCTTTCCTCTCATGACACATTCTCACAAACATAAACAAACAAAAAATGAAGTACTATTCAATTTAAATTCCTGATGTTTCATTGGTGACCATGAGAATTTCTTCTTCTACCCTTACGAGCTTGCCAGGGCAATCTCTGCTGCTTACATTGCTTCAGATACAATTGAGACTATGGCTCCATGTCAAAATTTCTTTTTTTTTTTTTTAATCTAGATTTTTTTCCCCTTTCTGGCAGGGCTGGCAGGCGGCTCTGGCTCCTCCCTCAGAGGGGCTCAGTCTCTGGTCCAAAATTCTCACCACCGACCCACCCAGTAGGTCTCCCATGGGTTGCCCTCCCCCCGTGGCAGGGCCAAGGGTGAAGGGTATCAACTTTCCCCTCCTGGAAACCAACATCTAGACTCCTGGGGGCTGGCACGAGAGCTGCAGGGCCATCATGGAACCCGCCAGCTCCAAGTTTCCACTTTTGTCCCCTCCCCTTTTGCCGTGGCCACCCAAGTGCATGTGGAGGTATGTGCATGCAGCGATCCAGGGAACCTTCCCTATTCGAGCAGTTCCCGTCTGCACTACCCTCAGGCCTCCACCTGGGGACAGCCTTGCAATGGTCACAACTGGGTCCCAACCCAAGAGGGGAGAGCAGCTCAGTGGCTGCTCAATCCATCTCCCAGCCTCCTCCCCCACTGACCCCCGATGACCGAGGCTCATTCCCGAACCCAGGTCATGGGTGTGGCATGAGATGTGGTGTCCAACATCTCAACCTTCAGCACCACCGGGCCGTCCCATGGCAAACTTTCTGTTGTGTGTGAGGGGGTGAGCATTCTGCCAGAGGAATTCTACAGCAGTTTGATTATCTGTGTTTCACAATAAACAAACATTCCATCTATTGAATATGCAGAAAGACAGATGATTGCAAGTGGGGAAGGATTACATTTTACTAGTCACTTTTAACAAAAAGAAAAAACCTATTAATTTCTTTTTAATTTTATTTTGCAATTATTTTTCAGTTTAGCTATATTCTAAACAAAATAAGACACTCTAGGTCATTTGTTGTCGGGGTAAATCACTTCCGGGTACTAAAGGCATTCGGTGCGAGAGCCTCATGCCTCACTATGCACCTGGGCATGCATTAACCCGTGACAACTAGTGCCCTGTCCTGTCTTATTGCTTACATAACATTTTTACAAAAACACACTAAAGCTCCTGGCCAGACCTGAACCCTTGTCTTTTGCTGAAAATACAAAAATGTAAAGTCTGCCTGAATTCCTGCCCCTGATCTCTTGCTTGCTAGTCTGCTAACATATTCACTGCACTACTAGGCTGATCTAAAATTAATGGTGGTTGCTGTTGTGAAGAGGTGATGTCACAGACCTTGAAAGCAGGTATCCTAAGATATCTGGGTTCCAATCCAGGTCTATTCAATTGAGATTATGGATGTGCAACATAACCCTTATAGCCATGTCGGTCAAAAAGCTGGTCCTGCGGCACTGGAAAGATATGACTGACATTACTTATAGTGAATGGCTACAAGAGTTGTTGGCAAACCTTAGAATGGAAAAGACAATTGTTAGTTTACATAATCAATCTCAGAAATTTCACAAAGTATAGGGCCCTCTTGCTGCTTTGTACTCTCTCCAATTGCCATAATGGTTTCTCATTTTCTGGTAGATAGCTTTATATTAAGTAGCGGTGCCCTGTGTGAAGGGATGGAAATGGGAATGGGGGGAGAGAGAGGGGAGAGCTGATCTAATTATTAATATTTATTACTGTGTTATCAGTATGCATGTATTATTGCATCTTCTCTCTGTAACTGTATAAAAATGTATAAAACTTTGAATTGAAAAAAAGATTATGGATGTGCAAAATTCAAAATTCACAGGTGAACAATTTCAGACTTCTGTTTTTCACATTTGCAAAAAATACAGTTTTTTTTTTTTTTGAAACATTTTTGCCCATTTGCACATGAGTAACTATGTGGGCTTGTGGGATTTTTAACGAAAGTTGTGAACTTGCAGGATTTTTGTTCCTTAAGCTGTGATCTTGCAGGATTTCTTTTCTGCAAGTTGTAGAAACATAGAAACATAGAAACATAGAAGGTGACGGCAGATAAGGACCGCAAGGCCCATCCAGTCTGCCCATTTCTTTTTCTACCTTATAAATGTGCCATCGGCCTTTGCTCTGTCAGTGACCTATCTATTCATAGTCATTTGTATTGCTCCCTTATGCCTATCCCATGCCTGTTTGAAGCCCTGCACTGTATTCATAGCCACCACTTCTTGTGGTAAGCCATTCCATGCATCTACCACCCTTTCTGTGAAAAGAATTCTCACATTCCCCTTAATCGGCCTCCCTCTAATCTCATGCTGTGTCCTCTTGTCCTGCTATTTTTCTTATATTTAAACATGTTAGACTCTTTCACCTTGTTTATGCCCTTAAGGTGTTTAAATGTCTCGATCATATCACCTCTCTCCTCCTTTGCTCAAGGGTATACATATTGAGCTCCGTTAATCTGTCCTTATATGTCTTCTGATGCAGTCCCTGCACCATTTTGTTGCCCTTCTCTGGACTGCCTCAATTTGGTTAATGTCCTTGTGAAGGTGTGGCCTCAATACTGCACGCAGTACTCCAGATGGGGCCTAACCAATGTCTTGTACAGAGGGATTATTACCTCCTCTTACGACTTGTGATACCCCTACTAATACACCCTAACACCCCCTAGCCTTACCTACTGCTTTAGAGGTCTGCTTGATGATTTTAGGTCATCAGTGATGATGATGCCCAAGTCTCTTTCTTCCTTTGTGACTGCTAGCAACTCCCTCCCAGCCTATAAGTGGCTTCAGGGTTTCTCTTCCCTATGTGCATGATTTTGCACTTCTTGCATTAAATCCTAGTTGCCACTCTTCTGACCATTCTGCTAGTTTATCCAGATCTCTTCTCATTCTGGCCACCCCATCTGGATCATCTACTCTGTTGCAGATCTTGGTGTCATCTGCAAACAGACAAGCCTTACCCTCTAGTCCATCTACGTAGGTCACTAATGAAGATGTTGAATAGGACTGGCCCCAGGACTGATCCCTGAGGTACCCCACTTGTGACTTGCATCTCTTCTGACTGTATACCATTTACCACCACTCTCTGTTTTCTGCCAGTCAACCAGTTTGCCACCCAGTTGACCAACTTCTGACCCACCCCGAGCCTACCTAGCTTATTTATCAATCTTCTATGTGGAACAGTGTCAAAGCTTTGCTGAAGTCAAGGTAGGCGACATCAACTGCTCCCCTTGGTCCACCACTCTGGTTACCCAGTCAAAGAAATCTATGAGATTAGTTTGACAGGACCTTCCTTTGTAAACCCATGCTGTCTTGGATCCTGTGCCCCTATGGATTCCAGGTGTTGCACTATCCTTTCCTTAAGGAGTGCCCATAATCTTGCCCACTACTGAGGTAAGACTGACCGGTCTGTAGTTCCCGCCTCCTCCTGCTACCACTCTTGTGGAGGGATCACATGAGCCTTTCTCCAGTCTTCTGGGACCTCTCCTGTGCTCAGAGACTCACTAAACAATTCTGCTAATGGCTCTGCTAGTTCCTCCTTTAGCTCCTTAAGTACCCTGGGATGTATGCCATCAGGTCCCATTGCCTTATCCACCCTGAGCTTAGCAAGCTCTTGTAGGACCCTTTCTTTTGTGAAGGAGTAGTGCTCACCTCCCTCCCCTGTGTCCATGATGCTGAGCTGTGGGCCCTGCCTACCTTCTCTTCAGTAAATACTGAGCAAAAGTATCTATTTAGGATAGATGCCTTTACAGGGTCCTCCTCCTCACATGCTCCCTTTTCTCCATTAAGCTTAGCAATACCCCCTCTGGACTTTCTCCTTTCACTAATGTATCTATAGAAAGTCTTGTCACCTTCTTTACTGTTTGTGCTAGTGTTTCCTCAGTTTGGGACTTTGCCTGCCTTACTGCCTTACCTGCTTCCCTTAGGCAGTTTGGTATGCCTCCTATCTTCATCCCGCTGTGTTCCCTTATATTTTCTGAAGGCCAGCCTTTGGCTCTGACCTTTTCTGCTACTATATTTGAGAACCAAAGTGGTTTCCTTCTTCTTTGCACTTCCTTTTCTGTCTAACACAATGGGATGTTGCTTCTAGTATTGTATCCTTAATGCTTGCCCACTTTGCCTGTACCTCCTCACCTGTGTTTCTTTTGCCAGGGCTAGCTTAACTCTGTTGGCCATCTTATCAAAGTCAGCTCCTCTGAAGTCCCATATTTTTGCCTTGGAATGGGATGATTTAGATGTAGTAGCCAAATTGAACCATACCATGTGATGGTCACTGGCCCCCAGGTGACCTTTCTACCTGGAGATCTGTGATCCCTTCTTTGTTAGTCAGTACTAGATCTAGGATAGCCCTGTCTCTTGTGGGTTGCTGTACCAGTTGTTTGAGGCCCTCCCTGCAGGAATCCACTATGAGTCTAGTTCTGGCAGATGTTCCTGCTGGTATTGACCAATCTGTATCTGGCATGTTGAAGTCTCCCATTATCAGAACCTCCCCTTTAGCTGTCATGTTTTGTATATCTTCTAACAGTAATGTGTCTATGTCCTCCCCCTGGTCTGGGGGCCTGTAGACAACCCCAGTTCTTATGGCTGTCCCATTACCTGTTTCAGGGTGACCCACAGTTCTTCTGGCTCCTTATGTGTATTCTGAATTTCTGTAGCTTTGATATTTTCATTAACATACAGGGCCACCCTCCCCCTTTTGCACCTCGGTCTCTTCTGAACAATACATATCCAGGTACTGAAGTCTCCTAGTGTGGTTACTGGTAAAACCACGCCTCACTAATTGCTACTATGTCCAGTTTAGCCTCTGACATTATTGCCTGCAGGTCTGGGATCTTATTTCAGGCTGTGAGCATTTGTGTACATGATTTTCCATTGGCCAGATTTTGGTGTGTTAGTTGTTGGGTGAAGTTTGGCATTACCCCTGCATCGTATGGGGAGACAAACCTTTTTCTTACCTGGTGATGCAAATGAATGGCAAACACGCTGAATTCCTGTTTGACCACTAGCTGAGGGGGGAGGGGTGTTCTTCCCATTCGACGTATGGGGTGCTGCACCCCTCTCCCCATTTGCTAGTTTAAATATTCTGCAAAGACGTCAAACTTCTGCCCCAATGCACTGACTCCCTCTTTAGTCAGATGCAGTCCATCACTTGGTACTTTTTAGAATCAAGTCCAAAACTAATGAAAAGTATGGGAGCATTTTGAATTTTTTCACTCACATTACAAGTCTGCCCATCCTAAATTGAGGTAAAATATTAAAACAACATACCTGACTTGGAGGCCATATGGTTTGACATTTGTGTCATTAGCTATTGATGCAGGACAACAGAACAAAGGAAGACGACTTAAACTGAGAGCAAAAAGATTCAGAAGGGATTATGGAAATATTTTAATCAAAGGGCCTTCATTCTTGAAACAGTTTACAGGGAGATACAGAAGTAGTAGAAGCAAATGCAGAGACTATGGATATTTTATTTATTTATTTTTATTCATTTATTTAGTTAGTTAGTTTTTGTTGACCGGGTAAGTGCACTAGACAAATCCTGCCTATTTTCAGGCACGACCCAGGGGAGGGGGATACAGATGAATGCCAACTGACCTTGAACCAGATTAAGCTGTTGGTGGTATTTTTAGTGAATGAGGGAAATTTGGCCAGGACACCGGGGAAATTCCCCTACTCTTTTCGATAAGTGCCATGGGATCTTTAACAACCACCTGAACTACCACCAATCCAGGCAGATGGGAACTCTGTTTAATGTCTCATCTGAAAGATGGCACCTCAGAAACGCAGCACCCCTCTAATGCTGCACTACAGTGCCAGTACTGGAATATTAACCCAAGTGCCAGATGTGGGAACTGAACCCACAGCCCTCTGATCTCCCAGCCTCAGAGGCGAGTGTGCTACTTGCTGAGCTACTGACACTGACAAGATCCCAGATGCAGAGACCATGGATATCCCAGATGCAGAGACCATGGATGTCCCAGATGCAGAGACCAAGGATGTCCCAGATGCAGAGACCACAGGTATCCAGATGCAGAGACCATGGATGTCCCAGATGCAGAGACCATGGATGTCCCAGATGCAGAGACCATGGATGTCCCAGATGCAGAGACCATGGATATCCCAGATGCAGAGACCATGGATGTCCCAGATGCAGAGACCATGGGTATCCGAGCTGCAGAGACCATGGCTGTCCCAGCTGCAGAGACCATGGCTGTCCCAGCTGCAGAGACCATGGCTGTCCCAGCTGCAGAGACCATGGTTGTCCCAGCTGCAGAGACCATGGCTGTCCCAGCTGCAGAGACCATGGTTGTCCCAGATGCAGAGACCATGGATGTCCCAGATGCAGATACCACAGGTATCCCAGATGCAGAGACCATGGATGTCCCAGATGCAGAGACCATGGATATCCCAGATGCAGGGACCATGAATATCCCAGATGCAGAGACCATGGATATCCCAGATGCAGGGACCATGAATATCCCAGATGCAGAGACCATGGATATCCCAGCTGCAAAGACCATGGATATCCCAGATGCAGGGACCATGGGTATCCCAGATGCAGAGACCATGGGTATCCCAGATGCAGAGACCATGGGTATCCCAGATGCAGGGACCATGGATATCACAGATGCAGAGACCATGGGTATCCCAGCTGCAGAGACCATGGCTGCCCCAGCTGCAGAGACCATGGATGTCCCAGCTGCAAAGACCATGGCTGTCCCAGCTGCAGAGACCATGGCTGTCCCAGCTGCAGAGACCATGGCTGTCCCAGCTGCAGAGACCATGGCTGTCCCAGCTGCAGAGACCAATGCTGTCCCAGCTGCAGAGACCATGGCTGTCCCAGCTGCAGAGACCATGGGTATCCCAGATGCAGAGACCATGGATATCCCAGATGCAGATTAAATTGCTGCTCCACTTGCATTTGCATCTGAATTTGTTTTCAAAATCACTTCTAAATTGGAAATTTGCAGTAGTAATTATTAATAATTAGATACAAATTCCAATTGCATCAAATGCTTCATGTAAATGTGGCTGGACAGATGAAGCTGTTGGACCATTTGAAGGATGATGTAGCCTTTCAAGGCCAAGGAAGAGACAGATCCTGGACTAATTCCTGTGGTTTAGCCTTTTAAGACCAAAGCAGAGATGGAACCTGGAATCATTCATGTGGTCCAGCCTTTCCTAGCTGAGGTATAGACAGATTCTAGACTGATGACTGCAGTCTAGCCTTTCCAGGTTAAGACAGGGACAGATCCTGGACTTATCTATATGGTCTAGTCATTCCAGATCAAGGCTATAGGGATCTTAATCCGATCCCTGTGGTATAGCCTTTGCAGCCTGAGGCAGAGACAGATCCTACACCAATATTATGGCCGAGCCATTCCTTGTTCGAGCAGAGATGGATCCTGAACTGATCCTGAAGTTGACTCTTTCCAGGCCAAAGCAGAGATGGATCCAAGGAAGGAAGGAAGGATGGAAAGAAAGAAAGAAAGAAAGAAAGAAAGAAAGAAAGAAAGAAAGAGAGAGAGAGAGAGAGAGAAAGAAAGAAAGAAAGAAAGAAAGAAAGAAAGAAAGAAAGAAAGAAAGAAAGAAAGAAAATCAAATCACCTCTCTTTCTTCCACATATTTTTCAGGTCTAAGTTTAAAGGTTCCCCTGAAAATAGGACTCTTTGGTCCCAGTGGGTCAACCTGGTTACCAAATGCCAATAAATAAGTACATACTGCGTCAGCTGATGCCATCTGATCCAAGAATCTAGTACTTTTTCCATGAAGTAGGTCTTTTGAACTTTCCTCCTGAATCTTCAATTTACAGTTCCATTGACAAGGATGACATGCCCTGTGAAACAGAAGCCACAGTTTCCTGTGTTACAGACTGGAGTAACTGCTGTTGGATAACTCTGTGTCCTTGCAGGATCCTGCAGGATATCAGTGGCAGAAACTGACTGTGATGAGTACTTTATCCTGGTGGATGCCTCTGTTTAGGCTAATAATTGTTGTTGTCATTATCTTCAAGAGAACTGGAAAATGTGGGGGTTACCTAAGAAGGAAATGAAGAGTGTGTGCAGCATGATTTGACAGCTTTGGAAACACATTTTCATGACACAAATCATGCCACTGTTATTTGTTTGGCTTCTTTCTGAACAAAAAATCTGTAAATATTCAAAAAATATCTTTAAAGGAAAATTATCATAATCTCAGGGCACCCACCCCCCAAATCCTTACCCCCTGATTAGGCATTTTGCAAGGGAAATTTTATTTTTCATATACAGGAACTTATTATTTTTATTAAAGCGAGCAGTGCCACATTTTCCCGTGAAATGAAACCGTGCTGTGTCTGACATTTCGCATGTACTTTACAACATTAAAAAAAGTAAGTTTCCATATGTGAAAATAGTGTTTCCCCTGCAAAACGCCTAATTGGTGAGTAAGGCTTGCGGAGGGGGGGAATTTAACACTAAGGCAGTTTTCCTTTAAAAACTTTCTTCTTTAACCATGATAATTTAATATACTGATATGTAAAACATGTATCGATACATATATTGATATAAAGCTAATTTATCAATACCATGAAAGTGTATTGACAGGCTGTATCCACGTGGAGCAAATAATGAAGTTTCTTGCTAGGTGTGAGTGAATTAAAATAAATATAGTAAACAAAGTGATACGCAAAGTAGCACTACTTTGCCTTAGACATTTACTTAACAACGAGAGCACTGTGCCTGGTATAAACTCCATGAACTGTAACTTTAATATCAAAGAGCCACTTCACATAGTTCTTTTGCGTTTAAAAAAGTAAAAAAAAAATATTGTCCTTCTCCTACCCTCACTTAGCACCTTATCACACTTTCCTCCCCCCAGCCCTGACCAATAAATCAATGACAACCCCTCCCCCACTCAGCAGCACCCAGTCCCCCTCTCCCCGACAACACTAGAGAAATAAAAATTCTGCACCCAATACCACCCTCCCCCACCTCAGCAAAATAAATCAAGAACACCCCCTTCCCTGATCCACTCAGCAGCACCCAGTCCACCCTGTGCCTCATAGTCCTGGAGAAATAATCAAGACGGCTCCTCCATCCTCCACTCACTCTGTACCCTATCCTACCTTTCTCTCCAGCTCCAGCAAAATAAATAATGGCACCCATTCCCTACCCCCTCTTAGCATCCTTACCCACCCTACCCCCACATGCCACTCAAGAGAATAAACAAATGCAGGACAGAGTATTAATTTCCTTACTCTCATTCATTCAGATAGCAGTGCTGTGCTGTGCTGCAGTAGTGATGTCACTAGTGCAGCACAACAGCATTCTGATGTAGTTACTGCAACATAACAAGGTAATTCTACTGATGGATTTCCATCAGTAATATCATTATACCATGCACTGAGCTATTTTGTTCTGTTTTATTGCTGTGTTTGTTTTTCTTAAAATCTCTGTTTTTAAACAGAGATTCCTTCCTCACAGTGTGTGGGTCTGACTCTGATGACCTCATTGTTTGCCACCAAAGGAACTGTGATGACAAAACAAAGGGAGGGGAGGTTACTTCATTATGGCAGATATAAACTTGAACCCATAGGTGAAGGAAAAAATCAAACTGCTCACAAGTGATTCGTCTCTGTATTGGAATTATGCTCTATAAGGTTTGGGAGAAATGAGGGCTCAGGAGGGTCCTAGTCTTAAACTGAGCCCCCTTCACATTTTTAGTCAAAGGCAAGTGATGTGTGAGCTACCGAAGCTCACAACAGAACTATGGGTGCTGAACCCTGGAAGCCCACTGTGGTTCCAGAACTGGTTATACTATTTAAAAGTGCTTCTGGAAATTAAGGGAACTGATTTTTATAAAAAGGACTCATATACTTTGGGTACATGCAGACATTCAAGGGCCCTAACGGTTGTCATTACAAGGGGAGGTGCTCAGCACTGCACTGGCTTCCTTATTGACGCTCGTCTTTCATTCAATTCAGGATGAAAAGTCCTTACTCTCTCCCTTCCTCACTCCCTCTCCTCCTTCATGAACCTAAATGATGAACTGTGAGGACTTGTCCCAATTTTTTTTTTTGTGAAGATATTCACACGTTAGCAGTTGCCATGGATACTGACAGCACTAACCAGATTGCCAAGGGTAAGGGTGCTAATCCAGCGAAGGTGTCACTGAGGGCCCGGTCACTTCATTTGAGGCTGAGTGAGCTGTGAAACCCTTAGCAGGCCCTGTCAGGCAGATTCACACATTATCAGCTGGCAAGGGCAAAAGGCTGGGAGGTGGTATAATTAGTTGCTGAGAAATGGAGGACAGGAAGGAGAAAACGATAAGTTTCAGGAACTTGTGAATGGACTAAAAAATCTAATTAGAGGAGATTTTATGGAAATTCTTGCCTACATTTGGGGGACCTTTTTTATTTTGCACTTGTGTATGGTATAGCAACATGCCATAATGTTTTTTAGGGATGCAACCTTCACATCCTGCCACCCTGTGCTTAACAGTTATATAGATCAGATATTAGGGGGTTAAAAATCAGATCACCAGCAATCCTATTTTTTCCTGAAACACTCACTTATTTGACGAAGTCAGGCTTCAAAACATTGCATTTTAAAATGCATAACCTGTACTCTTTCACAACTGACAGCAATCTCCTTCTGTCTCTCTCTTTTTCTGACACAGGCACACACACACACACACACACACACACACACACTCTCATTGTTACCCTCAGTCTCTCTCTTTCTCGCTCACTATTCAGGGGCATGGGCTTATGCACACATTTACTCACTCACTCACTCACATTCAAATAACTTTTTTGGTATGACAAGATGTAGAGGTATTGTCAAAGTTTATACATCAGACTATTCATAAGCAATAAATGTATTACAGTACATTTTGATTAATACACCTTTTCTGTATTTTAAAGCTGGTGGGTGGGATGCTATACAGTTTGTTGCAATTTCTGCTACATTGTTCTTTTCCCGCAGTAGTAGGCAGTTCAGTATTATTATTCGGGAGCTGGAAATCTGCTACTGCTTTTGAGAACTCTGTAAAACACTGTTTTCGTAAACAGTTGCATTTTGTACCGTGGAGAATGAAATGCATTTCTGTTTCAATTTCACTCCTTCTACACCGACTACACAATCAGGTTTCTTTGCGTTTCCAACTGAAAATGTGCCTGCCTGCTTCTGTTTCTTAATTGTGACCACTGATTCTGTATTTGGTTAGAATTTCACTGTGTTTAGCATTTTGAGCTGTATGCAGATAAGCAGCTGGGGTGAAGTTTCTGTGGAGGGATCTGTAGCGCTCTACTGAGTTTTGATTTACTGTTCCCCAAATGGAATATATTTGTTTTCATGACTGTCTCTAGTGTTCTGGATAGGATATTCTGTATCTCTCTTACTCACTTCTTCTTCACACACACACACACACACACACACACACACACACTTTTCTCTCTCAGTTCAATTCAATGTTGCTTTACTGGTATGACAATACTACAAGTATTGCCAAAGCTATTACAGACTAATTACATTATTATATACTGTACAATAACTGCATGTGACATTTACTCATTCTCTCGCACTCTCTCTTGCTCTCTCTCTCTCTCTCCCCCTCTCATTCTCTTGCTCACTCACTTTCTATCTCTCTGGGGCAGACGTTTGATGTCTTTGCAAAATATTTAAACTAGCAAATGGGGAGAGGGGTGCAGCACCTCATACGTCGAACAGGAAGAACACCCTTCCCCCCTCAGCTAGTGGTCAAACAAGAGTTCAGCATGTTTGCAGTTCATTTGCATCACCAGATAAGAAAAAAGGTCCGGCTCCCCATACGATACACAGGGGAAACACCAGACCTCACCCAACAACTAACACACCAAAATCTGACCAATGGAAAATCATGTACACAAATGCTCGCAGTCTGGGAAACAAGATCCCAGACCTGCAGGTGATAATGACAGAGGCTAAACTGGACATAGTAGCAATTACTGAGACATGGTTTACCAGTAACCACACTTGGGAGACTTCAGTAACTGGCTATGTACTGTTCAGAAGAGACCGAGGTGCAAAAAGGGGGGGGGGGGTGGAGTGGCCCTGTACGTCAATGAAAATATCAAAGCTACAGAAATTCAGAATACACATAAGGAGCCAGAAGAACTGGATCAGCCTGGAAACAGGAAATGAGACAGCCATACGAACTGGGGTTGTCTATAGGCCTCCAGATCAGGGGGAGGACATAGACACATTACTGGTAGAAGATATACAAAACATGACAGCTAAAGGGGAGGTTCTGAAAATGGAAGACTTCAACAT
Source organism: Neoceratodus forsteri (assembly GCA_016271365.2). Classification (NCBI taxonomy): domain Eukaryota; kingdom Metazoa; phylum Chordata; order Ceratodontiformes; family Ceratodontidae; genus Neoceratodus; species Neoceratodus forsteri. Next base: position 13,417,145 of record JADMNL010000027.1, read on the forward strand.
GCCAGATACAGATTGGTCAATACCAGCAGGAACATCTACCAGAACTAGACACATGGTGGATTCCCTGTGGGGGGAGGGCCTCAAACAACTGGTACAACAACCCACAAGAGACAGGGCTATCCTTGATCTAGTACTGACTAACAGGAAAAGGATCACAGATCTCCAGGTAGAAGGTCACCTGGGGGCCAGTGACCATAACATGGTATGGTTCAATTTGGCCACTAGAACTAGATCATCCCATTCCAAGGCAAAAATATGGGACTTCAGAGGAGCTGACTTTGATGAAATGGCCAACAGAGTTAAACTAGTCCTGGCAAAAAGAAATACAGGTGAGGGGGTATAGGCAAAGTGGGCAAGCATTAAGGATGCAGTACTTGAAGCAACATCCCATTATGTTAGAGAGAAAAGGAAGTGCAAAAGAAGAAGAAAACCACTTTGGTTCTCAAAAACAGTTGCAGAAAAGGTCAGAGCCAAAAGGCTGGCCTTCAGGAAATATAAGGGAATGCAGCGGGATGAAGATAGGGAGGCATACCAAACTTCCCTAAGGGAAGCAGGGAAGGTAGTAAGGCAGACAAAGGCCCAAACCGAGGAAACACTAGCACAAACAGTAAAGAAGGTGACAAGACTTTCTATAGATACATTAGTGAAAGGAGAAAGTCCAGAGGGGGTATTGCTAAGATCAAAGGAGGTAAGGGTGTGTGTGTGAGGAGGAGGCCATGTAAAAGCATCTATCCTAAATAGATACTTCTGCTCAGTATTTACTAAAGAGAAGGTAGGGCAGGGCCCACAGCTCAGCACCGTGGACACGGGTAGGGGGAGGTGTACACTAGTCCCTTCACAAAAGAAAGGGTCCTACAAGAGCTCGATAAGCTTAGGGTGGACAAGGCAATGGGACCTTATGGCATACATCCCAGGGTACTTAAGGAGCTAAGTGTGGAACTAGCAGAGTCAATATCAGAACTGTTTAGTGAGTCTCTGAGCACATGAGAGGTCCCAGAAGACTGGAGAAGGGCTTATATGATCCCGCTCCACAAGAGTGGTAGCAGGGAAGAGGCAGGGAACTACAGACCAGTCAGTCTTACCTCAGTAGTGGGCAAGATTATGGAAGCACTCCTTAAGCAAAGAATAGTGCAACACCTGGAATACATAGGAGCACAGGATCCAAGACAGCATGGGTTTACAAAAGGAATGTCCTGTCAAATTAATCTCATAGATTTCTTTGACTGGGTAACCAGAGTGGTGGACCAAGTGGGAGCAGTTAATGTTGCCTACCTTGACTTCAGCAAAGCTTTCGATACTGTTCCATGTAGAAGATTGATAAGTAAGCTGGGTAGGCTTGGGGTGGGTCAGAAGTTGGTCAACTGGGTGGCAAACTGGTTGACCGGCAGAAAACAGAGAGTGGTGGTAAATGGTATACAGTCAGAAGAGATGCAAGTCGCAAGTGGGTTGCCTCAAGGATTAGTCCTGGGGCCAGTCCTCTTCAATGTCTTCATCAGTGACATTGCAAATGGACTGGCGGATAAGGTTTGTCTGTTTACAGATGACACCAAGATCTGCAACAGAGTGGATGATCCAGATGGGGTGGGCAGAATGAGAAAAGATCTGGATAAACTGGAAAAATGGTCAGAAGAGTGGCCACTGGGGTTTAATGCAAAGAAGTGCAAGAACATGCACATAGAAAAGAGAAACCCTGAAGCCACCTATAGGCTGGGAGGGGAGTTGCTGGCAGTCACAAGGGAAGAAAGAGACTTGGGCATCATCATCACCAATGACCTGAAGTCATCCAAGCTGACCACTAAAGCAGTAGTTAAGGCTAGGGGGATGTTGGGGTGTAGTAGTAGGGGTATCACAAGTCAGAAGAGGGAGGTAATAGTTCCTCTTTACAAGACACTGGTTAGGCCCCATCTGGAGTGCTGCGTGCAGTACTGGAGGCCACACTTTCACAAGGACATTAACCAAATGGAGGCAGTCCAGAGAAGGGCAACCAAAATGGTTCAGGGACTGCATCAGCAAACATATGAGGACAGATTAACAGAGCTCGATATGTACCCCAGAGCAAAGGAGGGAGAGAGAGGTGATATGATCGAAACATTGCGGTCCTTATCTGCCATCAACTTCTATGTTTCTATATTTCTGTGTTTCTCCTTCTCTTTTTCTGTCTCATGGATACACACTTTCATTCTCTTCACACGCTCACTCTCTTCCTCTCTCCCTCTCTTTTTCATTCTCTCTCTCTCTTTCTCTTTCAAAGATACACACTCTTTCATTCTCTTCACTCTCTCAGTCTCTCTTTCCTTCTCTCTCTGTCTCTTCCTCTTTCGCATTCTCTTTTTCCCTATGGCAGAAAAGTTCACATTTTATAAAGGCACAAGAAATCCCATATCATCCTAATGCAATGTTTAAAAGGACTTCATAGCAATATTCACATTGAGTTACTAGGGAAATAACTGAATGGGCCAAAGGCTCTTTTTTTCTTTCCTAATTTTGTTTGCTGTGAATGCAAATCACCATGAAGAAGTTTATCTAACTTAACCTTCAGTGGGATATTGTAAGGTGTTGCAACCAGGTTTCAGACACATTCTGCAAAATCCAGCAAAGCAAACAACATACATGTTGTCTGTCTGTACTAGTACAGAGCAGTAATATACTGCCATTTTTAATTAATAAATTGTGTTTGGACATTTTATTTGGTTGTGTTAGAGCACATGTTTCCTGATCTTGAATCTCTGCAAATTCTGTTGTCAACAGTTTAAACACCAGTCTCTAATTCTTTCTATCTCTGGACATTGATAAAAAGTTTTGCTCTAAAAATATAAATGTATAGAGTCAGAATTATCCTCAATGATGACCAAGAGGTAGTCCAGTGGACTACCAAACAGGTAACCCAGAAGTAGCTCAGTGGACTACAAAACAGGTAACCCGGAGGTAGTCAACTGCAATGCCAAACAGGTGACACAGAGGTAACCCAGTGACTTATTAAGCAGGTGAACTAGAAGTAACCAAGTGTACTACCAAATATGTGACAAAGAGATATCACAGTGGACTACAAAACAGGTAACCTGGAGATAGTCAAGTGCACTACCAAACAGGTAGCTCAGAGGTAGCCATAGTGCACTACCAAACAAGTAACCCAGAGGTAGCCCAAATGGGCCATGAAACAGGTAACCCAAAGGTAGCTCCATGAACTACTAAACAGGTAACCCATAGTTATCCCAGTGGACTACACAAAACAGGTGACCCAGAGGTAATCCAGTGGATAACCGAACAGGTGACCCATAAGTAGCCCAGTGCACTACCAAAAGGGTGACCCAGAGGTAATCCAGTGGATAACCGAACAGGTGACCCATAAGTAGCCCAGTGCACTACCAAAAGGGTATCCCAGAGGTAGCCTAGAGCACACAAAAGTCAGTAGTCAAAGCACACCAATCCCACACTCAAAAGTCTCAGGCAACAGTTCACTTCTTTAGTTCAAGATTTATTTGCCAGAACTGCCATAATTGACATGGACTTACAGAACAAACAGCATGTTACAGGACAGAAAATCCTGCTATTAGCCTAGAGCACTTCAAACACCCAAAAGCCACCAAAAATGGAACCCAGAGATTGCTCAATGCACTTCCAAACAAGTGACCCAGAGACAGCCCAGTGCATTACCAAACAGGTAACCTAAAGGTAGTCCTGTGGACTACTAAACAGGTAACCCAGAGGTAGCCCAGTGAGCTACACAAAACTGGTGACCCAGAAGAAGCACAAGTGAGCACCAGACAAGAAACTCAAAGCAAGACTAGTATACATCCAAACAGGTGACCCAGAGATATGCCAGTGTACTTCCAAAAGGGTAACCCAGAGGTAACCCGGCAGACTACTAAACAGGTGACTCAGAGGTAGCCCACTGAACAACTAAACAGGTAACCCAGTGGTAATCCAGTGGACTACTAAAGTGGACTATCAAACAGGTAACCCAGAAATAGCAAAGCAGACTAACAAACAGGTAACCCAGACATAGTCTAGTGCACTATCAAGCAGGTGAATCTGAGGCTACCCAGTGCACTGCCAAACAGGTGAACCTGAGGCTGCCCAATGCATTGCCAAACAGGTAACCCAGCGGTAACCCTGGGCACTTCCAAAAAGGTGACCCCAGACATTTCCCAGTGCACTCCCAAACAGGTAACCCAGAAGTAGCTCAGTAGACTAGCAAACAGATGACCCAGAGGTTGCCAAACTAGTGACCCACTGGTAGTCCAGTACACTTCCAAAAATATAATCCAGAGTAGTCTGGTGGACTAGCAAACAAATGATCCAGATGTAGCCAAGTGTACTGCCAAACAGGTCATTCTGAGGTAGCTGTAGTTAAAAAACAGTGACACAGAGGTAGGCTGGTGCACAAGAATGGTAAGGAAGGGCAAGAAGGGGGAAACCACTATGGGTTTTAAGGGGTTGACAGTGAAGGCAAAAAGGACAGTCTTTAGGTACAAGGCAAGGCAGACAAAAGTGGTCAGAGGGAATATCAGGAGAGGTTGATGGTGGACAACAAAATATGAGACCAGTGAAAGTGGATATAGAGCTGAGGTTAGGGGAGGGGGTTAAAGAAGGTGATACATACAAGAGCAGCACAAAACCAGGGAAGGGGTGCTCAGGCTCTGGAAGGGAATCAGCTGGTTTTACTATTAGACTGAGAAAATGTGTCAGAACTTTCATTAGTTCTGAAGGTGGCCAGCCATGGAGCAGGGTGGGTTGGGATGGTCACCTTCGGACCTCACAACTGGGTGCTGGGAGGAGGAGGGTGGTATCAGGATGCAGTCAGGGAGAGGGTACTCCTGCAAAGAGTCAGCACTCCCAGCAAAATAAAGGCAGGCACAAACAATACAAATACAGTTCCAGCACAAAATCTTTTATTTGCATTTGCATGGGAGCGCAGTGTAAATCACTGACACAAAGCCCCTAGTGCCTGTTTGAAGGCTGTTCACTGAAGCACTAGGGGCTTGGTGTCACTGATTTACACTGCACTCCTATGCAGATACAAACAAAACATAGAAACATAGAGGTTGATGGCAGATAAGGACCGCAAGGCCCATCCAGTCTGCCCATTTCTTTTTCTACCTTATAAATGTGCCATCGGCCTTTGCTCTGTCAATGGCCTATCTATTCATACTCATCTGTATTGTTCCCTTATGCCTATCCAATGCCTGTTTGAAGCCATGCACTGTATCCATAGCCGCCACTTCCTGCGGTAGGCCATTCCATGCAACCACCACTTTTTCTGTGAAAAAGAATTTCCTTGCATTCCCCCTTAATCAGCCTCCCTTTAAACTCATGCTGTGTCCTCTTGTCCTGCTAGTTTTCTTATACTGAAACACATGTTAGACTCTTTCACCTTGTTAATGCCATTAAGGTGTTTGAATGTTTCGATCATATCACCTCTCTCCCTCCTTTACTCAAGGGTATACATATTGAGCTCCATTAATCTGTCCTCATATGTCTTCTGATGCAGTCCCTGAACCATTTTGGTTGCCCTTCTCTGGACTGTCTCAATTTGGTTAATGTCCTTGTGAAGGTGTGGCCTCCAGTACTGCATGCAGCACTCCAGATGGGGCCTAACCAGTGTCTTGTAAAGAGGGATTATTACCTGTGATATCCCTACTAATACACCCTAACATCCCCCTAGCCTTACCTACTGCTTTAGAGGTCTGCTTGGATGATTTCAGGTCATCTGTGATGATGATGTCCAAGTCTCTTTCTTCCTTTGTGACTGCCAGCAACTCCCCTCCCAGCCTATAGGTAGCTTCATGGTTTCTCTTCCCTATGTGCATGATCTTGCACTTCTTTGCATTAAATCCCAGTTGCCACTCTTCTGACCATTTTGCAAGTTTATCCAGATCTCTTCTCATTCTGCCCACCCCATCTGGATCATCTACTCTGTTGCAGATCTTGGTGTCATTTGCAAACAGACAAGCCTTACCCTCTAGTCCATCTGCAATGTCACTAATGAAGATATTGAAGAAGACTGGGCCCAGAACTGATCTCTGAGGTACCCCACTTGTGACTTGCATCTCTTCTGACTTTATACCATTTACCTCCACTCTCTGTTTTCTGCCTGTCAACCAGTTTGCCACCCAGTTGACCAACTTCAGACCCACCCCGCGCTTACCCAGCTTATTTATCAATCTTCTATGTGGAACAGTGTCAAAGCTTTGCTAAAGTCAAGGTAGGAGACATCAGCTGCTCCCACTTGGTCCACCACTCTGGTTACCCAGTCAAAGAAATCTATGAGATTAGTTTGACAGGACCGTCCTTTTGTAAACCCATGCTGTCTTGGATCCTATGCCCCTATGGATTCCCAGTGTTGCACTATCCTTTCCTTAAGGAGTGCCTCCATAATCTTGCCCACTACTGAGGTAAGACTGACTGGTCTGTAGTTCCCTGCCTCCTCCCTGCTACCACTCTTGTGGAGCGTGATCACATGAGCCCTTCTCCAGTTTTCTGGGACCTCTCCTGTGCTCAGAGACTCACTAAACAGTTCTGCTAATGGCTCTGCTAGTTCCACCCATAGCTTCTTAAGTACCCTGGGATGTATGCCATCAGGTCCCATTGCCTTGTCCACACTGAGCTTAGCGAGCTCTTGTAGGACCCTTTCTTTTGTGAAGGAGTATGCTCACCTCTCTTCCCCCTGTGTCCGTGGTGCTGTGCTGTGGGTCCTGCCCTACCTTCTCTTCAGTAAATACTGAGCAAAAGTATCTATTTAGGATAGATGCTTTTACAAGGTCCTCCTCCTCACATGACCCCTTTTCTCCTTTGAGCTTAGCAATACCACCTCTAGACTTTCTCATTTCACAAATGTATCTATAGAAAGTCTTGTCACTTTCTTTTACTGTTTGTGCTAGTGTTTCCTCATTTTGGGACTTTGCCTGCCTTACTGCCTTCCCTGCTTCCCTTAGGGCAGTTTGGTATGCCTCCCTATCTTCTTCCCGCTGTTTTCCCTTATATTTCCTGAAGACCAGCCTTTTGGCTCTGATCTTTTCTTCTACTGTATTTGAGAACCAAAGTGGTTTCCTTCTTCTTTTGCACTTCCTTTTCTGTCTAACACAGTGGGATGTTGCTTCAGGTACTGCATCCTTAATGCTTGCCCACTTTGCCTGTAACCCCTCACCTGTGTTTCTTTTTGCCAGGGCTAGCTTAACTCTGTTGGCCATCTTATCAAAGTCAGCTCCTCTGAAGGCCCATATTTTTGCCTTGGAATGGGATGGTTTAGATGTAGTGGCCAAATTAAACCATACCATGTGATGGTCACTGGCCCCTAGGTGACCTTCTACCTGGAGATATGTGATCCCTTCCCTGTTAGTCAGTACTAGATCTAGGGTAGCCCTGTCTCTTGTGCGTTGTTGTACCAGTTGTTTGAGGCCCTCCCCCTGCAGGGAATCCACTACGTGTCTAGCTCTGGCAGATGTTCCTGCTGGTTTTGACCAATCTGTATCTGGCATGTTGAAGTCTCCCATTATCAGAACCTTCCCTTTTGCTGTCATGTTTTGTATATCTTCTAACAGTAATGTGTCTATGTCCTCTCCCTGGTCTGGGGGCCTATAGACAACCCCAGTTCTTATGGCTGTCCCATTTCCTGTTTCCAGGGTGACCCACAGTTCTTCTGGCTGCTTGTGCGTATTCTGAATTTCTGTAGCTTTGATATTTTCATTGACATACAGGGACACTCCACCCCTCCTTTTTGCACCTTGGTCTCTTCTGAACAGTACATAGCCAGGTACTGAAGTCTCCCACGTGTGGTTACTGGTAAACCGTGTCTCACTAATTGCTACTATGTCCAGTTTAGCCTCTGACATTATTGCCTGCAGGTCTGGGATCTTATTTCCCAGGCTGTGAGCATTTGTGTACATGATTTTCCATTAGCCAGATTTTGGTGTGTTAGTTGTTGGGTGAGGTTTGGCATTCCCCTGTGCGTCGTATGAGGAGATGGACCTTTTTTCTTACCTGGTGATGCAAATGAACTGCAAACATGCTGAATCGCTGTTTGACCACTACATGAGGGGGGGAGACGTGTACTTCCCATTTGACAAATGGGGTGCTACACCCCTCTCCCCATTTGCTAGTTTAAATATTCTGCAAAGACGTCAAACTTCTGCCCAATGCACTGACTCCCTCCTTAGTCAGATGCAGTCCATCAAATTTGAAGGACTTTCGCTCCCAGAACTGTTGCCAGTTCCCTATGAATCTGTGTCCTTTTTCCTGGCACCAGCCCTTGAACCACATGTTTAGCTCCCCTATCTCCCCATCTCTGACCTTCTGTCCATCTGCCCCCCTCTCCCAGACTGGTAGGATCTCAGAGAAGGAGATGTCGGATGAAGTGGATGATAGTTTGTCACCCAGCCTGGTTTTAGACTGGAACTATATTTCTACTGTTTGTGCCTGACTTTCTTTTGCTGAGAGTGCTGCCACTTTGGAGGAGTATTGTTGTTTAGGGCTGGCCACCCTTTTCAGTACCCACCTCTGATTGCTGATCACAGTGGCTACCTTTCTAGGAGAGGCTTGCCAGAGAGAGGGGATGGGGGAACATTAAGGAATGGATTTGTTTTATGCAGACAAGTGCTTTTTATTCACGAGGATGACAACTGGCCATTGAGGCAAGCGGGTTGGTCCAGTCACCCATCATGGGGTTATAATACTAACAATTGTGGGTACTGGCTGGGGGAAGGAGAGTGGGACTGGGGTACTAAAAGAGGGTGGGGGATGGGATTGTATTATTTACTAGGCTTGGGCTGGGGAAGAGGGTTGGACATTGGCAAATAACAAAGGGTGGGGGGAGGATCTTGTTTTTATTTCTGCTTGAAAAATGACTACCCAAATATTGACATTTTTGTCTGCTGAATATTCAGGAAAAGGATTTTGCACAACCCTACTATACAGTGCAATGACAAGACTGCACAATACAGTATAACAAACAATACAATAACAGTGCTGTACTGTACAATAAAATATAATGAACAATACAATAACAGTGCTGTGCTGTACAATACAGTATAATGAACAATACAATAATAGTGCTGTACTGTACAATACAGTATAATGAACAATACAATAACAGTGCTGTGCTGTACAATACAGTATAATGAACAATACAATAACAGTGTTGTGCTGTACAATACAGTATAAACAATACAATAACAGTGCTGTGCTGTATAATACAGTATAATAAACAATACAATAACAGTGCTGCACTGTACAATACAATATAATGAATACAATAACAGTGCTGTGCTGTACAATAAAATATAATGAACAAAACAATAACAGTGCTGTGCTGTACAATAAAATATAATGAACAATACAATAACAGTGCTGTGCTGTACAATACAGTATAATGAACAATACAATAACAGTGCTGTGCTGTACAATACAGTATAATGAACAATACAATAACAGTGTTGTGCTGTACAATACAGTATAATAAACAATACAATAACAGTGCTGTGCTGTACAATACAGTATAATAAACAATACAATAACAGTGCTGTGCTGTACAATACAGTATAATGAATACAATAACAGTGCTGTACTGTACAATACAATATAATGAATACAATAACAGTGCTGTGCTGTACAATAAAATATAATGAACAAAACAATAACAGTGCTGTGCTGTACAATAAAATATAATGAACAATACAATAACAGTGCTGTGCTGTACAATAAAATATAATGAACAATACAATAACAGTGCTGTGCTGTACAATAAAATATAATGAACAATGAAAAAACAGTACGGTACAATACAACCAACTATAAGATAACAGTACTGTACAATACCATAAGTAATACAATAATAGTAATGTACAATTCAGTACAATAAATAATATGACAGTACAAACCACTACCATAAATAATTCAATATGTAGTGCACATAGAGAATAATGTCTGTGCAGGTGTGTGTTATGAGGATTTTTCACACACCCAAAGTGTGATAATCTGAGTCTATGAGATTATCACACAACGAGGGTGTGCAAAAAATCCTCATACAATAACTTTTGCACAGGCATTATTTTTTACAATAAATAGTGCAAGGTTTCAACAGAGAGAAAAACTGCAAGCTGTATTTGTGCAAGTGAGCATGTCCCTGAGCAGCTGCCATTCTCGCACAAATGCAGTGTACATTCTTTTGTACTTCAATGGCATGAGAGTGTGAGGAGGAAAACACCATGATAACCTGCTATGGAGTTATTAAGGAATTCAGCAGGTTTTTATGGCATTTTATCAGGACGGCATATCCCGTCACTATAGGGGACACAATTTATTATAATACAATAAACAATACTGTACAATACAACAAACAAACAATATAATAACAGCACTGTACAATGCAAAAAACAGTACGTACAATACAGTAACAATACTGCCAATACCATAAATAATGTTGCACAATACAATAAACAACATGATAACTAGAGCATAATACAAGCCCGTAATAACTTATAACAGCCACATCTGTGCACAAAATATTTGTCCATTATATCCAGTGCCCATTACATTCAGAGGGGGTGGAGCCTATGTGTTAGGTGTATCTGTGTGTGTGTGTGTGTGTGTGTGTGTGTGTGTGTGTAGGGTCTCAGAGTGGATGAGAACCTATTATTAAACTTTGTGTTTATTTATTTAACTTTCAGGGAACATTAGTTTTTTAAGGAAGTGTACTGCAGAAGGTAAGAAAAGATAGTAACTCTAGCGGTTAGATGTTGGGTTCTAGGACAGTAAGAACAAAGGCAACTGTACCATAAGGGTTTTACTGAAATATAAAATTATTTACTTTTAGTGTAATTAACTAACACAAGTGTATGCAGCTTGTGGAGAATTATTTTGTAAAAAATGTAACCTTTTTAGCTCTTCCATCTTAATTCTACATTTGCCAAATCTCCTCACCAGTTCTGAACTCTCCTTCCCTATATTTAGTTTGGGAAATCAGTTTTTGTCCACTATAACTGACTGTCTGGTATAACAGTGTCCGTTATAAGTGGAGAGCACTGTGTATGGTTACCCCTGTGCATGGATTTACAACTTAAAGGAAAGCTGTCTTCAAATGGGACTCCCACCCGTTTAGCTTTTTAGATGAAAAGCGGCATTTTTCTCATGCTGCAAAGTACTTTATTTTAACAATGAATAAATGTGTGGTGCTGCACCACTCACATCAGCACATTTGTATTGACGCAAGCAGTGCGGCACCACATCTTTACAGTTAACGGAGCCCCCTGCATCTGCCATACTTCCAGGTAGTGGACTTTTCCTTTTTAAAATAAAGTACTTTGCAACAAGAGAAAAATGCAGCTTTTCATATAAAAAGCTAAACCGGGGGTAAGTCTTGCAGGGGCAGGAGCCCTATTTGAAAACAGCTTTCCTTTAACAAAAAGCTATTGTTGTGCTGTTCAAAATGTGTCAATACAAATGTGTTTCACATTTGGAGGTGGAACCAAATGCGTGGACAGACCATCACACCATAAGATTCAGTTTTGGGGCACCCCCTAATAGGCCTGTCCTTACGGAGATGGTCCAGTATCGCCCCTTAAGGGGAGTAAATCCAGAGGGCCTAATGGCGGTACTGGACCTATCGAGTGTTTTGGATGAGAGCATGGGTCCAGGGGACATGGTTATTGCCTATAACAAGGTGGTGACCGGGGCCCTGGATCGAATTGCTCCTGTTCAGTTTAAGCCTCACTCAGCGCCCAAAGACTCCCTGGTTTGATGAGTCTTTGAAGGAGCTGAGGAGAGTGGGTGAAGGCTAGAGAGAGCATGGCGGAAATCTTGCCTGGATGCCGACAAACTTAGATTGATGGATCATTATGTTATCTATCAATCGGCAATATCCCGTAAGAAGTCAGAATTCCTGTCCAGGGAGATTGCTGCTGCGAGAAACCGACTGGCTCAACTCTTTTGGACTGTTGACAGATTGTGCAATCCACTCTGTCTACAGTCTGGAAGAGATTTTTCACAAATAAAGTGTGATGAGCTTGCTCAATTTTTCGCTGATAAGATTGCCGGCATTAGGGCGGATCTCGGCCAAGCTCACTCTACAAGGGCTTGCAGTGATCGGCGAGGGGAAGCAAACACCTGTGTCACCTAGTCTGACTTTGGTAGGCCGGAATTCATGGACATTATGAGGATTGTCCAGACTCTACATCCAACCAGTTGTAGTTTGGATCCGGGCCCTACGCCACTTTTATTGGGTTGCCTACTTAGATATTATCTGTCCGACCATTGCTGAAATCGTCTGGAAATCTTTGGAGCAGGGGATCTTTCCTGAACCCTTAAAGGAGGCGGTCATTCGACCACTCCTAAAAAAACCTTCATTGAATCCGGACTGTCCAGCTAACTACAGACCTGTCTCTAACCTGCCCTTCTTGCGTAAGGTTATTGAAAAGGTGGTTGCACTGCAACTGGACGACCATCTTACAAATCATAATGTCTATGATACTCTTCAATCGGATTAGGAAAAGACATAGTACTGAGACTGCTCTTGTCCGGGTTCTAAATGATCTCCTGATAGCGAGGGATCAAAAGACTTGTACTATTCTAGTCCTTCTTGATCTCTCTGCAGCTTTTGACACTGTGGACCATGATGTGCTTCTGGAACACCTGCGGTTCCATTGTGGACTGTCTGGTACGGTTCTACAATGGTTTCAATCTTTTCTCACAGGGTGGAGACATAGGGTTATCACTGGAATTTATTCCTCTGATGCCATCTCTTTGCCCTGTGGGGTTCCGTGAGGGTTTCATTTTGGCACCCATGTTGTTCGCTGTCTACATGCTGCCATTGGGAGACATTATTAGTAATATGGCTTGGGTTTTCACTGCTATGCAGATGACACCCAGCTATATTTGTCCTTTAGCCCCGGGCAAGAAGATGCAGTCTCTAAACTTAACAACTGTCTATCCGAGATCAGTGATTGGATGAGTGCCAGCTGGCTAAGGTTAAACCCGGATAAGACTGAGGTGTTGGTGGTGGACCTAGGTCGTCGTGAGGCGGATTGTAGGGCTGGTCTTCCTTCGGGCATATGGATCGATGGAGCCCAGCTCTCAACCTCAGACCGGGTACGTAACCTGGGCATTATTATTGACGACAGTTTGATGCTGAAATTCCAGGTGTCATCTGCCGTCAAATCCTCTTTTTACCATCTGAGGAATATTGCTCGGGTGAAACACCTTGTTCCTCCGGCTGACCTCCCGACATTAGTCCATGCCTTTGTTACTTTTCGCCTTGACTACTGCAATGCCCTGTACCTAGGGCTGCCGGGGTTGATATCCGCTGCTTGCAGCTGGTGCAGAACGCTGCAGCCAGGCTTTTGACGGGACATCTATAAGGAATCATATTACACCTGTGCTGCGTGAACTGCACTGGCTGCCGGTTCAGTGGCGGATCACCTTAAGGTCGGGTTTACTGACCTATAAAGCCCTACACGAACAGGGACCGCGATATCTTCAAGATCTGCTTGTTCCTATCGTCTCCTCCCATCACTTCCGGCCCACCGACAGGGATTGCTAGAGGTTCCCAGGTTCATTTAAAAACATCCGGGCACGAAGGCTTTATGCTGCCCTACCCTGTGGAACCTCTCACCGTCGGATATGAAGCTGCCTGACCGCTGAAAGCTTTAAGTCAGAACTGAAAACCTATTTATTTCAAAAGGCTGATGGGGGAGTAGTTATTGCACTGTATTGAAATTATATTTTATTGTTGTTTGTTATGCTGTATGTATGTTTTATATGTATTTAACTGTTTTATTGTACAGCGCTTTGATTTCGAAAAGCGCTTAAAAATAAACTTTTACTTACTTACTTACAACGTTTTCAATTACAATGGAAACTCTTGTCACCTATCACACGCACACACACACACACACACACACACACACACACACATGACCATCCCATAACTCAAAACCTTTGATTGTTTCATTATTTTAAACAAGCATTTGTCAATGGCAAACATTTGCTTGCATGCTGTTGTACTGGGTCTTGCTTGTACATATGTTATTGTATATTTACTTAAGACAGACCAGATGAGATGTGATATATCATTTGCAATGGGATCTTATACTGCATTTACCCAAGATAGTAGAGGTGGGATGTGATGTCTCGTTGTTAATATGATCCTCTATTATAATGTATTTTTCCAGGACAGATCGTCTTAGATACAATATTCCCTTTTCAGCGGGGTTCTTCTGTAGGTCCTGTTTTTGCAGTGTGTTGCAATATATTTACCCAGTATAACCCAGCTGAGATGCAATATCTCATTTTCAGTGTGGTCCTGCGTTGACACATTTTTGTACTGTATTAACTCAGGATGACACAGCTCAGATTCTACCTTGTTTTCAGTGGGATCCTGTTGTTCCCAATTTTTACAGTGTATTTACCCAGGATAGGATAGCCGAGATGCAATATCTGATTTTCAGTGAGGCCCTGCTTTTACACATTTTTATACTCTATATACCCAGGATAGCCCCGCTGAAAGGCAGGTGACATGTTCAGTGGGGTTCAGCTCTTACAATGTATTTTCCCAAGACAGAACAGCATAGATGCACAGTTCAGTGTGGACTCTGCTGCACTGGGGCCCTGCTTTGACACATTTTGTACTGTATTTACCCAACATAGCATAACTCAGATTGTATTCTTGCTTTTCGTGGGATCCTGCTTTTCCCAACTTTTTCACTGTAGTTATCAAGGATAGCGCAGCTGAATTTCAACATCTCCCTTTCGATGGGGCCCTGCTTTTACCCATTCTTATAACGTATTTACTGAGGATACTGGGGGCTGTCCTGTACTGGCATCCTGCTTTTACCCATTTTTACTATATATTTACCCAGGATAGACCAGAGGAGATGCAATATCTCATTTTCAATGGTGTCCTGCTTTTGCACACTTTTAGATTGTATTTACCCAGAATTGGTCAGTTGAGAGGCAATATCTAATTTTCAGTGTGCTCCCGTATTTTGAACCCAAATTTCCAATACAGTCTTTTAATAACCTGACATTATGATCAAGATAGGTGTCATTTTTTTAATCCCATCCAAAAGGTGATTTTGCAGTGTGAGTATGAAAACATGTTTGGAAAGGGATTTCAAAATTGATACGTCATGTTTATGAAGTAGGGTAACACAAGGGATATGCATGAACATTACAAGCCAAAATCTGCAAAAATAAGTTAGAAATAAACATTGGAACAAGTCAATGTTTCTTCATAGCCTACCTGTTTTTTGACATTTTGGCCCTCAATTTTCTTGTTGTAAGAAGGAGGTAATAATCCCTCTTTACAAGACACTGGTTAGGCCCCATCTGGAGTACTGCATGCAGTACTGGAGGCCACACCTTCACAAGGACATTAACCAAACTGAGACAGTCCAGAGAAGGGCAACCAAAATGGTGCAGAGACTGTATCAGAAGACATATGAGGACAGATTAACAGAGCTCAATATGTATACCCTTGAGCAAAGGAGGGAGAGAGGTGATATGATCAAAACATTCAAACACCTTAAGGGCATTAACAAGGTGAAAGAGTCTAACATGTTTAAATATAAGAAAAATAGCAGGACAAGAAGACACAGCATGAGAATAGAGGGAGGCCGATTAAGGGGGAATGTGAGGAAATTCTTTTTCACAGAAAGAGTGGTGGATGTATGGAATGGCCTACCTCAGGAAGTGGTGGCTATGAATACAGTGCAGGACTTCAAACAGGCATGGGATAGGCATAAGGGAGCAATACAGATGAGTATGAATAGATAGGCCACTGACTGAGGAAAGGCCGATGGCATATTTATAAGGTAGAAAAAGAAATGGGCAGAATGGATGGGCCTTGTGGTCCTTATCTGCCGTCAACTTCTATGTTTCTATGTTTCAACATAGTCTACTTTTTTGACCCCCTATTATGATCAAGACAGGTGGATGTTTTAAAATCCTGTCTGAAAGGTGGTTTCCCAAAGTGACTGTGAAAACATGTTTCAAAAGAATCAAAGGGGATTTGATAAATGACACCTGTCATGTTCTTTGGGTAGGGTAACAAAACGACTATGTGCACATTTGGAACTATGATCTGTAAACATCAGAAAGCTATGAGAAAACGTTGCAAAAATACAATGTTATGAGAAAGCATTGATATTTTTTGATTTTTTGACCCTATGTTTTCTTGTAACTTTGTTGTTTTTTCGATATTTTGACCCCAAGTTTTCAGTACTGTCTTTTTGTGATCCCACCTTATGATCACAGTAGGTAGAATTTTTTTTTTATCCCATTCAAAAGGTGATTTCATGGAGCAAATGTGAAAACCTGTTTCAGAGAAAATTTGAAAATGACACCGGTCGTGTTCATGAGGTGGGGTAACAAGAGGAATATGATGAAAAAACTGAGGGCTAAAAATAATGTTATCATTAAACACTGAAAAAAAATCCAATGTTTCTTTGTAACTTCATTGTTTTGTGATACAGTATTTTGACTCCAAGTATTTTTATGACCCCTCCTTCTGAATATGACAGGTGTCATTTATAAAATACTTGCCACAATGTCATTTCATGCCACAAGTGCGGAAACTCATTTTTGGCCAGGATTTGAAAAGCAGCACCTATCGTGTTCATGAGGGTGTGTAAAAAAATGGCTATGTTGACAATTTGGGGTTGAAATATTGAAAATTACCAACATTATGAGCATGCATTGAAAAATTTCAATGTACCTACATAACTTTGTTGTCTTTTTATATTTCAAACCCAAATTTTTTACACATAGGGCTCGATTTTCAAAGAGCCACTAGATTGGCATATGTTGTACCAGTTCCTACCTGCGACAAACCCCAGGTGCGCCAGGACCCTGCACTGGATTTTAGTAGAACAGGGGTCCCTGTGCAAAAGTCCCCAGAGTTGCCACAGGTGGAGTGTTGTGCCAAAGAGCTGGTGCACTGGAGGGGTTTGACAGAGGGCCCCATCAAGCACCCAAGACCTATGCAGTGCCATCCCAGAACCATGATGCTGGGGAAAGTAAGCCAGCAATAGTAACATAGAAACATAAGACTTTGATGGCAGATAAGGACCGCTTGACCCACCTAGTCTGCCCATTTCCCTACCTACCTACAGGATAGGCCACAGATCCTAGTTAACCGACAGCCTAGTTCTTCCTACTCCTCACAAGAATTGCCTTATGTCTGTCCCATGCATTCTTGAATTCTCCCACAGTTTTAGACCCCACAACCTCCTCTGAAAGGCTGTTCCATGCATCCACTACCCTCTCTGTGAAAAAATACTTCCTCACATTGCCCCGGTCACGGAACACTGACAGCAGACCTGAGGAGGTGCCACAGTGGGCAACATGGTCACCTCAGATGTGACAGGGCACAAAGGTGGCACTGGGCAGATGTGCCCTGGACAGTTATACAGAGTTGGGAACATGGTACTCCCTGCTAGGCATGAACTGACCCTGTCCCAGACCCCCTGGAACCACCAACCCTGGCAGCTGTCCTGAAGCTTTCACAGTCCTCAATGTGCGGAGATAGTTGTAGGTCAATTGATGGATGGTGACATACCCTGGGCAGCACCCCACTCTCCTGCTGCACAGCATGCCATGTGGTGGCATACTGCAGGTATAGGTGATGGGGTAGCAACAGCATGGTGTGAGGGCACCCCAATAGGAAGGTGCAAGACAGGTGTGTGGCTGACGACAGGACAAAGGACCGGCACCACATATACTGGACTGGGACAGCTCCAGCCCTGCCACCGTACCCTGCAGTGTAGGAGCATTTACTCATATGTAAATTCACTAAGAAAGTCTAAAAGTAGCATGGGTCCCTTACTGAGTGACAATACAATTATTAATGAGATGAGTGAAATAGTAAATAATTTCAGCAAATATTTTTGTACCATCTATAGAGCTAAACAAAACTTGGCTGACAACTTTGATAATTCACTCTCTGAGGTAATATTTATTTGTTTTATTTATTTGAAATTGGTGACTGGGAGAGACACACTGAACTGAGGCTCATTTCCAGGCGTGACCCCAGGGAAGGGGTAGTAAGGGAGGTAAAATACAACAACAATATTCAGGCTGGTTACAATGAAGCAATACAATAAAGGATATCACATGCAAAGTTTCGAGTACATACAACAATACCTAAGTTGTGTACAAGGTAGCATAAGAAGCAGAAGTCATATCAACACAAAGTGGAGGAACTCAGCAGTCAACAAAGATACATTTCAGGCTTGTGATCAGGGAGATGGCAAGGAAAGTGTGGAGAGGTGAAATGGGGAGGGGAAGGAGGACAGTATCAGGAGTGGGGACTAGAGAGGTGGGTAGCATGTGCAAGAGGGTGGAGGGGAGTGGGAGAGGGTATGTTCTGAAAGAGTGGAGGGAGGGTGACGGATGGAGAGGAGGGCAGAGAGTTCCAAATATATGGAAGGTGTAAGAGAGTGCTACCTGGACGGAGTTTAAGTGGGGGGATCGGGAAGGTCAAAGGAACAAGAGTCTCTGGAGCGAAGATGGTAGGAAGAGTGGGAGGGGGGAAGGAGAGAGGAGAGGAGAGGTAGGGGGTGAGGGTCCCAAACCAAAATTTGGAGATAAGAGTGGAGGCATGCAGCTGTCGGCAGGGAGAGGGGCGAGAGATAGGGAGGAGTAAAGGGTGCAGTGATAAGTGCAGAGTTGGGCATTAGTGGCAGAATGACAGAAGACATTGAAAAGCAAGTCCAGCCTGGAAAGGGAAACAGGTGAGGCGGACTCATAGACGATGTCTGTGTAGTCAAAGATAGGGATGATAGTTTTAGTGAGCAATTTGCGGTGGACTTGAAGAGCGAGGACATCTTTATTCCTATACATGGCACCAAGCCTTGGGCTGAGCCTCAAGTGAATATAGTCAATGTGGGTCGAGTAGTCAAGTCAGTTGTCCAGTCAGACACCTAGGTACTTATAGGCAGAGACTGTGTCCAGGATAGTGCCATTAAGGGTGGAAAAGGAGGGGGAGACGAGAAAGCTTAGATAGTTTATAAGAGGTTCTGTAGGTCATTGACACTGTTTTCTTTGCATTGACTTTAAGCTGATTGGCTTGGAACCAATGCAAAACATGGGTGAAGTTGCTCTGCAGTTGTGTAGTCACCAGGGAGGCAGAGGGGTCTGAGGTGTAGAGAATGGTGTCATCAGCATAGAGGTGGATTTAAGAAGAAGAGCAGAAAGAAGGGAGGTTGTTGATGAAGATAGGGAAGAGAATGGGGCCAAGGATAGAGCCCTGGGAAATGCCAGCCTAATAACCATAGAAGAGAATGAAACAGTGAAAAGTATGAACAAGATTAGGGAAGATAGCTCACCAGGACCTGATATGATTACTGCTAAAATAATCAAGCTACTGTCTCATCATCTGGCGCGACCTTCAAAGTTACTTTTTTGAAAAAGCTAAAATCACAAGGTGGTCCCAATTGACTGAAGGTTATCTCATGTCATACCTTTATTTAAAAAGAGCTGTAGGTAAAGAGTGGAAAACTGTAGACCAATAAGTTTAACCTCTATAGCAGGTAAAATGCTGGAGGGTATTATTAAGAATAGACTCATTGCATCGATAGGTAATCCTGATCTAGAACAGCATGAATTTTCCCAAGGTAGATTTTGCCTAATCAAACTTGTATGTTTCTATGACAACATCAGTAGGTCCTTAGATGAAAAAATCCCCTGCAATCTTTTCTTCATTGACTTCAGTAAAGAATTTGATATTGTTCCTCACCATGCTATTGTTAAAAAATTACTCCGAAGAGGTGTTAACAACAAAATAACAAAGGGGATCTAGTAGTGGTTGGAGGATAGAAAGCAGAGGGTGGTTATGAATGGGATCATATCTTGGGTGGGTAATGTTACTAGTGGGATCCCCCAGGGCTCAGTATTAGGCCACTATATCCTTTACTTATTCACTGCTGACATTTCAGTAGATTTAAATTATTGGCTCCACCAGCTGCTCTCCATTCCCCGCCATCGAGACAGCATCTACCCAAGGAAGCTGCCCCTTCCGGGCTCTCACAGCCACCAGCGGCTGCAGCTCTGACTCACTCCACTAGCCGCTCTCCATTCCCCACCAGACAGACAGCATCTACCCAAGGTATGGACCAAGAAAGGAATCAAATCCCACTCCTTCCATTGGTGCAGCAGCCGCTGCTCACTGTACCAGTTGGTTGTTTCTGCCTGCTCCTTCATTGCAATTGGATGGGCCTGCTCTCTGGTTTATCTCAGCTAGCAGCCCTGCCCTCCAGTCATTTGTACCTTAAATACTTGCCACATTATTTAAACTGTAATTTTTTTTTCCCCAACCACCCGCTCCAACCCCGGCCTCTACTAAGTCCTCTCCCATTTCTGCCTTCTTCCACCTTCATTCCCCTCGCTGGCCACTGTTTGACATTTCTCCTCCTCCCACATATGCTCATCCTCCTCTCCTCCCAGTCTATCTGCACCTCCTAAACAAGCATTATAGCAGCTAGTAAACCCTTTTTGTCTCCTCCTAATCGAGCATTATAGCAGCTAGGCATCTTCCCCTACACGTTCCTCAATCAGTCTCCCCAGCCACACCAAAATTCCCTACCCCACACATCTCCTGCCATAATTCATCTCATGCAACTCTAATTTCCCCATTGAGGTGCTTGTTTTTCACAGTTGCACCTCACCTGCATCTATCCTCTCCATGTCTGCCCTATCTCCTGAAGGGAACTATTTTTTAGCCTTGCACCCAGCTTTTTTTTCTACTATAGGTTATGACTATGTGAACTTGCCCCTCAAGCTTCCCAAAGCTCCACTACATACTCATCATTATACTCTTGCCCTGATCCCTTCAGGTTTTGTAAGCGGCTCTACCAATCCAACCATCTTAACATGTGTACCCATCACTTCACCTGCACCCTATGTCTCCACTCCCTCCACTGCCCTGCCACTTAACACTACCTTCCTTGAATGCCTAACTCCTAACACCTGCACCAAGACCCTGTTTGTTCTTTCAGCCCAGGTGGTTACCCACATTTGTTTCCCCTTCATTAGCTATGCCTCTTGACCCATAATGCATACCACCCCCTCCTAGCTAAAATGGGGGCAGGACACGTAGCTCAAGCTCTTATTTAGTTCACTCAAAACTCCTACTACTGTTATGCTCAGGGAATGTGGAACTAAACCTTGGCCCACCTGCTCCTCTCTCAGTTCCTGAAGAACTGGCCCAATTCAAAGGACTGTCCTTTCTCCATATTAATGCCTGGAGTCTCTTAAGGAAGTTGGATGCTATCCAGGCCTGGGTCTGCCAAATTAATCCAAACTTCCTTGTTTTATCTGAGACCTGGCTAAAATCCCATACCTCTGACCAAGCTATAAATATTCCCTCTTTCAACGTATTCTGTGCCGACAGACCCACTAGGGGCAGTGGTGTCGCCATATATGTGTGTGACAAATACTCAGTCTCTCTCATTGATGTTATCTCCATTCCCAAAGAATTCAAATGCCTCTCCCTTACAGTCCAAATTTCCCCTTCAGAGTCCTTATCTATTACTGGTTGCTACAGGCCACCCTCCTGTGGCCTCAAATTGTTGCAGCACCTCACATCCCTACTCGGTCCCCTAACCTCTGAACTTATCATCATGGGTGACCTGAATTTAGACTGGTTCTCACCCTGCCCTACCTCCTTAAAAGTCCTCTGTGACTCCCTTGGTCTCTCCTAACTATTAACCGAGGCCATGCATATCAATATCTAAAACCCTGCCAACAGCTCCCTTCTTGACCTTATGCTGGTGAATAAACCCCACAATTTCACTCACTCTGACATCTTTTTCAACAATATTAGTGATCATTGTGTTATCGGGTGCATAAGAAAACTGCCAAAACTGTCTCATCCTCTACTACATCCATAAAAGAAGCTGCCACAACTTCAATCCAACCAACTTCCTCTTGGACCTAAATAATATCAGGCTGCATGACTTTTACTTTGCTCCCTCTATGGAATCTGCCTACTCCTAGTTCAAAAATGTACTACTGCAGGTTATAAACAAGCATGCCCCACTAGTCAAAATCAGAACCAGGTCCAAATCTTGCCCTTGGTTCAATGACTCACTCAGGTCCACCCTACATAAAAGAGATGCCCTTTGGAAAAGGGTGCACAAAAACAATCTTCCTTCTAACTGGACAACGTTCTGTGGTTTTAGAAAAAATTGAACAAAATTATTCAGAGCAAACAATACAACAACAGTACCACGCAATGCAATAAACAATGCTGTACAATAACAACAGTACTGTACAATACATTAAACAATATGATGACAGTACTATACAATACAAAACAATAATGTAAATAAATACTCTGGCAACTATTAGACTATCCAATTTCTCCCTACTCTTGCCAAACAATGGGAAAGCTTGCCTACTCACAATTAGCTGGTGTCATCTTGGGATGGACAAGGGCACATTACTGCTGCTGTTTTTATTGACCTTGCTAAGGCCATTGATACAGTTGCCCACCCCCTCCTACTGGATAAGCTGAAAGCCACAGTCTTTCTGTTCCAGCTGTCAGCTGCTTCAGATCATACCACTCTGGGCATCTCCAGCCAGTACAGGTTTGTAATGCCTTATCCCCCCATACCGTCTGGAGAACCACAAGGATTCATTCTGTGCCCCATCTAATTTTCAGTTTTTCCCTCAGTGACCTCCCCTCTGTCTGTGTCAGCTTGCATAGTCATATGTTCATGGATGATACTGTACTCTTTGCCTCAAGTGCCTCAGTCTCAGCCCTGGAAGCACAGCTACAGTATAATTGTAATAATGTCCAACGGTGATTCCAGTCCCACCAACTTTGAGTCAGTACCAAGAAGATAGTGTCCTTGACTTTTGGCACAAGCATTAAACTTCTCAGGCCCCCTTCCTCCCCTGTTTTTTCCACTTTGGATGGCACTCCTTTTGAGATCATCCCCAACTTCAAGTATCTAGTGCTGTTGCTGGATAGCAGACTTGACTTCACCACCCATACTGATGCCATCCATAGGAAGCTTCATCACAAGCTCAGTACCCTCTACCGCAACAAAGATCACCTTCTACTCCCAGTCTGCTGTGAAATTGTCACCAAGATGGTGCTTCTTGTGTTTGGCTATGTAGATGTGGTCTATGGCACCATCCCCACCTTCTCTCATGCCAGACCAGATGTTCTCAGCAATGCCTTCTACCACTTTGCTGCCAATGCTCTCTCTCATACCCATCATTATTTACTTTATACCAGCCTTTTGATTCCACTTTTTACCTCCCACTTACTCACTCACTGTGCCTCCTTCATCTCTAAATATTGGTTCTTGTCTCTTCCTCCTTACCTCTCCTATTTTCTCTCTTACAATCCCTCCACCTCCTATGCACATCTCTATAGGGACTCCAATACTTTCTTCAATCCTTACTCCAATTGGCTGCTGGGAAATTTACTTTCTCCTACTGCTTTGCTTCCATTGTTTGCCCAGGCCCAGACTAATCTGTGCCCTTAATTGCTCTTTCATCAATATTGCCTGCTAACCTATTATGATTTGGTTATCTTCCTAAATACTCCTTTCTTAGCACCTCCTTTAGGACATATTTAAATCTAACTCCAGTACCTTCTCATCCACTTTACCAATTGATATTTTTATTCACTGTATATTTTGTTTACTGTATTTTTTATTTTGTATTTATTTTGTTTGGCTATTAATTGTACTTATTTTACCAGTCTCTTAATGCCACTATAACATTGCATGTTACCTACTGTTTCCTTTGCTGAGAAACCCATACTTGCCTGTATAATTCTGCTTTGAAAACTTTCATGACTACACTTTTATTCATTTGTTTTCCCTGTATACCTTCTCCCACATAGAAATGAGCCTTGTCTCAGGGTGCCTTTCCTGGTTACCAATTTGCAATAAGATAAATAAATGAACAAACAATACCATGGCATTACTGTACAACTACAACACTGTACAATACAATAAACTACACAGTAATGAACAATGCAGTAACAATACAGTAACAGCACCGTGCAGTTCAATAAACAATATGCTAGCATTACTGTACAATACAATAAACAATATAATACTGTACAATACAATAACAGTAGTGTACAAAACAATAAACAATACCAGAATACTGTGCAATACAACAACAATACAATAACAGTACTGTACAATATAGTAACACTACTGTACAATGCAGGAAACAACAGTACAGTACAACAGTATAGCACAATACAACAACAGTAGTATAGTGTATAGTGGAGTGTAGTTCTGTATAGAATTCCATTCCTTTCAAAATGCTGTTCTACCCTACTGTGGTAGAACAGCATTCTAGAACCTCTAGAGACTGCATGAGTCAGTTTCATTTTGAAAGCAAAAGAACTCACAAAACACATTTTTCACACAGTACTACATGTTATAAAAATACAGGATGAGTAACTCTATGCACAGCCAGTGTTTTTTGCCACCTCTGGGTTCTGATTCCCCTGGACCTCTCAAGTTTCGCTCTTGAGGTCAGAGGGAATCAGAATCCCTCTGTGGCAGAACACACTGGTTCTGCATAGTTGCCCATCCTGTATTCTCTATATACAATACAATAAAGAGTGCTGTACAATACAATAAACAATATAACAACAATACTGTACAATACAATACAATAACAGTAGTGTACAAAACAATAAACAATACCAGAATACTGTGCAATACAATAACAATACAATAACAGTACTGTACAATGCAGAAAACAACAGTATAGTACAACAGCATAGCACAATACAACAACAGTAGTATACAATACAATAAAGAGTGCTGTACAATACAATAAACAATATAATATCAGTTCAGCACAATAAAGTACAAGTGGGTACAACGAAACAGCCAAAACTGGGCAGCTCTAAAATTTGAGGAACCATGCAAAACATGGTACAACAAAGTCCTGCAGGAAGTCCAAACATGTCTCCTGTAGTACAAAATGATATTATACAAAAGTGCAATTTACAGAGCATGTGAGCAGCCAGTGCTAAATGAAATACCACAGCAAATGTGTGAGGAGCAAGGAACATGCAGAGGGGGGAAAAATTGTTGAAGTAGGGATGAGCGGCAAGTCAAAATGAGCTTGGCTACAGACATCTAAGACGATCAAAAAATCCATACCTTGGAAGGGTTTAGTCCAGTTTAATGTGCAAAAACAGATTGTGGTAGCACCAACTCATGGACCCAACAACAGTTTGTGCATATGTAGTGAGCTTTATCAAGGCAGGCCTTGATTAACTGCACTATGCATGTGTGAAACATCGGCAGGTTCAAGGGTGTGTGCTACTATGGTCTGTATAATTTTTTTGACATATTAAACTGCCTTTAACCCTTCGAGGGTATTGGAGTTTTTGATTGTCTTAGGCGTCTATACCAGGTTCATTTTAATCTGCTGCATTATTGTTTTCACCTGGACTCGACACGCAGCATCCCAGCAGCCGCCTTCTTTGTTTTGGGAAGTAGAGAAGAGGGACAGAAGTGGGAGAAGAGGGAGAAACAGAAGGGGCTGGGGGCTTAAGTGCAGAAGCAGATATGAGAAGTAGAAATGTGTAGAATATTAGAAAGTTATTTCCTCCTAAATTTTGTGGAATTTGGGAAATTCTAGCTAATTACACCAAATTCTGTCAAAGTGGAATTCCAAAATTCTGAAAGCATTTTTTTTTTCCTGTGGGATTAGTAATCTGTGTTTTAGATAAACCAAAGAAAGATATTCTGCAGTTTACTTAAACCAAACAATCATTATCTGCAAACTGCAGAATAATATTCCACAGATTACATGATCCATGGAATATTATTTCACAATTTATAGAGAATGCTTTTCAGAACTTTACGGGATTAAAAAAAAATTTCCAGGACTTCCAGTGATGTCACAGTAATGGTGGGAACTTAAGCTCAGAGCTGTCACCCCTCTCGCTAGCAATCACATTTAATCCGGTCCTTCTTTAAACAATTTTCAACAACTGCTCCAAAAAGTCTGACAGCTATGATGGCTAGTCAGTCCACCAAACTGAAGTGATTAACTCCAGTGACTAAACTAAAGATGTGATTTCAGGAAGCATGGGATTATGAGGCCTCACAATGTCGAGCTCCCTGACCCCCTCTCAGGCTTCACTTTCCTCAGTGGATTCCGAAATGGAAGGTGAAGAACTATTAATGCCCGGCCATTGTAGTAAGCCATACAATAGATTTTTAAAACTGTCAATGGAATTGAATGTCATTCACAGACTTAAAAGTGCAGTTTAAGACTTTAGACAGGCACACACAGAAAAAAGGGTGGGCAAATAAACTGAGCAAGGGAGGGGCACGATTGGCTGTTGCTGCACTTCCTAGACAGAGATGGAGAAGTGCAGGAGCATTTGGGAGATGCAGAGAATAGGGCAAGATAAAATCATTTCCATGTTCATGGTATCAGGGAGGGAGCGGAGGAGAGTTTTGTCTCTCCAAATGACTTTGCCCTGCATGTTCTAAAGACTTGCCTCGCGATCACCCATACTTCCTACTTACCATCTAGCAAGTTCATAGATCCCAGGGGCCCAGGTCATCCGAACCCAATGTTAGACCACTGTCCTGGACCGTGAAGATGCTACATTACCCCTTCAAGGAAGCAACACTGTCCACAGCATGGGGTGCAAAATTGTGAATTTAAAAAAATAAATGGATCTTTTTTAATCAAGATTTTTCTGCAGCGCTTCAAGCAAAACAGTAAGAAGTCAGGCAGGTTATAAAAGCACTGAAAGTTGAGCACAATTTTAAAGCACAACTACTCTGTCCTGCAAAACTGAAACTTTATCTTGACTCTGGCATAAAGGTCTTTCTCTCACTCTTGGAGATGCTGTTGACCCTTAAAACATTTAAGATTGACTACCTTTATCGAGAAATAGTGGCAATGAAGGATAGGCTGAGACAAGTGGCATGGCCAGCTGCAGGTCTTCGGATGCATTCAAAGCCAAACAGCAGCACTCCAATTTATCTAACCAGGGACCTTACAAAACTCTTCAAAATGATGCAGAGAAAAGCAGAAAAAGACCTTCACCCTAAACAACAATCGTGCTCCCAGACTGGAAGAGCATAGCAAGAACTCTGCAGTATCCTTTCAGTATCTGTGCACTCCACAAGCCTGCTAAATAGGGTTGCATAGTGCATCAGGATATGGGTATCATTAACTATGACACATGAGAACTGAAGGCTAATTATCTTTTATGTTGGGCTTATCCATCATATGAGGCCCAGATTTATTAGTGTTAAAGACAGCAATGGGGAGGGGGAGGGAATGTCAACTTGAACTTGTGGGATGGTGGGGGAGTCGAGCTGGGAGAAGGCTGCAGTAAGGAGGTAGAGCGTTATGAAGTAGAATGCCTTTCTTTATTCATTTTATTTTCACAGTTTGTAAAGCTTGCCAGTTTCCAGGTGTCAGGTAAGGTACAGCACACAGAATGAAGGGACCTCTCACTGGCCAAAGCAGGGAGGAGGGGACTGGTGAGCAGGGGGCCTGGGGTTTGGTGGGATGCCCCTTGGGCATGGCACTTGATTTGTATTTGACAGTATGGTGGCATGGGGAGTGAGACAACTGCAAATGAAAGATGGAGGAAATACAAATTCGAGCAGTAATGGGCAAAATTTGAAAATTTCATTCAGCGAAATATTTCACAAAATTTGTGCATTTCTCAAAATATTTCGTGGGTGTGAAATACAATTCCAGTGGTGAATCATTGAAAAGGCTCAGTCAGACTCATTCTTGAAAGTACTCAGTTGGGCTGCTGACTGTGGATGTGATTGGAGGGCTGTGCCGGTGGCCTGCTGGGGTCCTGAATTGGGGGGGATTTGGGGTGGGGCCATTACCGGACAGGGTGGGGGTCCACTACACACCAGAGAACTTTTTTTTTTAATTAAATGGTTTATGTTGGTGGCACTAATGGACAACAGGGGACGGGGTGTGAATCTGGGGGTGCTCATTCTTCACATTGGGCTGGCGATTGGCCAGAGGGGTGGGACCACTAGACACCAGGGACATTTATCTTTATGTTTAATTAAAATTGTGGATGGGGAATGGGGGTGAATATCAGCGGTGGGGGGGGATTCTTCATATTGGACCAGCAATCAGCTGGGGAAGGGGACCACTAGACACCAGGGATTGTGGGGATTGTAAACATTTATTTTAATGTTGGCTGGGTGGGACACTTTTTTTATGTTTAAATATACATGGATTTTCATCCCCTTCAAATGTGGAATTTCACCCATGGGTGGAGAAATTTTGCATTTCACTGGCGAAATTCTGCATTTCACAGCCGCAAAATATTCTGCAAAATGCACAGATTTCACAGAATATTTTGTGGGATGAAATTCCCAATTTTGAAGGAATTTCACCAGCAAAATTAAATTTCCCTGCATCTCTAAACACGAGGTGTCTGGTAATTGAATGTAGCTGCTCTCATAACTTATTTCCTGTGTTGCAGACTGGCGGGGATCTCAGGTGGGGAAGGTGTGGAGAAGTGAATGGCAATGCTAGCTTAAGGAGGGCTGTGCATGGCTCAGTTCTCAGGGAGTGGGGGAGGGGTCACGACCAGCTCTACCCCATGGAATCCACAGACATCAAATTAAGCACCATCGGAGGCAGAGTGGACTACTATGGAGTACACTCACTGAGGTCCAGACCCTTACTGGACTAGAACCTCATACTCTCATCTAGGAAGTACTACATTGCTCTGTGTACACATTTCTACATTTGACATGTTGTGTACACCTGGCAAAGGCATATCTCCTCCAGGATCCTTGAGCCGAGTTTGATGTTATAGCTGTTTCTTTTGTTCTTGCTTTACACAGATCAGTACCTTATGGATTAGTTGTTGTAAACCTGATGTCATAATTACTTTAAGATGTACCAGATCTTGGGGAGGTTCTGTGGAGCAGCCAAGATGGCAGATGTCTTTTTCATAGCACTGCATCATGTCTAACAAACTTCCTTTTGTACTTCTTTAAAAGTGTTTATTTGGATACCCTAGGCACAGAATCAGACAGTGCATTAACTGGATTATAACATGGGACTGAAAAAACATCAACAGCAACAGGTGCAGGGGCTCGACATCAATTTCTCTTCTCCAGGGACAAGTGCAGTCAAATCAAGTGAGCTGACTACATCCAGTAGCCCAGACTTTTCACATATCATGCCCATGCTCACTAAATTACAAGCAACTGGGGATGAAATAAATAAATGCTTAGCCTCCTCAGAGCAGAAGCTCCCCAAACTAGATGGGATAATTACTGACAATAAGACTGCTATTACAGATCATACTGCCAGTGCAGACCATCAGGCTGAAGTCAGCATGAGCCTAATCTGGGATGTTGGATTCTTGAGGGTCAAGGTCGAAGCCCTGGAAAACAGTCAGAGACAGTGTAATGTGCGCATTGTTGGCTATCTCCCTCGACTGGCGGGATGGATGGAATTGATTACCTATTGGGACAAAATGATCTTTGAAGACCTTGCCCTACTCTCCAGAGACTCCGCAGTCCATGTGGTGCACGCATTTGCTATTCTGGTGGGTCTCAGACAACGGGGAAGCACCGGGGGGGGGAACCGCTCACCGCAGTAGCCACTCTCTCTTCACCGGAGGACAGAATTCCCCCACTGTAGGCTACACACCACAAAAGGGATATCCTCTGGGAAGGCAGTAGATTGTTTTTTTTTCATGATTTTTCCTCCCAGACACAGGATAGTAAGAAAAAGCTGCAGGCTCTTAACAAATCATTTATGGATTGGGAAGTGGTGGCTCAGTTACTTTTTCCAGCCCATCTTCAGGTTTCTTATCAGCAGAAGGCACACATATTTACAGGTCCTGATGCTGCTGCTAGTTTTCTGGACAAGCTGGTTAATCAAATTATGTCAAAGACCTCTAAGCTTGAAATAGAGGAGTCTTAAAATTGTTGCCTGTTGGATAATTTTCTGCTGTGCCATACTTGAGGGACATTATGGTGGGTCCTTGGGGCATGCAGATCCTCTGTTACATACCAATGCCTCTCCACATTTTGTGCATCCTGTAGGTAGACCTGTATTGCTGAGTTCTGGTTTGTTCACTACTATCTATATCATTACACTGTCTGTCTAGAAAGCTACTCCTGTTGTATTGGGACACATGTCACATTTTCATGCACCTAAAGTGCCTAGGTTAGTTTGTAAACTTTATAGTTAACCTTTGTGCTCTTTCCTTCTCTGCACAGCATCCAATTTGACAGCCGGTTGGTTGTGCAGGGTCTACACTTAACATTGTTGAGTCCAGACATTCTTATCTATGTTCTGTGCCCCATTTCCAAATGTTCAGCCTCCTCCCTATAATTTACAAGCCTACGGGGGGGGTGGATACCGGCAGATTGACTGTTTATTTTCCATTTTGTGGTGAGACCATCATACCCTGTGGATTTACTTTCCTGGAACTTTACTTCCTACTGACTTTGCTGGGGCTGTTTTGTCTGCATCTGAGTATACTAATTTTTTTTTAATCAGTACTCTATGTAATTTTTGCTGAACAGATATTGTCAGAAGCTTATCTACATGCATGTATTAATTGTTTGTATATGTAGTCTTTTTGTTTTTTGGATACGCCATAAATACATTTCATTAAAAAAAAAAAAAGATTTACTGGATCTTTCAGTGACCTCAGGCAATTGCAGCTGGATAGTGGACAATCACGTCATTTTTAAAGACCATCACATGCAATGTTAAGGGCATTAATTCCCAAAATAAAAGAACCAGAATCTTGCAGAATTAAAGTGGCTAGATACTAATATTGCTTTTGTTCAAGAATCACATCTCTCACCACTGGAGCATGAGAAGCTCAAGGAGGTTTGGGTGGTCTGGGTGGTGGTAGCCTACCACTCAACCTGTAAAAAGGCTGGCACAGTCATTCTTATTAATAGGTGACTCCTCATCACTGTCTCCCACTTGGAAACAGGGTTAGGTGACTGGCTGATTATAATACAAAGAGAAATCTAGGGAGAGCCCCTTATGCTACTTAAAGTCTATGCCCTGAATGACCATGCAGACAAATTCTTGAAAGCCATGTTCAAAAAAGTCACCCTGCTTCCCCACCGCCCTTCGGTGATGGGAGGTGATTTTAACTGAATACTTGCTCCCCACTTAGACTGCTCAAACCCATCTTACATATATACATAGATGTTGATGACAGATAAGGACCTACGGCCCACCTAGTCTGCCCATTTGCACACATAACTTTGCTTCTTCAAGCTTCTCTATAAATGGGTTGTCCCCTTCCCTCGACTACCAGGTTCCTGATGCCTAGCCCATGCATTCTTAAATTCTATAATTGTCTGAGTCCCTGCCACCTCCTCCAGCAGAGCGTTCCATTTGTTCACCACCCTGTCCGTGAAGAAATACATCATCACATTCCCTCTGAATCTCCCTCCCTCCAGTTTCATCCCATGTCCCCTAGTCCTGGAACTTCTTTTTTGATGATAAATTGTGTTTTTCTGCACCTTGTTCCACCTCATGGGGTACTTATATGTCTCAGTCACATCCCCCTCTCCTCCAGGGAGCACATATTTAAGTCTTTCAGCCTGTCCTCATAGGTTTTGTGATGTGCTGTATTCCTTGCACCATCTTGGTTACCCTCCTCTGAACTGCCTCTGCCCTGTCTATATCCTTACATGGATATGGCTTCCAGAACTGGACACTGTACCCGAGGTGCGGCCTCATTAATGTCCTGTATAGTGGAATTATGACCTCCCTTTTCTTGCTGGTGGTACCCCTGCCTATGCATCCCAGCATCCCGTTTGCTTTACCTGCCACCTGTTGCACTGACTCCCTACACCTTGAGATCATCAGAGATGATAACCCCTAGATCCTTTTCCTACTTGAAGCATTCTGTACCCCCCCCCACAGCTGATATGTTGTTGCAGGGTTTTTTGTGCCCCGTGTGCATTATCTTACATTTCTTTGTGCCAAATCTCAGCTACAAACCTACACCCATTTAAAGTGTTAAAATCATTCATGGAGGAAATAGGTTTTCTGGATGCTTTTAGATATCTGCATAAGGGGTGAAAATATTACACCTTTCTCTCATACCTGAGTCACTCATATTCCTTTGAAGACCTGTTTCTTGTGCCTAAAGTTACAGCACGCCAACTATCGGACTGTGTGATACACCCTATCACGTAGTCAGCTCATGCTCCAGTACAATTTATGCTTTTGATAGGTGCCCACAAGTGTAAGATGTTGTAGAGGATGAACTCCTTACTCCTTAATTTAATTCCCATCAAGGAAGCCATTGCATATGAAATGGAAGAAGCCTATGTCCTGAATAATGGCACAGGCATTCCCTCACATATAATACGTGACACGGTGTAAGCACTGGTTTAGAGTAAGATCATTAGCTTGCCTGATTGCACAAGAGACAGAATGCAGCCATTAGGAAATCAAAAGAAAACAAGGTAAAAGGCCCTAGAACAACAGCATAAAACTATGGGAAACCAAATCACCAAAGAACTACAGAAAGTTAGACAAGATCTTAATAACTTTTTAAGGAAACAGCGGGTGGACTACACTGTACCAAACACAGGTATTATGAGGTAGGGGGTAAAGTTGCCAAGTTGCGGGCATTCTGCAAATGCAAGGATGTAGTAAACTCTGTGGTTCACGTCATTCAGGATCCTCTTGCCTGGGGAATAAAAGTGGATATCCCTGGCAAGATAGATGATAGATAGAAACTTTATTTATATAGCCTCCCCTTCCTGGAGGCTCAGCGCGCTTAACAACATTTAAAAACAATTAGTACACATTC
Source organism: Neoceratodus forsteri (assembly GCA_016271365.2). Lineage (NCBI taxonomy): Eukaryota > Metazoa > Chordata > Ceratodontiformes > Ceratodontidae > Neoceratodus > Neoceratodus forsteri. Next base: position 13,449,948 of record JADMNL010000027.1, read on the forward strand.
TCAATACATAATGCAGAGTTCAATATAAAATCATTCTTTTAAAATGGCGACTGTGTTTAAAGATTTTTATAACACACTATGTGCTGAATCCAGAGACCCAGCTCAGGTTTTACAAACACCAGAGGTTTTCTGGAGGAGTTAGATCTTCCATCTCTTGTGGAGGAAAATCAGATGTGGTTTGAATGACTGATTCAGGAGGAAGAGGTCATAGCCGCAACTGAGGCACTAGCCAGCAACAAGTTTACAGGGCCAGATGGTTTCAACACACACTTTTACAAGGCTTTAAAGGACAAACTGACTCCCATCCTCCTGAGAGTTTTTTGTGACTGTCAAATAGAGACTGCATCCCCAGATTCTTGGAAGTCACTGCGACTGAAGTTATCCCAAAATGGGAAAACCAAAAGACCAATGTGCTTCATACCAGCTGATATCACTCATTAACCGAGATCTGAAAAGCTACACAAAGATCATAGCCTCTAGAGTACAAAAAATGGTCTCCAAGTTGGCCCACCATGATCAAACTGGGTTCATGTCCCAAAGATATCTTACAAACAACATAAGATGACTTCTTAATATCTTATTGGGGCCAAAACCTGTCCAGAAACTGAGGTAGCCTTTTGTATTGACACGGAGAAAGTATTTTCCCGCGTTATCCTTTTCTTATGGAAGTTGTGAATCACATGGGATTTAGAGACACAGTCATACAATGCTTAACACAGCTGCACTCAGAACCTAAGGCCAGAATTAGAGTCAATGGTACATTGTCAGGCTCCTTTTGTATCAACAGAGAGATACACCAGGAGTGTCCAGTGTCACTCCTGCTCTTTGCACTTAAGATATTGCCTCTGACAGCAGCCACCAGGAAAAACATAGAGATACAGGAAATTACAGTAGCAGGACAAGAAAACTGTGTATCATTATATGCAGATGACACGCTGGTGTATGTAAGGGACCTGATACACTCACCGTTGCCCTTTCTAAGAATGGTAGACTGGTATGGATTACTATCTGGCTTCAAAGTGAACATTTCCCAGACAGAAGCATTAATAATTAGTGGCACACTCACACTGGAGATTAATGCAGCATCTCTTACGAATGGGTAACTTCTAATGTCTGGTATCTGGGGATTCAAATTCAGGCAGAGATTTAGTTTAGTTTTTTTTGTTGACCGGGAAGGAGGACTAGACAATTTTTTGCCTATTTTCAGCCTTGTCCGTGTGGGGGGGAGCATACAGATGGATGAAATTGAACCATATTTTAAGCTGTTGGTGGTACTTTAGTGAATGGGGAAAATTTGGTCAGGACACCGGGGAAATTCTCCTACGCCAAGCAAATTATTCCCCACTCACCCAAGTGATCTTTGCAGACCTAAATTGGTGGCAGGAAATTCCTCTTTCTCATTTTCTAATAGAATTGATGCAGTAAAGATAAATGTTCTGCCTAGTTTTTTGTTCTTACGTGCATCATTGCCAACATGGCTAACTAAAAAAGAATGGCAGGACCTACGTAATGCCCATAGTACATTTATTTGGAGTGGGAAAAAACAAGGATCAGGTGGGAACTACCTATTTGGATTAAGAAGAGAGTAGGTATGGGAATGCCAGATTTAATCACTATTGTTATGCACCCCAGATAACACCATTAATTGGAAATCCTACAACAAAATGACAAAACAGGGTGGGTGGAGACTGAAGAGCTTAAAGCAGCAGTGGGTAGTCTGGGCATGGGAGACAAGGTGGGGAACTGGGTTAGGAACTGGTTAACAGGAGACAGAGGGTGGTGGTAAATGGGGTACAATCTGGGGGGGTGACCAGTGGGGTAGCACAGGGATCAGTACTAGGACCAGTTCTGTTCAATGTCTTCATTAGTGACATTGCAGAGGGGCTGGAAAGAAAGGGTCTGCCTGTTTGCAAATGACACCAAGATCTGCAACAGGGTGGATACCCCAGAAGGGGTGCAGAAAATGAAGCGAGACCTGGAGATGCTTAAAAGATGGTCGGAGATGTGGCAACTGAGGTTCAATGTAAAGAAGTGCAAAATAATGCACCTGGGTAGAAGGAACCCTAGGGAGAGCTACTGGTTGGGGAGGAGCTGACTGTCACCAAAGAAGAAAGGGACTTAGGGGTTATCATCTCTGATGACCTTAAGGTATCAAAGCAGTGTGCAAAGGCAGCAGGAAGGGCCAGTGGTATGCTGGGGTGCATAGGCAGGGATATCACTAGCAGGAGGTGGGAGGTGGTGATGCCATTGTATAAACCATTGGTAAGGCCTCACCTGGAGTACTGCATGCAGTTCTGGAGACCTCACCTGTGCAAGGACATAGATAAGGTGGAAATTGTCCAGAGAAGGGCAAGAAAGATGATGCAGGGCTTACACCACGAAACATATGAGGAGAGACTAAGGGACCTCAATATGTACTCACTAGAGGAGAGGAGACAGCGGGGGGACATGACTGAAACCTTCAAGTACCTCAAGGGCATAAACAAGGTGCAGGCAGGGGAGTTTTCCAATGTAGAAAAAGTACTAGAACAAGGGGGCACAATATGAAATTGGAAGGGGGTAGATTAAGAGGTAATGTGAGGAAGTTTTTCTATACAGAAAGGGTAGTTGACAAATGGAATAGTCTGCCACAGGAGGTAGTGGGGGAAAAACACAGTGGATAGGTTTAAGCATGCTTGTGACAGGTAGAAGGGAAGCCTGAGAGGGGAGGGAGTGATGACAAGTCATTGATCGCATAGGGTCAGTGACCACATACAATGTATAGGGCCTACGGGAAGACTGGATGGGCCTAGTAGTCCTTATCTGCTGACAATTTCTATGTTTCTATAATGGAAATGGACTAAAATTTGACCCCACCTTTTTTCTTCCTAACTGATGCCAGATGTCCTCCAGTTTATTTTGGTGGTGAAATTTTCAGTTTCCATTATCATTTGAGAATTTTATGAAGGTTTTAAAATAATTATTTCTCAAGAAAAAAAGATGGCCACCTCATTTTTGCACAGAAATAATATTGATGACCTGAGGAGGGTAAGAATCCAGACACAAAATGCAAATGTACAGTACACAGCACGGGACACATCCAGAAAACCCAAATCAACAGTTCAACCAACATTTTTATAACCATAGCAGAAAATAAGCTTTTTGTAATAACTTTGTTTGTTGTACTGCTGCTTTAACACAGGATGTACTCCTATTAGATAGTTGCCATGGACATCCACACACAGCTGTCTCAAACCGGTGTCTAGCCCATGGCTCGGAACAACATTACGGGTATGGGTCCATATAAAATCTACCCTTAAAACCCCAGCACTAACCTGGTGCTTTATTCCAATATTCATATATTTCAGGGTTTATTCCAGCCACCCTAGACAACTTATAAAACCTGGGGTGGGGAGGCTTCACTTGGTAGCCCTATTATGCGATGGGACAACCTTCAAGACCTTCAGTCTCTACAAAGGGAGTTCCCAATCTACAGAGTGGATATGTTTAGGTTCCTGAAGCTTAGAGGCTTACTCAATAAAATAGAAATTCGCACACCTCTGCAAATCACTCCCCTACAATTATTGGTACAAGTGTGGGAAGCAAGCCAAACAGGTCCCAGACCAGACCAGATTTCTCTATTGTATGAGCTGATGATGCAAGACTTGGGGTTAGCAGTGTTGAACACAATCCAATCCAAGTGAGAACAGGAGGCCAATTTCCAACTCCCACCTAAACACAGGGACAGGGTGTGGCCAGTATACATAAGACCACACCACCTTTCTTTTAAAGAGAATTCAAGTGGAAAGTTGCCACCCATTTCTTCCTTGCCCCCATGATCTTGAGGCATTTTTCAAATGCTACTATGGACCTGTGTTGGAGGCAATGGAATGGAATGGACCCCACACCCCATATTTTATGGGGTTGCCCCAAACTGAACCAGTATTGGGACAAATTCCAACAACTAGTACAAGATATTTTAGAGCTTTTATCTCCCCCTGACATCCAGCATCATGTACTGGTGCTTACTCCTAAGGGGGTGAAAGGGAGGCAGTACAGTGCAGTGGTTTAAGGCTCTGAGCTTCAAATCTGAAGATCTGGGTTTGAATCCCACAGCCCCCACTTGCATACTGTGTGACCCTGAGCAAGTCACTTAACTCCCCTTTTCTCCCAGGTTGCACCTGTAAACAAGCTTTCAGCTTAGTGTGTCTTACCTGGTTAAATAATTGGGAAAAAAAAGGAGGATAAGAAATATCTAATTCTAGTAATTTTGTCCACAGCTGCACAAAAAGTCATCACTAGAAACTAGCTTACCCCTAACTCACCTGGGTTGGAGGAAATAATTAACAATTTGCACCCAGATTAAGGAGATGGAGGCTATTATGGCCGTCCTTAGAGTCAAAAAGGAAAACTTTAATGCCAGTTGGCTCCCATTTTATGACGATTGAGATCGAACAGAAGACCTTCTCACTTTTGAACAGCCTCTATAGAAACATATTCCACTGTCTGAAATTAAGATACCACAGGGGGAACTTAACTCATGTCATTAATATCCAATAGGCCGACAAAAAATCCACAGGGTTAAAGCTTGGTTGACCTATTGAAATTATATCACAGGAAGCAAGGTTTGGTTACCAGAGGCAGTTAGGTTCCATACCTCTGACAGTTACGAATTCTGTTACTTGGTCGATATTTGAGTAATTGTTACTCTGTCAATGTTGTGATGAAATAGGTACCAAACCTATGATAAAAAAAAAAGCATCAGCTGTACAGGACTTATCCTCACCTGGTTGTAAATGAGATACTGATCACCAGAATTACACCCTGTTCACTTGAAACCCATTTGATTTGTTTCTAGAAAAGCACTGTTCAGCACTGTAACGTGGGTATACCTATACGTAACTTTGTATGTATTTGATGTTGCTGACTATGTACTCACTAAGTTGAATAAACAAAGTTAAAAAAAAAATAAAAAAAAATGTTGATAAATATTTTGGAAGTGGAATTAAACAATAATGGCCGACCAGCCAGTAATTTCCTGGGGATTAATGACTGGATTGGGGGGTGGCCCAAGGCACAACCGAGGGCCAGCCCCCACTGGCCGGTAGTTAATCCCCAGGAAATGACTGACTGTGAGGTCATTATTGTGATTATAGGTCTATTTACAATGACGATACTTTTTGTAACAGGATTTCCTGTTTGTTTTTTGTGGCAGCACACAACGGCACTACCATGTGGTGACACTGGTTCCTCTGGTAACGTATTCAGCTATGCTGATGTGCTGGTGGGTAGGAGCGATCGTGACTTGCAGGGGCTTAAGTTTTGTATGATAGAAGCATTTCTCGACTCATATACCACTGTTTACTTTTGCCGATCGCCACTATAGCGCCTTTCTTCGTGTATACTGACAGCACCAAAAACACCTTCTGCTTTGCCGCCACTGCCGTCAGTATAGAACGTGGGCTCAGCTGTGTGGCTGCCATGCAGGGCATTTCTAAGAGATTTCAGTCTGGCACAGCAACCAATCAGTGAGGTTCTTTAGCTCATGAATAATTAATTAGGTTTATAATTACTATTCTGTATGAATTCCGCCTGCAGAATTGTACATTCTTCCCAGCTCTAATAAGATGTGAAGACACTGAGCAGGTCTTTCAGGGCAAGGGGGACAAAGAGGAGCGAATAGTAGGGTTGGGCAGCTATACCAAGTGGTGGGAGTCTGTGGGAGAAGGCAGACTGGCTTTCCGTGGTCTCAGCATTGAGTAAAACGAGAGAGAGGTGTAGTGGGACAGAGGGAGTAGGGAGATGGGGCTGTGGACAAGAGGGAGCACAGATAGCAGGGAAGGGAACCAAACAAGGACTTGGAAATGAGGGACACTGTGAGAGATGCACTGGGAGAGGTGTGAGGGTCGAAGCAGGAATAGAGAATGCTAGGATTGCAGACAAGGGCAAAGTCTCAGAAGGCGTGGAGACAGAGTTCGACCTCTAATGGCGGATTTGGCAGCAAGGCTATACATCACGTCCCCATAGTCAAGGGCTGGGAGGAGCATGTTTGCAATACTTTTCCTCTGGCAAGGAGGTGGGAACAAGCTATACTCCTGTAAAGCATGCTGAATTTAGGGAAAATATTTTTGTGGAAAATGGCACTAGTTCTGCAATGTTCTGACTGTATCCAAATTAGTTCACTCATCCTTTTTAATATGGAGGCAGAATAACCAGTGGTTAGAGCACATAGATATGAACCAGATCTGAATCCCACAACCACTACATGACATGACACTGAGCAAGACATAGACTTTGATGACAGACAAGGACCACTTGGCCCACCCAGTCTGCCCATTTCCCTACCTACTGGATAAGCTGCAGATCCTAGCTTTACCAACAACCTACTTCCTCCTACATCCCACTAGAATTGCCTTATGTCTGTCCCATACTTTCTTAAATTTCCCCCATTGTTTTTTATACCACAGCCTCCTCAGGAAGGTCATTCCATGCATCCACCCCTCTCTCCATGAAAAAAAATACTTCCTTGCATTGCCCCCAAGTTGTCCCCCATCTTCAAATTGTGCCCCCTTGTTCTTGCACATCTCTTTTTCTGAAAGATGCTACCCTCTTGGACTTTGTCGATTCTCTTGAAGTACTTGAAAGTTTCTATCATGTCCTCCCTCTCCCTCCTTTCCTCGAGGGTATACATATTAAGCACTTTTAGTCTCTCTTCATGTGGCTTCTGGTGCAGACCCTGCCCCATTTTAGTTGCCCTCCTCTGGACTGCCTCCATCCTATCTATAAATCAGGTGATTTGGCATGTGCAATTACTGGTTCAGGGGCACTGTACTTCTGGTGGTTGTGGGATTCAAACTCATGACTATGGGGAATTTTGGTTAAGACACTTAACCCTCTTAGGTTTAATTCTCTCCCAGGCCACACCTGGAAACTAGCTTCTGCACTGCGTGCCTTTCTTGGCCAATAACTAAATAAAATAAAGAAAAGGAGATCCCTGATCATACTCAGATTCTATTGTATCTCTGCTATTCCATCTAAGCTGTGCTGCTAGTTATACTGTGTATTATAAAATGGATAGGAGAAATCCTGGACACTGATTGGCTCAAGCAGCCTTTGACCCATGACAAAATCTCAGCATATCATCATGGTTCAAAGCTGATTACTAAGATCAGTATTTCCTGCACATTGATGCAGTTTTATAATAAGCAATAAGGCACGACAGGGCGTGGTATATCATCGGATATCGTCATGCCTTGGGTGGTTGGGCACGAGGCTGCAGGCCGAGTGCATCTAACCACCCGAGAAGTGACAATATCCCATGATATACCACACCCTGGAGTGACTTATTGCTATTATGAACTGAGTTTCAAGTTTTATAAATTAAAAAAAATTAAAAGAAACATGTTTTAAAACATTTTATGAATAAGTTTTTGGGTTGTGTAGGAGTACATTTTGAAAAAATAGTTTGCAGACAGTAGAGAGCAAGGAGGCTGGTGGTGCTGGAACTTTTTTGAAGCTGTGATGATGTAGCACGATATCATCACAGCTTCAAAGAGCCCTGGGCCAATCAGATTCCTCTATTTACAATCCTCAGTTCATAATAGTACTAATTCCATTCCAGGGTGCGATATATTTTTGTATTACTGGTAATTCATAGGAAGACAAAGTATTTCCATGTATATATTAAACCATAACATGTACACACACATATTCTCAGATGTACATTCACATACACAGAGGCATACATGTACACATGCCCACCAGTGCATTACACACAAATGCATAGTTCTGTTTATTTATTTATTCAAGTCTAGGATTACACAATACCTTTGAGCGGAAGCTCTTTTACAAATGTTCCACGTCAGTAATAAAACAGTATACAGTATTAGAACAGTACACAGTCATCAAACTTTGGTGAAAGCGAGAGCTACAGCAGGAGAACATGAGGGGAGAGTAGGGGATAGAAGTAGGAAGGCGAGGGCGGGGAGGGAGAGCACAGAGTTGAGGTGGAAGGGGTGGAGAAGTCGGGAGGGAGGAGCTTGAAGGGAGGCATGGGGTGGGAGAAAGGAGTGCAGCCCAATGGCCTTGTCTGGGACATACAGTTGTAAGTGCCCGGTTTGGGGAGTTCTGTAAAGCTATACAACAGTATAACATGTGCAAGTGTGTTCTTTTGATGTCAGCCCCCACTTCAGCAAACTTTGGGTATAAAACACAATATACTGGGGTGAGCGGGTTAGATATAAAAACATTTTTGCCTTCCACCTACCAGTTCTTAATGGTTTCTGCCCAGGCCACAACACAAGCAAGATTTTTTTAAGCCCCATGCTACAGGCACTATGCGCTGGTATCAGATTAATGACCACTGCCAACCTGCATTCAAGCAGAACGCGGATGCATTAGAGTGTGTGTGTGTGCATGTGTATGTGTATGTGTGTGCGCGCGTGTGCGTGTGTGTATCTATACATGCCTGCTTGAAGTGGATGCTCACAATTCTTTCCTCATTCAAATTAAAGTGCTACTAAGTACCTCTTGTAGGAATCAGGTACAGCATTCAGAATTACTGAAACATTAAAATGAAAAACAGAATGGTTAAAAGGTCACCATTATAAACTGTTCAGTTTCTTTCAAAATAAAATCATGTGCCAATTGTGTTATTGAGAATATATTTTTTTCCCAGGAAAGCCCAACAGAGGAGCAGACTCTCTTTTGTAATGGCGTCTTGAGGCATCTCTATAGTGGGGTCTTGCAGAATCTCTTATCTAATAGGATCTTGCAGTTGCTCAAATGTAGAGGGATCGTTCAGTGTCTCTCATGCACTGGAGTCTTGCAGTGTATTTTAGGTACCTGATCTTGCAGCATTTCTTATGTACTGTGGTCTGCAGTGTCTGTTTGGTACTGGATCTTGCAGCATCTCGTACGTCATGGGGTCGTGAAGCATGTACTGGATCTTGTAGCATTTCTGAAGTACTGGGGTCTTGCAGTGTCTTTTATGTACTGGATCTTGCAGCATCTCTTACAGTCGTGGCCAAAAATATTGGCGCCCTTGCAGTTTTTTCTAATAATGCACCATTCCTTCCAGAAAATTGTTGAAATTAAAAAATATTTTGGTATCCACATATGTATTTCTTTGGTTTGCAGTGGAATAAAACACAAAAAGCAGAAAAAATTACTAAGTCTTAGCTTATTCCACACAGAAATCCTTAAATGGCCCGGACAAAATTATTGGCACCTTTTAGAAGTACTTAGAAATAATTAGATTTCAAGCAGGTGATTCTTCTTCACTTTGGAATTGAACTCACCTGTGGTGAGTTGCAGGTGCTTGCAATATAAAAATCACTAATTCAACCAGTTTGAATAGAGAAAAGGACTCATTCTCCTGTTTTGTGTCACTGTGTGTACCGCAGTGAGCATGGAGAAAAGAAAGACAGCCAGAGAATTGTCTGAGGAGGTCAGACAGAAGATTGTAGCCAAGCATGGACAATCTCAAGGCTACAAATCAATCTCCAGAGACCTTGATGTTTCTATTTCCACCGTACGTAATGTTATCAGGATGTTTAAGGCCCATGGCACAGTAGCCAACCTCCCTGGACGTGGCCACAAGAGAAAACTTGATCAAAGATTGCAGCGCAGGATTGTTCGAATGGTGGAGAAAGCACCTCGATCAACTGCCAAACAGATTCAAGCTGACCTTCAGACACAAGGTACGACAGTTTCAACTCGCACCATCTGTCGCCAACTCAATGAAAGGGGGTTATATGGTAAGAAGCCCAGGAGGACCCCACTGCTGAGAGAGAGACATAAGAAAGCCCGACTGGGGTTTGCCAAAACACACCTGAACAAGCCAAAATCCTTCTGGGAGAATGTCCTGTGGACAGATGAGACCAAATTAGAGCTTTTTGGTAAAGCACATCATCTCTATGTTTACAGAGAACAAAATGAAGCCTTCAAAGAAAAGAACACCTTCCCTACAGTCAAACACGGAGGAGGTTCAGTGATGTTTTGGGGTTGCTGTGCTGCCTCTGGCACTGGGTGCCTTGAACGTGTGCATGGCATCATGAAATCTGGAGATTACCAGGCCATTTTGGAGCGCAACGTTGAACCCAGTGTCAGAAAGCTGGGTCTCCGTCAAGGTCATGGGTCTTCCAGCAGGACAATGACCCCAAACACACTTCAAAAGCACCCAGGAATGGTTCAAGACAAGACACTGGACTGTTCTGAAGTGGCCAGCAATGAGTCCAGATCTAAATCCCATTGAAAACCTGGGGAGAGATCTGAAAACAGCAGTTGGGAGAAGGCACCCTTCAAATCTGGGAGAACTGAAGCAGTTTGCACAAGAAGAGTGGGCCAAACTGCCAGTAGGGAGGTGCAGGAAGCTCATCCATGGCTATAGGAAGCGGTTGATTGCAGTTATGTTGACCAAAGGCTGTGCTACCAAATATTAAGACTAGGGTGTCAATAATTTTGTCAATGCCATTTCTTTTCATGTTCTGATTAAAAAGGATATATTAAATTCTGAATCAAAAACAAAGGTTCTGTAATATTAACAGAGAAATAAAGAATTGTGGAGACCAATACTGTACTGTTTTTAATTTCAACTTATGTTTAGAGGAAATTGTGAATTATTTGAAAAAGTGCAAGGGCGCCAATATTTTTGGCCATGACTGTATGTCCTGGGGTCTTGCAGTAGTATGTTTAAGGTACTGCATCTTGCAGCGTCTACGTACTGGCGTCTTGCAGTGGCTTTTAGGTACTGTCTCTTGCAGCATCTCTTATGTTCTGGGGTCTTGTAATGTCTTTTAGGTACTGTATCTTGCAGCATCTCTTACTGTATGTACTGGGGTATTGCAGTGTCTTTTAGTTACTGGACCGTGCAGCATTTCTTAAGTACTGGAGTCTTGCAGTGTCTTTTAGGTACTGGATCTTCGGAATCTCTTATGCATTGTGGTCTTGCAGTGTCTTTTAGCTACTGGATCTTGTGCCATCTCTCATGTAATGGCATCGTGAAGTCTTTTTATGTACTGGATCTTGCAGTGTCTTTTAGGTACTGGATCTTGAAGCATCTTGTATATGCTGGGGTCTTGCAGTGTCTTTTAGGTACTGGATCTTGCGGCATTTCTTAGGTAATGGGGTCTTGCAGTATATTTTGGGGACAGGATCTTGCATCATCTCTTATTTACTGGGGTCTTGCAGTGTCTTTTAGGTACTGGATCTTGCAGCATCTACGTAGTGGGGTCTTGCAGTGTCTTTTAGGTACTGGATCTTGGAGCATCTCTGATGTCCTGGGGTCTTGCAGTGTCTTTTAAGTGTAACTCCTTGTTACCCGGGGTTACTAGAATCCCAGTAAGACCTAGTGGTAGACAGGGAAGGCAGCTTGTGAAACTCCAGTTAAAAGGGCTTCACCCTGTCTCACTCTGTTCTCAGTCTCAGCTGAGACTGAGAGATGACATCATCAAATAGAACTGTCGCAGCTGCATAAGCCACACTGGAATCTGCAGCAGAGGGAGTTAGATAGAACTTTGGGAGTTTTCAAAGTAGTCAGTCTGCAGTTGGTTTTGAAGAGGAAGGAGCAGTTCCAGTTTTGCCTTCAAGTGGTGGAGACCACTGTTCGGGTCTCAGTGCCCCTCCCTCTGGGGGGGGAGTAAAGATCCCCATGTAGATTCCAGGGGCAATCCCCTAATTTCTGCAGAAGAAAGAAAGCTGCCTATTTCAGTTTCAGTCTGATTTTGGAAGAGTTGTACTTCGCCTGTGGGGCACCTGCAACAAAAGGGTGAGTGTTTGCTCTAATATGAGAGGGCAAAAAATGTGTTTCTTCAGCCTGGGATATGTGAAGAATTCTAGGAATTGGACTACTATTTGGGAGGCCTATAGGACTAGGACAAACAAATCGAGTAGTGTCAAAAGCTAGAGTGCTGTGTGAATTCGAATAATATTGTAGAGGGGGTGCAACAGTTCATCCACTGTTTAATCTACATTCAGAAGTTTCAGTTTTTCCAGAGAAATGGCCAGGTATGGGCTGTGGGAGCTGGAGGTGGGACCCCCCCCCCATCTTTAGTAACCAGGTCCATCGCTATGGATTTCTGCTGTGATTGCTACTTGCCTCATGCGCTTGGCCAGTGATGAGAGAAGTACCCAGACGTGGGTCGCAAATGGGAAAATCTCTCTTGGAGTCACGGACTCTAAGTGGTGTGGGGAGCCACAACAAGTGTAAGGAAAATTCTCTTTGTGAGATGGGAGTCAGAAGAAGTAAGAAGGAAATCTCTCTAGGAGTCGCAGACTCTAAGTGGTGTGGGGAGCCACAACAAGAAAGTGGGTTCATTCTTCCAGTGGACCACCATTCAAGTGGCCAGCAGGGAAGCCGGGCCAGTCAGGCTGTGTACCCAAAGCTTGTGCAAGTCTGGGCTGTGTGCCTGGTGGGTCCAGAGCCTGAAAACAGTCGAATTGGTTCATTCTTCCAGTGGATCCGCCTTGTAGTCTCTAATCTGCATTATCAGTAAATGTAGCCCCATGGGGGTCCATCTATACTTTGTTGTGTTCAGCTAGTTGTGAATAAAAGCCACACTGCAAAATCCCATTCCTGGTTCTGAACATTAGTTATTGCTTCCTGTGTTCAGATTTACTTGGGTGCCCCTGTGCAGAGTAGCCAAACCTAGGTCCCCTTGTGCCAGGTAACCTCATCCTCCCTGAACCCAGGTCACCACTAGGTATTGCTGCCAGCGCCAACAGCATGCCACCTGTCATTTTGGCAAAAAGGCAGGGGTGAGGGGTTACAAAAATGGAGGCACCGCTGGGATTTGTTCGGGAAGGAAGGTGCTTGGGCAAGGGGGCTAGCATTTTGGCTATCTGGCAGTGGGTAGCCCAAAAAGCTGAAGCAATTTCCCTAGTGTGTTGCTGTATGCTGTGAATCTTGTGCTGCTGTTTAAAAATGCCAACTGTTTACCAAGGAGCTGTAAAGCCAAAGAGTGTGCCCTTGTCGTGCATCATCAAAATTGTTTACAGCATTTTTGCCTGCTTTAAAAATTAACTGTGGTAAATAAAAGTGTGGAAGACTAGGGGTAGCAACAGAGAAATCATGCCCTGGACGTTTGAAATGCTTTTTAAAATGAATTCTTGTGAAGGTAAGTGTGGAAGACTAGGGGTAGCAAAAGGAAGATTATGCCCTGGATGTTGGAAATGCTTCCTGCGTGAATTGAGAGACTGCTGAGTTTAATGACTATGTTGTATGGCTGAAATGGGCTCCCGCCATGGAGTCAGTTGAAAGAAAAAAAAAAGTGCATTCTGCAGTTTAAATTTGCCTGCTCGACGATCGCCAGGAGGAGAGGAGCCCTCGCGAGGAAGAAGAGGTTCATTTGCATGGCGTTGTGTGGTTGGTCAGGCTGCAATCAGTCCCGCCTCTCAGCCAGCTCTACTGAGACTGCCTCAGCATTCGAGAGGGAGTGAGAGTGGAGTGCGTGTACTGGCAGTGGAGGAGCGTGGCGGAGTATTCAAAGCGCTGTAACAGTTCAAAAATTGACTTTTGAGTTTAAAATCGGGCTCAACCCGCAAATCGATCGTGGAAATAGTGAGTTTGGTGTTGAAAACTATGATCGCTAAGACTGCCCGCCCGTTTGTATACTGAGGCCTTCAAGAACTGGCTGCAGGCCGTTTTTCCCCATCGCAGCAAATTGCTACTGATCACAGTAAGTAAACCTTCAAGAAACTGCTCAAACAGTGATTTTCAGCTATGCCGTATAAAATGTGTGTGCAGCAGTGTAGTCACTTTGCAAGCAACGACTGTGTGAAGTCCTGCCAGCAAGTGCAAGTCTGTTAAGCAATTGAATGTGTGCATGAAAGTGGAAATTAGCCTCAGTTTAAAGTTTGCAGCCAGAGAGAGACTGTAGGTTGTAGCAAAAGTGCAACACTAGTAAAAGCAGGCAATCCTGTGCCAAAACCTGAAGCTTTTAAGGGACTGTAATTAAATAAATGTTACCAGCATGTGAAAAGTCCAAGGAAAATCCTGTAAATGTGTGTAAAGCCAGAACAGAGCAAGTTGTGCAGTTTGAGTAAAAGTTATCAGTAGCTTGTGTAAATCAGGTGCGCAGTGGCGTGACCCAGATTCTAAATGTTGATGCACAGGAGTGCTGCCGCCGCCATTACAGGGTGGGGTAGTAAAGTAAACACAGCAGCAGAGGAGCCATTTTAAAACTACAGAGTGTGTTCAATAAAGTGGGACTTTCAGTTACAGTGAACTTTTGCTTGTTTTTCTACAGTTATGGCCTCAGGACCAGCTCGTTACCCGGATCATGCCCGGGTTGCAGTAACAGCAGCAGTAAATAGACTGAGAGATATTGAAAAGTGGTGCTATGGAGGGCAACTGCCTCCTGATGTGGCGATTCCTAATTATCCAGTGCGTGTATGCCAAATATGCTTGGGACCTGGAAGGGACGTCTTCATGATTCCTCACTGTGCTGGATGCCTACAAAAATATGGCTTGTATAAAGCACCTCCAATTCGTTTGGCCCCCACATGGACAAAAATTCAGGAATCTGCAGTTGGCAGCACACAGCACCAGGCGGAGCCTGTGGAGGAAGGTCCCTTGGGGGAGTGTGGCACAAAGCTACGGGGTGCAGAGTTAGAGACAGAATCAGAAGTTGAAGTTTTGGATGGTGGATCCCAGAAAGAAAGTTCGGATAAAGCATCAATAGACCCCTGGGTGGGGGGCCTAGCCCAAGTCTCTTAGGTGAAGATGAGATGCGGGAGGCCTTTGAATGGGAGGTGTCGACCTCCACACCTAGTGATGAATGGATAGTCTCGGGGGTGAGAACGACTGCTCACTCCTGGGCTCAGATCCTCAGTGAAGAGGAAGATGAGGGAGAACTTATGTGGCCTTGTGAGAAAGGAACGGGTACACAGCCTCAAGATCTTGCCTTGGAGGAATGTATTGAAGAAGGTGGTGATGCCACTGCCCTGGCTTTACAGGAGGAAGTAGTCAGGGATCCATTTCTAATTTACTTGAGGATGCAAAGCTGGCAAAACCAGGACTGGCCACCCCCAAGCCAAGCCAGCGGTCTCAGATTGACCAAAGCAAGTAAAGAGGAGAGACTGGTTCGTAGGAAGGCAAATGAAATCTATGGCATGACCTTTCCTACCTTTCCTCGGAAAGTCTGGGAAGAGATTGAGAACTGAAGGAAATCCGGGATCTGGGATGAAGCAATGAAAAGTGTGCATCCTGGGGCCAACCAACATGTAAAGAATAGACTGTTCCACGAAAATTATACCCAGTGGAAGAGAGGCAGGACACTGTTTATGGACAGAGTGAGAGCAGTGGACGGAGAGGGATGTGAAATCTCCCACTGTGTGAATTATGTGCGCCCAGACGGGGTAATAATTCAAGACCCTGATCCCCGGTACTATTGGCCTCAGTGCAAGGACCTCCCAGCAATTAAGCCCGTGCCTACAAAATGGAGAGCCGAGCAGTGGTAGTCAATACTGCCACACCAGACTGTGAAGTGCCTTTATTGATCCGCCAATATGAATAACCAAGGACTCAGGTGCTCCACATTCATCAGTCTACAGTGTACTGTCCTGTCCAGCAACCATCCACTGGCCCACCAGATGACTTCAGATCCAGAGAGGACACCATCCCAGCTGTTTCCTGTTCATCGCCTGGTAATCGGATGATGTCGGGCCAGCTGTTTTCTTTTTGTTCCTGTTCTAAGGTTCCGTCTCCAGAGATGACATCATCCCAGCTGTTTCTAGATGTGCCCTTCTGTGGTTCCCAGAAGATGTCCGCCCAGCTGTATCAGAAGAAATACTGCTAGGGAGAGTCTTCGGCTGCGGTGCAGGTCGGTGCCTAGTCTTGTACTACAAGTGGCTGGTAAGTCCGAACTTTTCTATCTTTATGACATTGCAGTCACACACCTACACTACAGACTTCAAAATGTGTGAACTGTCACAGAAGACTCTCTTCGGACTTTGGCCTGTTAGAACTGTGCTCACCGGCTCCGGCCCAGGAGAGACTCTTTATTGGACTAGCCTTCGGCCTTGTGGTCACTAGTTGGGACTTTAGGCACTCCATCCCCCAAATGTGTATTGTAAATAATGTCATTGTTGTATTCTAATGTACATATGTTTTCTACCTTTTTTCTAAAAAAAAAAAAAAAATCTTTTGGGATGTTGCAGTGTTTTGGTGGTAGGGGTTTTAGATAGACTGTGTATGCAGATTAGGAGTGTGTTTTGTTTTGTCTTTTTCTTACAGGTGTTCCTGGGAAGACAGAATAGAAGACAAGAAGAGGAGGAGGGGCTCATCGGAGTTCCTCGTCAGTGCTTTATTGTAGAAATTTAAAGTACTGTGGTGTTATTGTTAAGGTTATTGCTGTATTAACCCTTTCCTTCCACAGATGTGGTTGTGGGGGTAGGGAGGAGGCATTAATGGGTATTTTAATGTTGTGTGGTTGCAGGTTGCCCAAGGTCGGGGAGGTCCCCGGGTTGTTTTTTGTTTTTGAAATATTATGTTAGAGGCAGATAGGTTTTCCCTAGAGGGTTAGGGGGGATGGACAGGCTGTGGCCCTGACCTGCAGTAGGGATCGCAGTGCTGATTTATCAGGGCTATGCTCTGGATGATTCTACCAGAGCCACTGGGTGTCCATAGTAAGTGGATAGTGTAGAGGCTGATATGTCAGCTACAGCCCTCTAGGCCCTTAGTGTTGCCTGCCTGTGCTTGCACATGGTAGGAGGGGGCCTGATCACCCCCTCCGCAGGTAGCACATAGGGTGGGATGGCCTAAGGCTGGGTGCATAATGACTGAGGACAGTCATTTTCCTGGTCAAGGCCGAGTGTAACCCTTGTTACCCGGGGTTACTAGAATCCCAGTAAGACCTAGTGGTAGGCAGGGAAGGCAACTTGTGAAACTCCAGTTAAATGGGTTTCACATTTTCTCACTCTGTTCTCAGTCTCAGCTGAGACTGAGAGATGACATCATCAAATAGAACTGTCGCAGCTGCATAAGCCACATTGGAATCTGCAGCAGAGGGAGTTAGATAGAACTTTGGGAGTTTTCAAAGTAGTCAGTCTGCAGCTGGTTTTGAAGAGGAAGGAGCAGTTCCAGTTTTGCCTTCAAGTGGTGGAGACCGCTGTTCGGGTCTCAGTGCCCCTTCCTCGGGGGTGGGTAAAGATCCCCATGTAGATTCCAGGGCAATTCCTAATTTCTGCAGAAGAAAGAAAGCTATTTCAGTTTCAGTCTGAGTTTGGAAAGTTTGGAAGAGATGTACTTCGCCTGTGGGGCACCTGCAACAAAAGGGTGTTTGCTCTAATATAAGAGGGCAAAAAATGTGTTTCTTCAGCCTGGGATATGTGAAGAATTCTAGGATTTGAACTACTATTTGGGAGGCCTATAGGACTAGGACAAACAAATCGAGTAGTGTCAAAAGCTGGAGTGCTGTGTGAATTCGAGTAATATTGTAGCGGCGGTGCGACAGTTCATCCACCGTTTAATCTACATTCAGAAGTTTCAGTTTTTCCAGAGAAATGGCCGGGTATGGGCTGTGGGAGCTGGAGGTGGGAACACCCCCCATCTTTAGTAACCAGGTCCACCTCTACGGATTTCTGCTGTGATTGCTACTTGCCTCATGCGCTTGACCAGTGATGAGGGAAGTACCCAGACGTGGGTCGCAAATGGGAAAATCTCTCTAGGAGTCGCAGACTCTAAGTGGTGTGGGGAGCCACAACAAGAAAGTGGGTTCATTCTTCCAGTGGACCATCATTCAAGTGGCCGGCAAGGAAGTCGGGCTGTGTACCCAAAGCGCGTGCAAGTCCGGGCTCTGTGCCTGGTAGGTCCAGAGCCTGAAAACAGTAGAATTGGTTCATTCTTCCAGTGGACCGCCTTGTAGTCTCTAATCTGCATTATCAGTAAATGTAGCCTCATGGGGTCCATCTATGCTTTGTTGTGTTCAGCTAGTTGTGAATAAAAGCCACACTGCAAAATCCCATTCCTGGTTCTGGACATTACAGTTATTACTTCCTGTGTTTGGATTTACTTGGGTGACCCTGTGCAGAGTAGCCAAACCTAGGTCCCCTTGTGCCAGGTAACCTCATCCTCCCCGAACCCAGGTCCCCACCAGGTATTGCTGCCAGCGCCAACAGCATGCCACCTGTCATTTTGACAAAAAGGCAGGGGTGTGCGGTTACATAGGTACTGGATCTTGAAACATGTCGTATGTCCTGGGGTCATGCAGTGTCTTTTAGGTACTGGATCTTACAGCATCTCTTATGTCCTGGGGTCTTGTGTGTTTTAGGTACTGGATCTTGCAGCATCTACGGACTGGTGTCTTGCAGTGCCTTTTAGGTAGTATATATTGCAGCATCTCTTATGTCCTGGGGTCTTGCAGCGTCTTTTAGGTGCTGGATCTTGCAGCATCTCTGATGTACTAGGCTCTTGCAGTGTCTTAGGTACTGGAAGTTCTGCATCCCTTATGTACTGGGGTCTTGCAGTGTCTTTTAGGTACAGGTTCTTGCAGCATCTCGTATGTACTGGGGTATTGCAATGTCTTTGAAGTACTGGATCTTGCAGCATTTCATATGTACTGGGGTCTTGTGGTGTCTTTTAGGTTCTGGATCTTGAAACATATCGTATGTCCTGGGGTCTTGCAGTGTCTTCTAGATACTGGATCTTGCAGCATCTCTGATGTACTGGGGTCTTGCAGTGTCTTTTAGATACTGGAAGTTCTGCATCTCTTATGTACTAGGCTCTTGCAGTGTCTTTTAGGTACCGTATCTTGCAGCATTTCTTATGTACTAGGCTCTTGCAGTGTCTTTTAGGCACTGGATCGTGCAGCATTTCTTATGTACTAGGCTCTTGCAGTGTCTTTTAGGTACTGGATCTTGCAGCGTCACTTATGTACTAGGCTCCTGCAGTGTCTTTTTGGTACTGGATCTTGCAGCATCTCTTCTGTCCTGGGGTCTTGCAGTGTCTCTTAGGTACAGGATCTTGAAGCATCTCGTATATGCTGGGGTCTTGCAGTGTCTTTTAGGTACTGGATCTTGCAGCATTTCTTATATACTGGGCTCTTGCAGTATCTACTGGGGTCTTGCAGTGTCTTTTAGGTACTGGATCTTGCAGTGTATTTTAGGTTCTTGATCTTGCAGCATCTCTTATGTACTGGGGCCCTGCAGTGTCTTTTAGGTACTGGATCTTGCAGCATTTCTTAAGTACTGGGGTCTTGTAGTGTCTTATGTACTGGATCTTGCAGCACCTCGTATGTACTGGATCTTGCAGGGCATTTTAGGTACTGGATCTTGCAGCATCTCATGTACTAGGGACTTGCAGTGTCTTTTAGGTACTGGATCTTGAAGCATCTCTTATATACTGGTGTCTTGTAATGTCCTTTAGGTGCTGGATCTTACGGCATCTGTTATGTATTGGGGTCTCACAGTGTCTTTTTGTTACTGGAAGTTCTGCATCCCTTATGTACTGGAACTTGCAGTGTCTTTTAGTTTCAAGATCTTGCAGCATCTTTTATGTACTGCGGTTTTGCAGTACCTTTTAGGTACTGGATTTGCAGCATTTCTGATTTACTGGGGTCTTGCAGTGTCTTTTAGGTACTGGATCTTGTGGCTTGTCTGATGTACTGGGCCTTGCAGTGTCTTTTAGGTACTGGATCTAGCAGCATCTCGTATGTAATGAGGTCTTGCAGAGTCTATAAGGCACTGGATCTTGCAGCATCTGTGTACTGGGGTCTTGCAGTATCTTTTAAGTATTGGATCTTGCAGCATTTCTAATGTACTGGGGTCTTGCTGTGTCTTTTAGGTACTGGATCTTGCAACATCTGTGTACTGGGGTCTTGCAGTGTCTTTTAGGTACTGGATCTTGAAGCATTTCTTACTGTACTGGGGTCTTGCAGTGTCTTTTAGGACCTGGATCTTGCAGCATTTCTTATGTACTATGGTCTTGCAGTGTCTTTTAGGTACTGGGTCTTGCAGCATTTCTTATGTACTGTGGTCTTGCAGTAAGTACTGGGATCTTGCAGTGTTTTTTTAGGTACTGGATCTTGCTGCATCTTTGATGTACTGTGGTCTTGCAGTGTCCATTTGGTACTGGATCTTGCAGCTTCTCATATACTGGGGTCTTGCAGTGTCTGTTTGGTACTGGATTGTCCAGCATCTGTGATGTACTGGGGTCTTGCAGTGTCTTTCAGGTACTGGATCTTGCTACATTTCTTATGATCCTGGGTCTTGCAGTGTCTTTTAGGTACTGGATCTTGCAGTGTCTTTTATGTACTGGGGTCTTGCAGAGTCTTTTAGGTACTGGATCTTGCGGCATCATTTATGTACTGGGGTCCTGCAGTGTCTTTTTGGTACTGGATCTTGTAGCATCTCGTATGTACTTGGGTCTTACTGAGTCTTTTAAGTACTGGATCTTGCAGCATTTCTTATGTATTGGAGTCTTGCGGTATCTTTTACATATTGGATCTTGCTGCATCTCTTATGCAGTGTGGTCTTGCAGTGTCTTTTAGGTACTGGATCTTGCAGCATCTCTGATGTACTGGGGTCTTACACTGTCTGTTTGGTACTGGATCTTGCAGCTTCTCATTTGTACTGGGGTCTTGCAGTGTCTGTTTGGTACTGGATCTTGCAGCTTCTCATATACTGCGGTTTTGCATTGTCTTTTAGGTACTGGATCTACCAGCATCTCTGATGTACTGGGGCCTTGCAGTCTCTTTTAGGTACTGGATTTTGCAGTGTGTTTTATGTACTGGGGTCTTGCAGTGTCTTTTAGGTACTGGATCTTGTGGCATCTCTTATGTACTGGGGTCTTGCAGTATTTCTTATGTTCCTGGCTCTTGCAGTCTCTTTTAGTTACTGGATCTTGCGGCATCATTTATGTACTGGGGTCCTGCAGTGTCTTTTAGGTACTGAATCTTGCAGTATCTCTTATGGACTTGGGTCTTGCAGTGTCTTTTAGGCACTAGATCTTGCAGCATTTCTTATGTACTGGGGTCTTGCAGTGTTTTTTTAGGTACTGGATCTTGCAGCATCTCGTATGTACTGTGGTCTTGCAGTGTCTTTCAGGTACTGGATCTTGCAGCATCTGTGATGTACTGGGGTCTTGCAGTGTCTTTCAGGTACTGGATCTTGCAGCATCTATGCACTGGGGTCTTACAGTGTCTTTTAGGTACTGGATCTTGCAACATCTGTGTACTGGGGTCTTGCAATGTCTTTTAGGTACTGGATCTTGCAGTGTCTTTAGGGTACTGGGTCTTGCAACATTTCTTAGGTACTGGGGTCTTGCAGTAAGTCCCGGGATCTTGCAATGTTTTTTTTAGGTACTGGATCTTGCTGCATCTCTGATGTACTGTGGTCTTGCAGTGTCCATTTGGTACTGGATCTTGCAGCTTCTCATATATTGGGGTCTTGCAGTGTCTGTTTGGTACTGGATCTTCCAGCATCTCTGATGTACTGGGGTCTTGCAATGTCTTTCAGGTACTGGATCTTGCTACATTTCTTATGATCCTGGGTCTTGCAGTGTCTTTTAGGTACTGGATCTTGCAGCATCTCTGATGTACTGGGGTCTTGCAGAGTCTTTTAGGTACTGGATCTTGCGGCATCTCTGATGTACTGGGGTCTTGCAGTGTCTTTTAGGTACTGGATCTTGCGGCATCTCTTATGTACTGGGGTCTTGCAGTATTTCTTATGTTCCTGGCTCTTGCAGTCTCTTTTAGTTACTGGGTCTTGCGGCATTATTTATGTACTGGGATCCTGCAGTGTCTTTTAGGTACTGAATCTTGCAGTATCTCTTATGGACTTGGGTCTTGCAGTGTCTTTTAGGCACTAGATCTTGCAGCATTTCTTATGTACTGGGGTCTTGCAGTGTCTTTCAGGTACTGGATCTTGCAGCATCTATGATGCACTGGGGTCTTACAGTGTCTTTTAGGTACTGGATCTTGCAACATCTGTGTACTGGGGTCTTGCAATGTCTTTTAGGTACTGGATCTTGCAACATTTCTTATGTACTGGGGTCTTGCAGTAAGTACCGGGATCTTGCAGTGTTTTTTTTAGGTACTGGATCTTGCTGCATCTCTGATGTACTGTGGTCTTGCAGTGTCCATTTGGTACTGGATCTTGCAGCTTCTCATATATTGGGGTCTTGCAGTGTTTGTTTGGTACTGGATCTTCCAGCATCTCTGATGTACTGGGGTCTTGCAGTGTCTTTCAGGTACTGGATCTTGCTGCATTTCTTATGATCCTGGGTCTTGCAGTATTTCTTATGTTCCTGGCTCTTGCAGTCTCTGTTAGGTACTGGATCTTGCGGCATCATTTATGTACTGGGGTCCTGCAGTGTCTTTTTGGTACTGAATCTTGCAGCATCTCGTATGTACTGGGGTCTTGCAGTATTTCTTATGTTTCTGGCTCTTGCAGTCTCTTCTAGGTACTGGATCTTACGGCATCATTTATGTACTGGGGTCCTGCAGTGTCTTTTAGGTACTGGATCTTGTGGCATCTATGATGTACTGGGATCCTGAAATGTCTTTTAGGTACTGGATCTTGCAGCATCTCTGATGTACTGGGGTCTTGCAGTGTCTTTTAGGTACTGGATCTTTCGGCATCTCTTATGTACTGGGGTCTTGCAGTGTCTTTTAGGTACTGGATCTTGAGGCATCTCTTATGTATTGGGGTCTTGCAGTGTCTTCTAGGTACTGGATCTTGCGGCATCTCTTACGTACTGGGGTCTTGCAGTGTCTTTTAGGTACTGGATCTTGCAGCATTTCTTATGTATTGGGGTCTTGCAGTGTCTTTTAGGTACTGGATCTTGTGGCATCTCTTATGTACTGGGGTCTTGCAGTGTCTTCTAGCTACTGGATCTTGCAGCATCTCTTATGTACTGGGGTCTTGCAGTATTTCTTATGTTTCTGGCTCTTGCTGTCTTTTAGGTACTGGATCTTGTGGCATCATTTATGTACTGGGATCTTGCAATGTCTTAGGTACTGGATCTTGCAGCATCTCTGATGTACTGGGGTCTTGCAGAGTCTTCTAGCTACTGGATCTTGCAGTATCTCTTATGTACTTGGGTCTTGCAGTGTCTTTTAGGAACTAGATCTTGCAGCATTTCTTGTGTACTGGGGTCTTGCAGTGTATTTTAGGTACTGGACCTTGCAGCATCTCATATGTACTGAGGTCTTGCAGTGTCTGTTTGGTACTGGATCTTGCAGCATCTCTGATGTACTGGGGTCTTGCAGTGTCTTTCAGGTACTGGATCTTGCAGCATTTCTTATGTTCTGGGGTCTTGCAGCATCTTTCAGGTACTGGATCTTGCAGCATCTCTGATGTACTGGGGTCTTACACTGTCTGGTACTGGATCCTGCAGCTTCTCATTTGTACTGGGGTCTTGCAGTGTCTGTTTGGTACTGGATCTTGCAGCATCTCTGATGTACTGGGGTCTTACACTGTCTGTTTGGTACTGGATCTTGCAGCTTCTCATTTGTACTGGGGTCTTGCAGTGTCTTTTATGTACTATATCTACCAGCATCTTTGATGTACTGGGGCCTTGCAGTCTCTTTTAGGTACTGGATTTTGCAGTGTCTTTTATGTACTGGGGTCTTGCAGTGTCTTTTAGGTACTGGATCTTGCGGCATCTCTTATGTACTGGGGTCTTGCAGTGTCTTTTAGGTACTGGATCTTGTAGCATCTCGTATGTACTGGGGTCTTGCAGTATTTCTTATGTTCCTGGCTCTTGCAGTCTCTTTTAGGTACTGGATCTTGCAGCATCATTTATGTTCTGGGGTCTTGCAGTGTCTTTTAGGTACTGGATCTTGCGGCATCATTTATGTACTGGGGTCCTGCAGTGTCTTTTTGATACTGGATCTTGTAGTATCTCGTATGTACTTGGGTCTTGCAGTGTCTTCTAGGTACTGGATCTTGCAGCATCTCTTATGTACTGGGGTCTTGCAGTGTCTTTTAGGCACTAGATCTTGCAGCATTTCTTATGTATTGGGCTCTGGCAGTGTCTTCTAGGTACTGGATCTTGCGGCATCTCTTACGTACTGGGGTCTTGCAGTGTCTTTTAGGTACTGGATCTTGCAGCATTTCTTATGTATTGGGGTCTTGCAGTGTCTTTTAGGTACTGGATCTTGTGGCATCTCTCATGTACTGGGGTCTTGCAGTGTCTTTTAGGCACTAGATCTTGCAGCATTTCTTATGTACTAGGGTTTTGCAGTGTTTTTCAGGTACTGGACCTTGCAGCATCTCGTATGTACTGCGGTCTTGCAGTGTCTGCTTGGTACTAGATCTTGCAGCATCTCTGATGTACTGCGGTCTTGCAGTGTCTTTTAGGTACTGGATCTTGCAGCCTCTCATTTGTACTGGGGTCTTGCAGCATCTCCTATGTACTGTGGTCTTGCAGTGTTTGTTTGGTACTGGATCTTGCAGCTTCTCATATACTGGGGTCTTGCATTGTCTTTTAGGTACTGGATCTTGGAGCATCTCACAGATACTGGGGTCTTGAAGAGTCTTATGTACTGGATCTTGCAGCATCTCTTATATACAGGGGTCTTGCAGTGTATCTTAGACACTGGATCTTGCAGAAGCTCTAATGAACTGGGGTCTTGCAGTGTTTTTTTGTTACTGGATCTTGCAGCATCTCTTTTCTATTGGGGTCTTGCAGTGTCTTCTAGCTACTGGATCTTGCAGCATTTCTTATGTACTGGGGTCTTGCAGTGATTTTTAGCTACTGGATCTTGCAGAATTTCTTATGTACTGGTGTGTCGCACTATGTACTCGGGTCTTGCAGTTTGTTTTAGGTACTGGATCTTGCAGCATCTCTTATGTACTGGGGTCTTACAGTGTCTTTTAGGTACTGGATCTTGCTGCATCTCATATGTACTAGGGTCTTGCAGTGTCTGTTTGGTAGTGGATCTTGCAGCATGTCTGATGTGCTGGGGTCTTTGCAGTATGTACTGAATCTTGCAGTGTTTCTTATGTTCTGGGGTCTTGCAGTCTCTTTTAGGTACTGGGCCTTGCAGCATCTCTTATGTGCTGCAGTCTTGCAGGGTCTTTTAGGTACCGGATCTTGCAGCATCTCTTATGTACTTAGGTCTTGCACTGCCTTTTAGGTACTGGACCTTGTAGCATCTTGTTCATACTAGGGTCTTGCAGTGTCTTTTAGGTACTGGATCTTGTGTCATCTCTTATGTACTGGAGTCTGGCAGTGTCATTTAGGTACAGGATCTTGCAGCATCTCTTACGTACTATTGTCTTGCAGTGTCTTCAAGCTACTGCATCTTGCAGCATCTCTTATGTACTGGGGTCTTGCTGTGTGTTCTTTGAAGTACTGGATCTTGCTGAATTTCTTATGTACTGGTGTCTTGCAGTATGTACTAGGGTCTTGCATTGTCTTTTAGGTACTGGATCTTGCAGCATCTCATATATACTGGGGTCTTGCAGTGTCTTTTAGGTGCTGGATCTTGAAGCATTTCTTATGCACTGGGGTCTTGCAGTGTCTTTTAGGTACTGGATATTGCAGCATCTCTGATGTTCTGGGGTCTTGCAGTGTCTTAGGTACTGGATCTTGTAGCATCTCGTATGTCCTGGGGTCTTGAAGTGTCTTTTAGGTACTGGATCTTGCAGCATCTCTTATGTGCTGGGGTCTTGCAGTGTCTAAGGTACAGGATCTTGCAGCATCTCTTATGTACTGGGGTCATGCAGTGTCGTTTTGGTACTGGATCTTGCAGCATCTCATCTACTGGATCTTGTAGCATCTCTTGTATACTTGGGTCTTGCAGTGTCTTTTAGGTACTGGATCTTGCAGCATCTCATATGTCCTGGGGTCTTGCAGCATCTTTTAGGTGCTGGATCTTGTAGCATTTCTTAAGCACTGGGGTCTTGCAGTGTCTTTTAGGTACTTGATATTGCAGCATCTCTGATGTTCTGAGGTCTTACAATGTCTATTATGTACTGGATCTTACAGCATCTCATATACTGGGGTCTTACAGTGTCTTATGTACTGGATCTTGTAGCATCTCATATGTCCTGGGGTCTTGCAGTGGCTTTTATGTACTGGATCTTGCAGCATCTCTTATGTACTTGCGTCTTGCAATGCCTTTTGGGTACAGCATCTTGTAGCATTTCCTATGTACTGGAGTCTAGCAGTGTCTTATGTACTGGATATTGCAGCATCTACGTAGAGGTGTCTTGCAGTGTCTTTTAGGTACTGTATCTTGCAGCGTCTCTTATGTACTGGGGTCTTGCAGTGTCTTTTAGGTACTGGATCATGCAACATCCCTTATGTACTGGGGTCTTGCAGTGTGTTTTAGGTACTGTATCTTGAATCGTCTCATGTACTGGGGTATTGCGGTGTCTTTTAGTTACTGGATCGTGCAGCATCTCGTATGTACTCGGGTCGTGCAGTGTTTTTTGAGGTACAGGATCTTGCAGCATCTCATGTAATGGCATCGTGAAGTCTCTTATGTACTAGATCTTGCAGTGTTTTTTTTTTTAGGTACTGCATCTTGCAGCATTACTTATGTCCTGGGGTCTTATAGTGTCTGTTTGGAACTGGATCTTGTGTCATCCCTCATCTAATGGCATTGTGAAGTCTCTTATGTACTAGGGTCTTGCAGTGCCTTTTAGGTACTGAATCTTGCAGCATCTCTTATGTACTAGGGTCTTGCAGTGTCTTTTAGGTGCTGAATCTTGCAGCATCTCTTATGTACTGGGGTCTTGCAGTGTCTTTTAGGTACTTGACCTTGCAGCATCTCTTATGTATTGGGGTCTTGTAGTGTCTTTTATGTACTGGATCTTGCAGCATCCCTTATGTCGTGTGGTCTTGCAGTATATTTTAATTACTGGATCTCGCAGCATCTACGTAGTGGTGTCTTGCAGTGTCTTTTAGGTACTGGGCCTTGCAGCATCTCTTATGTACTGGGGTCTTGCAGTATGTTTAAGGTACAGCATCTTGCAGTGTCTGTAAAATACTGTATCTTGCAGCATCTCTTATGTCCTGGGTTCTTGCAGTATGTTTAAGGTACTCCATCTTGCTGTGTCTGTTAGGTACTGTGTCTTGCAGCATCTCTTATGACCTGGTGTCTTGTAGTGTGTTTTAGGTACTGGATCTTGCAGCATCTATATAGTGGTGTATTGCAGTGTCTTCTAGGTACAGTATCTTGCAGCATCTCTTATGTACTGGGGTCTTGCAGTGTATTTTAGGTACTGGATCTTCAGAATCTCTTATGAATTGTGGTCTTGCAGTGTCTTTTAGGTACTGGATCTTGTGCCATCTTTCATGTAATGGCATCGTGAAGTCTCTTTTAGGTACTGTATCTTTCAGCATCTCATGTACTGGGGTCTTGCAGTGTGTGTTAGGTACTGGATCTTGCAGCATCTCCTGTCTACTGGTGTCTTGCAGTGCATTTTTAGGTACTGAACTTTCAGCATTTCTTAACTACTTGGGTCTTGAAGTGTGTGTTAGGCACTGGATTCTGCATCTACGCAGTGGTGTCTTGTAGTGTCTTTTACGTATTGGATCTTGCAGCATTTCTTATGTACTCAGGCATTGCAGTGTCTTTTAGGTACTGAATCTTGCAGCATTTCTCATGTACTCAGGTCTTGCAGTGTCTTTTAGGTACTGTATCTTGCAGCATCTCTTATGTACTGGGGTCTTGCAGTGTCTGTTTGGTACTGTATTTTGCAGCATCTCCTATATACTGGAGTTCTGCAGTGTCTTTTAGGTACTGGATCTTGCAGCTTCTCTTATGTACTGGGGTCATGCAGTGTCATTTAGTTACTGGATCTTGTAGCATCTTGTATGTCCTGGGGTCTTGCAGCATCTCTTATGTACTGGGATCTTGTGGTGTCTTATGTACCGGATCTTGCAGCATCTATGTACTATGGTCGTGGAGTGACTTTTAGGTACTGGATCTTGGGGCATTGCTTATGTAATGGGGTCTTGCAGTGTATTTTAGCTTCTGGATCTAGCAGCATTTCATATGTACTGTGGTCTTGTGGTGTCTCATGTACCGGATCTTGCAGCATCTATGTACTATGGTCGTGGAGTGACTTTTAGGTACTGGATCTTGGGGCATTGCTTATGTAATGGGGTCTTGCAGTGTATTTTAGCTTCTGGATCTAGCAGCATTTCTTGTGTACTGGGGTCTTCTAATGTCTGTTTGGTACTGGATCCTGAATTATTTCATAAGTACTGGCGTCTTGCAGTGTCTTAAGTTCTGGATCTTGCAGCATCTCTTATGTACTGGGGTCTTCCAGTATCTTTTAGGTACTGGATTTTGCAGCATTTCTTATGTACTGGGGTCTTGTGGTGTCTTTTAGGTACTGGATCTTTAAACATGTCATATGTCCTGGGGTCTTGCAGTGTCTTTCAGGTACTGGACCTTGCAGCATCTACAGACTGGTGTATTGCAGTGTCTTTTAGGTAGTATATTTTGCAGCATCTCTTATGTACTGTGGTCTTGCAGTGTCTTTCAGGTACTGGATCTTGCAGCATCTCTTATGTTCTGGGGTCTTGCAGTGTATTTTAGCTTCTGGATCTTGCAGCATTTCTTATATACTGGGGTCTTGTGGTATCTTTTAGGTACTGGACCTTGCAGCATCTAAGGACTGGTGTCTTGCAGTGTCTTTTAGGTACTGGACCTCGGAGCACCTCGTATGTACTGCGGTCTTGCAGGGTCTTTCAGGTACTGGATCTTGCAGCATCTCTCATGTCCAGGTTCACAGAGTCTTTCAGGTACTGGAACGCACAGGATCTCATGTACTGTGGTCTTGCAGTGTCTTTTAGGTACTGGATCTTGCAGCATCTCTTGTGTACTGGGGTCTTGCAGTATGTACTGGGGTCTTGCATTGTCTTTTAGTTACTGGATCTTGCAGCGTCTCGTAAGTACTGATGTCTTGCAGTGTCTTTGAAGTACTGGAACTTGAGGCATTTCTTATGTAATGGGGTCTTGCAGTGTATGTTAGGTACTAGATGTAGCAGCGTTTCTTATGTACTGGGGTCTTGCATTCTCTTTCAAGTACTGGATCTTGCAGCATCTACGTAGTGGTGTCTTGCAGTGTCTTTTATGTACTGGATCTTGCAGCATCTCTTGTGTACTGGGGTCTTGCAATATGTACTGGGGTCTTCCATTGTCTTGTAGTTACTGGATCTTGCAGCATCTGTTATGTACTAGGGTCTTGCAGTGTCTGTTTGGAACTGGATCTTGTGGCATCTGTTATGTTCTTGGGTCTTGCAATGTCTTAGGTACCGGATCTTGCAGCATCTCTTATGTACTGGGGAATTGCAGTGTCTGTTTGCTACTGGATCTTCTAGCATCTCATACGTCCTGGGGCCCTGCAGTGACTTTTAGGTACTGGATCTTGCAGGATGTCTTATGTACTGTGGTCTTGCAGTGTCTTTTAGGTACTGTATCTTGCAGCATCTCTCATATACTGGGGTCTTGCAGTATCTACTGGGGCCTTGTAGTGTCTTTTAGGTACTGAATCTTGCAGCATCTCTCATATACTGGGGTCTTGCAGTATCTACTGGGGCCTTGTAGTGTCTTTTAGGTACTGAATCTTGCAGCATCTCATGTACTGGGGTCTTCTAGTGTGTGTTAGGTACTGGATCTTCCAGCACCTACATAGTGGTATCTTGCAGTGTCCTTTAGGTACTGGATCATGCAATATCTCTTACGTTCTGTGGTCTTGCAGTGTGTTTTTGGTACTGGACCTTGTAACATCTAATATGAACTTGGGGCTTGCAGAGTCGTATGTACTGGATCTTGCAGCATCTCATATACTAGCATCTTGCAGTATGTACTGGGGTCTTGCATTGTCTTTCAGATACTGTATCTTGCAGTATCTCTTATGTACTTGGGTCTTGCAGTGTCTGTTTGGTACTGGATACTGAAGCATTTCTTAAGTGCTGGGGTCTTGCAGTGTCTTTTATGTACTGGACCTTGCAGCATCTCTTATGTGCTGGGGTACTGCCGTGTCTTTTAGTTACTGGATCTAGTAGCATCTCGTACATCCAGGGGGCCTGCAGTGACTTTTAGGTACTGGATCTTGCATTATTTCTTATGCACAGGGGAGTTGCTGTGTCTTTTACGTACAGGATCTTGTAGCATCTCTTATGTACTGGGGTCTTGCAGTATGCAATGGGGTCTTGCAGTGTCTCTTTGGTACTGGATCCTGTAGCATCTCTCATGTACTGGGGCCCTGCAGTGTTTTTAGGTACTGGATCTTCGGAATCTCTTGTGTATTGTGATCTTGTAGTGT
Organism: Neoceratodus forsteri; assembly: GCA_016271365.2. Classification (NCBI taxonomy): domain Eukaryota; kingdom Metazoa; phylum Chordata; order Ceratodontiformes; family Ceratodontidae; genus Neoceratodus; species Neoceratodus forsteri. The sequence goes on from JADMNL010000027.1 coordinate 13,480,158, forward strand.
CTTTTAGGTACTAGATCTTGTGCCATCTCTCATGTAATGACATCCTGAAGTCTCTTTTATGTACTGGATATTTCAGCATTTCTTAAGTACTGCACTCTTGCAGTGTATTTTAGCTTCTGGATCTTGCAGCATTTTTTATGTACTGTGGTCTTTAAATGTTTTTTAGGTACTGAACTTTGTCGCATCTCATTTGAGCCGGGGTCTCGCAGTGTCTGTTAGGTACTGTATCTTGCAGCATCTCTTATGTCCTAGGATCTTGTAGTGTGTTTAAGGTACTGCATCTTGCAGCATCTACGTAGTGGTGTATTGTAGTGTCTTTTAGGTACTGGATCTTGCAGTATCTCTTATGTACTAGGGTCTTGCAGTATCTTTTTGGTACTGTATCTTGCGGCATTTCTGATGTGCTGAGGTCTTGCAGAGTATTTTAGCTTCTGGATCTTGCAGCATTTCATATGTACTGGGGTCTTGTTTTGTCTTATGTACTGCATCTTGCAGCATCTCTTATGTACTGGGTTCTTGCAGCATCTTTTAGGTATTGGATCTTGCAGTATCTCATTTGTACTGGGGTGTTGCAGTGTCTTTTTGGTACTTGATGTTGCAGCATCTCTTATGTACTGGATCTTGCAGTATCTCATTTGTACTGGTGTCTTGCAGTGCCTTTTAGGTACTGGATCTAGCAGCATTTCTTATGTACTGGGATCTTGTAATGTCTGTTTGGTACTGAATCCTGAAGTATTTCATAAGTACTGGCGTCTTGCAGTGTCTTTCAGGTACTGGACCCTGCAGCATCTCTTATGAACCGGGGTCTTGCAGTGTCTTTTAGGTACTGGATCTTGCAGCATTTCTTATGTAATGGGGTCTTGCAGTGTATTTTAGGTACTGGAACGCACAGCATCTCTTATGTCCAGGGGTATTGCAGTGTCTTTCAGGTTCTGGACCTTACAGCAACTTTTATGTACTGGGGTTTTGCAGTGTCTGGTACTGGATCTTGAAGCATTTCTTATGTACTGTGGTCTTGCAGTGTCTTTTAGATACTGGATCTTGCAGCATCTCTTATGCACTGGGGTCTTGCAGTGGGCTTATGTACTGGATCTTACAGCATCTCTTCTGTACTGGGGTCTTGCAGTATCTTATGTATAAGATCTTGTAGCATCTCGTATGTCCTGGGGCCTTGCTGTGTCTTTTAGGTACTGAATCTTGCAGCATCTCTTACGTAATGGGGTCTTGCAGTATCTTTTAGGTACTGGATCTTGCAGCATCTCTTATGTCCTGGAGTCTTGTAGTGTCTGTTTGGAACTGGATCTTGTGTCATCCCTCATCTTATGGGATTGTGAAGTCTCTTATGTACTAGGGTCTTGCAGTGCCTTTTAGGTACTGGATCTTGCAGCATCTCTTGTGTACTGGGGTCTTGCAGTGTCTTTTAGGTACTGGGTCTGGCAGTATCTCTTATGTACTGGGGTCATGCAGTATGTACTGGGGTCTTGCATTGTCTTTTAGGTACTGCATCTTGCAGCATCTCTTATATACTGGGGTCTTTCAGTGTCTTTTTGGTACTGGATCTTGCAGCATCTCGTATGTTCTGGGGTCTCACAGTCTTTTAGGCACTGGATCTTGCAGCTTCTCTGATGTACTAGGGTCTTGCAGTGTCTTTTAGGTACTGGATCATGCAACATCTCTTATGTACTATGGTCTGGCAGAGTCTTTTAGGTACTGGATCTTGCAGAATCTCTTATGTCCCGGTTTTTTGCAATGTCTTTTTGGTACTGCATCTTGCAGCATTTGTGTACTGGGGACTTGCAGTTTCTTGTGTACTGGATCTTGCAGTGGCATTTAAGTACTGGATCTTGCAGCATCTCTTATGTACTGGGTCTTGCAATGTCATTTAGGTACTGGATCTTGCAGCAGCTCATATGTTCTGGGGTCTCTCAGAGTCTTTTAGGTACTGGATCTTGCAGCATCTCGTATGTACTGAGGTATTGCAGTGTCTTTTAGGTACTGGATCTTGCAGCATCTCTGATGCACTGGGGTCTTGCAGTGTCTTTTAGGTACTGGATCTTGCAGCAGCTTGTATGTTCTGGGGTCTCGTGGAGTCTTTTAGGTACTGGATCTTGCAGCATCTCGTATGTACTGAGGTCCTGCAGTGTCTTTTAGGTACTGGATCTTGCAGCATCTTGTATGTTCTGGGGTCTCGCAGAGTCTTTTAGGCACTGGATCTTGCAGCTTCTCTGATGTACTAGGGTCTTGCAGTGTCTTTTAGGTACTGGATCATGCAACATCTCTTATGTACTATGGTCTGGCAGAGTCTTTTAGGTACTGGATCTTGCAGAATCTCTTATGTCCCGGTTTCTTGCAATGTCTTTTTGGTACTGCATCTTGTGGCATTTGTGTACTGGGGACTTGCAGTTTCTTGTGTACTGGATCTTGCAGTGGCATTTAAGTACTGGATCTTGCAGCATCTCTTATGTACTGGGTCTTGCAATGTCTTTTAGGTACTGGATCTTGCAGCATCTCATATGTTCTGCGGTCTCACAGAGTCTTTTAGGTACTGGATCTTGCAGCAGCTCATATGTTCTGGAGTCTCTGCAGAGTCTTTTAGGTACTGGATCTTGCAGCAGCTCGTATGTTCTGGAGTCTCGCAGAGTCTTTTAGGTACTGGACCTTGCAAAATCTCTTATGTCCTGGGGTCCTGCAGTGTCATTAGCTACTGGATCTTGCAGCTTCTTTTAGGTACTGGATCTTGCAGTATCTCTTATGTCCCAGTTTCTTGCAATGTCTTTTTGGTACTGCATCTTGCAGCATGTGTGTACTGGGGACTTGCAGTTTCTTATTTACCAGATCTTGCAGTGGCATTTAAGTACTGAATCTTGCAGCATCTCTTATGTACTGGGGTCTTGCATTTTTTTTGGTACTGGGTCTTGCAGCATCTCGTATCTACTGGGGTCTTGCAGAGTCTTTTAGGCACTGGTTCTTGCAGCATCTCTTATGTACTGGGTCCTGCAGTGTCTGTTTGGTACTGGATCTTCCAACATCTCTTATGTCCTGGTTTCTTGCAATGTCTTTTTGGGACTGCATCTTGCAGCATTTGTGTACTGGGGACTTGCAGTGTGTTTTAGGTACTGGATCTTGTGGCATCTCTTATGTAACGGGGTCTGGCAGTGTCTTTTAGGTACTGAATCTTGAGGCACCACAGAGGGAATGAAGTGTTCAAATAGTCATATGGTGTTCAGTGTTACAGTAGCAGTGTACACTTCCTGCACACTTCATTTCATAATGCAGTCTCCAGCAGTGTTTAATTAGTGCATCTTCAGGTCTCTGTTGGTGTACATGCAGTGCTGACACAGTGTGTGCGAATTATGCTAATTAGCACTGTAAAAGTACTGCAATTAGCAGTGTTTTGTCATCAACACTGCCTGAAGCAGTGTTGGTGCAGCAATACTGGTTGAAGCAGTGTTATGTCAGCAACACTGCCTTAAGCAGTTTTGCACTGCTTTGTCAGTGTGTGCGAATTATGTTAATTAGCACTGCAATCTCACTGTAAAAGTACAGCAAGTAGCAGTGTTTTGTCATCAACACTGCCTGAAGCAGTGTTGGTGTAGCAATATTGGCTGAAGCAGTGTTGCATAGCTTTTTTCAGTGTGTGCGAATGTTAATTAGCACTGCATCAACACCTGTAGTGCACTTCAGTGTGCAGTGTGATTTTAGTAGCACTCCTGTCAGCAGTGTTGCAGTTCTGTTTCAGTGTATTAGGCTGCATTAAAGATGGCATTGCATAAAATTCAACAAAAACACAAGTATTCATCTACAAGTATCTACAACCTCAGCAGAGGAAGCTTTGCTTAAGGGTTCCTGAGTGAGAAAGTTGTCTGTGAATTCCAGAGAAGATGGAGATCTTGGGGGCTATGTCTATAGGAGGTACTAAAGTCTGTTACCCCATGTTTGACTCAAAGTCACAAGGAAGGGGAGTGGACATTTAGTTAAAGGAATGACCACCAATGGTTCTGGTTTGCAGAAAATGGATTTGTGAAAAATGGATGGCACTGGTCTGCAAAAAATGGTATGGGAGCCTCCCTGATATGCAAGGCCTCACCAGTATTTCCAGGTTTATCTTCAAAAGGAAAAGAGAGCCTCTTCAGATTGGAAGCACATGCACGATAAAGAAAATGATTTTCGGTATCAAGCGGCTGTTCGAGTGAAGTAAGTGTGTGTGTGTGTGTGTGTGTGTGTGTGTGTGTGTGTGTGTGTATGTATATCTATAATGGGATTATCAATTGCATTGGACAGACACCATTAGGTGACCGTAGGTATATCAGAGTGCAACCACACACCTGCATTTTTACTCCCCTCCAAAACAATTATGCCATTTTATAAGATAGATAACCCACTGTGGGGAGTGCGGCCATGCAATGATATATGCACAGCTTGGGTGGTTGATGCACTTGGCCTGCGGCTTCATGTGTAACAACTCATACCAAGGTGTGCGTATATCAGAGCATGACCGCACACCCTACAGTGGGTTATCTATTACACACACACACACATATGAGATAGTACTTGTTGCAAAACAAAAACACTACATTAATGCAGGCATTAGAATGCAAAGCACACAAAGCAAGAAAACGAAAAACAGGGCTTGAGCTTCACGAGTCTTGGGCAAATTGGCTGTGTGGTGTTCCCTGCAGTTCCCAACCTTAATACCCATCCCATATCCCCTAGCCTATAGCTTCCTTTCTAAAGCACAAGGTACAGCTCCAACCCAGTGCCTCCCATAGCAGCCATTCATACCTGTAAAACAAGAACAGCAATGGGCTCACAAAGGATCTGCAGCTTGTTATGAACTACTATATGACAAACAATGTAGGGTAAACAAAAAAACAATACTTATCTGATACATATGGTCAATGTCCTCCTACTCCTGGTCAATGTCCTGTCAGACCTGTAGATATAAAAGGAAAATGGGTCAGTATGAAAAATAAAAATATTGATCAGCTGGGTCAGGTGGTAAGGCTCTGTAGGTGTTAAAATAAAAAAAAAGTGGGTTGGGGGAGGGATACCAGACCTGTACCACACCATCAACCTGGCTTTTTGAGTGGACTCTGTCACTTAGGGGATATCATGGTTGGGGGAAGGAGGAAGACTCGTTGCCCTTGTGCCCCTAAAACTGATCTTTTTTGGAGGTAAGAGGTCATGTTGCTCCACACATCAACCAACACAGGGCAGGATAAAGACACCAAAGGACAGAGATTCAAGGCACAATGAATGCTTCCCTGGTGGTGTAGTGGATCCCCCCTCCATTTTCCCAATCTGCCTGTAGAATACATAGGAACATAGGTATGTGGCGGCAGAAAGGGACTGCAAGCCCACCTAGTTTTCCCAGTTTGCCTAGATATCCACTAGGCCTTTTCTGCAGTCCCCCCCCTCATGCCAGTTGCCCTCTGTGCTTATCCCATGCCCTTGTGAACCCTCCCACCATTTCCCTCAGCAGCCCATTCCAGTTGTCCACCACCCTCTCACTGAAGAAGTACTTACTATTCCTTCCTCTAAATTCCCTTCCCCCACCAATTTAGAATTTCCAGCTACTATCCATTGCAGTATAGCACACCACAGCAGACCAACTGTGACCATCACTAGGAAGATATCCACAGCAACAACCAGTCCCAGAACTCCCTGCAGCTGGCACCAGAGCAACAGGCAATAGAAGTTCCAATGGCCTGCAGTGCACATTTGAGCTTCCACAATCTCTGATTAGATGCTTTCCACTTCTGCTCTTCTCTAGGGACTAAGTCAGTCCGTGACAGAACTTCGCCCAGAAGTACAGTGGGGCCAGTAAACAAAAGATGAGAGACTATATAAACTCTTAACATGCACTGTAGGACAATCTCCCACTGCAAAGGACTCCAGGATCTGCTGCAAATGAAGGTGTCAGTGCAGAATCAAGCAAAATCAGTTCATTATAATCCACTACACTATAGCACACAGCAGGCAAACCAAAATGGCTCCAAATGCAAAGTTCACATTGGCACCAGACTCACACTTGTGTGGGACCCTTGACGCAATGGCGGAAGATGTGTAGCTATAATGCTTCACTCCATGGGTAATGGGATACTGTTAAGACAGTTTGTTGAATGGTTCCCCTTATAGGACTAAGTCAGTGTTGATGTTCAAAAATGGTGGGGGGGAACCAAAAAATACTCCACTCAGGCTGTTGTAAAATTTCTCAATGTTCTTTATTTATTTTTGTTAATTGCCCTGACGTTTCGCATTCTTGTGCTTTTTCAAAGGACTTTTCATATATTCTGTAGGAATAATAGATAAATATTGTTTATAAATCTTACACTTTTGAATTCCATTTCTTTTCATTATTCTTCTTTTAAGGTTTTCTATTATACTTCATTACCACTGTGCTTCTTTCCCATACTACTTATAGTACACACTCTGTACTCTATTCACTCTTATAACTAAAACTTTACAAAAATAATATACAGTAATAAAGAATATGTACCCTGCATTCGTGCTTTGTTTCCACACTGGCCAGACACTTTTTACTTCTGCCTTTGCCTGTTCTACTGATTCTTCATGGCAAGGAATTGCACCAAACTTGTGTCTTAACTATAATAATATAAACAATATGTGAAAATGCCTTCAGCAACCTTATTTAGCAGGTTATCTTCAATACAATAATCAAACAACTTTCTCTTATTGCTACCTTTTCTGTTATAACAGTGTACCATTTTAAAATATCTTAATTGGCTACATTTTACCTTTTGTAGCTTTATCTTTCAGCTCAGCATGTTCAGTTTCCTTTGTTCTTTGTCTTCCTTGAATTTTAGGTTCTGTTTTTAAAACATTTAAAGTTTTAATACAATCAAATTTCTTGGTAACTATTTAAACACTTCTACATTGTGTCTTTACCTGTATAACTGGTTTTAACACTTTTTACTCTCTTTTGTGCTGAACGTTGTTTCCAACTCCTTATTTCTTTATTTTTTTATTTAATTGTCAGTCCCTAAAAAGAGAATCAATCCTTTCAGTACCCTTCAATATTTTGTTTTTTCAGTCCTATTAATCTTCAATTGTATGTTACCATCTCACTTTACCTGGCTGGTATGTGTAGATACTTTGAGCATAGTGTTAAAAGTCACCTTCAATTCTTTCTTTAGCTTTATTATGTGAGCCCTGTATCTGTATGTAAAGAAAATAAGCTCTTTTAGTCACATTTTAAATTTATTTGACTTAGCCACAGCTCCTAGATATCTAAATATTTGTCTTTTTCTTACCTTGTGCTGATTCTGTTGTTCCTTGAGTTGTTTGGTGCAGCTACTGTATGTATATGTGTGTGTGTGGTGCAAACTCTCTTGTTAAATACCTCTCGGCCTGATCACCACATGCAAATTCACCTGCAATGGATGAGCTCCAATTAAGCTCAACTCATGGTCGCTTAGCAACCTTTGTTGTGATCAGGCCATTGCCTGGCCACAGTGTGTCTTTTATTTATTTATTTATTTACTCATTTCTATGTTTAGTTTATTGAGAAACTAATGATGCCTTGAGGTGTTGGGTTTTCTTAATAAGTTGTGATTCTTCAATGTGCTTAAGTTTGTGTTTAGTTAATGTGTTCTTTATATGGGGGGATAGTACTATGGGGGTGGGGGGAAGGACCTCAGAATGTGAAGTGTTCTTAACTTTATAATTTCTTACTTTACCATGTTTTTGTTAAAATTTACATGCATATCCCTTCTTTTTCATGAGCATTCAACTAATTGTGATGTTACTTTCATGTTTCTGACATATAATTTGTTGATGGAATGTTGCTATCTTCTTCTATTAGATTCCCATATACCATTGTATTTTAAAGTGGAGGACAATTTTCATTACGGCTTACTAGTCACATTTTATCATGTTGCCATTCTGTTTTTAGGAAAAAGAACCCATTTTGTAAAATATTCATTTTTTAATGTGTCTAACCTTACTATTTTATGTTTGTTTTTTAATTTTTAGTTTTTTGTCCATGGAGGCATACTCCCTCTCTCTTACTTATTTTAACATTACCAACAAGCATTCCAGCTTGTGTCCTTGTCCATCCCTATATTTCTTTCTATATTTCTTTGTATCTGAAAATCCATTTCATTTCTGCTCTGTCCAACTATTTTTGATAGTCCCCTCCCTTACTGGTTTTTGGATTTGTTCAAGTCCCCAGAATCTGAGTGAGGCTCCCTATGTCCTTGTTCAGCGAAGTGATTTGCTACCTGTGATTTTTCTTCCTGTCTTCTAATATCCCTTTATGTTCTTGTATCGTGTTTTTAGAGCTCTGGTCATTTGCCCCACATATAAGTGGTCACATGGACACTGTAATACATATATTACCCCTCTGTTATACAGTCTATATGTTGTCTTATAGGGTACTCTTTACCGTGTATGGGTGTTTAAACACTTCTTTTTGCTGGTATGGTTACATACCAAGCATCTCCCACAGGCACCATTCCAGATTTGAGGGGCTAGTAAAAGTTGCATCCTTGCTGTACTGGGATTTTAAATTGGGATCTTACTAGTTTGTCTTTAATAGTTTTAACTTTTTTTGCTGCAATAATGGGTCTTTCTTTAAATTCCATAGGGACTTGTTCCCCTACTGACATTATGTACCAGTGTTTGTTTATAATTCTTTTGATTTCTGTAAATCGATCATTAAACTTAGTTGTAAATACCACCCTTGGTTTCTGTTGTTTTTGTTTGGTTTGTAGAGTGTCTTGTCTAGTTACTGTCTCTATTCTTTGATTAGCTTTTTTTAAGTACGGACTTCTTGTTTTCCCTTTGTTGAAATCGATTTAGCATTACTTGTTTTTCTTTCTGAAAATCTTGTTCTTTAGTACAGTTTCTTTTCACTCTATCTATCTGTGAATAGGGGATGCTTTGTTTTAGTCTTGTTTCATGAAAACTTTTGCCATGTAGGAGTGTGTTCCTGTCTGTCGGTTTTTTGTATAAGCTTGTGAATAGTTGATTGTTTTCCTTATATATTTTGAGGTCAAGATATGATATTTCCATTTTATTATGTGTCATAACAAATTTTATGTTAGGATTAATGTTGTTTAAATAATTTAAAATTGTTCTAACCTCTGTATGGTACCTTTCCAAACAAAAATCCATCATCTATATATCTATTCCATGTGTTGATATCAGTAAAAAATGGATTTTCTCTCTCATTTAATATATGTTCTTTTTCTAAATCGTACATAAAAGCATTTGCATAGGCAGGTGCCATTGTGCTTCCCATAGCAGTACCCTTACCTGTCTATAATACTCTGAGTCAAACTCAAAATAATTATTTGTCAATGTGATGTGTGCTAACTCATGTAGTATTTCTGTCATTGTATGCACTTGTGGGGCTTCTTGTGGTCAATAATTTGCCCATTGTTACATGACGCCATCTTCAGTATGGTATGGACATGTATAAGAAGCACAGTGGTAATGAAGTGTAATAGAAAACCTTAATAGAAGAATAATGAAAAGAAATGGAATTCAAAATGTAAGATTTATAAAGAATATTTATCTATTATTCCTTCAGAATATATGAAAAGCCCTTTGAAAAAAGCATAAGAATGCGAAACGTCAGGGCAATTAACAAAAATAAATAAAGAACACTGAGAAATTTTACTACAACCTGAGTGGAGTATGTTTTGGTCCCCCATTTTTCAACATCAACCCTTGACACAAGCCAGCCAGTGGGCATTGTGGTAACAAGGACTAAACCTTTAGATGCAGGTATATTAGGAGAAAAGGAATGCAAGGGAGATATTGAGTGTCTGAAAAGGGTGGATGGAGGGAGGGTAAAAGATGACCACCAAAAAGCAGAAATACTGAAAAAATACTTCTGTTCAGTTTTAAAAGGAGGGCTCAGGAAATGAGCCAGCATTAAGTAATAAGGATGGAGAGATCACAGAAAGGACACAGGTCCCTTTGCAAAAGAAAGGATCCTCATGGAACTGGCAGCAATAAGGCTATGGGCCAGACAGATGCACCCCTGGACACTGAGGAAGCTAAGGGAGGTGTTAGTAGGGCCTCGACTACCCTGTTCACCATGTCTTTGTAAATTGGTGACATGCCCAGGGATTGGAGGAGGGCTGATGTGGTCCCACTATACAAAAGTGTTAACAGGGAGGATGCAGGAACTACATACTGGTCAGTCTGACCACAACAGTGAGAAAGTAATGGAAATACTGCTGAAGAAAGAATAGTGGAACACCTGGTTGTCAATGATCTACCGGGAAGTGGGAAGGGAACATTGTTTAACCAGGAGTAGCACACTAAGTTGAAGCTCATTTCAAGATGCAACCTAGAGCACAAGGAAGTTAAGTAACTTGCTCAGGATCACACAGTATGCACTTAGACAGCTGTTGGATTCAAACCCAGGTCTCCAGATCTGTAGCTCAGAGCCTTTACCCAATGTCCTATACTGCCTCCAGGACCCAAGGCAGTTTTGTTTTATGGGAGAGAGGTTATGCCTGACAAACTTAACTGAGTTTTTTGACTGGGTAACAAGGAAGATGGATGGGGGAGGATGTGACCTACCCAGATTTCAGCAAGGCCTTTGCCACTTTGCCACATAGAAGGCTAGTAAATAAGCTGGAAGGCTTCGGGTGGGACAGAAAATAAGGTGGGTGGAGAACTGGTTGAAAGACTGAAACCAGAGGGTGGTGGTAAGGCAAATAGGGTGCATTCCAGGGTGGGAGTGGTGTGTCCCAGGGGTCGGTGCTGGGACCCATCCTTTTTTAATATCTATAGCAACAATTAACCCAGTTGCAATCAGGAGAGGAGAGCAGTTCTTTCCAGACCGGGGCTTGTCACTGGAAGGGGTCGGGGCAGGCATTTTGGGGCTGCATCGGTGGTGGGAGAGGATGGCATCACATCAGTGATCAACAAGAAAGCTCTTGTTTGTGGGGGACAGGCCATGCATACCGGGGCCACATCGGCCACAACTTTACAAGCCTGCAACTCAGGAAGGAGCAGCCAATCAGCGAATAGGGCACGAACCTTTGACTGTGTGACTGGGCCATAAAAGGCAAATGGTCCAGTCACAATCAGAGGAGGAGAGCTGTTCTTTGTTCCACATCACCCACCCTGGCCCCGACCTCTATTAAATGGTCAGTGAGGGTGGAGCCTTGGAGGAGGGCAAGTCGAGATTGGGTGAATTGGAACACTAGGAAGCTGGATTGCTATTGATTGGGGGAAAAGGGTTCTGTACATTGTGCTGCTTGGGCAACACTGTCTACTACCAGGAAGGGGCATAATGAAGCAGACTGTATAAATGACTGTGTATGTCAACTACATCTGAGGGAATAGGCAAACTGTGTGAATTGATTACTGCTAGGGCCTCTGAGCTGGCTAGTGTGGTGGGCTAATTTTGCTTGTGAACTGTCTACTACTAGGGTAGAAAACTGGCTACTGTCAAAAGAGGAAAACTGCTTGTAATTGGAGGGGCAAACGTCTTCGGTTTTAGTGTAACACTGACTGAATTATTTCTGTTAGAGGGCTGCATTGCTCACCTAAAATGAGGGTAGACTTGGGGGTGGCCAAAGCGGGCACCTTCAGTAGAGTGATTGGGTGTACAAGCTGTGGGTGGCAATAATATTAAATTGGGCATGGAGGTTCAGAGGGTGCCCAGTGTGTTTTCAGTTGGCAGGTCTTAGGGAAGAAGTAGAGGGGCTCAGAAGGCAGCTGGAAGGTGGGAGGGGTGGGGAGGAAAGGTGTGGAAAGGACCTCATGGGAGTAGACAAGGCCAATATGGCATAACCCAGGGAACAGGTGGACAAGGATCATATGGTTACTCAGGAGGGGTGGGGCACAAAATAAGCAATGTACAGAAATAATTTCATAGGGAGGTGGCTGACCAGAAGGAGGGGGGACAGGAGATAGCAAGTCAGGGGTAAGTATCACACTTACTAATCGATTCACCCTGCTATATCCAGGAGATGAGGTGGAGAGGCTGGCGGGAGGAGGGGAGCAGGAAGACAGAGAGGGTTTGGTCAGTAAGCTGGGGGATGGGGCAGGAGAAAGCCAGATCCACAGAAGGGAGGGGGGAGAGCATTAGCCTAGGTGGGAGGGGTGGGGAGGAAGGGGAGTGCAGAGTAAGCCAGGGTGGGAGGAGGGAGGACTAGGGTCGGGCAAGCATCCAGGTTAGGGAAGTCAACCAAGGATAAGGAATACTCTAGATAGGCCAGCTTCAGGGCAGGAGAAATCAGATGAGGTGGAGAGGAGGGGGGAAGATGGAGGGTAGGGAGAAACACAGCAGATGGGGTGAAGGATGCAGAACTTGGGGGGAAGGTAAGGAGGAAAGCAGTAGAAGGGAGCCTGGGTGGGGGATCTGAGGATACCAGCCCAGAAAGAGAGTCCACAGAGATCTGGGGGGCAATCTGTGCCACCCAGGAGGTTGGTGGGGTGAGGAGCAAGCTGGGAGCTACAGGTAGAAGAATGAACATGGTAGGACAAGCACAGGCTTGTGATCCCGAGCCAAGGGGGGCAAGAGAAGTAAGCTGGGGGTTGATGACAGAAGGAAGAGCCTGGACAAAATCTAATGGGCCAATAAAGTGGGGGGGGTAAAGGTGATCCTGCTTGGTGACTCCATGACCTGGGGCATCCAGTGGGAGGGGGTGTTGGAGGGGAAAAAGCAGCCCAGTCAAGGCTAAATGTATCCCAGGCCTATCCGTACACAAGGCCAAATTCCAACTATACTCAATAGCATTGGAATGAGAGGAATCCCCAGACTTCCTAAAACATCTGAGAACAAATGACTTAGAGGGGAACAATAAACTAGAAATCCAGGCGAGATTCTGGGAACTGGCCAGGGTTTACCACTCTATAGGAAGCGCAATCTCCTTCTTTGAGATTATGCCAGTACCTAGGGTGTCTGGGGAGACCAAACATAAACTTAGAGGTGTGAACCAGTGGCTCAGGGATTGGCGCAGGGCAGAAGGGTATGGGCTAGTGGGGGACTGGGGGATACATGGGAGGACAAGGGGTTATATGCCAGGGATAGGCTACACCTCAACTTGGAGGGGAGGGAGATCTTGAAACTAAAACTTTCTGGATTCATAGTTGAGAGGTGGAGTTTAAACTTGTAAGGGGGGGTTAAGTAAAAGAGTGGCTCCAGGAGGGCTGCTTGAGGGTCCAGGTCTAGGGCATGAAAAGAAGGCAGGTGACTGCAATGTAAATCCATCCAGAGCTGTGCAAGAAAGGGCATCTAGGGACTGCTCAGGGCCGAGATGACTGGAGAAGGGAGAGGGGTCGGGGTGGAAGACAGCCCTGATCAGTGCTAGGTGCATGGGCAACAAAATGCCCAAGCTCCAGACGATGCTGGTTGAGGACTCAGTGGATGTTGCAGCAATTATTGAGACATGAGTCACTCAGAAAAATTGCTGGGACCTAAATTTGGTGGACTACAAAATATTCAGGAAGGACAGAGGAGAGGGAAGAGGAGGGGGTGTAGCGCTGATAGTCAAAAATGACATTGTGGTTAGTGGAGTGGAGGAGGCTGTAGGGTGGTAGAGGAGATCTGGGTAACCCTACAAATGAGGGGAGGTAAAAGATTGAAAATAGGGGTGGTGTACAGACCCTCTCAACGATGGAAGAGGCCCTGGAGGACAAACCAGTTGAGAACATCAAGGGGCACTGTGACCGTGGAAAGGGTATGGTGATGATCAAGAGTGACCTTAATATGCTGGGGACAGACTGGGACACTATGGCATCCTCTGTGGCCAGGGAACAGAGACTGATGGATGTGTTCCAGGATGCCTTCCTGGTCCAGCAGGTGGGGGAACCTACTAGGAAGGAGCGGATACTGGATGTTGTCCTAGCAGACAGTGATCAGATAAAGGGCCTGGAGGTATGCAGTCCACTGGCAGGTGGTGATGCCACTACGGTCTGCTTTCTGCTGTATCTGGGGGGACAGGATAACCATTCTAATACAGTAGTAGTGGACTTCAGGAGGGCGGACTTCGTGGGCATGGGCAGGATTCTACAGGGGAGCTTGGACAAGATTAGGCCGGACATGGATGCTGGCAGCTTGTGGGAGGCCATTAAGAAGGGGGTGCAGGAGACTACTAACTCCTGTACAAAGGTGAGGCGTAAGCATGGTAGAGCCAACAAGCTGTGTTGGTGGACCAAGGAGGTGCAGGTGGCGGTGAGGGATAAAAAGTCTGCCTAAGCATGTTTTAAGTGCTCTGGGGGGGATAGGGAGAGGGGTATGAGTTGATGGCTAGAAGAGTCACCACAGTGGTGAGGAGAGCCAAGGTGAAGAGGGAGCAAAACCTGGCTAGGGATATCTGGAGGGGGGAAAAGGGATTCTATAGATACACAAGGGAGAATAGAAAAGGGACGGCACAGATCAGCTTGATTAGGACTGAGGAGGGATGGACTCAGGAGGTGGGGGAATCAGGCAGGAGGTGGGGGAATCAGGCAAAGGTGCTAAATGAGTACTTTGCCTTGATATTTATGGGGGGAGACAGGGGATCCCTCCAGCCCAATTGGAGGAAAGGGGAACCAGCAGAGTCGAGAGGTCAGATGGAGTCTAGAGGACTGAAAGAAGTTGGGGTACAAGCTTGGCCAAGTCTAGAAGGGGATGGGTGGTTAAATGAGGTGGTGGGTTGGGAGGGAGAAATCACAGTGGAAAGGGTGGGGGAGGCCCTTCGGACATTAAAAACTGACAAGGCACTGGGACCGGATGGGCTGCATCCGAGGGTTATGAAGGAATTGGCGGATGAGCTAGCAGCACCACTGGCAGTGCTCTTTAACACCTCTCTGCTGACAGGATGGGTGCTTCAAGACTGGAGGGTGGCTCATGTGGTGCCTATCCATAAATGGGGGGGTGTAGAGAGGAGATGGGGAATTATACGCCTGTCAGCCTAACATCTGTGGTGGGCAAAGTAATGGAGGGCATTATCAAGGATAGGCTCAGGAGGCAGCTGGAAAGGTTGGAGCAACTGGATGACAAACAGTATGGTTTCATCCCGGGGAGTTCGTGTTAGGCCAACCCCATAGATTTTCATGACTGGGACCCTGGACCGGCATAGACTGGAGGACATCCTATACCTGGATTTCAGTAAGGCGTTTGATTCGTTACCCCAAAATGGGTGGCTAATAAAGCTGGGGGTTGGGGGTGGGAGGACAGTTATTCAGATTGGGGGGATGGGGGTGAGAGGAAAGTTGCTCAGATGGGCAGAAAATTGGCTAACAGGGCAAATACAGAGGGTAGTAGTGGTGGGTAGTCTCCTCCCCCACAAAGGTCACCAGTGGGGTCCCCCATGTTTCGGTACTGGGGCTACTCCTGTTCAATGCCTATGTTTTGGATATGGGAAGGGCGGTTAAGAGTAGGATGAGTCTCTTTGCAGATTACTTAAAACTGGGAGCATTGGCGGATGGGGATAAAGCGAGAGAGACTGTCCAGAGGGACCTGGATACCCTGGAGGGGTGGTCAAGGAGGTGGGGACTGAGGTTTAATGCAGGGAAATGAAGGGGGCTGCATCTGAGGGTCAGAAAGCCAGGCCATGTATACACCCGGGGGAGAGTCATACTGCAAGCCACAATGAGTTTGAGGGATCTAGGGGTGGTGGCAGGCATCAAATTGAACAACACTGAAAACTGCAGAAGAACTGCGGCCAAAGCAAACTGGATACTGCATAGCCAGGGGGATTATGTCTAGGAGGAGGGAGGTGATCATCCCTCTGTATAATGCCTTGGTCAGACCACATCTTGAGTACTGCATGCAGTTCTGGAGACCTCACCTCAAGAAGGATGTAACACTGCTGTAGAGTGTCCAGAGGAGGGCAACCAGGATGCTTCAGAGCATGAGAGGAAGGCCCTATGAGGAAAGGCTGGAAGAGCTTGGGCTGTACTCGCTGGAGGAGGGGAGAGACAGAGGGGATATGATAGGGATCTCCAAATATGTAAAAGAAATAAACAGGGGCGGTGCCAAAGAGATGTTCAGGCTAAAGAAGGTAGGGAACAACCAGGTGACATGAGTGGAAGCTAGGGGGAGAAATTACAGGGGAGATTGCAGGAGACATTACTTCATTGAGAGGGTGGTGGAACCCTGGAATGCACTGTCCAGGAGTCTGGTGGAGGAGGGCACAGTGGAGGGCTTTAAGAGGGAGTGGGATAGGTGCAAGGGTAAACTGAAGCAGAGGATGACCCTCTCTGGGGCTGGGTGGGAAAGAAAGCACCCATTAGGAGTCTGGCTATCAAGCAGACACAACAGACCATCAGGCCTATTCTGCTGGCATTTAGTATGTTAGATATAGTGGAGGGACTGCAGGGGAAGGTGTGCCTATTTGTAGAAGATATGAAGATCTGCAATAGGGTAGACACCCTGGTAGGGGAGATGGAGGCAGTGAGGGAGGGCCTAAAGATTCTGGAGAGGTGGTCAGAAACTTGACAGCTGAAATTTAATGCCAAAAAGTGTACAGTAATGCACATGGGTGTAATAACCTGCAAACCATTTACACACGAGGGGTGGGGTAAGGAAACTCAGCAGGATAGAGATCTGGGGATTATAATTTCAGATAACCTTAAGGCGGAGAACCAGTGCAGCACAGTGGTGGGCAAAGTGAATAGAATGCTGTGTGCATAGGGAGGGGTATAAAACAGAAAGAGGGAGGTGCTGATACGCCTTTATAAATCCATGGTGAGGCCTCACCTGGAGTATGGGGTTTAGTTCTGGAGGCCTCACCTACACAAGGATATAAGACAGGATTGAAAGGGTTCAGACAAGGGCAACCAAGATGGTGCACGCTATGCATAGGAAGCCCTGTGAGGAGAGGTGGAGGGAATCGGATCTGTACCCTCTGGAGACTAGCAAGGTGA
This sequence comes from Neoceratodus forsteri, assembly GCA_016271365.2. Classification (NCBI taxonomy): domain Eukaryota; kingdom Metazoa; phylum Chordata; order Ceratodontiformes; family Ceratodontidae; genus Neoceratodus; species Neoceratodus forsteri. Next base: position 13,497,003 of record JADMNL010000027.1, read on the forward strand.
GAGTGGTAAGCTTATTTGCAAAGAAAATAAATGCTAGAACTAGGGATCATAAACTAAGATTAGAAGAAGGAAGGCTTAGGGGCAATGTGAGGGGGCATTACATCACTGAGAAGGTGGGGGAGTCCTGGAACAGACTACCAGAAGAGGTGGTGTGCAAAAAAATGGTGAAAGGATTCAAGGGGGCATGAGACAGACACCAGGAGCTGACCAGTGGGCAGAGTGGGGTGTCTCTTGACAAAGATGATGATTTGGGGGGTAAGGGGCAGACTCGATTGGCTAAAATGGTGCTTTTCTGTCTCACCAATTTCTATGATTCTGAGCAGTTAAGTAGTGGGACTTATCTGCTCCATCAGAATAGGGGAGTCCAGAGTTGGGTGTCCTTGGTTTGGGGTATTCTGGTAGGACCTGAAAGGAAGAACAGAGAAGGTTGAAGGGACACAAAGGGTCGGAGGTGCTAGAGGAGAGATTAGAGTGTTAGAATTAAACAAAGATACTTATCTGATTGGTATGTTTGGCCAGACCTGTAGAAATAAAGGGAAAAATAGATCAGTATGGCGAAGTTATAGTAGCAAGAGTAGATAGATACAAAAGGGTATATAGCACAGGAGTAAAGGAAGAGGAGTTTTAGAGGAAAAAGACAAACTAGGTCAAAGTAAGGAAACTAGAGATGGAATAAAAAATGCAGCAGTAAGAACAGAGAATAAAGTGTATTTGGGACTCAGCAAAACCCCTTAAGCCCTAGGTGACCTGCAGGTAGCCAATAAATTTAAGAAGTAGTCCAGATGGGCAGGTGGGAATGCATTTGGGCTAGTGGCCCCTATATTATTTAAAAAAGGGGACACTGGTGGTTCAGGAGTCTTGAGTTGTCCCAGGAGGCCAGTGGTTTGAAAGGTATAGCTCTGGTGATATAATGGGTCACTCCCTCGTGGACAGTGGCAATTTTTACATTTGCTTGTGCGCATGAGCAAGGAACGTTTTGGGAGAGTAGCACACTTTGGAGGTGTGCCTCTCCCATCCAATGCACTGCTCCCTTGAGCAGGCATGGCGGTCCTGCACCAATGAGTGCAGGAGCTCTGTATGGCAGCGATGTTCCTCTGCTTCAAAGGAAAGCACTGCTGCCATACTGAGCACCGCATCATGCCATCCCCCCTCACATCACGCGCGCCCCCCGCACGCGTCACGCCACCCCCCCAAAGCTTTGGTGCCATGCTGGGGCCCACCCCAGCATGGCAAGCGTGTTTGTGAGCGGGGTGCCCAATCCCCGTCGGCTGCGGCCCCTCAAGCCATCCTGCTGCCATGCTGAGCCCACCCAGCGTGGCAAACTTTCCCTTTGTTTTGCCGACGGGGTGCCCAACTCCCCGGCTTCTCGCCCCCACAACCATCTTCTGCCATGCTGGGAGCTCACCCCGTGTGGCAAAGTCCCATGTTGTCGTTTTTTGTTTTAAAACCTGTAAAATAAAACAGTCCCACGGGCGCTGCTCCCAGCTCCCTCCCACAACCCGCACTCACCCACTGTGCACTAGTTTTCCCACACCCCCCACTCCATACTATACCTCCAGACCGCGTGACGGTTCAGTGACTCGGGAACACGTTCTGCACTTTTCAAAGGCGCATCGTGAACTGAGGAAATGCCGGTAAGCTGTATAATGGGCTAGATGGGGGTCAACTTTATTGCATATCTCAGTCATTTTTTGGAATTTTTGCACCAAATTTTCAACATGGAGTTTTTGGGACCCCTTCTCATGAATGATGTCACTGTCATGTCGTTATTTGGGCCTGAAGGGTGATTTTAGCGGTCACTGCACAAAATCACCCTTCGGAACTCCTGTAATGCCATGACAATGACATCATTGATGAGAAGGTCCCAAAACCCCATATGTTGAAAATTTGCATAAATTCCAAAAATGACTGTTTTATGAGCGCGTTGTGCAGTTCCTATGCAGGCTCGTAAGTTCGCTGAATTTCAATTGTTTCCTCCAGATTTTCAACATGCATTTATCACACCTTCTATGAGTTGTACAGCTGTCATTTTTCACATCTCACCCAAAATCATGTTTCCGCCCATGTAGCACACACAATGGCACAGTCGGTGTGTGAAATCAATGTAGGACACATTAAGAAAATCACAATGACACTAATCATGAGCAGAGGTCTTAAAATGGCTGTGCTGAAAATTTGGTGAAAAATTCTAAAATGACTGTTTTCTGTGGTGTGTTGCCAGTTCCTCATGCGTCGTAAGTTTGCGAATTTTCAATATTTTCACTCCAGATTTTCAACATTGCCATTTTACCACACCTCCTTATGAGCACTGCAGCTGTCATTTTTCACATCCTGCCCAAAATGTGTTTTTGCCCTTGTAACGCACAATGGCACAGTCGGTGTGCAAACTCAGTGTATGGGACACATTAAGAAAATCACACTGTCACTGTTCATGAGCAGAGATCTTAAAATGGCTATGTTGAAAATTTGGTGAAAAAATTCCTACAAATAACTGTTTTACCAGCATGCGTTGTGCAGTTCCTATACTGCGCTCGTAAGTTTCTTGATTTCCAATATTTTCACTCCAGATTTTCAACATTGCCATTTTACCATACCTCCTTATGAGCAGTACAGCTGTCATTTTCACATCCTGCCCAAAACATCTTTCCGCCCAATGTAGTGCTACAATGGCGCAGATCGGGTGTGCGAAATCAATGTATGGGACACAGTAAGAAAATCACAGTGACACTGTTCATTAGCAGAGGTTTTAAAATGGCAATGTTGAAAATTTGGTGAAAAAATTCTTAAAATGACTGTTTCTACGGTGTGCGTGCACAGTTACCACCTTGCCTTTCGTGCGTTTGCGGTACTCAATATTTCCACTCAGATTTTCAACATTGGCATTTTACCACACCTCCTCATGAGCAGTATAACTGTCATTTTCATCCCCCAAAACTTGTTTCCTCCCATATGAGTACAATGGTGCAGTCCAGCGTCTTGAAATCAATGTATGGGACACATTAAGAAAATCTCAGTGACACTGTTCATGAGCAGAGGTCTTAAAATGGCTGTGTTGAAAATTTGGTGACAAAATTCCTAGAAATGACTGTTTTACAAGTGTTCATTGTGCAGTTCCTATGCACGCTCGTAAGTTTGCGAATTTTCAATATTTTCACTCCACATTTTCAACATTGCCATTTTATCACACTTCCTTATGAGCACTGCAGCTGTCATTTTTCACATCTTGCTCAAAACATGTTTCCGCCCATGTAGTGCACAATGGCACAGTCGCTGTGTGAACTCAGTGTATGGGACACATTAAGAAAATCACAGTGTCACTGTTCATGAGCAGAGATCTTAAAATGGCTATGTTGAAAATTTGGTGAACAAATTCCTAAAAACAACTGTTTTACGAGTGTGCATTGTGCAGTTCCTACGCACACGCTCGTAAGTTTGCGAATTTTCAATATTTTCACTCCAGATTTTCAACATTACCATTTTACCACACCTCCTTATGAGCAGTACAGCTGTCATTTTTCACATCCTGCCCAAAATGTGTTTCTGCCCATGTAGTGCACAATGGCGCAGTCGGTGTGCAAAATCAATGTATGGCACACAGTAAGACAATCACAGTGACACTGTTCATTAGCAGATGTTTTAAAAGGCCAATGTTGATAATTTGGTGAAAAAATTCCTAACAATGACTGTTTTATGAGCATGCATTGCACAGTTCCCACGCACACTCCTAGGTTTGCGAATTTTCAATATTTCCACTCCAGATTTTCAACATTGCCATTTTACCACACTTCCTTATGAGCAGTACAGCTGTCATTTTTCATATCCTGCCCAAAACGTGTTTCCACCTATGTAGCGCACAATGGGGGTAACAAAAAAGGTCATGCTGACAATTTATTGTGCAAATACCAGCAATCGCACAGGGCATTAGGGTAAAGCACCATACATGCCAAACACCACTGCAAACACCTGCAAGCAAACATTCGGCATTGACAAATGTTTGTTTTAATTTTTATATTATCTTTCCCTGGAACCTAGTGTTGGGGGGGGGATGTCCTTGGGCCCAGACTGTATGTAGCAGGCAGGAGGCTGTTCAGAAAACTGCTGACCAGAAATGCTGCGGCTGTTGCTAGGCAGCCAGTTTAGTGCTACTGAACTACAGTGACAGTAATGGCAGGCACTTTCAACTGCCAGCCCAGAGGAGAGCAACTAAAATAGCGAAGGGTCTGCACCAGAAGCCATACAAAGAGAGAACGAGCTGAATATGTATGCCCTTGAGGAAAAGGGGTTGGGGGACAGGATAGAAAATGTCAAGCACCTCAAGGGAATCAACAAAGTCCAAGAGAGTAGCATCTTTCAGAAAAAGAGATGCGCAAGAACAAGGGGCAGAATTTGAAGATAGAGGGGACAGTTCAGGGGCTACATGAGGAAGTATTTTTTCACAGAGAGGGTGGTGAATGCATGGAATGGCCTTCCTGAGGAGGTTGTGGGGTCAAAAATAGTGGGGGGAACTTCAAGAATACATGGGACAGACATGAACCAATTCTATTGGTGGGTAGGAGGAAGTCAGACGTTGGATAACTAGGATCTGCAGCTTATCCACTAGGTAGGGAAATGGGCCAACTGAGTGGGCCAAGCAGTCTATATCTGCCATCAAGGTCTATGGCCCGGATATTCAAAAGAGCTGAGCCATGCGCAATAGGGTTGCACCTGCGCAAGTCCGAAATGCGCCATTCTGCGATATTCAGCAGGAGGCAGTTGCACCCCCCAAATCATGCTGAGCAACAGCGCAATGCTAATGAAGGCATGCGCAACCGAAGGGGGAGGAACCATGCATAAACAGCACAGCCCGATATTCAGCTGGGCCGCACAGAGTTATGCAGGCGCAACCCCCTACCTGCGCCTGCACAACTTTGAGCCAAAAAAAAAAAGGATCAAGTCGAGGGCCACCCAGAGGTGAGCTGCCGCATTGCAGGGTGCAACACAGCAGCTGCCACCTGTGGGTGGCCCTTGACCTGTTCCCGGTGTCCCCCTGCAGCCCGATCGCTTGCATAACAGTAACCCCCCCATAGCCCAATTGTGGGCAGCAGAATAGTCCCCCCACAGCAGCCCGGTCGCGGGCATAACATAATGTACCCCCACCCCGACTAGCCCGCGAGCATACAGTAAGTCATGTTCTCCCCACCCCGACTAGCCGATCACGGCATAACCTATACAAACCCCCCTCCCACTAGCTCGATCGCAGCATAACTTCCAACGCTCCCCAAAGACCAATATCCCCTGGTGGTCAAAGTGGACATGGCCCGATCGCGTGCATAAGGTCAAACCACCCCCAAGTCCAATATCCCTGGTGATCTAGTGGCCCCCACCCCACCCACCCATGGAGCCCCACCACCCCGCTCCCCGTCAGCGGTGGGCGGCAGCACCCCGCTCTTCGCCGCCCCTGCTGACAGCTCGGTAGGGCTGCACGCCCATTAGTTCAGAACAAGAGCCAATGGGCGTGCAGCCCATACTGCATAAGGCAGTCAGATCTGGACTGCCTTAGACGGATGGGCTGCACGTCCATTGGTTCTTGCTCTTAACCAATGGGCGGCAGCCCCAGCTGTCGGCGGCGGGGCGGCAGGCGGGTGGGGTGATGCCGCCAGGCGCTGATGGGGGGCGGGTGGTGGGGCTCTGTGGGTAGGTGGGGTGGGGGCCACTAGATCACCAGGATATTTGGACTTGGGGGTGGTTTTGACCTTATGCCCGCGATTGGGCTCATGGTCCACTGGACCACCAGGGATATTGGTCTTTGGGGGTTGAAGTTATGCCCGCGATCAGGCTAGTCGGGGGTTGTATTATGTTTTGCAGCGATCAGACGCGGGGCTTGAATTATTTTATGCCTGCGATTGGGCTGTGGGGGGTTGAATTACTTTATGCCCGCGATCGGGCTGCAGGGGGCGTCGGTCCCCGACGGCTGCTGCCTGGCAGGGCGCAAGGCGCAAGTCGTCAGGAATCGGCGCACCTGCATGCTAATGGCATGTAAATGGGGCCGTAATTAGATGCAAATGGCCCCCTGCACCTTGCATAAATTATGGCTCCATTTGCATGTCACCTTTTGAATATCGCAGATTTGCGCATGGTGCAATGGAACTTGCGCCACCGCATCTGAATGCTCCACTCTGACCACTTGCGGTGGTGCAAGTTCCACTGCGCCATGCACAGTGGCTGTGGCCAGGGGGCGATATTCAGAGGAGTTGCTCAATAGCGCAACTCCGTTGAATATCGCCCTGGCCACACCCCTGCACAACGTTTTTGAACAGCACAAGGGCTTGCGCCACAGAATGGTGCAGTTTGAATATCTGGCCCTATGTGTCTATGATTCAGCCCACAGAGCTCAGGCTGTAACCTGCTCCATATGTGTGGGAATGAAGATAGGATATTTTTGGGAGGGGGAGGGGGAGGAGGCTGAGGCTAGAGCAAATATGTTTCCCTCTACCCATCAGCCACAAAATGGCATGTGAAGAGCCCCCACGGGGCAGGTTAAGAGGGTCTGGAGGGTAGGCAGCCAGCAGTAGGTGGCAGGAACCTTTAGCTAAGCCGCATGGTGGCAGACTGTAGGTGCCCTGAGGGGCATGGTAGAAAGGGACTGGGAGAGCAAATGTACAAGATAGGGGCCACAAAGAAAAATCCACAGTGCAGCTGAAAGGCAATGCCTGAAATTGACTTAAAAGTAGCTGTGGGTGGGAGGCAAACAGTGGAAATCAGTGGGCTGTCTGAGGGGACCATGAAAGCAGCAGGCACTGCATACAATAGAGTTGCACAGCAGCTAATGTCAAAGTACCAGGGGCTAACAAAAGGATTTGGGGGGAGGAAAAGAACAGCAAAAGGTCCAGGACAGCTCACAATTAAAAACACAGAGCAGTAAAGAGAAAGAGCCCTGATGGGTTATAAATATTAAAGTAAATTTATGCAATAGGGGTGGACATAAATGTAGTGTGATAAATCCATTTTATCTGAGCATGTACGTGTATACATGCAGAATCTTACATTTATACATCTAGTTATTATGTCATCCTCGATTAATGTGCATAGTGGACTGCATCACACATCCCCATCCCTCACCCCCGTTGTTTGACACTGCTTACTGGTATCTTGCTTTTAGTTTTGTTTCTTCCAGGTTGCCCGTCCCTCAGCCACGCCACGTGCCATTTAGTCCTACCTCTCCCCTTCTTCCCACTATCATACAGTCATCATTTGTTTCTGTTTAACAGTTTTAGTTTTTTGCTTTTTTACCAAACCTTTTTCAACTGGCTGCTCCAAGCTGCGCTCCAGCTGTCACACTGCTCTGCATGCTGCTGCCGTGTCCTCACCACACCTCTCAATATACAAAACAGACTTTTCTTTACTGCTTCCTCAAAAACTGATAAGCCCTCACTCTTAGGCCCTGTCCACACTACGCCTCTGTAACGTTCCAGAGTGCCCAAACTGTTACCGCAACGGTTTGCATTTATACCTGTAACGTTACAGGAGGCATTTTCGTAACCGTTGTTGAAACCACTTATGAGGTGGTTTCAACAACGGTTATGAAACCGGTCCCACCTTGGTAACGTTACCAATGGTAGTGTGGACGGGTGGTAACGGTTCCCTGCAAGGCATGAAGCGCAGCGCGAGCTGCATTATGGGATCGGGCGCCACCGTAACAGTCACCCGGCTCCCGATGTGTGGACCGGCAGTGCCGGTCCCGTAACGGACACTGCCACAGTGTGGATGCACTGCACCGCTTCCCGGCAGTAACGGTCTACATCCGTTACCGGGCCGGAGTGGTGTAGTGTGGACAGGGCCTTACTCTTCCACTCTGGTTTCCCAATCTCACTACAACTGCCACCAGAGCTCCCCCAGCACATAGAAACTGTCTGATATTTTTTTCCTTAAACTGCATGCTCGCAAACCCCACTGCTGATGAGCCCTCACTCTAGGCCACACTTCTGCTCTGGCTTCCAGACCTCACTACAACTGCAACCATAGGTTCCTGTGAAGTCCTTCTCTGCAAACTCTAAATGGTCTCTTGTGGCCCTTATGGCGATCCCTCTTCCCTGCTTATTTACTGATATTTCCCTATGTCTATATACCACACATGTTTTAAGCCCCCCCCCTACCAGTTTTCACTCCTGACCTTCAACATTATAATGCTGTCAGTCTGTTCCAGGTGTCTACTACCCTTTCAGTGAAGTAGTAATTCCTCACATCCATCTTACCTCCACCATAAGCTTCATCACATGCCCCATGGTCCTTTTTCCTATTTGAAGGAGCCCCCCACCAAGCACCCTGTTCATTCTTGTAAGGTACTTGTGGGTCTCCATCATGTCCCCCTCTCTTTCAGGGTTTATATGTTGAGATCCCAGTCTACTCACAGGGCTTTTGCCATAGCCCATGTACAATTTTAGTTGCCCTTTATACTGCCTCCACCCTATGGCCTTTCTAAGGTGCAGCCTCCAAACCTGGACACAGTACTCTAAGTCGGATCTCACTAATAAGGGATTACTTGCAACACCACCACCTCCCTCCTCCTGCTGAAGATACCCCTCCCTATGCAACCACAGCATCCTCCTAGCCCTACCCACTGCTTCGTCACACAGCCCAGCAACTTTAAAAGAGACTCACCAAGGTAACTGAGTCGGCCCCTGCACCATATCCATCGGTGCCTTGCTACCAGAGGACCCCAAGGAAGTTAATATGTCCCCAAATTTTTAAGACATTAAAAAGTTCTGTCTCTCATAAAAATACACAAACCAGGTCCCAAAGACTTCCCAGTTGCTTGCTGCCGCCCCAGCTCCGCTCCCATGCTCACTAGTAGGATGACGAGATGCCAGTGAGAGCACGGGGGTGCTCTTCTTTAGCTGTAATGGGCAGCAGCTTTTCTATTGATTTCAAATGATCTAGTGGCCACCTGGCATTGAAACGTGGGCATCGGTCAAGTAACAAGGCCCTTGTTAGTGGAACGGTGCCCACATTTTATTGCCAGGTAGCCACTATATCATTTAAAATCAGTAGAAATGCTGCCGCCCATTACATATAATGGAGTGCTCCCCCATGCCCTTACTGGCATCTCGTCATCCTGCTAGTGAGCATGGGGGTGGAGCTTGTGCAGCAGAAAAAAAAAAAAACAGGAAGTCCTTGGGACCCGGTTTGTATATTTTTATGAGGGACATAACTTTTTAACGGCTTATAAATTTAGGGACATATTAACTTCCTTGGGGTCTTCTGGCAGCAAGGCACTGATGGGTATGGTGCAGGGCAGTATCTTGGTGAGTCTCTTTAAGATCATAATAACTCCAAGGTCCCCCCCGCTTAGTGATCATCAGTACCACCCCCAACCCTATAAAGCAGCTCCTGGTTTCCTATGCCCTAGATGCATGATTCTGCACTTTGTCATTGAACCCCAACTGCCCCAATCTTGACCACTTTTTGAGTTTCTCCAAGAGGCATGTGCATGCTCTGTGCTCCCTTCTTAGTGCCCACCCTACAAATTTTGGTATTGTCTGCAAAAAGGCATTCCCTTCTTTGCCAGTTTTTCTGCAATGTCACGAATGAAGACACTGAAGAGGATCTGCACCAGTACTGAGCTGAGCTGCTCACTGTCCCATCACTGTAATGAGTGCCATTAACCATCACCCTCTGACACCTTAACTCCCACCCCCAGCTACTACTCTGTTTTCCAACCTGCATCTCTGGTCGCCCCCCTTCTGTTCAGCTACAACAACACCATCACTCTGGCATCTGCCAGGACTTGCTCCACTGTAGAATGAATCCAATATGTGGAGTAGCTGCCTAAGTAGTCAGCATACATTTGCATGTTCTTCCATCCCCTAGGATATAAGTGGCAAGGGTGCACAAACACGTGCACAGACATGTGTGGCACAGCACCAGTCAATGTCTTCCCACCCATGGGCAGCTCCCACCTGCACTGCCACTTGTGGTCACTCCAGGGCAGTACTACTAGCTGAGCTGGCTGTCCTCCTTCCCCAGAAGACAGCCTCTTGTATAACAGCTGATCCTCCTCCTCCTCCTCCTCTCCCCAGAGAGTCCCTGACGCGAGCTCATTCCTGAACTAAGGTCACCTCCGCCACAGGTCATAGCACTACTGTTAAGCTGAAGGGCACACAAGTTAACCAGTTTCTAATTAATTTCACCACTTTGGATCCCTCCTAGTCTGATCAATCTCTTTAGCCTTGCCCACCCCCCCCAAAATAGTCAGCCTCCCTCCTCTCTGCTAGATCACCCTTCCAGGCACCAGACTATCCTCCATACAGCTGGACAACCCTTCCAGCCCCAGCCTTTCACATAATGAGCACTGGAGCTAGAACACCATACAGGCTCCAGGTCAGCCGCTTACCCAGCCAGCCACTCTTCCTACATCTGGACCAGCCTCCAACTACATTCTATACAACCTCCATGTAGCTGGAGCACCACCCCAAACCTCCACTCTAACAGACCACATATCTGAAACTATCCCTCCAAGCCTCTGGACCAGCAGTCCCCCACCCAACCACTCAACCTACAGCTAGATCCACCAGAAGCCCTATACCAGCCTCACCATCCAACCACCCACCCTACAGCTGGACCTCACTTCCAACCTTGAACTAGCCCCACCACCAGCCACCCTCCCTGCTGCTGGCTCACTCTTTCATGCCCTGGACTAGCCTCCCCCAGCAGACAATCCTCCCTGCAGCTGGACTCGTGGGTTCATTCACACTCACAGACCAGTCCCCCTTCCCCTCTGCAAGATGAGTAACCTCCCCAGAGCTGGACACTCTTTCCAAAAGCTGGACACACCCTCCATCCAGAGCAGAACCTCCCTTCTATTAGACCCCCCCAATCACCCTTCCTCAACCATGGACCTATACTTCTCAACGTAGTATTAAAAAAAATAAATATGTGACACTAAAATATTGCATGTGCAGTGTCAGTGGGCTCAGCAGGTAGCACACTTGCCTCCGAGGCTGGGAGATCAGAAGGCAGTGAGTTCTATTCCCATACCAGGCACTTGGGTTAATATCCCAATACTGACACTGTAGTGCAGCATGAGGGGGCTGGCTGCACTCCTGAGGCACTGTCTTTCAGATGAGACATTAAACCAAGGTCCCATCTGCCTGTTCTGGTGGTAGTTCAGGTGGATGTTACAGATCCCATGATACTTCTCGAAAAAAGCAGAGGAATTTTCTCCAGTGCCCTGGCCAAATTTCCCCCAATTCACTAAAAATACCACCAACAGCTTAATCCGGTTCAAGGTCAGTTGGCTTTCATCTGTATTCCCTTCCCTCCGGGTCGTGCTTGAAAATAGGCAAAAATCTGTCTAGTGCACTTAGCTGGTCAAGAAAAATGAAATAAAATAAACATAAAATATCAATTAATGCAGTCTTCAGCAAAAGGAAAAAAAAATACACTGATCCCCAGATTACAAAATGGATTAACAGATGCAACGGTTAAATACAAATATTAAATGCAAAAAAAAAAGAACAGTTCCCCCACAAACACACTCAAATATCTGCAGTAAATAATTCTTCCTTTATTTGCAGGTAACTCCAGATTTTTTAAAATTAAAAAAGTTGTAATCTTTTCTGTGTAAATATAGTTAAATAGGTTACTAAATGGATATACACAGAAAATGCATTCTGAATTTGCTCAGTTATACAATCTTCCTGCTGTTCATTCTCCTGCCCCTTCCCCCACTACTTTAAAGTAACTAAATCAGCAAAAATTCCACAAGTAATCTAGAGGCACAATGCATCCTAGACACTTTGGGGGGGGGGTGACTGAAAATAAAATGTGCATTTCAAAGTTTAGCCACAAGTTCAGAGAAGAGAAAATGTTTTCAGGACAAAACATTGATAGTGAAACCTGCACAGCATTTTATTTAGGAAAAAAAAAAACACCTGAGTGATAATTCCCTTGCTGTATTTAACATTTCAGGGAGTTAAAAAGATGCAATTTTTAAACATAAGCTCTTACCTTAACATGTAAATCTTAGCTGCAGAAAACCCACAGAGTGCTCGTGCAGTTTCATCAGGCAGAACACAAACAGGAAGTGAGCTGGGAATTTAGGTCTCTGACTGAGTAGACTTATGGGAAACGTGGTTTAGAATAGACTTTTAAAGCGACACTGCCAACTTTTTTTGCACCATACTATTTCCAGGTAAAAACTCACATTTTAGGATTGCTTACGTTCTCTAAAGTTCATTGGTGTTGCTGGTTGTTTTATCTGTCTCAGTGCTTAGTAGAACTGAAATGCATAGTAATGTACCCAGCCTTGATTGGCTAATTTAAATTCTAAACCTACTCCACTGACTGTAATCTTCATTTATGATTCAGTTGTATTAAAAAAAATGTACTTTTAAGAGCATTGCAGATCTATTTCTAATCCTCATTTAGTGAAAACTTACTCTTGAACAACTAGTCTGCTGAAATACTTTTTAGAATTTAGTATTCTTAGCGGTTGTATTTTTGAATGATGATTAAAGATTATTAAAAATGACTAAAACTAGTCTCTGAAGGAAAATTAATGAATGCTTTAATACTAAATTTAGTATTTGACTTCAGTGAGGGTTCCCAAGTACAGCCCTTTGGGCCTGCACTCCCCATGACCACTCACATCTTGAACACCCCTACGCAGATGACCACTCAGCTGGACAATCATATCAACATCCCAATAGACCTCTCCCAAGCTGTGTACCTTGCCTGCAGCTAGTCCACCCTACAAGCCCCAAACCAGCCTCTCCCCATCAACTATCACCCTCCCTGTAGTTGGCTGCTCCAGGCCATCCTTCCTACCCTCAGACAAGATCCCCCTGCAGATGGAACCCCCCAAGACCTGACTCCCCACGTCAGTAGACCACCTTCCCTGCAGCTGGACCAACCTCCCAGCCTCACCAAACAAAGTACCCTCCTTAGAGCTGGACCAGCACCCCCTAGATAACAACTCTTTCTGCAGCTGGACCCACCCAGACTACCCATCTTGCCCACATACCAGTTGCCCATCCCACCACTGACCACTCTCCTTGCACATAGAAAACCCTGCCCTGCTAGGTACCCTTTTATAATCCCAATGCTTACAAGTCTGACATGCTGCATCCCACACACAACAACCCAACAGCCCCACCAGCCCAACACACAGTGGTCTGACCCAGGACAGCGCCTGACATACTGTCAGGCCAGAGGAGGAAGGGATGCTGTGTGGCTGTTGATTGGATTTTCCACAAACACATGAAGACCCGATCCCAACCTACGCCACCCATCCCAGGACCTGAGCCACTACTGAACAGCATAGACGATGTGAAAACACCCACCCCCTATGTGGTGCACCCTCTGAGGACACACTGACCTGATCACAGACTCCCAGTAAGGATGACTGTCTTACCATCCATGGGACACTGATGAAACAAATAGCCATGCATGCCCCAGTGTGTTGACCAGCCATCCCAGGCAGCATGGTGGACTGTCCATGCATCCCTGCATGCATGATGATGTCAGCTGACAGCCAGCCAGCTGGGCATGCATGAAGGAATTGGAGTACCATGCTTGTTGGTCGGTGCATGCATGACACTGCAGGCACACAGTAGAGTGGCACAGTGAGAGCATGGATAGCTGCACCAGGAAATGGTCCACAGCAACACCACATGTGGATGCCAGGACACAGAGCAGCATGCCATCGCACCAACCGTGCAATGTGTGCATGTGGCCGTGTCATGCTAGCCCACCATGGGCTTGCAGTAACATAGAAACATAGAATTTGATGGCAGATAAGGACCGCTTGGCCCACCTACTCTGCCCATTTCCCTACCTAACAGATAAGCTGCAGATCCTAGTTAACCAACAGCCTACTTCCTCCTACCCCCCCACTAGAATTGCCTTATGTCTGTCCCATGCATTCTTGAATTCTCCCACTGTTTTTGACTCTACAGCCTCCTCAGGAAGGCTGTTCCATGTATCCACAACCCTCTCTGTGAAGAAATACTTCCTCACATTACCTCTGAGCCGTCCCACCTCTATCTTCAAATTGTGCCCCCTTGTTTTTGCATATCTCTTTTTCTGAAATATGCTCCCTCTTGGAGTTTGTTGATTCCCTTGAGGTATTTGAAAGTTTCTATCATGTCCCCCCTTTCCTCGAGGCTATACATCTTTAGTTCCTTTAGTCTTCTTCATATGTCTTCTGATGCAGACCCTGCATCATTTTGGTTGCCCTCCTCTGGACAGCCTCCACCCTGTCTATGTCTTTGTGGAGGAGATGGGGTCTCCAGAACTGTGCACAGTACTCAGATGTGGTCTTACTAACTGTCTGTACAGAGGGCCAACAACTTCCTGTTTTCTACTGGTGATGCCTCCCATGTATCCCAGCATCCTATAGCCCTCCTTACTGTCTTCACATTGCTGGCCCACCTTTAGGTCATCTGATATGACTACCCCCAGGTCCCTTTCCATTTTTGTTGTTGTCAGTATCTCACCCCCATTGTGTACTCTTCTCCTGTGTTTTTGTTTCCCAGGTGCATTACTTTGCACTTCTTTGCATTGAATCTAAGCTGCCATACGTTTGACCATTCCTCCAACCTTGCCAAGCCCTTTCATCCTTTCCACCCCACCTTGTATCAACCTTGCAGATTTGTGTCATCTGCAAAGAGACACACTTTCCCTTCCAGTCCCTCTGCAATGTCACTTATAAAGACATTAAAAAGGACCGGCTCCAGTACTGAACCCTGCAGTACCCCACTAGTAACCCTCCTTTCTTCACTGTGGACTCCATTTACCATTACTCGCTGTGTCCTGTTGTCCAACCAGTGTTTTACCCAGGCTACCACCCTAGGACCTACTCCCAGGCTGGCTAATTTGTTTATTAATCTTTTGTGTGGGACTTTGTCAAATGCCTTGCTAAAGTTTAGGTAGACCATGTCCACAGCCCCTCCCTGGTCTACTACTTTGGTCACCCAGTCAAAGAAATCAATTAGATTTGTCTGACATGACCTTCCTGCTGTGAATCCATGCTGCCTTGGGTCCCAGCCCCACTGGCCTCTAGGTACTCAACAATTCTTTCCTTCAGAAGTGATTCCATAATTTTCCCTACCACTGAGGTCAAACTGACAGGTCTGTTGTTTCCTGCCTCTGTCTTGCTCCCACTTTTGTGAAGGGGAATCACATCCGCCCTCCTCCAGTCCTCAGGTACCACCCCATCCTCCCATGATTTATTAAAAAGGGTAGTCAGTGGTGTTACTAGTTCTTCCCTTAATTTTTTTTTAAATCCTGGGGTGAATCCCATCAGGCCCCATTTCTTTATCCACCTTCAGTTTTAAGAGTCCTTTCAGAACCCTTTCTTCTGTGAAAGGACTAATATCAACCCCTATCCAGAGTGCTTCTATTGACCAGATTAGGTATTTCCTCCTGCTTTTCCATTGTGAATACTGAGCAGAAGTATTTGTTCAGTATCCCTGCTTTTTCACTGTCACTCTCTGCCCAACCACCTTCCTCTTTGTTCAGCCTCAGTATCCCTGCCTTAGTCTTTCTTCGCTCCCTAATGTACCTATAAAAGGTTTTATCCTCCTTCTTAACCGAGTTGGCTATCTTTTCCTCAGTTTGGTCCTTTGATATTCTGACTGCCTTACCTGCTTCCTTCTGCTTTAACTGGTACAGTTCTCTGTCTTGCTCCTTCTGTGTATCCTTATACTTCCTGAATGCTATCTTTTTTTCCCCTACCTTCCCCGCCACTTCTTTTGAGAACCATAGTGTTTTTTTCTTTCATTTTGAATTGTTTATTTGCTTCACACAAAGACTTGTTGCCTCTGTGATGGTGGTTTTGATGTTTCCCCATTGTTGTTCCACCCCACCCCACCTTCTTGTCTGTTTGCTAGTGCTTTTCTGAGGCACTCTCCCATTTTGACAAAATCAGCCCTCCTGAGGTCCAGTACCTTCACTTTTGTGTGGCTTGACTCTACAGCTAAGTTTATCGTGAACCACACTGTTTGGTGGTCGTTTGTTCCCAGATGGCTACCCCCTTCAAGATCAGAAATCCTCTCTCCATCCCCATTTGAGAGTACCAGGTCTAAGTTTGCTCTCTCCTGAGTGGGTTCCAAAACTAGCTGTCTGAGGCATGCCTCCTGTAGGGCATTGAGAATGGCCCTGCTCTTGGATGTGGCTGCAGCAAAGGTGCTCCAGTCAATATCTGGCATATTCAGGTCCCCATCAGCAATATCTCCCCTTTCTCTGCCATCCCAAGGATACCTTCTATCATTTCCTTGTCCATTTCCTCCCCCTGAGACAGGGTCTGTATACAACCCCTGTGTGGATTGTGGAGCCATTTCCAGTCTCCAGGGTGACCCACAGTGCCTCCTCTCCTCCCCTCCCTGTTTACCCTTTAGTTCTGTTGCTTTGATCTCTTCCCTTACATACAGAGCTACTCCTCCTCCTCTTCTTCTTCCCTCCCTTTCCCTCCTGTAGATTGTGTACCCTGGTATGTTCACATCCTAGTCATGGTTGTCTGTGTACCATGTTTATATGACTGCCACAATATCCAGGCTAGCCCACTATGGGCTTGCAGCAACCACACAGAAAAAAGTCTGGAGGTGTTTGGGGGGCCTGTGCCACAGGAGCCCATTGTGGCATGAAGACTGCCAGGTGTGTTGTGAGGGGTTCCACAAGGGCCCATTGCGGGAATGCTGTTACCACACAGTTGCACAGCTGAAAGGATTGGGAAGCACTCACACAGCTTCAGGCCTGTGCAACGTGTGGCACACATGAACACCTGAAAGGATTTTGGGGGGACTCACACAGAGTCAGGCCTGTGCAACATGCGACACACAGTGCAGACATGGCAGTGTGCAGTGGGCTGCTTGGTGATACCCAGCAGTGTTGTGATGAGACATCGCCACCAGGTTGGGGTGCATGTGAAATGTGGGGGTGAAACTTTATTCAACAGTAGGGGGCCACAGTAGCAACCTGGTGGCTGTGTATGATGTGTACTGTGAGTGTACAACTGTCAGGTGCCATGTCACCATGGAAACCCTACAGAGTGGTGTTGTGTGCCATGCCAAAGAGGAACTTCAGTAGCTTGCCCTTGTCCTTGGATGCCAGTACCATCCTTATCCACTCCTCATAGCTCTTCTTGGGTGGTGTCTATGGCAGTCCACAACAAATGCCTTCCCTGGTGACATAGGTCCATTGCTGTTCCCTGTGGAGCTCTGCTAGCATTGTCATGACCCCTACATTCACCTTCCTGAGCAGGGCATGGAGATGGCAGTTCCAGGTCTCGACATTGCTTTGGGTCCATGGTATACCTCGCTCGTTGAGATCTGCAACCAACCACAGCTGAGGTGGGAACATGAGGTCGTATCTCGTGGGCACCTTGGCCACCCTACTGTACAGCCATATCCTGCCCAGCACATGTGTCTGCTCTAAACAATAGAGGAGTGTGGTGGCATTGGGTAGAATGGTTGGCTTCAGGAGGCTGAATGCTGCTGGAATGTTCTGTGCCAGGAGATGGACGAGGGCCATGAGTTCATGGATCTTCAGGCTGAAGTCTGGGTCACTTCTGTATTGTGGTGCAAGGCCAAAGCTCTGGACCTTCCACCACACACTCTGCCCAAAGTGGAACAGGCAACCCTTGTTTATGGCATGTGGAAATTCCATCTTACAGGCATTGATTGCAGCCTGCTCAAAGTCAGTGATGATCATAGGTGGTTTGAGGGTGCAGGACTGTATACTGGCATATTTATTTAGCTCTTGGAAAAAGGTGCAGTAATATTGCAAGCTCTTTGTCGTTATCAGTGTATACACCAATGACATGATGAGATTGTTAGGGCCCATCCACATGGGTGCATGGATGGTGTACAATGAGTGAACAGGTGTGGCACAGTCATGAAAGTACCATCCATCACCCAGAAGGGTGCCTGTGCCAGGTCCCTGATGTTGTCCTCTGTGGTGAGTAGAAGGACCTGGTGGGTGGTGCTGCTGGTGATCCTGCTGTACCATGGCCATCCAGTCACTGTCTGTAGCTGCTTGGGGATAGTGAGGTCAGCCAGTGTCACTGGTTCTGGTGAGAGGTCCTTGCGGTGGGTCCTGTTCACAATCTGCAGCAGGACCCTCTTGCTTGGCAACTGTTGCTGCAGCTCAGTGGGCATCACAGTTTCCTCACTCTGCAGTAGCTATGTGGGGCTACCCATGGTGCTGTGTGCCTTCTACTTGATGCCATCTAGCACCTGTGCTGGTAGAACATTTGTCACCTACAAAGCATGATTGTGCTCATTCTCTTTCTTTAGGTGGTGCTGGCCATCCTGGAGAAGTGTGATGGCCTGGCCGAGGCAGGACTTGGACTTATGGTGCTGGCAGCACCGTTACACTGTCTCAGGCCAGCCCAATGGTGCTGAGGGTTGAGGCACTGGATGATACATCTTGTGCCATGCCAGTGACCCGGGTTCAGGATTGAGCCCAGGCTGTCGAGGGTTGGCAAAGGAGGATGGGGATTGAACATCCATAGACTGCTCTCCCAGTCCTGGGGTGGGCTGGAGAATTTCACCATGCTGTAGTGGCCCCCTGGGGATGCCCAGGGGCACTACTAGTGTCAGTGACACTAGATGGGGAGCATGGCAGATGTTGGCACGTTCCACCTGGATGTCATTGCACGTCTGTGCTACTGGGGCCAATCAAAGGAAAATGGCTGGGTATGACCTTGCAGCTTGATGGCTGTGCTCCGAGCCACCCAGAGAACTTTGATGGACTCCTGTTGAGGAGGGTCTGGGGCTGTCCTGGCTGGTAGAGGCAGAGGGGAGCCCTCCAGCAGGATGGCATGATGGCCGTCCCTGATCCTCCTGAGTGCAGTTTGAGCTACCCAGCTCTCCAGGTGGGTGGAGCTGGTGGCTGGATGCTTCAATAGGTGAAAAATATGATATGATAAAAAAACAGTACACTGTCTCATTGTGTGTCCATTAATGGACCAGGAGGTAGCCATTCACATTTAGCTTGGACTTTCCCTTCCTGGATGGTACCACCTCACAGATTGTCCTTATTGTTGGGGTTGCAGTTGAGCACCCTGGCCCCTCCATGGCTTCCATGCTGTCCTCCATTGTGCCAGAGGACTGTGTAACACTGATCGGCTTTGGTTCCAGCTCAGGCATGTGGGTGTGACTGCACTTCTTTTGCACATCACACTCCATGGGCCACACCTGTGGCAGCTGCTATTTGTCTGTGGGTGGTTTGTACCAGTACTGTAGTGCCACTGTCTGCCCACAGTTCCAGTGCTTCATGGTTGTGCTGTGCACCATGGTCACATTCAAGTTCTGTGTCCACAGTGTCCTGGGTCCCCATCAGCTACTGTGCTGCAGCGGGGCTATGCTCCATGGTACACTTCCCTGCTGTCCAGCATGCAGGGGTCCCTGTGTGTTGTGCACTCTACCTACAGGTCAGTGTCTACCTACCTAAGCTGGCCTTTGCACCCCCAGCATTGTCATCCCAGAATCTGTAGTTCCTATGCATGCCGTCATGAGTGCATGTCCATCAGCTGCCCCATATATAATTTTCCAATGCCTGCCTGTTCTCCATGTTCTCTTCAGCTGTAGTTCCCTGACCTGTGACTTCTCCAGTAAATGACCTATTGTAGCCCTCACTGTGCTCTTTCCTATGGGGCTTGCATTTTCTGCCCCTGTGCTGGTTTGTTTGTCAGAGTTCCAGTTCACCTGCTTTGTTTACTAACTACTCTCCCTGCATCTGAAATGGGCCCTGCCCAGCCAACCACTCTCCCTGCAGCTGAACCACCCTTTCTGCCCCTGGAGAAACCTTCCCCAAGGAAAGCACTGTCCATGGACCATTCCACAGTTACAAGGAGGGAAGAAGAGGCCCCCAGCTGAGTAGGAAGCAACTGCTGGTGGGGGACTTAATTAGGGGGGTGGACTTGTGAGTAGGGTGGGGTAAAGGAGAGGGAGGTGAAATACCTGAGAGGTACTTTGGCTTGGAGGGATGAGAGCAGATACAGTGGATCATTAGGCAGCAGGAGATGAGAGGGAGCTAGATGTCATTGTCCACCTGGGGACAAATGACCTAGCAAGGGACGGGGCAGGGGTAGTGCAGGGAAATTTCAGGGATGGGGGAGGGTCCTCAAGCATGCATGGTGGCTTTTGCCAAAAGGTTGCCTATATACATCTGTACATACCACAGTATCATTGTATGTACAAGATTCCAATCTAAAACCCAGCAGCACCCTAAATTCAGAATCAAACGCTCGTTCTGTAAATTCAACTCAGTAAACTTCCTAACTGATCTAGCTACGATCAGGTGGCAAGACCTATATCTTGCCAAATCTGCTGATGCCGCCGTTTCTGTCCTAAATGACAACCTCACCACCCTAATTAACAAGCAAGCTCCTCTTATTAAAATGAGGGTGCGGAAAATCTCACATCCGTGGTTCACCCAAGAGCTCAAATCTGCACTTACCAATAGAGACAAGCTATGGGCTAGGGCCAGGCACACAAAGAACCCGGCAGATTGGCAGGCATTTAGAACTGCCAGAAATGCCTATGTTAAAAGTGTACATGCTACTAAAGCAAACTTCTACATCTCCACTCTGGAGCAGGCCAAAGGGAACTCCCAAAAAATCTGGAAGACGCTGAGATCCATTGAAGGCCATCCTGCTGCTTCCTCCCTTCCCACCAAGATTCTGGCCAAAGACAGGATGGTTGAAAATAAACTGTGAATCCTCGAAGAACTTAACCTTCACTTTGCCACTGCCGGGTTGGCATTTGACTCCTCCCCATATGCTAGCCGAGTGAATAGCAACACTAGCCCAGATTCTACACATGCTGCTCCACCTCATCCCTTCCAGTTGTGTCTGTTTAGCTACAAAGAAGTCGAAGACATAATTCTTAGCCTTGACACCAAGAAAAGTGCAGGGGACAATGGCCTTGAATCATTTTTCTTGCGGTTAGGCTATGCCCAGCTCATAGCCCCCATCCTTCACCTCTTCAACCTCTCTATTACCACAGCCACTGTTCCATCCTGCTGGAAATCTGCCCATGTTCTTCCTGTCTTCAAATCAGATGATCCTTGTGACTTAAACAACTATCGTCCTATCTCTATCTTGCCCATTCTTTCCAAAGTGCTGGAAAAACTTATATACAACCAACTAAAAAATCACCTTGAAGCGCACTCACTCCTAAACCCAGCCCAATCTGGCTTCAGGTCGAAGCACAATACCATCTCAACCTTGGCTAAAGTTTCTAATGACTGGATCCATGCTATGGACACCAAGAAGGTTACTGATGCAGTCTTTCTAGACCTCAGTAAGGCCTTCGACACTGTAGACCATCACCTCCTAATCACCTGTCTTGCCTACATAGGCGCCACTCCACTTACCTTACAGTGGTTTAACAGTTATCTCATGGGAAGGATACAAAAAGTCAAAGCTGATGGCCTACTATCTTCCCCCCATCCAATTGCCAGAGGAGACCCTCAAGGCTTCATCCTAGGACCAATCCTTTTTTCCCTGTACATCAACAAACTTCTTGTATTATAAATTTTTTCTTTGCTGTTCTACATTTTATATCTCCTGTCTATGTAATTGTGAACTGTATGTGTATGTGTCTCAGGATCTCCTTGTGAATGAGCTTGCTCAACAGAGTCTTTCCTGCAATAAACTTGAACTTGAACATACATCTGGGGAGAAGATAGTACTCTCCACACCGGCTTTCAACAGTTGGCTAAAGGCATGGTGCAGGGTGGGGCTCAGTACTAGAAGTGGGCCACTTTAGTGTCTTCATAAGTGAAACTGCAGAAGAACTGAATGGGAAGGTATGTCTTTTTGCAGATGCCACCAAAACCTGTTATAGGGTGGACACTCAGGAGGGTGTGGAGAAAGGGTTCACACATGCTGGCGTGACAGCCATGTTGCTGATGCCGATTACAGCACAGGCCACATTACAGCACCAGACATAACGTATCCTGGGAGTTACACCACCAAAGCACCCACCTGAGAAACAGTCTCCATTGGGCCCCCTCCCCTAATTATCCTACAGGTCCAGGTTCTTAATTTACCTGTTCTCCAGTCCTACCCCATCCTACAATCACCCCACAGGTGTACAGTAGATTGTTACTATCCCTGATGTCCAGTGGTTCCCATTTATTTATTTATTTATTCATTTGATTACCGAGTAGGTGCACTGGTCTGAGAACCATTTTCAGGCATGAACTGGGCCACTGAGGATGGCACAGGAATAAAAGCAAGTATAAAGGAGGCTGGGACAAGGCATACAATAGACAGTAATAAAAATATACAGGATATTTATATGAAGCTCTATATAAACTTGCAGCGCAATGGATAAATAACATTTATGACAATAGCAGGTACAGTAGTAGCCAAGTTGTAATACAAATTAGGCATGATCTGAGAGAAGTAAAGAAAAAAGTACATCATGGCAGTGCAGGTATGGACCAAGAAGGAAAAGGAGGAAGGGAAGGGAAGGGAAGTAGAGGCATGATAATAAGTTGGGAGGGCAGATGCAAGGAGTGGAGGACAGAAGGTGAGATCCAAGGAGAGAGTGGAAGAGTCCTGGAGAGTCAGTGGTGCTAAGTGGAGTGGGCAGGTTGTTCCAAAGGAAAGGGGCTGCAGATGAGAATGCACGTTTACCCATACAGGTGGAGACTAGGGGGCACTCAAGCATGGGGCCTGCAGTGAGGCAGAGCTTTCGAACAAACACTTTTGGCCAAAGGAGGTGGGACTGTGGAGAGGTAGCTCGGTTTTGGATGGCCTTATTGACTGTGCTGGCCAGGAGATAGCTCCATTGGGCTGATGGGGGAAGCTAGCCCAGGGCCTGATAGAGTGAACAGTGGTGTGTTGAGTGAAAGCCCTTGCCCCCTGTATATCCAAAGTCCCCACCATGACCCAGTTAGTTCTTACAGAAAATACTACCCCCTGGTCCCCAGGCTTACTATATATTTGACACCCTCCCACATTTGGCACAGACCATCCTCTCAGCTCCTTGATCGGGCACAAAATGGATGATAGTTCACAATCATGTGCTAACTGTACACAGCTGTTTATACAGTAGGCACATGAGCGCAAAACTGGCATTCTGTCCTCAGTTGGTCACAGAGGTTAGCAGAGTGTCTGTGCCAATTGCCACTGTGGGGAGAGTGCGTAAACATATGGTGGGGGCTATGAATGGTGGGAGCAGTGGGACTGGGTGGGCAGGTAGGTATTGGCAGTTTCCAATGTACGGAATGGACAGCAGCACCACTGAACACCAGGGACGTGTGATATTACTGATGGTGGGAGCTCAAAGGGGTAGGAGTAGGAGGCAGAGGTGATAATACCTGGTTTAGGGAGGCAACATCTTTTAGAGCCATTCACCAACTGGTCAGAGACTCACTAATTATGCTATTCAAGATATCATTTTGTGATCCTACCCTGTTTTTGGGGTGCAAAGTGTTGTTTGAGAGTCACTTACCCATTTAGCGATCACAAATGCTCTTTGAATGTTCTGGTCTATGTGAACAATAACAATCCATTACCAGTAAGATAAAGACAAGTGAACAAATAAAAATATGGAATTGAGAGCTGTTCTCCACGAGGTTGATAATACGAACATACGAAATTTGCCAGCAGATAAAGGCCTAGAGGTCTATCAAGTCTGCTCGAATGTGCAGCTAGCACCCCTTATTCTGCAGCTGCCCCTCCCTTCCACCCTTCCCCTTCATTAACCCTCCCCCTTGTCCTGTCCCATCCTCGTTTGAAGCAGTCCACTGTTCTACTGCATACCACTTCAGCAGGTAATGCATTCCACCCAGCCACCACCCTCTCTGTAAAAAAGTGTCTCCTCATCTCCCTCCTGAACCTTCCTCACTCCAGTCTCATATCATGGCCCCTGGTGGCCCTCCCCTCCCTTACTTTGAACAGCCCCTCTGTACCCGTCTTGTTTATTCCTTTCATGTATTTAAAGGTTTCAATCATGTCACCCTGTCTCTCCTCTCCTCCAGTGAGTACATGTTCAACTCCTTCAACCTCCTCTCATATGATAAGTCCCCCAGCCCCTTGATCATCTTTGTCGCTCTGCGCTGCACCCCCTCCAGTAACTTAATGTCCCTCTTCAGATACGGACGCCAGTACTGCACGCAGTACTCCAGGTGTGGTCTAACTAATGAATCCAATGTAACTGTAATTGTAATGTAATTGATCCTAACAATGCGTTAGAGTACAGAATATAATGAGATTAATACTGGTACCACTGTGCTACCACATGAGTCTAGGGTTGCTGTGAGAGGTACCAAATATTGAAATGTCAAAATAACGCAGAACCATTGTGCTCCCAGTGTGCCAGTATTTGTGGGAGCCGACAAAAATCTCAAAATTTTGTGATACCATTGTATTACCAGTGTATGTATGAGAGACAGAGAAAATGGTAAAAAATGCCATAGGGATACCATTCTGCCAGTGCACTACCAATGCACAGAGGAAAATCTACATACCAGAATACCACTGGGTAGTACCATTGTGGATTTTTCAGCTGACCACAGTATTACTATTGCTATACCACTGTAAGGCCATTGTGACAAATTCAGTAAGGGTAACCAGATTGCTGAGACAATGCAGTGCTAAAGAAGTGTGATAAAAATTATAAAGTGTTGCCAGTACTACTGCAGTGTGCAGCATAAATTAGTGAAGGAAATACAGTGCTAAAGAAGTGTGCATGAAAATCTAATATTTGCAGTGCTCTTAGAGTCTGCATCAAAAAATAAGAAAGATTGAGCAGTGGTACAACAGTGTAGCAGAAAGTCAATGCAGTGTATTAGTGCACTGATGAAAAGCAGTGCTTTGTCAGTCTGGACTGAAAAAACACTGAAATGAGACTCAAGATGGAAGTGTGCACACCACTTCCCTCTGGGACCTCTTATGTACTGGGGTCTTGCAGTGCCTTTTAGGTACTGGATCTTGCAGCATCCCTTATGTAGCCAACTCGGTTAAGAAGAGGGATAAAACCTTTTATAGGTACAACAGAGAGCATAGAAAGACAAAGGGAGGGATAGAGAAAATGAATAGAATGAACAGTTGGTGGGCAGAGGGGGACAGTGAAAAAGCAGGGATACTGAATGAATATTTCTGCTCAGTATTCACAAAAGAGGAGGGGTTAGTGCCTAATCCAATTAACAGAAGCACTCTTGATAGGGGGGTTGATCCCAGTCCTTTCACAGAAGAAAGGGTTCTGCAAGAACTCCTAAAAGAGAAGGTGGGCAAAGCAATGGGGCCTGATGAAATTCAACCCATAATTCTAAAAGAATTAAGGGAGGAACTAGTGAAACCACTGACTACTCTTTTTAACAAATCATGGAAGGATGGTGTGGTACCCGAGGACTGGAGGAAGACAGATATGATTCCCTTTCACAAAAGTGGGACCAAGACAGAGGCAGGAAACTACAGACCTGTCAGTTTGACCTCTGTGGTAGGGAAAGTGATGGAGTCACTTCTGAAGGAAAGAATTGTTGAGTACCTAGACACCAGTGGGGCACAGGACTCAAGGCAGCATGGGTTCACAGCAGGAAGGTCATGCCAGACGAATCTAATAGATTTCTTTGACTGGGTGACCAAAGTAGTAGACCAGGGAGGGGCTGTGGACATGGCCTACCTAAACTTTAGCAAGGCATTTGACACAGTCCCACACAAAAGATGAACAGTCAAATTAACCAGCCTGGGAGTGGGTCCCAGGGTGGTAGCCTGGGTAAAACATTGGCTGGACAACAGGACACAGAAAGTAATTGTAAATGGAGTCCACTCTGAAGAAAGAGGGGTTACTAGTGGGGTACCGCAGGGTTCAGTACTGGGTCCAGTCCTTTTTAATGTCTTTATAAGTGACATTGCAGAGGGACTGGAAGGAAAAGTATGCCTCTTTGCAGATGACACAAAGATCTGAAAAGGGTTGATACACAAGGAGGTGTGGAAAGGATGAGAAGGGACTTGGCAAGGTTGGAGGAATGGTCAGAAGTATGGCAGCTAGGATTCAATGCAAAGAAGTGCAAAATAATGCTCCTGGGACACAAGAACTCAGGGTAAGATTACACAATGGGGGAGGAGGTAATAACAACAACAAAAAAGGAAAGGGACCTGGGGTAATCATATCAGATGACCTTAAGGTTAGCAAGCAATGTGAGAAGACAGTAGGGAGGGCTGGGGGTATACTGGGATGCATAGGGAGAGGCATCAGCAGCAGAAAACAGGAAGTTGTTATCCCTCTGTACAGTTAGTGAGACCCCATCTGGAGCACTGCATCCAGTTCTGAAGACCCCATCTCCGCAAGGACATAGACAGGATAGAGGCAGTCCAGAGGAGGGCAACTAAAATAGTGCAGCGTCTTCAAGAGAAGCCCTATGAGGAGAGACTAAAAGAACTTAATATGTATACCCTTGAGGAAAGAAGGGAGAGGGGGGACATGATAGAATCTTTTAAGTACCTCAGTGGAATCAACAAAGTCCAAGAGGGTAGCATCTTTCAGTAAAAACAGACGTGCAAGAACAAGGGGACAACATTTAAAGATAGAAGGGGGGGCGGTTCAGAGGCAATGTGAGGAAGTATTTTTTCACAGAGAGGGTAGTGGATGCATGGAAAAGCCTTCCTGAGGCAGTTGTGGGGTCTAAAACTGTGGGAGAATTCAAGAATGCATGGCACAAACATAAGGCAATTCTTATGGGGGGTAGGAAGAAATAGGCTGTTGGTTAACTAGGATCTGTGGCCTATCCTGTAGGGAGAGAAATGGGCAGACAAGGTAGGCCAAGTGGTTCTTATCTGACATAAAAGTCTATGTTTCTATGTTTACTGGGGTCTGGCAGGGTCTTTTAGGTACTGGATCTTGCAGCATCAACATAGTGGTGTCTTGCAGTGCCTTTTAGGTACTATATCTTGCAGCATCTCTTATGTACTGAGGTCTTGCAGTGTCTTTTAGGTACTGGATCTTGTGTCATCCCTCATGTAATGGCATCGTGAAGTGTCCTTTATGTACTGAATCTTGCAGTGTCTTTCAGGTACTGGATCTTGCAGCATCTCTTATGTACTGGGGTCTTGCAGTGTCTTTTAGTTACTGGATCTTGCAACATCTCTTATGTCCTGGGGTCTTGCAGTGTCTTTTAGTTACTGGATCTTGCAACATATCTTATGTCCTGGGGTCTTGCAGTGCCTTTTAGGTACTGGATCTTGCAGCATCTCTTATGTACTGGGTCTTGCAGTGTCTTTTAGGTACTGGATCTTACAGCATCTCTTATGTACTGGGGTCTTGCAGTGTCTTTTAGGTACTGGATCTTGCAGCATCTCTTATGTACAAGGGTCTTGCAGTGTCTTTTAGGTACTATATTTTGCACCATCTCTTATGTACTGGGGTCTTGCAGTGTATTTTAGGTACTGGGTCTTGAAGTATCTCATATGTAGTGGGGTCTGGCTGTGTCTGTTTAGTACTGGATCTTGCAGCATGTCTTATGTGCTGGGGTCTTGCAGTGTCTCTCGCATAGCAGAGTTTTGCATGGTCTCTAAAATATAGTGAAGCCAGCAGAAATGCAATGCAGAATTCTTCAGAAACACCACAGGAAACAGTGCAGTTTCAATTGCAGTTAACCCCTTTTGTCAGGAAAGGAATCTGTGACCCCACCTTGCATCCCGGTGTGCTCCACTGGAGTGAGGTCTTCCAGCATCCTCTGTGTAGTCTTAGAGTGCCTCTTATGTAGTGTGATCTTGCATCATCTCCTATGTAGTGTGGTCTTGCAGCATCTCATATATACTAGGGTCTTGCAGTTTCTCTAATTTAGTGGGGCATGCAACATCTCTCATATAGTGGGGTCTTACAGCATATTTTATGTCGTTGGGTCTTGCATCATCTCCTATACAGTGGGGTCTTACTGCTTCTTATATATTGTGGTCTTGCGTCCTCTCTTACCTAGTGAGGTCTTGCAGCATCTCTTATGGAGTTGGGTCCTGCTGTTCATACAGTGGTAGTGTTACTGACCATGATACCAGTGATCCGGGTTTGGAAACAAGCTTGGGGAACTGGAGGGCAAGTGGGGGGAACTGAGCTTCCCAGAGGATCCTCACTTTCTCAGGCAGGGACAGTGAGCCATGCCTTACTGTAGTATTAAAACCTAGGCACCCTCTATGTGTTGGAAGCAGATGGTAACTGGCAGTAGGAGGGAATAAACAGCTGACTGAGGGGATGTGTATGCCCACTGCATGCATGTGTCATGCTTTAATGCCAGCATCCAAGGGATGGGAAAGGCATAGTTGAAAATAACCCCTGACATGATGGCGCTAGCTCTCCAAAGGCCACAAACTGACCTGCTGACCTGGCTCTCTCTGCTACAAGCATCATGTTAATCTCTGAAGGAGGTCTGTTCTGTCTCCTTATAGCACAACATGGGTGAAACTCCATGGGATCACAGGCTGCTGAGGTCAGTCCAGAAAAAGGTGGGAGATGGGAATGGGAGAACACAGCTCGGGGGGAGGACTAAGGGAATTTAAGGTGTAAATTTAAAAGAAAATGTAGTGGTGTCTCGCATCATCTCTTTCAGAGTAGGGTCTTGCAGTATTTCTTATGTAGTAGAAACTTATTGCATCACATGTAGGGGGTCTTGTAACATCTCTTATGCAGGGGTCTCTTAGAGCATTTGTCATGTAGTGTTGTTTTGCTGTGCCTCGTAGTGGGGTCTTGCAAAGACTTTTATACTGTGGGGTCCTGTAGCAGTTCATATGTAGGGGGTCTTATGGTGCCTTTTATGTGGTGGGGACTGTCTTTCTTACAGCACCCCTTTTTTTTATGACATATTTTTATCCCCATCTGCCGGCAAGGGCTCCATGGTGGCATAACGGCCATCCAGGTGCTGTCCCCTCTCACAGGGATTATGTGGCACAGCAGTGGGTGTGTGATTTTTCATGGTAGCAGAAGTAGCAATGTGATCCCATATCCCAACCCCTTGGGATGCTGGCACAAAGGACCAAGGTCCAGGCATGCAGTCATGCTGAGGACATGGATGCAGCCAAGCACCTAACAGCATCCTCCCCTTCCCACAGTGCATCCTGGCAAAGTGGTGCCTGAACCCTCCCTGGGAGGGGAGAGCTGCCATAAGGAGGATCAGTCCAGCTCCTGCCCTCCCCCCTAGCTGACTCCGACAACCCAGGGTCATTCCTGAACACAGGTCGCCAGCGTAGTGCGAGGTGTGGCATCCAGCGCCTCAACCCTCAGCACCACCGGGCTGGTTTCTTGCAGCATCCCTTATGTAGTCAGCCCTTGTAACATCTCTTATGTAGAGGGGGCTTGCATCATCTATGATGCAGTGGGTCTTGTAGTGCCTCTTATGCAGTGGGGTCTTGCAGCATCTCTTATGTACTGAAGTTTTCAATGTCAGTTATGTAATGATGACTTGCAGCATCTTCTGTGTAACAGGGTTTTGGAGTGTCTCTTATTTAGTGGGGTCTTGTAGTGCCACTTATGTAGCTCGGCCATGAATTATCTCTTATGTAGTGGGGTCTTGCAGCACATCTTATGTAGAAGGGATTAGGCCCTTGAAAACAGGTGTGGGGAGGTAACTGTAAGAGAGCCATTTGCAATGGCTGAGATGCTTAATGAATATTTAACTTTACTATTGACCAAAGGGCTCAAAGTAAGAGGAATGAGCTCATTGGAAGGGCTCATAATATCAAGAGTATCCACAATTCAGCCACTGGACATCATGTCTGTCTCAGTAACTAACTACCTTGCAAAGATTTTGCAAGGTAAGTCTCAAGATTTGGCTGGGATATATTCCAGGAGCTAAAGGATCAGCTGATGGGGCCACTTGAAACAATATTTCAGGAATCTGTTTGGACAGGTGAGGTGCCAGAGGACTGGAATGTAGTCAATGTGGTCCACAGCTTCAAGAAGAGGACGAGGTCAGATCTGGACAGTGACAGCCAGTTCAGCCTGACAACAGTGCTGGGCAAAGTTCTGGAGGCCATTATCAAAGACAGAATAATGGAACACTTGTTTGAGGCTAAGGTTATTGCTCCCTCATAGCATGGCTTTTTGAAGGGCAGATCATGCCAACACAGCCTAATTCTTTCCTAGGGGGTTGCCGGGGAGGTGGACATGGACAAGGCTGTAAACTTAGTCTAGCTGGACTCCAACAAGACCTTTGATAACAGGATGCATGAGAAGCTTCTGAGCAAATTAAACCAGTGGGGTATACATGTGACACACACGGTGGATTGCTAACTGGTTTGGGGAAGAAAGCAGAGGGTGATGGTGAACTGGATAGGAACTATTCCAAATGGAGAGAAGTACTCAGCAGCATCCCATGGTGATCGATACTGTGACCACTGTTCTTCAATGTCTGCATTGACATTCTGGAAGTAGAGGTCTCTAGCCGACTGCTCACATTCGCGGATGATAGCAGGTTTGCCAGGTTGGTGGACCCCCTTGAAGATGGGAACACACTTCAGGAGGATCTGAAAAAGCTGTGTGATTGGTGTGACTCCTGGTGCTTCAAATTCACTGTAGTCAAGTGCAATGAGCTTATAATCTGAAGCAAGACAAGCAGAGCATAACCACTGCTAAAAGGATGCATCAAAAAGGGGATGGGGTGAGCGGGGGAAATAATGCCTTTAAATGCACCTTTACTAACCTCAGCCATGTCCTCCCCCCAAACTTTTTTGACACATCCAGCCTGCCCCCTCCCTCGCCCCTTAATGCCCCCCTTTTTACATACACTGCATCACCCCAAAGCTGCTGAGCCTTACCTAAAAAAGCTCTTAGCAACTCTTGTTATAGCAGTGACTCCATAGACATGAAACTCCTCCAGCTCACACTACAGGAGGTTCTCAACCCCCTCATCCACTTTCTCAACCACTCCCTCTGCCAAGGGAAATTCCCTACACATTGGAAATCTACCTCCATTACCACCATCTTCAAGAGCAGGGATCGCACCTCCACTGACAACTACCGCCCCATCCCAATCCTTCCCCCATCTAAGGCACTGGAGTGCATCATCTCTGATCAACTCACTGACCATCTAAACAAGCATGACCTTCTTTGCAAGCAGCAGCATGGCTTCTTCAAAGGCTTTAGTACCACCACAGCCCTCTTGGAGTTCACCACACACATCCACACCACCTTAGGCAAAGGTCAAGTAACTGGCGCCATCTTTGTAGACCTCTCCAAGGTGTTCGATACCGTAAACCACTCCCTTTTACTGTCTACTCTCTCTAGCATTGGCTTCTCCCAGGATGCCCTGGGCTGGTTCACTGACTACTTGTCAGACCAGTCCCAACAGGTCAAAACTGGGACCACTCTGTCCAAGAGGCACCCAGTTCACTCTGGGATGCTCCAGGGGTCCATCCTCGGTCCCCTGCTCTTCAGCCTCTATCTTAATGTCCCCCCCTCTTCCTGCTCAGGCAACATACTACTACTCTATGCGGATGATGCTGTCCTGTACTCATCTAATTCTGAGCCTACCCAGCTCCACCTATCCCTCCAATTCTCCTTCAGTGAAGCAGAAAAATGGTTGTCTACACAGCACCCTACACTTAATTACAAGAAGACTAAGCTCATGTTTTTCTCACACCCACAAAACCCTCGCAAGCTATGCCCCCATGTTCTCACAAACACCCAGTCCCCTCTGGAGCAAGTGGACTCCTTCAAATATTTGGGAATCGCCCTTGACCCAGCCCTTATCTTCCAACAACATATCCATCACCTGTCCACTGTCCTCAATGTATGGCTTGGCATTTTCTATCGCTTCAGGCACTATCTTACTCCCAAGGCCCTCAAACTATCTGTCTCCTCCTCTGTTCTCTCTCTCTCTCTCTCTCTCTTGGATTATGGCATACTTATATACAGCACGGCCACCATCTTGGCCCTCAGCAGACTTCGTGTCTCCCTTAACAAAGCCTGCCACCTCATCCTGGGTTGGGACCATCTCACCCATACCTGCTCACTCCACAGCTCAACTAACTGGCTTAACCTTGACAATAGAATCAAGTTTCACACTTGCCTCATGGCCAGAAAAATAACTATCGGCCTCTCTCCACCGGGTCTCACCTCTATAATCTACCCGACCACTGTGAAAAAATCCACCCGTACTTCAGGCAAGCAGATCCTAACAGTTCCCCGTTGTCGTGCCTCCCAATTTCAAAGATCTTTCAGCTACAAGACCCCAACTGGGATGAATGATTTGCCAAGCGCTCTCACAAATGGACTCAGAATTGGCCCCTTCAAAACCTACCTACTCAGGGACCATCTCCAGTCCTCCAGCCTCTGTGACTGCCATTAATCCCTCCCTTCACCCTCCTCCCATGGCAACGGCCTGCAGCCAGCTTCTCCACCTTCCCACCCTGGACTGCCAACATGAATGTTAGTGCACTTGTAACCATTATAAGTAGTCAATATTGTTGTCAAGCGTGAACCATGTTTAGCACTGTAAGCGATGACTGTTAGCCTTCATTGTATTCTTCTTTGTAACAATTCTCTGTATTGTTGTTGTTTGTACTTCCCTGTGACATGGAACCTTTGTAAATGAGTCCTTGACTCAAAGGTACTTTCCAAATTCTCAAATAAATAAATAAATAATCCTGAAACTTTACGAGGCCCTGGTCATGCCACACCTGAAGTACTGCATACCAGTTTTGGTCAACTCAATATAAAAAGCACACTGAGACAGTCAAGAGGGTGCAACTCTGGGCCACCACAGTTATCAGCAGTATGGGGGACAAGGGATATGAGGAATGGCTATAGACCCTTAAAAGTTAACCCTGGAGAAGAGGAGGCCAAGAGGGGACATGCTCTCAACCTTTTGTGGAGGCAGTATAGTGCAGTGGGTTAAGGCTCTGAGCCGCAGATCTGGAGATCTGGGTTTAAATCCCACAGCCGCCTAGGTGCATTCTGTGTGATCCTGAGCAAGTCACTTAACTTTCTTGTGCTCCCAGGTTGCATCTGCAAACAAGCTTCAGCTTAGTGTGCTACTCCTGGTTAAACAATGTTCCTGTTCCCTTTTGTAGGCTCAAGGGTATTAACAAGATCAAACAGTAGGAGATGTTTGATCTGGTGTTCCGTAGCAGGATATGAGGCATGCTTTGAAGCTCAAGGGTTGTAAATTCAGAGGTAAAGAGGTACCTTTCTCCCAGGGGGTGGTGAATGTATAGCATTGCCTATTAGCAGATACAGTTGGCATTAAGATTGTGCAGGCTTCTAAGTTCAGTGTGAACAAGTTTCTACTTACCAAGGAAATCCCTGGGTACCCTGGATAGTAGAGTAGGTAGGTAGGTAGGGAATCCTCTATAAATTGGTACATCTTTGCACAGCATAATTATTTCATTGCTATGTATGAAGCAGAGGAGGCAGACATGAGGGACCTAGAATACCTTCTGACCCTTAATTACTATGGGACCTATCATTATGGGGGCCGACATATGTCCAGAATGAATATTAATGGCCTGTGGTGGCCAGCACCAGGACATCCCTTTGCACACCTAGTGTGCAGGCAGCAGTCACAATGCCTGCCTGCACCCATATGTCAACAGGGAGCCCAGCACAATGGATGGGAAGTGGCCATGGAGGAGGTGCTTGGCTGGGCACAGGACCTCCAATTGGAAGCCCCGCCTGCTCACCTAGTGGATTCCCTGCTGCACATACACAGGGGATTCTAAGATATGTCAGCCCATGCTGGGATCTACCATATTCCTTCGACACCAAAGATGTGTGTGATAGAAACCCAAACTTGCCTCCACATACATTCTGGCCCATGCCCTGGACCCTATGGTAATGGAGGTGGTTGGCACAGGCTAGTATGCTCCAGGGCTGTCTAGCCCCAGAATAGTATGTGGTGGGGGTGCAGAGGCACTTATGGCTGGTTCTCACACAACATAAGTAATGCCCCCCCCCGCTTCAAGGCATGCATAGGTGGCATTGTGCCTGCTGCATTGTGTGGCCAGTCCCACAGTATGTTCCCACCACAGTCACGCCATACCTCTGCAGGCAGGCCAGACTGAGTGGGACGTGCATGAGGGAGAATTGTTGTGCATTCTCTGGGGATCCTGCAGGAGACCTGATATGCAGCTTCTGCACATATATTAGACTATGCACCGCATATTAGCAGCGCAAAGGTTGTGTGAATAAGGCCCTATGTTACTATAACACTGTCAGATGCACAACAATTGTGAGACATTTGGGAACAGTTCAGTGTTCTTGCAACAGATAGTACTTGTTAATGTACGTTGTTTAAAAACTGATAACATGATGAAACCAAAAACTGCAAAACAATAAATTTAAATGTTCTTACAATACACAAAATTAAAAAAGAAAACTATTTTAGTAGGTACTGCGCTCTGAGTGCTCTTGAGTGTTGCTCCTGGTCTGATCCTTTCATTAAACTGGAGCAGATTGAGGCTGTTCATAGCATTCAGTTATTCGGCACTTTTACATTAAGCTAGCCTGTGCTGAGTCCAACCTGGTGATGGACGCTAGACTGCGCAAGTGCAGCATGTTAGCAGGCTCTATGCCAACCATGTTACCAGTTTAAACAAGCATTTGTCAATGCTGAATGTTGTCTCGCTGGCATTGGTATTGGTAGGGCAGGAGTTAGAGATGCATAATAAGAATGGCAGTGAAGTATTGAACTGATGCCAAGCTCACCCCCACCCTGTAGAGAGTGACAGGCATTGGGGTGTGCCTTTGGGTCATCAACTGTAACGCTCATGCCATTTCACCCCACCCTACCCTGTAGACACTGACAAGTGTTGTGGTGTGCTTTGGGGTCTTTGGGATGTATATTTACCCCATTCCATAAGGAAATACGCTGAGATGGGTGCAGTATAGAAGAATGGGGTGAACTTTGGGGCTGAAAACTCCAAGCACAACCTCAATGCCTGTCACTGGCTGCAGGTTGGGGGGAGGGGGTGGAATGGCGTGAGCATTATAGCCGATGTTCTCAAGTCACACCCGTGATGCCTGTAAGTCTGTACAGGGTGGGGTGTTACAGTTGGAAGCCCTAACGCCATAGGTGTTTGTTGGTATTTTCATTCCAAATTTTCAACATGGGCTTTTTGTGACCCCAGCGCATGAAGAGCAGCACTATCAGTTTGTTAGCTGAAAGGTGATTTTGCACAGCGACTGCGCCATTTGGCGTCAAGGGTACGAAAACACATTTTGGGCAGGATGTGAAAAATGACAGCTATATTGTTCATGAGGCGGTGTAAAAAAAGGCAACGTTGTAAATCTGGAGTGAAAATATGAAAAATTGAAGTCATGAGCATACATAGAAACTGCACAATGGACGTCCGTAACCCAATTATTTTGGGAATTTTTTTAACCACATTTTCAACATAGGCATTTTAGGACCTCCCCTCATGAACAGTGGTATTGTGATGTTGTTACTCTGTCCCACAAGTTGATTTCCCACAGTTCAAAAGGAGGTGTGGAAAAATGGCAATGTTGGAAATCTGGAGTGAAAATATTACAAATTCACGAAGTCACGAGCATGCGTGGGAACTGTGCTACACACACTCGTAAAACAGTCATTTTTGGGATTTTTTTCACCAAATTTGAAGCATAGGCTTTTTGAGAGCCTACCTCATGAACAGTGGCACTGTTGTTTCGTTAATCAGTCCCGAAAGGTGATTCCGTGCAGTGACTGCAAAATCACCTTTTAGGACTGAATAACACCAT
The DNA here is from genome assembly GCA_016271365.2 of Neoceratodus forsteri. Lineage (NCBI taxonomy): Eukaryota > Metazoa > Chordata > Ceratodontiformes > Ceratodontidae > Neoceratodus > Neoceratodus forsteri. Next base: position 13,532,666 of record JADMNL010000027.1, read on the forward strand.
GACAGTGACTGAATTCATGAGGAGGGGTCCCAATAACCCCATGTTGAAAATGTGGTGTAAAAATTCCCAAAAATGACTGAGATATGCACCAAAGTTGAAAAAAACCTATTTATGCCATTATACAGCTTACTGGCATTTCCTCAGCTTACGGTCAGCTTTGAAGAGTGCAGACGTGTTCCTGGTCCACCGAAGGTTGTCATACCATGCCCGCAGGTAAGTATGGGGTGAGGGGGGTGTGGGGAGGCAGGGTGCACAGAGGGTGGGAGCTGGCTGGGGGAGGAGACACCAGAGTCAACGAGAGACCGTTTTCTGTGTTACAGGTTTAAACAAAAAAAGAAAAACATTGCTGCAGTTTATTTTTTTTTTTGAGGGGCATATGGCACACTGGGGTGGGCTCCCAGTATGCCACCTGACTATTTTGGGGTGTCTGTAGCCGACAGGGGATTGGGTACCCCTGTCGGGCACATACCGAGTAGTGGGGGCAAGAGCCGAGGGGGATTGGGCACCTCCCTCAGCACACAACAAATGGGGGAGGGCATTATGCTGATGGGGAGTGGGCTCCCCCTCAGCAGATTGAACCAGGAACTGGAAGACTGAAGTTGACAGGGATTGGGCCCTCCATCAGCTAAAAAAGTCTGTTGGGGGGTGCATGATGCCGAGGGAGATTGGGCACCCCTTGGCACAGAATTGAAATGGGAGGGTGGGCCATTATGCCAACGGGGAGTGGGCTCCTCCGTCAGCACATAAACTGGGTCGGGCATGCTGACAGGGGGATTGGGCACCCTTGAAATCGGCATTGTCGTAGGCAGCTGCAACAGTCATTGCTGCCATGTTTATTAGATTGCTTCACCAGGAAGGGCACATCGGGGGAGGCGTGTTCTGGTGTTGCTGGATGAGAAGCTTGCCTCTCATTGCAGTGGCAGTTTTGTTAGATGTGGTGGCCACTTTACGTATTGCTGATGTGGTGCCTGCATGCTGGATTATTGGGAATGAGGGACGCATCTACTGATGCATGCCCTGCATTTGCTCAGAGTGACCGCACCTCCAAATTTGCTGCTACTAAAATACGTTGTCTGGCACGCTCACACGAGCCAACATAAAAATTGCCTAGGCTGCAGTGCCTGAAGAGGGAGTCCAAGCCCTTAAAGGGAAAGTGCCCTCAACCTATTTTTTATATACCTGTCTAGTTCGTAGACATGAACAATGATTCCCTCTCTTGCATCCCCCTAATTTAAATATAAATAAGGTTGCTTCACTCTGTTTTGCCCTTGTGTGAAAACCTTTTTTGTCTCCATTGCAAAGGTCATGACCTCATTTATGTAAGGCATCATGGGAGTTGATGATACGTAGCTGTACAAGCCAGCGGAAGTTATACTCCCATTCATTTCTGTTACATGTTTTGTGAAGTCCCTGTATTCACTAAAAGCATTTTTTTTCTAACTCAGATACACTTTACAGTGCAGAAAACAGCAGGGCACTTACTGTGCTGTGTCCTGGGTAATGCCTGAAAATAGTTATTTCATGGCTAGTGCACCTACCCGGTTAACAAAAACTAAATAAATAAATAAAATAAAAGTTTCATAGCCAGCATTAGACAAGAACATAGGGACTACAGAGGACTGCAACAGCACTGACTAATACAGTGTAACTACTGCAGATTTTAGCTCTAAAATGTCATAAAATTCCAGGATGCCTTACATGAGTCAGGTCATCACCTTTGCAATGGAGTCAAGAAGGTTTTCATGTCAGGCTTAGGTACTTTCATTTACATTTAAATCCTGATGAAATTAGGAGAGTGCAATAGAGGCAATCATTGTTCATGCCTACAAACTACACAGGTAAACAGAATAAAAGGCTGAGGGGGACCTTCCCTTTTCAAGAAAGGTCAGGGGATGGGTAGGTGGTTGGTAGTTTGGGTGCTGAACCATCAGGGGTGAATGCTGATATTGTGAGGGTGGGTATTTTAGGATTACTGTGGCCCCAGAAGTGATACTGGACCCTGCCCCCCTTTACCAGGGCTCACCACTGTGTCTCATCCGACATTTGTCAGGGTAGAGGGGAACAGTTTACTTGTGGAAGAATGCAGATGAGCTCATACTTGCATCAGCAAGTGCCATTCGGATCCGATTCACCTAACGAAAATGTGACTGATACTGCTTTGTCAGACAGTTATAATATCAGAACTATCTGAATCCTGACAAATGCTCTCCATGCATCTCTAGTTATTTATTTACTAAAATTTGTTGACCGGGTCAATGGCCCACTGAGACATAGCGTCCCATTTTGAAAGGCAACCCAGAGTTAATTAACATACAGTAATGTAACATAAAAGTATACATACATGACAGAGATGTTCACAAAACAGATAAGCAGGTACAAGATAACTCAAATATGCAGTCACATAACAATGATACATCCATGGTTAATTACACATTAAATTCCACGCATTACATGACATGTGACAGGATGCAAGTTTCAGGGTTATAGCGTAAGTGACAGTAGGGCTGACCAATCAAGCAAGCTTCCTCTTAAAGCACTTGTTACTATGGGGACTTGTTTGGTCTAGTACAGTGAAGTGCAGTTTCATCGACTTTAGTCACAGCGGTTGCCCACGAGCAGGTGGGCTTGAGGGTGGTTTTGAAGGTGGCTACAGAAGAGCATTTTAAGATCTGTAGCTATAGGCTATTCCAGAAGTTTGGCCCAGAAATAGCAAAAAACCTATCACCTGTGCTGGTTCTGGACCCATGGGACCTCTAGTAGTGCACATGTTGAGGACCTAAGTGCCCTTTTCTGTGATTTGGGCTGGAAAATGCCATGGAGATAGGGAGGGGAAGCAACTTTGAACATCTTGAAGGCAAGGCACAGGGCCGGGTAGGCTAATACTCTATAGGATAGACTCTAGTACAAAATATAGTAGAGAAATCCAACTGGTAATATAAACGATATCCCAAAGATGTTTTTGAAGCAACCAGTTTGACGCCAGTGGTGCAATAACTGGAAGTGAGGAAACGCAGTAACTAGGATGATGAAGCAGCAGCAGCATCCTGCATGAAGCCCACAGAGGCAGTACAATAGATTTATCCTCTGTTGTTTTAAACTGATAGTACTGTGATGTCTTCAGATTTGAGCTGTACATGCGATCCTTAAAAGGACCCTAGGAGAGATGCTCTGTTTGTGCATCTTTCCAACCCACACACTTACTTTAAAGCTTCGATCCCATTGCATGGCATGATGGGCAAGTAAATCCTTGTGAAATTTAGGCTGATGAGGTGCAGTAACAGTGCAGATAGTAGTATGTCTAAATACTGCAGTGTGGTGTCAGAAGTGGGTATGGGCTTCAGTCACACTGTGATATTATATGGTATGACAATAAACCACATGAACTGTTTAAAGTCCTGGCCTATTGTTTACAATTAGTTCCGCACTCCCACACTGCATTGTTACCAGGTTAACAAACAGATAAAATTATGGCACTTCTATATTCTCCTCTACCACTGAGCTATATAGAAGATGGAACACATGCCAGCAGAAAGCTTTGATGCATGTTGGCCAAGTAACCAGAGCTGTCAGGGCAATATGACAATCTGATCCAACTCCCTCTCCTTAGATTCCAACCAGAATGTGGGTAAGCAGCAGAACATTAGTGACACTGAGCAGTTGTAAGCAAATTGCCGGCATCTGTAGCTCATTTGTAGTCTCCATTTTCTGGTGTATGGGCTGCGTAGGGAGAGTTTTACCACATACTGCTTTAGCTAGTTGCTGAGAGTCAAGTATAATTTGCTGAGCCATAACAGAAAAATCATAAAAATGCACACGCCGAATGAGGCAGTGGTGGGTCATTAAACTGCTGATGCTTCATTCTCAAAGTCAGCTGTTCTGGCACAGAATGTGGTATAGGGAGGTACAGTTTATGAACTGCTTACTCACTGCTGTAAAAAAAATACTAATATAACACCTGTCCCTCTCTGTGTGGTTTATCTATTTAATACTCCTGGAATGCTGAGAGACTGACAGCCAAGGAAACAGAAGCCCTGCATTTATCTAGTGGTTGGCTCTGGACCTAGAGAGCAGAGGGGGGGGGTTTAGCTCATGCAAATGCCATTATTTGTCAGAACAGGGGGATAATATCCACAGCCTCCACTAGCATACTGTGTGACCCTGAGCAAGTCACTTAACTTCCTTGTGCTCCTAGTTCGCACCTGTAAACAAGCTTTCAGCTTAGTGTGTCTCTCCTGGTTTAACAAAAAAAAAAAAAGTCAATGAAAAAAATTGAATTGTAGGTGAGCTCCTGTCTCCCCATGTCCCCTGAGCTGCCCCTACTGAGGTTAGATATTCTGAGCCTCGCAGAAAGGGGAAGGTCCTTCCATCATTCCTTGCATATTCCCTTCAGTTTTGTATGGGTATGTTAACATTCATATCTAATACATTGATGTGCTACTGTTGTACTCTTTTTTTTTTTTTTTTTTGTTAGTTTTTAAAGCAGGGACGACTATGACAAACTATTGTTGAAGTATAATTACCACATCAAGGGCCCCATTCAAACAGCATGCTAGGTAAAGAGCTGTGTGCTCACACATCTCCACAGGTGGGACAACAGGAGATGCGTTTCCTGCTTCGCCCCTTCAGCTTCCATAAGGACTGAGGCTTGCCCATTTAAACATCTGCAACCTCCTCACAAAAATTGACTGACTGAAGTCTGTCGTGGTCGACCTCCAGGCTCATGTCTTTGTCATCTCTGAATCTTGACTCTCCCCTAAGGGTCGGGATTCTGCTGTGGCTATTCCCTGGTTACCCCTTAGCCAGGTAGGATCACCTCAGAAATGCTACTGCTGGCCAAGATGCCTTGTCATATCATTTTCCTAAACTCTGGTGCCTCTTGTTCCCCGTCTACCTTCTCTGCCAGCTCTCCCTTCTTGCCTTAATCTTTTCTTCATGATGTTTCCACTCCCACCTGTAACTATCCTTGACCCCTATCGTAATTAAACCCCACCTCCTACACTTATTGCCCTGGCCATGTTTGCTTTCCCCCCATCTTCCCTGGTTGGAATAATTTCCCTATACCTATCCAAGCTCAATTTATATCTACCACAGGAACCTTGTTGTACTGCTTTGCCCTGCACTGTTTCAGAGTATGCTTCTTTCTGATGTACTCTATTGCTTACGTGCACTATTATTTTTATATATCTGTATATATCTATTTTTTTCCTCCTTCTGTATCATCATCCAGCAGGGGTGTAGCCAGGAATTTTAAACTTGTACTCAAAACTGATGCATTGCACCCCGTTATGTAAACATAAGTCAAAATATGCACTGCCACGTCGCACCAACAATAGCTCCCCTTGCCATGCCTGACTTCAAGTAATCAGTTTCTTCCTGTAATCCTCCTTCCTTTGTTTTCCTGCCTGCCTGGTAAGTTGTTCCTGTTTGTGTATTTGGCTGGTGGCAACAGTGCCCCATAGCGGACAACAAAGGCAGAAGGACTCAGCGCAACACAGACACAATGAGACTCATAGTATCCTTGCTTTCCTCTTTTTGTTGCCCCTGCCTGATTTGTTGCCCATGCCTGATTTTTCTTCTTACTGTACTCTGCTGAGTACAGTGCATATGCCTACCAACACCCCTGTCGTCCATACTCCGTCACCCCCCCCCCCGATGCATCTATCTGGAAACTAGCTGTTATCAGCTCAGTATGTCTTCCCTGGTAAAATATTTTAAATGAATATATAAACAAATAATGCATGCACAGAAAAAAAACCCTGTACAGTGCTACAGGCTTTCAGTATACCCCCCTGAGAATACTGTACAAAACAAAGCATCAGCCCATGTGTGAGAGCAAATCATGGTAGTGACCATATGTGAAGAAGAAGAAGAATCAGCATTTATATAGCGCTTTTCATACACAGTATCCCAAAGTGCTTTACAAGCAATCCAAAACTGGTAGTGAAGTGACTGAATATGTGGTGGCGGCCATAACGCACATCATCACCCACACACAGCCTGGATAATTGCATGAACTGGTTTATGGGAAGGGGAATGTTGGCCAGGACACTGAGAATGCTCCCTGCTCTTTGCGAAGAGTGCCCTGGGTTCTTTTACTTCCACCTGGACACCCACCAGAACAACACCAGGATGGGCAGAAGGGACCTCAGTTTAACGTCTCATCCGGAGGACGGCACACCCCAGCAGTACAGCACCCCCAAATACTACACTCGGATGCCAGCAATTTTTAGGTGCAAGTCCAATCCCGGTGTGGTACGAGAACCCACGACCTTCTGGTCCAGAGGTGGATGTGCTACCAACTGAGCCACGCTGACACCTGTGCAAAACTCCTCTGCACTGTGAGCAAGCAGGGCAATTTGCAAGGCACAAACCCTGAAGCACTTGAGTGCAGAACTAAAAATGTTGTACATAACGTGCTAATGAGCCTATTCAACATGCTTGGTGCTTACATCTTACCATCTTATTACAGGTCATCTATACGTTACTATCATAGCACAATGATCCTTGCAGAGGATGGAGTCTGGGGGCTGAGGAGTACAACATATAGAATAGTGTATGGTTGTCCATACACACCAAGGCTATGATGCGAAGATCGAGGGATGGATGGACGCCACAGACCTCGAGCGAGTCGAGGTCCGCCAGAGTGATCGCATCATATCCCAGAGATGGTAACATAGCCTTGTTGTGTATGGACACCATACACTGTTTTATATATAGTATATGGTCCCCCAAAATATACCAAATGTATCATTTCACAGGTTTAATTGTAGTTGCTCCATACCTTGTATTCATGCTACCGCCTCCTCAGTGTGCAGTCCCGCCACTCCCAAATCCAGCCCTCGCTCTGTACTGCTCTGCTCCTTCCCACTATTATTTTCGGATGCCAGTGATTTAAACTAAAAGGCAAAGTGGCAGTTTGGACACACGGAGCTCACTCAGTCCGTGTACAAACTATCTAATGCGATCGCTTGCCTGTCCGCTCGCTAACCGGCGCCACCATTTTAATTTTGTTTTTTACCTGAGCTGTTTCCACCAATCAAGTGGCAGATGAAGGCTAAAAAGTTGTTGCATTATCGATGTGACATCAGAACAATAGTACAACAACTTTTCTGACCTTTGAACTGTCCTACAACAAGATTTGGAAAACCTTTGTTTTCCATACACAATAAGACTTGACCATATACTATAAAGCAATCCAGTTTCACATGTGAAATGGGTAATATGTGAGACTGCTGTGACACACCTTTTTTCACAGTAAAATGCCTGCACTGCTGTGTTTAGGAAGGTCAGTATGCAAATTTAAATCTGCTTGTTCAAAGCCCACCACGTGCAGTAACATTGAGGTCTACTATCCATGAAGGGGCAAATCAAAGTGACATGACATGATCAAAACATTCAAATACATAAAAGGCATAAACCAGGCACAGATAGATGATCTCTTCCAATTTAAGAGGGGCAGCAGAACCAGGGGACATGATCGAAGGCTGCAAGGAGGGCAGTTCAACACCAGGAAGTTTTTCTTCACAGAAAGAGTGGTGGATGCCTGGAACAGTCTGCCTGCAGAGGTGGTGGGGCAAGCACAGTGGTAGGTTTCAAGAATGCTTGGGACAGATACAAGGGAGCCCTCAAACCCAGGTGCAGTTAGAAGGCTAGGCTAAAAGACAATGGGCAGACTAGATGGACCTGGTGGTCTCCTTCTGCTGTCAACTTCTATGTTTCTATGTTTCAAAGTACTTCACCCTCCATCACTAATACTGCTGTGAGCACCTGCAGCATAACTGGCTTTTATGGGGTACTGGTACAGTGATTTCTATAGTTCACACTATTTGTACACTGTTAAAACATACTATTCCTAACTGTTCGGTCACATCATGCAAACAGCCTGTTAGACTGGCCTCTAGGCTTCCAGTATACCATTGTGCCATGCACGCATGGTTTTGCCTTTAATTTCCATACACTTGAGACCTACCTTTGCACAAGTGTATAACCTGTCTTGTGCTGTGCAAAATGAGGCTTCCAATATGTTAGTCAGCTGGAGCACTGAATTGATCTCCAGTTGACATATTGGAAGTCTCACTTTGCACAGCACTATACTTCGGGGTCTTGGGAGGTACCCTCTGTACTGTGAACTGGACCCAGTTCAGACATGTTTTCTTATGGGATGTGTCGGTTCCTTTGACCCAGTGTTCACCATGATTGTCTGGTGCTCGTTAGCAGAGGGGGTCTTTTCAGATTCCTTGAAAGAGGCAGCCCCTTCTGGAGAAACCATCACTCAAATCAGACAGCTTGGTGAATTATTGTCCCATTTCCAATCTCCCTTTTCTGGATAAGGTAACGGAGAAGATCATGGTGCCACAGCTTGAGGAGCTCCTCATGGCCTTTGCCATCTATGAGCCCTTCCAGTCTGGGTTTCAAACCAGGCATAGCAATGAAACAGCATTAGTTAGGGTGCACAATGACCTCCTTAGGGTGAGGGACTGAGGAGACAGGTCTATTCTGATTCTCCTAGATCTCTCCTCAGCTTTTGACACTGTAGACCATGGCATGCTGCTCAATCATCTCAGAGAGTACTGTGGCCTCACTGGCACTGTCATCCGCTGGTGTGAGCCATACGTCACAGGCAGGAAGTAACGGGTAATGATGATGAAGCCCACTTGTATTTATCCTTTGCCCCCGTAACATCCAGTGCTGTGGAAGTGCTTAATTCCTGCCTGTCTGGAATCAATGACTGGATATCCTCCAGCTGGTTGCGACTCAACCTCCATAAGACGGTGGTCCTAGTAGTGGAACTGGGTCGACGGCATGACAGGAGTGCCTCCGATGTGGCAACAGGTCTTTTTCTTGGAACTACACCATTGAAGGCCTCCTCTAGGGTACAAGATCTTGGTGTGTTCCTGGATGATGGATTAACATTCAAACCCCAAGTGGCATCCGTTGTCCATAATGGTTTTTACCATCTAAGGAACTTAGCCAGGATTAAATCCCTAGTTCTGCCTGACGACCTCCCTACTTTGGTTCATGCTTTTGTCACATCCAGGCTAGATTACTGTAACACTCTATACTTTGGGGTCTTGGGAGATATCCTCTGCAGACTGCAGCTAGTGCAGAATGCAGCTGCTAGGATGTTGACTGGCCTTCCTAGGTCTTGACACATAACCACAGTGCTGTGTGAATTGCACTGGCTGCCGGTCAGGTGGAGGGTTATCTTTAAGTTAGGACTACTTTCCTTCAAGGCCTTACACAGACTTGGTCCTGGCTATCTGCCTGACCTCCTAACACTGGCCATCCAGTCCTCTCCCTCTGTTCCTCATCTCGGGGATTCCTGACTCTTCATAGGACGAGGCTTGAAACATCTGTGACAGAGCTTTTAGTGTTGCTGCTCCTATCCTCTGGAATTCTTTAGGTTTTCAAGAGCCATCTTAAGGCCCATCTCTTTTCATTGGCCTTCCTGGACATTGAGATTTAAACTCGCTGCTTTAATGCTTTTATAGTTATACTGATTTTTAGTTTGTTTTTTGACTGCTGATTGCATTGGGTTCATTATGTATTTATTATATCCAATGTTTCATGTTGTTTGTTATTTATGCAGTTTTACTTCTTGTATTACGTTCTGTTTGTTTTAATTTGTGAGGTGCCCAGAGCCTCCAGTAATGAGCACCATAGAAATGATGCTTGCCTTCCCTTGCCAGTATGAAAATCCCTGTTTGTGCTGTGCAAAGCCATTTTGTTTCACACAAAATATTCAAATATGGAGCCCAAGTGTGTTACAGTCACTAAAGCACAAAGTGATAAATGTGTTTATTTATTTATCAAGTCTAGGATTACAAATACCTTTGAGCCTTGGCTCTTTTACAAAGGTTCCACGTCAGAGAAATACAAATTATGGGGAACATCAAGACAGACATTACAACAATGTGGACATTGCAAACAGAGTACAGATTAATACAATTTAAGGGTAGCACTGTAACACGGCAGCCAGCGGCATTTGTCAGAGAAAACAGACAACAGATAAGAAGTGCCAGAGTCATAGTAAGAGGGAAGGGGGGGGGGAGAAGGAATGTAGGAAGGGTGGGGAGAGGGTGAAAGTGCAGCATTGTGAAAAGTGCAGCACTGAATGTGTGGGTTAATGTTGTCACATCACAATCAAGGGCTTCAGCCTTGCGACGTTCTTAAGGTGATAAAAGCCATTCCTGATAACTGCAAACTCAAGGACATCCTTTTAAAGGCCCTGAAAGTCCTGCTAGCTTTAGGCAGAAGAGAAAATATGATCAGCTGAAGCTGGCTGATACTGAAGTAATTTCAGCCTTTGTGTCTCATATGTATACGTGTAGTATGACTGGACTCTGGAGCACTGAGAATAGAGTGGCTATTAATACAGACACCACATGCAAATATAGTGCAACACAGGGAGAACAGGTGGTGTCAGTTAAAGGTTGTTAACCCCAAAAACAGCATGAAAAAACAACAAAGTGGAGAGTGGTTTGTTGTTTATTTTTTTTCTAACCAGGAGAGACGAACTAAGTGGAAGCTTGTTTACAGGTGCGACCTGGGAACACAAGGTAGTTAAGTGACTTGCTCAGGGTCACACAGTATGCAAGTGGGGGCTGTGGGATTCAACCCCAGGTCTCCAGGTTTGCAGCTCAGAGCTTTAAACCACTGTGCTATACTAATGCAATCAACACTGCTTATTTAAAATGGAAATCTACTTAGACACCAGTCCAAGCAGGAGTATAGTAGTTAACACATGCTAGCATAACCAACCAAACAGCGTGATATGTAATTAAATATTCAAACATAGAAACATAGATTTTGCCAGCAGAAAAGCACCTTTAGGCCCATCCAGTCTGCCCTTTATCCCTGCATATTCCTCACCAGTGATCCTAGTTGAATATAGGTGTCACTCCCTCCCCCAATCCTCTACCTAATATGCCTCTGTGCCTATCTCACACATGCTTGACGCTCCCCACAGTCTTTGCCTTCACTACCTTGTCTGGCAAGCTGTTCAGTCATCCACCACCCTTTCTGTGAAGAAGTATTTCTGCACATCTCTACTAAACGTTCCCCCTCTTAGCTTCACTGCATGCCCCGCTTGTTCTAGTGTCTTTCTTTCTTTGAAACAGACCCTCCAGTTGCACCTTGTTCACTCCTGTGCGGTACTTGTAGGTTTCAATCACGTCCCTGCATCCTGTCTTCTCTTCCAGGGAGTACATGTTGAGTTCCTATAGCCTTTCCTTGTATGGCTTCTTGTGCAACCCTCTCACTATTTTGTTTGCCCTCCTCTATAAGCCTTCTACCTTTCAATGTCCTTGAAGAGATGCAGCTTCCAGAAATTGTAAGTATTGTTTCATGTAACATATGACGAAGTATGTCAGTAAAGAACATTATGGATACATAGGCTATAGGGAGGGCCAAAAGGCTTAAATGTTTGAGCCTCTTTCAAAAATTAAACTAAAATGGCAAAAACTAATTTTTACTTGCAGATTACATACACTGAAGCAGAACCTATAATTCCCCAATAATGCTCCCCTTTATAGCTCCAATGAGGTCCTTCTATCCAGGAGGCATGATACCTTAACAAGGGGTTCAGTACTACAGCAGTGTCAGGAAGCACTGGTGGCCATAGCTGTGGCTGACACTGGCAATGCAGTGCTATTGGAAATGCTTCAGCAGTTTTTCAGGCCCACTATAATAGGTAGAGATCACTGCAGAGGAGTAAGTATTGTAGCTGTTCACTGCTCATTATCAGGCTTCAGGGTTTCCATTCAGCAGATTTCTTTAGTTCTGGTTAGTCTGTGCCCCTACCCTCTTCTAGCTTCTTACCCTTAAATATGCCTAGAGAGCATTTTTTTAGAGGTAATTGATATCACATTTAGTGGTGTAACTTTGGGATTTCAAGGATACTGATAGTATAGCAACTGATACTGCAATCAATAGTATGTTCAGGATACCCTGGACAATGAAAATATATTGAAAGAGATACTGCAATCAGTGGCATTGTCAGGCTATCCAGAATATTAATAATGTAGCAGCTGATACTACAATCAGTATTATGTTTAGTGTACACAGGATAATGACAATGTAACAACTCATACAGCAATCAATGGCATTGTCAGGATACCCAGGACAGTGACAGTATAGCCACTGATGCTGCAATCAGCGGTATCGTTAGGGTATCACGCCCATACTAGGCAATCCAAAGAAGAAGATATACTCACACTGATGCTTCAAAACAACTGTATTTTCTTGATGAAAACTTAATTCTCTGTTTGAATCAGAGGAACATGATGAAGACCAATTGCTGGTCAAAGTGCAGGGGCACTGTGTCCATCCAGATATAAGGAATAAATCTCTGTGAAATGCCTAAATGTGCTTGCTTGTAATTTTTTGCAGTACCTCTGAGTGTAGCCTGGTTGCTGTTTCTGTTGGAAATAGATGGCGAATAAAACCCAGGCACTTTGCAACACTATGGGCAGGATTCACTAAAGGGGGGAGAAGGACCCGCAGCTGCAGGAAAGCTTCGGCGTTAGTGGGAATCCACCTGCAAAGCCGCAGGTCGCCCGCAGCTGCGGGTATTCACGTAGGTGGAGCCAGAGTACGACCGGCTCCATGGAATACGGCAGCTTGCGGATGCTGTTGCCACTGGCAGCACCACAGCTGTGGGAGGCTGCTATGGGCATCGGAACCCGATGTAGCACCCTCCGCAACTGCTGCGGCTGTGAATCGCTATCGCCGCAGCTGCAGGCGATTCCTGTCTGCAATAGCAGTTGTGGAGGGGAACTTAGAAAAATTCCCTTTGTGAATCCTGCCCCATGCCTCTTCGACAGTAGTGGCACAATAATAATGTACAAAATGTACAGTGCAAAAATACAGGCACAATAATAATTTTTAAATACACAATATAAGAGAACACAAGTAATTTATAATATGTAAAGTGCACAAATACGGGACACAATAATAGTTCACAAAATGTCTAGTGCAAAACTAAGGGCACAATAATGATTTACAAAAATGTGCAGGGCAAACTTTAGGGCACAATATTAATTTACAAAATGTACAGGGAAAAAATGGAGGCACTATTTTTTTTTACAGGAAATACAGTGTCAAAATAAGGAAACAATATTGATAAAATGCAAAGTGCAAAACTACGGGCATAATAATTGTCTACAAAATCTACATTGCACAAATAAGGTACAATATTAATTTACAAAACATGCTTTGTAAAAATCGTAGATGATGAATAATGATTCACAAGTTGTACAGTGGAAGAATAAGGACACAGTGATAGTTTACAAAACGTAAATTGCAAATGTAAGGATACGACAATAAACCACAAAATATACAGTGCAAACGTAAGGGAGAATAATAATTTACAAAATGTGCATGGCAAGAATAAGGGTGCAATATTAATGTACAAAATGTACAGTGTATATATGATGGCGCAATAATAGTTTACAAAATTTATGGTAGATACATGAAGTGCAAAGGTGGCATAGCCCCTCAAACAAGCATAACTACTGTTGTTTTTCTTTGCCGTACAAACATGCATAATGAAAATATCCTGGTTATCTCCTAGCCCACCTCATGCAATCAGGAAGTGGCTACTCATGCCATTCAACAGCAGCACTTACATTCTAAACTCCCAGGATGAAAAGAACATTTGGTAGAAAGGTCCTCACATTTTCAGCACCAAACACATGGAATAAACTCGCTCCATAACTGAGGAATTCTTCTAGCTTGCAGGTGTTCAAGTCCAACCTTTTCCAGTCACCTTAGAACCCACTGTATTTGTTTTCATCCAGTATCCCCCCCCCCATCCATGATCATGTTACATAGAAATGCTTTTTATTTGCTGTGAGTCCACTTTGCTAGCTTACTTTGATTACTGTTTGGATGAGCTTATCTTTATAACTTGTTTCTGCATGGTATGTTTTAGCCAATATATAACTATTCCTGGTGGGCTAAGTTAACTTGTTGACAGCTTCTGTCCTCACTGGTACCCCTGAGAAAATAAGGTGCTGCATCTCATTGGATCATCCCATTTGGAGTAATTTCAAGTAACTAAATAAATGCAAATAAATTCAGGGGTAATGTTATGAGGTACTTCTTCACCCAGATGGTGGTGTATCTATCAATGGAATATCCTAGCAGCAGAGATAGTTGATATAAAGCCAATACAGATCTTTAAGGTAACTGTGGACAACATTCTGCTCAGCAAGACAATAACAGCATTCTCTGGGTTGTAGGGTGTGTTGGGAATCCCTGTAAATTGGTATTTGTACAGCTTGCTTCTTGATCCCTGCTTCTGAGATAGGGAAGGGGTCAGATCTGGACTTAGAGCCCCTTCAGACACTAAATTACAATGCTGCTGTTTCACTATTTTGCATGTTTCTCTCCCCTCCCCCTTCTCCCCCACTCTCTCCCATATTATGTTCTTTCTCTCTCTCTCTCTCACTCGCTATTTTTTCTTGTTTGTGAGATAATTGAATCAGAGCCAGTTGAATGGCATGCCAGCCACAGCAGTTTCCATTTCTCATTGCTGACTATTTACAGTAACCAACGGGGGAACAGTACTGAATCCCAATTACCTTACAGCACTGGTGCATAGACGTGTGTGTGTGTGTGTGTGTGTGTGTGCGCGCGAGCGTATGAGGAAAGAGAAGAACACAGACACAAACATAGTGGTTTCTTTCTGCTCACTAAGTAAACCAATGACAATAGCATAACTGAAGCAGGAAAAAATTCTGCCAGTTCAGACTGGACAATGCTAAGGATTGGCAGTGACAATGATGCTGAAGAATTTGTCAAGCCTGTTCATGTGCATACTGTACATTGAGTCATTGCATTTTTATGTTCTTTACATTTCACATAGCATTTGGGTATAGTGCACTGTCTGTCTCTCTTCCTCTCTGTCTCTCTCTCATACTGGCTCTCACTTTCTCTCTCTCTCTCTCTCTCTCTGCTCTCCCTCATTCTGAATTTCTCTCTTCTCCTTTCTCTCTCTCTCTCTCTCCCCCCAACTCTCTCTATCTTGCTGTCTCTCCTTAACTCTCTCTCTCTCTCTCTCTCTCATTTTCTGTCTCACACACTCTCTCTTTCACTGTCTCTCACACTCTCACTTCTCTCTCACACATCCTCACTCTCATTGTCCCTCATTCCCTCTTTCCCTCTCTTTCACTCCCTCTCTCAATCTTAGTCTCTTTCCCTCTCTCTCTCTCTCTCTCTCTCTCTCATATTGTCTCTTAAAGTCAAGTTTAAATAACTTTATTGATATTACAAGATACAAAGTTATTGCAAATGTTTATATATCAAATTATTCTTAAGGCATAAACATACTACAATGCACTTATATTAATGCATCTTTGTTGCATTTCAAAGCTGGTGGAAGGACGCTCTACAGTGTACATATTTCTGTTACATTGTGCTTTTTTACTCACGGCAGTATACAAAGTTTAGCATTATTATTCACTGGCTGGAAATCTGCTACTCTTTTTAAAAACTCCAGAAAACATTGTTCTTATATACTGCTATATTACCCCCCACCACCTTCTCACCCCTCTCGCCCCATGAGTCCTCAACCCCTCCTCTTCACTTGGTTTACACTTCCCCTAGGCTGTCCCCGTGCACACAGCATTTATCAGCTTGTTCTCCCTTATAACTATACCCTCTTCTCCTATCCCATAATAGCATTATACAATATGCCTCCTATGTACTCATGCCATTACTCTCCATACCTCCTCCTTCCTCCCCTTTTCTTTGAAAAAGTCAATTTTAGCTACCAACTACAAGCAACCTGCACTTAGTAACTAGACCTATAGACTAGAGATGTTTCTGTAATCAGTATAGTAACTAATAAAGTATTTGTATTTGAGGTTATACTCCACATTTATCTTGCTTATAAAATAGTCTTCTCACTTGGCTATTGTGTGTTCTCATCATACGATGTAAATTGTACTGTTTTGTCTGTTCTTCTACTGACTTAGAGCCTTTGTAAAACAGCCAGTTTGGCTCAAAGGTTATAATTCCGAAACTGAAATAAATTAATAAAAATAAATAAAATGAAATGCAGTTCTGATATCACACTCACACACATACAGACACTCTCTCTCTCAAACACACACACACACACACACACACACACACACACGCACGTACTCTCACTCACTCACATTGCTCAATATCACAGTGTCTCTGGAAAAAACAAGTTCTGCACCAAGAAGACTTGCAATAAAATAAAATATTTTCTATTTTCTTATTATAAAGTTCTCCATCACAGAGCACAGTCATTGATACAAACTACTAATCATGCCTCTCATCTCAGTTAAATCCTAGATCTATTTTCATTGCAGGATTCCATTTGTCAAATACTTCCATACTGTTGATCACTATTAAACAGTGTCCTACATTAAACCTGCTAGATACCCCCGGTGATCACCAACCTACATTAACCTTTTAAAGATAACCTTTAAGCAGTGTCCTACTCCTGTTTGAGACCACCAATGAGCAGTGTCCCACTCCTGTTAGAGATCGCCAGTGATCAGGGTCCTACTGCTGTTAGAGATAACCAATGAGCAGTGTCCCACTTCTGTTAGAAATCACCAATGAGCAGTGTCCTACTTCTGTTAGAGACCACCAATGTGATCAGTGTCCTACTCCTGTTAGAGATCACTAATGACCAGTGTCTTATTTCTGTTAGAGACCACAAATGGTCAGTGTCTTACTCCTATTAGAGACCACCAATGAGAAGTGTCCTACACCTATTGCAGATCACCAATGATCAGTGCCCTACTTCATTTAAAAATCACCAATGATCAGTGTCCTACTCCTGTTAATGATCACCAATGAGCAGTGTCATACTACTGTTAGAGATCACCAGTGAGCAGTGCCCAATGTCTGTTTAAGATCACCAGTGAGCAATATCCTACTCCTGTTGGAGATCCCCAGTGATCAGTGTCCTACTTCTGTTAGAGACCAACAATGATCAGTGTCTTACTCCTCTTAGAGACCACCAATGTTCAGTGTCCTACTCCTGTTAGAGATCACCAATGACCAGTGTCTTATTCCTGTTAGAGACCACCAATGATCAGTGTCTTACTCCTATTAGAGACCACCAATGAGAAGTGTCCTACACCTACTGCAGATCACCAATGATCAGTGCCCTACTTCAGTAAAAATCACCAATGATCAGTGTCCTACTTCTGTTGAAAAATACCAGTTATCAGTGTCCTACTCCTGTTAAAGATCATCAATGATTGGTGTCCTACTCCTGTTAGAAGTCGTCAACGAGCAGTGCCCTACTTCTGTTAGCAATCACCAATAATCAGTGTCCTACTCCTGTTAGAGATCCCCAATGATCAGTGTCCTACTCCTGTTAAAGATAACCAATGATCAGTGTCCTACCCTGTTAGAGCTCACCAGTGATCAGTGTCCTACTCCTGCAAGAGATCACCATTGAGCAGTGTCCAATTCCTGTTGGAGCTTACCAATGATCACTGCCCTACTTCTGTTAATGATCAACAATGATCAGTGTCCTACTCCTGGTAGATGTCACCAATGAGCGGTGTACTACTTCTGGAAGAGATCACCAATAATCAGTGTATTGTTCCTGTTAGAGATCACCAATGAGCAGTGTCCTACTCTTGTTAGAGATTCCTAATGAGCCATGTCCTACTTCTGTTAGAGATCACCAATAATCAGTGTATTACTCCTGTTAAAGATCACCAATGAGCAGTGTCCTACTCCTGTTGGAGATTCCCAATGACCAAAGATAACTAGTGATTAGTGTAATTATATTCTGTTATTTTGTTGATGTTTTTGAATACGTGTTTAATTTATTGTACGATGCCCAGAGCCTCTGGGAAAAGGCGTCTTCAAATAAAAATTTTACTTACTTACATTAGTGTCTTACTCCTGTTAGATATCACCAGTGATCAGTTTCAAGTTTCTGTTAGAGATCATCAATGGTCAGTGTCCTACTCCTGTATGAGATCACCTATGAACAGTGTCCAACTCCTAAGAGCTCACCAATGATCAGTGCCCTACTTCTGTTAATGATCACCAATGATCAGTATCCTACTCCTGTTAAGATTACCAATAGGCAGTGTCCTACTCTTCTACTCCTGTTACACTCACCAATGAGTAGTGCCCTACTCCAGTTAAAGATCATCAATGATCAGGGCTCTTCTCCTGTTAGAAATCACCAATGTGCAGTGTTCTACTTCTGTTAGAGTTCACCAATGATCAGTGTCCTACTCCTGTTACAGATCACCAATGAGCAGTGTCCTTCTTTTGCTGGAGATTACCAATGAACATGTGTTACTCCTGTTAAAGATAACCAATGATCAGTGTCCTACTCCTGTTAAAGATTATCAATGATCAGTATCATACTACTGTTAGACATCACTAATGGTCAGTGTCTTACTCCTGTTAGAGATCACCAATGATCAATGTCCTAGTTCTGTTGGAGATTACCAATGAGCTGTGTCCTACTACTGTTACAGATCACCAATGAGCAGTGTCCTATTCCTGTTAGAGATCACCAATAATCAATGTACCACTCCTGTCACCAAAGACCAGTATCCTACTCCTTTTAGACATTAGAGATCACCAGTGAGCAGCGTCCTATTCCTGTTGGAGATCACCAGTAATCAGTGTCCTACTTCTCTTAAAGATCACCAATGAGCAGTGCCCTAGTCCTATTATGATCACCAATGATCAGTGTCCTTCTACTATTAAAGATCACCATTGATCACTGTCCTACTGCTGGTAGATATCACCAAAGATCAGTGTTTTACTCATGTTAAAGATCACCAGTGAGCAGTGTCCCACTCCTGTTAGAGATCACCAATGGCCAGTGTCCTACTAGTTTAACAAACTACCAGTGAGAAGTGTGCTGTATAAGGCTGCTGGGTGCCCCCAGTGAACAGTGCCCTACACCTGTTAGAGTTTACCTGACAGCAGTATGCATTATTTATGTATTGATGTATATATTTATTTACTTATAACCGGGTAGGTAGGCTGATCCCAGGAACCATTTTCAGGCATGACCCGGCCGTCAAGCTGACACATACTGGGTTTTGCCAAAAGTACATACAGACAAGGCAAGGAACATATGCAGGACAAGACACAACTGGAAAAATTTACAACAAAAGCAATGGCAACTCATGGCACAAAATTATAAGGAAAGACCAGACATGTGGAGTGAATCAAATCACAGGAGACATGTGGCAGTGTGTTGCAGGAAGCTGCTGGCCTTCACCAGTGAGCAGTGTCCTACACCTGTTAGAGATTTTCTGAGAGCAGTGTTCAGTAGAAAACTGCTGGGCTTCACCAGTGAGTGGTGTCCTACACTTGTTAGAGATTACCCAAGAGCAGCATGCTGCAGGAAGCTGCTGGGTTTCACCAGTGAGCAGTGCTCTACACCTGTTAGAGATTACCTGAGAGTGGTATTCTGTAGAAAACCACTGGGCTTCACTAGTGAGTAGTGTCCTACACTTGTTAGAGATTACCTAAGAGCAGTATGCTGCAGGAAGCTGCTGAGCTTCACCAGTGAGCAGTGCCCTACACCTGTTAGAGATTACCTGAGAGCAGTATTCTGTAGAAGGTTGCTAGGCTTCACCAGTGAGCAGTGCCCTACACCTGTTAGAGATTACCCAAGAGCAGTATTCTGTAGAAGGCTGCTTGGCTTCACCAGTGAGCAGTGCCCTATACCTGTTAGAGATTACCTGAGAGCAGTATTCTGTAGAAGGCTGCTGGGTTTCACCAGTGAGCAGTGCCTTACACTTGTTAAGAGATCACCATCAAGCAAGTGCTTATACCTATTAGAGATCACCCTTGAGCAGTGGTCTGTAAGAGACTGTGAGAGATTAACAAGAGCAAAGTTCTGCTGCTGTTACAGTTTTCTGGTGAGCAATGTCCTACTGTATATCCATTAGAGATTACCAGTGAGCAAAGTTCTGTAGGAGGCCATTACAGATTAACACTGAGCAGTGTCCGACTGTACACCTGTTAGAAATTATTAGTAAAGTATGAACATATGGAATTGCCAGCAGAAACAGGCCTCATGGTCTACCAAGTCTGCTTGAGTGTGCAGCTAGCACCTCATCTCGCACCTGCCCCTCCTGCCCCCCTCTTCCCAGTACCCCTTCCTCTCATGAGTGGTGTAGGAGTATGTTTTAGATTACTAGTGATCAGTGTATGCTGTAGGAGACTGTTAGAGAACACCAGTGAACAGTGCCCTGTAGGAGACTGATGGACACCACCATTGAGCAGTGTACTGCTCCTGTTAGAGAACACCAATGAACAGTGCCCTGTAGGAGACTGATGGACACCACCATTGAGCAGTGTTCTGCTCCTGTTAGAGATCACCAGTGAGAAGTGTTCTGTTGGACACTGTTGGGTATCACTAGTGAGCAGTGCTCCTGTTAGAGATCACCAGTGAGAAGTGTTCTGTTGGACACTGTTAGATATCACTAATGAGCAGTGTTCTGCTCCTGTTAGAGATCACCAGTGAGAAGTGTTCTGTTGGACACTGTAGGTTATCACTAGTGAGCAGTGTACTGCTCCTGTTAGAGATCACCAGTGAGAGGTGTTCTGTTGGACACTGTTGGATATCACTAGTGAGCAGTGTACTGCTCCTGTTAGAGATCACCAGTGAGAAGTGTTCTGTTGGACACTGTTGGATATCACTAGTGAGCAATGTTCTGCTCCTGTTAGAGATCAACAGTGAGAAGTGTTCTGTTGGACACTGTTGGATATCACTAGTGAGCAGTGTTCTGCTCCTGTTAGAGATCACCAGTGAGAAGTGTTCTGTTGCACACTGTTGGATATCACTAGTGAGAAGTGGTCTGCTCCTTTTAGAGATTACCAGTAAGCAGCGTGCTGCAGAAGGCTACTGGAGATCACCAGCAAACAGTATCCTTCACTTGTTAGACTCTACTGTGGAGCAGTGTGCCGTAGGAGGCTGCTGGAGACCACCAGTGAGCAAAGTCCCACAGCTGTTAGTGATTAAACTTTCTTAGATAGGTTCCACATTGGCACTGGCAGTCACCTCTAGTGCCAAGCAGGACTACAACACTTGATGTCTGAATGGAGCCTGCAAGATATGTGGTGACATGACAATTCTACTCATTGTGACTACATGTGTCATTCACATGTGCACAGTGCATACAGCCACATAGACTGCATTTTGGCAGATCTCCTTGTTGCCCCTATCCTAATGGATGAATCAGCTGTAAACATAACCGTTTCTGATCGTGCTCCCATTTCAATGTTTCTGTACTCCATTAGTCTTGTAGCTGGCTACCCCCAGGTGAAGAGTCAACCCCTCCTCTTTAAAAGAGGCAGAACAGTACCACAGTCACCTAGTCCAACTGTCTTAATATTGTTTGCATTATATGTTTCTATAATACCTGCTTTGAGCAAGAATGATGGACACCACTCATCAAATGTCTGCGCTAGACACACTAGGAGCGTTTCCCAATGATGGTCATTGTTGAATCCCCAGATGCATAAAGCTGTCTGACCTGCTTGTGAAGATACAATGACTTGATGCTACTGCTTCTGCTGCCACTTAAACAGGAGAGAAGAATGAGAAGAAACTAGAGAAACTGGCCCACTGGGCAGCGACTGCCATGTAATCAGTTATCTGATCACTCATCCATATGTCAGTGCTGATGTTAACCTTTCTAGTCCAAAGGATCATGTGGTACAGGAGTTTGGGAACATGCATGGAAGTTTCTGAAACAGAAAATGTATGCCCTAAAGTAGGATCTTTGTAATCCTATTTAATCTGCCTAGTAACGAGTTGGGTAGATTTAATGCCCTCCTTCAACTGCCTCAAAAGGGGTAAAAGGTTTTGTTTGTATATTTTACATATCTTTCAGTTTCTTTTGAATCCAGGAGGCCGGGAGAAGCAGTGTGAAAGCCAGCACTGCCCTCCAGCTCCAGCCGCAGAAGGGGCTCCGAGCCGCCAGCGGGCCGGCGGTGACCTCCAGCCGACCAAGAGATCCAGGAGGCCGGGAGAAGCAGTGTGAAAGCCGCACTGCCCTCCAGCTCCAGCCGCAGAAGGGGCTCCGAGCCGCCAGCGGGCCGGCGGTGACCTCCAGCCGACCAAGAGATCCAGGAGGCCGGGAGAAGCAGTGTGAAAGCCGGCACTGCCCTCCAGCTCCAGCCGCAGAAGGGGCTCCGAGCCGCCAGCGGGCCGGCGGTGACCTCCAGCCGACCAAGAGATCCAGGAGGCCGGGAGAAGCAGTGTAGAGAAAATGCAGGCAAAGCCTTAAAATTTTTGCCCGCCTCCCCTCTTGGTTAATTGTATTTATACACTCTTTCCCGCCATTTCTCTCATCCACGCCCACATCTAATTCCTTCTATTAACCCATACCTACCCCGCATAATGCTAACTTGTTTTTTTGCTCCTTAGCCTCTCATCTCCCCATTCCATTATGATAATCATATTATACCCCTGTCATGACGTAATAAGTTAATGAGTATGTTCTGCTCTCCACTGCCATCCACAATGTACAACCATCTATTCCTTATTCACTTTGAACCACTATTACACTGCAACCCTGGGGTATCCCATAAAGCCTCTCCTAACAATCCAGCTCTCCCTAGCCCTTTACATGTATCCTGGATCTATAAAACCCACTATGCCTGTCCATCAGACTCCTATGTTATGATAAAAGACACACCTATATAACAGGACCATCTCCCACTACACAGTGTGCATCTAGGACTAAGAGGAAATGCTCTGATCACTCTCTATCCCTATCCCTTGGTGCCCTACTCAAATTAATCTTCTACCCCTTTTATGCATTGGCACCATTGAGATTAATCCTGGCCCCATTGTCAGTTTATCTTCCCTGCTGAGCTGACTACCATAAAGGACTAAGCTTATACACTTCAATGCTTGCAGCCTCCTAAAAAGTTCATCTTAATACAGGCTTGGGTGGCACATACTCTTCCAGACTTCCTGGTCATCTCTGAATCTTGGCTCAGGCCTACAACAAAGACAGTGTTGTAAACCTTCCCAATTACCAGCTCTTCAGAGCAGATCGCCCTTCCAGGGGTGGTGGGTGGCTGGCATACATTAAGGACACCATCTCTGCAACCTGCCTCATCAACACATCTGAGCCAAATGAATTTGAATGTTTATCAATCAAAATTTCCTTCCTAATTCGTCTCCATTTAAACTGATTGGATGCTATAGGCCCCTCTGCAGGCCTTAAACTGCTTTCTCACCTAGGGTCAATTCTCAACCAAGGCCCTGAAGATACCGCTCATCTTTGGTGATTTGAATTTAAACTGGTTGTCAATGTATCTGCACCTTTGATAACCTTTTGTGACACCTATGGATTCACACAGCTGATTAAAGACCCAACTAGGGATTAACCAAGAAATTCCAGCAACAGCTCACTCCTGGATATTATGTTGGTAAACAAGCCTCACTTATACTCACATGCAGGAGTACTGCCAAGTGATGTGAGTGACCATTACCCTATAGCTGGCATAAGATCCACACTCAAACCACCAAATCCTGCAGAATTTATCCTCAAAAGGTCAAAAAAGAATTTCAATATCTCAGGTTACCTCCATGACCTGAGTACTACAATATATTGGCAAGATTTCTATCTTACAACCTCTGTTGAAACAGCACTCCAGACTTTAAAGGATATTATCACCAATGTTCTCAATATTCATGCACCTATCACCAGTATCAGAACTAAGGTAAAATCCTGCCCTTGGTTCACCTCTGAGCTTAAAGCAGCCTTGAGAACCAGAGACAAGCTGTGGAAAAGGCAAGAAAAACAAAGGACACCAGAGATTGGCTAAATTTCAGAAAAGCAAGGAATTCATGTACAAAAAATAAGAACTGCCAAAACTGCCTACTATACAGCTGAATTGGATGCCTCCTACAATAACCCATCCAGACTCTGGGTACAATAAAAGGACTTCTGGACCAGAATTCTACTCCTGCCTTAACCACCAAATTGCTACTAAATGACACAGAAATTACAGGTAAACAAGAAATCTTAAATACCTTCAATGTTCACTTCACCACTGCTGGCCTAGCATTTGACTCATCACCTGCAAATATCCTGAGATCTTCCTTGAACCTGCAAACTACTGTGGGACAAATCCACTTCAACTTTTTCCTTCATCCCAATATCCGTGGAAAGAAGTGGAAGATCTCCTCTAATTTAGACACAACTAAAGTGCAGGTGCAGACTCCTGGATCCCTATTTCCTGAAAATTGCTTCACATGTCTTATCTGCCCCTTACTCATCTCTTCAATCTTTCCTAACTACTGGATCCATTCCATCTACTTGGAAAACAGCTCAAGTAGTTCCATTACTCAAATCTGGTGATACTAGGGATCTCAACAATTACAGACCTATCTCCATCCTACCAGTACTATCTAAGATGCTCGAAAAACTAGTAAACTCTCAGTTAAGGGACTATCTGGATAACAATAACCTTCTAAATTCTGCACAATCTGGATTTAGATCAAAGCATAGCACCATTACTGCCTTTAACCAAGGTAACCAACGATTGGCAGACTAATTTGGACAAAAAATTTTACCTGTGTTGTGTTTCTGGATTTGAGTAAAGCCTTTGACACAGTGGATCATGACTTATTACTCACCTCCCTTAACTCATTAGGCCTGGATTCCCTATCACTCAACTGGTTTAAGGATTACCTTTCAGATAGGTCGTAACTGGTTAGAAATGGAAATTACCTATCCACCTCAAAACCTCTGCTAAGGGTGTACCACAAGGCTCTATTCTTGGCCCTATCCTCTTTGCTATTTATATAAACAATATTGATGCCAACCTCACTCAATCTAACATTCATCTGTTTGCTGATGATACTGTATTGTATGTCAGCAATCCTCACCTTCCAAAGCCTGTGAACTTCTACAATCCGAATTCTCCATTCTGCAGCACAATCTACTTGACAAAAACTACTTCTAAATGCAAAAACAAAAGCTATGTTCTTTACCACAAAGAGTTGTACTACCACTACCCCAGCATCCAACACCCTACATATATCCACCTTACTTGAGAGAAACTTGAATTTGTTGATAACTTCAAATACCTTGGAGTCTGGATAGATAACAGGCTTGACTATTCTGTCCATATTGAAGAGTTACTTAAAAGCTAAGACAGAGGCTCGGACTATTTTTAGAATAAAACATTACCTAAACAGTGATTCCAAAAAGGTTAATTCAGGCCTCATTCCTATCCCTCATTGATTATGCTGATTTTCTCTACTGCCATTGTTCAAGTCATCTCTTACATAAGCTGGACACCCTGTATCACAGGTCCATAAGATTTATTACTGACCTTCCTCCAACACCCATCATTGCTCCCTTTATATGGCAGTCAACTGGACATCATTGCAACACAGAAGAAATAGGAATGCTGTTATCTGGATATTCAAAGCGTTAACAGGCAAACTACCGACATATATCACTGATTGCTTTACCCAAATTACAACCAGACCATACACCTTAAGGATCAGTAAACTCATCACATTAAAGGTCCCCAATGCCTGCACCCGGTATGGGAGGGCTGCTTTCAGCTATTCCTTTGCAGTTGCATGGAACTCTCCAAAAATCCATGAAGCTAGATAGCCTACTACCTCTGGCATCCTTCAAAAGATTGTTCTCCACCTTTTCCAGAGCTCTGCAATTGCTTTTATAAAGCATAATCCCTACCTATCTGACCCAACTAAACCTCCTTTTTCTATCCATTATATTAACTCAATTTCTTTCTTCAGAATCACCTATTATATTCACTTAAAAACTAGTTTAGACCATATAACTTATATTTTAGGACTGCTATACCCTTTGTCCTCTTTTTTTCCTACAGGCTAAATGGTTCTATTGTTACTTGTATATATGTAAATTGTTGTATATAATCATTTCATGCCATTGTATTGCTATTTATTCTATTCTTGTCTATGTAATAATACTTGTATCCTCATTTGTATGACCACTCAGGTCCATCTTGTAAATGAGCTTTGCTCAATGATGTTCGCCTGAATAAATAAAGATTTTGATTGATTGATTGATTGATTGAATATCAACACCAATACATTTGACACATAAGAAGCACCACCAGAAATGCAGCTGTGCCTGTTGCTCCAAAAACTGGCAATAGTCAGATGAAGAGACATGTTTTTTGATATTTTGTAAGGTCTGATAATGACCAAAACGGTTATTATTATTATGTGTAGAAATATTAGCATTAAAGCTTCAGGATTAGACCCCACTATCACCATTTATACTGTACATCAAGCAGCTCACTGCAAATATTCTGTCTCCTATCTCCGCCCACTGTGTTTCTGGGCCCTTTGGAAAAACAATGGCTCAGTTGTATGGCCAAATAATAACGGGGATCACCAGCACCCCCATACACCAACTCCTATACCTCCACCTTTCATTACCCAGTTGAAGAAAACTGGATCCTAAATTAAGGGACACAATGGCACAGTATAGAGTAGGACACAATTAAATCAGAGAACTAGGAACTCGGAGCACTGAAAATTAATTGTTTGACACCCAGGAAGATTCTTATTCATGGAGCACTGTGTATTAGTGCAAACATCTGGTTCTGCATAATGGTGTGTTAAATAAAAGCATTACCATGGATATGGATCCAATCAGTAACATGCGTATGAATCTAGGAACAACCAAAATTATCATTTCCAGAACCACATGGGTGTTGACCTAAGACAAACAGAGTTATCTCTCCATGCATCAACATGTATGCTCAAGCACCATCACTCCCAGTACCACTGTAGGGTGTTGGAACAAAGCCCATCATACCGCATGTGTTAAGCCCCCTATTACCATGGGACTGAATATCAGCATAAATGTGTGTCAGATCATCACTACATCTGTGCCACTATAGGTACTCATCGAGCAACACCAAGGCACCGTGGGTACTGTCTGCAGTGTTACCAAGGGTATTGGTTCCACTGCCAATGAGACTGTCACCTCCAGCATCATCATATGTATCCGTCCCAGTGTTGCCATGAGTGTCAACCTTACATCACTTGCAGAGTTGCTTCCAGTACCACCAGTGGAATCAGTTCCAATGCTATGATGGGTGTGCCCTCTCAGTATCATTGCGGGTAACAATCTCCAGCTCCACCACTGGTGGCAATCCCAGAACCTTCACGGTTTTCAGTGTTAGTATCATGGATGTTGTCTGAGGCATCACCACGAGTATGGGCAAATACAGGAACAATTTCTATTATGACTCTAGACAGGCTCTAGCACGAATCAGTCCAGAGTAGTCCAGCAGGTAGTGAAATAAACTGATTCCAGTTGTGACATGGGAGTCCTGTCCAGCCTTTCATTTTCACTTCTGGGCCATTCAGATGTTTGATCTACTTTATCAGCATCCCCCAGCTTATTTTGTATGAAGTAAATTGTGAGTAGCCAGAAAGGTCCAGAAGAAGTTTGCTAACAGGGAACAGTGAAACAGCATTCCAGTGTGTTGGGACTTCAGATCATCCGCTTCTATTAACTTACAGGATTCTACATTCATCCTGGGTTCTGTGTGCAGTAATCCCTACAAATTAAAACCCGGATTGTTTCCAGTAGTAGTGTCTATATAGGGAATAAAAAGCTAATGGAGCAAACAAAAATAATTTTGTTTGAGTTTATCCCCCTTTGAATTTGATAAGGAAAACAGGCGCATGCTCATGGCCTGGCCTTATTCCAGCTTGGATTTTGTCCAGCTGAAGCTTTATCAGTACTGTTTACATGGCGCAGTTTAATTGAGTTCACAGCTTCCGTTGGACTCCACTCAAA
This sequence comes from Neoceratodus forsteri, assembly GCA_016271365.2. NCBI lineage: Eukaryota > Metazoa > Chordata > Ceratodontiformes > Ceratodontidae > Neoceratodus > Neoceratodus forsteri. The sequence continues at coordinate 13,560,490 of JADMNL010000027.1, forward strand.
AGAACTACAGCCTTGCCGATTCTATAGCATTTCAGAAACGCTTCTCTAAGTGCTGTTGTTTTTGTTTGAAAATGTCACAATAAACAATATTTTATTGTATTGCTATACAAAACATAGTTGAAAAGGAGCTGCCTTATGGATTGAAATTTGTGGAGGCAGCATGATCTAGTGGGTAGATCACCAGCTGGGGGGAACTGGGAGATCACAGGCTCAAACCTCACTAGGGTCAAATAATGTGTGACTCTGGGCAAGTCACTTAACCTGTCAGTGCTCTAGCCAGCCCAGCTACAGAAATGGGTAAACGCAGGACCTGACTGGAAATGAGATGCTGTATCTCAGCTGGGTTATCCTGGGTACATAAATTGTAAAATAAAATAAAAAAAGACATGAAGTACAGCAAACTGGGGGACAAAAAGGTAGGTTATGGGGAATCATTCTTTGGAATGTGGTCCCAACCCCAGGAAGACGGCATACAAATGCTGCCCAGCTTCAAGAGACTAAACATGTGTGGCCACTTTAACATTGTACCTGCAAGGACAGGAAAATGTTCAGAACCAAACAATTCCTTCTGATCTTGCCTTTTCTTTTAAGTTGGCCATGGAGTCTCAGGAGACAGGCTCTGTGGGAGTGTCTGGTGATCACAGCAAACTTTTACTTAAATAAGGTAATTTACTATCATTTTCAGTACAGTCACAATTGGACTTTGCAAAGAGGAACAGCTTCAGCACTGGCACCTGGGTTTATCCTTTATAAGATTCCACCGCTCATTATAGTCCTGTTGTCTTACATCTCTGACCATTGAGTCCTTCACTGAAAACTAGACAATGCTGGTAGCACAGCACTCAGTGGTGAGATGGTGTGCATGATGCAGTTTAGTTCAATCTGAGAGTGGCATTGTATAAACTCATCCACTGACAACCACACCATGGAGATTCCATCCCATATTCTGTCAATAAACATGCAACATATAAGAAAAGGGTGACTTGATCTTGCTTGACTGAGTGACCCAGGTTTTATCGCCACTTACTTCCTGTGTGACCCTAAGCAAGTAACTTAACCCCTCTATGCAAACCTTTCTATATGTCTTCTCTCTCTCTCTCTCTCTCTCTCTCATATTGTAGAGGTAGTGCAGTCTAGTGGTTAGAGTACCATCATAAGAACCAGGAGATCATAGCTTCTAACCCCACTAGAGCCAAATACTCATTTTGTGAATCTGGGCAAGTCAAACTCTCAGTACACCAGTTTGCTTGCTTTCTTTCTTTCTTTCTTTCTTTCTTTCTTTCTTTCTTTCTTTCTTTCTTTCTTTCTTTCTTTCTTTCCTTCCTTCCTTCCTTCCTTCCTTCCTTCCTTCCTTCCTTCCTCTCCCCTTCCCTATCCTTCCTCCCTTTCCCTCCTTTCCTCCCTCCATCCCCTCCCCTTCTCTATCCTTCCTTCCTTCCTCTTCCCCAACTGTTCCTGTTTCCTTTTCTCCTGATACCTCCACAGCCATGCCTTAACCATCCTGTTCTGCAGACTGTTAGGCCCCTGCCTTGGATTAACGTCCACACCACTACAGTGTTTCTCTGCTTTACGAGGTTTGGCAATAACTTGCCTCCCAGGTCAATCACCTGTTGTCAGTATTGTTCTTATTCACCAAGGATTGCTGCCACTTCTGAATATGCACTTACCAGGCATTTTTACTGAGCTATAACAGACTTTATTCTCTGCACACATAACTTTTTGTGTTTTATTCTAATTCTGTACTAATCTTTTTTGTTAGTGAATGTTGTTCAGTGTTCTGCTATTATGTATTGTTCTTCTGTCCTTCCCCTCCCCAGGTCCCACCTGGGAATGAGCTTTGGCTGAGTGTGCCTTTCCTGGTTACCAGTTTTCAAGTAAATAAATCAATCAATCTTTCTTTCTTTCTTTCTTTCTTTCTTTCTTTCTTTCTTTCTTTCTTTCTTTCTTTCTTTCTTTCTTTCCTTCCTTCCTTCCTTCCCCGCCTTGATATTGTGAGTTGGTATTACAACTTGCTGCATCCCAAAGTGTACATTAAGCAGACTTAGAAAATGGGTTCTGAAAATCCTGTAACAGCAGTTACAAGGGGTAAGTGTATCTTGTAACAGAGCCTGGTACAACAAGCATTTGTAAATGCCAAATGTTGGCTTGCTGGCATTGGCATTAGTAGTGCAGGAGATAGAGAGAGAGAGAGATGCATAACAGGAATGGAAGTGAAGTATTGAACTGATGCCAACCTCACCACCACCCTGCAGAGACTGGCAGGAATTCAGGGCGTGCTTTGGGGTTGTCGGCCATAACGCTCATGCCATTTCACCTCACTCTACCCTGCAGACACTGACAGGTGTTGTGGTGTGCCTTGGGGTCTTTGGGCCTTTACGCCTACCCCTTTCCATAAGGAAATACGCTGAGATGGGTGCAGTATAAGAGAATGGGGTGAACTTTGGGGATGAAGACTCCAAGACACACCTTGATGCCTGTCATTGGCTGCAGGGTGGGGGTGGAGTGGAATGGCGTGAGCATTACAGCCAATGATCCCAAGTCACACCCCGACACCTGTCAGTGTCTACAGGGTGGGGCGTCATGGTTGAAAACCCTAATTCCCCGGGTGTTTGTTGGTATTTTCACTCCAAATTTTCAATATGGGATTTTTGCAACCCCACCTCATGAACAGTGGCACTATCAGTTCATTACCCGAAAGGTGATTTTGCACAGCAACTGTGTCATTTGGCACCACAAGTGTGAAAACACATTTTGGGCAGGATGTAAAAAATGACAGCTGTACTATTCATGAGGTGGCGTGAAAATATGGCAGTGTTGAAAATCTGGAGTGAAAATATTAAAAATTGGCAAAGTTACGAGCGTGAGTAGAAACTGCGCAACGTACGCCTGTAACGCAATCATTTTTTGGAATTTTTTCACCAAATTTTCAACATGGGCATTTTTGTACCTCTCCTCATGAACAATGGCACTGTGATTTTGTTACTCTGTCCCAAAAGATGATTTCCCACAGCAACCACGCCTTTCTATGCCACAGATGTAAAACACGTTTCGGGCAGGATGTGAAAAATGACGGCTGTACTGTTCATAAGGAGCTGTGAAAAAATGACAATGTTGAAAATCTGGAGTGGAAATATAAAAAATTGGTGAAGTTACAAGCGTGTGTAGAAACTGTGCAATGCTCGCTTGTAACAGTCATTGTTTGGAATTTTTTCATCAAATTTGCAACATGGGCTTTTTTGGACCTCCCCCATGAACAGTGGTACTGTCATTTTGTTAATTGGTCCCAAAAGGTGATTCCGTGCAGTGACCGCAAAATTACCGTTTGGGAGCAAGTAACGAAATAACAGTGACATGTTCACGAGGTGGGGTCCCAAGAACCACATGTTGAAAATTTGGGGCCAAAATTCCCAAGAATTGCTGAGATATCATCCTAAGTTGAACCCCCATTGACCCATTAGAAAGCTTATCGTCATTTCTTCAGTTTGCAGTTGGCCTTTGAAGAGTGCAGACGTGTTCCACACTGCAGAAGATCACTGCTGCTGACCTCCGGAGGTAAGTATGGGGTGAGTGGGGTGCAGGGAGCTGGGTGTGCAGAGGGAGGGTGCAGGTTCGGGGAGGAGGACGGGGGAGACCATGAGGGACCATTTTCTGTTTTACAGGTTAAATAAAATAAAAAGACTATGGGGACAGTTTTTTCTATTTTACATGGGGGAAAACAATAAAAAAAAATTTAGGCACAATGGGGTGGGCTCCCAGTGTGCCACAATATTGGGGGGTGCATGCCATTGCCGACACGGGGATTGGACACCCCATTGTCAGCAAAGAACATAGACAGGTTGGGGAGGTGGCACATCCGACACTGGGAGTGGGCATTCCAGTGTTGGAAACAATTATTTCAGCACACTGGGGTGGGCTCCCAGTGTGCCACATTAATGGGGGATATACATGTCAGCATGGGGATTGGGCACCCCCGATGTCAGCTTTGCGAGACTGTGTGGCGGGTGGCAGGAGCAGCTTTGTTTTGGCACTCTGGGGTAGGTTCCCAGTGTGCCACATAATGGGGGGGACATGCCAACACAGGGATTGGGCACCCCGATGTCAGCTTTCCAGGGAGCGTGTGTCGAGCAACTGGAGTCATCATTGTGGAAAGCTGTGCTGTGGCTATTTTACTTATTGAAATGTTTGACCAGGAAAGGCACACTGAAATTCTGATGGTAACTCCATCCATGTGCATTACTGTGCACTGTAATGCGCATGGCCAGAGTCTTGTCATCTGCCGCTGCAGTGAGGAAACTGCACCTCATTGAAGCGGCAGATTTCTTTCAACTCAGCGACTCTCTTTGAAACTGCCGTCATCACCAACATGCTCACTGACTGGCGGTTGAGGGACACACCCACCAAAGCATCCCCTGCATTGGCTGCAACACTGACACGCCTCTGAAATGTGCTACTACCACAAGATGTTGCTTGCGCACATGTAAGCCAACATAAAAAGCATCAATATGCGGGTTACATTTCCATACTGCAGCTTATGCTCACCCTGAAAGCCCTCGTCTCTGCTCCACTTAGTGCTGCTTACAATGCTTTACAACCCCATCCTATCATGGTTAGAACATGGGTTGTGTTGGACCAACACAGTCCATTTTCTAAGCATGATAAGACTCTTAGATAAGATCCAAGTCAGGGAAGAGTTGGGGCTAGTCAGACTCTGACAGCCAGAGTCTTCTGGACTAAGTTTTCTGGGACTGGTGCTGAGGGAATTGCCTGTTTTACCATCTACAGGCTCCGTGTCAGCTCAGCCCTCAAGGGGGGTGTGTGTTCTCCAATTGGGAGACAAGGGGGCATGGCCAGCAGCAAACAGTGGCTTTTGAAACAGCTGAAGAGCTCCAGTACTCAGCAGCAGCAGCACATCCAGAGCAGGGAAGAATTGGGGCCAGTCGGGCTCTGGCAGCTGAAGCCTTCTGGGCTGCATTTTCTGTGACTGGTGCTGTGAGGCTTGTACTATTGGGACAAACAGACTTGTTGGTCTTGTATTATATGGGAGAATGTCACGTGTCAAGCAGTGATCAATCAGGAGTTCAGGACTTAGCAGGAAGTGCAGTTGGTGTGAGGTCCTGCTGTGAGCATAAAAGGGAGTACACCTAATGTGTCCCTCACATTCATGTCCCATCAGCTGAGTGGAACAGCAAAGGAGTGGAACAGGTAAAATACTGGCATCTTAGGCATCAGCAGAGGAAGCGAATAAGCAGACGATCCTGTCGGCGACTAGGGTAAGTTTCTGTTTTCTGTCATTGTTTTACTCGCTGATGGGGTACAGGTAAGGGAAGGCCACAATATTGTAACAGGTTACATTGTTTGAGTGTATAAATGTTGCAGTGTGTAAGGTATTATAAAAAATATATGTAAAAAAAAAGAAGGGGGAAGAAAAAACATATACTGTATATTGTAAAGGAATAGCCTTAGAAGTGGAAGTATAAGTTGTGCAGTGTAGTTACTAGAACCAAAGACACCTTGTTCATATTGGGTTTGGGGAAGAGAAGACATGAAGTATAAGGCAAGCAAAATATGGGAATAGATGAAACAACCTATCGAGGGTAGAGGTAAAAAAGGGTTCAAAGAGAGCAAAAAAAAAGCAGGCAAGGTAGAAAATAGGTATGCTGGGAGTGGTGCAATGCAATGGCTGTGGGGTGACACTTTCCAGGGAAACTTTTTGGAGACTGAGGAGCTGCCCCATCTGCATGCACCTCTCTGGACTGAGGAGAGAGGTTGCTGACTCCAGGCTGAGTTGGCTTAGGATTTGGGTGGCCTTCTCCCCCACCCAGGGACAACCAAGTCTGCCACCACTGCCTCAACGGTTGTCTAGGAGGAGTGGCATTTGGACTATGGTGAGTTCAGGATGGGTGATGGTGATGGGTCAGCAGCACATCCCCCATATGGTACCACTACACAACTCCTACATGCTCTGGTAGGGAGGGACTGTCTCATGGATGCAGTAGTGACCAAGGAGGATGTGGGGATCCTCCATAGTGGAGACCCCAAAGAGGATGGTAGAGGACCCCAGAGAAGAAGGAAGCAACTACTCATGGGGGACTCCATTGTCAGGGGGATAGATCTGGAGACAGGAAGGAAGGGAGATAGGGAGGTTAGGTGCCTACTTGATGCCATGGCTCAGAGGGATAGGGAGCGGATCCTGAGGATTGCTAGGGCAGCAGGAAGTGCGGGACAGCTGGATGTTATTGTACACCTAGGGACAGATGACCTGGCTAGGGACGAGGATAGTATAGTACAGCAGGAGTTCAGGGAGTTGGGGAAGGGTGTTAGGCAGGTAGCATGCTCAGTGGCCTTTTCTGAGGTGTTACCTGTCTATGACGGGGGAGGATAGGGTACTGCGTACCATGAGCTTCAACTCATGATTGAAGGAGTGGTGCAGAGAGGAGGGTTTTGGCTACATTGGGGACTGGGGTCACACCTGAAGGGATAAGGACCTATATGGAGATATGGCCTGCTTCTGTCCAGGAGGGGAACTGCAGTTCTCAGTGAATGGTTTTAAATGCTACATTGGTGAGCATCTAAAATAGCTGAGGTGGGTGGTAGAAGGAAGCAGGGAGACATAAACTCTTCCCCCCGGCAAGCTGAAGTAGTTAGTAGGGAGAACTCTAAGGGAGGGAAATCTTTATGAGTACCTAATAACAAGAAAAACAATATGGTAGAAATGAAGAGGAATGGGAATGAAGGCAGAGGGGATACAGAGAGTAGGCAGAAGGAAATAAGGGGGCTGACAAGAAGTGTGGCAATGGAATTTGGAAGGCCATGTGTGGAAATGCTAGAAGTCTGGGAAATAAGATTCCAGACCTAGTGACCATGATGACAGAAGCTGACCTGGACATTATCGAGTCATGGTGCAATGAGAACCATGACTGGGGTATAGCCATACCGGACTATACTCTGTTCTGGAAGGACAGGGTGGGTAGGAGTGGCCCTTTACATGAGGGATCGCATTAAAACAACAGAGATACAGGGAATACAGGGAAGGATGGAACTATTGTGGGTCACCCAAGAGATGGGGAATGGAGCAGCTATTCACACTAGTAAGCTCTACAGATCTCCAGCACAGGAAGGGGAGATGGATAAGGTTCTGGTGGAAGCTACCCAAAAGATGGCAAATAAGGGGGAGGTGCTGGTGGTAGGGGACTTCAATCTGCTGGATATAGATTGGAGCATCCCTGCTGCAGCTTCAGCTAGGAGCAGGGCCATCCTGGACTCAATGCAGGGGACATTCCTCAGGCAACTAGCAAGAGAGCCAACTCATGAGGGAGCAGTATTGGAACTTGTTTTCACCAATGGGGAGCAGTGTTGCAGATGTCATGGTGGGTGGCCACCTGGGGACCAGTGATCACTGTAAGGTGTGGTTCAATATAAGAACTGTGGCATAATCGAACCACACAAAGGTGAGGGTCCCGGACTTCAGGAAGGCCAACTTTACAAAGATGGAGGAATGCCTCTGGGATGCCCTGGTGAGGGGTAAGGACTTAGGTGGAGTAGAGTAATAGTGGGCAAAACTAATAGGTGCCATAGTGAATGTAAAAACCTCTGCATCAGGCAAGTAAACAAAAGCAAGAAGAAAAAGAGACCACTATGGTTCTCAAATGAGGTGTCAAGAAAGGCAAGGGTGAAACAGTTAGCATTCGGGTGGTATAGGGAGACACAGAGGGAGGAGGATAGGAAGGTATATCAAGAGAAGGAAAGGGAGGCAGGGAAAGCAGTCAGGAGTGCAAAGATGGAAATGGAGGAGAAAATAGCCCAGGCAGTAAAGAATGGGGACAAGACATTTTTTTAGGTGTGTAAGTGAAAGGAGAAAGACCAGGGGAAGGATTGTAAGACTAAGGAAGGAAGGGAGGAGTGTGTGGAAGGTGCCAGGTAAAAGCACACATCCTGAACAAATACTTTTTGTTCAGAGTTCCCAGAGGAAGAGGAAGGTGAAGGACCACAGACAGGGGCAGAAGTATCAATGGAAAGGAGGCAGACACTAGTCCGTTTACAGAGGAGAGAGTCCGGAAGGAACTAACAAATCTAAAAAAGACAAGGCAATGGGGCCAGACAGGATACATCCAAGGATACTGAAGGAGCTCAGGGATGTGCTGGCTGCACCTCTGACAGTTGTGTTCAACCACTCCCTGGGGAAGGGAGTGGTTCCAGAGGACTGGAGGAGGGCAGTTGTAGTCCCACTTCACAAACGTTATAGCAGAGAGGAGGCTGGCAATTACAGCCAGTCGGCCTGACTTCAGTGGTGGAGAAATTAACGGAATCACTACTGAAGGAAAGGACTGTGGAATATATTGAATCCAGTGGCTTACAGGGTCTGAGGCAACATGGGGGGAGGTCATGTCAAACAAATCTGATAGATTTCTTTGGCTGGGTGACCAGGGAATTAGATCATGGTAGAGTGGTGGATGTGGCATATCTAGATTTCTGTAAGACCTTTGGCACCATTCCACATAGGAGACTCATAAACAAGCTGGGTAGCCTGGGAGAGTGTTCAAAGGTGGTAAACTGGGTAAGGAACTGGTTGGGGGATAGGCAGCAGAGGGTGGTGGTAAATGGAGTTCACTCTGAGGGAGGAAAGGTTACCAGTGGAGTGCCACAAGGATCAGTACTGGGACTGGTCCTCTTTAATGTCTTTATTAGTGACATTGCAAAGGGGCTGGAAGGGAAGATATGACTTTTTGCAGATGACACAAAGATCTACAATAAGGTAGACACTCCAGGGGAGTGAAAAAATGAATACAGATCTAAAAAAGCTTGGGGGTGGTCAAAAGTGTGGCAATTAAGTTTCAGTGTGAAGAAGAGCAACATCATGCACTTGGGGCACAGAAACCCGGGGCAGAGTACAAGATGGGGGAGTGGTACTGATGACCACCAAGCAGGAAAGAGACCTGGGGGTAATCATATCTGACAACCTAAAGGTGGCCAAGCAGTGTGACAAGACAGTGGGGAAGGCTGCTAGGGTTCACAGGAAGGGGTATCACCAGCAGAAGAGGGAGGTGGTGATACCACTGTATTATTCATTATGAGACCTCAACTAGAGTACTGTGTCCAGTTCTGGAGACCACATCTCCAGAAGAACATGAAGAGTGACTCAGACCAGCCAATAGTGGGGCTGGGATCCATTTATATTTCAAAGGGGACCAATCGACCCCAAAGCTTGAGTGCCACAAAGTAGGAGTGTAGCATCTTGAGTAGCATCTGCAGGGTGTCAGCAGGGAAGACAGCAGGCAGCGGGCCACGCTGGTAGACAGGGAAGAGCCTAACTGGAAGGGGTCCATATTTCCTGCACAGACATGGGAAGTCCAAGGTGGGGGAAGGGTTCCATGGAGTGGGGTAGGATCAGGATAAGGGAGGAGAGAACGTGCAGGGGCAGTCAAATAGGGCGGGAGATGGGAAGGGTTGTATGTTGCCAAGGATATGGAGCAGCCATATTCCTGGGAGTGGCTTGGAGGGCAGGGGGTTGTAGGGTGTGTTGGCAGGTGGGACAGCTCAGGCAGGAAATAGGGTGGTTGGGAAGGGAACTGGAGGCATGGAGGAGACAGAATAGGGGGAACACAGCCAGAAATGGAAACTAATGAGGTATCCAAAAGAGCTCAAAGCAGGCAAAAATAAGGGGGGCCTAGGTGGGACAGCAGGAGGGACACACAAGCTGGTGCAGCCAAGGGAAGGAAAAGATGACTGGAGGAGGGTCAAGCACAGGAGCATAACTAAGACTGGGTCAGAGCAAAAATATCAGCCTGTGGGAAGGAGAACTGGACTCATTCAAGAAAAGGAGATTAGCACTGCAAACAGATTATCATTGCTGGCTAGTCCAGAAGACCAGGTAGCCGAGAGGAGGGAAGCTACAGTGAAGGAGCAGGGAGAGGACACTACAGGGGAAAAGGTATACAGTGGGGAGGCAGTACACCAAGAAGACACATTGGCAAGTGGGGGCAGTGAGGCAGTGGTGATGCAGTCTCTTCGGAGGGAGGGAAGGAAGGAGCAAGGAGACAGGAGGAAGGGGTAAGTGGCGGGCAACCCAGGGAAGGCTAAGAATATTGAGAGGAGGGAGTCTGAGTGGGGGAGGGCTACATTTCACAGAAGACATGGGGAAGTAATAGTAGAGGAGGTGGTAGCGTGGTGGACGGAGCAACAAGTCAGTGCAAAGGGGAGGTTCCACAGACGGAAAATAGTTCAGAGGTGGAGGTCAGTAGCCCGGTCATAGTTGCGAGGGGGGAGAGGACAGGGCAACGGTTAGGGGAGGCAAAGGGTGGCCCAGACAGGGGGGATGAGAGGGCCTAACAAGTTGGGGCCGGTAGAGTGGGGGGCAACAAGAGGGTGAGTAGGAAAAGCATCAGAGAGTCATAATTCTAGGGGATTCTATACTTAAGGGTATAAGGTGGTGGGTTAAGGTGCCAGAAAAAGTAACATCTGGGTAGAGTACATACTAGGCATGACAGCAAGTAGAGTGGGGCAGCATATTAGCAGATATGTGGGGAAGGTTAGGGGGGAAGCCACACATTGTAGTGCACCTGGGAACGAATGATCTGGAAGGGAGAAGGATAGAGGAGGTCAGGGAAGTGGGAAAACTATGCAGCAAAGAGAGAACAATGGTAGCCTTCTCAGAAGTTCTGCAAGTGCCAAGGGCTAGTACAGACAGGAAGAGAAGAATCAGTGACTTCAACAAGTGGCTGAGGGAATGGTGGGGGACCAAGGGGTATGGATTGACTGGAGACTGGGGTAGCACATGGGATAACACATATCTTTATGCAGGGGATAGGTTACACCTCAGTAGGGCAGGTTCACAGGTGTTGAAGCAGAATCTGGGGGATTTCATCAAAGATAGGTATCATTTAAACTAGGTGGGGGGGGAGGTATTGGAGCCGGAAATCACCAGAAGAGGGGGTCCAATGGACCTCCCCCCACCACAGGAATAGATACGACCTTAGGTGAAATAGGGGTTGGAGTGAAGGGTAAGGAAGTAGGAAGGATAGGAGCAGCATGGAGAATGGTTTCACTAAATGCTAGTAGCCTGGGGAACAAGTTGGCAAAATTGCAGGCATTATGGCAGAGGGAGAGGTGGACATAGCTGCCATTACTGAGATGTGGGTAGCCAGGCACCATGACTGGGACCTAACCATCCCAGTGTACAACTTATTCCAGAGGTTAGAGATAAAGGGAAGGCTGGGGGGGTGCCATTTACATAAGGGAAGAGATCAGATGTAATAGGGAGGAAGGGGAGGAGGGCAAGTCAGAAGTAATCTGGCTGCAACCACACAACCAGAAAGGGACCAGGATCTGTCTGGGGTTGTTTATAGACCTATGGCCCAGAAGAAGGACATTGACAGGGAACTGGGGGAGCAGATAAGGAGGCATAGTGGCAAAGGGAGCACAGTGGTCGTGTGGGACTTTAATCTACCAGGGTGGATTGAAGCATCCCAGCAACCAATTGCACCAGGGAGCAGATCCTCCTGGAAGCATTCTAGGATGGCTTACTTACCCAGAGGGTAATGGAGCCAACGAGGGAGTGGAATACACTAGACCTGGTACTGGAAGATGGGGAACAGGTCAGGGATTTAAGGGTGGAGGAATCTCTGGCAAGCAGTGACCACCGCACAGTGTGGTTCTCAATCAACCTGGATAGGGAAGTAGCCACTACAAAAACTAGGGTCCTTGACTTCAAAAGGGTGGACTTTGGCAGGATGGGAAACATACTGGAAAGTCATATGGCAAGCATCTGCCCAGAAATGGACATGGAACAAAAATGGGCAGTCATCAAGACTGGACTGGCTGAAGCCACTAAAACTTGTGTCAAGAGCCAGAGCAAGAAAGCCAGGACCAAGAAACCTAGTTAGATAAGTAGAGAGGCAGTGTGGAGAAGGTGAGGGAAAAGAGGAATGCATTTTGGATCTACAAGCGATCCAACAGGGCAGAAGACAAAGAAGAATTTGTGAAGAAATCCAGAGAAGTGAGCAGAGTGGTAAGGGCAGCAAAGGTGGCTAGGGAATGGAGGTTACTGCAGAGAATCAAAGGAGAAGAAAAGGATTTCTTCAGATATATCAGCAAGAAGAGGAAGAGCAAGGATCAAATTGTTAGGATCAGGAGGGGAAGTGGGTGGGTAGAAAAGGGGGGCTGAGCAGGCAGAAGTACTTCATGAATACTTCTGTTCAGTATTCACCAAGGAGAGGGATGGGCCCATACCTGAGAGGAAGGATGAGGTGGAAGAGGGTGGAGGAGCAGCAACCACGGATGGGGAAATCATAGTGGAAAGGATGAGGGAGGGCCTTAAGTCCCTGAAGGTGGACAAGGCACCTGGTCCAGGCGGAGTCCACCCCAGAGTGCTGAGAGAGTTGGCAGAGGTCCTAGCAGAGCCATTGGTGGACCTGCTCAAAACCTCTCTGAACTCAAGGTGCATGTCCAGGGACTGGAGGGAAGCGCATGTGGTACCTCTCCATAACAGTGGGCCCAAGGACGAACCGGGGAACTACAGACCGGTGAGCCTTACTGCAATTGTGGGAAAACTGATGGAGACAATCCTCAAGGAAAGGCTGGTGCAATTTCTTGAGAATAACAACCTCCAGGACAGCAAGCAGCACGGGTTTGTCTCAGGCAGATCCTGCCAGATTAACTTTGTTGATTTATATGACTGAGTTATGAGAGCACTGGACAGGGGACATGCAGTGGATGTCCTCTACCTGGATTTCAGCAAGGCCTTTGACTCTGTGCCACACAGTAGGCTGACCTGCAAGTTGAAGAGTCTGGAAGTAGGGAGGAAACTGGCCAGATGGGTCAAGAACTGGCTGCAGGGTAGACAGCAGAAGGTAGTAGTTGGGGGGGGGGGAGGCATCTGAACCCAGGGCAGTAACAAGTGGTGTACCACAGGGCTCGGTGCTGGGACCGGTTCTGTTTAACATTTTCATAGCTGACATTGCAGTAAGGATTAAGAGCAAGATAAGTCTCTTTGCGGAAAACACAAAGATTTTTGCCAAGGCAGATGGGGGGAGGGACCAAACTATTTCAGGAGGATTTGGCAAAACTGGAGGAATGGTCTCACACTTGGCAGATTGGTTCCAATGCCAAGAAGTGCAAAGTGATGCATTTAGGATGCAAGAACCCAGAACACAACTACTGGCTGGAGGGTGTCCCGTTAACAAAATCCAAGGAGGAGAAGGATCTGGGAGTGCTGGTAACTGGGGAGATGAATCACTCTGCTCAGTGCAGGATGGCAACAGTGAAGGCAAACAGGATGCTAGGGTGCATAGCAAGGGGGATTACTTCTAGGAGCAGGGAGGTCATCTTGCCCCTGTACAAGTCCCTGGTGAGACTGCACCTAGAGTACTGCCTGCAGTTCTGATGCCCCTACTCGAAAAGGGACATCAAACTACTGGAAGGGGTACAGTGCAGGACAACAAAAATGATCCTGGGGTTGGGGGACAGACCATATGAGGAGAGACTGGGCGAGCTCAATATGTATACCCTGGTGTAAAGGAGGGAGAGTGGGGATATGATAGAAGCTTTCAAAGACCTCACAGGTATAAACAGAGTACAAGAGGGAAGCATTTTTCAGAAAAAAAGATGTTCAAGAACAAGAGGTCATGCTATGAAGCTGAAGGGGGGTAGATACAGGGGAAACGTGAAGAAGTACTTCTTCAGAGAAAGAGTGGTGGATGCCTGGAACAGCCTCCCAGTGGAGGTGGTCAGGGCAAAAACTGTAATGGGATTCAAGAACGCATTGGGATAGGCATAAGGGAACCTTAGTGGTTAGGAATGGGAGGGTAAAGTCAGAGACCAAGTAGGGTCTGCAGTATTACAGTTGGTAGGGAAAATGGGCAGACTGGTTGGGCCACGTGGTCCTTATCTGCCCTCAAATTCTATGTTTCTATGTTTCTTCAGGGAAGTTCTGCAGCTTTGGGCCTCACTAGGCCCTGAGCAGGAAGGCATCCCCCAACAACCCACACCCTGTCGGGTCTTATCGCTTACTCAATGTATTGCAATTATGAACACTTATAGATCTCACTCCCGGTGCCTTTTCTAGGGGGCTTCAGACACAGATCCTACCTTCCCTAGTTCAGATGACTCCAATCACCCCTCCCTCTCCACAAGGTGGGATGGTTTAGATTTAGATCCCACATCTGGAGCTGGAATGCTCATGTTCAGATCAACCTCCCTGAGGTGGCATGGATCTGATTCCTTTTCATTTTTATTTTCCTTTTATTTCATGTCAAATAGGCATACTGGAACTTACTTTCCTTTTTCAGATACAATCCAGTGCCTAATAAACAACACTCTGTCTACCTCATTCATCTGTGTAGATTCCGTGACCAAGCACGGACTCGTCACAAAGCTACCCAAGCCCTTCCTGATCTGTGCAAATACAGGGCCTTAAGAAACACATGTGCAAAGGCTATCAGGTCAACAAAGGCTGTGTATTTTTGTACTCTTATGCACACAAATCAAACCTCCCCTGCCAATTTTTGACCTACCCTCCATGCTCTACTTGACCCCCCCCCGCCCAAACCACCACTTGCATGTTATCCATTAATGGCTCTCCTGCTACTGACCCAGCCTCAGTTGCATCTGCTCTAAACTCCTACTTTACTACCTGTGCTTTAACTTCAACCACCCTCTCCTTCCTGCCCCTTCCCCTGTCCCTCCCTTGCATGGCTATGACTTCCTCCTATCTCTGTCCAAGAAGTCCTACAAACCCTTGCCACCTTAAGTCCCAAAAAGTCTAGCCCAGACTGTCTTGACCCATGCCGTCTATGTATTTCCAATCCTGCAATACCCCTCCCTCTCAACCACATCCTGAATCAATTTTTCTACCACTGCACAATCCCACAGGCCTGGAAGATTAACATACTAACATACTATTTGCCAGCAGATTAGGCCTTACGGTCTATCGAGTCTGCTCGAACCTCAGATCCCTAGTTTGGTGCTGAGGCCCTCCCCCCCTTGTGTTCCAGAAACCCCTATCATCCATCCCCACCCCCCCCCGGGACAGGCCATCATCTGATACATCCACTTTCTGTGTCTGTCCCACCCTCTTGAAGCCTCCACTGTGGATCTCTGAACCAGCTCGCCAGGCAGTGCATTCCAAGGGTCCACCACCCTCTCAGAGAAAAACCTCCTCCTCTTCCCCCTCACCCTTCCACCTTCCAACTTCAAACCATGCCTCTAGGATACCTCCCTGCTTTAGTCTGAAGATCCCTCCATGTTTACCCTTATTTATTCCCTTGAGGTACTTGAAGACCTCAATCATGTCCCTGTCTCTCCTCTCTCTCCAATGAAAACAGGCAGAGCTCCTCAAGTCTGTCCTCATAACGCCAAATCCCCAGCCCTCATATCATCTTAGTTGCCTCCTCTGTACCCTCTCCAGGAGCTGCGTCCCTCTTCAAGTGTGGTCTCCAGTACTGTACACAGTACTCAAGGTGTGGTCTAACCAGTCCATTGTACAGCAGCAGAATCACTTCCTTGCTCCTAGAGGTGATCCCCCTTATGATGCATCCCAACATCCTGTTTGCCTTGCTAGCCGCTCTCCTGCATTGCTCAGAGTTATTCATACATACATGCATCCACCATGATCCCTAGGTCTTTTTCCCCTTTTGAGGCCTCCAGCGCCTCCCCTCCCAGGGTGTACCTGTGTTTACGGTTTCCCTGCCCAAGATGTAACACCTTGCACTTGGTGATATTGAAATTTAATTTCCATGTGTGAGCCCAGCTTTCCAGTGTGTCCAGGTCCCCTTGCAGGGCCAACCTCCCCTCTTCTCCCTCAACTACTGCTCCCATCTTGGAGTCATCAGCGAAGAGACTCATTTCACACCCTATACCCTCCCTGATGTCCGATATGTGCGATTAAACAGGATCGGACCCAGGACCGAGCCCTGCGGTACCCCACTACCAACCTCTCTAGGGTTCGAGAGCTCCCCACAGACCACTACTCTCTGGGTGCGTCCAGCTAGCCAGTTTTCAATCCATCTGACCATCAAAGGGCCTATTCTCAACCCCATCAGTTTCTCCACCAGACCATTGTGGGGGACAGAGTCAAATGCCTTGCAGAAGTCCAAGAATAATACATCCACAGGCTTTCCCCTGTCCAGTTCTGATGTTAACCATTCGTAGAACTCCACAAGATTGGTTTGACATGATCTACCTGGCACAAACCCATGTTGCCGACTATCCAGACCTCCCACCTCCTCCAAGTACACAAGATTGCTCAAGTCTTACCCCTGCACAAAAGTGGTGACATCCTCACTCCAGGAAACTATTGTCCCATATCCGTGCTCCCTACTCTGGCCATACTTCAAGAATCCCTTGTCCTCTCGCATGTCACTAAGTTTCTAAATTTCTTGGATTTCCTCTCTACCTTTCAATCAGGTTTTAGGGCAAATCACTCCACTACTACCTCACTTCTCTGTGTCACAAACTCTATCATCTCTGGTATGGACCAAGGCCACACAACCGCCACCATTTTCATTGACCTTGCTAAGACCTTCAATTCTGTCTCTCATCCCCTCCTATTTAACAAGCTTTCCTCCACTGGTCTCTCTCCTGTATCTGTAAACTGGTATAACTCCTATCTCTCTGGCCATACCCAACAAGTCTGAGTTGGCAGAACCCTCTCTCCTCCTCTCCCGATACATGCAGGTGTTCCCCAAGGCTCCATTTTGAACTCACAAGAGACACTTTTCTTAAATGAATATTGTCTCAGAGGCAGATGACTTAATCCCACCCTCCGCTGCATCTCATTGGTTAGTACCTTTTGAAGGACAGTAACTGAGATTGTCCACCTCTTGCTGCTGATTGGTTATATATGCCACTGCCTCAGAGACAGGCCTCTTAATCCCTCCCTCCACTGTGTCTCATTGGTTAATACCTTCTGAAGGCAGTAACCGAGGTGCTGCCTGTTGCTGTTGACTGATTATTCATGTAGTCTCTAAATGGCCCTCCCACATGTTTTTTCTTGCTTTGATTGGGTGATTCCAGCCTGATGCTGATTGGTTGACATACATAAAATGCTTTTTTTTAAGGTACTTTTTAAAATAAAAGTTGCCACTGAGGCAGATCTGCCTCCAAGGCAACCCTGCCTTTGAAGCAGGAATGGATATGACTGCCTCCCAGACAGGGCTTTGCCCTCTATAGCTAAAGACCTGAGCTTCACTTCTGTGTAAGCTTGATGGTGTAGTGGAAATGTGTACAGCCTTATAAATGATAGGTTGAGAGTCTGAATCCACATAAGGTCTCCTTGGTTCTTCTTTGTCAGAATTTCACTTGAGCGGTGATCCGCGGCAGCATGGTGTTAGACCATAAGTATGTAAGAAAAGGGACTTAGCTGTGCCTCAGAGGCAATATTTCTTTTAAGAAAAGTGTTGTAGATCTGCCTCCAATGCAAAACTTTATTGTTGCAATTATTCTTTCTCACACCCACAGTAAGTCCCTTTTCTTATATACTTACTATTCTAACACCATGTTGCCATGAATCACCACTCAAATGAAATTCTGACAAAAGAGAACTGAGGTGACTTTGTGTGGATTCAGACCTGAAACCTCTTGTTTATTAGGCAAAATACCTTTCCACTACACCACCAAGCTGGCACAGCAGTGAAGCTCAGGTCTTTAGCTATGGAGGTTAAAGTCCTGCTTGGTAGGCAGCCCTATTTATTCCTGCCTCAAAGGTAGGGCTGCCTCGGAGGCAGATCTGCCTCAGTGGCAACTTTTATTTTAAAAAGTACCTTAAAAAAAAGCATTTTATGTATGTCAACCAATCAGTGGCATGCTGGAATCACCCAATCAGAGCAAGAAAAAACATGTGGGAGGGCCATTTAGAGACTACATGAATAATCAGTATTCACAAAAGAGGAAGGGGGGAGGTGCCTAATCCAATTAACAGAAGCTCTCTGGAGAGGGGGGTCGATCCCAGTCCTTTCACAGAAGAAAGGGTTCTGAAAGAACTCTTAAAACTGAAGGTGGATAAAGCAATGGGGCCAGATGGAATTCACCCCAGAATTCTAAAAGAATTAAGCAGATAACTAGTGACACCACTGACTACCCTTTTTAACAAATCATGGAAGGATGGTGTGGTACCTGAGGACTGGAAGAAGGCTGATGTGATTCCCCTTCACAAAAGTGGGACCAAGACAGAGGCAGGAAACTACATACCTGTCAGTTTGACCTCTGTGGTAGGGAAAGTGATGGAATCACTTCTGAAGGAAAGAATTGTTGAGTACCTAGAGGTCAGTGGGGCACAAGACCCAAGGCAGCATGGGTTCACTGAGGGAAGGTCATGTCAGATGAATCTAATAGATTTCTTTAACTGGGTGACCAAAAGTAGTAGACCAGGGAGGGGCTGTGGACATGGCCTACCTAGACTTTAGCAAGGCATTTGACACAGTCCCACACAATAGATTAGTAGTCAAATTAACCAGCCTGGGAGTGGGTCCTAGGGTGGTAGCCTGGGTAAAACAATGGCTGAACAACAGGACACAGAAGGTAATTGTAAATGGAGTCCACTGTGAAGAAAGAGGGGTTACTAGTGGGGTACCGCAGGGTTCAGTACTGGGTCCAACCCTTTTTAATGTCTTTATAAGTGACATTGCAGAGGGACTGGAAGGAAAAGTATGCCTCTTTGCAGATGACACAAAGATCTGCAACAGGGTTGATACGCAAGGAGATGTGGAAAGGATGAGAAGGGACTTGGCAAGGTTGGAGGAATGGTCAGAAGTATGGCAGCTTGGATTCAATGCAAAGAAGTGCAAAGTAATGCACCTGGGAAACAAAAACCCAGGGGAAGATTACACAATGGGGGGAGGTAGTGACAACAACAAAAATGGAAAGGGACCTGGGGGTAATCTTATCAGATGACCTTAAGGATAGCAAGCAATGTGAGAAGGCAGTAGGGAGGGCTGGGGGGATACTGGGATGCATAGGGAGAGGCATCACCAGCAGAAAACAGGAAGTTGTTAACCCTCTGTACAGACAGTTGGTGAGACCCCATCTGGAGTACTGCGTCCAGTTCTGGAGACCCCATTTCCACAAGGACATAGACAGGATGGAGGCAGTCCAGAGAAGGGCAACTAAAATGGTGCAGGGTCTGCAAAGAAGCCATCTGAGGAGAGACTAAAGGAGCTTAATATGTATACCCTTGAGGAAAGGAGGGAAAGGGGGGACAGGATAGAAACGTTTAAGTACCTCAGTGGAATCAACAAAGTCCAAGAGGGTAGCATCTTTCAGAAAAAGAGATGTGCAAGAACAAGGGGACACAATTTGAAGCTAAAGGGGAGATGGCTCAGGGGCAATGTGAGAAAGTATTTTTTCACAGAGAGGGTGGTGGACACATGGAACAGCCTTCCTGAGGAGGTTGTAGGGTCTAAAACTGTGGGAGAATTCAAGAATGCATGGGACAGACATAAGGCAATTTTTGTGGGGGAAGGAAGAAATAGGCTGTTGGTTAAATAGGATCTGCAGCTAATCCTCTAGGTAGGGAAACAGGCAGACTAGGTGGGCCAAGCGGTCCTTATCTGCAGTCAAAGTCTATATTTCTATGTTCTATGTTTCCCGATCTATAATGCTCAAACTGATACCCCCCCTCCTCAAGCTGTAATTGCTCAGATTCAGAACTCTTCATTACCGCACACATGGGTATCGATATGTGATGCCAAATCAAATAACGCTGCATTGCCCCAGACACATGGGTATTGATATGAGGTGACAAAACACACAACACCACAAT
Organism: Neoceratodus forsteri; assembly: GCA_016271365.2. Lineage (NCBI taxonomy): Eukaryota > Metazoa > Chordata > Ceratodontiformes > Ceratodontidae > Neoceratodus > Neoceratodus forsteri. The sequence continues at coordinate 13,580,240 of JADMNL010000027.1, forward strand.
ACCACACAGATGGGTGTCAATATGTGAAAACAAATCACACACAGGAGTATTGAAATAATTTGTCAAATCTCACTACACACTGCAGTACCATACACAAGGATATTGAGAAGGGTAAAGAATCTCACTACACTCTGCAGTACCACACACATGACTAATGACAAGATAACAACTCTCTCTACAACTGTAGTATCACGCACGTAGGTATCAACAAGAAAACACATCCCATTACACACTGCAGTATTACATACATGGGTATCGACAAGGGTAACAAATCTGCAGTACCACACATAGATATTGACAGGGGTAACAAATCTCATTAAACACTGCAGTATCATACACATGGGTATCAACAAGGGTAATGAATCACTCTAGAGACAGCAGTGCCACACACGTGGGTATCGAATAGCTGACTAATCTCACTACACACTGCAGTACAACACAAATGGGTATCAACAAGGGAAACAAATCCCAGTACACAAAGTAGTACCACACACATGGGTATCGACAAGGGTAACAAATCTCACAACACACTGCAGTACCACCCATATGGGTATCAACAAGGGAAAAAAATCTCAGTACACAATGTAGTACCACACACATGGGTATCGAAAAGGGTAACAAATCTGACAACACAAATGGGTATCGACAAGGGAAACAAATCTCAGTACACAATGTAGTACCACACACATGGGTAATGACAAGGGTAACAAATCTCACTACACAATATAGTACCACACACATGGGTATCGAAAAGGGTAACAAATCTCACTTCACAATGCAGTACCACACACATGGGTATCGACAAGGGTAACAAACTTCACTACACAATGCAGTAAAAGACACATGGGTATCGATAAGGGCAACAAATCTCACCATACATTGCAATACCACACACAGGGGTATCGACAAGGGTAACAAATCTCACTACACAATGCAGTACCACACACATGGGTAATGACAAGAGTAAAAAATCTCACTACACAATGCAGTACCACACACATGGGTATCAACAAGAGTAAAAAATCTCACTACACAATGCAGTACCACACACATGGGTATCAACAAGGGTAACAAATCTCCCTCCAGAATGCAGTACCACACACATGGGTATTGACAAGGGCAATAAATCTCACTATACAATGCAGTACTACACACATGGGTATCGAAAAGGGTACAAATCTCACTAAACAGTGTAGTATCTCAAACATGGGTACTGACAGGGGTAACAAATCTAACTACACAATGCAGTGCCACACACATGGGTATCAACAAGGGTAACAAATCTCACTACACAATTCAGTACCACACACATGGGTATCGACAAGGGTAACAAATCTCACTACACAATGCAGTACCACACACATGGGTATCGACAAGGGTAACAAATCTCACTACACAATGCAGTACCACACAAATGGGTATCGACAAGAGTAACAAATCTCACTACACAATGTATAACCACACACATGGGTATCTAAAAGGGTAACAAATCTCACTACACAATGCAGTACCACACACATGGGTACTGACAAGGGTGACAAATCTCACTACACAATGCAGTACCACACACATGGGTATCGACAAGGGTAACAAATCTCACTACACAATGCAGTACCACACACGTGGGTATTGACAAGGGTGGCAAATCTCACTACACAATGCAGTACCACACACATGGGTATTAACAAGGGTAACAAATCTCACTACACAATGCATTACCACACACTTGGGTTCTGACAAGGGTGACAAATCTCACTACACAATGCAGTACCAAACACATGGGTATTAACAAGGGAAAAAATCTCACTACACAATGCAGTACCACACACATGGGTATCGACAAGGGTAACAAATCTCACTACACAATGCAGTACCACACACATGGGTATTGACAAGGGTGGAAAATCTCACTACACAATGCAGTACCACACACATGGGTGTCAACAAGAGTAACAAATTTCACTTCACAATGCAGTACTACACACATGGGTCCTGACAAGGGTAACAAATCTCACTACACAATGCAGTACTGCACACATGGGAATCAAAAAGGGTAACAAATCTCACTACGCAATGCAGTACCACACACGGGTGTCAACAAGGGTAACAAATCTCACTTCACAATGCAGTATTACACACATGGGTCATGACAAGGGTAACAAATCTCACTACACAATGCAGTACCACACACATGGGTATCAAAATGGGTAACAAATCTTACTACACAATGCAGTACCACACACATGGGTATCGACAAGGGTAACAAATCTCACTACACAATGCAGTACCACACACATGGGTATCGACAAGAGTAACAAATCTCACTACACAACGCATTAACACAAACATGGTATCGACATGGGTAACAAATCTCACTACACAATGCAGTACCACACACATGGGAATCAAAAAGGGTAACAAATCTCACTACACAATGCATTACCACACACATGGGTATCAAAAAGGGTAACAAATCTCACTACACAATGCAGTACCACACACATGGGTACTGAGAAGGGTAACAATTCTCACTACACAATGCACTACCACACACATGGGTATCGACATGGGTAACAAATCTCACTACACAATGCAATACCACACACATGGGTTCTGAGAAGGGTAATAAATCTCACTACGCAATGCAGTACTACACACACGGGTATCAACAAGGGAAAAAATCTCACTACACAATACAGTATCACACACACATGGGTACTGACAAGGATAACAAATCTCACTACACAATGCAGTACCTCACAGGTGGGTATCGACAAAAGTAACAAATCTAACTACACAATGCAGTACCACACACTTGGGTATCGACAAGTGTAATAAATCTCACTACACACTGCACTACCACACACATGGGTATTGACAAGGGTACCAAATCTCAGTGCACAATGCAGTACCACACACATGGGTACTGACAAGGATAACAAATCTCGCTACACAATGCAGTACCACACACACATGGGTATCAAAAAGGGTAAAAAATCTCACTACACAATGCAGTACCACAAACATAAGTATCGACAAGGGTAAAAAATCTCACTAAACAATGTAGCATCACACACATGGGTACTCACAGGGGTAACAGATCTCATAACACAATGCAGTGCCAAACACATGGGTATCTGCAAGGTTAATAAATCTCACTACACAGTGCATTACCACACACATGGGTATCGACAAGGGAAACAAATCTCACTACACAATGCAGTACCATACACATGGGTATCGACAAGGGTAACAAATCTCACTACACAATGCAGTACCACACACATGGGTATCGACAAGGGTAACAAATCTCACTACACAATGCAGTACCACACACATGGGTATCGACAAGGGTAACAAATCTCACTACACAATGCAGTACCACACACATGGGTATCGACAAGGGTAACAAATCTCACTACACAATGCAGTACCACACACATGGGTATCGACAAGGGTAACAAATCTCACTACACAATGCAGTACCACACACATGGATATCGACAAGGGTAACAAATCTCACTATACAATGCAGTACCACACACATGGGTATCGACATGGATAACAAATCTCACTAGACAATGCATTACCATACATATGGGTACTGACAAGGGTAATAAATCTCACTACACAGTGCATTACCACACACATGGGTATCGACAAGGGTAACAAATCTCACTACACAATGCAGTACCACACACATGGGTATCGACAAGGGTAACAAATCTCACTACACAATGCAGTACCATACACATGGGTACTGACAAGGATAACAAATCTCACTACACAATGCATTACCATACACATGGGTACTGACAAGGGTAACAAATCTCACTACACAATGCAGTACCACACACATGGGTATCGACAAGGGTAACAAATCTCACTACACAATGCAGTACCACACACATGGGTATCGACAAGGGTAACAAATCTCACTACACAATGCAGTATCACACACATGGGTATCGACAAGGGTAACAAATCTCACTAAACAATGCAGTACCACACATGGGTAATCTCAGGGGTAACAGATCTCATTACACAATGTAGTACCACACATGGGTATTGTACAAGGGTAACAATCTCACTACACAATGCAGTTACCACACATGGGTACTGACAAGGTAACAAATCTCACAGCACAATGCATTACCACACACATGGGTACTGACAAGGGTAACAAATCTCACTACACAATGCATTACCACACACATGGGTATTGACAAGGGTAACAAATCTCACTACACAATGCATTACCACACACATGGGTATTGACAAGGGTAACAAATCTCAATACACAATGCATTACCATACACATGGGTACTGACAAGGGTAACAAATCTCAGTACACAATGCAGTACCACACACATGGGTATTGACAAGGGTAACAAATCTCACTACACAATGCATTACCACACACATGGGTATTGACAAGGGTAACAAATCTCACTACACAATGCATTACCACACACATGGGTATCGACAAGGGTAACAAATCTCACTACACAATGCAGTACCATACACATGGGTATACTAGACTAGGGTAACAAATCTCACTACACAATACATTACCACAAACAGGGGTATCGACAAGGGTAACAAATCTCACTACACAATGCATTACCACACACATGGGTATCGACAAGAGTAACAAATCTCACTACACAATGCATTACCACACACATGGGTATTGACAAGGGTAACAAATCTCACTACACAATGCATTACCACACACATGGGTATCTGGCAAGGGTAACAAATCTCACTACACAATGCAGTACCACACACATGGGTACTGGCAAGGGTAACAAATCTCACTACACAATGCAGTACCACCTGTATGGGCATTGACAAGGGTAACAAATCTCAATACACAATGCAGTACCACCAATATGGGTAATGACAAGGGTAACAACTCTCACTACACAATGCACTACCACACAGATGGGTATCGACATGGGTAACAAATCTCACTACACAATGCACTACCACACACATGGGTATCGACAAGGGTAACAAATCTCACTACACAATGGATTACCATACATATGGGTATCGACAAGGGTAACAAATCTCACTACACAATGCAGTATCACACACATGGGTATCGACAAAGGTAACAACTACTACACAATGCACTACCACACATGGGTATCGACAAGGGTAACAAATCTCACTACACAATGCATATCACACACATGGTATCGACTAAGGTAACAATCTCACTACACAATGCAGTATCACACACATGGGTATCAAACAAGGTAACAAATCTCACTTAATGCAGTACCTCACACATGGGTATCACCAAGGGTAACAAATCTCACTACACAATGCATACCACACAGTGGGTATCGACAAGGGTAACAAATCTCACTCATCAATGCAGTAACACACATGGGTATCAACAAGGGTAACAATCTCACTATACAATGCAGTTACCATACACATGGGTATCAACAGGGTAACAAATCTCACTACACAATGCAGTATCCACACACATGGGTATCGACAAAGGGTAACCAAATCTCACTACACAATGCATTACCACACACATAGAGTATTAACAAGGGTAACAAATCTCACTACACAATACATTACCACACACATGGGTATTGACAAGGTAATAAATCTCAGTGCACAATGCATTACCACACACATGGGTATTGACAAGGGTAACAAATCTCACACGCAATGCAGTACCACACACATGGGTATTGACAAGGTAACAAATCTCACTACATAATGCATTACCACCAGTATGGGTATTGACAAAGGGTAACAAATCTCACTACACAATGCAGCACCACCTAATATGGGTAATACAAGGGTAGCAACTCACTACACAATGCACTACCACACAGATGGGTATCGACATGGGTAACAAATCTCACTACACAATGCACTACCACACACATGGGTATCGACAAGGGTAACAAATCTCACTACACAATGGATTACCATACATATGGGTATCGACAAGGGTAACAAATCTCACTACACAATGCAGTATCACACACATGGGTATCAGACAAGGGTAACAAATCTCACTACACAATGCACTACCCACACATGGGTATCGATAAGGGTAACATCTCCTACACAATGCATTACCATACACATGGGTATCGACAAGGGTAACAAATCTCACTACACAATGCAGTATCACACATATGGGTATCGACAAGGGTGACAAATCTCACTACACAATGCAGTTTCACACACATGGGTATCAACAAGGGTAACAAATCTCACTACACAATGCACTACCACACAGATGGGTATCGACAAGTGTAACAAATCTCACTACGCAATGCAGTACCACATACATGGCTACTGACAAGGGTAACAAATCTCAGTGCACAATGCAGTACCACACACATGGGTACTGACAAGGATAACAGATCTCACTACACAATGCATTACCATACACAAGGGTACTGACAAGGGTAACTAATCTCAGTACACAATGCAGTACCACACACATGGGTATCGACAAGGATAACAAATCTCACTACACAGTGCATTACCACACACATGGGTATCGACAAGGGTAACAAATCTCACTACACAATGCAGTACCACACACATGGATATTGACAAGGGTAACAAATCTCACTGCACAATGCAGTACCACACACATGGTACTGATGTGGGTAACAAGTCACACTACACAATGTAGTACCACACACATGGGTATTGACAAGAGTAACAAATCTCAGTACACAGTGCATTACCACACACATGGGTATTGACAAGGGTAACAAATCTCACTACGCAATGCAGTACCACACACATGGGTATCGACAAGGGTAACAAATCTCACTACACACTGCACTACCACACACATGGGTACTGACAAGGGTAACAAATCTCACTACACAATGCATTACCACACACATGGGTACTGACAAGGGTAACAAATCTCAGTACACAATGCAGTACCACACACATGGGTGTTGACAAGGGTAACAAATCTCACTACGCAATGCAGTACCATACACATGGGTACTGACAAGGATAACAAATCTCACTACACAATGCATTACCATACACATGGGTACTGACAAGGGTAACAAATCTCAGTACACAATGCAGTACCACACACATGGGTATCGACAAGGATAACAAATCTCACTACACGATGCAGTATCACACATGAGTATCGACAAGGGTAATAAATCTCACTACACAATGCAGTACCACACACACATGGGTATCAGCAAGGGTAAAAAATCTCACTACGCAATGCAGTACCACACACACGAGTATCAACAAGGGTAACAAATCTCACTAAACAATGGAGTACCACACACATATGGGTATCAACAAGGGTAAAAAATCTCACTACACAATGCAGTACCACACACATGAGTATCGACAAGGGTAACAAATCTCACTAAACAGTGTAGTATCACACACATGGGTAATCACAGGGGTAACAGATCTCATTACACAATGCAGTACCACACACATGGGTATTGACAAGGGTAACAAATCTCACAACACAATGCATTACCACACGCATGGGTACTGACAAGGGTAACAAATCTCACTACACAATGCATTACCACACACATGGGTACTGACAAGGGCAACAAATCTCAGTACACAATGCAGTACCACACACATGGGTATTGACAAGGGTAATAAATCAATCAACACAATGCATTACCACATTTATGGGTACTGACAAGGTAATAAATCTCACACACATTAATGCATTACCATACACATGGGTACTGACAAGGGTAACAACTCAGTACAAATGCAGTACCACACACATGGGTATCTGACAAGGGTAACAAATCTCACTACAATGCAGTACCACACACTGGTATTGACAAGGGTAACAAATCTCACTACACAATGCAGTAGCACACACATGGGTGTCGACAAGGGTAACAAATCTCACTACACAATGCAGTACCACACACATGGGTGTCGACAAGGGTAACAAATCTCACTACTCAATGCAGTACCACACACATGGGTATCAACAAGGGTAACAAATCTCACTATACAATGCAGTACCATAAACATGGGTATAGACAAGGATAACAAATCTCACTACACAATGCATTACCATACACATGGGTACTGACAAGGGTAACAAATCTCACTACACAATGCATTACCACACACATGGGTATCGACAAGGGTAACAAATCTCACTACACAGTGCATTACCACACACATGGTATCGACATAACGGTAACAATCCACTTCACAGTGCCTACCACACACATGGGTATCGATAAGGGTAACAAATCTCACTCACACAATGCAGTACCACACACATGGATATCGACAAGGGTAATAAATCTCACTGCACAATGCAGTACATACACATGGTATTGATATGGGTAACAAGTCTCACTACACAATGTAGTACCACACACATGGGTAACGACAGGGGTAACCAATCTCACTACACAATACATTACCACAAACAGGGGTATCGACAAGGGTAACAAATCTCACTACACAATCCATTATGACACACATGGGTATTGACAAGAGTAACAAATCTCAGTACACAATGCATTACCACACACCTGGGTATTGACAAGGGTAACAAATCTCACTACGCAATGCAGTACCACACACATGGGTACTGGCAAGGTTAACAAATCTCACTACACAATGCAGTACCACCTATATGGGCATTGACAAGGGTAACAAATCTCACTACACAATGCAGTACCACCTATATGGGTATTGACAAGGGTAACAACTCTCACTACACAATGCACTACCACACAGATGGGTATCGACAAGGGTAAAAATTCTCACTACACAATGCACTACCACACACATGGGTATCGACAAGGGTAACAAATCTCACTACACAATGGATTACCATACACATTGGTATCGACAAGGGTAACAAATCTCACTACACACTGCAGTATCACACACATGGGTATCGACAAGGGTGACAAATCTCACTACACAATGCAGTACCACACACATGGGTATCAACAAGGGTAACAAATCTCACTACACAATGCACTACCACACAGATGGGTATCGACAAGGGTAACAAATCTCACTACAGAATGCATTACCATACACATGGGTATCGACAAGGGTAACAAATCTCACTACACTATGCAGTATCACACACATGGGTATCGACAAGTGTATCAAATCTCACTACACAATGCAGTTTCACACACATGGGTATAAACAAGGGTAACAAACCTCACTACACAATGCACTACCACACAGATGGGTATTGACAAGGGTAACAAATCTCACTATGCAATGCAGTACCACACACATGGGTACTGACAACGGTAACAAATCTCAGTGCACAATACAGTACCACACACATGGGTACTGACAAGGATAACAAATCTCACTACACAATGCATTACAATACACATGGGTACTGACAAGGGTAACAAATCTCAGTACACAATGCAGTACCACACACATGGGTATCGATAAGGATAACAAATCTCACTACACAGTGCATTACCACACACATGGGTATCGACAAGGGTAACAAATCTCACTACACAATGCAGTACCACACACATGGATATCGACAAGGGTAACAAATCTCACTGCACAATGCAGTACCACACACATGGTATTGATATGGGTAACAAGTCTCACTACACAATGTAGTACCACACACATGGGTAACGACAGGGGTAACAAATCTCACTACACAATGCAGTACCACACACATGAGTATCGAGAAGGGTAACAAATCTCACTACACAATGCAGTACCACACACACATGGGTATCAGCAAGGGAAAAAATCTCACTACACAATGCAGTACCACACACATGAGTATCGACAAGGGTAACAAATCTCACTACACAATGCAGTACCACACACAAGTATCAACAAGGGTAACAAATCTCACTAAAGAATAGGGTACCACACACACATGGGTATCAACAAGGGTAAAAAATCTCACTACACAATGCAGTACCACACACATGAGTATCGACAAGGGTAACAAATCTCACTAATCAGTGTATTATCACACACATGAGTACTCACAGGGGAAACAGATCTCATTACACAATGCAGTACCAAACACATGGGTATTGACAAGGGTAACAAATCTCACAACACAATGCATTACCACACACATGGGTCCTGACAAGGGTAACAAATCTCAGCACACAATGCAGTACCACACACATGGGTATCAACAAGGGTAACAAATCTCACTACACAATGCAGTACCATAAACATGGGTATCGACAAGGATAACAAATCTCACTACACCATGCATTACCATACACATGGGTACTGACAAGTGTAACAAATCTCACTACACAATGCATTACCACACACATGGGTATCGACAAGGGTAACAAATCTCACTACACAGTGATTACCACACTCTTGGGTATCAACAAGGGTAACAAATCTCACTACACAATGCAGTACCACACACATGGATATCGACAAGGGTAACAAATCTCACTGCACAATGCAGTACCACACACATGGGTATTGATATGGGTAATAAGTCTCACTACACAATGTAGTACCACACACATGGGTAACGACATGGGTAACCAATCTCACTACACAATGCATTACCACACACAGGGGTATCGACAAGGGTAACAAATCTCACTACACAATGAATTACCACACACATGGGTATCGACAAGAGTAACAATTCTCACTACACAATGCATTACCACACACATGGGTATTGACAAGGGTAACAAATCTCTGTACGCAATGCAGTACCACACACGTGGGTACTGGCAAGGGTAACAAATCTCACTACACAGTGCAATTCCACCTATATGGGCATTGACAAGGGTAACAAATCTCACTACACAATGCAGTACCACCTATATGGGTATTGACAAGGGTAACAAATCTCTCTACACAATGTACTACCACACAGATGGGTATCGACAAGGGTAACAAATCTCACTACACAATGCACTACCACACACATGGGTATCGACAAGGGTAACAAATCTCACTACACAATGCATTACCATACACATGGGTATCGACAAGGGTAACAAATCTCACTACACAATGCAGTATCACACACATGGGTATTGACAAGGGTGACAAATCTCACTACACAATGCAGGACCACACACATGGGTATCAACAAGGGTAACAAATCTCACTACCAATGCACTACCACACAGATGGGTATCGACAAGGGTAACAAATCTCACTACGCAATGCAGTACCACTCACATGGGTATTGGCAAGGGTAACAAATCTCACTACAGAATGCACTACCACACACATGGGTACTGGCAAGGATAACAGATCTCACTACACAATGCAGTACCACCTGTATGGGTATTGACAAGGGTAACAAATCTCACTACACAATGCAGTACCACACACATGGGTATTGACAAGGGTAACAAATCTCACTACACAATGCACTACCACACACGTGGGTATCGACAAGGGTAACAAATCTCACTACACAATGCAGTACCAGACATGGGTATCGACAAGGGTAACAAATCTCACTGCACTCTGCAGTACCACACTCATGAGTGTCAACAAGGGTAACACATCTCACTATACCCAGCAGTACCACACACATGGGTATCGAGAAAGGTACAAAACCTCACTTCACATAGCAGTACCACACATACAGGTATCGACAAAGGTAACAAATCCCTGTATGCTGCAGTACCACTCACATGGGTGTCAATAAGGGGAACAAATGTCTTTACGCACTGCAGTAAGAAATATATGACTATCAACATGGGTAACAAATCTCATTATACACTACAGTACCACACACGGGTATTATCATGGGTAACAAATCTCACTATACACTGCAGTATTATACACATGGGTCTTGAGAAGACATTCTAGAAGTGGCACTAATAATGCAAGCTGTGAGATTCTTGTGAAAATGAGTCAGTTATTGGCACATAGTTTATAGTTTTGCCATTAAATCCACCCTGGCCACATAGCACCCTTTTTTCCATTCATCCTGTTAATTCGCTCTTGACTGCCCTACCCATACACACCACTACTCTATATACCCCTCATTCCCATTCCCTTCCCTTCACTGCACTGCACTGCTCATACCTACTGCTGCTCTTTATACCCCTCTCTCATTCCGTTCCCTTGACTGCCACATCCAGAACTACTGCTTGTCCTTATACCCCTCTCTTTTAATCCCTTCCCTTCACTACCTTACTGCTACTCTCCATTGCTCTTTATAATGCTCTCTCCTTCCTTTTCCTGGAATGCCATACCATACCCGCTGCTCACTTTATATCCCTCTCTCACACTCCCTTCCCTTCCGCCTACCTGAACTCTCTGCTGCTCTTTAACCGCTGTCTCATTCCTTTCCTTGGACCACCCTTGTCATATCACCCACTGCTCTTTATACCCCTTTCTTATTCCCTTGCTCCCTCTCTTCCTTTTACCGCCTTCAAAATTCTACCTGTTGCTCCTTCTCCTTCCTGTTCTCCTCCAAGATCAGTGCTGGGAAGGCTGCTGTCTCCTACAGACTTCCCTGTGTTTGTCGAGCCTCCTCTTCTGCCTCAGCCTCTCCTCTGTATATTCTGCCCTGAAATTCCTATTCTATGACCACATTGTGCATGCCTCTTCTTGTAGTGCATTATCTCTCCCCTTCTTACCTTCTGCTGCTTTTCTTCTGTTATTGTTCCTCTCACCCTCATTCCTTGCTTTTCCTTATTTCCCCTCCATCCCCCCTTTTTTCTGCTCTCTGGTAACAGCTTGCTTTCAACAACTGCTAATAAGCTCCTCTACATTAGTTATCTGTATTATTCAGAAGTAGACCGTATTGTTATTTTATAGATAGTATTTACTGTATTTCAAAGTTTTATTCTAATTGTTCTGTATTGTACCTTCCCCCTTCCCCCAAGATTCACTTAGAAATGAGTTCATCCTGGTCAGTCGGCCTACCTGTCCAAATCTTAAGTAACTCAGTTGCTTCTCTAATTTCCAGATTAGATCTGGATTCTACTGTATGGCATTTATGTGTACTATAGCAGTGTGCTAGCACCACCTTAGGGATGAGTAGGCCTCAGTTTTTGGCCTTTAGTACCCTGGCTGCATTTTGACCCCGGATCCTGACTTTTGGGACACACAGTGCCCATGCCAAGATAGAAACAGAGAATGTGTCAGTGGAAAAAAAAAAAGAAGTCTATTCAGTCTTCCCATTTCCTTGCCTAGCTCCATGCTCAGCCTAATGCAGGGCTATAGTGAAAGATTTGATAGCCCTAGGAGATGCTCATCACACCTTTCACCAGGTATCTCTTTCTCTCTTCTGCCTTTGAGTCCCACTATTCCCTTATATCTGTATCATCCAAGTGTAAACCTCACCCCAGTCATAGCTTCAACCAGCTCTTTGGGCAGTCTGTTTTATTCACCCAACACCCACTCAATGAAGAAGAAATTTCTAATGTCCCTCCTAAATCTCCCCCACCACCACCACCAGTCTCCGCCCAGGTCCTCTAGCTACTGTATCCTCATTCCTTCTGAACAAGTTCTTACAATCCACCCTGCTGATTCCAGAAATGCGTGCAGTACTCCAGGTGTGACCTTACCAGAGTCCTCTACGGGACAGTATCACTTCCTCCCTCCTACTATTAAATTATTTTCCTACACATCCCAGTATACTGGTTGCCTTCCCATATGCCTTGTTGCACTGTGCAGTGGACTTCAATCTGTCTGCTAATAATGCCCCCCCCCCGGTCTCTTGCTTCAGTTGTCTGCACCACCCTTTCTGTGCACTAATAATGACCTCCAGGTCTCTCACCTCGTTCTCTGCATCACCCGCACTGCCCCATCCAGTAGTCTGCTTTAGGGTTCTTTCTACCAATGTGGATCACTTTGCTCTATTTTGTGTTGAACTTTAGTTGCCATAATCTGGCCACTTTTCCAGTTTTTCCAGGTCTCGTTTCCTTTCTCTAACTCCCTTCTCAGTATCCACTGTGCTGCACGTCTTAGTGGCATCACAGTGTTTTCCAGCATCCCATTTTCTAATGCAGAGCATATCCCCTTCCCCAGCCCACTAGCACCTAATCCCAAGCCCCCCCACCAAGGCACTCTATATTAAGCAGAATAGGATGGTGACCAGTATAGAACTCCTCTCACCATCTCAGCTGGTGTCCCTCTAACTAAATCACCAGACTTCAATTACTGAAATATACACAAACATTCTTTCAGTCAGAGATCCCCAGACTGGGCTGTTAAGATGAGAGAGCGTGATTTGCACACAGAAAAACACACTTAGGTACCCAAATGGTTAAAGGCCCTGAAAATGAATGCAGTTTCCAGATCATAACTTTGGGCCAGCATAGGTGTGAATTGTGCACTTCTGGGCTGCGCAGCTCTGCATCAGTAATGCCTTGTGCATGCATACAATTTACTATCTCCTACATCCTTGCAAAATTGCTCAAAGCAGGCCAGAGCAGCCAGGGGAGGCAGAACCATTCCAGAGATCAGGTTTCTAATCTGGTTTCCCCTGGAGTGGATCCCCTGCAATGCTCTTGTGCGGTATTATGGACTTGGGCAGTCAACGTAAGAGGCTGCCCTATCATCCAATGAAAAATATTTTATTTTTTAAAACAGAAAGTTTGACATAGCTGACAGACCCATGGCCCATGCCCTCTATAGCAAGGAAGAGGCCTTGTGACACCAGCTGTGGCCATGCCCCTCCACCACTCTATCCTGGACATCTGCAGAGTTCCACGGAACAGCCAGAAGTGAGTGTAGCTAGGGGTGGTGTGGCATATAATTGCCAGGGGGATTTGCAAATGATATGGATGCCTCCCTGCCCCCCTGCTTGGGGGATACATAAATGCCATGGAGACCTTCCAGCCTCCCTGAACTGGGGTAAATGTGAAAGTCATAGGGGCTTCCTGTGCCCCTTGCAGTGGATCTGTGAATGGCATTGGTGCCTGACCCTCATTGTCAGAAATATGTGTGACTGTCAAGGGGCCTCTCTGCCCTCCTACCAGGGGTATGTGAAAGCCATGGTGCCTCCATGCCTCCCTTGGGAGGAATAGATGAATGCCATGATGCTTTCCTGCTCCCCTTTGGGGGATATGCGAATGCCATGAGGCATCACTGACCCCTTCGGGAGACATGTGAATGCCATGGGGCCTCACAGCCCCCCCATGAGGATATGTGAATTCCTTGGTGCCTCACTAACTCCTGGATGGGATATGTGAATGCCATGGGACCTCACTGACTCTCCTGGGGGAATATGTGAATGCCTCCAGGAAATATGGGAATACCACGGGGCTTCACTGACCCCCGGGGGAATCTGTGAACATTGTGGGGCCTCACTGCCCCCACCAGGGGAGATATGTGACTAACATGAGCGATTCCTCCACCCCTTCCTGCTGGAGGATATATGAATGCCATAGGGAGTCTCCTTGCACCTCGGGGGGGTATCAGAATGCCATAGAGCATCACTGACCCCATGGAGGATATGGGACTAGCTTGTTGGCCTCCCTGACCCCTCCTGGCAGGAAAATATATGACTGCCATGGGGGTCTCCTTGCTCCACCAAACCATGGCTCACTGCTGTAAACTCACCAACTAACCACTAGATTTGGCAAATAGGAGTCCTTAATACACAGCAGGGCTACATTTGAGCTGGACACTAGTGGCAGGTGGCAACAGGCGCAATTGATAAAGAATAAGTGCACGAGCACAGGTAGCAGCAGTAGTTCCAGACATGGCAACTGACTGGAACTATCAGCCTCAATGACAAAGGATTAACAATGTTGGGTTCTTTAATTATTGTGTCCTTTGTGATTTTGTTTTAGTTTTCATATGTTTATTTGCATTTGCAGCACTGTTTGGTATGATTACTCAGCATGACGACTGTTAAATATGGGTCCCAGATGTGTTCGACAACAGATGCAACTGGCCTTAGAGTGTAGAGTGTATGGAAAAGAATCTACTTGATTTCTAAAAGGCAGGTAATAAGGATAATGAAGTGAGGGCAGGCCTTGTCTTTATTTTTTTGAAAGAAGGAAATGCCCTGTTCATATACCAGCGCTCCTTACTCTGAAAGATGGGACAGATGCCACCCAGGAAGAGCACAGTCACGGATGCAGAACTCCCTCTTCAAGAAGGCACAAGACAAGTGCTATTTTAGGGAACTAGTTCAGCACACGTCTGCTCTGCCGAGGCAGCATAAAGGGAGAAATTTATTCTGTAACTGGAACACATGGCCCCCTTGAATGGGAGGCCTGAATGGAGATGGTATGCCCACTGATCATTTCCAAATGCTTCCCAAGGCATGTCATTGCTCCTATTGTGTTGCAGACATGGGCTCAGCCCTCCCCTCCTTCTCTCTTTTCACCCCCTCCTGTGTCCAGACTTCTTCTTAATAACATCCTTTTCATGCAGACAAATTGCCCAGCCTCAAGCAGCACCTGGGGGCTTTTACCTTTTAACAAAT
This sequence comes from Neoceratodus forsteri, assembly GCA_016271365.2. NCBI lineage: Eukaryota > Metazoa > Chordata > Ceratodontiformes > Ceratodontidae > Neoceratodus > Neoceratodus forsteri. Next base: position 13,596,675 of record JADMNL010000027.1, read on the forward strand.
AGCCTTTTAATTTTCAGCAGGGAGGTGCCAGGGACCACATCAATCAGACATCCATCATTCTCATTGCTATCAAGGGCCGTGTGTGTGTGGGGAGATGGAAGGGGTGGCCCTTTCAAATAGCTGGCCTCCCCTTCCCCAGGGAGAGGTGCTCACTGCTGGCTCTGTGCAAACAGTCTCATATACTCCAGCGATGTGGAAAACAGCTTGGTTGTAAATACTGTTGTGACACTTCAGAATTACCAGATTGTGTGTGTATTGTGGAGGTGGGGGTGACTGAGTAGGGATCCTTCTAAAGCTGAGAGATCATTGGGATGGTGTTTATTTTAAGGAAAAGAGGAAATTAAGATGTTTAAGGAAAAATGACATTAGATGCTTAGCCACTATGAGGAGGAAATAAAGTACTGATTTGGGAGCACTCTTTTGCATATTTATTTATTTGAGTTTTGGTGACATGGTAGGTCCACTGAGACAATTACAGTCCCTTTTTCAGGGTCAACCCAGGGTTACAACAAGCAACTAAAACACAGTGCAAAAAAACAGAGAAGCAAAACAAGACAGTGAAAACTGACATACAGCATGAAAAAGGTATAAAAATATATACATAAATATGAAAAACGTGATGAAGGTATATACACTTCAATAAAATCATAAATTACAAGGCATTAGACAATTGAGACTACAGGCTAAAGACCTAAAGCTAAAAGATAAAATTTCGGGTGGGGGGATGGGATCAAGCAATGAGCAGGTTGTGCAAGTAGAAAAGGACAGAGTATCTTGCAGTACAGGGAGGATGGTGGAGCACTGTCCCATATGTTGATCAAGTGGCCAGATATTACCAGGCTTTGCAATGTCAAAGAAGACCCTAAAATGGAACAGTTACCTGAAGATGTACCCCGCCAGGAAGAAAGAAGAAAAAAATTACCCACAAAATCGAACATTGCAAAACCACGCATCAAGAAATACAGCTAAAAAACAAAGAAAATAAGTAAAAGCAAAACACAAGGTAATTATGCAAACCAAAAACAGCCACATGACAAACATTACATACATGCAGCAGCCCACCCCCAAATGGACTTACAACCCTAACATAAAGCAAATGAACACAAAATAAGTCGGAATAAAGCAAAAACTACAGCACAGTCTGCATTGAAGGAACTTTACAATGCGCTGTCAACTCATTAACAAACAGAAGACTACATTTTAAAATTACTCTTAAAATGTTCCATTTCATTGTAAATGCATTTTTAAATGCATAGCCAATTACTGGGGCAAGCGCAGCAGTAGTGCACTCCAAACTTTACGCCTTCATTGCAGATGGGTCGAACATGGTGAAACTCACCCAGTTTATTGACAATATGAAGAATAAGCGAAAAGCAGTGCCAACCTTGGAAGCTCTGTCAGAACACCCCAATAGTGTTTTATGTTCACTGCCCTTCTACAGGAGGGCAAAATAGAAGTGCAGTGAGCACAAAATACCGTCTGAGTGTCCTGCCAGGGCTCCTGAAGTCTGTACTGCTTTTCTTTGTTTCGTCATATTTTCAATAAACTGGCTAAGCTTCCTCCATTTTAAACCCATCCACAGTGAAGGTGTGAAGTTTTCAGTGCACTAATGCTGTGGTTGCTCTAGGGATATGTTTTATTAACAGCACCAGTCTGTTAAGGGTGCACCCCCCCCAGACTTCTGTGCTTGTGGCTAATAGCCAATAACAGTAGGTAGCACACTCGCCTCTGAGGCCTGGAGATCAGAGGGCTGTGGGTTCAGTTCCCACATCTGGCACTTGGGTTAATATCTCAGTACTGACACTGTAGTGCAGCATGAGAGGGGTGCTGCATTTCTGAGCTGCCTTCTTTCGGATGAGACGTTAAACCAAGGTCCCATCTGCCTGGATTGGTGGTAGTTCAGGTGAATGTTAAAGATCCCATGGCACTTATCGAAAAAAGAGTAGGGGAAAGTTTTATTGAAACAAGAAATCAGGCAATATACAATAAAGAAAACACAATAAGAAAAAAAACAGGTAAAATCAAGACAGTATACAACAGTGCTCATATCAAAAGGTATGGAAGAAAACAAAGAAAGAAAACTAAGGAAATGATACTGAGAGAACAAAAGTCCTTCAAGTCACCGGTGCATCCGAGTCTGTAATCCAAGGTAGGGCTTTCCAAAGAGCGAACAGACCAGGCCTGGAAAGAGACACAAGTTCACGTGCATAAACAGTTTTCAAATCCCGAACAATCTTTTGTTCAATTTCTGTATATGTACAAATGTTCTGCTTCGGGGTGAACTGGCATCTTGCCATCCAAATATTCCATTTAATTACAACAAAAATAAGATTTAAGGTATCAGTGTTCCACAGAGACCATTGAGGGGGGAATGCTCCATCCATAATCATCGGGTAAGAGACAAATTGAAGCAATGGCATACCCCACTTTTGGGCTAGAAAGGTCCACCAACGTTGTATAAAGGGGCAATCAAAAAATAAATGAGAAATAGTTTCCAATTCATCAATACAAGAGGGCCTAGAACACAGCCTGTCTTGTAGCTGTTTATGTTTATGGTTCGATTTAACATTAATTCTCTCATGGCAGGATAACCAATGCAAGTCCCACATATGTATTGGGATTCGACACAACGAACAAAATAAGCAGAGAGGACAATATTGGGCAGGACATTTAAAAAGGGACTGAACTGCACACACAGAGGAAAGAAGCAATCTATACAGGGATTTGTGCGCATTAGTGAGGAAACATTTGTGGGGTCACCCGCCATTGCTTCAGTCGTAGAAACGTATACCTCACATAAGGTGGCGTGTTTCCCGAGGCACGCAGAATACGCAGGGAGTCATGTTCCCATTGGTGGAACCATATTTTACAAGATTCATAGAACCACGCTTCCCATCCTTTCTACGAGTTAATCAAAAGTGGTCTAATGTTCGCTATGAAAAAAATACTGGAGAAAAACAAAAGGGGGTTAGTCATGCCAACACCACCGTCCGTGAGAGGGAGATAGGTGACATCCCGTTTTATTGGGTTCAACCTGCTCCCCCATAATGCCTGAAAAAAAAGGCTAAGAATCGCTGTTTCCAATTGTTTTGGAATAGGAAAGATATAGCTAACATAGAGAAAGACGGAAAGTAAATATGTCTTAATTAAATAGGCTCTTTTCTTTTTCCCAATCTGACTCCTGTTCCATGAGGCTACCTTTATGCGACCTTGTTGTAGTTTAGAAGTCCAATTATAAACGTCATCGGCTCGAGTACCAAAACAAATCCCTAAAATACGAACAGGGCCATCTACAATCTGCAATGGTCCGATGTTCCTAATCGGTGCAATAGCAGATACCAGCTGTATACCAACACTTTTCTCAAAATTCAGAGTAGCTCCCGAATATGTCCCAAATAAGGAACATTCCTGCAAGGAGGCTATCACCGAATCCTCATCTGCCACCAAAAAGCAGATATCATCGGCATATGCAATGGCTTTGTAAGGTGCTGTTGTTGTAGGACATGATACAACATGTATCTGTGGAAGCATATTAACACGGCGGAGCAAAACATCCCAAAACAGTACATATAGTAATGGACTCACGGGACACCCCTGTCGGACTCCCCTTTGAACAGGTATCAGAGGTCCCACCCAACCATTCACTACTGGCATGACCGTAGCTGTCCTATTAAAATTACGTAACCATTGGATAATGATAGCCGGTATATGTAAAAAACGGAGTGCTTGCCATAAAAAATCATGATTCACCGAATCAAATGCTGCCCATTGATCCACAGATACTACAAATCCAGAAGTCGAAGCTGAGTACCCGTCAGAGAACAATTCACGGATCAGAATCAAATGATCCGAGATGTTCTTGTTGGGGACAGAGCAAGATTGAGCAGGTTGCAGAACAGTTTCTGCAATACCTGTTAAACGTTTTGCTATTATCTTCATCAATATCTTAAAGTCGGTGTTTAGCATACAAAGAGGGCGGCAATTCTCAAGAGAGTGGGCTTTTCCCTTCTGTTTATAGATATAAAGCAAAACACCAGTCGTAAATTCTAAAGGGACAGACTCACTGTTCAACAAAGAAGTAAAGACAGAGGTAAGTTCAATAAGTAAGTGGTCACCCAGAACCTTATAGAGAGCTGCCGGAAGACCATCTGGGCCAGAAGTTTTATGTAATGGCAGAGAGGACATAGTCGTTAACAACTCCAAGGTCGTAATGGGTTGGCACGCCATCTCCACTGCCGTTGTAGAAGGGAGTGGGATCTCTAAATTCTCATACAGGGCAGCAGGGTCAGGTAGATCAGCAGGAAAGGGGGAAAACAAAGCAGTCGTGTAGTTAGCAACTATCTGCTGAATCTCTGTTTGAGTAGAGCATATAGTCACCGTGGAATCTGTAAGACATAATATGGTCTTTTGAGCAGTCCGACGAGAGTTAGACTCAAAGGGACAAATGATCTCCCGTGGTCCAGTAACCTGAAATTTATGTTGGTGGTACAATTGCCGTGATTGTCGAGATTGGAAGTGCAACATAGCCGCCTGCGTCAATTGAATTTGATAGGAAAGGTCATGACCCGTGGTATATGATAAAGAAAGAAGCGATTGAAGATGCGCTTTTCTTTGTAAATAGTCCAAATGTTGGCTCCTACTTTTCGCACAACTATACTGTTTCAGGAATGATATCAACGCATGTTTTGTATCAAACCACCACTGTATCGGGTCTTCATAACAGAGAAACACAGATTTGCATGCAAAAAGGAAGGACCGAAGTTTCGACAAAAACACCTTATCCTGCAATAGGGAGGTGTTAAATTTCCACAACCCCGGCCCTTTTGAATAAGGATTTGCAGTACCCACACCAACAGAAAGCAAGCTATGATCTGAAAAGGCCACTGCCTGCACCATAGCTGAAACAATTGGTAAAGTACGGGACAAGAAAACAAAATCAATGTGGGTAGCCAATTTACCTTTATGAAACGTAGGGGTATGTTGTTGCGAAAAGAAAATAAGCATCAACTAAATGGGCAGTATGTATTAGCTTGCTCAGTTCCTGTGAGTCGCAGTACAGTTTTTAGTAGTGGCAAAGGAACTTTATCCCAAGACTCAAGCCACAGTTGAAGTCACCAGAAAATAAAACTTGGAATGAGTGTGCAAGCAAGGGCGGATCTCAGTAAAAAGGGCTATGCGAGCTGATTTAAGTTGTGGCGCATAAATATTGATAACTCGATAAGGGCAATTACCTATGGGGAAGTCCAAAACCAGAGCCCTACTGGGTACCAAATCAAACAGTTTCAAAAGACCAAAGTCAGGCATATTTATCAAAATGCCAAGGCCTGAACAGGGGTCGTGACCTATGGACCAGAATGAGGGGCCTAAGAGCCAATCATTTTTTGCTTGTCTGATCTCTTGAGTCGTATGGAGTCTGGTATCCTGCAATAAGAAAATACCCAATGGTAAAAGTCTTAAAAAAGAAAAAACTAACCGTCTCTTAGGAACACGTTTCATACTATCAACGTTAATAGTGTGACAAGTAAACTGCGCCATGTAGACAACAGGAAAGTATAAAACATCACAGTTTCCGCTTCCCAACTATATTCTTCCCTTTCAGTCTAACTTTGGCATTACGTTTCTGTGAAAGTCCAATCCCACTGGAGGTCCAGTGTCAGCAGAACCATCAGGGAGGGAGGACGCCACCGAGGATGAGACAGACTCACCACCTGTGTCGTCCGAAGTCAGCTGTAGCAATTCAAAAGGATTCGACAGGGGTATGGGAGCAGGCAACAATGATGCCATAGGAAGCAGTAAAGGCCGAGAAGCAGTTCTCAGAGACCTACGGCGAGTACCTGCAGTAGGTTCACGGGGAGGTAGCATTTTACTAGGATCTGGGACAGAGTCCACATCAGAAGCAACAGGCCTGATTTTCTCCATTCGGGGGTTCAGGTACCGATAAGGGTGGTACCATCTTGTCAGTTTGAGGAACAGGGTTCTGGGGTGCTAGCAGTAGGGGCTGCACCGCTGAATCTCCGTAACAGAGGGGTGCCACACAGATGCACGTAACTGCTTTTGTGCTTGTGTGATCACAAAGTGTTGATCAGCCCCACCATCATGGTCTTCCTGAGCATGTGCAGCCCAGCGACAAGTCTGGAATAGATGCCCTAATTCATTCATACAAGTTACATTTACTAGCATTCCGACAGTGAACCCCCACATGACCCATTTCACCACAATTATTACATTTAATCTTATCACAGACACTACTGAGATGTGAGGGATCCCCACATCTATAACAGGCCTTGGGTTGGCCAGGATAAAATAAAACTCCCCTGTCTCATCCTAAGAAAAAGGAATTGGGCAGGTGCACAGGACCTGAGTCATTTGTGTGTAGCAGCACCCGAAACCTCCAACCCCCAGTCCAAATATTTTCAGTGTCTAGAATGGCTTCAGGCTGACCCTGTACCGTGCAGTGCTGTTTCAGCCAGTACATCACATCAGATACATCAACACCTTCATTCACGGAACATAACCGTAATAAATTTAAAGGCAGGCTTGACAGGGGATGGCCTGGAAGGGGGTCCATAAGGGGGTATTCTTCAAAGCATGGTATCTAGACCAAAATCGTTCAAGTCCACGAGATGTCTGAAAACTGACGTCAAAGGAAGATTCTCCAGACACATGTATCAAGGCATATATCTTGTGAGCAAACAATTTTAAAGAGTCTTTTATCAGGGATCTAGCCACAAAGACACGATCCGGGGGGTCAGAAAGTCCACCTCTATAAATAAGACGGACAGCATTATGTCGCTTAGCAGCTACAACAGGTGTCTTAAAGAGGGAAGAAAAGGAACGTGGAGTCTTTCCCTGATCAGGGAGAGGTAGATCAGGGTCCACAGCTGTAAAATCCATGGATTCCATCATAGGAGATGCCTTAGAGGTCGTATCCTGTAGGAGAGATAATACAGGGTTTTGGGTGAGTGACAATTCCCCTGGCAAACTCAAGGGGTCAGGAGAGTCATTCAATTCCAGTCCCTTCGGTTGTTCCTCCAGGAAGTCTTCAGGTTTAGGGGACCGAATAGGGATGGACCAGAGATCCACTGTCCCTTCCTGGGGTCCTATCCAGCCTGCCTCTTGCAAAGCCTGCTCCACGGACCACACAGGCTTAGGTTGGGGCAATATTTCAGAAAAGGACATCAGGCTGCCAGTTTCCAACATAGTAGGTGAGGAATCCTGCGATGCAATCCCAAGCTGTGCACCCTCTGCTGTGTGTGGCGGCGCTGTGTGCAGTGAACAAAAAGACGCTGACCCAGTTCGGGGCAACAGTGGGTCAACAGAAGGTCCAAAAGTAGGATGGGATCCAGGAACTGCCAGGGGACGATCCCCCTCTGTGGCTGCCTTCGCAAAAGGCATCGCATCTGCACAGACAAGTCTTCTCCGTCATCCACCAAGCGCGTAGCATTCACTACCTCCACCAGTCCACTGTGCACAGCGGGCTGCAGCACCTCCAATTCGCTGGACACAACTGCAGAGGCATCTCTATGATCTCCATCAGGGCTACTACATCGAGCAGGAGGAAGAACAGTACAAGCCATGGGAGCAGCTTCAGTCACAGTAAGTACATGTTCATACACAATTCTGTCTGAAACGGTCTCTAGTAAATCAGAGACAGGAGCAGAGACCAAGTCTCCTGCCTCACCAGCTCGCTGTGCCGTGGTCACCAGAGCGTCCGCCATCTTGGACAGAGTATTCCCCTCTGTCAGAGTAGGGGAATTTCCCCGGTGTCCTGGCCAAATTTCCCTCATTCACTATAAATACCACCAACAGCTTAATCTGGTTCAAAGTCAGTTGGCATTCATCTGTATCCCCCTCACCCGGGTCGTGCCTGAAAATAGGCAGGATTTGTTTAGTGCACTTACCCGGTCAACAAAAACTAAATAAATAAAAAATTCATTGCCTGCAATTTAATTGCTGAAAAAGAGAACCGTACTGTAGCTCACATGAAGAAATGTCATCATTTAATGTTTTAATCAAACAAGCCATGGTGACAAAACTTCTTCACTAAACACAAACACAACTACACAGGAAGCAGATACTAGAAACTGCGCTGTGCTGTCATCTTCCTATGAAAAGAGCCTTACAAGGGCAAAAACATTAATAGACAATACACAATGTGTGTAGTGATGCACTCACTGAAAGTAGCCTTGCAAACACTCTGATTCATTTATCACTGAAAACCATTTTATACGTTGAATAAGACACTCCAAAATGTGCATGTTATCCCCTGAGGTGATAACATTTATTTTATAAACATGTTTATGACACCATCATACCTCCAGATGAACATCTGTCTGGAAACAAGACTCGTTCTGCTACTTGACCCTGGTAGTCAGTAGTGAACTGCAGCATCAGATGCAGCTAGCACGGCAGTGGAGAGAGATATACTACTGTAGGCCCTGAAGAAGTGGCCCCAAGCCATGAAATGTTGGCTTTCTTTTGTAAAAAGTTTGCTGTACACACATTTCGGCTTAATAAAATACTTTGGTGAAATGTATTCTGGAGATGAGTCTCCCTCGCCCCTTTGTCGGATAGTGTCTCTTTTGTTCCATACAGAGGCAAGAATCTTCCTCATTAAATTTTTTGATTGGCAGTATTCCACAGGCTAAGAAAATCCAGGGCCCAATCCCTAGCACCAAATGGAAATAAGATATGTCACAATGACTATCCTAAACCGAAGAACCAATCAGAGAGCAGCTTTCACAATGCTGATAACATCACAATAGTGTTGCCTGCCCTGAAGTCAGCTGCTGAATCAAAAAAGAAAGTTAAATCTTTACACAAAGAGCTGATCTAAAAGGTATAACTTATATATTGATGCTGTATAAATCGAATAAACAATAGCTTGACTCAGAATATACAGTTTATCTCCAGTTATGAGGTGGGTAGGATTCTCATAACTCACTTGTGGCCCTGCCACTCATGAGTTTAGTGCTGCCACTTGACTCATGAAGATAAATTTGTATTTTAAGATAGGCCTGTGTGTACCTCTTATATACCTCCTGGTGTGTAAAGCCCTCATCTGCACCTCAGACTCTCAACCCACTGGTCGGTATATTACTATAGCAAAAACCCATTCTGTCAAGTCTTATTCCCTATATACTGTGTTTAGCCCCATAATCTATGGTACTATATGTAGCAGCACATTGCAAAAGAGAGCAAAGATTTCTTGTCAGTATTAATGGACTGTTCACTTGTGCAGCATGTCAAGAACAGGGCAAGAGGTAAAGCAGTATCAAACCAGCTGCTGCACAGTACAGATGGCATGGTTAGGGCAGTCAGAGTGGGACAGACAATTAGTAGTGGCAACTATAATAGGGTCAAGTTCAAGAAATCACCTTCACCAAAACCAAGGCTAGGATGCTAGGAAGTTGAGGAAAGCTGATTTTTGGTAAGATATGGGAGATGACTGGGAAAACATTGGTGAATGTACACTTTAGGGGGAGTGCTGACACCAAGGAGGAATTTCTGAAACAGAGTATGGTAGAAGCAGTGAAAAGGGGCATCCTCTTAGGTAGCAAAGGAAGGGCAGCAAGGCAGGAATTGTTAGAGAAGTAAGGAAGAAACAAGGTTGTCTGATGAGTGGAAGGAATGGGCTATGATACCACAGTTCAGGGCAAATCTGGAATACAGGTTTGTGCAGGTGATCAAGGGGAAAATACACTCTTTTCCAGTCCATTGAAAACAAAAAAAAAGTCAGGTGTAAGGCGGGGCCCCTGATAATCATGGAAAGGGAGAAACTGATAACAGAGGCAGAGGGATGATGGATGCAAGGGAGTGTTTTATATACATTGCCCAATCCATAAGGCTCAGGGTACCTCACAGCAACAACAAATCAAAATACATAATTTATTTTATTTATTGAAATGTTTCACCAGGAAGGCATGCTGAGCAACAAGTTGCTTGTCTCCCGGTGCGACCTAGGGTGTAGGGAACAATGGGATAGAATACAGAGAAATGTTACAATGTTGGAATACAATTTGCTTACTTGCATACAATGAGAGCAGGAGGGATTACAGGTGGATCACATTGGCCAACAATGCAACAGTTAACTATAGTAGATATGAAGACACATATAGCAATTTGGCAACAGTTGGTGATGGTAACACTGGAACACATATAGTAACTTGGCAACAGTATGTAGCACTAGTTGATAAGGTGACACAACAGTAATTGGTAGCCATTAGTGTAACATAGATATTCAACATTTACAGTGATTGGAGTAAAGAGAGGAAGAATGGAAGGAGGGAAAGAAAAATTGCAGAGGGCAGAATGGAAGAAGGGAAAGGAAATTTATGGAAAAACACAGGCAGAACACAATTTTCGAGGCAAACAGAGATGACAGGGTGGACTAGTGCATGTAAGAGGGGCATGGGGTAGGTTACTATAACTATGACGAATACAATGCTCCTACTTAGAAGTAAACACCAAAATTAAATAACGTAAAATATGCAGCCAGCAAGGTCCATTCTGCACCAAAAACTTGTGTAAACAGACAACATTTCATCCCCATTTTAAATCCTTCCACTGAGGAAATACTCTTTAGATAGGGTGGTAGCATGTTTTGGATACTAATGACCATAATTGAAAATGCTCTATTGCCAAGTGGCTTGAGGTGCCACCTCAGGGCAGCCAATAACAGGGGTGTTGGGCAGCAGTGAAGTGGAGTGAAATGGTTAGATGCCTTCCTGGTGCATCAGCCATCTGGGATACAGCTAGGATAGAGAGGATGGCGGAGAAGAGGGAGGGAGGGAACTGCGAGTACTGGCACACTTGGGTACCAGCAATCTGGTGAACCACCCTGTGGAGGCAGTGAAGCTGAACTTTAAGAGACTGAGGGACATATTGAAGGTGCACTCGGCTTCCCTGGCCTTTACCGAGGTCCTCCCTGTGTGGAATTGTGGAAATGGGAATGACAGAGTAAGGAAGGAAGAGACTGAGGCGTTTAATGGGTGGCTGAAGGGATGGTGTCAGGAGGAGGGGGTTCTACTTTGTGTGGGACTGGGGGAATTCTAGGACAGGAGACTTTTCAAGGATGGTGGCCTTCATCTGATGAGAGATGGGGCCAGTGCTCTGGCGAGACAATTTGATATCTACACCGGACTGTTAAACTCAGTGTGGGGGCAATGGAGGTTGGGGGCACCACTAAGAAGAGAGATTGGGTGGGGAACCTAGCTAGGGCTCCCACTGAACAGGAGGCTAGTAGCAGAAAGGTGGAAGTAGAGAGGCTGAAGTTGGAATTAGGTTAGGGGAAGAGGCGAATGAGGAAGGGCTAACAATGCCAATATTCAACATGAAAAATAAACAAAATTAAGGAGACTAGGGAACTACAAGGGAGGAGGAGGGGGCAATGGAGGGTGGGGGCACCACTAAGAAGAGAGATTGGGTGGGGAACCTAGCTAGGGCTCCCACTGAACAGGAGGCTAGTAGCAGAAAGGTGGAAGTAGTGAGGCTGAAGTTGGAATTAGGTTAGGGGAAGAGGCGAATGAGGAAGGGCTAACAATGCCAATATTCAACATGAAAAATAAACAAAATTAAGGAGACTAGGGAACTACAAGGGAGGAGGAATATAAAAAAGTGAGAGTGGATAAGGAGAAAGATGAACAGGGACCTGCCTTAATGCCAGCAGTCTGGGAAATAAAATTAGTGAGCTCCAGGCAATGGTGACAGACACTGAGATGGACTTAGTAGCCATCACAGAAACTTAGGCAACAGAGAATAATGATTGTAACTTGATAGTCCCAGGCTACACCATGTTTATATGGGGTAGTGGAAAAGGCAAAGTAAGAGGCACAGCCCTTTATGTCAGGGGAGGCACAGAGGCAGTGGAGGATGGAAACATCAGGGGAGGTAATGGGGAAACAGAATCACAGTAGGTTCAGCTTATGGCAGCCTCTGGCAAAAAAACATGGATGGGGGTGATCTACAGACCTTAGAAAGGGAGTGGCAAAGGAAGAGGTGGTGTTGGTTAGAGATCTAAACCTGCCAGATATTGATTGGGTCATTCCAGCACCCAGGAGCTCTAGAAGTCAGGCCCTGCTGGATAAATTGCAGGACTGCCTGTTGGTGCAGCTGGTTAAAGAACCCACCAAGCAGGCTGCCATTCTCGATGTGGTGCTCACCAACTCTGAAGAGGTAGGAGGAGTGAGGGTAAGGGAGCCACTAGGGTCCAGCGACCATAACTCTATCTGGTTCAGCCTGGCTCTTGTGACAAGATAGCCCACATCAAAGGCTGAAGTCCTAAATTTTAGAAGGGCAGTCTTCAGTCAGATGAGGGAGCTGGTCTGGGACAAGTTAGTCAGAGTGGACAGCATAACAGATATGGAGGAAAGTTGAGAGGTGCAATCAAAGGTGCCATTCTTGAGGCAACAAAGTCTTGCTGGAGAATGGTAATCACAAGGAACAGGTACCAGAGACTGATATGGGTCTCTGGAAAGGTCAGGGAAGCAGTAAGAGCCAAAAAGAAGACCTTCACCAGGCACAAGGGAAAACAAGGTGAGGAAGAATGGGGAAGAGTACCAAATGATAGCAAGTGAAACCAAGAGGGTGGTCAGAGAAACAAAGGTAGACACAGAGCTGTGTATTGTGCAGGGGGTCACAGGAGGGGAAAATGGTTCTTTGTTAGGCTAACAGAGTGAGGCAGGGTAAATGAGGCAGCTGGGCAGAAAGCAGCCATTCCTAATGACTACATCTGCTCTGTATTCAAGGGAAGACAACGGTCCTGTGCCAAAGAGTGGCATTAAGGCAGCTGTAAGAGGGATCCTTGAGATGTGGCAGAAAGGGTTTACCAGTGAAAGAGTTCAGAAAGGTCCAGCAGCCCTAAAGATAGATAAGACCACAGGGCCAGGGGGATGCATGCAAGGAATTGGCAATAAAACTAATTGAGCCCCTGGTAGGGCTATTCAATAGTTCAAGTTCAGACAGGGGCATTTCCAAAAGACTGGAGGGTAGCGGACGTAGTCCTGCTCCGTAAGTGGGGGACAAAGAGCAACTGGATGAGTACAGACCTGTCAGTCTTACCTCTACTGTAATTTATATTTATTGATTTTGTAAGCAAAACTTACAGCACAATATCACATAGGAGGGTAGCATTGTACATTATCATTCCACAGTTATTCTCTTACAAAGCACTATTGAAAGACACCCCCTCGAGTGGTACATCATGGGGGATGTATCAAGATTATCAACATTAAGCATTTGATAGTAATGCATGCAGCCAGGAAGGCCAAAGAGGAATCCAACTAAGGACAGGTATAAACCAACTAACCCTATTACCATTATGACTAATAAAAAGTCGGATCGATTCCCCCAGTGCTATCAGGAGTATTTAAAATTAAATATAATTTCCCAAACTCCCAGGAGTATTTATCATATACTGTAAACCATACTGTTCCCTGATTAAAAAATTAACTAATTCAACAGCTTTAACGAAATGAAACAGCTACAGATCTTTACAGTACAATGGGCTAAAACATTTAAGCAATTAGGTGCATTTCTAAGTGCTCTGTTCATGACAGAAATCACCCTGCTAAAGTCCTCATTTAGCTGAAAGCAAACAAATCTGGGACATTAGATGATTATTTAAACAAGAAAAGGTTCAGCGGCTAGTCCAGGATGTCCCAACTAGATAGTTCGTTAGAAAACTAAGTGAGTCATACCCGTGTCCTAAGTATGGAAGTTTAGACAGTGAAAATTAGCAACAAGGCATGTTTGTTAAGCCTCTCAGGGCCCAAGTGTACATTGCCAATCCCTCTGCCTAGTTCAGCCTTCATCTGCAGAGGATCCTTCATCTGTCCCGGCCAGCTCCAGCTCCATGAGGCTAACCAGCTTTTCCACTTCTCGAGCTTCATTGAATAGATACTGTTGGCCCTTCCAGATGATGTGGAGCTTAGCTGGCAATAGTAGTTGATGTGGCATTTTTATCGATCAGAGCTGACTTCTGAGTCTGTCGAAAGCTTTGTGTTTTTGGCGCGTGATGTAGCAAAAGATCCAGGAACAACAACAAGGTGTCCTCACCATATTTCAGGTATCTACGATGTCTGGCTATCGTTAGGGCCCGATCTCTATCTCCTATGCCAGTGCAGATGACCAGGAAAGTCCGTGCGACCATAGTATCAGCAGCCACGTGATGTGGCGTTATACAGTAGGTCTTTTCTATTGAGAGGGGAGTATCAGATGCATCTAGGCCCAGGATAGCAGGAAGTAGAGTTCCAGGAAAGGCCAAGCTATCATGTCCTTCAGCACATTCTGATAGCCCGAAAACTCTCAAATTCTTTTCCCTTGTCTGGTTTTCTACTGTCTTCAGCCGTTGTCGGAGAAGCATATTCTCTTTGATGAGCCTTGTGGTTGCATCAATAGATTTAAGCATGGACAATTCAGATCTTTGCACTGTCTGTCATCTTGCACTGCTCCATTCTTGCTTCAAGTGCTGACACCCTTGGTGTAAGGGTGTCAAACTTCTTATCCAAGTCTTACACAGTTTTAACCAGTTGGTGCAGGGTAGAGAGAATACTGGTTAACGAAGCTTCTTCTGTTTGTGCAGGAGCAGAGTCTGTTGTCCTGCCATGCTGCCCAGGCCTCTTCTCATGATGCTGTGTTTTGGGAGTGAAAAAAACACCCGCTGCAGCTGCTGCTCCTTTGGATTTACCCATATTGTCAATTTTAGCCACAAGACCCCTTTCCTCTAAACTGGGAAATTTAGTTTTAAGTAGTTTAAACTTTAATCACTCCTGGGAGCTCAAGTTAAATGCTGCTTCCTCTTAGCTGCTCAGCAGCGCCCCCCAGTCTTACCTCTATTGTGGGTAAACTGATGGGGGCACTAGTCAAAGAGGACCTAGTGGATTACGTGGAAAGAAATGGACTCCAGGATACTAAACAGCATGGGTTCATAGCAGGGAGGTCTTGACAGACCAACCTGACAGAATTCTTTGACAGGGTAATGAGAGTAGTGGATAAGGGCCATGCTGTGGATTTACTCTATTCAATTTCAGCAAAGCTTGCAACTCAGTATGTCGCAGAAGGTTGCTGAAGAAGCTTGAGGATCTGGGTGGACAAAAGACACAGTTACTTGGGTGAGAAACAGCAGATGGATGTGGTTAACAGAGACAAATCAGAAGAGAGGGGTGCCACAAGGATTGGTCCTGGATCCAATCCTATTCAGCATGTTCATCAGTGACATTAGAATTCAGGCAAGATGGTGTCTCATCTTAGATGGCACTAAACTCTGTGGCAGGGTAGACAGCAAGGAGGGGGTTAGGGAGTTGCAGGGAGACTTGCAAAGGCAAGAGAGGTGGTCAAAGGTTTGACAGTTGAAATCCAATGCCAAAGAGGGGAAGGCGATGCACACAGGGAACAAGAACCCCAAGACAGAGTACTGGATGTGGGCAGAGTAAAACTGGGCATGACCTCTGAGAAGAGACCTAGGAATCATCGTCAGGGACTTCCTAAAACAATCAAGCTAGTGTAACAAGACCTACAGTAGGGCAAACAGAATACTGGGGTATTTAGGAAGGGGTATAACTGACAGCAGAAGGAAGGAAGTATTACCACCTCTCTGTAGATAACTGGAGATGCCCCACCTGCAGTACTGTTCCCAGTTCTGGAGTCCTCACCTAAGGAAATATAAGGACTGACTGGGGACAGTGCATTGTAGGGTGACCAAAAATGATTCAAGGACAGCAGATCTTATGACCTGTACTCACTAGAGGTCCTATGATAGAGGGGAGATATGACAGAGACCTTCAAGGTCCTGAAAGGAGTGAAAAGGGTAAACTATGAGGAACTATTTAGCATAAGTAGCAGATATAGAACATGGGGCATGAGTGGAAATTGATGGGGGAGGGGTTCAAGAGGGAAGTGAGAAAGTTTTATTTTACAGAAAGGGTAGTACAGCCATGGAACAATCTGCCAGCTGATGTGGAGGGTGCCAAAGCCATCAATGGTTCAAACATGGCTGAGACAGAGTGAAAGACTTAGTGGTTGCTAAGGGTGGTAGCGGAAGGGCGGGGAGTATGGGGGGGGGGGATAGTGTGAGTTAGAGCCCTATATGAACAATAGGTCTTGGGTTTGTTAGGGTTTAAGGGCAGACTGGAAGGACCAATGGTCTGTTTCTGCCATCATTGTCTATGTTTCTATATGTATCTAGACTAGAGAGTTAGTGCTAAGGCACCCATATGTATATAGACTAGCACATCAGTGTTAAGGCTTCCATATTTATATAGAATAGAGTTAGGGGTAAGGCTCCCATATATGTGTAGATTAGAGTTAATGTTAAGGTTCTCATATATATGTAGACAACATTTAAGGGTAAGGTTACCATATGTAACAAGACTAGAATAAGTGATAATGCTCCAAAATGTATATAGATTAAAGTTAGGGGTAAGGATCCCATATTTATATAGACTAAAGTTAAAGGTAAGGCATCCATATGTATGTAGACTAGAGTTAAGGTTAAGGTTCCAATATGTGTATAGACTAGCATTAGTAGTAACCGAATCAAACTGACCAAACTGGAGGAATGGTCAGCGAAGTGGCAATTGGGTTTCAGTGCGAAGAAGTGCAAGGTTATGCACTTCGGAGCAAAGAACCCTAGGAGGGAATGTTGGCTGGGAGGGGTTCAGCTAGGTGTCGCTGAGGAAGAAAAGGACCTAGGGGAAATAGTAACAGGGAGCATGAACAATTCTGCTCAGTGCAGGAAGGCAGCAGCTAAGGCTAACAGGATGTTGGAGTATATTGAGAGAGGTTTCATCCAGACACAAGGATGTGATCATGCCCCTGTACAGGTCATTGGTCAGGCCACACTTGGAGTACTGCATGCAGTACTGTCGTCCATACCTGAAGAGAAATATCAGGCTGCTGGAGGGGTTACAGCATAGGGTGATGAAAATGATCCAGGGGATGGAAGACAAAGCCTATGAGGACAGATTGAAGGATTTGAGTTTGTACACCCTGGAGGAGAGGAGAGATCAGGGGGATATGACTGAGACCTTCAGATACTTGAAGGGGATCAACAAATCTGGCACAGTTGGGTTATTTAGGATGAGGAAAGGAAGGGACACAAGAGGGCACAGACTAAGGTTGGAGAGGGGTAGCTTTAGGGGAGAGATGAGAAGACATCATTTCACAGAGAGGGTGGTGTCAAAATGGAACACTGCCAGAGGAGGTAGTATCCTGCAGGATGATGGACAGCTTTAAGAGGGCATGGGATAGGGTGTGGGGGGGGGTCAATGAGATGGGGAGGTGGGTGGTGCAGCTGCAGTTTAAGGGTGCTAGCTGCACACTTGAGCAGACTAGATAGACCAGAAGGCCTGTTTCTGCTGGCAGATTCGTATGTTCATAAGATTCCATTGGTTATACAGACTAGGGTTAGGGGTAAGGCTATCATAGTTATATAGACTAGGGTTAGGTGTAAGGCTTCCATAGTTATACAGCTAAGGATAAGGCTCCCATATGTATGTAGAATAGAGTTAGGGTTAAGGCTCCCATATGTGTGCCCTGCACTCCACTGTCCTAATCCACAATTATGCTACTGTCTTCCTCCCCCCTCTCTTCCATTGTCTGTATTAACTTGAAACTATGTACAATACTCTGTAATTCAATCTTACAGTATAATGTAAATTTATTTGCCATTTGTACTATACTGTACGAAACTTTTATTCTTTATTCTGTATTATACTGTATATTTTTTGTGTTTCCTGTATTTTACTATATCTGATTTTGATACCCCCTTGTTGTATTTGTTCCCTTTTTCCCCGGGTCACACCTGGAAATGAGCTTCAGCTCAGTGTGCTTTTCCTGGTCACCAAATTTTAAATAAGTAAATGTGTGTAGACTAAAGTTAGTGGTAAATCAGCCATCTGTATATAAACTAGGGTTGGGGGTAAGGCTCTCATATGTGCAGGAGATTACTGTAAGTGGAAACACTCCACGTTTACCCCCCAATGGAACAGCAATGGCTGTGGTACCATTATTGCCTTCATGTAAAGCCTTGTCTTCAGCACAAATGCCGATTTCTGCATTTCCCATCTGAAATTTCTAAATATTGTGAAGATTTTAATTTAAACATCAGTCTATGCGGTAACTGGCGCACTACTGTATGAATCAGAAGACAGCAACAGAATCACGTTGGTATTTTTCCTCAGAGTTCCATGGGTGTGCTAGTGTAGCAGTTTTATAAGGTCAAAAGGGTTAATTAACTGTTTACACCCTACTTACATCCTGTTTGCCAAAGCATGTGATTAGAGAGCTGGTCCTCTCTGAACCCTGTTACTTCCTTGCCCTAATTTAATCTACTAAAATGTGGAGGCGCCTATTTCTGTTCCAAGTTATCTGGCATCATCATTTTCTCTTTATATGAGCTAACCCCTAATTAAACAGCTCTGCTCTTTGCAATACAGCATAGCTCTCTTATTCAAATGTCCATGCTGCCCCACGGAATGAAAAATATCGACACCATTAGGGAATGCAGTTTGTGTTTGAATGCATATAGCTAAATATCCTTCAGCTCTGTTGTCATGCTCTGTAGGGTTATTTACATATTTGTGTGTCCTCCATGTTAGAAAACTCCTGTACTGTGTGGAGTCTAAATGGCATACTGAATAGTGCACCTAGGTTTCTAAATCAAAATCGGGTCACAGATTTAGTGAACTCGGTCTTTGCCTGGTTCCCATAATACACTAACCCAGCATGCAATGCTACACATCCTCTGACAGGTAAAGTAGATCAATATGACCGGATAGGTGTTGCTTGTTCTGATGAAGCGCAGAAGGTAATGAGTATCCATTGCTGCCTTACCTCCTTTTCAGGCTTACCTTGTCCCTTTCTACCATGTTTAGAGGTGGACCCAATATTTTGTAGGAAAACAGTCTTTCCCTGAACTTGTTCTTCTGCCTCCATTTCAGTAGCCTTAACAGCCACACTAAACAGTGTCAGTGTCAGTGGCTCAGTAAGTATCACACTCGCCTCTGAGGCCAGGAGATCAGAGGGCTGTGGGTTCAGTTCCCACATCTGGCACTTGGGTTAATATCCCAGTACTGACACTGTAGTGCAGCATGAGAGGGGTGCTGCACTTCTGAGGTGCCGTCTTTCAGTTGAGACGTTAAACCGAGGTCCCATCTGCCTGGATTGATGGTAGTTCAGGTGGATGTTAAAGATCCCATGGCACTTATCGAAAAGAGTAATGGAATTTCCCCGGTGTCCTGGCCAAATTTCCCTCATTCACTAAAAATACCACCAACAGCTTAATCTGGTTCAGTTTCAGTTGCTTGCCATCTGTATCCCTGGTTGCCCCTGAAAAAGGGGACTTCTAGGCCCAGTGGGCTTACCAGGTCAACAAAATTCAACAAACAAACAGGGCATACTTAGCACTGAACCTGGCTACTTACAATGTTACTGTGTTCTGCATTATAAATACATATCAGGAAGTTCTGCATTCATGTAGAGTTGAACAAATATTTTGCTGATTGAAAATGTATGTACTGGGTGCCTGAAGTGCTTTACTGTGCTGGCTGTGCATGTGGGAAGCTAAGAAATGGGAAGCAGGAATGAACACGCAGTTGAACATGGGGTGGATGTCACAATAAAGTGTCTTAATAAAAAAAAAATTGAAACAGACCCTGTGAAGTCAACAATTTATTTTCTACATCAGTAGAAGAAATAGTAATATCACACTAAAGTGCAAATACAGTACTGTGGTGAAGGGCTGTGCACAGAATGAGCAAGCGGGTGGGTGGGCAGCAGTCACACTGGTATTTCAATAAACAACTATACCAGGATTAACTGCATTACAAAAGAATTAAGTATTTATGTGAGGAATATTTATATTTTACACAAAAATGCAAATACTGTTCTACAGAATGTGGCACTGTCACAATCGTGCCCAAGACCTAGGAGTAGCAGTCACACTTTACAGTGTCTCGGTGAAACAAATTTACCAGTATGTGCCAGAGTGAAACGTATTTCTTTAAAAAAGTACTATTTCACACAAAATGTGAATGTAACATGCACAGAACAAGCAGGCATGGGAAAGTAAATGTTTTTCACTCCTAAACTGCAGAATCACAAAGAAAAAAAGAGTAGCAACCTTATGGAAGCACAAAACACATGTGGGGCCATCTGTGTCTATTACATTGTGTAGTCCCCCCCCACACACACACATATTACATTGTGTAGTCCCCCCCACACACACATATTACATTGTGTAGTCTCCCCACTCACGTATGCACACACGCACGCACGCACATACACTGAAACGAACTGGAAAAGACTTAGGTTACAAAACACTCTTGAAAACAATTGCTTTCTGTACCTTTATAAACTCTAGACCTTAAAAGGATGTCTTAATCTATAATATATCATTCAGTTGAAGTTTGTTCCTTCAGTTTCTGGCAAAAACGTTTCTTCAGCAGGACTTGTGCTGCATTCTGCCTGCACTGCTTTGCAGTCTCCCACATGATAACTGCTGTGACAGCACTGCAAATGACAGTGGACAGAGCTTCAGAGGGCTTGTTCCTTCCCTCCTGCTGACATTACTGCTAGGCAAATAGTAAAGGTGACTTTGACAGTGATTATCCGATTCAATCCGACAGAGGTACATAATTGGAGCATTGGCCCAACAACTGCCTCATTCAGTGTATCTAAATGTGAACTGGAGGAGCGGAGCAGCAGCCAAAGCACTACATTTGCCAACAGCATAAGGATGGGAAGGATTGTTGCATCACAGCAGCGCATAAATGAAATGCAGAAAGCTTCGGACAGGCTTGAGAAGCAAGAATAGAAATTGCAGGTGATGCATCTCGGGAAGAAGAATATAAAGGTACTATACTAGTTACCTGACATAGAGATTATTGAAACCAAGCAGAGGAAAGATCTGATGGCATTAATTAACAAGTGCAACAAGGTGGGGCAGCAACTTGCAGGGCATACAGAATCAAGGCATGCATGAACAGAAACTTTGCAGCAGGTCAAGAAATGCTGTAATACGTTTTTCCTGTTTCCTGTAGAATAGACTGTTGCTGAGAAAGGGACCTAAATCTCAGTGCACCTTCCTTGATTATCAATAAATAAATATTAATCATGCTCTCTGTACAGATTCATGGTCTGTCCACATTTTGACTACAATGTGGTGTTCTGGTCCCCATACCTGCGGAAACATATTGGGATGAACTCTGGAATGGCTACTGCTGGTATTTCCAGTGGCATCCGTCCTTCTACTGGTGGCATGACTATGTCCAATGTGGGATGAGGCTGCCCAGTGGTGGTCCAGGCAGAGAACTGCCTACCGCAATAGAAGCAGCGGTAGCAGCCAAGGCAGCTCCTGGGACCACTGGCCTCATTTGCATGTGCTCTGCAGTGGAGTGCTGCATACT
The DNA here is from genome assembly GCA_016271365.2 of Neoceratodus forsteri. Classification (NCBI taxonomy): domain Eukaryota; kingdom Metazoa; phylum Chordata; order Ceratodontiformes; family Ceratodontidae; genus Neoceratodus; species Neoceratodus forsteri. Next base: position 13,618,079 of record JADMNL010000027.1, read on the forward strand.
GGATGGCTCATTCAGCAGACATACAGGTGGATGTGGAGTTGAAATGTTTTCTGACTTCAATGTCTGCTGGCCCCGCGTCTACTGGAACCCACCAGCAGAACACAAGAACCGGACGGCAGGGTATCCAGGCACAGTTATACCTATGGCACTGGACCAGAATCCATATACACACTGACTGTTCTAGGGGTGGTTTCCTTGTTCTTTGGTTGTGTTTGATGCCATCGTGGCTGTTGGGGGTGATGGCTGTGGTATGCAGAGTGGTCTCCACTGCTGCAAAGCACATACTGCATGGCACAGGCAGGCAGCACAGGAAGCAAGGTAATGTCCCTATATGCTCATGCATTTTTATAAGCTGACACATGCCTGATTCATGGACAGGCTACTGTGGCCTGCAACCACCAAGGAAATTGGTCCAGTATCTCACAGTAAGCAGGCAGCAGTTGTTCAGTCAGTAATTCTGGTCAAGAGGCTTGCATTCCTGAATCCAGTCAAGTGACATGATTGAGAAAGTACAGAGGAGAGTAACCAGAGGTTTAAGGTTTGACAAACATGTGCTATGAGGACTGGATTATGGAACTGGGGATATTGTCCATGGAAAAAAGAAACATCAGGGGGCCATGATCATAGTCTTCTAATGTGTGAAAAGGATAACGTTGTCCAACCAAATACAAACTCTTTGAAATGTGCAAAGATGAGAAAACAAGGGACAAAACATGTTACTGAAGTATAAACAAATATACAAATATTGATGTTCAAAAATATGTTCAACACAATTTCAAAAAACTCATTAACTCATGGCTAAAAGTTACATGAAAAATGTAATTCTCAAAAATGAAAAAAACTACTGTCATGGCATTCTTAAAATAAAAATAAACATACAGACTTTATAATACAATATTTATAATGTTTGCAAATTAAGAAAATGATCAATAACTATTTTCTGACACTGCAGCTAGGTTAGAAAAGGAAGGAAGACAGCTGTAGGAAATGGATGGGACAAATCATTTTTTTTAAAAGACAGAAAAAGTGGAAACATATGAAAAGAGATTAGGAGGCATATGAGAAGGGGCAGAAGTGGAGGAGATTATGGCATCTTGTGAAAGGAGGTGGAAGACCAGCATGGGGGGGGGGTGATATTTGGATTGTAGAAAACAAAATAAAAACAACAAATGTAAAAAATGCGTACAACAAAACACACTTGAAGAGACAGCAGACACTTGACACATCACTTGCGCCATAGAAACATAGACTTTGACGGCAGATAAGGACCACTCGGCCCACCTAATCTACCCATTTCCCTACAGGATAAGCTGCAGATCCTAGTTAACCAACAGCCTATTTCTTCTTACCCCCCACAAGAATCACCTTAAGTCTGTCCCATGCATTCTTGAATTCTCCCACAGCTTGAGACCCCACAGCCTCCTTAGGAAGGCTGTCCCATGCATCCACCAGACCAAATCATGCCATCCACATGCCAACAGTGGTTTTATATTGAGTGTAGGGATATTCAAGAGAAACATCAGGAAGAATTATTTCACATTCATGTTGGACACATGGAATAGACTTCCTAAACAGGTGATATTGGCTGATGCCATAGTGATCTTCAAATTTAGCACTGTTAAGAAAAAGTGGACAACATAGTCTCACTGAGCCGTCGGGGGGAGGGAGACCTTGATGGCCCTCCTGTATGGACTTCTTTTGTTCCAAATTCTGGATGGGTTTATGTTTGTAAGATCAACAAAAATGGGGTAGTTCAACTTGGACAAAATTTGTCTTCTTCGGTTTTGTTGCCAATTTGTGCAGCCACTGACTCTCTTTGGCACAGGTCTAGCAATAGTCCTGTTATATTGTAGTGTTGGAAACCAATGTTCTCGATGTATGCAAATTATAGGTGCAGAGCAGTGGACCTCAATACAAGCTTCCCTACATCATTGCCCCCTACCCCCACATGTGCCTCAACCCAGTTATGGAGGAGCCACAGTATGGGTGAGAGGGTAGTTCAGACTCCGTTATTTAGCCAATGTTGTCTCATCATGTCACTCTACCAACAAGGGTGCCAATTAGTATCAGTTCAGATGGTGTGTTTTTTTGTGATATGAATACATGTGCACTAAACATATAAGGGGCATGAGCACTCTTATAAGACACATCTAAATGGTATTAATTGTTTAAAGTAGGTTCAGTATGTGTACAACTTAGTAAGGAATTATGCTAGTGCAGCATTGTTGATGGTCTGAGGACAGTTGAATGAATGTGTTGTTTGACTGTTATACCTGGAAACTTTGGCTATTCACAGTCTCTGTCCCATGGGGGACTACCATGGTGTTGGGGTACCCTGAAAGCAAAGGAACTCTCTTCAGGAGTGATCCTCCCCTAGAGGCACCTCAGGAAGGAGCCCCAAAATACTATACAGCAGGTGTAAATGCAGAGACTGAGTGGAGTACTGACTGACATCAGCTGGTGATAACTGATAACAGACAGAGACTGATTGGAGTAATGGCTGACAGCAAATGCTAACTGCTAGCAAACGGAAGCATGACTTCCATAAAGAGAGAGGGATCAGTAGGATGGAAGGATAAGAGAGCCACCATCCAACCCCTTATCACAATGGAAACCTACAATTAGGGTAAATGCATGCTTAAATATATTTACTACATTATGGTCTTTGGCACTCAGGAGAGAAAAACAAACCTATGGAGGAAATCTCTGGAGATCCATGCCCTCAGCCACCATTTCTCCTGGCATGGGAACTTATTATTGTGACAGCCCAGAATGCTAATTTGGAGCTTGAAATTAAGGGGACTTTTTGGAAGGATAACTCTCTGTCTCTGTCTTTGTCTCTCTCTGTCCCTCTAACAGGAAAACAATGTAGGGTGCTGTTAGTCAATCTCTGTAACTAAAGGAAGTTCCCAATGAAGGAGGCCCACTCAACAAAGTGTGGAATGTGGAGAGTAGTGACTGCTGAAAGGCTATCATCCAGCCTCAAAACCATGAGGATGCCTAGCCTTGAATGGAAACTAAAGGACGAGGACATGAAATGAGACTAGGTGGACCTTAGGCAGACACAGGGAAATGGCTTTCAGAGGCATGCTCACAGAAAGCTCAGCTTCACAGTCCTGGATACCAGACAAAACACACACTGTGTCATAGGATAATATCCAAAAGTTAGCTCATTTGTTCACAGCAGCAGACCACATATTGCTCCCCAATCACCAACGGTCAAACGTTTTTGCGCCAGTGACCAGGCACTTCCTCAAGACCTACGTAACCTTACAAGTGTATCCCTTCTAAATCAAACAATTAAAGTGACAATGTACATTATCTAGTATACCAGACATAGGGCAGGATTCAGAAAGCAGATGAACTGGGCGCAAATGAGATGTGCTGGCGCAACTGTGATGTGCGATCCCCAGACAGTTCGAGTCACAGAAGGATGTGCCACATGAGGCACTGTGCACATCCCCACTGTGAATTGCACAGATGCAGCACAGTACAACGTGAGATGCCCCAGCACAACAGGGATGCACAAAAGCACCCAGGGCAGCATAACAGTGAATATGGAGCAAGTCAGCAAGGGGCGAAGGAGCAACAGGGGGAAACTGCAGTGGCACAAAGGATGCAGGGGAACACACCTGCAGGGACTGGCCAGAGTGCCAAAGGGCCTGAGAGTGGTAGAAGAGGTGAACAGACACAGCACACATAGAAATACCGAGAACCACCTGACACACTCTACACAGGAGCCCAACAGGCACAGATGACATGCCTAGAGGTGCCTGTCAAGGTGTGCCACAGCTGTTGAGGTATACCACGTGACATGGATGTGTCACCAGGACATGGTCTCCTGCACAGGAACCCAGTGGTGTGGAGAAAGGAGATGCCACACAGGGGCACACTGGTGGACAGGCACAATGGGGGACAGGCTGACTGCCATGCACCGCACAGGTGTAACAAGCCCACAACCAATGTGGGCTGCACACAGAGCTGCACAATAACAGGGCACCAGCGCAACAGATGCAGCCCGCATGCACCACACACATAACAGGGGCACTGAGAAAGGCAGCATGACACAACACCCACCCACACGCCATAGGCAACAAGGAGGGTACACAGTGAGGCTGCCATGTCAGGGGGGCAGGATGCATGTGTGTTCAGTAACCCAGGTGCACACGTGTGTAAGGCAACAAAGGGGCAGCGGACAGCAGCAGGCAAAGACAGACAACATGCACAATGTACAGTGAATGACCACAGACACCAATTGCATTAGAAAATGGTTTAGTAACAGCAACAGAACACAGTAAACTATTTACAATAACAACTGGCAGAAGGAACAGGGAAGGTGAGGGTGGGGGACCTGTACAAGTACAACAATGGTATGCAGGAGGGTGAAAGTGTGTGTGTGTGTGGGGGTGTGTGTGTGTGTGTGTGTATGAACAGGGTACAGCAACATATAATGTGGACGGGGAAGGAATGTGAGGCAAAACAGAAAGGGGCTATACACAAATGTCCACATCCCTAGTGTTCGGGATGTGCCACAGCATGGCACCCACGCCTATGACCTCTGGCACACATCACTCTAACCAGCACAGTCAGTGCCCACTGCAGCTGTCCCTGACACCTGTAGAGTGGCTGTAGCATCCTCTGTAATGACCTCAGGAGCTGGATCCCTACTAGTTGTAGGACTCCCTGATGCCGCAGATGAATGGGGACACGTAGCCGTACACCCCTTGGACCTACAGTGGGAGACACAGACAACAGGTACTAAGTGCCATGTTCCACACTGCCCCACTCCTACCACGTGAGTGTGTTGGAGGCATCCACCACACAAATGGCCAACATCCTGCCAGGCACATCGCACACCAGCAATGACTGGCACACAGTGTCACACTGTGACCATACAATGTTACTCAGAAAGCACATGGCCCACATGTGCATGCAGGAGTTTGCATAGAGAGGCATGTAGCCATGCCCCACATAGCATGTGCATATGCCAGCAGGCAGCACCATCATGCAGACCCTATCTGGACACCACTGGAGCACCACAGGGTGCTCACGGTGCACATGATATACGCACATGGTGGATGCACACACAGGGGCCAGGTGCACTGTGGCCCAAGCACATGCCACCATGCCCACACCCCATGTGTGCACACAACCAGCAGCACACGGACATGCACAAGGGACCGGTAATGGCCAGCTGAGGGCACCGCCCCACCCCTGAACACACAGAGGATGCACAAGAGAGATACTCACCTGCACCAGCATGTCTCTGTCCATGGGCACCGACACTGGCCCTATTGCACCTGGCCCCCACCGCAGCCACGGCCTTCCACTTGCCTGCTGGCCCTGTGAGAGGAACAAAAGCAGAGAACACTGTGAGGAGACTGGAGGTGTGACAAGCCTGCCACCCCCTCCACCAACAACACCAGTGCCAGCATGCAGTGATGGCAACACCCCCACAATGCCCCTGGCTGCATGCATGCACACACAGCACCCCTGCCCGTGCCCACCATGTGTGCAGCTGGATGTATGCCATGCCAACAGCCATGCCACATCATGCACCATGCCACACATGCCTACTCCCTGTGGTCATGCAGGCACTGCCCATGCTGTGTGTGGCCCGCAGTCCACGTGGTGTGTGTGTGTGTGTGTGTGTGTGTGTGTGTGTGTGTGTGTGTGCGTGCATGCATTGGTGTGTGTGTAGTGGTGTGCAGTGTGCCAGCCCCCCCAATACTCCATGCTGCCTGTGTACATGTGTTGTACTGTGACTTACCTGGGTGTGGCACCGCACCCCTGGGTGCACGGTCCTGTAGACTCCTCAGCCTGTCCAGGTCCCTGCGCTGCAGATCACCATAATGGTGCCTGCATTGCTTCCCATTGCGGGCAACCCCTGTCCTGCACACCAGCTGCACAGCAATCCTGGCCCATACGGCAGAGCATAGCTCAGTGAGGTCATCAGGCCCAAACAGCTGTCCCTCAACCTGCAGCACCAGTGCCACAAGGTTGAGGAGCTCCACCTCAGTCCTGTTCATGGCCCTTGGGCCTGTCCTCTGTGCAAATGGCATGATCCCCCTCAATGTCACCAAGTCAGGTGTGCAGAGATCATGCTGGTGGTGTGCAATGACACATTCGCACCACATGTGTGATTGGCATCGTGTGACACACTGCATGGCAATGCGCAATTTCCACCAATAGCGCATCAACATGCATGAGCACAACGCCACCCACGGAAGGGAACACAGGGTCATGGGTCACGACCAGGTCATGCATGACCACTCTGCGCAGATCCGCCATCTTGTGAGTGGCAAGCAATGCCACGCACAGTGCAGTGTCACTGTGTACATTGCCGGTGTTGCGCTGTGATGCATAGGTGTGCAACTGCACCCCGTTGCACGATATAGGCACACAACATGACAGGCAACATTGCAGTCATTGTGCAAGTGGACATGAATGCACAGCCAGATGCGATCATGCAGTCGGTAATACCGGACTGTTTGCGCTACACCTGTCAAGCCACTAACCCGGCATCGCGCATACACAGCAATGCACTGTGACAGTTGTGCTGTATTCAGGAAATGCACTATGTCCCACGTGCATGCACTGGAAATGCATCGTATGGGGATGCTCTCAACGCAGCAGATGCGCTCTGCTGATTGGGATGAGCTGGGGGCAGTTATGCAATTCACAGACATTGCTCCAAAATCAGCTCATTGTCAGATTCAGGGGCATCTCACCTGATTAGCATCTAGTTACAGATGCTCCCAATCTCATTTGCATGCCCTGAGCTATAAATGCTCCTGAATGTGCTTCCACAGACCACAGGTGACTGAGAGGAATGGCATTCTTGAAGGTAGGTATGTTTACATTCTTCCAAAGGCAGTGTGGCTGCACAAAATGTCAGTGTAAGGTCTAGGACATACAGCCATGATCCACACGTATTCCTGGTCAACAGGAACATCCAGATAAGTGCCCCACTGTCCCACTGTTGAAACTAGGTCTGGCTTGTGGGGGGGGGTTCCATTGCTGGTGTGTGGTGTATCATGGGACCACAGACTGATGACGTGTGTGTTGCAGGACAGACCACCATCTGATGGTACATGGCAAGCAATGCCAGTCACATGCGCAGACGTGTCAGTTATGTGTACCACTGCTACAGAACTGATCCTGCCAATGCCCAGCTGTCCCTGACAGTCCCAGAACCTGTGCCAGATATGCACAGCAGGCAGGTGTGTGGTATGACCCTGCAGCAGCCAGACACCGTGCCTGCACACATACGGTACTGACTGTTGTGTGCTAATGGCTGCGCATCCTCACCCACAGAAACCAATATGTCTGGAAAGGACACAGCTGCTGGATGCAGACATCCCAATTTCACCAGTGATGAGGACTGGGTGCTAATCGAGGCATACCTGTTACACAAGGACATCCTAGCTGGCAGGGGTGGCAGCCAACAGCTGCGGGATGAGGGCTAGGAGGCTGTGGCATGGCATGTCAACATCCTCGGGAAGTTTAACAGGATGCCCCAGGAATGCAGAAAGCACCTGAATGACGAGAAGAGGAGAGCCAAGGAGAAGGTGTCGCACATAAAGGCCTCCCTGTGTGGGACAGATGGTGGGCCGCAGACAGGTGTGCACCTTACACTCATGGAGGAGTTGCTGGTGGCCAGCATGGGCAGCTGTGCAGGGTGTTCCTGGAGGGGGCTTTCAGATGGGTGGCAGTCCATCACAGCACTGTGAGTATACATGCCCAGGACATGTGCCTGTCTGTGTGTGTGTGTGCCAGGTGTGCCCTGACAGCCCCACTGTGTGTGACTATCTGACTATGTACCTGTGTGCACCAACCATGGTTCTGTACACCCCATCCATGGATCGTCTTGCGCAGTCACTTGAGAGGTCGGGCATGTGCTGGGGGGGGCACCCGTGGTGTGGTGTTCCACTGCACACCATTGCTGTCATCCCTGTGGGTGGTGGCCAGGGTGTTGTCCCGGTCCCACACATGTGCAAGGGGGCTTGTACAGGCACTGGACCTGTCCATCTGAAGATGGTGCCTGGCTGCATCAGCAGAATCTTCATTGACTGTCAACCGTATGGCATATCAGGCACTTCACTGGCGCATGTGTATGACCACCTGTACATGCCTGTCTGAACACTACTGGTCACATGTTTGTAACCATTTTATTTATTTTATTTCATTTTTGTTGACCAGGTAAGTGCACTAGACAAATTCTGCCTATTTTCAGGCACAATCCAGGGAAGGGGGATACAGATGAATGCCAACTGACCTTGGGCCAGATTAATCTGTTGGTGGTATTTTTAGTGAATGGTGGGAAATTTGGCCAGGGCACCGGGGAAACTTCCCCAACTCTTTTAGAGAACTGCTGTGGGATCTTTATCATCCACCTGAACTGCCACCAATACAGGCAGATGGGACCTCGGTTTAACGTCTCATCCGAAAGATGGCATGTCAGGAGTGCAGCACCCCCCCCATGCTGCACTACAGTGTCAGTATTGGGATATTAACCCAAGTGCCTGGTGTGGGAATAGAACCCACAGCCCTCCTGATCTCCCGGCCTCAGAGGCAAGTGTGCTACCTGCTGAACCGTTCTTTCTGTTGCAGCTCCATCACACTTCATGGGTGCTGCCGTGTCTGGTGCACCAAGGAGTGGCACTGCAGAGGATGATGCTGGTCCATCTCACCAGGCGGCAGCCAGGTCTGGGGATGATGCTGTCCCAGGCCTGTAAAACACTACAGCTGCCCCAGACGCATCACCGGTGGTGGCAGAGCCTTCCAACACTTTGGCAAGTGGTGCCGTGGCTGGAGAGTGGGACAGCACATGGCTGGAGAGGTTCCTGGGTATGGCTAATGATGACCCAGGGGACACGGTGGACATCACAGACACCCTGCTGGTGCTGGCGTCTGGTACACAGGGGGTGTACAGTGATCCTGATGATGATCCAGACACCACACAACTTTCGGGGGACATGGCCAACAGTAGAGCGCACGATGCACAGGTGCATGCACATGTGGCACCAGCAGGCGTTGGCGGTCCTGCAGACCCTGGCACACCCACAGGGCCTGCACAGCTGCCCATGGTGCTGGTTGCAGTGCGCTCTGTGTCTGGTACTGCTGTGGTGGCAGGGACCACCAGCACAGGTCAGCAGGGTGTTGTGGTTCCACCGCAGGCGGCAGAGACCCATGATGCAGACGTCCCTGGACACACAGTGGTTGCACAAGCCCAATCCCCACCCATATTGTGGCCAGCTGTGGTGTATCCACCTACAGTGAATGCACAGCAGCAGGCCAGCACACCACCTGCCCGTTGGCGCTGTCCCCATGAGCCTTCACCTGCCAATGAGATTGAGGGCTATGCAGGCCTCCTGTAGGCCACTGTGGAGGGGCAGACATCCCTACGGGTGGAAGTCAGGGGCATTTGGATGTTGCTGGCCATTGAACACAAGTCATTGGCTGTGTGGCATGCCTAGATGTTGGCAGAGGCTCACTTACTGTGGGTGGGCATGACCACAACTCTGGAGCAGATTGCGCATGCTGCCAAGGTGGCGTGTGCAATCAGTGTGCCACATGGCCACCAGGCCTCCAGCCAAACCCCCAGGAGTGCCTCATGTATGCCCAGGCAGCGGCATCAGGTGGACCCATTGCTGCTAACGCTGTCACCACACTTTTCCATCCCCTTCAACACTGTATCTGACATGGATCTTGGGGCCAGTGCACCAGTGAGCACCCTTTCATGGTCTTGCTGCAGTACTCCTCCAGGGGTGTTGGCTACCCCCCTGTGGCCAGTGGCACTGCATCAGCAACCACTAGTCATGGGCGTGGCTGCCCACATGTCTGTGGCAGCTGTGGTGCCTCCCACTGACACCTGGGTGACAGCTCACATGGTCCTTGTTGCCTCCACCCTTTGTGGCCTACTCACCTGGCTACCGGTGCCTGGGGTGGTGTAGGTGGCATGTGCCTACCCCAGTGAGTTGCCTGTGTGGGTCACTTGAACAGTGCTAGATGCATGTCCGGGTGCACCATTGTTATGCTGTGTAGCATGGGCATGATGAGTGTGGCCCTGTGTCTGCTGTGCACGTATGCCAGCAGCAGTACACTGATCCATGCCATCCTCAGCACATACACTGTGCCCCCGGACATGTGGATCTTGCTGTGCATGCATGCATGTGTGTGTGTGAGTGTATGCAGCATTGTCACCCTCATGGGTGTGCTACAGTACAGCAATGTTGTGGTACAGTGCCCTGTGTTGTGAGTGTGTGTGTGTGGCGTGGGATGCCTGCCATGTATTACCCACCTGTGTTACTCACTTGCGGACCCCGAAGCCCTCCACAATGATGGTGTCCCTGCTGTGGATCTCTTCGTACCAGTGGTGGTCCATCATGTCACCCCTGGGCTGCTGCATCCTTGTCCCTCTCCTCATCCTCCTCCTCCCCAAACCTGTCACCCTCCTCGGGCTGGACAGCTATTCCATGGTCAATGGCCATGTTCTGTAAAATACAACAGGCCAGGAATATGCTACAGGGCTTCTCTGAGCTATACTGTAGGGCACCACCCGACCTATCCAGACACCGGAAGCGCATCTTCAGCATGCCAAAGACAAGCTCGATAATGACGCGTGTAGCGATGTGTGCCTCATTGTACTGCTCTTCTGCCTCTGTGCCAGGTCGGTGGAAGGGTGTTAGAAGCCAGGGTTAGAGGAAGTATGCCACATCACCTGTGGGGAGCAAGAGCAGTCCGTTACACCACTGCATACCTGTGCATTGTACCCTTCCCCCTGCACCATGGTGCACTGGTGTGTCTGCCAACTGTCCATCCTGGTCCCTGTGGAGACCCTCCCTGGCTGGCTAGATCCCCCCCCATAACTGCTACAGCCTGCCCTGGCTGCACATGTCTGCCTGTACCTGCCTGTGCTCGCAGCCCTGGTTCCCTGCACATGTTTCTGTCACCATTGTCTGCCCACCAATGCCCAGCAGTTGCCCATGCATGGCTGCATGTGGTGTGTTCTGCCCTGCCACTCATGCCAGCGGTTGCACTGCATCCCGCCTCTAGTGCTTTGCTGTTCTGCTGCACTGTCCCCCTTGTGTGCACAGTTCACTCGGTGTGCCCACCTCCATTGTACCACCTGTGCATATCCCCCTGTGCATTCTCTATCATGGCCCTCACACACCTGCTCCCTCTCCCTTCATTTGTTGCGCCATGGTGGCCCATTCTTGGGCATTTCTGCTTGCCCAACCCACCTACTAGATGGCCGTTGGGTATGTTCCCAGTCTCAAACCAACGACAAAGGGTGGATTAGTGCCATATGAAGGTATCATGTGTATTCCCAGGGTGTGTGGCGCAGACATTGCTGATGTACCCAGTGGCATTGCACACCACCTGGCAGTTGACAGAGTGGTAACTCTTGTGGTTGACATATGTCATGGCATCATCACCAGGTGGTGCACTGACTGCCACAGTCAATGGCCCCATGACACCTGGCATGCATGCCACCCTGTGGAACTGCTGCACGGCTTCTGTCCACTCTGTCTGTGTACTTGGGAAGAGGATGAATTCCAAAGCATGTGGGAGCAGTGCGGTGAGGAATTGTGTGAGGAGACAGGACATGGATGGCTGGGATATGCCAGTGGTGTCCCCAGCTGGCCTCTGGAAGGTTCCCATGGTGAGCAGACACAGTGCTGTTGTCACCTTGGTCTCCACTCTCACAAAACCACTCAGCAGGTCAGGCCCTCTGCTCCCACAGTGCCAACCTCTGAGTGCAGTATTGTGAACAGTTAACAGAACAGGGTAACCCTCCTGTCTGTTTTGTGGGTTCGAATCAACCTTTGGTCTCAAGTTCTTGGAGGGATTCAAACTATGAACCTCTCGCTAGCATACCCAGTGTACAGGCTCAGATAATTCTGCTCTTTGGGGGGCAGATATCTTTCACTTACGAGCACCTAACCAGGTGTACAAAATGAAGCCTTAAAAACTCTATGAAAGACCTCAGAATAAACTCTTACCTTATCCCAGTTTAGTATTACCATTAAGCTATGCACAGTGTCACTGTAACCATATATGCTTCACTTGTCAAAGAAAGAATTTTCAAAGGCACACCAAGTAGTCTCTAAAATGAGTTGTTTACTTAAAAATAGATAAAAATGTAAATACAGAACAATATATCACAAAACATACAAATCACTTAAAAGAATAAGGTTTAAAAAAAAAGTGCAAATTCCTACCAATAATACACTTAGCCCTATCTACCTAATGTATTCTTCTAATCTTACAGTGCCAAAAGATGTTGTAGCTTCAGAGTCCAAACATGTGTGTGTCTAAATGGAATACAGACTACAGTTTAAAACTGGCTTTGCCAACCTCTTTGCATGAGATCACCTAGCTCCTCCCGGTCAGAATATAAAAAAATTATACAAAACAGGATGTCTCATCCTTCAGAAGGTGACATCAGCAAAAACTTGTTTCCCTATGTCCTTTTGATCTAGAGTGTCTTCCTGTCTCAAGGACATCAAAGGACTTTTTATGACTCTCTGCCAGAGCTCACTGAGGTGTCATATGCTTTGTGACACCAGTCAATTAACTGGGTTTTCCTGAAGACGTCAAAAATGGATATTCCACTTCCTAGCTCCAAACAACCCAGATCCTAAATAAGGCTATAAAATGTGAGATTTTGCAAGTTAATCACCTTACAGAGATCTGCTGTTTAACATATATCCTGCCCTTTGAAGGGAAACCTGGGGGGTCATCCAGGAGCACATCATTTCTCATGACAGACAATCACACTATATTTTATTTTACAAAAATCATAGAGTAATCAGAACCAACTGTCCAAGTGTCACAATCCTCCCCACCTAGACTGAAGTTGGATGCTCTATCCCCTGCATGGGATGAGCTTCCCAAATCAGTTCACTCCTCATAGACATGAGACAACCCATCTTAGTTCTGATTGGTCACTCCAGCCCTATGTAGAATGGTCATATCATACCGTTGCAAAGCAAGACTCCACCTTAGCAATCTACCATTGTTTTTTCCCATCTGCATCAGCAAAACCAGGGGGTTGTTGTCAGTCTATATCACAAAATGCTGCCCATACAAGTATAGCTCCAACTTCTTTAGGGCCCACACTATGGCAAGACACTCCTTTTCCACAGTGGAGTATGCCTGCTCCCTGGGAAGTAACCTTTTACTCAGATATGCTACAGGGTGATCTTTCCCTTGGCTGGATGTCTGACTCAGTACTGCCCCAATACCCACATCTGAGGCGTCAGTCTGAACTATAAAGAGTCTGCTATAGTCAGGACTTGTCAAAACAGGAGCACTGCACAGTGTTTCCTTCAATCTGGTAAAGGCTTCCTTACAGGCTGTGTCCCAGGTAATTTTCTTTGGAATCCTTTTCTTTACCAGGTCAGATAGGGGAGCAGCAAGGGCACTGTAATTGGGTACAAATTTTCTATAGTACCCTGCTGTCCCTATAAACCCCCTGACCTGCTTCTGCTTTTCTGGTCTGGCCCACACCTGGATTACCTCTATCTTTATTTGGTTAGGATGGAGCTGTCTTTGGCCTACCACATGCCCAAGATATGCCACTTCTCCCATGGCCACCTGGCACTTCCCGGCTTTGAAAGTGAGCCCGGCCCTCTGTATCCTGCCCACCACTTCCCTAAGGTGGGATAGGTGTTCCTCCCAGCTGGCACTAAAGATAGCAATGTCATCCAGGTACGCCACGGCATACTCCTCAGTACCATTTAACACCTGGTTCACCGACCTTTGAAAAGTGGCTGGGGCTTTCTTCATTCCGAAAGGCATTACTTTGAATTCAAATAAGCCTATCAGAGTGATGAAGGCCGACCTCTCCCTATCTCTGTCCATCAGCTCTACCTGCCAATTCCCTTTGGTCAGGTCAATGGTCATAAGGTAGGTTGCCCCTCCCAACTTGTCCAGGAGTTCATATGTCTAGGGCATCGGGTGGGTGTCTGACTTTGTGACTGCATTCAGTCCACGATAGTCCACACAGAAAAGAGTTGAGCCATCTGGCTTGGGTACGAGGACTACAGGTGAGGCCCAGAGGCTGTGGGATCTCTGGATTACCCCTAAATCCAGCATCTCCTCCACTTCCCTCCTAATGTCCTTTTGGACAGCCTCTGACACCCAATATGCTGTTTTCCGTATGGGCATCTGTGTCCCTGTCTCCACATCGTGCATCGCTAAGGGGTTAGTCCAGGCTTGGCATTAAACAATGGGGCAAAGTCTGCTAAAACCTCCCTTACTTCCTGGATCTGGTCCAAGGTCAGCTGGGGAGACAATTTAACTGCCTCCACAGAGGACTACAGCTTACTTTCTTCCAGCAAGTCCAGAAGGGGGTCTCCTTCATCTGTCCCATCCCCAGGACTACACACTGCAAACACCATGTCAGCTCTATTTGCATATGGCGTCATCATGTTGACATGGTACATCCTTTCTGTCTGTCTTCTGTCAGGCAACTCTATAATATAGTTCACATCATTTACCATCCTAACCACTTTGTACGGTCCTGCCCACTCAGCCTGCAGCTAGTCTTTCTGGACCGGAATAAGGACCATGACTTCCTGACCCACCATGTTCGAGCGAGCTCTGGCTCTGCAATCGTACCACACTTTTTGTTTCGGTTGGGCAGCTGCCAGGTTGCTCTGGGTTGTCCCCATAAGCTCCTTCATCCTTTCCCTAAACATAAGGATGTAATCCACAATGGGAGTTCCCTGGGTGGCGTGTTTGCCTTCCCAGTCCTCCCAGATCAAGTCTAGGGGCCCACATACCCGGCGTCCATATAAGAGTTCAAAGGGGGAAAATCCCATCGACTCTTGGGGCACCTCCCTGTATACAAACAACAGGTGGGGAAGGTATTTCTCCCAGTCCCTCCCATGCTGTTCAGCAAACGCCCGGAGCATTGACTTCAGGGTACCATGGAATCTTTCCACAAGCCCATTGGCTTGTGGGTGATATGGTGTTGTGCATCTCTCACCACCCCACACTTCTCACATAAACATTTCATCAGGTCCGACATGAAGGAACCCCTTCGATCAGTGACAACCTCCTGCAGAAACCCAACATGGGAGAAATCCCAAGTAAGGCATCTGCCACTTTGTCTGTCCTCAGTAAGGATAGGGCGACTGCCTCCAGGTACCGGATGGCATAATCCACCACAGTCAGGATGAATCTCTTCCCTGAGGAGCTGGGGGTATTTAAAGGCCCCACAATATCCATTCCCACCCTCTGCCCAGGAGCACAACATTTCTCATGACAGACAATCACACTATATTTTAATTTTACAAAAAATCATAGAGTAATCAGAACCAGCTGTTCAAGTCTCACATTGTTGTCACCTTGGTCTCCACTGATATGGCATGACCTCTTCCAGTGGGTGCCTGCATTTCATCATGACACAGCTCACAGAGCTGCCTCAAAATAGCACTGTGCCGGTGGTATCGGCTGACTGTTTCGGTGTCCTTCAGCTGTTCAAACATCACTCTAGCATGATACCGCCATGGGGCTGGACGCCTACAGTGCCTCCTGCCGCCATGTTGCTGGTTCACCCATCTCCTCATCCCCATTAACATTCCCACCATCAGGAATGGTGCTCCGTCCACTGTATTGTTTGGCTGCTGCTCTCCTACTGCTTGCTGCTATCCTGCGGTCAACCTGCTGGGCGCTTGCACTTAAGTCTACTTCTTTTATACTTATCTCCACATGGCGCATTTGGTACTTGCGCTGTTAATGCTCCATATTTGAGCACTCATTTTGCTCTGTGAATGGCTCTGCGCTGTATATGCAGTTACATGCCCCCTCCAGATGCGCGGCATATCATTACTTTCGGTCTCGAGGGCATCCTGTTCTGTGCAGCGTATCCGGGTATCACCGGGGCATCTGTACTCTCTGTGAATGGCTACATGGCACATTTCCCAGTTGTGCCAGCACATCTCATTTGCGCCCAGTGCATCTGCTTCATGAATCCTGCCCATAGTGTTTAAAATAAAAGTATTTCACAAGTTTAAAAGGTGGCTAATACCAGTTCAAAAAAGTTACTCAACAATTCAATTTGGCATGTAAATACATGACACCTATATAACATATATACAGGACAAAAAAAGGGGGAGGGAAGAAAAAATAGGAGGGGGGAATAAGAGGAAAACTACGAAAACAAGGAAAATATCTAAAAACGGGCTGTATTCACACAACCAGTAACTGGACAGGAATATAACATTAGGGACTTCATTACATGTAGTACCACCAATGTAATATATTTGGCCACTTTAAAAAATGCACAACATTGTATGTTGGTAACACTAAACATAAACTGAAAGAGCGAGATGGCTAACACATTAGAAACATTACTAACTGTGATGAGCAAGCGCTGTAGTCACTGATACGGAGAAATTTGGGAAAGATCATGCCTTTCAGTTTCAGGGAACTGAAAAAATATGACAATATCAGAGGTGGAAACATGGATAAATGCCTCCTACAATGGGAGTCATGTTGGCAGTATAAGTTAAAAGCTGGTAGCCCACCAGAACTAAATACTCTCAGTTGGACCAGTTTTTATGAAACCGGAGAGACCTTTATCTCATGTGGGTCTATTAGATGGATATGACTATTTTATCTTTTAATAGCTAATGAAATAGCAACTCTTATTTTGATATCTTAGCTACAGAAATCAGTCTGATAAGTTATATACCCTGCATATTTTTACACAGTGGTTTTTATCTCACTTTGTCCTAGTTTTCCTCTTCTCTCTCCCTCCCTCATATTTTCCCTTCCCTCCCCACTTTTTTGACCTGTATATATGTTATATAGGTGTCATGTATTTACATGCCATATTGATTGTTGAGCAACTGTTATGAATTGGCATTAGCCACCTTTTTAACTTGTGAAATATATGTATTTTATTTATTTATTTACTTACGTTTTTGGAAACCGAGTAAGTGAGCTGATCCAAAGGACCATTTTCAGTCACGAGCCAGGCCACAGAGTGGCAGAAACAACAAACAAAACATCATATAATATAAGGCAGGCACCAGCAGGGAGTGCACATAATACATAGGTACAATTCCATGTGTTGGTGGTATAAGCACAAAATAAATATTACACTCTTTACATACAGCAACAGGCAGGAAGCATAGGCTTAAAATAAGTAGAATAGACATAATATACAGCAAGGGCCAGGGAAGGGCTAAGTCAGCACTGGAAATATAGTAGCTAGAATTAAGCTAGATGCAAGGCGTGTCAAGGGTAGAAGTAAAAATCATGCTAAAAGCAAAGGACATTATAGTATGAGATACAGGGGGGTAGGATGATGCAGATAATAGGGACAGTGAGCCTGTACATTGCTGAGACCTAGTTCAAGAAATAGGCGCTAGAAAGTCAGAGGGGATGGTGGAGGAGGAGGCAGTATTTCGGAGTGCCCTGGGAAAGATTAGGGTGGTGTGTGGACCCCAGCATTGACTAGGGAGCAATTACAAGTGGACACTATCAGGAACCAGGCTCTCAGGCTTGTTTTGAAGGACTGGTGGGATGTGACTAGGCAAATGGTGGATGGGAGTTAATTCCAGAGGAAGGGGGCCACCACAGAGAATGCTTTGCTGCCTATGATCAACGTGACCAGACGAATTTCCAGGGGCAGAATGGAGGAGGCTCTAAGGGTCCTAGCAGCCACTCTACTAGTAAGTAGCGAGGCATGGGGGACAACTGATTTCTCCTAAGGGAATTATCTATGAGGCATCCCATGGCATAGTCAAAGCATACTTGAAGAGGGAGCCATCTTAGGGATTGATAGAGTGCGCAGTGGTGGGTAGAAAAGGGGTCCTGAAGAGCAAAGTGACAGATAGAATTGTATGTAGTGCTGAGGCATGAGTGCAGTGTTGAGGATGCGTAGGAGTAGATGGGGGAGCAGTAGTTGAGGAGAGACAGAATGTTACCTAAAACAATGGCTAGGCGAGCCTTAGGGAATTGTAATTTGTTTATGCGGTAAGCAGCACCTAGCTTCTTTTTTTTTCGAACTCTGTTTTGTGCTCCGCCGGTGAGGAACTCTCTCCAGCATCCACTTACCACCGGAGCTCTACCTCCTGCCTGAAGCACTCTTCTCCTCACCCCAAGCCACCCTGGCAGACCCCCCTGCTCTGCACCTTCTGAGGTAGGGCCACCATATCCTCCCAGGGCGCTCTATCTGCAATCTAATTTGCCAGGTGGTTGGGGGGGACATGAGGAGAGGTGCCCGGCCTTGGAATGTGGCTTCCTGTGGTCTGTGGTGTCTTTGCCTATCCCCATCAGCAGGGATTTTCCTTGTTATGCCCTCCCCCTGAGTCTGGACATGCAATGATGTCTAGCGACATCCGCTGCCGCTCAGATCCCCACTACCCAAGCCCTGAGCATAGCAGTGCCTCTGGCTACCACCAAGGCCACTGCGGTGCGGGGCTGAGCCTGGATCCCTCCACAAGAGAGGAGAGCTGTCCTACGGATGCTCAATACTCTCTCTCCCCTGCTGACCCCCAGTGGCCCTGGCTCATTCCCGAACCCGGGTCGCCGGCGTTATGCGAGGTCTGGCATCCAGCACTTTAACCCTCAGTGTCACTGGGCCGGCCAAGCAGCACCTAGCTTTAGGTGAATTTTTTTCACAGTGTGATTTATATGATCTTTGTAGTTCAGGGAGGGGTCAAGGGTAACCCTTAGATACTTGAAGGAGGAGACCATTTCGAGGGTGGAGCCAGCCAGTGTAAGTACTGTGAGGGAAGAGTTAGAATTTGTAACCTTGGCCAGGAAAGGCCTGAAACATAGAAACATAGAATTTGATGGCAGATAAAGACCGCTTGGCCCACCTAGTTTGCCCATTTTCCTACCTAACAGATAAGCTGCAGATCCTAGTTAACCAACAGCTTACTTCCTCCTACCCCCCACTAGGACTGCCTTATGCCTGTGCCATGCATTCTTGAATTCCCCCACTGTTCTTGCCTCCACTACCTCCTCAGGGAGGCTGTTCCATGCATCCACAACCCTCTCTGTGAAAAAATACTTCCTCACATTACCTCTGAGCCATCCCCCCTCTATCTTCAAATTGTGCCCCTTGTTCTTGCATCTTTTTTTTCTGGAAGATGCTACCCTCTTGGACTTTGTTGATTCCCTTGAGGTACTTGAAAGTTTCTATCATGTCCCCTCTCTCCCTTCTTTCCTCAAGGTATACATATTAAGCTCCTTTAGTCTTTCTTTGTATGTCTTCTGGTGCAGACCCTGCACCATTTTAGTTGCCCTCCTCTGGACAGCCTCCACTCTGTCTATGTCTTTGCGGAGATGGGGTCTCCAGAACTGCACACAGTACTCCAGATGGGGTCTCACCAACTGTCTGTACAGAGGGATAACAACTTCCTGTTTTCTACTATTGATGCCTCTTCCTATGCATCCCAGTATCCTCCAGCCTTCCTTACTGCCTTCTCACATTGCTTGCCCACCTTTAGGTCATCTGATATAATTACCCCCAGGTCCTTTCTATTTTTACTGTTGTCAGTATCTCACCCCCCATTGTGTATGCTTCCCCTGAGTTTTTGTTTCCCATGTGCATTACCTTGGACTTCTTTGCATTGAATCTGAGCTGCCATACATTTGACCATTCCTCCAACCTTGCCAAGTCCCTTCTCATCCTTTCCACTCCATCTTGTGTATCAACCCTGTTGCAGATCTTTGTGTCATCTGCAAAGAGACATACTTTTCCTTCCAGTTCCTCTGCAAGGTCACTTATAAAGACATTAAAAAGGACTGGTCCCAGTACTGAACCCTGCGGTACCCTGCTAGTAACCCTCCTTTCTTCACTGTGTACTCCATTTACTACTACCCTTTGTGTCCTGTTCTCTAGCCAATTTTTTATCCAGGCTACCACCTTGGGACCCACTCCAAGGCTGGCTATCTTGTGTATTAATCTTTTGTGTGGGACTGTATCAAATGCCATGCTAAAATCTAGGTAGACCATGTCCACAGCCCCTCCTGGTCTACTACTTTGGTCACCCAGTCAAAGAAATCTATTAGATTCATCTGACACGACCTTCCCATCGTGAATCCATGCTGCCTTGGGTCCTGTGCCCCACTGGCCTCTAGGTACTCAACAATTCTTTCCTTCAGAAGTGATTCCATCATTTTCCCTACCACTGAGGTCAAACTAACTGGTCTGTAGTTTCTTGCCTCTGTCCTGTTCCCACTTTTGTGAAGAGGAATCACATCTGTCCTCCTCCAGTCCTCGGGTACCACCCCATCCTCCCATGATTTGTTAAAGAGTGGCTGGTTTCAAAGAGCAAGCCTTTCATTTTTTTCTCATTGACAAGGAGTTTACTGGAAAGGAACCAGTTTTGGGCAGCACTATAGCTGAGCATGATGGTGGAGGAGATGGATTCAAGGGATTTGTCGCTATGGTAAGACTAAGTTGTCTGCATAGAGGAGTGCATTGCAACTTATGCTGTTGGCAGGGAGGGCATTAATAAACACTGAAAAGAGAAGAGGGCCAAGAATTGAGCCCTGGGGGACTCCAGTGTGTATGGGAAGTGTGGCAGATGTGACTGTGCCCATGAATACAGATTGAGACCAGTTGGTGAGATAACTTCAGAACCAGGCAGAAGTTCCAGAGGAGCAGCCAAACTGCAGAAGGGTGGTGTGGAGAAGGTGGTGGTCTACAAGGTCGAAGGCCTTTTTAAACACTATGTCTGTTGTACTATATAATGTACGCTGTCTCTTTAACTACTGTATGTGATTTAGAAGGGATACAGTTGTAAGGTGACAAAGGTCTTGAGGAAGTGTCTGGTCACTGGCACGAAAACGTTTGACCATTGGTAGTTGGGGAAGCAATATGTGGTTTGCTACTGTGAACAAAGAAACTAACTTTTGGATATTATCCTATGACACAGCATGTGTTTTGTCTGGGATGCAGGACTGTGAAGCTGAGCTTTCTGTGAGTAAATCTGTTTATTTTCTTCTTGAGCACCAGCACTTTGAACTAAGCGGCCTGTGAGTTTGAATTGGGTTTCAGAGGTGCTGTCAATGTGGTCTATGCAGTTAAAGGAACCCCTGTGGGCTTAGGGCCCCACCCTCTGGCAGCTGAAGTCTTAAATACTACACCTTGAGGGGCCACCGAACAAAGGTCTGCACCATTAAACTTCTCCTGGAGCATTGGGCCTTACCACCCAATTAGACTGTTGGGAGGTGCCACAGGAGACAAGTGACCTACAGAGAAGGACCACCACCCAAGACAAGGGACGCACCTTCAAGATGCAGACTTCAAAGGAAGAGAGCTGTCTACCCACAGGGAGAACCCTGAGGGCAGGAGTCTAACTCAATAATGACCGCTGAATAAAATGACTGACAGTGATGGAAAACACAACCGAAAAGGTACTGAAATCTGAACGTACATCAAAGGTTTTACATTGAACATATTCATTGTTTTTCTCTATATTGCATATGTTACCTCACTGTATGTACCCATGCACTGTATGTAACTTGCATGTAAAATATATCCTCTGTACAGTATAACACCCCATACCGGTTATTGTCTTCAGTGATAACTGTATATCCTTGCCTTTGTAACCTCCCAGGTCATGCCTGAAAATGGGCAAATGTCTGCCTAGTGCACCTTACCCAGTCAACAAAAACGAAATAAATATGTAGGACTGAGCGCTTACTGATATTGAATTTCATACGCCATTTCTCCACCCCAAAGCTAATTATGTCCAGATCATTCTGGATGGTGAGTCTCTGTTTAGTTGTTTCTGACACACCCCATTTTTGCTATCATTGTATTTTTGGGATTCAGTCTGTGAGACCAAGACCCATGTCTGAAATGAAAATCTGAAACAGGATTGGACCCAACACCGATACCTGTGGGACACTGCTATCACTTTATCCAGATCTGAAAGATGACCATTTATGCAGACCCTTTAGGTCTATTTGACAACTAGTTTGTGATCCAATTTAATATATCCCCAATGATACCCACATTTCTTAATTTAACTAAGATGGCCCAGTGAGGAACAACGTCAAAGGCCTTGCTGAAGTCTTAAAGGACAATGTCTGCTAGTTTTCTTTTATCGAAGGACTTACTTAAGTAAGTAGGTTTGTACAGGCTCTTCCCTAAGTGAATCCATGCTGGGTGCCATCATATACACCTATGACTTTAATAAATTCTGTTACTAAATCTTTTAGTATAGATTCCCGTTCCTTTTCTCACCACTGATATAAGACTGACCAGCCTGTAACTAGTTGACTTTATTACCCTTTTCAAAGGTAGTGATTACTATTTCAAGTCAACAGGGGTACTATTACCATCAGATAATGATTTGATGAAGATATAAGTCAGTGTAACTACTTCGTTAGTAATTAGGATCTAAATAAACCCGAGGAAGATTTTGTCCAGGCCACCAGCCATATCTGCATCTATATTCCTTAATTTTTGTACAGCAGTGTCCCCTGTCACCATGAGAAACTTAGAAACATAGAATTTGACTGCAGATAAGGACCACTTCACCCACCTAGTCTGCCCATTTTCCTACCTGATGGATAAGCTGCAGATTCTAGTTAATCAACAGCTTACTTCATCCTACCACGCACTAGATTTGCCTTATGTCTGTCCCATGCATTCTTGAATTCTCCCACTGTTTCTGACTCCACGTCCTCCTCAGGAAGGTTGTTCCGTTCAGCCACAACCCTCTCTGTGAAAAAATACTTTCTAACATTGCCTCTGAGCCATCCCACCTCTATCTTCAAATTGTGCCCCCTTGTTCTTGCACATTTCTTCTTCTGAAAAATGCTACCCTCTTGTACTTTGTTAATTCCCTTGAGATACTTGAAATGAGTCCTAGTTTGCCTGCTGATACATTGCATTTGGAAGGCTAAAATCCCCATGACAATTGTGTTATGTATATCAGTCACGTTAGTGATTTCTGCCAGATAGCATTCCTAGTTTTATGGATCAATGTTTCGGGTTTATAGCATCCCCCAATGGTAACTGGGCTTCACAAGTGTATTCTGGCCCTGATTCAGTTTATTTCCATATCTGTCTTCTTTGTTTAAATATTTTCAGATATTGGAAGGATATTCATATTCTTCTTTATTTATAACACCACCCTTCCACCATTTTGTATCTTCATATCCCTCCATACAAGCCGTAGTCTTCTAATATGGTGTCAGAATCTACCAAGCAAAAAGTGTTCAAAGACCAGCCACACAAAAGAAATTTGAAGAAGCCCATGTATGGGTCAAACGTTAGGCGTGGTCTGGGGAATCTCTGCTTGGTTTATGGAAGCTAAACAAAAGAATTAATTGAGACTGGTCTTTGAACACTTTTTGCATGAAGATATTGTGTATACCAGCTCCAGACCTACACTGACTTATCACAATAACAGAAGGGGGACCCACCTGGAACTGTGTCTTTTGAAGTCAGAATCTACCAAGCCTGCATATTTCATTCTATTCTAAACAAGGGTTGCTGGGATATGAAACAAGTTGATGGGTTTTAAGATATGTTGCTATTGTTATGTTGTCTCACGCACGCGCAAGCAACATATTGTGGTAGCTTGGAATAGCAGGTTTTGAAGGTGCAGTCGTGTTGTGGCCAGTGGGGCCGCTGATTTTTCAGGCTGGGCTGTATGGCATGAATTAGATTGCATGCTGTCTATGACAGCAGTGCAAAAGCATGCCACCAACTTGAAATGATTTTGCCGCTGCAATGAGGGAGTTCCCCCTCATTGCAGGGCATGCCTTCCCTGGTGTAACATTTCAGTGAAACATGGCAGCGGCGGTCGCTGTCCACCTCTCACACTCCCCAACAAGCCAAAGTCATGGGTGCCTAATCCCCCTGTCAGCATTCCCCCTCCCCAGTTCAATTTGCTGACAGGGGAGCCCAATCCCTGTTGGCATAATGGCCCCCTAATACTTAATATGTGTGCCGAGGGGGTGCCCAATCCCTCTCGGCATCATGCGCCCCCCAAAAGAGACACACTTGTGTGTGACCGAGGGGTGCAATTCCCATCGGCTTCAGTCCCAATCCCCAAAAATATGGATGGCACACCAGGAGCCCACCCCACTGTGTTAAAACACACCAGCAAAACAAGATAACTGACCTGCGTTGTCTTTGTTTTGTTTTTTCTTTTTCACCCCTGAAAAATGAGAAAAAGGGCCCCTCAACATGTCCGGTACCCGTCCCCTAACCTGCTCTCACCCTCTGCTTACCCCATCTCCCCACACCCCCCTCACCCCATATTTACCTCTGGAGCCTGGTGCGATGATCTTCAGTGGACCGGGAACACATCTGCACTCTTCAAAGCTGGCCACGAACTGAAGAAATGCTGGTAAGCTGTATATGGCATAAAAGGGTTTTTTTCAACTTTGGTGCATATCTCACCCATTTTTGTGAATTTTGGCACCACATTTTCAACATGGGGTTCTTGGGACCCCACCTCATGAATTCAGTCACAGTCATGTTGTTATTCAGTCCCAAAAGGTGATTTCACAGTCACTGCATGGAATCACCTTTCAGGACTGATTAATGAAACAGCAGTGTCACTGTTCATGAGGTGGGCTCCCAAAAAGCCTGGTTTGCAAATTTGGTGAAAAAATTCCAAAAAATGACTGTTTTATGAGTGTGCATTGCACAGTTTGTACGCACGCTCATAACTTCAAGAATTTTTTATATTTTTACTCCAGATTTTCAACATTGCCTTTTTTTCACACCTCCTTATGAACAGTCCAGCTGTCATTTTCCACATCCTGCCCGAAATGTGTTTTTGCACATGTGGGACACCATGGCGCAGTCGCTGTAGGAAAACAATGCTCAGCACAGAGTAAGAAAATCACAGTAATACTATTCATGAGCATAGGTCCCAAAATGCCTATGTTGAAAATTTGGTAACAAAATTCCTCAAAATGACTATGTTACGAGCATGCGTTGAGCAGTGTCCACGCACAGTCGTATCTTCGAGAATTTTTAATATTTTTATTCCAGATTTTCAACATTGACATTTTTGCACACCTCCTTATGAACAGTACAACTGTCATTTTTCACATCCTGCCCAAAATGTGCTTTCACTCATCTGGCGCACAATGGTGCGGTCATTGTGGGAAATCAATGTTCAGGACAGATTAAGAAAATCATAGTTCCACTGTTTATGAGCAAAGGTCCCAAAATGCCTATGTGAAACATTTGGTGAAAGAATTCAAAAAAATTACTGTGTTATGAGCATTCATTGCACAATTTTCACGCATGCTCGTAACTTCGAGAATTTTTAATATTTTCACTCCAAATTTTCAACATTGCCATCTCTTCACACATCCTTATGAATGGTGCAGCTGTCATTTTTCACATCATGCCTGAATTGTGTTTTCACACATGTGGCACAGAGTGGCGCAGTCACTGTAGGAAATCAACATTCGGGACAGATTAGCAAAATCACAGCACCTCAGTTCATGAGTAGAGGTCCCAAATGCTTTCATGAGGTGGGGTCACAAAAAGGCCATGTTGAAAATTTGGAGTGCAAATACCAACAAACACCTGGGGCATTAGGGTTTCTAACCATAGTGTCCCACTTTGTACAGACAGGTGTCAGGGGTGTGCCTTTGGATTGTCGTCTGTAGTGCTCATGCCATTGCATCCCCACCCTGCAGCCACTGACAGGCGTCAAGGTGTGCCTTGCACTCTTCGGCCCCAAAGTTCACCCCATTCTCCTATACTGCACCCATCTCAACGTACTTCCTTATGGAATGGGGTGAGCATAAGGCCCGATGACTCCAAGGCACAACGCGACACTTGTCAGAGTCTGCAGGGTAGGGTGAGGTGAAATGGCATGAGCATTATGGCTGATGACCCAAAGTCACACCTCAATGCCTGTCAGTCTCTGCAGGGTGGGATGGGGTTGACGTTGGTTCCGTACTTCACTGCCATTCCTGTTATGCATCTCTCTAACTCCTGCACTACCAATGCCAATGTCAGCAAGACAACATTCGGCATTGACAAATGCTTGTTTGTAAGAGTCACAGCCAAAACTACAATTTGTTAGCCATGTTTGACAAGGAAAGCATGCTGAGCTGAGAAGAGCTCATTTCCACGTGTGTGCTGGGAGATGGGAACAGAGACAGAAGAATCTTATTTACAGAGATGATTAGAAAAAGGGTGGGGTGTGGTTCTCATTCACAGAACACCACTAATATCTTCACAAAGCATATCTAGCATTCATGGTACCAGAGCAAGTACTTAATCACCCGATTCTCCATTCCACCCAGCTACAAAAATGGGTAGAAGCAGTACACCACTGAAAAAGAGATTTTGGATCTCAGCTTGGCTATCCTGGGTAAACAAATTAAAACAAAAGAGGCAAAGATATTGTTAAAAGGATTCAAATATGTTAACGTTTTTATGCAACTTTGAAGTTAAAGGGACACTCAACCTGTTTTTCTTTATATTATTTCTGGTTAAAAACCTACATTTTATGATTGCTTAACTTCTGTAAAATTAACTGATGCTGCTGTTTGTTTTGTCTGTCTCCTTGTTTAGTAGACCTGAAATGCTTGCTAATTTATATTTATAAACAACCTTGTTTTGTTTGCGATCTTGGATATGTTCTTATAGCATACTTCCTGAGCATTACAAACATACACAAACAGTGCAGTCACTCATGAAGCAGTAGCCTCCTAAACTCCCATTACATCAAGAGGGGCTAGACTGCACTGTGGGTGTTCCCAAGTCTAGGAAAGATGCAGTTGGAGCTGATCAAGGAATGTAAACACACCTGTGTTTGTGTGGTAACACCAGTATGGCGGGCTGTGTGTTTTTCACTTTTTTTAAGAAAAAAAGAGTCAGAATCAAACTACCAGCTTCATCAGCAATCTTTACAGAATATTGGCAGTCATAAATTTTTTTTTTTTAAACAAGGGACACCTTGAGACCTAAGGGGGTTTACAGTGTCCCTTTAAATAGCTGTATACCCTCACATGAAGGGAGTTTTGACACAGGTTTAAGTCACAGACTGACAAAGAGTAGGAATAGGTGCTGGCATGCTTGCATCTATGTGGTGCATATTAGAGTCAACAATCCCGCAGTTGTGAGTGACTGGAATTATTACAGTGCCCTTCAGCTTCGAGATATCAGAATGTTGCGATGCTCTCAAATTTCCTCTTTTATTATTTTGCTTTGTTTCTCCAGTGAGAATCTAGTTCACGTTTCACTGAAGATGAGTTCAGGTCCAGTAGAAGGGAAGCCAAGCTGTATTTTACCCTCCCCCCATCCCCTTCCCCACCAATTCCCATATTTCCTCTTCGCTCCCCAAAGAAACACCCCACCACATCCCCTTCTAATGAACTGCAGTACTGAGAATGAGGGGCTCCATGGCTTTCCATTCAGGGGCAGTTTGGCTAAAGAGCCAGAGCCTGTGTAAGTGTTCTGCCAGCTCTAGGGCAGGGCAGGTGTCTAATGGTCAATGTAGAACTTAAATTCATTAGTTTATTTCTCTTTGATATTAAAAGCCTAGCCTCTACATAAATTCCTTGCAATATTTCATAGATGAACATATTCTATCTTTACAATGATATGTGTGACAAAAGCCTCTTCATAATCCTGATGAAGCAGAATATGTTGATCTGGGAAACACTGCAATGGATTTATAGTGTACGGTAGAATGCTGTTGAGCATGGAAATCCATGCTCCCAACAGCGTTGTTGTGCTGCACTAGCTACGTCATCGTAGCCGTTGTGCTGCACTAACTACGTAGCTAGTGCAGCATAACACCTAGAAGGTGTGTGCGCATGCATGGAAGCTGGATGCGCATGCGCGGTTGGCAGACCGGCAATGCGCTAAGAATGGGCGTGGCGGTGAAACAGGCCAAAGGAACTGAAAACCACACAAGAATGTGAAGGAAAGTAAAGGCAGTCTTGTTATGAGTGACCATGCACTATAAAAGACTGTGTATGATTGCTCATACACAACAAAGGTATTTTTCAACTCTCGAGGTTTCCTTGGTAATGAGACCTCTCGAGCTGCACTCTCCAGGTCTCCAGTTACCATGGAAACCTCTCGAGTGAAACATACCCTTGTTGTGTATGAGTGATCATGCACAATCCTCTATATGTAGGCTGGCCATTTGATATCAAGGATGAAGTGATATCACTGCGGACAGTGGGCAGTTTCAAGAGTGGTTGGGATAGGGCCAAAGGGAAGATCAAAACTGTAGGGAAGATGGTGGAAGAGAAGTTGGAGGTTGGGGAAAATATATCAGCGTAACCCCCTTACAAATTGGGGTTCCCAAAAAGTCTTTCTTGAGCTTGCCTAATCGCTCACTGCAAGGCTGGTGTCCTGCGTTTTAGCAGTTTAAATGTGATTACCAGAACCTATATAGCCTCTGTGTACTGTCACTTTAAGAGCTGCTTGATTGCAGCATAAGTAGTCTGAGAGGAAGCTCTGTTGAAAGATGTAACTATTTGTTGAAAATCCTTTAGAGTGATAATGATGATGTAGTTTGTCTAACCCGCTTTCTTTGTAGCAAGGACTGTTTTGTTTGTCTCCACTATCTTGGTCCTGGACTGCAAATTGGACCAAACAGTACTGGTGGGACCTAAAATGTAGCCGGAGTACAGGAGCTGTCTGGAGTCAAAATCTGTAGGAACTGAAGTTTGGGGCTTTTGGTGCCTTTTTTGCAACTGAAGGGGGAACTCTTGCTTTGACTAACAGCCAAATCAGCCAACCAAACCTTTTGGATCTTGGGGAAATCCCAGACTGCTTGCAATTTTCAGTTAGGTCTAAGCTGGAAGCTGAAGAAGAAAGAGCTGAACTGATTTTGGGCAACAATCCTGAGTGGATTCACATGGGAGACCTATGAAAAGGCTGAGTTTTTGGCTTGCATGTCTGTCTGCTGCTCCTGAGAGGGAGAGAAGAGAATTATTTTGGGCTAAATCCAAGTTTGTGTGACTAAAGTAAGCTACTGAAGTGGGCCAGGCTCAACCTAAAGAAGACCGAAGATTTTTCTGAATGCGATTGGCCTGTCAGGAGTTCCAGCTACCCCTAAACTCCTGGTGTGTACATAGACTTTGCGATTGTGACTGGGGAGCTCTTTGCCTGCTACAGTAGAATTCCCTTACATGTAAATGTGTTATTTGCTGCTAGTGGGTCGTGAGTTAGTTCCCCACTGTGTGAACTGTGTTAACTGTGTTCTGCTTGCTGGAAGCTATATCCAGCCAAAAATGGACTGCATCCAAATTTGTCTCCATGCGGTCTGGGTCTTGCCAGACTGGCCCAGCCAGACTACCCACTGTACAGAGAAGCCATCAACGAGAGACCTGCCTGGGGATCAGCCCCCTGCTCCACATTTGAACAGGAATGACACCTCTGTGACTCGTGTGGGCCCTGCTTCTCCTGGCATTCCAGATCAACCACCTGCAGTCTCAATTTTCATCCAGCCTGTGTCCAGTCTTGGGTATCATGAGTAAATACCAGGGTAGCTCCCTGCAACAACAGTTTAATCTGAGTGTGTCATCTGATTGTCTTGTTTCATTTTTCTTTATGAACTGAGCCCTCTGGCTCAGGATTACAAATATTGTGTACTGTGCATGTTGTGTTTTCCATCACAGGGCCCCAACCAGCTGCAACCCAGGGCAACAGTCCTGGCTAACTCATCTCTTCTCCACCTGGGTACCCAGAGGTGTGACTGTGTGGCGGGACTCAAAGCGCATGCATAACTGCTTGATTGATATAACCTTTAAGCTAATTAACCTGATTTTTGCCTCTCCCTTGTTCAAGTCCCCTGAATAAATCAGATCTAACTTTTCTGCATGTAATCTGACTGTGGTCCCAGTTTGTGCTCAAAGTACTGTACTGTTGCTATTTGCTGTGCATAACCTTGTTTTACAGGAGGTCCCCAGGGTCAAGCCAGAGGAACCAGCCCTGGTGGTAAGTGCAAACAGTGTGGGTACTTGTGTGGTATACCAGAGGTATTGTGAAAGTGATTATTGTACAGTGTTCAGGCCACTAGAGGGGAAAGAGAGGGGTTACAGTGTCCCAGAGGGCTGTGCCCAGGTTAGCTTGACCACTACCAACCCTGACCTCTGGGTGGAGGCACCCGTTTCAGAACTCAGGCCCCTTAACCTGCTACTAGCCAAGCAGGCAGGGGTAGTAGCCCCCAAGATAACGCCATTTAGGGGTTACATCAGTAAGGCAGGCTAGTTGGGGGGGTCAGCTGCAGTTTAATAAATGGCATGCTGCACACTCAAGCAGACTACACAGACCGAAAGGCATGTACAGTATCTGCTGGCAACTTCATATGTCCGTAGGTTTGTATAAGGAGAAATAGTCATAAGTTCATGTAGAACTATCGGTGAGCATCACCAGTCCAGTAGCACAGTGACAGCAATACTGCTCCCTGTACAGGTGACCTGGGTTCAGGAATGCATCGTGTCGCTCTGGGGTCGGTTGTTGGGATCAAGAGTTCCATGGTGCTCCCCTGCAGAGGGGAGATACTGCGTCCCACTACTTCTCTGCCATCTAGCAGAGGATAGGCTAGATAGCAGTACAGCAGGAGCACAACAGCAGAGGTGATGTGGCCACTGAACATCACCATGTGCATATGCCACTGCACGTGGACTTGCACATCATTGCATACCAGTGAGCTTCAAGGCTAAGAACTTGGAGGAAATACCCCCAATCTGGCAGGATGACACCAGTATTATCGCAGATCTCACATCACCAACCATGGCACTCACCCACCAGATACTGGTCCAGAGCAAGTGGTGAAGGTAAGTCCCGGAGAAGTTGGTTGATGGGGCTGAGTGGTGCCAACAGAAAGAGGGCTGGCTGGGCACACCAGGAGATAGAAATCTGTATGGAAAAATAAATATTGGTGTGTGGTGTCTTACTTCCCCCCCAAAAAACATAGGTAACATAGGTGTGCACAGAGCATAGCAGACCGTCGTCCATGCTTGCCACAATTTAATGGCAGTACCTAGCTTTAATGTTTGTACCCCACTATGTTGTGCAAAATACAATATTGATCCGACCTTTTTTTTTTTTTTTATTTATTAAGATGCTTGTTACTAACCAACTCCTCATGGAAGGAATTCTATAGTTCCACTACTCTGATTATACCAATATGCTCTTTTATTGGTGTTGCACGTTTCACCTGCCAGTTGTAAGGAGTGAGATCTTTTACTATATACTTCATGTTTCACTTCAAACCCTAAACAGTTCCACAGGTCATTGCTGGTAAATGCCCTAGATTGCTGTATTTTTTTAAGAGGCTTGCTTCTACCTTGACTTGGATCCCTCCTGGTATATTTTTGTTTTACAGATGATCACGGTGGGATGCACTGTACTTGGAGGTATTTAAGAAAAACTTGAAAACCTACCTGTGGCATGTGGCCTTCTTGGAAGATTAATCGATATCTGAGTATAAATATTATTTTTGATTGCATGGATGATTTTATTGTTATTTTTTAACATATGATGTTGCTATGTATTTATTGTATTTATATGTTTTTATTCGATATTTCATATTGTGTCTTCTGATATGTAAAGCGCCTTGATATTTTGAAAGGCACTTTAAAAATAAAGTTATTATTTATTATTATTACTTATGGATTCAATTTAGAATTTGAGAAACGCCTGCAGTTATGATGAAATATATGTGTTGAGTGAGGATCTGTAATTAAATGTCTAATTTTCTATATGCCCAATGTGCCTAGCATGAGGAGTATATGTGTCATTCTGGAGGCAGAACCCCCGGGCTAGACATGAGTGCTAACATACCCACCAAGCAAAAGGCTCATCTGTTCTAGGAGCACTCTATGTCCAATAAATTGATGATGTCCTCTCTGGGAAGGACTGTCCCTCAGTTCAATTGATCCAGGGCTCCCTATCCTTTGCAGGTTACAGGCAAGAGGGGGCAGAGGCCAAGCACTTGCATAAGGGGTGCCTGAAGGGAGGTTTCTAGATGCATTTAGTCTTGCTGAGGGCAGCAACATCTTCAGGTGAGCAAGAGTGTAACCACCACACTCTTGCAAGGGGTTAACAGTTTGGGCCACCACCTCTGGCTCAGTGTCAGGGGACATTGCCGGTAAGTAATAAAGGGAACCACAGCCATCGCTAGTGGGTTACAGAGTTCCAGTGCTCCAGAGAGACGGGGGGTAGGGGGCTAGTGATGTACTCAGGCCTGTCCATCCTCTACTGGAGATTCAGGGTCTGCTGTTTCCTTTTCTGAGTCAGAAGCTGAACTAAGACAACAGTTGTGCTGAGGTGGAGGAGACCCCACCAAAATAGACATTTTGGGGTAAAGAAGCGTGTCATCCAGCTGGGAAAATCCAGTCCAAGAAATGGAAGATGTCAGCAGAGTTCAGCCTTGACTGGAGGAGCAATGTTAAGAGACATAAGGAAAATACAATTCAGGTGAAATGCTGTGCCACTTTTCTCACTGGAGCAAGTGAGTTTGAGTGAAGGGTGCCTCTGTCTATGTCCTGCTGCAGTATTCTTGTTTGGGCTGGTGAGTCTGAGTGCAGATTGCATGTATCCCAATCCAGCTGTGGTACCTTGGTGAAATCAACAGTCTTTCTATTCAATCACAGCTGAATAGGGCCCATGTAATTAGGGACTTTATGTAATCCTTACAGTCCTCAAGCAAGGGTAGAGTGCAGAAGTACCTTTGAGTACCCACCCCCCCAGAAGGTTAGGCTATGAGGTGGGTTCTTTCTACATGGAAGTTAGTCAGGTTTGTTCTAGGGCAAAGACTCATCAGCTTACTATGAAACTCTGGGATACAGTTAACAAGATTTATTAGGGGTCTGTATGCTAGAGAGCTGCTCATTTGAGTATAATATTAGAAATAAAACTGTGTGAAATAACTGAGGTCCCTACTGTCCCTCCTTCATGGCCCTGCAGCATTTGAGAGTAACTGGTAGCTTTGTGT
Organism: Neoceratodus forsteri; assembly: GCA_016271365.2. Taxonomy (NCBI): domain Eukaryota; kingdom Metazoa; phylum Chordata; order Ceratodontiformes; family Ceratodontidae; genus Neoceratodus; species Neoceratodus forsteri. The sequence continues at coordinate 13,651,015 of JADMNL010000027.1, forward strand.
CATTAGCCTCTGCCTGGAAACAGTCAGGCAGCGCATCCTGTACAAAAAGTAAACCCCTACTGCTTCACTGGATTTACTTGTCTGAACAATGAATTACTATGTTGGTGTCTAAAATATTTAAGGAACCCCTCCTCTCAGGCCACTTGATCCAACCAAACTGACTCAGAACAACCCTGGCAAGCTGCATCCCATGGTGGGGGCCCTGCAGTAACTGACTGCTGGGGTTGGCTATACATGAAGTTGTGGATTCCGTGATTTTACCATTTTTTTATGAAAATGCAATGATTTGTAGCATTTTCCATGAAAATACCTTTGTATTGAGTATTTTTTATGTCAGCCCATGATTTTGTGCCTTAGTTCTACAATGTCTGTGTTCCCCATTCAGCCCCAGCATAGAATTCTGTAGTCCCCAGTCAGCAGCGGTATGGGATTTTGTGGTCCCCAGACAGACCTAAAGTGGGGTTCTGTAGTCCCCCACATAGCCTCTGTGGTCCCCCAGAAAGCCTCAGCATGGGATCAGACCCAGTGTGGGATGCTGTGACTCATAGTCAGCCCCAGCATGGGGTTCTGTGGTCCCAGTCATTCCCAACATGGGATTCTCTGGTCCACAGTCAGCACCACTGTGGGGTTCTGTGGTACCCCAGTCAGCCCCAGCATGGGATTCTGTGGTTCTCAGTTAGACTAGCATGGGATACTCTGGTCCCTGATCAGTTCTATCATGGTATTCCATGGCTTCTCAATCTGCCCCACGGAATTCTGGGGGTTTCACATGAACCCCCATCTCCCAGATGACACCATAATGCACTACTGCCCACCATGGGACTAACCCGAAAATGTACTTTTTTTTTTTATAAAAAATTTAAATCTTTGTTGATATGCTTGTATAAAATATGTCAAAATAGAGGAAATTTGTTTAACACAAAATAGATCCATGACTTGTTATGACTTTTACTATGAGCTGTGTGACTTTTGACAATTTGACCATGACGATAGTGTGCCATAATTTTCTTCAAAATTTACTGTAAGAAAAGCACTGTTTTAATTATCCTCTACATAATGCAATAAATGTCCATATCTGTGTGTGAACATCAAATGCTTATTGATGCAAATGACAGCTCAGATTCTAAGTGTTGCCAGTATCTAATTCATTACTTTGTAAAACATCCCCCACCCAAATCCCTTCATTCCTCAATTCCCATGACAGACTCAGCATACAGAATGAGGGTAGAAAATAAAATTATACAGAAATTGTGCATACTGTGCAGTGACAACAGACACCATGGAGTGATATACTGTACTTGCAGACAATTTGTTTTTTTTTGTATTAATTTAAATATAAAGATAGATGGACTGAACCACAAGTCCATTGTCAACCAATCCTAGTATGCAGTACAGCAATGAACTAGTTAACCAAACACTGCAAACCCATACAACAGGAGAAGCAATCACAGTGGTTAAGGAATTATAAAGGCTTTTCCTCATGCATGGAAACATGCAGGGAATCTAATTGGTTTTTATGACAGACTAACAGTAGGATTATTTACAGTAGATTAAAACCAAGCTCCTAATGAGGTGTAATAACATAGCAGAAGGAAGTGACTTGTTCAAGGCTGCAGACAATCATTTTAGATCCAGGACTGGACCTTGAACCCTTACCAAGTGCTGGTTTTTCCTCTCCTTTTTCTTTTGCCAGATCCGCACTGCCTGTTTAGCTTTGGTTTTATATGTGCACAATTTTCATAAATATTGAAGGGGTGTGACCAAGACAAAAAAAAAGACATATCACAGATCACAGATGGAGTGCAATAGGTAAGCGGGCCAATATAAATAAAGGATAATATATATTATACCAACAGACGTGCCAATGTCATGTTGGACTTGTTCACTCACTCTGCTCCCCCTATTCATTTATGAGCAGTTATAATAAGATGTCTGAGGGTATTAGCAATTTCTCAGTTGCTAGTGTGGTTTTCTGTTTTGGATCAGGCGTGCTGAAACCTTAGTGTCATCGTATGAATTGTGGGAATATTGTTGTGTTTTGACAAGTGGTTTTCTTCTGCTTGATCTAATATCCATCACAATATTCATTACTGTGGCCTTCTGCATTTTCTTACTTTTCTGTCACTGAAATCTTTATTTCCATGTTACTATTTATAGTAACAAACATGTTAACATAATTGAGGTGTACGTGTCATTTCATATTTATTTCTTACATATGTAATTGCACTGGGCAGAAATATATATTTTTTTATATTGTATTATTTATTGCAGAAGTATTCTTGGTTTCAAGTGTGATTCAGGAAACTACAGTTTTGTAGTGTTTCTACTATTTTCTTCTAGTTTCTTTAAACTATGAATGAAATCCCTGAAGTTCCAAGGAAATTTAGTTACTAACAAAAACAATTTTAAATGATTTATTTATTTATTTATTTAAAAGTTTTACCAGGAAAGACATACTGAGCAGACTACCGCTCGATTCCAGATGTGTCCTGGGGTTGGGGGAAATGGGATAGTACATACAAGTCATCATACAGATTCCTAACTTTTATTAGCAATTTGGATGTTAAACTGTATCTGTGCCTGGAATGTTCAGCTATTTTAAAGCAGCAGTGCAATGAATTGTTTTTTCCCAAAAAGTTAGTTTCAGATACAGTTAATAAAAATATTAGCACAACTGTTATATCCACTCTTCTAGCTATTGCCTAAGCTGTACACAGTAAGTTATTTATATGGTCTCGATCCTAACACTTACCAGGTCTACAGTGCTATTTCCAAGCCAAATGCAATGCCCATCTTTTTTTCTTGAGGAAAAAAAAACTAAATTAAAACATTTATAAAATACTCAAATTTTGGTGGAACTAGAAAATTCTACCACCAAGCAAAGCTGCAGTATGCCTGGAATCTTTTTTAGTGAACCGAAGATAAGGTCACGTTTTTTTCCCAACTTCACTGCAGTGCTTCTTTAATGGCAGAGAATTATGTGTTTTAGATCAAATAACAGAAAGAGACAAAGAGTTTGCCTGGCAGGTCATCAACCTCCATGGGTAGAAATACTGTAATGAGTGAATGGGGTCCCACAGGGATCAGTCCAACATTATTTGGTATCTATGTGGCACCACTACAGACATCTTCTTGCTGCTTGATTTTTAAGTTTGCAGATGATGTTAAAATAGATGTTATACAATGGCAAGGAAGTTTCCTGTATTCTGATTGGTCAGTGGGTACCTGAGACAGTGATGTTATTACGAACATACGAACATACAATATTTGCCAGCAGATAAAGGCCTAGAGGTCTATTAAGTCTGCTCGAATGTGCAGCTAGCACCCCTTATTCTGCAGCTGTCCTTCCCTTCCCCTTCATACACATATTACACATATTACACAATAACATCACTGTATGGATTTGTTGCTACACTTGCTGTTCTCTTAAGAAACAAAAATATACTGCCTCACTAAAAATCTACTAAAAACATTTTTTAATTATTTTTAATTTTGTATAACATCGAGCCATTGTATAATTGCAATAAGGCACTCCAAGGTGTGTGTTATTGTGTAATAATGTCACTCCTGGGGTGGTGGAAGCACTCGGCTTCACCTTGTGCTTCAACCCACCCCAGGAGTGACGTTATGGCATCATAACACACACCTTGTCATGCTTTATTGCTTAAGTTTAGTAAACAATGACCAGTCTATTAATAAACTACAGAAATAAATCAATAAAGTAGGAGACTGGGAATCTCATTAGAAACTAACACTTAATTTGGATAAGTGTAAGATAATGCATATGGGTAGCAAGAACCTGAGAACCACATATTATCTTCATGGTAAAACTATACCAGTTTCTGAGATGGAGAAAGACCTGGGGGTACTGGTGTCAAGTAATCTACCTCTGAACAATGCAAGGCTGTAGCCAGTAAGGCAAACTGGATGCCGGGTTGAATTCACTGGAACATAAAAAGTAGAGACAGGAAGGTTGTGCTTCTATTGTATTCATCTCTTGTGTGGCCACAATTGGAGTACTGTGTCCAGTTCTGGGCACTGCATAACATCGGGGACATTAAAATGATTGACAAAATACAGAGAAAGGCTACCAAAAATATTAGGCAACTGAGGGATGTTTAGTATAGTGACAGACTGAAACAACTTGGATTGTATAGCTTAGAATACAGGCGACTCAGAGGTGATTTGTGCTTGTTATATAGAGCACTAAAAAATGGTGATTTATGGGAGTCCATCGGCCTTGTTAAAAACATAACTGGGGTAGTGGATTTCACCACTATCAGCTGAAAGGGGAATTTTATAAAAACTAACACATGGGGCCAGTGGTTTAATCAAAGAGTAGTTACTGTATGGAATACGCTTCCTAGTAATGTGATGACAAGCACTTCAATTGATAGCTTCAAGGCATCTCTGGATAAGCATATGGGTGACAGAAAATATACTTTCTTAGGGTAAATTGTTGAGTCTGAATGGCCTTATGGCTCTAGACTCATACCATTCTATGATTAATCAGTTACACAGCCTTCCTGAGGTGGTTGTGGGGTCTAAAACTGTGGGAGAATTCCAGAATACATGGGAAAGACATAAGGCAGTTCTTGTGGGGGGTAAGAAGAAATAGGCTATTGGTTAACTAGGATCTGCAGCTTATCCTGTAGGTAGGGAAATGGGCAGACTAGGTGGGCCAAATAGTCCTTATCTGCCATCAAAGTCTATGTTTCTATATTTCTATGATAGTTTTTAAGTGCCAACAATTTTTAATGCATTCCTTCGCTGTTGCTGATGTTCTTACAAAAGTATGATTAACAATCTTAATAACAGAAATATAATCAATGTACCAGTAGTATAGTGAGGCATCAACCTATCATAAGCAGAAGCAGTACTCCCCCAAAAATTAGATATGGCATTTCAACTTAGCTATCCAGTGCACATAAATTGATTGTAAAGAACTTTTGGATACAGTGTGTGAAAACACAAGTGAAATTCTGTGCTGTTCTACAGTCCATGCACTAACAGTATTTCATCACCATACTAATGAATATGGAAATATGCCTTGCTATTTTCCTCAGCGATCTCTGCTCTTACTTTTTCTCCACTGCACATCTTGTATCTGAGAACCACAAGGAAAATCAATTTGCTTCCTCATCAACAGCTCAGCAAAGTGACATAAAGAGCAACAAGTTTGCATGTCCCCACTGAACCAAAGCAATGAAGCAAACACTGCATTTATACTTTCAGAGGAATAGTAAATTATCCACTACAGACCAATGAATGGGACACCCATTACAGTTCAAAGCGACATATCTGAGAAGCAGTAGAATACAGAAGCAGTTTAAAAGAAGAGAACTATATAGGATGCTTAACCAATAAATGAAGACACATAACTTCCAAATTTGTTAATTTTTTGTAAATCTTTCCATGGCATATGCATGCATTCTAAAGCATAAAATTTTATGCAAAGCATCATGGTATGCAAATCATTCTCTGTGAGTGGGAGGGATAAGCTGTATAGGAAATCTCATCTGGAACTATGTTCAGCATGCTATGTCGCTATTCAAACCTCACCACCTGTGACTCACACACAATAAACATAACAATAGTCTTTTAAATCTACACAAGAGGGGGCACCTGATAGACCAGCGGGTAGCACTACATGCTCCTACAGTGGTGATCCGAGTTTGGGAGTGAACTCAGGAAACTGGCTAGGTGGCCCAGGGGTTGGGAAGGCACTGCTGCATGGCAGCAATCCCAGCACAGGGAGGGATGGAATTGGTTGCAGCTGCACTAGCTACCACTGCAGTGGGCCAGAGGGTTTGCCTGTCCATCAGGGGAATATTTGTGCATGCAAGGTCTGATTGGGCAAGGTCCAGCATTAAGGAGGTGGGTGGGGTTAGGAAAGGGAGAAACCAGGAAAAAGCCAGCCAGCAGGATAACACACTCCAGCCCACCACAGGGCCCACATCACCGAACGGGCCCTGCCTCCTCTCTGGATTAAGACACTGGGGGTGCGGAGGATGGTCTTCCTTCCCCTGGCCCCACTACGAGGGGCAATCCATGGAGGATCAGTGGAACCAGGTAAACCCCAGAGAAGGTGAGTGATAGGGCTTGACAGGCTGGAAACTGAAGGCGGCATAAACAAATGTTGAAAATAAAATAAATAATCTGCGCAAGAGTACATGTGACTCCAAGTGACAATTCAAGCTGTACTTTCCATCTACAAAATAGAAAATTGATGGTCACACTTTTTCTACAAAACTAATAGAAGATACATAATTGTGCAAATCATATCAGCTTCTACATTCGTTACAGAAGCAGGCAAAGCAAGGCAACTTTATCTCTAGATCTCCACTTCCCCGCACATGAGCCACGTTACAATTAACACATAATTAAAAGAATGATCAACAAACAATAAAATGAGTCCATTCAAGGCAACACAAAATAATAACAAATTACACAACACACACTAAAACCTAGAAACAAAACCTTGAAACCCAACCATCCAAAACTTTAAAATTAATACAGTGGATCTGGGAAAACCTGGACCCACAGAAACATTTTTCGTTCTTTTCTGAAGATATAGTGACAATGAATTCCAAAGCAGCGGTGCTACTACTGAAAATGCCCTGTCTTCAGAAGTACTCAAGTGGGTGAGGACATTGTTAATTGATTTGCCTCAGTGGAACAAAGGTGTGGGCGCATAGGGCATCAGAAGGTAATGCTGTGTGGAAATTTCAAATTCCTCTGCCTACAGAATTGGGTGGAATTTCAGAAATTCTACCTAATTCCATCAAATCCCATCAGAAGCACAATTCCACCATTCTCAAAAGCATTTTGCAGTTTTTTATTTAAACCTTGGAATACTGTTCTGCAGTTGACATTGATACTTCAACATAAACTGCGGAAAACAAATCTAGGGTTTACGTTGAGTCTTTAATGTTGACCGTGGAGAAAGACTCTACGGTTTACATTGGCTATTCCATGTAAACTGCGGAAAACAAATCTACTGTTTACACTGACTCTTTAATGTAAACAGCAGAAAATGAATCTATGGTTTACTTTGACTCTAATGTAAATTATGGAACATGAATCTACAGTTTGCATTGAGAAGTCAATTTAGACTGTGGGAAACTAATCCACAGTCTAAATTAAAATAAAGATGTGTATATATATATATATATATGTATATATGTATATATATATATATATATATATATATATATATATATATAGCAAAACACTTTCAGAACTCTGTGTAATTTAGCAAAAAAAATCTGAAAACCATTCTGGAAGCATTATTGCTTTTCTACCTAAATTCTGTTGGCTGAATTATGCATTCTGCACACCTCTAGCAGGATGCCCCTTAGGTAGCGAGGATCCAATAGCAAGTCTGTTTATTTAAAATAGGAAAGTCCATTGACCCGTGACTCATTTTAAGTGGCATCCTTTAATTTTTAGCTAGAAATATTCCATAACTATGTAGAACATAGACTTCAATGTTTGATAAAGGACACAACATATGCAACATGGTTATTGCTCACAAGTCCACCAGTGATGAACTCATACAAATAGTCATAATGCTCTACTACAAGTTCAGCCAATCAGCGTGCAGAGCCACTGCAATCCTGATCCTGTGTATAGTGTGCTCTCATACTGGGATTGTTTGGAGGAACTGCTCCACTTCAGCACCAGGGGAGGATGGCACAATAAATAAAAAAAAGAAGACTAAAAACTCACTATAAGTCACTTGAGCTAAACTCAGGTGATTAACAATAAGTTAATAGGGCCTCTTAGTGTTTTTTTTTTTTTTTTTGCTTTTTTTATACAGAATATAGGTTTTAGTATGCCCCAAGTCTGGCAGGTGGCTTCAGTCCCTCCCTCAGAGGAACTTGATCTCCGGCCACACCATTTCCTGACCGAACGCCCCCCTAATTACTCCATGGGTCCCCCCACAATGTGGCAGTGCTGGAGTGAAGGGGCACCAGCTTAACCCCCCACCCCTGGAGTGAAACTCAGACTTTGGGGGGTCGGCCAGGGCACTGGTGCTGCCATCACGGAGCCTGCCAGCTCCTTTTTCTCCCGTCCCCTCCCCACCAACATAAGGATGCCAGTGTGTGCCCTCCCAACCCATACTGCCCTCTGCCCACCACCAGAGGGTAGTCAGCAAGCAGGATGGCAAACCTCCCTCCCTCCCCCCGAGAGAGGAGAGCAGTCCTCTGGATGCTCGATCCTCTCTCACTCCTGCTGACCCCTGACAGCCCGGGCTCGTTTCTGAACCTGGGTCGCCGGCATGGTGTGAGGTGTAGTGACTAGCATTTCAACCTCCAGCCCCGCTGGGCTGGCTAGAGTTTTTTCATATGGTACAAGAGACTCCTTTCACGAGGTTTGGGCAGAGAGAATGACTCAGCTTCGCTTCGTAGTCCTCTCGCCTAAACCTCATGCTCAGAATCTCTTATACCACAAGAGATGCCCCTCAGAGGCCTCTATTAACCTATAGAAACACTTACACATACTGAACAACACCTGCATCAGCGCAGCATTAATGAGGTTCATTACTGCAACCACCTAATCATTTTTTTTTTTCAGATTGCAAATAAGAAGTGGGCGAGCACTAGGTTGCAAATGGAGAGGCAAGGAATTCCAGCCTTTCAGGCCTAAGAAAGTGAAGGCATTAATGCCAGTAATATAATTTATACACATTTCATTGTACAGAAACATTTATGTATTTCAACACCAATAAAAAGATAATGCATTAATGACTCCTACATACTGCATGATCCCATATTAAATTATATACTGCATGAGCCCATTTTATATTATATACTGCATAATTCCATATTATATTATATACTGTATGATCCAATATTATATAATATACTGCATGATCCCATATTATATACTGTATGATTCCATATTAAATTATATTCTACCAAAAGTGACCCTTCTTAGCAGAACACATGAACATCTTATGGTATTTACCTTGTGTTAATCATTTGGGGAATATACACAGGAGTGCCCCAGTTTTTTCCATTTTCTTAATAGGTACAGATTCTGAGTAACTGGCCACATCAACAAACATGTTACTACATTTCCTGGATTCTGGAAATATTCTGTGACCAAGCCATGAGACACACAGTCCCCAAAACTGATCTTTATCTAACTGCCACTGTCTCAACATAAGGTCTGGCTACGTGTAAAGCTCTGAGCAGTGTTGAGAGGCTGATCCACCAAGAGCAGAGCTATCTGGATGTCTTTTGGAGCAATGCAGAGCCACTGCCATTCAGTCACAATAAATTGCTGCTGTGGTGGGTAGCCATAATGCCGCAGGCATTACCAGTCCTAGTATGGATAGCTTCCACAGATCAAAGCCCCACACACTGACTTCTCCAGCAGGCATAGCCAGTCCTAGTATGGAGAGCTTCCACAGATCAAAGCCCCACACACTGACTTCTCCAGAAGACATAGCCAGTTCTAGTATGGATAGCTTCCACAGATCAAAACCCCGCACACTGACTTCTCCAGCAGGCATAGCCAGTCCTAGTATGGATAGCTTCCACAGATCAAAGCCCCGCACACTGACTTCTCCAGCAGGCATAGCCAGTCCTAGTATGGATAGCTTCCAAAGATCAAAGCCCCACACACTGACTTCTCCAGCAGGCATAGCCAGTCCTAGTATGGAGAGCTTCCACAGATCAAAGCCCCACACACTGACTTCTCCAGAAGACATAGCCAGTTCTAGTATGGATAGCTTCCACAGATCAAAACCCCGCACACTGACTTCTCCAGCAGGCATAGCCAGTCCTAGTATGGATAGCTTCCACAGATCAAAGCCCCGCACACTGACTTCTCCAGCAGGCATAGCCAGTCCTAGTATGGATAGCTTCCAAAGATCAAAGCCCCACACACTGACTTCTCCAGCAGGCATAGCCAGTCCTAGTATGGATAGCTTCCACAGATCAAAGCCCCACACACTGACTTCTCCAGCAGGCATAGCCAGTCCTAGTATGGAGGCCGTCCTCCACTCAGAGCCCTGCATGCTAACTTCCCCTTCAGATATTGCCAGTCCTTGTACAGAGGCCCTCCACCACCATTCTGAGCACTGCATGCTGACTTCCTCATCAGAGATTGCCAGTCCCAGTATGGAGGCCTTCCACCACTCAAAGCGCTGCACACTGACTTTGCATCAGACATTGCCAGTCCCAGTATGGAGGCCTTCCACCACTCTAAGCACTGCACACTGACTTTGCATCAGACATTGCCAGTCCCAGTATGGAGGCCTTCCACCACTCTAAGCACTGCACACTGACTTTGCATCAGACATTGCCAGTTCCAGTATGGAGGCCTTCCACCACTCTAAGCACTGCACACTGACTTCCCTGGTAGGCAGAGCCTGTCCTACTTTGTATGCCCTCCATCACTCACGGTGCTGCACACTGACTTCCACAGCAAGCATTGTCAGTCCTAGTGAGAATATCCCAGCCTCCGCCACTCTGAGTACTTCACACTAACTTCTGTAACAGTCATCGCCAGTCCTAGTATGGATTCCCTCCACCACCCAGTAGTGCTACAGACTGGCTTTTCCAGCAGGCATTGACGGTCCTAGTACTTTTTAGCCTTTACCTAAACGTATTCCCCAAGTCATGCTCTGAAAAAATACTACTTTATGCAGACAATGCGGTCCTCTTCTCATCCCACCATGCCCCGGATCACCTCCAGAATGCTGTCCAAGGTGCTTTCAACCAGACTGAAAACTGGTTCCTTGACCGGAGACTTGTAATCAATCTTAAGAAGACAAAGCTCATGCTTTTCTCGCGCAACCAGAATATGCACAAAGATGCCCACCTCCCCATGCTATTCGGTACACTCCTTCCCCTTGAAAGAGTCAGCAACTACAAATACCTAGGCATTACTTTTGACATGGCCCTCACTTTTCATGACCACATACACACCCTTGCATCAACTGTAAACACACATGTTGGCCTGCTCTACTGTGACAAGAGCTGCCTCCCCCCTGAAGCCCTGAGGCTGGCCATCACCTCCTCAGTCCTCTCCCAAGTGGACTATAGCCTACTAGTATATAATGCAGTGGACAAAACTTCACTCAACAAGATCAAAACAGCACTAAACAAGGCCTTCCGGCTGCTCACTGGGGCCCCCAGACTTACACACACCTGCTATCTGTATGTACAAGCAGAATTACTTGATTTTGATGAGAGGCTGCGCTACCAAATGTGCCTTCTATCCAAGAAAATATTAGCCGGCCTAATTCCCCCTGGCCTATCTGCTGTCCTCAGCCCCTCAGTCTCCACAGCCTCTACCCGGAGCTCCCACAAAAGGTTGTTACAGATACCCAGAGTCAGTACATCACTAGCCCAAAGATCTTTCCCTTACCGAGCGCCATCCTGGTTGAACTCCATACCTCCTGAGATTGCGTCAATACAAAGGATTGGCCGCTTTAAAACTGCCCTTAAGCATAACCTGTTTGCCACCCACTCCTGTTACTGTATATAAGTCCCCAGGACTCCAGCCGCCTGCGGCCCTCCATTTCTACCTCACACTCCTATGTGTGCTTGTCACAGGATAAATAATGTTACATGAATTTGTATTTATCTACCAACTTGTATAGAATCTGACTCACGTGCTTAATTACGTATATATTGTATTGAATGTTATACCCTCTGACTTGGGTCTCTCTGCAACTGCTATGTATGTGTGTTTTATAAGATGGATATATGATTGTTTACAATACCTGACTCTGTACCTTGATGAGGAGCCTTTGTAAATGAGTCTGCTGACTCAAAGGGTTACAATTCCAAGAACAATAAATAAATAAATGAATAGTATGTATAACATCTTCCACTTAAAGTGCTGCACATTGACGTCTCCCACAGGCATTGGCAGTCCTGGTTTAGATGCCCGCCACCACACATTGTGCTACAGACTGGCTGCTGCAGAAAGTACTGCCGGTCCTAGTAGGGATTCTCTCCACCAATCAGAGAGCTGAACATGAAGTTCAGGAGCAGGAATTGCCTTTCCCAGTATGGATGCCCTCCACCACTCAAAGCCCTGTCTTCTGACTTCCCTGGTGGTCCTTTAGCTGTTACTCATGTCTCAGCCCTTGCTCTCCTGACGTAGCTGAAAACACTAACAATGTTGTAAAGGGCCTATGCTTGAAAGTGCCAGGAACAGTGTGCACCACATGGTTAGTCTGTGGACTGGACATCACAACACATACTATAAACAGGTCTTTTTCTGTCTGGGGGAGAGAGTTGATGCCCCCAGGCCCATATGAAATGTGTTAGGATTGTGCCCAAACTCCATCTACCAGGACAGGAGGATATGGGGATGGGGTGTTTGGGTCAAAAAGAAACTCCACAATTCCTCACTGCTCCCCTAGTTTCATCTACTGGTGGAGCAGAGAGCAGAAGCAAACTATCCCCAAGGTATTTTGCATCTTCCAGTTGGCATCCCAGATTAATCTAACAGCCAAATAGGTGGTAAAAGCATCTAAACGCTGAAAATGTAATCTCAGCTCCCCAAGGGCTGTCACTGCCAGCACCCCAGTGGTGCCGGAACGGTTTGAAAAGTGGTAGGGCCAAGGATGTAAGGGGTAAATTTTCCCCTATTAAATATATTACCATGATAGCAAAAAGCGATAGGGCCACTTATGAAAGTGGTAGGGCCATGGCCCTAGTGCCCCCCCATTCCAGCACCTATGCAGCACCCCACAAAGTCATGCAAAGCACAGCATAAAATCAAAGTACCAATGGTACTGAGGGGCATCAAGCTGTTCCCAAGCAGAAGCCAGACCCCACTGGAAACGAGATATGACATTTCAGCTAGGCTATTTTGTGTAGATAAATTTATTGGGAATTACATTGGGATACAGTATGTGAAAATCAGTGTTAATGTCAATTCTATACTATTTTACACTTCACACACTGCAATTATTTGATTAAAGTACCAATACTACTGAGAGTTGCTAAGTAATTTTTCTTAATTTGCCTTAATTTCCACAATCTCCTCAATACTTTCTGTCAAATTTTTCTCCATCACATCTTCTAGATTGGTGCCAATTTGTTTGACCAGCCACAGCAGATGACAGTGAGCAATCCGCTTGTATAATGACTGCCAGCCACATAGGACCAAAGCAGTATTTTACAATGCACATACTCCTTTCTGGGAGGTGATATTACTACTATATAGATCACTGATGAGACCACACCTGGAATACTGTGTTCAATTCCGGAGGCTGCATCTCAGAAAAGACATGGACAGGATAGAGGCAGTCCAGCGACGGGCAACTAAAATGGTACCTGGGTTGCATGAAAAAATGCATGATGCGAGACTGAGGGATCGCAATATGTACAACACTGAGGAAAGGAGGGAGAGAGGGGGGACATGATAGAGATCTACAAGTACCTCACAGAAGTGATCAGGGTACAGGTGGGTAGCCTGTTTCAAGAGAAAAAAGTGCAACAAAACAAGAGGGCATGCAGTGAAGCTGTAACTGGGGGAATTTAAGACGGATGTGAGGAAGTACTACTTCTCTGAAAGAGTGGTGGATGCTTGAAACAGTTGAAACAGCCTGCCGCAAGGGGTAGTATGGGCAAAAACAGTGGGATGTTTCAAACATACATGGGATAAACATGGGGAATACTAGTAAATAAAAAGGGGGGTCACTGGAGAGCAGTTAGAGTCTGCTGGGACAGAATAAGCAGGGAAAAAAATGGACAGACTGACAGTGTCAAGTGGTCGGTCCTATTCTATTGACATTTTCTATGCTTATATGCTTCACATTATAAAACTTCCAGACCAACGGATGACATATCCATTACAACCAGCATGAAAAGCAGTCAAACACAAATGCAGTTTGCAACAGGGCCAGTATGTTGAATGCATAAGCAATACAAGAAGACCGATAATGTTCAAGTTGTCTTGTTTTTGTAAATCTATTCAAGGTATACGCATGCTTTCTAAAGCTTTAATGCAGTTCCAAATGCCACAGGTATACAAAGCGTTTTGTGTGTGTGTGTGTGTTGGGGGTGGGGGTAAGCTTTGTAGGAAACCTCTTAACTGGCATTACATTCTACTGGCTACGTCACTACTCAGACCTCACCATAGCTGACTCACACACTTTAAATGTAACAACGAATAACTCCATGAGGTGCTGCAAGCTATGCTTGCTGCTAAAAACTGTGTGCTTGCTTTTGCTTCTTCCTTGTGCATATCTGCGAGAGAGAGAGTGTGTGTGTGTGTGTGTGTGTGTGTGTGTGTGTGTTGCCTTTGCTGTTAAGGGAGTTTGTGTTTTGGTGCATCTGATTTTGTGTTCAGTGTGCGTGTGTGTCTGTGTCTGTGAGTCGTGTCTCCATTTGTATACAGTGTGTGTCTCCTCTTTTATGGTGTGTGTGTCTGTGTATGTGTGTGTGTTTTGCTTGCAAGTGTGAGTGTGTATGTGTGTGTGTTTTGCTTGTGTGTGTGTCTCCATATGTCTCTGAATCCTGTGCCAGGTTTGGATCAGGTTTGCTCTAGCCAAAAGTTAATATATCTAGATCGGGGTGGCTTATTTAGTTGGCAGTCAGCTCCACTCGTGCGTAAGAATAGTTATCAATAAGGCCTGTCAGAAATGCTTAAGTGTCTCTTAAGCAGAAAAAAATTAAATGATTTGTTAAAAACTACGCAGCCCCTGGAATTGCTGACAGCCTTACAATACAAGACTTTGTCCCTTCAAGCTGGGCAACATCTGTTAGACTCGTCTGGGAAAAAAAGTCAGCAATCCATTAACTCATCAATGGCTAAATCTGCCAATCTGTCAATCATTCTACCACCCAGTCAATAATTCAATCTCACAGTGTTGACGAGTTAGAAAAAATAAAATGAAATATTTATGGCTTGTTAAGGGCTTAATCCCTTTACCACTGTGGCCCTGTTTTAGTGACAGCATTCCAATACCATTACAAAGTTTGTGCAGGTCTTACATTAAAATTTGATGGTCTTTGTCCTCCCTTTCTTGCCATGGACTGATTTAACTACTGTGCTGGATTTGAAAATTCAGTTTTCCAAGACTTCAACTTTTAGTAATAACACAGAACTGTGTTATTACACGACAAATCTTTCTTACTTGTTATTATTCTGAAAATGGTTTCACCAGCATAGCTCAGCTTTGATATAGTGTACCATCTCAATGGGGTCCTGCTTCACCCAGTTTAACAGCTGTTGGACTGCAGTGCAGGGACATCAATTGACTTGCTCAAGGTCACAGAGTGACCTTGTCTGTAATGGAGTCAGACCTCTGACCTTCTGTTTAATAGTACTGTGCTCGAACCACAAAACATCTTTCTTATCACCTATTATTTACATTTATCAGTTATTTACTCCACAATACCATTTTCTTTTTAAATCTTTATCCTCCTTCGGCCCTGTTGGCATGCTTCTGTCCTCCTCCAGCCCTGGCCACCGCCTTACCCCTCCAGCATCTCCCAGACCCTGTATCCTACACAGATTACCCCCATGGTGGAGCAGAAGAGAGGAAGGCCATCATCCCCCCTCCCTAGTATATATCCAGAGTGGGACCGAGGGCTCCGTGAGGCAGCAGCACCAGAGTACTCCAGGGGCTTCATGAAGCCAGCAGCCAATTTTTCCTCTTTTCTTTGTCCCTTTCCTTGCAGCCATAATTGTGTGTATGTAGAGGCATGTGCACATCACAATGCCACACAACTTGTCTCCCTGGCTCAGGTGCTACCCCCCCATCCTCCATGGGGGAGAAGCCAAGGAGCAGGACAGCATGCCCACCCTTCGCCGGGAGAGAAGAGCTGTCATTAGACACTCGATCCTCTCCTTCCCCTGCTGACCCCCAGCGGCCAGTGCTCATTCCCAAACACGGGTCACCGGCGTGGTGTGAGGTGTGGTTTCCAGCGCCTCAACCATCAGCGTCACCGGGCCGACACCACGATCCCATTTTCGATACCTCCCAAACTGTCAAGAGTAAGGTATGCAGCACTGACTTTAAAGGAGATAGGAAGTGTTTTTTGACGTAGTTGACTGCCCTTCCATCTTCCCTTCCATATCAGTCATGTATTCTGATATGCTTTGATAAGTTTTTGATAAATAACCTAGGTGCCCTCAGATTTACATAGAGTTCCACTCTCCTCACCAGCTACTCCACTTGATTTTCATATTTCTAAGACAGTCTGTGACATGAGTAACTCCCATTCCATGCTGTTCATGTGAATGGCCTGGAATGGGAGTTTGTGATGTTATAAAATGTTCAGGCACTATGAAAACAGACAGCAGCAACTGCTGAGGAAGAGAGGGATTCAGGGTAGTTAAAAAGGCAACAAAATTAGATTATTAATTAAAAAAAGGTAAAAAACATAAGAATACTGGGTAGCCAATAAAATAACAACTGGAGGGCATCTAGAGGTGTAAAAACTGTTTCCTATCACCCTTAAAAACGTAGAACAGCAACTGAAAAGAAGTAGTATGTTGTTTTTGTTATTATTATTATTATTATTATGCTTATCCTTCTTGCATATCCGATGCTCCACTCCTTCAGGCCATTCCCCATGGACACCAGTGCTGACTTTCAGTCTTACTGCCTGCTTCCCTAAGCCACTGACTGCCTTCTCCAGGTCCCCTTAAACCCATTGCAAGTTCCAGCTTTTCCCTGCTGGGGGCTCTCCGGTGTTGCCACCAGAGAGAGACCAATGTGCTCATGTGGGGCTGAATGGCTATGGCCAGTGTCTCCTTATACACTGCAGGGCTAAGTGGCACGGGAGAGGTGAACAGGGGGACATCATCTGGATCCTTGTACATACTCCCTCCCACCTCCCTGGTTGAGCATATGTGCATTACGGCAACCTAGTAAGGGATATCTGGCAGTGTGTGGTCACCCACGCTGCCGGGGGATCTGCTATGCTGCCCTAGGAGCCATTGTTGCAGCGGCACACTGTTACCTAACTCTCCTCCCCCAGGAGGAGTGCATCCGTAGTCTGCCCTGAAGCACTCCCTGCTGACCTCCACTCCCTGACTCAGACAGCAAACCCATGGCATCAGCATGTCAGAGTTATCTACCACTGCTCTGTGCCCCTGAACTTGATGTAAAATAAACATTGCATATTCTTAATTTAAATATCAATAACATTTGACTAGAGGGGGCGTGGATTAACTGGCAAGCAGGATGGCAGCCTGAATTGTGAGCTGCAGCATGCGTATGGCTAAATACGGCAATTCTCACATCATAACCGACCGCTGACCATCGATTATACAAAATTCAGAACCGCTAGAACTGTGGCTTTCTGGTCATACCTTTTCAGTGCAAATCGGCCGATATTCTGTTCATCGTGCTCCCTCAACGATTTCGGCCTATACCATGGCGGAGGCTCCTAGCTCAGCGCTCGACCTCAGCCATATCAACGCAATGTTTGAGAAGCTTCTGCAGAGAATGGATGAGGTAACAGAAGCTTCTCATCACACCACAATGGCTATTCAAACTATAACCAGATGTTTAACGAAAATAGAACACCAGGTACTACAACACGACTCGGCGATCGACGAGATCAGAGGCATTCAAAGGGACCAGCAATCTAAAATTAATCAACTTCTGGCTAAAGTAGACGATCTTGAGAATCATAGCAGAAGGAACAGCTTGCGACTGCTAGGCTTTCCGGAGGGAGTAGAAAAATGGGATATGGTCCAGTTTCTCCAGCAGGCCCTTCCTGAAATCCTGGGCCGCCAGCTGGATTTTTGGCTAGAAATAGAGCACGCACATTGATCTCTCACCCCGAAGCCAGAGAAAGGGGGGAAGCCTAGGGCAATCCTAATTAAACTGCTGGCATACAATACATGACCGGCACTGTTACAGCGGTCCAGGGAAGTGGGTTGCTTGAAGTGGCAGGGGCACCCGATCTCTATTTATCAAGACTTTTCCAAAGAACTTGCGAATAAAAGGAGAGAGTATACACAAGTCCGATATAAAATGCAGAAACTAAGCATCCAATACTCTCTCCGTTATCCGTACACTATGCGATTAGTGTTAATGGGGTCCCTCTCTCTTTTGAGATGCCAGCTGCCCTGGAGGATTTTCTGGTGCGTCAGGTCAGAGATCAATCGGAGAACTCCTATACACACCTCCCCAGGCCTACCAGTCATATAGGCCCCCCAGACTCCGAAGAAATGCCCACGGACACTGACACTCAACCTGAAGTCCACTTAGGGCTCCCACGGCATAGTAGGAAGAGAATAGCGAGAGACAGCCACCAGCATAGAGACCATCCCCTTCTCAGAACAAGTTCCTACTCAGAAACTGCGGACAGGGAACAACGGGATGCAAGTACAGCATTGCTGAGGTACATGACCTGCAACCCTTATGAAGCCCTGCGTTCTTGCTCACCTTCACCTAGAGATCTCAGGCAAGACAAAGACCTCCCAACTGAAGTGCCCTTCCAGACTACCACAAGTACGCCGCCTGACAGTGGGTCACATCCGGAAGAAGCCTTGGGCCTAATGATGGTGCAGTGTCCCCCTGGTGCAGCAACCGAAGATCGCCAAGAAACCCAGGCTGCTACAGAAATGATAGCGAGATCCCAGAGCCCAGTGATCGTCGGAAAAGACCCCTGAATATGTTATCGATAAGTATTCTACTGTGTTCTATTGTAATTGTAAGGATGTGTTGGCACTGTTGAGTTTAACTGCTTAAGGAGATCACGAGACATTGAGACTTTTGCCCCCTCGAGCATGCTGATCTCCAGGCCACACTTTAGGCCCTCTGAATTTAATGTGTGGGGAGGTGCAGTGGGGGGGGGGATGCTGTGGAACTGGGGTATATCTTAATTTGATCCTGATATGAGTGTTCTCAGCACAGAGGGGAACCCCGGGATTTTGTGTTATCCGGATCAGGGTTGATGTGGGCTGGACTTCCTTGGGGGAGCATCCCCATGCCGAAGGTACTCTCTCTCTCTGCCTCAGAGACACTGGATTATGAACCCTCTTCTACCCCTTACCACGGTCTTTGCATCCCCCAATCTGGAGGTACCCCAGGTAATGTGGCCTATGGCTTACCACCCTCCCCCCACATGGTAACCCCCTTAATATTGACTCCTATGGTGCGAAATAGAGATCACTGCACAATCCATGATATACACGATAGCGGTGCTGGTAGTTGCATAAGTTATTCACAAGCTGCAAACTCCCTCCCCTTAAGCTAATGGGAAATCAAAGGGAAGTCCAGCTGGACCTAATTTTGGGCACCACGTCCACAGGAGCCACTCTACAGGCCCTGCCCTTCCAAGTCTGGGAAGGGACCTTACAGGCAGGATGGCTCCAACTAAGCACAGTAGAGTACTTTGTAAATATGTTTAAAAGTTGTTTTTTGTTTTTGTGGAGGTTATTTTTGTATTGGTACTGGATAAAGGGGATACATACATCTAAAGACGAACATGAAGAAACCCCATTGCGAATGTGTGTCAGGGGGAAGATCTCGCCCACAGGTAGATCGCATACATGCACTCTTCCCAAGGTAGCACTAAATAGCCATTCCAAAATATCTGGATTGTATAGCCTCGAGGAAAGGAGGGAGAGGGGGGACATGATAGAAACTTTCAAGTACCTCAAGGGAATCAACAAAGTCCAAGAGGGTAGCATCTTTCAAAAAAAGAGGTGTGCAAGAACAAGGGGGCACAATTTGAAGATGGGGGTGGCTCAGAGGTAATTTAAGGAATTATTTTTTCACAGAGAGGGTTGTGGATGCATGGAACAGCCTTCAGGAGGAGGTTGTGGAGTCAAAAACAGTGGTGGAATTCAAGCATGCATGGGACAGTCATAAGGCAATTCTAGGGGGTGGGGATAGGAAGAAGTAGGCTGCTGGTTAACTAGGATCTGCAGCTTATCCATTAGGTAGGGAAATGGGCAGACTGGGTGGGCCAAGCGGTCCTTATCAGCCGTCAAATTCTATGTTTCTATGTTTATAAGTTGATGAGGTCTCCAATTCTCAAGTTGGTCCAAAAATCTTTACACCATTTCATGGGGATTCCACTGGTTACACGGGTAGGTTGCCAGACCCCATCACTGCAACATTTCCAGAAGGCTCCCTTTGCATGGGGCAAGAGAGCGGCACCAGCTATTTTTTCCATCCTTCTCAGGGAGATGCCTACTCCCCTTCACCGGTGGTTTAACTTTATTCTGCTTCCCATTATCTCCCAACAATTATCATTATGGCTGATTTGACTTGCATTACTTGGAATGTGAGAGTGTTGAATACACTGGTGAAGAGGAAGAAGGTACTGTCATATTTAAAGCATTCCCAGGCCCAGGTGGCCTTCTTGCAAGAAACTAAACTTACTAGTAAAGACCACGAGTTCCTGAAGACAGACTGGGTGGGAGTGGAGGTTCACACTTCAGCTCCAACAAAGAAGCACGGGGTGGTTATTTTAATACCTAAACAGCTGCATTGGTCTCTCAGTATGTCCAAGGCCGACCCACAGGGCAGGTGGGTGTTTGGAATTTTTCAGACCCCTACCGGACCTATTTTGCTGGGTAATATTTATGGACCTAATGAAGACGACTCGGTTTTCTTTCACCAGGCCTCTCAAACTCTCCTTAATATGAATAAAGGTGATATACCCACTATTGTGGGTGGGGACTTCAATTTGCTGCCTGACCCCCTGTTAGATAAAACCACAACCAAAGGAGGCAATATGCATGGGAATGGAAGGAGAGCCCTGTTAAAGTGGATGAGTGACCAAGGACTGACTGATGTGTGGAAGGTACTGAACCCCAGAGGGCAGGGTTACTCTTTTTACTCCCCCATACATGGCTCGTACAGCCGTCTTAATTTCCTGTTAACTTCCCCTCAGATTACACAGGCAGCAATAGCATCTAGTATTCTCCCTATAATAATCTCTGATCATGCCCTAGTTCGACTGAACATTTTATGGGGCCCCTCTACCCCCACCTCTACCTTTTGGAGGTTGGACTCTTTGTTAGTTAAAGATGAAGAGTTCCTTGTCTGGGCCAAGGCTCAGGCACAGCTATTTTTTCAGGAAAATCCAGCTCAGGACACCACAGTGGGGATAAAGTGGGAGTCATTCAAAGCCACCATGCGGGGTAAGATTATTGCTTATGCAGGAACCAGACGGAGGCGTAGGGAGCAAAGATTGAAAGTACTTGAAGAGGAGCTTAAAACAGCGGAGCAGCAGAATAAAGAGCAGAAAGGGAAAGCCTTACGGGACCCCCCAGAAGGAAAATACTGGGTCTCCAGGTGGAGATAAATTCTCTCATATCGAGGCGAGCTGAACTCTCTATTTTGAGACTGAAGCATAAATACTGGGAGGGAGGTGAGAAGGGGGGAAAGTGTTGGCCTATAGGTTGCAGAAGCAGCAGATGGAGCATCATGTAGCTGGGTTGAAGGACACCTTAGGGTCAATATATATGCCAAAAATACTGAATTTAATACAATTATGGCAGAATATTACACTTTATTGTATGCATCTTCCAGGGTTGCTGACCCCCAAGCGATCCACTCTTTCCTTCACTCACTACATCTTCCCACTATAACTCCACAACTGGCTGAACAACTTGACACTCCGCTTATGGTAGATGAAGTGAAAAAAGCCCTACTTTCCCTTAAAGCAGGGAAGGCCCCGGGTGGAGATGGCTACTCAGTGGAATTTTTGCAGGCCCTGATTGATATTATTGCCCCTGCTCTCCAGCAAACTTATGCCGAAGCAGAAATACAAGGGACTTTACCCACCACTACGAAGGAGGCTGTGATTACAGTGCTGCCAAAGAAGGGGAAAGATCCTACCTCTCCAAGTAGCTATCGCCCAATATCCCTTTTCAATGTGGACAGTAAGGTATTCACTAAGGCCATAGCCCTAAGATTAGGACCCCTACTGCCACAACTCATACATCACTCCCAAGTAGGCTTTGTCTCGGGCAGGTACAGTGCAGTGCAGATCATATCAGAACTTTGATCAATTTGGCTCAAATCACCTCCCAACTCCCAACCCCAGCAGCTGCGGTAGCCATAGATTTTGAGAAGGCTTTTGACTCCCTGGAATGGGACTATCTGCATGCCGTCTTGGGAAAGCTGGGGTTTGGTCCTCGTTTTCGATCATGAGTAACAGCTGTATATAATTCTCCCTCAGCCCGATTACTAACCAACTCTGCTCTGTCCCCTCCCTTCGAGTTAGCCCGTGGTACCAGACAAGGGTGCCCTCTTTCTCCTCTGTTATTTGTGTTGGCTGTGGAGCCTTTGGCTGCCACCATTAGAGCTAATGAAGAGATCCAAGGGATCCCAGCCGGTAGCAAGGAATATACCACTCTTCGTTATGCAGATGACCTTCTGGTCCTTCTAGCAGATTCATCAGTAGCGCTACCTTCATTACTTAATATCCTCTGCCATTTCAGAGGACTGTCAGGCCTTTAGCTTAACCACAAAACTGAAGTACTCCCTCTTAACCCCAGGTGTCAACCATCAGTATTGGGGAACTCCGGTATGAAATGGGCAGGGGAGAGTATTACATATCTTGGTATCCACTTCTCCACTACAATTTCCAAACTATGGGACTACAATCTCCACCCCCTCCTACTGGGCAAGAAAGAGGATATGTCCAGATGGACTAAACTCCACTGAACCTTAGCAGGCAAGATAGCTGCAATCAAAATGATCTTGGCGCCAAAAATCTTTTATCTTCTGGTACATATCCCCCTTTCCCTCCCCCAGAGCTGGATCCAGAAGTTGGACAAGGCCATAGGTGGCTTTCTGTGGGAAGGAACCCCCCCCCAGGTACAGTAGGAATAAGCTTAGAGCACACTGGAGTGTAGGTGGGTGGTGCCTTCCATGGTTTGAAGGCTACAAATGGGCCTTCCACATGGCACAATCATTACGCTGGGTGGGCGTAGGTACTAATCCTCAGCCTCAATGGGTGAACATAGAGCTAGCTGTCAGTCAGAAGATCTCTCTGGCACTTCTGCTGTACAATACCTTTCCAGCAAGCCTTAAAGCATATCCTACTATTGGTGCCTCCCTGCAACGCTGGGCCAAGTTAAAGAAAAGCTGAAAATGAACCCTTGCACAATTAAGATGACCCCATTGTGGGAAATGAGAAACTGTGTATTGATAAAAGACCTGTATATTGGAAGGTGGGAAGATAGGGAAGTTACTATGTTAGAGATATACTGGCCCCATCCTCTATGATAATAGATACTTTTGCTAATTTGCAAACCATGGTCACTCCTACCTCGGTTTCTGGAGATACCTGCAAATCTGAGTGCAACCAGGCATATATGTCCCACATACCAAAGGGAGAAGTGCAGATTATTCCTCCTGGTTAAAAAGGAAAAGGGCTGGCAAGTTCCATATATTGCCCTCTGAGACACTCTACCCAGTCAAACTGAGAAATCCAAGCAGAAATGGGAGAAGGCCTTGCATTTGGAGATCACAGATTTACAGTGGGAAGACTGTTGGAAAGGGGCTCAAAAGTATTTCACAGATACAAGAAGCAGAGTAATACAAAATAAGATCCTCCATTCTTGGTACCGTACACTGGTGGTACTACATAAGGCAGGGGTGTTGAGCTCCAATGTATGTTGGAGGTATAACTCCCAACCTGGAGACTTACTCCATATCTTCTGGTCTTGTCCCCTGATACAACGGATATGGGATCAGGTCTGTGAGATAGGGGTTAAAGTATTACAGAAATATGTTCCCGGTTCCCCTCTCCTTCTGCTCCTAGATATGAGAGCAGAAGCCCCCTACCTCCAAGACCTAGAACATCATTGGCTAGTCTTATGGGCCATGCAGGCCAAGCGACTCTTAATTTGTAGATGGAGAACTGCTGAGATTCCTAGTGCTCAAGAGCGTCTGTCCTCTATGGTGCAAATAGACACTATGGACGGACTCTCCCACCTGGCCCACAATTCCCTGGGAACCTATGAGAAATGTTGGACCCCCTTTACCAGATATGCCACCCACAAGACAGGGGTGGGTTGGGAATTCAATACTTAGGACTACTGCCTGGTATCTGATATGTAGTTATAGTTTTCTCTCTATTCACGTTTCTGAGACTATGTATCTGTGATGTGATGCTCTGTTATGTCCATGTGTAAGTAGTTATGTTGCATAGTATATAGAATGGTGATCCTTTGTGTTTGCTCTTACTCAGGATGTCAGAAGCCTAGACAGCACCCGAATCCGCAAAGAGAACTGCAATGTTATTTTATGGAGTATGGAAGCCTTGCCCCTCCGATATCTTAAGTTAGACACCTCATATACAGGGGTAAGTTCTCTTTTCTCTTGCTTTGATGTCTGAGTTGTCACTGTAACCAACAACTCCTTTCCAGCTTCCTGTTTTTTATGTTGGTGTTGATTGCTGTAAAAAGGAAAATGCTAATAAACAATTTAACAGTAAAAAAAAATTAAGTTTGACTAGAGAGAGCAGCATTTGATAATTGTTATGAAATGCTTCCATAAAGTTTGTTTGAAGTTTTAATTATTCCTGTGACTTAGTGGTAGTCATCTGCAATGTGGCACATCTGGACAGAATAGCATTATAGTAAACAGTTAGGGGTGGTTGTGTATGCAAATCAATGGAGTACAACATGATGTTGTTGTATCGTAGTTCAATGGCTGAGAATGCTGTTGTACCACAGTTTCAAGATCACAGAACGCTATTGTGCCACAGTAGTGATGTTATGTGTGGAAATCCACACCTCTCAAAAAGTTGTTGTACTGTACCACAGTTCAGAGGTCAAAGGATGCTCACGCCAACTTTTCTCAGTCCTGGTGCCCACACTGTGGACAAACCAAGAACAGTATCCTCCACACTGAACTCCTTAGTACCTTCCCACCCAGATGCCATTCCAGTATACCTGAAACAGTGATATATTATATTATAAAGCATTGTATTATTATAGTACATATAATCATATTAGTTTTACTTCACAAACATGTCCAGCGCTAAGTGCCAACTCCTGCCTGTTTCCATTTGGTTCTGATGCGCTTTGCCAGTTCATGCTATAGCCCCTGCAATAAGGAGTCAGTGTTCAGGATTGGATGTGTTTGTAAAGTCAATAAAATTAAATATACAATGGCAAGAAAGAATCCTGGATTCTGATTGGTCAGTGTGTGCCTGAGACAGTGATGATATTACAGTATAACATCACTGTCATTGAATAGCATTAGCTTTGTTGCCTGTATTCATAGAGCCTTTTTTCTTCTTCTCTAAGAAACTCACTAAATATCTACTAAAAACATTTTTTAAATGTTTTTTATTTTGTATAACATCAAGCCATTGTATAATAGCAATAAGGCACTCCAGGGTGTGTGTTATTGTGTAACAACGTCACTCCTGGGGTGGTGGAAGCACTCAGCTTCGCCTCGTGCTTCAACCCACCCCAGGAGTGATGTTACTACATGATAACACACACCTTGTCATGCCTTATTGCCTAAATATATAACTTTTAGGTACATATTGGTGTAGCAACTGGGTGGGTACTAAGCAGTTGCCAGTTGGGCACAGTGTGGGTTTTCTTAATTTTCAGAAAATTGGCAAACTTCCTCATCTGTGTGTGTGTGTGTGTGTGTTGTGCACATACATGTGTGTGTGCGGGGTTGGGGGACCAATTAAAAAATATGTGCTTCAAAAAGTAATATATGAACAACCTTGCACAACAAGTGTTTCCATCTTCTAGTTCAGATGACTTCAGAGACCTCTTGATCATTTTGCTCTTGAGGTTCCTATGCTGCCTCATCAGATCCCCCTGAACGGAAATACAGCCTTGTTCTGTATGGTTGGTGATACATTAATCTAAATATAGCATTCCCAAGATGCTGCTATGTTTTAAGTTGGGTGTGGTATTCTAACAAATAAGGATCTTTGACTGATTATGCTGCGGGCAGTGGAGAACTCGGAGAATTAAGATCTGAATTATACCAAGTACATGATGTAGGGAGTCTAATTCATATTGATTTTTTTTTTAATTGATTCAGTAGTTGAAAAACATAATAAGAAGGTCTGCACTAGGGCACAGAATTAGACAGCTGCTAAGTGACAAGCTTGGGGGATTCCCAGGCCCCCAGAAACTATTGCTTGATACTTTGTGATACTATTTGCGTGGGTAATGATTTATGTGCAGACCTGAGGGAGGGGCTTTATACACAGACCTGGTGGTATGGCTTTTTGTACTGTACTATACGCTACCTGGGTGACCACAGGTGGCAGTGCACTCCAGGAGCAGCTTGGGGGTTGGGAGATGACAGCAGATGATGCTCACTACATGCTTGCATGCAGGCTTATATGACGTCACATCCCCAGGCTGACATCTCAGGGGATGGGAGAAGGAGGAGGAAATTTGGCATGCCCAGGGTGGTGAGATGGATGGATTCCTTACAGGTCCTGCACTGGTAATGTGGCGAGCTCTCCCAGAACTGGATCTGATAGTGGTGATTGGGCCCTGCCACCCCTGTCATGGGAGGTAAGCTGTGATCAAAGCAATCAACCTCAGAGTGAAGGAAGTGAGAAACAGCAGGTGGAAAAAGAGGTAGTTATGGTTCTCTAATGAAGTTGCCATGGTGGTGAAGGAAAAAAGGTTGGCATTTAGGAGGTATAAGGAAACACGGGGGAGGACAGGAAGGTATACCAAGTAAAACAGAGGGAAGCAGAAAGGCAGTGAGGTGAGCAAAGGCACAGACAGAGACAAAGGATAACCAAAGAGGTAGCTAAAGGGGATATAACTTTCCTCAGATGCATAAGTGAGAAGAGAAAAGCAAAGGGAGGGATAGTGAGGATTAGAAGGGTGAAAGGGGGAGACTGCACAGAAGAGGACCAAGAAAAAGGTGACATCCTGAACAAGTACTTCTGCTCAGTCTTTATAGACGGGGGGACAGACCACCATGGAGTAGCAGAAACAGGGAGTGGTGGTGAATGCAAGTTCATTTTCAATGGAAAGAGTCTGAAAGGGACTTGCAGCTCAGAAGGTGCACAAGGCTATGACACCA
The DNA here is from genome assembly GCA_016271365.2 of Neoceratodus forsteri. Taxonomy (NCBI): domain Eukaryota; kingdom Metazoa; phylum Chordata; order Ceratodontiformes; family Ceratodontidae; genus Neoceratodus; species Neoceratodus forsteri. The sequence goes on from JADMNL010000027.1 coordinate 13,678,007, forward strand.
GACAGGATACAACCAAGAATATTAAAAGAACCCGGGGATGTGCTAGTCACCCCACTGACAGCCTTGTTCAATAGTTCACTGGAAAAAGGCATGACTCCAGAAGACCAGAGAAGAGATGACGTAGTCCCTCTACATAAGAGTGGAAGCAGGGAGGAGGCTAGCACCTGAAGGTCTGTTAGTCTTACTTCAGTGGTGGGGAAAGTAATGGGAACCCAGCTTAAGGAAAGACTGATATAGAATCATGAATCCAGTGGGATGCAAGGCCACAGGCAGCATGAACTTATGGGGGAAGGTCCTACCGAATGAATCTGATAGATTTCTTTGAATGGGAGACCAGGGAAATAGATCAGGGGAGGGCTGTTGATGTGGCCTCTCTGGACTTTAGCCAGGCATTGGACACTGTGCCACACAGGAGGTGGATAAAGAAATTGAGCAGCCAAGAGGTAGGAGCTAAAGTAATGAACTGGGTTAGAAACTGGTTAACAGATAGGAGACAGAGGGTGCTGGTTAATGGTATTCACTCTAATGCTGGGATAGTGACCAGCAGGCTGCCACTGGGCTTGGTACTGGGACTGGTCCTCTTCAGTGTCTTCTTAGGTGACATTGCAGAAGAACTAGAAAGGAAGGTATGCCTTTCTGCAGATGGTACCAAAATCTGCAATGGGTGCAACACTCGGGCAGGGGTACAGGGAGTGCACAGGGATCTTGAGAAATCCAAATAGTGAGCAAAAGTGCGGCAGTTGGAATTCAATGCCAAAAAGTGTAACATCATGCACCTAAGGATTAGGAACCTAGGAGCAGAGTATAGGATGGGGGGTACTGACAGTCACTAAATGGGAAAGAGACCTTGGAGTTATCATAACTGATAATGTCTAAGTGGTAGGGCAGTGTGACAAAGAAGCGGGTAGGGCTAGTGGGATGCTGGGATGCATACGGAGGGGTAGCTCCAGCAGGAGGAGGGAGGTGGTGTTGCCACTATATCTCTTGCTGGTGAGACCCCACCTGGAGTACTGTGTCTAGCTTAAGAGGCCATACCTCAGAAAGGATATAGACTGGGCAGAGGCAGTCCAGTGGAGGCCAACTGAAATATTGCAGGGGTTATACATGGAGAAACTGAGGGATCTCAACATGTACAGCCTGGAAGACAGACAAGAGAGGAGGGAGACATGATAGAGACCCTACAAATACCTCACATGGGTGAACAGGGTGCATGAGGGAAGTCTCTTTCAAATGGGAAAGAGCACCAGGACCAGGGGCTACGTGATGAAGCTGGGGGAAGTACAGTAGTTTAAGAGAGATGTGAGGCATTTTTTTTCACTGCCTGGAACAGACTGCCAGCTGAAATGGTGTAGGCTAGAAACAGTTGTGGGCTTCAAGCATGTGTGATAGACATGGGGGTATATTACAAAATAAGCAGGGAGACAGGAAGGTCTTCAGAGATCAGCTATGGTCTGCAGAAACAGATTAGACAGGGAATGTCTGTGCAGACTGGATGGCCCAAGAGGTCATTTTAGACAGATAAATTCTATGTTTCTATGGGGCAGATAGAGAAGACCAGGTAAGTTTATGATACATGACAGAGTTGGGGGTAACCTGGATGGGGCGGGTGCAGGCCTACCTAGAAGGGGATAAAGAAATAATGTAAAAAAAAAAAAAAAAGAATTCCAGGCTGCTGTTGAAACAATCAGGGCTCAAAATCCTCTATGCCCACCTTAACGATGGCCCTGTCTTACAATGAAGTCAGTCGACTTCATGCATTTCATACAAGTTCTGTAACTGGATCTCACCAGACATTTAATGTATTGACATTTGACAGTGTTGAATTTGTTTTCCTTCATAACTTTTTATTTAAAGCATTTTCCAGTACAAGGTATACAATACTTTATACGCAACAAATGAAAATACAAACACAACACCAAAATAATTTGACTAAGTAATGATCTAAAGTTTGCTACTATATCAAAAGTTTCTAGTTTTTCTTGGTACACGTGAAGACGGCAAGGAAAAAATGGGAAACGTCAAAAGAGCGAAGATTATTGCCAAATGATAAATTCAGCGATGTCTCTGCACCCCCTCCCCAAGGTCCGCTCCCTCTGGAGTTAGTATATTTAGAAAGAGGGGTGGGGGTGAACTCCCCACATGGAGGGTGCTTGGGGTGCAGCCCCCCCCCCGCAAAAAGAGACATTGCAGAATTTCCCGTTCGGCATTATCTACTGTATCTGCCCTTTTGACGGTTGCCTCATTTTTCTTAAACAATGATACCAGTAAGTGGTGAAATGTAAAGTTCATTACTCAGACAAGTTCTTTTCACAATTAAAACAAACATTTAACTTAAAATGACTGAAATATAATGTATAGGGACAGCCTGGCCTTTTCTAAGTATTTTCACAAAAAACACAATTTGCAGTTTGTCAGTCCCTGTGTATTAGTAGGGTTCACTGATTTAGTATCAGAAAAATGATACAAATGTTGAAAACCAGAAATTGGGATTGACAGTGAAGAGAGATGGGAAAAAGCAATGCTGAGAAGTATACAGATAATGGAAAAAACATAAGGGGTAATTGTAATACCTGTCCCAGAGCAGCATGGTATTTCCATTTGTACTTTCATAAACATGAGGGTTTCAACTATTGCAATAGAGAAGACATTGCTCAGATTTCAAGTGTTTTTCAGAGTTTATAACACTTCTACATATTCTAGCCAAAAAGTTAATATAAAATGTTTTCGTCTACCCCCAACTGACCTAATAGTGTTTTTGTTTATGACATCATAGTGATTGATTGTGATGTCACAACCCCAGCAAATGTGAAACCATTTGAGGACAGTTAGAATCATTTTATAAAGACAGTGCAATAACTACTGCATTATGTAAAACATGACAAAAACATGGCAACATAAAAACACTAAAAAAACACTGTTATTAAATACAGATGTTAACAATATAATAGTTGTAAGCCTTTAGTTTGCTAGCTACTAGCTACTTGATCCTTGAAGGAACATTGCCATCCATAGCAAGCCTTAACAGGTCTTCCCTTCCACTTATTTCCTTCATTGGTACAGATAATCGGATACAATATTTACAATTATATAAGGACATTTTACCTTGAGTTTCCTTTTCTAAAGGCCATTTTCAGAAAAACATCCTTGGCCCCTTCCTGAATCACTAGCTCTTATTTTAACTCTCCTACACCAGTGTCTCATCTAGTTTGATGTTGCTCCTTGGACTTTTGGGCCCAGATATTCAGAAATGCACCAAAGGCCGGCGCAAGGCCAGCGCAGCGCAAATCCGATGTGCTGTGGTGCAACAGGAGCCATATTCAGAGATTGCGCTGGTCACACTGCGCCAGTTCCACCCGACTAAATATGGACTGTGGATATGCCATGGCACAACCACGGATGCACCATGGTGCAACCAGAGGTGCGCCATGGTGCAAACACAGGTGTGCTATGGTGCAGACAGATAAGCCCCAGGGCAGCCGTGGGAACAGAGCAACAGAGGGTGGCATGGCACAGAGAGGTGACCCAGGGACAGAGCCAGGGAAGCACAGTGTCAGGCCACAGGAGGCCACCACCAACTGGGCACAGCAGGGTGCACACAGGCACCCAGACCCCCACCCCAGAACACAACAGTGGCACAGACAGTAGGCAACAGGAGGTGCCAATGGTGAACAGAGGACCACCAAGGGGGCCCCCTGCAGGCTGCAGGCCATGCCCCCCGACACACCCAGACCAGAGCAGGTCTCACCCAGGACCACGCAGCCAAGCACACACACACACTACACACCCCTGACAGCCACACCATGGGCACCCCAAGGCAGAGCCCCCGACCAAGGGGAGGGACAGCACCACAGTGGGACACATCTCAGAACACAGCAGTGAACCACAGAAGCACAACACATGCCCTGACACATGCATACCACACGGACAGGCACTGGGCCACTGCAGCATGACTCCTCATGCCACCTGCAAAGCAGACACAGACACAGGCAGGTATGTCAAAAGACAGATATACTGAACATCAACTATATACAATAGAAGGGTGTGGGGGAGGGTAGGACAGTGAGGGAATGGGATAGGGAACAGGCTGTACAGTGGGAAGGGGAGTGGAGGGGGAGGTATAGCTGGGGAAACAGGGAAATTCAGGGCCTGACTAGTGGCGGCCACAGCCTGCCACTGCCCCTTGCAGTCTTCGCTGCCTCCCGTCCACCAGCAGCATCCTGCAGACCGGCAGCACCGCCTCCATGGTCATCGAGGCGATGAGTATCAGTTGGCGCAGTAGCCGGCAGTAGAGGGGCCTCCTGCACCACCACCAGACACCTAGGACAAGGGACATGACAGGTGATCAGTGCAATGTCCCAAGAAACCATACCCATTCACAGTGCACAATGGGCAGCAGGATCACACCCCCCCCATAGGTCCCGTACAGGCCACCCGTGGGGGGGGGGGCAATGCCTGCCAGCAATGTGGCACACCACATCAGTGCACAGCAGTGGTCCCTGCTGCACAGTGGCCACCCGACTGCACTATGGCAGTCACATGGCACAGTGCTCTGGCAGCACCACAGCAACGTCAGTGATGGCTGGGTGCACACCCACCCCAACAACAGCTGACACACGAGTCCAGTGGATGCACCACAGTGGTGGGCACCATGCACAGTGTGACACACACAGCTGCCATGGCACACGGCACAGGCGGCCATGCCCACACCCACACCCCTGCCAACCCCCATGGATGGTGCAAATGACTATGTCAGTGCCTGCCTGCTCCCTGTAGCCCCACTGGTGCTGGAGCCGCTCCTCCACTGCCGTCCTGCCACCACTGCTGCTGCCCTTCTCCTGTTTCCAGGCTCTAGGAATGGAACAAAGACAGGTACAGATCAGTAACCAACCACAGCGGCTGCCCACCACCCCCACCCCTGTGCACAGGGTGAGCCCCTGCCCAACAAGTCCCACACAGAAGCATCACAACGCAAGCGGTGGAGGGTGATGCCACCCCACAATGTGCACAATGGCAGTACACCACCCTGTAGGGCATGCCAGGCAACCTGGCCAATACCACAGTTCAGTACCAGGGCACACATGCATTACAGGCCTACTCACCTGGCTGTGGCACAGCCCCATGCCTGACATGCACCTCCAGCCTCCTCAGGTGCTCTGGGTCCCTCCGCGTCAGGTCACCATAGCGGTGGTAACACTGCTATCCCATTCTGGCCACCCTGTGTGCTGCAGCAGTGTGGCAGCAATGTCCTGCCACACCAATACTCGGGGCTGCTGCAGTGGCACCTGTCCAAATAGTTGGGGTGCATGGGGTGGATGCAGGTGACAAGGTTAACCAATTCAACCTGCGTCCTGTTGGCTGCCCATGGTGCTCTCTGCTATGCCATGCTGCAAGTGTGAGCCGGGGTGCAAAATGGTGGCGGTGAGCGCATGTGGCCACAGCATGCACCAGATGCATGGGCCGAGAGGACATGTGCTGTGTCCACCCATCACGCAGTCTCAAAGATGCGTGGCATGGGCGTGGCTAGATGGGGGCCACAGGTGTGGGGGTCACCATGGGCAGAGGTTACAGCAGGGGTCATGTTTCAGCCGTCGCACAGTGCGCACATGCACAATAGCAGGCCTGGTGCACCATGCGCCTTGGCCCCCATTGCACAGTCAGCACACATGGTGCAATTGGTGACATTAAACCATCCAGCGCATGCGCACTGTGGTCCTGTGCACCATGTATGTGTTCGCATTGCGCCGCAACTTGCTCTGGAGCAAACTCATTGTGCAGAGAGCAAAACCGCGATATTCAGCTGCCACATGCAAATGAGCTCATCAGCCAATGCATGGCACACTGGGGGAATTAGCATGTCATTACCATTGTGCCAAAGCTCATTTACATGCAATGAGCTATAAAAGCACCGTGAATCAGCACAGGCCATGGACCGGTATTGCATCCTTTTGAGGTAAGTTGCGCATGCTGCTGTAGCACACTGGGCCCAGCCAGCACAGTAGGGGGGACAGAACAGAGTGCTGCTGCCACTGACACACTGTGCTGTCCATGTCCACAGGAAGCAACATGTCGGAACTTGAGGAGGGTGAGGAGCGTGGGCCTACTCGCAAGCGCAGGCCCAATTTCACTAAGGCAGAACCAGAGGCCCTGTTCAAGGCCTACCTCAACAGGAAGCCTCTTTTGAGTGGTGGCACGGGCACATCACACCACAGGCCAGTGCTGGGGCCTGGAAGGAGGTGGCGGAATGTGTGAACCAGCAGGGCAGCCACCAGCGGTCAGTGCAGGAGTGCCGCAAGAAGGTGGTCATGGACAAGAGGCACATAAAGGAGAAGGTGGCGGCCATTCGTGCGTCCCAGAATGCCACCAGAGGGGAGCCTGCAGATGCGCCACCATGAGCCACAACACCATGGAGGGTGTGCCTGGAGGAGGATTCCAGACGGGTGACAGCCCATCACTGCATGGTACGTATGTCAGCCATGCACAGCCGGTGGCACAGAGGGTGCGTACACGAGCATGCTGGCATGCATGCTGCCACCATGCATGTCCTGTGCATGTGTGTGTGCAACAATGCGCATGCCATGCTGCCGGACACATGCAGTGGCTGTTTGGGGGGGGCACATGTGGGCATTGCATCACTGACACACCTTTATTCTCTTTCAGCACCAGCACACCTGCATGTGGAGGATGGGGCACTGACAGCAGCCGTGGATGCAGGAACAGCCCCAGAAGACCAGCCATCCACCTCCACAGGCATCCAGGGGCCTGATAGGCTGCAATACACCACCACAGTCCAGGCGGATATCCTGGGCATGGGGTCAAATGAGGCCCTGGACGTGTTCCTGTGGAATGCCAGTCTCGGTATCCTCTGCATGGAGACACAAATCGGGGTGGGGTCCAATGCCAATGACGACATCACCATCATCCTGGACAGCATGGGCGATGTTGTGGGGGAGACGCCCATGCCAGACACCAACACAGGCAGCACACCCAGCGACCTGACAGCGGGGGAACAGATACCTGCTGCCACTGCGGGTGCAGCTGTGTGCATTGCCACGGCTGTGCCATGTGGTGGTGGTGGTGTGGCTGTGCAGGCGCTGGGCGGCATTAAGCAGCCAGACAGGCAATGGCAGCAGACTGCAGGTGCCACAGGGCAGCCGGAAGCTGGGTCCACCACCAGGGTGCCAGCTAGGGACATACCCCATGAGGACCCCACTGTGCAGCATCCACCTGAGAAGGGGGCTGCACAGCATGCCCAGTCACCACAGGAGGGTCAGCATCCCACCTGGGATCCCCAGGATGCCGACCCACTGGCTGAGCACACCCATTTACTGTGGACCTCCGTAGAGCAACAAGTGCAGCTTGCCACTGGGGTGCATGCACTGTGCACAGAGGTGTGCCAGTTGGCCAAGCAGCGCAAGAGGGGCACTGCGCAGCTCCTGGCAGGGATGCAACGCATGCAGGAGGCCACAACTGCATCCCTGGATCGCATTGCCAATGCGATCATGGATGGCTTTGCGATGCTCGATGCCACAGGGCGTGGCCAGCCACCACAGACCCAACGCAGCGCACTGTCCACCCCATGATCCTGGTGTCAGGCGACACCCACACTGTCAATGCCGGGATCTGATGTTGGCATACCAGGAATGCCTGAGGCAGGCCTATTTGGGCACCTACGCACCCCAACGTGGACCCAGTCTCGGTCCCGTGGTTCAAACCCTGGGGGGCTGTTGCAAACACCCCCTGTGGCTGCCTCTGTCTGTCTGTCTGTCTCTCAATTGCTCTGTCTCTCTCTCTCTCTCTCTCTCTCTCTGTCTTTCTGTCTGTCTTTCTTTGCTTCTTTCTTTTTTCCGTCTCTCTCTCTCTCTCTCTGTCTTTCTTTTGCTTCTTTCTTTTTTCCGTCTCTCTCTCTCTCTCTCTGGCCTGGCACAAGTGCTGTCTGTGTGCTTGTGCCCTGTATTTATAGGCTCAAGTCTGCTCAGTGCATCTCGGATTTGCTCCGCAAGTTGAATATCATACTGTGCTGCACTTGAGCCAGCATTCATTATCATTGTGTATTGGCGCAATGAGATTTTCGCTTCGCACTGGCTCCTGCTGAATATCGCTCTTGGCACAAGTCCACACTTGTGCTGGCACAACTCAGTTGCGCAGCTTTGAATATCCGAGCCTCTGTGTATTCACAATTATTTCCTTAAGCAACAGAGTCCTTTTTGAGGAGAAAAACACCCCACAGTGCCTATTTATTGTCCCAAAAGTATTTTTGAAGTTTCACAATGTGTAGCTCATTTGCCATCTGATAGCTATCATTCACAGTGCCTCACCGTTGCTCCCTGATTGGGGATTTTGTTGACTGAGCCTCACCATTCCTCCCTAATAGTATTTTTTTTTAATTGTGCTCTGTTAAAAAAATATCTTTTTCAGAAGTGCACAAAAACAGTCATATATTAACTACAATTATTTTTAGGGATGTGAATCAGGACAAGCATCGTAATTGTTTCCACAATCACGGAGGTAAAATAAGTTGAATGTATTAAACTCATATCCTTGCTTCAAGTTTAAAAGAAAGCGTGCTTTATACAGTCACAACTAATTGTCACTTTTATCATTCTGTCTCCCCTTGAATTGTAATACAATGTGGTTCTGTACTGAAATGCTTAATATTATATGTCAATGTCTTACAAAACGGGATCTACTGAACCCTTCTTTTTACTCTTCATTTTCAGGCTTCTGGTGTTCAGCCAACTCCTTGTTCTGTCCTGCCTCCATGGAGCAAAATCTGTTCTATTGCCTAATACATGCAGCAACCTGCAGTCCATCTGTTATCGAATACTTTAGTCTGAATTCTAGCAGATATGTTATTTTCTCCATTCTATACATGTTAATAGCACACACTGCTCCACCAATGGAGCAATTGTCTGAAGCCAGTTTCTTGTTAACATTTTGTCCCTGCTAATGGGGTGGACAGAATGAGAAGAGATCTGGATAAACTAGCAAAATGGTCAGAAGAGTGGCAACTGGGATTTAATGCAAAGTGCAAGATCATGCACATAGGGAAGAGAAACCCTGAAGCCACCTATAGGCTGGGAGGGGAGTTGCTGGCATTCACAAAGGAAGAAAGAGACTTGGGCATCATCATCACTGATGACCTGAAATCATCCAAGCAGACCTCTAAAGCAGTAGGTAAGGCTAGGAGATGTTAGGGTGTATTAGTAGGGGTATCACAAGTTGTAAGAGGGAGGTAATAATCCCTCTTTACCAGACACTGGTTAGGCCCCATCTGGAGTACTGCATACAGTACTGGAGGTCACACCTTCACAAGGACATTAACCAAATGGAGGCAGTCCAGAGAAGGGCAACCAAAATGGTGCAGGGACTGCATCAGAAGACATATGAGGACAGATTAACGGAGCTCAATATGTATACCCTTGAGCAAAGGAGGGAGAGAGGTGATATGATCAAAACATTCAAACACCTTCAGGGCATTAACAAGGTGAAAGAGTCTAACATGTTTAAATATAAGAAAAAGAACAGGACAAGAGGACACAGCATGAGATTAGAGGGAGGCCGATTAAGGGGGAATGTGAGGAAATTCTTTTTCACAGAAAGGGTGGTGGATGCATGGAACGGTCTACCTCAGGATGTGGTGGCTATGAATACAGTGCAGGCTTCAAATAGGCATGGGATAGGCATAAGGGAGCAATACAGATGAGTATGAATAGGTAGGCCATTGACAGAGCAAAGGCTGATGGCACATTTATAAGGTAGAAAAAGAAATGGACAGACTAGATGGGCCTTGAGGTCCTTATCTGCCATCAACTTCTATGTCTATGTGTTTCTCTGTAATAACATTAAAAATAGCAGATATTTTTGTATTGTGGTTGTTATTTTGTCAGGGAACATTGTTCATACAATTAATTGCAATGTGAATTGTTTTATTTTAGGTAGCACTATATTTATTTCAGTCTGGACATTGTGCCAGAAAGAGTGGAGACACTGACACTCCCAAAACACCTGGGTTTGATTCGCTAGTTAATGGCCACAATTACACCAACATCTGGAAGTGGCATACTGGACTGTTATTACTGGTCTTTTAAAAAAATCTAATAGTCAATTTCTAAGCAAATTCATGCCAAATATGCAACGCTGTAATTTTATACTGTACTGAAAGGGCTTGTTCCTAGTCCACCTCTGAAATGAGAGTTTGAATTTCTGTTTCCCAATATGCCCTAGTGTTTTCTAAAGACACCATAAGAGTGTGGTTGTGGGCCTTGTAACAAACTGAAATAAAATGTTCTGGCAACTGGCCCTGTCTTGCTATTAGAATATCAGTGATGGGCAGGGATAAAAGTCCAGAGCATCCCTTCTCAGACCTATCATCTGGACAAGGAAGTGAAGAGCCTGAAGGTACCTATAAAAGTCTGAGGACAGAAGGGTGAACTCTGTCTTTAATTGATCAAAGGATTTCACAATTCCCTGCTGATAAAATTGTGATATGTAGTGGAGTTCCATTAGGCTCCAGTGCTGAAACCTATCATCAGGTCTCAGAAGGGGGAATGTATTGTTATTGGTCACAGTTTGCAAGTAAATGTGATCCTGAAGTGGAAGAATTTGTTTGAGTATTTGACCCCAAACTCTCGGATATGACTGTATAAAACTAATTAATTATTGTTGGAGAAGGCAGGGGTGAAGCAAATGGGCTGTATCCAAGTCTGGAAAAATGCCCTAATTTCTATATCCTTCACATGTCCCTGGTACAGGGGGGGTCTATCCAGGAACGTATTTACCAAATTTCTGTAGCCTCGTGATAGGACTGTAGGTGAGGGAGATCAAGACCCAGAGAGCAAGGCTCCCTTTGGACTTAGACAGCTGCAATTTCTTGTAGGCCATGCAAGCTGGCCTTCCTCCCCAAAACAAACCTGGTGATCAACTTGTTCCATTAGTTAAACTCACCAGGTGTAGGGGTAACTGGTAATGCCGGAAAGAAATGCAGCAGTCTGGGAAGAGATGTCATCTGCATTGCATCCACGTTACTGATATGGAACAGGGGTAATATCTATCATCATTGTAGGTCCGCTGCCAAATTAGTTGTAAGTGGAGCATACTTTACCTCACTTACTTGAGCAGTATCTTGTGGGGTATGCACTCCCCAAGTACTTCACAGGTTGCTGACCACATTAGAAGCAGTACTGGGTTTTCAGTAAATCTGGGGGATTATATGATAGCTGGATTACTGCCATTTTGTCTGGATTTAATTGGTATCCTGCCAAGGTTTCAAACCTGTGCAGAGTCCCAGACAGCTATTGCTCTGGGTCCATGAGGTAGACCAACAGATCATTGGCATAATAAGCCATTTTATGCTCCCAGCCTCCAACCACAACCCTTTTGATACATACCTGTCTTCTGAGATATTCTGCAATGAGCTCTGCATAAAGGGCAAACTGTGATGGAGATAGAGGGCAACACCGTCAGGGTTCCAGGACTAGTTTAAATTTGGTCGCGAAGGATCCATTGACCTTCACCATTGCTTTGGGGGTGGTCTACATCCCAAGTATGATGTCTTGGAATTGTTGGGGAAGCCAAAGCTGACAGAGTGCCAATGAGAAATCTCCATAGCACCCTGTTAAATGCCTTCTCTGCGTCCAGCCCGAGGATCATTGTGGGAGTCTGGGATACCGTCACTGCTATAGTATTGAGATGTTTTTTTTGATCTTATCTTGGGTTTGAAGTTTTGGGATAAATCCTGCCTGGTCTGAGTTTATGAGCTGGCTGAGTACCCCATCCAGTCTCCACCATAAACAGTTTATAGTCCACACTGAGGACCGAACTAGGTCAATAAGATTACCAGCTGGTGGCATCATTTCCAGGTTTTAAAATGGCTGAGATGTTTGCATAGTGCCAGGAGACTGGAGGGGCACCTCCTTTTAGTACCTCTTGAAATATGGCCAGAAGTGGCTTGGATAGAGTTTCTGTAAACAATTTCGTAAAACTCAGTACCAAAGCCATCTGGGCCCAGGCTTTATCCTGCCTTCAATTTTAAGATACAGTAGCTCTCGTCAGCTCTTCTCCCAGCATTGGTCTGCACAGTTGTTGCCCCTGTTGTTCACTAAGGGTGGGAAAAGGGAGAGTTCTAAAAAAACACTTCATATTCCCCTGATTGGGCTTCAGAGGGAAAGAGGGGAGGAATACAGTTTTTCCTAATAATTTTTAAGCACTTGTAGTATTCCTTCTGTTTTATGAACTAAGGTCCTGTGAGAGGGATCACGCAATTTTAAAATAGCGGTGTTTGCCCTGCTGCCTTAATCTATAGGTATGGACATTTGTAGCCCTAGCAGAACCCTCGTAGTATCTCTATTTCAAGTAGTGTAATGCTCCTTCAGTTTTATAATTAAGCTCATCCTGGATGTTCTGCTTTGTTTTAGTAATTTGAGGCAGCAAAGATGAGTCTCCATGCTTATGCATCTCCTGCAGGAATGCCAGTGCCTCTGTTAGGGTCTCCATGTGCTTTTCCCTTTTTTATTTGTTTGCGAGCACAGAAAGCTATTATTTCAGTTTCAAAGTGTTGTGATGTCTGGGCCAGAATTTTCTGAGATAATGAGCGGAATTTTTTCTGCTAACAGCTGCCTAACAGCAGGGTCATTTAGGGCACTGGAATCAAAGCTCCTTTGGGTGGCTCAGTTCTGAAGCCCCAAGGCTAGAGCTAGGGTGACAGGAGTATGACCGAATAGTAAAACTGAGCCAATTTCACATTTTTCTACTATACTGTGATGCTCCACTTTCATGAGGAAATAATCTAGCACCAAATAGCTTCCATGTGGATGTGATTAAAAGTAGTTACGGTCATGGGGGTACAGTTGTCGCCTTCACATGTCTATCAGTCACATCTCTTGCAGTGTCCTTTTACAGTACCTCTGGGTTGCTGTGAGCTTGTGAGGGTGAGTAGTAGCAGTGTCTCTCAAGGCATCTATTAATAAATTGTCAGGTTCCCTTTTTGTAGTTCAAGTAATTTATCCTGAAGGAGTTGTGTAGAGGAGGCATTAGTCTCTGGGGTACATAGAGGGATACCAGGGTCACCGTCTGGCCCTGTAGTGATCCTACCAACATAAACAGTCCTTCCTGTCAGAGTAGGTTGATTATATCTATAAGTGTGATGTCAGTATACCTACACCTCTGTGGTGGCCATTCTAATAAGAGGAGAAGATCACCAATTGGAAACCAGATTTACCTAATTTAGTATGTTCCATGAGGGAGAGATGAGTTTCTTTAATAGAATTATACCAGGTTCAGCCTCTTTTAATATAAGACAGGGTTTTGGATCTTCTTATGAGATTCCCCAATTCCTTATAATTTTGTGACCAGATTCGGACTTCTGTATTGGAGCCCATCATCCCACATATGGTCTATAATCCTGCAACCCCTCCTCCCCCCACACACACACATACATACACACTCACCTGACATGGGAGTCTCCGTTATTAAACCACCTCTCTCCAGTAATAGTATGTGGCTGTATTCCCAGTGTCATCTCCAACTCCGTACCACCTAACAAGAAACTGCTTTTCCTCTCTTCTATTTTAAGAACAAAACCAAAGGGCCAACTAGACCAGATAACCTTGTAATCTGGAACCATAAGTGGGATAAACTTTCCCAAGCATAGGGAAAAAAACAAGTGCTGAGACACCCTTTTCCTGCACTGTGACCTCCAAGGTAGGGGCTCCTTATGTCTGGATCCCTGAAGCTCCCCAGAAATAGCAGCTGTACAATCAGATCCACTGGATTTGAAGGTAAAATGCATAGTCAGTGCTATGCAGGCCTTTGGAAGAGAGACAGTTTCCCTCCTGTGGGGAGGAGCTACAAAGTAGACCTCCACCTTCACCTGAGGTGACAAGACTAGAAACACAAAGAAAAGAAAACAAGCATCTGTCAATGCCGGATGTTTGCCATGGGTTGTGTGTGTGTGTGTGTGTGTGTGTGTGTGTGTGTACTGGGAAGGTGGTCCTGGCTGTCTGTTCCTGTACTGTCAACTGTCTGACCACATGTGGATGTTCATGGACAGGGAGGAAACTAGCACCAGTCCACTAGCCAAATGCTACTAGATTTTCTTTCAGGGATAGTAAAAAATCTTTTTAAGTAGCCAGGATGGCTTGTACTGAAAAAGGTAATATTTCAATAAGTAGATCAGCTGGGCCAGTAGAAAAGTCTGTGGGGCCAGTGGATTTTGCAAGTCACTACCCTGCTGGCTAGTAGCTACAAAACTTAATCTGACCCCTGCATGGATCGCCTAAGATGGGATTTTTTTTTATTCTATTTATTCTCCCCTAGCAGGCTATTGGTAAGGACTCAATCAAAAAGGGAATGTTTGCCAGATTTAATATTGAGCCTGGTGAGTTCAGTTATTAATTGAGATAGGTGGGTTTCAGATACAGAGATGTGAGTGTACCAGCTCCTGAACCCAACCAACGGATATAGAAATTCCCACATAACACCAAGTCGGGGGAAGGGGAGGCTAGACCAAGACAAAATAAGGGAAGGGAGAGACAGATGGGGGAATTAGGGTGGAGTTAGACACAGCCTATGGTAAGTTTCTTTCCTTGGCCCAGGGTGATTTGTACGTAAACAAACATATGAGGAGAGGCTGAGCTAACTGAACATGTACACCCTGGAGGACAGAAGGGAGAGGTGGGATATGATCAAAACCTTCAAGTACCTTAAGGGCATAAACAGGGTTGCTACGGAGGGCATCTTTAACTTAAAAAAGGAGGGTACAATAAAGGGACATAACTTTAAGTTGGTGGGGGGTAGATTCAAGAAGAAAATGAGGCACTTGTTCACTGAAAGGGTGGTGAAGCAGTGGAATCCGCTACAGGAGGAGGTGGTGACAGCAAAAACGGTGGCCTGTTTCAAGAGGGGATGGGATAGGGTGATGAAGAGGATTAGGAGTGAAGGGGGCTCTATTGGGAAGGGGTTAGGAGAGGGGAATGGGAAGGTGAGAGATAACTCTGGGTGGAGTTGTGGAGGGGGCAGCTCCGGGGAAGTAACTGTGCTGTGCACTGAAGTAGATGTAATAGAGCATTACAGCCTTTTTCTGCTGGCAGTTTTGTACATTCACATGTAAATTCAGCCAATATAGCATTCACCTCGCTGCAGCATAAACATTCTCATGCTGTGTCCATGATAGCATAATGACTGCAGGAGCCCCAATATAAACAAAAATGAGGTAATGGCAAAGAAGTAAGTATGCTGTTAAAGTACACACAGAAGCAAAACCAACAACCACAAAGAGTATATATATAACATGTGACGCAACAAAAGTGATGTGCATCTGTCATGTCCTAATGCAATTACTGTTTTCACAATTTGTTTTGCTACAGTCTCACCCTAATTTCACAAGCTTCTGTTTAGTCATACCCAATGGGAGTTGGGGAAACATGACTGCCCCGATGGAGGTGGGGAACCTTGGTGAACAATGGCTGGCAGGTAGGTGCCATTGTATGTCAGGGCTGTCTGGTAAGGGAGAATTAAGAAAATTAACAGGAAAAAAAAAACACAGAAAACAACAAACACACAGCATCATTGTGCATACCTGATGCACCCAGTCGACAACATCAACTCTTCATACTGGTTCCTCCATCATGACATGTGACCTCCAAGATTATGGTACAGAAATGGACAGCACAACCAACATGACAGGGATTTGGAGTACACTGTTCTCTGTATACACATGTATACTCTCTCTACACTCTGTCATGATCCCAATAAGGGGGCCCACTGTACAGGTTACAGCTGTCTCCCATCAAGTGGTATGGAGGGCTGATGTATCTGGGGACCAGGTGGCAAAGAACTGCCAACTAGGGGAGAATAAATAGAATAAAAAAGAGAAATCCCATCTTGAGCTGATCCATGCAGGGGTTGAAATTAAAAAGCTAGTGTACTGCCTAAAACTAATATTAGATTTTAAAAGTAACCAGCCAGTACCTTTTATATCTGAGGTACTTTTCCTTTTCCCTTTGTTTAATTAGAAGATCGTTTACCTAATGTTAGTAGGTGTGATATGTGGAATAGCTCTTAGCCTGGCAACTGGCATATCTAGCTCTCTGCCCCCCACCGCATCATCAGCATTGTTGCCTCACTGACTATGACATCACCGTTGCTTAGGAACAGCCATTCAGTGACTGCCAGATCATTCGCTTGTGATGTCACTTTCAGTGAGATCACCATGCTGATGACATAGTGGGGGATGATACAGATAAATAAGTCAGCTGACAGGATAAGAACTGTTCCACACATCTAGCACAATATTATCACATATAACTTTCTAATGAGCAAAAGAAAAATACTTCAGCAATGAAAAGTTACAACTGACTACTTCTTAAAATTTGTATCATTTTCCTGTCTGTTTGCTTTGGCTCCACTAGCTCTTTAAGTTTTGCAGCCACTAGCCAGCAGGGCTAGTGACTTGGAAAATCCATTAGCCCCACAGACATTTCTGCTGGCCAGCTGATGTGCTTACTGAAATATTACCTTTTCTAGTACAGGCCCTCAAGACTACGAAAAATATTTTTGACTATCCCAAAAGAAAATCTAACAGTGTGATATGTTTTACGATGAAAAAGCGCATATGAACAGACAACTTTAAACCTCCACTGTAAATGAAAAAACATTAATTTACTACAGCACCAATCAGAGCTGGGCCAGAGAGATATGAGATCAAACACAAGGCTAGCTGCTGGAAGCTTAAACACTCAGTTTCTGGTTTATACTGCAGCAACTATAAAATAGAGGGATACTGCATGCTACTAGCTACAACTTGAAGTGCATAAATGCTGTTACGAATATAAACATATAGCATGGATGTTACTGAGGCTTGTAAAAACATATAGGCTGCATGGATAATCACCTTTAGCAGTGAGTAAATACCATTTGCCAACAGTGTGAGAGAGAGAGGAGAGAGAAAGAGAAAAAGAAAGACACACATACACACATTACTTTTAACAGCTGGTGTCTCTGGATGCTTGGAATTCCTAAGCCAGTCTGAAAAGGAGAGGTCGACATGCTGAGCAGCTACATCAAAGGAGACAGCAAACCCATGTTTGGGTCGGCTTTTTGTTTTGAAGTAGACACAATTTCCACTCACCAAGCTAAAACTTTGTCATATTTAGACTGGCTGATAACTGGTCTGGCATAGACTTGCTCATTAAACCATGCTCTGCATTGGAGAGCAGCATCACGCCCCTCAAAAGCCACTATCATAAGAAGATGTTTGCTTGCTGCATGCAAGTGCGCATGGCAAACATAAAAATAGGATCATCAGGTATCACGCCTCTGCTGACAGCAGTGAATAGGGTAACTAAAGTATGAAAAACCGTATCTTCCAAAACTGTAGGGAAGCTATTTTGTAGACTTGGGTCAGGTTCTGTTTGTGTAACAGTGAAACTCACTGTATAGTCTGTAACCAAACAGGAATCGTAAACTTAAGAGCAACAGTCTGGGATTGCAGTGTATCTTACTGTTAGTAAAAGAAACTTTAAGGGGAAGGGAACATTGTTTAACCAGGAGTAGCACACTAAGCTGAAGCTTGTTTCCAGATGCGACCTGGGAGCACAAGAAAGTTAAGTGACTTGCTCAGGATCACACAGTTTGCACCTAGGCAGCTGTGGGATTCAAACCCAGGTCTCCAGATCTGCAGCTCTTTAAGCTATCAATTTTGGCTATCCAGTTCTCATGGTTTATTAGAGTTGAGGGTTAGGTCAAGAGGGCCAAGAGTGGTGGAATTTTGCTTCGAGATAAGACACCCCTTCCCACACACCAGCCCAACCGCTCTGTTTAATTCTTGGTTACAGGTCATAACAAGTTATCAGCTTTGCTGCATTGCCCTAGCTATCTGGTAAAGTAGCAGCCGAGGAGCTTCCTCTCCACTGAGGAAGGTGCACCGTCCTCCATCAGTGATACCTAAACCCTGGTTACTTGAACCTTCTGTTGGCATATAGCCATGTACAGCAACATGAACATAATAATTGTAGCGGTGCAGTGCCCTGCATAGTGAGGGGGCAACATGTTTATTTTATTTTATTTATTTAAAAGTTGGTAATCAGGAGAAGCACACTGAGCTGAGGCTCGTTTCCAGGTGTGACCAAGGGGAAGGGGTAAGAGGAGGCAAAAAATACATAGCACACATGAAAGGCAGGCAGTTTACAGTGGTGTCACAGGCAGGTTACCATATAGCCTGGGTAATACGACAAGTACAGCAGTGCAGAGGTTCAGGCAGGTTACAATGGTGCCTGAGGAGGTATCAGAAAAAACAAAAAGAACTGGTAAAAAAAATATAACAAAAATATACGATTCAAAAAGGTTACAAACAGATATAGTTGAATGACATATTAAAAAAAAGCTTAGGGCCGGCCCGTCGGCGCGGTGATTGAATTTCCACTACGTGGCGCCAGCAACCCGGGTTCGGGGGAGCGAGCTCGGAGTACGCTGGAGGGCTGGCCGGGGGGAGAGGCAGCTTGAGCGTCCCACGACTACTCGCTGTCTCCAGGAAGGCAAGGGATCGTGACCCGGTGCTGAGGTGACCACTGGTGGAGGCCGGTGGTAGAGCAGCACGTCGGGGTCATTAGGGGTGGTGCGTGACTGACGTCGGCTCTTGCCTTGACGTCCGGATGTCACGCACCTTAAAGAAAGCCAGGAAAATCACTCGCTGGCCTCCGGATGACAGCTCTCTGTTCCTGAGGGCCTCCAGTGCCTTCCCAGTGCCTCCCATTCCCAGCAGCATCCCCGGGCCCTAGAAGTGTGCGCTGGGGCTATCCCCCACCCCCCAGTGCCTTCCCCCTCGGAGGAGAGGGACCCGCCTGGTGAAGGGATACATTAGGATATACCGGGGGTTAGCTGTGATCTGTGATCAGAGGAGGGCCAGGCAAGGATGGAAGAGGTCAGGGGGAACTTGGCAGAGCCCGAAGGAGTGGAGGACCAGCGAGCACGGGGGCGGAAAAATAGATCATACAAAAAAAAAATCTTAAAACAGGTGATACAGAGAGGACACAAGGTACAACAATAATGACATACTGATTATTGAACTTGATTAATGAAATTCACAGCCCCATCAACCCCTACCCACTACTTCAAACCTATGGTGCTCCAGAGGTAGCCAGTCATACTAGAAAAGCAGTCATCCCTACAGTAGACCCAGGACTATCAATGGATAAAGTTGCAATTTTAGAAATATTAGTGCAATCCCCCCCCCCACCAAAGCCTAAAATACCTGAGTGGAATGCCTCACATATGTCAGTCCTCAGGCTACTCACCCAGCGTGATAAGATGATCCTGTCTTAGACAGGCAATCAGCTCAGTGAGAGCCCATGCCACATGCTGCTTTTTCAGATCTTATCTGTGTCAGTCTTCACCATTCATCATAGATGGGTATCTGGCCGGAGGTCAGGACCCTGTGGGAGCTTTTTTTTTTTTTTTTTAAAAGGGTAGGCAGAGCCGACACACCATTAGCGCCCTGGCCTCAAGGCCGGACGCACTGCGTGGCGCCGCAGGTTGGCCGTTAGGGCCAGCCGACCCGCCTGCCTGCCAGTTCTTCGCCTCCCTGCCGAGAGGTCGCCCGTGGGAAGCTTTGAAGTAAATCTTAGGCCTGTTTCAATACCAATCCTTGGCGTCAAGTCCGTCGGTCTCCTGCCGGTTCTGTTTTCTGCCTCTACTCGACGTCGCCTGGTAAGATCTTTCCTTATTTTTGTAATTTTCGCGACGTTGAGTCTGTTTTGGTGTTTTTTTCCGTAGGTCATGTCTCGGTCGGAGGCAAGAAATCTTGAAGATGGGTCGCCCCCATGCTGTGTGCCCATGCGTCAAAATTGCCACCCCACCAGCACGACCAGTGTTCCCTGCAGTCTTGGGCCCGCTTCACCACATGAATTCCTGCAACGCCTGCTTCTCCATGGACTGCTGGGTCCTCGAATAACGCTGTGGAAAGTGGGGCGAGCTCCGCCAACTTTCAGGGGTCGGGTTACTTCTCGTCGGGCCAACCACGCCTCTCGGCCTTTGCTCCGGGTCCCTCCCAGTTCTCTCTGGACCGAGGAGGAGGAGCCTCGGCTACTAGTAGCCTAGCCATTAGCCGAGGCTTCTTCCCACGCTCAGAGGCCCGTCCCGCTCTTCCCGAGGCGGAGGGAGGAACTGCCATGCAATCGCCCTTCTGGGGTGAAGGCTCCCCCGGTGTCGTTCCCGCGGCATGGAAGGCCCAGGTCGGTGCCGTCCTCAATGCTGTCGGCTGGTGCCGTCGGAGACCTCGGCGCCATGGGCCCTGACGGGGCCATCGTCGGTGCCAACTTGTTGCGTGGTGCCGTGGGCTTGGTTGACGCCGTTCGCAGTGCTGACGCTGTTTGTGGTGCCGTGAGATCCACTGCGACGTCGTCCTTTGCCATGTCTCACCTCGGAGCCGTCCTCGGCACCAGGTTGAGCACGGCGCCGTGCCCTCGAGGCTTGGCACCATGGGGCCTTTGGTTCCATCAGTTGGTGCCGTCCACAGTGCCGCCCAGACCCTCGGCACTGCTCGCGTTGCCGAGGAGCCGGGTGGGGCTGTGCTTGGCACCGTGTCCACCTTCGGGGCCATCGGTGGTGCCACCATGGTCCTCGGCGCTGCTTGTGGCACTGGAGAGCCGGGCGGTGCTGACGCCGGTGCCGAGGATACCGCCGGGACTGTCGTCGGCGCCGTCGCTGTCCTTGGTGCCGCTCCCGGTGCCATGGGACCGGATGGTACCGTGACTGGTCCTGGCTCTGGATCTCTGGCTCGGGCTGGAGCTGTGCCTCCCTTGGATCCCGCTTTCGGGGTTGCAGGGGGCACTGGCACTGACTCAGGCACAGCGGTGGTCTCCGGGCCTGGTGGTAGGGATGGTTCTGCCTGCCCTCCTACGGTTTGGCTCAGGGCCTCGGACTCTACCTCCTTGGAGATGGAGTCGAGCTCTGAGTCGGACGTGCAGTCTCACCCCTCGGGGTTGGCTGCTGATGTGGGCAGCACGGTGGTCTCTTCGACCAGTCGGAGCCAGCCCCCTTCTGAGGTGAGGTCGGTGGCTACCGAGACTAAGGTCAGTGGTGCTGACCAGCAGGCAGTGGTGCGGGCCACCATAGCTCTGCAGCCTGGTCTTGGCAGGTTCACCAATCCCTCAGTTGTGGTACCCCCTCCGGTGGTGTGCCTTGATCGCCCAACTTTGGGGCCCATCAGAGCACCTGCAGGGGGGGAGGGTACTACTCTCTGGGTATCCCCTTTGGGGGCTGCCCAGAGATGCCAGCTACCTAGGCTGGCCCTCTCAAGGAGGAGGACTCTTTCAGACTCCAAGGGGTCGAGGGGTGTGGGGTCGGCACGTCGGCCTTTTTCTGGGGTCCACCCGGGCCCTGGGAGAAGCCATAGTGCAGACTTCCGCTCTTCCTCCGCGGTGTCTTTGAGGGAGTCCGGTCCTTTTGAGGCAGGAAACCATCCTTCTGATCTTTACGGCCCTGGTCGCCTCACTGGGGGGATTCTTCCGGGTGCAGCCAAGGCAGTACTGATGTGGTTGTGCAGCTGTCGGCTGTGGGGTCTTCCGGGGCACCTTCTTCCACGGGTGCCCACGGTCCACTCCTTAGCCCAGGCGGAGGTCAGCCGACATCTCTTCTTGGCTCTGTCCCCATCCTTCTGCCACACTCTCCTGCACTCCCAGGCATCCTTGGTCCTAGCGGCCCTCTTACCTGGGAGCAGTTCAGAGCGGTGGCTGCCCGATTCCCTGCTTACGTTAGGGAAATGGACAGCCAGGTTTTTCAACCTCCCCCCGTGCAACCACCCACTGAACAGATGGTGACCTCCAGCTCCTCATTCCCCTCTTCAGAGGGAGAGGAACCATCTGTCCACATCTCACCGGCTGCTGATCTCTCTGAGTATCAGTGATTCCTCGTGAGGATGTTGGAGGATTTGCACCTTTCTCCTTCCACTGTCATCAATCCTGAACATGCGGCACACGCCTTTCTAGGCAATTTTGGCGAGGCCACCCTTGTGGTGCCGCCCTGGCCTGCTCCCTTTTGGGAGGCGTCGTTGTGTTCCTGGCAGAGGCCCTTCTCCGGAGTTCCTGCCCCTAGGGATCTCAGCCAGAGGTATTGCACACCCCCAGAGTCTCCAGGTTCCATGCCTCATCAACAGTCTGGTTTGATGCAGTTGGATACTCCTGATGGGCTTCGCGCCCTTCACCGTGACCGGCCCCCAGATCAAGACTCCTCGGATTTTGATTTCTGGGGTAGGAGGACTTTCTACTCGGCACAGTTACTTCTCTCTATCTCTGCACATCAGGCCCACTACGCAGCCTACAACAGGTTCTTGTGGTCCAGGCCAGGTCAGCTCCTAGCCTCATTGCCTGACATGGGGCAAACCAGACAAGCCATCGCACTCTCTGCCACGTGGCCTGGAGCTGGCAAGGCACCAAGCGAGGGCATCTTATGATGCCAGCGAGGTAACTACCAGGGTCGTGGGGACAGCGATCTGCACTAGGCGGTCGGCATGGCTACGTCTTTCCCGGTTGTCACCCTTGGCCCGGCAAGGGGTGATTAACTCACCACCAGGAACCTCTACCTTTTCTCCCGCAGAGTGATAGCTGGCTGGGCAACTCCTTTCCTCTCCGGGGAATTCCATCTCTCTCTCTCTCTACCCTCGGGCCTCCAGGCCCTGAAGGTTCCCCCTTAGTGTGTCACCCACTGAGGGCTAGAGACTTTGTCCCTTGGGTGTGAAACAACCCCCTTCGAGGGGCTTGGTACTCACCCATCTGTGATGAATGGTGAGGCAGCACAGATAAGATATGAAAATGATGTACTCACCGTAATTATGATCTTCTGTGTATCTTCATCATTCATCACAACCCACCCACCATCCCTGGGGCCTCAGTCTCTGGGACCCCTCTCTCTGTGACTCCCTCTCCTTCTTGGGGTGGGGTAAAGTAGGGACACACAGGGGTATTTTCCAGGAAGGTGGATGGCTCGTGGGCCTCCTTCTCTAGTACCTTGTTCCACCCCTGTAGGTGGGAGTTGGTAGTTCCCTCCTTCTTCCTACTCCCTGTTTCCATCCAACCTATTTCTCCTAAAAAAAAAAAAAACCCTTTTTTTCACCAAACATCTTTTCTTGAGAGAGTACTGAATCCCTGTAGCCTGTCCTTCTTCCAGAATAGCTGACTCTGCTTTCTGGAGTATTTGCCAGTTATTCTGTGCCTTGAATTCTGGCAGAAAGCTTTGCTACTCCTTGCAGTTCCTATACAATCTGGAGATGGACCAGAGTCTCGGATATCTTATACTTCTCTCCTCTCCTAAATTCTTTACCCACCCTACCCCTCCTTCTTCCGCTTCCAGAGATTGGGGCCTCCCAATCCCCTTTATTTCTAACCTCTTTCTTTGCTGTCCTCTCAGTCGTTATTTCTCCTTTTAGTTCATACTTCCTTTCCTTTTTCTGTCCCTTGGACTCTCTTGTCCCACCCTCCATCCCTTCCTTTTACCTCTCCGGTGACTCAGAACTGGCAGGCAGGCGGAGTCAACACAGCCTAACGGCCAATCCACGAGTGCCATGCAGTGCATCGGCCTCAAGGGTGGCACCGATGGTGTGTCGGCTCCGCCTACCTCTTAAAAAAAAAAAAAAAAAAGCTCCCGTGGGGTCCTGACCTCCAGCCAGATACCCATCTGTGATGAATGGTGAAGATACTCAGAAAGATCATAATTACGGTAGGTACGTAATTTTCATTTTTGCATTGTGGGCATGGTTCCAGGCTTGAAATCCCTGGAGTTGCAGAAGGGGTTTGGGCATAGCAGAGATAGCCCACAACTCGACTTGCATCCTGCATTTTTGAAAGTCATTAGCCACCTCATCAGCAGTCTCACAGATTTTGGCTCCATCTTGGAAGTTCACGATCAGCTGGGAGGGTTAAAGGGTTTCAAATCTGAGTCCCTGGGCATGTAGGATCCTGAACAGTAGTGTATATGCCTTTCAGTGCTCCATTACAGCTTCTGGATAATCGTTGTCCATATATAACCAGGTGTTTTCATATTCCAAGAGTTTCTGCCATGCTTTTTGCAGTATCTCCTGCTTCACAGTGAATATCAACAGTTTAAAATCTATAGAGTGTGGTCTAGTGTTTGGCCCCATTGACTTTGAGCCCAATGCCCAGTGCACGCTCTGAACATCCAAAGCATACCCAGGTGGGAGGTCAAAGAGAGTGTGCAAAAGCTCGGACCGAAAATTGCTCATTTTCTGGCCATCTTGCCACACATGTAAGCTGTATGGATGCAGACTGCACCTTCTGGAGTGGCTCTTCCTGTTCTCCAGTTTATCGTCATATTGCCACTGGCATTCCAAGATTAGTAGAGAAAGGATGTCAATGTCATCCTTGCAGTTCTTGGATTGTGTGGTGGCAGTGTCTAAGGAATCTAATCTCTCTCCACATCACTGGATCTTCTCTTGAAGTGCCTGTAGAGTTTTGTTGACATTGACCTGGTAAGCTTTAGGTTCAGCCATATTTTATCTAATTTCTTTGCCTTACTCAGTGCTTGATCAGATGGACTTCAGGAGGCATTGATGGGCAGCACCCCTGTGGAGAGTGAGGTTTCACTATCCAGTGCTGAGTCTCTTACTCCACCTGCGTCAATGCTGTGTTTATGTGTTTTTGGTTTGTGGGGCTTCCTCATATATTTAAACCCTCTGATTCACAAAGCGGTTAGAGATTTTAGCCAATTTGGAGGGAATACTTCACTACTGCTTAGCAGTTAGGCTGTCGTCCTCATGATGACATCTCCAGAAGTTCTGAATAGTGGGATTTCATTCACAGAGACTCACTATTCCTCCCTGATTGGGGGATTTCATTCACCATGTCCTAGCATTCCTCCATGGTTGAGGAATTTAATTCACCATGCCCCACTATTCTTCCCTGATTGGGGGATTTCTTTTACCATGCCCAACCATTCCTCCCTGTCTGAGGGATTTCATTCACTGTGTCCCACCATTATTCCCTGATTGGGGATTTCGTTTACCATGCTCAACCATTCCTCCCTGTTTGAGGGATTTCATTCACTGTGTCCCATCATTATTCCCTGATTGGGGGATTTCATTCACCCTACCCCACCATTCCTTTTTTATTGAGGGATTTCATTTAGCATGCAAAACAGTTTCTCTCAGATTGGGGCATACTATGCGCTGTGCCACTCCATTGCACTTAATTGGGTGGATTTCATTCAATTTGCCCTACCAGTTTTCCTGATTAAGTGGTTTCAGTCACTATACCTCACCGTTGTTCTCTGATTTGAAATTTAATTCACTGTGCCCCACCATTTCTCTGTTACTAATGATTTTATTCACCAAGTCCCACCATTCCCCCCTAATAAAAGGATTCTAGTCACTGTGCCCAACATTCTTTCCTAACTGAAGATTTCATTCACAGTCCCCCATCATTAATCCCTTATTGGGTATTTCATTCATTATGCCCCACCATTCCTCCCTGACTGGTGGATTCCATTCACTGTGCCCAGCATTCTGCCCTGATTGGTGGATTCCATTCAGTTGCCAACTATTCCTCCCTGATTGGAGGATTTCTTTCACCGTGCCCCACCATTCCTCCCTGATTGGTGGATTCCATTCACTGTGCCCCAGCATCCTGCCCTGATTGGTGGATTCCATTCACTATGCCCACTATTCCTCCCTGATTAGTGGATTTCATTCACTGAGCCCCAGCATTCCTTCCTGATTGGGGGATTTCATTTACCATGGCACATCATAACTCCTTGATTAGGGATCACACTCACTGTGGCACACCACTTTCTCAGCTTGGAACATTTCATTCACCATGCCCCCTTGTTCCTCACAGATTTGGTGATTTTTCTTCAGAGCATCCCACTTTTTCTCCCTGACTTGCGGATTTCATTTACTGTGCTCCACGATTCCTCCCTTTTAAGGGGATTTCCTTCATCCTGCCCCACTAATTTTCCCTGACTGGGGAATTCTATCACTATGCCTCACCATTACTTTCTGACTGTTGGAGCAACTGAGAACTACTTTCTAGTATTACATTTCTTTGTTGTCATGAGCAGACTATAAAAAGATATACCTGCACTTCAATTTCTCTTGCAGAAAGATCTCGACAAAACATTCTCTGATGATGTGTCAATTTCTCTTTCTAAAATCTCACTTGCATCCTCCATCAGCTCACTGATTACATGTTTTTAAATTAAACTCTATACCTGCATTCTCCACAGTGCATGCAGCTAAATGCACTGATTTTATTCCAGAAACACTGTAGCAGAGTCACTCAGGTCACTGGTATATTGTCAACCATAACATCCAATAGACTTTCTTCCAAAAGTGTTGGTCATTAGGAACTCTCATGATATTTTAATGTAGATTTTAGTAAATAATTTAGATTTAAAGGGTATAGCATTGCAATATACCTTAAGTGTAGCACTTGTGAAGGTTTGTTAATAGGAAATAACAGTATAATCTGTCTGAAAACTGAAGGACTATAACAACTTAGTTGAAAAAAGCGAAGTCATTTTTTATTTATTTATTATGATCTCAGATTAAGACCTTTGAGAACAAGCTCAATAAATAGGTTCCACGTTGAGTACAGATAGACAGAACAACAGTTACAACAGAAAATAACAACAGTTACAATAGTTAATACAGTGTACATACAGTTGGAAATACAGGTAGTAGGTATGTACTTGGGCTGAAAAATAATGGCTCAAATAGTAATACCCAAGTAGTAAAAGACACTAAGGTCTGACAAGTACCAGTGTGGCAAGCTCAAGGAGAGGACCAGGAAAGTATTGTAATGGGGGCAGAGGGAGAAAAAAATTGTGTGCAGGCAGGGATCAGACAAGTAGGAACCAGATCAGGATCCAAGTAGGTGTGGAGATTTAGCAGAGGAAAGGTTAAGAGAGAAGGAAAGAGTTAAATTCAGTCCGGTGGACTATGTTAGAAGAAAGGGGCAGGGTCCAAGGTAATGAGAACATCCATCAGGATGACATAATTGGACATAGTTGTATGGGGACACAAGCTTAGTAAAGGTGCCACAAATTCTTCCTGTCAGGGATTTGTCCTCTCAGGACAGCTGTGAGGACTTGTGCCATCTAAGTCCCTTTTCCATTATAAATTTACCATTACTAACTCCACACTGCTATGGATCACCTCTCAAGTGAAATTCTGAGAAAAGAAAAGTGAAGGGATGTTGGCTGGATTCAAACCCACAATCTCTTGCTTATGAGGCTGTAGACCTTTCCACTACACCACAAAGATGGCACAGTGATGAACCTCAGTTCTTCTCTATAGTTTGACTATACTGTGAAGGGTGGGTCCTTACCAGACAATTTCCTGACAAGACAATTGTCATTCCTGACAGGACCATTTGCTGGCAGGAAAATCCCATTCCTGTGAGGACAATTTCCTGACCGTAAAACTTTGTGGCACCTTTATTGTCCTTGCTGTGGGGACTACACAGCTAATCCTCCTCCCATGATGATGTACTATAGCTATACAGCTAGGCCTCCACCCGTACACCTACTTCAATAGATAGACAGACAGACAAATGGATGCAGAGATGGATGGACAGACATGATAGACAGACAGACAAATAGATGATTAGACATGCAGGTAGGAAAGACAAAAAGGTAAGTTACTGTTTAACCATTTTTCCATAACTTCTAAACTGGAAAATTGCATCCCTGTAGAAATATTTATGGGGATGTAACCATGTCTCTGCTGCCTGTAAAATTAAACCTTAATGTAATAAAATGGGGGGAGGTTTGCTTGAGAGGAGTGTCCTTTCAGAACCTCAGTAATGGTTTCATTCGTATTGCCCAGAGCACAACAGTATTAGAGCTCATAGGATGTAAATGTTAATGGAGACCTTAAACAATCATTAAACTCTTTAATAATCCAGGCAGGGGGCTTCAAGCTGTGTGAAGTCAATCCATCTTCCCTGTACCTGCCCCAGAATGTGTGCAGTCCAAACAGTGCCTCTTAATAGACTGATAATGGAGCCACTCCGTGACTGCTGGCCATTTCTCCCCTCACACACTGCGAATGAGCAATTAAACCTGGCTGTATGTATCCAGAGGGCTGGTGGCAGAATTGACAATACTAGGCTAAGAAAAAAGAGTAGGCAGATTATTGAATGTCAGCAAAGCAAGAGCTGAGTTATTTAGAGAGAGGTGGGGCAAGGTTGGGGGGGTGAGGGGTTCTCTGTGGGTGACAACTACTGTTTAAATTGATAGGACTGGTTGCAGGACAAGGTAAGGCATGGACTTCCCAGCCTTATCATCCAGGAAAGCTCATGGGTTTCTTTCATTCAAGAGCTTGGTCAGCAATAAATCATGTTCACATTTTAAAAGCATCATATAAAATCACTGGAGAGATTATTGTAGAGTTAGAGGATTCTGAGCAGTGGTGATATCCCAGGACTTTGGTAATGTTTAGAATTTTCCAACCACCGCACTGTATGTCAGGAATTCTAGTGCCTCACTTTCTTAATGCAAACACAAACAGTAAGCAGAAATCCTAGTTCCAAAAACAGTAAGCCAGTTTCCTTTTGGCACACCAGGCAGGCAATGACTGAGCCATCCGTCCACTCATTTCCCATATCCAAGCACTCCACCCAGCTTGCTAATGTAGTGCATCCCATAATAGACTCCTCCATCAGTTGCTACTCTTTTCCTGCTACCTTATACTACTTCTCCCCCCCAGACACTCCTGTACTATGGAAACCCCTTCACAGTCCTGTAGGAATCAGTCTCAAGTCATAAGAACAGCCAGAATAAGACAAACCCACCTTTGTTTTGTGACTCCCAATGTACTTGTGATGTGGTATTGATAACCTACAGTAAAACAAACATACCCTGCCATGTCATATTGTTTATCTAAAGCTTGACAGGGGGGGGTTATCCTGAGATAATTATACCCTTTGTCCCCAGTGACATTAATACCCATCACTTACAGGTGTTTCTTTCATCATTTTTCTGGATACTAGGGGGACGATTTTTAAAAAGCTTGGTATGGTATGGCCCACTTGCAACTCACTGGTATGGGGAGCATACTATTTTCAGCAATTTTTGTGCATGGGTAACATTTTCCTTTTTGCACAGGGGCACAAAAAATGCTACAACTGCTTATCCCAGCTGTAGCATTTTTTTTCTACAACTGCACAAAACAAACTGTGCAAGTTGCCATTAAATGTGTAAAAGGTCAAACAAAAAAGCAACCTTTATGAAAACTGTCCACATGCGGAAAAGACTGCAGTTGTGCAAGAGTATCATCCTTTCCGCAGCTTTTCTAACCACACATGCGTAATTTTTTCCACCTTTGAAAATCTGACCCCGGAACTTACTAAAATCTCTAAACCAGAAGGTTGTAGTTTCAGGTATCACACCCATTACCTGCGCTAATATGTAAGGTGAGTACAGCAGTGCAGTACTTGGGGGTGTAAGTAGGTGTTGACCTGTGGATATTGGGATCATTTCTTCTCTAAACAGAACAGGCATTTGTCTATGACTAATGTGGAATTTTGTAGTATGCATAATGACTGCTTTGGTTTCATGCAGACCCAGAATGGTCAGCCTTTAATTCATTGTTTGTCAAGTAGGTTGAGATACAGCATCTATGAAATATGGTACGCAAACCCAAATTCTGTTACATGATAGGAGGGCTGTGTGGGTGATTAATAGATTGCCCTGGAATTACCATATTTACTTTCAGAAGTGAGGATGGGATCCACAATCCATGAGAGGCAAAGCCTACTGTGTTCCATTGCATATACCATTAATGCCACAAAATTGCAAATTATATAGATTTTAAATTATCTCTTTACATGAAAATCTAAATGCATCTATCGTAATTCAGCTGCTTTTTAGATTTACAGACAACATCAAAAGAGAGAATAAATTTGATGTTTGGGTTTAAAAATAAGTTGCAATCTACATTCACAACACTACTTATGAACCCAGGTCCAAGTTCTGTATTTGTAACAGGCTGTATTATGTCATTTGTTAATAACGTATAACCCCCTCTTTCAAAATTGGGGGTTTGTCCCAATCAGATCTGACCCCTAGGACTCCTGCTGTGAAGTGAGGCATTTGCTGGACAGACATTGTGATTATAGTGGTTATAAGGACAGGCTGTTGGACTGCATGTGGGCTGCCATCTTGTGGCTCTTTGACCTCCCAGATAACCCATCCATAACTCTTTGGGATCCAATAAGCCCTGTCCAGGCTCTGGTATATGTAGGACATTAGGTTGGTGCAGTCATGTATTGAGGATATTGACTGGCAAGTATTGAGACCAACTGGAACCTCGTGACAGAGCCCTGTATAAAAAGGGGATGGCTCAGTAGTGGTCAGATCTGTATGGGATACTGACGTGAATAGATGTTGTGTTGCACTCGTGAAGTCAGTGCATCATTATGGGGTCTTGTGTCGGGATGAAAAGTAGTTTGAGTGATATATGCATGTGACCTGTGCAAAAAACAACTGAAAATCAGTGCATAGCCCATAGTGGAGGTGTACAGACTCGACCACTGAGCAACATCTGAGTATGATGAATGGGGAAGTCCATAAGCCTAGGCATAAACTAAAGCATGGGATGCTGGGCCTGGAGAGTCCAGTTGGTGAGCAGATTTTGAAAGTCATTCCTGGGAACCGTAAGTAATGGACGAGTGTTCTTGTTTCCTTTTGTGTGGGTTCCCATTCAGATTTACAAGTTGACCATCTGGCTGGATAATAAATACCTCAGTTTAAAGGGTTCCACCAAGCCACTTTGACAGAAATTCTGTTGAAAGTCTTTACAGTGATGGCACTATGTCGACCGTGATTGTGGTCAGCATTGTGCTGTCAGGAAAAGTGTTTTGTTTTTTCAGGGAACTGCATCCTGGAAACCCCCCCCCCATGCAGGATGATCTGCCCCCCACATCCCCAGAATTAAATATAATCAACTCTGGGTCTGAGTTGTTTTGGGAAGGGGGCACAAGACCCGAAGAGACAGTGCTGAGGTCCCCTGTGACCATTACAGCATACGGTCAGATTTGTCACTGTAATGGTCATCATGGTATACAGTATGTTTCACTGTCCTAACAGTATACCATCTAAGATCACCAATGCTGGCCAGCCCAAGGCAACATTGACAGGCCTGCTAAATGTTAACACCAGATAACCAAAGACTGCAATAAGAGCACTCCAGAGTGTTTCACTGAAATGCTGATACCAGGAAAAAGAGGGTTGGCCTAAGGTGGTTTGGGCTGTATATTTATATGTCAGGTGACAAAGGGAGCTGTGTCTAGCTGGGCCTTGTTAATGACAGCAAAGAGTAATTTTCCCACCTGTTGCCCAGGAATGGTTTGCCTAACAAACGGCTTGTCAGTAACTTGCATCCCACCTACTAGGGTATTTAACTTGGGGGCATCATAGAGCACTTGTGCTAACCTGCACTCTCCGCAGATGTTGCTGCTGTAATAAAC
Source organism: Neoceratodus forsteri (assembly GCA_016271365.2). Taxonomy (NCBI): domain Eukaryota; kingdom Metazoa; phylum Chordata; order Ceratodontiformes; family Ceratodontidae; genus Neoceratodus; species Neoceratodus forsteri. The sequence goes on from JADMNL010000027.1 coordinate 13,709,479, forward strand.
TGGTTTTATGGAAAGATGGCATTGTGATTGTCTGAATAATTATGCTACACTATTTTGGTGGGAGGCAGTCACTTTAGATGGAAAGCGGGGAGGTGTGGCTTCCCAGACCGTTGCACTAATTTGTCAGCTAACCCACTATCAGATATTTCTGGGTGGTGGCTCTATGTCCAGAAAGTTCTGTGAGCCCTTGAACTCAGGAGCCCCAGAAACCCCCCCAGCAGTTTGGTGGCGGTGTAAGGCATGGCCTGGTCCCAGAACCCCCCTTATATATGTTATTACAGTACAATTACCCAGGCATAACAGAACATGTGAAGTCAGCACTGCTCAGAACTTTAAAGCAGGACTAAACAGATTCCTGAGACAGAATGTCATTGAGGTTTGCACACCATGAGTAGCAATACCATTTCGGCTATTAACCTTGAATGTGTGTCCATTCACAAATTTGGTAGTCAGTGCTGTGCAAGAGGACGGATGGACAAGATGGACCCTAAGTCCCTTTTGTCATCACAGTAATTTTGTTCTATGTTACCCATACATCAGGTTTATAAGCAGTGGTATGAACATGAATTACACATTTTTAACGCTGCCTGGATATGAGTTTTCTTCTGCCCTCCGTACCTGCCTTTTTAAATATTTTAAGTAAATAAATCCTCAAGGTACTTTATTTTGTAGAATATATTAATATTTTTCCTTACACTTTTCAGGTTTGTTCAATCTGTACTGGAAATTATTTGGAGGTCCAGTAGAACTAATTTTTTTCATAATAAGCCTCAGTCCTTATGATTTAGGATTCCACTAATTAGACATCTGAAGAAATCTTGGTAACCAGACCCCAGACCCTCTCTCTCTGAGTTGGTTCCGTTGTATGGCCTTAGAGCTAATTTTGTTAAGTACTAATTTTGGACCTCCATTTAATTATATTATTGTGTTCTGTTTTCCTGGAATTGTAATAGCATACATAATTTACTTTGATATTCAAGTTATCTTTTAAGAAATTGTTCCTAGCTGTCCAAACAAATACTCCTGTTGACAATTGTGGCGTAATAACTGATAACAATGAAAAAAATGTATACGTGTTTAGTGTATAACTTGTAATTTCTTTGGATGTGTGCACATGAATGTATTTTTTAATTCTTGTTTTTTTTTTTATTTCTGAGACAACATTTATAAGCAGCACAACTTTGAAAATAGGACCTTCCTGGTTCCAACAGTTTTATCCTTTGGAAAAATAAAGCTTTTTACTACTAATACTACCATTTCACCCTCTCTTTTTGTACTCTTTTTGTACTTGAAATTTCAAACAGGAATTTTTGGCATTACAATAATGTCATTCTTGATTTTTGCACCAATGGAAAAGCTCATTCCACTGGGTGTAGGAAATAAAATGAGCTAACATGATTTAAATTTGAGTTACATATTGTATTATATTGCATTGCATTGTATTGTACTGTGTTGTACTGTACTGTGCTGTATTGCACTGTACTGTATTGTATTGTACTGTACTGTGTTATACTGTATGGTACTGTACTCTACTGTATTGTATTGTACTGTGTTGTACTTTACTGTACTGCATTGTATTGTATTGTGTTGTACTGTATTGTATTGTATTGTACTGTGTTGTACTGTATGATACTGTACTCTACTGTATTGTATTGTATTGTACTGTGTTGTACTATATTGTATTTATTGTACTGTGTTGTACTGTACTGTATTGTATTGTATTGTATAGTATTGTATTGTACTGTACTGTACTATACTGAATTGTATTGTATTGCATTGTATTGTACTGTATTGTACTGTATTGTACTGTGTTGTACTGTACTGTACTGTATTGTAGTGTATTGTATTGTACTGCATTGTACTGTACTGTACTGTATTGTATTGTATTGTACTGTGTTGTACTGTACTGTATTGTACTGTACTGTATTGTATTGTACTGTACTGTATTGCATTGTATTGTACTTTGACTTTTAATTGATCAATAACACTGAATTGAAAAAATAATAAAATCTGCAAAGTAGGCCAAGATGGCCACTGGCAGAGACCTATCAAAACAACTGTGAAAAGTTTGAGCGCCTCAGTCAGTGGGCTTTGTTATTTACTGTAGGGTTTTAAGGGGAACATTACTGTATAGTTGTCACTTGCTCATGTTGTTTACTGCAGGGTAGTGGGGAGTAACTTTTATGCACATTTGCCAGCCAGTTTCATTATTTACCTGCAGCATTATGGGGGCAACATGTATGCACATCTGTCAGTGGGTTTTGTTATTTACTGCAGGATTGTGCGAGTCATGTTTGTATATTTACTTTATTGTTATTTACCAAAGGGTTGTTCAGGTAATGCTATTCTGTTTTGGATAAATCAGACAGTGCAAACCATCTATTGAAATGGTGCAGACAGGACAATATAGCAATACATTATCTAGGCTAAACCAATTTGCTGCATCCAGACAGTGCACTGCCCAAGCCTCCAGATAACATTCCATGTTTGATATTACATCATCCATAAACTTACAGTCCCTAAATTGGGTGGAGTGATGTACATTATACAATGGCAAGGAAAATTCCTATATTCTGATTGGTCAGTGTGTGCCTGGCACAGTGATGATATTACACAATACCATCCCTGTCATTGCTGAGCATTAAATTTTTTTCTTCTTCTCTTAAGAAACAAAGATATACTGCCTCACTAAAAATCTACTAAAAACATTTTTTCAATGTTTTTTTTTTATTTTGTATCACAATGAGCCATTGTATAATAGCAATAAGGCACTTCAGGGTGTGTATTATCGTGTAATAACATCACTCCGGGGATGGTGGAAGCACTCACCTTTGCCTTGTGCTTTAACCCACCCCAGGAGTGACGTTATTACACACTAACACATGCCCTGTCGTGCCTTATTGCTTAAGTATGGGGTGTGGTAGGAGGTTCTAGGTTCATGAAAGGATGGATCCAAACTGGAAGTAGGATTTCCTGGTATTGTCTTTTTTGGGGAATTTGTTTCCCTGTTAACACATTAGTGGACTCAACCCAGCCAATTTTCTTTCTCAGCAGAAACAAATGCACTACCAACGAAACAGAACTGCCACAGAAAGACTTGCCCATTTTTGGGTTGTTTTTAGTATGTTTTTACTTTGATTTTTAATAGCTAGCTAGCTTCTAGTAGACTGAGAGCTGGCTACTAGGGTACTAATGATGCCGTCATGTTACAGTGCAGACCTTCCGCTTAAGGAGTAACTACTAGGGACTCGCAATATAATGGTAAATGTAAACATTATCATATGGTCGGGTTTATGTTTATGCTTATGAGGGGTTCTAATACACACTGGAATATGACAACTCCGGATAAATCTATAGAGCCGGCTACAGGTCTGCCACCCCTAAACTGCAGTGTTGTTTTTTAATGGTAGAGCCCCTTTCGTGAGAATGGTGACAACATGGTAACATGAGGTTAAAAGGAAAAGATTAGGGGATAATATTTATTGTGTATTTTCATTAATTATTGCTGGTTCGTAAGAACATGGAGGTCCTATTTACTGGATTATGCTGCTATTCTGTTAATATTAAACAGGAGAGTTAAACTCAGGCAGAGGATTATTGGTTCGTACAAGTTATCAAAGCAATCTATGGCCTGATGCCTAGATAGGCTGGCTAGCTTGCTGAAATGCTGCAGAATGGCACAGTGTTTGTTTTTAAGAGGAAAGACTGCAGTGGGAGATAAGGTACAGACTGACTGTGATCTTTCTCGGTGATCTCAAAGCAATATGAAGTCTGAAGCTACCCATAGATCTGAAGCAACATCACAGTTACAATAAGTACAGGAGGTATTTTACGTTGTTCTGCATGGGTCTGAGCCCCAACAATGAAAGGCAAGAGTCACAGAGCAAACTCTGGCACTGGAATGTGGGTCAATGTCTCCCAGCTAAAAGGTTAGGATGTGGCTGCACTGGCTAATGAGTATTAGGCTGGAAAATAAAGTCCAGGGATGGATGTAATTTAGGTATGTGTGTATGAAAACAAAGAAAAGTACTCAACGAAAGGGCTCACTATTCATTAGAGACATAATTAGAAACCTACAGGTTCAGTTGTCACTAAGTCTGCCAATGTTAGAGAAGGGTAGAGAAAACCAACTAACAGTGATATCAAAAGACAAGTAGAAGAACCACTAGGAGGATGAGACACTCTTAAATAAGAGTGGACAACAGAAATGTGGGTGCTTATCGTACTGTGAAAAATGGAAAAATTATGAGATTTAAAGATACAGGCCCGGATTTTAGAAGGTCTGTGCACAGCATATGCAGCTGTTGTGCTGTCACGGCTGCATTTGTGTAAAATGTGCCAGAATATCTGAAGTCAATTTCCAAACATTCTGATGCATTTACAACTCCTTGCTCAACTTACAGTCAAAATATGATGCATAGGTCAAACATTTGATGCATGCATCATTTTTAGTGTGCAATTTGTGGCACTTGTGATAAGAAGATAGGTCACGTTTTTTGTGGTGTAACTGCCTTGTCACAAGTGTGGCAGGATTGTGCTGCAACTGTCTGAAATTCCAGCTCATATTCTTTAAAGGGGACAGGACATTTGTGCTACCTGGCAGCAGTTAGTAATGTTCCTAGTAAGAGAAATGATAGAATTGCATCCAAAGGAACCATATTTGACTGCATCATACATAAACACCGGTGTGAAAAACTGTGTTTTCAATTGTTTTCTTTATGTGAACAACATTCTGAACAGTTATTTTCCTGGAACCAGTAAATTGGAGTGTTTACTATGCCACGGTTTGAGTACAGAATGCTAAAAAGGAGCTATTGTCCTATCAGAACCATGCTTAGAGTTCTTTCCTCAAACCATGACATAGTTAAAACTCCAGATCACTAGTTCCAGGAAGAGAACTGCAACAGAATGCTGCCCACAAAAACAAAACAATGCAAATTACAGTTTTTCATATCACGTTTTATCGAGGTACAGTTACATATGGATCATGTAGGCTTATGGATATTGTTTCAGTAAACTGGAACAATATAAACAGTTGCCAATAATAAATCATTTCCTGTCCTCTTTAAAATGTTTTGCCACCTTCTAAATTTACAGAGGTGAGCAGAACAGACTGGAGTCTGAAATCAAGGAAGTTCCATTTTTGGGGTTTCTAATGCATTGTCTACTATATTGGAGAGAGTGGCAGCCCCAGGCTAGGGCAAGAAGGGGGCACTATCTGAGAAGAATATGCCTTGCTTCCCCTATGCCCCAGTACTCTTACTACAGACTGGTTTATTTATTTATTTTTATTTATTTATTTATTGCTTATTCAGAAAGTGCCTTTGAGTCAAAGACTCGTTTACAAAGGCTCCACGTCAGTTGGACAATACAACAGTAAAACATAATTCAAATAGACTTGTTACAGCGAATAATGTAACTGGCTAACAGTCATACCCAGAGGAGAAATAGTAGGATTAGATTAAGTCAGTTTAGAATGAAAGGCTCAGAAAGAGCTGAGTAGGTGGAGGCAAAGGAGTGGGAGGAGAGGGAGGAGTGCAGGCCAGGGCCATTGTCAGGGAGGGGCAAGGAGGTTAATAACAGATGCACAGGGTGGAGGACTAGAGATGGTCTCTGAGTAAGGTTTTGAAGGGGCCAATTCTGGTTATGTTGGCAAGTGTACTGGGAAGGCAGTTCAGCAAGGAGGGGGGCCTTGCGCCAGTATGTACCATGTGGTTTATGTACCAGTGTGCCTAGTTTCAAGACTTTTATGTCCTATATGTAAAGGTTTTCCATTCAGCTGTGTTCCAGCTATCCACCAGCTCTGTAGTTGCTAGCAGTGGTTCTCCAGTCCACAGTGCTGGGTGCTTTAATGGATCATAACCAGATCGTAAGTGACGTCATTCACTATTCATTGTTTTACCTGAAATGCACCTGTGCAACTAGTCTCTTCACGGTAATTATACACTAAATCAAATTCCTGATTTCCTGTGTCATGAGACCCCCCCCCATATTTTAGAGCCTAACAACTTGTCAGTTTATTACTGGAATAGTTGTAGATCAAATTCTAAAGGTCTCCATGCTAACTGTACAGAGTTACGCTGGTGGTCACATTCCAAAAACACAGCTACAGTTGGTGCTAATGCATTCTATCATTCCCATATATATCCCTTTATTATTTTTTTTTTTTTTTAAATTCTGCAGTTCTGTCACATTTTCCAACATGCGCTGCAGCATTCGGACTAAACCCACAACGTCTGGGCCAGATTTATTATGGGTGTCAGAGCCTGTAAGCTCCCCAAAGTGCCATGTGGTCCAACTTATGGCATGTCTCAGGTTGCATCATACAAGACATCTTGTTATGCCTTGGAAAACCTTGAAACTGGTCTACATTTATTGCGGGTAGCATGAATGCAGCTCCTAACACCCGCAGCATAATTTACTGTCAAGTGAAACACTGACTGGCAAATCTGGAACTACTTAGACATTAAAATACCATTTCCAGGAAGCTAAAGAAATAAAGAAATATGTTTCAGGCTCCCATTTACCCAACACCCAATTAAAATAGCATGGTGATTTCTCAAGCGTGGCTATTTTAATTGCATGGTGGCTTCATGAGCATGATGGCTTCACAAGCATGGTGATTTCTCAAGCACAGGGCGATTTCACAAGTATGGTGGTTTTATGGGCATGCAATTTCATGAGCATGGGGATTTCATGAAAGAATGTTTATTCACTGTATTTGAAACTGTTTGGCCAGGAGAGTACGCTGAGCTGTAAACAGCTAGTTTCCTGCTGGGATCTGGGGGCACACTGAGCTGTGGACAGCTCATTTCCAGGTGCCTCCTGGAGGGGTACAATGAGTTATGGACAGCTCCTTTCCAGGTGTCTCCTGGAGGGACACAATGAGTTATGGACAGCTCCTTTCCAGGTGCCTCCTGGAGGGGTACAATGAGTTATGGACAGCTCATTTCCATGTGTCTCCTGGAGGGACACAATGAGTTAGGGACAGCTCATTTCCAGGTGCCTCCTGGAGGGGTACAATGAGTTAGAGACAGCTCATTTCCAGGTGCCTCCTGGAGGGGCACAATGAGTTATGGACAGCTCATTTCCAGGTGCCTCCTGGAGGGGCACAATGAGTTATGGACAGCTCCTTTCCAGGTGCCTCCTGGAGGGGTACAATGAGTTATGGACAGCTCATTTCCATGTGTCTCCTGGAGGGACACAATGAGTTAGGGACAGCTAATTTCCAGGTGCCTCCTGGAGGGGTACAATGAGTTATGGACAGCTCATTTCCAGGTGCCTCCTGGAGGGGCACAATGAGTTATGGACAGCTCCTTTCCAGGTGCCTCGTGGAGGGACACAATGAGTTATGGACAGCTCCTTTCCAGGTGCCTCCTGGAGGGGCACAATGAGTTATGGACAGCTCCTTTCCAGGTGCCTCCTGGAGGGGCACAATGAGTTATGGACAGATCATTTCCAGGTGTCTCCTGGAGGGGCACAATGAGTTATGGACAGCTCATTTCCAGATGTCTCCTAGGCCTGGGGGTGGCACTGAGCCTGAACCTATGCTTAACTTGTGTAATAGACTCAAATACACAAGCTAAAGCAACAGTTGTCATTACATTAACGTACTGTACCATACACATTAATGCTAACTATGGAGCAAGGTAACACCAATGATGTCATCCCATATGATGTCTGACACAATTTTAGGGTCCAATCACAGCATAGAATTGAAGTTCTAAACAAGGTTTGTTTACAGTTTGTAAACGTAATTAAACAGCATTATACAACATTATGGATAAGAGTAACGTGTGCCATAGGTTAAGAAGGCATACCTTTATGCATTGTGCCTGGAGATCCATTTTACCAGATGTCAACCAGCATTTTTAATTGTTTAGTTGTCTTTTAAGCACACCCCAAACTTGATTTATCCACATTTATGCAGACCTCTGGTCGTTACCATATTAAATTATGTCATACAAGAAGTACCACCTCCAAAAGCAACATTTTCAGGAGTAGCTTATACTGTCAACACACATTGCTGGCTGGTCAGATAGCTGTCTTGGGAGGATTCTTCCTCCAGAACATGACATTCTAAGACTCCACCCTTATGATCATAGATAAACCTCAGTTGTACATGGTTCGAGCACGGTGATACATGGTCAGTGTACATGGTCATTCATGGTTTGTTTGTGATTTTAACTATGGTTACCTATGGACAACCACTGATGGTAAATGGCCCAGAATCAGACAAGGGATGCCTATGGTCAATCTAGTTTGATATTTATTCAAGATGACCATGGCCACCCATGGTTATCCATGGATATTATTTTTACAAGTTCCCTACACTACAAAACAAATGTAGACACAGCTTGGGTACTTTTGCCTTTTTCCAACAACCTGAACATTCAGTAATGTATATATATTATCTACACATATCGGTACTTTTGAATTTTCTGTTACTTAGTACTTGCCTGATGCTGGCAGAGAGGAGAGTAAGCGTCCAGTTTACACCAATTATAGTTTTTATTTCTCTCCATACTTAAAGTAGCAGTATAAGTGGGCAGATGGAGGAAAGACATTTTTAGTCAGTGTTTAGGGCACTTTGAGACCTTTCTTTGAATTTGTAACAGGTAGTGTGGGGGACCCAGCTCATGAAATTATCTTGGGGTGAGTACATTAAAAAGCCCTGTGAATCAGGTGTGTGATTGGGGGATGGAGCTACCAGAGGCTTAGTGGGATAGGCAACTAGGGGATATCAAGAAGTAGGAAGGGGAAATAAAAGGATTAACGCCCAGTACGTCCAATCATGCTTTTGTCCCAGGGCATTAGTGGGACTGTGCTGGTGTGGAGCATCTGCAGATAGTCTGCAGTCCACAAGAGATTCTGCGGGGGCGGGGTGCAATAGACCAAAGTAAGGAGGTAACATATTACTGTTTACAGTGTGCAACCAGCAACAGGGAATGTAGCTGCAGGATGGAGACATACAACAAGTGGAAAAGAAGCAGGAAACACCCAGGATAAGATACGTACAGGTAGGAAAGTTAGAAAAGAGAAGATGAGAGATACCCTATCTAGAGTAGGATAACAAATATGTTTCAAGCAACAAAAGGGTAGGGTAGCAACTAAAGTTTAGGCAAGTTGGCAAAAAGCAGTAGACAGCAGGGCAAATTAAGTGCTGGTAGGATGGTTAAAAAAGGGAACACAAAAGACATCCCATCTTTGGTAGGGTAGCAAATAAGTTACAGAAAAACAAAAGGGAACAGTATAAATACAGCAGTAGTAGAAAGGAGGTAGAAAGGCACATAGAAGTTCGAATAGATGCTAAGTAAAGGAAAGAAAGACCATGGGAGTGGTGCAGGGCAATGGGTGTGGGACTGTCGTCTTTTGGGACACCATATGTACTCACCTCTCTGGCTTGAGAGCAGGGGTTACTGGACTCTAGGTCAAGTTGGCAAGGTTGCAGAGAACCTTCTGCCCCACCCAAGGGCCACAAGGTCTACCACCACTCCCCCTGCGGATGCCAAGGCAGAGTGGTTGGACCGTGGTGAGCTCCAGAAGGGTGACGGTGGTTGGAAAGGTGAACACTCCTCAGCCTGTACCACTGTAGAATTCCTTCACCATACTGACAGGATAGGGCTGCCAAGAGGAGACACCCATAGTAGTGGGAAGGGAGAAAGTGGAGATCCTCAGAAGGGGAGGCCCCAAGCAGGGAAGAAGAGGCCCCCAGCCAAGGAGGAGGCAGCTGCTGGTGGGGAACTCTGTTGCTAGAGGGATAGACTTGGGAGTAGGGGGATGAAGGGAAAGGAGGTGAAGTGCCGGAGAGGTGGTTCAGTTTGGATGGCTGAAGAGTGTAGCCACAGGATCGTCAGGGCAGCAGGAGCTGGGAGACAGCTAGATGCCATTCTCTACCTCTGGACAAATGGCCTGGCAAGAGAAAAAGGGTGGAGGTAGTGCAAGATAATTTCAGGGAACTGGGGAGAGGTCTCAAGCAGGTGACATGCACAGTGGCTTTTAACGAGGTGTTACCTGTGTGTGAACAGGGAAAGGAAAGGGTACTCTGCACAAGGGCATTTAACAGCTGGTTGAAGTCATTATGCATAGAGGATGGCCTTGGCTGCATTGAGACTATGGGCCAACATGGGAGGATACGGGCCTCTTTAGGTGAGACAGAATGCATCCTTCCAGGAAAGGGAACACAGTCTTTAGTTTAAGATTTAAATGCTGCTTGGATGTAAAACTAAGGCAGGCAAAAATCCCCCCCCAATGATGAAGCATTAAGAAAGGAAAGTCCAAGGGGAGTAATTCCCTTAGGGCAGGGGCACAATAAGACAGGCGTGGGGGCAAGGCAGAGTAAAAGATGGATGATTGCACTATTTGTAGAGGAGGAAATCAAGACCACAGAGGTGGAGGGTCACCTGGAGGAAAAGGAGGTGCTGGAGGTGCTGTGGGTCACCCTGGAGATGGGCTCTGGGACCACTACCAATACCGGAGCCATGTACAGACCTCCAGCACAGGAAGAGGAGTTGGATAATGTACTTGGGGAAGCGATCATCAGAATGGCAAGTAAGAAGGGAGGGGCTACTAGTTGGTGACCTCGATCTGCCAGATAAGGAGTGCGGTCTTCCAACAGTGGCTTCAGCATGGAGCAGGGCCATCCTTGACTCCCTACAAGGGGATTTTCTCAGGCACCTAGTCGATGAACTTACTTGAGACAGGGCAGTGGTGAACCTGGTGCTTAAAACAGAGACACATGGCAGACATCACAGTGGGCAGTCCCCTAGGTATCAATGATCACCGTACAGTGTGGTTTGACATAAAGACAGGAGCAGAGGCAAACGACATGAAGACAAGGGTTCTGGACATTAGGAGGGGGAATTTTAGAGAAATGGGAGACTGCCTCAGAAACTGCCTTGTTGAGGGGTGGGAAATTGCCACTGAGGGGTAGAGGCACAGTGTTGAACAATAAGGGAGGGAATAATTACCACAACTAGGCTCTGCATGAAGGAAGTGAGTAAAAGCAGAAGAACAAAGAGACCATTATGGTTATCTAGGGGAAGTGGCAATGCCAAGGTGGTGAAGGAAAAAATGGTGGCATTCAGTATGTGTAAGAAAATGCAAAGGAAGAAGGCAGGGAAGTATACCATATTAAACAGAGGGAAACATGAAAGTTGGTGAGGGAAGCAAGGTGCAGACAGAGGAATGAATTGCTAGAAGGGTAATTAAAGTGGATAAGACCTTATTCAGATACAAAAGTGAAATGAGGAAAGCAAGGGGAGGGATAGTGAGGATTAGGAGGGTGGCAGGAGGAGAGCGCATAGTTGAGGACCAAGAAAAAGATGTCATCCTCAACAGGCATGTCTCCTTAGTCTTCACAGTGGTTGGATGGAGGAAAGACTCACCAGGGGGTAGCAGGAACAAAGGTGAGGCAGAGCAAGGTGGACACAAGGCAATTTTCAGAGGAAACAGTCCTTAAGGGACTTACAGCTCTGAAGGTGGATGAGGCTATAGAACTGGATGGGATACACCCAAGGGAACTAAACAAACTCAGGGAAGTGGTAGCTGCCCCAATGATGGCATTATTCAACAGTTCACTGCAAACAGCCATGGTTCTGGAAAATTATAGAAGAGTAGACATGGTCCCTCTACATAAGAGCGGCAGCAGGGAGGAGCCTAGCAACTATAGGCTGGTTAGTCTCATTTCAGTGGTAGGGAAATTAATGGAAACCCTGCTTAACAAAAGGTTGGTAGAGTATCTTGTATCCAATGGGATGCAAGACCACAGGCAGCAGGGAAATTGATCAGGGTAGGGCAGTGCACATGGCCTATCTGGACTATAACAAGGCCTTCAACACTCTGTTGCACAGGAGCACGATAAAGATATTGAGAGGCCTAGGACTGGGATCCAAAGTGATGAACTGAGTTAGAATTAAAATTCCATCAAAGACAATGATAGGTACTTAACAGATCCAGTAGAAATAGTCAACATATTCAATAAATATTTCAGTTCGGTATATAATAGGAAAAAACAGTTTAAACACACTGGTGGACATCGGGGTTGGAACATACACAAGAACAAAAGAAGAAATATTGGAACAAACTGACAAATGAAAAAAACATAGCTCTCCAGGACCAGACAACATAACCCCGAACATGTTAAAAATAATGAAACAAAATATTTGGATACCCCTGAAAATAGTATATGAAAATCTTTAAATTATGGCTTAATTCTAACAGCGTGGAAAATATCCAAAAGTATACCTATTTATAAAAAAGGTAATAAAACAAGCCTGGCAAATTACAGACCAATCAGTTTGACATATATTCCATGTAAAATATTAGAATCACTGATGAAACTCAAAATCCTGGAACATCTAAGCTCCATCCCCATTGTTTTATTCCAATCAACATGGTTTCAGAGAAGAGTGATCTTGTTCAACCAACATGATTTGTTTCTATGATAAAATAAGCAAACAACTGGATGAAGGGATATCTGTGGATGTTGCACAGTTTGACTTCAGTAAGGTGTTCAATCTCATCCCACATTGAGCAACTACTGAGAAATGAAACAAATACAGAATTAATAAATATATTATAAGATGGGTCAACAACTGGCTGATGGATAGAACACAGAAAGTAACCATAAGCGGTCACTTATCATCAGAGGATAAAATAAGTAGTGGGGTGCCCCAGGGATCGGTGATAGGTCCTGTAATCTTTCAGATATTTATAGCTGACTTAGAAGAAAAGGTAAATAATAACATCATTAAGTATGCAGATGATACCAAGTTAAGTGGACCACGTGACACCACTGAAGAAATTACATCATTACAAAAAGATATAGATACTATTGCAGCTTGGATGTCACAATGGGGTATGAAATTACATATCAAAAAATGTTGTGTTCTACATTTGGGAAGGAAAATTCAGCTAAATAATTATACATTAAATAACAACATTATTCAGCATAAAACAATGGAAAAAGATCATGGTTAATGATAACCTGTACTCTGTGACTGGGAAGAGGAGACACTGTTGCAACTGGGGACAAGAAACTGATGCAGCTGTTAGGTGGCACTGCTCTAATTGAGACACTGGTGTAACTGGGTGATGTGTTCATGTAACTGAGAGGACAGTGTGATGCTACCATTACTGGGAGGGTCAGGAAATGGAAACACTGTTTCACTTGGAGGAGTCACCACTGTAACCTGAGAGGCACTGACAAACCTCAACAGAGACCCTGACGTAGCTTGGAAGGCACTGATGAAACTGAGGGGGAGACACTATTCGTACTAGAAGGAGACTGAGCAACTAATGTACAGAAACTGGGAGGAGAGAAACAGTGTGGTACAACTGGGAGCAGACAATGGTATGACTGGAAGGAGACACTGGTATACAAACTGTAAACAAGCCCTCTTTCAAACTGTCAAATTTATTTGTGCCCTGAAATGAACCAGCTCAAAATAAGGAATGTCAGCTGACCCAGTGGCACTGAGGGTTGAGGCACTAGATGCCACACCTCGCGCTGCACCAGTGACCCGGGTTCAGGAATGGACTCGGGTCGGCGGGGGGGAAGGGAGGATCGAGCGTCCCAACGGATGCTCTCCTCCCTCTGGGGAAGGTTACCAGGGGTGCCTTACACCTGGTTCCCGAGGAGAGCCGGTGGAAGCACGGGCTCTCCCGGGTTCTGACGGCTCCATTCACTGGAGTCAGGGAGGGGGGATGCTGTCAGGCACTTGGGAGAAGGCGTGCAATGTCACCTCTCTGGATGTATGTCCTCGCGCCGGCATCCCAGGCGAGGGCTGGGGAGGACCACAGAAAATGGAAAATGCCTCAGTGAGCCTAGATCATGGCCGCTCCTAAACAGCCATCCAGGTCCAGATCTCATGGGCAGATCTCCACTGTGCAGGTGCTCCACGAGTAGGAGGAGGTAAGGAGTTACCGGGCACTCTAGGGGACAGATACCATGATAGTGGACCTAGGAGGGACATGAGCAATGCCTGAAGGAGTGGAGCACTGAGGGAATACAGGAGGGGGTATAAATGGGGCAAAAAAAGTGTCCCAAAGTAAAAAAAAAAATAAGGAATGTTGTCCAGTTGTATTACAGAGGGTAGAGAACACAGAGTTGGTGGCACTCACATTATATTGGGTGCTCAGTAAATCAGAAACAGCTCGAAACACAGAGACTGAACACTCTAACTATCATAAAAAAAAAATTTTATTGCTTAGTATGAGAAAGTGTTTACAGGTTTATGCAAACTGCTGAGTGAATTATTTCAGTTTCAAATTTTGCTGAGTGACAGATGTCTTTACAATATAAAAAGTAAATGAAATAACAAGTCCATGAAATACAAATGGATAAATGAATATTAAAATTTGTTTGACAGCATGTAATACAGGGAGGGCAATATATACAGCAAGGGTTGATCGTTATTGCCATGAACACCATTACTTTTATTTCAGAAACATAATAGTAGGAAAATAGTTTGGAATATATACTTCATAATTTTCAACAATATAAAATCAGAAAACATTATCCCATCCATCTCATAAAACTTCTCTTCTAGCCATTTATCCTGACAGTCATATTTTAATAAAAGCAACAGTAACAAGGTGATGGGAATAATACAAAATTTGCATGTAATTAAATGAACAATGATTGTAGTGTAAAAAATCTAGAAGTTGCGTAGTTTAAATATTGGATCCAGTTGGTACAAACATGGGAGTAAAAAAAGCACAATTTCTGAAATATCATCATAAAGAGAAATTTGACATAAATTACAACATACACAAGCAAGTAAAACAACTTTAGTTTTATTATCACACAGAGAGTATAGGAGGTTATATCCTTTAGAAACCCTGAACACAGGAGTAAATGGAACCTAGACGGGTTCAGGTCCGATTATGTACACCCCTGAATAAGTACTGCTGTATATAATCTCATACCATCCCAAAGACAAACAAAAGAAGTCTTTTGGAAGGAAAGTTCTTAATTAGCAAAAAAAAAAAAAAACCTCAGATACTTTCTGGTCTATACCAATGTGATATTAATTGACTAACATCATTAAACCATAAATCATAATTTTAGGGACAAAAGGAAGCCAACCAGTCTTTTCAAAGTCATGGAATCATGTGAGTTATATAACATAGAAATTATTTGATCCAGATTAAGATAACAATTAGCCTAGCCAGAAAAATCTTTCCTGCCTATATAAAGGACAAAAAAGTGTAATGTGTTTCAAATCATCAACAACCTGACTGCCACATTTGCAAAATTTTGAGGTGACACCAGGGCGTTTTTGTCTAAAAAATACATATTTTGCTTTGTAAAGTTCCATTTGGAATCTGGTAACAACTTTCCATTTAAGAGGATTAGATATACCTGTAGTCCAGAAAATGTTAGCATCCCGAAATGTTAGTATTGAGTCCATTCAAAACTTATCCGCGGTCTTTTAATTATGCGCTTCCGCTACCCGCTATAGATTACAAGTACATTGCAAGCTGCTTACAGTGATTACACACAGTAGCGATGAGCTGTATCAGTACATTGGAATCTGCTTTACAGCAGCTTACGCAGCAAATCAAAATAATTGACAGTGTACTGTAATTGGTCAGAAATTGAAAGCTGGTTATTACAAAACAGCATAGCCTTGGCCTGCCCTTGTCTCCGTTGTTGACTGTGCTCCGTTGCCAAATTCCTTTTGTAATTGCAGTATGTCAATTCTATGGTGGGTAAAGAAAGGAACAAAGAGGGAATACCCTCTTGACATGGCTGATGTATCATGTGATCAGCTGCTTCGCACAGGACTGGACTCTGATACTGCTTCTGCAGTAGCAAGCAAACTCGCAGCCTGCAACCCACCATCCTCTAAGTGGAGCCGCCCTTCCAGCTACACCTCATATGCTGGAGAAGTGTGCTATGAAATTGGGTGGTACGCAGCAGAGAATGGTGTAATGGCTGCGGTCCACTTTTACAGTCTAAAGTATGGCAACAATATTAATGAGTCCACAGTCCGTAATTTTAAAAAGGACTACAAGATGCAACTCCAAATAGTTGCTGATCCTTTGATCCTAAAGTCGTCGTTACCCACTAAGCCAAGAGGCAGACCCACCTTGCTCCTCGAAGATGTTGAGGAAAAACTGCGGTTCATAATTCACAGTCTAAGGGCTGAAGGTACAGTAGTAAATGCAACGGTGGTACAAGCAGTGGCCCTGGGGATTGTCGAAACTAACAGCCCCAATATCCTGACAGAGAACAGTGGAGCTGTTAGCATCACCACCAAATAGGCATGGGGATTTCTAAATCACGTGGGGTTTAGCCGTAGGAAAGGCACTAAATCTGCTAGAAAGACGCCTTTGGATTTCATGCAGCTAAAAGAGGGTTTTCTGCACCGTATTTCCAAAGCTTCCGCACAACAGCTTGTCCCATCAGAGCTGATTGTCAATGTAGATGAAACTGGTGTAAATCTCATCCCTGTTTCTCAGTGGACAATGGCTGCCACTGGATCAAGACAAGTGGCATTAGCAGGATTAGGGGATGAATGCCAAGTGTCATTGGTGCTAGAGTGCACACTTGCAGGAACTCTGTTGATACCGCAAGTCATCTATTGTGGCAAAACCCCTGCCTGCCATCCATCCCACAAATGTCCCCAAGATTGGTGCATAATGCACTCTGCCAATCACTGGGCAAATGAGGAAACAACCCTGCAATACATTAACAAAACACTGGTGCCACATCTTGAAAATACAAAACTGATACTGGGTCTCCCACAGCAGCAGAAGGCAATCCTAATCATGGATCTATTCCAACCCCATACAACCCATTCTGTACTCCAGCACCTAGAAGAGGCAGGTTACATACCTATTTTTGTTTCTACCTCTTGTACTGACCTCCTACAGCCATTGGACATATCGCTCAACAAACTTTTCAAGGTCAATATGAAGCATTGCTTAGCAGAGTGGTATGCTGCTCTTATTTCAAGTCAGCTGGCTGATGGTGTGCAGGTTAAGATAGACTTGAAAATGACCACAATCAAGGGAAAGCATGCTTTGCGGCTGGAGGAGAGTGTGACAAAACTTAAGGACAAGAGGGAAGAGCGCATTCATGGATTCATGGAGTCTGGAATATACAGGGCACACGAGCGATGTCTGGACGTGCCAGTTGGTGAGTTTTAACACTGTTAGCAGCAGCGTGTTGTTACATGCTATTAAGATCTTTTGCTGCTGGTAATACAGTAATTTTTATTTTAATGTTTTTGCAGAGCCATTCAATGCAGAGTAATGTTTTGGGGAAATGCTGAATGCTGAAATAGCAATAAAAAGAGCAACTCGGAGCAGCTCGTTAAGCATGAATATTTGTTTTCCTAAATCAGTAATTCTTTTTGCTCATGGTATCTTTTGGTGTGATTTGCTGTCATTTCGCGGGTATTTTTACGATGTGTGATGTTAATTAAACTTTTTTTATTGGTCAGTGATTTTGCTCGATTTCTTATGCATTCACCTAATTATTAGCTGGCCAGTCAGCATTGCGAAGCACGCGAGACTAAAAAGACAGCGAATATAATAGAAACTACAGCACATATCAGATAATGTTCAAGTTGATGAAAACATTTAATTCGTCTGTGCCAATCATAACATTTTAAAGATGAAATACATTTAAGATCTTGGCTAGCAGTGATATCTCTAACCCTGATCTTAATTTGCATTTTAATTTCAGAAAAAGGCTTAGAGTATATTTCATGTAACACGTTACCTAGCCCCATGGAAACAAGCTATTTCTGATCATTTTAATAGCTGGACAATCAAATCCTTTTTGTACATAAGAGATCTCCTTTTCGAGACATTGTCTAGGTAGTCTCATGCCAGGTAAAAGGAAAAGGCCCAGTAAAAAAGTTAAAGATATCTCCTTAGCCAGGGAAGAAATAGAAAACTGACCTATTTTGGCTCGTAATACTTCACATGGTACAGAATTTGGAACAGACAGTACATAGTGGTATATTTTATTCCAAACTATTTCTAGAGGGAGTAGATTGGAAATACCCCATATTTCTGCTTCGTATTTAATGAGCACCAACCATTAGCATTCTTATAGCCTTGAGAAAGCACTCCTGGGCATTATGGGACAGTAAGGACATCAGAGCTAACTCCAGGCCACAAAACATAGGCTCTAACCTGGCGAACATTAGAGGAAATGTGACTCCATATAAATGGATTTGGAAGGAAACATGAACTGTAGCAATGAGGGTTGCAAAGGAGCACAGAATGAAGTTTATAAAAAGAAATTAGTGCAAAACTGAAAAATGTAGCCGATTCTTTGGGGCATAGTTTGAACACTTCATATAAACAAGTGACTCCTTTACAATGTGGAATGTTTAAGTGTGTAAACTGCACTTGTAAAAATATAGAGGAGGGTAAAACTTTCTTGAATCCCGCCACAAGGGAAGTCTTTGAGATAAGGGATTTCTTAACATGCAGTATGGAAGCAGCAGTGCACAGAACATGCTGTACATCAGAAGAGTGTAAAAGCTTCTATGCTGGTAAAACTATTAGACCCTTAAAAAGAAGAATGGGGGACACCTTAGAAGCATCAAAAGGCTTTTCCCTCTTCTCACTAGATGCTTACTTGAGCCACCATAAGTGTGTCAGGTCCAGACCGTTTGAGCCTTACTTTTTTTTTTACCTATACTGTTGTTTCAAGTCTGCTCTGCTCCCTGCTCTGTATGTTAACTTAGCTCTGTATTGTTCAATATATGTGATGTGGAACCTTTGTAAATGAGTCTTTGACTCAAAGGTAGTTTCCGAACTCAGAATAGATAAATAAATAAACAGTATGAATGTGTTGGCACAGCATCAAATGAAAAACGGCAAAAAAACATTAATTTAAATTCACTGTATTGAAAAGGTGAAAAGAAATGCATGAGGGGGTGATTTGGATTCAAAATTGCTCAAGAAGGAGACCTTCTGGCAATATAGGTTAAGAGCTAATACAGCACAGGGCTTAAATGATGGATTCCAACTGAGTCCTTTTTGAGCCAGCCGTTATTAAATAAAGTATAGTTCTTCTAATAGACCAAGTGTGATAATATCAAATGTCTTTAGGGTAAAGGATATAACCAATAATATTCAACTGTTTTTATCCCATTCTCTGCTGTTCCAGTTCCCACATCCCCTGTCCTAACCTGTTCGTTTCTGATTTTTATTCACTATGGTAATGTGGTTTTCATGTACTAGAAATGTATTGCAGAGGTTTCTGCACTTTATCTGACTGCTTGCAAGTATTTATTGAATTGCATTGTTTGCCCTATAGTTTTAAGTGCACAGTGTACAAGATGTGATATCACAGGACCTCCACATTGAACAAGTGCACATGTGCAAAACGTTGGTGTGGGTTGGGTGTTTGCTGTTTGTATATTCTGTTTAAATAAATGAATATCTGCAATCCTACAGCCCTGCTCTGGTTCTTCATATTGATAAGCTGTGAGCCTAATTTCTGTGTTTTGTTTGTGAAAATTGCTCAATTGTCTAAAAATGTGGATGTTTGGAGCTCCACTGTTGTTGTGGGTATACACCCCAAATTTAGCACGCATACCCTATATCAATGGGCCCTGAAATCTAGCAAAGCTGATGAAATTTAATTTAGTAGGTTAAAGTGTACAGTAGAAATTTAACAAAATATTAATTGTCAAAATTTGCTCAAATATCCATGGAAACATAATTTGTAATGTCTTTAGAATTGCACTTGTGGAATATGACTTTCACTTTTTTCCATAAAGGTTTTTATCCCTCCAAGACAGAACGGGCATCTATCAGCCTTGTCCCAGGCACCATCCACCATCCCATGCCTCCTTCCTGATTGGGGTCTAGGTTCCTTTGTGGATTTCCCTCTTTGGTGGGGCCAGGAAGGGGAGGGAAGGGGAGGGCCTGTCCATCCTGCCCCCCCGGTGTACTCTCGTCCTGAATTTGCTGTCCAACTAAGCAGCAGAATGAGTCACAGTGCTTCAGGCGGGGTTTCAAAAAGCCCTGGTCCTCCCATTTTCTAGCTGGTGTTCTCTCCCTATGACCTGGGGCTATGGCAGCATGGAAGACACATGCATGTGAAGGTGCACATGTGTTCCAGAACAGCAGCTCCATCCATCCTCCCCTGATCTACATCTGTCTCCTGAGCATTAGTGCTACACCAGGCCTCCACCTTGTGGCAACCAGGAGAAAGGACAACCTACCACCCCAGTCTGGGAGAAGAGAGTTGCCAGATGGCCACTCAATCCTCTCCCAGCCTTCCCCCCAGAACTCGGGTCGCAGGTGTGTGAGATGTAAGGTGCTTACAGCACCTCAGCCCTCTGCACCACCAGGCTGGCTTTGAATTTCACTTTCATAAAGCACTGCTCACCAGTGGATACATTTAGCCATGCTCAGCTGTTTTCAGTCATGTAGTTTCTTTCTGGGTGACTATGACCCCATCCTGCTTTTAGTTCTCTGAGACTGGCCAGATGGACCCAGTGAAATTACTTGTCTCACTGAGCTGTTCTTCGATTTTCACAGACACCCTCCTTTAACAAAGAGCCACCTATTAATTTTACTGTCAGTCATGTCCCTTTGGAATAGCCTAGATTTCTCCTTACTGTTGCCCTAATCATTTTCTTCCTCTAGCAGGTCTCTGTGTCTCTACGTCCCAGACTTCTAAGTGCACTGGGCTCTCAGACAAGTCAGTTTTGCTGGGTGTGATTCTCAATGACCTGCTTTCAAGTGAGACATGTCCCTATATGCT
Source organism: Neoceratodus forsteri (assembly GCA_016271365.2). Lineage (NCBI taxonomy): Eukaryota > Metazoa > Chordata > Ceratodontiformes > Ceratodontidae > Neoceratodus > Neoceratodus forsteri. Next base: position 13,730,228 of record JADMNL010000027.1, read on the forward strand.
TCCTTGCTCCAACAGGGGGTCTACTCAGCTCTGCTGCCCATCTCATGGTGAACCCATGCACCTATCTCCTGTCACTGGTGGTGACCCATGAACTAACTCCTATCCTTTAATTCAAATTCTCCTGAATTCCCTTTCCATTTACATGACCATACCCCCTCCCTCTTGGCAGAACTGCAGACCATCTCAGCTTGACTATGGATCCCAATCATTAGACTTGTACTGCAGGTAAGCACATTACCTGCACTAGCATCACAGGCCTTCAGTACCCCTCCAACGCTCCTGCTATAGTTGTGCCTAGCACCATGTTCTTTTATGAATAAGATTGCCAGGATATTTCTGTCACAGTGGCAGTATTCATAACCAATCTTAATGCTTGGTGTCACTTGGGGCCACTGTGTTCAAATGTTAAAAATATACATTGCTATTTGCAGTGCTGTTAAAGAGTCAGCAGGTGGCACTGTACAGAAACAATGTTGTGCATGACTGTGCCTTCACAAGCCATTTAGTCTGTAAGCGCTAGTAGTTAGCGGGCAAACTGGAAGAAGACAGACAAGTTCACATTGATGGTCATGACTGTTCTTGATGGTTCTTCATTCAAGATGCTGATTGACATGAGGGTAACTAACAATGGGCATTACCATACTTTTAGTATGGAGTGCCCTATGAATGCTACTTTATAACCACCCTATCCAGACTTTTTCTTCCTCCTCTGCAGCAGCACAAGTGTGTGTTTGGGCAAAATTTATCGGCATGCCTTCCACAAAATTATTGCAATATTCCGCACTTTTCACAAAAGTTCATGAAATTCAACTTTAATTACTGATGCTACTTTGAAATTTTTGGCTGGTTAACTCGGCCATCCTTTAAGCAAGAGATTAGAAACACACACACTCATTTTTAGGGTCTATGAACCTACAAAAATTGGTGACACTGTATTCTCTAGTTTATAAGTTAAAAGTACTTAAAATTGTGCAGTGAGTGTATTTGCAAAATTTAATTTAAAAATATCCAAATGTTTGGCTGCTTTTAAATCAGCCCCCTTGATAGTTAGCAAATGAAAACCCTGTATACTTTCCTATGAAGATGGGAATTTTAAACCTACCAATCTTGGTATAATTTGGGATTATAGTTTTAATGTTAGACATAAATAACTGAAATGTAAATTGTGGCAAAATTTCACAAATTTGTAACAAAATGTAATTAAATTTCACAGGACTGTGATTTTGTCTGAATCTTCCTGGCAGAAGTTACATTTCTCCCAGTCCTACTGTGTTGGGACTTGAACCTTTGATCGTGGTGCAAAGATATGTATCTTAAAGAGCGACTCTACAATTCAGCATGTGCTTTCACAAATAGGATGTTTCAGCTATTACAATTTCCTACAGAATACTTTTTTTTTCATTTTCAATCTTCCTTTCTAAGGTTTGCAGCACATTTCAGTAGTCTATTTGAAATGTCTGCATAAAAAACACTTGCCTCTCCCCTGTTAACATCACAATACCTTTGTTTATGACATCATACTGCTCACCATGGCAACAGATTGTGATGTCACACAAAACAGCAACTGTGTGGTTAGCAGGAGAGGGTCAGATACATTTTGAAAAACACAGTGAAATAAGTGCTTCGTTACCTGCAATATTTAGTAGACCAATGGCAGAGAAAGTAAAGCAAAATAACAAATAACTAGCAAAACAAGAAAGTTAAAACATAATTGGCGTAAATCTAGGGTCCCATATGCAAAAGTGACAGGCTGCATCGCACAAGTGCTTGTGCCGTGCAACTCAACTGCACTGGCACAAATTAAAGGTATATTCAGAAGTTGCGCCGTAATATGTGATCGCACATGTGCAGCTGAATATCTTGAACATGTGCGATCGCGCAGTGTTAGATGCGCAGCAGGTGCCCGGTGCAGAGCACACAGAAGTGCACGATGCAAAGCCACTTGCACGGCACGCAGATTTGCAATATTCAGAAAGGATATGCAAATGGCCTCATTGCACAGTCAGTGCCCAAACAGCACATTTGCATCTCATTACTGGAATGTATTCAGGCCATTTGCATACCATTGGCATGCACAGTTCCCAGCATTACAGGACAGCACCAACACTCAACAAAGATAATCAGGAGGTGCTGCAGCCTAGCAGGCAGGTGAGAATGCATGGTTGTGTGTGGGTGGACTGCACTGGCCTGAGTATAGTGCTACATATCCCCCAACCCCTTAGCACCCAACTGTGTACCAAGGTGTGTGACAACTGGTCAGAATGTATGACACAGCAGCAAACATGACAGTGCAGGCTTGGAAGACTGTGGAAATAAGTGTGCCAATGTTGCTACTATGTGCTGATACCTAGCATCTCATATTATCATATAGTTCTGCTTAACAGTCTCAGTGGTCAGTGTGTAATGTCACCCACACTATGTGGGTCAGAGGGTGTCTGAGTGATAAAATGAGTGCCGCACCCTGTACTGTGTGACAGTTGAGTGGTTTGCAGTGCTACTACCAATGGCCATGTCAGTGCCCTAGGTGGCTGCACGCACAACACTGGAAGGGTCCAGTGTCCCTGGGGCATGCCCTTGCCACCTCCAGGCCACAGGTGGTGCCACCCCTGCTCTGCACTGCTCTCAGTTGTGCACTATCCACCACCAGTACACCACAGTGACCCGAATCCAGGGTCCCTGTGGCATTGTCACACTGCAGGAATGGTATCAGTGACATGTGTGTGGTTCCTCATGGTGTGGGTCTGGCACAGGCGTGTTGTGTACACTTATGGTGTTCCACCTTGGGTGTGTGCCACTGGGCTGTCCCTGACCCATGTCATGCTGCCACCATTACTGCCATGCATCCTGCCCACCGTTGTTCCAGATGCCACCATGGGTGCATGCCTCTACTGGGTGGCACTCTGACAGCCACATGGGTGCAGGCCATGGCACCTGGTATATGTGCCACATTGTAGTGCCTGACTAGCATGTGGCAGCTAGATGTCCCTGACCTGGGTGTGGTGAGGGGGATGGCTGACTGGGCAATGCCAGTGGTGTCACCCAGTGGCACCCAGCAGGTGCCCAGCAAGCTGGCACATTGTAGCTGTGGCTTTGGGTACTACCATCCTGGCATGACTGCTGTGTGTAGGTGCCTGAAGCACATCCTGGTGCACCTCCAAAGGCTGTCTCAGGGTCACCTAGCTGCAGTTCTGCAGCCTGCCTCTGGGTGGCTGGCCAATTTAGGCCATCCCCTTACATACCTAACTTTGTGTGGCACAGTTTTGTGATGCGTGACACATGTGACGCACATTTTTGCTGAATTTACACTTGCATGGCATATTCAGGTGCCCGCACCCTTTTTTTTGCACTGCATATATTATTTCTGCATGATCACGCATTCAGAAATGTGCAACGCATCTCCCGCGCATTTTCCAGCTTGCACCGTGCATCTCCATTTTGGCCAGCACATCTCCTTTGAATATGTGGGCCCTATTGTTTTTAAGCTTTTTGTTATAGTAGAGAGTCGCTCTTTAACTACTGGAATACGCCACCTAAATGCTACATTAGTTGGAAAAGAAACTGTGTCCTTCCACTGTTCAGCTTCATCTACGATGCTGTCTTGATACCCTTAGGCTCTTTTCTAGGGTATTTCAGTTCAGTGATGCTTTGAGTTCATTTGCACCCACTTTTTGGAATTCTTTACTTGTTTACCCACACCCAAAAAAGGTCTATCACCCTCAAAGAAGATTTTTCTGAGTACCTTAATGGTATTGTTCAAGGAACAAGATCACACTGCAGCAACTAATAACTATGCACGAGAAATTTCTGAGCAAGGGTCATGCTAGTGCATTCTCTTGTCTATTACTTTTGTGCTGTGTTGTAACCCTGGTTGAAGTGTTTGTGTGGGTGCTACAGCTACTCGTCATGCTTATCTTGTGTTTGCAACTATTCTGGCTTTACAATTAATCATTTGTTTTTTGTAATCCAAGTATTTAGGTACTTGTAACACATTTAAATTGCTTGTTAGTAGCAGTACACCACTGTTAAACATCGCTCAGTGGTTCTATTCTGTATAAATTACATGTAGTCAAATTAAACAATGTCTCCAAGTCGATCAGCAATTATTACATTTTCTTTTTCCTTTTTAGTTTTGGCATTAATGGTGCACTGCAATAAAGATGGCATCCCCCAGCAGTCTCTGCTATGCTCCTACCTCGGAAATTATTTTTCAGCAGCAAGCAGCGGCTAGAGTGCGGATAAACTGTACCGAGTGGTGTCAGCAAGCATGCACCATCCAACCTGGAGGCCCTGACAAGAGAACAGGGGCCCAATTTTTAATACATAATAATTGTGCACACGCGGCAGAAAACAGCAATGCAAGGACAACTGCAATTTGTGCCACACGGGCTAAATTTTTGGAAAGCTTGCCTTTTTGTGATCTATTTCTCCATTTAAGGCAGCTTATGCAAATTTCTTTGTACAGAACCTATGCTTGGCATTATCAGGTATAGCATCTGTGCAAAAATGAGAAAACACCGCCTGTGTGTAAAAAATGCTAAAAACAGCATTTTTGCCTGTGTGGTATTTTTCCCAGTGTACGTGGGTTGCACTCGAGGATTTAGTTGCTTGCAGCATTAAACAAAAATGGCAGAAAAGTGGGTTTATCGATCATTTTGTCTATCTTGAAACAACTGGATTAATACTTTTTTCTTGTAGTTTTGAGCTGAAGGTTCCTTTGGCATTTATGGAACTCAAGCCGCAGCTGCGGATCCAGCTAAGCCTTTGACACTGTGATCAGAAGTGAATGCAGGTACCATTATTTTTAATGTATTTTTAAATAAAGGCTAATTTACCTCCTCTTTTATATGGTAATGGAGCAGGGGGGGTTTGTAGCTGGGTGGTGAGGGAAGAACTTTATATAAAATTCCTACATATATGAGTTAAACCAACGTACACCCGGGATAACTATGATAGCATGGATGGCAATGAGGATATGAACTAGGCAGGTTCAGATACCAATACACTCAGTGTTCTTTAATTTCAGTGCAGATGCAGACTCAGAATCTTTATTTACAGTGACTCCATCTGTCCAGCCCCTTCCCTGAACCAACCATTTAGCTGAACGGGCAGAAGAAACTCACACAATTATGGCTTAATTGCTATGCGTCTCTCTGCCCAATGCTGAAGGAAGTGATTCTGCCAAACAGGCATATGGACCCCACCATAAGGATCTTCTTCTTTATCACTTCGTGCTCACAAAAGGTGCTGGATTGACAGCACTGGAACCTGGAGTCATCTGCTTATTCATATGACAGGAACAACATGAGGGATCACAGTGCAAGCTTCCTTACACTGTCCCACCAATGTGTTACCAATGTGCCTTAACCCTGCCATGGAGGGGCCACCATGTAGGTTACAGGGTAGTTCAGACTCCATGTCCATTCAGTCCTTGGTCTTGCATGTGAGACTGCCAACATCTGTGCCAATTCCTGCCAGCTGTGTTGGTGGTCTTGTGATGTGAACGCCTGCCCACTGGGAACTGGACTGAGACCACCACAATTCATTTCACATAGCCACTGAGCAGCCTGCAAGTGATGATGGCTTTCAGCCACTGCCGACCTGTGCTGGATTTGAACCAGTGACCTAGAGGTGAAAGGTTCTATAACCTGCTACAAATACACTGAGCCATCCAAGCTGCCCCACTTTTGATTCTTGTAATTCAGAGTCCTCTGCTCTGCTCCAAGCTACCATTTTATACACCTCACCAGGTGAGCTAATTCTGTTAATCAGCAGGGACCCAATTTTCAATGGGTCTGGCATGGCCAAGGGACGCCCTGTGCACAACACCCTAGGACGTGGAAAAATCCCTGCACCTGCAAAAATGCTGTTTTCAGCATTTTATGGGCAGGGGCAACTTTTCCTGTTTTCCCTGCAGCTGTTTATGCACAAGCTACTGTAAATTGTGGAAAACAGCGAAAAAAGGCAACCTTTTTGAAAACAGAGTGTCTGCATAAAAATGGTGGTTGGACAAGGATACCCTCCCTTGCATAACTTTTTTTCCTCACAGGTGCAATTTTTCTGCTTTTGAAAGTATGGTTCTGGTGTATAGGCAATTATCATAAACTGAAATTTTTATACACACAAACATATCACTTATAAAGCTGTAAAAACATGGAATATCTTCAGATAATTAAATGAAAATGGCACACAGATTCATATATTTACAAAGGCACAAGATGCTAATTGTCTTGATTCTGGGAATACATAATCCATTGTAGATCTGTCCACCAGAGTGAAGCAGTATTCCTGCCACTGATCTTTTACGAGGGACGTCTAATGGGGCCACCCTGCCTAAGGCTCCCCTGAAAGTGATACCTCAGACAGGCATGTCTTGATTAATTGAGGCCCCCTCAGATTTGTACCTGCAAGCAAAGCTTTATTGATTTCCCAGTCCCCTTTGCTTGGGGTGGGCAAGGTTTCAATCCCTGCTTCAGCAGTAATGGCCTTAAAGGCCTCAGCTTCAGCAGCAGTAAGAAAATGGGGCAGCAACAGTCTTTTTCATCTCCCCCCCGACCCATGTCTGCCATTAGGGTAAACGGTGAAAGAATGGCTCTTCCTTTTTATCCCCAATATCAACCTGTCTACATGCAGGTATCTTGGGGGGGGGGTGTGTGTGTAGCTCAGTACAAAAAACTCAGCATCAAAGGTCAGCAGACAGAAGATAGAAAAGAACAAAATGGAACATCTTGAACAATCAGCCAAGGGAGGAAAAGAACACAGCAGTGAGAGGAAAAAACAAGCATTTGTCATGCCGAATGTTGTCTCACTGGCATTGGCTTTGGTAGTGCCAGAGGCAGAGATGCATAATAGGAATGGCAGTGAAGTATTAAAGTGATGCCAACCCCACCCTCACCCTGTAGAGAGCGACAGGCATTGGGGTGTGCCTTTGGGTTGTCAGCTATAACGCTCATGCCATTGTACGTTACGCTACCCTGTAGACACTGACAAGTGTCGCGGTGTGCTTTAGGGTCTTCGGGCATTATACTTACCCCATTCCATAAGGAAATACGCTGATGTGGGTGCAGTATAGGAGAATGGGGTGAATTTTGTGCTGAACAGTGCAAGGCACACCACGATGCCTGCCAGTGGCTGCAGGGTGGGGTTGGGGTTGCAATGGCATGAGCATTACATCCGGTGATCCCAAGTCACAGCCCTGGCGCCTGTCAGTCTGTACTGGGCAGGGTGCTACAGTTGGAAACCCTAACACCGTAGGGGTGCGGTGGTATTTTCACTCCAGATTTTCAATATGGGCTGTTTGTGAGGCCACCTCATGAGAAGCAGCACAATCAGTTTGTGAGCTGAAAAGTGGTTTTGCACAGCGACTGTGCCATTTGGTGACACAGGGACGAAAACACATTTTGGGCAGAATGTGGAGAATGGCAACTGTATTGTTCAAGAGGAAGTGTAAAATATGGCAACGTTGAAAATCTGGAGTGAAAATATGAAAAATTGATGAAGTCATTAGCATGCATAGAAACTGCGCAACACACAGCTGTAACCCAATTATTTGTGGGAGCTTGTTAGCCACATTTTTAACATAGGCATTTTGGGACCGCCCCTCATGAACAGTGATGCTGTGATTCTGTTAATCAGTCCCAAAAGTTGATTTCCCACAGCGACCACGCCATTGTGGGCCACAGGTGCAAAAATACATTTTGGGCATGATGTGAAAAATGTCAGCTGTACTGTTGATAAGGAGGTGTGAAAAATGCCAGTGTTGAAAATCTGGCATGAAAATATTGCAAATTTGCAAAGTTACAAGGGTGCGTGGAAACTGCGCAATGCATGCTTGCAACACAGTCATTTTATGGACTTTCGGCAGCAAATTTTCAACATAGGCATTTTAGGACCTCTGCTCATGAACAGTGTCACCGTCATTTCCTCACATTGTCCCGAAAACTGATTTCGCACAGTGATCGTGCACTTCTGCATCGGACATGCGAAAATACATTTCTACCAGGATATGTAAAATGACAGCTGTACTGTTCATAAGAGGTGTGGAAAAATGTCAATTTGAAAATCTGGAGTGAACATATTACAAATTATCGGTTCTGGCGCGCATGCAACCGCGCTAATGCACACGGAAAACACTCATTTATGGACTTTCATCACCAAATTTTCAGCATAGGCATTTTAGGACCTCTGCAAATGAACAGTGTCACTGTCATTTTCATAATGTGTCTTGAACACAGATTTCACACAGCGACTGCCCTATTCTGCACCAAAAGTGCGAAAACATATTTCGGCCAGGAGGTGAAAAATGACAGCTGTACTGTTCATAAGGAGGTGCAGAACAATGGCAATGTTGGAAATCTGGAGTGAAAATATTATAAATTCGTGAACTTACGAGCGTACGTGCAAACTGTGCAATGCACGCTCATAACACAGTCATTTTACGGAGTATCATCACCAAATTTTCAACATAGGCATTTTAGGACCTCTGCTCATGAACAGTGTCACTGTCATTTTCATAATCTGTCCCGAACATTGAATTCCCACAGCGACCACACTATTCTGCGCCGGGAGTGTGAAAACACATTACGGCCAGCATATGAAAAATGACAGCTGTACTGTTCACAAGAAGGTGTGGAAAAATGCCAATGTTGAAAATCTGGCATCAAAATATTGCAAATTCGCGAAGTTAAGAGTGTGCGTGGAAACTGCGCAACACACGCTCATAAAACAGTCATTTTTTTGATTTTTCCCACCAAATTTGCAATATAGGCTTTTTGAGAGACCATCTCATGAAATCTGGCACTGTCATGGCATTAATCAGTCCCAAAAGGTGATTCTGCGCAGTGACCACAAAATCACCTTTCGGGACAGATTAACGCCATGACAGTGAAAGAATTCATGAGGAGGGGTCCCAAAAACCCCATGTTGAAAATTTGGTGCCAAAATTCCAAAAAATGCCGGAGATGTACATCAAAGTTGAAAAAACCCTATTTATTCCATTATACAGCTTACCGGCATTTCCTCAGTTCGCGGTCGGCTTTGAAGAGTGCAGCTGTGTTCCTGGTCCACCGAAGATCATCGCACTAGACTCCGGAGGTAAGTATGGGGTGGGGGGGAGACAGGGTGTGCAGTGGGTGGGTGCAGGTTGTAGGAGGGGGGCAGGGAGACGGCGAAGGACTGTTTTTGTTTTACAGGGTTTAAAAAAAAAAAAGGACGTCACTGGACGGTTTTAATTTTTCAGGTTGGATTTCCCCAGCGTGCCACCTCAGTGTTTGTGGGTGGGGAGGTGCTTTAGCCGATGGGGAATTGGGCACCCCAGTTGGTACATAACAAAAGGGGGGAGGGTGCATGATGCTGACAGGGAGTGACCTCCCCCGCTGGCAATATACAGGGGGTAAAAGCTGATGTGGATTGGGCCCCCCGTTGGCAAAGAAAAACTGTTGGGGGGGATTCATGATGCCGAGGGAGATTGGGCACCCCCCCTCGGCAATCAACAAAAGGGGAGGGGACACATTATGCTGACGGGGAATGGGCTCCCTCATCAGCATTGTGACAGGCAGCAACTGCGGCAGTCACTGCCGCCATGTTGCCTGCACCACGGGAGGCGTGGTCACTTGCATGAGAGCTTCGCTCATCAGTGGACCTTTTCTTTGTTGTGATGGCCACATTAGGCATGCATGAGGTCAGTACCTCCTGCTGCCTAATTGGGGAATGAGGATGCACCTTCTGATGCTGGTGGGGATTTAAGCTATGCCCACGATTGGGCCAGTCGGGGAGGGACTTTCTGCTGTTGCCCACTATCGGGCCAGTGGGGGGTGGGGGATGTTTTACACTTTTGCCTGATCGGGCTGCAGGGGGCACAGGGAGTGGGTTGAGGGCCAGCCATAGGTGGCAGCTGCTGTTGCACAATTCAATCGCGCAGCTCACCTGTGAGTGGCCCTCGGCTGATCCTTTTTGGCTCAAAGTTGTGCAGGTGCAGGTTGGGAGTTGCGCCTGCATAACTCTGCACAACCGGCTGAATATCGGGCTGTGCAGTTTATGCATGGTTCCTCCCCCTCCAGCTCAGCATGCATTCATTTGCATTGCGCTGTTGCTCAGCATGTTTTCAGTGGCGCAACTGCCTCCTGCTGAATATTGCAGAATGGAGCAATTTCGGACTTGCGCAGGCGCAACCCTATTGCGCATGGCGCAACCCTTTTGAATATCTGGCCCACTGAGTAATTGAAGGTTAAAATGGGTAGGGGTGGGGGGATAACCATAATATTTGTGACCACTTTAGCTGACATCCCCCGCCTCTACTCTGAAAAAGTGAAAAAGGAGGCTGGGGACATGTGATCCCACTTCAGAGATACTGGACTAAATTTGGCAGAATGTAAATGTTCAGCAAGGTAACACTTGGGATTGGGTTTGTAGCAGCTGAAAGATGGAGGCAGTGGTGGCGGAGGAGGGAGATTTTATAAACCCATATCTGTATGCGTTATTCTTAAACTTTATAAAATATCATTTTACTTTCACGTGCTCTGTATATACCATCCCTGGGTTCATTTCCCATCCCTCTCACCCTGGTCACTACTGAGAAAAGATAACTGGCTATTGCGCTAGTCCTGCATGGCAAAACAATTTCAACAAATACAAATGTTTTGGGGGCCACGTGGAGGCGCATTGCCTCCCATGCAGTTGTCCCTATCTACATAGATCCCAGCTATCCAGCAGCAGAGGGGATGCTGTCCAAAGCAGCCTGCCCCTGGGTTGTGCAGCATGTTAACCCATTGTGAGAATGACCCCTGTTGACAAAGTCACTGTAGGTGTACGGAGCAGGAGGACGCCTATGAGCCTGCATGTATCTGTCTCCACATACGCATATTGGCATTTGGAGAGCCACAAGGGAACAGAAAAATGTGAAAAACTCCTCCTGACAAAGTAGATGGACCCACCATGGGGGGGGGGGGGCATGGAGTGCCAAGACCAGGTTGGAAGAAAAGGGAGCAGGCAGGAATGAAAAGGTAGGGGTCTGGCCATACAATGAAGTGTAGAGAAGGAAAAAGAAAATAAGAAACTTAAAACATTTTTCTTTGTGTTTTACAATGACATTAACAATTTACAGTTTATAAGTGCAATATGTCACTTCAGGGTCTGCTTATGGAGAATCAATGCACTTCCAGGGTGATTAAGGCACTCAGGTTGTGCCTAAAAGTAGGCATGTATTTGCCAAGTGTACTCAGCTGTACCTTGTGCCTCATGCACACAGATCTATTCTCTCTGATGCACATTCTGTCATGGCTTATTGCTTACTCATACACCAAAAACAGCATGCTGCTATATATTGACTGTATATATGTCACTGCAGCTAGGGGGAGCATCATATCAACCTTTTGACCTATCACAGGGCTCCTTTTGTTTATGTGTGAGAAAACAACATGTTATTTTGGCTGTATATAGGTCATTGTAGCTCAAGGGAGCATAATAGGAAGCTTTTGGTCTATCACAATGCTCCTTTCATTTGTGCACGATTTATATTAAAATGCTTTTTGGAATTCCGCAGAATTGAAAAGTCAAAAAGAATTTTGAGAATTAAAATTCCTCAATAATTCTGTCAGCAGAATTTCACATTCTGTACAGCTCTAGATGTCAGTAACACAACATTCCAACCCATGTCTGAATTTGTAGCCATTCTGTCCTTTATTATCAAGGTCTTGTTCATGAAGACCTGTCCAATAGAATGCACTAACAAGCTTGTTCTGAAGTGAAGTGAAGCTTGTTCTGGAGCTGAAGTCCCATAACCCTCTTGTTTGTGACATCACAATCTGTTGCTGTGGAAATGACTGTGATCTAACAAACAACTTAATAATCTGCAGTCGTAAATAAACCATAACAGGGCATACTCTCACATAATAATGAATGGTACAGATTGGAACACAAGTCTTTTTAGAATGTAAACCACAGAGTTATGCTGATGCGAACGGCAAATCTCTTTTGGCTGGATCCCCTCTTTACAAAGATGGCATTTAGAATGGAATGTCAGATGTCAGACATTGGCATTTTGACCTGAATCTTTGGGGTGGCTTGATTTCTGATTCCAATCCAGAGTGGCTTGCATATCTAAATACGTGACTCAGATGCAAAGTACCTCACCTTGTGGTGGTGGGGGAAGGGAGAGCTGAATCTGAACCAGTTCACGCATCCCTACATTTATTTTAATAATGCCCCCTCCCACTTCCCCAAAAATGGTGCTGGCACCAGGGTTCCATCACCAGTATGGCAAACAACAGCCACCGTGCATTCAAATAATTTCTAACAATCTCTTTTAAGCATTCATAGGTCCTCACCAAACTAGCACTGGCAAGGTTTCATGTGACTCTGTCATCCCCCAGGTCTTCTTTGACTACACTAATAAGTCCATTTGCCCCATCCCCTTGCCCATGATTGTTGACGGTACCGTGTGTCTATCCCATCATCTCGTGAAACTTCCAGCCATCTTAACATTGACCAGCTTCTCAGGCAGACAGTTCCACTCTTCCACCACCCTTTCCGTAAAGAAGTACTACCTCATAACCCTCCAAAATCTCCTCCCACCAGCTTTATTTGTAGCCCCTTGTGATGGATCCCTCACTAAGCTTAAGCAGTTGCTGGCAATCCCCCCCCCCCCAAACTTATACCTTTCAAATACATAAAGATTTCAGTCATATCCACCCTCTCCTGACCACTAGGGAGTTTTTACCAAGGTCAGACAGTCTTTCCTCATAGATCCAACCCTGTTGGAGTGAATAATTTTAGTTGCTCTCCTTTGGACTGCTTCTAGGTTGTCCTTGTCATTCTTTAGGTGGGGTTCCAGAACTGTGCACAGCACTGCAGGTGTGGCTTTGTCAAGGACCTGTGCAGGGGCAGGATCACTTCCTTCTCTCCTTCTACTTGAAAAGGCTCTGCCTATACATCCCAGAATCCTGTTAGCTTTCCCGTATTCCTTGTTGCACTGGGCTTGAGCTGGGGATTATTACAAGTCCCAGATCTCTATCCTCTAAGATCTGCTCTAGCCTCCCCATCCAATATTCCGTTTTCCAATCTCCCCACCTCCCCCCAGTGCAAAACCTTGCACCTTTTGTCATTTCATTTCAGTTGCCAGATCTTGGACAACCTTTCCATTTCCCCCAGGTCCCTTTTTAATTCAGATCTTACCTCCTCACTTTCCACCCTGCCGCATATCTTAGTGTCATCTGCCAATAGACACATCTTGTCCTAGATCTCCTCTCCAATATCACAAATGAACACATTGAAGAGCACCAGACCCAGGAACAACCCCTGTAGCAACCTGCTCATTATGCTGGCCTACCTTGCCACTGCTAAAACTAACCTAATAAAGTGGGATGTGGCTTACACTAATATCTGCCATTTTGACCTTGCCACCCAGACTCATCCATCACTGCCCACTATATAGGGGGGCTAGGCTGGCTATTCCCAGCAAGACTGCACTCCTACCTCCTCGGCTGTTTCACTGACAAACTGTTCAGATCTAGAACCCCTGTTGCTCTAGGGGACCTCCTTCAATATCCTGCAGCATCTTACAGCCTGAGGATTGTAGAATCCCCAGTTCTACAGTGAGATGTGCCACGAGCCGTGGCCAACTTGTCTTTGCCCACTATGCTTCTAAGACTCTTCTGTGCAGAACTCTAATAGTCATCTGCAATTCTGCAAATCATTTAAAAGCGTACTTACGTCTGTCAAGCTCCTGCACATGACCTAATGCTCCCTATGCCTATGTTTATTCTATCTGCCCTAGTAATCCATTGCTACTAATCTGCTCTCTCTTGCCCAGGATTGATGTTGATACCATAGTTATTTGCACTACTCAATGTGTTGCTGACTCAGTGATGCTTGTACCCTGCATGGACTGTTGGATTGTATTTATCTTTCACTGTTGTAACTTGTAATTCGTTATTAGCTATTTATCTTGCACTGTTTAACTTGTAATACTGTTCTGGAAGCTGATCCATGCCCTCTTCTCTCCTCCAACCTAGTCCCTGTTCCCTGTTTTCAAGGTGGTCAACTCTTCTATCTCTGAGTGAACAGAAGGTACAGTAGCTCTGAGAAGTATGGTTGGGGCCCCGGCGTAAAAACCAGTCAAAATGCAAACATCTCACATCATGGACAAAGATTTGAAATTATGCTCGCCTCACTCAGTGGTGGATGTTACTTATTCTTTAATGTGCAAACAACAATTTACAGCACTTACAAAGTTCTCCCAAAGCAGCTGATGTTTCATGCATGTATAACATGTACTTCTTCAGGGCTGGTATATGCACAAAATGTCAGCTGTTTTGGGAGCACTTTGTACTTGATGTAAATTGCTGTTTGCACATTAAAGAATAAGTAACACTGACCACCAACTGAGCAGAGCATAATTTCAAATCTTTGACTGTGAGCCAAGCTGTTGTCTCCTATTTCTGACTCTTCTGCAACTGCCTCCTCTTTCAATTTTTTCACTCCCTGTGCCCACTTCCTTGTCTTTCTCCTCCTCCTCCCCTTCCCCTCTCCATCACTGTACTTCTCTACACTCATTCTTCTCCTTTTCCTCCCTACCACACCCCTCCTCCCTTTTTTCCTTCTCTCCACCTCCCCTGCTGCTTTCCCTTAAGACTCTCTTGGCTTGAAATGAACACAATGGTGGGGGACCCTTATGGTCTTTATCCAAACTCCCGTATCTCTCTGCTCATGTCTTTGCCCTTCCTATCACCTACCACCTTAACCTTTCCTTCTCCCTAACCTCAGTCACCCTTGGAAGTTGGCTACAGTCATTCCCCTTCCTAAAGGGGGTGACCGCTCTTTCCCTGGAACTACCAAATTATCTTTCTACTCCCCACTCTGGCTAAATTCCAGGAACACCTTGATCTCCTCCCCTTTTCTTGTCTCAACCTCCTTCTTCACACTGTTTCAGTCTAGCTTCAAGAAGACTCATGCCACCTCCATCTCTCTTCTCTGGCTCACTGACATATCCTCTCTGGTATGGATCAAAGTGTAGTCACCTCTGCCATCTTTGTCAGTTTGGTTCAACACTGTTGCTCACCTCATTCTCCTGGACAAACTTAAGGCAGCTGGGCACTCCACCTCCGTTGAGTGGCTCCACTCCTACCTTGATGGCAGTTCACAAGCTGTCCATATTGTAGACTTCCTCTCCTCTCCCCTCCCACTCCCAATCTGCTCAGAATTCCCCCAAGGGTTTGTCGTTGGTCCTGTTTTGTCTCCATTTTTCTGAACCACCTCTCTACTGCCTGCCTCTCTGTTTCCATTCATACTGTGTGTCTGCAGATGATACAATACTCTTTACTTCTGGCTCCTCTGTCTCTGACCTCATGGCCCAGCTCCAACTGGACTTCAACAACATTCAGCACTGGTTCAGTGGAAATCAGTTAACCCTCGATGCCAAGAAAATGGTTTCTATGACTTTTGGCAGAAAAAGACGGTTTGCTAGACTCACCCCTCTTCTCTCCTTCCATACCCTTGATGGTGCAGCAACAGAAGAGGTCTCTTCTTCCAAGTACCTTGGAGTCTGGCTGGACAATCACATTGATTTATCTGCTCATGTGGATGCAATCTACAGGAAGTCTAACCCAAGACTTGGTGCGCTGTACAGGAATAAGTGGAGCATTCTGCTTCCTGCCCTTACTCCCTTCACAACATTTGCTCCTGCTCCCCCCTTAATTAAGGGAGGCAGTATAGTGCAGTGGTTTAAGGCTCTGAGCTGCAAATCTGGTGACATCCAGCAGATCAGACCTGGGTTTGTATCCCACAGCTTCCACTTGCATACTGTGTGACCCTGAGCAAGTCACTTAACTTCCCTGTGCTCCCAGATCGCTCCTGTAAAAAAGCTTTCAGCTTAGTGTGCTACTCCTGGTTAAACAACTAAATTAATTAATTAATTAATTAACTAATTAAATCGAAGGCTGGTCATGTTGCCTTCTTTTTCCATTTTTCTAGACTCTGGGGCTCTCTGCCCCCATTTGCTCTGCTCTTTCCCTTCATGTTCTGAAATCTCTCCTCCATGACTTCTCTACTCAGTCCTAAAGTTGTTCCTGATACTGGGTCAGACTTCTATCTGTCCCCTCCTACACACACACTGGCACTAGTATAGCCCCTCTCCCTCAATTTTTATCACTACTCCTACCCTTCATACTATTGCATTATTGCTCACCACTTACTGTTCTCATTACTCTTCTATCTGCAATTTATTCTATAGCAAAATCCCTGCTCAAAAGCATTGCCTCTAATCACTCATTTTGTTGTACTTATTTTCCATATTATTGTATGTTACAAATTGTATTTTGTATTTGAACTGTTCTCACCTCTTCCCCTTACTCTCAGGACCATCTAGAAAACAGCTGATGCCAGCTCAGTATGACTTTCCTTATGAAATGTTCGAAATAAATAAATAATACCTAATTGTTATGTGTAACCTTCTCTATTTACATACTTGTGACAGCCTGTTACCATCTATCTGTTATGTTTATTCACTGTGTATTGCTCTGTAACTCTTCCAGGCTGTGCGTAAAGTAGGCATCTGTTTGCCAAGTGCAGTTACTTGGTAAACAAAAACAAGTACATCATTTTTTTTTTAGTTAATTTCTTTATGCCCCTTGCTGACTGAACCCCATCCAACAGTCCCCTCAGCTCCGTCACTCCATGGTCCACTGGGACTTACCTTCTCCAGATCTTCCCCTAGGGCTTGCCCCCCCGGAAGCGTTGGTGGGGCCCTCCTATAGCCCTACTGAGACAGGATCCAGCTCTTTGGAGATGCCCAGCTGGCCAGGTAAGGAGCCTGCAAGGGACTGCTTCCATCCTACCAGCTGGCAGCCTTTCTCTCCATTTTTCTCCACTGGCATGTAGAAGGTGTCATGCAATGACACCAATGGTGGTGCTGTGCATGCTCCCACATTCAGCACACAGGGTGTCTGCCCTGCTTCTGCACCCACCCATTTGCAGTGGTGATGTGCCAGCCCCCAGTCTCAACTAGGGGCCAGGCTAACACCGACCGCTGATCCCCTCCCTACCCAGAGGGGGAGAGTAGTCCTTGGAATGCTTGTTCCTCCTCCCCCCCGTCTGACCCTATGACTCCAGAGGTTGCTCCCAACCTCTGGTCATTGCTGCCACAAGCAGTATCCCTACTGCTGCACTGGCAGGCAGGCCCAACATGTACATAAATAAAAAAAAAAGCCTTCTGACCTCAGAGTATGTACCATGTAGTACCGCCCTTTGGGTTCTTCCTTCTAGCCAGTTCTCTACCGATCTAGTAACTTTCTCCCCAACACCCAAGCTCTCCAACTTGTTTATTTTACTAGAGAAAAAAGATTCAAAGTCAAATTGTATCCCATTACAAAACTGTAACAATGAAGGGATAACAGCTGTATAACAGTCAATATTCCACTCCGTCTAACAGCAACATGATTCATGTGTCTACAGCTGTATGTGCAGTGGGATGCCACTAGTGCGGCACAGCCTAATGGGCTAGCTTCCATGTTTGCTTCTTACATTAACTGTACATCCGTGCTTCCTGTTCAAAGATCGTTGGCATACAATTTGACTCAAATTGAATTATTTTATATGCGTACACTCGTTAAACCCCATTTAGGCCTTGCATGCTGGGGATGCTTTTGGCCACAGCATTGCCTCCTTATGATGATGATCACTACGTGTCAACAGAGTTTACAATGTTTCTGGTCTCTGTCATTGGCAGAAGTATTATTCCCGCTGATGTTAAAGTAACCCGGCTTTTATGCTGTATCTTTTTGTGCACAGCAAGTGACACTATGCTGAATATTGTATACACTATAATACTGTATGTATATATATATATTGCAAAAATTGTGAATTTGTTGTAATGTGAACTTATTTAGCTGTACATAGTTTGCTGTGATATGTGTAATATATTCAGACATGGCGTGTTAGGGTTTTATTGTGCTTCAGGGTGTTTCTTACCTATCTTACACTAATAATATTTAATAGCAGATACTTAGGTGTTATTAGCATTTAGTTTATGAATGAATTTTAGTGATGCTGTTTGTTGCACTTGCTAGTGAATAATTTTGTATACACTTGAAGGTTTAACTAATGCTCAAGGTATATTAATTAAATGTACACATAATATTTTTACTTGTTTATGTATAATATATGTCACATGCGAACACTTTCTATAAATTCAGCCCATTTGGTGCTGCAGCAAAATTCACCTGCTAGCACTACACACGTCTATACATTTATTTGTTTAGTTTTTGAAAACTGGGAAAGGAGGGCTAGACAATACTATTATCAGCCCCATACACGGGGGGGGGGTGACTACAGATATGCACCAACTGAAAATGACTCAGATTAAGCTATTAGTAGTATTGTAGTGGAGGGGTAAATCTGGCCAGGACACCGGGGAAATTTCCTTACTCTTTGCATGAAGTGCCATGGGATAACATCCACCTGAACAACCACAAGAACCGACAGATGGCACCTCAGTTTAATGTCTCATCCAAAGGATGGCATGTCCCGACAGTACAGCATCCCCTTAGTACTACACTCAGGTACCAGAGTTCATGGTCAGGGACATCGTGTAGTCAGGGATTGCGGCTGAGACCCCTTTGATTTCTTGCAACCATTATGATGTCCCTTGCAATCCTAAAAACATGATTTCCATAATATTTATTCATATAAATGTGGTGGGTGAAAGAGGTTTGCAACCCCTATGATTCTGGTGAAAGGTTGCTACTCTTTATGGTACAGTTTGACCCTAGAACCCTCAACCTTCTGGCCCAGAGATGGTTGTGCTACCAACTGAGCCATGTTGACACCTTTAACATGTTTACATATTAATGTAGCAGGAGCCCCCATGCACTGAGAAAGAAGATATATTTTTTCCAATGTTAGCAGAAGTAAATAAAGAGAAATTAAAACATGGCCTCCATTCTGGTAGCCATCTTTACATCCCTAACTAAAGAATTACGCCACAAAGGTTCTACAGGTGCAAACGTTTTATGCAAATCTCCTTATTTACACTAAATAATACTGGGTTCCACGGATGTAAAATAAGTCCCTGCTTCCAGGACAGGCATAAACAGCTGCCATCTTTGAAGCTCCAGTCTTTGAATAACATTTGACCATATAAAGTACTAAACGATGTATTTACTAATAAAGCCTGGTATTCACGGTGGACTCCCAGCACACACCAGTTGAACCGCCACAGCTGATTCAGACTTGCCCAGTCCATGCCTCTCTTTCTGAGCCTCACTATGTCCCAGGAGTAGTATGGGTTAATTGGGATGACCTACTGCATCAGTCAGTCAGAGATTTTATTAGAGGCTGCTCCAAACTCGTAATACTGAGAGAAAAAAGCAGCCACTGACAAGGACTGCTGTCTGTTAACTTTTAGCTAGTTAGCTGACTTCAGTAGCCACTACAGACTATAACTGTCAAGCAGAGAGTGGTCCACCACCTTTAGCCAGGTTGAAGAATCAGTACAGTGGCCACTACAGACAAGAAGAGCATCCATCAACTTTTAGCCAGTTTGCAGACTTCAGTAGCCACTGCAGACTACAGATATAACATTGCTAACTGGCAAGTAGGCAGACCCTGAATAATCCAACTTGAGCATTTATCATAGCTTGACCCTGCCAAGCACCTTCTTTTTGCTAACCCTAACAGAGCCCTCCAACACACACAATTATACACACTCAATATCTCAAAAGTGATGTTTTATGGAACAGATGTCAGCTAACTGAAGTACAATGGCCACCTAGGGAGTAGTTAGTGAATAACGAATATTATGCAGCGCAAGTGCTGCAATGGGCTGTCCTGCTGTGAAAAGCTAAGGGAGCAAAGGATGGAGATGTCAGCCTGCACATTGTATGCAGATCAAAGGCTAACAGCTAACTGAATGAGGACATTATCATTTATATATAAAACTAGAAAAGATACTGTTGGTCTTTGATGGACCTACAGTACACTAATATATATTACTTCTATAATTCACAGAATGTGTAATTTTTCTCATCTGTCTGTCCATCTGTCTGCCTATCTAGGTATCTGTCTGTCTGTCTATAGTATGTCTTCTGCTCTTTGTCTTTGTGTGTCTGTCTCTGCTTGCCCTTCAGATTGTCTGTCTGTCTAGCTGTCTGTCTATCCATAATCTGTCTGTCTATCTCTGCATTATCAGTCTGTCTTTCAGTTTATCTGTGTGTCTTGTGTGTACACCCACCCATACTCCGTCTTTGCCATTAAACATGCTAACACTTAGCACAACACATTATTGACTTGTAAATGACTTCTTTCTAAAACCGTATCCCTTCAATTTGCTCATTTACACTTCAGAATGTTCTTTGCTCAGCCTTAATTCAAAAGGTCTGTCCCAGAGTGACTGACTTGTAAATAAGTCTGTTAATACATCTGCAATTCCTATCACATAAACATTGTGTTGCACTCTGGCTTTTAGCCACTCTAGCACTACGTTACACATGTACCGATTGTCTTCTTCTTTGTTTGTAGCTGGTAACTACTGCAGTTTTCTTCCCCGGGTTGTACCTGCAAATGAGCTTTGGCTCAGTGTGCCTTTCCCATTAACAAATATTTTAAATAAATAAATAATGCACTAATGTACCTATCATGGGCACACACATGTTAATGAACCAATATTTTGCATGGCATAACATTAATTCTATAAAATGAGAAGGTTAAGTTCAATAAACACTAAAAATCGAAAATAATGCTGGAATGCATGTTTCAATTAAGTTTCCTTCTGCAATAATTCTGCTATACGTTAATATGCCGTGGGAGTAACTCATTGCTGTATAAGAGTGGTTTCATGTGCCTTCGACTGGAGCAAGAACAGTGAAGCGAAGCTGAATTGTTCTGGCTCAAGCTGAAGACAAGTGAAACCACGCTGATACAGGAATAAGTGGTGATGGGGAACATATTAATATAGTATTGATTGAGAGCGATAAATAATATATTTAAAAAAAACTGTTCCCAGAACATGCCATTTCCAGGGCATCTGCGAGTGAGGTGCTCTTCACAGAATAAAAGTGTCTCACACACGGAGGGAAGGAGCGCTCCGATTGGTCAGGAGTGCTCCCTTGATCTATAATTACTTTTGTATGGATTATTTATTAACAAAACTGATCAAAACATTGGTTCTAACACAAGTTTTGCCTTGAGTGTATAATTTATTAAACCCTTTTGTTTCCCTAATGCAGATATATCACCCTTTTTGTGTTGCTTGCACACATGTGCAAGAAGTGCATTGCGTCAGCAGTTAGGGAGCATGCTACAATGCGTCAAGAAATTCAGCCACGTCACCATGCAATCAGCTATTTTGGTGCATTACAAGCTACCAAAACAGCTGATTGCCGTGGTGTCCCCATGGTGACAGCTTCTCTGTCGGCCTCTCACAGTCCCCAGGAAGCTGACGGAAAGCCGTTGCCTGCCGTTCAGAGTGCCTTCCCGGTGAAACATTTCAATAAAAAAATAAAAGAAATGGGGTGAAAAATCCCCCTGTCAGCATTACCCCCTCCCCAGTTCATTTGCCGATGGGGTAGCCCAATCCTGTCGGCATAATACACCCCCCTTTGGCTCATGCGTCCCCCCAGCACACTGTATGGCCGATGGGGGTGCCCAATCCCCCATCGGTTCCACTGTCCTCACCAAACAAACTTCCATCTGCCAGCATGGCAAAGGTCTCCTTGGCCAACGGGGGTGCCCAATCTCCCATCGGCTCTACTGCCCCCCCAAACAAACTGCCTGGTGCCATGCGGGGAGTCCACCCCAGTGTGGAAAAAGTCCCTTGTCATGTTTAAAAAAAAAAAAAAAAGCTCTAGAAGGAAAAAAATGTCCCTTGTTGATTCTCTTGCCACCCCTCCTCCAATCTGCGCCCACCCTCTGTGTACCCCACCTCCCCACACCCCCACCTCACTCCATACTTACCTCCGGAGCCCAGTTCGATGATCTTCGGTGGACCGGGAACATGTCTACACTCTTCAAAGCCAACCGCGAACTGAAGAAATGCCAGTAAGCTGTATAATGCAATAAAGGTTTTTTTTTTTCATCTTTGGTGCATATCTCAGCCATTTATGGAATTTTGTCACCAATTTCAATATAAGGTTTTGGACTCACCTTATGAATCCTCAGTCACTGTCATTTTATTTCGTCCCAAAAGGTGATTTCATGGTCACTGCATGGAACCACCTTTCGGACTGATTAATGAAATGACAGTGTCATAGCTCATGAGGTAGGCCCTCAAAACCCTATGTTGAAAAATATGGTGAAAAATTCCAAAATCACTGTTTTATTGAAGGCATACACGGTTCCTACACACACGCGTGAATTTAGCATTTTTAATATTTTCACTCCAGATTTTCAACATTGTCATTTTACCACACCTTCTTGTGAACAGTATAGCTGTCATTTTTCACATCTCACCTGAAATGTGTCTTCACACATGTAGCGCACAATGGCACGGTCAGTTTGCGAAATCAATGTTCAGGACAGATTAAGAATATCACAGTGCCACTGTTCATGAGGTAGGTCCACAAAAACTCTATGTTGAAAATTTGGTGAAAAACTTTCCCCAAAATGACTGTTTTACAAACATGCGTTTTGCAGTTCCTACGCACTCTCGTAACTTCGAGCATTTTTAATATTTTCACTCCAGATTTTCAGCACTGCCATTTTCCCACACCTCCTTATGAACAGTACAACTGTCATTTTTCACATCTCACCTGAAATGTGTTTTCACACATGTCGCGCACAGTGGCGTGGTCAGTGTGCAAAATCAATGTTCAGGACAGATTAAGAAAATCACAGTGATACTGTTCATGAGCAGAGGTCTTAAACTGGCTATGTTGAAAATTTGGCGACAAAAGTCCATAAAATGACTGTGTTATGAGCATACATTGTGCAATTCCACGCACCCTCGCAAGTTCACAAATTCGTAATCTTTTCAGTCCAGATTTTCAACATTGGCATTTTTCCACATCTCCTTATGAACAGTACAGCTTTCATTTTTTACACCTTGGCCGAAATGTGTTTTCACACTTCCGGCGCAGAATAGCATGGTCACTGTGGGAAATCAGTGTTCGGGATAGATTAAGAAAATCACAGTGACACTGTTCATGAGCGGAGGTCCCAAAATGCCTATGTTGAAAATCTACTGTAAAAAATCCCAAAACTAATTACATTACCGGTGTGCGTTGCGCAGTTTCTACACACACTCATGACTTCACCATTTTTTTTATACTTTCACTCCAGATTTTCAACATTGCCATTTTTTACACCTCCTCATGAACAGTACAGCTGTCATTTTTCACATGCTGTTCGAAATGTGTTTTCGCACCTGTGTCGCCAAATGGCAAGGTTGCTGTGCAAAATCACCTTTCGGCTAACAAACTGATAGTGTCACTGTTCATGCGATGGGATCACAAAAATCCCATGTTGAAAATGTGGAGTTAAAATACCAAGAAACACCCAGGGTGTTAGGGTTTTCGATCATAACGCGCTACCCTGTAGGGACTGACAGGCATCAGGGGTGTGACTTGGAATTGTCAACAGTAATGCTCATGCCATTCCACCCCCACCCTGCAGCCAGTGGCAGGCATTAAGGTGTGCCTTGGACCCTTTGGCCACAGAGTTCACCCCATTCTCCTATACTGCACCCATTTCAGTGTATTTCCTTATGGGATGAGGTGAGTATAAAGCCCAAACACTTCAAAGCACACCTCGACACTTGTAAGTGTCTGCATGGTAGGGTGAGGTGAAATGTCTTGACCGTTATGGGTGACGACCCAAAGGCACACCCCAATGCCTGTCCATCTCTGCAGGGTTGGGGGTGGATTTTGCGTCAGTTCAATACTTCACTTCCATTCCTATACTGCATCTGTCTAACTCCAGCACTTCCTCTGCTAATGACAGCAAGCAAGACTTGGCATTGACAAGTGCTTGTTTTATTTATTGCCCTCTGAATCTTTGCAGGCAAACATATTAACATAGTAATTTCAGGTCCAGTGGGACTCAAGGCCCACAACTTTTGGCCCACTTGGTTCCCAAGCATGGATCATAGAAGTATGCTGTGCAAACACATATACATTTATATGGTTTCCCTACTCACGCTACTACCCAGGGACCTAATCTACTACTCAAAGACTTACTCTACTACCCAAAGACCTACTCTAGGGACTTAATCTACTCAAAGACCTGCTGTACTACCTAAGGACCTACTCCGCTATCCAGGAACCAACTCTACTACCCAAAGACCTACTCTACTACCCAGGGACTTACACTACTAACCCAGAGACCTACCCTATTATCAAGTGACCTACTCTAATACCCAGGGGCCTACTCTACTATCCAGGGACCTATTCAGTCACAAGAGTATGGTGTGCATATTTATGGAACACATACAAACAGAAGAGAGAAAGAAGTGTCTCAGCTGGGATTTGAACCCAGGCTTCCCGGAATACTGATTTGGTTGCGCTACTAGCTGCACCACCAATACAACTGGAAACAGGGCTGTCCTGGAGCATGTTACTCTTTCTCCAGTGCACAACCTGGTGCTGCACAGATAATTACATTTTCAATCACAAGAGTGTGGTATGCATATTTATGGAATGCATACAAACAGAAGAGAGAAAGAAGTGAGTGCCTCAGCTGAGACTTGATTGAACCTAGGCTGCCCTGGAAACTGGGCCAACCTGAAGCACATTACTCTTTCTCCAATGCACAACCAGCACCATAATTGTATTAGGGGTGGCCTGGGTTCAAGTCCCAGCTGAGGCACTTACGTATTTCTCTCTTCTGTTTGTATGTGTTCCATAAATATGCACACCACACTTTTATGATTGAAAATGTAATTATCCATGCAGTACCAGGCTGTGCATTGGAGAAAGAGTAATGTGCTCAGGGATGGCCCAAGTTCCAGTTGCTTTGGTGGCCCAGCTGTTAGGGCAATTGGAACAGTATTTCGGGTGACCTGGGTTCTAGTCCCAGTTGAGGCACTTACTTACTTCTCTCTTCTGTTTATCCAGTGACATATTCTACTATCCAGGGACCTACCCTACTACCAAGGACTACAACCTTAGGCATATAAGGATTCTGTAACTACTATGCCAGCCTTTGATCTTAGCAAACAGAACTAGGCAGAGCAGAATTTCAATATAAAGGAAGGTCTGGCAGTCACTCCATTGGTTCAGCAGTAAGGCTACCACTCACGACTCTGGCAACCTGAGTTCAGGAGCAAATCTGGGTCATTGGAGGCTGATCAGGGGGAGGAGGAGGAGGATAAAGTGTCCCAATAAATGCTGTCCTCCTCTGGGGGAGGAAGCCACATCCTGCAGCACTACTGCCACCTGCAGACATACTGGTGATAGAGCACTTGTGACACAGAGGGAGGGATGCCATGCTGCATTGTGTTAGCATACTGACATGCTCTCACATTGGGAACCTAGTCCCAAATGCCAGCATCCCTGTGGGGTAAACAGAAAGAAGAGGAACCTAAACATATAACGGTAAAACCCCCTCCACCTGTAGCTCATTGAAGGCTGGTAAACCTGGACAGAAAGTAGTATATTTGCCACACCGAGCAGGGGAATGCAAAAACAGTAAATTAAAAAAAAATAAGAAAGAAAGAAAGAAAGGTCTGGCATTCCTGGCAGACAGAAGAGCAGCATGGAAGAACTGCTAAAATGTTGTCGTAAATAAGACTCTGTAAGGCCAGAGGAAAGGAGTGCAGCGTGTAAGCACTGGTTAGGAATGTTGACACACATGGTCTGTACAGTTGATGTCAAACATGCCACACATGTTCAGCCCATGAAATTATA
The DNA here is from genome assembly GCA_016271365.2 of Neoceratodus forsteri. NCBI lineage: Eukaryota > Metazoa > Chordata > Ceratodontiformes > Ceratodontidae > Neoceratodus > Neoceratodus forsteri. The sequence continues at coordinate 13,756,054 of JADMNL010000027.1, forward strand.
TATTTCATAAATGAAATTGGCACACTTTGCATGTTTCACATTAGTGAGATCTTATGGGACGTTGAGAAACGTTTGTAGAATTTCACTCTACGCGAAGTCCCTAAGTTACTGGGGAAAAAGCCTATGCTGAGATAATTCTTTTATTAATGTAACAGCTGCTGCCAAGAATAACATCCACAAGTTGTATGAAAAAAATCAAGTTGTAGAAAAAAAAAACACCCAAGTTGTGGAATAAAGTTCACTTTCTACCAACATACAAATGTTTGTCAAAATAAGGCAAATCAGCTTTCATAAGTTTAGCACAGCTTTGCATAGAGGCAGAAGGGAGGCAGTATGAGTACAGGGAATGTACAGTAATTTCAAGCATGGGGTGTGTCAGGAAATGTTGTCTGACATGAGATCAGTATGACAGAGGACATCAAGTACAAAACTGCACTAAGTGCAGGCAGTGTCATTGGAAATGAGTGGTAAGATGAGCAGGCAGTGTAACCAATGGTAATCAGTACTGATGAGTACAGACAAAGTCAAGAATGCTTGGTAGAGATCAAGGTGACTTTCAGTAGGAGGAGACATCTTTCTCACTGGAGTCTAGAATCCAGACAATGTTGGCACGGACAAGGGTAGGTAAGACCAGCTTTGTAAAATGAAGAATTTCATAACATTTCATCTAACAGACTTAGGGGAAAAGCAAAATTCAGAAATTCTGCAGAGCCCTGCATAGATACAAAAGGAAATTTCACATGCAGGGCACACTGACCAGAACATCCAGCAGCTAACCCACATGACAGCACCAGAGTATTGTCACACTCAGCACGTAATGCACTCATCACTGGGAATCCACAGCAAGTTTGGTAACAGAGAATACATCCATCCATATGTCCCACAGCACAGAGAGGTATGCACAGAATACATCCAGCCTTATCCCCACAGCACAGAGAGGTATACAGAATTGGAAGAGCGACCAAGGAAACTCAAGAGACTTCTAATATGCCACAGCAACTAAAAGCAGGCAAAAGTGGCAAGCCCAAAACAACCTTGGAGGAGAGTCAGCATACCACAGCAGGTAAAGGTAGGTAAGGTTTCCAGAGATAAGGGAGAGACATTCAGAAAGTGCAGGCAGTACAACATTTCTAAACGTAGTAAAGCATTTCTGAAAAGGAGGTGATTGTTGTATAAGAAAAGAATGCATTGTTGATTATGTGGATATTAGTCTACATAGAGAGGTGAGAAAAGTTGACAGTGCCAGAGGCAGCATGATCTAATGGTTAAAGTATAGATATAGGAACTGGGAAACACAGGATTAAAACACACCAGAGCCACTTTCTTGCTGTGTAACCCTGAGCAATTCACCTAAAGAGAAACTGCCCATCCCTCTTTGGCACTACATTTTCCTTGGTCTAAAAAGGAATTTTATGATTGCTCACTTTCTGTAGAATATGCTGATATATAGTAGTTGGTTGCTTTTTCATCTGTTCCTATTTCGTAATAAAAGTGGAAAACTGACTGTCTACCATATTGGCATTACCACACACAAAAAAAAATGCCTGCCACCAATCACTACAAATTAAATACATCTACATTGCATTTGTATTCGTAAATGTTGGATAAATACTGAACATTTTCTAGTGATGGCTTTGAAAAACAGGGGGTTATTAATTTTTTTCTATTTTTGGTTTCACTTCAGCCTGTTTCATTAGAATATTTTATTATATCTTAAATGCTGGACAGTTTAATTTATTTTAGCCTCTCCATTCTCTTATTGTTCTCATCATCCTGAATCTGCCTGCTTTTACATGTACTGTATACAATGATTAAAACTGTGCATTACAAGGTTACAGTCTCATTAACAGTCTGGTGACATCAAAAACTGTAACAATATCAAGTGTTTTAATGATGCTCCAAAACATCTGAGAAGAAATTACCAACTGTCTTCATTGTGTGTAATTTTTTATTTATTTTATTGAAAATGTTCTTGCTTTTATTCACTGTCACAATAAAGACTAGAATTCAATTTATATATGTAGTTTTAAATTTGTTAAGTAGAGCTGGATCTTTGTCAGATAAAAAAATAAAAAAATTACATTATATTTTTTTCAGAGGGATTGTATTAATATTATTTGGGTAATAATAATTTGTTCACTGTTCCAAGTTAAATCAATTCAATACTGCCCCACTGGTCTAAAAATATTAACACCTTTTATAGATCAAAGTAGTTTTAACTTTAAATATTCAGAGATCGCAATGTAGCCTGCCTGTAATTTATTAATTACATTATCCTAATACAAAACCAATACAATATAAAATCATTTATAATAGTGCCACTGAGGATAAAATACTGACAAAGTAAAAAGAAAACTGCAGTATTTTTTTATTTTTGTTACACATATAAACATGTTCACGTATATTGATGACTAATAATTGAGAGAAATCATTAATTAAAATGTGTCCAACGTTAAAAAGCATCTATGCACATCAGGAGGTACTTTCATAAATATGATTCAGTTGTTATACTTCACTACAGAATACGTCTTGTTTCATTTTTAGTTTTCATTCTAGGGTTATAACACATAATGGGAACACGTACAAGAAGTCTGATTAAAAAAGAACAGTACTTGACTGTCTCTAACTGATGTCATAGTATTTTATTCTTACATCATAGTACTTAGCATGAAAACAGTGATTAAAAAAACAGCAAAAATGAAGTCAGCTAGGGACAATCAGATACTGCCTAAAAAGGCAGTAACAGAGTATGGCATTATCAGAAATATCTAAGTAGAAAAATAACAGGAGAAAGTAATACAAAGTGTAAATGAAACATAATTTCTGCAAGCAAAATAGAGTTATATCTTTGATTATAGTAGCTACCTGCTCATAATGGAAAACTGTCTTAACTTGCAAAATAGTTATTACTTTCCAAAATTACAAAGGCATTTTAAATCTGTTTCTGCGTTTAACTGTCCTAGTAGCAAACAATATTTATTGATTTTGTTTATTTCATTTTTTTTTTAGAAATTGTTGACCAGAAAAGACATACCAAGCCAAGTCTTGCTTCCAGGTGTGACTTGGAGGAAGGGTAAATGGAAGAATGCATTATATAGACAAAAACAAATTAACAACATAAATGCAGGACAAATTAATACAAGTTAGTGCAAGTGAAAAACAAAAGGGACCTACAGCAAATGTCAAATGACAGCAACGGTACAATGGTATGTAATGCAACATACATGCTAAACATAGCACAAAATCACTAGGGTGGTCAAAATCAGCAGTCTTTGATAAGAAGAATACTGGGTGGTCAGAGAAGAGTACGCAACCCAGCAGCCCCTAAAAAGAGTATTGGGTGGCCAAAGAGAAACCAGGAGCAGGATCTGGAGGGAGTAACATGACAACTGAAATGCAGAAGTATACAGATTGTAAAAATTGCTTGCAGTATGCCAATTTTATTTTATTTTTTTTTTATTTGCAAAAGCACACAGATTGTAAAAATGATTTGCAGTATGGCAAACTTTTTTTCAATATTTAATTTTTAATATTATCAAAACACAGAAAAGATGTGTTGGAATATATTGTAACTTATCCCAACTTTCTACGGTTCTGCTTTATTTTATTTTTTTTTCAGCATATGCCACCACTATTTTTGATTCAGATGGCTTGCACTCATGTTAATGTTAGTGTGAGTCAAGTGACTGTGATCACTTTCCATTGCTATGGCAACACAATATCTTAGTCTTCATTGTTGCCATAGTTAGGTGATTGCACAATTGCTCAAGCGAATTAGGTACTCAGGCATGTATGGAATGGCTATAAGGATCAACTTAAACAGCACTTCTGCTCAAACATTGCTCAAACACCAACTGACCTGTATAGTCGGAGCACAGTGTCTGTTGTTTACTTGTTTACTTCAATTACAAGAAAAGTGATGTTACACAACTGGTGTTCAAAAACACATGAGGCTACTAATGAAAACCTGGGGAAAGCATTGTTAAAAGGGGCAATCCTTTAATTATTTCAGATTGTAACAAAAATGATAAAGAAGACGCAAAATGGCAGGGAAAGGGCATCACTCAAGACAGGAGAAAAAATGCAACCTAAAACAGAATAAAACAATATTGGTACAAGCTCTTCATAGTGACATGCACTGCTGCTTTAATATATTTAATTGTGATTTTGTTCATTTTCATACTAAGGGCATTTGTCCGTCCCAGGACATATGGGTCTACATTCTCGCACGCTATTGCTGGTGCCAAGTATGAGCATACAGATAGTGCCATGTTAATTACTGAGCCCACTAAAGCATTGTGCAAGTGCAAACTAATGTATAAACTACAGTCAAGTAACTTTAAAATGCATCACAAGCTCCTTCACAGCCCAAAGAGCAAAAACAACTTCAAACAGGTTTCATAGAACATTTACTTTCACCATGAAAGAATTGCTAATGCAGTGCCTGTAAGAAACTACCTGCTAATGAAGTGTAAAAAACATTTAAAATTCATCAGAAACACAGAAACGTAGACAATGGTGACAGAAAAAGACCAAAGGTCCTTCTAGTCTGCCCATAGTTCCCTTTCAGTCCCAGGACCTATTATCCATATTTGCTCCCATCTCTACCGTAACTGACCTGAGTAACCACCAGACCCTTGACTTTGTCACAGCTCTGCTTGAAACCATTGATGGTCTTGGCACCCACCACATCTGCTGACAGACTGTTCCATGGCTCCACCACCCTTTCAGTAAAATAGAATTTCCTCACATCCCTCTTTATTTTTATTAATTATAATCTAGGATTAACAATACCTTTGAGCTAAGAGCTCATTTACAAAGGTTCCAGGTTAATCAAACGACATATAACATACAATAACATATAATAAAAAATACAATGAATACAATACAATGGAAAATCAAGAAAACATGGTACAAGGGTCTTGTACAAGGTAGAAGCTTAGCAGCATAAGTGATGTAGTCAGGCTGTGGCAAACATTTCTTGGGTAGGTATTAGGTTCCTGACTGTCTAGCACATTTAAGGGTGTGGGGTTAAGGGAAGAAGACTAGCTAGGACAGCCAAAGGCCTTGCCAGAAACTGGAAAGGGGGGATTACAGGGGATGAGGAATGCGGAGAGGGTTAAAGGTTAAGGGAGGGACACTAGCTAGGGCAGCCAGAGGCCTTGATGGTGATAGGAAAGGAGGGGAGTATGGGAGAGAAGAAGAGTGGGGAGGGGAGGCAAGTAGGGGTCAGCACAGACAGAGGCCTTGTCAGTGGTAGGAGGGGGTATGGGAAGGAGGAGAGGGCAAGGGGAGGCAGTTAGGGGTAGGGAGAGGTGGGAGATGGGGCAGATAGTGGTAGTGGAGCCAGATGAGGCTAGGAGGGATAGGACTACAGACTACAGTCACAGCCACTAAAGGCTGTGATGTGTGCCCAAAGATTATATTTATAGGGCCCAATCTTAGGTTCACCGGTGATAACACTGTGTAGACCATTGAACCAGTAGGGGGCATGGTAATCGAAAGACCTCTGACCCTTGGTAGTGCATGAGAAAGGCACTAGGTATGGCAAACTAGTCCTGCCCCTAGTCCTATGGGGGTTTGATGTTGGATTGAGTATGTACCGGAGGGCTGGGGGGGAGTTAGGCTAAGAACTATTTTCTTGGCCAATAGGTAGGTCTAGTATTTTATCCTACCATCAAGGTATAGCTAGTTTGACTGGGCGTACAGGTCGCAGGTATGTGTGAGTCAATGAGCACCTGTAACTAACCTGCAGGCCTTGTTAATTAACCTCCCCGGTCCCCCAACCTGCTTCCAGTCATGACCTCAGGTTCTTGAATCTGTTTTCCTGCTAAATAGGTCCTCACAATTCACCTTGTTTAGTCCCTTCAGGAACTAAAAGATCTCTATCATACCCACAAGACAGGAAGAACCACCCAGCTGCATGATGTGCAAGTTCACAACACTGCCACCAAGCAACAAGAGTTTTTTTTTAATTTTAGTTATTTAACCAGGTGAGGCACACTAAGCTGAAAGCTTTTTTACAGGTGCAACCTGGGAGCACAGGGAAGTTAACTGACTTGCTCAGGGTCACACAGTATGCAAGTGGAAGCTGTGGGATTCAAACCCACGTCTAGTCTGCTGGATGTCACCAGATTTGCAATTCAGAGCCTTAAACCACTGCACTATACTGCCTCCAAAGAGTAGTACCATTAACTACAACAAGCATTTGTCAATGCCAAATGTTGGCTTGCCGGCACTGGCACTGGTGGTGCAGGAGTTAGAAATGCAAAATAGAAATGGCAGTGAAGTATTGAAGTAACCCTAAAACACACACACACACACACACACACACACCAGAGACTGAAAGGCATTGGGAGTGTGGCTTTGGGTCACCCATAACGCTGACGCCATTCCACTTCCCCCCACCCTTCAGAGAGCGACAGGTGTTGGGGTGTGCATTGGGGTTTTCGGCCCTTACGCTCACCCCATTCCATAAGGAAATAAGCTGAGATGGGTGTAATATATGAGAGTGGGGCGAACAGAACCCAAGGCACACCTCAGCGCCTGTCAGTGGCTGTAGGGTGGGGTTGGGGGTAGAATTCTACATTATGGCTAACGAACCCAAGTTACGTCCCAGATGTCTGTCAGTCTCTACAGGGTGGGTGTGTGGTTGGAAACCTTAATGCCCCAGGTGTTTGTTGGTATTTTCATTCCAAATTTTCAACAGTGGCTTTTTGGGACCCCACCTCATGAACAGTGGGGCTATCATTTCATTACTCAATCCTGAAAGGTGATTTTGCACAGCAACTGCACCATTGGGAGCCACAGGTGCGTAAACACATTTTGGAGAGGATGCAAAAAATGACAGCTGCACTGTCCATGAGGAGGTGTAAAAAAATGGCAATGTTGAAAATCTGGAGAGAAAATATGAAAAATGTGCAAACTTACGAGTGTGCGTAGATACTGCGCAACACATGCCCATAATGCAGTCTTGGGGACTTTTTTTACCAGATTGTCAACATAGGCATTTTGGAACCTCTTCTCATGAACAGTGGCACTGTGATTTTGTTACTGTGTCCCGAAAGTTGATTTCACACAGCGACCGCACCAATTGTGCACCACAGATGCGAAAACATGTTTCAGGCAGGATGTGAAAAAATGACAGCTGTACTGTTCATAAGGAGGTGTGAAAAAATGGCAAGGTTGAAAATCTGGACTGAAAATATAAAAAATTCTCAAAGTTACGAGCGTGCGTGGAAACTGCGCAATGCAGGCTCGTAGCACAATAATTTTTTGGAATTTTTACACCAAATTTGCAATACAGGCTTTTTGGGAGACCACCTCATGAACAGTGACACTGTCATCTTGTTACTCAGTCCCAGAAGGTGATTTATGCAGTGACCAGGAAATCACCTTTCGGGACTGAATAACGAAATGACAGTGACTGATTTCATGAGGTGGGGTCCCAAGCACCCCACGTTAAATATTTGGAGCCAAAAGTCAAAAAATGGCAGAGATATCCACCTAAGCTGAACCCCCCCCCCCATTTATGCCATTATACAGCTTACTGACATTTCTTCAGCTCGAGGTTGGCTTTGAAACGTGCAGACATATTCCCGCTCCACCAAAGATCACCAAGACCAATCTCTGGAAGTAAGTATAGGGTGTGGGGGGTGTGGGGAGGTGGGGTGCACAGAGGGTGGGTGCAGATTGGGGGAGGGGGTGCCAGACACAGCAAGGGACCTTTTTCTTGTTTACAGGTCAAAATTTAAAAGAAAAACCACTTGAGGGAAAGGTTTTCTTTTTTTAAGGTAGTACATTGGACACGCTGGGGTGGGCTCCCAGTGTGTCACCTGGGTTTTTTGCATGACACTAGAGCTGACAAGGCTTGGTTACCCCGTTGGCAAAGAAAGCGTGTCTGTGTTTGGGGGGGGGCATGATTCCAAGAGAGATTGGGCACCCACCTCAGCAGACAAATTAAACCAGGGGCACATTATGCCGATGGGGATTGGGCACCCCCATCGGCAAACAAATTAAACTGGGGGACGGGACATGCCCACAGGAGGATTGTGTATCCCCGAAGTTGGCTTCCTATGGATTGTGAGAGGCAGATGGCGAGAGCCACCACCACGTTTATTGAAATGTTTCACCAGGCAAGGCACGTAGCGGAGGCATGTCAGATCTGCCGCTGCAACGACAACCTGTCTTTCATTGCAGCGGTAGATTTCGTTCAAGTTGTGGCACTCTGTGAAACTGCTGTCATTGGCAGCATGCTCACTGGTTGGTGGCTGAGGGACACACCGACTGAAGCATCCCCTGGATTCACCACAACACTGACACACCTTTGAAAGTGCTAGTGCACTGCTATGACCACAAAATGTTGCTTGCGCATGCATGCACAAGCCAACATAAAAAGTATTCACAAAAATGCTTACCCGGTAATGCCAAAATATTTATTATGCCCAAAAGCATACATACATGATATGTGGTCACCCCAATAAGAGATGCCAGAAGGAACAAGGAAGAACTCCAACCAGTTTTGCATGTTACTGCATCATCTGCGAGTCTCTCTTTCTGTAGTCGACGGTGCTATCCTTGTTGCCTGGCTTAGTCATATCCCCCCTCTCGCCTGGTCTCCACTGAATGCATGTTTAGTGCCTTGAGACAATCCTCATAAGATCTGCCCTGTTGGTCCTGAATCACCTTAGTCACTCTGCACTGCACCATCTCCAGCTGTCCCTGTCTAGCCTTAGGTGAGGATTCCAGAACTGAGCAAAGTATTCCAGGTGTGACCTTACCAGTGACCTATACAGAGATAGTAATACCTCTTTTTTACTGTTGTAAATATCACTTCCAATACACCCCAGCATCCTATGAGTCTTACTATAGGCCTTGTTACACTGGCTTTATTGTTTGAGGGAGTCGCTGGTTATGACTCCCAGGTCCCTTTCTTCTGCCGTAGTGCTCAGTTTTACCCCTCCCATTCACTACTCTGTCCTGGGGTTTTTGTTCACTAGCTGTGTAACCTTGCACTTTTTGGCACTGAATTTCAACTTCTAGCAAAAAACACTTCAAACATTATTATTCCATAAAAAACATAAGATACATTCTCAAGTTTCAGCTCACCTTCAGAGTGTCACTCTTCTGACAGAATGTATTTGTAAACCAGGATTGGTGAGTTGAAATTTCAGAATGTATCTTACGAAATAATAATAATGTTAGAAGTGCAAAGCATAATTAAGTTGTATTGAATGTCTCTTGTCATGTGAAGTGCAGCATAACAGTTATAAAATTAACTCAACTTATCTGACATTTCTAGGACCACTTCCCCTTGCTAAAGCTGACAAAGGTTAATGAAAACATTTAGAGCATGAATATGGTGGCCAAAGCAACTAATAAAATCTGATAATATTAATTTAAGAAGCACATGTTCACTGGTGATTTCTTCAACTTTATGCTGGAAGAGTACCAAGTCCGTTTTGAAAAAACTTGTAGGACATTATTCGATTTGGGACTGCCAGAGACTCTCATTTGGTTTATTGAATTTCAACTGCCAAACCTCAGACTTCCTCTTTAAACTGTCTAGATCCCTCTGCATCTCCCGGAGCCCTTTGTTGCTAACATTGCTTCATTGCTGTTCCTGATGCTAATGCATTTACAACTCAAATGACAGCTCATTACCAGCCAAATGCAAACATACTTAAATGCAGTCTGCACTATGTCTCATATTATATGCAGGGGTTAAATTGGGCAGGAGCCCATAGGCACTCATTTCCACCATATCTTAAAAACTGTATGACAGTTCCACCACCTCTGTCATCTTCCTCCATTGACTACTATAGGCGAGTTCCACCACCTAGAAATGACAGTTCCCTCACCTATAAATCCAGATATGAGTTCTCCTACCTAAACATTTCCAATTTAACCACTGATTATGTGCAATGTGGTGCAGTCGTGTGGAACCAGAAGCAGACTGGGAACTACAACAAGGGCTTGAACTGAATGACAAGACAACAGCAGACAATCCCAAACTAAGGATTCACACTGAGATAGTAATGAAGGTTTAAGGCAATGCAAACTACTCTCTGTACTATCAGATTTTTATGAGGTTATTTGGATCTTTGTCCTTGTGCACAGCACACTTGCCTGTCGGTGCAAACAGTATCTTATTGGTTCTCATTCAGGCAGACTCCCAGTCCCCAGTGAAGCCAAAACCCTGTGCAGAGTACAGGGTTTTGGCTTAATTAGGGACTGGAGGTCCACCTGGAGGGACACAGGCCTATACTGGCACAATGCTCTGCATCTGTCCAGGAGGGGAACCAGGATCCTAGGAGGTGATAGGTTTAAATGCTTCATTGGCAAGCTTTTAAACTAGACAAGGGGGAAGGCACTGAAAAGGAGCAGGGAATTCCCAGTCTTCCCCCACAAAACAGGGTAGTTAGCGAGGTAAACACCAAGGTAGAGAGGTCAATAAGGAGCAGGGCAGGGGTAAATGGAGAAAAAGGCAAAGACAGTAAGTATGAGGATGGCACTAAAAGGGGTAAGACCGTCAAAAAATGGAGGGTGATGAGTACCAATGCCCACAGTCTGGGTAACAAGCTTCCTGAACTAATGGCATTGGTGGAAGAGGGATGCCTGTATATTGTGGCAGTCACAGAAACATGGTACACAGAGAACCATGACTGGGATGTGAACATACCAGGGTACACAATCTACAGGAGGGACAGGGAGGGTAAAAGAGGAGGAGGAGAAGCTGTCTACATAAGGCAAAGGATCAAACCAATGGAACTAAAGGGTAAACAGGGAGGAGATGAGGCACTGTGGGTCACCTTGGAGACAGGCTATGGCACCACAATCTGCATGGAGGTTGTATACAGAGCCCCATCTCAGGGGGAGGGTATGGACAAGGAAATGATAGGAGGCATCCTTAGAATGGCAGAAAAAGGGGAAATCTTGTTGATGGGGACCTGAATATGCCAGATGTTAACTGGAGCACATTTACTGCAGCCACATCCAAGAGCAGGGTCATTCTTGATGCCCTACAGGAGCATGCATCAGATAGCTAGTGTTGGAACCCACTCGGGAGGGAGCAATCTTAGATCTGGTACTCTCTCAAACAGGGACGGTAAGAGGATCTCGGATTTAGAAGTGGGTAGCCATCTGGGAACAAGCGACCACCAAACAGTGTGGTCCATGATGAACACAGCAATAGAGTCAAGCCATACAAAAGTGAGGGTACTGGACTTTAGAAGGGCTGACTTTGGCAAAATGGGAGAGTGCCTAAGGAATGCACTAGCAAATGGGCAGGAAGGAGGGGTGGAGAAACAATGGGGAAAAATCAAAACTGCCATCACAGAGGCAACAAGCCTTTGTGTGAAGCAAATAAAACAAAATAAAGGAAAAAAAAAACTATGGTTCTCAAAAGAGGTGGCGAGGAAGGTTAGGGAGAAAAAGATAACATTCAGGAAGTATAAGTAATCACAGAAGGAGCAGGACAGAGAACTGTATCAGTTAAAGCAGAAGGGAGCGGGGAAGACAGTCAGAATAGCAAAGTCCCAAAATGAGGAAAAGATAGCCAATCCAGTTAATAAGGGGGATAAAATATTTTACAGGAGCGAAGAAAGACCAAGGTGGGGGGGGATAGTGAGGCTTAATAAAGGGGAGGAGGTGGGCAGATGGTGACAGTGAAAAAGGCAGTGATACTGAACAAATACTTTTGTTCAGTATTCACAAAAGAAAAGGAGGGGGAGGTACCTAAACCAAACAATAGAAGTACTCTGGATAGGGGGGTTGATACCAGTTCATTCACAGAAGAAAGGGCCCTGAAAGAACTCCTACAACTCAAGGTGGACAAGGCAATGGGGCCTGATGGGATTCACCCCAGAATTCTAAAAGAACTAAGGAGAGAACTAGTGACATCACTGACTACCCTTTTTAACAAAACATGGTAGGACGGTGTGGCACCTGAGGACTGGAAGAGGGCGGATGTGATTCCCCTTCACAAAAGTGGAAGGAAGCAGAGGCAGGAAACTATAGACCTGTTAGTTTGACCTCAGTGGTAGGGCAAATGATGGAATCACTTTTGAAAGAAAGAACCGTTGAATATCTAGAGGCCAGTGGGGCACATGATCCAAGGCAGCATGGATTCACAGTGGGAAGTTCATGTCAGACAATGTCTTTATAAGTGACATTGCAGAGGGACTGGAAGGAGAAGAATGCTTCTTTGCAGATGACACAAAGGTCTGCAACAGGGCTGATACACAAAGTGAGGTGTAAAGGATGAGAAGTGGCCAGCCCGGTGGCACTGAGGGTTGAGGCACTGGATGCCACACCTCGCACTACGCCAGCGACCCGGGTTCGGGAACGGACTCAGGTCAGCGGGGTCAGTTGGGGAGGGAGGGAGGGAGGATTGAGTGTCCCAAAGATGCCTCCTCCTTGGGAGGGATACCATGGGTGCTACATGCTCCCAAGGTCCTGAGAGAACCGGTGGGTGCACAGGCTCTCGAGGGGTTGGCGGCTCCGTTCATTGGAGTCAGGGAGGGGGGATGCTGTCGGGCACTTGGGAGAGATGTGCATCAGCACGTTGCCTCTCTGGACTTAAGTCCTCACGCCAGCGTCTCAGGGGGCAGGGTAACAGGGGACACAGAAAAAAAAACAGAAAAACTCCCTCAGCGGTCCTAGATGACGGCTGCCCTGAGCCATTCAGACCACCACCAACTCTTGGGACAGACCCCGATGTGCAGGCAGGAGAAAGGAGGAGAGGCACGCTAGCGGCAGATCCTGAGGTCAGGGGGCTGAAATGGGATGGACGGCCCGAAGGAGTGGACACCGGGGGCAGGTTGCAGGGATAAAAAGAAAGTTAAAAAAAAAAGGATGAGAAGGAACTTGGCAAGGTTGGAGGAATGGTCAAAAGTATGGCAGTTTAAATTCAGTACAAAGAAATGCAAAGTAATGCACCTGGGAAACAAAAGCCAAGGGGAAGAGTACACATATGGGGGTACTAACGACAACAAAAATGGAAATGGACCTGGGGGTAGTCATATCAGATGACCTAAAGGTAGGCAAGCAATGTGAGAAGGCAGTAAGGAGGGCTGGGGGGGATACTGGGATGCACAGGAAGAGGCATCACCAGTAGAAAACAAAAAGTTATCATCCCTCTGTACAGAACAGTTGGTGAGACCCCATCTGGAGTACTGCGTGCAGTTCTGGAGACCCCATCTCCACAAGGACATAGACAGGATGGAGGCGGTCCAGAGGAGGGCAGCTAATATGTTGCAGGGTCAGCACCAGAAACCATATGAAGAGAGACTAAAAAAGCTTAATATGTATACCCTTGAGGAAAGAAGGGAGAGGAAGGACATGACAGAAACTTTCAAGTACCTCAAGGGAATCAACAAAGTCCAAGAGGGTTGCATATTTCAGAAAAAGAAATGTGCAAGAACAAGGGGGACAATTTGAAGATAGAGGGGTCCCGGCTCAGGGGCAAAGTGAGGAAGTATTTTTTCACAGAGAGGGTGGTGGACGCACAGAACTGCCTTCCTGAGGAGGTCGTGGGGTCAAAAACAGTGGGGGAATTCAAGAATGCATGGGACAGACATAAGACAATTATAGTGGGCGATAGGAGGAAGTAGGCTGTTGGTTAACTAGGATCTGCAGCTTATCCAATAGATAGGGAAATGGGCAGACTAGGTGGGCCAAGTGATCCTTATCTGCCGTCAAAGTCTATGTTTCTATGTTTCTATTTTGTTTGACTTAAATAAGTTGTTACAGTGCAGAATCAATGTATACATTAAATGTTTCCTTTTTTTCATATAAATATTTATAGCAATTTTTCATACATTTACATAGACAAGTACAGTCACAGATCAAACGGACATGAGATCCATACAGAGTTATCACTGTGTTAGTGGTTATGCATAAAATGAGTTGTATAGTTCATGAAAAATTTATGAACAGATTTACCTGGGGATATTGTAAGGGTAGTATGAGAATTATTATTCTAAGGTATTTACCCCTTCATGTTATTAAACTGATCAAGGCTACTTTTAACAATTCGGTCAGACATAGAACTATTAACCTGTATACTAACCAAAATGATATACATTTCCTTACCAAGATGTTAACCCTTGCTGTGCCGTGGACTGATATCAGTCCAGAATTCCTATACATTCTAATTATGTCGGCAGCCAAAGGGTTAAATAGCATGCATATATGTTACCTACATCCCTGTGAGCTTTTACCTTCAACATGGTACAGGAAAACCCACCAGGTGTAGCCATGCTACAGCGAGGAGGCAGCAGAAGGAGAGGAGAGAGAGCAACAGCATTAGTACCCAGAAGGAACAGTGGATTGCCTTATGCTGCTAGGTTTGGCATCAGACATGGAACTGTAGATGTTTGAAAAACAATCATCAAACAATAAAAGCAAAATTAACGAAACAGGTAAAGAAAGATTAACAAAAATCTCAGTAATAAACATTGTACTCAGAGTTTAGGTGAGCAGTCTTACTTCTTTACGGATTTTCTTCATTACCATTTTTTTCCCCTTTTTCCCACTTCATTACCTCTGAGGTGTGATAGAACCACTTTACGGTCAAGATAGAAACTGCACCCTGTGTTCCTTGTGGAAAGGGATAACTAAATAAACCTCCTTTATAAACCTGAATAAACCTTCTGAAAGGGTCTCCTCAAGTTAATTTTACAGCTAGCCAAATTGCTAGCAGAACACAACCCCTCTAAGATGGTAATTCTAGGGGACTTCAACCTTAACTGGGCCCCTGACACTGAGCAGGTGCTGATGGCCACCCTCATGGAAGCCAATCTGTGCTAGGTCATCATAGTGACCACAAGGCATAATGCCAAATCAGAGAACCACTCCAACCTAGACTGGGTACTGGCTTCCAACCCACTAAGCATTCAGGTGGCTGGTACTCTGGCAGATGCCCTGAGTGACCACTTGCCACTATTTTGCATTTGGAAGAATCGCTTGCCCAAAGTCCTTCCAAGAACCCTCACATCAAGAGAATTTTTCAAATTCTCTGCTGAGGCCTTTCTGGAACACCTTTGCAGTCTAGACTGGAGCTCTATCCGGCTTCTCCCTAACATAGATGAATCGTTGGAATATTTCCAAAATACCTTCATCTTAGCAGCCAATCAGCATGCTCCTCTAAGGAAACTTAGAGTCAAGGGGCACTGCTACAAATGGATAACACCAGAGCTAAAATCCCTGATGAATAAGCAGGATAAGGCCTAGGTCAGGTACAGGGAGTTGGCCCTACCCGAAGACCAGATAACCTACAGGTCCCTAAGAAACAAATGCAAACAAGCTACAAAGGTGGCAAAGCGGGAGTATGTTAAGACCCTGCAGCAGACCAATGTATCCGACCCAAGGTCCTTCTGGACCCAAATCAACTCACTGGTGAAGGGCAGTGGTAAACCCCCCATGGACTGATAGTCTACAATGGACAGACCCTCAGCGAAGGCCAGGAGGCTGCCTCTGCCTTCAACAAGTTCTTCATGGACCTGGAACATTACAAGGTGGGTCTCCCCCCATGAAGTTCTGAGTGGCCAGGCCCTAGCAAATCAAATCCTCTGCACCCACAATTTCACTTGTGGAAAGTATGGCCCAAGGAGGTGCTTCCACTACTAAAGAACATCAAGGCAAAGAATTCCGCTGATGGCCTGGACCCTAGATTGCTCAGGGTAGCGGCTCCTGCCATAACCTGACCCATTACTTGGCTTATCAATAGGTCATTGCTGGAAGGAGCAGTACCTAAAATGTGGGAACTGGCTTATGTGGTGCCCATCCACAAGGGAGACCCCAGGGAACCCATTGGCAACTATAGGCCAATCTCCCTCTTATGCTTACTAGCCAAGCTGCAGGGACGGTTAGTCTACTGTCAGCTCCATGACTATCTGGAGGCTAACCAGCTGCTGGTGAGCTCCCAGCATGGATTCTGACAGAGGCATGGGTTGGATACCGCCCTCATCAAATTCACCACTGACATTCTTAAAGCCCATGATGATGGAAACCCAATGGGGTCTGTCTTCATCGATCTGACCAAGGCCTTTGACTTGGTGGACCACTTTTTATTGGTGTACATACTTAGTCAATGTGGCCTTGATCAACACTCATTAAACTGGTTCACCGATTACCTGGCTAACCGCTCCCAACAGGTCAAATAGAGAGGAGCCACATCTGAATCACTCCCCATCAAGGAGGCCATACCCCAAGGCTCTAGCCTGGGACCCCTCCTGTTTTCATTCTTTGTAGATGAACTGAGTAACAACTGTGGAGGCAGCTCTGTGGTAAAGTACGTAGATGATGCAGTATTCTACAGAACCTCAGACAGCACCGTGAACCTGGGTAACCAGCTACAGTCTAGTTTCGCTCTCCTAGAAAGCTGGCTTCTAGACCACAGGCTAATTCTGAGTGCCAAAAAAAAAAGCTGTTTTGTTTGGCCTCAAACTCTAGGATCAGACCAAAGCCTCCTACTACCACTGGTCACCACTTCAGGCTGTCTCATAGAAGTAGTGAGGTCCTTCAAGTACCTTGGTCTAACCCTGGACCAAGACGTTTAGCTGAAAACCCATGTGGACCAGATAACTAAAATGATCCACCAAAAACTGGGTCTTCTATGTCGCCTAAATGGTCAAATGGTACCTGAAACCAGGATTACCATAGCTCAAAGCATCCTTCTACCAACCTTAACCTATGCTGCCCCAGTAATGCACTCACATGCGAAGAAAAAGCAAAACAGGATGCATACATTATATAATAAAATAGCTTGATTTGCCACAATGTCGCACTTGAGGCGACATCACTGTGTGGTACTGTCCTACCTCAACTGATCATCCCTTAGCTGCAGGCTATTGTACCCTATACTGTGCAATGCCTACAATCTCAGCAATGGCAACCCCCGCGGTAAGCCTTGTTGGCCTCCTGACCCCCAAGCACACAGGTAGACAGCTTTGCACCACTGGTAGAAATCTTCTGGAGGAGCCAAGAGTTAGGACAGTGGCTGGCTACAAATTCTTTACCTATGCTGCACCTGTACTCTGGAACAAGCTCCCTGCCCACTTATAAGAAGCAGGCTCTCTAGAGGTCTTCCGTAAAGGGCTCCGGGAGCACCTGTTGGACAAAAGTAAATGCTCCTGCGCTTGAACAGATGCCTAGGCCTCCCCAAGCCAAACTGTTCTGTCAAATGCTCTTCTGTTGTCCCCATTCCGAGTCTAAGTGTACTGTCCACAACTGTTGTGTACTAACTCTGCTCAGGACTGCAGACTAGTCCTATTGTGATTGTATACAGTGATTATTTTAAGCATTGTCTAACTGGTGTTTGTTTCCTAGATGTGAAGTGTATCTGTACACAAATGTTCCTTTTCGAATGCAAGGCACTGTATCCGCTAAATGTTGTTATTCTATGTAACTAATTCTGGATCACCCCTGAAAAAGGGACCCTCAGGGCCCAGTGGGTCTACCCAGTTAGCAAAATTGAAATATAAATAAATAATAGCTATGTTAGTGTTGATACCCACTATTCACCATGAAAGGGTTCTATCTGTAGTTGGTGGTTTAGCTATAATACAGTCGCATAGGAGAGTAGCTGTCACTAGGTTATCATTTCTAGTGTGTCGGAGTAAAATTTTAGCAGTTGGGAGGTAATAATAGGGGTACCTTGTTCATGTATTCCAGGATGGGGCCCCAGGTAGTGTGGAACATTTTACTTGTCATTCCAGCAGTATGTGCAACCATCTCATAACTGGCTACCTTTAGTAGGAGTTTGAACCATTCACTTGCTGGTGCGGGGTCTGGGTCTCGCCAGTGCTTGAGAAGCACTCTTTTGGCCGCCACCATGGCTCCGTTGAACCAGGTTTTCTGTGGAGTTATTTGATCAATCCAGGCGTGCTGCAAGCTATGGCTGTATGAGGTGGTGCTGTAACAAAGGGCAGCCAGCCCAAACACGACAGAAAATCAAAGATGAACAGCACACTTCAGAGACGAAGACTCATTGAGGAGTTGAAGCGCTGGGGCACGTTAGCACTTTGTTTCTTTGTTTTACCTGTTGGTCCGTTTTGTGTCTTTGATATACAATAAAATACTTTGCCTATAACGTTTACTTGTTTGGACCTGGATTTATCTTGCTGTGGGCTGAAGTGTGCTGTTCATCTTTGATTTTCTCTTCTGTGGAGTTAAGAGGGAAAGTTTGGCTGGATATACTCCTATGAGTGCCACTCCTGGAGTACAGGGTGGTGTGGCCGGCATAAGTTATGTACAATATCTCCACATGAGACCAGTGGAGCTGGATTGTGGTTCTGACCCTGCAGATATTTCCTGGGATGTTTCTGGTCAGTCACATGGCCAACACTTGCTGTGTAATATAAGCTGCATGTGGTGCAACACTTGTGGGGTCCTATAGACCCTATGCAGAATTTTGTACTATATAGTTCTACCATTCAACTCCCTAATGGATCTGGAGCCTGGGATCCATACTACCTCCCAATCGTCCTGTGAAATGGGGATTTGTAGGTCTCTTTCCCATTGTGTCTTACAGTTTGGGTTCAGGGATGGTTCAAGTTCTAGTTCATTTGTAAAATGCACCTGCCAGGCACTGGTACTAGACAAGTGAGTCAGCCATCCCGCTAATGGGTCTACATCTGGGACTATATATTTCTTCCCAATCCAGGCAGAGAGGGTACTATGCAGTTGTAGATATTGCCAAAAACAAGTAGAGGGGATTTGGTACTGGGCCTGCACCTGGGCAAAGGAACACAGTGTGTGTTGCTTGCTATTTACTATTTCTCCAAGCTGGATAATCCCTCTGGAGACCCAATTCTCCCAGGGAAAAGTGTTGTGGCATATTGTTACTGTAGGGTTATTCCAAATGGGTTGAAATGGTGAGGTGTGTGGTTTCCAGCTGAGCTTTGGGGCTGTCTCCGCTATATCTGCTTAGAATATTTAGTACAAGGAGATGTACCTTTTGCAAGGCTCCAGTCTCTGAACAAAAGTATTGTAGGAGTATGGACATGGGCTTGTGTACATTTGAGATACACCAAAGTGGGTAGCTTTGTCTGCAATCCCAGGTAAACAGGCACTGGCTTGGTGCATGACATAACATGTGGAACTTGTTCATGTCAGGTAGTTCCATGCCTCCCCCCCCCCCCCAACCACCCTCCATGAACTGGAGAGTGTCTTATATCCCATCCTCAATTTTTTACCTTTTCATATAAAGGACATCAGGAGTGTGGACAGGAACCTGAAAATGCTGCAGGGACTTGGAGGGCAGGTTTCCATACACATAATGGGTTTTTGTTACCGTAATATGTCTGAGGGCATTCACTTCCCCCATATGGATATTATAAGTTTATTCCATCTGCTGGTATCCTTCCTAAACATCTCCAGCAGGGGACTAAGGTCTGCTTGGATCATGTTTGCTATAGGGAGCTTGAACTGAATTCCCAGACATATGTCTCACCCAGGGCTCCACTGATAAGGGTGGGCAGCAAATAGCTCTGCTGTATGGGCTGTAGACAGGAGTAAGATCTGCGATGTCTCCTGGTTAAGTTTATAGTCCAAAAAGAATCCATATGCATCCACAGTAGAGGCCAAAGCTGATAGTGTGGAGTGGCATTTGGCAATTCTAAGAGTAATATCATCTGAAAAAAGTATTAACTTGTGTGAGACTGCCTCAATCAGCAAGCCACAGAATTCAGAGAAATGTTGTATCTTTTGTGCCAGGGGTTCTATGGCCAACAAAAAAAGGGTTGGTGAGAGGGCACACTCTTGTCTTGTACCTCTCCCCAGTAGGAACTGAGATTCTAAAAATCCATTCATGATGGTGGCTGCTGATGAGGCCCAGTATAACAGTCTTAGCCAGGCTTTCAGATTCATGGGTAGCCTATATCTAGTTAGTGCATCAAATAGGAAAGGCCCTGTCAAAAGCCTTCTCTGAGTCCAAAGACAGGGTAGCTGTTGGTTCCCTTGTTTGGTGAGCCTCCCATGAAAGGTTCAACAGTCTTCTAATGCTATCAGAGCCCAGTTAGCCAGTGATAGACCCCACCTGGTCCAGGTGTATCAGGTGTGGGATAACCGGATCCAGTCCAAGCACCAAGACTTTGGCCAGAATCTTGGCATCTACATTTATAAGTGATATATATTGGTCAGAAATGTCCCTAGTTTATACTGTCCTTTCCTTTTTTGGGAAGTAAGATGAGGGCCTGGTTAAAGGGGGCAGAGCACCATGACGCCATGCTTCATTGAGCACCATTGCTAGTTTTGGTGTCAGCATCTCACATAAGAAGAAGAAGAAAAAGTCACTAGGGAAGCCACCTATCCCTGGTAGAGTACTTTCTCCATGTGTCATATTCCCCATTGTGTCTCTCTCTTCCACAGCTGTAAGAGGAAGAGCTAATTGGGTCCTTGTTCCGGAGTCACTTGTGGAAGTACAATATCTTTGTAAAAAGAATCCAGCTGTGGGGCATAGGGACCGGGCCAGCTTTATACAACGTTTGGCAAAATGACAGAAATTGGGCATTAATCTCGGAGGAAGAGATTACAACCTTTCCTGTCTCAGACTGGATTTCTGGTATATACCCCTATGACTTCTGTGTGTGAAGCCAGTGAGCCAACAATTTACTAGGCTGTTTTCCTGCTTTCCAGTAGATCTAATTTAATTTAAAAAGGGTAAATTCTGTTTTATACTGGAGCAACTGCTCTATTTCTCTCTTTAGGAAATAGGGTTGGGCCTTACGTGTAGTGGTGTGTGTAGTATCCTGGGCAGCCTGGACTACAGAGCTCATGAGTTGGGTCTCCTTTACTTTAATGATATTTTCCCTGCCCCTTGTACAGCAGCACGGGCAGAGCCATGCTGTTGTATTGCTATGAAGTAGGAGAGAGATGGGACTGTGGAAGCATGTGACCAGATATCTGTCTGGCATGCTTCCACTGTGCTGTGGTCATGTCCACAGCGCTGGTTTTCTGCCATCCCTCCTTCCCCTCTGTGGGCCGCACAACCCTCACTCCCCCTATGGGGGCACTATTTTGTTTCCATCTGTCACTTCTGCAGTTGCAGATGGAACAAAAGAGGACACCGTGCCCAAGATGGCTAGCTTGAGGTCATTGCGCATGCGCTAGTATTGTGCATGTGCACTTCTGTTACA
Organism: Neoceratodus forsteri; assembly: GCA_016271365.2. Taxonomy (NCBI): domain Eukaryota; kingdom Metazoa; phylum Chordata; order Ceratodontiformes; family Ceratodontidae; genus Neoceratodus; species Neoceratodus forsteri. The sequence goes on from JADMNL010000027.1 coordinate 13,777,194, forward strand.
GCAGCCATCTTGGGCATGGCGCAAGTACAGCATCAGCCACAGTGGGAGCTGTAAGTTTTATTTTTACTCTGACTCACCACTCTGAAGCAGCCATGTTGGCTCTGACCAGAATTTGTTTACTTTAGATGAGCACACTATAATCCATCCCTGGATCACCGCCTTCATGGCATCCTAGATGGTGGACTAAGAGACCCCCTCTGTCTCTTTTTTTCCTAAAGTACTGGTAAGTTCTGTTCTCAGCCAATCACAGAAGAGCTGAGACTGCAGGAGGAAACTTTCATCTTCCATATGTTATGCTTCCTTTCGTTCTGCCCACAAGTCAAAGTTAGTGAGACTGAAGAAAGCTCAGGAAGGAGGATGCTGGCCGGCCCGGTGGCACAGAGGGCTGAGGTGCTGGCACCTTACCTCAAACCATGCCGGTGACCTGGGTTCGGTAACGGACTTGGAACACCAGGGGCTTGCAGGGGAAGGAGACGACTGAGCATCCGTGGTACTGATTTCCTCTCCTGGGGTGGGTGGTGGGACGGCATCGCTCTGCAGCAGCCTCTGGTGGAGACTGGGGGCACTGCAGATGCAACGTAGAAGGGAACGTCACCAGAAAAAGTGGAAAATGGCTCCACTTTTAGTTGGATGATGGCTGCCTGGCTGTCCGATGCCATCAATGTCCTGCAGAGCCACCTGTCTCAGCAGCATCCCGGGGCCAAGTATTGCGCTGGTCTGCCCCCTCTCGGCTGGCACCTTCACCCTTGGAGGAGGGGGACCCACCCAGCGAAGGGTAACACTGGGTTACCCTGGGGATGGCTGACACAGGAGAATGGTGGCCCAAGAACAAGATGGGTCAGATGCAGCCTTGGCATAGCGTGAAGGAGTGGCTGGAGCGGCAGCACATAGGAGAAAAAAAGATAAGGCAAAAAATTAAAAAAAGAAAGGAGGTTGCTGCCAATTTCTACTCCCCACACCATATTCAGAAGTTTTTGGGCTATGACCAGTGCATCCATCCTGCTATTGGACTGGTGGACTGAGGAGAAAAAGGAATAATCCCATTGCTGCCATGCATCAGCTTCCATGTGTCCATCAGACCCGGACACTGCTATAACTGTCCCAGCTGAGGCACTACAGACTGATCATGGAGGGATCCCTTCCCTGTCCTATCAAGTTTGGGGCATAGTGTCATATTAATATCTCCTCCCAAAATAGTATGCTTATGGTCACCTTTAAGAGCTGGGAATGCTGTTTCAAAAAAGGCTATTGGTGGGTCAGTAGGGGCATACAGACTACCTAGGTTGATGTTTTCCCCCAGCAGGGTCCCAGTTATAAGACTCACTCTCCTTTCTTTGTCAGTGCACACCTGTTGAATAGTCAGCTGCAGTCCCTTCACACAAAGTACAGTAGAAGCCACTTAATTGGAACACCCTCTTGGTGGGTCTTTTGTCCCAATTAAGCATCCATCCCCATTATCAGAAGTCCATTGATGTGGCTTTATCATGAGCCAAACTGCTCTACCAGGTTCCCGTGACAACTTGTAAAGGATATTACGCTCCCTTACGCCTACCTACCACAGCCTTCTGTGTAACAGCCACCATCTCCATCCTGATGACAATTTGCTCCATGCTGCTCTCCTCTCCTCGTGGTCTTCCTAGGTACAATTGCTCCTTTTTATGCCGTCTGTGTAACAGACGACATCTTCAGCCTGCTGACAGTTTGCTTTGTGCTGCTTTCTTCGCAGTCTTCCTAGGTATGATTGCTCCATTTTATGCTCTGACTGCTTCCCCACAGTGAACATTCTAACAGCCACCGCAGATACCCAGCCTCCGCCACCTATCCGACGCACAGCAGTGGGACTTACAGATTTGTTTATTGAACAGCACAACAAAATTGAACCCTCTTCTGTACCTTTAAAGTCTGCCATGTTCCTCATTCAGTTTGCTCTGGAGAATGTTTGGTGCTTTATCATAAGAAGGGTTTTTTTTCCAATTATTTAATCAGGTGAGACACACTAAGCTGAATGCTTGTTTCCGGGTGCAACCTGGGAGCACAAGGAAGTTAAGTGACTTGCTCAGGGTCACACAGTATGCAAGTGGGGGCTGTGGGATTCAAACCCTGGTCTCCAGATATGCAGCTCAGAGCCTTAAACCACTGCACCATACTGCCTCCTTTGATTGGCAAACGTTTCTCTCTTACCTGCTGTTGCACTGCATAAACTGGTAAGACATTGACGATCCACTTAGTTCAGATCGGTGGTAAATGAGCTAAGAAGAAAAGTGCAAATGCTCCCCTGCTTTTGTTATCAATGTTGGAGTTACAGGGAGGGAGGACAGGCTAGACTAAAGAGACACATTCATGCCCAGTGGACATCACTGTCTGAAAACCCATGAAAAGCTCTTTCAAATGAGGTAATTTCTTTCCTTACTTTCTCAGATAGTATAATCGTATCCTTATTTGCTTGTGGGAGCACAGGGCCCAGAGGCCCCTGCGCTCCCATCCCTCCATAAATGCATATATGTATGTCGATGTGGAAAGGCACTGCACTTCCATTTATAGGACAACAGCAAAAGAATTATCAGAATAGCCATCCTATTACTTCACCTCATGTATCCAGTGCAGAACAATTTCGAATCCATGTCAAAATGTAATTCTGAACAACTGCAATGCCATTCCTCGCCACAGATGCAAAAACACATTTAGACTAGGATTTGAAAAATGACAGCTGTGACACGTATGAGGTGGGGTAATAAAAAGTCTACATTGAAAATTTGGGCTCAAACTCTTTAAAATTTCCAAAGTTACGAGCGTGCATAGCAAAATTGCAATGAATGCTCATAACATTGCCATTTTTACATATTTTGACCCCAAATTTTTAACATAGCCCTCTTATGACCCTACCTCATTAACAATAGGACTGTCATTACACAAATCCCACCTGAAAGGTCATTTCACCAACCGACCGTGAAATCACCTTTCAGGAAGAAGTGACACAATGACAGTCCTATTGTTCATGAGGCAGGGTCCCCAAAAGGCTGTATTAAAAATTTGGGGTAAAAATCTCAAGAAATGGCTAAGTTATGCATAAAAGTTGATACCCCCATTGAAATACATTGAACCGCATTTACTTTAGTTTCTCATATTGCAGTGACCGGTTCCAGCAGCAAGACGTGTCTTCGATGGGAGAGTGTGTGACAAATCTGGGACCTATTCAGGTGAGTGAGGGCATGTGGGGGTGTACTTGGGGTGTGTGGGGTGGTGGGTGGTGGGTGCTGAGTGGGAGGTGGAGATGGGGGGCTGATCAGCAAGCACCTTTTTTTTTTTACAGGTAAAAAAAAAAAAGATCAAGGGACCATTTTCTTTATTTCATGTTTTGCCTGCAATGGGGGGTGTCACTAGACACCAGGGAATATAAAAGGGGACAATGGGGACAGTGGTCAGTGGGTGGGGGGCAGTGCCACCAGATACTAGGGAAGAATAAATAACGGGGACAGCAATTGACGGGTGGGGGTTGCCACTAGACACCAGGGAATATAAAAGGGGGCAATGGGGATGGCCACTGGTGGATGGAGGTCTGGAGTGCCACTAGTCACCTGGGAATATAAAAGGGGACAACAGGGATGAAGATTGGTGAGTTTGGGGTACCACTAGACACCCTGGAATAATAAATAATGGGGACAAAGATCGGCAGATGTGGAATGCCACTAGATACCAGGGAATATAAAAGGGGGCAATGGGATGGTGATCAGTTGGTGGGTGGGGGGTTGCCACTAGACACCAGGGAAGAATAAATAACAGGGACAGCTATTGGCGGGTGCCACTAGACACCAGGGAAATGGGAAAATGGTGATCAGAGGGTGGGGGTGTATAATGTAAAAAAAAAAAAAACCTTAAAGGCCATTTCCATCTCACATAACTGCAGAATCCAGCTGAGGGGGTTCCGATAAGCAGGTTACATGTGTTGCTTTGTAGTAAACAAAACATTTTCTTTAGTTCTTTTTAAATATATTTCCCTCACTAACTGTTAAACAAAATGGTGGCAGCTCAAAAAAAGATTTCCCATCTGCGACATAGGTGACCCATCTGCAAAAAAGAATTAGGCCCCTGCGACAAAGGATCCTTTTTTGAGCTGCACATCTATAATTTCACATTGAAAATAATGGGAACTTTAAAATGTAACAACTTTGGAATGGATTCATATTTTTTCACCAAACCAGCAAAAGGCACACCTGAAAGGCAAAGCCGTTCTACCTGAAAATTTCAGACCACAATTTAAAACACTTTCCGAGATACAGGTGGACAGAGAAACAGCAAATAATAGGTACAGTTCAGTATTTTTCACACTCTGCATCTCAGAAACCACACGAGTGATTCGAATGAAATTTGACACATCATGAGACATATGCCACAAGATTATACCTGCAAAATTTCATGCAAATCTGTTAAACCATTGCAAACTTATTAAGGTGGAAAAACTGGACTTTAACATTAAACGCAGCACTCAACCCTAACTATAGTGGCACTACTGTGCCACTATGTCTGTCTGTATGTCTATCTATCTATCTATCTATCTATCTATCTATCTATCTATCTATCTACCTATCTATCTGTCCACCTACCAATTGATCGATCTATCTGTCTATCTATCTATCTATTATAGGGCACGGTCCTGCCCCTATAGTTAGGGTTGAGTAGCCTGCTTAATGCTAAACCTCAAATTTTGCACTTTAATAACTTTGCAACTGATCAATGAATTCACACAAAATTTGGTATGCGCTGTCCTGTGGGTAGATCTCTTGATGTGACAAGTTTTGTTCCAGTTGGATGTGCGTATTCTGAGATCCAGAGAGTGAAAAAGTAAAAAGGTACAATTTTTTGCAGTTTTTCCTCATCGCCTTGTGCCCAAATGGTTTTCTACACTTACTATTTCTCACACTAAGTCCCTTCTCTTCTATATTTGTTATTCTAACACCACACCACCATGGATCACCAGTCAAGTGAAATTCTGACAAAAGAGAAGTAAAAGGACCATGTGTGGATTCAAACTTTCAGCTGCTTGTTTTTCAGTCAGCAGACCTTTCCACTACACTATGAAGATGGCACAGCAATGCAGCTCAGCTCTTTAGCTCTAGAGGTTAAAGGCCTTACTGGGAGGCAGCCCTATCTATAATGTTAACTTCTGAGACAAACTTATCTCGGAGGTAACCCTGCCTCCGAGGCAATTTTGGTTTAAGAAAAGTGTCTCTTACATTTACTGGGTCTCACCAAATCTATGCACCTGAGACTGGAACTTTTAAAAATAGAAACTGAAATCTAAGCAATCCATATCGCTGCTGGACTAACAGCCAGCATGGACAGGGTTGCAACACAAAATAGATTTCCTTAGTGCAGTAGTATTATTTGTATTGGGCCCTATACACAATGCCAATGGGCCACCAAAACAGGGCACATTAGCATACATAAGCATGAATGCAGCACAGCTGGGTTCCCGTGGATCTCCAGTGGCATTCACCAGAGGTGCATTGGTCAGGTGCACACCTGAGTACCCAGCTGCATGGGCTGCTCCACACCAGGGTGTTTCAGAGGAGGAGGAATGGTTGCATGCCCACGCTATGCACCATGCACAAAGATGCATAGTGCTGAGCACAGGGGGGGAGGAGCAGGTGGGCTCAGTTTATGTCAGGGGGGACACCGCAGTAACCATGATATGCAGCCAGAATCATGCACACAAAGAGGCCCCACCATGCTGTGTTAGCCACCACTCCCCCAAAATAATGAGCCCCCAATGATCCAGGCATCTCAGAGACCCCCCCAGCAGAGGCCTGGCCCCTGTAAGCAAGACAGTGATGCCCCCCCCATCCCAGCACCTGTGGGCAACCCCCCACACACCACAACAGTACCCCATCCCTGGTCCTGGCAGTGAGCATCCCCAATGCACAACACTGCCCCACCCCTACCACATGTCAGTGTCCCACCCTCCTGACCACCAACTTGCACCCCAAGCATCTCATTGGTGGACAGTGGACCTCCCCATGGCACCAACAACACCACCACCCCAACCCCCATACCTGCAAGCTGGTGCAGTGGCTATGGACGGCGAGCGGCACAGCCCTCCAGACACCTCCTCAGCCACCTGCCGTCCAACTGATGCCGGGAGCACACCACCTATGCAGCACGCTTTCAGCATCAGTTGGATGGCTGGCAGCCAAGGAGATGTGCAGAGGGCTGTGCTGCTCACTGACCATAGCCGTGGCTCCGACTTGCAGGTACGGAGGTCGGGGTTAGTGTTGTTGGTGCCACAGGGGGTGGGGGGTCCTCCACCTACCAATGAGATGACAGGGGTGCCAGGATCAGGTGTTGGGGGTGGGACACTGACATGTGGTTGTGGGACTGGGCAGTATTGTGCATTGGGGGGTGCTAACTGCCAGAACCGAGGACGGGGTACTTTTATGGTGTGAGAGGATTTATTACAGGTGCCGGAATGGGGAAGGGGTGTCACTGCCTTGCTTACTGAGGCTGGGCCTCTACCTGGAGGTTAGGGGGGTTTGCAGTCATGCTTATGGGGACAGGGCATTCGAGTGCTGGGGGGAGTTTGCATACATGCCTATGGGAATGGGGCACCGATGTGTGGTGGAGGGCAGGGGATTGCATCTGCAATTGGATGAGGCTGGGGTACTGCTGTCTGTGTACGGGGTATCTGGCTTATGGGGGGGTAGGGTTGCTGCTGGTGGGGGATTTCTGTCCACAGGGGCGGGTCTCGGCAAGGGGGACCACTGGACAAAGTGGCACAGCTGTGCGGGTCCGGGTGTCTGCAGGAGCTATTCATACACCCACATTGTACCATGCAAGTGATCCACTCAGGAACCCGGGATGGGCATCCGATTGGATTGGACTGGATGCCCACCTGGGTCTGCTACTCTGCCCTCAGCCACTCTCGGCCACCCTGCACAGTCCTGTGCAGGGAGAGGGGCAGGGCCACAAACAGGTGGCAGCCATTAGTGCATGCCAGCCTGTGTGCACCTGTCTGCAAATGAAGAACTACGCGAGTGAGTACACTCCTCTGGCGCGTATTTTCCCCCTGTTCGTGTATAGCACCCATTGTGATTATTCAGTAGGTGGCCTAGAGGAGCAAAACAAGCAAAAAGAAAGAAAAGACATTAACAAACAGACAACTTAAATACCATGCAACAAAGAAACAAAAAGCACAAGTTAAAACTAACAAAACCTCAGCAAGCCAGCTCCAAGGCGCTGAGCACAGGTGTTCGCTAGGTACACTAGTGACCCGGTTTCGGGTCCCAAGCCTGGGTGTCAGGAGTGGAGTCTGGTGGGGAGGGAATTTAGTGCATCTCTCAGAGGCTTCCCTCTGGGAGAAGGGGGCAGGCTTAGGACCACTGCTTGTCAGCCCCTGGGGTGGCTTGGGGTGGTGTTCTTGCTGGCCCATTGTGGGTGGGGGTGGGTGGGCAGGAAGAAAAGTGGAAAATCCCTCTCGGCTGGCCAAGTTGATGGCCGCTGGTCCCTGTCACCACAGTAGCCTGGAGGTGTCCATGCTAACCCTCGTTGTGCCCGGGATGCGTACTTAGACACCTCCTGGCGTTTCACTTCCCCTGGCTGGGCCCACGGGGAAGGGGCCCACCCAACAATGTGCTACATCAGGCTACCTAGGTCATGGCATTGGTAGGGTGGTAGATGGTGACAGGGTGTGTGTGATGGCAGTGGGGCCTTGGTGGCCCAAAGGAGTGGCTGACCAGGGGTAGGGGAGGAGCAAAAAAAAACAAACAGCAATTTAAACATTCAATATGGCAGTTTCTTAGCAAAAATGAAATAATAACAAAAAACAGGAAAACAAAGAAACAGCAGAGCACAATCCCTTAACAGACAACAAAGTAGAATTCCATTTGAAAATAACAGTATAAAGCAACTGTATGCATCAAATAATGACAGTGTAGTGGGGTCCGGGTACTTCACAATGTGTCAAAGGCATAAGCTGATAAAAGGACACAGATGCCTCTTCAAAATGGAATCATTGGACACATAAGCTGTAAAAAAAAAAATTCAAAATACCTTTTATAGTTTTAAAAGAACAGAATAAAACAGAGAAAATAAGAATGTTGCTTTATTTACTACATTTTGTACAAAAAGCATCTAATGCAGTAGTCCATAATGAAACCCATTTTCTACATTTAACTCGGCACTCCTTTTAACCCCTGATGTTGATACCAGCTGTTCATTTGTCATCCTAAATCCATTTCTATGGAGATACATTTGATGTTATGGCCACCATTTTGGAGCTCTTCTGCTGAAGCCTGGAGTTAGCCATGCTCTCTGACGTCCCGTGAGGTCAGGGAGTAGTGTGTCGTATTCAACAGTAGCCCATCTTTGTCACAAGAAGAGTGATGTTGTACAGTAGGTAGGCACTTCAGTCTGTAACGTCATAAACTCTGTTCAGCTAAGTTTATTAAAGAACACTTGTTCTTAACTTTGGACATGTCCAATGTCTGTAGAAGGAGTCACTTTGAAGGTCAGCCATTATCGTTTACTTGGGAGCTATGCATTCTCCAGAATGCTAGTGTTGGGCGCTGCCATCATGACTGCTGAACCCTTGAACCTGAAAGAGCCACCTTTCTGTTTCTTAAACAGACATTCACTCAGCAACACAGAACAGACCAGAGTAATCACTTACTGCTCAAGAGTGACGGCAGAGAAAACAGCATAAGAGAAAGCACAGTACAGAGGCAGTATGTAGTTGGACATTACAACTTGTCTTTTCCAGGTTTTTCATTACATTTCAGCATACATCCATGAAGTCTGTATAAGGAGGTATAGAAACACAGAGACATAGAATTTGATGGCAGATAAGGACCGCTTGGCCCACCTAGTCTGCCCATTTTCCTACCTAACAGATAAGCTGCAGATCCTAGTTAACCAACAGCTTACTTCCTCCTACCCCCCACTAGGACTGCCTTATGTCTGTCCCATGCATTCTTGAATTCCTCCACTGTTCTTGACTCCACGACCTCCTCAGGGAGGCTTTTGTATCACCAGGATTTTCTGATATCATAGTACCTTGCAGTCTCCCTCTGGTGAATTTCTGATAAAGAGGCTGTGCAGGATAGGATTGTACTAGAGATTCATCCTGAAGGGCCAGGGATTTCTTCATGCATTTCTCCCTACCCTAGGATGTCCACAAACTGTGGAGATCAAGGTACATGTGCATGATAAGTGCGCCAACACCAACACCAAGCCCTGGCAAACATCCTTCCTCCCATTCATGCTACTTCCAGCTGCACTGTCACCTGTGATCACCCTGGTGGCTGTATCACAGTGGAAGTGCTTCTCTCGTCAGTAGAGGAGGAGAGCACCCTCTGGGATTCTTGATTCTCCTCCGTGCAGCTGGGCCAGATGACCCCAGCTTGTTCTAGATCCAGGGTTTCCAGCAACATTGGCTACAGTCCTGCAGCTGTGACAATGGATCAACACAGATATCTGCTCTTTAAATAATGGAGACCCCATTCAAAATTGTAAAAGGTGATACTGAGTGGTCATTGTGACCACTTCATGCTCCTACTCACATTGCTACACCATCAAGCTATGCTCATCAAGATTCCCAAACTCATGCCCCTACTAACATTGTCACAAAATCAAGCTTCATTCAGCAAGAGTCCCAAACTCATGTTCCTACTGACACTGCTACACAATCAAGCTATGCTCAGCAATAGTCACAAATTCAGGCCCATACTAACATTGTCACACAATCAAGATTCACTCAGCAAGAGTCGCAAATTCATGCCCCTACTCACGTTGCCACACAATCAAGCTTCACTCAGCAAGAGTCCTAAATTCATGCCCCTACTCACCTTGCCACACCGTCAAGCTATGACTGAGGCTTGCAAACTCACAGCCCTGCTCACATTACTATACCATCAAGCTATGCCTACCCTGTAACGTAAGTAAAGCTCACCCTGAACATCTGTGAACTTCTGTGATTTTATCTGTATTTATTATATTTTGTTTTTATGTGATTGTGCAGCTCCTTGATTTGCGAAAAGGTGCTATATTAAATAACATTTATTATTATTATTATTATGCTTGAGTCACAACTCATGCCCCTACTCATATTGCTATCCCATCAAACTATACCTCAACAAAAGTCACAAACTCACACTATTACTCAGATTGCTCTACATCAAGCTATGCTCAAGAGTCATAACTCAAGCCTCAGGCCGGCCCGGTGGCACTGAGGGTTGAGGCGCTGGACGCCACACCTCGCACCATGCCGGCAACCCGTGTTCAGGAATGAGCACGGGTTGTTGAAGACCGATGAGGGATGGGAGAAAGGATCGGCGTCCAGAGGACTACTCCCTCTCCGGGTGGGTGGGGTCCAGAGTGTCGGCATTGACTGCCCTTCGCGGAGGCTGGGGAACAAGCATGCCGCACCTAGATGTGGGGTGGAGCTAGGACAGACGCATGCACCCTTGCATCATTGCATGTCCTAGCTCCAAAGGGGACTTTAATCAGGAAAAACCACCGCCACCCCCACGTATGAGTCAGGCATGGTGCCTGACCCTTCAGCCACGACAGTTCCGGTTCGGCGGCCCCACTCCAGGGGGCTTCCCGGAGTAAGGATAGGGCGCCGTGGCCAGGGCGAACCTGTTCATGGGGTTAGGGGGTCAGCGGCTAAAGAAGAAAAAAATAAATAAAAAAAAATAAAAATAACTCAAGCCTCAACTCACATTGCTCACTCTTTTAGGTTATGTGTAACAAGAGTCACAAACTCACACCCAGTTTATATCACTACACCATCAAACTCTGCTCAACGAGAGTCACAAATGCACTCCACTACTCACATTGTTGCACCATCATGCTATGCTTAGTGAGAGTCCAGACTCCTGCCTCCATTCACATTGCTAATCTGTCAAACTATGCTCAGTGTGAGTCCCAAACTCACGCCTGTGCCCTCAGTGTCACACTATCAAGCTATGCTCAGTGAACATCACAGACCCATGCCCCTGCTCACATTATTACCCCATCAGGCTCTGCTCAAGAGTCATAAACTCACAGCCCCACTTCACATTGCTACACCATCAAGCTAAACTCAACAATCACGGACTCACTCCCCTACTGACATTGCCACACCATCAAGCTATGCTCAATGGACATCACAAACTGACGCCTTTACTCACATTGCTACCCATCAAGCTATACTCAAGAGTCACAAACTGATGCACCTACTCACATTACTACCCCATCAGGCTTTTCTCAATGAGTCACAAACTCACACACACCCACTCACACTGCTACTCAAAAAAGCTATGCTTAACGAGAGTCACAAACTCACAGCACTACTCACATTGCTACCCCATCAAGCTATGGTCGAGAATCACAAACTCATACCCCAGCTCACATTGTTATTCCATCCAGCTATACTCAAGGGAAATTAGCAAATTGACATCGCTACTCACATTGCTACCCTGCACCCTCCCCAGCTATTAATATAAACAACTCGAGGTTGTGGCACGTTAGAGATAGGATACAGACTGTGACAGCGAAAGAACACACGCCAAAAAAAATCAAAGTTGCAAAACAAGCCTGTGGCAGCATTCCTTTGCAACCATCACAGTGACAAAAATAAGTACCAACAGGATACCCTGTAGAACTAACTTTGTTGTGTATGTGATCTGGTGTAGGTGTGACTGGTTTACTTTAACAGAACTATTCACTGCCTTTTTAAAGAGTGTATCCAGAAACACATTAGGTCCATCATAAATGAAAAACTGGATACCCTAGTGGGTCTACATTTTTATGTTGTCTTGCACATGCAGTGCAGACAACATATTGTGGTTGCTCCAGTGGAGAAGTGGGTTTCGGAGGTGCCTTTCCGGTGCAGCCAATGGCGCCACTGCTTTTTGTGGCCGGGCTCTGTGGCACCAATGGCATAGCACGCTGTGTATGACAGCAGTTTAGAAAAGTTCCACCACCTTGAAATGAATTAGCTACTGCAATCAGGGAGTGCCATGGGGTAGTCCCAGATTGCAGCAGCCAATTACTGCTTGCCTCGTCTTGTGTCCCCGTCAAGCAACATGGCGACGGCTTCCCCGTCAGCTTCTCATAGTTCCCACAGAAGCTGAGGGATAGGTGCCGCCTTACATAGTCCCTCTGAAAGCCAACTGGGGTGCCCTAACTCCCTGTTGGCATGCCCCCTCCTAAGTTAATTTGCCTACAGGGGTGCCCAATCCCTGTCAGCATAAGGTACCCCCCATTTCTTGTGTGCCAAGGGGGTGCTCAAACCCCCTCTGCTCATGCGACCCACCCCCAACTCTGTATGGCCAGTGGGGTTGCCCAATCCCCATCAGCTACAGCCCCCAAAAACACTCCGTTGTGGCACTGGGCCCCACCCCAGCGTGCCAAATGTCCTGTAGAAAAAACCATCCCACGATGTTTTCTTTAAACCTGTAAAACACAAAACGGTCCCTCATTGAGTCCAGTAACCTCCCCCACAATCACCCTCTGTGCACCCTGCCTCCCCACCCCATACTTACCCCAGAGCCCAGCGCGATGATCTTTCGGTGGACCGGGGACACGTCTGCAGTTTCCGCATGCACTCATAACTTCACCAATTTGTTATATTTTCACTCCAGATTTCTAACATTGGCATTTTTTCACACCTTCTTATGAACAGTGCAGCTGTCATTTTTCACATCTTGACTGAAATGTGTTTTTGTACTACTGGCACAGAATAGCGCGGTCGCTGTGGGAAATCGGTGTTTGGGACAGATTATGAAAATCACAGTGACACTGTTCAAGATCAGAGGTCCTAAAATAACTATTTTGAAAATTTGGTGACAAAAGTCCATAAAATGAATATGTTACAAGCGTGCATTGTGCAGTTTCCATGCACACTTGTAACTTCAACAATTTGTTATATTTTCACTCAACATCTTCAACATTGTCAATTTTGCACACATCCTTATGAACAGTACAGCTGTCATTTTTTAGATCCTGCTGAAAATGTGTTTTCGCACAAGTGGCGTGGTCGCTGTGGGAAATTAACAATCAGGACAGATGAAGAAAATCATACTGACAGTGTTAATGAGCAGAGGTCCCAAAATGCCTATGTTGTAAATTTGGTGAAATAATTCCACTAAATGAATATGTTACAAGTGTGCATTGTGCAGTTTCTATGTATGTTTGTAAATTCGAGCATTTTTAATATTTTCACTCAAGATTTTCAACACTGCCATCTCTTCACACCTACCTATGAATGGTACAGCTGTCATTTTTCACATCCTGCTTGAATGGTGTTTTCCCACATCTGGCATAGAATGGCGCAGTCACTGTGAGAAATCAAAGTTCAGGACAGATTAACAAAATCACAGTGCCACTATTCATGAGCAGAGGTCCCAAACACTTTCATGAGGTGGGGGGGGTCACAAAAATGCTGTATTGCAAATTTGTAGTGCATATGCCAGCAAACGGCCAGGGCATTAGGGTTTCTAGCCATAACGTCCCACCCTGTATGGACTGACAGGCATCATGGCTTGTGTCTTTGCATTGCCAGCTGTCATGCTCATACCATACCTCCCCCCCCACCCTCAAGCCACTGACATGCATCGAGGTGTGCCTTGGACTCTTCGAACCCACAGTTCACCCCATTCTCCTATGCTACACTCATTTCAGTGTACGTCCTTATGAAACGGGGTGACTGTAAAGCTGAACACCCCAAGGCACACCTCAGCACTTGTCGGTGTCTGCAGGATATGGTGAGGTAAAATGCCATGAGTGTTATGGCCAAATGGGGTAAGCGCAAGGCCCGAGGACCCCAAGGCACAACGTGATATTTGTCGCACTGCAGGGTAGGGTGAGCTGAAATGCCACGAACGTTATGGCCGATGCTCAAAGACACACCTTGGTGCATGTCAGTCTCTGTAGGGTGATGTGGGGTTTGACATCACTTTCATACTTCACTGCCATTCCTATTATGCATCTGTTCAACTCCTGCGCTACCGATGCCAATGTCAGCAAGACAACATTCGACACTGACAAATGCTTGTTATAACGATCGCAGTTTGTACCTGCCTGATCTGAAATTCATAGCTTTGGAGTGGGTACATCCACCCAAAAAAAGAGGCGGAGACAGACCTTGGCCATTCCTCCAAAAAGAAAGTGACTGGATATTTAGACTGAATATCTTCAATCCACATGGTTTAAATTAGGATCTGGATCTTGAGTGAGTGATCACAGAGCCACAAAAGGCTCACCATTCTAGATGGAAAAGAGTAGCTCTCCGTCCCCCTCTAGCTGCTGGAGGTCTGACTCTGAGCAAGTAACTACTGCGAAATATAGGATATTCTTGTCTCAGAACAGGACAATCAGGAGCTTAAAGGGCACAGAGGCAGTAAGTATAGATAAAAAATAAAAAATAAATAAACAAAGGAAAGAACAAGTATTCAAAACAACAGTTAAGGGGCCAGAAATAAGACATGATGGGAGTGGTGCAGTGCAGTGGCTGTGGAGCAGCAGTCTTATGGGAGACATTCTGGAGGATGTGGTATTGTCCCATCTGAAGGCACCTCTCTGGACTGAGGGAGGAGGTTGCTTATCTCCAGGCTGAGTTGGCCAGGATTTTGGGGACCTCCTCTCCCAACCAAGGACCACCAGGTCCACTGCTGTTGCCTCAGAGGTTGCCAAGAAAGAGGAGTGGTTGGACCACAGTGGGCTCAGGAAGGGTGAGGCTGGTGGAACAGAGGAACAACCCTCCAGTTATACCTCTCCACAATTCATATGCCGTCCTGGCAAAGTGTGGTTCCTCTATGGAGGCACCTGCAGTGAAGACCAAGGAGGATGCTGGGAACCTCCACAAAGGAGACCCACAGGAGGTTGGCATGGGACCCCACAGGGGAAGGAAACAACCCCTGGTGGGGGACTCCATCGTTAGGAAGGTAGAACTGGGGGAGGAAGGGGAGAGGAAGGTAAGGTGCCTGCCTGGTGCCGTGGCTTGGAGGGACAGGGAGCCAATCCTCAGGATCACCAGAGCAGCTGCATGGGGGAGGGAGCTGGATGCCATTGTCCACCTACAGATAAATGACCTGGCTGAGAAAGGGATCAGAGCAGTGCAGAAAGAGTTTGTGGAGTTGGGAAGGGGCCTTAGACAAGTAGCATGCACAGTAACCTTCTCAGTGGGGCTGCATATCTATGGCATGGGTGAGGCTAGGGTGCTCCATACCATGGGATTCAATTAGTGGTTGAAAAACTGGTGCAGAGCTCAGGGATTTGGCTTCACTGGAGAATGTGGGTCCACCTGGAGTGATGCAGGCTTATTCTGGTGTGATGGGCTGCATCTGTCCAGGAGGGGAACCAGGATCCTAGGTGATAGGTTTAAATGCTTCATTGGCAAGCATTTAAACTAGCCAAAGGGGTAGGCACTGGAAAGGAGCAGGGAAATCCTAGCCCTCCCCAAAAAAATATCAGAGTAGTAAGTGAGGTAAACACCAAGATAGAGATGCTGATAGGGAGAAGGGCAGGGGTAAATGGAGAAAACGACAAAGGCAATACCAATACCTGTAGTCTGGGCAACAAGCTCCCTGAACTAGTGGCCTTGATGGAAGAGGGATGTCTGGATATTGTGGCAGTCACAGAAACATGGTACACAGAGAACCATGACTGAAATGTTAACATACCAGGTTATACAACCTACACGAGAGACAGGGATGGTAGAAGAGGGGGAGGAGTAGCTCCCTATGTAAGGGAAGGGATGAAAGCAATGGAACAAAAGAGTAAACAGAGAGGAAAGGAAGCACTGTGGGTCACCTTACATACTGGAAATGGCACCACAGTCCGCACAGGGGTTGTATACAGACCCCCATCTCAGGTGGAGGGAATGGATTAGTATATGATAGAAGGCATTCTTAGGATGGCAGAGAAAGGGGAGATATTGTTGATGGGGGACCTGAATATGCCAGATGTTAACTGGAGCACCTTTGCTGCAGCCACATCCAAGAGCAGCGCCATTCTTGATGCCCTACAGGGGGCATGCCTCAGACAGCTAGTTTTGGAACCCACTCGTGAGGGAGCAATCTTAGACCTCGTACTCTCAAATGGGGACAGTGAGAGGATCTCAGATCTAGAAGTGGGTAGCCATCTGGGAACAAGTGACCACCAAACAGTGTGATTCACGATAAATTCAGCTACAGAGTCAAACCACACAAAAGTGAGGGTACTGGACTTCAGGAGGGCTGACTTTGACAAGATGGGAGAGTGCCTTAGAAAGGCACTAGCAAACAGACAAGAAGGAGGGGTGGAGCAACAATGGGGAAACATCAGAACTGCCATCACAGAGGCAACAAGCCTTTGTGTGAAGCAAATAAACAAATCAAAATGAAAGAAAAAGCCACCATGGTTCTCAAAAGAGGTGGCAGGGAAGGTTAGGGAGAAAAAAATAGCATTTAGGAAGTATAAGGAAACACAGAAGGAGCAGGACAGAGAACTGTATTAGTTAAGGCAGAAGGAAGCAGGGAGGAAAGTCAGAATAGAAAAGGCCCAAACTGAAGAAAAGATAGCCAACTCAGTTAAGAAGGGGGATAAAACCTTTTATAGGTACATCAGGGAGTGTAGAAAGACAAAGGGAGGGATAGTGAGATTGAATAGAATGGCCAGTGGGTGGGCAGAGAGGGACAGTGAAAAAGCAGGGATACTGAATGAATACTTCTGCTCAGTATTCACAAAAGAGGAGGAGGGGGAGGTACCTAATCCAATTAACAGTAGTACTCTGGATAGGGGGGTCGACCCCAGTCCTTTCACAGAAGAAAGGATTCTGAAAGAACTCCTAGAACTGAAGTTGGACAAAGCAATGGGGCCTAACAGGATTCACCCCAGAATTCCAAAAGAATTAAGGGGAGAAATAGTGACACCACTGACTACCCTTTTTAACAAATCATGGGAGGATGGTGTGGTACCTGAGGACTGTAGGAAGGTGGATGTGTTATCCCTTCACAAAAGTGGGAGTAAGATAGAGGCAGGAAACTACAGACCTGTCAGTTTGACCTCTGTGGTAGGGAAAGTGATGGAATTGCTTCTGAAGGAAAGAATTGTTGAGTACCTAGAGGCCAGCGGGGCATAGGACCAATGGCAGCATGGGTTCACAGGGGAAGGTCATGTCAGATGAATCTAATTGATTTCTTTGACTGGGTGACCAAAGTAGTAGACCAGGAAGGGGCTGTGGACATGGCTTACCTAGACTTCAGCAAGGCATTTGACACAGTCCCACACAAAAGATTAATAAACAAATTAATAAGCCTGGGAGTGAGTCCCATGGTGGTAGCCTGCGTAAAACATTGGCCGGACAACAGGACACAGAAGGTAATTCTAAACAGAGTCCACTCTGAAGAAAGGGGGCTTACTAGTGGGTTATCGCAGGGTTCAGTACTGGGTCCAGTCTTTTTTAATGTCTTTATAAGTGACATTGCAGAGGGACTGGATGGAAAAATATGCCTCCTTGCAGATGACACAAAGATCTGCAACAGGGATGATACACACAAGGAGGCATGGAAAGGGTGAGAAGGGACTTGGCAAAGTTGGAGGAATGGTCAGAAGTATGGCAGCTTGGATTCAATGCAAAGAAGTGCAAAGTAGTGTACTTGGGAAACAAAAACCCAGGGAAAGAGTACACAATGAGGGGGGAGATAGTAACAACAACAAAAATGGAAAGGGACCTGGGGGTTATCATATCAGATGACCTTAAGGTTGGCAAGCAATGTGAGAAGGCAGTAGGGAGGCCTGGGCGATACTGGGATGCACAGGGAAAGGAATCACCAGCAGAAAACAGGAAGTTATCCCTCTGTACAGACAGTAGGTGAGATCCAATCTGGAGTATTGCATGCAGTTCTGGAGACCCCATCTCCGCAAGGACATAGACAGGATGGAGGCAATCCAGAGGAGGGCAACTGAAATGGTGCAGGGTCTGCTAGAGAAGCCATACGAGGAGAGACTAAAGGACCTTAATATGTATACCTTGAGGAAAGGAGGAGAGGGGGACACGAGAATCTTTTAAGTACCTCCAGTGGAATCAACAAAGTCCAAGAGTAGCATCTTTGTGAAAAGAGATGTGCAAGAACAAGGGACACAATTTGAAGATGGGGGCCTTAGGGCAATGTGGAGAGGAAGTATTTTCTCACAGAGATGGTGGTGACTCCACGCAACAGCCTTCTGGGAGGTCAGGGGTCTAAAACTGTGGGAGAATTCAAGAATGCATGGGACAGACATAAGGCAATTTTTGTGGGGGGTAGGAAGAAATAGGCTGTTGGTTAAATAGGATCTGCAGCTTATCCTCTAGGTAGGGAAATGGGCAGCCTAGGTGGGCCAAGTGGTCCTTATATGCTGTCAAAGTCTATGTTTCTATGTTTATGTTTCTATCTTAAATTGTTTATTTGAACTTGTGGCATGTATGATTACTGCTGCTGTACTTAATAAATATTGAGACAATGAAATGGTTTAATGGTTACAAATGTTAAAATAACCATTGTTTCTCTTGTCTTTCAGATGATTGTGATTCTGTCAGGAACTGTTGTGTTGCCTCTGTCTATGCCAGTCTTGACTCATGCTGAATCTCCAGATCCTTACAGTACTAGTATAGCAATTGGCTTGAGGGTGACTGCAGGGAAGAATATGGTCCTTGTTTTCTTTATTCTTTTTTGCTTGTTTACTTAAAAGGGAAAAGGGAAATTGTTTAACCAGGAAAGGCACACTAAGCCAGAGCTTGTCTCCCAGACTGTGAGCATTTGTGTACATGATTGGCCAATAGAAAATCATGTACATAAATGCTCACAGTCTGGGAAACAAGATCCCAGACCTGCAGGCAATAATGACAGAGGCTAAATTGGACATAGTAGCCATTAGTGAGACATGGTTTACCAGTAACCACACTTAGGAGACTTCAGTACCTGGCTATGAACTGTTCAGAAGAGACTGAGGTGCAAAAAAGTGGGAGGTGGTGTGGCCATTTATGTCAAAGAAGATATCAAAGCTACAGAAATTCAGAATACACATAAGGAGCCAGAAAAACTGTGGGTCACCCTGGAAACAGAAAATGGGACAGCCATACGAATTGAGGTTGTGTACAGGCCTCAAGACCAGGGGGAGGACATAGACACGTTAGTGTTAGAAGATAAACAAAACATGACAACTAAAGGGGAGGTTCTGATAATGGGAGACTTCAACATGCCAGATACAGATTATCAATACCCAGCAGGGACATCTGCCAGAACTAGACACATGGTGGATTCCCTGCAGGGAGGGCCTCAAACAACCGGTACAACAACCCATGAGAGACAGGGCTATCCTAGATCTAGTACTGACTAACAGGGAAAGAATCACAGATCTCCAGGTAGAAGGTCACCTGGGGGCCAGTGACCATCACATGGTATGGTTCAATTTGGCCACTAGAACTAAATCATCCCATTCCAAGGCAAAAATTTGGGACTTCAGAGGAGCTGACTTGATAAGATGGCCAACAGAGTTAAGCTAGCCCTGGCAAAAAGAAATACAGGTGAGGGGGTACAGGCAAATTGGGCAAACATTAAAGATGCAATACTTGAAGCAACATCCCATTGTGTTAGTGAGAAAAGGAAGTGCAAAAGAAGAAGGAAACCACTTTGGTTCTCAAACACAGAAGCAGAAAAGATCAGAGCCAAAAGGCTGGCCTTCAGGAAATATAAGGGAATGCAGCAGGATGAAGATAGGGAAGCATGCCAAACTTCCCTAAGGGAAGCAGGGAAGGCAGTAAGACAGACAAAGGCCCAAACCGAGAAAACACTAGCACAAACAGTAAAAGAAGGTGACAAGACTTTCTATAGATACATTAGTGAAAGGAGAAAGTCCAGAGGGGGCACTGCTAAGATCAAAGTGGATAAGTGGGCGTGTGGGGAGGAGGACCCTGTAAAAGCATCTATCCTAAATAGATACTTCTGCTCAGTATTTACTAAAGAGAAGGTAGAGCAGGGCCCACAGCTCAGCACCATGGACACAGGGGGGAGGGAGGGGTGCACTAGTCCCTTCACAAAAGAAAGGCTCCTACAAGAGCTCTCTAAGCTCAGGGTGGACAAGGCAATGGGACCTGATGGCATACATCACAGGGTACTAAAGGAGCTAAGGGTGGAACTAGCAGAGCCATTATTAGAACTGTTTAGTGAGTCTCTGAGCACAGGAGAAGCCCCAGAAGACTGGCGAAGGGCTCATGTGATCCCGCTCCACAAGAGTGGTAGCAGGGAGGAGGCAGGGAACTACAGACCAGTCTTACCTCACTAGTGGGCAAGATTATGGAGACACTCCTTAAGGAAAGGATAGTGCAACACCTGGAATCCATAGGAGCACAGGATCCAAGACAGCATGGGTTTACAAAAGGAAGGTCCTGTCAAACTAATCTCATAGATTTCTTTGACTGGGTAACCGGAGTGGTGGATCAAGGGGGAGCAGTTGATGTCACATACCTTGACTTCAGCAAAGCTTTCGATACTGTTCCACATAGAAGATTGATAAGCTGGGTAGGCTCGAGGTGGGTCAGATGTTGATCAACTTGGTGGCAAACTGGTTGGTGGGCAGAAAACAGAGCATGGTGGTAAATGGCATACAGTCAGAAGGGATGCAAGTCACAAGTGGGGTACCTCAGGGATCAGTCCTGGGGCCAGTCCTCTTCAATATCTTCATCAGTGACATTGCAGATGGACTGGAGGGTTAGGTTTGTCTGTTGGCAGATGACATCAGGATCTGCAACAGAGTAGATGATCCAGATGGGGTGGGCAGAATGAGAAGAGATCTGGATAAACTAGCAAAATGGTCGGAAGAGTGGCAACTGGGGTTTAATGCAAAGAAGTGCAAGGTCATGCACATAGGGAAGAGAAACCCTGAAGCCACCTATAGGCTGAGAGGGGAGTTGCTGGCAGTCACAAGGGAAGAAAGAGACTTGGGCGTCATCATCACTGACGACCTGAAATCATCCAAGCAGACCACTAAAGCAGCAGGTAAGGCTAGAGGGATGTTGGGGTATATTATTAGGGGTATCACAAGTCAGAAGAGGGAGGTAATAATCACTCTTTACAAGACACTGGTTAGGCCCCATCTGGAGAACTGCATGCAGTACTGGAGGCCACACCTTTACAAGAACATTAACCAAATTAAGGCAGTCCAGAGAAGGGCAACCAAAATGGTGCAGGGACTGCATCAGAAAATATATGAGGACAGATTAACGCAGCTCAATATGTGTACCCTAGAGCAAAGGAGGGAGAGAGAGGTGATATGATCGAAACATTCTAACACCTTAAGGGCATTAACAAGGTGAAAGAGTCTAACATGTTTCAGTATAAGAAAAATGGCAGGACAGACAGCATGAGATTAGAGGGAGGCCAATTAAGGGGTAATGTGAATAAGTTCTTTTTCACAGAAAGGGTGGTGGATGCATGGAATGGCCTACCTCAGGAAGTGGCGGATGTGGATATGAATACAGTGCAGGGCTTCAAACAGGCATGGGATAGGCGTAAGAGAGCAATACAGATGAGTATAAATAGATAGGCCATTGATAGACAAATGTCGATGGCACCTTCACAAGTTAGAAAAAGAAATGGGCAGACTGGATGGGCCTTGTGGTCCTTATCTGCCATCAACTTCTATGTTTCTACTTTTCTATGTTTACAGGTGCGATCTGGGAGCACAAGGAATTTTCGTGACTTGCTCATGGTCACACATGGGGGCTGATGGGAATTAAACCCAGTTCTCCAGGTTTGCAGCTCAGTGCCCTAAACTATTACGCTATATCTATTTCTATTGTAGAAATTTTTTCAAAACAGTCTTAGATTGATTTGTCAGCACAGTGTAGCTGTGTGAGGACTGCACAATTACAGGCGTAACTTCACACTTCCGCTCAGCACAATGTATGCTTCTGATTTACTGCAGCGTTTTAGACCTTATACTTCTTTAGAAGTCATGTGTAATTTAATGTCATGTGGCCATTTATACACTGAGATTTACAAGTAATTGTCTACCTGGCATCTTATATATTATATATAGAATAATGGCTAGGGAATTGGGCACAACAAGCCTGCATTTCCATTGAGGGGGTTGACGGCATTCCAGACCTTGAGAGCAAAACTTGAGAGGTCCCTATGATGTCATCAACCCCCGAGACAGAAACACGGCCTTGTACATGGACCATTCTCTGTCATTTTACATACCATATGGTTTTATTATTTAAAGTAACAGGTTTTTTTTCATAACTATCCCCACCAGCTGCTGCCGTCTCTTCCACTCCTGCTTGCTGTGCCCCCCCCCACACACACACACTGAGGAGATCACTTTGTTTGTACATTGAGCAAATCTTCATTTTTGTGTCAGGCAGCAGAATTCAAATTACAAAGAAAAAAAAACCATTGCCGACTGAAATGGGTTTTGTATTGAGCTGACCACTGACTGTATTGAAAGCTGAGAGGTTGGGTACAATACGAGGGAGACAACGCTCAGACCTAGAATGGAAAAGCTATTGTAGTATGATAGTGATGTAGCTATGATGCTACAAGAACTTTTTTTTTTACCTTTGAACTGTCCTACAACAGCTTTTTGTTAAGTATTGAACTTCATCCACAATAAGGGGCAACCATAGACTATCTAATACAATATACTAAGGTGTGATACTCTGGTAGAAATACATAATTAATGATCACATGACTTGTATCAGTATAAAATGGTGACATTGTGCAGGATTCACGAAGGGAAAATGTTAAAGTTTCCCTCCGCAACTACCATTGCGGACTGGAATCGTCCGCAGCTGCAGCGGTACCGATTCATAGCCATGGCAATTGCAGAGGGTGCTACGGTGGGTTCCGCTGCCCATAGCAGTCTCCCGCAGCTGCGATGCTGTCCATGACAACAGCATCCGCAAGCTGCCATATTCCATGCAGCCAGTCGCACTCCAGCTCCACCTACATGAACACCCGCAGCTGCAGGCGATCTGCGGCTTCGCAAGTGTTTTCCCACTAGCACTGAGGTTTCCCCACAGCTCGGTGTCCTTCTCCCCCCTTCGTGAATCCTGCCCATTGTCTCTTATGCCCCACTTCATAACAAAACTAGTAGCCGAGCAAAGTGCTGCGGTATTGGGCACACCCTGTATCTGTGTTATGTGTACACTGCCAAATAAATGTATGCACTTTTTGCAGGTAATTTAACATTCATACGTTTTTATGCCAATGCTATTTTTTTTGGTGTGTGATAAATAATTTCCTCTTCATACAGAGTGAATAACATACTCCTTGGTACTCGACTGTCCTACATGAACAAACTTATGATTATGCTTGGGCAAGCACAAAGCAGCAAAACTCCCGAACTGGCTAGCATGAATATAAGAACATTAGAAATAAATATGTTAAATGTATTAGGAAAGCTAAGACCTCCTTCTTTAAAAACAAAATTAACAATACAAAAACCTCTCCAAGGGATTTGTGGTAACTTATCCATAATCTAAATAGACTGATCAAAACAGTGGCTCCATCCATGTTAACAAGTAATGGACTCAACTTTGTTATCCATGCCGATGTAATAAATTAACATAATAAATTATTTGTTGAAACAAGGAAGATTTCCTGACTCCTCAGCTATATCAAGTGTGGCTCAGGTTATTAGTCAACACCAACTCTCTTTATTTATTAGGGAGTTTTCCGTTGTATGCCTAATCACCGTTGGAAGATGTTTGAGACCTTACTTTCATGGGACACAGTGAAATCTTGTCAGGCAGTGAGAATAAATCCAAAACTGCTGAAATATGCTACTCCAGTTACATATTTCTATCTCAAGGGGAGCTATGTAACAGTTGGACAACTGCCCATGTCACACTAACTTATAAATCCAGGAAATGGACTGTGAGAAGCAGCTATAAACACATTTCTTTGCTTTTTATACCATCTAAAATACCAGAGAGATTTATTGGCACTCAGCTCACACATCATCTATTGAGTCATAATCTGCTGTATCCATACCAATCAGGATTTAGATACTTGCACAGCATAGTAATGGCCATTATCAAAGGTAGTAAAAGCCTGCATTGTGAAAGGGGTGTATACAGGGGCAATTTATATTAATTTACTGAAATCTTTTGATACAATCAATCACTCACTACTCTTGAATAAACTATGTGTATTGGGCTTAGGCTGTCTGGCCCTATGTTAGTTCCCTAATTATTTAAAGGATCATCAATAGATGTTAAGCATGGATGAAGTAAAATCTTCATTACTCCAAGTTATAAGGGTAAACCCCAAGGGTCAGTTATGGGCCCTCTTTTGTCTTCTATATGCACAGTAACTGGAGTTGCTCCATTATCAGAGGAGATGTTGCAAGTCATCAGTTGGCAACTCAATTTTTAATTCTCTGGCAACCAGGTTAGTGAGAAATAGTATGTATTCAATACTGTTCTCCTCAACTGCAGCTCTTAAACTCAGATGAAGCAAAGCTAATGCTTTCTGAGGCTCATAAAAAGATGAATATAAGTAATACTTTTTGTAATTTACTTATATTGTAACTTCGTTCAATACTGCACACTTTGTACTCGGGTCGCACTTGAAAACGAGCCTCAGCTCAGTGTGCCTTTTCCCGGTCACCAATTTTAAATAAATAAATAATAAATAAATATCAGTCTCTACAATTGGTTATTACAGCAATAGTCAATAGAATTTTGTAGCAAGTTAGTACACATATTTAGGTCTCTTATTTGACTGTAGTTTAAAGTGGAAAGATCTCGTCTCTAGCTTGGTCAGTAGAATGGACAAAAAAATGACTTTTTATCATAGATATAATGATTGTTTTGGTTTGGAGACCAGATTACAACTAGTTCAGTCTTTATTATTAACAGTTACAGATTTGGGAACCTAGTACATGGAAGCACTGTACAAAACGCTCCGCTCATTTAGCAAGATTCATTCTTGGTTGTCCCAAAACCACCCATCAGTGTGATAGACCGCACATGAAGTTGGGTTGGCTGCCATTATTTTAAATTATTTAAAACATATTTTACCGGAAGAGCAAGCAGAGCCCAGGTGGGCTCATCTTCAGTTGTGACCTGGGGGATGGACATAGAGGAGCCGAGGTAAAACAAATCAAGTACAACCCAATATATTTGCTTTGCATTCTCCATTTTACCGCAGGAGAAATATATATACCGAAGTGTAGATGAGTCTACGCATTACATTACATTCACATCAAGTGACTGAATGAGGTAGAGCAGAAATGTTGTATATACCATGTTCAGTTAGGAAGAAATTAAATGTGTCAGCATTTATGTTTAGAATGTAACAATGGCTGGTCCCACAATATACCCTCTATTAGATGGTCCAGAAGTTTGAACAGAGAGGTGCATGGTCCAAATGGTAGGGAAATTAGTGTTAACAAATGGTTTCAAAACCAATTTATTAAATAAATAAGCCTTATTGTTCCTAAATTTGGTAGATGTCTGCCTCTTCTTTTTAACATGTGTCCATACAAATGACATTGTGGAATTGCATCTGTATATGAAACAATGTGGTTAAACTCTCTTATCAACCCACGCTCCAAGCAAGCTAGCCCCAGCCTAAATATTGATGGCAAAATAGCCTCCGATCCTGCCATAGTCTCTGAACTCTTCAACTCCTTCTTCATCTCTCCACCAAGCCCGACACCCCCCACCCTCCCATACAAACCCCACCCTCTCGCCATGGCTTCCACTTTTCCCCATTCACACCTCTGGAAGTTTACACTTCCTCACCTCTCTAAACCTGTCAAAATCCAGTCCAGACGGCTTGCATCCCAGCCTGTTCCGCATCTCCGGAGCAGTCATAGTCGTACCTATAACCCACATACTAAATCTCTCGATCGACACAGCCACTGACCCCTCCACCTGGAAACTTGCCAAAATCCTACCCCTCCATAAAGGTGGCAACCCCTCCCTCCCAGGAAATTACAGACCCATCTCTCTCTCCTCCCTTCCCTGGCCAAAATCCAAGAATCCCTCATGCTATCAAAACTGTCTCCTTTCCTCTCTACAAACAGCTCCCTCTCCCCTTTTCAATCAGGGTTCAGAAAATCCCATTCTACCACCACTGCCTTACTACGAGTAACAGACTCCATCTTCTCCGCCATGGACGCAGGATAAACCACTACTGCCATCTTCCTCGACCTAGCTAAAGCCTTTGATTTGGTCTCCCACCCTCTATTGCTAGGCAAATTGAGTTCCTTCGGCCTTGCTAAACAGGCCATAAACTGGTTCCATTCCTACCTTCAAAACAGGATGCAGCAAGTACAAATAGGAGACACCATCTCCAACCCTCTACCCATCCTCATGGGTGTCCCCCAAGGCTCCACCCTTGGTCCCATCCTTTTCTCCCTTTTCATAAATGACCTCCCCTCAGCCTGTCTCACCTCAAATGTGCATCTATATGCTGACGACACCATTATCTATGCCTCAGGCCCCTCCCATGCCAATGTCCATCCAAACCTCCAAAGTGATTTCAACCAAGTACAAGCCTGGCTCCAGAAAAATCAGTTAAAACTCAATGCAAAAAAAACTGTCTCCATGGTTTTCAGCACAAGACAAAAACTCGCCTCCCTGCCTGCCCCCCCTCTGATCTCCACCCTGGATGAAATTCCCCTAGAGTCTGTACCCATCTTTAAGTACCTGGGAGTCTGGCTGGACACAAACCTCAACTTCTCCACCCACGTTGACGCTGTCTGCACCAAACTCTGGCCAAAACTTGCCATCCTCCATCGCCACAAAGCCTGCCTCCCCCTCCCTACTCGGAGTGAACTCATACGTAAAACCATCCTACCGATACTGGACTACGCGGATGTCATTTATGGCACAGCTCCTTCCTCCTCCCTTGCAAAACTTCACGTCCTGTTAAACTCCTTCATGCACTTCGCCACTGCCTCCCCCCACTCACTCATCACTGCAAACTGTTCACTACTCTATCTCTGATGCCACTCTCACAAAGGCAGACCGCCCACAGCGCTTCACTCATAGCAAAATATTGGCTCGGCTCCTTTCCCCTCTACCTAGCCTCCCGCCTCTCTCAAGCCAACCCCTCTGGCTACTCACTTTGCCACAGACATGCACATACCTTCCACCTCTCACGCCCCCTCTCAGCCTCTGGGCAAGCTGCCTTTTCCTACTGGCTCCCTCTCTTACGGAACAACCTCTCTCCTAACCTTCACCTGGCCCCCTCCCTATCAGCCTTCAAACAGCTCCTTAGGCTTCTCCCTCCCACTCCCTGCCACAGCTGTACACCCAAGCCCTCCTTACATGGTCCTAGCACTACCCTAAATAGCCTCACCAGGTAATAAAAATTAACTCCTCACGCCAGCTCTTACTGCTAAATCACCCCCACCGGCATCCTCTCCCCGAAAACTCAATTTTTCGATAAATCCACTACTGTAAATATGTAAATACATGCAACTGAAAATTAAGGTAATAAATGGTCTAGAAATGAAATGAAGTAATTCTTTTTTCAACCCTGCTGTTCATTCTAAAGTGTAACCTCTCCACCTAACTCCATGTAAATGTACCATAATGTATCACTCGTCTGTTACTTGATAATCGTTGTATTTGTATTTCTCTGTCTACCACCTTATACTACATGTACCCGGGTCGCACCTGGAAATGAGCCTCTGCTCAGCATGCTTTTCCCGGTCACCAATTTTAAATAAATAAATTGTTCAGTATTGTCAGTTATAAGTGGTGATGTGACTCAATCTGTGCAGGATGTCATTTCAAATGAGACTCGGCTTAATGGAGCTATCTTAAATAAAGGCAAAAAAACAGTGAACAACAAACACAACTGGGCTGTTAGTGCATGTGCTATTTCTGAAGATGTGTCATTATCTCTATGCCAGACAAAGAAGGAGCAAAGCTGTATCATGGAGTACAGACTCCAAATCGTGGAATCTCTGCGGGGTGGATGGTATGGCTGCTACTGCATTTATCTGTGGCAATAGGGTCGTTTTCATCAATACAGACTGTCAATGCAATAATGCAGTAATTTCTGAATAAAATCACTTGTTAACGACATCCCTAAGTGAAGTTCTGTTTTACGTGAAAACATTCTAGAGATGGATAATTGAACACAATCGAAACCTGGAATCCATCTGAGCTACAGAGAATGTGACTGTTGTAAATGCAATGGTTTAAATGTAATCTTTATTTTAGTAAAAACACATTATTTAAGTGGGGGCAAGGATTCCTTGTGTAGTAACCATAGGAAAGCTAGTGAAAATGTAACATGGCAGAGAGAGCCTTGCTTGAACCTGCAAAGAGATCCCTTTTTCCTTTTCATTATTATAAGCGATATGTGTATGTATTGTAAAAGTTTCCATTTGTAATTTTTGTATGTTTTAATAATTGTAATGACTTATAACTAAGTCAAACAATCAAATTGAATTGAATGAGATATCCAGAAGGCTGGAGACGGCGCAACGTAGGGTAACCAAATTGATTCAGGGGCCAACAGAGCTGATCCCACGTGAACTGACTTAAGGCTCTGAACATGTACTCACTGGAGAACAGAATGGTGAGGGATGATTTGATACAGATCTTCATGTTTCTGAGCAAGGCAGACTTTGAGAAAATGATCAGAAGAAATAGCAACTCAAGAACATGGGAGAGTAAGTGGGAGCTGGCGGGATGAGAGAGATTCAGGAAGAACATGAGAAGAACATGAGAATATTTTATTTTACAGAGAGAGTGGCTGAGCCATGGAACAGCCTATTACCGGTGGAGGTGGTGGGTGTAAGAACCATGAATGGCTTCTAACATGGCTGGGACAGAGTAAAAGGCTAAATAGTTACTCGGGAAGATAGTAGTAGGGCAGGGACGGGGGGGGGGTGAGGGCAAAAATCCCAACTAGACCATAGGTCCTGGGGTAGAAAAGGTAGGAAACCTTTATTGTTCAATCATGGAAAACAATGATCATTACAATACAAAGAAGTTAGGGCACATAAAACAAGATAAATCAGTACAGAACAAGGTACAAGTCATATACTAAAATATGCTAACAATAACATTTTGTCATTTGCAAATGATCATGTACATTAGTAAAATATTTTAAAAGACTCAATAAATAAGATATATCAAACATAAAATAAGAATGGGTTCATGATTTAGTTATTGGCAACATATTCAAGGTTCCTTTGCATTATTTTCCTAAGCATTTGAATAGCATGTGAATAATATGCCACTCTACTGATTATATAGTCATCTTCTACAGTGGGTAATACTGTTAAGATTACATTTTGATCTCTATTTAAGAGAAAGTTTAGTATAGGAGAGATCCACTGGCATCTTTCCTTATTATACCAAAAACAATGTAAGATGAGACGTGCCAGGTCTTCTGTCAAATTCTTATCTCAGTTACAGACTACAGAAGCCAGGTGAGAGGACTTACTGTACACGGCCTTCATTATGTTTGATTCAAAAGTGCCTAATTTATATTTTGCAAATGTTCTTCTAATATTGGGCTCCTCTAGTACATTCAGGTAATATCTATATTCATGATGCAATCATGATTACTGTACTGTCTGGTGAACCTAGATGAAGCAATGTGCTGGGGTAAGAAAGGGTACAGCAGGGAAGACTGGATGGACCAATGGTCTTTTTCTGCTGACATTTTCTTTGTTTCTGTGTAACTGTATGAAGTTAAAGATCTGTCCTGTTTCCATGGGATGACCATTTATTTATTTAGTTATTAATTTATCAGATTTTATTAACTGGGCAGGCTCAGTGAGATATGTCTCCCATTTTCAGGAGCGACACAGCTTGATTACATTCAATTCAGAAA
The DNA here is from genome assembly GCA_016271365.2 of Neoceratodus forsteri. Taxonomy (NCBI): domain Eukaryota; kingdom Metazoa; phylum Chordata; order Ceratodontiformes; family Ceratodontidae; genus Neoceratodus; species Neoceratodus forsteri. Next base: position 13,807,004 of record JADMNL010000027.1, read on the forward strand.
CTGGACATAGTTCAAGGTTCTGCACACAACAGTAAGCATCTTATGAAATGAAGAACAGAAATAATAACAGTGGTAGTCACAGTTGAGAACATCTTATGAAAATGAAGAAAAGCAATAATAACCATAGTACAAAAAAATACCTTCAAAAACCAAGAATCAGAAATACAATAGACATTATCTACTTGCGTAGTACAGCACAGTGGACGGGAATAGGACCAAGCCCCTAGACAACATATGATAGCTTACATTATCATAAGGTGATGACGACCTAACAGGAATCAGTGGAGGCAGGTACAGTAAGCTATATTTAGGAGGGGGATGCTCTCTGAGCTGTCTTTTAAAGGATGAGTTACATGCTTTCCTGGATGGGAAGAGGAAGCTCATTCCGGAGCTGGGAGGCTTTCTATGAATAGGAACATTGGCCTTCTGCAGTCAGGAGCCTATGGACTTCTAGTAGAGGAAGAAAGGAGAAGTGGAGATGCCCCCTTTGGGGCTTACAGACCAGGATATCTCCAAGACTAGGGAAGTAGCTGTCACAAACACACTCAGCAGGTAAGGCCCTCTGCTCCCACAGTGCCAACCTCAGAGTGCAATAGTGTGAACAGGTAACAGACAGGGTAACCCTTCTGTCTGCTTTTGGCTCCAAATCACCTTTAGTCTCAAGTTCTGGGGGGATTAAAACTGTGAACCATATGCTAGCATACCCAATGAACAGGCTCAGATACATACCCACTTTGAGGATTGCAGTACAATCTTTCGCCAGGGGCACCCAGCCAAGCTTCTAAAATGAATCCTTTTTACTCTGTAAGAGACCTTAGGTATATTCTTACCTTTTTTCAAGCTTAGTAACACCATCAAGCCCTTGAACAGTTGTCAGACTTAAAAATACAGGCACACCACATGCAAAAATGACGGAGGAGACCCAGGCAGAATCTTAAGAAAATGTACTTTACTAAAAGATGATAAAAATATGAAAAATGTAAACACAGAATAATATGTCAAGGAGCTCACAATCACATAAAAGAACAAGGGAAAATTACAAAGCAAAACTCCTACCACAATACATTTAGATTTTTGCTATCTAAGGTATTACCTCTGGAAGTGCATTTAAAGTTAGATCAGAGAGCTGTGTGTCTCTCTGGAGTCCCAAAATGATATGACATTCATTTCAGACACAAGTATCAGTTTAAACTCTGTGTCTCTACACCTCTTCTGTGAATCATCTAGCTCCTCCTTTTAGAATATAAAATTACAAAAAATTATTTCCTACCAGGAGGTATGTTAATAATGTGACATCAGAAAAAAACATTTCCCAAATTATGAATCTTTGATCAACCAGTTCCTTTGAGGTTTGCAACCCTGCAGTCCATCACCCAGGTGTGAGATAGCCAACAGGAATCAGCTAAATGACATCCTGGCCCTGATGTAATAAAATGTATATTTAGTTTCCAACTTCAAAAGCATGAGGTCATAAAAAGGCCATAAAATGCAATTTCTCAAGGGAGTTAATTACATTACAGAGATCTCCTGGTTAGTGTAATACAGCCTGTGATTTTAGCTGCTGACACCTTGTAATTTAAAAGGGCCAAATCTCACAGACTGACATTTCATACTGACCATTTATTTATAATACTAATATCATACAATAATCATAACCAGCTAGCCAAGCATCACAATCCTCCCCACCTAGACTGAATTTGGAGGCTCTATCCCCTGCATGGGATGAGCTCCCTAAGTCATTTCACTCCTCATATAGATGCGACAAGCCATCTGCGTTCTGATTGGTCACTCCAGCCCTAGGTAAGATCTTCATGTCATACCCTTGCAAGGCAAGATTCCATCTTAATAGTCTACCATTAGTTTTTCCCATTTCTGCTAGCCAAACCAGGGGGTTGTGGTCAGTTTGTACCTCAAAATGCTGCCCATATAAGTATGGCTCTAACTTCTTTAGGGCCCACACTATGACAAGACACTCTTTTTCCTCAGTAGAGTAAGTCTGCTCCCTGGGAAGTAATTTTTACTCATGTATACTACTATAAGACAAATAACTGAATGAAAGAACTGAATGTGAGCCAAGTACTCAAAGGAGTTTGAATTTATTCATGGTGTACTGCGCAAAGTACAGTATATTATTTTTCTTTGGGGAGGCCCAAGATTATTTCAGTCTTTGGGGGCGGCTCAAAAATCTTTTCCATGGATTTGGGGAGGCTCACTGTGACAAAGTCTAAGAACTATTGCTACAGGGTGATCTTTCCCTTGGTTGGATGTCTGACTCAGTACTGCCCAAATACCCACATCTGAGGCGTCAGTCTGTACTATAAAGGGTCTGCTATAGTCAGGACTTGTCAACACAGGAGCACTGCACAGTGCCTCCTTCAGTCTGGTAAAGGCTTTTTCACAGGCATCCTTTTCTTTACCAGGACAGATAGGGGAGTAGCCAGGGCACTGTTATTGAGTACAAATTTCCTATAGTACCCTGCTGTCCCTAGAAAACTTCTGACCTGCTTTTGCATTTCTGGTCTGGGCCATGCCTTGATCACCTCTATTTTTACTTGGGTAGGACAGAGCTGCCCCCGGCCTACAACATGCCTGAGGTATGCCACTTCAGCCATAGCCACTTGGCACTTCTCAGCATTGACAGTGAGCCCTGCCCTCTGTATCCTGCCCAGCACTTCCCTAAGGTGGGACAGGTGTTCCTCCCAGCTGACACAAAAGATGACAATGTCATCCAGGTATGCCACGGTGTACTCCTCAGCACCATTTAACGCCTGGTTCATCAACCTTTGGATAGTGGCCAGGGTGTTCTTCATTCCAAAAGGCATTACTTTAAGTTCAAATAAGCCTATCAGAGTGATGAAGACTGACCTCTCCCTAGTTCTGTCAGTTAATTCTACCTGCCAGTACCCTTTGTCATGTCAATAGTCGTAAGGTATGTTGCCCCTCCCAACTTGTCCAGGAGTTCACCCATCCAGGGCATTGGCTGGGCGTCTGACTTCGTGACTGCATTTAGTCCATGATAGTCCACACAGAAATGAGTTAAGCCATCTGGCTTGGGCACAAGGACTATGGGTGAGGCCCAGGGGCTGTGGGATCTCTGGATTGCCACTAAATCCAGCATCTCCTTCACCTCCCTCCTAATGTCCTTTTTGACAGCCTCTGACACCTGATATGCTGTCTGCCGTATGGGCATCTGTGTCCCTGTCTCTACATCGTTCATCGCTAAGGGAGTTAGTCCAGACCTGGTGCTAAACAGTAGGGCAAAGTCTGCTAAAACCTCCCATACTTCCTGGATCTTGTCCAGAGCCAGCTGGGGGTGACAATTTAACTGCCTCCACAGAGAACTTCCACTTGCTTTCTTCCAGAAAGTCCAGAAGGGGGTCTCCTTCGTCCGTCCTCTTCCTGGACTACACACTGTAAACACCATGTCAGCACTATTAGCATATGGCTTCATCATGTTGACATGGTGCATTCTTTCTGTATGTCTTCTGTCAGGTAATTCTATGATATAGTTCATATAATTTACCTTTCTGACTACTTTGTACAGTCCTGCCCACTCTGCCTGCAGCTTGTCTTTCTGGACCGGGATAAGAACCATAACTCCTGACCCACCGTGTATGAGCGAGCTCTGGCTCTGCAGTTGTACCACACTCTTTGTTTCTGTTGGGCAGCTGCCAGGTTACACTGGGCTGTTCCCATAAGCTCTTTCAGCCTTTCCCTAAACCTAAGGACATAATTCACTATGGGAGTTCCCTGGGTGGCGTGCTTGCCTTCCCAGTCCTCCCAGATCAAGTCTAGGGGCCCATGTACCCGGCATCCATATAACAGCTCAAAGGGGGAAACCCTGTTGACTCTTGGGGCACCTCCCTGTATGCAAACAACAGGTGGGGAAGGTATTTCTTCCAGTCTCTCCCATGCTGTTCAGCAAACGCTTGGAGCACTGACTTCAGGGTATCGTTAAATCTTTCCACAAGCCCATTGGCTTGTGGTTGATAAGGTGTCATGCATCTCTGCACCACCCCACACCTCTCCCACAAACATTTCATCAGGTCTGACATGAAGGAACCCCCTTGATCAGTGATAACCTCCAGCGGAAACCCAACATGGGAGAAAATCCCAAGGAAGGCATCTGCCACTGTATCTGTCCTTGGTGAGGATAGGGTCACTGCCTCTGGATACTGGGTGGCATAATCCACCACAGTCAAGATGAACCTTTTCCCAGAGGAGCTGGGGGTATTTAAAGGCCCCATGATATCCATTCCCACCCTCTGGAATAGCTCCTCCACTATGGACAATGGAATTAGGGTGGCTTGGGTTTTCTTGTCTGCCTTCCCTATTTCTTGGCACCGGTGACAAGACCTGCAATACTCCTTCACCTGCTGGGTGAAGTTGGGTCAATAGAAATTCTGGGTCAACCACTGCATAGTGTGTGTGATTCCCAGATGACCAGACAAGGGAATATCATGTGCAATCTTGAGCAGCTGCTCACGGTACCTCTGGGGAATGACAAACTGCCTCCCTATCACCCCTCCCTCTGTCTTTGCAGCCTAAGTATACATCAGTCCATTTTCCCAATAAACCTTATGTTTACCGTCACCTCCCTGTGCTCCATCAGAGTCTGCCCAAGCCCTCAGCTTCTCTAGACTAGGGTCACTTTTCTGAGCAGCTTCAAACTACTTACACATTCTCAAGGTGTGGGACAGGTCCCCGTCACTATCTAAGCTAGGGTCCCTAGCACTAGCATCAGGGCACTCAGGATCACTGCCATCCCTAACCCTCGGACAATGGGTCACCCCTCCTTCTTCGGAGTAACTCACCATAGCTGTTTGGTTAACTGGCACTGGGAACATTTCTACCCCCTTTTCATTAGTCTCCATATCAGGAGACACAGGCTGATGAACCAGCCTCCCAGTAGTTTCCACAATGGCTTCTATGGAGTCCAGGGAACTACAATTTTCCCTTGCTGCTTGGCTATGGGTAACTGCACACACCATCCCCTGTTTGAGATTGTTGCCAAGGATGACGTCAACTGCTAAAGGTTTGGCTACAGCCACCTATTGCACAGTTCTCCCCGTTTCACCCCAGTCTAGGAGAACACTAACGAGTGGCAATGTTGTCTCCTCCCTAGTGAACCCCTGTACAGTTACAAATGTATTGGGTATAAGCTGACCAGACTCTACCAGATCCCCTTTTACTATTGTCAGGGATGCCCCTGTGTCTCTTAACCCTTGTGTTTGTACACCATTCACAGTGACTGGAAACAAGTGTTCAGTCATGTTCACAGGCATGCTTCCAGGGACACACAAACAACTCACGTCTTTCCTAGCCCCATTTTGTGTATTGCTCGTCCCTTTGGGACACTGTCTGGCAATATGCCCAGTTTCTTAGCAAACCCAACATTCATTTCTTTTCTCAGAAAAATCTTTTCTTTGAAGCCTGGGGCTAACTGGTTTTGGGGGAGGCAGTGAGGGTTTTAGCTGCCTTGAAGGCGCACTTTTCCCTTTCTGCGCTGCCACACCTGCCCCATTTGCTCTCAGAACAGGTCTGCTCTTGGCATAGAGGTCCAAGTGTTCAGCAGCCTCTTGCACTGTTTTGGGATCTCGGTCCTCCAGCCAGGTTTTCAGCTCTGCTGGGCATGCCGAGAAAAACTCTTCTAACAATATAGCATTTTCAATTTTATCTACAGAGTTTGCTTCAATTCTTTCCCACCAATGTTTTAAAAACTGACGTTGTTTCATGGCTAGCTCCTTGTAGCTCATGTCAGGGCTTCTCCTGAGCTTACAGAATTTAGCTCTGTATGCTTCTGCAGTTAAATCAAACTTTTTTAAAAGTGCAGCTTTAAGTTTGCTGTAATCATTACTGTCCTCATTGTCCAAAGAGCCACTGGACTGTGAAAGATAGGTCTCCACAGAGCTACTGGACTTCTAAACACAGGTCTCCAAAGAGCCACTGGACTTTGAAACACTGGTCTTCACTGACCCACTTGATTTTGAAACACAGGTCTCTGCTGAGCCACGGAACTTTGGAACACAGGTCTGCACAGAGCCACTGGACTTCAAAACACAGGTCTCCAAAGAGCCATTGGACTTCAAAACACAGGTCTCCACTGAGCCACTATACTTCAAAACACAGGTCTCAAGCCAGCCCACTGGCACTGAGGGTTGAGGTGCTGGACGCCACACTTCACGCCACGCCAGAGACCTGAGCTTAGGAATGGACTCGGGTTGCTTGGGGGTCAGCAGGGGTGGGGAAAGATTGAGCATCTGCAGACAGCTCTTCTTCCCCAGTGGAGGGGGATTAGTGCAGTGCACTGTTGCCTGACACCCAGCGGTTGCTGGGTGTCAGCACAGGCATGCTGCCAGAATTGGTAGGGCCCATGTTCAGGGTACAAGGCTGCCTCCGTGGAGGCGGGGCCCAGCCACTCCACCCATTGCACAATTGTGGGCCAGGGGGAAGACATCGGAAAAATGGAGCTGGCCGGCTCTGTGATGGCCCGGCTGCCTCCACACCGGGACTGGAGAGACACACCCCTCCAAAGAGGGGCCAGATCCACCTGCCAGCTCCGCAAAAAGAAAAAAAAACACAGGTCTCCACAGAGTCACTGAACTGGAAAACACAGGTCTCCACTGGACCTCCAAACACAGGTCTCCACAGAACCACTAGACGTCGAAAACCAAAGTCCCCACAAAGTAAATGGACTTCAGAACCAGGTCTCCACTGAGCCACCGGACTTTGAAATGCAAGTCTGTAATGAGTCACTGGATTTCAAAACACAGGCCTCCACTGAGTCACTGGGCTTTGAAACAGACAGGCTACCAATGAGCCACTGGACTTTGAAACGCAAGTCTCCACTGAGTCAGCGGACTTTGAAACACAGGTCTTCACTGAGTCACTGGACTTGGAACAGACTGACAGCAGATGTGGTGGAGGCAAAAACAGTAGGGGGCTTCTTGCATGTGTGGTATAAACATAGGGGAATATTAGTAAACACGGAGGAAGGAGGGAGGGTTGCCAGATACCAGTTAGGGTCTGGGAAGACAGACTAGACAATGTTTCTGTGTTTCTATGCTTCAAAACACAGGCCTCCACTGAGCCGCTGGACCTCAAAACACAGGTTTCCACTAAGCTGCTGGACTTTAAAACACAGGTCTCCACTGAGCCACTTTACTTCAAAACACAGGTCTCAAGCCAACCCGGTGGTGCTGAGGGTTGAGGCGCTGGATGCCACACCTCGTGCCATGTCAGTGACCTGAGTTCGGGAATGGACTCGGGTTGCTCGGGGGTCAGCAGGGGTGGGGAAGGATCAAGCATCCGAAGAAAGCTCTCCTTCTTCAGGGGAGGAGGGTTAGTGCAGCGCACTGTTGCCTGACACCCAGCGGTGGCTGGGTGTCAGCGCAGGCATGCTACCAGAATGGGGAGGGACTATGTTCAGGGTACAAGGCTGCCTCCATGGAGTTGGAGCCCAGCCGCTCCACCCATTACACGATCGTGGGCCCGGGGGAAGACATCGGAAAAATGGAGCTGGCAGGTTCCATGATGGCTCAGCTGCCTCCACGCCAGAACCGGCGAGATGAGCCCCTCCAAGGAGGGGCCGGAGCCACCTGCCAGCTCCACAAAATTAAAAAAAAAAAAGCACAGGCCTCCACAGAGTCACAGGACTTGAAAACACAGGTCTCCACTAAGCTGTTGGACTTTGAAACACAGGTCTCCAGAGAGCTGTTGGACTTCGAAAATACAGGTCTCAGCTGAGCCACTAGACTGGCTGTTGACCAGAAAAACCTTGTTCAGGAGACTGTTATCCCATCATTTCAGTTAGCATTTTGAGAAAAATGTAGGGCGGGTGACTTGGCAAAGGCATTGAGAATCTAGAGCACCCCAGAATGCGTTTTCATGAGCTGAGCCAGATTCAGTGGAGGAGAAACCCTCTCACTCTCACATGGAGGTAGCCCCACACCACTCTGCTTACCCTTTGAAAGTATTAATATTACAGCTGCTGAGTACTATACTGTAGTGCTCAAGATGGCGAGGCTAAGTGGGATACACCCACCCCGTCAGCTTCAGTTCACCTTTGCAGTATAAAGCAGCTAGCCAGCTGTTCTTCCAATGGCTGCTCTTACTGGGGAGGAGACTACTTTGTTCCCTTGAACTTGAACTGGTCTTGTGCTTTTCATTGCAACAAATGCAGCAATTTGCATCAGGCAAAGTAAACCTAATTGCATATTTAAAACATTGGTGCACCATGTTATGACACAAAACATGATTGCTTGAGTTCCAAAATATTGCAGATATCTCCTGCTCTGCACTTATGGAGACATGTTTGTCTTTGCAGATAGACTCCCTCAATGCTTCAACAATCTGCTGCTACTTTAAAAAAATTGCACATCTGCAGTCTGTTTTTTTTTTTTCCTCCTAAGCGTGCCGGCTGTGTATTGCCATTGTTTCAAGCCTTCTCTAGCAGCGAATGTCTTGTTCTCATAAAAGGTAACCTCAGGGTGTAACGCACGGCAGACTTTCCATTTTGTCGTGTCCCATAATTACACGACTGTTGTTGTCGCGCAACATTAGCCAGGGAAAGAGAAGGGTCACGTGCTCCCTAGGAGACCGTTTCCTGTCACCGGATAAACATACACAGAGCACTGATCCTAGGATGGGAAACAGGGCATATCCTTAAGGATTACTCCAGTAAAAATGGGGGGGGGGCTAAAGCAGAGCAGAAGTCAGTCTGCAGGGTTCCCCCCAAGATATAGAAGAGAGGGAGAATACTTATTATGTCAAGATACTGGGGCTAAAGACTGCCTTTTGTCACAGGATAAATGAAAGTTGTTCTTGATTCCTGGATTTAAACACTCGTAGTCTATCTTTTAAAGAGCACCCAACACACACGCACACACACCCACACATATGCTGTCTGAGCAGGTACCTAAACAAACCTTCACTGTACATGATTGGTAAGGGACAAACGTGTAGATTTTCATGTATATACCCTTAAAGACGAATGGCTTGCAATATACACATTTGGGCAACGTGTAACGGAGCTCTTTTTGTGATGTTACCTGTCATCATTTGGATCCGGGGCTGTACCCTCCTTAAATTACCTGCTCCCACCTGCTATTATAAAATTACAAATTTCTTCGCTTTGTCCAGCAGATGGACTTTGTTTTCAACCAAGGTGCATAATTTAAATGCAACACTTGACGCACGTAAGCAGATATGAAAACAGGAGAGCATTTTACAACATGGAGCAAAAAAAGTAGAATGTGTTGTTTTCTATTTTACTGGGGCACACAACTGTGACTAAGGAGACCCCTGGCTCTAATCCAAGCCCAGCTGCTGTCTGTCTGTAACTGTAAATGCGCAGACCCTGGGTTCCAATCCCACCCCAGCTGCTGCCTCTCTGTAATTGTGAATGAGCTGACCTCTGGTTCCTACCCAACACCAGATGCTGCCTCTATGTAAATGGGAATGAGGAGACCCCATTTCTGATCCCACCCCAGCTACTGTCTGTCTGTAACTGTAAATGTGGAGACTCCAGGTTCCAATCCCACCCCAGCTGCTGCCTTTCTGTAATTGTGAATAAACTGACCTCTGGTTCCTAACCAACACCAGCTGCTGCCTCTATGTAAATGGGAATGAGGAGACGCCAGTTCCAATCTGGCCATGGCTGCTGTCTGTCTGTCTGTCTGTCTGTAACTGTGAATGAGGAGACCCCTGGTTCCAGTTCCACCACAGCTGTCTCTTACTGTGAATGAGTAGAGTCCTGATTCCGATCCCACCCCAGCTGCTGCCTCTCTAGGGAACCTGAACAAGTCACTTGCTGTCCCAGTAGAAAGTGAGTAGGTGCAGGACCTAACTAAAAATGAAATGTTGCCCCTCTGCTGCACTATTCTGGGTAAATACAGTACAGTAAGAATTAAACTTTAAAGTAACTGCATTCCAATTGAAGTGATAATACATTGTCTAAACTCAACAGCAATGAGTATGAAGCATGAAATCCAGTGTTTTCAAGGCCAGATAATAATACATTTTCTGCATTTTAGTATCTAATGCTTTTCCACTATATGTTAAATATATTAACATTTACACATTACCTTTATAAACCCATCCAACCCTAAAAAAAAACAACTTGTGATTAAAACATTAGAATTCAGTCAAAAGCCAGTGGTTCCACCAAGTCACTTCGACAAAAATTTTGCTGACATCCCCTACAGTGACACAATGCCCCGACATCCCCACATCTCAACAACAACCACAGAATACACCGAAACCGACCACCAGACTTAACAGTATTAATGCGGGAGGGGGGCTGTGCACCCCCCCCCGCACTCCCCTCTGATTTTATATTACAAACTCCACATCGCACAGGCAGCGGAGGAACAGCCAGTTCTGCTGCCCACACACCAGTCACCGCAACATACTGTCAGTATCAAAAACAGCACGCCACAGGTGCGGTCACTGCACTGCTACTGTGTCACTGTGGGGGTTTCACTGTTAAAGCGTCACTGTAACAATGGTATACCAAGCCAATTTGTTAGATGTTGTTAGCAACTCACTGCAATTAAAGTTTAATACTGACTGTTCTGTATACTAAATAACAATGGAAAGCCAAGGAAACCCATCTGTAAAAAGCAGTTTCACTGTTTAAAACCTTAAGATTTCAATTTTAAGCCTCTTTAGTCTCACAATCAACACAACCCTACTGCATTTGACTCTGTGCTATCATAAGAACATAAGATTTTGCCAGCAGAAGGAGACCATGTGGTCCATCCAGTCTGCCCGAGATGTCTGGTCTTTATTCGACTCCCGATGTGCCACTCATTCCCACCCTACCCCTTCACTCTTCCTCCCTAATAATTCTTGCCTCACCACCATCAGTGACATAACTTTTGCCCCTCTACACTTCTCCTTTGGAAACGTTTCCTCAGCAAACCTAGTTATTGACTCTTACAACCAATTTGAAAAGGAACGTGTGCCAGACACTAACAGATCATTGATCCAGTAACTTTTTCATAGGATAGCGTTATGAAATGACTTCAGTAGAACATTGTTAATTTACTTTATTAACTATTTTTACCGAAGTCATTTCATAATGCTATCCTATGAAAAAAGAGACACAGAGAGAAAGTGTGAGAGACAGAGACAGAGTGAGAGAGACAGAGAAAGCCAGACAAGATGAGAGAAAAAAAGATACAGAGTGAGAGAGAGAAAAAGACAGACAGACACACAGACAGAGGGAGTAAGAGAGAAAAAAGCAGGCACACAGACAGACAGGGACCAATCTCTTGTTTCCTTTTGATTCCTGGGAAACATGCCATGAACCAGCTGGTACAAAAAAGCAAACTGATTTACACAGAGTACTCAAAAGAACTGGAGCCTGGTTCTCACAGGGCCTGCAATGGCCAAGGGGCTATGTCCTTATGTGCAACTCGCGGGTGCAGGGGAAAATCCTAGCACCAGTGAAAATGCAATTCTCAGCATTTTTTGCACAAGGGCCGCATTTTCCATTTTTTTGCCCAGATGTTATTCCTGGCAATACCAGGCAACTGGAGCAAGGTGTCATAAAACACTGGAAAAGATGCAAAAAGGCAGCGTTTTGTGCACTGCATGCAGGAGGCAAAAACTGTGGTTGCGCAAGTGCACCTTCCCTTGCGCAACTTGTTTTGCTGCATGTCCCCATTTTTTTCACTTGTGAAAATCCAGCTCAAGGAGTCCAAACTCAGGTTTTTATGTGGAAGCTAGGGGATCTAAGAAGGGTTCGGAGTGCTCTAAAATTCCTTGGATTGGATTTTTAGCCCGTCCGGGAACTAAGTCCTAAGCCACAGCCCCTGCTGTGGGACAAGAACTCTGCACCTGCAGATTCGTATTTTCAGCCAGCGCAGCTGCGGGGGATGTTTGGGGGGGGGGACTGATCAACCAGTGGTCCCTCCAGGCATAACATTCTGGCACAGCTGTGCCTAAAAAAGAGCCACAAGTTGACGTAAATCATGGAGCTGGTTGCAAACCAGCTCCCGCTTTGAGAATACTGCAGCTATGGGAAAAACTGCAGCTCCACTAGTGGAGACCCACTTGCATCACTTTTTGACCCGCAACAGTGGGAATTTCAGGGGCTTTGGAAATCCAGACCCTTATTTTTAATGTGGATTTGTGACATCTTTGAAGTCAGTACATCTAATGGTTACAGGTATGACACTGTAGAGGTAAACAGAAGGCTCAGAACCCAGAAAGGTGTTAACAGCAAACACATGAAAGAAACAACTGGTGCGCAACTGTTAAGGAATTACAGGCACACCATGGCAAGAAAATTTCAGGGGGAGGCACACAAATACAATTTAGTCAGGGTGGGGCATTGAGTTATCCTTGCAGGAAGTGAGGTTTTTGCTGGGGACAGGACTGTCATTCTGTGAAAGAAACTATTCTCAGTTTCTCTAACCTGGACTTTCTGGAGTTACACACTGATATACGCATTAATCGTCCCCTGACCTGAAAAGGCAGGCTGAGATCTAGAAATTAGAAACCATTGCAATTCTTGGTATTAATCCCTTACACAAATCCAGAAGACCTGTATCTACTCTATATATTTTGTTACTTGAATATATCCATGAAATAACCATAAAGGTCATGTGAGTTGTGTAGAGGTTGTTGTGGCAATCAAACTTATAGAGAATTTGCATGCTTATAGTGACTGAAATAAAGGTCATTATCGAAACAAATCAGTCTCGCTGCATGCTAATGAAACAATGACAGCAGTCTTGTTTTGTGAACTTGGAGAGTCACACCATCTATAGTTGACTCAAAACAGCTAGTGTCCCCCCACCCCCACCCCACTCCCTGGTAAGGGCAGCCACATGACACAAAAATAAAAATGAAAATCAGTTTAATGGCGAACCCTGAACAGGAGAATGATGTTGTTTACAGATATGGTCGTTTACATATACAGTGTTGTCCACTCAGACTTCAGTAGTATTATTGCAGAAACGTGTGATATGTCATGATTTCATGCAGTATCAAATGTATTTGCCATTTGAGTTTGCACATCCAGTCTTTTGTTACTACAAGGTCCTAAAATTAGAACTAAAAATGTCACCAAATATTTCTTATTGCCCTTAACATCTTTTATTGTGCTCTGTCTCTAACATTACAGGATGTTGTAGCTGTAACTGACTAAGCACGGTAGACAGCAGTGTACAACACATTTATATCTGAAGGACGTTCAAGTCTGTTTATTCACAACACTTGGATGGGTACAGTGAAGAATTTACAGAGATATAAACACTAATACCTGTGTACACAGAGATTTTGATTTTCTCTTGATTTTCCTTGTTTCCTAAGGTGGGTTAAGGATGCCTTGCAGTGCACTGGAGTTTGGAGTTAGGAAGATTAGAATGGCTGGTGAGGGTGTTAATCATGTGATTAAATTACATGCACATTCACACAGACACACATATCTTAAATTCTGAAACAGACAGGCGGCCCCCTTCAGACAAACAGAAAGACAGAAATGTATGCAGATGCATACACAAAAACACCAATACATATAAACACACATATTTTTTTTTTATCTTTGTCCCTTACGTAGACCTGGGGGAGCAGTGATGATCCTCAGAAAACTGGAACTACCTTCAAGACCTACATTCCATTATCTTTCTAGTAGATAAGACAGCAGAGAGAGATGCAGAAAGGCTGTGTGTGTGTGTGTGTGTGTGTGTGTCCTCCCCACTAGAAGCTGAAGAAATCACAACAGTGGGGTGGTACGAGTTTTGCTGGAGCACACGTTACTACCACTCTCTCTATGAGTAGACATGGCTTGGTTACCAACGGGAGACAAGGTATTTTAGGGCCCCATGGCCCCATCTTTCCCTGATAGATAAATGTGAAACAGTGGCAGGGAGGATGACATGATTTGTGGTCCCTGTGTGCCCTTACCTCTAAAGAAGGGGGCTCACACTGTTCCTGATTTGAGCTGCAGGAAGAAGTGACCCCCAAAAGGAAAGAGCAGAATGACTATGTAGGGGAGTCACTACTTTTGGGAAGAAGGGAGAATGGCAGCATTTATTTACTGAATTTTGTTAACCGGGTGGGCCCGCTGAGGCAAGAAGTCCCTTTTTTTAGAGGTGACCTGGAATTAGTTACAGAGTTACATATGTTGGTCTTATCTCTCATGGCTGATTTTCACCAATCTGATACTGACTTGGTGGGTGAGAGCACCTGAGAGAAAGGGGGCAGGAAGTTCTCATCAGTCATGAAGGGCCATTTCCTTCTTCCAAATGTCAGGAAAGGGAAACCAGGGGTCAGGTCTTGATCTGCTGCTGAGTGTTAGAGATGACATGACTGAAGCACTAATGACTGGGGATGGGCATCCAAGGGGCAACAGGGATCAAATTACAGTAGGATTGAGTTTCACATGATAGAAGAAGTAACTTCACCAAACATTAAGACCAGGAGGCTAAGCTTCAGGAGAGCTGGCTTTGATAAGCCAAGGGACATGGTTATGGCTAAGCTGATGACGTGACACCGAGACGGAGTGCTAATGCATAAATTGAAATGTCACGACTTCTAGTCCCACATTAGGAACTTGGGCTAATACCCAAAACTGATATCACAGTGGAGACATTGGTAGTGCTGCTCTGTCGGGGTGCCACCCTTCAGATGAGATGTTAAACCAAGGTACCTGCTGCTCACCTCGGGGGCTGCCCAGACAGAAGTTAAAAATCCCATGGCACTCATTATAAGGGTAAAGGATGTTTCCCAGTGTCCAGGCCAAAACTTTACCATGTCAGTAAAATGGACAAACCTCTCAATTGTCACACATTATGAGGTACGTCACTCATTTTGCCTCTCAGAAATCCTTTATCCACATGGGGAAGGTGATATTCCGCATTTCCCACTGAGACTTCAAGGCAGAAATTCATAGTGATCTATTATGCTCAGTTATCAGCAAACATTATGAACATTAGTACACTGAGAGCCATAGTGTTCTGAGCTTGCAGTGCCATGTTTGATGGTATGTCACACATTTTGGTTTTTTGTCACACATTTCGGTGAAGAATGGCTGAGAGGTATGAAAAGGGGTCCATGTTACCTCCACCCCCACCCGCCACTACAGGATCACTGTGAAATGAGCTGCCACAGCTCAGAGTGCCTTTCTTAGTTAAAAATTACATATATAAATGAACAAATAAATGAAACAGGTCCATATAACCCAATGCCAAGTGAAAGGTCCTGAGCAGCATATAATGGAATCAGTGACCACATGTGTTCTCCTGTGCAACAAGGGAAAGAGGGCTAAGCAGAGGCGTCCATGGTTGCCCAAAGCATTTTACAGAAAGTTAAATAAAAATCATAAATGATAAATGGCAGGCTTCTGGCAATAGAGAAATTAGAACTGTGCAAAATTTGGCAAATTCCCGATTCGTGGACTTAGGTCAGAATTCCCAAATATTCCATAACATTCTGTGAAATTCAGTGGAACTTTGCTGAATTTTATAACTTTCTTCCTTGGCCATAACTCAGCTGCCCATTGAGCTACAGACCTGATTTTTGGTGTGATTACTTGTGCGTAGGAGCCCGAACGATACGCCAAAATCCATGATATTTGGATAGGCTGTTAAAATGTATAACAGCTCAAAGCAGGGCATTTTGTTTTGGGGGAAGATTTTTTGAAAATATCTGCATATAACACAGCCACCTCTGGAAACAGAAATGTGAAAATTAGCATGAATAACCTTCTTGTAAGGATCATAGAATTGACTAAATATGGAACGACGTGTTGTAGAAATGTTTAGCTTGTTGGGGTTCATATTTCACTATTACTATCATTTTTGAATTTTTTTGCAAAAAGGAATTGTGCTGCCATGTTGGAGTTGAATTGACTAAAAAAGAAAGAAAACAAAATGGTAGTATGCCTTGGTGGTTTTCTTTTGACTAACAGAAACTTGTTAAACAAGCTTTTAAAGCCCCATAGGGCCCCTTTATCAGACATCATGATTACGCAGCAACATGGAGAAGGTTTTATACAGAGAATGTAGTGTTAACTGGAATAATAAATTCAAGCACTTCAAGTGTAAATTAAGCAATAATGTACTCCAGGATGTGTGTCGTGCTGGGATAATGTCATGCCTCGGGTGGTTGGGCATTAGGCCGCAGGCCGAATGTGTCCCACACCCGAGAAGTGATATTATCCCAGCATGACACACACCCTAGAGTGCATTACTGTGATCATAGAATTACTCTTTTATTTAAAAATAAAAAGATAAAAACATTTCTTTAAAATACAGCACTTTTTTAACTTTATGTAAGGGCAGATGTATCTATTGAAAAAGAAGTCCATAATTTCTGTTTTGTCCAGTAGGTGGTACTGTTGCTGGTGTTCTGTCTGTCTGTTTCTGTTGCTCCCCCTGCCCCCCCCCCGTTCTCTCTCTCTCTCTCTGTATTTCAATTTCTCTGTGTCATCCCCCCTTCCCAGCTTCATTAATTTCGGTTCCATGTGATAATGGCGATTGCAGAATATCGTACATCCCCCCAAAAAAATGTTGCCGATGTACTCTCTTGGCGAACAGCAATAAGGCAACCAACAGTTAGGTTTCTATAATTTATGTGGGGGGCTGTGACCCCGGCACCCCCACTAAAGGATTCTCAACTCCAGGAGGGTGCACATTGGGGGGGGTTCAAAACTAAAAAAAAAAAAAAACCTGACGTGGTGCAAAAAAACGAGCACACACAGAACTGAACCTGGCACCCTCCCAACCCTAGCCTGCCACCAACCCACCACACCACTCGGCCAGCTCAGCAGCCCACCAACACACTACGCCCCACAAACCCTCCCTCCCCTTCCACCCGTTGCATGGCGTGGATCCCTCCCCACCCACTCCCGTGCGTGTGTATGCATAGCAACATCCCTTCACTATATTTGCCTACCCCCAATCCAGTCACCCCCGCCCAGGTAGCCCTGTGCACAGGTGCCGTGATTGAGTTGCCCTTTTGAAAAGCTCGATCATGGTCACTATTATCAGAGGCTACATTCATTTCTAGTACTGTGGTTCCCTGGCTCACTGTTTCTGTGTGTGCGCCCCCTCCCGGTTTAACTATGATCCTGTGTCGGCCAGATCTCTGAGTGACCCATCTATTTTCTTGAAGCTCTGGTAAATGCATGTGCTAACTCGTTAGCGCTGAGTGTGTTTATGGCAACTTGCAGTGGGGTTAGCAATGAAAACAGGAAGCATTGTTGCGAGGAGACTAAGAAACATTGCCATGAAGCCGATCATACTGACGACTTTCACATTTGTGAGGGGTAGTATGCCATAAGAGCAGGAGGGACTGCTGGTTTTAGATAGATAGTTTTCATTATTTAAAAAGAGATTGATCATGTCACTCATTTTGCTGGGTATTTACAAGCAGGGACTGCCAGCACTGAAGTGGGACTTTTGTGAAGCCAATTGCTGTGACAGCTTTCACATTTGTTCGTTTGTTTTCAACGTATGAGAAAGGGAAAGTGATAGAAGGAAGTTGGGGAATGTGTGAGGGTCCTAAGGCTAACTGTTGTGGGCATTTGCATTGTGGGAGGGAGAAACATACATGTTTAAAGAGTTTTAAAGTACTGGCAAAACTCAGAGTGGCCATGCCAAGCATGGACAACTTGGACATGGCATGTGTAGTTATTTGTTTTGTGTGTCAAGTAGCCGTGTGTTTGCTGAGACTAGATCTGTGATGTGCTGGGATAACATCACGGGTCAAACCCCAGACTGATCAGCCAGGGCCCAGGATTCTTTCTTGCCACTGTGTAATAGACCGTTGCACATAAGTTTGACAGTTCTGTTGATAAAAAAATTATTCTTGCAGGAGAACTATAAATAATTGAATGTATGCGTGTACAAAAAGGGCAATCTTTGAATTGCTAGGTTATAAATACTAGGTTATAGGTTATTGCCGATCTGCCATTCAGCTGCTTGTAAATATCACTGTATTGTTGTTGTCTGGTTTAGTAATGCCTTGTAACTCTTCCCGGGTTGCACCTGAAAATAGGTACTTTGTTTGTCTAGTATGATTAGCTGGTCAATAAAAGCAAATAAATGAATAAAGAAGGAAATAAGATGTTCATAACTTCTCTGTTTTTGCGAGTATAGACCTGACATTTGTCATGCATATCTAATGTCAACATATCCTGCTATCTAGCAAAACTGAAAAAAAAATGGGTTTAGAAGTTATGAATTTACAGAGGAAATCCCAAAATGTATTATTGGCAATATTTTCTTAAATATTTATGGTACCATAATAGCTAATGCTTCCAGAATTCCATCTGTGGAATTAGACATTCACAAAACACATATCCCTACTTCATCTGAAAAGCTGAGCTGAGCTGTTTGCAGTCCTGTGCTCCCTGGGTGAATAGTTTGCTCTCTCCCCAACCCCCATATCTCTTAGCTTAGCCAGAAATACTCAGCGGAAGCTGGAACTGCTTGTCTCGCAGACACTCTCCTTGTTTTTCACAATGACACGCTCCCTTAAAAAGAGAGTCAACTACTCTTATTCTTATCAGAGCTATCCAATTGGAGCAGCCAGAAATCCTCCTTCTTGGTGCCCCAGACATTTCTTTCCCCACTACATCTTTCTGAGTGCCTCTAAGTCATTGAATTGCAAGTACATCAGGTTTTCAGGGTAGTCAGTTTTCCTGAGTGTGATTCTTATATAACCTGCATTCAAGTTAGAATTGTACCTCTCTGTTTCCCTGCCCCAGTTGGGGGTCTTCCATTTTTGTGCTACCCAGCTCAGCTGTCTGTTTCTTAGCAAACCCATGCATCTAACTCCTGCAAATGGTGCACCTCTGCACTAGCTGACTCCCTATGCTCTACATCTATGATGTAGATCCCCCAGACTTCGTGTCCCTTGACAAGACAAGAACCCTCTCCCGCTTGACACAACTGCAGCACATCCTGAGCGTGCGTGCATTCCTTGTTCCAGAATGCCCTCTAACTGGAGCTGTGTGGAATGGGGAATTCCACGGGTGGCATTCATGCAGAATGGCAATTCTGCTTCCAAAATTCTTTTCAGAATTTCTTTTTTAATTCTGCAGAATTCTGAAAAAGCAGGTCTATGTAAACCACAGAATAATATTTCCTCGGTTTGCAGAAAAATTAATTCGCAGTTTACATAAACTGCAGAATATTATTCCACAGTTAACATTCCACTTTAAGAATTTCAGAATTCTAATTCCAACAGCATTCTGTGGAAATAGACAGAATTTCTGAAATTATGTACATTTCTGGCGGAAGTGATTTCGCATAGCTCTACCTCTAACTTGCCAGAAAAGGAAGGCCTTACTTCTTTCAACAGAATCTTAGCAAAAGTCCGCTTGTCTGATTTATGCCTCTGTCATTCTTCATAGGCCCCAGAACCATGGGGGCATTGGAGAAGATCTCCCTGGACATCTTTGCAATAAGAACATCTCTAATTCAGTATATGACTTCCTCATGTCCTCAGAACATGTACTCCCTACTACAATACACAAAACAGTCAGCTACTCTCTTTACCTGCAGTGCTCAGCCATGGTTCACCCTCATATGACCTACATGTCAGGCAGGCAACTAACTTACAGTACCTGCATTATCACATGCAATATCCTTCCATCTCTCCTCCTATTTTTACAATGAAGCCATCATAAATCCAACCGTATGCAATCCACTCATAGGTTGGATTTACCATTTCCTTCCCCTGGACCATTTTGAGCTGTAGCAATTTTAATATTTATGGCCTCCACAATGGGGTGGAGTCTCTGTGGGTCAGTAGCTGGCTATAAATGGGGAATTTTGGTTCCTTTGCAGGGTCTTTTCCTGTGCTGAGGGCTTCAGTGGGTGGTCCGCAGGAGCAGGGCTGTTTGCCTGCTCCTGCCCAGTCTCCAGAAATTATTTTAGTGCAGTGGTGATATAGTGGTTGCAGTAGGGAATCAAACACACAGCCCACGGTCATGCGGTTTGGGAAGAACTGCTGGCCAACCTTTGTATGGGAAGACACTGGATGGAAGAGAGAGTGGAGCTGGAGCCATGGCATCAGGAGGGCTTAGCCATTCTACCCCCCGATACAAAGTCGCCATACTCATCCATGAGGCTAGAGAGATCGAGAGGGAACTGGGAGTACTGCCATGTCCAAAATGGGGGGGGGTGGAGATGTCCACCCTGAAGGACTTTTGGGGGCAGTTGCCCACAGGAAGCCATTCTCAGAGGGGAGGTTACCCAGAGTACCTAAGCATATGGGACCCCCCGGTCATGTCTTCTGTGTGTTTTGGCAGAAGAGGACATCTGTGTGTTTTGTGGGAAGTCATGGAAGAATGCTGCTGCTGTAATTATGTCCTGGCCTCGAAACTGCTGCTGCCATACCCCTGATGTGACCACTCAGCCCAGGGATAAATGAAGAAAGGGTGGGGGTCTTCACATCATGTTAGAACCACCAAATGAACTGTCTTGACCCTTCTATGGGCTCTTGGACCCTGGGAAGAATTTTGTAAATATGTTTGTGAACTGTCCAGATTATCTTTCTGTTGCAGGTTGTTACTTCAGCGCCCCTCTCGCATGGGCATACACTGGACCTGGTGTTCACACTGGGTCTTGAGGTCGATGACCTCATGATTGATCAGGTCATTTGGTCAGATCATAGCACCATGTGGTTCACATTTGAGGCCCCCCTGATGGTTCATCCTCTGTGGAGATGGTCCGGGTCAGCCCTTTGTGGGGATTGTCTCCAACAGGAGTACAGGTGGTGCCAGACCTATTGAGTGTAGAAACTGTGTGCGCGATAGGTGTGGATGAGGCAGTGATAGTCTATAATAGGGCTGTTACTGCAGCCTTCAACTCTATCCCGCCCATCTGTGTCCAGCCCTTATTTGCTCACCAGAAGCCCCCTTGGTTTGATGGGGAACTCAGGGAGTTGAAGACAAAGGGCCAGAGGTTGGAGCAGAGCTGGAGGGGGTCGGGACTGATGGAGGACAAATTGACTTTGAGGTCATTTTATCAATCAATCAATTTTATTTGTATACTGGAAGGTATGTGAGCAAAAATGCCCATTTTCACAAACATCTAGTGTAGGAAATACAACAGATGAACAAATACCTAGGCCAATGGAATACATAGGACATACGGTGAACTACCTACGACATACAATGAAGTAAACGCATTATATATACAAGTGTATAGAAGTGCATTGTATATACAGGTGTACAGAAGTACAAGGAACTAACAAGTGCAAAATAAAACTAGCATATTACATGGGTAAAACTGTATAAGAGTCGACCAGAAGGCAGACCGATAAACAGAAATGTTTTCAGGTACTGTATAGGGCAGGAAGTTTTAGCGCACTCAATGAGGAAAAGAAAAGTGTGGGTGATGCAAGGGAGAGAGAGCCACTAGGATTTACCAAGAGAACCATGGAGGAGGCCTATCAGGGCAGCTGCAGGTGGATGATAGGAGGATGTGCTCCATTAGGGAGGAGTTGAAAGAGTATATGGACCTACAAGCCTGGATTTCAGGGGGTAGATGGTTGTAAAGCTTTGTTCCCTTGAAGGTAATGGAGTTCTGGACATGCTTAGTCCTGTAGAAAGGGGTGTCAAAACCAGACTTGAGGCACCTAGTCAAATGCACAGGTGCTGGGAGTGGGAATAGGGAGATGACCGGAGGGGGGGGGGAGATATTGAGGTATATCTTATGTAGGAAGAAGAGCATCTTAAGATGGAACCTTCTTTCTAGAGTGGGCCACACGAAGGAGGAATAAAATGAGCAGTGGTGTGTTTTCCAGGGGAGACCAGTGACAAAACTTGCTAGGCTGTTATATGAGACTCTAAGTTTGGAGAAAAGAAGGGATGAGGTAGGGGGAGAGAAGACAATAAATCTGTAGTCGATAAGGGGCCATAGTAGAGAGCTAGCAAGGTGAAGTCTGGATGCAGGAATAAGGAACTTTCTAATCCTGTAGAGCAGACCAAGTCTAGCATGCACCTTCTTTATGAGATTACCAATGCGGAGATTGTATGGGGGTCAAGGTGGAGACCTAGGTATTTGAATTCTGACACTTCTTCAATGAGGTTGCCAGAATTGTCAAGGAGTTTAAAACCATGGGCTGCAGCTTTCCTGGGTCCCAAGAAGATCATGAGCTTGGTCTTTCTGGAGTTGAGAACAAGGCCATTACCAGAGAACCAGGAGTGAAGCTTCATGAAATCAGACTGCAGATTGTGAAACATCATGGCGGGGTTTTTGTCACTGCAGAAAAGGGCCACGTCATTAGCGTAAAGGACAATTTGAGTGGAATGGCATATCAAGAGAAGGTTATTTATGAAGAGTGAGAAAAGAAGGGGGCCCAGGATCAATCCCTGGGGGACACCATATTTAATTGGACATTCCAAGGAGAAGTGACCTTCAATTACAGTCTTGTGGGATCTCCCGGAGAGGTAGCTACTGACCCATTTTATGGCATCATCAGAAAGATGTAGGCCTTTCAGGGTGTTGAGGAGGAGGGCGTGGTCCACAAGGTCAAAGGCCTTGGTAAGGCTGATAAAAATGGAGCCAGTGTACTGGCTTTTTTCATTAGCTTTAAGGATTTCGCTGGTGAACCAGACCAGGACTGTTTCGGTGTTGCGCCCAGATCTGAACAAATGCTGGGTTATGGTGACTATTAAAGGGTAGTCTCCTGGAAGAAGGTGGATTTTCTCTCAAGGGAGATTGCAGTACTAAGGAATGGAATGGCTTAGCTCTTCTGTACAATGGATGGGTTGTTGTATCTGGCCTGTCTCCATACTGGGGAAGGAAGTTCAAGCACAAGGTGCAATGAGTTTGCTCTATTCTTTGCCAATAAAGTGTCCTCTATCAGGACTGAGATCTCCTCCAGTGCTGCTCAAAGAGTTTGCAGGAATTGGACTGATGGCATGCCGGGGCATCCCTCTTATGTGGGCTGAGTTTGACCCAGTTGGAGTGGATGAGGTAGTTGAGATATTCTCGAGGTTGTGACCAACCCATTGCGATCTAGACCCAGGTCCAATCCCACTTTTGATTGGTTGTGTTGACAAGATTGGACCTGTGGTTGCTGAGATCATCCAGTGTTCCTTAGGGAGTAGGGTCTTTCCTGTGATCTTGAAAGAGGCCTTGGTGAGACCTCTCTTGAAGAAACCCTCATTGAACCCAGACTGACTTACCAACTACAGACCAGTCTCAAACCTGCCATTTTAGGGAAGGTTTTAGAAAAAGTGGTGGTCGTTCAGCTTGAGATCTGTCTTACCTCCTCTGTCACTTTTGAATGCTTCCTATCTGGATTTAGGCCTGAGCATAGCATGGGGGCTGCCCTGGTGAAGGTGATGAACGATCTCCTTATAGTAAGAGATTAGAGAGAACATACCATCCTCATTCTCCTGGATCTCTATGTGGTATTTGACACCGTTGACCACAAGGTGTTACTGGATCGACTGCAGAACTGGTGTGGACTAACTGGCAATGATGTCAGCTGGTTTAGGTCCTACTGTACCTCATGGTTAGAGTACAGAGGGTAACAATGGGATTGTCCTCATCTAGCCTGATGCCTCTACACTGTGGAGTTCTGCAAGGGTCAGCCCTGTTGCCTCTGTTGTTCATGGTATACATGCTGCCCGTAGGAGAGGTTATCAGGCAGTATGGGCTGGGTTTTCATTGTTATGCTGATGATACCCAGCTATACTTGTCCTGTGCACCTGGAAACCAGATGCTGATCTCTGCGCTTAACACCTGCCTGGCTGAAATCCAGAGTTGGATGGCTCAAAACTGGCTACGACTCAACCCAGACTAGACAGAGGCATTGGTGGTGGATCCTGGTCATCGTTGGGATGAAGGAGGGTGGGGGGGTGATCCTGGTTTGAGAATGGGAGATGTTCCCTTGACCCTCTCTGTTTGAATTAGAGATCTTGGTGTGGTCAAAGATGACAGTCTGACACTTGATCTTCAGGTGTCGGCCATCAGTCATAGTGGTTTCTATCATCTTAGAAACATTGCCCAGATCAGGGGCCCTGATACCAGGTGAAGACCTTGCCACCCTAATACATGCCTTCATCACGTCTAGGTTGGATTACTGCAATGCTCTGTACCTGGGGCTATCTGAAGGCAATCTCAGTCATCTGCAGCTGGTGAAGAATGTAGCAGCCAGGCTGTTGACAGGGCAAGCAAGATGTGATCACATTACACCTGTCCTCTGTGAACTGCACTGGCTGCTGATAAGGTGGATGATTGCCTTCAAGGTCAAATTATTGACCTACAAAGCCCTGCTCAGCCGGGAACCAGACTACCTGCAAGATCTCCTGGTTCCTCACTGCCCAGCTCATGGTCTCTGTTCCTCCGAGGGATGCCTTCTTGTGACCCCCAGGGCTAGGGCTAGGATGCAGCAGTCCAGAGACTGTGCATTCTCCATCACCACACCAGCACTGTGGAACTCTATACCAGGTTATTTGAGGGTGGCACCCCTTTAAAAAATGGCTTAAAACATTCTTGTTTAATCAAGCTTATGATTTAGAGAACATATAATTAGAAAGTTTTTATATATTGATGATTGTGGTGTGTCATGTTTTATATGGTAGATAGACATATTATGATGTTGTTTTATACTCTGCAATGGGATGTTTGGAAGGTTTTCTTTTCTGTTGATATTGTTTTAAAAAACTGTACAGTGCTCCAAGCCCCCTGGAAGGGGTGCTATATAAATAAAGTATCTATCTATCTAAAAGGGACCCCCCATTCCAGTGACTTTCCTGTGTGGACATTCGGTTTGTGTCAACTGTTACTGCTAACTTCACATTCAGCCCCGCAGCTCAGCATCCTGTGCAGTGCCCTCCTGCATGGAAGACCCAGCTGTATTTCAAAGCCATCTGACCAGGAAGGATTCTTTTATCTCTGAACTGTGCTCGTTTCAATGTTGTGGCCCCCCTTCCCTCATTTGCCACGTGGATACCCCTACACATTGGGAAGGGGGGCTTACACTGATTACTACTCTCACCAGGCTTTTTCTTTTGTCTCCATGGCAAGTCAGGTGTATGGGGGGGGGGGCAATATGGATATGTCTTCCACAAAATGATCGTGAATTTTCACAATTTTCACAATGACTCATTGAATCTGACTTGAAGTCCAAATGTTATTTTGCATTTTTTAGCTTCTACCATGGACATCCTTTAAGCAACAGATTACAAAATTGACAAAACAGCCGCCTTTGTAAAGCTGATTAATCTGCCAGATTTAATGGCGCTGCATTCTCTAGCTTCTTTTTTTTTTTCAACTTTATTTCTTTGTTTTCTCAACTGCGGGGAGGTTGTACCTTTGGTTCCTCTCCTCCCCCCCCCATCCAGCCAGCCATCCCGGCTGCTGCTCCGGTCGTGGACAGAGCTCTAACCTTCCCGTCACTACCCTCCTCTGGTCGCATCACAGCGGGTACTTGTCCCACCACTGTGGAGACCAGGAGGGTGGACCCGGAAGGGAGCTGACTTGTGCGTGACCATGGCAATCCAGTGCTGGCAGGTAGCCTTCATGCTGCCAAGTATTTTTCAGTGTTCTCCCCCCTGCAGGAAAGAACTTGCAATGACACCAATGGGAGGAGCGCGCACACTTCCGCTTGCACGACTCCTGGCGTCTGCCTCCTCCGGCCCCTCTTTCTTGTAGTGACAGTGCGCTACCCACCAGTCACCACTAGGGGCTAGTCCCACACTGCCCACTGAAGTCCCCCCTCCCTGGAGAAGGAGAGCAGTCCTCCGGATGCTCAATCCTTCTCCCACCCTGCCAACCCCCGATGACCCATGCTTGTTCCCGAACATGGGTCACCGGCATGGCGCGAGGTAAGGTGACCAGCACCTCAGCTCTCAGTGCCACCAGGCCAGTATTCTCTAGCTTTAAACTTACAGGTTCTTGCAATTTTTCAGTTTGCATATTTGCAAAATTTAAGTTAAAAAATTCTAAAAATGTTGCTACTTTTAACTCAGGCCCCATAAAACCTAGAAATATGAAATATGGCACATATATCCATGTGGTATAGTGTTTTAATGTTAAACATATGGAGAAATGTTGATAAGTTGTTTTAAAATTAGATGGAAATAACTGAAATTTAGCAAATGTAAGTCAGTCCCCTTTAAAGTTGAAGACCTAAAACATGGTACACATACTGTACCCATGTGTTGCATTTCCTGGAATCTTGAAATCTTCCTGGGTCGCACCTGTAAATAGGCACTTGGTTGTCTAGTGTGCTTACCTGGTAAACAAAAGCAAATAAATGAATGGAAACAGTTGGTTAAAAACGTTTTAGATTAGATGGAAATAACAGAAAATTAAATTTTGTTGAGATGTTAGACCACCTGCTCAGCCCCTTCATAAGGTAGGAGTCTGCAGCGTGGCACACCTAAACATGTGCACCTGAGAAGTTAGGTAACATTTGGATATTTTCTTTTAAAGTTAGACTGAAGTAACTTAAATCCAACTTTCTGTGGAATTTTGCAGAATTTATGTGGAAATTCCATGAAATTTAATGGAATGGAGTAGTAATTCTACTTGACTTCTATAAGTGGAATTTTATATTCTATACAAATCTATGCAGATCTGAGAACAGATGAAGTAGTTAAGGGCATTGCGGAAGGAATGAAGGGCCATGAATGCCCAGGCTAAGGCTGGTCTAGAAGATGGGGTAGTGCAGGGGTTCAATGGAAATAATAAATTATTTTTTTTCAATACAAAGGGAACAAAAGAAGAGTCAGGGATAAGAT
This sequence comes from Neoceratodus forsteri, assembly GCA_016271365.2. Classification (NCBI taxonomy): domain Eukaryota; kingdom Metazoa; phylum Chordata; order Ceratodontiformes; family Ceratodontidae; genus Neoceratodus; species Neoceratodus forsteri. The sequence goes on from JADMNL010000027.1 coordinate 13,833,729, forward strand.
GTGACCTCGGGAGGGGAACAGTTAGCAAGGCAGGGGGACAGTAGAACCCCCAAATAATTACTTTGTCACCATACAGCAAGGAAGTCAGGGGGCACAGCCAGCTGGGGTGGAAATTATAGGGGAAATGCTATCTGAACAGGAAGCAGTGCTGATCATGTCAGATTAACACATAAACATAAACTCCCACTGTCAGCGGAAAAAGGACCTTTCACCCATCATGTTATCCTATTCCCACCTAATCCATGTTTTGAATGAGAGCAGTGCTCCCAAATTGGGCAGAGCATTTTCTTCTAGTCCACCCTCATTTTCCCTGCATCTTCCCTGTGAAACTGGGATAAAATTCCTGCAGAGTTTTCTGTATGCACAAACCGATGTAAGTACACAATTGGTTTTGTTATACCTGTCAGTAAAATCACTATTACACATGTTAAGGCTGTTTTATGTGTTCTTATTTATTTTATATTTTAAAAATCACCAAAAACATGTCACATAACTATGCTACAACTACAAGATCTTTAAAAGTAACACTATAAGAAAAATAATGGAGGGGGAAAAAACATGGGACAGGAGGGCTTCAAACATTGACGGTAAACAGTGATATAAATAGAGTAAAAGGCATGCATGGAAATAAATATAAATGTATATAATGGACATCTGAGCAGTGTGCAAATGTATTTAGAAAGTCTATCCAATAGGCATTTGCACTGTGCCACCTTAGCATGCGTCATCACTTTTGTAGTATTCTATCACGGTCTTGTTTAGTTTAAATTTAAAGCAGTTATCTTCCATTTTATTGGACACATGCAACAATGCTTTGTGTGTTTCCCATCATGCAGCTTCTGTCCTTTGTTTTGATGTGGTTGACGTCACTAAATAATCGCTCCACCTCTGCTTTTCCATTGGGCAGGATTACAGGTGCATATGGAAGCCTACCAAGTAGTGAGAACCTTCGGTGGCTTGGATTGTTAGGAGTCTTCAGGTTTCTGATGTACTGCCAGTATTCACCAATTGGCAGTGCAGTCTTTTCTTCAGAGAAGGTCATCATTCCATATTCTAATGTTTCAACATCAACGTTGTTCCCTGAAACCATCACTGGTATCACCAATGCTGGAGAACCTGTCTGTCAAAGTCTTGAATTTTGCACTTGAGGCATGCTGTTTCTCTGAGTTCAGTGTTTCCAAATGTTTATACAGTAAGTTGTAGTGAGCAAACAGTACTGAACCAGCATGCAGTTAAATTTCCATTACCCCCAGCCAGTGCCTAAGCCCATATTTTGCTTATGTACTTATTTAGGTCTTTCCCACCATCACATGCAAACAAAGATCATATTTTTTCAATAAAATGTTTTCTTGCCCAAAAAATGTTGTTATTGTGTTCTTTTTTAAAAATGCCACCTGCTTCCCACCGTGATTATTATTTGGCTTAGCGGACATAAAGCACTAGTCGCTGATCAAACAGACTATTAATTGCTGAGATTTTTTCGGACTTGTAAGCATAACAGTCACATCACAACCTCTGAAATGCATACTTATAAACATGCTGTTACTCATGCAAATGTACACTCCCTCACTAATGCATACAATCAACAAACTGCTCTGTTTCCTCTTCTCTTGGCTTTCTCTTTGATTGGCACTGGAGTGAAGGAACAGACAGGCAAGATATCAGAGACTGAGACACAGTGATTTTGTGCATGATGTTCCAACAGGATTTTGAGCTGGGTACTGGGTGACTTACAATGTCACTGTCACCCAGTACCCCACTGAAAATCCCACAGAAGCATGCATATGATCATGTTGACTCGATCGTGGACATCTTGCCTGCCTGCTGCTTCATTCTGACACCAATCAAGGAAAGATGCAAAAAAAAAAAAGAAGGTGCACGAGGGGTGCCTTAAAAAACTGATGGTACCAACCCAATGGAAAACCTATCCACATTTGACGGGTGGGTGAGTGCTGGTTTCAAACCCTGAAACATAAATTTATTTACTCTTCATAGAAACATAGAATTTGACGGCAGATAAGGACCGCTTGGCCCACCCAGTCTGCACATTTCCCTACCTAATGGATAAGCTGCAGATCCTAGTTAACCAGCAGCCTACTTCTTTCTACCCCCAACCCCTAGAATTGCCTCATGGCTGTCCAAATCATGCTTGAATTCAACCACTGTTTTTGACTCCACAACCTCCTCTGGAAGGCCATTCCATGCATCCACAACCCTCTCTATGACAAAATACTTCCTTACATTACCTCTGAGCCACCCCCCTTATCTTCAAATTGTGCCCCCTTGTTCTTGCATACCTCTTTTTTTGAAAGATGCTACCCTCTTGGACTTTGTTGATTCCCTTGAGGTACTTGAAAGTTTCTATCATGTCCCCCCTCTCTCCCTCCTTTCCTCGAGGCTATACATATTAAGCTCCTTTAGTCTCTCTTCATATGTCTTCCAGTGCAGACCCAGCACCATTTTAGTTGCCCTCCTCTCTACAGCTTCCATCTGGTCTATGTCCTTGCGGAGATTGGGTCTCCAGAACTGCACCCAGTACTCCAGATGGGGTCTCACCAGCTGTCTGTACAGAGGGATAACAGTTTCCTGTTTTCTACTGGTGATGCCTCTCCCTATGCATCCCAGTATCCCCCCAGCCCTCCTTACTGCCCTCTCACATTGCTTGCCCATCTTTAAGTCATCTGATATGACTACCCCCAGGTCCCTTTCCATTTTTGTTGTTGTTAGTATCTCAACCCCATTGTGTACTCTTCCCCTGGGTTTCTGTTTCCCAGGTGCATTACCTTGCACTTCTTAGCATTAAATCTAAGCTGCCATACATTTGACCATTCCTCTAACCTTGCCAAGTCCCTTCTCATCCTTTCCACCCCACCCTGTACATCAACTCTGTTGCAGATCTTTGTGTCATCTGCAAAGAGACATACTTTTCCTTCCAGTCCCTCTGCAATGTCACTTACAAAGACATTGAAGAGGACCGGTCCTAATACTGAACCCTGCGGCACCCCACTAGTAACCCCCGTTCTTCAGAGTGGACTCCATTTACTATTACTCTCTGTGTCCTATTCTCCAGCCAAATCTTTACCCAGGCTATCATCTTGGGACCCACTCCCAGGCTGGCTAACTTGTATTTTAATCTTTTGTGTGGGACTGAGTCAAATGCCTTGCTAAAGTCTAGGTAGGCTATGTCCACAGCCCCTCCCTGATCTACTACTTTTGTCACCCAGTCAAAGAAATCTATTAGATTCGTCTGGCATGACCTTCCCGCTGTGAATCCATGCTGCTTTGGGTCCTGTGCCTGGCCTCTAGGTACTCGACAATTCTTTCCTTCAGAAGTGATTCCATAATTTTCCCTATCACTGAGGTTAAACTAACAGGTCTGTAGTTTCCTGCTTCTGCCCTGCTCCCACTTTTGTGAAGGGGAATCACATCTGCCATCCTCCAGTCCTCAGGTGCCACCCCATCCTCTCATGATTTGTTAAAGAGGGTAGTCAGTGGTGTCACCTTATTATATTTGTCTTCCTCACCACCCCCTCAGATACATCTGGAAATGAGCTGTTACTAGCTCAGTACATCTTTCATGGTTAAATGTCTGAAATAAATAATATCTATCTATCTAGCTATCTGTCTGTCTGTCTGTCTATCTATCAATCTATCTATCTATCTATCTATCTGCCTATCTGCCTATCTATCTAATATAGAGATAGCTAGATAGATAGATAGATAGACAGACAGACAGACAAACAGAAAGACAGACAGACAGGTAGATAGACAGATAAGTAGACAGGTAGATAGATGTGCATGAATCTTATAGAGCCACTGCTAGTGCCTGTGCCTGCCTGTAACTGGCCTGCCCCTCTACGAGCCCTTCGCCCATCTTGCTGTACTTATCACCTGGTGCCCCAGTTGACTGAGGTTGCTTGGGGCTCTTTTCCTTTTACTGCACTTGCACTTACCCCTACCCTTGCACTTGTCTATGGGTTGGTCCTGAATAGTATTTAGTAATTCTCCCCTAACCCCTCTAATTTTCTCCTCATTCCCCACCTGAGTTTCTCCACCCTCGTTCCCATTGCCCCCCTACCTATCCCTTTTATTAGACAATGCCTGCCGCCTGGCTGCTGCTCTAAATGTTCCTTTTTCTCCTTGTCCTGTATTTGTTCATCGTTCTTTCTCTAAGTGTTGTTCCCAGGAATAGAATATCATTGTTGATAATAATTTGGTACCTAGTCTCCAGTACAAGAACCCGTTCTTGGCCACAGCATATTATATCCTGTTATTGTATCCCGGAATGTTCAACACTTTGTACCTTTTCGTGCTTATGTAATTACCATTCACAAAATGTTGTATTCTACTATTGTATTGGTCATGTATTTTTCTCTGGTGTGGAACCTTTGGAAAAGAGCATTTTGCTCAAAGGTTTGCTTCCAAAAAAATTAAATAAAAAAAATTAAATTAAATTAAATTTTTTTTAAAGTCCCCTAACTTTATTTTTTCATGTCCCAACCACCCCTACTCACCCTAACATAGAAGCCCCCCATCCCCCCCCCACACAGTGTCTGCACCTTGATCGTGCCCTATTCCCTCAGCACCCACAACATTGTAATATTAAACTGCCTTGGCTAGCTTAAGACATCCTTGTGTTTAACGCAAACCAGTGCTTGTATCTGATGAAAATGACGGTCAGGTGTGGAGACTGGCAGTTTGTGCCACTCATCTGTTGTGGGGTAAAACATTTAAATTACAATATTGTGGGTGCTGGGGAAGAAGGGTGGGACCAGGGTGCAGACAGCAGGTGGGAGGGTTGGTGGTAGCAAATTGGGGGGAGGTGGTTTATTATTTAAATGGAAACAAATAGTAATTCCCAAATACAAATAGCCGCCTATTGAGGAAGGGCTCTTGAAAGAGCCCCTCTATTCAGCCGTTGAACACCACTACTCAGGACAGTAATGGCCATTTCTTTTCACCTGCAGCCTATGTTCTGCATTGGCAGCTACAAGAGTAGCGCCATGCCTATACAACAGCAAGCTCAGACTGGGCTGAAATTCAGCTCCAAGCACAATACGAAGGAGCCCACAAACAAACCAGCTCACCTGAGAAGTGGCACAGAGTATGCAGTCTGATGATGCGGTCTCAATCCTTGGCACAAAAATCAGACTGAGAACTGTTGCACCAGCCCCACATTGCTCCCACAGCCAGCCTGCATGTCTTCCATATTCACATTTACCTTCTAAATACCAACAGCTTAATCTGGTTCAAGGTCAGCTGACATTCATCTGTATCCCCCTCCCCCGGGTCGTGCCTGAAAATAGGCAGGATTTGTCTAGTGCACTTACCCGGTCAACAAAAACTAAATAAAAATAAAAAATTAATTTCCAAATAAAGCAACTGCATGCCAGCAACTACTATTGCTGCCTGTCTAGCACACGGATCCACTCACCAACACAAACATAACATACAGTCTTTGTGCAGTGCAGTAACCCCTTCCCCCCCCCCAAACAAGCAGCTGCGCATCAGGAATCATGACTGACTAGAGGCCACATCTTCCAGACTAGAAGCTTAACATTCAAAAATCTGCGGGAGACCCCCACCTCAAACACCTAATGTAACTAAAATAAACTAAATGCCCTATTATATTATCATGTAGTGCAATACTGTGCATTTTGATTTCTGGTCACACGGCTCTATGCACCTGTATCACTCCCAATTAACACAGATCAGGTTTCATTTTTTTGTTGGTTTGTTTGGTTTGCGTTTTTGTTTGTTTTTTATGGGCACACTTTGAGTGATTCTGTTCACTGGTATGCTTATGTGCACCAAAGAAAATATTGCCTATTTTTTTTTACTTAATTAACCTCTAGGCTGTGGCCCCCCTGCTTAACTTGATAAGACCTATTTGTGGTTGAAGATTTATTTTAATTCATTATTGCGATTTTAAGAGCTCAGATTATTGTTGGATTATGTTTTATTTATTATATTTGTAAGTACTGTAAGGCACCTTGAATTTAAGAAAGGCGATACAAATAACGTTTTATTATTATTATTATAACCACCACCACCCCCCTCCCCCTTAGCTCCTGTGCACCAAGCACTTTGCCAGGCCCAGACTAACTTTTACCCCAAAAATTAATTGCCTGATTTTTTTTTTCTTTTATATTTAGTAAACTAAAGCTCTAGTGGATTGGTCAAATTAAATAGGGACAAAAAGTGCTGTTTTTATTAGTTGTGAGACCCATCAACACAGCTATGTTTATATTATGTGCACCAACAATTTTTGCTCAAATGTTTTTTTTTAATGCTGACCAGGTCCAGATCTTTGTTTCATGATCTTGCTAAGAAACACCTAGACAGGGTTTGGGGTTCAGCAATAGCTGTTCTTGCCATTTAAGTAAAGCTCCCCCCAGCACCTGCACCGCTGTGTCCGACTCACTCAGATTCTCAAATTCACAAATTAAGTTATTTTTTACTAATCTGTCAGGGAGTTTCTTGATCTGTTGGTCCTTTCTGCTCCAGCTTGTCTTGACTGCTGACGTGATGCTTCACCTGGTACCGATGTGTTTTCAGTGTGACTGAATTGTGTTTGTTCAAGCAGCTCTGGGATGCTGATGGGACCATGTAGTAGACCAGGTACCTTCATTCAGCAGGCTGCAGCTTTTTGGGCAGTGGAGATCTCAGCAAGTTTATTATCATGAAGGCTGGGCAGGAAAGAGACCAAATACTAGAATGCTGCTTTTTTTTATTCTCCCCTACATGAAATGCAGGCTCCAGCAACCAATGGAGTGGGTCTTTCTAGCATGGTTCCCACACAAGAACCAATTGGGAGGGTTAAGTCTTGATCTCAGTGGCCACGAGAGTCTCGGCAGTCATTTTTCCACAGCATGCCGTAATTTTCCCTGATATTTATAAAAAAAAAGTTTTCTTTCTGTAGGCAATATTTGTTGTTAGATTGCCCTAAACTACATGAATCCCTGTAGATCTGGGAGCACTGTGAGAGAGCCCAAGAGGATATTTACTCTCCCCTTTCCTCTTCCTTTTCTGATGCATTCTTTACCAAGCCCTTGTATCTGTCATACCTTTATGTAAATACCACACCCTACTGATTTCATACAGACCACCTAATCTGGCATCTTATTTTACCCCTCCACCACCATCTCAGTGCAAAAGTACTTCCTGGTATGTCTTTTAACCCCCCACACCAGCTTCTTGGAGTTGCCCCTGATGTTTGTGGCCCCACTCATTTGGAACAATTCTCTGCAATCCACTTTATTTACCCCGTGGAGGTATTTGCATGTTTCAGTCATGTCCCCCTTGTTCCCTTCTCACTTTAATCATGTACATGTTCAGATCTATCAGCCTCTCTTTATGCATCCTGTCCTGCTGTCCATGAAAAGACATATCTTGCCTTGAATCCCTGCCCTTATGTCTCAGATAAAGATGTTGAAGAGGGCCAGTACCCAGACCAATACCTGTGGCACCCCACTAGTGACCCCCTGACCCCCCAAAACTCCCCATTTATTACCACCCTCTGAGTCCTGTCACTTAACCAGTTCCTGTCTATAGTACCTACTAATTTTATCCCCTACCCTGAGGTCCTGGATGCTCTTAACTATAACCTGAGGTCTTGCATGTTCTTAATCATACCCTGAGGTCCACCATGTTCTTAACCAACCACTCATGTGGGACAGAACTGAAGGCTTTACTGATGTCAAGGTACAGTATGACCACCACCTGTCCCTTGTCCAGTGCCTTTATCACCAAATCGAGGAAATCATTCTTGTTTGCGTGACACTCCATGTGCTTTAAATGAATCCCAAGCATACAGCAAGCCAATCCAATCTTATATATGGCTCAGAATGTGCCTCTCTCAGTAATCCATAGAGCAAGAGAGCATTTAACAAGGAAACTGCTGTGCTTCCCTCTCTATAGCACACAAAGGAACAGTATTTTAGTAACTGCACACCCTAATGAAGAGGCTTCTCCTCTAGATGTTGGTATTGAACAGCAGTACAGTAAACTCTTCCAGATGTGACAAATGAAATAGGATACTGAACTGTTCGGTGACTGAGTACTTGCTTCCAGCATCCCAATTGCCTAACTGTAAATGCCTCTGGAGCTAGTCAGACAAAAACACATAAAAATATAGAGTAATACATGGAGAGGGTTCCATGTCATAATAATGATTGAGAAACAGCGATCGCTATTATGTCGAGTGTACATCGCCAAAAATCAATTCCGGCGATGCACACTCGCAGCACAGAAAAAAGGCACCCAAGACATATAGGTTTCATTTTTAATGTAGGGGCTGTGCCCCAGCACCCCCCTACTTAAGAATTCTCAACTCCAGGGGGGTGAATATTGGAGGGGTGCAAAACTTGGTTCAAATACATGCCACCAGGCAGCAAACAAAAACCCCATACCACGCCGGACCAGAACCCGGTACCCCATACCTCCCAGATGACTACCCACCCCATGATGCCAGTGATCCAGCTCAGCAGCTGTTCACCACAACCCCTCCCACATGCCATCCCCCTACCTCTCCCACCCGGGGTGCATGCATGCGTGTATACCTGCTAGTTCCTGTTGCAGTTTTCACCAACCGCAGTATCCGGTCACCCTCCTCCCTCAGTAGCCATGATCAGTCACCGACATTGAGTTGTCATTTTTCTAGGTGCTCAATCTTGATTGCTATGGTCATGGGCTACCCATGGGGAAGAGTGCATAACGAGCATTTTTGGCACACCCCAGGTGTGGAATGCTTCATAAACCCCAAGGGCAAAGCCCAAGGGGTTTATCAAAGCATCCCACACCAAATGTGCATACAATTCAAGTTTGCACTCCTATCCATGTGTTTTCTGTAATTGCTTGGGACTGTTTTTACTGGCACTGGATCCAAACAGCACTGACAACAATAGCATCAGCACAGTGCATGCAGCAAAAATGGTGCTGATTCTTTTTTTGCATGGAGCTCTGACCCCCGACCCCCCATCTTTAGGATTCTCACTCTGAGGGGGAGCAGATCCCGGGCAAAGTTAAAATTCTCGGGGCCATTACAGCCCCATGTAAAAAAAAAATCCAAGTCCCAAGATGTGCTAAAAGGTTGAAGACCAGGATTAGAACTCTGATCTCCACTGCTGCTGGGTGAGCTGCTCGATGCCCTAGCCCTCCACACCACAGGAGTAGCTCAGCCAGCCTCCTGACTCCTGGTGTTCTTATTATTGTTCAGCACCCCGGACAGTGACTGGGATCATGCTTATGGCAAGCGCTGTCAATTCCCCCTCACTGTCCATGAGCGTGCTTACCTGACTAGCGCTGTATAGTGTGGCGCTATTCCAGTAGCGCTCACTTGATGAGGTACCGTTTCTACCAACCTCAGTAAGTGTGATGAAGAGAGAATTGTAAAAACTGTGTGCCTGAGTTTTATTTCATTCTAAACTGTTTACAGGCAGATGAGCAAACAATGGAAAACATGTATTAGATGATATTTGTTACATTTTCCAGTGCTTAAATTATTAAATTTTCTTTTTAGCAAAGAACAGGATTGCTATAACTGACCTTATGCTGAGAACAGCAATGTGTGCTGAAAATGGCAACTATTGAATCTGCAAAGAACATTTGAGTTTTTTAATGCTGAAACGAGTAAATAACCCAAAAACTAGTAATTAAAGTATTTAAAAAGTATTTAGGTGAGAGACTGCAAGTTTTATGCAGGTCCCATCCAAGGTCAGAGAAGTTTTGGTAATTGGGTGTAGAGTGCAAAGTTCACTGTTGTTCGCATGGAGAGAAGACAGAGAGGCCATTTTAGTTTCAGTGGCAGGGGCCGAGTGTTAGTGTGAAGTGATGTTTTCAGCTGATTTTTTAATCTACTGAAACTGTGATGTTATTATCTGTGGGGAAAGTGACTGTGTGTGTTTTGATTGACAACTGACGGCACTTGAAGAGACAGTGCCGCATGTGAGTGAGGGCAAGCTGTGAGGCTCAGAAGCTGATGTGTGTTGGCTGTTATAAACCACAGGTTATAACAGTGAATTATAACCAGCTTCAGCAATGTATAAAAATGGCTCCCAGTTATTACACAATAATAATAATCATCATAATAATATTACCACAGTGAACTGTAGTTGTTATTAAACAATATTATTAATACTGTGAACAGTAGCTGTTATTAAACAGTACTATAACACTGTGAACAATATGCGCTATTAAACAGTATTATTAACACTGTGAATAGTAATTGTTTTTAAAAAGTATTATTGTTATGAAATATAATTATTAAACATGTTTAATGCTTTAAATAGTAATTATTATTAAACAGTATTATTAACACCATGAACAGTACTTGTTCTTAAACAGTATTATAAACACTGTGAACATTATTATTGAACTAAATTATTACTTCTACTGTAAACAATAATTGTTATGAAACAGTATAATTAACACTGTAAACAGTAATTTTTTAGTAAACAGCATTACTGGCACAGTGAACAGTAATTATTATTAAATATAATTATTACTACTGTGAACAGTAATTGTTAATAAACAGTATTATTAACACTGTGAACACTAATTGTTATCAAACAGTAATATTAACACAGGAAGCAGTAATTATAATTAAGCAGTATTATTGACACTGTGAACAGTACTTGTTATTAAACAGTATTATTAACACTGTGAAAAGTAATTGTTAATAAACAGTATTATTAACACTGTGAACAGTAATTGTTAATAAACAGTATTATTAACACTGTGAACAGTAATTGTTATCAAACAGTAATATTAACACAGGAAGCAGTAATTATAATTAAGCAGTATTATTGACACTGTGAAAAGTAATTGTTAATAAACAGTATTATTAACACTGTGAACAGTAATTGTTAATAGACAGTATTAACACTGTGAACAGTAATTGTTAATAAACAGTATTATTAACACTGTGAACAGTAATTGTTATCAAACAGTAATATTACAGGAAGCAGTAATTATAATTAAGCAGTATTATTGACACTGTGAACAGTAATTGTTATTAAACAGTATTATTGACACTGTGAACAGTACTTGTTATTAAACAGTATTATTAACACCCTGAATATTAATGCCCAGCACTGCTGCACACCCGTGTGCATCCGGGTAACACCATAACAAGAAGACCATATATAATATTCTGGGCTCTGAATGGTTTACTGGGGACAGAGATGTAACAGAACAAAGGAAAGAAGTAAATGGTCAGCACTGGGCAGAACTTGTGGGTCTTTTGTGGCTCACTGGGGTGTACTACAGTAACTCTGCACTGACTGCAGATGTGGTGCCCACTCCATGCTCCTTGGTTGTCACTTCCACTACCATCTCCTTTAGGAGCTATCATGACATGGTCCAGTACTCCTCTTCTATGTCAATAATGGGTAACTGCTCAGTCTGATGGACCTGAGTAGCTACTCCAGGGATATGCTCTAAAGGTGCCCAGGGTGACTGTGTTCTTGTATGTTTCAGGGTATGATATGAGGGGCCATTACATACAGTGGATCCCACCAGGATGCAACACAATATTGTAACATTTTGAAGCAGATTTACTGCAGGAAACAATAGCAGATAATCTCTCTTCCCAGGCAGTAACCTTAGACACTGCGTTTCATCCAGGTGGGCTCCACTATACATAGCAGCCCCAACCTCCAGGGGTATGCTATAATCCCCGGTTCGCACCTGGAAACAAGCTTTTGCTCAGCGTGCCTTTCCCAGTTACCAAATTGTAAATAAACAAACAAACCTGCACTCCATCCTTCTTCCCCCTGTCAACCACAGCACAGTACCATCAACTTGTGCCCCCCACCCCCAGGACAGTCTATATGGCAGTTCTAGAGTACGGCAGTGATTGTGTGGGCATACTTTGTCTGAGGGCTATTTCCAGGCATCAAAACATGCAGCATTTCATGACTGCAAAGGGGATATGTCATTAATAAGGTCACATTACCTATGCTAATGTATTCGCACATGCAATTTCATGCTGATTTGCATGATTTGCTGATTAGCATATGGCTGGCTGAATTTACTTCAGTGCAACTGCAGAGGTTGTGCATACCATTTTGGCAGTTGATTTAGCACTGCATGTTCAGCAAAGGACATTGCAATAGCAGCAGTGGTCAAATGTTGCAGTGCTATGCAACAGCTGTGTGGTCCCCAAAAATGTCCTGAAAGGGATACATTAAACAGTATATCCACACATCAGTACCCTGCCTGCATATCTACTAATTATACGCTAGGGTATTTGGAAGGTTGACAGAAGACTTATATGCGTGCAAAACCATGATTAATTTATTTACAGAGCTATTAAACACCACCACAAGAAATAAATCCCATCCAAATGTCTAGGCTTGCAGTGTCACCTCTTATGGAGTTCGAACCCCATTACACAGCTCATCCACACACCCCCACGGGGGTGCAGTAAAGCAGGATGGACGGCCCAGCCACAGCAGTCAGCTTTATATCCCTTAGGCCACTGCTGCCATGACACTGTACCAGCAGTCCCAGAAAAAACAATACAGTGATTGTACAGTATCTTTAACATAAACTGCATCCAATTCACAGTGAAAATATAAACAAACATAAAAAAAACCTACAAAGTAGAATTATGCAAATTTGGAAAAGGTAATTAATATATAATACACAGACATTTCTCACTGTACATGCAATATTAGTATACAGTACACAGACATTATACATTGCAGATGCAATATTAGTATACATTACAATACAAAGACATCGTGCAGATGCACTAATGGGCCCAGATATTCAAACTGCGCCAGTCTGAGGTGCAAGCCCCTGCGCCGCTCAAAATAGTTGCGTAGGGGTGTGGCCGGGGTGATATTCAAAGGAGTTGCGCTGTTGAGCAACTCTTCGAATATCACGAGCTCTAACACTAGCATGGCCAGTGGAACTTGCGCTACGCAAGTTGCCAGAGTTGAAGCATTAAACTTGCGGTGGCATAAGTACCATTGCGCCATGCGCAAATTTCCGATATTCAAAAGTGACATGCAAATGGGGCCATAATTTATGCAAAGGCGCGAGGGCATTTGCATCTATTTAAGGCCCCATTTGCATGCCATTTGCATGTAGGTCGCCGATCCCCGAGGACTTGCTCTGGCCACCCTGCCAGGCAGCAGCCGTCGAGGACCGACGCCTAATACAGCCGATCGCAGAGCATCACAGTTATGACACCCCCACACATCTCCCACAGCCCGATCGTGGGCAGAACCTATATGACCCCCAATGCCCGATCAGGCAGAATGTAACCCTCCCCAACCCGAATAACTCCCTGGTGGTCCAGTGGACCATAAAGCCCGATCGCGGGCAGAATGTCAACACAACCCCCAAACATCTCCCTGGTGTCTAGTGTCCCCCCACCCACCCACATGAACCCCTCCACCTCGCTCCCCAGCAGCGGAGGCGACAACATCTCACCGCCTGCCACCCGCCCGCCCGACTGACTGTCGGTAGGGCTGCACGCCCGATGGTGCAGAGCTACAGTTCACAAATCTGGACTGTCATGTACGGCGTGGGCTGCACGCCATTGGCTGTAGCTCTGCACTATCTGGCGGCAGCCCTACCGGACAGTCAGTCGGGCGGGCGGCGGGGTGGCAGGCGGGTGAGATGTTGTCGCCTACCGGGCCGCGGGGAGCGGGGTGGGAGGGGCTTGTGGGTGGGTGGGTGGGGATTACTAGGACACCAGGGAGATGTTTGGGGTTGTGCCAGACATTCTGCCCGCGATCGGCTTTACGTCCACTGGACCACCAGGGAGTTATTCGGTTGGGGAGGGTTACATTCTGCCCGCCGATCGGGCACTGGGGTTCAGGTTCTGCCCGCGATCGGGCTGTGGGAGATGTGTGTGGGGGTTCATGTATTTGTACTGCTCCGCTGATCGGGCTGTGGGAGATGTGGTGTGTGTGGGGGTTCATGTACTTTGTACTGCCCGCGATCGGGCTGTGGGAGATGTGAGGGGTTTCATGTAACTCTGATGCCGCGATCGGGCTGGTGGAGGCACAGGGACGCGAGCTGGGGACCAGCCAGGGTGGCAGCTGCTGTGTTGCGCCCTGCAATACAGCAGCTCACCTGTGGGTGGCCCTCAACTGATCCTTTTTTGGCTCAAGGTTGTGCAGGCGCGGGTTGGGGTTGCAGTGCACAACTCTGCACAACCCGACTGAATATCAGGTTGCACAGGTTATGCATGGTTCTCCCCTCCTGTTGAGCATGCATTCATTTGCATTGCTCTTTTGCGCAACCTGTTGCCAGTGGAGCAACTGCCTCCTGCTGAATATCGCAGAATGGCGCAATGTAGGACTTGCGCATGCGCAACCCTGTTGCGCATGGAGCAACCCTTTTGAATATCTGGGCCATAGTATACAATTCACAGATATTTTATATTACTTATGCACTATTAGGATACAATACACATAAATTTTAAATTGCAGGTACAATACACAATACACAGACATTTTACGTTGCATATACAGTACAATATTAGGATAAAATACACATACATTTTACACTGGAGGTGCAATATTAAGATATTAACATTTTACATTGCAGATGCTATATTAGGACACAATACATAGACATTTTACACACGAACATACGAAGATGCCAGAAGATAGACGCCACACAGTCTAGCAAGTCTGCCCGAGTGTGCAGCTCTCAGTTTTTAATAACAATGCTGTCCCCACAACCCCCCATCTTTCCCCCAAATAAACTGTCTATGTTACTACTACTCTCCCCTTCCCCATTCTGATTTTTCCCATGACCCTGTCCCAGCCCCTCTCAAAATCCTCCTACTGATGTTTGTGTTATCAGATCTGCAGGCAGAGCATTCCATGGTGTCACCACCCTCTCTGTGAGAAAGTGCCTCCTCATCTCCCCCCAATTTCTGACCAAGCCCTTTTGTGATCCCTTCCTTTCTATACTTGAACAGGCCCTCCTGGTTAACCCTGTTTATGCCCTTCAAGTATTCGAAGGGCTCAATCATGTCTCCCCTATCTCTCCTGTCCTCCAGGGAGTACATATTTAGCCTCTGTAGTCTCTCCTCATAGGGCCTTTCCCTCATCCCCCTTAGCATCCTGGTTGACCTTCTTTGCACTCCATCCAGCAGCCTGATGTCCCTTTTTTTTTTTTTAATTTTCTTTTTTAATTCACGCCCTGCGTCTGCCATCTGCTCCGGTCACGGACTTCAGGATCCCCGGCCACCGGATATCGCCGACTCCCCACGGTCATCCCTGGCTTGCCCCCCAGAGAGCGGGGCCGCGGCTCTGAACCTCCAGCTTATCGGACCGCGGAACTAGTGACTAGTTGGGGGAACGGCTCCGGTGGCCAATCAGGGCATTCCTGGAGCAGAGCATCATATAGACGCTGGGCGTGGGCTTTTCTCCCTTTTCTCCCTTTTCTCTAGAAGGCAGGGCGTGCAATGCCGCCAGTGTCCACCCGCCTCCCCATGTCGGCGTCAGCTGCGTGGAACTCGGTCTCCACCAGGGGTCCCCAGCGCACCGAGGGCCACCGCACCCTCCCCGAGGGTAGGAGAGCTGCCCATTGACGCGATTCCTACTCCCTCGTCGCTCCTCCGACGACCCGGATCCGTTCCCGAACCCGGGTCGCCGGCATCGCAAGCGGAAATCCCACCTCTGCGCCGACGGGCTGGCCCCTGATGTCCCTTTTTAAGAAGGGGCACCAGAACTGCACACAGTATTCCAAGTGCAGCCTCACCAGTGCCCTGTACAGTGGCAGTATCACCTCTTCACTCCTTGAGGTGATTCCCCTTGCTCTACACCCCAGAATCATGTTGTCCTTCACTGCCACCTTCCTACATTGTGCAGAGTAATTCATGTGGCCTGTGATCAGCACACACAGATCTTTTTTGTCAGTAGATACCAATAACTACAACCCCCCAGCTGATAACTGAATCCAGGATTCTTGTTTCCAAAGTGTATAATCCTGCACTTCTTCGCGTTGAAGCACAACTGCCAGGTGCATGACCATCTCTCCAGTGCCTCTAGGTCTTTCTGTAGTCCCTTCCCCCCTCCTCCCGATCCACCATTGCTCCCAGTTTGGTGTCATCAGCAAACAGGCTTCTGACTCTTAATCCTATCTGCCATGTACATTACAGATACAATATAAAAATACACTACACAGATGTTTACACTGCTGATGGATCATTAGGATACAATACACAGACATTTACATTAGAGATGCAATATTAACATATAATACACAGGCCTTTCACATTGTAGGTACAACACTAGTATAAAATGCACAGGCATTTGACATTGGAGATACAATATAAAGTATACAATACACAGACATTTTACATTGCAGATGCAATAGTAACATATAATACACAAGCTTTTTACATTGTAGGTACAACACTAATATAAAATACACAGCCACTTGACATTGGAGATAAAATATTAAGTATACAATACACAGACATTTTACATTGCAGAGGCAATATTAGTATACAATACAAAGACATTTTACACACTGCAGATGTAATATTAGTATACAAACACATACATTTTACATTGCAGCTGTAATATTAGTATACAATAAACAGATCTTTTACATTGTAGATACAATATTAGTATGCAATACACAGATATTTTACATTACATATATAGTATTAGAGAGAGGGTAGAGCCAGCATCATTTGATTTGTATATACTGTAGCTAAGTAGTCCATAAAAAGACACAAAATGGAATTTGCAGATAAAAATATATTGCAAATACAGCTACAGTACAGTCAGCGTTAAACTTCAACTGCAGTGAGATGCTAATTCATTGTTTAATAAGTTATTTTATGGTTGTTTTATGTTTTCATTATGAGTTTTTAAGGGTTGAATTTGTACATTAATGTAATGTGAAAAGGAAATTATATTTAAAGTATATCAGGATACTATTTGATGCAGAGAGACTGACAATTCATACCTACTTTACTGGAAAAATCACTGAAATACATCGTTTTATTTCATTGCTATTGAGTGCAGAAAATTGATTATTAACTCAGTAACAATGAAATTGCTTTAAAGTTTAATGCTGACTGCACTGTATAAATAAAGCAAGTAACATATTCCGAACAATGACAGGAGTAAGGCAATAATAGGCAATATCGGGCAGTGAAACATACTGAACAATAATGGAAGTTGAGCAGTAACAGACACTATCAGGCAGTGAAACATATTGAACAATGACAGAAGTTGAGCAGTAACAGGCTATGTCAGGCCATGACACATACTGAACAATAACAGAAGTTGCGCAATAACAGGCAATATCAGGCAGTAAAATATTACTGAACAATGACAGAAGTTGGAAACTAACAGGTAATGTCAGGCTGTGTAATATACTAAGCAATATTGGAAGATGGGTAGTAACAGGTTATGTCAGGCTGTGACACATACTGAACAATGATGGAAGTTGGGCAGAAACAGGTTATGTTAGGCTTTGACACACGCTGAGCAACAATGGCTGTTCGACAGTACGAGGTAATGCTAGGCTGTAACTCATAATAGAACAACAACAGATGGGTAGTAACAGGAAAATTTTAGGCTGTAACACATGCTGAACAATGACAGAATTTGGGCAGTAACAGGTAATGTTAAGCTGCGACACATACTGAACAATGATGAAAATTGGACAGCAAACAGGTAATGTTAGAATGAGAAACATACCTAACAATGATGTGACTGGGCAGTAACAGGTATTGTTAGGCAATGACATCCACTGAGCTATGACAGAAGTTGGACAGTAACAAGGTTAAGCTATAATGCACAGAACAGTGGAGGCAGCGGGGGAGTAGAAGGTAATATCAGGCTGTGACACATACTGAGCAATGGTGGAAGCTGAGCAGTAACAGGTAATGTTACGATGTGACATATCCTAAGCAATGACAGAAGTTAGGCAGCAATAGAATGGCAGGCAGTAATAGTCTACAATAAAGATAGATACCAGGCAGTAGTACATACTTCTGCTATAACTAGCGTTGAGACAATGTAGCTTCAAATACACTGCTGTAAGCTAGAAACTGAGGATAAGCTCAGAGGGTTAAGGAAGCATTACTCCACTCAAAGGATGGTTGTACTATGGGCAGAATGTCTCAGGAGGCAATGTAACTAAATTATACTGGGTACTTTAAGTGCTAAGTTCTTTTGAGAAGAATGATCTCACAGCATGTGGGTGGGCTCATACCTCTCAACAGTCCCTTATTTTGAGGAATGTCCCTCATTTTGTTGCTCAGAAGCCCTCCAGCCTGCATTGACCTAGTTCTGTTTCAAACTGTACACTGAGATTACGAAGCAGAAATTCAGCTGAACCTGTGCTGCTTAATCTACATGCAGCAAACTACAGGACCAGGATAGTGTAACTGGTCATGGTGTTTTGAAATTCATGGGTCTCACAATTTGCCACTTGTTCCCCACATCATGGCCCACATTTAGATGCTGAAAGTTTATTTGTGGGCTTGATGGACCACTGCTGTCCCTTCTCATACAACACCTTGCCAAGTAGGAATGGTAGTGTATTTGCCCTTTTATGTCACTGGGCTAGAATTTCAACTATCATTTGAGGGTTGTTGGTTTGGTGGTAACCCATCAAAATTGTGACTGCGGGACGGCGACCCATGACAACCACAAGGGAATCACAGCACCAACGTCTTTGCGTGACTGATGGTTCCCCCCATGCCCGAGTGGTGTCCCCCTCCAGAGTTAGAATCCTAAAGAAGGGGTGTGTGGGATGCAAAGCTCCCATGAGGAGGGTGCGGGGATCAAAGCCCTCCACAAAAAAACTTAGTATCCAAACTGGCCGCGTTGCGGGTATGATGCTCTTGTCACAGGTCGACATTTTGCAGTCGCGATTATGACATGGAACCATTGTTGGTTCAAACATAGCATTCTTTTATGGCTCATACATGGCTCTGAGGTACTAACTGAGGCTTGTGTGGCTGTCAAATGAGTGAGTATGCCTAATTAAGTCTTTTGCAGATACATTTTAAGTGCAGATCAGTAATACGACCCAGAAATCTTAAATATTGTGTGTCATGGAGTGGCAGCTATAATAATTTTTCAAGTATATATTTTTTTTTTACTTTGGTAAAGGGTGGAAGTCTTCTTGTCCCCATGAAAGGGAAAGGGACATTTTTAAATGTATTTGTTTTTTTGTTAGCTCTAAAAGAGATTTTAGAGGTTACAAACAGGTCGGTTTCTTATTATTCTTTTTCTTATCCCCCTTTTTCAATCCCACCCTATCCCATCCCCAGAAACCAGAGTCACTGCCCCCTTACCTTAGCCCAGAATGTGTGATGGGAACTGCTTTCACTATGAACACCAATACAACTTTTTGATTGGCCAGCAGGGGAATTCAAATGCTGGTTTGTGGCACCCTCCCTTCCATGGAGCTGAATACCTCTCCTTCATAACAGGGCCGACCCTTAGCTGTCACAAGTGTGCAGTTCCAGGGATCATCATGAATCAGCCTCTCCAACATGAGAACGCAATGTGCTGTTGCTATCGTGCTACTGTGCCAACCACAAAAAGGTCACATGAAATGGTCATTAAACTGCTTCCCTGGCTAAAGAGCTCGCCCCCCCCCCCCGCATACTTCGTAGCTCTTGGTTCCTGCAGCTACTAGTCTCTGGGCAGGACTTTCCAAATGATCTGTCTGAAATCTGTCCACCACTACTTTCAAAAGGGAAATCTAAATCTGTCCAAACTGTTAGACCGTCTATTACATGATCTAACTGCTTCCTAATTTCATATCCAAAAAAAGACATAATTGAGACGAAAAATGATGCAGATTGCTTTTGTTTCAATTTTTGACCACAAACTGTAACTTTTATGTTGCAAATAGTTGCATCGGCAACACTTTAAATTTACTTAACTACACTGTAGTTACATTGTACACTGTAACTACATTGCAACTGTAATGCAGTTACATGCAACAAACATGTAACTATAGTGTAATTACCCCTGTTGCTTGTAATTAATGACTACCTACCCCAAAGTTACATTGAAACTGATGGTGCTGACACAGCATGCCTTTGCATCTGCATAAGACTGTTTAGAGAATCCTTCCCTCTGTGTACAAAAACAACCAACTGGCATTAAGTGTGTCTTGTGAAGCAGCCATGATTTAATGTTCTAGTTGTTTTTTGTGAGATGTGACTTTGACACAGAACCTTTTTAATGAACCTCTTCAGGTACACAGTAGTTACTCATGCCTGTCTTTTTCAACTACAAATGTGGCCTTTTGTGAAAAATAAAGAGTGTAAAATAACCATGCACATATAGGGCTGGCTTTTTAAAAAGGTTAGACCCAGACACAAATGCATGCTAAGCCGTCTGCATCAGTTTGATTGTACCTGAGTAGTGTTGCAGCTATTTTCAAAAGATGCATCCATTTGCAACAAAAGAGTCAGAACTTGGATTAAAAAAAGTAGATACAAAAGTAAATTGTGTCATGTTTTGCCACAACTGTGTCTTTTTCTGGACAGTTAGACCATATAATAGGGTGTCTAAGCAGCGGTGGATAAGTGAGGAACAGTAATGGGAGTCTAATCGGGGAGTAGCAATCCTGGTTGTGACCCACTGTGAGCTGAGCTGTCTGTAGGCCCACTCACTAGTGTCCATGGCTGTTTATAAACTGTTTGTAATCTGCTGCAATCCATTTGCAAATATAGTACTCAGTCTAATACCTGCTTGTCCTACCTATTTCACCTGTCCATCAATCCCACTCCAGCAGTCAGCTGCAATGGCAGCCTCTGTGGGGGAGAAGCAGGGGTGGTGCATGCCCTTTAAAACCAGCTGGGGCCCAAACAGATAAGTGGGTGAGAAAGTGATGCAGGTGTAGGAACACTTACTCCATGTACTCCTTGCTGTGCAATTCTTTTATTTTAAGGGGGCAACACGGGTCTGCACAATTGCCATCATTTCATGCAACATAACACAGGGTCAGGTGATCCTTTTTTTCACTTTTATTGTTGGGAGTCATAATTTAGAAGGGTTGGTCACATTGACTGTCTTTGCACCCCAGGAACACACAATATTACAGGCTTTGGGTTGGTATGTGGGTATCTGAGGGAGAAATTTATTGCAGTGGCGTTTACCAGTGCATGGGAAGATGGTAAAATAGTACTGCCATGGTGTACAGCAATTGTAGCTATAGTGCCAGATAGAACAACAAACATGTTCGTGGTATACACAGTTTCATTGCCTGCCTACACCCCTAAGTCCAATCAAGAGTGAGAGTTCTGGTTTTGACCTTTTGTGAGCAGTGCTGTGGGCTGTCCCCCCAGTGTGTCCAGCACTTTTTGTGAATAGTTTGTTGTTTCCTGTGATCCCTCTGCAACTAGAGTGCTCGGTCTGCTACCTGCTTGTCTTACCAATTGCACCTGCCCAGCAGTCTCACTCCATCTAGCAGCTGCAGTGGCAGCATCAGCGGAGGAGGAGCGAGGGGGTGGTGCCTGTCCTTTAAAGGAGTAGTCCACCCAGAATTTGCAAAAAACATATGTTGTGCAGTGTTTTGATTCATGCATGAAGTCCTAGTGTGTTCTTCCCTCTGTCTGCTATTAGGAGTTTTTCTTAAATTAGCCTGCTAACTTTATGGTAGTTTTACAACTGCTGGAGATCTCTATCTGAGATAACTTTATTGCATTCCTTGCTCCTACAATGCATCCTGTCTCATGTGACAGTAATGTATGTGAGATTATAGATTCATCAGAAAGCACTGCTTTACAATCAGTTCACAACAGTAGAGATGGCTATATTTTAAAAACTATACAGAGTTCAGCTTAGTGACTACCCTTATTGTAAAGGTCTTTTTGCCTTGAAAAACTTTGCTGCTGGTCATTTTTGTGCAGCGTATAAAGTTTCCAAGATATTTAGTTTTTTTGGCATGTGTGTGCTAAATATATGGTCTCGGCTACATCACTGTCACATGAGACTGGATGCATTGTGGGAACAAGGAATGCAATAAAGTTAGCTCAGATGGCGATCACCAGGGTTCATAAAGCTAGCAGGCTAATTTAGACACACTAGGACTTCACACACAAATCAAAACACTGTACAACATGATTTTGCAAATTCTGGGTGGACTACTCCTTTAAATTCATCTGGGGCCCTAGACACATCAGCATCTAAGCAGTGGTGACTAAGTGGAGTGGGAAAGTTGGAGTCTAATCAGGAGTCTATCTGAGGCATCAGGACCAGAGTGCAAAAATCTGGTCACCTCTTTTCAGGCAAAGTAAACTGAGATTTAAAGTGAAATCTGCTTGACCACTAATATTCTAATTGCTTGTCTCAGTATTGTTTAGTTGTTATAGCCTGCCGTAACAGGAAACTACTACTTAACATTGTAACCCCCCCCCCTTTTTATTTGTTGTATTGTATTGTTGTAATCTCTTGATGTTACTGTTGTACGTCTTGCTGTTTGTAATCTTTCCTGACCTGGACACCTTTGAAAAAAGGCTGTTGAGCTCAAAGAGCACCCAAATATAATGAATTAATAAATTAAATAAATAAATGAATGAATGCAATAACCTAGTTATAGATATATATTTGTCCTCCATTTTATTATCCGTAGTGTCATCTATTTATTTTTATTTATGAATTTATTTACTTCAAAAGTTTCACCAGGAAAGGCATACTGAGCTTGTAACAGCTCATTTCCAGGTACATCCTGGGGATGGGAGGGAAGGGGGTAGACAAAAACAAAGGTGCAGAATAACTAAATACTAAGCAGAATGGACTCAGAACTACAGTGTTTTACTGTTGTGGGAGATGCGTGAAACCACAGGCTTCCTCTCCCCCAAATGATGGAGGGGGGGAGTCAACATATTGCAATTTGCATGATGTAAGCGATGTTTTTAATAGACATATACATTGATTCTGCTAGCAGGTGCCCTTCCTTATTTCAACCTGGATGAATTTATTAACCAATGGACCTATGATACATAATTTGGCTAACAATGTGCACCGTGTTTTATAACACATCTAGTTTGTTAGTCTCTTAACGCAACAGTGTAGCGTGGACCACCAGGCGGAATCAAAATCTATTCTACAGAACAATTTATCTCTTTAGTTAATTAAGTGCCTTGTCACGTAGGGCCAGGCAATGATGCAAATGTTAAAGCCACTGAAAAAGGAGAAACTTCTATATCTAGCGTCAGACAGAGAAAGAAAACTGATATACTTTTTATTATTCATTTTGGTAACAAACATATAAACCCTGGTCCCCATACTGATACTGATATCACACTAGATGTGATGCCTTTAATTTTTAGCAGGCCTTGTTTGAAATTAGCTCATGTAAACATCCTTGTCTCAAAACTCGATAACTTTGAAGCTTGGTTAAAATTTCAAGACTTTGATGCTGTCACTTAATCTGTAACATGGCTTTCTACTCAAATCCTGGATTCAGAAATTGCATTATCTCAATATTGCACTGAGCCAGACAAAATAAAAAGGTGGCAGCTGTATATTTTATGCAAAAAATGTTTTACAGTTCTTTCTTATGATACTAGACCGCTTATTAAATTTTTTAGCATCACTATCCTAATAAGGAATGTAAAACAGCTACATCTGGGTGGGACATATATACCACCTGGAAATTTTGAGGCAGGAGTTAATGTAATTACTGAATGCTGTACTAAATTTAAACCAGGTGATGATGTGTTCTTATTTGCTACTTTAACTGCAGCTGGTATGATAAGTAAAACAAGGGGGTGCCCTATAGGGTGTCCGAGCTTAATCTTCACCAAATAATTAAAACAGCTACTGGAGTGAATTATAATACAAATACCCAACCACTGTTGTACTGGAGCCTTGTGAGTAAGCCTGAAAACAACAGTATCTACAGCACCCTGCTGGATGCCCGCCCCTCAGTGATCATTCTCCTGCCTTTTGCAGTAGGAACAACAGGAAAATGAAGGCTAAACCTGTTGTTTGTGAAGGTAGAAGTACTGCTAGAATTGATCTTCCCATATTTTAAAAACATTTCTCACACTTGGAGTTGTCATGTAGCGAGGGCAGTCATGGTGGGCCTTCAGTCTCTTTCTGCTGTCAAATTCGATGTTTCTATATCTTGATCCAGCACCAGATGTGGATTGTTCCCTGGACTTCTCCTGACAGAATGTAAGCGTGCATTTAATAAATACATTTTAAGGAGGAAGATTCAGTTAAGGGGAGACAAACATGGTTGTATCTCTATTAAAATATGAAGTGTTATGAAATCTACAGATAAAACCTGGTTAGTATGAATTAAACCTGTCATATACAATACAGCACCCAATATCGAGCACTGAGAAATAAATGTAAAACTATGATCAGGCAAACAAAAAGTTTATATTTTAAAAGCCAACAATGTGTCGTCCACTCAGGCTCACCCAAGCTTTGGCAGGTTATAAAATCTTTGATGGGTGACGCAAGTAATCAGCTTCCTGAAATTTTAAAGGTGAACAATAAAATACTGTACTGTAATTGATGACACAGATAAAGTGACAAAATGTTTCAATGAGTGCTTAGGGAGCCTGGAAAGTTAGGTGTTTGTTACGTCCTATTTGCACGATCAAAAACTATGGACTTTATGTTGACTCTGATCTTGTCCATCTTCTCTTCTAGTCAAGACGTGTTTATCCTGAGTTGATTTCAACTTATTTGAAAAATGAAATTAGTTTATAACACCAGGATGGGTCCTGGTGGAGTCAACATGAATCTCATTAAAATAATTAAGGAAGAAATAGCTTTTACCAATGTATGTAACATAATCAGCTTATTTTTTAATACAAGAAAAATGCCTAAAATATAAAAAAAAAATGAAACAGTACCCATTTACAAATCTGAAAGTCAGACATCTGTTGAAAATTATTGGTCAATAATGTTAATGTCTCTCTCCCCTGTCAAAATTCTGGAAAAAGTTAATTTTGACCAAATATTTAATTACGTTGGTAAATATAAAATCCTTGCACCTTACCAACATGGTTTTCAGTTAAAACACAGTATGTGCACTGTTGTTCACCTGACTCTGGATTTTTTTAGTTGTTTTAGTCTTAATGGATTTAACAAAAACTTTTACGTCATTAATCATAATCCCCTTTTAGTAAAGTTGCATAATAGTGGTATTTCAGGCTCTGCCCTGGAATGGTTTACAGCCTACTTGCAGTGAGGGAGGGAAAGAGTGAGCAGGAGACCAAGCCTGGTAGCACATATTCTTCTTTTAGGTGGATCAGCATTGGGTCCTATAAGGATCCATCTTGGGCCCTCTGCTGTTTGGCCTATTCATTAATGAATTACCAAGCATATGTGGTGACACTTCAATTTTACTTTATGTTGTTGATTCAGTCTTATTTCTGCTATTTACAAATTGCAACAAGAGTTTTTGGCTTTACAAAAATTAATTGAGAACTACTTAAAGGGACACTGTCAACCCCCTTAGGTCTCACAGTATCCCTAGTTTAAAAAACATATTTTATGATTGCCAGCATTCTGTAATGACTTCTGATATAGCTGGTAGTTTGATTCTGATACTTTTTTCTTTAAAACAGTGAAAAACAGATTGCTCACCACGCTGGTGTTGTCACACAAAACCAGGTTTGTTTACATTCCTTGATCAGCTCCAGCTGCATCTTTCCTGGACTTGGGAACACCCACAACACAGTCTAACCCCTCATGATGCAGTGGGAGTGTGGGAGGCTATTGCCTCATGAGTGCCTGCACTGTTTGGGTGTGCTTGTAATGCTCAGGAAGTATGCTGTAAGAACAGATCCAGGATTGTAAACAACACAAGGTTGTTTATAAATATACATTACCAAGTATTTCAGTTCTGCTAAACAAGGAGGCAGGCAAAACAGGCAGCAACATCAATGAATTTTAGAGAAAGTAAGCGGTCATAAAATGTAGGTTTTTAACTAGAAACAATATGATGAAAAACAGGTTGACAGTGTCCCTTGAAGATTAAATTAAAACAACTGAAGCAATGATATATTGCAAATCCAATTACAAAAGACATATTGTGTCCCTGGAAATGCTATGGTTACCCTGGACAATGTCCCTATTCAATTTATAAAAAATATCAACTATCTAGTTGGAGATACCCTTCACAATGCAGTTTCTCTGACGTAAATGGAGCCCACATTGACTTGATAATAAACTTTACTCAGACATTTTGGCATGTTGTTTAGATGCCAAAATTGTATAACAAATGATCTAAGGAAGACGGTGGCCCACTTCTCCTTGCTATCTACAATAGACTATGGTCTATTTTCACAGAAGACCATTTTGAATAAGGTTGATGACTAAATATTTCAACTATATATATATATATATATATATATACACACACACCCTGTCCAGGAAGGAATGTTAACCTGTGCATCAGCACCTCTCAGTGCACTGTCAAGGGTACATGTTCTAAAGAAATACAATTTGTAGATCTGTCCTGAATGCAGATACAAGAATGCATTATTGTAATTTTTTTATCCATCTCTTAATTGCTATCACTATATCACTGAGCTCAGCATTACTAAGGATCTATGCTCTTAAAAACTCGGAATGATTTAGCTCTCCCTGCCATTCAGGAGATTTTTAACTGCAGTACCAACATAGAAATGTTATGGCTAAGTTGAATACCAATGCTAAGCTTTAGATTCCCTTCAGAAGCTCTAAGCATGCTGAAAGTACATTTTCCTTTCAGTCTGTAAAAATTTGGAATTCACTTCCTTCAGTCATTGTAACAACTCTTAAAGATCAACTGCAGCTATATTAAAATCATATTACAAATGTTACTCCTTTTCCCTAACATAAGGACAACCAGACCTTATTTATTACATGTGAAATGAAGAAATTGACATTTGTCATGCTCAGACACTATTTTAATGCTCTCCTATTTGATGGTTTCACAAAAAATCTTTCAGACATTTTTTGACCAGCTAGCGGAACTTTGGGTGAGTGCTGATTCCAATCAAGCAAGAATGATGTCATTTTCCTTCAGTTCTTGCAGCTCAGTACCTGGAACTTGAGAGAAAATGACATCATTCTTGCAGTTGGAATCAGCACTCACCCAAGGTTCCGTTAGTTGGTCAAAAATGTATGAGATTTTCTGTGAAACCATCAACTAGGAGAGCATTAAAATAGTATTTGAGCATGACAAATGGCAATTTCTTTATTTCACATGTAATAAATAAGGTCTTGTTAGCCTTATGTTAGGGAAAAGGAGTAAAGTTTGTAATGTGTTTATAATATAGCTGCAGTTGATCTTTAAGCTTACAAGAGCCCTCTCTGCACTTCGGCATGTGCTTTCATAAATACGATGTCTCAACCGTTACAATTTACTAGAGAATACATTTTTTCATTTTCAGTGTTCCTTTCCAAGACCTGGTGGGCCAGCTAAAAAAGTCTGTATAGAGAACATTTGCTTAAACATTTGCCCTTCCCCTGCTGACCTCACAGTGCCTTGGTTTTATGACATCATAGTGCTCACCATGACAGCAGACTGTGATGTCACAAACGACAATTGTGTGGTTAGCAGGGGGCGGACTCAGATACATTTTGAAAGACTCTGTGAAATAATTGCTGCATTATCTACAATGTTTAGTAGACCAACAGCAGGGGGACTAGAGAACAGAAATAACTAGCAGACAATAAAGTTAGACATAATTGGTGTAAATCTAGTGTTTCTAAGCTTTTTATTACAATACAGAGTTGCTTGTTCAGTATCTTTTGAAATGGCATTTGGTGTCTGTGCATATACATTTCTGCTTTATTACCTAATCGTTTGAACTCTGTTGTTTTTTCTGTGACTAACAATGGATTTATGTTTATGGTGTTTCTGTGCTGCTGTACCCAGGTCTTTCTTGAAAGGGCATCTTATGATCAGCGGGTTAATCCACTTAACCAGTAATAAATAAAATAAAGATAGCTATTTGGGTGGCTTTCCCTTTTGAAACTAGTGGTAGATGGATTTGGGATGGATTGTTTTGAAAAATATTTGTTATACTATCCACTGATTGACTAAAACACTGCAGAAAGATTTAAAAATACTCCCATGCCCTCAGCCCCAGCTGATTTTGCACTGGTGGTCAAACATACAGTTTGTAGGCACATGGGTTACTGAAATTCTGCTCACTGTAGCAGAAATGAACTTGAGGGCTGGATGATATAAGCACATATTGTTGTTACAGTTTATTTCTAGATTATGGATTATTTATGAAAGCACCTCTGGGACAGAGTGGTGGGATTAATAGTTACTCGAGGTGGTAGCAGTAAGGCAGGAAGTGTGAGGGGAGGGCCAGGACGTAAACTCCATCTAAACAAGAACCAATGGTCTTTTTCTGCTAACTGACTATGTTTCTACGGTTCTATGTTTGTATTAATCAACCAGGAGACCACCTATGAAGTGCAAGACTTTGTCTCCAGAAGTCAATAAAATTTGTATCTCTCGCTATGATTTCTCTGTGGTTTCAGAAGGGTTTGCCAGTCATATTGGGGGATAGGAAACAGAGTTAAATAAATGTGTAATGTGAAATGCTAGTAAATCAGGAGTACACAAATCTACTAACAGCTATGACAAATTCAATTTTTTCTGATTCCTTTTGTGACATTTGACTTTCAATAGCTATTTAAATGCTATGCACTCCAATTATCGGTCTTTCTTCCAAACAGCATGGCCCAGGTTTTGAGTGATGCAGAGAGCTGGAGCGATACAGAGAATCACTTATGGGCATGGTGCCATCTGCCCAGCATGGTGTAACCAGCTCAGCAGCCTGTGCCATCTTTACCCGGGGCAGGTGTGTTGCCATGCGCTGGGTGCTCCAGAGATTCCCCGTCCCTTCAAGATGGCGTGGGCATCTGTTGATGCCTCACAACCAAGCAGATGTCATTTTCCCTTAGAGCATTTGAAAGAAGAAAAGAGAGAGTGAGTGAGGGGGAGAGAGAGAGAGAGAGAGAGAATGAGAGACAGAGGTAGAGCAAGAGAGAGAGAAAGAGAGAGATGAGTCAGCCAGTCAGGCTGTTTTGGTAAACTCCATTCTACCCTCTGTACATTCTCACATGCCTCCCCCCAAGTGCCCTCTTGTTTTGTCTCACGTCACTCAACTGTGGCAATGTGAAAAGCATTATGCGGCCCCAGTGCTGCTTTCTTTTGTCTGGTAATTAGCAGATACAAATATCAAATTAGAGACTCCGTTGAGGGCTCAGAGACAGAAGGAAGAGCATTACTGTCGAGCTGCAGTAACCCTGTGTACTTCAGCATAAGCTGCGCATAGCATTGGTGTAAAACACAGATCTCTCCTGCTAAAAGGAAGGTGGCACCTAAGTCTTCAGAATTTGAAAGGAGTACCCCATAATGGTTTGGTCTCCCGCTACCCTGCAAAACCCACTTTTAACTTCCTGATTTTAACCTTAAAGAGCAGCTATCTTTGTCAGTACATAACAGTAGTTTCATAAACATTTTCCAATCAGTTATTACAATTTCCTAAAGAACTCCTTTCTGAGTGTCACTTTGCTTTTCATATGTTTTGTTATGCATTTGCCAACATATTCATAAAGTCTTAAAGTCAGTATAAAAGCCTTTCATCAGGATGTTCTGACATCCTTGTGCACTTGCAGTGACAACACAGTGATTACCATAACAACAAGCTGTGATGTCACAAACATCATGAGTGAAGACAGTCAGATGTTTTTGAAACAGGCAGTCGAATAGTTAGTACTTGTTGATGCCAAATGTATGATAAGAGGATGAAGCCCAAACTGAATGTAATAACATGCAATGTGATTTCACACTACTTGAAGAAATACCCCACCAAACTCCAACCAGCAGCTGACACACTGTGTCCAAGTCTCAGCTGATGGAAAATGGGGCACAAAGTGTGCTTGTATAAATTACATGTTAGCCCCCTGTGGGGCTTGCTACAATATCCAGCAGACACTAGGGCAAGGATGGGTGCCAGGACCTGTAGTAATAGTCAAAGACTGGGCACTGGGCTATAAAATGGGAGAGCCTGGTGGGAATTGAGAGTTGACGTCGAGTGGCAGGGAGAGAGATCCAGAGTCGGAGGTGTGAGGGCAGCCAGCCCAGAGCCAGGGTGGGGTGATTGCCACCCTACCCTCCCCAAGGGAAAGTGAGTCCCTCATCCAAGAATGAATGTGTGGACTGGAGTAATCAGGGTACTGCCCATGTGATGTTTGAATCCCTGAGTCCCATTGTTGTGGAGGCAGAGCCAAGGCCTGACTAGGTGGCCCATCCATGATCCTCGGCATGGGGTGGGCATGCATCAAGAGCTGAAAAGGATTTAAATTCCAGTGGGTACCATGAGGGGACGCAGAGCCAGAGTGTGAGAGGTCAGACTGTAGGGAATCTGAGGTGGTAGCTAAGACTTCAGCTGCCTGTTCCATGTCCACCGGAACATGTGAGCACCTGAAAGTTTAGAGCCCAGTGTGAGAACTCCATGCTGCTGCAGAGTGTAGCATGGAACTGCCAGATGCAGGGTTTTCCCCCCTTTTTGGGCCTGCATTGCAAGTTGTCTACCTGGTCAAGCAGCTGGAGGTAAGAAAGGTCCAGAGAAGCTACGTTGTGGAAGTGAGATCCTGTTTTCAGCCGCGTCAGAGAAATGAATGCTCCTGTCTGCTTTAGCAGAACTTGGGAGTATTTTGAAAGCAGCCATTAGTCCTGTCAGAAGTGTTTGTGTTGCTGCCATCACCTTTGTCAGCGGAGCTTGCTTGTTCCTCTGGGGAATACCAGCAGGGATTGTTTAGGTCCCTAACCTTTAAGAGATGTACCATAGCCTTGGGCACTGAAGTGTGTGACTAATCAAATATCTGATGCCCCCATGTTCCATGGAGAGGTTTGATGTTTTGACTTGAGCCTTGTGATTAACTTTGCTGCCAGTTTTATCAATTAAATCCAGATACTTTTAAATTGTTCAGCCTGGACAGTGTACTCATTTTATAAGTTACCATCTAAGCAAATGAATGCCTCATTGTGATCTGTTAACAAGTTTTGCCCCCCCAGAATACAACTAGCTGCATCCCATCACAAGGAAAGCACCCCAATGGAG
The DNA here is from genome assembly GCA_016271365.2 of Neoceratodus forsteri. Classification (NCBI taxonomy): domain Eukaryota; kingdom Metazoa; phylum Chordata; order Ceratodontiformes; family Ceratodontidae; genus Neoceratodus; species Neoceratodus forsteri. The sequence continues at coordinate 13,864,789 of JADMNL010000027.1, forward strand.
CCAGTCCATAACCATGTGACATCCAAGGAATCCAGGTACTGAACTGTGTAATCTACCATTTTTCTGGACTGTGTTTCTGGCTGTAATGTGCCTCCTTTCCCACAGCATTTACCATTGTATACCCCTAGACAGGGAAGGGGGACTTACAATTGTTCCCTCACCCCCAAGCCATACCCTTGATGGCTTGTAACCTAATAACAGTTTAGTAGTTTATGTCCCTTGATGGTCTTTCTGGTAGTCCAGTGGTCCCCTAATGCAAACCCCAGTTTTCCTTAGTCCATGGTGGTCCAGTGGCACCCCTTCCCTAGTCCATTTCCTATATATGTCCAGTTTTACACTGTTCCAGTGGTCCCACAACAATCTCAATCTAATTACAGCTGTGTGCATCCAGCCAGTGCTTTGATGGCCCTCTACTGCTAGTTTTTATAGGCAGTAATTAGGGGCCATTTCAAAAGTGCTGTGATGTGTGTGCCAGGGCAAGTTGACAATCTGAATGGCATTGCATGCCAACTCTGCCCCTCCCAAGTACCAGTGTACTTTGATGTGCGCTGTCATGGAAGGCCCCTGAACCAACTTTGAGCATAGCTCAGGGGAATCTCAGACAAGGGACTGGTGCTAAATCAGTTCAGATCATACTGTTTCTGTGACAGTACATTGCAACTGAGAAACGGGTTCTCTGTATTGCAACAAATCCTGCCTCCGACTCCCAGTCTACCCCCAAAACTACCCTAGCCAGACTGAACCTCCTTTTCAGCTCCTTTTGCCTCTTTGCTCCAGGTATCACAGAATCTTACCTATTGCTACTACCATCTTTACCTCAGCCTTGCTCTCCCCTCCCTTGAGTCACAATGCCTCCTCTACTGCTCCTCCTTTCTTGCTAAATGCTGACCTTGTTCCTTCCCCACCTAACCATCAGCACTCCTCCCCCATTCCTTCTTCTTACTCTCTCTGCTCCTCTAATGTCTTCTCTTTCTTCATCTCTTGCTATAGAACCTCTATGGGTCAGTCTGCCTTCTCTGTCCTTCTTCCAAATCTCTGGAACAGCCACCTTCTCCCAATATGTCTCTTCCCCCCCTCCATCCACTCCCCTCCCTCAACTCTCTTCTAAATACTTATTCTGTCCCCACCTGCTCTTGCAGCTAGCTTTTTATTGTTGCTGCTACTACCACCTCTGTTTCCTCCCACCGCACTCCCTGCACTCCCTCTCCTCACCATCCCCTTTTGTTTATTACGACTACATAGCGAGAGCTATGCTGTGGTATTACTAATGGAGGAGGAGACAATATAGGGGGTTTGGAAGGGCATGACCAGATACTGAATGCATCACATATTTACAAATAAGGTCTGTTTCCCTCACTGGTCCAATACCCTCCCCCCAGCCAGGACTCAATTAAAAATTGGTATCTCACTGTTTCCCCTCCAGTCTGATCCCCGCAGCCAGTGCTCAGTTTCTGGGACTCCATCTTTACTATTAAAAAAAATAACAAAAGTCATCTCCCCATCCATCCCTGAACCCCAGTGCTCTGCTGGACTTGGAACCACTGTGGCCAGTAGCATCTTGCAGAGAATCCTGCTGGGCTGAGAACCTCTACATGAAGTGGTGCCTTTGGAGAACATCTTGCTCTGCCTGGAACTGCTGCGTCCAGCTGCACCATTGCAGAAAGCCTTGCTGGGCTAAGATCAACTGTGGACTGTGGCACCTTAGCAGAAAGCCCTATTGGACTCAGAACTGCCATGGCAGGCTGCACTTCTGGAGACAGACCTGCTGGGCTCAGAACCACAATGACCTGCGTCACCTTTGCAGACAGCCCTACTGGGCTCAGAACTGCCATGGCCAGTGGTACCTTTGCAAAGAGCCCTGCTGGGCTAAGAGCTGCTGTGGCCAGCAGCACCTTTGGAGAGAGTTCTGCTGGGATCAGAACCACCATGACTGGCAGCTCCTTTGGAGACAGCCAGATGGGCTTGGAATTGCTGTGGCTGATGGCACCTTTGGAGACAGCCCTACTGGGCTCAGAAAGGCTGTGGTGCATGGCATCTCTGGAGGAAGCTCCTCTGGGCTCCAGCATCCCCTTGCAGTGAAGTGCTGAATTAACTATCTCTCCTTCCCTCCTTCTCTCTCTCTCTAAATCTCCCCTTCCCCAGTGAGGACTCTACCTCAAGGACTCCGTCTTTGCTTGGTTAGAAACAAAAGTCTCAGCGTATGCACGGGCAGCCAGTGAGGATGGCAATTTGAAAACAAGATCTGTCCCACCTGGTTCAACATTTATCAATTAATCCATCATCACGGTAGCTACAATCACAAGTCCAACCTCAGCCAATGGGGAAATCAGAAAAACAATGAATTCCAGAGTCTCAGAATGATATTACTAGCCTAGCTCCAGCTGTTTCTGAAAAACTGCAACAGCTGTGTCAAAGTGAGGCAGGAAACTGGCAGCGAGTTCAGTGATGGTGGTGGCAGCTTCAGAAATGGACATTCAGGAAATTAAAACTATGCTGAGGCAGATCCTGACAGAAGTCACAACTTTTAAGAGCTTATTAGCAGCGCTGGAAGAAAAGGTTCAGGACCTGCAAAACAAAACTAAGGACAGGAAACTTTTTTTGTCCTAAATCGATGATAAGGGCACCCGACATGAGGCGAGAATACAAGAGATTGAATGCCTTGTGAGTGCCCACTGGCAAAGGGCAGAGGATGCTGGGAACTGTACCCACAGAAACAATCTCAGGTTCATGGGCTTCCCTGAAAATCAGAAGGCAGGGATGTGATCAGCTTCCTCCAAAAATAACTGCCTGGTCTCCTTAGACATAACTGGAAGATGAGTTTGGAGACTGATCATGCCCACAGAACACAGAGAACAGCACCTAGAGGAGGTGCCAGACCCATCTTGGCAAGATTCCTACATTTTCAAGATAAGGAACAAATCCTATCTCTGACTAGAGATTGTGGACCTTTGAAGTGGTAGGGGCATCACATTTTCATGTTTTCAGACTCTTTCACTGAGTTGGCCCACTGCAGAAAGGGATACACTGAGGTCTAAAAAGTGTTCCAGGACCAGGTATTCTCAATAGATTGCATTACTCATCCAAATTCCTACTCATCTGGAATGGGGTTCCCCACACTTTCCACAGCCCAGAGGAAGCTTCATGATATGTTACTAAGCACTGGCCAGCAGCACCAAAAATCTAAAGCCAACCACTGACACCAAGGGCCAGAATACAGAGGAGTATCATCCTCAGAAAGCCTGGATCCAGCATACACAGGGGCACCCAGCGCCACCACCCCCAACTGAGATGGAGCGGAAAACCATGAAATCGAAAAGGGAGGCACAGCAAAGCAGAGATAAAGTCCAAAACAATGGCCCAAATGCCAGGACCCAGAGGAGAGAAGACAACAAGGACCCAGTCCAGTCAGGTAGCAGTGGCAAAATTCCACTGTTCATTGGTGTAATTCTGCCATTCGTGGGTGAAATGTCATACTTCACAGGTGATTCAAGAATGCATGGGACAGACATAAAGGAAGTCTAGTGGGGGTTAGGAGGAAGTAAGCTGTTGGTTAACTAGAATCTGCAGCTTATCCATCAGGTAGGGAAATGGGCAGACTAAGTGGGCCAAGTGATCCTTATCTGCCGTCAAATTCTAGGTTTCTTAAATTCTGCATTTGGTGGCTGGAATTTCGCGTCTTGCATCTGCAAAAAATTTTGCAAAATATTTCGCGGAGCAGAGTTTTCCAACTTTGCTCATCTCTAAAAGAGACTGGGGAAGTCAAAATCTCTACCCATGGATACCCCACTACTAGACTCTCCTAAGAAACTATGTAAGGCCCCTGCACCCCTCCCGATTGACCAACAACACAGAGCCCCTGAGGCCCCTCACGCAGAACCAGCACTGACATGGGATGAACTAGTTGTCATGGACCCACCAAAGAGCACACAGTAGAATGCAGCCGTCCACAGTGGGCAGGGGGATCCTCTCCAGTGGCTATTGCTTGACTCCCTTGGGAACTTGGACTGAATCTGATTGCCATTCTGAACTATAGACAGTGTAGCTGCCACTTTGGAACCCAATATCTCTTTGAACATTGAAAATGACTAAAAACCTGGTACTCATCAAAGATGGGAATGTTTTAATGTTTATGTTTCTGTTACTAACGCAACTTGCCAATGTGTACCCTGCCCCATGACATATTCTCCCCTCCCCCAATGGTGGTTGGTTCACGAACTTGACTAGAGGGACTGCAGAACGGGAGGACTTTTGCCCCCCCAACACCTGCCCATGCTGTTGCTATTGTCTGAACACAGTTAAATCCCAGCTTGCATTAGAACTGACAAGGCACTACTACTGGGTCTGTCAAAGACACGATTCAGTGATGTCCCACCATCTTATAGCCACAAAGTCACAGGTTCACCCCCTCCATGCCATGGGCACTATCCCGATACTCCAGTCATTGGGCTCACCTACTGTTTTTCTAAAGGGGCAGGGTGGAGGGGTGCAAAGTCATCTTAACAGAGTTTAATTATTGCAGCAACTTTCCCTAATTAGTTTATTTACTGGGGCTTTCAGGTGACGGGATGAGATGCTTGTGTGCTGATTCAGCCTGCTGACTCACAGAACACTCCTGCCAACTTTTAACTCCTCCTTTTTGGTGTACGCTTGCAGAATAACCGCTGTGATGGCAGCAATGATTCCTTCTCGAGTGTGCAATGACTCTCACCCCCACTACCGTTTGCCAGCCAGTGCCGTCAAAGTGTGAGTCAAAGCAGGGACTCGGTTAAGTCCTGGCTCACATCGAAGCAGTCAAAGCACTGTCAGTATGATCGCAAACCTATAGGACAATGAAGTCCCCTGCAACCATTAGGCACATGATCACAGGTCACTTCCCCCCTTCTCTGTGTATACCCCAGATATCCTGGTTTGCTAGCTATGACTAACAACCCAATAAGGGGTAGGGCAGAAGGGTTGCTGACCCAAAATAGCAGAGACATGGTATGAAGGGTAACTTCTCTGAGCATATTTAGTTTAACAAGGCTTCATCACGGGATTGGACGAGGTGCTTGGCTATGGACTGCACCACTGACTCATGGCAATTCTCCTGCCAACTCTCACCCAATACTTTTTGCTGCATACTTGCACAGCAACCACACTGAGGACTGTTGAAACTCTTTCACCCATGTTCTTCTTACATGCCCTCAGACTCCTACAGGCCATCAGGCAGTGCTGGACCATCACTGGAGTCCTCCTAGGAGGGGAGCAAGAGACCCTCAACTGTGCAGATGATATCCTGCTCACCTTGATGAAATCAAAAACTTTGGTCTCTGAGACCTTAGCGCTGCTAGAAAAGTTTGGCATCCTCTCAGGACATAAGGCCAATGTTGTCACATCACGCCGGCTACACTCAGATAGGTGAGTCATGGTGCTTAATGGTTTCCTATGGGGACTACACTCTGTGCAATATCATATTAAGTACCTGGGCATAAATATTTCTTGGACCCTAAGGAACATTGGCAAGCTAAATCTCATACCCCTCATAGCAGACTTGGATCAGGATCTCAATAGATAGGGCTGGCTCCACCTTTCTCACTGGGGCAGACCACACTCTTAAAAATGATGGCTGCCCCTAGAATTCTGTATCTATTGGACAACCTACTTATACTCCTATGCCAAACCTTTTTTCATGCAGTACAAAAAACTGCTAAATTACATACGGTGGGGAGGGCCCCAATGAATAAGCAGTAGGAAGCTGAGACAACCTGCACATAAAGGGGGTCTGTCTGTGCTAGACTTTGTATGTAGAAACGAGGCTCACCACTTGCACCAACTGTCAAGGCTGTCTGGCTTGCCATCCAATCTCGATAGACCCAAATGGGTAGCTCATAAGAAGCAGTGATGAGGGGCACCCAGAGAGCATTATGTGGTTTAGACAATTGCCACAGAGTCAGCCCGGTGATGCAGAGAGCTGAGGCGCTGGACACCTTACCCTGCGTCTCGCCGGTGACCTGGGTTTGGGAACAGACTCAGTTCGTCAGGAAGCCGGCACAGGGGGGAGGGTGAGAGCAGGACTGAGCAGCCAACAGGCAGCTCTCCTCTCTCGGGGTGGTGGTCATCCCCCTCGTAGTTCCACTGTCACCGGGTGGAGGTCCGGTGGCTAGAGTAGGTGGGAGGGGGTGGCGAGTCACAGGAGGGTACCTGAAGCCACAGCGTGCGCATGCCTCCACATGCACACACATGGCCGAGTTTTGGAAATAGGTGAAAATGGGGCACAAAAATCCATAAAATATTTATGGGAAAAAAACTGCCAGAGATAGTGGTGGACCACCCTGCCGTCCTGTCCATGACCGAAGCCTGGAAATCATACGCCAAGAACGTTGGCTTGGATCCTACTCACTCGTGGGATAATACCACCTGTGAATAGATAACCACACAATCTCATGGTGGAGCTGGGCAAATAAGGGCATTAACAGACTCTGGCCCCTAACTGATCCAACTGATCCACCCACAGGGTACCTTAAGTCCTTTGGCCAGTTAAAACAGGACTTTGGCCTGTGCAAGACCCAGCACTAGCAAGACCTCCAACTACAACATGCCCTACAGGGTTTAATGACACCACAGTTCAAAATGCAGGAGAATAAAGTGCTGGAGGCAACCCTGTACCCCCCCACCCCCGATATCATACCCTCATGCAGTTATCTATAAAGAATTGATAGCCCTCAATCCTGACCTCCATGGAGAACCTTAGGCTGCACTGGTCAGAAGAGCTGGGCTGTGAGCTCTCCAAACAGGAGTGGGACCACTGTTGGGCCAAGCTATGTACAGTCTGCAGGGGCACCCGGACTCACTTCTCAAAGTTAACAATCCTCCACCGCTGGCATAGAGCACCCCAAATGCTGTATATGTGGGGACTCTTCCTCATGGAGAAATGTTGGAGGTGCTACATGGGGTCAGACACTATTTCCCACATACTTTGGGACCGTGGCAAGCTGCACACTTTCTGGCAGGTGGTAGAGACGATATGTGCAGAAATCATGAACTCCCCCCATTAGCCTGTCTGCTCCCAATCATGATAAGTCGTGTAGCAGAGCCGAGGTCAGAGTTCGCTATACGGCACCTTCAAAAGAGGCCTCCACAGCTTCCTAGCTCAATCATATCATTGTGATTGCCCACCCTAATCGCGTGTTATCTCATGCCCTATATATGGTCGACCACCCATGCCCTACTACCTCTTCCGCTCCATCCTCCTATCCCCCTAGCCCTCGCTTTTCATCCTGACAAAGTCTACTCAGGATGCTACCCCACTATTGACTAGCACTTAGTAACTCACGTGTTTTCAGAGCATTATAACTTTATAGTTTCAACCCAACTACTGTTGTGTACTTGTACATTCTGATGCCATTGTTAACTCTTTGCACTCCTGCAACTGCCTATATTATGTATACCTGTGCACCTCACTGTTCTGTCTTGTAATTCAATGCTTGTACCACGTCTTGTATTACGTGCTTAACTGACTTGGAACCTTTGTAAAAGAGCCTCTCTGCTCAAATGTATTAATCTGAAGCCGAAATAAATAAATAAAATACCCACAGCACTAAGAAACTGGCTGCAGGGAGCTCTGGTCATGGCAAAATAAGTTATCCTTCGACACTGGCGAACACAACAAACACTCAAAGAGACTGAATGGCTTCAGGAGCTTGGGAAATGGCAAGCTATGAGACAGTGCAATTCATTATGACCCACAACATAGAAACACAGAAATATAGACTTTGACTGCAGATAAGGACCACTTGGCCCACCTAGTCTGCCCATTTCCCTACCTAGAGGATAAGCTGCAGATTCTAGTTAACCAACAGCCTATTTCTTCCTACCCCCCACAAAAATTGCCTTATGTCTGTCCCATACACTCTTGAATTCTCCCACAGTTTTGGACCCCACAACCTCCTCAGGAAGGCTGTTCCATGCATCCACCACCCTCTCTGTGAAAAAATATTTCCTCACATTGCCCCAGAGCCGTCCCCCCCTCTATCTTCAAATTGTGTCCCCTTGTTCTTGCACATCTCTTTTTCTGAAAGATGCTACCCTCTTAGACTTTGTTGATTCCACAAGATGGACAAATGCATGTCAACCTGCAGGGCATACCTAAACTCACAACATTGTAAGATTCTGGAGGGCCAGTTTACTTGATCTCAATGGGAATGGAAGCCAGTTTGAGTACGCCGAAACTCACCTCCCCCCATGTCTTATGTCCCCCGCTACATCTCCACCTGTAAAGCTATGGGACTGCTATGTTTCCTTGCGAGAGTGTAAAGCAGGTATCCATGTCTCCTTACAGTTCAATCTGAGAATCACTATACACATAAACTGTTTGATGTTGCTGATCTGGTTAGAAATGATACACCTGTGTCTCAGTGTTTTGACCTGTGCTCTTTACATGTCCGTCATGTCTATGCTACATCCTTTTTTGACTTGTCATAGTGTTGTACTTCCAAGGGACTGGTTTCCAACCTCGGCCAAGATGTCTGACTGTACTGACAGCTGTATTATTTTCCATGTTGCACTATGTCATTTTTAAAAACTTCAATAACATTTTTAATATAAAAAAAACAAAAAAAGGCCTTCACTGTTTCCCCTCACTGGTCCAATCCCCTGCCTCCCCCCAGCAGGTACTCTGTCTCTGCTCTGTCTCTGGGACTCCATCTTTGTTTTGTTTTTTTTTTGTTTTGTTTTGTTTAGGGAAAAAAAAGCACTCTCCCCGTCCATCCTAGAACCTCTGGGATGTAGAAAAAAAACAACCCATCTCTCTGCATAGTTCACCCCTACCTCACTCCCCATTCATCCCTCAACCCCCAGTTAGAAGAAAAACAGCCCATCTCTTAGCATCCCCCACTCCGCTACCAATTCTAAACCATCTGGAGAAAAGCAAACTTTATTCATCCTTCTGCATCAATAACACCACTCCTCTCCATTCTTTTGAAGCTTTGTAACCCTAAATAGATGCATTTTCTGCAAATAACATCCCAATAAGAACAGAAGATGACAAACTTTTAGTAATATTGCTAGTAGCCATCTGAAGCAATACAAGTCATTGAGTGCTGAACATGTTGAGAACATATTTGGATTTTGAGCGTATATGTGCCCGCTGCATTGTTTTGCATATTGATTGCTGCTTAATTAAGCAATAAGGCACTCCAAGGTGTGTGTTATCGTGTAATAACGTCACTCCTGGGGTGGGTTGAAGCACGAGGAGAAGCCGAGTGCTTCCCTAGCAGGAGTATTCATATACTACACCCAACAGGTGCCTTATTCTCGATATACAATGGCTCAATGTTATAGAAAACAAAAATTAAAATAAAAATGTTTTAGTAGATTTTAGTGAGGCAGTGTATCTTTATTGCTGAAAAAAAAAGATCCTAATAATCATCCAAAAAATCAATACAGTGATGTTATTGTGTAATAACATTATTGTCTCAGGCACACATTGACCAATCAGAGTCCAAGAAATGTTCCTGCCATTGTATAATATTGAATAATTGGAATTTATGTTTACAGCACTATAATACAGAGACAAGATGGCATAAGTTTAATAATCCTGTGGCCACAATAAAAACTTTACAGCATGATGTCTGTCAAACAATGTGATAGGCAAACAGGGCAGCAAGAACTGCTCCAGAGTGTAGGAAAATACTCATCCATCCCCCAGAATGTGCGCATTTTATATTCATTAGTTTTCTTTAGTAATAGTTTGGTTTACATTTTATTTTTTATTTTTTTAATTAATGCTAAATAAAAAGAACTTGGTCCAGCAGAGTGAACACATCCACTAGTGAAGTGGTTAATGGCCAGTTAAAGTGGTATATGACTGCTAAGGTTTGTGTACCAGCCCTGTGTAAGTATTCAAGATAACAGCTGCAACAGGAGCTTTGGCTTCTGAAAATGTCAGTCTGGTGGCCACTACGCTCATCAGATATTTAAATACTGCACTCAAAATCGTCATGGCTGGCTACCTCTTTGCAGAGGACCCTGCAGGGCTCAGAACTGCTGCAGCCAGTGGCACCTTTGCAGAGAGTCCTGCAGGGCTCAGAACTGCCACAGTCCATGGCACCAATGCAGAGAGAAGACAGAGCAGAAAGGCAGAACAGAATAATGAGGCCAGGAACCAGAATAACATATCATTTAAGCTGACTCCAAGGCAAGTGCTGAACAGCATTCATTGATAGATGGACAATGCCAGTCTGACACCCTCTGGTGTTTCATCTAGCACTGAGGCTTCATTGGGGGGGGGGCATTGCAGAGAGCCCTGCTGAACTCAGAACTGCTGACATCACTTAACTTAGTCCTGAGCAGCCCCATGTCCCAGGAAATTGGACCTTTCTCTTCGCCCTCACCCTGAATAGCTTAAGTACCAAACTGCATCCTTCCAACAATGTAAATACTGCAGGGTTAAACCCCTAGCTCATACACCTTTAAAATCATATTTCTAATTTTACAACATTTTTTCTATTTAACATCACTATCACTGCACATCTCAGAATCAATCAGAGGGAATCAGTTAGGGAAACAAAATTTAGGTCTGGATGGTATACACCTGTGAGTAATATTGATGTTAGCAACACATTCATTTTATATCCTTTATGAGGTTAATGCATTAGCAGTCATTTTGGCTCTGACCAGAGTTTGTTTCTTCTCTCTCTCTCTATTGCCCCCTTGTTAGCAACTCCCACCCCCACCCCGGGTTTCCATTTTTTACCACCTTATTTTACCTTTTGCATCCATCTCTGACTGCCAGTGCCATTGTCCCTTAAGGGCAGGGATTTTTTATTACTACCAACACTTCGCATCTGCTTGAATTTCATAACTAACAATTTTCAAGTTCCTCATGGGAATCAGCAGAGTCCAAAAGGGTAGCATCTTTCAGAAAAAAAGATGTGCAAGAACAAGGGGGCACAAGTTGAAGATAATGGGGGGATGACTCAGGGGCAACGTGAGGAAGTATTTTTTCACAGACAGGGTGGTGGACACATGGAATGGCCTTCCTGAGGAGGTCATGGGGTCAAAAACAGTGGAGGAATTTAAGAATGCTTGGGACAGACATAAGGCAATTCTAGTGGAAGGCAGGAAGAAGTAGGCTGTTGGTAAAACTGGGATCTGCAGCTTATCCGGTAGGTAGGGAAATGAACAGACTGGGTGGGCCAAGTGGTCCTTATCTGCCATCAAAGTCTATGTTTCTATGTAACATGTTCTGTGTATTATGTTTTTTTTAACCGTGTTATTTTGCATATTGTATTTATTCTGTTGCTATGTGTTATTGCACTTCCATGGCCCAGTTGAAGTGCATTTTATGTTCTGCCATGGTTTAAATGAAGTGTGCATACTGCTCTACTGTCTGAGAGGTATGCATCAGGTTCACCAGCGGTGCACTTACAGTACAATTTAGGTGCAGCTGATGTGCTTCTCAAAATTCAACCAAGGCAACTAAGTATGAGGTGCTTGTGCCACACAGATTGAACGATTTGTAGGTATGAGCTTAGAATGGTAGGTACAGGCTTAGTTCTGATGGTTGGTTTGTAATGGAATATGTGGTTTGTGAAAGGATTCTTAGTACTGTTGGAGGCTGAGCTTAAGCTCTCAGTAGTTTAAATGCTTATGCAACCTAGGTTGTGGCCATTCACACTATCTGTCCCATTTACAGGGACCACCACCCTTGTGGGGCACCATAAAGGTACAGGAACCCTCTTCAGGAGGGTTCCACCCCTATAGGTGCCACAGGCATGAAGTTCCCTTAGGTTAAGGTACCTTGAGGATGATGCCCAAAAAGGTCAGAGCCGAAGGAAGGAATATAAGAGTGGAAACATACGTGTGGTGGACGAGCTGTGGTGGTTCATACCCCTATAGTTTAGGGTAATGCCAGATAAATCTGGAAGGAGATGCTGGAGGCGTACTCTAGAGCCAAGATGCAAGGTTTATTAGCAACAGTTGGAGCACACAGCAAAGACTTAGCATTCACTAACACTACCCCACATGAGAAAGAGTGAATAAGATTACCAGGACCACAACCTGGCCCCACTAATATCGTACAAAAGTCCAGGTTATTTAAGTCCTTAGGATGTAGCAATCCGATGCACCAAGCTTGAGTTACTAGTATTTTGGTCGGCCAACTGCTGAGGGTGAACCTAAGGAAGCGCTTCCTAGTAGTAAAACCTTTATTTTTATACAGGATAGTAGATGGTCAATTTTCACACTATTAGGACAAGTCCTATTTTCAAGATGGTCCTGTTATTTAAAACATTATTACTTATACATAAAAATTTCAAAAAATGTTAGACAATTAACATAATATACAATACCAAAATCATCTTAACAGAAACACATAACATTACTCCAACAATAAACAAACAACAAATATTTAATTATATAATTAAATTCCTATACTGGCCATAAAATGGGGCATCCCCCAGTGAACCAGAAACCAAGTAAAACACTGTAGACCTCCTGGCCCTGAGAAGAAGGTGACTCCTGGCATCACTGAGGCAACGTCGAAAGGGAAGCGTTGGTCGAGGATGGGTGTTGATGCTGGGTGGTAGGGGAAGAGAACCCTTATCTGGGGTTGTTGGCTGCGGCGACTTCGGACAGGTGATCTCCAGTTGAAGAAAGGATACTGGGTGCGATGATCCACTGGACGACCTCTGGGCAGATCCCTGGAACCCTTACCACCTCAGCCTTGCAGCTTCATAATCCGACAATCTTCTGTGTGACCTCTTGATGCATCACTGGAACACGAGCCACTTATGGGCAGTACAACCAAGAGTGTGGCAACCCTTGGTGTGGCCTCTTGCGTGGGGCCACCGGTACTTATGCCACCTCAGGGAATGGGGCACAGAGCCTGGCAATCCTCGGCAAGGCCTTGGTATAGGCCACCGGTACTGTTGCCACCTTGGGACAATGTCTTTCAAACAACATGAAGTCTTGCTATATTATGACTGATGCAGTTTGTCCCACCATTAGAACTGCTCCGGAGGTGAAAGAGTTAACTTCCATGCAGAGCATGGAACTTACAGCGCAAGCTCGGTTAGAGAAGCTCTGTCAGGGTAATTTCAAACCGAAACCGTCAGATTCTTTACTCCGCCTCACTGAACAGTCGCTCCGGAGATTCCTCCTGCTGCTCGGTTCATTTTCTCGGTTTAAAGTGTTTTTTTCTCGGTTAAATTCAACCGCGATATTCTTTATTTTAACCGCAAACCGATCGGTTCAAGCTCTGTCTATGGTATTGTAAGTAATAGATAGGTTTTCTGTGTGGAACTTGTAAATGTTTATCGGTTCGGTTTGAACCGATCAAATTGCATTCAAACTTCATTCTGAAGCTTTTTAAGGCTTGTTAGAGTGTGGTTCCCGGTTCTTATCGGTTCTAAAAAAAACGGATTTCATTACGGTTTTTTCCACGACCCGTGACACGGTTGGGAACCGATAAGGGTATCTTGCCTGGCACTGCCATCAAAAGGGCAAGTTTTTGGTTAGGCTGGCATTATGTCTGAGAAACCCAAAAGAAAAAACCGGACCCACTGGGTTTCAACACTGTAGTGTCTGTGGGGAAGCCTTTGCCAAGGCTGACCCAAACACCACATGTGTTTATTGTCTGGGGTTTGACCACCTCAGTGCAGATTGCCAGATTTGCAAGAATTTCCCTGCAGCTACCCTAGATAAGAGAGTTGGTAGGCTCAGGGAATGAGAGGCCAAAAAGTCCGCTGACCCGGATGGCCAGCCCGGTTCGGTGCCAACCGAACCGGAGGGAGTGCCCTCTGACCAGGGCCAGACTTCCTCGGGCAAACGTAAAGCTGACTCTGAGGAGCCAGTTCCAGCAAAGAGAACTAGAAAGTCAGCAGGTGTGGAGTCCAAAATCCCTTCTCCAACTGCTGCAGAGATAGCCAGGGCAATACAGATTGTCCAGTCACTTTCCCCGGGTTCCCTCCAAACCGCCACTATCTGGCAAAAGGTCGGTTCGGTCGGTTCCACCGGTTCAAGAATATGATATAGAGGAGTTTTATGAACCAGAGGGGAGGGGATTATGATTAGTGTGAATCTGACTTTGAAAGTCTGGATGTGCCCATTGAACTGGACATCTCCCCAGACAGACCTTTAGGTGAATCTCCCCCTAGGCTTGCTGAGTCCCCTTCTCATTTTCTGTTTTATAAAAAAGTTGCTGAAACCCTCCAGCTTCCTTTAGAGGAGGCTTTGGATGAGCAAGAGGAGCCTGACTTTGTAGAGATGATGGATATCCCAGAGTCCAGGAGATTGTCTATCCCTTTACATAAATCTTTTAGGAAACAAACAATAAAAATTTAAAAGCTCCTAATTCTGTGCCTCCTGTGGATAAAAAGATGGACAGGAGGTACACTTTGTCAGGTCCTGATGCAAATTTCTTTCACATTGATGCAGTCATGTTGGGGTAGTTCAGGCTGCAGCCTATGATAAAGCTAATATTCCCCTGGCTTCACATCCTCCTGACAAGGATTCCAGGAAGATTGATGCCATGGCCAAAAAACAATACATGGCAGCATCTTTGGGACTCAGACAAGCAAAGTATATGGCTTATGTTGCGAGATACCAAAAATCTAGACGGGATACTGTCATGGCCTTAGCCAAACAGGCCCCTGGCCAGCTTGCAAAGGAGCTGGAGCAGGTGGCTGTTGATGGTATTGAGGCATCTAAGGTGCAATTTCATGCTGCAGTGGATTCTAAAGATGTATCCTCTAGAGTCATGGCTACATCTGTGGCTTTTCGTAGATTGGCCTGGCTCAGGTATACTACTTTGTCACAGGATACCCAGTCTAAGGCTATGGATTTTCCTGTGGTGGGAAATTCTCTGTTTGGGGAGCAGACAGAGAATTATATGAAGAAAATGGATGAATATAGAACCACTTATAGGAGTGCACAAGCCAAGGAACGGCAAGCCACTCTTCAGAGGCAGCTCCCCAGGGGTAGGGGCAGGCCTTTTCACAGGCCTTTTTACCAGACCCAGGCCTCCTCTTCAGCCTATGTTCAGAGGGGGTTCTTCAGAGGGAGAGGCAGATGGGGTACGAGCAGGCCTGCTCCCACCTCTCAGCCTAAAGCCCCTGCCAAACAGGCACCCTGATGGGATGCCCAGGGTTGGCTCTCCATTGCCTGTAGGGGGCAGGCTGGCTTACTTCGTCCAGGACTGGGAGTCTTTAACATCAGACAGGTGGGTCCTGGAAGTAGTGAGCCAGGGTCTGGTTCTCAGCTTCAAAAAATTTCCAAAGATGAGAATCAGATCCTTTCCACCTGCAAACCCTTTAGAGACTCTTGCTTTGGAAACAGAAGTCTCAACCTTCCTGGCTCTCAGAGCTGTAGAAAGGGTTTCCCCTCACCAGGGCAAGGGTCTGTACTCCAGGTACTTCCTTACCCCAAAAAAGACAGGAGAGTGGAGGCCCATCCTGGACCTAAGATATCTGAACAAGCACCTTTTAAAACCAAAATTCAAAATGGTGACTCTGGGAATGATTTTACCCTCCCTAAGGCCAGGGGACTGGCTAGCTTCCCTGGACCTCAAGGATGCCTACTTCCATGTTCTTATTAGAAGCTCCCATCGAAAGTACCTCAGATTCAAACTGCCCTCAGGCCATTATCAGTTCAGAGCAATGCCCTTCGGCCTTACCTCTGCCCCAAGGGTATTCACAAAATGTCTGGCAGTAGCAGTTGCTCATCTAAGAAGGCAAAAGATTGCCATCTTTCCCTACCTGGACGACTGGCTCATTGTGGGTCAGTCTCCAGACCAGGCCAAATCACACCTGCAAGTTACCCAGCAGCTGCTTACCTCTCTGGGCTTTCTTCTCAATCTTCCAAAGTCAGTTCTGGAACCTGTCCAGGTACTCACCTTTATAGGCTCAGAACTGGACACAAAGCAGGCCAGAGCCTTCCTTCCCCTAGAAAGGGTAAGGACCTTGGTGGCCCTGGCCTCGTCCTTCACTCTGCAGGTCTCTCGACCAGCAAGGCATTTTCTGCAGCTCCTAGGACACATGGCTGCTTCCACAGCTGTAGTGCAAGGAGCAAGATTTCAGATGAGGGACATTCAGTTCCATTTGAGACCCTTCTGGTCTCAAAGAAGAGATTCCCTATCCAAGCTAATCCCAGTGACTCAAACCCTGATCCAGGCCCTTCAGTTGTGGCAGGATCAGAGCAATCTGAGACAAGGGGTTCCCTTCATCCCTCTATCCTACTCCTTGACCCTTACTACAGATGCATCCCTCTTGGGATGGGGAGCTCACATGGGCGACCTCTCCACCCAGGGGTTATGGTCCCCTCAGGAATCTCTGCTCCACATCAATCTGTTGGAACTCAGAGCTGTTTTTCTAGCACTTCAGGTTTTTTCTGCATCTGTTCAGAACAAGGTGGTACAGGTCAGAACAGACAACACCACTACAATGTGGTACATCAACAAACAAGGGGCACTTGGTCTTGACCTTGTGCACCGAGGCGATGAAGTTGTGGTCTCTGGCTTATTCCTGAACACTTCCTCATAGCAGTTCACCTCCCAGGCAGGGACAATGTCCTGGCAGATGCTCTCAGCAGGATTTCCAGGGCCATCACAAATGGTCACTGGATCCTAGTACTGGGGATAGTTTTTGCCAGATGGGGCACTCCTCAGATAGATCTTTTTGCAGCCCCAAACAATCATCAACTTCCACTTTTTTGTTACAGGCCCCCAGTGTTGGGTTCAGTCCCCCTGGATGCCTTTCTCCTCGATTGGGAAGGGAAGTTTCTCTATGCCTTCCCCTTCCCTCTCCTGTTCAAGGTGCTGGTCAAAATCAGGTCTCAGCCCTGCAAGATGATCCTGATTGCTCCAGACTGGGCCAGGCAGCCCTGGTACCCACTCCTTCTGTCCTTAGCAGTCCATCTTCCCCTGTGTCTCCCCAGGAACCACAATCTGTTAACCTGTGCTCAGGGGAGAGTCTGGTATCCGAATCTCAAATCCCTCAACCTCAAGGCCTGGCTCTTGAGGAGTTAGAGATCGCTGATCTACAACTTTCTCAGGGGTGTTCTCAAATCTTGAGAAGCTTCTAGGAAGCCTTCCACCAGGGCTACCTATAACTCCAAGTGGAAAAGGTTTTCCATATGGTGTTCTGGGAAGCATATTTCCTCGGAATTTGCTGATTTACCCACTGTTTTAGACTATATGGTCCATCTTAATTCTTTGGAACTGAGACCAGCTACCCTGAAAGTGCATTTGGCAGCTGTCTCTGCTTTCATTTCGGCAGGGAAGTCCTCTTCTCTTTCTGCTCACCCTGTATTTTCCAAGTTTTTTAAGGGATTGCTTCATACCAATCCTCCATTCAGGTACCCTGCCCCTGCTTGGGATCTTAATGTTTGCATTGCTCAGCTGATGCAACCCCCCTTTGAGCCTCTGTCTTCGGCAGAGCTTAAGTATTTGACTTGGAAAACTGTATTTCTAGTAGCCATCACTTCTGCCAGGCGCATAAGTGAGTTACAGGCTTTATCAGTGGAGACTGACTTTATTTCCTTTCAGAGATAAGGTAGTCCTCAGGACTAACAGGAAGTTTTTGCCTAAGGTGGTTTCGGATATCCAGCTTAACCAATCTATTTCACTTCCAGTGTTCTTCACTGACCATTCCTCCTCTGGTGAGAGGAGGCTGCACAGCTTAGATGTTAAGAGGGCCCTAAGTTACTACATAGAGCATACCAAGGGTAACAGGTTTGACTCCCTCCAACTATTTCTCACTTATGGTGAGGTTGGGAAAGGGAGACCTGCCACTAAGAGATCCATTGCCAAGTGGATTGTCTCTTGTATCCAATTTTGCTTTCAAAAACTGGGTAAGGTTCCCCTTCAGGCCTGAGGGCTCACTCTACCAGAGGTACAGCTGCATCTCTAGCTGCTGCCAGAGACATCCCTATCTTGGAGATATGTCAAGCAGCTACTTGGAAAACAGTACACACTTTCACCAAGCATTACTCCCTGAATATCCAGGCCAGGAGGGATGCTCGGTTTGGCACAGCCGTGCTTCAGAGCCTATTCCCTAAGTAGGTTCTGTCCCTCCTCCATGGAGGTACTACTGTGTAGTCTGCATCAGTCATAATATAGCAAGACTTCATGTTGTTTGAAGAAAAAATTACTCACCTTAGTAATGTTGTTTCTTCTAATGGAGTCTTACTATATTATGACCTCCCCCCCAGCCTGCCCCTCTCAGAACTTCTACTTTGGGTATGGGGTGGGCAGTCCACTGTTGGCACTTATTGATGCCCCTTTTATGTTTTCCACCCCTTCTTGTTGGGGTGTTTGGGTGTTGTGTTTTATTTATTTTATATTATTGTTTCTGGTCCCCCTGACTTGAGTCTTGGTGTTGGGACCAGGAAAATGTGTGAATATTTTAGTAGCCAGTTGGCTAGTGTAGGTTACAGCTCCCACACACAGCCTTAGTGAGTTTTGCTCGTAAAGATCTGACAATTTCGGTTTGAAATTACCCTGACAGAGCTTCTCTAACCGAGCTCGTGCTCTAAGTTCCATGCTCTGCATGGAAGTTAACTCTTTCACCTCCGGAGCAGTTCTAATGGTGGGACAAACTGCATCAGTCATAATATAGCAAGACTCCATTAGAAGAAACAACATTACTAAGGTGAGTAATTTTTTTCATGCAGCAGAATGGGCAACATGACTCCAAGTTCAATGGATGACTTAAGTCCCTCAAGCTAGAGCCGGGGTGGCCCCTAACCTGACTCACTTTGGTGGGCTCTAGCTTCCAGCTGGCTACCACTTACGACCAGCAAGTCGAACCTGGGGCATCGTGGCGAACACTTGGAGTTGGTGGAGGTCATTGGAAGTGGGTGCAGGTGATACTGGGCTTCCCGGAGACCCTCTCTGGGTTGAAGAAGAGGCACCGGAGGAATTCTAAATGAGGTGTATGCAGGAGCCTGGAACAGAACAAAAATTAAAAACCTGAAAGGCAATTCCCCCCTTCTTGTATGACCGAGAGCCCTACCATTTGGGATGGGGTGGCCCCAAATGTCTTCAGAGGAAGTAGCAGTAGGCAACTGCAGCAATCAATCCCTCAGGGCAGTGCAGTCACACAATACAACTGAGCAAATAAGGCAGTGCAGTCATGATACCTCAGGAATAAGGTAGCTCAGTCACTTAAACGTTTCAATTGAATATAGCAGTTCAGTCTCAGCAAGCAGGTCAACAACTTAAAATGGCTGGATTGAATACAGCAGTTCAGACTCAGCAAGCAGTGGGTCCAGGCAACCATACCTCACAACCTCCCTCACCACACATCAGGGACAAATGACCAAAATCAGGAACACATCAGATAAAATAGTAATATTAGTCCCAGAAGCTGTATACAACATGTTTCTTAGTGTGAATAGCATTTTCTTAATGAGAACTAGACTGTAACATCAATGGCTGGCATTATTGTGTGATCCAATCCCTACTCTTTAGTGCCAGAAATGCCAGACTTAGGAGGGACAGAATAAATTTCTGAGGCAAAATCAGGGACATCCCTGAAAATCAGGAACAGCTGAGAGGTAGGCAAGCAACAGGAGACTGCAGGCAGATAAAGAAAATACAGTTTGCTTCATGGGCATTGAAACAGTTTGATGACCCACCCATTTGTTAATATGGATCAGCTCTGGGTGTCTTCTGAATATGGAGGCCAGGGTACCTAGTCTCTTTGTCCCAGCTATGGGCTTCCACGCCCTTCTACTACATGGACAAAGGACTAAGTTTTTCCCATTACTAGGGCTTAGATTACCCTAGAACTCTGAGAGAAGAATGCACTAAGGCTCTGCCAGGCCTTTAGTAATTAGCTTTTTACAGCTAAACAATCAGAAATTTAGCCCGAACATTTCCCTTTTTGCCAGTAATACTTTGAGCTGGCTTTACCTAGCATTTCTTTGGTCTCTTGGCTGAGAGGGAGTGTCCCATTCTCTCTATTTGGAGCACAGACTTCCTAGAAATAAATTAAACTAGCAGAGATTTCTTCAAGAGAGGAGTTCACAAACACCTTTAATCTTGGTCCAACAATTATTTGGTTTGAACCCTTCTAGCTTCTGCCTTTTTGGTTCTCATTTCTCTCTCTCTCTCTCTCTATATATATATATATACAATTGGACAAGGTAGCAGCTTTCCTCCACCCTGGGGGTACAATGGAAGCAATTTAACAATTCTAAACAATAATTACACAGTGCAACAATACGATTGCTAAACAAACAATCCTTCTCCTGGCTGGAGCAAGTCTAGCTAGGACTAATTATTAAAGGAATTACTGGCCAACAAGCTTATTCACCCCTGGAGTTCAACAAGGATTTCTGTACTCTGGGGAATGCACAACCACAAAGGAATAATGAGGCCTCTTCTCCTGGAGACTGTTGCATGAAAGGTCCACTGGGTCTGTTTCCCGGCCAAATGAAC
Organism: Neoceratodus forsteri; assembly: GCA_016271365.2. Taxonomy (NCBI): domain Eukaryota; kingdom Metazoa; phylum Chordata; order Ceratodontiformes; family Ceratodontidae; genus Neoceratodus; species Neoceratodus forsteri. The sequence continues at coordinate 13,885,208 of JADMNL010000027.1, forward strand.
TGACTCGACACACTGGGGGACCCAACTAGATGGCAGATTTCTGCAAAAAAAAATGACTGAGGCTGCTACTGGGGATCTTCTGGAGGGAGCTACACCAAAAGGACCCAGGGGATTCACTTCAACCTCCTAACAGGGAAGCCGACATCCATTGCCTTACTGTCCTTCACCCTCCCTGGTCAAACTCTTTCTCCTCTCTCTCCAGCCTGTGCAGAGCCTCCTCTAGGATGGGGTGGTCCTGGCTACCTGCCAGGGGATTGTCTCGTTTATCCAGAGGTCAACCTCCTGAGGCTGGGTCAGTGGCTTAAAAAAAAAAGTCTCCGAATTTTAATCTACCCTGGCCACAGGGATTGGCTAAGAGGGCTCAGCCTGGCTTCCTTCTCCACTGTGGGACAGGAATGTGGCCCAACTGGTTTGGCTTTGGCTGTCTAGGTGTCGGTCTTGAGCAGGGGGAAGTGAGCACCAAGGAAGGGAGAAGAAGGAAAAAAAAATGGTTTTCTTTTAAAACCCTGAATTTAGACTGCTAGGACTGTCTGCTGGAGTGGGGCCTGCTCTGTGTTTCGGAGGGTCACCAAAGCTTTTCAAGGGTTTCTCATTAAGCTGCCAGGGTCCCCATAACTGTCTGACCCCTCATATCTCTGAGGATCTCCTATTTTCTGTGGTGCCCCCAACTTCCCTGGGGCACTACATACGCCATCCTAAATAGAGAGGGAGCAGTGTAAGAACTAAACCAATTGCATGGATTTGGATAACATTAGTGTAATCAGGATCCGGGTGGGTTGTTATTATTAGATGTTATTAGCGCGGTGCCTCCAATTTGTAACCCATTACCTGGTTAGCCTAGGTGCGGGGAGAAAACATTCGCTCGGCATCAAGGCTAGGTTTGCACTTCTGGTCAGGGGCACCCAAGTAATTCCAGACACAGGGAGCAATAACTGTAAATGTCCAAACCAGGAGTGGGATTCTAAAGTGGGGCTTTTATTCACTTCAACACAAGAATACAAAGCAAGATGGACCCCCACGGGGCTACACACACTGGTTATGTAGATCTATAGAGGTCAGAACACATCTTCTTAATCACCACAACAACCCTCAGGTTCTGAACACACTGGGCTCTCAGCCTGAACTGGTACTCTCTCTCTCTCTCGGATTCCCTGGCATGGCACTCGGCCAGCACTAGTACACTTTTCCATATGTCATGGACTTTTGGTGGTGGCTCCCTCAACCACCCATGAGTGCTTCTAGCTCTAAAGGGAAAAACACATCTTAATCCCACGTCTGGGTACTTTCTGCAGACACTGGCCAACTGCCTGGGAGAAAGCTATAGGTGCCCAAAGTGAATCCGTAGAGGTAAAGCTGGTTACTCCAGATGGGGGGTCTCTCATCTCTTGTCCACAAATCCATACTCAGCCATTCATTTGGAGTCAACGCCTTTCCTTTGAACTCTCTGTTTGTAGAATGCTACCTCAAAATGTATATCACATTTAACAGTCTACTTTCCATATAACTGGTGTCCTGACTTGCAACGTTCTCTAAGTGGCTATGCCCATCCCTGTAGACCCCCCCCCATTGGTTAGATGCATTTCAAGCCATACACATAACTTTAAGTACTGTATTTGGCTGTACTTTCCTGACCCCACAGTAGCAGATACTTTACGCAACTGTCTCGGTGAAAACATGGGATCTATGTCAGAGCAGACTCATCATGGTTCGCAGGTGCCCCAGGACTTCTCACACAGAAATCACAAATCTGGTACCTCAGTAAAAATTCTCTCATCAGGCAGCTTTTCCTCTTCCAGCAGGACCAGGGGGTTGCCCCTGAAAGCTGGTCTTCCCCCCATCCCTCCAGGGATGGGGCACTGGAACAAACCGGGGAACCGTCTCAACCGCTTCTATAGATTTCTTCTGTGTACTTCTCTAGGGCGAGAACACACACCCTCTTCCTGTTGTAGCTCTATTACAGAGCTAGGCTTTGAGGGGCTGCCAACTGCAGCGCACCTCCTCCTTCCAGTGAGTCTCCCACTAGACTTCTACTGACTGACTTTGAAAATCCCAACATTCTAGCCTAACTCCCAACTGCAACATCCCAGCTGTTATTGTCCACAGGATTTGGCTCTTCATTTCGGATAGTCTCAGTAGAACATGGCAGTTTGAATGTGAAATTGAAGACTCCATGCTCTTAATTTTCTTTTTTTTTCCTCGAGCTGGATATGTTTCTCTCAACTTCCCACTGTTCTTACTCTTATTCCTCCTTGCACCCTTAACGTGCTGACGTTTCTGAGTCATGTGAGCCCATCCTCAGAGCTCTGAGGATGGGGTCACATGACTCTGAAATGTCAGCACATTAAGGGTGCAAGGAGAAATGTAGGCAATAGAGCTGTGAAGATTAAAAGACGAAAAGCCGACAAGCTTTAACAAGCAGTTGCAGTCGTCTAACAGCAATTGATAAAGCATTGAAAAGTTTTTCTAAACAGCAGCAGTTCAACATTATTCATCTAAATGAGCTTGGCTGCACATGTAGCAAATGAGACGTTGTCATGCTAGTACAATAAAAGAAAAATGAAAGGAAAATGAAATATTCTACTTGAGTATGAAGCGGTTTAAAAGTGGCTGGTGCAGTCTTATGAACCCAGCAAAGAGCTTCTGCTTTTAAGCAACTAGTAAAAGCACTCTGTAAATAGTTGTTGTCCTTAAAGGAACCAGCAAAAGTATTAAGAATGTGTATTGCCAGCTAAAAAGGAAAAAGAAAACAACGGAGCACTTAGCGGCACATAAGTGGCCAGTGGAGTGTTATGAACCTTATGGCTAGCAACTACTTAAAAGTACCTGTTGATTCAATTTAAAAAAAATTTGAATAGAATTGAGAGCATCTTTGCACATAAAAAAGAAACAGGACTTGAATATGCCAGTTGGTTTTAAATGAAATTATAGAATTGAGGATGACTGGTGCACTGTGGGATAAATCATGGAAATGATTACATTAAAGTGATAAAAAGAAAACCAAAGTGTGCAGAAGGTAATTGTCTTTTTAGACAGGAATAGAATTTATAGATACACCCCTGCCATTTTTAGAAGCACCTTTTACCTCTTCTCAGCATAAGAGGAAGGAAGCACAACGCAGCACAAAAAGATTGTGAATTGGAAAACCCATGAGAAGTCCTCTGTCCCACATTATGAGGGATGCCATACAATATACCCCTGAGAAACTCTGTCCCACATTATGAGGGGATGTCTTACATTGTACTCCTATGAAGCCCTCTGTCCCACATTATGAGAGATGACCTACATTATACCTCTGAGAAGCCACCTGTCCCACATTATGAGGGGAAAAAAATTTTTTGTGTGTGTTTGTGTCTCTAAATGCTATTTTAAATTTGCATGGCACCCAGAGCCTCTGGGATTGGGCATCTTTTAAATACATTTTGCCTTCCCTTGCCTTGCCTTATACCCCTGAGAAGCCCCCTGTCCCACATTATGAGGGATGCCTTACATTATACCCCTGAGAAGCCCTCTGTCCCACATCATGAGAGATACCCTACATTATACCCCGAGAACCCTTCTGTCCCAAATTATGAGGGATGCCCTACATTATACCCCTGAGAAGCCCTCTGTCCTACATTATAAGGGATGCCCTATATTATATCCCGAGAACCCCTCTGTCCCACATTATGAGGAATGCCCTACATTATACCCCTGAGAACCCTTCTGTCCCAAATTATGAGGGATGCCCTACATTATACCCCTGAAAAGCCCTCTGTCTCACATTATAAGGGATGCCCTATATTATATCCCGAGAACCCCTCTGTCCCACATTATGAGGAATGCCCTACATTATACCCCTGAGAAGCCCTCTGTCTCAAACTACAAGGTATGCTCTAAATTTACCTCAAGAACCCCTCTGTCCAACATTATGAGGCATGCCCTACATTATACCCCTGAGAAGCCCTCTCTCACATTATAAGGAATGCCCAATATTATATCCCGAGAACCCCTCTGTCCCACATTATGATGGAAACCCTACATTATACCCCTGAAAAACCCACTGTCTCACATTCTGAGGGATGCCCTACATTATACTCCTGAGAAGCCGTCTGTCCCAGATGATGAGGGATGCCCTACATTATACTCCTGAGAAGACCCCTCTCCCACATTATGAGGGATCCCCTACATTATGCCCAAGAAGCCCTCTGTCAAACATTATGAGGGATGCCCAACATTGTACTCCTGAGAACCCCACTGTCCCACATTTTGAGGGATGCCTTACATTATACCCCTGAGAAGGCCTCTGTCCCACATTATGAGGGAAGCCCTACATTATATCCCTGAGAAGACCTCTGTCCCACATTATAAGGGATGCCCTACATTATACCCCTGAGAAGCTCTTTGTCCCACACTATGACGGATGCCCTGTGTTATACCTCTGAGAAGCCGTCTGTCCCACATTATGAGGGATGAACTGCATTATACCCGTGAAAAGCCCTCTTTCCTTCATTATGAGGAATGCCCTACATTACACCACTGAGAGGAACTCTGTCCCACATTATGAGAAATGCCCTACATTATACCCGTGAGAAACCCTCTGCCACATATTACAATTGTAACACCCCTGTTACCCGGGGTTACTAGAACCCTAGTAAGACCTAGTGGCAGGCAGGCAGGGACAGGCAGCTAGTGAAACTCCAGTTAAATGGATTTCATTGTGTCTTGCTCTGTTTTCAGTCTGTCCTGAGTTGGAGCTATGACATCATTTAGAACTGTCACCGCTGCATAAGCCACACTGGAATGTTGCAGTTGGAGGCTAGAGTAGAACCCTGGGGAATTTGAAGTCAGTCTGTTGCAGTCTGTAGTAGAGGAAGGAGGTGTTCTGCTGAAAGCAGGCCCTCAGAGTTCTAAGCTTTGTCAAAGAGCTATTTTTTTGTATAGGTGTGTGTTCTCACCTGGAGATGAACACAAGAAGAGCCAAGTAAAGTGGCAGAGACCGCTTTCAGTGGTTCAAGGCCCCATCCCTGTGGGGATGGGGTGAAGGAATCAGCCTGTTTCCAGGGGCAAACCCCACCTGGTCCGGCTAGGAAACAAGAAGCTGCCTGAGTTTAAGTTTGTGCTGAGGCACCAGAAGTTCTGAATGAGATTTCTTTGGAAGAGACAATGCCTCTGGGGCACCTGCAACCAAGGGGGGAGTTTGCTCTGCTAAAGGGCCAATGTGTTTTCACCTGAGACAAGAAGAAACTAAAGTGACTGTTACTGCGGGGTCAGGAAAAACAGCCAAGTACAGTTTGGAAGATGTGGGGATTGGACTGCTTAACTCTGTGGGGGTTCTAGAGTAATGGACACAGCCACTTTTTAAGTATGTTCAAGTTCAGCACAAATGGAATGGAAAAACAGTAGATTGGATGTGACATACATTTAAAGAGATTCTACATAGAAAAGTGTTTTTAAGGATGTGGTGTTACAGTCCAGAGAAATGGCCGGGTATGAATTATGGGAGCGAGAGGTGGGAGACCCCCATCAGTAGTAACCAAATTCACCTCTACGGGTTTGCTTTGGGACACCTGTTGCTTTCTCTCAGGTACTTGGCCAGTGCCTGAGGAAAGTACCCAGACATGGGATTGATGAGGAAGATTCCCTGATGGAGCCAGAAGTGCTCATAGGTGATTTAGGGAGCCATCAGTAAATGTTCCATGCTATATGGAAAGTGTCCAAAGGGCTGGCAATGGAGCCGAGCCAAGAAAACTGAAAAAGAGTTGAGTTAGGGCAGAGTGCCCAGAGTGTTTCGAGACCTGAGGGTTTCAGTGTAAAGAGGATGTGTTCTGATCTCCATAAATCTGCATTACCAGAAGTGTAGCCCCGTGGGGGTCCAACTATGCTTTGTTATTCTGTTGGATGTGAATAAAAGCCACACTTTAGAATCCCAACTTCTGGTATTGGACATTTCAGTTATTGCTTCCTGTGTCCGGAGTTACTTGGGTGCCCCTGACTAGAAGTTAAATCTAGCCAAGATACTGAGCAACAGTTTTCTCCCTGAGCCCAGGTCCCAGGTAGGAGGTTACATATGGAGGCACTGCACAGCGCTAATAACACAGAAATACCACCAACCCGACCCCTGGGGTAACCCACCAGTTACACGATGGATGCTCTACAATATACCCTTGAGAACCCCTCTGTCCACATTATGGGGGATGCCCTACATTATACCCCTAAGAAGCCCTCTGTCCCACATTTTGAGGGATGCCCTATATTACACTCCTGAGAAGCACCCCCTGAGAACGCCTGTGTCCCACATTATGAATGATGTCCTACATTATACCCCTGAGAACTCCTCTATCCCACATTATGAGGGATGCCCTACATTATACCCCTGAGAAGCCCTCTCTCCCACATTAGAAGGGTTGCCCTACATTACACCACTGAGAAGCCCTCTCTCCCACATTAGAAGGGTTGCCCTACATTACACCACTGAGAAGCCCTCTGTCCCACATTATGAGAGGAGCCCCGCATTATAACCCATGAAGTCCTCTGTCCCACATTATGAGGGATGTCCTACATTATACCCCGCAAAGCCCTCTGTCCCACTTTATGAACGATGTCTTACATTATGCAACTTAGAATCCTTCTGCCATACATTAGTAGGGAGGTCATACATTTTACCCCTGAGATGCCTTCTGCCCCATGACATTTGGGAGGTCCTGCATTATATCTTGAGAAGTCCTCTGACCCCCATGGAGATTGTGCTGTCATACATTTTGCACTGAGATTTTGAAGTAGACATAGTGCCTGCTTGCACTATACCTGTGGTGCAGGTGAACTGATGTACTTTGTCTCAGTTGTCAACATCTGTCCCTCACCTGTCACGCGTATTAAATGAATGATAGGGTGTGAGAAGGCCTGCTCTGTACCTGCCACACATTTACAGTACTTGGTAGTGAATTAGAACAGGAATTAGTGTCCAGTGCTGTCCACTTCTCCTCCAGAATTACATTTGTCCTGATGTGGCCTGGATAGGCTTGCGCTAAACATATTTACTTGGCACTGTGGCTGAGGATTAACAGCGGACCTTTATTCTGCAGTGTTTTTATTTCCTCATTTTCTACCAACTCTAGGTCAGCAGCAGAGCAGGAAAATCTGCACTTCACCCCTGTGGGGTAATAGGAAGTTTTCATTTACTGGTTCTATTCTTTTTTTTCTCCAGTGCTAACTTTAACACATATATTTAAACTAAAAGAGTAGTTTAGTAAGACAGATCCTAAACGGTGATTTAAAAACAATGTGTCTAGATATTAATAGAGACCTAAACGTTCCCTGCACACTGCCTTTAATCAGAACCTTCCCTTCCAACTTAAAATTAATCAAATCAAATCCCATATTAATAGTGGGAATTAAAATCGTGCAACGCATTAAAAAAGTAATTTAAAATTAATAACTCATAATTATTTATCGTAACGCATCAGGAGTGTGGAATTCTCCTTCTTTGAAACCTTCATTTTTTTTTAATGGCTTCCCACATTATTAAGACAACCAGAGGTTTCTGGGAGACACAGTCTAGGGGAGTCACTCATTTAATTCTTTCCTCCCCCCAGATTTCAGCTAATCTGTGCTTAAGAAAAGATATCAATTTAAGGGACAAATTAAGATAATTAAATAACAGCACCAAAGAAAAATCTATCAGGAGAGACCAAAAAAAAAAAAAATTAGTTGTTCTATGAAATCATCACCATCATATTATTTTTAGTCTTCTCTGTTATTTTAAAGGGAAAGCATGCAGATTAATTTAGTGGAGATGCTAGTTTCTTCAAAAGCAAAGGATTTTAATGGTTGTTTAGCCAGCGCTAAACCCTCATCCCTTCTGGTTGAAAGGAAAGAGTTTGGATTTTATGTAGTGCCTCTTATACACCCTATATCCCCAAATGCTTTTCAAGCCATGCATAGTTGTGCCAGCCATTAAGTGAGCACATGGAAGTTAACCGGGATTGAAGGAGGTTAAGGAAAACTGAGAACATTTCGGCACAGTACACAGCAAAGAAGAAACAGAGAGGGTCAACACCTTGCTTAAAGCAGCACTGCAACTAAATTGGGCAAAAAAAATTGACCCTACCTTTTTTACACTATATAAAGATTCTAGGCACCTTTCAATTTTATTTGGTGGTATACTTTTTAATTCCACCAAAATCTGGATATTTTTAAATGTTTTAATTGTTTGTTTGTTTTTTACAAGAAAAAAGATGTCTACCACATTTTTTTATAGAAATAGCATTGTAGACCTGGCAAGGGTTGTGACTGAAAAATAAAGACTGATTCATGGTGCACTGCATAGGTGGTACCTAGACAACTATATTTGATAGGTTGGCTAATATTTTTCTTAATTGTAGCTGAAACTAGCTGTTTTGGAAAAACATTTTTCATTGCACCGATGCTTTATTATCACACAGGGGAGAGTTATGCTGGGATTTAAAATGGGTCTCCAGGATGACTGTTCTCTGTTTTAACTACTGGGCTACACCACTTCTAACCCTTGGGATTGACAGTACTTTGGGATGTTACAAACTGTCTCACAGAAACAGTGGGCAGATACCCACTCCATAAAGGACTGAACAGGTCACTCTGCCCCTGAAAAAGCATTCTGATGTAATGCAAAACATTGAGTATTAGCTGGGATGTTTAAACTGTGCACTGCAGCCAGGGTCCCCAGTTCTCAAAGGCTCTTCAGTCCTGATTTCTGTGGCAGGGCCCCTAGGTTACTGTAACAGTATCTGTTCATTCCTGTGGCATTATTTGTTTCAGTCAGGATGTAGTTTTGACACTGGCTAATATACAATGTCTTGTCATTTATGAAATCCCATGCTGAACACAGAGGAGGAGCTCTGGGATTATGAAGGAGGAGAAAGGAGTCAGGTACTATGGAAACACTGTACATTTAGTGAAAAATCACCATGCACAATGAATTCTGTGGCATAACACACGTTCTACAGCATACTGCAAGTCATGCGGAAAAGTCAGCAGCCTTGGGATTGCAGAATTCCAAGTGTTGTGACTACAACCCACTTTCTGTGGCACCAATTATAACACTAATTAAAGAAGAATCTAGTTCGGTCCTCTGTGGAGTGGGTGCTGGATTCTTCAGTTTTTGCTGGGTCTGTTTCAAGTCATGGCACCACTACTGTCTCTGGAAGCTTTCCTGCTTTCTGTGATAAACTGGGTCTAACAAAGGAAATATCCAGGAGCTGGCTGGTTCTAAAACTGGGAGGTGAAAAGAAGAGCAGATTAAAAATAGTCTGAATACCTCAGAAGGCAAAGCAATAATTAAGCAGTAACAGCTGAGGAGACACTCATTTCAGACGGATTAATGATCTGGTGGGAGGATGGGTGGCCTGAGGCGCAGCCGAGTGCCACCTCCATCCAGCCAGTCACTAAAACCTCTGAAATGACTAGCTTTGAGGTTGTTATTGTGATTATAATTCTAATTACAGTGGCAACTTTCATTTCTACCATTTTTATTTTACTTTTAGGTGTTGAACGAAGTGACGCAAGCTGTGTGTACCGCACAGCATTAGTTGGTGGCTGGAACAGACATTTCTAAGACTTTAATGACTGATTCAGTGGGCAATAAGGAGCCTCAATAGGCTCATGAATATTTAATTAGGAAATAAAGCATGACAGGGTGTGTATTGTGCTGGGACAATGGCACACCTTGGGTGGGTTGAAGCATGATGCTGAAGGCGGAGTGCTTCCACAACCAGAGAACTACTATTATCCCAGCACAATGCACACCCTGGAGTGCCTTATTGCAACTATGAAATGGGTCTAATTAAGTATTATTACAACATTTTTTTAAACAGAAAATTATTTTTATTGAATTTAAAATTATTAAAAAAATAGAAAACATTTCAAAAAAAAAAAAGTAGTGCTGGTTACTGTTTGTAGTGAAGGTATTATGTCAGCAGGTAGCACCAGTCTTACAAGAAACTGCATGTGTGTGTGTGTGTGTGTGTGTGTGTGTGTGTCCTTTCAGGTAATGGAAAAAGCATAGGTTATTAACCAGAAATTGACTGACCTGCGCGAGTAGAGCGGGAGCTGAGTCCAGTAAAGTAATTAAAATATATTTAGTTATTTTTCTTGTTCAGCCACAGATTATGGCCAGTGGAACTTTTCCCAGGTACTGTGACAACTGACATGATTTATGGGGAATGCCGGCAGTGTTGTTGGCTCACTCAGTGTGTGGTGGGACGCAGCGGGAGAACAGACCATGAGTAGTCATCATTTTGGTACAGGAAACATTTTTTATTTTATAAATGTTACTGTGTTGAATTAACACAGTTGGCAGTATGGGGAAGGTTTTTTTTAAATAAATGATGAAGTTTAGCTTCAGAGCGTGTGGGTACTCAGTGGTAGTGGGGACATGAGAAGTGGTATTCCTGAGGCTGGACAAGGTGAAGAGGACTCAGGATGCATTGAACTTCTTCCTGTGCTGTTGTGCTGGGATATCAGCACAGGGTTCTGAGGTCCTCAGCCAATCAGGTCAGTAGATTTACTGAACCCATTTCATAATTAAACAATAACACATGACAGGGCATGCTTTATCATAGTATATTGGCACACCTCAGGTGCGTTGTGAGGCATGAGGTGAAGCTGGGTGCTTACGCACCCAAAAAGTGCTGATATCCTAGGATAAAGAATGCCCTGGAGTGTGTTATTGTGATTAAGCACTGCACTCCCACAGTAAAGTAAAAAAAAAGTCACAAAAAATGGTGTAACAATTAAGTTTTTTACTGCTTTTAACTGTGGAAGTACATTAGTGTATAAAATAGTCCTATGCTGGAGTGGTTAATCAGGTACCTGTAGTGACTTTGGTGATACCTTCCACATTAGAAGCAGTCAGTTTACTGTTACATCAATACTAGTTTCCTTTTAGCATGAAAATAAAAAAAAAAAAGTAGCTAAGTGCTGTGAATGCCCCAGTAGGTGTAATAGTACATCTGCATATCTTTTAAGTCATTTTAACTGCTTTAGGAGAAGTTCTGTGTGTGAAACGTCAGCCGTTGGAAGCATCTCTACCTCGTGAAAGTGTCTCTCTAATGCCGGCGACACAAATCTTAAACTTCAGCATGGCTGGTTTTCTTTACGTGAAGCTGATAAAAAATTAAAACAGTATTCCAAAAGTCTGTTTCATACTAAACTCGAAGATTTCTGGCTCAAGTCAAAATGCGCATCCAGAAGTAATTAAAACCATGCCTGTGAAAACTCAAGCCCAGATCCGAGCATGTGCCGTCAGTGGGAGCACTATTGCGTATGCTCAGGGTCTGGTTTGAGTTTTTCAGACATGGTTTTAATGACTTTCAGGTACGCATTTTGACTTAAGCCAGATATCTTCAAGTTTAGTATAAAACAGAGTTTGTGAATACGGTCTTAATTTTTATCAGCTTCACGCAAAGAAAAAAATGGCCATGCTCGAGTTTAAGATTTGGGATCGCCAGCATTACAAAGATGCCTTTACGAGGTAGAGATGCCTTCTGTGTGCGGTGTTTCTCCGATTGAAGTTGTCTGGGAAGAATTTATTAAAGTGGCTTAAAAGGAATTATTATTCTTACTGGGGCAATAAAGCAGTTTTTTTCTAATTCTATTGCCAAACAAACTGATATGGTGAGGGGTTTCTGCAAAAAAAGATTCTGAGAGGGCTCAGGGATAAACAGGGTAAATAGCGTCTGGTCAGGAGTCTTGTTTTTAGCCATTCTGCTATAAAGGAATATAAGTACAGTTCTGGAATGTAGCTAACCAATCAGCTTTCACAATATTTCCTGTCCAGTGCATAATTAGACTTATTGTTTGCATTATGAGTGGTCCATGGATAGAAGTAGTAATTCCAGCAAGGAAAGGACACTTATGTTATTGTTAGCTAGGAAAGGTGCAGGGAGCTGTGGGCAGCTCATTGCAAGGTTCTCCCTGAGGGATAAGGGAAGGAGAGCAGATATAAAAACCAAGAGCATCATGAGAAACAATACATTGCATTATGAAATGGGTATAAAAATGCAGAAACCTGACTGACTGAGGAGTTTGGAACTCAGTGATGACATCCCAACACCCCGTCACTGGAAAAAGAGCCATGACCTTACTGACCAGTTTACCTGTATCACTACACCTCAATTTACTTACTGTACCAGTATTTAAAAGAAATGTAGCATCTGCCATCTACTGGCCAAGCAGTTAAATTACAATGACTCAATAGGACTACTTTTTTTATTTTCACTTATTTAAATAAAAAAAAATCTTTACCAAGCCTAGTGAACCCATTTCAAAACCTCAGTAATGCACCCCAGAATGTGCTTTATACTGGAATAACACTACTTCTAAGATACTAGAAGCACTCAGCCTTTGACCTTGTGCTTCAACCCATCCAAGGAGTGCTGTTATCCTAGCACAAAGCATGCCCTGTAATGGTTTACTGCTTAAGCAAACAGCGCATAATGTCACAACTGCAGCCAGAGTTGGAGTACAAAAGATGTAGAGCCCCATATTCCATGTTGGCTGGTTGCGCCACACACCCAGTGCATGTGAGATAATGCACAGCTGGCCTGGAAGCCATATTCAGACAGGTAGCATGCTCTGATTGGAGTACACTGCTAGGGTACTGGGTCAATAAGTCAAATGAAAGACTGCGCAGCAATAACCAAGCATGGAAGAGCACACATGTGATTAGAGTGACAGGGGTATAAAAGTGGAAGGGAACTGCCGCTACCCCTGTCGCTCTATGTGTATATAAGGAATTGCTCAATACCACTGTGCTGGGCTGCCTGGCTGAGCTGCATTCATTGTGAAGTGGCTAAGGTGCCCACACACAGTCAGGATGGGAGACCTGGGACTGTGGTTCGGTTCCCGCCAGGTCTCTCAATGTTGCAACTTTTGTGTTTGTTTGTTTTTTGTTTGTCTTTTTGCAACTTAAACTTTTTCCCATCCTGGAGTTTTGCCCCATCCTCAAATCCACACCCCCTCGGAGTTCGTTATATATAGTCCAGGGGTTGGGGGTGGTGAAGCCCCCCACATCAGGAGGTTCGGTGGCCAAAGCCTCCCCGATATAAAATGAAATTCCTATTGTTTTAAAAGGGCTGTGCACTTTTCTTGTATGCAGCGTTGTTTCCTACTCTATTCAGCGCTGTTGTGCTTGTAGGGTTTGTCACTGCACAGTTTTTGTTTATGACATTATGACCCCGTGCTGCACTGCTAGTAAACACCAGAAAGAGAAGGCAGGAAACGCTGCCGCTGAAAACATAGAGCAAGTCAGAAGACTTGAGCATTTAAGATACATTATGCATATGAAGAGAGAAATAATGAACTGAGTCATAAAAGAGAATCCAAAGAAAAGGTTGGCTAGGTCACTCCTGTGAATAAGCCCTTTAAAAGGGTGAAACGTCGAGTAGGGTTTGTAACATGGCCATGCCTTGAAGTAAAGTTGAAAAAATAAAATTCTGAAGAGATCTTACAGGACATACTGGTGTGGCTGACTTTTCAAGTATTGTGTTTCGAGACCAAGAGTGCCTTTATCAGTCCGCAAAGCACAAAGAGGGGAAGTGTCAACCCCGATTGAGGGTACCCATAGGAATACTTGTTTTGGCTTTTATAACACGTGGCCGGCCTGGAAGCCATATTCAGACAGATAGCATGCCCTTACTGGAGTGCCCTGCCTGTCTGAATATGGGGCTGTGTTAGTACGGCACACAGTGACTATGCATGACACTCACGCAGCCCCCAGCAAGAATAAGGCCCATGGGAGGAATGGAATAGCCATATTGGGGAGCCATAATATGCATCCTTCTTGTTACTGGGTACATATGTCGCCCTTTGCACATCATTATCCACACATTAGCAAGTCTGTACAATGCCATCATACACAAATTCATGGAGGCATTGTGTGGAGCTGTGTTGCACCCCATCCCCCAATCACCGTTCTATGCCCCCACATGGCTGTAGCCATCACTTGGGCTAAGTGGGGGAGCTCCAGAGGAAGAAGGTGGTGGAACCTGAGTGGGTGGGATGGGGGTTTGGACTTGTGATCAGGGGCAGAGGGCCACTTGACACAAGGGAACATTAACCTACACAGTCTGGGGACATGGAATGATGATCAGGGGGTGGGTGTACCAACAGATGCCAGGGATCTGATAACTGCAGCCATATGGGGCATCCGAATGGCATTTGGGTGGCAGAGTCCACTAGACACCACGGGCTGTTAACCTACATACATCAGGGTCAATGAATGGCAATCAAGTGGTGGGGTACCACTAGATACCAAGGATCTGATGACTGGCTCCACATGGGGGCATTTGAACAACAATCGGAGGTGGGGGGGCTGCTAGACACCAGAGATCTGATGGCTACAGCCATATGGGGGAATCTGAATTATAATCAAGTGTGGGGGGCTGCTAGCAGGGATAGACAGCTCCTGCTGTTAGTCTGCTACCTAGCACTTGGGAGGTGGCTGGGTGGGGGCAGCACGTCAATACGGTGAAGTAATTAAGGTGAAGCAATAATGGTGAAGGTGGAATAGCGAAATCTTTAATGGCAGCATAATTAATGGTGACAGGGAAGAAACAGTGACTTTGGAGTTATAGCCTAACCGTGTGTCAAGGAGTGCCTTGGAGTAGGATATTTAGAGATAGCAGGGGGTCTAGGGGGCACAGCCCCTAATGGGGGCATGGGGGCAGAGCTCCCCATTAAGATAGCATGCCACCCTAACACGTGGAGGCTGCTGGAATGTCTGACAGAAGAGCAGAGACTGATGGAGGTGAGGTTGGAGCAGCTCATTTCAGGTGCTGCGTGTGCTCCAGGGCGGCGTTGATATAGAGACGTGAATGAGCGTCTCGTGGCAGTGGTGCAGGAGTATGCAGTCTGAGACCGTTACGAGTATCTCAGAGGACTGACATACAATTTTCACCTACAGGTACAGGTTATGTGCCTGTTTCTGTGCTTTGCGATCTGGATCAGTGCCAGAATCACTGAAAATGCCGTTCACCATTATTTTTGGGGCTGTTAATGTAGTTGCCCTTTTACAGTCACCGTTTTGACGTTCCCCTTTCTTTCTTAGCCGTTATCACATGGAGCCATGGGTGGGATAGCTGTTCATGCACCACTGTGCTCTGTCATAAGAGTAGGGTTATAAAAGCTGTGGCAGAGGCTGTTTAGTGCTTTCAGAACTGCTGAATATACCACCGCACCCTGTATAAGGGGAAAGTGTTTAACCAGGATAGGAACACTAAGCTGGAGTTTGTTTCCAGGTGTGACCTGGGAGCACAGGGAAGTTAAGTAACTTGCTCAGGGTCACATAGTATGCAAGTGGGGGCTGATGGGGTTCAAACCCAGGTCTCCAAGTTTGTAGCTCAGTGCCTTTAACCACTACACTACACTGACTCGCTACACTACACTACACTGCCTCTTTACACTACACTACACTGCCTCTCTACACTACAGTATGCTACACTACACTACACCACATTACACTACAATTCCTCTCTACACTACGTTACACTATATTACACTGCACAACAATGCCTCTCTACACTACACTGCCTCTCAACACTACACTACACTATAATGTCTCTCAACACTTCACTACACTACACGGCCTCTCTACACTACACTGCACCACACTTCACTACACTGCCTCTCTACACTACGCTACACTATACTACACTACACTACACTGCCTCTCTACACTACGCTACACTGCCTCTCTACACAACACTATGCTACGCTATACTACACTACACTACACTACACTGCCTCATTACACTACACTACAATTCCTCTCTACACTACACTACAATGCCTCCCTCTCTACACTATAGTACATTACATTACACTACACTACAATGACTCTCTACACTACACTACACTACATTACAATGCCTCTCTACACTACACTACACTATAATGTCTCTCTACACTACACTACACTACACTACACCACCACTCTACACTACACTACACTGCACTACACACTACACTGCCTTCCTACACTACACTACACTATACTACACTACAATGCCTCTCTACACTACACTGCACTCCTCCCTACACTACACTACACTACAATGTCTCTCTACACTACATTACACGGTCTCTCTACACTACACTATGCTACACTACACTACACCACCCCTCTACACTACACTGCAGTGCACTACACACTACACTGCCTTCCTACACTACACTACGCTATACTACACTACACTACAATGCCTCTCTACACTACACTGCACTCCTCCCTACACTACACTACAGTGCCTCTCCACACTATACTATGCTATATTACACTGCCTCTGTATGTAAGAGGGATTCATCATTTGCATGGGTTTAGCAGTATATTCTGTGCATTTGCACTCTCAGGTTAGTGCTGTGCACCTGGGGCAGCTGAATATGGCCCCACTCCATCTAACCACACTTTTCCCTGTTAACGTTGCACTTAGTGACTAAATATGGGAGCCACAGTGATTACAGCATAGGGTACTGGAAGCAAGGAAGTGATTACAGCATAATGTAGAGGAAGTAAAGTGCTAACTACAGCTTGGGGTAGAAAATGTAAAGCAGGGATTACAGCATGAGGTAGAGGAGATGAAATCAGAATTAAAGCATCAGGTCTCCTTAAGCCCACTGGGGCTTGCTGGAACAGTGCCCTGTGTCTTTTGCCGTGGTCATGCTGATCTGGTAGCGGAGACACGTGGCAGGCGCTGAAAATTTTACGCCGCTCCTCCGAGCCATCCCTCGTGGAAGGAGCCATCCGTGAACTTGAAGTCCTGAGCCCAGCGTGTGGACCTGCAGCCTGGTTGCTCACTGGAGCGTTGGGCCGGTAAAGCTGAAAAAATGCAAGGTATGTCTTTTGGTGCTCAAAACACCCTGGAATTTTAAAAGGGGGTGCCCTGCCTGTGATCGGAGGAAACCTATTCCTGTGAGCAGCATGGACTGGTGTGAGTCCCTTGGACTTTCTTGGCTCCGGTCTCCAGTACCGCATGGCCTGAGCTGTGAACTACAGTTCAAGTAGTGCAGCCATTTTAGTTTTTTACTCCTCTGTTAGTGTGGACTCCATATTTATGCCACTATGCAGTAGGAATTGTTTGTCCTTTGAAATCCCTGGTTTCTGCATGCCTTTTCTGGTGCCTAGCTAAGGCACACAAAGTCAATTTGCTACTACTGTAATTTCAGCTCCTCTTTGGGTTAAGTTAAGTAATGTGCTTTATGGCTTTATTTAAAGTTTGCATACAGCTGTTACTATATTGACCTGTTCCTAACTTTAGAGCCTTAAGGAATTGTTTTGGTACAGCTTTAAAGTAGTTAATTGCTGCAGGCTTGTCTCACTCCCCCCTCTGCCTTCTCCTCCCTTAATCTCTCTGCCCGACCAGTTTCTTTGTCTACTGAAACCCCCCACCCCCCACTTGCTCTTACTTGAGCCACTCTCCCTTCCTCTCCCCTCAGGTCTCCTTAAGCCCACCGGGGCTTCGGACCTCTGTGCTGGAACAGTGCCCTGTGTCTTTTGCCGTGATCCCACTGATCTGGTAGCGGAGACACGTGGCAGGTGCTGAAACTTTTTACGCTGCTCCTCCGAACCATTCTTCCCACCTGCCCCCCACCTCACCCACCCTGGGTGGACCTGTTCTTATATAAGACTTTCTTAGTCAGATGACTAAGTGCCCGATTTTCCATTGGCTCCTTATGCTGTGTAGCCACTAGCGGTGTATTCTAATCTATACTCACAGTTAGACTTTGACAACGCAGTCCTTTACACTTGCCTGAGCTGCTTGAGTCTCATATTTTTGGGCAGCTTTTGTCTAGTGGTGTTCCCTAACTGACCACCTCAGTTTCATATTTTTTGAATATCTTTTTTTCTAGTGGTGTTCTTATACTAGCTTTATTTACTCTATTTTTGAACCTAAACATCTTTCCAACCCTTATGACTACTCTGCTTCATTTTTCCTATCTATAGCTGTACTGTAATAAAATCGGGACTGTTGGTTCCTTAGCGGCTAGCATAGGTACTCACCTACACTGTAGGACAAACAGGGAATTTGTTCAACTGGACTATATCTTGATATCCCTTTGTAATACGCAGCATAATGTGCTAACTATGCCACCAGTTAGTGGCCTCACCCGATCCCCTGTGACAATATAATGCTCCGCTAGCATATAGTAGGGGACACCCTCTCTCTCGAATTACTAGTCCGTGTAAATTAATTATCTCTTTCTTTACCATGCAATCAGAACAGTAATTCTCATGGATTTAGGGACTTTAGGTTCTCTAACCTTTTAATTTTGAAATACTGGCCTGTATATACTTGGCCATACTTTTTCTACAAAATAGTGGATGTATATACTATGTGCGTTTTGCCCTTTGTAAGTGGAGGGGGAAGCATTCCTTGCCCCTTACATACTACTCTGTAAGGCTCTTGTTCCTACCAATCCCAGTGCTTCTTCTATCAGGCGATGTGGAACCTAATCCAGGTCCTCCCACCCACTTCTCTGCTACTGACCTATCTGGGATAACTAATAAAGGACTCTTCATTGCACATATGAATGTCAGGAGTCTAACATGCCACATGGATGAACTGGAAGTGTGGATCAAAGTCTATAACCCAGACATACTCTGTCTTACTGAAACTTGGCTGAAACCTCGAATCTCTGACTCTCTCTGCTCAGTAGCTAATTACTCCTTGATCCGTGGAGACAGACCGGGGGCAAAGCATGGCAGGGGTGTGGCTCTCTACCACAAGAACCACCTTAGCATTAAAGTGGTCCCTACCCAGGCTTCACCTACTCTGTGTGAATCCATTCATACCATAGTTTCACTTAGTGCAAAGAAATGACATATTATCTACGCATATAACCCTCCCTCTGGGGGGTTGGCAGGACTCCAGGCCCTCCTTGACCAAGCATCACACTCTGTCAATCTAAACAAGGCTATAATCCTGGGGGATCTAAGCCTAAACTGGCTAGGACCTACTCAAAGCTCTTTGATGTCACTAGTGCATAGCTATAACCTATACCAGTTGATAACTGAGCATACGAGAATGCCAGCTCCACCTAAACCAGGCACCCTTATTGAATGATTACTTACAAATCACCTGGAGCACATGGCCACGTCGGGAATCCTGGCAGATGCAATAACTGACCAAATCAAAGCAAAAAAGGCTCGGCACTTGTGGTTTGGAAGTAAGTGGGCAAGTGCACATTTATTTTAGAAAGCAGCCACAAAGAATACCAATAGCCCCTAGCACCTCAACTCTTCAATTCTCATGACCAGATGGCCAGACCGGGAATCCTTGTTTGCCAGCCAATTTCCTTGTTTGCTAGTGACAAAAAAGGAATGGAGAACAAGGAATTTAGTGAGTGGTGAAAAAGGATTTAAATAATGAAAAAACAATTGTTTCTGCAGGCATATAGACGTCAGAAACCACACAGCACAGCTCATCAACTCCCGATGAGCAGAAGTCACACTTTAATGTGTGCAAGAGACATCCCTGGGCAGAGTTATGACAGTTAGTTTTGGGCAAAACCCAAAAACAAGATGGCAGATCATGAAAAAGGATTTTTTTCTAGTGGCCACAGATCACCCCTGGTGACTAAGGTTTGGAGCCTCAAGAAAAAACATAGTTTTTCATTCAGTTCCTCTATCCAAAAGACTGAATTGAGCATGCTCAGAACCCAAACTTTTAAAATTTAATAACTTTGGAACAGATTAATATTTATTCACCAAACCAGTGCTGACATGCTCTATGGGGCAAGCACTTTCTACCTTGAAAATGACAAACCAAAGTGCCAAATCATTTGGCTGCAGCATGATGATGAAAAAACTTCAAAAAAAGGCAAATTTTCAAATGTTTTCACTATGTGCAGCACAAACTCCACTGATCCAACCAACACACAACTTGCACATCAAGAGACCTACCCCAGGAGACTGTGCATGCAATGTCTTGTACAAATTCGTCAAATGGTTGCAAAGTTGTTGAAGTGCAAAATTTGAGGTTTAACATTACAGTGCCTGCTTAGCCCTAACTATAGGGGTACTACCGCACCCCTGTAATATAGTTATACAAATATATATACATATATCACCATTGCCACTGTTTGTGAAACCTCAGAGCTAAATGCCCACATTCAGAAGTGGATTGAGGAGATCTAGCATTGCTTTTTTATCCAAAAACCATTCCTTAAATGCAACAACAAGGATCTTCATGATGTTCTGCACTAATCACAGACTCTTCACGCTTACTGTAACTCCTCATTTATCAGCCTTGACAGTTATTTGATTGTAAAGGTCAAACAACTCAAAAACATAGCGTCTGGCTGGCCCAGCACCTGGACTTCTCAAAGTTCTTCCCCAGAGTCATTGCCCTTTACAAGGTTTGATCTTAACATTCATTTATTAGCCCAGGTACTAGTGCAGATTGCCATGGGCTAGTGCAGGATCTCTGTCACTTGCCCGGTTGAGCCAGTTCATTTCCTGTGGTGGAAAGCTGCAGTTCCATTCTCTGCCTGTTGTGCTGTGTGGTGCTCATGCAGTCACAAAAAAAAAAAACACCAGCATGAAGCGCGGTCGGAGCAGTGAGACCACAAAGAAGTAAAGCAAAAAAAAAAATGGAATCGGACAGCTGACTGAGACCACAAAGGAGCTCCCCCAGTCAAACCGAACAACACCCCAGTAGCATTCAGGACACACCACAGTCAGAAAAGTGAGATCGCAAACTGTGTATAATTAAAGACAAGCAGCTCAGTATTTAAGTCAAGACTAGTGGTAGGGCAACATTTGCACCATAGCGTTGGGTCAGAAGTAAATCAAGACAGACTGCTGAAGCATAATGCACTCTGACCTCATCTCGGCTGTTCCATTTCATTTAGCCTTGTTCCTGTCACCCTGTGCTGTGGTCACCATCTGAGAAACTGCAAAGCAGCAGTGTCAGCAAATAATATGCGCGAGTGAGAAAATGGGCGCCTCCAAAGGAAAAACGTGACTGAGCACCCCCCCCCAACACTGGAAACTGAACAGTCAACACCCCGTAGCATTCAGGAGTCAGGACACTGCATGGTCAGAACAGTAAGATGCCTTGTCCCGACCCTGTCACCTTGTGGTCACCATCATTCTGAGAAGCTGCTTCCAAAACTGTGAAGCAACAGCTCCAGCAAATATGCGCCAGTGTGAAAATGGGCTCCTCCATCCTAACTGTAACAGCTGGTCTCTATCTCCACAGGCAGTAATGGAACAAAGACAGACCCCCAAGTCCGCCCCCCCAAAGTAAAACAACATAGCTAGATTCACCACCATTCACACCAGGTTGCAGTCGAACAGTGACAGACCGCAGCACTAATCAAACAGACTAACAGGCTACAACCCAGGAACACTGGGAGGTTAAACCAACATTATGACTTCCGCTGTTCTTTTCAGCCTTGTCCCTGTGGTCTGTCTGAGCTGAGAGTGACTGTGATAGTGACTCAAATGTGTTTGAGAGTGAGCCACACTCCCCTGACACCACATAATCCAGCAACATTTAAGGATCATTTGACTTTCATTTTGTTTATTGAAATGCTTCACCAGGAAGGCACACTGAACAACAAGTTGCTCATCTCCTGGTGTGACCTGGGGGGTGGGAAGCAATGGAATAGAATACAGAGGAATTTTACAATGTTGGAATACAATTTGCTTACTTGCATACAATGAGAGCAGGAGGGATTGCAGGTGGATAACATTGGCTAACAATGCAACAGTTAAGTATATAGTAGATATGAAGACACATACAGCAAATTGGCAACAGTTGGTTACACTGGAACACATATAATAACTTGGCAACAGTATGTAGCCCTAGATGGTAAGGTGACCCAACAGCAATTGGTAGCCATTAGTGTGACATAGACATTCAAGATTTACAGTGATTGGAGTAAAGAGAGGAAGAATGGAAGGAGGGAATGAAAAATGGTGGAGGCTAGAATGGAAGAATGGAAAGGAAATTTACAGAGAGATGCAGACAGAACACGATTTTCAAGGCAAACAGCGAAGATTTTCAAGGCAAACAGAGATGACAGGGTGGACTAAAGTGCATATAAGAGGGGTATAGGGGTAGGTTATGGCCAGTGTTAGGCTTTGTTAACTAGAAGAAGGGTAGGAGGAGAGGAGAGATAGAGTGTGGCAGGATGATGAGAGAGAGAGAGGTATTATAGGTGGGGGGTATCCAAGGGGGGGAGTTGAAATTCAACAGTGTCCTGTTATCCTTATATGGGCTGTGTGGTGCCCTTTAAGACAATGACATTAAGACACTGACTTCACTGAGTGAGGAAGTACTTTATTTCACAAAGTTCATTTGTAATTTAGGTTTCAAATACATTAAGACACGTGCTTGATACATTTTGAATTTATTTGCCTTTTGTTTAACAAATCACTGAAATCACTGTGAACCATACTGACTGCAGGCTATTGCAAACTTCTGCGGGCTAGTGTAATCTCTGGTTCACTAGCCCAGATGGCTTGTGCAAAAAAAAATTAAAGGTAGACCCTTGCCATTTATCATAACAAACTTTTTTAGCCACCACAGCCCAGCAAGAAACCATCTCTAAAATTCTTCTTCTTCCTGTTTTGAAGTACAGAGACATGGTTTATGCAGCTGCTCCTGAATCCTCTTTATCCAGTTAACACTTAAATATGGAACTAGTACACTAGCTTTATCAGCAGTAAAACCCAGGGATTAGTGCTCCAAGCTATAAATCTGGGGGCCCAACAGATCTGCGTATAACCCCACAACTGTTACTTGCATACTGTGTGACCCTTAACAAGTAATTTACCCTTCTGTGCTTCTGGATCATACCTGGAAGTCTGCTTTGGCTCATTGCCTCCCTTCCAACCAAAAATTCAAAATTAATAATAAACTAAATAAAGTAAAAACAAAAAATATCCCATAATAGGCCTGGAGAAGGGGATTTTGTGCCTTTTAACCTTTAAATGTGTGAGCAATAAATGCATTCTCATTTCTGTGCAGTAGTAGCAATACTCACTATCTGTATGATTCTCTGAAGGGCTTCTGTCAATGGGGGAGGGGCAGTTTGTTCTGGGGAGCTTTTAATGCTCTGACATTGCTCTCGCTCTCTCTAACTAAGATATGCCAGAAAGCTTTGGGTTAGTCTGTGTCATTTTAGTAACACCTGCCAGACGAGTTTCACAGACGGAGGGAAACAGGGCTAGATTTGTTTATGTTTACAGAAGGCACGCTTTGGCATTAGCTGGGCCTCCTGAAAATCAAATGTGACATGTCTGCTTCAGCCACGGAGCATTTCCTAGTATTTCTGGGGAGGCATTATGCTTCATGCTGTGCTGTGACATTGTGGCATGTTATCTGAAGTACGTGTGTGTGTGTGTGTGTATCCGTAAGCATGAATAAGGATACAATGTTTCTATATGCCTTATTTAGATACTTTCTATCCTTCTAGAATAAGTATATATGATTCATTTATTTATATAGTTAATTATTCATTTTATACCATGCCCTTCATATGGCTCAGGGTAATTTACAGGGTACAAGCAGGGCGCATAATGATACATAAAATTGTACGTGAACTGCAGAAGTAGTAATCTAGTTGTAACAATGTAACATTTTATACAAACACTCCAGAATAATCCTGTGCTAAGACATACAGCATTTTTTTTTAATTTCTGTTGTTTTTTTAAGATAAAATGTGCCATACAGCAATGCTACTGACAGACATACAAAACTGATACATACAGTATAACAGGGAAGATGATACTCTCATGTTAGCGACCTGTATAGTTAGACCATTTGTCCAAGGTGCCTCCTGTGGGGGTATAGTGATTGTTATTGAAATGGTCACATCAAGTAATGCATGTGCTGATCTGGGCCAATGTCCTGTGGAAAGGAAACAGAGGGATACACATACAAACTGTATTGACATTCAATGTGTCGCGGGCTCAGCAGCTACTGTTTTCCACTTTACAATCGAGATACAGGTGTTTGACATTAACCTATGGACCCAAAAGAACCACATCTCTAAGACTTTTGATTTGTCCTTTGTAGGAGTGTTATTTGTTTTACTTAATGAATTTTTATTAAGAAAAAAGAATCTCCAATACATACATGCAATAAACATCTTAAAACATATTGAAACAAAAACAAAAGCAGTCACTTATAAATGCATGAATGTACATATACCATACGTACGAATACATATACGAATACGTCTGCTCTAGCTTCACAGCGAAGGGTGGAGGGGACTGACTGACATGCATCAGCAGGCATCGGGGAAGAGGCAGTGGGCACAGGTCCATTTTTGGAAGAAAGAGTCCGCCGGGGATTGGAAGTCCTAAAGAAAAAGAAGGTGAAAGGGCCAGAGGGGATCAACCCAAGCGTACCAGAAGAACTAAGCAAAGTGCTAGCCACCCCTCTAGCAACACTATTCAGCACCTCATTGGAGACTGGGTTAGTTTCAGAGGACTGAGGAGGGCCGATGTGATACCTCTGCACAAGAGCAGCAGCAAGGAGAAGGCTAGCAATTACAGACCAATCAGTCTCACATCAGTTGGGAAATTAATGGAAAGACTCACTCAGCAGTGTGGCCCACCTTGCACCTATAGCAAACAAAAACTGGGAGGGTCCGTAAACCCTATATGAAACCAAATCCAAATATGGAGAAATGGACACACTTACCAGTTAAATGTATTTAATATTTTTATTTTTATACATCACACAGGTTCTGATTTACGTTTTGTAGTCACCTGATGACTTCTTCAGGATCTATTAAAATTATACACAATAATTCATTTGCAATCACAGTAAACAGTCACCAATTTCATCTCAAAAGACTCCATGAAACTTATTATTTAGCTTTCAATAACTACTTAAAAGATCCAAATTAGGTAAAAGACTCCATGAAAGCTGCCTAACAAACACTGCCCTGCTATGGCATAACCAAGAACTCAACATTAATGAAATTATGAGGTTAAAAACAAAAGAGATTTTTATGGCAACTTAATTGTGCATGAAACTTTATCATGTTGTATGACTAGATAATAAGAGATGGACATGAATTGTTATTATATGAAAACTGGACATGTGGACATCCATGTATTGGAACTGAGCCTGACAGCTTAGATCCTCTACCTGAGGAAGCCCATGTTTGGTCAAAACATCGGGCATGGTCTGGGGGATCGCTGCTAAATAAAATAAATAACTTAGATTTCTTTGGTGTGGCTGGTCTTTGAACACTTTTTGCTTGAGAATATTGCATATACCTGCCCCAAACCTACACTGCTTTATCACAGTAACAGGAAGGGGTCCCACCTGGAACTTGTCTTTTTGTAGTTGGCAAGGCTAACCAGATGTTAGGGTGCATGGGGGGGATTTCTAGCAGGAGAAGGGAGGGGGTGTTGCCACTGTATCGCTCACCAGTGAGACCCCAACCTGGAGTACTGTGTCCAATTCTGAAAGCCGCACCTCTACAAGGACAAGGACATGGTTGAAGTGGTCCAGAGGAGGGCTACCAAAATGATGCAGGGTTACATGAGAAACCACATGAGGTGAGGCTGCAGGAGCTGAAAATGTATTCCCTAGAGGAGAGAAGAGCAAGAGGGGACATGACTGAGACCTATAAGTACTTCACGGGGGTAAACAAGATGCAGGAGGGGAGTCTCTTTCAAAGGAAGAGGAGAAGCACCAGAAGACAGGGACATGCAATGAAGCTTGGGAGGGGTAGTTTAAGAGGGTTGTGAGGAAATACTTCTTCTCAGAAGGGGTGGCGGACCCCTGGAACAGCCTGCCAGAAGAGGTGGTGGGGTGAAGACAATGGGGAGCTTCAAGGATGTGGGATAGTCACATGGGCATAATAGGTAGAGGAAAGGAAGGGGGAGGGACACATGTGACAAAATAGGGTCTAGGGTGCCATAATAGGTAGAGAAAATAGAGCAGACTAGTTGGGCCTCCTGATCCTTTTCTGCCGACACTTTCTGTGTTTCTATATACCTACAAATAGAATAATGGACGGATGTGAAAGGCTAATGGTCACTGAGATATTGAAAACAATACATGAATACTGTATTATCTAAATTAAGGATAAACAGGTAATCAGCTGTGCGCAATGAGTCTGTAAAACCATACACGTTTCATTTGTTATGCAATAAACTAATTATTACTCAATATTTAGATCATACAGTTCCACAATAAGTAATTGCTAAAGTTCAGGAGTAATATTGAGCCAAATATTTAATCATTTAAGAAAGGGGACCATATGGTGTTATAATAAACTAATTTATCAACAGCTACGTAGCTTTAACTTAGATTTTTTTTGCCAGATTAACCATATACTGCAACCATTTTGAGAGACTATGAATTAAAGGAGGCCTCCATTTGGACAAGATTGGTCTTTGCCCCAGTGAAGTCAAACCTTTCTATGTCTAGGTTTATTAGGAAACAGAGTGGTATCACTGAGTATCCAAAAGAGAGGAAATACATGGAATTTTTACCTTAAGGATTTTCTTGACAAAACAATTGAATAACCTCCCAAATGGGAACATTTAATGGACAACTCCAAAGGGTATGGGAAAGCTTAGCATCATTTTGATGACATCGACAACATCTAAAAACTTTTAACAGCCTTACACACGGAACCTACCTGCAATCAATAATGCAGTGTAGTACATATTTCAAACACAGTCATGTTGCTCTTGGTTCTTTATATACACGATAAACTAAAAGCACTCATGAGGAATGCATTTAAATCAAACTAAGCCAGCCTTTTGGGCCAGCCCTGTGGCGCTGAGGGTTAAGGTGCTGGACGCCACACCTCACGCTGCGCAGGCGACCTGGGTTCGGGAATGGACTCTGGCCAATGGGGGTCGGCAGGGGGAGGGAGGGAGGATTGAGCGTCCGAGTGGATGCTCTCCTTCCTTGGGGAGGGATACCAGGGGTACCAGCAGGTACCCGATGTCCCAAAGAGAGCCGGTGAAAGCACGGGCTCTCAAAGGGCTCTGGCGGCACTGTACAGTGGAGTCGGGGAGAGGGAGATGCTGTTGGGAGCTTGGGAGGCAGATGTGCATCAGCACGTCACTCTCTGGACATCAGTCCTCACGCCGGTGCCTCTAGGGGTTGGGTGAGTAAAAACAAGAAAACTGGAAAAAAAGCCCTCTTGGTCCTAGATGAAGACCGATCAGCGCCTCCCAGGATCCACCGGACTATGGGCAGACCTCGCTGTGCCAAAGTTCTCCTCCAGTAAAGTTGAGGAAGGTTCATCCTCATCCCACCCAGGGGGGATTGCTGGGAATCAAGGTAATACAGGGGAGAACAAGAGAGCACCCTAGGGGCAGACTCAGAGCCGGTGTTCCGGGGGGTTGATCAGTGGTCCAAAGGAGTGGACCAAGGGGGTAGTGTAGGTGGATAAAGTAAGTGTGCAAGCACCACAAAGTTAAAAAAAAAACTAAGCCAGCCTTTTAATTAAAGAAGTGAAAGTTTTGCTTTTTTCATGCCTTGAGCCACGCTACATCTGCTGCTCCTCATGGTCAGTGCCATTTTGTAGTATTTGGTAGGGATAAGGCATTTGAACTGCATATTACGATGCAACAATTTGTTAGTGTGCCCACTGGGAAATAAGCAGACTAGGTTGTATAAATTTGAAATTACGAAAGCTAGCAACTACAGTGTTTTAGTTTGCACTCACCCAATCCAATGAGCACGCAAATAGTCCACAGTTTTGCTGCCATACTCATAATCCTGCCTATGACTCTAGTGAGAATTCTCCATTATCCTCCTGGGCCCTTTTGAATTCTACCAATGCCTTGGTTGTCTATTTGCTGACCACTCATGGCTCGGAAAACCGGGACATTTTTCCCGCCATTGGTGATCCACAAATGTGCAGGTTCCAGGACAGACTGAATAATGCCTACCCTTCTCACTTAACGTCCTTATTGGGTCAAGCGGCCTATGATAAGTTCTTGTTCTAGAGGACCAGTCAAGAACATGTGAACACCTTAACTATCGATTTGGTCTTGCCAGGGGCAAAATGCAGTCTCTGTTTCTGTAACTCCGGTCACAATTATTACTGTCTGGTGGAGGGCTCTGTTAGCTTGTGGTGATTTCAGTCTGACTCCATATACACTGCATATATTTCCGTCACTGAGCTTATTGTCCATGTACAGTGAATTTACCAAAGCCCCGATGAAGGACCTTCGGGGAAGCATACTGCCCATATATTCATGGCTCTGGGCCCATTCTCTAAGGCCTTTAAGCACAGCTTCAAGTGAGTGTTCCCCTGCATCAGCTTTGACACTGAGGCCTTCTTCCTGAATGATCTTCCATTAGTTTTTTTGCCAGTGTTATTGCCAAATACATTTTTGCATCTTGTGCCCCAATTGTATCCAGCATCTTTTCTATCTATCCATGCCCCTCACTGCTACCAAGATAGCATCCTGGGAGAGGCTCTCCCATCCCTCTCAGGGTGCCATCTCCAGTGCTCCCCAAAGTACCCAACAGAGCCCGTGGTTGTCGTTGCTCTTCCAGTCCCTGGCCTCCTACCACTCCTTTCCAATGACCCATATAATCAATTTTGTATAGTTTAACAAAGTTTTACTTTCTAGTTTTGAATCTATTACTTGTTCCATAAAGTTCAAATTTTAAAATCCAGTAGTTTAATGTTAAAAATGTGGGGCAGACCCCAGGTTTGATAAATGGGGAGACAACAGAGGCATTTAGTCTGGCTAGGGGAACCAGGTAGGGTTGCCCCCTGTCCCTGCTCCTCTTTACGTTAGCAATAGAGCATTTGATGGAAGCAGTTAGGAGGACAGAGGAGATTAAAAGGGTGCAGAAAGCCTGGGATGTGCAACACAAGATCTCGATTTACACATATGATGTTCTGCTGTTCATTACCCAGCCTGAGGCCTCTATCCCAGCCATAACAGCTATCATAGAGGAACTTTCCTCATTCTTCTGCTACAAGATTAATTATGACAAATCAGAGTTGTTGAGCTTGGGACTGGTGGACAACAGACAAGTCCGGAGGACCAGGTTTCAACTCATTGGCTCACATATTAACTACCTGGGCATTCAAGTAGGGCTTCTCTAGACTGTTTGTACAGGCTGAACTCTCCCCCTTTCCTAAGTAAGATTCAGGAGGACCTGCAGAGGTGGCA
Source organism: Neoceratodus forsteri (assembly GCA_016271365.2). Lineage (NCBI taxonomy): Eukaryota > Metazoa > Chordata > Ceratodontiformes > Ceratodontidae > Neoceratodus > Neoceratodus forsteri. Next base: position 13,914,345 of record JADMNL010000027.1, read on the forward strand.
GGGCCTACCAATTTCTTGGATGGGCAGGATTAACCTCATCAAAATGAATGTTCTTCCCAGGGTGTTGTACCCAATTCAGATGCTCCCAATGGGGCTCCTAAAGAAAGACCTATTGATGCTTGCAAGAGCCTGCACTGCCTTTATATGATGGAACAAAAGCTGAGAGTTAATCTTAAGAGGCTCAAAACTACTACTGGCGGGGGGGGGGGGCACTGTGAATCTCAGACTTTGGGCTCTGTCACCTAGCTGCACAGGCACGACTACTCACAGGCTGGGTGAAGGGCTCAAGGGGTGCCCACTGGGCCTCGCTAGTGCAGCTGGGGCAAGACCTGAGAATCACTGCATATTTGAATTCAGGTGGCCAACAGGCATACTGACTGTTAACTCCCAGGAATGTGTTGTTGGACAGACTTCCTGGGGATTGGGTGCAGATATGGTGCCTTATAGGAGATGAGAACAGGGGGACTTTACTGGCCCCAGGTTTTACTAATCTGGGGTTTCTCCCTGGCTTGGAGTATCAAGGGTTCAAATTATGGGAAGGAAAAATAATATAATGTATAGGGGACCTGTTCTGTGTGCAGGGGTTTAAGATCTTCCAACAGGTGGCCAGGGAGTTGCATCTCCCCCGCTCCAATATGTTCAGATATCACCAGGTGTGGCACTGGGTACAGCGTGTGGCTTGTAAAGTCATATCCTACAGGCTTGGCTGAGTCCAAAGGGCACTTTGGCCAGAATATACAGCTGTATAAGAGACTAGCTGCCCAATTATTCACTGAATGTTAAGGCCCTGTGGGAAAGGGATTTGGGTATTCTTATACCAGAGCACGCTTGGGGAGATCTATGTGAACCACACATGGGGTTCACTATCTGCAACCATTACAAGGAAGCACAGTATAAATTTCTCTACAGATTATACATGCCCCTGGCCAGAGTGAACAGATTTAACCCGACCATCTTGCCCTTGTGTGGGCAGTGTGGAGTGGAATGGGGTATGCATCTCCATTACTTTTGGCAGTGCAGTGCGCTTCAACCCTTTTGGGCTGTGGTAGCGCAGTGTATTTCACAGACAATGAAAATTAGGGTTGAGGTAGACCCATATTTAGTGCTCTTTTGGGGTGGAATCCTGGGAGGCTGATGGATGGGGATTTTACCCCAGTTTGATTCGGATCATGCTAATAGCGACAAAGAGATGTATACAGAACACATGGGTATCTCTCACCCTCCGCATGCTGCAGATGTGGTGGGACCTGCTTTTTAATGTGTTGCAACTTCAATATCTCCCTTATGATCTTAAGGGTTGGGCAGATAGGTTTGACCGACAGTGTGCTCTGTACCTGGTATCACTGTCCCCATTAGTGGCTCTGCTTCTGTCTTCCCTCCTGTGGTCTGGGTGCCCCCCCCCCCGGCACTCTGTCGTGCTATATCTAGGGCTGTGTAGCTCTGCCTCTATACTATGGAATTGCTTACCTTTTCTGAATGGACCTGGAGGTGCTCCGACCATCCAGAGCCTATGCTGGCTGTGTGTCATATTCAGTAAAGCTGTCATGTTCTTCATTTGATGTACCAGCTTGTTAACTTTTCTGTAACTGTAAGACTGATCGTTACTGTTGCTTGTGCTATATTAATTTGTCATGCCCTGTATTTAATGTGGATATGCTGATATTGTTCTATGTTCTTTATTGTTAAACATTTTAATAAACAGATTAAAAAGAGTGGGGCAGGATAGTCAAAAGTATCCACACATGATGTGTCTGCTGCAATATTCAGAGCAGAAATGAGCTGAAACCTGTTAGATCATCTGTTAGATGTCCGAACAGTGTCCAAAGATCACATCCAAAAAACAAAGCCATATGCATCCAAACTTTCTGACAAGTGGACATGCATTAGAAATAAATCATCCCTTGACTTCATGCCGGCCTTGACTGAGGCTATAGTTCAGGAAAGGAATACATTATGAATTGAAATCAGTCAGGTGAAGGAGGAATACAAAACAAAAGTGGAGCAGCAGGATTTCACAGCATCGTTAGAGAAAATAAAAAAGAGAACTACTAGAATAAAAGGATTATATAAAACAACAGACGCTCAGGAAATTCAAAAGGGATATTGTGGATTACAGAGAGAACCGGGTTTACACCTGGCACCTAAAAGCTACAACAGAAATCCTCAATATCATTTGGATTCTGATAGTGGAGACAGTTACGTGACTGCAGCTTACTGATCAAACAGACAGCAGTACTCAGAAAATAACTTTTTAGAGGAACATCAGCCATCAACCGTGACCAGTGAACAAGGACAGCAGAGGAAGTACAGGAAAACTGGTATAACCTACACAGGAGGTGGTTACCAAGAAGGGTTTTACAGGGACCCACTACTATACCGCGGAGAAAGAGGGGCTGCAGGAGGTGGAAGAGGAGGAGGAAGAAGAGGAGGCAAGGGGATCATAACCAAACAGATGATGATTTTTAATATGAGAAATAGGACAATACAGAGGACAAGGGAAAGGTCCTTAAAAAAGGACTTTCATTTGTGCTCACCAAATCAGATTTAACCATGGACCTTCAAAGATTCCACAGAAAATTAAGGCTTGTCGATTTATGTGATAACAGACCAAAAGAACCACCATCACATAAATAAGATCTCAAGCATGCGCTTGGAGCAAATTTACATATAATCCCCTAAAAGGTTCTAATAAGGTGGAGAGCGATATCAAACTGGTACAGAAGGATATTAAAGAACATTTGGGAAAAAAAGAAAGAAAATACACAACAGAGACAGAATTTGACCAGGACTGAGAGATAAGCACTGAATAACTTGAAGAGGGACAAGACTATCATAATAAAACTAGAAGACAAGGGGGATGCATAGTGATCTGTGTCTATAAGAAACATCAAACCAAACATTTGAGACAACTGGGAGACACTAATAGATACAAGAGACTTAACAGGAATCCAACTCAGACAGATTCTGTACGCTGAATTAAGAGACGCGTTGGAATTGGGGTATGATATTGGATGGATCATGGAGGATGAGAAGGACATGCTTCGTGGCAAGTACCCTAGAAGTGCCATTTTGTATGTTCTTCCTAAAATCCACAAGGATGCTGAAAATCCACTGGGATGACCAATAGCCTCAGGCATTGGGTCTATTTTAGAGCTCTTATTGAAATAGATCAACTTCCTCATCCAACTCAAGGGCAGTAAGATGTGTACTTATGTTAAAGACTCAGTCTATGTGATCAATTTACTGAAAGACATCAACTCTGAGAGAATTAATTGGCAAAATTTTTCACTAGTGACATTTCACATAAGAGACGTGTACACCAGCATTCCTCATGAGGAGGGCCTGGACACATTGCTAACAGCTCTGAGAGGTAAGGAAAATAATTTTCCCCTAGTAAATACTTCACTTGATTAAGGTAAACAACTCTAAAAAGGAACTTCTTCACCTTTGAAGGGGCATACTGTGAGCAAACAATCGAAACAGCCATGAAGAGCGCCATAGCTCCTACTTATGCAATCTTATTTATATGGGATTTCAAACATATATTTGTACTTGATAATAATAGAAACCCATTTTCTGACAGCATAATTTACTGGAAACATTTCATTGTTAACGTTTTTGTCATATGGGAGTGTGATAGACTCTCTTTCTGACTTTCATGACTATTTAAATAGCAGAACCCCGTACCTTGAATGTGGAGAGGATTCTGTTTCTTCACCTATTAATTTACAAAGGGGAAGGGGGTTACATATCACTCTTTATAGGAAGGAAGCAGACAGGAACATAATTTTTCCTACAGGTTTGGATGTTTAGGAAAAACAAAGATACAACTGTTAAAGACACAAATTGTATTTACAATAGAAGTAAAAGGTAATACCTATAAAGAAAAGGTTTAGTATGGGATTTAAATGGTGACTGCTCAGTACATGGGCAGATTAATAGTGCTGTTAGTAGAGCATAGAATAGAAATCTTTAAGCATGAAATATTACCAGAAAAGATTTACTCCCAGACTATATTAGGAATGCTGCTCAGATATAAAGATGATATATATCTGGAATATTGTAAACTGCACATGAGCTCAACAGCAACTTAGTAATACACATATTTAAGAGTATAGGCATTGCCTAGTGATACTTTTAGTGCTGGGATCACCTTTTGAAGTGATGGAGGTGGCACCTTGGTGTTATATGTGGTTATGTGGTTTATAAGTAGTGTTTAATTGTTTTATTATTTCTTAACAGTTGTAACACAGCAGGCAGGACAAAATGACAGGTTGGCCACAAAACCTTGCCCACTATGTAGTGTGTTAAGTAAATCAAATTAATATGAAAATGATGGGCTATTGATTAGTGTTCACCCATTTTTCTACAATACTGACTAGATTCAGTCATGAGGGTGACCCAAGACCAAGTCTGACTATTCTCCAAGAAGAGAAGGCAGCCTGGACAATTTCCAGATTTGCAACTGCATCCAAAAGGGATGCAGCTCACAATTTATGTTTGTTTTTCTGCCTCAAGTTGTGACCTTTTGTCATAAACAGATGCAACTTCTGAAAATAGCAGCAGGGCTGCATGGATGGAGACACAGGTGCAGCGTGCATTTGTGTGTGCATCCAGCCCTTCTGAAAGTACCTCCCGTGATCTGGAGGAGCTGATATAATGTACATTCTGTCATGAGAGCCCCCCTGACCTGTTTTTAAATGTTTGAACTTTGTAATAATGATATCATTTTAATATTAGAAAAGAAAGACGAAAGCACTCATTCCACTAATAACTGGCATATAGCCAAGAAAGATGCACATAGCGAACAATTACTGCTCTAATATCTTTAAAGAACATCGTTAGGTTTTATTTTATCTATTTGGGCTTCAAAGCCCATTATCCTATGGCAGCACTAGCCTGTTTCAGGCAAAAGTAAAAATGTTTTACATGTCCTCCTGTTCGAGAGGGAAGGGATCATAACTGGAGCCAAACCCATAGCTGCCCGATCCCTTCCACTGCCAGGGCCATTAGCCCCACCTTCCTGCTCAGACATTTTGTGCCTTCTAATCAGGAAGAACATGAGGGTATGCCCCATACAAATCTACGAGGACAGTTTTTAATGCATAATTATATATGTTAAGACAACCTGGGCCCCTATTAGTTGAGTGGTGGCTTTCATTTTTCTCCAAGGTTCCCATAACATATATAATTATGCACTTAGAACAGTCCCCATAGACATGTATGGGGTGCACATCACAAAACAATAGGGCAGGGCTGGCGGACTGGAAAGTGGAAGGGATTGGCTGGCCATGAGTTCAGCCCCAGTTATGATTTTCCTTCTCTCCTGAAAAAGACATGGGGAAAAAAAATCTGCTTTTGCCTGAAACTGGCTAACACTTTCATATTGTAATGACCTATGATGGCCATATGCAAATCTTAGAAAATTCCTTTCATTTAATGATAAAAAGACATACATGACTTACAGCCAGTGAGTAACAGGCACAACAAGGATACCCAAATTCCAGAAGTTAATGTTTTGAGTTATCAGATGCTTTGTCGGGAGTGCATTTGTGCCTTTAGTACCACAGAATTGGGATAGGCCCTTTTTGTTTGGTAATTTTTACTGTTAGTAGATAGTGAATTCTATAGGTATTTCCAGGTAATAACAGGTCAAGCAAAACAACACACAGCAGTACATAACCAGTAATAAATAATGACAACATATCATGATACATAAAATATGTGTATGAAATAAAGGGATTTTAATAATGTTTTCAGACTCTGAAGTGAAGGTGTGTTTTTAATATTCAGTCCCCTATGGCACCTTTGTTGCACCTCTAATACTGATGCTGCAGATAGCGGATTCTACTGGTTTTGGGCTGAAATTGTAAAAGACGGCTTTATTGTAGTGGAGTATCCATGAGATGAATATAATTGAAATTACAAAATGCATTTGATCAGAAAGAATTTTTTTTCTTTAGGAATAAATTGGTTTTAAATCCTAAAAGTTCCAAATGGATGTTGTTCAAGGAAATCTGCAATTCTAATTTGTCTAAAGAGTCTCTGTCAGCGGTTACAAAAAATAATGCAACTCTAGAACAGACCAAGTCCTATAAATATCTAGGAATCTGATCAGATGAAAAATGTAAACAGAACATTCACATAGACAAAACAGTGGCTAATTTAGGAAGAAAGCTTGCAATGCTGTATGAGATAAAAAAAAATGCCTGCCTAGGTAATTGGGAAAGTTAACTGTGGATTCTATGATTGTATCGATATTTGACTAAGATGACCTACTTTTTATGGAGGTGTTGGGGAGATAGTTGGCAAAACTGAATGTGATGTCCAATGGATTTGCCCACTTCATCCTCAATGCCCCCCAATAGACTCACCATTGTCATCTGTTTTTTGATTTTGGATGGCTAAGATTGACTGATAGAAGAAATATGCGCCTTGTTAATTTTATGCATTTATGCAACAGAGATAGGGTTCCAATATACATTTTAAATAACCTAAAACACAGCCAGGTTAAAGAAGGATTACGATAAGTATAAGGAGTGGAATACATTCTACTCCCTCAGAAAACTATTATACGGAGATCTGCATTTTATTATGTGGGTCCAAAAGCCTGGAATGTTATTCCTTGTAATTTAAATGCTGGTAAACAAACAAATGACTCCAAACCAAGAATGCTGCACTCTGCAGTAACAGATAAGACACCAGATACTGGAAAATCCAAAATGCTTTTAACGAATCCAAGTGCCTGAACATAATAAACATCCAGCTGGCAACTACTCAGACTGCCCCAGCGCTCAGACCTCCTGAGGAAGACTCATGAAAGTAGAAGCACTGGGGAATTCTGAGTGAGTCAGCCAACTGGATGTTATTGTGTTCGGGCACTTGTATTCATTAAAAGCATTTTGGATTTTCCAATATCTGGTGTCTGATCTTCTCTGTTGCTGCAGAGTGCAACATTCTCAGCTTGGAGTCTGTTGTTCTTAATTAGAGATGGGCAACCCCCTTATGCTGCACACTCACTCTTGTGATAGTTCACAGACCTTATCTGACTGTTTCTAAAAACAAACAAATCAGCCTGAATAAGATAAAACATGGTTAACAGGGTTGGGAAAGAAACCCCTCCCATGTTGTCCTAAATATAATGTGGGCTACATTTTATGTAGGGTAGTCCTTTTAAAATTTCAGCTATCAAGAATTAGAGTGATAATCATTTTCAGTTAATACTGGTGTCTTGAATAATGCACTTTGAATAGTAATGAAACATGTATATGATTTATAACTGTACTACGCATATAATATTTTATATATTCAATACATAGAATCATAGAATCGTGTCAGCGGAAAAAGTCCTTACGGACCATCTAGTCTGCCTCATAGTCCCGATAGACTTTATCCCAATAGACATGTTAACGATGCTTTGATTATTGTACCACAAATTGTAATGAGAAAGAAATAATGTGATCTATTATTTGATTATTGTATGTAACTCAAAAGTAAGTATTTGGTCAATATTTTGTATTAAGGACACCATTGAAAATGAGCTTTGCTCAACTGGGTAATCCATATTCATATCATGAATGAAATACATTGCTACTAGTAGTGTTAGAGCTTTTTATTACTTTTTTAGGTTCATTTTCTCCTCTGCCATAGTGGTGTATTTCTGCCTGAAGGCTTGGGACAGGACTGGGATCCCCTTCACTCCGAGGCAGCCTCCTAACCCCAACATCACTCAAGGGCACATGGCCCAGGCTTACTGAGAGGCCATGAACATGGCCACAGCTGACCAGGGTTTTTCCTCCAGTCTTGCATTCACCCTTTTCCTTCCTCCTCCAATGTCAGTTTAGAGTAGAGCCGTGCAGAATCATCAAATTCCGCTTCGATCGGAATTTTGGGGAATTTTGGAAATTCTACCTGATGCCATAGAATTGCATGGGTAGTGGAATTCCAAAATTCATAATGTGTAAAGTGAAATGTTAACTGTGGAACTGTATTCTGCAGTTTATGCAAACTGTGGAATCATTTTCCCCAAACCGCAGAATATTACACTGTTGATTACTTAATCGGCAGACTATTATTTCACAGATTGTATAGAAAGCCTTTTTTGGAATTCCATGGAATTAACAAAGAAATTCCCAAAAGCATTTCAGAAGTGGAACTGCAATTCCAAATGAACTGTACTGGTGGAATTCAACATTCTGCACAGCTCTACAGCAGAGTCCGACTGAAGGCCTCATACACAGACAGCGTCCCCTGTGGATGGTGCAAACCTTCACGGCTCAACACAGCTGTTACTGGTGCTGCAGACAGAATATCAACCCTCCATCATTAGGGAAGCACCACCATTGGCTACAACCCTTGACCTGACTGCTTCTTTCTCACAAGCACCCCAGCTCACTCTCAAACCCATGTCACTTGCATGACAGAGTGAAGCACTACAACTGTGCCTCAGGGCAGTGGGTTTCCTACAAACTTTAACATGGACAGAGGTAGTGGCAATATAGAGAATAGTGGATGGGTAACTATGGACAACTAGTGTGCTGTGCCACAGAGGGGTTCTAATTCACCTGTGACCTCGAAAGCGATGCTCGAGAGGTCCATGGCAATCAGAAACCTGAGGTGGCACAACACACTGGTTGGGCATAGTTTTGCCCATCCACTATTTTTTATAGTGTATGGTGCCCCCGAAATATTTTTATATAGTTTCAATAATTTATTTTAATTTTTAAATTTTTAATAGATGTCTTTGCCATCTAAGAGTTGTTAGGGCAAGTTGTGTGGTTGATAAGGACTGGACGACCCTACATTTGTATCACACGCTCCCATTTGTTGCTAATCAGATGTGGGAGTGATTTTAATAAAAATAAAAATGTTATCCGTATCTCTCGCTTAGCGCGAGGACGAGGATGGTCTGAGTCTTTTTTGTAAGTATCTGATTGATCCTGCATTTACTTTTTAACAAAGGAAAATATATCTGGTGGATCCTGTGTATTTATTAACCTTATCTGGTTGATACTGCATCAGCAGGATGGCGTGAACGTCTTTGTTCCATCGCCATGTCCTGTAATCTGGTTAATTCTGCAGTTTGCATTGCTGTTGCTCATGCAGTTTTCGATCATTGAACACAGCGTGTGGAACCTCTAGAGGTTTTCAAAATGTTGTTGTACCACAGTGTGGTACAATCATGTTCCATGACCTTTTGAACTATGGTACAACATTTTGAAAGCCTCCAAGTTCCATACACAGCAAGCCCTCACCATACACTATAATCCCAAATTCCTAGAATACAGTGAATATAGTCTTGTGTATTCAGTAACAGACTACTATTGATAGAAAGACTAAGGAAGCAATATATAGAAAGATTAAAGAAAATGACTAGACAAACAGGAAACACTTTGTGTGGCCAGTATTGCCTGTTTTTCATCTACCTGTAATAACAGCTACTAATTAATAACAAATCCCTCAGTCCTGAAGATCCTTCCAATCATAGGGTCCAATACTGAAACCTTACACACACCATTCCAAAGGTACACAGTGTATAATGCTGGCAGTATAGCCTAGAGGTTAGAGGAACGAGGTGTGAACGAGCTTGGTACATCCAGTAGACCAGACCTGAGTTTGATTCTCACAACCTCCATACTGTGTGACTCTGAGTAAGTCACTTAACCACCTAGTGCTCCCAGGTCGCCCCTCAAAACAGGCACTTGTGCCTAGTGGGCCTTACCCAGTTACCAAAGACTAAAATAAAAAAATAAATAAATAATAGAAGGTTTGTCAGGTTCTTGAACAAGTGGCATATACAGAAAATATTCTACACTGCATTCACCAGTGCCCAATGTGTGTCTGCTATGTGCTTTTACATCGGGGCTAAACATGTGTGGCCAGTGGTCTGAATACAGTACAGACAGCATTTATGTAGTGTTACATTTTGCTGGTAGTGAGATATAAATGCACTGACTTCAGGAACTACAGTGAGTTGTAACAAGCTACAGGCACACACTCACATAGTGGGTGGGGATTCAGAGGCCAGAAGTAGCGAGCAATATAGGCCTGAATTCTACTCAGAAACATAAACAGTTGTAGCAGCTTAACTTACTTAGGGTTTGCACAGGGTACCCTGTAGCTATTTTGATTAGGTTTTTTTGTCAGTGAATGTAAATTTCTTGACAACTGAATAAAAAAATAACTTACTGCTCCATTCTCTCTAACAAGTGGTGGTCCCTGATCTCCATTTACCTAAATATAAAGGATTTTACCCGTAAGGCTCTTCTATTTTATCCAGAAGCATCAATTATTCATTACACTGCCTGTTTCAGTAATGTGTGAGATTGTAAATGTTCTATAAAGTATTTTCTGACTGTGATATACAATAACAGCCTAAAGTTTTATTAGTGATAGTCTACACTAGACAATTACTTCTACTAGTGCCAGCTGTTTACCTAATGACACATTCTGCATGTAGATATGTGTGCGAACATTACTGAGCTTCCTTTTCATGGAACGTCTATGCAAGCTGGGATAATATCTCTGTGAAACGTTACTTAAAGGCAGCATGTGCTGCAGACCATATGTTTTCACATGCCTGGGTTTCTAAGGCAGTGTGCACTGTAGCCCATATATTTGCATATGCCCAGGTTCCTGCTTTTATGTGCCTGGTTGCATGGGGACCAACCAGTACGCATCCAGAAAAGCAAACGCAATCCCCCTGTACTCAAGATGCATTATTCTCAAAACAACTGAGAATTACCAACAACTTGTGTGATGTCGCTATGCCCTGCAATATCATCCCCAACAATGATGGTTATAGACATGCAGATGTACAGTATCATGCTGCCCCACTTCAGTGGATGCAGTCATGTGGCCAAATGGGCACAGCACCACCCTCACAGTTTCATTACCCCAAACTAGGCATAATATGGTAGGACCCAGATGGACCCTGATTGGTTTATACTGTGCGGAAGGAAGGAGCACAGCAGTGCCAGCTAAACCAAAGGAAACCTTGTCCCTCACACTGCTGTGCAGGGGTGTGTGTGTAAATACCTTCTGCTGAATACCAGCGATAGTTCCTCCGATTCTGACACTGCTGTGCTACTGCTGATCTTTGCTCAGCCAGCTCAAAGAATAAACCTTCAGACTAATTTATAATGCAACCAAGACTGCAATCTGCAGACCATCCTTTCAAGCCTTTAAGACATGTGTGCTCTTATTGGTTAGTTGTGATGTTCCACACAGTGGGGTCACAAGGCTGGTCATGTGTGAGGAAGAACAGAACTAGCTATTTCAGCCTCCAAGCAGAGTGCTCTTCCACACATCATACCAGGTATTATCAGGCAGAATACCTTATAATCAGCAAAAGGGCAAAGGAAAAAATTCAGCTATAAGAAGTAATAGTTTACTACTTTTGAAAGTTAATATCAATTTCATACAGCACACTAGGTAATGAAGACTGTTTTATATTTATGATTGTCATGCAAGTTATACGCCTGTATTGTCATCAAACTGCAATCTTTACTGGTTTTTAATGTTATTTATACTGCTGTTCAATCTGAACCCGTACTTTTCATGTTATATTTTAATCTTTCTTGTTTTTATCTTTTTTACTTTTTATACCTCTTCTGCTATTCTGCCCTATCCCTGACTCATTTTACTGTCTCTGTCTCTGTTTCTCTTTCTCTCTGTCTATCTCTCTCTCTCTCTCTCTCTCTCATATTCAAATTCAAAAAATACTCTACTGGCATGGCAAGATATACAGGTATTGCCAATATCTATATATCAAACTATTCATAGCACAGAAACATGTCTCAGTGCACGCAGATTAATATGTGTATGTTGATGGTGGTAACAGGATGCTGATACTTTAGTTCACAATTTTTTTTTCTGCTACATTGTTTCATTACCCCAGCAATATAAAAAGTTTAGCTTTGTTGTTCATGATATGGGAATCTACTATTCATTTGTGATAGCTGTAGAAAACACTGTTTTTGCAAGTAGTTGCATTTTGTAAGTTTTTGCATTGTATGCTTGATTTGTCTGAGGAACTGAAAATGTATACCTCTTTTGACTAAAGTACTCTATACTTACAGAAATGTTGAGCCGCTTCATTTACCTACATCTAATGCTGACCTCAGTTCCCTGCCTACCTGCAAGAGGTGCTTCTGTGATTAATTGAGCCCTTGAGGTATCTGCATTTCTGCAATCTGAGCTACTTCATCTATGTTTTGTGCAGAACCTGGATCATCAGTAAGCAGGGTTAGAATGATGTGCAATTTTGATACATTAACCATGCTGGGAGAGATCTGGGATGATCCGTAAGCCGAGTTAGAATAATATGCAATGCTGTGATCCTCATTATGCTGAGGGAGCTCCAGTACCATCCCTTAACAGTGTTAGAGGCCGGCAGATCAGAGGGTTGTGGGTTCAGTTCCCACATCTGGCACTTGGGTTAATATCCCAGTACTGACACTGTAGTGCAGCATGAGAGAGGGGTGCTGCACTTCTGAGGTGCCGTCTTTCAGATGAGACATTAAACCGAGGTCCCATCTGCCTGGATTGGTGGTAGTTCAGGCGGATGTTAAAGATCTCATGGCACTTATTGAAAAGAGTAGGGGAATTTCCCCGGTGTCCTGGCCAAATTTCCCTCATTCACTAAAAATACCACCAACAGCTTAATTTGGTTCAAGGTCAGTTGGCATTCATCTGTATCCCGCTCCCCCCCCCCCCGGGTCGAGCCTGAAAATAGGCAGGATTTGTCTAGTGCACTTACCCGGTCAACAAAAACTAAATAAATAAATAGAATGATATGCAGAAAAAAGGGGGAGCCCTCGTGGGATATTACCAAATTGTGTGCTTTTTTGTGGAGTGCACCCTGGCAGAGGTGCTTCGAATGAAAGAGACGAGTGGGCCTCTAAAGGCCAAAAGCTGGCCACCACATCAAACATACTTGAAGTGAGACAAAAGAATCAGCATATGAGACCCAAAAAATGCAATAGAACAGTAATTTATTCTTTAACAAAACAAAGTGTGTACAATAGCCAAATCCCCAGTGTTCAAGGTGCAGTACCACACCAAAATTATTTGCAAGATTCAGTTTTATACAAGAGCACTAACATTCTGTCTGTAAGGATTCCTTCAGGGACACTGAACTTGTTTTCATCATTCTTTAAACTTACTCAAAGCTTTTGCTTGGGTGTCAATGCCTTATGGCTACATGTGATGTGTCACAAACCTGATCCTGAGAGCCAGGTCCACTGAGCTCACAGTACCCACCCAAAAAGCAATCTGTGACAGAGAGGGGGAAACAGTGGATACCTTGTTCATGTCCTTCTACAGTGCTTGCTGAGTTCACAACTGCACACTCACCATGAAGTCCCAGGGTCCCCTCTTTACTCTTGATCAGGGTACAATACTAGTCTTGAGTCTTGTAGCCAAATATGAACCCTTATTGGTTGTTACACAAACGGGGATGGTCCAGGTGTTTAGACCTCTTCAGGGTAGTGTTGTAACCCTGATTCTGCCTTCTCCCACAAGGCATGCAATAACCTGGTTCAAATCACCACAGACCCTTCCTTAAGACTTTGGTATTCCCCCTATCTTTACCCAGACTTTCCCTTTTCAGACCCTTGTTTGATTTGGTAACTTATGATGGTGCCCCTTAGCAATAACAGTTTAGTCACAGAGTATTACTGAAACATCCCACAATCACACACACAGTATAGAAATCTTACTCAGGCAGATTTCTTAAACAAAACAAATGTCTTTACTAAACAATTAAATAATTATCATATTGTACATTACAACAAAAAGGTTTGGAAAATGTTGGTCTCAAAATAACACAAATAAAAGTGGATAAGTACAAAAAAATGCACTATAACAGTTATCTAAAGTTCTACCTTAAATTCACAGTGAAATGAAGTCCAGAAAAATACATGTTTTGTCAAAGGTTTCAGTCCTTTCTGTAGCAGTCTTGCTTCTTGTGTGTCTGCTGGCAGTTGTTCTCTTATGGTCAGGAGAGTGCCCAAAAGCAAAGTGTCCTCAAAATGCTCTGTGGAGGGTCTTAAATGCTTGTGGTCCAAGGCAGTCTGTAAGTCTTGGTCTAGTCCTAACTAGAGATGCAGTGAATTTAAATTCCACCGGCAAAGTGAATGCAAAGTGGGCACTTCGCATTGCCACTCTGCTACGCGGATTGGGCAATACAAAGTGCTCACTCCACCTTGTCTTTACCATTTCACATTAAGGCGGAATGGCAATGTGAAGTAAGGTGAAATCATTGTTTTTAATGGACTTCGCATTCCTCATTATGATTCTAAGTGATCCACTTGGTGTTTCAGATTTGGCAGCCCCCTTCCCGCACATCACATGGCTTAAAGTATGGTAAGTCACATGCTGTTTAGCTAGGCAGGAAGAAAGTAAGTCGTACAAGCAGACACTTTTACTTTCTCCTGTGCAGACGGAGAGGGAGTAGTGTGTTTTTTGAATGCTGATACTTTGAGATCAGAGCAAGGAGGAGATTTAAACTTTGATTTAGACCCAACAGCTTTTTTAAAAGTTACATTTTTTGTCTTTTCTTACTCTTTCTTACTTAATTTGCTCTTTCTGTAAATTTAATTTTTCTTACCTTTACAAGTAGTTAGTTGTTTGTCTGTGTCTGTGTGACTGTGTATGTGTGTTGTGTGACAATGTGAGTAGTGACTGTTCAGATTGAGGGAGCTCAGTAGAAGAGATGGACCAGGGTGAGGGAATGTCTGGGGTGGGGGCAGCTCTGGGAGAGCATGGTAGTGGTAAGCATCGTACCATGCGCATGTGTGGAGGACATGGGAGTCCATTCCTGTTGGACTGCTCAAAACTTGTGAGTGTCCCCCACCAGAAGTAGGACCAGCACCGCCTTCTGTCCTGACTCTGAGGCAGTTGAACCACCATCACCACTACCAAGTCCAGCACCAGGTCCTCTGGAGCAGGATGTGCCTGTTCCCCCAGGCCCAGGTGTGGATCCCATCCCTGTTCAGCACTGTGACCAGCCAGCTGCCAGTTCATCTGCCTGTGCCTGGTCTTCCCCTCACCTTCACTGTTTGGCAGTTTTTTGACTATGTCAGGAGGACAGCAGTGTGGTTAAGTGCCATCTATGTGAGGTGGAGTTGCGCCATGGCCCCCAGGGAACTCACCTGGGGACTGGGGGCCAGCACACCCATATGCTCAATCGCTAGCAGCTGGAGTGGCAGGCTGCCACAGAACGGACCATGCCTGCACCTGCTGGTCATTCTGTGGCAGAGGGTGCAGCTGTGCATTGTGGCATCCCTAAGAAGAGGAGGGCCACAGCAGCTCCTGCTGCTCCTCCACCAGCACCCCCACCCCCACCCCCACCAGGTCAGCCTGTAGAATGTTTGAACCCCAACAAACTGCATGTAACACAGGCTGACTTGGTAGTTCTCTGGAGTGCTATCGAGGATAACAATGAGAGGATGAGTGCTGTGGAGCAGAGGCTGGATCACATAGAGGGACATCAGTTGCAAATTATGTCCATGCTGGAACTGCTGCTGGATCACCATGGGATCCCACATTATTTTTTTTTCCTCACCCCATGTGCCCTTCCACACCTTCCTTGCTGTGTTATAAAATGTATTTCTCCACCATCCCCAACCTGTGTATGTAATTATGCCCTTTTTTTGTTGTCTTCTATACACATGACACTTTGTATTCTGGGCAGTGCAAGTATACTGTACTAAACTGCATGTGTGCAGTCAGTCTTCTTTCCAGTCTGTGCATGTACTGCAGACACTGTCCAACCCTCTGACTTAAAAACAAACATTAATGAGTACAATGGTGGGGTGGTGAAGCATGGAGCGATACTACAAAACAGGCTTACACTACATCCAAGTAACTATTAAAAAAAAAATTAATGTTGTGATTCGTGACATGATCATGAATCGTGAATTGTGACTGCATTTGTGACCATAATGATGAAGAAATGTGAATGCCTACTGCCTATGACTGTACTTCCCTGATGAGCTATAGCTTAAAACTCCCAGACTTAAAAACACGTATCAGTGAGTACCATGGTGGGGTGGTGAAGCCTGGAGAGATACTACAAAACAGGCTTACAATACATCCGAGTAACTAGAAAAGAAATTAATGTTGTGATTCGTAACGTGAATGATCGTGAATCATGATTTGTGACCGTGATGATGAAGAACGTGATTTGTATCACGATTGACTTGTGATGATATTCCTGACTTAAAAACGCATATTAATGAGAACAATGTTCATGCAGAATTAAGCACCACACCTGTCCAGTACTCTGAAGGAAAGCCAAAGAAACAACTGTGACTTAAGTTACAGATGGAGATTGGGCCCTACAGAGATGTAAATACACAGATTAAGATTGTGCTGTGCACTGAAGAGATGCAGACACAAAGGCACAACACCTAACCAGTGTCCAGCATCAGAAATTCAAATCTGGAAAAGAATACCTTTGCCGGTTGGGGAGGGCCGCTGTGGGGGGGGAGTGTACTGCACTGCTGCAGTAACAGTCACTAGTACTAGTACCAGTACCAGTAAAGATACCACAAAGAAGTACAAAAATCACACAACTGCAGTAGATATCAGCTTCACATTGCTGAAATTATTATGTGGCACAATAAAAAGTATCTGATTAATTAGATGACATGCATCACACACATACTCACACACACTAAGTAATGCATAGTAAATTGAAAACTTCAGTAATATAACCACATATTTTAAACAAAATAAAATTATGCACTGCTGCACCACAACAATCAGCAAAAAAATTACAAGAAATATTGAAAATATTACTGTGTATACATTAACACAGTTATACAAGAAAAATATCACCAAAACAGAAAGCACTGTCTTTTTCTTCAAGTTAATCTATCTACACCACAGATACGCCCCTCCCCCAAAGCACACTTCCACTGTCTCTCAGTACACAGACTGAATGTTGTACAATAACATTCAAAATCCATACATAAACAATAAACGCTCGATGATATGAGCACAGGAGGGTTTCCTATAATTGATGAACTAAAGTTTCAGCAAAAAAAATGACTCAAAAAGGCTTTTTAACAACGTTTTGAAGGTTTGAATCACAGAGAGCTGTCAGAGCAGATTGTCTCCTATAGCTTCCTACACACACACCTCCCCATACTGAGGCTGTGCAGAACAATATAGAGCCTATGTGACCCAAAATCCCATGAATCACTGCAAAATTCACCTTTGGCGCTTAAAAACAAGGTGAAGTGAGGCAAAGTACATTGTTTTCAATGTACTTCACCTTAAGAATTGATGGAGTAGTTGTTTGGGGAGGCAGAGTAATGCTAAGTCAGTGTTTTTAATGGACTTCGTGTTATCCATTAATAATGCGAAGTACCCCGCTTCGTGTTGTGGAGCACTCCATGAATTCGCCTTCACTCCGCAAATCACTAAGCAGAGCAAATTGAGGCCACTTCGCCCATCACTAGTCCTAACTTTTAGGCCAGTAGCTGTCACTCTTGCGTTTTCCCAAAAAATTCTTATTAAGGGACTCATACCTTTATTAGTCAGACTCTCTTTTAATTCCAATATCCTGCCATCTAACCAATGTAATTATACCATGACAGTTTCCTGGAATCTAGCACTGTCCTTTGAAGTGTAAAGTTTGTTTGTTTTTTATGAAAGGGCTAGCTGTTAACATCTCCTGAGTTTATAACTCTTTTCCCTCTTTAATAGCTACCCCAATGCTGTCTTCCGAAGCATCCTGACTTTTCAAGTGACAATGTTTATTACAGGTGATAGATTTAGGACCTCTGTATTAGTTAGCCAGGAAGACTCTTTTGAAGTGCAATTTTCAGCTTCCCTGGGAAAACCAGTTTCTTTTAGGTCATAGGGAATTTGCACACCTTTGAAAAAAAAAACAATTCATTCCCTTGTTCTGTGTGTCTCTCTTACCCATTATTCCTCGTGGCATTTTAAACATACAGAAAATATAACAGAATATAACACCATATATCTGTACATCTGACTGGCAGTGGCATAGCTCGCCACACTATGCACATTCAGTTTGCTGATCCTGCTCTATGGCATTCAAACAGCAGACTGCTAGTTTGCTGTTTGAATGCCAAAGAGCTAAGAGTGCTTCTAAACCATCCATAAGCAAAGGAGAACATGCAAAGTTAGTGATCCCATCCATAATAAGGGAGATCCGGGACCATCTGTAAGCAAGGTTAGAATGACATGCAATGCTGGTGCTCCTCTCCATTCTGAGGGAGATCCAGGGCCATCTGTAATCAGAGTTGGAATGATATGCAGCA
The DNA here is from genome assembly GCA_016271365.2 of Neoceratodus forsteri. Lineage (NCBI taxonomy): Eukaryota > Metazoa > Chordata > Ceratodontiformes > Ceratodontidae > Neoceratodus > Neoceratodus forsteri. The sequence continues at coordinate 13,932,644 of JADMNL010000027.1, forward strand.
CTGCTATCCTCATCACACTGAGGGAGATCAGGACCATCAGTAAAACTGCAAGAAAATTAGCTAATCCAGGGTCAGGTGCTCAGATTAAATTCAGAGACTCAAACAAATAAAGAAATCTGGCACTCACTACTCCCAAATTCTGCTGGCGTGCAATAGTTGCTGCTACTCCTGAGGTTAACAAGCACCCTACTTCTGCATGGCATCAACCAGACAGTGCTCTTGTGGCTTGATGCAAAAAGGCAGGCTTTATTTGAAAACATGTGCAATTTAACAGTGCAAAAAATGTGTGCAGGTCCATGCCAGGCAGTGACCTAATATTTTGCACAGAATCACTAGTGCTTTTATAAGCAGTTTTTACTTATACTGGGGAAAACAACCCTTTCTTAGGAATAGCTGAGCAAGTAGCGGGTTTATGAGATGATAGGGGATGTATTAGACTGCAAACAGGAATATTATCAAATAGAAAAGGTAAACATAGAAACATAGACTTTGATGGCAGACAAGGACCGCTTGGCCCATCTAGTCTGCCCATTTCCCTACCTACAGGATAGGCCACAGATCCTGGTTAACCAACAGCCTATTTCTTCCTACCCCCTACAAGAATTGCCTTATGTCTGTCCCATGCATTCTTGAATTCTCCCACAGTTTTAGACCCTACAACCTCCTCAGGAAGGCTGTTCCATGCATCCACTACCCTCTCTGTGAAATAATACTTCCTCACATTGCCCCTGAACCATCCCCCTCTATCTTTAAATTGTGTCCCCTTGTTCTTGCACGTCTCTTTTTCTGAAAGATGCTACCCTCTTGGAGGTAGTGCTTGAGGCCAGAAGATTATACTGGCAAAAGGCCTCATTGGAGACCTACCTACAAGTTAATCATGTACCTCAGAGTCTGAGGATATTAACAATTTCTACCTTTGACCATGGCAAACAACTTTTTACTCGTGATTGGGAGGAAATCATACAAGAAGCCTCTATTAAATTGATAACTTGCATTTTAAAGCATTCAGCGTCTGTGCAGCTGGAGATAGCAAAGGAACTTGAAACTAAGAAGTCTAAATTTGCCAGATCTGTGCATAATGTGGATTATAGTGCTCTATGTGACAAACTAAAGGACTCCATCTCTAAAAAGGATAAACATTTAGAGGCAGCATGGCATTCTAAATCTAAGAGACTCCACTGATCATCAGTTAAAATGTGTCTTTAACTGAAAAAAAAATATCAACCCAAACTTATTAGAAGCAGAGAGGAGGAATAACTGTATTATACTTTGGCTCCAAGTGAAACAAATGGAGATAGCTTAGGGTAGAAATATTTTTAGATGAGGATGAGAGCCACAGCAAGCCTCCTGCCCTCCTCAAAAGAAGCCCACCACTTCAAATGGTCAGCTTTTCAGACAGATATACAGTGGAGGAAGGAGAAATAAACTGAGGCAGAGGGAAAAAGAGACAGCATGACAAACAGTCCACTGGGGCAAACCTTTGGCAGAAGGTACAGACACAGGAACAGGAATTACTGTATGTAATTAGTCTATTGAACCTTCAGTTCAGTGAGACTGAGACCAGTGTTTTATCAAGAGGTATCTCATTTGTTCCCACAAATATTATAAATTTGAACATACAAACATATGAAGAAGCCAGCAGCAGAAGTTTATCTGGTCCATCAAGTCTGCTCATGTTGCAGGGTCCACAGCTTGAGCTACTGTCCCTGCCCCCTCTCCCCATTCCTCCCATCCTTCCTACCCGTGACCCTTACCCTCCCCCTATACCTGTCCCAGCCTCTCTTAAAGCTGCCCACTGTCTTCAACGAGATCACCTCTTCTGGCAGCGCATTCCAAGTGTCCATCACCCTCTCTGTGAAGAAGTGCTTCTTGACCTCCCTCCTAAACCTCCCACCCTCCAGCTTAAGACTGTGCCCCTTCGTGCTATGGTTGCCACTCAGCTTAAAGAGACTCTCTTTAGCAACCTTATTTATCCCTTTCAAGTTCTTGAAGGTCCCAATCATGTCCTCTCGCTCTCTCTCTCTCTCTCTCTCTCCTGTCTTCCAGGGAGTACATGTTCAGTACCCTCAACCTCTCCTCATACGCCTTACCCTGCTGACTAGCTATCATCTTTGTAGCCCTCCACTGAACCTTCTCCAGCAGGTTAATGTCCTTTTTGAGGTGTGGGCACCAGTACTGAACTCCATACTCTAGATGCGGCCTTACTAGTGACCTGTACAAAGGCAGTATAACATCCTCTCTCCTATTACTGATCCCCCTAGATATCCATCCCTGCATCTTGTTTGCCTTTGCTGCTGCTTTCTTGCACTGCAATTTGAGGCTGTTATTGATATACATAAAATGTGTAGGCTCCTTAGCATTAGATCATTTTATAACAAAGAAGAGGCTAATAAAACAGCCTTCCCTTAACACTAGTGACATGAATGATTCAGATCTGTGGACCACCCACTAAGAATACTCTGCCACAGAATTTTGGGTTCAGAAAACCTTCTACCTTTTGCCCTTAACCTATTGAGGTTTTTCAGAAAAAGTGTGAGATGGATCTAGAAACAATACTGGCAAGGCAAAGCAAATTTTATTTATACAGTGCCCTATCTAAGGGCTCAGAGTGCTTTGCAGTAAAAACATCCCAAAGAATTAAGATCAAAAAGTTTTTTTGTTTTTTTTTGCAGGTATTGTTTCTCCTAGGGCTACCAGTCAGCCAATCTGTCCTCGCATCCCTTTCTCCGGCCACCGTCTGACTCGCACCGGTCTCCATGGAGGGAGACCGCCCAGCTGCCCATGGCTTATCCCCCGTGGCGGGAGGTAGGGGGCAGCGAACTCCCCCTGCCTAATACTGATCCACACTTGGTGATCCCATCCTGGAGCCGGCACAGGTGCTCACAGATGGCCATCATGCCGCTACGACTGGATCCCCGTTTCTGCTTTTCTCCCCTGCGGGCTCATGGCATGCAATGAAGCCAGTGACTGGGTGCCTGCACGCTTCCATGCATGCCCCAATCAAGCATCTGCTGCGTCCGGCCCCCATGGTATGCAACTATGTGCCACCGAGCCCCAGCCTCCATGAGGTCAGGCAAGCACCGGCCGCAGTAAACCCTCCCAGAGATAGAGAGCAGCCCATTGACGCTCAATCTGTCTCCTCCTGCCAACCCCTTCCTGCCCCCGAACACGGGTCGCCGGCATGGCGCGAGGTGTGACGTCCAGCGCCTCAACCCTCAGCGCCACCAGGCTGGCCATCAAAAGGTTTTTTGAATAAAACTGAAGGCTTTTCCAAAAAGAAAAGTTTTTAAAGAGACTTTAAAAGCCTCCACTAAGCTGGCTGCATGTATATAAGGTGGAAGAGAATTCCACAAAGACGGTGCAGCAGTACCAAACAAGTATGTTATTGCCTAAAGTTAATGTGCGATCTAGTTGGTTACCCCCACCAAAGGATGCTTCAGATGTGGGAAATGTTCCTTTTGTAAATATGTTAAGCACCGAGGAAAATTTACTAATCCTGCAACAGGTAAAGAAATAGAAATTTGTAGTTTCATTACTTGTAGTAGTGTGGGAATTATTTATGTCCTATACTGTAGTTGCAGTCATTTTTATGTAGGAAGGACAATACAACAATTCAGGGTATGAATGGGAGAGCATATAAGAGCTGTTACTAACTTAAATGCTGTTTATGCCATTGTTAAGCATATTTTCAATACACGAAGGGAGTACATGAAATTAGTTTTATGGGCATGAGAAAGTGTCTGCTAATCCCTGAGGTGGTGATTTTGAGAAAAAAGCGGGGCAGCGTGAAAGTTTTTGGATATACTTTCTCAGAGCTACAAGTGATGGGGGGAGCTTAATGAAATTATAGACCTGTCAGCTTTTTTAAGTAAATTATGAGTGTACCCCAATTTAAGAAGTTACTTCCTAATAAGTATTTTTAAATCTTATAATTATGAAATAAGTAGGAATATGGGTGTGGGCAGGACAGTATTTTGGTGGGTAGGTAACTGGCTGGGCGGCAGGACACAGAGAGTGGTGGTAAATGGTTGTCACTCCACAGAGGGAAGAGTGACCAGTGGGGTACCACAGGGATCAGTATTGGGACCGGTCCTATTCAACATCTTCATCAGTGACATTGTGCAGGACTTAAAAGGCAGAATTTCCCTGTTCGCTGATGACACAAAGCTCTGTAACAGAGTAGACACACCAGAGGTGTAGACAAAATGAGAGGGACCTGCAGAAACTTGAAGAATGGTCATGGGTTTGGCAATTGAAATTCAATGCAAAAGTGCAAGATAATGCATATAGGGCACAAAACCCTGGCACAATACATCAGTTGGGGGTGAGGATATAGCATGCACCAAGCAGGAAAGGGATTTTGGGGTTATCATCTCCTGATGACCTCAAGGTAGAAACAGTGTGACAAGGCAGCAGGTAAACAAATAGGATGCTGGGATGCATAGGCAGGGGCATCACCAGCAGGAAAAGGGAGGTCATAATTCCACTATACAAGACACTAGTGAGGCCCCACCTAGAGTACAGTGTACAGTTCTGGAGACCTTACTTATGTTAGGACATAGAGTAGAGAAGGTTCAGAATAGGGCAACAAAGATGGTACATGGATTCCATCACAAGTCCTTTGAGGACAGGTTGAAGGAATTGAATATATACTCCCTGGAGGAGAGGAGGGAGAGAGGGGAAATGATAGAGACATACGAGGATCTTACAGGGAGGAACAGGGTGCAGGAATACACTATTTTTAAGCAAAAAATATGTTCCAGGACTAGAGGGCATGGGATGAAATTGGAGGGAGGACGATTCAGAGGAAACATGAGGAAGAATTTCTTCTCAGAACGGGTGGTGGACAAGTGGAACACCCTACCAGAGGAAGTGGTAGGGACTGAAACAATCACGGGATTTAAGAATGCATGGGATAGACATAAAGGAATTCTGGAGGTCATGGTTAAGGGGCAACAGACTTCTAGGAAAACATAAATTGAACTTACAAGCTCAAATGGGCAGACTGGGTGGGCCATAGGCCCTTATCTGCCGACACTGTCTATGTATCTATGTATCCAGATCTACTAAAGTACTGAGAGAATACATATATTTGATGATTAGTATGCCTTTATGATGAGATATTTGGTAACTGATGGTAATTAAATTCAATGGTATGATGTGATGTTCCACATTTTGACTACAAGTAAAATACGTGCTAATTCATATAAGAAAACCTGTGTTTTGCTGTTTGCCATTTAAAAGTAGAATGAATGCATAAGTATAATTAAAGACTATTTACTAAAAATTCAATTTACAATCAGAATTTAATTCTGTATACCATTTAAATGCATAGCATAATATGCACCCTACATTATATGTATATGTTTGATAGTTTGATAACAAATTCCAGTTTTAATAAAGATGCATATGTGGAATTAAGTTATAAAACAGTATTTGGGTTTCACCATTGCTTAACTGAAATAAATTCCTGGCTTAATTTATTTAGGCCACGTGATTGTTGTAAGTTAAAATACACATGCTATGTTTTAATTGTCTGCATTGAAGTTTTGTGTAAATATAAGTTGTATGAAGAAGGAAATTAACTCTGATGAAGCAGGATGCTGTCCTTGTGAAACATTAGTTCTTTTTGTATTTTTAGTACTGCTCTTTTTAAATAAATGGTTTAAATAATATAATACTATTTGATTCCATTTGTTATTGGTGGGTGCTATGAATGGTATCTTTTTTATGCTATTGCTGGTTAGATTAGCACCACCAAGCTATCTGGGTGCTCTACTTACATTGTTTAATAGAAAATAATAGATGAATCAAAAGAATACAGGGTTTTGGTCCCCTTTCCTGTTATACTCTCTATGCAGAGGGAGATCTGGGATGGTCAGAAAGCAGGGTTCGAATAATATGGAATGCTTGTAATCCTATCCAGGATAAAGGGGATCTGAGAGTATCAGTAAGCAGTGTTACAATGGCATGCAATGCTGGTGATTTCTCTAGGATGGAGAACATCCAGGACAATCAGAAAACATAGTTTAAATGACATGCAATGCTGTTATTCTCTCTTTGACGAGGGACAATCAGGACGATAAGCAAATGGGATTCGAATAATTTATATATTTATTTTTATTGATTTTATTTTATTTAGTTTTTGTTGACTGAGTAAGTGCACTAGACAAATCCTGCCTATTTTCAGGCACGACCCGGGGGAGGGGGATACAGATGAATGCCAACTGACCCTGAACCAGATTAAGCTGTTGGTGGTATTTTTAGTGAATGAGGGAAATTTGGCCAGGACACCGGGGTATTTCCCCTACTCTTTTCGATAAGTGCCATGGGATCTTTAACATCCACCTGAACTACCACCAATCCAGGCAGATGGGGCCTCGGTTTAACGTCTCATCGGAAAGACGGCACCTCAGAAGTGCAGCACCCCTCTCATGCTGCACTACAGTGTCAGTACTGGGAACCCAAGTGCCAGATGTGGGAACTGAACCCACAGCCCTCTGATCTCCCGGCCTCAGAGGCGAGTGTGCTACCTACTATGTACAGCTGGTGATCTTCGCAATGCTAAGGTAGAACTGGGACCAGTAAGTCGGGTTAAAATTATTTTCAATGTTGCTATACTCACCACACTGAGGAAGATCTGTGACAACTGGTAATCAGGACTAGAAAGGCATGCAATGCTGTGATCCTTGCTGTGCTGAGGGAGATCCAGGACCATCTGTTAATGGTTAAAATGATATGCAACACTGTTATCCTCACCATGTTGAGTGAGACCTGGGATGATCAGTAAGCAGGGTTAGAATAACATGTAGTGCTGTGATACTCTCCATGCTGAAGCAGATGTGGGGTCCTTCATTAAGCGGGGTAGAATGACATGCAATGCTGGCAATCCTCTCCATTCTGAGGGAGATCAGGACTATCAGTAAGCATGGTTAGAATGACATGCAATAACGTGTCCTCTCCATGCTGAGAAAGATCCAGGACCATCAATAAGCAGAGTTACAGTGGCATGCAATGCTGTAATCCTTTCCACGTTGAGGGAGATCCAGGACTGTCTGTAAGAAGAGTTAAAATTGCATGAAATGCTAGAGTTCCTCTCCATGCTGAGTGAGATCTGTGGTAATCAGTAAGCAGAACAAGGATCCAGTGAAATACTCTGATGCTTTCAATGCTGAAGTAGGTATGGGTTCATCAATAAACATGGTTAGAATGACATGCAGTGCTGTGATCATGTCTATGCTGAAGGAAAATGTAGCCATTAGTTAGCAGGGTTAGAACAATATGCAATACCTGTGTACCTCTTATTGCTGTTGAGAGAGATCAAGGCAATCAGAAAGTAAACATGAGATGAGTTGCTGGGGATCTTGTTCATGCTGATCAAGATCCAAGATCATCATTAAGTAGGGTAAAATAATGTGCAATGCTGGTGATTCTCTCCACGCTATGGGAGATCTGGGATCCTCAGGAAGCATGGTTAGAATAACATGCAATGCTAGGGTGTATATGAAGGGGTTTTGGCAATAGCAGAAGAAGAGATGTGAGTCTGCCACTCTGCAGATCACTGGTGAGGCCTCACCTGGAGGACTGAGCCATGTTCTGAAGTCCTCCCTGAGGAAAGACACCGACAGACTGGAGTCGGTACAGCAAAGGGTCATCAAAGATGATCCAGGGCCAGCAGGGGAGCTCCTATGAGGACTGTCTGAAAGCCCTAAGTATGTACTTGCTTGAGGCTAGGCAGGAGGAGGGGACATGTTTGAAACATACTTTTCTCAAGGATATGAACAAGATGAAAAGTGAGGACCTAGTAAGGAACAGTGATGCAGTCACTAGGGGGCATGACTGGCAGTTGGTGGGGAGTAAGCTCAAGAGATATGTGAGGAAGTTCTTCTTCAATAAGAAGGATGCTGGAACTATGGAATAGACTGCTGGTAGAACTGATGGTGGGGCTACCATAAATGGATTTAAACGGTTCGGACAGGGAAAGGGGACTCATAGTCCCCTTTGGAATGGTCATATGGGTTTGAGGGGTGGGGGAATGGGAGGGTAACAGCCCACCAGTACAGTAAGTTGGTGGAGGTGAGGTAGTATAGTAAGGACAGACTATGTGGACCTTCTGTCTCCCATCATCAAATTCTATGCTGCAGTCCCATCTTCTGAAGGAGATTTGGGGCTATTAGTAAGAAGGGTTAAGTGACATGCTATACTGGTGATCCTGTCCATGCTAATGGAGAGCCACAGCCATCAATAAGCAGGATTGAATGCCATGCAGTGCTGCTGATCCCCTCAATGCTGAGGGAGATCTGGGATCATCAGGAAGCAGGGTTATCATGACCTATACAGCCGATAATCCTCTCTATATCGAAGGAGAGCCAGAACCCTCAATAAGCATGGTTTAAGTGAAATGATAAACTTGTGATCCTGTCCATGCTGAGGAAGATCATGGGTGGTCAGTGACAAGAGCTGGAATGATATGTAGTGCTGTGATCCTGTCTGTGCTGAAATAAATCTTTGGCCATCAGTAGGCAGGGTTAGAAAGATATGCAATGCTTATGAATCTCTTTATGCTAACAGAGATCAGGGGATTGGGTGAGGAAGAGGGGTTAATACTAATACCTGGGATATGAAAGACGAGGGGGTGAGGCGAGGGAGGCTATAACACTAGCACCTGGGATATGTCAGTCATGGGGACACTTACAGATATTGTACAGTTTTAATTTACAAGAAAATTTCAGGTGAAGTTACCAAATTCACCTTCATGGATCAGTCTGCAAATTTTTGCCATGTACTAGAACATTTGCCGTTGTTAACTTTGCCTGGCAACGTCACCTGTGACTTTAGGGTGTATTTGAACAATGTTTCTCAGAATGAGGCCACCGGTAAGCAACATTGCCTCAAAGTCACATGAAAGAGCTTCTGCAGGTCACATGGTACATCTCTATACAGTGAATCTGCTTGACTACAGTTTTGCAGTGTCAGTCAATACAGAAGATAGGAGACTGATAACTTTCAGAGCTACGTCGAGAGATATAAATCCTCATTTTTCAGTAGCTTAACACTTATTTTTATTTTCTCATTCTCAATGAATTCTTTGACTTATTAGGACTACTTCAGTTTTTCCTTCTGCAAGAGGCAGCAGAAGCAGTGATCCAGCATCTGCCCCCCACAGTGCTGCAACAGCAGCAAACCTCAGTTCAGCAGCAGCAGCCTCCCCCCACACAGCACACCACCAACAGCAGCATGTAGTGCCAGTGACACCACCACCCATTGACCCTGCTCCTGTACCTGCAACACCTGCCCCTGTATCCCACCATTGTTGCGCTGCTGTCTGAACCCCCGTAAAGAAGAGTAGACCCTTCTGAGACCATCTGGCTCCTGCCCTTGACTGCAGCATAAGTCCCTTGTTTTCTCAATTACCAGAAATATCACACTATGTCATGCTGCTACATGCTGTGAATGGCACAAAGGTGCCCCAGACAGGAGAGGCATCTAGCCTTTCCTGTGTCAGTCTGGAGCTGATTTGTTCCATCTGCCAGGAGTTCTTCAGAGAGCCTGTCATGTTACCATGTGGGCACAACTTCTGCCACCACTGTATCCACAGTCCTCGGCTACAGCTGCCCCCAGTGCCAAAACTCTTATAACAATAAGCTACTCTAAGAACTTTTTAGCTGCCAGTCTGGTAGAGGACGTCAGATGTAGCAGTTCAGCATCCAGATAATCTACATCTTTGGAGGATCTGTTTGAATCTATTCATAGGCCCCTTCACACATTTCAAGCTCCATATACAGTATGCCTAAATGATATTTCAGCTGGGAAGAAATTAACAGGCCATTCCCAGTACTTTACATGGAAAAATATGGAGGTCTGTTCTTTACTCAGTCCCAACTGGGTCTCAACACAGCTCGCCCCAAGCTTCTTTTGACAGGGAATAATACTGTTGTGGAGGAGTCAGAGAAATCACTTGCTTCTCCTTAACTATGATGAGCAGCTCCCATGATTCCTAGCAGTACTGGCAATGGAATCATTTAGCACTGCGTACCACTACTGGAAAACTGTTGAAGAAAAAGCTGTTTGGGTATGTAGGCAGAACAATTATGGAAATTGATCAGAAAGGTTATGCAGTGGTTAAATTGAAAATGTTTACTTGTATCTAGATTTCTAGGTGGTGGAACTGTCATTTCTAGGCAGTGGAACACTGTTATAGTAGTCAGTGGAGAAAGGTGACAGAGGTGGAGGAACTGTCATACAGTTTTTTAAGAGGTGGTAGAACTGAGTTCCTGTGGGCTCCTGCCCAATTAAACCCCGAGATTATGTGCATCTTGTAGTTTCTGATGAGCATTTGAAGTATGTGTCTCTAGGATACATACTATGCCAATGAAAAAGAGAGGATAGAATTGGACATAGATTTTAAAAAAGTGCACACAATTGGAGTTTTCCTTGACTATGAGCAAGGGCACCTGTCTTTGCTACCTCTTGTACTGCTCCTCCTGTCACCGCCTCCCCCAGCACCCACCAGCATGGATGTCACAGATGTGGCAGAGAAACATTTGGCCACACTAATGCCCCTGCCACTGCCACCAACTACTCCTTTACTACTACAACTGTCCCCAGAGCCCATAGAAGAAGCTGCTGGCATAGATCTTTTAGTTGCAACACCCTTTTGCTTTGCAAAACTTCTGCACTTCTTTGCCGTCTCCCGTCACCTCTCCCTTTAGTAGAGCATCTCTTCAGTCATTTTTATGTTGATTGCATGCATGCACAAGAAACATATTGCAGCAGCTTGCCAGAAGCAGGTTGTGGAGGCGTGGCACTGTTGTGGCCAATGCCCACACAGCCTTTAAAGGCTTGGCCCGCTTTCCCCAATGGGGTGGCACTCTGCTGCTGACACTAGTTGAGCCAGCGTGCCACCACCTTGAACCATTTCAGCCACTGCAATCAGGGGCTGCCTCATCATTGCAGTGTCAGCCATTCCGCTGCAATGAGCGAGCGACCCATCATTGCTTGGCAGAATGCTGGTACTGTAATATTGTTTGTGAATATGGCGGTGGCTTGCTGCCGTGTTCACAAACAATATTAGTGAGCCCCCAGTGCCGAGGGGGTGCCCAATCCCCCTCGGCAGCATGTGCCACCCCAGCAACAGTGAGTGTTTGCTGCCGGGGGCCCCAATCCCCAACTGCTGCAGTCCCCACGTGAGTTCAGGTTGCCAATGAGGGAGCCCTCTCCCCGTCTGCATAATGGTCCCCCACCTGACAAAATGGTTGGTTTATGCCGAAGAGGTGCCCAGTCCCCTTGGCTTTAGTCCCCCTGCACTGAATATGTGCTGGCGGGATGCCCAATCCCCGTCAGCTACAGCCCCAAACATTCAGGTGGCACACTGAGGAGCCCACCCCAGCATGCCCAATGTCCCTTGTGCTGATGGGGTGCCAATCCCATCAACCACAGCCCCCAAACATTCAGGTGGCATGCTGGGAGCCCACCCCAGTGTGCCCAATGCCCTGTAAAGAAAAAGTCCTGTGATGTTTTTTTTCTTGTTTAAACCTGTAAAAAGAAAATGGTCCCACGCAGTCTCCCTGGCCCCTCCCACAATCCACGCCCACCCACTGTGCACCCTGCCTCCCCACACCCCCTTCACTCCATACTTACCTCCAGAGTCCAGTGTAACAATCTTCGGTGGACCAGGAACACGTCTGCACTCTTCAAAGCTGACCACGAACTGAGGAAATGCCGGTAAGCTGTATAATGGCATAAATAGGGCTTTTTAAACTTTTTTGCATATCTCAGGCACTTTTTGGAATTTTGGCACCAAATTTTCAACATGGAGTTATGGCCACCTCCTCGTGAATTCAGCCACTGTCATGGTGTCAATCAGTCCCAAAAGGTGATTTCGTAGTCACTGCGCGGAATCACCTTTTGGGACTTCGATACCAAACGACAGTGCCAGTGTTCATGGTGGGGTCTCAAAAAATGTATGTTGCAAATTTGGTGGGAAAATCAAAAATTACTGTTTTACAAGCGTGCATTGCACAGTTGCTACGCACGCTCGTAACTTTGCCAATTTGCAATATTTTCACTCCAGATTTTCAACATTGCCATTTTTACACATCTCCTTATGAACGGTACAGCTGTCATTTTTTACATCCTGGCCGAAATGTGTTTTCGCACTTCTGGTGCAGAATAGCGCGATTGCTGTGGGAAATCAGTGTTCAGGACACATTAAGAAAATCAGAGTAATACTGTTCATGAGCAGAGGTCCTAAAATGCCTATGTTGAAAATTTTGTAACGAAAGTCCATAAAATGAGTGTGTTACGAGCGTGCATTGCACAGGTTCCATGAACGCTCATAACTTCGCAACTTTGCAATATTTTCACTCCAGATTTTCAACATTGCCATTTTCCCACACCTCCTTATGAACAGTGCAGCTGTCATTTTTCACATCCTGGCCGAAATGTGTTTTTGCTCTTCCAACGCAGAATAGCGTGGTCGCTGTGGGAAATCAGTGTTCAGGACACATTAAGAAAATCACAGTGACACTGTTCATGAGAAGAGCTCCTAAAATGCCTATGTGGAAAATTTTGTGATGAAACTCCATAAAATGACTGTGTTATGAGCGTGCATTGTGCAGCTTCCACGCACCCTCGTAACTTCACAAATTAGTGATATTGTCACGCCAGATTTTCAACACTGGCATTTTTTCACACCTCCTTACGAACAGTACAGCTGTCATTTTTCACATCCTGGCCAAAATGTGTTTTCACACTTCCGGCGTAGAATACCGCAGTCGCTGTTGGAAGTCAGTGTTTGGGACAGATTAGGATTGATCGAGTGAGGGGGAGTGACTGAGCTCAACTGAGCTCTGTCGGGACTGCTGCGGATTTCTTTGTGGGCAGGAAAAGGCACTAATGCAGGCAGGAGCCCAGTACAAAAAGGCAGCCTGCAGCACCAGGAGACACACAACGAGCAAGGGATAGGGAGTGAGTGAGCTCAACGGAGCTCTGTTAGGACTGCTGTGGATTTCTTTGTGGGCAGAAAAAGGCAGCAATGCATGCAGGGGCCCAGTACAAAAGGGCAGCCTGCAGCAGCGGAAGAAACAGAACGAGTGAGTGAGAGAGGGGGAGTGAGCGAGCTCAGCGGAGCTCTATCATGACTACTGCAGATTTGTTTGTGGGCAGAAAAGGTGCCAACAGAGGAAGGGGCCCAGTACAAAAAGGCAGCCTGCAGCACCAGGAGAAACAGAATGAGCGAGTGAGACAGGGGGAGTGAGCAACCTCAACGGAGCTCTGTCAGAACAGCTGCGGATTACTTTGTGGGCAGAAAAAGGCACCAATGCAGGCTGGAGCCCAGTACAAAAGGGCAGTCTGCAGCACTGGGAGAAACACAATGAGCGAGTGACAGAGGGGGAGTGAGCGAGCTCAATGGAACTCTATCATGAATGCTGCGGATTTCTCTGTGGGCAGAAAAAGGCAGCAATGCATGCAGGAGCCCAGTACAAAAGGTCAGCCTGCAGCGCCAGCAGAAACGGAACAAGCGAGTGAGAGAGGGGGAGTGAGCGAGTTCAACGGAGCTGTGTCGGGACTGCTACAGATTTCTTTGTGGGCAGAAAAAGTCACCAACACAGGAAGGAGCCCAGTACAAAAGGGCAGCCTGCAGCACCGGGAAACACAGAACGAGCGAGTGAGGGAGGGGGAGTAAGTGAGCTCAACAGAGCTGTGTTGGGACTGCTGTGGATTTCTTTGTGGACAGAAAAAGGCAGCAATGCATGCAGGGGCCCAGTACAAAAGGGCAGCCTGCAGCGGTAGAAGAAACAGAACGAGAGAGTGAGAGAGGGGGAGTGAGTGAGCTCAATGGAGCTCTACTGTGACTGCTGCAGATTTGTTTGTGGACAGAAAAAGGTGGCAACGCAGGCAGGAGCCCAGAACAAAAGGGCAGCCTGCAGCACCAGGAGAAACAGAATGAGCGAGTGAGGCGAGGGAGTGAGCGACCTCAACGGAGCTCTGTCAGAACAGCTGCGGATTTCTTTGTGGGCAGAAAAAGGTGCCAATGCAGGCATTGACAAATGCTTGTGTTGTGTTTGCCATGCGCACTTGAGCACAGCAAGCAAACATCTTCCTATGATAGTGACTTTTGAGGGGCGTGATACTATCCCTCCAATGAGCGTGGTTTAATGGGCAAGTCTGTAACAGACCAATTATCAGCCAGTCTAATTATGATAGAGTTTTAGCTTGGTGGGTGGAAACTGCTTGGACTTCAAAACAAAAAGCCGACCCAATCAGGGCTTTATGGTTTCTGCTGATCTAGTTACCCAGCATGTTAACCTCTCCTTTTCAGACTGGCTAAGGTATTCCAAGCATCCAACAGCACAGTTCCAGACAGCAGCTGTCATAAATAATGTGTGTATATCTCTCTCTCTCTCTCATAAAGGAGATTATCCCTGCAGCCTTTATGTTTTTACAAGCCTCAGCAACATCCATGCTATATATTTATATTCATAACAGCATTTATGCACTTCCAAGTTGTAGCTAGTACCATGCAGTATCCCTTTATTTTATAGTTGCTGCAGCATAAACATTGTTTAAGTTTCCAGTAGCCAGCCTTATGTCCGCAGTGATCCATGCAGGGATCAGATTAAGTTTTGTTGCTACTAGCCAGCAGGGTAGTGACTTGCAAAATCCACTAGCCCCACAGACTTTTCCACTGGCCCAGCTGATCTACTTATTGAAATATTACCTTTTCCAGTACACGCCTTCTTGGCTGTTTAGAAAGATTTTTGACTATACCAAAAGAAAATCTAACAGCATTTGACTAGTGGATTGGTGCCAGTTTCGACCCTGTCTACGAACACATGTGGTCACACAGTTGACGTTACAGAAACGGACAGCCAGGACCACCCTCCCAGTACTGACACACCCACCCACACGCACACACACGCACACGCCATGGCAAACATCCGGCATTGACAAATGCTTGTTATATTTAGAGTTAGAATATTGTGTGAAAAAAATTTAGAAAAAGTCTGCAGTACAACTAATATATAAAAAAAAAAAGAACAGTTTACTGAGCTAATAGTAACTAGTGAAACAACCCCCCACACACACACACACATTTTTGTTTGTTTGTTACCAAGACAGGGATTAACAGATACTGACAAACAAGTGTTTCATGCGCTCAGACTGATCAGCTTCTGCAGGTCACATGGTACAGCTCTGTACAAAGTAAGACAGCTTCATTTTTACGTTTGCTTGCACGCATGTGCAAGAAACACAGTGCCATCATCTGAGATTTTGTAGGTGTGGCACCCTGTCTTCCAATTCAGTCAGTGTGTTTGCAGGCGCTGCCACAGTTCACCAATGAATGCTGCAGCTGCCTATGACAGCAGTTGAAAATGCAGTGGCATACAGTTGAAAGGGAGAGATTGCTTCAGTGAGCAGCGATAAGATAGTGTTGATTAGCATATTGCCGGAAATCCTGCTTGTATACATCTTTTTTTTTTTAACCAATTATTTTACCAGGTGAGACACACTAAGCTGAAAGCTTGTTTGCAGGTGCAACCTGGGAGCACAAGGAAGTTAAGTGACTTGCTCAGGGCCACACAGTATGCACCTAGGGGGCTGTGGGATTCAAACCCAGGTCTCCAGATTTGCAGCTCAGAGCCTTAACCCACTGCGCCATACTGCCTCCATCTCTGCTTTCTCTTCCTGGAACATAAATTCAGTTTGCAGTGAACTATGACCGATGAGGGAGCCGAATCCACCGTCGGCTCAGTGCCCCCCCCAACACACTTCAGGTGCCACGAGTGGGAGCCCACCCCAGCGTGGCAAACATCATCTACTGCCCCCCAAACACACTTCCAGGTGCCACGCTGGGGAGCCACCCCAGCATGGCAAACATCCGCCTGCTGCCCCCCCAAACACACTTCCAGGTGCTACTGGAGCCCACCCACATGGCAAACCTCTCAGAGACAGCTGGGGTGCCCAGTCCTGCTGGCTCCACTGCACCCCCAAAGTTAAAACTTGCTTGCCACGCTTAGGAGCCCACCCCAGCATGGCAAAAGTCCCACGTCATCTTCCTAAAAGCAAAAAAGACCTAAAACAAAAACAGTCCCTCGTTGCTTGTCTTGCCCCCTCCCCCACCAGCGCCCACCCTCTGTACCCTGCTTCCCCACACCACCTCACCCATACTTACCTCCGGAGTCTGTCGCGATGATCTTCAGTGGACTGGGAACACGTCTGCACTCTTCAAAGCTGACCATGAACTGAGGAAATGCCGGTAAGCTGTAGAATGGAATAAATGTTTTTTTTTCCAACTTTGATGTATATCTCAGGCATTTTTTGGAATTTTTGCACCAAATTTTCAACATGGGGTTTTTGGACCCCTCCTCTTGAATTCTGGCACTGTCATGGCATTATTCGACCCGGAAAGGTGATTTCGTGGTCACTGCCGGAGACCACCTTTTGGGACTGATTCTGAAACGACAGTGTCACAGTTCATGAGATAGGCCTCAAAAACCCCATTTTAAAATTTGTGGAAACATTCCCAAAAATGACTAATTTACAAGCGTGCATTGCACAGTTCCTACGCATGCTCGTAAGTTCGCAAATTTTTAATATTTTTACTCCAGATTCTCTACATTGCCATTTTACCACATTTCCTTATGAGCAGTACAGCTGTCATTTTTCACATCTCGTCCAAAATGTGTTTCTGCGCATGTAGCGCACAATACGAACATACAAACATATGAAATTTGCCAGCAGATAAAGGCCTAGAGGTCTATCAAGTCTGCTTGAATGTGCAGCTAGCACTCCTTATTCTGCAGCTGCCCTCCTTCCACCTTCCCTTCATTGACCCTCCCCTTGTCCTGTCCCATCCTCGTTTGAAGCAGTCCACTGTTCTACTGCATACCACTTCAGCAGGTAACACATTCCACCCAGCCACCACCCTCTCTGTAAAAAAGTGTCTCCTCATCTCCCTCCTGAACCTTCCTCGCTCCAGTCTCATATCATGGCCCCTGGTGTCCCTCCCTCCTTACTTTGAACAGCCCCTCTGTACCTGTCTTGTTTATTCCTTTCATGTATTTAAAGGTTTCAATCATGTCACCCCTGTCTCCTCTCCTCCAGTGAGTACATGTTCAACTCCTTCAACCTCTCTCTCGTATGATAAGTCCCCCAGCCCCTTGATCATCTTTGTCACTCTGCGCTGCACCCCCTCCATTAACTTAATGTCCCTCTTCAGACACAGACGCCAGTACTGCACGCAGTACTCCAGGTGTGGTCTAACTAATGACCTATACAGTGGCAGAATCACCTCTTCGAGGATATACCCCTTGCAGTACAACCCAGCATTTTGTTGGCCTTTGCAGCTGCCTTCCCACATTGTGCCAAGTTGTTCATTGACCCTGTAATGAGCACACCCAGATCCTTCTCCTCCTCTGTCTGGGCTAGCTGCACTCCCTCTAGCTGGTAACTCTTCCTTGGGTTCTTCATCCCAAAATGCAGCACCTTGCACTTTTTGGCATTAAAGCCCAGTTGCCAGGTGTCTGACCAGGTTTCAAGCTTTGACAGATCATCCTGCAACCCCTGCCACCCCTCTAGGTCATCCACCACCACGCCTACCTTGGTATCATCAGCAAACAGACTGATCTTGCTCTTGATATCCCATGATATGTCTGCAATGAATATCCCAAACAACACTGGTCCCAACACTAAGCCCTGTGGAACACCGCTCGTCACTGCCCTTGGGTGTGAGAGCTCCCCACCCACCACCACCCTCTGTTGCCTTCCCTGCAGCCAGTTTCCTACCCATCTCACCAGCTTTGCACCCGCCCCTGTGCCTACTGACTTCCTTCCCAACCTTCCATGTGGCACTGAGTCGAATGCCTTGCTGAAGTCCAGATACAGGACATCCACTGCATGGCCCCTGTCCAGTTGCCTAGTTACCCAGCCATAGAAATCGACCAGGTTGGTTTGGCAGGATCTGCCACATATGAAGCCATGCTGTCTGCTGTCCTGTAGTCTTTGGCCTCTGGGAGGCCACCAGCCTCTCCTTCAGGATAGTCTCCATTAGTTTACCCACGATGGATGTGAGGCTCACTGATCTGTAGTTTCCGGTTCATCCTTGGGGCCACTCTTGTGGAGGGGCACCATGAGCCATCATCGATCCTGGTACACACCCGAATGTAGTGAGGTACTAAATAGGTCTGCCAAGGTCCTGCAAAGACCTCTGCCAGCTCCTTCAGTGCCCTAGGGTGGATGCCATCTGGGCCTGGCACCTTCTCCACCCTCAGTGCCTTCAAACCCTCTCGAACTCTGCTCATGATTTCCCCATTTGTCACCACTCCCCCGCTGCCATTTCTCCCACCTTGGGTGTCACCCCCTTTCTCTTTAGTAAATACTGAGCAGAAATAACTCATTTAGTGCTTCCATGTGTCGCACCTACTTCCACCAACCCCTCCTTCCTAATCCTTACTTATGGTCCTTACAGCTCCTTTTCTCCCTGATGTACTTAAAGAGTCCTTCTCTCTCCTTCTTAATGCCTTGTGCCAGCCTGAGTTCCGTAGATGCTTTGGCTCCCCTTACTGCCCTTGTCACCTCCTTCGATTCTGTCAAGTACTCCTCCCTGTCCTCCCTCCCTGTTTTCTTGTACTCCTAAAGGCAGCTCTTTTCCTCCTTACCTTTTCCATGACCTCCTTGCTCAACCAGATCGGTTTCTTAGCCCTAGCCTTCTTGCTCTGGGCTTTGCAGCAGGTTTTGGTTGCCTCCACTATCCCCAGCTTTATGAGCTCCCACCTCTGGTTAGTGTCCATACTAGATTGAATTCTGGCCAGGTACCCTTTTACCACTTCCCCCATCCTCCCAAAGTCGGCCCTCCTGAAGTCCAGCACTATTGTGCCAGATTCCACTCCTATGATTCACAATTCACAATGGCGCAGTTGGTGGGCGAAATCAATGTTCGGGACAGATTAACAAAATCACAGTGACACTGTTCATGAGCAGAGGTCTTAAAATGACTATGTTAAAAATGTGGTGACAAAAGTCCAAAAAATGACTGTGTTACGAGCGAGCATTGCGCAGTTTCCACGCACCCTCGTAAGTTCATGAATTTGTAATATTTTCAGTCCAGATTTTCACCACTAGCATTTTTCCACACATCCTTATGAACAGTACAGCTGTCATTTTTCACACCATGGCTGAAATGTGTTTTCGCACTTCCAGCACAGAAATGCGTGGTCGCTGTGGGAAATCACTGTTGGGGACAGATTCAGAAAAGCACAGTGACACTGTTCATGAGCGGAGGTCTCAAAATGCCTGTGTTGACAATGTGCTGCAAAAAATCCCCAAACTAATTACATTATGGGTGTGCGTTGCACAGTTTCTATGCATGCTCGTGACTTCACCAGTTTTTTTAATATTTTGCTGCAGATTTTCAACATTGCCATTTTTTACACCTCCCCATGAACAGTACAGCTGTCATTTTTCACATCCTGTTCGAAATGTGTTTTGGCACCTGTGGTGCCAAATGGTGTAGTCACTGTGCAAAATTAGCTTTCAGCTAACAAACTGATATTGCCACTGTTCATGAAGTGGGGTCAAAAAAAAAACATGTTGAAAATTTGGAGAGAAAATACCAACGAACGCCTGAGGCATTAGGGTTTCTGACCATAGCGCCCCACCCTGTAGAGACTGACAGGCATCAGGGGTGTGACTTGGGATTGTCGCCTGTAATGCTCATACCATTCCACCCCCACCCACACCGTGCAGCCAGTAAGAGGCATCAAGGTGTGCCTTGGACTCTTTGGCCCCAAAGTTCACCCCTTTCTCCTATACTGCACCCATCTCACCATATTTCCTGATGGAATGGGGTGAACATAAGGGCCAAAGACCCAAGGCACATGTGACACTTGTCGGTGTCTACAGGGTAGGGTGTGGTGAAATGGCATGGCCGTTATGCCTGATGACCCAAAGGCACACCCCAATGCCTGTCAGTCTCTGCAGGGTGGGGGTGGGGTTGGCTTCAGTTCAATACTTCACTGCCATTCCTATTATGCAGCTCTGTAACTCCTACATTACCAATGCCAATGCCAGCAAGCAAACATTCGGCATTGACAAATGCTTGTCAGTTTTGCATTGTTAAGTTAGTCAGTGGAGCAGAGCAGGAACCTGACAGCTGTCATACAGATTTTTAAATTGAAACCTTATTTTTCACCATTTTCTCAGCATTTTTTTTAATTCTTTTTCCATTGTCTGTCAAGTTTTTTTGTGTTCATATTACCTGTAGTAAATTAGTTGCATTTTCTGAGTTTTCTTTGCTATATTTTTCAAGATCCATCATTGTTTTACCTGCTTTCTCCCAGTTAATCTGTCTGTATGTCTCTTTCTCTGTCTCTTTTTCTCTTTAAAAAAGGAGTCTGACTCTTGCGAGGGTCTTGAGAGGACTTGTGGTGGTGGAAGGGACGCCAAACGCCTTTGGTGTACATTGTTCTGGGTACTCCAGCAGCAACCCCCCTCCACTGCAGCCAGCGATACAGCAGCCTCCACCTCCCAGCTCCCATCCACCTCCCCAGCTCCCTCCACCTCCCCAGCTCCCCAGCTCCACTCCAACTCTACCAACTCCCATTCCACATCCCCAGCTCCCCTCCACCTCCCAAGCTCCCCTCCAGCTCCAACAACTCCCCTCCCATCCCCCAGCTCCCTCCACCTCCCAGCTCCACTCCAGCTTCCCCAGCTCCCACTCCACCTCCCCAGCTCCCTCCAGCTTCCCAGCTTCCACTCCAGCTCCACCAGCTCCCACCACCTCCCAGCTCCTCCAGCTCCCCAGCTCCTCCACCTCCCCAGCTCCCTCCTGCTCCCCAGCTCCCTCCCTCCCCAGCTCCCACTCCAGCTCCCCAGCTCCCACTCCACCTCCCAGCTCCCCTCCAGCTCCCAGCTCCCACTCCACCTCCCCAGCTCCCACTCCACCTCCCAGCTCCCACCTCCTCCAGCTCCTCCAGCTCCCACTCCACCTCCCCCAGCTCCCACTGCACCTCCCAGCTCCCACTCCACCTCCCCAGCTCCCACTCCAGCTCAACCAGCTCCTACTCCAGCTCCCCCAGCTCCCACTCCAGCTTCCCCAGCTCCCACTCCAACTCCCCCAGCTCCCACTCCTGCTTCCCCAGCTCCCACTCCAGCTCCACCAGCTCCCACTCCACCTTCCCCAGCCCCCAGCCCCACTCCAGCTCCTCCACCTTCCCCAGCTCCCCAGCTCCCACTCCACCTCCCCAGCTCCTACTCCTGCCCCCAGCTCCCACTCCAGCTCCCCCAGCTCCACCCACCTCCCCAGCTCCCAGCCCCACTCCACCTTCCCCAGCTCCCCAGCTCCCACTCATCCTCCCCAGCTCCCACTCCAGCCCCCAGCTTCCACCCACCTCCTCCAGCTCCCACTCCAGCTCCCCAGCTCCCTACCCAGCTCCCACTCCACCTCCTCCAGCTCCCACTCCACCTCCCCAGCTCCCACTCCAGCTCCCCCAGCTCCCACTCCAGCTTCCCCAGCTCCTACTCCTGCTCCCCCAGCTCCCACTCCAGCTCCACCAGCTCTCACTCCAGCTCCACCAGCTCCCACTCCACCTCCCCCAACTTGCCCAGCTGCTGAGATCCCTGAACAAACATAGCAGACTGCTGGGTGCTGCTACATGGTGCCACATTGTGTTTTAGTGCCCACAACACAGTTCTTTTGCAATAAATTTATATTTCTTTAAATGATTAAATAATGTGACCGTGACTTCTGAGTTTTAACGTGATCGTGACCATGAAGGATGGTAGAAAGACTCTGCCACCTCATTTTTGATGAAATATAAGTGTTGGAGTTGATGCAAGTAAATGTATATTTCTCTAAATGAGTCAGTAAAATGAAATTAATTTTAATATGTAATAACAGTTATATAAATATATATGTTTTAAATATATAAAATAAGTATTAATAAATAAACTATAGGTTGTATTAGACACAATCCCCAAAGGGAATGGAAAAGGAAAGGGGAAGTTGTTTAACCAAGAAAGGCACACTAAGCTGAAGTTTGTTTCCAGGTGTGACCTGGGAGCACAAGGAAGTTAAGTGACTTGCTCACGGTCACACAGTATACAAGTGGGGGCTGTGGGATTCAAACCCAGGTCTCCAGGTTTGCAGCTCAGAGCCCTAAACCACTGCGCAATACTGCCTCCTAGACCCAGTCATGTTCTATGGTACACTTCATCAAGATGAAGACTGTCATTTTTTTGAGTGGGGGATGAAGATTTAATAAAAATAATAATAATTTGCCTGGGGGCTCTAGTTGGCAGTATCTTTCTCCTCTGCCACATCGTCTTGGGCGAGGTAGATATATGGGATTAAGAAGACAGGACCTCCTTGTGAATGAGCTTGCTCAATGGAGTTTTCCTGCAATAAACTTGAACTTGAAAACTTGAACTTGAACATACAACATCAAGACAAGGTAATTCTAAACAAGTGACTGTAAGTATGAAAGAACACAATCCTTAGTTAACTAAACAAAAGAACTAAAATCAATATAGTAACAGCCTGAGCAAAATGTTTCACTTAAACACAGACTGTGCTACAGAAATAAAATAACAAATCATAGACCACAGTCAAAAATAATTAAGACTGAAGAAGACAAATAAAACTAATGCTCAGCCTGCCTTGCTTGCTAGCTAAAGCAGCCCTGCTTCAATACACAAAACAAAACCTGTACTTTGTAAGCAATAATACCAAACAGGGTGGGCAGTATTTGGCAATACCGGACCACCCAGGAGCGTATGAGTCCTGGAAGGTCCAGTATTCCCCAATACCACCCACCCTGGAGGGTATTATTGTGCTTAGAAAATGGGCAACTATATTATAAATGTTTGAGAAAAATAATTTCATGTTAACAGTTTAAAAGTCTTGAGTGTTTTATTTATTTTTGTAGAAAATTAGTTCCTCCGCCTGCATTATAGTGCTCTGGTTCTTTTTTTGGTCCTACTTGGTGCCTCTGAATGTTTGGAGTGGGTTGTCATGGTTACTCCCAAAACACACACACACAGGATTTTTTTTTTTTTTGTGACAGCAGTTCTGAGATTTTTTTATTTAGAACAGCAGACAGATTGTGAAAATGCGGGGATGTTGGGGGGAATTATCTTGGTCTGCCGTTACTGTGGTTGTGTGAATAGTCGGGGGGGTCTCTTGCTGAGTAAGAGTCACACTGGTGAGTATCAGGGCAGTACGGTACCAGGGATAGGACAAGGGGATACTAAAGAGAGAGAGGAAGAAAAAAAAGAACTGTAAATTTGTAGTTAATGTGTCGCTGGTTAGGGCAGGCAGGTGTCACTGAAGTAGGGAGCATTGGGTGGCCAGTATCTCTCGCTAAGCGAGAGAAGAAAATGGCAGTGGTTTCAGTCAATTAAGAAGCAGGGTGGGAAGTAGGATATTTCAGTGGGTGAAGGGGCAATGTAGGCTGGTATTTTTTATTTCCTGGGCATCTATTGGAAGTTAATGTACCCCCTGGCAAGGGTATTAGCCAATCAGATGCCAGGAAAATAAAAAGCCCATTTTCTAACAGCAAAATAAATCTGCAAAACTATGAACAAACAACAGAATTCTAGCTGAACAAGGCACTCTAGATATTTCTCAGAGTGATTTGGTTCTAAATACTCAGCGTCACAAGTACTTTTCAGGGTATTTTTTTTTTAATCAGACAATAAGGGACGGGCTTCTCTCTAGCTCTCTCTCTTTATTAGACTGCACTGAATACCCCTCTGCATGGAGCACAGCTCATTTGAGTACCACGAGACCTCTAATCCCACAGTATATTGAAAACTTCCCTTGTGGGACCCACACTGCTGGCAAAGTTGCCAAATCTCTCTGCCATCTGCGAACTTAGCCTGTGCTGTGGATTGCAGATTCACCATGTGGATTAAATTCTTGAATTTGAGTGAATTCATGAAACTACCCATGAAGCAAAGTTCAGCAGTTTTGCACACCTCTAATAACAGTAGCACCTGGGACATAACAGACATGGGGATTAGGGGAGAGGGGTAACACTAGGACCTGATATAAGACAAACATGGGGATCAGGAGACAAAGAGAGTAACACTTGCACCTGGAATATGACAGACATGGGGAGCAGGTGAAAAGGGGGGGAGAACACTGCACTGAGGATATCACAGACATGGGGATCAGGTGAGGGAGAGGGTAACACTAGCACCTGGGATATGGCAGACATGGATATCATGTAAGGGAGGGGGTAACATTAGCACCTGGTATAAGACAAACATGGGGATCAGAAGAAAAATAGAGTAACGCCATCACCTGGGATATGACAGCTATGGGGATAGGGTGAGGGAGGGGGTATCACTAGCACTTGGTATATGACAGACATGATAATCAGGTGAGGGAGAGAGTAACACTGACACCTGGTTTATGACAGACATGGATATCAGGTAAGGAAGAGGGAAACACTAGCACCTGGGATATGACAGGCATTGGGTATCAGGTGAGGGAGGGGGTAACACTAGCACCTTGTAGAAGACAAACATGCTGATCGGGAGATAAAGAGGATAATTCTATCACCTGGGATATGACAGTTATGGGGATCAGGTGAGGGAGGGCAGCCACACTAGCATCTGATGTATGTCAGACGTGGGGATCAGGTGAAGTTGCAGGTAACACTAGCACCTGGGATATGACACAGGTGTACCAGGTCATAATGTCGTATGCTTAATAGTGTACAGCACTATGCGAGAACCCTGGACTCATGTGCTCTCCGTGTTGGACCCCCAGAATTAAAATCCTAAGCAGGGGGTCTGGGGGGCACAGACCCCCATAACGGGGGTGTGGGGGCAGAGCCGCCCACAAACATAAAATAACAAGAAATCACGTTAATCTGACAAGGGTCACTGCTGCAACATTTTTGACCCCATGACTGACACAGGTGGGGACTGGGTGAGGAAAGGGTAACACTGGCACCTGAGATATGACAGACATGGATATAAAGTGAGGAAGAGGGTAACTCTAACACATGGAATATGAAAGACATGGGTATCAGGTGAGGGAAAGGGTAACACCAGCACCTGGGATAAGACAGACATGGGTATCAGGTGAGGGAGGAGGTGACACTAGCACTTGGGATATGACAGACATGGGTATCAGGTGGGGGGGTAACACTAGCACCTGGTATAAATATGGGGATCAGGAGAGAAAGAGGGTAACACTATCACCTGGGATATGACAGATATAGGTATCAGGTGAGGGAGAGGGTAGAGCTATCACCTGGGATATGACAAAGGTGGGGATCAGGTGAGGGAGAAGGTAACACTGGAACCTGGGATATGACAGACATGGGGATCAGGAGAGACAGAGGGTAATGCTATTACCTCGGAAATGACAGAGCTGGGGATCGAGAGAGGGTAACACTGGCACCTGGGATATGACAGATGTGGGTATCAGGTGAGGTAGAGGGTAACTCTATCACCTGGGATATGACAGAGGTGGGGACTGGGTGAGGGAGAGGGTAACACTGGCACCTGGAATATGACAGAGTAGGCGCAGATCGCCTTACGCACACATGCAACCTTTATATTGGGACACGATGGCTTCATCTCATGGACCGAATCAAGCTCCACTCCTGCCTTTTAGGGGAAAAAAGTCCTTCTAGGTCTTGCACCCCCCCTCCCTACAAGCCTTATTCTGTCCGGTCCCAGCGGAGCACTCCACGAGAAGTGTTACAAGACACGCCCTAGCAGTGCCTTTCAGAAGAACTGCCTTGGGGAGGTAAGCCTTTGCAGTAAGGGCCCCCACCTGGCTAAATATGCTCCCCAGACCACTACTAGCCTTACTCACCTTGGTCAGTTCAAATCTGAAATTCGGAAGACCATCTCCCTGCCAGTATGATGTTGCTGTAAAGAACACCCCAGCCATTTCTAGCCCTCCCGGTGCCCCCTGACACAATACTGCTTGGCCGCGTAGATCCGTGGCTCCTAATAATCTCCCACTAAAACCCACCAACCCACCCCTTGGTCCTCATTTCCCCACCTCACCCACTTAGCCCTCCTGACCCTTCCATACCCCCACCTCCACACCCACCCTTAGCCCCCCTGACCGTTAGCTATCACACACCATTGAGCTCTCCCCCTCACCCCTCTAGCCTGTAGCCTGCTCTCCCTTAATGGCAGTACTTGTTGGTGATCACATTAATTGTTCCTGCTGGGAACCCATCTAAGCTCCATAGCTGCATTCTGGGAATCCTCATACTTTGTGCGTAGTTGGAATCTGCACTTTATTTACCTAATCTGTTATGGGACCATTTCCGTCTGTATTATGTAATTAAGTGAAGGCGTTTGCAATGTATTCTGTCTCTCCCCACTCTTCTGTTTGTAACACTGTTTAGCCTTTTTAATGATGTGTAACTGACAATGCCTTCTAGCTGCTTCTGTTTTTCTCCCCTGTCCATGTACTTAATGCTCCCCCACCCTCTGTTCAACAAGGATCCTTTGTAAATGAGCTTTTAGCTCAAAGGTTGTAATTCCGAGTTTACAATAAATAAAAAAAATAAAGAAATGAAAGAAGGAAAGAAAAAAGAAAGAAAGAAAAGAAAAGAAAGAAAGAAAGAGAAAGAAAGAAAGGCCGAAAAGGGGTAACACTATCACATCGGATATGACAGATATTAGGATCAGGTGAGGGAGGGAGTTACACTAGCACCAGGGATATGACAGACATGGGTATTAGGTAAGGGAGGGGGTAACACTAGCACATGTGATAAGTCAAACATGGGGATCAGGAGGGAAAGAGGGTAATGCTATCACCTGAGATATGACAGACACAATTAAGAAGAAAGACTGAAGAAAACAAAATAAAACTAGTGTACAGCCTGCCTTGCTTGCTTGCTAGTTAAAGCAGCCCCGCTCCCCAGCACAGCACTGATTCAATACACCTAACAAAACCTGTACTTTAAACTAGATAAATCTGTAAAACTACAAACAACAGAAGCTGCACAAGACTCTCTAGATATTTTCCACAGAGATTTGGTTCTAAATAATCACTGCTACAAGTACTTAGACAATCAGGGACAGGCCCTCACTCTACATAAGACTCTGCTGAATACAGCCTCTGCATGGAACACAGCTCATTTTAGTACCATGTGACCTCTAATCCCATGGTATATTGCAATAGTTCTCAGACTTTGTCACAGTGAACCTCCCCAAATCCATGGAAAAGATTTTGAGCCTCCCCCAAAAATTGAAATAATCTTGGGCCTCCCCAAAGAAAATTAATGTACTGTACTTTTTGCGTAGTACACCATGAATAAATTGAAACCTCTTTGAGTACTTGGTTCACATTCAGTTCTTTGTCTTATACTGACTTGGAACTTTTTGAAAAAGAGCTCCTGTGCTCAAAGGTGTTATCTGAATAACAAATAAAATAAATATTATTCGGCTTATTGTACCCCCCCACACACACACACACATGCCAACCTACTTGCTCTGCTATTTTCATTCTTGAGCCATTGTTACCCCTTGTTGCGGTACCTTCATGGGTCAGACTACTTCCTCTCTTTCCTCTCTATATGAAATAACCTTCCTACATACTTTGCCTCTCCCCTTCCTTCTCTGCTCCTAAGCAACATCTCAGGGATTACTTTGCTCCTTCCTGCTATTGCTCTTAGCACTTCTATGCTCAACCCTTGTATTTGGGCTGTTCTGCCATTAGTTTACAAATTGATCAATTACCACCACTCATTATTAATTTTGTTTATATTTATTTGCACTATTGCTCAGTGTATATTTCTTGATTGTTTTGCAGTTACCTTTTGAAATGTATTCACTCCCTACCCTACCCTGGGTACACCTGAAATAAGCCTTGGCTCATTCACCTTCCCTTGTCACCTATTAGTAAATAAATACATAAAATTCACCTACTATTATTATCCTCTTTAAGTTTGCTTCATCTCTTCACACAAAATATATAAAACCCAAATTTTAAATACAGTACTTTTTCAGACTTGCTTGAGCCTCCCCTGGAACAGGTTGGGGCCTCCCAAGGGAGGCTGGCCTCACCATTTGAGAACCCCTGGTATATTGCAAACTTCCCCTGTGGGACCCACTCTGCTGGTGAAGTTGCCAAATCTCTCTGTCATCTGTGAATTTAGCCTGTGCTGTGGATTGCAGAGTCACCATGTGGATTAAATTCTCGAATTTGAGTGAATTTGTGAAATTATCCATGAAGCAAAGTTCAGCAAATTTCATACCTGTAATAACACTAGCACCTGGGGTATGACAGACACAGGGATTGGGTATGGAGGGGGAAACACTAGCACCTGGTATAAGACAAACATGGGAATCAGGAGAGAAAGAGTGTAACACTATCACCTGGGATATAACAGATATGGGCATCAGGTAATGGAGGGAGTAACACTAGCACCTGGGGTATGACAGACATGGGTGAGGTGAGGGAGGGGCTACAAATAGCACCAGGGATATGACAGACATGGGTATCAGGTGAGGGAGGTGGTAAGACTAGCACCTGGAATATGACAAACATGGGTATCAGGTGAGGGACAGGGTAATACTAGCACCTGGGCTATGGCAGACATGGGTATCAGGTAAGTGAGGGGGTAACACTAGCACCTGGTATAAGACAAACATGAGGATCAGGAGAGACAAAGGGTAATGCTGTCACTTGGGATATGACAGATATGGAAATCGGGTAAGGGAGGGAGTCACTAGCACTTGGGATATGACAGACTTGGTATCAGGTGAGGGAGGGGGTAACACTAACACCTGGTATAAGACAAATATGGGGATCTGGAGAGAAAGAGAGTAACTCTATCACCTGAGATATGAGAGACATGAGGATCGGGTGAGGAAGGGGAGTCACACTAGCACCTGGGGTATGACAGACATAGGGATCAGGTGAGGGTTGGGAGTACCACTGGCATCTGAGAAATGACAGACCTGGCAATCAGGTGACAAAGGGGTACCACTAGCACCTGAGATATGACAGGCATGGGGATCAGGTGAGGGAGGGTGTTACACTGGCACCAGGGGTATGACAGACATGGGGATCGGGTGAGGGAATGGGGTAAC
Source organism: Neoceratodus forsteri (assembly GCA_016271365.2). NCBI lineage: Eukaryota > Metazoa > Chordata > Ceratodontiformes > Ceratodontidae > Neoceratodus > Neoceratodus forsteri. The sequence goes on from JADMNL010000027.1 coordinate 13,961,723, forward strand.
ACTAGCACCAAGGAATTCCATTTACATTCACTATGGCTGCCATGGGGTTTGGGAGCAGGAAGGTGCATGGGCACCACTCTGTGCAATGCCTCCCTTCATACAAATGCACAGAGCCATTGTGCAAAGCTGCCAATGGCCACACGCAATGGCATGCAAAGGGCCTCTTAGTGCCTTGCATACCCTATGTAGTCATTAACATGCTGGCACTTGGATACGGCACCCAAGAACAAAGGCCACAACTCATTTGGAATATGCTAGCATTCTTTTTTCCTGGACTGTCTGCTGCCAGCAGGGACTTTGGTGTGCTGTGCCTCTGCACTTACTCTACAGGAACAAAGCAAGTATCCCACTTTCTGTCCACCATGAAATTGTTTTAAAGATGATCGTCCCTATTTTTGATTTTGGTGACATAGTCTACAGTGGAGCTTCCAAATCCTTCCTTGCCAGACTGGACCCTCTCTTCAACTCTTTTTGTCATTTTGTTTTAGATTGTTCTCCACGTACCAACCACTGTTCACTCGACTCTGCCCTTTCACTCCCCTCTCCTAATGCCAGGCATCTTTCCCACTGTGCCTCCTTTATATCTAAACTCTGGTTTGGTTTGCTTCCCTTCCCTCTTACCTTACTTCCCTCTTATCCTCTCCCTCAGCTTCCTACTATCATCTAAGCAATAATACTTCCCATTCACTCAGTATTCCGTCTAGAAAATCTACTACTGGTCAATCTGCTTTCTCATACCACTTTCCTAAATTTGGTCCTCCCCTTCCCTCGTCAATTTGCTCTGCCTCGCCAGCTTCTCCTTAAAGTCGTTCCTTCATGACTTTTCTTCTCCTTCTTACAACGATCCTTGACTCTCTTCTTCCCCTGCCCCCACTGTACCATTAGTTTTGCCCTGGTAATCTGTTTCCATCATTACCTGTACATATGTTGTTCTGATTCATCTTCAAATTTTGATTACTCTCCATGATACATTGTATTTGCTGTATATGAGTTTCCTTATCCCCTACCCCCAGGACACATCTGGAAATGACCTGTTATCAGCTCAGTATGTCTTTCCTGGTGAAACTTGAAATCAATAAAAAAAATAACAAGGCACTACCACAGCCTTATCTTTGTACATGCAGCACTGACCAAGCGGGGGTGCTATGCATGTAAAAATATATCATCCAGATGACAGAATTCTGGGTAGCATGCTGTGCTATCCTTTGTACGATGCTATCACCCGAATCTGAATATGGAGGCCTATATTCACTAAAATACCACCAACAGCTTAATCTGTTTCAAAGTCAGTTGGCATTCATCTGTATCCCCCTCCTCTGGATCATGCCTGAAAGTAGGCAGAATTTGTCTAGGGCACCTACCCGGTCAACAAAAAGTAAATAAATAAAAACTAAATAACTAAATAAATAAATACTGACAATATTCCCTCTGGGGGGCCACAGAGGGCTCACCTGATCACACTGCTCTGTTTGAATACCGTGTGGTTTACATTCAAATGCACACATTTTAACTCCGCCCCACAGGCACACAAATGTGGCTGACATTCAAACAAAATTGCATGTCACACAGTCACTTATGGAATTTTGCTCTGAGTCAGCCTCTAACTTATTGCATTGTGTAAATATCCAAAACCTAACATACTGACATACTATTTGCCAGCACATTAGGCCTTATGGTCTATCGAGTCTGCTCGAACCTTAGATCCTTAGTTGGGTGCCGAGGCCCTCCCATCCCTTGTGCTCTAGAAACCCCTATCATCCATCCCCACCCCCCTGGGACAGGCCATCATCTGATACATCCACTTTCTGTGTTTGTCCCACCCTCTCTTGAAGCCCTCCGCTGTGGATCTCTGAACCAGCTCGCCAGGCAGTGCATTCCAAGGGTCCACCACCCTCTCAGTGAAAAACCTCCTCCTCTTTTCCCCCCTCACCCTTCCACCTTCCAACTTCAAACCATGCCCTCTGGTGATACCTCCCTGCTTTAGTCTAAAGATCCCCTCCATGTTTACCCTATTTATTCCCTTGAGGTACTTGAAGACCTCAATCATGTCCCCCCGTCTCTCCTCTCCTCCAGTGAAAACAGGCAGAGCTCCTCAAGTCTGTCCTCATACGTCAAATCCCCTAGCCCTTGTATCATCTTAGTTGCCCTCCTCTCCTGCCCACCTAATATCGATGATTGATACTTTAGTGACTTCCTAGCACTGCACATGATACCATACTATGAGACCCACCCATGAACGCACAGCTAGGTTAATTGCAATAATTTTTCTGTAACCACATTGCACTGTGCCGTAGCATTATTCATAGCCCAGAGCTGACCAGCTAATGACAGATTATAGACGTAAATTTAATGACAACTTTGCAACTCCACACTGTGGAATCATTTTAGGATAGAGTTGTGTTTTTATGAAAATTTATTATACAATCAGTTTGGGGGCTTTCTTTGATCTCCTAAACACAAGTGTGCTCCTTTCTTCTTCGGTACACCTTGACCAGGCTGCTGCTGCCTATTGCCACAGCTTGCCAGATGTACTGCTACCGTTTAGTTTTGACCACCTCCCACCAGCCACCCTATAGAAACCCCCAACAGAGGGGCCCCAGCAAACTAGGACTTGCCAAGATTGTTCGACTGAGGCAGAAGGAGAGGTGGGTGGACTTATGGCCGGGTAAGCTTTGGGCTTGGGGACATCACACATCATGGCACACTGCATTTAAGGCCTCATTTATCCCCTCCACCTCCCCATCTAGCCCACATGTGCTCCTGGGGGGAGGTGTGCAGCATGCATGGTGATCACTCACACTGCTGCAACGTCTGCCAGCAGCCACTCCAGAGCAGTGCAGTGTTCAACCCTCCCTACCATCTCCTGCCATCTCAGGCTTGGAAAATAAATCCACGTTGACCACGTGGCAGAACCATCCCCCACTGCTCAGCGCTATGAAGTCGGCCACAAAATAATTTGTAATTTCATATGTCTATGACAGCTGTGTCTGTACCTATGCTATGCGACTCAGATAAATTTAAATGTGTAAAAATGTATACATTATCTTGCATTATGTACTCTGAATTTTATCTGTATTTGTCACACTTTGTTATAGTCCTCTCCTCAATGTCCCCAGGCCTCACCTGGAAATGAGCCTCAACTCAACATGCTTTTCCCAGTTAATTAACCTGACACGATAGCAGACAGCTATGAGAAATTTCCAGTTTTGTGAACGCACTTGACTATACTTCTGCCATGTGAAACTATTACAGAATGATTATACTCAAGGCGCTTACAGTTTTCACTGCATAAAAAAAAAAATATAGTTACATTCTTAAGTCCATACAGAAAACTACTCTTCATAGTTTTTGTATAGCATTGATGAAAATTCCACTGCATTTAAATCAATAGAAAACTGAGAAAGTTTCAGGGCCCCTCAAAAAAGAACCCACACATATGCAATAAATAATTTCAGTATGTCATGTTTAAGATTGTTCTAATTTCTGTCATGTGTTACTAAACCTAGATCTTTCACTGAATGCCGCTGCAGCGTGATTAGTACTACATTATGTATGTCAATCCCTCGTTTGTGAATGCTTATTTAGATGAGAGAATGAGACACTAATCCCAGACTTGTAAAGTTCAGTTCAACCGATCAAATGATTGTTGGGAGTGCACTCCTTAGCACATTGCTATGTGCTTTCTCTGCATATGTTTAGCACATGTAGATTAAATTCAGTGAATCTGTGCATTAGTACAGAGGATCTGAGTGGAACAAAACGTGGGATCCAGAGATCTGAAACCAAACATATTCTATTCTGTTCTTTTGGTAACTGGGTAAGGCCCATTAGGCACAAGGCCTGTTTTCAGGGGTGAACCGGGAGCACTGGGAAGGTTAAGTGACTTGCTCAGGGTCACACAGTATGCCAGTGGAGGTTGGGAGAATCAAATTTAGGTCTGTTGGATGTATCAAGCTCATTCACAGCTCATTACTCTAACCTCTAGGCTATACTGCCAGCCTCAACTTTGTTCAACTTTGAACTCATAGGCCTCAATTGGGCAGGCTCACGTATAAATTCAGTTCCCCCACCTTTTCTAAAACTGCCTGACACTTCCTGAACCTTTGTCATCTATCTCCATTAACTACTTTGAGAGTTCCACCACCTAGAGATGTCAGTTCCTCCAGCTATAAATCTGGAAGTGAGAGTTCCCCCACCAAAACATTTCCAGTTGTAAACACACACACACACACAATACATCTTCCTATCCTATCTATATGTTGTTGGATTTCCAGTTTCAGAGAGGGAAATGTTGACACTGCGTTTCACCCTTTAGCAGATGGGTGACTGTGTCCCCTTCCCTCCCCTCCTCCGGCCAGCTGTTCGGTATGGAGCACAGCACAGCTCCTGGATTCAGGGAATTTTTACGAGAAGCACGTGCGAGGATCGAATGAGATGGAGAAGTAAAAATTATTAACCCCAGGGTCAGCTCTCCGCCTCGCTCCATTCTTTAGCTCAAAGCCCATTTCCCTCATCTGATTTGCAGCAGGCATGTTCGGCTGCACACATTTGCATGCAGTTATTGCCTTTTTCTGCTCAGTTCAGTTCCTCTTAAAGGGACAGCAGCATTCTTCTTGTGGCCTGGGAAATACCGTAGGCTGAGCAAATTACTAAAATTACTGTCTGGCTTTCAAACAGTTTTCCATGCGGTGTATACTTTTCAACTGTCCCAAATTACAAGGGATGGCCCTTATTTTACCCCTAGGAATTGCTCTGTCCCATATGGAGAAGGTACTGCTCACACAGAGATGGCGCTGTACACTCAGAGTTCAAAGCAGAAATTCAAAATACGCAATTATGCTCCTCCTGCAAAATGTAACTTTGCACAAACAATGTGTAAAGTGATACTTTCCCTGTGTTTTGAACCTTTAGCTCCATGTTTGATGATGTGTCCTGCATTTTCAAGTGTCAGTGTCTCATATGGTGTCAGTGACAAAAGGTTGAAAGGGATGATGTGACGTACCACTATATGAAGGTTTAAAAGGACACTGCCAACACTTTTTGCATAATATTATTTCTAGCTGAAAACCAACATTTTATGATTGCTTGTTTTCTCTAAAGTTCATTAATGTTGCTGCTGATTGTTTTATCTGCTTCCTTTCTTAGTAGAACTGAACTGCATTACATAATGTAATTATGCCAAACCTTATTTTGTTTCAAATCATTGATCTGTTCTTATGCCTTACTTCCTGAACATTAGGAACACCCCCAAACAGTGCAGCCACTCATGATGCAATAGTCTCCTCTACGCGCTCCCACTGCAGCAAGAGTTGCTAGACTGCATCGGGGTGTTTCCAAATCCAGGAAAGACGCACTGGGAGTTGATCAAGAAATGTAAACAAATATGTTTTTGTGTGGTAACACCAGTATGGTGGGCGGGGCAGCCTGTTTTTCACTTTTTAAAATAAAAAAGGAATCAGACTCAAACTACAAGCTACATCAGCTGTCTCTAAAGAATGTGACCAATCAGAAAATGTTTTTTTTTTTTAAACAGACACTTTGAAGCATTAGCGGTTGACAGTCTCCCTTTAAAATAACAAGCATTTGTCAATGCTGAATGTTGTCTTGCTGGCATTGGCATTGGTAGTGCAGGAGTTGGAGAGATGCATAATGGGAATGGCAGTGAAGTAGTGAACTGACACCAACCCAACCCCTACCCTGCAGAGACTAACAAGCATTGGGGTGTGCCTTTTCACCTCACCCTACCCTGCAGACACCGACAAGTGTCACGGTGTGCCTTGGGGTCTTTGGGCCTTATGCTCACCCCATTTCATAAAGAAATACACCGAGATGTGTGCAGTATAGGAGAATGGGGTGAGCTTTGGGGCCGAAGACTCCAAGGCACACCTCGATCCCTGTCACTGGCTGCAGGGTGGGGTTGGGGTGGAATGGCATCAGCATTACAGCGGACAATCCCAAGTCACACCCCTGATGCCCGTCAGTCTCTATAGGGTGGGGTGTTACGGTTAGAAACCCTAATGCCCATGGTGTTTGTTGGTATTTTCACTCCAAATTTTCAACATGGGTTTTTTGTGACCCCATCTCATGAACAGTGGCACTATCAGTTCATTAGCCGAAAGGTGATTTTGCACAGCTACTGTGCCATTTGGTGCCACAGGTGTGAAAACACATTTTGGTCAGGATGTGAAAAATGACAGCTATACTGTTCATAAGGAGGTGTAAAAAAATGGCAGTGTTGAAAGTCTGGAGTGAAAATATGAAAAATTGGTGAAGTCACGTGCGTGCATATAAACTGCGCAACCCTCGCCCATAACGCAATTATATTGAGGATTATTTTAACCAAATTTTCAACATAGGCATTTTGGGACCTCTGCTCATGAACAGTGTCACCATGAATTTGTTAATCTGTCCCGAACATTGATTTCCCACAGCAACTGCGCCATTGTGCGAAAACACATTTCAGGCAGGATATAAAACATGGCAGCTGTACTGTTCATTGGGAGGTTTAAAAAAATGGCAACGTTGAAAATCTGGAGTGAAAATATTTAAAATTGTCGAAGTTGTGAGCGTGCATGGAAACTGCACAACACACGCTCCTAACACATTAATTTTTTGGAATTTTTCCACCAAATTTGCAACATAGGCTTTTTGGGACCCCACCTCATGAAATGCGGCACTCTCATTTCATTAATCAGTTTCCAGAAGGTGATTCCATGCAGTGACCATTAAATGACCTTTCGGGACCAAATAATGAGATGACAGTGTATGTGTTCATGAGGTGGGGTCCCAAGAACACCATGTTGAAAATTTGGAGCCAAAATTCAAAAAATGGCTGAGATATCCACTTAAGTTGACCCCCCCCCCAATTTATGCCATTATACAGCTTACGGGCATTTCTTCATTTCGCGGTCGGCTTTGAAGAGTGCAGACGTGTTCCCGCTCCACTGAAGATCGCAGCGTCGGCCCTCCGTAGGTAAGTATGGGGTGAGGAGGGTGTGGGGAGTTGGGGTATGCAGAAGGTGGGTGAAGGTTGGGGAAGGGGGTGCCTCCGACAATGGACCATTTTCTTTTTTTCAGGAACAAAAAAAAATAGAACACTGCACTGTGGGATGGTTTTCTCTCTTTACAGGTTAAATAAAACAAATGTTGGGCACACTGAGGTGGACTTCTAGTGTGCCCCATGACTTTCTGGGGGGGTGATGTTGGGCCACACAACGGGGGTGGGGGCAGGAACATGCCAACATGGTCAGCTTTCTGTTAAATGGAGGCACACTGGGGTGGGCTCCCAGTGTGCAGCACAATCTGTGTATGTGTGTGTGTGTGGGGTGGTGGAAATGCCAACAGGGGGATTGGGCACCCCCGAAGTCGGCTTTGTTTTGGTATTGTGCAGAGGACGGCAGCAGCCACCACCATGTTTATTTGAAATATTTCATCAGGCAAGGCACGTAGGGGAGGCATGTCTTCTGTGCCGCTGCATGACGAGCTTGTCTCGGATTGCAGTGGCACATTTCTTTCAAGTTGGTGGCACTTTGCAAACCTGCGTCAACGCTAGCATGCTGGCTCATTGGAGAATGAGGGACGCACCTTTTAAAGTGTGCCCTGCATTCGTCAACACTACACACCACTGCATTTCTCCTACTGCCACAAAATGTTGCTTGCACGTGCACAAGACAACAAAAAAAAGCAGCTAGTGGCAATGAACTATAGCAAGAGAGCGCATTGACAGAACAGAGATCTGATCGATAGGCATAACATAAAAAGGTATACGCTTTGTTCTAACTACTTTTAACAGGAGGAATATAGTGATTTCTTATTCTGAATCAGGAGGGCTCCATCTCTGGATAATTGGAGTGGATGTTTGTAGAACTATTTGGGCAGACTGGGTGGGCCAAGCGGTCCTTATCTGCCATCAAATTCTATGTTTCTATGTCATGCAATGCAGTCTATGTGCTGACTCAGCATTTCTTTGTCTATGCATATGATTAACAGTTTTGCATCTGTGAATCTATGTTACCCAAGTAAGCAGAACTCTGAGATAACCATAGAAATCAAAAGAGTATGGAATAAAAAGATTACTGCTTCATCTGGGTCAGATCTCTCCATGAGTCTGCCTGCTGTCTAGTTTCAGTAAAAACATGCCTCTAACCAACACATGTGATGCTCTATGGCACCATCTGCTGTCTTTTCTTAAAACTGCAAATTATCTGTCCCAGCCATTATCAGGTTCCAACTGAGAACTGTTGTATTCCCAGTCACCCTCCACTATATATACCACAGCTCTATTATTTTAAATGTAGTCAGTAGAGTCATGTAGAGTTTTCAGATTCAGCTTCCTTTGGAATTTTGTGGAATCTCAGAAATTCCACTGAATTCTATGGAATTCTGTGAGAAGCAGAATTCTGAAAGTAGGTGTGGCTTATTATTTAAAGGAGAACTGTGTTAAACTTGTAAGTCATATTTCCCAGAAGACGTAGTTTTCAAATATTTGACCCCCTTCTGTTACTGCTCACTCTCTACTGGCCTTTTAGTAAATTAAGTGGCTGTTTCTCAGTTACGGACTAGTGGTAAGTGCCATTTTAGAACTGTATGATATAGTTTATGTCCCCCTTGGACCACAGAGTTTTAGAGCAGAGAATGATTACATTGTGAAAATTATGTAAGTTCTTTAACAAGGGCAAAAGTACATCATACAGTTCTAAAATGGTACCCCCCCAAGTGTAAAGTAGAAAAACCAACTGAATTTACCAAAAAGGGCAGGAAAGATGGGACGACTAAAACAGTATGTAAACCAGTATTATAAACACAGCTTCTTCAGAAAACACAGGTTGACAGATTCCAGGCGGTTCTCCTTTCAACCATAGATTAATAACTGGCACTTTACATAAACTGCAGACTAGTATACTTCAGGTTACCTAAACCACATATTTGTTTTCCACAAACTGTGGAAAAGTAATTTTACATGAACTGCAGAACACTAATCCACCCTTTAAATTAAAACTCTTGTGCCGGCCTGGTGGCGCTGAGGGTTGACGTGCAGGATGCCTTACCTCATGCCATGCTGGCAACCTGGGGTCGGGAACAACCTTGGGTTGTCAGAGAGCCATCATTGGGGGTGAGGGGCAGTACTGAGTAGCAGAAAGGCAGCTCTCCTTCCCCAGGGTGGCCGTCGCCCCTCTGTAGTTCCGCTCCTACTGGGTGGTGCTCCAGTGGGTAGCATAGGTGGGAGGAGGTGGCAGTGTAGCAGAATGGCACTCTGGGGCATGGTGTGCACATGTCTCCACACATGCGCGCATGCCCAGGACATGGGGATGGGGAGAAAATGGGGCAAAAGCTGATAGAAATCTATATAGAAAAAAAAAGAAATTAAAACTCTTTTAGAAAATTCATGGAATTAATCACAAAATTCCAAAAAGCATTTTAGAAACAGAATTACCATTCTGCCTAAATTCGGCAGTCAAAATTCTACATTCTGTACAGCTTTAGTTATCAGCAAAGCAAGTTATTTCCCCAGCAAACTTTCTTCTTAAAGTGTTACTAGCAAACTGGAGGCAACCTTGCTGCTGCTCACAAGTGTTTTTCACAAACCGGGCAGGTTTCTCCTAATACAAATTGTCCATGCTAGTCATTAAAGGGGGATGCACACTTAGTTAAAGGGGGTGCCTGCAGGTGAATTAAATTAATATTCATTATTATCAAAACTATGTGCGTTTAACACCAGAGAAAATACCCTTTAGCTTTTCAATATGTCATGATTCTCAATCAGTTAGCACTTAAACATAATATAGAAGATAATGTATGGTCCTCTATCGTTAACCGGTCAGTTAACAGTGGAGAGGTTGCCAGGGTGACCATGTAAAACTCGAGAGCGAAGCTCGAGAGGTTTACGTCACCATGGCAACCTCAAGACGGTTAAAATTGACCGGTTGCCGATAGAGGGACCATACATTATTTTTTATAGTGTATGGTCCCACTATCAAAAATTAAACGGCTTACGTTTTTTAAAAAGTCACCGCCACGGCCCTTCAGTCCTTCCCCGTCGGTTTCCCTTCAGTCGGTTCCCCGTCGAAAAAAAAGCATGCACATGCGCAGACTACTCGCTGTTGTTAACCTATCGATGTGACATAGGATCGATAGGTTAACAACATATCTACATCACATCGATAGGTTAACAACCTTAGGAAATGATGATTTCCTAAGGTTAACAGCATTCTAACATACATTATATAGAGAATAATGTATGGGCAACCATACAGAATAAGGCTGTGTTTCCATCCAGGGGTTGAGATGACAGCATATGAACATCGAGAGTAAAGCTCGAGAGGTCCATGCTGTCATCTCACACAATGAGGCCGTACACGGCTTTCAATATCGTTGACCCTATTTTATTTTATAGTATATGGTTTTACACTAGAGTAACAGACCCCCACTGGAACTGAAAACAAAAAATCTTGCGATTTCTTTGTTCTACTCACATAACAAAATCAAATTTCCAGACTTTTGAAGGTAAAAGTACTTTGGGCACTGGGTGGTTAGTAAGTAGCTAGGTATAGAATAAATGATCAATTTTAAATTGTATAACCTTTGAACTGTGCATAACAACTGTTCGGAATGTGCACAACAACACTTTAGAATGTGCATAACAGTTTAGAATGTGCTTAACAAGGATTTTGAGCAGGCTGCTTTTTATTCATAACAAAGCGTAACCATACACTATATAATAATCATTTGTCCACATTTTAAATGTAAGGGTAGCCTTGGGTAGCCTTTACATTTAAAATGTGGACAAATTATTATTATATAGTGTATGGTTAAGCTTTGTTATGAATAAAAAGCAGCCTGCTCAAAATCCTTGTTAAGCACATTCTAAACTGTTATGCACATTCTAAAGTGTTGTTATGCACATTCTGAACAGTTGTTATGCACAGTTCAAAGGTTATACAATTTAAAATTGATCATTTATTCTATACCTAGCTACTTACTAACCACCCAGTGCCCAAAGTACCTTTTACCTTTCAAAAGTCTGGAAATTTGATTTTGTTATGTGAGTAGAACAAAGAAATCGCAAGATTTTTTTGTTTTCACTTCAGTGGGGGTCTGTTACTCTAGTGTAAAAACCATATACTATAAAAAATAAAATAGGGTCAACCACACACAGCTCGGCATGTGTCTCCATCTCGGGTGAGATGACAGCATGGACCTCTCAAGCTTTACTCTCGATGTTCATATGCTGTCATCTCAACCCCTGGATGGAAACACAGCCTTATTCTGTATGGTTGCCCATACATTATTCTCTATGTAGCACACCCTTAAAGTGATGTTGCAAGTTTGCCATAGAAAATGGGAGTAGTAACCTGTAAGAGGTGTGAATCAGTCTCCTACCATTCAAAATGCCAAATAGTGCTGTTTTTCACGAAAAAAAATCCTTTTATTTTGGTGCTATGCTTCATTTGCATAACCCACCCCTTTTTATGTTGGCTCGCGCTTGCACGCCAGCCAACATCTTGCGGTAGTAGCAGATTTCGTAGGTGCAGTCAGTGTGAGCAAATGCAGGGCACGCATCAGTAGGTGCGTCCCTCATTCCCCAATAAGCCAGCATGCAGGCGTTGACATCAGCAATATTTAAAGTGGTCAGAACGTCTAAGAAAAGTGCCGCTGCAATGAGAGGAAAGCTCGTCATACAGCGGCACAATATCATGACTCCTGACGTACCTTTCCTGGGTGAAATATTTCAATAAACATGGCGGCAGTGGCTGCCACCACCACCTGCCACACAATGCCGACTGCAGGTGTGCCCAGTCCCCTCCTGTCAGCATGCTAAATAACCCCCCCCGCAAGATTGTGTGGCACACTGGGAGCCCACCCCAGTGTGCCTCCCCATGAAGAAAGCCGACCATTGTCGGCATGTTGAGGCCCTACCCCAATTTTGTGCCACACTGGGAGCCAATCCCAGTGTAGCAACATCAGCCCTCCAAAGTCATGGCACACACTGGGAGCCCACCCCAATGTGCAGAACACTTTTTATACACTTGTGGAAAAAGAAAACTGTCCTCGGTGTAGGATCCCCGCCTCCAAGTAGGTAAAAGAAAGAAATCGGTCCCTCGTTGTGGGATCCCCCCCAACCCACAGCCACCTTCTGCGCACCCCCACCCCCACCTCACCCCATACTTACCTCTGGAGCCTGGCGCAATGATCTTCGGTGGACCGGGAACATGTCTGCACTCTTCAAAGCCGACCACGAACTGAAGAAATGTCAGTAAGCTATAAAATGGCATAAATAAGGTTTTTTTCAACTTAGTTGGATATCTCAGCCATTTTTTGGAATTTTGCCTCCAAATTTTCAACATGGGGTGCTTGGTACCCCACCTGATGAACACATATACTGTCATCTCTTTACTTAGCCCCAAAAGGTCATTTCACAGTCACTGCACAAAATCACCTTTCGGGACTGATTAATGAAACAACAATGCCACTGTTCATGAGGTGGAGTCCCAAAAACCATATCTTGCAAATCTGGTGGAAAAATACCAAATAATGACCATGTTATGAGCGTGCGTTGCGCAGTTTCAACACACGCTTGTAACTTTGACAATTTTTAATATTTTCACTCCAGATTTTCAATACTGCCCTTTTTTTCACATCTCCTTGTGAACAGTACAGCTGTCATTTTTCACATCAAGCCCAAAATGTGTTTCCACGCATGTGGCGCACAATGGTGCAGTCGCTCTGCAAAATCAATGTTCTGAAAACAGTAACAAAATCACTGTGAGACTGTTCATGAGTGGAGGTCCTAAAATGCCTATATTGAAAATTTGGTAAAACAAACACCCAAAATAATTGTGTTATGGGCGTGCACTGTGCAGTTTCTATGCACACTCATGATGTAACCAATTTTTCATATTTTCACTGCGGATTTTCACCACTGTCATTTTTGTACGCCTCCTTATGAACAGCACAGCTGTCATTTTTCACATCCTGCCTGAAATGTGTTTTCGCACATGTCAAACAATGGCGTGGTTGCTGTGGAAAATCAATATTCAGGCCACATTAACAAAATCACAGTGACACTGTTCATGACCGGAGTTCCCAAAATACCTATGTTGAAAATTTGATTAAACAAATCCCCCAAATAACTGCGTTATGCCTGTGCATTGCACAGTTTCTACGCACGTTCGTAATGTCACCAATTTTTCATATTTTCACTCCAGATTTTCAACAATGCTATTTTTTTACACCTCCTCATGAACAGTGCAGCTGTCATTTTTCACATCCTGCCTGAAATGTGTTTTCGCACCTGTGCCGCCAAAATGCACAGTCGCTGCACAAAATCACCTTTCAAAAAACAAACTAATAGTACCACTGTTCATGAGGTAAGGTCACAAATGGCCTATGTTGAAAATTTGGAGTGAAAATATCAACAAATGCCCTCGGCATTAGGGTTTCCAACTGCAATGCCCCACCCTGTAGAGACTGACAGGCGTCAGGGGTGTGAGTTGGCATTGTCAGCTGCAATGCTCACGCCACCCCCACCCCACCCCTGCAGCCAGAGACAGGTTTCAAGATGTAACTTAGACTCTTCGGCCCCAACATTCACCCCATTCTCCTACATTGCACCCATGTCAGTATATTCCCTTTTTGAATGGGGTGAGCGTAATGCCTGAAGACCCCAAGGCACATCGTAGCACTTGTCGGTCTCTGTGGGGTAGGGTGAGGTGAAATGGCATGAGTGTTATGGCCAATGACCCAAAGGCACACCCCAGTGCCTGTCACTCTCTACTTGGTAGGGCTGGGGTCAGCGTCAGTTTAATACTTCACTGCCAGTCCTATTGTGCATCTCTCTAACCCTGCACTACCAATGCCAACAAGCCAATATTCGGCATTGACAAATGCTTGTTTTCTCAGTGCTGCAACCCCCAACCATGACATCATACAAGGGGAACAAAGATTATAAAGGGACACTGTCAGTTTTTAGCTGCCTCTTTACATTGTTTGCAAGTACCTGTAGCTAGCATTATAACGTGCAGAAAAAGTCTGGTGATGTGACTGGCTGAAAGCAGCTCAGAGCCGTGTAATCTTTGACCCATTATTACACTCCTGAACTATGTACAGCCATTCAAGCCCTATAACATAAACATGTAAAGGTATCATTACACTACCACATTCTGACAGGAGCTGTCACTGCAGACATGTCACTTCACCAGCAGGCAGAAAAACTGAAACATCTACGCAGAGCGGCAAATGACCGGATTGGCCTACCTGCATCACAAAAACATTTTTCCAGAAGTTTTTCTACAGATTGTACTGCTGTAAACACTACCAAAACAGGAAACTGCACTCTGATTAGGGAGATAGAAAATCAGCTATTTACTTGTACCCACAATGCCTCACTATGTAAATTAGTATACAGGTTATTAGATTTTTCTGCTCACTACAGAAATAGAAGACTACATCTCTTAGTAAAGAAGTCTTATAACTAGATACGGTGTGCACAGTGCCTTGTTTTGAAAATAAGCATGTAAGAGCTTATATTGTTGACACCACTACTGAAATAAGAGACTGCACCTCACAGTAAGGAAATTGGAAAATGGCTACTTATTGTACCCACAATGCCTTGTTATGGACATCAACATATTAGGTGCTATACTGCAGTCACCACTACCAACATACAAAACTGCACTTCTGAGTAAGACACATTTAAGTCAGTTATAAATTACCCAGAATACTGGGCCAGCCCATCAGCACAGTGGTTGGATTTCTGCTTGCAGTGAGGGCAACCCGGGTTCGGGAACAGACTTGAGTCATCGGAGGGCCATCCAGGGGGAGAAGGATTGAGCATCCCATAGACTGCTCTCCTTCCCTTGTGGAGGGCGTGGTGTGTGACTGATGCTAGAGGAACCCCTGGTGGAGGTTGGGGGTACCACAACATCCGGCGCCAGCTTGACTCTGAGGGGCGGGATAGATGCTGACATCATTGCACGCTTCCACCCCTCGCTTACAGGGGGAAGAAAATTGAGCTGCCAGACGCCCTCCATGATGCCAGCCCTCAGGTCCGATTAGCCTCCAGGATGGCCCTTCTTGACCTATCCTGTTGTCTGCGGTGCCGGATGGGGAGACTGGTGCTGTGGCTCCACCCTGGGGGGTAAGCCAGGGGGTATCAAGGAGGGGGGGAGCGTTCGATATGGAGGTGGGAGCGAGGGTCCGTGACCTGGCAGAGTTACCAGGCAGTTGACGGCCGCAAAAAGCATAGTAATTTTTTTAAAAAATTACCCAGAATACCTTGTTGCTGTATGTCAAACGATGACAGCTCCCTTGCATGACATCATTCTGGGGGTGTGACTGGAAGGCAGTCAGAAACAAAGCACTGAAAAAACATAACAATAAAATTACTATGCCAGATTTTTTTACAAAACAAATTGCAGCTTCAACATCTGAAGCATGGCTGGCAGTGGCATACTATGTGAAACAGGCATTTGGGGAACCTTCATATATTACTTTAATTTAAAGAATATAATGATTTAAAATAGTTGCATCATGACAAATATTTACATATATTTAGTTCAAGGTTAAAGTACTTCATGGCCCCCATATTCAAATGGCTAGTGTTGCAGTAACATGGTTAGTTCTGCACTAACAGTGAATAGTGCTGGTCGAGGGGGTGGGGGTCATATTCAAAGGTCCCTGATGCATCCTGCTAACCCAACAGCATAGCTGTGCAAAATAGACTGCTGCACTCATGCAAATGAGGGATCTCCAATGCATACTGAATGCAGACGTATATTCAGCGGATTCCTCAGGACTAAATGGCCTCTGTTGCAGCACTATTTAATATTGCCAAAACACTGCCCTTATCTCCACCCAATGTTACTTCCCCCCCGATCACTCCCTGAGCCTGTCATATGTCCCAATCATGATGGTCTAGCAGTTTCCCACCCTTGATCATCTAACCATGCATGTTCTACTAATATCTATCCATATCCTCATAGTTTAGTGATGCCAGTGCCCCTCAACGGTCAACTGCCCCCTCCTCACACACTCACTCAGGATACTCCTCTACCCCCCCACCCTGGTTCCTGATGCCATTCTGTAGCATTTGAGATGGCACGCAGCACAGCCCACCACTCTCCACCTCTGCTGGCTGTCATCTGACAGTTATTGTGCAATTGCACGTACTGTAGAATCAGCTGATTAGCAGCTCGAGCACCAGGATAGGGTAATATGACAGTACCACTCAGGCAATCGGGGTGTAAGGGAACTGTTAGACCACCAGGATAGCCTTTTCACGTGATTGGATGGGTGCCCTGGGGGCTGGGCACTCATGCTGATAAACCTATAATAGGCACGCTAATGGCCTGTTAGTGCCTTGCATGTCCAATAAGCTCATTGGCATGACAGGGCTGAATATGACTCACAAGACCCCTGGTGCTCTCCTGTTTGGGACATGCTATCTCCATTAGGGTCCTGTGGGTCATCTTCAGTCTGTGCTGTGTCAGCGCAGCGTATAGTTACTATGTGCTGTGCTGTCATGGCCCCATACTCAGAACATTAGCAGGTTGCATTCAGAGCGTGCTAACATCTGAATATTGACTAGAGCTGGCTATGCACTATTTGCTGTGCAGCACTCCTGTCTGCATAGCGCATGCAGCCGGCTCTGAATATGGGGTCCCATATGACTAGAAAAATTAATACCTTCAGCACAGTGTAGAGCATCCTTGATGGAGCACAAAGAGTTCATTTATTTATTAAATAATTAATTTACCAATTAAGTTATTACATACTTACATTATATACACAATGTCAGCAGAGAAGGACCTCAAGGCCCACCCAGTCTGCCCAATCTAGCCCCACCTAACCAGATATCCCCAGTCTTACCCTTTTGTCAGAACCCCCCTCCCCATTTACTAGAATTCCCTTGTGCCTGTCCCACACATTCTTAAAGCCTCTGACTGTGTCAGCCCCCACCACCCCCTCCGGCAAACTATTCCAAGCATCTACCACCATCTCTGTGAAGAAGTACTTTTTTATGCTGCTCTTGAACTTCTCCCCTCCACCTTCCGTTCGTGACCTCTCATCCTTTGGCAACTGTTTCTTTGAAAAACACTCCCTTCCTGCACCCTATTGAAGCCCTTGAGATACGTAAAGGTCTCTATTATGTTACCCCTCTCCCTCCTTTCCTCTAAGGAATACATATTTACTTCACTCAGTCTTTTCTCCATAGGTCATCCCCTGTAGACCCCATTCTTGTAGCCCTCTTCTGTACCACCTTGAGTCGGTCTACATCCCTCCTTAAATGAAGCCTCCAAAACTGAACATTGTACTCAAGATGAGGCTATACCAGAGTCTTGCAAAGGGGCAACAGGACTTCCCTCCTTCCTCCTGCTAGTAATGCCCCTCCCTATGCAGCCAAGTATACTGTTAGCCTTCCCCACTGCCACTTCTCATTGCCTAGCCACTTGAAGATTGTCTGCAAAAATAACTCCCAAGTCCCTCTCATGCTTCATGACTGCCAGTGTTACACCTCCCCCGGTCATATGTTACTCTCGGGTTTTGGTTTCCTATGTGCATAATCCTGCACTTTTTTACATTAAACTCAAGTTGCCAGACTTACAACCATTCCTCTAGCCTTTTAAGGTCTCTCCTCATCCTTTCAACCCCCCCTCCCCCCGCTTGTCCACCCTTTTGCAGATCTAGGAATCATCTGCAAATAAGCACACCTTCTCCTGCTGCCCTTCCATAATGTCACAAATGAAGACATTAAAGAGGACTGGTCCAACACCGAACCCAGCATCACCCCACCCATCACCACCCCTCGCCAGAATGTACTCTGTTTACCATCACCCTTTGACTTGATTACTGCTAATAATACATGGGACAAAGCCCTGTTTACATGGGAGACCCACAGATAAAAGGATGGCAACATTCAAACATACATTCAAGTTTACATCCAGCACAATTTCTTAAAGGAAATCTCATTTAATTTTGTAGGTACTAATGTATAAAGTTGTTCCTTTTTTGTGCTGCATCTTTCTCTAAAGTTATGTTTTACCTGCACCATATTTCTGCATTTAGTCTCTGTTTTATATTCAGTTACTCTCCTTCTGTAACGACAGAACTGTCAGAGCCATGTATAAAAGATCGGGCCCTGGCTATCTGACGGATCTCTTTACTCTGCTATTCCAGTCCATTCCCTCTGCTCCTCCACCAGGGGGCCTCCTTGCAGTCCAGAGGGCCAGGCTGAAAACCTCTGGCGATCGAGCCTCTGAGGTGGCCAGCCCGGCACTCTGGCACTCGTTGCCTGAATCTGTAAGGGAGGCCTTGTTGGTGAAGGTTTTCAAGAGAGACCTAAAGACACATCTACTTTAAAATGGCTTTTCCGGACTACACATAATGTTTTAAATCTGTTTTATTGTTTTATTATTTATAAATTATTTATAAAATTAGATTACTTGTGTTTGTATTTCAAAGTCTGTATAGCCCTACTGATCCTTCTTTTATTATGTCCCTGCCTGTTTAACTTTGTAAGGTGTCCAGAGCCTCTGGGATTGAGCGCCATATAAATAAACCTTACTTAATACTTCCTTTTTTATTTTGCCAATTCTGCTCTATGTACTTAACGTGGTTTCTTTGCATAGTCTGCCATTTTTGTGATGAAGGGGTCTGAGTATTTCAAAAGCATAAACATTCTGTGACTCTCTTGTTGGTCCAATAAAAGGTATCAAATCACCTACTTTGTTCATCTTTTTGTCCAAGGACCAATACGGCAACAAACAATTCTTTATATTTGCTTTGTAAATTCTGTAATAATTATTTATAGTTAATTTCAGTTTCTACTTGCACTGTACAATTCTGTAATAGTTATGTATAGTTAATTTCTGTTTGTATTCCCAATGTGGAATTCTGTAATTATTTTTGTTACTTTGCACTGTAATTAATTGGGTGGTAGTCATCTGTAGTTCATTTTTTTATCTGAACTGTGATCAATAGGTAGAAATGGATAGACTGGATGATCTCCAAGTCTTTTTCTGCCTTCAAAATGTTTTTGTTTCTATATAGTTTAATTCTGTTTTCATTTGCACTGTAGTTAATCTGTAATCATTGTCTGTAGTTTTCTGTTTTTATTTGAACTGTAGTTAATCTGTAATTGTTGTCTATAGTTTTCTGTTTTTATTGGAACTGTAGTTAATCTCTAATCATTGTCTGTAGTTTTCTGTTTTTATTTGAACTGTAGTTAATCTATAATCGTTGTCTGTAGTTTTCTGTTTTTATTTGCACTATATTCAATCCAACAGTTTATTTATTATTTATTTATTCATTAGAATTTTGGATAAATAACTTTGAGCCAATGGCTCTTTTACAAAGTTTACAACACTTGTCCATAGTTAACCTTCGTTTTATTTACACTGTTATCAATTCTGAAATAGTTGTCTGCAGTAATAAGGAAGATAGCGCTGACATCTGTGTGCTCAGTCTAAGACCCAGCGGTAGACTGCAGTGGGTCTAGGTAGAAAGGGACAGACTTGATAGACTCTGAGGGTTCGATATTCAAATAAGCACAAAGCGCAGTGCCAGACTTTGCATTGTGCCTTGTGCTTGCCCGGATGCCCAGAGATACTATATTCAGTGGAAGAGTGCACCAGCACTATTCAACTGAATATAGGGCACTATCAGTTCAGCGTTAAGCCAATTAGCACTGCCCTGACAGGGCTCCTGAAGTGTGCCACCAAAATGGATAGCATCGGAGCACAATTTCCAATATTCAAAGGGAACCCCCATGCAAATGAGCCCATTGGGCATGCAAGGCGCTAAAGGGCCATTTGCATGCCCATTATGGGCTAATTTGCATGGGTAACAAGGCAGGTTAGCGCAGTGCTGCCCCCCCCAATTGCCTGGTCCAGCCATGTATACCTCTCCCCACTGCTAGTGGAATCGGCCCCCGCAAATCTGTTGTTTTACTATATAGCATCTCTGCTGCTAGTGGAACCTCCCCCCCCCGCCGATCGCCAGCCCATTTTTTATTGTTTCATCATGAGGTTACTTTTCAATCATTGGCAAAACCTTGAGCATAGTAATAGCAATTACAAGATAATGTAAAGTGCTTGTCTCAGAGAGCTTCAAAGTGCAAATATAAAGAGATTTTCCTTTGTACTGGAACAGTACGTGCAAATCATGCTGTAAATTCGGCAATACTCAGTGCAAATAATGCTGTTATGTAAATGTTCATTGGATGCTGGTGGTCAAACAGATCTTACAGTCCACATATGCAAATGATACTAGAGATATAACTTCTTTTCAAACACTTTGAAAAGTTGAGATACAGAGGCAGAAAGTAATGTTGAAGTCTATGCGTGGAACTGCCCTTAGTAGGGAAAAAGGAAACCAGTAGATATCCTGTCCTGAAAACCAGCAGGGTGGGCTGGGGGGATCCAGCTCACTCATAAAGAGAACCACGGTGCTAGGTAATCTGTGCAAGATGTGGTTAGTGAGGCAAATGTAGAAAATACAGTGGATTCCACTTAAGTGCACATCAGATAAGTGCACATTTCGGTTTAATACACACTTTTCTCATTTCACATTTTTTTCCATATCCCCCATGTTAATAATTTTGGTTAAATGCACATTGGATAAGTGCACATTCCACTTTAATACACAGTTTCTTGTTTCACTAACCAACCTCTCCCTATGTAGGTAATTTCGGTTAATTGCACAGGCGCTGTTAATAATGTGTCAGCAGTATTTAACACCTTGCCCCACACTAGTCACACACTGGCTCACAGAAGCAAACGAGCATTATGGAGAAAAAGAAAGTAACACTTAGCTTAGCTCAGAAAATCTGGGACTGCATCTTTCATTGTGATGAGTCTGGGCTCTATTTCAGAGTCACACCTGAAGGAACTTTAACATTCAAATCAGACACTGCTTCGTTTTATTTCTATTTCCTCTGGGGTGTGCTTTATTTAATACTTTTGTTGAGTACTGTAGCTAAGAAAGTGCTCATAAGTGCTAATTCAAATGTGCAAATCAACTGATTCATGAAATAAAAGTGATTTTACACAAGCGTAACTGTAATCTTTAAAAATACAGTGTTTGCTATGGAATTTCAGCTAAGTACACATTCCACTTCAATGCACATTTTTAGTCTGCAAAATGGGTGTGCATTTAAGTGGAATCCACTGTACTGTTAAAGTTAACTTGTAGCCACAAGGCAGCTGCTGCAAACAGTTAAGGTCCTGTCCACACTGATGTGCGTTTCCCAAAACGTTTTTAACAAAGTTGTTATTTCCGTGTTTGAGCATGGTTGTCAGAGAGTCCACACTGCGCTCCGACACGGTGCTTGCCCACTTGAGTTCCCAACTGGTAAACATGTTGGTCTGAAACTGTGCTAAACCCTGCTCTGATCAGAGTTTTAGCACAGTTTTTAAACATGGTTCATAGCAAGGTTTTACCCTGCTACAGTGTGGACGCTATCCGTGTTTGCTGTTCTTGTAACATTACAGACTGCAGGTAACATTACAAGAATGCAAGTGTGGACAGGGCCATAATGGCTGGCTAGTAGGAAAGGGTTGTGCTGTAGACTATGCACAGACATCCAGCTCAGATGGCTAAACAGACGTTGGGGGGGGGTGCACCTCCCTCTATCTGGATGTACCTGACCAGGGTAAGCATGCCCAAGTTAAACAGGCCAAATGGGAAATCTGACTGAGGATACTTGCAAAATTCAGAAAAGAAATAAACAGCCTGCATGTGTTGTAAACAGCTAATCAAAAAAGCAAACAGAGATACTTGCTGGGAAGAGTTTCCTCAGTGTCTAATAGCAGGCTGAAAAGTTGCTCCTTAGGCATAGAATAAGTTCAGTGCATCCTGCTTGTAAAGAGAGATGAGAACCAAGTAGCTGTAGCCGTAGCAACATAGTGTGTGGACTAAACCCTCAGAGTGCAACTTCTGACATGGAATATGCTACACAGAGGACGTGATGATATTTTGGGTGTAACCCTTCATCAGATAATGTGTGTGAGAGAGTGCACAGTTATATAAAAGGAATGGTGCACATGTGTAGAGAAAGAAAAATAGGTTTTAGGAAGAAACAGAGAAGTGAGCTAAAGCTATTACTAAAGTGGCTTTTACCATCTGAGGAGCATTGCCTGGATTAAATCGCTAATTCCACCCCAAGACCTGCCATTACTGGTACATGCCATTGTGACATCAAGACTCGACTACTGTAATGTTCTGTAACTCGGGATCAGTGGAGAGAACCTCCGCCAGCTGCAGCTGGTGCAGAATGCAGTGGCTAGGCTGCTAACAGGACTATCCAGGTCCTGTCATGTGACTGTGGTCCTTCCGGGTCTGCACTGGCTGCCGGTCAGGTGGTGGGTTCTCTTCAAGGTAGGCTTACTCACCTATAAGGCCCTATACAGATCAGGCCCTGGCTACCTGTCAGCCCTCCTTACACCTGCCATCCCAGCCCACTCCTGCCATTCCTCCACCCAGGGCCTCCTGGTGGTTCCGAGGACTGGGATGAAAACCTCGGGTGATCGTTCATTCGGGGTGGCCGGCCCAGTCCTCTGGAATTTGCTTCCAAGACCTTTGAGAGAGGCCCCTATGGTGGAAGTGTTCGGGAGGGACCTAAAGCCCCACCTTTTTAGTTTAGCTTACCCTGCAGATGTTTTTTAAACTGTTTCAACTCTATATAGTAGTCTGCATAATTTTATTTCTACTGATATTTTAAATTATGGTATTTTGTACCCTGTCAATCTGTCAAAGAGCCTCCAGAATTGGGCGCCTAACTAAATAAATTTTTACTTAGTCATTATATAAACATCACGTACAAGGAGGTGCTAAAAGCAGCTGAAATGTGAAGGGCAATAAGAAAAAATGATAAAGAAATATGTTTATAAACCCAGATACAGACAAAAAGATGTGGAAGAAAAGGGGGACAGAATATGGTGAGCAAACGTGTAACAAAAAGGTAGACGAAAAATAAAAATAAACTAGTACAGTAAACATCAGCAGAGGCAAAAAACAGCGACGAGGGCCACCAAAACTGTGCAATAAAAATTAAATAAAAAGAATACAGTACATTATATAACACACAATATATGCAGCAGAGTAAATACAGTCTTAGAGAACATTGTTGAAGGTTAGCAGAGAAGCACAGATGTAGAACAGCAAATACTGAATCCAAACAAAACACGTTTTTTTAGACAGCTGGTAAATGATAAATAGTTGTTCAGTCCTTTGGGAGCCAAGGTTTGTAGAATGTGGATCCAGTAGCATTCCCTGCACTGTGGTGGGATATCACCCACCTGGCTCCCAAATCCACTTTCTGTATGTACAGTCAGGGAGCGTGCCTCTCATTTATAGGACAGGGCGCGACACCCTGTCTGGTAAATAAGCAGCCCGCTCCCTGACTCTACATACGACAGCCAGCTGAGGAACTGTGAGGAGGGTTGTGCTGGCTGCCATATGTACCCGTGGCACCACCCCTGTGGATACGGTGAGTGGGGGGCTATGCCACGGGGGGAATCACTGGACGCCAGGGAGGGGTTGTGTGTACATTGAGGCTGGGATTGGAAGGGGGAAGGGTACCACTAGCACCAGGGATAATTGTATATATGCAGCGCGGGGATCGTAAGGAGGGGGTTACCACTAGCACCAGGGAGAACTGTGTCTAAGCAGGGTCTGGGATCGGGGGGGGGATTACCACTAGCTCCTGAGATGCTATATATTAAAGAACAGGCTGCAATTGGTGGGGTGGGGGGGTTCCACTAGCACCAGGGATGCTATATAGTAAAAAACAGGCCAACAATCAGCCGAGAGGGGGTGCTAGGGACCACAGGGGGAAGGTGTGATTTCCCAGCGGCCAACCAGCTAGGTTACCTCCTCCTAGGGTTGCCCGGAGTAAGTCTGCGTTTTGTTCAGCGGTATTTGCGCACTGCAAAAGGACTGTGCTAAAGCCTTTTACGCAGTGCAAAACCACTGAATATGGGGTAGCGCACATATTCATGGCCATGCCCCTTCCCTTGCCCGCACTCATACGTTATGTTTTGCATGAGTGTAACCCTCTTTGCCCATGCAAATGCCCCTTTTGAATATGGGGCTCCAGTGCAAACCCTGGTTTGTATGGGCACAGACCCATTAGTTCCCGCGTAAACCTTTGAATATTGGGCCCCAAGTCTTTTTCCGCTTTCCGAATTTCTATGTTTCTCTGTAGATTATTTCTGCTTTTATTGTTACTATAATTCTGTAATAGTTTTCTGTAGTTTATTTCTGTTTTATTTACAATGCAATTAATTACCTTATAGTTGTCTGCCTTTGATTTCTGTTTTAATTTTACTGTAATCAATTATGTACTAGTTGTCTGTTGTTGATTTCTCTCGTTTGCACTGTAGTCAATTCTGTAATAATTGCCAATAGTGGATTTCTGTGTGTTTTTGCACTATTAACTCTGTAATTTTGTAGTTGTCTGTACTTGATTACGGTGTGTATTTTCACTGTAATCAATTCTCTAATATTTGTCTGTGGTGATTTCTCTTGTTTGCACGGTAATCAATTCTGTAATAGTTATCTGCAGTTTATTTCGGTTGCTATTTACCCTGTTATTAATTCTGTAATACATAGCATAGTGTATTTGTGTTGTTATGTGTACTGTAATTGATTTTGTGATAGTTATGTTTAGACTTTTTCTGTTTTTATTTGCAGTGTATTGATGTGTTTTCCTCCCTAATAGCTCAAACATGACTAAGGCCCCATCCACACTACACCGCTCAGACCTCATAACGGACAGAAACCTTTACAGCCGGGGAGCGGTACAGTGTGTCCACACTGCAGCGGTGACAGGTACGAGACCGGTGCCGCCAGTCCACACCTTGGCAACCGGGCGACCGTTACAGCAGCGTCCAATCTCACAATGCAGCTCGCGCTACGCTCTGGGCCCTGCAGGATGCGTTACCACCCGTCCACACTACCACCAGTAACATTACCGAGGTAGGGTCGGTTTACACCGCTTGTAGAAACCACCTCATATGTGGTTTCAACACGGGTTACGAACGCCTTCTGTAATCGCCAAGGTGTAAACGCAAACCACCGCGGTAACGGTTTGGGAACTCTGTAACGTTACAGAGGCGTAGTGTGGACATGGCCTAAGAGTTATTGTTCTGGTAGCCCTCCACTATCCCTTCCCTGAAATAACACACCAAACACAGGTCTTGCAGGAGATGGCCACAGCCAAGCATTTATTGATTTATGAGCACACAGTTTGGAGCAGCGTGTGCAGCGGGGAGGATACGCAGCCTTTTCAGGCCTCCCACGCACCTGCCTTCAATTCTTGGGCCAACCCTACTGTATGCCTGGATGACTGATGTTCCTCCTAGATCAAGAGCCCAACACCAGGAGCAGGTAGGTCATGTGGCCAAGAAGCCTGCGGCCACCACCATCTGGCGCAACTGTCTTTGCAGGATAATCCTGATGAGGGTGGACCTCAAACTCCCTCCCATCTGGCTCTGGGTCCTGAGGTCCCTGGCCTCATGCTGACTGGAAGCAATGAGCCCTTCAGTAGAATTAGGCTTGTCCCTTCATTCCCCTGTACCATCAGTCTGCAAACCCACCCGAGAAGCCACAGCACGGACACAGTCCAACCCCCTCCCCCGAGCCACTAGCTCCAATTGTGCCTTCAAGACCTGCTTAAAAGAATTCAACATCAGATCTATCCCTCTGTCCTGCAAGTGCCCATCCTTCCAAACATACAGGCTCTGGGGGCAGGCATAAATTTCCCTATGTCTCACAACAGCTCCTCCCATGGATTCCATAAAGGCTCTCATCTCACGATTAACATGAATGCATGCAGCATTGATTGCTCTAATGTCGCTCACATGTGGCCAGTGCTCTTGCAGAATCAGGTCCAACCAAATGAGAACTATATGGGGTCACCAGAGTTTTATGAAGCGCAGATCCTCCTTCATCAATAGTGGCAGGTCTATCACTTTCTGAGACCCCAAGTCTTCACCCCCAAGGTGGCTCAACAAGATGTCTGGGTTCCTTTGTGTGTGATCATCTTCTGTCAGCCTCAGAAGTAACTCCCTCCAGTGCATGCCTTTGGCTCCCAGCCAATGAATTCACACTGTCCATTGAGGTATAGCTAAGTTACTCTCCCCAAGCTGGCTGGCTGCTCTCACTGCTGCCCAATAGAAGGCACGACCACAGATCTATATGTTCCTGGCACCATCAGGAGAACCTGTAAGGGACAGAGGAGAGTTATTGCAAATACGGGCAGATGTAGTGCAGGAATGCTTGGGACTTCCATCACCCTGATGCCTGGATTTCTCCATCAGACAGTCCCTGGCCCCTTGTATTTATTGTCACTCTAATCTGAAAGGAATGCGTGCTGAACCCCGAAGTGTCCAACCCAGCTTGTTGGATACCCTTACTCAAGATATGTCGAAACTGATAGGCTGTCACTGGCTTGCCATTCTCATGCTGGAAGAATACCTCATCCTCTTTTGGGCAAGTGGCTATGAAGGCCCTTACCTACTCCAAGACCTGCCAGGAGGAGCCAGGCAGTGCCTTCACCAGGCAGCAGAGGCCCCTGCCCCTCTGGTCAGTTTTGCTCTTTCTTAACCACACAAAGACCCCCTCCTTCGAGGCAACAACATCCTCAACTGGCAGGCCTGATATCCCCCTCAGCTTGAGTGGCCTGGGTCATCCCTGAAACCTGGAATGCCCTACTGATCACCACCAGGAACATTATATTACACAGCCTTGCCTTGTATGCACTCCAGCACACCAAGGGCAATGCTGCCCACACTTGCGCCAAGATCACCGCGTGATGGGGTGCTGCCTATCTGGCAGGGTGTCCTGGTACTTTCCACAACCCTCCATGACCTGCTGCACATTGAAGGCCCGGGTGGTGTCAGGCATCCTCATCACCTGAGAAGACCACAAAAAAAACCAGAGGTGATGTCCCACCACCACCATCGACAACCCTTTCTGCTTGGCTAGCATGATGTATCTACGCAGCTGAATGACCAGAATTGGCCAGATATTGGGCCATCCAGACTCTGCCCGAGCCGTGAGGTAGTATTCTACCCCCCCCGATGATAGGCCTCCCTTGTCTGCGGTGCAATAGAGTTACCTATGCATTTCCAAGTCTCAGGGTCACCACCTTCCACAGAAAGTGAGGGGCTGTCCATGGCTACTGTTCCACTGTTGGTGCCAGCTCTCTGCGCCTCTGTCACTGTGAATGAGAAAAAGCATCCGCAGTTCCATTGTCAATACCGGGTACATGAACTGCCTTAAACTGAATATTCAGAAGCATACATTTTATCACAAAAATGTACATCAGGTCTCCCGAGGGGCCCATATGCCCTCGTTGGCCGTTGATGGTGTGCATGATGCCCATATTGTCAGATCGGAAAATTACCTTCCTGTCCCGCAGCCTAGGGCCCCAAACACACAACGCCATCACCACTGAGAAGAACTCCAGTAGCGTGATCTGCTTTTGCAGGCCAGCTGATGCCCATTCTGGTGGCCATTGCACCACGCACATTTCACCCTGAAAGTATGCCCTGAAACTTAGCCTTCCAGCCATGTCTGTGAACAGCTCCAGAGGCTGGCCATCTTCTGGCTCTTGCCACATAGCCACCCCATTGAAATGAGTAATGAACATCCGACAGACCTGCAAGTCCTTTCAGAATTCCTCCATAACCCAGATCCTGTGGTGTGGCTTCTTGCAACCTTTACCCAGCTTCATCATGCATCTCAAGAAAGTCCTTCTGATAGGAATGACTCTGCAAGCAAAGATGAGATGCCCTACCAACTGCTGCAAGTCCCGCAGAGTAATCTTCTTGGCCCTGTCCGCTTTCCCAACAGGGCCCAAAAAGAGACCAGCTTATCCCCAGGCAGGAGACACAGTTGGCCAACAGTGTCGATCTCTATGCCCAGTAAGACCATCACTGAACTGGAGGGTTCCACCTTTCCCAGGGCCAAATGCACCCCGAGGTCCTGGCACACATCCAGAAAGGTGGCCAGGATTGACCTGCAGGTCAGAGACCCCGCTGGCCCCATGAACAGGAAGTATTTGAGGTAATGAATATCAACATACAACCATACGAATCTGCCAGCAGAAACAGACCACCCAGTCTATCAATGTCTGCCTGAGTGTGCAGCTAGCATCCTAGATTGCAGCTGCCCCAACCCCCTCCCCATCTGTCATTCCCACGATGGTCTCAGCCTCTCCACCCAGACCCTCCCTCTTGCTTTGTCCTACTCCCTCTTAAAACTTCCTACTGTCTTTCCATTTAGACACCACCCTCTCCGTGAAGTAGTGCCTCCTCATCGCCCTCCTAAATCTTCTGCTCTCCAATCTTAGTCCATGCCCCCTTGTGTCCCTACCCCTCCTCAGTTTAAACACCCCTTCAGTGCTAGCTTTATTCATCCTCCTCAAATACTTGAACGTTTTAATCATATCCCCTCTATCCCTCCTCCAGCATGTACATATTCAACTCATGCAGCCTGTCCTCATAGGCCTTGTCCTCCATCCCCTGTAACATTTTTGTTGCCCTCTCTGTTGCACCCCTTCCAGTAAATTAATATCCCTCTTCAGATGCGGCCACCAGTACTGCACACAGTACTCCAAGTTCGGCCTGACCAAAGATCTGTAGAGGGGCAGGATCACCTCCCTATGCTTTGAAGAGAAACCCCTTGCAATACAGCCCAACATCCTGTTCGCCTTAACTGTTGCTTTCCTGCACTGGGCAGAGTTGTTCATGCTCCCTGTTACCGACACCCCTAGGTCCTTCTCTTCCTCAGTGATTCCCAGCCTCACCCCTCCCAACCAATAGTCCCTCCTTGGGTTCTTTGCCCCGAAGTGCATAACCTTGCACTTTTTGCACTGAATCCCAGCTGCCACTTCTCCGACCATACCTCCAGTTTGGTTAGGTGCCCTTGTACCAAGGGACTGAATCGAAGGCCTTTCTGAAGTCCAAGTACAGAACATCTACAGCATGACCCATATACAGCTCTATTGTTACCCAGTCGTAATATTCTATTAGATTGGTCTGACAAGATCTCCTGAGATGAAACCGTGCTGCCGCCCAACCTGGAGGTCATTACCCTTGAGGAACAACACCAGTCTCTCCTTCAGTATCATCTCCATAAGTTTACCCACTATGGAAGTGAGACTGACAAGCTGATAATTTCCTGACTCGGCCCTAGGGCCACTCTTGTGTATGGGCACTACATGGACCACCCTCCAGTCCTGAGGTGCCCATCTGTGTCCAGGGAAGTGCTGAACAGGTCTGCCAGTGGCTCAGCCAACACCTCCGCCATCTCCCTCAACACCCTGGGGTGGATGCCATCAGGACCTAGTGCCTTGTCCACCCATAATGCCCTCAGACACTCTAGTACTCTACTCCCTTGATCATTCCATCCGTCATCTCCTCCCCCACCCTCCCAGTCCATGGTGGTAGTGGACCATCCTTCTCGTTCATGAATGATACCCAAGTTCCTTGATACCTTTGTCATGACGCCAGTGCAGGAAGGATGGCGCATGCTTCCACGCACCTCATGGGCATGCAACTGTCTACATAATACTCTCCTTCAAGCTTCATGCCCAGGAGATCCCTATTATCTGGGTGTACTGGCAGCAAATGAAAAGCCAACTAGATGTCCACTTTGGCCATCTCAGTCCAAGGTTCTGCCACACGCACCACCTCAATGGTCCTGTCAAACAACTCGTATTGTACCAACGTATACCGTGGATCAATGTGGTAATTTACTGTATCCCCTTCCAGGTATGATAGGTGGTTAATCATCCTGAACTCTCCTGTGATCTTCTTCAGAACCAACCCAATCAGAGACACTCTCAGATTGGGGAGGAGTGGCATATGGACCACTCACCCGCCCCAGTCGACACTCCTTTTCCAGTTTTTCCCAGACCACCTGAGGACAGTCCCAAACAAACTTCAAGTTCTCTGCCTTGTACCCCTTCCAGGGGCCTGAGTACAGAATCTGGAAGCCTGTTGTGAACCCCTCCTCCAACAGGCGGGCGGCCATTCTGTCTGTGTACTGGTCCAGCCAGGGCTTAAGCCTGTCCACCCTTACCAAGGTGGGCAGGTTTGTTTCCCTGTTTCTTAGGGAACTTTCTCTGAGTTCCCCAAAAGCCCGCTTTCAGCGGTTGAGGCAACGTGCACTGCATGAGGGGATGCTGCTGCCTGAAGGCAGCACATACATGCCAAAACCTGCAGTTGGCTCTGATACAGCTCCCTTGGTTGTATGTATAGCCTACCTGGGAGGGAAAATGCCCTGCCTCCTGCCATTGTGATGTGGCCACCCTAAGGAGGGGTCCATTGTTCATATGAATGACACCCCCTACCCCCATGCATCACATCCACCAGGAGTGGCATATCTAATGTACCCCACCCCATGGTGGCATCATCCTGCCTATGCCACCGAAACTCCTCATTGTAAGCTAACCAGGCTATTTCCCCCCCACTTCCGCCAAAGCATCGTGATCCTGTGTGCATAATTAAACAACTCCTGGCCCTAATCCTTTCCTGCCTGCAAGATGGTGCTGGCATACACAAAGAATGCCATTATCCAGTTATCGTAAGTGTGGAGCACCTTCACTTTTTTCTTATCAGACTCATCTGATTTGTCCGTTTTCTCTTCCTGCTCTGCTGGCTGATTTAAGAGGGAGAATATATCAACATACTGCCTGTTGTGGATCTGCTGCCTGACCTTCTCCATCAAATGCATCCTGACTGGTTTGTCTAGGCCTGTGTATGAGCAAGGACTCAACACCGTGGCCGTCGTTCCACTGGGGTGCTAGCTTTGACCCTAGCCACTGCCCCCTGCACTGGCCCCACTTGTTTCTGGCTCCTGGCCCCTGTGGCCAATCCCGCCGCCAGATCTATGAGCTTATCCAGATTCTCATAGGCAGTGGACCCTCTCAGGGCTCCCTTCTGCACCAAAGCTGACACTGCTGGTGCTGGGGTCTGCGCATCGCCCTCTAGAGACTCAACTATTAGTCCATCCAGGGAGAATGGAGCCGTGTCCCCTGGGGCAAATCCTGTTCCCCTTGATCTGTTCTCCATGCCATCAGACCCCCTGCTGACACCCCCCAAGGCTGCAATAACCATCATTTGAATCTGCTCTTCAGTAAACTTCCAAGCCTTAGACCCTGCCTTACCTGTTCATGGAGTCCTAGGTACCTTAGCAGGTGGTGTTGCCATCTCCTTAGCCATTTGCTTCTTTGCAAAGGCCTCCCTTGGTGTCACTTACATCAATGGACCTTTCATGCCTTCCAGGCACACTTCCAACCATGCCCTGCCTCTGCGCTGGTACATCTGCCACAGTTGAGACTCCAGGACTGCAGTCACCTTCGCTGATTGTTCCTTCTGTCAACTGGGCATCTTGACCTGCAACAACAACTATCACCCCCCCACCACAGAAGACTCATTATATGGGTGCACAATCCAGCTGTTAGGGGGTGCCGGCTCAGCCACCAGAGCCCGGCCACTGCTCTCCCTCTTTGTTTACATTATCCATGCTCTTCAGCATTCCATACTGACACATATTCTTTCCTTCTCCGTCAAATCTCCCAGACACGTCCCTGTTCCCCACTGTCCCTGCTTGAGGGCTTATGCTGGGGCCCACTGCTGAAATGTGCCAGAGGAGTCATCAAGATGTGTACATTTATCATTTTTTTTTAGGTACCCTATGCCAACAGTTGTAAATGTGCATGAAGCGTCTCCTTTTTGAGCTGATTCAGGGAGGCTGTCGGCATGTTGCATGCTTTTATACTGTATAGGTACCAGTAAGCCAAAGGGTGTAACTGTGCAACTATGTAACTTTATACAGGCTCCTCTTTTTCTTTCTTCTGTTTTTTTGGGTACTGATATCCCCTCAGTGCTGGCTGAGTACAGGGATGACAGGAGTGAAGGGCTGGGGTGCCCAGAGATGTGGTGGGGAAGGCAGGTCAACATCTGCATGGCAGTGCTAGTTCAGTTCCTATACTGGGGGCTGACTAGCTACTACAGCTTGCAATATGCCATGTCAAACACAGTGGATGGGACGTTGGTACTGTCGTGTGCATGTGTGAAGTCACTGTCCTCCCCAAGATAGCCGCCAGTGTCGCACACAAAATGGCGGCCACTACGTCTGTACTGTGGGGCGCATATGTGAGAGCTCCATCCTTGTGAACTTTGCCACCCATCAAGAGTGACTGAGCAATTTCTGAGCACACGAAAGTGGGGAACTGCAGAATAAGGAGTGGAGAAGTGTCAAAATGGCAGCCTGTGACAGGGTTGAATAAGGCCCTGCTCCATTTGTTATGCAGAAATAGTTAAATGCAAGGGTCTGTCCTGTCCTCTCCTTTTCTGTCTCTTCTCTGTCTGGTTTTGCAACCAAATTTTCTTGTGGGACCTAGGAACTGATCACTCCAATGGTTTTTGCAATTCTCCGCCTCTCGCTATCTCTCTGCCTTCCTTTGCTGTTTCTGTCTTTTCTTCCCCCTTGCATATCTGTGGGTGTAAAAACATTTGTGAATCTCTGTATAAAACTATGTGTTACTGGGATCCCTTTGTTTAAAACTGTATATAGTTATACTGTTGAAATGATTGCAAAAAGCTATTTGGAACTCAGGGGATTAACCTGAGATGCTGAGATTTTTATGTCCTTTGCAGAGCCGTGAGCCAGAGGTCGGTTCTGGGTCACTATGTTCTTTTTGCTGCACCTCCATCGACACTGACAAGAACATTCTGTGAAATAACACTGTCTCCTTAACGAGCTCCCTACAAAGACTTGTTATAAAAGGAGCAGCAATGTTTTGCAAGAGTGAGAGAGAGACACTGAGATTTGGAACTGAGAAGAAACACTCAGAAGGAGGACT
The DNA here is from genome assembly GCA_016271365.2 of Neoceratodus forsteri. Lineage (NCBI taxonomy): Eukaryota > Metazoa > Chordata > Ceratodontiformes > Ceratodontidae > Neoceratodus > Neoceratodus forsteri. Next base: position 13,994,598 of record JADMNL010000027.1, read on the forward strand.
GTTTTCTCTGTACTGCCTTTGTAAATAGTTATACTGAACAAATTTTTATTTTTAATTTTGCTGTTGTTGAGAAAAATAAAATGCTATTTGTGAATTTTGAAACTGCTCCTGGTCTTCCTGTGCTTCCTTACCTGTGCCTCAATGACAGATCTCGATAGAAAATTTGGTTGCACAACCAGACAGAGAAGAGACAGAAAAGGAGATGATAGAACAGACCCTTGCATTTAATTCTTTCTGCATAACAAATGGAGTGACAAGGCAAGGAAGGGTTTCCAAGTCCTGCAGGAATCTGTGGATGTCCACCTCCCACAGGTTAGTGCACTGGACTTTAACTCCCTCTCAGAGCTGGGAGAAAGAGAGGGAGGCACAGGAGTGAATGGGTATGCCGGCATTACTGGAGGGGCCTGCTCGCCAGGGTGCCCAACCGGCACATGGCACCTCGGAACCAATCGCAATGTTGTCTGAGGCATAGAAAAAAACTTCAAATTGCCTATGGACTCCTAGGCCAGAGAAGGGCTGCAGCTGCTCCGAAGGGGCTACAGCTCACTCCACCTTGATGTATTAGAATGGAGTAGAGAAAGAGGATGGCCCGGAGGTCATAGGGGCAGGTGGCTGTTTAATACTTGTGCCATTTTTAAATTTCCTTTGAGCTGCTCAAACAGAGAAAACATCCTGGTGTGCTAGCCTGAATTAGGCAAGGGATGGTGCAAATCAACCACTGAACCATACAAAAAAAAACAAGGACACAAAACTTGATTCTCCCTCTCTCCCTCATGTTCTGACTTGGCTGGGGATTCTCTTGCAGCCAGCTGACAACAGTGGCTAACACTCTCATCAAGAGATCGGTGGCACAACATAAATGCTGTCTCACAGCAAACAAGAACATGCCACTGCATAGAAACTAGGCAGGGCAAACCCCACACAAGTCTCACCAACGGACATGCAGCTGCTACAGTACCACTCTAAGTGGAACAGGAACTAAATGCCCTACAACTATAATTGCCCAGGCAAGAATAATAAAGCACGGTCCAGTAGCTCATAATGGGCTATAATGATGTGATGTGGAGTCCATAAAATAGAGAAAATATGCCAATTCTTACCTCTAGAGGGGAAGGTTTGGGAGCTCGATATTGTGCTACTAGCCTCTCCTAAGAAAGGGAGAAAAAGAGGAGGAAACAGCTGACCCTCGGCGCTTTCAACCACTCTCTCTCTCTCTCTCTCTCTCTCTCCCTCCACTGTCCTCTGAATGCCAGTGTCCGTCGGGTGGCCTCAGTGGTACCTCCTCTTAGGGTGTTGTCAGGGCCTATTCCCATGCCAAGAGGAGGCCCTCTTCTTACTTCCCCCAGGTCCGGGGAGGGAGGACCCCAGACAAATGACCAGCTGCTGCAGTTCTTTGCAGCTTCTCTAAAACCTGAAACTTTCAGTTTTCTCAAGGTTTGGCATAGGAGTGTTTCTTCGCTATGTTGCTCAACTGAGAAATGAGTAGATTTTCAATTATCAACAAACATTAGTTTTCCTTTTTGGGCATACACAGTTCCAGTTTCACAAATTGTTAAAAGGGGGTATTTGTAAAAGCACTGGTGCCTGCTTTCAGGACTCCCTTTTCGTGAGTCTTAACAGTCACCTAAGGGAGAAAAGGAAGGGAAAACTTAGGATATAAAAAAAAAAAATAGCTAGGAGATTAAAGCAGCATTGCATGCTAAATTTTTATCTAAGCCTTTTTATCTGACTTCAGAGTGCCTTTCCTTATGTCTTGCACTGCACCCTTCTATCCCCATTTTGAGTCTGTGTAGCCCTTTAATGTTACCTTTAAAATAATAAAATGAGCCCTCTGATCAGGATTTCATCAGTATTCTCAGTTGTTTCTGCACAGTAGTCATCAAATAAGGTCAGAGAGTATTGTCTGCAGCGTGCTAGTTTATTTTAGTCTCAACAAAAGAGACGCTAAACAATGGTGACGAAAAACAAAAGAGAATACTGATAAAAACCTGGACCCAGCCATATCAAGATGAATGCTCTTTTTTGTTATTTCAGATGTAAAAAAGTGCTAAAGTGTATTCAAAATAGGGAGACATGATAATTAAAATGGGCAACATGGAGTCATCTAAAATAGAATTAAAAGAGCATAGGTCAATTGCTTCACTGCTAACATGGTCAACACAGCGAGGTGTAACGACGTGTTTCCAAGTGTTGGTTTTCTGTAAAAAAAAAAATATAATTTTAAATATTAATGAAACTAGAAAGTTGAGTGTCACCAAAACAGGTCCTGTTTCTCTGAGTGACAAACCTGCCTTTGTGACGTAAGACTTCTGTTTTCATGAGTCATAGCTGTCGCAAAAGTGTGTAAAAGAATGACAAACTTTGCACATGTGAAACAAACAAAAACAAGCATCTGTCAATGCCGAATGTTTGCTTGCTGGTATTAGCGTTGGAAATGCAGGAATTAGACAGATGCAGAGTAGGAATGGCAGTGGTGTATTGAACTTCATGCCAACCCCACCTCCACCCTGCAGAGACGGACAGGCATTGGGGTATGGGTTTGGGTTGTCACCCATAACGTTCATGCCATTTCACCTCACCCTATCCTGCAGACACCGACAAGTGTTGAGGTGCGCCTTGGGGTGTTTGGCTTTACCCAATACTCTAGTAGGTTGGTTTGACAAGACCTCCCTGAGACGAATCCGTGTTGCTGCCCATCGTGGAGGCCATTACTCTCTAGGAATGCCACCAGCCTCTCCTTCAGTATTGCCTCCATAAGCTTACCCACTATGGACGTGAGACTGACCAGCCAATAATTTCCTGGCTCCTCTCTAGGCTCACTCTTGTGTATGGGCACCACATGGGTCACCCTCCAGTCCTGGGGCACACACCCCATTTCCAGGGAGGTGTTGAACAGGTCTGCTAGTGGATCAGCCAACAGCTCCGCCATCTCCCTCATCGCCCTGGGGTGGATGCCATGGGGACTTGGTGCCTTGTCCACCCTTACTGCCCTCAGTCCGTCTAGCACCCTATACCATGTGATCACTTTGTCCATCATCTCCTCCCTCTCTTTCCCCACCTCCCAGCCCATGCTGGTAGTGGACCATCCCTCTCCTTAGTGAAAATGGAGCAGAAGTACTCATTTAGAATTTCCACTTGCTTCTCCCCCTTTTCCACCCAATCCCCTCCCTGATTTTTCCTCACAATATGTTCCTTACACTTCCTCTTTTCCCTGACATACCTAAAAAAGTCCTTTTCCCCTCCCTTTATGCCCTATGCTAACCTTAATTCCCTGGAGGCCTTAGCTTTTTTTACCCTCCTGGCCACCTCCCATGACCAACTCCCATAAGCCTCATAGAAACATAGAAATATAGACTTTGACGGCAGATAAGGAACGCTTGGGCCACCTAGCCTCCTTATCCTCTCCCTTCCCTGTTCTCCTGTACTTCCAGTATGCAGCCCTCTTTGCCCTCACCCCTAGCAGCACTTCCTTGTTCAGCCAGCATGGTTTCTGGGCTCTGCTCTTCTTACTCCTGGCCTGGTGCAGGCTACTGTGGCCTCTGTTAGCCTAGACTTTATGACTCCCCGCTTTTGTTCTGCATCCATCCCCAGCCTTATGTCCTGGAGCCTCCCTTGCAGTATTGCTCCCATCCTCCCAAAGTCCACCCTACTAAAGTGCCCATGCCTCCTGTCTCCCTGCCCAGTGCAAGAATGAGCCACACTGTTGGTGGTCACTACCCACTAGTGGGTCTTCCACCCTTACCTCACTCACCACCTCCCCATTTGTCAGTACTAGGTTCAGAGTGCTACCAAGCCTTGTAGGTCCACTTACTAATTGTGTCAGAAGGCCGTCCTGGAATGCATCAAGGAGCACCTGCTCCCTGGTATTGCTAGTGGCTGGGGTGCTCCAGTCAACCCCTGGTAGGTTATAATTCCCCACTATTACCACACTCCCCTTCTACACCCCTTCCTTACCTGCTCTGCCAACTCCCCATCCAGTTCCCCGGATTGGGCTTGTGGTCTGTACACCACTCCCAGCCTCAGCTTTCTGCCCTTGGAGTTCAGGAGCTGCATCCAAAGTGCCTCTGTCCTCTCCTCTTCTCCCTGGTCCCTTATGCATTTGATCAATTCCCTCACATAGAGTGAAACACCCCACCCTTCCAACCCTCTGGTCCCTCCTGTATATCCTGTATCCTGGGATTGACAAGTCCCAGTCATGGTACTCTGTGACCCAAAACTCTATCACTGAAGCAATTTCCACCTTTCCCTCTGAAAGGAGTGCCTGAAGCTCTGCAATTTTGTTCCCCAGGCTTCTTGCATTGAGAGAGACCACCTTCCACCCATACCCCTCCTTCCCCTCACTCTTCTCCTTGGCCTGTGTCCCTTCTCCTGGTAGTCCGCACCCTTTCTCCTCCTTATTCTTAGTGGATGGTGGTGCCTTCTGTATTACACTTGGACTCCTCTGCCCACCCCCTCCCGGGGTTACTATGCCTCCGCCTTTACCTATATCTGGGGGAGTGAGCTTATTAGGCTCCCCTGTCCAGACCTTTCTACCAACCTCAGTCTTTTGGCCATCCCCTCCCCCCCACTAGTTTAAATCGACCTTAGTAGAGATATACCCCTCTAATCCCACCTTTAATACTCTCCTCTCCTCTCCTCCCCTCCCTGCTCAAGTGTAGCCTGTCCCCCACGTACAAGTTACTATTCCCCCAGACCCTACCCCAGTTGGTCACTAACCAATAATTTTTGGTGTGGCACCAATCCCTCAGCCAGTCGTTGAACTCCTCGATCCTACCCTTCCTCCCTGTGCTTGCACATGGTACCAGGAGTACCTCAGAGAATGTCACCAACTCCCCCAACCCCTCACACTGTCTTCCCAACTCCTCGAACCCCCCCTCACTACCTGCACAGTCTCCCCCACCAAGTCGTTTGTACCCACGTGCAACATTAAATGAGGTTTCTTCCTCCCCCTCACTCCACATTTGAGCAGTGCCTGCCCTGCCCCTCCTGCAGTCAACCCAGGGATAGCTTCAATGCAAATACAGCTCTGTCTTCCCCCCTTCCACCCAATCTCACCCCTTTTCAGTATAGAATCCCCCAGGCAAGTACCCCTGTCCCTTACCCCCTTTTCCTTCTAATGTCCTTTCCACCACCCCAGTATTCATTCTTCCCTGCCCCTTATCCCCTCCAGCTGCACCCTCTGTGACTTCAGTATCTGCACCCCCTACTTCTGCCTCACCCCTTTTCTCTACCTTATTCCTCCCATCCTCCTTGAACTCCTTCCCAGCCTGACTACTTCCTACTGGGCTTCCCATGTCAACCTCTCCTCCTTCCCTGCTGATTTCCATGTCCTCTCCTGTCCCCACTGTTATCGATTTAGAGCCCCCATTCCCTTCGACCCTGATAGTGATGCCCCTCCCATCCTTCCCCCTTTCCGTAGCTTTCTCTCCCTCAGTCACTCCCCTCCTTCCTTACTAGCCCCCTTCAACCCTTTCGTCCTCGCTACCACTTCCCCACCTGTTGCCATCCCTCTCATGCCCCGGTTGTCCTCCCATCCTTCAGTATGTTCTTGCTCCCCCTCTCTGTCCCATAGTAGAAGCTCAAATCTATTCTTAGTCGATACCCCTCCTACATCTCTTCCCCCTATTGGTTCCCCCCTCCTACTTGTTCCTCTCTGTGCCCCCCCCAGGTCCCACCATTGGTCCCCCCACCTGCAGCCATCTGCCTTCTCCCTGGTACTCCTCGTGGTCTCTTCCTCCCCTGTCAGGAGGCCCCCCTCGCCTTGGGCACCCCCTCCCTTCTTCTCTCTTTTCTGCTAGTGCCTCTGATACTAGGGTCAGTTTCAGTTCCTAGTTGTTCTTCCCCCGTCCCCCCTTGCCATCCCCTACCCCCCACTAGGATGCCTACCACCTCATCTGCCCTGCCACTTAGACTCCTCCCTAACCTCCACAGTTCCTCCCTCAAACTAGACAGTTGTCTACAGACTCCCCCATAGGGCTGAGCTTTTATTTTTCCAGGGGCTCAACAAATGGCTGGGAGCTGGGAGCTGGGGCTGGGGGCTGTCAAGGCCCCCAGAAGCTCTGAAGTATTTGGCATTCTGTGTTGCATTTTGAGGGTTTTACTGAAGAAATAGCACAATATAAAACAAGCATCAATGAAATCATAGCACAGTACCCAAATAAGACCATATTTTCTTCTCTGATTACATTATAGGGGTGTTTCTGGTAACTTTAGCTCTACAACTAGCAAAAGCCCAAATGATGCATTTTTCAATCACAGCAAGATGTCTCTAGCTTGCAGTCTCCAGTCCAACCCCCACTCAAGCAATACCACAGTAAAATTCAGGGAATTAAACAGATACAATACACAGCATGAGAAATAAAATGTTAGGAATTCTAACTTTGTAGTGAGTTTATGCTAACAGTTTACTCCCCACATGGCATTAGAAAGCCAAGCCTTGATTTGCAGTTACACCCGTTTGCTTTACCAAATCAATTTGCTTTATAACCTTATCACTCAGCCTAACTGCAAGTGCTTTTCAATAACTTAAGGTCTCTTTCCACTAAAAATTAATACTGATAGTGTTAGCAACATTTAAGAAAACATGATTTTTGTGTAGCCAGTCACCCAACGGTTTAAATTTAGCTGACACAGAACAACAACTCAATGATTGCATGAAAGGGAAAGAGGAAATTGTTTAACCAAGAAAGACACATTAAGCTGAAGCTTATTTCCGGGTACAACCTGGGAGCACAACAAAGTTTAAGTGACTTGCTTAGGGAAGAGTCATACAGTATGCAGGTCAGGTGTGGGCTGTAGGATTCAGTCCCACATCTCCATGTTTGCAGCCCAGTGTCCTTAACCACTACACTGTACTGCCTCTTGCATGACAAATAGTAATACAACACAGTACGAACATACGAAATTTGCCAGCAGATAAAGGCCTAGAGGTCTATCAAGTCTACTCGAATGTGCAGCTAGCACCCCTTATTCTGCAGCTGCCTCTCCCTTCCACCCTTCCCCTTCATTAACCCTCCCCCTTGTCCTGTCCCATCTCCTTTTGAAGCAGTCCACTGTTCTACTGGATACCACTTCTGCAGGTAACGCATTCCACCCAACCACCACCCTCTCTGTAAAAAAGTGTCTCCTCATCTCCCTCCTGAATCTTCCTCCCTCCAGTCTCATATCATGGCCCCTGGTGGCCCTCCCCTTCCTTACTTTGAACAGCCCCTCTGTACCCATCTTGTTTATTCCTTTCATGTATTTAAGGGTTTCAATCATGTCACCCTTGTCCCTCCTCTCCTCCAGTGAGTACATGTTCAACTCCTTCAACCTCCTCTCGTATGATAAGTCCCCCAGCCCCTTGATCATCTTTGCTGCCCTGCGCTTTACCCCCTCCAGTAACTTAATGTCCCTCTTCAGATACGGGTGCCAGTACTGCATGCAGTACTCCAGGTGTGGTCTAACTAGTGACCTTAACAGTGGCAGAATCACCTCCTCCCTCCTCGAGGATATACCCCTTGCAGTACAACCCAGCATTTTGCTGGCCTTTTCAGCTGCCTTTCTACATTGTGCCGAGTTGTTCATTGACCTTGTAATGAGTACACCCAGATCCTTCCCCTCCTCTGTCTAGGCTAGTTGCACTCCCCCCAGCTGGTAACTCCTCCTTGGGTTCTTCATCCCAAAATGCAGCATCTTGCACTTTTTGGCATTAAACCCCAGTTGCCAGGTGTCTGACCAGGTTTCAAGCTTTGCCAGATCATCCTGCAATCCCTGCCATCCCCCTAGGTCATCCACCACCGCTGCCTACCTTGGTATCATCAGCAAACAGACTGATCTTGCTCTTGATGTCCCATGATATGTCTGCAATGAATATCCCAAACAACACTGGTCCCAACACCGAGCCCTGTGGAACACCGCTTGTCACTGCCCTTGAGTGTGAGAGCTCCCCACCCACCACCACCCTCTGTTGCCTTCCCTGAAGCCAGTTTCCTACCCATCTCACCAGCTTTGCACCCACCCCTGTGCCTACTAACTTCATTCCCAGCCTTCCATGCAGCACAGAGTTGAATGTCTTACTGAAGTCCAGATACAGGACATCCACTGCATGGCCCTGTCCAGTTGCCTAGTTACCCAGTCTTAGAAAATGGGCTTCTTACTTGCTGCAATCTGATTGGTCAGTACCCTCAAGATAGGGGTACATTAAGTTTCAATAGATGACCAGCAAGTAAGAAGTACCAGCCTATACTGCCCCTTAACCACTCTAGTATCCTAGTACCCACCTCGGCCCTAATTGGCCAAAATACTTTAGCTTCCATTTCAAATTAACGCCCATTTTTTCTACTCGCTAGCGAGACATCCTGCCCCACCCTCCTCAATTCAGTGCCACCTGCCACATGAACCCAGACCTGGCCACATCCAGAAAGTATCACAATTAAAAATAATTTTTTAAATAAAACTCAAGCTCGTCCGTCTCCACATCACCGCAGTCATCAACGAGTAATTCAAAAACTGTAGCCACAATACTACATAAAGCTGCCTCTTCCGCATGCCAACAGAAAACGCTCCATTTTAAAATAAAAAAATCTAACATTATGGAACTCATCGCACTGCTGACTCTCCGCTCACTTCTTCTTAGCTTCTCCGGTCCCGGTATCGCAACCACACCAGCAGAGCCCCGACACAAACTGCACACCAACCCCCAACCCCCACGGACTCTCCAAGCTCCTCTTACTCCGATATCGCAACAACGTAGACTCCCACATAAACTGCACACCAACCCCCCCACGGAATCTGCAATAGGACAAAAATCCATACTGGAGGAGGAACTACTTTACTAAAAAATGACTACAAAACTTTAAACAATTTTTTTTTTTTTTATGAAACTTTTTTTCTTTTGCAGTGCCCATTTTCTAAACGCAATAATGCCCTCCAGGGTGTGCTGTCTGTTGTCCTGTAGTTCTTTGGCCTCTAGGAGGGCCACCAGCCTCTCCTTCAGGATAGTCTCCATTACCTACCCACGATGGATGTGGAGGCTCACTGGTCTGTAGTTTCCTGGTTCATCCTTGGGGCCACTCTTGTGGAGGGCACCAAATGAGCCATCCTCCAGTCCTGAGGTACACACCCTAATGTAGTGGAGGTATTAAATAGGTCTGCCAAAGGTCCTGCAAGGACCTCTGCCAGCTCCTTCAGTACCCTGGGGTGGATGCCATCTGGGCCTGGTGCTTTGTCCACCCTCAGTGCCTTCAAACCCTCTCAAACTCTGCCCTCCATGATTTCCCCATCTGTCACCCCTTCCCTCCGTTTCTGCCATTTCTCCCACCTTGGGTGTCACCCCCTCTTTTCTTTAGTAAATACTGAGCAGAAGTACTCATTTAGTGCTTCTGCATTAAGCAGAATTATACATTTGTTTCTGTTAGGTCAAACCTTTCAATAAATGAACCAGAAAAAAAAAACAGCAACCCCTTTTTTGATCCCTGTGTAACTTCAAACTTTATCTTGGCTAGATCTGTGTGGACTAATCCCAACTTTACCTCCTGAGAATGATTTAGCAGATAACAACAATGCACTGATTTTTTTTTCATTGGTGGAGATAATACAAGAGGGAAAAAGTCTGGGCCGAAGGAAGTTGGTTAGCAACGAGGGTCAATATATTTGTTAAGCCAAAATATCCAGTTCATGTAAACATAGCCACTGCATTGTCCAGTCCTAATAGCTGTCTTTGGAATACAGCAGCATAGTCAAGGAAGCATTAATTGTTCAGCTGAACATGTTCTATAAATATCAGACAGTACCAATAAAGGACTGTACTGCTGAAACCATGACTCACCTAATTCATAAACCAGGAGCATTTTTATGGTAGATTATAGCTACAGATCAAGTAAGGTACGTTGAGTTTGGGGTGATTTGGGGATCACAAAGTCAAGATCCACCACCAGTATCTTCACCTCTGGACCCCAAAACCTGAATTCTGAACCAATGGGCCAGTCAGACTCAGGCTCAGCAATGCATAATCTCAACTGAATCCCTGGACCCCAACCCCCAGTCTCCTCCTCCTCACTAAATGTGGGATGGGAGTGGGACTGCACCTTAGAAAATAATTTTCTACAGTTGCTGACTTCTGAGAATGGCAGAAAAAAAGAAACGGTCAGCAACTGTAGAAAATGAAATGCCTCAAAGCATCGAACACACACAGATGATAGAATCCACTCAAATATTGTGCACTCCATGGTGGGGACATGGTCTTACAATAAAACAAGCTGGATGAGTCTATATGCAAAAATCAAAAACCATAGTGCAAACACAACTGGGATAACCATCCGTGATAAGATGCTCCTGCTGCTAGTTCAGGAGAAAAGAAGGGGATGGGTGAAATCCAGAATGCTGAAACCACAATGGCTGGAAGTGCAACTGTGCAAGTTGTTCAACCAACTAAAAAAGTGAATGTCTGGAACAGGCACACACTGCATTCTTTGTTCTGTTCCATCCACATAAATGGCCATTCCAGATTGTCATTCTTTCTGGTTGTTCAAGTCCCACCACTGCAGATTTTACCCTCAATGAGAAAATAATACATTTTGCACTTGTTCCAACTGCCATCAAGCAGTCATTCTGATTTTTAATGGTTCTTCTGGCTGTCCCGGTTCTAGCATTTTGGATACCCTCCAGTTCCAATTTATTTCAAATGACCTAACATTTCATGCCAACTGCTTGATGCTTCATCAGATTCAGAGCACCTCTGAATGAAATACCTAGCAATTGGTGTGAAAAACATAACATTAGTTAGGTCAAAATACAATAATGCTGCTGCATTGGTCTGTCTGAGCTCCTATGGATAGGAAGTGAGCACACAGAACAGGCAGCCCCCTCAACTACATTGTTTGTTTTCAATCATAGTCATTTTTCTTCAAGTGACACACGCACCCACCCACCGCTGTGCCAGGCCCAGACTGCCAGTGAATCTGATATGTGCCTTTTTTTTTCTCTGTTACTCCCAGACTGTCAAGACAGTGAAAATATTACTTATTACCTTGTCCTTACTGCCTGTTTCTTGATTGCAAGCTGTGCTGCTGGTTCCTTCCCAGCTCTAACTTTCTCCTACAGCCACACCACCGGACTTTCATCCTTTTAGTCGAATGAGTACTGACTGGTGAGGTGGGTGATGACTCTGGCTCTGCGCTCCTTGCCACATGCCACATGGCCCCGAACCCAGCACCAGTTATTCGAGGCAGTTGGTCAGCCCCACATAGTCGACCACTCGACCCACCCGATGACCATCTAATCAAATTATTTAATGGTTGGGAATGGCTCCCGAGTCCCGGCGTCTCCACCCTCATACACAGCAAGGCCATGCCCTGCTGCCTGCTACCACCTACCAAATCTTACTTCAGTTCTTCTCCACCCGGCTGCAGGGTCCTGCCACTGCCACCATCAGTCATCTGGCAAAATGAAACCACCAATGTTGGCTGCCGTCTGCCAAGGGGGATTAAAATGGTGGATCCACTGAATTCAGACTGGCGTCAAACAGCACACAGTGTCAGAGGTGCAACAGCGCATGTGTATTTCACACTGATGAACTGGCATGACTGGAACTGGATTGGATTGGATTGCTCCACCAACCCTCCACCAATGGCACTGCGCAGAAAAATTAAAAAAAAACAGGGTGTATGAATAATTAATGATACTGGCTCATCATGATGATGGGATGGTACTGCTGTTTCTGGCAGTGAAGTCAGCTCACCCCCTTCTCACTGGAAAGGTTCCTGAGGGTGGCAGCACTGACAGTAAAGTTAAAAACAGGAATAAAAAAAATTATGATGGGATGGCTTCCTGGGGGGCTTCAGACCCTCAGCCCCCCCAGAGTCGGTGCATAAACACCCCCCTTCCTCCAAGCCCAGTCCAGGATCATGGCAGACCCACACCCTGTACATCCCACCACCCTTCCAAAGGTGCCCACCCTATTGACATGCGGAACCTGCCAAATTTTGGCCACCATCTTATGTTACGGGCTCTTACTCCCAGTTTCTGTACCCTACTACAAATGTTGGGCCCCTAGTTACTCAAATTCTTGTTCCCCCCACACTACTCCCTCTACTGCCCTGTGGTCGACCGGGTTAATTCAGTCTCAAATCTCATCCATTAAATACTGTATTACTGTAGCAATCCTAAAGCCTTCTTGTCCGTTTTTCACCCCTCAGCTACCATACTTTTTGCCCATACCATTCCATACCCTGCAGCCAGTGAGAGGCATCGAGGTGTGCCTTGGACTCTTCGGCCCCAAAGTTCACCCCATTCTCCTATACAGCACCCATCTCACCATATTTTTATTTATTTTATTTATTTAGTTTTTGTTGACCGGGTGAGTGCACTAGACAAATCCTGCCTATTTTCAGGCACGACCCAGGGGAGGGGGACACAGATGAATGCCAACTGACTTTAAACCAGATTAAGCTGTTGGTGGTATTTTTAGTGAATGAGGGAAATTTGGCCAGGACACCGGGGAACTTCCCCTACTCTTTTCGAGAAGTGCCATGGGATCTTTAACATCCACCTGAACTACTACCAATCCAGGCAGATGGGACCTCGGTTTAACGTCTCATCCGAAAGACAGCACATCAGAAGTGCAGCACACCTCTCATGCTGCACTACAGTGTTAGTACTGGGATATTAACCCAAGTGCCAGATGTGGGAACTGAACCCACAGCCCTCTGATTTCCTGGTCTGAGAGGCAAATGTGCTACCTACTGAGCCACTGACACTGCAAAACCTGATGGAATGGGGTGAGCATAAGGGCCAAAGACCCCAAGGCACACCGTGACACTTGTCGGTGTCTGCAGGGGAGGGTGTGGTGAAATGGCATGGCCGTTATGCCTGACAACCCAAAGGCACACCCCAATGCCTGTCAGTCTCTGCAGGGTGGTGGCAAGGTTGGCTTCAGTTCAATACTTCACTGCCATTCCTATTATCCAGCTCTCTAACTCCTGCACTACCAATGCCAATGCCAGCAAGACAACATTCGACATTGACAAATTCTTGTTTTGACTGGTACAAGTCATGCAGAGGGCATAATCCTACAAAAATGACATCAATTGATCATAAAATGGGCATATGCTGATTGCAACATTTCACAAGAATCCTATTATAAAATATCTGTTTAAAAAAATGGACTGCACATGCAAGAAAATGGGATTTTCTTTTATTAATAATTTAAAATCTACTAATGTCTGAACAATGCCACATTGCAAAGAATCATCCTTGGGCTATTCTGTAATGAACCTAAAAGTTTTATATTTCAACTCTCAGCCATTTGTGTACTACCGGTGTGGACAAACAGATTGTAAAGCCTATATTTGTAGTGTCTTTTGATCTTTAAGAACTTTCAAACTACCCAACTGACCGTCACCAAATTAGCAGGATCCAGACACCCTTGAGCTAATAATGTGTACTCTGAAGTTTAGATTATTCTGTCCAGGAATGGTAACAGTATTAAGGTATAAACATTCGAGTTCAACATAAACATGTGTACTCAACACCTAACTATACTGGCACTAGTGTCCCACTATAAATAATATGATACTGGAAAGTTTCCTCTTAGCCAATCCAAATGCAGAGTTACCGTCCTTTAATTCTTTAATAACTGGGGACAGGAGACTAAATAATAGGACAGTGGCTCTGCATTCTGATTGGCTGCTTAGTGTAGCATTTAGCCAATCAGACAGCAAGCCTAGTCTGCACTCCCACTTCAACATGCAGCAGCCAATCAGAGATGTCCAGTAACACTACAGTGTGTCTGTATGAAACAGTTCCTGGTTTCTAACAGACATTCTGTAGCACCACAGAGGCCATTTCAAAATATGTTCTCTTTTATAGTATAATGGTGATAACATCCATAGTGGTCTGGGTTTCCTCAGTAATAATGAGACCAGGGGGGTTAATAAACACTGCAGCTATCAGTTTCAGTGTTTATTACCCCTGGTCTGGTTATTACTTCATAAACTCAGCCCACTATGACGTTATCACTATATTAATTGCAGCAAACATACAGGAGAATGAAAAAAAAAGTCCCTGAAATCTTGGTAAATGGGTGGTGAAGTGTTCCTCAGGGTTTGCCTAATCATGCGACCTAGTTTTGGCATTAGACTGATATCAGCACCCTTTATGCAGTTATTGCCGTACTGCTGTTTTATTTTGTCTGACAAGACAGTACTGATATTAGGATATTGTCTACACTGCATCGCATGATCATTCAGACCTCAAGGGACAACACACCACTGATTTGTTGAAGTTTCAGGGACATTTTACTCATATTTTTCATTTCCCTCCTTAATCCACTTTGTGCTTCAACAGAAATAGCTACATTAATACATTTTTTGGGGGGGGGGGTTGTTTGCAATTCGTGGTTACACTTTATTTTTAGTTTTTTAAGTGTCTGTTTCAATGTAATCATTAATTACATGCAACAGGATAATTACACTGTAATATTTTTATTTATTTATGTTTCACCAGGAGGGCACACTGAACAACAAGTTGCTCGTCTCACGGTGTGACCTGGAGGGAAGGGCTTCATAGGGGTGTGAAGGATGATCAGCTACAATAGTATGTGGGTAGTACAAAGAATACAACATCGTAAGATCATGCAACAGTTGGAACACAAGGTATTGCACAATAAACAGTAGTGAAACATTGGGTAAATTACATGTCCAAAATCGTACAAAAGAACATATAAACGTGCTAAACAGCAATAATGCAACAGAACCATTACAGTGCATGAGTGTACCAAGAACAAGCTCAAGGTAGTACACAAGTGCTGTTTGAGTAAAAAGGAGGGGATAGGTTGTGCAGACAGGTGACCTAAAAGGGAAGGTGGAGAAGAGAGGGGGACTAGCTAGCCACCCTGTCTTCCCCTGGAGACTGAACTGCCACTCGGACTTGGTGGTAAGTAACTGAAAACAACAAAATCAAGTATCTAGAAATAAAACTAAACTTTACCTGCTGACAGAAAGAAATGAATAAAAAAAAAAAGTGTACATAAATAAATAGAGGTGACCGCGCACTCAAACCTGACCACACCGCAGCCGCACAGGAACATCTTTTATTTTATATAATTGCTGTAGTGAAAAAGGAAAACCCAGTAATTGTATAAAATAAAATATGGGGTGGTGTGTTTAAGCTTGAAGTTTACACATGCCCTCGGTGTTAGATGCTTTCACAAACTCCTTGAGCTTCACTGTCAGGGTTTATGTAGCATCTAACACCTCGGGTGTGTGTGCAAACTTCTCATTACACACTCCACCCCATACTTTATTCCATATGAAAATGGAGGCCAGGATGGGGAGAACTCCATAAGGACAGAGTAAAGAAATGTAGAAATATCAGGGCAGGCTCGGACTCCCAGTCTTTTTCTGTCCTAAACCATTTTTGTATATCATACGTACGTAACTTCAGTGTTTAATTTTATCACATTGTCACTAAAACATTAGTAAAACACTTGTAAATTAGAAGCCTCTTGTAATGGTTGCCATCTCCTGAGGGTGTGCGGCTGACAGCCAGCTGCAGCTTGCTCTCCTCCCATAAGTACGACAGTTTGTCTCCTTTAATATGAAGAGGACCCAGGCTGTGCTCGGTTAATTTTCCCCTCATACCAACACGGGGCATCACCAGAAGGCTTGCTGGGGCCCGCCTGCCTGCACTATTTCATACACTGCTGTGCAGGAAATTGCAGGAAATTTAGAAGTGTCACACTGCATTTCAGAGGAAACACTGGCATTGGCAGGAGGCCTAGGCATTCTGTAAACAGAGCACAGCAGAATGGAAATGCTGGATCACGTTAACCCTTGCCTTCCCAGAACAGAATGAAGAAGAAAACCTAGACTGTTACCAGGAATGAACAAGCAATCATGACACTGGTCATGGACATTAAAGTTATTTTATTAATGCTTACTAAACTCCCATCCAATAGTCCTATGTACACATATTTCTTATGCTCACTCCCACCCTATAGTCCTAAGTACCCATATTTCATAACCTGCACCTACCCTATAATACCTACATTACTTTAAATAACCTACTCCCACCCTATAATCCTTAGCACCCTCATTTCTTAACCTGCACCCTCTCTATAGAAGTTGGGAGACCAGGATTAGAACACTGGTCTCCATTGCTACTGGCCGAGCTGCTCCACGCCCCAGCCCTCCACACCACAGGACCATGAACAGTGACCAGGGGAGTGCTTACAGCAAGCGCTGTAAAACTCCACTCACTGTCTGTGTGAGCGCTTACCCAACTAGTGCCCTATAGTGCGGCGCTATTCTAGTAGCGCTCATTTGATGGGGTACCCTCTATAGTCCTACCTGCCCACATTTTTTATCCTGCTGCTGCTATAGTCTCAGGTATCTATGGTTTTTAATCACTTCCGCATTGCAGTCTTAACTACCCATATGTCTTATGTCACTCCCACCCTATAGTTCTATGTAACCAAATTTCTTACCCCACTCCATATTACAATTGCCCTATATTTCATACCTGCTCCCACCGTAGGTCCCAGGTGCCCATATGTCTTACCCTGCCTCCATCCTATAGTCATTAATATTCACATTTTGGCCCACTTCCACCCTCTAGTTCTAAGTATCCATATATATTAGCCTACTCCCAACCTACAGACCTAAGTGCCCACGTGTCTTACTCCACTCCCATCCTTTAGTCCTAGGTAGCAACATTCCTTATCGTACTCTCACCCTATAGTCCTAAGTACCCACAATTCGTACCCCGCTCCCACCTTATTGTCCTAAGTACCTACATTTCTTACTCCACTCTCAACGTATTGTTCTAAGTACCCACAGTTCTTACCCCACCTCAACCTATAATCCTAAGTACCCACATTGACCCCACTCCCACCCAATGTCTGAATTATCAACATTTCTGCTGGTGTATAATCTTTTTGAACAGGGCTCTGTACAGGTTTCAGGCTGGAGACTGATTTCTAATACCCAGTCTTTTGTGCCTGATTTGGGACTGGCCAAAAGGAACAGCAGTCGAGCAGGCTCAGACTGACATTACTGCTGAGAGAGCCCTCTGAATTTCACCACTGATGTGCAATAACACATTTGTAAGTGTAATACTAAGGGTCATACTGTGGAGACAGAGAGGATGAGCTGAAAAGGCACTGAAGTCAATTTGAACATCTCCCCCACTAGTTCAGTGGTGATACCATAAATTCTCAGTTTCCGTTACTTACCTATCAATATGATTTTTGAATTCTAGTTTAATTTTACTTATCACCACTGGCAGAGGAAGAAAATTCTATATTCCAATTGCTCTTTGGGTAAAAAATTATTTTTATTTCTCTGATTTAAAGGATTTTCATTTAATCTGAAGGGGTGCCCACACGTTCCTGCTAAATCCAGTTTGAAATCTAAGTGCAACTAATGCATGAAGTATGGATCACTGATAATGTCATAAATGAAAAGAAAATCATCCCATATTCTTCCTGTGTGTAGTGACATAAAGTTGGGTTTGTCTAATCGGGACTCATAAGGGAGATTTTGAAAACCTTCTGTCAACTTTTTTGCCCTCCTTTGAACTTTCTAAGTAAGCATTAATCCATGACAAAGGAGGGCTCTTCTAGGGAATTAATGCCTGGTTGGGGGCACGAGGCCACAGACTAAGTGCCTCCAACTACCAACCAGGCATTAATTCCCTAGCAGAGCCCAACTTTGGAGTAGATTAATGCACCTGTAGCATGGCAAGTGCAAGGGGACTTATGTTATAAGTGAATTACATGTGGGACATAAATGAACAGCAAGTCACAGTATTGCTTGCTACAATATTATGTGCTGTTCAACTGTGTACTTTTGAACAGCTATAAATGTCCGACCGGGCGCGTGCACATTCACCACTCAATATGTATTTATATTGTGACTGCTGTTTTTTGATATGTATCAATGTGATGTTTTCCACAAATTTAAACATAAACATAACAAAATTACTTACCTCTCTTTTTAAATACACTGCTCTGGTCACTCGTTTCCTTCGTTTGCGGCTGTGATTCAGGAATGCATTCTGGGGGAAGTATGAATATTTACATATCTGACATCTCACTTGCTTATTCATGCCAATGCATGCAAATATTTGTACTGTGCCCAGAATGCATTATTCAGTACAAAGATAAAGCGGTGAGCCGAGGTCAAACAAGACACAGCAGTGAACAGAGGGTTGATCATCTCCCTGTGTACCATGATCTCCAGAACAAAAATGGAGCATGACATGGAGAAAGACATGGAGTGAGTATTGCCTGTTTCTCTGTCTATGTCTCTTGCTGTGGACGGCAACATCTTGCATGTCTGATGCACTATTCGGAAAACTCCCCGATGTCCATTGGGCGGCCGGGTAAGTGGAAAAGAAAAAAAAACATGGAGAACAGTGGACGGAGCTTTGATCTGCTCTGTCTCCACCATGATCAATATGGGCTTGTTGGGGCCGGGTAATATTTTCTTTTGAGCACTCCTGACTGCGCTATCAGGCATTGTGGCTGAGAACAATAGTACATTCTGAAGCAGGCATTACAGTTTGTACCATGTGTTGTCTTTGCACCAATCTAGTTTTTCTTTGGACATAACATTTCTTGGCATGTTACAAAGTTTTTTTAATATCATTTCACTTGTAAGGAGCCCAAAATTGTGACCCATAATCTAAATGTGTTTGCTTGTACACAGTGTGCAATGGTGTGATAACTTCACGACTTCTACTATGGATGCAATGTCTTGTAGACCATAAAACTCTGTTGGCTTTAGCCACTGCTTCAAAACATTGTTTGTTAGAACTAAATGTGCTGTTTAAATGGATTCCATCTTTACTGCCATGTGTAAATGTAGTGCATTTATATGCACAGTATTTATAGTAAATGTATATATGGTATTGGTCAAACTACGAAGACTGAACTTGCTGTATAGCATTTTCTATTACTATGTTCTCTGTCTGTCCACTTTCTTTCCCTGAGGACTTAATGTATTTCTTTCTTATTTGCTCGGTACTTTCCTTTTCTTTACTGAACTTCCTTTCTGTCTTCCGTCTCCTGTCTGTGGATCCCAAAAGTAATGGCTCTGGGAATCAGGACTGTATTTCTCACGTGATAGAGACCATCCCGTGGGAGCCCAATCTGGCAACTCCGGCATGAATGCTGTTGGAAAATATGATATCCAGAATTGATGATGCAATTATAATCTACATTATTTCTAATACACTGAAGTAATTCTAGCCTTTAATAATGGTGCAGTTCTTAAGAAATGTGAAATCCCTGGCTAAAAGGGTACTGTATCCCAGTAAGTCCTCCCATTGCATCTGTGGCAAGGCCACACCTGGCAAATAATGACATTTGTTTCCTTATTCTTACAATTTGATTTATTTGCTTCAGTGCTTGTGTATGGAGGCGCACTGCATGTTTGCCGTACAGACTGCTCCTTGCCCGCTGCATGTACTTCTTTGCTTTTAGATGCACTCCAAATTCTGTCACTGCAAAAGGAAAAGGTGAGGAAATGAGGCTTCATCCATTTTTCACACCTTCCCTTAATTCCTGGGCCCACTGCCTGTCCTTGTCAATTAGTAGTCTGTTCCTCTAGACGGCAGGGCCATTTACTGACACCTGCTGGGACTGACTGGAATGACACTGCAGGAACACCCATGTTGAGTGCCAACTGTATAATTAAACAGCGGCTAGAATTGGAGCGTTCTGATTGCCTGGCATGCGTTCTAAAAGGCCACATTAATGACCGGAATCCCTCTTAAATAACCAATTAGAAAGTGAACCATAAAACATTAATAAAAAATATATAAATATAATTGTTAATACTAATGCTGAAAGGCTAGAAGAAGGCCAGGATACCCATCTAAACTACCCTCTCCACTTCAGTGGTAGAGTAATAATTCCCTTTCTGACATGTATTGATCAAGGAAGTGCATGAAGCCATTTTTATTTTCACTGTTTGTAGGTGATGTTGGGAGAGTGTTCCACAAGTTTACAATTCTCTGACTGTAATAGCATTTGCATGTGTCACTTCTGAACATTTTTGCCCTTTATTTGCTTACTATGTCCCCACAGATTGTGATTGATGATATTCATTTCAAAATCCATATATTCCACAAGGTCTGGGTCCCTGATATTATCATGCATACACAGGATAATCACCCCGGATTCTCCTAGTTTCCAAACACTGCATATTTCCTCATATGTTTTGTCCTTTAGCCTCCAAACAGATTTTACAAATCTTCTCAGTACTTTTTCTGATTTTTCTATGTCCCCTTTTTGTATGACGACCAAAACTTAGAGGCATGGTCCACGCGTGGTCTTATGTAAGTTCTATGTGGTCCACCCCAAATGTTGTTGTTTCTAGTTTTTACTGCTTCCTTGATGTTGTATGGTATGTTGTTAGCTTTTTGACAGTAGCGTTATAATGCATGCCCAAACCGAGGTCCTTCTCTACAACTCCTAGATAATGTTCCAAGGTTCTACTCTCAATCTTAGTATTACTCAGATGGTATTCTGTCATGTTGTTATTGGAACCAATATAAATTATGATACATTTTGAGTCATCAGAATGCATACCCCATGTTTTAGACCAATTGTATAATGTGTTTAGATGTTTCTGAAGTATTTTCTGATGTTCTGGGGTCACAGTGTTTCCAATTTTAGTATCATCTGCGTATCATACTTAAGCAATAAGGCATGACAGGGGGAGCCTTATGGTGGGATAATGGCCCACCTCAGGTGAGTTGAAACATGAGGCGAATCTAAGTGTTTCCACCATTCAAGAAGGGCTGTTAGCCTACCATAATGCACTCCCTGGAGTGCCTTATTGTGATTATGAAATGGGTCCTTTTTAGTAAATTGGATGTATTTTTTATATATATTTTTGTTGAGCTACTTTCATCTGGTCTGTTGTGCTGGGATAACGGCCCAACTGAAAGTACCTCTTGGCCAGTCACGAGCCAGCATTCTTTCTATCCTTTTCATATTGACCAATATTCTATTCCTGTATCTATATGTAGTGCCCCTAAGTTGGGGGCACAACAGAAAATAAAAAGTATAAAGGTGCCCAGCCCTGTAAGGTGCCCTAATGCAGTACAGAGGTGCCTCAGAAATGCCTAGGTACCCAAACAGAAACACAAAATTGTGTAAATAGAGCCAGAAATACCAAGCTAATGCCGCTATGCCAGCACATGGCAAAAAGTAAACACTGTACCCAAGATAGATTGTTGTGCTGAGCTGCACATGCCCAGCATTTCAGTACCAGAACCAGAACATAGAGGATAATGCCTGATGTACAGGTGATAACCATGGTCTAATCACCTCGAGTGGTTGCTAGGGCATTGTACCTGCTGTAGTTCTTGGGGAAATAGGAATACTGTGTGTATAAAAAAATATAGGAAAAGTGTGTAACTGGTGTAAGCTTAAGTGAAACAGCCCCTCTGGGAAAGTGTGTCTTGGCTCCAGACAGTTTTTGGGTGCCAACTGAATATACATCCCTTTTTGTTTTGCAGATTTGGATACCTGCTGTGCTTGTAGGCCCTTGTCTGCAGCATCACTTAAATTCAGCATGTTTTCTCCATTTCCCTAGCTGAGGAAATCCTTCCAGGGGCTCCCTGCTCTCAAGCCGAGGGGGACTCGGCCAGTGGGCGGTCGGCGCCGTCTTAGCAGCCGCTCGGGACCACAACTCCGGACTCCTGTCTGCCTAAGGTACGACAAAAGCCGCAACTTTTACGCCCACCCTCTCTCTGTTCATTATTATATAGACTTCTTCCCACCCCTTCCTTTTCCACGCCCATTTCTCGACATCACTCAGTAAATTGTTATTCCTCCCCCTATCTCCACCTTAGGCATCCTCTAGCCAAACTGTTCAGCCATTTCTGGGAACTGTAACTTCTGCCCCTCTTTTAAATACTTCTATCTACCCCCATATCTTTTTTTCCATACTAGCCATATTCTGTGGACCTTCATCTATAGAACCATCACCTCTAGGTGACTTCTCCCTCTCCCCTACCTGGAGACACCCTGTGTCCGATTACATATCTGAGTCCACTCATGGGGCGAAGGCTGTGGCAGCTCACCCAGTTCCTTATCCTCATCTCACCAGCTGGACGATATCTGCTTCCTCATGCAACCACGGAAGAGGAACTGAACACTATGCCACATTGGAAGGTGTGCAACAGAAATGACCTATGTGCCACCAACTCCCTGCAGATTCAATCAAACATTCGACATTCCACCTATGGTGGGACATGAACTGAACTATCCACAGAGCACTCACCACCAACTCTTAGCAAAACTGCCCACCCAATCAAAGCAACAGAACAAAAGGGAAAACAGGGAGGAGGAGAAGAAGCACTGTGGGTAAATTTGGAGACCGGCAATGGCACCACAATCCGCACAGGGGTTGTATACAGACCCCCTTCTCAGGGGGAGGAAATGGACAAGGAAATGATAGAAAGTATACTTAGTATGGCGGAAAAAGGGGAGATATTGCTGATGGGTGATCTGAATATGCCAGATGTTAACTGGAGTGCAGTTGCGGTAGCCACTTCCAAGAGTGGGGTTATTCTAGATGCCCTACAGGGTGCATGCCTTAGACAACTAGTATTGTAGCCCACTCGAGAGGGAGCAATCTTAGACCTGGTTCTCTCAAATGGAGATGAAGAGAGGATCACAGATGTAGAAGTGGGTAGCCATCTGGGAAATAGCGACCATCGAACAGTATGGTTCACAGTAAACACAGCAATAGAGTCAAGCCATACAAAGGCAAAGGTATTGGACTTTGGAGGGCTGACTTTATAAATGGGTGAGTGCCTAAGGAATGCACTAGCAAATGGGCAGGAAGGAGGGTGGAAGAACAATGGGAATAATAAAACTGCCATCACAGAGGTAACAAGCCTTTGTGTGAAGCAAATAAACAAAACTAAGCGATGTAAGAAACCACTATGGTTCTCAAAGGAAGTGGCAGTGAAGGTTCAAGAGAAAAGAAAGCTTTCAGGAAGTACAAGGAATCACAGAAGGAGCAGGACAGAGAACTGTATCAGTTAAAGCAAAAGAAACTGGGAAGGCAGTCAGAACAGCAAAGGCCCAAACCAAGGAAAAGATAGCCAACTCAGTTAAGAAGGGGGATAAAACCTTTTATAGGTACATCAGGGAGCGAAGGAAGACCAAGGGAGGGATAGTGAGGCTTAATAAAGGGGAGGCAGAGGGTGACTGTGAAAAGGCAGAGATACTAAACAAATATTTTTGCTCAGTATTTACAAAGGAAGAGGGGGAGGTACCTAAAACAAACAGTAGAAACACTCTGGATACAGAAGTTGATACCAGCCCATTTACAGAAGAAAGGGTTCTGAAAGAACTCTTAAAACTGAAGGTGGACAAAGCAATGGGGCCTGATGGGATTCATCCCAGAATTCTAAAAGAACTAAGGGTAGAATTAGTGACACCACTGACTACCCTGTTTAACAAATCATGGGAGGATGGGGTGGTACCCGAGGACTGGAGGAGGGCAGATGTGATTCCCCTTCACAAAGTGGGAGCAAGGCAGAAGCAGGAAACTACAGACCTGTTAGTTTAACCTCAGTGGTAGGGAAAATGATGGAATCACTTCTGAAGGAAAGAATTGTCGAGTATCTAGAGGCCAGAGGGCACAGGACCCAAGGCAGCATGGATTCACAGCAGGAAGGTCATGCCAGACAAATCTGATAGATTTCTTTGACTGGGTGACCAAAGTAGTAGATCAGGGAGGGGCTGTGGACATGGCCTACCTAGACTTTAGCAAGGCATTTGACACAGTCCCACACAAAAGATTAATATACAAGTTAGCTAGCCTGGGAGTGGGTCCCAAGATGACAGCCTGGGTGAAAAATTGGCTGGAGAATAGGACACAGAGAGTAATAGTAAATGGAGTCCACTCTGAAGAAAGGGGGGTTACTAGTGGGGTACCGCAGGGTTCAGTATTAGGACCGGTCCTCTTCAATGTCTTTATAAGCGACATTGCAGAGGGACTGGAAGGAAAAGTATGTCTCTTTGCAGATGACACAAAGATCTGCAACAGAGTTGATGCACAAGGTGGGGTGGAAAGGATGAAAAGGGACTTGGCAAGGTTAGAGGAATGGTCAAATGTATGGCAGCTTAGTTCAATGCTAAGAAGCGCAGGTAATGCACCTGGGAAACAAAAACCCAGGGAAGAGTACACAATGGGGTGAGATACTATCAACAACAAAAATGGAAAGGGACCTGGGGTAGTCATATCAGATGACCTAAAGGTGGGCAAGCAATGAAAGGGCAGCAAAGAGGGCTGGGGGATACTGGGATGCATGGAGAGGCATCACCAGTAGAAAACAGGAAGTTATTATCCTCTGTACAGACAGCTGGTCAGACCCCATCTGGAGTACTGCATGCAGTTCTGGAGACCCAGTCTTCGCAAAGACATAGACAGGATGGAAGCTGTCCAGAGGAGGGCAACTAAAATGGTGCAGGGTCTGCACTGGAAGACATATGAAGAAGACATAGGAGCTTAATATGTATAGCCTCGAGGAAGGAGGGAGAGAGGACATGATAGAAACTTTCAAGTACCTCAAGGAATCAACAAAGTCCAAGAGGGTAGCATATTTCAAAAAGAGGTGTGCAAGAACAAGGGGCACAATTTGAAGATAGAGGCGGCTCAGAGGTAATTTAAGAAGTATTTTTCAAAAGAGGGTTGTGGATGCATGGAGCGGCCTTCCAGAGGAGGTAATGGAGTCAAAAACAGTGGTGGAATTCAAGCATGCATGGGACAGTCATAAGGCAATTCTAGGGGGTGGGGGTAGGAAGAAGTAGGCTGTTGGTTAACTAGGATCTGCAGCTTATCCAGTAGGTAGGGAAATGGGCAGACTGGGTGGGCCAAGCGGTCCTTATCTGCCGTCAAATTCTATGTTTCTATTGTATTTTTCAGTCAGGGCATTACTTTTTGCTGCACTAGGCCATCTAAATGTTAGGAAAAGTGACCCTCCTACCCGCATTGACTACCAACAAAGACTTGCAAAGTCCAGGAATTATAAACTACCTTGCTCTGCCCTCAGAAAGCTTCTGTTACTATTACTTATTTGCTTCGGCAACATAGAGCTTAATTCTGGGCCTCAAGTTGCCATCACATCACCCTCGGAATTAGCAAGGATTAAAAGTATAAGCTTCCTCCATGTCAACATATGTAGTCTGCTAAAAAAGATCACCATGATCCAGGCCTGGATCTATCACACCTCTCCAGATGTCCTAGTGGTCTCTGAAACTTGGCTTAAACTAGCCACAGTGGATAAGGAGGTCAATATCCCCAACTATTTATTATTTAGAACTGATAGGCAATCGAGAGGCAGAGGGGTGGCCATTTATGTTAAGGACAAATATACAGTCTCCTGCCTAGACTCAGTAACCACTGCAAATGAATTTGAGTGCCTATCCCTCAAGCTAGTGATCCTGCAGAACACCTGAATGTGTGTTATAGGGTACTACAGACCCCCTTCTGCTGGCCTTCAACTCCTATCATATCTGGGTGTCACCGTAGGGAATGGATCCCAGGAAACTATTATATTAGGGGACCTTAACTTAGATTGGCTAACCAAGGCTTCCAAACCTCTTTCATCCTTCTGTGATGCTCACGGGCTAACACAAATCATCAACGAATCAACGCATCTGAATAAAAAGAACCCCAGTAATAACTCATTGCTGGATATTATACTAGTGACCAAACCACACCTGTTTTCTTATGCAGGCACTTTTTTCAACGATGCCTGTGATCACTGTTTCATTGCTGGAGTAAGATCAGTCCACAAACATTTATCTTCTTTGAAATTCTCTGTTAAAAGATCGAAGCAGAACTTTGACCCAGATGCTTACAAGGAAGCCCTAAAATACTCCATACAATGGCAGGATTTTTACCTGGCAAAGACAGTACAGTCTGCTTATGACATCCTCAATGATATAATCCTAGGGGCTTTAAATAAACATGCCCCCTTAATAAAAGTCCGTGTAAAAAACAAAACATGCCGATGTTTCTCATCCGAACTAAAATCTGCCCTCTTAGAGAGGGATAATCTTTGGAAAAAAAGCACAAAGATCTAAGACCCCATCGGACTGGCATGCATTTAGAAGGCCAGAAACCTCTGTACCAGGATGACGAGAGATGCAAAAGCTGCTTATTATCGTAGTGAACTCAACTCTGCCACTAAGCACCCTGCAAAATTCTGGAACACTTTCAAAGACCTCTCTGGTCACACACCAGGTAACTCTCTTCCACCTAAGATCATATCTGGCAATAACATCATCACTGACAAAGGGGAAATCCTGGACTCCCACAGCAACCATTTTACAACTGCGGGGTTAGCCTTCGATAACTCTACTGTGAATCTGCTATGCTCCCAGCTGGATACTCATCATACTGAAGCCCGAGTCATGGATACAAAATTTTTTCTACAACCTGCCACCCTGAAACAGGTCGAAGATCTCCTATGTCAGCTGGACATTAAGAAAAGCGTTGGTGCGGACTCCATGGACCCTTACTTTCTGAAGATTGCTTACTTACCACATACTAGATGCACCTATAACACACCTATTCAACCTATCGTTGACCCAAGGAATCCTTCCATCCATCTGGAAAACAGCGCATGTGATACCTCTGTTTAAATCAGGGAATCCATGTGACCTCAGCAATTACAGGCCAATTTCCCTTCTCCCTGTCCTGTCAAAACTATTGGAAAAACTTGTAAGTACACAACTGAGGTCATACTTAGAATCAACGAATCTTCTAAACACTGTCCAATCTGGATTCAGGGCCAAACGTAGCACTATCACAGCTCTTGCAAAAGTGACCAATGACTGGCAGCAAGAACTGGACAAAAAAAAGTGAAAAGTGGAAAGTGTAATCCCTCGTTGTGGGGTGGAAAAGTCTCCACAACTCTGAAAGCCCCTGATCTGAGACCAATTGGAGGTGGGCTTTCCCACTTCTAATGTATGTTTCTTTGCCTGTATCGTTCCTGTCTAGAGATGAAACCAAAGTCAGATTAAAGTCTCCAACAAGAAGGGGACAGTCCGGGGGAGTAAACTCCAGGATTACCTGAGCAAGATTATGGAAAAACTGGGGATTATCTTCATTGGGGGCATAAATATTCCATAACGTAAGTGTCCTTGTGGGAGTTTGGTAGGTAGCAATGTCCCATCTACCATCCTTATCTGAAAGTGTCTGCACTAAAGTCCAGGGGAAAGATTTATGCAAAAGAATTAAGATACTGTGTTTCCGGGTAGGAGCATTAGAGTGCACCTGGTGGCCCACCCAATCCTCAGTCATACGAGTATGGTCGTCCCCAGACAATTTGGTTTCCTGTAGAAAGGTGACTCTGCATTATAAATGTTTTAGATGTGACAGGACTTTCTTGCCCTTCACTGGGGAATTTAGTCCTCTGACATTCCAAGTGTGGAACACCATGTCCGTCATTTTGATCTAGTGGTTACCCGGGGAATTAGAGAAGTTCAGTAATGGGTACCTGGGAGCCCCTCTTCTTATATTGGACCAAAAAAACAGGAGTACACACACACAGTTCCCCAGCTACGCTATCCGTCACCTAGTGGACTGAAATAGAGATCAACAGTTGTCTTGTTAAGAACAGGGCTCCTGAGTCCACTATCTATATCTACCAAACTAAACTACTTAACTTATCTAACAAAACTCACTAATAAACATGAAGGGACTAAACCGGCTGGAGCCCCAACCAATGGTATGTCCAATCGTGTTGTGGGGTGTGGAGAGCTCAAAATCACAGTGAGGGAAGACTACCTTGCACCACAAAAATATAAAGCTAACAGTACCGTATTATCAGTACCACGAGTGAAAATTATCATTAAGTCATTCCCCCGAGCCATTCCAGGGTACACAGATGCATACCAGCCTGTATCCCCTACTATCGGTGGTCAGAAAGGACACAGTAAATAAACCACAATAGTAAATCTAGATATGGCTGGCAAAGAACCTTGGATACCCTGCCAAGGACAGGATCTTTAAACCCCAGGTGAGTCCACTGGTCTCTCTACCCAGACCTTGTAGAAAATGGAGATACAAAGTTGTTTGCCTCAATTACGACTAAAATCACTGCTTCTTCCCTCCACCACTGGAACTCGAGGGGGAAGGGGTCCAGAAGGAATCCAGTACAGCAAAAATAAACATATTTTCTGATAAGCCCCAGCTATTAGATGGACATTTTTTAACAAGGCAAACACTCATATAACAATCATTAAAGTACAGTATCTGTAATATAAGGGATCTATGATAATAATATACTGCTAACATTACAGGCGGCCTGGGGTCATGCAACTAGCAACATTGTCTTCCAAGCCAGAAAGGTCAAGCAGCTACCCCTTAACAACATTCAACATCCTACCATAGTACCCAAGTACTGAGTCATTATAATAACAGTATATCTACCTCCAAATGGAGGCCTTTAAAGATGAATCAAAAAACAATTTGAGTTGAAATCTAGTTCAGCTCTGCTCAAGTATATAAAGAGAAGGGTTACCATAGAGGAGAGGAGCTCTTTAAAAGTGTGTCATAAAGTGAGCGTAAACCCGGAGCACATTATTAGGAGGGCATGTGATTGTCTCATCCCTCTCCCTCTGTATCTCCCCGTACCCCCCCCCCCACAAATAACAATTACTCAGAAGACAGGGTAGAAATGAAGCATGCATAATCCATTACCTGGGTACCAGTGCGTTTTCCTGTGCAGCGCCTTAAACTAGGGGAAAACACAACAACAAACAAAAAAAAAAAAAAGAAGAAGAAGCCTGCATGCGGGTATATGGCTCATCTTAGGCAAAGGATAAATAACAACGCACCTAACCTACGTGGCATCCTAGCCTTTCCTCCCCCGTGCTGTACTGTGAAAGAACTTGTGAGATAAAAAAAGGGGGGAGGGTTAAAAAGTCTACATACCTGAGCAGAAATAGAGCTGAGTGACAGTTTTGATAATCTTCTTTTATATACTGCACCCTCTTACTAAATAGTTGGCCCACAGCAAACCCACAATTACAAAAATATACATTGTTATGTACCTCTGGGTCGGCGTCTAGGGGCAAAAGTGAGGCCTGTACTAAGTCAGCAGTGATATGTACTGAAGGAGGTTAGATTCATATCTCCATACTGTACAGACCCCAATTTGACCCTGTTATCCCCCTTCCTGCCATTCCTCAAAATCCCGAGACACCTGTCCCTCGGTACTTATCTGATTTCCATCATGTGAGATTTTAACTAGTCTGGTCTTCACCCTGGATGGGATTGGTGCGAGTGTGCATGGATGTTGTCGGCGTTGCGGCTTGGTGGAGAACCGGGAGCTGATGATCATATCCCTGAGCCGTGTAAGGGCAAAGCGGCGTCTGCAGCCAAGGCCCATGAGTTTTCTTCCCGGGGGAGCTTCTAGAGGTTGTTCGGTTGACATCCATCTCCTCAGCTCGATTGACATCTGGCAGGTCTCACAGAGGGTAAAAGCAGTTTTGGGAGAAATATGGACTCGCATATTCCATTTCTGGTGTGCCGGCTAAGGACAGATTCTGATTCTGTTGGTCCGATGAGGGAATCCTGTCCTGTGGATGATCTCGCTTAAAATGTGGCGAAGTGGGGAGTCTTTTTCTAGATCTTGATTTGTGGGGTTCCAGCATTGAGCGAGGGGATGAAACAGGTGTCATTGATGTGGATTTCGACAGGCCTTCTTTTGGGGAGGGTCGGCGGCTCCGGTCTTCCATCTGTTTATAAGAAGAGTTGCCCTGGGGTGTTGACCATCTATCTGCCACAAAAGTCATAGCAGCATTCGGGGAGGCAAATTGGTATGTAGTACCATTAATTTAGATTTGTAAATTGGCAGGGTAACACAGGGTAAAGGGGATTCATAGGGCATGCAACTTGCGACGGACTTTGGTAAAAGCCTTCCGTTTAGTGGCTAACTCCTTAGAGTAATCTTGAAAAATCATAATCGAGTGGTCATTCCAGCGGAGTTGCCCCAGTTCCCTGGCTCTAGCTTGGACCGCTTCTTTTTCAGCATGATTCAGAATACGCACAATAAATGGTCTAGGTCTGTCCTCCTGTCTGGGTTTAGGCTGCAAGGAACGATGCGCCCTTTCAGTCATGACCCTTGTGCCCTCCGGGAGTTGGAGAATTTCAGGGAGCGTTCTCTACAGAAAGGATATTACTTTCCCGGCTTTGCAGCCCTCCGGAAAGCCCAGGATCCAATGATTATTACGGCGATTCCTATTCTCCAAATCCTCCATTTTGTCTTGTAAAGAATGCATTTGGGCCGCCTGTTCCTGCATAGTTGCACAGTGTCCCTGCAGTACATCATCTTGAGTTATCGCTTTCTGTTCAGCTCGGTCCTCCCTAGCATCCAGCTGCTGCATTGAAACTGCAGTGGTATTCGCCACCAAAGTTAAAGCATCGATGCTGGTCATGATAAAAGCAAACATGTCCCTGATCGAGGGTTTTTCTCTTCCCATGCGGCCTATCTTTGCAGATACCTTCGGGTCAAACTAGCTTTTACTGAACAAGTCCTGTATCAGATTTTCTCCAGACTCAGCCTATAGTTAGCAGATGATTTCCGACTACCGCTAAACTAGAAGTTTCCAGTCGGGGTGCACAGGAACTGCATGTAGTCGAGTTTTAGGCTTGTAGGCTGAGAGAGCTACACAATTAAGCCGCCATCTTGGTTAATGGCTGGCCATGCCCCCTCAAATAAAGATTTTGATTGATTGATTGATTAATTGATTGATTGATTGCTTGAGGCCTTAGACAGTGATGCACCTTGGGAGTAAAGTAGAAGGATTTGCATAAGACGCTCACATAGCCTAGCTGTTACAGCCGATTTAGCATGACAGTTCTCCTCATATAGGAGGTTAGAAGCTGTAGTTCCCCTTTTCCCTGTGACCGTGTCTTCCCTTTCCCTTGTTTGAAGAATAAGGCCTGTCAAATATTTGGAAACCTATTACCGACTTGCGCCTCTCTTTGTCAGGTGACAACATCCACCTCTTGGGAACCTGAAGTGTCAGCCCACCATTCTACCTGCAGGGAGCGTCACTGGTGTTGATAAACTGTGTGATTTATTTGGGTCATCACAACACTGTTGCTCTAATCACCCTTTTATCTTAGTGGATCCCAGCACACACTACCATCAGGGCACCACATATAGCCAAACAAATATTTGGAATAACATAGGTCCCACCACAGATTCCTGTGGGACACCCGCTACCCTTCCCTGAGAGTCAGTTAATATCCATTAATTCACAGAGTATGTGTTCTGTAAGACAGCAATGCATTGACCCACTTCACCATGCTGTTACCCACCTTTAGGGTCTGCAATTTTTGAGCAATGCCAAGGTGTGGGTCAGCATCAATTACCTTGCTGAAATCTAACAGTACAACATCTACAATTAGCCCTTTACCCATGTTCTTACTGACATGTTCATACAAACTGATCCAGTTGATAAATAACAACCTCTTTTTGAAACCATGTGAAAAAAAGCATTTTGGAATAATGGCAGCATTAATAAATGGTTGGCTCACTTTTGATGGCATAATCCTAGGGTCATGAAGCACTCAGATTTGCCTTGTACCGCACAATCACCCAGAATTAGATTACTATATCTGATGGTAACCCACACCTTGCTGAGCCTTAATGTATAACTTGTACTTGATCCAGGAACAGCAGAGCTATTATTGACAGTGTCTTTTATCTGGGCCAGCTGGTTCTGAGTTCAATTATCTGGGAAAAACAGGGACTCTTTAAATGGCACTGTCTCTTTAAATGCTTAGCCCTGCTGTCTGAATGGGTGTGTTTTGCACTATGAATATTCAGCAGTCTTTCAATAATCCCATCCCTTGCTATGCACCTAAATTAAGCACTTGAATATCCCCATCCTATGGGTGGACCCCATGACCTCGGTTTTCCTACCCCCACTGTATCTGCTCCCTAGTGGAGTGCTTTCCATGCTATCTTATGAATAGTTGTGTCCTTTGGCTTGCCTTCCCCATGGCCTGCTCTTGGAAGGAGCTCTCTAATCTCTGCCCTCTGGGCAGTCTTTTAGTTGGGGCCTGCGCTACCCTCATGCAATGCCTCTGAGTGGGGTGCAACTTTGCTTTCCACCACTACTGGTGGTCCTGAAGTGCTGGGTTTCACATCCACACACATGGCAATGCTTATCCCTGTGTTCACCAGCTGGTGTGGTTTATTTAATCAAAAAAAAAAAAGTAGCTTTATTTTTTTGCTGCCGGCACCTGGCTTTAATACCACTGCTCACTCAGTGCCACCGCCAGGCTGCTGTGTGGGCGCTCTCTCAGCCCATCTGGGTTCTCACTGTTACTGCTCTGCTCTTGGGAAGGGGAAGGAGGAAATTGGGGCCATGGAACTCACAGTCAAACTGTTGCTGCAGCTGGACAAAGGGAGAGACTGAGGGAATCTGGGCCACTGGACTGGGCAGCACACACAGAATGGGCGGTTGCTTACAAATAGGGAAGGACTACAGACAGAACCAACTGGACAGCTTCACCCATACAAGAACGCTCCCAGTCTTCATCTTTTTCTTTACCCTTACTCCCTCGTTGGTCCCGAATGGACTGCTGTTGTAAGCATGGAATACTCTTCAAAATGGGTTCAGGGTTCTAGTTCTACACCTGAGCACTGTAATACCCCCCATGGCTGTATTTTTTTAATAACCCCATGGACAGGTTACAGGACAAAAGTCCCAAGTGCTTGGCTGAGCCCCTCATACTACCTGCACATGGAGGTGGTTCTGAGTGCTAAGTCAGAAAAACAACTAATGAAAAACAAATGTTTTATGACAAACTTTGAGCTGGGGCTATTGCAGGCTACTGCAGAGACTCTAATAGGCGAAATGCCCAACAACGTATAAGTATGTCAATCCCTGTGTCCCCACACTGGCTATGCCCTGGGGTCCTTGGCTACTTTAAGGGATGTTAGGAGTCCCTAAACATGTTACAGAGACTCCGCAGCATTTCTGAGGTCCCTGTATGATTAGAGACTGCTCTTCTGATGCGCGTAAAAGTCTTGCATAGTTTTGCACAGAAATTTGCACAAGATTAGAAAAATGTATATGCTAATAAAGATATTTTCTGCTATGAACTTTCTATGATTCTCTGAGCACTTTGTTATTGATTTCCTAATGATGGCTGAATTTTGTAAATGATTTAAACCCTGACTGACCTGCCAGCCTATTTTAGCACTGCAGTACAACAGGTACTCAAGAATGTGTGTGTTAAACTGCTCCTGAACCTCTAATGGGGGTGGGATGGAGGGAGATAGGCTGGTTGGTTTCCTGGGGCCTCTTATGCTCTTTCCAGGTCAGGGACACTTATGAGTAGAGGTTCAGATGGGCAGTGATAGGTGCAGCTATGGAAAAGGTGACAAGGAATAAGAGTGCTGACCGAAGCCACCTGGGATGCTCTATTTAGAGGGGTCAAAGTTACCGGGAGCCTTTAGGATTGTAGTAGAGACATAGTCCTCCTCTTCCTTGACCCACAAGAGAGGGTTAAAATTAAGGGACTAATGTGGTTAGTAGGCCATATAATCTCCCTCCACTGCAGCCCACATTTCAAGGACAAAAGACAGTAAGAACCATTACATAACCCAGCTTTCACTCTACTCCACCCTCAAAAAAAAAACACCTAGTTACATGTTCCTTCATTTCCTCAGCCTGCATGGAAGTGTTAATGTAAAAGGATGCTTTACTTGACTCACCCTTAAAACATGGTACAGGTGGCATTCTACCAGCGCGTCTGTCATTCTCTCTCTCTCTCTCTCCCAAGCATATTCTCGCTTTATTGACCAGGAGTACAAAAACGGACCATCTACACTGGCTAACTAACCCACCTACACTTCTGATCATTGAACAGGTTAACCATCAGTGTATCAGCGTGGCTCATTTGGTAGCACATCCGCCTCTGAGCCAGAAGTTCATGAGTTCTAGTCCCACACCGGGATTGAGCTCATACCATTAATGCTGATACCTGACTGCACTACTAGGAGGACAGTATGCTGTCCTTCAGCTAAGATGTAAAACTTATGGTCCTGTCTACCTTTTCTCGTGGTTGTTCAGGTAGATGATAAAGTTCTCATGGTAATTCTGAAGAAGAGTAGGGTAATTTTCTTGGTTTCCTGGCCAAATTACCCCCATTCACTAAAATACCACCAAAAGCTTAATATGGTTCAGTTTCAGTTTGTGTGCACCTGTACACCCCCACCCAGTGCTGGAATTACACTCTATGAGCTTTGGGAGCTAGGAGGGCCCATAAGGGCCCAATCTTTAAACTGAGCCCTCCCTCCCTTCCCATTATAAGTCAAGGGCAGTGATGCATCAGTTACTGGGGTTTACTTCAGAGCTAGGGGGGCCAAGCTCTGACAAGCCCCGCTGTAAATCCAACACTGCCCCCATCCCCACCCCTACTCACTGGGACGAGGCTGAAAATAGGCAGTATTGCCTAGCCTGCCTTTCCTGATCAACAAAAACTAAATGAATAAGATAAAATGGACTCAAACTTAACTGCATAATCCACCTTCCCATCATCTCACATGAAACCTTCCTCCGCTACAACCTACAGTTCAAGGATAAAAGACAGTTTCTCTCTACTCCCCCACCCCCCCTCTCCAAAAACAAAAAAACTAGTTGCAGATTCCTTGCTGTCCTCAGCCTGCATGGAAGTGTTAGATACTTTACCTGATTCACCCTCAAAATGCAATGCAGGTAGCATTCTACCATTATATCTGTTGTCTCCCGCTCAACCACATTCTCCCTTTACTGCCAAGGGGTAAAAAAGGGACCATCAGCACTTACTGAGTAACCCACCTCCACCTCCAAAACATTGAACAGGTCATAAATTAATGTATCAGCATGGCTCAGTTGATACTACACCTGCCTCTGGCCAGAAGGCCATGGGTTCTAGTCCCACACTGGGACTGGG
Organism: Neoceratodus forsteri; assembly: GCA_016271365.2. Classification (NCBI taxonomy): domain Eukaryota; kingdom Metazoa; phylum Chordata; order Ceratodontiformes; family Ceratodontidae; genus Neoceratodus; species Neoceratodus forsteri. The sequence goes on from JADMNL010000027.1 coordinate 14,029,577, forward strand.
CTCATACCATTAATGCTGGCATCTGAGTGCAGTACTAGGGGGATGCAGTACTGTCAGGGTGTGTGCACCATCCTTCAGATGAGACATTAAACTGAGGTCCCGTCTGCCTTTTTAGGTGGTTGTTTAGGCAGACGGTAAAGATCTCATGGCACTTCTCAAAATGAGTAAGGTAATTTTCTTAGTTTCCTGGCCAAACTACTCCTATTCACTAAAATACCACCAGCAGCTTAATATAGTTCAGTTTAAGTTTGTGTACATCTGTACCTCCTACCCACACCAACTGGGATGAGGCTGACAATAGACAGTATTGTCTAACTCGCCTTTTCTGGTCAACAAAAACTAAATAAGTAAAATGAGTCACACCAGACTGCATAATCCACCTTCTCATCGGTTCTCAAGTAATTGTTAACAAGAAGGTTAAGTCTACCCTGGTTATGTAATCTGCCTCTCTCTCAGCCCACATATGAAAGTTAAAAATAAAGTAAAATTGGGCCTAGATGTGTAACACCCCCTCTCAGCACACATAAAAGGATTCGGGGAGGGGGGGGTTAACCTCATTATATAATCCTCCTCTTCCTCAGCCCACATGGAAGGAGTGAGACCTCGCTGTGTAGGTGACATGCATTACTATACCCCTTGCCTCTTTCTTTCTCCTGTCCTACCAGATTCTGCATTTCTAGTTTCTTTCTGATTTGCCTGTCTCCATTCCTGCTGCTGCTGTCTCCATACATCCATCTCTTTCTGTATCCCCCCTCTCTCTCTTTCTCTCTCTCTCTCTCTCTCTCTCTCTCTCCTTCCTCTCAGTTGCCTCACACTCCCCCTCCCAAGCACCAAGATCAATACTGAGGTGTTGAGTTTCTGCCCTTGCCGTGTGGCAATCCAGCTATTAGTTTCAATCATCAGGCCCCGTTCGGTGGCAGCCCTCAAAATTACCTCATAAAATTTATTTAGTACTGCGCCATGAATACCTAACCACCTGGCAGTGTGCCCAGCTTTCTGTGAGTGCAGGACAGGGGGAGGGGGGAGGGGGGGAGGAAACAAGAAAGGAGAGGCGGTGAAGGAAAATAATATTGATCCAGCTTCTCAAGGAGTGTGCGCTCAATAAGTCCAAGAGCAGGACTGTTTATAAATTATGACTGATGAAGCAGCAAAGGGCAGCCAGAAACCTGTGATGGTACAGATGCAGCACACTGTCAGTCATTTTTGAGATGGCACTTGAGGGGCACCTCATTTCTGACCTCTGCTGAGCACAGCTCCCCATTACTTAGTACAATCAATCCAGTTAAAGGGACGGTAGAGCTTTGTTTGGGACACTGCTGCCCTCCTTCTTAGACTCGATGTTGTGCATTCTCTAACTAGAATCAGGGCTTAAATCCCAGATAAACCTAAACTAACATAGGGGTTCAATTTGAAAAAAAAGTAGTGTCTATAAAACATCTAGTGTCTTCTATTTTTTTGTGACACAACATCCCGATGTCTGAGTGTGAGCACTAAGAACAGTGGGAGTTATGCAGATTATCAGGGTTGGATAAACCCTAGAAAACAACAAATCTATGCAATCAATGTAGTGTATAGTGGAGTGTTGTTCTCTGTAGAATTCCATCCCTGTCAAAATGCTGTTCTACCACAGTTCCAAGGTCATGGAATGCTGTTCTACCCTACTGTGGTAGAACAGCATCCTAGAACCTCTAGAGACCGCATGAGTCAGTTTCATTTTGAAAGCAAAAGAACTCACAACACACATTTTTCACACAGTCCTATACACTGTAAAAAATACAGGATGGGCAACTCTACGCGCAACCAGTGTGTTCTGCCACCTCAGGGTTCTGATTCCCATGGACCTCTTTAGCTTCGCTCTCAAGGTCAGAGGGAATCAGAATCCCTCTGTGGCAAAACACACTGGTTCTACATAGTTACCCATTCAGTATTCTTTATGTGCACTCAGGGAATGGTGACAGGTAATAGTAAAAAACACTAGTCACCCCAACGAGATCCATTGCATACACAGTGCATTTATTTTAAACAGTTCATTTGTGGACAGGTAATGACTTTTAGCAATGAAACAATATTTTCAAGTACTCTTCAAAAGGACTAGTAAATGCACGTTAGTGCATAACAGTGCAAAAAAGGCAAACAATACAGCAGTACGTCAGTTCACAATGGACAGCTGCCAACCGAACCTCAGCACTTCACTTCTCACAAGCTTTTTCAAGAGGTATGCATGGCTACTTTGGAGTGCATCTTTACAGGCAGACAGTTGCTATGGCGATCAGGTGCAGACAATTTCTATATACCTGTCTACAGAAAATAAATGGACTGTTTATGCAATGGATTTCTGTTGTTCTGATAAGTGCTTTTTACTGTTACATGCCACCATTCCCAGAGCGCACGTCGTTTAGTTGCATAGCCTTCCATTTTTGTGGACACCAACAAAAATCAGTTTTCCTCATTTTACTGTACTGACTACATCTACAAGCAAGTATGTCAACAGTGTCAAAGCTCCAGATCTTAACAAACACAGATTTGTGTTTGTTTGTTTCATTACAAATGGAATGTGCAGTTCTTCTGTGTTTAACTGGGGTTCAATTCCTATTTTAGTAAGCAAAATTCACAGAACCCGGAAGGGGCATTTATATTAGGGGCACTATAGGGAAGTCTATTTTACCCTTCTTGCTGTTCTATAATGTCTCTGGGAAGATGGCATTGCTTGGAGGGTTAGCCAGGGTACAGCTTATATAAGCAGGTGAGGCATGGTTACTGAATATCAAAGTAACAGTAACCCCAGCAGTACAGTGCCACCTGCACATGCCTTGTTGGGGGGCAGCTCCTACCACAGTATAGCACCATCTGCATGTACTTTGTTGAGGAGGACAGCACCTCCAACAGTAGCGTACCACCTGCATATACCTTGTTGGGGGGACAACATCTCCAACAGTACAGCACCACCTGCACATACCTTGTCGAGGGGGGACAGCACTACAGCACCACATGCACATACAGTACCTTGCTGAGAGGCAGCTCCTCCCACAGCATAGCAGCACCTGCACATACCTTGTTGGGGGTTCAGAACCTCCACTAGTACAGTACCACCTGCACATACCTTTTTTGGAGGGATCAGCACCTCCAGCAGTACAGCACCATCTGCACATAATTTGTCAGGGAGGAAGAACTTGACCAGTATATCACCACCTGCACACACATTATTGGGGTGTCAGCACCTCCAATAGTACAGTACCACCTGCACGTAATTTGTCAGGGAGGAGGAACTCTACCAGTACATCACCACCTGCACACGCATTGTTGGGGTGACAGCAGATCCAGAAGTACAGCACCACCCATGTGTAGCTTGTTGGGAGGGTGACAACACCTCAGACAGTACATCACCACCTACATATACCATGTTGGGGTGACACTGCATCCAACAGTACAGTACCACCTGCACATTCCTTACTAGGGGGTTAGCACCTCCAATAGTGCAGCACCACCTGCACATTCCATGCTGGGGGGACTGCACCTCCAACAGTACAGCACCACCTGCACATACCTTGCTGTGGGGACAGCACCTCCTGTACATACTTTGTTCATTAGACAGCACCTCCAGCACTACAGCACCACGTGCACATACCTTGCTGAGGGGCAGCTCTTCCCACAGTATAGCACCACCTGTACATACATTGTTGGGGGAGACAGCTCCTCCCACAGTACAGCACCACCTGCACATACCTTGTTGAGGGGGGGATAGCACCTCTTGCACATACCTTGTTCATGAGACAGCACCTCCAACAATACAGTACCAGCTGCACATACCATGTTGGAGGGACAGCACCTGCAACAGTACAGTGCCACCTGCACATACCTTGTTGGTGGGACAGCTCCTCCCACAGTGTAGCACCACCTGCACATAACTTTTTGGGGTGACAGCACCTGCAACAGTACAGCACCACCTGCACATACCTTGCTGGAGGGCAGTTCCATCAGCAGTACAGTACCACCTGCACATACCTTGTTGGTGGGATAGCTCCTCCAACAGTATATTACTACCTGCATTTACCTTGTTGGGGTGACATAACCTCCAACAGTAGAGCACCACCTGCACATACCATGTAGTGATATAGTACAGCGCATGCTGTGTTTCTCATTGGAGGTTTTCAAATGTAGGGCCCTAGAATCATACATGCGCACACGCACACGCACACACACACACACATACACACACAGTTTTAAAAGGAATCTGTATAATACCCCATATCTTTACTATAAATGTTAATATACTGAGCTAATATCTAGACTGGGAGATTAGATATAACTAATGTCTTTGTAAAATATGAAAAAAACTACCCTATAAATAGTGATAGAGGTGATCTGTAGACATGACTACACAGATGTAAGGAGATGTACATTTTCCATAGACTTGATAGGAACTTGTACAAATGGTTAGCAAGCTTGTGAGTGTATTCTAAATAATCCAGTGTTCATATAAAAATAAAAATAGACTGTTTCTTACCTTTTACCTAGTGCTATAACAAAAGCTAAACAATGATGTGTTTTACTATTTATTTATTTAAAATGTGATGACCGTTCTAGACAAACTGCACTGAGGCTTGCTTCCAGGTGTGAGCAGGGGAAGGATGTCACAAGTGAGACAGCTGGAAAAAGAACTGCAACTAACCAGCGCAAAACAGTACAAGATAAGGAGTTAAAAATTCATGTGAAGTAATCAGAAACTACAGAGCACAACTTAAGGCAGAAAATACACAGCAAATAACCAGCAATTACAGAGTGCAAGGAAATGAGGTAGAACACATACAAATAGTCTCCAAATACATAATACAATGTAAGGAGGTAAAATACAGTGTGAATAATTAGCAAATACAGAGTAAAACATAAGGCAGAAAATACACAGCAAATCGCCAGCAAATGCAGAGTAACAATGTTAGGAGGTAAAATATATGGAAAATGAACAAATAATCAGCAAATAAAAAGTACAACATAAGGTAACATACACAACAAGTAACAAGTAAATAGAGAGCACAGCATAAGCAGGTACAATAACAGCAAACAATTAGCATGACGAAGTACAACGAACTAGGTAAATGCACTGCAAATACTCAGCAAATAAAGAGTACAATGTAAGAAGGACAAACACATGGTAAATAGTCAGCAAAAGCTTAGGAGAATGTTAAGAGATAAAATACATGGCAAACAATTATCAAATATGGAGTGTATTGTCAGGAAGTAAAATACACAGCCAATAACCAGCATCTACAGGATACAAGGTAAGGAGGTAAACTACACAGCACATTACCAGTAAATGCAAAATTCAATGTAAGGAAGTCAAATACATGCAAATAACCAACAAATACAGGGTATAATGTAAGGAGGGAAAACACAGAGCAAATAACCAGCAACTACAGAGTACAATGTAAGGAGGTAAAATACAAGGTTCACCCATGCCGCAGCAGCAATCAAGTTGGCGGTGTAAATTACGGCACAAGCAATCCGCCAACACCAGCCGCCATGCTCCAACAATCTGCCGTCTGGCAGTAGGAGTGACCTCCACCCCCTAGCTAATAATAAAGCCAACTCCAGGTTGCACCCCACTGTAAAACAACAGCAACAGTAGTAACACTCAAAAGGGAGAATGCCAAGAAATCAGTCACAAGAGAAGCCTGAGACAACATTCAGTTGGCAACATCAGGGCTAGAATATTCAGTCGCCCTACTGACAGGATATGAAATACACAGCAAATAACCAGCAAATACAGAGTACGATGTAAGCAAGAAAAATACACAGGAAAAAACAGTAAGCCTACAGTACAGTTTAATGAAGTAAGACGCACAGCAAATAACCAGCAAAGTCATGATGCCTCCCGATGCCTAGAGTGACCACTCGCCCGTACTCTGCCGGTGGTCCACCAAAACTCCCAAACCTCCCCCAAATACACCTTTCAGCACCAACTAAAAAAGGGTTCCCTCTCCCTACTCAGGGAACACCTACGGCTATGTGGCTGGACCCCCATCAATAATGCACCCACAGTAGACTCAGCTCTTGACTACTTCATCACCACCTTCAACTCTGCCTGCGAACGCTTTGCCCCATCACCAAACAGGTAGCTAAAGGCCAGGACACCCCCTGGCTCTCCAGCGTGCTTCTTGTCCTTATGAAGCATCGGGACAACCTCTGGCACAGGGCCAATGAATCATGCAAACATCATGACCATCAACTTTGTAGAGAAGCCAGGAACAAGTGCACGTGGGAATTCTGTAAGGCTAAGGAGGCCCACTATCAGGAAGCCCTCTCCTCTGCCTGGGGTTCAGGGTGTAAGTTCTGGAACAATATTAAGGAACTTAATGCAAAACAATTCCTTGCCCAGTTGCTAGTACAGGGTAACCTCTCCCAGGATTCCCAGATTATTGCAGATACCCTTAACTGTGCCTTTTCTGATCTCAGCAGCATCCTTCCCCCCAATTTCTTAGATTCTGCTCCTGAAACCATATCTGCCACCCCTCACCCTATGTCTACCCCCCTTCAAGCTCAGAACAATTTCCCCTCATGAAGCAAGGCAATACCTTACCAAAGTCCTCGGCAAATCTCGCCATAGTGGCAACTCACTTGACCTAAAAATTGTCGTCCTAATTCTTGACTCAGTCCTCACCCCCCCCCCCCACCAATATCCTTAATCGGTCCCTCTGCCTTGATCAATTCCCCTCCCTTTGGAAATTGGCTGTAATCACTCCCATATTTAAAAGTGGTGATTGCACCTCTCCAAACAACTACCATCCCATCTCCATACATCCCCATATCTCTAAGGTGCTCAGAAAATAGTAGCTGATCAGCTCACAGACTGTCTAGCAAAATATAACTTACTCTGCCCAGAGCAACACGGTTTCAGGAGGGGACATAGTACCTCTACCACCCTCCTGGAATTTACCACCTTTATTAACAAAGCCCTTGACGCAGGCGACATAGTAGGATCTGCCTTCCTGGACTTAACAAAGGCATTTGACTCCATCATTCATATCCTCCTCCTCCAATCCCTAAGAGCTACGGGACTGTCACTGGAGGTCTTTGGGTGGTTTAAAAACTACCTCGGCGACAGAAACCAATGGGTCAAAATTAACTCAGCTCTCATCCTGTCAGCCGGTCCACTCAGGGGTACCCCAGGGATCTATACTGGACCCCCTCCTCTTCAGCCTGTTCCTCAACACACTCCCCAAGTCCTGCTCGGGCCATATACTACTATTTGCAGATGATGTGGTCCTCTTAGCTAGCCATCCTGACCCCCACTCTCTCCAATCCACTCTGCAGCACACATTCTCGGAAGCTGAAGCCTGGTTCTCAGAACATAGACTTGCTCTGAACTTCAAAAAAACCAAGACAATGGTCTTCGCACACTGCCAAAACAAGCACAGTGCCTTCCCCCTCAACATCGTCAACTGCCAGGGCGCCTCTGTCGAAGTACTGCCCAGCTTTAAATACCTGTGTATAACACTAGACTCTCACCTAACATACCATGAACATGTCAACCTGCTCTGCTCACCTGTCGACGCAAGACTTGGACTCCTGTACCGACATAGGGGATGTTTAACACCTGAGGCACTCCGATTAGCTGTAACCTCCTCAGTATTCTCCCTTGTCAATTATGGAATAATTATCTATGGCACTGCAGACCGTTCTGCCCTCCATTGTATCAAGGTCTCCCTCAATAAAGCCTGCCGCCTTGTCTCAGGAAGTGCCAGGTGAACCCGCGCTTGTGAGTTTTGTAGATGCGCCAGCTCGCTCAACTTTGAGGGCAGACCCAGGTACCACACCTGTCTCCTTGCCAGAAAGCTATCACAACACCCCTTCCCCCTCAGCCTACACAGTCTGGTACAACCCGTGCCCCACCCAAGGGCCACTAGAAGCTCACTGTCACCCACCCTAACAGTTCCCCTCTGCAGGACCTCCATGTACCAACACTCCATCTACTATAGGGCCCCCCCCCCCTCTGGATGAACAAACTTCCCCCTGCAATAACTACCAAAATGCTGCTGGGACCCTTCAAGTCCTCTCTCCACTCTGCACTCCTCGCACAATCCACCTGTGACTGTGACTAGCCATATCCCTGTTTCCACACCCTCTCTCCCTGTAATCCTACCTACTGTGCAGTTTCACTGCAGTCCTTCCTCTGGGTGGCCACACCCTTTTACTTGTGTCTACTACCATGTAAATACTTCTCCACTGTGCTTTTCTAAGACTCAGGATCCTATTCTAGGATCTCTTGAAGCTGCAACCTACCAATTGTATAGTTACTGCCACTGTATTGTATAACTCACTACTGTATTGTATAACTCACTACTGTATTGTATATTTAAGTATCATCTTGTACTACTATGTACCTGAATTTCTGATGTGGAGCCTTTGCAAAGGAGTCTCTGACTCAAAGAATTGTAATTTCGAGTCTCTTAAATAAATAAATAAAAATACAGGCCCAGATTTTCAAACTGCGCCATTCTGAAACATAAGCCCAAGCAGCTGCTCAAAATAGTTGCGCAGGGGGTGTGGCGAGGAGTGATATTCAAAGGAGTTGCGTTGAGCAACTCCTTTAAATATCACCCCCTGTTACGAAAGTTAATTCTGGCGTGATATGCGAGTGGAAATTTACACACCGAAGTTGCCAGAGTTGAGCATTAAACCTGCGGTGGCGCCAAGTACCATTGCGCCATGCTCAAATTTCCAATATTCAAAGGTGACATGCAAATGGGGCCATAATTTATGCAAGGCGCAGGGGGCCATTTGCATCTATTATGGCTCCCATTTGCATGCCACCATTGCATGTGGTGCGCCGATCCCGAGGACTTGCTCTGGCCACCCTGCCAGACAGCAGCCGTGGGGACCGGCGCTAATAGCAGCCCGATCGCGGGCATCACAGTTACATGAAACCCCCACATATCCCAAGCCCGATCGCGGGCATCACAGTTACATGAAACCCCCACACATATCCGAAGCCCGATCGCCGGGCAGTACAGGTACATGAAACCCCCACACATATCCCGAAGCCCGGTCGCGGGCATCACAGTTCATATAGCCCCACATATCCCGAAGCCCGATCGCGGGCATCACAGTTACGACAAACCCCCACACATATCCGAAGCCGATCGGCATGAGCGGTACAGGTACATGAAACCCCCACATATCCAAGCCCGATCGCGGGCAGGTACGGATTACATGAAACCCCCGCCCACACATCTCCCACAGCCCGATCGCCGGACAGGCGTGTATGAACCCCAATTGCCCGATTGCGGGTAGAATGTAACCCTCCCCAACCCGAATATCTCCTGGTGGTCAGTGGACCATAAAGCCCCAATCAGCGGGCAGAATGTCACATCACAACCCCCAAACATCTCCTGGTGTCTAGTGCCCCCCACCCACCCACGAAAACCCCTCCCACCCGCTCCCCCCCGCGGCGGCGGGCGGCAACATCCACCCGCCCGGCCGCCCCACTCCCGCCGACTGACTGTCCAGCCAGGGCTGCACGCCCATTGGTGCAGAGCCACAGCCAATAGGCGTGCAGCCGCCTCGCCACGCTGACAGTCCAGATTTGTGAGTGTTTACAAATCTGGACTGTCATCGCTGCGGCTATGGGCTGCGCCTCGGCCAGCTGTGGCTGGTGGGCGGCACTGTACTACAGTCGGTCGGCAGGCAGCGGGCAGCAGGAGGTGGGGATGCTGTCGCCCGCCGCGGGGGAGGCGGGTGGAGGGGCTTCGTGGGTGGTGGGGGCACTAGACACCAGGAGATGTTTGGGGAGGTTGTGATGTGACATTCTGCCCGCAATGGGGCTTTACGGTCCACTGGACCACCAGGAGATATTCGCGGTGGGGAGGGAGTTACATTCTCCCGCGACCGGGCACTGGGGGTTCATATCATCGCCTGCCCGCGATCGGGCTGTGGGAGATGTGGGCGGGGCGGGATATGTGGGGGTTTCATGTAACTGTGATGCCCGCGATCGGGCTTCGATATGTGTGGGGGTTTGCTGGAACTGTGATGCCCGCGATCGGGCTTCGGATATGTGTGGGGGGTTTCATGTAACTGTGATGCCCGCGATCGGGCTTCGGGATATGTGTGGGGGTTTGTATCTGTGATGCCCGCAATCGGGCTGTGGAGATGTGGGCGGGGTCTTATATTACTCATGCCCGCGATCGGGCTGGTTGGGGGGCACAGGGACGAGTTGGGGCCAGCCAGGTGGTAGCTGCTGTGTTGCGCCCTGCAATACAGCAGCTCACCTGTGGGTGGCCTCAACTTGATCTTTTTTTGGCTCAAGGTTGTGCAGGCACAGGTTGGTTGCGTGATACAACTCTGCACAACCCAACTGGATATCGGGTTGCGCAGGTTATGCATGGTTCCTCCCCCTCCTGTTGAGCATGCATTCATTTGCATTGCTCTTTTGCACAACCTGTTGCCAGTGGAGCAACTGCCTCCTGCTGAATATCGCAGAATGGCGCAATGTAGGACTTGCGCATGCGCAACCCTGTTGCGCATGGAGCAACCGTTTTGAATATCTGGGCCTCAGAGTACAATGTAAGAAAGCAGAATACACACAAATAGCAAGCAAATACAGAGTAAAATGCAAGGAAGTAAAACACAGAGCGAATAATCAGCTAATACAGGGTACAATGCAAGGAGGTAAAATACACACAAAAAAAAACAGCAAATACAGAGTACAATGTAAGGAGGTAAAACACAGAGCAAATAACCAGCAACTGCATAGTACAATGTAAGGAGGTAAAATATACACAATTATACAATGGCAAGGACATTTCCTTTATTCTGATTGGTCAGTGGGTGCCTGGAACAGTGATGTTATTTCACAATAACATCCCTGTTTTAAGTCCAGGCACACATATGACCACAAGGCACCTTCACATATAATGCCTCCAATCATCTTCACCTACTAACTGCAGTAAGACTGCAGGTTCACACAGTGCCGTGTCAGTACAGACATTGTGCACTCAGTGCCATCCCATTTACCCCATGTCATTCTAAAACAGAAAGCATACCTCAAATGCATACTTCCCCATTCTCACTCCTAGGTCCTTAATGAAAATGTAAAGAAAGCCATAATACTGGCTTTTCAGTGCCCTGAAGCTGTGGAAGTGCAGCCGTTATCCCATGTGCATGTAACAGCACCATGCTCACCTTAGCCATACACCCATTTGTTTCTTAGACACAAACTTTATTAAAAAAAAGAAACAAAAGTCCAAGTGTCAGCAAAGCCGTACCTGTAATCTGCTTTTTCACAACACTACCACAGTAGCTGCACTCCTTCCTTCCTCCCTTAGCTCACTGGCTGCACTCCCTGATTGACTTGGTGGCCCGCTCCGCAGCTGACATAACAGAGGGTTGCATTTTCCATACATGCAGAAAAAAAGTTACAATACAGCCTGGTTTAAGGGCTGGGTGGGTGAACAGCCATGTGTGGGTGGTGGTGGTGGGGGGGGGTACTGATGTTAAAAAGACCAGTGAAATCATGATAAACCATGGATAACCACAAAGATAGGATCATTGAGGTATCAGCTCCACCTACTGGTAAAAAGTGTAGTGGACTTTTTTTTTAAAACATATTTATTTATTTAGTTTTTGTTGACCAGGTAAGTACACTAGACAAATCCTGCTATTTTCAGGCACACCCCAGGGGAGGGGGAATACAGATGAATGCCAACTGACCTTGAACCAGATTAAACTTGGTGGTGGTATTTTTTTTAGTGAATGGGGGGAAATTTGGCCAGGGCACAGGGGAAATTCGCCTACTCTCCAGCAAAGGGAGCCCATGTCCTGCAGTATGACAAGTCAGTTTGCAGGAGAAAATGGAGGAAGAAGCAGCATCAGAGGGAGGTGTTCAGCTGGATGATTTTGTGATAAGCCTGGTAATAGGTAGATCACAGTAGTCATAATATAGGTACATGAGTACCATGTCAGGTAGCAACCAGAGATATTTTATTACATTAGTCAGCAGATGTTGCCTGAGACCCCAGGTATATACAGCTAAAGTAGACAGGGCAGACCCAGCCTAGGGGTGAGGGTAAGGGGCAGGTGGGTGATTATGTGCAGTTGCAGCAGCAAGTGCTTGTCAGATGGCTTCTGAGGGGAGACCTTTAAAGGACCAAGCTTAGTGGAGTCAGCTATGTTGGCTGGGAGGGAACTGAACCAGGAGGGAGCCCAATAGCAAAAGGATCTATGGGCCATAGAGGTCCTTGCCCTAGGGACAATAAGGGAGGTTTTGACAGTGCTGTGGGGGGAGACTGAGGGGGAGGCATGCTGCAGGGAGGTGGTGACCCCAGGTGGGGAGAGCCCTAGCAGGGTCTTTTTTACAAGAAGGCAGGTTTAGAAGTGGGAGTCTTTCTTCAAGGTTGAGCAAGTTGGTGGTGGAGTACAGCAGGCACGTATGGGTGCACCTAGGGGCTCCCAGCATTAGCCTGCAGGCCTTGTTTATAGAGAGCTGGATTCTTGCAAGTGCAGTGTTGTCAGCTGCAGCATAGATGGGCAGCCCACAGTTGCTTAGTGACAGGACAGAGGAGGTGATTGCCAATCTAAGGGCCTCTTGTGGTAGGCAGTCCCTATGGCGGTATAGCAGTCCAATCCTGACATTGGTGGCAGCAGAAAGGGCACTGATATGGGAATGGAGGGAGAATGCTGAATCAAAGGTCAATGCCCAGATACTTGTAGGAGGAAACCTGCTCAATGGGGTTTAGTGTGCTAGGCAGTATCACGAGAGGGGCACCACTGGCTTTGCTTTGGCGATGCAAGAAGAGCATAGCTTTGGTCTTTTTTAGGTTCAGGACTAGCCTTTGTGATGTGAACCAATGTTCAGCTCTATCAAAACATATTAACTCAACAAGCTCAGAAATTATGGTGCTGGGGGCCCTCCTATTTCTCTTTTGGGACAGAAACATGTGATGGCTTACGAATTTTATTTAAAGGTCAGAATTTAAGAATTACTAAACCAGTGGATACAGTACCGGGGAGAACTCTACTATTAGATTTTGTCTATGACAATACAACCTGGCATATCATTAATTTATATGCCCCAACAACAAAGAAAGGTAGAGTTGACATATTTAATGTAATGCAACCATATTTACTTACAACGAAGCATATTATATGGGGAGGAGATTTTAACTGTGTACTAGCCAGAAGTGACTGAGAAGCAAGCAAGAGTAAAGAGTTTTGTGAAACTAATTGTTTAAAGTCAATCATTCAGACAGTAGGGTATAGGATTCATACAGAATAATGCTTAAAGAAGGGGGTTGTATTTTTTTTAAAGGAAAACTGTCAACAAGGATTGATTTTCTTTTTGTATCTAAACATGTGAAGACACAAGAATCATATACCAAGCCATGTGAAATATCACACCATGTATTTTTATATGCTGTTTTTGGACTGCAAGAAAGGGTTCCATATGGTATAGGATACTGGAAACTGAATGTGAAATTATTACAAGAGGAAAAAATTAGTAATGAAATAAAAACATTATTACAAGCCCAGATGACCTTGGCTGGTCTAGAAGATAATTTAAGTTTCTGGGTGGTGGAAACAAAAAGAGAATTACAAAAACTTGGAACATATTTGGCAAAGAAAACCAGTACCCAACAATACATGAAATATCTTACCCTACGGAACCAATTAACAAAATTGTATACAGCCATAAACACTCAAAATATTCAATTGATGTCACAAGTTCAAAATATCAACAAAAAAAAGGAAAGTATGCAGTATTTCAGGACAACATCCATGTTAGTTGAACACAGAATTTGTACTACAGGGAAACTAGGGTTAGGAGATGCCTTTAAGAGCTGTCACACAAGAGTCCAAAATAGATTAATGTCATCAGTAAAAAATGAATATGGGAGGGAAGTTTTTACAAATCAGGATATTTTAAAAGAAGTCCATACATAGCTATTACAAATGTATGAAGATCCCCAGTTAGAAGAACTTAGTATTAAAAAATATATGGAACAGACTCCCAAAAATATAGTTTGTTCTGAAGTACTGCAAAACTTAACACATCCCATAAATAAAAATGAAGTTGAACAAGCTATAAAAAGCCTAAAAACAGATACAGCCCTAGGTATAGATGGATTCCCGGCAGAATTTTATAAAAGGTTTCAGGAATCACTTACTGAGGTTCTAGTTGAAGTTTTTAATTGGATTATATTGCATAATAAAATAGATTATCATATGAACATAGCAGTTCAAATATTTATTCATAAAAAAAAAAGATTGTTCAGACCTAAAAAACTGGAGACCTTTAAGTCTTTTAAATATGGATTTTAAAAATACTGATGAAAATCTTAGTGGTTAGATTGGCAACAATAGCATCATATCTCATAACAGTATCACAACTCTGTTCAGTAGTTGGACGGTCAATAAGTGATAACCTATTACTTATAAGAGAATTGGTGGAACAAGGGCAGTGGACCCCAGAGGAGGAGGAAGCGAATCCTGGTGGGGGACTCCATCATAAGAGGGATCCAGCTAGGAACACAGGAGGGGGAGGACAGGGAGGTGAGGTGCCTACCAGGTGCCATGGCATGGAGGGATGGAAGGAAGATCCTGGGGATCACTAGGAAGGCAAGACGGGAGGGTGAGCTGGATGTCATTATCCACCTAGGTACTAATGACCTGGCAAATGGGGAGCCAAAGGAAGTTCAGGAAGAGTTTAGGAACTGGGGAGGGGTCTCAAGCAAGTAGCTACTTCTGTCACTTTCTCAGAAGTACTACCTGTGAGAGGCAAGGAGAGACAGAGAGTGCATGCACCAGGAACTTTAACTCATGGTTGAAGAACTGGTGCTGTGAGGAAGGGTTTGGATTCATTGGTGACTGGGACCCACCTGGAGGGATGGAGGTTTGTTCAAGCCTGACGGCCTGCATCCATCCTGGAGGGGAATCCAAGCACTCAATAATAAGTTTAAATGCTACATTGACAAGCATTTAAACTAGCAAAGGGGGTGGCAGGCCAGCAAGGAGGGTACCCCATTGCTCACCCCCACAGCTAGCAGTGGAACCAGTGAACCAGAGGTGGCTATCTCTGCAAAGCAGTGTGCAAAAGATGGAGATTAGTGCCCAAGAGGTGGATAAGCAGAAAAGGGGCAAAATTCAGCAGAAGGGCAGACAGCAAGGAGAACCAGGGATAAATGACAACCAAGGAAGGGCTGGAGTAGAACAGTGAAACAGTCTAGGAGGTCAAATCATGGAAAGCCATGTGTGCAAATGCCAGGAGCCTTAGCAACAAGATGGAAGATCTGGAGGCTGTCATGGTGCAGTCAGACCTGGACATTGTGGCCATCACTGAAACCTGGGTGTAATGATAACCACGACTGGGAGATGGCCATACCTGGCTACAACATATTCAGAAGAGACAGAGCAGGCAGGAAGGGAGGAGGAGTGGCACTGTATGTGAAAAATGACATAAGGGCCACAGAGATCCAGGAGGAACAAAATGGGGGAGATATACTGTGGGTTAAGCTGGAAAGGAAAATGGGGACAGCCATCTGCACAGGTGTGGTCTATAGACCACCAGCCCAGGAGGAAGAAACAGATACGGAGCTGATGCTAGCCATCCAAAGGATGGCAGACAAGGGTGAGGTAGTACTGGTTGGAGACTTCAATATTCCAGACGTGGACTGGAGCATCCCAGCAGCAGCATCAACTAGGAGCAGATTTATCCTGGACTCCCTTCAGGGTGCCTTCCTCAAGCAACTGGTCATGGAACCAACTCGGCAGAAGGCAATACTGGACCTTGTGCTCACAAACAGGGACAGTGTGATGGGGGTAACAGTGGGGGAGCACCACCAGTCATTGTGGTTTGAAATCACAGAAAAAACAGAACCAAACCACACAAAAACACGTATCCTGGATTTTAGGGGGGCAGACTTTGGGAAAATGGGGAGATACTTGAAAGAGGCATAAAGGGGAATGGGGCAGGAATCAGGGGTTGAGGAACAGTGGGCAGTATTTAAAATGGGGATTACAAGAACAACAGAATTATGCATTAAGCAGGTTAGCAAGAGGAAAAGGAAGAGAGACCATTATGGTTTTCCAAAGAGGTAGCAAGAAAGTGAAAGCCAAAAGATTGCAATCAGGCAATACAAAAAGACACAGGCAGAAGTGGATAGGGAGAAGTACCAGGAGAAGCAAAGGGAGGCAGGGAGGTCAGTAAGGGAAGCAAAAGCTCAGACAAAAGAGCACATTGCAAAATCAGTGGGTAGAGGGGACAAAACCCTTTACAGGTACATAAGTGAAAAAAGAAAGACAAAGGGAGGGATAGTGAGACTGAAGGGGGAGGATGGGGGCAGTGTGGAAGATGACAACAGTAAAGCTGACATATTGAACAGGTATTTCTGCTCAGTCTTTACTGAGGAAGAGGAGGGTAATGGGTCTGAAGGGAGTACAAGGGGTGAGAATGGTGCAGAAATGGACACAAGTCCCTTTACACGAGAAATGGTCCTGAAGGAACTGGAAGTAATAAGAGCTGATAAAGCAATGGGGCCAGATGGGGTGCACCCCAGGGTCCTTAAAGAACTAAGAGAGGTGGTGGCTGAACCTCTGGCTATCCTGTTTAGCCAATCACTGGAAACAGGGGAGGTACCCAAAGACTGGAGGACAGCAGATGTAGTCCCCTTATACAAAAGTGGGAACAAGAGGAAGCAGGGAACTACAGACCAGTCAGCCTCACCTCGGTAGTGGGAAGATCATGGAAGCACTACTGAAGGAAAGATTGGTGGAACATCTGGTTGTCAATGGACTACAGGACCCAAGGCAGCATGGTTTCACCAGAGGGAAGTCATGTCAGACCAACCTCGTTGAATTTTTGACTGGGTGACTAGGAGGTGGATCAGGGAGGGCAGTGGACATGGCCTATCTGGACTTCAGCAAGGCCTTTGACACTGTGCCACATAGAAGACTATTACACAAACTGGGAATATGGTGTGGGCAGGACAGTAGTGTGGTGGGTAGGTAACTGGCTGGGTGGCAGGACACAGAGGGTGGTGGTAAATGGCTGTCACTCCACAGAGGGAAGAGTGACCAGTGGGGTACCACAGGGATCAGTGCTGGGACCGGTCCTATTCAACATCTTCATCAGTGACATTCAGCAGGACCTAGAAGGCAGAATTTCACTGTTCGCTGATGACACAAAGCTCTGTAATAGAGTAGACACACCAGAGGGTGTAGACAGAATGAGAAGCGACCTGCAGAAACTTGAAGAATGGTCAGGGTTTGGCAGTTGAAATTCAATGCAAAGAAGTGCAAGATAATGCATATGGGGCACAAAAACCCTGGCACAATATATCAGTTGGGGTGTGGATATAGCATGCACCAAGCAGGAAAGGATCTTGGAGTTGTCATCTCTGATGACCTCAAGGTAGGAAACAGTGTGACAAGGCAGCAGGTAAAGCAAATAGGATGCTGGGATGTATAGGCAGGGGCATCACCAGCAGGAAAAGGGAGGTCATAATTCACTATACAAGACACTAGTGAGGCCCCACCTGGAGTACAGTGTACAGTTCTGGAGACCATACCTACGTGAGGACATAGACAGGGTAGAGAAGGTTCAGAGGAGGGGCACAAAGATGGTGCATGGATTGCATCACAAGTCCTATGAAGACAGGTTGAAGGAACTGAACATGTACTTCCTGGAGGAGAGGAGGAGAGAGGGATATGATAGAGACATACAAGTATCTTACAGGGAGGAACAGGGTGCTGAAAACACTATTTTTAAGCGAAAAAGATGTTCCAGGACTAGAGGGCATGGGATGAAGTTGGAGGAGGACGATTCAGAGGAAACATGAGAAAGAATTTCTTCACAGAACGGGTGGTGGACAAGTGGAACACCCTGCCAGAGGAAGTGGTGGGGGCTGGAAACAATCACGGGATTTAAGAATGCATGGGATAGACATAAAGGAATTCTGGAGGTCAGGGGTAAGGGGCAACAGACTTCTAGGAAAACAAACTGAACTTACAAGCTCAAATGGGCAGACTGGGTGGGCCATAGGCTCTTATCTGCCGACACTGTCTATGTATCTATGTATCTAAGGGGATGACTTACATGGCAATATTCTATCATTGGACCAAGAAAAGGCCTTTGATAGAATATCGCATGTTTTTATGGATCAAGTGTTACGGTCTTATGGGATCCCGGAAACATTTTGTAAATGGATTCAAACACAATATAAAGAAACTAAAGCAGTACCATTAATACATTTTTTTCCCGTTCATATGTTTCTATTAACTGGGGGGTCAGACAAGGGTGTCCTATGAGCCCACTACTGTATGTGTTCTACATAGACCCTTTATTAAAAATGATAGAGGCAAATGAAAAGATTAAAAGTATATGACCAAAGGATGGATCTTTAGTAGTTAAAACATCAGTGTATGCATATTATATGTTTATTTCTAGCAGATAAGCAGAATGGTGAAGAACCTATAAAAACAATAGATACATTGTCCAAAATTACTGGAACTAGTATAAATAAAGAAAAAAGTGTGTTATACTCGTTAAGCCCAGCCACAGAAAAAGTGATTGCCACACATAACATTCCTTGGACAGAGAAGCCTATAAAAATTTGGGGTATTTATTTTGGCAGAGGAAATAATGGAGTACTCAATTGGACAGATAAACTAGAACAAGCCAAATATAAAGTCCAGATATGGAAATCATGGCAACAGACAAAAAAGAAAAAAGTAATGGTAGTTAAAACATTTTTAATCCCTATCTTTACTTATGTTAGTATGGTCTACCCTATTCCAACCACATTAGACATGACAATTTTAAGTTTAGTCTTTCAGCTCATCTGGGGAAGCAAGCTGAACCCTATCAAAATAAATATTTTATACCTTCCAGTGCAGCAAGGAGGGTTGACTCTATTAAATTCTGTTGTGTTTTTTTATAATATTTTCCTTTTTTTACAATTTACGAGACCCCACAAGATCAAATGCAGCCATATGGATACTTTTTGCAGCTCAATGGCTAGTACCTTTATTTACCAAATGGCAATGCCAAAATAGATTAAATCAATGGATGAAAGGGGGCCCAGAATACGTCAAGCCAATGATTAGTAGACTAAAACAATGGAAAATCACAGTGGACGCTATTGATCAAAAAACAAGGAAACAAATATATAATTCGATACAGTCCTTGAATTTTCATGAAGTTCCTGTCTTGAAAGGAATAGCAGATGTCCATTATGAAAAATTATTAAAATCATTACAGGATAAGCTAATTCCTAAGAGAATGTGGGATGTAGTATGGTTAAGTTGCTATGGACATTTAAACGTTAAGAGCAATGCAAAACACAAACCTCAAACAGAGAGATACTGTCCTAGACAATCATGTATAGTTGAAGAAGAGTCAACAGAACATTTTTTAATGTTATGTCCTTATGTACAGGAATTCTGGAATCTATTGGCAACAAAATAGGGAAATAAATTGTGGGCACAACTTACCTATGATGAAATAATAGGTGGTTTCATACTTAATATGCATTACTTTGATCAAGGTGTGGTAAGAGTAATCCTAACATATATAAAGTTTCTATTATGGCAAGCCAGATGTAAATTCGTAACACAAAAGGAATATAGATCCCCGAAACAATTAGTGCAAACTGCAGAATCACAGTTAAAGCAACATAGTGAGTCAGAAAGAAAGTTTTTTATTACAAGATGTATGGTCAAAAGATGGAGAATAGTACTTTTCCTAAAAGACAAAGTTGGATGAAAAATTTACAGTTATTTACGGTATTGTTTTATGGCATTTTCTTGTTAAGTATTGTAAGTGTGCGTATAATGAATTCTCCAATTTAGAATGTTGTATCATACTATAATAAGATTTTTTGTTGGATTTTTTTTTGTGAATATATGAATATTGTGAATGTTATATTATGTTGAGTACCTTTAATAAACTTTCCCCTACTCTTTTCGAGAAGTGCCATGGGATCTTTAACATCCACCTGAACTACCACCAGAACAGGCAGATGGGACCTTGGTTTAACGTCTCATCCGGAAGAGGGCACCTCAGGAGTGCAGCACCCCCCTTATGCTGCACTATAGTGTCAGTATTGGGGTATTAACCCAAGTGCCTGGTGTGTGGATAGAACCCACAGCCTTCTGATCTCCCGGCCTCAGAGGCGAGTGTGCTACCTGCTGAGCCGCATATACCTCCATGCACAAAAAATGGGAAAAAAATCCGATAACTGTTTATTTTTCTGTTTTCTTTTTTAATTAAAAAAACAAACCATTGTATAATAGCAATAAGGCACTCCAGGGTGTGTGTTATTGTGTAATAACATCACTCCTGGGGTGATGGAAGCACTTGGCTTCACCTTGTGCCTCAAACTATCCCAGGAGTAACGTTATTGCACAATAATACACACCCTGTTGTGCCTTACTGCTTAAATAACCAGCAAATATACAGTACAATGTAAGGAAGTAAGATACACACAAATAACCAGCAAATACAGAGTACAATGTAAGGAGATACAACACAGAGCAAATAACCAGCAAATACAGAGTACAATGTAAGGAAGTAAAACACACAGCAAATAACCAGCTAATATAGGATACATTGTAAGGAGATAAATATGCACAAATAACCGGCAAATACAGAATACAATGTAAAGAGGTAACACACACAGCAAATATTCAGGAAATACAGAGTACAATGTAAGGAGGTAAAACACACATCAAATAATCAGGAAATACAGAGTACAATGTAAGGAGGCAAAATACACAAAAAATAACCAGTAGATACTGGGTACAATGTAAGGAAGTAAGACACACAGCAAATAACCAGCAAATACAGGGTACAATGTAAGGAGGTAAAACATACAAAACGAAAGACAGGGTAGAAGGTAAGGAGGTAAACTACAGAACAAATAATCAGCAAATACATGATACAGTGTAATGAGGTAGAATACACAGGAAATAACAAGTAAATACAGAGTACAATGTAAAGAAGTAAAACACCCAGTAAAAAATCCTTAAATACAGGGTGCAATGTAAGGAGGTAAACTACAGAGTAAATAATCAGCAAATACATGGTACAATGTAAAGAGATAAAATACACAGGAAATACAGAGTACAATATAAGGAAGTAAAACACATGGCAAATAACCAACAGATAAAGGGTACAATGTAAGGAGGTAAAATACACAGCAAGTAACTAGCAAATACAGAGTACAACATTAGGAATAACATAAATGGAGAATAATCAGCAAATACAGAGTGAAACATAAGAAGGTAATATGAATGGTGCCCTTTGCACAAAGGGTACCAGTCCTATGCGTCACGATATGGGTCACGATATGCTGTTCTTAGAGCTGGGATACAAACATTCGCTGCCCGATTCCAGAACGGGTTATGCATGTCGCAAGGTGACTTGCGCCAAACTCAATGGCACAAGTAGTACTTTACGCCATGCATTACACTGACTGGTATTCCAGAAGACAGCCTGCGACATGGCGCAGGCTGCCTGTGCCAGAGGTGGGCTATGCCAGAAACCCCCTGCGACATGGGGCAAGGGGGTTTAAGCCAGCTGTTATGCCCGATTCCAAGAGGGAGGCCAACGGAATAGCAAATATGCTATTCCAAGTCGACCCTGGAAGATAGTGGTCTAAGTAAAGTTAGACCAGCTATTAGCTGGTCTAACCATGTCCTACATCCACCGTGGGTGCACCTCTGTGCCTGGTGCCCCAACAGCCACCCCCCACAGTACCACAGAAGCCCCCACCCATCCCCCAATGGCAGGGTAACCCTCTATGGGCTACTTTCAACCCCAGGCCTGCAGGGCACCGCATGCCCACCCTAGCCCACCCTGACACCATGCCAGTGCCCTGCAGGGCTATTCAAGCACCCCCACCCCAATGGCAGCCACTCAGAATCCTGATGGTACCACAATATCCCTATAGTCCTAGTGGCCTTACACTGGGCAGTGCCAGTCCACCAACACCTGGTCCCAGTTGGTGGCTGGACAACCCTCCTCTCACCTCCACGACCAGCTGCTGACTGAGGCTTCCCTGAGAGTGTACCACTGCATACAGTATGCACTCACTGAATGGACTGTCATTCATTGGCGCATACTGTATACAATATCACCGCTCTCAGGGCAGCTTCAGTATGTGCTGACGTGGAAGAGAGGAGGGTTGTACCAGCCACCCACCAAAACCGGGTGTGGGGGTGGGGTGTGGATTAGCACTGCTGGGTGGGGGCCACTAGACTACTAGGGATATTGGGGTACCATCAGGATTCCAGGGGGCAGCCATCGAGGCAGGGGGGGGTGCGTTGCCATTCAGACTTGTGCCCAGTCGGAGGGCATTGATGCAGCTTGCAGCACCCTGTGTAGGTGCACCCCTCCTTTGGCACAGCTGGGTGTCCACAAGTTGCAGGATATAGTCACGGAGACCCTGCCTGTTCTGGAATTGGCAGGGTCCCTAAGCGTATCGGCAATTACGCAGCTTAATTGTCACATTTCAAGCCATACCTTGAATCAGGCCCTCTGTGTTCCAAGGACAGATGCACGAATGCCGGGTGCCCACAGTGTAACCCTGCCTGCTGCCATCCTTGCTTGTATTTGCTTGTAAGTAAAATACACTGCAAACAATCAGCAAATACTGAGTACAGTATAAGGAGGAAAAATGCATGGCAAACAAACAGCAAATGCAGAATACAATGAAATACGTGACAAAGCATTAAAGAATCAGTCAACACAGAGTACAGTGTAAGGAAGTAAAACACACAGCAAATGATCAAAAAATGTAGAGTACAGTGTAAGGAGGTAAAACACACAGCAAGCAAATCACAAATACAGAGTACAACATAAGGAGGTAAAATGCACAGCAAATAACCAGCAAATATAGGGTACATGTAAGGAGGTAAAATGCACACGAATAACTAGGAAATACAGAGCACAACACAAGGTGGTGAAATACAAGCAAATAACCTGTAAATAAAGGGTACAGTGTAAGAAGCTAAACTACAGAACAATTAATCAGCAAATACAGAGTAAATGTAAGGAGATAAAATACACATCAAATAATCAGCATGGCAGTGGGGTTTGATGCCAAAAAGTGTAAAATCACACACTGATAGGGCATAGAAATCCAGGAGCTCAGTACAGAATGGGAGGGAGGGGCTGACAGTCTCTAAGCAGGAAAGAGTCCTTTTTGTTATCATATCTGATGACCTCAGTGTGGCGGGGCAGTGTAACAAGGCAGTGGGTAGGGCCAGTGGTACGCTGGGGTGCACAGGAAGAGGTATCACCAGCAGGAGAAGGGAGGCGGTGTTGCCACTATATCACTCCCTGGTGAGACCTCACCTGGAGTATTGTATCCAGTTGTGGAGGCTGCACCTCAGAAAGGACACAGGGTGGAGGCAGTCCAGAGGGGGGCAACTGAAATGGTGCAGGGGTTGCACCTAAAGCCTTACAAGAAGGAACTGAGGAATCTCACCATGTACACCCCGGAAGAGAGGAGAGCAAGAGGGAACTTTATAGAGATCTACAAGTACCTCACCAGGGTAAACAGAGTGCAGTAGGGCAGTCTCTTTTAAATGAGAAAGAGCAGCAGGACCAAATGGCATGTGATGAAGCTGGGGGAAGGGGTGAAGTTTATAAAGATGTGAAGAAGTACTACTTCACTGAAAGAGTTGTAGATGCCTGAAACAGACTACCAGTGGAAGTGGTGGAGGTAAAACAATAGGAGCTTCAAGCATGTGTGGGATAGAATTAGGACTATGGGCCCTATGCATGAAGCCAGCGTGACGTGCATAGGACACGTGCGTAGGCAGCAGGGGAACATACGCACGTGCTGCGCGTAATGCCACATGCATGACAGGCACACAAGGCACCGCACATGGCATGATCATGCAGGGATACGTCCCACCAGCACACCGAATATGTGGGGGCGTGACCACGTAAACGGTGTGTAGCGGAACACTGAGAGCATGCACGAATGTGCGTGGGGCACACATACGCATGGCACACGTTGCGTACAGATACATGTGTCACAGGACAGCCATAAGCCAGCACGTATGCCAGGAGCAGCATCACAGACACAGGGCTCCGCCTGTAGGCATGGTTGTAGCACCGGCATGCCAACCCGCACAGTCTCTGCCTGCCCCCATGCACACAACAAACTCCACAGTAGGGCAGGTGAAGCCACATGGCCCCGGTATGTGAGGGCCACTGACCGCCATCGTGCGACCCACAGCATGCTGGCAGCATGTCCCAGTGGGTGAACTGTGCCTTGGACCCACAGCAAGACAGCCAGGGATGGTGCACACAGCCACCACAACACACATCAGTGAGTGCACATGCCACTCTGTGCATAGTGACCCCACCCATCCACCCGGCAGCCCTGCAGGATATGCCTGCCCGTTGACTCCTCCAACCCCCGAATGTCCAGCAATGGCATGACCACCCCATGCCACAATGGGAACAACAGCCATGACTGTCCCTCCCCCAACCCTGTGCAGGTATACAGCTGGCCATGCCACGCCAGCCCCCATCCCAGTATACAAGCGGCATGCAGGTCCAGACCATGCATGGCCCCCTAATGGGCCTCCCCATGCCACATGCTGACTGCAGGCAATTACTGGGGTGTGCCCCCCCGATCTGCGAATAGCATGCCCGACCAACAGGCCCCCCACAAACACACATGCACACTCATTCGGGACAAGGAACAGGCCACGTTATACTGATAGGTGTTTATTGTGTAATCAACAATCAAGTGAACAGTAACACAGGATGGCACAGGTCATCCACCGAAGGCTAGCACCCCCACCCACACACATCCCCTGCCACAGCCCAAACAGTACCAACAGTAGTAACAAAAGTCCACAGTGCAGAGCACGGGCCCACCACCACCCACAACAACACAGTGCAGGCCACCCCATCACCACAGTCCAGTCTTGTCATGAGGCAGCACCAGTGGTCAATGGCCCTGGCTGTTCTGCAGCCATCCCCTCTGCCTTTGCATGACCCTCTGTGCAGTGGCGCTTCTGTTACAGCCATGGCTCCTCATCAGTGCTCAGCTCCTTATCGGTCACCTGTGGCCACTCCCCCCTCTGCAGCAGCATCTGCTGCACAGATCCCCTGTAGCACTGTGGAGGGAAGGGTACATCAAGTCACGGGCAATGGCCTCTCCCCCACACAGGGACAATGGTCTCTGGAGCTGTGCAGGCAAGCAACACTTCCCTGTGATGGGACAGTGACCCGCCACAGGGTCCAGGGCTCTGCATCCCCTTGCTGCCCTTCATAGTATGATGGCCCTCTCTAGAGGTCTGCCAGAGGTACCTCGGCATCATGTGCTGCCAGTGGCATCTATACAGGCCACATGGGTGCATCACCACTACCTCAGCCCCATCAGGTTGTGGCATCTGGCAAAGCTCGAGGCACCTCGGCATGCCAGTAGCATCCTGTATGGGACAGGGCAGGGAGACACAAAGCAAATGCAGTGGTCAGTCAACAGGCAGACATGGTAAAGGCAGTAGAACAGCCATGGACTGCATGCTGTGGCATTGCCGTGATACTCACCAGGTCAATCTACTGTGTGACCCACAAGGTGCCATACATGTTACTGTTGCTGAACTCCCCCCTCGGTGACACACCACAGCATCCTTGGGAAGTGCTCCATCCTGCCCCTCCTTGACCAACGCACTGGATGCACGCATATATACCCATCCGTGGATACAGTACACGTGGCACATGAGCCCACATGTGTCACCTGCTGAGGCATGTCGTGACATGTGTGGTGAGCCCCACCCACACAGTGGCACTGGACCAGTGGGACATGGCGCCCTGACATGCCAGAACGTTGGCCGGCACGTATGCATGTGCACGCCCTGCATGCGCCACCAGCCCTCGCTGCCAGGTCAAGAAGTGTGCAGGCATATAGCTGTCACCGGGTGTGCCACTGTGGTGCATATTCATGCCGGCAGTCATGATCTGACTGCACCTATGCACCCTTGGACAGGACAATGCTAGGACCATGGTAATGCATCCCTGTGTGCTGCGATGCCCATGGATGCATGTGTGGTGACAGTGCGATTATGATGTCCGTGCATCGGAACCTGCCACATGGCATTGGAGGACAGACATGCAGGTTCACAAAGGACACTAGTACAGCTGGCAATGGTGGCCATGCCTGCATGCATACCCATGCCCCTTACACTGCTACCTAGCACAGCTTGGTTGTGTGGCATGCATATGCATGGCATGCCTCACAGGTCTGCGAGCGGCAGCCATGAGCTATGCATGGTGCATGTGTGAACCAGTGGGAGGCCATGCACAGGCACACACCAGGTAGATGGTGCACCCTACACAGGTGGTGACGCCATAATCAGGCACCGTACCATGTACACACCGTTGACCATTCGACGACAGAATGTGTCTGGGTCTGCTTATGAACGTCTATCTGCAGCATGCATGGAATGTGAGGGATGGGTGGCCACAGCCACGGGATCGTGTGTTCAGACCACACATGGATGGTAGTGTGCTCCATGACACACACTGCCTAGAACGCTTCCGACTGCCATGGAACATGGTCCTGCAACTGTGCAACCTCATACGTGAGAGTGTCGCTCCATGGACATGCCGATCCAGAGCCATGTCCTTGGAGACAAAGGTAATGTGCACCCTGTCATATTACGCCACCGGGTCCTTCCAACACATGGCAGGCAATGGCATCGGCATCAGCCAGTCGTCAGTGTCCCGTGCCCTTGCACAGGTCACCGATGCACTGCTGGTGCACACGCATGACCACATATGCCTCCCAATGTCTGACACAGAGGTCCGTGCCACCAAGCAGGCATTCTATGGCATGCACAGTATGCCCAACATCCTTGGCACAGGTGATGGCACACACATCATCATCCCGACACCATCCACGTCCGAAGAGGCGTACCACAACTGCAAGGGCTTCCACAGCATGAACTGATAGATGGTGTGTGACACAGATGGACTGTTTACAGATGTGTGTGCCAGATTCCCCAGGTTGTGCCATGCCGCTTACATATTCAATGCCTCAGTGGATGAAGCAGTGCTCCAGACAGGCCATGTGGATGGCTGGCTCTTGGGTAGGTGTGCTGTGCCCATGTCTGAGTGTCTGTATCTGTGAGTGTCGCCCCACAATGCCTTCCTGACAAGTCTGTCTTCCCACAGGTGACAGCAGATATCCACTGCAGCCATACCTGATGACACCCATCCTGGCACCTGTGACTGCAGCTGAGGAGGCATACAACACTGCACACCATCGGACATGGTCCATCGTGGAGCATTGGTATGCTAAAGATGCAGTTCTGCTGCCTTGACCACACAAGGGGACCATAATGCTGGCTCCACAACATGCTTGCCATGTATTCACCACCTGTGTCATGCTACACAACATGGCTGTGTGCCATGGGCTGCCAGTGTCTGACTATTGACCTCCAGACATGCCACAAGGCCAGCAGCATGATGACCAGGTGTGTGTGGACAGGAGACAATGGCCGGATGCACAGCGTGGACAAGCGTGGTGAACGGGACCTTTGGTCAGTAGTCACCACACCAGTAACACCCCATACAACGTCTGCATCATCCACCGGTATCATGCATGCACTACCGGGTGGCATATTCCACTGCCTGTCCAGGACCTGCGGGTGTTGGGACAAGAGTGGGTGATTACTGACCAACCCATTGTGCCATGCCACTGTCTTGGTCATGTCACAGGGGTACTTACCTGTGGAACCATCCTCTGTTGTCTGCCCTCATTGGGTGCCTGCTGCTGTCCTGGGAGGACACACCTGCGGTGGGTCGGCACCGTGTCCGCCATGTCTGGCATGCTCTATTGGCACAACGTGACACCATTAGCCATTTTGCATACAGCCTTGGTGCTGCTGTTTGTGCTGTTTCTGAGTGCAATACTTACCAGCCAGTGTGTCCACTCCCTCTGGCTCACCATGGATACTCACGGCAGTGAGGGTGTCTGCCACCATCCCCTCTATGGGTGTCAACTGGGTGTCAGGCCCTGGTGACCCTCCACCTATGTCCCGCAGTGCCCGTGTTCCGCTGCAATTTTCCATTTCACTGTGGTGCGTAGGTCACGCAATTTATATTTTATCGCTGGCAGGGTCCGGGTGCCCGGTCCTGCAGCATTCATGGTGGCCTGCACCTCTAGCCAGATCCACACCTTCACCTCCGTGGCCAGGGCACTGAACAGCCTTGCATGGTTGGCATTGATTTCACTGACCATTGCAGCCACCTGTGGTCCCATGAAATTCTAGGACCTGGATCGTCCGGTTCCACCACAGCATTCAATGGCTGATGGTCCTGCCACCTCATGCTATGTCTCACATGGCACATTGCTATGCATGCCACTGACTGTGGGTGCGTTGCTTTCTGCCATCCTGCATGTCTTGTTCCAGCGTCCCGCATTCACTTCCGCGTCCATGTGGTGGGAAGTGCTCTTTCCCTTATATGGTGGGGTCAAGGGGCAGAGTAGCATTACTGGGGCTGTCCTCTTCCTCCTACACATCCCACACCATGCTGTTCATTGCTCCACCCCTGCCCCTGCACGTGGCGTTTATCGCTTTGTGCATGCCGTGTCTTCCTCTACCCCTCCACACCTCATAGCTGTGCACTGCACACATGTGTGTTTTCTGCATGTTTCACGCCCATTTCTGCTTAGGGCCCATCATTAGTAAAGAGGCAGGAAGGAGGGATGGTTGCTGGAGACCAATTAGGGTCTGCAGAGATAGACTTGGCAGAGATCATCTGGGCAGACTGGGTGGGACAAGAATTCATTTTTGCCAATAAGCTGTAAGTTTCAATGTTTCTATGTACAATGTAAGAAGATAAAATACAAGCATTTATTTATTGAAACGTTTCACCAGGAAAGGTACATTAAACAATAAGTTGCTAGTCTCACGTTGCGTCCTGGGCATGGAAATTATCTGGAAATGCAGTTCAGTTCAATTTTATTGATCAACTTACTCATTACAGTTGTTAAAAAAGATAAACACATCATCAAATATCATAAAACACATCTGACAAAACTAGATAGATTTTGGCCATTATATCAAAAATGCATCGAACTGATTGGTTAAAATGGTTAATGCACTGAGGATATACATTATTATCACAATTGAATATTTGTTGCCTTAGCACAGAGAATTCAGTAAGAATGCTTCAAAAACAGAACAATTTGAATAGTAATCTAATTCTCTGTATGCCCGGGATCATACCCAGTTCATCTGATAGACTAGCAGAATAGTATAATATTTCAGATACATAGTTGGCCCTGCAGATGTCATATCAGTTGCAAAAAAGCAAACTGTGGTTCATCATCTTCTAACTGTTTCAAACCACTGTCACATAGTAAGGTCTTAGTTTACTTTATTCTGTGTCTCATTTCAACAATTTTTGGTGGAAAAATACTGATTCTATATATTGTGTAGATTAATCTCAAAACTGGGCCAGGAATAAATGATAGATAAGATTCAGTGCAGTGTAAGGTTTTATCTATCTGTGTAGCGGTGCCTGTCCTATGCAGTGGGTCTCTGTATGCGGAATCCTCCCAAAATGAATTAAGAGGGAGTGAATGGTAAAGGAAGAACAGCTTTCAGTGCTGTGTAACATCTGTGGCAAAATAAACATGAACCTGCCTGATCCCAGCTCCTGGCATGGGCATTTGGTGAGTCAGAGGGCTCCACTTTTAATGATGCCCCTGTGATGTGGTTGTTCCCTGGTCCCATGTTCCCACACCTGTGGTGGTGGAGATGCCAGAGGTACAGATTCTGGTTGTAAGCATGCCCTCACTGAATGAGAAGTACCACCATTTACTACTAGACACAGGATGGGACCCAACCTTACAATGGAAACAGGTAACCAGTTGGGTTCCACCATAGAGATTGGGTCTGGAACCTACTTTACACAAAACAATAGCATTCATATGTGATGTGATGGTGCTAATCGCTGGATCACCATATTTGCTGAAAACACCAGGATGGGAAGAGTAGTTATATCATAACTGGAGAGTAATTAAATGCAGAAGGTTTTAGGTAGGTTTGGGGGATGGGTGGCTAAATGGCAGATGAACTTTAACATTGAGAAATTCAAGGTGATGCATTTAGGAAAAAACGAACATGGAAGCAAAATACTGCCTGAATGTCACGGGGAGGAACGATATCAAACAGCAAGTGGACTTGGGAGTACTGATCAGCAGCAACGTTAAGTGGGAGCAGCAGTGTGAGGCAACAGTTAGCAAAGCAAACAAATCATGACATGCATTAATAGAAACTTCATGCATTTATTTTATTTATTGATAGCTTGGATTACAGTGACCTTTGAACCAACGGTTCTTTCACAAAGGTTCCGCGTCAGTATGAACAGATAAACAAGGTAAGCTAAAAGAAGGCAATAAAAAACAAGGATGCAGTGTGTAGCAATAAAACAGAGGACAATAAGGTAGTACAAATACCTATAGCAAGAAAATAACAAGATAGCAAAAACATTAATCAGAATGTAGGTGCCAGGGATAATTAGGTATAGTCAGCATTTAATGACAGTAGTAAACAGCGGGTGAGAAACAGTAGCAGCAAAGTTGTCAAACCAATGGTTGTCTATAGGAAGTTGTCATAAGCAAAACTACAAGGACAGTTAGAACTAGCCTTGAAAAGTACAGTCGGTAAGACTGAACTATGACCTGACTCAGGTCAGTGACCTGGGCACGCAGGGTGAGTAGGGGGGATGAGGCAACCAAAGAAGACTTTGTCGGACAGAGGAAGAGTGGGACCAGGGCAGGGGGTGTTAGGGTGGGGTGAGGGGGGGAGAGCAAGGGAAGTAGAGAATACTGAATACTAAGGAAATGGGTGGGGGGGGGAGGATGAAGGAGGGAGTATGGGGGTAAGGGCAGCCCAGGCCGTGTCCCACATAAATAGATCTAGACATGTTATAATGCCCTTTTACAAATGCTTCGTCTGGCCCCAGCTCTATTATAGTGTGCAGTTTTGGTCTACATATTTGAGGAAGGATATTGACATGATCGAGAGGGTACAGGAGAGAGTATCCAGGTTGATTGATGAATTGGAGAACACGGGCTATATGAGGAACAGGGATGGGCTACCCATCGGGTAGCTGGATGGGGTAGGTCGGATATTGGTGCTTTTTGGCTGGATGGGGTACTTCAGATAATTTACTACCCTATCCGACATAATAGTGTAGTTCACTGGTCAGGTAGTTTTGACATGGGTAACAGGTAATTTAATTAAAAAAAAGGCCATTACAGGCAGCCTGTGGGGTCCTGCGACTCTTCAAAGGCTAGGAACAGGCATGAAAGGGCAGCCTATGGGGTCCTTCATGAGCTCACAGCAGAATTTGGAGCACATGACACCAGGCTGACAATCTGATTGGTCAGTGGTGTCTGTGCTCCGTCTGTTGTGAGCCCCTTGCGCAGATAGCAGCTGGAATGTAAAGGAATCTAGTGCTTGCTTTGCATTTTCAACAAATCGTGGACAAAACTTAAAACAAAAACACAAAACTAAAACCTCCACAAAGAAGCAAGTGGTTGGGAACTGAAACAATCTCAGGAGGGAAGGGGAAATTGGAGGATTATCCAATGGTGCAGTGCTGGAGAGAGAAGAAGCAAGGGGGGAAGGCACTGGCAGCTGGTTTGTGTCTCTGCAGAATAGTAAAAGCCATTTTGGCTGTCAATTTACACTGTTTATGTTAGGTGCCCAGACCCCGGTCATTTTATTACTGTGACATAGCTGTGTGTCTCCGCAACATAGTGAAAGCCATTTAGGTGTTATTACACTGTCTGTTAGGTGCCCTGAGCCCCGTTTGTGACATTAGCTATACCGTGTGTCTCTGCAGCATAGTGAAAGCCATTTAGACTGTATTACACTGTCTATTAGGTGCCCTGAGCTCCGTCTGTGACATTAGCTACACTGTGTGTCTCTCTCCGCAGCATAGCGAAAGCCATTTAGACTGTATTACACTGTCTGTTAGGTGCCCTGAGCTCTGTCTGTGACATTAGCTACACTGTGTGTCTCTCTCTGCAGCATAGTGAAAGCCATTTAGGCTGTATTACACTGTCTGTTAGGTGCCCTGAGCTCCATCTGTGACATTAGCTACACTCTGTGTCTCTCTCCGCAGCATAGTGAAAGCCATTTAGGCTGCATTACACTGTCTGTTAGGTGCCCTGAGCTCCGTCTGTGACATTAGCTACACTGTGTCTCTCTCTCCGTAGTATAGTGAAAGCCATTTAGGCTGTATTACACTGCCTGTTAGGTGCCCTGAGCCCTGTCATTTATTACCGTGACATAGCTACAGTGTGTGTGACATCTCTCTGTAGCATAGCAAAAGCCATTTAGGCTGTATTACACTGTCTGTTAGGTGCCCTGAGCCCTGTAATTTATTACTATTGCATTGCTACATTGTGTGTGACATCTCTCTGCAGCATAGTGAAAGCCATTTAGGCTATATTACACTGTCTCTTAGGTGCCCTGAGCCTTATCATTTATTACTGTTTGTGACATAGTCAGCTACACTGTCAGTCTCTGCAACAGTTAGTGAGACAATATCCATTCCTTTCACAGCTGTGTCTACTATGTCTCATATTTCCCAGTCTAAGTCTGCTGTTAATGATATGGCTAATATGAATCATAGCACTAATGAAGAACATAGCGACAATAATAATATCAACAGGACTGGCAATAAATGTCCTCCTGAATGAAAAAACATGTTAGCAAAGAAATGATAGTAGAGTTTCGGAGATAACTGATTGGAGTTACTCATAGAGGTACGGAGCGTTTTGCCACATGTCCCAGGATACTTCCAGCTGCTGAAGCAGCATGCAAGGAGGTAACCTCTTCAAATATAAACTCAGATGCTGAGGCAGCGAATGCTGATGAAGATGGTGGTGATAGTGGGGGCTGGGAATGGGATAGCCCAGGTTATTTCCCACCTGATGATGATGGCACTTCCAGTTTTTCTGTATCTTATGGCGATGAGCTCTGTAGTTTCAATGAGGGTGTGGGAGAGGATGCCATTGTAAGGCATGAGAGGCAAGTGCAAAAAACAAAATATGCTAAATTTAAGAATAGGAAGATGAGCATAAATGGGAACAATTCATGTCAACAAGGATAAGCAGTGTAGGGTTTCCTCCAGGTTCCTTGACTGTATAAGAAATAGTGCCAGGCACCATGGTACAAAGCACATAAGGTAAATCTTTAGTGTGAAATTTATTTTATATTGACCCTGCAGACAACTCTCGAGCTGTATGCAGTCTATGCAAAAAGAGCATCAATCATTGTGGCAAAGCAGGAAATTTTAGAACATCAGTAATGATGTGACATGCAAAGACAAAACACCCAGTTGAGTGGGGCAAGGCAAGGGACAGTGAGGTTGTGGTGGCGGCGACCATAGTGACAGTGAACAGGAAGCAGGAACTGACAAAATCATTTGATGCGTCCTTGCAGTCTTCCCAGACAAACACAGATTGTTTTCTTCTGACACCATCAAGTACTGCAAAATCCCAAAGTAGCACTCCACATGAAAAAGGTGTGAAAATACAGTCCCTAAAAAATTTAAGTATCTTGTGATTCTAGTCAACTAACATTAAAAGAAAGTGTTATGAGGACATAAAAATTTACCCACAAGCATTCAACATACCAGCTGTTAAACAGAGTCACTGCAGAGCTGTTGGCCGATTGTCAACTCACTTTTGCTTTTGTTGCCAAAAAAGGTTTCTTCAAGTTCATGAACCAGATTGAATCATGGTACACCATTCCCTGTCTAAAATATTTCTTGACAAAGGCTGTTCCACAGTTGTATCACTTTGTGTGTACTGCAGTCATTAAGCAGTTGAAACTCTCTGAGGTGAAGCAAGTTCATATAACAACAGATACATGGACCACCAACCAAACAATTGACTACATGTCTGTTACAACTCATTGGGCAGGTTTTCAGTCAGAAAGTAATAATCCTCACTCTACCATAAGCAGTAGGAAGCAGGCTGTATTATGTGTAAACACTTTTGAGGAAACCCACACTGCTGTGAATATTTTGCAGGAACTGCAAAATCAATTGCTAAGGACAGGAGGGTCACTCTAGGGGTAGTCTACAGACCACCAACACAAACTGAGGAACAGGACAGGGAAATGGCAGGACACCTAATAAATCATTGTGGTAGGGGTAGGGGCAGGATGGTGGTGGTGGGAGATTTCAACCTGCCAGTGGTGGACTGGTGCACTATGACAACAACAAAGGCTAAGGAACAGCGTATTCTGGATGCATTTCAAGATGTGTTCCTCTCACAACTGGTGGTAGAGCCAACCAGAGAGAGGGAAGCATCTTGGACTTGGTTCTGATAGATGGTGACCAAGCAAAGAATGTTGTGGTAGAAGATCTGCTTGCAGGGAGTGACCACTTGACAGTTTGGTTCTCCCTGGATCTGGGGAGGGAGGGGAAATCACACCAATATGACAGTAGTGTATTTCAGGGAAGCGGATTTCAGGAGGATGGCAGCCATTACGGAAGGACACTTAGAGAAAGTAGGTCTGGACATGGACATGGATCACAGGTGGGAAAGTTTGAAAGTGGATCTGCTGGAGGCCACTAAAGCCTGCACAAAGTCCAAAAGCAAGACAGCGAGGTCAAGGAAACCCAGCTACTGGACCATGGTTGTGAAGGAGAGGGTAAGGAAGAAATGGCTAGCCTATCAAAAGTACAAGAAAACCTGTAAGGAGAAGGTCAGGGAAGAGTACTATATGAAATCTAAGGAGGCGAGTAGGGTGGTAAGAGCAGCCAAAGCAAACAAAGAGCCAAGGTTGGCACAGGGGATCAGGGAGGGAGAGAAGAAAGTTTTTAGATACATCAGGGGGGAGAAGAAGTGTAGGGGGCAGATCACCAGGTTAAAAATGGAGAGTGGGTGGGTGGGCAGAGGAGGAAGTGGAGCAGGCTTAGGTACTAAATGAGTACTTCAGCTCTTTCTTTATGAGGGAAAAGGATGGGCCAATTCCACTTGGGGGATATGTCAGGGGTAGAGAGGGGGGAGATTAACATGTGTAGAGATACTGGTTGAGAGACTGTGGGAGGGTCTTAAGTCATTAAGGACCGATAAGGCCCCAGGTCTGGATGGGATCCACCCCAGAGTCCAAAAGGAATTGGTGGATGTCTTGGCAGCACCTCTGGTGGAGTTATTCAACTCCTCCCTCCAAACAGGAAGTGTACCATTGGACTGGAGTATGGCACACGTAGTGCCCCTCCACAAGAGTGGACCTAGGGACAAGCCAGGAAACTATAGACCGATCAGCCTGACATCCATAGTGGGGAAACTATTGGAAAGCATATTGAAAGAAAGACTGGTGGAGTTCCTGGATGTGAATGGTCTTCAGGGTGTCAGGTGACATGGGTTTGCCCAGGGGAGATCTTGTCAAACTAACCTGATTGAATTTTTTGACTGGGTGACAAGATCTCTGAATGGTGGTCGGACGGTTGATGTCCTGATGTTTAGTAAGGCATTTGACTCGGTACCGCATGGGAGACTGCTGGGTAAGCTGAGAGGCTTGGGGGTGGGGGAGAGGTTGGTGAGGTGGATTGGGAACTGGCTGAGCAACAGAAAACAGTGGGCGGTGGTAGGTGGTTAGCTATCGACACCAAGGAGGGTCATTAGCGGGGTCCCACAGGGATCGGTTCTGGGTCCATTGTTATTTAACACTTTCATTTTGGACATTGCAGTGGGAGTTTGAGCAAAATTAGCTTGTTTGTTGACAACTCCAAGCTAGGAGCGGTTGTGGACAGTAAGGAGGGAAGAAGGACATTGCTAGATCCCTGCTTTAAGTGGAACATTAAAGCCATCCTTCCTGTAGGGGAAGACATTGAGTATTGGAGAGATCTGATAACCAAGTGTGACATTGCCCCACCAACACCATTAACTGATGTACAGCAGTCAAACCCTGCCGAACCATCAGAGTGTGCCTCTGGTGCAGACAATAGCATATTTATCAATTCTTTACAATCACCAGTGTCGTCAGTGAGGGAAAGGTCATCTACAGCTACTTCTTGGGCATCCTATGTTCAGGATCAGAAAGACAAATCACTTCTGAGTTGCCTGAAGCAACATTGACTAGTATCCTGTAAAGAAAGAGCAGCTGATTCCTCTGCTAGACTGGTAACTGTCTCACGCAGCACAATAATCCTGGAGTATTTTGCAGACCATACTGTGATTGGTCTTGAGGAAGATTCATTACTCAGGGGTGTGGCCGAGGCGATATTCAAAGGAGCTGCGCTATTGAGCAACTCCTTTGAATATCACCCCCCGGCCACAGCCACTGTGGATGGTGCAGTGGAATGTGCACCACCGTAAGTGGTCAGAGTGGAGCATTCAACTTGCGGTGGCGCAAGAACCATTGCGCCATGCGCAAATTTCCGATATTCAAAAAAGTGACATGCAAATGGGGCCATAATTCATGCAAGGCGTGGGGGGGCCATTTGCATCTGTTTATGTCTCCATTTGCGGGCGGCAGCATCCCACCCACCTGCCGCCCACTAACTGACTGCCTGGTAGGGCTGCACGCCCATTGGTGCAAAGCAAGAGCCAATGGGCATTCAGTCCATACCGTACAAGGCAGTCCAGATATGTGAATGAATGAATGAATCTATTTACATATCTGACTGCCTTAGACGGGGTATGGGCTGCACACGCCCATTGGCTCTGCTCTTGCACCATCGGGTGTGCAGCCCTACCAGGCAGTCAGTCAGCTGGCAGCAGGGCGGCAGGCGGTGGGATGCTGCTGCCCGCCGGCTGCTGGGGAGCGGGTGGTGGGGCTTCATGGGTGGGTGGGGTGGAGGGACACCAGATCACCAGGGATATGTTCGGGTTAAACATCTACAGCCTGCGATCGGGCTTAGCAGTCCACTGGAACCACCAGGGATATGTTCGGGGTTTACACAACTTCAGCCCGCAGAATCAGGCTTAGCGTCCACTGAACCACCAGGGATATGTTCGGGGTTTACACAACTTCAGCCCGCGACGGGCTTAGCGGTCCACTGGACCACCAAGGATATGTTCGGTGGGGACACTTTGCAGCCACAGATCGGGCTGTGGGGATTTAAGCGTTTGCTCATGGTCGGGCCAGTCGGGAGGAGGGGGGATTTTTATGCTTTTGCCCGCGATCGGGCCAGTCGAGGAGGTGGGGGGATTCTTTACACTTTTGCCCGCGATCAGGCTGCAGGGGGGGCACAGGGAGTAGGTTAAGGGCCAGCCACAGGTGGCAGCTGCTGTGTTGCGCCCTGCAATGTGGCAGCTCACCTGTGGGTGGCCCTCGAGTTACTCCTCTTTTTTGGCTCAAAGTTGTGCAGGCACAGGTTGGGGGTTGTGCCTGCACAACTCTGCACAGCCCGGCTGAATATCGAGCTGTGCAGTTTATGCATGGTTCCTCCCCCTCCAGTTCAGCATGCATTCAGCTGTTGCTCAGCATGTTTTCAGTGGCGCAACTGCCTCCTGCTGAATATCGCAGAATGGCGCAATTTCAGATTTGCGCAGGCGCAACCCTATTGCGCATGGTGCAACCCTTTTGAATATCCCACCCAGTATATATAGCTATGTATTAATGGGAATAGTATTTTATTTATTTATTTATTGAAATGTTTCACCGGGAAGGCACACTGAGCAATAAGTCACTTGTCTCCCAGTGTGACCTGGGGGGGAAGGGGTACAATAGGAATTAGACACTAAACATTCAAGTTACAAGGTCAACATTAACACACAGTTATAAGGCAGGTGTTACAAACAGTGTTACAACAGTGTTGCGCATAACATGTAGAAAGTGGACAATAATAAGTGCTGGGCTAATAAGTAAACAAATGCTTACATGAAAGAAAAGGGGGAAGGGGAGGGAGGGGTGAGGTGGGGGGCAGGGGGAAGAGCTGTGTCCCTGGAGACCCCCTTAGGATGTGAGGAACCCTGCAAGGGGACTGGTGGGACCAGAGAGAAGGCAGTGTCCCAGAGAGACCCCTTTAGGATAGTGGGGGAAGGGAGTAGATCAAAGATACAAGCCCCTTGGGGTGTATGAGAGGGGCCCATGGAGAGCATTTGGGGTCCTTTACATTCTGTGAGAGATCAAGGGAGGCCAGTAAGGGGGAGCAATTTGGGGGAAGGAGGGCTAGAGATTTGGGGAGTGGGTGTGCACAGGTTAAAATGAAAGTGAGGGTAGAGAGGTAGGATTTGTCCAGGGCTTAGAGGAGGGAATTAGGGCAGAACATGGCAGGAGCAGCTAGGTGCAAGGTAATTATTGAGAGCAGAGCTGATGGAGTAGGCAGAGGATGAGTGCCGGATTTGAGGTGGGAGGGAATTCCAAATTTTTGGCAGTGGTGAGAGTAACTGGATTGGCCAATTTGGGTGGTTCTTCGGGGGACAACCAGGGTATGGGAGTTGGTTGATCTAAGGGAATGGCAGGGTGGGGGGTGTTATAAAGGAGGAGGAGGTGAGGTAGGAAGGGAGCTCACCCAACCAGTGCTTTGAGGTGAATTTAGCATAGTGGGAGAGTCACCTATTTGTAAGAGAGGGGAAGGATGGGGCACGATAAAGATCACAGTGATGGGTGTGAGGGGAGGCATCCATGGCAAAGAAGCCGAAGGAATTGAAGAGGGTGTCCAGTCTGGCCAAGGAGGACTTAGTGGCAGTGCCATAAACTATGTCACAGTAGTTGAAAATGGGCAGTATCATGTTCTGAACAAGTTCACGCCTAGCCATAGGAGGGATGCAACTAAGGTTCCTGAACAAGGCACCAAGCTTGGGGCGCAGTTTGTTCTGGATGGTGTCAATATGTCCAGAAAAATTTAGATGTTGGTCCAACCAAACACGTAAGTACCTGAAGGAGGATGTGTCCTCAAGTAAAGTCCCATCAAGGGTGTGGAAAGTGGGTACAGAGGGAAACCTAGAGAGTCTCTGCCTTTTGCCAAAGGTCATGGAGACAGTCTTCTTGGTGTTGAGGAAAAGTTGATGGCTAGCAAACCAGAGCTGAACCTTGTCAAAGCCTTGCTGTAAACTGGTTGTAACCTCATCAGGACAGGAGTCAGATGCATACAGGACTGTATCATCGGCATACATATGTATAGCGGAGGATGGGGAGCAAACAGAGAGAAGGTCATTTAAGAAGATGGAGAATAGGAGGGGCCCTTATACTGAGCCCTGATTAGTATGCTAATGCATAGTTTAAAGTTACAAAGCCACAAAAGTAAGGAAATGTGGTGTTAGGGTTTTCAACCCTAATGCCCATCCCCTGCACCATCCAACACCCTTGTGACCCTAGGTTAAGCTACAAGTCTGGATCCATGCTCCACATGTCTGCTGCTTCAATCTACATGTCTGCGGCCTGCACCATGGGTGCCACATAGGTGCCTAATTTGATATAGGGCCATACACAATGAAGCAGACTTGTAGGGCATGACCCCAGACCTGTATCTTGCTTTGTTGGGACAAAGAAGCAGAGCTGTGGTGCATGATGCCAAACTTGTGGGCCATAAGTGAAGCAGCAGACCAGAGGAGCACAACCTCAGACCTGTAGCCTTCTTTGTGCTATGCCCTGCAGGCCTTAGGCAAAGCATCAGTTCTATGGGGCATATAGTGTATGTATCCTGGTTTGCACTGGGTCCTGTAGGCCCAATGTGCAGCAGCAGACTCCTGGAGCGCAGCCCAGATCTGTAGCTTGCTTTGCACAGGGCCCTGCAGGTCCTACAGTAACCCATGACACCTCTTACAAGGCTTCAATGGTTCTACTACAACTACAGCTACCACCATACTTCTCAAAAGGCTGCAGCGAGACCACCATAACTACAGACACCTCTCTGGATGCACTCTGGAACCACTGCAATGACAGCCACCCCTACACCTCTCACAAAGCCTCAATGGTGCTGTTTCATCTAGACACCTCTTGCAAAGCCTCAACAGTGCCACTACAACCACAGCCACCTATGACACCTATCTGAAGTCACCTGTTGAGATACTATGACTACCCCATCCACTTTCTACAAGTGATGGATTATTAAACTCCGATCCATCCACATTTAGTAAGATGGAATAAAATAGTTTTTTAGGTTAAACAACTGCACAATATACAGTTTTTGAAAATATCTTGAAAGTTTCTAGGGTAGATGCCCATCTTATGGGACCTGGAAGTTAGTTTTCATTTTCAAGGAGATGCCACAGAAAAGGCTAACTCTCCAACTATCTTCGGAAGGGTAAAAGGGACAGACATCAGCTATGCCACATATTGTTTAGGAAGTAGAGTGGGACATACTGTAAGTAGAAAGGTGAGATATGTACAAAAATCCCAAGTCATTCTGAGATCTATCAATTATAATAGAACCTTGAAGTCAATCAAAGACCTAGGTAACCAGCATAGTTTCCTCAGCGCTGGAGCAATGTATCATCAAACAGAACTTTGGTATTGTAATTACAGCTACAGCTGTTCAAACAATTGTTCATGTACGTCCACCTGCTTTGAAGTACAAAATGGCAGTATGTTACCAATGAGCCCCAGGTACAACCTCAGAACAAAACTCATAGTAATCAGTAACAAAGGAGCAGTGCACTCTATGGAGAAATGTAGCTGTAATGGCTTCTTTATTAGGCCAGATTAAATCAGGTAGCTGAGCACAGCAAGTTAGAAACAATCCATGGATAGCCTGTGAAAAATTTACTTTTGCAACAGACATGTTTAAAATCTGGTGCTAGTTGAAATGACATTTTTTGTGGTGTTGCTAAATACTTACTCAGTGCTGGCTAAGCCTAACAAAATGTTGCACAGAGGCAGGGAAACCTGTTATAAAACTGAGTACTCAATACCTCTAGCAGTTAGAGACTGCAAAAGACAGGATGTAGTTTCTAAAGCAGCTCTCTTCAGACCAGCTACCAGGAATTTCTCCTTGTAGAGCTCCTACCATCAGACTCAGAGACCCATCTTGTCTCAGACTCAAGGTCCCATCTCATCTTGGACTCAGGGTCGCATAAAGGGCTTTTTCTTTTAAAGTTCTGAAACTCAGTATGATGGTTAGTTCCTTCATGGACTGGGTCAGATACAACAGAAACTCAATGCACTTACCAAATCACCTCCCCTACTCCTGGGCAGATTTGAACTGGATCCCAAAAGATAATGTTAGTTTCCGTTCAAAACACTCCTGCTCCAGGAAGTACAGGCTAATTGAAATGCTTCTTCTAGATCATTCTCTACATCTCCTTAATGTTGCACGGACATTTCATATTTGTAAACAGTGCCACAGCATCTCTCCCTCACCCCACCCCAGTTTATGTTTGCACAACAAAGAGCTGCACAGCTGTCTGTGATTTGTCCTGCTGTCTCTAGGCATGTTCACAGAGCCATGAAATATGAGCTCAGGTGTCTTTGCACACTCGAGATCTAACATCATTCTGTTTTACAGGAAACAACTCTTCCTATAAACACCAAAGGATTTTCTTTACACTCAGAGCCCCCCATCCCACCCCATGTCTTAATTTTCAATTTGTTCTGCAATATCAGCTGTGTGGAAAGAAGCTCGGAGAAAAACATTTTAATAACTTATTTCAAATTATGCAGAAATTCAGGAGCACAGTAAAGAATAAGGGGCATTTGCATATAGCAAATTGGTTTCACACGAAGCCACAATGCCTTCTTGAGGCACTGAAGTGTGGAAATTGAAAGCAGGTGTCCCCCTGTCTAGCATAGACACCTTCTCTTAAGCTTCCTTGTCCTTGCTGAACGAGAAAGCATTCACTAGTAGCTACTCCACTGCTTTGTTATCTGTATAAAATCAGGATGCCTGTACTCTTACTGACTTAATTTAAATAAGCTTAAATCCATCAGAAATTGCATCCCATGCATTAACCCACAGCCCATGCCCCTGTACAGTTTTCTCAGTAACTCCAGCTAGGAGGCATTAGGGTACAGATAGATATGTAAACTTTCTCACAACCAGTGGTCCTACCACACCATTGTCTACAGTGACTCCTGCTGGTGGAGGGACTGGGACTGTTGTAGCTGTGAGCTCTTGCAAAACCAGCCCTCATACACCATCACCTAGAGTGACTGCTGGTCATAGAGGGACTGGGGTTGGTGAAGCTCTGAGCTCTTGCACATTCAGTACTTCTATGATTTTGCCTTCAGTGACTTCTGCTTGTAAACAGCTTGAGAAGTTGTGAGTCCCACCATCAGCACTGCTTCTACTGTGACTCATTTTGGGGCAGGCTGGGTTTACTGTAGCTGTCAGCTTTTCCTCAGTCAGTGATTCTACACCATGCTTTGTAGTGGTTCCTGTTAGAAGAACATGGGAATTGAAGTAATACTTTGTTTCACATCAAAACACTCTTCTTCTCAACTGCCCATAGTAACTGCTGTTGTGTGTTTGGGGGGGAGGGCAGGACTGGAGATCTATGAGTGCCCCAGTCTGCACTCTCATATCATTGTGGACATTCACTGTTGGGAAAGCCTGTAGTAGCAATCAACTTGCTCATAGCCATTACTGCTACACCACTGCCTAGAGTGAATTCTGTTTGAGGATCTGTGAATGCAGTAGCCATGACCACCCTAATCAGTGATCCTACACCATTGCCTGCCGCAGTCCTTGTGAGAGGCTGTGACTGGAGGAGCCATGATCACCCTCATTAGCTTAATGTGGCTATGAAGACTATCGCTAAAATAATAGCAAAAAGATTAGAAACAGTATTATCAATAATCATAAATACTGATCAAAATAGTTTCATAAGGGGGGAATAGGGACTAATATAAGAAGAGTTATTGACATAATAGATGTTTGTAAACAGGAAAATACATGCATCATAGCAGTCGATGCAGAAAAAGCCTTCGATAGAGTGGAATAGGATTTCATCTTCACAGTACTGGAAAAGTTTGTATTTGGAAACAGATTTATCAATGCAATAAAAGCATTATATTATAATCCAAAAGCTGTGGTACAAACAAATAAAAACATATCTCCCAGTTTCACTCTATCGAGCGGCACAAGACAAGGTTGTCCACTCTCACTCCTATTTGCCCTAGCTATTGGACCACTTGCATAGCAATAAGAAGCAATCAACGATTAATGGGTACAGTATTAAAATCAGATCCTAGGAACATGGAATTAGTCTACATTCTGACGATGCCCTACGTTTCCTAACAGATCTGCAAAAATCAATTCAGGAACACTTTAATATTATACAGAACTTCGGTACAGCCTCAGGATATAAAATAAATGAGAACAAAACTGACATTATGTTACTACCCAAACTGCAAAAAGGATACACTACCCAGGATATTCCAAGACAAAGTGGTCAGCCACTTTAAGTATTTAGGGATTATCATCTCAAGAGACAAACAAATTATATGGGATAAGAACTACCCTCAGATACTCTCACAGTTAAAAACTGATTTAGAGAAATGGAAAGTACTCCCTCTAACATTGATTGGAAGACGCAGCGTTATTAAAATAAACATCCTTCCAAGGTTGCTGTATTTATTTCAGACACTTCCCATAACCATGGGAACAGGATATTTTAAAAACCTGGATAAAGCCATGTCCAAGTTTCTTTGGAGAGATAAGAACCCCCGGCTAAATATGAATAAATGATGGCACCCTAGGGAACAGGTGGGATAAGGGTACTATAATACCCAGCACCATTATCCCAGATGCAGGATTGGTTAAATAACCAAATCACAACCAATGGAACATTATAACAGGAAACACACTGGTATGGAACTATAAGGAGTCTATTACATAGAAGATAATGTATGGTCCTCTATCGGTAACAGGTCTGTTAACTGTCGAGAGGTTGCCAGGGCGACCGTGCAAAGCTCGAGAGGTTTATGTCGCCATGGCAACCTTGAGATGTTTAACAGTGACTGGTTGCCGATAGAGGGACCACACATTATTTTTTATAGTGTATGGTCCCACGTAAAAAGGAAAACGGCTGCTTACTTTTTGAAATATAGTCACCGTTGCAGCCGTTCAGTCCTTCCCTAACCACTGCGTTCATCTGTCGGTTCCCAGTGAAAAAAAAGGCGATCGCCATTGTTAACCTATCGATGTGATGTAGCATCAATAGGTTAACAACCTTAGGAAATGATGATTTCCTAAGGTTAACAGCATTCTACCATATGTTATATTCAGAATACTATTCTAAATTCGAAAACCACCACAACAATAAGAATAAATGAATATCTATACAAAATACTTGCCTATGTTTGAAAAAAAAGTACATCAGAAAATTCAATGGCAGGACCAGAAATCATATGATGCACCTCTTTACAGAAACTTTAACTTTAAACCCTCTTATATAGATGATGGCTTTCCGTTCTGGAAACAACTTGGTATAAAAATATTTAAGCAGGTTTTTGAAGGTAACACCCTTAT
Source organism: Neoceratodus forsteri (assembly GCA_016271365.2). NCBI lineage: Eukaryota > Metazoa > Chordata > Ceratodontiformes > Ceratodontidae > Neoceratodus > Neoceratodus forsteri. The sequence continues at coordinate 14,073,987 of JADMNL010000027.1, forward strand.
GTCTTTTTAACAACTGCAAGATAAATATGGCCTGCCAAAACAACAATTTATAATATTTACAATTAAGAAACTATCCAAAAAACATCTCATACCTGCCATCTCACCGATAGAAAATATTTTATCTACAAAAAAGACATAAGTGAAACCCATCTTAGCTCTCTATAACTGTTTACAAAATCACAATCAATACTTCTTAGCACAATTAAAAGGTAAATGGCAGCAACATTTGGGATCCAGGATTGATGGGAGAATTTGGGACTACATTAAAAAATACCCTACAACAGAACTGTATTCCTCAAAAATGCAACAAATACTTTATTTTATTTATATATTTATTTCATCATTCAGACATAACCTTTAAGCAAAATGCCCTTTTTCAAAGGTTCCACATCTCGACAGGAGGACAACACAGAAAGGTAGTTACAGAGTATGGATGCACAAGTACAGAGACAAAAAAAAACAAGAAATAACAGCAATTGGTGTGACTATTTACAATTGTAAGCTATCTCATATAGAGGCACATATTGCAGTTAGTACAGCCCAAGGTACATGGTGAGTGCTGTGGGCTTAAGGAAGTAAATTAGCAGGAGGTAAAGCAGCCAGGGGAGGCACTGTCATTATTTCATATAAAGTCAGGAGGGGAGAGACTCAAAATAGGCTTTCATACCCTGTATGTTAGACTTTGTCATTAATTCAAGTCAAGGGTGGGGGGTAATTTTCTGTGCAGGACTGACCTAGTAGGAACATACTAGAGAGCAATGTGAGGGAGGACCGTACACAGAATAAGCTGGGGGAAGACAGGTGCTTTGAGATAATCACATTTGTGAAGGTCAATGGAAGGGGAGAGACTTAAAACAGAGTGCTGAGTTAAGGACAGTAGACAGAAGGCTCGTCGACAGACTGTGACTATGGAAGGCTCAAGCTTGAGGGGTTGGCAAGTAGTAGTAAGAAGTAAGAGTTTAAACTCAGGGTTACTGGGCAGTAGGGTAGTAAATCAGAGAATGCACCCCAAGAGCAGGCCGACTCCAAGTTACCCGGTGCTAGCGCTACAGGTTACCTGCAGCTACATACCTCAGCCTTGGCAAGGTGACATCTTAGTTCCACCTTGAAGACACGGAGGCTGTTAATGAGTAAAAGGCATGCTGGGTTCTCACTTAGCCAAGAAGGGGCCCTGTAAGTGAAGGACCATTGGCCAAGCACCGTTTTTCTGAAGGGGATAGCAAGTGGGCTGCGAGTCTACCTTCTAGTGTGGTACCCAGATCTACCTCGCCAGATCAGTTCTTTGAAGGTCAATGGAGCTTTACCTAGGAGAGATTTCATGCCAAGCAGGCACCGTTGGTATTTGATTTTGCTGGCAAGACTGAGCCAGTTAGTGCGCTCATAGAGGAAGCAGGTGTGTAGGAGATTATCAGCCTCTAGAGTCAGCCTTAAGGCCTTGTTGAGGGCCATGCTTACTCGTTTTAGCACAGTGTCTAATGCCGACCTATAGATCATGAGTCCATAGTCAATAACAGACAAGATGGAAGAGGAGACTGCCAACCTGAGTGCCTCAGGAGTTGGGTACTGTCTGTGCATGTAGAGAACTCCAAGTTTGGTGTTCACTGTTTTGACGACCTGATCGATGTGCTGCACATACAACAGGGTGTCATCAATGATCACGTCCAAGTATTTAAAAGAGTTGACCTGTTCGAGCAGAGGAGCCTTGTTGTTAGTAATGGTAAGGGACAGAAGAGATCTCTTGTGTTGGTGAGTGGTTATCAGCATCATCTTCATCTTCTTGTAATTGAGAAGGAACTTCTGAGAGCTGAACCTGTCCTCCAAGCTGCAAAATGAGTACTGCAAACCATCCTGTAGGTGCTGAAGCTGGACCTACTACTAAAAATGACAGCATCATATGCATACAGAATAATCTTGCTATTGCAGGCCTCTGGAAGCCTGTTGATGAACAGGCTAAAGAGGAGGGGGCCCAGTATAGACCCTTGTGGGACACCCAGTACTATAACCCTAGACAAGGAGATAACTGTCCCAATTTGTACACTCTGTGCTCTTCTGAATAGGTAATCCTAGAACCAGAGGATGGCTTCAGAGGCTAGACCTAGGTGCTGAAGCTAGTCAAGCAAGATGTGATGGTTGACCATATCAAAGACTTTGGTGAGATCTATGAATATATAACCCACCAGGCTGCCCCCATCCAAGGTCTTGTGAACATAGTCTGTGAATTCAACTAAGGCTGTAGCTATGCTATGGCACTGACAGAATCCATGCTGTTGTGGGCAGAGTTGACTGTACTTCTGAAGGTACTCCATGACTTCAGTATACTCCACAGAACATATTTCACCCCAATCAGATAACATAAAATGGATCTAGCAATCAATGAAAATTGCCCAAGATGCCTTAACAATCCTGGATCACTTACCAATATGTTTTTAACCTGTAAGAAACTATGTCAATTTTGGAAACCAGAAATGTCAATACTAGAAAGTGCAACCCACCAGAATCTAAGAAAAGATCTAGCTATATTATTGGGGTACAATCTTACAAGAAATTAAACAACCGAGGATTCAAAAAAATATCATCACTGGGCTACTTAGTAGCAAAAAATGTATTTTTATACAGTTGAAAAACAAGGAACCCCCAAATGTATACAACGGGCTCAATTTTATGATATATTTATATAGGATTGAACACATACACTATTTTGCGAAGGACAAGGCAGAATAGTTTATGAAAACTATATCTGAAAATAGATTAGAATAAGTAGACCCTCAGTAATGAATCAAAAGATAGCCTACAGAATGGGAAAATATATCCCTATGTTGCATCTAAAATTACAGGAATCTCAGCTCTATATAAATAATGAAACAATGACAAAGAAAATATTTGTACAGACTTTGATTATTTGTTTCTTTTCTCTGTTTTTATTTTCTCTCTTTTTTGGTTTTTAAATATTATATAATAGAATGTATGAAACAATGCACTACTATCTGTTTATTGTATAGTCTAAAAAAAACATTGTATTAATGCCTTGCTTGAATAAAAAAAAAAAGTAAAGAGTTTATGTCAGACTTCAGTACCTACTGTATTTGCTTGAATTGGGGCTGGACAAAATGTTATTATTGTGGGCAAAATAATAAAAAATCCCTATTTTTGCAGGGTTTTTGTTTTGGCAAAACTGATTGTTCACTGTGTATTGCTTACACTTCTGAATGTATACTTGTTAGATGTTATTTCTGAGCTATACTACACTTTATTCTCTGCACCTACATTTTTTTTTTGTATTTATTCTATTTTGTACGTACTTATAGCAAATGTTGTTAAACAGTTTTGTATTTATGTATTCTGCTACTGTTCCTCCTCTATTCCCCAACCTGAGTCACACCTGGAAATGAGCTTGGCTCAGTGTGCCTCTCCTGGTTACCATTTTCAAATAAATACATACACATACATATGTACATACGTACATAAATACATACATAAATAAATTATATTTGGTCATTTTAACCACATGCTGAAATCACATACACATTGTGCAAAAATCACATGAAAATGCCATTTTTCCTTAAAACATATATGTGGAAACACAATTTCTGCATGGCAATTGCAGTTTCTCCTCACAAAAAAGGAATAGTTACCTACCATAACAGTAGATCTTTGAGAGACTGTCAGGAGTGGTCTCTTACACTACTGACATCCTAATTATAACTGAGACATGGCTCTCATGCAAAATCTATGATAATTCCATTGCTATCCCTGGCTACTCCCTTTCCAGGCAGGACAGGGTGGGGGAGTGGCCATGTATATCTAGTCCACATTGCAATCCACTACTGTGCTTTCATCCTCTGTCCATGCAAACTATGAGGCTCTAGCCACCTGTATTTCTTTCCCTTTCACAGCCCCAATTTTTATAGCTGGCATCAATTGCCAACACAGTACCTACCCCTCAGTCGTGTCTGAACTTATAGCCTCCATTACCTCCGTCTCGCAATCTGGAGAGCTGTTCGTTATGGGTGACGTGAACCTAAATTGACTGTCACCTAAGCTGAGTAAGACACGGAATGATATGGCTGCACTCAGCCTTAGTCAACTCACCCTTCAGCCCACACGTCTGAATCATAAAACACAAAATGGCACTTTACTTGACTGGGCACTAACCACTCATCCGCACCATGTCATCAAGTCAGGTATCCTCTCAGATGCCCTAAGCGACCACAATCCCATCTTCCTGATTTGTAAGGTCCATCATCCCAAATCCCCACATAAAATCATTCAGTTACATTCCTTAAAATCCCTCGACCTTGCCCCCCTCCAGGACGAACTTGCCTTCACTGACTGGACCCCTCTGACCTCTGCCCCTCTGTTGATATTGCCTTCGCCTACTTCAAGGATAAATTCATTTCCACCTGGAACTTATTCACCCCCTTTAAGAGGACCAGAGTCTGTGGGCTTTGCCTCCTCTGGATTACCTCAGAATTACTTGCCTGCCTAAGGAAGCACGACCATGCCCGGAAAAAAGACAAAACATCCAATCTCCCCAGTGATTACACCACATATAGAATGCTCCAGAACTCCTGCACCAAAGCAACCAGATTGGCAAAGTCTGAGTATTTCAAATCCTCCTTCCTCACTAATATCAACACCCCCTCTAAATTCTGGTGTGTGGTCCATGCCATCTTCTCCCCTCCTTCTCACCCCCCTCCTGTTCTCAATATTGACAATTCCCTGGTATCAGACCCTTGCTTAGTAGACAAAGAATTTAATGCCCACTATACTTCTTACAAAGTCTCTTCTAAGCTGCCTTCCCGAGCCCACCTCCACTCCTTCTGTTTGACTCCCCCTTCTCCTTCTTACCCTTCTCTACAAATTAAGCTCTAAATGGCCTTCTCTACCTTAACCCCTCAAAAAGTTCCTCCCCAGATGACCTTGACCCTAAACTTCTCTTTCTCTTTGCTCCTGCTATCACCTTCCCTATCACCTAAATTCTAAATATCTCCTTTTCATCTGCCCAGATCCCCAACTCCTGGAAACATGCTGTTGTCCTTCCTCTCCCCAAGGGCGGTGACTCCTCCACCCTGGGCAATTATCGCCCTATCTCTCTCCTTCCCACCCTTGCTAAACTTCAAGAACACTTGATTCTCTCCCAACTTTCCTCCTTTCTTTCCGATTCCTCTTCTAGATACTAAACAAATATTTTTGCTCAGTATTTACAAAGGAAGTGGGGGAGATACCTAAAACAAACAGTAGAAACACTCTGGATACAGAAGTTTATACAAGCCCATTTACAGAAGAAAGGGTTCTGAAAGAACTCTTAAAACTGAAGGTGGACAAAGCAATGGGGCCTGATGGGATTCATCCCAGAATTCTAAAAGAACTAAAGGTAGAACTAGTGACATCACTGACTACCATCTTTAACAAATCATGGGAGGATGGGGTGGTACCCGAGGACTGGAGAAGGGCAGATGTGATTCCCCTTCACAAAAGTGGGAGCAAGGCAGAAGCAGAAAACTACAGACCTGTTAGTTTAACCTCAGTGGTAGGGAAAATGATGGAATCACTCCTGAAGGAAAGAATTGTTGAGTATCTAGAGGTCAGAGGGCTCAGGACCAAGGCAGCATGGATTCACAGTGGGAAGGTCATGCCAGACAAATCTGATAGATTTTTTGACTGGGTGACCAAAGTAGTAGATCAGGGAGGGCTGTGGACATGGCCTACCTAGACTTTAGCAAGGCATTTGACACAGTCCCACACAAAAGATTAATATACATGTTAGCCAGCCTGGGAGTGGGTCCCAAGATTACAGCTTGGGTAAAGAATTGGCTGGAGAATAGGACACAGAGAGTAATAGTAAATGGAGTCCACTCAGAAGAAAGGAGGTTTACTAGTGGGGTACCGCAGGGTTCAGTATTAGGACCGGTCCTCTTCAATGTCTTTATAAGCGATATTGCAGAGGGACTGGAAGGAAAAGCATGTCTCTTTGCAGATGACACAAAGATCTGCAACAGAGTTGATGCACAAGGTGGGGTGGAAAGGTTGAGAAGGGACTTGGCAAGGTTAGAGGAATGGTCAAATGTATGGCAGCTTAGATTCAATGCTAAGAAGTGCAAGGTAATGCACCTGGGAAACAAAAACCCAGGGGAAGAGTACACAATGGGGGGTGAGATACTAACAACGACAAAATGGAAAGGGACCTGGGGTAGTCATATCAGATGACCTAAAGGTGGGCAAGCAATGTGAGAGGGCAGCAAGGAGGGCTGGGGGATACTGGGATGCATAGGGAGAGGCATCACCAGCAGAAAACAGGAAGTTATTATCCTCTGTACAGACAGTTGGTGATACCCATTTGGAGGAGGTGGTGGTAGAGTGGGTCTTCCAAAATCTCAATTTGTGTTTGTTGTATAACACTTTCATTAAGTGCAATGTGGGACACAGGCACTTCCTGGTTCAAAGATCCGCCTACGTGCCGCCCTGCGCTCAGCCAATTTTATGATGTGATCCCAGGGAGAGTGCAGGGACATGCTAACAAGGGCCTTGTTAGTCACCCGGTGCCCTTGTTTAATCCCCACATGATCATTGTAATATGAAAAATTGTTGTTAAAGTTAACCCCCATAGATTATAATGTAGCACACCCCTGCTATCTCCCTGGGATCATGTCATAAAGTTGGCTGAGTGCAGGGCGGCACATGGGCGGATCTTTAAACCGGGAAGTGCTTGTGTCCCGGTTACTGCAATTTTACGAGTGTTCTACAACAAAAACTAATGGAGATTTTTGTATGTCATACCTTAGCAGTAGTTCTCAGAGGCAAGGTACCGAACAATGGGGTGCAGAGATCTAGGCTGGTAGATCTCTTTAAGGAGGCCTTGCAGAACACTGAGGCCAAAGCCGGCATGTCTATGAGGGGTGATGTCCAGACTGTAGTGTTTAGTAAAAGTATGAACAGTACTCCAAGTGTCAGTAGCACCTATGTCAGCAGTAGACAAATTTTGAAAACAAGCCATTAAAGTAGTCAACCCATGGGAGGAGTGATCACAGAGTGGACAAGGAAGCAGCCTACCATGCTTCTAGTAACAAAACATAATACAACTGGCCAGCAATTTAAACAGGTCCCATTTGTAAATTGGGGAGTCCACCATCCTGGGGGCAAAAGCCACAAACATTTGTGAGGATTTTCTACAATCCTGCGTACTATCCAAGTACCAATGCAGCATCCTCTGGACATCCAGAATATGTAAACAATGTTCTCCACTATCCATAGGAGACAGAAAATAAACAGAAAGAGCAACAGTCTGATTTAGTGTTTTTTCAGACACTACCTTAGGAAGGAAATGAGTATTAGTGCATAATGTAACCCTATCCTTGTGAAAAATAATAAAAGCAGGGTCTGTAACCAGAGCCTGCAGTTCTGAAATGTGTCTAGCAGACATCATAACCACTAGGAACAGAGTTTCCCAAAAGAAGAATCATAGCTCTTAAGTAGCAGTAGGCTTGAAGGGACGTGCATCTTGGTCTCCAGGACCAAAGTCCTACAATAGAATCTGATCTCAGACCGCGGGGTGCATCAGTAGAATACCTCTTAGTAATCTACAGGAAACCTTCACCTGGGCCACTGTCTTGCCCTCTGTGAGGGCGTGAAAAGCCAACACTCGGCCAGGTGGATCTTATTAGAGGAATACGCCAGTCCTTAAGGGACAAAAGGTAATCCAGAACTTTAGGAACTGAACACATAAATTATAGGCTATCACCTGAAGTTATGTGGGGGAATAGCTCCTCTCCCACATCCTACTTAAGCTAGCAAGCTACATCCGCTGTGCTTAGAGCGAGTCGCACTCACTGCGCTCGCTTCGTGCGGCATGCTGGGGCTGGCTTCCTCCTCTGTTCTGTGCCCCCCCCCATTTCTGTGTTCCCTGTCTGCTTCTCTTCCCTCCCTCATCTCCTGTTTTCGTCCGCCCTCCCTCTGTGTGTACCTTTTGGTGTTTTCTTCTGCCTGCCTCCAGCTTTGCTGCTCTCTATGTTCGGCTGCTGCTTCATTCCGCCGTTCAGGATCTCCTTCCTCGTCACTGCCTGCATTCCTCTGCTGCATAGCCATGTGCTTCTCCTGCTCGCTCAGCCCTCCCTCCCAGCTTCTCTGGACTGCTTGTTTGGGCCAGTACCCCGCCATTTCAGCCTGACACTGTTCCTGTGCATCCTGCTGCTCCTCCTCTTTTTGGTTGGTCGGCCGTTCTGCTCCTCAGCGTTCCGTCATTGCCTGCTACGCTGTTACCGCAGACATGACTGGGCTTTCCACTGTCCTTGGGACTCTGCTTCTCCTACGCCTTTAACATTGTACTTAATCCCTGGCACCTGACTCTTTCTACCGCTATGCTCGTACATGCTCTTTCTGCATATCAGGGTGTTGCGTGGCCCTGGAGTTCGTTTGCCATCTGCTCAGCGGTGCGTGCATTGCGTAGACTATGCAGGGCTATGAACACTGTGCTTTATGGATTGCCATGCTGCTCTTCTCATGCACTGCTTCTTTCACCCTCACTCTGCTGCTGTCTACCTGGTTCTGTAGTCCCACGACTGTACTTACTGGGCTGTCTGATCATTGGCTGCACTAGAGCCTACACCCCTTGTGAGCTCTGTGGAGATAAGCCCAGGGAAGCCATCTGCCAGTTCAGCTCCTTTGGATACAAAGCGGACGGTCAAACTTTCAGTCAACAGACATTCCAGCTTCAGCTCCTTACCTCGGGTAAACTATGTATGTCTCTGTGGCTTATTATGCATCTGTTCTGGGCTTCCTTTGCAAGACGTACCTAAGCTACTGGAAGTCATTCAGTGGAGCCCTTTACTTCTACTAGACTAATGGGCAGAGGATGGGGAAAATGTTTGGAGCCACGTTTTACGTATGCACTCTGGATCCCTATCACTTTACTAGAGGTTGCTCCAGTCACCTATGGTATACTGCCGCTGCATCTTTTCAAGGCTTTATTACTCAAGCTGGTTGAACTGCCTGACCTGCTTTGATCAAGCACATACAGTATTTACTTCTAGTTGCTCACTACATATGGTCTGCCGCTCTTTCACCCGAGACTCATCTAAATTTTAATTCTGCTGCGCATCGTTTCAGCTTATCAGTCACCGTTCCGCATGACCTTGGGATTTCTTCTGGATTTTCGAACCGCCTCACTCACACTGTGTCTTCTACATTACTATTACTGCCATGACATGCCGTTGCTACTACATTCAGCTTATTTCTACTGCCTTACTCCAGCTGACCTATGTGTGGTCCAGCCGTACTGGCTGTCCTTTATGGGGAGTTTAGCTGCCACTAATTACTTACCTTACCAGCTGACCTACTTGTGGTCCAATGGCGCATGCTAGCTTATGTGGGGCTAGCAGCCAATCTTACTTACCTTACCAACTGACCTCGTGTGGTCTAGTCTCATGCTAGTCTTTTGGGTTTAGCTACAATTCTATTTACATTCTGGCTGATATACTCATTCAATCGTACCATCTACATCACATCGGCTGACCTACATGTGGCCCAACAGCACTTCCTTTTCATTGGGCCAGCTCTTCTTTGTTCCCATGGATGCTTCCTATAGAGCTGTTTTATTCAGACCTACCTTTCATATGCTTCCTAAAGCTTCCACCTTCCATCAGATTATTCATGGGTACATCAAGATATCGCTTCAATTCTTGGATGCTCCTCACCATGCTACTTCAACTTTCCTGGAGTTGCTACTATCGTCTCCATCCGTACTCCCTGCTGACCTTATTCCATATTGTCTCCTTGGTTGAACGAATGCCTTGAACATTGAATTGTTACAGTTCAGGATGTTTATTACCTCTCCCAGTTGCTCACAGTTCTGCCACAGTCTCTTCACTGCAATCCTTTTTCATCCTCGATCTTCGAGATATGACAGTCTACAGCACTATTCTACTCTCATATGTCTGCCTTAAAACTACAGTACTACTCTGCTCTGACTTGACTCAGGATGTGCCGTCATTATAATACCATTTACAAATTCTTCCTCACTACTTCACTGCTTTCTGCATTACATGCAGTTCAACGTTTCCATTACATTATCAACCACCGCTCTGCTACCTGCCTCACCCTGCAAGGCCAGAGGCTCGCCATCGCATTTCATCAGACCTATGCCCCTACGGGCCCGGAGCTCCTTGCTCCTCTATATTGCAGCAACTTACTCACCTACTTCTCTGACCTGCCTATGCCCATCGGGCCGGGAGTTGACACCTATTACTCTACCACTGCCTCGCCCAGATCGGGGCCCGGAGATTCGCACATTCTACTATATGCCTACCTGCCACCACGTCAGCCAGTCTAGGAGCTCCTTTACTATGGTCTCATCTGGATGTTAGACCTTCATCATCTACATTTTTGGATGCTTGCCCTGCCGCTTTGGTCATATGAGCTTATTACTGCTACACTCTTACGAGGACACTTAGTTAAGCATATCCTGAAGACCTTCATTATCCTGGTTTCTGCCCTATGGTCTCTCAGACCCTGTGACAATGCTACTTCCCTTGTCTCAGCCTCTTCAGTCATCACCATCTGGGACTCCTATGCTCGACTCTTCAGGACTCATCGGACTATCCTTCACAAGTGAATTCTAGCTAAGATATCATTCTGGCTTGAAATAGATGTCAACATTGTTATGGATCCATTGGATCCATATGCAGTTCTCCCATTCCCTTGCTTGTGCCATTCTTCATTCCCCTTGCTTCTACTGTGTATAATCTTACCACACTACTTCCCCACAACTAAGTCTGCATCATGCAGCTTTGATTACTACTACAACTGACCTATGTACAGGTCCACTTAATTACATTACTTGCTCATACTACCTGCTTCGCCCTTACAGAGCCTAGAGGTCATCACGACTAACTCGCCATTTACAATCTACTACACTCCTCGTGAGCTGGAAAAACATCTGACCTATGTCTATCTATTCACTACGATTTCTACCAACTTCACATGCTTGCTTTCTCCTCTCCAGGTTGGAGGTTCCTACTGCTCCATCCTCCCGATCAGACAGCATATGCCAGTTTCTTGTGCTTCATCACCATGGTCTTCATTTGCTAACCTTGCCATGCAGAACTTGACTCAACAGTTCTCCTTCTAGACATGGATGCTGAGCCTGATTCCTGGATCTCCTCTGTGAAGTCATCCTCACCTGCTGGAGTGCCTCTCCACCTGTGACTCTTTGATTCAAATTCATTTCAAGCATGGATTCCACTCTACTTTATTCTGGCCTGCTCATGGATTCTCAAACTTGGAGTTTACTAGATGGATGCTTGCTCTATTCACCCGACATGTCTTGATTCAATACGTCTTCAGTTCTCTGCTTCTCTGGATTGGGTTTTACAACTTTGGGGTTCAGATTAGCTGATTAAATTATTTAGGATTACTCTCCTTTAGTATGCCTAGAAGGATGGGCAGGTCAGTAGCCATGGGTCCTCAGAGGTTCCCCCCAAGGGGGGGTTTCCCTCTCCTGTGTGCTGCTGGTCACACTCTCCAGAGTTGGATGAGGTGATCATACTGCTACTCTTATTCTTGGGGGTGTCTTCCTACTCGACTTCTTCATCAGTCGGATGCAGAATACTCGTTGATATCATAATTCCTTTTGGGGGTCTCATAATACTGGACTAAGCATTCTTTACGGTGGGATACAGAGTAAGGTCAAACCAAAACCAAGTTATAACAATGTTACTCACCAGCTCAAACATCTAAGCACTTTGCATAAGACTATCCAGCTCACTTGTACTATAAGCACTGACTGTATAACTATGTTCAAAGTACCTAAGCACAGATCAACTCAAACTGCTACATATCTGAAAAGCAATGTCCTACTTACCTGTCTGCCTCTGTATCCAAGCACAAACCTTCATTATCCAATTACAGTATGAAGCACAAGCACTTAGCTATGAACCACACATAAAGAGATCCAGGGCATGCCTAGTACACAAAACCATTAAACAGTTCCATTTTTGTGAGTAGTTGTACCGCATAGGTAGTTTTCTAGCTGCCAGCAGAACATCTGCAATTGCCAGGGAAACCCTGAACAGGAGAACTCCAGGTCCTCAGAAACCAGGCATGGAGGTTCAGGGATCGAAGTTCTGGGTGCACCAGAGCACCCTGCTCCTGTGTCAGGACTCTCGTCCACAGGGGGAATGGGATAGGAGATTCTACTGCCAGTTACTGGAGCAGAAGGAACCAAATTTGTCTTGGACAGTAAGGGGCCACCAGAATCAAGGTGGCTGTCTCAGCCTGTAGCTTGACCAGAGCCCTCTGTATGAGAAGGAATGGAGGAAAAGCACACAGAAACCTCCCTTTCCAGGACAGGGTCAATGTGCCTCACCACAAAACTCCAGGCTCTTGAGTGAGCAAGCAGAAGTGCACAGAATACACAGGAGGAATAATGACTGCAGGGGAGGCAGAAACCTCCAAGAACTCATAGAAAGTTTTCGTAGAGGAGTCCCCCTCCTCTGCTTGAAATCCCAATTTAGCCAGTACCTGTTTCAGGAAGGTGTGAAATGAGGCATCTTCAGGTGGAGACCTCGGCGTGTTTTTCACACTGTCCTCTAAGCAAGAGGATAGAATTGAGCTTGAGCCCACAACATCTATTGCCTCCTTTTCATCATCCATGGCTGCCTTCTCCTCCTCTTCTTCCATATACTTTGGATTCTACTCCAGTTCACCATTAATGTCTACTGTCATTGGTTGAAGGTCAATGAGACTAGGAGACAAGTGAGGAGAAGTCGTCGACTGGGGTCTCATCGATGGAGGCCATTCAGGGTCCCGCACCATAGCTGGGACCAAGAACTGGAATGACAGTAAGACTGATGACAGGCCAGCCAAGGGTGCTGATGGAGCTGGACATGAGGGCGACGGTGGCAGTAGATTCTGAAACAGCTCAGATGTTGTCTGGCAGAAAAGCTGTGCATTGACAGACCTTGAAGGAGTCAGCGATGGCTGCACCATCAAAGGCTGCAAATCCCCCAATGGGGGAGATGAGCCAACACCTGACCCTGAACTTGGTGTCTGACAGATGACCGGGGGCAGCAGATCCCACTGCCAAAGTCAGGGACCTGTCTTTTTCAGTAGACTTGCCTCTTATTAGAGGTGAATGGGAACAGTCTGGCAAAGTGACAGTGCCCTTGGGCCACTTCTCTTTCTCAGAGTGGCAGTGTTCTTCAGCTGACTAAGAGGACTTATCCCTTTTCTTCAATGAGTCAGTGACAGACACCATACACCACAGGGATCGATGTACTGAAGGAGAACTAAGAACAGAAGTAGTTAATGATGGTGAAGAAGTCTTTGCCACAACCTGATTCTCCATTTTCTAAAGCTTTAAATGTACTTTCTAAGCTTTCTTGCGATGTTTTATGGTTACCTGGTCAAAGCTCTGGCAAATTGGTCAGGCTTTAACACTGTGATTTGTACCAAGGTAACAGATACAAACATTTTTCTTTTGGCAACTGGGTAAGGCCCCCCTAGGCACAAGTCCTTTTTTCAGGGGAAACCCAGGAGCACTGGGGAAGTTAAGTGACTTGCTCAGGTCACACAGTAAGCAAGTGGAGGTTATGGGAATCAAACCCAGGTCTGCTGGAGGTACCAAGCTCATTCATAGCTGATTACTTTAACCTCTAGGCTATACTGCCAGCCATAGTTTTCATCATCTTTATAAATTTTAACATTGCAGCAATGGCAACAATGGAACAGTGGTTTCTTGTCTGTCAGTGGTGGCTTAAAAGAAAGTTTTAAAATAAACTTAGAGAAGTAGTAGTATTAGCAAATACTTTCCATGTTCAATGGCATTCTTCAGCAGCAGTGGATGGATGAGCGGTTGATGGCAGAAGAAATAATTGAGGCACGCTGGGGATGCCCACATTATATAGGCGCCAATGAGGTGCAACAACATGGGTGGCAGCAGCCCGTAAAACTTTCCAGGTAGTCCCTAACCCAACAGCTTACAGTTCCATGATGTGGCTCAAAAAAGGGAGATATTCTCAAAGACGTTTTGCAATTTGCTCAAACCTGTTTCATGAAAAAAGTTGCACTTTGTGTGCAAAAATTCTGCCCAAATGTGTGAGGCAATTTTGCCCAGCCCTAGTTTGAACCCCATATAGATAACATTCTTGCATTCTGCTCTTTTTCTCTAGGGTGTGTCTCTGTCTCTCTCAAGCATACTTTGCAGATTAACAGCCCTACCTGCATCACTCTATCTCTGTTGTCTCTTTTTTTTCCCTGTAGCTCCCTTCTTTATTCAATGCCATTTGTCTTGCTGTGTACTTATTTATGTGAAACTCTGTCTTGTTTTACCTACTCCTTCCCTCCCTCCCTCTTTCCCTTTCACTCCTTCCCTCCCTCCCTCTCTCCTTCCTTCCTTCCTTTCTTCCCTTTCTCCCTTCCTCTCCTTCCCACCTGTCTCCTTTCCTCCCTTTCTCTCTACCTTACCCATTTTCCCTTCTCCTTCCTCCATATCCCTCCATCTCTTGTTTCTTCTCCTTCCTTCCTTCCTTTCTTTCTCATCCTTCTCTCCCTCTGTCACCATCTCCTTCCCTCCTTCCTTCCTTCCCACTTTTCCCTTCCTTCTCTCTTTCACTCCCTCCCACCTTCCCCAACCCATCTTCTTCCCTCCCTCCCTTCCTCCTCGTTACTCCCTCTCAGTTTTCCACATCTTCCCTCCCTCCTTCCTTCCTTACTTCCTTCCTTCCCCCTTCTTTCCTGCCTGACGCTTTATGTACTTAGTTCACCCTTAATGCAATGTAGTACTACATGTCAGATTATTTTGATTGATCACTGGAACAGAATCATTTACAGTCCAGCACTAATGACACTAATCTGTATTTCCAGTAGCTGAACATGCAGTACACTGGGTGTGGGAGGGGCCAAACACAGACAGAAATCATTGTAGTTCCATGTGCCCATAGTACATGCAATTGCCTAGTGATTAATAGCTTCTCCTTGTAGGAATAAATCTTTCTATTAACAAAAAAATAGTCAGCCAGCTGTCTGCAAAAAAGCTGATTTATCTGCATAGGAACACATCTGGATAGCGCAAAATTGTTACAGCATACATAGTTCTAGCTGATCAGTACAGCAGACATGCAAACTTTGGGAGAAAGTATGGTCTAGTGATTAGAGCAATGTCTCAGGAATGAGAAGAGCTAGGTTCAAATTCCATCATAGCAGCTTACTCATTGTGTGGAATATCACTTGACCTCCCTGTGCTTCAGTTCTGACAGTTGAAAATTGTGTAAAAGCAGGTCCTCACAGAATTCTTTATTCTTTGTTTTGGTAACCGGGAAGGCCCACTAGGCACAAGTGCCTGTTTTCAGGGGCAACCTGGAAGCACTGGGTGGTTAAGTGACTTACTCAAAGTCACACAGTATGCAAGTGGAGGTTGTGGAAATCAAACCCAGGTCTGCTGGATGTACCAAGCTCATTCACAGCTCATTACTCTAACCTCTAGGCTATACTGCCAGCCCAGAAAAGAATATGTTTGCAGCTGGGGTTTCCTCATACATGTCAAGCATGCATTCTACCAGTGCCACACAGTACATCCCCATGACATGTAACTACAGTAAAATGTTGAAGTCATTTCAATCTAGTTCTCTAATCATAGCAAAGGAATACCATGATCATCATAGCCAGAATGATTCTTTCTTGTGCATTATGGAGATGCAGACACAGGCCAGAGAACTGGATTTACTTCCTCACCAGTAATCACTGCACCAACGTGTATCTGATCTGTAAACACTGGTGGCAGAAGCCCAGTTGGGGCTGGAAGCTGTCATGAAAACATAGACAACACAACACCATGACTGACGTCTAGCAATCCCAGGCTACACACTTCACAAGAAAAAAAAGGTGAAGGGTAGAGGGCATGGGGTAGCTCTGTACATCAGGAAACACATCAAAGCTACCAAGGACAGAGACCTAAAAGGGAACACCACTACAGAGACATTATGGGTACAGTTGGAAGCAGGAAATCGTAGGGTCATCAGGATAGGAGTGGTTTATAGGCCGCATAATCAAAATGAGGCAGAGGACAGGGTACTAGGCAAAGAGATCAGGAAGGCAGCATATATGGGTGACGTAGTGTTAGTAGGGGATTTCAACATGCTAGAGGTTGACTGGAAAGTCCCAGTAACAGTAAGCACCAGGAACTTGTGGAGGCATTCCAAGATTCTGCCCTGATGCAAAGGGCTGGAGAGCCAACAAGGCAAAAAACAATCCTAGACCTGGTTCTTACAAATAGAGAGTCTTCTGGGGGGGGGGGGAGTACTGCAAAGGAACCACTTGAGAACTGTGACCACCAGTCAGTATGATTCAACACTAAGAGCCTAAGGGTTAACAAATGCCAACTCCAGGACTCCAGTGTGAGATTTTAGGAGAGCAGATTTTGGCAGAATGAAGGAAATACTTAAGGGTGAATAAGAAGGGGTAAAACTAGTAGAAGGGGCCAAAAAGAAGTGGGGTATAATATGGAAAGAGTTAGCTGAGCTCACCACCCTCTGCATAAGTAAGGTCAGAAAGAACAGGAAAAGAATAAAAGCCTATCGGGTACACAGAAAGAGGCAGAGGAGGCATTAACAGAAAAGGCGGGGGGGGGGTCTTCAAATGTTATAGAGCAATTAGTCAAGTGATGTCAAGGAGCTCTGCTAGAATAAACTGAAAGAAGCTAACAGGAAGGTGTTAAGAGTGAAGGTAGAAGTCAAGCTTCGAATTGTGGAGGGGTGAAAGAAGGGGACAAGGCTTTGTCATTAGGGACATTAGGGAAGAGCCAGATGATAAAGGGTGGGATTGTCAGGCTAAACGGGGAGAGGAGGGGGAGGACAATGATAACGACAAAGTGGACACACTGAATGAATAATTCTGATCAGTCTTTACACTAGAGGAGAAGGGGATGCTACCACTGTGGGGGATTGAACTCAGGCAGGAAAGGAGTATGGCTACAGATATGGGAGTTATAGAGGTGGAAAAGGTTATGAATGTGCTGTGGCTGCTAAAAGTAGGCAACTCTCCAGATCCAGATGGTCAGTACTCAAGAGTGCTGAAAGAGATGGCACACGTGCTCATTGCAACACTAGAAAACTTCTACAACTGCTCGCTGGAGACAGGTGAGGTACCAAAAGACTAGAGAGTGGCAAAATGAAGTGCCGCTACATAAAACTGGAAATAGGGATGACCCAGATAACTACCAGATGGTCAGCCTGACTTTGATAGTGGCAAGTTACTAGAAGCAATCAACAAGCAGGGTTGCCATCTGTCAGGTTTTTAACTGGTAGCCAGCCCAGTGGCGCTGAGGGTTGTGGCGCTGGATGCCACACCTTTTGCCATGCTGGCATCCTGAGTTCGGGAACAAGCCTGGGTTGTCGGGGGTCGGCGGGGGGAGGTTGAGGAGCAGGATTCTGCTGCCGTGAGGCAGCTCTCCTCTCCCGGTGAGGGATAAGGAGTTTCCCTGGCCCTTGGCTGCCACACGGTGGAGGACGGATGACAAGTTCGGCCTACAGAGGAGCACGGTGATTGCCAGGGGTGGGGCAGAAGTGGTTGAGCATGCGCCCAGAGTGCGTGTGCGCCTCCACTTGCACACATTGCCGTGTTTGCCGGGGTCCCAGGAACAACAGGGAGAAAATGGAGAAAAACCATAAAACTACAAATTAAAAAAAAAAACTGGTAATCCGGTTTTCGGGGTTCCTAGCCAGTTATCTGGTTTTGCTCAGTGATAGTCAGTTTTTGAGCCATTTTGAGTGCTCACACACTTTTGAAACAGATCTTGTAATATCATTCATTGTTTCAACTGCATGTCTAGATTACAAACAAAGAAAGATCTGTTGTCAGTATAGCCCTTTCTTTGTATAAGCAGTTAGACTGGAAGGGGTAAAGTATGGCCATTATGACCATTAGCTGATACTTAGCCTAATCTTTTCCACCCTGTATCTTTAAGAAGCACATCAGCAAAGCTCAATAAACGTCTGACCCTACCTTTCCTAACAGCAAAAGATACAGTTATCTTCCACTTTCATTTGCTGCTAAATGTTCCTATCTCTAACAGAATTTGAACATTTTTTAATGCTTTTAAATTAGTTTTTTTTAATTCATTTTAGTATTTTGTTTACTCTAGAAAAAAGTACAAGCACTTCTTTTGGCTTTGAAATAGTACTGTGGACATGAAAAGGAATTAAATCCACAAAAATATATTAAGGACACATTATAGAAAACAAGTAATTTGTGCATCGTATATCCTTGTATAGTATTTACAGTATCCCCCCTTGTCTCCCCCAATCATATCCACAAATAACATTTCCTTTATCTCTGTATGTTTATCTGGTAAAACAATTTCAACAAGTAACTAAATAAATACATTAATAATGAGGAAGAACCTAGAAAAGTTTATTTGACAGGGACAGCATGTTAACATTTTTCTTGAACTGCTGCTTCAAGTGTTGTCTTTTGCTGTTCTATTAACGTCTTCACTAACATAACAAATGGCTTGGAGGAAGAGTAATGCATGATCAGTCATGGAAATAGGTGAGGATAGGGGCAGAGTTTCGGGTGTGGTTTACTGTCCAGTTTTTGCCTCTTCCAAAGGTGACAATCCTATCAACAGGGGAAGGCTGATGGAGTTCCTGGAGGCAAATAAGTTGCAGGACAGTTAAGAACATGGGTACATGGAGAAAAATATTGCCAGTCGAACCTGATGGACTTTTTCAATTAGGTGACATGGGCCATAGATGGAGGACCAGCTGTAGATGTACTGTACCTGGACTTTAGTAAGGCGTTTGACTCCATGCCACATGGAAGGTTGGTCAAAAGCAGTAAGACCTGGGTGGAAGAGAGAGGTTAACCACCTCAGTTAGAAACTGTCTAGGATGGAGAAGTCAGAGGGTGGTGCTAAATGGGGAATTCTAAGGACTGAAGGAGGCCACTAGTGGGGTACCACAGGGTTTGGTCCTGGGAATTGTACTTTTTAACATCTTTGTTTACTGGTGAAGGTGTTCAGGGCAAGATACGCCTTTTCATGGCTGATACAAAAATATTTGGGAGTGTGGACTCCTAGGAAGACATTAGGATAATAGAACAGGATCTGGAGAGATTAGACAGGTGGTCCAGGATATGGCAGCCAAAATTCAATTAAAAGAAGTTTAAAGTCAGGCACACTGAGCAAAGAGCCTGAGAACTAAATGTAGGATGGGTGGGGGAAGGGAGAAGACTAGGGAGGAAAGGGATCTGGGGGTTATCATATCTGATAATCTGAAATTTTAGGCACAGTGTAATAAGATGGAGGGCAAAGCCAACATGATGTTGAGATGCATTGGCAGTGGGATCAGCAGTAGATGTAAGGAAGTGACTCTACCCCAGTACAGATCCTCAGTATGACTGAATATTGAATACACCTCTTACCCTTTGTGGTCAGTGCACTGAATCAGTTCTGCCAGAGGCACAAATAGGTTCATAGTTTATATCCAGGAAGAGACCCCACCACCCCACCCACCCACACACACATGGTGTTCCTGCCATCCTTCCTTCCACCACACACCACTGCGGTCCCTCCACACTACTGACCCTTTGTGGTCCCCATGGTAGTGGAGCTGCCACACCCAGAAAGCCTTGCCCTGAGCAGCTTCTCAGGAACCTTATTCCAGCCATGAGGGCAGCAACCTCATTGGTAAGGGCCCCAGCCCTCTTACGCACTGGGCACCCTCTGTGTATCTACAGCAAGTTCAGGAACACAGCAGCACCAAATCCCTTGCAGCTGACAAGCTCTCCCTCCCATCTGCCAGCCTTACCAAATAAGGTTTTAGGGCGTTTGTCTGCTTTGAGCAGATGGAATGAAAACAGACTTAAAGTATACACTGCAACCTATTTACCTCAGTTCCTGGTTATCCCGAATCTTTATAATTGTGTAGAGTGATCAGCCCCTGCCCCTCTTCTGCTATGCCCTTCCCTGATTAATTTTCTGTGGCACTTAACCTTGTGGCTGTTCTCTAAGTGACACAGTCACTACAGATGTCTCACTACTCTTGTGGGAAATGCACTTATATACCTCCTAGTGCCTCACAGCCAGGAAGTACTCTCTTTTGCTTCCTTCCTTCCTGTGAGCACCTATATAAAACTCCTCATACTAGGCCTTCATTTGGTATGTGCTCCTCTCCATGTCTCCCAGTCTGTCTGCAGTGTACTGAGGACTTGTAACCCCCCCCCGCCACCGGAGCCCCGCGGATGGAAATCCAAACACACTGCCCAGTCTGTCTGCAGTGAACTAAGGACTTGTTTCGTGCGTATAAGTAATCGTTCACATTTCTGTTTCCTCCTCAGTCTGTCTGCAGTGAACTGAGGAGTTGTAACCCACCACCGGAGCCCCGTGGATGGAAATCCAAACACACTGCCCAGGTACGGCCGAGCGCAGCATCAAGCGCAGATTTTCAAACAGCGTGGAAGGAACAATGGTAGTCGTGTAAAGGGCGCCAACTTCAAATGGGCCCCTCTCCATTTTTGGTCAGTGTAGAAACGCTAATAGTTTGCTGGGTATAAGCTTTCTCAATTATCCACAGAGAGTAGAGCTAGTATTATAAGGAGCTTTAAGGGTAATTTCTCAAATTATTTCCAGTGCATCGAGCTTGTATTGTAGGAGCTTTAATAGCAATTCATTGCAATTCTGCGTACATTGTGCTAAGTAGTGTGTGGTTGTTACTTGATGAATTAAGCTTGTCCGACATTGTGTTAAGTAGTGTGTGGAGGTTACAGTATTTAGTGTGCTGAGTGTATAAACCAACTGGCCTTCATAGCGCCAGGCTCTACAGGAAACTGTTAACTAATAATTAAGGGGTGGATCTATGCTTTCTACAGGACAGTCCTGCTATAAGGGCCCTGCCCTGTACTGTATGCTTATAGCAATGAATGAATGCCCTTTGAATGAATGCCCTTATCTGAAAGCGTTAAAGGTTAATGCTCTTGTGCTGTTTCATGCGTATAAGTAATCGTTCACATTTCTGTTTCCTCCCCAGTCTGTCTGCAGTGTACTGAGGACTTGTAACCCTCCACCACCACCACCAGAGCCCCGCGGATGGAAATCCAAACACACTGCTCAGGTACGGCCAAGCGCAGCATCAAGCGCAGATTTTCAAACAGCGTAAGCCCCAGCTGGCTGCACCAGCTACTCCACTGCCCCCACCACCACCCTTTGGCAGACGCTGACTCTTATAGCATTCATCACGTGTGTATAAAAACCTATCAGCCCACTCTTCCATTAGCAGATTATATAATTTCCCCTCTAGTGGCCGTTACACTCTCCTATCCCCCGTCAAACCCTGAAAGCGTCATGCTGCTTCCGTTTCTCGCCACAATCTGCCAGCTCACTCCCCTAACTTTCCTCCTACCTGCTTCCCATCCTCGCCTACCTCCAAACCCCTTCACATTAGGTAACATCTCTACTCCCCATCATGGAATTTTCTCCCCAATACTGCCGAAGCATCGTTACTCCCAGAATGTCTGAATCCCTGGTGCCACTATCCTGCCGCCATCTTTTCACGTAGGCCTGACAGCTCTAATCTCCTCCACACTAAATACCCCTCCGCAAACATCACATCAGGTGATTATCCCCCACAAGCCAAAATGGAGCACGCACACTCATAAACATCTGTTAGTGTTGCTGCTCCCCCTGTCTGGGGATGTAGAATTAAACCCTGGCCCATACCCCCCCAGCACCTACCAGACCCTCACATTACCAAGAGGTCTTAAACTCGTGCACCTCAACATCTGTAGCATCCTGAATAAAATCACAGCCCCTCAACCAATAGTACTGTCAATCCACCCAGATGTAATGATAATCACTGAGACCTGATTAAACCCCAAAACCTGGACTCAGAAGTAACTATACCTGGTTATTCACTCATTCGTCAAGACCGCTTGGGCAGGAAAAAAGGGGGAGGCGTAGCTATGTATATCTCCTCGATGCTTCAGTTCACCCTGGTACAGCTCTCCATGCCCACTCAGTCCATCAACTCCCTCCTAATCAAACTCTCCCTTCCCCACTCCACTCCACTACATATTGCAGGGTCCTACTGCACACTGGACAACTCCCAGTCTGATGTGCTAGACCACCTGGGCACCCTAAAGACTAACTCCTTCGGAGGCGAGTTACACATTCTAGGGGATTTGAATTTCAACTGGCTCGCAAACAATAATTCCAAATTTCGTAGACAAATCACAGCCCTAAACCTCTCCCAACAGATTTCTGAACCCACTCGTCTAAATCACAAATCTCGGAATCATTCCCTCTTGGATTTGGTCCTTACCTCTAACCCCCATCAGATCGTCGAAGGCGGACTCCTCCCTGACTCCCTAAGCGATCACCACATAATCTATGCTGTAAGAAAAATATACAGACCCAAAGCACCTCCACCAAGGATGTTGTTCACTAGGTCGTACAAAGCTCTCAATCTAGATGTGCTTCTAAGGGACCTGGCACAAACCGACTGGTCTTTCATCTACCAGGCTTCCTCCCTCGATTCAGCCCTAAAATTCTTTAAGGATACTTTCCTAGCAGTATGGGACACCCACGCACCCCTACAGAGAAAGAGGGTAAGGAATGCCCACCTGCCCTGGGTATCTGCTGAACTCATTGCCAAATTCCATGCTAGGGACCATGCCTGGAAAAAGTACAAGGCAACAGGCACCCAGGCGGCACTTCAACTATACCGTTCCCTGCGTAATTCCTGCACTAGGCAAATCCACCAGGCCAAAGCCAACTATTTCAAGGCATCTTTCAATACTAACCTAAATCACCCAACTAATTTCTGGAAAACAATCAAGTCACTCTTCTCTCCCCCTGCTCAACCCCCCATCCCAACCCTTAATGTAGAAGGCTCCACTGTCACTGAACCAGCTAAAGTGGCCTCTGTCTTCAACACTTTCTTTACCAGTTGTGCATCCTCTCTCATATCCTCTCTACCTCACCCCCCCAAGACTGCACCTACCCCGATGCCAACATCCTCCCAGACTACTGGCTTATCTTTCCGTCGTGTTACCCCACTCATTGTGCTGAAAGCCCTGCGATCTCTCAACCCCTCAAAAGGCAAGTGCCCTTCAGGGCTCGATTCCAATATGTTACACCTATCTGCCCCTGCCATTGCCACCCCGCTGGCCGCACTGTTCAATCTCTCTTTTTCTCTTGCCGACATACCATCCGAATGGAAGTATGCCATTGTCATCCCCCTCCCGAAAGGTGGAGACCCCTCATCACCGGGTAACTACTGCCCAATCTCCCTACTCCCCATCCTTGCCAAAATACAGGAACGCCTTGTCCTAGCCCAACTTTCCTCCTTCTTTACGCCCTACCAATAAGGTTTCAGGAAATCGCACTCCACCATAACCTCCCTGCTAAGGCTCATAGATGCCATCCTCACGGACATGGATAAAGGGCACACCACCTCAGCCATTTTCGTCAACCTCGCTAAAGCCTTCGACACTCTCTCCCACCCCCTACTGCTATCCAAACTTTCTAGCACCGGACTCTCTGGTGATGGCACCAGTTGGTTTCAATCTTACTTGATTGGTAGAACTCAAGCAGTAAGAATTGGACCTAACACCTCCTCCCCCCTCCCTGTTACTACTGGGGTCCCACAAGGCTCAGTCCTCGGCCCGTTACTCTTCTCAGTTTTCCTAAATGAACTTCCCTCAGTCTGCATGCACACATCCATACACCTGTACACTGATGATACCATACTATACGCAACAAGCCCCTTCCCCGATGAAGTGGCCTCTACTCTCCAACAAAATTTTTATGCGGTACAGCACTGGTTTCGCTCAAACCAACTTTTTCTTAACCCCAAGAAAACAGTCTCCCTAACATTTGGGACAAGGCAAAGGCTCTCCAGACTCCTTTCTACCCCGACTTTCTTCACCACTGAGAGAACTCCGCTGGAGACCTGCACCTCCATCAAATACCTCGGGGTCTGGCTCAATCAGCACCTTGACTTTTCCACTCACATCAACTCGATCCACAAAAAGCTGTGCCCAAAACTAGATGCCTTATATTGGGACAAAGGCAGCTTACCTCTGCCAACCCACAAGATAATTGTCCAAAAAATGATCCTCCCGATACTGGACTACAGTGATACAGTATACAGCACTGCTTCCAAGTTGGCCGTAGCCAGCCTTGACCCTCTCTACCACTCCTTCTGTCACTTTGCCCTTGACTACCCAATTTTGACACATCACTGTGACCTCTACAGCTCCCTCGATCTAACATCGCTCCATGTCTGCAGACACATCCACGGCATCAGGACCACAGCAAAATTCTGGTCACAGTCCCTTCCCCCCTACCTTACATCTGCCCTCTCAGTCCCACAACAACCCACCTACTCCCTCAGGAGTGGTAGCTCCCGGCTCCTATATGTTCCATGAATGGACATTACAAGGGGCCAAGCGGCATTCAAATACCTCATGCCTAAACTTTGGAACGTACTCCCAGCAGGCATGCATTACTTCGCTAACACGTCGCACCTAAATCTCCTCCACAAGGTGCACTTCTCCTCTATATGCATCTGCACATAGGGCCACCTAGGAGCTGAAACCTCAAGGCCCTACTCGTATTTAGGCCCTCCTGTCATACTCATAGCACACCATCCCTGCGTTGCTTTTATGTTATGTAGAGCAAATTGTCGGGGTCACAGATAGCAGTCCTCTATCTGAACCGTGAATAAACTCTCTATTTTTCCTCGTTGCTTGATTTTATAGCTAATTCTGCATCTTGTTAATAGTCACATGCACTGTGCCTTCTAATTGTTTGTAATATGTAACTGCATTCATGTAATATGTAACTGCATTCATGTGCTTCTACTATGTGTTAATTACTTGTATGCTCCAGTTTCTTCCCTTGTGGTCTCACAACAGCACTCTGTACAGTGTAACTGTAATGTGTACAATCTTCCTGTACTGTATTGCAAATGTAATTGCATTCATGTACACTCTACTTGTGCTTATGTTTTGTATGTTCCACTTGTCTCTTCCCCCAGAACACATCTGGAATTGAGTGGTAACCCGCTCAGTATGCTCTCCTGGTAAAATTCATAAATAAATAAATGTGAGCAAACCACTGAAAAAAACCTACAAAGCACTTACTTTTACCCACCCATATTGCCAATTTAGGTATCAAATAAAATACCTTATTCAGTGTAGGCTAGTTACTTTGTTCTCCCCACCCTTGCAGGTATTCCAACACAGTGCCCACAGCTTGTATATGCAGACTTTCCCTTTGACAGACCATTCATGAATAAACCCTCGTGGTTTAAACATCACCAATAGCTTTATTTTCCATTTCGGGATGCAGCGTGAGAAGCAGACAGTTTTATTTCATTGTAACTGTGCTTATGCTCCTCTGCCTGGCAGCCGTACATAGCACAGCAGAGCCCAGTAAAAAGGATATCTCACAAAAGCATAGGCCTGCTCAAGCTAATCATTCTGCTTTGCACAGAGCCATTAGTGCCCACAGGTACTGTAAAGCTCTTTTGTGAAAAACTCACTCTGTAGTGGCCATTTTGAATTAAGGTTTACCAGTATAATGCTCTGACAGGTATATGGCCTTCTGGTGGAAAGGAGATTATTAAATGACTACTAGAAACTGAAATACGTCTAATAAAAAGACCAGTTCACGTTATATCAATAATGAGTTTGATATATATTTGGGAGGATGGGACTCTCCTTATCCTCTGCATTGTTCTTGTGCATTAAACTCATTTTCTTGTTATTTAACAATAAACATCATTACTGCTTCCACTATAAATGCAAAATAAATAGTGATTCCTGCCAGTGTTCCTGGGTTCTGCCTCCTCCTCCCCTACTGATAACAGACTAATCATACTAGCAAACAATTATCTGACAACATGGGGGGGGCGCAGGTGGAACATGTGGGCAGCAGAAGTGAGTGCTCTGCAGGATTGGGAGGGGGATATGCAGGAGGATGATATGGGCAGACGAACTGAGTGTTGAACACGAATGGGATGAGGATTGGCAGGTGGAAGATGTGGGCAGCAGGAGTGAGTGCTGAACAGGACTGAGCTGTGGATTGGCAGGTGGAAGATGTGGGCAGCAGGAGTGGGTGCTGTACAGGACTGGGATGAGGATTGACAGGTGGAAGGTGTGGGCAGCTGGAGTGAGTGCTGTACAGGACTGGGATGGGGATTGGCAGACGGAAGATGTGGGCAGCAGGAGTGATGCTGTACAGAACTGGGATGGGGACTGGCAGGCGGAAGGTGTGGGCAGCAGGAGTGAGTGCTGTACAGGACTGGGATGAGGACTGGCAGGCGGAAGATGTGGGCAGCAGGAGTGATGCTGTACAGAACTGGGATGGGGACTGGCAGGCGGAAGGTGTGGGCAGCAGGAGTGAGTGCTGTACAGGACTGGGATGAGGACTGGCAGGCGGAAGATGTGGGCAGCAGCAGTGAGTGCTGTACAGGACTGAGATGGGGACTGGCAGGTGGAAGATGTGGGCAGCAGGAGTGATGCTGTACAGAACTGGGATGGAGATTGGCAGACGGAAGATGTGGGCAGCAGGAGTGATGCTGTACAGAACTGGGATGGGGATTGGCAGGTGGAAGATGTGGGCAGCAGCAGTGAGTGCTGTACAGGACTGAGATGGGGACTGGCAGGTGGAAGATGAGGGCAGCAGGAGCTATGCTGCACAGGACTGGGATGGGGACGGGAAGTGGAATCTGTTGGCAGCAGGAGAGACTGCTATATAAAACTTGGATTGGGAACCTTCTGCACTCTGAATTCCCAATAGATTGAATGTACAGTCTACAAAAAATTCCAAAATGTCCTCATTTCTGAACTTTTATAAGCTCATAATTTTCATATTATTTGCATGCAGTTGACATGGCAACTCATTTGCAAATCAGGGCATTTACATTTCCAGCAACAGCCAAACCCATTTTGTGCCAGGAGGTTCTAAAAGGTATGAAATTTGCAGAAATGCTTTACACAGGACAGTTCAAACTGTTTTTGAGGTAGTTTATCCAACACTCAAATAGGAATACACTGAAATGCACAAAAAAAAAACAGGGAACAGCCAGCGAGTGTCAATCTCTCTCAGATATACATCTCACTCATGCACTTCACAGTAAAGCATTAGTATTGGTTCATTGGTAAAACATTTCACCATTATATAATTTCTTTTTAGAAATAATGAATTTCTGCCATCCTTAGAGTAGAGTCATAGTCACATTTTTAATCTTCAGGTATTTTTACAACAGCTTTAATTACTAGTTTTGTTATTAATAACTAATGAATATGGCCGACACTAGCAATTTTTAACAACCTGTGCTGTTGAGGTTACTTCTGGTACCGACTAGCTTTGCCTGGTGGATGTGCCGGGATGTTGCTGGTGTATACTTCTGATTGCAAGCAGCACAACACCTGTTGAGAGGTTCAATTTCACCATACTGTAGTTTCTAAAATTGAGACTCGCCAGCTTCCTGACAATGGGGGGTCTAGAATATTTTCAAAGTGGTAGCAGTTTATAAAGGGGAAGCACTCCCCCCCCCAAAAAAAAAGAATGAAAAATGTTCCCCTTCAAAACACAGATCATGCTGAAATAGCTACTATTTATTGGACTTTACTGCGTAGCTGGATCTGCTGGTGCTCTGGTTCCAGGTATCTTCTTGTGCAGAATTATCCAGGCAATCCTTACCTCTTAACCCCATAAAATGATTGATGCTAAAGCTTTTAATCTTAAAGTTGACGTGCAATGACGGTGTCTTTAAAACATGTTTGCATACCTCTACTCATGTGTCATCATTTAATACTTTGTACATACTGCTGCAACTTGAATATCAGGCTAGGGTTGTCAGAACTAGTTCTAGAAAGATTAGAACCTTTTTTTAGAACCCAGGGGTTCAAGTTCTAATTTTGAACTAGAACACCAGTGGGTTCTACGTATTAATGGTTGAAAATGCTTATTTGTTCAGACATTTCAAAAACGGGGGATGCCAGTCTAGAAACCAATCTGGAATTACATTTTTAAATGTTTTCATGGGATGTATATGAGCATGTGTTGCTTCTCTACCTGTGCATGCAGCCATGCTAAAGTAAACACATCAGGTGCAACTATTGGTCTTTGCTATTTGAATGGCATGCAGTGATTCCCCTCCTTTTCTGCATGTGCAGTGAAACAGAATATTATTGTTGTGCAGAGAGTGCATGTTACTTTTTAGTTGTTTCTCTCTCTCTCTCTCCCCCCCTTCTTAGTAACTTTCTGTAACTCCTCCCCAGTCCTACAAGCAAGCCAGTTTGAGTTCTAAAGAAGCTTAAAACCCTAGAACTATGTGTAAAGTTCTAGACTAGAACCAGAGCCTAGAACATCACTGGGTTCTGACAACCCTGTATCGGGCCTAACTATGTATCCTTCATTGACATTCACTCAACATAAAAATATAAAATTTGTCAGCAGATAAGAACCTCTTGGCCCTCCCAGGCTGCCCTTTTTTATCTTTTTTCCCCTTCACGATACTTGCACTGCAGACCCTATCTGATCTCTGGCTACCCCAATTTCTCAACTAAGATTCCCTTGTGCCAATCCCATGCATGCTTGAAGCCCACCACTGTTCTCTCCCCCACCACCTCCGTGGAATACAGTTCCATCCAGCCATCACTCTTTTAGTGAAGAAGTAATTTCTCACATTCCTCCTTAACTCCCCCAGCAGCATTGCATATTCTCTTATTGTTGTGCACCTTCTCATCTGAAAAATACTCCCCCCCCCCCGTACCATGTTCTACTCTGTGAGGTACTTATAGGTCTCTATTATATCTCCCCTCACCCTCCTCTCTTCCAGAGTCTACATATTGAGATTCCTTAGTCTCTCCTCATAGGGCTTCTGATGCAACCCCTGCACCATCTTAGATGCCCTCCTCAGGACAGCCTCTACCCTGTCAAGGGCCTTCTTGAGGTGTGGTCTCCAGAACTGGACATAGCACTCCAGGTGAGATCTCACCAAGGGAGTGAAATTCCCAAAGGTACCTAAAATGGGAAAAGCAGAATGGTACAAAAAAGAGGGATAGGAATGAAGGTGGGGGGAGTAAGCAGAGTAGCCATGAGGACAAAGGGGGACATCAGGAGAGGTGGTAGCAAAATTTGGAAGACCATGTGTGCAAACACTTGTAGTCTGGGAAATAAAACCCTGAACCTAGTGGCCTTAATGGCAGAGGCTGACCTGGACATTGTCACTATTACCGAGACATGGTGCAATGGGAACCATGACTGGAATATACCCATACCAAGATCAGGGATTTATTTAACTCCAAAAATTGATTAGCGTTTTGCTCATAAAAGTGCTAAAACATTGTGAAAATGCATAGAACTTGCCTCATTGTGTTTAACAAACATAACACTTCTAGAAAACCTATATAAATACTTTCTATATAGTTAGCATTGTCCCAAGAAAAAAACTGCTAATCAATTCTTTAAAACCCTGAAGATATACTCTGTTCAGGACGAAGGGGGGAGGAGTGACTCTTTACGTGAGGGACGGCATAAAAGCAATTGAAATACAGGGAATAAAGGGAGGGGTGGAGGCACTATGGGTCATCCTAGAGATGGGGAATGGAACCACTATTAGAACTGGCATGATCTACAGATCTTCAGCACAGGGGAAAGAGTTGGATGGGGTTCTAGTGGAAGCCATTCATCAGATGGTAACTAAGGGAAAGGTGGTGCTGGTGGGAGACATCAATCTGCTGGATGTTGATTTGCGCATCCCAGCTGCAGCTTCAGCTAGGAGCAGGGACATCCTGGACTCCCTGCAGGGGATGTTCCTCAGGCAGCTAGTAATAGAGCCCACACATGAGGGAGTGATATTGGACCTGGTATGATTCTCAAAAGAGGTGGCTGGGAAGTTAAGGACAAAAAGGTTAGCATTCAGGAGGTATAAGGAGACAAGAGGGAGGAGGACAGGGAAGTGTCTCTAGAAAAGCAGAGAGAGGGAGGGAGGGAAAGCAGTTAGAACCACAAAGACACAGACAGAGGTGAAACTAGCCCAGGTAGTAAAGAAAAGGGACACAACACTTTTCAAGTATGTTACTGAAAGGAGAAAGGCCAGGGGTGGGATTGAAGGCTATGAAGAGAAGAGAGGGAGTGTGTGGAGGTGGACCAGGAAAAAGCAGAAATCCTGGACAAATATTTTTGTTCAGTATTCACAGAATAACAGGAGTGTGAGGGACCACAATGGAAGGGAGGTGGACACCAGACTATTTACAGAGGAGAGAGTCCTGAAGAAACTCACAAAACTGAAAGTGGACAAGGCAATGGGGCCAGCCAGGACACATCCAAGGATATTAAAGCTTAGAGAGGTGCTGGCAGCACCCCTGAGAGCCCAGTTCAACCAATCGCTGGAGACGGGAGTGGTTCTAGAAGACTGGAGGAGGGCAGATGTAGTCACTCTTCACAAAAGTGGGAGCAGGGAGGAGGCTGGCAACTACAGACCAGTCAGTCTGACCTCATTGGTTGGGAAATTAATGGAATCACTGCTAAAGGACAGGATTGTGGAATATCTTGAATCCAGTGGATTACAAGATCTGAGACAGCATGGATTTACTGCCGGGAGGTCATGTTAAACAAATCTGATAGATTTCTTTGACTGGGGGACCAGGGAATTAGATCGGGGGGGGGGGAGCGGTGGATGTGGCCTACCTGAATTCTGGAAAGGCCTTCGATACCGTTCTGCATAGGAGACTCGTACACAAGCTGAGTAGCCTGGGAGGGGGTCCCAAAGTGGTAAACTGGGTTGGAAATTGGTTGAGTGATGGGAGACAGAGGGTGGTGGTAAACAGAGTTCACTCCGAGGAGGGAAGGGTGACCAGCGGGGTAGGATCAGAACTGAGACCAGCCCTCTTTAATGTTTTCATTAGTGACATTACAGAGGAGCTAGAAGGGAAGGTATGCCTTTTTGCAGATGACACTAACATCTTCAACAGGGCTGACACTCCAGTGAGGTGGAAAAAATGAGGATGGATCTAAGTAAGCTTGAGGAGTGGTTAAGAGTGTGGCAGCTAAGACTCAATGTGATAAAGTGCAAAATCATGCATTTGGGGCACAAATAAAATAGGGGTGGAGTGCATGATGGGAGAGATGTATTGACAAGCACTAAGCAGGAAAGAGACCTGGGGGTAATCATATCTGATTACCAAAAAGTGGCCAAACAGTGTGACAAGGCAGTGAGGAGAGCCAGTGAGATGTTGGGGGTGCATAGGGAGGGGTATCATCAGCAGAAAGAAGGAGGAGGAGGTGATACCATTGTACAAATCATTGGTGAGACCTCACCTGGAGTGCTGTGTCCAGTTCTGGAGGCTGCATCTCTGGAACGATATAGACAGAGCAGAGGCAGTCCAGAGGAGGGCAATCAAAATGGTGCAGGGTCTGCACCAAAAGCCCTATGAGGCAAGACTGGAGGACCTCAATATGTATACCTTGGAGGAGATGAGGGAGAGGGAGGATATGATAGAGACTTTCAAATACCATAAGGATATAAATAAGGTACAACAGGGAAGCATTTTATTGAAAAAACAAGGGGTCATGCTATGAGGCTGGATGTGGGTAGACTCAAGGGTAACGTGAAGAAGTATGTTTTCACAGAAAGGGTAGTAGATGCATGGAACAGCCTCCCAGTTGAGGTGGTGGGGGCAACAATGATTACTGAATTCAAAAATGCATTGGGATAGGCATAGGGGATCTTTAACAATAGGAAAAAGGAGGGTAAAGCCCTAGATCAAGCAGTGTCTGCAGTATTGCTGTAAGATAGGGAAAACGGGCAGACTAGTTGGACCAAGCAGTCCTTATCTGCCATCAGTTTCTTTGTTTCTATACAGTGGCAACACCACCTCCTTCCCTCTGCTGGTGGTACCCCTCCCTATGCATCCCAGCATCCCACTGGCTCTACCTACTGTCTTGTTGCACTGCCTTGCCACCTTGTGGTCATCAGATATGAATACTCCCAGGTCTGTCTCCTGTTTGGTGATCATCAGTACTTCTTTCCCCATATAATACTCTGCCTCTGGGTTTCTGTGCCCAAGATGCATGAGTTTGCACTTTTTTGCATTGAAACTGAGCTGCCACATCCTTGACCACTCTTCTAGTTTTTCCAAGTTTCTACACAGTCTCTCTACCCCCTCCGGGGTGTCTACCCTATTGCACATCTTGGTGTCATCTGCAAACAGGCATACATTCCCTCACAGCTCTTCTGCAGTGTCCTTTATAAAGGCATTAAAAAAGCTTGGACCGAGTATAGAGCCCTGAGGTATCCCACTAATCACTCTCCCCTCCCTCGAGTGAATTCCAATCACCCACCCTCTGTTGTCTAGCCAGTAACCAATTTCATACCCAATTTACCTCCTTAGGATCCACCACAAAACAGCCCAGTTTCCTAATGAGCCTTCTGTGCGGTATGGCGTTGAAGGCCCTGCTGAAGTCTAAGTGCGCCACATCCACCTCTCCACCCTGATCTATTTTCCTGGTCACCAAGCTGAAGACATCCATCAGATTCTTCTGACATGACCTCCCCTTGTGAATCCATGCTGCCTTAGAACCTGTAATCCTCTGGATTCAAGGTACTCCACAAGCCTTTCCTTCAAAAGTAACTCTATTAGCTTCCCCACCACTGGTGTCAGACTGTCCTGCCTATAGTTGCCATCCCCCTTACCTGCTACCACTTTTATGAAGCAACACTACATCTGCCCTCCAGTCCTCTGGAACCACTCCTGTTTCCAGTGAGGTGTTGAATAGGGCTGTCAGAGATGTAGCCAGTATTTTATTTATTTATTTATTTATTGTATAATCAGATTTACAACCTTTGAGCCAGAGGCTCATTTACAAAGGTACCTCATCACAGAGAGGACATACAGACTCAATATACATACAGAATACAATCATTAGAATAACATAGTTTTACATAGTTGCTTGAACACAAAGAGTAATTAAAAAACATTTCAGACGTGACAGGTTGGCACCAGCAGGTACTGCCAGTGGAGAGGGAGGCCATGGGGGGCGGGGAGGGTGACGGGTAGTTCGGCCCAGAGGGCTATGTCAATAGTGTTTTGAGAGCAGCAGAGCATCTCTTAGTGACAGGTACAGCAGCGGGTGTTAAACAATTGGTTCTGTAGGGCAGTTTTGAAGGGGGCAATTTTGGTAGTGTTGGAGATGGCTGCAGGGAGTGAGCTGAACCAGGATGAGGCTCTGTAGCTGAACAACCTCTGTGCCTGGGTGGTCCTAGTTCTGGGTACCAGTAGGATGACCTTGCCAGTGGTTTGGGTAGTGACTCTGGAAGGTATAAGTTGGATGGAGGCAGAAACCCCAGGGGCGAGAGCCCGAGTAGAATCTTCTTAGTTAGTAGGCAAGTTTGGTAGTGGAGGCGTTCATCGAGGCTAAGGAGTTTGGCCATGTCATAGAGCTGACAAGTGTGGGTGAGCGTAGGGGCATTGGTCACTAGTCTGCAAGCCTTGTTTAGGGTGAGTCGAATCTTACTGAGGGCTGTGGAGTCAGCAGCACCATAGACTGGAAGGCTGTAATCAACAAGGGACATTGCTGAAGACGTAATGCAAGTCTGAGGGCATCAGGTGGGAGGCAGTTCTTGTGACGGTAGAGGATGCCAAGATGAGCGTTAGTGGTGGAAGTGAGGGCTAAAATGTGGACATGAAAGGTGAGGGCCAAGTCAAAGGTGATCCCAAGGTATTTGTAAGAGTAAACTTGTTCAAGTGGTTGATGAGTGCTAGGGAGGATTTGGGGGGGGTTGTTGCTGGCTTTGTTCTGGTGGTGGGCAAAGAGCATTGGCTTCATTTTTTTGAGGTTAATGACTAGTCTGCTCTCCTTAAACCAGTTCTCAGCATCATTGAAGGAGCATTGGAGGGATTCTTGGAGGGAGGTGGGATTTTTGTGGGCGGCATAAATAATGGCATCATCAGCGTACTGGAGAATATTGCCAGAACAGGCACTGGGCAGGGTGTTTAGGTAGAAGCTAAAGAGTAGTGGGCCCAAGATAGAGCCCTGAAGAACCCCTGAGTGGATGGGATGTGTTTTTGAGAGTATCTAATTGTTTTTGACACACTGGGAGCGGGCGGATAGGTAACTCACGCACCAGGCTAGAGGGCCAGCAGAGAAACCTGTATGGTTGAGGGCATTTAGTAGGAGGGGGTGGGAGACGGTGTCAAAGGCCTTAGAGTGTTCTATGAACACTGCTCCAGCTAGGGAACCGAAGTCCAGGGAGGAGTGCAGGAAGTTGGAGAACTCCATTAATGCTGTACTTGTACTGTGTCCAGTGCGGAAGCCATGCTGTTCCGGGCAAAGAATGTTGTATTTTGCTAGATATTCGGTGAGTTGAGTGGCCACCACTTTTTCTAAGGCTTTGGAGAAGGGGGCAAGGATGGAGATTGGACGATAGTTGCTGGGGAGGACCTGTCATCTCCTTTGTGAATAGGTGTGACTATAGCTGTTTTCCATGCTGTGGGGAATTGCCCCAGACAGAGGGACTGGTTTAGTAGGTCAGTGAGTGGGACCAGGGCATCATCCAGGACCAGCCGTATTTTTTGGATCCAGGGAATCGCTGCTAGGACTGTTGCTGTTTAGTGCCTTAAGCAGGAGTGGTTTGGCTTCCTGGATGGATAGTTTCCATAGATAGAACCCGGGGTGCTGAGGATCTGAGTGTGTTGGGTTGGGGGATGGATCAAAAAAGTTACTCAGGAGGACAGGGCTAAGATCTGTAAAGAAGGAGTTTAGGCAGTTGGCAATGTCAGTGGGGTCAGTAAAGGTGGAGTCATTGACTGTAAGATGGGCTGGGGGGGGTGCGATTTCCCATTTATTTCTTTTTATATTGTCCCAGAAGTTCCAGCACACCCCTATGAGGAGGTGAGGGTGGCCTGGTAGTGGTCTGCCTTGGATTTTCGGATGACCCACATGCACCTGTTACATGTGACATTATATACCTGTCTGTCAGCCATCCAGTCAGTCTCAGTGGCTATATGCCAGAGGTTATCCCTATCCCGGAGCAGTTGGAGTAGGGCAGAGGTGACCCAAGATATGCTTTGCCTTTTGGAGCAGATCATGGTGAAGGGAGCAGAAAGATCACAGGCCTTGTTAAAGGCTTGTGAGAAGAGGTCGAGGGCAGCGTCAGTGTTAGTTGCATGGCGGATGGGAGACCAATCAATGTGAGCGAAGAACTGTTTGAGTTTTTTCAGTCCACCTAGGCGGAAACACCTGCGGCGTGTGGCTTGGGCTACATGCTTGGGGGTGAGGGAAGACCAGAGGAATAGGAGAGGGGAGTGGTCACTTAAGGAGTCTTGGAGGACTTGAATATCCTGAATCTTTTGGGGGTGGTTGGAGACAATGACGTCTAGTAGGGTGCAAGTCCCTGTAGTTTGGTTACATCTAGTGGGTTGGGAGACAAGTTGGGTCAGATTTAATGCAGCGAAGGTGTCTCTTATTGGTGAGGCAGAGGGACTGAGCCAGTTCACGTTGAGGTCTCTGACTAGGACTTGTTGTGCTTTATGGGGGAGGGAGGAGAGATATTCAGTGAGAGGCGATATAGCTGGGGTCTGATTCCTTAGGGGTACATAGGAGACTGTGAGATAGAGCGGGCTCTCGGATGGGTCTGGGGTAAGTTTGAGGGTTAGGGCCTGGGCACCATCTACTAGCTTGGGGGCAGGGAGGGCGTGGCCAATAATGATGTCACGAGCATAAACTGTACAACCACCTCCATGTTTACCTGCTCGATCCTCGTGATATAGCATGTAGCCTGGAAGGGAGACAAAGGAGTCTGGGGTGGACTTAGTTAGCCAGGTTTCTACTAGGGCTATGATGTCTGGTTGGTGTAGTATGACCCAGCACTGAATGGCAGCGAATTTTTCTGCAGGCTGCATATGTTCATAGAGGCAATGTGGAGTCCATTGGACCTAGTTGGTGTACTGGTGGGGGCAGGGCCTGGGTTGGGGTGGATATTACCAGAGATCTCCCTGGGTTCTCTCAGCACCCTTGGGTATACCCCATCTGGCCCCATAATTTTGTCCATGTTCAGATTTACAAGTCCCGTCAGTACTCACTCCTCTGTAAATGGACTTGTGTCTACTTCCCTCCTCCCAGTGTTCCTGCTGCCTTTATGTGGTGCATCTCCTTCCACCGTAAAGACTGAGCAGAAATATTTGTTCAGGATATCTGTTTTTTTCGTGATCCTCCTCTGCACTGTTCCCCTCCCCATCCATTTTAATTGCACAATCCTACCTCTTGTCTCCTTTTTCATACTTACATGCCTAAAAAACATAGAAACATAGAAGTTGACGGCAGATAAGGACCGCAAGGCCCATCCAGTCTGCCCATTTCTTTTTCTACCTTATAAATGTGCCATCGGCCTTTGCTCTGTCAATGGCCTATCTATTCATAGTCATTTGTATTGCTCCCTTATGCCTATCCCATACCTGTTTGAAGCCTTGCACTGTATTCATAGCCACCACATCTTGTGGTAAGCCATTCCATGCATCCACCACCCTTTCTGTGAAAAAGAATTTCCTCACATTCCCCCTTAATCGGCCTCCCTCTAATCTCATGCTGTGTCCTCTTGTCCTGCTATTTTTCTTATATTTAAACATGTTAGACTTTTTCACCTTATTAATGCCCTTAAGGTGTTTGAATGCCTCGATCATATCACCTCTCTCCCTCCTTTGCTCAAGGGTGTACATATTGAGCTCTGTTAATCTGTCCTCATAAGTCTTCTGATGCAGTCCCTGCACCATTTGGTTGCCCTTCTCTGGACTGCCTCAATTTGGTTAATGTCCTTGTGAAGGTGTGGCCTCCAATACTGCTGCGCGGTATTCCAGATGGGGCCTAACCAGTGTCTTGTAAAGAGGATTATTACCTCCCTCTTATGACTTGTGATACCCCTACTAATACACCCTAACACCCCCCTAGCCTTACCTACTGCTTTAGAGGTCTGCTTGGATGATTTCAGGTCATCAATGATGATGAGGCCCAAGTCTCTTTCTTCCTTTGTGACTGCTAGCAACTCCCCTCCCAGCCTATAGGTCGCTTCAGGGTCTTGTTCCCTTTCGATACCTCTTTGGTTATCCTGTCCTCAGTTTGCACCTTTGTGCTCCTCATCACTTTCCCCTGCTTATCTCTGCCTTTCCGTGTACACTTCTCTATCATCTTCCCTTTGCATCTCTTTGTATCTTCTGAATACCACCCTTTTAGCTTTAACCTTTTCAGCCAGTTCCCTCGATAACCATATCGGTCTCTTTCTTCTTCTGTTTTTGCTCACTACTTTTGCACAGAAGTTTATTGCCTCCCCTATACCATCCCTTGATTTGTCCCACTGTTCCTGCACCCCACCCTGGCTATTCCCCATCCTAGGCCATCTCTGAGGCATTCATCCATTTTTTTTTAATCTACCCCCCCTAAAGTCCAGGATCCTCATCCTTGTGTGATTTGCCTCTGCCGCTGTCCTTATGCTGAACCATACTGTACGGTGATCACTGGTCCCTATAGGAGACCTCCCATCGTGACATCTCCAATACCATCCCTGCTTGTGAGCACCAGGTTTAGTACTGCCGCATCACGGGTGGGCTCCCTGACTAGTTGCTTGAGAAACACCCCCACCAGGGAGTTTAGGATGACCCTGCTTCTAGCCATGGCTAACCATGTCAAGGGAAAAAAATTCACTCTAGTGGGCATTGCAAGAGAGCAGGGGTGTAGCCAGGAATTTTAAACTTGTACTCAAAACTGATGCACTGTTGCCCCTGCCCCCCAAGTTATGTACACATAAACAAAAATATGTTCTGCCACGCCACACCATTGCCCCCTCCCTTTCTGTTTGCCATATCTGGGTTCAAGTTCAGTAATCAGTTTCTTCCTGTAATCCTCCTTCCTTTGTTTTTCTGCCTGCCTGGTAAGTTGTTCTTGTTTGTGTATTTGGCTGGTGGCATCAGTGCCCCATATCAAGCAACAAAGGCAAAAGGGCTCAGCACGACACAGACACAATGTGACTCACAATGTCTTTGCTTTCCTCTTTTTGTTGCTCCTGCTTGATTTGCTGCCCCTGACAGATTTTTTTTACTGTACTCTGCTGCGTACAGTGCGTATGCCTGCCGACACCCCTGCAAGAGAGCAAAAACTTTTGAAAACTTTATAACCACATCTGCCAGTTTAGGAATGAAGCAGTATAAAAAGAATGTTTATAGGTATGTTTTTGCCAGAAATACATTTGCTAAAAAATAACAAATACTTTGAAAGTGATATGTAGAATGTAATGGTTGTTCGGAGATAGAGCTTGGAAAACACAGTTTGATTTGCTCCACAAATTAGATTTTTTTGACTATTTTACAGGACTTTTGTGAAAGAGTGACTTTTTTCTAATGGTTGACTGTAAATACTGGCCACTATATTTAGGAGAACTGTGGACTGGCAATAAATGCCCTGCAAACTGGGGCAGGTTAATCAAGACTTGCATGCTTTGTTATAGGCTTTGACAGCCTACCTTTCTGTCCATGAAAGGAATCGAGCAGTTAAACTAGCTTCATGTGCACCACATTTTGCCAGGACGGCAGTTTTAATGGGTACCAATCAAAGGAATGACTGATAAAGATGTCAGCACAAGAAATGAATATACATTCGCTGTGCACCAAAGCTGTGTGTTTGATTAGGCACAACAGTACTATTGCAAGAGAAAGAAGTCATACCCCATCCCCCCTTCCCCTGCAGCTGAGAAAAGATTGGTAGGTGCTTTGAGAACTGATGAAAGCTGTCACACACACTGGCAGCTGGATGAAGACTCACAGTCCTGATATTGGCAGGTAGATTAGAGCCCGGCTTGAGTAGGCTCTGCTTCTCTGCATGTCAATTCCTGTGGCTTAGAGAAAGGAACAGACGCAGCATCTTAAGCCCTCCCATCAACAGTCGGATGTAAGATGCCCAGTAGCAATACAGTTTTTCCTCCATAGGTTTGCAGTAATAAATATTCATATCATTCCAGATTATCTTCTTCATGTACCAACACCGAAACAGAATGACTGCAAAGACCAGAAAGGTCTTAGAAAATTATTTGCTAATCCAAAGCTATTATGTTTCTCTGTCTGTGTGAGGATACATGCCTTTCTTGATCCTTTTTTAAGTCTTGTTTATCGTATTTTATTCTATTCCAATCAAACCATTTCCTCCACACAAAATACATTCAGTATGGTATGGTACACTGGGAAAAAATACATGGTTATAGTACGTACATCATCCTGGGTGAATACAGTACAAAAGAGTAACATTAGAGTATAGTAAATGGGAGACATATATTCAGCTAGTGTCCTTTGGTGAACGCAATCACATAAAACAATTACTTGTCAATAAAAGACACCAACCTTCCCTGGTTCTTATGCTATTTTCAGCATGCCTACAATGTGGCACGCAGGTTTCCCTCAAAGCTTCTACTGAACTCCCATCTACAGAAGTTAGGAATTGGCATTGTAAGAAATGGAGAAAACTGAGATACTTAACCAAATAAAAATGTCCCGCTTTGGTATATAATAGCAGGCCATGGCACCACCGTGATACCTACCTTCCCATTATATTATGCTTAGAGTGACTGACTGATACCACTCCAAATGGTGGGGGCCACCAAGAGCTATCTGCGGCCAAAGTAGAAGAAAGATCCACCCCCCCCCACATCACTAATGCACCTGTCGCTTCAGTGTTTCACAGGCAATGATGGTAGCACACCCCAAAACATCCATTTTGAAAGCAGGTGCACCTGAATAGCAATGAAAAACCTATGACTTTCAATTTTATTCCAGACTGTGTATGGCAAGGCACTTTGATTTCTACAGCGTTCCTTTATTAGAGATGTCAGGAAGTTCTTTTTAATGGAAAAGGTGGTGGATGCATGGAACAGTCTGCTCCAGGAGGTGGTGACAGCCCATACAGTGGTGGGCTTCAAACATGCATGAGACAGAAACAAATGAATAACAGAGCTAGGGAGAAAAAGCTAAAGCCAATGACCAGATAGAGTCACTGGACGCTTCGTTAGGCAGCTTAAACAAGCAGACTGGATGGGCCTAATGGTCCTTATCTGCCGACAGCATCTATGTATCTATGTAAGTTAGTTAATACATTAGTTAGTTACTTAATTTGTTAAGTTAGTTTTTTTGTTTGTTTTTGTTCTTGGAAATGAGAGCTAGAAAATACTTCCTGTTTTCAGCTGGGGGGATAAGATGCAAACCAGTTGATATTG
Organism: Neoceratodus forsteri; assembly: GCA_016271365.2. Classification (NCBI taxonomy): domain Eukaryota; kingdom Metazoa; phylum Chordata; order Ceratodontiformes; family Ceratodontidae; genus Neoceratodus; species Neoceratodus forsteri. Next base: position 14,114,237 of record JADMNL010000027.1, read on the forward strand.
AACCAGGTTAAGCTGTTGGTGTATTTTTTAATAAATAGGGTAAGCTGGTCCAGGACACCGGAGAAATTCACCTACTCTCTTTGAGAAGTACCATCCACCTGAGCAACCACCAGAACAGAGAGCTTGAACTTCATGAAGTGGCCCCTGTGGATAGAGAAAAGAATTGGAAGGAGTCTGTTCCTAACAAGCCTTGGCATAGGCAGAAGGGCTAGGTAGAAGTAGACCCACTCATCAGTGCTTAAATGGTATTATTGTGTTTACTGAGTGATGCACTCATAAACCAAGTTAGCACATGAATACTGCCAACATTTTGAGGACCAAGCCTCTTCCTCGTGGCAACAGCAGTTATAGTGTAAAAATCAATTAATGTAACAATAACATTAATTCATGAAAATTGTACCAGTTCAATAAAAGTAGCAGCTACCATAAACTCTGTGCACCACTCAGGCAGTATTCATGTGTTAACATGGTTTATGAGGGAAGCACCACTTGTGCTTGACACAAAATTCTCTATCGTTCTAAGATAGCCGATGGCACAATATCAACATCGAGACTGCCATCTCAAAAACAGCATTTTTGTGGGAGGTTATGCCCCTCACACCCTCGCATTTAATTATAATCAACTCCAGGATGGAGTTGTTCCGAGGAGGGGGCAGAACACGTGGAGAAGCCGCATTGGTGAAAGCAGTGGCTGTCACTGTAATGGTCTGTTTTCGGGTTTCACTGTCGGGCTGTCATGTTACAGTGGGCCAGCAATTTATGAGTGCTTGACATAAAATTCATGACGTCTCGCACAGCGATGGCTGTCTCGCCCCTGATATTGTGCCATCCCCAAAAACAGTGTTTTGGGAGGTTACACTTCAACAACCCCCGCATTTAATTATAATCAACTCCAGGTCAGAGCTGTTCTGGGGAGGGGGCAGAACACCAAGAGAAGCCGCACTGGTGAAAACAGACCATTATAGCAACCATCACTGTAATGGTCTGTTTTCGGGTTTCACTGTCGGAGTGTCGCGCTAGAGTGGGCCACCAGTTTTTGAGTGTGTTCATCAATAAATACAGTACAATAATACGATATAAGCACTTCTTCCTAACCCTCCTACCAACCACCAGAACAGGCAGCTGGGACATTGGTTTAACAGCTTATCTGAAAGATGACAACTTTGACAGCACAGAGTACCTCAAACATCATGGTCAGACATTGGTATAGTTATTTTTAACCAAGGGAAGAGTGCCCCCTGCAGAGCTGCCAACACCACTTCCTCAAGCACATGGTGTTCGTTTGAGGTCTCCTATCCTATACTGCTGACCAAGCCCAACTCTACTTAGCTTCTGAGATCTGATGGGAGCCAGCTCCAAGATGGTAAGACTGAAGGCTCAGCCACTTCACAGCAAGACCATAAATAAAACCAGTACACATATAGCTAATTAATAAACAAAAGATGACTATAGTAACAAGTAACAAACTACTGTGTGTTACATAGTGTGTAATTATAAACCTGAAACTGTCTGCACTTTTACAGTGGAACTCAAACATAGGGAAAAGAGAAAGAAATAAGTGCCTTAGCTAGGATTTGAACCCTGGCCAGCTGCGTCACCAAGGCAACTGGAAACATTGAATTCCCACAAGCACTTTATTATTTCTCTAATGCACAACTTGATGCTACACAGATAATTACATTTTCATTCGCAAGAGTGTGGTTTGTTTATATATGGAACCCAAACAAACAGAAGAGAGAAAAAATAAAGTGTCTTGGCTAGTATTTGAACCCAGGGAGCCAGGAATACCATTTGTTATATACGCACACTGCACTCCTGTGAAGTTGTGAATAAAATGTAATTATTTGTGCAGCACCAAGTTATGCATTCGAGAAAGTGTGTAAGGTACTTCTGGGAGTCCCAGGTTTCCAGCTGCCATGGTGGTGCAGGTGCAATGGAACAGTATTCTGGGCAGACTGGGTTCAAATCCCTGATAAGGGACTTATTTATTTCTCTCTCTTGCTTGATTGGGTACCTTTACAGTGGATAACACTTGGTCATTCTCCAGTTGTCCATGTTTTTGTGGGCCAACATGTTTGTCGTTGGACATCCATGGTCATCCTTTGCTCTGCCACTGTTCTTTTTCCATAATAATTCCATCCTTGAATAGTCCACGGTCCACTGACAAGATTGTCCATAGCTGATGAACCTGCACAAATTTATTTATTTATTTGCTTTTGGTAATGCCTGCAAACAACCCAGAATCAGTAGAAACTAATTAGGATGACTCAACCCATTTTTAATTTATTAAATAAAATAAATAAGATGCTAAAAAAAAAAAATAACATTTTAAATTATTTCAGGGAATACCTATCACTGTCCATGAGCTAACTATGGGTTTCAGTGACATGTTTGATAATGTTTTTATGGTTTGATTTTTAACTAAGATATGCACTATCTGCTCTATTTATTCTGTCTATACTGTGTATATATACTGTTGTTACCGTTCCTCTATTAGGCATATGTCTGTCTGTATGTGATAACTGTAATGTTGATTGTGCACTTTTCATTCTGTAATTTGCAGATGTATGACTTGTTTCTATGTAAAAATTGTTTCTGTGAATTATTCCAAGGTCCCTCTTGGAAATGAGTATACTCAGTGGTGTTCGCCTGGTTAAATAAAGGACTGATTGATTCATTGATTGAAGATAGTAGTCAAATGTATAATATCTTGCGTCCTGTTTAAGGCTACATTATGAATCATATCCTGCTTAAAATATAAACATTGTAATTATTATATTGATAGTTGTCTCATTCAAACTTCCTGTAGTATACATTGTAAAACTGTATAACATATTTCCTGTTGCCAATTAACCCTCATTTTGAGATGGGTCTGGTGAAGCTCTTTACATGGGTCTAGATAATTTGAAGAGGTATTGAAGGTGTTCGCCCTAGGTATGAAGATCAGGGTTTTTTTTTATTTTTAATTTTTTGGTAACCAGGTAAGGCCTGCTAAGCACAAGTGCCTGTTTTCAGGGGAGACCAGGGATCAGTAGGTTGGTTAAGTGACTTGCTCAGTCACACAGTACTGTAAGTAGAGTCTGTAGAAATCAGACCCAGTTCTGCTGGCTGTACCAAGCTCATTTACAGCTTGTTATTCTAATCTCTAGGCTAGACTGCCAGCCACAATGAAAGACTGAAAGATATATCTCTATTGATTTATTTTATTTCTAGTTAGCCTTTTTATGTCTTTACTTATTCCAGGACTTTACTGTAAATGTTAGCTACTTAGTGTATTTGTTTTTCAAAGTAAAAAACAGTTAATCAGAATATGCACCAATTATAGCTGTATTTCTAAAATCTATAGGTAAGCCATGTTTATTAATATATAGTTTTGGTTCAATTTGGCTGCTGTTCCTGGTAAAAGTTTGTATAGAATTTTTCAAGCATCTCAAAGAATTATGACCTTTCCTAGTGTGGTTTCTGAATCTTCTGGACACACCAAGATCAACCATGGTTCATTCATGTTCAATTATGATTTGTCCAAAGCCATAAGACAAAAGCATAGCAAACACATTTACATAAGTTATACATATGTAGACTTTGACACTAATATACATAATTGCAATGATACTTGTTTGCAATTTACAAAGAAAAATAAGGCTTATACAAGTAAATTAATTCCTTGAGCATAACAAAATTAACATGTAATCTCACAACATTTTAAAGAGTTTCATTTTGTGGTGTTATAAAAAGAAATGTGATCATTCTGTCAGTTATCAGTTACAGAGACTGTATTAGAAGGGGAAAACAGCAACAACTGGTTAGTAAATTAAATATATTTCAAAAGAATTTGTGGAAAATATGTAATCATTACAGAATGTTAAGATAGTTAAAAAAAATGAAATTACCTGAGCAGTGTAGAATTTTGTTTTATAACAAAGCATTAGTCTCAGTGCACTAAACACTGAGCTACAAGCTCACGTGGTTGGACCTGCAGTTTCCTGACACACTGCCTTTCTTTTTTTTTTATTTAAATACGTTTTCTTTGTTATACATGACAAACACATCAAATGAGAAAGACACTGCTTTACAAAAAAGAAAAAGGAAAAATAATATCAAACTAATATTTAAATACACAAATATGTAAGTTCACTATATATTGACTAATCTTATAATACACCATACTATAAATGGTTCCACCATGCCGCAGCAACACAAATTGTGTTGAACAGCATTACAGCTATGGCACAATGCCAACAGTCGGCATTGTGCCATCCAGGAAAGCAAGTATTTTTTGCAGGGGGCTTTGCCCTCCACACCCCCCATGCAGGGGTCTCTGCCTCTGCACCTCCCATACTATAGATAACTAATTCTGAGTTGGAGTTGATTCAGGGAGGGGGCAATATCTGCGGAGACAGCAATGTTGAGAATACTGGGGACCATTGCAGCGAATTGTCAATTGTGTCGCCTTAATGGTCTTCACGGTATTCCCATCTCTGTTCAAATGTAATATAATATAAACTTCTGATATTAAATCCCCCCTTCCCTCTATCATGAGGACCACTGTTTAACACACTTAAAGTACCTGCAATGGTGCTAGGATGGTTTCTATCTCTTTCCACACTGGTTCATCCATTTCAATCTCACTGTTTACATCATCCCATAGTTTCTTGAATGGCATGGCTTCCCTCACCAAATACCACAATCGTTTGGTTGCATACTGAGCTATAACAGGGGGATTCCATTTTCCAAGGATAAACCTTTTGGTAATCAAGGCTCCTATGCACATCACATTTCACTGCATTTTATTTAACTTCAGCCATTCTGTGTCATTCAAAACCAAAGCAGGAAATGTAGATGAGAGTTGTATCCTCAGAATTTTGGATAAGAGATTACTGGTGTGAGTCTAACAAGATCTAATTTGGGGGCATCCCTATAAACAGTGGGATAGGTTCACCATATCTCTACATAAATGCCAGCAATTTGATTTATTATATTAATAAATTTACCCAATACTTGTGGGGTATAATAGGCCCTGTCTATGATCTGTTTCCTGGATTACCTTATTTTTTGCAAAAAGATTTATATTTATTCGCAGATTTCTCCACTGCTGTGCTATGAACGATAATTGAGCTTCTGAGTTCCATTTTTTATTTGTTTTCCTCCATAGGTCCTTTTTTTTTTTTTTTTGGGTTACGAGCCTCATGTAGATTCTTTGTAACAATTTACTAGAACCTAGTTCCATAATACGTTCCTACTCCTGGGCCTCTTTTTTCCAAATTTAGGTTTAACATCCAATTAATGCCTTTTAGCAATATGTTAAATTTATTTTTAACTTTTAAGTAGGTTAAAAAATTTAACATTGTTACCCTTGAAATTAAGCTGTTAAACTTATTAAAAGAATAGAACTCACCCTTATCTAATAATTGGACCACTTTCTGAATCTGTGTCTTATTCAATTTATGCACAGCTTCCCTTCCCCATCTTGCCAAATACCCTTACTACTCCAAAAATTTAAATGAAGCCATGGAAAATATTTGATTAATACAAAGTTTTTACTGGCTTGTCTCAGTTTAGGTCCTAAGGCACTGAACAATTGAGGTATTATTATGTTAGCCTGTAAATCCCAAATTACATTTTTACTATTATTACTTGTGAGGTTCTCCCAAAAATCATCTCCCATGGAAAAAAACCCTGCCAATAGAATGCCCACTCCCACTAAATCTGTATTTGGTGGGCTATCCCAAAGGTTTCTGGATCTGGGTAACTATAACTTCCTGCTATTCTGGGTGAGGAAAGTTGTTCCCAAGTTATCCTCGGGTTTTCCCCCTCTCCACAAAAATTTAGTAAAGATATGTCTGATGTTATTAAACCAAGCCAAAGCAGGACTTCCTACTACTGCTTGTACCATAAAAAATCATATGTGGTAAAGCCATCATTTTAATGGTTTCAATACATCCCCAAAGAGATAAAGATAGTTTCTGCCATTTTTCTAAGTAATAGCCTAATTCTATCACTGGCTGCACCAAAATTTGTTTTGATTGTATCAGCTTGTTAGTTAGAGAGGCGTATATCCAAATATTTGAAACTACTACTGATCAAAAAGTTCTCCTGAATATTCTGATCAAGTAGATTGTTTTCTTTACTAATGGGTATAACCACAGATATCTGTTCATGTGGCTTATAACCTGATAAGGATGCATAGGTCTCAACCTCCCCCAGAAACTCTGGCATACCTTCATTAATGTTTTTCATAAACAACAATACATCATCTGCAAAAGCATTAATTTTGACATGGCCTTCTCCAATCTTTATACCTTCTATTACCTGATTCTTTCTAATGTAGTTTAGGAAAGGTTCCAGACACATAATAAATAAACTGGGGACAGGGGACATCCCTGCCAAACACCTTTTAGCATATCAAAGGACTCAGTTAAAAAAGAGTTAATGGCAAGCCTAACTGTGGTTCTCCCATCAGAGTTTTAAATAATAGATTAGCAGTTTTTTTCTTGGGACAATACTAACTGTTCAGAAAGTATTTATATAGGTTTTGTAGAAGTGATATGTTTATTAAACACAGTGAGACAGGTGCTATGCCTTTTCACAAAGTTTTAGCACTTTTATGAGCAAAACGCTAATCAATTTTTAGAGTTAAATAAAACCCTGTCCCATATAGTTTCTCAATAAATAACAAAAGAGTTTTAGGGATCCCCCATCCCACCAAACACTGCATCATAAGATTCCTGTCTAAGTAATCGAAAGCCTTGGTGGCATCTATTGCCACTGCATGATATACTGCCCTACTCTTTTTCATAAAATGAATTGGGGCCTGCACTCTTCTTGTTGCTTGAAATAAAGTTCTTTCTTTGATAAACCTGAACTGATCAAGGTGACTAGAGTCTGGAAATGCTTCTTTAAGTCTATTGACTATCAATTTAGCGAGTATTCTATAGTCCATCTTCAGTACGACAATCGGTCTATAACTATCGATTTTATTCAGGTTTTTCCCTTCTTTCAAAATGAAAATGTTTTTTGCCTGTTCCTTGGATTTGAGGAGCTGTCCTCCTACTTCCCCCAGTTCCTCCACCATTAATAGTAACCATGGGCATAATATATCAGAGAATGTGCAATAAAACTCAGCTGTAAGGCCATCCATGACTGAGCTCTTGTTCTTGGACATGGCTTTAATCACCTCTGCTATTTCAGGTAATGAAAATTTAGCTCAGCATTTTTAATATAATTATCAAGCATAACTTTATTTAACAGAACTGTTTTATAAGCCTCTAAAACAATTTTTCCCCATCTCACTGTCTTTATAGAACCCATCTCCCCTATCATCTTCCAGGTACGTTATAATATTCTGCTCCTTTTGTTTTTTTAATAAGGTGGCAAGCAATTTCCCTGACTTATCTCCCTGAATATATCTTAGCATTTTTAGTTTTCTGATGTTGCTTAGATCCTCTTTATTGTTTATCTCAGTTTTCTTAAGTTTAAACTGGTGCCATTCCTTACTATATTTTCATAATTTTTTTGTAACTAATATATCCAACTCACATAGTCTGTTGTTTATCCTAGATTCTTCTTTCTTTCTTTTGGTATTAATATGTGCCTGGTGTGCTATTATTATTATTATACTCCTAATCACAGCTTTTAGAGAATCCCCTAACATGCATACTGGAGTACCTCCATCATAATTAAAGAAAAAAACTCTCTGATCCCCTCCTCTACCTTTCTTATGAAGTTCTGGTCTCTTTGAAGGTTGTTATTAAGTCTCCAAACCTTACTATAGAGCCTATTTGAATCCCCTACATTATCATCTAATTGAATTACAGCATGATCCAAAAGGATAATGGAAATGTTTTTTTTATATCCAGAATATCAGTTACTAAGGATTTAAAGAGAAAGATGTAATCGATATGGGAGAAACAATTATTCTTTTTGTGATGGTTTTGGGTTTAGTAACACATTAAAATCCCACAAAAGAATAATGTGTTGAGCTTGGATTTTTACCAAGCCCTCCATAATTTCTACTAAAGATACCATGTAATCTGTAATGGAGCATAAATAGATACTACCGTTATGATTGTATTTAAACTTAATTTTTAACAGTACGATTCTTCCCTTAGAATCCACATGATTCAAGAATAGAGCAGTGTGGAGATTTTCTTAAAAGTATAGCTACACCTGCACTCTTTCTTGTACCTTCTGAAAAGGCTACATAAGAGAACCACTTCCTCTTAAGTTTCATGATTTCAGATTCATCTAAGTGAGATTCTTGTATGGCAATACATTCAGCCCTAGTTTTGTTTACATAATTCAGTATTATGGGTCTCTTTATTGGTGAATGGATTCCATTAACATTTAGGGAAGTACATCTTACTGCTTACATTCCTTACCGCCCTGTACGACAGCTCCGTTCAGCTGACGAGGGGTTGCTAGAGGTTCCGAGGGTTACATTGAAGTCTTCTGGGACCAGGGCTTTTGTGTTTGTGGCCCCAACCCTCTGGAATTCTCTGCCTCGTCAGCTTAGGGAATGCACGACCATGGAATCCTTTAAATGGGATTTTAAGACACTTTTGTGGAGTAAGGCTTTTATGAATTGATGTTGCTGAGAATATTGACTTTATATACGTATTTTTGCTTTTAACATTCATTTGTACAGCGCCTTGGTACTTGAAAGGCACTTAATAAATAAAGTTGTATTATTATTATTATATTATTATCTAAACAGTCTAAAATTAGAGGGAATAATAAAAGTATATGAGTTTGACATCATGACCCCATCCTAATTGCACCACGCACTAACAAATATTAACACCTCGTCTCCATGGTAGACCCTTCCCCCAATCCCTCCACCCAAATTCCCCCCACCCCAGATCCCCACCACCACCACCAAAAAGAAGCAAGAAAGAGATTTTGACCTAGTAGTGGATTGCTGTTCGACAGGACTACTATTTAACCCCTTTTTTCCTTCCATAAACCACCCCTTCCTTTCCTCTGCACCCACTCATAAATCAAATTCCTTCATAAGGGCTGATTAAATCTAGGTGATATCTCAGCACTGCGTTGGTCCAACCTTTGTTCTTCTGTTACTTCTGGACCTTGTCTACACCGAGCAACCAGAATCTCCAGTTATGAGCATGCAGAAACCCTTCCCCAAACATAGACCAAATTAATCTGGTATTGAGGTTGAACATAGTTATGTGTTCTATAGAAAATTATGGGCCAAGCAATTTATCTTTCATCATGCAGTAGGGCCCAAGAAATGGTCTAAACCTTTAACACCAAGAAAAGGAAGGAAAAAGGTGAAAGAGAAAGGAGAAAGAAGAGAAAAAGTTTATTATTTTTTCCTCTTTCCTTCACTCTAGCCTAAGATCTTTTAATCATGCAAGGAGAACAAAGGACTGATCCTTTATTAAGAAGAAATTGATCCAGTACCCAATTCCTTGTAAGTGCCCCTGAGGGGTAAACTCTCCCCCAATTCCCACCCTTATATACCTTGGTGGGTGAAACCTCAAACCCATATTAACTGAAAAAGATATATAAAGTTAAGGCAGTAAGGTCATAACAGCCATAATACATCTTCACTCCAGACTAATGAAACAGGGGATTAATACTAACCCCTAAAACTTCTGTTACAAATCCTGCAAGAGCACAACTTGCAATGAAAACACATTTATTAAAAAGTGTTCCCCAATTTATCTTTTAGGTCATTATCAGCTTCATCTGGTGAGTCATAAGTATGTCTGACTCCATTGATGACCACCCTCATTCAGGCAGGGTAAATTATGGTGGCTTTCAGCCCGCTTAACCCCAGCTTGTTCCTTAAGGAGTCAAATGTTTCAATTCCTACAGTAGGTCCGAGGGTAGATCATTACAAACAGAAATTGAGGCACCCATTAATGTTAGTCTTTTGTTTCTGATATACTGCAGACTTTAAATTCTCCTTGTCTTCTGATTTAAAAAATGTTGTTGTTATGGGTCTAGGTGGGCCCTGTGGGCTGATATTAGGTCTGAAACACACTTCTTTTCTCTGATATTGCATATCCTGCAACTAGGAATAATTAAGATAATAATTAGATTTTTTTTTGGTGCAGTATTAGCCACTGCAAAGTAATTTAAATTACAAATTGTAGGGGCTGGCCTGCAGCGCAGCTGTTGGATTTCCACTTGTGATGCCGGTGACCCAGGTTCAGGAATGGACCTGGGGAATCAGAGGGCCAGCCGGGGGAGAAGGATTGAGCATCCCATGGACTGCTTTCCTTCTCTAGGGGGAGGGAGGGGTAGAGTATCTAGTGCCTGAAGGACCCCTGGCAGAGGCTGGGGGAACCACAGGTGACAGGTGCCATCACGCAAGAGGGGCAGGGTGGATGCTGGATGTAATTGCATATTCCCACCCCTGAGCAGCCTAGAAAACAAGCTACTGGCCGCCCTTAATGAAGCCTGCCCTCGGCTTCAATTAGCTCTCTCAGGCCAGCTCCCTGACCTATCCCGTTGGATGCGGCACTTTGGGCCAGTGCTGCAACCCCACCCTGGGGGGCAAGCCAGGGGGTATCAAGGAGTCACAGCCAGTATGAGAGAGTGGAAGTCGAAGGGTCCATGACCAGGCTGAGGTAGCGGGCGGCCTGGGGCAGAAAAAGCATAATAAATAAAAAAGGAAAAATTACAAATTGTAGTGATAAAGAAATAATGTGAACTACTGGGACTTGAACCCAGGCCCCCAGAATACCATCCTGGTGCTGTAACCATTGAGCTACAGCTCACATGGTTGGACCTGGGGTTCCGAGACGCACTTCCTTTCTCTGGTGTTGCATATCCTGCAACTAGGAATAATTTTGGTGCAGTGTTAGCCACTGTTAAGCAATTTAAATCACAAAGTGTAGTGAGAAAGAAATAATGTGACCTACTGAGAATTGAACCTCCACCCCCAGAATACCATCCTAGTGTACGCTTCCTTTCCCTGGTGTTCCATATCCTGCAACTAGGGATAATCAAGATGACAGTTATGTGTTTTTTGGTGCAGCATTAGCCACTGCTAAAAAATTTAAATCACAATCTGTAGTGAGAAAGAAATAATTTGACCTACTGCTAATTGAACTCAGGCCCCCCGGAATATTGTCCCGGTGCTCTAACCACTGAACAACAGGATCATGTGGCTGGACCTTGGGTATGCAATACCAGAGAAATGAGTGTGTCCACTAACCCCAGGTCCAACCATGTGAGCCTATAGCTTAATGGTAAGAGCACTGGGATGTTATTTTTTTTTTATTTTATTTATGTATTCGGTAACCGGGTAAGTACACTGGTCCCAGGCACGATCCAGGCCATACAGATGGCACATACAGACAGTCACAGTACAGTAAAACACCAGTTCTCCAAACCTCTGTTATCCAAAACTGTGGTGTGTCTCCCAGCTTAATAGACTTAATTGTAAAGTTCCCTCACTTATCCAAAACCCCACTTATCCAAACATTTTTATTGTCCCCCCAGAACATTTGGATAAATGAGGTTATACTGTATAGCCTAGAGGTCAGGGTAATGAGCTGTGAACGAGCTTGGTACATCCAGCAGACAAATATGGGTTTGATTCCCACAACCTCCACTTACATACTGTGTGAGTCTGAGCAAGACACTTAACCTCCCCAGTGCTCCTGGGTTGCCCCTGAAAACCAGCACCTGTGCCTAGTGGGTGTTACCTGGTTACCAAAGAATAAAAAAAAAAATACAGAGATACATCATAATACAGAGATAAAGCAGAATGTCTACGGTGGTGTCAATGCTATTTGGTTACAGTAGCTTCTAAAACCTGAAGAAAGAGACATACATACAGTATGGTACAATAACAAACACTTCACAGATGCACTGATTACAGGCAACATATGTCACACTTGTAATTACACATTTAAGCAGCGATATAATGCTTTACGAATACAACTACTAACATCTGTGCTACCAGTTATAGGTCGATGTTGATACTAGTGTATTCCTTAAGTGCTTTTTGAAGGTCAAGAGGGACTCAAGATTTTGGATTTCATCCGGAAGGGCATTCCAAAATGTAGCTGCTGCCCAAAAGAAGGCTCTTTGCCCTATGTCAGTAGATGCCCTGACACAGTCCAGGTACCTGATTGAGGAGGATCTCAACATACCAGAGTTCTGTTTCAGGACAAGCAGACCTCCCAGTTGTGACTTTATACCCTCAGGAGGGATTTGCAGATGAAAGACCCTAGCATTAGGTTCCTATGAGCCTGAGGAGGGTGCCAACCTAGTGAGTGAAACATAGAAACATAGAATTTGACGGCAGATAAGGACCACTTGGCCCACCTAGTCTGCCCATTTCCCTACCTGATGGATAAGCTTCAGATTATAGTTAATCCACAGCTTACTTCCTCCTACCCCCCACTAGAATTGCCTTATGCCTGTCCCATGCATTCTTGAATTCTCCCACTCTTCCTGACTCCACAACCTCCTCAGGAAGGCTGTTCCATGCATCCACAACCCTCTCTGTGAAAAAATACTTTCTAATATTACCTCTGAGCCGTCCCCCCCATCTTCAAATTGTGCCCCCTTGTTCTTGTACATCTCTTCTTCTGAAATATGCTACCCTCTTGTACTTTGTTAATTCCCTTGAGATACTTGAAAGTTTCTATCATGTCCCCCCTCTCCCTCCTTTCCTCAAGGGTATACATATTAAGCTGTTTTACTGTCTCCTCGTATGTCTTCTGGTGCAGACCCTGCACCATTTTGGTTGCCCTCCTCTGAACAGTCTCCACTCTGTCTATGTCTTTGCGGAGATGGGGTCTCCAGAATTGCACGCAGTACTCCAGATGGGGTCTCACTAACTGTCTGTACAGAGGGATAACAACTTCCTGTTTTCTGCTAGTGATGCCTCTCCCTATGAATTCCAGTATCCCCCAGCCCTCCTTACTGCCTTCTCACATTGCTTGTCCACCTTTAGGTCATCTGATATAATTACTCCTAGGTCTCTTTCGATTTTTATAGATACAGTGTACAGTGGTGTGTGTAATAAACCTGCAGATATTGTGGAATGCAGTGTTCAGGCAATTAAGAAGGTGGAGTGAGGCCAGGGAGATAATGGGGGAGCAGTATTCTAGGATGGGTAGGAGGGTGCCTCTCCCTGTTGCTAATTTTGCTTCAGGACTAAGAAGGTGTTTAATCAATCAGTCAATCAACCAATACTTTATTTGTTCAGCACAAATTTCAGGGAGTCAAAACACTTTACAAACTATCAAAAATAGCATCTTATTTAAAATCAGCAGTGCTAAAATCTTTAAATTAAATCCCCTCATCAGGAAAGGCCTGGCTAAATAAAAATGTTTTCAGTTCGACTTTGAAACGATCGCTGGTCTGGCACTCTCTAACCTGGTGAGATAGAGAATTCCACAGGGTGGGGGCAGCAAAAGCAAATGTTCTGACCCCAGATGACTTCAGTTTAACCCTGGAATCTCTATCAATCCCTTGTCAGTGGAATGGAGAGGGTGGGAGGGGTGGTAGGGGTGAAGAAGGTCTTGCAGGTAGCTGAGTCCCTGGCCATGTAGGGCTTTCTAGGTCAGCAAACCAATTTAGGAGATCCACCAATTTATCAGCAGCCAGTGCAGATAGCAGAGCACAGGTGTGATATGACAATATCTCGGTAAGCCAGTCAACAACCTGGCCACCGCATTCTGCACTAGCTGCAATTGGTGAAGATCTACCCCTGGTAGCCCTAGGTATAGGGTATTGCAGTAATCTAGGTGAGAGCTTACAAAGGCATGAACCAAAGTTGGCATGTCACCAAGGGAGATCAGGTGTTTGATCCGGGCGATGTTTCTCAGATGGTAAAATGAAGCTTTGACCACAGCTGACACCCATGATTTCAAGGACAAACTGCAGTCAAAAACAACGCCCAGATTTTTCACCTGATCTGAGGTAAGCAGCTGGGAGTCCCCGGGCCAGACTCCTGAAGTCTGACCCACCTGCACCCTCACACCTTGGCAGCCAGGTTCTAACATCAGTACTTTGGTCCTGTCTAGATTTAACTTCAGCCAGTTGGTCCTCATCCAGTCTTGAATCTCAGTGGGGCAGTTGTTAAAGGCCGAGACCATTTCCTCCTGGCCAGGTGTGAAGGACATGTAGAACAGAGTGTCATCTGTATAGCAGTGAAAACTCAGTCCATATCACCTAATGATCTCCCCCAGTGGCAGCATATACACTGCGAACAACATGGGGGATAAGACCAAGCCCTGCAGAACCCTACAAGATAGGGGCAGGGGGTCAGAAGAAAAAATTCCCAGTACCACTCTCTGCGTCCTGCCCATGAGGGAAGATTTAAACCAGCTGTGAACTGTGCCAGCCAGTCCACAGCAAATCCACAGGCACTCCATCAATACCCCATGGTCCACAGTGTCAAATGCCGCAGAGAGAGATTGAGAAGTACCCAGATGGACCGACTCCCTCGATCCCTCGCTGTTAGGAGATCATTCAACACCTGGGAAAGGACAGTCTCAGTACTATGCCTCTTCCTAAAACCAGACTGGAGAGAGTCGTAGATGTTATGAGTTGTTAACTGATCATCCAGTTGGGCAGCCACCACCTTCTCAATAACCTTGCCCACAAGGGGCAGGTTAGAGACTGGCCTGTAGTTTACCAAGATGTCCAGGTCTAGCGAAGATTTTTTCAGGAGTAGTTTAATAACTGCCTCCTTCAGGGGGTTCTTGAAGAACCCCTGTCGCTAGGGAACAACAAACTATCCTAGCCAAGACCGTGACGATGACCTCCACGCAACCCACCAGGAGGCGTGTTGGCCCTGGGTCTAAACTACAGTAGGTTGGCTACAACTCCTAGACAATCAGCACAACATCCACAATATCTAACTGGCCAATGTCAGACCAGACAGGCCAAGTACTTGCGACCTCAAGCCCGTTGCTACAAGGCTCGTTTCAGGGCACTGACTGGATCTCTGATCTGATAGTGACAATCTTATCGGCAAAGAACTGAGCAAACTTGTCAAATCTAGATTGTGAAAAGGCTCCCCAAGACTGAAGACAAGTTGGATTGCACAACCTAGCAAAAGTACAGAACAGCTGAGCTGGTTGGTTAGTTGCTGCAGCAATCTCCTTGGACAGGAATGTTGCCTTCTTACAGGAGATTGCTGATTGATAGTCTTTGTAATGGGCTAACAATCTAAGCTTGTAGGTCTAACTGGGATTCTTGTAACCCTGGGTAACAGGGGGTTTATATACATATATATATATACATATATATATATATATATATATATAAACCCCTGTTTGCAGGGTTAAAATCCCACTTAGACCTAGTGGTAAGCAGGGAAGACAGCTTGTGAAACTCCAGTTAAATGGATTTCACACTGTCTCACTCTGTTCTTAGTCTCAGCTGACACTGAGGGATGACATCATTTTAGAACTGTCGCAGCTGCATAACCCACACTGGAATGTTGCAGTTAGAGGTTAGAGTAGAACGCTGGGGAATTTGAAGTGAGTCTGTTGCAGTCTGTAGTTGAGGAAGGAGGTGCTGTGCTGTAAGCAGGCCCTCAGAGTCCTAAGCTCTGTCAAACAGCTATTTTTTTGTATAGGTGAGTGTTCTCACCTGAAGAGGAACACAAGAAGAGCCCAGTGAAGTGGTAGAGACCGCTTTCAGTGGTTCAGGGCCCCATCCCTGCGGGGATGGGGGGAAGGAATCAGCCTGTTTCCAGGGGCAATCCCCTGGTCCGGCTAGGGAAAAAGAAGCTGCCTGAGTTAAGTTTGTGCTGAGGCACCAGAAGTTCTGGATGAGATTTCTTTGAAGAGAAAATGCCTGTGGGGCACCTGCAACCAAGGGGTGAGTTTGCTCTGCTAAAGGGCCAATGTGTTTTCACCTGAAAGAAGATGAAACTAAAGTGACTGTTACTGTGGGGTCAGGAAAAGACAGCCAAGTGCAGTTTGGAAGATGTGGGGATTGGACTGTTTAACTCTGTGGGGGTCTACAGTAATGGACACAGCCACTTATTAAGTATGTTCAAGTTCAGCACAAATGGTATGTAAAGACAGTAGATTGAATGTGAATACCTTTAAAGAGAATCTACACAGCAAAGTGTTTTCAAGGATGAAGTGTTACAGTCCAGAGAAATGGTCGGGTATGAATTATGGGAGCGAGAGGTGGGAGACCCCCCATTGGTAGTAACCAAATTCACCTCTACGGGTTTGCTTTGGGACACCTGTTGGTTTCTCTCAGGTACTTGGCCAGTGCCTGAGGAAAGTACCCAGACGTGGGATTGATAAGGAAGATTCCCTGATGGAGCCAGAAGTGCTCATAGGTGGTTTAGGGAGCCACCAGTAAATGTTTCCATGCTATATGGAAAGTGTCTGAAGGGCTGGCATGATAGCCAAGCCATGGAAGGAAGGTAGTCCAAGTGGCTGGCAAGGGAGCCGAGCCAGGGAAGCCCAGAGCAGAGCACAAGTTCGGGCTGTATGCTCAGTGTGTTTCAAAGCCTGAGGGCTAAAGTGAAAGTGGATGTGTTCTGATCTCCATAAATCTGCATTACCAGGAGTGTAGCCTCGTGGGGGTCCATCTATGCTTTGTTATTCTGTTGGATGTGAATAAAAGCCACACTTTAGAATCCCACTTCTGGTATTGAACATTACAGTTATTGCTTCTAGTCTCTGGATTACTTTGGGTGCCCCTGTGCAGAGTGGTCAAACCTAGTCCATGTGACGAAGACATATTTCTCCCCGAACCCAGCCCACCAGGTAGTGCTGTCGAAGTTTTTGGGGCTATGTGCCTATGGGGTACAAGATGGAGATGGCATACCTGGGTGGGGTTTATATATATATATACATACACATACATATATATATATATATATATATATGTGTGTGTCTACCTATCTGAAGGTCTGTGTGTGTCTGAGGGTGTGCATGTATGTCTGTCTCTGTCTGAAGGATTGTGGGTGCTTAATGGTGTATGTACATGTATGTCTCTGTCTGAAGGCTGACGTGTGTCCGAGTACAATGCTCCCTTGCTATGGCGAACCCTGCCATAGTGAAATCCCGCTTATTATAAATGGTCCCTGTCGTTCCCAAGTCAGCGTGAGCTGTGAGCATATGTCAGAAACAGCAATCTCATTCATCTGTTTTTTAAAAAAGAGATGGGCATTACAAAACTAACTGAATTCATCTAGTAGTAAGTATACTAAGTAAAGTACTGTACATACTTAAACATTGAAACTAGCCATCTAAAGTATGTATCACAAAGGGAATAATACAGGGTTGGGCAGTAGTATACACACGTCACTCGCGCACCATCACTTGTACTCAGTCTAGCAGTCATCACTCGCACACATCACACAGAAGAAGAAAAAAGATAAAACATGGCAAAATGTTAAACTTTTAAACAGGGCTTGCTGCAGGGAGATGGAAGGAAGCAGCTTAGGGAAGTCAGGGAAGCGAGCGGAAGAGATGCAGAGATGTGTTTGAAAGGGTAGTAAACAGAATAGTGTTTATGCTTTAAATCTAAGCATCCTAAAAATATCTGACTAAATACAACTAAAAAACTAAATCAATAAACTATTACTAACTGAATAGTATAATTGTAATATATCTCTAAACAAATATGCCAGGATCAAGCTTAAAATCTAGTGATGAGCAGCCTTGTTTTTCAGTGTCCCTCGATGTAACGAACCGGAAGCTACAACAAATTCATGTTATAGCTCCCATTTCATTTCTTATAGTGAGGGAGCACTGCATGTGTGCATGTTTGGTCTCTGTCTGAAGGTCTGCATGTGTCTGAGGATGTGCGTGCATGTTGGTGTCTGCCTGAAGGTGTGTGTGTATGTCTGAGGGTGTACATACATATCTTTATGAGGGTATGCTTTTGTCTGTCTTAGGATATGTTTGTCTAGTCAATTTCATTTTTACGGCTGCATGGATAGAACCCTGCAGACATTTTGCTAGGAGAGGGGAAAAGGGACTGTGGAAGCACATGACTGGTTATGGGCACAATGATCTTCCACAGTGCTGCGGTCAGTGCTGTGGCATTGGTTTTCCCAGTCCCTCCCCTTTGTGGCTGCACTAGTCCCTCCTCTCGGTGGGGACACTCTTATTTGGACAGTCATTATCATAAGTTCCACAGGAGTTTGCCATGCCCAAGATGGCGCCATGAGCTCTGCATGCCTGAGTATCGGCAGTATTTGTGCATGCGCACTGTTGTCATGGTGGCCATCTTGGGCACGGCGGGCAAGTACAGCATTAGCCATGGCGGGAGCTTTGAGTACTGTTTGGCTCGGATGCATTGCTCTTCAGCAGCTGTGTTGGCTCTGACCAGAGTTTGTTACTTTAAGCAGTTCCCATAGGGGAGGACTTTGGCATGATGGCACTTATTGCTGCCAATGCCCCACGGCACTTAGAAACATAGAAACATAGACTTTGACGGCAGATAAAGACCACTTGGCCCACCCAGTCTGCCCATTTCCCTTCCTATTGGATAAGCTGCAGATTCTAATTAACCAACAGCCTACTTCCTGCAACCCCCACTACAATTGCCTTATGTCTGTCCCATGCATGTTTGAATTCCCCCACTGTTTTAGACCCAACAACCTCCCCAGGAAGGTGGTTCCATGCATATGTGTGTGTGTGTGTGTGTGTGTGCGTGCGTGCGTGTGTGTGTCAAGAGCCACCAAGAGCTGTTTCTACGTCAGCTTGATGTGTTAGGTTTTTTTTCCTACTATTATTGTGATGTAAGAATGGCAATATTACATTGCAATAACACAAGTACATTCCTATCTAAGCAACACAATGATTCTATGTCCCTTATCAGGTTAATGCATTAGCAGCTGTTTTGGCTCTGACCAGAACTTTTTTTAGATAGCGGTCTATACAATACAACGTTGGGTTATCAGGCTGTCATACAGTTAGCACGCTGCCTAGAATTATGCCATTAGTTTATGTTTAGACAGCAGTACATTTTCTAAGTAAGTGCATCAGCACAAGAGTATCAAGTTGTCCTGCAGTATACACACTGCCCAGCAAAATACTATTTATTTCAGACAGCAGTATTCTCATGTAGCAGCAGTGGTGTATATCATAAATTTAGTTTCAAATGGCAGTATCAGCTTTAGTTTATCAGTCTGTCATGCGAGATGTGATCTGCCTATGCTTATACTATGACTTTATTTTAGACAGTATTTTAAGCAAGCAGTAGCAGCAGTAGTGCAAACCAAACATTTATTTTCTAAATAACAGCATCAATGTTAGGTTATCAGGTCATTACGTGATGTGCATGCTGCCTAGGGTTATACTGTCAGTTTATTTTAGTCAGTATTATAAGCAGGGGTGCCGGTCAATATGTCTACTGAATTATGGTGCGGGAATAATAGCGATGTAACAATGTAACATGAGAAAACATCATACGGGTAATTTGGCTGTATACAAAAATAGCTAATTTGGCCATGTACATAGATTGCCGTGTGTGGTGATCTTATCAACTGGGAGCTGACCACGAAGATCGCCTGTCCCAGCTGCACACCCAGAATTGCCTCAAGCAGGTGGACTGGCGAGACAACGCTGTGGTTCGAATGGGGCTGGGTTGATGGAAACACCCGGTAAAGAGAGGCAGGAGATAATCTGTAAGTTTAATGCCCGATGGGCTTTATTCATACCACAGGGGAAGGTAGACACACTCACAAGAGAAGAAGGGAATCAAACCTCAGAAGAACAATAAGTGATACTCTCTACTAACTCTAAAAGGTGCACCTTGGCTTAAGCCCACTACTTATAATACTCTATGATATGCTTCTCTAAAAGGCCTAAGGACAAATGCAAGCATCTACAACTTTATCAAGAGATGAGACAATTTCGCAGTGCACAATGAACACCAGGGATTATCCTGGAAGATTAGGTAGCATAAACCTCTCAAAAGTCTATAGGATCAAAGGAAGTTCAATTTTCTTGTCTTCGTGCACACAGCTGAAGGATGGTGAAGCAATGGGGAAAGCGGGACTCTTGCTTGGCGCTAAGCTACACCAGTGGAAAACTAGGAGAGGTTGGAAGGGAAGAGGAGAGATTTTTAAACAGACCCTGGTTCTTCAGCCAACCCACTCTCCCGGGTTGCTGGAATACTTGTGACACAAAAGGACCAAACTTTGCTGAGTTCTTTCCTGGCACAAACCCTTGACCAGGGCTGTCAAGGATGAAGAACATGAACTATTGAAGTTTCCTGGCACCAACCCTTGACCAGGGCTGCCAAGAATGAAGAACACGAATTGCTGAAGTTTCCTGGCACCGACCCTCGACCAGGGCTGCCAAAGATAAAGACACAAGACTTGGCTAGGAATCCACTTGCAAGGATTGCCAAGGATGAAGGACACGAACTGCTGAAGCTTCTTTGGTGAGGATCCACCTGAAGGATTACCAAAATCGAGCTGGATCCCAGAAGACCACACGGTGCATGCAGGATGGAACAAGCAAGAAGAATAGGCTGTGAGGTGAAGATCCAGATTCCAGGAGTTCGAAACCAGAAAACAATAAACCGGCGGATGCAAACACACTTTGGCCATGACGGACTTGACTTTCAGCAAATGACTGGGAGTGATGGTTGGGGCTTCTTCAAAGACATTTCACTTCCAAGCTGACTGAACCACAAGGAGAACCAGGAACCGGCGGCCGCAACTCACACCAAGGAACATCAATTTCAACTTACGGCAGACGACGGGGAAGGAGGATGCTGTGAAGTTCTTTGCTGGCTGAAGACTGCTTTGGTAAAGGATCAGCTGCGGCAGAAGATTGAGTCCACACACTTTGCATTGAACACTGGTACTTGTGCTTTGCACTAAAGACTGGAATTCAACAGTTGCAGAAATCCAGGGCAATTGTTTGTTGCAGGGGCAATTTGGCTGGAGCAAGGGGAAATTGCAGAAATCCAGGGCAATTGTTCATTGCAGGGGCAATTTGCCTGAAGCAGGGGCAAATTGTAGAATCCAGGGAAATTGTTCGTAGCAGGGGGAAAATAACCACAATCTAGGGCAATTGTTCGTAGCAGGGGCAAATAACCACAATCCTAGCACAATGCAGTCTTGGTACTTTGCAATCCACACAACATTTCAGATATTAGGCAATATACAATGCATCAGCTTCAATAGCAGTTGTGCGCTAAGCACCCCTTATTTGAACCCTTCATGCTTGTGGGCCCCTCTATCACTAGGATCTGGCTACCCCAGGTAACCTTTGGGATAACTGCCTTCTTCCTGCTGGGTCTTCCTTGCCCTTTTGCTCACTGGACCCTTCCCCTTGACACTGGGACCTAACATTACCCCTTTAACTGTGGCCTTCTCCTCTGGACCCTTTTTTATACCAGGGCCTCTGGAGTCACTTTGGCCTATATTGACCCTTTATGTATTGGGGCCTAGGCTGCCCCTTTAAGCACTAGGGCCTATGCTGCCCCCTCGAACACTAGGGCATATGCTGACCCTTTTAATATTCAGGCCTGCCTATGGCCTTGCTGTCAGTTGCTTTGGGCCATCCCGCCTCTACCCTGCCCCTTCTCATAAATATTTATTACCTCCCCATGGCCTTTCAGTTTTGGCCCCTCCCCTTGGGCGTCACTAGCCCAACTATTTTAATTTCGGCCCTTAGGCCAGCCCCTCTCCCAGCCATCTCCTCAGGTGCCCCCTCAGCACTTTAAACTATAAAAAAACATATTTGCCAAAGTTTTTGGTGCGCAGCACTCTTCTACTGTGCTGCCGCCGAGTCACTGCCCCGGCCCAGGGTGTAGAAAGCTGTTGTGGGAGGTGGGAGGTCTTCTGGCAGAGGGAAGGGACTGTTGGGTAAAAGAACAGGCAAGCGGTGGGCAGCAGGGGGCCTTGGGAGGGCAGACAGCTCCTCAAAAGCGATGCGGTTCTTCATTGCCACCCATGAGGGACCGGTACTTTGGTTTTAGAAGCAGGCACAGAGGGGCACACACACAAAAAAAAACCAACAACACGGGCTGAACAGAGCCCAAACCGCCGCAGGGACAGGATCCTTCAATTTCCAGTGGTGACACCCGCCGAATTCGACTGCAGGACGGCAGCAACACTGGAGTCTTCACTGGCTGGATGAGGGGGCACCAGGACAGAGTCGGCGGGATGGCTTCAACCACTCCAGGTAAGCCCTGTCTCCGTCGTAATCTGCAGGTCCCTCTTTCTTCACAGCTCAGTCCGAACTACACAAAAAATGTCCGTTTCCCTTCTCAAAAGCACTCAGGGTTCTAATTATCGAACCCCGAGCCCGTGCCTCAGCCAACGGCCCGAATTTTGAACTGGCACCACGTGCTGGCTAGGGACAGTGGTCCTGGTGCATGGGTGCCCACTCTCGTGCTGTCTGCTCTGGGGGTGGAATGGAGCAGGCAGCAGAGAGCCAGAGAAACAGAAACACTTTTTTTTTTTTTTTGCTTGTGCCCTGTCTGGTGATTCCTGGTGGGACAATACTACAGAGGGCCCCTATACACCCCCTAATGCCCCACCACACAACGGGAAACTCTTGGGGCAGTCTAAAACCCCTTCCCTTTTTCTGTGGTGCCCCTACTGCTTTAGCCCCTTTACTATGGGGCACTACAGATGTATCCAGTGCTGTGCAGCTTAGAGTTTGTTATATTTATTATGAGAGCCCCCTGCATTATCCCCCGCACTGGTGTGTGGTGTTGTGCCTCTTTTTCTTCCACCTTTTTTGTGCTATTTTGACTTGCGACAAATTTCCATGTGCTATTTTTGTCATCCACGTAATTCCGTAGCATTATTTACTTAGACATTGTTCATTTTGATATTATTTTTTTTAATTATTTATTTAGTTTTTGTTGACCGGGTAAGTGCACTAGAAAAATCCTGCCTTTTTTCAGGCACGACCCAGGGGGAGGGGGATACAGATGAGTGCCAACTGACCTTGAACCAGATTAAGCTGTTGGTGGTATTTTTAGTGAATGAGGGAAATTTGGCCAGGACACCGGGGAAATTTCCCTACTCTTTTTCGATAAGTGCCATGGGATCTTTAACATCCACCGAACTACCACCAATCCAGGCAGATGGGACCTCGGTTTAACGTCTCATCGAAGGCGGCACCTCAGAAGTGCAGCACGCCTCTCATGCTGCACTGCAGTGTCAGTACTGGGATATTAACCCAAGTGCCAGATGTGGGAACTGAACCCACAGCCCTCTGATCTCCCGGCCTCAGAGGTGAGTGTGCTACCTACTGAGCCATTGGCACTGCTAGTGCTGCTCATTATGACATGAGCAGACTAGCAGCAGTGGTGCAAATGTATTTTTTAAGAAGCAGCATCAGCGTTAAGCTATCAGGCCATCACACAGTATGTTTTTTTTAAAGAGCTACAGTGCTGACTCCTCTGAGACCTTCTTCTGGACTGCACCGACTGACTGCAACCATATGGGATGCAGAATGCTCAGGGAGAAACAACCAAGAATCATGTACAAAATGGTTGTGGGTGTCCCACTATAAAAGGTGTGCAATCTACTGAAATTGTGCACTTTTGCTTAAAGAAAACAGATTCACGTTGAAAACTATGCATTGCTGAAATATGAGATTAAAAAATGTGCTATTTAAAAACTTGCATACAGGAAACAGCAGCATGGCTACATATCACCATTGGACATCAAAAAGCAGCATATTGCAGTCAGACTATAAGCAAAAATTCATTTTATTGCACCACAAGCACCAGAACAGAGTTACAACGTGCCCCTCCCCGAGCAGCCAAATGTTTTCGCGCAAACGTAAAAATGGCAATTTTGTGCTGTTCACTCAAGAGACTCCAAAGAGGACTGCTTTAATTTTTTTTTTCAGTAGACAAAAAAAACAGTCTTTGCCTGCTTTAAAAATGTTATCACCTTCTGCTTAGACGTCAAAGGTTCTCATCTCCATTCTTCAGAATGTTCTGTGTGTTTGCCTGTCCTTCTAGAGTAGCATTAGCTGTCATTTATCAAGACCTGACAAAATCTGAGATTTCATTTCTGCTGTCTTTACTAGATACTCACTGTGTGAACTTGGGCAAGTCAATGTTCCACTATAACCAGTTACAGAAATGGGTAACAGCAGGATTCCAGTGAAAAATGAAATGTAGCATCTCAGCTGGGTTATCCTGGGTCAGTAAATTCTAAACAATAATGTAATTTCCCACACTTACTATTTGGCCTGTTTAACTGAATGCCCTCAAACTGGTCCAGCCAAAAATGTTGAGCTTGGTTCAGTTCCCAAGCCTGATGCGTAACAGGCAGCTACTAATTATCCCGTCCACGGAGCAGGAGCTCTTCCACAGTAACCAAAGGTGAGGGTGATGATCTGGCCTCAGTAAGGCAGTGTGGTCTGGTGCTTAGAGGACGTGCTTGGGAAACAAGAAACCCAGGTTCAAATCCCCTTTTAGAACACACCGTTGTGACCTTTACCAGAACCTTGGCTGACTCTCCTACTAGGCATGCAGGGACTTCACCCTCAGCTGCCTGATTTGATTGACAAAGCACTATGTAAGCATTAATCCATGACAAAGGAGGCCTCTACTGGGGAATTAATGACTGATTGGGGGGGGGTTGGGGCATGAGGCCGCAGGTCAAGTGCCTCCAACCACCAACCAGGCATTAATTCCCGAGTAGAGCCCGACTTTGGAGTGGATTAATGCACTTGTAACGTGGGAACTGCACTCTGAATACTGTTAACAGTGAATTACATGTGTGAGACAAATGAACAAGAATTCACAATATTGCTTAATCCAATATTAAATGCTGTTCAAATGAGCATTTTCAGTAAGCACATAGGCTGTCTAAATCTACCATGCATGTTGCCTCCTTAATATTCATTTATATTGTGATGCTGTTTCCACGTAATTTCTGACATTATGCTGAAGCTTACAAAGCACATCACTATAACTAACCATTTACTTCTCAGTACTTCTGCGGTGGTGTGTTCACTCGTTTTGGTCCTTTTAGATGTGAGTCATTTATGCATTGTGGGAAAAGTACAAATATTTGCATATCTGGCATCTGTTTGTACTACTCCCACAATGCATTACTGCGTTGAAGATAATAATTACGGTTACGATCGCTCCATTGCAATTCTACAGTGGAGATTTCTGGTTATCGTCCTCGTACATCTGTCTTTCTCTCTGTGCTTTCATTTCTTGTCTCATGGTCTGCTGAAGCTACTCGTCGTTTTCTCCTACGTCCCGAGGGCACCCGGCTTGGTGAGTATGACTCAGCAGTCTTAACACTGACTTACAGAACTTCGGAGCGCCACCTATAGGACAGATACAGAACAAATAACACAGACACAGATCTACACGGTGCAATGATTGTTTCTCTGTCTGTGTCTCTTGCTCATTAAGCGCAGTTCCGATCTTAGGCGGGGATTATTGCTGTGTTGGAGCTGGCATTACCAGTGATTAATCCCCACTCCAACTTTAGCCACCTGCTGTATTTCCTCCAATCCCTTTGCGTTATTCTAGCTTGCTGATTGCTGCCATGTTACAAACACCCCAACCTCTCTCTCCCTTGTCAAGGTTCCTTCAACACAAAGCAAACCCATGCAAGTTGTGCACCTCTGATCTCCTTGTACTTGAAGTATTGCATGTATATCCAGACATGGACAAAAGGGCATTCCCCTGTGCTGACCCATCTTCTGGAACACTTTTCATTTGGGTATCAGAACTTCCCCCTCCTTTAATTACAGTTGTTGGAGCATCTACTGAACGTATCTCTCAGCAATTGTGAAGCTTAAGCATCAGCTACTTCAGTATCTTGACAGTTAATATGCTGTAATAACTGGGGAGTGTTTCCTCCCATTGAAAAACCGGGTTATAATTCGCCATTATAACCCGCGAGTTATAACGGCGAACTTGGCCAGTTTCTCACATACTGCGCATGCCTAAATGCTTTTACCTCGCTCGCCGATCCTGGAACTGCCGCTTCATGAACTACGACTGCGGCGCACAACACAGCAAAATCAGCATGAATTAAACAGTTCAATTTGTAGCAAATTCCCAGTCATACACTAACGTTTGCCATCAGGAGTGAATTTCAAAGATAGCTGCCTTCCCCAGTCATCTTCAAAAAATGAGCGATGATCATCGCAACAGCACAGACACGGCCCTCTTATTCCCGATCCCTCACATCAGGTAGCAAACCATGAAAGCTGTTCATTTTTTCTTTTTTTGTATTGGTGAAAGTAAAAAAATAAATACAATGCATCTAACCCCTGGGGCTCAAAACAGCAAACTGATTTTTTTTAAACAGCAGCTGCACACAAGTCACACTCCTACTACTTTTAACAAAGTGATGCTGGGAAAACACTCCCCAGCAATTACATAAAACAATGCATGGGGGTGAGTGAATAAATGAGAAACTATGTGCACCCTGGGTGTGGGCTGCTCATATAAACCCCTCGGGCTTCGCCCTCAGGGTTTATGTAGCATCCCACACCTCGGGTGCACATAATTTCTCATTATACACTCATCCCCATACATTATTGTATATATAATTACTAGTCACAGTTTTTTAACATTGTAAAATCGAGTTGTAATTTGCTGTTATAACTACCTCAGCTAGTTATAACGGCAAACACGCGCCACCTCTGTCTAGACTGGTCAGCAATTTTTTCCATAGGCTGAACCAGTTATAATTGGCAAACACGCGCCACTTCAATCAAACTAGAGCCACATCCTGATTGGCTCACCGCTTCTCATGGGCGGGCTAAACACATAACAAACATGGCGGCTCCTCGTCCCGCTTACCGAGGAGCTGCCACAGATCAGCCGTCACACGGAATCGTCTTTTCTTGCACAACCTCTTCTTTTCTTTCAAAACCTCTTATCTGGTTGATCCTGCTGTCCGTAACCCGTACAGCCTGAGAAATGCCTCCGAAACAGAGCACCACGCTGGAACGGCTCCGAAGCGCTTAACAGAGGTAAGCGCTGTTGCAGCAAGTAAAACAAAAATCAACCAAAGCACAAAGAAAAACTTGTAAAAAAGGAAAAGATGCCTAACAAACAATCTCATTTTCTAATAAAGATGCTGTGTGTGTGTGTGTGTGTGTGTGTGTGTGTCAGTGAATCACAGACAAGCAGCATCAATCTGGGAAAAAATTGCTGACCAGCAATTATAAAAAATAAAGTAATAGGCAGGTGGTTATTTATGAGAATTTTACACAAACCCTCGGTGTGGGATGCCTATATAAACCCCTCGGGCTTCGCCCTCAGGGTTTATGGGGCATCCCACACCTCGGGTGTGTGTAAAATTCTCATAATAATCACCTGCCTATACATTATTCTCTATATATTGGCACTGCTTGTTCCATTACTGTTGTGCTGATTTATGACACTTAATTGCATAACTTATGTTATTGTAGTGCTTTATTGACACTGTACCCTAATTGTTACTCTTGTTTCATCTGTACTTTCTGTTATTTCTGTAAATGCCTTTTCCCAGCTTGCTCATAACCATGTACCACTCTTATTGTTTGCCAATCTAAGCCCAGTTCATTCATGTAAAAGTCAGCCAGAACAGTGTACTTACCTAGTCAACAGATAAATAAATAAGATTCCACTGGAGTAACTCACTCATAGTGTGACCCTGAGCAAGTCACATGATGTGACCTTCCTGTGCTTTCTTCCCTCCCAGATGTAAAATTGGGCAGAACCAGGACCTCACTGAAAACAAAGTGCTGCATCCCAGTTCACCTATTTTGAGTACGCATGCTGAGCAAATCAATAAAAAATTATCCCCCCCATGGGTGATACAAAGAGTTGAAGGTAGAATGAGATAGGATAAGAACATATAGTACCCTCTTGAAAGGATACGTTTCTGGGTTTCCGGGAAAATTACAAAAGTAAACAATGTCTTTTGTTCATTAAAAAATGAAATATTTATTTCAAAAAGTAAATACAGAATTGGAGACTGTTACAGAACATATTAACACCCTAATTTAATAAAAGATGCACAAACTGGCTAGTTGTGATGAACTGTGCTGTTCTGAAAACCCACACCAAATGCACCTTGGAACTGCATATAAGAAGGCCCGGCCAGCTTTGCACAGCAGGATTGCTGTTGGCTGTTTTCCTGCTGCTCTCCATGATTGTTATGAAGGAAGGACGTATGGCACTGTCTCTAATGAACTGCCTATCATTTATCTACAAATATTATGCCACAGAATTTCCAAAAGGAATTCTGGGAGGAACAGATGTGGGCCCATATGTGAGCCTTTCTCTCGGGGTCTCCACTCTCGTTTCATTCATGGTAGATTAACATGTTGATTAATTGATAGAGAAGCAGGTCCTCCTCTTATTACTTTTATCTTATAACCAGCAATGAAGATGGTAGCATCTGGAGCCCACTAAGACTGGACAAACTGCATTTTTGCTGCATGGTCACAGAATCGTGAGATGGTCTTGAAAAGTATTTAAAACCTGACAAGCTGATTACTCTGATGGAATTCACAGTTCAACCATCCAACTAATTAGTGGATACCTGCAACTGTTATAGATAATTGCCAACATCATTATATGTGCAGTATCTGATATTGATAGATCATGTCATTTTTGTTGTGGGTGCATATTAAATATTTTTATAAAAAGGGTCTCAGAAATGCTGCAATTTGATTGGCTGTTAGGATTCCAACAGCCTTACAATAATCCCTGTTACACTGTCATGTACAGCCTGATCACCGTGGCACATGGATTCTTCCAGTCAGTATTCCATCTTCTAGCACTGCTGAATGACTGGAATGCTGCAATCTGATTCTGAATCAGCATTCTTAAACTGTTGCTGGAAGAACTATTTTATTAAAAATCTCCCTCTAAATGTGGAAAACATTCAAAAAGTATACTTTCAATACTTTTCTTTTGGAATATTTTTTTATAATAGCAATAAGGCACTCCCTGGAGTTAGATTAACAGTCAATCACTCCTGGGGCAATATGGCACTCACCTGTGCCTCGTGCCACATCACACCCCTAGGGGGTGATTAACAGATTGTTAATTAACCCTGGTCATGCCTTATTGCTTAAGTAATTATTGTTTGTTGTGTGTATCAGTATTTGTAATTGTTGTGTTGTGTGTGTCAGTATTTGTAAGGCCAGGAAGCATAGGAAAACCAGAAACAGTTTCAAAATTCGCAAATAGCATTTTATTTTTTCTCAATAACAACAAAATAAAAAATAAAAATGATTCAGTATAATTATCTACAGAGGCAGTACAAACAGAGAAAACTAAGTCCTTCTTCTGAGAGTATCTCTTAATTCCAAGTTTCAGTCTCTCAGACTCTCAATCTCCTTGTCTCTCTAGCAAAAGCATTGCTGCTCTTTTTATAAGTCTTTGTCTAGGAACTCAGTGAGATAGCCTGCTTCTCACAAAATTTTTTTGTAAGTTTACAGAATGTTCTTGTCAGTTTTGTTCCTTGCAGGTGCAGCAAAAGAGTATGTGGTGTTTAAGAACTGACCTCTTGTTGACAGCTCTGCAAAGGGCTTAAAAATTGCATCTCAGGTTAACCCCTTTGAGTTCCACATAGCTTTTTTGCAATAATTTCAACAGTATAACTATATACAGTTTTAAACAAAGGGCTCCCAGTATCAGTGACATTTCCACATAAAATTCACATATATTTTTATACCCACAGATATGCAAGGGGGAAGAAAAGACAGAAAGAGCAAGGGAAGGCAGAGAGAGATAGCAAGAGGCAGAGAATTGTGAAAACGTCAGAGTATCAGTTCCTAGATCTCACAGGAAAATTTGGTTATGCAACCAGACAGACAAGAGACAGAAAAGAAGGGGCTAGAACTGCCCCTTGTGTTTAAACTCTTTCTGCATAACAAATGAGGCAGGCCTTTATTCAACCCTGTCACATGGTGATTTCACAAAGTGACCGCAAAATCATCTTTCGGGCTAGACTTGCATAAGTCCACCACCACTGGTCATGAGGTGGGATCTCAAAAAGTCCATGTTGGAAATGTGATGTAAAAATATGTAAAAATGACAAAGTTATGAATCAAAGTTCAAACCCCATTGAAATACATGAAACCGGACTTATCTTATTTTCTTATATCGCAGTTGCCGGTTCCAGTGGCAAGACATGTCTTCGATCAGAGAGTGGATCTACATCATGGGACATGTTCAGGTGAATGAGAGTGTGTGGGGTGGTGAGTGCTGAATGGGAGGTCAGGGTGGGGTGGATTGGGGGGTTGGAAGCATATGCCGACCGCATGGCGAAATCCCTCACAGTGACGATTGTCGCTGTGAGGGACCTAAGGGTGAAATTTCACCCTTTTGCCAACTGTCGCTCCCCCCTCCCTTCAAGACAACTCCAACTCAGAGTTAGTTATCTATAGAAGGGGGGCATGAGGGCACAGCCCCTCGCATGGGGGGTGCAGCCCCCGATAGAAAACACACCAATGTCTGACAGGCGAAATTTTGCCTGTCACCATTGGGGATCTCACTATGCCAAACTTCGACATGCTGTTGTCGATTTGGCATAGGTAAACTGTGGGGGGCCAGATAGCAAAAGACCATTTTCTTATTTAAAGGTTAAAGAAAAAAAAGGCAAAGAGGAATGGTTTTCTTTATTTCAGAGGGCTTGACACTGGGGATTGGGCAACCCAGTGGTGGACTACTATTTGGCGGCACTGGGCACAGACACCCTGATGCCACTATGTACATAATGGAAGGGGGAGTGACCTGAAGGGGAAGGGGTCAAAAGAAGTGGGACCAGGGTGAGCACCCCAGTCTGCTTATATTATATATATGTATAAATGGGTCACCCACAATAGGGAGAAAACAATTTTGTCAAGGACAATTGGAGCGCAAGCACAAGAGCAAGGCAGGCAATTCGGCTGGCAGATTCAGAGAGGGAAAATATGGTGAGTATATATGTGAAACGCGGGGGTCTGCCCCCCACGCCCCTCATGCCCGGAGTCACAGCTTCATTTTTCAAACAGAGACTATACTATGATTAAATGCTCATTTCATATACGTACTGGTATTTACAAGTTCAGTTCAATAGCCTCTACTCAGTGAGCTATTTATTTCAAATGCCTCCCCCCCCCTCGAATCGCCAAACTCATTCATGCACGAGTTCGACTAGAGTCAGCGCTGTGAGGCAGTGTTGTGGATGTGCAGTCAGTATGCGGGTTGGTCTACTACAGTTTCATTTTTGTCCAAAATGATGGGTCGAAAACTGGCTGAGGGACAGAACCCAGAGGGTGGTTGTGGGGGAAGAGTTATCTGATACCAGAGAGGTAACCAGTGGGGCTCCACAGGGCTCTGTGCTGGGGCCGGTGTTGTTCAATGTCTTCATCAATGACATTGGGGATGGCATTAAGGGCAAAATGTGTCTATTTGCAGATGACACCAAGCTCTGCAGGAGAGTGGACACAGCTGAAGGGATACAGGACCTACAGGAAGATCTCAAAAAGCTGGGGAGGCAGTCCAGGATCTGGCAGCTTGACTTCAGTGCCAAGAAATGCAAAGTTATGCATATTGGAGTCAAGAATCCCAGGACAGAGTACTACCTGGGTGGAGTCCGAGTATCTGCATCAGAGGAGGAGAAGTACCTTGGAGTGATGATCACTAGTGACCTGAAGCACTCTACACAGTGCAAGAAAGCAGCAGCAAAGGCAAACAAGATGCTGGGATGTATATCTAGGGGGATCAGTAGTAGGAGAGAGGAGGTTATACTGCTCTTGTACAGGTCACTGGTAAGGCCGTATCTAGAGTATGGAGTTCAGTACTTGTGCCCACACCTCAAAAAGGATATTAACCTGCTGGAGAAGGTCCAGAGGAGGTCTACAAAGATGATAGTGGGTCAGCAGGGTAAGGCATACAAGGAGCGGTTGAGGGCACTGAACATGTACTCCCTGGAAGATGGGGGAAGGGCATGATTGGGACCTTCAAGTACTTGAAAGGGATAAATAAGGTTGATAAGCAGAGTCTCTTTAAGAGTGAGTGGCACCCTTAACACTAGGGGGCACAGTCTTAAGTTGGAGGGTGGGAGGTTTAGGAGGGAGGTCAGGAAGCACTTCTTCACAGAGAGGGTGGTGGACACTTGGAATGCACTACTGGAAGAGGCCATCTTATTGAAGACAGTGGGCAGCTTTAAGAGAGGCTGGGATAGGCATGGGGGAAGTAAGGATCATGAGTAGGGAGGAGTGGGCAGGGATGGCAGGGACATTAGCTCAAGCTGAGGACCCTGCAATATGAGCAGACTTGATAGGCCAAATGGCCTTCTTCTGCTGGCTTCTTCATATGCTCGTATGTTCATATAAAATACTAATTTTAGGATGGAAATGTGACTGGATGAATCCTGCTTACTATAAGTGCCTGCTAAGAGCTCTCCTCATACTCTTTATTTATTTAGTTTTTGTTAACCAGGTAAGCACACTAGACAAAATAGATGCCTATTTTCAGGTGTGACCCGGGAGGTTACAAGGAAATAAGGACGATTACAAAACAGAGCTCACATAGATAAATATATAGATTTTTCACAGATGAGGCAGGAGAGGCCAAAAAAAAAGAAGCATACAGTAACATACACAGGAGCAGGTAACTTAATATACAGACATTACAAACTGTGAGCAGAGAGGCAGATTTCAAATGCCATTTCAAATACCAAAGGGTGCAAGCACGAGGAACACTGTGGGCAGGTGGGGCCAGGAAGGTAGCCGAGCAGAGTCCAGGTAGGTGCCCCTCAAAGAGGACCAGTGGTATCTGGTATGTCATTAGTTTAGGAGGGCCACTGGCTTCATTAAGTGCAACTGCAGGCTGAGAAGAGCAGCAAGTGATCCCAGAGGGAGTTATGGAAACAGGTATGCGAGGGTGTAGTGCGAACAAGGGCAGGAAGGGAGATCCATAATTTTGGAGCACAAGACGCAAATGCTCCGTCACCCATTTGGGTGTGGATATGGGGGACCTAGAATATCGCAGGACCATGTGACCTTAGGGAGTAGGAGGAGGCGACAGGTTTAAGGAGCTCTGCCAGAACAGCAGGAGTGGCCGTTCTTGGCACCTTATCAGTAAAACAACCTAGGACAAAGCTACGATGCTGGCCCAGTGGAAGCCAAGTAACTTATTGTAAAGGACACAGTGGTGGGTGAGACGCCAGGCTGCAAGGGCAAAGTGGCGTATATTATTGTAGGCCATGTCCCATTTTGACAGGTGAGTTTTAGCAGTGTGAGCAAATGTGATGAGTCCATAGCAGAGCATGGGAAGAAACACCCCACTCACCAGGGCAATACACGCAGCCGGGGTGAGACTGTTTTTTGCTCTGTAAGCCAAGCCCAACTTACTATTTACAGCTCTACATAAAAGGTGAATATGCTGGGAGAGGTCAAGCTGAGGGTCGAGGGTAACTCCCAAGTATTTGACCGAGTTGGCAAGCATCACGGGGGATTCATCAGCGCCGGTAATATGCAAGGGCACAGGGGACACTTTCAACTTAGCCTGGGAACCAAACAGTATGGCCTGAGTTTTCCCAAAATTGAGGATGAGCCTATTTTCTTTTAGCCAGGATTGCATATCGCTGAAGTCAGCATTAAGGTGCTGGGTGATGACACTTATGTCATGGAAATGAGTAAAGATGACCAGGTCATCTGCGTATAAGGTGGCACTGCAGTGGGATGGTACAGTAGGGAGATTGTTTACAAACAGAGAGAACAAGATGGGCCCCAGGACAGACCCTTGGGGAACTCCAGATGTGACTGGGGTGAGCTCGGAGACTGCCTTGTTAAATTTTGTAAGTTGCTGGCATCCTTGGAGGTAATTGGAAAACCACCCAAGGATGGGGGTGGATAAGCCAAGGGACCAGAGTAGCGAGCACAGAAGTGCATGATCAACCAGGTCGAAGGCATTGGAAAGGTCAACGAAGATGGCAGCAGTTAGTTTGCCTTGATCCATGGCAACCCTAACCTCAGAGGTAACCTTAGCAAGGGCAGATGATGTGCTGTAGCCCTTACAAAAGCCATGTTGAGCTGGGGTCAGTACCTCATGTGACTAGATATATTCCAGAGGTGGGGAAGCAACAACTTTTTCAAGGAGTTTGCTGACGGCCGATAAAATGGCAATGTGGCGGTAGTTTTCAAGGTTTTTAGAGTCACCTTGTTTGAGAACCTGGACCACCCTTGACACCTTCCAAAGGTCAGGGATAACCCCAGAGGAGAGTGACGAGTTAAAGATATGGGAGATGTGTAAGGCAATGAAGGGGGCACCAAGGTGGAAGAGTTTGGGTTCCAGGGTATAATACCCAGCACTAGGGTGAAGGAAGAGACCAGAGAGCAGTCTATGCATCTCCCACCTGGACATAGCCTTGAAATAAAATGAGGGGCTAGGGACAGATTCCGACTGGGAGCAGTGAGGCACACCTTGCTTGCCTGGATCTGGATGAGGAAATTGGGAGGTGCATGCAGACAGGTTGGAGAAATGAGCATTAAAGGCATTAGCAATTGTGAGCGGATTGTTACAGTTTGTGCCACCTATAGTCATGTCTGAGACATCCCCTTTAGAGGACCCACTAACTATGTTTTTGATATTTTGCCAAAAATTCCTAGGGTCTCTGGCTGTGGATAGCAAGACAGATTTGCAGAAATTATTCTTTGCTGACCTAACAGCTTTTTTGCACACATTTCTGAGACGTCTGTATTCCTGGTAAATGGATAAGTCATGCAAGGCCTTGAAACTAGCCCAGCATTTATCCCTAGACTTCATAAGGGCAAGTAGGCTACCATGGAGACGCTGGGTAACAGTACCCTTACTCTCCTTTTTATAAGAAGGACATGCTTGTCTTGCAGGGCAGTAAAGATGGCAAGAAAATTGCTTAGGGCAGTGAAAGTGCAGTCATTGAAGGGACTAAATAAAACCCTAATAGTGCCCCTTTAAGAAATATTTTAATAAGAATGATAGATAGACAGACAGATAGACAGAGAGAGAGAGAGAGAGAGAGAGAGAGAGACAGAGACAACAGGGGATCACCGAACCACTGCTTCAACTGAAGTTGGCAGCACTACTCTAGCTGCAGCTTCAGCAATCCAGAAAGTCCCACTGGTCTTATACAGAGAATGTGGGTGAATGGCTCATCTCACTAAGCTGGGCACCCTGGATTTTGGGGTGCCAAGAAAAGGTATTGCTGGCCACTTAAAATAAAAACACCAGAATGCAGCTAAATGGGTCATGTTTAGCTAGGTTCAGGTGTTTGTTTTTTACAATTACACCATGTTTACATGTAACTCCCGTCACCCGGGGTTACATGAATCCCATTTGGATCTAGTGGCAGGCAGGGAAAGGCAGCATGTGAAACACCAGTTAAATGGATTTCACACTGTCTCACTCTGTCCTCAGTCTCAGCTGAGCTGGAGAGATGACATCATATAGAATTCTCACAGTAGCATAAGCCACATTGGAATGTTGCAGCAGGTAATTAGTTAGAACGTTGGGAGGTTTTGAATCAGTCTCATAGGAGAGTCTTCGAGTAGCAGTCTGCAGGGAGATTCAGTGGAAGCAGGAGGTGTGCTGCAGTTGGCAGCCCCTCAGGGCTAAGCTCTGCTATAGAGCTACCCAGAGATAGAGGGTGTGTGTTCTCGCCCTAGAAAGAGACACAGAAGAAACTCGACATAGTGGTAGAGACCGTTCCTAGGTTGTTCCAGTGCCCCATCCTAGGAGGAATGGGGAAGGGAGAGCCAGCAACTTCAGGGGCAATCCCCTGGCCCTGCTGAAGAGGGAAAGCAGCCTGTTGTTTTGTTGTTCAAGTGCTGAGGCACAAAGAAGTAGTTTGCTTTGCCAGAAACCTTGGGACACCTGCAAACCAGTGGGTGAGTCAGCTCTGAAATAGAGCCCATGTTTTCACCAGACAGTGTGTATAGTATCTGTTACTGTGGGGTCAAGGAAGGACAGCCAAGTACAGTACTACAGTTGTGTGTGACTTAAAATGTATCTAAACATTGGGGGTCTACAGGGAAGGACGTAGCCACTCAGAGATCATTATAAACCAGGATATCAGACGTTGAAGAGTAGAGTGTTAAATGTGACATACATTTCAAGACAGCAT
Source organism: Neoceratodus forsteri (assembly GCA_016271365.2). Lineage (NCBI taxonomy): Eukaryota > Metazoa > Chordata > Ceratodontiformes > Ceratodontidae > Neoceratodus > Neoceratodus forsteri. The sequence goes on from JADMNL010000027.1 coordinate 14,150,262, forward strand.
TCTACAACAGTGTGTTTCAAGAAAGGTGTTGATTTCAAATGGATGGCCTGGTATAGATTTGGGAGCATAAGCTGAGAGACACCCCCATCTGGAGTAACCAGATTTACCTCCACGGGTTCACTTTGTGCACCTATAGCTTTCTTTCGGGCACTTGGTCAGTGTTCATGGAAAGTACCCAGATGTGGGATTAGTGATGAAGATTTTCCCATTATGGAGCCAGTACAAGCTCACAGGTGGTAGAGGGAGCCACCAATAAATGTCCATGCCTTATGGAAAGTAGTCCAAGTGCTGGCCGGATGTGCCACGCCAGGAAATCCAGAGAAGTAGTCCAAGTGCTAGCCGGATGTGCCACGCCAGGGAAATCCAGAGAAGAGTACAAGTTCGGGCTGAGAGCCAGTGTGTTTCAGAACCTGAGGGTTACAGTGTGTAAGAAGATGTGTTCTAGTCTCCGTATATCTGCATTACCAGGGAGTGTAGCCCCGTGGGGGTCAATCTATGCTTTATTATTCTGCTGTTGTTGTAAATAAAAGCCACACTCTAGAATCCCACTCCTGGTTTGGACATTACAGTTATTGCATCCTGTGTCTGGAGTTACTTTTGTGCCCCTGACTAGAAGTCAAACCTAGCCAAAATGCCGAGCAACAGTTTTCTCCCCGAACCCAGGCAGCCAGGTAGTGGGTTACATAATGGAGGCACCGCACAGCGCTAATAAAACAGAAAACATAACATCAACCCGACCCCTGGTTACATACATATTTTTCATGTCTTTTAGTTTGCAGAAAAGAAGATGGCGGCTATCATGATATGAAAAAAATTTGTTCTGTGGTAAGAAAATAAAAACAGTCTTGCGGTATGGAATTTTTTGTGTCGTATAAGAACGTTGTAAAAAAAAAAACTGACTATGCTCAGAACAGTAAAACAAATTTAAATCCTTGTAACTCTAGAGCTGTTCAATATTATTTTCATGAAACCTTCTGGAGGCACACCCTTGACACAGCATGCTTTTGCCTTTAAAGCTGTGGGAAAAAATTCCATGCTGTGTAGACTGTACATGAGAGAAAAAACAAAACCCTATGTTAATTATAGGAAAACAAAAATTAGACATCTACAGAAAATGACATATGCAGATCTCAGAAACCGCACAAACTGCCATCACAAAACGTTCCACATATTTAGACCTTGCCTCCTAGACAATGCATGCCAAATTTCATCTAATTTCATCAAACACTGCCAGAGTTATTATGGTACAAAGTTAGGGGTTTAACGTAGATCCATCTGTCAACCTTAACTATACTGGTGCTGCTGCACCAGTATAATACTTTTCTCATGTTTTAACCTCCTTTATAAAATAGCAAGAAAAAAATCTAGAAATCCCATTGGCCAAGAGGCATCAGCTGACTGCACATTAAATCTCTATATATACACAGTCATCCTGGTCCTAAACCACATTATACAATGAGCAAATCCATCCTCCTACAACCAGAACTATCTTTCATCAGTCCCTCTACAATCAGAACTTATCTTCCATCACAAACATGGCTGCTACCTTTACACCGTAAAAACCTTCAACTGGGCCCTAAAAATAAACCTACCTTAAATAAAAAATAAAACAAATTAATTAAACTTTGTTTCCCTGATCATCACACTCACCTTACACACATAAATAAATTTGAAACATTAAGTATTGTGTATAGTTTTCATTACAACTGTTTCTTTACTTACAGTGGAAAATCCCTCTTCTGTCTTTACCTGCTCATCAGTGAAATCTCTTCTGCTTGCCCTGACAGTGAAATAATTGAGTCACTGGATCTAAAACAGGCCTTTGTTGCCCTGTGTACAGTACGTTAGTTAGGAGAGTAACATTCTACCAGTGAAACTGAGCAGAACTTTGAATTCCTGTATTCCATGGTAAACATTCCATGATAAACATTCTATGTCTTGAATGAGGGGAAAAACAGAAAACAAAACCAGGATGAAGAAAGCAGGCAATACAGTAATACTTTATAAACAAACAGAAAATGTGTGAAAAAAACAGTTACATAGGTGGAGGCAGACCCAAACTGCTCAAATAATACATTGCTGCCCCTCCAACTCACTTTTTTAGCATTTTTCAGTGAATTGCTATTCAATCTTAACTTACGACTCCTTTACTCAAGTCTGTGGACTATTTTTCACCATATTTAAATAAAATAACATACTATTATTAAGTCTTTAATACTGTGTCCAGGGCTTTGTTTAATTGTTATAGAAATAGATGTTACCCATTTTAGAAGAGCAATAAGACACTTCAGGGTGTGGGTTGTTGATTGATAAGAGCACTACCCAGCTGCTGTAGTCACTCGACGCAAGCACCTCGTGCCTAACAACGCACTTGGGGGCATGCTCTTATCAATCAACAATCCACACCCTGTCGTGTCTTATTTGCTTTCTTTGAGGCCAGGATCTTTATACTCAACTAGAACACACTACTGATTCACACAGTTGTCACACACAACTGATACACACAGCTGTCACACACCACTGATACATACCATTGTCACACACCACTGATACACACTGCTGTCACACACTACTGATACACACAGCTGTCACACACCACTGATACATACCACTGTCACACACCACTGATACACACAGCTGTTGCACACAACTGATTTATTTTATTTATTTATTTAGTTTTTGTTGACCGGGTAAGTGCACTAGACAAATCCTGCCTATTTTCAGGCACGACCCAGGGGAGGGGGATACAGATGAATGCCAACTGATCCTGAACCAGATTAAGCTGTTGGTGGTATTTTTAGTGAATGAGGGAAATTTGGCCAGGACACTGGGGAAATGCCCCTACTCTTTTCGATAAGTGCCACGGGATATTTAACATCCACCTGAACTACCACCAATCCAGGCAGATGGGACCTCGGTTTAATGTCTCATCCAAAAGACGGCACCTCAGAAGTGCAGCACCCCTCTCATGCTGCACTAAAGTGTCATACTGGGATATTAACCCAAGTGCCATATGTGGGAACTGAACCCACAGCCCTCTGATCTTCCAGCCTCAAAGGCGAGTGTGAATACACATAGCCATCACACACCACTGATAACAAACATACAGTTGTCACACTCCACTGATACACACAGCTGTGACACACCACTGATACATACCATTGTCACACACAGCTGTCATATACCACTGATAAACACAGCTGTCACACACCACTGATACATACCATTGTCATACAGCACTGATACACACAGCTGTCGCACACCACTGATACACACAGCTGTCACACATCACTGATACACACAGCTGTCACACTCCACTGATACATACAATTGTCACATACCTCTGATACACACAGCTGTCACACACCACCATACACACAGCTGTCACACACTACCGATACATACCATTGTCACACACCTCTGATAAACACAGCTGTCATACACCACTGATAAACACAGTTGTCACACACTCCACTGATACACACAACTGTCGCACACCACTGATACACACAGCTGTCACACACCAGATACACACAACTGTCACACACCACTAATACACACAGCCATCCCACACCACAGATGCACACAGCTGTCACACACCACTGATATACACAGCTGTCACACATCACTGATACACACAGCTGTCGCACACCACTGATGCACACAGCTGTCACACACCACTGATACACATAGCTGTCGCACACCACTGATACATACCATTGTCACACACCACTGATGCACACAGCTGTCATACACCACCATACACACAGCTGTCACAAACCACTGATACATACCATTGTCACACACTGATACACACAGCTGTCACATACCACTGATATACACAGCTGTCACACATCACTGATACACACAGCTGTCACACACCACTGATACACATAGCTGTCGCACACCACTGATACATACCATTGTCACACATCACTGATACACACAGCTGTCATACACCACCATACACACAGCTGTCACAAACCACTGATACATACCATTGTTACATCACTGATACACACAGCTGTCACACACCACTGAAACACACAGCTGTCACACACCAGATACACACAGCTCTCACACACCACTGATACACCACTGTTACACATCACTGATACACACAGCAGTCACACACCACTGATACACACAGCCATCACACACCAGGTACACACAGCTCTCACACACCACTGATACACCACTGTTACACATCACTGATACACACAACTGTCACACACCACTGATGCACACAGCTGTCACACACCATTACACACAGCTGTCACACAGCTGTCACACACCATTACACACAGCTGTCACAAACCACTGATACATACCATTGTCACACACTGATACACACAGCTGTCACACACCACTGATACATACCATTGTCACACACCACTAATACATACAGCTGTCACACATCTCTGATACACACAGCTGTCACACGCCTCTAATACACAGCTGATGCACACCACTGATACACACAGCTATCACACACCACTGATACATACCATTGTCACACACCATTGATACACACAGCTGTCACACACCACTGATACACCCAGCTGTCACACACCACTGATACACACAGCTGTCACACACCACTGATCAACACAGCCATCACACACCACTGATACACACAGCTGTCACATACCACTGATATACACAGCTGTCACATACCACTGATATACACAGCTGTCACACATCACTGATACACACAGCTGTCACACACCACTGATGCACACAGCTGTCGCACACCACTGATACATACCATTGTCACACACCACTGATACACACAGCTGTCATACACCACCACACACACAGCTGTCACAAACCATTGATACATACCATTGTCACACACCGATACACACAGCCGTCACACACCACTAATACACACAGCTGTCACACACCACTGATACATACCATTGTTACACACCACTAATACACACAGCTGTCACACACCACTGATACACACAGCTGTCACACACCACCATACACACAGCTGTCACACACCACTGATACATACCATTGTTACACACCACTAATACACACAGCTGTCACACACCACTGATACATACCATTGTTACACACCACTAAGACACACACCAGTCACACACCACTGATACGTACCATTGTCACACACTGATACACACAGCTGTCACACACCACTGATACACACAGCTGTCACAAGACTGATACATACCATTGTCACACACCACTGATATACTACTATTACACATCACTGATACAGCTGTCATGCACCTCTAATACACAGCTGTCACACACCACTGATACACACAGCTGTCATACACCTTTGATACACACAGCTGTGTAGTACAATTTTGTATACATCCGGCCCTACAATATCGGAAGTCAGGGATATACTTCAAGTCGATTTTGCACAGTTAGAAACAAATCTCATCAATACCAAACTCCTCCTAAACGCTAAAAAAACTAAGGCCATAATTTCCCCCCCAATACTTCCTCCGTCACCCTCACTGTCCCACCTAAAGACTTCATCGTTACATCCCTAGGTGAACCACTGGAAGTTGTCTCTAAATTTAAATACCTCGGCCTCTCATTAGACAACAAGCTCTCCTTTGATGAGTACATTGATGACCTGTCCAGAAGACTAAAAGCTAGACTAGGCTGCTTCTTCCAAAATAGGTCCCTCTTTCCCCTGGCTAAAGCTAAACAGAGGCATAGTGAAGGCAACAAACATCTGCGTCAAGGAAGTCAGCAAAAGCAAGAGGAAAGAGACTGCTATGGTTCTCAAAAGATGTGTCTGAAAAGGTAAAGGCTAAAAAGGTAGCATTCAGAAGGTATAAGGAGACAGAGGGAGTAGGATAGGAAGGTGTGTAAGGGGAAAAAGAAGGAAGCAGGGAAAGCAGTAAGGAGTATGAAGGCACAAACTGAAGAGAGAATAGCTAACAGCCCAGGCAGAAACAAAAGTGGACAAAACATTTTTCAAGTGTGTAAGTGAAAAGAGGAAGACCAGGGGAGGAACTGTAAGGAAAAAGAGAAGGGGGGGGGACTGTGTAGAAGGGGACCTGGAAAAGGAAGACATCCTGAGCAAATGCTTTTGTTCAGTGTTCATAGAGGAAGGAGAAGGGAAGAGGTGACAAAAAAAGTGACAGGAGCTTTGGAGGGAGGAAGGTGGGCACTAGTCCTGTTTTGGAAGAGAGATTCCTGAAGGGACTTGCTAATCTGAAAGTGGGCAAAGCAATGGGGCCAGAGGGGGTGCATCCAAGGGTACTGAGGTAACTCAGGGACACAGTGGCTGCACCTCAGACAGTCCCAGCTAGCAGTTCACTGGAAACAGGAGTTGTTCCAAAGTACTGGAGGAGAGCAGATGCAGTCCTACCTCACAAACACGGTAGCAGGGAGGAGGCTGATAAGTATAGGCCAGTCAGCCTGACCTCAGTAGTGGGAAAGTTAATGGCACCACTGCTGAAGGAATAGATTGTAGAATAAATGTGTTTCAAGACCTGAGGCAGCGTGGATTCGTGGGAAGGGGGGGAATGTCACGTCAAACAAATCTGATAGATTTCTTTGACTGGGTGACCAAGGAATTAGATTAGGGTGGAGCGGTGAATGTGACCTGCCTAGAGTTCAAGTAAGGCTTTCAACACCTTAAATTCCATATAGGAGACTAGTAAGTAAGCTGGGTAGCTTAGGAGTGGGTCCAATTGTGGTAAACTGGGTTAGAAATCAGTTAGGATATAAGCGACAGAGGGTGTTGGTAAACAGTTCACTCTTAGGAAGGGAAGGGAAGATGACTATTGGGGTGCCTCTCATGGACCAGGGATGGGACCAGTCCTCTTTAATGTCTTTTTAAGTGACATTGCAGAGGAGCTGGAATGGAAGGGCTGATTTTTTGTGAATGACACCAAAATCTGTAATAGGGTGGGCACTCTAGGGATGCAGAAAGGATGAGCAGAGACCTAAGAAAACTTGAGGAGTGGTCAAGGGTATGGCCACTGGGTTTCGATGTGAAGAAGTGCAGTAATACCCTTGGGGCACACAAACCCAAGAGCAAAGTACAAAATGGGTGGAGTGGTATTCACAACCACCAAGCAGGAAAGAGACCTAAGGGTAATCATGCTGGATGACCTAAAGGTCACCAGGCAGCACAACAAGACAGCTGGGAGGGCTAGAGGGATGCTGGGGTACACAGAGAGGGGTATCACCAGCAGAAAGAGGGAGGTGGTGTTGCCTCTGTATAGATCATTGGTAAGACCCCACCTACAGTATTGTGTCCAGTTCTGGAGATCATATCTCTGAAAGGACAGAGACAGAGTGGAGGCGGTCCAGAGGAGAGCAACTAAAATGGTGTAGGGTCTGCATCAAAAGCCCTATGAGGAGAGACTAAAGGACCTCAATATGTATACCCTGGAAGAGAGGAGGGGGGATATGATAGAGACCTTTAAATATCTCATAGAGGTAAATAAGGTACAGGAGGAAAGTTTTTTTTTTAAAAGAGGCTCAAGAACAAGGGGGCATGCTATGAAGTTGGAGGGCGGTAGGTTCAGGAGACGTGTGAGCAAGTACTTCTTCACAGAGGGAGTGGTGCATTCTTGTAAGAGCCTTCCAGCAGAAATGAGGGGGGAGAAAACAGTGGTGTAGTTCAATAATGCATGGGATAGGCATAAGGGAATCTTAGTGGACAGGAATGGGGGAAATAGCTGGAGATCAAGTAGAGTTGGCGGTGATACTGTATGTAGAGAAAACAGGCAGACTGGGTGGGCCAAGCAGTCCTTATCTGCCATCAGTTCTATGTTTCTTTTTCTATAGGAACATCTGGGCATCTAGGTTATTGATGAAGAGGATGAACAAAAGGGGCCCCACGATGAAGCCTTGCGACACACCTGATGTGACAGGCCTGGTATCGGAGAGCTCCCCATTTATCTTAACCTGTTGCGGTCAGCCTGAGAGGTAGCTTTTAAACCAGAGCACAGTGTCCACAGAGACCTAATGTGGGTAGCTTTGTTAGTAGTAGCGTGTGGTTTACTAAATCAAAGGCCTTGGTGAGGCCTATGTAGACAGAGCCCACCAGGTGTCCTTTGTCAAGAGCCTTCTGTAGTGTGCTTGTGTATTCGATCAGTGCAGTGGAGGTGCTGTGCACGTTACGGAACTGTGTTGTTGTTCACACTGGACAGTATACTTGCTGAGGTATGAAATGAGTTGGTTAGACATAATTCTCTCGATAGCTTTGGACAGTGGGAAGAGAATGGCTATAGGCCTGTATTCTCTCGATAACTTTGGACAGTGGGAAGAGAATGGCTATAGGCCTGTAGTTTGCAACTAATGTGCAGTCACCACTTTCATGGACGGGGTGACCAGGGCACTTTTCCATTCCTTGGGGAACTGTGAGAATCTGAGGGAGAGGTTAAAAAGTTTAGTCAGGGAGATAGTGAGCTCATCCAGTACCAGGGCAACTAGTTTCATGTCAAGTGAGTCACTTCCCATCTTTGTTTTCCCCAGTACTCGTTTAACATCATGGACCGTGTTCTTTACCGAGACTGATTTGAAGTGGAATTGTTGCCTACATTGGTCATTTTGGGTGTCATCATGGGATACTGTGGTGGCGGTGGGTTTGTCTTTGGGGGGAGGATGGCACTAAGATCAGTGAAGGCTTTATTGAATGAATTGGCTATCTCAATAGGGTTGAATGTGATGCTTCAATTTGAGTTGAGCATTGTTGATAACGTCTTATCACCCCTACCTAGGAGATCCTTTAGCGATTCTCAGAATGCCTTCCCCTTTCCCCAGCAGCTAGTTTGCTGCTCTTTATAAAAGTTAGCCTTAGCCTGTCTGATATTCTTAGTACACCTATTCCTAGCTGCCCTGTATTCCTGCCAGTGTGCCTGCATGCCGGATTCCCTGGCTCTGTGCCTTAGGTTGTCCCAGTCCCGCATTTGAGCAAGCAATGACAGTGTAACCCATGTGGCAGAGTCCATTCGGACGACCTGCTTCTTGAAAGGGGCAAAGTTATCTGCAATGGCATTAAAACAGTTATGAAGTGGTCGAGGGCTGCATCAGTGTTGGTGGTGGAATCTAGCTGGCTCCAGTTTAGTTAGGCCAAGTGGGCTTTGAATGCACTCAGTGCCCCCTTGTGGAGTTTCCCTATTGTAGGTTGTTTTTGGAGCTGCCAGGTTAGTTTGGTGGACCAGCTACACACAATATGTGAGTGGTCACTCAGAACGTCACGCATCACAGTAATCTCCTTCAGCTTATCTGGGTGGGTAGTGAGGACCCAGTCTATAAGGGTTGAAGTGCCTGTTTTGTAATTAGTTCTGGTGCTTCCTGGAACAGCTTGTGTATGGTAAAGATTGTGTATTTGGTCTTTGTAACCTGTGTTAGATTTTGCCTTCCAACTGACATTAAAATCACCCACTACTACAGTTTTTCAATTCTGGCTTACTTGCTTGTAACGCAAGGTGAAAGTGTCTAGTCCAACTTGTTGCTTTCCTGGGGAAATGTAAACGGTCACAAGGGTTAGGTTCTTCCTCCCATTCCCTAATGTTAGGTGCACTGCTAGGCACTCACAACTATCATTGGTCCCGTCTAGGGTGATTTTATAACTTTGCAAGGTGTTTTGCAGGTAGACTAGACATCCACCTCCCCGTTTACCTATACGGTCTAACCGGAAGTGGTTATATCCTTGTAGGGAGATAGAGGTGTTGGGGTTTTAGAGGTTAGCCTTGTCTCAGTGAGTGAGATGATGTCTGGCTGGTTTTATCTCACCCAGGCTTCAAACTGAACAATCTTTGGTAGGAGGCTGCCAATGTTCAGGGAGGCAATTTTTAAGGTAACCTGGGGGGGGGCCTTGGCCGAGTTCACCCTCTCGGGTGGACCAGAGTTGGGGTGGATGTTACCCAATCTTAGTAATAGGATCTGCAGCACCAGTCTGAGAAAGGACCACCATTGCTGGTGCCTTTGTTGTTTTAAGGTATGCTGCTGTGGGTTGGGGCCCCTAGGAGGTTTAGCCGATGTAGTGGTTATAGCAGGGGTGCTGTCCCCAGTCAGTGACTTGGAAGGGTTAGTTAGAGTTGAGTGGTAGAGAGGACTTGTCTGCAGCTCACTTGTGATAGTAATTCCACACCTTGTCTCCCAAGGCATAGTATTTAATTGGGGGGTTATTTTGTTATTAATTGTTAGATCAGAGTGCCCCCTAACCCCTGTCACTTGGGGTGACAGTATAGTGAGGAGTGTCACTACTAGAAGGGTCCAGGCAGGTGGGGATTTCCCAATGTGGGTGTGCATAATAACTAATTGCACCCTTGGAAAGTTAGTGGATGAAGAGATGTTGCAGGATAAGGCTGTGGTGGGATGCAGGGTGGGTGCCTGACCTAAATCAGAGGCATTTGGGTGATGTAGCACCACATGATGTTAGGCAGATGAGCAGGTGGGGGATCAGGGGGGTCGATACAGCTCTGCAGACTAGAAGGTGAAGATGGGGTGCTCTGTAGTGTACAACATCAATAAACTGCAGAAAGTGGGCTGATAAAAAAAAGAATGCAGGCAATTAAGGTGACTAATAAAAATGCTAAGGTGCCTCTAACGCAAATAAATGCAGTCACTTAATGCGATGCTCATAAAATCCATGCGGTTAAGGTAACTCTGAAGATCTACAAAATTGTCCCAGTCAAGTCAAGATTCAGCAACAGATGGCTGAAAAAACTCAGGTGCAGAGACTATCAGTTGCAGTCTGCCAACTGCTAGTCCAATCCTGTTTAAGACTGGGGACTGGAAGATTTAAAAAATGGTGCCAAAACAAAACACAGTCCAAGTGAAGGAGGGAGCCTGGAGAATGGCTGGCTCTGATGTCTGAGTCTTGTACCTGGAGAAGCTTGTCCGAACCTTGTACCTGGAGAAGCTTGCACTGAAGTGGCGGCCGCAGCTCTCTGGTCCTGAGGGTTGTCCAAATGGGGGAGGGCTGAGATTACTGGTAGGTGCCCTCTCAAACCCTGGAGAAGCTTGCACTGAAGTGGTAGCAGTGGCTCTCTGGTCCTGAGGGTTGTCCAAACAGGGGAGGGCTGAGGGTCCTAGTACGTGCCCTCTTAAACCCTGGAGAAGCTTCCACTGAAGTGGCAGCCGTGGCTCTCTGCTGTTCCTATTCTTACATAGAAACATAGAAAAATGACAGCAGAAAAAAACGATTGGTCCTCCAGTCTGCCCATAAAACCCTAACAAATCCAGGACCTGTTGACCATACAGGGTTCTAACCCACACTATCCACTCCAATGCTCCCTCTCCTACCATTACCACACTGCGCTATCACTAAGCCCTTTACGCTGTCCCAGCCGTGTTTGAAACCATGGATAGTTTTGGCGCCCACCACATCAGCAGGCAGACTGCCCACTGCTCCACCACTCTTTCTGTAAAATAAAATGTTCTCACTTCCTTTTTGAACCTCCTCCCTGTCAGTATCCACTCATGCCTCTGTGTTCTTGATCCACTACTTAAGCTAAATAGTTCTTGTAATTTATCTTGTTCATTCCTTTCAAGAACTTGAAGGTCTCTATCATATCTCCCTCTGTTGTCTGGCCTCCAACCAGTATATGTTCAGTGCCTTCATCCAGTCCTCATAAGATCTGCCTTGCTGGCCCTGATCCTTTGGTCACTCAGTGTTGCATTGTCTCCCGTCTGTCCTTATCTTGCCTTAGGTAGGGACTCCAGAACTAGGCACAGTATTCCAGTTGGGACCTCACCAGTTGTTTGGTTTGACCCTCTTCCTTCGGCTGTCAGTACTCTTTCCTATACCCCTCAGCATCCCATTTCCCTTACTGTAGGACTTGTTACATTGGCTTGATTGTTTTAGGAAGTCACTAAGTCTCTTTACTCAGAGGTTGTGCCCAACTTTACCCCACATCCCCATCCAGTATTCTGTCTTGGGGTTCTTGTTGCCTTTATATATCACCTTGCTCTTTTGGCATTGAATTTCAACTGCCAAACTTTTGACCACTTCTCTTGCCTTTGTAAGGTTCTTTGCATATCCCTAACCCCCTACTCAATGTCTACCCTACCACAGAGTTTAGTGTCACCTGTGAAGAGACACATCTTGCCCTTGATTCCTTCTCCCATGTCGCTGATGAATGTATTGAAAAGGACTTGAACCAGGACTGATCCTTGTGGTGCTCCACTGGTGACCTCCCTCTCCATTAACCATAACCCTCTACTGTCTCTCTTCCAACTAATTTCTCACCCAACTAACTGTGACCGGTAGAGGATGCCAAGCCGAGAGTTAGTGGTGGATGCAAGGGCATTAATGTGGGCATGAAAGGTGAGGGCTGAGTGGAAGGTGACCCCAAGGTATTTGTAGGAGCAGACTTCTTCAAGCACTTGTTGGGTGTTAGGGAGGATAAGGAGTGGGTTGTTGAGAGCTTTGTTTTGAGGGTGAGCGAAGAGCATTGTCTTGTTTTTTTTTTAAGATTAATGATGAGTCTGCGCTCCTTAAACCAGGCTTTGGCATCATTGAACGAGTGTTGTAGAGAGTCCTGGAGGGAGGTAGGATTACGGTGGGTGGCAAAAATGACGGCATCATCGGTATACATAAGAATTTTGCCAGAGCATTCACTGGGCAGTGTGTTTAGATAGAGACTAAAGAGTAGGGGGCCCAGGATGGAGCCCTGGGGTACCCCAGAGCAGATGGGACGAGTTTCCGAGAGTGCCCCATTGATTTTGACACACTGGAAATGAGCTGTTAGATAGCTTGAGCACCATGCAAGGGGGTCAGCAGAGAAACCAGTGTGGCAGAGGGCATCTAGTAGAAGAGGGTGGGAGACAGTGTCGAAGGCCTTCGAGAGGTCAACGAACACTGCACCAGCTAGGGAGCTGGCATCCAGGGAGGAATGTAGGAAGTTGGAGAACTCCATTAGCGCAGTGCCAGTACTGTGACCAGCATGGAAGCCATGCTGCTCTGGGCACACGATGTCATGCTCAGTCAGATGTTCAATGATTTGATTGGCCACCACTTTTTCTAGAGCTTTGGAGAGGGGGGTAGGATAGATATTGGTCGGTAATTGTTGGGGAAGGACCTGTCACTCCCTTTATGAATAGGCATGACTATGGCAGTTTTCCACACAGTGGGGAATTGCCCCAGGCAGAGGGATCAGTTAAGTAGGCTGGGGAGCGGGGCAAAGACTTCATCCAGGACCAGCTGGAATATTTTGAGGTCCAAGGAATTGCTGCTAGGACTTTCGCATTTTAATGCTTTAAGTAGGAGAGGTCTGGCTTCCTGGGCAGATACCTTGCATAGGTGGAACCAGGGGTGCTGTAGGACAGGGGGCGGTAGGCCAGGGGGGTGGGTCAAAAAAATTACTAGGGAGAACAGAGCCAAGGTCTGTAAAGGAGGTGTTAAGGCAGTTGGCAATGCAGGCAGGGTCAGTGGAGGTAGAGCCATCAATAGTGAGCTGGGATGGGGAGGGGAGTGAGATTTCCCATTTAGCTCTTTAATATTGTCCCAGAAGGTCCAGGCACACCCCCAAGAGGAGATGAGGGTGGCCTGGTAATGGTCTGCCTTGGCTTTACGGATGGCCCATGTGCACTTGTTCCATGCAGCACTGCATGCCTGTCTATCAGCCATCCGAACCGTTTTAGTGGTTAGTTGCCAGAGGTTATCTCTATTTCTGAGCATTTGGAGTAGGGCAGGGGTAACCCAGGGCGCATTATGTTTTTTGGACCAAATTTTGGTGAAGGGTGCAAAGATATCACAGGCCTTGTTAAAGGCTTGGGAGAAGAAGGTGAGGGCAGTATCAATGTCGGGTGCATGATGGATGGGGGATCAATTCATCTGGGCGAGGAACTGTTTGAGTTTAATCAGCCCACCAGGGTGGAGACACCTGCGAAGTGTGGTTTGGGCTATGGGTTTCAAGTTCAAGTTTATTGCAGGAAAACTCCATTGAGCAAGCTCATTCACAAGAAGGTCCTGTGACATAAACACTTAAAGTACAAACACAGATAGGTAATAACAGTATATACATGAAATGCACGTTACATGATACAGGCTGGATATACATACAAGGGTACCACATAGGGTGACCACAGGTGGTAAACATTGATATGAGACAGGGAAGCGACTTACAGGTTGCATACTGATAAATGAAACATGATGACTGGTGTGTGCAATACATATACAGCATTTTGGCAGCTAGAACAAACAACAGTCTACAACTGATATGGGGGGGAGGAGTGATTTGATAGAGTAGCAGTGGAGCGTAAGCAAAGATAAAGCCAGGAGTAGAAGGGGAAGGGAAAGCAGTTAATATGACAAATCAATTATACCTTACCAGTGGATAAATATGGCACACATGGGGAAGGAAGAGACTTAATGACAGTTACAGGTGTCTTTTATTTTGGCTGAACTTAGCGATTTGTAGAAGTTTATTGAAACTGTGTTAGTTAGTTTCAATGCGGTTTGTAGTGGTTCCAAATGGAGGGAAGGGCATATGCAATAGCACGTTTACAAAGGAAGTCCACGTCCTTGGTATGTCAAGCATAATAAAGTCAGATTTTCTTAACAGTATGCACTATGTGAGATACTAATAAGGGAAGAGAGATAGCTTGGCAATTTCTGCAGGAGCAGTTTAGAGTCCATAGCCCAGCATGGAGCAGGCATCTAGTAGTTAGGGATGTCCAACCAACAGCTGCATATAAGTCACAGTGGTGCGAGCAGTGAGGGAGTTGGTAATGAACGTAGCATACGGTGATAAAGGATGTCCAATTTACTTAGATTTGCAAGAGTGGTGGAGGAATAGATTACATCTCCATAGTCGAGTAGGGGGAGAAAAGTGGCCTGTACAAGCTTGTTTCGCGTTTCAAGGGGGAAAAGGGGCCTATTTCTGTAGAAGAAACCTAACCTTGCTTTTAACCTTCTAGAGACATCTTCGACGTGGTCACTGAAAGATAATTTATTGTCGATCCAGATACCTGGATATTTAAGTTTGGTTACAACTTCCAGAGGCTCGTTTAGCGTGGTGACAATGAAGTCTTGGGCAAGGGTATTGGGGGGGCCTGTGACAGCACTGCGGGAGAATATCATCGCTTTAGTCTTCTTAGCATTGAGCAGAAGCTTTGCCTTTATTAGATTATGCTCAAGTTGTGCGAAGTCCGCTTGAAGCACTTCCTTGACTTCAGATAACGATGAGCCAGAAGTATACAACACAGTATCATCTGCAAAAAAGTGCAGATTGGACGTAGATATGTTAGCATCTAAGTCATTAATGTACAGAGAAAACAAGATAGGGCCTAAGATGGATCCTTGGGGGACTCCTCTTGCAACTGGCAAGGCAGCAGAAAAAAAGCCTTCCGCCTTTACTTTTTGGAATCTTCTAGTTAGGTAGCTAGAGAACCACTGGGTGGTATGGTATGTGGCACCCAACTTTGCAAGGCAATTGACTAATAGTTTGTGATCAACAGTATCAAAAGCTTTTCTGAGGTCCAAAAAGACTGCACCAGTTACCTTCTTAGCATCTATAGCAGAAATCCAATCATTGGTTACTTTTGCTAGTGCAGTGATTGTGCTATGATTAGCCTGGAAGCCAGATTGAGCTGGGTTAATGAGAGAGAAGGTTTCCAAGTGAGATTTTAACTGAATATGGATCAGTTTTTCGAGAACTTTAGAAAGGATAGACAATATGGAGATAGGCCTATAGTTGTTTACATCGCATGGGTCACCAGATTTAAATAGAGGGAGGATATGTGCTGATTTCCAGCAGGCCGGCACACTAGCAGATGTAATGGAAAGATTGAAGATGTGGAGAATTGGGGCAGTGAGATGGGCGTAGTCTGACCTTAGGAAAAAGGGTTCCAAGCCATCGTCTCCTGCACTTTTTTTGGTGTCTAAGTTAAGAAGAGAATCTTCTACTTCTTTATAAGTTATCTCGCGCAGTTGGAAGGGGCTGGGTGCAGGACTAGATGTGGCAGTAGGGGTATGCTGGCTCACCACAGCACCAGCATAAGGTGACGAGTCAAAAGCTAATCCAGCTGTGGCAAAGTGGGAGTTAAGTTCCTCCAGGATTAGGGACTTGTTTTCCACAATCTTGCCACTTGCAACTATCTTTGTTGGGACAGAGGGGGCCATGGGCCGTCCTTCTATAACTTTGATAGTCTTCCATATTTTATGAGGGTTACCTTTAGCTTGTTCAAGAGTAGAAATATAATAGTTAGCTTTAGCAGAGCAAAGTTTTTTCACACAGTTATTCCTGGCTGTTCTAAAGGGGGGTTTGGGGGTGGGAGCAGTGCAAAGGAATAGGATAGGGGAGTGGTCACTTAGGGAGTCTGTGCGGACCTGTATGTCATGGATTTTTTGAGGGTGGTTGGTGATAATCATGTCCAGAAGACTACAGGTTCCTCTCTTTGGGTTAACTCTAGTGGACTGGGAGACAAGTTGTGTCAGATCTTGGGCAGTGAAAGTGTCTCTTATTGTGGAAGTTGAGGGACTGAGCCAGTTCATGTTAAGGTCCCCTACTAGGACTTGTTCAGCCTTATGGGGGAGGGTGGCGAGATAATCCGCTATAGCCATCAGCGCTGAATTCTGGTTCTTTGGGGGAATGTAGGCAGCTGTGAGATAGAGAGGGCCCCTGGAGGAGTCAGGAGTGAGTTTGAGGGTAAGAGCCTGGGCCCCATTCACAAGCATGGGGGTGGGGAGCGCTTGTCCAATGATTGTGTCCCGGGTATACATCGCACAGCCACCCCCATGTTTGCCTGCTCTATCCTCTCGGTATAGGGTATAGCCTGGGAGGGAGACAAAGGAGTCAGGGGTGGACTTGGACAGCCAGGTTTCAATTAGGGCTATGATGTCTGGTTGATGTAACATTACCCAGCACTGGAGTGCAGCAAATTTTTTCAGCAGGCTGCATACGTTCGAAGAGGCAATGTGGAGACCAGTGGACCTAGTTGGTGGGCTGGAAGGGGTAAGGCCTGGGTTAGGCTGTATATTACCAAATAGGAGTAGTAGAAGGATCAAGGTTCTAACCAGGGGGTGGCAGTATGTTGACTTCCTGGGGATACGCTGGGAAGAGAAGGAGGCCATAGGGGAATAAGGAATGGGCAGGGTTCAAAGGGTCGGGAGGGCGAGGATGAGGTGTATCCATGGATAGTCAGGGTAGGCAGTGGGGGCAGCTAGGGGTGGGTGCTGGGGGCCAGGGTACATGGACAGTGTGGGGGGGTCAGACTAAGTCGAGAAGAGGTGGAGGTGCTGTTACAAATGGGCTGGGGGTGAGGTATGGCTGATGGGAGGTGGCCACTAACATGGAAACGAGGGGGAGACATTTGAGGAGGAGGTGAACAAACATAGTGCCTAAGGGAGCAGTGGGGCAGATGGTATAGGTATCTAGTCTGTCCCTAAGAAAGAGTGGATACCACTTTGGGGTAGTGGTAGTGCCACCGACTTTGGTGGACAGGGTGCAAGGTTCAAGACCCTGGTGGGGTGGGTGGACTAGGACCTGGGTGAGATGGGGTTCCAGGTGCTGGGAGGACTCAGGGCAGGCTGGGTTAGAGGCTGATTCGGGGGTGTAAATAGTGACTCCTAGTGGTCACTGAGGGTTAGTAACAGGCTGGGTGAGGGTCTGAGGATAGGGCAGGGGGGTCTGTGTGTAGGGCTAGCCAGGAGGTTGGGTGGGGAGTGAAGTATAGGCAGAGCAGGATGAGAGTAAGGGAGAGGAGTAGTGGATGTAGATAGAGGGGTTCCTAGGAAGTAGAAGGAATTCAGGTAGAGAAATGGAGGTGACAAACAGTAGATCCCTCTAGTGGCTAGCAGGTATAACCTACAAATGGAAAAGTGGGGACTTAGAATTACAGCAGACAGGAAGTGATGTCATAGGAAGGAGCCAATAAATTAAGGGTCGAGCGTCAGTGAGAGGGCGGGTGGGGCAGTCGACGCATAGCGTCGACAGGCTAACACCCCTCACAAAGATGCAGCTGAGGGAGGAGGTGCCTTTTACCTCTTAAGGCCGCTGAGTTCCCCGACTCAAGGAGGGAGCTTGCTGTGGTCGGTCTGGCGAACATGCATATGAACATACGAAATTGCGAGCGGAAACAGGCCATGATGGTCTACCGAGTCCTCTCCAATGTGCAGCTTGGTTGAATACCAAGGAGCTGCCCCCCCACCACCCTTACTCCTCCTGGAGTTGTACTTCCCCAATCTCATTCCCAACCTGCAACCGCCACTCACCAGAGCACCTTTCCATCCTAACCCTCTTCTTTACCCTGTCCCGCCCCCTCTTGAAGCTCGTCACTGTTCTTGCTGCCACCACCTCCACCAGCAACTCGTTCCACCCCCTTCTCCACTCTTTCTGTGAAAAAATGCCTCCTCATTTCCCACTTGAATCTGCCCCACCACCACCAGTTTCAGGCTATGACCTCTTGTTGTACCTTTCATCCTTAAGTTAAAGATGCCCTCTGTGTTCATCCTGTTTATGCCCTTTAGGTACTTGAAGATCTCGATCATATCACCCCTCTCCCTCCTATCCTCCAAGGAGTACATGTTCAGTGCCACCAGCCTCTCCTCATAAGTTCTGTCCCCCATGCTGTGGATCATTTTGGTTGCCCTCCATTGGACCCCTCTAGCAATCTGATATATTTTTTCAGGTAAGGACACCAGATTTGAACACAATACTTCAGGTGCGGCCTCACCAGTGACCTGTACAGTGGAAGAATAACTTCCTCACTTCTAGAGGTGATTCCCTGGTGAAGCAGACCAGCATTTTATTTGCTTTGGCTGCTGCCTTTCAGCACTGTGCAGTGTGTTTCATGTCCCCCTTAGCCATTACCCCAGGTCCTTTTCTTCCTCCGATACCGCCAGCTGAATTCCCCCAGCCAGTAGCCGGTTTTCAGGTTTCTGGTACCCATGTGCATCACCTTGCACTACTTGACACTGAACCCTAACTGTCATATGCCCGACCATTTCTCCAGCTTAGATTGGTCTGCCCTTAGATCCTGCCTCCCCTCCTTCATGTCCACCCTCCCACAGAGCTTAGTATCATCCATGAACAAGCAGATTTTACTCTTGTCCCCCCCCCACTATGTCACTTATACACACGTTGAACAGCACTGAGCCCTGTGGGACATCACTGGTTACAGGCCTTGGTTTGGATAGTCTCCCCCACCACCACCACCACCACCCTCTGGTTCCTGTCCCATAGCCAGCTCTTGACCCACCCCAGCAGTTTTTCCCCTAATCCCAGGTCTCCCAGCTTGCAGGTCAGCCTGCCATGTGGCACTGAATCAAATGCCTTGCTGAAGTCCAGGTATAGTACGTCCACGGCCTACCCCTTGTCCAAGGTCCTCATAACCCAGTCGAAGAAATCCACCATGTTGGTTTGACATGACCTCCCCCTAACACACCCATGCTGTCTACCATCCTAGAGACCATTTTCTTCAAGGAAGGACACCAGCCTTTCCTTTAGAACAGTCTCCATTAACTTACCTACTATGGAGGTTAAGCTAACTGGCCTGTAATTACCCGGCTTGTCTCTGGGTCCACTCTTGTGGAGAGGTGCCACATGAGCTGTCCTCTAGTCCTGAGGTACACACCCCATCTCCAGCGAGGTGTTAAATCGGTCTGTCAGTGGTGCCGCCAATATCTCCGCCAGTGTTCTCAGGACGCTTGGGTGTATCCCATCGGTGCCAGGTGCCTGGTCCACCCACAGTTCCCTTAGTCCTCTTAATTCTCTATCTATGTCAATCTCCCCCTCATACTGATTTCCCCCCCTTAAGGGGCACCCCAATCTTCCCCTGTGGCATCAGCCCGCTAGCTTCCCTGGTGAAGACAGAGCAGAAGTACTGATTTAGTGCCTCCGATTGTTCTTCTCTCTTTTCTACCTGCCCCCTTCCTTTTAATCTTAACTATCCCATCGCTTCTCCTCCTTGTCTCCTTAATGTATCGGAAGTCATTTTCTCTTTCCTTAATCCGCTGAGCAAGCCTAAGTTCTTTCTCTGCCTTGGCTGCCCGGACCTCTTTCCCTGCCTCCCTAGATTTCACAGTGTAAGCCTCCCTGTCTTCCCTTTCGAGGTATGCTTGTACTTCAGGAAGGCTGCCCTCTTCTCTTTTACCTTTTCAGCCACTTTTCTACCAAACCAGCTAGGCCTCTTGTTTCTGGAATGCTTTTTTCGATTCCTTGTACAAGTGTAGGTAGCTTCTATTATCCCTGTCTTAATGATAGCCCATTTCTTTTTTTTTTCTACAAGGAGAGACACACTAAGCTGAAGCTTGTTTACAAATGTGACCTGGGAGCAGAAGGTAGTTAAGTGACTTGCTTAGGGTCACACAGTATGCAAGTGGGGGTTGTGGGATTCAAACCCAGGTCTCCAGGTTTGCAGCTCAGAGCCTTAAACCACTGCACTATACTGCCTCTGTCTCTGGATGGAGCTCTGCCAGGTGCTCCTGAACTACACTTCCTCATCTTGCTGAAGTCAGTCTTCCTGAAGTCCACCACCCTTGTTTTAGTCATGGCTGCTTCCTTCCCCATGCAGACCAAAAATCAGACAGTGCAGTGGTCACTGCCTGCAAGGGGTCCCCTCACTTCCACCTCCTGTACCTGTTCTGCATTATATAGCACAAGATCCAATATGGCCCCCTTCCACGATGTCTCAGTGACTCCCTGTGTTAGGAAACAGTCCTGGAAAGCATCCAGGAGGACCTGTTCTCAGGTGGTAGCTGGGGTGTTCCAGTCTATTCCAGGTACCGTAGATTGAAATCACCTAGAATTATAGTGTTTGCTCTCCACCCTACCCTCCTGATTTGTTCCCTCAGCTCCATATCCAATTCCATTCCCCGTGAAGGTGGTCTAGATACCATCCCCACATGAATCTTTCTCCCAGTGGTGTTCTGGAATAGCACCCACATTGCTTCAGCCATCCCTTCCTCTCCCTGCTCCCTGCTGCACTTTATTCCTTCCCTAACATGCAATGCCACACCACTCCCCATCCCCCTTGCTCTGTCCTTCCTAAAAAGCTGGTATCCTGGGATATCGAGGCCCCATTCATTGAAATGAGTTGCCCATTTTTATGCGATAGCAGCTATATTCACGTCCCCCTTTGCCATCAGTGCCTGAAGGTCCGCTATCTTATTAATCCAAAACATGGCCCTTATCCCCTGCCTTCATTATCCAGTTAAAGGCTACTATCTGGTTGGTTCCACAAGATCTCCCTGCCACAAACCCATGCTGTTTACTATATTCGAATCCATTGCTCTCCAGGTAGTCCACAAGGTCGTAGAAACATAGAAATACACAAACACAGACTTTGACGGCAGATAAGGACCACTTGACCCACCCATTCTGCCCATTTTACAACCTATTGGATAAGCTGCAGATCCTAGTTTTACCAACAGCCTACTTCCTCCTACCTCCCACTAGAATTGCCTTATGTCTGTCCCATGCATTCTTAAATTCCCCCACTGTTACTGACTCAACAACCTCCTTAGGAAGGCTGTTCCATGAATCCATCGCCCTCTCTGTGAAAAAATACTTACTCACGTTGCCCCTGAGTCGTCCCCCTCTATCTTCAAATTGTGTCCCCTTATTCGCACACAGCTCTTTTTCTGAAGGATGCTACCCTTTTGGACTTTGTTGATTCCCTTGAGGTACTTGAAAGTTTCTATCATGTCCCCCTCTCCCTCCTTTCCTCAAGGGTATACATATTAAGCTTTTTTAGTTTCTCTTCTTATGTCTTCTGGTGCAGACCCTGCACCATTTTAGTTGCCATCCTCTGGACTGCCTCCATCCTCTCTATGTCCTTGCAGAGATGGGGTCTCCAGAACTGCACCCAGTACTCCAGATGGGGTCTCACCAGCTGTCTGTACAGAGGGACAACTTCTTATTTTCTACTGGTGATGCCTTTCCTTGCACATTCCAGTGTCCCCCCAGCCCACCTTACTGCCTTCTCACATTTGCTTGCCTACCTTTAGGTCATCTGATATGACTACCCCCAGGTCCCTTTCCATTTTTGTTGTCGTTAATACCTCCCCCACCCACTGTATACTCTTCCCTTGTTTTTTTGTTTCCCAGGTGCATTACTTTGCACTTCTTTGCATTGACTCTAAGCTGCCATACTTTTGACCATTCCTCCAGCCTTGCCAAGTCCCTTCTCATCCTTTCCACCCCCGTGTATCAACCCTATTGCAGATCTTTGTATCATCTGTAAAGGGGCATACTTTTCCTTCCAGTCCCTCTGCAATGTCACCTATAAAGACATTAAAGAGGACCAGTCCCAGTACTGAACCCTGCGGTACCCCACTAGTAACCCCCCTTTCTTCAGAGTGGACTCTGTTTACTGTTATCCTCTGTGTTCTGTTGTCCAGCCAATTTTTTAACCTAGTTACAACCCTGAGACCCACTCCCAGGCTGGCTAACTTGTTTATTAATCTATTGTGTGGGACTGTGTCAAATGCCTTGTTAAAGTCTAGGTAAGCCACGTCCACAGCCGCTCCTTGATCTACTACTTTTGTCACCCAGTCAAAGAAATCTATTAGATTTGTCTGACATGACCTTCCCGCTGTGAATCCATGCTGCCTTGGGTCCTGTGCTCCACTGACCTCTAGGTACTCAACAATTCTTTCTTTCAGAAGTGATTCCATCATTTTCCCTACCACTGAGATCCAACTAACAGGTCTGTAATTTCCTGCCTCTGCCTTGCTCCCACTTTTGTGAAGGGGAATCACATCCACCCTCCAGTCCTCAAGTACCACACCATCCTCCCATGATTTGTTAAAAAGGGTCATCAGTGGTGTCACTAGTTCTACTCTTAGTTCTTTTAGAATTCTGGGGTGAATCCCATCAGGACCCATTGCTTTGTTCACCTTCAGTTTTAGGAGTTCTTTCAGGACCCTTTCTTCTGTGAATGGACTGGTATCACCCCCTCCCCCCCATCCAGTGCGCTCCTATTATTTGATTTAGGTACCTCCCCCTCCTCTTCTTTTGTAAATACTGAGTTGAAGTACTGCAGAACTAATTTATCTCACTATCATTTTATTTTCGCTATATTCGCTGATTGCATGTTAACTGTGAAAATAAGGTGATAGTGAAATAATCCCAGAGCATAAATAACATTTTGTGTGGTTCACCATGCCATTGTTTTGCGAAGAACATTCACAGATTGGTACTACTGAGTGTACTGTATTTAGGCCTGAAGTAGCCAAGCAATGGTAAGATTTAAAAAGTTCTAATGATAATAAATGAACTGCGGCTCTCTCTGCTCAGCACTTGCTGTCCTGACATGGCAGCAACCACCGTCCTTTCACTGGATTTGCTCTCCAAGCAAAAATGTCCTATTTCTCAGTAAGTGTCACACAGATCATTTTCCGAACTCTCTTACATGCTGCATGCACCCCGAAGTAAAGTATTCAGGCTTTCTCCCAACCATTTTTTGAAACTACGTCCTGACATAAATAAAAACTCTGCCCTGAAAAAGTCTATTACAACTTTTAAATCAAGATCCCTGACGCAGTTCCCACCTTCTTATCTCCCGCACGGGAACCGCAGCTCTCTCCACCCAGCACTTTCTGTCCTGATACACTGGCAACCACTTTCTTTTAAATGGACTCACTCCACAAGCAGAATCCCAATTTGCCAGTGCCACCTAGTTTATCCTCCAAACTTCCTCACACACCGAAGTGACGAATTCAGGCATGCAAGCATCCCAGATGGCTCGATCATCCTCAACAGCACTTGGCCATCTGAAAAATTAAAATAAGTCACAGTAATGGGATACTTAGCAAGCTGAAAAAAATTTCAGATCACTCGCTCTGCCGGTAGGCATACTGATTACCCCATTGATGTTGCCCTTGTTTCTGTCAATGGGCAGCGTCAGGAAGCACAAATTAGAATCACTTTTGCAGTCACCAAAGAGCAAATATTAACAAGCGTTAACACATGACAAGTGACCAAACCGCGAAAATTTCAGCAAGCGAAAATATTTAGTGCTACAGTATTCATTCAGTATCTCTGCTTTGTCACTGCCACCCTCTGCCCACCACTTCCCCTTTATTAAGCCTCACTATCCCTCCCCTGGTCTTCCTTCGCTCCCTAATGTACCTATAAAAGGTTTTATCCCCCTTCTTAACCGAGTTGGCTATCTTTTCCTCGGTTTGGACCTTTACTATTCTGACTGACTTCCCCGCTTTCTTCTGCTTTAACTGGTACGTTTCTCTGTCCTGCTCCTTCTGTGTTTCCTTATACTTCCTGGATGCTATCTTTTTCTCCTTAATCTTCCCCGCTACCTCTTTTGAGAACCATAGTGTTTTTTCCCTTTGTTTTGTTTTATTTGCTTCACACAAAGGCTTGTTGCCTCTGTGATGGCAGCTTTGACTTTTCCCCATTGTTCCTCCACCCCACCTTCTTGCCCGCTTGCTAGTGCTTTTCTGAAGCACTCCTCCATTTTGACAAAGTCAGCCCTACTAAAGTCTAATACCCTCACCTTTGTGCGACTTGACTCTGCGGCTGTGTTTATCATGAACTACACTGTTTGGTGGCCACTTGTTCCCAGATGGCTATCCACTTCTAAATCTGAGATCCTCTCTCCATCCCCATTTCAGAGTACCAGATCTAAGACTGCTCCCTTCTGAGTGGGTTCCAGCACTAGCTGTCTGAGGCATGCCCCCTGCAGGGCATCGAAAATTACCCTGCTCTTCGATGTGGTTGCTGCAAAGGTGCTCCAGTTAACATCTGCCATATTCAGGTCCCCATCTACAATATCTGCCCCTTTTCTGCCATTCTAAGGATGCCTTCTATCATTTCCTTGTCCATTGCCTCCCCCTGAAACGGGGGTCTGTATACAACCCCCATACAGATTGTGGTGCCATTCCAGGGTGACCCACAGTGCCTCCTCGCCTCCCTGTTTACTCTTTAGTTTCATTGCTTTGATCCATTCCCTTACATAGAGAGCTATTCCTCCTCCTCTTTTACCCTCCCTGTCCCTCCTGTTGATTGTGTACCCTGGTATGTTGACATCCCAGTCATGGTTCTCTGTGTACCATGTTTCTGTGACTACCACGATATCCAGGCATCCTTCTTCCATCAAGGCCACTAGTTCAGGGAGCTTGTTATCCAGACTACGTACATTAGTACTCATCGCCCTTCATTTTTTGATAGCCCTACCTCTTTTAGCCCCATCCCTGTCCTTACTGTCTTTGCTTTTTTCTCCATTGACCCCTGTCCTGCTCCCTTTTGACTTCTCTACCTTAGTGTGTACCTCACTAATTACCTTGTTTTGTGTGTGTTGGGGGAGCTGGGATTTCCATGCTTATTTTCAGTGCCTCCCCCCTTGGCTAGTTTAAATGCTTACCAATTAAGCATTTAGACCTATCACCCAGGATCCAGGTTCCCCTCCCAGACTGATGCAGACCATCGTGCCAGTATAGGCCTGCATCCCTCCAAGTGGACCCCTAGTTCCCAGTGAAGCCAAAACCCTGAACTCTACACCAGTTTTTCAACCATTCTTTGACTCCCATGGTGAGGAGTACCCTGGCCTCACCCATGCCATAGTCCTCTATGACTAGATCTCCTTGACTAGTGTCTTCAGCAATTTACACACAATAGAAGTAAGACTGACAGGCCTGTAGTTACAGTTGCTTCTTGTCCTCCCCCTTATGGAGTGGGACTATGCCCAGTACCCTCCAGTCTTTTGGAACTACCCATTTCAACTGAGCAACTAAATAGCTACAGTATGCCGGAGGGTTCAGTGCAGTTCAGATAGTTCTTATTGTTTCACATGGCTGTCTCATCACCCCCCAAGCAGGGTGTTGTTTTTAAGGTTTGTTTCTTGGTGTAGTCATCAGGTGCTGTACTTAATTGGGGTCACAAGTATGGGTCTGACTGGTGTGTTCTCTAGCAAAAGCCTGCATAGACTTTGTCATTGATGCATATATATATATATAATAGCGAAAAGGAATACTTAACTCCCTGCTATTTGAAAGGTTTTTTTTCATGTCATTTTCAAGATGATCTGAAAGGGGATAAAAGGGTCTGAATTGACCGGCATAGTGAAAAAAGGGAATCAGAGGGCAACTTGGAAAACCCTTACTTGTTTTGTTTGTAACTTCTTCTGCAAGTTGCAGTATTAAGTAAAAGGGTTGGCTGTAAAAGCTTAATGGTAAATAAAATGATGTTGTCAGTAACCCCGGACCTACGAAGCAAATGGTTATGGAAATTAAGTGGTTCTGAGTTTAAGGAGGGCGTGAAACTGTAGTGCGACCTTAACATATGTATCATGAAATGGTCATCAAACCAAGTATGCAGTGTGTTCTGTGAGGTAAATGCATGCTTATAAAGCAGTCCTGCATGCCTACATCATAATCTGTGTATAGCGTAAGCATGTGAATGTGAAAGATGTAAGTATACGGTCTCTCTGGTATGTGCAAAGGAATATAACTAGAGGTCAGAAGAGTCAGAGGAAACTACTTTGTGAAGTACTTCACAAAGTTCCCCTGACTTTGCTTTGCTGGGGGGTACACTTTGCATAATTTCACCTGGCAAAGTGCCCACTGCTGCCCAGTGAAACTAGATATAGTGGCAGTTTGTCAGCAAAAGTGTTCATGAAGTGCCACTACAGGTAGATTTCACTGGGTGAAGTAACAGTTTTCCAGTAAAAAATACACAGTTTTTCTTCATTTCAAAAATGATTTTTATTTTTTTTAACATTCAAAACACCCCGTTCACTGGGAAAGCCATTCTACCCCTTCAGGTCAGCCAGACAGTCAGAAATGTTGCCCCTCCTACCCTGCCACCCTCTAGAACCCACGTTCCTCCTCTACTCAGTGATGAGGAACTTTTTTTACAAGTATATTATAGGCCTGCAGCATGGAGTAATAATCTCTTGCCCGCCCACAGCAAATTACATGACTTTTAACCACCCACCCACCTCCCCACCTCATCAATAATACCTATATTCAACTGTCAATCCCCACCCTATCCAGTCTCTAGCACTCATGCTCCCTCCTTCCCCCAAATTGCAAAACAGTCTTTGTTAAAACCTCCAAAAAGAGAAAACCGTACCACAGCAGTGCAATCAACAGCACTGTACATCCCGGGTCGTTCCTGAAAATAGGCATACTACTTGTCTAGTGTACTTACCCGGCTACCAAAAACTAAATAAAAAAATAAATAAATAAATGCTGCTCAGACTTCAGTGTCTTGCATAGAGGGAACTGATGATGACGTATTCCTATAGTGATATCTGACAGTGCATAGCCTGATATGTCACATTATACAATGGCAAGAACATTTCCAGGGCTCTGACTGGTCAGTGTGTGCTTGAGACAGTGATATTATTACACAATAACATCACTGTATTGATTTGTTAGATTGTTCTTTGATTCTTCTTGGTTAGAGCGCTGGAACGGCATATCAGAGGTCCGGAGTTCAAATCCCGGTGCGCCCACATTTTCCTTTCTCATTTCCATCCTTGGTTCAGAAACAAAGATAAATTGCTACACTGAAAATCTACTAAAACCTTTTTTAAATTTTTTTTTATTTTGTATAACATCGAGGCATTGTATAATTGCAATAAGGCACTCCAGGATGTGTGTTATTGTGTAATAACGTCACTCCTGAGGTGGTGGAAGCACTCGGCTTTGCCTTGTGCTTCAACCCACCCCAGGAGTGACATTATTATATGATAACACACACCTTGTTGTGCCTTATTGCTTCATTATCAGCAGGCTCAGGTAACATACTACACATGTGTATCAGATCCAGCTGACAGCGTAACGGGAGCAGATAATCTGCATTACTGGAACTATCCAAATGTTGGCGGACAGTATCGACCCCAGTCTACTGTACCTGCATCCCATAGCCAGAAATTATAAAAACAAAATATTCCTGTGGTTGGTATGTGCACACAGAGAGGCTCTAAACTCTTATTTTCACATTAGAACTCCATGGAATACCTGTTAAGGACTACCTGTTTGGGCAGAAAATGTACCCTGAGCTGTGACAGTTCATTTCCAGGTGTGTCCCTGGGGGTGGGCTAAGTGGACCTGATTTCATTTTTTGTTTCTTTTTTTTATTAATTTTTAATTTATAATGCTTTTACCAGGAACAGCGCACCGAGCTGTAACAGTTTGTTTCAAGCTTGTCCCATGGAGCACTCTAAGCTGTGACAGCTTGTCAGCAGGTGTGTCCGGGGGCAACATAGGACCTGTTTATTTATTTATTTGATTGCAATGTTTGACCAGGAGAGGGACACTGAGCTACAACTGCTCATTTCCAGATAGATCCGGGGGCAACATAGGACCTGTTTATTTATTTATTTGATTGCAATGTTTGACCAGGAGAGGGACACTGAGCTACAACTGCTCATTTCCAGATAGATCCGGGGGTTATATAGTACCTGTTTTATTTATTTGTAATGTTTGATAATAGAAACAGAGAATCTGGTGGCAAGAACAAACCTACAAGTCCACCCAGTCTGACTGGGAAAGGCACAGTGTGCTGTGACAGCTCCTTTCTAGGTTTGCCCTGGAAGATGGGTTACATAGAACTGTTTTATTCTCCCCTGAAAAAGGGACCAAGTCTCAGTGGGCGTACCTGGTTACCAAAATACAATAAGTAAATTATTGCAGGAGGAATGCTGGCCAGGACACTGGGGAAAATCCTGTACTATTACAATAAATGCTATGGGATTATTAACCCCCACCTGGACAGCCTCTAGAGATATGCTGAAGGGACCTAGGCTTAACATCCCATCCAAAGGACAGCATGGAGCAGTACCCCCCTCCCCAACACTGTCAGTACTGGCAAGTTCCTGGTGTGGGACTAGAACCAACAGCCTTCCATTTCTTCTGCCCCCAGAGGTGACCGTGCAACCAACTGAGCCACTGATGCTGCAATAAGCTTAATGCAAGCCAAAAGATAAAGGCATACATTCGCTGTACAGGCAAACACTGTACATTACTTACAGTGTCACTAGAAACTGATGTTTGAATGGCTTTGAATAAACTGCAACAAACAGACATGTCCCAGCTAGGCAATGGTGTTGGGAAACTGTCTGGAGCTGAGCTCACAGGCACTTGAGTCCTAACCTCTCCCAGAAAGTGCCAGTGTAGGTAACTGTATACAAACACTGGTTGTCAAAGAGCACACAGCTGTACAGGGGAGACAGTCACTCCACTCAGCTTGATGCCTCCAGATGAAGAAAAATACAGCAGGAGTAAAGAATATGGGTATTCGCTGCTTTTGAAATGAAGTAAGCATGAGTCTGTTTACTGACAGTGTTTCTTCTCTACTCATCAGTGCAGAAGAGCTGCAAACATGAAGTCACACAGATGCCGGTGAGAAGGAATGCCTCCTTGGTACACAGCTGCGCCAGTCTCAGCCTCTCCCAGAAAGTGTCAGTGAAGGTAACTGTATATCTGTATTGGCTATCAATGAGCACACAGCTACTCCAGTCCCAGCTTCTCCCAGAAAGTGTCGGTGTAGGTAATTGTATCGGAACAATGGTTCTCAAAATGCACACAGGTACTCCAGACCTGTCCTCTCCCAGACAGTAGGGCTGTGCGAATACCTTTTTCCGAATATTCAGCTGAATATTTGGTATTCGTACACCAGGTATTCGTTATTGGGCCAAATATTCAGTATTTGGGTTTAAAAAACCAAAAGGAAATGAAACAGCCCCCCCATCCTCCTACCTAGCCCAGATCCTTTAAATATAGAAGTCCCCTTTCCCCTACCCTCAGTTAGTACCCAAATCTCCCTCCTCCCCTCAACAGCCATGTTTTGATAAAATTAAACTCCAGCAATGGGCGACCAACACAACCCGCCCACCTCCATGGCCAGCCACTGATTTTCATTTGCACTTTGTATTTTTTCATTTATTGTCTCCCCTTCCCCCACACTGGTAGCAGCACCCTTGCAGTAGGACACTCGTAGCAGGCACAGTCAGGACCCTTATAGCAACCCCCTGCATCTACACACAAGAAGGGAAGAGGCAGCTGACACAGCCCCTCTCCTCACCCACGGACAGCCACCTTTTTCTGAATGAAGACACTCGCACGCTTACTCGCATAGTAAAACCAGCTGATAATGTGATCATCTGGTTTTACTATGCAAGTAAATGCAACAAGCAACTGCGGGAATATCTTTATTCAGAAAAAAGTAGTCGGCCATGGACTGAGGAGGGTGGGTTATGACAGTCGCCTTCTTCCCTTCTGGCATGTAGATGTGATAGGGGGTGCTACAAGGGACCTGACTGTGCCTGCTGCGAGTGTGATATTACACGGGTGCTGATCCAGCGTGAGGGGAGGGGGGACAAAGCACTGATGAAGTCAGCAGGTGGCCGTGAAGGTGGGCGGGTAGTGTCAGCCACCCATAGCTGGAGTTTAATTTTATCAAAACATGGGTGTTGGGGGGAGGAGGGAGATTTCAGTGCTAGCTGAGGGTGGAGGATGGGGAGCGTCCATATTTAAAGGATCTGGGTTAAGGAGGAGGGTGGGGGGCTGTTGGCTTTCTCGTTTGTGCTTTTTTAGACAGTATTTCCCAAATAGAGATGAAAAGCGCATAATTCATAGTATTCAGGAAGTAATATTCATTGCATGCACCCCCCCTACCAGAAAGTGTCAGTGAAGGTAACTGTATAGGAATACTGGCTGTCAACAAGCACACAGCTACTCCACTCCTGGCCTCTCCCAGAAAGTGTCAGTGCAGGTAACTGCCTACCTAGGAATACTGGCTGTCTAAATGCACACAGCTACTCCGGAGATGACCTCTCCCCGAATGTGCCAATGTAGGCAACTGTATAGGAACACTGGCTGTCAAAGAGCACACAGCTACTCCAGTCCCAGCCTCACCCACTTTGAATTATTGCAGACAATAAAGCAGGTGTACCCAGGAAGAAAATTTAGAGGTAAAGAGTAAAAGAACCCCAATAACAGACATGGGACTGGGAGTGAAATTTAAAGCCCATGTTTGTTTTAGTCTGTGCAAAGAACATATTGCCATTGCAAAGGTTACAGTAAGCCCAAGTGAAAAAGGGCAGACTAATTCTCCCCCCCCCACCATCACCTTTCACCCCCCTCCAGCTTACACGGGAAGGCTAATACATTGGAACCCAGTCGCTTTGCTGCTGACCCCCAGAGGTCCCTCACTGACAAAAGGACTATCTTCCTTCAGCCTAAATGATTTAAGTTCTAATCAAACATCATTTATACTACATCTCAGAGCGGTCTCCCGGGAACAGCTCCCACGTGAAGTGTCGCCATGGCAACCAGGGGGTCTCATTTCAGAAATGTCAGATTGCATTATTGTCTTCACGGGTCTTTGATAACCTGGCGTCTCTCTCTCTCTCTTTCTCTCTCATTCTCTTTCTCTGCAACATGACTTCTTCCCCCCCCAGTCCCAGAAGAAAAGCACCAGCCACCCTTACTAGCATCCCCCCCTGGCATTTTTAAGCGAGCCCCTTGGGCCCGGCACTATGTTTTGTTGTCATTTCCATTCACTAGATATGAAAATGAGACACAGATGTTCTGCTCACTATCTCGTTGTGGTCTCATTCTACCTGTTTAATCAGCCTGTTCCGTCTGTATTACATGAATGACCAGAGACGGAAAACAGGATCAGCTGCTTGTAATTTACATTTTTCAGTTTTCTCCACATTCCAAGCCCAGAGCTGTTCAGGCACCACTGTCACATAGTGAACCTGATGATGTGGGAACTATTGCCGATATCACAATGCACCTACCTAGAATTACAAACTCCAGGGTCAGCAGTGTGCCCCTCGTAACAACTGCCACATAACAACACCTACAGACAGACTGTTAGTGATTGTTCTTGGACAGCAGTGTGCTCCAAGTCACCGCTACCACACAGAGATGTGTACAGAGAGACTGGCAGTGCTTGCCCCAGAGGCAGCAGTGTGTTCCTAGTCACCACTATCACACAGAGACATGTACAGAGAGACTGGCAGTGCTTGTTCCGGGGGCAGCAGTGTGTTCCTAGTCACCACCTCCACACAGGGACACCTGCAGGGAGACTGTAAATGCTTGTTCTGGGGGCAGCAGTGTGCTCCTAGTCACCAGCTCCACACAGGGACACCTGCAGAAAGACTAAATGCTTGTTCCAGGGGCAGCAGTGTGTTCCTAGTCACCACCTCCACACAGGGACACTTGCAGGAAGACTGTAAATGCCTGGTCCTAGGGTAGCAGTGTGCTTCTAGACACTACTACCATGCAGGGACACCTACAGAGAGACTGTCAGTACCTGTTCCTGGGGTACCAGTCTGTTCCTAGTCAACACTACCACACAGCAACACCTACAGAGAGACTGTCAGTACCCATTCCTGGGTCAGCTGTGTGCTGCTAGTCACTTCTATCACACAAAGACACCTACAGAGAGACTGTCAGTACCTGTTCCTGGGGTAGCAGTGTGTTCCTAGACACCTCTACCACACAGGGGCACCTACAGAGAGGCTGTCAGTACCTGTTCCTGAGATAGCAATATGTTCCTAGATTCCATTACCTCACAGGGACACCTACAGAGAGACTGTTAGTACCTGTTCCTGGGGTAGCAATGTGTTCCTAGGCACCACTAGCACACAGGGGCACCTACAGAGAGACTGTCAGTACCTGTTCCTGGGGTATCAGTCTGTTCCTAGTCAACACTATCACACAGCAACACCTACAGAGAGACTGTTAGTACTTGGTCCTGGGTCAGCTGTGTGCTCCAAGTCACCATACCATGCAGACGCACCTACAGAGAGACTGTAAGTGCTTATTCCTGAGGCAGCAGTGTGTTCCTAGACTCCACTACCACACAGGGACACCTACAGAGAGACTGTCAGTACCTGTTCCTGAGGCAGCAGTGTGTTTCTAGACACCACTACTACACAGGGACACCTACAAAGAGACTGTAAGTACCTGTTCCTGAGGCAGCAGTGTGTTCCTAGACACCACTACCACACAGGGACACCTACAAAGAGACTGTCAGTACCTGTTCCTGAGGCAGCAGTGTGTTTCTAGATGCCACTACCACATAGGGACAGCTACAGAGAGACTGTCAGTACCTGCTCCTGAAGAAGCAGTGTGTACCTAGACACCACTATCACACTACGGAGAGAAAGTTAGTACCTGTTCCTAGGGTAGCAGTGTGTTCCTAGATGCCGCTACCACACAGGGACACCTACAGAGAGACTGTCAGTACCTGCTCCTGAAGAAGCAGTGTGTACCTAGACACCACTGTCACTACAGAGAGACTGTCAGTACCTGGTCCTGGGGTAGCAGTGTGTTCCTAGTCACCCCTACCACACAGAGACACCAATATGGAGACTGCCAGTGCTTGTTCCTGGGGTAGCAGTGTGTTCCTAGGCATTGCTACCACACAGCAACACCTACAGACTGTCAGTGCCTGTTACTGGATCAGCAGTGTATTCCAAGACACCACTACTACACAGAAACACTCGCTGGGGGAGACAGTCAGTGTCAGTTTCTTTGGCAAACAGCGTGCTCCTAGAGACCTCTGTCCCACTTGGAGAGACAATTAGTGCTTGATCCTGCATAAGCAGTATACACCTAGACACCACTGCCAAACAACAAAACATGTATTTATGTATGTATGCATGTATGTATGTATTTTGTTAACCAAGTGAGATAACTGGAACAAAGTCCCTTTAACAGTAGCCACGGATGAGGTCACAACATAAAGGAATATAGGATAAAAAGTAAAAAAAACAGGGTAGATGGAGGACATATACTTATTAATTTTATTTATTCAAATCTCAGATTAAAGTACCTTTGAGTCAAAGACTCTTTGACAAAGGTTCCACGTCAGAGTAAAGACAACACAACAAAGAACTAAATACAAGGCACGTGGAATACATAATACATGGAGTTGGGTACAATCATTCATAAAAGTTACAGACAGGTAAAGGGGTAACAATTCAGGTTACAGCAAGAGTTACAATCTAGTTAAACTTTTACATTCAAGTTCCAGTAAGAAGTACAGTAGGTTTCGGGACTTAAGGAGGTACACGGGGGAAGGGTGGAGAGGTATGCTGTCAGGAATCTGACATTGTCATAGGAGTGCAGAAGAAAAGAGGGAAAGGAAGGGTGCTGTCAGGATTTTACATTGTCAAGCAGAGAATTGGGAGATGATAGTGAGGACAGAGGGTTGGTATTGGGTGATGGGAGGGGAGACGGGGTGGGAGTAGGACAGTGGGAGTAGGGGAGAAAGGGCAGGCAGGGGTCTGTGAGCAGTGTTTCGAAAGGAAGTGCAAGGAGAGGAGAGGAGGGAGCACAGGAAGGGGGAAGGGAGAGGAGGGACAAGTAGCAGGAACAGGGAAACAGAATAGGGGAGAAGGGGTGGGACAATGGACAGGGGGAGGTCAGGATGGTGAGGGTGCAGGGAGAAGGCAACGTGTGAGGCCAAAAAGGGCCTTAGTGAGGCATTCACAACTTCTAATAGCAGTGAGGTGTTGTCTAAGTTTCTGTTTGAATGGGCCCAGTTTAGGTTCTTCTAGGATGTCAACAGGGAGTTTATTTATCCAGTTAACAGCACGATACCTGAAGGATCATTAGGTTTGCGTGGTCCTATAGAAAGGGGTCAGGTAAGTGTGCCTGGAAGCACTCATGGTGCCGCACCAGTTGGGAGCATGCATGATGAACTGCCAAGAAGATGGGTGGGGGGGTCAGCCCCAGTGAGATTTTCTTCGTGAGCAGACAGGTATGATAAGTAGTCCTACCACTGAGGTTCAGCCATTTGTTGAGAGTGTAGCGGTCGTATGTATGTGTGCGTCTGGGTGAACCTGAAACTAGATGGCAGGAATTGTTGATGGCCATGAGTATGCTTTTAAGAGATGTCTCAGAAGCTGAGCCATAAATGACTAGGCCGTAATCTAGTATGGAGAGCACAGAGCTAGTAACAGCAAGTCGAAGGGCATCAGGAGTCATGCACTGTCTGCGCCTGTAAAGGATCCCTAGTCTTGAGTTAACCATCTTGTCAAGGGAACTCGAAACTACAGAATCCAGATACAGAGTATCAGAGACGGTTACAGGCAGTGTTCACAGAGATGCTCCTTAATCCTTGACTTGAAAGTAACATGGGATTTTGTAGTCTGAATGTGAGGAAGTAAGGAGATCCAGATGTATGAGGCCTGAAACCAAAGGCGTTTTTGCCCTGTGGTGGTCTTAACTGTGGAGCATTAAGCAGATTAGTTTCAGGGAAAGCAAGAGTTCAGGTTCTAACAGGGAGTGTCAACTGGGAAGCTATGTGGACTGGGTACTCATATGGTATTGCACTCTGAGCAAGAGAGGAGAAGACGTTGAAAGTGTCTTTGTGGTCCAGAGACAGCCAGTTGAGTCTGCAGTACAGGAGGCAATGATGCATTCGTAGGTCTGCCATCATGTGAACTGTGCAATATAGTTGTGGAGCACAGCTTTTCTGCAGAGCTCAGTGGCTGGGGCCAAATCGTAGATTAGATACCCATATTCAATTTGAGGAAGCAGTGTGTGCTGCACAATACTGATTTTAGTGTAAAGAGTCAGACAGTTCTTGACTCAATATAGCATATCAAGTTTCTGTTAAATCTTTTTTGTAATAATATTAAAAGTGTTCAGTACAGAAGAGGGAGGAGTCAAGATGTACCCCAGATATTTAAAGTTATCCACACGTACTACTGGGGTGCTGTCAGAAGTAACCAGGCAGGGATCACTCTTTGTGCTTAAGGACTCTAGGCTTGGAGCCAAAGAGCATAGCATTAGTTTTTCCTTTTATTAAGCAAGCGACTTTTGGCTTGAAACCCGGTCCGAAAGAGATGAAGGTCAGAATGCTGTCCTGAATTAATTTCATTAACACTACTAGACTTCTAGGATAGCACCACATTAATGATGAGCTTCTATACTGCAGGATAGGCATTAATAAACAGGGAGACGAGTATTGGTCCTAGAATCAACAATTTGGGGACACTGTGTTTGACAGCAAGGGGGAGGGTACCTTAGAATTTCACAATCTGGGTGTGATTGGTTTGGTAGTCACAGAACCAGCTAAAGGTGAGTGACCAAAAGCCAGGGCTTCAAATTTAAGGAGCAGCAGCTCATGACTGACAAGACCAAAAGCTTAAGTTGTGTCTAAAAACACGATGCCTGTCAGCAAGCCTCTGACTTTGGGCTGGCAGATATGATGGTAGCTCTGATCAGAGTAACTAGAGTAATAGATATCCCATTCTGTTTTCTGAATTGTGCTGACTAGGGGATAGGGGAGTGTAGGAATAAATGTAATGAATGTTTGTTGGTATACTAGCTTTTCCAACAGTTTTGCTAGCATGGGGAGATGAGAAATAAGTCTATAATTAAGCAAGAAGGAATGACAGGGTGTGCGTTGAGCTGGGATAATGGCACACCTCTGGTGGGTTTAAGCACGAGATGAAGCCCAATACTTTCACCACCCAAGAAGTGCTGTTATCCCAGCACAAGACACACACCAGAGTGCCTTATTGTGATTATGAAATGGAAAAATCACAAAATGGAAAAAATATATATTAAAAAAAAAGATTTACTTCTTGTAAATTTGTGAAAAAAGGAAAAAAAAAAATACAATTATGGAGATGAAAAAAAGTCCTGTTTCTGCTTGCAGTGTTGCTCATTACCCATTAGGTGGCATCAATAGTTTACCAGTATATGTATGGGAAATCATGGGTAGCAGCTCTGAGAACAGTTAGGAGAGTGCTGTGTTTCACAGATTCAAGGCTCCAACTAACCCCCCGCCCCATTACTAAGGGCTGGATTTTTACCTCTATTATTTATTTATTTTTTTAAGTATTGTGGTTGGTTTTGTGAACTATGGCTAGGGAGTGAGCACGGTCTCATTCAGAGAGACAGTTAGACATGTTTCACTGAGTGAGGAGAGGGAGTGAATGAGCACTGGCTGTTCATAAAGAAACAACGTGAGAGCTGCGGCAAAAGTAGTTATGTGAGAGACATGATAGGTAGCAGTGTGGCGATCCCCGCTAAAGCCTTGTATTAGGTCTGCGGGTGAGGTCTCCCTAGTAGGCAGTGGTATTCCTGCAAGGAATGAAAAGAGCAGAGAATTAGAAAGTAGTGGAAGGAGTGACAGTCGGCAACATTGGGAGCAGAGACCGCCCAGTTTGGTGGGAAGAAAATATTCAAAATCAGGAACTGAAATTCTGACAGAAAGAATGGGTACTAGGTCTCGTCAGGGAAATCAAGTAAGGGTATTTTCTGTTTATTTTCAGAGTGGGTTTGTGAGCAGAAGCAAGCGGATGGTCAGTTGGCAGCAGCAGGGAGTGATATCAGAAAGAAAAAGAGGACTTGGAACCTTTTCCCATGCTATTGTGCTGAGACAACAGACGTGGATTCCACTCTCAGCTAATCAGAATTCTGGATTTTTTAGACCCAAACGGTGACTTACCTGGTGAGCATAACCGACCATAATTTTACTTCAAACATTTCACCTGGTCTGAGGTATACCGCTAACTGCCTAGGATGAAAACTAAGACTAGAGTAGGCCCTAATTGCTTTGACATGAAGCTTCTGAAACTTGGTCTTAGGGAAGTCACCTACCCCCTCCCGCTAATCTTCAGCCTGTCACTTGCCACTGGTACTGTTCCAAACATTTGGATAAAGGTGCATGTGGTTCCAGTACTTAAGTGTGGTGACCCCTGCCTGCCCATCAATTATTGTCCCATCTCTATCCTCTCACCTTTATCCAAAGCACTTGAGAGAATTGTTAACAACCAGCTAGTAGATTTCCTTACCCAGAATAATCTCCCGGCCAATGAGCAGCATGGGTTCAGGAAGAACTTTAGCACAATGGCTGCCCTGCTGGAAGTCACTGAGTCAGTGCACAGTACTCTTGATCAGGGTGACTTGCCTGGCTCTATCTTCATCAATCTGACAAAGGCATTTGACCTCATCAACCATATACTCCTTAATAGTAGATTGTCATCCCTTGGTCTATTGACGGACACAGTCAGCTGGTCCAAGAACTACTTGGCCAATAGAACCCAATCAGTAAAATGTAGGGTGGCCATATCAGATGTCAGACCAATAACTATTGGTGCCCCACAGGGCTCAATACTTGGACCATTATTATTCAGTCTATTCATTAATGACCTACCCTCTGTCTGCAAATTCTCCCATATCATCCTGTATGCAGATGATGCAGTCATCTTCTCTAATGACATGAACCTTGGCCAATTAAATCAAAGGCTGCAGGATAATTTTAATTTGGTCCAAGCCTGGTTTGCCAGCAAGCTGCAAGTCTTGAATGTGAAAAAAACAAAGGGTTTGTTGTTTGGCAACCGCAGCAAGGCAGACCTATCTTCTGGCCTCTCAATCTCAACCACTACCGGTACTCTTATTGAACAAGTGCAAACTTTCAAATACCTTGGACTGTTTCTAGACCATGCCATGACTTTCTCTGACCACGTAGACCACCTAGTAAGGACAGTTAATGCAAGAATCGGATTCCCCTTTAGACGCAGGAACAAGCTCGTATCTAAGGTTAAAAAACTGCTTGCTCAGAGCTTCATTATCAGTATATTAACTATGGCGCAGTGGTTTATGGGTTTGC
This sequence comes from Neoceratodus forsteri, assembly GCA_016271365.2. Classification (NCBI taxonomy): domain Eukaryota; kingdom Metazoa; phylum Chordata; order Ceratodontiformes; family Ceratodontidae; genus Neoceratodus; species Neoceratodus forsteri. The sequence goes on from JADMNL010000027.1 coordinate 14,188,775, forward strand.
TAATGATGGGATGCTGAACTGGGTAAGGGGACTACTGAACAGGGGCTGTTGCTTTGCACTTGATGCTAGACTTGATACATATACATGCGACCTGTATTCCAAACTAGACCTATTCAACCTCAACCATCCCTGTAGTAGGCTACAAAGCATTGCATGGCCTTCTCTCTCCAGGCCTGCGGTCTCTGTTCACCTTTGTTGACACTAGGTATGCCATTAGAAGTATGGCAAGTCACATTGCTTCCCAGGAGGAGAACAACATTGGGTCAGACCTCCTCCTGCTACTGGTTTGCCAAGCACTGGAAGGAACTTGCTAGCACTATTAGAGAATGTGACTCTGTGTCACTATTCAAATTTATTTATTTAAAAGTTTTACCAGGAAGGCATGCTGAATAGACTACTGTTCAATTCCAGATGTGTCCTGGGGGTAGGGGGGTATGGGATAATGCATACAGAGTACAGTGTACAATGACAGCAGGCAAGACATTTAAGAGCTGTACAATATAAGTAGGTAGTTGTGCAAGGTATAGACAATACAGGAATCAAAATCACAAACACTTTTCTAGATTGCGTACTTCTCTCTCCAGATCTGCTACTTGTAACTGCTTCAGATGATTCCCTGTAACTTGATAATGTAAACTTTGTTTACTGCATAATTCACACTGTGATTGCTTGTATAGTGTAAACAGGTAATTTTGTTTGCTTTTCTTGAAATGTATGTCCAGTTGCTGTACTGTATCCAATGACTTTGTAATGTTACTGTTGTTTCTGACTCTGAACCCTTTGAAAATAGGCACCTGCCTAAAGGATTCTCTGCAAAATAAATAAATAAAATTTAGTAATTACCAATATCAGGATTAGGGGCCTTTTTGTGGATAGGAAACATAATGGTATTTTTCTGAGACACAAGGGACCTGGCCAGAGGTAAGCAAAAGGCTAAACAGAGAGGCAATCAGTTTGGATATCAGTGGCACACTGGCTTTGAGCAGGTTAGGTGAGAGTCCATCATTTCATCCAGTACTCCCCTCAGCACCTTTTTCATCTATCTCGATAACGTTTTTTATAATATTAGACATATTAGAGTAACATGCTTGAAGACACTGTCCGTAGCTGTTACTGGGTCAGCAGTGTGCACCTACATGCTACTGTCATATAGCAACATGTACAGAGAGACAGTCAGTGTCCATTCCTGGTTCAGCAGAATACTGTATATACCTAGACACCAGTGAAACCCAGAAAAACATGCTTGGTGACATATAGCTGTTTCTGGGTCAGCAGTGTGCACTTATACACTACTGCCACAGTGACTCCTGTGGAAAGACTATTAGAGTCTGTTCCTGGGGCAACAACATATTCCCAGACACCACTGCCACACAGTGACACCTGCTGGAAAGGAATGTCAGTGCCTGTTTCTGGAACATCAGTAAGCTCCTAGACTCTGGTACAACACAATGACACCTGTTGTGAAAGAGTGTCGGAGCCTGTCCTTGGGTCAGCTATGTATTCATGGACAACACTGCTATACTGCGACCCCTGCTGAGATACTGTCAGTGCCAGTAGTTGGGGCAGTAGAGTATGACTAGACACCACTGTCACACAGCAACACCTGCTGGGAGAGACTGTCGGTGCCAGTACCTGGAGCAGCTGCCTGTTCCTAGACATCTCTGCCTCACAGTGGCAATGCTGGTGCCTGTGCCTTGGGCAGCAGCCTGTTCCTAGACACATCTGCCCCACAAGAACACCTGGTTTTAGAGGGTGTTAATGCCTGTTCCTGGATCTGCAATGTACTCCAAGACACCACTGTCACACAGCGACACTTGCTGGAAGAGGCTATCTGTGTCTGTTCCTGAGTCAGAGATATGCTCCTAGATACCTCTGCCACACAGCAACATCTGCTGGGAGTGGCAGTCAATGCCAGTGCCTGTGGCAGCAGTGTGCTCCTACACACCACTGCAACACAACGGCACCTGCTAGGAGAGACTGTTAGTGCCAGTGCCAGGGAAAGCAGCACGCTCTGAGACACCTTTGTCACACAAATACTTGTGTTAGCAGAGACTGTCTACTTAGTCCTGTGTAAGCATTGTGCTCCTAAACACCACTGCCACACAGCAACACTTGCTTGGAAAGACTGTCAGTGCCTGTTCTTGAGTCTGCAGCCTGCTTCTAGACATGACTACCACACAGTGACACATGCTGGAAGAGACTGTCAGTACCAATTCCTGGGTCAGCTTCATACTCCAAGACCACACTGTCAGTAGTGACACCTGCTGGAAGGGAGTGTCAGTGCATGAGCCTGGGGCAGCAGTGTACTCCTAGAAATCACTACCACACAGTGACACTGCTAGGAGAAACTGCCAGTGCCTGAGCCTGGGGTAGTAGCATGTTCTTTAACACCACTGCCACACAGTGACACCTGGTAAGAGAAACTGTCAATGTCTGTGCCTGAGGTAGCAGTGTGCTCTTAAGACACATCTACCACTCAGCAACACCTGCAGGGAGAGACTGTCAGTACTTGTAGCAGCATCAAGTTGGAGGAAGTATAACGCAGTGGTTTAAGGCTCTGAGCTGCAGATCTGGAGACCTGGGTTTGAATCCCACAACCCCCACTTGCATATACTGTGTGACCCTGAGCAAGTCACTTAACTTTCCTGTGCTCCCAGTTTGCACCTGTAAAACACTTTCAGCTTAGTGTGTCTCACCTGGTTAAACAATTCGGGAAAAAAAAAAAAAGTTGCTAGGCACCTCCACCCCACAGCGACACCTGAGAAGAGACTTAATTTCCTGTTCCTATGGAAGTAGCTCCTAGACATCATTGCCACACAGCGACACCTTCTGGGAGGGATTATCAGTGCCTGTTCTTGTGCCAGCAGTGTACTCCTAGACAAGCAAACCAGTAAATGGAACTGCTCCAAGCTTAGACACTGCTACAGTCAGCAATAGCAAAAACAGGCCACCAAAAGAGACCAAGCACATGTGATGATGATGATGATGACGACATTTTTATTTTTATCCAGGAAAAAAATTTAAGGAAAATCCCTGTTTATAAATAATGCCCTGTACATAAACATTTTATATCAACAAGTACAAATATATAAATCATTCACAATATAGATAATAAAAAAACAATATTTACATAAAAAAACAGGGGGTACAATAAGTTAAGAAGAGGCATAGCAAGTACAACCTTTGTAGTCATCCAGTACAGGCATTAAGCCTCCACAACAAAAATATAGTCAAGAAAGTTTATTGAAAAAAACTTACATAAATATTAAGTGCAGGGCATATCACCAAAGTAGGTGCTAAACACCTATCACAGCAGCCATAAAAAATACTGATGCCATTTCACACCTTATTGCAAATGCAAAATGCCATTGAGGTTTTTTTTTTATGACTGCTGTGATGGGAGTTTGGCACCTACTTTGGTGATATGCCCTGCACTTTATGTAAGTTTTTTCAATAAACTTTCTTGATTATATGGTTTGGAGGTTTAATGTCTGTGTTGGATGACCTGTGCTAGGTCTCTTTTGCTTGCCTGCTTGTACTCCTAGGTACTAATGTCACACAGCAGCTCCTGCCAGGAGACTGCCAGCTTGTGTTTTGGAAGCAGTTGTCTGCTCCTAGACACCTTTATCACACAGAAACATGTGCTGGGAGAGATGGTCAGTGCCTGTTCTAGGTCAGCATCATACTCCTGCGCCCCTCTGTCACACAGTGACACCTGCTAGACACCTCTCTCACACAGCAACACCTGTTAGACACTTCTATGATGCAGCAACACCTGCCTAGACTGCCAGTGCCTGTTCTGGGTCAGCATTGTGCTCTAGACACCTCTGTGACACACTGACACCTGTTGAGACTGTTAGTACCTGTTCAGGGTCAACACTGTGTTCCTAGACACCTCTCTCACACAGCAACATCTGCTAAGACTGCCAGTACCTGTTCATGGTCTTCAGGTACCTGTTCATGGTCAGCATTGTGCTCCTAGACATCACTGTCACACATTGACACCTGCTAAGACTGCCAGTACCTGTTCATGGTCTTCAGGTACCTGTTCAGGGTCAACACTCTTCTCCTAGACACCTCTGTCACAAACTTGACACCTGCTAAGACTGCCAGTGCCTGTTCAGGGTCAGCATTGTGCTCCTAGACATCGCTGTCACACATTGGCACCTGCTAAGACTGCCAGTGCCTGTTCGGGGTCAGCATTGTGCTCCTAGACACCTCTGTCACATGCTGACACCTGCTAAGACTGCCAGTGCCTGTTCAGGGTCAGGACTGTGCTCCTAGACACCTCTGTCACAGACCGACTCCTACTGAGACTGTCAGTGCATGCTGTAAGGCTCCACCACCACACAATAACATCTGCAGGGTGAAACCCTATGTGCCCAATTTTGCATCTGTATCATGAACCTTGAAACCACTAAAATGACATAGTGTGACCCCTGCTTGTATTGCATTTATTTCTTTTCCCACAAGAAAAGCTCCATTGAGCAGCACTCATTCACAAAGAGGTCCTCGTTAGGACAGTCAGGAGTACTGCATATTAAAGCATAACAAATCACAAAAATCAAAGGCAGCAAACAGTCAACAATACACAGGACCAGATACGTGACAGAGTTCGGACAGTAATATAGAAAATAGAAGCATAGTTACAGAGCATAACCTGAGGGTTAAGGAGCCAAGTACAAAATACAGAGAAAGGGCATGTGCTTGTAGAGGATAGAGCTAGTACATTTACAGGGTGCTCCTTGTCACTTACGCTTTGGTGCTGGTTGAGTACCCGCAAGCTAGGACACAGATATTGTCACCCAACAGCATCCCCTGCTGGAGGAAACTAAGACTGGAACAATCTCAATACTCCTCATGGCCTCGGACTTTTCATATCTGGCAACACTGTAACCAAAACTAGTACTATTACATGTATGCCTGCACATATGATAAGGGACATCAGTATATTGGGCAAATGTTTGCAACATGCACGTAAACCACTGCAGCGAGAACTTAAATTGTATTACCAAAATGTGTTTCTAGTTCCAAATCAGGAAGAAAGTCTATGGAAGAGCAAGCCTCTGTGTCTTGTGTGCTAATGAGTTGGAATACCTCACCTGAAGATGTGAAGATCATGGTGGGTATGAATCAGAAATGTAAGTCGAACGAGGCAGTGTTTCATTATTGCATGCATATGCTAAATTATTGGATTGTGTAATTATAGCTTATTAAACAGTTGTTGATTCCTACATGAGTGTAATGCAACGTTCAGGGTTATAGTGATCCCGCGTTGCGTCAAGGACCTCCTTAGAAACTACAGCAGATGGTGCATTAAATGGGAGATACTGTGGCAAGGGAACTTGCTCGTTATCAGACAGTCGCAAGGTGCTTAGAACAATAGATGCCAGTGCAGAGTCTGCAAATACAACTAATTTCAGTTTCTTTTAATTATGAAATGATAATACTTAGAAGTTATGTTACTTGTAAAATGTATCTTTTCTTTTAAACAATCAACTGGCCGAATAAGGCGTACTAAACACACTCCAGCTGCTGAAATATGCAAGCTCTAGTCTAAGCGTTATTATCATTATCATCATTACAGAATTATTGTTATTTTTAAACAAATTGCAGCTTAACAAAAGCCAGTAAAATATAGTGGATTCGCAATGGCTCGATTCAAAATATGCAATTTATCTCCACGGATGCGGCAGGGCCATATCTGACGAGTGGTGAAGCCGAGATTAAATTATTTAAAGTCCTGCCCCCTCAAAAATAGCAAAAGAACATGTTTTTTGCATATATTTGTGTGGTTTTCACAATCTGATGAAGAGAGTGTTTATTTATTCATTCTTGGGTTACAATATCTCTGAGCACAGGCAGCTCATTTACAAAGGTTCCACATCAGTGGGGAAGGGAGACAAAACATACAAAGGGGTAAAAGTACAATGTTTCCAAAATAGTAAAATAAAGTTAGCAAATATATGTGTATCTAGATGTAGTTTTATCGTTCTAATAGGAGGAAAGTGCAGATGAGAGGGGGAAGGCTAAAGATGGTAGAAAGAAAGAAAGGTAGAAAGTAGCAACCATAGGCCTTGTGAAGCTGGTGTTTTGGGGGTAGAGACGGGGGTTAGGTGGGCAAGGGGTAAGAAAGGTAGGAGCTGGCAGCCATAGGCCTTGTCAAGGTGGTGTGGGAGGGGTAGGGGCAGGGGGGTGAGGTGGACTGGGGGTAGCCAGGGGCCTTGTCAAAGTGCAAAAAGGGGGGTAGCCTCGTAATTATAGAGATAACAGCAGAGATACAGGGTTATCCAGTTGTGAGGAGAAGACTGAATGCCAGTAGACTGTCAAGATTGTAACTCTTATAAGCTAGTTTCTCAGACAAACTTTTATTTGTCCAATACAAGGTATCATCAGTTGCACCATATTTGTTATTTTTGTTTTGTGTTTGCATCTTCTGGACTAACATTTTTACCGATATACTTTGCATTTTGAGAAAAGCTAGTGTGTTTTCAGTCTGTGCAGCTTCAGCTGCAACTTTCAAATTAAGCTGGGACCAACCTAAAAGAATTAGGTAGGGGCGGGGGCAGACTGGGTGGCCCAGCAGGCCTTTCTCTGCCCTGCAACTGTGTTCCTATTTCTGTGAAGATCTAAATGGTTCTCATGGAGTTCATCCGCACACCTCAGGACAGCACAGGGCTATTGTGATGTCATTAGCAGTGTGAAAGCTGCTCTCTGATTTGTTCTTAGGTTGAGGACAGTGACTGATATACCTAACCTCTAGACAAATGGACGTAAAATGGTGTGATAATACGGCAGATGTTGTGAAGTTAGTCTAGATCTCATAAAAGGTTTTTTTATGAGTGTCTTGACCCCTGACCTCACATGTTACTAGGCCCCTCTCTACGATCCTCATGACACAAGCAGACACTATTCTAGTGGTACACAACTCACTGGCTTTTCAGGCACTCGGAAGTAGAGGGTACAGGATAGGATAAGAGCTGTACAAATAATAAAGTTAATGCCAGCCTATTCCAGACACAGGTTTGTCACCTTTCAACTATAAAGGTTAGGGAATATTTAAATCTGGTCAGGTGACTACCATCTCTATCAAATAGGTACAAAATCTCTTTCCTGTTCTCACTTGTTTTTGCACATTGATAGCAAAAAAAACTACATTGATTGGAATTATAACATTTAGAAGTTAGTATTTTATTAAAGAAAGTTTTTTTGATTGACTCAGAAAACTGTTGATGGACTTTAACAAACGTATTGCACATGCATACCATATAACACATGTGGTTGGTAATACATGACCATCTGGCAAAAACTAACATGAAAAATGATTTAAGTCCTATACAAAAAAATGTTTAAAGCATGAAAACACGCATGAAAAATGCTCCAAGTCCTACACAAACAAAATGTTTAAACCAGAAAAACATGATAAACAATTGAGAACACAGTTTAAAAAAAAAAACATCATGTTCATTTTGCACTCCAAAAGTGTCGCAAGAAGGAAAGATCAGAGACATCCAATATGCAGGAGTAGTAGCAGCCATCAAACTGCATTATGGCTTGGTCAGTGTGGTACACTTAAATGCTTTTAATCTTGCACTATTGGTGTTCATTTCAATAAATTTTCGAACACTGTCTGGGACCTTTTGTGTGGTCTGCCTATTTTACAGTTTATGATTTAACTTGCTCTGGGTAAGTGGAAGATGGCACCAGTAGGCTCTGAGAAACATGACCATTTACTTGGTTTTGGCACCATCCAATTTCATCATACCCTTGCCAAAAATGTTTTTAGTTAAACAATGCTGACAATATACAGTAACTGTTCTGCATTTAGTCCCAGCTATGTACAATTTGAAATAGCTGAGACTACACAGTCAAACTGAGAATAGTTTCTTAACTTTATGCTCAGAACAACCAAACTGTTGCTTAGCTATGATTCAATGCAGTCAGGGCATTATGGGAAGATCCCCTCCAATGACAGCAAGATTGTCAAGCAATTCTCAATACTCTAGAAACCCCAATTATAATTTTCTTTCAAGGTAAGTTTCAGAATGACCATCACCTTGTAACAGAAGCCAGGATAAAGTGATGTGAATATTGCTGAGAGATATAATTACTTTCACTTGACTCGTGCATATTACCTGGGAGGTGACCCTTTGATAGGTACAAGATAAATTAAAATAATCATCATGTCATTCTTAGCCTGTCTGGATTGTAAATTTCTGAACATTCCATGTCCTCTTATTAAAAGATTAACATGAGCCTGATAGAATGCTTACAGCCAATCAGAAAGCTCTATTTCTCAGACCCTTTTTATAATAACCATAAGAGGGTGTTCCATGCTAATAGTTCTAAAATCCTGAAGTTCTAAATTCAGATGTCACAGTCCATTTCTGATACTGGGAGTTCTCTAATTTTGTGTGAAGTACAACATTTTAAATTCAGGTTGTTTTTTTTTTTAAAAGAGAAATCTTCAACATGAGTTATAATATGCCAACAAATATGTCAACAATACCCACCATCAGGACACAAGACACAGGACTTCATCAATGCCATGGATCATATTGTTTGGGATGGATGCGTGCAGAGTATGCAGTTATAGAAATTGTTCCACTATCCCCCCAATATGGACAATAGGTACCGGGTGAATATAGCGCGGCTGAAACAGCACATGAAAAACTACGCTGCATAAAGTGCTAATGTGTGTACAGCGACAGGGGTTTCACATTGTATGGCAATAACTACTACCCCTGCAGCTGTACGCTGTCAGGCAGAAGTGTGAAGGAGGCTGCCGGTGCGGTGCCTGGTCAAGCCACTCCAGTGGAGAAGCGGCTAGGGCACCAGCACCCGGCAGTATAGGGGACCTGGAGCTGTGGCTTTAATCCTCCCAGGTCACACAGTGTTGCAGCTTTCTTTTTAACCAGCAAAATTGAATGTTTGCCCCTGCAGTGTTTAAGTCCACCCCCCCCCCGTAGTTAATAATATTTAGTCTGGGGGGTGCATGGGGCACAGCCCCCTCAAAAACAAAGACTGTGGTATTATTTCCAATGGTGTGTGCTGTTTCCTGACTTCATTTCAGCGCACACCATTTTGTCTGCAGCATTGTTTTTTTTTTGCGCAGTTTTGGCCGCAACATCATGACCCTATGCCTGGACCATACCATCTGGGATAGATGCATGTAGGGTATGCAGCTTTAGCAATTGTTCCATTAACCCCCCACATGGATCCCCCAATATGGATTATACCATCAGAGATAGATTCATGTTGGGTATGTAGCTTTAGCAACAGTTCCATTACCCTACACATAGATCATACCATCAGAGATGGAAACATGTAGGGTATGTAGCTTTAGGAATTGTTACACTAACCCACATATGGATCATTCCATCTGGTATAGAGGTATGCAGGACATACAGATTTAGCGATTGTTCCATTAATCTCCATATGGATTATACCATATAGATGCACGTGGCGTATGCAGCTTTAGCAAGTGTTCTGTCAACCCCCATATAGATTCCCCCAAATGGGTTATACCATCTGAAAAAGATGCATTTAGGGTATAATCCATACACTGCCAGATGCTGCTGTACCACCGTAGTGATGTCAGAATGCTGTTGTGCCACAGTAGCTATATCACTACTGTGTAAAACAGTTTAGAAATCCATTTCTATTACGATTCCTTATGCTTACCTACAATGCAGACTCCTCATCAGGAAGATATCAGCAAAGCTGAAAACGCCCCATGTGAACTGGTTTTTAAAAGATGAACTAGCAGAAATGTTGTCAGCTCATATAGCTATTGCTTACATCACATTAACTGTTTTTAATCTAATCTTATTGTTTTCTGTTTACTTGACCACAGTTCAAGACAGAGTTAAAGAGAAAGTAAGCACATAAAACAAACACATTATATAAAATAATGTATGGGCAACCATACGCAACAAGGCTAATACTTCCACCTTGGGGTGAGGTGTCATCTTAGAAAATGGGCTTAGAAATCCCTGGGCTCTGATTGGCTGATACCCATGGCAAGCGGGGCATGTATCAGACAACAGAGCCCAGGCTGCAACAAGTGCCAGGGCCAACTGACCACATAACAACAATCAAGGGGCCAGTTTGAATTTTCAATCTGCCACCATTTTTTCCTCTCACTTACCGAGTGAGTTGGCGGCCACTGAACCCCTACCTTCCCGAGTCTGCCGTGTATATATATATATATATTTATACATATATATACTGTATATATATATATATTTTAATAAATATAGTAGGCACACATAAAGGAAACAAAATAAAAAAATCCAGTCCAGTCGGATTCTCTTAGAGCAGCAGAGAGAGAGAACGCTACTTCCGGTTACGCTACTTTGTATGACTGCACTGGCACTTTCTTTGCTTTCCACACCGAAGACAGATGTCCATCTGGGATACAGAAAATGAAGAATGTACCACTCCTGTCACACACAGCAGCACTTCCAAAAATAGCACTGTTTCGCTCAGCTCATTGCCCAAAGTTACTTCTCCACCAAGCCAGCACTTCATTCTCCTGTTGCACTTAATCTGATATACAAAAAAACAGCACAGTACCCGCTCCCAATGATCCTGAGTAACCTGCAAATACTCTTCCTTCTGGATTACAAATATTATTAATTCTTTCATATCCAGCCTAACCTGCTCTATCTGAGAAAAAGAGTTAAAGCTGACTTCATAGTTGGAAATTAGTAGTGTAATGTGTAAGGGCTGACTTTGGCAAGATGGAAGAGTGCCTTAGAAAAGCACTAGCAAACAGGCTAGAAGGAGGGGTGGAGCAACAATGGGAAAACATCAAAACTGCCATCACAGAGGCAGCAAGCCTTTGTGTGAAGCAAATAAACAAATCAAAACGAAAGAAAAAGCCATTATGGTTCTCAAAAGAGGTGGTGGTGAAGGTTAGGGAGAAAAATATAGCATTTAGGAAGTATAAGGAAACACAGAAGGAGCAGGACAGAGAACTGTGCCAGTTAAGGCAGAAGGAATCAGGGAGGGTAGTCAGAATAGCAAAGGCACAAACTGAGGAAAGATAGCCGACTTGGTTAAGAAGGGGGATAAAACCTTTTATAGGTATATCAGGGTGCGTAGAAAGACAAAGGGAGGGATAGTGAGGCTGAACAGAATGGACAGTGGGTGGGCAGAGAGGGACAGTGAAAAGCAGGGATACTGAATGAATACTTCTGTTCAGTATTCACAAAAGAGGAGGTGGGGGAGGTGCCTAATCCAATTAACAGAAGCACTCTGGATAGGGGGTCGATCCCAGTCCTTTCACAGAAGAAAGGGTTCTGAAAGAACTCCTAAAACTGAAGGTGGACAAAGCAATGGGGCCAGATGAATTCACCCCAGAATTCTAAAAAGAATTAAGCAGAGAACTAATGACACCACTGACTACCTTTTAACAAATCATGGGAGGATGGTGTGGTACCTGAGGACTGAGGAAGGCAATGTGATTCCCCTTCACAAAAGTGGGACCAAGACAGAGGCAGGAAACTACAGACCTGTCAGTTTGACCTCTGTGGTAGGGAAAGTGATAGAATCACTTCTGAAGGAAAGGATTGTTGAGTATCTAGAGGCCAGTGGGGCACAGGACCCAAGGCAGCATGGGTTCACAGCGGGAAGGTCATGTCAGATGAATCTAATTGATTTCTTTGACTGGGTGGCCAAAGTAGTAGACCAGGGAGGGGCTGTGGACATGGCCTACCTAGACTTTAGCAAGGCATTTGACACAGTCCCCACAAAGATTAATAGTCAAATTAACTAGCCTGGGAGTGGGTCCCAGGGTGGTAGCCTGGTAAAACATTGGCTGGACAACAGGACACAGAAGGTAATTGTAAATGGAGTCCATTCTGAAGAAAGAGGGGTTACTAGTGGGGTACCACAGGGTTCAGTACTGGGTCCAGTCCTTTTTAATGTCTTTATAAGTGACATTGCAGAGGGACTGGAAGGAAAAGTATGCCTCTTTGCAGATGACACAAAGATCTACAACAGGGTTGATACACAAGGAGGCGTGGAAAGGATGAGAAGGGACTTGACAAGGTTGGAGGAATGGTCAGACATATGGCAGCTTGGATTCAATGCAAGAAAGTGCAAAATAATGCACCTGGGAAACAAAAACCCAGGGGAAGATTACACAATGGGAGGGGAGGTAGTAACAACAACAAAAATGGAAAGAGACCTGGGGGTAATCATATCAGATGACATTAAGGTTAGCAAGCAATGTGAGAAGGCGGTAGGGAGGGTTGGGGGGATACTGGGATGTATAGGGAGAGGTATCACCAGCAGAAAACAGGAAGTTGTTATCCTCCTGTACAGACAGTTGGTGAGACCCCATCTGGAGTACTGCGTCCAGTTCTAGAGACCCCATTTCCGCAAGGACATAGACAGGGTGGAGGCAGTTCAGAGGAGGGCAACTAAAATGGTGCAGGGTCTGCAAGAGAAGCCATACGAGGAGAAACTAAAGGAGCTTTAATATATGTATACCCTTGAGGAAAGGAGGAGAGAGGGACATGATAGAAACGCTTAAGCATTTCAGTGGAATCAACAAAGTCCAAGAGGGTAGCATCTTTCAGAAAAGAGATGTGCAAGAACAAGGGGACACAATTTGAAGATAAAGGGGGACAGCTGTGGGCAATGTGAGGAAGTATTTTTTCACAGAGAGGGTGGTGGACACATGGAATAGCCTTCCTGAGGAGGTTGTGGGGTCTAAAACTGTGGGAGAATTCAAGAATGCAAGGGACAGACATAAGGCAATTCTAGTGGGGGGTAGGAAGAAATAGGCTGTTGGTTAAATAGGATCTGCAGCTTATCCTGTAGATAGGGAAATGGGCAGACTAGGTGGGTCAAGCAGTCCTTATCTGCCGTCAAAGTCTATGTTTCTATGTTTCTATGTCCCAGGACCTTCCATTCTGTGCTGACTTTTAAAAACTCACAGTTTCTCTAATCATTAGCACAGAAGACTTGCTTGCCAGCAGACAAGTCCAAGAGCCTTGTATCCACAATCAGCCTGCTCTGTCTTCTGATTATAAACAGCGGCAGTTTCTAGACCACACTCTCCGAGTCTCCTGCCACTGCCGCTCAGCCCAACTGTGCACTTCTGACTGCATTTTAAAAACAAAGGGAAACAAACCGAAACAGACCCCAAACCACTAAAATGTTATTTTACTTTATTGTTTTCATGCGTACCACTTACGGTAGGTGACTTCTTATTGATGGCTAGATCGCGGTCAGGACAGGACGGTGACTTTACTGAATGTGTGCATTTAATGCGATCATGATGCTGAAGCAGGTAATGATCACTAATGGTTCCGATAATTGTGATTAGCAGAGCAAGTTTAATCCATTCAACAAATAACTGTTTTGGCAAATGTTAAAATTCATTCCTGTATCAACGAAGCACTGTGTGTGTGTGTGTCTGTCTGTCTGTCTGTGTGGGAAGGGGGACTATCATTAATGGTTCTGACAATTGTAATTAGCTAGCTTTAAAAAAACAGCATTCTAATGCAGGTGGAGGAACTATTTTACTACAAAATAAATGAAACACTTAAGAGTTTTAACACTTACTTCTAGGATTACTACTACTACTAGAATAAATGGACAAAAGGGGGCAGTTAGCCCATCTAGATTGTCCCCCACACATGTGGGGTCGTCCTTTTACCATTCAATGTTTAGAACAGAATAGCCTATCCAGTAGGTTTTCGAAATAAAAAAAACTGTTTGCCTCAGCTGCCTCCTTTGGCAGTCTATTCCAGGCCCTAATAGTCCTCACAGTAAAATAATTATCCCTCTTAAATGTAACTGCTCTTGGGACTATTAATTTTTTACTGTGAGATCTAAGGTGGTCTCTGGTATTACTAAATACAAGGTTACATTGGCTACTTAATACTGGGGACTGAAGTAATTTGTACAGAAGCAGTAGGTCGCCTCTTTGCTGCCTCTGTTGTAAAGAGAACAAACCCATTTCTTTCAGTCTATCGTTATAAGGTAATCCCTTTATGTGAGGAATTAGTCTTGTAACTGATCTCTGCACTCCTTCAATCATACGTATGTTTTTAAGTAAGTACGGAGCCCGGGCTGAGGATCCATAATCAAGTATTGGTCTGACATAACTATTATAAAGGGGAATGATACACTGTTCAGATTTACAAATAAATGTAGAATTAATTTTTCTAACTAATCCCTAAACATAAACGTTTTTTTTTTTCAAACATGTAATATTTTTATTTTTATTTATTTAGCTGTTTAACCAGGTATAGCACACTAAGCTGAAAGCTTTTTTACAGGAGCAACCTGGGAGCACAAGGAGGTTAAGTGACTTGCTCAAGGTCACACAGTATGCAAGTGGAAGCTGTGGGATTCAAACCCAGGTCTGGTCTGCTGGATGTCACCAGATTTGCAGCTCAGAGCCTTAGACCACTGCGCTATACTTCCTCTAATAATACAGTTGTCCGTTTTCTAAGCACAATAATACCTTCCAGGATAGGCAGTATGAACTATACTGGACCTTCCAGGGGCTATAAGGCATATGGCGTCGGGCCTCATTTCACCCCTGGGTGGTCCAGAATAGCCCAATACTGCCCACCCTGTCGGGTATTATTGCTTACTCAGAGACCGCTCATGCTTTTCAGGTCTATGATGCCATCTCACCCCTTAATGGAAGCACACCCTTGTTGTGTATGATTGCCCATACATTACTCTCTGTGTTAATCCCCACATGGATCATACGATCTGGGACAGATTTGTAGGGTATGCAGCTTCAGCAATTATTCCAATAACCCCCACATAGATCATACTATCTGGGATAGAGACCTGTGCATGTAGGGTATACAGCTTCAGTGATTGTTCTGTTAACCTCCTTATGGATTCTACCATCTGGGACAGATTTATGTAGGGTATGCAGCTTTAGCAATTGTTCCGTTAATCCACATATATATCTTACCGTTTGAATTAAAGCCAACCCAGACAGGAACAGACGAATACATAACACTGACCCTTATGTTAACCTACAGCCAATTATAGCATGCAATTCCTCATACATTCTTTTGAGTTGAAGTCCTTCTACTCAGCAGGATGTGGGAATGGCACTGTGTTAGTGGAGCAGCAAGTTAAAACCTGCACAGAGTGCAAAGCCTGCAGAGGAATGGTGCATCGGCTGAATGTCATCGAGCCCCCACTTTTAACAAGCACTATATTGTTCATACTTTGGGGAAGTGGGTACTGTACCTGATCACATTGTATCTGGCCTCGAGCGCACAGAAACTCAGTTTCAAGTGATTACAGTTACTCACCAGAACTAGATTTAGCACACAGAAAAGAGAATGCACGTATAAATATAAGGTGAGAAAAAGGAGACAGTGAGATTGCCGGTATATTATTAAAGGTTAATGTATGACTCAGCTTACTCCCTAGCCCCCAATTCGCCCTCTGATACTGACAGAATCTTGAAGATGTCACACTTTAGCAGCGCCTAAAAGATTTACAGTCTTCTACAAAATGTTGGCAGAGAAAAACCTTTCTCCCATTTTTAGACTTCCTCCAAGAGGGGGTGGGTCAGACAGCGGCTTAGACATTATTCATATAGTAAAACCATGTTCAGAGTACCACATTAAAGAGTAGGCATCAAGCAGCAGCAGCAGATTGTTGGGGGGGGGGGGGATTCAGCAATCCAGTCTCCCAGTTCCCTCTGTCCATCAATGTGTTTGGACAGAGCTGCGATCGAAGCAGCTGTCTTCCTGTGCCTCGTTGCCTGATAAATGCAGCCAGTGTTAATGAACAGCCCAAGCACTCCCTTTCAGAGAATATAAACCTACACAAACCCAGAAGGTTAATATTTAACTGAATTAGGCCATAAATATGGAAAATGGAGCTTTTAATTAAATAAGCAGCATTTAAAAAGACCCCAGAGTCCAAAGCCTTTTGTTTAAATATGATTGATTTGACACACTCTCTCCCTCTCTCTTTCTTTCTCTCTCTCTCTCTCTCTCGCTTTTTGCTGAAGGTCTAGAGAACTGGGATCAGGACTGTACAGCCACAGAAATCACAACCAACCCTGCAAAAACTTTCAAGCAAAATGATACAATTT
Source organism: Neoceratodus forsteri (assembly GCA_016271365.2). Lineage (NCBI taxonomy): Eukaryota > Metazoa > Chordata > Ceratodontiformes > Ceratodontidae > Neoceratodus > Neoceratodus forsteri. Next base: position 14,204,874 of record JADMNL010000027.1, read on the forward strand.
ATTTAACTGAGAAGCATATTTCTCAGTTAAAATTTTTTTTTATACAGCCATAAGGTATCAGAGGTCATCGGGAGGAAGAATAAAGATACTAGCACTATAAAAAGATAACCGAGCCAGTCTTTATTTAAAAAGATACCACACACTGAACTGGAACCAACTTTGACTTCACAGATCCCACATACACTAGGACTAGAGAGTCACTGAGATCTCTCCCAAACCAGTTTACAAGTAGTGATAGAGACTGTCAGTGCAGTGAGTCTTAACATGTGATGGCAGGCATTCTGTCCATCATCACTCATACAAAGCCATAGACAGTTACCTGAACCTGTCTTATTGTGAAGGGAAATGTTACATACATACATACATACATAGTTGCCAGAAGATTAGGCCTAACGGTCTATCTTGTCTGCCCAACACAGCTCACTGGCAGTGCACAGTAGCTGCTCTATCTCCCCCATTATTTCCCCCCTCCCACCCACTTCCCCCACTCTGTACAACTCTGGTGATCACCTTACCCCCACTCTGCACCATGCCCCTGTGCCTGTCCCAACCCTTCTTGAAACCTCCCCCAGTTACCATTTTTATCAGATCATCTGGCAGTGCATTCCAAGGTGCCACCACCCCTCTGTGAAATAATGCCCCCTTACCACCCCCCTGCTAACTTTAAACTATTGCCTCTTGTAGTCCCCTCCTCCCTCAACTTGAGCAGACCCTCTATTTCCCCTCTGTTGAACCCCTCAAGTATTTAAAGGTCTCTATCATATCCACCCTATCCCTTCTGGCCTGCAGAGAGTACATGTTCAGCTCCCTAAGTCTATCCTCATATGACAGCCCCACCAGACCACTGATCATCCTCATCGCCCTTCTCTGGACTCTCTCCAGCAGTGTGATGTCCTTTTTAAGGCGTGAGCGCCAGAACTGCCCACAGTACTCCAGATACAGCCTAACTAGTGAGGTGTACAGGGGAAGTATAACCTCCCTTCTCCTGGACGTTATCCCCCTGGCAATAATTATTTATTTATTTATTCTTTGGTAACCGGGTAAGTGCACTGATCCTGGGGGCTGTTTTCAGGCACAACCCTGGCCAGCTAGTGACAGTTAAAAATACATAGGCATTACAGGTAATAATCACAATACAAGTTCAGTACAGGCAATAAGTACATACAGTAGTGTTCACAGGTAGCAGTCGCAGAAAATACAGTGCAGTACAAGCAAAAGTAATTACAGGTCACTATAATGGTACAGCCAGGTAGCAAACTGCAGTGTGCATTAAAGTATACAAGCTGATTTAATTTGCGTATAGGCAAACAGTGCATACTTGGGTAAAGGTTACAAAGGAAATATACACTGAAATAAAAAAATAGATTAAAAAAAAGAAGACTTTGTTGTAGGGAGGGACAAGAGGAGGTGGGAAGAGTGAGAAATGTCAGAGGCACGCTGCAGGCAGGGTGTGTGCTAGCAAGAGGGGCAGTGACAGTTGTATTTGTCCATGAATCAGGATTTGAGGTTGTGTTTGAAAATTTGGTGAGAATCTGATACTCTAAGAGGGGTGGGCAGTCCATTCCACAGGAAGAGGGCCGCCCTAGATAGAGCCCTCCCACCCATACTGATGAGGGTTTTGGGTACCTGAAAGGTGGGCACCGTAGAGGAGCATAGGTTCCTGGTGGATGTTCTGATATTGAAGAGGGTGGGTGAGGGGAGAGACACTGCCAATTCTGGTGGCAGTATCCACTAGGCAACCAAGGGTATAGTCAAATCGCCGCAGTACGGGGAGCCATCCTAGGAAACGATAAAAGTCACAGTGGTGAGCAGTGTAAGGAGCGGACAAGATAAATTGGCAAGCATTGTTGTAGGCTATTGTGAGCCTAGCCTGAAGGGTGGTCGAGGTTCTCGACTATATGGGAGAGCAATAGTCGAAGACAGGGAGTAGGTCACCAGTGACTATGGAAAGGCAAGCCTCGTTGTTCAGCTAAGGCTTTAGGCGGCACCTAATTTCTGGTTTGCCCTCCTGACTATGCTGTTTATGTGGTCACTGTATGTGAGTGAGGGACTGAGCAACCCACCTAGGTACTTGAAGGTAGAGACATTCTCAAGGGCAGGGCCGTCAGAGGGGGTAAATGAGAAAGTCGTAGTTGGCATGTAGAGTTTTGGACAGATAAGGTTTGAGCCAAACAACATGGTCTTTGTTTTTTTTTTTGCATTGACTAGCAGGAGATTGGATGAGAACCATTGCGAGGATGCACAGTTGTTTTCGGACAAGACGGGGGATATGCAGGAGAGAGATTGGGTCACTGTGGAAGATGACAAGATCATCGGCATAGAGCAGAGAGCAACAGGTGAGGCTGTTGGCGGGAAGGGAGTTAACAAATATAAAGAGGAGTAAGGGGCCCAGGATGGAGCCCTGTGGGACACCCGTGGAGACAGATAGAGATGGGGAAGTCGTGGTACCAATACACACAGATTGGGAGCACCCCGAGAGGTTTCGGCAGAGCAGCCAAGAGCTAATACAGGAGGAGGAACAGGAGGGAGTGATTGACCATGTCAAAGGCTTTCAATAAGTCTACGAAGATGGTACCAGTGGCACGCCAAGTGGGCAAGGGAAGTCGCAGTGCTGTGATGCTTGCGGAAACCATGCTGTTGGCTGCATAAGAGATTGTGTTTGGAGAGGTAGTCCGTTAATTGGCTATGTATGACCCTTTCAAGGAGTTTGCTTAGGTGGGGAAGAATAGATATGTGCCAATAGTTGTCAGGGGAGTGGAGGTCCAAACATTTTATTAGCATTAGCTGCTGCTCTCCTGCACTTCTCCGAGTGGTTCCCTTTTGCATCAATCATCACCCCCGGATCCTTCGCCATCATCATGACAGTCAGCTGCACCCCCCAAGTGGTAGGTATAACCAGGGTTCCTAACACCCAGATGGAGAACACTGCATTTGTGTGCATTAAACCCCAACTGCCACATGTGGGCCCAGTCTTCCAGCTTCTCTATGTCATCCTGTAGTGCCCTCCTTCCCTCCTCGCTATCTACCACCACCCCCAATTTAGTATCATCAGTGAATAAACTCATTTTACTACCAACCCCCTCCCCAATGTCTGCAATGGACACATTAAAAAGGATGGGGCCCAAAACTGAGCCTTGTGGGACCCCGCTGATGACCTCTCTGGGTATCGAGACTTCACCCCTTACCACCATCCTCTGCAGTCTATTCCTAAGCCAATTTGCTATCCACCTCACCAACTTATCTCCCACCCCCAGTTCCCTCAATTTCCAAATTAGCCTTCCATGTGGGACCAAATCAAAAACCTTGCTGAATTCCAGGTACAGGACATCAACCAGCTTTCCACCATTCAGGGACGCAGTTGTCACCCAGTTGAAGAATTCGACCAGGTTTGTTTGATATGATTTCCCCCCAGACAAACCCATGCTGGTTTTCATCCTGAAAACCATTTACCTCCAGGAACTCCACCATCCAGTCTTTCAAGAAGACCTTCAACATTTTCCCTACTATGGATGTCAGGTTGACCGGTCTGTAGTTCCCCAGATTATCCAGAGGTCCACTCTTGTGGAGGGTCACGACATGGGCCAACTTCCAGTCTAGACGGACCCATCTGGATTGGAGGGAGGAATTGAATAGTTCCATCATCGGAGATGCCAGGACATCTGCCAGTTCCTTCAGAACACTTGGGTGGATGCCATCTGGCCCTGGAGCTTTATCCGTCCTCCAGGACTTGAGAACCTCCCTCACCCTCCCCACCTGGATCTTCCCATCTGTGAGAGCCCCCCATGCCCCCCTTCCTGACCCCTTCCTGAGGCAATGGCCCATCCCTTTCCCTAGTGAAGATGGAGCTGAACAAACTGTTTAACACTTCAGCCTGCCCATCCCCTCCCTTCCTCAGCTTTCTAATCTGCTCCTCACCCTTCCTCCGCTTCCTAATGTATCTAAAGAATTCCTTCTCCCCTTCCCTGATCCCTCTTGCTAATCTAAGCTCTCTATCCACCTTGGCCTTTCTAACCTTTCTACTAACCTCCCTGGAAATCCTATGATACTCCTCAAGGTCTGCCTCACTGTGGAAGCATTTGTACCTTCTAAAGGCCAACCTCTTTTTCCTCACTTCCTCCTGTACCTCCCTTGTCCACCAGCAAGGTTTTCTGGCTCTGGCCATCTTGTTTTGTGTCCTGGCACTGGTTTTCGTGGCCTCTAGGATGCCCCACTTCAGGATTTCCCACTGCCCCTCCGTGTCCATCTCGGTCCTGATTTTACTTATATGCACCCTGAGTATATCTGCCATCTCCCCAAAGTTTACCCTGCTGAAGTCCACCACCATGGTCTTCATTAGGTTCCTCTCCCTCCCCAAGTCTAAGATAAAACACACCATGGAGTGGTCACTACCAGCCAATGGGGTTTCCACCATCAGATCCCTGACCTGCTCCCCATTGGCTAGGACCAGATCCAGGATGTTTCCCTCCCTAGTCAGCTATTCAACAAGCTTAGTCAGGAATTCATCTCCAGGTGATCCAGGAATCCAGCAGTCCCTGGGCCTCCCAAGTGATGCTGATCCCCAAAAAGGATGGGGCCATCAGGTTCTATGTCAATTTCCACAAGCTCAGTAGCTGTACACAGTTGGATGCATACCCCATGCCCAGGACAGATGCAGTCTTAGAGAGATTGGGGGGGGGATGATACACCTGACCACCATAGACCTGAAAAAGGGTTATTGCAGGTGCCCCTTATCCTTGAAGTCAGAGAGAGGTCAGCCTTCATCACCCCATTTGGGTTATTGGTGTTAAGAGTAATGCCATTCTGGATGAAGAATGCACCAGCCACCGTTCAATGGCTCATGGACAACATTCTGAATAGGGCAGGAGCTTTTGTGCTGGCATACATGGATGACATTGCAATCTATAGCCAGACCCGGGAGGATCACGTCAGACATGTGACTGATGAGTTCCTTCAACTGCAGGCCACTGAGCTGACAGTCAAGGTGGAGAAGTGCCAGATAGGAATGGCCGAGGTGTCATACCTAGGTCACATGGTAGAAAGTGGGTAACACCTGCCTGAGACAGTGAAAACTGAGGCCATACAGGGATGGATCACACCCATGACTAAGAGAAAAGTATGGGCTTTTCTAGGGATGGCATGGTACTACCATATGTTTGTGCCAAATTTCAACATCATGGCCAAACTCTGTCCGATCTCACTAGGATGAAAATGCCGGACAAGGTTCAGTGGATGGAAACCTGCGATAACGTGTTCCACCAGCTGAAGGAGGCACTGTGTTGGGCACCCATGCTCGCCAGTCTGGACTATTCTCTAAGGTTCATTGTGCATCTAGATGCCTCTGATCATGGGCTAGGTGTAGTTCTAAGTCAGGTTACACACTCGGTAGAGGAACACACAGTTGTGTTCCTGAGCTGGAAGCTGCTTCCCAGAGAGGAGGCCTGTGCCAGAATTGAAAAGGAGTGTTTAGGTATTGTCTGAGCTTTGCTAAAGCTGCAACCTTATTTGTATGGGAAGGAGTCACTGACCCCAAAAACACTCACATGACTGCATATGATCAGTGGGCAAAACCCCACATTGCTAAAGGGGAGCTTGGTGCTGCAGTCCTATAATTTGAACATTAGGTGCCACAGTGGGTCACAGCACAGCAACTGATGGGTTGTCTAGACGATAGGTAGGACCAAGAGGAGGTAAAAAAAGGGAGATGTGCTGTGAGGAACCAGTGTGAGGTTCCCACAGAGAGTGACCCTAGGGCATAGCAAGTGGACCCAGCTGGTTCACATGAAAAAACAAACATCCTTTAGCGGTACTAAAGGAATGTGCTTTTCATTTTTTGAGGGGATGTAACAATAATTTTGTATTTTTTTTAATGAATTCTATCTGCACTGCTATCAGTTAGAATCTAATTAGACTCTAATCTAAGGGACAATGTGATTTCCTGAAAATAAAAGAAAGATTGTTATCAGAAGATAGACCAGCTGTCTCTGAGGACAATTTCAGTCTTGTCCTGTAAATGACAGGACTCCCCGGTCAGTTAATGGGAGAACTTCACAGTAGTGAAGTCTTTTTCATGTCAGGAAACTGTCTTGGGCTCTCAGATGATTCCTGTGGTGCAGCCAGCAAGTAAAACAATGAAAGGTGCCCTTGAGAACTCAAAATCCATGGGTCCAGTTTCAACCAGTTCCTTAAAATGGAATGGCCCAAGAGAACAAAAGCACTGATCCTGGAAACGATATCACCAAGCAGAGGTGACAAGGGTGGGTGGAGCCAGGCTTACACGCAGGCTTAAGTCTGCATGTGAGATACTGTGGGTCAGTCTATGCTGGGACTCCAGACTTACACCATCTAAAAGTTGAGTCTGCCACAGCTCACTAAGGTATCCTGTGTGGTGAGAATATTTATACTTTGCTAGAGTTAAGAAGCTACAGGGAGATTCTTCTGTTTGCTTCTTCTTCTGTATGCAAACTATTTATTTTTAATTTGTGTCGTAAACCTGTAGTTCACATAGTCTTGTGTATGTGTGATATCTTGTAGAATGTGTAACTATTGCAAAGTAGTAAATATTATTTTTATAAACATCATGTCTCTGTGACTGAATCTTTTGGGAACTAGATAGCTGTTGATTTTGACAAATACATAATCGATCTCTCAAAAGAGAAGAAGGCTACAGTTACCATGGTTTAAGCAGCAAAGTGTTTTCTCAGGAGTGAGCGACAGGGGAAGGCTGTTTACCTTTAACCAAAGGAGCACTGTACTGTGCGGGCAGTGGCTCGGGTGAGATTTAGACCAAGAAAGTCCCCAGGTAATAGAATCACTTCTGAGAGGTGGCAGCTACCAAGGTACCCGTACAGGTGTAGAGGGCTGAGAAACTTGGCAACCTGTTGCAGACTGCATTCTGGGTGAGTACAGGTTGTAACGGCGGGGGCAGAGGAATCCAGTTCCAGGAGTGAAATAAAGAGTCTGACTCTGTTCCAGGAGTAATATGGTGAATGTCTGACTCTGGTTCAATTAAAAGACATCAAACTGAATAATTAACATGCTAAAATGCAACATATAATGAGGAAATGTGTCCTCAAACTCTTGTCAGGCATGTTCAATCCTACATGAAAGGTGGTGAGTTCCTCCATAAATTTTGACCATTTCTAGCACTGATGAGTTGGTTGAGTTGTTGACGCCCTAAGTTACTTTTTATTTAATGTTAGTTAATAGGTACTCGATTGCGCATACTACCACATTCAGTTGGTACTGGTCAAACTTTGATGCTCTTCAATTGGTGAAATATCATGCCCTTTTTTTTGTTTGTTTATGTTGACAACATGTTGTTAAGTGCAGTCTTCTACTAAAAAATGAACACACACAAAAGAACTTTTTCAAAAGGTGCAATAGAGTAGTTGAAAACCGCCATTCAAAATGGTTCTTCTTTTTGGGTACCAAGCATGCGGAGAGAACAACAGTCTTGTTCCTGTACATTAACCATGGTTTGAGCTGGGTGCTGACAAGCACCTAACTGGCCTTAGCATCTCATTCAGCTTTTCCATTTTATTTTTGTTTTTTTAACGGCAACACATTCGGAGACCTTCATCTTTGGCATCCAGGCTGTTAATGCATGTGAAAGTCATACCTGACCCTCAGCTTTCTACTCTAACCAATGTCATGCTCTCCTCTGTGCAATACTCCCATTAAACAATGAACAAGGTTTGAGATTGTTGACTTGGGTGCCTCTTGTTCATTGACAGACTAAAGTCTCTGCATGTAATACAGGGTAAGTGTAGTTCATTCATATGGGGCCCTATGCACAAAACCTACATGGTGTGTATAGCACACATGCATATCACACTGGTGCATATACGTGCCATGTGCATGCATGCAACCCAGTGATGCCATGCATGATGTGCGCACAAGACACCGCATAGGGCTGCAGCATGTAGCTACGCTGTCCGCCAGTGTGCCATGTACACAGGGGCGTGGCTGCATAACATGTGCATAGACACCCACTCAGCACATGCAGGAACACGAGTGCGGCATGCATACATTGGCCATAGGGTGCACACACATTCACATGGACAAGGGCTGCCATAAACTGCCATGTAAGGCATGGAAACCACCAGCAAGCCAGATGGCCCCAATGGTGCAGAGCACCACCTGAAAGTGGTGAGCTGGTGGTGTCCATACGCCATGTGGGGCACCACGTCCACATGACCACAGCGTGCCATGGCCGCAACACATACCCACATAGGGGGCATGTGTGCCAACACCACAGAAGTGTGAGCAGGCAGCACACAGGCGGACACACTGGCAGACACATGTGCAGTGCACTGACAGTGTCACAACGTCATGGCACTGCTGCAGCCGTGGACACCCACAATGCCACAAGACTGTGCCACAGTAACCCACAAGGGTGTACACATACACTGCACACCCCCAAGTGCCAGCACTCATGCCCAATGGCCTGATGCTACACATGCTGCCACAGTCGAATAAACATGCAAGCCCCCCCTTGGCACACCCATGCCCACCAGAATGGCGGTCAGGACAGGACTGAAGCAACCCCCCAACCCCCATGTCGTACGCCGCCACATGCCCCCCACCCACTGACACACACATACACACACACTAGACAATGACCAGACAGTGGATACAGAAAATAATGTTTACTACTGAAAGACACAGCAACAGTACTTGGCATGTATATGAAACAAATGGCCAAAACAAACACCCATGCCCCCCCACAGTCAACACACACACTTCACCTGCAACAGCCCACAGCACCCCACCCACAACAGCCCTCCTCCCTGATATGGCCGCACTCCCCCCCCCCAAGTAGCAGTCTCTGGTACTGTGGCACCTGCCTGAGGTGTGACATCCTCCTCCTTGGGCTGCACCTGCTGCCTCTTCTGCCAGGGCCAGGTCTCATCGCCACTGCTGCTGCTTGGTGCATCAGGCTCCTTCTCCTATGGCTGGTCCACCTTCCACAGCACCATCCTCCTGACGGGATCGTTGTATCGCTGTGGAGAGAAGGTGAAGAAGAAGAAGAAGAATCAGCATTTATATAGCGCTTTTCATACACAGTATCCCAAAGCGCTTTACAAGCAATGCTAGACTGGTAGTGAAGTGACTGAATGTGTGGTGGCGGCCATATCGCACATCATCACCCACACACAACCTGGGTAATTGCATGAACCATTTTTTTTATGGGAAGGGGAATGTTGGCCAGGACACTGGGAATGTTCCCTGCTCTTTGCGAAGAGTGCCCTGGGTTCTTTTACTTCCATCTGGACACCAGCCAGAACAACACCAGGATGAGCAGAAGGGACCTCGGTTTAACGTCTCATCCGAAGGATGGCACACCCCAACAGTACTGCACCCCCCCGGTACTGCAGTTGGATGCCAGCAATTTTTAGGTGCAAGTCCAATCCCAGTGTGGGACGAGAACTCACAACCTTCTGGTCCAGCGGCGGATGTGCTACCAACTGAGCCACGCTGACACCTGTACAGTCAGGACTGAGCGCCCAGCCAAGCAGAGCCCCCCCCGGTAATGGCCTGACACACTGCATGGCGTCTGAGACCCCCACCCTGTCTGTGGCAGAACCGCCCTGCATACACTTGCGGATGGCGGTGATGCTGGCGGCCACATCGGTGTGGGTGTCCAGCGTGCGAGGCATGACATGGGACACATTGCCATGGAACACACTACTCATGGCACAGCCATCCACTGTGGCAACATGTGCCAACCAATGGCTGTGAGGCTCTGGAAGCCATGCAATTCACACGGCATGATGTGGTCTGCCCAAAGTGGTAGTATGTATGTGAGGGCACATGTGTGCATCATGGACATGTGCCACTGCAACACACAGGCTGACTGCTGGGTGATGGAAGGATGTGTCCAGGAAAGAATGCAGGCCATGCCAGGGACAGGAGACCCCGTCCACAGGAGTGTGTGTGCTGTCCACACATGGCCGGCAGTGAGCTCCAGGACATGCTCTGCAGTGAGCGGTTCCACCTGCCATGGTCCATAATTATGCAGCTATGTGATCTCATCCATCCACAGCTGCATAGCCCCGCGGATGCAACACTCCAGGGCAATGACCATAGAGACCAAGGTCATGTGCACCCTGGCATACTACATGTCAAGAGTCATTCCAGCATATGAAGTAGAAGCGACAGTATCGGTAAGTCAGTTGTTAGTTAGTGTTGTGTGCCTTGCACAACACTGATGCACTGCTGGAGCACACAAGGGACCACGTACACCTCCAAATGACTGATGCTGAGGTCTAAGCCACTAAACAGGCATTCTACGCCCTACACAGCATGTCCAATGTGCTCAGGGCAGTGGATGGCACTCACATCATGATCCTTACACCATCCATGTCCAAGGAGGCATATCGTAACAGGAAGGGGTTCCATAGCATGAACTGCCAAGTGGTGTGCAACACAGATGGCGTGTTCACCGAAGTGTGTGCCAGATTCCCAGGATCATGCCATGATGCCTACATCCTTAATGCCTTGGGGCTTGGTGCCATGCTCTGTGCTGGATGCATGAATGGATGGCATTTGGGTAGGTGAGGTGTGAAAAATGGGGGATGTCCGTCGCACTGGCATGCACTGACTGACCTCTCTCCTTTTCCCCACAAGTGACAGCAGATATCCACTGCAGCCATACTTGTTGACACCCTTCCTGACACTGGAAAAACCAGCTGAGGAGACATACAACACTGCACACCAGTGGACGTGGTCCATCATGGAGAGGAACATCAGTATCCTGAAGATGTGCTTCCGCTGCTTCGACCACACCGGGGGTACCATCATGCTTGCACCATCACGTGCATGCCGTGTCTCTGCCATATGCGTGATGCTGCACAATATAGCAGTGCGTCAAGAGCTACCGATGCTGAAATACCACACACCAGACATGTTGCCAGGGCATCAGGATGACAATGCTGTGGTCATGAACGGGACATTCAGATGATAGCTGCGTGATGCCGTAGCCGTTGTTACCCAATGTGAGTGATGGGTGGGCCTCCAGTGATGGTGTGTACTTCAACGAACAGCTCCCATCACAGGGATGGTCTGCATTGGCCTCCGTATGCCCCATGATGACACATGACTGAGGGCGAACACATGCTGCGGTGCCACTGTGCTGTAAGTACACACACGCACGCATCTTCCCATGGCTGATGTTTGGTGACAAGGCACTCATGCCATTGTGTTAAGCCCCTGTAACATGGCAAGGTAGCCAGCTGGACAGGGGTTCACCCTCCCCACTGTTCTCCCGTCCACCCTGTCTATGCCACCACAGACCACTGTGGCACCGCTATGCACCACCCTGTGCACCCATGGAACCTCTGTGTGTCTGGTGTGTGTGTGTGTGTGTGTGTGTGTGTGTGTGTGTGTGTGTGCTGCCCTCACACCCTGGTGCCACGCCATTACCATGCTGCGCATCCATTCTGTCTATCACAGCTGTGGCGAGCCATATGGGGCCGCCTGCTCCCTCTCTGTTGACCACATCTCCTGTCACCATGCTGGCCCAGGGCCCTGCCACCTCTGCCCCTGCACTGAGGGCCCTTTGGCATTGCTGTTCCTGGTGCCGAGAGGACATCCAAAGCCACATCTGTCTCTGTCCCAGCACTGTCCATGTCCTCAGGCCAACCTTCCTGGGTGTTTGTTTCCTGTGTGCGTCTGTGCTGCCGTCACTTCCAGCATGCTGCCATCGTCAGCTGTGTCTTGCACCACCATGCCATTCTCAGTCCGCTGGTCAGCGTCCGTGGATGTGACCCCATGATCAGCCATCCCATCATCAGTGTGCCCCTGCATGCCTTTCTTGCGTTCGCACTGCATTCCCGTGGTGTCACGCTATGGCGATGCTCCCCAGCCAGTCAGAATCTCCACAGTGCATTCCTGCACATGTGCCTTCCGTGTCACATCTTGGCCCATGGCACAGATGACATCGGTGAGCTCCACTATTGGCTCTGTGTGTCTCTGCTGTGCCTCCAGCCTGTCGTGCTCCAGCTGTCACAGCTCCCCGTACTGTGTATCTGGTATGATGGTGGCGTGCATGCTGTTCAGCGGAGATGGGTCTGCAGGACTGACCCTCATCACTGCTTTCAATCTCCGCGTGTCCATCACCCTGCATGACACCTCCCTGACACGGCTCATGGCATCCATGTGCGCCCACTATGCTGCAGACATCGTGAACCAGTGCTTGTGGTGCTGGTTGCCCACTCTGTGGGCAAGTGCATGCATCTTCATCCACGTTGGCTGGCAGCACCTCTGCCACTGTGTCCCTGTCATTGCTCATGCCACCGAGAGTCGTGTCGTTGGCTGACTCCTACTGCCCATCCCCCTCTGCCTGTGATGGACCTGGGGGGGGGGCCAGGTGGGGTTGGTTAGTGTACTGCAGCAGGTGCCGTGCCTTGCCTGTGTCCCCACTGTGTATCTCCCCATTCTCACCTGTGCTGCCATCATCCCTCACCTGTTCACGCCATGTGTTGGTGGCTGTGTGTAGCTGACATACTGCTGGCACACTTCCACTGGGCCTGGCATCCCTGGCATGTTCTGTTGGCACAACACAACACTATTAGTCCATACATTCAGGCGCTAATGCGTCTGGGCATGCGGTGTGTGTGCGTGTGTGTGTGCAATACTCATCGGCCAGTGTGTTCACCTCCGCCTCCCATGTATGTTGATGTGGTGAGGGTGTCTGCCACGATGCATTCCACAGGGGTCAGCTGGCTGTCAGGGGTGGGTGATCTGCCTCCTATGCACCTCTGTGCCTGGGCTCCCACTGCCACTTTCCACTTCATGGATGTTCTGAGGTCCCTCCATTTATGTTTAATTGCCATCAGGGTTTGGGAACCTGGTCCTACAGCATTCAGAGCTGCCTGGATCTTTAGCCATAGCCGTGCCTTTACCTCGGCTGGGGTTGATGGTGCCAGCTCACCATATAGCCGTGCATGGTTGGTGCTTGTCTCCCTCACCACGGCCACCACCTGTGCCCCTGTGAAGTTTAATGAGTGGCAGCGTACGGTGCCACTGCCGCACCTGCCCTGCCATCTGCCACTCATTTTTGGGTGCTGCCTGGCTGTGCATGCCCATCTCCGCAGGTGTCCTGGGTTCCGCCATCCTCTCTTCGCATGCACTGCGGTCCACATTCACCTCTGTGTCTGTGCAGTGGGCGGTGTTTTTGCCCAATTATGGTCAAGTCAGGGGCGGGGACATATTGCTGGGGATGGCCGCTGCTGCCTATGTGCTGTGCTCTGTGCTGTCCATGGATCCACCCACTGCCACTGCGCTGTGCGTGATTTGCTTTGTGCATACCGTGTTGTACCCTGATCCAGTGCACCATGCAACTACACACCATGTATACGTCACGTTTATGTGCATTTTGCACTCATTCGTGCATAAGGCCCAATGTGGTGTGTGTATGTGTGTGTGTGTGTGTTTATGAGAGAGACCAGTGTGTGCCCAGCCCATGGCTTGCCTATACAAATACATGATTCAGTTTATACTGACTATACTGAAATAAAGAGGCAGAGTACAGCTTAACAGTGAAGTATAGACCACATTTCTAGTAGTAATATAAACATAAATACATAGAAACTGTCAGCAGATAAAGATCCATCATCCCCCTCTAGTCTGCCCAAGTCTGCCTGGTTATGGTACTTTGCCCCAGTCAATCCTCACATCTTCTTCTCCTCCCTCCCTCCCCAAAGTGCCCCCCGAGATGCACTTTTCCCATGTGCAGGTCCCTCCTTCTTTTGAACCCCCTACTGTCTCAGTGCAGGACCTCAATCTAAACATGTGTTCTAGTCTGTCACCATTCTTTTCATAAAAAGTACTTCCTGACATTCTTGTCCCCCCTACTAATTTCATGGCCAGGGGAGGGACTATCAGCTGGGAGGGGTACATCTGGGTAGTACAGTGGAGGAAAAGGACCTATGGGTACTTAAAACAGGGAGCATGAACAACTTTGCTCAGTGTAGGAAGGCGGCATCAAAGGCCAACAAGATGCTGGGGTGCATAGCGAGGGGAATCTCCTCCAGAAGTAGGGAGATAATCCTCCCCCTGTACAGGTCACTGGTCAGGCCACACCTGGAGTACTGTGTGCAGTTCTGGTGCCCATACCTGAAGATGGATGTCAGATTGTTGGAGGGGTGCAGTGTAGAGCAACAAAGATTATCCAGGGATTGGAGGGCAAAGCCCTTCGAGGAAAGACTGAGCGAGCTAGGTATGTATTCCTTGGAGGAGAGGAGGGATGGGGGGACATGATTGAGACCTTTAAGTACTTGAAAGGGATAAACAAGACTCGAACAGAGGGGATCTTCCAGTTAAGAGGAGGAAGGGTCACAAGAGGGCACAGTCTCAGACTGGAGGGGGGAAGACTCAGGAGGGAGGTAAGGAGACAGTTCTTCATGGAAAGGTGGTGGGCAAGTTGAACACTCTACCACAGCAGGTTGTGACCTGTAAGATAGTGGGCAGTTTCAAGAGAGGATGGGACAGAGTGAGGGGGAGGGTAACTCTAAAGAGGAGAAGAGTGGGAGGGGCATCTGCAAAATGAGGGGCTAGCTGCACAATCGAACAGACTCAACAGACCGTGAGGCCTATTTCTATTGGCATTTTCGTATGTTCATATGTTCATATTTCTTTTGATACCTGTGTTGCCACTCATCTCATTGTGAACAACTCACTGCTGTCCATCTTGTTTATCTTGTACTTGAGATACTTGAATGTCTCAATCATGTTTCCCATCTTTCTCCTGTCACTTAACATGTGTCGATTGAGACCCCCCCCCCAAAATGTTCATCATAAGACCTCCTTTGTTGCCCTATAAACATTTTGGTGCCCTTCTGTGCTCAACCTCCAGCATTTCCTTGTCCTTTCTAGAGTGTGGGCTACAAAACTGCACACACTACTCTAGGTGCAGTCGAATCAGGGATCTAAACAGGAACAGTATTATCCCCCTTTTTTCTGCTAGTGATCCTCCCCATATCCCAGCATCCAAATTTGCCTTTATCACAACTCTCATTGCACTGAACCAAAGCTGCTCAGCTGTTCATTATTATACTTTTAGTCCTCCAGTTCTCCACCACACCCCATTCGTCCAGTACTGCATTCTTAGGTTCTGGACCCTATGTGCATTACTTTGCAATTTTTTTTATTTAAATTTCAGCTGCCATACCTTCAACCACCTCAGCAGTCTTTCCATAGCCTTCTTCATTGCCCTTATTCCCACCTCGGTTTCCATTCTACCAAAGATATTGGTGTTGTTTGCCAAAAGGCAACTCTTACCCTGAGCCTCCACCCCTATATCACATATAACAAGCATTTGTCAATGCTGAATGTTGCTTGCTTATATGTGCTGTTTAGGTATTTTGAAGTGATGGTACCATGCCTTAGAACTGTCATGTGCCCCCCCTTCCCAGACATCCACTGTGTCTTTCTGTTCAATATTCACAGAAGAGGGGGCGGAGCAAGGGCCACAGCAGTACAGCAGTTGTCAAGGCAGTGAAGAGGTGGACAATAGTCCATCCACAGGCAAAAGAATCCTGCAGGAGTTGACTAAACTGAAGGTGGACAAAGCGATGGGACCAGATGGCATACACACAAGGATATTAAGAGAACTGTGAAGGGAGATAGCAGTACCTCTGGCAGCAATGTTCACTGAGTCATTCAACACAAGGGTGGTACCACAGAATTGCAAGAGGGCACATGTGATCCCTCTACACAAATCCAGCAGCAGGGAGGAGGCGGGGAACTATAGGCCGGTCAGCCTCACCTTAGTAGTGGGGAAGATCATGGAGACATTGCTTAAAGAAAGGATAGTGGGGCATCTAGAAGCCATCAGAGCCCAGGACCATAGGCAACATGGATTCACAGTGGGGAGGTCATGTCAGACAAATTTGGTTGATCTCTTTGACTGGGTGACAAAGGAAGTAAATCAGGATGGGGCAGTAGACAACGCTTACCTTGATTTCAGCAAAGCCTTTAACACCATCCCACAAAGGAGGCTGATAAAACAGCTGGGTAGGCTGGGCATGGGGAAGAGGGTGGTAAACTGGGTTAGAAACTGGCTAACAGACAGGAGGCAGAGAGTGGTGGTAAATGGGGTGCAGTCTGGGGAGAGGGGGTGACCAGTGGGGTGCCGCAGGGATCAGTCCTGGGGCCAGTCCTGTTCAATGTCTTCATTAGTGGCATTGCAGAAAGGCTGAAGGGGAAAGGTCTGCCTGTTTGCAGATGACACCAAGAGCTGTACCACAGTGGATACCTCAGAGGGGGTGGAGAAAATGAGGAGGGACCTGGGAAAGCTTGAAAAATGGTCTGAGGACTGGCAACTGAAGTTTAATTCAAAAAAGTGCAAAACTGTGCACCTGGGACACAGAAATCCTGGGGAAAGCTACAGGATTGGGGGGGGGGGGTTTGCTGACAGTCACAAAGAAGGAACGGGACCTGGTGGTTCTTGTTTCAGATGGCCTGGAAATGTCAAAGCGCTAAGGCAGCTGGGGGGCTAGTGACATGCTGGGGTGCAATAGGCAGGGATATCACCAGCATAAGGAGGGAGGTAGTGATGCCATTATATAAAACCATGGTCAGGCTTCATATGGAGTAGTGTGTGCAGTTCTGAAGGTCGCACCTTTGTAAGGATATTAACCAGCTGGAGATGGTCCAGAGAAGGGTGAATGAGATGGTACAGAGCTTGCAACACAAGACTTATGACAAGAAATTAAAGGACCTCAATATGTACTCACTGGAAGAGAGGAGGGAAAGAGGGGATATGATAGAAACATTCAAGTACCTCAAGGGTATAAATATAACTACTGAGAAGTAGGAGACAGCTGCTATAGACACATGTGCCAGCGTCTGTGTGATATTCTTTTGTTCTTATAAATCTGTAATCTCCAGTATTTCAGTAAGCACATGACCACACTGCCCTCTTTAGCCAATTTTATGCTGGTTGATGCCTGGTGTCAGATGGCAGACAGAGGGCTCACCAGATTGTGTTGCCATTTGAAAAACTTCATAGAGTGTTCTTTTACTGGTAAGCATTTTGGAAAGCTGGTGAAGGTCTCACAATTTTTATTATGATTTTATCTCCTTATGTCTGTCCCCTTTGGTCCCCCCATCCCCACACCCCAACAGTCATCAGTGGTCACAGCTGCAGCCTTCTTCTTGCCAAGATGGTGGGTGAGCAGCTGCCTTCACAGTCTGGTAAGTCTGATGTCTTTCAGTGCCATTTATTGGTCATCTTCCAACACAGGCGAGGTGCTGCCAGCCCAAAACTAACTCAAGACAAGCAGCTTTCAAAGTGGGGAAGAAATGGAGTGAGCAAGAATGAAGCACTCATTCAGATGCGGTGTCTATTTTAAGATCAGCATACCAGTGTGGACACTGCAAATAGAAACCCAGATCTTTAAGCAGCTTTATGAAGAGTAAAGGCTTTTCGAAACACTGGAGTTCTGTTTATTGTACTGTAAGTGGGCTGCATCTAATTTGGTAATTTACTGTACCTTACATCTGGATTCATGGTAGGCCCAACTTTAAATAAATACTGCACCTGAATGAACACATGATGACATACAAACGTAGAATCTGTCAGCAGAAAATACCACTCAGCCCATTCAGTCTGCCCAAGTGTTCTCTACCCACTTGTAACTCCTGCCTGTATATGTTACTGTATGTCTTATTCTGCCTGCATCCATCAGGACCGCCTTGTGAATGAGCTTGCTCAATGGATTTTTCCTGCAATGAACTTGAACCTACTCCACCTCCATAGCCCTATTGATCTCCATTGACTCCCTCCTTCCCCTACCATTTTAGCCTCCACCACTTCACCAGGCAGTCTGTTCAAGGTGTCTACCACCCTTTCAGTAAATAAATATTTCTTCACATCTATCCTGAACTCCCCCCCCAGCTTCATTGTATGTCCCTTGGTTTGGGTGCTCATCCTCATTTGAAGGAAACTCCCCAACTGTACTCCGTTTACCCCTGTGAGGTACTTTGTAGGTCTTGATCATGTCACCTCTCGCCCACCTCTTTTCCAGAGTGTACATGTTGAGATTCTTCAGCCTTTCCTTGTAGGGATTCCTGTGAAAATCCTGAACCATTTTAGTTGCCCTCCTCTGGAAAACCTCCACCTTATGTCCTTTCTGAAGTGTGGACTGTAAAACTGGACACAGTACTCCAGCTGGGGGTATACCAGGGAGTGATACAATGGCAGCACAACATCCCTCCTCCTCCTCCTACTGGAGATGCCACGCCTTATGCACCCCAGAATCCAATTTGCCCTGCCCATAGCCTTGTCACACTGTACTGCCACCTTGAGGTCCTCTGATACAATAACCTCAATGACCCTTTCACGTCTAGTGAGTATCAGTACCTCCCCCCATCCTATACCCAGCATCGGGGTTCCTATGCCCTAGGTACATGATTTTACACTTGTTGGCACTGAACCCCAACTAAGTAAGAAAATGGAATTGATTTGAATGAATTGCAGGCTTTTAAGCAACTTTTCGGGGAGTGTGTATGTGTGTGTGGTGGGGGGGCTCTGCTACTATAACTATTTGCTTTTGATTTTGGCCTCAAATCAGGTGCAGTCCTGTAAACAGATAAAACACGTTTAAGAAAGACTCATAAGAAATGTGATAAATTTGTACATTAGCCTGGGCTGAGCTTGCGGACAGGAGAGATGCAGCCTGTTCCTAATTAATGAGCTTCCCACTGGTCACCTGTGAGCCTCTTATGGGCTAGAGCTCACTACACAAGCATTTGTCAATGCCAAATGGTTGCTTGCTGGCATTAGCAGTGGAAGTGCAGGAGTCAGACAGATGGGGCCTGATTCTCAAAGCCCTGCGTCGAATGCAAGGTGCACCTTGCATCCATGACTGCCCTCCATGCGATTCACAAAGGTGGCCTGCATCGAGCACAGTCCACCTGCCTCAAACAGGGCTTGCACCTGCCCTGTGCCTTGTAATGCACTGCAGCACAGCGGTAGGGGGACTGCGGCTGATGCAAGCTGCATCCTGCAATTCACAGACATCACCCGGCAGGAGAAATTCTAAGCACCCTTAGACCAGCAAGGGCAGCCGTAAGGGGACTTAGACATTCTCCCCTTGGTGACATGCCTGTGTGCGGCACACCATGGGTGACGGTCCACCCACCATACACCCCTGAGTGTGGCCCCCATCCTAGTGGTCCATGGCACCTCACAGCTCCCTGATGCCACCTATGTACCATGTCGCATTCCCCATCCTGATGCTGCCCATACTGGCAGTGGCTCCCCATCCCCAATGCCCCCATCAGTGCTACCACAGCACCAACTTATGGTGGTACAGTGCCCACCCATGCCCCAGCAGGTGGTGCCCAAACCCCCCCCCCGTACACCAGTCCCAACTGCTCCCCGGCACCCGGCACATCCCACCACTCATCTCCTTGGCCAGGTGACAATCGCATCAAACATGATGGGGGGACAGCAGCCCACCAGGTTGGGTTCACATGCCCATTACCTAGTGAGACGGGGGTCCCGTGTTAGTCTCTGGTGGCCTGTGGTGGACCTGTGTGGTACGCCAGGGGTTTGCTGCAGGGTTCTGGTCAGCACAAGTGTGGGGACTTAGCCACTGGGACCCCTTCTGTACCTGAATCAGGTGCAGGGTCCCTGGCGCACCAGGCACTGGCGCAAGCTAGTGTTTGCTGCAGCCTGCGCCAGATGCAGGCCCCTATGAGAATTGGGCCCATGCAGTATAGGAATGGCAGTGAAGTATTGAACTGACACCAACCCCACCCCCACCCTGCAGAGATGGACAAGCATTGGGCTGTGCCTTTGGGTCGTCGCCCATAACGGTCACAACATTTCACCTCACCCTACCCTGCAGACACTGATAAGTGTCAAGGTGTGCCTTGGGTGTTCGGGCTTTACTCATCTCATTCCATCAGGAAATATGCTGAAATGGGTGCAGTATAGGAGAATGCGATGAACTCTGGGGCCAAAGAGTCCAAGGCGCACCTCGATGCCTGTCACTGGCTGCAGGGTGTGGGTGGGGGTGGAATGGCATGAGCATTACTGTCGACAATCCCAAGTCACATCCCTGACACCTGTCAGTCCCTACAGGGTAGGGTGTTACGGTCGAAAACCCTATCACCCTGGCCATTTCTTGGTATTTTTACTCCAAGTTTTCAACATGGGCTTTCTGTGATCCCACCACATGAACAGTGACACTATCAATTTGTTAGACAAAAGGTGATTTTGCACAGTGACTGTGCCATTTGGTGCCACAGGTGCGAAAACACATTTTGAACAGGATGTGAAAAATGACAGCTGTACTGTTCATGAGGAGGTGTAAAAAATGGCAATGTTGAAAATCTGGAATGAAAATATAAAAAAACTGGTGAAGTCATGAGTGTGCGTAGAAACTGCGCAACGCACACCAGTAATGTAATTAGTTTTGGGATTTTTTCACAGCAGATTTTCAACATAGCCAACCTCCGCTCATGAACAGTGTCACGGTGAATTTCTTAATCTATCCCAAACACTGATTTCCCACAGTGACCGTGATATTCTGTGCTGAAAGTGAGAAAACTCATTACGGCCAGGGTGTGAAAAATGACAGCTGTACTGTTCATAAGGAGGTGTGGAAAAATGGCAATGTTGAAAATCTGGACTGAAAAGATAACAAATTTGTGAACTTACGAGGGTGCGTGGAAACTGCATGATGCATGTTCGTAACACAGTCATTTTTTAGACTTTTGTCACCAAATTTTCAACATTGCCAGTTTAAGATCTCTGTTCATTAACAGTGTCACTGTAATTTTCTTAATCTGTCCCGAACATTGATGTTGCACACCAACCACGCAACTGTGCACTACATGTGCGAAAACACATTTTGGGTGATATGTGAAAAATGACAGTTGTATTGTTCATAAGGAAGTGTGGTAAAATGGCAATGCTGAAAATCTGGAGTGAAAATATTAAAAATGCTCGACGTTATGAGTGTGCGTAGGAACTGTGCAGTGCACACTCGTAGAACAGTAATTTTGGGGAATTTCTTCACCAAATTTTCAACATAAGGTTTTTGGGGGCCTACCTCATGAACAGTGTCACTGTGATATTTTTAATCTGTCCTGAACCTTGATTTCGTACACTGACCACACCACTGTGCGCTACATGTGCAAAAACACATTTCAGGTGAGCTGTGAAAAATGACAGCTGTACTGTTCATAAGAAGGCGT
This sequence comes from Neoceratodus forsteri, assembly GCA_016271365.2. NCBI lineage: Eukaryota > Metazoa > Chordata > Ceratodontiformes > Ceratodontidae > Neoceratodus > Neoceratodus forsteri. Next base: position 14,226,087 of record JADMNL010000027.1, read on the forward strand.
GGTAAAATGGCAATGATGAAAATCTGAAGTGAAAATATAAAAAATTCTGAAAGTTACAAGCATGCGTGGGAACTGCACAATGCATGCTTGTAAAACAGTCATTTTTGGGAATTTTTTCACTAAATTTTCAACATAGGGTTTTTGGGGACCTACCTCATGAACTGTGACACTGTCGTTTCGTTAATCGGTCCCAAAAGGTAGTGCCGCGCACTGACCGCGAAAACACCTTTCAGGACCGAATAACATAATGACAGTGACTGAGTTCTTGAAGTGGGTTCCCAAGAACCCCATGTTGACAATTTGGTGAAAAAATTCCCAAAAATGGCCGAGATATGCACCAAAGTGGAAAAAAAACACATTTATGCCATTATACAGCTTACCGGCATTTCTTCAGTTCGCAGTCGGCTTTGAAGAGTGCAGACATGTTCCCGGTCCACCGAAGATCATCGCGCCAGGCTTCAGAGGTAAATATGGGGTGGGGGTCTGTGGGGAGGTAGGGTTCGCAGAGGGTGGTCGCGGGTTGGGGAAGAGATCACCGGAATCAACAAGGGACCAGTTTCTAGTTTACAGGGTGTTTTTTTACAAAAAAAGTCATGGGAAGGTTTTCTTTTTTGCATGGAAATTTAATTTTAGCACACTGGGGTGGGCTCCAGTGTGCCACTTGAGCGTTTTGGGGGTGCTGTAGCCGACGGGATTGGGCACCCCTGGCCGGCACATACCGAGTGGGGGGGACGAGCCGAGGGGGATTGGGCACCCCTTTCAGCACACAAGAAATTGGGGGGGAGCATTATGCCGACAGGGAGTGGGCTCCCCATCTGCAAAATTACCAGGCAGGGGGCATGCCAACAGGGGGATTGGGCACCCCTGTTGGCACATACAAGTGCAGGGGGGTGGCAAGAGCTGAGGGGGATTGGGCATCTCCGGTTGGCTTTCTTTTTTTTTAATTTATTGAAATGTTTCATCAGGAAGGCACACTGAAGGCCAGGCGGTGGCTTTCCGTCGGCTTTGTGGGGACTGTGAGAGGCCGACGGAGAAGCTGTCGCCATGGCAACACAGCACAATGGAGCTGTTTAATTGGCTGCTACAGTCAGGGAGGCCCCGCCATACAAACAGCTGATTACATAGTGACAGGGCACTCCCTGATTGCAGCAGCTCAGTTGCTTTGATCTAGTGGCCTGCTCATTAACTGTCAGTGATCGACAGCATGCTCATCTATTGACCAAGGCAGAGACCAGCCCCTGAATGGGCTGCTTCCATTCAGCACAACACTGCCGCACCTCCACAACCTGCTTGTGAAGAAAACCTGACATAATGTGTTTCGCGCACATGCGTGCAAGCAACACAGTAAAGGTATAACATAGGTGTAGATGCAGAGCAGACAGTTTAACAACATAAACACATCCAGTTTATTTTCTTGTTACAGATAAACTAGTTCAACAATAATGACCAGACAGCCAATTCCTTTACATCCCTTCTCCTCAATCAATAAAGATGACTATGAAACTGAGCCAAGATTCATTTCAGTTCAGTTTGTTGCTGAAAAAGATGTTGACACTGGTAACAGCCTCACTGTGCTTGTATACTGAAAGTTGGTTCCTCCCCTAAAGGCTCATTTGCTGTTCCATATTCTTTGCCTTGTATAACTAATGTCTGTCTATTCTAGAGAAGTATGGATTGGCCTACCTTTGAGGCTTATTTTCTGTTCCACTTCCTCTGACTTGTGTGACTAATGTCAGTCTATACTAGTGTGACCTGGCCTCCCCCTTAGGGTAACTCACTATTGCACATCCTCTTTCTGTGTGACCAATGTCAGTGTAATACTGTGGCTTGTTCTCCCCTCAAGGCTTATTTACTGACCTCTTCCTCTGACTTCTTGTCAGTGAAAGACAAAGTACTTTCATTTCTTCTCATACTACTTTGAGGCTACCACCCCCTTAAGGCTCCCTTTCTCTCCCCCTCCACTAATATAAGTTAAGGGACCAATGGGGGCAGACCAGTGCTCCTTCACCTGACACTTCACTAGTAATTGCTCACCCTTCTACCATGCTCCAGTCCAAAGTTCTCCTCCTTTCTCACTTATCCCGAGAAAGAATTAATCTGAGGAAAGTGACGTGAAGTTCATTGCAGGAAGTCCTGAAAAAAGCACACCAAGCTACATGAAGACAAAGTTTACGGCCTCACACCAACTTCATCAACATTACTCAAAAATCTGCATAGCCTCAGCAAGAAGATGCAAGACATGACAAACAACCAGAGGAAATGAGGATAAATGGTGCATCTAATTAAAATATGTTAGTTGGATATAATTTGTGAAGAGACGCATCTCTGCAACGAAGGACATCCAATGCACTGAGCTCCAAGTAGAGCTGGATGAGAACCAAGTAGATAAGAAATGGAAATATCTGATATTGAAGGACAGGTCTGGAGAATTCACATTGGATTTACAGAATGTTTTTGTTCTGCCAAGCTACCCAGAGAAGTCTAGTAAGGACTTGAATTTTCAGTGGAATGTTTATCCAGACAACTCCGGCAGAAATAGAGAATAATCTACTGAAAATATTCAACAATTTACAAAATCCCTTAGACAGTTGAGCCTAAAGGATATATGGAGAGCCCAGTATGGGATGGAAAGAAGAAGATTACATTGTTGTCTCAAATCCACATCTCATACTATGACAATAGATTATCTTTTTCCTTTTTTATTTAGTTTTGTTCCCATTTTTTTATTCCACAAATATCCTTTCACCTTTCTGAACAGCATCTTCCTTCCCTTAGATACTCACCTCTTCCTCAGCAGCTGGCTGTATTTGATTTCATCACCTCTGTTTGGCACCTTAAAGTCCCCCACAGCATACCATTGTCATGGAGCTCCCATAGGTGGCACAGAATACCAGATTACAAACAAGGGTATTTTGAGGCAGTTAGGGAAGTGTGCTAATGTGTGGCCTATATATGTCATGATATCAAACTTATGGAGGATATTGCAGTGTACCTCTATTGTGCATGTCAATGTTCCACATCATCATGAGGAGGGGGCTTTCTTTTGGCAAGGAACATGATGAAGTGATCCTGCCCCTGTATAGGTCCCTGGTGGGGCCACATCTGAAGTACTGTGTGCAGTTTTGGAGTCCTCCCACCTCAAAAAGACAGTAACCACTTAGAAACAGTGCAGAGAAGGGTTACCCAAATGGTACAGTGGGCTGCAGGGAAAGTCATATGAGGAACAGCCGGGCAGCCTAAACAGGTACTTGCTTCAGGCGAGAAGGAAGAGAGGGGATATGATTAAAACTTTCAAATATCCTAAAGGGGTCAACAGAGTGGACTGGAATGCACTTTTCAGGCACATCGAGGGGTCATGCATCAGGAGTCATGAGTACAAACCAGTAGGGGGTACATTTAGGAGGGACACAAGGAAATATTTATTTATTGAGAGGATGGTGGATGACTGGAATCACCTACCAAACGATGTGATAAGGCCAAAGACAGCCCATAGGTTTAAGGTGAGATGGGGTAGAGTAATATGGCTAGTAACTATAGGACCCAAGCAGGGGTGTGGGGATGAGGTTGTGGGGCAGACCAAGCTCACAGTGGGGAGCTTGTTGCAAGGCCACACAGCGGTTGGCTGGAGTGGTTCATAAGCATAACCAGAACTTACTCAATGCACTCACAGTCCTTTTCTGGTTGTATAGTTCTAGGTTTACGTCATGTCGCTACGTTTATGTTGTACCACTGCATTTCAAACATAACTTAGTTTTAGCTGTTGTTGAATTGTCATTGTTTCGTGATCTTCTTTCCCTTTTTTTGTATTACCTTACTGCTTATCATGGATTGTCAAACTGTATTTTATGTATCAATTGTTTTGTTTGTCCAAAACTGGACACTTGTGAAAATGAGCAACTTTTGTTCACATGCCTTTCCAGTATAATAAATAAACTGAACTGAAACTGTTTCTATGAAAGAAACTGCTCTATGTGGCCCCAATCCCATTGGGTCACCAGTGATCCATGGTTCATCAGCAGTCGCCATAAACCTTCCCCAAAGTATCTGCATGTTACCAAGGATCAGTGCTCAGCCTTTGCTTGCCTGACTAGGATCCTTGGACTTCAAGTACAAACCTGGGTCCTCTATATGACAAGCAGATGGCCCAGGATGCATCCGGAAGTGAGCTGTTACCAGCTCAGTATGTCTCCCTGCTACAACTCTTCAAATAAATACATAAATAAATAAGAAGGTCTTGAAACTAATCCACTGAGAAAGCCTGGATTATTTCTTATTGACATAGACAAGTTATCACAGAGCTGCGGTTCACACACTGCTAGTACTGGAGTTTGAGAACATGCCTCATCTTTTGAAATTCAAATGAGGAAATAAAAAAAAAATGAACAAATGAAGACAGACTCTTTATTAGTAAATAACTTGTCTCCACATTAAATTTAGAGATGTAGGTCAGAATAAATTGCGAAAATGAAATTTCAGCAATGACGCTTTGGGAGACTTAAAAAACTGAAAGAGAAAGGATTTCATATGTATCTTTGTAAGAAAAAGAAGACATTTCTTCATACTTACCATAATTTCCTTTTCTGTTAGCTCCAACATTGTTGATGGGATTCATTACTGATGGGTTATGTGCACTCCTACTAGGTGAAATGGTACAGTCCAAGGCTGTAATCAGGATAGAATCCTGGGCACCCGAACATTCCAGACAGCAGCAACTCTCCAATCACTATTGTCCACACAGTGCCTCTGAATATGGAAAAATATATCCATGTAGATGATACTGCTAGTCTTAACATGAAAGCACACAAATCAGCTGTCTACATAGACAGGACTTTAGCCAGAATAAAATATAGCAAACATTTGCCTAACTCATCAGATGGCAGAGGTAAGGGATCAAGGCTCGTCTTCCAATTCTCTAATGTCTTGGAAGGTCCTACAGCACTGAGTCAACTAGAACAGACTTGTCATAGGAATTAATGTAAACAGATAACACTGGGAAAAAGAATGCAGTGTAGGCACTCACCGGCAACAAAGGAGGCACCATTAGTTATCATCAAATTCGAAACTGTTAAATCTGCCTGCTAGTAATCCACATTCTAATGCAGAATTGCTCTTTTTTTTCTTTTTTGCTCATCTACATAAATACAAGGGCAGCAGGTAAACTACAGAGGGATGTCCAAACAGACTTACAGTCAGAGGTCACAGCAAAATAACGAACATCCCTTAGTGTTGGCATACCGGAGGATAATGTTGGAGCTAACAGAAATGGAAATTACGGTAAGTATGGAGACATTTCTTTTTTCTGTAGCACTCTGCATTGTCAGTGGGATTCGTTGTTGATGGGATCTAAGAAGCAGTACCCATGAAAAAATGGGTGGGGGGGAATATTGTCCTATACGTACCTGCCGCACAAATAAGAGGTTACGTAGACAATGGCACGGGAGAGAATACAAGATACAAAAAATATTTCAAAATCAATAAATGGATATTTATTTATTTGCTTTTGTTAACCAGTTAAGCACACTAGACAGCCAAGTACCTATTTTCAGGTGCGACCCGGGAGGATACAAGGTACTCACAAAGCATCAAGCAGAGACAGGGTAACATACAAGACCATCCGGCATAACAAGTAGATATGTAGATAACAGCATGTGGGATTTCAGGCATAACAGGTTGATTGGAAGATAGCAACAAAATACATGACATATAGCTAGGCAGAGCAACAACAATATACAGACACTATCCACAAGGCTAATGATATGGGTTAAGCCACAGGGGACCCCACTCAGGGACAATTAGGCAGGGAAAAAGGGCCCAGAGCAATACACAGACTGCCAGCACAATTAACAATACAGGCCTCAGTTAAATAACAAAAAAATGCAATCCGTATTTCTTATATGAAATTATAAAATGGATAGCAAAATCCCAAAAGTTGACTGGTTTAAAGGCTGTTCCAGTAATGATTTAATATCAACACAACATCCTGGTGAGGATCTAGTCTAAAGAAAACCCTACGTAAAAAGTATTTTTTAAAGTTTACATTTCTTTTAATTGCACAGGATCCATCTTGTAACCACAATAAGGCACTCTGGTGTGTGTGTGTTATGCTGGTTAACATCACTTCCTGGCTGTTTGGAAGCACGTGGCCATGCTTTGTACGTAACAATATCCCCAAAGTGTGATGTTATCAGAGCATAACAAACACCATGCTGTATCGTATTGCTTAAATAGGAACTACGGAGCAGGCGGTGAAGCTGAGTTTATTCAGAAACTATCAAGTCCTCTGCCCAAGTGGGATCCATTCAAGACTTTTAAAGGAAACGGTGTGGTGTTAAAATAATGGACATCTTTATATGCTTTCATAGATCATTATAAATTGTTGTTTTACCAAAGGATTGGAATGAAGCAAATTCCATACCAATAATTTTCAAGAGCTTGACAGAGGATCCAGGAATCTGCCACTAGTCAACTTCACAGGAACTGAAACCTAACCTGCAAATAAAATAATAAAAAAAATGAAAGAAGGCCTTTGATACAGTGCCAAACTGAGAGAGAGGGGTTATCTTCAAAGTTAGCGAATGTACTTTAGAAGAGTCATTCTGAATTAAATTAAAAATGCCAACATTACTGTATGACTTATAGTTGTTATTATGAACTGAGGATCGTAAATAGAGGAATCTGACTGGCCAAGAGCTCTTTGAAGCTGTGATGATATCGGGCTACATCATCATGGCTTCAAAAAAGTTCCGGCACCACCAGCCTCTTTGCTCTCTACTGTCTGAGAACTATTTTTTCAAAATATACTCCTACACCACCCAAAAGCTCATTCATAAAATGTTTTGAAACCTGTTTGAAGTTTTATAAATAAAAAAAATAAAACAAACTTGGTTCATAATAGCAATAAGTCACTCCAGGGCATGGTATATCATGCAATATCGTCACTTCTCGGGTGGTTAGAAACACAGAAACATAGACTTTGATGGCAGATAAGGACCACTTGGCCCACCCAGTCTGCCATTTCCCTACCTACTGGATAAGCTGCAGATTTTAGTTAACCAACAGCCTACTTCCTGCGACCTCCCACTACAATTGCCTTATGTCTGTCCCATGCATGTTTGAATTCCCCACTGTTTTAGACCCAACAGCCTCCCCAGGAAGGCAGTTCCATGCATCCACCACTCTCAGGCTGGCTAACTTGATTATTAATCTCTTGTGCCGGACTGTGTCAAATGCCTGCGACTTCGTGCCCAACCACCCGAGGCGTGATGATATCCCATAATATACCACACCCTGTCATGCCTTATTGCTTAATTATGAACTGGGGATCGTAAATGGACATCGCTGATTGGCCGAGATGTTTCTGAAGCCGTGATGATATCGAGCTACATCATCACGGCTTTAAAAACCTCCGGCCACCAGCCTCCTCACCTGCAGCACCATCCATTTATTTATTTATTTAAATTTTGGTAACCGGGTAAGCCCACTGAGACCAGAGATCCCTTTTTCAGGGGTGACCTGGAATTAGATACAGTAGATTACATACATAGGTATCAATATACAGTATGTACAGCTGATACATACAGGGAATTGGTATCAAACGCTTAACATAGAGACGGCAGGCTTCACAAAGCTCACAAAGTGTTAGACAGGTGCACAGTACATTTAACAATTTTGCATAGGAGATTCATGGGAGAAATAGAAGTGGCAAAATGAGTGACAGCATGACAACAGGCCCGGGCAGGGGGCCAGTGATTACAACCACAGAGACTAAGTTCCAGAAGGCACACTTTGAGTCCTGACTTAAACCCTAGGAGAGTAGGCTTGTCCACCAGACTTGCTGGGAGGATGTTCCATAAGTATGGAGCGGCATACTGAAAGGAGCGCTTACCTTGGTTGGTGTGAACACGAAGGATGTCAAGGGGACAACTTGCCAAGGAACGCAAGGTATGGCACTGTACTTTTGGAGTGAGCAGCCTACTCAGACGGGGAGGAGGGCCGAAGGAGGTGAATTTAAAGGCCAAAGAAACAGAGGAATAGGCCAACTTGTGCCTTAAGATGGGCCAGTTTAGGTCCGCAAGGACCTTGCAGTGATGCCACCTGGGGGAGGAGTTTGTTGCGAAGCGTGCCACCCTGTGGTAGAGCACGGAGAGTTTGCTGAGCTCCTTCTCCCGGAGGAACTGTAGCAGGGGGGCACCATATAGGATGGAAGGGAGAAGGTTGCAGTTGGCTATGGCGCATCACGCCTCGCCAGAAAGAGAGTTACCCAGCCGGTAGAGGAGTCCAAGTCTCTGGTGTATGGGTCTGGTTAAGGAGTCGATGGGGGGTTTGTAGGATAGCTCCTGGTCAAGGAGGATCCCAAGGTACTTGATCCTGTCTATGACCTCAGCTCTCTTCCCTCGGGCTGTGTTGAGCTGGAGTAGTTCGCATCTGTCAGTGCCCAAATATCTGGTCCCAAACAGAACAGCCTTAGTTTTTTTCTTTGTTCAGCACAAGAGAATTGGAGGTGAACCAGGCCTCAAGAGCAGAGAGACTGGCCTGCAGTTTGGCAGAGATGACACTGGGTAGCGGGTCACTGCAGTAGACAACAGTGTCATCCGCATATAGGATGAGGTTGCTCAGCCCGCAGACCCCCTCAATGTCATTGAGAAAAAGGGAGAATAGCAGGGGACCCAGGATCGAGCCCTGGGATACCCCAGAGACCACAGGTCTGGAGCTAGATTGTGTTCCTCTCCAACAGACTTTTTGGGTTCTATTGATCAGGTAGCTCTCGAACCAGAAAAGTGAGTGCACATTCAGTCCTAGTTGGTGGAGTTTGGAAAGGAGAAATCTGTGGCAGACCAGGTCAAAGGCCTTGGACAGGTCAATGAATAGAGCCCCCGTCAAGGAGCCCTGGTCCATGGCCTTGAGGATGTCGGATGTAAGCCGGATAAGGGCAGTGTCGGTGCCATGATCTTTCCTGAAGCCATGTTGTACATCAGCAAAACTCTGCTCTGCCAGTATTTCCACCTCACACCAAACTGTACAAAGGCACAACCGTTGATGGAGCCATGCTCCAGAAATCAAACTAAATGCCATCCCTCCTACAACCTCTGCAACTGCCAGTACTATCTTACAAAGCCTGCCGTACATTTTCTTACCTCAGCCAAACTCTTGAGGAATAAGATGTTGACCGAGTGAGTAGTGTCATTTCCACAGCATCACTAGTGCATGACTGCCGTGTTACAAAAAAAAAAAAAAAAAAGAGAAAATCACAATTATGGCACCGACAAGCTCTACCTAACTACCAAAAAGAAACCGCAAATTAAACACATATTCACTCTGTCCCAGACTATGCAGCATGAACACGTGAAACCCACAGAGAACATACTTGAGAGGAGCAGTCTTACCAAAGTGACACAGTGTTAGTTATAACAGCGCCACCTGCTGTGCAAACCCTTCAGGACTATTTTGTGAAAACATACTCTTCCAACATGCTAAAAGAAGCAATTTCACAAGGTTTTAAAGGTTTTTTTTTTTTTATTGAACAAAAAAATTTTCATCCAGTTCATAATAGCAATAAGTCACTCCAGGGTGTGGTATATCATGGGATATCATCACTTCTCAGACAGTTGGACACACTCGGCCTCGTGCCCAACCACCCGAGGTGTGATGATATCCCATAATATACCACACCCTGTCGTGCCTTATTGCTTAACTGAGTAACAGATTTTATTGTTCGGCAAGTATTACAATACATTTAAAAGACAAGCACTCCGTACAAACATAAAATAAATGTTAGCAATTTGTACAATGAATCAATTTACATACGTTCATATCCTGTTCAGTTTGTCAGAATAATGAATCATTTAATTCACGTGTTCCTATATTCCTATATTGATTTTACATATCCAAACAATATAAGGTAAAAACATGCTTACTAAAAATAGATAGTCCTCTAAAAGAGAAACACTGCATTTGGAGGAGGTACAGTGTGCATTTTTGTTAAAAATGCTGCAAAATCAGAAAAAAAACACTGAGTTCCCTGAAGGGCAGCCAGATATGTTAACCATTAACAGCTTCAAACAATAAGCCATCCAGTACCCTCCCTGGAAATCAAATCAAGCCAGTAAGCATGAGTGCTATTTAGGAAACAGTGTCAATTCGCAGCGGTACTATGTCATAAACAAAATTATCTGTGGACTTGGTCACTAAACCCATGTTAGGTCACACTGTGGGGGGCTTCTCAAGCTTCAGATGGAGTTTGAGGGCCCTTGGGTCATAGTAAACAAGGGGGCTGAAGCATGACAAGCAATGTAGTGCCACTGTCAAGAGGGCCAGCAGAATGCTGGGGTTGCTCAGATTCACAGCTATGCCAATGACATTAAAGGACCCCTGGCAAGATAATGTGTGGGGCCCTACCTTCCCACCAATAAGCATAAAGTGACCATTAGCGCATATAAAATATTTGTTGCATCAGTTATTTTGTAGCAGTCCTGCTCAGCATCCACAGTTTGTCCATGCTGCCCTCCTCCCCACCCCCTTTCTGGCACCACGATTAAGACATTGAACAATGTAATTTGTCCCTACTCCTCCTGGTGATGCTGACACTAAAATCAGATGTTTTGAGAAATAGGTCCTATTGTCTTTTTATGTTGATTGCGCGCAGTGCATGAAACATATTGGGAAAGCATTCTCAGAAGCAGGTTGTGGAGGCGCGGTACTGTTGTGGCTAATGCCCCCACAGCCTGCAAAGGCTTGTCCCGCTTCCCCCAATGCCGTGTCACTTTGCTGCTGACACTAGTTTGGAACGTTTGCACCAACTTGAGACAAATCAGCCGCTGCAATCAGGGGGCTCATTGCAGCGTGTTATCTGGCTGCAGTGAGGAGCAACCCGTTGCAGGATGGGATCTTCACAAACACATAAACCCCCACCATGTTTACATGCGACAGGGACCCCAATCCCCGCCAGCTTCAGTGCCCCATGTTTCTTGTCGACGGGGAGCCTACTCCCATCGGCATTAGGTAAACCCCTCCCGCTTTTATTGTCTGCCAATGGGGTGCCCAATCCTGGCTGCATAATGATACCCCTTTGTGTCAATGGGGTACCAATCCCACGCTGTTACTGCTGCACCCCAAAAAGAAAGCCTTCTGGTGACATGCTGGGAGCTCACCCAGCATGCCACATGCCTCTGTAAAGTAAAAATGGTCCTGTGGACGCTTTTTTTTTTTCCTGTAAAAGGAAACTGTCCTCGGCTTCCTTGCCCCCAACCAACAGCCCACGCCCATCCACTGTGCACTCTGCTTCCCCACACCCCCCTTCACCCCATACTTACCTCCGGAGTCTGGCACGAAAATCTTCGGTGGACCGAGAACACGTCTGCACTCTTCAAAGCCGACCGCTAACTGAAGAAATGCCGGTAAGCTGTATAATGGTAGAAATAGGGTTTTTTCAACTTTAATGCATATCTCAGTCATTTTTTGGAATTTTGGCACCAAATTTTCAGCATTGGGGTTTTTGGGACCCTCCTCATGAATTCTCGAACTGTCATGGCATTAATCGCACCCGGAAGGTGATTTCACGGTCACTGTGCCGATTAATGAAAAAACAGTGCCAGTGTTCATAAGGTGGGCTCTCAAAAAGCCTATGTTGCAAATTTGGTGGAAAAAAAAACAAAAAATGTTTTATGAGCCGCTGTTACGCAGTTGCTTCGCATCGCTCATAAATTCATGAATTTGCAATATTTTCACACCAGATTTTCAACACTGACATTTTTTCACACCTTCTTGTGAACAGTATAGCTGTCATTGTTCACATCCTGGCCAAAATATGTTTTCTCACTTCCGGCGCAGAATAGCGCAGTTGCTGTGGGAAATCCATGTCCAGGACAGATTAAGAAAATGACAGTGACACTGTTCATGAGTAGATATCCTAAAATGCCTATGTTGAAAATTTGGTAACGTTACTCCATAAAATGACTGTGTTACGAGCGTGTGTTGCGCAGTTTTCACGCACGCTCGTAACTTCGCAAATTTGTAATATTTTCACTCCAGATTTTCAACATTACCATTTTCCCACACCTACTTATGAACAGTACAGCTATCATTTTCCCATCCTGGCCGAAATGAATTTCTGCACTTCCGGCGCAGAATATGGCGGTCGCTGTGGGAAATCACTGTTCGGGACAGAGTAAGAAAATTACAGTGATACTGTTCATGAGCAGAGGTCTTAAAATGTCTATGTTGAAAATTTGGTGATGATAGCCCATCAAATGACTGTGTTACAAGTGTGCATCGCGCACTTTCCACACACCCTTGTAACTTCGCAGATTTGTAATATTGTCACGACAGATTTTCAACAGTGGCATTTTTTCACACCTCCTTATGAGCAGTATAGCTGTCATTTTTCACATCCTGACCGAAATGTGTTTTCACAGATCCGGCGCAGAATAACGCGGTCGCTGTGGGAAATCAGTGTTCGGGACACATTGAGACAATGACAGTGGCAGTGTTCATGAGCAGAGGTCCTAAAATCCCTATGTTGAAAATTTGGTGACGAAACTCCATAACATGACTGTGTTACAAGCGTGCTTTGAACTGTTTCCATGCACCCTTGTAACTTCGCAAATTTGTAATTTTTCGTGCCACATTTTCAACAGTGGCATTTTTTCACACCTCCTTATGAACAGTACAGCTGTCATTTTCCACATCCTGGCTAAAATATGTTTTTGCACTCCTGCCGGAGAATTGCATGGTCACTGTGGGAAATCAGTGTTTGGAACAGATTAAGATCGAGCGAGTGAGAGGGGGGAATGACCGAGCTCAACTGAGCTCTATCAGGACTGCTGCGGATTTGTTTGTGGGCAGAAAAAGGCCCCAATGCAAGAGGCCAGTATGAAAGGGCAGCCTGCAGCACTAGGAGAAACAGAACGAGAGCGCGAGTGAGGGAGGGGGAGTGCACAAACTCACCGGAGTGCTGTCAGGACTGCTGCAGATTTCTTTGTGGGCAGAAAAAGGCATCAATGCAGGCAGGGGCCTAGTACAAAAGGGCAGCCTGCAGCAGTGGGAGAAACAGCACGAGCTAGTGAGACAGGGGGACTGAGTGAGCTCAACGGAGCTCTATCAGGACTGCTGTGGATTTCTTTGTGGGCAGAAAAAGGCACCAATGCAGGCAGGAACCCTGTACAAAATGCCAGCTTGCAGTGCCAGGACAAACAGATGAGCGCGTGAGAGAGACTGAGTGACCTCAACGGAGCTCTGTCGGGACAGCTGCAGATTTCTTTGTGGACAGACAAAGGTGCCAATGCAGACAGGAGCCCCGTACAAAAGTGCAGCCTGCAGCGCCAAGAGAAACAGAACGAGCCAGTGATAGGTTGCAGTGAGCGACCTCAATGGAGCCCTACTGCACTGCTGTACTTTTGTGGGCAGAAAAAAGCAACGCAGGCAGGAGCCCAGTACAAAAGGGAAGCCTGCAGCGGCAGGAGACACAGAATGAGCGATTGAGGGAGGGGGAGTGAGTGAGCTCAACGGAGCTCTGTTGGGACTGCTGCAGATTTGTTTTTGGGCAGGAAAAGGCAGCAATGCATGCAGAGGCCCAGTACAAAATGTCAGCCTGCAGTGGCCAGAAAACCAGAATGAGCGAGTGAGAGAGGGGGAGTGAGCAACCTCAACGGACCTGTATTGTAATTGCTACAAATTTTTTTGTGGGCAGAAGAAAGCAGCAACGCAGGCAGGAGCCCAATAGAAAAGGGCAGCCTGCAGCGCCGGCAGAAACGGAATGAACGAGTGAGAGAAGGGGAGTGAGCGAGCTCAACGGAGCTTTGTCGGGACTGCTGCAGATTTCTTTGTGGGCAGAAAAAGGCACCAACAGAGGCGGGAGCCCAGTACAAAAGGGCAGGCAGCAGCGTCAGGAGAAACAGAATGAATGAGTGACACAGGGGGAGTGAGCGACCAACGGAGCTCTGTCGAGACAGCTGTGGATTTCTTTTGCGCTGAAAAAGGTGCCAATGCAGGCAGGAGCCCAGTACGAAAGAGCAGCCTGCAGTGCTGGGAGAAACACAACGAGCAAGTGAGAGGGGGAGTGAGCGAGCTCAGTGGAGCTCTATCATGACTGCTGCAGATTTCTTTGTTGGCAGAAAAAGGCGGCAACGAGGCAGGAGCCCAGTATAAAGGCCAGCCTGCAGTGCCGGCAGAAATGGAATGAGTGAGTTAGAGAGGGGGAATGAGCGAGCTCAATGGAGCTCTATTGTGACCACTCGATTTCTTCTTGCAGAGAAAAGGCGGCACGCAGGCAGGAGCCCAGCACAAAAGGCCAGCCTGCAGCGCCGGCACAAACGGAACGTGTGAGTGAGAGAGAGGGAGTCAGCAGGCTCAACAGACCTGTGTCGGGACTGCTGCAGATTTCTTTGTGGGCCAAAAAAGCCACCAACACAGGCAGGAGCCCAGTACAACAGGGAAGCCTGCAGCGGCAGGAGAAACAGAATGAGCGAGTGAGAGAGGGGTAGTGAGCCACCTCAACGCAGCTCTGTCGGGACAGCTGCAGATTTCTTAGTGGGCAGAACAAGGTGCCAACACTGGCAGGAGCCCAGTACAACAGAGCAGCCTGCAGCACTGGGAGAAACAGACTGAGCGAGTGACAGAGGGGCAGTGAGCAAGCTCAACACACCAACGCAATCAACATTTGGCATTGACAAATGCTTGTTATTCTGTACTCCACCCCTTGAAACTGGAGCTGGAATCCAGACCGCAGCACAGAGCCTACTGCTGACAGACCATCTTTCAAATGGGTAAGTAATGTACAAAAAGAAAGTTACAAGGCTGTATCTGACAATAAAAAGTTTTCTTAATATTGACTGAGGCAGTGGCCCCACTGACAGTATAGGTCCTACTGCAATCACATCTCTTGCACCCTCAGTCACAGCCCTGCTCAAATTCCTCTCATAACTGGAAAGACCTAGTTGCTATGTATATCAGCAGAATGTGACATTCTTTTAAAAAGTTGTGAATTTAAATATTAACCCTTTAAGTATTTACATAGTTAATTGCCTTGTAGAACATATATTGCTACTTCTAAAATGGAAAAAAGTCTGATTTTGCGATGCTTTATAACTCTTATAGTGGGAAACAATGCATTATGATACACAAATTAGTTATGCAGATTTCTTTTTATCTCAGTGCATCATAGTCAGCAATGTCCTGAACTTTGTGTTGATGAAAGTTCATGAACTGAGTTGAAGAACAGTAGGTGAACTTCGATGGATGCTCATGAATGTTCATCAAAGTACATGCGTTGAAGAAACTGCTGAGGCAGTATAGTGCAGTGGGTTAAGGCTCTGAGCTGCAGATCTGGAGACCTGGGTTTGAATCCCACAGTCACCTAGGTGCCTACTGTGTGATCCTGAGCAAGTCACTTAACTTCCTTGTGCTCCCAGGTCGCATCTGGAAACAAGCTTCCGCTTAGTGTGCCACTCCTGGTTAAACAATGTCACCCCCCAAACTAATTTCTCCTAGGAATTATACCTCATCTCATAAACAATTCACAGAAGTTCACTCTTCACATCCCATCAGAATCTACCAACCCATCTATCCTGCTGTCAACATCTCCATGTCCATCCACACACCTCAGGCCATAAGCACACCCTAGCAATCCACACAACCCTCCCCAATTGTGAAGCTAATAAATAGAAACAACTTTAAGTGGAGGTAGGGATGAGTCACAGCTGAATCACGATTCAGGGAAAAGCTAAAATGCACCGCCAGAATCATACATCAAAAAAACAATGCAAACCTGCAGGTTAAGTTCATGATGGGGGTATGTTTTTCTTTATTTTGTGTAGCAGTACTTAACTGTGCAAAAAGTGCAATAACTCTGAGCCCGCCATCACCATTACTACTCTCTGCCTCTCTGCTTTTGCTGTAAGTTATAAGCACGATCACAGCAGAGTGAGAGAAGGTAGCAGCAGCCAATAAAAACAGTGCACTGTGGAGTTGTACAGCATCATGAAGATGAGTCACTCAGCTTACGTGGCAGAAGGCAGAAATGTTTATGGTAGTAACAGGAGAGTCTTATATTGGTGCTGCATTGTTTTTTGTTTTTTTTAAGGAGTCGGAATGGAGAGGTTTGATAAAATGAAGGGAGATATGCAATGAAAAAGGGAGAAGAGATGAAACAGAAGGGCTAAAGAGAAATGGGGCAAAGGAAAGACAGAAAAGAAAAAGGAGATGGAATATTGGCAGGGACAGTAGGAATCTAAAAGAGGGGAATGGAAAGGAAGGTGGGAGATGGAAACAAAGAGATTATGCTGGAAGCCAAGGGGGGGCTGGAAACAAAATGGGAGGAGCGAGACCCAGGAAATGAAGGGGAAATTAGCACTGGTGGGCATTGGAGTGAATCAGCAATTACCACTGGGGGCGGTGGGGATTCGGAAAAACGAGAAGTGACCTAGTAATTATCAACTAGGGCACATTGTGATAACCTGATATTTAGTAGGTACAGCCCTCAGTTGGTGCTGGCGGCCACTCTTGAGGCCAGTAAATTTGTAGACATGAGAACCATTGCACTAAATGGGCTTACAACATCAAACCTATGCTATAACCCATGCTAACTCACGCTGTAACCTATGCTATACACCATGCTATAAACTACACTATAAACCATGCAATAAACCATGTTATATATCATACTAAAACCCACTATATAAATCATGCTATCAACTATGCTATAATCCATGCTTCAAACCATACTATAAACCATTCTATGAACCATGCAATAACATGAAACTGATAAAATGTGCATAACTAGCAGACGTGCAGACAGATTTTATTCAGCCACTCTGAAATTCTCTAGAAAAATCCAAATCTGCAGACTTTTACCAATGACTTCCCTGAGCACGCTCTATACAGCGACTTACTACAACAGCCTCATGTCAACCAAGAATTGACCCAT
Source organism: Neoceratodus forsteri (assembly GCA_016271365.2). Taxonomy (NCBI): domain Eukaryota; kingdom Metazoa; phylum Chordata; order Ceratodontiformes; family Ceratodontidae; genus Neoceratodus; species Neoceratodus forsteri. The sequence continues at coordinate 14,243,005 of JADMNL010000027.1, forward strand.
GAGTGATTAAAAAAAGACGACATCAAGCCCCAAGAAGGGAGGCTGATATTGGCAGCCCAGAACAGCAGGCTAGACATTGGATTATTCACAAACTACATGGAAAAAAAAAAAACCAAAAGAAAAACACAAGTGAAGGTTCGGTATTATCGACTTTGACAAAGTTTATAATCTGGTGGCCAGCTGTGAGTTGTTTATGTCCATCTTGTAAATGAGCCTTGCTCAATGATGTTCGACTGAATAAATAAAGATTTGATTGATTGATTGATTGATTATGTCAGAAGAACTGCATTCAAAAAGACAGACCTACTGCTGGTGCAGTGGTGCTGAGGGTTGAGGCACTGGACGCCACACCTCATGCTGCACCGGCGACCCGGGTTCGGGAACGGACTCGGGTCGGTGGGGTCCAGCTGAGGAAGGGAGGATGGAGTGTCCCCACGGATGCTCTCCTCCCTCGGGGTGGGATGCCAGGGGTGCTGTGCAGTACCTGACATCCTAAGAGAGCCGGTGGATGCACCGACTCTTGAGGGGCACGGTGGCTTCGTATTCCAGAGCCAGGGAGGGTGGATACCGTTCAGCGCTTGAGAGGAGCGTGCATCAGCATGTCAACTCTCTGGACTCATGTCCTACGCGCCGGCGTCTCAGGGGAGTGGGCTACAGGGAGGAATGAACATAGCTTGGAGGAAAATGCCCTCCAGCCTCCCAGATGAAGTCCTCTGGAGACAGTCTCAACATCAGCTGACCAAGGGCAGACCCCATTGTGCAAGCTCGCTGCAGAGGAGGAGAGGTGAGGGGGAGATCTCTCCTCGCTCCACCCGGGGGAGGGGGTAATCCGGGCCATCTAATAGGTCCCAATAGCAGCGAGCGTGTGGCACTCTAGGGGCAGACCCAGATGGATGGAAGGGATGTGGGGGGTGTCACCCCTTGAGCATGGAAGGAGAGGTGGTTGAAGGGATGTAAGGTGTGGAAAAATAATAAGTAGAAAAAAAAAAAAAAAAGAAGACAGACCTACTGGAACTTTACAAACGTTATAACATCTCTGCAGCAGAAAAACAGTGGAACCCTAAACCCATCTGGATTACAGTGAATGAAAAACAAGTGAACCTGTGGGACTACACAGGGCCAGTTGTCAGTCAAGTGAAGGCAAGAGAAATGAATATTGCAAATACAAAAACAAAACTGAACAAAGTCTGCACTTCCCACCACAGAGAGGGACAGCAACCTCTGGAATTCTCAATCCCCCCCCCCGGCTGGACCCCAATGACTCAAGCTCGTTACCAGACCCGGATTGCAAGTATCATAAGCGGTAACACTAGGGCTGCACTGATACCTCGGCCAGCCCCACACTGAATGTAGATTGTTGTCTTGTTAAAGTTCAGGGGCTTCAGAAGTTGCTGTATCCGTACAGCTCACCCAAACATGTGCCTGTGAGTGTGTGCAATATTGTACATGGAGGGAACCCCACACGTGCTCCTTTCAGTGCTTGCAATATTTTATTTCGATGGCACCCCACACGTGTCTTTGAGTGTGTGCAATATCGTACATGGAGAGAACCCCACACACATAGCTGCATGTGCATGTAATATTGTATATGGAAGGCACCCGACACATATGCCTTTCAGTGCATGCAATAGTGTACATTGATGGCATCCCCACATGTGTCTTTGAGGGTGTGCTATAGTACACTGTACATGGATGGCACCCAACACATGTGCCTGTGACTCCGTGCAATATTGTACATGGATGACAACTAACACAAGTGCCTCCGAGCGCATGCAGTGTCGTACATAGATGGTCCCCCACACATGTGCCTTTGAGTAACATGCAATAGTGTACATGGATGGAACCCTACGAATGTGCCTGTGAGTGTGAGAAATACCATACATTGATGACACCCAACACATATGCCTGTGTGGATGTGCAACATTATACATGAATGACACACCACATATGTAACTGAGAGGGCGTACATAATTGTACATGCATAACACACAACCTGAGTGTCTGCATACATGACTGTACATGGATGATTCCCAACACATGCCTGAGAGCACATACATGATTATGCATGGGTGATATGCATGTCGCTGTGAGTAGGCACATGATTGTGCATGGAAGACATCCAAAACATGTGTTAACATACATGATTGCACATGGATGACACTCAACATGCATACCAGCCAGTGGCTGGAAGTGCATACGTTATTCTGCATGGGTGACACCCAAACACACGTGCCAGCAAGGGTGTACGTGATTGTACATCGATAACACCAAACACATGTACCTGGGAGTGTGTACACAATTGCATATGGATGACATCCAACACATTTGCTTTTGAATGCATATGTGACTGCACATAAATGAATCCCAGCACATGTGCCTGTGAGTATCCCACATGTGAACATGGGAGAGACACCCAAAACATGTGCCAGTATACTTTATTCATTGTCCCGTAAAATATCATAATTCAATTTCTTTGCCTTCTTTTTACTTCAGATTTCTCTTGTATTGATACATGCCAGCACATCAAGGTGATGAGCTGTAGTGCACCAGGCCAGACTCTGGCCTTTGGATGATTTCTACATCTACATACCAGAATTTACCCCAGGGGTTGGTACTGGGCCTCATACTCATTTATATATCCATAGGGGACATAAGGAAAAGACTGCCAATTTGCAGATGACACCAAGATCTGAAATACAGTAGACAAAATGGAGGAAGTGGGGGCTTTGAGAAGGGATCTGGAAAGGTTCGCAGAGTGGTCCAGAATTTGTCATTTGGGATTCAGTGCCAAAAAGTGCAAAGTCATGAACATCAGACTCAAATATCACAAAGATTAGTACAGGATTGGGGTGAGGGTCATAGTATATACCTTGGAAGAAAGGGACCTAGGAGTTATTATAGATGCTCTAAAAGTCACGGCCCAGTGTTCAAGGGCAGTGGGGACAGCAAATCTTATGATGAGCTGTATATTTGGGGGGGGGGGTAGCAAGCAGATGGAAAAAGGTTGTACTCCCCTTGTACAGGTGATTGGTTCACACCTACCTTGAGTACTGTGTACAGTTCTGAAGCCCTCACCTTAGAAAGGACATTGACAGGGTGAATGTTGTGCAGAGGAGGGCAACCAAGATTATACAGGGGAAGCAGAGGAACCCCTGCAAGAAAAGGCTGAAGGGCCTTAACATTTGTTCCCTAAAGAACAAGAAAGCCAGGGGAACTAAATGCTTCCAGGGAATAAACAGGGTAGAGTGTGGGAAGCTATTTAGGTTGAGCACAAACATGGATACAAGAGGGCCAATGAAGTTAGTGGGGAGATGTTTCAAGAGGGAGGTGAGGAAGCATTTCTTCACAGAAAGGGGAAGGGATAGATGGAACAGGTTGCCTAGGGAGGAGGTGGGGTCAAAATGGTGATGGGATTCAAGATGCATGAGACAGGTACATGGGTATCATTCAAAGGAATAATCACCAGAGAGGGTTTGGGACACTTGGGAACACATAGGTCCTCTAGTCTTCACATTGGGTAAGTAGGGCGAAGGCAGATTGGATGGGCCTTGCGGCCCTTTTCTGCTAACAAAATCTATGTTTAGCCACTGATCTCTGTTCTGGCTTTGGCATTCTTTTCATTAGCCCACCCTTTTCATTCCTTCCAGATTTAGTTAGCGTCTTTTCAGTAGCCCAGTTTTTTGCACACATGCAATGCTGCAATTTGATTCTCTGTGTCACCCTTGTAGTTTGCCTCATTTGTAAACCTTGACAGACCTAAAGTATTTATTTTCTATACAAGGGAACTTATTTCCCAACTTGTTTTTTTGTCGGGGGCCGGTGACCTCTGGTTTCACTAACAGATCCTATTGTGTTTTTACTTTTTTCTTACTTCATTTTGACTTTTGTATTTTACGTTCTCCTTCAGTGGTGTATCAGCTGTTAAATGATAATTGCTAGTACTGGCAGTCCTTTATTTCAGAATACATTGGTATTTAGCCTCCGCTGTGTCCTTGTATTCCTTGCTTTCACTTTCGACACCTGTATGCATTCCACCTGCTCTTTCACTTTATTCACTTCGTAGTAGTTTCTGCGGTACTGTCACGTGCACCTTTGGGATCAGGTTTTTCCTTCACCTTTGTTCTCTGGGTGTCTGGACATGTTTCATAGCCACTGTGTTCTCAAATGAAAATGTACGCTACCTTGACCGACTACTATTTAAAGGCGTGTCCAGCGGTCGTGGACCTGCCCCTCCGCAAAGCACTGCAATTACGCCAAGAAGTGCTGGATTTTAGTGTACTGTGCTTGTATGTTTTCTGAATAAATGGGATCTGCAGCATTGCCATTTTTGTAGTGACAACTCTACTACTTTTTATGAGTTCCTAGGTGCATCCTGCTTGTTTGCCATCTTAAATGTGCGCCAGTGAATGCATACATTTGTGAATGTGCGCAGTTCTGGCACCCCTGCTTAGAGAAGGATCCTAAATTGCTGGAGGGGGTTCAATGCAGAGCAACTAGGATGATCCTCGGTAAGGAGGACAAACCCTACGAGGAAAGACTGAAGGAGCTCAACATGTACTCCCTGGAGGAATGGAGGGACAGAGGGGACATGATAGGGAGACATGACATGACAGGGAAGTACACTATGGGGCACAACCTAAAGTTGGAGGGTGATTCAAAAGGGAAATGAGACAGCACTATTTCACGGAGAGAGTGGTGACATGGTGGAATGCACTACCTGAGGAGGTGGTATCCTTGAAGATGATGGGCAGTTTTAAGAGGCAGTAAGTCGGGGGAAAGAGTAACAGCTAGTATGGGCATGAAATTGGATATGCCGATGGGGGGGGGGGAGCAGCTGCAGTGTAACAGAATGCTAGCTGCACACTCGAGCAGACTAGATAGACCATCAGGCCTGTATCTGCTGGCATTCTTCGTATTTTCATATACATGATTTCACGTGGATGAATTCTATGATATGTGCCTGTGAGTGAGTACACAAGTGTACATGGGTGACATCCAAAACATGTGCCTGCAAGTGCATATATGTTTATACATGGAAAACACCCAACACATGTTTGTGAGTGTGTGTGCAGAATTCTACATGGATGACACCAGCACATGCTTGTAAAGGTGTACTGAATTATATACGGATGATACCAAACACATGTCAGTGTACACGATTGTACTGTACATGGATGATACCCAACATACATACCTGAGACCCTCTATACAACTGTACTTGGGAGACGCCCAACAAGTGCCAGTGAATACATACAGTTATACATGGGGAGCACCCATTTGCCTGCATGCGCGACTGTACATGGATGGCACCCAATACATGTGCCTGCATGAGGGATTATACAGGTATGACACCCATCATACTGTATGTGTCTGAGGATGTATACACAGTTGTACATGGATGACACCTAAAACATGCCTGGGAGTGCATACATGATTGCACAGGGGATGTCACCCAACACATTTGCCTGCAGGTGTATACACACTTGCATAGCTGTCACTCAACACCTATGCATGCAAGTGCATACACGGTTTCACATGAAGGATACATACACATTTATGTTTAGCTACAAAGCCTTTGTGTTCAGATAGTCTGGATCTCAGCAACCCAACTTCATAGCTTAATCACCATAAATCTTAGCTCATGGCCCATTTGACACACACCCTCCAAGCAAAGTAAAGCAAGTTCTGCTGACAGTCAAGCCAGGAGCTGCTGGGAGTGTGGCATGCTAAAATATAGCATGGGATACTTAGCTATGTTTCTTCAGTAGTGAACACCTTTTGCAGCAGCTCACGTGTGACTTGGCTTGAACTCTGACCACGCACACCTACCCAATGATTTGGGCTAGCATTTATTTGCTGATCCCTTTTCTCGTTTAAGGTTACAGTTGCCCTAATTTGTGATCTGGCTGATGACGAACACTTGCCAGATAGCGAGCCATTAAACACAGATGACTCAGATGTGCATGGCAGCATGGCACAGATTTCCCACCCAAATCTGGGTCTCACCAGCAATCTGGCTTGACCCTGGTGAGTTGTGCAGCAGCTGGAGGCTCCCAGGATTAGAAGGGACTGTGGTTCTCTTGTTGAGCAGGCCAGCAGTAATGAGCAATTCTCTGTTTCAGAAAGGTGTCCACACTGCTCAGAAAAGGCTTGGGATACGTTACAAAAGGAAGATCCCACTATGGCGATTCATGAGTGGGACTTTGTGTTGGGCTTGAAGGAGATTGCTTCTCAAGCCACAGCTCATGCAACTGAGATGAGATGCTACTAACAAGTGAAAAAGGGTCAGCACAGATGGTATCAGAGGGAAAAATGAAGGCAGTGTTACCCTCCCCCACCCTATTTCTCTTCCATTATCCTCTCTACAGAAGCAGATCTCTACTCCACTAGCATCTTGTCAAAGGCAGAGTAAGAAATTACTCTTTTAAATTGTCTATACTGTCTCTACATACCGCAGCTTTACTCTAGCTCCCAGATATGGTTGCAAAGTTTCTCTTGCTTGAGGCTGCATTAGTTGTACTAGAAAAGCAAACAGTGCCCCCTGCTGGTAACTGGACACACTCTCACTCACAGAAAGTGAAAAAGGTATTCATAGAAAGAGCCCAATAATCCCAGGGCTTTTGAGGGCTGCTGCTGTCTCCTGCATGCATAACAAGGTGGCATCTCTTAAACACCTTCTCTTTTAAATCCTGTTCAACTTTCATCGGCAAGGCAAAGCACAGCAATATATGTAAACAAGTAATTAATGTGGATATAAAACTAACAATCAAGCCCAGACATGCAGTGATATTTCAATGCAGGATTAAGATCTGTGGTACTGGACAATGCACTGAGGGGTTAAAGAGATCAGGGTTCAAAGAAGTTAAAACTCACACATGAACTGAGTTTGCTGAAGCCTCAGAGTTACTGAAGTCTCTTGATTGTTCCCTTCTCTCATCATACAAATCAATCTTTAGAGGTGATATTCACCTACAGCCCTAATTCCACTGTTTGCCTGAACTTGGCATAAAGGACTCCGTATCAGTTGTCTGACAGGATATCTTATAGCGAACCACTGCCAGGTGCCTGAGCATGCTGTCTCTATAGCAACCCTCCCTCTAGTTTTCCTGAGCATGCTACCTCTGTAGCGCTCCCTCCCAAGAGCCTGTATGTGGTACCTTTGTACTGTCCATTTTCCAGGACCCTGAGCATGCTGCCTCTGCAGTGCCCCCTCACAGGGGCCTAAGCATGCTGTGTCTATAGTCCCCCCTCCCAAGAGCATGAGCATGCTTCCTATTATGTGCCCCCGCCCAGGACCCTGAGCATGCTGCCTCTGTACTGCCCCCCTCACAGGACCCTGAGCATGCTGCCTCTGTACTGCCCCCCTCCCAGGGGCCTGAGCATACTGCCTCTGTACTGCCCCCTCCCAGGACCCTGAGCATGCTGCCTCTGTACTGCCCCCCTCACAGGAGCCTGAGCATGCTGCCTCTGTACAGCCCCCTCACAGGAGCCTGAGCATGCTGCCTCTGTACTGCCCCCTCACAGGAGCCTGAGCATGCTGCCTCTGTACTGCCCCCCTCCCAGGGCCTGAGCATGCTGCCTCTGTACTGCCCCCCTCCCAGGGGCCTGAGCATGCTGCCTCGGTACTGCCCCCCTCACAGGACCCTGAGCATGCTGCCTCTGTACTGCCCCCCTCCCAGGGGCCTGAGCATACTGCCTCTGTACTGCCCCCTCCCAGGACCCTGAGCATGCTGCCTCTGTACTGCCCCTCTCCCAGGGGTCTGAGCATGCTGCCTCTGTACTGCCCCCTCACAGGGGCCTGAGCATGCTGCCTCTATAGTGCCCCCTAGGAGCCTAAGCATGCTGCCTCTGTAGTGCCCCCTCCCAGGAAATTGAGCATGCTGCCTCTGTAGTAAACCCCTCCCAGGTTCCTGTGCATGTTGTCTCTGTAGTGCCCTCTTCTTAGGAAGCCTGAGCTTGCTGCCTCTTTAGTGCCCCCTCCCAGATGCCTAAGTATGCTGTCTCTATAGTACCCATCCCTCTCAGGAGCCTGCACTTGCTACCCTTTGTATTGCTCCCTTTCCAGAAGCCTTAGCATGCTGCCCCATAGAGCCCCCTCCTAGGGGCCTGAACATGCTGCCTCTGTAGTGCCACAATGCCATGAGCCTGAGCATGCTGCCTCTACAGTACCCCTTCCTCTTAGAAGCGGGAGCATGCTACCTCTGTAGTGCCCCCTCCCAGGAGCCTGTGCATTCTACCTTTGTATTGTCCTCTTCCAGGAGCCTAAGCATGCTGCCTTAATACTTCCCACTCCCAGGAGCCTAAGCATACTGCCTCTGTAGTGCCCCCCCCCAGGAACCTGAGCATGCTGCCTCCATTGTGTCCATTTTCACAGACCCTGAGCATGCTGCATCTGTAGATCCCCTCCCATTGGCCTGAGAACAGAGTCTTTACAGTGTCTCTAGGAGCCTGAGCATGCTACCGCTGTAATGCTCCCCTCCAAGGACACTAAGCATGCTGCCTCTGTGGTGCCCAGTCCCAGGAGCCTCAGCATGCTGCCTCTGTTGTTTCCATTTACACAGACCCCAAGCATGCTGCATCTGTAGTGCCCCTGCCAGTGCCCTGAGCACAGTGCCTCTATAGTGCCCCCTAGGAGCCTGAGCATACTGTCTCTGTAGTGCCCCCCCAGGACAGTAAGCATGATGCCTCTATAGAGACCAGTCCCAGGAGCCTTACCATGCTGGCTCTGTTGTGCCTCCCTCCTCAGACCCTGAGCATGCTGCCTCTGTAGTGCCCCCTCCCAGAACTCTGAGCATCCAGACTCTGTAGTGCCCCACTCACAGGAGACTGAGCATTCAGACTCTGTATTGCCTGCTCACAGGAGCCTGAGCATGCTGCCTCTGTTGCGCCCCCCTCCCAGGGGTCTGAGCATGCTGTCTCTGTAGTGAATACTCCCAGGAGCCTGAGCATGCTGCCTCTGTTGTGCCCCCTCCCAGGAGTCTGAGCATGCTGTCTCTATAGTGAATCCTCCCAGGAGCCTGAGCATGCTGCCTCTGTTACACCCCCTCCCAGCGGTCTGAGCATGCTGTTTCTATAGTGAACCCTCCCAGGAGCCTGAGCATGCTGCCTCTGTTGCTCCCCCTCCAAGGGGTCTGAGTGTGCTGTCTCTGTAGTGAACCCTCCCAGGAGCCTGGGCATGCATGCATATTATGAATGGCAACTTCACAAAAAGGGTGGTCTCTCAAATATATAAAGCATCAACAGACATGAGGACTGAACATACAAAAGAAATAAAAAAAAACATAGGTGACTGAAAATTATGATACATTTAAAGAGGAGAAACAGGTAGAAGCATTTGAAAATACAAAGCTTCATACTCTGACCAATGGCAGGAGTACTGCTGAAGGCCCAGTTCTTCATCACATCACACATACTGTACAAGGTAAATGGGGGAGGAAGATATTATATTTATGATTTATAAATCCACATTTCTCAAGGCACATAAATTATCAAAAATGATAGAAATGAAAAGTGCTGAAATCCTAATAGTACAGTAAACTGCTCATAAACTACAGATGTAGTACCACTCCATAACAGTGGCGCTAAAGATGAACCAGGGAACTACAGGCCAGTCAGCCTAACCTCCATAGTGGGCTGATTGATGGAAACCATACTGAAGGAGAAGCTGGTGAAAATTCTGGAGGACGGTGGGCGCCAGTACAAGAGGCAACAAAGGCTTGTGCTGGGAAGGTCATGTTAAAGAAATTTGATAGAATTCTTTGGCCAGGTAACGAAGGCTGTTGACAAAGGATAGGCAGTAGACATACTAATTATATCTGAACTTTAGCAAGGCCTTTGGCTCCCCCACAAAGATTAATAAAGAAGCTAGGAGACCTAGTGGTAGGGATCAAATGACTACCCATGCTAGATATTGGCTAGGGGGAGAACAGAGATGACTGTTGTAAATGGTAATCATTCAGGTATTAGGGATGTAATGAGTGGGGGGCACAGAGGTCAGTGAAGCTTTGGGGATGTTGCTGTTTAACATAGTCATTAAATATATTGGTGACAGCATTAAGTGCAAAATTTGCTTTTTGCGATTGGTTAGGTGTGTGATGAATATCAGTTGTGAGATATGTTTACTACATCGGTACAAGTAAGTTGGTGATGCATGTGAGTTGGAGGAAATAATTACTGTATGGGTATAGATGGACTGGCAATGCATTGAAATAGGAGATATACTTGCTGAATGGGTATTGATGAACTAGGGATGAATATGAGTTGAGGATATGTTTGCTATATGAGTGTACATTTGCTGGTGATGCATACAGTTGGAGGATATGGTTTCTTTATGGGTTTGACTGGTAGTTCTTATGAGTTGGGGATATGGTTGCTGTACGGATATAGATGAACTTGCGACTCTTGTGATTCGGGGATGTGTTTGTGGTACAGGTATAGTTATTTGTTTATTTCAAAAGTTTTAACAGTAAAGACATACTAAGCTATAAACAGGCTGGTGATATGTACATGGGGTTTATTTATTTATTTATTCGAAATTACAAACCTTTGAGTCAGAGACTCATTTCCAAACGCTCCACGTCAGATAAAAAACAGATTCACAAGCATAGACATACAGAGTTCAGTAAAACATAACCAGCAGAGTACATAGGTTTAAGAACAAATCAGATGGGTAATGGAGTCGGGATTCAGTCTTGCAGACGGCAGTACAAACATCACAGAAACACAGGGTAATACAGACCACAGTCATAAGGCAGATACACTTATAATAAGGAAGTCCTATACAGGGTAGTAGCTAGGTTCAGTTAAAGACAAATGCAGAATACACAATTAAGGCAGTGTAGTCTGGAGGAGGCAATTGTCATCAGGGGTCTGGTTAAGGGCACTGGAGGGCTAGGACAATACCGATTGCGTGCACATGCAGCTGTGGGTGGAGAAAATGTGGCTCTTAAGAGCTGTCTTAAAAGGACCTATTTTTGAAAATGAGGGGAGATGCTGGGGAGGTTGGGTGAGATGCCCTGTGATAAAAGGATTCTGGGCTAGTGAGGTCCGTACCTTTGGGACTTTTAGAGCAGTCCCAGGGGGCGCTCCAAGTAGAGGCAGTGGGAGATGCCAGATGGGGGTTGCTGTGTTTTCATAGATAGACTTCTGATAGATGTGAGGTTGGGATATGGGTGCTATATAGGTATAGATGGACTGGTAATGCATGAGGTTGAAGATATGACTGCTTTATTAGTATAGATGTCCTAGTAATGCATATGTGTTGGGGATATGGTTATTGAATGGGTACAGATGGGCAGGTGATGCTTATGAGTTGGGGATATGATTTCTGTATGGGTACAGATATGCTAGTGATACATATGAGGTGAGAGATATGGTTACTGTATCAGCATAGATAGGCTTTAGATGCTTATAAGCTGCGGATATGGTTGCTGTATGGGTATAGATGGACTGTTGATGCATTTGAGTTGGAGGACATGGTTCCTGTATAAGTTACTGTAGATGGATTGGTGATGCGTGAGTTTGTGGATATGGTTACTGTATAAGTATAGATGTGCTAGTGATGCATATTAGCTGGGGCATAAGGTTTCTGTATGGATATAGAGGGGTTGGTGATGCTTTTGAATAGGGGATATGGTTACTATATGGTTATGGAAAGGCTAATGAGACATAAGTGTTAGATGACATGATAGGTGGGTTAGTGATACATATGGATTAGAGGATATGGGTATAGATAGGTGTATGATGCATATGAGTTGAGGATATAGTTTTTACTATGTAATTGTTGCCATGATTGCTTTCTTTACCCTCCCTTACCCCTCTCCCCCAGGATGCATCTGAAACAAGCTGTTGTTAGCTCGAAATGTCTTTCCTGGTGAGATTTTTGAAATAAGCAAACAAATAAATAATAACTAAATATAGTTACTGTATAAATAGATGGGCAAGTGATGAGTATCAATTGCAGGATATAGTCACTGTATCAGTATAGATGGACTGATGATACACATGCATGAGGAGAAGGTTCCTGTAGGGATACAGATGAGTTGGTGATTCTTATGAGCTGGGGAATATGCTTGCTGTATAGCTACAGATGGGCTGCTGATGTGGGAGCTGGGTGATAATACTTGCTGCATAGGTATAGGTGGACTGGTGATGTGTGAGTTGGAGGACATGATTACCATGTAGGTGTAGATGAGCTGGTGATGTGAGAGCTGAGGGATTTGGTCACTGTATAGGTATAGATGGGCTGGTGATGTGAGAGTTGGGGGATTTGGTCACTGTATAGGTATAGATGGGCTGGTGATGTGAGCGTTGGGGGATTTGGTCACTGTATAGGTATAGATGGGCTGGTGATGTGAGCGTTAGGGGATTTGGTCACTGTATAGGTATAGATGGGCTGGTGATGTGGTTGGGGATTTGGTCACTGTATAGGTATAGATGGGCTGGTGATGTGAGAGTTGAGGGATTTGGTCACTGTATAGGTATAGATGGGCTGGTGATACACATGCATGAGGAAAAGATTCCTGTAGGGGTACAGATGAGCTGGTGATTCTTATGAGCTGGGGAACATGCTTGTTGTATATCTACAGATGGGCTGCTGAAGTGGGAGCTGGGTGATAATACTTGCTGTATAGGTATAGATGGGCTGGTGATGTGAGCGTTGGGGGATTTGGTCACTGTATAGGTATAGATGGGCTGGTGATGTGAGCGTTGGGGGATTTGGTCACTGTATAGGTATAGATGGGCTGGTGATGTGAGCATTGGGGGATTTGGTCACTGTATAGGTATAGATGGGCTGGTGATGTGAGAGTTGAGGGATTTGGTCACTGTATAGGCATAGATGGGCTGGTGATGTGAGAGTTGAGGGATTTGGTCACTGTATAGGTATAGATGGGCTGGTGATGTGAGCGTTGGGAGATTTGGTCACTGTATAGGTATAGATGGGCTGGTGATGTGAGAGTTGGGGGATTTGGTCACTGTATAGGTATAGATGGACTGGTGATACACATGCATGAGGAAAAGATTCCTGTAGGGGTACAGATGAGCTGGTGATTCTTATGAGCTGGGGAACATGCTTGTTGTATATCTACAGATGGGTTGCTGAAGTGGGAGCTGGGTGATAATACTTGCTATATAGGTGTAGGTGGGCTGGTGATGTGCGAGTTGGAGGACATGATTACCATATAGGTATAGATGAGCTGGTGATGTGTGAGTTGAGGGATTTGGTCACTGTATAGGTATAGATGGATTGGTGATGTGAGAGTTGGGGACATGCTTTCCATATGGGTATAGATGGGCTGGTGATGTGAGAGTTGGGGGATTTGGTCATTGTATAGATGAGCTGGTGATGTGAGAGTTGGGGGACATGCTTGGCATATGGGTATAGATGGGCTGGTGATGAGTGAGTTGAGGATATGGTTCTTATATATGTATAGATGGGCAGGTGATGAGTGAGTTGAGGACATGGTTCCTATATATGTATAGATGGGCTGGGGATGAGTGAATTGAGGATATGGTTCCTATATATGTATAGATGGGCTGGTGATGTGTGAGTTGGGGGATATGGTTGCAGTATGGGTTATAGATGGGCCACTGATATATGTGCATTAGTGTTATGGCTGTGCTGTAGGGGTGTAGATGGGCTGGGGACCCTCATGAGTTTGGGACATGGTTGCTGTATGGGTATAGATGGGCTGATGATATGTATGTGTTGAGAGATATGTCTGCTTCTCCCAAACAGCTATTAATATTCTAAATGTGATAACGAATGTTCATCTGAAGTCCAAAATTTTAACTGCTCCCTTTTGCGAGAGCTAGCCCCAGACACAGCAGGCAGTCTTTTGTTTAACAGTGATCTCATAGGTGCACTGTCTCCATCAACTACCCAGCTGAATTTTAAATAATCTCACTTAAAGCTGAAGTATCTTATCAAAATGGAGACCCTGGTGAAAAACAAGAGGACTACTACAGTCCCTGTAAACCGGATGTCCCCACACAGTAGATATTGTATAATTCAGAGACAAGATGGGTTTGTGATGCAAATGAGTTGGGGAATATGCATGCAATGTGGGTGTAAATGGGCTGGTGATGTGGGAGTTGGAGATATGGCTGCTTTAGAGGTATAGAGATGTTGGTGATGTGTTTGAGTTGGGAGAAATAGTTATTGTATGGGTATAGATGGACTGGTGATGCATTTGAAAGGGGTCTGTGGCTACATGGGTATAGATGGGCTGGTAATACCTGTGTTGGGGGTTATGGTTGCTGTAAGGGTATAGATGGCCTGGTTATGCATATGAGTCAAGGGATATGGTTGCTTTACATGTCTATATAGGCTTCTTATGCATATTAGTTGGAGGATATGGTTGCTGAGTGAGTATAGACTAGATGGGCTGGTGTATGTATCAGTTAGGGGTATGATTGCTGCATGGGTATAGACGGACAGCTGATGAATATGAGCTGGGAAATGCGATTACTGTATTGGTATAGATGCATGGGTGATGCATATGAATAGGAAAATATGGATATTGTATGGGCATAGATGGCATGGTGATGTTTATGAATTGGAGAATATGGTTGCTGCAATGACATAAATTGGCTGGTGATGTGGGAGGCAGAGGATATGGTTATTGTATAGGTTTAGATATGCTGGTGATACATACAAGTTGGAGAAAACAGTAATTGTGTAGGTACAGAGCAACTGGTGATGCATGTAAGTTGGGGGATATGTTTACTGTTTGCTATGTGGGTAAAGAGGGACTGGTGATATATGCGTTTGGGTATATAGTTGCTGTATGGGAATACAGTTACAGAAACAGATATAGTCGGATATTTCTAAAGATAGTCTCTCTGGTGGGCATACAGTAATGCTGCAGGCAGATAGGGAATTTCTCTAGAGATATCACATAAATTTCCATAAATATCTGACCCTGACCATGTTCATTGCAGCAACTGTAGATGGATTGATGATGGGTGAGTTGGGAGATATAGTGGCTGTATAGGTATATATGGGCTGATGATGTGAGAGTCGAGGAACATGCTTGTTGCATGGGTATAGCTGGATTGGTGCTGTGTGAGTTGGGGGATATCCTTGCTGTATAGGAAAAGATGGTCTGGTGATGTGTGAGGTGGGTGATGTGCTTGCTGTATAGGTATAGATGGGCTGATGATGTGGGAGTTGAGGCATATGGTCATTATACAGGTATGGATGGACAGCTGATGTAGGACATGGGTGCCGGAACATTGCAAAAAGTGGGGGGCTGAAGTAATTACAAAAGAGATCACTACTGCTTCCCTTCTGACCTTGCATGCATTAAAGGGGCACTTTGGATGCTTATGTGATAAAGTGGGGGGCTGCTGCCACCACTTGCCCATAGGTTCTGGCACCTATGGGGGAGTTGAGGATGGCATTGTGTCCAAACAGTGCCAACAAGAATAGCATTGGCATGGTGCGCACGGTCAAAACGGCGCCATTTTTTTTTGTGGGGGGCTTTGCCACCCACACTTCCTGACCTGGGGGACTCTGCCCCCGTGCCCCCCCAGACTTGAATATTCTTGCTCTGGAGTGAGCAGACCTCAGAGAAAGTTAAAATACGTGGGGCAGTTACGGCCCCATGTAAATAACAATTAAGTCCCAAGGTATGCCAAAAGGTCAGAGACCAGGATTAGAACCCTGCTCTCCACTGCTGTTGGCTGAGCTGCTCAATGCTCCAGCCCGCCACACCACAGGAGCAGCTCAGCCAGCCTCCTGGCTCCCGGTGCTCGTATGTCTATTCAGCACTCCTGACAGCAACCAGGGGAGCACTTACAGCAAACACTGTAAATCCACCCTCGCTATCTGTGTGAGCAATTACCAGACTAGCGCCGTATAGTGCGGCGCTATTCTGGTAGCGCTCACCTGACGGGTACCATTGGGGATATGGTTACTATACATGTATGGATGGGCTGATGATATGGAAGTTGGGGGAAATGCTTACTGTACAGGTACGGATGGACTGATGGTGTGTGAGTTGGGGGAGGTATGGTCGCTGTACAGGTAAAGACGGGGTGGTGATGCTGGAGTTGGGGGATATAATCACTATAGGTATAGATGGAATGGTGATGTGTGAGTTGGGTGATATGCTTGCTGTATAGGTGTAGATGGGCTGGTGATGTGGAAGATGGGGGATATTCTTGCTGTATAGGTATAGGTATAGGTATGGTATAGGTGGGCTGGTGATGCGTGAATTGGTGAATATGGTCATTGTGCAGGTATAGATGGGCTAGTGATGTGTGAGTTGGGGGACATGCTTGCTGTATAGGTGTAAGTATAGGTTGATGTATGTATATTTTAAATTTTTAAATTTTTTTTAGTTATTTAGATTTCAGATAACACCTTTGAGCCAAGGCTCTTTTACCAAGGTTCCACGTCAGACATTGAGATACAACATAGCAGCAATGTACGTAGAATGAGGCAATATATATGCAATGAGACTATGACAACTTTAGCAGCTAGAGGCTTTGTCAGGTACAGGGAGCTAAGACTACTTACTCAAGATAAAACGGAACAATTAGGTTGATTGGAAAAGGAGACTAAGTAGAAAACTGGAGTAGAGGCAGAGGAGATGAGAAAAGCTATTACAGGGAGGAGAAGGGAGGAATGTTGAGAAAGACAGGGTGGAGGGGGAGTGAGGGGGGGTCCAAAGGATGAGAAAGGCGAAGGGGTGGGTGGGACATGTAGATTGTTGGCATGTGGGTAGGATTTGTAACAGCAAGGCTAGGGTCAGCAGTCACAGGAGGCAATAGTGACAAGGTGTTGGCGAAGATCTCGCTTGAAGGAGCTCAGAGAAGTGTTGTTAGTAACATTAGGAGGAAGGCAGTTGTACCACACTGTGGCTCTAGATTTGAAAGAGCATTGCCCTTGAGAGGTCCAACTGCAGGGGACAGAGAAGGAAAGAGAGGCTGAGTTTCTGGTATGGCGTGAGCTACCGTGAGGGGCCAGCAAGGCCGAAACTCCAGGGGGTAGTAAGTTCAGCGTGGTCTTTTTGGCAATGATGCAATGATGTTGTGAAGCACTCTGAGCCTCTGGGAAGGAGTGCTATATAAATAAAGTTCCTATCCTATCCGAGCTCCTAATCTGATGGGCAAAGCCTCTGTTTTTTGTTGGTTAAGACTCAACCATTTTGTGACTGTCCAGCCTTTCACTTTAGACAAACACCAATTTAGCACAGCTGCTGTTTTTTGTATGAGGAGTGAAAGACAGGTCCAGATGTCTATCATCTACATAGCAGTGAAACTCCACACTGTGCCACCTAATGACCTCTGCCAAGGGCAGCGTATACACAGAAAATAAGCCATGAGGTACTCCACAAGAGAGTACAGCGGACCTGGGCAAGACACTGACCATCATCACCCACTGCTCTGCTCCCAATAGAAAGGACTTGAACTGGGACAACACTGTCCCAGTTAGCCTCTTCCCCCATAGTACCTCAGGTGATCCACACATTCCTGATGGTCAACCATGAAAAGTGCTGATGAGCGATCATGACAACAGTGAATAATTGCTCCCTTGTGTTTCTGGCCAAAAGGAGGTAATTGGTCACTGTGACTAGGGCAGTCTTGGTGCTGTGCCAGAGGCTGAAGCCAAGCTCGAACAGCTCATAGATGCTGTTCCACCAGAATTGTTTGTGCTGTTTACTTAGTTTTTGGTAACAGTGTAAGCCAACAGAAAATGAAGACTGTTTTAGGGGGTGACCTGGAGGAGAAAATGTTTATTTACAGACATTTCAATCACAAACGTACATGTACAACGAATTAACTTTCCACAGAAGAGCAGTGCACACCTTCATTGTAGTTACAGAGCTGACGTTTATCATGACATGACATTTATAAATAAATAACCATGAGTCTTTTGGGCAAAACACTGGATTGCGTTATTCCTCATAGAGGTAGCATTCAAAATTTATTTTGAAGGTATCCAGAGTTTGTTAAACAGCCTTCTGTTTAGCAGCTTTGTGTGTGGGTATACTGCTTTGTGAGTGTTTACATCGGAAGACTAGGCCATGTGACAGTGAGTGTATCTCGGTTTGTTTTTCCTCTTTTGGTCTCTCGCCTTTTTGGCTTTTATGGAGAGTGCCTCTTTGCTCCGAGGTTAATTGCACCACAGAATCATATGTCTAACCTGGGTTTGACCACCCCTGGACCTAGGGTCCTACTCGCTGACTCCAGGAAACAGTTGGCCCACTTTCTGATCAATTCTCATCAACTGGTGGCAACCTGTATGAGAAATCAGACTATACGTGAAGGAAGCGGGAGGAAGGATGGTAACCTTGAATGCTAGGTGTCTAGGGAACAAAACAGCGGAGTTACCAGCTCTCATGGCGATTGGAGAGGTGGATATGGCAGCCATAACCGAGACATGAGCCGCCCATTACCATAAATGGGACCTGGCAGTGCTAGGATATAGGGTATTTCAGAGGGACAGGGTAAAAGGGAAAGGTGGGGGGGGGCGCTGTATGTGAAGGAAGGTCTAAAGTGTGTCAGGGAGGAAGGGGAACAAGGGCAACACAGAGTTGTTACGGGAGCAACTCCAGGACTCCAAGAATAGGACCCTCAGGATAGGAGTGGTAGACAGGCTACCCTCTCAGACTGAGGAGTTAGGGTCCTAGGGGGACAGATCAGAAAGACCTGCAGAAAGGGCAGTACAGTGATTGTGCGGGACTTAAACCTGCCGGGAGTAGATTGGGGTACCCCAGCCACCACAATTAGGAAGGAGCAGGTACTTCTGGATGCCTTCCAGGACAGCTTCCCACTGTAGATGGTCAAGGAGCCAACCAGGTTAGGGAACACCCTTGACCTCGTGCTGGCAAATGGTGAGTTTGTGAGGATCTGAGAGTGGAGGAACCACTGATGGGGAGCGACCATCACTTGGTGTGGTTCAAGACAGACATGGGGAAAGGGGGAGAAAGATCAGACACAAAAGTGTTAGACTTCAGAAGGTCTGACTTCGAGAGGATGAGGGAAACAGTGCAGGGATATCTGTCCAAGATTATTCTAGATATGGACACTAATCAGAGGTGGGAAGTCATTAAACAGGGTATAATGGAGGCAACTGCAACATGTACAAGGGTCCAGAACAAGAGGGCTAGAGCCAAGAAGCTAGCTGGGTAAGCAGAGAGGTCATGGAGAAAGTAAGAAAGAAAAGAGCTGCCTTTAGAGGGTACAAAAGAACAGGGAGGAAGGTAGACAGAGAGGAATACCTGAAGGAGTCAAGGGAAGTGACAAGAGCAGTCATGGCAGCCAAGCCATCCAAGGAACTCAGGCTGGCAGTGGGCATTAAAGAAGGAGAGAAGAACGTCTTCAGGTATATCATGGAGAAGAGAAGCTGCAAAGACCAATAGTGAAGATTAAAAGGAGGGTGGGTGGGTAAATACTAAGGCAGAACAGGCAGAAGCATTAAACGAGTACTCTGCCTGCATTTACTGGACGAGAAAGTAAAAATTTCGTGTTGCTGAGGTGGACACGGGAGGGGAAGGTGCTAAACAGGAAATCCCGTTGGCAGGGTACTGGAGGGCTTGAGGGCACTGAGGGTGGACAAGGCACCGGGGCCAGATGGCATGCACCCCAGGGTGCTAAGGGAGCTAGCAGAAGTCCTGGCAGAACCCCTGACAGACCTGTTCAATGCATCCCTGGCCTCGGGGAATATACCACAGGACTGGAAAATGGCAGATGTGGTGCCTCTCCACAAGAGCGGCCCCAAAGATGAGCCAGGGAACTACAGACCAGTAAGCCTCACATCTATCATGGGAAAGCTGATGGAGATAATCTTGAAGGAAAGGCTAATTTCCTTCCTAGAGGCGAATGGGCTGCAGGACAGCAGGTAGCACTGGTTTGTCTCGGGCAGATCCTGTCAGACCAACCTGGTGGAGAACTATGATTGGGTAACCAAGCAGTTAGACAGGGGCCATGCAGTGGATGTCCTGTACCTGGACTTCAGTAAGGCATTTGATTTGGTGCCACATGGGAGGCTAGGTAGTAAGCTGGAAGGCACAGGGGCAGGGGCAAAGATAGTGGGATGGGTAGTGAACTAGCTGCAAGGGAGACAGCAGAGAGTGGTGGTGGTGGGAGGGGAGCTCTCATCACCCAGGGCAGTGACTAGTGGGGTGCCACAGGGCTCTGCACTGGGGCCAGTGTTTTTCGGGATCTTTATAGCAGACATCTCAATAGGCATAAAGAGCAAGATCATATGAACATACGAACATACAAATCTACCAGCAGAACCAGACCACCCGGTCTATCAATGTTTGCCTGAGTGTGCAGCTAACCCCCTAAACTGCAGCTGTCCCAAACCCCTCCCCATCTGCCACTCCTATGACGGCCTCAGCCCCCTCCACCCAGACCTTCCCTTGTACTCAGACCCACGCCCTCTTAAAACTTCCTACTGTCTTACATGATACAACCCCCCCACCCCCGGTAAAGTGTTCCATTTAGACACCACCGTCTCCATGAAGTAGTGCCTCCTCATCTCCCTCCTAAATCTTCTGCCCTCCAATCTTAGTCCGTGTTCCCTCATGTCCCTACCCTTTCTCAGTTTAAATACTCCTGACATCAACAAGATGGGAGCTGTAGTGAATGGCTTAGAGGGGTGGCAGGGGTTGCAGGATGATCTGGCAAAACTGGAGGCCTGGTCAGACACTTGACAACTGGGGTTCAGTACCAACAAATGTAAGGTGTTGCATTTCAAAGCAAAAAAATCCAAGGAGGAGCTACCAGCTGGGGGGGGGGGGGTTCAGCTGGCCAAGTCAGAGGAGGAGAAGGATCTGGGGGTGATCATAACGGGAGCAATGAACAACTCCGCACAGTGTAGAAAGGCAGCTGCAAAGGCTAACAGGAGGCTGGGTTGTACTGCCAAGGGCATACCCCTCCAGGAGGGGGGAGGTGATCCTTCCACTGTATGGGTCACTGGTTAGATCACACCTGGAGTACTGCATGCAGTTCTGGAGGCCATACCTGAAGAAGGACATTAGGTTACTAAAGGCAGTGCAGCGCAGGGCAACAAAAATGATCCAGGGGCTACGGGACTTGCCCTATGAGAGCAGGCTGAGGGAGTTGGACATGTACTCCCTGGAGGAGAGGAGGGAAAGGGGAGGACATGATTGAAACCTTCAAGTACATGAAGGGTATAAACAGGACAGACAGAGAGGAGATGTTCCAGTTAAGGAGAGGGAGGGACACCCAAGGGCAGAAGCTGAGATTGGCAGAGGGAAGGTTCAGGTGGGACGTGAGGAGACACTTTTTTACAGAGAGGGTGGTGTCAGGGTGGAACACATTACCAGTGGAAGTGGTAGGCTGTAATACAGTGGGCTGCTTCAAAACGGGATGGGACAAGGTAAAGGGGATGATCACTGGAACGGGGGGAGGGAGAGGAAGTTGCAGTATAAGGGCTGCTAGCTGTGCAGTTGAACAGATTTGATAGACTTAAAGGCCTTTATCTGCTGGCAAGTTCATATGTTCATATTCTATGTGAGCTGGTGATGTGGGAGTTGGGGGAATGCTTCCTTTATATGTATAGCTGGGCTTGTAATTTGTGAGTTGGGAAATTTTCTTGCTGGGAAAGTATTGGTGGGCTGGCAATGTGGAAACTGGGGGATATGGTCTCCGTGTATATACTATATATATATAGATACTGTATATATATATATATATATATGTATATATATATATATATATATATATATATATATATATATATATACACTATATATATATATATATATATATATATATATATATATATATATATATATATATATATATATATATATATATATATATATATATATATGGAGATGCTGGAGATGTGGGAGTTGGGAGATATGATTACCTTGTAGATATAGGAGGGCTGATGATATGTGAGCAGGGAGAGATGCTTGCTGTATAGGTATAGATGGGCTGGTGATGTGTGAGTTAGGGAATATGCTTGCTGTATAGGTATAGATGGGCTGGTGATGTGTGAGTAGGGGATATGATTACTGTATAGATGTACTGTAGGTGGGCTGGTGATGTGTGAGCTGGGGTACATGCTTGCTGTATAGGTATAGGTGGGCTGGTGATGTGTGAGCTGGGGTACATGCTTGCTGTATAGATATAGATTGTCTGGTGATGTGTGAGTAGGGACTATGATTACTGTATAGATGTAGGTGGGCTGGTGATGTGTGAGTTGGGGTACATGCTTGCTGTATAAGTATAGATGGGCTGGTGATGTGTGAGTTGGGGTACATGCTTCCTGTATAGGTATAGATGGGCTGGTGATGTGTGAGTTGTGGAATATGCTTGCTGTATAGGTATAGATGGGTTGGTGATGTATGAGTAGGGGATATGATTACTGTATAGATGTAGGTGGACTGGTGATGTGTGAGTTGGAGTACATGCTTGCTGTATAAGTATAGATGGGCTGGTGATGTGTGAGTAGGGGATATGATTACTATATAGATGTACTGTAGGTGGGCTGGTGATGTGTGAGTTGGGGAATATGATGACTGTATAGGTGTAGGTGGGCTGGTGTTGTGTGAGTGGGGGTACATGCTTACTGTATAAGTATAGATGGGCTGATGATGTGTGAGTAGGGAATATGATTACTGAATAGGTGTAGGTGGGCTGGTGATGTGTGAGTTGGGGTACATGCATGCTGTATAAATATAGATGGGCTGGTGATGTGTGAGTTGGGGTACATGCTTGCTGTACAAGTATAGATGGGCTGGTGATGTGTGAGGTTGGGTACATGCTTGCTGTATAAGTATAGATGGGCTGGTGATGTGTGAGTTGGGGAATATGATTACTGTATAGGTGTAGGTGGGCTGGTGTTGTGTGAGTTGGGGTACATGCTTGCTGTATAAGTATAGATGGGCTGGTGATGTGCGAGTTGGGGAATATGCTTGCTGTATAGGTATAGATGGGCTGGTGATGTGTGAGTTGGGGAATATGCTTGCTGTATAGGTATAGATGGGCTGGTGATGTGTGAGTTGGGGAATATGATTACTCTATAGGTGTAGGTGGGCTGGTGATGTGTGAGTTGGGGTACATGCTTGCTGTATAGGTATAGATGGGCTGGTGAAGTGTGAGTTGGGGGATGCGGTTGCTGGTGATGTGCGAGTTGGGGGCATGCTTGCTGTACAGGTATAGATGGGCTGGTGATGTGTGAGTCAAGGATATGGTTGCTATATATGTATAGATTGACTGGTTATGTGTGAGTTGGTGTACATGCTTGCTGCATGGGTTTAGATGGGCTGGTGATGTGAGAGTTGAGGATATGGTTGCTATATATGTATAGATGGGCTGGTGTGTGAGTTGGGGATATGGTTGCTGTATATGTATAGATGGGCTGGTGATATGCGGGTTGAGGATATGGTTGCTGTATATGTATAGATGGGTTGGTGGTGTGTGAGTTGGGGATATGATTACTGTATGGGTAAAGATCAGCTGGAGATGCGTATGATTTGGGGGATTTGGTTACTGTATTGGCATAAATAGTTTGTTGATGTGTGAGTTGGGTGATCTGGTTGCAGTACGGGTTATAGATGGGCTACTGATAATGTGCATTAGAGATATGGCTGCTGTATAGGTGTAGATGGGCTGGGGACTCTCATGAGTTTGGGATATGGTTGCTGTATGGGTATAGATGGGCTGGTGAACTAGAAGGGGACAGGATCAGATCTGTTACAGTACAGTAGCTTCTTGTTGTTTTTACATTGTTTCTTGTGGATTCTACTCGGTAGAAGGTTATTTCTTTTCTTTCTTACTACTTCTAAGGGGCTAGCAGGGTATTGTTTGGGGCTGTTGGAATTCTGAAACCTGTTTTGGTAGCTATAAGTGGGCTCATTTGTTTGATGTTTCACTGTGTAGCAGGCTGCATTTGTAGAGGCCTATTTCTTCTGATTTAAAACCTATTTGGTGTGATTTAACTGGGGCTGTTTCTTTGAATTGGAGACTTGTATCTTTTAATTGCAAGTATATGTTGATGTGTTTTAGGTGAAGCTGTTTGAATTGGAGTCCTGTTTCTTTTGGTAGCAAACCTGTTTTCGGGGCTTTGAGTAGAATTGTGATTCATTTTTGCTGGCTTCACTAGCTGCAAAGTTTAGTGCAGAGTGGGGGAAGGGTGCTAATGGTCTGACCAGGGGCCTCAGCTACCTGATTGTTTCTGGAAGACTTGGCTGGTCCCACCCCAACCCCTCACCCCACCTGCTCCTGGTCCATGATTTCCTTTATACCATACCAGGGGTTCTGACATCACTTCCTCAAACGGGCAAAGGATTTGCTCCTGCCATAGCAGAAGCAGACATCCAGGAAAGGAACAGCAGCAAGTGAAGAAGTGACTGCTATCTCAGTGGAAGGGAAGTAACTGCAAATCTAGGAGCTTTCATTGTTACTTCTTTGCCTTGCTATTGCATCGGGGAAAGAAGAAGTAGGAGTTTGAAGAAGGTTGTGCAATAGCTACTTAAAGTCTCTTTTAGAGTATGGATAGGAAGGTTAGGAATATAAAAAGCAGTTGCTCAGTCTACCTAAACGTGTACAACAAAGGGGGTAAGGGAAATTAAGATAAGAATGTTTTGCACTGATAGAGGAGGGAGAGGGGATATTTGGGGGAGTGTTTGGTATCCTGAATCTGGAAGGGTAGGGGGTCGCTGGTGGGCAGCGACAGCAATGGGTAGGATGGTAGGCTGCAGCAACTGCCATGCAAACCCACCATTGCTTCCCATTCAAATGTGCCCATAATGGGCACGCATGGCTCGTAGTGCCTTGCATGCCCAATGGGCTCATTTGCATGTGTCCATCTGAATATTGTGCCTAGAGCTACTGGAACTATCTGGTCTGTTGGTGCTATTCCCGGCACAGCAGGGACCCACGTCAGGGCAGAGCTACTTGACTTAGCACTGCGCCAACATGCCCCATTATTCAGTTGGATAGCACAGGTGCGCTACCCAACCGAATATAGCATCCTCAGGACTCTGTGCAATGGCAAAGCGCAAAGCTTTGCACTCCACTTTTCCCATTTTTGAATATAAGGCTTCAGATCTCTAATGTGAATTAAATCAAACCAGTAGATGCCAATGTAACCCCCCTGGTGGGGGCTTACCTTAGCTGCCCCAGTCTCCCGTTCCCCTGGATCCTTCAGTCCTGCTTCTGCTGCCTGCCCGAGTCCCTTAGTTACTTTAAATCCTCTGTCCAGCCCCTACTTCATTTTTCAGTCCAAAATGGGGCTGGAGGAGTAAAGTTACGGAGCAGCCACTTTGTTCTTGCACTTCTGGGTGAGCTGGCGGTCCACCCATGTGCAGTAGCACATGATAGTTTCCCGGCTGCTGCTGTGGACAAACAAATGCCTCTCCAGTGCTCCCAGTCCCCACGTCTGGCTAATCAGGGGCTGGACACATGAGGAGGCACAGGAGAAGGTGCCTAGTTATTTTGTTTAAGAGTGCCAATAGGCGTTCGTTTAAGCCTCATGAATAATAATGAGGCATAATAAATATTAATGTTCAATACTGTCTAGTGCCTAGGGATACTGAATTTCAGTACTAGTGACAGGAAGGAGGATGATTAAAATTATTAAACTTTGCAATGGTGTGAAAAGGCAGGGGGGGTTGCTACATATCTGTGGGGGAAATGAATAATAAAAATATTAAGCATGACTGCAGGAGGACTGTAAATGTTGGGACCTTATATGGATTGCATGTACTCTGTGTCGTTGGCAGCCATGATTGCAGCCTTGTGACCCCTGTTCAGCCAATCAGAATGCCAAGATTTGCTAAGGGGCTTATGGGACTGTGCAAAAGATTTATGGGGAAAAAGCTGGGGAAATTCTTGGTGCCCATTTGAGGGATCAATCAAGCATAGAAGGAGCCTAATGAATATTAATTTTTCAGTGAGACACTTGTTTCAGCCAATCAGGAGCTGCGTAAAGCTCCCAAAAACCAGAGAGACTTTTAGTTCAAGAGGCAGTCCAGCGGGAACCCCTTCAGAGGGATGGGGGCTCCGGCTCCTTTGCAGGAATATGTGGCTGCAAGACTTAGGAAGGGCCTGCCTGGGGGTTGCTAATTAACTGTCTCCCAGGGCCTGTGGTGTCACCTTCCCACATTTTTGGAGGAACGTTGTTCAAGGAATCCTGTTTTTGCTGCTTCAGCTGTAAGGATCTTGTAACATTCAGCTGTGAGAGAGCTGCTAGGACCAGCAACATCCAGCTGTGAGAGAGATGCAAATATCTCCAACCTCAGTGGTAAAACCTTTGCCTAAAAGGTTCCTGAATGAGAAAGTTGTCTGTGGATTTCAAGCAAAATAGAGATCTCCTTGGGGGCGAGTAGCCACTAGAGCCAGTAGGGGCTAAGGTCTGTCTGTTACCCTGCGTTGTTGCAGCGTCACAGAGAGTGGTGGATATTTGCAAAAAGGAATGGCCATGGATGGTTTGGTATGCAGAGAATGCTATGGGAGTCCCCCTGGGGTGCAGAGCTTGCCAGTATTGCCAAGATTTAACTTCAAAAGTGGGAACAGAAATCCTCTTCTGTTGTGAGCACCTGCACGGTGAGGAAAGTGATGTCCAGTACCATAGGACTGTTCGAGTAAAGGCGTGCATTTCAGTGCCATGTTCAGGGTCCTTGAGGAACCCATTGTATGTGCCTGAGTCTCACTGAGACTGTTGTCTCCAGGGAAATTACAGACATGGTGTGTCCAGTGAAAATCCAGGAACTGTGTCCTGATGTGAAAGGACCATGACTGCTTTTCTGGCAGTGTGGTCGAAGATGCCAATCGTATCCAGATGTATCTAAACTCCTAGAAAGAGGAATCAAGGAAGAGTCTTCTATTAAGGTCAGCACTGTGAATCAGCCTGGTAGTGTCACCAGCTAGGCGTTGCCATGTGCCTCCCCCTGAGGGGTCCTGCCTGGACGTGGGGGTCTGAGGCTTGCCGGCCCAGGTCCCTGTGCTAGTCTGTGTTCCAGACTGTGACTTCAGCCTATCCAGAGTTTCATCTGCTAGAGGAGCTGGGAGAGGTGCCAGCCTTTATTTATTTATTTTTTTGTTTAGTTGTTTAACCAGAAGTAGCACACTAAGCTGAAAGCTTTTTACAGGAGCGACCTGGGAGCACAGGGAAGTTAAGTGACTTGCTCAGTGTCACACAGTATGCAGGTGGAAGCTGTGGGATTCAAACCCAGGTCTGGTCTGCTGGATGTCACCAGATTTGCAGCTCAGAGCCTTAAACCACTGCACTATACTGCCTTCTGGAACTGCAAGAGCCTGCTACAAAGGAAATGTCCAAACTGCAAGGTGCCTGCTACTTGTCTCAGGCTTCTCAAGTGCTAGAGTTCTGCTGATCCAACCGTCCCAGTTCTACAGTTCAAATGCCACCCGAGACTATCTGCAGAACTGTGAGTAAAAGCAGGTATCGTTCTGCACTTGGGGAGAACTGTAAATAGTTGATTTCAAGTGTTTGCCAGGTTCAGTGAGGAAGCCAAATTGCTGCAAAAAGTTAGTTTTTTCCTGACTAAAATAAAGTATCAAGTTCTGCCAAGCAGCTAGTAGGTGCACAGAAAAGTTAACATTTGATTTAAGGCAAGTGCGCCCAATGCCAGCCGACCAACTGCAACAGTATCAGGCCTGCACTGAGTTAGTAGTGGATACCCAGGGACAGACTTTCAGGGGCTTTATCTGAACTGGGGACTGGTACTAGTGGGGGTCCGTATGCCATACATCTGCAACAGCTAGTCAGTCAGAGAGTTGAACTATAATCCAGACAGAGGTTGGTGGATGCTTGCATTAAAAAGATGTCTCGAGCTAAAACTGCAAAATGATTATTTTATGATGGTTATTTCTAAATGTAAATCTAAAGTGCTGTTTAACCTCTGCATCCAATTTCCCTCTCCTGCCCTACCTCCTGTAAATAAATGGGCATTTAACTGTTTTATAAATGTGCCTCATGAACATATTAGTTGTACCCCATGTGAGCATATTTTCGGCACAAGTTAATAGTTCAAGGTACAGAAAAGCTGGTATCTGGTTCATTGTAATTCCACGTGTGGGGTGACTGTATGGGGTAGTGGGTAGAGCATCCCAGGGGGTTGCACTGCTAAATATCAGACCCACTTGTAATTTTTACTCTGGGTGGAGGCACCAAGCTATTTTATTTCTGTCTTTCATCACCTGTATCATCAGAATTAGGACACGGGCCCCACAACCTTGTTCAGGCCTACAAGGCAGGGTTAGTAGCCCATGGGGTACGGCATCACCCAGGTTACACCAAGGTGGTACATCTCGGTTGTGTCCTAACTATGAACTGCCTGCAGTGACTTCCATTACATAGTGTTTACTGCTTCATATGGATTCTTTTAAATAATGTGCTTCCACCTAGGAAATTCACAGGTGATGAAAGAGGAGTATGCTAAAGGGTTGCCACACACCTCCCAAATGTTTTAACAATTCCAAGTCTAACAAACTTTGCCCTTTATTAATTCACAAAGTTCAAATCACATTTCTAATAAGAGAACACATCCCTAGGGTGACTCTTCCCCCTATTTTCCCCAAGTTTGAGCCAAATGGACTCTGTGACACTGTTTGCCCTACTGAAGTCCCCCTTGTCTTCCACAGTGACTTCTTCCCTTGTAAAGAGAGTCACCCCACAAATAGTTCAAAAGCACTGAGATTTCAAACAATATAAATCATTAACACTGCTTCATTGTTTCATCTCCAGAGCTAGACAGGGTGCCCCCGACATAGCCCAAAAAATCTGAAAGTAAATATCTAAAAGTGGAAATTCGTGAAGCATGACTTCCAGCTGTGACCTAAGGACTGCAAACTTGCATAGTACCATATAACCTGGATTAGTGGAAGCACTGTCCACATAATCAGAACTTTAACACTATAATTAATTTTACATAAACCATTCAGCACTGCGCATGCAGAAGATTAATTAGCAGAAACGCATTTGTTAACCAAATTAAAATATTTTGCTAGCTGCCTGCTCTGTTTAGTTTATATTTAAAATTAAACCTCAGACCCCCATTTCAAACCAATAAATGGGAATTAGAGTTTCCCGAATGCTGTTTCTGAACTTTCCTTGGAACTGAAATGCACCGCCCACTGCTTATATGTCTGCTAAGGTAAACCTCTAGAGTTCACTGGGGAAGAGCGGCTTACTCCTGAATACTAGGGTTGCAGATAACTGAGCGTTACAGCAAGAGTTACTTTGTAAGTATAACAAAAGGCAATGGGGTCCAGTGGTGTTACAGAACCAAACTGTGAACTAGCAAAATCTCAGGTTCAGATCTCACACTCATCACCATATTGCATGACCTTGAGCAAATGAAGTGAACACCCTAAACTCAACCTAAACACAACTAAACTTCAAGCGACCACCCTCTGACCTGCATGTCGCTCTACCTAGCTTTTAAAATGAGAAAGGATGGGGCAGTACTGAAACTGAGCTCTTGCGTCCCCTTTGGGAAATCCAGAGTAAATGGTTCCTGGTTGAGATTATGATAGCAGTTACTGAGGAATGCCAAAGAGGCTGGAACTTGTGTCTGGACCTTGACATTCTCGGCGTATACTGGACCAGACATACAAGCCTGTTTAAAAGGTAATGTTCTGGCAAAGCCTTGTCCACCTGCTCTGCACAGGGATTTGATCGCCCATGATGCCTTGCTCTGGGAATTAGGCTTGAGAGTACGTATACGGTTTAGGAAGATGCAAAAAAAAAAAAAAACTAGATTGTTTAAATAAGATTGACCATGCTCTCAGCTAAATAGCAAAGTATATATCTGCCACTCAGTGACACATAGTCCATTAGCCAATCGGTACCTGGCCTGAGAGAGTCAATACCTAGCATGAGAATCCTTGCTAGTGACATCACAAGGTGGGTTTATTCATTCATTCATTTGTTCATTTAATCATTCATTCCTTCTTTGTTAATCAGGGAAGGGCTAGTACTTTATACAGACACCATTTCTAACTGCAATGCCAAAGATCTACAAGGTTCATGGTAGCTCTATCCTCCACCACAATCTTATAACCAAATATAAACAAAAGAAACATTTGATTCCGTATTAAACACAAAGGGCCCAATTCACATTCCGATTGCAACATGATTTACTGCCACTCCCCTGTCTGCAACTCACTCGACTATACTCAAAGGGGGTGATATCTACCTCCAGTGCCAGAGCACATCAAAGTGCACTGGTGCACCAAGTGGGGGAGGTCCTCAAGCAAGTGGGTTGCACTGCTAGGCTCAAAAGCATGATGACCTCTGCCAGGCCAATGAGACGTTAATGACCCCCCCCCACCCTGCCTATAGAGCTTTTACAGGCTGGCAGAAGGGACTTCCAAAAAGTGTGGCCATCCTCTTCAGAGCTGATGGGACATGATGAGCAGTACAGGACCATTCAAATGGACGGACTTTTGGTGGCACAGGGCTAGGGAGCGGACAGCCACTGGCCTATCACGGACTGTTGATGGGCATGGTTTAGGGTGAGGGGGCCAGTGAACTACCAGACAGACGGCAAGGGGCCAAGCAACAAGGAAAACCATGGGGCCTGCAAACATGGTAGAGGTACAGTGATTGAGGGGGCTCAGTGTGTACCAGATCTGTTCAGGAATTTATGTACATGTTACTGCACCAGGCATATATATGCAAACGAGCTGCTAGAATGTGTTGTTACTGTAACAGCTGGAGTAATTCCGGTGCATAAAGTGTGCAGAAAAAAATGTTGGGTCTTTGTGGAAATACTTTTTTCCTTCATAGCGTGGAATCTGCTTTTTCATTATTATTCAATTTTTCAATAAAAGTCAAAACACAAGCACAAAACATGAAGATACTGCAGAAGATGGAGGGGAGAAGGAAATAATGGTCAGACTGCCCTCTTGCAGCGATAGTAAAGAGGAGCAAATGCAGAGTAAGGGCCCTGCTTAGAGACCCTGTGAGACACCCCTCAAGATTCCTCCAATTGTTTTTGCTGGGTCTGGGTTCTGTGAGATCTGACTCACTTTAGGCCCTGAGTGACTCATTTACATCCCAAGATTTGAACCAGGGAGGTTGTTTCTACCACCTGGTGCAAATCTAAGGTTCACAGTATAGAGCATGTATGAATCAACGCAACAGAGGGGGCCTCTTTGCACCCCATTGTGAGGCTTATAAAACTGCCACTGAGAACTGAGTCCCAAATTGTTTTCTGCAGCTGCTCACTAAAATACCTCTTTATTTTTAAACATCCAGATACTAAGAAAGAAAAACTAACTAATAAATGACATGTTTCTGGACCCCGCAAACTCCATCATTGGCAAAGAGTTCAAGTCTACAGAAGAGTTGCAGCTAAGGTACACATGCCTCTGATGAATGAGGGATATCTCTAAAGGAACAGACTCAAAGGGTTACCCTATAGAAGAGAGCTGCAAGGCTATCTGTCTGTCTTTTTCCTGCCTTGCAGAATGTGACATGGAATAGCTTGTTTTTGAGTTTACCTCCATGCCCAATGGCCTCCTCCATATAAGGGTCTGTACAATCTATCCCTCCCCCTCTTACCACTGCATTCAGAATCCACAGCAGCCCACACAGTTATTCAAATTGATGCTGTCCCTTAAGGCACCTTTTCTGGGTGATGAGGTGAGCGAAACATTGAATTTCTTAACCAATCTCCTTACTACTAACTGAATCACATTGAGGTTTGCTAAGGGGAGTAAAGAGGGAGGCTCTCCCACCCCCGCCCCTCATTCAAATTTCATCTTTATCTTTTTTTTCTTCCTTTCCTGCTTCATATTTGTCTGTATCTCAGAGTTTGACAGGTGCCGACAAGACCAGGAAAAAAATCATCTTAGTTCTGTGCAATTCCCTGTACTCTCGTCAGCCCAGACAAGCCTGGGTGATCTCTAGCTACAAGCAGAAAAATTACCATTTAATAAAAAAAAAACTGCCATCAGACAGCCTGTCTCTGGGGTGAAAATTAAAACTCCTCTAGCTTGTGAGATCCGGAGGGATTTCATATTCACAGAAGTTCAGCTCCGCCGTTGCATGTGTGCGCATGCTTCCCACTCAGCTGATATCTTCTTCATGGTGGAAAAGCTTCAGAGAGTTTTAAATAGGTTTTCTGTGAAGGTCCAACTTAGAATGGGGCAGAGATATAAGGCAGGGAAGGCAATAAGGCATGTTTAAAAAATGCAAAAGAACATAAACACATTGAACAATGAGAGAAAGCCTATTTGTCACTGGAGATCTTTCTACTAGGAACACAGCCCAGCGAAATGGCATTATCATTTTGTGAACATTTTAACATGTGATTTAACATGACAGTGCAATACAGCATTAGAAGTATGATATTCACATGACTTGTGCCGCATTCTGGACACAAACCAATGAGTGTCCCAAACACAGTTACAAAGAACTGGCACTGAATATTCACAATAACCCCATACACAGACACAAGGGACTGGCAGTGAGCACTCATAAAAACCCCTTACACAGTTACAAGGGACAGGCACTGAGTAGTTGTAATAACCCAGTACGCAGTTACTAAAGACTAGTGCTGAGTAGTCATAATAACCCCATACACCACAGCAAGGGTCTGGCACTGAGCAGTTGTAATGACCCAGTACACAATTACTAAGGATTGGTGCTGAGTATTGTACTAACCCTATACACTGTTAGAAGGAACTGGCACGGAGTTGTTATAATAACACCATACATAGTTACAAGGGACTGGTGCTGAATAGTAATAGTAACTCCATACACAGTTACAAGAGCCTGGCACTGAGTACTCACAATAACCCCATACACAGTTACAAGGATCTGGCACTGAGTAGTTGTAATGACCCAGTACACAATTACTGAGGACTGGTGCTGAGTATTCTACTAGCCCTATACACTATTAGAAGGGACTGGCACAGAGTAGTAGTAATAACACCATACACAGTTACAAGGGATTGGTGCTGAATACTCGTAATAATTCTTACACAGTTACAAGGGACTGGCACCAAGTACTCATAGTAACCCCATTCACAGTTACAAAGGACTTTTGCTGAGCAGTTGTAATAACCCCATGCACAATTACTAAGGACTGGCTCTTAATACTGTAGTTGTAATAACACCATACACAGTTACAAGGGAAAGACACTGAGGAGTCATAATAACACCATACAAAGCTACAAAAGACTGGTGCTGAGTAGTCATGATAACCCCATAAACAATTACAAAGGGTTGGAACTGAGTATTCTTAATAGCAGAGAAAAAAAAAAAGTAACTCGAGGAAAAAACTGGAGCACGGAGCAAAGAAAATTGAACCAGTATTGTGCAAAATGTCCCAGCTCACAGAAACCCAGAATTAAGGACATAAAAGTCCAAATAACACTATATTTCCAAGAAATGATTTCTTATACCCCATATAGATTAAAATGGCATCTAGTACAATGGTAAAAAATAGACTCAATATTTCACACCCAAACAGTGCTTTGTCAGAATAAAAAAAAGTAATACAATAAAGTGCTTTTATAGTGCTCAAAAGATGTTTAAATTCACGTGAAAAATTTACCTTGTGCAACATAATTACATTCTACAACTGCATTTAATTTATCATACAATATCCTCAAAGTAGGTGAGCAATTAAGAACTAATCAAATAATTAAAAAGGAACACTAGTTCCAATTAGTTCAAATAACAAAATCACAACTACAGTTTAAAATTAATTAGAACAAGACTAACATTCTATCGAAGGTAAGGCAGTGTTATTGCTTTCACACACTATATAGGAAAATACTGGTCTCAGTTTGAAGACTATTTACTACATCTACAGTTTAAATTAAGCAATCATTTTTCTAAAAAGTATCTAAATCATTTCAATGAGTCTTTTGACATGCAATACTCTCTCTTCAGTTTCTTGCATTGAGCTTCTGCCTTCTCAAACGTGTGTGGATGTATACTGTACTACACTAGCGTCTTTCAATTCCATGTCCTAAGTACATGACAAAAAACAAGAAACATAGAAGTTGACGGCAGTTAAGGACAGTGTGGCCCACCCAGACTGCCCATTTTGCCTATCTATTGCAAAACCATGGACCCTCGTTGATCCATAGCTTGCCCTTTCTTCCCTATTACCAGGGTACCCTTATGTCTGTCCCGTGCATTCTTGAATTTCTTAACCATTTTTGGCCCTACCACCTTTGTTAAGAGGCTATTCCATTCATCAACCGAGCTTGCTGTGAAAAAGTACTTCCTCGCACTGCCCCTGAGCCTACCCCCTCTAGCTTCATCTCAAGCCCCCTTGTCCTTGTACATCTTTTTTTCTGAAAGATGCTATCCTCCTGTACCTTGTTTATACCCCTGAGGTACTTAAATATTTCAATCATATCCCCCCTTTCTCTCCTGTAAGAGAATATATAAGTGCAAGGTTCAGAGATATTAAAATGTTAGCTGTATATTTCTTAGATATATTAATGATTATGAACCGGCGATCGTAAACAGAGTAATCTGATTGGCCGAGAGGGTTTCGAAGTCGTGATGATATCGGGCTACATCATCACGGTTTCAGAAAACCTCTGGCCACCAGCCTGCTCACTCCCAGCGCAATGTTCTCCACCTCCCCACAAGCGAAGCAAGTCAGACCTCCACTAAGACTAACAGGCAAAAAAAAAAAACACATCCTCACAATTGCCCTCCTCCATACACATCGCCCAAAGCAGACGTGCTACAAACAGAAAAAAAAAATCTTCTCCCTTTCATTGTCGCAACTGCTTCATTGGAGAGCGCCAAGTACTGCTTGCTTCACTGCCACGCTGTCTCGTGCCAAACGGCAAAACCTACAACCCGCTCCTCAGGCTTAAGCCTTACCTTCTCGCTTTCCTCAGAAGTAGGGCATGACTCATCTTCACCTCCTCGACAAAAAAAAAACAACAACAATATTAATGTGCGTGAGTAAACTAAACTTCCGGGTGGGAGGGGGATCAATACCACAACAATTAAGCCTGTAACAAAATCCTCCTGCAACAGCACCACCTACTGGCCAAAACATGACATATACAAACTTTTTTTTTTAAATGTCTACCTACACTCATATAAAAACAGTATTAAAATATTTAAAAACTTAATTTTTTTCATTAAAGGCATAAAATATCAATTAATCCAGTTCATAATAGCAATAAGGCACTCCAGGGTGTGGTATATCATGGGATATCGTCACTTCTCAGAACGGTTGGACGCACTCGGCCTGCGGCCTCGTGCCCAACCACCCGAGGCGTGATGATATCCCATGATATACCACACCCTGTCGTGCCTTATTGCTTAATTATACAATGGCAAGAAAGAATCCTGGTCTCTGATTGGTCAGTCTTGGGCTGGACCGGTGATGTTATCCCAGCACAACATCACGGGTCTAGTCTCAGCACTGTGAACCAATATGGATGATCCCGATGATCTCTTTTTTTGCATCTCCTCTTAAGAAACAAAAATATTCTTCCATGCTAATAAAAACATTCTTTGAAACTATTTTTTTTATTTTATATATAACAATGAGCCATTATATAATAGCAATAATGTCCTCCAGGGTGTGTGTCATTTGGGATAATGTCACACCTCAGTTGTTGGTCGCAGTCGGCCTGTGGCCTCGTGCCCAATCACCTAAGGCGTGATGTTATCCCAGCATGACACACACCCTGTCAGGCATTATTGCTTAAATAACCACTATACAAAAACAGACTGCTATTAATATCTATTTCATATTGTTCATCCTGATACACTGCATGAACATACTGTACACTTCTCAGAACACGTTACTGACCATTCTAAAACATTCTCAATGGTAACCAAGTCAAAAGGCAGAAAAATTCAAAATGGAAAAAGAGGTGCAGAAAGGGAAAAGACTTCTTGTGTTTTGGTTAAAAAACAAATATGTTAAATGTTATCCGATATTCATGAGCATTACATGTGCTACCCACTATTTTTCAAAGTTCAAATTATCAGTTGCTATTCAGACTATAGATACTTCTCATTAGTCAAAAACTTTTACTAAGATATATGTAATAGATTGATATATACAACTAAGATTCAAAATGGGGGGGGGTTATAAAAAAGCATATGTTTCTCCATATACAGTATGTCGAAACCTCAACCATAAATTGCTATTCAGGTTATAGGGTTATATCATCAGTCATAGAGCACACTTGTTAAGATACAATATATAATACACTGATGTATAAACAACTTAATATGAAGAAGCAATAATGGGAATAAAGAGTAAAAAAGTGAACATGTGGGAAAGCTCATAGTAATTTATATGGGGAACTATGGGGAGAAAGGGTTAACCACATATATTATAAATCCAAGAATGATGAGTACCTCACATGCATCATTGTATAGAAAAAATCCACATCAACAAAAGAAGCTATAATTCAGTCGGAACAACATATACCATTATTTCAGAAATGGATGGAGATCAAATCATTCAGTTAGTCCTAAACCCTTCCATGGCTCCCAACCTATAAATCCAATAGTTTCTCATCATAATAACAGAGTGCCATGATCTCCCCCTCTTGGATTTAGATATGGTCTCTCAATCCCTGTAAACTTGTGATTATGTCCCAAACCATAAACATGGTTTGCTAAAGCATTCTCCCTACTACCACATTCAGTGGCTCCCAAATGTTCACCTCTGTGAACTTTCAATTTGCTTTTTGTTTTCCTAATATATTTTATTTATTTATTTATTTCAAATTCAGATTAATACCTTTGATCTGAGGCCTCGTTTACAAAGGCTCCAAGTCAACAAGGAATACAAGACATTTACAGGTGATGAAACATTGCAGAACAGAAAGACATCAACTAACAAGTGGTATTAGTGTGCAGTTACAACATCAAGCAGGGTACAAGTGAGGAGAAACAGGACCACACTTGTGGAGAAACATATTAATGCAGCACTAATCAAGTGCGGTACAGTGTTTAATAATCATGTTATAGTTCAGACGGGGCGCTCCCATTCTGAAGAAATGCAGTTTTAGCAGCCAAGGTGAGGCTTTGTCTAGGGGAGGTAGTAGGTGGTGGGAGGTGGGGGGGAGGTGGGCAGTTGTTGAACAGGAGGGTGGGAGTGAGGGAGGGTAGTGTTTGACTGGTGCGAGAATGGCTGTCAGAGACCATGGTTTAACAGAAACACTGGCAGTCAGATATGCTGGCAGGAAGAGATTGAAGCCCATTTTTAAAGTGGCCAAGTCTGGGGGAGTCGACAAGGTCTGCAGGCAGATCATTGAACCATTTAGGCCCACAGTAGAAGAGAGATCTTTGGCCAAGGAAGCATCTGCAATTATAAACAGCAACATACATCACACCTTCTGAATTGCATGTTATGAAATCTTTGATAGTAAATCTCTCCCCTGCAGTCTCATTGCAAATTGGGTTCTTTTTTAACATCACATTACAATATATACAATTCCCACAATGAAAATTCCCTTTGGATTGAGATGGAAACCATTGTGGTCTTGACTAGCGTGGATTATTACTTCTTTGGTAAGTATGCACATTTCTATCACCAATAGTCTGACCTCTTTTAAATACCATGCATGGTGTTGTGATGTAAGGTGTTAGTTTAGGTACTGCCTATGAGACATGACAGTGTTTCTGCATTATTCGTAATGTTTCACCAGCCTTTAAAGAAAATGTAGTCACAAAGTTCAGCTTCTCAGAAGCTGGATTAGGTGCATTTTCTGTGGAGTCCCCTTCAGCTTCTTTTACCGCTATAGTTTTAGGACCCAATAACATACTTCTATTGGCTCCTTTCGCTCTCTCATGCCCTCTATTGATCACATTATTCCTAAATCCCCTCTCTTGGAATCTGACTGTTAAAACAGTAGCATGTGAGTGGAAAGTTTCCTCATTGTTGTAGTTTTGTTTGAGTCATAAAAAATGACTCACTGATTTATTATTAATGATACATTATGTCTCAGATGACAAATGGAAAATTGCAGCAGCAAGTTTCTATCAATCGGTTTACAATACACTTGTGTCCAGATACATCCATCAGGGCTCTTCCTGAATAAAACTTGAAAAAATGCATCTTTGAGACATTGACATTCAAAGTGAACTTCAAATTATCATTGCTTTTTTCTAGATACTGGACAAATTTTTGCAACTCTTGCTCACTCCCATTCCATAACAAAAGGAAATCTTCAATATAGCCTCTGTATAATGCTATAGTGACAAAAAAGTGATTCCTTTGTGGGTCCTAGGTAACTTTCTTTTCTCACTCTCCAAGATAAATGGTAGCATAATTGAGGGGATGAACACCACCCCTATTGCCCTCCCTTTCTCTTGCAAATAATGTTAATACTGCTTCATTCTCTAAAATATAGTTTTAACCCAGACTCATTGTGTCAACCATAGATTTTACATGAATTTTCATTGTTCTCAGTGAAGCCCTCTTATAAGAACATCTCAGTTATAAGAACATTTTTGCTTGGCATTTAGGCTGTGCTTATAGCAGGGCTCCTTTGTACCTATGAAATTTCCTTTAAGTAACAGAGTCTAGGCTGGTACAACCTGTGGAGTCTATTCTCGATCTATCAACATATATAGTGGGGTTCCACACAGATTAGTTCTGGTTCCAACCCTTTTCAGTATTTTTATATCTGACTTACATGAAATTATGAAGAAAAGACAACACAGTTTGCAGGTGACAATAAATTAGATGGAGCTGCGGGTACACCATCAGAAATCGAGTCCTTACAACAGGACGTACACTATCTTTATGAGTAAAAAACGGTGATATACTATTTGACATAAAAAAATGCAAAGTTATACACATCAGCAGAAAAAAATCAAAGACATAGCTATTATGTTGAGGGAAATTTAAGAGAACAAGGATGAAAGGGATAAAGGAATGTAGATTACAATGGATTTCAGATCAGGAACGCACTGTGATGCCACAAAAAGAAAGGCAAGACAAATACTGGATTGTATTAGAAAAGCCTTCATAAGTCACTCTACAGATGAAACAATGCCATTATATAAAGCATACATACAACCACACTTGGATTATTTCTTACAGTTTCGGTTGCCTTACCTTAGGTAAGACATCCGGGCATGAGACAGAATGCAGGGTAAAGCAATGAAGTCAGTTACATTCCTACAGAATTAATCATATGAGACAAGGTTAACACACCTGGGACTGCAGAGTTTAGAAAATGCAGGGTCAGAGGGGACTTGTTAGTCATATTTATCATAGTTGATGATCAGGCACTAATGAGTGAACTTGGACTTGTTCAAATATCACTACACTGCAGGCCCGGTGGCGCTGAGGGTTGAGGTGCTGGATTCCACACCTCAAGCCACACTGTCGACCCAGGTTCGGGAACAAGCTTGGGCCGCTTGGGGTTGGCATGGGGAAGAGAGGATTGAGCATCCAGAGGACCACTCTCCTCTCTCGGGGGTGGGAAGAATTGTTGTCCTGCCCACTGATTGTTTCAGCGGTGGCTGGAGGGGATAACAGGTCAGATGGCACATCGCCAATGTCAACATCGGACGGGAGGGGGCGGCGAACTTAGAAATGGAGCTGGCAGGTTCCATGATGAACCCAACTGCACCCGCTGAGCCCCGGGTTTGAACGCTGGCTATCGGGGGAGAAAGCTGGCACTCCTCACCCCGGCCCTGTCACAGGGGCAACACATGGGGGATTTCCCAGGGAGGGTCGATGCGGGAGGTCTGGGCCAGAGAGATGATCTCTCCTGAGGGGGAGCCATAGCCCCCTGCCAGCTCCGCCAGAAAACTCTATATGGAAAAAACGAAACAAATATCACTACACTAGAGAGCACACGTTGCAACTCGATATCAAAACTTCTAACACATATCTGAGGGGATCATACTATACCAGAAGAGCAGTATGGGAATGGAAACATTTACTAGTGGAGGTGGGAAAGGCAAAAACAGTGAATGCCTTCAAACATAAACTGGATACGTATATGGATACCCATTACAAGGGCAGAAGCCGCTAAATGGCAGAGAGACATTCCCGATAGACCAGATAGTCTTCTAATGTCTCTAAGAACTACGTATGAACCTAAGTAGTAACAGTTCTTGTCTCCATATCTGAGGAATACATTGACATGTTTGAGGAAGAACATCCACTAGCATTTAGCAGATTTGCAAGTCGCATATCTGAGAGGCAGTTTGGGAGAGGAGCGGGATGTAGAATCTAGAGCTGTGCTGAATGTGGAATTTCCCCAGCAGAATTCAGGTGGAATGGCAGTTCTGCTTCTGAAATACTTTTAGGAATTCTTCAGGGATTTATTTAACTCTAAAAATTGATTAGCATTTTGCTCATAAAAGTACTAAATCTTTGTGAAAATGCATAGCTCTTGCCTCACTGTGTTTAACAAACACAGCGCTTCTAAAAAATCTATATAAATACTTTCTGTACAGCTAGTATAGTCCCAAGAAAAAAACTGCTAATCAATTATTTAAAACCCTGTTCTTAGAAAAAAAATCCACTGAATTCTAAAAGTCATTTCATTTAAACCACAGATTAGTTTTCTGTAGATTATGTAAACTATAGATTAGTTTTCCATGCCTTGAGGAGACCTAGCCTGTGGTTCATGAAACCCACCAATGACTAATCTGCAGTTAAATTCTGCTTACAGATTTTCAGAATTCTGCTTTTGACAGAATTCTGCAGAATTAGTTGGAATTTTAAAAATCCTGTTGAATTTTGTGCTGCTGGAATTTGAAATTTCTGTACAGTACTAGTGGGATCTATGCAAGCAATAATACCTAACAGGGTGGGCAATATAGGCTATACTGGACTGCCCAAGGGTGTAATGACACCCATTGCCACAAGTGGAGGGCCTTATCACCCCTAGATGGTCCAGTATAACCCATACCGCCCACCCTGGAGGGTATTATTGCACTTAAGAAATGAGTATCTGGTTAAACTTTTATAGAATACTTAAAAAATATAAAAGAACATTTAAAAAATACTATTAGAAAAATAAAAATTATTGCAAAGTAGTCCCTGCACTGGGACAATTGGTGGTAGAGGGCACTGCTGTTTTTACACCACATTTTTGTGGTTTAAATTTTTGATTTATGCAGTACTTTGTGAAGTGTGTTCCCTTGTTGCCAGCTTCCACATGCACGCCACAGCCACCCTCAACATGGGACACCTGTCCTTTTTTTGTGTTCACTGTTTCTTGTGATCAAGAAACACCCTCTCTCTCAGCAGCGGTTCATATGAGAGGAGTGATGGTAGTGCTGTACTTCCAGTTTGAAGCAGCTGGACAGTAGCGCTATCAGGAAACTCTCTGTATCTCTATCTGACCACATAAGACTGAGATCTGGATTTTTAGCCTGTCTGTAGTTAACAAAAAAAAGAATTTTGGAGGAGCCATAGCTGCAGTCATTATTCCCTGCAAAGTGTGTTCAACGTAAGTGCTGGCAGTACCGCAAGGCTGGATGACCAGATCAGCAGTACTTTCTTTCTTTTCTGTACCGCAGATAGAGACTGTGACAGGGCCTGTCCCTGCCACAGAGACTTGGGACCTTTTTCTCTTCTTAAACCTCTGGTTGCAACCACTTTCCTGTTTCTCTTTATGCTGTCCCTATTGTTCTGTATGGAGGCAGGCCACCTCCTTACAAAACTCACCTCTCCCCTTTCTTATCCCTGCTGTTTAAATTTTCTCTTCATTTCCTGGTCCCTTGTCTATTCATGTTACCCTGAGTTCCTAAGTAAAAGAAACTCTATTACACTAGCAGCACATTATGAATAAAAGCATTTGTAAACTGCAGGTACCTGTGATGTAAAGGTAGGCTAAAGGAAGCCTCTATTGTGTAAATAAATTCCCCTAAAACAGTGTTTCTGCTCAGAAATGCCAAGCTAGCACTTGTATGGAAAACTCCTCTTTTTCTTAGAAAAGTGTCTCTGTTAGAGAGACTAAGCTGTTAGCTCCTGGCTGGACTCTGTGTTTTAAAAAAACACCACTTAGGCTCCTTTTTGTAAAGAAGAAGGAATAGCTAAGTTAGTTTGCTTAGCTTCTGTTGAAAAAAAGATGTTTCTGTTTAAGGAAACACAGAGCAGAGTTGCAGCCAGTTGTTTTGCTCCTAAAAATATGTTTGGAGATTTCAAACCACAATTGAAGCCAAACTAACTCCTGTGCTGCAAAACACCTGAAAAACGAACAAATTGTTACAGGTTTACTGTGTTTTAAACATTTCTGTGTCTTGGTAAACCAAAGAGGGTTTTGTTACTGCAAACCTAGAAAGAACTGAAAACACTTAAACAAACAAGGAAGTTACCAGAATGCTGTTGCTGAGCTGCTCCTTGGAAGCTAAGAGGAGGCCTGCTTGCTAGCAGCTCTACAGCAGAATGAGAGCCACTATAGGGAGTGAGCGGCCCCTAGTGGTCTATATTTAAAGAGGGCAAACTGTCAATCAAATGTTAGGTGACTGTTGTTTGTATCAAATCCTTTATACAGAGTTTTTATTGTATAAAAAGTACAAATGAAAGTTTGTATTGATGTATAAAACAAGGTTATGCTACTGAACACTAGTTTGAAAGGTTATTCATTGATTTTACCTTGTTCCAAAAGAATACTGGGTCACCTGACCAAGGAGGCGGGTATATAAACCCTACCTCTCCAGGTAGCAAGTTAGATAGGATCAGTTCTTCCTGACATACTGTAGCTGGAGGGAAGTTTCAGTCTGTGAGTTAAGAGAAGTCTTTGGAATTACCATTGATTGTTTATTTTTTTCTTTTCTGTATTTAGTTTTACTTTTTGGTGCTGTAAATTGTTTATGAAGTAATAAACATCCCACCAAACAAACAATGGGTTACACCTAAACTGCTGCTTCTGTGTACGTTATTTGTCTGCCTGTAGACCCACTCTATAACAGAGACATACTGACGGCTTGCAGCAGTAAAGACAGTGGGCAGGCAGCAGGCTGGAAGATGAGACTAAAGTAGCAGGCAGCTTGCAAAAAGGGATACTAGTACCTAGTTTTAGGTAGATGGAGAAAATGGATTGTATTTAACAAATTGCACAGATGGGGGGGCTGCATCATTAAACGTTGGGTCAGAGCTGCAGCTCTTGCTTAGCAAAAGAAACAAAATGCACCTGTTTAAAATTCAGCATTCTTTCAGCTCAGTGATTTTGAATGTAATCAGATAGCCAAAGACCAGAGCTCCTTATTTCCCAGTCTTTGTTGCCTGATACTGAACCGGCTGGTTAGTGGCCTTATCCAATCAGGATCCAGAATTCTCCCTACACGTTTTCTGAAATGGATATAATAAGAGAATAAATAGCCACATGCTTGGTTTCTGTATATATCTCTCCAACACGCAAACACTTTAAGCCTCAAACACAGTGCAAAGCATCATGGGTATGCAAATCCATGTGTGTTGCAGGGTAGGCTGACAATGCATGATCCAAACAAAAGTCATCTTTTGAACAGGTTTTTACATTGTTCCAGCGAAGATCAAGAAAGGCAAACCACAGACACATGCTTAGTCCTGACTCCTCTGTGCAGTGCAGTGCAGTCACTATCTCAGCAATGAACCAAGTACCCAGAGCAAACTAGCCATTTAGTATACTCGCAGGTAGCATCCTAGAGAGGTGATATGTAACTCCAGGATGATAATGTCCACCTCTTGTCACCTCCATAGAAGACTCTATTAGGTTGGTCTGCCAAGGCCTCCCAGCATAGAGCCCACATTGACCGTCCCCTGCCCTTTTAGTTTGCATTCATCCAGCTGCCTTTTGATTTTGTGTTTGATAATGGACTCCGTGACTGTATGTGGAATCAGTGTCAGGTGAACTAGTAGAGCTGTGTGAAATTTTCAGATTCCACTTCTGGCAGAACTCTGTGGAATTTCAGGAATTCCACAGAATTCTGCTAGAAGCAGCAGAATTCTGAAACTTCAAAAGCAGATTTTTTTTGTTAAACTGTGAATTAGTAATCCACAGTACACATAAACAGCAAATTCATTTACTACAACTGTGTATCAAGGTCGGCTAGTGGGCGTTACCTTCATCGACCTATCAAAAGCTTTTGATATGGTTCACCACACACTCCTCCTCAAACAGCTAGCTGACACCGGTCTCTCTGCTGATACAGTCCTATGGTGCAACAGCTATCTCAGCAAACACTCGCAGCGGGTCAAAATTGGGGACATCGTCTCAGATAGCAAACCTGTCTGCTCAGGGGTTCCCCAGGGATCAAAACTGGGGCCC
Source organism: Neoceratodus forsteri (assembly GCA_016271365.2). Taxonomy (NCBI): domain Eukaryota; kingdom Metazoa; phylum Chordata; order Ceratodontiformes; family Ceratodontidae; genus Neoceratodus; species Neoceratodus forsteri. Next base: position 14,287,198 of record JADMNL010000027.1, read on the forward strand.
TCCTCTTCAGTATCTTCTTAAATAAACTTCCAGGCTCCTGCAACAGCCTCATGTTACTGTATGCTAATGACACCGCCATTTTCACCTGCAACTCAAATCCCGAACTACTTCAAAACAACCTCCAATTCGGATTTACCGCGGCCGAAATATGGTTCAGGGAGCTTAGACTAATCCTTAGCTACAAATAAACTAAGGCTATGATCTACTCTAGCACCCACTGCAAACACAAGACCTTCCAACTATCCATCCGGAACAATAATAGCGATGTACTGGATCTTGTGCAGCACTTCAAGTACCTGGGTATCACATTTGATTCCACTCTGTCCTATGCACAGCATATAGACAACATAGCCAAGGCCATCAATTCCTGACTCAGAATACTCTACCACTACAAGCACAGCCTTACATATGAAGCACGTAATATGGCCATCACCAGCTCAGTTGTTACACTCGTTGACTATGGTCTGTCTGTTTATGGTTCAGCACTGGACACAGTGTTCCATCACATTTCATTGGCCTTCAGTAAGGCTTACCGACTACTCACAGGTGCTACAAGGCTTACACACACCTGTGAGCTATATTCTCGGGCAGAGTGGCTCCAGCGGAAAGGCAGAATTAAGTAACATACCTGTCTACTGGCCAAATAAATCACTCTAAATCTGATGCCACCTGGAGTCCAGAATCTGCTTGTGCCAGGCTGACCAGAAGCACCCACAGCCAAATTTCCAGTGAACCTAGGTGCCGCACTGCACAGGGTCAATGTGCATTCTACTACCACGCACCACACTGGAGCAATGCCCTTCCTTCAGCCATCTCTGACACCACAGCTATTGGTGCTTTCAAGCGTAAGCTCAGGCAGCATCTTGCTGCAGAAGACAACTGTGACTGCGTTGGCCATTCATGATGACCAAAACAACTCTCCTACATTTGGACCACTGTAAATCTGCAGCACTTAGTGTTCCACCTTTTTCTAGGGGCGCCAACCTCACAGCACTTCCTAGCTCCACCCCATCTACCCCCTTCCCTCCCACCCCGGCACCCCCTTCCCCTCCCTGTCTCCACCCTTACATCCCTCCTGTCTGATGCTATCCAAGCCTCATTGTCTCCAATCTTCCATAAGTCTGTTCTTACCCCTTATGCAGGCATATACACCTCAAAAAGCCGCAGCTGTGACAGTCCCATCTCTATCCCCCCACATATGCCTATCTCTTCAATGCTGGTGCCTCTCTCCTATGCCATAGCAATGTTTAAATGTTACACCTGAAGCTATATGCTGTCCCAACCTTGTATTCACACCAACCTAGTAACTACCTAGCTGTAATGTATTGCTTTGTGCCAGTGCAATTTTGTACTTGTTTGTAATGCAATGCTTTGTAATGTAATTCTTTGTACCCGTTTAATTTTTGTAACTGACGTGAAACCTACAAGTGAGCATCCGGCTCACAGGTGTACTCCAAGATACCAATAAATAAATAAATAAGACATTCTGCTGATTACATAGTCTGTGAATATTACTCTGCATTTTTTTAAATAAATGCTTTCAGAATTCTGTGGAATTAAAAAATTCTGAAATGCATATCGAAATCGGAATTGCCATTCCACATGAATTCTGTTGGCAGAATCTTACATTCTAAAGAGCTGTACTAACTTGCCTATATTTCCCTGTGTCTCCCTTCACCCAATTCTTCATGAGAGGGATCCCAAGTGTATGGAGTTCACATTGGCATTAAGTTTTTTTTTTTATACAGTTACTTACCCATGAGTGCCCAACTGAGCTGTAGTATCTCATTTTCAGTGGGGTCCTGCTTTTATATATTTTACAGCTTGGTGGACTGGAGCACATAGAGGCTAAGTAACTTGCTCAGGGTCACACTGCCAGTAAGTGGCTGTGATGGGATTTGAACCTGGATTTTCTGGATTCCATGCCGATCATTTAACCACTAGACCATACTTTCTCTCAAAGGTACATCTCATGAGATATGTAAATGAAGAGGACAGGTAAAAAATAAAAAACAAAGCTGTTTAAAAAAAAAAAACACATTTTTTTAAATTCAAAAATAAACACTTGTAACTCACGCCAGCTGTTTCTTCTCTGGTCCCTCTTCACTTTTCCTCCCCCTTAAATCAGCTTGTTTGCAAAACCACTTTCATAGTCTGTATTTTTTCTTTTATCTTTCTCTATAGCAAGGACCTCAGAGAGGTAGTTCTGGCCAGCAGGCTGGTGATATAACAGCACATTACATTCGGTCATTATTAGTCACTTCACTGACAGCTGCAAGAAAGCATAACTATACACAGCACCAGAGATCACTGTGAGTTAAGCAATCCATAATGAACAGCAAGTACTAGGCAAGTGTTCAGACAACAGAGAAGCAAAATTCATTGGCCACTGGACTTTAGCATAGCAGCTGGACTTAAAGTCAAATCTACCTCACTTGCAAGATGGAGAAAAGGATTCTGCGTGATTTTTTTTTTTACTAATAACAGACAAGAATATAACTCGACATTATTCATAGCTACAAACTGTCATTTGGGATAAAGTGTATGTTTGATCACAGAAAGAAGAAACAACCCTTCAACCTGATTTGACCCTTGAAGATTGTTTCCAAGCTTTCCCTTTAATTTACCTGAGATACTCTGCTGTGAGGGCTAATAGTGGAACCTAGCTATTACACTACAGCCTGCACTAGCCTCACTGCTTTTTTTTGGGGGGGGGCATGCATCATAGCAAACTCTGAAACAGTGCTAACCAGAATGAAATGCCTTCATCCAGCACCCCAAAATTAGAAAAGTAATTTGCTAGCCCAAGGCTAGCAACACTGTTCCATTGACTTTATAGCAAAGCATTATTAACCCAACTCTTTGCCAGTTTTTAAGTCCCAGTTTGTCTTAGGAAACCTGCATTAACTGGCCATCTGCTGTCAGTTGAGTAATTTGTAAATGATAATCTGGAGCAGACTGTCTTGAAATCCCGTTTTTGACAGTGAAGTATTGAAACAGAATAATAATGTAGAATTATCTGGTTGTAGTGTTTTTTTTAACTATTGTGTCTTCTGGAAGTGTATGTCTTTTCTGGAAGTGTCCTAGGCCTGTTGAGTTGGTGACCCAGTGGTCTTCCAAGAGACAAATTCAATTTCTTCCTCTGCCTCCCCCATCTACAAGTGTGCGCACCGGTAAATGTGAGTCCTTTGCCAGGTACACTTGCTGAGGGCAGGCAAACTGGTTCCAGAAAAGGTTGAAACCCTCTGAACTTAATAAATTAGCAACAGTATATACAGTACTTACACCATCGTAGAACTCTTATTATACAATTTGATAATGAAAAACATTTGCCTAAATTGTTGGTAGTTACATTATTTTATGTCAGTACAATACGGTACAACTGGTTATAGTTAAAAAGCTTCAGAAACAAGAGCCAACCTAACATTTTCTGGTATGAATTCAGACTGATTCCAACTCCGACAGGAAGTGGATGGCCCAGTTTGGACATGGGTTCACAGCAGTGACACAAATGTTCATTATCTCTCCTTTGTAATTGTAATATAGTACATGGTTAGGGCTTATTATGAATAGAAAGCCGTGGCTTTCAAAATCTTGTTGTAGGACAGTTCAAAGGTCAAAAAAGTTGTACTATCATTCTGACGTCACATTGATAATACAACTTTTTATCCTTGAAATGTTTTACATCCTTATTATGATCTATGCCTAATATGTACCCTTATGTAACTAATTACTTTGCTACCCAATGTATACCAGGTTTGTTCCATGTACATCTGTATTATGTCTGTGCATTTCTGTATATTGTAACCAATGTCCTGTGCTCTCCTGGGTCGTGCCTGAAAATAGGCAGGTCTGTTGCCTAGCGCACTTACCTGGTTACCAAAAGCTAATAAATAAATAAATAAATTGGCTGAAATATGCACTTTCAAAAAGTACGAGTCAACATGCAGGCTCCGCTTAGTGAGCAGTTGGGAGCGCGCATAAAAAGACTGTTTGACCATGGACTCTGTCATACTCAGCTCCGAGTTCCAAAATGTATATATATTTTTTTAAAACACTGCCTCAATTAATCTTCATGGTTGGTAGCACAGTGGAACAACAGCGAGAACGGAGATATTCAGGGTGGCATGACAGCGAGGACTGGGTGAATGTGCAGTGTGAACACAAGATGGTAGGAAACTGTACTGCAATCCTTAAACGTTGTAAATTAAAACGGTCACATTTTTGGGGAGAACCATATACTATATAAAATAATAGATATTGGACTGTGCACAACAAGGCTGTGTGTTTCCATCTCGGGTGGTTGATCACATCATAGGAACCTCTTGTGCTTCGCTCTAGAGGTCTATGATGTCATCAACCCCCTTGATGAAAACACAGCCTTGTTGTGCACAGTTCCCTATTTATTATTCTATATGTGGTGCCCAACAACAACAAGTGGCAGGAATCTGCAACATTTGTGATCTGTTGGCTATACAATTAAGAAAGCATTAAACTGTTTTACTGGAAGTGTGTTGATGTTTACTGTTCATAGTGTTGGAACATCAGGTTAAATTAGTTTAAAGAAACATTTATTAAATTGTTCTTGGTGAGACATGGACACCAAATGTTGCAACATTGTATACTTTGCTACAAATTAATGTCAATCTTAATTTGTTTATCAACTGTTGGTACTTGTACTTTATTTATAGCATGGTAGCAGTACACAATATCTTTCCTATACATGAGGAAAATGCAGTACCATCTCTACATTATGTTACAAAACAGCAATGCAAAATCATGTATTCTGATTGGTGGCATCCAGTCACATGACTGTGCAGTTTTTACAATATATCACATGGGGTTGGTTGAAATGTCTTTTTATTTACACATCTGGGGCTTTTTTTCACCATTTTATAAGCATAAAAACATACACCAGGCTGTATGATTATGCTAAAATAACCACACTTTTGGGTGGTCAAAGGCACTCAGTTATACATTGTGCTTCACACCACACCTGGGGTGTGTGGTTATTTGAGAATAACTGCACACTGGGTCATGTGGTATTGCTTACTTATCGCATGGTAAGCACCATTTAGTGAACAATCAGAAATGTTACATTATTCGAAAGTCTGCAGTAATCTGGAAGGAGTTATGGCACAACACAAGAGGACCTGAACAAACCTGGTGATTGATCAGACTCCTGGAATCTCAGATTTAATGCAGCCAAATGCAAGGTTCTACTCTTGGGGAGAAAAACGGAAGTACCACAGGACCTACACACGGTGTGCAGCACATCCTGCAGCATTTAGTACAAGGTGGGGTTTAACCGGAGATCATGTTACTGGAACTTGCTCACAACCTTCAGAGGGGGCCCTGACAAAGCACTGAGGTAGAGGCCAGTGGAGTCTTTAGGTAGAGTTTTCTTTGATCCAAAAAGCATGACCACAGTCTTTTTGCGGTTAAGTGCAAGCCAGTTATCCAGAAACCACATGTACCTCCACCAGCTCATGTTGCAGACTGGACTACACTTCAGTGCAGCTAGGTCAGCTGGAATGGAGTACCATATGACCCACATAGACATGGGCAGAGATAGACTTGCAAATGCTGGGAAGGTCATTTAGGAAATGGAGAGGAAGAAAGGACTCAGGTTGACCCTTGATCTGGATAGGGTGGGAAGGTGGCACCACCAATGTGCACCATTGAAAGGCGGTTAGATAGGTATGATTAGAACCACTGCACTGCTAGGTTGCTGAGGCCTGCATTCGTTTTTTAAGAGCAGGATGTGGTGAAAAGTATAAAATGCCTTTGCTAGGACAGTGAAAATTGTCCCCCATTAGGTGTCCTTTCTCTATAGCTGTGTGGCTAGCATTCATGCTTGCTTATGAAGTTGTTGGAAGGGGGGAGGCAGGCAGCAGACATGATGTACCTAAATTTCATCCCATATACTATGTCACTATGTTACAATCTAGGTAGCTTTAGCACAAACAAAAACATCAATATACACATTTATTTGTGTTCTCTTTCAGTCCTGAAGTGAGATGTGTCTTTGGAGGTGTTTAAAAGTTCCTGCTTTTTTGCTACACCGCCATGGCAACCCTCAACCTTTTGGAATGATGCTGGGATATCTAGCATCAGAAACGCATGCTAGGAGCTGCGCAGTGGGCCCATCACAGCATGTTGGAGCACCATCTAAGCAATTTGGATTCAGGACTGTGCAGGGGAGGCTGCCAAACAGGCAACCAGAGATCAACCGGTGCTGCTGACAGCAGCGCATCCTCAATAGGGAAGGAGGTCAGTAAAGAGGCAGCCAGAGACCAACCAGCACTGCTGACAGTAGTGCATCCTCAATAGGGAAGGAGGCTGGCAAACAGGCAACCAAAGATCAATGAGTGCTGCTTACAGCAGCATGTCCTCAGTATGGAGGGAGACTGATAGACAGCCAGGAATCAACCAGCGCTGCTGACAGCAGTGCCTCCTCGATAGAGACGGAGGGTGGCAGACAGGCAACCTGAGACCAACCAGTGCTGCTGACAACAGCACATCCTCAATCAGGTGGGAGCCTGGTAAACAGGCAGCCAGAGATCAACAAGTGCTACTAACAGCAGCACATCCTCAACAGGGAGGAAGGCTGGTTAATGGGCAGCCAGGGATCAATCATTGCTGCTAACAGCAGTGTGTCCTTGATAGGGAGTGAGGTGGGAAAACAGGCAGCCACAGATCAGTCCTCATTAAGTAGGGAGGCTCCCTGTGCCTGCAACATCAGTGACTCCTGTAGAGGAACCTGGATGTTCCTTCCAGCCACTGGGTAAGATGCATCCTTCCATAAGCCTTTAGTAACAAAGCATGGTGCTGCAGTAAGAGAAGGGAGGTGGGAGAAAGATGGCGATAAAAATTATCTTCATCTTTATCATTCTATTTTTAAAGAACCTCATCCCAGTGGCTCGAAGAACTGCACAAAAATTACAAACAAATGCCAGGCACTTTAAAACCACCTTATACAGAATCAGATCAGGCTCCCTCCAGCTACTATTCAAAATTAAAATGCACCCTCAAATGGAATATATGGGCGCAGAAGGTCTTTCATGTAGTCAGGATCCAACTGATAGCTAAATGATGACTGCTGGCTCTCCAAAGCCCCACCACCATGTTGACCCTATAGGGCTACACACATTCAGGATAGTGGTGGACACAGCTGCAGCCTGTCAGGATAGTGGCTGATAGGGCTACGGTCTATCAGGATAATGGTGGACAGAGCTGCAGCCTGCCAGGGTAGTAGCGGGCAGGACTACTGCCTGTCAGGATATTGGCGTACAGGGCTACTATACAGGCTTTCAGGACAGTGACAGACAGGGCTACAGTCTGTTAGCATACCGGTGGATAGGGCTGCAGCCTGTCAGGATAGTGTTAGACAGGGATATAGCCAGTCAGGTTAGTGGTGGACAGAGGTACAGCTTGTCGGGATAGTGGTGGACAGAGTTGTAGACTATCAGATAGTGGTGGGCAGGGCTACAGCATGTCAGAATAGTGGTAGACAGGGCTGCAGCTTGTCAAAACAGTGGTGGACAGGGATGCAGCTTGTCAGGATAGTAGTGGACAGGGCTACTGTGCAGCTTATCAAGGTAATAATGAACAGGGCTACAGTCTATTTGGATGCAAGTGGACAGGGCTGCATCTTGTCAGGATAGTGGTGCACAAGGTTCTAGCCAGTCAGGTTAGTGATGGACAAAGCCACAGCCTGTCAGGATAGTGGTGGGCAGGGCTACAGCATGTCAGAATAGTGGTAAACAGGGCTGCAGCCTGTCAAGATAGTGGTGGACAGGGCTACAGGCTGTCAGGATTGTGATAGACAGGGTTACAGCCTGTTAGGGTAGTGGTGGGTAGGGCTGAAGCCTGTCAGGATAGTGGTGGACTGGATTACAGCCTGTTAGGCTAGTGGACAACAGGGCTACAGCTTGCCACGATAGTGGTGGACAGGGCTGCAGTCCATCAGGATGGTGGTGGACAAGTCCTCAGTCTGTTAGGAAAGTGGTGAAAAGGGCTGCAGCCAGTAAGGACAGTGATGGACAGGGCCATAACTTGTTAGAATGGTGGTGGACAGGGATACAGTCTGTCAGGATATGGGCTGACAGAGCTACAGCCTTTGGATTGTGGTGGACAGGGCTTCAGCCTGCCAGGATAGTGGTGGACAGGGCTACAATCTGATGGACAGGGACACAGCCTATCAGGATAGGGGCTGGCAGGGTTGTGCAACTACTGCTGGCCAAGGAAAGATTGTACTAGGACTGAAAGGAGCAGGTGAAAAATCTCAAAGAAGAAAAAAAAATATATGTGTGTGTGTTTGCATCATCTTGATTCATGCATTATCTGATTCTACTACGTACAGTTAAAAAGTGACCTCAAGCCAGTGAGCAGCTGGGCGCCACACCTCGTGCCATGATGGTGACCCAGGCTCGGGAATGAGCCCGGGCCACCAGGGGTCTGCAGGGGAGAGAGAGAATTAAGCATCTGGATGACTGCTTTCCTCTCTCGGAGGGAGGGGGACTAGTCATCCTGCTTGCTGACTGCCCTCTGGTGGTGGCTGGGAGGCAGTACGGGTCAGGAGGCTTGATCTGACATTCTTACGTTGGAAGGGGGGGCCGGGCGTAAAAGGAAAAACAAGCCTGGCAGGATAGATGATGGTCCGCCGCTCCCAGGAGCAGTCCCCAGATTCTGGAATGGGTCTCCAGGAGCGGGGAGAAGCCAACAACCTCCTCCTGGCCTCGCCATGGGAGGAAATCCATGGGGGAACTACCAGGGACCACCTAGCATGGGAGTGACAGGACCGGAGAGAGAGTCCCGCCATTCGGAGGGCCATAGCCGCCTGCCAGGACTCCAGTGGATAAAGTGCCTATGTAAAAAAATAAAAATAAAAAGTAACCTCAAGGGGAGAGATTTTTAAAAACTGACATCTATGGCCATCTTTATTGACTTAAGTCATTTATTACAAAACTGGTCATAAAAATGTTTTAAAAATATGTCAGATCCAGTGGTATGGAGGGCTGAGGTACCGGACAGCTTATCTCCTGCCATGTTGGTGACCCGTGTTCAAGAGTGAATGCAGGTCGTCAGGGGGTTGGCCTGGGAAAGAGAGGATTGAGCATCCATAGGACTGCTTTCCTCTCCCGAGGTGGGAGGTTCATTGTTCCCAGCAAATGACTGCCACCAGGTGGAGGCCCGGTGGTAGTGCGGGACTGGGGCGACCATGACGGGAGGGTGCTGCGGGGCTCTGCAGCACGCAGGTGCCTCCACGTGTGCACGCTGACGTGTATGCCCCAGGAAGGGAGAAAATGGAAAAAGGAGCCAACAGGCTTCATGAAACCCTGGCCACACTCCTGACTCTGGCGTCACCCGGGGCAATCTGGATTACTCTTTGGGGGGGCAGCCCTCCCCTCCCTGGCCCCACCATGGGGGGGAGTATGGGAGAACCTGCCTGGGTGTGGGGTGTGCCAAGGGGTGAATTGAGCCTTCAGAACGAGAGTCAGAGCCTGCCTGCCAGCCCCTGAATTGTAAAAAGCTATAAGGAGAAAAAAATGTATGAGAGAAATACAGACACTCTGATCAGGAATCTAAGGATGTCAGAAATATATCTTTGCTATAAAGGTATATTTTGAACTATCTTGCTGACTAACAGAAGTGCTGCCTTACTAGCTGCTACAGATGTACTGCCCTTAGTCACTGCACTACCAGTACCTAATTCAAATCAAGCATTTTGTAAGGTGGCTTGGTGTACAGTGTGCATCAAAATGCCTGTTTACAGTTCTTGTTCAAACAATATGTCTTTCTCTGAAGTCATTTTACTTTAAAATGCACGCCCCGATGCCTTTTTTTTATTTATTTGAAAGTTTGTTACTGGGAAGGTACACTGACGCACTTGTTTCCAGGTGTGACCGGGAGCAAGGGAAGGGGAATCTTTGTACAGATGTAAACTGACTTACAGAACCAGATTAAGCTGTTGGTGGTATTTTAGTGAATGGGGGGAATTTGGTCAGGACACCAGGGAACTTCCCTTACTCTTATCGAGAAGTGCCATGGGATCTTTAATGTCCACCTGAACAACCACCAGAACAGGCAGACGGGACCTTGATTTAATGTCTCTTCTGAAAGACGGCACCTCAGGAGTGCAGCATCCCCCTCTTGATGCACTACAGTGTCAGTATTGGAATTTATCCCACGTTCCCGGTGTGGGGTTAGAACCCACCACCTTCCAACCTTCTGGCCTCAGAGACGAGTGTGCTACCTGCTGAGCCACTGACACTGCAAATTTAATTTAATTTAATTTAATTAAATTTTTTAAAGTTTTGTATTTCTGTTTTACCTTTTTTTTAATGCAGGCAATACAGGAGTAATCAGTGAAGGGTTGACTGTAACATTTGTTGTAACTGAAGAAAGCTTTCCTACTTCAGCTTCGACTTGAGGAAAGATGCCAGCAGACTGAGAAGGAGCTGGTAAAACGAGTTTATTTTGCAAAGTTGCAGAGGCTGGCTTCATTACTTTCAGTACTGTACCTATGGACGCAGCGGCTACCGATGGGGTAGTTACACCTTTTTCAGGATTAAAATCTTGCTTCCCTCGAACTAATCTCCATTTGAGGTTGATGCTTTCTACTTTAACCATGGAGTTCAGCTTTGCTGGCAGTTCCTCCAGTCCAAAAATAGGAAGAGTTTCGGTCTTCGGGTCAGTCCCAAGGGTAGTTCCATGCCTGTGGGTCGTGCTGCAGGGCCACTTACCAGCTCGGGGGCACCTGGCTTTTATGATGTATTCCGGGCATTTTTGTGCAGCAAGCAAGTATTTGTCTAGCAGCCTCCATTTCCTCTATGGAGTGCTAGATTCTGACAAGAAAGAAGTAAATGTTTTCAGTGCTCCAAGACTGATTTTGCATTTTCCCTGTAATTGCAGGGTGATTTTCCTGTGTTTTCCCATATATTACATTATTTCCTATTAATGCCTAATTGCACTGTTTTCCTGTATAACCAGTGCATGTCTGTGGGAAGAATTTCCCTATAGATGGATCCAAATCCCTGTAAAATACAGGAATCCCTGTAGATCTGGGAGCTCTGAGTTTTTGCTTTGCATTTCTTAGGCTTTGCAGACTTCAAACTTTTCCTTATATCAGAATTTTAACTCTTTTGAGAGACTGGAGTTGCAGAGCTAGTGTCATGTGTTGCTTGTACATTGCTGTCACACTGGCTCTTCACTTTATTTATTTATTTATTAGCTTTTGGTAACCGGGTAAATGCATTAGGAAAAAATCCTGCCTATTTTCAAGCACGACCCGGGAGAGCACAATTTACAAACAATGAAATCATCTCAAACAGGTACATACATACAGTTTACAACTGCAGTTTTCCAAAATACAGGGTGAATACAGTCTTACAGGAAATCACAGAGAAATTCTAAAGAGGTTCTATTTTCTATGTAAACCCCTATTAAAAAAAACTGCTTGCATTCTGCACCAGTATGAGTGATGCAGAGTTACTGATCCGCTGCCAGAGCAGAAGTGGTGACAGGTCTGGAAGCGCTGTGAGGCAATCCGTTTCATCTTCTGTGAAACTCGGCAGTGGTGGGGAGCTGAGACGTAGCCGAACTTTTCAGTCACTGTGTGGACACTCCATACCACCTGCAGTGGTGCACTTGCAGGGTTGGATGCTGGCAGAGGAACATAAATAAAATGCAAGGAGAGGTGGAGCCAGGCCGCCTGCACCGCTCTACAGCTCCTGCATGTGGACACACTGGAAATGACCTCAGCAGTGTACTTCATACCTAGCTGCTGTAACAGTGCCAAAACATAGCATATGTATAAACACACGTATCGGTACTACATAAAATTAAATTCGACTCTAGTCTAGTCTGAATGAGTTTTTCTGTATACACAACTGGATATTAATCAGGATTACATGATTGTTTTGGCCTACTGCACATTTATAGAACAGTCCACAAAGTGATGTAGCAGAGCCAATTCATTTGCGTTGAAAGGAAATCTAAAACAGGCTGAAAAGGAAAGATTGCTAGGCAATTCAGACATTCTAAATATCTATCTTTCACAGTGCTGTATCCTGCAGGTCAGGATTAACAACACTGAAGAACTTTCCTTAAAAAGCAGACATGATTTCAAAGAAGACAGACAGGAAAACAAAAAAAAAACTTAGCTAAGAAGAGCTGAAGGAAAAGGAGCAGAGAAAAAGAGGAGAGGCACGGAGGGAGTGAGCCCATCTGGGCTATGCATAGAATTGAAATTGGCCCGCATTAAAAATTCACCAGCCAGCGAATTTTCAAGGGATTTGCAGTAATTAGATGACAAAATGCCGGCAAATCTCAGGCGCGCTGAAGATGTTACTCTGGGGTCAAAGACTCGACACTTTCGGCTGGGTAATTTGTAAGTGTCAATCACAGGCAGCCATCAGAGAGAAGGGAAGAGATCTAATGGCTGAATTCTAACTAACTGCAATACTTTGCCTTTAGCCATTCAGTCTGGCTTCTTCACCCTAATACTACGCTGCTTCCAATAGGGAGCCCTCAGCACTCATCAAAGGTACACACTTGGAAAATAATAAAATATAACTTTACAAACAAGCTGGTATGTTTTGCGCATCAAAATGTAGAGTACAAAGTCTGGAAATCATGCAGTTAAACTGCTTGAAATAATTTTGTGTTTGTGCTCACTGATTGCCGTGCTGTTACATATACAGGATATGCGGGGTGTAATACACAGACAAATAAAACCCACTGGAAAAGAAAACTGTTATAATCAGAATGCAAGCCTGTATGGCATTATTAGGAAGTACCCAAAGGACAAAAAACAAGACTGCTAACTTGTCCTGCTCTTTCCGCAGCAGTGCTTTTCGATGACAAATCAGGGTGGTGGTGGCTTTACACTGATATTACAGTCTTGAGTTTTCTGTAGCCATTTGCTATGCTAATCCATGGGGTCTCCTCCCTGGGGTGGGGGACCAGGCAATCTTTACTCTTGATTGCATGTTCACAAACACTGCCAATTCCACACACACACACACACACATATGCATGAATACACAGTTGCAAATCCATAAGTACACAACCACTCATCTACATGTACAGTCACACACGTGCTTATGTGCAAGAACTTATACATTTGCACTTCATGCATGTGCAGCCTTTTGTACATAATGCAGTTACACACACACACACACACACACACACACAAATTCACAGAGAGTCATGCTAATATACAGTACGCAGTTACACAGGCATGCACACCCAGACACTGACACGTGCACTCACATACATAATGCTTATGTATGTAATTACATACAAACATACAAAGAAGCCAGCAGAAGAACCATGGGCAATATTGGACCCCCCACCACCACTTAGCTACCAAATGCCCGTAGTCTGGGAAACAAGCTCCTGGATCTGGAGGCAACAATGACAGAAGCCAAACTGGACATAGTAGCCATAAGCGAGACATGGTTCACCAGCAACCATACATGGGAGACTATGGTACCCGGCTACGTAATGTTCAGAAGGGACCAGGGGGAAGGAAGGGGAAGGGGACGGGTGGCCCTATATGTCAAAGATAATATAAAAGCAACCGAAATTCAGAATACACAGGATGGGTCAGAGGAACTCTGGGTCACCTTGGAAACAGGAAGTGGCACAGCCACAGGAGCTGGAGTGGTCTACAGGCCTCCTGACCAGGGGGAAGGAATTCACAGAGTCTTGATAGAGAATATACCAAAAATGACAACAAAGGGGGAGGTTCTATGGATGGGAGATTTTAACATGCCCAATGCAGACTGGACTGTATCAACTGGAGCATCATCATGAACTAGGGACATATAGTGGATTCTCTCCAGGGGGAAGAAGTAAAACAACTAGTACAAAACCCCACAAGAGACAGGGACATCCTAGACCTCGTACTGACAAATGGAGAAAGGATTACAGACCTCCATGTTGAAGGGCAGCTGGGGATCAATGACCATCACATGGTATGGTTCAGCTTGGTCACAGGTACGCAGTCAACCCAATCAAAGGCTAAAATGTTAGACTTTAGAAGAGTGGACTTTGGGAAGATGGGCGAGAGCATTAAAATAGCCCTGCCAAAAATGATACAGGAAGGTGAGTAGAGGCAAAATGGGCTAGGATTAAAAATGCAATAATTGAAGTAACAGGCCAGTGCGTGACGGAACAAAGAAAAAGCAAGAGGAGGAGGAAACCACTTTGGTTCTCAAAAACCATAGTTGAGAAAGTCCAAGCCAAAAGGTTAGCCTTCAAAAAATACAAGAAACCCCAAGACAAAGACAGAGAGGCATATCAGAACTCCCAGAGGGAAGCAGGGAAAACTGTGAGGCAGGCAAAGGCCAAAATGGAGGACTCATAAGCACAAACAGTAAAGGAAGGTGACAAGACTTTCTACAGATACATTAGTGATAAGAGAAAATCTAGAGAGGGAACTGTTAAGCTCAAGGGGGAAATGGGCAAATGTGTGGAGGATGACCAGGAAAAGGCACCCATCCTAAATAAATACTTCTGCTCAGTGTTCACAGTGGAGAAGGAAGGACAAGGCGCAGAGCTGGCCACCATAGACACAGGAAGAAGTGGGGTGAACACAGGACCATTTACAAGAGAAAGGGTCCTAGAAGAGCTCAACAAGCTCAAGGTGGACAAGACTATGGGGCCAGATGGAATACATCTCAGAATAATAAAGGAGCTAACAGAGGAACTGGCAGAGCCACTGGTGGAACTGTTTACTGAGTCACTAAACACAGGGGAGGCCCCAGGGCACTGGAGGAGGGCCAATGTGATCCCACTCCACAAGAGTGGAAGCAAGGTGGAAGTGGGTAACTACAGACCAGTTAGTCTTACCTCAGTCACTGGAAAGATCATGGAGACACTCCTCAAGGAAAGGATAGCAGAACACCTGGAATCTATTAGAGCACAGGATTCAAGACAACATGGATTCACAGCAGAAAGGTTGTGTCAGACTAATCTGATAGATTTCTTTGACTGGGTAACCCAGGAGATGGATCAAGAGGGTGCAGTTGATGTCGCCTATCTTGACTTCAGCAAAGCTTTCGATAACATTCCACACAGAAGATTAGTTTAACAAGCTAGGTAGACATGGGGTAGGTCAAAAATCGGTAAACTGGGTGGCTAACTGGCTGAAAGGCAGAAAGCAGAGGGTAGTGGTTAATGGTATCCAGTCAGAAGAGATTCACGTCACAAGTGGGGTGCCTCAGGGATCGATCCTAGGGCCAGTCCTCTTCAATATCTTCATCAGTGATATTACGGTCAGACTGGAGGATAAGGTTTGCATGTTTGCAGGTGACACCAAGATCTGCAACAGAGTGAATGATCCAGATGGGGTGGATAGGATGAGACAAGACATGGAAAAGCTAGAAAAATAGTCCAAACAATGGCAACTATGTTTTTGTTTTATAATTCAAGTTTGTATTAGTTTTTCACATATTTTAAAACAGACATATACACTCAGTTAATTTATCATACATGTCACAGATCTGAGCAAAGGAATTCATGACACAACTGTTTTGAATATTACTGTACATAAATACAGTAGCATAGAAGACAGTTAAACAGTGAATGACATATGAGGTAGACCTATAGAGTAAGTGTTTATAAAAGAGCATTTTATTTTTATTTTATTCATACTTTTATTCAAATATCTCTCAATGATGTACAGCCCTGTACAACCTAATTTAGATTACCATTTTAACTCATATTTATTTACTTTTTACCAGGGTATTTATTATTTTTATATTTATGCAGGGAATTGGTGTCAGTGCCAGGGAGATTCATTGCAGAGCCCAAAGCTCCTTTTTTGCTCCCCGTTGCCCACAGCAGGACAAAATTCTGTAAAGGTACACATATCTTGCAGGCCTCTGGGAGGGAAGATTTTTTTTCCCAGCGGATTGCCCAGGAGCTCAAGTCCATACCAGGCCCTCAGGGGACAAAATCTCTATAGTGTTCCAGCTGGTACCTCACCCATTTTCTCCATCTGATTTCAAATTTTGCAGCTCTATACGAGAGTCTGGCAGAAAGATGTTCCAGGGAATATATGTCTCTGACTATATCCAGCCAGGTTTGTTTAGTTGAAATTCTGTCTGTGTGCCATAATCTGGTGATGGCTTTATGGGCTGCCAAGATCAAAAGAGTGATTTGCTTAAATACTGTCTTATCTAATCATACTGCTTCTGGGTTAACAAAGGTGAGGATATAGGAGACAGTAAAAAGATCTGGACAACTGTAAATTTCAGTCAGTTCCTGTAATATCTATTGCCAATAGTGGGTTATTTTAGGGCAATACCATAAAACATGGCTTTGGTCTGCATTGTCAGAGCCACATCCCCTCCAACAGTCTCCTTTGGTGATTTTCCCATATTTTACCAAAATTGCAGGGGTTCTAAAGAATCTGGATCGAAGTTTCCAGGCATGCTCCTTCCAATAAGGAGAGGGGGAGAGTTTCAAAACCTGGAGCGTAGACCCCAGCCCGTTTGTACTCAATATATCCCTATTTATCTCTTCTGACCATCGAATTCTGATAGATTCAGTGGAATCACTTTTCCTTATGTTCAAAGTATTATGTATACAACTAATAAGATGTTCTGGAGGGGAACCCAGGATGTGTGTGTGTGTGTGGATCAAATTTACTGGGGGGGGGGGTCTGTGGTTATGTCTGAGAGATCTATCTCTTGACTACGGAGATATGATTTAATGTGTAGATAAGAGATAAAATAATTGTGGGGTATCTGGTATTTTGTATTTAGAGATACAAATGGGTGGAGCCCCCAGTGGGACCCACCAGCTGGAAGACATATTTTATTCCATATCTTTGGCAGGTACCAAGTGTCAAATTACTCTGTCCTCTTTTAATTTCTGCATCAAAGGCCAGTGCTGCAAAGTATAGTCTGTCCCGAGGGGAGAAGTATTGGTTTCTTAGCTTAAGCAAAGCTCGAAGTGCTTCCCGAGTGTACGTCCGGTATAGCCCCAGTGAGCTACACTTGGGTGGTTGCTAAAAAGATGTTCTTGTATTTCAAACAGATCACCCCATGTCTGCTCTAGTTTTTTCCAATGTGCAGTGTATACAGGGTTTACCCAACTCAGGACCACCCGTAGCTGTGCTGCCAGGGCATATTTTTTAAGGTCTGGGAGATTCAGTCCCCCTTTCTCTCTGGAAGCCTGCAAAATGGAATGTAATTCTTGGGAGTTTACCATGCCAAATAAAGCGGGAAATGAGTCTGTCCCGTGCTTGAAAGTAGAGACTGGAGGGGGTAAATGGTAGCGTTTGTAGGTAAAAACGGATATGAGGGAATACGTCTTGTTTGATCGTTTCCATTCTATTAATAAAACTTAAAAGGGAGATGTGCCCATCTAGAGAGATCTTCTGTCAGGGTTACCATTAGGGGTTCTAAATTCAATAATTTTGCGTGAATTGGGTTCTTAGTCATTCTTATCCCCAGGTATCTCATGGCTTGGCCATACCATTTAAAAGGGTAGCTTTTTTCAAAACTTGTGGGAGGTGTATAATTATAGGTTAACACCTCAGTTTTTTGACTATTGACTCTATATCCAGACAGGTCCCCAAAGATCTGGAGCTGTTTCCATACCTCAGGGATTGATGTTTCCAGTTGCAATACACTTAAAAGAATATCCTCAGCACAGAGCATGATTTTATGCTGACGACCTCCGATGGGAATCCCCTCTATTCCCTGGGTTATCCGATGGGAATCTCCTCTATTCCCTGGGTTATCCGATGGGAATCTCCTCTATTCCCTGGGTTATCCGATGGGAACCCCTCTATTCCCTAGGTTACTCCTGTGGCTATTCCCAAGGGCTCAAGGTAGAGTACGAACAGCAGAGGGGAGAGAGGGTACCCCTGTCTGGTACCTCTAGCCAGTTCAAAATATTCTGAGAGAGCCCCGTCTACCCTGACATTCACTTCTGGAGAGGCTTAGATATTTTGTAGCTGCTGTATAAATTGGCCAGGGAAACCAAAGTGAGACAGGTTTTGCCACAAAAAGGGCCTTGACACCCTGTCAAAAGCCTTTACGGCATCGAGTTCCAGTAAAACTAAGGGGACCCATCTGGATAACGCCCAATCCACCAATAGATGAGTTTGTCTTATGGTGTCATGTGCCTGCCGGCCTTTAATAAAGCCCACTTGGTCACTGTTTATTAGGCTAGGGAGAAGCTGTTCTATTTTCGAGGCCAAAACTGACATGAAAAGTTTATAATCATAATTTAACAGATATAGGACGGTAGGAAGAAAATACAAAATCACACATGCCCACACAATGCAAAGCATCATGGGCTGCATATGCAAATCACCGCAGAATGTTATGCTGGTTCAACTTTAAGCAGAATTGCATGGTGCCAAAAGGCCTCTCACACAGTTTGCAAAGGGTGCTAACAGATGACATAGACACGTGTTTCGTCCTACCAGGACTCATCAATATGCCTCATCTGTTTGACACCCCAGTGGAATGACCCAGCTACCCTAAGTCAGTGTGTCTTGGTTATGTTGTGGTGAACCCATTAAAATAAAAAACTATTTAAAAGACAAAGAACCTCTGTGCGAAAACACTGAGGCAAGGGTTACCCCAAAGGGCATTTGGCTGGGAAGCCAAGTTTCAAGAAAATACAAAATCACACATGCCCACACAATGAAGAATGTTGCTTTGGGTCTTTCTGAGGTTTGGGAACAGCTGCTATTACTGCATATCATCAGGATGGGGGGAGGTCCATAAAGAGCAGGGAGGAGGGATGGGATGAGTAGTTCTTTAAATTTTTTATAAAATTCAGATGGGTAATCAGCCAGGCCAGGGCCGGTTTTAGAGTTTGGGGGGCCCCCAGCAGGATTAGTAAAGTCATGGCAGCCCCTTACTTGGCCGACCTTTGCCTGTTTGACTGTAACCGATATGTACATCATTGTGTTTTATTTTCAGTACAACCAGAGGTATATTTTAAGTGTTTTTTTATTGACAGACAGCAGAGTTACTCCTTTGGGAAGTTCTTCCCATTCCAACCATTGCTGCTCATTTGCCTCGCACTGACAGGGTCATATAGCTTGGTAAGGCATTTCATGAAGTCATGATGCCACATCAAAAGGAGCTGCACAGCCCTTTGTTGCTGTTCCAAGAAGATAAAAAAATAAAAATAATTAAGGTACAGTGCTCTGGTTGGGGCTACAAAAGCAGGGGGCCCCCAGCAACCGCAGGGTTCGCTGGTGCCTAAAACCGGCTATGTCAGCCAGGCCAGGTACTTTAAATGTTTTAGCAAACTTTAACTGTTGAGTGATTTCCGCTACAGAAATCGGGCCAACAATTTCTTTGCTTGTTCTGTGGGGATGCGTGGAATTGGTAGGGCTGCCAAGTAGGCCTCAATTCTGGTTGGGAAAACTGTCTGGTCTACTTTATATAAATCCTGGTAATATTGTTTTAGGATTTCTCTCACCTCAGAAGGTCTTGAAGCTAGGTTCCCACTTTTAGGGTCTGACATGTGATGCAAGCCTTAGTTTTATGTTCTCTGAGTTTTCTGGCTAGGGTTCTAGCACCTCCAGGGCCTTCTTCATGATATCCTAGTTTTAGATGTAATAGCTGCTGTTCAGTTATTTGATCTATTAACTTCTGTGGCTTTTGCTTAAGTGTTTGGATATTTGACTTAATCAGTGGGTCCCCCCGCTCAGGCCATTGTTGCCAGTGCAGTAGTTCTTCCTGCAATTCCTATATTTTAGTTTCTCTTTCTTTCATTTTTTTTTGCTGAGAATCTGATTATGTCCCTGCTGAGGACTACCTTGAGCATATCCCAAAGTATGGCAGGGGATACCTCAGGCAGTGAATTTTCCTGAAGGATCTTAGGGATGGCCTCTTTGACCATATCTATAAATTCTGGATCTCTCAGATGTGGGAGAACCAAATGCCACTGCTTCTGCTTATAAGTTACCCCTAGGTTTATTTTTAGATGTAGTGGGGCATGGTCAGACAGGAATCTAAAACCATGCCACACATCACACAAATTGTCCAAATGTTCTATTGTAATGAAAAAATAGTCTAGAAGAGCTTCAACCCCAGTATGTGGCGCTATATGGGTGTATTCTCTTTTTTTAGGGAAGCAGTGCCTCCAAGTATCCACTTTACCCAATGGCAACTAGGCTTTAACGCTAAGAAGTGCAAAGTCAATGCACACGAGGAGGAAAAACCCTGAGGCTAACTATAGGATGGGGGGGGAGTGCTAACATCCACTAGAGAGGAAAGGGACTTGGGCATCATCATCACCAATGACCTACAGTAAAAGCCTCCAGGCAGACCACAAAGGCAGTGGGGAGAGCTAGAGGGATGTTGGGATGTATCAGTAGGGGTATCACAAGCCGAAAGCGGGAGGTGGTGCTCCCTCTTTACAAGACACTGGTTAGGCCCCAGCTGGAGCACTGTGTCCAGTTCTGGAGGCCACATCTGCAAAAAGACATCAACAGGATTGAAACGGTCCAGAGAAGGGCAACCAAGATGCTGCAAGGGCTGCAACAGAAACCGTATGAAGACAGATTGAAAGAACTCAATATGTACACCCTGGAGCAGAGGAGGGAGAGGTGAGATATGATAGAAACTTTCAAATATCTCAAAGGCCTAAACAAGGTGAAAGAGTCTAACATGTTTCAGTATAAGAAAACGAGCAGGACAAGAGGACATGATATGAGATTGGAGGGAGACCGATTGAGGGGTAATATGAGAAAGTTCTTTTTCACAGAGAGAGTTGTAGATGCATGGAACAGCCTGCTCAAGGAGGCAGTAGAATTGAGTACAGTGCTGGGCTTCAAAAGAGCATGGGATAAGCACAAGGGAATAATACAGCTGAGTAAGAATAACATGGGCCAATGCTTAGAATAGACGCATGGCAGCAACAACCAGGTAGGAAAAATAAAATGGGCAGACTAGATGGGCCTGGAGGTCCTTATCTTCTGTCAACTTCTATGTTTTTATGTTATGTAAGAAGGCCATTTGGTCTATGTAGTAATTATATACAGTATATCATACATGCATGTATAGAAAGGCATGGTTTGCTTGCCACTAGATGTAGGAGTAGCCCCCTGCTGGCTAACAATTGAA
Source organism: Neoceratodus forsteri (assembly GCA_016271365.2). Lineage (NCBI taxonomy): Eukaryota > Metazoa > Chordata > Ceratodontiformes > Ceratodontidae > Neoceratodus > Neoceratodus forsteri. The sequence continues at coordinate 14,308,314 of JADMNL010000027.1, forward strand.
TTTCAAAGTACTTTTAAATCCTCCTGATTAGACCAGTGGGCTCTTTACAAGTTAGAATTTGGGCCGGTATATCTTTTTTCTCCCATCCAACACTCTTCTCTTCTACTTCAGTGCCAGCAGTGGGCGGCCCGAGAGTTGAAGATATTGCCGATACCTTTCCTGACATTCTGTTTTTATTTCCAGTGACAAACAAAATGTAAATGTACCCCTTTCCCCGATGGGGCTTACCTGGTGTGCTTCCCAGCCTCTGGTCTCACCTGTCCTGGTCCTTGGTGGCCCCTTTATCGCTGCTGTTGAGCCCTTTGGGCCTGTTTTGTTATGGGGGACTGGAGGAGCCTGGTGTAAAAGTTAAAGCTTCCAGTTTGATGTCTCAGCATAGTTAGCACTGGGCAACCTCGTGAACACCACACAGCCCTGTGTGCACACATTCGAGCTGGCTCCTGCCTGAACATGCGAGCTGGTGGCTCTGGCACTCAAGGTTAAAGCTGCCCTGGTAGCTCAGCAAGTGTCTCCTTTGTGTGTTATGACCCCTGGGACTCTAAATCCAAGAGAGGGAGTCCAGAGACACTCTGGGGGAGAAGGAGACAGCACTATGGTGCTAGGAACAAGCAGGGTGAGACCTTGCCATGCCCCACTCTGTCACTGGACAATAGGGCAGAGGGAAATCTATCAAACCCTGGAGGCAGTTAATGTTAATGCTTTACAGTTTGGCTGCAAAAAGACTTTAAAGTTGAGACTGTGTTTAGAACTGGACTGCCAGATTGTATTGCAGCCATCTTTGTTACTTTTAACCTGCTCTGCAGCCAGTGGGGATGCAAGAGACCCAAAAGCCCAAAAGACTGCAATAAAGGGAAGAGGAAAGGACTATGTATTGACACCTTATCCATTGGAAAATCAGGCATCAACTGGATAGTCTGCATAAAGATTAAGAGGATTGACAGCCTGGTTGACAAACTGGGATCCTTATCTGATCCCTGAGACCCAAGGGATGATCCAGCTTAAGACAGTTGTCTGGGAGATTCCAGAGAGTGAGGAAGCTCTGCTGTGATCTCCGAGAGAAGTCTGGAGGCCTACCTGGGGCTTTCACACCTGCCAGCCCAAGAAAAGCCTGATCAGTTTTCCAATATCTGGAAATCCAGAGAGAAAGTGAAAACTGTGTTTGATTTCAAAACTGAGCATTTGTAGCCTGAAGCTGATAGACTATTCCTACTAAATCTGGTAAGAAGTCCAGAGAATGTGTTCTTGCTGCACTTTGTGCCACAGCCGCCAGCCTGCAGTGTGGCTGAAGCTATTTACAGCCTGAGTTCCTGAGCTCCAGAATAGAGTCACAGCCAGCAGAGGACAGTCTGGGGAATCAGCCAGGTAGTTTCACACTCAGGCATTACCCATCATCTCCCCCTCGGGACTGGATGCCTGGACGGGTAGGGTGAGGAGTGTGGCCCTGGTCCCCAGTACTGGTCTGTTCCAGCACCAGAGATGCTGCAGAAAAGAAGGTGAAAAGCTGCTAGAGATCCTGAAAAGATGCAGAGAGCAAAGGCAGACTCTGCTGCATCCCTGTCAAAAGTCATTGAAAGCTGCCAGAGTTCCTAGAGCTGCAGACCAGAGCAAGGTTTATCTTCCAGCCTGAAAGCCATATTGTCTGGAATTCCAGGACTGTGAGTAACTGTGAGGTTTTGCTCTCACCTAGGGATTGGTATAAGGTTTGCCAGCAAGTGACAGCTTATTGTAAAGTTCACCAGCACTGGCCACCCAGCTGCACCGTTTCATGCCTGCATCTACTTTGCCACCTGGGTACCCAGATTGACACTGGGGGACACTGGTACCAGTGGGGAGGTAGGTGTTGTATGTTGGTGTGTTGTTGCTGTGGATGGGCATTGCTGTGGTCGTTGTATATAATTGCACTTGTTAAATCAAATATTTTCAACCAGTTATTTATTTTCTTCATCACATTCCTCTACCTTTTTTATAAATTGTTGTTGTTCTTGCTTAAGATTGACTCACGAGCATATTATTAGCAATAGCCTTTAATTGCATGCACTGTAAATTATTGAATCTGCTATTGATATTTCATGTCTGAAGCGACTGCAAGGGGAGGTGGGGAGGTACAGCATCCCAAGGAGTTGTACCAGACAGACAGCTGGCCCACATAGTTTAACTCTAGGTGGAGGCACTGCGCTACCTAACTGTATTTGTGAAGGTACCCCCCTTTTCCATCTCAGATAGAGCTCAGGTCCCTCAACCTTGTTGAGCCTGCAAGGCAGGGGTAGTAACCAAAAGTTACAAGGTGTCTGGTTACAAAAATATTTATATATAATAAAATGGCTTACAGGCTGATGGCTCAACTCTGTGGCTGTATAATGGATTGAATTCATTACATGATGTGAACAAAAGCTGTGGGACCTGTTCCCATATGGCACACAATGGCGCAAAGTATATAGGTACTAAAATGAATTAGGGACTGTACTGCACATCCAGTCAGTAACCAGGCAATGCATAGTGCCACCTGATAGTAAAAGGTGATATTGCAGTATACAAACAAGCATTTGTCAATGCTGAATGTTGATTGCTTATATGTGCTGTTTAGGTATCTGGAAGTGAAAGTACCATGGCTAAGAACTGTCATGTGCCACCCCCCTCCCCCAAGACATCCACTGCGTCTTTCTGTTCAGTTTTCACAGAAGAGGGGGAGGGGCACGGGGCACAGCAGTACAGCAGTTGTCAAGGCGTGAAGAGGTGGACAATAGTCCATTCACAGGCAGAAGAATTTGCAGAAGGTGAATAAATTGAAGGTGGACAAAGCGATGGGACCAGATGGCATACATCCAAGGATATTAAAAGAACTGTGAAGGGAAATAGCAGTACCTCTGGCAGCCACGTTGACTGAGTTGTTCAACACAGGGGTGGTACCAGAGAATTGGAGGAGGGCACATGTGGTCCCTCTATACAAATCCAGCAGTAGGGAGGAGGTGGGGAACTAAGAAGTTATTATCCCTCTGTACAGACAGCTGGTGAGATCACATCTGGAGTACTGCGTGCAGTTCTGGAGACCCAATCTCCGCAAAGACATAGACAGGATGGAAGCTGTCCAGAGGAGGGCAACTAAAATGGTGCAGGGTCTGCACCGAAGACATATGAAGTGAGACTTAAGGAGCTTAATATCTATAGCCTCGAGGAAAGGAGGAGAGGGGGACATGATAGAAACTTTCAAGTCACCTCAAGGAATCAACAAAGTCCAAGAGGGTAGCATCTTTCAAAAAAGAGGTGCAAGAACAAGGGCACAATTTGAAGATAGAAGGGGGCGGCTCAGAGGTAATTTAAGGAAGTATTTTTCACAGAGAGGGTTGTGGATGGCTGAACAGCCTCTCCAGAGGAGGTTGTGGAGTCAAAAACAGTGGTGGAATTCAAGCATGCATGGGACAGTCATAAGGCAATTCTAGGGGGTTGGGGTAGGAAGAAGTAGGCTGCTGGTTAACTAGGATCTGCAGCTTATCCATCAGGTAGGGAAATGGGCAGACTGGGTGGGCCAAGCGGTCCTTATCTGCCATCAAATTCTATGTTTCTATGTTTCTATAGGCCAGTCAGCCTCACTTCAGTAGTGGGGAAGATCATGGAGACATTGGTTAAAGAAAGGATAGTGAGGCATCTAGAAGCCATCGGAGGCCAGGACCATAGGCAACATAGATTCACAGTGGGGAGGTCATGTCAAACAAATTTGGTTAATCTTTTTGACTGGGTGACAAAGGAAGTAAATAAGGGTGAGGCAGTGGACAACGCTTACCTTGATGTAACAAAAGCCTTTGACACCGTCCCACATAAGAGGCTGATAAAGTAGCTGAGTAGGCTGGGCATGGAGGAAAAGGTGGTAAACTGGGTTAGAAACTGGGTAACAGACAGGAGGCAGAGAATGGTGGTAAATGGGGCACAGTCTGGGGAGAGGGGGTGACCAGTGGGGTGCTGCAGGTAGTGGTCCTGGGGCCAGTCCTGTTCAATGTCTTCATCAGTGACATTGCAGAAGGGCTGAAGGGAAAGGTCTGCCTGTTTGCAGATGACACCAAGATGTGTAACACAGTGGATAGCCCAGAGGGGGTGAAGAAAATGAGGAGGGACCTGGGGAAGCTTGAGAAATGGTCTGAGGGCAGGCAACTGAAGTTCAGTTCAAAAAAAGTGCAAAATAATGCACCTGGGACACAGAAACCCTGGGGAAAGGTACAGGATGGGGGGGGGGGCAGTTACTGACAGTCACAAGGAAGGAACGGGACCTGTGAGTTCTTATTTCAGATGACCTGAAAATGTTAAAGTGGTAAGGCAGCTGGGAGGGCCAGTGACATGCTGGGGTGCACAGGCAGGGATATCACCAGCATAAGGAGGGAGGTAGTGATGCCATTATATAAAACCATGTTCAGGCTTCATATGGAATGCTGTGTGCAGTTCTGGAGGTTGCACCTTCATAAGGATATGAACAGGCTGGAGATGGTCCAGAGAAGGGCAAATGAGATGGTACAGAGCTTGCAACACAAGACTTATGAGGAGAAATTAAGGGACCTCAATATGTACTCACTGGAAGAGAGGAGGGAAAAAGGATATGATAAACATTCACGTACCTCAAGGGTATAAATATAACTACTGAGAAGCAGGAAACAGCTGCTATAGACACATGTGTCAGCTTCTGTGTGATATTCTTTTGTTCTTATAAATCTGTGATCTCCAGTATTTCAGTAACCACATAACCACACTGCCTTCTTTAGGCAGTTTTATGCTGGTTGATGCCTGGTGTCAGATGGCAGACAGAGGGTTCACCAGATTGTGTTGCCATTTGAAAAACTTCATAGAGTGTTCTTTTACTGAAAAGCATTTTGGAAGGTGGTGAAGGTCTCACAATTTTTATTATTATTTTATCTCCTTATGTCTGGCCCCTTTGGTCCCCCCATCCCCACACCCCAACAGTCATCAGTGGCCACAGCTGCAGCCTTTTTCTTGGCAAGATGATGGGTGAGAAACATAGAAACATAGAATTTGATGGCAGATAAGGACCGCTTGGCCCACCTAGTCTGCCCATTTACCTACCTGATGGATAAGCTGCAGATTCTAGTTAATCAACATCTTACTTCCTCCTACCCCCCAGTAGAATTGCCTTATGTCTGTCCGTGAGCAGCTGCCTTCGCAGTCTGTGAAGTCTGATGTCTTTCAGTGCCGCTTATTGGTCATCTTCCAACACAGGTGAGGTGCTGGCAGCTCAAAACTAACTGAGGACAAGCAGGTTTCAAAGTGGGGAAGAAATAGAGTGAGCAAGAATCAAGTACTCATTCAGATGCGGCGTCAATTTTAAGATCAGCATACTGGTGTGGACACTGCAAATAGAACCCCAGCTCTTTAAGCAGCCTTATGAAGAGTACAGGCTTCTCAAAGCACTGGGGTCCTGTTTATTGTACTGTAAGTGGGCTGCATCTAATTTTGTAATTTACTGTACCTTACATCTGGATGTATGGTAGGACCAACTTTAAATAAACACTGCACCTGAATTAACACATGGTGCCATAGAAACATAGAATTTGTCAGCAGAAAAGGACCGCTCAGGCCACCCAGTCTGCCCAAGTGTTCTCTACCTACTTGTAAGTCCTGTCTGTATAAGTTACTGCATGTCTTACTCTGCCTGCGTCCATCAGGACCTCCTTGTGAATGAGCTTGCTTAATGGATTTTGCCTGCAATGAACTTGAACCTACTCCACTTCCATAGCCCTATTGATCTCCGATGATCCCCTCCTTCCCCTTTTTCTAATATACCCCTATATTTATCCCATGCATGTTTCATGCCCCCTACCATTTTAGCTTCCAGCACTTCTCCTGGCAGTCTGTTCAAGGTGTCTACCACCCTTTCATTAAATAAATATTTCTTCACATCTATCCTGAATGGCCCCCCCCCAGCTTCATTATATGTCCCTTGGTTTGGGTGCTCATCCTCATTTAAAGGAAACTCCCCAACTGTGCCCTCTTTACCCCTGTGAGGTACTTTGTAAGTCTTGATCATGTCACGTCTCGCCCTCCTCTTGTCCAGAGTGTACATGTTGAGATTCTTCAGCCTGTCCTTGTAGGGATTCCTGTGAAAATCCTGAACCATTTTAGCTGCCCTCCTCTGGAAAACCTCCACCTTATGTCCTTTCTGAAGAGTGGACTCTAAAACTGGACACAGTACTGCAGCTGGGGGTATACTAGGAAGTGATACAATGGCAGCACAACATCCCTCCTCCTCCTACTGGAGATGCCACTCCTTATGCACCCCAGAATCCAATTTGCCCTGCCCATAGCCTTGTGACACTGTACTGTCATCTTGAGGTCCTCTGATATAATAACTCTCAAGGACCCTTTCATGTCTAGTGAGTATCAGTACCTCCCCCCATCCTATACCCAGCATCGGGGATCCTGTGCCCTAGGTACATGGTTTTACACTTGTTGGCATTGAACCCCAAGTAAGTAAGAAAATGGAATTGATTTGAATGAATTGCAGACTTTTAAGCAGCTTTTCAGGGAGTGTATATATGTGCATGAGTGGGGGGGGGGCTCTGCTATTATAACTATTTGCTTTTGATTTGGTATAATGTGTGAACAGACTAACCCTGCTCCCCAGTCCGTGTGCTATATCGGAAATAAAGAGCCCAAATAGCATTGGGCCAAGCATTGAGCCCTGCAGCACACCACTTGTCACTGCTCTGGATGCCGAGAGCTACCCCACCAGCACCACCCTCTGCACCCTTCCCTGGAACCAGTTCTCTATCCATTTAGTCAGATCACCTTCCACCCGTACCCCTCCTTCTCCTCACTCTTTTCCTTCTTGACCAGTGTCCCTCGTCCCGGTAGTCGGCACCCTTTCTCTTCCTTATTCTTACCGGGTGGTGGTGCCTTCTGTATTACACTCAGACCACTCTGCCTGCCCCCTCCCAGGGTTACTACACCTCCGCCTTTACCTACGTCTAGGGCGGTGACCTCATCAGGCTCCCCTGTCCAGACCTTTCTACCAACCTCAGTCTTTTGGCCACTCCCCCCATTTGTTTAAATCCACCTTAGTAGAGATATACCCCTGTAATCCTGCTTTTTTTTTTTTTTACATATTTTCTTATTGGGCTATGGTCAGCTTGGTCATCCCGACCGACCCCCGTAGCTCTGCCCCTGACATCAGGCCGAGCTGCTCATTTCCATGGATTACCCCCATGGTGGGGTGGTGAGGAGCTTCCCAGATCAACCTACCGGAGCAGGATCCAGTTGAGGCGGCTCCATTCAGGGCAGGCGGGGGGGGTTTGAAACTCGTGCTGCCTGACCATAGCCCATTTTCCACTTTTCTCCCTTTTGTGAGTGCGGGCGTGCAATGACGCTTAGGCACAATGTGCCAACATCTGCCACACTCCATCATCCTTTACTACACTGCTGTAGTAGTGCCCGCAGTTGTCACCAGATGCCGCTGCAGAGCGGTGGGTCCCTGGATCCCACCCCGGGATAGGAGAGCAGTCCTCTGGATGCTCAATCCTATCCCTCTCTTGCTAACCCCTGGCAGCCTGAGCTTGCATCCAAATCCAGGTCGCCAGTGTGGCGTGAGGTGTGGCGTCCAGTGCCTCAACCCTCAGCACCAGTGGCCCGGCAGCAATGCTGCCTTTTACTCCCCTTCCTGCTCCACTGTACCCTGTCCCCCACGTACAAGTCACTATTCCCCCCAGATCCTACCCCAGTTAGTCACTAACCCACAATTTTTCATGTGACACCAATCCCTTAGCCACTCAAACTACTCAAGCCTACCCTTCCTCGCCATGCTTGAGCATGGTACTGGCAATACCTCCAAGAATGCCACCGACTTCCCCACCCCCTCACGCTGCCTGCACAAGTATTCAAACCTCCCCCTCACTACTTACACAGTGTCCCCTGCCAAGTCATTTGTACCCACATGCAACAGTAAATGAGGTTTCTTCCTCCCCCTCGCTGCACGCTTGAGCAGTGCCTGCCCTGCCCCAAATATAGCTGTGCTTTTCCCCTTTTCTGCCCCATCTAACCCATTTCAGCACAGAATCTTCCAGGACGAGTACACCCCCACTCCTTACTCCCTTTCTCTTCTAATGCCCCTTCCACCATCCCAGTATTTGTTCTTCCCGGTCCCTTATCCTTATCCCTGCCCCTGCCAACTGTACCCTCTGTGACTTCTGTATCTGTACCCCTTACTTCTGCCTCACCCCTTTCCTCTGCCTTATTCCTCCCATCCCCCTTGAACAACTTCCCAGCCTGACTACTTCCTACTGGGCTTCCCATGTCGACCTCCCCTCCTCCCCTGCTGATTTCCAACCCCTCTCCTATCCCCGCTGCTGTCGATTTAGAGCCCCCATTCCCTTCCACCCTGATACTGATGCCCCACCCATCCTTCCCCCTTCCTGTAGCCTTCTCTCTTTCAGTCACCAGCCACTCCTTCCTTACTAGCCCCCTTCTATCCTTTTGTCCTCGCTATCTCTTCCCCTACCTGCTGCCATCCCTCTCGTGCCCTGCTTGTCCTTCCCCCTTCAGTATGTTCCTGCTGCCCCACTCTGTCCCATAGCAGAGGTTCAAATCTATTCATATTTGATACCTGTCCTACATCTCTTCACCCTATTGGTCCCCCCCTCCTACTTGTTCCCCTCTGTGGTACTCCTGGTCCCTCCCTACCCGCAGCCATCTGCTCTCTCTCTCCCCTGGTACTCTTCGTGGTTTCTTCCTCCCCCATCAGGAGGCCCCTCGCCCTCATCTTGGGCACCCCCTCCCTTCTTCTCTCTTTTCTGCTACTGTCTCTGATACTGGGGTCGGATTCAGTCTCTAGTTATTCTTCCTCTGTCCCCCTTTGCCATCCCCCCTCAGGATGCGTACCATACTCATCTGCCCTGCCACTTACACTCCTCCCTAACCTCCACAGTTCCTCTCTCAAACTAGCCAGTCAACTACAGACCATACACCCCCCCCAATCCTCCCAGTCCAGGATCATGGCAGACCCACACCCTGTACACCCCTCCACCCTTCCAAAGATGCCCGCCCTATTGACATGTGGCACCTGCCCCATTTTAACCTCCATCTTATGTTACGGGCTCTTACTCCCAGGTTCTGTACCCTACTACAACTGTTAGGCCCCTATTTACTCAAATTTCTTCCCCCCCACACACTAGTGCCCCTACCGACCCCTTGCCAACCAGGGAAATTCAGTCTCAAATCTTATCCGTTAGATACTGTATTACTGTAGCAATCCTAAAGCCTCCTTGTCCATTTTTCACCCCTCAGCTACCATACTTTTTGTTCTCGGCTCTCATATAGTTTCACTTAGCCAGTTAGAAATCGTATTGCTTGCCAAGTATTACTCAGCTCAGTTAGAGAAATAAACAGAACTAAATCTGCATTATTACAGCAATCCTAAAGTATCCAATCATTGCTTTGTCTCCACTCCAGAGACCCTGCTGTAATATAGGACCACAGAGGACCCTGGGCGGGATGGTGGGCAACTGTAAAGTCCCAGCAGAGCTCCACTGAGCTCGCTCACCCCCCCCCCCGCTCGCTCATTCTATTTCTCCTGACGCTGCAGGCTGCCCTTTTGTACTGGGCTCCTGCTTGCGTTGGCTCCTTTTCCTGCCCATAAAGAAATCCGCAGCAGTCCCGACACAGCTCCATTGAGTTCGCTCATTCCCCCTCTCTCACTTGCTCATTTTGTTTCTCCCGATGCTGCAGGCTGCCCTTTTGTACTCGGCTCCTGCCTGCATTGGTAACTTTTTCTGCCCACAAAGAAATCTGCAGCAGTCCCAACAGAGCTCTGTTAAGCTCATTCACTCCCCTCTCTCACTCGCTCATTCTGTTTCCCCCGGAGCTGCAGGCTGCCCTTTTATACTGAGCTCTTGCCTGTGTTGGTACCTTTCTCAGCCCACAAAGAAATCTGCAGCAGTCCTGACATAGCTCTTTTGAGCGCACTCACTCCCTCTCTCTCACTCGCTGATTCTGTTTCTCCCAGTGTTGCAGGCTGCCCTTTTCTACTGGGCTCCTGCCTCCGTTGGTCCCTTTTTCTGCCCATAAAGAAATCTGCAGCAGTCCCTACAGAGCTCCATTGAGCTCGCTCACTCCCCCTCTCTCACTCATTCATTCCGTTTCTCCCAGTGCTGCAGGCTGCCCTTTTGTACTGGGCTCCTGCCTGCTTTGGTGCATTTTTCTGCCCACAAAGAAATCTGCAGCAGTCCTGATAGAGCTCCGTTGAGCTCGCTCACTCCACCTCTCTCACTCACTTGTTCTGTTTTTCCCACCGCTGCAGGCTGCCCTTTTGTACTGGGCCACTGCCTGCATTGACACCTTTTTCTGCCCACAAATAAATCTGCAGCAGTCCCGACAGAGCTCCATTGAGCTCGCTCACTCCCGCTCCCTCACTCACTCATTCTGTTTCTCCTGGCGCTGAAGGCTGCCCTTTTGTGCTGGGCTCCTGCCTGCATTGGCACCTTTTTCTGCCCACAAAGAAATCTGCAGCAGTCCTGACAAAGCTCAGTTGAGCTCAGTCACACCCCCCTCTCACTCGCTCGATCTTAATCTGTTCCAAACACTCATTTCCCACAGCGACCGTGATATTCTGCGCCAGAAGTGCAAAAACATATTTTGGCCAGGATGTGAAAAATGACAGCTGTGCTGTTCATAAGGAGGTGTGAAAAAATGCCAGTGTTGAAAATGTGGCTTGAAAATATTACAGATTTGTGAAGTTACAAGGGTGCATGGAATCAGTTCAATGCACACTTGTAACACAGTCATTTTATGGACTTTTGTCACCAAATTTTCAACATAGGGATTTTAGGACCTCTGCTCATGAACAGTGTCACTGTCAATTTCTTAATGTGTCCCGAACACTGATTTCCCACAGTAACTGTGCTATTGTGTGCTGCATTTTGTCCAGGATGTGAAAAATGACAGTTGTACTGTTCATAAGGAGGTGCGGAAAAATGGCAATGTTGAAAATCTGGAGTGAAAATGTTGCAAATTCACGAAGTTACAAACGTGTGTAGCAACTGCACAATGCACGCTCATAAAACAGCCATTTTTGGGATTTTTTTCCACCAAATTTGCAACATAGGCTTCTTCAGAGTCCACCTCATGAACAGTGGCACTGTTATTTCGTTAATCGGTCCCAAAAGGTGATTCCACGCAGTGACCACAAAATCACCTTTTGGGACAAGAATAACACAATGACAGCAGCTGAATTCATGAGGAGGGGTCACAATAACCCCATGCTGAAAATTTGGTGCCATAATTCCCATAAATGCCTGAGATATGTATCAAAGTTGAAAAAAACCCTATTTATGCCATTATTCAACTTACTGGCATTTCCTCAGTTTGTGGTCAGCTTTGAAGAGTGCAGACATGTTCCCGGTCCACTGAAGATCATCGCGCCGGGCTCCAGAGGTAAGCATGGGGTGGGGGAGTGTGGGGAGGCAGGGCATGCTGAGGGTGGGCGCAGGTTGGGGATAGGGCAGGAGACCATGAGGAACCGCTCTCTTTTTCATCTGTTAAAAAAAAAAAACATTGTGGGACAATTTTTCTTTTTCAGGGGCATTTGGCATGCTGGGGTGGGCTCCCAGCATGCCATCTGAATGTTTGGGGGGATCTGTAGCCGACAGGGGATTGGGCACCCCATCGGCACATACGGAAGGGGGAGGCTCAAGAGCCAAGGGGGATTGGGCACCCCCTCTCAGCACAGAACTAAAGCATGGGGGGGACTTATGCTGATGAGGAATGGGCTTCCCCCTTGGCAAGGGGAAGGGGAGACTGAAACCGATGGGGATTGAGTGCCCTGTCGGCAAGCCCTGCAATGAGGGGTCACTCCCTCATTGCAGCGAATGATGCTGCAATGACTAGGCAGCCCCTGATTGCAGCGGCTAAAATATTTCAAGGTGGTGGCATGCTGGCTGAACTAGTGTCAGCCATGGTGTGCCACCCCATTGGGGAACACGGGCCAAGCCTCCAAAGGCAGTGGGGGCATTGGCCACAACAGTGCCGAGCCTCCACAGCCTGCTTCTGCAGCAAGCTGCCGCAACATGTTTCTTGTGCATGCGCACAAGCAACATAAAAACTAAAGCTCAGTCTAACAGATTAGGAGATGTGCCCCACATGAGCTGGGAAGTGAACATTGCAGGGGCTAATGAGCCTACCATATGTCTCTATGCCACTTCAGATTTGGTCAACACTAGACATAAGAATATATGTAAAAAATAAATAAAGGTTAATATTCCTAATGTCTGGCACCATGACACACAAAATTTAATATATGGTGTAAAAGAAACATGCTATGCCACATTTAGATTTGGTGTTCACTGCCACGCAGTATTTAATAAAATTGATTTTTGGCTAATGACTCTATCTTCTTACACTATGACATACACAGTTCTCTATATGGTCCCATACTAATAGTACAGTATACATGGCCTACATTCCTCCAGTAAAAAATAGGTCCCCTTAACCCTTCCCACAGGACGCACCTTGAAATGAGCTATCACAGCTTAGTGCTACTTTCATGGTCAAACATAATAACCAGAGAGATAGATAGACAGACATAAATAGATAGGTAAGTACTATCTGTAGATAGATAGATAGATAGATAGATAGATAGATAGATAGATAAAGTATTATCTGTAGATAGATAGATAGATAGATAGACAGATGGATAGATAGATCAGTACTACTGTAGATAGATAGATAGATAGATAGATAGATAGATAGATAGATAGACAGACAGACAGACAGATGGAGAGATAGATAGATAGATGATAGATAGATAGATAGATAGATAGATAGATTAGTACTATCTGTAGATAGATAGATAGATAGATAGATAGATAGATAGATAGATAGATAGATAGATAGATAGATCAGTACTATCTGTAGATAGAAAGGTAGATAGATAGATAGATAGATAGATAGATAGATAGATAGATAGATAGATCAGTACTATCTGTAGATAGATAGATAGACAGACATACAGACAGACAGATGGAGAGATAGATAGATAGATAGATAGATAGATAGATAGATAGATAGATAGATAGATCAGTACTATCTGTAGATAGAAAGGTAGATAGATAAACAGATGGATAGATAGATAGATAGATAGATAGATAGATAGATAGATAGATAGATAAGTACTATCTGTAGATAGATAGATAGATAGATAGATAGATAGATAGACAGACAGACAGAGAGACAGACAGACAAAAAAAACAGGCACCGAGGAGGTGGTGTCTTGCAAATCGTTGGGCAGTTTTAAGAGGGGTTGGGACAAAGTGAGGGGGAAGGTCACCATTATGATGTTCGAGGAAGGAGGGGCAGCTGCTGAGTAAGAGGATGGCTAGCTGCACACTCGAGCAGACCTGATAGACCGTATGGCCTTTATCTGCTGGTAGTTTCGTATGTTCGTGTGTTCGTAGGTCCATGTAAACATCCCTCTTTCTCTGACCCACATGAAAATAAGCTGTCACAGCTCAATGTTTTGCTCCTGGTCAAACATTACAAATTAATAAATTAAATAGGTCCAAGTGAAGCCCCCACCTCTGACACACCTGGCACTGAGCTATCACAGTCAAAGCTTTGTTTCTGGTCAGAAAGTACCAATAACTAGTAAATACTAGTGGCTAATCAATAAGCATTGAACTAACTAGTACTAACTTGCCCACATCAAAAATGGCACCTTTACTTTAGTACTTACAGATGACAATTCAGAAAGCTAAGCGCTCACTAAATGTAAACATTTTGAAAGTTGAACACTAGTTAAAAACTTTTAAATTGCCCTCACTGAGTTGAAAGTAGCTTGATAATAAACAATTCAAATCTGGGGTCTTTTTTATAAGTTGGGCAGGAACTGAGCATCAACTGAGTTCATTTAACTAATGCACGTATTCTAAAGGGAAAGTCCCCCTCAACCTATTTTCTGTATAACTGTGATTTGTAGGCATGAACAACAATTCCCTCTCTTGAATTCAACACTTGTACCCTAGTTTAGATAAAAATGAGATTGCTTCACTCTCTTCTACTCTAGTGTGAAAACCTGTTTTACGCCACTGCAAAGGTCATGACCCCACTCATACAAAGCATCATGGGAGTATATGATGCATACCTGCACAAGCTAGCAGAAGTTATACCCCTCATTCAGTTCTGTTACATGTCTTGCAAAGTCCCTGTATTCTCTGAGAGCATTTCTTTTCTCAGATACACTTTAAACTACAGAAAACAGCAGGGCAATTTACTATACCTTGACAAGTTTCATGGCCAGCATAAGACAAGAACATAGGGACTGCGGAGGGCAGCAACAGCACTGACTGATAAGTTTTAACTACTGCAGTCTTTAGCAATAAACATCATTAAATTTCAGGATGCCTCACATGAGTCGGGTCATGACCTTTGCAATGGAATCAAGCAGGTTTTCACATTTAAATCCTGATGAAATTAAGGGGGTGCAATAGAAGCAATCACTGTTCATGCCTACATACTACACAAGGAAACAGATTAAAAGGCTGAGGGGACCTTCTCTATAACAGCACTCAAAAAAAATGGCGTGTGGCCATTTCAACTTCAGAGAGCATGTCACATTTATTTTATTTATTTATGTTATTTAAAAGTTGGTGACCAATAAAGGCACACTGAGCCGGGGCTCGTTTCCCAGGGCAACCTGGGGGCAGGGGACAATACAGTGGTAAAGCATTCAAAAACAGTAAAATGAAACAATACCATACAGAAAAATATAGTGGATACATAAATGGTGAGATATATATATATATATACAGTAGCGCAGAAAAAAGTTTAGATAATACACAACACATTACAAGCAATATATATACAGTGGCAGCAGATGTATTTAATCAAAAAATGTGCAACACAATGCAAGGTATAGAGCAAGAAAGCACTTGATGGAACAAAGGGAAAAGACAGTGTAGAAGACAAAGATGAGGATATAGCAGGAGAGTTTCAGTGGCGGAGCCAGGTTTGGGAGCATTTGAGAGCCAGGGGGGACCATTCAAGTCAATCACGGGCTCCACAATGGGCACTACACAGTGAATAGAGATGGTGGTGGGGCACCACTACTCACACTGGGGCAGCCAGGAGGGGCGACCCCCCCCAGCCCCCCTCTAGCTCTGCCACTGGCGAGTTTGACAGGAAGTTCAGGCCAGGTGTCTGTGAAGCCTTGGTTAGTAAAGGAAAGGTACAGTACTTTGAGAGGAGGTGATGCTAGGTTGGGAAGGGTGTAGGCATGGTTTGGGATGGAGGGGAAAGATTTATTTATTTGTTTTTGTTGAACGGGTAGGGTGCGCTAGCCATAGCAATGAATATTTTCAGGCACGACCCAGGAGTTTACAGATATAATACAGTTGAATTAACATTTGATCAACATAGGGAAACAAATACGGAACATTGAAATACAAATAAGGTAAGAGCATGGACAGTAGTAGTAGTAGTACAAAGTAGTCCAAAAGCAAACATGGTACAAATTACATGGGCAATAACATAGAGTGAATAATAGAGCAAGTGCAATAAAAACAATTAAATCAGTTACCAAGGTACAGAAAAAATGATATAATACACAAAACAAAATACCCTCAGAAATATAGTTATACAGAGAGCATAGAGTAGAGTTAGGATATGACTGGGAAAGGAGCAGTAGGAATGGAAGGATGGAGAAGTATGAACAGAAAGTCGAGGAATAGGGGGAAAGGAATTAGGTAAAAACTATGGAAGCAGGTAGAAGTAAAGAGGCGGGTAAAGTGCATGCCATAGGTGAGAGGGTGCATGGATCATGAGAGAGATAATGGGCTAGGGTGGTTTGAAACATGAGCATGAACAGGAGTCAGCAAGCTGGACAAGTAGCAATTTCTTGAAGGAGGCATGGGAAGGTGCTATCCTTATAGCAAGCGGGATGGAATTCCAGTGATAAGGGGCATAACAGGAGAAGGCTCTAGCACCTTTCGTGGAGTGGTGCCGAGGAATATGCGCAGGGGCATTAGCAGTCGAGCGAAGACTGAATTTAGATGGCTGTGCAAGGAATAAATCCACCAGGGGTTTAGGTGTCTGGTTACGAGTGATTTTATCTATGATCGAGCACAGTGCAATGCCTCTGGATGCAGCCGAAGAAAGCCATCCGAGCTCTGAGTATAGCAGGCAATGGTGTTTCAACCGATGTGATGAGGACGCATACCTACAGATATTATTGTAGGTGACATCCCACTTCCTGAGGATAGATTTACTAGCAGAGGCATACACAACAACTCCATAGATGAGTGATGGCAGGAGAATACCACGGGCTATGGAGAGCTTCGCTGAAGGTGTGAGCATAAAGCTAGAACGATAGGCCATGCCTAGTTTTATGTTAGTCGGCTTGCAGGTTTGCTGAATGTGGAGATCAAAAGAAAGAGTAGGGTCCAGTGTGAGACCAAGGTATTTGAATGAGGGTACCACGTCAACAGAGGAGCCATTCAGGGTATTTACTTTAAGGTGGGTTGATACAGTTTGAGCTTGGCAGTAGTACCAAATAGCATGGCTTGAGTCTTAAATACATTCAGCAGCAGTTTGTGGCTGTATAGTCATTGCTGAATTCTTTGAAAGTCAAGTGGAAGTTTTTCATTTATTTCTGTAATATTTTTGGCACTGGCATAAAGGACAATATCATCTGCATATAGTATTGAGGCAGTCAGGGGAAGGTTAGAGGTAATATCGTTAATGAAAATGGAGAAAAGCACAGGCCCAAGGATAGAGCCTTGTGGCATGCCTATGTTTACAGTTGCTGAATCAGGCAAGATGTAGTTGAATTTAACTTGCTGGGTGCGATTTGACAGGTAGCTGCCAAACCATGCTGTGACATTTGGTGAGAAACCTAGGGATCTAAGTGTGTCTGGGAGGATAGGATGGTCAACTAGGTTGAATGCTTTTGTCATATCTATAAAAATGGCTCCCGTTAGGAGACCAGAGTCCATGGCAGATAGGGTGTCAGATGTAAATTTAAGTAATGCAGTAGTGGTACTATGACCCTTGCGGAAACCATGTTGTGCATTCGTAAGGAGGCCATGTGTCTGAAGAAAGGCTATAATTTGGATGGCAATGAGCTTTTCAAGGATTTTGCTGAGGACAGACAATATGGCAATAGGTCTATAGTTGGAGGGGTTTTTGCGGTTTCCCTTTTTGAAGACAGGGGTAATCCTGGCCATCTTCCAGAGAGCGGGAACATAGCTATGGCATAGGGAGAGGGTAAAGATCCTAGCTGAAGGTGAGGATATACAAGGGGCAGCAAGTTTTAACAGCTTGGGTTCGATACTGTCAGAACCCACTGCAGAATGGTCAGAAATGTTATTGAGCAGTCTCAGCACATCCAGATGGGTAACAGACTTGAAATGAAATTTGGGCCCAGAGTCATTCAGTTGAGTATAGGGGTTAGTTGAAGCTGGGAACGATGATGTATAGTTTGTAAGATCAGAGAACTGTGTGTTGAAAAAATCAGCAATAGTAGAAGGATTATTGCAGAGGATGCCATTAATAGTCATATTGTTTGGGTTGGGGGTTGGATTTGAACCTAGGAGTCTCTTTATGTGGGACCAGAATTTTTTGGGGTCACCATACAATTTGGTTAAGAGATCTTTACAGTAGGTGCTCTTGGCACATTTAATATCCTTCTTGCAGGATTTTCTGAGTATCCTATAGGAATTGAAGTCAGCAGGCAGTCCTGTCTTTTTATAACGACGCCAGGTTTTATTACACTGGCGTAGTTTGGAGAGCAGGTCGGACTTAAGCCAAGGCATATGTTTATTTTTTACTTGACAGGTAATGAGGGGGCAGTGTTTGTTCTGAGTTTCCAAAAAGCGATTTAGGAATAGGTTTAACGCAGTTTGAGGGTCATCCAAGTTAAACAGAGGAGACCAGTTGATGGAAGCAATATCCTGTAGGAAGGATTGGTGGTCGAGGTGAGCATAGTTGTGGAATGTGATGAACTGAGGCTTTGGGGGGGGGGGCTTGGTCTTACCCCAAACTCAGAAAGTGGGGGAATGATCTGTAATGGAATCTGCTAGTATGCCAGATGAGATAATATTTTCAGGGTGGTTAGTCATAACCCAATCGAGCAGAGTTGGAGATTTGAGTGATGGGCAGTTCTTGTGGGATCAGTGATAACTTGTTGAAAGTTAAAACTGTGGATCTTAGAAAGTAGTGAGGGTTGAGAGTTACCCAGCCAGTTTATATTGAGATCCTCAAGCAAGAAAACCTCATTTCTCCCTGAGAGAAGAGTGGTTTGCTCCAACAGCTCATCAAGACCTTTTAAACCACTGGAGGGAGGGTTGTAAGCACAGACTATATGAAGTTTTTTGGAGCCCTGGGAGAGAAGAGCATGTAGTGCTTCACTATGGACTAGGGGAGAAGAGCAGATCTCAGTGAGATTGAGGTGGTCTTTGAAATAGATAGTGGCACAGCCACCTCTTTTTAGGGCAGGCCTGTCTGATCTCAAGATGTTATAGGAAGTTAATGGGCACCGGGAGTTGTGAATGGAGGGCTTAAGCCACATTTCAGTGAGACATATGATATCTGGTATTTATAGGGTAATCCAGGATTCAAATTCTGTAAAATTGTGCACCAGACTTCTAATGTTATGATGCACTACCGCAAGACCCTTTGTATGTGAGAGGTGACTACTTTCAACATAGGTTGGTCCAGGGTTCAAATGTACTTCACTAGAGAGCAGTAGGGCTATCAGGATGAGATACCAGAGTTTATAGCACAAAAAGGGGCAAATGGCATGCAAGTTAAAAGGGGACAATTTTAGCATGTAGGTAACAATATGGGTCCAGGGTCTGTACAACAAAAGAGGAGTAGGGTCCCAGTAGAGAGGGGATAAGAGGAGCAGGTTGGAGAATTGGTAGTCAAGGGGCAAATGATGATGGTGTGCCGAGTGGGCAATGGGAGCAGTTGGGAAGGATAGGTGGAGCAGAGCGATGGAGGACACAAGAAAGAACAGTGAGATTGAGAGATGCCTGGCTGAAAGACCTGGGTGAAAACAAGTACAGAGAGTGTGAGTCAGTGGTGTGAAAAAGAGAGAGGAGAGAGAGAGAGAAAGAGCTAGGGGAACATAGAGAGAGAGAGAGAATCAAGAATACCAGAAAAATATATAAGAGAGCGAGGAGAGGAGTGAGGTATAATATGACTGGGGAGTGAGAAGAGGAGTGTAGAGTGCAGGCAGCCAATGGGAGCGGGAGATGTACAGAAGGGTAGGGACAATTGAGTATTTAATGGAGGCCTGGGAGGGGGTTGAGGGAGGGGGAAAATTTAGCCTACTTTGGCGGTACTCAGGGAATCAACTTAGGTTCTAAAACAGAGCTGAAAAAGCTATGCAGAGTCTATGCAGAAAGGTGCACCAATCAGGACAGGCTTCAGTGCACTGCAGACCGATCAGGATATGCTTGCCAAGTGCCGCACCAGTCGGAGGTCTAGTAGTCGAAATAAGCAGTGAGCGGCAGTACCTGCTGATGGGATCCGGGGCTGAGGACTACATGGGCGGTCTGAGGATGAGTGGTGAGTCAGGCATATAGTGGTCGGGGCAGCTCGGAACAGGGATTTAAGGGCAGATAAAGTGGGGGAGTGGTGAGTGTCCCAAGGGAGTTGATTCCAGAGTTGTGAGAGATGGTAAGAGAAGGTGGCCTTGCTTGAGCAAGTGCTTGGATGGAACAGAGAGAATGTACAAGCATTCCTGGATTAGAGTGAGTATGTGGAGGAGCTAACTGGTGACAGGCAGGAGTTGAGGTGAGGGGGGAGGGTCCCAAACCAGAATTTGGGAATGAAAGTGAAGCAATGGATATGGCACCTGGCAGGTAGAGGCATTAGGGAGCGGGAGGAATAGAGGGTGCAGTGCTGAGTGGGGGGGGGGGAGGAGGTAGTGAAATGACAAAATGAGTTTAGTAGAGTGTCGAATCTAGCAAGATAGGTAATGGGGTGCAGAGCCATAAACATGGTGCTATGTAACATGCTGCTGGGGTAATAGTATATCACAGCTCAGGCCTACATTACCTGATACAATCATATGATTAACACATGTAATCTTCTCTGCCCGCCCCCCCATAAGCCACTTCCCCCTCAAGACAGAACTACAGGACAACCCCCATGTAACCCTTCCCCACAGAACAAAAACAAATGATAGACCCCTTCTACTCAGATCACTCACACTCCAAAAAAGGCAAAAATGTACCTGAAATATATATTGAAAAACCACACACCGAGTAATACAACAGAAATAACAAAGCAAAAATGCTATAGAACACATTGCAAACAAGGGAAAAATACAGTAAAAAAAAGACAATCTCTAAAACTACTATCCTCATAACCGTCTTCTGACTACCTCACACATTTCTCTGTCTATCTATCTGTCTGTCTATCTATGTGTCAGTCTGTCTGTCTGTCTATCTATCTAGCTATATATCTCTGTCTGTCTATCTATCTGTCTATCTATCTAGCTATCTCTGTCTGTCTGTCTATCTCTCTATCTCCATCTATCTAACTCTATCATCTCTGTCTGTCTTTGTCTCTCTGTCTGTCTGTCTGTCTATCTATATTTATTTCAAAAGTTTTACCAGGAAAGGCATATTGAGCTGGTAACAGCTTGTTTCCAGACACATCCTGGGGAGGAGGAGGGGCAGAATTCGAGTAGAAACAATGAGGTAGCAAAGCACAAAATAACAGGCAAATAGGCATACAGAAATTAACAGCTATGCAAAGGCAAAGCAGTGTCAGAGCACACAACCCACCAAACATACATAGAAATCATTGCAAATAACTAAACAGTACACACAGGACATTATGGTTTTAAAACAGTAAGAACAGACTCACAAAACATGCTGGCTGTTCTCTCATGGCTGAAGACGAACAAAAAGAGGAAGCAGTGATGTCATCACTTGCTCTTAAGGCCTCTTAAAGGCTCCTACAGCCCCTGTATCATGTTACTGTAGCGAGAGCTGTTCACCCACAGAAGCTGCCCAAAACGCAACAGTATTTGTTAGCAGCAAAAAATTATAATTACAGTTTTTAGTAATAATGCATTTCTGGCAAAACATCAACATATGTGTTTTTCTTGTTAGTTTATTTCATTCCTGAATTGAGATATGGGATTTTTGAAAGTTTTTATTTTCATTTATTTGTATTTCAGGTGACACCTTTGAGACGAGGGCTCTTTACAAAGGTTCCATGTCAAGACAATAAGGTACAAAACATAACATGATTATTACAATGGAACTTACAAAAAAAAGACAAGTAAGGTTACAATAATAGTAGACAAAGGCATTATCAAGGAATTGTGTTGTGAGTTAATTATACAGTACCAGTCATAGGAGGCCCAGTGAAGCTTTGTTAGGAGTGGGTTAGTAAGGAAAGAGAAAGAAGAGTGGTGGTAAGGGGGTGGTATGGGGGAGAGAGAGAGAGAGAGAGACAGATGAGGGGAGAAATAGGGAGGGCATTGCGTTGGGTATGTGGTAGATGGGAAATAGCAAGGGAGGAGGAATGGGGGAGATGAAAAGGAACAGGAGACAGATTCATCCTATACCCAGTAATGGGGGTAGGAGAGGAGGAGAAGTTGAGGTAGTGAGGAGAGATGCTTGAGGGTAGTATGCCTGGAGGGGATTATAAGAAGCAATCACAGAAGGCACTAGCCACAAGGTGTTGACATAGTTTACACTTAAAACCACTAATCATGGTAACGTTGGAGATTTCTGTAGGTAGCAAGTTGAACAAGGTGGAGGCTCTGACAAGGTAAGAACGCTGAGCTTGAGATGTCTGGCAGCAAGGTATTGTAAAGATTATACTGTCCGATCTTCTAGTTAGGCAGCAGACATGCTGCGGGGTCAATATTGATTGAACTCCAGGGGGCATAAAGCCCAGTGATGTCTTCTTAGCTAGGATGCAGGTCTGGTACTTTAGCCTGCCAGATAGCTGGAGCCAGTTAGCTCCATCCTAATACACACACAGCATATCTCTAGCATGTAAAGTCAAAAAGTAACATATCCACCTGCTCAAGTCCCTGCTTGCTTGCTTGCCATGCCCACTATAAATAAATTCAGTATCTTGCTGTGGTGCTATGCTGTTCACCATCAGAAATATGTCCAAGTGCCATGCTAATACACACACACACACACAGCGTGCCTCTAGTATGTAAAGTCAAAAAGCAACCTCAAGAGAAGAGAAGTTTCAAATTTGCTAGTGATGTCCATCTTTAATTACTTCAGGCAATAATTACAAAATTAGTAACAAAAACTATTTTTTTTTGCAGTTAATCTTTTTATAAAATTTTAAAACATTAATACAATGGCCATGTACAGAAAAAAACATGCACTATAAGAAGTGATATTACAGGTCAAAAATAGTCATTGACAAACATTTCAAAATTGGATAAAAATACAATATATTATTAACAAAATATGGATATTGTAACCCTGAAACATTATAACCTGAAAAGGTCGCCATGACAGTCATATGAAGGAACATTATAAAAAACCAATTATAAAATATAAGAAAAGCCAGGAGAGAACCAATCAAAAGCTAATAAACGAGGAATAAAGTATATAGCTGGACAATTATATTTATGACCCAGAGGTCCTCACATTACAGTGCATTAAGTAATTAAGATATGGTTGCCAACAGATTTTGCATTGTACAAGGTTGCCTGAAGCCACATAAGTAAGGTGATCAAAAGAAGCCGCCAATGATAAGCTAGAAAGGAGGTCATTAAAAGAGGGCAGTACAGGAGATTTCCACTTAGTTAAAATAAGCCATTTAGCCTGCCTAAACAAAACAGCTAACCATCTATGTTGAAGTTCAGATAGCTGGCAGGCATAGTCTGTAATGCCTAAAAGGAAGAAAGTGGCCACAAAGGGTACATTACAGCCAAAAATATTTGTAGCAAAGCGGTGGGCTTTCCACCAAAAAGAATAGATCCATTTACAGGTCCATAAAATATTAAATAAATTGCCACCAGGTTCATTACAGCATACACATTTCTCATTAGGCAATAAATTTAGCAGAAAAAGAATTTCAGGGTTCCTATACAAAAAGTAGAGTATTTTTGATTGAATGAGCATACTATGCACGTCCTTAAACATATAGTGGCAAAAGGACCAACACTTTGCCCATTGAGACACAGATATATCAACTCACAATGCCTCCTCCCATTTAGCTTTGGCAGATTGGGATTGATCTGGGAGAGATTGTCTGATACATTTAAATATTAAACCAGCTCTGCCAGATTTACAATTTAACCAAGTTGAGATAGGTGATGACAACATAGTCTGATTACTTTGAGGGCGTAATAAGTTTGAGATGGCTTCCCTTACTTGCAAACATTTCCAGAAGTGTTGTCTAGGAAGTTCCCAGCATGCTTGTAAATAAGAATAAGGGTTCAGTATATCTGAGTCCCCAGCTATATCGTCTCCCAAATAGATGACACCTTTAAGCTTCCAGGGATGATAAAAGAATGATCGTCCATCAAGAGTTATATCAGGGTTTCCCCAGAGAGGGGTATATTGAAACGGCCTGGGATTTGTTCCCAGCCATTTGTGGAGTATGTTCCAATAGCGAACAGAGGAGCCTATAGTATGGTGAAGTCTAAGACTCCGGGATAGATTACTAAAAATAAACTTAGCTGGAATTTCTCCAGGGATTAAAGCAGCCTCCATGTAACACCATTGAGGAGTCTCAGGTGAAGGTTTCTCAAACAATTTAGTGGTTTTCAAAGCACGGAAGGCCCAAAGATATGCCTGAAACCAGGGAAGTCCAAAGCCAGCCATGGACCAGTGTGACCATAACTTAATATGACTGAAACATGGAGTAGATCCCTCTCACAGAAAGTCACCAATTACTCTATCAATCTTAGTTAAGTAGGATCTAGGAAAGTATAAGGGGATATTGGAAAAGAGATAAAGGAG
Source organism: Neoceratodus forsteri (assembly GCA_016271365.2). Taxonomy (NCBI): domain Eukaryota; kingdom Metazoa; phylum Chordata; order Ceratodontiformes; family Ceratodontidae; genus Neoceratodus; species Neoceratodus forsteri. Next base: position 14,332,256 of record JADMNL010000027.1, read on the forward strand.
TTTTGGCAAAACCATCATTTTAACGGCAGCAACTTTACCTGCAAGTGTAAGATTACGTCTTTTCCATGACTCCAGTACAGTCTTCATTTCATCCAAAAAGGGGATGAAGTTAGCTTCCCAGATTTTATCAAAGGTAGGTAACATTTTGAGTCCTAAATAAATGATTCCATTAGGGGCCCACCGAAACCCTAAAGGGGCATTCATCCTTGGGACACTAAAATTTCAGTTTTATTAGAATTCACAGAGAGGCCCGATGGCTCTGAAAATAGATTTAGCAATGAAATTAGCAAATTAGCAGAAGATTCTATATTCTCTACAAAAAGTAGTAGATCATCAGCATATAATAAACAGGTAAATAAAAACTATTTTAAAATGTCTAAAAGAAGTAAACATACACTGATGATGACTCTAATGACATCAGACTATATTATTGCTAAAAAATGATAGGAAGACATTTTTGCCAACTAACAAATACTGTTGCTTTGAAACATTCTGACTCATTTCATTTAATTTCATTCAATTTCATTTTTTATTTCATTTATTTGTTAACCGGGTTAAGGCAACTGGGCTAAGGCCCTTTTTCAGGCCCAACCCGGATAAACACACACATACAATGTAACATACATAAATGAAATAATTGCATAAGTTAAATGGCACATTCCAGGAAGGGAATTCTGGTTTATAGTAACATGCCTCCTGGGGGTTTATATAAACTCACCAGTCGGTATGTTGCTATACCACAATTCCCTCTGTCATGGTTTATTTCTTATGTAACTGTATGCTTTCCATATTTATTTTGAAATTGCAGTGTATGTTTAGACAAGGAAATTGCCTGTACTTAAGGACAGACTCACTTAACTTCCTAAAAGTGTTTCTCCTTTGAGGAGTTTAAATACAAATGTGAAACTGTTATGACTGTCAAACATGAACATTCCCAGTAACACAACTGTTAGTAAGTACACTGTGATGGGCAAATACTGCACTGTATTATTAAAAAATGTGCTTAGCAAAAGGGGCTCCTATACAGGGTGGCTACTACACAGCAAAAATGTAAGTTGTTCTTCTTTTCTCTTCCATAAAGATTTTTCTTACCAATACAGGCAAGACCCCCTAGCCCCAGCTTGCTCCCCCAACTGACAAACACCTCCCCCAGGACTTACTGACCTTGAGATCCCCCATGGATCGCTCCCCATGGTGGTGGGGCTAGGAAGGCTGTCCTCCCCCTGGTGACCGTGTCCAGATTAGGCCTTACCTGGGTAGGTGTCACACAGGTCAGAGAGAGCAAGCTGGGCATTATGATGCCTGCAACATTTTCCACTCCTCCCCCCACTGAGTGGCATGCAATGATGCAGTTCTATGTGCATGTGGCAGTGTGCATGCACCACATGCCTGCCGCTGGCTGCCCCAGTTTTCAGTGCACATGCTGTCCTACCACCACATCTCTACATGGTGGCAATGTTGGAGTGGTGGGCTACTCCTCCCTTCCCAGGAGAGATACATAGATACATAGAATTTGTCAGCAGATAAGGACCACCTGGCCCATCTAGTCTGCCCATTTTTGCTACACTTTACTTACGCAGATTGTAGCCTTCCTCCCCCGCTGATCCCCAACTAACCGGAGTCTGCCTCTGAACCTGAGTCACCAGCACAGCAGGCAGTAGCTCTACTGTCATGCTACTGGGCCAGCCTCAATAAACATATATCCCATTTACATGCAGGGTTAGAACTGATTAGAGTAATCAGTTACTTTGTAATTGAATCTAACTTTGCATGCAAACAATACTATCGATGATGTTGGGATTGATTTCAGGATTTATCCAAGTACACCGAACAAGTGCACTGATTATCTGAACACTAGTTCTCAAAACCAATATAGATGCCCCACAATTTATATATAACCAACTCCGGTCACCATCAACAGTGGAGGAGGGCAGAAAGCCAGTGGTGTGCATGTACAGTAGTCGGAGCGCACGCTCTGAAGTCTGTACTGCACACATTCACTTCATCTTCCTTTCTGCGCTCACATCCCCTCACCCTAAACCCTCCACTCTATTGTCGAGATAACCAGTCGGGTATAATTCAGAACAATTGAGAGCTGCAGCCAACTAGCATTAACTCATTTGCTTGGCTCAATTTCAACTGATGCTCAACTAGCACTCAACTATCACCTAGTTTGCCACCAGTCAGGTGCTCTTGTTGTGCACTCTATGTATTTTGTTTTCCATATGGGGTATTAAAAATATGGAAAACGAACTAAGAAGGCTAATGGCCCCTACCATCTTATACAAATTAAAATGCATAAAAAATGCAGTTGTAAAATTTAAAATAAAATTGCAATACCACCCATGCAGTCACACAGTGGCACAGCAGCAACACTGCTGCGCAGGTGGGGAAAACAACTTGATGGAGAAATTGTCTTTTTTCTTTCCTGAACTCATATGTTTGCATGTAATGCTGTAGTTGGTCTATGGGTAACTCTCTCCCCCAACTTTCCAATACTCTCAGTCCCAATTTCCAGCAAACGATGCCAAAGCAAAGAAGCTGTTAAAAGAGGTATTTAGGTTTGTGCTAGCAGAGTTTAGTTTGAAATAATTGCATCTACTTTTTTTCTGCCACTAATTATTCCTTGTTTGCTGCACAGAGCTCCCTGTTGAACTTCTTCCCCTATACTGACAAAAGGTGTCCAGATTGCACCAATAACTGCAAGAGCACTGGAAGGGCTTCCAGAAGGTACTCCCCCCCCCCCCATGATGCTAGCATAAAAAATGAATATTCCCTGCTTTGAACAAGGAAAGAAAGAAAGAAAGAAAGAAAGAAGGAAGGAAGGAAGGAAGGAAGGAAGGAAGGAAGGAAGGAAGGAAGGAAGGAAGGAAGGAAGGAAGGAAAGAAGGAAAGAAAGAAAGAAAGGAAGAGAGCTGCGTATCATCAGCATAGCAATGGAATCCCCACTGTATTACCCAGAGCTCCAGATAAGGGGAGTACTGACCTGTTTTACTCACCTCAGTTTAGGAAATACTGTTCAGAAAATGTTTTAATGAGCACCAGTACTCGCTCAACATTTATAAATGCTCCATAGAATAGTACTTTATAACATAACTGGCAATTCAAAAGGAGCAGTTTTTTCCAGATTTACGGCACTCATACATATCCCAGTTTTGTTTTACTCACTGTATTTTAAAACTGGTGAGTAAATTGCTCCTACCTGCCAACATTATCTGAAGCATTGTGGGCACCCCACCAATTCTTATCTACAAAAAAAACAACATTGTTTTTAAAAATGTACTCCTCACGCCACTTCATCCAGACATTTGTACACATCTGAATTTGGTTTTACTTACCTCACTTTCAAAATGATAAGTACTGTACTCATCCCAAAAACATCTTTTCTAGAGCCTTGGTATCACCTTATGAACTTCTTCAAAAGAACATATACACTGCAAACAACACTGGTAAAATGACAGATCCCTGTGGTACATCACAGTCTAGAAAGTTTAGGCATGGCCAACGTGAACGCAGCAAAATCAACTGCTGACATCCTAAAAGGAATGACAGGAACCATTTGCAGTTATATCTCAGTCGCCCATGTGCCTCCCATCTATCTACTACCACCTCATGATTGACAGTGTCGAAAGCAGATGATAGTTCAGGTAGGATGAAGATGGAAATGTCGCCTCAATCTCTCACTAGCTAGAACATTGCAGACCATGACAATAGCTGCCCCAGTCCCCTTATGAACCTATACTGGAATGGATGGAAAATGTTATTGTTCTCAAGGTGGTCAAGAAGCAGCTGCACCACTACTTTCTACATAACCTTCACCAGGGACAGCGGGTTGGAGATGAGTTGAAAGTTTACATAGTCATCAGCATCTAAAAATGGCATCTTAAGGAAAGGTCCAACCACCGCCATCTTCACTCAAATGAGCACTGACAGTCTCCACAAAGACTAGAGACCGTGCTCCTTTTCCAGCCTTAAGAAGCTAATCCAGAAAAGGGCCCAGCCTTGAAGTGGTCTTGCACACAAGCTTTTGATCTTCCAAATAATGTCTTTCTCATCCATACGGCTGAACACAGGACATGGAAGTCTTCTAAGTCATACTGGTTGTGCCCCTTCTACTAGCATTAATGGCAGTGGAGAAACACAGTTCTGAATGCCAACAACCTTGACTTTAAAGAACCAATTTAGCTACTCACTACCCTCTACAGAGACAGACTCTCTCACTAGAGACAGTCAGAACTTCCAGTGATGTCATAGTAATGGTGGGAGCTTGATCCCAGAGCTCACATCCCCGTCACCTACAATCCTATCAAATCTGGTCCTTCTTTACAAGACTTTTTAGCATCTAAATGCCAGATACAACATCTGCAATGGTCACTCTATCTATCAAACTGAAAGGCCCAAGTCTGGCTGCAAAACTAAAGACCTTATTCAAAGAAGCACGGAACAATGAGGCCTCACAGAGCGGGCACTTCCCCGGCCACTCCCATGCTTCAATATTGTTGGTAGATCTCGAGCCAGAAGAGGAAGAACTGCTAATGCCATTGGAACAAGCAATACAAAAGATCCTAAAAGCAATTAACAGGACTGAGTCAGTGTTAGCACATTTAAAAGCACAGCGCAAGGTAATCAATAAAAAACATGCTCAAGAGGAGAAAAAAATGAGTTGACGAAATGATCGAGCAGGTGGAGGGACATGATCGGTCGTTGCTGCATCTCTTAGATAGTGAAAAATACAACAGCATCTGGGAGACACCAATAGATCCAGAAGGAACAATTTTCACATTCATGGCATAAGAGAGGGAGTGGAAGTGACTTTGTCCTGCATGTTTTGAAAACTTGCCTCCCCCCCAGACTTTCTGTTTACTACTGAGAACACTCACAGATCCCTAGGGCCCAAGTCACCTGATTCGAATGCCAGCTCAAGGTCCTGGATCATGAATATGCTCCACTATCCCTCCAAACAAGCAGTATTATCAGCAGCCTGGAGTGCAAAGGTTCTGAACTTCGAGAATAAATGGATTTTCTTTCATCGAGAGTTAGCTGCTCTGTAGGCGAAATGACAAGAGACCTGACAGGTCATCAAAGCCCTGAAAGACAAACACAGTCTTAAAGCACAGTTGTTACACCCTACAAAAATTAAACTCCACCTCAACTCTGGCATGAAAGTCTTCCCTTCACCTCCGGACACTCTACTGACTCTCAAGAAACTAAAAATTGAGTAACCTGATCAAGAATTAGCAGCAATGGAAGGCAGGCGGAGACATAGCGTATGGATTGTTGCAGGTTGTCGGAAGCAATCGAGAGCAGATGGCAGCATTCCACCTCAGATAAGTGGAGATCTCACAAAACTGTTTAAAATGTTGCAAAAAAAGATGAACACTAACCTTCAACCCGCTCAGCAATTGAGCTCACAGACCAGGTGATTGCAGCTTGAACTCCTTAAGTATTCTTTTACTATTTCTTGCCCTCTGTCTCACTGCTAAATAGGGTAACCAAGTGCATTAGGACCAGAGTATTCATAATTGTGACTTTTTGGGACTAAACGTAAATTGCCTTACAGTGCAGTGTTCATTAATAATAAGATGACTAGAGTTATAGACCACAGTAGTATCAGCCGGGGGGGGTGACAACCTTGGCTCAAGTGACAGTCTCAGGAAGGGAGATACCGAGCAGGGAAATGGTCTGAAATACCTTATTAAAGTAATGCAGAGTAGATGTCCCTTGGTTAATCCCTTTATTTTCATTTCATTTATTAGTTTTACCAGGAAAGTGGATTGGATCCGAAGACCCTTTTTCAACCACGCCTGGGGGAGGGAATACAAAAGGTATAGGTATAATAACAAGCAAAGTATTTAACATTTGGTCATAACTGACAATAGTTATAATAGCATAAACTTCATAAATTAAAAACAATAAAAGATCGTACAATACGTACAAAACACAACTAGTCAATGTTAACCTGCTCGTCTAAGTAGTACTTTCACCTAGCTGCCCATGCCTCCTTACCAAGCACTTTCTATCAACACTGCCCCCCCTTTTTTTGCACTTACCCCTGTCCGTCCATGACAAGGCCCCCGGGCTGCCCCAGCCCCTCCCTCTGTTTCACCTCTTGCTCCTCCTTCCCACACCTCCTTCTTACTCCTCTTCTGCTCCTCCCTTCCTTTCCCCTTACCACCTCACACTCTCCTAAGATTCTCAGAAAGTTTTATGGCTATAAGTGTATGCTGGAGACAGACTTAGAGTGGAAGAGAAGTAAGAGAAGTGGCAGGAGAGAAACGGAGGAATTACGGAGGCACCCAATGCACAAAGATCAACTATTTTCTGCTGACACAAGGGAGATAAGTGAAATTTAGATATAATATAAGAACAGCAGTGTTTAATGGCTGCATATTTTTAGTAGTTTAGTACAGCAGAAATCTTGTAAGAACTGAAGCAAAATCAGTGAGTGAGGACGATTGGAGCAGTGCAAATCATTGATCAGTAACATAATGGATAACACATTTGAAGTGCTAGCAGTAGTAGGCTGAGCACACGATTCGAAGTGCTATTGTATACTCAAGGGAGGGCATTTATAAAACAAGTGGGGAAGTGCACAGGTGAGGGGTAGAAGGTGGGGGATGGAAGAGAGGGAGGGAGAGAGAGAGGGACAGCCAAGATCTAACCCCTCCTGGATGTTGAGATCCCTGCAAGGGAGACATGATCAGGCAGAAAGGGAAGGGAGAGAAAGGGAGCGGGGAGTTAGAGAAGAGAGGGTGGAGGAACAGGAGGGGAGGAGAGGGATATGGAAGTAGGGAGGTGGGCAGGCGATGGATTAGAAAGTGGGGGGAAGGGAGAGAGAGAGAGAGACAATCTATATCCCTTCAGGATGCAGAGAACCCTGCATGGGGTCAGGATTTGAAAGTGGGGGGAAGGGAGAGAGAGAGAAAGAGACAATCTATATCCCTTCAGGATGCAGAAAACCCTGCATGGGGTCAGGATTAGAAAGTGGGGGGAAAGGGAGAGAGAGAGAGAGAGACAATCTATACCCCTTCAGGATGCAGAGAACCCTGCATGGGGTCAGGATTAGAAAGTGGGGAAGAGAGAGAGAGAGACAATCTATATCCCTTCAGGATGCAGAGAACCCTGCATGGGGTCAGGATTAGAAAGTGGGGGGAAAGGGAGAGCGAGAGAGACAATCTATATCCCTTCAGGATGCAGAGAACCCTGCATGGGGTCAGGATTAGAAAGTGGGGGGAAAGGAAGGGGGTAGAAGAGAGGAAGCCAGGATCTATACCCCTTCAGGATGACAAAGAACCCTGCAAAGGGGACAGGACCAAGCAGAAAAGGAGGAGAGAGAAATGGGGGGGCAGGGAGGAGGAGTGGAATGTGGCGAGTGACCAGAGGGGAGGAGTGGGATAAGGAATAGGGAGGCTGAAGAAAATAGGGGTAAACTAGGAATGGAAAAAGGGAGCGCATCAGTGGGGGGGATGGACAGCAGTAGAGTGTCAAAATAGCACAGTAGGTTATGGGTGGTAGTAGAGAGTCAAAATGGCACAGTAGGTTGTGGTGGGGTGGGAGGAGGGGTATAATAGGTGGTAGCATGTGAGGAAGTAATCAGAGGAAGGGTTCAGTTGGAAGACAGCAGGTAAGTCGGGAATAGAGGAGTAGGGGATAGTAAGCAAGGGTGGGGACTGGGGAGAGTTGCAAAGGGGGGGTTATAGTAACAAGTGCAGTTAGGGGAATAGAAGTAAGGTAGAGCCTTAGGATAATGTGCCAGGGTTTGGAGGGTTGAAGGGGGGGTTAGTAACAAGTGCAGTTAGGGGAATAGAAGTAAGGTAGAGCCGTAGGATAATGTGCCAGGGTTTGGAGGGTTGAAGGGGGGGTTAGTAACAAGTGCAGTTAGGGGAATAGAAGTAAGGTAGAGCCGTAGGATAATGTGCCAGGGTTTGGAGGGTTGAAGGGGGGGTTAGTAACAAGTGCAGTTAGGGGAATAGAAGTAAGGTAGAGCCGTGGATAATGTGCCAGGGTTTGGAGGGTTGAAGGGGGTTAGTAACAAGTGCAGTTAGGGAATAGAAGTAAGGTAGAGTCAGAGATAATGTGCCAGGGTTTGAGGGTTGAAGGGGGTTAGTAACAAGTGCAGTTAGGGGAATAGAAGTAAGGTAGAGCCGAGGATAATGTGCCAGGGTTTGAGGGTTGAAGGGGGTTAGTAACAAGTGCAGTTAGGGGAATAGAAGTAAGGTAGAGCCGTAGGATAATGTGCCAGGGTTTGGAGGGTTGAAGGGGGGGTTAGTAACAAGTGCAGTTAGGGGAATAGAAGTAAGGTAGAGCCGTAGGATAATGTGCCAGGGTTTGGAGGGTTGAAGGGGGGGTTAGTAACAAGTTAGTTAGGAATAGAAGTAAGGTAGAGCGTAGGATAATGTGCCAGGGTTTGAGGGTTGAAGGGGGTTAGTAACAAGTGCAGTTAGGGGAATAGAAGTAAGGTAGAGCCGTGAGGATAATGTGCCAGGGTTTGGAGGGTTGAAGGGGGTTAGTAACAAGTGCAGTTAGGGAATAGAAGTAAGGTAGAGCCGAGGATAATGTGCCAGGTTTGGAGGGTTGAAGGGGGTTAGTAACAAGTGCAGTTAGGGGAATAGAAGTAAGGTAGAGCCGAGGATAATGTGCCAGGGTTTGGAGGGTTGAAGGGGGTTAGTAACAAGTGCAGTTAGGGAATAGAAGTAAGGTAGAGCCGTAGGATAATGTGCCAGGGTTTGGAGGGTTGAAGGGGGGGTTAGTAACAAGTGCAGTTAGGGGAATAGAAGTAAGGTAGAGCCGTAGGATAATGTGCCAGGGTTTGGAGGGTTGAAGGGGGGGTTAGTAACAAGTGCAGTTAGGGAATAGAAGTAAGGTAGAGCCAGTAGGATAATGTGCCAGGGTTTGGAGGGTTGAAGGGGTTAGTAACAAGTGCAGTTAGGGAATAGAAGTAAGGAGCCAGAGGATAATGTGCCAGGGTTTGGAGGGTTGAAGGGGGGTTAGTAACAAGTGCAGTTAGGGGAATAGAAGTAAGGTAGAGCCGAGGATAATGTGCCAGGGTTTGGAGGGTTGAAGGGGTTAGTAACAAGTGCAGTTAGGAATAGAAGTAAGGTCAGAGCGGATAATGTGCCAGGGTTTGAGGGGTTGAAGGGGGTTAGTAACAAGTGCAGTTAGGGGAATAGAAGTAAAGTAGAGCTGTAGGATAATGTGCCAGGTTTGGAGGGTTGAAGGGGGTTAGTAACAAGTGCAGTTAGGGAATAGAAGTAAGGTAGAGCCGTAGGATAATGTGCCAGGGTTTGGAGGGTTGAAGAGGGTTAGGAACAAGTACAGTTAGGAGAATAGAAGTAAGTAGAGCCGTAGGATAATGTGCCAGGGTTTGGAGGGTTGAAGGGGGGCTAAGAACAAGTACAGTTAGGGGAATAGAAGTAAGGTAGAGCCGTAGGATAATGTGCCAGGGTTTGGAGGGTTGAAGGGGGGGTTAGTAACAAGTACAGTTAGGGGAATAGAAGTAAGGTAGAGCCATAGGATAATGTGCCAGGGTTTGGAGGGTTGAAGGGGGTTAGTAACAAGTACAGTTAGGGAATAGAAGTAAGGTAGAGCCGTAGGATAATGTGCCAGGGTTTGGAGGGTTGAAGGGGGGGTTAGTAACAAGTACAGTTAGGGGAATAGAAGTAAGGTAGAGCCGTAGGATAATGTGCCAGGGTTTGGAGGGTTGAAGGGGGGGTTAGTAACAAGTGCAGTTAGGGGAATAGAAGTAAAGTAGAGCTGTAGGATAATGTGCCAGGGTTTGGAGGGTTGAAGGGGGGCTAAGAACAAGTACAGTTAGGGGAATAGAAGTAAGGTAGAGCCGTAGGATAATGTGCCAGGGTTTGGAGGGTTGAAGGAGGGCTAAGAACAAGTACAGTTAGGAGAATAGAAGTAAAGTAGAGCTGTAGGATAATGTGCCAGGGTTTGGAGGGTTGAAGGGGGGCTAAGAACAAGTACAGTTAGGGGAATAGAAGTAAGGTAGAGCCGTAGGATAATGTGCCAGGTTTGAGGGTTGAAGGGGGTTAGTAACAAGTACAGTTAGGGAATAGAAGTAAGGTAGAGCCGTAGGATAATGTGCCAGGGTTTGGAGGGTTGAAGGGGGGGTTAGTAACAAGTACAGTTAGGGGAATAGAAGTAAGGTAGAGCCGTAGGATAATGTGCCAGGGTTTGGAGGGTTGAAGGGGGGGTTAGTAACAAGTGCAGTTAGGGGAATAGAAGCAAGGTAGAGCCGTGAGGATAATGTGCCAGGGTTTGAGGGTTGAAGGGGGTTAGTAACAAGTACAGTTAGGGAATAGAAGTAAGGTAGAGCCATAGGATAATGTGCCAGGGTTTGGAGGGTTGAAGGGGGGGTTAGTAACAAGTGCAGTTAGGGGAATAGAAGTAAGGTAGAGCCATAGGATAATGTGCCAGGGTTTGGAGGGTTGAAGGGGGGGTTAGTAACAAGTACAGTTAGGGGAATAGAAGTAAGGTAGAGCCGTAGGATAATGTGCCAGGGTTTGGAGGGTTGAAGGGGGGGTTAGTAACAAGTGCAGTTAGGGGAATAGAAGTAAGGTAGAGCCGTAGGATAATGTGCCAGGGTTTGGAGGGTTGAAGGGGGGGTTAGTAACAAGTACAGTTAGGGGAATAGAAGTAAGGTAGAGCCGTAGGATAATGTGCCAGGGTTTGGAGGGTTGAAGGGGGGGTTAGTAACAAGTGCAGTTAGGGAATAGAAGTAAGGTAGAGCCGTGAGGATAATGTGCCAGGGTTTGGAGGGTTGAAGGGGGTTAGTAACAAGTACAGTTAGGGGAATAGAAGTAAGGTAGAGCCAGAGGATAATGTGCCAGGGTTTGAGGTTGAAGGGGGTTAGTAACAAGTGCAGTTAGGGGAATAGAAGTAAGGTAGAGCCTGAGGATAATGTGCCAGGGTTTGGAGGGTTGAAGGGGTTAGTAACAAGTGCAGTTAGGGGAATAGAAGGTAGAGCCGAGGATAATGTGCCAGGGTTTGAGGGTTGAAGGGGGTTAGTAACAAGTGCAGTTAGGGAATAGAAGTAAGGTAGAGCCGTGAGGATAATGTGCCAGGGTTTGGAGGTTGAAGGGGGGTTAGTAACAAGTGCAGTTAGGGAATAGAAGTAAGGTAGAGCCGAGGATAATGTGCCAGGGTTTGGAGGGTTGAAGGGGGTTAGTAACAAGTGCAGTTAGGGAATAGAAGTAAGGTAGAGCCATGAGGATAATGTGCCAGGGTTTGGAGGGTTGAAGGGGGTTAGTAACAAGTGCAGTTAGGGAATAGAAGTAAGGTAGAGCCGAGGATAATGTGCCAGGGTTTGAGGGTTGAAGGGGGTTAGTAACAAGTACAGTTAGGGGAATAGAAGTAAAGTAGAGCCGTGGATAATGTGCCAGGGTTTGGAGGGTTGAAGGGGGTTAGTAACAAGTACAGTTAGGGGAATAGAAGTAAGTAGAGCCGTAGGATAATGTGCCAGGGGTTTGAGGGTTGAAGGGGGTTAGTAACAAGTGCAGTTAGGGAATAGAAGAAGGTAGAGCCGTAGGATAATGTGCCAGGGTTTGGAGGGTTGAAGGGGGTTATAACAAGTACAGTTAGGGAATAGAAGTAAGGTAGAGCCGTAGGATAATGTGCCAGGGTTTGGAGGGTTGAAGGGGGTTAGTAACAAGTACAGTTAGGGAATAGAAGTAAAGTAGAGCCGTGGATAATGTGCCAGGGTTTGGAGGGTTGAAGGGGGTTAGTAACAAGTGCAGTTAGGGAATAGAAGTAAAGTAGAGCTGTAGGATAATGTGCCAGGGTTTGGAGGGTTGAAGGGGGTTAGTAACAAGTGCAGTTAGGGAATAGAAGTAAGGTAGAGCCGTGAGGATAATGTGCCAGGGTTTGGAGGGTTGAAGGGGGTTAGTAACAAGTACAGTTAGGGAATAGAAGTAAGGTAGAGCCGTAGGATAATGTGCCAGGGTTTGAGGGTTGAAGGGGGTTAGTAACAAGTACAGTTAGGGAATAGAAGTAAGGTAGAGTCGTAGGATAATGTGCCAGGGTTTGGAGGGTTGAAGGGGGGGTTAGTAACAAGTACAGTTAGGGGAATAGAAGTAAAGTAGAGCCGTAGGATAATGTGCCAGGGTTTGGAGGGTTGAAGGGGGCTAAGAACAAGTGCAGTTAGGGAATAGAAGTAAGGTAGAGCCGTAGGATAATGTGCCAGGGTTTGAGGGTTGAAGGGGCTAGTAACAAGTGCAGTTAGGGGAATAGAAGTAAGTAGAGCCAGAGGATAATGTGCCAGGGTTTGAGGGTTGAAGGGAGTTAGTAACAAGTACAGTTAGGGGAATAGAAGTAAGGTAGAGCCGAGAATAATGTGCCAGGGTTTGGAGGGTTGAAGGGGGCTAGAACAAGTCAGTTAGGGAATAGAAGTAAGGTAGAGCCGTGGGATAATGTGCCAGGGTTTGAGGGTTGAAGGAGGGCTAAGAACAAGTGCAGTTAGGGAATAGAAGAGTAGAGTCACGAGGATAATGTGCCAGGGTTTGGAGGGTTGAAGGGGGTTAGTAACAAGTGCAGTTAGGGGAATAGAAGTAAGGTAGAGCCGAGGATAATGTGCCAGGGTTTGGAGGGTTGAAGGGGGGTTAGTAACAAGTACAGTTAGGGAATAGAAGTAAAGTAGAGCCGAGGATAATGTGCCAGGGTTTGGAGGGTTAAGTTAGTAACAAGTACAGTTAGGGGAATAGAAGTAAAGTAGAGCTGTAGGATAATGTGCCAGGGTTTGGAGGGTTGAAGGAGGGGTTAGTAACAAGTACAGTTAGGGGAATAGAAGTAAAGTAGAGCCGTAGGATAATGTGCCAGGGTTTGGAGGGTTGAAGGGGGGGTTAGTAACAAGTACAGTTAGGGGAATAGAAGTAAAGTAGAGCTGTAGGATAATGTGCCAGGGTTTGGAGGGTTGAAGGGGGGGTTAGTAACAAGTACAGTTAGGGGAATAGAAGTAAAGTAGAGCTGTAGGATAATGTGCCAGGGTTTGGAGGGTTGAAGGGGGGCTAAGAACAAGTACAGTTAGGGGAATAGAAGTAAAGTAGAGCTGTAGGATAATGTGCCAGGGTTTGGAGGGTTGAAGGGGGGGTTAGTAACAAGTACAGTTAGGGGAATAGAAGTAAGGTAGAGCTGTAGGATAATGTGCCAGGGTTTGGAGGGTTGAAGGGGGCTAAGAACAAGTACAGTTAGGGAATAGAAGTAAAGTAGAGCTGTAGGATAATGTGCCAGGGTTTGAGGGTTGAAGGGGTTAGTAACAAGTACAGTTAGGGAATAGAAGTAAAGTAGAGCTGTAGGATAATGTGCCAGGGTTTGGAGGGTTGAAGGGGGCTAAGAACAAGTACAGTTAGGGGAATAGAAGTAAAGTAGAGCTGTAGGATAATGTGCCAGGGTTTGGAGGGTTGAAGGAGGGCTAAGAACAAGTGCAGTTAGGAGAATAGAAGTAAAGTAGAGCTGTAGGATAATGTGCCAGGGTTTGGAGGGTTGAAGGGGGGCTAAGAACAAGTACAGTTAGGAGAATAGAAGTAAAGTAGAGCTGTAGGATAATGTGCCAGGGTTTGGAGGGTTGAAGGGGGGCTAAGAACAAGTGCAGTTAGGGGAATAGAAATTATGAAGGGCTAAGGAGATTGAAAATGGGGAAGGGGAAAGTCTGATAGGAGGTGGCAGTGAGTTCCAAAGCTTTGGGCAGAGGTAGGAGAAAGGTTCCTGGCCTATGGAGGTAGAGCAACGAGGAATAGCTAGAGTGCATGTGTCAGTGAATCTGAGAGGGCGGGAGGAGGGAGGTGGAGCAGAGAGTAAAGAGGAGAGATTAGAGGGGAGAGTCCCAAACCAGAATTTAGAAGTGAACTTGGTGCAGTGAGAGAGACGTCTGCACGCAAGGGAGGGGAAAGCTAGAGAATGATACAAGGTACAGTGATGTGTGTGGGAGGGGGGAGTCAAGAGCAAAGTCACAGAAAGCATTGAAGAGAGTATCCAACCTGGTAAGGGAAGACTTAGGAGCAGCACTGTAGACTATGTCGCAATAGTCAAAAATAGAGAGCATCATTTTCTGAACAAGATCACGCCTAACCAGTAGTGGTAAGGAACTACAGTTCCTGTAAAGGGCACTGAGCTTGGGGCGCAGTTTTTTCAGGATGGCGTCGATATGTACAGAAAAGTTAAGGTGCTGGTCAAGCCAGACACCCAGGTATTTGAAAGAGGTGGTGTCCCCTAGTGTTGTGTTGTCAAGGGTGTGGAAGGAGGGAAGAGAGGGCAGCCTAGAGAGTCTCTGCCTAGTGCCAAAGGTCATGGAGACTGTCTTCTTGGTGTTGAGGAAGAGTTGATGTGAGCTTAGCCAGCTTTGAACATTGTTAAAGTCAAGCTGTAGTCTGGAAGTCACATCAGAGGGAGATTGGCCAGAGGTGAACAAGACCATGTCGTCAGCATACATATGGATAGAGGATGAGGAGCATACTAATGGTAGGTCATTTAGAAAAACTGAGAATAAGAGTGGGCCAAGTATGGAGCCTTCAGGCACACCAGTAGAGGTGGGTAGTGGAGGGGACGTAGAGTCCGCTATTTTAACAGATTAAATTCTACTACCAGGTAGGCTCTGAACCAGTTGCAGGTAGACACAGACAAGCCAGCTGATGAGAGAGTTTCGAGGAGGAGGGAGTGGGAGACTGTGTCGAAAGCCTTGGCAAGGTCAACAAAGATAACAAAAGTAATGTGACCTCTATCCATGGCAGAATGGATAGAGTCAGTGAGTCTAAGTAGGGAAGTGGTTGTGGAGTGATTCTTCCAAAAATCAGATTGGAAGGGAGTGAAGAAGGTGGAGTCATCATGCAAGGAGGAGAGTTGGGAGAGAACAAGGTGTTCCTGAAGTTTAGCCAGGGTAGGTAGAAGCGAGATGGGGCAGTAATTCCCAGGAGATGAGAGATCTCCTCCCTTTGGTAGGAGGAGAACTGCAGCATGTTTCCAGGTTTTAGGGACAGTCGCAGTGTGGAAAGACAGGTTGAGGAGATCAGTGAGAGAGAGAGGGAAATAGCAGGAGCAGAGAGGTACAGCAGCTTAGGATCAAGGTCATCGGGGAAGCTGCCCTTAGTTGGGTTGATAGAGAGTAGTGCCTTTAAGGTGTTGTTGGCAGAGATGGGTGAAAAGGCAAAACTCTCCACTAATTGGTGGTGTTGGGAGGAATTGGGAGGAATGGAAGAGGTAGTAGGGTGGGGTGGGAGGGAGGCTAACAGGGTGGAGGCACAGGAAGTAAAGTAGGAACTGAATTCCGCCGCTACTGTAGGGTGGTTGGCAATGAGCTGAAGAAGGACAGGAATTATGACAGGCATGCATGTAACATCTTGTTTGGATATAAATGAAAAAGCTGAATGCAGGGCTTAGAGACTTTCATTTCAAATCCACCAGGCTTATTTGCCAACGCTCTGTTCAGCTCTGTAGCTCAGTAAATTTGTCTGCAATTCTGTATGTATCTCGTGATGGTGTCTATGTATATTATATATTCAAAAAAAGAAGTTTTAAAAAAAAAAAGACAGGAAAAAACTGTCCACTGAGTGGAAAGTGTGGCAAGTCTGTCACAGTAAGCACAGGGATATCTTTCTTCCTGTCTGTGAGTATTGTTTCATTTTGTAACATGGTAATTTACTGTCAATGAAACGGACTGCCGCGATTCATTGAAAAGCAAAAGGTGATCAAAATGCAGTGGGTATTAACCCCACAGTAATGCCCGCAGCTGCTATTCCTCTCAGTGTTACACAACCAAAAAGTTGTCTAGAATAACGTGGGTGAATGTAGCACAACATAAAAACCACCAACAAATGCGCTGCACAGTCCCATAAATAAAGATTTGTTTCCACCCACCCAACCGATGGCCATTGTTGTACCAATGCTAATAGCGTAAGACACAGACACTTTCCAATTGTTTAACCAGGTGAGACACACTAAGCTGAAAGCTTTTTTGCAGGTGCAACCTGGGAGCACAGGGAAGTTAAGTGCCTTGCTCAGGGTCACACAGTATATGCAAGTGGGGGCTGTGGGATTCAAACCCAGGTCTCCAGATTTGCAGCTCAGAGCCTTAAACCACTGCACTATACTGCCCCCCACATGGAGAATTTCATTTGCACATTTTCCATCTAGCTAAGATTCTCAGAAAGTTGTATGGCTATATGCGTATGCTGGAGACAGACTTAGAGTGGAAGAGAAGTAAGAGAAGCGGCAGGAGAGAAACGGAGGAATTACAGAGGCACCCAACACACAAAGATCAACTATTTCCTGCTGACACAAGGGAGATAAGTGAAATTTAGATATAATGTAAGAACAGCAGTGTTTAATGGTTACATATTTTTAGTAGTTTAGTACAGCAGAAATCTTAAAAGAATTGAAGCAAAATCAGTGAGTGAGGATGATTAGAGCAGTGCAAATCATCACTCGGCAACAGTATGACACTATAAAAATAAGATAGGAATCCATCTCATAACAAGTAGCACAGATTGAGTAAAGCAAACAAAGGATCAAAAATATTAACTTTTGTACATGTAGTTCTTAAAAAATTAAAAACAATCACAGTAACCATTGTCTGTGCTCTCCATCAGAAACGTGTTATTGTGTTAAGAAAAAAACACCACTATATGAAAAAATAGGGTTGTGAGAAAAAAAAGTAGTAGACATTTTTTTGTTTAAAACTATATTTTGTAAAGCAATCAAAGTCTGTGTATGTGTAATATATCACAGGTAACAATATAACACAAGTCATCTGCACATTGCCTATTTTACAAGAGCATTAATCCACTCCAGAGTCGGGCTCTACTAGGGGATTAATTCCTGGTTGGTGGTTGGAAGCACTCAGCTGCACCGACACCCCCCAACCAGGCATTAATCCCCTAGAAGAGCCTTCCTCTGTCATGGATTAATGCTTACATAACCCTCATAACAGGCTAACAGGCGAGCCCGTTGCATGCACTTCTGACTTTCTCCATTGGCCCTCTAATTGCGTGCTTAGCATCTTCAACTCCTAAAGCTCATCATTATACCAGTGGGTGCTTCAGTGTGAGGTCTCTATGCAGGAGCAAACTGGTGCCATGGAGTCTACCGTCTAGGTAGGGCGTCTTGTAGATCTTGATTGCTGTAGCTCACACCCCTGGAGGAGGAGGAGGAGGAGGAGGTGATAACCAGGCTTAAGGTGTCTAAGATAATGAAAACTTCTCACCCAGCAACTCAACCCCAAAAGAACCCTACGCACACATGGTAAAGTGCAAGAAACCTTTATTAAAAAGTGCAAATGGGACTAGCCCAAATATACTAGAAACAGGCATACCCTCACAGGAAATGAATTTGTTTATTCGAAGATTGGTAACAGGTAAGGGCACCCTGAGCCAAGGCTTGTTTCTAGGTGCAACCCAGGAGAGAGGGAATGGGAGATGCAGCAATAAAAGCGTACACAGTATCAATGATCGATACAAAGTAAAGTGCAAACAGAGTATAATTTTCACGGCACAAGTGCACATAAAAGGTAAACGAAGCTACGCAACGGTACAATGAGCGGCTTTGATGCACAAATAAAGAGATCAAGCAGGTGGAATGAATGGCAGTACAGATGTAGAAAAGGAAGGAGCCTGATGCAGGCTGAGGTAGAACCCAGGTAGAAGTCCAACAACAGGTATGGTAGGGGCTCCAACAGGGGAGGAGCAGGTGGGGGCAGGAAGGAGATTTAGCTGGTGCCTACATGAAAACCCAATGTGTTTCGCATCTAAAGTACTGGTGCTTTCTCAAGGACTTCAGCTTCTACACATATGACTCTTTTGGGGTTGGGCTGCTGGATGTGAGGTTTACTTTACCTTCTTTACTGTGGGTTTTTCCCTGCAACAGCCTCCCAAGATGCTGTCAATTTCTTCTTTTTTCAAAATGTCCAGACCTTCTAGGATCCAGATCCAGCTTAGCCCGGTATTGGATCTCCTTCCCAGTTAGAACTGGAATTGTGGAAGTCCTGACACTGACTTTATGGAGCAATAGTCCAACCAATGAATGGGCTCCACTAAGATGTTCCTTATCTCCACTTCTGCAGAAAACAACAGGTCACGAGAATGTCCTCTTTTGTGCATGAATGCAGAAATGTCTTGTCTGAGTGTAAGCTCGTCCATGAGCTGACGGAGTTTGTCCGAAAAATTATTTTCAGCATCCTCCATCCAGGTACTCAGAAAGAACAGTAAGTCTTGGTAAATCTAAAAGCTGGGGAAGACAGTTTCTCAGCAAACTTCGGCAGAAAGCCTGCACCCCTTCATGGAGGGGGTTACAGGATAACTCTGCAACTCAAGCCAACCATGTTATTGAGGGTCACCTACTTAAAAGAACTGGACCTCTCTACTGGTGACGCCATACAGCCCAGTTCAGACCTGAAAAACCCCAGCCCGCCACTATTGCACTCCTGTCTTGGGTAGTGTGCCACAGAGAAGAAATAAACTTTAATTGTGTCACAGTGTGACAAATTCATCCCTCTGATATACGTAATATGATATGGATTCCTGAAATATTTGCTTCTGTGTGTCATGCTGCATGTAAGCTGTGAAAGTGGTTACATACTGGGGTGGGAGATAGTTTCACTTATGCAGAATAAGGTCACTAATCTCTGATGGGGATGATCATTAAGCTGCTTCTCTACGGCACTGTGCAGGTGTGCTCATCCCCTGCTTACATATGAATCAGCAGCTTAACCTGCTTACCTCATGGAGGGACAATTCCAGAACTGGTCAAAACTGTTGGGGGGGAGGAGGGTTAAATGAAGCCAATCGGATATCTCCGGAAAAAAAATTACAAGCAAGTTGCCAATGGTGATGTCATGTCCGTCCTGTGGCATCATCGGAGCAAACTTTTATTAGTGTGCATAGACAAGGGACAGCTCTGTTTTTCTTCTCTGCCCCTGGATCGGGAATCTGTATGAAGAAGAGCCCTTTACAAATCTGCTGAGTGGTCTTTTTGGGAACTGAACCCTGTGTGGAAGCTCTTGTCTAACAAAGCCTGTGTGGTAAGACAGATCTAGTACCTGGTTCAGTTCATCTTTTTCTTCTGCTTGTAATTCTTTTGTATAGAACCTTTACATTGATTTTTCTAGTGTGCTCTGTATTTCCCCATTTGCTGAATTCGTATACTGTACATTCTGAAAATATTAAATATTATATATTTAAGTCACCCGTGACAGTACAGTATTTTTAAAAGGTACAGATATTTATTTTACTAGTAAATTCTGTTTCCATCCCTGATGGTATGTATCAAAGTAGTGTAAGCCTGCTTCTACTACAGTAGCATCCTTAGGAGGTTCTGCAGTGAACTGGGGTTCCTAAGTCCAGAGGTATGGTTCTGCATGAGAAAGCACATTACGCAGAGGGGAAAAGGGAACAACCCAGAGGTAAATTCACAACAGGCTAGTGGCAGCATTAGTGATGTATGTTAAGTTAGTTGTCAGCCAGGGGCACTGTGACACATATAGAGACCCAGCAGAGCAATTTCTTTCGACACTTCATCTACCCAAACAACAACATCCTTTTCATGTATACTCCCACCTCAAGAGCACATACAATGGCATCAGCAGGTGCCAGCATGTCTGATGCCCTGAAACCTAAGCTCTCTCCCTCTGTCGCATGCCTGCAATCCCCGCTGCACCGTGACACCCCCCCCCCCGTGATTACTGGACTACACCCACATCCCTTGTGGACTGACTGCCCAGTAATAGCTGTAAAGCAAGTCTTAACTCATTCACACCACAAGAGCTCTTTGAGACTTCTGCCACTTGTGCCCTGTATACTCTTAGCGCTGCATCCTGGACCTTTCTAAGCAAAATCAAAAAATAATCAGCATGCCACAAACAAATGTGAATATCTCTTGAACCGTAAGTGCTACACACAAAGTACAAGTGGCAAAGTTGTTCAGCACAACATTACCTTTCCAATGGTGCTACGCAATCAGCTGTAATCAATTTGATTTTTATTTTATACTAGCTGAAATACCAAACAGCTGGGGGGGGGTCAGATTTTTTCAAGGTGCTTAGCTGAGGCTTGAGAGACAAATGTCAGCCATGCACACCATACCGTAAACAAATGCAAATAACTCCCAAAGTATACATGATAGGCACAAAGTATCAGCGGCAAAATTGTTCAGCACAAAATTACCTTTCTAACGGTGCTGTGCAATCAACTCTAAGCAATTCGGTTTGTTTAATATTTAGGTACAAACTGCTGACTTCCTCAGACGTTTCCTGGCCTGAGTGAAAGTCAGCTGAGTACGTCTACAGGCATTATTGGCCTGAGTGGCTATGCTTTCAGATGCCACCTACAGGCGTATCTAGGCCTGAATGAGTTAAACAAAGTTACAAATGGCAGAGAACAACATCAGTGGTTACTGCTTTTAGAATAACAGGGTATGGACTTCACTAGAGGGACCTTTAGTCTAACTAACCCCATCTCTAAAATATTTCTCTGTTTTTATCCCTAGTACAGGTTTACCCAAGGGTCAAGCATTTCATGTTTTAAATTTTAAAATTATCTTTTTATAAGCTTTTATGTAAAATATACAGACATCCCAAGACAGCCATCTGGATTTCTCTGCTCACGTAGACTATATACACTCAAACTTTGTCTTAAACTTGGGGCTATGTATAGAAACAATGATGCCCTCTTCCCAGACGTTCATCAGGAGTTACTCACAAAGATGACCCTCCCCATATTTGACTACACTGATGTAGTCTTTGACTCCACCCCTCCCTCATTCCTTGCTAGGTCAGACACCCTATGTAACGCTTTCTGCCATTTCGCTTCAAATGCTCCCCTGCATACCCACCACTGCACTCTCTTTTCCTCCCTATATATCTCCTCCCTTAAATTGCACTGCCTACTCCATGGCACCACACTTACCTCCAAATTCTGGTATCACTCTCGCCCTTCCTACCTCTCCAGTCTCCTCTCCCCCTCCTCTTCCTCAACCTATATGCTCCGCTGAAAAGACCCCCACACCTTTTCCTGTCCCTACCCCCATACAAATTCTGCTTTTTCCAATCATCTCCCTTCCCTCTGGAACTCTCTACCTAGATCTGTCTGGCTATCCCCATTTCTACATTGCCTCATACGCATCCTCCCTTTTTCCCTCTCTGCAGGGTGCTCCTGCCCCTCCTCCTGACCCAATGCCCTCTGCCCATCCTGGCTCTCTGCCTGCTGCCCCATCCCTCCTCCCCATCCCCCCACCCTGTCCCCTTTCCTCTTTGTTCCCTCTTCCCACATGCGCCACCCTTCTGCTCCCACCTACATCCCCACCAATATATGCTGCTTCTTTGCATCTGCTTATCCTCATGAAATGTACATTTATTTGTGCTATGTAAATATTCCAACATTACTGACTCTGTTTGCTTTCACTAAGTATCTGAAATTGTGCTGTAAATATCTGTAAATATATGAAAATGTAAAATTATTACTCTCCCTCCACTCCCCCATCCTCCAGGTCTCACCGGGAAACGAGTCTCGGCTCAGTGTGCCTCGTCCGGTTACCAATATTTAAATAAATAAAGTCCCCATGAAAGAGGCAACTAGCATTCCTTTAACCAAAGTGCATCATGCATTCAATACACAATATTGAAGACTGAGAGAGAATGCTTGAGCAATTGGAGCACTCCTTTCCCCTGCATACTTTTATACTGTCAAGAGTGTGCCACATGCAATTGTCTGGAAATGGACATGTTTGGGGGATTTTTTGGTTTTTGTTTAATATTTTATTGTTCACTTTCAATCAATAGTATATTAATACATTCTCAGAGATGACTCTTACAATTGTAAGAGTGGTCTCACGTACCTTCTTAGGGTATCAGAACTACTCCACTTCAGTTCACGGTTCTCATTAGTAAAGAATGTGCATGAGAGCACTCTTACAACTGTGAGAGCAGTCTCCAAAGACATGCTGACATAGAAACCAGTAATTCTTTTCCCTTTGCCATTTGATACACTGATCCACAGAAAATGACTAATGTAGCATTTCAATTTAAAATGTTATTGTTCAACTTTCAATAAGTCATTACAATTTACAAAAGTTAAAATCTGACAGTCACATAACATTTAACATATACAAAATCTATATTGTTACAAAAATATATTCTTTATGTGTCCAGTTATTTAAAAACATAATGCAATTTTCACAATTGTGCAAAATACAAGAGGTACAATATATATATATATATATATATATAGACACACACACACACACAATATCACACTAATACTTTTTTATGTATTCAAATTACTAGAAGTACAGAAAATACATTTATTTATCCAATCTCTTGTCTTTGTCTTATTAGTCATAATAACATCCAGTCTTTTATTATTTCCTCTCATCGGTCTCCTCTATTATGTGGAGTTTTTTTTCCACTATAATTTTCAGGAAGGAGGCCACAGGGATCAAAATACTTTTGCACCGTGTTTTCAGAAGATATGTCAGCAGGTGTTGTGGTTCATAATCCATTTTCCCTATTATTTCCCCTAATATTTGTTTTCTATATTTTTCCTATATGGGACAATGAACTACAAGGTGCAGAAGATCCTCTTGTCCTAGTTTGCATCTGCATAATGTCCCATCATCCCTGACTAAAGTAGCATGGAGGACAATGCAGCCGTGCAAGGCCCCGACATATAGTAATTCACAATAACCCATCTGACCCCTACCGTGTCCTCACTGTATGTAGGCTGTGACTCTCTAATTGGGAATGCTAATAGAGGCAGCCCTGACCATAGGATTATCCTACAAAACAATTTGGTAAATGTACTGCAACGTGGAAAAAAAGTGCTATAATCCATTAATTAATTAATTAAGTCATTCATTCATTCATTAATATATTCAACTGCAGCTGTAGAGAACATGATCTGCTGCTGTATGGTGTAGGATTAAGACAGCAGCGAGTACTGCAGAAAAACTGAAACTTCCCATAGATTCTGCATGTGCCTGGTTGTAAGATTTTACTGTACAAAGGGACATTTAATGAAACAACAAGGCAGTACATGGAGTCTTGTTGAATGAAAAATTAATATATGGGGAAACATTTATGGCTATATCACCAGCACCCTATTAAAGTTAGAATTACTACAAAGTGTTGGGTTTCTATTATTAATGGCCAGAAATAAATGCTACCTTACCTTTTCAAAAGGTGAGTGGGCTTAATTATCCCTTACTCTAATATTTCTGACTAGAAAAGGAGCCCCAGCCTCAGAAATGTTTTTTATTTTTTTTGGCTTATGGGACACCTGTGTCTTCTTGGGGACTATCTTGTGCAAAACTGCCAGCTTCCCTTTCAAAATCCAGTTTTTCCCCTGCACACACATGCTGGTGAACATTAGGGATTTTAAAACTATCAAATTCACTGCAAATTCCTTTGCAGGTGAACCTTTTTGGAAAAGCTTTACCTGAACCTGAAAATGCCTTCTTCATAAAAAGGGTTTTTGTTTAATGTATTTTGAACACGAAAATGTAAAGAAAATTGGGGTGCTAGAAGCAGCAATGTGCAAGACAGATACAGTGCATCTAGCCACCACAACATGTCGGTTGTAGACCTGCCAACACTAGTTCATTTGCAGAGTGATTGTTGACGCTTATTACGGCTGGCCTTCTGTAAGTTGTTGCTTTCCCATAGAAAAGATATTCACACTGCATTAATAGCATATTTAAAAAAAAAATCGCTTTTTTCATACCTTATCCATTAAAAATGCTCCACTCTCAGAAACTGTAAAATGTAACAGATGGGAACATTCGCTGTTATACTGAGCCATGAATCTGCATACCTTAGGACTTAAAACTGGGAGGGGGGTTTGGCATAAGGTAGACAAACCCCAATCTCAAAGACTTTTGAAGTTAATGGTGGGGTGGGAGTACATCTTCAAACCTATACCCAATTGACCAGTCCCACACAAGGTCTCCTGACAATGCTGTGTGCTCCAGTTCCATTGGAGCGTGCTTTGCTGCAGAAGTGGAAGTAATTTTTTACCATTTATTTATTAAAAATATACAGGAGCTATGCAGCACCCTAACTCAAAATATGCACTTTTATCTTCCAAGTGCGAGAGGTAGGATCAAAACTCATAAATGACAGAGCCACAAGTGAGTTATTGATGTCTTGCTCCCACACTAGTGACGACAAACTGCACATTCTGAGTCAGACCCTTGCGTATTCGATTTATACATCAGTTGACTAGTTATGATTTGAAACCTGCTGCTGGTTTGAAGATTGAATTGTTTCTCTTTGATTTTCAACTGCTGGCTTCAGTGTTGCTCTAGACAATTATGATGTCATCAGCATTGTGAAAGCTGCTGTCTAAGAGGTTCACTGCTTTTCTCTTTTTTCCTTTTATCCCTCCCACGTCCCTACCGGTGTTGCATCATCAGGATGCGCCCATGAAGCCTGTCCCTACCACCGCCTTACCTGACTGTTTGGGTCCCCCATCCTGTTATGGTTTGCCCCCCATGCGGGGTTGGACTGGGGCCACCCCCGCACCTTCAATATCTCCTTGGGTCCTGAGACAGCTGAGCAGGCGGTGGCAAATCGGGACCAGGCTCAGTGCTCCATCTTCCCGATGCCAGAGGGTGATTTTTCCATTTTTCTCACAGGACGTCACTGCCCATACGTCAGTGTGTGAGCGCCAATGTCATGATGTCCTCCCCACACAGTCCCTGCTTGGTGAGCTCGCTATGCCCCAGGCCTCTGCCTGGGGCCAGTCAAGCATCAGGCGCTACCCCCCTCCCTCCCCAGAGAAGGGGAGCTGTCCATAGGATGCTCAAGCCTTCTCCCCCCAGCCGGCCCTCCAGCTCCCCAGGCTCAATCCCGAACCCGGATCACTGGCGTCGCAAGCGGAAATCCAACTGCTGCACCGACAGGCCGGCTGATGTTCACTACTTTATTGTGATGCAACCAACCTTCAATATATCAATTATGACAAAAGATCATGATATCTTGAGGTAAGCTACAAAGATATCACTTGCTGTCTAGTCTTCGCTGATAGTGTATAACATATACTGCATATATATATATATATATATATATATATATACATATATTGTACTGATGCAGTAGCACCAGTATAGTTATGGGTGCCAGACAGATTCTATGTTTAACCCCTAACTTTGCACAGTAATAGCTCTGGCGGACTGTGCCAAAATTGACCCAAATGTGGCATGCATTGTCCAGGAGTCAAGGTCTAAATATGTGGAAAGTTTTGTGACAGCACCTTATGCAGTTTCTGAGATCCACTTATGACATTTTCCTGTAGAGGGCTAATTCTTTTCCAATACTTAACATGTTTTATTTTGTTTTGTACTCACCTACAGCCCAGACAGAACAGAATTTCTTTCTGAAACTTTCGGGGTAGAAGTGGCAAATCCAAAGGCCTTTCAAAAGTTGCATGAAAAAATATTAACCGGTTCCAGCGTTATAAGGATTTAAAGTTTTGTTTCAGAGCTGTTCTGAGCATGCTCAGCAGGGATTTTATGGTTAACCCTCTGACACGAAAAATTCTGTGTCACAAGACTGTTCTTGGCTTCTCACCCCTTGCTTTTCACAACACAAAAAATGTTTTTACGTCATAACAGCTACCATCTTATTTTTTCCCACAAACTAAACAACATGGAAAATACATAAAAAGTATACATTTTTAAAAAACAAACACCTGAACCTAGCTAAATGGAATCCATTTAGCTAGATTCTGGTGTTTTTTTTTTTTAAAAACCTCCAGGAATACCTTTTCTGGGTACCCCAAAATCCACGGAGCCCAGCTTATCAAAAGGAGCCATTCACCCGCGTTTTCGGTATAGGAACAGAGGGAGTTCTTGACATCCGCAGTCAGAAATGGACACATGTTGCCGACTTGTGTGCCAGGGATCTACGATGCCAGGTCGACAACTAACTCATCGACCAGTATCGCAATGTCAGGCACCCTGTCAACTGTGATTTGCAATTGGCAGGGAGCCATGGACAGCAGGGACTGTTTTTTCTTCAAGGGGCTCTGCCCCCTGCACCCCCATTACTATAGATACCAACTCCAAGATGGCATTGGTTCGGGGAGGGGGTGCAGTATGGGGGAAAGTGTTGCCTGGTACCAGGGGCAACCCCTACAGTGACATGGCACTGTTGTCGGCAGTGACGTATGTCGCTGTAGGGGTTTTGCCACGGGAGGTGCATACCATGTGCCAGCAGTGAGCCAGCGATCTTTCTATCTCTTTCTCTCTCTCTCTCTCTCTGTATCTATCAATCTATCTGTCTATCTACCTATCTCTTTATTTTTAAATTCCCTCACCTTCCAGCTCAGCCAGCCCTCCCTCGTGTTTCCCGATAGTGATTACTAGATTACTCTATCTATCTATCTATCTATCTATCTATCTCTCTCTCTCTATTTTTTATTTATTGTTCCCTCCCTTGCTGTCCTGCCCACTGCCCAGATCACACTGCAAAAGGATGCTTCGGGTGCTAGTTCAGTGGCACAGAGGGCTGAGACACTATGCACCTTACCTGTTCCCATGCCAGCATCCTGAGTTCGGAAACAAGCTCGGATCACCAAGAGTCAGCCGGTGGGGGGGCTGGAGAGGATGACGCGGCCACTTGGCGGCTCTGCTCTCCCAGAGTGGGAGGTGAAGCCTTCCTGCCATCTGGCTTTTATTGAGTGGAGGCTTGATGGTAGTGGATGGAGACTGGGACTGGCATTAGGCCAGGGGAGGGTAGAATGGGGTTCCACAGCACATGCACACCTCCACGTGCATGCACTACTATGTGGCTGAGGCCCTGGGGTGTAAGAGGAGAAAAGCCAGTGGAACGAATGGTGGAAATGGGGCATTAATGGAGCCCTGCCTGGAATACCGAGACCCACGCTGCTGGATCACTAGAATGGAGGAGGTGGATGAGGTAGGTGGCAGGTTGTTGGCTCCTAGGGGATAGGGCTGATAGCCCACCCGGCTCCAGCCATAGGAGGATAAAAACCTTTAGACCTGCTACATGTCAATCAATGAAGAATAATTATTGTTTGGGGATTCCACCAAGGTGCCAACTACCTGTGACCAGGCACTGTCCTGCTGCCAGTTGGTACGCACTTACTGCACATAAAATTACTAAGAGTAACTACCCACCAAAAAATTAAAAATAATTGCATCAGGTTGCTGCCAGGGGCTTTTGTCAAAATCGCTTTGTCTGCCCTACTAAAATGCTAGCTGGGGGTAGTCATATCAGATGACCTAAAGGTGGGCAAGCAATGTGAGAGGGCAGCAATGAGGGCTGGGGGGATATTGGGATGCATAGGGAGAGGCATCACCAGTAGAAAACAGGAAGTTATTATCCCTCTGTACAGACAGCTGGTCAGACCCCATCTGGAGTACTGCGTGCAGTTCTGGAGACCCAGTCTTCGCAAAGACATAGACAGGATGGAAGCTATCCAGAGGAGGGCAACTAAAATGGTGCAGGGTCTGCACCGGAAGACATATGAAGAGAGACTAAAGGAGCTTAATATGTATAGCCTCGAGGAAAGGAGAGAGATGGGGACATGATAGAAACTTTCAAGTACCTCAAGGGAATCAACAAAGTCCAAGAGGGTAGCATCTTTCAAAAAAAGAGGTGTGCAAGAACAAGGGGGCACAATTTGAAGATAGAGGGGGAGGCGGCTCAGAGGTAATTTAGGAAGTATTTTTCACAGAGAGGTTGTGGATGCATGGAGCGGCCTTCGGAGGAGAGTCGAGTCAAAAAAACAGTGGTGGAATTCAAGCATGCATGGGACAGTCATAAGGCAATTCTAGGGGATGGGGGTAGGAAGAAGTAGGCTGCTGGTTAACTAGGATCTGCAGCTTATCCAGTAGGCAGGGAAATGGGCAGACTGGGTGGGCCAAGCGGTCCTTATCTGCCGTCAAATTCTATGTTTCTATGTAGTTCTGCAAAAAAAAAAGTGCTGTACTGCTGAGATTTATTAGGCAACAAGTGGGCACCGGCAGACTGCCACCTCATGCCCCATCTGCCCACTGCCCAGACCACAAAGCACTCTTCACCAATCCAGAGTAGTCTCTTTCTCCCCATCCCCTCTCAGGAAAGTCTCTGGTCCCAGAAGCCTGAGGCAAGCCTCCATCACTGCTGCTGCTCAGTCTCCCTTTTCGTTTTTTTTTTCTTTTCCTCCTAAATATATACCCTTTAGCAGCGCTGCTCTTGCAGGACTAATAAGTCAAACTTTGGAAGACTTTTTAGTACTTTTGAAGAAGTTTCTAGCTAATCTAACTGGAAATCAACCACAGCCCTGCCTGAGCTCCCTGGCTCACTCCGTTGACCTGAGTCTAGCTCCGCCTGCAAACTATGACTCACATTGTAAACTACTTAACTGTTTCAGGTTTGAACTGCAGTTTAAGGTTCCACTAGTCCACTCCATTCGAACCAGACTTGAACCCGTCAAACCAAAAGTCCACCTGTTTCCCCTAAAAGCTTGCCACCATCCGAAAGAACCAAACCCCCGAAGTTCGAGGTGTTCGATTCTTTGGTGGAACTGAACGTGCAGCCTTAGTAGGTGGGGCACCGATTGGTTCTAATGGAGCACTGTGTGCACCCATCATTGAACCCCACCCTCAGTGTCCCAGAGGAGCCAGGGAGAACACTGGAAACAACCTGCAGGCAACCAAGATAAAGCTTGGGGAACTCTCGGGACTTGACACACCAACTGCCCACCAGCTCCTGGAGCTTTGCCATATGTGGCGGAGCCTGGCCAGCTCCCCATCACCCTATGCCAAAGGGGGGAATTCTGGAAGGTTGTGGTAAGTGACAGAGATGGCAAGGGTTCGGCTGGGAGGTCACCAATACAGCAGATGGGGGCTTCTGCAAACAGGGGAGCATAAACAGAATGTACAAAACACCTGAAAAGTTCAGGTTCATCAGACACTGGTGCAGAACAAGGTATTATAGTGTATAATAGAGCATTGTTCTGTATAGAATTCCATCCCTTTCAAAATGTTGTTGTACCACAGTTCAGTGGTCATGGAATGTGTGATTGTACCCTTCTGTGGTACAACAGAATTCTGAAACCTCTAGAGACTGCACAAGTCAGTTTCATTCTGAAAGCAGAAGAACTGCGGTGGGCACATTTCATATAATACTATACACTATAAAAATACAAGATGAGCAACTTTATGCACAACCAGTATGTTCTGCCACCTTGGGGTTCTGTTCTGACAGACCTCTCAAGTTTCACTCTCCAGGTCAGAGGGAATCAGAACCCCTATGTGGCAGAAAACACTGGTTGTGCTTAGTTGCCCATCCAGTATTCTCAATTTGTTTTGCAATAACAAAAGTCCAAATGTAAAAGTTATAAGTGTTTAAAAAACACACAAACCTGCACATTTATTTATTTTATTTTATTCTTTAGTAACCAGGTAAGGCCCACTAGGCACAAGTGCCTGTTTTCAGGGGTAACCCAGCAGCACTGGTGTGGTTAAGTGACTCGCTCAGGGTCACACAGCATGCAAGTGGAAGGTTGTGGAATCAAACCCAGGTCAGCTGGAAGTACTAAGTTCATTTACAGCTCGATACTCTAACTTCTAGATTATACTGCTAGCCCACAGACCCTTAAAAAAAATCCCACAGTGGGTGACTGACACAACCCTCTCTCCATCACCCACCGCCTTCTGCTCTGCTAGCTTCCTCCAACCATGAAATTGTAAAAAAAAAAAAAAAAGAACAAAAACAACCTCCCACCCTTACCCACCCTCTTACTTCCATGCAACCCCCCCCCACACACACACACTGGTACCCCAGTACACTATAACTGGGTGACCAACACACCTCTCTCTCCACCTCAGCCGGTTGCCACCTTGTCATCCGGCATCCCTGACTGAACACGTACCTGCAAAAAAATTAAATAAAAACTCTGTCTCACCAACCCTGTAGCACCTATGCAACCCTCTTCACCCACAACCACTTTCAAACAAACCCAACATACTCACCCACCTTCTAGCACCCATGCCCCCCTCCCCACCCATGTTCAAAGCAAACGTTCAGCCCTCAGCCACCCTACAGCAGCATCCTCCCAGCTGGCCAGCCCAGTACATACATTTTAAAGAATCCCGTGCTCGGTGACCAGCAAAGCCCTCTCACCTCGGCTGGTCACTGTCTTCTCCTTGGCCCAATGCTGCCAATCACCAATATAAAAGAAAAAACACCACATTTGAAAAACCCTACTGTGCATGTACAGGGAGTTAGCTTAAATTTGGTGTCCCAAAAAATATATATGTGGGCTAAATACAAATACTACACTTAAAGAGCAGCCGGTGCCTTCTAGATAACTTTAAATAAACATAATACATAGACATAGTTCAGCTTGTATTTTGCATTAGTTCTGTATTTCTCCTCCCTATTGTTTATTATAGAGGTCACTGGCTAGATTACAGAATATTTACTCCAGAAGAATTAATGTATTCCTTTTGCTGTCTCCTTCCCCAAGATTAATAATGCGCTGATTGTGACATGACAGTTACTTCCATGGCAACAAGCTGTGTTGTCATAACAGAGGATTATGACTTTAGGTAAGGAGTAAGCTAAAGAGGCAGAGGAAGTCTAAGGGATATAATAATGTATTCATGCAAATTTCCTCAGTAATAAATAATGGGGAAGAGAAATCTATGGAATATGTAGGGAATGCAGACTGAACTGTACCTAATTATTTATGTTTCTCAAAGTTTTCTTTGAGGTACTGGCAGCTCATTAAGTGTCATGAGGAGAGGTGGTAAGCACTCAGACCCTCAAATTTGGTTAAAAAAAAGGAAAACATAAAAAAGTTATGGGTGACTGCAAAAAATAAATTCTATGTCACAATAACATGAGCTGCAGTTGCACAGAGACTTAGAAATGTTTCACTCTTTTTTTTCCACCATCCATAACTTCAGCATTTTTTAAAATTTTAAGTCCAGCATTTTGGGGACATGTTACTTACCACCCTTCCCCATGACCACCTATGCAGCAACTTTCAGACCTACCCGACAGCTCTTCTGGTTTATGTAGAAACATAGAAACATTGAATTTGACGGCAGATAAGGATCGCTTGGCCCACCCAGTCTGCCCATTTCCTTACCTATTGGATAAGCTGCAGATTCCAGTTAACCAACAGCCTACTTCCTCCTACCCCCCACTAGAATTGCCTTATGTCTGTCCCATGCATTCTTGAATTCTCCCACTGTTCCTGACTCCACAACTTCCTCAGAAAGGCTGTTCCATGCATCCACAACCTTCTCTGTAAAAAAATACTTTCTAACATTACCTCTGAGCCGTCCCCCCTCTATCTTCAAATTGTGCCCCCTTGTTCTTGCACATCTCTTTTCTGAAAGATACTACCCTCTTGTACTTTGTTAATTCCCTTGAGATACTTGAAAGTTTCTATCATGTCCCCCCTCTCCCTCCATTCCTCAAGGGTCTACATATTAAGCTGCTTTAGTCTTTCCTCGTATGTCTTCTGGTGCAGACTCTGCACCATTTTGGTTGCCCTCCTCTGAACAGCCTCCACTCTGTCTATGTCTTTGCGGAGATGGGGTCTTCAGAATTGCACGCAATACTCTAGATGGGGTCTTACCAACTGTCTGTACAGAGGGATAACAACTTTTTGCTTTCTACTGTTGTTGCCTCTCCCTATGCATCCCAGTATCCCCCAGCCCTCCTTACTGCCTTCTCACATTGCTTGCCCACCTTTAGGTCATCTGATATAATTACTCGTAGGTCTTTTTCGATTTTTTTTTGTTATTATCTCACCCTCCATTGTGTACTCTTCCTCTGGGTTTTTGTTCCCAGATACATTACCTTGCACTTCTTTTGCATTGAATCTGAGCTGCCATATATTTGACCGTTCCTCCAACCTTGCCAAGTCCCTTTTCATCCTTTCTGCCCCACCTTGTGGCCACAGGGCTTTGTGCAAAGCATCCTACAGGTCTGGTGCTATGCCTGTTTGGGCTGCTGTTTTGCATGGTGCCCAGAGGGGGCCTGCATCAACCAATTTACAAGTCCCCTGCATTTCTTGATGGGTATATTGCTTCTCATAGGGCCTACAGGGCCCTGTGCAAGGCAAGTTACAGGTTCAGCACTGTGCCCGGTGTGGACCTGATACCATTCCCATTAGGTCTGGTCACTAAAAAAGACTATAGCATTTATATAATGGCCTTATGGTGCAGTGGCAATCTTACTGCTCCCACCACTCATCTCCTGTAAGGAGGGAGGGTCGCAAGCCCCATGGCACTACATCACTTGGGTGACTACTGGTTGTGGTTGCAGCTGTGTGTTTTCATGCAGAGCAGGAGGACACTGGCAGGCTATAAGTCGGATACCATGGTAAGAGCATGCTTGTGACCCACTGCCACCAGTATCCTTGTGGGCACAACCAAAACAAAGAATAAAGAGTTCCTTGACAGGCAGTAAGATGATGTCCCTGGAGAATTTGCCACCACTGGCCACGAACTGACAATCCTGCTTTGGGGGGGGCATCGGAGGCACTGCCACTTGGGGAGGTAAACCATGGTAGCCAGGGATGGGATTTGGAGGCTGAGTGGTGAACTACATGATCCGGATGGGAGCCCCTGGAAAGATGGGGAAAAAAATAAAAATAATAAAAAAGTAATGAATAAAATGCATGCTGGAAACAGAAAAAAAAAACATTATAATCAACTTTTCAACCATTCAGTCTTACATAGAAACACAGAAACTAGAATGTGTTGGCAGAAAACGATTGTTTGGCCCGCCCAGTCAGCCCATATGTGCCCTACCTAGTCTGTCTCTGTAGACCCTATCTGGTCTCCATTGACCCTCCTACCTCCCTGCATCCTATGTAATATACCTCTGTGGCTATCTATTGCATGCTTGATGCCCCCAACTCTTCTAGTCTCTGCCACTTCCACTGGCAGTCTATACCATGTGGCCACTACCCTTTTGGTGAAGAAATATTTCCTCAAATTACTCTTGAAGCCCCCCTCCAGCTTCGTTGCATGCCTCCTGGTCCTGGTGCAATATAATGACAACACCACCTCCCTCCTCCTGCTGGAGATACCCATTCAGGAATGTTTTACGTCTTCTTCAGGAATGTTCTATAAACAGAAAAGAAAGTTAACTAATAAATTTCTTAATAACTGTGCAAACCTTTTTCTTTGTACATCATTCTAGATTCTAATTTCAGTTTCTATATATAGTGTGCATTTACTTTCACCCTTTTGTTTTATTTCCAGATCGCACACTAATGCAGCACAGTCCTCATGCTAATGCAGTGCAGCCTGCACTCTAATGCAGTGCAGCCTACATGTTAATGCACCACAGCCCTTATGCTAATGCAGCACAGCCTACACAGTGAGCAGTGCAGCCTGCACACTGATACAGTGAAGCCTGTATACTAATGCAGCATAGACCACAGGCTGATACAGTGCAGCCTGCAGGTTAATGCAGCAAAGCCTGCATCCTGATGCAGTGCAACCCATGTGCTGATGCAATGCAGCCTGCATGCTGATACAGTGCAACCCACAGGCTGATTCAACACTGACCACAAGCTGATACAGCACATTTCACATGCTGATGCAGTGCAGACCACAGCCTGATACAGCACTGCCTGCAGGCTGATACAGTGCAGCCCACATGATGATGCAATGCAACCCACAGACTCATGCAGTGAAGCCCATATGCTGATGCAGTGTAGCCCACAGCCTGATACAGTACAGCTTGCAGGCTGATACAGTGCAGCCCACAGGCTGATACAGCACAGCATGCCGGCTGTTACAGTGTCAGCTGTAGACCTATACAGTGCAGCATGCATGCTGATGCAGTGAAGCCTGCAGGCTGATGCAGTGAAGCCTGCACACTGATGCAGTGCAGCCCACAGACTGATATACAGTAGCACAGCCACAAGCTGATACAGCGCAGCCCGCAGGCTGATACAGTGAAGCTCACAGCACTCTGTGTTTTATCTTTTATTTTCTAGAGTCATCTTTAAGACCCAGAATTGGGGGGCATCAATGAATGATTTCTTTAGCCCAGAAAGGTCCTTGGTGGCTTATGCTCTGTTGGATTAAACAATACTGATAAGGGGTACTGAATGCAAAGTGTAGCATTGATCTTCTTTCAATTGCTGCCTGTGGGCCCCCTGTATTGGAATCTGTTCAATTTCAGTTTCCAGGGAGTGTATTTTTGCGATAAGCCCATACCTATGGCATTCGGCTCAGTGTCATACAACACTTCTGAACAATGTAGCACATTCTTTGAATGGGTATTTAGGAGAGTAGCTGGGTTGCTGTGGTGGTGGTGGTGCACTTCCTTAATAGTTTCCTATTCCTTTTTCCACCAGATTTAGAAGAATGCTGGTGAATGTTAGTGGGTTTTCAAACCCAGGCTGTCACAGGCTTTGGGGCCCTACAGGTGAAAAATAAAACAGCTGGGCCTAGCCACAGGGTACCATTTTAAGGAACTAAACTAGATGCAGTTCATGTAATCTAAGCAGAAGCTGGTAACCATGAAGAAAGTGATAGTCACATCCTGGCCAAGGGTAGGGTAGTGCTTACTAAAGGTCTGTAGGCTACTCCTACGAGTTTAATTGCAGGGCAAACACTGGGGCATCTGTTCACATGGGGAGTAGCACGGTCTGTATCAGCAGAGGAATAACTTACCACTGGGTCACTGGAAAAACATAAAACGTGAAAGTAGACAAGATTTAAAGACATGGCATTTTTGGAGTATTTTAATGTGAGAAGGATGTGTCAGGACGAGTGGGTTTATTACAATGACTTACAGTTATATATAGCTGCCTCAGGGGAATGCATATGGGAGCTTATTTTTTTTTATTTACTGTCCTTTGAGAACAAGCTGTTAGCTAAATGGCAAGGTCCTAATGAGCTACCCAGATGGACAAGGCCTATAAATTGTGAGGCAACAGTTTCTAGCAAATAGAAGAAGAAGGAAAGTAAAGGGACTCTTGGTAAAGGGTGAAGAATTTAACTTGTAGTATCTGAGCTGAAGGGTCTGTGTGTCTCACAGAGGAAGTGCACAGCCATCTGAAGGAGGTGACAGACGGCTACAGTTCTGTAGGAAGGGTGCCTGATGTAACAGCAGCTCAGCAAAGGGACTGGGTCAGATCCTGAAAGAGTTTTAAGGCATCCTATTGGGAACTCCAGAGAAAACAGAGAACATTCTTAACGTTTATTGGTACAGGTGACATCCCTCAATATGCCAGAGATCACGTACCAGGGAAACATAGTCTGGAACAGAAAAAAAAAGACTATAGCTTGCGATTTTCTAAAAAGTAAACAGTCCTACTGTAGGTGCTCCCTTGGTCACTGAACCCAAAAAGCTTGGTAATATCAGATGATGTACAGACTTCTGAAATACCAGTTCTGTCATGAAGTTTGATAGCTGTCCAAAACCAAAATGAGATCATCTTATTGCTCAGCTGAGAAAGGTCATTTATACTCACGTGAAATCTGACTGAGGGACATTGGCAAATGCCTGGATGTGAAGTTTAAACAAAATGCTGTCTTTGTAACATCGGAAGGTTATTCCCATTTCACCTCCATGCCTTCTGGATTAAATGGGGCACCAGCTACATTTCAAGGGTCGATGAATATATTGTGACTTTTCTCACAACGTAGCAGGATCAATATAGGGAAGACCCTGAAAGTCATGCGACTCATCTGAGGAACATGTTGTCTGAAATGACTTGCCGTAACCCAAAGGAGGTGTGTGACATTGTACAGTCTTGTCTGTTCTCACTTAATGCAAGGATCACTCTGGTCTGAATATTTTAGGGAAACTCAGAGTCAACATTTCCAGGTTGATCTCTCCATAGAGTTAAAGATGGGGGTCGTGGTTTTTGACAACTGATCAAATTAGAGCAGAAACAGACATCCACCAAAAGATTTGGGTGTGACAGATGTTTTGTGTCCATATGTTTTGCAGAACAATCTGACTGGTAGACAAAGGTAGGTTATGTAAGGGATAACACATGACAGGTTGTGTGGTTATAAGGGAATAATGCACACTTTAGGTGGTTGCTAGGCATAAGGCATAATATACTTCCAGTATGTCAGTTTTGATTTCCATCTCATATTTTGTGTTCCACATAGCAACTCAAGAGACATTCCCTATATGTACAGCATGTTATTGTTGAGTCCCATTGTTACATATTCTATTTGAATTACAAAATTAATTTTTATGCATGTTTAACCAATGACCTACATTGTATATGTCTTTCTGAATCAGAATACTCGGCTCCATCACAGTAACTACAGTATATAAATATATGAAGTGAGAAAGAGAGGCCTTAATTAGAGCTGTGTGCAGCACAGAGGCATTGGTTCTGTAGACCTTGTGGTTCAAACCCCTTGTAATGGGTGGGGGTAATGAGAAGTATACATCCCACTGTGCAGAGTAGGAAAGAGCTGGTCATGTGGAATAGACAGAACACTACTGACAAACCTGGGGATGTGCCACATGACATAAGACAATAGAAATATGACTCCAGTTGTGCAGTGAGATAAGAAGGGACTTGGAGTTTTTAAACCAGAGGAACACTCTGCCTGAGTAGGAGCGGTGGAGAGGAACCACGTTGATGTTCCTGTAGCTTCAGGATATCACAGTTTCCTTTAATTTTCTCAGGCCTGATGAAAGGAAGGGGGAGAAGGCAACACATCTCTCTTTCAACAGAGATGTCACTTTTCAAATGAACATCGTTAATTTGCGGTGTCTGGGAAAAAAAATCTCCGTAGGCTGCCATCACAAATACTTGGCTTTGTTGTTTGCGGCTAATTACTTGTGCTTAAATTTGATGAGAAGAAGTTTGTTACAGCAAACAACAGATGTGTTTAAGACTGGGAGAGGGAAGGAATATGCATACCTCTTTAATGAGGTTGTGCAATTGCGTGGCATTCTCTGAATGATCTGGTCTTAGGTCACAGGTCTGTTTAACAACAGCTAAACTTGTTTATCACGGTGTAAACAATATGCCACCATGAAAGCCACGGGATATGTAGAAAACACAGCAACGGATAAGTGTAAACTTGAATTTATTGGGCAAGCAGGATATAAACTTTACACAATATACTTTGAGACTGTATTTTATGCTGTTTTCTTTGCTTTTTTCTTTATAAAATGGGTAGTGACAGTCCGTGAATGTGAGCCAGCCATACATTTTATTTTGCTTATACCACAGAAAAAAATGAATCCCCCAAAATGGCAAACACCCCCAAAAGCGTATCCGTGCGCCACCCTCACTTCAGACCTCAGAAACCCACCATGTTGATTCCTCGCTAATGCGCAGTTTTAGCGAGCGAAATCTGAATGCACACACATAAAATAAAAGTCATTACACACTTACAAAGTGTTGTTTCTAATTACAAGTATGCATTAATCCATGATGAAGGTGGCATCTAATGGGGAGTTAACGCATGGTTGGGGCCGTTGGGCCGATTGCCTACAATGGACCAACCATGCATTAACTCCCCATTAGATGCCCTGGAGGAAATGGATAATCACGCTTTCTTTATAGGTCAACAACAGGGTCTATATGTTCTAGGTCTGTTACTGGTCATACTACACAAAAGACAATGACAGTAATGAGGTTTTGCACTAATTTTTACTGTTACTTTGAGATTTTTCAATGAAGTTCTCTTACATACATATATGCTTTTTTTTTATTTTTGGGGGCAGCTACAATTGCATGTTTCTTAACAATTCCAATATATTTGAGAGATTTCTGAGCGGCTGTTAGTTGGATATTGTTCCTAGGCAGATCGCGATCCTGGTGCTTTTCTACTACCATCTCATCTGCATATTGACATCCTGCTTTACTTCGTGCTGTTTTAATCGGTTTGCTACTCACATTCTGTTTTGGGACGTTGGTTCATTTTCGTTCTCACATTTGTCCAGTCTCTCTGGTGTCTTGTGTTTCTGTGTTTTGGGCTGCATAATTAAAGTTGACCATGCCATGTACCGTGAAATTGTTAAAATGAAATGAAATGCGTTTCTGGATATTGCCTGTGTCACTCCATCTTCCGGTCCGTTCTGTCCTGTCTGTCTCAATACTTCTGGTCCTGCTTGCTTGATTGTGTCTGTCTCAGCTGGTGTGTGTTTGCTCCTTCCCACTATTTCTATTTCTGGCTTTCTGGTACCTATTGCTCTGTCTGTGACTACTATGTCGTCCTCTTCACCCCTTGACCCCCTAGGTGTCAGCGTGGCTCAATTGGTAGCACATCCGCCTCTGGACCAGAAGGTCGTGGATTCTCATCCCACACTGGGATTGGACTTGCACCTAAAAATCGCTGGCATCCGAGTGCAGTATTGGGGGGTGCTGTACTGCTGGGGTGTGCCGTCCTTCGGATGAGACGTTAAACCGAGGTCCCTTCTACCCATCCTGGTGTTGTCCTGGTGGGTGTCCAGGTGGAAGTAAAATAACCCTGGGCACTCTTCACAAAGAGTAGGGAACATTCCCGGTGTCCTGGCCAACATTCCCCTTCCCATAAACCGGTTCATGCAATTATCCAGGCTGTGTGTGGGTGATGATGTGCGATATGGCCGCCACCACACATTCAGTCACTTCACTACCAGTCTAGCATTGCTTGTAAAGCACTTTGGATGTATGAAAAAGCGCTATATAAATGCTGATTCTTCTTCTTCTTCTTCTTCTTCTTCTCTCTCTCTCTCGGTGAGTACTTGTTCACTGTTCCTGTGTTTCTTCCTAACCCAGTCCCTCTGTCTCATTTGTCCCACTACTCCTACGGTGTACCTCCTTGCTATTTCAAAACTTGCTCCCTCCGATTGCTTCTCCTCTCATACTTACCACACTGCCCATTTTCCTCCCATGGCTCATTTAGGTATTTCACAAGCAACACGGCATTATCGTCTCATAATGCCGTGTTGTTCCTGTACCACGTGACACCGTTCATCCTATCAGCTTTCTTGATTCCACTCCTACTATTTTTGCCATGTTACAAATCATCTTTCTGTCCCTGCTGAACTGCTCCCTTCCTCAACTTACCTGCAGCTTCATGAGCACTCCAAACTGCCTCTGAAGCTGCAAGCAGAGGAAAATACTGCTGGCAGTTTCACAGAGGTTGGTACCGCAAGAGGTAGCCTGCAGCCAGAAACAGCAAAAGCAAAACTGTGGTCTTTTCTGCTGCCTGACATATTGACTGTCAGTGCCCCTGGTGACAGCATTTCATGTAACAGCAACCCTAGTAACCTAAGGAAAGTGGAGGGACCATTTCACATCACCCCAGACATTTTTTTTTTAATTTTAGTATTTTTTTTTTTAATATTACAGTTTAGCAGCATATAACCATTTTATAAGTACAATAACACACTCTGAGGTGTGGTTTATTTTGGATAAATGCACCTCTAGGGGCAGTAAGGCACTCTGTCTGTAGCTGCATGTCTCACTATGCACCTAGGTGTGCATTTATCCAGAATAAACCACACTCCATTTTGTGTTATTGCTTACTTAGGTTAGGGTCCTTAGACTAAGGTGTGCACGTGCCTCAGTCTCAAGACCCGCCCGCAGTGCATGTTTAAATGCATAGGGTACTGACATACCAAAAACAATGCATGCAAGGTTGCAGGGCTGTGACTACCTCACAACCTCCTGCATCACAAGTCAGGGGCAAGGCTTAAAAAAATTTGGGACACATAACCAATATCAGGGACACATCTAAAAAAGTAGAAACATCTGCTCCAGAAGCTGGGCACAGTATACTGCTTACTGGAAATATCATGAGAGCGAGAGTGTAACATTAACGGATGGCGTTAGTTTATGTTTTAAAACTGTACTCTTCAGTGACAGAGATGCCAAATTTAGGCGAGACAGAGAACATTTCTGAGGCATAATCAGGGACGTTCTTGAAAATTAGGGACAGTTGAGAGATATGTTATTGGAACTGACATACTAAAAAGCACAA
Organism: Neoceratodus forsteri; assembly: GCA_016271365.2. NCBI lineage: Eukaryota > Metazoa > Chordata > Ceratodontiformes > Ceratodontidae > Neoceratodus > Neoceratodus forsteri. The sequence goes on from JADMNL010000027.1 coordinate 14,372,174, forward strand.
AGGAACCCTTTGTTCTTACCATGAGATTGCTCCTTTATTCAGGAACTGGGTGCTAAAATTTGCCCTGTACAAAATCTGCTGTGCAAATAGGCAAACATTCTTCAAAATATGTCAGCGGTTTTCTTAGTCTTAACAGGTAATCAAGCCCATGAGAGGACAGTGCAGTTCCAGTAAAATGGAGACAATAATGGAGGATCCAAACTCTCATCTTTTAATTCTTGTGCTTTTTTGCAGAATTTTTAACAAAAGCCTACCAGCGCAGACAGTGAATATGAAGACAGCACTGGCCCTAGATATCCTGGAGCCCTGTGCAAACCTCCTTGCTGGGGCCCCATATCAGAAGTTGTGAGGCCCCAAAGGAACATTCTAGTCCCCACCATGGCCTCCCTATATCTTCATTTTCAGCTAGTTGCGTGTCATTTTTGCACTTTACTTGAATTAGGACATCGAGGACCAGGACAAAAGGAGGATAACTGGACTGCTGACGTTTTTGGGGGCCCCTCTGCTCATGGAGCCCTGTGCAAATGCACAGTTCACACCATGCTAAAGCTGGTTCTGCAAGACAGTACAGCCCTTTAAGATATGCCTGGACATATTTTGGTTTATGAAGGGAATTCCCGGCTATCCTGGGTAACTGGTGGGCATGGAACACTTATAAAATGCCATGTGTTTGTATGGCATACTTATTTCATCCCTGCTTGTGAAGCAGGAAGGGCAGACAGGATGGACCTAGAGTCCCTTCTGACCTTCAGTTACTCTTTTACTACATTCACTCCAAGTGGGTCCTCCCTTTATGTGGTTTTGCTTCCTGGACCTTATGCTGCTCAACACAGAGCCAAAATGTGGTGTGATTTAAATATATAGGGGGCTATTTGCACTATTTGTAGCTTTAAGCATACCTCAACTATAGTCAAAGCTCTTCTACTGAGTCCTGAGCAAAATGATTTAGAATATGCTATAGTGTATGTGTGTGTATCTGCGTGTGTGTGTGTCTGTGTGCATATTTGTGTGTGCATGTGTGTGTGTGTGTGTGTGTATCTGTGCCTGTGTGCGTGTGTGTGTCTGTGTGCATGTGTGTGTCTGTGCGTGTGTGTGTGTGTGTGTGTGTGTGTGTGTGTGTATATATGTGTGTAAAATGCCCCAGAGTTGGTCCCCAGTAGAGGTGCCACTTGGATCTCTAGACAACGACAGAAATATAGTGTGACACGGAAGGGGAGTTAAGATGGGGGCCCCACAGAAAAACAATGTCTGCATGTGTTTAAATATTTCTCTTATACAGTTTAAACTGTCAGCTTTCTTTGTTCTTTCTCTCTATCTCTCTCTCTCTCTCTATGACAGCCCGTTTCCCGCCCACAAATGGCATGAGCCATGTGCCAGCATATAGTTTTTATTTTATAAGTGCCAGATCACGCTGGACAGTTTGTTGCCCCTAACAGTCACATTGTGTCATGAACATTGGGGGGAGGGCAATATAAGAAGGCAGCAGCAGGGGTCGGCATGGTGGTGCAGAGGGCTGCAGCGCTAGTGCCTTACCTCTTACCACACCGGCAACCCAGGGTCGGAGGCGAGCCCGGGTTGCCAGAGGCTGACTGGGAGAGAGAGGATTGAGCATCCGATGGACAACTCTCCTCTCTTGGGGAGGGGTGGGTTGTGGATCCTTGGCAGCAGTGACATCATGCAGAGGCATGCTGTGCAACAGCCCGGGCCACACAGTATATCGGGATAGGCGACAGTAGATGAACGCAGGAGCAGTGCGGGAGCACATTGGTACATGTGCTGGATGTCACTGCATGTACACTCCTCTGGGGGGGGTAACCGTGTAAACCAAGGAAAATACCCTCGTGCTGGGAGGAAGACATCACTCCTGCCACCATTCCCATGCTGGATATTCCTTCTCTCTGGGACATGACCCCCTCCTTCCTTCACTTCTGCCTGCCTTGGCAGTATTGGACTGAATGGTTGGAAGATCGCCACAATGCAGAAGGTGACCCCGCCTCAGGGGGTAGACTAAGGGGTGCCAGCTAGGTGTGCTGTGGGTGAGTTGGAGGAATAGAATCTATGGTACAGCTGATCACAGCAGGGCAGGATAAGGTGGGGTGACCGATGGGGCCCCTGTGAGAGGCAACAGGAGGGAATGAAAGTTGATAAAAAAAGGCAGCAGCGGGAGCCAAGGGAGAGTAAGCCATCACATAGAGGAGTGTAGCAGTGAAAGAAGAAAGAGCCCTGTGACCAGCTGGCCAGAGACTACAGAAGGAACTCACCTTAGCCTTTTGGGGTCCCTCACTGTGTCCTGGACAGTCCAGCGATATGTGCAGTTCTCCTTTCTGTTTTTCCCAGTGTAGCGGCGGTCTACTTGGTGGGTGTGGTAGCAGCAGAGTAAGTCAGCAGCAGCCGGAGAAGACATCAAAGAGGGTCAAAGGTGGCAGCTAAAAAGAAGCAGATTCAGCAACAGAAGTCAGAGCCTGACAGGAGCAGCTTCCAGACATTGTAGCCAAGCCGTTATGACTCTGTTTGGCTCCATTTTTTATTTTCTATTTAAAAGTTTGAGAAGTAAGGACAGCAGGAGATGGGAGGGAGCTATATGCCATTGTCCACCTCAGGACAAATGATCTGACAAGGGATGGGGTAGGGGAAGTACAGGGTAATTTCTGGAAGCTGGGGAGGGGCCTTAAGCAAGTAACGTGTACGGTGGTGTTTGCCAAAGTGTTATCTGTCAAGGAGAGGAAAGGGTATCCCGCAATGGGGCTGTTAACTGTTGGTTGAAGGCTTCCGCATGGCACATGATGGAGGGGTTCAGCTACAATGGTGACTGGGGGTGAGCCTAGGATGATATGGGCCTTTATAGGGGAGACTGCCAGCATCCTTCCAGGAAGACAACCACAGTCCTAAGTGGGAGATTTAAATGTTACTTGGTTGAGCATTTAAACTAGCCCGGGGGACTGTAATACCTACCAAGGGAGGCATAACTTGCCCCCCGATAATGAAGCAACAAGAAGGAAGGGCCTAAGGGGAGGAAGCTCCCCCAGGGCTGGGGCACAAGAAGATAGGGGTGGGCATAAGGGAGAGAATAAGGGTGAATAAATCATTAAGACAAGAAACAAGGAATAAAGGAGACAGATAATGGAGAAGGTAACAAAGGTAGAGGGGGTTCAAGGGGAGCTTCAGGGAAAAGGACAAGCAGGAGGGGGAAGCAGGGAAGCAGGCAGGGAGGAAGTAATGTATGGTGAGCCATGTGTGCCGATGCAAAGCATCTCAGACATAAAATTCCAAACCTGGAGGCCATCTTGGTGGAGGCTAGGCTGGATTTGATGGCCATAATGGAGTCATGGTGCACTGAAAGCCACGACTGGGACATGTCCATACTAGGCTACCCTTTGTTCAAGAGAGACAGGGAAGGGAGGAGGGGAGGAGGGGTTTTACAATATATGAGGGAGGAAATAAAGGCCATGGAAGTACAGGGGCACCCGGAGGAAAGAAGAGGGCTGAGGTGCTGTGGGTCATCCTAGAGACAGGCATTGGGATCACTATCTACACAAGGGGGTATGAAGACTTCCCGCACAGGGAAAGGAGTTGGATGAGGCACTTGAGAAGCCATCGAAAGGATGGCAAGTAAGGGGAAGGTGCTGCTAGTTAGAGACTTCAATCTGGCAAGATGTGAATTGGAGTTTTCCAACTGCAGCTTTAGCAAGGAGCAGGGTTATCAATGATTCCCTCCAAGGGTCTTTTCTCAGGCAGCTAGTCAAGGAATCCACTGGGGCGTGGTATTGCTGGACCTGGTACTTACAAACCAGGACACCATTGCAGAGGTCCCAGTGAGCAGCCCTGAAGGTACCAGTGATCACGGTGCAGTGTGGTTTAACATTAATGTAACCCCCCTGTTACCCGGGGTTACTAAAACCCTAGTTAGATCTAGTGGCAGGCAGGGATGGGCCGCTAGTGAAACTCCAGTTAAATGGATTTCACTATGTCTTTCTCTGTTTTCAGTCTCTGCTGAGCTGGGGCTATGACATCATTTAGAATTGTGCAGCAGCATAAGCCACAATGGAATGTTGCAGTTGGGAGTTAGGTAGAACGTTAGGGAATTTCAAAGTCAGTCTAGAGTTGATCCTTGAAGTCAGCAGTCTAGTTTTTGTTTGCAGTCTGAAGTGGGCACAAGAAAAGGAAGGATGTAGTTCCTTCAGTGCCTTGGAGAGAGGGGGTGCCCTGCAGGGGCAGGCTCCCTGCCTTCAGCTCTGACACAGAGCTACCTTAGGGTGTGTGATTCCACCATAAGAGAGGCACAAGGAACCAACTCCCAGGGGCAACCCCCTGGCCTGAGAAAAGGAAGAAGCTGCCTGTTGAAGAATGCTGGGGCACTACAGTTTTTGTTGAATAGAGATTCCTTCAGAGTTGTTGGACATCTGCAACAATGAGGGCGATGAAGCTTTGACAAAAAGCCAGTGTCATTCACCAAAACAGTGAGTAAATAAGTCTCTGGGGCTGTGGGTCAGTCAGGATGCCAAGTCCAGGGCTTATGGAACAGTGAGATGTAATGACTGTTGTATGTGGGGGTCTCCAAGGGAAAGACAGTTTCTGCATTACAAAACCATGTACAGTCTGCACTACAGTAGCCAAGGAAGAGGCTTATGGAACAATGACTGATGCATGTGGGGGTCTTCAGAGAAAGACAGTTACTGCATTACAAAACCATGTACAGTCTGCACTACAGTAGCCAAGGATGTGTGTGTGTGTAAACAGAGGAATGGCCGGGTATGGGTCTATGGAACAAAAGGTGGGAGACCCCTCACCTGGTGTAACAGGGCTCACCTCTACAGATTCGCTTTGAAACAGCAGTCACCTTTCTGTCAGATATTGGCCAGTGCCTGAAGAGGGTGCCCAGACGTTGGGATGGAGTAGAGGGTGGTAGTGTGCCACTAATTAAAGAGTCCATGACATATGGAAGTTTAGGATCCAAGAATGGATTGTGTCTGTGTCATCACCTTATCTGCATTACAAGGAGTGTAGCCCCGTGGGGATCCGTCTATGCTTTTCATTCAGTGTTATTGAATAAAGTCACACTTTAGAATCCCATCTCCTGGTACTGGACATTATATTATTGCTTCTAGTCTCTGGATTACTTTGGGTGCCCCTATGCAGAGTAGTCAAACCTAGTCACCATGCCGAGTGACAGCTTTCTCCCCAAGTTTCAGCTTATAAAAATGGAGGCACCACGTCATAGGACCCAGGCCCCTCAACCTGTTCACTAGCCATACAGGCAGGGGTAGTAGCCCTCTCAGTTTAGTGCCGACTGGGGGTTACATCTTGGAGGCTACCACTGGGATTCTGTTGAAATTTAGGAGAAGGAACAAGAAAGGTTGCTTGGATGGTGGCTAGCATTTTGCTTATCTGGCAGTGGGTAGCCCAAAAAATGTGAAGCAACGTTTAACTAATGTGCCGCCGTGTGCTGTTATCCATGTGCTGCTATTAAAATGTCAACTGTTTACCAAGGTGTAGTAAAGCCTGAGTGGGTATGCCCTTGTCCTGCATCAAAAAAGTACAGTGTTTGCCAGCTTTTGAATTTTATTGTGGAAAAAGAAGTGTGGAAAACTGTGGGCAACAAAAGGAGACTTGCGCCCTAGAAGTTTGAAGTGCTTGCTTTATGAACTGGGGAGTCGCTAAGTAAAATGCCATGATAAATGGTTAAAATGGGCTCCCGACGAGGAGTCGTTGAAGAAGAAAAAAAAAGTGTGGTTTTGCAGTTTACATTTTGCCTGCTCGACGATCGCCATGAGAAGAGCACGAGAGGAAAGAGGCTCATTTGCATGGTGTCGAATGAATAGTGAGACTGCAATCAGTCCCGCCCCCAAGCCAGCTCTAGAGCGACTGCACAGCATTCGAGAGGGAGAGTGAGTGGAGTGTGTGAACTGGCTTGCCAGGAGGAGCGTTGCAGTGATTGAAAACACTGTTGAACTTTTAAAAACTGATTTTTCTGTTCAAATTCGGGCTCAACCTGCATCTCAATTGACTGGACTGTGAGTGTGGTGTTCAGAAGGAGAATCGTCAGGACTGCCAACCCGCTTCCTTCCAGAGCCCTCCAAGACTGGCTGCAGGCTGTTTTTCCATCGCAACAAACAGCTACTGATAACAGTGAGTACCAACCAAAATATTGCTCAAAGTGGTGTGATTTACAACAAAAGCCAGCTGAATCTGTGTGTAGCAATGTAATCGCTTTGCAAAGAAAGACTGTGTCAAGTTTTACCAGCTAAAGCAAGAATTCTAAGCAACAGACTGTGAGCATAATTATAGGTTCAGCGTCAGTATAATTTTCAAAGCCAAGTGAGAGACTGTTAGTTGTATGAGATATGCAGCCAGAAATGCAGGCAATCCTGTGCTTGAAATACTGAGGCTTTAAGGGACTGTAAGTTAGAGCAATGTCTTTAGAGAGTGAAAGGTCCAATGTAAATCATATAAATGTGCTAGGAAAGAGAACAGTGCAAGTTTGTGCAGTTTGAATAGAAGTTATCAGTTGTGTGTGTAAATCGGATGTGCAGTGGCTTGACCCAATTACAGAGAGTTGATGCATCAGGAGTGCTGCCGCCACCATGATAGGGTGGGGCAGGCATGTAAACACAGCAGCAAAGAAGTCATTTTATAGAAAGTTTCTGATCAATGTTTGGGACTTGAAATAACCAAGCATATTGTTGTTTTCTCTACAGTCATGGCTTCCGGACCAGCCTGCTACCTGGATCATGACCGGGCTATGATAGTTGAAGAAGTAAACAAATTGAGAAACATTAAGAAGTACCACTAATGGGGAAGACTGCCTCCTCAGGAGGTGATTCCTGGTTATCCAGTCAGAATGTGTGTGACGTGCTTAAGGGCTGGAAGAGATGTCTTTGTGGTTCCTCACTGCTCTGGGTGCCTGGAAAAATATGGATTGATAGCAGCTCCTAAGATTCATTTGGCTCCTACATGGACAAAATTACAAGAACCTGCAGTTGGCAGCACGCAGCACCAGCGAGAGCCTGATATGGGAGGTTCAGAGGAGTGTGGCGAAAAGCTAGAGGGTGCAGATGTACAGGCAGCACAGACAACTGATGACTCCGTGTCCAAGCCACTAAGAGACAGTGGAGAGGGAGCATCAGCTGACCCGTGGATAGAGGGGCCTAGTCCAAGTCTCTTGGGGGAGGACGAACTGAGAGAGGCCTTTGAGTGGGAGGTCTCGACCTCCGCACCTAGTGAGGAGTGGACAGTCTCAAGACTGAAGACAACTGCTCACTCCTGGGCACAGATTCTCAGCGAAGACGATGAGAGGGAACCCATTTGGTCTGAAGAAGAAGGTGTGGGTTCACAGCCTCAAGTTCCTGGTTTAGAGGGACACGTGGAAGAGAGTGGTGTTTCCACAGCCCTGGCTGAGCAAGAAGGAGCCAGGGATCTATTTTGTGTATCACTAAGTACGAGAAGCTGGCAGAACCAGGACTGGCCGCCCCCAACCCAGGCCAGAGGTCTCAAGTTGACCAAATCTAGCAAAGAGAAAAGACTGGTTCATAAGAAAGCGAATGAGCTCTTCGGAATTTCGTTTCCTACCTTTCCTAGAAAAGTCTGGGAAGAAATAGAGAGGTGCAGGAAATCCTGGATTATGGAAGAGGCCATGAAACATGTGCATCCTGGGACAAGTAAATTTGTCAGAGATCGGATGTTGCAAGGAAAGTTCAAGCAATGGAAGGTGGGCAGGACTCTGTTTATTGACACTGTTTGGATCGTGGACGGTAAGGTACAGGAATCCTTTCACGATGTGAATTATGAGCGCCCAGACGGGGTAATAATTCATGCACCTGACCCATTGTAGTATTTCCCACAATGCAAAGACCTTCCTCCGAATGTGCCCATGCCCCCCCAAATGGAGAGCAGAGCAGTGGTAGCCAGTGCTGCCATTCCAGCAGTTGCCATATCTATGTTGTTTCGCCAGTCTGGATGTCCAGGACCAAGGTGCCCCAATTCTTCAGAAATTGCAATAAACTCCCACGTCCATAAAGTTATGAACTGGCTATTCTAGAAGATGTCAACTCCAGAGAGGATACCAGCCCAGCTGTTGCCAGATCGGATGACTTCAGTCCAGCTGTGTGTTTCTTCTTCTTTTTCCTGCCCAACGGTACCATTTCCTAGATGACATCAGCCAAGCTGTTTCCCAGAGGCATCATCCTGTCGTGTTTCAGAAGATGTCCGCCCAGCTGTATCAGAAGAATGCTGCCAGGAAGAGTCTTCGTCGGGGACACAGGTGTCGTATGTTTTCCATTCTACAAGGGACTGGTGAGTCTAGACTTTTTCAATTTTTCTGACATTTGCAGTACACATCCTACACCAGCAGACATTCATTGTGACTGTCCTCAAAGACTCTCCCCTACGGGACATTTGCCTGCAGAACTTTGCTTCACCGGGCTCCTCCGGCCCAGAAGAGATTCTTTATTGGACTTGCCTTCGGGCCTGTATTTAATCACTAGTTGGGACTTTGTAGGGCCTTCCATCCCCAAAGAACTGCTAAATGTGTGTTGTAAATATTCTGTATATACTGTTTCTATTTTCTACCTTTCCAAAAAAATAGCTTTTTTGGGATTCTCCAGTGTCAGATGGATGGGGCTTGTTGGTTTGTTTATGTCTTAGTTAGACAGGACTGTAATTGCAGATTAGGGAGGATGTTTTTCTTTTTGTCTTGCAGGTACTCCTGAAGAAGCAACAAAGACAAGACAAGAAGTGGATTGGAACTCATCGGAGTTCAGTTTTGCTTTAGTTTGTAGTAATTAAAGTATTGTTGTAAGAAGTTAACTGTGTTTTAACTTGTTTTCTTCCATAGGTGTGTGGTAGCAGGTGTCCAGGGTTGGGGGAGGTCCCCTTTAGTGTTTTTGTTTTGGTAAAAAGGTAGATAGGATTTCCCTAGAGGGCTAGGGGGGATAGACAGGCTGTGGTCCTGACCTGCAGTAGGGGCTGCAGTACTGATCTATTAGGGCTATGCTCTGAACAATTCTACCAGAGCCACTAGGTACCCATAGTCAGTGGGAAGAGTAGAGGCTGATGCATCAGCAGATGGCCTCTGAGCCCTTAGTATTACCTGTCTGTGCCTGGCACATGGTAGGAGAGGGCCTGATCACCCCTTTCTGTAGGTAGCACAGAGGGTAGGATGGCCCAAGCCGGGTGTTAATGACTGGGGACAGTCATTTTCCTGGCTCAGGGTGAGTGTAACCCCCCTGTTACCTGGGGTTACTAGAACCCTAGTTAGATCTAGTGGCAAACAGGGACAGGCAGCTAGTGAAACTCCAGTTAAATGGATTTCATTATGTCTTGCTCTGTTTTCAGTCTTTGCTGAGCTGAGGCTATGACATCATTTAGAATTCTGCAGCAGCATAAGCCACAATGGAATGTTGCAGTTGGGAGTTAGGTAGAATGTTGGGGAATTTCAAAGTCAGTCTAGAGTTGATCCTTGAAGTCAGCAGTCTAGTTTTTGTTTGCAGTCTGAAGTGGGCACAAGAAAAGGAAGGATGTATTTCCTTCAGTTCCTTGGAGGGAGGGGGTGCCCTGCAGGGGCAGGACCCCCTGCCCTTAGCTCTGACACAGAGCAACCTTAGGGTGTGTGCTTCCACCATAAGAGAGGCACAAGGAACCAACTCCCAGGGGCAACCCCCTGGCCTGGGAAAAGGAAGAAGCTGCCTGATGAAGAGTGCAGAGGCACTACAGTTTTTGTGGAATAGAGATTCCTTCAGAGTTGTTGGACATCTGCAACAATGAGGGTGATGAAGCTTTGACAAAAGGCCAGTGTCATTCACCAAAACAGTGAGTAAATAAGTCTCTGGGGCTGTGGGTCAGTCAGGATGCCAAGTCCAGGGCTTATGGAACAGTGAGATGTAATGACTGTTGTATGTGGGGGGTCTTCAAGGGAAAGACAGTTACTGCATTACAAAGCCATGTACAGTCTGCACTGTAGTAGCCAAGGAAGAGGCTTATGGAACAGTGAGATGTAATGACTGATGTATGTGGGGGGTCTTCAGAGAAAGACAGTTACTGTATTACAAAGCCATGTACGGTCTGCACTACAGTAGCCAAGGATGTGTGTGTGTAAACAAAGGAATGGCCAGGTATGGGTCTATGGAACAAAAGGTGGGAGACCCCTCATCTGGTGTAACAGGGCTCACCTCTACGGATTCACTTTGAAACACCAGTCACCTTTCTGTCAGGTATTGGCCAGTGCCTGAAGAGGGTTCCCAGATGTTGGGATGGAGTAGAGGGTGGTAGTGTGCCACTAGTTAAAGAGTCCATGACATATGGAAGTTTAGGATCCAAGAATGGATTGTGTCTGTGTCATCACCTTATCTGCATTACAAGGAGTGTAGCCCCGTGGGGGTCCATCTATACTTTTCATTCAGTGTTGTTGAATAAAACCACACTTTAGAATCCCATCTCCTGGTATTGGACATTATGTTATTGCTTCTAGTCTCTGGATTACTTTGGGTGCCCCTGTGCAGAGTAGTAAAACCTAATCACCATGCCGAGTGACACCTTTCTCCCCAAGTTTCAGCTTATAAAAATGGAGGCACTGTGTCATAGGACCCAGGCCCCTCAACCTGTTCATTAGCCATACAGGAAGGGGTAGTAGCCCTCTTAGTTTAGCACCGACTGGGGGTTACATTAAGACAGGACCAGTGGTAAGTTATACAAGGATGAGGGTCTGGACTTTAGTAGGGCGGATTTTAAAGAAATAGGAGACTGCCTCAGAAACTGCCTCTTGGAAGGGATTGTCAGGGAAGGGTAGAGGCACAGTGGGGAAAATAAGGAAGGGCATAATTAAGGCAACCAACCTCTGTGTGAAGGAAGTGAGTAAAAGTAGAAGGAAAAAGACACCGTTATTGTTCTGTAGGGAAGTGGCCAAGGTGGTGAGGGGAAAGAGGGTGGCATGCAGGAGGTATAAGGAAAGGAAGAGGGAGGAAGACAGGGGGAGATATACCAAGTAAAACAGAGGGAAGCAGAAAAGGAAGTGAGAGGAGCAAAGGCACAGACAGAGGAAAGGGTAGCTAAGGGGGTAGCTAAAAGAGATAAGACTTTCTTAAGGCACATAAACGAGAAGAGGAACACAAGGAGAGCGATACTGAGGATAAGGAGGGTTTTAAGGAGATACTGCACAGAAAAAGATTAAGAAAAAGCATACATCCCGAACAGGCACTTCTGCTTAATCTTCACAGTGGAGGAAGGGGGGGAACGGACCACCAGGGAGCAGCAGAAACAAAGGGGGGGGGTTGGACACAGGCCACTTTCACAGGAAAGATTCTTGAAGGGACTTGCAGCTGTGAAAGTGGACAAACCTATGGGACTGGACAGGATATACACAGGGGTGCTAAAGGAACTCAGAGAGATACTAGCTGCTCCACTGACAGCCTTATTCAACAGCTTGGTAGAAACAGGCATGGGTCCAGGGGACTGGAGGAGAGCAGACGTGGTCCCTCGCCATAAGAGCAGTAGTAGGGAGGAGGCTAGAAATTATACACTAGTCAGTCTCACAGCAGCGATGAGGAAATTAATGGAAACCCATTTAACAGAATGGTTGGTAGAGTATCTTGAATCCAGTGGGCTCCAAGACCAAAGGCAGCATGGATTCACAGGGGTGAGGTCATGACAGACTTTTTTATTTATTGAAATGTTTTACCAGGAAGGCACGCTGAGCAACATGTTGTTAATCTCCTAGTGCGACCTGGGTGGTAGGGAACAATGGGATAGAAGATAGAGAAATGCTATGATGTTGGAATACAGTTTGCTTACTTGCATACAATGAGAGCAGGAGGGATTGCAGGTGAATATCATTGACTAACAAAGCAACAGTCAACTATAGTAGATATGAAGACACATATAGCAAATTGGCAACAGTTGGTAACACTGGAACACATATAATAACTTGGCAACAGAATGTAGCACTAGTTGGTAAGGTGACACAACAGTAATTGGTAGCCATTAGTGTAACATAGATATTCAACATTTACAGTGATTGGAGTAAAGAGAGGAAGAATGGGAGGAGGGAACAAAAAATTGTGGCGGGTAGAATAGAAGAAGGGAAAGGAAATTTATGGAAAGACACAGACACACGATTATCAAGGCAAACAGAGACAGCAGGGTGGACTAAAGTGCATATGGGGGGTATAGGGGTAGGTTATAAGTGCTTAATTGAGTGTAGGGATAGGCCAGTGTTAGGCTATGTTAACCAGAAGGGGGGTAGGAGGAGAGGAGAGGTAGAGTGTGGCAGGGTGATGAGAGGTATTGTAGGTGGGGGGGAATCCAAGGGGGGAAAGGGGTAAGTTGAAATTCAACGGTGTCCTGTTATCCCTATCTGTGCAGGGCAGTGGACAGCCCTACTGGTAGGGCACCAGTTATAGGCGATGAGAGTTATTTACATATAGTGATGTGAGAGAGGGGGTGTTGGGGAAGGGATGTTGTGGGAGGGGGTAGCAGAGGTAGTACCCCACCAGTGTGCCGGATGACCCTGCCTGCACAAGACAGTAATCTAGCAGTGACTGAGAGGGTGCAGTAAAAGGAGAAATAGGGGAAAGGGGGTAAAGTTCTTGCCCACAATGTGCTATGGATGCTGCCTGCACAAGGCAGTGATCAAGCTCACAGGAGGGAGATAGAGTAAGGGTAGAGAAAGAAGGGGGAGGAACACTTTAGGAGGAGGGAGAGTAGGGGACTAGGAAGAGCACAATCAGAGGGAAATAGGAGTGGTGGGGACTCGGGAGTAGGCATATGAGTCTGAGCAGAGGTCAACTATAGCAGGGGGGTAGTACCCCACCAGTGTGCTGTGTGACCCTGCCTGCACAAGGCAGTGATCTAGCAGTGACTGAGGGGGTGCAGTAAAAGGAGAAATAGGGGGAAAGGGGTAATGTGAATCTGATTTATTTCTTTGACTGAGTGACCAGGGAACTAGACCAGGGGAGGGCAGTGGATGTGGCCTATCTGGACTTTAGCAAGGCCTTTGACTTGGTGCCATTCAGGAGAGAGATAAAGAAATTGAGCAGCCTAGGGGTGGGATCCAAAATGGTGAACTGAGCAAGAAACGGGTTAATGGACAGACGGCAGTGCATGGTGGTTAATGGCACTTGGTCTAATGAGAGGAGAGTGAGAAGACAGTGACCAACTGGGTGCCACAGGGCTCATTATTGGGACCGGTCTTCTTTAATGTTTTCGTGCTGCTTCCCTAAGGACTGCCTGAGGATCTGTTTTTGGGCTCGTTGGATTTTCTTCTGGACTGCGAATACTTTTATCAAAGAGCCTGCACCTTTTATTGTTTTTTGGGACTATGTCGGTGCTGGTGTGTTAGCGGACGGCTGTTTGTGCCCCAGGACTGCTTTTCACCAGTTTTGGGGTTTTGTATCTTTGGCGTCCCGTCGTTCCACTGGTTATGAGAGACTTGGGCTTGCAAGTTGCAGGAAGGGAGACGGTTTAGAACCCTCTCTTTCTTCGGGGATTTGCCGAGAACGTTGAACATTGACCCCCTGTGAATGCATGAATTTCCTCGATCGGAGGCATCTTAATGAGGAATTTATTTTGTAGCCAACCTGATTTTGTTATTTACTGTCTCCCTGGATCTGCTTATGCTTTGGTGTGCTCGAAACTAGAGACTGGGCTTATTTTTTTGGAATAAGAAAATCTGGCTCTTTTTGCATCCGTGATTTGTGGATTTTGTCATCATTGGGAGGTGGGTGAGTTTGTCAGTCTTTTTTGATCCTAACAAGGGTAGTCCGTTGGGGTGGTTGGGCAGATTAGGGGTGCTGTGGGAGGAGCGGACCCCAGGGTATCTGTGCTCTGTTTCATAGCCGGCAGACTGGAGAGTCTGCTAGTGTGAATTTCAGCTATTAATCAATCTCCCCAGCGGTGCCTCAGGGGACGATCAGGGGGACTCTCTCTATCTATTAAAACATCGGCCTGAACCCGGTGTGGTTTTCCAGGATGAACAGCTGCCATGAGAGCTCGAGGAGCGCTATCGGAGGATGGGCCTGAGGCACCCGTGGTTTAGGGATTATTGTTGGAGTAGATTGGAGAATCTGCTCATACAAGTCCAGTTATAGGCTGGTCTCCCTGGAGGATACATTGGGGGACGACCATAGGGAGGGTTTCCTTTTGGTGACCGAAATAATTTCCGAAATAGCCGGATTAATTTTCTACAGATTGATTTCTATTCTAGGAATATATAGTAGAACTATAAAGCATTTCCGCTTTGGCTATGTGAGAGATAGGCCATGGGACAGTTTCCCCAAGGGTGAGAGCTCTGTGGGATCCTTTACTGTTCTAGTAAAAGCATGGACTAGAAGAACTGTGATTTTGCTTTGAACTGCTATAATCTTCTTTTCTCTGTGGAATTTATGAAAAATTTGTCCAGACTTGTTTTATTTTTGGAGTTGGTTTATATGAAAAATTGTATTATTGTTTTAATTATTTTGGAGTTGTTGCTGGTATTGATAACGTGTATTATTGTTTTAATTATTTTGGAGTTGTTGCTGGTATTGATAACGTGTATTATTAAAGTGGTCTTAAGACTGCTTTTTTAAAAATCTACATAGTTATGTGTTGGGATCAAATATCCATGGACGGGCACTACTCTCCCTCTAGGCTGAGGGACTTGCGCCCTTTTGATTGCCCCCCACTACAGCCCAAAGTATATAGGCGTTGCAGTGCCTTGGGAATTGTGCGGAGGAGGCGAAGAGGGAGGGTGGGGTCCCCCGGCTATGGGAGGTGAGCGGAGTGGGCGAATTGAGACGGCGGGGTCGAGGAGACACCCTGGGGAAAAATGGGTCCAGGACATGGGAGTGCGTTGCCTGGTTCCCATACCCAAGGGCTCCACTGATAATGGGCACATAGCCTGCTCCTCCACGTCTCATCCAACCTGGCATTGTTATGCAATGCCAGGTCAATAAAGAACAAAACCGCAATAACTGCTGATTTTGTTGAATCATCTGACCTGACATGCATTACGAGGACCTGGCTGGGCCGAAGATGCTGGTCCCATTTGGAGTCAGCTGTCCCAGCCGGGTACTCGGTATACACGCCCGAGGTTGGAGCGTAGGGGTGGGGGTGTCGCTATTTGTTTTAAATCAGAATTGGGCCTTGTAGAGGTTCCAGTGGTGTCCTCTGGATCCTTTGAATGTATCATGGGAGCAGGTGTGGGCTGCAGAATTCTGCTCGTTTACCTTCCACCCGGTGGCGAGCAAGTTTTTCTGCAAGAAATCGCGGACTTCATTGTCGATCTGGTATTGGAGCCCTCCAGGTGGTTGGTTCTGGGGGACTTTAATGCCTGGGTCGACGATGAATTCTCACAGTTTGGTCAAGACTTTCTCCAACTAATGAATTCATTGGGCTTCACACAGGTGGTTACCGCTGCTACCCATATTCATGGTCATTCTCTGGATTTAGTGTTCACCTTGGGTATGGAGATCACGGGACTGGTGGTGGAACCAGTCGGGTGGTCTGACCATTACTCTGTAGGGTTCAATTTCGCGACCCCCTTTATAAGACCCACCCCTTTGGAGATGGTCCAGTACCGCCTTTTGTGAGGAGTTACCCCTGAGGGTCTGATGGCGGTGCTGGACCTATCGAGTTGGCCGATGGAGTGCATGGAACCAGATGCCTTAGTAGTGCATTATAATAATATGGTGTCGAGGGCACTGGATTCCATTGCGCCTGTCCGTGTTCGCCCCCTCTCCCTCTGCCCTTAATCCCTTTGGTTTGATGGGACTTTGAGGGAGTTGAGGAGGAAGGGGCGAAGATTGGAGCGCTGTTGGCGGAAATCCGGCCTGGAAGGTGACAAACTTAGATTGATGGCCCATTATGTGGACTATCAATCAGTAATCTCCCATAAGAAGGCAGAATTCCTGTCCAGGGAGATAACTGCATCAAGAAACCGACCTGCTCAGCTCTTCCGGACCGTCGACAGACTGTGCAATCCAGCCTGTCTGCGGGGTCAGAGAGCTTTTTCACAAATACAGTGTGATGAGTTTGCTCGGTTTTTTGATGATAAGGTGTCATCAATCAGATCGGAGATCCGCGGCATGAGTTCAAACGAGCATTGCAGTGACCAACATGGGGTTACATGCCCTCGGCCTGTCTGGATGGATTTTGACCAGCCAGCGATCATGGATATCATGAAGATTGTCCAAGGTCTGCAACCGAGTTGCTGTAGTTTGGATCCTGGTCCTACATGCCTCCTTGTGGGATGCATGGATGTGATTGGACCAATCCTTGCGAGGATAGTCTGGGGTTCTTTGGATCAAGGGGTGTTTCCAGAGTCCTTGAAAGAGGCTGTCGTGACACCCCTTTTGAAAAAACCTTCCCTTGACCCCGACTGCCTTGCTAACTACAGACCGATCTCTAACCTGCCCTTTTTGGGCAAGGTTATTGAGAAAGTAGTCGCGTTATAGCTTGATGACTTTCTTACCACCCATGAAGTCTATGATCCTCTCCAGTCTGGTTTCAGGAAGAGGCATAGTACCAAGACTGCATTAGTTCGGGTACTTAATGATCTCCTAATAGCAAGAGATCAGAACAGCCGTTCGATCTTGGTTCTTCTTGATCTCTCTGCAGCGTTTGACACCGTGGACCATGGGATGTTGCTGGATCACCTGCGGCTACTCTGTGGACTGTCAGGGACAGTCCTCAGATGGTTCCATTCTTTCCTCACAGGCAGAAGTGAAAGGGTAGTTTCAGGGATTTTTTCTTCTGCCCCCTTTGCTCTGTCTTGTGGGGTGCCGAAGAGCTCTGTGCTTTCCCCCATGTTGTTCACGGTGTACATGCCACTGTTGGGAGACATTATAAGGTGTTATGGGCTGAGTTTTCACTGTTATGCAGATGACACTCAGCTCTATATGTCCTTTGTACCTGAACAAAATGATGCTGTCTCGGTTTTTAACAACTGCCTCGCTGAGATTCAGGATTGGATGAGTGCGAACTGGTTGAGGTTAAATCCGGATAAGACTGAGGTATTAGTCGTTGACCCGGGTCATTATGCAAAGAAGTTGACTCCTGGGGTCCCCTCTGGTCTCTTCTTAGGGGATACCCAGTTGAGACCTTCTGAACAGGTGCGAAATCTGGGCGTTATTTTTGACAGTGCGCTGACACTAAAGATGCAGGTGTCGGCCACTGTCAAATCTTCCTTTTACCATCTGAGGAATATCGCCCGGATAAAACACCTTGTTCCACATGATGACCTTCCTGTGCTGGTCCACGCTTTTGTTTCTTCCTGTCTTGATTACTGTAATGCTTTATATCTAGGGTTGCCGGGGGTAGATCTCCGTCGCCTGCAGCTGGTGCAGAGCGCGGCAGCTAGGTTGTTGACAGGGCTACCAAGAACTTGCCATGTCACACCTGTGCTGCGCGAACTGCACTGGCTGCCAGTGCAATGGAGAATCACCTTCACAGTCGCATTGCTGACCTACAGGACCCTACATGGCCAGGGACCAGGCTACCTGCAAGATCTCCTTTGTCCCTATCGTCCTCTCTGCCCACTCCGCTCCACTGGCGAGGGATTGCTAGAGATTCCCAGGGTTTGTTTTAAATCATCTGGGGCAAGGGCTTTTTCCTTTATGGCCCCGACCCTGTGGAATTCTCTACCTCGTCAGATTAGAGAGTCCCTGTCTGTGGAAGCATTTAAGAGATCCCTGAAAAGTCATCTTTTTTTACTGGCATTTGGTTAGTTTATTTTATGGTTATTTTATTGTTTTTATGATTTTATTTATTACTGTTGATGTTTTATCTCTGCTTTGTATCAGTGCTTTGATTTCTTGAAAAGCGCTTTATAAATAAATTTTGATTTGATTTGATTTGATTTGATTCATAAGGGACACTGCAGAAGAACTGGAGGGTAAGGTATGCCTTTTTTGCAGCTGACACTAAAATCTGTTATAGAGTGGACACTCAGAAGGGGGTGGAGATTAGGGACCTTGTGGAAACTCAAGGAGTGGTCAAGAGCATGGCGACTGAGGTTTAATGCCAAAAAGTGTAAAATCATGCATCTGGGGCATAGAAACTCAGGAGCTGAGTCTAGGTTGGGGGGGAGGTACTGGCGATCACTAAGCAGGAAATGGACCTTGGGGTTATCACATCTGATTACCAAAAAGTGGCAGGCAGTGTAACAAAGCAGTGGGTAGGACCAGGGGGATGCTGGGATGAATAGAGAGTGGTATCTCTAACAGGAGGAGGGAGGTGGTGTTGCAACCATATTGCTCGCTTTTGAGACCCCACCTGAAGTATTGTGTCCAGTTCTGGATGTTGCACCTCAGAAAGGACATAGACAGGGTGGAAGCAGTCCAGAGGAGGGCAACTAAATGGTGCAGGGGTTGCACCAAAAGCCATACTAGGACAGACTGAGGGATCTCAACATGCACACCCTGAAAACAGGAGAGCTAGAGGGGACTTAATAGAGACCTACAAGTACCTCATGGGAAGTGAACAGGATGCATGAGGGGGTCTCTCTCAAATGAGAAAGAGCATCAGGACCAGAGGGCATGTGATAGTGCTGGGGGAGAGTGTAGAATAGCTGTGAGGAAGTACTACTTCATCGAAAAAGTGCTGGATGCTTGAAACAGATTGCCAGCGGAAGTGGTGGAGTCAAAAAAACGTAGGTGGCTTCAAGCATACATGGCATAGACATAGGAGTAATGAGGATATAATAAATAGGCAGGGAGGAAGGAGGCTCACCAGAGGCCAGTTTGGGTCTGAGGAGACAAACTAGGCAGGGATCATCTGGGCTGACTGGGTGAGTCAAGCAATCCTTTTCTGCCAAAACATTCTATATTTCTAAATTAAAGGAGGTCAGGCGGTCAGTTCCTCAGATATCTGTAGCTTTGCATTGGGTCACATGGCTAGGGGCTGGTGGAAGGGGAAATGGGCAATAGGGTTGAAAAGCCTGAGTAACATCATGCCACCAATTTGCAAAGAGTCAGTAGGCTTTAAACCCTAATTTTTCATGTCCTTTGTCTACTTTGCCTTTTTACCCTAATATATGCATTAACATAGTTTTTTTTCAAATAATTCCTTACCTTTTCAGAAAATAGAGTCATAACTTACTTTAAGTGTAACCCCTCACCCCTGCCTTCTTAGCAAAATGACAGGTGGCATGCTGTTGAAGTTGACAGCAGTACCTGGTGGGGACCTGGGTTCAGGGAGGATGAGGTTACTCAGCACAGGGGAGCCTAGGTTTGGCTACTCTGCATAGGGGCACCCAAGTAAATCTGAACACAGGAAGCAATAACTGTAATGTCCAGAACCAGGAATGGGATTCTTCAGTGTGGCTTTAATTCACTTCCAAGCTGAACAAACAAAGCATAGACGGACCCCCATGGGGCTACATTTCCTGGTAATGCAGATTAGAGACTACAGAACACTTTATCACTATTTCCAGCTCTCAGGCTCTAAACCCACCAGGCACACAGCCCGGACTTGTACGCAGCTTTGGGTACACAGTCCGACGTGTACACTCTTGGGTTTTCCCCACTGGCCCGGCTTCCCCGCCGGCCACTTGAGCCGCAGTCCATTCGAAGAATGAACCAATTATCCTGTTCATGGTCCATTTGAGGAATGAACCAATTATCCCATTTGTGGTCCATTGGAAGAATGAACCAATTATCCTGTCATGGCTCCCCACACCACACTAGAGTCTGCGACTCTTAGAGAGAATTTTCCTTACAACCCCATGTCTGGGTACTTCCCCCATCACTGGCCAAGTGCCTGAGGCAAAGTAGAAAACCACAGAAGAAATCTGTAGAGGTGGACCTGGTCACTAAAGATGGGGGGGGGGCCACCCATCTCCAGCTCCCACAGCCCATACCCGTCCATTTCTCTGGAAAACTGAACAATTCCTTTACTAAATGTAGATTAAGGGTAGATGTCTGTCACATCACCTCTACATATTATTTGCATACCAACAAACTCTGGAACTTGAAACTACTTTTACTTTGCTTAGCCCAT
This sequence comes from Neoceratodus forsteri, assembly GCA_016271365.2. Taxonomy (NCBI): domain Eukaryota; kingdom Metazoa; phylum Chordata; order Ceratodontiformes; family Ceratodontidae; genus Neoceratodus; species Neoceratodus forsteri. The sequence continues at coordinate 14,392,139 of JADMNL010000027.1, forward strand.
TACTCTAGGCTTCCCAATATTTAGTAGTTCAATCCCACATTGTCACACAAGTCCCAGGGTGAAAAACATAGGCCCTTTTAGCCAGAGCAGACACTCACCCTTACGTTGCAGGTGCCCCACAGGAGACTCACAAATCTTTTCTCCCAAATAAATACTGGAAACAAACAGGCAGCTTTTCCTCCACAAGCAGAAACTAGGGGGTTGCCCCAGGAATCTGCAGGGAATCCTTCTCATCCCCCCCCCCCGGAGGGAGGGGGCACTGAGACCCGAAAACAGCAGTCTCCACCACTTCAGTAATCTTCCTGTGTCTCTCTTTAAGGTGGAGACACACACCCTATTACTGAAAAGTAGCCCTCTGTCAGGGCTGAGGCTCCTAGAGCCTTCACTGAACTGCTTTAACAGCAAGCTCCCTACTTCTCACACACTCACTGAAGACAAACTGAAAACACTGACTTCAAAACTCCCAACGTTCTATCTAACTCCCTTTGCTGCAGATTCCAATGTGGCTTATGCAGCTGCGAAAGTTCTATTGGTGATGTCATCCCTCAGTCTCAGCTGAGACTGAGAACAGAGTGAGACAGTGTGAAACCCATTTAACTGGAGTTTCACAAGCTGCCTTCCCTGCCTACCACTAGGTCTTACTGGGATTCTAGTAACCCCAGGTAACAAGGGGGTTACACAAGCATGATGCTTTGGAAACAGGAGCTGAGTATTAACTTGGTTTGCAGAAAACAGGAGCTGAGTTTTAACTTACTTTGTGCAGGGCAATTCAGGCACTATGCAAAGCAGGATGCACCCTTTGGGCCCTGTGAAACAGGAATTGAGTCCTAACTTGTTTCATGCAACTCCCTTAGGGCACAAAGCAGCAGGTGCAGGGCTCTTTGTGCCCTGCATAAACTATGTGTAACCCCTGGGCGGCACCACTCCCAGTGTTACACCCCTGCCTACTACCCTGGACATAGGCTGAGGGGGGTTAGGTTCGCTAACTCATAACATTTTTTAAAACCTTTGCACAGTGCCTCCACTCAGGGTGCTTTACGTGGGTGAGATGGTACTGGGTGTAGCCCCCTGAGCTGCTACACCACCCACAATGACCAGTAACCTTCCCCAGACATGCCCCAATACACAGCTCCCCACATTTCCACATTTTAAATTCAAGACTCTCTCTAATAATATGCTCACACTAGACTTTTAAACAGCAAATAACAAGATATTTATTTCGGAGGGAATAAAGGAGCTAGGGAAATGGAAACAGGAGAAGTAGAGGTTATCTTACCATATTTACACATGTACAGAGATCATTTTGGATTTTGCTAGTGAACCCTCCAGCTGGGTGGCTACAGATTAAAGGCAGACATAAATCACATTTTACCATTCGACTTAAGACATCTAGATCCCTATCTAGCTGCTGATAAATCAGATGTTAAACATAATTATTAATAATACCCACACTGGTACCAGTCCCAGATACAGCAGAAACCCCTCAATCTCATACCATACTGGTTAAACAGATACCACAGTCCAAGATGTTGCAGGCCTGATGGAGTTGCAGCTGGTCTCGGTGGCCGGCTATTAATCTGAGGGTGGGGCAACTTGGAAACAGATTGTTGTAAAGCAGCAAATTACTATTTACATCCACAGCAGGGATTGCCCTGCACTTTAGCAGACAAGGCAGGGATTGCCCTGCACTTGCAGACAAACCAGGGATTGCCCTGCACTTGCAGACTTCTGAACATTCCAGGACAAACTATATGGATCTTACACCCAGAACATTCAGCACAATACTTGAAAGTCCCATCCAATACAATGAGAGTGATGCTTCTGTCAAGTATCCTAAGCGCAGTTTAAACACGGTCACATCCAGTACTTTACATACCAAAAGGCATCTATCCAGAGTAAGCTGACAACGATGCTTTCATCAAGCATCCCATACTTTAGTTTCAGGCAGTCACATCCAGTACATTCTATATACCAAGAACATTATTCACAAGCAGAGTCCTATCCAGCACGTCTAGACACTGTACACTCTAGGGCCTCCTGTCCCATGAAGTGGCAAATGCATCTTGGCAGTCAGCTCCACGATGGCAGGACTCTAACCCATAGCTACACAACTTGCAACACATTTACATGATTCACTATACCAGGCTTCTTGCTGCAACCTGCAACTTAGCCATTTGGGCCACAGACAAGATGCATCCATTTACTTGAACTAGGCAGTCTCTTATAGGGTTGGTAGCCCAGACTGATAACTTCAGTACTTCAAACTTAACAACACACATTTCTTAATAAGGCTTGGGTCCCCCAAGATTACTTGCTTAGCTTCTCCCTCGCACCGGGGGGGGGTACGAGGGTACTCACTCAGGTCTTCCACGGGTCTCATCCATAATCGAAGGCATCCTGAAGACTTCTTCAGCTCTCTCGCTGCTGAGGTACTCAGTCAGCGCTCTCACTGCTGCATGATGTCATCTGGTCTGGTCAGCACTCTCACCACTGCTGGACATCTGATCTTCAGTCCACATCTTTCCCTGATGTGGGAAGGAAGGCTAGCCTCTGGAGGACAGTACTGGCAACCTCCAGACTAGCTGTTGCGGAAAGCACAATTATTGTAACTGGTTAACTGTTAACTGAGGAAAATAACAAATGCCCCCTGAAGACTGAAAGGGCTTGAATTAAGTGGCCCAGGCCTGATGGCATGGCTGGAGCCTGAGCCCCTCCTCCATGGGGGGCTCCCAGCAGGCTGAAGCCTGCTCTTCAGCACTCTCTCTCTCTCTCAGCTCCGCATCTCTGAATCTCTCTCTGAATCTCCAGACAAACTGGCAACATTGTCTCTTTATAGAGCTCCTAGCTTGATTCCTGATTGGTAGCAGGGAAAGGGTGACATGTCTCCAAGTTGCTGAGAGACCTGTCAATCAGAATACTCGAGGCACAATTGGATTTGTTTTGAACATTCTAAAATATTTTGTGCACGTTCTATCATCAAGTACACCTGTGTCCCTGCTTATGCTGACTCCTGCCTGGTACCCACTGTCATTTTCACTCAGCACAATTTGTGCAGGCCACAACCTGTCTTGGTAATGGCACTAGTGGTTTGTGATGCCCACCCTCGGGGTGCATGAAGGGATTCTTCTCAGAGCACAGTAGCGCTCCCTTGGCAGAGTCGCTTCTCGACTCATAGACTCTGTGTACATTGGTGCTCATTCACTCTCTTTGTACCAAATTTTGCATTTTTTTTACTATAAAGTAAATGAAACTATGTACTGGAAGTGCTTACTTGGCAGAGCCGCTCCTCAGCTCAGTCTCTCTCTCTGTCTCTGTATTGGCTCTAGGTGCCACTTTCGTTCTCTCAGCAGAACCATATACTATAAAAAAATAAAATACGAGTGACTATAAACAACTCACTTTGTGTTTCCATCTCGGGTTAAGATAACAGTATGGACCTCTCAAGCTTCACTCTTCAGGTCCATATATTGTTATCTCGACTCCCTTGATGGAAACAGAGGCTCTTTGTGTATGATCACCCATACATTATTTTTTTTTGTTGTCTTGATTCTTAACAGTTGTGTGCATTCTAAACAGTTGTTCTGCACATTTCAAAGGTCATAAAATTGTAAATTCTTTGTCCACCACAAACCAAGCTCCTCATTGACCACCCAGTGCTCAAAACTGTACTTTTTTAATTTGTGACGATCTCTAAATTTGTAACACGTACCCTGGTCTAGAGCGGCATCTTGCAACCAGGACCCCCACTACTTGTTACTCAGACAAGGCAACAACACACAGGTTGGCAGAAAATAAGTATCACCCCTAGCATTAGGGTAAATACTTGGCTTGGGCATCTAAGAGATTGGGGGTTAGCGCACAAAATAACATTTCTGTTTAACCGAGTCTGGGAGAGAGGTGCCAGGGCTATGCTGTGTCTCCTATCTGAGAGGCCCCAAACATTTCACTCAGAGACTCAAAGATGGAATGTCTGCAACCACAAACTTTGGGATTGTAATGTATGGCTTTATTTCTGACAAGATGGTAAAATGAAAAGAAAGGGTGGTCCCCCAAGTTTATAACTGTTCTAGACAGATGACAACAACTTTTTGCAGGCAGAAACACTTTACAGTCTGGCAGTAATTTAATTCCAACTTGAACACTGTTTCCAAACGACTTATCCATCCCTGTGCTGAGGGGATCTCTGACAAGTGTATATATTGTGGGGGCTACCACACACTTAAATTTGAAACACCTGATGGGATGCACCATTGTTGACATCTGCAGGAAAATTGTTCCTATCTTGTAACTAGTTAGATTCACTCTGCAACCATGAATGAGGTTCTGTCCACCCTGGCCAAAGTCAGACTCTACCATTACTTCAGGAAATAAACTGGATTCTCCAGCCCCATTGGGCTGCTAAAGATATCCTTATATTCAGCACATTAACAGTACATTTTTGTGGTGAAAAGGGTCCTGCGTGCCTGTAATCTAGCCTACTGAGGGCAGATACAGCACCAGACAACCCAAAGTCCATTTTCAAATGAACCTTGTACTCACAGTTTGGTATTCCCTTGTTACAGGCATTTGAAAGAACACTTAAGTCCAGAGTTCTCTCACAAATCCATAGCTTTTGAAGAAAACTCACGGTGTCTTCACTCTGGGCAGCTGTGACAGTCTTTCAGTCTTTCAGGGGGTTGCCCCTAAGAACCACTAAATTCTCAGTCCCTTTCCACTTCTCTGAATGAAAACTTGAACCCAACAGGGGCTCCACTGAATCAGGTCTCCACCACGTCAAGGCAAACACTTGTTGATTACCAGACATGAGTGAGAAAATAAGAAACAAGGGTCCTTCCTCCAAACAAGAGAGGCTGCAAGCCCACTCTTGCCCTCAGATCTCAAAGAGAGCTTCTTCTCCTTCAAACTCCAACTCATAACTGCAGGGTTCTAACAGCTCTCCCACACAACTGAGCCAAGTATGGCTTATGATGCTGCGAGTGTTCCGAATGACATCACCTCATCCTTTGCCCAGTTGAACCAGGCAAACAATGATGTAATGTATGGTAGAGAGTTTAAAACCCTCTAAGGCTGCCCAGAAACCTTCCTGGTCTAATACTGATGGGATTCTAGTAACCCTAGGGACTGGTTGGTTACAAATTTAAATGTGATTGTGGAACAATTCATGGAGGGAGAGTTTTTTTTCATAAACAAGGTAACGGCAAGTTTTTTACTTGAGGGGTTGGCGCTTTGACTTTTGTGTAAAAAATGTACTTTATAAAATGATAAAATATGGGCAACCACACACAACATAGTGCATATTTCCATCTCTGGGATTTCGCTTCACTCTTGAATTCCATATGCTGCCTTCTCAGCCCCTTGATGGAAACACAGCTTTGTCGATGGCACATTTATAAGGTAGAAAAAGAAATGGGCAGACTGGATGGGCCTTGCTGTCCTTATCTGCCGTCAACTTCTATGATTCTATGTTTGTTGTCTATGGCTCCCCATACATTATTCTATATACAGTACAGAATGTAATACCAGATGACATAATATCATATCATATCATATATCATATCATTTCATATCAGATAACATAGCATAATACAATACAATACAAAATTATATAATACATAATGAATAACCCATGATCAGGTATGTGGTGATGCCACAATGAATGCCTTCTCTGAGTGGGTTTAGAGGCATGAGGCACAGCCAAGGGCCTTCAACCACCTGGGAAACTGTGGCTATTTGATTAAGGCACATTGAGCTAAGACTCATTTCTAGTTGCAACTGGGGGGTGGAGGAATGTTACAGAAAGAGGGATGGTACAGCAGAATAACAAGACAATGGTCTAGGGCTTAAAAAGGCCATGCATATACGCAGTCAGCCATATATGGAAAATAGGTCAGTATAGTGCAGTGTAGAGTAGCTAAAAAACACACACATACATTATAAATTCAACAAAAATATACATTTAAAATAGCTACTGCAAATCCAGGGGTCTGTGAAACAGCAAAAAGACAAAAAGGAGAGGGGAGCAGGGGAAGATAGCTAGTCACAAGAGCAGAATTGAGAGAAGTGAGACAGCAGGACAGTTTTGAAAGAGTGGGGGAGGAGGTTACAGGTCTAATAAAGAGAGGAACTGTGTTCCAGAAAGCAAGGACGTGGATAGAAAAGGCTAACTGGCCTGCTGAGAATTAGTAGACAGAGACGTGAAAAAAGCAAGCATCAGAGGGGCGAAGAGAGTAGGAGGAAGGGATGGAAAGGGAGAGGAGAGGAAAGAAGCGAGGGAAGGAGGTGTGCCTGTATTTAGCCACTAATGAGGAGCAGTGAAAGAGGTAACAGGCCTTTAGGAAACAGAAGCAAAGGTCAGAATAGTGGGAGCAGTGATAGGTGAGAAGAGGGGCATTTAAAGCAAAGCTGCACTGCTGTGCAGAATATTCAAATTCCGTTTCCAATGGAATTCCACAGAATTTTAGAAATCCCACTTAATTCTATAAAAATTCAGTCAGAGGGCAGGTTTACTCCATTCCAAAAGTGGTTTGCATTGTTTTATTTAAACCACGGAATACTGTTGCACCCTTTAAATTAACTCTTCATCGTAAACTGCAGAAAACTAACGCACAGATTAAATTAACATGAAACACTTTCAGAATAAAAACATAGAATTTGATGGCAGATAAGGACCGCTTGGCCCACCTAGTCTGCCCATTCCGCAGGATGTATGAAAAAAACTACAGAGACCATCTTAGAGGCAGAATTGCAATTTTATCTGAATTCCATATACTGCCCAGCTCTACAGTACAGCAGAAAGAGTGGAAGATTGGTTTCAGTCCGGCCAGGATCTTGGTAACCTAACTACCACTGCACAGATCATCCCTCAAAAAAACACTGTAAATCTCCACTAAAGCTAAAGTTGTCTGACGTTTCAAAAATGAGGCAAAGAAAATACATTGGAGCTTAATCCCCTTTTCTTTAAAGGAAAACAATGGAAAAGACACGGCTTTCCTCAGACACTACAGAAACTCTCAATTAGTGCTTTCAGACAGTAACAACTTTTTTAAATTATTTAGAATAGCTACCCACAACTTCCACTTTCTGTTGCTGGCAGCTGCCATTTCCTGAGCAGTAGCTAGCTTCCTGAGCTCACTGTATGCTAATATGCCTGTTTGACCTCTGCTACTGGTTGGCAGGTCACATTAGCATTAAGTAAGCTCAGGAAGCTCTCTGCTACTCATGAAATGGTGGCTCCCAACAATAGAAAGTGGAAGCTGTAGGCCACTGTATAAATCACTAAAAAAACAATTAGAGGAATTAAAACCAAAAAGTACTGCCTGAAAGCACTAATCAGGAATGTTTGTAGTGCCTGTGTAAAGCTGTGGTTTTTCCACTGTTTCCCTTTAACAATATTTAGTTATCAACTTATTTGCATAGTTTCTTTACCGTGCATTCGAATGCTGTCAGGTTAATAGTGGATTGGATCATTTAATGATTCTCTATTACAAGAGACAGAACAGCATTATGAAATGAGTGAGGATAAAAACAAAGGATCTTGTGACCAGGGTGAGAGACAGATTTCAACAGAGGGAAGTGCTGACTGCATCATACATAGAAATCGCTTCAGGCTTTCAGACCAGAACATAGATTGAGAAAATATTGCTAGTTTTTTAGCTGTATGATCTTCAGAGCTTAAGGTTTCAGATTTGCGCAGCATATGTTATGCTATGTAACCACCTATTAACGCCTTTTGTGAGTGTGTTAAGGACATCAACACCTCAGAGACCACAGCATTTCCTTCAACAGGGCAGAAATGAATGTTAACACCTATTTCCTTGTCTTGCAAATCTCAACTTGCATTAGCAAGAGGGTCTTGTCAGAGGGAAGCAAATGACTAGTATTTTAAAAAACCTACTGTAGTTAATACTGGCCGGCATGCCCGTTCAAACACTGACATACCATATATTTGCTTGAAGCTATTTTTATCTCCGTTTCTTGGCCATTAGTTATTCCATGGCTCATGACTGTAACACGCAACCCCTTTACAACTCAATTTATTCCTCAATCTGCTAGTGAGCAACTCGTGTTATTGCAGGACTGATACAATGCTCTCTTGTTACTCTGGGCAAGGCAGCAACACAGGACAGTATTGTATTCAGGCAACAAAAAGGAAGGATGTGATCAGCTGAACACCTTCACAAACACAACTGCTTTTGCTGGAACACTTAGATTTAGCATATTAAGGGGGAAAATTCAACATCAAGGGCCCTACACTCAAGTGTAGGGCTGGTCCCAATGTGCATTTTGTGTGCAAAAACATCTTGGTTTGCTTATTGTTTACTGTAGTATAGTAGGTGTATTAGACTAAAGCTTCTGACTTCTAGGCTGGCATCTTCTACAACTACAAATCCCAGAATCCCCTGCAGCTGACATCAGAGCAGTACTGCAGCAGTGGGAGATTCAACAGCCTGCAGTGCATGTTAGAGTTTATATAAGCTCTGATCTTTTGTTTGCTGGTCCTGCTGCCCTCCTATGGCTAGCACAGTCAAAGAGAACTGCACTTAGCACCCGGAGAAAAGCAGAACTGGAAAACAACTGCTTAGATATTATAAAAGCTGTAACGGGCACTGCAGGCTGTTGAATCTCCCGCTGCTGCAGTACTGATCTGATGTCAGCTGCAAGGGATTCTGGGATTTGTTGTTACAGAAGATGTCAGACTGGAAGTATACAAAACGAGTCTGATACAATCTACTATACTACAGTAAACAGTAAGTAAACCAAAATGTTTTTGTTCACAACGTGCTCATTAGGACCAGTTCCATGCTTGTGTGTGGCACCCTTTGTGCTGACTGTTCCCGTTTAAGTAAAATGCATTTAACCAACTTTCTTACTTTCATTGCCTCTCTAAGCATGTCTCTACCCACCACACCCACCTTCTAGTCCTCAGAGGCAGAAACACATGGTCAGCAAGGGCAAATGTGGGTCCCACAGTTCCTACATATGCACACTCCTTGCGAACCATTTATGTACACACAAAATAAAAGGAGCAGTCAAAACAAAACAAATACAGGGAGTTCTAAGGTGGATGGGAAGAGGGGATTTTAACACTTGCAAGTTAGAATCATGTTCACAACTGCGTGATAGTGTATAGTGAGCCCCTGTTCAGTACAGAGTTTCAGCCTTGCTGAAATGCTGTTGTACTACAGTTCAAAGGTCATGGAACATCATTGTACCCTACTCTGGCACAACAACATATCAGCTGGTCAGAAATCCACAGGCCACCTGTGCTAAGACATGCATTGCGCACAGTGTTTAAGAAAAAAAAAAAAGCAAAGCTGCCAAGGTGTGGGAGAGGACAACTGGACACAAACTCACCATAAAATGAACACAAAGATACACAGCGAAGTCCAGTTGGTTATGCATTGGAGAAACAGTAATGTATGCTCTGAGACAGTCCAGGTTCCAGTTGCCTTGGTGGCGCAGCTGGTTAGTGAGACTGGAATGGTATTCTGGGTGGCCTGGGTTCAAGTGCCAGTGGAGGCACTTACTTCATTCAGAATACTGAATCTGTGGGCTGCATTTGCACAACAAAACCCACGTATTTTGAATGCCGAGAACACTTTCTACTGAAACAAGAATACTGACCCCCTAAGCTTGTCACACATGGTACCACACTTTTCTTTATTTTTTGGGGAGGGAGGGAGGGTTGTCCAGTAAGGAATGTGAAAATTTAATATTTTTATTATTTTTATCAGGTATAGTCATTTCCTTTATCATTTAAAAGCCCCAGGTACATTTTCATTACTGGTGGCATCATCACGCTGACAAAGCCCACTATAAATAGAATTATTGCTTGGATAGAAAATAGCTTGAGCTATCTCGAAGAATCCACAGGACAAGATGAATGAGATAGTGCCTTGGGTAGCAGTCCTGATTTAGGTTGTCTGTACTTCAAAATATTGTCTCTCGCTTGTTTGACTGAGAGTTAAATAGTTCCATATTTCACTGTTGTCCCATTGTAAAGCTACAAGGCTACTTTTATTCAAAGGCCTCCCACAGATTTACAGAGTAACCTATAAAATAGAAACATAGAAACATAGACTTTGACAGTAGATAAGGACTGCTTGGCCCATCTAGTCTGCCCATTTCCCTACCTACAGGATAGGCCGCAGATCCTAGTTAACCAACAGCCTATTTCTTCCTACCCCCCACAAGAATTGCCTTATGTCTGTCCCATGCATTCTTGAATTCTCCCACATTTTAGACCCCACAACCTCCTCAGGAAGGCTGTTCCATGCATCCACTACCCTCTCTGTGAATAATACTCTCACATTGCCCTGAACCGCCTCCTTCTATCTTTTAAATTGTGCCCTTGTTCTTGCAAGTCTCTTTTCAGAAGATACTACCCTCTTGGACTTTGTTGATTCCACTGAGGTACTTAAAAGTTTCTATTATGTCCCCCCTCTCCCTTCTTTCCTCAAGGGTATACATATTAAGCTCCTTTAGTCTCTCCTCATACGGCTTCTCTTGCAGACCCTGCACCATTTTAGTTGCCCTCCTCTGGACTACCTCTATCCTGTCTATATCCTTGCGGAGATGGGGTCTCCAGAACTGGACACAGTACTCCAGATGGGGTCCCACCAACTGTCTGTACAGAGGGATAACAACTTCCTGTTTTCTGCTGCTGATGCCTCTCCCTATACATCCCTGTATACCCCCAGCCCTCCTTACTGCCTTCTCACATTGCTTGCTAACTTGCTAAATGCCACAAGAATGCTGTTCTGGGGTGGATGCGCAAACCGCCGAGGTGATGGTTGCTTGAAAATGGAGCTCTGTAGCCGCTAAAATAAATTTGTTAATTAAGCCTTAATAGCTTGTCCAACTATCCCGAAGTCTAAATCATTCATTAGCACAGGTCAGGACCTAAGAAATTCTGTATTTTTTATTTTGATTGGTCCAGTTTTGCAGCGTCAGCAATCGACAGAAAATTTGCCTCAGACGGTCACTGGATTCGAGCAGAAAATGGCAATCACAGCTATGCCCTCTCAGACGGAATCATCCCAACAGAGCGACATGGAAGAAATCAAATCAATGCTAAAATCCCTTCTGTAGGATGTTCCTCATCTTTCTACTACAATAAAGGACCTCAGACAAAGAGTGGAGGCAGTAGAATATTGGATGGCTGTTGCAGAATGAAAACATCTCACACACGGATACTCAGGTATCCATCCATACAGTCAGACAGAAAGGCATGTTTGCAGCAACAGATCAGTCACCTTTGGGCAATAGTAGACAATCTGGAGAACAGGGGCTGTCAAAATAATATTAGGATTGTGGGGTTGTCAGAGGCACTGAAGACAAGGACATCTGCAGTTTTCTTCAGGCTGTTGCCTAAACTCCTGAATTTCTGTTGGGATGGCCTTTGGAAGTCAAACAAGCCCACCATACACTGGGGCCCAGACCAGCAAGGGGAGCACCCCCCACGCCCAACCTGGCATATTTTCTGCATTACAGTAAAGAGCAAATCCTTAGGTTGTCACGAGAAAAAGGGGTCATGAAATGGAATGGGTAAAGGATATTCATTTTCCAAGACTTTTCCAAGGACTTGGATGACAGATGCAAAGTCTGTGGCCCCATCAGAATTAGCCAAACAAAATATCCAGTATTTCCTGAAGTATCCTGTGACACTCCAAGTACTTTGTGATGGCAAGTGGCAGCTTTTTAGTACACCTCAGGAGGCCGAATAGTTTCTCCACTGCTCTATGCAGTCCACCCCAAGGAGACAACAGTTACAGGCCCAGAATGGGATGCAAGGGTGCCAAAAAACCACAGTCCCATCAATCGGCCCAAACAGACAGAGAGCCTGTTAATGCTGATTCACACAAACCCTGGAAAACTGTCAAGTCCAAACATCAGCAGGCCAGGGGCAGGAATCGAACCGCCCTCCATCTGAAGACATGACTCAATCACAGTGATCCAGGAGGAGGGGGTCATGTCACTCAATACCCAAATCCAGACCATCCTCTTTAGAGTTAGAAACACCCAGCAAGGTACCCGGAGATCCTCCAGCAACATTGCACCACTCAGACATGAAGCACCAACAAGACTGGGAAGATGATGAGTTATTGCTTGGATAGACAATAGTCTGTCCTTCTAAACATTGTTTTTTGGCTATCACGGAGCTGTGCCAGGAACTGGGAGGAAAACTGGGAGGCAACCTGAAGAGCAGGACACACAGAGGTCGTGCAATACTGATCAAAGTGAAAGTGACTGCAGCACTCCGTGTCCTCGCCAGTGTGGGATTCCAGACCCCAAGTGGAGATACAGCAGGCATTTCCCAGCCCTCAGTGTCACGGTGCCTGAGGCAATTTGTGGATGCCCTGGCACGCTGGGCACACCTATTCATAACCTTCCCCATGTAATCACAGGAGCAACTCACCATCAAACAGGGCTTCAACAGCATTGCCAGCTTCCCACATGTTCTGGGTGCAACTGACTGCACCCATCTCGCCATACGGGCAGCGGTGGCTGAGCCTGAAGCCTACATAAACAGGAAGAGGGTATCACTCAATGAATATACAGGTCGTGGGCAACAGTTAGTGCTGCATCCCAGATGTTGTGACACAGTATCCTGGGTCATGCCACGACTTGCACATTTCCAGAAATAGTGGCATGTGCCAGGCTTTTGACAGCAGAAAACTAAAAGATGGATGGCACATGGGAAGGTCACTAACATGGACGCATATGACCCTGCATGGCTGCAATGGTGAGAGCACACACAAAAAATGCATGTGGCATGCCATGTAGGAGTCCACAGAGAAGCTATGCGGTCACAGGGAACACCACCACCACAGGGTGCGTGTCACAGTAACACTAACAGAAGGTAAGAAACAATGCACTGTGGAAGATGGCAGTGGTGTGGCAGCCAGGGACATGGTACAGTATGGTGCCAGCATGCATGCAGTGGTGGGGCCATGTGGAAGTGTGCCAGGGTATGGGACTGGACGGGTGGAACATCCAGCCAGATCTGTGACACACTGAGGCCATGCAGCCAGCAGGGTAGAAGTATGATGTCACGTGTAGGATAAGCAAGCAAGAATAACAGAGATGTGTTTCACCTAACCAGTCACAGTGGATACCCCCAATAACCCTGGCTCATGACACCGGTGAGACACCCAGTGATAGGGGCCCAGGAGCGGTACAATGACACACGTGCAGTGATGTGCTCTGTGATAGAGAGAACCTTTGGGCTGCTCAAGATGAGGTTTTGCTATCTCGACAGGTGTGGAGGGGCATTGCAGTACACCCATGAGTTGGCATGCAAGATCTTCATAGCAAGCTGTGTTTTCCACAATATTGCTCAAGCTCACCGCATTACAATGCCTGAGGTGGAGCTGGCATCAGAGTAGGATGGTGTTGGTGAAGAGGAGCATTGAGATGCCAGGGATATGCCCAGACGTGCATGGATACAGCACACAGTGGCAGGACATTGTGTCCAGGGAAACCTCATATTCGCACACTTCAGCTAACCACACACCAATGATAGCATGTGGCACACCAGATGTGGTTTGTGGCACCCCACAGGCACTGTGGACTGGAGAGCATGTACTACACCACATCTCTGTAAATTCTGCCACATGTTCATGAATGCATGTTACCCACACCAGCAGCAACATAGCAGCACAGTGTTGGCCACAATGCCACCATGCAGATGTTTATGCAGGAAACAACCTTTGCAGAGTACAGACACATTCACAGGAAATGGCAGAGGGAACACAGTACGACATGGACTCGGACCCGGCTGTGGTGATGCAGAGGCGTTGAGGGGAAGAACACAGGCCATGGTAGTACTGTAGCAAAGAAGGTGCCCTTTGACTTTGCACAGTCCCAGGCAGCAGAGGCACACCAGCATGTGGACCGTGGACACCATGGTGTCCCACAGTGGTAAAGTCAGCATGCATAGGGTGGATGGCAGATGGGGCCAAGTACCACCAGAGAGCCACAGGAGGTACACCACACACACACACACACACACACACACACACACACACACTGAAGTGACAGTCCTGACAGCACATACCACATGACACATATGGACATCTGCCACGTGAGGGAGCAACATTGAAAATGGTGCCAACAACACCATGGATGTGGCGTCAGATGGACACGTGCAGTGTAGGGGACTGAGGACATCCCTAGGTGTCCAAACCAAGGTACTGAGGGATACCCTGGGGGGGGGATGATGGAAGGATACCCTTAGAACTTTACACAGTGATCCACATGCCCCATGGACCCATGCCATGGCCAACCTGTGCATGGTGGCAGCACAGTACAAGTAGGACACACCCCTGGAGATGGGGATGGAGACTGAGATGCCCAGTGTGACCCGGGCCTTGGCGTGATGGTAGAGGGCTGCATACCATGTGTACATCTATGCAGTGGTCTGTGGTACATCGCAGGGCTGGTGCAATACACACAGCATTATCACGGTGTACACATGACACAGGGCGCAGTTTGCCATGTTCCCCGGTGGTACAACTTCACACTTACCTGGCCCTATACCTCCTCAATCAGGATATTTGTCTCAATCTCAGAAAAGTTTTTCTTTCTTCAGTGTCTCCCTTCTCTCTGAGTCCTTCCTACACTCTGTGTCATTTGTGCCTCAGCCATGGTGGTGCCTCGGCGTCCTGGCACTGCCTGAGGCATTGCGACCATATGCACCATTTATATGGTGCGCCATGCATCCTTGCATTATACATCATGTCTTTGGTGCAAGGGGCACTTCTTTGTGAATGCGGCACAGTGTGCTTTGACGCAGGCTGCGTTTTGTGCAACATGCATCGGTCTGAGGCTCCTTTGAGAATCGAGCCCACAGAGTCCATTGTTTGCAATTTATGATTTATTTAACAATGAATAACAACAGAAACTAATTTCCTATCTCATTTGAAGACTTTTGCAGAACCTTGAACTGCGCCGCATTTTCTCAGAAGTGAGGCAGGAACTAGACCTATTAGTCTGATTGAGGTACAGGAGGCAATTCATTCCTTGGCTAAGGGCAAAGCACCAGTCCTCGAGGGCATCAGTGCTGATTTTTACCATTAGTTTTCCCAAGAACTGGCCCCTTACTTTCACCATGTTCTTCAAGAGCTGGCTGGGGGGGGGGGGCAAGCTCTTGCCCTCCATGCAAGACACTACCATCACAGTTTTGCCCAAACTGTATAAGGTCAGAACTAACTGGGCAAATGAAAGGCCCATATCCTTATCAATGTGGATGCCAAGATCCTGGAAAAAATATGTGTAAAAAGGCGGCTCTGGACACTTCAGGATGGAGTCAAGAAAACCAGTATTAACTTCCACAAAAATGCAAATGCTCGGCTAACTGTCCATTCAAAAATCAGTCCCAGACCCTGGAGTCAATTAAACATTTTTTAGGTATAAAAACATTAAAAAGAGTAGCACGGAGCTGGCCCGGTGGTGCTGAGGGCTGAGGCGCTGGATGCCTTGCCTTGTACCATGCTGGCGACCCGGGTTCGAGAACGAGCACGGGCCGCCGGGGAGGAGAAGGATTGAGCGCCCAATGGCTGCTCTCCTTCTCCAGGGAGGGTTACCTGCATGCTCCCTCTGCAATACCACCACCTAGGGGAGCCCGGGTGGAAGGTGCAGTAGGAGGGAGTAGCCGCACAGGGATAGGATAGATGTCGGCAAAGGGGCAGAGCAGAAGGCACGTCTCAGCATGCCTCCATGGTCATTGCCCTCATTGCATGCTGACATCAGGGAATGAACAGAGTAAAATCACCCTCGTCTCTCCTAGGCGACGACTCCTCGCTGTGCCCTCAGGTTCGTAGGGCAGACTCCATTGTACCAGTCCACATCGCAGCAAGCATGGTTCAGAG
The DNA here is from genome assembly GCA_016271365.2 of Neoceratodus forsteri. NCBI lineage: Eukaryota > Metazoa > Chordata > Ceratodontiformes > Ceratodontidae > Neoceratodus > Neoceratodus forsteri. The sequence continues at coordinate 14,408,011 of JADMNL010000027.1, forward strand.
GAGGTAAGTGGGGGGTGCCTCCTCACCCTACCTGGGGGTTATCCAGGCACCTAGGTTAGTGGACTGCGTACTCTAGGAGCAGACCCAGACGAGGGAGGTAACACAGGTTGAGGTAGTCTGAGAGTGTGGAGAGAAGAGGGCAGGAGGAGCATAAATACAGGGTTAAAAAAAAAGAATAGCATGGGGTGCTACTCTTTTTATTGTTTTTATAACTAATAAAGGTTTAATTGGCTCCGTGGTCTGGGAGTGATTTTTCTGTGGATAGGCAGCTGCATGTTTGCATCTTTGTGGAAGGTAATCTTGGCAAAGATACCACCTGCATGTCTGTAGAGGGTTCTCCCACACATTGTCCATCACTCACAAACAAGTTTTTGGTAGGGGAGACAAGGAGTCAGTAACACTTAGGCACTAGCTAATCAGATTATGACTGCACATACAGGGCACAGCATGGCTGCCCTGGTAGCAACTGATGCAGAAAAAGCCTTTGTTTCCGCGGAATGGGACTACTTCTTCTAGGTCATCATGGCTCATGTGGGTACAGAACCACAATATATCTCCTGGCTCAAATGACTCTATTCCACACTGACTACCTTGGTCCTCATGAATGGAATGTTATCACCCAAGTTCCCACTTCACCAAGGTACGAGGCAGAGCTGCCCATTATTGCCTTTGTTGTTTGTGCTATAGAGCCTTTGGTGGTGGCAGTATGTGACAATCCTGATATTAAAGGGATTAATTCTGGCAAGGAGACTCATAAGATACTGCTTTATGTAGACGATTTATTACCCATATCGAACAGTCACTTCTGGCCATCCTGTCCTGGATGTCACAGTTTTGCACCCTATTGGGTTTGCAGGTCAACTGATCCAAAACTGAGCTCCTGCCATTGGTGAGATGCCATGATCCACCTCCTCTGCTCTCTCATAATATAACATGGGACCTCAGGGTATTCCCTACTTAGGGATCCATATCTCCCCAAAACTTGAGGAATGGGTAACGTCCAATCTGCAACCCTTAATATTGGAACTGGTAACAGACATGCAATGTTGGAAAAAGCTAAACCTGACATTTCCAGGTAAAAATTGTGCTAAAAAAATGATGGGCCTTCCGAAACTAAACTATTGCACCACAAAGCTACCCACACAAGTCTCGGACAGATGGTGGCAAAAAAAAGACAAGACATTTTCCTCCTTCTTCTGGGGGAAGCAAACACCACACTTTGGGAAAATGTTGCTCATGGCTCCAGTGAAATGTGGAGGCTGGAACACGCCCTGGCCATGGGCATACCATACTGCCCATAGCATCAAATGTGGCTTGCAATGGCTGAAACAGGACCAACAAGTCCCACTGTGGGTTCAGACAGAGAAGGATCTATAGGGTGATAAACCACTGCAGGGTTTGCTGTGGGCCAAATGTAAACGCAAGGAGACATTGACCCTAATGGTTGATTTCATGAGGGCCTGATTCAGGAAAGTTCAAACATTGTTAAAAATGGCAAGGTTTTTCCTTGGGCCTCTCTAAGTCCCTATGGTAGAACCCCAAATTGCAGATTGCAGGAAAGGTGGTGTACTAGCCTCAATGGGAGTGCCAAGGAATCAGGGTACTTAGAGATGTCATATGCCCACTCCATGCAACTCTGAAATCCTTCCAGCAGTTATGGGCTGACCATCACTTACCCTCCATAGACCATTGGAGCTTTTTGCAGTTTAGACATGGCCTTAAACAATGGATAGGTCCAGAATGCCGATCTCAACCTACAGGCATGGGAGACATCATAAACCATTGGACTAATCTGCAGGAGAAACAAAGTGAACCAATATATGCCCACATGCAATGCCTCCATCTTCTGAACTGAGGCCCCCACAGGCTAAGATGGGATACAGACCTGTAGGTGGAGATTCCCCCAAATCTGGTCTAGGCGCTGGCAGCTGGCTCACCAAGGTACTCCAGATTCCAAGGCACAACTCATACAAAAGAACATTTGGGGCAGATGGCACCGCACACCAGACAGACTGGTGAAGATGGGCATTGCCATCCCAAATGAATGTTAGTGATGCCATCAAACACCAGGTCATAAAGGCCCTATTTTGTGGACCTGCCGAGAACTTAGACCATTTTGGGATGGGATCATCAAAAGAACAGAGGGAACTCTGGGGGTACAACTCCATTCCTCCCTGCTACTAACTGTATATTTGTTGTTGATGATCTGCCCCAACTGCTGACTAGTATGTCATGTTGTGTTAGTGATCTCATGATAACCTACATAATTTCTGTGTTGGTAATGAAAATGTGACTTTTGAAGACTGAACAAATTGTATTGCATCAAATCTACAGAATTGCTGTGTTTTGTACATTTTGATTAAGGCAAAATTTATTTATTTATTGAAAGTGTTTTACCAGGAAAAAACATACTGAGCTGAAATAGGTCATTTCCAGATGCATCCTGGGCGGAAGGAGAAGATTGGGTACAATATAAATAGAGAATTGTACAAACAATGTAGAACAATGTGGAAGACAGAGAGTACATTTGAAATGAAACATACAATATTACAGATGATAAACAGCCATATACAGTATTCGTAAAGTACAAAACTTGTGAGATACAGTTGCAGCATAAAGCAAACAAAGTAAAATAACATGTAAACAACAAGTACAATAAACAGTGTCAGCAGTTAATGATTAAACAAATAAGTACAGTATACACTGACAGCAAAAACAGCACATTTGCAATTTGCAGTAAATGAAAACGCAAGGCCTGGCACATTAGTGACAATGGCAGGAGGGGTAGGTGTGTGAGTGGAGAAGAGAAGCGAGGGAGGATTTAGAGGGAGCAGAGTAAATGTTTAAGGGGAAAGAATTCCACAGCTTAGGAAAGCGGAAGGAGAAAGCAGATTGGCCAGCGAGAGTTTTTGGGGGCATGAGTGAGCAAAATCCAGTGTTACAAAGGAAATAAGAAGAAGGGGTGGTGGGAGAGAGTAGAGAGTCAAGATATGGGGTTAGAGAGGATAGCTAGAGTTTTGAGGTGAATGTGGCAACGTGGGACAGACGGCAATCCTTCAGGGAAGGGAGAGAAAAAGACGAGTAGAGGGTGCAGTGGTGGGTGAGGGAAGGGCTGTTGAGGGCAAAGCAGCAGAAGGAATGCAAGAGAGGATCCAGTCTGGCCAGGGTGGATTTAGGGGCAGCACCATAGATGAAATCTCCATAATCAAAGAGGGCAGAATCATTTTGGTAAAGATGTCATAGCGGGCAGGGAAGGGGATTCAGCTTTTATGCCTATAAAGGGTGCCGAGTTTGGGATGAAGCTTTTTATGAATGGTGTCTATGTTCTGGGAGAAATGGAGGTGATGGTCAAGCCAGATGCCCACGTACTTGAAAGTAGGCACATCGTCAATAGGGACTCCATCAAGGGTGTGGAAGGAGGGGAGGGAAGAGAATTTAGACAGCCTAGGTCTAGTGCCAAAGCACATAGAAACTGTATTTTTTGCATTAAGTTAAAAGTTGATTTGACTGGAACCATTTTTGGACGGAGTCAAAATCGGGTTGGAGCTTGGACATAGGCTAGGCTGGTGAAGACTCAGAGACAAAAAGGGCGGTGTCGCCTGCGTACGTGTGTATGGATGCTGATGAGCAGGCAGCAAGGAGGTAATTTAGAAAAATGGAAAATAGGAGCGGTCCAAGGACAGAGTCTTGGGGAAACACCAGTGGTAATTTCGAGAGAGGAGGATATAGTATTTCCAAGCCTCAAGGATAGAGATCTACTTGTGAGGTAGGAGCCGAACCATTTAGTGGTGGGGACAGAAAGCCCAGCTGAACCAAGTTTGTGAAAAAGGAGAGAGTGTGGGACAGTGTTGAATGCTTTTGCAAGATCAACAAAAATGGTGGCAGTGAGAAGGCCCTTGCCCATGACCAAGTATATGGACTCAGTAAGCTGGAGGAGGGAAGAGGTGGCAGAGTGGAGTTTTAGAAAGCCAGACTGGAAAGGGGTAAAGAAGGATAAGGAGTCAAGGAAGGGAGAGAGTTGGGATAGAACTATGTGTTCTTGGAGCTTGGAGAGAATAGGGAGGAGGGTTATAGGGCGGAAATTTCCAGGAGAGGAGGAGTCACCACCTTTGTGTAGGGGGATGACAGTAGCATGCTTCCAGGATGTAGGAACAGAGGTCAGAGAGAATGAGAGGTCTAGTAAGGAGGCAAGAGGAGCAGCAGTTGAGGAGGTGCAGAAGTTTGGGGTCAAGCCCGTCAGAGCTATTGGTATGGCAAGTGGTGAGGGATAGGAGGGCTTTCAGAGTAGAGGTTGGAGATACAGGCAAAAAGAAGAAAGGAGGAGATGAGAAGGGGGAGGGGAAAAGGGGAGAGAAGTCGAGGGAGGGAGGGAGGAAAGGAGGGAGACACGAAGGTGGTGAAATAAGAGTTGAAGACAGCAGAACAGAAGGAGGACCAGAGGCGGAGGAGGCCCCAGAATTTAGAGTAGGGGGGGACTGGGATGGGAGGGAAGGGAAGAATAGGGCTTGGATGTCTTTCCAAAATTTTGAAGGGTGACTTACATTTCTTTGGAAAGAAGAGGAAAAAATCTCAGCTTTAGCTAACCGAGTGACCCTGGTGCAAGAGTTTCTCAAAGAGCAATACTTCTGCAGCTCTGTAGGGGAATTTGAGACCTTAAAGGTTTTCCAAGCTAGGACACGAGCATGCTGGCAGGCCAGGAGTTCAGCTGAGATCCAGGGGAGGTGGAAGCCTCTGACCCTGGTTTTGCGTAGGGGATCATGCTGATCCCAAATCTGAATAAATTTGGTATGGAAGTACTCGTGGGCTGTGTTTATGTCAGTTGCATTGGAGATTGGGGACCAGTCGGTGGACTGTAGGTCAACATGGGAGAGGATAGGTCTAAAGACCTGAAGGAATGGATTTGGATAGTTTTGGGGGGGGGCTTTGGGGTGGTGCATTTTGCACACACAGTATACCATATGGTGGTCACTGAGTGCATCGGGACAAGTGCCAGTATCAATGATTCAATGAGGATGATTTGTGAAGACCCAGTCCAGGAGGGAATGGTTGTGGGATTTCAGGTTAAGTCAGGTCGAGGAAGAGATAAGTTGGGTAAGAAGCAAGGACTTTATATTCTGACAGAATTTAGAGTTAGGAGGGGAGAGACAGTTAATACTGAAGTTGCCTAGGATGAGGAGATCCCCAGAAGGGGCTAGTGAAGTAATTTTAGTAGGAGTTCAGTGATTAAAAAAGGAGATAGGCCAGGGCAGCAGTAGACACCAGCCACAGAGATTGGGAGAGAGACAGGGAGGGAGAGTTTGAGTACAATGAGTTCACAGACTTCAGGAGAGGACACAGAAAGCACAGTGGAGAACTGAATAGAGGAGGAGAAGCAATGACACCACCTTTTTCGAGCAGTCTTGATGATAACAGCAAACAGGGATAAGTTGGCTGAGTCGGGACTTTGTGGGAGACAGCCAGGATTCAGATACAATGAGGACTTCAGAATGGAGGGAGATGGTAAGAGGTTGAAATAGGTCAATTTTGGGAAGGAGACTACAGATGTTAATATGGGCCATCCGGAGTCCTTTAGGAAGATTGGAGGGTAGGGCATGGATTGGGCCAGGGTTGGATTCAATATCGCCAGCCATAAGGAGCAGTAGCTGAAGCAGGTGCTTAAAGAAGATGGGTCATTGAAGGTGGCGTGGGGGCAGGGAGAGGAAGGAAGGTGAGGGCAAATAGAGAATCTGAAGTGCAAAAGATGTAGCCAGGAGGAGATGGATGGTAGGAGAGAGGTGCCAGGGTGCCAAGAAGAGTGGTAAGGAGGTAGGAGACATGAGGTAGGGAGGGTAGAAGACAGAGATAGGGTAGAGAGGGTTGGGATGTGAGAGCAGTAAAGGGTTAAGAGGGAGGTGGGCGAGTGAGGGGTAGTACTAGTAGAAAGTAGGTAGAAAGAATATAGGAGGAGAAACTGATGGAGTTTAGGGAGATACATAGTGGGGAGCCACAAGGAGAGGTAGGAAAAGATTAGAACAAATGAGGAGAGTGGAAGATGAGAGAAGATATAAGGAGTAGAAGGGGAGAATGCCTCTAGTGGTTGTTCCAGATAATAAACCAATGGCAAAGTAGGGAGGTAGATTTTAATTGTGCACAGTAAGTAGACAGCACTTTGCAGTACTACTAGTTACCACTAGGTCATTTGAAATAACACCTGCACTGAGGAGGTGCTTTCTGTCAGGCAGAATAGCCAAGTGAGTAGAGGTGAAGTCTTTGGCTGGAGCAGAACCAAGACTTGTAGCTTCAAATCCTTCACTGGGAAGAGTGCTAACTGGATGGAGGGTATGGAGATTAAAGAGTTGGGGAAATGGGGGACTGGCTTAAGTGGCAAGTAGATTGCAGAGGTTAAAGTTTAAATGTTTCTGCATGTGGAGAGGTGCAATAGTGGCACCGCCTGAGAACCTGCAGGAGTAAACATGGGGTGTTAGTGTAAACACGGAGACAGTCACATGACGAGGAGTGGGCAATAAGGGAAGGGTCCGCCCAGGGTGGAGGGTGGGCAGCCCTGTGTGTGTATGTTCACTTGTATTTGTATTTATTGTATTGTAATCATTAGTCTGTATGTTATTAGCAACCCAGGTTGAGCCTGTAAAAGGGCCACATGGCCCAGTGCTGTTTACCTGGTTAACAAATAAATTCAATTCAATCTACTAGGGATCCTAAGAGACACATCCCTATTACTGGGCCCATCTTCTCAAGTTCAAGCCTCTGATCTACACAATGGCCATAGAGACAAAAAGACAGCTTTTAATGCGTTAGAGACAGGTCATGGTTCTTAGCATCATAGAATGGGATGCGGTAGTCATGAAAACTGTCTCGTACATTAGAGTACATCAAAAAAGAAGAGGGAACCATTTAAAATTCGATCAAGTGTGGAACCCATGGCCTGGGTGACGTTCAGAGACACTAGGATACAGATGGGCATAAGGTAATGCAGAACTTAGTTAAATTAATTAAGGAAGAAGGGATGAGCCCAACACTTTCTAGTGAACTATACCAAGGTCTGGAATGGCTCTGTTACAATTACAATTAGTTGATGGTAACAACCTAGTCTTCTCAGTCTCCACTTCTGCATGCTTCACTGCCTGTACTAAGATGACCTATTATCATGGATTCAGTTTTTACCAGGCCCCCTTTCACTCACTTGTTTCCCAGTTTTGCCATTTTTGCTAACAGTTTCCCTCGCATGCTTAGTGACAGTTAACTTCTAGCAGTTCACAACCTTTGTACTGGACAGTAAGTTTCCAGGAACTTGTAAACACTACTAATAATGAATATAAAAGTGTAATGCAAGTGGTAGAAAACCTTGCAATGACAGAGCTTAGACTCATTTATAATTTTGATTTTCTTTTGTATTAGCGCTTATATTGTTACAGCTTTCACAGAATTAATATTGTAGTTACCAAAACCCAGCAATGTTAACCAGATTTGTTTTAGAGCAGTTAATGGACCTCAGGACCCCAATACTTTGAACTTCTGTAACTTTTATCCAGTTGAAGAGAACTAGTACCTTATATGGCATAAAATTTGCTATTTTCTACTGGCATACTTTACTTTGATTTATAAGCTGTTTAATGAAGAATTTTATTGTACATCAGTATTGTCTATATGCATGACATCTTTGATTTCTGCCTAGCTACGCACGTCAGAAAAACAATGTTCTGCTGCACTCCTACTCAATAACCCAGTCAAGGATTAGGTTACACAGCATGTTTATTGCATAGGCTGTAGCAAAGAATCATGTTGTGCATATGTAAATCCTCTCCCTGCTACTTTACACAGTTAGCTACCCCTGGCACCCATAACTGGGCACATACTTCAGAAACCTTTGGACAAATGGTACCATCCCTAGCTTTGGGAATGTATACCAGGCTCATTCTTCTAGAGATCAAGGGGTGGGGGTGTACAAAAGCAATATAACCTATTTGATACTTAAAAAAACAGGTTCTGGGGAAATAACTTTTTGCTAGGGCTATGCTAGACCTAACGTCTGAAGGGATACCCAGTAGCTCCACACAGGAAGCAATAATGTAACTATCCAGACCACAGTTGGGGTTCTAGAGTGTGACTTTATTCCAAAAGATGTTCTCTAAAGCAAGAGTGGACTCCCAAGGTTTACACATCGTGGTACTAGAAACTTCCAGATCAACAAATCGACTGTATCTGACAAAAAACTCTCTTTGTAGTCCCACACTGTAGGACACAGAACATCTTGCACTTGTATTTCCATATTTCGTAGGACATAGGACACTTCTTCCAGTGGCACTGGCCACAACTGAAAACACATTTGCTAACAGGACCCTTGCACTTTGTTTCCTACATGTCATAGGACGTTGATAATTTCTTCCAGTGGCACTAGTCACAATTGAAAACACAGTTTGCTAAGAACTAGCACAACCCACATCTGAGGGTGAAATTCTCTTCAGACATTGGCCCTTTGTCTAAAGTAATCAGGCACCCTTACTCAACCTGTTAGTCCTGAACTGATTATTCCAGATGGGGGTCTGCCCAGCCTTTGCTCCCCAATCCATACTCAGCCATTCTTTCAGAGTTACACCTTAAACATTTGAAAGACACTTTGGAAAATGCTTATTGAATGAAACTTTGGCATCCAGCATTTGAATCACTACACTGGTAGTGGAAAATCCAAAGTCCTGAACAATGTGATATAGTCATATCTCTGGACATCACACACTTCAGACAACTTTAAATGAGAACAATCTCACACTTCTGAATTTCACAGAAAATTTGTGCACTTCCCTTTTAGCCAAAGAACACAACAGCACAGGTACTGTACTTGCTTTCTGCAGCAAAAGTCAGATCCTACTCACTGTTAAACATTTCAGGCAGCTTCAAAACATCCTGGATCAAAAAAGGGGATTGCCCCTTGGATCCATTCACTAGCAGTCCTTTTCACCCCTCCAGGGATGAAAACCAGGAGATCCTGCTGTAGTCAATGTTTTCTGCCACATCTTTTGGCAAACTGGAGAATCACCAGGACTAAGGTGAGAATGCAGGGCCCTCGACTCAGAGCCCTCAGCTGAGCAGTTCTCACTCCTCCAACTTCAAGCTGCTGACTTGCACTGACTCTCATCTCAACGTTCTAAAATCCCTTCTCACAGCTGGCCAAGGCTTATGCTGCTGCGAGAGTTCCAAATGAGCTCATCACTTCCATCTCAGCTGAAGCCAAGTAAAGAGAAGAGTGAGCAAGTGAAAATCCCATTTAACTAGTTAATCACCAGCTGCCTCTTCTAGCACTGATGCTGAAGGGATTCTAGTAACCCCAGGGGACTGGGTAGTTACACATACAATAGTGCAATTAACACCACAACGAACATAACATTGTTCCTAATTCAACGAACACCATCTGTATCAACACCATAGTAAAGAATGATGTCATATATACATCAATACAGTTGACGCCACAGGGAACATAACATTTTTTCTAATTTGAATTGGCATCATCTGTATCAACATGCATCAGAGCACTAGCACACAGACTGGCTGACAACACAGTACTGTAACAGAACACAGCGATAATCTTAACTATATACACTGTACTGGAACTTCAGTGAGTATAACTTCTAATTAACCTCTCCTGGGAAGAGTGAAAGACCAGCAGTAAAACCCTGTAAGGACAAATACTCTGGAAAATTCCACTTCCGACTCATTTGCAATCTAACAGAGCTCCAGGAGTAAATAAACTTGCAACTAAAACAGTGAACACAGGAAAAATTTGGCCTAGCTGCTAAAAGTTCTGAACTAGACTGGAGAAAAGCCTGCTCAAACTGTCCTACAGCAGCCTCTAATCCCACCCACTGATCCAATTGGGTCTCCAGGCTGTAAAACATTTCAATACCTTAGAGTTGTACCTCCATGGGGTTTTCCCTGGCCAGGAAGTTCGTTGTTTATATACTGTGATCTACCATGTGAAAATGTGGAAAAAACACTAAAAATTTTCATTAAAAAAAGAATGCCATTCTGCTAAGAAAATGAGTACCTACTAGACCTCCATTCTGCTTTTGTCCTACATCAATACGTAGACCAGATGTAAACACGACTGCTGTCTTCCGTTGACTACAGTCTCATACTTATAGTTCTGTGTTGCTCTTTCAGCAAATCAGATTGTTTACATTATTCTCACCATGTTACAATGTATATTGCTATACAGTGATGTATTTTATAATAATGTATAGAGTTATATAGTACCGTAGAGCACAGTACAGTAATGTACAATATTGTACAATATTAATAGTAGTTAAAGCAGTGGTACAACAAAATTGGACAAAGAATTTGATCCTACCTTTTTTCACTATAAAAGATTCCAGACATCACCCAGTTTCATCTGCTGGTAAAATGTTGTAGCTCCACCAACATTTAAGTATTTTATTAATGTTTTCATTCATTTTTTCTGAAGGAAAAAAAAGATGGCCCCCACATTTGGCTTTGAAATACCATTGTAGACCTGGTAAGGGTTAAGATCAAGAAAATAACAAAACCTCATGGTGTGCAGTATAGGAAGTACCTAGAAAAGTAAATTTGATAAGTATGCTAATATATTTATTAACTGTAGCTGAAACTAGTTTTTTGGAAAAACATTTTTTGTTGCACTGCTGCTTTAACTGTTTGAGTGCTGAGTATGTTTGAACGTATATACAGTAGATTCTGTATCAATCAATCAATCAATTTTATTTATAAAAGGTGCCTTTCTAAAACCAAGGCGCCTGTACAATAAAATACATAAAATAAAATAAATTATTATAAACAACATATAACATGTATATGTGTGTGTGTGTGTATATATATATATATATATACATATATATATATATATATATATATACTACATATATATATATATATATATATATATATCTCGCAGATTTCTAGGGGTTATGGTAATGTATTATTTGGCTCAATATATGAAACAGAAATGTGACTCTCAAGTGAATAAAATATGAGGCCAAAAGTCGAGCACTTTGCCCTCATAAGACAATGACATTATTGCTGAGTATAGTGATCCAACTACCACATTATCACTACTATGATTCGTATTTAAAGAAATATCTTTGTGCTGTTTTCTGTAATTCCAGTCCTCCTCCTCCCTGTATGGCACTTGTTTACAGTTGCTGCTGTGAGTGCAGACAAAAATGTAATGTACAGTAATTACTGGTCATCACTTTTATACAGACATAACCATGTTGCAATTATCCATTGCAACTGGCCATGTGTAATTGGGAGCTGTCAGTCAAGCATGCTGAAAGACTGTTGCACAGACTCACCGCTATTTTCAGTAACCACAATCACTCAAAACAGTTTTTGCACAAAATGTTAATCTCATGCCATAAAAAATTCAATATGAAGTGGAACAGTTTCTTCTGTCTGTTGGAGACCTTGTCAACAAAACCCCAGTCATGTGATCAGCAAACTCAGTGAGAGCAACAATTATAAAAAAATAAAACATGGGTATGTGGGTGTAATCCAAACTTTATACTTACCTGCTATGTGTGATGCTTTTATAGATCCTCAAGCTTCGCTCTTGGGGTTTAGGTAGCATCCCACACCTCAGGTGTGTATGCACTGCTGGTTACACACACCAACCCATGTATTATTCTCTATGTATTGTTTAGAATAGTATTAGAGTGGTGCAGTCACGCCCGTTATTAGAGGTGAGTAGGCACGCCTGTGTTAAACTCTAATATTTGGACCTAATAACATGCCATTCCCTAGGCAGGACAAGCTGCAATTTGGGGTGTGCATGGTTGGTGCCAGGATCACTGGAGCCTATAAATTTGGTGATGGTCAGTTCCACTGTTTAAAAGTTCTGAAAGGCTTAAAATATGTAAACATATTTTTCTAAGATTTTGTTTTACCATGGACTGCATGAAATGGATGTGAGTTGAAAAATGAAACATTCAGGTGTGCATGAGTTTGGCCTAAGCATGATACTTTGATCAATCAATCAATCAATCGTTATTTAACCAGGTGAGCATCATTGAGAAGAACTCATTTACAAGATGAGCCTGGGCATTCACATATATAAGTACAGGCAACAGTAGATACAATGTTACAACAATTGGGAGTTCAACAACACAGTAATTCAAAAAAAGAAAAGACAAAAAAAAGAAAGTAAATAAACAATAGGTACAGGGCAGGGGATATATACCGTGTTACAACAAATTAGTGTTCATACCATGCAGTAATGCTAGTGTAAACATATAGGATAGTGTATGGGAGCCCATACACAACCACACTATTCTAATACCGAGTGGTTTCCATTGACGATGAGGGACCTCGAGGTGAAGCTCGAGGTCCCTATCATCATGGAAACCACAAGGTATTAGAACAAAGGGTCTGTGAGCAGTCCTATACACTTTTCTATATAGTAAAGGCCCCTAAAAAGAAGTATTCTTATTTTAGTTTTTCCACCCCCTGTGATCAGTCCTTGCCGCCAGACCATCTTCCTCATTTTGCCACTCGCTGAGTCAGCTTGCGCACGCAGCTCATCAACCGCCCCTATCCAATGAATAGTGCTGTCTGGGAGCAGTTGTAATGTGACATGCCTACTAGCAGAGCAGAAAAGTCGTTTCTGGAATTAGTATACTGCCCGTCACTAGTGCAACTAGAACAACTTTTCGTGTGTATGGATTTCCATACACAATCGCGTTCTGCCATACACTATAAAGAAAAGTGCACATATCTTATATGAAAGTAGCATACTGTACGTATTATGGTACAAAACCCTATGTACATTAGCTGCTACAGGAACCTATGCAGCAAGAAAGGGTAAGGAGAAGGGGCAGTAGAAAGAGAAAGGGGGCAAAGCCAGAGGGGGAGGAAGAGTGATACATTTGGGGAGGGCATTACATAGTTTAGGGAATAGGTCAGGGTAAAGCTACAATGTGAAAAGGGGCAGGACACGGAAAACAAATAGGGGAAAGGAGCTTAGACTAGAGATTAGGATAGGTGTAGTAAGAGTGCCATTAACAGAAGCGAGTACAGGTTTCTGAAAAAGAATGTTGGTAAAGGGATTTGAAGAAGTTCAGTTTCACAGGGATTGACAACATTAGAATTTTCTGAACTGTGTTCCAAATGACAGGAAAAGCGTGACTTATTGCAGACTTGCCATATCTGGTTCTCACCTTAGGGATGAATAGCGGGATGTGAGAGAGTTTTCTCAAGGTGTAGTTTCCAACCCTACACGTGGGCAGGCAACTCACAATATAATGCAGGAGCACATTAGTGATTGCTCTGTGGGTCCAGAGCACTGCGTTTTTGTCGTCTGAATATTAGTGAGTTGATGGTGGTTTTACTGAAAAGCATGTAGATTTTAAATTACGAAAATGAAATGCAATTTTTTTGCATGCACAATCAACATTTTTATATTTATTTATAACTGGATTTGTTCAAAAATGGCACATCACTTTTGTCAGCGGACACCCACTTTCACTAGATAAGACTTCAGCTTTCATGAGCCTTAGCGGACATAAAAGTGGGAAAACCCAGAACAAACTTTGGCCATCAAAAACAAGAAAATGTGTTGGAAGCTAAGTCTAAATGTTATGCAGTCGATAGGGTAGAGTGCAAGGCTGATTCTTCAAGTGTTTTTTTCGTTTTTGTTAAAAAAACCAAAATGCTTTTTAAAATAATAATGAAATTAGGCTGAAGTACGTCAGGAAAGGGGGCCCTGCTTTTCTCACTCATGAACATGCCTTCGAGACTCTCGTCCACTTTTGTAAAATACAATCTCACTTTAGTGGCACTGTCTCAAAATAAGAAAAATCTACAAGCCAATTGCAAATCAAGCAACAGATCTGGGGCAGTGACTGTGAGAATCACTAGGCAGCTGCTTCATAAGTGGCCCAGCCGCTCAAGATGCAAGCTACTGGAATGCTGTAGTGAGTATCTTTATGCAGGTGTTTCATGACTGACCACTCACAAAGAGGCATTCTCGGCCTTGAAGCGCTGTGGTTTTTGCTCCAGGTTCATTTCTGCGATCATACCAAACTTTGGTTTGGTTTACTGGTGATGATCTGTATTTAAAAAGTATCCTTAAGCAGCAAAGCAGTGCTGGAGTACTTCCTTGTATGGTTCTGCTTCACAGGTTATGTAGACAGAAAGCACCTGTATTTATCAGTGGGTACGCCATTCCATTTGTTCCTCATGATTGACCTGCAAGGCCACTCACAGAGTATGCTACAGTTATGGCCAAGTGTATGTCTCTATGCAGCTGCCTTGTGAGTAGTTCACAGGGACACACATAAAGCAGATTCCAGGTCTGGAGCTGTGAGCATCACCATGCAGTCTTCATTGTGGAATGTAAAAAAGGCAAAAGCTAAATGTGGCAGTTGTTATATATGTTTTTCAAAAAGTAAAGAAACTAATTGCAAAAAACTAAGTTAATGCATCTGTTAGGACTGACACACAAAGTATACAAAGTAGAGAAATGGAAACTTAGGATTTAACGTTCCTGGAACCCTGGTGAACTGTGGTGTAGTAGTGTTCCTCAGAGTTTGAACAATCATGCAGCGCAGTGTTGGCATAACCCTAATATTGGCACTGTCTTGTCAGACAAAGTAAATGACATAATGATTGCAAAGTGGGTGCCAATTTTAGGGTAAAATCCCTAGGAACATAGAGGGTGCCAATTTTAGGGTAAGGTCCCAAGGAACATAGAGGATGCCAATTTTAGGGTAAAATCCCTAGGAACATAGAGGGTGCCAATTTTAGGGTAAAATCCCTAGGAACATACAGGGTGCCAATTTTAGGGTAAGGTCCCAAGGAACATAGAGGGTGCCAATTTTAGGGTAAAATCCCTAGGAACATAGAGGGTGCCAATTTTAGGATAAGGTCCCAAGGAACATAGAGAGTGCCAATTTTAGGGTAAAATCCCTAGGAACATAGAGGGTACCAATTTTAGGGTAAGGTCCCAAGGAACATAGAGGGTGCCAATTTTAGGGTAAAATCCATAGGAACATAGAGGGTGCCAATTTTAGGGTAAGGTCCCAAGGAACATAGAGGGTGCCAATTTTAGGGTAAAATCCCTAGGAACATAGAGAGTGCCAATTTTAGAGTAAGGTCCCAAGGAACATAGAGGGTGCCAATTTTAGGGTAAAATCCCAAGGAACATAGAGGGTGCCAATTTTAGATTACGGTCCCAAGGAACATAGAGGGTGCCAATTTTAGGGTAAAATCCCTAGGAACATAGAGGGTGCCAATTTTAAGATAAGGTCCCTAGGAACACAGAGGGTGCTGGTTTTAGGGTAATGACCCTAGGAACATAGAGGGTGCTGGTTTTAGGGTAAAGTCCCTAGGAACACAGAGGGTGGAGGTTTTAGGGTAAGGTCCCTAGGAACATAGAGGGTGCTGGTTTTAGGGTGAGGTCCCTAGGAACATAGAGGGTGCTGGTTTTAGGGTAAGGTCCCTAGGAACATAGAGTGTGCTGGTTTTAGGATGAGGTCCCTAGGAACATAGAGGGTGCTGGTTTTAGGGTGAAGTCCCTAGGAACATAGAATGTGCTGGTTTTAGGGTGAGGTCCCTAGGAACATAGAGGGTGCTGGTTTTAGGGTAAGGTCCCTAGGAATATAGAGGGTGCTGGTTTTAGGGTAAGGTCCCTAGGAACATAGAGGGTGCTGGTTTTAGGGTGCAGTCCCTAGGAACATAGAGGGTGTCAATTTTAGGGTAAGGTCCCTAGGATCACAGAGGGTGCTGATTTTAGGATAAGGTTCCTAGGAACACCATACCACCAATTCACCACGGTTCAAGGAACTTTTTGCCCTAATTTTTCATTTCCCTACTTTTTATGCTTTGTGCTTCAACTGTAATAGAAGCATTAACATAGTTTTATGCGATTACATACTATACAATATAATCAAAGCTGTACAATACAATATATAGTGTAACTACAGTGTAGTATCATACAATACATAGTAAGTTATATTATAACATGGGTAGGAAAAAGGCTACTGCTTGATTGGTCCACAGCTATGCATGATGAGACCAGTACCAACAGGAAAAAAACAAGTGCTGCCCACCTGGGCACAGTGCTGGCAGAAATCAATGTGCTAACAGCAACCCTGTGGAATGTTCAGGTTTTTAAGCAAGAGTGCAACGAACTTAGGCAAAACATTTAAATCTATGTTTGTTTCACTATAAAAGATCCCAGGCATTTTCCAGTTTTATTTGGTGGTAACATTTTCTAGTTCTGCTGAACTCTGGGTATGTTATAAATGTTCTAATTAACTTTTTTCTCGGAAAAAAAGGATGACTGATATAGCTGGCTCAGAAATAGCACTGTAGACCTGGCAAGGGTTAGGACTGGGAAAATAAAAAAAAGACATGGTGAACAGCATTGGAGGTACTTAGAAAAGTAGATTTGACAGGTATGCTAATATATTTATTTACTGTAACTAGCTTTTTGGGAAAACATTTTTCATTGCACTACTGCCTTTTTTTCCCTCGGTTGCACCTAGCGCAACCCCAATGTAATGCACCAGGGTGCTAATATTCAAAATAAGGGACTTACATAGCACAAGTCCCTGATGTACCGGGTGCAATGATATTGTATGCAGTGCATCTGAAGGGCGTGCCCATGCATATGTGGCACATCCCGATATTCAGCCCGGGATGTATGGTGCATATGCTGGCACAACCCTGAGATGTGCTGCATATTGGAGCACAAAGTTGAGCCCGAAAAAAATGGCTCAATGCTGGCCATCCACAGGCAGGCTGCTGTACTGCATGGTGCAACACAGCAACCGCCAGCCATGGGTGGCCACCCGCTCACCCAGAACACCATCCATGAGCACCCATACATACCCTGGTGGTCTAGTGGCACTCCCTACCCGTAATCTGATCCCGTATACATGTAGAAACCCAGTCCCTGGTGATCCAGTGGTACCCCCCCCACCCCACCCAGAACCCGATCTCCATCCAAATGTGAAATCCAGTCCCTGGTGGTCAGTGATAACCCCTCCTCACCCATAGCTGTGCTGCCCATACAGTAAACTGTACCAATCCTGGTAGTCTAGTGATCCCACCCCAGCCAATCTGTCATCCCAATCGTCAAGGACAGCACCCCCCTACCTGGTTGTCAGTGGCTCCTCAGCCTCCAGGCCCCACCCACCCAGCACCCCCATCATTGATGGGTAGCTGCAACCTCACCCGCATACCACCCAGTCACCGTCGACATCGCGAGCGCATGAGTTGCAATCCCATTGGCTCACCGAGGACCAAATGGCTTGCATGATTCTGTACATGTCATTACAAATATGTGAATGAATGACACTTCACTCACATATCTGTGTGTGATATGTACAGTATGTACTGCAAGCCCATTGGTCCACAGTGTGGGCCAATGGGATTACAGCTTATACTGTACGATGTCATTCGGTGGGTGGCCAGGTGGTATGTGGGTGGGTTGCAGCTGCCCGCCGATGATGGGGGGGTGCTGGGTAGGCAGGGGTCCTGTGAAGGTGGGGGGGCCACTGGACCACCAGGTAGAGGTACTATCTTGGACGATCGACGATCGGGGATACGGTTGGGGTGGGGGACCACTAGACTACCAGGGATTGGTACAGTTTAGTGTACAGGTGGCATGGCTATGGGCAGGGAGGGGGTGTCACTAGGCCACCAGGGAATGGGAGTTTACATTTCTACAGTGATCGGGGTTTTGGGCCGGGGGGTTACCACTGGTTCACCAGTGAATGGACCTATTAATTTCTATGGTGCTCAGAGTTACGGGCGGAGGGGGTGCCACTAGACTGCCAGGAATGATCTGATGTTGTGTTTTACAGCGATCACCGCTTCGGGGCGGGGGGTGACCCAGGACCCCCTCTTTCCGCACCACATGCTGTGCAGGGCACCAGGCGCATTTCACCAGCCTGCCCTGTGCAACACATGCAAATGGGGCCATAATGACATGCTGATGGCCCCATTTGCGCCTTGTGTACATTATGGCCCCATTTTGCATGTCCAGGTCTGAATATCTGGGACTTGCACACAGCACAGCTACAGTTGTGCTGGAGCACTCTCGGTTCTACCTGTCTGGGGGATGCACCGGCACATTGTATATGCGCCTGGCACATTCTGTAACATTTTCACAGGTGATGCGCCATGGTGCATCTCCTTTGAATATCTCCCTTACTTGCTGCGGTGCACCTTGGTTGTGCTGAGCCACCACCTGCGCTGTTGCCAGGTGCATTCTGAATATCGCGGCCCTAAGAGTAAACCTGCTAGCTCCCGCTGGGGATTCCCAATGATGGAGAAACTATTTTACAATAAATCTAAACATATAGATGTTTTACTGTTGTAAATAGTATAATTGTTTCATTTACCTAGTTACCCATTTTAAAAGTGCAATGAAACACTCCAGGGCATTGTTAGTTGCACTATAACGACACTTCCAGGGGTGAAAGGTGAGAGGGCTGCAGCCTCGTGCCTTACTATGCCCTTGAGGCACGCAGTCATGCCACAACTACCAACACCCTGCCGTGCGTTATTGCATACATAATGTGTGGACACTTTAAAACGCATATATAATATTAGATTCAAGGCTATTTCAGCGTTGTGAGATTTAACAGGCAAAATGCCAACTAATTAGATAAGGAGAGATTTAACCTAGAATAAGTTGATCCAATTCTAGCAAGAGTGCTTGGGGTGGTTTTATTTATTTAGTTTGTTATTTGAAAATATTTACCGGGTAAATATGCAGTGATAAGCAATAATTGTGTTTACTGATGTAACTTGGGGGGAGAAGTGCAAAAGTGGTCAAGAAAGTAAATCTGCAGGCGGGCATTCAGGAAGCTGTTAATAACAAATAAAGAAGGCAATAAATATGCAAAACCCATGTCACACTGAGTATTGTAAACTGAAGGGGCCATTAAATCCCCAATCAGTAAAATACATTTGAATTTTAGATGCCAGCGTATGAAGGACTTCTTTCTGGCGCTTAAGATTATAAGGCCATAAAAGCCAGTGGCGGTCCTTCTGTAGAGGATGCATTGCAGAGTTCACAAGGGGACTCTAATGGATCTGAAGCCTCCCTCATTTACTTTATTAATGTGAACTGCTGTCTTTGCTGTGATGCTCTGGCAATGTTGAACTTAAAGGAGAACTACTGGCTCACTGGCCCAAGAAAGTGCTGAATGCATTGAAGATAGTAACAGGATCGCCTGTGGAGGTTGTATCGTCAGATAATACTGTATATTTCCAAATGAAGCCCTTGCAAAGACCACAGCTGAAGATCTAGCAGGCAAATGTTTCTTACTGTTCCTGTACCCACCCCCAGATTGCGCGGTATGAGAGAGGTAACACCACACTATGATGACATGCAATTGCCCCTTCTATTACAGTGCCCTATTTACAGAGATGTTACATGCCCTATATATTCTATTATCTGCTGTTTTTGCCAAGACTAACCCTAAATGCCACAGTCTTTATAAACATAAACATGGCATCCTTTGGTATTCGACCCCAACCCCTTTTGGGTTAGGTAATGGCTCCCCTTTCCTCCCTAGTCTTTTGGAATTATATCTGCCCCTTGGGTGAGATAATGATTACTCCTCTCCCTCCCAATCCTCTGATATTAGATCTCCTTGGGTGAGATAATGATTACTCCTCTCCCTCCCAATCCTTTGATATTAGATCTCCTTGGGTCAGATAATGATTACTCCTCTCCCTCCCAATCCTCTGATATTAGATCTCCTTGGGTCAGATAATGATTACTCCTCTCCCTCCCAATCCTCTGATATTAGATCTCCTTGGGTCAGATAATGATTACTCCTCTCCCTCCCAATCCTTTGATATTAGACCTCCTTGGGTCAGATAATGATTACTCCTCTCCCTCCCAATCCTTTGATATTAGACCTCCTTGGGTCAGATAATGATTACTCCTCTCCCTCCCAATCCTTTGATATTAGATCTCCTTGGGTCAGATAATGATTACTCCTCTCCCTCCCAATCCTCTGATATTAGATCTCCTTGGGTCAGATAATGATTACTCCTCTCCCTCCCAATCCTCTGATATTAGATCTCCTTGGGTCAGATAATGATTACTCCTCTCCCTCCCAATCCTCTGATATTGGATCTCCTTGGGTCAGATAATGATTACTCCTCTCCCTCCCAATCCTTTGATATTAGACCTCCTTGGGTCAGATAATGATTACTCCTCTCCCTCCCAATCCTCTGATATTAGATCTCCTTGGGTCAGATAATGATTACTCCTCTCCCTCCCAATCCTCTGATATTGGATCTCCTTGGGTCAGATAATGATTACTCCTCTCCTCCCAATCCTTTGATATTAGACCTCCTTGGGTCAGATAATGATTACTCCTCTCCCTCCCAATCCTCTGATATTAGATCTCCTTGGGTCAGATAATGATTACTCCTCTCCCTCCCAATCCTCTGATAGTAGATCTCCTTGGGTCAGATAAGGACTCCACTGCCATGATATGATGATGCATGTAGAGCTAACCTTCCCAGCACCAAAGTGGTTTCAATTGTGACTCAAATGGAAATGTGTGGTAATCTAATCATGCCATCAGCCCACGCTGCTGCTTTCCCTGTGCTGTTCTTCTGTGAGCCATCTAAGCTTGCCCTTTCATAAAGGACTTCTTATTTTGTCTCGGCCAAATTTCTTTTGCAACTGGCCATCTTATGTGATGTATATACTGAGCAATGTATAGATATCCCTGCATTTACAACACATTTGTAACCTGCATTGTGCGCTGTATTTTGTTTGTATCGCTCTTCCTGGGTCACCCCTGAGAAAGGGCCAGTAATGTCCCAGCGGGCCCACCCGGTTACCAAAATTTTATAAATAACTAAATAAACTCCCAGCCTGTGGATACAAACAGTGGGAAGGGTACTGAAATGTATTGAGATACTGCACCACCACATAATTAACTTTACGTCAGAACAAATGATACGCGTGGGTGTGTGTGCATTGTTTGACGTAACCTGGAAACCATTTTTCTGAATGAAGCAGTATTCCCATATGGGCAACATGAGAAATGCATGGATTGAAGCATAATAAAGGTTAAAAAAAAGGTTAAAAGAGAATTGCCATTACCCAGCTTAATGTACTGAATGTTAGCTCTTGCAACATCCAGGGGAGGATCTGAAGCACTAAGATGTGTCATTGTCTAACTACAGAACAGGTATAGCGAAACCAGTGCAGAGTTCATCTTCATAAAACTAAAATTAGGCAGTACAGTTGGCAATTAAGACTAGGCAATGCACCTGGCAATCAAAAGTAGGCAATACAAGTTCTAAAATCGAGCTGGTCTCTCCAACATTAATGATTAATGTCGATCACTATAATAGTAACAATAAATTCCTATCTTTCTAACATTTACGATAAATGCTTAACACGCTAATGTTAACAATAAATTCCTGTTAATCTAACATTTATGATAAATGCCTACCACTCTAACATTTAGGGCCACCCTTGGAACCCATTGAAAAATAGGAAAGGGACTAGATCTTGCATCTATCGGCCTAGTAAACAGAAAGCTACTGCTAGTGGCTGTGGGCAATTATCAGCCCTCAGAATGGCTTTTGTGAGGGATCAGACCCACCCTGGGACTCTAGCCCCAATAGTCAATTGGTTAGGCATGGGATACCTTTGCTAGCTCACCCCAGCACTAGCACAGGGCACCTTAAGTACTGGTACCCATTACACCACACCACCTCCCCAGGGCTCCCTCCCTGTGTGCCATGCCTCCCCCACCAGGGACTGGCTGCTGCTAGTTTTATAAAAGGATACAAGTGTTTGTAGATGTGGTACACTGCTAGTCAATCTGCTAGTCAAGTCTCCTTGGCTCTTCATCACTAGCCAACCTACCAGCTGAGTTTTCTTTCTCCAAGGGTGCTTGGAGGCAGGTCTCCATTTCTCTGTTGGTCAATCCACCAGTTGATTCTGCCCAGGGCACACCTCTGCTAGGTTAGTGCCGCCACCACTGACTGATCTGTCAGCCAAGTCTGCTGGGCTTCAGTTTGGGGGGGGGGGGCCTGTTGGTAGGCCACACCACCTTCTGCTGTTAGCCAACCTGCTAGATGAGTTTGCTGAGGGTCCCTTGTGACAGGCTACATCCCTTCTACCTCTAGCTGACTTGCTAGTCAATACTAGGGACACCTGCAAGGCTCTAGAGAAGGCCACCTAACATCGCCAGCATGCTCTACTGCATGCTGGAGTCAACTGCCTTGCCTGGCGAAACAGCCCTTGATCTTTTAAAAGGGCTGCCAGACAGGCAGGGCTCTTCGATTACAGCACCCTCCCAGCTGCCTCTGCAGATCCCTCGAAAGCCTCTCCCGAGGGCTTCTCTTCCAGACACTCCTCTTCTGATCCTCCTGTGAATTTCTGCAAACTAACCTTGAACCCTATTGGCATCCTTCTTTTATGCTTCTGGGGGGAGGTGGCTACCCTGGGGGCTCCCTCACTAACTGGGGAAGGTGGTGATGCTGACTGGCTATCTAAATCAAGGACTTGACTGCACAACCAATCAGTGTTGAGAGCTGCTACTCAGCCCTCGTGCCTCCTCCCCAGCACAAGTGCACTAACAGCAGTTAGATTTCAAATCCTGGCATCAAGTGCCTTTAATGTGCCACCGTGGAGGATGCTGGATCAGGTCTCCCAGAGCAAGCACTTTCACCATCAGAAGAGAGAGATTCTCCTGGAATCAGGGGATCGGGGAAGGTAGGGGCTGTCCTTCCCAACCTACCCAACACCCCCTTCCCGACACATTTAAATAAAATTCAGTGACCAGTGCTAAAGTGGCTGACAGGACACCCACCCCAGCCCAATGCGGCCACGACCCCAGCTGCTACACTACTTTATATGATTAAAATAATTAATGTAAATGTATCACAAAGATCAATCAATGAAACAACCAAGATTTGGAGGCAGTATAGTGAAATGATTAAGGCTCTGAGCTGCAAACCTGGAGACCTGGGTTTGAATCCCAAAGTCCCCACTTGCATACTCTGTGACCCTGATCAAGTCACTTAACTTCCTTGTGCTCCCAGATTGCACCTGTAAACAAGGTATCAGCTTAGTGTGTTTCTCCTGGTTAAAAAAATAAAAAATAAAAAGATTTATCAATTTAGCATGCTTGGGTATTGAACCCAGTGCCTGCATGCCGAGTACTATCTACCTAAATGCTGTGCATACACTACCAGAATAGTTGCTATAGAGCACACCAGAATAAGAATGAGCCAATGCTAAATTAGTGTTTGGCAAATGTGCCAAAATTCTACAGTTTGACCTTCAGTTTGGCCCATCTGAACTTTTGGGCCACTTCAGATCACTTTGACCTGCAGCCAAATAATTTAAAAAATAACACTCTAGCCCTTCCAAGGGGGCTAGGACTAGTCCTATGGTCACTTCGTTCCCCACTCACTCACATTCCACCCTCCTACCCTTTCCCAGATATTTCTTCTATAGAACAAAAATTCTGACTCCTGTCACTGACTGAAGGACCAGGGGATACTGGAAATGGTTGGGATTGACTGAAAAGGGCAAAGGGGGGTGGAGGGAGTGCCTCTTTCCCCAGTTGTTAGCCTGTTAGACTCTTAAACCAAGTATTGGAAGTGTCTTTGACTGAAGCATTGAAGTGAACTGAAGGCAGGGGGTCCAAATCGTAGCCAAACCAAAGCCAAAGGAAGGTGCCCCACCATGTTCAATCCTGGTGAAATTCTCCAGATATCCTGTTAAGAAAATGATACTGAGAAAGGCTTGGGGGGAAAAAGGACCTCAACCTCAATGCAAAACGAGTTTTTGCTGACCAAGACTACCCCAACGCACCATGCAAGGAAGGAATAAAGCAAGTTCTGGTGGTAATTAAGCAGCTCCAGGAGAAAAAATATCAGGGCCCAACTTCAGTATCCAGCAAAGCTGTTAATTCAGTGGGCGGAGGGCCCTATGTTGTATGAATCATTGCTGCACACAGTCAAGTGACTCCAGAAGCTGGGAATCACCCTGCCTGATCTATAGTAAGAGTACTTCAAGAACTTGATTTGCAGCTGGCATGGGCTCCAGTAAGCAGAGTAAGTACACAGGGGAAAAGGCAGCGTGGGGATTTAACAGAGACACTGCACAGATATGTACTGAAACTTCATAAAGGATTGAAGGAGAGACAGCAGCCATAAGAACTTTGTCTGGCAAGTACTGCTTTTATTTCTTATTTTTTCCAATTTGAAAGGCTCCCCCTCCCATTAGCGCACACCTCCCAATGGACTCCTCATTAATTTAAGTCTCCCTAACCAGAGGAGGATTAAATAATTCAGATTTAGTCATGGCCCCACTGAGCACACCTTACGGCAAACCACGAATGCTTTAGACTATATGTATAGACGCTGTTTGAGCCAACAAACCATCTTGAGGATCCTTGTTTTTAACCTGATGGTGGTGGAATGATGACTGCTTTCTCAAACCCTAAAGTTGCACCAGATGCAGCTATGTAGACCAGGTCCCCAGGTAGCAGATAATTTTTTGAGCCTGGATACACCAGGTCAGGATGAGGGGCAGTTGAAGCTGGATTTATGGTTAAAGGTGGGCTAAGAAACTCCTCATTCAAAATGGCGCTGCAGTTTTCTTGAACACGTGACAGATATTCTTGTGCACCATTTGGCTTTGTATTTGTTCCAACCTGTAAGAAGGTGGCAGACTGGGAACTGTATGGTGGCACGTTTCAACACATCGCTGTGACTGCTGAAGGGACCTTCTCTTTTCTGAGCAACTGAACACTGACAAATCATGAAGGAGATGTAGGGAGACCTGTAACAAGACAGTGCTGAGGGGATATTACAGTAAAGGGTCAAAAGGTACAGATTGCTGGTCTGAGAGGAGGCACCCCACCTTTCTTCTGAGCAGGGCTGCATGGCTAACATTTGTAACATGAGTGACTGGGTCTGAGGCCTGTGGTCAGGCAATATTTTAGACACTCTAGATGTGGTTTATTAAGGTAGGGGAGGGGGACAATACTATGGGGCCTCTGGTTATCGGGGCTGAAGATTTTATATAAGAAAGTCATACAGAGATGAGAGACTGCACTGTGTTCAGTGGGAAGGGTCGAGGGTACTCAGTTTTCATTTTTTAATATTGATTTTGTGTGGGGGTGTTAACTGCTTTTGGGGGGACAGTTCCAACTATTTGTTTGATACAGCTGATGGAAATAATAACTGATCAACACTAACATACTATGACACCAGAGGTATTTCTGAGGAGGTGTAATTGGATCAACGTACTCGCATATTGCCTCACATATTCCTTGGACTGTGCACCCCTGACGACAGTGTGTTTTATGCACTGCCTGGCTGCCAGGTGTGATAGGCACTGCAGATGAGTGCCCTAGCTCTAGGGTGGAGGGACAGTCCCTCCAAGCTTGCAACTTACTCAAGCTGCTTACGGTTGGATGCAAACACTCACTTTTTACCTTAGTTTAATGTTTGCTAATTGCTGTGTTCCATTTTTTCGTACTTCCATGCATGTTTGCTTAATTGTTTCTACGAATTGTTATTGTTCATGGTTGTTTGTTTTAGGTTCTTGGGTCATGGGGCGTCAGTCAAGGAACATATCTGGGCTGATGGGTAATGTAGCAAGGGTGACTTGGTACACAGAGTAATCAGGAATAGACCGGGGGGCAGTTGGACAAGGGGTCCCAATGTTAAGGTAAGCGGCTGGAACACTATGCAGATGTCCTACCGGAGACATGGGGTCACTTAAGGTTGCATTCTTTAACGTGAAGGGAATTCATTCCATGATTAAGAGAGCTAATATCTTGTGAGACCTTGCCAGGATCAACTGTGACATAAGGTTCCTCCAAGAAACTCATCTATCACAAATAGAGCACAGTAAGCTCCATAGGAGTTGGGTAGGAGATGTGGTGGCCTCATCACACTGACCTGCGAAAAAGCAGGAGTGGCTATTTTGGCAAGAAGAGGCCTTCCTTTTGAGGAAACATATACATTTTCTGACAAGGAGGGTAGGGTAGCTACCTTTTCAGGAATATTGGCAGGCAAACCAACATATTTTGTCAATGTTTACAGCCTGACCCTGCCTGCCACTAATTTTTTGCAGCAGGTATTTGGTAAGGTAGCTAGTCTTCCAGAATGCAGGTCATACTTGGAGGTGATTGGAACTGTGTTGAGGATCCAGTGCTCAACACGTCTGAGGGTGTGCAGGTACCACAAAGCAGGATCAAAACGGTTTAGAGCCCTGAGGGAGGAGGTAGGACTTATGGATACATGGAGGGACCAGAATCCCACAGGAAGGAATTATACATTCTATTCTCATGAGCAAGGCAGTTATTCCCGTATAGACCAATATACACTCAGAATGTTTGAGGCTACACAGTCAAAGAGGTGGCAGTCTACCCAATGTATCTCTCAAACTATGCCAAAATTTGCATTACCCTAGACTTGGGACTGTCTGATGGGAAGTCATTGTGGAGACTTAATGCCGGACTCCTACACAATGAGGTTTATGTAAATAAGACAAAAGAAGTCATTAAAAATTATATTCAAGAGAAAATAGGGAAGGCTTCTATGCAGACGTTTCTCTGGGATGGTCTAAAAGCAGTTTTGAGAGGTGAAGTCATCTCCTATGCTAGCTATAAAAAAAGCCTACTTGGAAGGTGCAGAGAAAGTTGGAAGTTAAAATTAAAGATCTTAAGGCTAAACACAAAAGAAATGGGGACCCAGTGTACAGTATCTAGAAACCTTGAAAAAATAGAAGTCAGAGTTAGAGGAGCTGTTATACACGAAAACAGAGAATAAGCGAAGACCTACCTCACAAAAATATTATGAGGCAGGTAATAGGGCTGGGCTTCTCCTAGCTTATAGATTCCAAAAAAAAAAATGGCAGACAGATACATACTGAAAATTCAAAGGGAATCGGGGATCCAAAAATAGAGACACAATCTGGTAAGGTAGCTGAAGTCTTCAAAAATTTTTATGCAGACCTGTATAGACAGGAAGGTAGCACAAGCACAGTAAACAAAATAACTGAGTTCCTTGATTGAGTCACCCTGCCATAATTAACACTAGAGCAAGCTCGGGACATGGAAAAACCCTTTCCCCATGTGGAGGTAGAGGACATGATCAAAGATTTGAATCATAACAAGTTTCCTGGCCCGAATGGTTTTATTGCCGAATTCTATAAAGTGTTTAAGACAGAACTGGCCCCCAATACTGGTCCAGTTATGCAATGAGCGTCATGTGCTGGATGAAATCCTGTACAGCTGGGGTGGTGCCCTGATTACACTGCTTCCCAAGCCAGGCAAGGATGTACAGTATCCAGATGTGGAGGGTTTCAGCAAATTTCATTATTAAACCAGGATGCCAAGATCTTTGCCAAGGTCATTGCCAACAGTCTTCAGCGAGTGATACCACAACTGGTCAACCCAGACCAATCAGGTTTTGTCCTGGGTAGACATCTTCATGATAATATCAGGTGGTTACTCACAACCATGGTACATGCCTACCACTAGCTCCATCATCTCTCCGTATGCACTCCTCTCCTCAGCCTACTCAACATTAGGCTTGTTATATCCCTACAACCCTCTCACCAACAATGCTAATCTCTTTGACAAAGGCTAGTGTCCCTGGCACCTGTCCTGCTCTGCCCCCCAAGTTTACCCCTCCCTGCCCCCTCTGGACTAGAGTACCGAGTGTAAGCACCTTTGAACCCCACTCTAATTGTAAATTAGAGTGTAAATTATCCCGCTTGATCTGAAGATTACTATGATGTTCCTTTATGACTATGTAATATGTTGTTTGTCTCTATGTTCTTCTTCTGACCTTGTAGCCTGCTTGTATGCTTCGTTTTTTGTCTGTCTGATGATTGTATATTGTTCGGCTGATATGGAGCCTTTGTAAAGGAGTCTCTGACTCAAAGGTTTGCAATTCTGATATGATAAATAAATAAATAAAATGCCCACAGCAACCCACTGGGGAAACAGAGGGTTGTGGTGGCGCTAGACATGGAGAAGGTATTTGATTGCCTCAGTTGGGCCTTCCTAGACATCACCTTGCACAGGTCTCATTTTGGAGACACATTCTGGTCTTGGACTAAAGCGCTATATGTGAACCCCACAGTGCAGGTTCAGCTTCATGGCACCATCTCCCACCCTTTCCAGATCCAAATGGGCACATGAAAGAGTTTCCTCCTCTCACACCTACTGTTTGCCCTTAGTGTGGAACTGCTGGCATAGACACACAATCAGTGTCAGTGGCTCAGTAGGTTGTGCACTCACCTCTGAGGCCAGAAGATCAGAAGGCTGTGGGTTCTATCCCTACACCAGGCACTTGGGTTAAATCCCAGTACTGACACTGTAGTGCAGCATGAGGGGGGTGCTGCACTCCTGAGGTGCCGTCTTTCAGACGAGATGTTAAACCAAGGTCCCATCTGCTTGTTTTGGTGGTAGTTCAGGTGGATGTTAAAAATCCCATGGCACTTCTCGAAAAGAGTAAGGGAATTTCTCCGGTGTCCCGGCCAAATTTCCCCCATTCACTAAAAATACTACCAACAGCTTAATTTGGTTCAATGTCAGTTGGCATCCATCTGTAGCCCCCTTCCCTGGGATGAGGTTGAAAATAGGCAGAATTGTCTAGTTCTCCTTTACCGGTCAACAAAAACGAAATAAAAATAAATAAATTTAGAGCTAGTGTGGCTATAGAGGGCATTTGTGCAGGTGAGGTAGAAAACCACATATCTGTATATGCAGATGACACCCTTCTTTACTTTCAGAACCTAATAGAGACACTGCCCAAGGCTAGGACCATAGACGCCGGGTTGTATGGGCCCGTGGGGTATAAGCCCCAGCAATATTTTGTGACTTTGGCTGAGCCCCAGCAATATTTTTGTGCACTTTTTTTGGTTTTCGTTTTGTTTCCCACTGGTGAAGGTGACTGCACACCACTGCGTGACCCCCTCCCATTTTTTAATTAGGCTTGCAAAGCAATTTTGTTTTGTTTCAAGCTGGCATCATTATTTAACATTGGCGCTTTCTCGCCTCACCCCCTGCCCCGGAAAATCATTGGTGATTCAGTGGCATTTTTCAAGTTGTCACACTTTGATTGGCCAGGGGGAGGGCTTATTTTTTGGGTGCGATAGTATCCAATACTCATGCGTGCGTCAGGAGTTGAGGTGATTTTGTTGTGCTGGGAGGTGAGCGAGTTAGCAACGGTTGCATGTGGCAGCAGCGGGGAGAGTAGAGTGCACGGACGAGAGAAGAAGAAGAAGAGCCAGAGAGGGAGGTGGTAGTCGTGGTCCAGGCCCAGCCAGGAGAGGGGAGCCAGTCCGGAGAGAGGAGGCAGCCTAGCCAAGCCAGGGAAGGGGAAGAACAAGGAAGCAGCTGGCAGGCCTAGGTGCAACACACCAGCAGCCAGCCCAGGCAGAGCCAGTGAGCCACCCAGCCAAAGACCGGTGCATGCAGTGGGAGTCAGGAGTCAGCCAGGAGTGACTCTGGGACACCAGCAGGCTCAGCCAGTGCCGGAGAGGACAGGAATCAAGTCTCGACTTGTAATTGTTGAGTGAGGAGGGAGATGAAGGGCCTGAAGCCGGGCAGGGAGTGGGAGTCGGGACCAGTAGACGTGATGCCAGTGTGCGGTCATCGTCGAGCAGCCAGGCCAGCAGCAACAAATGAGAGAGGACCGGGTCACCGGGTGGGGTCCTTCAGTCTGGGTGGCAGGTGCAGCAGCTGTGCACAGGGCAACAGAGATCAGAGCAGCAAAAGCAACAGCCGAGCCAGCCAACAAAGCCCAGGCAGCAGGCCATCAAGTGAGCCCAGCAGCAGCACATCAGAGGGATGGAGGCAAGTCAGGAGTATTAGCCAGCAGGCCACCAGTGCAACAGCTGGCAGCACCAGGTGGTAATGTACCCCCCCCCAGTTAAGGCCCAGATAGCACAGCAAACCAGGTAAGGTGTGGTGGGGATGGGAGGGTCAGATGCTGAGTCCAGCAGGTGACTGAGGAAAAGTGGTGGTCTGTCTCTGCAGCAGCCATTAGTCTGTGACTAGTAGTACTGACTGCTCTCTGATGGGGCTATGTGGGGGAGGGTGAACTGTGTCTCTGACTCTGGCAGCTCTGTAGTGTCTGATGCATGGGGGGAACAGCCTGGCCGGCCCTGGCAAGCTTCGGGCAGAAACCGAGAACTAGCCTACTGGCTAGCTTGCTAACTTGCTTGCTGTCTTGCTAAAGCCTTCAGCAAGTCAGTTAGCAAGCTAGCCAGTAGGCTAGGTCTCTGTTCTCATCCTAAAGGCCCTGTTATGGGGGTAAGCACTGCAGTAAGCAAGACAGGTAATAAGGTGTCTGTGGTGGCCTGTGGGGATGGGTGGGATGCTGAGTCCAGTGACGACTGATAAAGTGGGCCTGGTGGTCTGTCTCTGCAGCAGTGTGTGACTACTCTTACAGGCATGGGGGTGAACTCTGTCTCTGGCAGCTCTGCAGACAGTCACTGCAGTTTCTGAAGCATGGGGGGGACTGCCTGGGCTCTGGGAAACTTCAGGATGGGAACCGAGGGCTAACCTGTCTAGCTTGCTAACTTGCTTGCTGTCTTGCTAAAGCCTTCAGCAAGTCAGTTAGCAAGCTAGCCAGTAGGTTAGGTCTCTGTTTCCATCCTAAAGGCCCTGCCATGGAGGTAAGCAGCAACACATGTACTACAAGTACTTCGTTTCTGAAATATGAGCATCCTTTACCGTTCCTGCCAGTGCAATCATAGCTATAAACAGATCTTTGTTTTGCATCTGCCTGATCTCATATTCAGCTAACAAATTATTGCCACTATCATAATTGAAGGTATTGTGTATCACCAGTGTTGGGTAAGTTACTTTTAAAAAGTAATCAGTTACAGCTACTAGTTACTTTCAAATTAATGTAATCAGTTACAGTTACTTATTACTTTTATATAAAAAGTAATCAGTAACTAATTGTAATGCATATTACTTTATATTACTTTTGATAACATGGTTGTATTTACTCACTGAACATAGCTATGACTCATAAAACCCCAAGAAGTATATAAAAGAAATAAAACTGATTCTAAAGACAATGAATATGTTAATTTATAATACAGTGTCCATCTAACATTGCCAGCCACAACAATCCCTTTACATTTCCATAAATAAGAGCTCTATTAAAAAACACTAAAACACACACCCTGCATCTAGTGCTGCCTTCCGCAATCTTTTACCCCCCACAGCTGAATCCTGGCTTTGCCAGCCATTGCTGTGCCTGACCGTTTTCATTTCCATAACACCCACACTCACCCTCCAATACTCACACTCCCTGCATCTAATACCAGTGACTTGGTGATCCTTCCCATACAGCTGTACATCCTGACAATGCCAGCCACCACTACCCCTTTACATCCCACCGTTACCCCACTGCCACACACACCCTGCTGCATCTTCTGCAGTTTACGATCTTTCCCACATCTAGCCTGTATTCTCTTCCTGACTATGCAAGAGCCACAACCACCCCTTTAAATTTCTATAATAAAATCCCACCCTCACATAGCTCCCCCCCCACACACACACACACATATGCACGCACCCTGCAGATCTACTGCCCTTCCCTGCCTTGGTGATCTTTTCTCATTTTCCCACAGCAGCCTGAATCCTAACTTTTCCATTGCCAGCCACAGATCCACCCCACATCACATACAATAAATTCCACCAGTACACACCTGCTTACCCCAACAAAATGTAAACTCTTTCCCACAGCTGAATCTTGACTTGCCACTGCCACTGAGACACCGGTATAATTATAACCAAGTCTGCCATGACCACTATGCCACTGCCAGTATGCCACAACTGAAGTCAGACAGTCTCACTTACAACAATCAGATTATTACAAAACACTTGTTGCACTCCTGTACATACCCCTTTGATGAGGATTTACTTTGAGATGGGACTGGTGATGGTGATCGACATCACAGGTGGGTGGATGGACAATCAAGTGACCTGCTGTGGCAGCTTGGCACATGTAGGGTTGATGGAAACGGGCCCTGAGCCCTGCCTGCAGATGGACTACTTGCCTTTATCCCTACAACAGCTATGCAGGCCCTGATTCCCTCAAGGTTCACAATGGTAACCATAGAAGGCCACGACTGACGACATGCAGGGATGTAGCAAGCTATCTATAAATTGCACATTAACTGTCCAATCTACTATCCCCCTCAAACAAATTTCATCAATTCCTATATTGATTCTTAGCTGTATGGAGCACAAGCAGTATAATTTGTATAGTCAAATGTTGCAAAAATGATATATTTTAATAATAAACTGACAAATAAAATGATGTTT
The DNA here is from genome assembly GCA_016271365.2 of Neoceratodus forsteri. Classification (NCBI taxonomy): domain Eukaryota; kingdom Metazoa; phylum Chordata; order Ceratodontiformes; family Ceratodontidae; genus Neoceratodus; species Neoceratodus forsteri. The sequence continues at coordinate 14,440,350 of JADMNL010000027.1, forward strand.
TCTGACTTTATTTCCACAGCACATGTTACAGATATAGAACCAAATGGTAGTATTAAATGCATGCTGAAAATGTAGTTATAATCAATGTTTAAACCATAGGTCTTCTTCAAGAATTATCTAAAAGAGAAAAAAACAGTAAGGGAAATAAGAGACATATTTATGAGGAAAGAAAACAGAGAGGCTGTAGGAGAAATACAGAATAATAATTGGGTGGTGTTTTAAACAAGATTTTACGCACACCCAAGGTGCTGGATGCCACATAAATTCCGAAAGCGAAGCTGGAGGGGTTTATTTAAGCATCCAACATCAAGGATATGAGTGAAATCTTGAGTTAAACACACCACGCCATGTTTTATTTTATATAATTGCTGGGGAGCATTTTTTCAACTCAGTAATTATATAAAATAAAGCCACATCCCCTTGCTGCCGTTATCCCAGGGTTTCAGCGCAGTCCGCTATCTGAGCTTTGCTGCTGAAACATTTTTTCCCCCTATTTTCATTGTTCTGTTACAGCTTAAACATAATAGTAGACATAGGCCAGTTAGTTCCTTTTTTTCAGTTAACTTACCATAGAGTGCCAGTTGCAGTGAAGTCTGCAGGCATGCGGTGCTACAGAAAGGCAGAGGGAGAGAACAGTTATGGCTGGCACGTGGGCTGACCAAGAAAAAGCCAGCATGTGTTCACCGTTATAACTCATGGGTTGTATTGGGAAATTATAACCCAGTTTCCTTTAGGGAAAAAATGCTCCCCAGTTATTATAAAGTGATAATAGTTAAGGTAAGAATAGGATCTGGAAAATGAAAAGATGAAGGTAGGTATGAAAAGGCAGAGTACAAGTGAATGGGCTGAGGAGTCCTTAAGTGGGGACTAAGTCACAGGACCTAGTAAAAAGGCTGAAAGGTGAAAGCTATGTGTGCACACTCATTTTCATTTTCTACAGATGAAAGAAATGCTCAAATTGGAGGGTCCAGTGATTTACACCAGATATGTGACAATTCGTACAAAGACACCCAGCGCAATGACACCTTACCAGATCCATTTAGCATAACAATATTTTCTGTAATGAGACAACCAGCAAAAACAACCCCAACACCCAATGACAGTGAGACTGTACCCACGTAGAAAGCAGTGATGCGATCAATGAGGCTACCTTGTAGTCATAGCTATCGTGTTAGAGCAAAGATCTTGTAGGGCAAACCAATATTAGGTCAGAATTCCTAGGCTTAATGGTACAAGGCTGCATGTCTTTGCTCCAGTTGCTGTGCCATAGATTAACACCACCCTGTACCTCTGGCAGCTCATAATACTCAGATACTGTGACTACTCAAACCTGAATATCAACAAGCCTACAAAAAATGCCACCTCACAGCCATGAAATGTTGCCTAAACTTTCTATTGTGAAAAAAGGCAAAAAAATGGTAGCCAACTTGCATTCAATGTGCAAGGTGAAAATGCTGAGTGCTCATGCAATGCTTGTCAGAAGGCAATTGTTTTTAGCCTGAGGTTGTAATAAATCGAGTACGCAGTTACTTGAGCAGACTTTGTTTACACTGAAATCTGAAAATCGAAAGACACCTGCACAACCTCAGGATTTCTGTGATGTCATAAACCTCTTGAACTTCACTCTTGAGGTTCATGAAGCCACAGGAACCCCTTGATGGATTACAGCAACATAACAGATGGATGCCCATCTGTTATTCTATTTATATTATAGTAACTAGTTACTTTTAGGGAAACGTAATGTCATTACAGTTACTTATTACTTTATTTTAAAGGTAATCAATTACTATTACTAGTTACCTAGAAAAGTAATCAAAATACAGTAACTGGTTACAAGTAATTAGTTATTAACCAACATTGCGTATCACTGCCTTGAAAGTACCAGAGGGGAAAAGAAAAAGTGCTTATTAAGAATAAGGAATGAAGAATATTTTTTTCCAGGTGTCAGCCTCATGGGGCATGAAACAAACTGCAAAATTCTAACTAAAGGTCATGGGCTAATGTGTTAGATGTGAAATATGTATCTCCTGACAAGCGAATACCCAATTTGTGAATTGGGATTCAGGTTTTTTTGCCCACCATGAATCGAAATCGAGTCTTTCCCACGTTTCAGATCGTGACCAAAATTTTGGGAATCCACTTAGAGCAATAATTCAACATTACAGACTTGTTACCAGTGGGACGCATGCTAGTCAGAAGAAAAAAAAAACAGTTCAGTGATATTTGTGTTGGGCTGAAAACTGTACAACGTTAAATTTTTTGTTCAATGTTTGTCAGTGTTGAAGAATAGAGATTTCAAAGGCGGGGGAGGTAGTAAGCTACTTGAAGTCAGGAAGATGGCGTGGTGATGAGGTGGGGCCGGGGCACAACATTTGTGCCCCCACTCATCACCACGCCCATCTTTCCCAAGTAGCTTAATACCCCACTTCAAAATCTCTGTTGTTCAACGTTGACAAACGTTTTACCAAAAATATGACCTGAGAGGGGTAAAAAAGGCCAGGCAAAGAGTATGAGCATTATAGCATAATGAGAAAGTTAAACAAAAAATAGGCAACCACGTTCCTCATTAAACTGCACAGGGAAGCATGGGAAAGCAACAGCTGCCAGCCAGATGAGTTTTTTCTAGGGGTCTTACGTCTTCACTCTTGTTATGTGGGCCTGTGGTTACTGAAAAGCAGGTTTATTGTATATAATGGCTCTTGGATTGCTTGGACACAACTGTGGCACTGGAAATGTGTGCCTGTTGGGCCGGTGAGTTTTCACAGTCACTAGCCCTGCTGACTAGTGACTGCAAAAATTTCGACCCCTGGTCTTCTATGTGCCCATGGGCATATCTAAAAAATTATATATGAAGTTTCTCTCCCGGAGAGATACAGTACTTTATACTTTCTTTAGACATGGCCATGGGCACAGAGAGACTCCCTGTAACCTACCTACCTGGTGATAATGGCATTTTTGGGTATGCAGTGAAATGCAGTACTGATTCCATTTATGTTGCACTCTGTCTCTCCCCACCTATGCTAAACACATAGGGCTGCCCAGAAGGGAGTGCACTGTGCTCGGAAATTATGTGTGAGTGACTTGATGTGGGGGACCTGGAGTGTTGGGGGGGGGGGTTGGATCTTCTTTCATGTCTACTGCCTCCTCTACTAGCCCACAGATAACAAAACCTGGTGTTTCCTGCTATGTTTTGAACTTTCTTCACTGGTAACTGGTTAATGGGGTGCCCAGTCTCCCAGACAGTCTCCAGCTCCAGCCAAAGCAAAGCAACTGAACTATTGTTTATTTTGACATCCGGGGGTGTGGGGCAGAAGCTAGTGGGGAGGAAACAGAAATGAATCAATGATTGTGGTCCTTGTGGCCAAATGAGAGACGTTCCTCAGCTGCAGCGTTACCTTTATCTGCTGTGTAGGTGTTTCAGCAGGCCTTGTATGTTGTGTTATTATGGAAGCATGTCTAGTGAAAGGCTACTGTGTAAGTTTGGGGGCCGGGTCGGGACACTGCTGGGCCTCACAGTTTTTCGTGATCCTGAGAGATACACAGTATATCACAGCCAGTTGTGTAATAACAGGGGAGCATTACATTTCTAGACTACCTTCTTGTCGTCACACATGCACATGCTTTTACAGCTCTTAGTTGGGATTTTCCTGATGATTGATGTGGGGTTTGGGGGCAGGGGAAGAGAAAACCTGGGTGATCATCACCTTCTCTCTCATCCTGGCTGTGCATGTGTAGTGTGTGTACTTAACACTTACTCCATGCCGTTTAATTGCACAAGTCAATGTCATGGTGGCAACAGAAGATGTGGGTATTTTTCTTTGGGGGGGAGGTTGTGTTTCACATTACCCTCCCATAGCATTTACTGCTGGATGGGTCAACACAGGGGTTGGAGATGGAGACTTTGGTGTGTATCCATCCAGACTTGCTGCTTGAGTGCTGCCTTGCTGTGAAGGATAACTGCGCTGCAGCACTAAATATGTAAGTCATTTTTCCTAGAAGCTGTTTTCAAATATTTCTTCAAATTCTGTTATTGCTTCAGCTATCCAGGCTTTTTAGTTATCCTTTAGGGTGTTTATGATATACATGTTGCTGTTAAGAACCATTTTTGAACTGTACGATGTACTTTCTGCCCCTGTTCTACTCTTCTATTCTTGGTACGATGCTTTCCTATTGTTTTATAGATCCAACTCAGTGGTTGAGACGGACATAAGCTACATCATACAGTTTTAAAATGGTGGGGGCGCTTAACACTATATAAATCAGAAACACCCACTGAGGTTACTGAATGGCATGCAAAGATGGAATGATAACATAATTTTATCCAGTACACAAAAAACAGCTTCTATTGGGGAAAAAAGACTTACAGGTTAAGCGCAATTCTCCTTTAAGTGTCAACTGTGTCATAAAATGTGTAAGCCAAGAGGTGTGGCGGTGGAAGTCAGGAACTGAGTTCCAGGGTGCTCTTCTGTATTTAACCCTGGTGGTGATGAGCACTAGCCTCCAAGGTTGCAGAGGTGGTGGTCGTGGTGGGACTGGAAAGTTGACACAGTCTTGCCCGTGGTCCCATGCAACCCACCCTGGAGTTCTGGAAAATCAGGAGGGGAGGTCCCAGGGTGACAGACTATCACCCCAATGGCACATCATTGATGTGATGTGCACAGACATGTAGTACCAGTCCAAACCCTGGGGTCCGGGCTCGGGTGATTCTGCTGGCTGGTGGCTGAGTGGGGACTGGGAAAGGATCGATGTTAATGGGATAAGTGATGCTCCCCATTCCCCACCTCCTGAAGCCTGACTACCCGATTAGGCTTTTCGTCTGAAAACACTTGTTTGTAAGTAAAGTGTCCGCACTTACTGACAGTCGCAGTCCTCTTCGTAAACTCTGCTGCTGTAACTAGGCAACTTGGTGGTGCGGATGCGGTGCCCTCTCACCTCAGTAAAGCATAACGTGACTGCTTACTTCATGAAGCTTGCAGAGAGTAGTAAAGTGTAAAGACACACCAACATGGATTGCACCATGCAGCAGGGCCTGGTATGCTGCCAGGCCAGCTGGTGAAGTTTTAGGATGACCATCACCGTAAGTGTCTGTGTAGGCATGGGCACTTATTGTTTTATTTTTTGAGAAGTCTACTTAGGCGGTCAGGCTTGGGGTGGGAGATCACTGGGAGTGTCATGTCAGCTAACTATATTTTTTTAAATCTGTAAACTTTTACTGAATATGTTCACATTCTTACTTATTCTCTTAGTTGACACTCGTGTGCCTCTCCAATTATGGTCTTCTAACTTGTTTGTGACAGTGTGGCGAATGTTAATGTATGTCCCTTCAAAGGCAAGCAGCTGAGCTCGTATCACACTTGTATAACCTACCGAAATTCATTTACAAGTTGTAAACTGAAAATGCATTTAATGGAATTGTGAAATAGAGGATGTGTGGTTTGTTCAGGAACAGTATGGTGTATTTTGGAACAAAAGACCTGTTACCTTACCAGTACTCCTACTGACTGTGGCAGTATGTGTGCACTGGCAAAGAAATCATTATATATTTCTGACATGGTATCTATGATCATGCTTAGTATATTTCTGTTTTTCTCAGACCTTTTTACGTCATTAAAGATAGCCTCCACTGACCACACACAATTATTAAAGCTTTCTGGCCACTGAGGTTACCTGTGAAATGTATGTGCCACATTTATACTGTGGATGCATTAGGATGCTGTTTCCACATCATGTTTTTGATGCTGGTAAATATGCATGCTTCACTTTACAATTGTAGCACGTGGTGGAGGGAGTGTACCTGACGGAGTCGCACATTACACAGTACTCCTTCCCTGGTGTACAGCTGATGCCCTCCCCTCCAAGCCTCCTCCCGTATGGTAGTGAATGTGTTGCTGGTGTGTAGCAATGCATCCACCAACCCCTCCCTCTGATCTCTCCCCCCCCCCATAGAGAGGAACATGTTCCTCTGATCCCTGTCCCCTAAGGAAGAAAGAAGACACCACATGGTAAGTACAATATTTATTAACATTTGCACACAGCAGCAAACCAAATATCAAGTTTCTTTGGGAAATCAAACCCCCAAATGCCTCCGCCCCCCCCCCAAAATGTCTTCCTGTTAAAGTTTAAAAACAAGCCTTTTAAATACTGTTTCAATTCCTATCCCATACCTGAAGCCAGGGGCTTAACCCCCAGACCCCCACATTATGGTACAAGGTGCTCTGCTTCCATATATCCCTGGGGGTGGTGGGTTTACCTCTGAATCCTAGCCCATGGGGAGGGGGCTCTGAACCCTGACCCCTAGACCCTATGTGGTTGACCTCTGACCCCTGGATTGGGATGGAGCCTTGACCACTGACCCCCACCAAAAATGTTATAAAACCGGCTCCTATGGCTAGGACAATCCTGCAAGAATACAGTGAGGCATTTGGATTTAAAATAAATGAGACAAAATCTGAGATCATGCTAACAGGAGATACTATGATTCCTGATCTTAAACACTGCACAAGACTCAAATGGGCATCCAGAGGTTTTCGATACTTGGGAGTAAAATGTTACCAAAGACCTTAATAAACTCTATCAAGCAAATGATCAAAAACTGACAGAGGAAATTCGGCAGGACTGTGATAGATAGATAGGCAGCCTTACCGATATCCTAATAGACGACAGTGAAACAATCAGGACAAATATTCTTCCGTGATTGCTTTTCTTCTTTGTGGCCCTGCCTGTCCAACCACCTAAATCTTTATGGAAATCCCTGCAAAAGATGCGATCTAAATTTATCTGGGGATCGGAGGGGGCACAACTGAAATGGAGTGTGCTGACACTTGAAAAAGGAAAGGGTGGGCTTGGGGTACCAGACCTAAAAACGTACCATCAGGCAGCTCGGCTCCAACATAAAGTGCCTCATCAGAAAAGACCAGGAACTTGCTTGGGTGACAATGGAGTGGATTAGTCCTAGAAGGGAGCAGCTGGGTGATTCTTTAGTCAACAGATTAGAAGTAAGGAAGGGTAATAAACACTTTACCGAGCCCTTGGATTAAAACTCTCCTCCTTACTTTGAAGGAGGTTCTTAAAAACAGGGGATCCAAAATTAAATTAATAGACTAACCAACATTAGAGCTTGTAGGGACTTTGCTCCAGAGAAAATTAATCCTGCCTATGCCGGATGGGATAGACAAGTGTTAGCAAAGCTAGGACAATTCCTGGTGAGAAACACTATGAAGAGTTCAATTGTTTAACCAGTAGTGGCACACTAAGCTGAAAGCTTGTTTACAGGTGCGACCTGGGAGCACAGGGAGGTTAAGTGACTTGCTCAGGGTCACACAGTTTGAAGAGCTTCCAACAATTACAGAGGGAACATAGCGTGCCCCAGAAAGACTTTTACTGCTATCTCCAAATGAGACATTATCTGGCCATTGAACCAAGGAAATCATTATTGCAAGATTCCACAGAGCACCCAGTACTGACGCTCTGTGTTAGGGCAGCAGAGGGAGGAAAGGAAGGGAAACTTATGCTTCTAGATTTTACCACGTATACAGGGATAGTGACCTACAGTCTAAGCTAAATATCCAGCTTAAATGGGAGGCTGACCTACAGTAGATTGTACACTCCCTGGGAAAGCTTGGGCTCAAATTTGGGAACAGGCAAACAGGACTACTGCCTGTCCAACATGGTGAGAATTCAGGTGGCAAGTGATCACTAGGTTATTTAAAACACCAGTGATAACTCACCACTATGGTAACCATCCAACTAATACCTGTTGGAGGGGGCGTGGCCAAGTAGGAACTCACAAACACATCTTCTAGGGCTGCCCAAAATTACTGAGTTTCTGGAGTGTAGTTTGCCAAACAATGAGCAGAATACTAAATACCCAAATCCCTGACACTTGTGACACAGTGGTGGTGGAGAGATTCACAGTGGGGATCCAGAGTCCCAGACAGAAATACCTGTTCAATGTTCTGGCAGTGGCGGCCGTCAAAACAATAACTAAGAGGTGGTTCTCCGATCAGACCCTAGATAGCAATGCAGAAACATAGAAAGGCATGGCAGAAGGGGACCACAAGATCCATCTAGTCTGCCCCAAAAATTGTTAATAGGATGCTACCCCCCCCCTTAGTCTTTCTGTAAAATGATACCCTTGTGCCTACCCCATGCGTTTTTTAAGTCTCTCACTGTTTTGGCCCCCACCACTCCTGGGGTACACTATTCCATGGGTCTACCACCATCTCAGTAAAGGATAACTTTGTAGCATTGCTCTTGAATCTCCCACCCTTCAGTCTCATATTGTACCCTCTAGTTCTACTGCTCTCCTTTGCCCAAAACAGCTCCTGTACCCTGACCTTATTTATACCCCTAACATACTTAAAGGTCTCAATCATGCCCCCCCCCGTAGCAGGGAGTACATGTTGAGCTCCTTCAGCTTATCCCTATATGCTATCTAGTGCAGCCCCTGAATCATTTCCTTTGCACCGTATCCAGTCTGTCAATGTCCCTTTTGAGGTGCAGCCTCCAGAACTGTATGCAGTACTCCATGTGGGGGTGCACATGTGACCCGTAGAGTGTCAACACTACCTCCCTCCTGTGATTCGTCAGTGCAATCCAGCATGCCACTGGCCTTTAGCACTGCCTTTTTGCACTGTTTCCCCACCCTCAAGTCTTCTGATATTATGACCCCCTGATCATGTTCCTGGGTGGTGGAAGCTAGCTCCCCCCCCCCAAGGTAGTACTCCTCTTTGGGATTGCCTCTGCCTACGTGCATGACTTTGCACTTTTTGGCACTGAATATTAATTGCCAAGCCTCGGACCAGTCCTCTAGTTTTTTTAGTCCTTCAGGGGAGTCCACTCTGTTGCATATCTTGGTGTTGTCAGCAAATAGACACACTTTTCCTTCCAAACCATTTGTGATGTCGGATATAAAAACACTGAAGAGTAGAGGCCCCATCACCTACACCTGTGGTACACCGCTAGTTACCTCCCTCTCAGCAGATACTGCACCATTTACCTTCACCCTCTGTGTGCTTCCTCTCAGCCAGCTGCTCACCCACCAATACCTCCAGATGAGTCCCAGTGCCATGGCCAACAAATTAAAGAAATGGAAAGAATGGCAGCTCATCTCCGCCTACAGAAGGAGAAATTTACTGCAAGGTGGCTCCCTTTAAATGAATTTTTAAGTGAACAGGAGGGTATATCAATTTTGGAAGTCTTGGCAAGGAATGCTTAGATTAAATTTCAGGCAGCTAGGTGGACCCCCAATCCTGTAAAGCAGGAAACCAATGCAGGGTAACCACATCAGGCAACATACGCTAAAGCTTCCTGATACCCAGCTATGATCTTGCCCCGTGTTAGCCTGTGAAAGTTAGAATTGTGACCCATGAGGCCTCATTTGGGGGGGGGGGAGACATTAGTCTAGTCTCTATGTGTTTTTTTGTGGATTGCAAGTTACTGAAATATGAGTTACCCCCCAGAATTTCTTAGAAAATGTTCTGTGTTTTATGTTATAAGGTGTTCTTAGAGACTGTTCTATTTTCTTGTTATTAGGTACTATCTTGGTGTTGCTGTGTATTGAATGGTAACTGTACTTGTTTGCTCATGGTGAAAAACTAATAAAATTGCAATTTCAAAAAAAAAAAGAGTCGGAAGGAATCAAGGTATGCATTTATAGGATGGTTCAGTTCCTAACAAGTGTTATATGTCTCCCTTGTGAAAATGAAAAATGCCATTAAAGTGTTCTGGATTATGTCTGTTCGCAATCCAGCTCATTTCTATGTTTAATAATTTATATCTCTTTCTGTTCCCATCTACAAATTCCTACAACAACTCCATCATATTCTTCTTGCTTGTGCCTATCTATGGTCTGTGCTCTTAATCAATACCAGGTTCCTATATCCATCATAATATGTGCTCTTAGTCAACACTGTTGTCCTATGTGCCTCATAATAATGTGCGTTTACTCAACATTGTGTTCTTATGTCCCATACAATCTGTGCATTTGCTTAACACGATGCTCATAAATTCCTCATATCTGTGCATTTACGAACAATTTGTTCCTATATCCTTCATAATCTGTGCTTTTATCCAACACTGTGTTCATATATACTCAATCTGTGCATTTACTCAACAAGAAAGGGACCTGGGGGTAATCATATCTGATGATCTCTAGATGGCAAGACAGTGTGACAAGGCAGTAGGGAGAGCCAGTGTGGGATGTTGGGATGCATAGGGAGGGCCAGAAGGAGGGAGGTGGTGTTGCCGCTGTCTAGATTGCTAGTGAGACCCCACCTGGAGTACTGTGTCCAGTCCTGGAAGCCACTTCTCAGGAAGGACACAGACAGGATGGAGGATATCCTGAGGATGGCAACTAAAATGATGCAGGGATTGCATCAGAAGCCCTACAAGGAGAGACTAAGGGTCTGAATATGTTCACCCTGGAAGAGTGGAAGGATATGACAGAGATGTATAAATACCTCATGGGGTTGAATAAGGCACAGGAGGGGAGTAGTCTTTTTCAGAGGAAAGGGTGCATAAAAACAAGGGGACATGCAATGAAAATGGAAGGAGGAAAATTTAGGAGAGATGTGAAGAAGTACTTCTTTACCTAAAGAGTGGTGGATTCCTGGAACAGCTTTCCAGTGGAGATGGTGGTGGTGAAAACAGTGGTGGGTTTCAAGCATACATGGGATAGGCACAAGGGAATCTTAGTTAGGAAGCAAGTTGAGGAGCGTGAGCCAGAGATCAAGTAGGGTCTGTGGTGACAATATAGGCAGGGGCAGATGAGTGGGCCAAGTGGTCCTTATCTGCCATCAAATTCTACATTTCTGTGTAACACCATGTTCCTATATCCCTCATAATATGTGTATTTACTCAACACCATGTCCATTTATCACTCATAATATGTGCTCTTACCTAGCACCATGTTCTTATATCCCACATAATCTGTATTTTTGCCCCAACATTGTGTTCCTATGTCCCAAATAATTTGCATTCTTAGCCAACACCATGTTTCTCTGTCTCACATTACCTGTCCTTTAACCCAACACAATGTTCCTATGCTCCACATAATCTGTACTTTTATCCAACACTGTTCCTACATCCCACACAATCTGAGCTCTTGCCCAACACCATGTTCAAATATCCCTCATAAGCTGTGCATTTACTCAACAATATGTTCCTATATCCCTTATTATCTATGTATTTACCCAACACCATGTTCCTATAGCCCTCATAATCTATGTATTTATGCAACACCGTATTCCTTTGGCCCTCATACGTGTATTAGCACATCATGTTCCTTTATCCCTCATAATCTGTGTATTTACAAAACACTGTGTTGCTGTATCCCTCATAATATGTGCTCTTACTCTGCACTATGTTCCAAAATCCCAGATAATCTGTATTGTAAGATGGCAGTAATGGCAACACTGAAATCAAGTAATCTAATTGGTCAAAACACATCAGCTGACACACATCCAACCATGCATTAATTCCCTAGATATGACCTGCTATCTTTCAAAGCAAGAAAATTAGGATCACACCTCAGTGAAAGTCGCAATCCGACCTATAGGTGGCACTGTGTTGAGAATACTGTGCTATCTTTTAAAGCAAGAAAATCAGGATCACACCTCAGTGAAACTCACAATCTGACCTATAGGTGGCACTGTGTTAAGAATACTGTGCAAGAACATATGCATGTTAGAAATTTTTCCCAGAATGCATTACCGACATAAATGAATGTGAGGTAGGAATAGAACTGAAAAGAATGAAAGTGTTCAGTACAAGTAGGAACTTTTGAAGTTGAATCAATATTGTATATGCGTTTTCCTACATAATCCAAATTTAGCAGTTGTAATAAATTGGTAGCCACTACATTAATGCATGTGGCCTGTGCAACGTGCATGTTGGGAGTTATGAAAGGCACAGAAGTGAAGCATTTCTTCTAAGACATGAATTTCTTTTACTATACATGATTGTTGTGATTTCACCCTATTTTCCATGAGAAATACCAGTATACAACAGTAATCCTGTATAATTCCATGTTACAAGTGTAGCAATGACCTCGACAAGGAGGTCATTTCCCAGGCATTAATGCATGGTTGGGTGGTGGGAAGCCCTCCACCCCAACCATGCATTAATGCCTGGGAAATGACCTCCTGTCTCAGTCATTAAGGCTTACTTCTTACCCAACACCATGTTCCCATGTCCCACATAACTGGCACTTTTACCTAACATAATGTTCCTATATCCCACATAATGTGTACTTTTACCTAACTTCGGGGTCCTGTTTCCTACATAATCTGTGCTTTTACCCAACACAATGTTCCTAATATGTCCCACATAATCTGTATTTGTACCCAGCACTGTGCTGCTACTGTATGTCCGTTATAATCTGTGCTTTTACCCAATACCATGTTCCTAAATCCCTCATAATCTGTGGTCTTATTCAATAACATGTTATGTCCCACATAATTTGTATTCTTACCCAACACTATATTGATATGTGCCACATAATCTGCACTTTTCAACATAATATTCCTATATTCCATAATCTGTACTCTTACCCAACACCATGTTGATATGTGCCACATAATCTGCACTTTTCAACATAATATTCCTATATTCCACAATCTGTACTTTTACCCAACGCCATGTTCCTATATTTGACATAATCTGGGTTTTAACCCAAAACCGTTCCTGTGTTTCATATAATCTGTAGTTTTACCCAGTTTTGTGTTTCAATGTTCTACATAATCTGTACTCATACCCAACACCATGTTCCTTTATTTTATATAATCTGTGCTTTAGCCTAACACCCTGTCCCTTCCCTATATCCCACATAACATGTAGTTTTACCCAACATTGTGTTTCTGTATCACACATAATCTGTACTCGTACCCAGTACTGAGTCCCTATATCCCATACGATTCATTCTGTGCATTTGCTGCATACATTACAGTTTTAATGATTCTGACCAGGCTTTCATACTCATGTAAATTTGCAGAGTTGAGTTAGTAATACTAACACAGATCACGACAATCTTTGATAAATGATATTCTTTTATCAGTCATAAAGAAAACACGACTAATGCAGGCTTCTGTAAACCTAAAAGAACATCTTCTTCTGGTGAAGGTGGAGACAAGCAGCACAGCGTCACAGTGGATGGGACTTTACTGCAATGACTGAAACATTATGAAAAAAATTAAAACCTGCTGACTAGTAAGAGATTTTTTAGAAAGTGGAGAAACCCCAATGGGAGAAAATTGGCTGGATGGATCAAAATAGTGATAATCTCCATTTTAACTGTTGCACTCATTGCATCATATCAATCCCTGTAAAGGAACAAGGATTTGAATGGCTGGCATACCAGTGTGCTCTATGCAAATGGCCTTTTAGGTCTGTGAAACCTCTCCAGGGTGCTTACCCTAATTGATAGCCCTGCTGATACCTTTCTCCATTCCTTCTGGGTTTTTTTTGTTACCTGCATTACTAAGTGGAAATGTTTTGTTACAGAGGAATCGTCATGGACACCCCTTGCTCAGTACTATTCTAGCCTGCAGCTCAGGTTCCATGATTGAATATGAGAACAAGACGGTTCAAAATGCAAAACAAATTCTTGCCTTCTCACCTCCTTGTTTTAATTGCCTCACTCTGGAAGGTGTATCTTCACCCCCACTCTTTCAATATGCAAAAAGCCCTTTGCTGTGAAGTTTTTTCCACTTCCTGGAGGTAACTGTGTAAAAAAGTAACAGTTTTATATCAGCACACAGAATAATGAAGAGGTGTTTCTATTAATTCACAGAACAATTAAAGTCCACGATTAACCCTTTCATTACCTGCATGTCTACTTTTCATTTCTGATTTGAATGAAAGAGGCTGATAGCATGGGAGACTGAGGTCCTCTTTTTATTTATTTACAGGCCACGTATACTGTGGTCAGGACAGGTGCATTTTTTAAATTTAAGAAATTTATGACGGAGTAGGACTTGGAAAAGGGGTTATCTTAAAAGCAGTATCATACTTCAGCAGGTTTGAACTGAGATCTGTCAACTAAATTCTCCTGTTTAAGGAAGGTAAGAAATAGAAACTAGGAATAGAAGAAAAGGTCTGAATGTGCAGGCACTTTGGGCAGCTGGGGACGGGCGGGGTGCTGGACTTTAAATGTAATGTATGTAAGGCCAACAGCCAGCAGCCCCCCCCCCACCATAAAGTGTTATTATCATCAAGTTTATTTAAAACTAAAGCGTGGGGCCAGCCATTCGGCACAGCTGCAGTGTTGCAGCTTGTGATGTTGGTGACCCTGCTTCAAGAATGAGCCAGGGGCACTGGATTCTGCTCAATTGTGCTCACATCCATTTTGTCGACGCCAATTACAGCACAAGCAAAATGTTGCCGGGCAACTACAGCTCCAGGCATTTTGTCTCCTGGGAGGTACAGTGCCAAAGCACCCTCATGCGAAACGGTCAGCTTTTAAGCCCCTCTCACCACCCAGAACTAAATATAACCTCCCCTGGGGTGGGAATGCCCCAGAGGGGGTAGGAACTGTGTTGGGGCAAAGGGCAACAGGAGTGAGAGGTGATCTAAAATCAAGATCACCCCTTTCACTGTCACCCTTGTTGCAGTACTAAAATTGCCACAACCAAATTCAGTTGGCAACTTGGTGGGATACTGGGGCACTGAAGGGTTGACTGAGGGAGGAGGATCGAGTGTTCCAGAGTACACTCATGTGGGGAAGGGAGGAATACAGACTCTGTTGCGCTACCACCACCTTGGTGACCACAATTGGCAGTACAGCTGGAGCTGGAAACAGTGTGATGGCTGACATGCACCAGCACCGATGTGTGCAGCTACACATAACAGAGCATGCATGTTACCAAATCCATGCCTTTTGTTTCCCTGGGGATGGGAAGAACAATGGAAAATCCCTGCAGGCATGCAGTATGATGCAGGACACTCTTGAGGCCCAACTGTGTCGACTGTCCTCTGCCTCCCAGATCTGAATGGTTTCTGTGGGGAGTCAGGTTTTGGCACCCCATGGACCCCATCCCAGAGGGAGAAGTCTGCACTAGGTGGAGGTGAGGTAAGTGGCACAGAAGGTATGGGTGGGACTGGAGGGTCACCTGAGTAGATAGGGGCTGCTCTGAAGTAAGGGGCCAAAAGAATAAGTGGAAAAAAAACAACTGACATCTGCTCCAGGTAAACAGAACATAGCACAGGTGATCCTTGTTAGTAGTGGTATACAAATTTAACAGAAAGCTCTGAGGGCTCTATCGATAACCAGAGAGAAAGTACAGTACTTTGGCTAATTTGGAGCATTTGAACATTTTTTGGATAGAATAAGGCTTGACTAAGGGGTTACCATTAAAGTGGCGCCAAGTTTATACACTACACATATTTTATCTGAAATCTGTCAACTAAATATCCCTATCTTACAGGGGAATCTTCATAAACTGTGCCCATCACAGTTTTAAAGCCCATGAGGAGATCTTATAAATGAGATATTGTGCTCCTCTTCAGCTGGCAGCAGTCCAGAGATATCAATGTTTTAAGTCTGCCCCATATTGATACTACATAGCCACCATTCTTGGAATCATGTGATGCCACTGGCAATGAAGCTGTGTTTGACTACAGTGTCATTAGCCACAGAGTGAGTCCGTGATTTACACACACCTGCACACTGTATGAACAAACTGGTTATCCCTTGAGAACAGAATCAAGTTCCAAACCTGTCTCCTTGGAAAGAAGGCTCTGCTCAGCAAGACTTCCCACTGCATCACTGAAATTTTTTCAGCAGCCAGTACTAAGTATGATACCAGAGGGAGAACGCACAGCCCGCTCTCTGTTCCATTCTGAAGAGCAGCATTTGGACAACGATCATGCTCCTACAGGGCCCCCCTTTGGCTTAACAAGGTCCCAGTGGTATCTTATGTATGGCAAGTCTCTGGGCCTTTAAATCTGAACTCAAGCAGCACCTTGTCAGTAGTAGTGGATGTGACTGTCTGTTGGGCACCTGACATCTTCCCTCTGTTGCTCCTTACTCCCCTACTGCTGAACCACTCTGTTTCCATACTCTGTCTCCTCCCTAAACCCTTGTCATCCTTGTACCAAGCCATCATGGTTAGGCTCTCCCTCTATTGCTCCTTTGACTTCCTACCTATGTGAACTATTCTGTTTCATTTTTAGGACTCCTCCCTTTACCCATGACCTTCCTAGCACCAAGACACCCCCTCTCAGTGCTCCTTCCTATCCTTTGCTTCTTGTGTCTTACACGCTTGTGCTGTTGCCCCTGCCTATCTCTATCACACACTGCTTTCCCTTGTTTCTCATCCCCACCCTCTCTTTCTAAAGACAAGGCCTCTGGTATGAGGCCACTCCCAGGGCTCCACAGCTCAAGAGCCGAGGGACACTCGGTCCCTGGATGGCCAGCACATGCTGAGCCACTGCCCGAGACCACAAGCCTGGCCCCCGAAGCCTGCAAGCTCTGACTGCCCTCTCCAGGGCTCCACAGCTCAAGAGCCGAGGGACATTCGGCCTCTGGCCAGACGGCACATGCTGAGTCACCATCCGAGACCACAAGCCCGGACCCCAAAGCCTGCAATTCTGACCGCCCTCTCCAGGGCTCCACAGCTCAAAATTCAAGGGACACTCAGCCCAGACACTCGGCCCCCAGACGGCCCGGCACATGCTGAGTCACCACCTGAGACCACAAGCCCGGACCCTAAAGCCTGCAAGCTCTGACCACCCGCTCCAGGGCTCCACAGCTCAAGAGCTGAGAGACACTCATCCCCTGGATGGCTAGTACATGCTGAGCCACTGCCCAAGCCCACAAGCCTGCAAGCTCTGATCACCCTCTCCAGGGCTTCACAGCTCAAGAGTTGAAGGACACTCAGTCTCTGGATGGCCAGCACACGCTGAGCCGCCAACTGAGACCACAAGCCTGGACCCCGAAGCCTGAAAGCTCTGATCACCCCCTCCAGAGCTCCACAGCTCAACAGCTGAGGGACACTCAGCCCCTGGATGGCCAGCACATGCTGAGCCGCCACCCAAGACCACAAGCCCAGTCCCTGAAGACTGCAAGGTACAGCTACAGCTGCAGCCAATCAGAATGCGAGTGCCTTTCTGGGCCCTGCTCTGATTAGTCCTCAGCTTCCTCTACTACTTCTTGCTCCCAGCCTTAAAAATACTGTTTTTGGAGTTATATTCTGTGCCTGAAATGTTCCTGTAACATGCCTGTAATTTTAAAAAAAAGTGTTTTACTGCATTTTAATAGTTCTGTTCAAGTGTTTACAGCCCTTTTCTGGTGTGTGATTGTGGCCCAGACTTTTTGGCGCCCAAATTAATCCACATCCTTTGTCCTGCTAATCCAGGTCTCCTGCTGGTCTGTCTGCCCTTTATGTTCTGCCAGCTCTTAACTCTCTCTCTTGTTCCAACAGCTCTGACTGCCCTCTCCAGGGCTCCACAGCTCAAGAGCCGAGGAACACTCGGCCCCTGGGTGGCCAGCACATGCTGAGCCACCATCTGAGACCACAAGCCTGAACCCCAAAGCCTGCAAGGTACGGAGCAGACGCAGCCACCTCTGTACTTTAGCCTTTCTGGGCCCCACTCCAATTGGCTCTTAGCTTCCTCTACTTCTTCTTGCTCCCAGCCTTAAAAATACTGTTTTTTGGAGTTATATTCTGTGCCTGAAATGTTCCTGTAATATGCCTGTAATTTTTAGAAAAGCATTTTACTGCATTTTAACAGCTCTCTCTTGTTCCAACAGCTCTGACCACCCTCTTCAGGGTTCCACAGCTCAAGAGCCGAGTGGCAGTCAGACCCCGGATGTCCAGCACACGCTGAGGCCGCTCCAGCCCGAGACCAAGCCTGGACCCCTAAGCCTGCAAGGTATGGCTACAGTCACAGTTTTCCGCCCACCCCCTCCCACCCCCGCCAGTTATTAAATACACTTCCTCCCTGCCCCTTGTAAGTTCCACACCCACCCTCACCACTGTCCTTCTATGAGATTGTAACTCTTCCCCTCTCTTCTAATGTATACCATTTCCCAGTCAGAATCTTCAACCTAACTGTTGTGTTCTCTTCTATAGCGTAGCAATCCAAATATTCTTATTATCCACCATCTTCTGTGGATTGTCATATTCCTCTATCCTTGGTAGTACCCTTCCACATGCTCGGGTTTTACAAACCCCTCTGGGCAGCTTATATTAGCTGGATTTGGTCCTGACTACTTGAAAGAGCTTCTGATTCCTTACAGCCCTGTGTGACAGCTCCGTTTGACTGGCGAGGGGTTGCTGGAGGTTCCGAGGGTTACTTTGAAATCTTCTGGGGCCCGCGCTTTTATGTTTGCAGCCCCAACCCTCTGGAATTCTCTGCCCCGTCAGCTTCGGGAATGTACGACCGTGGGGAGCTGTATGCAGGAACTTAAGACCTTCCTGTGGAGACAAGCTTTTTATGAATTATTATGATTTTTTTAAAGGTTTATTTTTAATTACAATTTTTTATGGAATTTGTTGTTATGACCGTAAAGCGTCTTGATACCCGGAAGGCACTCAATAAATAAAGTTTTATTATTATTATTTACAAGTTACTGCACCCCTTTACAAGACTCTATTATGTGGGAAAGCAGGTGGCTCCCTTTCCTTTCCCTTCTCTCTCTTGTACCTTGTGGCCAGTAAGAATCTCCACATGTGCCCCCATATGATGATTATGACCCTACGATGTATTGTTATGGGTCAAACACTACACACTATGATTACCTATGTGCTATTAAGATCCCCTACTTAAAGCCCTGCCCTAGTCCTAGTGGTGGGACTTGCACTGAATTACCCCCGGAGGGACCCCCATCTGTATCCTACAGTACTGAACCTTACCTGCACCTTGTAGTCAGGATGCTAGTATTTGCAGCTTTAGGCCAGTACAGCACTAGCTATGGGGCCCCCATAGACCCAGTAGGCAATCCCAGCAGACGTACCAAGGCAAGAAACTAGAAGTGAACCATTGCTACTCTAAAAAAGCTTTTGCTTCTTCTACTGCTCTGCTCAGGTAATGTAGAGCTTAATCATGGACCTCCTGAAGTCGTTGCATCGCCAGCCGACCTAGCCATGCTCAAGGGTATTAGCTTTCTGCATGTTAATGTATGCAGTCTGATAAAAATATTGTACCATGATTCAGGCCTGGGTTAACCACACCTCACCAGACATTCTTGCGGTATCTGAATCCTGGTTGAGACCAGTCACTTGTGATAGGGAAGTTAACATTCCTAATTATATGTTACTCAGAGCTGACAGGCTGACTAGAGGTGGAGGGGTGGCAATCTATGTCAAAGACACATTCACAGTATCCTGTCTTGACTCATCCTCTGTTGCTAAAGAATATGAATGCCCGTCTCTCAAAGTTGAGATTCCAAACTCCATTACGCTCTGTATTGTAGGATGCTATAGACCCCCATCCGCGGGATTACAGCTCCTGTCACATCTAAGCTTTTTATTAGAGCAAGGGTCTACAGAAGCAATTATTCTAGTAGACCTTAACCTAGACTGGTTATTCAAAGCCTCGGCACCAATCACTTCATTTTGTGATGTACATGGACTTACGCAACTCATTGCTGAACCAACACACCCTAATACAAAGAACCCCAGTAACAGCACCCCGTTAGACATTCTCCTAGTGAACAAACCCCATCTTTTCTCCCATGTTGGCACCTTTTTTTTTCGACGTCAGCAACCAATGTCTCATCGTTGGTGTAAGATCAGTTAACAAACCACCTCCTTCTTCCAAGTTCTCGGTTAAGAGATCAAGATGGAACTTCGACCTATATGCCTACATTGATGAGCTAAAATACTCTCTGCGTTGGCAGGATTTTTACCTGGCAAAAACGGCAAACACAGCCCATGACATAGTCAATGAAATCATCTTAGGGGCTTTAATTAAGTATGCCCCTTTAGTAAAAGTACGCACAAGGGATAAAGCCACTCGATGGTTCTCCCCAGAATTTAAGTCTGCTCTGTTAGAGAGAGACAAGCTCTGGAACATAACACGTAAAACCAAATCTCCGTTGGACTGGTGCCAGTTTAGGAAGGCGCAGAACTTATGTACCAAGTTGGTAAGAGATACTAAGGCTGCCTTCTATCGTAATGAATTTGACTCAGCAGCCAAGAATACCACGAAATACTGGAATACTATTAAGGACCTGTCTGGACATACACCAGGAAACTCACTCCCTTCTAAGGCTACCTGTGGTAGTGCAACCTACTAGGATGGATGCCTTTAACAATCACTTTGCCACTGCTGGCATAGCATTTGACAACTCCCCTGCTAACTCGCTACACTCCCAGCTTGGCACTCACCATTCATGAATGTTCTGTTTTAGGTAAAGAAATGGAAGATGCAAAAGGGCAAAAAGTCCCTTGAACTCCCTCCCCTTCAAGGTTTCAGGCAAGCACAGCAATAAGGAATAAAAGATATTCCTGTAAAAACTGTTCAGTGGGAGGTGTTACTAATTTAGGAAACACCTTGTTTCCTTAACTACACTATAGTTACAGTGTAACAACACAGTAACTCCATTGCAATTGCAATGTAGTTACATGCCACAAACATGTAACTACAGTGTAATTACCCCTATAATTATCAGGTCTTCCTTTTCCCATTGGGAAACCATGGCATAATTTGCCATTATAAAGGAGTGTATATAACGGCGAACACATGCCCGGTTTCCCTTGCACTGCACAGGCGCCCCCTGAAGCTCTTCCTCCCTGACCAATGGCCACATTGTCTTGCCTCCTGACATGGAACCACTACTCAGACTCAGCGGTAAGTGGTGGACATAAAAAAATTCAAGAACTGATAATTGGCTCTACACATAAATTAATTTACAAAATGTAAATGAATGAAAGCGACTATGGACCCTTGAGAGCTTACACTAAAAGCGGACACAGCTGCACAAAACGTCTTTTATTTTATATAATTGCTGTGGTGAAAAGAAAACCAAGCAATTATATAAAATAAAATATGGGGTGGTGTGTGTAAACTCGAAGTTTACAACAAACCGACAAACAGCAGTGCTCTCAAAGGCACTAATTCTAGTGTACAACCGGCACGCGCTCGTTGTATCAGCTCCCTCTTACTGATCTCTCTTTTCCACTTTCTGTTGGGGCAGCAATTAAGTGGTCTCACAGGAGACCCAAGGCCTTCTCATTACTTTGCCATTTACTTTTTGTTTTTCTTTTAACTTAACCAGTTCTCTGGAGGGGAGGATTCACAGGAAGGAAGCCCTAAGACCTGGAACGCCAGACTTTTATGGCTCACTGGGTTCCCAGCAGTAGTTTGTTTCACATCAAACTGGTCTCTGTCTTTGATTTGTTTTCCCCTCACCATCTTGTTGGAATGATTGATCTCCTCCAGGGGTAGCTGGGGCTTTTTATTTTCTTGCACCCATGGCGGTAGCTTTACTGAAATAACTAAGTCAGACAGGTCTGTTATCAATTCTTTAATAGCTGCAAACAGTTTTCAAAATTGCCATTTAAAAATAAAAATATTTTTTTATTCTCTTGGTGAGTGCTCCTCTATGTTGATGTCTAACTCTGGGTCAGTTGTAGGTGGGGAGAGATCATGACAGTTTTATGGGTACCACACTGGAGGGTTGGTAACTCTCTTTGTCACAGATCCTATCCAGTCAGATCACCTGGACATGGCCTCTCAGTTTCTGGTTGTACCCTCTGTAACCAGGGCCTTTATATTCTTTACCCCCTTCAAGATATTTGTTCTATGCAGTTCCACGTTATTTTTTTTATGTATATGTGTGTGTCTATGTTGGGGGGGGGGGATGCATCTCAACCTTTTGTCCTTGTGCTGGCCTGGTTGGTTCAATTACTCTCCCAACTGCATAACCCTTCCTAGTTAATTTTTTTTTTACATAAAAGACCTAAGATCAAAGACCTAAGACCATGTTTATGTCCATCTTTCTGGAAGTTCTGTCCTTCAGTACCACACTGACTTGACTATATCTGCCTCCTTACTTCCACCCCCACACACACACACACACACACTCCATTCCTCTGCTGATTCCTTTCCAATACTCAAACTCTGTCCAGTCCAACTAATAAAATATTTTCCCCAAATCCCCCTCATTTATCCCATCACATCTATATATCACAGTGCATGTAACCCCGAGCTTTTCTGTAAAAAATCTTTCACAGTATATTACAAAAACTGTATATGGGGTGGGTGGTTGGTGGCACTGCTGGACAGCCAGTTGTCCACAACCACGGGAGCTGCAGACTCTAATGCCAGCCAGAGTGTCTCTCACACCCCTGATTCCATGGGGAAAAATTTCCCCTAAAATTAGGGGTAGGGAAGATGTAACAAAAGTTTTTTTTCCTTCAAGAAAAGCTCCAAAACTCACCACAGAGCATGTAACCCCCCCTAGACTGACCCCCAGCCTTAGTGTAGAAATCTTTCACAGTATATTACAAGAAATGCATATGGGGTGGATGGTTGATGGCACTGTTTGACAGCCTTAAACTGCATACTCTAATGCCAGCCAGAGCCTCCAACACCCCTGATTCCATGGGAGGAAACATTTCTCTTGAAATTAGGGGTAGGGAAGATATAACAAAAATGTGTTTTTCTTCAAGAAAAACCCTAAAACTCACCACAAAGCATGTAAAACCCCCAGAGCTTCTGGGGGCCTGGCGCTACCTAGACCCACGGCTTTTATTTGTCCTTGATCATAAATATCACATCCAAACACCCCGCCCCCAAAAAAAAAAATCCTGCCTATGCCCCTGAGGTGGGATAACATACCTTATAGGCTTAGCCTATTTTATATGACAATGTGTAGCCTGTGCAAAATAGCACCACCTAGTGGTGAAAACTGTGATTTACAGTAAAAAACAATACAACCATCTCTAAATAGAAATGGACATCATCTTATAGACAAGCACTTAGTATAAATGGCCACTTAGGTGCCTTGTAATGCTGAGATGCAATCTTTCAAAATTGAACCCAATGGCTGTTCATAGAAAATCTGCCAGAATTTCACACCCATAAGAAAATGTTAGCTTTGTGTACATGTAGCCTGCAAGTTACATCTCTGAAGACATGTTTCTGGCACCTTGCTTTCTCAGTTCTCTTTTATGGTGAGGCACTGTGTAATGTGACTTCCTTCACAGGGAGGAGGCCACTTCTTCTGTTATTTCTTTACTTCCCCCAAATCCACTGAACTCTCTATAAATGTTAAATGCCATTAGATGGAAACTAAGCTTATACTACAGCTAGGGATCTGGGCTGTTCACCAATGCCCAAGGAATAATAGGACAACTTGCACTAGTGTTGGCCAGATCCATAAATCTGCTACTACAATAGTTTTGCTCTGCCGATTCCCTCACACATGTCAATATTAAGTACAGTACTGAGATTTAAAGTGTGAGGGTTAGTAAACAAACACCATCTCTAGTGAATGAAGACACCATGCTGACTACCATAAGCATCAGTGTCAACCCTCAAAGCTGATGGATGGATACAAATTTGGGAATTCCACAATCCAGAAAGATTAGATTTTATAAATAAGTGTTTGATAGAGGAAAAAAATATTGCAATGGTGCTTCATCAGTTCTAGGGCTGCTGATAGAAAGTGGAAGTGGTTTCCGTTATGGAAGGGTTAAAGCTCTTTTCATTAAAATTTAAATTCAAGAAGGCTTGTTTTGCTTTGAACATTTGACTGGCAAGCATTTAATATTTCAATCTCAGCATAACAAATTGAATTAAACGCTGAAGCCAGAAAACCCCAGCCTGCTCACTGAAGCCTACATGCTCTGCATATACTAATCCATTCAACTGCTACAAAAGAGGGCCCAGACAGATATTCCATCCAGAGGGACCGATTAATTGATTCTTGATACTGATCACTCTTAAAAATACACCCATCTATTCTCTGATCTACAGCTTGGTCAATTAATACAAATCATGCTGTGAGCTTCCTGCCAATTTAGTTGGGCGTATATGTGTACTGTATGCTGTCAAACATCTGATTTTTGTTCCCTTCAATGTGTCATGTAGCTCACATTCAAAAATAAAGAAACCATCAATCCACCATCTTCCAAAACACAATCGCTTTTGCAGGAACAGCCGGATTTAGAACATGACAAATAAAATACATGAACGTGTTCTTTCATATATCCTTTAGTAGGAATCTGCCTTCTAGCTGGTTTCTTTTGTCTCTCAGCAGCCTGGTACTTAGGTCAGTGTCAGTATAAAGCATTCTGTTTCCGCAGCTACAAGTCAACAAATCAAATCTTACGGAATGGAATTCTAAGATAATTAAGCAATCAAAAAAGTGGTTACTCATCTGTAACCATAGTTCTAGGAGTGGTACAGTTCACATCCAAGGGTCAGTGCTACCATAGACAGTGACTACCCCTGTCACAACACAACAAACCAAGTGCGGTGCACATGTATGGAAATTTGAACAAAGGCATAAACACAGTTTTGAAATGTAGTATTTATTGAGTATACAACTCAAAGCAAAACAAGTAAACAGCAGACACACCACAGTGCAGGTGACCCAGCGCTTCACTCACTAGAGTGTCAACAGGGGGCAGGGGTATAGGCTTGGACAGGCCTGACTCATTTCATTTATGGACAGTTTACTCTGACATCAGAAATTAATTAAAATCAACATTTACACATGTAAAGAAGAGGGAAGCCACCAAGACCTGTTACCACTCACCTAGAAAAAAACACCAAAGAACTGCAAATATCTTTAATACAATAAAAGAAATAATCAAACAGGTGCAGAATTCCTGGATAGGGACATCCCTGGAAGCAACCACTGAGGAAACAATATGTCTAGTGGCATGAGCTGTAACCCAACAGGAGGCTCCCTTCCAGCCAACCTATAGCAGAGGTCGTTGCAGGATGTAATTCATCTGACAATCATCTGCCTTGCTGCCGGTCTGCCAGGTGCTGCTTCAGCATGAAAAACAGCTGGTGATTCTCTCTCTAAACTCCAGCCGTGTGCTGTATATAATAAGAGAGCACCCTGTGCAGGTCCAGGGTATGAAGCCTACGGTTGGCCTCCGAAGATGGGTTAGTAAAGTATACCAGTAAGTTAATCACCTGGTTAAGGTGAAATTCCAATACAACATTCAGGAGGAACTTTGGGATGGGGTGAAGGACAATATTGTCCCTGTGGAAGCCAAGGTAGGGAGACTCCACTGAGAGTGCCTGGAGCTCCCCAATCCTGGTTGACATGGTGACCACCAGGAAGGCCGTCTTCCAGGACAGGTGTGACATGTCAAACCTGTCCATAGGCTCAAATGGCTTGCCCATAAGCATAGTCAACACCAGTAGTAAGTCCTACGGTGGAGGTGGTTCATGCACCAAAGGGGAGATGTGATCCAGGCCCTTGGAAAAGCACCAACCACCTTCTCCTCAGCCACCATCAGCTTACCAGCCCACATCCAGTAAGCAGAGATGGCTGCGAGGTGCCCCATAGATGTACTGCTCTCAGTTGTAGCTCATCTAAGTTGACCATCAGGCCCAAGTTTCGGCATGTCTGGAGAGTCAGATCTCTGGACTTCTCCACAGCCTCTCTGAATGAACCACCTAGCAGCCACTCATGCAGGTAGGGATACACCATGACACTTATGCATCTCAGGTATGCTGCCACCATTGTTATGAACTTGGTGAAGACTCAGAGCCAAGGAGAGACTGAAGGGCATGGTACTGGTATAGGACCCCTTCTGCTCAGAACCGGAGGTACCAGCGGTGGGACGGATGGACTGGGATGTGGAATAATACATCTGGAGGTCTAGGGAGCAGAGTGACCATCCAGAACTTGTGTTTCTGCATGAACTGGTTCAAATCATGCAGATCCAGTGTGGGGCACTAGCCTCCCATGTCTGATTTGGGACCAGGAAGCACCTGGACACATAACCCTGATGGGCCAGGGATTCTGAGACATGGATTAGTGCCCCTTTTACAAGGAGCTGGGCAATGTCTTCCCAAAGGGTGGACAGCATGTTCTGTGACACCCTGGACTCCTGAGGTGCAAGGAGGTGGTAAGGTGGGAGAGCCTCAATGTCCAGAGCCAAATTTCAGCCTACTACACCCAGCACCCACTTGTTCATTGTGACAGTGAACCAACATGGCAAGAAGTGATGTAGCAACCTCCTATGGGGAGTGCAAACACAGACAGGATGGGTGGAGGGATGACACCCCCAGCCTGTCACTGGGCAGCTTTTGTGGGGGCAGCAGCTGCTGCAACTGGAGAAGCACCACCACCCCAGCCCCCCCTTTCTTAGGACTCTGGCTCTCAGACTTGGATTTGGGGTGCTAGGCCTGGTACTGCCCCTGTTGAGGCTGCTGCCGGGGAGACTGTTTCTGAAAGGACTGGTAATGGAAAGCCTGTTTCATAGGCTTCTTTTTCAGGTCCTTCTGGGAAGAGGCCACAGAATCCAGGGTGGGATAGGACTTCTCAGTACAGATGACATGTCCTTCCACCCTATGGCCACATAGGTCGGTGCTCAGGAAAGGTACATTGGCCAGCTTATGCTGGATGACTGCCGTGAAGGTGAAGAGATGCAACCAGGCCTTGCAACACATGAAGAGGGCCACTACAATGGCATGGGTACATGAACTGCCCATGTTCAAGGAGTCTGGAGCTGGCATTTTGCCAGAAATTGACCCTGGTCTTTGATGACCATCACCAATGACTGTTGCTTAGTCAGAAAGTGAAGGAGGATAGAATCAAACACTCCCATTAGGGAGTGACCAAAATTTGCCATCAGCATGGCATAGCTAGCCTGATGCAGACCCAAGGGCACCGCAGCATACACCTTTTTTGTAGCATGGCCAGTCTTACAGAACTCCTTGTCCAAAGGATTGTCCACATCCCTCTGGTTTCCCAGCTTATGGAAAACCACGTCACTAACCAGCCCCTCTGTGTAGGGGTTGTCCAAGAACCCCACAAGGGACCCTGTTAGGACTGCATACTTGAAGATTATATGGGTGGAGGGTGCTGGGCAGGATGATGGATGCTGTCAAAGCTCCAGGACTGGTCCCCAATGGCCTCAGCCACAGGAAAGGCAACCCATGGGGCCCTGGGAATTCATACCAATCCAAAATGTCAGTAAAGGGATACTTGGCCCTTTTCTGAACTGGCTCTGATGGTACTGACATGGACTCCGAAATACAATGATGAAGTGCTCCAAAAGACATCAGGCTTTGCTTGGTGGAGAACTCTTCAACCGATCACTAGTTGAGGAGGAGAGTCCCAGAAAAAGTCATGGACTTGTGATCGTCGTCCAAGAACTCCTCGAAAACAGCCCTCAAACATTTTCTGCCACAGACCACCTGGATATCCTGAATCCCCAGGTGATTTGCACCGACAACTGGCCTGGCAAGCAGGTGACCAAATGGGCCTCATTGGATAGACAGCCCAGCTTTGACTGTAGTGGTGATGGCTCCACTCAAATTGTGGAGAAACAGTTGTGTGTAGCAGCTGCATAGCGGGGACAGATGGGGGCACTAATGGTGCCTGCCAGGTGACCAGATGTCCAGAGGGTGGAGCCCTACCCTGCCCTGTGATGGCCCACTGTTAGCAGATGGGCTCTTTGTAGCACCTGCACAGCTTGTGACAGTGTCTCTCCTCACCTGAGAATGAGGAAATCTAGAAGCATTGACAGCAAAGCCTCTTGGTTGAGCAGGATCAAGAGTGAGAATGCCTCAACTGTGACCTCAACTATCAATCAAATAATCAACAGTGAGGAGAGCCTTCTAGCTCGTTGTGGTACACCTGCCCACATTAAGCAGCATAGGTGTAGAAGGCTCAACCGCTGATGGAAGTTGCTCCTGCTGAGGACTGGATGGGGACACCAACTGATCTATGTCTTCTTGAGTAAGGAATGGGAGCACCAGTGTTTGCAAGACTGATTCCTCTACCTTGTCTGACAGCCTGTTGACAGGCGCGAGGAACATTTCCATGGCTTGCACAACCAGAGTCAAAGTCTACTGGCTCGATGGTGGTACTGAAGAGCCCTCAACCTGTCCAACCTACCCCTCAACCGAAGAACACTCAACCACTGCCGAGAGGTCAAGTGAGTCAAGGGACTGGGAGGACCTCAATCTCTCTCACTCACACAAACAGCACCAGTGGTGTTTCTGCTTGGAACCATGGTGGGCAGGACTCTCCCAGGGTCTAGAGGATCAAATGCATGTCCAGGAAGCCTACAGCCAATGACCCTCCAATGATGGCCCAAGCCAGGAGCAGCGCTGAGGCTGAGGAGGTGTCTGACACAGCAGCCACCACTTCAGCCTCAAAGGTTGCAAGCTGCTGAGCAGACATAGCTACAGCCAAGACCTTCTTGTGGGCCTTAGGGCAGTCCTTCTGATCCCATTCTAAAGGTCGACTCAGTGAGAGCTGGAGCTTCCAGTCTTCAAGAGACCCAGGAAGCATGTTGAGAAAAAGGTCACACCTGGCCACATCATGCTGCCTACCTAGATAGTACATGTATATGTCATGTGTGTCAGTGACCAACATCTTCTGCCAGCACCAAACGCAGAATTTGAACTCAGGCTTCCATTGGTCAATTGATAATCTGCAAGGGGGTTGAAGGAAGTGAGGAGATAAAACAGAAGAACACCAAAAACTTTGAAAACATAGTTCACCTATGGCGCACTAAATCTTAAGCAACAGCCACAAAAGAGGGCAGACTTGGGGGGGGGGGGTCAAGCGGTCCTTATCTGCCATCAAAGTCTACGTTTCTATGAGGTGACTTGTTTTTCCATTGGAAAGAAAGATCTCACATCATAGGATGGAGTTAAGAGATATGCTGCCTAAGTGGTCAGAGGAGTTTAGCTTGAAGATGTCCGGCAAATCAAACCATTCCAGTGGAACTGCCAGAGTGTGGATAGTGAACGATATCTATGCCCTTAGAAATAATGTTCTATCCCTTGCTATTTCTCATAAGCAGACATTATGCCTCCTCATCTGAAGTTTTTACTCACATTGGATGAAAGCTACACTTCCAAGGGACCTTAGACTATGATTTCTAGGTGATACATCTCATTCATTACACCTTGCCTCCAATATGCCCTCTAGATATGGTCAGCAGCCCTAGAAGCGAAACAGCAAATCCTCCTGAGGTGGAGAGCTGATATTCCACTGTCTCTCACAGACTGGATAAATATCATGTCCCAACTGTCTGAATGTGAGAAATTGTTCTGCCTGGCCACAAAAAACATGCCTTGATACCTAGGTATAACCAGGAGTGTGATGAAATAGTTTAAAACTGGTTGCATTACAGAAAACAAAGGGTCATTATAAATAGTAATCTATCAAGATGGAAGCGAGTGACCAATGGGATCCCACATTATTCAATATATTTGCTGTATAAGTGACCTACAGATGGGTACTAGTAGCTGAACTGCCAAGTTTTCTGATAACACCAAGACAGGAAGAGTAGTTACAGTACATTGCAATAGGAGAGTGATGACAATGCAGAGGGATCTGGATTGGCTTGGTAAGTGGGCAGAAAAATGGCCTTTGAAGTTTAATATTAAAAAACACAAGGTGATCCAGGAAAGAAGAAAACGAAAGCAAAATACTACATAAGTGGCATAACGAAATTCTGTGTTTCTATGCGACTGTGGGAAATTACACAGGAAGAATACCTGGGAGCATTGCTCAGCTGCAGTATCGATGGCAACAACTGTGTGGGGGCAATGGCTAGCAAAACAAAGTCATGACATGCATCAAAACGAGATTTACAAGTAGCTCAGTAGACACTTTATGTCAGAGATCTGGCCATGCCCCTGCCTTAATGTGCAGTTCTAGTCCCCATAGCAGAGAAATGAGAAGTTGCAGAGCAGAGGGATTAAAGGTGTGCTTGAAGATTTGGAGAATGTGGGCTATGAAGATTTGTTAAATAGAATCGGATCTGATTTCCATAAAATGAAAGAAGAATCAGAGGAGAACATGATGAAGGTCTTCACATACCTGAAAAGGGATAACACCGTCAGAACAAATGTAGTTCTCCAAGTTACACTGAGATGAAAGAACAAGAAGACACATAATGTCAATGAAAAGATATGGAAGTTGAAAGTCAGAATCATTTGGTCTCATATTACAAAATAAAAAGAAGTTTGATTATAATATATTAAAATCACACTATATGGAATCATATTCCTTTACAAACCAGAAGTATAGTAAGCTTTATAAAATGGGCAAAGGATTTCAAGCAATCTGATTGGTTGTTAGCCGTGCATTAGATGTGCCTAAAGCACAGCTAAAACTAGAACCCCCATTTAGAATACACAGACCCATTTTATAAGTGCAATAAGCCACTCCGGGGATGTGCATTAGACAGTTTTATAAAATGGCCAAAGGATTTCAAGCAATCTGATTGGTTGTTAGCCGTGCATTAGATGTGTCTAATGCACAGCTAAAACTAGAAACCCCTTTAGAATACACAGGCCCATTTTATAAGTGCAATAAGCCACTCCGGGGACGTGCATTAGAGAGTTCTAATGCACGGCTAGGGGACTGGACGCACTCAGCCTGTGGCCTCGTGCCTCACTACGTCCCCCTAGCCATGCATTAGATCTGTCTAATGCACACCCCAATGTGTCTCATTGCTAACCTAATGTACAGCTAGGGGACTGGAAGCACTCAGCCTGTGGCCTTGTGCCTCAATACGTCCCCCTAGCCATGCATTAGAACTGTCTAATGCACACCCCATCGTGTCTTATTGCTTACATGATCGGTTTGCTAAGGTTTTCAAATTACACCTTAGGAATTTGTCGAAGTGTGACTGTTTTTAGGAACTGTTTTTATATTGAGACGTGGAACTTATATTCCTATTTATACATTGGCCCAGATATTCAAACTGCACCCAAAAAGTGTGCAATAGCAGGAGCAAGCGCAAGTCTATTGCACCCATGCGCAAGAGACACAATATTCAAAAAAGGAGCAGGCCAAATTGAGCCTACAGCCAACGACTGAATATCTCACCACCTGCACCATAGCACAACTAGGGAGGGGAAGCTGAGCAGATCTGATGCACCATAGCGCAACAAAGGATGTTCAGCTGAGCAGTCAAGCGCCATACATAGCGCAAGGCAGCCCCCCAGCTGCAGAGCAATGTAACTGCACAATCAGGGGAGGGGCCCACCACCCATGCCACAGATGGGCACAGGAACACACAGCAGAACAGACATTGTCCCCCCACACCCCAAGTACATCACAACCAGGGGAGGGCTGGAATAACCACTGGTCCATGGAGACAAGCAACCAACCCACAGCCTGGCCATGGTGCCCTATCACACCTACTGGCAAGCTGTGACTGGCACACAAGGAGGGCAGACCACCCTGTGCCACACCATCCCCCCCAGTGCACAGCACACCCTGCACCATGACCCCCAGACACCCCCCCATGAGCAGTGACCACCACAGCAGGAAACCCCATGCATGCCACCACCCCCACAGTGTCAATGCAACCCTGTGCACCACAGAACCATGCAAGCCAGCCCACCCCACCATGAGCACCCATCAGCAGGTTGCAGCACACAGCAATGCAACAACGGTAGACACAGTGCCACCACGCACAGTCCCCCGAGGTACTGCTGAGAGACCGACCATGTGTTGGCACAAGAGTTACCCCATATGGGACGGTCGTGTCCTTGACACCACCACCAGTGGTACAGCGCTCTGCACAGTATTCCAGTGACACACCCCGGCCCACCACTGGCCACAACAGCCAGCACAGACACCCACAGTGGTGCATGGAAGTATACACCACACCGGACGCCACACAGGGTCTGGACAGACACCCACCCATACCCAAGGGCACAACAACACGGGGACGCAGTGGTGGGGCAACCAAGTCCCCATTGTGGGCCCATGTAAGCCGTGTACACACAACCCTCAGTCCACCATGGCACTGGAGTGCCAGCCACCCGTGCAGGCACTGTGGACCCATACACCACCAGTAGTCACCCGGAGCACAAGCCACAGACAGTGGGGCACATCCCCTGCAACACACACAAGCCACAGCATGGAGGTGGGACAATGACCGTGTCACCCACAGTGCCACCTGAGCCAGGCATGCACCACAGCAGTGACATGGGCAACCCAGCAAAGCAACGGGTACAGTGTCCACCCTGCAGGGAATGCCACCACTGACATGCCAGCAGACCATGCAGGTCACAGACAGGCATATATGTCAGCTGCACAGGCCATGGACGGGCTGATGGGTGCACCATGGACACAGAGCACGCACCATGGACCACTGCACACAGTCATCCAGTGCACAGGGAACAACACACACAACACAGACACTGACTGATATCTACCCCCACACCATAGTCACCTCCACACGGACACACACACACATACCCATGACTGCACCACCCCTGATGCCATGCACACCACTGCAGCTGAGCACCTATAGCCCGCTGCAAATCAGAGACCACCACAGTATTCATATCAAAGTCAAATGTATTGAAAAAATAGAAAACTCAGCTATGTACAAGAATAAAAACTATTTACAGGTTTGTGGTGGGGACACAAAAGGTGGGGGTGGGCAGGGGAAGAGGTGGACAAATGGGATGGGATGGGGGTGTGGAGTGGGTCCAGGGGGTAGGGGAAGTCAGAGACAAAGGGACTATTAAAGGCTCCACCGTTCCTGGCTCTGGATCCCTCTGGCTCTGTGTCACCGCAGAACCCCTGACTCGTCCAGCCTCCTCAGTATTGCCACCGTCTCATGGGCCAGAAAGGAGCTCCCGCATGGTGTCCCTGATTTCCCTCAGATGTCTCGCACCTAGGACAAGGGAGCACAGTCAACAGGTGTGAATGTACAACCCCATACAGCCCGCCCACTGTGCATGGCATATGGCCATGGGACATACCACTGTGATGGTATGTGACCACCCGCAGTGATCACGTCCACAGGACCTGCCCACACAGGCGCATACAGCCATGTGGAATGCTGCACACACCCACTGACCAAGTCATGCACAGCACCACCGTGGCCGTCTAGTGACATGGCTATGTGGTGTAAAGGCAGTGGCACAGCCATGCACCTGGTGCATGCATGGACCACCAGTGACACACACCCAGACATGCATTGCCACTGGACAGTGTTGACTGTAACAAGTGGCGTGCATGGCAGTGATGTCAATGAATGGTGGCCATGCCCCACTGCCCACCTTGTCACACAGCATGCAATTCTAATCATGGATGTCTGGCACTCACCCACATCGGGCCGGTCAGGTGGGTGTTGCTGGTCCTCGGCCCGCCTGGCTGCGGTTTCCACTCCCCTCCGCTGCTCTGCCCGCACTGTGCGTAGTTCTTACGGGCCTGTGGGGACAAAAAGGAGAAAAGAACATCAGTACATTCCCGAAGCAAAGTCCCCCTTCCCCAAGGAGTGTGTCCTCCCACCCAGCCAGACCCACCCCACACCCTGTGAACACCACCATGGCCAACCCCATACGGTCCCTCCCCTATGTGCTGGACACATACAACACTGTGACTCATATGGACGATAAAAGCGTGTTGATGGAACCCCTACCTGGACGTGGGACTGTGCCCCTCCTGGCACGTGACCGCAGTCGGGCCAGTAGCTCCGGCTCCCTCCTGTGCAGGTCACCATAGCTGTGCCTGCACTGCTCAGCTGAATGCCCCCTGCCTGTTGCCTCATCCAGGGCAGTGGCCACCTCCTGCCACACCTGGGTCCTTGCCCCTATCCAGGGGGGCCTCCCCAAAGAGATGCCCATGGTGTGGCTTGACTATGGCCACCAGATTGGCCAGCTCAGTGGCACTCCATGGAGCAGCTCTTCTACTCACCATTTCGATAGCTATAGTAGGCAATATGCATCGCAGATGCTGTGCAGTACAGCGCTAGAATTCCTTATGGCACTGTTACCGAACAGCACGACAGAGGTGCACCTATGCCTGACGCATGGTGCCACGGGGGCAAAGGTCAGACACAGGGTCAAGGGTCTATGGCGCAAGGCCACGCACAGTGCCATCGGATGACAATGCGTGTAGCGTGATTGGCTGCCTGTGTGCCAGCACCACAGTGGACTATCGGGCAGTTGGGCCATTGCGCCTATGAAGGCCTATTGCCACAGCGCCATGTAGTGACCATTGCTATAGCACCATTGGCACAATGGTGGCCATGCCCTGCATTGCCTACCGTGCAAGGCACGTCATCAGTGCGACAGACGCCTGCATCAGCAACCCGGGCATGCTCAGTGAGGTGTACTACGCATGCCACAGAACTGCGCCATTGGCTCAGCACGTTCAACACAACTGCACAAAGCGCAACAGCGCGATACTCAGCTGTCATATGCAAATCATCCGATCAGCCATTCAATGGCACAGCACTGCAATTTGCATCTATTAAAGTTGCTTCTCGCCTCATTTGTATGGATTGTGCTATAAAGGTGCAACAATGTGCTGCAGTGGCCATAGTCGGTTACTGCAGTTTATCGGTGAGTTGCGTGCTGTTTGGGAGTGTGGACTGTGGATTCAGGGACATGCATGGGACTGCAGAGTCACAGGTAACAACTGCCATTCTTACAGGCTACATAATTACCGAGCACGTTCTTGGAGAGGAGGACAACAGTGGTGGGAGGAGGAGGAGGCCGAATTTTACTAAGGCCAAAACTGAGGCCCTTTTCGAGGCCTACCTGGATCAGGAGCCACTGCTCAGTGGACGGCGGGGCACCCCTCAGGCCTGTGCTGCTGCATGGGAGGAGGTGGCATGTGCCATGAACCTGCATGGCAGCCACCAGCGCTCTGTGCAGGAGTGTAAGAAGAAGATGGGCACAGACAGGAGGAGGGTAAAGGAGAAGGTGGCTGCCATCAGGGCAGCACGTGCTGCAACTGGTGGGGGACAGCTGGAGGTGGTACAGCTCACCCCAGAAGAGGACAGGCTTGCTGCAAGCATGCACTGAAGTGCCATTGAGGGTGTTCTGGGTGGTGGCTTCCAGACGGGTGGTGGCCCATCACTGCATGGTAAGTCATGGTCTGTCTGGGGGGGGCAGGGTAGGTCACACGCAGTAACGTGACTTTGCTTTCCCTTACAGATCCTGAGCATCTGCATGGGTCAGCGGTGGTGGGCCTGTCCACTGCGGACGGTTGGATGGAATCAGAGGTGGGACCATCCACCTCCACAGGTATCTGTGGATCAGTACGACAGTGGGGCCACCTGGCTGTCCACACTTATGTCGTTGAGACAGGTGTGGAGGAAGCCCTGCCCATGTTCCGGCATGCTGGCATCCATGGATGCCAGCACACTGTTGCTGTGGCCGGGGCAGAGTCTGGCACCAGTGATGAAGACACGACAGTCTTGGGCAGTGACACGTGTGTGCCACAGGATGGACACACAGCAGGGCAATTCGCACCCATGGCTGTGGGTGGTGCCGCCATGGAGGCCTGCATGTAAGCACAGTCCCAGGCTGTGCCTGTCAGCACCAGTGGGGCAGCACTGGTGTCTGTTCAGGACAGTGGGACTGTTGCAGCCACTGCAGCGGCACCACTGAGCCCTGAGGTGCAGCAGCTGGAGGGGCAGCATCAGCAGTCACTCACTGGGCTTGGGGGTACAGGGTTCAGTGGCAGCATCTGTGCACCACCTGTGGACATGTCCAGACCTGGTCCTGGTGTGCAGCACCCACCCTCAAGGGGTGCTGAACATCAGTCCTTTGCACACCCTGAGGGACAGGATGCCGAGGAGGCTGATGACCTCTTGGACGAGCACACCCGCCTACTGCAAGCATTGGTCCAGCAGCAGATGTGGCTTGCAACGTCCGTAGAGGCACTGCATGTGTCTCTGCAGCGGGCAGAGGAGCGTCACAGCAGGGACACTGAAATGATCATGGCACAGATGGACTGTTTGCGGGAGGATGTGACCGCTGCCATTGACAGGCATGCACAGGTGTTCATTGCTGTCATGGCCACAATGGGCACACAGTCAGGTACCCATACCTGCCCATATTGCCTGTCTACTTTGTGTGGAATCGTATGGTACAATACAATAATGCAGTTTTATAAAGCGCATTTAATGTGGCACGTGTCTCAATGTTTCACAAAAACTACAAATTACACAGATTTGTTTAGCTAATCCTTTTAAATAGACCTTGTGAGAGCATGCAAAGAAGTCGGACTTAGTGGTATCATTTTAGACCAATTTGAGCTGGAAGATGAAAGAATAGCCACTTAGAGTGGCAACACATTCAGCTTGAAGTGGAAAAGCAGAGAACGTAATATCCAGAGTGTCTGGTGTTAACAAGGACTGGCTGCAGATGTGTTAGCTAAGTTGCAGAGATGATACAGTTGTAGTTTACTACTGTATATGGGTTAGGAAGGGTAGCTGGTAGATTTACTAGTGTACTAAACATGAAATAGAATTAATTAAAAAAGCATAACAGGTGGTGCATGTTGTGAGATAAAATGCCTTGGGAAAACTACCCTTAATCACACAATTATGCACTTCTTGGTGTGTCTGTAAAATGGTCCCCTTATTTTTTTTTATTCTACAACCGAGCAGTGAAGTTCAGAAAGTTAATCATTTCTGACCTGTGCTGTTGTGCTGAAATAACACATGGTCATGGGATCACATCTGACCAATCAAATGTCTTGGTTTCTCATATTTATCAGTAAACTAATGCTGTGTCTCAAGGATTAACAGTTAATTATTGAAAACAAGTTGCCAAAGTCTAGTACTGTCAGACAAAAGTAGTACGTACATAATACTGTAGGAGTAACCATACACTACAAGGCTTTGTGTGTGTGTGTGTTTGTGTGTGTGTGTATATATATTTTACATAGGAGTCATAGACACATTCCCCAAGTAAATAATAAACTCTGGTCAGAGCCAGTAAGGCTGCAGAATGATATGTGTGTGTATTTGTATGTATGTATATATATATTTTACATAGGAGTCATAGACACATCCCACAAGTAAATAAACTCTGGTCGGAGCCAGTAAGGCTGCAAAATGATGTGGGTGGGCGTGTGTGTGTGTGTGTATATATATATATATATATATATATATATATATATATATATATATCTTTTACATAGGAGTCATAGATGCATCCCCCAAGTAAATAAACTCTGGTCAGAGCCAGTAAGGCTGCAAAATGATATATATGTGTGTGTATATACTGTATATAAAAGAGGCAGTAGTGGTGAGGAGAAGGAGTCTAAAATCACACACATGGTTTTCGTATGAGTTGTTCGAGTACTACAAATTTGGTCAGTTTCTACGAAAACATCAGTAATGGTATCGATAAAAATATACCCACAGATATAATTTTCCTAGATTTCAAAAAAGCTTTCAATTTGGATTAGGATTTAATGGATTCACAATAAAATGAGTTGCAAGGTGGTTAGAAAACAGATCACAAAATGTCAGGATAGGTGAAACTGCATCTAATGTCATCAACGTCACAAGCGGTGTTCCACAGGGTTCCATCTTGGGAACAACTTTGTTTGGTATATTTATTAGTGACCTTCATCTTGGTTTCATTAACCAGCTCAGTAAATGTGCTGATGACACTAGAATCACAGCAGAGGTGGATATTGAGGAAAAAATATCTCTGCTTAAACAAGACTTGTTAGTACAGTAATAGCAGACTGGGCTGCAACCAATGAAATGGCCTTTAATACAGAGAAATGCTCTGTCATATACCTGGGTGCAAAAAAAACACCAATATTAGATATCTGTTTGGGAAGGTTATCAAATCAGTAACATTGGAAAGGTACATAGGTACTGTATTATAGTAAATAACCAACTCACACCTGGAGAACAGTGTAGAAAAGTTGCACAAGTTGGGAACCTCATACTTACAGCTATAAAGAAGTCATTTATTAGTAGGAGTGAAACCTGCATCTTGCCTCTGTATGAATCCAATATTAGACCCCATACAGACTATGCAGTATCCTTCTGGGCCCCCTGTCTTTGCAAAGATAAAAAAAACTTCTAGAAAGTATGCAAAGTAGAGCCACTAAGCTAATCCTAAGGGTTAAAAAAACTGCCCTATCAAGATAGACTAAGGTAGCTGGGGCTACATGATTTACAAGTGAGAAGACACCAAGGGGACCTACTTTAACTATATAATATTTTAAATGACAAAGAACTGATGAGGGGATGTAACATCACAATAGCGAACAAATCACCAAATTTAAAATGCCATAATATGCAGATTCATATACCTAGAGCAACCCACGAATAAATGCAGGCATTATTTTATAATCAGATCCACTACGCAATGGAACACTCTGCCACAACATACTGTTGAAGTTAAAAACTCTGCAGAATTTAAAAAAGAACTGGACAAATATCTCCTGAAAAAAGATATATAAATCTGCCCGACAAGGAGTGGGAAGGTGGTCCCAATAAGCCTAGTGCCTACTTCCACCTTAATTAAACCGAGTAATACTGAATAAAATGCAGAATGCCTTCCGCACTGCAGAAATAATCTAGCTCTGTTTCCTACACCATGTAATTGTCCATATATGTAACAGAATCAGCCTCTCTGTGTCTATTGTTATCACATGGTTATCCTCTGTCTGGCATGTTACTGAAGAAGCCAATACCCTTCCCCGAGTGCACAAACTTGGCACAAACTGTTGGCCAAACAGAACAAAAACATGCTGATCCACCTCTAAACCAATTCTAGAAGTCAAGTGTGTGTGTGTGTGTGTGAGAGAGAACAGAGGGATAAGAACTGACCTCTGCATCATACTGTGCAAATATCTTCTCAATGCTCCCTCCTCTCCTCCCCACAGATTGGTCTATTGCTGGAGCAGACACATCCTGATTTGCCAGTCTTCACATCCTTGACACAGTATCCAAACAGCCCGCTACCTTCCTTGACCAGCAGCAGAGAGAAAGCGAAAGCAGCAGCTGTGTTGAGAGTCAAGTGTTGAGGCAGATGAGGCAATGGCAACAGGCTAAGGTAGGGGCCTTCAAAGTTAGCAGAATGTGGGGGTAAGATTCTGAGATTTGGCAGTGAGCCCCACAAAGAAAAGAGTTGAGCTGTGCAGAATAGTTAAGACAGGTGTAGGCAGAGCTGACCATACATCTCTCATCATTCATAGGCATGCAGCCATGTAAACAAAGTGAGAGTTCAACAAGTAAGAGTGGACCACTCTTGACATTATTTTATAGAATATGTAATAAACCTTCAAACAGACTATTTACAGATAGAAATGGGATGGCTTAGAGGATCTGTTTTAATATAACTTGCAGTCAGATACATGACAATGCAGTAGGGGAGGGAGGAAGCAACCACACTGTACTGAATAGAGAGGACACAGAGAGAGGTGATTCAAGTCCACTCCATGGAAGAAGACAGGCTGTGCTGTGTTCACAAACATTCCACACATTCCAGAGCCCTCTTTCTCTGCTGACATTATCACAATATGTCAGCATAGCTGTGCTATGCAGCTGTAAAAATGCAATTTCTTTGCTCTGTTATATGATTGAAATTAAATGTACATACTTTTACAGGTTAAAATGTATAACTTTGGGCAAGGGTGGTAAGTAAGCAGCTGAGGGTGAATGAGTAATTTTAATATTTCTAACCTTTGAACTGTGCAGAACATCTGTTTGGAATGTGTGCAACACTTTGGAATGCACATAACATAGAGGATAATGCATGGACAGCCATACACAACAAGCCTGTGTCTGCATCAAGAGGTTTCTATGGAAACCAAGAACCTCAAAAGTGAAGCTCAAAAGATTTCCTTGTTGCCATAAAAAACTTGAGATGAAGACACAGGTTGGTCTGTGTATTAATGCCAGTAGATTATCTTTTATAGCATATGGGCATCCATGCCATTTTAGACACTCTGCTTCCTTTCGGTGAACTGGCAGTGGGGGGAGGTCCTTAAAAGTTGGTGGCAGGCTCAAGTTACTGATTCAATGTGCAAGTAGTAACTGCAACTATTTCTGTAAGTTCAACTTAAACAAAAGTTCCCAGTTCAGTTGACTAGAGGAAATTAGCTAAGCGGCCGCATTCTACGTTGTGCTGCAGTAGTGATAGCTCTACTGTATTGCAGCACAACAACGCTTTTCTAGGCATGGATTTCCATGCAGAATAACATTCCATCATATACTATATAGAGGATCCTGGATCGACAACTATGTACAACCAGTGTGCACTGCTACAGAAGGGTTCTGATTCCCAATGACCTTGAGAGTGAAGTTTGAGAGATCCATAGGAATCAGAAAAACACACAGGTTGTGCATAGTGTTGCATATCCTGTATTTTTATAGTGTATGCTATCCCTCAAAATAATGTAGATACACCGTTTCATCATGAACTTTGAGAAAGCCGCCATGACCATCTCTGAAGTGATTTACTGTTAGCCTTTGATGTGCATGCAGTGGTTTTCTAGGCTGTGTTCAAAAGTGTGTGGCTTATGCACTTTTCATATCACCTGGAATACTACTGTACTACAAAAGGGTACATTCGCATTCCATGACGTTTGAACTGTGGTAAAACAGCATTTTGGCTGAGATGGAAATCGAGTTAGAACAAGCCCTCACCATACACTATAAGGACTTTGAACATGTTAATTTTAAAAAAAAATCATCTTCAAAAATCAAAACTTTGAAGTAGTGCTGTGCAGAATATAAAATTCCACCCGTGGAATACCTGAGGAATGACCATTCTGATTCTGAGGAATTTTGCCAAATTTGACATTTCAGTTATTTCACTATAATTTTAAAAGTACGCATCCAGATAACACTAGATATGAAACATTAACAGTACCCAGTGGCTTACAAAAGTGTTCCTAATTTCAGAATCGTAGGTTGAAAGGGGGCGGAGTTATGGGTGGACAAACATTTAATCAAAATGTTAATTTTCAGTTATTTTGAGATAATTTAAAAATGTCTCATTCAAATTATCTCTACAATGTCAGGATTTAGAGAAGCATCCAGCATAGGTATATGCACCATGTTTTAAGTCTCATGCTTCAATGGGAGCTGAGTTATAGGTAGCCAAACATTTTGCCAACATTATTATTTCTGTCATTTTTGTATAATTTTGACAATATTCATTGAAATTTTATAAAATGTGACAGGTATACAGGTTATCACTACATTTGTATATGCACATAGTTTCAGATTTCTAGCTTCAAATGGGACTGCGTTATAACCTGCCAAACATGTTGCCAAAATTTAAATTTCAGTTATTTCTCTTTAATTATAAAGCAACATATTCAAATTTAACCAGAGTTGAAACATTTCAACTACTAGACCACATGGTCATTTCTGTGGAACCCCTACCTGGTCTGCCATTGCCATCTGACAGCAAAACCAGGTGGACTGGGTTCGTAGAGAAACAGGTCACTCGGCACAAAGGCTAGGTTTGGCTACTCTGCACAGGGGCACCCAAGTAACTCCTAACACAGGAAGCAATAACTGTAATGTCCAGTACCAGAAGTGGGATTCTAAGTGTGCCTTTTTATTCACATCCAAGCAGAATAAACAAAGCATAGAAGGACCCCCATGGGGCTACACTCCTGGTAATGCAGATTAAAAGAGACTAGAACACTTCCTCAGCACTTTAGCCCTCAGGCTCTGAACCCACTGGGCACACAGCCTGGACTTGCACACTGCTTTGGGTTACACAGCCCAAACTTGTACACTGTTCTGGGATTTCCCTGGCTTGGCCCACTTGCCAGCCACTTGGACACCTTCCATACTTCATGGAAACATTTTCTGGTGGCTCCCTAAACATCCTAAGAGCACCACGGCTCCATCAGGGAATCTTCCCTTCAATCCCACTTCTGGGTACTTTCCTCAGGTACTGGCCAAATACCTGAGAGAAAACAAAAGGTGTCCCAGAGCAAATCCATAGAGGTGAATTTGGTTACTACTGATAGGAGGTCTCCCACCTCTCACTCCCACAATTCATACTCGGCCATTTCTTTCGACAATAAACACCTCATCCTGTAAAGCTTTGCAATGTAGAGTCTTGCTAAATATATTTCACATTCCTTCTACTTGTCTTGCTTCCCATTTGTGCTGGACTTGAACATACTTTTAAGTGGCATTGTCCATTACTCTAGACCCCCCCACTGAGTTAAGCAGTCCAATCCCCAATTTCCTTCACTCTTTGTGCTGGACTTGAACATACTTGAATTAAGTGGCATTGTCCATTACTGTAGACTTCCCACAGATTAAGCAGTTCAATCCCCACTTTCCAACTGTACTTGGCTGTCTTTTCCTGACCCCACAGTAACAGTCCCTTTAGTTTCCTTCTGTTCAGGTGAAAAACACTTGGCCCTTTTTCAGAGCGAACTCACCCTTTGGTTGCAGGTGCCCCACAGGAGTTTCCTCCACAAGGAATTTCTCTCTCAGAGCTTCTGGTGCCTCAGCACAACTTGAACAGGCAGCTTCTTTCCCTTAGCTGGACCTAGGAGGGTTGCCCCTGGAAAACAGGCAAAAACCTTCCTGAGGGGATGGGAATCCTGAACCACTGAAAGCAGTCTCCACCACTTCAGTTACCAGTTTCTGTGTTCCTCTTCAGGTGGAAACACACACCTACACCTTCCAAACATAGCTCTGAAACACAGCTTAAAGCTCTGAGAGCTTGCACACACTCTGCTGCACTACAGTCTCTAACTCAGACTGCACACAGACTGGCTTCAGATTTCCCAACGTTCTACTCTAACCTCCAACTGCAACATTCCAGAGTGGCTTATGCAGCTGCAACAGTTCCAAAATGATGTCATCCCTCAGTCTCAGCTGAGACTGAGAACAGAGTGAGACAGTGTGAAATCCATTGACTGGAGTTTCACTAGTTGCCTTCCCTGCCTACCACTAGGTATTACTGGGATTCTAGTAACCCCAGGTAACAGGGGAGTTACACTCACCCTGGGCCAGGAAAATGACTGTCTGCAGTCATTAGCTACCCAACCTAGGCCATCCTACCCTATGTGCTACCTACAGAGAGGGGTGATCAAGCCCCCTCCTAGGCACAGGGAGGCAACACTAAGGGCCCAGAGGCCATCGGCTGATGCATCAGCCTCTACTCTGCCCACTGACTATGAGTACCCAGTGGCTCTGGAAGAACTGTCCAGAGCATAGCCCTAATAGATCAGCACTACAGTCCCTATGGCTGTTCAGGACCACAGTCTATCTATCCCCTAGCCCTCTAGGGAAAATCTGTCTGGCTCTAACTCAAATCCCCAAACAAAACAAAACAAACAGAGAACCTCCCCAACCCTGGACACCATGCAACCACACATCAGGAGCTAATACCATAACCCATGCATTACTCCCACATTCCTCCACAACCATACCTGTGGAAGAAAAAAAAACTTACACACAGTAACAACAACAGTACTTTAAACACTACACACCAAAGTACTAGTGGGGAACTCCAATGAGACCCTCCTCCTCCTTTTGTCTTTTCTTCTATCTTCTTCAGGAACACCTGCAAGAAAAGAAAGACAACACACACTCCTAATCTGCATACACAGTCTATCTAAACCCCTACCATCAAAGCACTGGAGAATCCCAAAAATATTTTTTTTTTCAGAAAAGTAGAAAACAGTATAAACATTAGAAAAATAGTAGAAAACAATGACATTATTTACAATACACCATTTGAGGGATGAAGTGCCCTAAAAGTCCCATCTAGTGACCACAGTGCCCGAAGGCAAGTCCATTAAAGAGTCTCTCTCCTGGGCTGAAACCCAGTGAATTACAGTTCTAGCAGGCCAAAGTCCTGAAGGGGAGGATCTTTGAGGACAGTTCAGACATCTGCTAGTGTAGAGTGTGTACTGCAATGTCATAAGAATAGAAAAGTCTGGACGACACAGTGCTTTGCCTGTGGTTCTTCAGTCCTTGACCATTCATATGTACAGTGGTGTCCCCCAGGGTGAAACACAATTCTGCAGCATTTTGCAGCACTCTGCAAAATGTTGCAGAAGACCTACTGAATAATGCAATGTAATTTCAATGGTAATTAGTCCCCTTTGTCATTCAGGAAAATGTGACACTGCCAGGATGAAGTGAATGCCATAGTTTCCTGCATGACAAAGGGGACTAATTGCCATTGAAATTATATTGCTTTATTCAGCTGGTCTGCTGCAGCACACTGCAGAGTGTGTTAAAAGTGTGTTTCATCCTGGGGGACGCCACTGTATATGGTTGATACTGTGCTATTTGCCTGTGGTTCTTTAGACCTTAAAATGTATATGCATGTGGATGGCACAGTGCTCTTTGCCTATGGTTCTTCACACATTCATATGTACGTGGATGTCACTGTGCTCTTTGCCTGTCTTGTGTTACAGTCATAAGTATGTGGATGACACAATGCTCTGCCTGTAGTTCTTCCTCCATGACC
Source organism: Neoceratodus forsteri (assembly GCA_016271365.2). Classification (NCBI taxonomy): domain Eukaryota; kingdom Metazoa; phylum Chordata; order Ceratodontiformes; family Ceratodontidae; genus Neoceratodus; species Neoceratodus forsteri. Next base: position 14,484,708 of record JADMNL010000027.1, read on the forward strand.
ATTTAAATATACGTAGACAACACAGTGCTCTTTGCCTGTGTTCTTCAGCCCCTGAACATTTATATGTGTGTGGATATTGATATAGATATATAGAAGCTAATGGCAGAAAAATGCTCCTGGCCCATTGAGTTTGCCCACCCTACCAAACTAGCCCTTCAGGCAATCCTCCCCTTTCCTACTGTCCCCTCTTTTTCTAACTTAACCCACCAGCCTGTCCCATCCTTGCCTAATGCTGCTGTTTGATTTGGCTTGTCCACTTCTTCAGGTAGCTTATTCCACTTATCCACTGCCTTTTTATGAAGAAGTGTTTACAGATGTATTTTTTAAATCATCCTCTGCCTGTTTCAGTGAATTCCCCATTGTCCCTGTGCTTTTGAACTTAAGGAGAATAATTATTTCATGTCTACACTTTTAATCCCATGCAGGTATTTGTATGCCTGAATTATTTCACCTTTTCTCTCTCTTTCAAGGGAGCATGTTTAAGTCCAGCAACATCTCATCATAAGTCGTGTACCCAAGGTCATGAGCATTATTAGTTGTCCTGTGCTGTACTGCCTCCACCTTGTTGCAGTCCTTCCTCAGGTGTGGGAGTCAGTACCTTGTGCAGTATTCCAGGTATGGCCGCACTAGTGACTTGTACAGTGGCAGGATCACCTCTTGTCCTGTACTGCTTATCCCTTTCCATATGCAACCCAGCATTTTGTTTGCTTTATGCACTGCACTGCCATGATATGCAGACAATTTTATGGTCTCTGATATCATCCCCCCCAAATCCTATTTTTTCATAGTGCTATCAGGCATCACCTCCCATCCCACATTGCATCCTTGGGTTCCTCTTCCCAATGTGCATTACTATACATTTTTAGCATTAAAATTCATCTGGCAATATAGCAATATCACCTAGAGGTTAGGGTAATGAGCTGTGAATCAGTATGGTACATCCAGCAGACCTGGGTTTAATTCCCACAACTTTTACTTACATACTGAGTGACCTTGAGCATGTCACATAACCTCCTCAGTGATCCTGCGTCACCTCTGAAAATAGGTATTGTGCCTAGTGGGCCTTATCCAGTTACCAAAACATAAATAAATAAATCATGGATCAGCTCTCGTAAATGCCCGGATCCTCCCTTAGCTCTCTTCTCCCATCTTTTGTGTCTATCCTTGTGCAGATCTTTGTATCAATGGCAAAGAGGCAGATATGACCCTTGATGCCTTCACCAATGTCACAGATGAAAATACTGAAGAGGCCCGGTGTGAGTACCGACCCCTTATGTACCCCATGCCAGTCACTTCTCACACCTCTGAAAACTTTCCATTGACTACCACCCTCTGTGTTCTACCCACAACTAGATTGCTGTCCTATCCTCTACCTCTGGGCCCCTAATCTTTTTGACCAACCTCTGGTGGGTAAGACAAAGGCTTTGCTGAAGTGAAGGTATACTATATCAATTGCCTGCCTCTTGTCTGCTACTGTGGTCACCCTGTTGAAGAACTTGACAGTCTGGCAAGACCTTACCTCATGAACCATAGTGTCTGGGGTCCTGCAGCCTGTTCCCTTCTAGGAAGTCCACCACATCTCCCTCAGTAGAGACTCCATGATTTTTCCCACTGCAGACATCAAGCTGAATGGCCTCTAGAGCACTGTGTCATTTATGTATGTACGAATGTGAGAGGAACTCAAGGCAAAGAGCCATGTGTTGCCCACTCACATATGAATGTGAGATGACAATGTGCTCTTTGCCTGTGCTTCTTCCTCCTTGACTATTTATATGTACCTGGACAACACAGTGGTCTTTGCTTGTGGCTCCTCTCACACTCACATGTGTGTGGACAACACAGTGCTCTTTGCCTGTGGCTTCTCTCATATTCGTATGTACATGGATGATACAGTGCTCTTTGCCTATGGTACATCTCACGTTCGTATGTACGTGAATGACAATGCTCTTTGCTTGTGGATTCTCTCACATTTAGATGTGCATCGACAACAAAGTACTTTTTCCCTCTGGCCCCTCTCACATTCATATGTGTGTGAACAACACAGTGCTCTCTGTCTGTGGCTGCTCTCACATTCATATGTATATGGATGACACAGTGGTGTTTGTCAGTGTTTCTTCAGTCCCTGTGCTAGCAGCACAATTCCAAATAACTTTTTTTCAGTCTCCAGTGTTGATCTTGTGCTAACCAACTTACTCTCAATGTCAAAATCTTTGGCACAAGGGAACAACTGGCACACTCCAAATTCTCCCCCAGGTCTTCAAGAATCTCCCCGTCTTCAAAACCTCAGATGGCTCCCTGTTGGAGGTAGGCAAAGCAGTTTTATTGATACAGTGCCCTATCCCAGGAGCTCAGGGCACTTCACAAAAATGGAAACATGCAGCAGTTTACAATGTAATCATGGAATAAATAAATCATAAAGAGGTAGAGCTTATAAATCACTACTCAGTGCTGAAAGATTCCATAAACAGGTAGCGCTTTAGCCCTTTCTTCAATTTATTCACCAAGAGGGGAACCTCTAAGGTGAAAAAGCAAAGAGTTCCAGATGGAGGGGCCACCACCAAGAATGCTCTTTTGCCTGTTTCATACCAGATCTTGTGATGGCCACCAATAACTCCTCAGTGGAGCAAAGCAAGCAACCAAGAGTACACTATATTGTAACATCTTTCTATTTAATTTTGTACTTTTCTTTTATTTAACTCAATCTGCATTACTAACAGTAGAATTTAATCAGCTAAGGAGACAGAGATGAGTTGGAGAAATTATATTAAAATTGTTGCCAGAGGCAGACCAGCTGACCCTGGTAGGTAATTTAATTCTTTGTCTGCTAATGACAGGACCCCTGGTCATTAACAAAGAAGCTTCAAAGAGCCCAAGGTCTTTATGTTAGGAAACTCCTGGCTATGTAGCCTCAAGAAATCCAGACATGACTCAGAACAAAAGAAAAGGTCTCTGAGTGCACAAAATCCAAGGTTCCAGTTTAGGCCAAATTTTCAGAGAGGTGCTACCCTCAGGGCAAAAAACAATGTCAAATCCATGATGTCATAGTGACAAATTTGACGATGTAACATGGGGGGCTGGCAGCTGAAGGCTTTTGTGGTCTACACCAGGTGCTAGCAAGGCGGTCTGTGTTGGGGCTTCATACTTACATAATCTAAGAGTCAGAGTCTGCTACAGCACACTAAAGTTATCCTTTGTGGTAAGAATCTTTCTACTGTGTTAGTTTTAAGAGGCTATAGGAATGTTTTTCTATTTGTTTCTTCTGCTGTGTGTAAACCATTTTTTTAATTTTTATAGAAACCCTGTAATTCCCAGAATCTTGTGTACTGTGACATCCTGTAGATTGCATAAATATTGTGAAGTAGTAAATGTTAGTTTTATATACTTCATGGCTCTGTGACTGAATCTTTTTAGTGAATGGTTAACTGCTGGTATTGACAAATGCATGATCCAGCTCTGAAGAGGTAAAAGACAGCTTCAGTTACCATATTCTAGAAGTAAAGTGTTTTCTCAGGAGTGAGTAACACAGGAAGGCCATTTGCCCTTAGCCAAAGGAGCACTGAATTGTATGAGCAGTGGCTCTGGTGCGATTCCAACCAAGAAAGTCCCCAGGTAAGAGAATCACTTCAGAGTGGTAGTAGCTACTGAGGTACCCTTACAGGTGTTGAGGGTTGAGAAACTTGCCAACCTATTGCAGACTGTATCTGGGTGCAGACAGGTTGCGACAAACTGGTGCCAATGGTGCTGATTTGAAAATAATTGTCAGTAACCTAGTTAACTACCCAGTCACAGAACAGGATACTATGTATGGGAACACAGTGTACAATACTACTGTTATTTTTGTTTTAAGCAATAGTTAGAGATAAGACATTATGTCTGGACCACATGCAAAGCGAACTTTGCTAAACTTGTTAGAGTTGTGCAAAAGGAGAGGGTGGGTTATGAGGAAAGCCAATCAAGGGCAGAACTCATAAACATTCTTGAGGAAAGTGCCCAAGGGTGGGGTAAATGTGGTCACTGCTAGCCAAAGCTGCGAGACGGAGACTGGAGTGGAAGACAGCAAGCCAGAGCCTGGAACTGGGGCAGCTATACAGGTGCAGAGGTTGAAGCTGGCACTTGCCCTGGTTCAGGCAAAGGCTGTAGAAGATGAAGCTGGAAGTGTTAGGAGTGAGAGAAGGCAGAGAAGTGAAAGGCTGAGATGTGAGGGAAAGAGAGCCAGCAGGAGATCCAGCTAAAAGAAGAGTGAGAGAAAGAGGAGAAGAAGCAAAAGGCTGATGCAGAGATGCAAAAGGCTGAGGCAGAGCTGCAGTGGATACAGCTGGAATCACAGACGTGTGAGAAAGAGTGCCACCATGAGGTCTAGCTGAAAGAGCATTAGCATGGCAGAGAAAGAGAGAGAGCGAGCGAGCGCGAGATTCTGCGCCAGAAGACAACATACGAACATTCAAAATTGCCAGCAGAAAAAGGCCCACAGGTCTGTCAAGTCTGCCCGATTGTGCAGCTCTTAGTTTCATATCACTACTGCTGCCCAACCCCACAAACTGTGAGTAATGGCACAAGGGGTTTGACCCAGGAAGCAAAAATTAATTCTAAAATGCTTCCCAGATATCAGGAGTTGGATGATCTTGATTTTTCAAGACCTTTTGAGAGAATCTGTGGGCAATTCGAATTGAGCAGGGCTTTTTGAGCAACTCACATTTTGCCACTCTTTACATCATTAGAAGCATTCACCAGAATGGACATTTAGGACTGCATGGGCTATGATAAAGTGAAAAATACCTTGTTAAAGTGCTTTGAATTAACTCTTGAGGCCTATAGACAAAAATTCAGAGAGTTAAGAAAGGCACCAGGAGATAGCTACGCAGAAACATGTGCGCAGCTAAGCTAAGTAATTTGTTAGAACACTGGGTAGAGGGTGCAAAAGCTTGCTCTGTAGAGGAAACAAAAGATTTATTTCTTCTGGAACAGTTCATAAAAACTGTACCTGAGGAAATGAGAATATGGTTGCTGGATAGAACTCTGAACTCCACAAGGGAGGCAGCCAAAAGGGCTGATCAGTTCATATCCAGCTGACCATCCTCTCATCACAAAGGTAATGGGAGTGGGACATCAAGTGGTTTTATGGGAACCCGGGGGGGGGGGACCTAAAGGAACCCAGCCTGTGCCTGACCCGAAAGGGAAGCCAAGTGGTTTCAGAGGTAAAGAGTCAGGGGGGGAATGCAGGTGTTATATCTGGCAGAAACTGGGGTATTTGTCATATAATTGTCTGAAAAATATAACAAAAGGGGCTACTGCAGTAGGAGGGAGTAGCTTGAGGAGCTCTCGGCAGATAGTAGCCTGTACAAAGTGCAGTGCTCTCGAACTCCACTGCACATACACACTCACTGGTGGTGAATGGATCGGTAGTCCAGGAATTGAGGGATATGGGGACCTCCATTTCTGTGGTGAAGCCAGATTTGATTCATGAGGGACTGATCCTGCCTGGCCAGTTTTCTTAGATTAGAGGAGTGATGAGTCCGGCGATCTTAGTACTAATGGCCTGGATCTTCTTAAGCTGGGAATGTGGTCAGGGCATGTGGGAGATGGGTGCTGTACCAGATCTGCCCATGGATGTGATTATGGGGAATAAGTTTGATAGCAAGACCTATATTGTGTGCATTATTACAGCACTGTGTCAGAATAGCCCTGACAAGAATGCCGTCGGCAAGAAAGGAACGGATAAAATAGCGCCACTATTTCTTCTGTGGGGGGGGCCATTCCTTTGCACCACCAATGAGTGGGGCTGTGCCCCCCCCACACCCCGCAATAAGGATTCTCACTCCAGGGGGAAGTGGATCACAGGGCAAGAAAAAAATATGTGGGACCATGGAATACTGTTTCCATGGCCCCTCACACCAGTGTTAAAGTCCCGATCAGCAAAACATTTTGGAGACAAGGATTAGAACCCTAGTCTCCATTGTTGGCTGGCTGAGCTGCTCTATGCACCAGCCCTCCATGCCATAGGAGCAGCTCGGCTGGGCTCCTGGATTCTGCTACCCTTGTCTGTATAACAGTACCATGGACAACGAGCAGTGGAGCGCATATGACGAGTGCTGTAAATCTTTGCTCACTGTCCTTGCTGGGAAGGTGAGAAAAAAACACAACAGGGAACTGTAATGGCGGGAAAGAACTGGAAGGCAGGCATCAGGGACCGCCCCTTTATACCGACGTCTCCTGACGCTGGTCACCTGACGTGGGGGCAGTCCCTCGCCAGGGACTGCTAGCTAGAAATTTTTCCTTGGGGTTCTGACACCTGCCGGTGTCAGTCCTATATGTAATTACCTACTGCAAGAGCCCTCTCGAAGTAAGAGCTGTACATACTACCATCACTGTGCAGAAGGGTGGTGATCCACTTAATATTTACTGTGGGAGCAGAAGTCAAACATTGAGAATGTGAACTGGAGAGTGATTTGGGAGGCATTTTTTAACAGTGCCAGCTGATGATGCATATCAGTATAGGTGTGCACAACCCTCTGAGGTGCAAGATTACAATCTGAGGTGTGATAATTCTCTTCATGAGATCGCAAGCTCATATGCAGCCCCAGGCAGTACTAAGGACAGGGTATGGATGGTGGGGTGTTCAACAGAAGGCAGGCTAGGTGCAGGGGTTTCATATGGAAAAAGAAAGCCTTAATTGTGGATTAACAAGAAAGCATGAGCTTTGGAACTGAAGAAGACCGGTACTTTACTGTGTGACCCTGAGCAAGTCACTAAACTTCCTTGTGCTCCTAGGCCACACTTGTAAACAAGCTGTCAGCTTAGTGTGTCTCTCCTGGTTAACAAAAAACAAAATTCAGTGCATCATAAAACCACTAGATCATCAGGTATTTGAAGTGTTGTACTGTAATGCAGTCTGCCAAAGAAAAAATCAGCTGGATTGCAAGACATTTTCTGCAAGTTAAAGTAAACAAAATGATAGCCTAACGTGTACTGATCAAAAAAATCCATGAGGTAGTACATGGTGTTAATCATTCTGGTACAACAATTCAAAATAAAGAGGGAAAGAAGAACTAGTTAGCACTATAGAAATATATGTTGATCTCTTGTCTCTAGCTCAAATGATGTCATCATGACTCATCACTTAACACACTTGGCAGACATCTTAGGGAGAAGACAAGGCTGTTTTTTGAATGTGAAAGGCTGATGTTTACATTTTTCAAAAGCTATGAAACTGCATTTATGTTATTTACGTAAATGCAGTTTTAGCATACATGTAAACAGCAGCCTTCACTTTACCTCCATATGAAGCCAGATTTTGGAGTTTGCAGTTTTAAAAAACTGCTTGTTTAGGTACCCTTTAAGAGTGCTGGATAATCTTCAAACTGGCTCCCCCCACCCACCCGGGTGATATAACTCTCGGCTCCGCCCTATGATGCCAGATCTTAGCCCGCTGGAAGCCAGGTTTGTGCATCAGAGCCGGGGAGGTCGTGTGGGTCAGTGTGGATGAACAACATATACCACTCCTAGAACTCCTGTTACAACTGTGAGCAACCTGTATTTCTAGGGACGTGGATATGTTGTTCAATCCACACTACCTGGCAGACTCCTAGCAGTTCCCCGGGAGGAGGGAGGCGAGACGCACACACCCTACTTAGGGAAGAGGGACTGGAGAACTGAGGTTCCAAAACCAGCATCCCGGCATGACTCAAGGTCGATGTGGTAATGGAGAATGAAGGTGTGTGTGTGGTGACTTCCAGGTAGCAGTCCTGCAGATTTCCTGGATAGGGATGTCACTAGAAGCAGCCACCGAAGCAGCGGTATGACTGGTGGAATGAGCCCTAAGCCCTGCGGGAGGCTCCCTACCTGCCAACCTATAGCAGAGGTCAATGCAAGATGTAATCCATCTAGCTATTGTCTGCTTGGCTGCAGGTCTAGCAGGTTCGGCTTCAGCGTAGGTGACAAACAGCTGGCGAATCTCTCCCCGAACTTCCGCTGTACGCTCCTTGTAGTAGGCAAGCATTCATCTCAGGTCCAAGGTATGGAGCCTGTACTTGGCCTCCGAGGTGTAACTGGGGTAGAACACTGGCAGAGTCATCACCTGATTCAGGTGAAACTCCGACACTACCTTCAGAAGAAATTTCGGGTGGGGGCACAGGACAACCTTGTCCCTGTAGAAGACCAGGTAAGAAGACTCTATAGAGAGCACCTGTAACTCCCCAGTCCTTCTGGCTGACATGATAGCCACCAAGAAGGCGGTCTTCCATGAAAAATGTTACATCACACTTGTGCATAGGTTTGAATGGCTTGCCCAAGAGCTTTGCCAAAACCAGTAATAGCTCTCACGAAGGTGGAGGTTCACACACCGGAGGGGATATGTGATCCAGGCCTTTGAAAAAGCACCCGACCACTGTAGCCTGTGCCTGGTAAGCAGAGATGGCTGCCAGGTGCCCCTTAAGGGTCGTAGACCGAAGCCCTTACTGGGAGAGGGACCACAGGTAGTCTAAAATGCTAGCCACTGGACAGGACGAGGGATCCAGCCCTCTGCCCTGACACCAAAGGGAGAATCTCTTCCATTTGAAGGCATAGCATTTTCTGGTCGATTCCTTACAGGATGCCTTAACCACGTTGTGAACCTCGTCGGAGAGATCCAAGGACTGGAACTCTAGTCGCTCAGGAACCAGGCTGTCAGGTGCAGGGACTGAAGGTCCGGATGGAGTACCTTCCCCTTGTTGACTGAGAACAGGTCCGGGTGAGCTGGAAGCCACCTCGGGAGCCTGGAGCTGAGGCTGAGGAGATCTGGATACCAGAACTGGCGGGGCCAGTCCGGGGCTACCTGGATCACCTGTGCCTTGTCCCTCTTGACCTTGAGGAGCACCTTGTGGATCAAGGGAAGTGGAGGGAAGGTGTAGAAGAGGCCTGGGGTCCACGGCCTCGAGAAGGCATCCCCCTGCAGCGAACCCTGCTGAGGGGGTGGGCGTGGTATAGCCTCAGCTTTGCATTCTCCCTGGAGGTGAATAGGTCCACCTGTAGGGTGCCCCAGTGGGAGAACAGATCTTGCACTACCTCCTGCAGGAGAGACCACTCGTGAGATGCTTCGCCCATATGGCTGACAGCATCGGCCACACTGTTTGAGGCTCCTGCCACATGAATGGCTAGGAGATCTGCCTCCAGGCTGAACACAAGGGTCCAGATGTGAAGAGCTTCCTTGCATAGGGGCAAGGACAGCGTCCCGCCCTGTCTGTTGAAACAGTACATGGTCGTGGTGTTGTCCATCTGGACTTGGACCACTTGACCCAGAACAAACGGAGTGAAGGTGGTCAGGGCTAGCCAGACTGCCCAAAGCTCCAGCAGGTTGATGTGGTATCGGGACTCCTGAGGGGACCAGAGACTGTGGGCTCTGTGCTCCCCCAGATGGGCACCCCAAACCATCAGAGAGGCATCGGTCGTCAGGATGACCATCGGCTTGGGCAGACAAACGGGATCCCCTCCTGCAAATGAGCTGGGACAAGCCACCACTGAAGGCCGTCCCAGATCTTCTGGGTCACTGAGATCAGCTGGTCCAGATGACCAGAGCGCTAAGACCACTGGCTGGCCAGGCCCCACTGAAGGGGGTGCATGTACCAGCGGGCCCAACGAACCACGCTGGTGCAGGCTGCCATGTAACCCAGAAGACGCAGGAGGTCCTGGGCAGGGTGCACTTGCCCAACCTGAAATGACCGGGCAAAGGAGGAAAGAACCTTGGCCCTGTTCACCAGGAGCTGATCTCTGGCTCGAAGAGAGTCGAGCTCCGCCCCAATGAACTGGATCACCTGCGAAGGCTTGAGTTCCGACTTGGCCTGGTTGATCAGAAGGCCAAGTCACAGGCAGACCTGGAGGGCCAGATCCCTGGACCGCTCCACCTCCTGTCTGGAGAGACCTGCTATCAGCCAGTAGTCCAAGTAAGGGTAGACCCGGACCCCTTGGTGCCTCAGGAATGCTGCCACCACTGCAATGCATTTGGTGAAGACCCTGGGAGCAGAAGATAGGCTGAAGGGCATGTCTTGGAACTTGTAAAGGGTTCCCTCTGCCCGAAAGCAGAGGAACTGGCAGTGAAATGGACGGATTGGGATGTGAAAGAATGCGTCCTGCAGAACCAGCGAGCAGAACCACATGCCTTGCTCCAGAGATGGTACTATCTGAGCCACAGTTACCATCCGGAAGGTGCGCGGCCTGAGAAACTGATTCAGGTCATACAGATTGAGAATGGGGCACCAGCCCCCGTCTGTTTTGGAACCAGGAAGTACCTGGAAACAAACCCTGGGCATGGAGGAGGATCCGCCGCCTCTCTGACTACCCCCTTGTGGAGGAGCTGATCGATGTCATCTTGAAGAGCTGACTGGGAGGCTGCAGACCAGGTAGCCCCCCGTGGGGTGTGGGCTCAGAAGGGAGGGACCTGCTTGAATTCCAGAGACAGTCCTCTGCCGACCACTTCCAACACCCAGCGATCCATGGTGATAGCGGACCAGGCAGAAAGGAAGTGGCTGAGCCAGCCCCCCATGAGGGGACACAGGGGAGGTGTGACAGGGTGTGGGGAGGCACCCTGCAACCCATCACTGGGCAGGCTTGGAGGAGAAGGAACCGGCTGAAGGGCCACCGGGTCCTTTCCCTCCAGGCTTCTTGACAGAGGAAGTGATGGACTTGGTTCTTGGGCGCCAAGTCTGAGCCTGCTGGCCCTGCTGCTGGTGCTGCTGGGTTGGTCTGGCCACAGGGGCAGAGGGACAAAAGGACTTGCTCTTTTGGTGGCGAGTATCCTTGTCCTGCTGAGCAGAGGTCACAGAGGCCAAGGTGGCACTGGACTTCTCAATGCATTGGAGGTGACCCTCCACCCCAGGCCTGAACAGGTCGGTGCCCAGAAAGGGGACGTCTGCGAACTTGTGCTGAGTGTCCGTCATGAAGGTTGAGATCCTCAGCCAAGCCCTGCGGTGCATGGCCACGGCAGCCGCCACTGACCTGGCACAAGAGTTGCCAATGTCCAGAGCAGTCTGGAGCTGCTGCTTGGCCACTGCCCTACCCTGATCCCGGACCTGCTTGACAGTTGTCTGAAGGTCGGCCGGGAGATGAGGAATCACCTCATCCAGGGACCCCATAAGGGCATGAGAAAAGTGTGCCATCAGTATGGCCGAGCTGGCCTGGTGAAGGCCCAAGGAGGTGGCAGCATAGACCATCTTTCCAGAATGGTTTAACCTTTTAGACTCCTTGTCAGGAGGCTTGTCCACATTCCCTGTGTTGCCAGAACACCGGAAGGCGGAATCAGCCACCAACCCCTCAGCCGAAGGGTGCTCCATGAACCCAGAGAGGGAGCCTGTCGGAACTGCATACTTGTGGGCCATACAAGCCGATGGCACTGGACAGGAGGCTGGACGCTGCCACAGCTCCAAAGCTGGGCCGGCAATGGCCTCGGCCACTGGAAAGGCCTCTGAGGGGGTGTCCCCCCATCCAGAATCTCCATGAGGGGATATCTGGCTCGTTTCTGAATGGGTTTGAGCTGCATCCCGGTGGATTCTGAGATGAGCTGAAGAATGCCAAGGAATGAGGTGGGGCTCTCATCCACAGGAAAGACCCCCCCGAGGACTCCAGGCTCGACAGGACAGAAGTGCAAGGTGGAGTCTTCCAGACTCTGAAGAGTCCTCGTAAGCTTGATGGCGCCTGAGCTACTCTTGGGAAACCGAGGTGATCGTAAGAGTGGACCAGCTAATGGGGACGCCCTTGAGCTGACCAAGAATCCTTGGTTGGCACCATGTTCTTCAGCTGAGGGGGTGGCGGGTCCACCACAATGGGTGGGGCAGCTGGTTTCAGCTGAGCCAGAGGATCTCGAACTGCCTCCCCGTTCGGGCGATAGCCATTTGATCGCCGGGGTGGCCGATGTGACACGTGGACAGCCAGTTCTGAGTAGACTATGATTTTTTGTAATAAAAAAATGTGTTATGGACTGTCTTTAATGAGAGATGCTGAAACAGCATGTGAAATGACACACACACAGGTTTCAGATACAAGTTGTTACCTGGAAGGCCAGAAGCTAATTACAGACTAGAACAGGCCTTAATCAAGAATCTCCTGTTTTTCTAAGTTAAATATAGCTTTAACTGCTAAGAGGGAAATCACTATCCATTTTATGATGTTTTGAGGTGGAAACCAGGTTCGGCACACTGGTGTGAAATCATAAATGCTTTGATGTCTGTGTGAGAGGGGATACTGCTCATAGATGAAAGGAAAATTACAGCTTGATTGATGAAGTCACATGGGGAAAGAGTTTCTGCTGATGTAACCTTAATTAACTTTCCTTCTAAAATGATAAAACTTCCTGGGTGTATGATTTTTAATAAACAGAGGAGGAGCTAGGTGACCTCACACAAAGGGGCTGGCAAATACAGTTTTTTAAAGAGTATTCTTTTTTTCCTTCAGGACACTTTTATCTACACTCTGACAACGAAACATCTTTAAGCACTTTAAGCAGGTATTTACAGCGAGAGGCAAATCTAAGTACTGTAGTAGGAATTGCACTGTCAAACCCTTGTTCTTTTAAAAGATTGTATGGTTCTTGTGATGTATAGTTCTGTATTTTATGTTTTACATATTTTTTATCTATTTTAGTAAAACTCTATTTTTAGAGCCTACTTGGTCTGTCTTTGCATTTCTTTTCTTTAACAAGTGAAGTACATGTGGTTAAAGCAGACACTGTGCATAAGCTTGAATGGTGATACCAAACTGAAAAAGGTAAGAGTAATCTGAGGTCTTTATTAGAGTTTTTAAGGGTTCATTTTGTACACCTGGTTAGGTGCCCATAGGCAAAGATATCTGGCCCCCCGAAGAAAGAATTATCTAAGCCTGTGCATTGGGTACGCTAGCAAGAGGTTCACAGTTTGAATCCCTCCAGAACTGAGACCAAAGGTTGATTCGAACCTACAAAACAGACAGGAGGGTTACCCTGTTTCTGTTAACTGTTCACAAAACTGTGCTTGGAGATTGACACTTTGGGAGTAGAAGGCTGACCTGCTGAGTGGATTTGTGACAGCCGGCATCAGCTTAGAGTCGGACAAAATGAGCTGTTGCCACATCAAATCCTCATAGCGCCGACGCAACTTGCGACGGAGTCTCTCCTCAGCTGAGGAGGAGGAGGAAGAGCGGAGATGCCGCTTACAATGGTGTCGGGATGGAGAGCGCCAATGATGGCGGGAACAGCCTGAAGCGGAAGAGGACTGAGACCGAGACCGACGGTGCTGCCGACGGTGTGTTGAAGAAGGAGTCGGGGAAACCCTCGGCTCTGGTTCAGGGCCCTTGACTGGGGATGTCGGCCCAGCGGGCTGGGGTGAGTGTCCAGAAGAGTCCACCGGAAGCACCGGTATCTGCGACAAGGAATTATCAGCCTCATCGAGCAACTACCCATTGGTGGGCTCGAGAAAGATCTCGGCCTCACCGGCAGACGTCTCAGCCATCTGGGTCGATGGGGACACTGCAGACCCAGCGGCCTTGGAGGCAATCTCAACTGAGGCCGAGAGTCGGCCCTCCCAAAAATGGGACCTCTCCCGCTCCCAAGAGAGTTGATGGCGGGCCTTCTCTGTCCTCAATTGCCTCTTGCAGGACCGAGGGGAATGAGACCCAGAAGGACCCTCTCCTTTGGTGGAAAGGGACTGGCACAATTCCCAAAACAAAGCCGTGCAAGAGGAACTCAGTTGGAGCGGAACGAAGGCTGACACCGAAGAGGAGTGGGCCGCGGCCTGAGCCGCCTCCTCCTCCAGGGCTGTGAGCTGTTGGAGCTGTTCAAGTTGTTCCACGGAGCCCGCAACCACGGATACCACCCAACAGGCCTCCTTCGACTTCACCGGTGGGTAATGTTTCTCCGGGCGCCCCAGCTGGAGTCGGGAAGCGCAGTCTCTAAGCACTGAAAGAGAAAACGAGAGGCAGAATTCACAGGCCTGTGGATCGTGATCGAGGCAGTAAACGCACGTGGTGTGCGGGTCGGTGCAAGACATCTTCTGCCCACAGAAGCACCGGCAGAACCCGGGCACAGATTTTTTATCCATCGCAGCCACGATCAAAGGCGGTGAAGCAGAAATTCGAACAAGTTTAAGAATTAGTTCTGAAGACAAAGAATCCGAAGATTTGAGAATCAGGGCCTAATCAGCGAGAGCGCTAAGGAGGGAACCTGAACTTCCAAGTGGAAAGGAAGATCAGGTGTCGTGGGGCGGAGCCGAGTGTTGTATCACCCGGGTGGGTGGAAGGAGACAGCTTGAAGACTTTCCGGCACTCTTAAAGAGGCAAGGTACCTACCAGATAGTGTAGATTGAACAACATATCCACGTCCCTAGAAAACTGCAGTTACGTAAGAAAGTACAGTTACGTAAGAACTTACCGTAACAGTAGATCTTCGAGAACAGCTCTTGCAGCAGGTTACACCATTAGGACTGAAGCCAGCAGGCGCCAGGACCCCATGGAAATTTTCTAGCTAGCAGCATCTAGTGAGGACCACCCCCGACGTCAGCCCCACTCCCGACATCGGCCCCGCCCCATCAGGCATCATATAAAAGGGGGCGGTCCCCCAGAATTCCCAGTTCTCCTGCCGGAGACTCCCAGCCATTAGATGGCATCAGAAGTGGAGACTGAGGGTTCGCCATCAAAAGGTATTCAGAACGGTGTTAAAAACACCTAATCCTAGAAAAGAGATATCGGAACAACTCTACCTCCAGAGTGGATTGTGGGAGGGAAACTACCTGTTGCAAGAGCTGTTCTCGAAGATCTACTGTTACGGTAAGTTCTTACGTAACTGTACTATCTTACTTCCAGAAACAGCTCTTGCAGCAGGTTACACCATTAGGACTGATTCCCAAGCAATACTGGAAATCCTTCGCAGGTGGGAGGAGGCTAGGTAGAGATCATGAGTTGGACCAATGCCTAGGATAGAAGTCCCTAAAGGACTGCTAGACCAAAACCAGCTCTTCGCCGTGATGCAACATCCAGGCTATCATGCCTGATAAAGGTGTGCACAGTGCTCCAAGTAGCTGCTGCGCAGATGGCTGTGGTGGACACGTTCTTCATGGCCGCAAAAGAGGTAGCCACCCCCCTTGTGAAATGACCCTTATCCGCGCCCGGTAAAGGTTTGTTACGTTTCTGGTAACAGAACGTGATAAAATGGATGAGCCACCTGGACAGCGATTGTTTAGAAACCAGAGCTCCCATCATCCTGTGGGCAAAGGAGACAAAAAGCTGATCAGATTTACGGTGGTGCCTGGTTCTGGTCAGGTAGTATCGTAGACACCTATGCACATCTAGAGTGTGCAACAGGGCCTCTCCTCTATTAGAGTATTTAGGAAAATACACTGGTAAGTCGATGTCCTGATTGAGGGTGAGAGCTAAAACCACCTTAGGTAGAAACTTTGGATTTGTTGTTAGGGACACCCTGTCCTGGTGAAAAACCAAATAAGGTTCTTTGCACATCAGTGCGTGAAGTTCAGAAATCCTTCTGGCCAAAGTAATGGCAACTAAAAATAACATCTTCCATGTTAGGAGACGTAGCTCGCAATCCACGGCTGGTTCAAAAGGCAGCAGCGTGAGCTGCTCCAGGACAAAGGGTAAATCTCATGGAGGAATAGGATCCTAAATCGGAGGTCTAAGGTGGAGAACACCTCTCAGAAAGGCTCATGCTGTGTCCAACTGAGTTATGGGACATCGGCTTATAGGTGTATGATAGGCTGAGATGGCAGAAAGGTGTACTTTAATAGAGGACTAGGCCAAGCCTGCCTGGAAGAGAGACAGGAGGTAGTCCAGGACCGACCTTTCTGGACAATCCATCAGGGAAAGTCCTTGTGCTTTAGCCCAGAGGCAAAATCTGCACCATTTCATGGCGTATGTGGCATGAGTGGCCAGTTTTCTAGCAGCTGCTAGAACATCTGCTACCTCTTGTGAGACTCCATACCACATGATAGCTATGTCTCTAGGAGCAAGACGTGCAGGTTCAGAGAGCGAAGGTCAAGATGGACCAAAGAACCTGCCTCCTGGGACAATAAGTGAGAGCTGATTGGCAGAGGCACTGGAGGTTCCTGGGAGAGCTGGTGTAGCAGAGGGAACCAAATCTGTCTGGGCCAAAAAAGGTGCGATAAATATCAGCGTCGCCTGTTCTCTGCGGAGTTTCAAAAGGACCCTCTGGATCAACAGGAAGGGAGGAAACATGTAGAGGAATCTGCCCGTCCAGGAGAAGGACAACGCGTCTCACCAGAAAACACCAGGCACTGGATCTAGCGAGCAGAAATTGGGCAGTTTTGCGTTGGATGGAGACGCAAAAAGGTCTAACTCTGATGTGCCCCATCTGTGAAACAGATCCTCTACTACCTCCTGGAGTAGTTCCCACTCATGGACCCTGGCCTGAGAGCAGCTCAGGCTGTCTGCGATGACACTGTCCACTCCTGGGACATGAACAGCAATGAGGTTTGCGCCGTGTTGTAGGACCCAATCCCATACACCCTCATGGCCTCCCTGCAAAGCAGGTAGGAATGGGTGCCTCCTTGTTTGTTGAGGTAATACATCATTGTGGAATTGTCTGTTTGTAACAGGAGAGTACCCAGTGGGATTTCCGACTGGAAGGCCTGCAGGGCATAAAGAACTGCTCTCATTTCCAAGATATTTATGTGGAGATGAGCTTCCTGGAGTGTCCACGTGCCCTGAGACCTGACTCTGTCGAGGTGTGCTCCCCAACTGAACCCTGAGGCATTAATGAAGAGCGTCACAATCGGAGACGGTGCAATGAAGGGGACCCCTGCCAAGAGGTTCTTTGAATCTAGCCACCATTGCCAATCCCGGATTACGGCATTCGTGATCTGAATTGGAAGCTGCAGATGGTCTTGCTTCTGATACCATTGAACCCGTAATATCCACTGGGTCACCCGCATGTGGAGACGGGCTAGTGGGACTGTTGCAATGGCCGCAGCCATGCGTCCGAGCAGGCAAAGGACTAGTCTGACTGGGACAGTCTTCTTTGTCAAGATGTCCCTGATGAGGGATCTGATGTGTTCCGCTCGGTCCTGGGGCAGAAAAGCTCTCCCCTGGATGGTGTCCAGAACTGCGCCTATGAACTGCAGATTCTGTGACGGAACAAGGTGTGACTTCTCCTGATTGATAATGATGTCCAACGTCCCGAACAGGGACTGAGTACAGTGAATTGTGGACATCAGAGCCTCCCAAGAGGGTGCCATGAGGAGCCAGTTGTCCAGGTAGGGGAACACGTAGTGGCCTTGTCTCCTTAGAGCCACCACTATGACGGCCATGCACTTCATAAACACCTGAGGTGCCAATGACAGTCTGAAAGGGAGGGCTCAGAACTGATAATGGAGACCTAGAAATTCGAAGCGCAAGAACTTCCTGTGCACTCGAGCAATGGGTATGTGCAGGTAGGCATCCTGCATGTCCAAGAACACTAGGAAGGTGCCCTGCTTGAGCATGGGTATCAAACCGGGAAGGGTCACCATGCAGAAGTGTTTGTAGAGGACCAAAGCATTGAGATCGCTGAGATCCAGTATCGGACAGAGGTCCCCTGTCTTTTTGGGAACCAGAAAGAAGTGGGAATAGTAACCTGCACTTCTCTGGTTCCTCAGTACGTACTCTATAGCTTCCTTTCCCAGAAGCGCGAGCACCTCCTGCTGTATGAGCAGTGCGTGCTGACCCAAATAACGGGAAAGCAGGGGAGGTCTTGATGGTGGGTGGTTGAGGAATTCTATAAAGTGACCTCTCTTGACTACTTGAAGGACCCACCGGTCGGCGGTAATCGACTGCCACCCTGAAAAGTGGCGAGCGATGCGACCCCCGACCTTTTCTGCCTGTTGATCCAGAGGAGGGGCCGGGCCGGGAAGGAGTCATGCTGTGGCAGCATTGCCCCCCGCAGGCTGGGCAGGTTTGGCATACTGCTGACATTGGCCTGGGGAAGACTTAAGTTGGGCCTTACGGTGGAAGGTACCCCTTTGCTGCTGTACGGAGCGTGGCTGCTATTGTTGTTGCTGGCTGCAAAAGCGGTTCTGGTTCCTCTGAGAAAACAGATTTGGGTATACAAAGGCCTGTACAGACATACCCTTCCGGCATCCTGAAGTTTGGTGATGACCTTTTCAGAGGGTTCACCAAACAGGACCTCTCCGCTATAAGGGACGTCCAGGATACTGTTCTGTACATCCGGGGTAAAACTGGAGACACGGAGCCAGGAGTGTCTCTGGAGACAGACGCCTGAAGCTGCGCCCCTGGTGGACGAGTCCGCAGAATCTTATGCGGCTCTTAACACTTGGGTCCCCACGTCTGACCCTGTGTGGAGGAGGGTTCAAGAGCTCCACCTTCTGCTCGCCATCCGGTAGTTTGACAACCAGGTCCTGACCCTGTTCCCACAGGACATTCTGAAACTGAACCATATGAGACAGATAGTTCAGGGACCTGATGGAGCATGTAGCAGCCGCATACATGCGCCTCCCCAGGGCATCCAATTGCTTGGATTCCTGGTCCGGTGGATGTGTAGTCAGATGCTGTGGTCATTGAGACCTATCACGGGAGGCCGTAATGACCAGGGAATCTGCCAGGGGTTGTTGCGCCAAGTACTGGTCCTCTGTCAGGGCCCTGTACAGGCGGTCAGCTTTCTTCGGCACCATGGGGGTGGAGTGTGGACACTTCCACGCAGCCTTGGTGACATCCACGAAGGTGTCCACCAAGGGTGGCACCACCACAGGCTTAGGGTCCTTCTGCCGAAGGTAACGAGCTAGGCGCTGTCTCTCGGGGTCGAGATCTTTTGAATCCCATCCCATGTTCTCCTGGATGTGCCCCATGATTTCGGAAAAGGAGGGATCATCCGGAGGTGACCTGGGCAGGTCTTGTGGGTCAGGTGATGGGATGCTGATTGGAGAAGGAGACCTGGAGGTATCCGAGGGGTCAGGTCTAGAATCATCCCCCTGCAGAGTGGACCGACGTCTGGGTCGCTTAGGACTGGGAGACCCTGAGGGAGATCTTGAAGGGGGCCTTCTGTATTCTTTGGATCTTTCACTAGGAGGTGGAATGTGCTCCTTGGGGGTCGGTGGTCTTCCTGCTGGCCCCTGCAGTGGAGGAGGGGGAGTAGGAGGTGAAGGAGTAGGAGGAGGAGGAGGTTTGACTGGGATCACATCCTTCTTTATTGTGTCCCACCAAAAGGTAAAGAGATCTTTGACCGCTTGAATATTCATACCAGACGACGGACCTGGCACCAATGGTCTGTCGCCGGTATCGGGCGTTGAGTCCGAGGGCGTCTCCGGGTTTGGCGAAGGCTCCTGTGGAAGCCCGACATCCTCACTGTCACCCGCCTGGTCATCAGGCAACGTCAGGTCCTCCTCTGTACAGTCCCGGTGACCGGTGTCCACCGGTGATGGGGAGGCAGTCTTCGGCTTTGGCGAACGTCTCACTGACGTCGGGTGCTTAGCTGATGTCTGGTCCGACAGGCGTTTGACCGATGAGGGGTCAAAAGCCCGCTTCGGGTCCATCGTCCATTTTAGGGATGTCAGGTCCTTAGTCTTCCTGAGAGGGGGATCTGGACCCCTAGGAGGCTGGGAGGCCGATCTGGCGTCGGAGTCCCAGCGTCTCTCTGAGGAAGCTTGTTTTGATGAGGACTTGGACTGGTGACAGTCTGAAGACTTTGAGAAGGCCCGGGAGGGTGTTGAGGAAGCCGAAGGCCTGGAAGTTTTGATGGGATGCAGAGAAGCTGAAGTGCTGCCTGAAGACTTGACCTTTACTGGAGGGGGCTGACAGTGGGCCCTGGAGGGAGAGCGGTCTGAGCGCTTGGAGCCTGAGGCCCAGTTAGGGGATCTGGACCTGGCCTTCTCCCAATGCTTGTCCCGGTGCTTATAGGACTAGAGGTAGACTCACCTCTGGAGGCAGGGTCTTGATCCATGCTTTTTAGCTTTTCTTCCAAGAGGAACCCCTGAAGTGCCTTCTGGCGGCGGATCCGGGTGTGACTGTTGAACCCCTGGCAAAAGGAGCAGGCTTTGGTGTCGTGTTCCGGGCCTAAGCACCGCAGGCAGGATGAATGGAGACCCTTGAAAGGGATCTGTTTGCCACAGGCACACTTGGAGGGATGTCCTTCTGAAGAAGGAGTTGGGGATGCCAACATTTAGTAGTAAAACTTGAAAGTTCTAATCGTCGTACGCTAGAGTGGGACCGTGAGGCCGATGCTGGCGAGTAGACGGCGGGAAAAGAACTGGGGATTTTGGGGGACCGCCCCCTTTTATATGATGCCTGACGTCGAGCGCGGAGCCGACATCAGGGGAAGTCCCCACTGGATACTGCTAGCTAGAAAATTTCTGTGGGGTTCTGGCGCCTGCTGGCTTCAGTCCTAATGGTGTTACCTGCTGCAAGAGCTGTTCCTCGAAGTAAGATCTTATCGTAACTGTAGATCTTCGAGCAAGGTTCCTGCAGTAGGTTTTCACATATAGGACTGCGACCCCTGGCATCAGGTTCCAACGGCAAACTTGTAGATAGCAATCATCAGCGGGGACCGCCCCCGACATCAGGTGATGTGACGTCAGCCCGACTATAAAAGAGGCGGTCCCGCGCCCGCCCTCCAGTTCTTTTCCACCGGAGACCTAGAGAAAGGTAAGTAGAAAACAGGAGGAGTAAAGCACTCCTAGGGCCATGCTTCCTCTCTAGACCCATGGGCTAGGCAGGATGAAAATGAAGGAAACACTCCAGGAGTAGGGGGAAGGTGGGAGGGAAACTAAACCTACTGCAGGAACCTCTCTCGAAGATCTACTGTTATGGTAAGTTCTTACGTAACTGCAATATCTTACTTTGAGAGGGTTCCTGCAGTAGGTCTTCACATATAGGACTGAATACCAAGCAGTCCCAAAGAAAACAATACAAAAGTACATCTGGGAGGAGGAGAGGTCGCCACCAGGAATTTATGACAGAAGGCCTTGTAAAACTGCAAGACCAAAGCCAGTTCTGCGCCTAGAGGCAACGTCCAGACTGTAATGCTTAGTGAAGGTGTGGACAGAAGACCACGGGGCCGCTGCACAGATCTTTGCAGTAGACACATTCCTAAAAAAGGCAGTAGAAGTTGCAACACACCTAGTGGAGTGACCCTTAACTGCCCCCGGAAGGGACTTCCCATGTTTTTGGTAAGCAAAATGGATGCAGTTGGCTAACCATCTAGAAATGGTCTGTTTGGAAATAGCCTTGCCCTGGCACTGGGGAGCAAAGGCTACAAAGAGCTGATTGGATTTACGAACCTCCTTGGTCCAGTTTGTATAGTATCTCAGAATCCGGTGCACATCCAGGGTGTGCAACAGGTATTCCCCTCGTTAGAGTGCTGGGGATAGTAGACAGGCAGTTCTACACTCTGATTAAGAGTGGTTTCTGATACCACCTTGGGGAGAAATGAAGGGTTAATCTGAAGGACTACTCTGTCTCTATGAAAAATTAAGTAGGGTTCCTTGCAGACGAACGCCTGAAGCTCAGAGACCCTTCTGGAGGAAGTGACTACAACTAGAAACAAAGTCTTCCAGGAAAGGAAGCACATGTCACAGCTAGAGGCTGGCTCAAATGGAGGTAAGATCAGCTTCTCCAACATGAAATTCAGGTCCCAGGGGGGACAGGGATTCCAGATAGGAGGTTTCAGGTGGAGGATGCCTTTCAGAAAAGTTTTGGCAACCTCCAGCTGAGCCAGGGCTTTGCCCTCCACCAGGAGGTGGTAGGCCGACACCACAGAGAGATGAACCTTAACGGAGAAGTACAGATAAATGTGTAAGGTACTCTAACACCTGGGCTGCTGAGCATGAAAAGGGATTCTAGCATCTTGCTAGGGCCCAGATCGAGAATCTCTTCCATTTCATAGCGTAAGTGGATCTAGTAGATGGTTTTCTGGCTTCTACCAAGACATGTGCAACCTGTGAGGAGACTCCATAGCGGGAAACTGCTATGTCCACAGGTGCCACACATGAAGGTGGAGAGATTGAAGGCTCGGGTGCCCTGCTCCTGAGTCAGAAGGTCATGGGAAAATGACAAGGGGTCCGGAGGTTCCAGTGCCAGTTGTTGTATAAAAGGGTACTAAATTTGGCGTGGCCAGAGAGAAGCAATTAGGATCAGATGTGCTCCTTCCTGATGAAGTTTCACCAGAACCTTCTGAATGAGAGGAAAGGGAGGAAATGCATAAAGAAACCTCCCTGTCCAGCACCATGCCCGGGAACGAGTGAGCAACAGCTGGGTAGTTTTGCGTTGAATGGGGAGGCGAACAGATCTACCTCTGGTTGACCCCATCGAAGAAAGAGGTCTTCGACCACCTCTAGCTTTAACTCCTACTCATGAGCCCTGGCTACTGATCAACTGAGACTGTCCACCAGAACTTTGCTGATGCCTGGAACATGGACTGCTGTCAAGAAAAGGCTGTGCTGAATCGCCCAGTACCAGACCCTCGCGGCTTCTCTGCAGAGAGGGTACGAGTGAGTTTCTCCCTGTTTGTTGATGTACAAGACATTGGACATGTTGTCCTTCTGGACCAGAAGTGGTCCCGGTACCAGAAGTGACTTTAACGCCTGGAGGGCATAAAGTACCGCCCTGGTCTCTAGAACGCTGATGTGGGGCATAAACCCCTGGTCGGACCAATATCCCTGTGTCTTGTGTATCCCCAGATAGGTGCTCCCCAGCCCGAGTCTGAGGTGTCCGTGGTGAGGATTTGTGTAGGAACAGGGGAATGGAAAGGAGTTCCCCTTGACAGATTGGAGAGATCCTGCCACCAGCGAAGATCTCTCTGTAGGCTGTTGGAGATCATGACTTTTTGGTTCATGTCATTCATCCTCTGATCCCATTGGAATCAGAGAGACCATTGGGTGACCCTCATGTGAAGTCTGGCCAGGGGTACTGTGGAAATGGCCACTGCCATCAGTCCCAAGAGACGGAGCACGGCATGTGCTGGGATCCACTGAGCCTGGGTCACGAGAGTGGCCTGAGCAACTAGAGTCTCGGCTCGATCCGGTGGCAAAAAAGCCCTGCTCTGAATCAGTATCTAGTACTGCTCCAATGAATTGGAGCCGTTGGGATGGTACTAGCTGGGATTTGAGCAGATTGACGTGACACCCAGAAAGGAAAACAAATTCAGAGTGAAAGAGCAAGCCTCTTTCAGGCTGTACGGAGAGGGTGCTGTGAGGAGCCAGTCGTCCAGGAACGGGAAAACGTAAATGCCTTGGTGGAGAAGAAAAGCCGCAACTACCGCTAAACACTTTGTGAACACCCGAGGAGCCGAGAAAAGGCCAAAGGGGAGTGCTCGGAACTGAAAATGGTTCTCCAGGAAAGTAAAACGGAGAAAGCGGTGATGGGCCAGGAGGATAGGGATGTGCAGGTAGGCATCCTGCATATCCAGGTAGCACAGCCAAGAGCTTGGATGGAGCAGGGGGAGGAGCCCCTAAAGGGTCTACATGCAAAACCTCTTGTACGCGACAAAGAGGTTTAGCATGCTGAGGTCCAGGATCTGTCTCAGATCGCCTGTCTTCTTTGGGACTAGGAAGAAGCGGGAGTAAAATCCCCTTCCTATTTGATTTTGAGGGACCGGTTCTATTGCCTTCTTTAGTAGAAGGGCCTGGATCTCTTGTGAGAAAATGGGGATCTGATTCCTGGGATAGAAAGACTGTCCCGGTGGATGAGGGGCCAGAATCTCAGAAAACTCTATCGAGTGACCCCGCTGTATGAGTTGTAACACCCAAGATTCTGCGGTGACGAACCTCCACCCCTCCAGGTGGAGGCCGAACCTTCCTCCCTCCCACCAGTTCCTCTTTGCCTAATGGAGGTAGCGGAAGGAGGGGAAAGGAGTCAGGATGCTGAGGGGAGGGGAGCTTTTGCCCCAGAGAAAGGCTTGGGGAACCTGGCCTGGTGGGGTTTGTGCTCTTGAACCGGGGGCATGTCTTTTACCCTGATGCTTACCCTGGTTTTTATTCCACCTTCTTTGACAATGAAATGGCTGCTTTTTCTGCCCCGTCTGGTACATGGAGCGGACATCATGAAGGGAGCCTCCACTCTCCTGCAACCCGGTGATAATATCTTTGGCATCACCACCAAAGAGGACGGAACCCCTGAATGGGGCATCCAGAAGAGAGGACTGGACATCTTGTTCCAGACCTGCTATCCTTAGCCAAGAAAGGCGGTGGAGGCAGATCCCTGTGGCTGCCGCTCTAGCCACTGAGTCATACGTTGTGCGAAATGCATGACGGCAAGAGGACTTTCCTATCCTTGTCCAGTAACTTTTTACGAAGGGTTTCATCCTGGACCTCCAGAAGGTCCCTTTCCAGTTCTGAGAGAGATACCTTCTGGAATGCAACCAAGTGGGAGACATAGTTGAGGGACCGAATGGCACAAGAGGAAGAGGAATAAATCTTATGGCCATACTGGTCCAACTGGCGAGAGTCCTTGTCCAGAGGCGAGGAACTCAAGTGTTTTAGTTGGGCTAACCGGTCATGAGCGGCCTTGATCACCATAGAGTCAGCCTTAGGATGAGTGGTGAAGTGTTGAATCCCTTCCAGGGGATAGTAAGTGCGATCCACCATTCTGGAGACCGCTGGGATGGATGATGGCTGCTGCCATACCGTGGTCACCAGATCCTCATGAGGACCCATCCGAGGGGGCTAGGGAAGGGATCTGAAGTGGCTAAATCCAGGTGTTCCACCAGTCTTTTACATCGTGGATCCACCTCTTTGGAAGGCCAGCCTCCTGCTGCCTGAATGGTGCATAAAAGGTCTCTGAAGGAAGGGTCCTGTGGAGGAGATTTTGGGGACTCCTTGGGAGGTACCTCAACGGGGGACCCAGGGTCCGAAGGTTCGGAATCAGAGTCCGTGTTGGAGGGCTCAAAACCACTGGGGATGTAAGGATCCACCCCAGATGATCCTACAATGAGCGCACCCGATGCTCGTCCGGAGGGAGGCAGTGAAGGGGGGGCCCTCGGCAAAGAGATATCCCCTACTGACTGCCTAATCTCCGTGAGGAGCTGGGTTCTGGCATCTTGCCACCACGAAGGGGCTGACTCACGGTCTGGCGCCGGAGGTGGAGGAGGCTGAAAGCCTGGGTACTGGGGGTATTGCCGTGAAGGGTAATGATAGCCAAGCAATCCTTGAGAGTAATAGGAGCACCCAGGATATCCCGGCATCGGGTATCCCGGTGGCATCGGGGACACATGACCTGGCATCGGGTACTGAGGAGCCAACAGTGGGCCGCCCAGTGGCGGGACATGGGGGTCTGGCCCCAGAAAACTGCCTGAAGGTTCTGGACCTACCGGGGGAGGTGCCAAAGCGCCACTAGGTGGCATGGGATCTGGAAGGGCCCCAGAGGGTCCCAAGGGAGGAGGCTCCATGTTCGGATCCCCAGCTGGTGAAAGACTCCTGTCTGGGGGCGGCAAAAGACCTGGCAAAGGGGGAAGTTCTGGGAGGAACTCCAATAAAAGGTGAATCAGAGATCCTGACAGGAGGGAAAACACAGGATTGGGTGACGAATCCCTGGGGTGAAGAACCCAGAGGGATGACGAGTCACTCTGCAGCTCACTCTGTCCGATGTCAGGGGCCAATGTGGAGCCCGACGGGAGAGTGGAAGAGTCTGGGCAGGCAATGGAGGATCCATTGTCCGACTGATCTAACCGTACCGGGCTAGAGAAGGTTGGAAGACCGCTGCTAGACTTATAAGCAGGTGCCGCGTGCCCTTCGACAGAGTCGAGGGGTGACATCGGCCAAGCTAAGAGGCGACTGAACAGAAACCTCCAGAAAGGTGACCCCTGGCTGCCTGCTCACCTCGGCAGGAGGGGGAGAAGGTGCCCGGCCCAAGGAGGCAGACGGGGTACCAGAAGCAGTACTCACAGTTTTAGGAGGCCTCCCACGTGGCGACGGACTCCTGTCCCTGCGTTTCTCCTTACTTTTCTTCTTTCTTGGGGTCGTCAACGATGACCTTTCCCTCAACTCCTGGAGCTCCTTTTCCATCAACGCCAGATGTCGGGTAAGGAGATGGGCCTCGAGGGTCCGCTTGTGCCTGGTCCGAGTTGCCTGGTTGAAGGCCTGGCAGATAGAGCACTCCTCAGTGTTGTGCTTGGAGCCTAGGCACAAGAGGCAGCGGGAATGGTCATCTCCATGCAGGATTTGGGCTCCACACTTCTTCTCTGGTCGAGAAGACATCAATCGTCGAAAAAAAAATGAAACAGAAAGGTTATGAGGTGAAGAGAAACTTCAACTAACGCTGCGGGTGTTTGATCGCTGTTCTAACTCGTGGCTGAACGAACTGAGGCGACAGCGGGAAAGAACTGGAGGGCGGGCGCAGGACCGCCTCTTTTATAGTCAGGCTGGCGTCATGTCACCCGACATCGGGGGCGGTCCCCGCTGATGACTGCTATCTACGAACATATGAAATTTGCCAGCAGACAAAGGCCTAGAGGTCTATCAAGTCTGCTTGAATGTGCAGCTAGCACCCCTTATTCTGCAGCTGCCCCTCCCTTCCACCCTTCCCCTACATTGACCCTCCCCCTTGTCCTGTCCCATCCCCTTTGGAAGCAGTCCACTGTTCTACTGGATACCACTTCTGCAGGTAACGCATTCCACCCAGCTACTACCCTCTCTGTAAAAAAGTGTCTCATCTCCCTCCTGAACCTTCCTCCCTCCAGTCTCATATCATGGCCCCTGGTGTCCCTCCCCTCCCTTACTTTGAACAGCCCCTCTGTACCCGTCTTGTTTAATCCTTTCATGTACTTAAAGGTTTCAATCATGCCCCCCCGTCCCTCCTCTCTTCCAACAACTACATGTTCAATTCCCTCAGCCTCCTCTCATATGATAAGTCCCCCAGCCCCTTGATCATCTTTGTCGCCCTGCACTGCACTCCCTCCAGTAAATTAATGTTCCTCTTCAGATACGACTGCCAGTACTGCATGTAGTACTCCAGGTGCGGTCTAACCAATGACCTATACAGTGGCAGAATCACCTCCTCCCTCCTCGATGATATAACTCTTGCAATGCAACCCAGCATTTTGTTGGTCTTTGCAGCTGCCTTCCTACATTGTGCTGAGTTGTTCATTGACCCTGTAATGAGCACCCCCAGATCCTTCTCCTCCTCTGTCTGGGCTAGCTGCACTCCCCCAACTGGTAACTCCTCCTTGGGTTCTTCATCCCAAAATGCAGCACCTTGCACTTTTTGGCATTAAACCCCAGTTGCCAGGTGTCTGACCAGGTTTCAAGCTTTGCCAGATCATCCTGCAACCCCTGCCATCCCCCTAGGTCATCCACCACCACTCCTACCTTGGTATCATCAGCAAACAGACTGATCTTGCTCTTGATGTTCAATGATATGTCTGCAATGAATATCCCAAACACCACTGGTCCCAACACCGAGCCCTGTGGAACACCGCTATCCACTACCCTTGGGTGTGAGCGCTCCCCACCCACCACCACCCTCTGTTGCCTTCCCTGAAGCCAGTTCCCTACCCATCTCACTAGCTTTGCACCTGCCCCTGTGCCTTCTAACATACTTCCCAGCCTTCCATGTGGCACCGAGTCGAATGCCTTACTGAAGTCCTGATACAGGACATCCACTGCATAACCCCTGTCCAGTTACCCAGTCATAGAACTTCACCAGGCTGGTTTGGCAGGATCTGCCACATATGAAGCCATGCTGTCTGCTGTTCTGTAGTCCTTTGGCCTCTAGGAGGGCCACAAGCCCCTCCTTCAGGATAGTCTCCATCAGTTTACACACGATGGATGTGAGGCTCACCGGTCTATAGTTCCCCGGTTCATCCTTGGGCCCACTCTTGTGGAGGGGCACCACATGAGCCATCCTCCAGTCCTGAGGTACACACCCCGAGTGTAGTGAGGCATTAAATAGGTCTGCCAAAGGTCCCGCAATGACCTCTGCCAGCTCCTTCAGTACCCTGGGGTGGATGCCATCTGGGCCTGGCACCTTGTCCACCCTCAGTGCCTTCAAACCCTCCTGAACTCTGCCCTCCATGATTTCTCCATCTGTCACCCCTTCCCGTTTCTGCCATTCCTCCCCCCTTAAGTGTCACCCCCTTCTTCTCCCTGATATACCTAAAGAAGTCCTTCTCCCCCTTCTTAATGCCTTGTGCCAGCCTGAGCTCTGTAGATGCCTTGGCTCCCCTTACTGCCCAAGTCACCTCCTTCGATTCCGTCAAGTACTCCTCCCTGTTTGCTTGTACCTTCTAAAGGCAGCTCTTTTCCTCCTTACCGTTTCCATGACCTCCTTGCTCAACCAGCTCAGTTTCTTAGCCCTAGCCTTCTTGATCTGGGCCTTGCAGCAGGTTTTGGTTGCCTCCACTGTCCCCAGCTTTATGAGCTCCTACCTCTGGTTAGTGTCCATACTAGGTTGAATTCTGGCCAGGTACCCTTTTATCACTTCCCCCATCCTCCCAAAGTCATCCCTCCTGAAGTCCAGCATTCTTGTGCCAGATTCCACTCCTTCCTTGCCCATATCCACTGTGAACCATACTGAGTGGTGGTCACTCCGACAGCGGTTCTTCCACTGTAACTTCTCTCATGAAGTCCCCATTTGCCAGCACATGGTCAAGGGTATTCCCTAACCTGGTTGGTTCACTGACCATTTGCAGCAGGAAGCTGTCCTGGAAGGCATCCAGCAGTACCTGGTCCCTTCTGTTCCTGGTTGTTGGGGTGCTCCAGTCCACTCCTGGCATGTTGAAGTCCCCTACAATCACCACACTACCCTTCTCACAGGTCCTCCTGATCTGTCCCGCTAGTTCCCTGTCTAACTCCTCCATCTGAGATGGTGGCCTGTACACCACTCCCATTCTAAGAATCCTATTCTTGGAATCCTGGATTTGCATCCAAAGTGCCTCCGTACTACCCTCCTCCCCTTCCTCCCTTACACACTTCAGTCCTTCCTTCACATATAGTGCCACCCCCCTTCCTTTCCCAATCACCCTGTCCCCAAGAAATAACCTGTACCCTGGTACAGACAGGTCCCAGTCATTGCATTGGGTGGCCCATGTTACTGTGATGGCTGCAATGTCCACCTCTCCCTCTGCCATGAGCACCTGTAACTCTGCAGTTTTCCTCCCAAGGCTCCTAGCATTAAGGGTAACCACCTTCCACCCCCCATCCTGCCCTCCTTTTCCTGCATCACCAATAGTACTTGCCATTTGTCCTTTGTCACTGTTATGGGGGGTTAGTTCATATGGTTTCTCAACCTATGGTCTCTGCATGTCTCTTGCCCACTTGCCACCCTCCGCTCCTAGTTTAAATTCCCAACTTCCTCTATGTCGTCCTCCATCCTCTGTTTCAACACTTTCTTTTCCTCCTCACTCAAGTGTAGTCTGTCCTTGGCATAGAGACTACTGTCCTCCCAGGTCCCTCCCCACCCCCCCAACAGCCCGTACCCTTTAGCATAACACCAGGTTCTTAGCCATCTGTTACATTCCTCTATTCTCAGCTTTCTTGTTGTGCTTGCCTTGGGCACTGGAAGTATCTCTGAAAAAGTTACTGATCTTCCTGCCCCATCACATCATTGTCCTAGTCCCACAAACCTCCTCTGGACTGTATCTACTGTCATGTCAGCCAGGTAGTTCATCCCAAGATGTATAATTAAATGAGGCTTGTCCCTACCCCTTCTAGCATATTTCAGAACAGATTGTCCCACCCTTTCCCCTGTCATTTCTGGCATGGCCTCCACCCAAATGCGACTATGCCTCTCCCCTTGCTACCCCACCTGACTCCTCTTAGTACTGAGTGCCCCAGCACTAAGATTCTACCCCTCTTACTCCCTCCTTGCTTCCATTCATCTCCATCTCTCATTTCTGGCTCCTCTTCTTCCTCCTGCACATTTCCCCCTTTTGCCCCTGTTGCAATTCTCCCAGCAGAACTTCCCCCCGTACCGGTTTGGTCCAGGCATTTATCAATTACTCCTCCAACTTCATCATTTCCCTCCTTCTTCTTCCCCTCTAGCAGTGCAAAACTATTTTCTGAAGACCCTTAACAAATGCCCACTCCCTCTCTCTTCATAGTGACCTGTTCTCTCCTTTCCACTCCATGACTTTTGCCACTTCTTCTCCTCCCCTCACAAGTCCCTATCTCCTCCTTCCATTTGTCTTTTGTCTCCTGACCTGGTTTCCCTGGCAATTGTTCTTCCTGGCCTGGGCCCCTTTGTCTCCACTTCCCTTCTTCTGACCCTCTCCTCACCACTGTTGGCTCAAATCGCCCTCCCTCATCTCCCCTCCTCCCTCCCTCCAGTATTGAGCTAAACCCACCCCCAGTCTGCCTTGCCTGTCTTAGAAAGGAGATCGAAGGTCTACAGGAGGAACTAAGTTTCTCTGTGTGGCTGCACACTAAACAACTCCCCTACACTCAAGGCAATTTTTAGAAAGATTGGTGCACCGCAGTTGTTGCAGCCTACCACCCTACCCATTGCTGTCGTTGCCCACCAGCGACCCCCCCCCCCTTTCCAGATGAAGGATACCACACACTCCCCCAAGTCTCCCCTCTATCAGTGCAAAACATTGTTTTCTTAATTGCCCTTACCCACTTTGAAGTACACGTCTAGAAAGATAGAGCAACTGCTTTTTACTTTCCTATTCTTCTTATTCAAACCCAAAAAGAGACTTCAAGTAACTATTGCACAACCTTCTTCAAACTCCTGCTCCACCTTTCCACAATGCAAATAGCAATGCAAAGAAGTAATAATGAAAGCTCCTTGATTTGCAGTTACTTCCCTTCCACTGAGATAGCAGTCAGCTCTTCACTTGCTGCTGTTCCTTTCCTGGATATCTGCTTCTGCTATGACAGGTGCATGTCCTTTGCCCGTTTGAGGAAGTGATGTCAGAACCCCTGGTATAAAAGGAAATCATGGACCTGGGGTGGGTGGGGTGAGGGGCTGGGAAGGTGGGACCAGCCCAAGTGTTCCAGAAACAATCAGGTAGCTGAGGCCCCTGGTCAGACCATTAGCACCCTTCCTCCACGATGCATTAAATTTTGCAGCTAATGAAGACAGCAAAAAGGAATCACAATTCTACTCAAAGCCCCAAAAATAGGTTGCTACCAAAGAAACAGGTCTCCAATTCAAACAGCTTCACCAACAACACATAAAAATAGGCTTGAATTTAGAAGATATAGGTCTCCAATTCAAAGAAACTGCCCCAATTAAATCACACCAAATAGGTTTTAAATCAGAAGAAATATGCCTCCACAAATGCAGCCTGCTACATAGTGAAACATCAAACAAATGAGCCCACTTATAGCCACCAAAACAGGTTTCAATATTTCAACAGCCCCAAAACAATACCCTGCTAGCCCCTTCGAAGTAGTAAGAAAGAAAAATAACCTTCTACCAAGTAAAATCCACAAGAAGCAATGTAAAAATGGCAAGAAGAAGCTACTATACTGGAACTGATCTGATCCCTTCCCCTTCTGGATACTTCTGAGAAGCCAAAAGCAACTGACACCACAAACCTGATTCAGCTCTGCCTCCAGATAGCTGAGTGAGACCTGGCCAGATCATTAGCACCCTTCCCCCACATCTACAAGTTTGCCTTTGGAACCTGAGGCCAGGGGGCACAGTCCTATATGTGAAGACGTACTGCAGGAACCCTCTCGAAGTAAGATCAGAAATTTCACAAACCTTAAAGTCAATTTTGAAGTCCACATAGGGTCTCCCAACATCATACCCAAACAGTTTTGACCCTTTCAAGGGAACATTCAAAATTGCCTGCTACATATCACTGGCAAATCCAGCAAGCTGCAGCCCTGGCCGAAGGGTCAGAGACACTGTAAGGTGAGCACAGAAGATATTTGCCAAGCTCCGTACCAGCAGAAAATGTTGTAAGCAGATCAGTCTTGGCAGAGCCCTCCAGCAAAGCCTCACCTGCAGTATGATCAGCTTTCCTCAGGCTGTTTTGATATCCGATCATATAGACTTAGCAGTTTGGAATCCTAAGGCCCAATGATTCAGAGGCTTAAGTATGTTTGCCCATCACATCCAGCCTCCTAGATTCCTTATCAGAAGGCACATACTCCTACGTCTAGGTGCTCTAGACCTATCATAAGCAGCCATTATGACCACTGTCAGTTTCTGGTTGGTTAGCAATCCTACCAATAATGTACCAGTCCTAAGTTTCTTACTGTTGGTGCCTGAGTTTACTTTAAATCAACTCAACCTGCCAGTTTATTTTCCAGAGCATGCCAATCCAGGGGAAGCATTGCTCCATACTTTACAAACATATGAAATTGCCAGCAGACACAGGCCATTCAGTCTATCTAGTCTAGTGTGCAGCACTTCAGTCCATTAGACTGCAGCTGCCCCCCCCATATGTCCTCTCCCTCGCCACCACCTGGTTTGTACCCTTCCCTTGAATCTGTCCCACCCCTCTTGAAGCCCCCAACAGTCTGCAGTGATACAACTTCCTCTGGCAGAACGTTCCACCCTGTCACCACCCTTTCTGTGAAATAGTGCCTCCTCAGTTCCCTCTTGAACCTGCCCCCTTCCAACTTCATAGAATGTCCCCTGGTTTCCCTTCCGCCCTTCAGAATGAACATACACCTGGTGTCTACTCTGTTCAAACCCTTCAGATACTTAAAGGTATCAATCATATCCCCTCTCTCCCTTCTTTCCTCCAGGGTATACATATTGAGTGCTCTCAGTCTCGCTTCATATGGTCTGTCCCCCAACCCCAGGATCATTTTTGTTGCCCTGCGCTGTACCCCCTCCAGTAGTTTGATGTCCCTTTTTAAGTAAGGGCACCAGAATTGCAGGCAGTACTCTAGGTGTGGTCTCACCAGGGACCTGAACAGGGGTAAGATGACCTCCCCACCCCTAGAAGTAATCCTTGTTATGCACCCTAGCATCCTGTTTGCCTTCACTGCTGCCTTTCTGCACTGAGCAGAGTGGTTCATCTCCCTGGTTACTAGCACTCCCAGATCTTTCTCCTCCTTGGATTTTGTTAACGGGACACCCTCCAGCCAGTAATTGTGTCCTGGGTTCTTGCCTCCTAAATGCATCACTTTGCACTTCTTGGCATTGAAACCAAGCTGCCAAGTGCTAGATCATTCCTCCAGTGTTGCCAAATCCTCCTGAAGTACTTTTGCTCCCAACTACCTCAGGCACAAATCTTTGTGTCATCTGCAAAAAGACTGATCTTGCTGTTAATCCCTACTGCAATGTCGGCTATGAAAATGTTAAACAGAACCAGTCCCAGCACCGAGCCCTGCGGTACACTTGTTACTGCGCTGGGTTCAGATGCCTCCCCCCCCACTACTACCTTCTGCTGTCTACCCTGCAGCCAGTTCTCGACCCATCTGACCAGTCTCCTCCCCACTCCCAGATTATTCAACTTGCAGGTCAGCCTACCGTGTGGCACCGAGTCAAAGGCCTTGCTGAAATCCAGATAGAAGACATCCACCACCTGTCCCCTGTCCAGTGCCTTTGTAACCCAGCCATAAAAATTGACTGTTTGTCTGGCAGGATCTGCATGAGACAAACCCGTGCTGTCTGCTGTCCTGGAGGCTGTTATCCTCAAGAAACTACATCAGTCTTTCCTTGAGGATTGTCTCCATCAGTTTTCCCACAATTGCAGTAAGGCTCACCGGTCTGTAGTTCCCCGGTTCATCCTTGGGCCCATTCTTATGGAGGAACCACATGTGCTTCCCTCCAGTCCCTGGGCACGCACCCCAAGTTGAGAGAGGTATTGAACAGGTCCGCCAATGGTCCTGCCAGGACCTCTGCCAACTCCCTCAGCACCCTGTGGTGGACTCGATCTATGCCAGTGCCTTGTCCACCTTCAGGGACTTAAGACCCTCCCTCACCCTTTCCACCATGATTTCCCCATCTGTGGTTGCTTCTCCCCTACCCTCTCCCACCTCATCCTTCCTCTCAGGTATGGGCCCATCCCTTTCCTTGGTGAAGACTGAACAGAAGTATTCAAGTACTTCTGCCTGCTCAGCCCCCTTTTCCACCCACCCACTTCCCCTCCTCATCCTAACAATTTAATTATTGCTCTTCCCCTTCACTCTGAAGAAATCATTTTCTCCTTCTTTGATCCCCTGCGCTAACCTCTGTTCCCTAGCTGCCTTTGCTGCCCTTACCTTGCTACTCACTTCTCTGGATTTCTTCACAAATTGTCTTCTGCCCTGTTGGAGCTCTTGTAGGTCCAAAATGCATTCCTCTTTTCCCTCACCTTCTCCACTATCTCTCTACTCATCCAACTTGGTTTCTTGGTCCTGGCTTTCTTTCTGTAGCTCCTGACACAAGTTTTAGTGGTTTCAGCCAGTCCTGCCTTGATGACTGCCCATTTTTGTTCCGTGTCCATTTCTGGGCGGATGCTTGCCATATGGCTTTCCAGTATGTGTCCCATCCTGCCAAAGTCTGCCCTTCTGAAGTCCAGGACCATCGTTTTTGTAGTGGCTTCTTCCCTACCCAGATTGATTGAGAACCACACTGTGCGGTGGTGACTGCTTGCCAGAGGTTCCTCCACCCTTACATCCCTGACTTGTTTCCCATCTTCCAGTACCAGGTCTAGTATATTCCCCTTCCTCATTGGCTCCATTACCATCTGGGTTAGGAAGCCATCCTGGAATGCTTCCAGGAGGATCTACTCCCTGGCACAAGTGGTTGCTGGGATGCTCCAATTCACCCCTGGTAGATTAAAGTCCCCCACCACCACTGCTCCTTTTCCACTATGCCTCCTTATCTGCTCCCACAGTTCCCTGTCAATGTCCTCCTTGTGGGCCAGTCTATAAACAACCCCCAGACAGATCTTGGTCCCCTTCTGGCTGTGTAGTTGCAGCCTGACTACTTCCGATCTACCCTCCTCCCCTTCCTCCGTATTACATCTGATCCCTTCCCTTGCATAAATGGCATCCCCCCCAAGCCTTCCCTTTATCTCTATCCCTCCAGAATAGTTTGAACCCTGGGATGGTTAGGTCCCAGTCATGGTGCCTGGATGCCCACATTTCAGTAATGGCAGCTATGTCCACCTTCCCCTCTGCCATCAATGCATGTAACTCTGCCAGCTTGTTCCCCAGGCTCCTAGCATTTATTTTTGTTGGTATTGTTTTTCTTTCCAGAGTTTGCCCCTGCCATCGGATGTCTCCCCCGCACCACCGGGTATTAGGCCCCCTCCACCCTCAGCCCCCATGACTTACCCCTCATGGCGGGGGGGCTGGGAGTGACTCAACTCACCAACCAGGATCCAGTTCAGGGGAGGTGCCCCCTGGCGGTGAGGCAAGGGGACAATCTTCATCCTCGGGCAGACTCCATTTTGATAGTTTTCTCCCCGATGGAAAGGGGGTCGTGTAATGACACCGCAGTGAGGCGCACATGTCTGTGTCTCTCTGGTTGCAATGTCATGACTGCCCCCAGCCCACTAGGGCCAGAAGCACACTGAACACTGATGTCCCCTACCCCGGAGAGGGAGAGCAGTCCCTCAGACACTCGATTCCTCTCCTCTCCTCCCCTGCCGACCCCCGGAGGCCCGAGTCCGTTCCCGAACCTGGGTTGCTGGCATGGCGCAGTGTGTTGTCCAACGCCTCAACCCTCAGCGCCACCGGGCCGGACGGTACTAACATTTAGTGAAACCATTCTCCATGCTACTCCTATCTTTCCTGCTTCCTTACCCTTCACTCCAACCCCTATTTCGCCTAAGGTCGTATCCACCCCTGTGATGGAGGTCCACTAGACCCCTCTCCTGGTGATTCCCAGCTCCAATGCCTCCCTCCCTCCCTACCTAGTTCAAATACCTCTCGTTGATGAAATCCCCCAGCTTCTGCTCCAACACCTGTGACCCTGCCCTGCTGAGGTGTAACCTATACACTGCATAAAGATCTGTGTTATCCCAAGTGCTAGCCCAGTCCCCCATCAATCCATACTCCTTGGTCCCACACCATTCCCTCAGCCACTTGCTGAAGTCACTGATTCTTCTCCTCCTGTCTGTATTAGCCTTGGCACTGGCAGAACTTCTGAGAAGGCTACATTGTTCCCTCTTTACTGCACTGTTTTCCCACTTCCCTGGTGCTGTCTTGTACCTCCTCTATCCTTCTCCCTTCCAGATCATTCGTTCCCAGGTGCACCACAATGTGCAGCTTCCCCCTCACCTTCCCCACATATCTGCCCATATGCTGCCCCACTCTACTCGCTGTCATGCCTGGCATTAACTCTACCCAGATGTTACTTTTCTGGCACCCCTCCCCCCATCTTATACCCTTAAGTATAGAATCCCCTAGAATTCTGAGACTCTGACGCATATTCTGCTCACCCTCTTGTTGCCCTCCACTTCCCTGCCCAACTTGCGAGGCCCTCTCATCCCCGTCTCGCCTCCCCTCTCCCTCTCGCAAATATGACCGGGCTACTGACCTCCAGCTCTGAACTATTTTCCGTCTGTGGAACCTCCCCTTTGCACTCACTTGTTGCTCTGTCCACCACGCTACCACCTCCTCTGCTATTACTTCCCCGTGTCTTCCCTGAAATATGGCCCTCCCCACTCGGACTCCCCTCCTCTCCCTATCCTTACCCTTCCTCGGGCTGCCTGCTGCTTCTGTCCTCTGGTCTCCTTCCTTCCCTCCTGAGAGACTGCATCACCATCACCTTGCTGCCCCCCCACCACTATGTCTTCTTGGTGTACTGCCTACTACCTCCCTGCTATGTACCTTTTCCCCTGTAGCGTCTTCTCTCTGCTCCTTCACTGTAGCTTCCCGACTCTTTGCTACCTGGTCTTCCGGACTACCCAACACTGAGAATCTGTTTGCAGTGCTAATCTCCTTTCCTTGAATGAGTCCAGTCCCCCTACTCACAGGCTATCTTTGCTCCGACCCAGTCTTAGTCATGTCCCTGTGCCTGACTCTCCTCCAGGCATCACTTCCTTCCCTTGACTGCACCTGCTTGTGTGGCCCTCCTGCTGTCCCACCTAGTTCCCCCTTATTTTTGCCTGTTTTGAACTCTTTTGGATGCCTCATTACTTTTCCCTCCTGGCTGTGTTCCCCTCTATTCTGTCTCCTCCATGCCTCCAGTTCCCTCCTCACCTATTTCCTGCCCGAGCTGGTCCACCTGCCAACACACCCTTCAACCCCTTGCCCTCCAAGACACTCCCAGGAATATGGCTGCTCCACATCCATGGCAACATACAACCCTTCCCACCGCCTGCCCTATGTGACTGCCCTTGCACATCCTCTCCTCCCTTAACCTGGTCCTACCCCACTCCATGGAACCCTTCCCCCACCTTGGACTCCCCATGTCTTTACAGGAAATATGCGGCCCTCCTAGTTGGGCTCTTCTCTGTCTACCAGCATGACCCGCTGCCTGCTGTCCTCCCTGCAGCTGCTATTCAAGATGCTACATTCCTGCTTCATGGCACTCAAGCTTCGATACACTTGGTCCCCTTTGAAATATAATTGGATCCCAGCCTCGCTATTGGCTGGTCCGAGTCACCTGACCACCCTTCCCCCTCCTGTGCATTTCCCAACCTCTCCCTCCCTCAGTTAAATGCTCCCCTTCCTCCCAGCTAAAACAAAATGAACAGGTTATTCATCTGTAACTGTAGTTCTAGGAGTGGTATATGTTGTTCATCCACACTGCTTGGCATGTCCTTTCCCTTTAAGATTCTTGCTGGAAGATCTAAAAGCTGGCTTCTCCCACTCACCCGGGTGTTATATGCCTCCCCTTAATGCCAGATCTTCCTTTCCATCGGAAGATTCAGATCTTGCCCACTAGAAGCTTAGGTTGTACGTCGAAGCTGGGGAGGTTGGGTGGGTTTGTGTGGATGAACAACATATGTCACTCCTAAAACTACTGTTACAGGTGAGTAACCTGTTCTTCTAGGATCATGGATATGTTGTTCTATCCACACTGTTTGGCACACTGCTAGCAGTTCTGTGGGAGGAGGGAGGCAAGGCGCAACCCCCACTATACTTACTTGGGGAACAGAGATTGGAGAACTGAGGCCCCAAAACCAGCATCACGGTGTTACTCTAGGTCGACGTGGTAATGGATGATGAAGGTATTTGCTGACTTCCAGGTAGCAGCCCTTCAGATTTCCTGGATAGGGACATCCCTGGAAGCAG
Source organism: Neoceratodus forsteri (assembly GCA_016271365.2). Classification (NCBI taxonomy): domain Eukaryota; kingdom Metazoa; phylum Chordata; order Ceratodontiformes; family Ceratodontidae; genus Neoceratodus; species Neoceratodus forsteri. The sequence continues at coordinate 14,522,729 of JADMNL010000027.1, forward strand.
CCACCGATGCAGCAGTATGGTGGGTAGCGTGAGCTCTTATCCCTATAGGAGGCTCGTTGCCCACCAACCTATAGCAGAAATCAATGCATGATGTAATCCATCTGCCAATCCTCCACTTGGCTGCAGGTCTGCCAGGTGTGGCTTTAGCGTAGGTGACAAACAGCTGATGAACCTTTCCCCGAACTTCTGCCACTCGCTCCTTATAATAAGAGAGCGCTTATCTCAGGTCCAAGGTATGGAGCCCGTACTCTGCCTGTGAGGTGTAATTGGGGTAGTACACTGGCAGAGTCAATACCTGGTTAAGGCGAAACCCCGACACCACCTTCGAAAGGAATTTTGGGTGGGGGGTGCAGGACAACCTTGTCCCTGTGGAAGACCAGGTAAAGAGATTCAACAAAGAGCGCCTGTAACTCCCCAGTCCTTCGGGCTGATGTGATAGCCACCAAGAAGGCAGCCTTCCATGACAGATGTGACATCTCACACTTGTGCATCGGTTTGAATGGCTTGCACATTAGCTTTGCCAGTACCAGCAGTAGATCCCATGGTGGTGGTGGTTCACGCAGCGGAGGGGAAATATGGTCGAGGCCTTTAAAGAAGCACCAGACCACCTTCTTCTGTGCCATCTGCTGACTGTCCCACCCCTGGTAAGCAAAGATAGCTGCCAGGTGCACCTTAAGGGTCATGGACCGAAGACCCCCCTTTGGACAGAGACCAATGGTAGTCAAGGATACTGGCCATGGGATAGGACAAAGGGTCCAAACCCTTTCCCTGACACCAAATGGAAAACCTTTTCCGCTTGAAGGCATAGCATCTCCTGGTCGACTCCTTTCTGGATGCTTCCACGACTGCGAGTACATCCTCAGAGAGACCCAAAGCCTGGAACTCGAGCCGCTCAGGAACCAGGCTGTCAGGTGCAGGGACTGAAGGTCCGGATGGAATACCTTTCCCTGACGGACTGATATCAGGTCCGGGCATACTGAAGATGCCTTGGGGGCCTGGAGCTGAGGCTGAGGAGATCTGGATACCAGAACTGGTGGGGCCAATCGAATCATCCTTGCCTTGTCCCTCCTAACCTTGAGGAGCACCTTGTGAATGAAGGGAAGTGGAGGGAAGGCATAGAAGTGGCCAGGGGTCCATGGCCTCGAGAAGGCATCCCCCTGCAGTGAGCCCTGCTGAGGGGGGTGGGCATGAAACTGCCTCCAGGGAGAACATGAAGCTGAAGCTAACAGATCCACCTGAGGTTTGCCCCAGTGGGAGAACAGGTTGTGTACTACCTCCGGATGGAGATACCACTCATGGGATGTCTCACCCACATGGCTGAGAGAGTCCGCCAGTTGGTTTGAGGCTCCTGCCACATGGATGGCTAGATCTGCCTCTAGTCGGCACACGAGGATCCAGATGCAGAGTGCTTCCCTGTGCAGAGGCTGGGAGTGCTTGCAGCCCCGCTTGTTGAGATAGTACATGGTCGTAGTATTGTCCGTCTGGACTTGCACCACTTGACCCTGAAGGAGCGGAGAGAATGCTGACGGTGCCAGTCTGACTGCTCTGAGCTCCAGCAGGTTGATATGACATCGGGATTCCTTGGGCATCCAGAGCCCGTGGACTCTGTGATTCCCCATATGGGCACCGCAGCCTGTGAGAGAGGCATCAGTCGTGAGGACAACCGTCAGCTCGGTACGGACAAACAGGATCCCTTCCTGCAAATGTGCTAGGACGGTCCACCATTGGAGAGTGTCCCACATCTTCTCGGTCACTGTGACCAGCTGATTGAAATGACCATGGCGCTAAGTCCACTGGCTAGCCAGCTCCCATTGAAGGGGGCGCATATGCCATTGGGCCCACCAGACCACAGCAGTGCAGGCAGCCATGTACCCCAGAAGTCGCAGGAAGTCCCGGGCAGGGCACAAGTGCCCAACCAGAAATGACTGGACAAAGGAGGAGAGAACCTTCACCCTTGTCTGTCAGGAGCCTAGCTCTGGCTCGGCAAAAGTCAAGCTCTGCCCCGATGAAGCAGACCACCTGCGAGGGTACGAGTTCCAATTTGGTCTCGTTGACCATGAGACCAAGATCGATGCAGGTCTGGAGGGCCAGATCCCTGGACCTCTCCACCTCCTGTCTAGAGGAACCCGCTATGAGCCAGTCATTGAGATAAGGGTACACTCTGACCCCTCGACACCGAAGATGGGCTGCCACCACTGCAATTCATTTGGTGAAGACCTGGGGGCTGATGACAGACTGAACGGCATGGCTTGGAACTTGAAGAGGGCTCCCTCCGCTCGGAAGCGAAGGAACCTCTGGTGAGACAGATGGATCGGGACATGGAAGTATGCGTCCTGAAGATCCAGAGAGCAGAACCACATGTTCTGCTCGAGAGATGGTATGATATGAGACAGAGTTACCATCCTGTGTGAGAAACTGGTTCAGGGTGTACAGATCTATAATGGGGCAATAGCCCCCCATCCATTTTGGGACCATGAAGTACCTAGAAATGAACCCTGGGTCGAAAGAGGGGTCTGGGACTCTGTCCACCACCTCCTTGCAGAGGAGTTAGGCGATGTCGTCTCAGAGAGCCGACTGAGTGTGTACGGACACCACTTCCTCCCGTGGGGCACAGGCTCTGCTTGGTGGGTACTGCTCGAATTCCAGAGGCAGTCCCTGGCCTACCACTTCTAAAACCCACCTGTCCGTTGAAACAGCAGACCAGGCAGAAAGGAAGTGGCAGAGATGGCCCCCCACAGGAGGACCCAGAGTTGGTGTGACTGGTATGGGGGTTGCCAGCCCCATCCCACCACTGGGCAGGCTTGGAGGAGGAGTAGGTTCCAGTTTGGGGACCACCTGAACCCTGTCCTTTGGGTTTATGGGCCGGCTGGGGCCCCAGACTTGGGCTGAGGGTGTCAAGGTTGATCCTGCCGCTTTTGCTGCCGCGACTGGAAATGGGGTTTCTTGGCCACAGGGGTAGGATGCCGAAAAGGCTTCTTCTTCTTCTGCTTTTTGGAAGCCTGGGATTCCTTCTAAGAAGACGTAACAGAGTCCAAGGTAGCACTGGACTGTTTGATGTGTTGGAGGTGACCGTCCACACCTGGGCCGAACAGGTCAGTACCCAGGAAAGGGATGTTTGTTAGCTTGTGCTGGGTGTCCACCATGAAGGTGGAAACCCATAACCAAGCCCTGCAGCGCATGGCAACCATGGCCACCACTGAGTGGGCGCAGGAATCTCCGAGGTCCAAGGCCATCTGGAGCTGCTGTTTCGCAGCCGCCTGACCCTGGTTGCGGACCTGCTTGACCATGGTCTGGAGGTCTGTACGGAGGTGAGGTAGAACCTCATTGAGAGAGCCCAGTAGGGCATGAGAAAAATGTGCCATGATGACGGCCAAGCTTGCATGACAGAAGCCCAGTGAAGAGGTGGCATAGACTTTCTGGGCCGAGTGGTCCAGTTTTTTTTTTAATTCTTTGTCCGGAGGTCTATTGATGTCTCCCGTATTACCCAAGCACCTGAACACAGATCCAGTCACCAGTCCCTTGGCAGAGGGATGTTCTGTGAATCACAAAAGGGACTCAATGGACACCGCATACTTGAGAGCCATGCAGGCAGAAGGCACAGGGCAGGAGGCAGGGTGCTGCCACAGCTCCAAAGCCAGGCCAACAATGGCCTCGGCCACTGGGAAGGCCTCCATCGGTGAATCCCCTCATTTGAGGATATCAGTGAGGGGGTATTCAGCACATTTCTGAATGGGTTCTAAAGGCATCCCCGTGGATTCGGAGATGAGGCGGAGGATGCCCATGTAGGAAGAAGGGCCTTTCTCCATAGAAAGACTATCGACAGATTCCTCATCCAAAGGGCAAGAATGTAGGTCGGAGTCCTCAGATTCTGAAGAGTCCGGATAAATCGGCTGGCCACCAGAGTCACCCCGAACCCACCTGGGACTATCAGGCATGAGGGTGACAGACAGCTTATGCGGTAGGCATGGAACAGGCTGAGACTCCTTAGAAGGAGCCCCTGAAGGAGGCTGCTTTGGTGGCGGCTCCACCACAATTGGTGCAGAGACCATATCTGGCCAAGCCGGAATGGTCTTGACCGACTCTGCAGGCGGAGGAATGGTGCGGACCGGCTCCTGTGGAGTAGGCAGCGGCCTAGGAGGCGAAAGCCAAGTAATGGCCAGGGTAGAAGCCACGGCAGACTTCTGGCCAGACATAATTAGCTGTTGCCACATTAAATCCTCGTAGTGTCGACAGAGTTTCTGTCAAAGGCTCTCCTCATCCTACAAGGAAGAGTGGCAGAGGCGCTGCTTCTTAGAGTGCTTATGCCCCTTCTTCCGCCTGTCTGTTGAAGGGGACAGAGACCTCCACTTGGACTGTAGGGGTCATTCAGAAGGAGAACCGTGGCTCTTCCTGGTCAGGGACAGGGACCACGAGAGGATTCTCAGCGGGATGGGTTTCTTCCTCGGTGGCAGGCAGGACCGGGGTCCTGAATAAGGAGTTTTCGTCCTCATCGAGCGATGATGGGTTGACGGGGTCGAGAATAATCTCAACCGGATCGTCATCCTGGGTCTGAGCTGGGTGGCCTGACAGGGGTACCGTGGTCGCAACCTCGACTGAAGTTGAGACAGCAGATTCCTGGGACCGAGATCTCTCATGGTTCTAGGAACGTTGTCAGTGAGACAAAGTTTCCTTAGGCTCCTTGTCGTTTTTACGGGACCAAGAGATGTGAGTGCCCCAGGGTCCCTCTCTCTTGGTGGGAAGGGACTGGCACAACTTCCAAAAGGAGCCTGAGAAGGTGGAGCCCAAACTCACCGGGATGAAGATGGACATGGAAGAGGACCAATCCGTGGCCCGAGCCGCCTCCTCTTCGAAGGTCTTCGTCTGTTCGAGCTGCTCAGCGGACCCCGCAGCCGCGGAGACCATTCAACAGGCTTCCTTGGATTTGACCAGTGGATTCTGTTTTTCTAGCCTGCCCAGTTGCAGTCATGCGAGACAATCGCCAAAACATTTGGATGAAAAGCACAACACATTTTTCACGCCAGGGTGTCATGGCTGACACCCAGGCAATAAACGAACGAGGTATGCGGGTCGGTGGAGACATCTTTTGCCCGCACGGGCAGTGGCGCAAACCGGGAGAGGACTTGTCCTCCATTGCGGCTGAGATCACGAGGCAATTAGGGGAAACTCTAATGAGTCGAAGTTTGGGTAAATTCATAGATTTAAGCGCCAGGACCTACAGTAATGTGTGAGCAATAAGGAGTGAACCTGAATCTTCCAGCGGAAAGGAAGATCTGGCATCAAGGGGCAGAGCTGACTCATATACCACCCAGGTGGGTGGGAGGAACCAGCTTTTAGACCTTCTGGCAAGAATCTTAAAGGGAAAGGACATGTCAAACAGTGTGGATAGAACAACATATCCAAAATCCTAGAACATTTGTTTTGCAGTTACACTGTTTAAATCACACAGCACACACTGCCATCTCATCAAATGCTACCTCAATCCTAAAAGAAAACAAACAGCACAGAGAAATTACTTATCTTCTAGCTCCAGCTGCCTGCCTACCTCTGCTGAGTTTCAACTCCAACTTTAAATGTACAAAGAATACTCAGGTACTATATACACCACAAGAAGGACTGCAGAAAATCCTCACAACTTTTTGTTTTCTTCGCCCTTGGGAAAGAGGGTGTATCTAAACAGTGTCTGTCCAAATGGTTGGCCAACTGTATTTCCTTTTATTATATGAAGTATGGTAAGGAACTTCATGGAGTCATTAGTGGTCATTCCACCAGAGGCATGGCCACTTCTGTTGCCCATTTCAAAAATGGGTCGGCTGCAGAGATCTGTGCGGCTGCCACCAGCAGTACTGTCCACACCTTCACTAAACACTACAGTTGGGACACTGCCTCTCATAAAAGGGCAGGTTTTGGCCTAGCTGTGCTTCAAGGCCTCCTTTCTTAGGCCTGTGGGCTCCAGCCACCCAGACTGTTCACTGTAAAAACAGGTCATTCACCAGTAACAGTAGTTCTAGGAGTGGTATATGTTGTTCATCCACACTTCTTGGCATGTCCCTTTCCCTTTAAGGATTGCCGGAAGGTCTTCAAGCTGGCTCCTCCCACCCACCCGGGTGGTATATCCCTCGGCTCTGCCCCATGACGCCAGATCTTAGCCCACTGGAAGCCGGGTGTTGTGCGTCCACAGCCAGGGAGGTCGGGTTGGTCCGAGTGGATGAGCAACATATACCACTCCTAGAACTGCTGTTACAGGTGAGTAATCTGTTTTTCTAGGGTTGTGGATATGTTGTTCATCCACACTTCTTGGCAGACTCCTAGCAGTTCTCTGGGAGGAGGGAGGCAAGGCGCACCCCCCCCCAACTGATACTTACTTGGGGAAAAGAGATCGGAGAACTGAGGCCCCAAAACCAGCATCCTGGCGTGACTCAAGGTCGATGTGGTAATGGGTAATGAAGGTGTTTGCTGACTTCCAGGTAGCAGCCCTACAGATTTCCGTATGGGGATGTCCCTGGAAGCAGCCACCGATGCAGTGGTATGGCGGGTAGAATGAGCTCTTATCCCTCTGGAGGCTCCATGCCCACCAACTCATATCACAGCCTTATGCAAGATGTAATCCACCTTGCAATAGTCCATTTTGCTGCAGGTCTGCTAGAAGTGGCTTCAGCATAGGTGACAAACAGCTGGTGAACCTCTCCTCAAATTTCCGCCGTCCTCTCTTTATAATAGGAGAGGGCTCGTCTCAGGTCCAAGGTATGGAGCCTATATTCGGCCTCCAAGGTGTAATTAGGGTAGTATACTGGCAGAGTTAACACCTGGTTAAGGTGAAACTCTGACACCACCTTAAGAAGGAATTTCGGGTTGGGGTGTAGGACAACCTTGTCCCTGTGGAAGACCACATAAGAGGAGTCCACTGAGAGTGCCTGGAGCTCCCCTGTCCTTCTGGCAGTTGTGATAGCCACCAGGAAGGCAGTCTTCCACGTCAAGCATGACAATGCACACTTGTGCATTGATTCGAATGTCTTGCCCATGAGCTTTGCCAGTACCAGCAGTAGATCCCACGGAGATGGAGGTTCACGCACCGCAGAGGATATGAGATCCAGGCCTTTGAAAAAGCACCCGACCACTGTCTCACTGTGTATGCCGCCGCTGACTGCCCGCTACCGTAAGCAGAGAGATGACTGCCAGGCACCCTAAGGGTCGATGACCAAAGACCCCCTTTGGACAGAGACCAAAGGTAGTCGAAAATGTTAGCCACTGGACAGGACAGAGGGTCCAGGCCCTTGCCCTGACACCAAATGGAAAACCTTTTCCATTTGAAGACATCACATTTCCTGATTGATTCCTTCCTGGATGCCTCCACCATGGTAAGGACATCCTCGGAAAGACCCAAAGCCTGGAACTCTAGCCGCTCAGGTACCAGGTTGTAAGGTGCAGGGACTGAAGGTCTGGATGATATACCTTCCCCTGATTGAGAGAGATCAGGTCCTGGCATGCTGGAATCCGCCCTGGGGTCTGCAGCTGAGGAGATCTGGATACCAGAACTGGCGCGGCTAGTCTGGGGCTACCAGAATCACCCTTGCCTTGTCCCTCCTCACCTTGAGGAGCACCCTGTGGATCAAGGGAAATGGAGGGAAGGTGCAGAAGAGGCTTGGGGTCCACGGCCTTGAGAAGGCATCCCCCTGCAACGAGCCCCGCTGAGGTGGGAGGACATGAAACAGCCTCAGCTTTGTGTTGCCCCTGAAGGAAAACAGGTCCACCATTGGTTCGCCCCAGTGGGAGAACAGGCTGTAAGCTATCTCTGTATGTAGAGACCACTTGTGGGATGTCTCACCTAAGCGACTGAGAGCATCCGCCAGATGGTTTCAGGCTCCTGCCACATGAATGGCTAGGAGATCTGCCTCCAGGTGGCTGACGAGGGTCCAGATGCAGAGCGCTTCCCTGCAAAGCAGACGGGAATGCGTGTCGCCCTATTTGTTGAGGTAGTACATGGTCATGGTATTATCTGTCTGGACTTGAACCACTTGACCCCGGAGCTGAGGAGGGAAAGCTGACAATGCTAGTCTGACTGCTCTAAGCTCCAACATGTTGATGTGGTATCAGGACTCCTTGGGGGTCCAGAACCTGTGAGCCCTTTTGTCTCCCATGTGGGCTCCCCAGTCCATGAGAGAGGCATCAGTCATGAGGACGGCTGTCGGCTCGGGGCGGACAAATGGGATCCCTTCCTGCAAACTGTCTGGGGTGGTCCACCATTGGAGAGCGTCCTACATCTTCTGGGTTATAGTGATCAGCTGGTCAAAATGACCGTGGTGCTGAGTCCACTGGGTGGCCAGCAACCACTGAAGGGGGCGCATGCGCAACCGGGCCCAACGGACCACGGAGGTACACACCACCATGTAACCCAGAAGGCGCAGAAAGTCCCGGGCAGGGAGCAATTGCCCAACCAGAAATGATTGGGCAAAGGAGGAGACAACCTCCGCCCCGTCCACCAGGAACCAAGCTCTGGCTTGACGAGAGTCGAGCTCTGCCCCGATGAAGCACATCACCTGGGAAGACACGAGATCCGACTTGGCCACGTTGATCAATAGGCCGAGTTGGGAGCAGGTCTGGAGGAACAGGTCCCTGGACCTCTCCACCTCCTGCTGGGTGGTACCTGCCAAGAGCCAATCGTCGAGGTAGGGGTAAATTCTGACCCCTGACACCTGAGATGGGCTGCCACCACTGCGATGCATTTGGTGAAGACCCATGGGGCTGATGACAGGCTGAATGGCATGGCTCGGAACTCGTATAGGGTCCCTTTGGCTCTGGTGCAGAGCAATCGCCAATGAGATGGATGGATTGGGATGTGAAAGAACGCATCCTGCAGATCCAGTGAACAGAACCACATATTTCGCTCCAAGGATGGTATGATCTGGGACAGAGTGACCATCCAAAAGGTGCGTGACCTGAGAAACTGATTCAGGTCATGCAGGTCTACAATGGGGCGCCAGCCACAGTCCACGTGGGCACCAGGAAGTACATGGAGACAAAGCCTGGGTTGCTGGAGAATCCACCACTGGAGCCACTGCCTTCTTGAGGAGGAGCTGAGCGATGTCGTCTTGGAAAGCCAACTAAGTATAGGCGGATACTATTTCCTCCTGCGGGATGCGGGCTCGGCTTGGAGGGTACTGCTCGAATTCTAGAGGCAGTCCCTGACTGACCACCTCCCAGACCCACCTGTCTGCAGTGATAGCGGACCAGGCGGAAAGGAATTGGTGGAGCCAGCCCCCGATGGGAGGACCCAGAGCTGGTGTGACGGGAGAGGGGGTGGCAGCCCTCGCCCTGTCACTGAGCAGGCATGGAGTAGGAAGATCTGGGACCTGAACCTCGGTCTCTTTTACAGACCTGGGAGCTTGAGCCTGCTGCTGCTGCTCTCCCTGAAAGGAGGGTTGCTGGGCCACAGGGGAAAGAATGCCGAAAAGTCTTCTTCTTCTTCTGCTGCTGCTTACTTGAAGAACCTTTAGCAGAAGTGGCGTCCAAGGTGGCATTGGACTACTCAATAGGCTGAAGGTGCCCAGGAAAGGCACATCAGCCAGTTTGTGCTGAGTATCTGCCAGGAAAGAGGAGAGTCTCAGTTAGGCCCTGTGGCGAGAGGCAACTGTGGCTGCCAACGAGCGGGCACAAGAGTCCCCAATGTCCAGGGCCATCTTGAGTTGCTGTTTGGCAACAGCCCGGCCCTGGTCCCAGACTTGCTTGACTGTGGTCTGCATGTCCATGGGGAGATGTGGGAGGACTTCATCCAAAGACCTCAAGAGGGCATGGGAGAAGTGTGCCATGATGACAGCTGAACTAGCCTGATGGAGGCCTAAAGACGAGGCCGCATAGACCTTCCGAGCTGAGTGATCCAAGTTTTTGAATTCCTTCTTGGGAGGTTGCTCAGTGTTGGCAGAACTGCCAGTATGCCTGAACACAGAGGCGGTCACAAGGCTCTCAGCTGAAGGGTGCTCTGTGAACCCCGCAAGGGACGCCATGGGCACTGCATACTTGCGGGCCATGTGGGCAGATGGAGCTGGACAAGAGGCAGGGCGCTGCCGAAGTTCTAAGGCCGGACCAACTATGGCCTTGGCCACAGGAAAGGCCTCCGTTGGGGTATCCCCTCTCTTGAAGATGTCTGTGAGAGGGTACATTGCCTTCTTCTGGATAGGCTCCAGGGGCATCGCTGTAGACTCAGAGATGAGGCAAAGAATGCCCTGAAAGGACGAAGGACCTTACTACGTCTCTATCCCACCAGCCGATTCATCATCCCCCGGATGAGAATGTAGGCCAGTCTCATCCAAATCTGAGGAATCCGGATACAACGGTCGACTGCCCAGGTCACCTTTGACTTGCTGAGGGTGGTCTGGGGTAATGGTGACTGAAAGACACTGGGGAAGCCCGGTGTCTGGTCTAGCTTCCTTAGAAGGAGCCCCTTCCACAGGATGCTTGGGCGGTAGTTCCATCAGGATCAGTGGAGAGACCGATTTAGGCTGAACCGGAGGTTTCGCTGGCTCCGCAGGTGGGGGAACCGATTTAATCGGCTCTGAGGGTGTCGGCTTTGGCCTGGGAGGCGAAAGCCAAATAATGGCTGTGGTAGAAGCCAGGGTGGGCTTGTGACCAGTCAAAATCAGCTGTTGCCACATGAGGTCCTCGTAGCGCCGAAGTTTCTGCCAGAGCCTCTCCTCATCCGAGGAGGACGAGAACGACCAATGGCATTGCCTCTTTTTTGAGTGCTTGTGGCTCTTTCTCGGCCTGTCAGTTGAGGGGGCCCTAGACCTCAATTCAGATCAGCCAGGCCGATTCAGATGCTCATGGGACACAGGCGGGATCAGTGATTTTCTGGGGTTGGAGACCACTTCCTCGATGGGATTCCCAGTGGGATGGGTCTCCTCATCGGGGAAAGCAAGGACCGGAGTCCAAGTGAGAAAGTAGTCGACCGGAGTCAGCGACAAAGGGTCAATCAGATTGAAGATTATTTCAACCTCATCGATCAACACTTTGGTCGACTGGCCAGATGGCATAGCAGAGAAGCCAGTGGCCGAAGAAGCAATTTCAACTGAGGTCGAGGCTGCCGGTTCCTGGGACTCAGATCTCTCCCGATCCCAAGAATGTCTTTGCCGGGACGAAGATGATCCCGGGTCCTTTTCCCGCTTACGGGACTGAAAGGAGTGCGTGCCCGCAGGACCCTCTCCCTTAGTCAGGAGAGACTGGCACAACTCTCAGAAAGAACCCAAGAAAGTGGAGCCCAGGTTGAGCGGAACGAAGAAGCTCCAAGAGGAAGATTCTGCGGCATGAGCCACATTGTCCTCAAAGGCTTGCATACGCTCCAACTGCTCGGCGGATCCCACAGCCGTGGAAACTGCCCACCGAGCCTTTGATTTCACCAGAGGATTCTGTTTTTCCAGACTCCCCAACTTCCGGCATGTGAGACGGACGTCGAGGACGTTAGGGTGAAATGTAAGACAAAAATTGCACTTCGAGGTGTCATGGTCGACACCCAAGCAACAGACGCATGTGGTGTGGGGATCGGTGTGTGACATCTTCTAGCCACACGAACACTGGTGAAATCCGGGGCAAGACTTGTCTTCCATGATCGAAGAGAAACAGTCATGATCGCTAATGCGAACTAGACAAATTTGGGGAATAATCGAAGGTTTTGAAGCCAGGGCCTACAAAATGCAGGAGCATAAAGGAGGCAACCTGAATCTTCCAGCGGAAACGAAGATCTGGCGTCATTGGGGGGAGCCGAAGGATATACCACCCAGGTGGGTGGGAGGAGCCAGCTCGAAGACCTTCCGGCGATCCTTAAAGGGAAAGGGACATGCCAAGAAGTGTGGATGAACAACATATCCACGATCCTAGAAGTACTTCTTGGTACTCGTTCCATAGGTGTGGCCTGAATGAAAGAGATACCCTCGAGGAAGATAGAACAGTTATGTACTTACCAGAACAGTAGATCTTCGAATGTCTTTTATCAGGCCAAGCCGCCCCAGCATCCATCCCACTAGGGTTTAGAGCTCTGTAACTCCCGTCTCTTTTTTCAGGATGGTTTACCTGCTGTTTCCAGCCTTGCCTGGTAGGCAGAACCATAGATTCTCTCCTGGCTCCCTAGAGGGAGGTCTTCTGAGCATGATCTGGTGGGGAACTGAGGAAGGATGGGGCTGCCCACATTTATTTGGGAAGTGCCGACAGGACGTTGTCATGGGTGATCCCTAGCAAACTGATTGCAAAAAGTTTCTGTGTGGTCCTAGTGCCTGGCAGCTGTAGTTCCATAGGTGTGTTAACTGTATCCGAAGACAGACACTGTGCTCCTGGAATATGGAAGGGTGCACAACAGGGGGTTGGTAGCCCCAATTCAGCAATTGTTCCAAAAGGTTTATGCACTCCAAGAAGAAAGCAAAATGAGGCAGTTAAACATAAAGCACTTACCCCAGCACTTCGCCTGATAAGAAAAGGCTTCGTCAGGGGTAAGCACTTTATATCTAGCCTTCTATATCTGAGGTCTTCAGAAAAAGTTGTAACCTACTGCAAGGTACAATAAATGGAAAACTTTTTGTTGAAATGAACTGCCTCATTTTGCTTTCTTCTTGGAGTGTATAAACCTTCTGGAACAGTTCCAGAGGTGTGGCCTGATGTAAGTGATATCCTTGGAAAAGATCTACTCAAACAGGGTTAACCTGCATCAGAGGAATGACCCAGTCAGTGCCCATGGGGGGGGGATTCCCCCAGGTGGAGAGAGTGAAGCTGTACAGTCCCCATAGAGTGGTCCCGGTCCCACTGGTGATGGTGTCAGCCAACAGCTCCAGAAAGAACTCCACATCCTGGCTGTCATCTGACCCCTAGCCAGTGCCGGGCTTAGAGCCACCAACTAGCCCTGAGATGGGTTCATCCCCATCATCATGGTCAGTGGCAGGCATGACATAGGGTTTGATGTAAATTTTTTGAACCATCCCCACCCCATGCACTGTGAGCAGCACTGGGAGCTGTTCCAATGCTGGGCCAAGGAAGGGTGACTGAGGAGCCATTGGTGAAAGCTCCTAGGAGTTTAAGCTGCAAGGACACAGGACTGTGACTAGAAAAGGAGCCCACATCCACCTCCTGCAACATATCCACCAGGAATCTCTGGTACTGGTTGCACTCAGAGGCCAAGAACATATGGAGGATAGATTCTGTGTCCTTGGAGGAGGACACTGATGGAGAAGAGGTGCTGCCCATGGTGGGGGGGGGGGTGGCAATGGGGGAACAGGTTTAAACTGAACCTTGTCAGCTCGTCTATGGTTCTGGCATAATGTACCAGCTGCACCTGTGTACTGAGTCCAGGTGACTGGCCCCAGAGAGTCCATGATCTACGGGAAGCTCAGGCAAAGGTGGCAGAGGCCCTAGAGGGAAACAGGAGTCAGGGATACCAAGGATTCTGTCTCAGCTGCAGGGATGCATAGGGGAGGTAGCCTGAGTGGGACAGCCTCTCAGAATTGTCCAAACAGGGTCGACCTGCATCAGAGGAACAACCCAGTCGGTCCTCATGGGGGAGAGATTCCCCCGGGGGGGGGAGAGGCAAACTATATAGTTCCCATATGGCGTTCCTGGTCCTGGTCCCAAATGGTGATGTCAGACAACAGCTCCAGGGAGAACTCCACCTCCTGGACATCATCTGACCCCAAGCCGGTGCCAGTGCTTGGATTAGAGCCAACAACTAAGCCTTGAGTTGGGTTCATCACCATCGTTGCGGCCAGTGCCGTCCTCGGTGCTAGACATAATGTCAGGTTTGATGTTGCCCTTGGGACCATCCACACCCCTGGTGTTGTGAGCGGCACCGGGAGCCGTCCCGGTGCTGTGAATGGCATTGGAACCGTGGATGACCCCAGGATCAACACCACGGCCGATGCCATGTCTGCTGTCATCCTCCCATTGCCATTAAGGCCACCAGAGGAAAGAATCACCACCACCACCTTGGCAGGCTGATGCCGCACGGCCCAGATCACGGCTGGCAACACACCGCTCACCATCACTGCAAACGGTATAAGGAGCTGGGGCAGTACCAGTCCATGACACTGAGGTGTCTATCGGGGAAGACTGAGCATACATAAAGTGGTGGGGAAGGGTTGCACCCAACTGCCCAGAAGGAGCCGAATGCCCACCGGACCCATCCCTCAGGGCCTCTGACACCTCGGTAAGGAAGGTCGAGGAAGACCCTGTGCTTCCTCATCACCAGAGGTGCTGGAAAGGGGCCCAGAGACTGTACCTTTGCCTCACGAGTGTGATGCCTGCATCCGAAGGTGGAGAAAAATAACAATGGAACAGGCACTGCGAGTGAAAAACTTAGTGGTGATGCAGTAACTATTCGGCTGTGTCAGTGGACTGAGGCGCTGTCGCTCCTATGGTGTGGACTTGATGGAGGGAAGAACAGAATTAAGGTGTGTGAGGAAGCTGGCAACAGGTACTGGCTGGCGAGCACACCGTCAGTACCCGATATCTCCCTCCCTGAAAAAATGTTGCTGTAGTGGGGTCCTAGTGCCTCCGACCTCAAACCTATAAGTGGGAATCAATGGTGAAGACTGATTCTTGGAAGATCAATGAAGTTACATACTTACCATAACTGTTGATCTTCCTGAATATTTTCTCCACAGATTACCGTTTCTGGGTCATAGGGCCAGAGATGCTACGACCCCTTGGGAGCCAGAAGTTTTATGGAGGATGCTGGCAGCGCAAGTAAGTCTCCAGCATCACCAGCATGCACCTGCTGCTATACAGCTCTTCTAGTCTCCAACTGCATAAGTACCTTTTTTTACTGAGGTGTGAATCAGCGTGAGAATAACCCTATGAGTACCCCATGATCTAACTAAGAGCATAAGATAGCCCTGGTGGCCCCAGTAGCATGTGAGGTGGGCACCTGAATTAAGGCGCTGTCCGAAACGGCAACGGTATGTGGGCGAAAGCCCGAATGGTGATGGGGGGGAGGGTACAGCGACCGGATGTGGTGGGGTGGGCGACTGCAGTGACAGGATGTCACTATATGTACACACGCGTGGGAGAGCGTGGGCTGGGAGGCAGTGGAGGGGATGTAGGGAGTGGCACTGCGGTCAGCTGCTGAGCTGCGCCATGGCATCGGGGGTTGGCCTCTGCTTGTGGTGCGTGGGGTACCGGGTTTGGGTGCTACTGCATTTTTGTTGCGCCCGGCCCAAAACTTGTGTTTTTTTGCTTTCACCCCCGACATACCCCCTGGGTTGAGAATCTTTTAGTAGGGGTCTGGGAGCAAAGCAGCGCAGGTGGGGGGTGGGGCTCCCCCCTTAGAAAGCAAGTGATTTACGTTCCCGGCGATGTTCTTCCATGCGTCAAGGATGTCAGGGTGGCAAAATTGTTTTCGCCGCCCTGACGTCACGATAATGGCGAGCGCCAAACAGTGACTTGCATTATCACATAGAACCGGTGGCCCCTATAAGAAGGGCCAACAAACTCAATAAAACACAGTCCCTTCATGGCCCAAACCTAACAGAAAAGGGTGGAAGACAATAACATAACATTTGCTGTAGTGAGTCTGGGAGATGGTGGGTGGGTTGTGGTATTCTATGGAGAAGATATTCAGTAAGCTCAACAGTTCCAATAAGCACGTAACTTTCATATCTTCAAACAATATCTCTGCTCCATAGATACCCACTAATGGGTCAGAGTACTAATCTTCAGGAATGTAGTCTCCTGGAATAGGGAGGCTGGAGTCTAGGACTCACTGAGGATGGTAATCCATTTAGGTTGGTCCTGCCAAACACGGCATGCTTTCTAGCATGAACGTCCAGTGCATAGTGCTTAGTAAAATAATTCATTGTGCTCTATGTAGCAGCCCTGCAGATCTCTGCAATGGGCACTGAGAGTACCTCTGCTAAGGAGCTGGCTACTACTCTAGTGGAATGGGCATGAACTTAGCCCTCCAACTTTGCCCTGCCATTGTGTAGCAGTGGCAACGACAATTCACAATTCAAGAGGAAATGCACTTGACAGTGACAAGGAGACACTTTCTACTGCGGTCAAATGAGACAACTGCTCTGCCTGCCTGTAGTCCTTAGTTCAATCCGGGTAGAATCTAAGAACCCTTTTCCCATTGAGGGAGTGTAAAGTCCTTTTTCCCTCTTTCTGAAAGTTGGCAATGTAACTAGATAAAACCAGGGACTAGTTCAAGTGGAACTTTGATACTTCCTTAGGAAAGAAAGTACAGTTACATAAGAACTTACTGTAACAGAAGATCTTCAAGAGAAGCTCTTGGAATAGGTAATCACCTTGAGGACTATGCCCCCTGGCATCAGGACCACACGGAAACTCTAGCTAGCAGTGTCTGACGGGGGACCGCCTACTGATGTCATGTGACCGACGTCAGCGTGACACTATATAGTGGGCGGTCCCCACACCAGCCTTTCAGTTCTCCCACCAGAGACCTCCAAAGAGGAGCAACAGGAGAATGGAAAAAGAGGCACCTGGAGCCCAACATGGGCTCATAGATAAAGAGCAGCAAAGCAAATAGAGGGAAGGGGGGAGGGAAAAGGGTTACCAATTGCAAGAGCCTCTCTTGAAGATCTACTGTTGCGGTAAGTTCTTTCATAACTGTACTATCTTACTTCGAGAAGGCTCTTGTGTTAGGTAATCACCTTAAGGATTGACTCCCAAGCAGTGTGAATCATCAGTAACAGAAATATGGGAATCAGGAGGAGTCTGCAGGAAAGCAGAGGGTTTGAGACCAGAGACCTTGGAGGACAGCGAAACCAAAGCCAGCCCTGTGCCTAGAGGCAATGCCCAGACTGGAATGTTGTGTGAAAGTTTGGACGGGGTCCCAAGTGGCTTCTGCACAAATGTCAGTGGCTGACACATTCCTGGGGCAAGCAGTAGAAGCCGCCATGTTTCTGGAAGACAGCCCCATAACCTCCCCTGGGAGGGTTGTACCATACCCCTGGTCACAGAACACAATTCAGTTTGCCAACATCTGGATAAGCACTGTTTGGAAACTGCCAAACCCTTTTCCTTGGGTGCAAAAGAAAATAAAGAGCTGGTCCGCGTTCTGGACAGACTTGGTCCTCCTAATATAATAATGCAAGATTCTGTGAACATCTAAGAAATGCAGAATCACCTCCCCTGACTGGAATGCTCAGGGTAATACACTGGATGTTTTATCGACTGGTGCAATGTGAATGCAGAAACTGCCTTTGGCAAGAACTGAGGATTGGTATGCAGAGCCACCAAGTCTCTGTGAAAACATTAAATAAGGCTCCTTGTGCATCAGGGCCTGAAGCTCGGAAATCCTTCGAGCAGAAGTAACTACAACTAAAAAGAGCGCTTTCCACGATAAATAGCGCATATCACAACTACCAGCCGGTTGAAAAGGAGGCAAGGTCAGTTTTTCTCAAAAATAAAAGTCACTCTGGAGGAAACTCTATAGCTTGAAGCAGCTATGTCATAAGGTGCCACACATGAAGATGCAGGGACATTGGCTCTGGATGAACCAGCGTGGCCCCCTCCTGAGTCAGGAGATCATAGCAGAGGCAGTGGGACTGGGGCTCCCTGCAAGCTGCTGAGCCCGAAAACATATTTGGCAAGGCCAAAGCGGGGTGATCAGAACTATGCGAGTCCCCTACGTTTGAAGCTTGAGCAGCACCCTCTGCTGAACCAGAAAGGGAGGGAAGGTGCACAAAAAACATTCCTATTCAACAGAGAACAAGCGCATTGCACCAGAGAGCACCATGCCAGGGAGCGAGCGAGCAAAAACATGGGTAATTTTACGATGTATGGGGAGGCGAACAGATCCAGGTCTGGACGACCCCATAGGTCGAGAATGTGGTCGACCACCCCATTCCAGGTCTGGACGACCCCCATAGGTCGAGAATGTGGTCAACCACCCCATGCTTGAGCTCCCCTTCATAGGCTCTTATTCTGGTGTGGCCGAGACTGTCCTCTAGGATGTTTTGCACACCCGGAATATGAACAGCTATGAGAGGAATTCAATGGAGACCTGCCCAAGTCCATACCCGCATCATCTCCCTGCAGAGGGGATATGAGCGAGTGCCCTCTTGCTTGATGAGGTATCAGGCTCCACCATATAGTCCGACTGAACTAATAGTGGACCCTGGCAGGGCAAGTGCTGGTAGGCTTGAAGAGCATATGGCACCACCTTCATCTCCAGCGTGTTCAGGTGCCGGGAGAGCTCCGACTGAGACCACAGCTCTGAAGTCCTGTGGTCCTCCAAGTGAGCATCCCAGCCCACCCTGATGCATCTGAAGCTACGGTCTGGGTGGGAGGAGGAGACTGAAAGGGCCCCCCCTTAGTGAGGCTGTGGGGATTCCATCACCACCACAGAAGATCCCGCTGCATCGAAATGGAGACCATGACCATGTGGTCTAGGTTACTCGACCTCTGAACCCACTGTGCTCTCATCGTTCACTATGAAATTCGCATGTGGAGCCTAGCCAGATGGACAGTGGGGATGGCCGATGCCATAAGGCCAAAGGAGTCAGAGACCTGCCTGCTGGAGGCAACTAGATGAGCCTGCATCTGCAAGGTTTCCACCCTGTCCAAAAGGAGGAAAGCCATACCCTGGGCCATATCCAGCATCCCCCCCAATAAACTGGAGGAGTTGGGAAGAGGCAAGCTAGGATTTGGGAAGGTTGACAGTAAGCCTCACCTGCACAAAAAAGTCCAGGGTGGCCGAGAGGGAAAAATCCAACTGCTCCCTCGATGGGGCTGACAGAAGCCAGTTGACGAGGTAGGGGAACACACTACAGCAAGGCACTTGATAAAAACCCAGTGTGGCAAGGATGGGCCGAAGGAGAGGGCTTTGAACTGGGAATGCTCCCCCTGAAAGGCAAACCTGAGGTAGCAGCGATGGGCCTGAAAAAACTGGGGTATGCAGGAATGCATCCTGCATATCCAGGGCACAGAGTCAATGCACCTTGCGCAGGAGGGTCTGCAGACGCAAAGTCTAAAGGACCTGAGAATCTATTATGACTGCCTTCCACCCAGACAGGTGGTCGGAGAGTCTACCCCTTGCTGTCTCTGCTGGAATTGGCAACCGAGGGGGAAGGGGGAGCAGTAGCCGAGGTCACCCGACGTTAGCCCTGACGTCAGTCAGGCTGTCGCCTGGGTCATCACCAAATGGGTCGCCCGGGCTTGGAATAGGTCCGACACCTGAATATGTGGACTGAAAGGTGATGCCACTCCCCTGGAGCTGGGTGATGATATCCATAACATCACCACCAAAAGGGCAGAGCCTTGGACTGTACCAGAACATCCTAGGCAAAGCGAAGACCCACAACCAGGCCAGTGTGCAGGAGTGGACAGCCATAGCAGTGCTCCAAATGGAGGGAAGAGCTTCATCGCGAGAGTCCCTTAAAGGATTGCGGTGGGAGGTCTCTGCCACACTGACCTTCTGCTCAAGTTGGTCTTGGCCTCGGAGGCAGGCAAGACTATCAGCCCTGGTGCTGGTTGTCCCAAAATGGTCTATGAAAGGGAATGGAATGCCCCCAAACATTAAGCGACTGCAGAGCTGGGGTGAAGGATGGGTGAACCACAGGCCCGAAATTGCACTGATGCTACTAGTCCCCCAAGTCCATGGCTACCGAACTTCCCAAGGGAGGTTGGACTGGCCCGAGGCGGAGGTGAGAACACCAGAGCTTGAGTCTGAGGAAGGGAAAGGACCAGCTGGGACAGTTCCACACCAGGCAAACAGTACATTACATACAAGGAAAACTCAAAACCAGGCCTTCACCTCCCCAATGTCCCAGATGTGCATGGCCAAGCCTAAAATTGCAAGGTCATGCCACCAGAAGGCTTAGTTTCACCAGTAGTGGAACACTGCTGACAAACACTACCGCTGCTGAGAAGGAGGAGCCAGCTGCACAGGAGGAGAAGGACTCAACGATGGGGAAGCCAGCGTCGGGTGGCATGAAGGAAGATAATCTGACAACGGGGGTCCCAGCATCTGTTAGCCTGGTGCCGGGTACACCAGTGGGGGCTCAGAAGGGCCTATCGTTGGGTGCCCCGACGAGAGATAGCCCGGGATCAGTGACTCTGGGACTGGATCCCCAAAGAAAGGGTAACCTGGTGCGGGAAAGCCCTGTACCGGGTAGCCTGATGAAGGCCCCGACAGAAGGACATGGGAACCTGACAGGGACCCTGGAGGCAGAGGGCCAGGAGAAGTCATGCTCCATGGTGGACTACCCTGGTGAAGGTCCGACGCCCAACCCGAAAAACCCATAGATGTCAGGTAAAAGGGAAAGGACCCCAACAGGGGATCTGGAGCACCAGAGAGAGAACCGGGGAGACACAACCTGGCGCCGGGGGTTGAACAGAACCGGTGAACCGCTGCTTCCCCTCCATGAGCCTCCCCAGCACAGCAGAGTCTGGAGACTCTGCCAAAGAAGGCAGAGGGGAGGACTACCAGGAGGGGCAACCCTCTCTGGATGGTTGTGGCCGAAGCTGCAGCTGGCGCTGTCTTGGATAACCAACATCCGGCCTACTAAGAGGGCCCAATGGAAGCACCGAGGCTGGGCATTCACTGGTGGGGGCGGCGAGTGACTTCCTCACCTGGGCTCTGTATCTGCCCGAAGGGCCAGCGATAGGCTTGACAGCCAGGGTTGGGTGTTTGCCAGAGGGACCGGCGAACGACTTACCAGCCGGTGCTGGGCACTTGCCAGAGGAGCTGGACAGCAACTTATCAGCCGGGGTCGGGCGGTCGCCAGAGAATCTGCTGAGTGTTCGAGGGGAGGGGGGGAGTGACCGACTTATCAGCCAGTGCTGGGCGCTCGTGTGGCAGAACTGTGTTCTGTCAGTTCGATAACCCTGGTGGACTGATGCCTTTCCTATCTTCTTCTTTTTCCTACTGAAATCTGCTGTGCAACAGTATCTTCCTATACTATACTTTACCTTTTTCCGCCCCTGGCATAGGTTGGCCGCCTATGTCAGTCTTTTCTATCTCTCACTAAACTTTTTCCCTGCTACTTTTATTTCTAATTTCCATCCCTCACCAAGAACTCCCCAGAATCATGCACCAGGCTAAGGCCAGCTGGCAGGAATGAAATAAGGTATATTTATGTCATTTAATGCAAAATACATAAAGTGCCTTTAAAGAGATATAAGGTGCTGGTTGAATAAAGTGCTTCATAAAGTTAATGCTTACACCATTTTATGTATAGAGTGCAGGAAGGTTTGGAAAAGTTTAAAATGGCAGTTAAATACAAAATAACGTCCACTCTGATAGGTGGCTTATGGATACAAATGAAGCAGCATTATGCTTATGTTGTTTGAATTATTTTGCTGCCGCTCCGTTGTTATGTAGAATGTTATGCCAAAGAAATCCTGCATCAAAACAAGAACTGTTTGAACCGAGCGGCAAACTTTCTTTTACTTTTGCAGCCGCTCGGTATTTATGTAAATAATGACTGATGCCCCTGTATTATTAGGACTCCCGGCTGCTGACTTTGTATAAAATATGCTGTAGAATGGTGCCAGATAGCTGTGGAGGAGTCTGTAGCATGTGCACAGCCAGTCTAGGCTGCCAGAGAGGCAGGCTTTCCAAATCCATACAGAGCCCCAAAGCACAGCAGCTAGACAATGACTGTCTAGCAGTCTGCCACTCTGCTACAACATAGAAAACAAATGATTTAAAGGGACAGGAACGTCCCTATGTATGTGGAAATGCTTTACAGAGAGAGTAACCCTCAGAATAAGGAGAGGGCTGCAAGAGAAGCTAAAAACAATAACCAAAATTTATTTTGTTTGGGGACACTTGGAATCAAATTAATGTTACCCAGAATGAATACTAAAGGGGAAAAAGGTACTATCGAGCCAATAACAGATTGGCATATAGCATGAATTTGTTTCCATTGAGAAGAGATCACCTTACAATACCATAGTAAGTGTGCCAAGCCTGCATCAGGACTACCACACCTCCAACATCTATCATCTGTCCCTATTCCTATGTTAAACAACTGCCTTGGGGAGTAGTTTATAGTTTATGTCTATATTGGCCTCGTTATTTAAGATGAAGGCTTAATTTTATCCCTATATTAGAAATTTCGAGACCATCAATAGATTCTAAAATATTATATTTATTAGCATCATCATGTATTAGTCATTGGTATTCATTTTGCATGTGTTACATTGTTTTGTATCCTCTATGATATTCAATAAACTTTAAAAAAAAAAAAAAAGCTAAAAACAATCAACAAATTAAAGAATGAAGAAACACTGCAGGTCTCTACAGGAGCCCCATTACGTATAAAGCCCTAAGATATAAATTAAAGGGCTCGTGTGTATGCTATAACAATACAGCACGCGTATAAATACAATAAATATGTGCACTGTTTGCATATATATAAAATAAGGGACTTCCCATACAGTGAGACCTCAGGAAGGGGATTTCCTATAGATGGACTTCCCATAAGTAAAACCTCATCATGTAATAGAGGAGGAGATTCCATATTTAGGGACCATTCTGGAACTAGTTGGATGTTATGGGAGGGACTTTCCCATATGTAGGAGGGCTATATAAGCCCTCCTCAAACACTAAGAGTTAGATTAGCTATCCAGCCAGTCTCACTTACCTGAGGACAAGGTAAAAGAAAGACCTGTGCCTGAAACAGGAGTTTATCTCGAACAACAGGAAAGCCTAGTATTGTTTTATAGAGACACCTGAAGTAAGGTGGAATAGCACTGAGCTAGTGTTTATTTTCCAGTTCAGTTTGAACTGTTTATTTCTATTTATTTATTATTTCTGTATTTTGATACTTTTGTATAAAATAAAACACACTGTGGGTGTCTTGTACCCAATAACTGTGTCATGTGTTATCTTTACAACCCACGTACCTGCAACAGCTCGCCAGAGGAGCCGGTGAGCAACTTATCAGCTGAAGCTGGGCACTCGCCGGAGAAGCCAGCGAGCAACTGACCAGCAGCGGCTGGGTGCTCGCCGGAGGGGCCGGCCAGTGACTTAACATCCTCGTCCCGAGACTTAGACCCAGAGGAGAAAAAGGGCCTAACAGGGGTGAAAGTCCCCGGAGAACCGGAAACGACTGCCTGAACCAAAACTGTCTCAGGCGGGGCCCTAACGAACGCTCCCTCAAGGGAGAAGTGTGCTGGGCCTGACGGGCACTTCCGAGACTAGCAGAAGACCGCTCACCACTCAAGGTCTTCAGGGGGAGCCGCGGATGCAAAGGAGACTGATCCCAGATCCGATGCTTCTCCTTGTCCTGAAGATCCTTCTGCCAGAAGACACCTGAAGAACCTCCCGGCGAGGTCCCCCTCCGTTGTTGCTCCCTATCTGTGGAGACTGTCCAGGGGGAAAAAACAAGAAACCATGTGGCCTAGAAGAACTGGTAGGCTGCAGAGTCCCTGGAGAAAGGTACAGGTCCAAGGCAGAATGGCTAGGCCACCAAAAGTGAGGGAGCCGCAGCCAGGAAAAGGATGAAGAAGAAGAAATTCAATGATAAACTTAGATGAAAAAATAAAGAAATTTTAGGAGGAATACTCATCTGAAAAGGCATTTGACAGAAGCACGTTCTCCGTGAGGTCCGATGTGTACAGGTCGACAGCGGGAAAGAACTGGAAGGCGGGCATGGGGACTGCCCACTATATAGTGTCACGCTGATGGTCACATGATGTCGGTGGGCAGTCCCCTGTCAGATACTGCTAGCTAGAGTTTCTGTGTGGTCCTGATGCCAGGGGCGCATTCCTCAAGGTGATTACCTACTACAAAAGCCCTCTCGAAGTAAGATCCTGGGGTATTTGTGCATGACCACTTTGTGTTTATGTAAAACAGAAGGATCTGTGACGAGTGCATGGATTTCAGACACTGTGCACACAGATGTGATGGCCACTAGAACTGCTCTTGAACAGTGGCAGCTGAGATAGAAAAAGGGTAACCACAGCTTTGTGACACGCTGAAGCAGCATACAGATGGATCGTGATGGTGGGGTTTTGTAATCCTGAGTCTGAAAGGGCCAGTAAGTATTCCAAAACCCTTTTGGTGGACACTTATATGGATAAGTGGGGATTTTGGAGCACCAGATGGAAAAATGCTTCCACTTGGCCGCTGTGCTGTTCACTTGTATGGATAGGTATTGTGAAACCTCAAACTTGGGTAAAAAAGGGGGAAAACGTGCTCACATTAAGTAGGGATGTAAAAACAAACTAGGGAAACAGACGCCCCCTGCTGAAGGGTTTAGAGACTCAAAGCGCCAGGGCTAGTAGTGGGTGCATGAGTTGTTCGTGATAGACCTTGCTATTTAATAGCATTAAAAGCTTATATTTTGAATTTATTGCAGAGTCTGTGTATAATTTCGTAGGAGTGCTAGCAGAACTTGGTTTGGTTGTAACCTAAAATGGAATCTCCTGCTGGCCTTCTTGTTCATCTGCAGCCCAATATAGGGCTATCTGCATCCCTTCATCCACCCTGGTTATAAGGCCTGCAGAAATATTCTGTTGTTCCCTGTTAAAACAACAGAATGATGTGGCATAACTTGAACAGGTACTGGTGTGACTTCAAAGATGCATCCATACTCCAATAATAAGGGGGGGGGGTGTGGGTTTGAACCTTGCATAACTCATTCATTTTTGGCCCTGCTCTTTCCTGGAAATAAACAGCATACTTCATCCTGAACAAGTCCGGTCAAACATACGGTGCACAAATGAAGACACCCTTGAAGATTCGCTTAGGAGTCGAGGTTCTAGGGATATTGTTTACCTGGAAACTGCTTATTTTGTGGCATACAATAAAAAACACACTGGTGTTTATCGTATAATTCCTTTGCCTTGCCTCTTCATTCGCGCACTGTATTTTTGACAGGACCTGTTATTTGTGTGGAGGCTAGCCATCTCCAATATGGAGCAGCATCGGCCGAACTTGCATGCGCGGTAAAAGTATTTAATTTTTCTTCATCCTGAACAATGTTCTTGTATACCCCCATTATATAAGATGGCCGTTGCAAATACAGCTCTGTGATTGGAGGAACCTGGTCACCTGCTGTGCCTATACATACTCACTAATGCACAATGCTGCATTTCTTAAGCCAAAACTTGTAACACTAGGCCATTTTACAAGGGCAGTAACACACTCCAGGGTGCTGCATTCACTGGGATCTATGGACACTCTGGTGTATGTTGAGTAGCACTCTGCCTACAGCCTCATGCCTCAGAGGTGAAGCCAGAAATTAGGTCATCAGGATCATGGATCACAAGTACAGTATCAGGCCTTTTTAGTAGGCCCATGCTATATCTGATTTATGCAATGGCACAGGTTTGTGTGATACACAGCTGGATGTGCTGCAGTCTATTAATAAAGTTACAACCCTATATCACTTTTTTTTTTCTGATAAACTCACTGTAAGAAAAATTGCTGGTCACATGATCTAGAGTGAGAATACCGGCCTGCCATATGACCTAGAGTGAGAGCATCATGACATGCTCACTGCAAGCTACATGACAAGGAAACATATCACAGATACGTGAGAGGATAAGCAACAGGTTGACTCAAAGTATGAAATTTATCTTCATGAGCGAAGTGGCAGGACCATAACTCATGAGTGGAGGACCCCCCCCCACACAAATAATGATAAATTGCATAATTTGAATCAGCCAACTGCATATTTAATTTATAGGCCAGTTTACATGGCCGCATTTGCACCACAGCTCGAGTGCTTGGGTTGTTGTGGTGCAAATGCGGCCATGAGGACACTTACCTGATTGCGGTCAAGTCAGTCCTGGATCCTCTCCCTGAGCTGCAGCACACCTGGGGATACTTTCCGGAGCGAGCGGTTAAGCAGCTGTGTGGACAGGCGGCACCACTTGTTCTGACGTACATGGCCTCCCAGTATCCCCGTGCTTTCCAGCCTCCTCTTCCCTGGACTTGGGGGCCCTCTCCAACGTGACTTGTGTCGGCTAGGAGAGGGGCTGTATAAACTGGGCAGCAACCAGCTCAGGAAGTGGGGGGAGTGCCAAAATGGACCGTACAGCAGAGAAAAGTGACCATGTAAAAAGGGCGAAAATTTTCAGTTTACTAGTTATAGTTTTTAAGTTCTCTGTATGAAGATTTTTTTTTGTAGTTAATGCTTTTTGCCCCTTAGCCTCCAGTTGGCCCCAATCTGCTCAGCCACCCCAGCCCGATCACCCTGGCATCCCCAAAAGTCTTACCTTCACCTCTGTTTTTCCCCCAGGGCTTAACCCCCTCTGACGGGCATGGTGGAGACTCCCCTTATCTCTGTCGCAGAACAGATCTGGTGCAAAGGAGACGAAGCCCAAGTCGTCAACCAGCTGGCTGGGGTGTTTCCTTTTTTTCTTCCCACTGCCTCCTAGGATGCTGATGATGAGGGTGTGAAAGCACCAACTGATGTCCTACCGCTCACAACTGCACTGACCAGTGGCGGTACAGCAGTGGAGCTGACCGCTGACCCTCCCCAGAGGACAGCATCCCCTGGGATGCTCAATGCTGCCCCCCCCGGCTGGCCCCCCGATGACACGAGCTCATTCCCAAACCTGGGTCACTGGCATCACGAGCAGTAGCACTACCACAGCGCCGATGGGCCAGCACATATGTATGAAGATTAAACTGTTTCTCTTCGATTTGAACTGCTGGCTTCAATTCTGCACATGGCTACTGTGATGTCATCAGCACTGTTAAAGCTGCTGTCTGATTTGTTCAGTACATCTGTCTGTCTGTCTATCTAACTAACCAACCAACCAAGAGTGAGAGAAGAATTTTATGACTCACTCTTGGCTTCACCATTTGTGATTAACTGTCTTGCCTCTAATATTTCATTCTCACATTTAGTCTGGAGAAGAGACAGCTGAGAGGAAACATGATTAGGGTGTTCCTAACACTAATGGGATACAGGGTGAAGTATACACAGACACAGAAGGGTGAGGAGACATAACTATGAAGTTGCAAACACTAAAGGGGATAGGGTGGAGTAAACACATATGTAGAAGGGTGAGGGAACATAATTAGGGTGTTTCAAACATTAAAAGGGATAGAGTGGTGTGTACACAGATGCAGAAGGGTGAAAGGGAACATAATTAGGGTGCTCCAAACACTAAAAGGGATAGGGTAAGTGTACACATAAATACAGACCATGTCTTGTGGAGATGGTCTGTTACCATCCCTTAATGGGCTTGACCCCAGCAGGACATCAGATGGTATTGGACCTGGTGAGCATGATGACTGTGTGCGAGACAGGACCAGGGGAGGCAGTGATGGCCTACAGCAGGGCCATCATTGAGGCCCTTGATTCTGTAGCATTGGTTCATGTATGACCTAGGTCCTCGCATTTGCAATTCCTGTGGTTTGATGGGAAGCTCAAAGAGCTGAAGACTAAGGGGCGAAGGTTAGAGCGCCACTGGTGGAGATCCCGGACTGATGAGGACAAGCTGATTTTGAGATCTTACTACAAGGAGTATCAAATAGCAATCTCCCATAAGAAGGCAGAGTTCTTACCCAGGGAGATTGCTGCAATGAAGAACAGACCAGCTTGGCTTTTCCAGACTGTGGACAGGCTACTCCATCCTTCCTGTCTGCAGCTGGTTAGAGCTTTATCAGCTGCTAGATACGATGAGTTTGCTCTCTTCTTTGCTGACGAAGTGTGCTCTATTAGGTCGGGCATCTCCCCTGGGGCACCACATGCACGCGGTGCCAGGTCAGAGATTAACAGGGGCTTCCCTCAGGTCTGGAGAAAGTTTGATCTAATGGGGGTGGAAGAGGTTAGGGAGATAGTCTTGAAGTTGCAGCCAACATACTGTGAATTGGCCCCGGGCACAACTCTTCTCCTTGGGGGTTGTGTGGAATCCATTGATCCAGCGTTCACCAAGCTAGTCCAGTGTTCCCTTTCGAGGGGGGGTGGGTTCCCTGAGCCCTTGAAAAGAGGCTCTTGTGAAACCTCTTCTGAAAAAGTCTTCACTGGATCTGGATTGTCTGGTGAACTACGCTCTAACCTACCTTTCTTGGGGAAGGTGATCGAGAAAGTGGTGTCCACTCAACCAGAGGCACGTCTTACTGCCTTTATGAGACACTTCAGTCCAGATTTAGGTCTAGGCATAGTACAGACTGCTCTCCAAGGTGCAAAATGATCTCCTTAGGGCAGAGACAGGAGGGAGACATCTGTTCTCATCCTCCTCGACCTCTCTGCAGCATCTGACATCGTAGATCATGGGGTGTTAATAGATCGTCTTAAAGAATGTTGTGGACTCACCAGCACTGTCATCAGCTGGTTTGAGTCCTTCCTCACAGGCAGGATGCAAAGGGTGGTGATGGAAATTTACTCCTCCCACCTGAAGCCCCTGGCCTGTGGAGTTCCGCAGGGCTCGATCCTTCACCAGTCCTGTTTGCATTGTACTTGCTGCCACTGGGAGATATCATTAGACAGTACAGTATGAGTTTTCACTGCTATGTTTGACACCCAGCTGTACATGTTTTGCACCAGAACCAGAGCGTAGTCTCTGCATTTAACTCTTGCATGGCTGAGGTCCAGGACTGGATGTCCTCCAACTGGCTAAAACTTAATTCAGACAAGATGAAGTAGTGGTGATCGAGCCTGGACATTGGCAGGGTATCAGATGGCTTGAGGAGTCAACCAGTCTAATGCTTGAGGCTTGCTGGCTGTGTCTGCTAAGGTGACAAACCTGGGCATGATCCTCAACAGCGAATTGACTCTGGAGGCTCAAGTGTCGGCCGTTGTCCAAAATGGGTTTTACCACCTGAAGAACATTGCCCGGATTATGCACCTTATACCACCAATGACCTGCCCTCACTAATACTTGCCTCTGTGACCTCTAGGCTTGACTACTGCAACGCTTTGTACCTGGGGCTAAGTGGAGGAACCCTGCATTGCCTGCAGCTAGTGTAGAACGCAGAGGACAGATTGTTGGCAGTCCTTCCTAGGTCCTGCCATATAACACTGGTCCTACACAATCTGCATTGGCTGCCGGTGAGGTGGTGGATCTCTTTCAAGGTCGGCTTGCTGACCTATAAAGCCCTACATGGACTGAGGATCCAGCTACCTGTGAGACCTACTGTCTCCTTACCAACCCTCCATGCTTCTCCATTCCTCTGAGGAGGGCCTCCTAGCAGTTCCCTGGGTTCGGCTGATGTAATCTGGGGAGCATGCCTTTTCAGCAGTCACCTCAACCCTGTGGAACTCACTCCCAAGATCATTGAAGGAGGCCCCAGGCTGAAGTCCCACCTATTCTAGGAGGCTTTTTCCTTGTATTAATTTGGACGGCTATTTATTATTTTTCAGTTGCTAAGTTTATTATCTGCACCTTGTTCATTTACCTTATTTATTTTATCTTGTATTGTTGATTTTAATTTGTTATTGTTCAGCGCCTAGAGCCTCCAGGGATGGGTACTTTAGTAATAACATTTTGCTTGCTTGCTTACAGAAGGCTAAGAGAGAACATGATAAGGGTATTGATAAACGTTAACAGGGATAGACTGGGGAGTGTAACACAGACAGACAGGGTGGCGTAGACACAGATGCAGAAAGGTGAGAAGGGACATGACTAGGTGTTCCAAAGCCTGAAAGAGACAGACAGGGTGGAGTCTACATAGATACAGAAGGCAGAGAGAGGACATGATTAGGGAATTCTAAACATAACGGGGATAGACAGGGTGGAGTGTAGCACTGATGCAGAAGGGCGAGAAGGGACATAATTAGGGTGTTCCAAACACTGCAAGGTATAGCCAGGGTAGAGTAGACACAGATAAAGAAGGGTGTCAGGGGACATGATCATGGTGCTCCAAACATTAAAGGAGATAGACATGGTGGAGTATGCACTGTGGTTTGAGCTGGGTGAATGCAAGAACTACAGGACATTAACACACGGAGGATAATCAACATGTGGAACTGCTGGATGAGGTTGCAGAAGTTAGCACTGGCCAGGCTGTCAAAGTATGGCTTGACATATTTCTGAGGGAGAACGGCAATGAAGGTTACACTATGTAACTAGCACAGCGTGCTGGCTGTTAAGCTAGGTTGTATATCAGTACTCAAACTGGGGTATAGACACCGCTGTGCAACAGGAGGGGTGGGCAAGCTGGAACCAAGTCTTTTGCCTTCACAGTACAATGCTAGTGTCAACTTACATTTTACCCACAAACATTATAGTTTTAATTGTATTTATATGCTTTCATATAAATTAAAACAGGTGAGAAAATGAAACATTAAGTAAACCAACTCTGCATAAAGTGGAAAGCTCTACAACTGGTTGGAAAACATTATTATGAGGATCCTGGTTAGTCAATAAAACGGCCAGTCCTATGAATGACTAGCACAACAGTTGCCCAATGAGGCCATGGATGATACATAACAGCCCTGGTAATAATCAATTCCAATAACACCCCTCTATTGGGAAACAGCACTAATAATGTCTGGAGTGAGACTGACATTCCCACTGCAGATGTGTCCTCTGCCTAGATAACTGTGTACAGCAGCCACCAAACTGTACACTCCTTTCCACAGCCTCAATAACTATACAGTTGTGCTTTCTTTCCCACTCTGGAAGATGTGGTCCCCTTCTCCATCTCTATGCTAAAATAAAAATGCATTTCGGGGTTTGCACCCATAATTTGATCTCAATTTCAGGGACATTTTTCATGTTAAAATCATTCTCTTTGGAGAAGTTTTATTGTTCAGCTAAGCCCCAGGATGGCATCTTTATGGAGTTGCTCAGTCCCACACCATTTTTCTGTTACCAAACAGCATCGTGATTAGTTATCATTTCTCCATTACCATCTTACTGCCATGTAAAGGACTGCTGCAAAAATGACACTGCATGACTGGTGCTCTTAGCCACACAGCATAAAGCACTCTCTCCATCCGGTGACCAGTTCGGTGGTCCGTTTCATACAGAACAGTTACAGGGGCCAAACATTATCCCCTTTAAGGCCCATATACTTTTAAGAGGTTCAAGGAGGTCGAGTGTGTGTTCCACTTTGCTCCCAGCAGTCTTCCTCGAATAACAAAAATAATAAAAAAATATCTAGTTCTCTTCCTCTTCCTCCTCCTCTCCAAGCTGTTCCACAATTTCATCCAAGATATCTGAGCGTTTCTTCTTTTTCTTTGGAGCCTCTATTGAGAAGTAAAGAGCGAGAAAAAAAATAATATTGGATCTAAATTCAAAGACAATCAATATGCAACAATTAAATTTGATTCCACTCCCTCCTCCCCCCACACTTGAGTCTCTTTTGCTTGTTCGTAATAAATAGGCCCGTCGCTACAATGGCCCAGGGAAATTGGATTTGCGGAGAGGTAATAGCGCAGTGGCTGCAAATAGAAGGGGAAGCAGTGAAGCACGAAGGCTCCGTCATTTACATCATTAGCAACAACAATGGAGCGGTCGGGCTGCAGCAGATGAGGCACTGATTACTGCTCCAAATGGTTGGCACCGACTTGCTGGGTCAGGGCAAACTGGAGGAGGACTGAAACTGTTTTTTTTTTTTTTTTTTTAAACGGAGAGAAAGCGCAAAGAGGGAGGCGAGGGAGAAAGAGTACAGAAAGAGAAGGGAACAGATTTTAAAAAACAGCAATGTCTTAAAGATTTAACTCTTCTACCTCTGCCCTCCGTAATAAAAGATTTTCCCTTTCGGTATTCAGCAGCAGTTCATGGTAGAATTTTTTTTTTAAATAAACTTCATTCTGTGCTCTGCTGCAACCCCCAGTACTGATACATACAGTTAATTCTGGTAGCCAATCCAATTTCTATAAAGTCACATTTCATTTTGTGCTCACCTTCACTGCTTAGGTTTTGTGACCTAGTGTCAGCTGAATTCCAATTTGCTTCCAAAATGTTCCCCTCTCTGGGGATTTGTAATTAATCCTGCTCTTGGATTTACATCCCTTCATTCGTTCCAAAAAAATGGAGGGACGTGGCTGCAGGCAACATCTAGGACTTCAGAAGTGCAACTGGACGTCGCCTCACAATGCACTCAAGACGTGTATATAATTTATGACTACAAACTAGTGTGTTATCACTTACTCAGGTTTCACTCATCACAGTATTATTAACACCCTTTTTGCTTTCTATTTTCCCTCCATAAGCCGGCAGTGGTCCAGGTAGTGTTCTGTGTCATGTGTCAGGGTTCTGTGTCAGGTATCAGGGTCTCGTGTTATGACAGTGTCCTGTATGTCAGTAGCCTGTGTTATGACAGTGACCTGTGTCCTGTGTTATGACAGTGTCCTGTGTTGTAAGAGACCTGTCATGTGTTAGGTGTCTTCTCAGTGGATTATGTCATGTGTCAATGGCCTGTGTCTTGACAGTGTCCTGTGCGATGACAATGCCCTTCGTCATGTGACAGGGTCCTGTGTTATGACAGTGTCCGATGTCATTTCCATGACAAGCCTACCCGGTCACCAAAATTTAATAAATAAACATTGGAAAACAATCTGTGGTATTCATAGCAGATTACTTAAAATTCTCCAAACTAACAAAATTAGGTAGGGCAAATAAAGTTTTATGAACCATCAAAAATAACATTACTTCAAGAGATGCAAGGGTTTTACTCCCATTATATGGAGCCTATGTAAGACGTTGTGTTGATTACTGCTCCTGACTATGGTCTCCTTATAAAAAAGAGGACATCTTACATTTGGAAAGAATCCTAAGATGATTCACCAGACAAATAAGAGGCTTAAAGGATATGGACTATTCAAACAGACTGAAAACATTAAACCTTATGTCCTCAGAAACTAGATGATACAGGGGGATCTGTTACTTCTGAGGGATGTTGTGAATGATCCCTGTTTGTTTGTAGAAATTGGATTTGCCTTTAAGCACGATGTAATGGAAACCAGAGGACACTCGCTGCAACTACACAGTTTTACGTATAAAACAAACAACAGAAAATTCTTTTACTCTCAGAGAGTGATAAAGGCATGGAATAATCTTCCCCAGGAGAAAATTGTTAGTGAGAACAAGTTCACATTCAAGAATAGACAGGTGGATTCTGAATGGGGGGCACCTTCATTGCTAAAGGTTTTGTGATGGGAACTAAAATGGGCACCATGCCTCCGGTTTCCAAATCAGCCGCAGTATGAGACACAGTATAATGATAGCATCCTGTTGTCATGTGTCAGGGTCCTGGTCCTGTGTCATGACAATGACCTGTGTCCTATGTTATGACAGTGTCTTGTTTCATGTCAGTAACTTGGCATGTGTCAAGGTCCCATGTTACGCAAGTGTCCTAGTCATATATCAGTGTCCTAATGGTGTCCTGTGTCATGACAGTGGCGGGATTTAATTCAATCTGGAGCTTCATATT
Organism: Neoceratodus forsteri; assembly: GCA_016271365.2. Lineage (NCBI taxonomy): Eukaryota > Metazoa > Chordata > Ceratodontiformes > Ceratodontidae > Neoceratodus > Neoceratodus forsteri. The sequence goes on from JADMNL010000027.1 coordinate 14,556,009, forward strand.
CCCTGTGCACACTACCACCTCCCCAGATGTTGCCCCCCCAATGGGTTACCCCCCCGTGAGTCACCACCCTCCCTCTGAAACAGAAGGCACTTGGATGCACAGCTCTGCCTATGTCACCCAAGGTGAGACGACCAGGGCTCGGGATATGAACCAGGGCTCATCACTATGATAAGCCAAGCCCGTTATCATCAGGGGTCCCAAAAAGATTCTTTTGAAGAAGCAGCATGCTAGCTTTCCTCAGTGAAAGGAAGGTAGTACATCACGTAATAAGCAGCATTCCTACTACCCTGGATACACCTGCCACATTTAATGCTCTGAAATCACTAGGCATTTCAATGTGTGACCCTTGCTAATGATTAACTCAAGGTCCCTCTCTTCTGTTATTTAGCCCCCCTCTGATACCTCCTGTCCAATATTCTGCTTTGGGGTTCCTTTTGCCAATATGTATAACCCTGATATTTTGGCGCATTGAATTTGAGCTGCCAGACCTTGAGCCAATTTTCCAGCCTTTGCAGGTCCCTTTCTCTTTCCCCTAATCCCCCTTCTCTGTGTCCACCCCACTACATATTTTTGTGTCATTTAAACCTAATACTCTGAAAAACTTAAATGGGCATACTAAATAAAAAATTAGAATGCAGAGGTACTATCCTGTCATTCTGCCTTAACCAAACAGAGGAGATTTATTATGGGACAGTATGCTAATTCCCTGGCTAAACTGGCTAAAACAATCTGCTGTGTACCATCAACATTCCACAACTAACCAGTACATTAAAAATTGCAGTAGCTTCTCATTTTGTTTCTGTGACATTTGTTTTATTTTAAATTTCTGTTTTCCAGTATATAGCAATAACAGCTATAGTAGTAGGAGTCACTCAGTGTTTTATGACCTCCTAGATAAAGTTATCATCTTGTAAAAACTCACCAATATACTATCGCTATAATACTCCAGACAGAAATCTAGAGATAACCTTTTCAGTTTACATGTAAAGCAAATTGTCTTCAAAATACTCCTGCCACTTGACGGAAAAGGCTCCAAGTGTAGCGTAACTTTCCATGTAGTCTTTTTTTTTTTTTCATTTAGACTTTTAGTCCACCTTCCGCGGAGCTGGCAGGCAGCTCCGGCCCTTCCTAGGAGGGCTCGTCCTCCGAGTCCGGCCGTCCCTGATCAGGCCTACCCCACAGTTCTCCCACAGATTACCCCCATGGCAGGGACGAAGAGTGTCGACTTTCTCCCTCCCCCCCCCTGAGCACAATCCAGAAGCCAGGGAGGCTGGTGAGGACGCGCCTGGGCCATCATGGCGCCTACCAGCCCCCGTTTTTCCCTCCATTTTCTCCCCGGGCCCATGAACGTGCAATGGGTGGGGAAGATGAGCTCTGTTTCCGTGGAGACAACTTACGCTCTGGACGTGGGGTCTCTTCCAATTCTTGGTAGTGTGCATGTGCTGGCACCCAGCCGCCGGTGGGTGTCAGGCAAACAGTGCGCCACATTGTCCCCCCTTCCCGAGGAAGGAGAGCTGTCTATGGACACTCAATCCCTCCTCTCCCCGCCGGCCCCTCAGCAACCTGAGTCCGTTCTCAACTCTGGGTCGCTGGTGTGGCGTCCAGCACCTCAACTCTCAGCGCCATCTGACCAGCTCCATGTAGTCTTCTGCAGGTGGTTTTGTCCCAGTGTGAGCTGACTTTAGCACTGCTTAGCTGCACAAGAGACCACAAGGCACCTGAGGGATAACTATCTGCACTGCAGATGTACATCGGGCTGGTGGACCCACTAGCATACTGGCATAACCATACACTACTTATGTGCCTATACATGTATGTATGTAAATAATTATGAACAGGTACTATACAATCAAAAAATGGTAAATGTCAGAGATTATATATTTACAGTGTATGTATATGCACCTGAACAAAAAAAGGTCACGAAACCGAGGGCTATATCGAGTCCATTATTTTTAGTCTCCAAGAGATTAAAAAATTTGAGCTCAGAATCTCGCCCTTCTTGAGTATTTTGAAGTGTCCTTTGTGAACTAGGACAGACACGTCAGAGATGGAATGGTAAGAATAAGAAAAATGCTGTCCCACTGGTGTTTGTGTTTTTCTCCATTATGGTATGCCTGTGTGAGTTCATTCAGGTTCACACAGGTTGCTTGGTTTCCTCCACATAGCCTGTATGTGTGCATTTCTTGCACTGCATGTAATATACAGCATTCTGGGATCCACATGCATAGTTCCCCTGTACAGAACAGTTACATAAGAACTTACCATAACAGTAGATCTTTGAGGGAATCTCTCTCATCAGGTCACACCTATGGAACTTAGTTGTCAAGTATCAGGATCACATGGAAGCTTTTTGTGCAGCAGTCTATTATGGGCTGGCCACGCTGACGTCAGGCTCAGATGTCACATGCCCTATATAAGCGTGGGCGGCCTTGCTCCCTCATCCATTATTTCCCTAGCAGGAGGCCACAGGAGACAAGAGTCCTACCAGGAAACCGAGAAGAGAGAGAGAAGGTGCCCAACTAGCAGAAAAGCTGGAGCAACAGGACAGCTGAGCTGTAGAAAAGAGAGAGTGAGAGAGAAAGAAAAAGGGGGATGGAGGGAGGGATGGCGTGACTTGATGACAGAGTTTCCCTCAAAGTTCTATTGTTACAGTACGTTCTTATGTAACTGTTCTATCTTTTTCAGGGATATCTGTGTCATCAGGTCACACCTATGGAACAAGCCCCAAGCAGTGCTGAGAGAGGACAATCTGGGTGGCAGGAGGTCAGAGGCCTAAGAAAGAAGGCTCTGAAGCACAGCTAGGTTGAAGCCTGCCCTTCTTCTAGAGGCAATGTCCAGACTGTAGTGTTTGGTGAACATGTGGACAGTACTCCAAGTGGCAGCAGCGCAAATCTCGGCTGCAGATACACCCCTGAAACAGGCAACTGAAGTGGCCACGCCCCTGGTGAAATGGCCCTTAGCAAACCCCAGGAGGTTCCTTACCGTACTTCCTGTAACAAAAAATAATACAGTTGGCCAACCATTTGGACAGGCACTGTTTCGAAACTGGAGTGTCCTCTCTGCCAGGGGCGAAAGAAACAAACAACTGAGAGGACTTCCTGCAGTCCTTCGTACGGTGTGTATAGTAATGCAGAATTCTATATACATCTAAAGTATGGAGCAATGCTACCCCTGGACTGGAATGCTCTGGAAAATAAACAGGCAGGTGGACAGACTGATTTTAAGTAAACTCAGACATCACCTTAGGAAGAAACTTAGGATTAGTACGCAAAGAGACCCTGTCTTTGTGAAACATCAAATAAGACTGCTCATACATGAGAGCCTGCAGCTCTGATATTCTTTGAGCAGAAGTAATAGCAACCAAAAATAACGCTTTCCACAACAGAAAGCGTAGCTCACGAAATGGCTGGCTCAAAAGGAGGCAGGGTCAGCTTCTCTAGAACAAAATTCAGGTCCCATGCTTGAAATGGATTACAGATAGGAGACTTCAAGTGGAGAATGCCTCGCAGAAAAGTGCGGGCCACATCCAGCTGTGCTACCGTACAGCCATCAGTGGGCACATGAAAGGCTGATATGGCAGACAGGTTCACTTTAAGAGAGGAGCAATTGAGTCCTGCATCAGACAAGGTCAGTAGATACTCCACCAGATAGGTGAACAGACAGGTGATGAGAAGCAGCCCACATAGCAAACCGCTTCCATTTCACAGAGTAAGTGGCCTTGGTGGAAGGTTTTCTGGTGGCCACTAGGACATCAGCCACCTTCTGACACACCAAACTGAGTAATGGCTATGTCCTCAGGAATCATGCATGCAGGTGGAAAGACTTGAGGTCTGGATGGACCAGGGTCCCCGAGCCTGTGTCAACAGGACCCGGCAGAAGGGCAAGGGAAATACAGGTTACTCACCTGTAACAGGAGTTCTAGGAATGGTATATGTTGTTCATCCACACTTATTGGCAGGTATCCTTGCCGCTTTAAATCTTGCCGGAAGGTCTTCAAGCTGGCTCCTCCCACCCACCCGGGTGGTATAACTCTCGGCTCCGCCCCATGATGCCAGATCTGGCCCGCTGGAAGCTCAGGTTGTGCGTCGAAGCCGGGGAGGTCGTGTGGGTCGTGGGATGAACAACATAGACCATTCCTAGAACTCCTGTTACAGGTGAGTAACCTGTATTTCTAGGACATGGATATGTTGTTCATCCACACTCATTGGCAGACTCCTAGCAGTTTCCCCGGGAGGAGGGAGGCAAGACGCACACCCCCGATACTTACTTGGGAAAGAGAGACTGGAGAACCGAGGCCCCAAAACCAGCATCCCGGCGTGACTCAAGGTCGATGTGGTAATGGGTAATGAAGGTGTTTGCTGACTTCCAGGTAGCAGCCCTGCAGATTTCCTGGATAGGGACGTCCCTGGAAGCAGCCACCGATGCAGCAGTATGGCGGTAGAATGAGCTCTTATCCCTCTGGGAGGCTCTATGCCCGCCAACTTATAGCAGAGATCTATGCAGGAGGTGACCCACCTGCTTATCGGTCCGCTGCAGGTCTGCCAGATGCGGCTTCAGCGTGAGTGACAAACAGCTGGCGAACCTCTCCCGATTTCAGCCGCGCGCTTTTTGTAACAGGCGAGCGCCTCTTCTAGGGTCCAAAGTATGGAGCCTTATTCGCCTCCAGGTGTGATTGGGGTAGAACACCGGCAGAGTCAACACCTGGTTAAGGTGAAACTCCGACACCACCTTCGGAAGGAATTTCGGGTGGGGGCACAGGACAACCTTGTCCCTGTGGAAGACCAGATAAGGAGACTCGATGGAAAGTGCCTGGAGTTCTCCCATCCTTCTGGCTGATGTGATAGCCACCAAGAAGGCGGTCTTCCACGACAGGTGAGAGAGAGCACACCTGTGCATAGGTTCGAATGGCTTGCCCATGAGCTTTGCCAGTACCAGCAGTAGATCCCATGGAGGTGGAGGTCTCGCACCGGGGGAAATGTGATCAAGGCCTTTGAAAAGCGCCAGACCACCTTCTCCTGCACACCGACTGCTTCCTGCCCGCGCCTGCAAGCAGAGATGGCTGCGTGCACCCTTAGGGTCGCCGACCTAAGCCCTTGATTAGAAAGGGACCATAAATAGTCCAAGATGCTTGCCAAGGAACAGGAGGAAGGGTCCAAGCCTTGTTCTGACACCAAATGGAAAACCTTTCCATTTGAAGGCATAGCATTTTCTGGTCGACTCACGGGACACCTCAACTACATTGAGGACCTCGTCGAAAGACCCAAGGCCTGGAACTCTAGCCTCAGGAACCAGGCCGCCAGGGTGCAGGGATTGAAGGTCCGGATGGAACACCTTCCCTGACTGACTGAGAGCAGGTCCGGCGAGCTGGAAGCTGTCGCGGAGTCCTGGAGCTGAGACTGAGGAGATCTGGGTACCAGAACTGGCGAGGCCAGTCTGGGGCTATCAGAATCACCTGCGCCTTGTCCCTCCTCGCCTTGAGAAGCACCTTGTGGATCAAGGGAAATGGGGGAAAGGCGAGAAGAGGTCGGGGTCCACTGCCTCGAGAAGGCATCCCCGCAGCGAGCCCTGCTGAGGGGGCGGCATGGAACAGTCTCAGCCTCGCTCTCCTGGAGGCAAACAGGTCCACCTGAGGTGTGCCCCAATGGGAGAACAGATGCTGTACTACTCTGCAGGAGAGACCACTGTGGGATGCAGCCCCATCCGCCCAGGGCATCGCCAGGGTGTTGGAGGCTCCTGCCACATGAATGGCTAGGAGATCCGCCTCCAGGCTGCGCACGAGTGACCAAATGCGGAGAGCTTCCTTGCATAGAAGCATGGAGCGCGGCCCCGCCTGGCGGTTTAGATAGTACATGGTCGTGGTGTTGTCCGCCTGGACTCGGACCACTTGACCCCGGAGGAACGGAGCAAAGGCGGTGAGAGCTAGGCGGACCGCTCGGAGCTCCAGCAGGTTGATGTGGCATCGACTCTGCGGGACCAGAGGCCGGGGTCTGTTCCCCAGATGGGCACCCCAACCCATCAGAGAGGCATCGTCGACAGAGAGACATGGCTCGGGCGGACGAACGGGATGCCCTCCTGCAAATGACCTGGAACGATCCACCACTGGAGAGCTGCCACATCCCTGTGTCACCGACACAAGCTGGTCCAAAGGATCGCAGCTGCCAGACCACTGGCTGGCCAGTCCCTTACTGAAAGGACGCATGTTCCAGCGGGCCCAATGGACCACGCTGGTGCAGGCCGCCATGAGACCCAGGAGGCGCAGGAAGTGCCGGCAGGGCGAACTGCCCAACCAGAAATGACTGGGCAAAGGAGGAAAGAACCTCGGCCCTGTCCGCCGGAGCCGCGCCTGGCTCGAGAGAGCCGAGCTGCGCCTGATGAACAGAATCTCCTGCTTCGCTCGAGTCTGACTCTGGCCTCTTGATAAGGAGGCCTAGTTGAGAGCAGACCTGGAGGGCCAGATCTCTGACCACTCCACCTCCTGCCTGGAGGCTGCTATCAGCCAGTCGCCCAGGTAAGGGTACACCGGACCCTCGGGCGCCAAGAGGAATGCTGTCACCACTGCCATGCATTTGGTGAAGACCCTGAGCTGGAGACAAGCCAAGGGCATGGCTTGAACTCGAAAGGGATCCTTCCGCCGAAGCGAAGGAATCTCTGGTGAGATGGACGGATAGGACGTGAAAAACGCGGCCCTGCAAATCCAGAGAGCAGAACCACACGCTGCTCCAAGGATGGTATTATCTGAGCCAGAGTGACCATCCTGAAGGTTCGAGACCTTAGGAACTTGTTTAGGTCGTGAAGGTTCGAGAATGGGGCGCCAGCCCTGTCCATTTCGGAACCAGGAAGTACCTGGACACAAACCCTGGGTCTGAAGGAGGGTCCTCCACCTCTTTATTACCTCCTTCTGGAGGAGGAGAGCGATGTCGGCTCGACGAGCGCCAGCGAGGTTGGGGATTTCGAAGTTTCAGGGGCGCGACGGCCTGAAGGGCGGTGCCTGCTCGATCTAGAGGCAGGCCTCTTCCCATCACCTCCAAACCCACCTGTCCGTGGTAACAGCGGACCAGGCAGAACGGAAGTGTTAGAGCCGCCCCCACGGGGGACCCAGGGGTAAGGTGACGGGGATGGGGGCGACACCCCTCAGCCCGTCACTGGGCAGGCTTGGAGGAGGGACCAGCCTAGGGACCTCCTGGGCCTTTTCCTCCCTGCCTCCTGTTAGAGGAAGCCGGCGGCTTGGGTTTGGGATGCCAAGGCCGAGCCTGCTGGCCCTGACGTTGCTGGGCCGGGCGCGCCGGGGGCGCAGAAGGACGAAAGGGCTTAGGCTGTGGTTTGCGGCCTTTGTCCTTCTGAGCAGAAGAGACCGAGTCCAAGGTAGCATTGGACTTCTCGATCCTCTGCAGGTGACCTTCCACCCCAGGGCCGAAGAGGTCAGTCCCCAAAAAGGGAACATCCGCCAACTGTGCTGGGTATCCGAGTAAAGGTGGATATCCTCAGCCAAGCCTACCGACGATAGCCACTGCGGCCACCACCGACCTGGCACATGAGTCCCCAATATCCAAAGCAGTCTGAGCTGCTGTTTGGCCACTGTTCTGGTCCCGCACCTGCTTGACCGTAGTCTGCAGATCCGCTGGGAGATGAGGAATGACCTCATCCAGGGAGCCCAACAGGGCATGAGAAAATGTGCCATGAGGACGGGCCGAACTGGCCTGACGAAGGCCGAGAGAGGACGCAGATAGATTTTTCGCCCGACATAATCCAATTTCTTGATTCCTTTGTCGGAAGGTTTGTCCACATCCCTGGCGCCACCGCGCCGGAAAACGCTGTCGGTAATGAACCCCTCACAGAGGGGTGTCTCAAACCGGACAGGGAACCGGGGGACCGTGATACTTCCTGGCCATCCTGGGCGAGGCGCAGGACAGGAAGCAGGGCGCCAAAGCTCCAGGGCCGGACCCACTATGGCCTCGCCACGGAAAGGCCTGCTGAGAATCCCTCGGTCCAGAATCTCCGTGAGGGATACCTGGCCTGCTTTGGAAACGGGTTCGAGCTTCATCCTGGTGGACTCGAGATGAGCCGAAGCAGTCCTAGGAAGGACGACGGCTATCGTCCATTGACTGTCCTCCTGAGGACTCTAGTCCAGTCGCTTGGAGAAAAGGAGGAATTATCCTCGACTCGGACGAGTCCTCAAGAGCTGCTCTGGCCTGAGCCACCTCTACCTGCCGAGGTCGGTCGGGAGTGAGGGTAACCGACCATCGGGGGTACACCTTTAGCCGACCGAGAATCTCTGGTCGGAGCCCCAAATAGTGGCTGTGGAGGCGGAGGTTCCACGAATCGTGGAGCAGCTGGTTTTGGCCGAACAACCGCCTGGGTACAGGCTCCTCGGTTAAGTCGAGGGTTGTGTCGGCGTCGCCCGTGACAGCCACTTAATGGCTGGGGAAAGCGACTCGCGCCGCTTACTCCCGGTCAGGAGGAGCTGTTGCCACATGAGGTCCTCGTACCGTCGACGTAACTTACGCCGAAGCCTCCCCTCGTCCGAGGAGGAGGACGAGGACGAGCGGCGACGCCGCTTACTGTGGTGCCGAGACCGAGACCGCCTATGACGGCGGGATCGGCTGGACCGCGAAGAAGTCCGAGACCGAGAGCCTCGGCTCTTCCGAGGTCGGTGCGGGGAAGTGTCGGCAGGAACCGGCACTCCCTTCGGCCGGAGGGTTCATCCGAGGGCCTCGAACCGAGGCACAGGCCCACGGATCTCAACTTCCGGGAACTGGGAGAGAGGAATTCGGCTTCTATAGGCGACAGCCCGTCCAACGGGTCGAGAAAAATCGACTTCACGGCAGGAGTCTCAGTCAACTGACCTGACGGGGCACCGTGAGGCCAGTGGCCGGCCGAGCGATCGACCAAGTCGACGGTCGACGACTCGGGAGAGGGACCTTCCCGCCTCCCAAGAGCGCCGACGGAGGGATTTACCTTGTCCTCTTTTGACCGAGAAAGGTCCAGCAGACGCTGGTCCTCTCCCTTAGTGGAGAGGGACAGACAAAGCTCCTAAATGAAGCTGTGGGAAGAACCCAGAGAGCGGGATAAATGCCGCGTCGAGGAAGACACGGTCTACCGCCTCTTCGAGGGCGATCATCTGCTCGAGCTGATCCGTCCGAGCGCCCGCGCGGACACCGCCGACCAGGCCTCCTTAGACTTCACCGAGGGAAACGCCTCGGGACGCCCAGTTGCAACCGGGCAGCACGGTTCCTTCTCGAGGACGAGGGCCGAGAAGGAAGAGCACAGGTCGCAGTCCTGCGGGTCGTGCTCAAGGCCTAAACAGCAGACACACGTGGAGTGTGGATCCGTCCGAGACATCTTCTGCCCGCAGGGGCATCTCCGAAAACCGGGAGTCGATTTGTCCATTGCAGCTGCAGGGATCAAGACCAAGTCTTTTTAGCAAAAACTTTCAAATTTGCAAAACGGAAGAAATAGGAACCAGTCGCAAACGCAGAGCGTTAAGGAGGGAACCTGAGCTTCCAAGCGATAAGGAAGATCTGGCGTCATGGGGCGGAGCCGACAGTTATACCACCCGGGTGGGTGGGAGGAGCCAGCTTGAAGACCTTCCGGCAAGATTTAAAGCGGCAAGGATACCTGCCAATAAGTGTGGATGAACAACATATCCATGTCCCTAGAACTAGAGGTTCCACAGCTAATTGCTGCAGTAATGGAAACCATATCTGCCGAGACCAGAAAGAGTCACCAGGATTAGGGTGGCACCCACCATTTGTAGCTTGATGAGCACCCTCTAAAGCAGAGGAAAGGGAAGGAAGGCATAAGGAAATCTCCCCTTAAAGGAGAGGGAGAACCGAACTCAGACCACCACCTCCTGGATTGGAACAAGAGGGGGAGTGGTCTGTCAAGGAGTTAGGCTGAAGTTGATCTGGCGGCTGGGGCCACACCTCCTCCTCTGCAGTGCTTAGCAGAGGAACCAGTGGTGGTGGTGAAGGGGGCAGGCAACGCAGTGCTGGCTCTGCGTTTGCCCTGGAGTTTGGTTCCAGAACCAGACTTTAAGCGACCTTACGAAAGGAGGCCCTTGGTCTGCTCCTGGGTTGGGTATGATAAAGGGAGTGGACAGACCAAACAGCCCTGCCAGAGGCCTGCAGGACGTTGATGATATTCTGCACATCAGGACAAAAGATTTGTGACCCATAAAAGGGACATTCAACACCTTCTGCTGGATGTCAGCTACAAAGCCAGAGACTCTAAGCCAGGACTGCCTTCTGAGGCAAATGCCAGGGGCAGCTGCCCTGGCTGCAGTATCAGCCATATCACAGATGGCTCTGAGGAGATGCTTACTGACATCTTCCGAGGTCTGGAGAACTCTGAGAAGCTCCTGTCTCTGGGAACCCTCAGGGAGGGCCCGAGCAGCAGCTTTGCCCTTCCTCCAGAGGGTATTCTAGTACTTAATCAAATAAGCCAAGTAATTTGTAATTCTAAGGCAGACAGTGGCAGAGGCAAAAGTCCTCTTGCCCCAGAGGTCTAGCCTCCTAGACTCCCGGTCGGGGCAGGGAACTAAGGTGCTCAGGGGCCACAGTCCTGTCATGAGCAGCCTTAATGACCACTGAGTCAGTTTCTGTCTGGGCTGCATAAAAGGGCAGCCCCTGAAGTGCCTGGTAAATCTTGTCAGCCTTTCTGGGATTTGCTGGCACCAGGTTGGGCCTGTGCCAGGCAACAGTGGCAGCATCATTCAGTACCGGCAGCAGGGGAGGAATAACTTTGGGTGGAGATTCTGGGAGCTCCAAGAAATCCACCAGATTCCTCCTTGTGACATCCTCTTCCTCAGTCTGCAACCCCATAGTGGAGGAGAGCTGCTTCATGATGTTGAAGAAAGAGGGGTCCTCGGGGGGGGGGGGGACCTGGAGGTGTGTTTGACTGAGTCCTTACTCCTGAAGGAAACAGTAGACCTGTCAGCGGAGTCCAATTTAATGTCTTTCTCCTCGGGGTAGATGAGATCAGGATGGTATTTCTACTCGATGCTGGCATGTTCTGAAGCAGGGACCGATGGTCGGAGCACTGACAGCTCTCTAGAAGGCACAGGGTGGATAGGTCGAACAGGAGCTGATGTCAAGGCAGCACCTGGCAGCACGTAAGACGATGGCCCAGACCGTGGAACAAACTGTTGTACGAGAGACATGGTAATGGAGGAAAGAATAGCATTAAGGTTGACAGTTGGATAGTGGACAGTCGCCAACGCAGGCATCGACGGAGGGGGCACAGAACACAGCTCTGATGAACTGCTGCTAAGTACAGTAGAAGTGGTGGAGCCCAGCACCAGTGGACGTCGAGATTTGAGAGGTCTCTGGAACTCTCCTCCATGGGGGGCCTGACAGGAGCAGAGGCCTGCATGAAGCGAGTCACCGATCACGAAGCATTCGACAGAGCGATCCCAGGAGAAGAGGAGGGAGAATCCAATGGGGACCTGGATCGCTGTCAGGGGGCACGGTCCTTAGGCCAGTCCTCATCTCAAAAAGAGTGTTTCTCTGAGGACTTGTCCCAGGTCTTGGTGGCCTGAGAGCCCGAAGAAGATGCTGGTAATTGGGGGCGGGGGGGGCCCGGAAGATCCCTGTTCTCCGCTGGCTGCCTGTTGCTCCATGAGGAACTTCTGTAGGGCCTTCTTGCAGCTGCACCGGGTGTTGAGGCTGAACTTCAGGCAGAGCTCACAGGCGAGAATGTTGTGACCAGGCCCAAGACAGCAGACACAAAGTCGGTGGTCATCGGGAGAAGAAATCTTTCCACAGTGGCAGCGATGGAAGAGAGCCGACAAAGAAGCAGTTCTCGAGATACAAAGGCAAAAGGAATCACTTTAAAATAAAGTGATTCAAAGGCAATTACTTAAGAAAAAAGTAAGTAGTTTTGGCCATCAAACTGGGCAATGAAGCTTCTGTGGAGTCCGTGCACGAATGGTTGACGTTGGGAAAGAACTGAGGAGGGAGCAGGGCCTCTTGCACTTATACAGGGCATGTGATGTCGTAGCCTGATGTCAGCGTGGACGGCCCATAACAGACTGCTGCAGAAAAAGCTTCCATGTGATCCTGATGCCTGACAGCTAAGTTTCATAGGTGTGACCCGATGACACAAGATATCCCTGAAGAAGATTCTGAGTTTCTTGTTTTGAGGGGTGCTGATACAATCTGTAGTGGAAATGTTCTGACAAATGCAGCATTTAGGAATACTGCAATGTTTAGCCCTCCCTTATAATCTTCAAAATACTTTAGCATCACACTCTTAGGCACAGCTTCAGTGTGGTTCTCTGGATAAAAAAAGGCTGCCATCAACCCATTTTTTACACTTAATTACCCAAACAGGGGTCAGATAAGTTCTTCACACTGGATTAGCATTTTTTTGTATTCAGCAAACACTCTGCTAATGAATTTAAGTGAAAATGTATAATAGGCTGTAGCTTTTTTATCAAGTAACAAACTGCTACTGTGTGTGAATTGCTCTCAGCAACCCATCCCAATATGCATGGTGCACTGCCTCCGTGCTCTGCTTCCTAATGCCGTTCTTTGTGGACAGAAATGTGCTTTTTGTGGTATTAAACTATACCTTACAAGGGTCTGTGGGGGAGCAGCTAACCTGTAAATTCACATTAACGGCTGCTTAGCCCATTTAAGAATTTGTTCCGATTTTAATAGTAACCATGGAAATCTAGGCTGTTATGATTTTCCTGGTTACTATTAAAATCAGGACAAACATTATCATTTACGAGGCCAAAGCAGCATTACGGTACTGCAACCAGTAATTCTCAGATCACCACCTCTCTCCGACAGCATTGTCACATAGGCAGCCAGCCAGTTTGAACAGGGGGAGAGGGTATTTTGAACATGCAAATCACAGAAGCGTGTTTTAAACTTTAGTGACAGCACTGCACATTCTCTTTAGTTGTAATGGCCTAAATATAAAAAATAATCGCAGCACAGTGGTTTGCACTAAGCAGTATATAGACCTGAAGAAAAGCGGCACCTGCCAATTTCAGGGGTTCTGTATCCTTTAAGCTATCCCAAGGAACTAATATTTGGCTAATGCAATTTAAGGAGCAACATTAAGACCCTAGTATGATAGTATATTGTGTACAGAATAGCAACAGGTTACATGTGATTCAAACCCGTTTTCAGAAACTGTTGATTGAGGTTATATATGAGTATGACTTCACAAATACTGTTATACAGTTGTGATATCATACCCATGTAAAATGTGATTTCTAGAATGCATAAAAATGTGGCTGCTGGTATTTGTTTCTTTTTCATTACCTCCTGTGCCCCCGTCATCCTCATATTCAACATTAAATGCACCTCTACTAAATCTCCCCATCCACCTGTGGATCGCACCTCCCAAGTTTGTGATTAACTTGGTCTCTAAGGATACTGCAAACCAAGAGCGTGTAAAATACCTTGTCTTATGATGACCCCTCAGAAATCCTATTTTGATACTGCACACAATTTCCCACTGCAGGATGGTTGAGTAGTACAGTGTTTTTGGACTACCACTCAAGTCCCCTGAAACTTGGGCTGCTACAGGCCCCTCCCAAACAAAACAAAACCAAACCAAACTGTCTACAGTTTCTGTTTAGGAGTGATGTGACTATTCCAACGAAGACAGTCCCAACTGTAGACGGTCATACTACTACAGTTTTACTTTACAAGTGATATTATTCACAGCTATTATACAGCTGAAACTGTTACAACGAAATACCTACAGATACAGGTACATATGTGGTCGTCCACAGAACCACCTGCTGTGGCAGCACGGGGCGGCCCGACGGAAAGAAATGGCAAGTCTTTTAATGGAGCTCAGCTTTTGGAGTCTGGGAATGGAATTCCCAGCTATGTCACCCGTTTCTTTTCAAAAATAAATACTCAACTTTGTTTCTTTAAAAGTGCAAATCAGGTTATCTAAGCGCTTGTACAAAATTAAAACACAGCAGGATAACACATCTCACAATAAAACATATAAACACAATAAACTTCATAAGAATAAATTGTCAGAAATCTGGAAAAGGAAATCCGAAGAGATTAAGTCTTCAATGCAGACTTCAAGCTCTCCACGGTCGGGCGCTCCCTTACTGAGCGAGGTAGAGAACTTCACAGGGTCGGGGCAGCAAATGAAAAAGCCCGAGCACCCGATGATTTCAGGCAGACAATATCGTGTCTAAGTGTGTTCAATGTTGAGACCGTCGGAGCGAAAAGACTGTGAAGAGTTAAAAGTGTACCACTGGGAGAGGCATCTAATAGGTTAATAGGACAATAACAACAGACATTGAGGGTCAGAATTCCACTTGGTATCATCCTTACTGCTGCATGTCCTGGGCTACAAGAATTAGGAAAACAAATACAGTAGCATATCTGTTTCTTATAGCATGTATGGTTATAGTACAGTATGTATGTTTTTTACTGCATGTCTGTTGCTTATAGAAACATACAAAATGACAGCAGAAAAAGCCCATTGGTCTATCCAGTCTGCCCATGAACCACTAACAAACCCAACAGCTATTGTCCATACAAGGTCAGAACCCACACTATCCACCCCCATGCTCCCCGCCCTACCAGTACCACACAGAGTAACCACTGAGCCCTTCTCTCAGTCCCAGCCACGTTAAAAACCACTGAAAGTTTTGGCACCCACCACATCAGTTGGCAGATTGTTTCACGGCTCCACCACTTTTTCTGCAAAATAAAATGTTTTCACTTCCCTCTTGAATGCTGCCCCCCCTTCCCATTAGTTTCACTCGTGCCCCTGTGTTCTTCTTCCACTACATGTGCTAAACAGTTCATTGCAATTTACCTTGTTCATTCCTTTCAGGAACCAGAATGTCCCTATCACATCTCCCCTCTGTTGTCCGTCTTCCAACAAGTACATGTTCCGTGCCTTAAGCCGATCTTTGTGACATCTGCCCTGCTGGTCCTGAATCATCTTGGTCACCCTACGCTGCGCTGTCTCCGGCCTGTCCTTATCTTTCCTTAGGTAAGGACTCCAGAACTGGGCACGTACTCCAGGTGGGGCATCTCCAATGATCCAAAGAGAGGTAGTAGTACCTCCTTCCTTCTGCTGTCAGTACCCCCTTCCTATACACCCCAGCATCCTGTTTGCTTTACTGTAGGCTTGTTATACAGGCTAGATTGTTTTTGGGAGTCAAAGATGATGACCCCTAGGTCTCGTTCCTCAGAGGTTGTGACCTCCTTGACATACACCCATGCTATTAACTATCCTGGAGTCCACTGCTCTTCAGGTAGTCCACAAGGTCTTCTCTGACTAGTGTCTCCATCAGTTTACCCACAATAGAGGTAAGACCGACAGGTTTGTAGTTACCCGGATTCTCCTTATCCCCCCCTTTATGGAGACTGACTATGTCTGCTACCCTCCAGTCTTCTGGAACTACCCATCTCAATTAAGCTATTGAACAGCCCTGCCAGGGGTTCAGTTAGTTCCACTGCTAATTCTTTGAGCACCCTCGGATGCATCCCGTCTGGCTCCGGAGCCTTATCTATCTTTAGGACCGACAGCCCGTTCCCAACCCTTTCGCTGATAAATACTTGCTGCCTCATCTCAGGGATCACCCTTACAGCTGCTTTAATGCCTCTCTCTCTCTCACACACAGAGGCCCTCGGTCTTCCCTTGGGAATACAGAGCAGCAGTAGTTGTTAAGAATGGCTGCTTTCTGCCTGTCCTCCTCAGCTACTCTACCTCCCTTTGTAAGCCTAACAATTCCTCCTCCTCCCTTCTTTCTTGTTTCCCTAACATATCTAAAGAATGGTTTTCCTCCCTCCCTTGACCCTCTCTGGAATGAAATAGCCCCTCACATCAAGTGTCTGCCTACTTACAATGCTTCTTCTACAGCATTATCAACTCACCTGACTGATCAATCTAAATGCGAATGTTTCTTTTTTTTTTTATCATGTCACAATTTTCACCCCTGCAGCCACTGACCTGCCTTCTTCCAGCCACCACTCCAACTCCACCTCCGACCCTGAAGTTGCACGCCCAGCTGGCATATGCAACTATACCTTCGAAAGGGGCACCCCCTATCACCCCCGCGCCAGGCAAGGAACCAATACCGGCACGCGCCATCCAGGCATCGTCGGCCGATGGAGTAGTGGCCATCAAGCTGCCGTGGTCTCTGCTGACATTTTTCTGTTTTTCTAGCCCCGGGAGTGTGAGCGTGCAATGACATCATGGCACATATGTGCCGATGTCTGCCGCACTCCATACTGCTACTCCAACCCTAGCAGTGCCCATGGTCATCACCAGGGGGCCCCTGCAGAGCGGTGGCACCCTGGATCCCTCCCCGGGGATAGGACAGCAGTCCTCCGGACGCTCAATCCTATCCCCCCCGCCGACCCCTGACGGCCCAGGCTCGCGCCGAACCCGGGTCACCAGCTAAATGTGAATGTTTCTAATATTTTGTACCAAATTGTTGTATTGTTTAACTGACGTGGAACGTTATTGTCCCTATTGTTGTATTGTTTAACTGACGTGGAACTTTACTGTCCCTATTGTTGTATTGTTTAACTGATGTGGAACTAGTAGTCCCTGTTTATTACCGTTTTGTTGTAGAATTCTTTGTATCTGACCTCAGATTTGTACCTGTAAACAAAATTGTATTCTGGTGTACTTACCCAAAAAACAGGTTACTCGCCTGTAACAGTAGTTCTAGGAGTGGTACATGTTGTTCTTCCACACTTATTGACATGTCCCTTTCCCTTTAAGGATTGCTGGAAGGTCTTCAAGCTGGCTCCTCCCACCCACCCGGGTGGTATATCCTTCGGCTCTGCCCCATGATGCCAGATCTTAGCCTGCTGAAAGCCAGGTGTTGTGCGTCCGCAGCCAAGGAGGTCGGGTAGGTCCGTGTGGATGAACAACATATACCACTCCTACAACTACTGTTACAGGTGAGTAACCTGTTTTTCTAGGATCGTGAATATATTGTGGATCATCCACACTTATTGGCAGACTCCTAGAAGTTCTCCGGAAGGAGGGAGGCAAGGTGCACCCCCACTGATACTCACCTGGGGAAAAGAGATTGGAGAACTGAGGCGCCAAAACCAACATCCTGACGTGACACAAGGTGGATGTGGTAGTGGGTAATGAAGGTATTTGCTGACTTCCAGGTAGCAGCCAGACAGATTTCCTGGATAGGGATGCCCCTGGAAGCAGCCACCGATGCAGCAGTATGGCGGGTATAATGACCTCTTATCCCTCTGGGAGGCTCCATGCCCGCCAACTCGTAGCACAGACTTATGTTGTATTGTTTAACTGATGTTAACTGGGGCGAAATGGAGCCTGGAACATGGTACACCATGCCTAGTCCCCATACCCAAGGGCACCACCATTAATTTTGGTGGGCAAGCAGCTGGGGCAACCACTGAAACCCATTCAACCCGAGCGGTGTTATGCAATGCCAGATCGGTTAGGAACAAGACTGCAATTATTGCAGATCTTGTTGGGACTATTGATCTGGCTTACATCCCTGAGACTTGGCTGGATGAAAATGCTGGTCCTATATTGGAAGCTGCAATTCCAACCGGCTATTTGGTGTTTCAATGCTTGAGATTGGACCACCGGCGGGGGGGGGGTAGTGGTCTGTTTCAGGGCTGAGTTGGGCCTCACGAGTGTACCAGTTGAGGAGGCCAAATCTTTTGAGTGTAGCGTGGTGGCAGGTGTGGGTTGCAGGATAGCTGTTGTCTACCATCCACCAGGGGAGGAGAAGCGATTCCTGCAGGAAGTAGCGGATTTCGTCGTCGACATGGCGCTGAAATCGCCCAGATTGATGGTTCTGGGTGACTTCAATGCCAGGGTCAACGACGAACTCTCACAATTTGGACAGCACTTCCTCCAGTTGATGACATCCCTGGGCCTTACTCAGATTGTTTCCTCTGCCACCCATCAGCACGGTCACTCTCTTGATTTGGTCTTCCTCCTGGGGATAGAGGCCTCCGATGTGGGGGTGGAACCCATTGGATGGTCCGATCATTACACCGTGAGATTCAACTTTTGCACCCCCCTTCGAGGCCTCCCTCTATGGAGATGGTCAGTTACTGCCCTTTACGGGAGGTGAGCTCCGAAGGCCTGGCAGCAGTGATTGACCTCTCAGAATTTCCAGTGGCTAGCATGTGTCCTGAGGCCTTGGTGTTGGCCTATAATATGGCCATTTCCATGGCCTTCGATCTCATTCCTCCTGTCCGTGTTCGTCCTCTCCCTCTTCACCCTCGGGCCCCATGGTTTGATGGGTCTTTGAGGGAGTTGCGGTGACTTGGACGTAGGTTAGAGCGACGTTGGCGGAAATCTGGCCTGGAGATTGACCACCTTAGATTGGTAGGGCATTATCAGACCTACCAATCAGCCATCTCCCATAAGAAGGCAGAATTCCTGTCTGGGGAGATAGCTGCCACATAGAACCGACCAGCTCTGCTCTTCCGGACCGTGGACAGGTTGTGCAACCCAATCTGTCTACAGTTCCGAAGACCTTTTTCGCAAGAGGAGTGCGATGAGCTTGCTCGATTCTTTGAGAATAAGGTGTCTGACTTCAGGTTGGAGGTCCTCGCGGTTCGCCCTATGGGGGATGCTGTTGATCGGTGCTCGGTCGCTTCACCTTGCGTTTCCTGGAGTTCCTTTGACCTGTTTGTGGATGTCATGCGGATTGTCCAGAGTATGCACCCTACATGCTGTAGTTTGGCTCCGGGTCCAACCTCCCTGATATGGGATGTTATGATATCATTGGCCCGATCCTGGCTCAGATTGTCTGGTGCTCCCTTGATTCGGGTGAGTTCCCAAACTCCCTGAAGGAGGCGGTGGTAACACCCCTCCTGAAGAAAGCTTCTTTGGACCCTGACTCTCTGGCTAACTATATAGACCAATCTCTAATCTTCCTTTTTTAGCTAAGGTTATTGAGAAAGCAGTAGCAGTACAACTGGAGAACCACTTGACCATTCATAACATCTATGAACCTCTCCAGTCCGGTTTTCAGAAGAGGCATAGTACCGAGACTGCGCTGGTTTGGGTGCTCAGTGATCTCCTGATGGCGAGAGATCGGAGAAGCCGTTCTATTCTGGTGCTCCTTGATCTCGCCTCAGCTTTCGATACTGTGGACCATGGGGTGTTGCTTGGACACCTGGGGTCCATCTGCTGCCTGTCACATACGGTTCTCAGATGGTTTACATCTTTTCTCACTAGTAGAGCTAAGAGTGGTGTCCGGGGTTTTTTCCTCAGGCCCATTCTCTCTCTCTCTCTCGTGGGCTACCTCAGGGTTCAGTGCTTCCTCCATGTTGTTTGCAGTGTATATGCTGCCCCTCGGAGACATTGTAAGATGGTATGGGCTGAGGTTTCACTGCTATGCTGATGATACCCAGCTCTACCTGTCTTTTGCACCCAACCAGGATAGTGCTCTCTTGGTATTTAACTACTGCCTTGTGGAAATCCAGGACTGGGTGAATTCAAGTTGGCTAAAGCTGAACGTGGGAAAAATGGAGGTGATGGTGGTGGATCCGGGTCATCGGATAGAGGGGTTAAGGACTGGTCAGCCTTCTGGAATTTAACTAGGGGGCACCCAGCTCCTTACCTCTGATCAGGTGTGGGACCTGGGGGTGGTGCTTGATGACGGGCTGACCTTACGATCACAGGTGTCAGCTGTCATCAAGTCTTTCTTTTACCATCTTAGGAACATCGCCAGGATCAAGTACCTTGTTCCGTCTGGAGACCTGACTACACTTGTCCACGCCTTTGTGACCTCGCACCTTGATTACTGCAACTCCCTTTTCTTAGTGCTTCCTCGGGTTGACATCCACCGCCTGCAGCTAGTGCAGAATGCGGCAGCACATTTGCTGACCGAGGTTTCTTGAACATCACGTATTACCCCCGTTCTGTGCAGTGTGCACCTGGCTGCTGATTCAGTGGCGGATCACCTTTAAGTTTGGTTTACTGACCTATAAAGCCCTACACGGACTTGACCCTGACTACTTAAAAGAGCTTCTGATTCCCTATCACCCCAAGCAACAGCTCAGTTCGGCCGGCGAGGGGTTGCTGGAGATTTCAAGGGTGTCTTTGAAGTTATCTGGGGCACATGCATTTATGTATGTTGCCCCTACCCTCTGGAATTCTCTACCCTGTCGACTACGGGAGTGCACGGCAGTGGGAGACCTTAAGCAAGCACTTAAAACTTATTTATTGTGTTAGGCTTTTAATGGCACTTAGTAAATGAACCCTGCTGTATTTTTGTCTTTCGTATTGTATTCACTGTTTTACTATTTTATAATTCTTTTGTAAAGCACTTTGAAATCTGAAAGGCGCTTTTGTGAAATTAATTTATTATTATTATTAATCCACCTTGCAATAGTCCGTTTTGCTGCAGGTCTGCCAGAAGCAGCTTCAGCATAGGTGACAAACAGCTGGTGAACCTCTCCCTGAATTTCTGCCGTCCTCTCCTTATAGCAGGAGAGGGCTCATCTCAGGTCCAAGGTATGGAGCCTGTATTCGGCCTCCGAGTTGTAATTAGGGTAGTATACTGGCAGAGTTAACACCTGGTTAACGTGAAACTCTGACACCACCTTCGGAAGGAATTTCAGGTGGGGGCGTAGGACAACCTTGTCCCTGTGGAAGACCAGATAAGGGGAGTCCACCGAAAGTGCCTGGAGCTCCCATGTCCTTCTGGCAGACATGATAGCCACCAGGAAGGCCGTCTTCCACAACAAGTGTGACAACGTACACTTGTGCATTGGTTCTAATGGCTTGCCCATGAGCTTTGCCAGTACAAGCAGTAGATCCCACGGAGGTGGAGGTTCACGCACCGGAGGGGATATGTGATCCAGGCCTTTGAAAAAATGCCCGACCACTATCTCCTGCGCCGTCGGCTGACCAGCCCGCGCCCGGCAAGCACAGATGGCTGCCAGGTGCACTCTAAGGGTCAATGACCGAAGACCCCCCCTTTGGACAGAGACGAAAGTTAGTCAAGAATGTTAGGCACTGGACAGGACAGAGGGTCCAGGCCCTTGCCCTGACACTAAATGGAAACCCTTTTCCATTTGAAGGCATAACATTTCCTGGTTGATTCCTTTCTGGATGCCTCCACCACGGTGAGGATATCCTTGGAAAGGCCCAAAGCCTAGAACTCTAGCCACTCAGGTACCAGGCTGTGAGGTGCAGGGACTGAAGGTTCGGATGGTATTCCTTCCCCTGACTGAGAGAGATGGGGTCCGGGCATGCTGTAAGCTGCTCCAGGGGCCTGCAGCTGAGGCTGAGGAGATCTGGATACCAGAACTGGCGCAGCCAGTCTGGGGCTACCAGAATCACCTTTGCCTTGTCCCTCCTCACCTTGAGGAGCACCCAGTGGATCAAGAGAAATGGAGGAACAGCGCAGAAGAGGCCTGGGGTCCATGGCCTTGAGAAGGCATCCCCCTGCAACGAGCCCCGCTGAGGTGGGCGGACATGAAACAGCCTCAGCTTGGTGTTGTCCCTGGAGGCAAACAGGTCCACCATTGGTTTGCCCCAGTGGGAGAACAGGCTGTAAGCTATCTCTGGATGTAGAGACCACTCGTGGGATGTCTTGCCTAAGTGACTGAGAGCATCTGCCAGATGGTTTGAGGCTCCTGCCACATGAATGGCTAGGAGATCTGCCTCCAGATGGCTGATGAGGGTCCAGATGCAGAGCGCTTCCCTGCAAAGCAGATGGGAATGCGTGCCGCCCTGTTTGTTGAGGTAGTACAAGCTCCAACAGGTTGATGTGGTATTGGGACTCCTTGGGGGTCCAGAACCCATGGGTCCTTCTGTCCCCCATGTGGGCTCCCCAGCCCATGAGAGGGGCATTGGCTCGGGGCGGACAAACGGGATTCCTTCCTGCAACTGGTCTGGGGCGGTCCACCACTGGAGAGCGTCCCACATCTTCTGGGTCACAGTGATCAGCTGGTCGAAATGACTGTGGTGCTGAGTCCACTGGGCAGCCAGCTCCCACTGGAGGGGGCGCATGTGCCACCGGCCCAATGAACCACAGGGGGTGCACGCCGCCATGTAACCCAGAAGGCACAGAAAGTCCTGGGCAGAGCACAACTGCCCAGCCAGAAATGATTGGGCAATGGAGGAGAGAAGCTCTGCCCCGATGAAGCACATCATCTGGGAAGGCATGAGTTCCGACTTGGCCTCGTTGATCAGGAGGCCGAGTTGAGAGTAGGTCTGGAGGGCCAGGTCCCTGGACCTTTCCACCTCCTGTTGCGTGGGATCTGCTAAGAGCCAATCGTCGAGGTAGGGGTAAATTCTGAGCCCCCAATGCCTGAGATGGGCTGCCACCACTGCGATGCATTTGGTGAAGACCCATGGGGCCGATGACAGGCCAAACGGCATGGCTTGGAACTCGTATAGGGTCCCTTCAGCTCTGAAGTGGAAGAACCACCAATGAGACGGACAGATAGGGATATGAAAGAACGCATCCTGCAGATCCAGTGAACAGAAACACATGTTTCACTCCAAGAATGGTATGATCTGGGACAGAGTGACCATCTGAAAGGTGTGTGAACCGAGATACTCATTCAGGTCATGCAGATCTAGAATGGGGCGCCAGCCTCATGTCCGCTTGGGCACCAGGAAGTACCTGAAGACAAAGCCTGAGTCTGCTGGAGAATCCGCCACTGGAGCTACTGCCTCCTTGAGGAGTAGCTGAGTGATGTCATCTCGGAGAGCAGACTGAGTATGGGCAGATACTATTTCCTCCCATGGGGCTTGGGCTCAGCTTGGAGGGTACTGCTTGAATTCTAGAGGTAGTCCCTGACTGACCACCTCCAAGACCCACCTGTCCGTAGTGACAGCGGACCAGGTGGAAAGGAAGTGGTGGAGCCAGCCCCCTATGGGAGGACCCAGAGGTGGTGTGACGGGAGAGGGGGTGGCAGCCCCCGCCCCATCACTGAGCAGGCTTGGAGGAGGAGGAAGATCCAGGACCTGAACCTTGGCCTCCTTTATGGACCTGAGGAGGCCTGGGCTTGGGCCGGCAGTGCCAAGATTGAGCCTGCTGCTACTGCTGCTGCTCTCCTTGAAAGGAGGGCTGATGGGCCGCAGGGGAGGAGTGCTGAAAAGGCTTCTTCTTCTTCTTCTGCTTCTTACTCGAAGAACCTTTTGCAGAAGTGGCATCCAAGGTGGCACTGGACTGCTCAATATGCTGAAGGTGACCAGCCAAACCTGGGCCGAAAAGATCGGTGCCCAGGAAAGGTACATCAGCTAGTTTGTGCTGAGTATCTTCCAGAAAAGAGGATAGTCTCAGCCAAGCCCTGCGGCAAGAGGCAACTGCGGCTACCAATGAGCGGGCACAAGAGTCCCCAATGTCCAGGCCCATCTGAAGCTGCTGTTTGGCAACAGCCCGGTCCTGGCCCTGGACTTGTTTGATCATGCTCTGCATGTCCACAGGGAGATGTGGGAGGACTTCATCCAAAGATCCCAAGAGGGCATAGGAGAAGTGTGCCATGATGACAGCCAAACTTGCCTGATGGAGGCCTAAAGATGAGGCCACATAGGCCTTCTGAGCTGAAGGATCCAAGTTCTTGGATTTCTTTTCGGGTGGTCGATCCGTGTTGGCAGAACTGCCAGTACCCCTGAACACAGAGGCTGTCACCAGGCTCTTGGCCGAAGGGTGCTCTGTGAACCCCGCAAGGGACCCCATGGGCACTGCATACTTGCGGGCCATGCAGGCAGATAGAGCTGGACAAGAGGCAGGGCGCTGCCATAGTTCTAAGGCCGGGCCAACTATGGCCTCAGCCACAGGAAAAGCTTCCGTCAGGGTATCCCATCTCTTGAGGATGTCCATGAAAGGGTACGCTGCCTTTTTCTGGATAGGCTCCAGGGGCATCCCTGTAGACTCAGAGATGAGGTGAAGAATGCCCTGAAAGGATGAAAGACCTTCCTCCTTCTCTATCCCACCAGACGATTCATCATCCCCGGGATGAGAATGTAGGCCGGTCTCATCTGAATCCGAGGAATCCGGATACAATGGTCAACCGCCAGGTCAACTTTAACTCACCGAGGGCAGTCCGGGGTGACAGTGACTGAAAGACGACAGCGGGGAAGTCTGGTGTCTGGTCTAGCTTCCTTAGAAGGAGCCCCTCCCACAGGCTGCTTGGGCGGTGGTTCCACCACTATTGGTGGAGAGCCCGGTTTAGGCTGAACTGGAGGTTTCGCCAGCTCCACGGGCAGGGGAGCCGACTTAATTGGCTCCAAAGGAGTTGGCTTCGGCCTGGAAGGCGAAAACCAAGTAATGGCCGGAGTAGGCTTGTGACTGGTCAAAATCAGCTGTTGCCAAATGAGGTCCTCATAGCACTGACAAAGTTTCCGCCGGAGCCTCTCCTCATCAGGGGAGGATGAGGACGACCAATGGCGTCGCCTCTTTTTTAAGAGCTTGTGGCTCTTTCTCGGCCTGTCGGTCGAGGGGGTCCTGGACCTCGATCGAGATCGGGCAGGCCGACTTGGTCACACGGGAGACACCGGTGGGACCGGTGATTTCCCAGGGTCGGTGACCACTTCCTTGACGGGATTCCCAGCGGGCTGGGTCTCCTCGTCGAAGAAAGGATCGGAGTCCGACTGAGAAAGTCGTTGACAATGGGTCCATCGGATCGATGATTATTTCAACCTCATCAATCAACACTTCGGTCGACTGGCTGGATGGCAAAGCTGAGAAGCCAGCGGCCGAAGAGGCAATTTCGACCAAAGTTGAGACTGCCAGTTCCTAGGACTGAGATCTCTCCTGATCCCAAGAACGTCTTCTCTGAGACGAAGACGATCTCGGGTCCTTTTCACGCTTATGGGACAGAGAGGAGTGCGTACCTGCAGGACCCTCTCCCTTAGTCGGGAGAGACTGACACAACTCTCGGAAAGAACCCGAGAAGTGGAGCCCAGGTTGAGCGGAACGAAGAAGCTCCGAGAAGAAGATTCCATGGCACAAGCCGCTTCCTCCTCGAACGCTTGCATGCATTTCAACTGCTTGGCCGATCCCGCTGCTGCGGAAACCACCCACTGAGCCTCCTTTGATTTCACCAGAGGATTCAGTTTTTCCGGCGTCTCCAACTTCAGGTGTGTGAGACGGTCGTCGAGGACGTTAGGGTGAAATGCAAGACAAAGATTGCACTTCTTGGTATCATGGTCGACAACCAAGCAATAGACGCATGCGGTGTGGGGATTGGTGCGCAACATCTTCTGGCCGTATGAACACCGGCGAAATCCAGGGGGGAAGACTTGTCTTCCATAATCGAAGAGAAACAGTCACGATCGCTAATGCGAACTAGACAAATTTTCGGAATAACCGAAGGTTTTGAAGCCAGGGCCTACAAAATGTGGGAGCACGAAGGAGGCAACCTGAATCTTTCAGCGGAAAGGAAGATCTGGCGTCATGGGGCGGAGCCGAGGGATATACCACCAGGGTGGGTGGGGGAAACCAGCTTGAAGACATTCCGGCGATCCTTAAAGGGAAAGGGACATGCCAATAAGTTCAGATGAACAACATATCCACGATCCTAGAACAACAAAATAAATAAAAAAAAATAAATACGCAGCTCTGTGTCTGCCTTTGCTTCTCTGACCGCCCTCTTGGTTTCCCTTGTTCTCATTTGGTACTTTCCCCATTATTCCTTCCCTTGTTTCTCCTTGTACCTGGCGGAGGCCTTTTTGACTCTCACTGCTTCCCTATCCTTTCCAGACAACCATACTAGTCTCTTGTACCTGTTTCATTTGATTACTGTTCTCATGCAAGACTCTGTCGCCTCGAGAATGGCCCCCTAGATTTCCACCCATCTGCCCTCTACACCTCTTATGCTCTCCACTTCGTCTCACTTGTCCCGAACCAGATTCCTCATCTACTTGAAGTCTGCTCTTCTGAAATCTAGGACATCAGCCTTTGATGAGGGCCTCCTTGTCCCAAGGTCCACGTTGAACCATACAGAGTTATGGTCACTGGACCCTAGTGGCTCCCCTACCATCACTCCTTCTACCACGTCCGAGTTGGTGAGCACCACATGGAGAATGGCAGCCTGCCTAGCGGATTCCTTAACCAGCTGCACCAGCAGGCAGTCCTGCAATGTACCCTGTAGGGCCTGACTGCGGGAGCTCCTGGCCACTTGAATGACCCAGTCAATACCTGGCATATTTAGATTTCCCACCACCACCACCACCTCCTCCCCCTTTTGACACCCCCCTTTCCAGTTCTGCTCCTAGCTCCTTATCTCTCTCTCTCTCTCTCTCTTTCCCCTGTCCTGGAGGTCTACAGATCACCCCTGTCTGTAGTTTTCTGGTTGAAGGTGCCGTGAGCTGAACGCACAGTGATTCTGTTTCCCCATTACCACCACTATGCCTTCCCAGACATATACAGTAGGGCTATGCCTCCTCATTTACCTTTTCCTCTTCCTCTATCATGTCTAAACCTGGTGCAACATGGGACTGTCCGGTCCCAATTGTTATCCTCTGCTTCCCAAGTTTCTGTGATGACTACCAGGTTCATTGCAGTGTCTGCCACCATTGCCTGGAGCTCACTAATTTTATTTCCCAGACTCCTGGCATTAAAACAGACCCCTTTTTTAGCCAGCCCTGTGGTGCTGAGGATTGAGGTGCTGGACGCCACACCTGGCTCCACACCGCCGACCCGGGTTCGGGAACAAGCCAAGGCCGCTGGGGGTCGGCAGGGGAGGTTAGGATTGAGCGGCCTACGACTGCTCTCGTAGTCCTGGGGAATGGGGTGGAATCACGTCGCGCTCTAGCAGTCCCTGGGGATGCCCGGTGGCACTGCAGACGCACTCGTGTCTAAGGGGAGGGAGCACGGCGGACGTCTGCACATTTGTGCATGGACATCACTGGACGTCCGTGCTCCCATTGGGAGAAAAAGTGGAAAATGGACTGGGAGTGACAGAGCAGCTTGATGGTCACACTCTGCACCGCGGGGAGGACTGCTGTGGAATCGCGCTGGGGGGGTGGCGCTGGTCCGGCTGGCAAGGGATGGGGAGCCCTCCAGTGGATCAGCTGCGGCTGTGCCGGCCCCCCCCATCATGCGAGTGAGCCTGCTGCTCTACCTGCGGGCAGGGCTGGAGGCTGGTTGCCCCGCGGTGGCGCTGCAGCACGCGCTAACAGAGACTTGTGATAAAAAAAAAAAAAACAGACCCCTTTTTAGACTCTGGCTACAACCGAACCCACCCACTTGTACTCAGTGGGAGGATATTCTACTGGAGATATATATATATAATATAAAGAAAAACGAAAGGCCTACCTACAGAACAAACTCGCCCTTTCACAAAACAGGTAGAACCCCTTTTTAATATATATATTATGAATGACAGAACTGATATTATCCTTTAATCTGTGGACTATCAGGAGGCGATGTGGCAGACTGTGGGGAACGCAAGGGTCGGGGCTGGACAGACTCATACTCCATTTCCTCCGCCCCACATATATGGAATGCATATAATATATGTGGACGTTCAAGTTCAAATTTATTTGCAGGAAGACACCGTTGAGCATGCTCATTTACAGGGTGGTCCTGGTATGACAATGATAACAAGACAAGGTCAAAAACAATTTACAAATTAGAAACAAAAACAGGTCACAAAATAGTTTGCAGTGACAACACTTGACAGTAATAGCATAATTGGTAATGAATAGTACAAGATGAGCAATGAGCAATCAAAACAGTATAGACAGGAGCAGGCAGCTTAAGTGCGGAGTACATATGGAACAAAGATGCTGCGGGAGCAGCAGCACCAATGACTGAGCAGAGCATGAGTCAACAGTTGGTGAGTGAGCAAAGATGAAGGCTGGTGCTGATAGAGATGGAGCTGTAATAAAGAAGGGGAAAGACAGAGCATGATGATGGGCAGAATGGTCGAGGCTCAGAGTGGTGATCCAAGAGCTGGGGGCCATTGCCCCAGCGGGTAAGGAGCAAGGAGGACGGAAAAGACGGTAAGTGCTGGCTGAGGATAACTGAGGCGTGCGAGATGTCTGGGGTAAAAGTGAATCAGGACTGGGTGCAGTGAGGTGGGAAGAGCCACCACTCTGGGTGTAATTAAGTGTTGTGGCACTGGCAGGTTTCCCTGAAGATCTTGTTGAACAGAGATTTAAAGCAATTGAAAGAAACAAGCTAGGAGAGCTGAAGGGAGGTTTGTATTTTTTTCCAGTAGTACGGTATGGTATAGCTGGATGCAGCTCTGCCATGGAGAGTGTGTGTTCTGGGTAGGTTGAGCTGGATGTAGCTGTTTTTGCGCAGAGAGTAGCAGCTATAGGAAAACATGGCAGAAGGAGGAGACATAGCTGGGCAGTTTGTGCAACAAACTCTTCAGAGCTCATGTGCCTGAGTGCAGCAGTCTTCTTGTGGTAAGAGAGGATCAACCTACTATTGAGTGGAGAGTGCAGTGGTGTGTTCTGTAAGGTGTTTTAGTTATGAATCGAAGGGCTCTGCAATAGAGAATATCGAGCTTTTGGAGGTGGGTTGAAGGACTGGTGCTGTAAATCACATCCGCGTAGTCAACGTGTGGTAGGAGGGTAGTCTCGACCAGCCTTTTCCTGATTGCCTCAGGGAATAAGGATTTGTTTCTAAAAAAGAACCCTAATCTTATTTCTAGTTTTTTGGAGAGTGATTCAATGTGAGTGGCAAAGGATAACTTGGAATCTAGCCACATGCCTAGTTAAAATTGTCCACGACCTCAAGCATGTCACCTAATATGGTAGCAACTGGAGCAGGCGTTGCCTGGTAGTGGTGGGAAGCATGGAACTGATGGGGGAGGAAATGCATGGTCTTAGTTTTTTTTTTTTGCGTTTAGAAGGAGTCTGGATTTCAGGAGGTTATGCTGCAGCTGACTGAAGCCTTTCTGCAGTTCAGAAGTGATTTCTAACAAGCATGGCTTGGAGGTGTAGAGCACGGTGTCATTCGCGAAGAAGTGAAGTTTTGAATTGTGGATGCCGTTACCCAATGAGTTGAAATAAATAGAGACTAAAAGGGGGCCTAAGATAGAGCCTTGGGGGCCCCTCGTTACTGGGGGAGAGAAAGGAGCCCGTGCTTAATGAATGCTGGTTATATTTACGTTTTACATACCAGGCACTTAAACCTGGCCTAAAAATGTAGAGAAACTGCTATGATGCAAATAAGAATGTACTGTAACTGCAACTAATGCTTATGTTGATAACATTTTCTGTAACTGTGCTGAAAAAAATACTTGTCAATAAAAATTAAGTAAAAAAAAAAAGACCCCTTTCCATCTTTCTCCTGATCCCCTTCTGCTTTTTTCTATTCCTTCTCCCTTATTCTTCCCTAGTCTTCCTAATTTTTTAATTTTTCATGCTAAATGTAAGTTTTGTCAGCTCTCCCTCATTGGCCTCTTCTCATAACCTAATCTGAACTTCGACCTTACTGTTACTCACCTTGCTGCTACTAGTCCCCTGTTCAGAGGGAACCCAAGCTATGCTCCCCACTTGCTTTTCCTTCTTAGTGGTCTCCCTAGCCTCTGTCTTCCCTGCAGTGAGTTTAACTGCCCAAAGTGGATATCAAACTTCAGCCCCAGAGCACTGGCACCCTCTCTCGGCAGCTGAAGCCCATTACCCTGTCCTAGAAGCCCCCTCGTATACCGCATAGTTGTATTCCTCCTCCTGACACAATTACTTCAACTGCCCATTAACTCTTCAGTCTCCTCCTTTCTTACTCTGTCATTCCAATTCCCCTTCCCCCAATCTACATAGAGAGGACCCCAGGAAAGGTCAAGGATGCCAAGTGTGCCTTTAATCTATCCTCCCGTCTCTTAAGGATTTGCTTCACTGCCTCCACAGGCTGGTTCACCAGATCATTGGTACCCAAGTATACCAGCACCCCCGGCTCCCCCATCCTCCCTATCCTATCTACGGTATATCCTGGATGACTGATGCACCATGAAGGCATCTGACCATTTCACTCCCCTTCCCTCCCCCCCACTACCCTCTCTACTCCCCCAATCATTGAGTTTCCAATGACTAAGACTTTCCTTGCTGACCTCCTCCTCCTGCTCAGCACCCCCCCCCCCGCCATGCCACTAAGTTGTCCTGCCTATTTTCCCCTGACTGACTCAGAGTCTCACCTGACGGAGTAAGCTACCTGAGCCTTCTCCAGGGGTGCAAAATGATTTGCTGTCTGGATGGTGTGAGACTGGTTGAACCCCTTGTGGCTGCCCCTGCCACCCTCCAGCCCCTAAGCCAGCAGGCCTCTGAGGAAGTGGGGGTGAGGAGGGGTGGACCCCAGCTGAGCCAGTGCCACAGATAAGATATCTCATCTCTTGCTGCTACCAGCTAAGTATGGAGCACCGAAAGATGCTGCAGATGGGGCAATACCCCCTCCTCTAAAGCATATCCCTGGAGAAGAGTGCCCCCTTGTCCCCACAATTGACTACCTCCCCACTGGTCCTATGACAACCCTAGACTGTTGGTAATAATAATTAACAATAATTATAGCATGTCTGCTTCTTACAGCAGGTCTGTTTTATAATATATATCTCTTTTTCAATCTGTACTTGAACCATGTACAAGGACTAGTCTTTATCATCATTTGGAGGGAGAGACAGAGACAATAAAGAAATCAGAAGGTTTTTTCTAAAACCGATTCCTGCATTGGGGTGATGAATCTGTGTAAAAGGATGCAGCCCAGAATGGGAATGAACTGTAGTCCCCATTTTCGATTAAGGCAGAACGGCAAGACCCATTTTTCACTGTGGAAACAGCACTTGAATTTCTGTTTTCCCAGTATATGTCTGTAGGGTACCTCCATCTTATAAAGGTTCCTCTTGTGATCTGTATTCGCAAAATGGTTCTCTTTACTGCTTCATATTGCAACCCCCTCAATCAGCTAATCACCCTTTTCTGTATGATTCCTTTATACTTTCATACCCCCTTCTCCCTCTTGAGACTGGTGTAGAATAAATCACTGTACTATTCCCAATGGATAATTCCTTCCTTTTGTTTATCTTTAACCCCTTAAGTCTGATGTCCTTCTCACACCTGTGGCTCACTACAGTAGTCCCTCAGTCTTTTCACAGTATCAGATGTTTTGTCTCAGCATCTCTTACATGGCTCCTCCCAACATTATCTATACATCAGAGTAAGAAAAGCGTACACTTACTCCACTAAACTCCGAAAAACTGGTTAAATTGGAACTGTTAAAACATGCAGTGCGCCTTATAAATGTGCACTTTTAAAACATTTTTTAGCCATCCCCTGGTCACTTACCTCCAGCTCCTGTCTGTTCTTCAGCCTGCTTTGGGGACCTACCTGTTGGGCCTCACTGGTTATTACCATAGCTGTGGCCATATTTCCAGCACTATGGGCACCCTGTGGCCACCCCCCCTTACAGCAGGTCGGCAGGAGGGAGATGCCACCAATTCATGTCTTTGGGCTCCACAGCCTGCACTCAAATTTGCCTAGCAGTGGTGAGAGAAACCGGGGGCAGATCAGGAACTGATGATGTGGGGTCATCTGGCAGACCAGGGGCTTTCTGCTCCTTTGTTAAGCCCTCACCTCCCCCATCTGCAACCTATCCTGTCACGCTGGCTGGTAGTGGGCCATCGTGTGCAGATAAGTGGGACTTATTTATTATGGCAGACAGTGAAAGTGAGCAGCTGGGGGAGGGGTTGGGATTGTTCATATTAGGGAGGGTATGTGTGATCAGATGGGAGGTTTGGGGTTATTCATATCAGTGAAGAGCAGCCGAAAGCAGCTAGGGGTTTGGGGTTGTTGATATCTTGGGAAGATGGGCATGCCTGGTGGCAAACACACTTACTGGAAAGGGGCCATAGAAACTAGAAGAGACTACTAGCAGCGGCACAGAAATTAGAGCCCTCTAACATGGGGTCCATAAGGGGACACATACCGTAAGTCTGAATTCAAATCAGAAAGCACAGTCCACTCCCTGCAGCAGCTGGAAGTATAAGGGTGACTGAGGTTTTTTTGTGCTGTGAGAAGGTAAGGAAACCTTAAGTGGTTTACAGACATTAGGAGAGCCCAAGATACCTCAATCGCCCCAATACACACCCTTTACCATAGACTGCACTTTATAATATGAAGGCAGAAACAAAAAAAATGTAGAATTTAACATTTTTAATAAAGTTTACAAATTTTACACAAGAAGCAAAATGTAATTTCAGTGGTGCGGCGCAGAGCATCATGCTGGCATCTATGCGACTGCCTTACACGTGGGGTGCCTGGAATCCCAAGCTGGAGCATGCAGGTGGTTGGCACCTTACTGAGGATAGCACTGTGGAGGATGGGAGACAACTGCCAAGCATTCGTCTGCACCCTGTGGTCTGACGCTGGAGCAGCACTGGCATCGGGAGGGAAGGCAGTTGCTCACATGCTCATCCTCCCTGACCGTCTGTGCCACGTATTAGCCCAAGTTCTTAGTGTGAGACAAGAAACAGCAACCTTCCGATCTTCCGGACCCCAGAGGCGAGCACGCATCCCGCTGAACCACTGATGTAATGGCATGTGCGAGAATAATCAGGATTCTGAGGGAAGATTTTGATCGAGTTATCTTCATCCATCCATATAATGCATCTGTCGCATACAACAGGCTTTTTCAAACAGAAACCAAAATGAAGTCAACCCTGGGAGGTCGAACCCAAACGCCTCACAGATTTGCACAACTCTGTTTAGTAACACAGTGAGCTACCTGGCCGAATGTTCATATTCTCCCTAAATCCTTCTCCTAAACAATGGGTTGAAAAGAAAGTATTCATTTTGAATATGTATTCTTGCACCTTTGCGAATACTGGTGGGGTGGGGTGGGCAGGGGAGACTGAAGGGAACAATCTGCATCCCAAACATATGAGACTGCTCCTTGAACTTTTGTTGACCTGCGTGAGATACTGCCTGTCTCTTTCATACTCAATTCTGTGGCTCATTGCACTGAAAGATCTTGCTTCTGCACAACAGCGCTGCTGAACACTTCCTGTGAATGATGATCCTCGCCACCGTCAATAAAGAAAAAGAGTTGTCTCTTCCAGAGATCAGGAAGAGAGGCAAGAACCGTTGATCAAATTGCGCACCCACTTAGGCTTCAAACACCTCCTTTATATATCTATATTTAAAAGGACCTAACAGAGAAAAATCCGTGTTTGAAGCATGACTGTCAGGCTCTGCTAACCTAATTTCCAAGCTCCCAACCCTACAGGGGACCTCTACGAAAAGGAGAACTTTTTCTTATTAGGGTCATCCTGGTGTGGAAATTTTAAAATAATATACAAAGAGAGTTGAGGAACAGTAGCTGTTAAATTGTAATCCACTTTAGAGCTGAGGAACAGTACAGTAACCAGACAATTGTCAACTTTCATATTATCTACACTGACATTTAATTTACTCCATACATCCCAGATGAAATGCTTTAAACTGAGGTTCTGCTTAGACTCATTTTTACAGCTGGGTGGACTGAAGCAGTGGGAGGTTAAGTGACTTGCTCAAGGTCACACAGCCAGGAGAGACTGCAGTGGGGATTCATGTGCAATTTACTATTTCATGGTTCAGTTATCCCCAGATCACATTACCTTCATGCAAGGCCACAAGTCCTTTATCTGGTTTGCCTCCTCTAGATGGGGTAGTCACCTGTCTTGGAAATTTGTTTCACATAAGTCAACAGCTACTGACAAGACAGCATCCATGTCGAGAGCGGTCAGGGTCACAGATTCATTACAACTGTAAGTTTAGGTACTTGTACATTTACTACCACTTGAGGGGGAGGACCAGTTATTCATATACAGGATAGCAAAGTATGAGCTTACGATGTCACTGAGACACGGCACAGTCCAAACCATAGACGTCCATAGAGTAATCCAACGCTGATGACAGCATGAAGAACAGTATACACCACCTGTATTGGTACCTGGACCATGATGGTTTGGACTGGAGTTCATACTGGAGTAGGACCACCACAGGAGGCTGCAAAGGGATAAGCTGGACCTGGGGCCAGTTGTGCTCGATTCCTCCACCAGAAGCACTGGCAGCACTGATGATGGATGAAGTCTCATCTCCCTCCAACTCTAGGGTGACCTGGTCCATGATGATTTATACCTGGACATATACTATGGTCAACTTGGCCATCATCTCCATTGGGAGTACCACTGAAGTGTCAACTAGTTCCTTGACTGGAACAATCCTAGCTGAAGTGGAGTGCTCCGGGGGACCCAGATCTCTAGATGAGCATCAATGGCCCCCCTCCCTTGATTGATGATGGTGGTGTTTCATGCATGTCTTTCAGTACTGGGGACTATCACTGAAGGACTGCATCAACTTCAAAAGTTCCCAGACCTATGGGTGATCTAGAAATGGCATCCAGTCTAGAGCCGGTCTCACCAAGACCAAAGCCAGGGACAATGAGGTCCCTGTTGCAACCTCTTCTTGCATCGTGTGAAGTTGCACCGATGAGCCTGTGGCTGCTGAAGCCTTCCAGCTCTCAGGCACACACTGTGCTCATCGATGGACAAAGAATGCACAACCCTGCAACTGTGGGAAATACTTCCCATCGTGGTGGGTCCACAGGCAGGTATCGTGACCATCTGTAGAAGATATTTTCTGCCTGCACTGAACACACCATCTCAACCCCAGGTTCTTCCGTTCCATGCTGAAGGTCAGCAATGGAGCGAAAAATGGAAGATGAACTGTATGTGACTTGTTGAAAACCAAATGAAAATATCCAGAAATGCAGCAAAAATATGTTTAAAAAGTTTCTGAATTCTCTCAAACTGCACAGAGCTGTGAAGAAGAAGATCTGTCCCTTTCAGCAATAATATGTGATGTTAATTATGGATGGTGGAGCCAAAGGACAACATCATGGGTGGTGGGGGAAGCCAAGGATGAAGACCGCTCTGGTGACGGAGCGTGCTCAGTGGAAACTGCCTAAGTGTGGATAGTGAACTGAATCCAGGTTGTTAGAACCTGTATTACAGAGAGAGAGAGAGAATGGTGGGCAGGACAATGGGAAGAAGTCTCCTACTCTTTCATGGGTAGGGCCACAAGCACTGAGATGTCCAAAGAGGAATCAAGGCAGTTAGAAAAGTAATTTTCAAGTAAAGTTAAAGAATGACCTAACATAGTTTGCATCACAGTACGGACGCACGGCTGAAAATACATAGTATAGTCTAGCCCTCCTTTCCTATTCAACAAAAACTGGAGGCAGTATAGCGCAGTGGTCTAAGGCTCTGAGCTGCAAATTTGGTGACATCCAGCAGACCTGACCTGGGTTTGAATCCCACAGTTTCCACTTGCATACTGTGTGACCCTGAGCAAGTCACTTAACCTCCTTGTGCTCCCAGGTCGCTCCTGTAAAAAAGCTTTCAGCTTAGTGTGCTATACCTGGTTAAACAACTAAATAAAAAAAACTAAAGAAATCAATATTATGGTGACGAAAAATAGTGAGTCCATCTTCTGTATGGACAATCTTTTTATAAAACACTAACACTACTGTGTGTTCAGTTGGAACTTGGCTTCATGCTTTTGATACAGATACAGTGTAAAGCCCAGGAAAACTGAAAGTGGCTCTTTAAGAACACAGCTATAGCTTAAAAGAACAAAATCTGAAAGAACCAGACAAGCAGGACATGCAGACAGAGCCTTGCTGTAAACCATGTACCAGAATCAAAATGAGCTACCTTGTAAAAAGAGCTGCACTAGAAAACCAACTTCATCTCTTCCTGGAGGTCTGGGGTTTTTATGCAGTCCCAGCCACTTTCAAAGAGCTCCTGACATCAAAATCTAAGTTTTAGACCCAGTTCAGACTGCATTTCCACACTGTGTCTATTAATCTCATCCTTCTTTCTTTATTGCTAAGGATGCTTAGTTGTAGCATTAGGGATGTCACGGTATCAAATTTTGATGGTATGATAACCATAACACGTAATACCGTTGTTATTGTGAATACTGCAGTATTGCAAAAGTAGTTATTTTAGTCAAAATGTTGGTGCAGAAGGGGTAATTGTTCTCCATAAATTAGATGAAAGGCTTGACGACCACTGTGGTATACATGAACCAATGTTATCATGGTATTGGAAATTGGCCACAGTATTAATACTGTAACTTTCAATACCGTGAAACTTTGATATTGTGAGGTCCAAATCTGCATGAGACCTGGACTGGTGTCCTGTGGACTTCATCTGTTCCTTCCATGTATCTATTATACTGTATTGAAGCCATAACCCCTAATTTTTTTTATGCTTGTATTTTGGCTGCTGGGAGAGTACTCGCAAGTTGCTGCTGGGGAAATTATGCTGTCACAAGCAGAGAATGATAATGTCACGTGTAGATAAGCTGCAAGAGCAGATGAAGTGTAGGAGACAATTATGGGCCGGCCCATGGGTGCACTGGTAGGGCTACTGCTCTTGACACTGGTGATCTGGGTTCTAGATTGAGCCTGGGTTGTCAGGGCCAGCTGAGGGAGGAGGAATGCGCTTCCCAGAGGATATCCTCCTTGAGGGAGGGAGGGCAGCAGGCTCTGATGCAATACTGCCACCTGCTGACCACAGATGGCAGTGCATTCGGAGCAGCTTACAGGATGGGGGGGGATGGCAGCTGGTGATGCTCTACGTATGCTTGTGCACCCTAAGTCACTGGTGACCCATGAGGATGTGAGGAAAAAGTGGTCCGTCCCTGTTCAGATGCAGGACAGAAAACTGTCTCCCGCAGGCCCTGTGCCGCTGACATGACTGTTCTCTAAAACTGGATCTTGTAACTGCGACAGGGGTTGGGGTAGCCTTGCCTCCCTGTCATAGGGGAAAGCCATGAGAGTTGGAGATGAGGTAAGACCGTGAGAAGCCGGTGATGGGGCTAGGGAAGCAGAATCAGAAGACGGCATGATCGGTGTATAAAGGGCATAAAAAAACACAATAACTAGGAGACAGTGATCCTGTTTTTATCAAAATCTTCTCAGTAAGAAAGAAAAAAAAGGAGAAAGAATCCCAAGAAAACAGGTAAAATATAAGCAGAGTTGTGTCTAAATATTACAATTTTCAAAGTTTTTCCGACAGTGTTTGGGGTTCTTTAAGGATATAGGCTTCATAATGTTTAGGAATTGACATAGCAGTATCTACGTTTCTTAAATACAGATTCAGCTGCGTAAGTCTTTGTTTCCTCATACATACCTGCAACCCCTCATAAATGAAATGGGGAAAAATACAATACATATCATCACTATTCATGCATCACATTTTCTGCTGTCTTAATCAGCCAGTTACATCTGATTTCCTTCTGGTCTGGGGCCACAATGAATTACAGAGGAAGAAAAAAAAACACTCTCCCAAAATGCCTAGATGCGTTAGGAGAAATGTACACCAATTTACATTTGTGCCTCTGCGAAATTCATTTATATGCAGAAAATTATTCGGTGTTACATATTACTTTGTCCATGAATACCAAATTACCACCCAGGTATGCATGTGAGCGTTTTTTGGTTTTTTATGCAGCTCACAGACAATTTGTATATGGCTCTATGCTCACTGCACAAGTAGGTCCGACCACAGTTAATTTCTGCAGGTTTTATTTTAGCACTCAGTCGGTGAAGAGAATCGGTGACAGGGAATGGAGCAGAGAGGATCAGTTCATTAAGAAGCAGAATAGCAAATGTTATTTAAAGTACCTTTAAAAAGTTCCACCAGTTTTTCGTGGAGGTCTGAAATCAACACACACACACACACACACACGCACTCTTGCTAAAATGGTAATATATATGAGGAACAAGGAGGAAGTACATGGGGACAAGTGGATGCAGGTGAAAAAGAGGAGGTATGTAGAGGAAAGAAGGAGGTATGCAGAGGGAAAAGTGGAGGAGGTATGCAGGGGGAAAGAGGAGGAGGAAAAAGAAAGTGGTATGTAGGGGAAAGGAAACATGTAGAGGGAAGGAGGGAGGTGTGTGAAATAAGAGGTATGGAGGCGAAAATAGGAGGTATATATAGGGAAAAAAGAGGTGGCATGCAGGAAAAAAATTAGGTAGGGGAAGCAGGAGGTATGTAGGAGAAAGGAGGTGTGCAGGAGGAATAATGAGGAGGTATGTAGAAAAAAAAAAAGAGGAAGTCCACAAATGAAAAAGGGGCCGGTCAGTGCTGTGGGAGCCGTACCACTTATGGTGCCATCGACCCGGATCAGGAGTGAAATTGGGATGCCACAGGGTTGGCTGGGGAGAGGAGGATCGAGCGTCCAACAAACTACTCTCCTCCAGCGAGGGAGGGATGAGGTGCCCAGTGCACTCCTGGCCCCTAGCGGTGACTAGGGGCCAGGCAGCCCAAGGACAGCAAATCTGGGGGTGGGTGCACTGGCAGTTGCCAACGTCCTACATGCAGGAGCATGCGTAGGGCTGTCTAGGTGGCACTGCATGTCCATCCTCCCAGGGGACCAATAAAGGAAGGAGAAAAAGGGCTGGGCAGCATGATGACTGACCCTTCACAGGTTCTGCACTTGGTGATATGGTGCACGGATTATCAGTTTTGCGGCAGCAGGCCGCCCTGAGGTGGGGCATGGTGAAGGCAGTAACTGTACAGTAAGTCCATAAGGAGCTGGGGTGAGAGGGCTGGGCGCATCGGTCCCTGATGATGGGGCCAGCTGGTGGTGGAAGAAGAAACAGCACTAACTGCAAACAGATGAAAAAGGAGGAAGTATGCAGCAATAGAGTAACATGCCCCTTGACCTCTTAAATGGACACTGTCACTTTTTACAACTCTGATGTGCATGCTCAGAGTCACAGCTTGAAATTTTAAACATAAATGTAACTGAGTTACACTAGTCGGTTTTAAACAAGACTTTGATTAGCAAGCTCAGTGCAATTTTTTCTATCTGAAACGCTGTTTAGTTCGTAAGGTTAAAAATGTCTAAACTCGGCCCATTCACGACTTTAGCTGAGCTCCGGCACCATGCTGATGAGTGAATGTGCTATAGCACGTGGTGGCCACGCTATGAGCGGGTCGTCTAAATTAGTAACATAGAATTTGATGGCAGATGAGGACCGCTTGGCCCACCAGTCCGCCCATTTCCGTACCTATTGAATAAACTGCAGATCCTAGTTAACCAACAGCCTACTTCTTCCTACCCTATTAGGGATATTATCATAAGAAAGGGTAAAAAAATAAAATCATCAAATATGAAAATCAGGGACCATAGTACAATACAATAGCCTTACTGAAGGCTACAAGGGCATATTTGAGATGGGGAGTCAGAATTCACAAAAAGGCTGACAGTGCCCCTCTAAAGCATCAATTTGCATTGCTTACAGTATGCCCTAACAGGTACAATTTTCAAACTGTGTTCCGAAGCCTGCTGTTCTGCTTTGCCTCCTGCGCTGCTAGGCACTGTCCTGAAAGAATAATGGCTGATAATGGGGTTTACATATAATACTAAGATTTTTAGCTTGACAGCAACGGGGCTGCTGGGTACTGGTCTGTGTTTCATTCCTACAGCAAAAACCAGAACCACTTTCCTATGGCTCCCATGAGACCCACAGGAGGTATTGATCCTTCATCTGTCCTGCTATTTCCTTGAAATATAGACTGCACTGGCTTTTCATCACTGGAGCCCTAGAACTGTGGAGCTGCAACTGATAACTAACTGGATAAATACTTGCTAAAAAATATTCTGGATCACTGTAAACTGCACTCCACCACCTGAGCTAGTTTACTCAAAATAACAGAAGAGAAGGACTGGCATAATTAGTGCCACAAGTATCATTTTACTGCAAAATGGGGATCAGGGTAATAGCTATTTCAGTTCCTTTGCTGCTGAAAATGGTCGGGAGGGGGGACAGCTCAGCTTCGGCATGGGCATACAACACTAAAAGTGATCTGTTTTTCAAATGAGGGCACTATGGTATATGTCTATGTACACAGTATAAGCATGCATGTGCGTGTGTATATATATCTATATATATCTATTAAAGTGCAAAATGTGGGGTTTAACATAGAACAGGCCATTGAACCTTAATATACTGGCAGTTCCACGTCAGTATAATATATATGTCAGAAGCCACAACAGCATGTTTATTACAGGATTTTTTTTCTCATATTACTTTTTTCCTTTTGGGGCTGCCAGGCAGGCTAGGCCCCCCTCCTCCGCCCCCCCCGAGGGCTCAGTTCTCTTCCACGGCTCCATTACCCTACTCCAGGCTCCCCTGGTATTCCCCCATGGATATTCCTTCTGTGGCTGGGCTGGAAGGGGAGATCCGTCCCCCCCCCGAAGCACAATCCAGATTCTGGGGGAAGCCAGAGTTAGGTGCGATGCCGCAGCATCATGGAGCTGCCAGCTCCTCTTTCCGTTTTTCTCCCCGTACATCCCCTCCCCCTAACGGGGTGAACATGCGTGTGTGGAGGCATGTGCACATCACTTCTCCATGCTTTTGTGTCTCCCGACCTCCACTAGGGGGCAGCCAAGGAGCAGGACGACAACCCTCCCCGGAAGAGGACAACAGTCCATCGGACGCTCGATCCTCTCCCTTCCCTGCCGACCCCCAGCAACCCGAGGTCGCGCCGACCCTGGGTCACCAGTGTGGCACAAGGTGTGGCGTCCAGTGCATCGACCCTCAGTGCCACTGGGCCGACCTGCATTATAAGATTTTGATGCATGTCCCAGGGGTGTAGTAAGGCACGAGGCTGAAGGCAGTGTGTCCTTACGTCCCTGGGAGGTGCTCTAAAATCCTATGATGCACACCTGGGGGGCTTATTACACTTATAAAATGGCTCTAAGTAGGTCATTTGAGGAAGAAAATTACATTTAGCATCTGACCACACGTTTACAGAGATTTAATGCATGGTCGGGTGATGACTCGGCCAATGAAATTTCTAGATTTTTTCTTGCCATTATATATATATATATATATAGATATATATATATATATACATATATTTTTCATTGCAAAAACGTTGTTAATGCACCAGTTAGGTAACATAACTCCACAAAAGTAAAGAAATGCGGCATTAGGGTTTCCAGCCCCAATGCCCCCAAAGTAGCAAAGGAAAAAACATTAGAGTTTTGGTCTCCTGAGCCTTGGCGAATCAGTGGTGGGGTCTTCCTTGGGGGTTATCAACCCTAATGCTCCCCCCTCCTCCCCAGCCCCTAGCCTCCAAATCGAAGCACAAGGTACAGCTCCAAGCCACTGCCTCATAATGATATACCAGAGCCATATCCTTCAGGGCTACTGCCTTTTAGGATCACTATCCATCTCTTGTCTGGCTATTGGTGGGGTTCTGGTTCCATACTTAACTACACCCCTTCTGGCCACCTAGTGTGCCCCTTATCCTTTATTCAAAGGTTGGTAATCACATTTTATTTTGTTGTTTCTTTATATTTCCTATATCCTTTCCCCGTCAGCTAGGAAAAGTCTTAGCCCTCTCTTTTTTCCTCACTTTGTTTCTCTCCTGGCAAACAGAACTGAGGTTAGTGAGGGAACCGGCAGTGGTTATTGGCTGGCACGTGGCACCCCATGGGGGTGCAGAGGGACTGTGGCTAGCCCCCTAGCAAAAGCATTGCTCTCACGGTATCCTAGTGCCTTGGGCCTGGAACCATTAGTGGTAATCAATGGTAAAGGTATTTTGGAAGATCAACAGTTGCAGTAAGTATGTAACTTTCATCTTGTTTCTGTTAGATCCCCCTCCCCCCAGTGAGCCCCATCTGCAGCTGTCCGCCTTGCTGCATTTATGGATCAGTGCTGGGAACTGTAAACAAAAACCTTGACAATGGTTCCTAAGCCAAGTGCATTACTACCTTGTGGGCCTGATGTTGGGTTCTCTGTCCTCCCTACTGTACTGCTGTCCTATGCTATAATGCTATCCACCACTATTAGCCCAACCAATTACTCTCCAGGCCACTCCATGCCCTTACTCACGTTACCCTGATTTTGGGGGGGGGAGGGCACTTCAGCTGTCAGTGCCAACACTGCCCCTGGTAAGGGGTGGTTAGGGGCCTACAGCAGGGCTAGAAAAGAGGTTCACTGCGACATGCCTCCCACCCCTCTTGGTCAACAATGGGTATGCATGCAGCAGAGAATGCAGTCCTCCCTACCCACAGACCCATACGTAAAGAAAGGCAATTTATGTTGGCGACCTATAGCGAGATATATACTGTACTTCTCGACCTTTAAAGAGTGTACCATTATGAGGCAGTGGCTTGGAGCTGTACCTTGTGCTTGGATTGGAGGCTATGGGTGGGAGACGATTAGGGTTGACAACCCCAAGGAAGACCCAACCACTGATTCGCCAAGACTGGGGGACCCAAAACCGTGTTTTTCATTTTGCTGCTCGGGGGGGCGGGGGGCGTTAGGGTTGGAAACCCTAATGCCACATTTTCCTACTTTTGTGGCATTAAGTTACCCTAACTGGTGTAATAAAGAAGTTTTTTGCAATGAATTGCCTTACATTTTGAGATAGTATAATCTAATCCTCATTTGCCTGTGGGAGCGCAGGGCCTGGAGGGCATAATATTTGCCTCTTCCATCAGAGACAAGTCTACCATAGTTTATTGTTTTAAGTTAACATGTTACAGGATGCATGCATTGTTATTCTTATTAGGATGTTCAGTATTTAAACAAAAACTGATCTTATTCCCCATTGGTATTTGTTTCCATTATGATGAACACTGAACCGAATAACTGCAGATGTACAGCACAGGAAAATAGTTACGTAAGAACTTACCATAACAGCAGATCTTCAAGAGGAGCTCTAGCAGCAGGCAAGAACCATAAGGACAGAGCTGCCAGGTGCTAGGACCGCACAGAAAACTTCTAACTAGCAGTATTCAGCAGGGGACCACCCCTGTCGCACGCCGAAGTCCGACCTATGGTATAAAAGGGGTGGTCCCCCACTCCATCCCCAGTTCTTCTGCAGGAGACCACAGCGTGTACA
The DNA here is from genome assembly GCA_016271365.2 of Neoceratodus forsteri. Lineage (NCBI taxonomy): Eukaryota > Metazoa > Chordata > Ceratodontiformes > Ceratodontidae > Neoceratodus > Neoceratodus forsteri. The sequence continues at coordinate 14,598,845 of JADMNL010000027.1, forward strand.
GAAATAGGAAACCCAAGGAGGTTCCTCATAAATGAGGAAAGCAGAAGAGCTACGATGGAGAAATAGCAATCAGGGGGAAGGAGGGAGGAATGCAGTGCCTGTTGCATATTCTCTCAAGATCTACTGTTACGGTAAGTCTACATAACTGTACTATTCATTTCGAGGGGCTCTTGCAGCAAGCAATAACCATAAGGACTGAATCCCAAGCAGTAGAGGAATAGACTCAAGTCAGTTGGGAGGAGGAGGATTGTAGCAGTCACAGGAAAGTACAGTTACGTAAGAACTTACCGTAACAGTAGATCTTTGAGAGAGGCTCTTGCAGTAGGTATTCACATATAGGACTGACCCGCCAGGCGTCAGGACCCCATGGAAAAATTTTTAGCTAGCAGTCTCTGGTGGGGGAACGCTCCCACGTCAGGTGATCGGCGTCATACGACATCAGTAAAAAGGGGCGATCCCCCACATCCGCTTTCCAGTTCTTTCCCGTCAAGGGCCAAAAGAGACAAGACGAGAGAGAAAATACAGGTTACTCACTTGTAACAGGAGTTCTAGGAATGGTATATGTTGTTCATCCACACTTATTGGCAGGTTCCTTGCCGCTTTAAATCTTGCCGGAAGGTCTTCAAGCTAGCTCCTCCCACCCACCCGGGTGGTAAAACTCTCGGCTCCGCCCCATGACGCCAGATCTGGCCCGCTGGAAGCTCAGGTTGTGCGTCGAAGCCCGGGAGGTCGGGTGGGTTCGTGTGGATGAACAACATATACCATTCCTAGAACTCCTGTTACAGGTGAGTAACCTGTATTTCTAGGGACATGGATATGTTGTTCATCCACACTTATTGGCAGACTCCTAGCAGTTCTCCGGGAGGAGGGAGGCAAGGCACACACCCCCTAATACTTACCTGGGGAACAAAGATTGGAGAACCGAGGCCCCAAAACCAGCATCCCGGCGTGACTCAAGGTCGGCGTGGTAGTGGGAAATAAAGGTGTGCTGACTTCCAGGTAGCAGCCCTGCAGATCTCCTGGATAGGGACATCCCTGGAAGCAGCCACCGATGCAGCAGTATGGCGGGTAGAATGAGCTCTTATCCCTCTGGGAGGCTCCATGCCTGCTAACTCATAGCAGAGATTTATGCAGGAGGTGACCCATCTGCCTATCGTCCGCTTGGCTGCAGGTCTGCCAGGTGCGGCTTCAGCGTAGGTGACAAACAGCTGGCGAACCTCTCCCCGAATTTCAGCCGTGCGCTCCTTATAATAAGCGAGCGCCCTTCTAGGGTCCAGAGTATGGAGCCTATATTCGGCCTCCGAGGTGTGATTGGGGTAGAACACCGGCAGAGTCAATACCTGATTAAGGTGAAACTCCGACACCACCTTCGGAAGGAATTTCGGGTTGGGGCGTAGGACAACCTTGTCCCTGTGGAAGACCAGGTAAGGAGACTTGATGCTCAGCGCCTGGAGTTCTCCCATCCTTCTGGCTGACGTGATAGCCACCAAGAAGGCGGTTTTCCACGACAGGTGGGGGAGACCACACCTGTGCATTGGTTCGAATGGCTTGCCCATGAGCTTTGCCAGTACCAGCAGTAAATCCCACGGAGGTGGGGGTTCCCGCACTGGAGGGGAAATGTGATCAAGGCCTTTGAAAAAGCGCCCGACCACTTTTTCCTGCGCACTGACTGCTGACCGCCCACGCCGTAAGCAGAAATGGCTGCCAGGTGCACCTTAAGGGTCGTCGACCTAAGCCCTTGACTAGATAGGGACCATAGATGGTCCAAAATGCTCACACAGGACACGATAGAAAGGGTCCAACCCTTTTCCGACACCAAATGGAGAACCTCTTCCATTTGAAGGCATAGCATTTTCTGGTCGACTCACGGGACGCCTCAACGACGCTGAGGACCTCGCCGGAAAGACCCAAGGCCTGGAACTCTAGCGCCAGGAACCAGGCCGTCAGGTGCAGGGATTGAAGGTCCGGATGGAACACCTTCCCCTGATTGACTGAGAGCAGGTCCGGGCGAGCTGGAAGCTGCCGCGGAGTCCTGGAACTGAGACTGAGGAGATCTGGGTACCAGAACTGGCGAGGCCAATCTGGGGCTATCAGAATCACCTGCGCCTTGTCCCTCCTCGCTTTCAGCAGGACCCTGTGAATCAGGAGAACGGGGGGAAAGGCGTAAAAGAGGCCCGGGGTCCACGGCCTCGAAAAGGCATCCCCCTGCAGCGAGCCCTGCTGAGGGGGGCGGGCATGAAACAGCCTCAGCTTCGCGTTCTCCCTGGAGGCAAACAGATCTACCAGAGGTGTGCCCCAGCGGGAGAACAGGTCTTGTACTATCTCCGGCAGGAGAGACCACTCGTGTGATGCAGCCCCTATCCGGCTCAGGGCATCGGCCAGGGTGTTGGAGGCTCCTGCCACATGAATGGCCAGGAGATCCGCCTCCAGGCTGCGCACTAGTGACCAGATGCGGAGAGCTTCCTTGCATAGAGGCAAGGACAGCGTCCCGCCCTGGCGGTTTAGATAGTACATGGTCGTGGTATTGTCCGTCTGGACTCGGACCACTTGACCCGGAGAAACGGTAAAGGCGGTGAGAGCTAGGTGGACGCACGGAGCTCCAGCAGGTTGATATGGCATCGGGACTCCGGGACCAGAGGCCGTGGCGCCGGTGTTCCCCCAGATGGGCACCCCAACCCATCAAAGAGGCGTCGGTCGATAGAGAGACCGTCGGCTCGGGGCGGACAAACGGGATACCCTCCTGCAGATGGGACGGAACGGTCCACCACTGGAGAGCGTTCCACATCTCCTGGGTCGCCCACACGCTGGTCCAGAGGGTCGCAACGCTGTGACCACTGGCCGGCCAGACCCCACTGGAGAGGGCGCATGTGCCAGCGTGCCCAACGGACTACGCTGGTACAGGCCGCCATAAGACCCAGGAGTCGCAGGAAGTCCCGGGCAGGGCGCGATTGCCCAACCAGAAATGATTGGGCAAAGGAGGTAAGAACCTCGGCCCTGTCCGCCGGGAGCCGTGCTCTGGCTCGAAGAGAGTCGAGCTCTGCCCCGATGAAGGATATCACCTGCTTCGGCTCGAGTTCCGACTTGGCCTCGTTGACCAGGAGGCCCAGTTGAGAGCAAACCCAGAGGGCCAGATTTCTGGACCGCTCCACCTCCAACCTGGAGGGGGCTGCTATCAGCCAATCGTCCAGGTAAGGGTACACCCGGACCCCTCGGCGCCGCAGGAAAGCTGTCACCGCTGCAATGCATTTGGTGAAGACCCTGGGAGCTGAAGAAAGGCCGAAGGGCATGGCCTGGAACTCGAAGAGGGATCCCTCCGCTCTGAAGCGGAGGAATCTCTGATGAGACGGACGGATAGGGACGTGAAAGAACGCGTCCTGGAAGTCCAGAGAACAGAACCACACGCCGTGTTCCAGAGATGGTATTATCTGAGCCAGAGTGACCATTCTGAAGGTTCGAGACCTTAGGAACTTGTTCAGGTCGTGTAGGTCTAAGATGGGGCGCCAGCCCCCCGTCCGTTTCGGGACCAGGAAGTACCTGGACACGAACCCTGGTTCTGGTGAAGGGTCCTCTATCTCTTTTATCACCCTTTTCTGAAGGAGGAGGGCGATGTCGGCTCGACGAGCCTGTAGAGATTCTGGGGACCCCAAAGCCCCCCGCGGGGCGACGGCTCTGAAGGGTGGAGCCTGCTCGAATTCCAGAGGCAGGCCTCTTCCCACCACCTCCAAAACCCACCTGTCCGTGGTAACAGCGGACCAGGCGGAAAGGAAGTGTCGGAGCCGTCCCCCCACGGGGGGAACCAGGGGCGAGGTGACGGGGGATGGGGGTGACACCCCTCAGCCCGTCCTTAGCAGGCTGGAGGAAGGACGGCCTGGGGACCACCAGGGCCTTTCCTCCTTGCTTCCTATTAGAGGAAGCCGATGGCTTGGGCTGGAATACCAAGGTTCAGCCTGCTGGCCCTGACGCTGTTGTTGGGTCAGATGCAGGCGGGAGTAGAGGGACGAAAGGGCTTAGGGCTGGGGCTTATGACCTTGTCCCTCTGTGCGACTTAGACCGAATCCAAGGTGGCATTGGATTTTTCGATCCTCTGGAGGTTGCCTTCCACTCCAGGGCCGAACAGGTCTGTTCCCAGGAAAGAACGTCCGCCAGCTTGTGCTGGGTATCATGAGTAAAGGTGGATATTCGCAGCCCGCCCGCCGACGCATAGCCACAGCGGCCGCCACAGACCGGCACATGAGTCTCCTATATCCAGAGCAGTCTGAGCTGTTGTTTGCTACTGCCCTGCCCTGATCCCGCACCTGCTTGACCGTAGTCTGCAGGTCAGCGGGAAGATGAGGACCGCCTCATCCAGGGAACCCAACAGGGCATGGGAGAAATGTGCCATGAGGACGGCCGAACTGGCCTGACGAAGGCCGAGAGAAGAGGCAGCATACACTTTCCGCCCGAGTAGTCCAATTTCTTGGACTCTTTGTCAGGCGGTTTGTCCACGTCCCTGGCATTACCGCGCGCCCAGAAAACACTGTCCGTGACCAGCCCTTCAGCCGAGGGTTTCAGAAACCGGACAGAGAGCCAGTAGGGACCGCATACTTCCTGGCCATCCTGGCCGAAGGCGCAGGACAGGAAGCCGGACGCTGCCAAAGTTCCAGGGCCGGCCCGACAATGGCTTCGGCCACTGGAAAGGCCTCCGTGGGAGAATCCCCTCGGTCCAGAATCTCGGTGAGAGGATATCTGGCCCGTTTGGATACGGGTTCAAGCTTCATCCCAATGGATTCTGAGATGAGCCTAAGAAGTCCTAGGAAGGACGAAGGGCTATCGTCCACTGACTGCCCCCCAGAGGACTCCAAGTCAAAGCGCTTGGAGAACAGGGAGGAGTCATCCGACTCCGACGAGTTGTCGAATAGCTGCCTGGAGCCTGAGCCACCCTCCACTTGCCGAGGCTTGTCAGGCGTGAGTGACCGACAGCCTCACGGGAAGGCCTTGGGCCAACCGCGAATCTTCGTCGGAGCCCCAGCTGTCGGCTGAGGTGGAGGCGGTTCCACCACAATTGGTGGGGCAGCCGGAATAGGTCGGACAACTGGCCTGGAAACAGGCTCCTCGACCACTACCTGGTCCGGTGGCAACCACTTAATGGCCGGAGAAGAGGCCTGAGCCTGCTTATTGGCCAGAAAAAATTGTTGCCACATGAGGTCCTCGTATTTTCGGCGTAGCTTACGCCAAAGCCTTCCCTCCTCGGCCGAGGAGGAAGAAGAGGAAGAGCGGCGACGCCGCTTGCCGCGGTGCCGAGACCGACTGTGTCGACGGGAACGGCTGGACCGCGAAGATGTCCGAGACCGAGACCGAGAAACTCGGCTAGGCCGAGGTCGGTGAGGCGGGGAGCCGAGGATCGGCGATCCCCTCGGTTCGGTCGGCAAAACCGACGGCTCCTGATTCACCGGTACGGGAGAGCCGACGATATCCTCAACCCTCACCGGGGGAACCGGGGAGGAGGGAATCTCGGCTTCTCCAGCCGACAACCCGTCTAACGGGTCGAGAAAAATCTCAACCTCGTCGGCGGGAGTCTCAGTCACCTGGCCTGACGGGGGCACCGTGAAGCCAGTGGCCGAAGCCGAGAATTCGACCGAAGTCGATTGTCGACGAGGGGAGGGGGATCTTTCCCGCTCCCAAGAGCGTCGACGATGAGACTTACTCTTAGACTTCTTCGACCGATGAAACGGACTCGAAGAAGTAGGACCCTCGCCTTTAGTTGAGAGGGTCAAGCAAAGCTCCTTAAAGGAAGCTGAATATGCGGTCCCGAGCGATAGAGGGACAAAGGCCGCAGAAGAGGAAGCCGCGGCCTGAGCCGCCTGCTCTTCGAAGGCGACCAACCTCTCTAGTTGTTCGGCGGATCCCGCAGCCGCGGAAACCGCCAGACGGGCCTCTTTGGATTTGACCGGAAGAAATCTTCTTTCGGGACGCCCCAGAAGTAAGCGGGCAGCGCGGTCCTCGAGGAAGTAGACCGAGAAGGAGGAACACAGGTCGCAAGCCTGCGGGTCGTGCTCCTGGCCAAGGCAATAAACGCACGTGGAGTGCGGGTCCGTCCGAGACATCTTCTGCCCACAGGGACATCTCCGAAATCCGGGAGTCGATTTGTCCATCGCAGCTGCGAAGAAAGAAGACCGAGAAAGATATAAAAGTTTTTTTTTTCTCTTTTTAAACCGAAGGATTTTAGGCCCAAAACTTAATCGCAGAGCGTTAAGGAGGGAACCTGAGCTTCCAAGCGGTAAGGAAGATCTGGCGTCATGGGGCGGAGCCGAGAGTTTTACCACCCGGGTGGGTGGGAGGAGCTAGCTTGAAGACCTTCCGGCAAGATTTAAAGCGGCAAGGAACCTGCCAATAAGTGTGGATGAACAACATATCCATGTCCCTAGAAAGGATATTTGCCCCCATGGAAATTGAACATCCTGGAGGTCCCTTTCAAGGTCTATAAGAGAAGCTTTTTGAAAGGCAACCATGTGTGAGACGTAACTGAGGGAACGTATCGCACACGAAGACGACGAATACATTTTTCGTCCAAACTGGCCGAGTTGACACGAGTCCTTGTCGGGAGGTGAAGAACTCAGATGCTTGGGCTGAGCTGAGCGGTCATGAGCTGCCGTGATGACCATAGAGTCAGCCTTGGGATGGGAGTTCAAGTGAAAAATCCGTTCCGGGGGATAACAGGTGCGGTCAGCTTTGCGGGAGACCGCTGGAATGGACGACAATTGTTGACAAACTGTGGTAACTAGGTCCTCATGAGGTCCCATCCATGGTGGAATGGGAATAGGGTCCAAGGTGGCCAGATTCAGGTGCTCCGCAAGACGTTTGTGTTGGGGATCCACCTCTTTGGACGGCCAACCACCAGCTATTTGAATTGAACGTAGCAAGTCTCCGAAGGAAGGAGCCACTGGAGGGGACTTTGGACAGTCTTTTGGAGGAAACTCTACTGGAGATCGGAGGTCCGACCCGTCCAAGATGGAACTAGTGTCGGAGGAATCAGAGCCAGAAGGAACAGAAGGATCTGGTCCGGTAATGCCTAACGAAATAGAGGTAGGGACTCTGGAGACCAGAGGCGGTGGAGAGGTCACTGTAACAGAGGATGGCTCCCTCACTGGCGGTCGTAACTTCGACACAAGCTGAGCTCTAGCCTCTTTCCACCAACGATGAGGGATGGACTCAAGTTCCAGCACCGGAGGAGGAGGAGGAGGTGGTCGTGGTGGTTGATAACTCGGGTATTGCGAATAGTGCCAGCATGGATAATACAAGTACCCTGGGTAACCCGGCGTGGGAAGTCCTGGAGTAGGATAACCCGTTATCAGGAATGATGACGTCGGATAGCCCGGTGTCGGGAAACCCGGCAACGGAAGCACCTGGCCTGGCATCAGATAATGAGTAACCAACGGAGGGGCACCCTCAGGTGGGAAGAAGGGTTCCTAGTGAATGAACCCAGATGAAGGACCCGCTGGGGGAGGTGCCGTGGAGCCTGGAGGGGGCATTGCGACCTGGAGCACGCCCGAAGTACTGGGGGGTGGAGGCTCCATACCCGGGTCCTCTGTCGACAGCGGAATGAACTCCGGCGACGGAGGAAGGCCTGGTGAGGGGGGGGCACGAGGGGCCCCCAACAGCAGGTATGAACGCGACTTTGCTAATGCAAACAGCAAAGGGTCGGGTGGTGAGTCTCTAGGATGGAGGACCCTGGGAGACGACGGGTCAACTGGTCCCTCACTCTGTCCGACGTCGGGGGCCAAACTGGAGCCTGATGGAAGAGTGGATGGATCTATTTGGGCGTCAGAGGAGCTGGCATCCGAAGGAACAGATCCATCCGAGCTAGAGATGGCTGGGAGGCTGCCGCTAGGCTGATCGTCGGAGGCCGTGTGCCCTTCACCGGAGGCGAGGGGTGACTTACCAGCAGGATCAGTCGACAGAATTACCACCTCCAAAGAGGCAACCCCAGACTGCCCACTCACCTTGGCAGGAGGGGGAGAAGGGGCCCGGCCCAAAAAAGCGGACAGGGAGCCTGTACAAGTACTCACGGTTGCCGGCCTCTCAGATGGCGATGGATTCCTGTCCCGACACTTCTCCTTACTTTTCTTTTGCTTCGGGGCCGGCGACAACGACCTTTCCCAGAGTTTTTGAAGCTCCCTTTCCATAGACGCCAAGCGTCGGGTCAATAGATGGGCCTCAAGGGACCTCTTGCGCCTGGTTCTGGTCGCCTGGTTGAAGGCCTGGCAGATGGAACACTCCTGGACGTTGTGCTTCGAACCGAGGCAGAGGAGGCAGCGGTAATGGTCGTCCCTCTGCGGGATTTGAGCGCCGCACTTAGAGCACTTTTTCTTCAGTCTAGAAGACATCAATTGAAGAAAAATGTTGTTGAATTTTACAAGAGGCAAAGAAATACTTTGAAGAATATAACGCGGACGTTATTGCTGTTCTGATGCGAGCCGAACGTGACTGAGGCGACGGCGGGAAAGAACTGGAAAGCAGGCGCGGGACCGCCCCTTTTATGGTCGGGCTGACGCTGATGATTGTTATCTACAGTTTACCGCAAGTGGACCTGACGCCTAGTGGACAGTCCTATATGTGAAGACTCACTGCAGGAACCCTCGCAAGTAAGATCTCTGGAACCGTTTAATATTTTTTTCTTACCAGACCTATCAAAGGCACTGCCTTAGAAACATAGCAACATAGAAACTGTCGGCAGAAAAAGGATCGCTGGACCCATCCTGCCTGCCCATAAGCACTATACTTGCTTTTGGCCTCTGAATCTATCTGGTCAGTGGCCTTTCCACACTCCTTCCCTAAGGTTCCCCTATGCCTGTCCCAGGCATGTTAAAACCTCTCCACCATGCTCACTCCCACCACCTCCTGTGGCAGACTAATCCACTTGTCCACCACCCTCTCCATGAAGAAAAACTTTCTCACATTTCCCCTCAGCCTGCAACCTTCCAATTTCATTATCATGCCCCCTTGTTCTTGTACTCCTTTTGTAATGGAAGATGTCTCCCCCTGCAACTTGTTTATGCCCTTAGGGTACTTGAAAGTTTCTGTCATGTCCCCCCCCGATCCCACTTTTCCATCACTGAGTACATGTTGAGGTCCTTCAATCTCTACTCATATGTTTTATGATGCAAGCCCTGTACCATCTTAGACACCCTCCTCTGGACCTCCTCCACCCTGTAAATATCTTTACGAAGGTGCAGCCTCCAGAACTACACAAAGTACTCTAGGTGAGGCCTCTCTAGTGTTTTATACAATGGCATTACTAACTCTCACCTTCTGCTAGTGATACCTATACCTATGCACCCCAGCATGCCGCTGGCCCTCCCTGCAGCCTCTGTACTCTGCTTAGATGCCTTTAGGTCATTTGAAATAATAACCACCAGGTCTCTTTCTTCCATGGTGATTGTCAGCAACTCTCCCCAATCCTGTAACACTACCCAGGGTTCCTTTGTCCCAGGTGCATTATTTTACACTTTTTTGAATAAAACCTCAGTTGCCATACCTCAGACCATTTTTCAAGATTCCCCAGGTCCCTCCTCATTTTCTCCACCCCATCTGGAGTATCCACCCTGCTGCAGATCTTGGTGTCATCCGCAAACAGGCAGACCTTACCCTCCAGCCCTTCCACAATGTCACTAATGAAGACATTGAACAGGACTGGCCCAAAGACTGGTGCCTGAGGTACCTTGCTGGTCACCTCCTCTTCCTGAATTGGATCCTGTTTACCACCACCCTCTGCTACTGTTGCAGGGTAGCTGATGATGACAGCGTTATTAATGAATCGCTGTTTCTACAGTCACTCATTTATAATTGCTATCATCATGGGCTACCCCCTCTGCCTCCTATCCGTGAGCCAGTTCCTAACCCAGTTTACTACCTTGTGCCCCATGCCCAGACTACCCATCTTGTTAACCAGCCTCCTGTATATTTTACTTATTTACTGCTCACTGTAGACTATCTATGTTCATCTTGCTCTCCTGTAATTCTGTTCATTGCCCTCTTGTCGTTATGTACCTTGTTTGAACCTGTATTTTTTCACTGTACTCTCCTGGGTCGTACCTGAAAATAGGCATACAGCTTGTCTAGTGTACCTACCTGGTCAACAAAAGCTCAATAAATAAATATATGGGACGGTGTCGAAAGCCTTGCTGAAACTGAGGTAGGCGACGTCCACCCCCTCCATTTACCTCCTTTGTCACCCAGTTAAAAAAATCTATCAGAGTTGTCTGACACGACCTTCCTGCTATGAATCCACGTTGCCTTGGATCCTGGGCACCGCTGGACTTGAGATGTGCCACAATTCTTTCTTTAAGCAGTGCCTCCATAATCTTACCTACTACTGAAGGCGAGGCTGACTGGCCTGTAGTTCCCTGCCTCCTCCCTACTACAGCTTTTGTGTAGAGGGACTAGATGTGCCCTCCTCCAGTCTTCTGGAGCCACTCCTGTTTTGAGTGACTCAGTGAACACGGTTGCCAGATGTGCTGCTAGCTCCTTTCGCAGCTCCCTTAATATCCTCGGGTGTATGCCATCTTGCCCCACTGCTTCGTCCACCTTTAGTTTTAGTTTTGTTAGCCCCTCTAGGACTCTCTTCACTGTAGATGGGCTGGTGTCCCTCTCCCCCCTGCATCGGGTTGCCCAGCTGTGGCCCCGACCTCCCTCTTCATTGAATACTGAACAGAAGTTATTTATTCAGTATTTCTGCGTTTTCTAGGTCTCCCTCATCCCCAATCAATCAATCAATCAATCAATCAATCAATCAATATCTTTATTTTGCCAGATGGAACACCATTGAGACAAGCTCATTTATAAGATGGACCTGGGAGCCTAATAATCCCCCTGGCTTTTCTTCTTTCGTTGATGTACCTAAAGAATGTCTTGTCCCCTTTCTTCACCGTCCGCGCTAATCCTTCCTCAGTCCGCGCCTTTGCTCTCCTAACAGCCTTCCCCACTTCCCACAGACACTCTAGGTACACCCCCATCTTCCTCCCTTTGGGTCTCCTTGTAGTTCCTGAAACCTGCCCATTTAGCCCTTACTTTGTCTGCCACCTCCTTTGAGAACCATAGTGGCTTCCTCTTGCCTTTGGATACCAACCTGATGAACTGGTTCGTCACCTCCACTATGGTGCCTTTTAGGTGCCCTCGCTGCTCTTCAACCCCTTTCTTTTAGCTCCGACTTCTCCGGGGCTACTCAGATACATCTCCCCATTTCAGCGAAGTTCGCCCTTCTGAAATCTAAAACCTTCGTCTTTATGTGACTTGACTGAATCCCTGTTCCCATGCTAAACCACACTATGTGGTGGTCGCTGGACCCCAGTTATCCTTCTACCTGGACTTCTGTAATTCTGTCCCCATTGGTCAGCACCATGTTCAGAATTGCTCTGTCTCTGGTGGGATCAAGCACTAGCTGCCTGAGACCTGCCCCCTGTAGAGAATCTAGGATTCCTCTATTTGAAGCAGCTGCTTACATGATACATGTCCCCTACAAGTTTGGGGGAACATTTTGTTCCATTTAGGCTGAAGGTGAGAGCAAAAAACAAACAAACAAAAAAAAAAAACATGTTAAGTATGGAAAAAAGCCAGCCTTTTACGAAAAATGACATATGCGGATCTCAGAAACCACATAAGCTACCATCACAAAAATTTCCATAGATCAAGACCCTGCCTCCTAGACAACACATGCAAAGTTTAAGTACATTTCGTCAAACAGTGACAAAGACAGTAATGTGCAAAGTTAGGAGTTTAACATTGCACACCCTACTCAACCCTACCTATAGTGGCGCTACTGCGCCACTATAATATATCTAAAATGTATCCACTGATGGCAGAAAACTGGCCCATATAGTCTGCACAGTCCAACCTAAGTATGATACGAATGTCCTAGTGGTCACTCACTCCCCTTCCCCCATGTTATCATACCATGCTAGTCTCACCATCCCCAAATGCCTGTCCCACCATCACTTGAATCCCCCCAAATAATTTCATGCAGATCAACCCGTCCGGCAGCCAGTGCCTTATCTCTACCTTTCTGTAAAGGAATACTTTCTGACAACCTTCCTGAATCTCCCTCCCTCCAGCTTAGAGTTCCCCCTTGTGCTAATGTTTCCATACATTGTGAATAGGTCCCCATTGTCTACCTTGTTTATCCTGTGAAGAAACTTGAAAGTTTCAGTCATATTCCCTCTCTCCTCCCGGTCTCTAATGTATACATATTGAGGTCCCTAAGCCTCTCCATGTATGACTTCTCTTGCTAAATCTGACCCCTATGTGCATAACATTGCACTTTTTGCATTGAACTTTAGTTGCCAGAGCCTTGACAATTTTTCCAGTCTCCTCAGCTCTTCTCTAAATGGTCCTAATCCACTCATTAATGTCCATGCTAGCACACATGTTTACGCCATCTGCAAATAGGCACATCTTATCTTGGATTCTTTCCCCGATGTCGCAAATAAAAATGTTGAAAAGTACTGGGCCTGACTAATCGCTGGGGAACCCCACTGGTGGTGACTTCCCTTACATCCATTTAAGACTACTCTTTGTGGCCTCTCGCCCAGCCAGTTCCTGACTAATCTGGTAATCTCGTCCCCCAACCCCAGGTCCTCTAATTTCTTAACCGTTCTTCCATGTGGAACTGAGTCAAAGACTTTGCTAAAATCCAGATACAGTACATCTACTGCCTATCCTTTGTCTGTTGCCTTTGCGACCCAGTCAGAGAAGTCAATCAGAGTTGTCTGACGCAACCTCCCAACTGTGAATCTATACTATTTTTTTTTATCCTAGAATCCAGTGGCATCCAGACACTCTACCATCCTCTCCTGAACAATGGCCCAGAATTTGCAGACAGATAAGGACCGCTTGGCTCACCTAGTCTGCCCATTTTTCCCTGCTTGTAGTATTACTGCAGATCCTACTTGATCTCTGGGATTTTCATCCCTCCTTCCTTTCCCTAAGATTCCCTAATGCCTACCCCATGCATTCTTGAACCCCACTAATGTCCCCCCCCCCACCTCCACTAGAAAATAGTGTCCCAGGGATCCACTACTCCTTCTATGAAGAAGTACTTGCTCACATCTTTCCTGAATCTACCCCCTCTAGCTTCTTATCATGCCCCCTTGTTCTTGGTCACTTTCTGTCTGAAAAATACTTCCCTCCTATACCTTATTTAACCCTATGAGGTATTTAAAGGTCTCTAGCATACCCCCCCTCCCAGGATGTACATATTTAGGTCCTCTAACCTCCCCTCATAGGGCTTCTGATGCAGACCCTGCACCATTTTAGCTGCCCTCTTCTGGACCGCTTCCACTCTATGTCCTTTCTGAGATGTGGTCTCCAGAACTGGACAGTGTACTCTAGGTGGGGTCTTACCAGTGATCTATACAGAGGTGATACCACCTCCCTCTTTCTGTTGCTGATATCCCTTCCTATGCACCCCAGCATCCATCCCACTAGTCCTCCCTACTGCCTTGTTGCAATGCTTGGCCACCTTTGGTTCATCCAATATGATTACCCCCAGATCTCTTTCCTGCTTGGTGGTCATCAGTACCACCACCCTTCTTTTGTACTCCATCCCTGGGTTTCTGTGCCCCAAGTGCATAATTCTGCACTTTTTCCCATCGGAAACCCAGCTGCCATACCCCTGACCACTCCTCGAGTTTTCTCAGGACACTGCTCATCCTTTCCATCCCCCGGAGTGTCCACACTTTTGCAGAGTTATAGAAACATAAGACTATGATGGCAGATAAGGACCCCTTGGCCCACCTAGTCTGCCCATTTCCCTACCTACAGGATAAGCTGCAGATCCTAGTTAACCAACAGCCTGTTTCTTCCTACCCCCCCAAGAATTGCCTTATGTCTGTCCCATGTATTCTTGAATCCTACCACAGTTTTAGACCCCACAACCTCCTCAGGAAGGCTGTTCCATGCATCCACCACCTTCTCTGTGAAAAAATACTTCCTCACATTGCCCCTGAACCGTCCCCCCTCTATCTTTAAATTGTGTCCCCTTGTTCTTGCACATCTCTTTTTCTGAAAGATGCTACCCTCTTGGACTTTGTTGATTCCACTGAGGTACTTAAAAGTTTCTATCATGTCCCCCCTCTCCCTCCTTTCCTCAAGGGTATACATATTAAGCTCCTTTAGTCTCTCCTCGTATGGCTTCTCTTGCAGACCCTGCACCATTTTAGTTGCTCTCCTCTGGACTGCCTCTATCCTGTCTATGTCCTTGCGGAGATGGGGTCTCCAGAACTGGATGCAGTACTCCAGATGGGGTCTCACCAACTGTCTGTACAGAGGGATAACAACTTCCTGTTTTCTGCTGGTGATGCCTCTCCCTATACATCCCAGTATCCCCCCAGCCCTCCCTACTGCCTTCTCGCATTGCTTGCAAACCTTAAGGTCATCTGATATGATTACCCCCAGGTCCCGTCCCATTTTTGTTGTTGTTACTACCTCCCCCCATAGTGTAATCTTCCCCTGGGTTTTTGTTTCCCAGGTGCATTATTTTGCACTTCTTTGCACTGAATCCAAGCAGCCATACTTCTGACCATTCCTCCATCCTTGACAAGTCCCTTCTCATCCTTTCCACGCCTCCTCGTGTATCAACCCAGTTGCAGATCTTTGTGTCATCTGCAAAGAGGCATATTTTTCCTTCCAGTCCCTCTGCAATGTCACTTATAAAGGCATTAAAAAGGACTGGCCCCAATACTGAACCTTGCGGTACCCCACTAGTAACCCCTCTTTCTTCGGAGTGGACTCCATTTACAATTACCTTCTATGTCCTGTTGTCCAGCCAATGTTTTACCAGGCTACCACCCTGGGACCACTCCCAGGCTGGTTAATTTGACTACTAATCTTTTGTGTGGGACTGTGTCAAATGCCTTGCTAAAGTCTAGGTAGGCCATGTCCACAGCCCCTCCCTGGTCTATTACTTTGGTCATCCAGTCAAAGAAATCTACTAGATTCGTCTGACATGACCTTCCTGCTGTGAACCCATGCTGCCTTGGGTCCTGTGCCCCACTGGCCTCTGGGTACTCAACAATTCTTTCCTTCAGAAGTGATTCCATCACTTTCCCTGCCACAGAGGGTGGTGATAAACAGAGTTTGGTGTCATCTGTAAAGAGGCAGACCTTACCTTCCAGCTCCTCTGCAATGTCACTTATAAAGACATCAAAGAAGACTGGTCCCAGCACTGATCCCTGAGGCACCCCGCTGCTCACCCTCCTTTCCTCTGCATGAACTCTGTTTATCACCAGCCTCTGCCACCTATCCCTTAACCAATTTATTCCCTAGTTTACCACCTTTGGACCCACTCCTAAGCTACCCAGCTTACTTACTACTCTCCTATGTGGAACAGTGTTCAATACCTTACTTAGGCTACGTCCACCGCACCACCCTGATCTAGTTCCTTGGTCACCCAGTCAAAGAACTGTATCAGATTTTTTTTGAAGTGGCCCCCCATGAATTTATGCTGCCTTGGGTCTTGTAACCTACTGGATTCAAGATAGTCCACAATCCTTTCTTTAAGCAGTGATTCCATTAACTTTCCCACCGTTGAAGTCAGGCTGACTGGCCTACAATTGCCAGCCTTTTCCCTGCTACCACTTTTGTGAAGTGGAACTACATCTGCCTTCCTCTTGTCCTCCAGAACCACTCCTGTTTCCAATAAGCTGTTAAATAGGGTCGTCAGGGGGGCAGACAGTACCTCCCTGAGGTCCATCAATACCCTTGGGTGATCCTGTCTGGCCCCATTTCCACTTTCAGATTTGCAAGTCACTTTAGGACTCTCTCCTGCAAAAACAGCCTCAAATAACTCATCCACGACAGACATCAGACTAACTGGTCTATAGTTCCCAGTTCATTCCTGCTACTGCTTTTGTGCAGGGGTACCTTATCAGCTGCCCTCCAACCCTTTTGCACCACTTCTGCTTCCAGCAAACAACTGTAGAGGTCTGCCAGTGGGGTGTCAGCACCTGTTGCATTTCTTTTAGCACTCTGGGGTGCAATCCATTCAGGCCCATTGATAAATCAGTCTTCAGACTTCTGAGAGCCCTCAGCATCCTCTCTCTCCTCAGTGATTTGCCCTTTTGGCCTTGAGACTGCATTCACGTAGTCGCCTCTTCTCCTCTACTATAACTACAGTGCAAAAATACTCATTTAATATTTGACTTATCCTTCTCCACCCACTCTTCCCCATTCTTCAGTCCACCCTCCTTAGATCTGCGCATCTCCCTCATTTCTGGTGACCTCCTTTAACTCCACGGTCAAAACACATCACGTGACTATTTTCTGAGGAACGCACACCTCACCTGAGCTACATCTTTTTTTAAGAGCTCAATTTTTTTTTTTTTTAAAGTGGGATAACATACTCCAGGGTGTGCGATCATACGGAAATGATGCATTTTTCAGTGGGTGCGGCACTTGGCTACACTTCATGCCCAACAACCACCCAAGGCATGCATTATTCCCTTATAACTGCATACCCTGCCATATTGTTATCCTTTACTTACTGAACACAACAGCTGCCTGGATAGCGAAAGGTGAACATGGCAAGCCCAAGGACTTTAGCTGTCTAGTCCCCCCACCAAATTGTTTAACCAGGTGAGACACACTAAGCTGAAAGCTTGTTTACAGGTGCAACCTGGGAGCACAGGGAAGTTAAGTGACTTGCTCAGGGTTACACAGTTTCCAAGTGGGGGCTGTGGGATTCAAACCCAGGTCTCCAGATTTGCAGCTCAGAGCCTTAAACCACTGCGCTATACTGCCTCCGCTACGGGTTCCATGTCTAAACAGTTGGTGCCGTGCCAAGCACGAATAGCGTGGCTGCCACTGCTATATTCAAAAGACACACCTCGACGCTAATCGAAGACTTTTAACATAATCTGTTTTTTCTTTTCTATTATGCGTTTTTCCTCCTATGGAGCCTGGCAGGTGGCTTTGGTCTCTCTCTCGAAGGGACCTCAACCTCCGGCCGCACCGTTCCCCCATCCGACACCCCCTAAATCCCTCACCGGCCCCCTTCCCCATGGCAGGGCCAATGTGAAGGGGCTCCATCTTTCCTCCACCCCCGGTGCAAAATCCAGACACCGGGGGCTGGAACAGGGCGCTGGTACGGCCATCACGGAGCCTGCTTGTTCCTTATTCCTCCACTTTACTCCCACCCCTCCCCACCGAAAACATATGTCGGCCATTGACATGTCGGCCTTTGTGCCGCCCAGCTCGCACCTCCCCTCGGCTGATGCCAAACCCTCCTCCCCAAGAGAGGAGAGGAGAGCAGTCCTCTGGACATTGGATCCTCTCTCTCTCCTGCCGACCTCTGGGTGGCCCAGGCTCATTCCCGAACCCGGGTTGCCGGCATGGCACAAGGTGTAGCGACCAGCGCCTCAACCTCCAGCGCCATCGGGCCGGCCCTTAATCTGTTTTTCACCAGTTAACAAAATACTGTATAGCAATAAAGCTAGTGTCCACATTTGTGTTCCCTCATGTTTCTTTGCTAAAGACTTTCTAATAAATATAGGATGTATCTTTGTCCCTCACCATTCAGCTGCTCCTGCTGCTTGTTTACATTCAAATGCTCCCACCTGTGACATCACCCTCTGTTGCCATGGAAACTAATATAATACTGCAAGCACAGGAATACATCTCCAGGGTGCAAATAATAGCGAGAGTAGGTGAATTCTCAGAGAGATGTTTTCATGCAGAGTACTTCAAAAACAAAATCTGTGTTCCAGTACTACAAATAAGTAACTTTTAAACTGCATAACTAAGAATGAGGAAAGTAGAAACACAGACAACATACGGAATCTAAAGAAACGAGTAAAGCAAAAGCAATCAGTCCCAGTCCTTGTATCTGGTACAGTCGTGAAAACACATGACAAAGGCTGAATAGCAAAGGGTTAACTTTTTTTTTTCACAGTATGGGTCTTCGATTTGCATATATTTAAGGCAGAGTAGGCAAGATAAACTTTGTTTTTCACACTTTAGTTTTACCAACCTGATGTTAGTAGGAAATCATGGACCAGGCTTCCATTGGGATGCCTGCACTGGCTCTGTGGGCTACCCTACTGCAAACAGATTTGATCACCTTTGCCAATGTGACCAGAGGAGCCAGGATGCAAACTTACGGTCTTGAAGCTGCCAGGGTCAATGTAATTTATCCTCCGTGATCCTGCACCTGCCTCAGGCTGTGCCTGCCTGCATGGAATTCTACTTCTGAGGTGTAATGCTTTGATCGATGCAGATAGCAAAGCAGCCTGCACAGCTGTTTACCCACGTTATTCCTGGCAGGAGAGCGCTGGCCCTGACCGTGGTGGCTGACTGAAAATGTTTGCTGTTCACAGTGAACACAAGTCAATAGCAATTTAGCTGGATTGGTAGGAAGCTCACTTCTAGCACGAGCTGAGACTCCCAGGGGTGGGGAGGGAGGAGTGAAAAAGAAAGAAACACTGAACATGCAGGAAACCACTTGCTGGACAGTGAGGCTCACCAGTACAAATGCCAGTAGCAAAACAACCAGTGCACTAAAACTATCTCTCAACGTCCCAGTTCTTTTCTATTAAGGTCAAAATTATTCTGCCCAGATACAGGCATGCCGGTGAATACTCCCCACCCCATCCATCCTTATGTTCTGGGCTGTTCATATACTGTGACAGCTGTGGCCTGCCAGAATGAGTGTAGCCATGATCCTCCACATTCATGCAGCAGTCTTAATGAACCTTTCTGATTTTGTTGTAGTTATTCTGTACAAAAAAATCCATCTGAGCTTTGTTTTAGCTTGGTTTTATCTATAGATCACATGCAAAAGAGCACAATTTAAAACATACGCCACCCCCTCAGTTTATTTCTACTCTACCTACCTCCAGACTCTCTCCAGCGTGGGAATCTCGGTCATTGGGATTATCCCATCCTGCCTGAAGCGCGGTTCACTCTGTTCCGGGCGAAGGCTTTCCCTAATTACCCATGCGGCATACCCAAGCCCCCCGGGTCTACGTCCTCCGGGGAAGGACTGCCATCTCCTCTGGCGCCCTATCTACAGGATTGGTGGGGTAGCCTTGTGGGGGGGATCCAGAACGTGCGTTCTTACACCCAGTGGTGAACGTGGGGCCGATGCCACTGGCCTCGCCTTCGCCTACTGGACAGGGAGGGATTTTTGCTTTGATTTCCTCCCCAGCGAGGGCTGTGCAATGTCACACTGCCCATTACGTGCGTGCTCCCGTGCATGTCCAGAAGGCGACCGCCCAACGTTGTATCCCTTCATTAGGTCCTGCGACTGTGGTACACCCAGCCATCACTGGGTGTCGCCACATGCGCAGGACAGGAGAGCAGTCTACGGACGCTCGATTCTCTCCTCCCCGTGCCGACCCCAATGACCCGGGCTCATTCTCGAACCTGGGTTGTCGGCGTAGCACAAGGTGTGGCGTCCAACGCCTCAAGCCTCAGCACCACCGGGCCAGGGTCAAACATCCTTTTTAATTCCATGTATCCCATGAGAGACATCTAGGAGTGTTGTCTTTTTAGAAACACTCGATTAATCTCTTTTACATAACTTTATCATTTTATTTTAGGTCAGTTTTAATCAATTATCACAATCCCCAGAACTGTTCACTGTGTGCGCACTGCGTTGTGACATAACTGTTGCTGTTCACTGCGTGCAATTCGTTGTGATTTAACTGATGCAGTTTGCGTCATGACATAACTGGTGCTGTTCACTGCATGCACTGCATCATGACGTAACTGGTGCTGCTTATGGTGTGCGTTGCATTGTGACGTAACTGGTGCTGATCATGGCGTCGTTACATAAATGGTGCTGTTCACTCACAATGCTGACAGCTGCTGACCATTTTCCAGGCATGCTAAGCTCCCCATTAGACACAGTGTTTCCCATCTTTTTAGTCACAGGACAAAGTCTGTGGTGCATTTCCAGTGTGAAAGGGATTACAGTGCTCTCCAGGACCTTAAACATGCAGCCTTTTTTTTTTTGTTTAGGTGTAACTATTTTTTTTTCTCTTGATCTATACTAGTGTTTATTTAGTGAGGCTGGCCCAAGAGGGATTGCTGTGCCCTCCAGGACCAGTCCACCCGCCTCCTACTCTGAAGTTCTTCAGCTGCTGGGAGTAGCATCTTTATTAATTTAGAATACTGACACACTGGGAAATCCCACATATGGTTGTTTCCATACAGCTGTTGCTGCCCCGGCCACCATCATCCCATGGGTATACCCTGCTCAGGCCAGTGTTTGCAGTTCTCCCTAGGTCTCCACGGAGACTGACAACGCCCACAGCTTTGCCTCTATGGCAGAGCTTCAGCAGGAGGGCCGTCCTCCCCCTCTCCTTCCTGAGGCAGTCCTATAGTATTCAGGATTAGGATCGGGTGGCTGTTCAGCGGAGAGTCCCAGAGGCTGCCTGACCCAGGCCGTTATGGAGATGATGGGTGGTTTTTTTCTCTCCCATGTGTTCTCCTCGACTCTCCTTGGCATCAGGTGGAGCCTTCTTGGTGGCCTCAGCTGCATGCAGTGACATCCTTTGGAGAGAGCCAGCTCCCCTGGCCAGATGAAGGGGTCACTGGGGAACCAGAGCCCAATGCCAGCCCTCTCTGACTGTAGCCCACTGTCAACTGGCAGCTGCTGTAGTCTAGCCTGTGTCCCCATGCTGCTTCCTGGGCTCACTACCAAACTTTGGTCAGCATGCCCGGCTGTGCGCTGAGTTTCCACTGGGCCATCGGGGTGGCCCCGGAAACCCACATTTAGGCGTAGCACTTAGTTTTCAAGTGGACCCAAGGGAGAATTAAAGCAGCAGGGTGCTACCAAACACTGCAGGTATATTAACGTAAGCAAGGCATAACACAATTATTACAGGTGATGAATGGGGGCAAGTATGGCACAGGCCCTAAATGCATGAAACATATCCCAGCCTCTCACGACACATGAAAGCAATGGAGCTGGAGGTAAGGAGGGCAAGTAATTAGAGAGGACCATTGGTAACTAGAATAGCACATGCTTGGAGGATGCAGACAGTGGTAAACGACAAGTAGACAGACATACACAGCCTGCTTGAAGCCTTGCGTAGCACTAACCGAGGCCTTGGAACAGTCAAAGGATGTTCAAGGTTGGTGTGGCAGAAACAGCAGTCCTTTTTATTTATTTAGTTTCTTTTGACTTGGAAAGGAGGCCTAGGCAATTCTGCCTGCTGATGGAAATCAGGTGAAACTGAACCAGATTAAGTTGTTGTTGGTATTTTTAGTGAGTGGGGTAAATCTGGCCAGGACATCAAAGAAATTCCCCTACTCTTTTCGAGAAGTGCCATGGGATTTTTAATGTGCACCTGAACAACCCCCAGAAGAGGTAGGTGTGAACTAGGTTAACGTTTCATCCGAAAGATGGCACCTCAGGAATGCTGCCCCCGCCCCAATGCTGTACTATGGTGTCAGTATTGGGATTTTTCCTTAAGTTTCTGGTGTGAGGCTAAAACCCGCAACCTTCTGATCTTCCAGCCTCAGAGGTGAGTGTCCTGCTGAGCCACAGACACTGACAATGGACTTGTGAGCACAAAATATTTGAGAGAGGTTTTTAGCCGAAGACCTGTGTGTGTTGGACAGGCTCAGAGTTAGTTAACAACTAGTAGAGATAATGCGGGGTACTGACCATGCACATACTTGTGTATCAAGGTAGTCTATTTAAGTTTTCCTGTCATGGGGAAGAAGTCAGCGATTACTGTACAGTATATGTAGCAGTGGCGGGTTCCTTTGCTACACACAAGGATGATCCTTCACATGGTATTATACTGTTATGTCTACCACAAGGTGATAGGATACATCTGAATTCTTTACCGCCGTATTCCAAGGTAGGCAAGAGAGACTGGCATAAAATTAAGCACATGGTGTTTACAGTGACCGTAAAGTAAAATATTTGTTCTTCCAGTGTATGAAGCCTCAAGGCCTGTTCCATATCAGGCTCCAAGGTCTCACTACAGTCTGAATGGTCTGTGTGTCTGCGGCAGTCCTCTGCCGACAACATTCAGGTCCTGTCTACCCTGATCAGACTACAGCCATGGTCAGCAGATGATTTTCAGTATTCTGCTTTCAGGGCAGTAAATGGCATGGGTTAAAAAAGAAGCACACAGTGTGACAATCACATCAAGATACATAACGTCAATCTCTGGGAGAGTGCAAAAACTCCAAACATGAACGAGCATGACGCAGGAATATAAAAGTTTTAGTGTTATAATTTTCAACAAGTGGAGCACTGTACAAGAAGCAGAATAACAATAATACTTAAGCAAGGTGGGCAGACTGGACAGGCCAAGGGCCTTTTGCTGCTGTGAATGACTATGGATGTACGCAACAATCGCGTGCCTCTTGGCCGAGACCCGTGCGAACTCCACACAGGTCTCACGCGAGCAGGGCACATGCTCAGGGTGTTTTGCGTAATTTAACGACGACAAAAAAGATTTTTTATCAACCAAATAATGTACAATTCCTTGGTGTATTTTATATAGTGGTAAGGTGACTCTGCGGGGTTCGTCAGATCCGTAATCCCACGGCAACGGTGACTCGCATGAGCCTTTTAGACTACCGTGGTTCGTACATGGGAGGTAAGAGTATCTCACCCTAACCCCCCCCCCCCAAACATTGGTCATGCCTTACTGTTTAATTATTGTTAGTTGTGTCAAGTAGTGGGCCTTTACTTCTCCTTTTTTTTGATACAAATATACATGCAATGATATCTACAGTGCAGACTGCTACACTGTATGTATCAGAAAGGCAATATAACAGAATTATAAAGATGATGATACAGTATGTAGAAAAAAAGGAGACTTCAAGTACATGCTGTAACATCTCTCCTCTGAAAAGGTGGCACTTAGTGCGTATCCACCACTATAATCGGTGAACCACTGTATAGTCTCATTACGTCTTACTGGGTGATTCATTCTGTAAAAGGTCATCAGACCCCATGGGGAGGGGGAAGCAGGAAAACGCCATCTCATTTCATATTTATCCCAAACATTCAGCCTCAAGGAAGCCATTATATTTTCTTGTTTATTCAGAAGAAAATTACACATTTTATGTGTTTCCATTTTCCATTGTAGAATGCACGCAAGTAAAGGCACAATACAACCAGCCATAATGCTTTTTTTGCATAACTAATCAGTTTATGCAGTAATAGCCAAACCTCTTCCTTGATCTGGAAATGAGATTTAGAGAAGCAGTACACTGGATCCATATGAACATCAGTATTATCCGTTAAAGGGGAACAGTCAGCACTACAGCACTAAGAGCCACACAAAAAGTGCGAGGCTGCTCCCAATTTACACTTTGTGTACAAAAACATTTTTTTTTACTTACTGTTTACTGCAGTATAATAGACTTATCAGACTGATTCTGCTAACTTCCATGCTGACATTCGCTTTAACCAGAAATCCCAGAATCCCCTGCAGCTGATATCAGAGCTGGGCTGCAGCACTGGGAGATTTCATAGCCTGTAGTGCATGTTAAAGACAAGCAGAGCACAGTATAAGCAAAAGAAAAATAGGTTACTCACCTGTAACTATAGTTCTAGGAGTGGTACATGGTTGACATCCACACACTGGTAGTTCTATTGGAACAATGTTATTGGCCAGATGTCTTTAAGCTGAGCTCCTCCCACCATCCAGGCAGTATATCCCGCAACTCCGTCCTGTGACATCAGATCTTGCATGCTGGAAGCAGAATCCATGTGTCACTTGCCATGGGAGGCTGGGTGGGTTGTGTTGATGTGTTGATGTGAACCATATACCACTCCTAGAACTATGGCTACAGGCGAATAACCAATTTTCCTTGGAGCGTGGCTATGGCTCACTATCCACTCTCTGGCAGACTCCTAGCAGTTCTCTGGAAGGAAACATAGAAACGTGATGGCAGAAAAGGACCACCTGGCCCACCCAGTCTGCCCAAGGTGCCCTAGCTGATGGCTAGGGCTTTTCTAGCTCCCTCCCCCACCAGATCCATGTGTCTGTCCCATGCCCTCTTAAAGCCCCCCGCGGTGGCTTCCCCTACCACCACCTCTAGAAGCCTATTCCATTTCTCCACCACCCTTTCTGTGAAAAAGTTCTTCCTGATGTTTCCTCGGAACCTGCCCCACTCTATCTGTAATGCATGCCTCCTGGTCCTCTTCTGCCCCCGTAAGTTAAACAGCATCTCTACCGGCTCATTGTTGATGCCCTTAACATACTTAAAGGTCTCGATCATATCCCCCCCTAACCCTCCTCTGCTCAAGCAAGTACCTGCCCAGGTCACTCAAGCTCTCTTCATACTGCAAGTGACCAAGCCCTATCACCATTTTGGTCGCCCTCCTCTGGACCCGTTCCAGCCTGTCCATGTCCCTCCTTAGGAACAGCCTCCAGAACTGCACCCCATATTCCAGATGTGGTCTAACCAGCTACTTATATAGTGGGATGATGACCTCCCTCCTCCTGCTAGTGAATCCCCTCCCAATGCAGCCCAACATCCTACCAGCCTTGGCTGCCACCTTCTTACACTGTTTAGATGGCTTGAGTTCCCCTAAAACAATGACCCCCAGGTCCCTCTCCTCATCAGTGACCTCTAGAGCCTGACCCCCCAGACAGTAAGTCTCTCTCTCTGTTTTTTTCTCCCTAAGTGCATGAATTTGCACTTTTGTATGTTAAAGGCCAGACTCCATTTCTCAGACCAAACCTCTAACCGTAAGGAGGGGGCAAGGCATGCACCCCTACTTGGCGAACGGAGATTGGAGAACCATGGTCCCAAAAACAGCATCCTGGCATGACTCATGGTCGATACGACAGTGGGAAATGAAGGTGCTTGCTGACTTACAGGTAGCAACCATGCAGATCTCCTGGATAAAGATGTACCTGGAAGCAGCCCCTGAGGCAGAAAAATGTCTAGTGAAATGAGGCTCCATACCAGCCAACCTATAGCAGAGGGCAATGCAGGATGTAATCCACCTGGCAATCACCAGCTTTGCTGCCGGTCTGCCAGGCGTGGCTTCAGCGTATGTGACAAACAGTTGGAGAGGCTGTCCCTGAACTCCAGCCGTGTACTCCACATAGTAGGACAGCGCCCTCTACAGGTGCAGGGTATGCAGCCTGTGGTCGGCCTCTGAAGATGGCCTGGTGAAATACACTGGCAAGTTAATCACCTGGTTAAGGTGAAACTCTGATACCACCCTTCAGAGGTACTCTGGGTTAGGGCGAAGGACGACTTTGTCCCTGTGAAGACCAGGTAAAGAGACTCCATCAAAAGCATCTGGAGCTCCCCAATCCTTCTGGCTGACATAATGACCATCAGAAAGTCCGTCTTGCTGGACAGGTGTGACATCTCACACCTGTGCACTGGCTCGAAAGACTTGCCCATAAGCACAGCCAATACCGGCAGTAAGTTCCATGACAGAGGTGGTACATGCACTGGAGGGGACAAGTGGTCCAGGCCTTTGAAAAAGTGCTTGACCACCTTCTCCTGGGCCACTGTCTGTGCATCAGCCTGCACCCAGTAAGAACAAATGGCTTCCAGGTGCACCTTAAGGGTTGTCACCTGCAGTCCTAGCTGGGAGAGAGACCAGAGGTAGTCCAGGAAAGCCACAGGGCAAGCAAGGGGATTAAGCCCCTTGCCCTCACACCAAATGGAATACCTTGCCACCTGAAAGCATAGCACCTGTGAGTTGTCTCTTTCCTGGAGGCCTCCACAATGTGGAAAACATCCTCCAAGAAACTCAAGGCATGGCACTCTAGCTGCTCAGGAATCAGGTCATGAGGTGCAGGGACTGAAGGTCTGTGTGTAGGACCATCCCGTTTAGTCAGTTGGCCGGGGTGAAGAGGCAGTCTCTACAGAGGCCTGTTGTTGAGGCTGAGAAGATCTGGGTACCAGAACTGCTGTGGCCAGTCTGGAGCTATCAGGATCATCCCCGCCTTGTCCTCCTGGACCTTGACCACCACCTTGTGTATTGGGAGAAAGGAGGAAAGGCATACACGAGACCTGGGGTCCACGGTCTTGTGAAGGTATCCCCCAGCAGTGTCTCTGACTGTGGGAGACAGGCACAAAACAGCCTCAGTTTGGCATTCTCTCAGGAGGCAAACAGGTCAACCAAGGGTGTGTCCCTCAGGGAACACAGGTGGTTCACCACCTTGTGATACCGGGACCATTCGTGCGACATCTCTCCTACCCAACTGAGAGTGTCCACCAGCTGACCATTTTTCCCACAACATGGATCATCAGCAGATCTGCACCCAAGCTGCACATTAGTGTCCAGGTGCAGAATGCCTCCTGACACAGAAGAAGGGAGTGAATGCCACCCTGCCTGTTCAGGTAGGATATGGTTGTAGTGTTGCCCGTCTGAATCTGCATGACCTGACCCCTGACTAGCAGAGCAAATTCCATCAGAACAAAATACACTGCATGGAGCTTCAGTAGATTTATGTGGTGATGGGACTCCCTGGGTGACCAGAACCCGTGGGCTCTGTGGTTTCCCAGATGCATTCCACCATTCCACCAGAAACGCACCTGTCATTAGCGTGATGGTCAGTTCTGGGTGGACAAATGGGACTACTTCCTCCAGGTGTTCCAGGACCAACCACCATTGGATGGTATCCCACATCGTCTGGGTCACTAAGACTGGATGGTCCAAGTGGCATAGCCGCTGGGACCACTGATGGCATAACTCCAACTGGAGGTGGTACATCTGCCAATGGGCCCATCGGACCATGCTTGTGCAGGTCGCCATGTTCCCCAGCAGCCTCAGACAGGGCGTGAGAGCTCAACGCAAAATGATCAGGAAAAAGAGGTATGATCCAGTGCCTGGTCCACAGGAAGCCTAGTTCTGCGCCTATGACTGCTTTGGTACCACTTTGGACTTCTTCGGGTGGACCAGCTGGTACAAGTCATAGCACGTCTGGAGAGCTAGCTCTCTGGACCTCTCCACGGCCTCTCTGGATGGACTGGCTAACAACCAGTCATCTACTGTAGGTAGGGGTACACTCTGACCGCGAGGCACTGCAGGTGAGCCGCCACCACTGTCATGCATTTGGTGAAGATCCTTGGCGCTGTGGAGAGGCCAAACAGCATGACCTGGAACTGGTAGAGAGGAAAGTACCCCAGCTGGATTGAGAATGTGGAAAATACATCCTGGAGATCTAGGGAGCAGAACCACATGTTCTGCTGATCAGGTTCAGACTAACCATCCAGAACTTGCATTTCTGCATGAGCTGGTTTAAGTCATGCAAATCCAGTATGGGGTGCCAGTCTCCCCCCAACCTATTTCAGGACCAGGAAGTACTTGGACACGTAACCCTGGCTGGCCAGAGTGTCTGGGACACAGGTTACTGCACCTTCTGCAAGGAGCTCAATGATGTCCATGCTTAGGGTGGATAGTGTGTCCTGAGACATTCTGGACTCTCGAGGTGCATGGAGGCGGTAAGGTGGGAGAGCCTTGAAGTCCATATGCAATCCTCTGCCCACTACATCCAACACACACTTGCCCCTTATGGCGGGGGAACAACGTGGTAAGAAATGATACAGCCGGCCTCCAACCAGGACAGAAGTCAAGGACAGAATGGGTGGAGGAATGATGTCCTCCAACCCGTCACTGGGCAGCTTTTGCAGTGTACTGGCAGCTGCTTCCGGAGGGGCACCACTAACTTTGCCCCTTCCCCCTTTTTTGGACCCTGGTCCCCAGATGTCTGCTTGGGGTGCCAGACTTGGTACTGCCCCTGCTGAAGCTACTGCTGAGGAGGCTGGGACTGAAAGGGCAGGTACTGGAAAGCCTGTTTCTTAGGCTTCTTTTTCTGGTCCTTTTGGGATGATGTCACAAAATCCAAGGTGTCACTGGACTTCTTGATGTGGGTTAGATGTCCTTCCACCCCAGGGCCATACTGGTTGTTGCCCAAGAAAGGGTCATCAGCCAGCTTGTAATGGGTGTCTGCCGTAAAGGTGAAGAGATGCAGCCAGGCACTGCGAGGCATGGAGACAGTCGCTGCCACGGCACAGGTACAGGAATTACCCATGTCCAAGGCTGTCTGGAGCTGGAGTTTAGCATGCAAGTGACCCTGGTCTCTGATGAGCTTCACCGACAACGGCTGCACAACAGGGATGTGAGGGAGGACTACGTCAAAAACTCCCATCAGGGAATGACCAAAGTTAGCCATCATCATGGCATAGCTAGACTGGTGGAGACCCAGAAATGCTGCAGGGTACACCTTTTTAGCCATGTGGTCAATCTTGTGAGACTCCTTGTCCAGAAGCTTGTCCATGTACCCCTGGTGTCTGGATTTATGGAACACTGAATCCGTAACCAACCTGTTAATGGAAGGGTGGTCCAAAAACTCCGAAAAGAAAACCACAGGGAGCACATTCTTGTGAACCATGCAGGCAGACAGTGTGGACAGGATGCTGGATGCTGCTAAAGCTCCAGGGCTAGTCCCACACTGGCCTCAGCCAGAGGGAAAGCAAGCACAGGGGATTTGTCCTAGTCCAAAATGTCCATGAGGGGATACAAAGCCCTCTTTTGGACTGGCTCAAGCAGGACCAAACTGGATTCTGAAATGAGCGGAAGAAGTGCCCTGAAGGATACTGGGCCATGCTCCATGGTAAGCTCTTCGATCAAACTGAGGTTGAAGAGCAAGTCTCACAGGAGGCCATGGATACATGAGCAGAGTCCTCCGATGACTCCTCAAAAAATGGCCCCTGGCCTTTTCTCGCTGCAGACCTCCTGGGAATCCTCTCTCAGAATGATCCTCACAACAATTGGCCTGGCAAGCCAGTGGCTGAGAAGCCGGCCTCCTTAGTCAGAGTGGCGGCTCCACCCAAAGAGGTGGAGAAGCAGTTTTGGTGTGCAGCTGCGTGGTGTGGACCAGTGGGGATACCACTGGTGGCAGCCTGGAGACCAAAGGTTCAGGAGGTAGAGCCCTACTCTGCCCTCCAATGGCCCACTGTTGCCAGAGGAGCTGCAGAGCATCTTGTGGCAGTGCCTCTCCTCACCCGAGGATGAGGAGACTGAGGAACGTTGAGCAGGATTGAGAGTGGAAATACCCTGACAGCGACCTTGACTGTCGACCAGCCAACTGATGGTAAGATGTGCCTTCCACCGGGTTGCTACAGATTATGTGCCTGCCCATGTTCAACAACATGGGCGCACAAAATGTGACCTCCTGTGGAGGCTGCTCCTGTCGAAGACTGAATGTGGACACCGACCAGACCATGTTCTCCTGGGTAAGGACCAGGAGCATTGGGATCTGCAAGACTGACTCCTCAATCTCGTCCGACAGTTGGTAGTCAGGCTTGGGAAAGATCTTGGCGGCCTGCTCAACTGGAGTCAAAACTTACTGGCTCAACAAGGGAACTGAAGAGCCCTCGACCTGCCTCCCAGCTGAGGTGCTCGACAGCGGTTGGGCGAGTTGAGAGAACAGAAGGACCTCGATCGGTCCCAGTCCCATGACCGGCACTGGTGTTGCTTGCTTTTAACACTGTGGTGAGCAGGGCTCTCCCACAAGGTCTGAAGGACCAAACATATCTCTCATAACTCTCCAGTGAATAATCCTCTGACGCTGGCCCCAGAAAAGAGTGTCGAGACTGAGGAGGTGCCTGCCATAGCTGCTGCTTCTGCCACAAACAGCGCAAGCTATTCAGCTGACCCAGCAACAGCTGAGGCCTTCTTGCAGCCCTTATGGTTGTTCTTTGGATCCTGATCCGAAGGCTGACCCAATGAGAACCGGAGCTTCCTGTCCTCGAGGGACTGTGAAAGAATGCTTTTACATAAGACGCACTGGTCCACAACGTGTTACCATGACCAATATATTCTGCTAGCACTGCACGCACAGTCTGAAACCTGGCTTCTGTTGCTCCATCGTCAATCACAGGACGGAGTTAAAGGAACCAATGAAATACAGAGTTGAAGGAACTACTGAAATATACACTAGAAGCATTGAAAACTTCAAAGATAAAGTTCGCCAATGGCGCAGTAAACCTAAGCGGAAGTCGCAAATGAGGTGACCTGTTCTTCCAGCAGAAAGAAAGATCTGACGTCACGGGGCGGAGTCGGGGGATATACCGCCTGGATGGGGAGCAGCTTAGCTTAAAGTTGTCCAGCCAATAACACTATCAAGTGGAACTGCCAGAGTGTGGATAGTGAACCATATCTATGCCCCTAAAATAAGTTACTTCCTCTGTGACTTTCCCTATGCACCTTGTGTTTTTAGTGGGTTGAGCCTGTGTGGCATTTCCTCATACAGGTTCCATACAGAGGAAATGACACCACGCAAATTTTTTTTTTTTTTATTGTTAGCCTTTCTTTTTTCCTTCTTGGCTTACCACGAGTGCCTTATGTCCCCTTTCAGAGCGGTGGGGAGGGGTCCTCTGCTAGGGCTCTGCCATAGCCACTTGCGTATCTCCGGGGTTGGGTCCCCGAATTTAGCCTGGACTGATGGTGTGCTCCACAGTTATGTTAGGATTATCACAAAGTGAACAAAGGCAGCCTGTTCCTGCATGCCTGAAAGATGTGAGTGGGGATAAGCGGTATACATCTTGCTCTCTCAATGAAGGGATTTACCCCACAATTAAGCCCACCCACCTTCCTCCCTCAGCTTCAGCATGCATTCTTGCTACGCTTCTATGGGGGGATTCTTGGTGTCGCACGGTCACCCATGTTGCCAACTGAACTCCCGCCACACCTCCAGCAGGTGTCACGCTATGAACGGTGCAACGCTATTCCCTCTCAAAGAGGAGAGCATCCAGGCACATACTCTATATCCTCCCTTGCTGTCCTTCACTCCTGTTGTCCTGGGCTCAGGATGCGGGCCCAGGTCGTCAACATGCCACAGCACTTCCCTAGCACTGAATGCCACATAATCAGCAGCCATCTCTGGTTTTCAGCGTCTTGAGTCTGCACAGTCTCTGCTCTCATGTGTTCAATGGAGTACAGCATGCCAGTAGTGTACACCTATTTTCGGAACAGATTAAATTAAGCTGATGTGTATATGTTTATTTTTATTTATTTATTTAGTTGTTTAACCAGGTATAGCACACTAAGCTGAAAGCTTTTTTACAGGAGCGACCTGGGAGCACAAGGAGGCTAAGTGACTTGCTCAGGGTCACACAGTATGCAAGTGGAAGCTGTGGGATTCAAACCCAGGTCTGGTCTGCTGGATGTCACCAGATTTGCAGCTCAGAGCCTTAGACCACTGCGCTATACTGCCTCCATATACACACAGTGATACATACGTATGTATGTACACCAAAATGGAAAAAGGAAGGCTGATACTGCAAGATCAGGACAACAGGATGCTCCTTTAGCATTATTTCTAAAAAGCCAAATCGAAGAGCTAAAAAGAGAAATGCTGAAGCACAGGAACTTCTGAAGCAAAGGCACTGATGTGAAGCCAGTCCTACAAATTCCTCCGGGAGACTTCCTCAAACAAACACTTGCAAAAGGAGCATTTAGATCCGTCGATTTGCTGTCAATTTCTAGGCAGCAAGGAGGACTGGGAAACATCTTCTGAATGAAGGACTTCTAACTCACACTGTCAAGTCATTTTATCAAGCCCCCCACCCCACGCGAACTAATCAATCTGCAGTCAAAGCCACAGATGACCATGTGCCCCTGGCAGAGCTGCAATCATGAACAGAGTGATGACTGCTGGGGGCATAACTTCAGAAGACCTTTAGAACGACACCCTAGTACCTGGTTCATGCTAATATTATGTAGAACTATCAATCTATCAGTTTGTATTTGTGTGTATGTCTCTATCGCTTCTAATCTGTAAAATAAACAAAAAAAGGATAACATTTCTGAGCTTATGTAAAAGAAGAAAGAAAATTCAAAGCCAACGTCTGAAGATTTGTGAACTTAAGTTTCAGTGTTGTATTATGCCTAGGTAATTACTTTGCAATTTTATTGAAATATGTTAAGGTATTGTACACATTAATCGTGTGTGGAATTAGGCTTGTAATCAGTGTTGCGGACATGAATTATAAAGTCTTGAAACTACAACTCTGAATTTCGTTTCTTATTTGATGATGCTCAAGAACTCATTTATCTTAATATTTCACCGGGATTTCATTTCTTGTTTGATGTTGCTCAAGAACCCCAGCACTACCTTTTTCCATGGAACCTAGCCATTTTCACATTAAAAGGGCCTATTGGCCCAGTGGCGCTGAAGGTTGAGGTGCTGGACGCCACACCTCGCGCCACGCCGGCGACCCGTGTTCGGGAACGGGTTGCCGTGGGTCGGCAGGGAGGAGATGGATTGAGTGTCCCATGGACTGTTCTCCATCTCTGGGGAGGGGGGGTTCTGGTGGCGGTGCTGCCTGACCCCTAAGCGGAGGCTGGGGGTCATGTACGTAACCACAAGCCATGGGGGCGGGGCGTGGCAGGCGGCAGATGGGGGCGCGGAGCATGCGTGTCTGACGCAGTCACTGGGTGTCACTGCACGCCGTGGCCGCAGGGAGAAAAGCGGAAAAAGCCTGGCAGAATGAAGTTGTGCCTGCTTGGCGCTGTCGAAGGCACCTCCTGGCATGGATCCGCTGGGGTGGGTCGGTCGCTCCCACCACCCTGCCGCGAAGGGTAAGTCACAGGGTGCATAGGGGAGGGTCTGATCTTGGGGCTGACGCTGGGGGGACAACAGATAGCAGGCTTGCAGCTGGAGCTCCGGAAGAGAAATAAAAAAAAAAAAAAAAGGCCTATTGACCTAAGCACATTTGAAATTGGCACTAAAATATCTGTGAATTCTGCTTGCTAGCATCCACTAAGCCATGTTATCATAGGTAAAACACATACGTGATACATCATTTTAATCGTTAGATGATGTACTTTACAGAGGCAGTACCTATCACTCACAAGTATGCAAATTAGCCATGTACGGAGGACATGATAATGAAATACAACTTGCGCAGAGGAAAAAACAGCAACTGATAAATACACCGGTATACCTCTATGCTGAAACAACATATTTATCAGTTGTTAGGCTCCAACTCTTTTTATCAGAATTTCCTATCTTATTTTTTTTTAAGATTTTATTTGTTGATTGGCCCATTT
This sequence comes from Neoceratodus forsteri, assembly GCA_016271365.2. Taxonomy (NCBI): domain Eukaryota; kingdom Metazoa; phylum Chordata; order Ceratodontiformes; family Ceratodontidae; genus Neoceratodus; species Neoceratodus forsteri. Next base: position 14,631,879 of record JADMNL010000027.1, read on the forward strand.
TCAGGTGCAGCCCGGAGCAGTCAAGAAAAGGCAGTGCTTGCTGTCATTCAACAATCTCTACCGTTACTCTAGTATCATTTTTTATAGCTGCAGTGGGTGGAGCCCTGCAGACGTTTTGCCATTACAGTTGAAAAAGGGAGCTGTCTTTAAGATAAAATTAAAGGTTTGTGTTATCACTCCGCTCTGCTGTGTTCATTGAACTGAGCAGTGTTGCAATGCACTATTTTGTGTGCTAAGCTTCAATGTGGGTAGAATTCTCTTTCAAGATAGATTCATAGCTCATAAACATGTCAGCTTAGTCACCCTTCCCCAGCAACAAATCTCCTAAAAAGATTTACACTGTTTTTTTAACCTCTTAAGACACTGTCTGATTAGCACTGTCTCAGATACAGTTTACTACAGCAGAAAAAGTACAGTTGCCCACCTACTGCAACAGTAGATCTTTGAGAGGATCTCTTGCAGCAGGTTAATACTCATGGGTCCTCGCCAGAGGGCACTCTTCTGCACAGCAGCTTCTTCCAGCAGTCTTTGCCTAGGGGCCTCCCACACAAATGACATCATCATCCTGTGACTATAAAGGTGTTGAAGGCCCCAGGCATCCTCAGTTCGTCACCAGCTTCAGCTTGCTAAGCAAGGACTGAGGGAGAACCTAGGTACCCTAGATGCCCCCAACCTCCCCCCCCTTTTTTGGAACAAAGAATAGCTCTGTTAGAGAAGGATGGGGAAGGACAGAGGGAATGTACCTGTTGAAAGAGATCCTCTCGAAGATCTACCATTACGGTAGGTACACAAGTGTACTATCTTCCTCAAGGGTATCTCTTGCAGAAGGTAATACTCTTGGGATGACTCCCAAGCAGTAAGCCCTGTGAAGGGTGGAAAGGGAATTATAAGAAGAGACCATGTAGGACTGCCCATCCAAAGGCCGTCCTATGGCGCGAAGCAACATCCAGATTGTAGTGCTTCGTGAAGGTATGTATTGTATTGTAAGGTGGACAAAGCAATGGGAACTGATGGGATTCACCCCAGAATTCTAAAAGAACTAAGGGAAGAACTAGTAATACCACTGACTACACTTTTTAACAAATCATGGGAGGATGGTATGGTACCTGAGGACTGGAGGAGGGCGGATGTGATTCCCCTTCACAAAAGTGGGAGCAAGACAGAGGCAGGAAACTACAGACCTGTCAGTTTGACCTCAGTAGTAGGGAAAATGATGGAATCACTCCTGAAGGAAAGAACTGTTGAGTACCTAGAGGCCAGTGGGGCACAGGACACAAGGCAGCATGGATTCACAGAAGGAAGGTCATGTCAGACGAATCTAATTGATTTCTTTGACTGGGTGACCAAAAATAGTAGACCAGGGAGGGGCTGTGGCCATGGCCTACCTAGACTTTAGCAAGGCATCTGACACAGTCCCACACAAAAGATTAATAAACAAATTAGCCAGCCTGGGAGTGGGTCCCAGGGTGGTAGCCTGTGTAAAACATTGGCTGGACAACAGGACACAGAAGGTAATAGTAAATGGAGTCCACTCTGAAGAAAGGGGGGTTACTAGTGGGGTACCGCAGGGTTCAGTACTGGGTCCAGTTCTTTTTAATGTCTTTATAAGTGACATTGCAGAGGGACTGGAAAGGATTAGAAGGGACTTGGCAAGGTTGGAGGAATGGTCAGAAGTATGGCAGCTTGGATTCAATGCAAAGAAGTGCAAAATAATGCACCTGGGAAACAAAAACCCAGGGGAAAAGTACACAATGGGGGAGTAGTGACAACAACAAAAATGGAACGGGACCTGAGGGTAATCATATCAGATGACCTTAAGGTTAGCAAGCATTGTGAGAAGGCAGTAGGGAGGGCTGGGGTATACTGGGATGTATAGTGGGAGAAGCATCACCAGCAGAAAACAGGAAGTTGTTATTCCTCTGTACAGACAGTTAGTGAGACCCCATCTGGAGTACTGTGTCCTGTTCTAGAGACCCCATCTCCGCAAGGACACAGACAGGATGGAGGCAGTCCAGATGAGGGCAACTAAAATGGTGCAGGGTCTGCAAGAGAAGCCATACGAGGAGAGAGACTAAAGGAGCTTAATATGTATACCCTTGAGGAAAGGAGGGAGAGGGGGGACACAACTGAAACTTTTAAGTACCTCAGTGGAATCAACAAAGTCCAAGAAGGTAGCATCTTTCAGAAAAAGAGATGTGCAAGAACAAGGGGACACAATGTGATGACAGATGGGGGATGGCTCAGGGGCAATGTGAGGAAATATTTTATCACAGAGAAGGTGGTGGACACATGGAACCGCCTTCCTGAGGATGTTGTGGGGTCTAAAACTGTGGAAGAGTTCAAGAATGCATGGGACAGACATAAGGCAATTCTTGTGGGGGGGGTAGGAAGAAATGGGCTGTTTGTTAACTAGGATCTGCAGGTTATCCAGTAGGTAGGGAAATAGGCAGACTAGGTGGGCCAAGCGGTCCTTATCTGCCGTCAAAGACTATGTTTCTATGAAATTTAAATCCCACGGAGGAGCTGGTCTCCTAACAGGAGGTTTGAGGTCCAGCATACCCTTAAGAAATATCTTTGCAAAATGGTGTTGGTAAATCAGTCTTCCTTCAAAGGGTTCATGAAAGGCAGAAATAGAGGCCAGATGTACTTTGATAGAGGAATAGCTCAAGCCTGAGGAGGCGAGCACGATAGGTAGTCTAAGACCGTAGTCAAAGGATATGAAAAGGGGTCCAAAGACTTAGAGGAGACCCAGATGGAGAAATGCTTCCATTTGGCATCATATGTTTGTCTGGTGGATGTTTTATGGGAAGCAAGTAGAATATTAGCTACTGGAGAGGAAGCCTGGAGCCAGGCTATGACAGCGTCTTCAGAAGCCAGGCATGAAGATGTAGGGATTTCTGGTTGGGGTGGAGTAGAGTGCCCTGATCCTGTGTCAAAAGGTCAGGTTTGATGGGCAGTGGGATGGGTTCTGCAACAGACAACTGCTATACTAGCGGGTACCAGACTTGACAAGGCCACAGAGGGGCTACAAGAATCATGGTGGCTAGTTCCAGTTGTAGCTTCAGTAGAGTTCATAGTAGGAGGGGGACAGGGGGTCATATAAGAAGAGCCCTGTCCATGGTTGTGACAGGGCATCAATAGACCATCCCTGTTTGTTCGGGATAATGGAATAACATCTGGGGATGTAAAGAAGTCCAGTTACGGGGTCCCCCACATCTGAAATATGTTCCGCAGAACTTTATGATGGAGAGTCCATTTGTGAGTGGAAGAGTGGCGACTGAGAAAGTCCGCCAGGGTGTTGTGATGACTGAGTAGATGTATGGCTGTCAATGTCAATTGTTATTGTAGAGTCTCTCCCCAAACTTTCAGTGTGTCCTTGCAGAGGTTGAGGGACTTCGTTCCTCCTCATTTGTTCAGGTAATACACAACTGAGGTGTTGTCCGACTGAATGACGAGAGATCCCGGAGTTAGATAAGGGCGGAATGCCTGGAGGGCGAGGTGTACCGCTCTCATTTCCAGTAAGCTGATGTGGGGATGGACGGAGTCTGGGTACCACTGGCCTTGAGTTTTGTAAGGGGCGAGATGTGTACCTCAATCTTCTGGGGAGGTGTCAGTGGTCAGAGTTTGTTGAGGTTGCAGGGACTGGAAAGGCATACCCTTAGAGAGGTGGGCATAATGGGTCCACCAGTTGAGGGCAGCGCAGATGGCAGGGGTAACCCGAATGTGGTCCTTGAAATTCCCTGATTTTTGATTCCATTGTTTTTGTAGGATCCATTGGACCGGCCTCATATGTAGGCATGCCTGGGCCACCGTAGGGATGGCTGTGACCATGTGTCCTAAAAGGCATAATACTTGCCTGGCTGATATGGACTGTTCCTTTTGGAGATGGGAAGCGAGAGACAGGATTTTTTCTAGTCTGTCCACTGGAAGATATGCTCTTCCTGAGGTCGTGTCCAGGATGGCTCTGATATATTGGAGTCTCTGAGTCAATTCTGGGTGAGATTTGGGCCAACTGACCGTAATTTCCAGAGTCTGAAATAGGGTGAGGGTCGAGTGCAGAGAAGAGAGAAGGTGGAGGCTGCTTTGACGAGCCAGTCATCAAAGTAAGGTAAGACAAAGTGTCTCTCTCTGCATAAAGCCGCTGTCACCACAGCTAGGCATTTAGTGAAGACCCTTGGGGTGGAAGAGAGTCCAAATGGGTGGGGGGGGGGCACGGTGAAAATTGGTAATGGTTTCCTAGTAAACAGAAAAGGAGGAAGCAGTGGTGGGCGGGGTGGATTGGAATATGTAAGTAGGCATCTTTCATGTCGAGTGCACATAGCTAGTCTCCTTTCTTTAGAATGGGCAAGATGGATATCAAGAGTGACCATCAGAAACCTCTAGTATTGAATGTACAGGTTTAGACGTCTGAGGTCTAGTATAGGTCTCAGGTCCCCTGTGCATTTGGGCACTACAAAGAAATTGGAGTAAAATCCCCGATGTTGTTCTAGTGGTGGAACAGGGTAGATGGTGTTCTTTTGAAGGAGTGCCTGAAGTTTCTCCTGAAGGATGGGGATATAGTCGTTGGGTAAGAGACCGAGTAGGGAGGGTGAGGGGGTGGCATGGAGGTGAGCTTCAAGGTGTGCCCTAACCTGATGATCTGAAACACACACTTGTCCAACGTGATCACTTGCCAGGCCTCCAAGTGATGGGCAAAGTGACCTACCACAGCTTCCGAGGCCGGGAGAAGGAAACTGGGGCAAAGCCCTGGATGGTCAGATAGCAGGGGGCTGACCGGCCCCACTCGAAAGGTTGGATCAGGAGCCTTTGGGATTGGAGGTAGACATTCTGAAGGATGATTGGGAATGTCCTTGGGAACCGCCCCTATAAGTTCCTCGGTGCTTCCCCACCTCTTCTGAATTGGAAAGACTGTTTGGAGCGAAAGTGGGTGGATGGTTGGGTAAGAGTGGTATATACCATGCACCATACGCAAGGTTCTCCCTGATGCCTGGAGGTAATCTAGGAGGGTTTGGGTTCCAGGGCCAAATAGTTTTGAGCCATTCAAAGGTGCAGTCACAATTTTGTGTTGTACATCCGGGGTAAATCCTGAGATCCGGAGCCATGCATGCCTTCTAACAGTTATACCCATGGCCGAGGTTCAGGCAGAGGTATCCAGAGCAGAGGAGATGGAATTTCCAGTTGAAATAGTGTTCATCAATTGCTCCCTTTCTTGTGAAGGGGGAAGCTTGTTGACAAGGTCCATGGCAGAGGACCAGAGTGTACATTGCTACTTTATCATATGACCCATGTAGTTTAGAATTCTAAAGTTCATAGTGCCCACTTGATATACCTTTTTTCCCAGGTAATCAATATGGCAGCAGTCTTTGTCAAGAGGTAGAGAGCTCATGTGTTCTGGGCGCTTAGTGCGATCTTAAGCAGCATTAATCACAACAGAATCTGCTTCTGGCATGGCAGAAAAGAAAGGGTAGTCTATAGGTGCCTGATAGAGGCGATCAGCCTTCCTGGGAATGGCAAACAGTGCTGAAGGTTGATTCTAAGCTGAAAGGACAGCATTTTGGTATGCATGTATGAGGGGAGGTACGACCACCACTGACTCCTCAGGGAGTTCTGGGTAATCTGCCAGGTCTCTCCTCTGTTTATCTTGTTCTGACATTGAAAAACCCACAACCTTCTGGATCTGGGACATCATGTCTTGGAAGGATTGGTTGTCTGGTGGAGAGGTTGCTGCCTGGTGAGCAGTGTCCTCATGAAGGGACAACAAAGTAGAGGCCTCAGAAGGTGGGCGAGGATCGTTCTCCTGGGGAAGGAGGTCCTCAAATTCTTCTTCAAGTTTCTCATCCTCTGGGTAATACTCCTCATAAAAATGGAGAGATGCCTCTAAAGAGGAATCCTTGTCTCCTTGAAAGTGTTTTGCAGGAGAAGGAGGAGAATGGGAAGGGGGGGGGTCTCTTCTCCCTAGGTGTAGGGGGTTGACAGCCCCTCATAACTTGCAGGACTGTCCGAACGACAGTGGCCACGTTCACCGAAGAGGGGGTGGAGGGAAGAGGTTGTTACCTCTGTGACACAGAGGAATAAGGGAAGGGGTGGGACATGGTAAGTGTAAAGGCTGGGACCCTGGAGTGTAGGTGCCAGGATCCTTGGATCTTTCAGCCTGGCCTCTATAAGAATAGTCTGCGATGAAGAGATTTTAGGAATCACCGTCAATGAAAAGCCTTCATCCCTAATAACATAGCCTTAGCCCATCGTCGACAGGGTAGTAAAAGGAGATGAAGGGAAATGCCGAAAACCGTCAGTCATCAACGATCCCAGGGGGAATTGAGCGGTTGTCGACGAAGAGTCCCCTTGTATAGGGCTCAAAAGATACCGCTTGAAATGGTGCTGGAAAGTGCCGTCGATGAAGAAATGGTCCTGTGAGGCATCATTGACGGAGGATTACCGGCGATGGTGGCCATCAACGAGCATCTCTCAGACAAGGAGGAGGAGGAGGAGGATTTCTCCTGGTCTTTTTTATGTTTTTTTATGGGATGTTGTCGATGTGGGGTCCTTGGGACGGGCCCCTTTCTCCAGGACAGCTATCTTTTGTTCCATTAGATGGGTCTCAATCTCTTGTAGTCGTTGATGCCTGGTCGAACTCCTGGTAATGCTGGCAGGAGATGATGTCGTGTGTGACTCTCAGGTACCTAACGCAGGCAGAGTGGTTATCGTAGCGGTAGAGCTTTCTATTGCAACCACACTTGCAAAAAAGTGAATTGCTTGAAGAATCTTCTGACACTCGTCGATAAAGGTGGAAACGGAAGAAAAACACATTCCCAGTTCAATTTCTTGTTGATGACTGCTACACAGAGAAAAAAACGCTACGTGTGAGCTGAAGGCGTCGGGGAAAAAGAACCGAGGATGCCTGGGGCCATCCACACCTTTATAGTCACAGGATGATGATGTCATTTGTGTGGGCAGCTCCTAGGCAAAGACTGCTGGAAGAAGCCGCCATGCAGAAGAGCACCCTATGGCAAGGACCCAAGAGTATTATCTGCTGCCAAGAGATACCCTCAAGGAAGATCATCTTTTTCTTTATCCCCTAAGACAAGTAAGGAACTGTTATCTTTTGTTACTATTTTCACTATGCTTTTTGAAAAAAATATTTATATTGGGCTTTAGCTGGCAAACACAATATGAAATTTTTAGCCCTGAAAACAGCCACCTTTTCTGGTTTCATATCTAAGTGCATAGCACAACCAATTATCTTACATTTGTTATTGCCTTCAGCTGTATTTAGAATGCATTTTAGCATAGCAGAAGACAGCTGCTTCTTTAACCCCTAAGACAAGTAAAGAACGGCATCTTCTGTTACTCCTTTTACTACGCTTTTTGGGGAAAAAAATATTTATATTGGGCTGGTTAACACATCCTGTAACTTTTAGCCCTGTAAACAGCAACTTTTCTGGTTTCAAATCTAAGTACATATTACAGCCTCCAGCACTATGTGCAACACAGTTTACTATATCAGAAGACAACTGTTTCTTTAACCCCTTTCACTCAAAACCACACACATGCCATCCTCATGGCTACAACATTCAAAATAAATAAAGAAACTGTTTATGTCAGTCTTGGTTATATGGAACACGTAAGCTTTAATGCATGACAGAGGGCAGCTCTATTAGGGAATTAATGTCCGGTTTGGGACATAAGGCCGAAGACCGAGTGCCTCCAACCACCAACTGGGCATTAATTCCCTAGTACAGCCTGACTCTGGAGTGCATTATTGCACTTGTAACATTTGGCAAGTGCCACAAAAATTAATCTCACAGAATTGCATTTTGACAGAAAGACAGATGTTCGTTTTTTTTTTTTTAATGCATGCAGTTTCTTTTTGTAAATGGGACATCATTTTATATTTTGCCTGCTGGATACTGTTGTGGCAGTGAAACATACAAAATGTGCAGCAGTAAAACATGCTAATAAATGTTATATTGCTACATTTTACTACAATCTACTTTTAAATAGGCAAACGTTCTCGTAACCAGCTCATTTCTTCGCTATTTGCAGAGCACTGCATTGTGGGACTGCTGATTAACATATTCTGCTCCAATATTGCCGAATGCAAACAAAAATGGGCGATTCGGCTACAAAGAACATCAACCGGGACAACACAAATCAAATGCATATCACAATTCTGCTACATTCAGATTCTTTACTATGGAATACATTTTTATTTTGCTCCGATTATAGCTGTACTAATGGTGTGCTTGACGATTTGCTAGGTAAGCAATTCTGACTGCTGGCCGGGTGGGTGGGAAGCAACTATTTCAGCTCCGGCTAGCAATTCATGTGTGGACACTGACAGTACTGAAAAATGAAGCGGGCATTACTAGGGGATTAATGCCTGCTTCATTTTGTATCACGGGTTGACTTTCTACCTATTAGAATCCTCTATTCAACGATAAGAAAAGTTGCCATGTTACAAAGTGAAGTTCAGTTTACAATGTGGAATTTGCTACCATGGTAAATGTAATTATTATATATTTACATCTTAATCAACTCAGCCTCTTCCCCACTTCCACCACGTCCCAACTACATGATTTACATAATGACAGTATGGAAAGAATGATAGATTTCCTGTAAATATTTCCTGTCCTGTATTTTGTATCCTGGATAGCACAGGGGAGATGCTACATCTCATTCTCATTGGGATCTTTATTTTACATATTTTTGTACTGTATTTACTCAGGATATCCCAGATTAGATGCAATATCTTGTTTTCAGCGTGATCATGATTTTACCCATTTTTTAATGTATTTATCCAGGATAGCCTAGTCCAGATGTAAAATATTGTTTTCAGTGTGTTCTGATTTTACGCAGTGCAGTATAATAATGTGTAGATGTAGAACCACACTGAAACTAAGATGTCATGTCTTTTATGAACTATCCAGGCTAAATATATAACAATCAGCAGGCATATTCTAGGAAAACACATTGTGAAAATGTGTAAAAGGAAGACTACATTGAAACTTCCTCTTAGCAGATCTGCGTTGTGCAAATACATTAGAAAAAATGAGTAAAAGCATGACCACACCGTAAATGACCTGTCATATCTCAACTGGCATATCCTGTAAAAATTCATTATTTAAAATGGGTTAAATGCTTTACCCAAATGAAATAAATATTTTAAATATCGGCTTGGTTAGTTTTTCCTCACAGGTCTTATCCCGCAGATGAGGCCTCCAGAACTGGATGCAGTATTGCAGGTGCGATCTCTCACGAGTGTCTTATACAGGGACAAGATGATCTCCCTCTTTCTACTCGTGATACCCCTCCCTATGCAGCCAAGCATCGGACTAGCCTTTCCAGCCACCTTATTGCATTGTCTAGTTTCTCTTGGGTCCTCTGAGATGACAACTCCCAGGTCCCTTTCCTGCTTTGCGACCGTCAGTACCTCCCCACCTAGTTTGTACTGTGCCCCTGGGTTCTTGTGCCCTATGTGCACGATCCTTCACTTCTTTGCACTGAGTCCCAAGTGCCCTTTTTCAAACCATTTCTCCAGTTACTTAAAGTCTTGCCTCATTCTTTCAACACTCTAGCATGCGCACCCTATTGTATACCTTTGTACTGTCTGCAAAGAGGCATACCTTCACCTCCAGTTCCTCTGCAATGTCCCCAATAAAGACACTGAAGAGGACCGGCCCCAGCACTGAGCCCTGCGGCACCCTGCTCATCATCTCTCCCTCTCCAGAGTACTCCCTGCTTACCACAACCCCCTGACTCCCTTCATTCATCCAGTTCTCCACCCACAGAACTATTTTACGATCCACCCCTAGGTTGTGGAGTTTGTTAATCAGCCTTCTATGGGGGACGGTGTCGAAGGCCTTTATTAAGTCCAGATAGGCTACATCCACAGCACTTCCCTGGCCCACTGCCTTAGTTACCCAGTCATGCTGTAGATTAGTACGAGTTAGTACAAAACATAGTGTTTATCCTAAATACAGTAAAAGTTAGGATTAGATATATATGTAAATAAATGCCATAAGGCAATGTATGTGTGTTACTCTGTGTGTGTGTGTAGACAGTGCACTGCTGTGTTATATAGTCCAAGCCAGTTAAACGGGACGTTAATAAGGGCGGTCACTTAAATGGGACACCATATTGGGAACCAATTTTGTCCTGCTAGTTTCCCCTTATTTTACTTCGTTTTATAGTCACACTATAATTTTAACAATCCACTTTAGTGAGACGGCTGGCAGCTCAGCTCTAACAGCTTGTGAACAATTAGCACCCAACAAAGGTGTGAGAAACTATTAAAAGTGCTGATCTTGAGTTTGGCTGCAGTTGGGTGGGTTGGTTGTTTCCACAATGTCGCAGCAGCCCATAAACGAACCGTCTCTTGCTGACAGGGTAAGAGTGCTCGAAGCACTTCAGAACCCCACAGCATCGTTGTCTACAGTTGTGGCTCAATTCCGAATTTCGAAGAGCCAGGCAGGACGCATAAGCAAGAATAGAGATGCTATTCTTGAGGAATGGAGATCCAGCGTGAACCCCCATAGGAGAAGGAAATGGGAGGGGAAGGACAGTAGCGTGGAAGAGTCACGGTTCCTTTGGTTTCAGAAGGCACTTGATAAAGGCGCCCGTGTATCTGGGTGATGTTGAAAGGTAAAGCTCAAGATCTGGCAGTTCAGATGGGACACAATGATTTTGAGCCGAGTGATGGATGGCTTTCCCATTGGAAAGCAAGGCACCAGATTGTGTTTAAAAAAGAACATGGAGAGAAACTGGACGCTGACTCGACGGCAGCAGAAAACTGGCTAAGTGAGATCCTCCCTGTGCTGTTCAATTCCAACACCCCTGACAACATATTTAATGCCGACGAAACTGGGCTTTTCTACTGTGGGTACCCAGATCGTGGCCATGCTATGAAAGATATTGATCTTACTGGAGAAAAGAAGGCTAAGGACTGAATTTCTGTTTTATGCTGCTCTAACGCCTCTGGAACAGAAAAAAGAAAACTGCTAGTGATCGGAAAGAGTAGTCGACCGAGATGCCTGCCCAGGGACCTGAATGTCCTACCAGTCACCAACACCAATACATCCAATGCATGGATGACTTCAGCAATTTTTCAGGAATGGCTCATTAACTGGGAAAGTGAATTCAGACGCAGTTGCCACAAAATCATTCTCCTGGTTGACAATTGCAGAGCCCACCCACGTGACCTAGCTCGATGGCTGAGCAACATTAAGCTTGCCTTTTTCCCACCGAACATGTCGAGCATTGTCCAGCCCATGGACATCGGTGTCATTAGAAATCTAAAGGGCCACTACCAATCTTTGTTGGCCACCAAGTTTGTTCAAACAACTGATGAGGGGCATAGTGGGCTCGGAACTGAAATTGTTAGGAGAGTTAATCTCCTAGATGCAATTTACATGCTGCACAAATCCTGGTCTTCCATTAAGCCCATAACTGTGGCAAACTGCTACCGCAAAGCTGGATTTAACTTTGACGTTGACACATCAGATGAAACACAGCCCCAACCTTCCCCTGTCCTAGCTGACGTCCCTATCCCATCATGTATGGATGTAGCAGCTTTTGCCGATTTTATGAACAGGGACCAGGATGAGCCAACTGTTGGCGAACTCACCGATGACGAAGTCATCAATGTAACTGTGAAGGCAGCGGGGGATGACTTATCAGACAATGAGTCTGATACACAGGATGTACTTATACAATATGTCCCTACCTCGGAGGTACTGTCCGGTCTCCGTGCGGCAATGCAGGCAGGTATCTTGCTGGGAATGCCTGTTAGATGTGGAGCATGAGATGCAAAAACAAGCAATGAACGAGGCGAAGGGGCTTATGATAATGGACTTTTTCTGAGCAGGTCCATCATCTTCTTCTGTAGTTTCCTCTTATATGCCCTTTGTGTGTTGTACACCCTCTGTCTCTTGTACACCCTCTGAATCTTGTATGCCCTCTGCCTCTGGTAGTACATCCGCTAGCACATATGCTGAAAATCCGCACTACACACCAAGGATACAAAAACACCACTTCACTTGATCTGTTCCCTGAAAGTGATTACTTTACCAGTGAGGGTTTACTTTTAACTGCTGTGGCTCCCGGTGATTATGATTTTGAAATGGGACCAGAGTATACCTCGCTCTAACATCAATACGATGCACACTGAATACAATGATTAATGTAAAAGGAAATCAGTTGTCATAAATAATATTTTTATTTGCTGATAATCATGGTGTGCTTGTCATTTTACTTTTACAGTACTACACAGTATACATTACATACAGAACTGAATGTTTTACAGCATTTTACTGTACTGTAGAGTGTTATGAGCTGTCAAAAAAATTCACTTCATTTTAAAGAGACAGCCTCCTAAGCACAATGCCATCTGACTCCATGGAGGTATCCTGCTTAAGCAGCTTTGACTGTACTGGAATACATATGCACATTTAAGCAATAAGGCATGACCAGAGGTTATGTTAATGGTCTGTTAATCACCTTCTAGGGCTGTAATGTAACACAAGGCGTAGCCGAGTGCTACATGCCCCCCTAGAGGGTGATTAATCATCATTAACAAAACCCTTTGGGAGTGCTTCTTTATTGTTATTATAATAAAAAAAAATGTTTTTTTAAATAGTGTTAAACCTTGTTCAGCATATGATTAGGCTGTACATGTATGTTAATCAAAGATTAACATAGGGCTGATAGAATCTTTACAACCAATCACAAAGCTCTATTTCTCATACCCTTTTTACAAATGTGTATATGCATTAGTCAGTGTGTGTGTGTATATAAAACAACACTTAAAAAGTGCAGTTAGATGGCTCAGTGGTTAGTGCAAAAATTGCTAGTCTACATTCCCCCACTACCTAGATCAGTTTCAGCCTTATGCATGTCATTGCTGATTTAAATGAGGTGTCTAGTGGCAACCCTCCACCCTCCGATGTCCCTTGGAGCCTGAAAGAAGGAAAAAGTGTCCCTTGATGTCTTTTTTTTAATCTGTAAAATATGTGTATAGACAGTGCACTGCTATGTTATATTAAAATATGTATGCATATATGTGTATGTGTATTAATCAGTGTGTGTGTATCACAAAAATTAATAAATGCAGTTAGATGGCTCAGTGGTTAGTGCAAAAACTGCTAGTTTACACATTTTTCACTGCCCACAATACCATTATTTTGCAGCTGTATAGGCGCTTGCTAGAGTTTGTTTAATCAGTTTCTTGCTTTTGTCTGATGTTGCTTGAGAACCCCAACTTTACCTTAATACCATTTCTTTAATCAAAATTTCCTTTCTTGTCAGATGTCGTTCGAGAACCCCATTACCTTAATATTTTTATTTTCCTCCCTGACAGATGAGCTCCTCCATTACACAATATACCAGGTCCCCAGCCTTCTCGCATGTAGGATTCTGGAGTTCACACTTACAGAAACTTGGAAGCAGAATCTGTCAACAGATAAGGACCGCTTGGCCCACCCACTTTGCCCAATTTTTCCAACCTACTATATCGTCGTAGACCCTACCTGATCACCAGCTGTTTCTCCCTCTCCTCATTTGTTTCCATTAGGATTCCCTTATGCCTATCCCATGCATTATTGAACCCCACCACTGTTTTTGCACCCATCGTCATGGCTGGTTCCAGGAATCTACCACTCTTTCTGTGAAGAAGTACTTGCTAACATACTAAGAAGCCAGCAGATTAGGCCCTATGGTCTATCGAGTCTGCTCAATGATCAGTGCCTTCCGTTCCCCAGCAGGGCTCTGGGATGCACTCTTCCCCTATACCTATCCCAGCCTTTCTTGAACCCCTTCACAGTTGTAGTAGCCACCAACTCTCCAGGCAGTGCATTCCAGGGCTCCACCACCTTCTCAGTTAAGTAGTGTCTCCTTGTTTCTCCCTCAGCCTCCCCCAGTCCAACTTCACCGAGTGTCCCCTGGTGGCCCCTAACTCCCTCAGCTGAAGCACCCCCTTGAGGCTTACCCTATTCATTCCTTTGAGATATTTGAAGACTTCTATCATATCCCCCGTTCCTTCTCTCCTCCAGCGAGTACAGGTTGAGCTCCTCCAGTCTCTTCTCATAGGGCCTTTCCCCTAGCCCCAGTAACATTCTGGTCGCCCTCCTCTGTACCCTCTCCAGTACAGCAATGTCCCTCTTTAATTAGGGATGCCAAAACTGCACACAGTATTCAAGGTGTGGTCTAACCAGGCAATTGTACAGCAGAAGGAGCACCCCCCCCGACTCCTTGAGGTTATCCCCCGGCTATGCACCCCATCATTTTATTTGCTTGGGCAGCAGTCCTTCTACACTGCTCTGAGTTATTCATTTTGGCATCCACCATCACCCTGAGGTCCTTCTACCCCCTAGAAACCTGAAGTGCCTCCCCCCCCCACCCAGGTGTATACACAAGTCGGGTTGTTGGCCCCCAGGTGCAGAATCCTACATTTTCCAGCATTAAACTTTAGCTTCCAGGCTCGTGACCACCTCCCCAGAGTCTCCAGGTCCTCCTGGAGAGCCAGCTTCCCCCTCCTCCACTTCCACAACCATCCACAGCTTTAAGTCATCAGCAAAGAGGCTCATCCCACTCCTGATACCACTTCTAATGTCTGAGATACAGGCGTTAAACAGAAGTGGGCCCAGTAGCAACCCCTGTGGGACCCTGCTAATGACTCTCCTGGAGGATGAGATCTCGCCCCCCACCCTCACCCTCTGTACGCGCCCCGTTAGCCAGTTTCCTATCCACCTGACCATCTGCCCCCTCACCCCATATCCTCCAGCTTCCCCAGTAGCCCAGGATGAGGCACAGAGTCAAATGCCCTGCTGAAGTCCAGAAAGAGGACATCCACTGGCCTGCCCTGATCCATCACACTCGTCACCCCCTCATAAAAACTCCACCAGGTTGCTCTGACATGATCAGCCCTTAACAAAGCCATGCTGGCAATCATCTAGGTGACACCCTGCCTTCAGAACCCCCTCCAGTCTCTCCTTCAGGATGACCTCCATCACTTTGCCCACTACCGACATCAGGCTAACCGGCTTATAGTTTTCTGGCTCGTCTTGTGAGCCACCTTTGTGTATAGGCACAATATGGGCCATCCTCCAGTCATGAGGCACCCACTCTGGCAGCAAGGAGGAGTTAAAAAGATCTGCCAGGGGTGTGGCCAGGGTATCAGCCAGCTCCTTAAGCACCCGGGGATGAATCCCGTCTGGGCCCGGTGCTTTATCTCCTCTTAGGGCCTTGAGGGCTTCCCACACCCTCCCACTGGGGATTTCAACATCCATTTCCCCTACTTCATCAGCCGGTCCCCCTTCCCTCTCCCCTTGCTGTGCCGCCCCACCCCATCCTCCTTGGTAAAGACCGAGGCAAAAAAGTCATTTAGTACCTCCGCCTTCTCCCCCCTGCCTCCTCCACCCACCCACTCCCCATCCTCAGCCTACTAATCTGCCCTTCCCTTTTCTTCTGAAGAACCCTTCCCCTCTCCTTCTAATCCCCTGTGCCAATCTCAGCTCCGCCCCCACCTTGGCCGACCTCACCACCCTGGTGACCCTCCTGGCTACCTTATCATACTCCCCCTTGGATATATCCCCCCCCCCGAGAATGTTTGTATCAGTTATAAGCAGCCTTTTTTTCCCTCACCACATCCTGGACCTCCCTTGTCCACCAGCTCAGCCTCTTAGTTTTGCCCCACTTGCGTCTCTCCCTCATGCAGGCCTTAGTAGCCTCCAGAAGCCCCTTTTTAATAATTTCCCACTGGGCCTCTGTGCCCATGCTTGGCCTGATCTCATCTAAGTAGCCCCTAAGGATCTGCTCCATCCCCCCGAAGTCTGCCCCTCTAAAATCAACCACTGTTGTTTTTGTGTGTGTTCTACCCCTTCCCCTAGGTCAAGGGAGAATCAAACCGTGATCACTTCCCACCAGTGGGTCCCCAACAACTAGGTCCCTGATGAGCTCACCTTCTGACAGGACCACATCCAGGATGCTCCCCTCCCTTGTTGGATCAGTCACCAGCTGGGCAAGGGACGGATCCTGGAAGACATCCAGCAGGCGCTGCTCCCTGCCTGATGAGAACGCCATAGTTTCCCAGTCCGCTCCTGGCATATTCAGTTCTCCCAGCACCACAGTACTGCCCTCTCCTCTACCTCAGTGGTCCCTAAGGTTAGCCACCAGCCCTTCCTCCTGTTCCTCCCCCTGCCTGGGTGGTCTATATACCACCCCATCTTCACCAGTTTACCCCCTGGAGCGTGCAGGGTGACCCAAAGAGCCTCCACCTGATCCCCCCGCTTCCTCAACCTTGCTTATCCCTAATGATAAATGCTACCTCCCCTCCACCCTATCCCTTCTGCATGTGGTATACCCTAATAGGTTTAGGCCCCAATCGTGTCTGGAAGTGGCCGAGGTCTCTGTGATAGTTTTTCTATCATGTCTGCAAGGGCAGTCTTTATTTGGTAGCTGGCCCAATGGGCATCGGAGGGGGGGGTTTGGGCATGCTCTGGCACTGTTAGGACAATTGGGGATGGGAAAGCCGAATGGGAGAGACATGGGTCAGAGTCCACAGAGCACGAGAGCTGGTATCTTTGGAAGGGTAGTGGGGTGCGTAGGGTGTGGGTCAGCCATAGTGCTAGCCCTAGCGTAGAGGATGGGGGGGTTGTATGGTGTGCCACTGGTTGACACATCTCAGGAGGAGGTCAAATGGCTAAGGTGGAAGTTGGAGGGAAGGGGGGGTGAAAAGGAGGGTGGCTCTGTGGGGGGGGGTTGGGGCAGTAGGGGGAAAAAAATGGCAAAATGGTAGTGAACTCAGGTGAGGCACCCCAACTGGGAGTGGACAGGAGAAGGATGACATGAGTGAGGGGACAGTGCTACCAAAATGGAGGGTGTGGGAGTGGACCCTGGAGGAAGGAGGGGAGCACCACAGGGCATAGGCTGGGGTGCCCTGAGCAAAATAAGGACGGGGGACTGGCACGAGGTTAGGACAAATAAGAAACAGGGGGCCTAGCAAGAGGACAGGAGAAGGGTGCCAGGGTATGGGCAAAAGAGAACTGATAGAGGCTGTGAGTCAGCAGGGGGAGGCCAGACAAATGGCATAGAGCATAAAAACATATTCACATCCCTGACACTGACAAGCGAGGGAGGAGAATATGGAGAGGTAGAGACTCCTCTGGAGGCAGGTAATCGGGGGATGGTAATGGGCTCAGCAGGAAAGGGAGAGGGAGGAGTTACTCCCAGGCGGGTAGAGTCGAGGGGGAGAGACAGGATACAGAGCAAGCATGAGTGCCGGCAGGAGAAATGGGAGTCAGGTCATAAGGGGGAAAGGAGGAGATGGCAAGGAAGAGGGAGCTTGGAGTGGGGAGGCCTTCCTCACATACCTCCTGAATCTAGCGCCCCCCCCCCCAGGTTCATAGCATGTCTCCTTGTTCTCGTTCACCTTTTTTTCTGAAAAATACTTCCCTCCTGTACCTTATTTACCCCTCTGAGGTATTTTAAGGTCTCTATCATATCCCCCCCCCCCTTCCAGGGTGATTGTGTTCCTTTAATCGCTCGTTGTTCTTCTAATGCAGACCCCATACCATTTTAGTTGCCCTTCTATGGGGGATTGGGGGGAGACCTGGGAGGATAAGGAGCTGTATGCTAGAGATGGACTCCATCTCAATTTGGAGGGGTGGGGAATCCTTAAGTTGAAAATAGAGGGGTTCATTGGTGAAAAGTGGGGTTTAAACTTGTGAAGGGGAGGATGGAGAAAAAGGCTGTCAAGGGGTGCCGATAAAGGAGGACTCTGTCTCCACCCCTGGGGAACTGGAGGATTGCGGGAAAAGCCGACTGGCAAAAGTGCAGACCAGGGGAAAATGGAATCCCCATGGGAACACGAGCAGGGGAAATGGAAGTATAGGGAAAGGGTGGAAGGTAGTCCTGCTAAATGCCAGGAGCTTGGGCAATAAAATGCCTGAGCTCCAGGCGATGCTAACTGAGGGAGCAGTGGATGTGGCAGTGGTCACTGAGACTTGGGCCACTGCAGGACACGACTGGGACCTGAACCTGGAGGGTTACACTATGTTCAGGAAGGACAGGGGGGAGGGAAGGGGAGGAGGGGTAGCAATGATAGTCAAAACTGCATTGGCATGGGGGATTAGAGGAGGCGGAGGGAACCGTGGAGCGATTGGGTCACCTTGATAACAAGGGGGCAAGAGAGTAAAATAGGAGTGGTGTATAGACCCCTGCCCTGGCGGAGGAGCTGGAGGACAGTCTGGTGGCAGATGTTGGGAGACACTGCAGACTGGGCAGAGGAGCAGTGGTGGTGTTGGGGGACTTAAACATGCCAGGAACAGACTGGAGACTATGACATCCTCTGTGACCAGGGAACAGAGGTTGTTGGATGTCTTTCAAGACGCGTTCCTAACTCAGCAGGTGAGGGAACCGACCAGGGAGGCGCGGGTACTGGATGTGGTCCTGGCAGACAGTGACCAGAGATTGGGGGCCTGGAGGTAAGGGACCCACTGGCGAGGAGTGACCATGCCACGGTCTGGTTCTGCCTGGACCTAGGAGGGGTAGAAGGCTGCACAAATACGGAAGTAACCGACTTCAGGGGGGGCGGATTTTAAGGAAATGGGAAGGATCCTTAAGGAGCATTTGGATGGGATTGGGTCAGACATGGATGCTGATAGTAGGTGGGAAATCATCAGGAGAGGGGTGCAGGATGCCACCAGCACCTGTGCAAGGGTAAGACGAAAATGCAGTAGGGCCCAAAAACCCTGCTGGTGGACCAGGGAGGTCCAGGAGGTGGTGCGGGGAAAGAAGGCAGCCTATAAGCAATTCAAGTGTTCAAGGAGTGAAAGGGATCGAGGGGAGTACGAGCTGATGGCTAGAAGGGCCACTAGTGTGGTGAGGGCGGCTAAGGCAAGGAAGGAGCAGAACCTGGCCAGGGAAATTAGGAGAGGAAACAAGGGGTTCTTTAGATACATTGGGGAAAAACGAAGGGTGAAGGGCAGATTAGCAGGATTAAATCAGGGGAGAGATGGGCACAAGACCCGGGGGAGCAGGCTGAGGTACTAAATGAGTACTTCACCTCAGTTTTCACCAAGAAAAATGGGGGTGCTGCATCATACATGGGAGGAGACAGAGATACTGAGGAGGGGGACCCTTACCGATCGTGGGTCTGGGGAGGGAGGCATCACTGGCAGGAGGGAGGGCTAAGCAGGAGAAGAGGTACGGAAGTGGAAATCACAGCAGAGAGAGTGAGGGAAGCCTCAGCTCCCTTAAGCGGAGAAAGCACCGGGGCCAGATAAATTACATCCCAGAGTGCTGAAGGAACTTACGGATGTCCTGGCGAAACCCCTGGCGGAGCTTTTCGCCATCTCCCTGAGGACAGGGTGGGTGCCCCAGGACTGGAAGGTGGCGCATATAGTGCCTATCCACAAGGGGGGATCAAGGGAGGTGGCAGGGAACTACAGGCCTGTCAGCCTGACATCGGTGGTGGGCCAGGTGATGGAGGGCATTGTCAAGGAGAGGCTGGGGGGGACCTGGATAAGTCAGGGTGCCTGGACGATAGACAGCATGGATTCATCCCGGGGAAATCATGTCAGACAAACCTATGACTGGGTGACGAGTGCCTTGGACCTGGGTAGACCAGTGGACGTCCTCTTTCTAGACTTCAGCAAGGCATTTGACTCTGTTCCTCACGTGGGCCTGTTGGATAAGCTGGGAGAAATGGGGAACGGGAACCAGATGATCAGATGGATAGGCAATTGGCTCCAGGACCGGACCCAGAGGGTCGTAGTTGGCGGGATAGTCTCATCCCCAAGGAGGGTCATTAGTGGGGTCCCACAGGGATCAGTCCTTGGGCCCCTTCTGTTCAACGCCTACGTCTCTGACATAAGGACAGGCATCAGGAGTGAGATGAATCTCTTTGTGGATGACTCGAAACTTGGGGCGGTGGTGGATGGGGAGGAGGGGAGGGTGGCCCTACAGGGGGACCTGGAGGCTCTGGAAAGATGGTTTAGAAAGTGGAAGCTGAGGTTCAATGCAGGGAAATGCAAGGTACTCCACCTGGGGGCCAGAAACCCGGGCCAAGTGTACACCCTGGGGAAATGCTACAAGTCTCGATGGCTGAGAGGGACCTGGGGGTGGTGGTGGATGTCAAGATGAACAACTCTGAGACTTGTAGGAGGGCAGCAGCCAAGGCCAACAGGATGCTGGGATGCATCGCTAGGGGGATCACCTCCAGAAGGAGGGAAGTGATACTCCCTCTGTATAACTGCTTGGTGAGGCCACACCTTGAGTACTGCGTGCAGTTTTGGAGCCACACTTAAGAGAAATTAACCTCCTGGAGAGGGTCAGGAGGGCAACCAAAATGATTTGGGGCTTGGGGACAGGACCTATGAGGAGAGGCTCGAAGAGCTAAATATGTACACATTGGAGGAGAGAATGGACCGGGGGGACATGATAGAGGTCTTCAAGTACATGAAGAGGGTAAATAGGGGAGGAACAGTCAGGGTGCTTCGAAGGAAGGAGGAGGGGGCCACTAGAGGGCATGGGTGGAAGCTGGAGGGGGGAAGATTCACGGAGAAAGGAGGAGGTGCTACTTCACTGAGAGGGTGGTGGAGCCATGGAATGCGCTGCCTATGGGGCTGGTGGAGGCAGAGACAGTGGAGGGGTTCAAGAGGGGGTGGGACAGGTACAGGGGAAGGGTTCTGGAAGCAAAATCCAATGCAGCAAGAATATCCGGAACTGGGAAGGGAGAAGCCAGAGAAGGCGAGGAGGGCAGCAAGGTCAGCACCCAGGGTGGGGGCTGACCAAACCAGCAGACACGAAAGACCGTTAGGCCTATTCTGCTGGCATTTTAGTATGTTAGTATGGATTGCCTCCACTCTGTCTATGTCCTTCTGGAGATGTGGCCTCCAGAACTATACAAAGGATTCTAGTGTGGTCATACCAGCGACCTATACAGAGGCAGCACCGCCTCCTTCCTTCTGCTGGTGATACCTCTCCCTATGCACCCCAACATCCCATTAGCCCTCCCTACTGCCGTATTGCACTGCCTGGCTACCTTTAGGCCATCAGAGATTATTAACCCAAGGTCTCTCTTGCTTGGTGGTCGTCAATAGCTTTCCCCCCACTTTGTACTCTGCCCCTGGATTTTTGTGCCCTAAGTGTATTATTTTGCATTTTTTTCAAACTGAAAGCCAACTGCCATACCGTTGACCACTACTCAAGTTTTCTCATGTCTCTGCTCATCCTTTTCAGCCACCCAGAGTGTCCACACTATTGCAGATTTTGGTGTCATCCACAGAGGCATACCTCCTCCATTTCCTCTGCAATGCCAGCTATAAAGATATTAAAGAGGACCAGTTTCAGCACTGATCCCTATCCCCTCCTCTGAGCGAACTCCATTTACCACCACCCTCTGTCGCCTATACTCTAACCAATTTCTTACCCAGTTTACCACCTTTGGACCCACTCCTAAGCTACCCAGCTTGCTTACTCATCTCCTATGTGGAATGGTGTTGAATACCTTACTGAAATCTAGGTATACCACATTCACTGCATGACCCTGATCTAATTCCTTGGTCATCCAATCAAAGAAATCTATCAAATTTCTTTGACATGCCCTCCCACCTGTGAATCCACACTGTCTGGGTCTTGTAACCCATTAGATTCAAGATACTCCGCCATCCTCTCCTTCAACGTTGATTCCATTAACTTTCCCGCCACAGAGGTCAGGCTGACTAGTCTATAACTGCCAGCCTCCTACCAAGTGGGACTACATCTCCTGTCCTCCAGTTCTCTGAAACCACTCCTGTTTCGAGCGAGCTGTTAAACAGGACAGTCAGAGGTGCAGTCAGTACCTCCCAGAGCTCCCTCAGTACCCTTGGATGTATCACGTCTGGTCCCATTGCTTTGCCCACTTTCAGGTCAGAGAGTTGTTTTTGGACTCTCTCCTCTTACAAAGGACTAGCATCTAACTCCCTCCTTGTGTGGCCCCTCCCCTGCTCCTTCCACTGTGAACTCTGAACAAAAGTACTTATTCAGGACGTCTGCCTTTTCCTGGTTCCCTTTTGCACTGTCTCCCATCCCTTTTCAATCTTACAATCCCTCATTGGTCTTCCTCCTTTCACTTACATACCTAAAATAAAATGTCTTGTCCCTTTCTGTTACTGCTTGGGCTATTCTCTCTTCAGTTTGTGCCTTTGCGCTCCCTACTGCTTTCCCTGCTTCACTCTGTTCCTCCTGAGACACCTCTCTATCCTCCTCCCTCTGCGTCTCCTTATATCTTCTGAATATTATCCTTTTAGCCTTTACCTTTTTAGCCACGTTTTCTGAGAACCACAGTAGTCTCTTCCTCTTACTTTTACTCACTTGTTTGACGCAGAGGTTTGTTGCCTTCACCATGCCCCCTTTTAGCATCGAGCACTGTTCCTTCACCCCACCCAGGTCATGTACTCCTACCAAGTCACCCCTGAGGCATTTACCCATCTTTATAAAATCTGCCCTCCTGAAGTCCAGGACCTTTGCCCTTCTGTGGTTCAATTCCGCAGTCATCAGTATACTGAAACACAGTGAACAGTGATCCTCAGGTGGCCTCCCACCATGACGTCTGCGACACTGCCCCAGTTAGCGAGTACTTATTCCAGTACAGCCCCATCACGAGTGGGTTTGCTGACTAGCTGCTTGAGGAATGCCCCCTGCAGGGAGTCCAGAATATTCCTGTTTCTAGTTGAAGTTGCAGCTGGGAGGTTCCAGTCTACATCTGGCAGACTGAAGTTCCCACTAGCAGCACCTCCCTCTTTTCTCCCATCTTGCAAATGACTTCCACTAGTACCTTATCTAACACCTCCCCCTGTGCTGGAGGTCTGTAGGTGACACCAGCGCGAACAGTGGCTCCATTTCAGTTCTCCAGGGTGACCCACAGTACCTCTGTCCCCCATATTCCACAGTACCTGTTCCCCCCATATTCCCTGTATCTTGTTGCTTTTAGGCTTTCCTTCTTGTAAAGCACCACAATCCCTCCGTTTCTTCCCACTCTGTCCTTCCTGAACACAGTATAGCCTGGTATGGCCGTGTCCCACAATATCCAGGTTGGCCTCTGCCATGATGGACTCCAGGTCTGGAATCTTGTTTCCTAAAGTTCTAGCATTCGCACACATGGCTGTCTAGATTTTGTTATCACTCTGATTATTAACCCTCTTTTTTCCTTTTAGCCCTCCCTCCCCCTCCATTTTTACTGCTTCCGTTGCCATTCCCCTTCATCTGTACAACCCTGATTCCTTTATTAATTTGAGCCCTAAGGTACCTCTCTCACTACTTCCTACTTTAGCATGTGTGT
This sequence comes from Neoceratodus forsteri, assembly GCA_016271365.2. Taxonomy (NCBI): domain Eukaryota; kingdom Metazoa; phylum Chordata; order Ceratodontiformes; family Ceratodontidae; genus Neoceratodus; species Neoceratodus forsteri. The sequence continues at coordinate 14,655,193 of JADMNL010000027.1, forward strand.
GTGCGCGTGTGTGTGGGGGAGCCGTTTCTGCCTTACCAATTACTTCTGCCACCCCCTTGGCTAGTTTAAATGTTCATTGAAGTAACATTTAGATTGTTCACTAAGGATTGTGATTCTCCTCCCAGATGGATGCAGGTCATCACCCCTGTAAAGACCCTTATCCCTCCACGTTGAACCCCAGTCTCCAGTGTTGCTGGAACCCTGATCTCTGCACCATTACTTCAACTCATAAGTTGCATCTCCTGGTACAGAGATTCCTCTCCTCCCCAGTTGTAGACAGGGAGCACCTATGTGAAAGCCACTGAACAAGCTATCTGCCTAAGACCTCTCCTCAGCTCCCTGCACACTCCCTGCACTATCCCAGTCCCGCCCCTCGCCAGATCATTAGTCCCCAGGTGGACAATGACATCCAGCTCTGCCTCCCTTACTGCTGCCCTAGCGATCCTCAGGATCTGCTTCCCATCCCTCTGGGCTGTGGTGCCACATAGGCACCTAATTTCCATTCCCTTCCCATTTTCTAGTCCCAGATCTATCCTCCTCACAGTCAAGTCCACCACCAGAATTTGCTTCCTCCTTCTCTGGGGTCCTCTAACACCTTTTTTGGGGTTGCCACCATGGAGGATCGCCACATTCTCCCAGGTCCCTACCATGGATGCCTCCTCTCTGCAGTCCCAACCTGCCACAGCAGCGTAGGAATTATGTAGTGGTACCGGTGGAGGAATGTGCCTCAGACTCACCACCCCCACCCTACCAGAGCCTACCATGGTCCAGTCATTCCTCCTCCTAGGCACTCTTTGAGGCAACAGTGTCATAATTGGTGGTATCTGAGTGGGGGAAGAAGTTACCTGCATCCTGGCCAACTCGGCCTGGAGTCTAGCAACCTTCTCCCTCAACACAAAGAGGTGCATGCAGATGGGGCAGCACCGCAGTCTCCAGCAGGTCTCTCTGAAAACCACTGTCCCACAGCCACTGCATTGCAACACTCCCAGCATTCTCAGTTCTTACACTTCTCTATGATACTCAGAAGTTCTTACGTACCCATGCCCCAATAGCGTTTCCAGTTTTCCCCCTTTTGATGTTTGTTATGATCCTTGTACAGCTACTCTAGACAGAGTGCTGCACCTAGTCCCTATTTTGGCCTACCATTTACCTTCCACCTGTTCTTTGTATGTTTCCCCAACAGGGTGTTTTTAGTTTTTTCCCTTGAACAACTTGTTATTCCCCCTGAACACCTACCCTTGAAAGCGAGGCACAACATAGTTTAACACCTACCCTTTGCTACTATTCCCTGTTTTGGCCCAACTTTTACTGTCATGATTTAATACTCTTAAAACTAAAATGTAGTGTGGTCAAGGGTGGCACACTGGGGGTGCAGCTTCTCCTGCCGACTGCCACCCCACACCCCAGTGTGTCGCCGTTAGCTTGAGGACTGCAGCCGAGGACCACTAGATCAAAGCCCTGAAATACTGCTGACAGGACACATCCCCAAACAGCTCAGAAGGCTCCCGATTGGAGCAGAAAGACATGGGTGGAGAGATGTAAATCCTCACATAGGAAGACTGCTGTGCAGAGTCAGCAGCAGTCTCTTGTCCAAAGTTCTCAGCTCTGCTGAATTAAATCTGGAACTCAAAAAAGCCCACCAGTCCCTGTTCTGGCGCTGGAACAGCTGGTATGCTCTTGGAATATGAACTCCTACTAGAAACCTTCTCTCCCAGAAGGCAGCATGAAACGCAGCTGTCTCACCCCTGGAAAGCACCATTTCCATGTGGAAGGGATGTGTGACAGAGCAATTCAGAGGGGCAAAAGGAGGGATGTCTCTCATAATATAGGACCGTAGAGAGGTAACAATCCAGTCTCCTAGGTGGCTGCACCACTGGATGACACTCCCCAGAGTAAATGAGCTCTCCCCACATAAAAAAACACACTCCACAGCTACTGTAGCACCCTAATATCACCCATCCATTATACATAAATTATCTGCTTGATTCCATGACCCCAAAATGAAATTCCATAACCCTCTTTCCATCCATAAACTGTAGCACCTAATCCTGATGCCCACCCCCTTCAGTGCAACTGGAAAAACCGGTCCACACTTGTTTCCCAGTTGGCTGCGTGTGCCTCCTTAGACAGCATTTTTGCGACACAGAATCCATAATCTTGAACAGTTAAGGGCCCAGTATTGCCTTGCATGTCTTCCCAAACCATGTTTTTTTTTTGCCTAATTCCAACTGCCAAGGATTTTTCTGCCCTACCCTGCCCCTCCGACTGAGACTTCAGATGTACATGCTAGGAGGTTGTATGTTACCATGAAAATGCTCAGCTGTTTTCCTTCTCAGGGCTTCCACCGTCTCCTCCGAGTCCGCCCACTCCAGCACCAGCCTTCGTCCGTACAGATGGGTGCTATGGCATAGTGCAGTGAATGCTTTCTGTAACGAGAGTGAGAAAGACTACAGGTTATATACAAACCAGAAATTAACATTTTAATTACAGTCAAATTTAGGTGTTTGGTTCAGCTTGGGAGTGTACATTTGTGAACTGTGTACCAAGGGTCTAATGATACTGGTGTTTTTTTTTTTTGGGGGGGGGTGATAGTTTTAATAAGATGGGTTTTGGGGATGTATTAGTTTTTTTTTTCTTTCAACAGATTTATTAGCATTTCTCACCATTTTTTCATACAAGTATTTTTCCTGAATGCATACAGTTACAATTTAAGGCAGGACTCTGTTAAATCCTACACATGGTGAAGAGTTAATTATTTGGTCTGGTGCAACGTGTTCATACAGCGGGACCTCTGCTGATTTTGCAAGAGTCCTGGATTGAAGCTGGTGCTACAGGAGAGAAGTAGAAATCTGCACTGACTATATTTCTGCTTCCAGATTTATTTGGGTCAAACCAGACAGTCCCCTCTCTTTTTTTCCAGTGCATGCGACTGAGATCTATCGATTACTCCATTATATGGCTGACTTTCTTATGATTTATTATAGTACTTGACATGTCATTCCCTAATCGGGTTTCCATCTGTTATTTTTATTTATTTATTTATTTATTTATTTTTTTAGTTGTTTAACCAGGATTAGCACACTAAGCTGAAAGCTTTTTTACAGGCACGACCTGGGAGCACAGGGAAGTTAAGTGACTTGCTCAGGGTCACACAGTGTGTAAGTGAAAGCTGTGGGATTCAACCCCAGGTCTGGTCTGCTGGATGTCACCAGATTTGCAGCTCAGAGCCTTAAACCAATGCGCTATACTGCTCATTCTAGAAGCATTAACATTTGAGCGGGGAAAGGCAGGAACAAGGTGTATGTGGGGGGAGGGGGACTGTATCAGAACTACTGAGCTTGCCTGTACCCCTGGAGGAATGTCTGGCATTATCCTCACAGCACTTACTGTGGCCAGAGTGTGTGTGTGTGTGTGTAAAACCATCTATATAACTGCAAAAGCAGAACGGCACACAATACAATAAAAATGTATTTTGCATGTTGTTTCTCGTGTAATGTGCTTCAAACCCGGTTCACAATATGGGTATAAGCTCCCAAAAAGGAAGTTTAATATATAAAGCAATATAGATAAAAAAACAAATTAAACAGTCAACCTAACACATCACATGTAGTAGTCCAAAACAAAAAAAAAAGCACAGATGAGTTTAGGTTAAGAAAACACGTTATTTGGCTAGACTTAAAGAGGGACTCCACCTAAGGCATACAGATTTCCCATAACCATCATGCCAAAACTGAGAACTCTTATTACTTCATTTAAAAGTTACAATTACAAGCTGTTTTGTGTTTATTTATTTAGTTTTTGTTGTCTGGGAAAGAAGGGCTAGTCAGTTCTAGCTTCTGCCTTGGTTGGGGGGATCATCTGGTTTATCTGCAGCTTCACTGAAGAAGGTTCCCATTGCAGACATCTGCAAAGCCATAACATGCAGTACTGTTAACAAAGTCACTGAGCAGGGGTTAGCCACTGGAACAGCAGGATTGTTGTCAGACCGTTGGTAGCTTGTTATTTTGTTTTTGCACTGGCAACAAATTATTTTGACACTACGTTTTGTTTCGAGTGCCACTACTTGCTTTTGGTGTACCTAGTGTTTGGGGCTGGCTGCCCTGTATGTAGTGAGCACCGGCCCTGCACTGTTTGACCATGGGCACAACCTGTGCACTTGCCACAAAAGGCCTAAACTTGGTGCCAAAACCAGCACCAGAACCGGTGTTGTTGACCCAGCCGGCACCAGAGTGACTGACAGTGGCACCAAGGTTTGCCCCATCCCGATAGGAGATGGGAGGGAAAGCTAGTGGAGCACACGTGGGCGGTGCTGTCACTGGCAAGGACTCAGAGCATGTAGTTCTGGCACTAGCCTCAACCTGGCCCGACGGTCCTGTCTGTAGCTCCAGTTCCACTGACCCCTAAGGACCATGGACTGGCTCCACCAACGGAGGCATATGAGCCCAATGCTGCACCTATTGCTCCATAAGAGCTGCCTAGAGGTGGAAATGCCCACCGGAGTCCCCACTTATAGATAGAGCACGAGACTCCAACCTCCTGGAACTTGAAGACCTTGGTGACACTGACGGTGATGGTAAGGGCCTCCTGCTCTTAAAGACCTGAGATCTTGTGGCAGACCTCACAAAGGGTGACCTTGACCAGTGCTGTTTCTTTCCCCTTACAGTGAAGAGGAAGATCTCGAGTCTGAGTGGAGGCAGGACCCCCGACACTGAGTGTATGTGCGATCCAGATCACTTCTTTTTGCGCTTGCGGGAGGACTGTCCTTCCTCCCGACCGCATGACTGCCCATATTCAGGACCCTTCACTGATAGGGAAAGTGGACCAGACACAGCACCACTGCTGGAGCAGCCTGCCTCTTCAGGCTCCCTACCATAGTCCGTGGCCTTCAATCGTTGACTCTTGGTAGGGCTGAGAAGACACTTACAAAATTTTGTGACAAAATACACTAAACGGACACAATAAAAACAAACTCTAGCTTTAAACACTAAAACTGAGAAGAACTGAAAGCTGTTGTCGTGTAGACGTGAAGTTCTGACTCCCAGTGGTTGAGTGACAAAACTCCGATGTACACTCGATGGCTGGGAAAAAAGTTACTGAGGCAGTTGAAGGTTGAAGCCGAGGTAATCATGCACCCACGGGCTGTGTCTCATGGTGCCGCGCATCCATGCCGCTTGCCTCGGCGGCCAACTCTGTGAAAATTTCTGGGTCCTAGCACCTCCGGCTCAGACCCACTAGTGGGAATCAATGGTGAAGACTGATTCCTGGAAGATCCTGTTAGTTCTGGGTTGGTGATGTTATAATGTTTTGCTATCCTCGTTAAGTCCTGTTCTCTTATCGACCACGCTTATCTGCTGAATCTTTACCGTTTGTCATGGGGCCAAAGAGTGGTGCTCTATGAAGCATTAGAAGATAAGAAAGTTACTTACACGTACTGTTTGACCTTCTAGGGTATCTCCTCCATATGCAACAGCTTGTGTGACACAGATTCTGACTGAACCTTTCTGATGCTTCTCCTCTTAACATGTACATGAGATGCTAATAAGAGTTCCAGTGAGATCAGGGGCAGTGTCTATGACTTTTCAGTCAACTATATATGTTAAGGGTATGGTACAGTATTACATCTACTATATATACCCCGTAACATGTGCAGTTGCCTGAAAATCATAGAAATGTATGCAAAGACAAGTACTGCCCCCAGACAAGTTGGCACTTTATTATTAGCAAAGCAGCCCTGTTTTCTAGTTTGCATCATCAAAACGTGAATTTTGGTGGCAGAGCTGCGGCGGCTCTTGGTGCCATAGGTATTATTACACTAAGGGGGAGAGGGCCTCCTGTAGAGCTACCAAAGCCGCTACCTATAGCACCTTACATTTCACTGGAGGTCTCCATCTTACTACTGACCAGGCCTACCCTTGCTTGGCTCATGAGATCTGATGGGATCAGGTTTCAAGGTGGTAAGGCTGCAGGCATACAACTATGATCGATTTGTCCGCCTCCATGGGAAAATATTGCTCTGTACATGGCACCATTGCTGCCAGTTACAACAAACTCTGGTCAGAGCCAACAAGGCTGCTATACCATTTTAAGAGCACTTACGAGGGCTCCAAGAACAAAATGTAGCTTTGTTTCACTGGAAAAAAGAGCCTGCTGTGCCCTCCATGCACATGTGCGATTTCACCGCTACTGTATCAGTGAAATCCGCATGTGCAACTGCGGAAGTGAAGTCGCGCATGCGCACAGAGCTCACAGCAGCCATCTTGGGCATGGCGGACTCTTTGTTCCCCCCCCCCCCAGCAAAACAGCAGTGATGGGCAGCAATCAAACAGTGCGCCCGCAGAGGGGAGGGGTGGTGGAGAAACAACAACACTGACCACAGCACTGTGGAAGAACAGAGGGAAGGAATATGGTCACTTGCTTCCACCGTCCCTTCTCTTTTCTGTGTGATAGCAATACGTAGCATGGCTCCGCCCATGCAGCCGTAAAAAAATCACTTAATTGGTCAAAGGAAGGGAAAAATACTTTAGAAATAATAAGTAACAACTTGGTATTTAAAGAAAAAGTTAATAACATTTTAGATGTTCTGTTTATGGTTATTCCAGCCCTCCTGAGTACACACACCCGGATCTCCTAAATGCCATGTAAAGCTATTCATTCTTGAAACTGCTACAAGGAATAAATATCAGATTTTGAACTATATAACTAAGGAAAGAAATTAACCAGCAGCTTTGCCAATTACAGCTGTGGTTGTTTACGACTAGCAGGATAGCTTGCGTGCCAATGTAAACAGTGATCACATTTTTCAACTGCCAGCCCTCCAAGTGTAGGTATTTAAGCCAACACTTGGCTTCACTAATTAGAGAACGTTTCACAGTACAAATGTGCTTTTTATAACAAATAAATAAAGGAATAAAAATAAAACAGCTGGGGCAGCAAAAGTGTAAGCAACCACAGCATTAAAGCCAAGGCCGTTGCTTGTTTCCATCTGTAATGAAATGTTGTTTATGCTGGAATTGCTGCGTGCATGGAAAAGTTTAGGGACTGCTATGCTGAAACTGATGTATGCGTGGCAAAGACTGGGAAATGCTGGATCCACTGAAGAGCAGCTGTCACTTCACTGAAAATGAGGTTGAGGCTGATTGACAATTTGGGAAAGTAACCATCAGGCTCATTCATGCCAACAGTTTTGTTTTAATACACATTTTCCATGACTGGTTACTCTGTGTACAGCTGCTGAGTCAGTTGAGCTCGGGATCTGAGAGCAGTTTGTGTCTCGGCGCTGGACTTACGTTTCTGCTGCTGCCAGCGACAGCCTCATTTCCTCCAATCGGGAGGTACTGTTGGAGTGGGTGGGGTATTTCTGGTCCACTTCCTAGTGGTCCTCCGCTGTGGTCCAGAGCCCAAGGGCTGAGAACAGGAGCATCACACTGGGGACGTCAGCATGGGGCAGAAGTCAGCTGGAGATACTGTTCCTCTAGTGCGACACTCTTGTCTGCTAAATTGGACTGCAATGTTATTTGACTTTGCTGTAATTATGTAATAATTACTGGCTTAGCCTTTTCCCATAGGGAAACCGTGACGTACTTTGCCGTTATAAAGGAGCGTTTACAATGCCAAACACGCGCACAGTTTCCCACACTCTGCGCATGCCCCACTGCATCTTTTCCCCTGGAAGCCTAAACCGCCACTTGGAATCGGACTCGGCGGTAAGTTACATTTTTAAACACAATCTTAAAAGGGAACGAGAAGCTGTTTCTGCTGCTCACGCCCCAAAGAAAAAAAATGAAAATTCAAAATGTCACCGCGAGTCACAAATCGAACCGGGGGGGGGGGGCCGAAGTTTACACACACACCCAAGGGGTTAGATGCTTTTAATAAACCCCTCAAGCTTCACTCTCCGGGTTTATGTAGCAGCTAACCCCTTGGGTGTGTGTAAACTTCTCGTTACACACCCCGACCCATACTTTATTCTGGTTTTTATTTTCCTACACTATTCGTATTCATCTATTATCTTAGGCCTCAGTTGCTACTTTTGGGCCATTGTTTAATTTATTTATCCACCATCTATTTATTTATTGCGTGTTACTGTTACACAGCAAACTGCTAGTCTTTATATAAGCAATAAGACACGATGGGCAGGGTTTCAAATAATTGGTATAGCAAAATGCTAAGCAAAACCGGGGGTAATGTTAACCATTTTCCGAAATGCTTAGCAGTAGACTGCTAACCATTTTTTGAGTGAATCCATGACACAGTACACAACATTAATAAAACTATACAATAATTTTAAAGTTTGCTAATTGATCTGTGCCAAGTGCTATGCATTTTCACAACCGAGTAGCACTTTCACGTGTCAAACTGCTAATCAGTATTTTCAGCTTATTGAAAACCCTGCGGGGTGTGCATTACGCTGTGATAACCACACTCCTGGGGCAAAGTCATATTGCCTCATGCCTTCAGTCCTTGAGAGTGCAGTTATCACAGTAAAATGCACACCTCCGGAATGTCTGAAAATGGGTATCTGGGGAAATGTATACTCCTCACAAAAATGAAAGAAATAAAGGAAAAGGAGTTAAAATTGTGAGATACAAAAAGATGAAATAGTTCCTCCACCAACAGGTTCTAATAGTAGACTCTGCTAATTTGGGGAAATGTGATTTTCAGTAGTGGTCTGTTATTTTTATTTAATGAAGTCTGTTCAGTAGGCTGTCCTCCTTAAAACCCTCACCACCACTGCCGCTACTTGAATTAGTGTGTAACCCCAGGGGTCGGGTTGATGGTATTTTTTGTGTTATTAGCGCTGTGCGGTGCCTCCATATGTAACCCCCTACCTGGGACCTGGGTTCGAGGAGAAAACTGTTGCTCGGTATTTTGGCTAGGTTTGACTTCTAGTCAGGGGCACCCAAGTAACTCCAGACACAGGAAGCAATAACTGTAATGTACAAACCAGGAGTGGGATTCTAGAGTGTGGCTTTTATTCACAACACAACAGAATAACAAAGCATAGATGGACCCTCACGGGGCTACACTCCTGGTAATGCAGATTTACGGAGATCAGAACACATCTGCTACACACTGTAACCCTCAGATTTAGAAACATACTGGGCACTCAGCCCGAACTTGTACTCTTCTCTGGATTTCCCTGGCCTGGCACATCCGACCAGCCTTGGACTACTTCCCTGCATGGCACATCCGGCCAGCAACTGGACCACTTTCCATATGGCATGGAACATTACTCGGTGGCTCCCTAAACCACCCATGAGCACATACAGGCTCCATGAAGGGAAAAATCTTTCATCTAATCCCACGTCTGGGTACTTTCCCCGAACACTGGCCAAGTGCCCGGAAGAAAGCAACAGGTGTCCCAAAGTGAACCTGTAGAAGTGAATCTGGTTACTCCTGATGGGGGTCTCCCACCTCTTGCTCCCATAATTCATACCCGGCCATTCATTTGGTCTCAAACACCTCGTCAACTGAAAACTCTGGGTTTGTAGATTAACACTTTAAATGTATGCCACACTCATAATCTACAGTCTCTGGAACTCCAATGTACTGACTTGTGACATACTTTTCTAAGTGGCCATGTCCATCCCTGTAGACCCCCACATATTAAAGGCGTTCAAGTCACATACTCCTTAAGCACTGTACTAGGCTGTCCTTTCCTGACCCACAGTAGCAGATACTTACACAACATTCTTGGTGAAACATAGGCTCTCTGGCAGAACAACTCACCCTGGTTTGCAGGTGCCCCACAGGCTTCTTCCACAGGAAAACCAAAAATACTTCTTGGTGCCTCAGCACAAATCTTCAAGGCAGCTTCTCTCCTACCAGCAGGGCCAGGGGATTGCCCCAGAGAGCTGGTCTGGATCCCCCCATCCCTCTCAGGGATGGGGCCCTGGAACAACTGGGAGACAGTCTCAACCACTTCCAAACAGTATCTTCTGTGTCTCTATCTAGGGTGAGAACACACGCCCACAATGACAGGTAGCTCTGATCAGAGTTGAGGGCCCTGAGGGACTGCACACTGCAGTGCACCTCCTCCCTCCACTGAGTCTCCCACTAGACTAACTGAAGACTGAATCCAAAACCTCCCAATGTTCTAACTCCCAGTTGCAACATTCCAATGTGGCTTATGCTGCTGCAAAAAATTCTATATGATGTCATCCCTCCAGCTCAGCTGAGACTGAGAACAGAGTGAGGCAGTGTGAAATCCATTTAACTGGAATTTCACAAGCTGCCTTCCCTGCCTGCCACTAGATCTAACTGGGATTCTTGTAACCACGGGTGTTAGGGGGGTTACCAGTGGATCTCTATAGGATCAAATTGAAGGAAGCTGGTAGGATAATCAGGACAGCCAAGGCATAAGCAGAAGAGAAAACAGGGCAAGACATCTCGGGAGGTACAAAACACTTCTTCAGGTATTTCAGTGATAGGAAGAAAAACAAAGGGGAACAGTCAGACTCAAATTGGGGGGGGGAGATGATGATAGAGGGGGACATCAACAAAGCAGAAGCACCAAACAAATACTTCTGCTCAATATTTACAAATGAGGCAGAGGGAGACGGACCCAGCTTGAAAACTGAAACCAGACAGGATGGAGGCGCTGACTTAAGCCCTTTCTTGGAAGAAAGGGTTATGAAAGAATTAGCAGAATTAAAAAACAGACAAGGCCATGGGTCCAGATGGGATCCACCCAAGGATCCTAAGAGAACTAAAAGAGGAGCTAGCAGCACCCCTGACGGATCTCTTTAACAGGCCTCTTATTTGGAGGCAGTATAGAGCAGTGGTCTAAGGCTCTGAGCTGCAAATCTGGTGACATCCAGCAGACCAGACCTGTGTTTGAATCCCACAGCTTCCACTTGCATACTGTGTGACCCTGAGCAAGTCACTTAACCTCCTTGTGCTCCCAGGTCGCTCCTGTAAAAAAGCTTTCAGCTTAGTGTGCTATACCTGGATAAACAACTAAAATAACAAGAAGGGATAGTTCTGGAGGACAGCCACTGTTGTCCCAATTCACAAGGGGGTAGCAAGGAAGAGTCAGGAAACTAAAGGCCGGTCAGTCTGACCTCTGTGGGGGGTAAACTAATGGAATCCCTGCTCAAGGAGAGGATCGTGGAGCTCATGGAGGCCAGCAGGACCCCAAGCAGCACGGGTTTACAACAGGCAGATCCTGCCAAACTAATCTGACAAGTATTTTGACTGGGTTACAAGGATAGTGGGCCAGGGAGGAGCAGTAGACGTAGTCTATCTGGACTTTAGTAAGGCCTTTGACTCCGTACCCCATAGAAGGCTGCTAAACAGCAGGCAGTATAGCGCAGTGGTCTAAGGCTCTGAGCTGCAAATCTGGTGACATCCAGCAGACCAGACCTGGGTTTGAATCCCACAGCTTCCACCTGCATACTGTGTGACCCTGAGCAAGTCACTTAACCTCCTTGTGCTCCCAGGTCGCTCCTGTAAAAAAGCTTTCAGCTTAGTGTGCTATACCTGGTTAAACAACTAAATAAAAAAGAAGCTAAGACGGGTGGGAGTTGGGGGAAAATAGTATCATGGGTTAGAAACTGGTTGGAGGGCAGAACCCAGAAGGTCGTGGTAAATGGAGCCGTATCTAGTGAAAGGGAAGTGACAAATGGGGTGCCCCAGGGGTAGGTCCTGGGGCTGCTACTCTTCAACATATTCATTAGTGACATCACATAGGGGCTGGTGGGGAGGGTGTGCCTATTTGCAGATGACACAAAGCTCTGTAATAGGGTCGACACAGTGGAGAGGGTAAATCAAATGAGGGATGACCTCCACAAACTTGAAGAATGGTCTTCTGCATGGCAAATTAAATTTAACACCAAGAAGTATAAGGTCATGCACCTCGGGAGGGGCAACACCAGGGCTGACTACTACTTGGGAGGGGAAAAACTGACCACCTCGAGCCAAGAGCATGACTTAGGGGTTATCATTTCAGAAGACTTGAAGAGTTGGTTGCCAGTGTGAAAAGGCAGCACTAAAAGCTAACCGTATGCTGGGATGCATAGGTAGAGGAATCACTAGCAGATGGAGTAAGGTGGTACTTCCCCTGTACAGGTCATTGGTGAGGCCCCACTTTGAGTACGGGGTCCAGTTCTGGAGACCGTACCTGAAAGATTATATTGACAGGGTGGAGACAGTCCAGAGGAGGACAACTAAAATGATACATGGACTCCCAAGAAATAAGCTACGAGGACAGACTGGTGAGCTCAACATGTACTCCCTGCAACAGGGGAGGGATTGGGGGGATATGATAGAGACCTTTAAGTACGTCAAAGGGAAAAACAGAGTCCAGGCAAGGTAGCTGTTCCAGTTAAACACATCCACAAGGATGCAAGGACATGGCCTGAGGCTGGGGGTTCAAGAGCAACAAATGCAAGTTCTTCTTCACACAGAGAGTGGTGTCACTGCAGAATGGGCTACCTGAGGAAATGATGGAAGCCAAGATGGTTAGGGAATTCAAGAATGCATGGGACAGATACAAGGCGATTGGGACAACACAGACAGGGAGATCATTGGGGGGGGTGGTAGTCCAAAACATGGGCAGACGAGATGGGCCAAAGGTCCCCATATGCTGACACAGTCTATGTATCTGTGTAACTATGTGTAACCGACATAACCAGACTGTACGAGACAGGCACAAGGGAATCATAGTGGGGAGAAAGAACTGTAGATCAAATAGGGTCTGCAGTGATAATGTAGGCAGGAAAAAATGGACAGACTGGGTGGGCCAAGTGATCCTTATCTGCCGTCAAATTCTCTGTTTCTATGACTGATGATGCTGCAGAAAGTGAAAGCATTGGCTGTTAACTTACTATGCAACCTAGTATGCTGTTCTCCTTCAACCCCCCCAATGTCTATTTTAGTTTTAATACTGTACCACCCTAATGGAATCAAGAAGGAGGCAAGCAGAACTGTTACTGACTGGAGTGACAAGACCACAGTTGCCTAGCGGTCCTGCTGGCAGCATGCTATCATCTGCGATAGTGAGTATCAAGAAAGTACCATTTGCCTCAGAGAGAGTGACTGGAGCTTACGGTTCAGAGTGCACAGAGCAAGGGGAGGTCTGTTAAGCTGAACTGAAAAAACAGGTTACTCACCTGTAACAGTAGTTCTAGGAGTGGTATATGTTGTTCATCCACACTTCTTGGCATTGTCCCTTTCCCCTTTAGATCTGCCGGAAGGTCTTCAGGCTGGCTCATCCCACCCAACCGGGTGGTATAACCCTCGCTCCGCCCATAACGCCAGATCTTAGCCTGCTGGAAGCCAGATGTGTGCGTCGCAGCCGGGGAGGTCGGGTAGGTCCATGTGGATGAACAACATTTACCACTCCTAGAACTACTGTTACAAGTGAGTAACCTGTTTTTCTAGGGACATGGATATGTTGTTCATCCACACGTCTTGGAAGACTCATAGCAATTCTCTGGGAGGAGGGAGGCAAGGCGCACACCCCCTCGATACTTACTTGGGGAACAGAGACTGGAGAACCGAGACCCCAAAACCAGCATCCGGGCGTGACTCAAGGTCAATGTGGTATTGGGTGATGAAGGTGTTTGCTGACTTCCAGGTAGCAGCCTGACAGATTTCCTGTATGGGGAAGTCCCTGGAAGCAGCCATCGATGCAGCGGTATGGCAGGTGGAATGAGCTCTTATCCCTCTGGGAGGCTCCATGCCCGCCAAGTCATAGCATAGACTAATGCAAGTTGTAACACGGCATCAAACAGAAATGGCAAATAAAGCAATCTCATTGGACCAAGTACAACACGTGACCAAAGTTGGAGCGGCGATTAATTCCCCAGTAAGGACCGCACCAACTATCGTTCACAGGGTCACCGGGTCAAGCTCCAGCACCACTAGCTGTCACAGCAGCAACCAGAACACACATCACGGCGATTACGGAACATCTCAATGCGCCGACACAAAGCTTAACAGAACTGTAAGAATGGACACAACAATGACACAAGTATTGCTGTGTTACAAACGCATTAATGCCCTCCGGAGTCGGCTTCTACTGGGGAATTAATCCATGCCCGGTAAGCAGAGATGGCTGCCAGGTGCACCCTAAGGGTCAATGACCGCAGACCCCCTTTGGAAAGCGACAAAAGGTAGTCCAGAATGTTAGCCACTGGGCAGGACAGAGGGTCCAGGCCCTTGCCCTGACACCAAATGGAAACCCTTTTCCATTTGAAGGCATAACACTTCCTGGTTGACTCCTTCCTGGATGCTTCCACTACCGTTGAGTACATCCTCAGAGAGACCCAAAGCTTGGAACTCTAGCCGCTCAGGTACCAGGCTGTCAGGTGCAGGGGCTGAAGGTCCGGGTGGAGAACCTTCCCCGGATTGACTGAGATCAGGTCCTGGCACGCTGGAAGCCGCCTTGGGGGTCTGCTGCTGAGGAGATCTGGATACCAGAACTGGCGTGGCCAGTCTGGGGCTACCAGGATCATCTGCGCCTTGTCCCTCCTCACCTTGTGGATCAAGGGAAATGGAGGGAAGGTGCAGAAGACGCCTGGGGTCCACGGCCCTGAGAAGGCATCCCCCTGCAGCGACCCCTGCTGAGTGGGGGGAAGGGAGGGCATGAAACAGCCTCAGCTTGGTGTTTTCCCTGGAAGAAAACAGATCACCATCGGTTTGCCCCAGTGGGAAAATAGGCTGTGAGCTACCTCTGGATGGAGAGATCACTCGTGGGATGTCTCGCCTATGCAGCTGAGAGCATCCACCAGTTGATTTGAGGCTCCTGCCACATGGATGGCTAGGAGATCCGCCTCCAGTCAGCTCACGAGTGTCCAGATGCAGAGTGCTTCCCTGCACAGCAGCAGGAGTGCGTGCTGCCCTGCTTGTGTTCAGGTAGTATGCGGTCATGGTATTGTCCATCTGGACTTGAACCACTTGACCCCGAAGCTGAGGAATGAATGCTGAAAGCGACAGTCTGACCGCTCTGAGCTCCAATGGGTTGATGTGGTAATGGGACACCTTGGGGGTCCAGAACCTGTGGGCCCTGTTGTCCCCCATGTGGGCTCCCCAGCCCAAGAGAAAAGGCATCAGTCGTGAGGATGACCATCAGCTCAGGGCGAACAAATGGGATCCCTTCCTGCAATAGGTCTAGGATGGTCCACCACAGGAGAGCGTCCCACACCTTCTGGGTCACAGTGATCAGCTGGTCGAAATGACCTAGGCGCTGAGCCCACTTGGCAGCCAGCTCCAACTGAAGGGGTGCATATGCCACCAGGCCCAACGGATCACAGAGGTGCAGGCCGCCATGTACCCCAAAAGGTGCAGAAAGTCCCGGGCAGGGCGCAATTGCCCAACCAGAAATGATCGGGCAAAGGAGGAGAGAACCTCCGCCCTGTCCGCCGGGAGTCAGGCTTTGGCTCAGCAAGAGTCGAGCTCTGCCCCGATGAAGCACATAATCTGAGAAGGCACGAGTTCCTACTTGGCCTCGTTGATCAGGAGGCCGAGTTGGGAGTAGGTCTGGAGGGCCAGGTCCCTGGACCTCTCCACCTCCTGCTGGGTGGAACCTGCTAACAGCCAATCATCGAGGAAGGGGTATATTCTCCCCCCGACGTCTGAGTTGGGCTGCCACCACTGCAATGCATTTGGTGAAGACTCATGGGGCCGATGACAGGCTGAATGGCATGGCTTGAAACTCGTATAGCACTCCCTCTGCTCTGAAGTGGAAGAACCGCTGGTGGGACAGACAGATTAGGATGTTAAAGAACGCGTCCTGGAGATCCAGTGAACAGAACCACATGTTTTGCTCCAGGGATGGTATGATCTGGGACAGAGTTACCATCTGGAAGGTGTGTGGCCTGAGATACTGATTTAGGTCGTGCAGATCTAGAATGGAGCAACAGCCCCCCGTCTGCTTCAGAATCAGGAAGTACCTGGAAATGAACCATGGGTCTGGTGGAGGATCTGCCACTCGAGCCACTGCTTGCTAGAGGAGGAGCTGAGCAATGTCGTCTCGGAGAGCCGACCGAATGTGGGTAGATACTCTCTCCTCCTGTGGGGCGTGGGCTAGGCTTGGAGGGTACTGCCCAAATTCCAGAGGCAGACCCTGGCCGACCACTTCTAAGACCCACCTGTCCATGGTAACAGCAGACCAGGCGGAAAGAAAGTGGCGGAGCCGGCCCCCCACAGGAGGACCCAGAGCTGGTGTGATGGAAATACGGGTGGCAACCCCTATTCCATCACTGGGCAGGCTTGTATGAAGAGGGTCCAGGGCCTGAAACCCGACCTCCTTTACAGGCCTGGGAA
Source organism: Neoceratodus forsteri (assembly GCA_016271365.2). Lineage (NCBI taxonomy): Eukaryota > Metazoa > Chordata > Ceratodontiformes > Ceratodontidae > Neoceratodus > Neoceratodus forsteri. The sequence continues at coordinate 14,671,462 of JADMNL010000027.1, forward strand.
GGTCTGGGCTTGAGGTGGGGGCACCAAGCCTGAGTCTGCTGCTGCTGACCTCCCTGAAAGGAGGGCTGCTGCTGCTGGGACGTAGGGGAAGAATGCCAAAAAGGCTTCTTCTTCTGCTGCTGCTTATTGGGACCAGAAGAACTCTGAGCAGAAGTGGCGCCCAAGGTGGCACTGGACTGCTCGATGTGCTGAAGGTGACCAGCCACACCTGGGCCGAAGAGATCAGTGCCCAGGAAAGGCACATCAGCCAGTTTGTGCTGGGTATCCACCAGGAAGGAGGAGAGTTTAAGCCAAGCCCTGCGGTAGGAGGCAACTGTGGCTGCCAACAAAAGGGCACATGAGTCCCCAATGTCCAGGGCCGTCTGGAGCTGCTGCTTAGCAACAGCACAACCTTGGTCCCAGACCTGCTTGACCATGGTCTGCAAGTCTGCAGGCAGGTGTGGAAGAACTTCATGCAAGGACCCCAAAAGGGCATGGGAGAAGTATTAAAGCTCAATTTCCATCTACCACATGTACCTTGCTGTACTGTTCTGCCTTATGTTTAAGATGATGCTCCTCTGATGTGCTGTATTACTGTATATTATACAACGTCAAGAAAGAGTCTCAGACTCTGATTCGTCAGTGTGGGACTGGACCTGTGGTGTTATCCTGGCATAACACCACGGATCTAGTCCCACCACACAAATAACCACATTAATAATGTAATCAAAAAAGTGCATTCCAGTCAGTTCTGGCCCACCTCCAGCAGCACCTAAATAAGGCAGAAATTATTGCCCTGGGTGATTTTAAAATCAATTGGTTAGCAGACACTAACGCAAGGCCTGCACCATTTAGGGATGCTGCAGCCATCCTCAGTCTGTCACAAGTTGTGACTGCTACCACCTGACACAACCCGAGAACAGGTACCACGACCCTCATTGACCCAATTCTTACTAATCGCCCTCACAAATTCACCCAGGTCTCCGTGCTACCTGACGCACTGAGTGACCACTCACCAGTGCTCGGGCGCTGGTCCTATCTGGCTACAAAGGCCCCTCCAAAAGTTAACTTTCAGTAAAAACTCAGGCCAGGCAAGCTACAGTCCTTGAAAAACCACCTCATCAGCTGGGACTGGTCCCCCATTGCTGCCTCGCCTGATACTGACTCAGCACTGAAGTACTTTTTCAATTCCTTCAATTCCATCTGTGACCTTTTTGCACCCTTCTGCAAATGGGTCATTAAAGGAACTGACACCCCTTGGATGTCCCAGTCCCTTCTGGATCTCATGAGCCACCGTGATAATCTCTGGCACATAGCCTTAGAGACTGGGAGGCTCGCTGACAGGCAGCGCTACCATGAGGCCAGGAACCGCTGTACCTGGCAAGTCCGGCAGGCAAAGGCCGATTACTACAGAGCAGCCATCACTGCCTCCTGGGGAGGGGGGCACAATTTTTGGGACTCCCTCAAAGAACTTAACGGCAAAATCTCTAATACCCCCCAGCCTAGATACTGGTAAACGGTGGTATCTCAACTGACCCTGTCACAATAGCAAATGCACTGAACTCCTAATTCTCGGACTTCAGCGATGTGCTCCCTGCCAACATTTTTGTACCCACCCCCCCACAACATCAACACCTACCCGAGTACCCCCTTTTCCGTTTCAAGGTTATCTCCCAGCATGATGCTGCCTCCTTTCTGCAAAAGGCACTAGGCAAATCCCATTTCAGCAGCGACACACTCGATCTTAAAATACTAAGGCTCACCCTCCCTGAAGTACTCTACCCCTCTCACTGCCCTGCTAAACCGATCCCTTGCCCTAGGTCAATTCCCCTCCATGTGGAAAACTGCCCTCATCACTCCTCTCCTGAAGAGTGGTGACCGTACCCCAGCCTGGTAATTATCAGCCCATCTCAATTCTGCTCCCTCTCCCCAAGGTTCTTGAAAAGGCAGTCGCCTCCCAAGTCACTGACTACCTTGCTCAATACAATCTCCTCTGCCCTGAACAGCATGGTTTCCGTAAAAACCATAGCACCACAACCGTGCTTCTGGAATATACCAACACTATCCATACAACCCTTGACGTAGGCCAGATTGCTGGTGCTGTCTATATAGATCTTTCCAAAAGCATTTGACACCGTCCACCACTCACTTCTCCTAACCTCGCTAACCCAAATAGGTTTCTCACAGGATACCACCACTTGGTTCTCAAACTACCTGTCTGACAGAACCCAGAGAGACAGACTAGGGCAAACCTTATCGTCCCCCCTTAGGGTTACATCCGGGGTCCCTCAAGGGTCAATCCTTGGCCCACTACTCTTCACTCTGTTCCTTAACTCCATGCCCAAGGCCTGCTCTGGGAGTCTCCTGCTATATGCGGGTGATGCGGTTTTATTTAACACCCACACCAACTCTGCTGCCCTCCAAGTAGCCCTTCAAAGGTCCTTTAATGAGGCCAAATCCTGGTTTGCTGACCACAGGCTTGTTCTAAACTATAAGAAAACAAAGTCCATGCTGTTTGCCCATATCCAAAACAAGTTCTGGAGCCACCCCCTACTTATCCGTAACTCCCAAAACGAGACCTTGGAACAAGCTTCTATCTTTAAATATTTAGGGGTTACCCTGGACTCTGGGCTAACCTACCATGAACATATCCGCCGGCTCAATACAGCAGTTAATGTGTGCATTGGTCTGCTCCACCGCTACAAGCATTGTCTCCCCCCTGAAGCCCTACAGCTAGCCATCTCCTCCTTTGTCCTGTCACTCACTGACTATGGAATTATTTTCTATGGTACAGCCAACACCACCTCCCTCAACAAAATTAGGGTTTCCCTGAATAAAGCCTGTCGACTGGTTGCTGGATGTGACCAGCCCATGCACACCTGTGCTCTCTATACCAGTACAAACTGGCTTAATTTCGATGATCGCAGAAAGTACCAGACCTGTCTCCTTGCCAAGAAAATCATGGCTGGCCTCACGCCTCCTGCTCTTGTGGCGCTGCTCCCCCCCTCTATCAGCTCCAGATGCACACACCATGCTGAGAAATCACCCTACCAGGTTCCCCGCTGTAAAACCTCCATGGGGCAAAGAACTTTCAGATACCGCGCCCCCAGTTGGCCGAGTTCACTGCCCACACCAGTACTCCAGGCTTCTACCCTGGGACTGTTTCCCTTCTCCGTAGCAACGTCTTGCGTGACTCCACCTGTGACTGTACCTGACCTACCCACGACCTAAATCTGTGCCATGACAATGGACCCGCTTGGTCCTGCCTCTAGGGTGCCCACCCCCAGCTTTGGCCTGATCCTAGCCTCAGATGAGCTGACAATCATTGGACTGCTCTGCTTGCACAGTTCAGTCATAAATACTTTTCTACATCACCTTACTGCATGATTACCCCTGTAGATAATGTATTTATTGCCTCTGTACTACACTGTCTATGACTGTTGTAATTATTCTGTACCACATCTACCTGATGTACTATACTCTGTATCAATTGTTAGGTGTGTTATTTCCCATACCGCCATTTATACTGTAATGTCTGTACACTGTTCGCTCTGTATTGTTTTCTATGACATGGAGCCTTTGTAAAGGAGTCACTGACTCAAGGGTATTAATTCTGATTGTTTCAATAAAATAAAAATAAAAAAAAAAAATCATTCAGCCGTCACCACGGTCAGCTTCACTGACCGCTCACCGGCCCGCTTCACTGTGCCCTGCTCCTCACTTTAACTATGCAAACAGCCATATACAAGTAAAACAAAAAACTCCCACCAAATAATGGCTTTCCCCCTTCCCAAAAGTCACGAAACAATCTGCAAATGTACTTCTATCCATTCCTTTTTGTTTTGTGTGCCTGTGGTAAGAAAAACTGAGAGTGAGTGATTTAAATAAACAGCTGCACGTGGCTCCTTTCCCAGCGCTCACTTGCTCCACTCAGTAACTTCATTTGTTTTCAGTGCTATTTAAAAAAACACAGTAAAAAACATTCTCTTTACCGCCTCCATACATTGTCTCCTCTTCCATTACAGATTTCACAGCAGTGGCAGCAGGTGGGTGGAAGCACCGAGAATGGGGAAGGAGCTCCAAACTGTGATTGGCGACACTGTGACAGGAAATTTCCCACTTTGAAAAGCTTGTCTATACAATATTTTAACACTGGAGAAAAACAGCAGAACACACAAGTGTGTGTGTGTGTGTGGGGGGATTACAGGAAATAAAAGAAGCCATATGCCACACTGTCAAGCAGATACAAAACGGAAAAAAATTCAGCCACTGGCCACACAGCTACACCTTAAGGACAAACAGGATCAAGGATCTTTTTTTTAAAGAAGTATACTTCCACATACAAAATCAAGAGAAAAACTGTTCCAAAACATACTTATTTTTATTTCCTTTTACTAAAAGATTAGCCATTGTATAATAGGAGTAAGGCACTCCAGGGTGTGTGTGTCGTGCTGGGATAACGCCATACCTGGGGCACTGGATGCACTCGGCCTACAGGCCTCGTGCCCAACCACCCCAGGCATGGTGTTATCCCAGCACGACACACCCTTCCATGCATTATTCCTTTATTGACAATTACTTTTTGTAATGCTGTGAACTACTATTTTTTTCTCTTCCCAGGATACATCTGGAGATGGGCAGTATATCCTTTCTGGTAAAACGTTTGAAACAAATTTAAAAAAAAAAAAAAACATCTGGTCAGTTTTCATAGCTGGAACCTTCAAAAGTCATTATAGATCAAAAGAAAGTAAAAACAAACAAAAAAACAAAGACAAAACACAGTTACAGCAGTGTTCAGCTGACTCCATGGGGCTGCTCAGCTTGGGGCTGCCTAACATGCTAGCGACTAGGGTTTGCGCCCCATGATCAGGAAAGCAGAAGCAAAGGCCCAAAAATAAGGTGACGAGTGGAGGTAGGTGGGTGACTGCACTGCACAGGTCCAGGAGCGACATCTAGAGATGGGATGATGGTGGTGCTGCTGCCGGTGGGGTGTGTGGCTGCATTGCACAGGTCCAGAAGTGACATCTCGAGAAGGTGTGATGCTGGTGCCAGTGGCAGCAGCAGGGTGAATCATGTACCACCTGGTACTCCCCCAGGTAATCTTTACAGTGCATTCTTATGAGAGATCTTGGGAGGGGAGAAACCCAAACACATATGGGCCTGGCACACCTGATGACAGCCTCCATGCCTCCAGTGTCACATGACAGCCCCAGGCCTGCCTCCATCGCCACTGAAATTACAGGCACTTCCTCTCATGGTGGCGGCAGGGAGAGCTTCCCATAAAAGGACAGACCAAACCTCTGGCAGTGGAGGCCCTGAGGTCCCCAGCAACAGACAGCACAGCTTAGCAGAGTTTATCCAGCAGTCAGTAGGAGATAGGAGGACCTGAAGGAAATGGGAGCTATGGGGCAAAGGAAGCCAAAAATAAAAATATATGATGTTCTTTTCCAGTTCAATTAGACTCTGAAACCCTGAGCCATGTATTTCCTGAAAACAGAGAAAAAAAAAATTCAAAACAGAGTCCAAACTAATTTTGGTTCGTTCACCAGGATACCCAACTGTTCTAACAGCTGGCAGGTCTGGAATGGGGTGTGACTGTCACCCACGGAGGAGCTTTTAATAGCCAGTCTTCTAGATATGGGAATACATACAGTACTTCCTGCGGAGTTCCACTGACACTACTGCGAAGCAGTTGGTAAAGACATGCAGTGCTGAGGATAAGTCAAAAGGCAAGACACAAAACTGGCAGTGAGAGCCATGCAGCATAAAATGAAGGTATTTTCTATAGTACTTGAGTACTGTGATATGAAGGTAAGCATCCTTCATGTCTTTTTTTTTTTTGTGAACTCTTTTTGGTGCTCCCCTGTGATCAGAGCATCTCTCAGAGGTGCCCGCTCAGACAATGCCTCTATTTCCCTGCCGGAAGTCTGTCTCCCCTCCAGCTCCCCCACCAGACTTCCCAGCCCCCCCGGATCACCCCACCCCCTGGTGGAGGGCCCGCCTCTCCTAACTGGCAACCTGTTTTAGAATTAGAGGGTCCGCCCACTGAGGGACTAGGGCAGCTGTTTGGGATGTGGCCTGGCGTTGGGAATGTGGGCTCAGTCCACTGGAGCCCTCGTTGTCTCCCTAGTCCCAGGGGGTATTTTTCTCTTAGTTATTTCCGACACAGCGCGGACGTGCAATCCCGGCAGTGTGTCTACGTGCAGCTGGCTGCCGCTGCTCTGCGATGTGGCGTGAGAGCCTGCGCCCGCCAGCAGGGCTCCTGGGTCTCCACCAGGGGCCGCAACGGAATGAGGCTTACCCCGATACCCACCCCAGGAGGGAAGAGCATTCCTCTGGATGCTCGATCCCTTCCCTCCCCACTGACCTGAGTCCGTTCCCGAACCCAGGTCACCGGCATGGCGCGAGGTGTGGCGTCCAGCGCCTCAACCCTCAGCGCCACCGGGCCGACTTGGGCATCCTTCATGTCAAATGTGCATATCCAATTCCCTTGTGATAGCAGGGAGAGTAATGACTGCAGTGGGACCATCCGGAACTGCTTGTATTCTATGTATATGTTCAAGCCTTGAAGGTCCAGGATGGGACATAAATCCCCTGGAACAGTATATCTGACTGAGTACTGCAACAGGGACTGGCTCTCTCTCTCTCTTTCTGGCAAAGGAGGGATTGGACTTCCTCCAAGGTGTCTTGGAGGGTATCAATTTGGAAGAGTAGGATGCACGGGAGGGATAGACAGCAGCTCTAGGGCATGACCTTTCTGAACCACCTCCAGTACTCAAGCATCCATGGTAATTGCCCTCTACTTTGGAAAGAAGAGGGAGATGCAGTCTCTCACCAAGATCCCTTGGCTTTCTGAAGGGACCAGAGTAGGCAGAAGGGAGTCAGAAGATTCCAGGGGCAGTGGAAACACTACCAAACACCTGTACCTTTGGTGATCCTGGCACTGACACAGGTGGTAAAAAGGGGTCTGAGGGGCGGCAGGGGCCCACTGGGACCCAGGGCCAGGACCTCTGGAATAGCCTCTGCCAGGGATGGAGTAGCATCCTTGAAAGGAACACCGGCCCCTACCTTGAGGCTTAGGATTCAAGGTATGCAAAGAATGGAGAGTCATTCTGAAAACTACAGATCCTTTAAGGCACTTTCTACATTGGTCCAAATAACTGCTTACCACAAAACCACAAAAGGGAGCATTGAGGACTGATTTCTGGATAGCTGCTGCAGAGCCAGCAACACACAGTCAGAAATGCAGTCAAAGGCAAATACCAGAAGCTGCAGCATGAGCAGAAGCACTCGAGGCATTATAAGCTGACCTGCGAAGATGCTTACCAGTCTCTAGACCATGGACAACAGTCTGCCGGACATCAATTTTAGCAGGCCTATCAGACAGCTTGTTGGCCACAGCTGAGATGGATTTCCACAGGCTATTCTGCTATTTGATCATATAAGCCTGACAGATGGCAATATGAAGTGAAGGGACGCTGATGCATAGGCCTTTACGCCTTTCGCATGCAGCTTCCTAGATTCTTTGTCCGAGGGAAGAGAGCTTGTGTGACGAGGTGCTTTAGACCTGTCATGGGCAGCCATGATGACCACCGAGTCTGTCTCAGATTGTGAGGCATAATAAGATTTAGTAGATGGGGTTGGATGTTGATTATCCGTATTCTAAGGCACAGCCAGTAAGGCAACGGGCCTGTGTCAAGCAGACACTGTTGCAGCCTCCCAAGCAGAATGAAGAGGAGGAATAATCGCAGTGGGCAAAGAGAGGACTTCCAGGACTTCATACAAATGTTTCATAGAAGAGTCCTCTTCCTCAGCAGTAAATTCCAATTCATCCTGCAATTGAGGAAAGTCTAAAAAGCAGCATTCTCAAGAGGAGAATGAGGACTGTATTTAACACTGTCCCAACTGCAAGAAAGAGAGGATGGAACTGGAACCCTCAACATTAGGTGGGGGCAGATAATCCCATCCCTCATGATAATCCTCTTCTTTAAGGTTAGGATTATATTCCATCTCCTCCTCATTATTGTCATCAGGCATAGGGACAGGAAGAGAGAGCGAGTTCCCTATAGGAAACCATCATCGATGGCAAAGGTGTCGGCAGATGAGGCTGCGGGTTGATCATTTGTGTCAACAAAAGCAGATCGAAGACCAACATCGACAATGTCAATGTTCTGACAGGTAGTGGCGATAGGGTAGACGTTGACAGTGTAGCCTGTGGCAACAGCTGTGAAAACAGAGCCAACACTGTCTTTTAGGAACAGATGAGTGTAGACGACCCCTGTAGTGGGGTCGACAGCGGAACTGTCAACGAGACATTACCCAACAGCGGTATGGACTGACAGTCCCATAAAGAGGCAACTGAGCCTGTGCAAGACCCTGACCGTGGTGTCTCAGAGATGGTCAGAGGCAGCAGAATCCGAGGTCTCAGACGCTTGGGCTCTGTCTTTGGACTTACATTGGTCCTTTTCTTTTAATGGTACAGGGAGACGTCTCCAATTGTGAGTCTTTATGCTTCTCTGAATGACAGTGTTGACTTGGAAGACTTGTCTTTTGATTTTTATTTTGGTGAGTTGGGGCAGGTTCTGCTGCTGGAGTCCACAGGAAGCAGTGAGATGTTAGTGACCAGTGGCCAGCAGACATACCAGGAGAGCCAGTCACCGCTTCCCAGAATGCACACTTTTTGTCTTCCACAAGTTTTATCCCAAGGAAGGCTTCTAAAATCTTCCAGCGATGTATCTTTGTGGTGCAGTGGGACATCAGCAACCTGTGGCTGGCAGGAGAGACTGGCGTGGCTTCCTGCAATGTATGCTTTTTGTCGTCCATAGATTTTACTTTAACAGCAAACACACAATAGCAGTGTGGCCATCTTGGCACCGGAAATATAAACCAGACTAATGGGAGGGATCCGACTCCATAAACCTCACACAAACCATAACCAGACATGGAGACCAAATGACCACTCTCTGATAAGTGATTATATTTTTATTCTGAACAGCTCATATATACACCAAGAAATTGATCATTTCTTAGTGAACCCACTGCTTCATCAGGATCTGTAAGTATATGCAAGAATAATTTTTAAAACCATTTTAAATTAGGATCCTGATTTACACCCACAATTACTAAACATATATTTCTTCATAGTAACTGATATTCCCATTTAAAAGCAATTTTACATTTATTGCTTAAATCCTATGGTATCCTTGTTTTAGCCATAATTTGGTGGTATCTCTTTAAATTCTATAGTTTCACTTGAAATCAATACTTAATATTAATTCTATATTATCATATCCCACCTCTCGTGTATATTTGCATGTCATAACCTGTGCTATGACGGATCTCCACGTCTGTCACACAACAAACAAATAAATAACATTTTATCAAAATCATTACTTATTTTCTACTGTAATGACAAAAATCAAGTATGTTCATATTCTCACTCCTCACACAAACCAACTGGCAACGTTACTATTTCTAGTTTTGTTCTAAAAAGAATACAATGAGGTTTAAACCTAAAGATATTATAAGATGATATATTAGCTATTTCAAAACTGTCATAACACAAAGGTGCGTGTAAATCAGGATGCGGATTTAAAATGTTTCTTATTTCTCCATGAAGAATTACCTCCTCACATTGCTTCTATATTGTCCTCCTTCTAATCTTAGGCTATGCCTTCTAGTTTTAGCCTCCACCTGCCTTCTAAATAAGCTCCCCTTCATGTACTTAAAAGTTTCAGTCATGTCCCCTCTCTCTTCTAGTCTCCAATGGGTACAGATCCAATTCCCTCAACCTCTGTTCATATGGTTTTCCCCGCATACCATGCACCATCTTGGTTGCTCTTCTCTGAACCTTCTCTATCCCCTCAATGTCCTTATGTAGGTGCGGTCTCCGGAACTGGACCTCGTACTCCTCCAGGTGCGGCCTCACCGTGGTCTTGTAAAGCAGCATCAGCACCTCCCACCATCTGGTAGTTATGCCCCTCCCAATGCATGCCAACATTCCATTTGCCTTCCCCAACCCCTTGCTGCACTGCTTACTCACCTTAAGGTTGCCTGATATTATAATCCCCAGATCCCTCTCTGTGGAGAGGCTGTGGGATAATAGATGGACCAGACACCGAACTTCAGGTTCAACACACAATCTCTGTGATGTTTATTCAAAATACAGGAAATAAGCTTTGGCAGTAGCATATTCCTTCTTCACTACATCAATTTGCAGCAATAGGCTATGAATGTCCTTTCTCCGCACTTAGCCAGCCTCTACTGACACTGATCTCTGATCTAACCACTTTTCAGTGAAAACCCTTCACCCCTATGTGGGCCCTGTTTGCTAGGGTAGTGGGGGCTCAAAAAGAAAAAAAAAGCTAAAAACAAAGAACCTCAGTGCAGAAAACAAGTTTCAAAGAAATACATCATACATACTTCCATAATGCAAAGCATCATGGGATATATGCAAATCACCATGGAATTTCAGACTTGATCAGTTTACAGCAATTTACATGCATTTTAAATAGCACAACTAACTTAATTTCTATAACAGTCACCTAGTATGTTTTACCATTATCAAAAACACCTAGTGCCATGGTATTTTCAACATTTATAGGTTTCGTAAACATAAGGTATATACATCAAGGTATTCTATGACATAGCAGTGCTATTACATACTAAATCCAACAACGATAAACACAACCTGTTTTACATACATTTGGAGGTCACCACAATAACCTCCCTGTATGAGGACCAGAGAGAGAAAAAGAAAATTAAACAGGACACTATAGCATAGTCAAGAAAGGGAAGGGGGTTTGGGAACGGACTTGAGCCGCCAGGGTCTGGCAGGGGAGAGGAAGGATTGAGCGTCCCACGACTGCTCTCCTTCCTCTGGGGTGGGCACTGGGCATGCACCGTGCTGCAGCGGTGACTGGAGGAGGCTAGCCACACTACAGCTGCATGCATAGAGGGGAGAGTGCGGCGAGCGTCAGCACAAATGTGCTTGACGCCACTGCACAACCGGCTCCCCGGGGACAAAACCAGTGGAAAATGGCAGGGTGATCTCAGCAGCTGAAGATCATGCCCTGCACCCCCGGACATGAGAGGCGCCTTGCCGGGGGTGTGGCCGACCCCTGTGAGCAAGGGGCAAGTATCCACGCGCCAGACCTGGTCTGGGGGTGCAGGGGCTGGTGGCTGAAGGTAGTAGGGCCGCTCCACTGGAGGAGCATAAACAGAAAGAGAAAAAAAAAAAAAAGGAAGGGGGTGCCCACAGGTGGCCAACCTTATGGACTAGAAATTGTAAAGGATAGATTAGGCTAAGAAATATAAAAACTGTTGCAACAGATTTAAGAAAAGGTCGGTCCTCGGCTGGCCTGGTGATGTAGAGAGTTGAGGTGCTGGCGCCTTACTTCCACCCAAGCCGGCAACCCGGGTTCGGGAACGAGCCTGGTCCGTCGGAGGTCGGCACGGGGGGGGGGGTGGAACTAGATAGAGCTGCCGACAGGCAAACTCTCCTCTCCGGGGGAGGTAGTGTGGCATCCTTCGGCTGATGGTGACCCCCTGTGGAGGCTGGGGGAAGCATGGGCTCAGAGGGTGCCTAGGCAATAGGCCATGGGGTGGGGGAAGGAGGCTGTAACCGGGGCTGTATGGCGCATGCGCGCCTACTCCTGGGGCCTCTGGACGTAAATTGGTGGAGAAAAATGCCAGTCAGCAGGATGAAGACCGACTCCCAGCAGGCGTCACTCCCAGGCCGGGCAAGGTAAGAGACGGTGATTCCGGGGGACCGGGCTGGGGGGTTCGGTCGGATGGGGGCTGACCGGTGGGAGCATAAACATCAATCGTGATACAAAAAAAAAAAAAAGGTTGGTCCTCAAGAGTGGCAGGAGCTCCCTGTCACACACTCCTGCTCTGTTTTTTTGATTTCCTCCCCTCCTAGGGTGTAAGCTGGTCGTGGGTTTCTTTGTCCCAGGTGCTAAATGACCCACTCACAGGTAATCACTTAACCGGTGAGTGGGACAATATAGCATAGTCAAAAAAGGGAAGCGGGTTTGGGAATGGATTCGGGCCACCGGGGGCTGGCAGGGGAGAGAAAGTACTGAGCATCCCACGACTGCTCTCCTTCCTCTGGGGTGGGCATGAGGCATGCACCGAGCTGCAGCGGCAACTGGCGGAGGCCAGCCGCACTACAGCTGCATGCAAGGGGGGGGCACGGTGGGTGTCAGCACAGACGTGCTCCCTGTCACACTCTCCTACTCTGTTGTTTTGATTTCCTCCCCTCCTAGGGTGTAAGCTGCTTGTGGGTTTCTTCGCCCGGGTGCTAAATGACCCACTCACTGGTAATCACTTAACCGGTGAGTGGGTCATTTGGTCTCCATGTGTGGTCAGGGAATGAATTAAGGAAGATTTCTAAAGCCTTTTAACATCTCCTCACAGTCTGGTTAAAGCCTTGGTGTATGTCGCAGACTTTAACAACGTGCACTAGGGCCCAAACAACAGATGCACAGGGAGTGAGTGTTGTCCTTATATATCTTCACCTTACTGCAGTGACACAAACGAAAAAAAAAAAACAGGTTACTAACCTGTAACAGTAGTTCTAGGAGTGGTATATGTTGTTCATTCATTCACACTCTCTGGCATGTCCCCTTCCACTTTAAATCTTGCCAGAAGTCTTCAAGCTGGCTCCTACCACCCACCCAGGTGGTATAACCCTCAGCTCTGCCCCATGACACCAGATCTTAGCCCGCTGGAAGACAGGTCTGTGCGTCACAGCCGGGGAGGTTGGGTGGGTCCGTGTGGATGAACAACATATACCACTCCTAGAAAGTACAGTTACATAAGAACTTACCGTAACAGTAGATCTTCGAGAGAGGCTCATGCGGTAGGTAATTACAAATAGGACTGAAGCCGGCAGGCGTCAGGACCCCACAGAAAAATTTCTAGTTAGCAGTCTCTGGTGGGGGACTGCCCCCACATCAGGTGACCGACGTCAGACAAAGTCAGTATAAAGGGGCGGTCCCCCACACCCACCTTCCAGTTCTTTACCACCATTAGCTCGTGCCGCGCCTGGCGGTTAAGTTCACTGTTTTGCAGTCAATTGTCGGTAGTTTTACTGCCTATTTTCTACTTTTTTTCTGATTTTCGTCAGCCTTACCTACAACTGCTGTGTATGTCGTCCCCGACTCCCTCCGAGCACAAAAACAAGTGCGATTCTTGCTGCGCCCAGCTCCCGCCTAAGGACAGACATTCCCAGTCCCTTTTGTGTCTAGGCTCTGAGCATCCCATCGAGAAGTGCCAGCTCTGCCAGCAGTTTAACGCGGCCACCCGAATGTGGAGGCAGCAGTCTCTGGAGGCCCACGTTCTTAACAAAAAATGACCTCCATGGAAAAGGAACTGAAAAAACTTTGGCGAGCCGACTTCTCCGGAGCCACCACAAAAACACGGGACGGGACTCCTCATCAGTCGCCACGGCCTCGGCTGGGGTCATGGTGCTGCAGGTAAAGCCTCCCGGGAGGCAGCTCCGTGCTGGCCATCTTATAGGCACCAAACCGGCATCAACCTCCCGTCACTGGCCTCGGCCTTGCAGAACCTCTGGGTCTAAGGCAGGCCCTCCAGTAAGGTTGCCGCCGTGCGCTATCTGGTTCAGCGGCCCGATAAGTCAGACACCGGCTCCTCCGACATCCGCCCGGATAAGACCGTTAAGACGCCCGACCCTCTGGGGCAGCACACAACCTCTAAAGTTCCCGCCAAGACCGCCCCTCCTTCGCGGCCTTTGTCGGGTGCTGGGTCCGATAAGTCAGACGCCAGCTCCTCCGACATCTGCCCGGATCCCGTCGGTAAGATGGACGTCAGCTCCGACATCCGCTCAGTGTTAGAGCCGGCGCCCGGACCTTTAAGACTATCTGTCCGGGCTTACGCCAACACTCACTGCACTCCGAGGCGCCAGCGCCTCCTCTGCTGGATCCCGGGGATGGTAACCCTTCTTCCCCGGGCAACATAGAGGAGGTGGGTATGCTGCCATCGGGTCTCCCTCCCGTTGGGCCGGATGACCCAACGCCAGATCCTCGGACGCCGGCCTACTCGATGCCAGACAATATCCCATTGCTGGACGCCACCCCTATGCCAGGCCTGCCGCCCACCGGGCCTCCCATTCCGGGCCTGCCTGCTGGGCCATTTCCGGGGCCTTCTGCTCCCGAAGACCGCCCCAGTGCCTGGGTATCTGACCAAGTCCTATCCAATGCCGTCATACCCAGGCCCACAGTATCTGGCACCCCAGTACCTGACGCCGGCCTACCCGACCCCGCAGTACACGGTGCCCCAGTGCTCGACGCTGGGCTTCCCGCCATCAGGATATGGATACGCACCTTATGGATACCCTCAGTATTTGTATCCCCCGCCTCCTCCTCCTCCTCCTCCTCCACCGCCCCCTCAGCCGCCGGGGGACTCGAAGGGGACTCTGGCTTCCTGGTGGGCTGAGGCCAAGGCTCAGCTCACCAGGGAGGTAGAGAGCCATCTTCCGATGCTGGTCCTGGTTCCGGACCCCCTACGTTGGAGATGAAAGACCCCCTTCCCTCCTCCGGATACCAGAGGTGAGCCCTCCGGTTCCAGGGCAGGATACGCTTCCCTGAGGGCTTCCCAAGGGGTCCGTTCCTCCCCCGCATCGGGAGGAGGAGTCTTCTTCCTCTTCATCCTCCTCGGAGACCTCGGATAACTACGATGGTCATTCTGACCCAGATGATGAGCCACGCAATCCGGATAAGCCCAGGCCAAGGGCTCCCCCGAAGTCTCCTCCGGAGGATCCTTCCTTTACAGAGTTGCTGCGCAAAATCCAGGCAGTTCATCAGTGGCATTCCTTGAAGCTGGATCCACAGCATAAGGAACTCGCTGTGCACCTGGATCTGCCCGAGACCGCTCCGACCCTGGTGCCACCCTGGATTGAGCCTCATGCTGACCTCGTTCCCACCATTTGGAAGCAACTGTCGAAATCAGCCCCCCTTCCTAGGAAGTTGGACAGGCTTTATCAGGCTCTGGAGGGTGTTGACTCTTTAAATTCACACCCTCGAGCTGATTCGGTCATGATTAGCGCTGCTCACGGCCAGACGGCTAACCTCAAGCACTTGAGCGCGTCACCACCCAACAAAGAATCCCGCCTTTTGGACCAGTATGGGAAGAAGGTCTACGCTTCTTCCACTCTGGGTATGAGGGCCCTGAATTAAGTTGGTCACATGGGGGATTACCAGAAGGTGATCCTTAGCGAGGTGGAAGCTAAATTGGACTCCCTTCCTGAGTCTCAGACAAAGCAAGAAGTGGTGGATTTAGTCCGGCCTGTGCGTTCGGCCAGTCGGCACATGCTTCGTGCCATGTACGACGCAGTGGACGATGCTGGTCGGAGCTCGGCTTTCACCGTGGGTTTGCAGTGTCATGCCTGGCTCTGGGTGTCAGGTTTGGTCCCGGAGGTGCAGTCTGCTATCCAGGACGCGCCCTTCAAGGGTTCAGTGCTGTTCAGTGGCGATGTCAAGGAAATCATCACCGATCTGCAGGAGAAGGGTACTGCACTTAAGTTGGTTGACTCCATGTACAGACCCCCTCAGGCACTACTGTTACAGGTGAGTAACCTGTTTTTTTAGGATCGTGGATATGTTGTTCATCCACACTTTTTGGCAGACGCCTAGCAGTTCTCCGGGAGGAGGGAGGCAAGGCACACCCCCCCCCCACTTAGGGAACAGAGACCGGAGAACTGAAGCCCCAAAACCAGCATCCCGGCGTGACTCAAGGTCGATGTGGTAGTGGGAGATGAAGGTGTTTGCTGACTTCCAGGTAGCAGCCGGGCAGGTTTCCTGGATAGGGAAGTCCCTGGAAGCAGCCACCAATGTAGTGGTATGGTGGGTAGAAGAGCTCTTATCCCTCTGGGAGGCTCCTTGCCCGCCAACTCATAGCACAGACCTATGCATGATGTAATCCATCTTGCAATCGTCTGCTCTGCTGCAGGCCTGCCAGAAGCTGCTTCAGTGTAGGTGACAAACAGCTGGCGAACCTCTCCTCGAATTTCTGCCGTTCCCACCTTATAATAGGAGAGAGCACGTCTCACATCCAAAGTATGGAGCCTGTAATCGGCCTCTGAGGTGTAGTTAGGGAAGTAAACTGGCAGAGTTAACACCTGATTAAGGTGAAACTCTGACACCACCTTCAGAAAGAATTTCGGGTGGGGCTGTAGGACAACCCTGTCCCTGAGGAAGACCAGATAAGGGAAGTCCACGGAAAGCCCCTGGCGCTCCCCTGTCCTTCTGGCAGATGTGATAGCCACCAGGAAGACAGTCTTCCACGACAAGAGTGACGAGGCACACTTGTGCATTGGTTGAAATGGCTTGCCCACGAGCTTCGCCAGTACCAGCACAGATCCCACAGAGGTGGAGGTTCACGCACCGGATGGGATATGTGACCCAGGCCTTTGAAAAAGCGCCTGACCACTGTTTCCTGCGCCAACATCGGCTGACCGGCCCACGCCTGGTAAGCAGAGATGGCTGCCAGGTGCACCCTAAGGGTCGATGACCGCAGACCCCCTTTGGAGACAGACCAAAGGTAGTCAAGAATGTTAGCCCCTGGACAGGACAAAGGGTCCAGGCCCTTGCCCTGACACATTTTCCAGTTGAAGGCATAACATTTCCTGGTCGATTCCTTTCTGGATGCCTCCACCACGGTGAAGATTTCCTCAGAAAGACCCAAAGCCTGGAACTCTAGCCGCTCAGGTACCAGGCTGGTGAGGTGCAGGGATTGAAGGTCCGGATGGAATACCTTCCCCTGATTGAGAGATATCAGGCCTGGGGCGTGCAGAAAGCTGCTCCGAGGACCTGCAGCTGAAGCTGAGGAGATCTGCATACCAGAACTGGCACGGCTACCAGGATAACCTTCGCCTTGTCCGTCCTCACCTTCAGAAGCACTTTGTGGATCAAGGAAAATGGAGGGAAGGCGTAGAGAAGGCCTGGGGTACACGGCCTCGAGAAGGCATCCCCTGCTGAGGGGGGGTGGGCATGGAACAGCCTCAGCCTGGTGTTGTCCCTGGAGGCAAACAGGTCCACCATCAGTTTGCCCCAGTGGAAGAACAGGCTGTAAGCTACCTCTGGATGGAGAGTCCACTCGTGGGATGTCTCGCCTAAGCAGCTGAGAGCATCCGCCAGATGGTTTGAGGTGCCTGCCACATGGATGGTTAGGAGATCTGCCTCCAAACGGCTGATGAGGGTCCAGATGTGGAATGCCTCTCTGCACAGCAGATGGGAGTGCATGCCACCCTGTTTGTTGAGGTATTGTCCATCTAGACTTGAACCACTTGAGACCCCGGAGCGCAGGAGCGAAGCTGACAGTGCCAGTCTGACTGCTCTGAGCTCCAACAGGTTGATGTGGCATTGGGACTCCTTGGGGGTCCAGAGCCCATGGGCCCTTTTGTCCATGTGGGCTCCCCAGCCCATGAGAGAGGCACCGGTCGTAAGAACGACTGTCAGCTTGGGGCGGATAAATGGTATGCCTTACTGCAACTGGTTTGGGGCGGTCCCACATCTTCTGGGTTACAGTGATCAGCTGGTCAAAGTGACCATGGCGCTGAGTCCACTGGGCGGCCAGCTCCCATTGAAGTGGTGCATGTGCAACCGGGCCCAACAGACCACTGAGGTGCACGCCACAATGTAACCCAGAAGGTGCAGAAAGTCCAGGGCAGGGCGCAATTGCCCAACCAGAAATGATTGGGCAAAGGGGGAGAGAACCTCCGCCCTGTCCGCCAGGAGCCAAGCTCTGGCTTGACGAGAGTCGTGCTCTGCCCTGATGAAGCCCATCACCTGGGAAGGCACAAGTTCCGACTTGGCCTCGTTGATCAGGAGGCCAAGTAAGGAGCAGGTCTGGAGGGCCAGGTCCCTGGACCTCTCCACCTCCTGTCAGGTGGAATCTGCTAGGAGCCAATCATCGAGGTAGGGATAAACCCTGACCCCTCGACGTCCAAGATGGGCCGCCACCACTGCAATGCATTTGGTGAAGACCCGTGGAGCTGATGACAGGCCGAACGGCATGGCACAGAACTCGTACAGGGTCCCTTCAAGTCTGAAGTGGAGGAACGGATTGGGACAGGAAAGAACGCATCCTGCAGATCCAGTGAACAGAACCACATGTTTCACTCCAAGGATGGTATGATCTGGGACAGAGTGACCATCTGAAAGGTGTGTGACCCGAGATATTGATACAGGTCGTGCAGATCTAGGAGGAGCTGAGTGATGTCATCTCGAAGAGCCGACTGAGTCTGGGTGGATACTCTTTCCTCCCGAGGGGCTTGGCGGGTACTGCTCGAATTCCAGAGGCAGTCCCTGACCGACCACTTCGAGAACCCACCTGTCCGAAGTGACAGCAGACCAGGCGGAAAGGAAGTGGTGGAGCCGGCCCCCCATGGGAACACCCAGAGCTGGTGTGATGGGAGAGGCTTGGAGGAGGATTCAAGACTCGAACCTCAGCCTCCTTTATGGGCCTGGGAGGGCCCGGGCTTGGGCCGGGGCACCAAGCTTGAGCATGCTGCTGTTGCTGATGCTGCTGTCCCCCTTGAAAGGAGGGCTGCTGTGCCACGGGGGAAGAGTGCTGAAAAGGCTTCTTCTTTTTGTTCTGCTGGTTCTTGTCCGAAGAACCCTTGGCAGAAGTAGCGTCAAAGGTGGCAATGGACTGCTCAATGCACTGAAGGTGACTAGCCACACCTGGGCCGAAAAGATTGGTGCCCAGGAAAGGCACATCAGCTAGTTTGTGCCGAGTATCCGCCGGGAAGGAGTAGAGTCTCAGCCAAGCCCTGCGACGAGAGGCTGTCTGGAGCTGCTGTTTGGCAACAGCTCGGCCCTGATCCCGAACCTGCTTGACTATGGTCTGCATGTCTGCACGGAGATGTGGGAGGACTTCATCCAAAGAGCCCAAGAGCGCGTGGGAGAAGTGTGCCATGATGATGGCCGAACTTGCCTGACGAAGGCCCAAGGAAGAAACCGCATACACCTTCCTGGCTGACTGGTCCAAGAGCTTGGACTCTTTCTTGGGAGGTCGGTCAGTGTCGGCAGAACTGCCAGTACGCCTGAACACAGAGGCGGTCACCAGGCTCTCAGCCGAAGGGTGCTCTGTGAACCCCGCAAGGGACCCCATGGGCACTGCATACTTGCGAGCCATGCGGGCAGACAGTACTGGACAAGAGGCAGGGCACTGCCAGAGTTCTAAGGCCAGGCCAACAATGGCCTTGGCTACTGGAAAAGCCTCTGTCAGAGTATCCTCTCTCTTGAGGATGTCCGTGAGAGGGTACTCCGTCTTTTTCTGGATGGGCTCCAGGGGCATCCCTGTGGACTCTGAGGTGAAGCAAAGAATGCCCTGAAAGGATGAAGGACCTTCCCCCGTCTCTAACCCCCCCCGGCTGATTCGTCATCCCCAGGATGAGAATGCAGGCTGGTCACATCCGAATCCAAGGAATCCGGATACAATGGTCAACTGCCCAGGTCACCCTCGACCCACCGGGGCCGGTCCAGGTGACAGAGACCGAAAGACGCCGGGAAAGCCCAGTGTCTGGTCTATCTTCTTTAGAAGGAGCCCCTCCCACAGGCTGCTTGGGTGGTGGTTCCACCACTATTGGTGGAGAGACCGGTTTAGGCCGAACCAAAGGTTTCGCCAGCTCCGCGGGTTGGGGAACCGACTTGATCGGCTCCAAAGGAGTCGGCTTCGGCCTAGGAGGTAAAAGACAAATAAATGGCTGGGGTGGAAGCTGGGGTCGGCTTGTTCCCGGTCAAAATCAGCTGCTGCCACATGAGGTCCTTGTAGCGCCGACGAAGTTT
Source organism: Neoceratodus forsteri (assembly GCA_016271365.2). NCBI lineage: Eukaryota > Metazoa > Chordata > Ceratodontiformes > Ceratodontidae > Neoceratodus > Neoceratodus forsteri. The sequence goes on from JADMNL010000027.1 coordinate 14,691,255, forward strand.
CCACCGGAGCCTCTCCTCATCCGAGGAGGATGAAGACGACCGATGGTGTTGCCTTTTTTTAGAGCATTTGTAGCTCTTCCTTGGCCTTTTGGTCGAGGGGGTCTGGGACCTCAACTGAGATCGGACAGGCCGACTCGGTTGCTCGGGAGACACCGGCGGGACCGGTGATTTCCCGGGGTCGGGGACCACTTCCTCAGGATTCGAAAGCACGCTGGGTCTCCCTGTCGGGGAAAGTAAGAATTGGAGTTTGACTGTGAGAATTGTCAACTAGAGTCGGCGACAACGGGTCGATAGGGTTGATGACGATTTCCACATTGTCGATCGACACTTCGGTCAACTGGCCAGACGGCAAAGCCGAAAAGCCAGCGGCCGAAGAGGCAATCTCGACCGAGGTCGAGACTGCCGGTTCCTGGGACTGAGATCTCTCCCGACCCCAAGAGCATCTCCATCGAGATGAAGACAATCCTGGGTCCTTTTCCTGCTTACGGGACCGAGAGGAGTGCGTACCCACAGGACTCTTCCCCCTTGGTCAGGAGAGAATGGCACAACTCTCGGAAGGAGCCCGAGAAGGTGGAGCCAGGTTGAGCGGAACAAAGAAGCTCCGAGTAGTTTCTGCAGTCTGAGACGCTTCCTCCTCGAATGCTTGCATTCATTCCAATTGCTCAGCAGATCCTGCAGCCGCGGAAACTGCCCACCGAGCTTCCTTAGATTTCACCGGAGGGTTCTGTTTCTCCGGCCTCCCCAACTTCAGGCGTGCGAGATGGTCGTCGAGGACATTAGGATGGCAGACGAAGATCGCGCTTCAAGGTGTCACGCGGCTTCCACACCGAGACAGTAGACGACGCGTGGGGATCGGTGTTGACATCTTCTGGCCGCAAGGACACCAGCAAAATCCAGGGGAAGACTTGTCTTCCATAATCGAAGGTAAGCAGTCGGGTCACTAATGCGAACCAGATAATTTTTGAATAACCAAGGTTTTGAAGCCAGGGCCTACAAAATGCGTGAGCATGAGGGAGGCAACCTGAATCTTCCAGCGGAAAGGAAGATCTGGAGTCATGGGACGGAGCCGAGGGTTATACCACACGGGTGGGTGGAAGAAGCCAGCTTGAAGACTTCCAGCAAGATTTAAAGTGGAAGGGGACATGTCAAAGAGTGTGGATGAACAACGTATTCACGGTCCTAGAACTGGGTCCTTTTCCTTTGTCAGCAACATAAACAGGTGTTTTTAAAGATATAAAATAATAAAATACCCCAGTATACCAAGACAAGTTTCAGCATTGTTCCTCTTGCAGAGATCCGACGAGGGGTTGACGGTGGCAGAAAAAATAAAGTGGGATGGGGTCACCCACATTAGATAAGCAGCAACTAAACACATGAACAGCCCCAACTAGCAAAAGTTTCCGGATGGTTCAGATGCCGATGGCTTACAGTTCCAATAGTGTGGTTCAATGGAGGGAGATGTCCTCAAAGAAGATCAGCTTGTTTCCATGTGCATCACGGATGAGGGCACACTGAGCTGTGATCGGCACATTTCAAGGTGCATCCTCCATTCAAAGGACACAATAAAATCCAGCTATACATAAATATATTGTTAATACTACACATAAATGCAACAAGGTAGATTGCAATGGTGAGCAGGAAAGAAGAGGTAAGCTGTGGGGGAAGCAATAATGAGAGGGGCAGAGAAGATTAAGAGTGGGTGTGGAGATAAGATACATGAATTACAAAACATCACAACTGGGGAACAGTGGCACAGAAGTAGTGCAGAAAGCAGAACTAAACGTTTAGAGCAGCAGGAGGAAGCCATCGTGGGAACAGAGGCAGGCAAGAGGTTGGGGAAAAGATCACGGTTACGAGGATGCACAGGGAGGTGGCAGACAGGGGGTAGAGGAGAGGGAATAGGTGCAAAAGCAGATATAGGTAATACTCTCTTTGAGTGGGACTTCAGGGCTTACAGAGGGAGGGTCCAAGAGGGAGGAGCGGGGGGGTGAGGGAGGATAGATGAGAGAAGAGAAAACCTGAAGAGAACATAACTTGCTCTACTGAGGTCTTAGGGTGGGGTAGGAAGAAGGAGGACAGTAGAAGATTGATGAGAGTACGATGAGCAGTGTGAATATGTAACATAGCTAAGAAGCCATTTGCAAGCAGAGCAGTGGGAGGGGATCTATAAAAGGATGCTAGGATAGAAGAAATATCCAGCTGCAATGACTACACTTTGAATTAAAACAGCATGATAAAATAACAAGAGGGCATAACAAGCAATTAAGGGGAAATCACTTTAAAACAGAAAAGCATAGAGAATGGTTTTCCGGAAGGGAGGATGAAAACCTGTAATAGTTTACCTAATGAGGCCGTAGACAGCAATTCATTGAATAGCTTTAAATATCATCTTGATAAATATTTACTGCCAGGTTGCATCACTGGAGTAAACCAATAATACGGCAGACAAGCTTGAAGGGCTCAAACCTACTCTTGTATGGATGACCTATGAATCTATGAACTTGTTTGGTTTCTGCACATTTCTACAGACTAAGCATGTGCATCCATCCCTGCGGTGCACCATCCAAATGTGCTTACTGCTCGATTTCCCTTGGGCTCTCTACTACCTGACTGAGAAAAGGACTGCAACACACTGGAGAGTCCCAACAGGACAACGTGTGTCTGTAGTTTGTTGTCCTTGGCCTATACTAGATAAGATGCAAATGTCAGTTTAAAGGCATCATTTAGTCTGTGAAGCCTTACCAGACTGGCCCACAAAAGGATCTGCATACCCATGATGTCCTGATGAGGTTTTAGTGTGTATGTACGTGTGTGTGCTTCATGGAGAGGTACACAAAACAAGGGTGGGGTAATGAGACCACTAAGGTAGTGCGAAGGAACACCACCAGAATTTGCATATGAGGGATATAGCGAGTGAGACCTCTACCCTCCAGCAAAGGGAGAGTGAGGTCAGAGTAAAAGGGTGCAGTGGTGTCTCCAAGTGGGACAGTGAAAAACAAAGTGACAGAAAGTGTGGAAGAGGAGACCCAGTCTGACCAAGGTTGTCTTAGGAGCAGCATGTTACGTCCCTTTGGTGAAATGCCGGAGGATCATTCTGACAATAATCTCACACTGGGCTGGGACAGGAATGCAAGCCTTGTTGAGATACAGCCTAGCTCAGGGAGGAGTTTTCTGTGGAACTTGTCAGAGTGGCATGAAAAGTCAAGAGGATTGCTGAGCAACACCCCAAGTTATTTAAAAGAGGGAACTTGCTCCAGGCGGGAGCCCTTCAATCTGGTGACTTAGTTATCTGAAGGCGGGAACTCCCTACAGGTGGAATCCCTCCAACGTGATGACCCCTAGTTATTTAAAAAAGGGAACTTACCCCAGGCAGGATCCATCCAATGTGGTGACCCCGAGCTATTTAAATGAGGGAAGTCCCTCCAGGTGGAAGTCCTCAAATGTGGTGAAGGCGGGAGAAGACTAGACCTTGGACAGAAGTTGCTGGGTGCTGAAGGGTAGGGTGACAAGACTAGACCTTGGACAGAAGTTGCTGGGTGCTGAAGGGTAGGGTGACAAGACTAGACCTTGGACAGAAGTTGCTGGGTGCTGAAGGGTAGGGTGACAAGACTAGACCTTGGACAGAAGTTGCTTGGTGCTGAAGGGTAAGGTGACCATGTTTTGTCAGTTAGCAGGTTAGCAAAGAACCAGTGCTGGACACTGCCAAACTTCCACTGGAGCTGACAAACAGCACAGTGCTGTGGCATGTGCAATACCAACAGTTCAACCACAGGGTCATAAAGACGTCAGGATGCTGGCAACATATTATGAATGAACAAAAGAAATCTAGAAACGGACAGAGAGAAAGAAAGGAAAAAAGAAGAAAGCAAGCAAGAAAAAAAAAAAGAACACAGCAGGTAAGGCCTTGCAGCTCTTAAGCCCTGAAGCACTCAAGATTATAATTAGATGATTCGGGAGTTGCAGTATTCCTGCAAATTAAAATGGGGTCCTGTCTAAAAGCATCGATGAGCACCCCACATCCACTAATCAAGCCTTTGAAATTGACTCTGCTGCTAGACCAGATGTTCACAGTGAGTCTGGCTGGATGAAGAGGGTCCCTGAGCTGAAGTGGAACAGGGAAGAAAGAGGATTTAAAAAAAAAAAAAGAAAAGAAAAAAGAAAGAAAAGCTAATCTGTCTTTAGAGAAGAGGCAATTGAAAGCTGAATGGTTAGGAGCAGGCCGGTGCCAAGTATCTTTCCTCTCCACAGTCAGGCTTATTAAATGAAGGATTTTTCCTTGACTCTGTTTTTTTGAAAATACTGCGATGACCTGATAAGGTAGATCTGCTATAGAATGGCAACATATTATCTAAGTTACTCTTGTAGTTCGGGACTTGTTTTCCTCTCTTGGAAATTCCATTCTTTTTGCACATACCTGTATTTACAAAGTAACTGGGTTTTTATTTTTATAAGAATCATGAAAGGTGCCAGACCGGAAACACTCGAGACACAAACACTGTGTTATTTATGTATATATTTAAAATATTTAGTCAGGAGGGGACACAGAGCTGTGGACAGTGCATTTCCAGGTGTACTCGAGGGGGGATGAGAAGAACATTACAAACCACAGGAACAGGATAATTAACATGATTCCAAAAATATAAAAATAACACAGAGACATAGGTACAAGAAAATATAACTGGTGCAGTACAGAGCTGAGTGCTGGTATAGAACGAGCAGAACAGTGAGAAACCCAACAAGCAGGTGTGTACAAGTACAGGTAGCACCCCAGTCATCCAGTGAGAAGAAGGCATCAGGAGGGGAGAAAAAGGACATCGAGGGAAGAGACAGAGGATAGGAAGCGGGGAGAGGGTAGGTTAGACAAGAGGAAGGGCAGCCTGTAGGAAAAGGTAGCTTGCCCCTCTGAGGTTTTGGGGGCGGGGTATAGTTAGTGGATCTGAGGGGGTTGGGGTACTTATCCAGATGACTACTGCAGCATGGACAGCTTCTGTGCACATCTCAACACAATACCCTAACGGGGTAGTTTACACTCCCACTCAGAAAATTTCACATGTCCATTCATGTTTAGCGTGTCATGTGAGACTGGAAAAAAGATCGCCAATGTGTGCAAACTGGGATTGAATTTTTTATTACACAGGCACCATGAATAAGAAAGGAGCTGATACTGCTACAGCACAGTTCACCTTGGCCAGATCTGAACCCTTGACCTACATGTGAGACTCCATGGGTACATTATTGATTACAACACGACGGCAAAGGAAAGGAAACAACTTTTTTATAGCACCTTTTATGCAGACTGTTATCAGAAGGTGCTTTTACAGTCCTGGAAGGAAAGATACTGTAACTCTACAACCATTAGACAAACAGGGAGAGTCAAAGAAGAAGAAAGCACTTCTCATACACAACTGCTGCCCAAAGTGCTTTAACAGCAATGAGGGACTGGTAGTAAAGGGAATGTAAATGTGTAGTGGCAGCCATTTTGCTTATCAACACCCAATTCCTGCAAAAAGTACCTTGGGTTCTTTTACTCCCATTAGCATAGCACCAGAAATGGGCAGAAGGGAACGCAGTTTTTTAAACTTTTTTTTTTATTGTGTTATGCAATAACAATTACATATAGCACATCTGATGCCAGACATCAACATGCAACTACAGAATTCCTCCAAGTACATAGGTAAAGTTAGTCTAAACATTCTGGCAAACGGATACGGGGTAGTCCATTAATGGTTATACCCTGCAAGCATGTGGTGGTCAAAGCCTAATAAGTAATATGCAAACATGAGTAGAACTCAACATCCAGTGTTGATATGACCCCAATTCAAACACATATTTATAATACTAAAATGTGTAGCTCCCTAGTGCCTCCCCCAGATCAGAGAACAATCAGCATTATCACATACAAGTTTAGTAAACTGGATGACTGCTAATAAAATAAATTAACTGCAGTCATAGAAAATATTATACTCAAGGTAACAATGAAGAAATAGTCAGCTTTTACATGTAAACAGTTACAGATTCATAACAAAATGAATCATCATGCCTAAAAGTCCACGCACTAATGGCCTGTGCAACACAGAAACTTATGAAACTGCCAAAGCTGCAGTTCATGTCTCCTCGTCCTCCGAGTCTACCAGGGCAGTTGGTTTCGCAGCTTCAAACTCCCTGGCAATGGTCTCAGCCCTTTTCCTGCCTCCATAGGATCAGTATATTAAAACATGTGCCCTCTACAGAAAATACACAAATGGGCGGGCATAAGGAGCAAGCGCATTACTCCCAGGCTGCGCAGTTTGGCGCAGACCTCGTCAAATATTTTTACGTCAGGATACAGTAGCATAGGAGAGGTCGGGGAAAACATGCAGCGTTGCACCATTAAAGTTAAGTCAGTTTGTGGCTCTGGATGCCTTTAGGATCGCATCATGGATCCCCACTCCGGCAACCACCAACAAAATGGTTCAAGAAAAGTCATTACGAACAGCAGCTGAATGTGGAGATATTCGGTAAGCCCTGCAAAACTTAGTAGCATTGTCTGGGCTTAATTTCAATGTCCCCAGTAGCCATCGCTGCAAAAAATTCAGGAGATCGTCTCCCTCAGAGTCTTCGGGAAGCCCAATAATGTGCACATGGGAGGCTCTGCTAGCATTTTCTAAGGCCTCCAGTTGGTATTTAAGTTGTGAATTTCCAGCACCATTTTACTGGAGGCAGCAAGAGCTTGCAAGGCTTGAGATTCTGCGATGGCCGCCATTTTTGTAGCTGCTTCTATTTTAATGTCTTGTTCCCCAATACGACTCAGGATTGTCTCCACTTTAAGATCGATAGCTTGAACTGAGAGTTGTAGAGACTTCCATGGGGGTTCTCCTCCACTGGCAACTGCTACTGTGGCCTGGAGCTCCATCATCGGCTGAGCTTTGGATCCACTCGGACCTCCTTTCTGTGATCGGCCCATGCCACAATTTGGTATCAAACACTACAGTCTGACGTGTATAACCATATTTTATCACTTTCAGTACAGTCCAGACACTAACATTATTAATTTTAATGAAATTACTGCCTCTGATCTGATGAGCTGTTAGAAGGTGCATCTATACAGCACGCATCCTCCACAGCATACCCCCCAGAAGGGAACTCAACTTAACGTCTCATCTGAAGGATGGCACACCCAGACAATACAGCATCCCAACAGTACTGCACTATGACGCCAATGTTTATGGTATGAGCTCAACAGCTGTGTGTGAATAGACCCCAGTGCCTTCTGGCCTAGAGGAGGATGTGCTACCAACTGAGCCATGCTGTCAGTACAGAGATGGATTAGAGAGAGGATACACATACACACAGGGAGGTTGAGTGGCTTGTTCAGGGTTATACAGTAAGTAGTGACTGGGGGGATTCAAACCTGGGTCTCCAAGTCCCCAGTTCTGAGCTGTAATCACTGTAAACTACCTCCTCAAGAAAATTTTCTGAAAAAATTGTAGAGTCAGTTCAGAGACTTGTTCGTTGAGCAGCAACTTTGATTTAACTCACCTGACCTCTAAAATACATATAAAAAAAATTTAGGATAAAATACACCATCGTTGTTTTCCTTGGAGCGCACACCAGCCTTCAGTAAACTAAGACATCACAAAATGTTTGTGCATGGGCCTGGAACTCCAGAATGGGGATACAGCAGCTTGCTCCTCAGGACAAATTACAATCCCTTCCCTTCCTTTAGGCAGGCTTGAAGAAATTATATAAAGCTGAGCTCCAGCACGCCCACGATGTAAGAGAGCTTGTTGTGTGTTGTAAGAGCACCAAAACTGGTACTCTTTAAGGGTAGGTCTGGACAAATTTCTACTTACCAACTGAATCACGGGGTATGCTGGGTAGTAGTGTGGAAAGGAAACACATTTAACTTTGTACATGTTTGCGCAGCATACCAGATCATTTCTGCTTGTGAAGTCGAAGGCAGACACCATAGCCTTTGAGTCCGATCTGACCTTAAATTACTATGTTACTATATTACTATGTATGTTACAAACGGACGGGGCAAATTTACACATCTTAAAAACTAAATTTTTATGCAATTTAAGAACTAAAAAAGTACAGTTTTGTAAGAACTTACCGTAACAACAGATCTTCGAGAGAGGCTCTTGCAGCTGGTATTCACAAATAGGACTAAGCCACCAGGCGCCAGGACATGGAAAAATCTCTAGCTAGCAGTCTCTGGAGGGGACGCCCCTCACGTCAGGTGGGACGGTGTCAACCGGCGTCAGTATAAAGGCGGTCCCCACCACTCCTCCAGTTCTTTCCTGCCAAGAGCCAAAGGTCTGACAGGATAGAAGAGGATATGACCCCGCAGATGAAAAGAAGAAACTGAGGGGGACGGAGGGAGGGAAGGTAATACCTACTGCAAGAGCCTCTCTCGAAGATCTACTGTTACAGTAAGTTCTTACATAACTGTACTATCTTACTCTGAGAGGGCTTTTGCAGTAGGTATTCACAAATAGGACTGAGTCCCAAGCAGTCCAGAACAAGGATAAACCGGGAGGACGAAACATCATCCACAAATGACTGGATTCTAATCAGGGCTCACGAAAGGAGTCCCTCTAGAACAGCCAACTTGAAGCCTGCTCTGTGGCAAGAGGCAATGTCCAAACTAATGTTTTGTGAAAGTATGGATGGAAGTACAAGTTGCGGCTGCACAGATTTCTGCTGCTGACACATTCCTGAAACAAGCAGCAGAGGCAGCGACCCCTCTGGTGGAGTGACCTCTGACTTGACGTGGTAGGGTTTTGTGATACTTATAACAGAAAGTGATACAATTTGCTAACCACTTAGACAGGCGCTGTTTAGAAACAGGGTTGCCTTCTCTTTTGTGAGCGAAAGAAACAAACAGCTGATCAGTTTTTCTGAGATCCTTACTCCTGTTAGTGTAGTATCTCAGAATCCTGTATACATCTAATGTATGCAGAAGGTATTCTCCATGATTGGAGTGCTCTGTGTAAAAGGCTGGGAGCTCGATTGACTGATTCAGAGTCGATTCAGCTACCGCATTTGGAAGAAACGTGGGATTGGTACGCATGGCCACCCTTTCCTTGTGAAAAATCAGGTATGGTATTTTACACATTAGGGCTTGCAGCTTGGAAATCCTCTGAGCAGAGGTAATAGCCACCAGGAAAAGTGTCTTCCAAGAAAGAAACTTTAACTCTGCCTCCACTGCTGGTTCGAAGGGAGGCAGTGTGATCTTTTCCAAGATAAGTTTAAGTCCCAAGGGGAAGCAGGACTGTGAATTGGGGGCCTTAAATGAAGGACCCCTTTCAAGAAAGTCTTGGAGACTTCTAGTTGTGCAAAAGTCCTGTTTCCGAAGGGGATATGGTAGGCCGAAATGGCTGAAATATGGACCTTCACAGAAGAGTAGCTGAGGCCCAAGTCGTACAGATGTCTCAGGTAGTTCAATACCTTCTTAGTTGGGCAGGAAAAAGGTTCCATATCCTTGGATCCAGCCCAAATAGTGAAGCATTTCCACTTCATGGCATAGGTGGACCTGGTGGAAGGCTTTTTGGCCTCCATCAGTATGTCTGCTACCGCAGGGGAAACTCCAAAATGAGCCCTAGCTACGTCTGAAGGAGCCATGTGTGAAGGTGAAGAGACTTGAGGCCTGGATGGACCATAGTCCCCTGCTCCTGGGTCAGCAGGTGCTGCGACAGTGGTAGAGGAAGAGGAGGTTCCTCTGAAAACTGTTGCAGAAGAGAGAACCAGTCTTGCCGCAGCCAAAAAGGAACGATGAGGATCATTCGTGCTCCTTCTGACCTTAGTTTGTTAAGCACTCTCGGGATCGAAGGGAATGCGTTAACGAATTTGTCCTTCCAGCACACAGACAGCATGTCCCGACAAAAAAAGTCTCGCCTTGGAGTGAGTGAGCAGAAGGCAGGAAGTTCTGCATTGTCGGGGGAGCTGAAGAGGTCTATTTGAGGAGTCCCCCAGAGCTGGAAGACGTTGTCTAGCACAACCTGGTTGAGCTCCCACTCATGAGACTTGGCTGTCAAGCGGCTTAAAGCGTCCGCGAGAGTGTTTTCTATCCCGGGAACATGGACAGCCGTCAGATGGAGGCCTGTGCTGGGATGCTCAGTACCAGACTCTCATGGCCTCCGTGCAGAGGGGATAGGAATGGGTTCCCCCTTGTTTGTTGAGGTAGCAGACAACACATGTTATCTGATTGTACTACGACGTGACTGAGAAGAACAACTAGGAGAAGAGCCTGGAAAGCATGGAGGACTGCCCTCAGCGCGAGAACATTTACGTGAAGTCTTTGTTCGAACTGAGAACAGCTGCCCTGAGTCTGGTGAGACCCGAGATGGGTCATCCTGAGATGGATCCCATTGAGTTCGTAGGGTCCACTGAGTGATCCTCATATGGAGACGAGCCAGTGGGATAGTAGTGATGGCGGCCGCCATCAGGCCGAGGAGGCAGAGGGCCTTCCTGGCTCTGACCCTTCAGAGCCCCGATAAGAGTCGAGTTTGGTTTGACAGTGTCTCATCTCTGTCTGGGGGCCAAAAGGCTTTGCCCAGGGTCGTGTCCAGCACTGCCCCTATGAACTGCAGCCGTTGGCAAGGGATCAGATGGGACTTGGCAAGGCTGACAGTAATCCACAGGTCAGAGAAAACTTAGAGGGTGAAAGAAAGGGATCCCAAGAGTTCCTCCCTGGACGGGGCTGCCAGAAACCAATCGTCCAAATAGGGAAAGATCTGGACCCCCTTGGTATGCAGAAAAGCCACCACCACCACCGCCAGGCATTTGGTAAATACTCGGGGTGCCGAGGATAGACCAAATGGGAGGGCCCTGAACTGGTAGTGGGAACCCTGAAAACAAAAGCGGAGGTACTTGTGGTGGGAGTGGCAAATTGGGATATGGGGGTAGGCATCCTGCATATCCAGGGTGCATAGCCACAGGCCCGGCTGAAGCATGGAAAGAAGGCTCGGGAGGGAGAGCATTCGGAACCGTTTGTACTCCACAAACTGACTGAGTGAGCTGAGGTCGAGGATGGGCCTCAGGTCCCCGGTTTTCTTTGGTACTAGGAAGAAGTGAGAGTAGTAGCCTGTCCCCTGTAGATGTGAGGGAACAGGCTGTATTGCCTCTTTCAGTAGAAGAGAGTGGATTTCTTCCATTACCAACTGCAGGTGGGTGTGGGAATATGATGAGAGAGGAGGAGGTCTGCGAGTTTTTTTAATAAACTCTATCGATTATCCTGCAAAAATCAGCTGGAGCACCCAAGCATCTGCTGTTATCTTCTCCCAACCCGGTAGATGGGAGGAAAATCTCCCCCCCTACTGGTCCCTCTGGACTGGATAGAGGCATTGGGAGAGGCAGGGAGTCAGGAAGCGGAGGGCAGGGTAGCGGTCAAGGTTCCAAGAGCTTTCTTGCCGGTGGCAGCCTAGTCGGCTGATGTGGCTTTACGTTTGTTGGGACATCTGGGTTGCATCTGTTTGCTCTTTTGGAGGCTGGGGCACCAAAAAGACAGTTTCTGCCCTGGAGAGGGTTTTTACATTGTCCGAACAGACTTTACTGCCAAACCCTTCTCCTGCAGCTCGGTGATGATGTCCTTGACATCACCGCTGAACAGTACAGACCCTCTGAAGGGAGCGTCGTGAATGGCCGACTGCACTTCAGGGGCCAGACCTGACACCCAGAGCCAGGCATGACGCCACAAAGTTACTGCGAAGGTCGAGCTCCTGCCTGCTGTGTCCACCACGTCGTATGTAGCACGAAGCATCTGTCTACAGGCTGAACGCGCAGAGCGGACAAGCTCTTCCAGTTCCTGCTTGGTCTGGGAATCTGGGAGGGAGTCCAGTTTTGATTCTATCTGACAAAGGATGGCCTTCTGGTAATCCCCCATGTGGCCGACGTAGTTGAGGGCCCTCATGACCAGGGTGGAAGAAGTGAAAATCTTCTTCCCGTACTGGTCCAGAAGACTGGACTCCTTGTCAGGAGGGGACGAGCTTAGATGTTTAGGGTTGGCTAATTGGTCATGTGCGGCACTAATCACTACCGAGTCAGCCTTTGGGTGAAGGCTGAGGAAGTCCTTCCCTTCAGAAGCCTGATACAGTCTGTCTGCCTTCCGAGGAAGGGGGCTAACGAGGAAGGTTGTTTTGCAAATGGTGGAAACAAGATCCGTGTGAGGCTCTATCCAGGGTAGAATCAGGGTAGGAGAAGTCTTCAGGAGGTCCAGATGGGCTGCGAGCTTCTTTCACTGGGGATCTGGCTTCACTGATTGCCACTCACAGGCAGCCTGGATTTTCTTTAGCAGCTCCAGGAAAGAAGAGTCTTCCGGAGGAGACTTCAGATAACCTTGTGGCCTAGGTCTATCTGGAGTACAGGGCTCGTCTTCTAAGTCAGAGCGTCCGGAGTTCAGATCAGACTCTGAAGACTCCGATGATGGAGAATAAGAAGAATCCTCCCTAGGAGGAGGAGGAGGAGGAAGATGGGTTTCCTGGGGAAGCATGTCCTCCCTGGCCCAAGAACCAGATGGTTCAGCTCTGGTATCAGGCAGAGGTAAGGAAGTCTCTTCTCGCCGATGCAGAGGGTCCGGCGTCAGGACTGACATCAGTAGACGTTTCTCGACCTCTTGGGTGATCTGTGTTTTGGCTTCAGCCCACCAGGAGGCCAAGACCTCCCTCAGGTCCACCTGAGGCTGCGAGGCAGGTGGAGGAGGCGGGGGGGGGGGCTCGGATATGGATAACTTGGGAACCCGTAATAGGAGTACCCATAACCTGATGGAGGGAGGCCCGGCGTTGGGTACTGAGATGCTGGGTACTGCGGCGTTGGATACTGTGGCACCGGGTACTGAGGAGCCGGATACTGCAGTGTCGGGTATGCCGGCGTCGGGTATCCTGGTGCCAGGGGCTCCGATGGAGTTGAAGATCCCAGTGTCAGCCCTGCAGGTGGACCGGATGGGTCAGGCGTTGGCCCGGAGGGTCTAGGGCTCGAGGGGAGACCCTCCAGAGTGTCCAGGAGCCTGGATGGCTCTGACGGTGTATCGTCAGGAAGCGGAATGCTGGAGGGCAACATCGGGTTGTCTGACATCGGGCCCTGCGTCTGAGGGTCCGGCGTCAGGGGGTACCTCCGATGGCAGCGTTCCAGATTCCTCAACGCCAGCCGGGGAGGAAGGAGTGAGCTCCTCAGGAGGAATGGGAGGTGACACAGGAACCTCAGTGGGCAACACAATGGGTGTGCGTTGTGGCAACTCTCTGGCATCAGGCATGGAGGAAGAGCCTGTCGGGTTGCCGGCTGGGTGGACGTTGGTTGTACTGATGACCGACTTATCAGCCATGCCCGGGCGGATGTCAGTGGGACTGACGCCCGGCTTATCGGATGCACTCTGACCGGTAGGCCTGGGTTTAGAGGCTGTAACAGGGATGCGGGCCTCTTTTGCCCCGGAGGCTCCCATCGGGCCTGAACACAAGCCCGACGGAGGGGTCGACGCTGGCTTGGAAACCACTAAGGCATCCGAAGGACGATCCTTTGGAGGGGAAGTTACCTGGAGGGCTGCGACTCCAGCTGAAGTCGAGGCTGCTGTGAATGGCATGTCCCGGTCCCGGTGTTTCTCCTTGTCCCCCTTTTTCTTATGATGGCCCTCCGGAGAAGTAAACGTCTGCTTGAATTTCTTCAGTCCCTTTTCCATGGATGCCATTTTCTTTTTGAGTAAATGGGCCTCCAGGGACTGCTGCCTTCGTTTCCGGGTAGCAGGACTGAATTTTCGGCAGTGCTCATACTCCTCCATGCAGTGGTCTGGGCCCAGACAGAAGAGGCAGAGGGAATGGCCATCCTTATGAGGGAGCTGGGATCCACACGAGTCGTACTTCTTTTTATGCAATTCCGATGGCGTCGGGGACAACATGCACAGCGAGGCAGTAATACATAATTATCAGAATAATGCAGAAAACATTGACAAGACTTATACTTATCCAAAATGGCGAGATAAGCGAATGCTGTTCTTCTGTGAGGTACTATTGCAAGCCGACGGCAGGAAAGAACTGGAGGTCGTGGGGTACCGCCCCTTTATAGTGACGTCGGCTGACACCGGTCACCTGACGTGAGGGCGGTCCCCTGCCAGGGACTGCTGGCTAGAGATTTTTCCGTGGGGTCCTGGCGCCTTAGTCCTATTTGTGAATACCTACTGCAAGAGCCCTCTCGAAGTAAGATCTTGACTTCTAAGGTTTGAATACACGTACAAAAATGGTGGAACGAAATGTTACCACAGCTCCAGACCTTCCCAAAAATCTCCAGATTACAACTTTTTGGTCTTTCAGCAAGACGTGGCAGGACCCCACAAAACCAGAACTTTTGGGTTTGGCAAGGCCAGTGCATAGCACCATTGCACCAACACAGTGTTGTCTATGTGCCTGCAAGGTACATAGCAGCTTCGGCCACAACCACCTGTTTTTTTTTTTTTTTTTTTTTTTACTTAGGAGGGAAAATAAACTATATATCTGAAACATAGTAAGGAATAACACTAGGGGTGTAAGAGAGACCCCTGTTCACTATAAGAAGGAACAGCCATAACAATAAGTGTCTTCACAGTACGTACACATTTGAGGATGGGGGAAGGCAATGCACATGGAACTGAACTAAGTCAGGGGAATGAACAGTGTGTGAGTAGTATTCCATGGAGAAGATATTCATGAAGGTCTAGTGTTATAGTAATGTTCCTAATATTCTTGAAGGTCTAGTGTTATAGCAATTTTCCCATGTTTCAAAAATCAATCTTCTACATAGAGAGACACTCTTTGGCTCGACTAGGAAGCTGTTAGAAAAATACTCTGGACTATGGAGGCTGGAAACCCAAGGACCTATGAGGAGAGTAGACCCTGTAATGTAGCCAGTCCGAACCGTGCATGTTTCCTGCAGTGAACGTCAAGAGCATAGTGATTGGTGAAAGTGTGAACACTTCTCCAAGTAGCAGTCCTACATATTTCAAAAACAGGGACTGAGTGAAGTATACAAAGATAACAGTATAATGTAGTGGTTAAGGGCACTGAGCTGGAGACCTAGGTTTGAATCCCATCAGCCCCCACTTGCATACTGCGTGACCCTGAGCAAGTCACTTAACTTCCTTGTTCTCCCAGGTCACACATGGAAACAAGCTCCGGCTTAGTGTGCTTTTCCTGGTTAAACAATTTCCCCTTTCCTTTCCTATAGCCATTGCTCTGATGGAATGAACCCTGATAGAGCCCCTTCAACTACTACCCTGGTAGTGTGTAGCAATGGCGAGTGCAAGTAACAAACCAATTCGACAAGCATGATTTGGAAATAGGAAATTCCTGTTGATTGGGATTAAAAGAGACAGTTAAGAGGCTTGTCTACAGTCCTTGGTTCTACTGAGGAAGAAACAAATGATTCTCCTGATATTGAAAAAGTGCAGCACCATTTCCTTGGGTTAGGCAAAATGTATTATTATCATGTATGCCTTTGGTATGAAGTATGGCCGAACAGGTTCTGTAAAACTAATGAAAACATTATTTCAGGTTCTTGGTGTCATGATCACGTTTGATGATGAATGGGAACAGTCTGGGATATTGCTCTCTGTCTTTGAGAAACTGTTTTTTATATAATCTTTTAAATTTCCTGTGACCCCCCCCCCCCTTCCCTATATATGTTTATAAGTAAATTTCCCCCATTTACTAAAATACCACCAACAACTTAATCTGGTTCTGTATGTCAGTTTGCATCTGTATCCCCAGGATGAGGCTGAAAACAGGCAAATTGCCTAGTCCTCCTTCCCGGTCAACAAAACTAAAATTAAAAAAAAAAGTAGATATTCTTTCTCCTTATTCACTTTTTCTTACCTTTCACTACCCCATCCCCGAACCATTAAATACTGAATGCAAAAAATGTAAAATGGGGTTTGTACCTTAAAGAGTGTAATATAAAAGATTAAATGTATGGATTGGGGGGGGGTCACGTCCCCTGACGAGGACCAACGTTGGTTGAAGTGCTGGGGCACACGGACTCCTCAGGGAATTTGTGATTAACACGTTTTGCAGCATGAGAGCACAGCCTACTTGTTTACCGGTCTCAACTGCAGATTTTGTCTTCGTCCACATCCCAGAGTTCTCCGGTTCGGGGAAGAAGGCTGGGAGCACTCTGATGCGACATTTGGGAGAAATTTAGGAAGAGTTCGGGCAATCGCAATATCCTTATGAAAAACCATGCATGGGGGATCCGTCAGTATTGCCTGTAGTTTTTAAACTCTGCGTGCAGAGGTAATAGCCACTACAAAACCATTTTCCAGGTCAGGCACTTCATGTCACAAGTAGCTGCTGGTTCAAAGGGCTCACGGGTGAGTATGTCTAACATTAAATTGAGATCCTAGTTGGCGACAGGTTTCTTTTCAGGGGGGTCTCATGAGCAGGATAACTCTCAGGAATCTTCTGAAGGGAGGGGGCTGAGCTAAGGGAAGAGATCCCACTAGTTTATGATGAGCCAAGATAGATGACACCTGAGGAATACTGAAGGCCAGGCTCTTTGCTTTCCTGGTGGAAGACTTTCAAGTTGCCAAAAGTAGTTGGGAAACCCAATGGGAAGCTTGAAACCTGCCCATTTCAAACTCCTCAGGAGCCATGCTTGGAGATGCAGGAACTGGAGGTGTTCTATCTGACCCTGGAAATGGGTCAACAGATGAGTCCTTAGCGGGTGAAGTCTGTGGTTGCCGAATTGTGAATTAGCGTAGCAATGGGTACCATATCTGCTTCGGCCTGCATGGAGATTTCAGTACAATTTTCCCCTTGTGAGCCTCCAGCTTGCAGAGTACCCTTTAGATGAGGGGGTGCAGTGGGAAGGCATAAAGAAAATGATCTGTCCACTGTCGTTTGAACTCATCCTGACAAAAAGGATCATGTTCTCAATTTCTGTAACAGAAATGCAACAGTTTAAGTACCTGTCTCAAACCATATGCCTTTTGTAACCATTCTACTTTTAATCTGGAGTATCTGATTTCGTGTATGCCACTGATTAGTGTCTGTATCTGTTTAAACGTCGGTTATTTAGTAAACGGATATGTGTGCAGCCTGTTTAAAGGTAAGATGAAACGTCTTGACTGGTAAGAATCCGATTTTTTTGTAACCGGTGGGGGAGGGCAGCAGAAAGAGATAGCATATCAAGTATCAAACCTGCCTTCTAGGCAAGAAGGCCATGCTTGGTAAGACCCCTACTTGCATCTCTGATCTGGTTAAGGCTGGAAGTTCAATGTACAACACCAGGAGCATGGCCATGATCCCGTTCAGTGTCCCATTCCGTAGGACTGTGTTGGGACAGTACTCTTTCACCTACCGAGCGCCACTCTGGCTCAGTGAGATCCCGGCAACTGCTCTAAGCACAGCCAATCCTCGGGCCTTTAAAAGTGAGCTTATGCGATTTCTCAGGAGTATGAGTAAGTGTGAGTGCAGGCTCCGAGCCAAGTCCCCCCATGATAATGGCACCTCACTCTCCCATCCTTGAATGCCTGCTCGGATCCTTTCCCTCCCAGCAGCTATCACTGCAACCCCCGCGCTGCTTACTATTTCTTTTTCCCCTCTCACTACTAACATCTCCCATCTACTCCACCAGTGCGGGTTCACCAAACTGCTAATATCTCCCGTTAATTCCTCCAAGGCTGGGTACAACTGAACTTAAATACCATACACTTTTCACCTTTCCTATCCATCCCTTTGCCCCATAAACCTCTATCTGTGGTCACTTCTACTTTCACCACTATCTCAACAATGCCTCGCTACTACCCTCCCGTTAACTAATCCCTTCTCCTACCCTCTACACCCTCTCCTATTATTATTCCTCTTACGCTACCCTGACCCCGCTACACTAGCTTTGTATACACCTCTTCTATCCTCACTACTCTGACAAGGCCCCAGTGCTGCTCTACAACAGAACTGTATAGTAGTCTACCTTGCTACAAGTGTCACTATTACTTTATAGTATTGTATAACCATGTGTAATTTTCCTGTTTGATTCCATAATTACAGTAATAATTGCTTGTCTGTATCGTCTTCCCTGTATCCATGACGTGGAACCTTTGTAAAAGAGTCTTGTACTCAAAGGTTGTTTCTGAAAAAATAAATAAATAAACAGTATGTATGAAACTGAAATTCCTGGCTACAGTCTAGCCCTGTCTCAAACCAGGTCCAACATGGCCTTCAGCCTGTGTAGAACTGCTCTCATCTCTAGCATAATTAAGTGTAGATGATGTTTCGAGTACCATCAAGTCCCTAGGGTCTGTAGACTCTGGCAATGTGATCCCCAATTCAATAAAGAGACATCTATGGAGACAGTCACATGTGGCTCCAGAGGGGTGGAAGAGAAACCTTGAAGGAGGGTCTCCTTTAAGGTCCACCACAAGAGGTAATGAGCAAGAAGCTTTGCCACCCGTACTGGGGGACTCAGAGGGCAAGATGCTTGTGATCAGTATGTACTGAGCATCCACTGAGATATTCTCATATGCAGCCTTGCAAGGGATACTGTTTACACCATGGCTACCACGCGTCCAACATCCTTTGCATGGAGTGCATTGTCACCTGAAAAGCATTCTCCGGCATAGCAGGCCACGAGTGCTATGGACTCCACTCTGACTTCTGGGAGGCAGGACCATGCTTGGGTGGAATCCAGGGCTACTTCTATGAACTGTATTCTTTGGGAGGGAAGGAACTGAGATTTCTGGAGACTAGAAAAATGTCCCATGGAGGTCAGAAACTGGCATGCTGGTGTCACTGCCATTTCTGTCTGTGTATGTATGGATGGGATTTTTACGAGCCAATTTTGCACGTAAGGGAATACTTGCAGTGTCTTCTTTTTGAGGTGTGCTACAAGCACTGCAAAGCTCTTGGTAAAGACATGTATCACCAATGACAGTCCAAAGGGCAGGACTCTGAACTGGTAATATTCGAGAGAGATATCTGCAATGGCTGTCCCTGAAAGGTATATAGGGGTATGCATCCTGCATATTCAAAGACACCAACCCATCCTTGGGTTCTAAGTATGGAAGGAAAAATCCAAGTACCATCCTGTTTTGTCTGCGCTTCATGTACCTGCTCAGGTGCCTGTGGTTAAAGATGGGATGCATGCCAATCATCCTTTTGGGAATGAGGAAGTAGCTGGAGTAGAAGCCTTTGTCCCAGTCTAATTCTGGTACTTTTTTACTGCCCTTTCTTGCAGGAGCTCTGCCACTTCCAGGGAAAGCAGGCCAACTGCTCTGTCAGCAGACGCAGATTCCCTGGAGAGTGGTACGGAGGTTGCTCTAATAGTTCAAGGGAATGACCATCCCAAATAATCTTCAGAACCCACTTCTCCATGGTGATGATCTCCTATTGCTGACAGAACAGGACTAGTCACCCCCAACTGGAAAGGAGTGATCCACCTCAGGCAACTAAGCTGGATATGGGGCTAGCATTCCACAGAATAGCGCTGGGTGCTTTCACCGTTCATGCCTTCTGCTGCGGCTGGAAGGGCTCACACTTAAAGTGTTGGTGGAAGCCTCATTGGGCAGGCTTGCAATGAAATGGCTGTTGCTGGCAGAAGAAGACACATTCTCTACCTCTCTGAGGTGGCTGTGGATGTTCTTCATATTTGTAAGTGTCATTTTCTTTTACCTGGACTCCTTAAGGACCTCCTACACATGCTGACCAAAAAGATAGTTCTATTAAAGTGACATTTCATAATCTTCTATAAGATGTCAGAGTCAAACCTTGCCTTTCATAGCCAGGAACACCTCTGAATGCAAATCCCAGCAGTGGCAGTACATGCCACTGTGCCAGTGTCATCCAAAGCAACTCTCAATTGGTGGTAATTAGGCTCAAACCTTTATGAAATAAGCGTCAAGAGGCCTACTCAAGAAAGACACTGAAAGTTCTCCGTTAGATCTATGATCCTGTTCCATTAGGAGTATTCATACCTCAAAATGTGGGACTGGTTGTTTGCAACTCTCAGGCCTACAGCAGCTGAAGCAAATACCTGTACGTCAATCTAATAAGACTCCTTCCTGGGACACTGGACAGCACACTGTTTCGCGCAAATGACCTATTGTTAGCCATGATAACAATAACATCAGCTACAGACTGAGTGTAGTCAGCAGGTCTGGTCCGAGGTACCGTATACTCTTCATCCAGGAGCCTGGGACTGCAGGAATGGAAACTGGTTTACTCCAAGCTACCTCAGTGAGAGGTCTCTAGGGTGCACTGGATACCTGACACTAAGGATAGAGGGAGTAAAGTATATGGCGATACTCCCACCTGTAACTTATTAACTGCATCCACAGCCACTGTCTTTAAGTTTAGAACTTTATACGTGTTCTTTAGCAGTGACTAAAAAAAAAATATCCACCTGGAATGTCTGCACTGCCTGAGCATACAAAATCTCCTCTGGGCTTAGAGGATATTCCTCAAATATCCTCTGTCTAATCATCTGGGATACACAGATTGTTCACTTGCTCATCCTTCAATAAGGGGGAAGAGGCCAACGGATCTGAGGGCACTCTAAACCCCGGCACCAAGGTTGAATAGGATGCTAGCAGCAGCATCTTCATGGGAGGCCACACTGGCACAGAAGGACCTGGCGCCACGAGCAGTGCCTTATGCTCTGACAGAGGCCCCAGTGATGACACTGGCATGAAAGGCAGTACTGACCCCGAGTGAGTCCCCAGCACTGCAGGTGGCACCGCAAGGGTGCAGAGGATCCACTGCTCCATGACAGCCCTACATCAACTAAACTGCTCGTGCAAGACATCCCAAGAAGGCAGACAAAATGCAGAAGATAGAGGAAATGGTCCTGAAAGTGTGAACATATCTGGTTTAATATAATCTTTTATCAATGGTAATGAAGGAAGGGACAAGGAATGCCTTCACCGAAGGAAGATAGCAGTTTCAGGGCAGAATGTTGGGATCTTGACCTGGATCTGTGTCTTTCATTTTTTTTGCTTTCTATGCGAGTAAGAGGTAGAGGTCAAATGGTTCCCGTGAGTGGGGCTGGAACTGTTTCTTTCTGTCACTGCAAGAGGACATCCTATCCTTTCAGTTGCAAAACTGCCCAGTACCAGAACACTCATCCATAGAAGAGTGGTGACCAGATACAACCTCTTGCAACTTGCCTTTTGAGTCACCCTACCTGCTTTAATGTTTTTTAATTCTGTTGAATGAGGAAGGGCAGTGAGAAAACTTGATGATAAAAACTACTGAAACAGAGTCAAAAACAAGCAATGTAGTTAAAAAGGAGAAACATAGATTTTGACGGCAGATACGGACTACTTGGCCCACCCAGTCAGCCCATTTCCCTACCTAATGGATAAGCTGCAGATCCTAGTTAACCAGCAGCCTACTTCTTCCTACCCCCACCCCCTAGAATTGCCTTATGACTGTCCCATGCATGCTTGAATTCCACCACTGTTTTTGACTCCACAACCTCCTCCGGAAGCCGCTCCATGCATCCACAACTCTCTCTGTGAAAAAATACTTCCTTAAATTACCTCTGAGCCGCCCCTTCTATCTTCAAATTGTGCCTTTGTTCTTGCACACCTCTTTTTGAAAGATGCTACCCTCTTGGACTTTGTTGATTCCCTTGAGGTACTTGAAAGTTTCTATCATGTACCCCTCTCCCTCCTTTCTCGAGGCTATACATATTCAGCTCCTTAAGTCTCTCTTCATATGTCTTCTGGTGCAGACCCTGCACCATTTAGTTGCCCTCCTCTGGACAGCCTCCATCCTGTCTATGTCTTTATGGAGATATTGCGCTCCAGAACTGCACGCAGTACTCCAGATGGGGTCTCACCATCTGTCTGTACAGAGGAATAATAACTTCCTGTTTTCTACTGGTGATGCCTCTCCTGTGCATCCCAGTATCCCCCAGCCCTCCTTGCTGCCCTCTCACATTGCTTGCCCACCTTTAGGTCATCTGATATGACTACCCCCAGGTCCCTTTCCATTTTTGCTGTTGTTAGTATTTCACCCCCCATTGTGTACTCTTCCCCTGGGTTTTTGTTTCCCAGGTGCATTACCTTGCACTTCTTAGCATTGAATCTAAGCTGCCATACATTTGACATGATGAACTAGACAAACATGATGAACTAGACAAAAATGCTATTTCTATGCAAAACTGGTGTTCTGGTCCCCAATGAGGAAAGCACTGTGCTTCAACAGCAAGAAAAAATGAACTGGCACGGTAGTGCCAATGCTGTTTTACACCCTGCAGGCTTACGGGCAGTGCTTTGTATTGACTGGTGATATGCACTGGCACAGCGGGGCCCAAAAACTCTTGGTTTCTTCAGGGCCCTGTTGCCTCTGGCATTAAGACCAAAGAGTGGGAACTCAATGGAGGAGATTGATTCTTGAAAGATTAGTACATAATTATTTATTTTTAAAACTTTTTTCATCAAGATTATAAAGTTATAATGCAGAAAAATATATATATAAATTATTGCCATCAACTTTCTTGGAGAGTTTTGGGAAACTAGCTACAGACTCCATTTGCTTTTAGACAACTTATAATTGGTTTCCAGCTTCCATAACACATCGCAGGCAAACTGAAACCTGGTTGACTGGTGACTGGGGCGCTGGACAATTTGAAAATTTCTGCAAATCTGAAGAGATGTACTGAACATCTTGATGTCCCTGTTGCATCTCTCACTGACTGATGCGGACTGCTCATTTCTGAGAAATGTACTCCAGGTGACCAGAGGCTGGGGATCCTACCTTTGCATCCTGTTTGGTGAGGAAGTCCACAAACGCAAACCCTCTGTGGGAGCCTGTTCCACTCATTTTCTTGGGCAGACGTACCGTCTTCAACTCCCCCGAAGGTGCTGTGGACATTACAGGGAAATGTAATTGTTAAAAACCTTTAAAATATCCTGCTACATTGATCAGCCTCTTTTATAACAGATCATTATAGTCATGAACATATGAGGCCTAAAAGTGCAAATATCTTCAATGCCTCCAACAGCTGTGATCTCACGATGTTGCTTCAATATTCTGGGTCAATTATTTAAAGATGGCTGGCAATGAATTACAAGTCGGCTGCCACTGTAAGATACTTCACTAGAGTGGCACTGAACTGCAATGTCAAGCAGGCAAATCAAGACAGTGCTCACTGTCCCAATCAAGAGGCAGCAAAACTTTAATGAAATGAAGCAAGAATTGTTTATGTAGAAACTACAACAGCTGTTAACAGGAAGCAGTTAAAACACTAGTGCAATACCCTGTTACTGCAGTTTCATTTACAGTAGTGGCCACATTTGCGGCAGAATTCCTGCTTCATTTACCATGAAGTTTTGCTCCCCCTTGAATCAAGACCCACGGGGCACTGTCCTGACTACTGTGTGCACTAATTTAACAAGGCATGAATTATAAAAAGAACAAGTAGGCACAATATGGAAACTGTGATGCTGGGAGTCTGGTGCTACTCCAGAAAGGTACCTTACAACAGCCAGCTTCCACTAACCACTACTGGTCACCTTTAAGGTGTAAACAATTATTCTTACAATGACACCCAACCACAACACCCATGATACGCCAGCATCCCATGGCTCCCTCTCGTTGGGTGGTCTCCATTATCTCCTCATGGCCTACCACCATGATTCTACTTCCTAGGGCACTGCCTAGCATCTGCTTATGGCTCTGTCTCTTTGAGCATTCCCTAGCATCTACTTATAGTTCTGCATCTTTGGAAGATACCCTACATCCCCCCCATAGCTCTGCCTCCTTGTGTAATGCCCATCTTTCTGGGTGGTCTCTAGCCTTTCCTCTTGGCTCTGTCTTACTGGATGATGCCCTGGGTCCTCCCTGTCTTCACTGCCTTGGGCGGTACCTAACATCTGCCCATGGCTCCTTTGCTTTGAGTAGTCCCTAGTATACTCTCATGGCTCTGACAGCATCCTACATCCACCCATGGCTCTGCCTCCTTGGAAGGTGCCTAGCATCTATCCGTGACTCCACCTCTTTAAGCATTCCAGAACACCTCCTTCTGACTCTGCCTCCTTGGGCAGCATCCTGCCAATTCTTCAAGGCTCCCCAGGTTTCACTTGGAAATGAGTCCCATCTCAGTGTGCTTTCCCTGACCAAGAATGGTAAATTAATAAATAGATGGTGCCTCCTCTTTGGCCAATATCCAGCATCCCCTCATGGCTCTCCCTCCTTCAGCGGTGCTCAGTCTCTCCTCATGGCTCCACCTCCTTGGGCAGTGCCAAGCATTCCCTCATGGCTCCACCTCCCTGAGCTCATCTCCCAGCCTCCTCCCACCTTGCATGTACTCAAACGTCAGAGGGTAACTTAGATACTGGCTTACAGGTGCTGGACCCCACTGCACGAGGGGTTATCAGTGAGGTAATGCAGGCAGAGGCAAGCTTGGTGGCTGGAAGGGGACAGACCAAGATGGGATGTCCAGCAAATAAGTGGAGGAAGCTGACAACGGGAGTAAACTCTGCCTATCTCTTGCAAAATGGGAAGATAAAAACAGTTGAAACTAGATAAAAGTCCTTCACTGCCACTACATCTCCCTAGACTAGATGCCATAGTTAACATAAACTGCATATATTTACCACCAGTGTCCTTTATTTCTACATCTGATCAGGTACAATGCTACTAATATACAATAGACATAACACATTTTGTAACCCAACTGACCAGCTAAAGTCTTTACTGATTGGTAAATCCTACAAGAAATGAAAATTACTCATAGTAATACTTGATCATGTAGGAATATCCTTACTATTAAGTCACACTAGTGGGTGTTAGCCAGGGGTGCTAGGACTCCGTGGGAGCCAGAACTTTTCAGGAGGGCTTTCACTGAGATAAGTTGTTTGCATGCATGGCACTGTGAGACGGAGTTTGCAGCACAAGGTTTACCTCGGTACCAGCCCTCAAGTGCCTCAATAATTTTTTATTTATTTATTTTTTTACAATGGAGGTGCACCATAACCTAACAAGTATTTATGCACGTAATCTAAGGGCGTAAGATAGCCCTGGTGACCTATGTAAGGAGGGTCAACAAACCAGTAACACGGTGTCTTCACAGCCCAAACCAAGAACAAGGGGTGAAGACCAATAAAACATACTGGAATGAGCCTGGGGGTGTGGCAGGGCTGGTCATCCTACCTTGGAATTAGAGCGACTCTATTCTAATTTCTTTTTCTGAAGCCTGTAGCAACAGCATTCTAACTATTCTATACTGTTCTGTCTTCTCCCTGTTCTGTCAGGATGGTCACCTACAGAACCCCCCCTTTTCTTTTTCTTCTTCACTCTAGGTTTCCTTTTCAAGTCCCTCTAAAATGCTTCCTGCACTGCTTCAAGTGGCCAAACAATGTAACAGCTAGCTAGCACAGTTTCATTTGCCAATATAAAAACACATCCGCATTGTTAAATATTTGCATATTTAAAATATACAGGTTACTCACCTGTAACAGGAGTTCTAGGAATGGTATATGTTGTTCATCCACACTCATTGGCAGGTATCCTTGCCGCTTTAAATCTTGCCGGAAGGTCTTCAAGCTTGCTCCTCCCACCCACCGGGTGGTATAACTCTCGGCTCGCCCCATGCGCCAGATCTGCTCCGCTGGCCTGTAGGCTACAAGGCCGAAGCTGAGGTCGGGTGGGTCGCGGTGGATGAACAAATATATACCATTCCTAGAACTCCTGTTACAGGTGAGTAACCTGTATTTAGGACATGGATATGTTGTTCATCCACACTCATTGGCAGACTCTAGCAGTTCTCCGGGAGGAGGGAGGCAAGGCAGCACCCCAATACTTACTTGGGAAAGAGACTGAGAACCGAGGCCCCAAAACCAGCATCCGGCGTGACTCAAGGTCGATGTGGTAATGGGTAATGAAGGTGTTTGCTGACTTCCAGGTAGCAGCCTGCAGATTTCCTGGATAGGGACGCCCTGGAAGCAGCCACCGTTGCAGCAGTATGGCGGGTAGAATGAGCTCTTATCCTCTGGGAGGCTCCATGCCCGCCAACTTATAGGAATCTATGCAGGAGGTTACCCACCTGCTTATAGTCCCGCTTGGCTGCAGGTCTGCCAGATGCGGCTTCAGCGTAGGTGACAAACAGCTGTGAACCTCTCCCGAATTTCAGCCGTGCGCCCTTATAATAAGCGAGCGCCCTCTAGGGTCCAGGAGTATGGAGCCTATATTCGGCCTCCGAGGTGTGATTGGGGTAGAACACCGCAGAGTCAACACCTGGTTAAGGTGAAACTCCGACACCACCTTCAGAAGGAATTTGGTGGGCAGCAGGACAACCTTGTCCCTGTGGAGAGACCAGGTAAGGAGACTCGATGGAAAGCGCCTGGAGCTCTCCCATCCTTCTGGCTGGCGTGATAGCCACCAAGAAGCGGTCTTCCACGACAGGTGAGAGAGAGCACACCTGTGCATAGGTTGACGGCTTGCCATGAGCTTTGCCAGTACCAGCAGTAGATCCACGGAGGTGGGGTTTCCCGCACTGGAGGGGAAATGTGATCAAGGCCTTTGAAAAAGCGCCAGACCACCTTCTCCTGCGCCACCGACTGCTTCCCGGCCCGCGCCCCGTAAGCAGAGATGGCTGCCAGGTGCACCCTTAGGGTCGTCGACCTAAGCCCTTGACTAGAAAGGGACCATAAATAGTCCAAGATGCTTGCCAAGGAACAGGAGGAAGGGTCCAAGCCCTTGCCCTGACACCAAATGGAAAACCTTTTCCATTTGAAGGCATAGCATTTTCTGGTCGACTCCTTACGGGACGCCTCAACTACATTGAGGACCTCGTCGGAAAGACCCAAGGCCTGGAACTCTAGCCGCTCAGGAACCAGGCCGTCAGGTGCAGGGATTGAAGGTCCGGATGGAACACCTTCCCCTGATTGACTGAGAGCAGGTCCGGCGCGAGCTGGAAGCTGCAGCGAGTCCTGGAGCTGAGACTGAGGAGATCTGGGTACCAGAACTGGCGAGGCCAGTCTGGGGCAATCAGAATCACCTGCGCCTTGTCCCTCCTCGCCTTGAGAGCACCTTGTGGATCAAGGAAATGGGAAAGGCGTAAGAGGCCGGGGTCCACTGCCTCGAGAAGGCATCCCCTGCAGCGAGCCCTGCTGAGGGGGCGGGCATGGAACAGACTCAACCAGCGCTCTCCTGGAGGCAAACAGGTCCACCTGAGGTGTGCCCCAATGGGGAGAACAGATGCTGTACTACCTCGGCAGGAGGACCACGTGGGATGCAGCCCCTATCCGGCTCAGGGCATCGGCCAGGGTGTGGAGGCTCCTGCCCGTGAATGGCTGGAGATCCGCCTCAGGCTGCGCACAGTGACCAAATGCGGAGAGCTTCCTTGCATAGAAGCATGGGAGCGTCCACGCCCTGGCGGTTTAGATAGTACATGGTCGTGGTATTGTCCGTCTGGACTCGGACCACTTGACCCCGGAGGAAGAGCAAAGCGGTGAGAGCTAGGCGGACGCTTTCCGGACTCCAGCAGGTTGATGTGCAGCGGGACTCCCGCGGGACCAGAGGCCATGAGCCCGGTGTTCCCCCAGATGGGCACCCCAACCCATCAGAGAGGCATCGGTCGACAGAGAGACCGGCCGCGCTCGGGCGGATTTGAACGGGATGCCCTCCTGCAAATGATCTGGAACGGTCCACCACTGGAGAGCTGCTCCACATCCCTGTGTCACCGACACAAGCTGGTCCAAAGGATCGCAGCTGCCAGACCACTGGCTGGCCAGTCCCCACTGAAGGGGACGATGTTCCAGCGGGCCCAACGGACCACGCCTGGTGCAGGCCGCCATGAGACCCAGGAGGCGCAGGAAGTCCCGGAGGCGCAATTGCCCAACCAGAAATGATCGGGCAAAGGAGGAAAGAACCTCGGCCCTGTCCGCGGGAGCCGCGCTCTGGCTCAAGAGAGTCGAGCTGCGCCGATGAACAGAATCACCTGCTTCGCTCGAGTTCCGACTTGGCCTCGCTGGATAGGAGGCCCAGTTGAGAGCAGACCTGAGGCCAGATCTCTGGACCACTCTGCCTCCTTCCTGGAGGGAGCTACATTGGCCAGTCGCCCAGGTAAGAGTACACCCGGACCCCTCGGCGCCGCAGGAATGCTGTCACCACTGCCATGCATTTGGTGAAGACCCTGGGAGCTGGAGACAAGCCGAAGGGCATGGCTTGGAACTCAAAGAGGATCCTTCCGCTCGGAAGCGAAGGAATCTCTGGAGAGACGGACGGATAGGGACGTGAAAAAACGCGTCCTGCAAGTCCAGAGAGCAGAACCACACGACGCGTTCCAAGGATGGTATTATCTGAGCCAGAGTGACCATCCTGAAGGTTCGAGACCTTAGGAACTTGTTTAGGTCGTGTAGATTAGAGAATGAGGCGCCAACCCCCGTCTGAACCAGGAGTACCTGGACACAAACCCTGGGTCTGAAGGAGGGTCCACCTCTCTTATCACCTCCTTCTGGAGGAGGAGGCGATGTCGGCTCGACGAGCCGCCAGTGAGGCTGGGGATCCCGAAGCCCCGAGGCGGCGGCTCTGAAGGGTGGTGCCTGCTCAATTCCAGAGGCAGGCCTCTTCCCACCACCTCCAAGACCCACCTGTCCGTGGGAAACAGCGGACCAGGCGGAACGGAAGTGCGGAGCCGTCCCCTCAGGGGGACCCAGGGATAGGTGGACGGGAATGGGGCGACACCCTCAGCCCGTCACTGGGCAGGCTGGAGGAGGGACCGCCGAGGACCTCCTGGGCCTTTCCTCCTGCCTCCTGTTAGAGGAAGCCGGCTTGGGTTTGGGATGCCAAGGCCGAGCCTGCTGGCCCTGGCGTTGCTGGGCAGGAGCGCGGGGGCTGGAAGGACGAAGGGCTTAGGCTGTGGTTTCCGACCTTTGTCCTTCTGAGCGGAAGAGACCGAGTCAAGGTAGCATTGGACTCTCGATCCTCTGAGTGACCTTCCACCCCAGGGCCGAAGAGGTCAGTCCCAAGGAACATCCGCCAACTTGTGCTGGGTATCCAGTAAAGGTGGATATCCTCATAAAGCCATGACCTTATAGCCACGCGGCCGCCACCGATCTGGCACATGAGTCCCCTATATCCAAAGCAGTCTGTAGCTGCTGTTTGGCCACTGCCCTGGTCCGCACCTGCTTAACCGTAGTCTGCAGATCGGCGGGAAGATGAGGGATGACCTCATCCAGGGAGCCCAACAGGGCATGAAAAATGTGCCATGAGGACGGCCGAACTGGCCTGGCGAAGGCCGAGAGAGGGCCTAGCGTGAACTTTTCGCCCGACATAGTCCAATTTCTTGGACTCCTTGTCAGGAGGTTTGTCCACATCCTGGCGTTGCGGCGCGCGGCGCTGTCGGTAACCAACCCCTCAGCAGAGGGGTGTTCCAAAACGGACAAGGAACCAGTAGGGACCGCATACTTCCTGGCCATCCTGGCCGGGCGCAGGGCAGGAAGCAGGGCGCTGCCAAAGCTCCAGTGCCGGACCCACTATGGCCTCGCCACCGGAAAGGCTCCGTCCGGAGAATCCCTCAGTCCAGAATCTCCGTGAGGGATACCTGGCCCGCTTGGAACGGGTTGAGCTCCATCCGGTGGACTCCGAGATGAGCCAAGTAGTCCTAGGAAGGACGACGGGCTATCGTCCATTGACTGACCTCCTGAAGACTCCAAGTCCAGTCGCTTGGAGAAAAAGGAGGAATCATCTTCGGACTCGGAAGAGTCCTCGAAGAGCTGCCTCTGGCCTGAGCCACCCTTCACCTGCCGAGGTCGGTCGGGAGTGAGGGTAACTGACAGCCGATGGGGTAGACCTTTAGCCGACCGAGAATCCTTGGTCGGAGCCCCAATTGGTGGCTGTGGAGGCGGAGGTTCCACCGGAATCGGTGGAGCAGCTGGTTTTGGCCGAACAACCGGCCTGGGTATAGGCTCCTCGGATAAGTCGAGGGGTTGTGTCGGCCGCTCCGGTGACAGCCACTTAATGGCCGGGGAAGGCGACGGGGTCGGCTTACTCCCGGCCAGGAGGAGCTGTTGCAACATAAGGTCCTCGTACCGTCGACGTAATTTACGCCGAAGCCTCCCTCATCCGAGGAGGAGGATGAGGCGGCGCGACGCCGCGCCACCGCTGTGCCGAGACCGAGACCGCCTATGACGGTGGGATCGGCTGGACCGCGAAGAGGTCCGAGACTGAGACCGAGAGTCCCGGAATTTCCGAGGTCGGTGCGGGGAGGTGTCGGCCGGAACCGGCACACCCTTCGGCTCGGATGGTGCATCCGAGGGCTCCGGAACCGGAGGCACAGGCGAGCCCAGGATCTCAACTCCTCCGGGGAACCAGGAGAGGGAATCTCGGCTGCTAAGGCGACAGCCCGTCCAATGGGTCGAGAAAAATCTCGACTTCATCGGTGGGAGTCTCGGTCAACTGACCTGGCCAGCGGGACACCGTGAGGCAGTGGCGGCTTGAGCGAGTCGACTGAAGCCGACGGTCGACGGCCCGGGAGAGGGACCTTCCGGCCCAAGAGCGTCGACGGAGGGACTTACCCTTGTCCCTCTTTTGGACCGAGAATAAGGCCTCCATACGTAGGCCCTTCTCCTTTAGTGGAGAGGGACAGACAAAGCTCCTTAAAGAAGCCGTGTAAGAAGAGCCCAGAGAGAGCGGGATAAATGCCGCGGCCGAGGAAGATACGGGCCCGCGCCGCCTCCTCTTCCGAGGCGACCATCCGCTCGAGCTGATCCATCCGAGCCGCCGCCCATGAACACCGCCAACGGGCCTCCTTGGACTTCACGGGCGCGCTTCTAAGGGCCCAGTTGCAATCGGCAGCACGGTCTTCGAGGGCGTAGGCCGAGAAAGATGAGCACGAGTCGCAAGCCTGCGGTCGTGCTCAAGGCCTAAGCAGTAGACACATGTGGAGTGTGGATCCGTCCGAGACATCTTCTGCCCGCATGGGCATCTCCGAAATCCGAAGTCGGTTTGTCCATCGCGGCGAGGATAGAAGACTAAGTCTTTTGCAAATTTTATTTTTAAATCCACAAACGGAGAAATAGGAACCAGTCTCAAACGCAGAGCGTTAAGGAGGGAACCTGAGCTTCCAAGCGGTAAGGAAGATCAGGCGTCATGGGGCGGAGCCGAGAGTTATACCACCCGGGTGGGTGGGAGGAGCAAGCTTGAAGACCTTCCGGCAAGATTTAAAGCGGCAAGGATACCTGCCAATGAGTGTGGATGAACAACATATCCATGTCCCTAGAAATGAGCCTTTTTTTGACTGTACTGTTGATATGCAGCACATGTGGTATAAAATATGTCTGACTGCCTAAGTACATTGAAAATGCTATACACTATGTAGTGGTCTGGTGTCTGAAAAAGCAAGATTTAGTATAAATTAAACATTTCCCTAAATAAGGAAAAGGCTAGAGAATGTATTTGTTTTATTTTAAATTCATAACGGTATCTGATTTACCGTATTTCTTCAATTTAAAGCCGCGGCTTATATGGCATAGTGCAGTTTTATCCTGTGGCTACTGATCGAGGGCGGCTATTAATAGAGGTCAACTTGTAATACATAATGCGGAAATACGGCACTAATCCATTTCAAACTGTCTGTGGTGACAAGATAAAAGCTTATAGATCCCACAATATTCTTGATTTGTGAACGCATTTTCAGTGCCTAAACTTAAAGCATTTGATTTGAAGTTTAAATTGGCAACAGCAGCCAGGACAGCAGAAAAAGAGAGCAACCGTCCTGTAGTGGCGTCTCTCCACAATGACAAAAAAACAAGCAGTCTGAGACTGAGAGATCAGTTGTCAGCCAGCACACTTTAATTTAAGCAAACTCCGCATTGAATTTATTTACTGCCAAAATGAAAAGATAAATGTTTTAAATATACTGCTATGTGGTCTCTGTAACTTAAAAGTACTTCCGGTCTTCCGATTAACACGCCACCATTTTCCAGCACTCCACTCTGCATTTCAGAGTCCACAAAGGCAAAAAACATGAAATACAGTATGAAATAAAAAAAACAAATGCCATTCAGTGATGTGGGGAGCAGGAGGGGACCGTAGTGAGCAGAGTATGTTTACTATGTGTTGGTCTTTGTTTCAGAATGCGGTCAGTAATAGAGGGTGGCTTTTAATTCAAAAATGTGAAAACAGCCATGGCTTATGTTCGAGGGCGGCTATTAATAGAGTGTGGCTTTAATTCGAAGAAATACGGCAAACAGCCTTGGTGTTCAGACTACCTCACAGAGCCAGTTTGCAAACAGCCTTGAAAACAGTTGTAAACACCCTTGTTTATCCAGGCAGCCTGGAGCATGGAAGAGGGTATATAAACCCCCCTTGAAATTAGCTGTGGAGAGCCTTGGTTTTTTCAGTCTGCCTAAAGTATGAGAAAGGGAAGGACATGCAGTCTTCATGTCCTCAAAGCAAGCTGCAGTACAGATAAAAACAGGATATCCCAGCGATGCAGAGGGATCCTGAATATTGCATCCTGACAAATGCTAAATAATGATTTATTTTCTTATATTTATTTTTATTTTCTTGTGATTTCTCATTTTTGGAACCTTTTCGGAATAGAACCATGCAGCAAGCGTGTTGTACCTTATAAAGACTGAATCAGTGTCCATCTTTATCACCCACATCCTGGGATAGGGGGATGGCAGGTGGGAGTGACAATCAATGGGGAAAATATTCCTAAAGGATCAAGAATTATGGTGAGTACATCATTTTCATATCTTCCAGGAATCAATCTTCACCACTAATTCACACTAATGAGTCAGAGAATCAAGCTCAGACAAAATCCACTGGGCTAGAGTGGTAGGAGGAAAGGGCTCACTCTGGACAGTAGCCCATTCAGGGTAGTCCTACCAAAGGTGGCATGCTACCTGGCATAAACATCCAGAACATAGTGGTTAACAAAAGTGTGCACTGCGCTCCAAGTTACAGCTCTGCGGGTGTCACCGATAGGAACAGAAGGGCTCCAGATAAGGGGAGTGCCGACCTATTTAACTCACCTTATTTTAGGAAATACTCTTCCAAAAATGTCTTTTATGAGTACCAATACTCACCCAACATCTGTAAATACTCTAGGGCTTGAATTTAATGGTATTCCGCCCTGTTTTGCACATCTGTTTTCAAGGCGGAATACCATTTTCATCATGCTGGTATTCTAAATATACCACTCCTCCATTCAGTCACTCTACAGTTTGATCTGTAGCATGCTGTTTTGGATAGGTGGAATAAAAGACTTTGAGATGGAATACCAAGTTTAGGTTTCTAGTATTCCGCCTACCACCAGACCAGATTATTTTCTTAATTTTTACTCCTGTACTCTATACTCCAAAGTATAGCGCTTCATAACATAACTGGTGATTCAAAAGGAGCATTTATTTCCAGATTTTTAGCACTCATACCCATCCCAAGTTTGTTTTACTCACTATATTTTAAAACTAGCAAGCAAATTACTTCTAACTGCCAACATTATCTGGAGTATTGTTGGCACTTGATCTATTCTTATCTAGAAATACACTATATTGTTTTTACAAATATACTCCTCACTCCACTCTGTCCAAACATTTGTCCGCATCTGAATTTGGTTTTACTCGCATCACTTTCAAAATAAGGAGTACGGTACTCATCCCAAAAAATCTTATCTGGAGCCCTGGGTACAGAGGGAATCTCTGCCAAGGACATGGCGACTGCTGTAGTGAAGTGGACATGTACTTGCCCCCCAGCTTTTTCTCAGCAATGGCATAGGCAACTGACAATCCAGGCAGAAATGCACTTGATTATAACAGACTGTTCCTTCTGACTAGAGTCGAAGGAGACAAATAGTTGTTTGGATTGCCTGAAGTCCTTAGTTCTGTCCAGTTAAAATGTAAGGGCCCGATTAACATCCAAGGAATGGAAAGTGCACTCTCTTTCATTCTCCCTTGAGGGACTCGGGAAGCATGAAAAGGCAAAGGTCACACCCTGGCACGCTGTGTTGCCCACCCAGGCAGTGCATGTCTGTATCATGCAGATCGGTGACCGACATCTTCTGGCGACAGTGAATGCAGAATTTAAATCCAGGTTTCTTGCAATCCATCGCTGGTCCAGAGGCGGAGTTGAAAGAACCATGAAAAACACACTAACAGAGCTTCAAAAACTTTGAAAATCAGACTTTGCCTATGGCGCAGAGAAAATCCTAAGCAAAGCGCAGAGGAGGCGACCTGTTCTTACAGCGGAAAGACCTGATGTCATGGGGCAGATTCGAGGGATATATCCACCTAGGTGGAAGGAGGAGTTTAGCTTAAAGACATCCGGTCAGTCAACACCTTCCAGTGGAACTGCCAGAGTGTGGATAAGTGAACCATATCCACGCCCCTAGAATGTAGGATTTGTATGCAAAGAGAGACTGTCTTTTTGGAAAATCGAACCAGGAGGCTCACACATTAGAGCATGAAGCACTGAAAATCTTAGAGCAGAAGTGATTTCAACTAAAAATAACGTTTTCCATGATAGGAAACGTAAGCCACAAGTCACAGCTGGCACCAAAAGACCCAATGTCAATTTCTCAAGTTCAAAATTCAAGTCCTAAGGCATGACTGGATTGTGGATAGGATGTTTCATATGACGAATACCTCCCACAAAAGTATGGGACACCTCTAACTGGGCAACCGTACGACAATCTGTAGGGGCATGGAAAGCTGATATAGCGGCCAAATGCACTGTGAGGAATACTATAAGCCAGAATCTGGTAAGAACAGCAAGAGTTCTAACACACAGCATTTACAGGACATGTAGATGGGTCAGAAGTCCTGGAAGCAGTGCACAATGTGAACCGTTTCCATTTCAAGGAATACAGTAGGTATGTCTGGTATAAGGCTTTCTAGCCACAGTCAGAACATCAGCCACCTTAGGAGATACCACAAAATGTTGCAATGGCTATGTCTTCACGAGCCATGCATGCAGATGTAGGGATTTCAGGTCCAGATAAGCCGAGGAGCCTCATCGTGTGACAGCAGGCCTGACAGACACAGTGGTACAGGACAGGAGACTCCTCTGCCATCTGCTGCCCATATCTGGTGATGCCATAATGGAGCAATGAGGATGAGCATGACATTCTCCGTCCACACTCTGATCAGTACCCTCTGTATTAGAGGAACTGGAGGAAATATGTACAGGAATTTCCCTTTCCAAGAGAGGGACAATGTGTCTTGCCAAAAAACTCCAGGCCCTGGATCAAGTGAGCAGAAACGCAGTAGTGTTGCGTTGTGTGGAGATGCAAAAAGGTCTAACTCTGGATGACTGATGTTGCATAGAGGTCATCTACCACTGAGGTCAGCAGTTCCCATTCATGAATTCTGCACTGTGACCTGCTTAACCTGTTTGCCAAGACATTTTGGAGACCTGGGAGATGCACGGCTAACAGTTCTAGGCCGAGGGACAGAACCCAGCAACATACCCTCAGTGTTTCCCTGCACAGTTGGCATGAATGAGTGCACCCTTGTTTGTTGATGTCATGCCTCACACCAACATTGTCTGTTGTGATTAATAGAGGATTAGGGCACAGATGGACCCTGAATGCCCACTGAGGAATTCTCCTATGTGGGCCAGAGGCACAGTTACAGTGGCAGATGGAGATGTCAACCTGGGTCACTGGCTGAAGGCTCAAAGTCATGTTAAGAATGTATTTTCCTGAGCAAAGCTTGGAAAGTTAGATCCTCCTGTGGAACATAAGTATGGCCTGGGTCTGAAAAGTCCAGGCTAAAGAAAGAGTCTTCATTGCTGCCCTCAGAAATGATGAGGTCAGGGTCAAACTCGTCCCACTCCACATCCTCCCCAGAGGGAGGGTCGTAGAGGGTGGGGGGGTGATCGTAGGCCCTCAAATCCAGAAAGCAGTCTTGGCAACACTGGCTACACTGACAGAAGGCAGCAGTGCAGTCGCCAGTAAGGGCCTAGGGGCTGCTGCAGGAGCCAGACTCTCTACTCAGCTTCAGGGCCCCGCCTCTGGCTCCAGTCCCAGTGGCCCTGAAGGACCAGGGACCAACTCTGCTGGCAGAGGCAAACGAGCAAGACGCTACACCCACTGCTCCATAAGAGCTGCCCAATGGTGGAACTACCCACCAGAGTTCCCACTTACAGACAGAGAGGGGCTCTGGGTCGGAGACCTTGACCTCCTAGTACCAGAGAACCCTGGTGATGCCGACAGCGCTGGTGAGAGCCTCTTGGTCCGGGAGACTAAGGATCTCACAAAAGACCTAACAGATGGCAAACTTGCATGGTTCTATTTCTTCTTCGTTTCTGATGGGGAGAGGAAGAATTTGAGGCTGAGTGGTGCCAAGAACCTGACCAGGATTGGGAATGGGGCCCACTTCTTTTTGTGCTGCTTGGAGGACTGTCCTTCCGCCCCAGCACAGGACCGCCCATTGTCAGAACCCTTCCCCAATAGGGAAAGTGAACTGGACATGGGCCCCACTGCCGGAGCAGCTTGCCTAAGAAGGCTCCCTACCGTCGTCCTCCATGGCCGTCGACCGTCAACTTGGTAGGGCTGTGACAAACTAACAGAAATACTTTTGTAAAAATCATTAAAGTGACACAAAAACAACAAACTCTTGCTTTAACCATTAAACCTGAGAGAAGTGAAGGCTGTTGTCGTATAGATGTGAAGTTCTGACTCCCAGAGGGACAGCGATGTTGTCAGTGATAAGCACTTGATGGCAGGAAAAAAAGAAGTGAGGCAGTTGAGGGCTGGTGCCCGAGATAAGCTTTGTGCCGCGAGTTCCCACTTGTGGTGCCTTGTATGCATTCTGCTTACCTCGGTGCCAGCCCTCCTGAAAAGTTCTGGCTCCTGCTGGGTCCTAGCACCTCTGGCTAAGACCCACTAGTGTGAATCATGGTGAAGACTGACTCCTGGAAGATCTCACGACTGAGGAAGGGCGTTTATTAAAAAAACATAATTACACACATCTTATATTTATTTTACACAAGGGTCCACATTATAATCACTAAAAGTCATTCCAGAACGTGGGTAACTGGGGGATTACCCATGAGGCATGCCTTATGTTTAATAATACACTATGATTCAGTTCAAAGTTTCATTTCTTACATCCCCACCCCAGCTTGATCACGGGGACTTTTTTTAGTCTTATTCTATACTGCAGTGTCTCCTCCGACACTCCTTAGACACCTCTGCATTCCAAGGTATCGGTTTATGGGACGCAATCTCAGGTATAGGCAGCCCCAAACACACAGTCCGAAAAGGTAAAAAGGAATCTTCACTCTATTATGGGGAGCAAGGTGACCCTCTGTAAGATTAGCACAAGTATAAGTCAAGCCCCCTATAGTAACATGTAGCAATCTATAAACAGCTTAAATATACACAAGATATAGTGAAGACTGGGTTAAGGATAAAGTGCCTCTGGAAACCATGCACTGCATACCACCATCCATTTCCACTGCAACTATAACAACCAAAAGACACACAATACCATAACAGGTGCCCGTGCCACTAAGATTCACATTTTTTTTTAGATATATTATTTGAAAACTGGTGACTGGGAAAGGTGCACTGAGCTGCGTCTCGCTTTTGGGCGCAACTTGAGGGGGAGGAGGGAAAATAGTAATACAGTAGTTGAAATGTATAGGGGTGGCTGACATATTAATAGAAAATCATCCCGCCCCCCCCCCTCCAAATCTCGCCACTGTCCTCCCATAGCTTATGCATCCCAGGAAAAGGCTCATAAGTAATAGAAATCTGCCAGTTTGTGCTGTGATCCAGTGAACTTGCATCGAGCCAACATCTGGGATGCTTTTCTTTTGAGATGGACAGCATTTTTTTCCAGTCCCTATCCTAGCCTCAGTAAACCCCTCCACACAAAAGTGGGGTTCTTGGCTGCTATTTAGTTCACTGAAGAACTGCAGTGGACTCCTGCTCTGAAGAAATCTTTACTTCGTACAATTAACATGACCAAATGCTGGACCCGGGACTGTGAGGGTTAAAAAAGAAAAACACATTTTTGTTTTAATTTTTACAAGAGGCCGCAACGCCTGGGATGTAAGTATAGTGCTAAATCCACGTAGTGAACCAACTGCACTCGCAGCATGACCAGGCATTTATCTCTCCTATTTCCTGAGGCACTGCCGTGTGCAAATTTAGGCTTATGAATCCTGTAAATGAGTCTGCACGTTTCCTTTTTCAAAATTCAGCTGTACACAGAAAAATTAAATGAGCGAAATGGAAAGAAAGAAACAGAGGCAGAGAGTACGCTAAGCAGAAATGTTATGCATATGCTCCAAAGCGTAACATGACTGCGCGGGCGCCTGGAACAATCAGTGTAGAAAACGAGGCGAAAGGTTCCTGGCCGTGCAGCATCTGCACACTGACAGCAGCCATTTATTAGCTGTAATAGTGGATGTGGGAAGGGAGTCAGGAGCCAGGGGGGTGAAAGGAGAAATCCAAACACATGCAAACATCTTAAATCCACTTTGTTCCGCCGCCTTGATTCCTAACCTTCAACACGAAAAGAAATCTAGAGCATAGGGAGTGGGGGGGAGGGGGATAGGAAAAATAAAAAAATGCTGGCTGCTATACTAAATGAAAAGGTTGTTGTGTTGCAGACACATAATGGATGTCTGTATGTGTGGAAAGACAGAGAAACCTGTAAAGTGAATCGTGCTAAGCAATATACAGTGTACAGTCAAGAAATTCATTCTGTGTGCACCATGGCTGTGGGCCAGATATTAAAAACATTCGTTGGAACACTTTTATTGTCTCTGCAGATTTTAAAGTCTTTCTGTGGCAGGAAATTTACTGTCCAGAGGAAATAAGGCTATTACTAGAATTTAAAACTACTGTCAATTCCTGTGGCGTCCCTAGAATGTGTAGGCAAGCTCTCTTCTACCCTTTAATACGTGGTTCCAAATTTGACAGAGAAACCACACTGCGCAGGTTTGGAATCTCCTTTTGTCTGTGTATCTATCCATGCATGCAGTGCATACAATATACATACATCATGTACATAATCAGGCGGAGTCCATAGGGAGTGAAACATACCTATGGGTGGATCCCGTGTAATTCATAGCAATATCACGATGCTAAAATGCATTTAGAGCTAGAATTGTGTCCTTTTCTCAAGTAACTCAATAGCAAAAACTGGTAATGCCTCAAATATTTTTTCAAATAGTGTTGTTCAAGATGCAGGCCGGCAAAATCAAACCAAACACTAACATTTATCTGTTTTTGTGACATTTTGCCACAAACTGTATTTCACTAAAAATGGCAAAACTGCAGCTTCATTTTAGATTTGCATCAGAAAGAAATGATCTCAATTAATACTCAAAGTGCTCGTAGCTGCATCCCATCATCCCCGTGGCCATCACTGGACATTCAGACATGTGACTATGTGGGAAAGCTAGGGTGTACAATAGGTACTTAAGCTGGGAACAAAGTGACAGTGAATTGAGCTCTAGTCTCACACAGATAATGCCTGTTATTCCTAGTGCTCCCAGTTTAGACATCAAGAGAGGAGCTTGTTCTAGTGTGATGGTGTCTGGGATGGGCTTCACCTTATAAAGAACCTCACATTGTTTTTTTGGTTTTGATGTCCTTCCAGCCCCCTCATCCACATTCCCTGGGACTTAACTCTCCCTAGCGATTCTCCCACATGATGGTGTCAGCGGCGCTGGCCAGGTCCCTCTGGAGCAAAAGAATCCAGAAGATGGGGCCCAGTCAAAGGGGCGGACCTGGGAAGGAACGGAGTGCTATGCTGCCTGGTAGGGTATTTTCCACCTGTTTTCTCCCCGGGCTGCCGAATGTGCAATGACACACTGCACAGTTTCAGTGTCCGACAGCAGCCCTCCCCCGAGCTGTCGCATTCACAGGGCTGCCACCCAGCTTACGCTAGGTGGCAGACCAGTAGTGGAATGACCTGTTCCCCTACCCACGAGAGAAAAGCAGTCCATGGGACACGCTACCCTCTCTCCCTTGGCTGCCACTCATATGACTCAAGTTCGCTCCTGAACCTGGGTCGTAGGCGTAGCTAACGGTAGCTCTGCCACCATACTGGCACGAGAATCTCACACTGTTGTTCAACTTCAGGGTTGATCTAAATAGTTTCTAGTGACAGAGAATTTGTAACTACCTAGGAGCTACCTGCAGTGTGACTGCCAGCAACTAAATCTTTTGAGGTAACGTAACCTAGAGCAGTGATCAATGAACTTAGAAGCTCTAGGTTTAAAGCACACCACTTTCACTTCCTGTGTCACCTACAAGTTACTAAAAGGGCTACTATAATGCCTGAAGTTAATATTAACTTTCTAAAGAAGTGAACTATTACTTCTTATATTGGAAGCATTTTTCCCACTTTTTGCCAATTAGAACATTTTCTACCTTACATTACTATGTGTGATATGTAGACCAGTGCTCTAACTGGGCTGACATAGCTAGTTCTGTTTTTCCTCGTACAGAATCGGTCCTGTGATCTTACTGTCTACTACATAAAAACGGACCATGACGAGGCAAACACCTGCAGCAAGGTTGGTCACTTGTGATGTCACAGTAAGTGAGCTCACAGTGCTGATGAAGTATAAAAAGAAAAAAATGAAAGTTACGTACTTACCATACCTGTTGATCTTCCTGAACATCTTCTTTACAGATTACCACTAATGGGTCTCAGCCGGAGATGTAACCCTGCGGGAGCCAAAACCTTTCTGGAGGAGACTGATGATGGGAGTAGTCAGGGCTCCAGATAAGGGGAGTATCAACCTATTTTACTCACCTCATTTTAGGAAATACTCTTTAGACATTTTTTTAGTGAGTACTGATACTCACCCAACATTTGTAAATTACTCCACACTCCAAAGAATAGTGCTTCATAACATAACTGGTGTTTCAAAAGGAGCATTTTTTTCCAGATTTGCAGCACTTGTATGCATCCCAGTTTTGTTTTATTCACTATATTTTAAACAGGTGAGTAAATTACTCCTACCTGTCAACATTATTTGCAGCACTGTTGGCACCTGATAAATTCTTATCTAGAAAAAAAATACATTGTTTTTAAAAATGTACTCCTCATTTCACTCCATCTAGACAGTTGAGCACATCTGAATTCGGTTTTACTCACCTCACTCTCAAAATAAGGAGTATAGTACTCATCCCAAAAAATCTTATCTGGAGCCCTGGGAGTAGTCATCAAATACATTTGCTTGTATACAGTGGCACTAGCCCCCGATTGCCTCAGTACCTTTTTTAAAGAGGAGATGAGCAGCACGTACCTAACGAGTAAGCAGTGCACTTGCCCTAAGAACATAAGATAGCCTTGGTGGCCTGTGTAAGAAGGGAAACCAAAAAAACTGTAACACAGTGTCTACACAACCCAGACCAAGTACTGAGGGGTGAAGACCAACATAATAACACTGGAGTGGTTTCGGGGGATGTGGGCGGTGTGGTAATCTACGGAGAAGATATTCAGGAAAATATGTAACTTTTACAGCTTCCAAGAATCAATCTTCTCCATGGATTCCCACCAATTGGTCAGAGTACCAAGCTCAGAGAAAGTCCCCCGGATTAGGGAGGCAGGAGCTAAAGGCTCACTCAGGATAGCACTCCATTCAGAATTGTCCTGACAAAGGCGGCACGCTGCGCCTGGCATGGACATCCAGAGCGTAGTGCTTAGTACGCACTGAGCTCCAAGTTGCAACTCTGTCAATCTCTCCAACTGGCACAGAGCATATTTCTGCCAGGGAAGTGGCTACCACTCTGGTGGAGTGGGCATGCACCTTGATCTCAAGTTTCACTTGAGCTATGGTACAGCAGTGGCGGAGGCAATTTACAGTTCAGACAGAAATGAACTTGACTGTGACAGGCTGTCCCTTCTAACTGGGATCAAGAGAGACAAACTGCTGTTTCGACTGACTGTACATCTTAGTCCTATACAGGCAAAACCTAAGGACCCTCTTTATATTCAGTGAGTGGACAGTCTTTTCCCTTTCATTCTGGAAGCTGGCAAAGTAGGTAGCAGTATTATAGACTAATGCAGATGAAACTCAGACACCACCTTGGGTAGAAATTTGCGGTGTGTAGAAGCACTATCTTGTCTTTATGGAAAACAGTATAAGGAGGATCTGTGACCAAAGCATGGATTTCAGACACTCTGCGCGCAGAGGTAATGGCCACCAGAAATGTTGCATCCCAGACCAGAAATTTCACATCAAAAGTTGCAATAAGCTAAAAGGCTTGTGAGTGAGCACATCCAGAAACAGGCTAGGGTCCCAGGGAGTCATCAGCTGTCTGATGGGAGGCCTGGTGTGCAGGATAACCCCGAGGATCCTCTTGAGCAGTGGCAGCTGTACCAGAGAGAGAGAGAGAGAGAGAGAGAGAGAGAGAGAGAGATACAGGCAGAGAACACCAAGAGGAAGGAGTTGCTGTTATAACTATACTTCTCTACTGGGACTAAAGAACTAGAACTCTACTACTGGGACCGTCAATTAGGGTAAAAACAAAACAAAAAACAAAAAAAAAAGTGTGTTTGTCTGAGTTGGCTGAAGTGAATTGTTATCTGTGCAATTAACTAAGTGTAGAAAGAGCTGTAAAGTAGGAGGAATGGCTTAGCTAGAAGAAAACCAGGTTAAAGCCAGATTTATCATATTTTTATTTATAAGTTTCAATATATAAAACTTACAAAAATTATCCACAGAGGAATACACAATACACATGTCCACATACA
The DNA here is from genome assembly GCA_016271365.2 of Neoceratodus forsteri. Classification (NCBI taxonomy): domain Eukaryota; kingdom Metazoa; phylum Chordata; order Ceratodontiformes; family Ceratodontidae; genus Neoceratodus; species Neoceratodus forsteri. The sequence continues at coordinate 14,733,874 of JADMNL010000027.1, forward strand.
TCCACTTACAAAGGAATCACAGGACATCCTCCCCGTAGTTACAGCATGAGGGGAAGTACCATGTTTGAAAATAACAGGATTAATTTAAATAGAACAGCCTCTAACTGCCTAGAGCATTACTTGAGGATAAGCAATAAGGTAAAATCCATAGAAATGCCATCTTAACAATTAGGGACCCAGCCCAAACTATCCCCCTACATTAATAACTACTGTCCAATCAGTAGATGAATCCAAAGATGAGCGATATTTAAGAAGTCAAAAAGTAAATGAAATCTCATGTAAATATCAAAATATGTTTCAGGACTATACGGGGAAACAAACAGATTGCTGACAGTACGCCATGAGTTCCAGTAAAATTGCTACCGAACCCCCAACCTCCTGATCAGTCATGGTGTCGAAAGTTCGGCCATGAAAAGTCTAGATCAAAGTCATAAACATTTAAACATAAAACGGTGCGATTTTGCTTCTAGGAGCAGTCTCATAGGGATCACTGTAAAGTACTCACTGCCCCACAGGTTTCACTCATCCACCAGGGCTCCTTCATCCGACGAGACCCCCTCACTTTCCCGCTGTTCCCTTTCAATCTTCTCCTGGAGCTTGTAAGTCTCCGAAGGATCGTTAAAAAGATATGTGTGGCCTTGCCATTGCACCTTCAACTTCACCGACAGGAGAAGCTGATGCGTCACCTTCAGAGCCCTCAGTTTGTTTCTGACCCAGTCAAAGGCCTTCTGTCGTTGCCTAGTAGAGTAGGATAGGTCAGGGAACAGGGATATTTCAGCTTCCCCATAGCGCAGCTGCCTCTTGCATCTTGCTGCTGCCAGGATCCTGTCTCGGACTCCTACCCCCGTGCAGACCACCAGAAAGGTGTGCGGTCCGAAGGTATTAGGCCCCGGGCACCAAGGAGTTATCCAGTAAGCTTTTTCAAGTGCCGGAGGGGATCATCTTCTGAGAGCCCAAGAGTTGAGGTATTAAAGATAGAGCAAAATTCAGAGGGTTTTCTCCTTCCGATTGTTCTGGTAGGCCCATAATGCGAACACTGCACTCCCTTCTCCAGGTTTTCAACATTTTCTAACTGCAGTCAGAGGACAGAGTTCTCTTTTGGTAACTTGTCAGTGGTATCAACTGATTTAAGAGAGGCTCCTTCAGCCCGCTATATCATGCATTCACACTCGTCAACCCGGGTTTCAAGAGGGCTAACCCGAGGGGTAAGGACATCCAGCTTCTTGTCCATTGTCTCTAATAGTTTTCACCAATTGGGCTAATGTAGCATTAACTGTGCCCAGTGAGACCTCATTGGGCCCAGAGCCCGTATCGCCGCAGGCACCTTCACTTTGTTGCGGGCCCGCACCTCATGCAGTCGCCTTCGGTTTAAAAAATTCAGCTGACGATGAGGAGCTTTTTTGTTTTCCCATTTTAGGCATTCGGCTTGAAACAATCCACACAGGGTCCTATCTGGAAGTCCAAAAAAATGAAATAAGAGCAATTTGATATTATTTTGGCTTAGTTCTTTGGGAGCTTTACAGAGTTGCATCTGCTCCACTCTGCTGCCAGGCCACGCCCCCCCCCCTCCCAAAAGTCAGATTTAAAAACTGCCCTAGATAGCTTCTGCCAGAGAACAGGCAGAGAACACCAAGAGGAAGCAGCTGCTGTTATAACTATACTTCTCTACTGGGACTATACTACTCTCCTTCCCTCCCCACAACCCTAAGCCAGTTCTATTTTTACAGGCACAGGATCTGACTGACAACAGGAGCTTCCTGTTTGGGAGCAGGAAGTGAGTGATCACAGATCTACAAAAGACTCACCATCCTAGAACGGAAAGAGTAGCTCTTCGACACCCCACCCCACAGCTGCTGGAGGTCAGACTCTGAGCATGTAAGGAGACTACTGAGAAATATAGGAACTTCCTGTCTCAGAAGCCTAAAGGGCACAGAGGCAGTAAGTAAGTAGGGAGAAAAATAAATAAATAAACAGAGGAAAGAGTAAATATTCCAAACAACAGTTAAGGGGCCAGAAATAAGACATGATGGGAGTGGTGCAGTGGCTGTGGAGCATCAGTCTACCGGGAGACGTCCTGGAGGATGTGGCGTTGTCCCATCTGCAGGCACCTCTCTGGGCTGAGGGAGGAGGTTGCTCATCTCCAGGATGAGTTGGCCAGGATTTGGAGGACCTCCTCTCCCACCCAGGGACCACTAGGGCCACTGCTGTTGCCTCAGAGGTTGCCAAGAAAGAGAAGCAGTTGGACCACAGTGGGCTCAGGGAGGGTGAAGGTGGTGCAACAGAGGGGCATCCCTCCAGCTGTACCTCTCCACAATTCATATGCCATTCTGGCAAAGTGTGGTTCCTCAATGGAGGCCAAGGAGGATGCTGGTAACCTCCAAAAAGGAGACCCACAGGAGGGTGGCATGGGAGCCCAAAGGGGAAGGAAACAACTCCTGTTGGGGGACTCCATTGTTAGGGGAGGTAGAATTGGGGGAGGAAGGGGAGAGGGAGGTAAGGTGCCCACCTGGTGCCATGGCTTGGAGGGACAGGGAGAAAATCCTCAGGATCACTGGAGCAGCTGCACGGGGGAGGGAGCTGGATGTCACTGTCCACCTAGGGACAACTGACTTGGCTGAGAAAGGGATCAGAGCAGTGCAGGAAGTGTTTGTGGAGTTGGGGAGGGGCCTTAGACAAGTAGGATGCATGATAACCTTCTTGGAGGTGCTGCCTGTCTGTGGCATGGGTGAGGCTAGGGTGCTCCACAACATGGGATTCAATCAGTGGTTGAAAGACTGGTGCAGAGCTCAGGGATTTGGCTTCATTGGGGACTGAAGGTCCACCTGGAGTGATGCAGGCCTATACTGCCGTGATGGTCTGCATCTGTCCAGGAGGGGAACCAGGATCCTAGGTTATAGGTTTAAATCTTCATTGGCAAGCATTTAAACTAACCAAGGGGGGAGGCACTGGAAAGGAGCAGGAAAATCCTAGCCCCCCCCCCCCAAGAAAATCAAGGTAGTAAGTGAGGTAAACACCAAGACAGAGATGTCGATAGGGAGAAGGGCAGGGGTAATGGAGAAAATGACAAAGGCATTAAGGACAGGGATGGGGCAAAAGGGAAAGGCCATCAAGAAATGGAGGGTAATGAGTACCAATGCCCGTAGTCTGGACAACAAGCTCCCTGAACTGGTGGCCTTGATGAAGAGGGATGCCTGGATATCGTAGCAGTCACTGAAACATGGTACACAGAGAACCATGACTGTGATGTTAACACAGCAGGGTACACAACCTACAGGAGAGACAGGGAGGGGAGAAGTAGCTTTCTATGTAAAGGAAGGGATAAAAGCAATAGAACAAAAGAGTAAACAGGGAGGAGAGGAGGCACTGTGGATCACTTTAGAGACTGGAAATGGCACCACAATCCGCACAGAGGTTGTTTACAGACCCCCATGTCAGGGGGAGGGAATGGACACGGATATGATAGAAGGCATCCTTAGGATGGCAGAGAAAGGGGAGATACTGTTGATGGGACCTGAATATATCAGATGTTAACTGAAGCACCTTTGCTGCAACCACATCCAACAGCAGGGACATTCTCGATGCCCTGCAGGTGGCATGCCTCAGACAGCTAGTTTTGGAACCCACTCATGACAGAGCAATCTTTGACCTCATACTCTCAAATGGGGACAGTGAGAGAATCTCAGATCTAGAAGTGGGTAGCCATCTGGGAACAAGTGACCACCAAACAGTGTGGTTCATGATAAACTCAGTTACAGAGTCAAGCCATACAAAAGTGAGGGTACTGGACTTCAGGAGGGCTGACTTTGGCAAGATGGGAGAGTGCCTTAGAAAAGCACTAGCAAACAGGCTAGAAGGAGGGGTGGAGCAACAATGGGGAAACATCAAAACTGCCATCACAGAGGCAACAAGCCTTTGTGTGAAGCAAATAAACAAATCAAAACGAAAGAAAAAGCCACTATGGTACTCAAAAGAGGTGGCGGGGAAGGTTAGGGAGAAAAAGATAGCATTTAGGAAGTATAAGGAAACACAGAAGGAGCAGGGTAGAGAACTGTACCAGTTAAGGCAGAAGAAAGCAGGGAGGGAAGTCAGAACAGCAAAGGCCCAAACTGAGGAAAAGACAGCCGACTCGGTTAAGAAGGGGGATAAAACCTTTTATAGGTACATCAGGGAGTGTAGAAAGACAAAGGGAGGGATACTGAGGCTGAACAGAATGGACGGTGGGTGGGCAGAGAGGGACAGTGAAAAAGCAGGCGATACTGAACGAATACTTCTGTTCAGTTTCACTCTGGATAGGGGGTCGATCCCAGTCCTTTCACAGAAGAAAGGATTCTGAAAGAACTCCTAAAACTGAAGGTGGACAAAGCAATGGGGCTTGATGGAATTCACCCCAGAATTCTAAAAGAATTAAGGGGAGAACTAGTGACACCACTGAATACCCTTTTTAACAAATCATGGGAGGGTGGTGTGGTACCTGAGGACTGGAGGAAGGCGGGAGTTATTCCTCTACACAAAAGTTGGAGCAAGACAGAGGAAGGAAACTACAGACCTGTCAGTTTGACCTCTGCGGTAGGGAAAGTGATGGAATCACTTCTGAAGGAAAGAATTGTTGAGTACCTAGAGGCCAGTGGGGCACAGGACCCAAGGCAGCATGGGTTCACAGCAGGAAGGTCATGTCAGATGAATCGAATTGATTTCTTTAACTGGGTGACCAAAGTAGTACACCAGGGAGGGGCTGTGGACATGGCCTACCTAGACTTTAGCAAGGCATTTGACACAGTCCCACACAAAAGATTAATAATCAAAGTAACCAGCCTGGGAGTGGGTCCCAGGGTGGTAGCCTGGTTAAAACATTGGCTGGACAACAGGACACAGAAGGTAATTGTAAATGGAGTCCATGCTGAAGAAAGATGGGTTACTCGTGGGGTACCGCAGGGTTCAGAACAGGGTCCAGTCCTTTTTAATGTCTTTATAAGTGACATTGCAGAGGGACTGGAAGGAAAATTATGCCTCTTTGCAGATGACACAAAGATCTGCAACAGGGTTAATACACAAGGAGGCGTGGAAAGGATGAGAAGGGACTTGGCAAGGTTGGAGGAATGGTCAGAAGTATGGCAGCTTGGATTCAATGCAAAGAAGTGCAACATAATGCACCTGGGAAACAAAAACCCAGGGGAAGATTACACAATGGGAGGTAGTAACAACAACAAAAATGGAAAGGGACCTGGGGGTAATCATATCAGATGACCTTAAGGTTAGCAAGCAATGTGAGAAGGCAGTACGGAGGGCTGGGGGATACTGAGATGTACAGGGAGAGGCATCACCAGCAGAAAACAGGAAGTTGTTATCCCTCTGTACAGACAGTTGGTGAGACCCCATCTGGAGTACTGCGTCCAGTTCTGGAGACCCCATCTCCGCAAGGTCATAGACAGGATGGAGGCAGTCCAGAGGAGGGCAACTAAAATGGTGCAGGGTCTGCAAGAGAAGCCATACAAGGAGAGACTAAAGGAGCTTAATATGTATACCCTTGAGGAAAGGAGGCAGAGGAGGGACATGATAGAAACTTTTAAGTACCTCAGTGGAATCAACAAAGTCCAAGAGGGTAGCTTCTTTCAGAAAAAGAGATGTGCAAGAACAAGGGGACACAATCTAAAGATAGAGGGGGGACGGCTCAGGGGCAATGTGAAGAAGTATTTTTTCACAGAGAGGGTGATGGAAGCATGGAACAGCCTTCCGAGGAGGTTGTGGGGTCTAAAACTGTGGGAAAATTCAAGAATGCATGGGACAGACATAAAGCAATTCTTGTGGGGGGTAGGAAGAAACAGGCTGTTGGTTAACTAGGATCTGCAGCCTATCCTGTAGATAAGGAAATGGGCAGACTAGGTGGGCTAAGCGGTCCTTATCTGCCTTCAAAGTCTATGTTTCTATGTAAGTACCCACAGGGCAGCTGAGGCAGGACCAAGGCCAAAGCTTCAGATTATGGCACTAGGTGCTTTCTGCACTTGTACCTTCGGCTGCAATTTCTGTTCAGACTGGGGAGGCTGGCTTCTGTTTTGAACTTCTCTGCCTTTACCACGAAAGGACTGCTTGCTGTTAAAGGACCCACGGCCCTTGTTCTTCCGAGTGTTAAATGGGTCTGGAGGTCTTAAGAGTCATTCTAGTTTCATCAGATGCCTTTAAGAGACTGTTCCACCTGCTGTCCGAACAGCTTCGTGCCATCAAAGGGAACATTCATTACTTGTTGCTGGATGTCCTGGATGAAGCCAGCAGTCTGCAGCCCGGAAAGCATCTGATGCAAATGTCTGCAGCTGCAGAATGAGATGCCGGATAAAAGGTATCCATCAAGGCTTTGAGCTGGAGACTGCTGGATTCAATACTTTGCTTAACACTCAACAGAATATCCTGTTTAGTCTCTAAATCCAGCAGAGACTCTGCCAGAGACTTCAGCTAGTTCCAAAGGGTATACTTGTATTTGGAAAAATGCCCCTGCTAGCTAGCTATTCTCATGCCCAGGGTGGCTGAAGTGTAAGCCCATTTGCCAACAGTGTCAATCTTGCGTGATTCCGTTAGTGGGTGCACAGTGACCACCTTGGGGACAATAGACTTGTCATTCTCAGTGAGAGTAACAACAGCATCAACTATGGGCTGGGTGAAATATATTGGTTTATTTTTAGGAGCCCCATATTTCCTGGCTGCCTGCTTGGGAATAGCTGTTACTGAAGCAGGTCTCTGCCAAGCTGCATTAGATAATGTCTCTAGTGTGGGTTGGACAGGATGAACTGAACTGATCGCCATATCAGGCATGTTTAGGAACTCCAGCTGAAGACACCTAGCCTAGTCAATGGTTGCTGACTCGAAATCCAATGTACAGTGCATATTTCTGAACAGAACCTGAGAGAACTGGTCTGCCTAAGGTAAAGACACAGGAACTGGGCCCAAGACCTCTTGATCATAATATGAATCATTATCACCACCGTCAGAAATACTGAGGTCAGGATCTGACTACCCTTCTATACCCTACTCGGGACGACAAAAGAGGGAATGGGGTTGCAGGGCCGACAACGCAATGTGTGGCTGCGGCATTACCAGTGACACTGGCCCCAAGGGGTGAAGGATTGGTGTCAGAGGCTGCGCCGGAACCAATACTGCGTGCTGCACCAGGAAGGTTCCCGACACTATGTGTGGCACTGGGAGGGTTCCCAGCATTGTGAGCCCATGTGACACCGGGCCCAACACCGCACCCTACACTGGGCCAGATCCTGGAGGCCTGAAGCCGGCACTGAGCAGGACATCAAAACTGGTGTTGACAACCTGGCTGGCACCGGATGACTGACAATGGCACCGTGGCCGTCCCTACTGCCGGACAGAACAGGGTAATACCATAAGCAGGACAGACATCAGAGGTAACACTCCTGCTAGGACACACAGACTGCTGCCACAAATACTTTTCCAGCCCAGCAGAGCCACCTGAGGTACCAGCCCAGCTGACCCCAAGGGGTTACGAGCTGGCACCACCAGCGGTGCCCCTCAGGCCAGATACCACACCCATTGCTTCACGAGAGCTGTCCAGTGGTGGAACTGCCCACCATAGTCCTCACTTAAAGAAAGAGTGGGGCTACTGGCAAGAGACACCAACCTCCCAGGTCTAGAAGTCCCCGGTATCACCAGTAAGGACCTCTGGACCTCCAACTATGGGAAGTCTAGTGTCTCGCAGCAGACGTCCCAGAGGGCAACCTCGACTGGTGCTGTTTCTTTCCTTCTTGTGTAAAAAGGAGGAAGATGAGGTTGAGTGGTGCCTCGACCCTGTTACAGAGCGTGTGTGGGATCTTGACTGCTTCTTTTTGTAGTTGCGGGAAGACTGCTTTTCTCCCCAGAGTACTAGCTCACCCGTCATCAAAACCCCTCTTCAGAGGAGTGGACCGGATACGCCTCCACTGCCACAGCAGCCTGCCTCTTCAGGCTCCCTACTGCCCTCCATCGTTGTCGATCACTGACACTTGGTAGAACTGACAGAAACTAGGTTATTAAATCATGACAAAAAACTAAACTGACATAAAAGTAACAAACTCTAGCATTAAACACTAAAACTGAGAAGATCTGAGGGTTGTTGTCATATACACATCAAGTTCTGACTCTCGGCGGGCGAGTAATGTCCTCACTGATGAGCACTTGATGAGAAAAAAGCAACAGGCAGTTGAGGGCAGGTGTGGAAATAAACAAGCAGCCGTGTGTGCTGAATCACGGTGTCACTGGCTCCTCCTGGGACCTAGCACCTTCAGCTAAGACCTGCTAGTAGGAATCGATAGTGAAGATTGACTTTTGGAAGATCTGTGTCAATGACCCTGCCCGCTCTCAAGAACCCAGCAGGGGCACCATGGTTTCTCCCATCCCTGGAGGAGTCAGAGGTGACACCACAGGTGGGGCAGGTATTGGCGGTACTGGCAATGGCCCCGGTACAGAAGCTGAAGCTGATGTCTGACACATACCAAAGTCCAGCTGCACCAAAGATGGTGCTGGCTCAACCGATCCTGATGGGTCAGTAGCTGGCACCAACAAAGGCACTGCTGCACTTATGTGCTGCACCCACAGCTCCATAAGAGTTGCCCAGTGGCTAAACTGCCACTGAAATCACCTCTATTGGGCAGAGAAGGGGTCTGGAACAGAGACCTCGATTCCGCAGACCCAAGTGTTCCTGGTGTCATCAGAGGCAGTGGTGGTGTACCCCGATCCCCAGGGGTCAAGCGGATCACAGCAGAACGACCAGAGGACAACCGTGACCGGGGCCTTTTGTTCTCCTCATGCTTTCTGTGGGAAGAGGTCAATGGCAAATGCAGCGAACACCCCAGTGCCGAGTGTGCGAAGGAGCTGGACTGTTTCTTTTTGCAGCTCCGAGGATAGTCCATCCTCCAGGGTGCAAGACTGCCAGAGCACCCTCCCAGAGAGAGGTAGTAACAAGATAAAGTGCCATTACTGGAGCAACATGCCTTTTCAGGTTCCCTGCCTTCTTCCATGGTTGTCACCCGTTTGCATGAAGTACGGCTGAAGAGAAACTGTAGACTCTTTGTGTGTTAAACTAAACTGACACAACAATAGCAACCTGTAGTCCTATTTAATTTAATACCTAAGAACGGAATGCTGATATCACATGGACGGTAAAGTTCCAGCCCAATGAGGAAACTGGTGATGCTGCTGTACACGCGATGGCGGGAAAAAAGGAACTGAAGCGGCTTGGGGTTGCTGCTGCTGTATACCTGCAGGTGTGTGCCATGACACGCATGCAGAGCCTACTCACATCAGCAGCTCCCTCCAGAAACGTTCTAGCTTCTGCAGGGTCCTAGCACCTCTGGCTCAGACTCATCAGTGGGAAATCTATGGAGAAGTTCTTAGAAGATTACACAAACAGAACTAGATATGTCAGTCTGTAAGTAAAGTACTGCTCTTTACACCATACCAAGCAGTATAAAGTACAGTTACGTAGGAACTTACCGTAACAGTAGATCTTCGAGAGAGGTTTCTTCAGTAGGTCATCACATATAGGACTGGGGTCACCTGGCGTTGGGCCGCATGGCGGACTTTTCTAGCAATCCTTGTCGGGGGACCGCCCACCCGACTTCACGTGACCGACGTCAGCGTGACTGTATATATTGGGCAGTCCCCACGCCTGCCCTCCAGTTCTCCCGCCGGAGACAGGAAGAGGCCTGACAGCAGGAGCGAACAGGATTTGGAGTTCCTGTAAAACACAAAATGAGGGGAAGGAGGGAGGGAAAAATATGACCTACTGAAGGAACCTCTCTCGAAGATCTACTGTTACAGTAAGTTCCTACATAAAGTACAGTTACGTAAGAACTTACCGTAACAGTAGATCTTCGAGAACAGCTCTTGCAGCAGGTTACACCATTAGGACCGAAGCCACCAGGCGCCAGGACCCCACGGAAAAATTCTAGCTAGCTAACTACAGCGGGGACCGCCCCCGACGTCGGTCCCGCCTCCGACGTCAGGCGTGGTACAAAAGGGGGCAGTCCCGCCAGATTCCCCAGTTCTCCCGCCGGAGACTTCTTGCCGCAGGCTGACATCAAAATGGGAGACCTAGGATTCGCCATCAGAAGACAGAAAGATAACAATTCCTGCTCAGAAAGGCTGAGCCATGCTTCCTCCAAGGGGGAAGGTGGGCGGGAAGGTACCTGCTGCAAGAGCTGTTCTCGAAGATCTACTGTTACGGTAAGTTCTTACGTAACTGTACTATCTTACTTTGAGACACAGCTCTTGCAGCAGGTTACACCATTAGGACTGATTCCCAAGCAGTAACGCTGTCAGAAAATCCGAGAGGAGGAAAATAAAGGATAAAAACCAAGTCCTGAACCTAGGACAGGAGACCCTGAAGTACGGCCAAACCAAAACCAGCCCTTCGCCGAGAGGCGATGTCCAGGCTATAATGCCTGATAAAGGTATGCACAGAACTCCAAGTGGCTGCAGCGCATATAGCAGAAGTGGAAACATTTTTGAGCGCTGCAAAGGAAGTAGCCACCCCTCTAGTGGAATGACCCCGGACTGTACCCGGGAGGGGCCTTTGTTTGATACCATAACAGTGAGAAATACACTGGACAAGCCAGCGAGAAAGGGACTGTTTGGATACTGATTGGCCCATCATTCTCTCAGAGAAGGAAATGAAAAGCTGCTCAGAACTACGAAAGGACTGAGTTCTATTGAGGTAAAACCTCAGGCTGCGGTGAACATCCAGGGTATGGAGCAGAGCCTCTCCTCTATTAGAGTAGTTCGGGAAGTAGACCGGAAGGTCGATATCCTGGTTCAGAGTGAGTGAAGAAACCACCTTAGGCAAGAATTTAGGGTTCGTCCTCAGGGATACTCTGTCCCGGTGGAAAACTAAATAAGGCTCTTTGCACATGAGAGCGTGAAGTTCAGAAATTCTTCTTGCCGAGGTAGCAGCAACTAAAAACAACGTTTTCCACGACAGAAAGCGTAGCTCGCAATCAGCTGCAGGTTCAAAGGGGAAGCGTGAGCTGTTCAAGGACAAAAGCAAATCCATGGAGGCACAGGGTCTCTAATAGGAGCCTAGTGCAACACTCCCCAAGAAATTCCAGAGGCGCCCACCTGAGCCACTGTACGATTTCCCACCGAGGTGTAGTCGAAATGGCACAGAGGTGCACTTTATTGCGGAGTAGGCTAGACCAGAATGAAAGAGGAGCAAATATTCTAATATTACTCCCACAGGACAACCTAAAGGGAAGGTCGCGTGCTCGCGACCATACACTAAGCAAGGCGCCATTTCATGGCGTACGCCGCATGCGTTGCCCGGCTTTCTGGCTGCAGAAAGGACTTCTGCAACCTCTTGCGAGACCCGTGGACTTAAAATGGCTATGTCTCTAGGAGCCAAGCATGCAGGTTCAGGCAACAGGGTCCGGGTGGACAAGTGAACCCTTCTCCTGAGACAGTAAGTGGGAGCTGAGCGGCAATGGGGAGCGGGTTCCCGAGATAGTTGAATCAACAAAGGGAACCAAATCTGTCTGGGCCAAAATGGGGCCACTAGGATCATTATTGCGTGCTCCCTGCGCAGTTTGAGAAGAACTCTCTGGATCAACGGGAAAGGAGGGAAAGCGTAGAGGAATCTGTTGGCCCAGGAGAGGGATAACGCGTCTCGCCAGAAAACACCAGGCCCTGGATCTAGCGGAGCAAAAATGGGCAGTTTGCGTTGGATGGGAGGCGAACAAGTCTAGATCTGGGTTCCCCATCGAAGAAACAGATCCTCTGCTACCTCTGGAAGAGTTCCCATTCGTGGACTCTGGCCTGTGAGCGACTCAGGCCGTCTGCAACCCGTGTTGTCCACTCCGGGAGCGTGCACAGTGATCAGATTCACGCGTGTCTGATTATCCAATCCCCACTCTCATGGCCTCCTGCAAAGGGGTAAGAGTGTGCGCCCTGTTTGTTGAGGTAATACATCACGCCGTGTGTTGTCTGTCTGAAGTAGAAGAGTACACGTGGGATAACTGACTGAAAGGGCCTGCAGGGCATAGAGGACCGCCTCATTTCCAGCACGCTGATGTGAAGGTGAGCTTCCATCTGGGTCCACGTGATTTGACTTTACCCCGTCCAGGTGTGCCCCCCACCCAAGACCGGAAGCGTCTGTGGTGAGGGTGACCTCCGGGGACGGCGCAATGAACGGGACGCCTGATGAGAGCGACCCTGGGGCTAGCCACCACTGCCAGTCTTGAATCACTGAATTCGTGAGTCTGACCGGATGCTGCAAGTGGTCTTGCCTTTGGTCCCATTGCACTTTGAGCATCCACTGAGTAATGCGCATGTGGAGTCTTGCGAAAGGGACAGTAGGAATGGCCGCAGCCATGTGTCCGAGCAAGCAAAGGACCGACCTGGCAGGTACAACCTTGCTTAATGATAGGTCCTTATGAGGGATCTGATGCCCGCCTGTCGGCCGGAAGAAAGGCTCTTCCGAACAGTGTCCAGAACTGCTCCTATGAACTGCAGTCTCTGCGTCGGTACCAGGAGAACTTCTCGTAATTTATGAGGATGCCCAGGGATGGAACAGATCCTGGGTGCTTTGATTGCAGAAGCAACGCTCTCTGGAGGCGGCCATGAGAAGCCAGTCGTCCAGGTGCGGGAACACGTAGTGGCCCTGTCTCCTCAGAGAGCCCACGACTGCCATGCACTTGGTAAAGACCCTTGGCGGAAGACAGTCCGAAGGAAGGGCTCGAACTGAAGGTGGTGGTCGAGAAATCTCAGGCGCGGAACCTCCTGTGCGCCTGAGCCATGGGATGTGCAGGCATCCTGCATGTCTAGGGACGCTAAAAAGCGCCCTGTTTGAGCATGGGATAAGACCGAAGGGTCACCATCGGAATCTCTTGTAAGTGACCGACACATTGAGGTCGCTGAGGTCCAAGATTGGACGGAGGTCCCCTGTTTTCTTGGGAACCAGGAAGAAGTGGGAATAGTATCCTAGTCCTCTCTGGTTCTTCGGGACTTACTCTATCGCCCCTTCGTAGTAGCGCCGAGTACTTCTTGCCAGATCAAGGCTTTGTGCTGACCCTGATACTGGGAGAGCAAAGGAGGCCTCGGGGTGGCTTTCCTGCGAATTCTATAGAAGTGGCCTAGACTGACCAACTGAAGAACCCACCTGTCGGTGGTAATGGCCTGCCATCCCGCAGGAAGATTGCAATGCGAACCCCGACTATAAACTCCCGTTGATCCTGAGGGGCGGGGGCCCGAAAGGAGTCAGGCTGTGGCGGCAGATGGACCCGCTGGCTGGGCCTGCCTAGGAGAACGCTGGCCTCGGCTGGCGGGGTGTTTGCCCTGGGCTCTACGAAAACCCGAGCCCCTCTGAGGTGCAGCGGAGTGGGTCTGTTGCCTCTGCGTCCGCGCACGAAAACGGCTTTGGTTCCTACGAAAGGAACCAAGCTTAGGTCGGTACATGGCCTGAACCGACCTTACCGCCTTCCCGGCCTCTTGGAGTTTGGTAAGGATCTTTTCTGTAGGATTACCAAACAGTACTTCTCCCTCAAAAGGGGCGTCCAAGATGTTCTTTTGGACGTCCGGGGTAAAACCGGAGACGCGCAACCAAGAGTGTCTCCGGAGGCAAACACCAGAAGCTGCTGCTCGGGCCGATGAGTCCACGGACACACGCTGCTCTTAGCACTTGGGTCCCCACGTCTGAACCCGCACGGAGGAGCAAGCATCTCCTCCTTCTGCTCACCTTCGGCATCTTTTCAGCCGCTTCAGGACCCTGTTCCCACAAAGCGTTCTGGAACTGAACCATGTGGGTTAAATAGTTCAGGGATCTGATGGCGAGTAGCGGAAGATACGCGCGCCACCCAATGCGTCCAGTTGTTTGGACTCTGGGTCGGTGGCAGGGTGCTCAAATGTTGTGGCCTCTGTGACCGGTCATGTGAGGCTGTGATGACCAGAGAATCGGCCTGAGGATGCTGCGTCAAGTACTGGTCATCCTTAGGGAGCCTGTAAGCGATCAGCTTTCTTCGGTCTCGCCGGGAGCGAGTGTGGACGCTTCCACGCAGCCTTGGTGACGTCCACGAAAGTGTCAACCAAGGGTGGTACCACCACAGGCTTGGGGTCCTTTTGCCGAAGATATTTGGCGAGTTGTACTCTTTCGGGGTCTAAGTCTTCAGCATCCCATCCCATGTTCTCTTGTATATGTCTCATAATATCAAGGAACGAGGGATCATCCGGAGGAGATCTAGGCATCTCACGTGGGTCCGGAGAAGGGATGGAGAGTGGAGATGGGATCTAGGAGGTGGAGTAGTCTGATCCCGTGTCCTCCGTTGGAAGGCGAACGCCGGCGTCTCCTGGGTCTCTTGGGGCTGGGTGATCCAGAAGAGGATTTCACGGAGGTCTCCGTTTATCAGGTCTCCCCTGGGAGGGTTTTAGGCTCCGGGAGGAGGAACACGACTGCCGACCCCGATGGCGAGGGGGGGGCAGGAACCGGAGTAGGAGGAGGAGGAGGAGGAGGAGGAGGGGGGAACCATGTCTTTTTAATGGTATCCCACCAGTAGGTGAACAGATCTTTCACCTCCACTAGAGAGAGGCCCGACGACGGCCCGGGTGCCGGTGGGCGGTCGTCGGGTCCCGGCGTCGGCTCCACAGGGGGCTCTGGTAATGGCGAGGGTTCCCTGGGAGTACCGACGGGACCGGGGTCGCCCGTCTGGTCCTCGGGCTGCTCTAGGTCCTCCTCCATAGAGGCTCCTGACCGATGTCGGTCGGAGGCAACAGGGACCTTCTTCTTTTCAGGAGGGGCGCGGTCCCCTACCGCGTCCGCTGGGATGTAATGGCCGGCGCCGGTCGTCCGGCCGACGCAGGCTCCAGAGAAGAAGGCGACGGCTGACGGCTGTCGAGCCGCGCCTGGGCTACAGGCCTTTTAAAGGCGTGAGCTCCAGCGTCTTGCGCGGAGGCACCGACGAAGACCTGACGCTGGTACCGAGGAGCGGAACCCGACTCTGCGGTGGTGATGGTGTCGTTCCTCGGACTTTCGCCAAGGCCCTGGAAGGGAGGAAGGCCTGGATGGTTTCTCCTGAGATGAAGGTTTCTTGATTGCAGCCGGGGAGATTTTGAACCGAGCTACGGGACTCGAACCCTGGAAGGGACCTGGAAGGGGCCTTCTCCTTCTCTTCTCCGCGGCTTGTGGACCCTGGAGCTTTCCTTGGAGGACATGGTCTTCAGTTGTTCCTCCAGAAGAAAGCCTGCAAAGCCTTCTGACGCGGATCCGAGTGAGCTGTTGAACCCTTGGCAAGAAGGACAGGCCCGGTATCGTGGTCTGGGCCTAGGCACCGGACGCAGGTGTGGGGTCCTTGAACGGATCTGCTTCCACAAGCGCACTTCATGGATGGCCAGAAGTTGGTGATGACATCAAGATCTTGCTTGAAGATTCTGAAGATTTTCGAAAGTTTTATCGAAAAGAACTATTCACGCTGCCGCGGCTAGACTGGTAACCGGAGGGTCAGGTAGCTAAGTCGACGGCGGAAAAGAATTGGGAATCTGGCGGACCGCCCTTTTGTACCACTGACGCCGGAGGCGGACCGACGTCCGGGATGCGTCCCCGCCAGTTAGCTAGCTAGAATTTTTCTCAGGTCCTGGCGCCTGATGGCCCGGTCCTAATGGTGTAACCTGCTGAAGACGTGTCTCGAGTAAGATCTGTACTATCTTACTTCGAGAGGGTTCCTTCAGTAGGTCATCACATATAGGACAGAGTCCCAAGCAGTCCCTCCAAAGAGAGACCGAGAGAAACTAGGGAGGAGGAGAAACAACTCCAACAGAAAAAACTGGAATCCAGAATGGACCCAGCCTAGGACAGAAGGCCCTGTAAAACAGCTAGGCCGAAACCAGCCCTCCGCCTAGAAGCAATGTCCAGATTGTAGTGTTTGGTAAAGGTATGGACAGAACTCCAAGTGGCTGCGGCACAGATATCCGCTGCAGAGACATTTCGCTAAAAGGCAGCACAAGCAGCCATGCCCCTAGCAGAATGAACTCTGATGGTACCCGGCAGAGGTTTTTCATACTTCTGGTAACAATACCTAATGCAGTTGCCTAACCATTTGGAAAGGCCCTGCTTAGAAACCGGGTTGCCCTTCAATCTGGGGGCAAAAGAGACAAAAAGCTGATCACAGCTATGGAATTCTTTAGTCTGGTGAGTGTAACACCGAAGAATCCGATGTACGTCCACGGTATGGAGGAGTACCTCACCTGTTAGAGGGGGACGGATAGTATAGAGGAAGCTCAACTGATTGGTTCAGCGTGACTTCTGACACCATCTTGGGAAGAAATTTTGGATTCATTCTGACGACTGCCCGTTCTCTGTGGAAAATCAGATAGGGCTCCTTACAAACCAGAGCGTGACGCTCTGAAATCCTCCGGGCTAACGTGATGGCAACTAGGAACAATGCCTTCCAGGAAAGGAAGCGCAAATCACAGCTCTTAGCTGGCTCAAAAGGAGGAAGGGTGAGCTTTTCCAAAACAAAGTTCAAATCCCAAGGAGAAGATGGGCTGCGGATGGGGGGGATTTCAGATGGAAAATTCCTTTCAGAAAGGTTTTCGAGACTTCCAACTGAGCCACGGGTTTACCATCCACAAACTCATGGTACGCCGAAATAGCCGGAAGGTGGACCTTCAACGACAAATATGAAAGACTGGACACCGGAGTCTGAAAGGCGAAGGAGGTATTCTATGACTTGAGGGGCAGAACATGAGAAGGGGTTCCAACCCTTGGCGGTCGGCCAGACGGAAAACAGTTTCCACTTCACGGCAAAAGTGGAACGAGTAGAGGGTTTTCTGGCCTCAATGAGGACTTGAGAAACCCGGGAGGAGACCCCAAAGTGGGAGATCGCTATGTCTACAGGAGCCATGCATGAAGATGCAGAGTCCTGATCCCTGGATGTAGTAATCGACCTTGGTCCTGAGTCAGGAGGTCGTGAGTCACTGGAAGTGGAACCGGTGTTTCCCTTGAAAGCTGTTGTAGCAGCATGAACCAAATCTGTCTCAGCCAGACAGGAGTGATGAGATTCATCTTTGCCTTCTCTGCTTGAAGTTTGAGGAGGACCCTCTGGAGAATGGGAAATGGAGGGAAGGTGTACAAAAATGTCCCTGTCCAAGAGAGAGACAGCACGTCATGCCAGAAAGCACCATGCCCTGGAATGAGCGAGCAAAAACTGGGAAGTTTTGCATTGAATTTGGAGGCGAAAAGGTCGATTTCCAGATGCCCCCAATGTAGGAAGATTAATTCCACCACTTTCTGATGTAATTCCCACTCATGAGCTAGGGTTTCAGATCTGCTGAGACTGTCCGCCAGGACATTTAGTACATCTGGCACGTGCAAGGCCATGAGGGCCAGATTTTGTTGGACTGCCCAGTTCCACAACCGCATCGCCTCCCTGCACAAGAGGTACGAGCAGGTTCCTCCTTGTTTGGTAAGCTACCACACTACCGACATGTTCTCCGTTTGGACCAGCAGTGATCCCTTGGGAAGGAGGGTCTGGAAGGCGTACAGGACAATCCTCATCTCCAGAATGTTGATATGTAACGTAGTCTCCAAGCTGAACCACAGTCCTTGGACTTGGTGTTCCCCTAGATGTGCTCCCCACCCCATGTTCGAGGCATCTGTGGTTAGGGATGCTAAGGGAGCTGGGTTCCGGAAGGGAAGACCCAAAGAAAGATTGCAGGGATCCCTCCACAAAAGCAATTCATTCTGAACCGCTGAGGAGACTAGTACCAGACGGTCCAGGTCATCCAGGAGTTGATCCCACTGCACACGGAAAGACCACAGAGTGACTCTCATGTGGAGCCCCGTGAGGGGAACAGTGGTGATGGAGGCCGCCATCAGGCCGAGAAGGCGAAGGACGAAGGACGATTCAGAGGAAACGTGAGGAAGAATTTCTTCACAGAACAGGTGGTGGACAAGTGGAACACCCTGCCAGAGGAAGTGGTGGGGGCTGAAACAATCACGGGATTTAAGAATGCATGGGATAGACATAAAGGAATTCTGGAGGTCAGGGGTATGGGGCAACAGACTTCCTGGAAAACATAAACTGAACTTACAAACTTAAATGGGCAGACTGGGTGGGCCATAGGCCCTTATCTGCCGACACTGTCTATGTATCTATGTATCTCCCGGGCCGGGATGGTCCTGGAGGAAGCCACTCAGGAAGCTTGACAGATCAGGGTCTCCACCCTGTCTGAAGGAAGGGAGGAAGGCTCTGCAATGGACCGTGTCCAAAACTGCCCCACTGAACTGAAGTTTCTGGGCAGGGGTCATAGAGAACTTGGGACTACTGACAGTAATCCCTAGCCTGTTGAAAAGGTCCAAAGTGAAAGAAAAAGCCTCTAGTAAGGAGTCCCTGGATGGGGCTGAAATCAGCCAGTCATCCAGGTAAGGGAAAACCACAATGCCCCTGTGGCATAAGAAGGCTGCAACCACTGCCAGGCACTTGGTAAACACCTGGGGTGCCAAAGACAGACCAAAGGGGAAGTGCCCCGAATTGCAAGTGTTCCCCCTGGAACTGAAACTGGTTAAGGTAGCTTTCTGGTGAAACACCATATGGGCCACATAGTTAAGGGACCGGAGAGCGCTTGTGGCCGAAACATACATCTTTCTCCCAAACTGGTCCATCTGCCTCGACTCTTTGTCCGGAGGAGAGCTGCTCATGTGCTTGGGTGCAGCGGAGCGGTCATGGGCAGCAGAAAGATAACAGTCAGCCTTAGGGTGCGTTTTTAAGAATGGAACATCCTTTGGCGCCTGGTAAAGTCTGTCTGCCCTCTTGAGGACAGCCAGGAGGGAATGAGGCGTCTGCCAGATGGTAGAGGTGAGGTCCTGATGAGAGCCAATCCATGGAGGAATGGGGACCGGAGACAGGGACTCTAAGTCCAGATGCTCTGCGAGTCTCTGTCTCATAGGGTCCTGATCCTCTGACTCCCAGTCAAAGAAATCCTTCCTAGACCTCAGAAGGTCCGAAAAGGCAGGGTCCTCTGCTGGGGATTTCGGGGAAACCTTGCCTGACGGGCCCTCAGGCTCCTCCATGACATCCTCCACAGAATCATCTGCCCCTTCATCAACATCATCGACAAAGTCGTCTGCCCCTACGTCAGGATGGTGATGGATATCAGGAAGTGCAACGTCCTGACGAATCTTCCCCGAGACATGCACCATAGGCACAGAAGAACTGCTTGGGGAAGGGGACCTAGGAGAGCGTGGAAGAGGGAGTCTCGTCTCCAGGTCCGACACCAGCTCTGACTGAGCCCCCTGCCACCAAGACTGAATCAGAGTCTTGAAGTCCAGTGTAACTGGAGGGGGTGATGGAGCAGGTTGTGGTTGAGGGGTGGAGGAGGAGGAGGCAGGAGGCAGCATTACCGGTTGGGGTGGGTAATGATAGCCCTGGAATCCCTGGTAATGAGAGTAGGGATTGAACCCAGGGCAGAACTGTCCGTAGTGGCTCCAGTCTGGGGGCAGCCGGGTAGTGGTCCCAGGGAAACCCAACGGGTAGTGAAGGACAGTTTGGGTCCAGAGTATCCCTTCGTCGCTGTCTGGCGCGGGGTGTCTCAGTGTCAGACCTGTTGCTGTGCGTGTGTATATATATAGTGTGTGTGTATATATATATATATATATATATATACACACACACACACACACACACATATATATATAGGCTGGGGTCCGGCATCGGGACAGCCCACGTCAGGGGAAACATTGGAACCGGCACCACCCGATCCGGCACCGGAAACGGGTCTGGCATCAGAGGGGCCGGTGTCAGAACCGGACGAAGGGGACCTGACGACAGGACCGGATCTGTCGTCAGGGCCAATGGCTGAGGCTGATCGATAGGTCCTGGCTGAGGAACCGTCCTCAGGACATCCGGCGTCGGAGTCAACGGCTGAGGCCGATCGTTGGGTCCCGGTTGAGGAACAGTAGTTGGGACATCCGGCGTAGGAACAGGGTGCGCCGGGTCCACTGGCAGGATCTTGGCTGGGGTCAGCTCTACAGGGATCCTGCTCAGAGAAGGAGGAGGGGCCTCTACTGTAAGGCCAGCTGGCCGAGGAGGAGTCTCCTTCCCTTTGACCCCAAGGGGAGAGCGTGGAGTAGACCCCGCAGAATTGACAACGTTGAGGGGTTCTCCGCTTTCTTCGCCAGAGGTACCTGCCAGTGAAGGGGAGGGTACAGGCGAAAGAAGAGGGGGGAGAGGGGCCTTCTCCCCCTGGTTCCGCCAGACATCAGGTGAAGTGCCATTAGGCCCCAACGGGGGAACCACACCTGAGTGGCCGTCATGGTGGGCATCTTAGCAGGTGGCGTTGGGCGGGTGGGGAAGAAGCCCCCGGCCGACTTATCGCCAGATGCCGGGCAGGTCCTCACAGGCTGGGGAGCCGGCTTACTGACTGCCACGTGGTCCCTGGAGGAGCCGGGGGCCGACTTATCGGCTGGTGCGGTGTGGTTGTCGTCGGAGCCGATGATCGACTGACTCACTACGGCCTTACCAGACCTCATCCCATTTCCTGAGTGGCAGCTAAGCCTTGCTCGTCGAGTGTTGCATGTCATCCACAGAGTGCTCCCGCTCCTTGGACTTCTCCTTATGTTTCTTCGATGGAGAAGATTTATCTGCTGAGGACTCTCTCAAACAATCCATCTTCTTCTCTAGCGAAGCCAGGCAGGCTTTCAAGAGATGGGCCTCCAAAATCTGATGGCTCCTTTTCTTAGTGGCCTGGTTAAAGGTCTGGCACTCTGGACAGGAGGAGACAGGGTGGTCTGGGCCTAAACAGAGGACGCACTTGAGATGACTGTCCTTGTGTGGAATCTGCGTGCCACAGGACAAGCACTTCTTCTTGGGTGAAGACATCAATGAAAACGATACAAAAAGAATTTTAGTGAAGGAAATTCTGACACATGACGATCGCTATATGGAAGTCTGCAATGCGACTGACATGAGGCGACGGCGGGAAAGAACTGGAGGGCGGGCGTGGGGACCGCCCACTATATACAGTCACGCTGACGTCGGTCACCTGACGTCAGGTGGGCGGTCCCCCATCAGGGATTGCTAGAAAAGTCTGCAGTGTGGCCCGACGCCAGGTGACGCCAATCTTATATGTGATTACCTACTGAAAGAACCCTCTCAAAGTAAGATCACAGAAAACTGTTTAAAGAGCAAATGAAGGAATAAAAATGCTTCAGAAACAGGGGCTGGCAGTATAGCCTAGAGGTTAGAGTAATGAGCTTGGTACATCCAGCAGACCTGGGTTTGATTCCCACAACCTCCAACTGCATACTGTGTGACTCTGAGTGAGCCATTTAACCAGCCCAAAGCTCCTGGGTCGCCCCTGGAAACCGGCACTTGTGCCTCTTGGGCCTTAACCGGTTACCAAATCATAATAAATAAAAAGTAACAATGAGCTACTTTATAAAATTATTAACATGTTTTGACTGCTATTTTATGTGTTACTGCACTTATCCTAGTCTCTCTCTCTTCTTTCTTCTGTGAGTCACTTCCTGGAAAGTTGTTCCTTACTCTCACTAAACCGCATCCTTCTTGCCTAATGGAAGTTACCAGTTATACATGGTTTTTAAACTGTTTTGGGATGCAATATGAGTGTGAAATGTACAATATATAAAATTAGCTTCCTTTCCTGTTCTTATTATGGTCACAGTGCATGAAAACAATACAACATACTTCACATTTACAAAGCCTCTTCTCCACAATCATATCCCAAGACTTGTGATAGAGTGGGGGTACAGGCAGTGAGGTTGGGCACCCACTGCTGGTCTTGTGAAAGACTGGCTGGGCAGAAGTTGGGGGTTACAGAGTGGCTGGGTTAGGCACCCGCTGCCGATCTTCTAACAGACTGGGCAGTTGGGAGTGGGGTACTGGTGATGGGGGTTGGGCACCAACTGCCAGTCTTGTGACAGAGCAATTACTATATAAGCTAGGTCAATGACATACAACAGCCCAACATTTAATTCCATGCAGGATACAATCCATCAGGAGATGGCTTGCTTGGAAACAGGACGACCTACAGATGATTAAACGTGGGTCACTAACAACTGAGAAGAGGTCCCTCTAAACTCCTCCATTCTCTATCAGTAGAACAGGGGAACACTGTTTGAGATTCCACCATATGCAGCTTTGCCCCAGATGAGCTGACATGGGTCACATCTCACAGGGCTAACCCATTGGATGAAACTTCAAATATATTAATGTGATGTCCGCTAATGTGAAGATTTCTGCAACCTCACTATTGAGTTTGCAACAGGTAGTGATACTTGCTGCTGCCTGCGGCATATCTCTACATCTTATACTCCATGAATGAGTTAATCAGATCAGCTAGTTGAACATTTCCTTCCTCTTGGCTCTTCAGTTGGAGAGCTAATCCGATTATGTTGAAATAACGTGCCAAATGCAAGCTAATTAAATCACAGTAAGAATGCAGACAGACAGCATGCAGGGCGCTCAGAGCTAATTTAACACTTTGCAGTCTTGTTATCCCTAGCACGGAAAGAAAAATTCTTTTGTTGATTAAACAGCCTATTAAAAGGTTTCTGGAATTAATCTAGAACATATTTGCCAATACTTAATAGGAAGAAGGTTTGAGATATAGCTGGGTTTGGAACGCCAAACTTCTTTTGCAATTAATTTCTGGAGAAAGATTTCCATTAGAATCTGTCTTTATTGTGTTTTAGTCCTCTAAAATAAATAATAATCACCACAACATAACCGTTAAAAAAAAAAAAACTCCCAGTATGACAGTTGTTGAGGGACACAGACTAGAGAGAGCACGTTGCCTTTTTCTGTCTGTAGAATCCAGGGCTTCTAAGTTATTTATCTGCAGAACAGAAAGGCAATTTTGAAAAGAAGTGAGAGAAGGGTAGTGTGGGCACAACATGTCTAAGTGTGGAAGAAGAGACAAAGAGTGGAGAGGGGGGCCATAAAAATTGGTTATTCACCTGTAATTGTAGTTCAAGGAGTGGTATATAGCTCACATCCACACATAAGCGGTTCCACCAGAAGGGCTGCTTCATCAGAACGTCTTCCAGTTAAGCTACTCCCACCAGGGTGGTGTATCCTCTGGCTCCATGCGGTGACATCAGACCTTGCCCACTGGAAGCAGGGATCCATGTGCCACTTGCCAGGGGAGGCTGGACGGATGATGTGGATGTGAACTATACACCACTCCTAGTCTTACAACAATCTGTGCCCTGAAATTCTTGCCTGCAGCTCAGTCAGTTCCTTCTGAAGCACCCTCAAGGACCACCTCCTAAAATCTACCACGTGTGTGTGTGTGTGTGTGTGTGTGTATATATATATATATATATATATATATATATATACACACATATATATGAGGCAAAAAACTCCATTTAATGCATTAGTTAGGGTTGTTCCACAGCGACAAAAGCAAGGAAATTCGGTGTTAGGGTTGAAAGCCCCCTTGGACCCGCCTGCCACACCCAAGTGCCATGGTGCGCTATGGGGTTGCTGGCACTAAATCTCACCCCATCAGGAGTGTGAAGAAGCAGAGGTATAGGAGAATGGGGTGAGTTAGGACCGACAACCCCAATGCGCACTCGATGCGGTTGGGGTGTGGGCGGGGGTTTCAACCCAACACTCGAATTACCCGCTTTGTCACTGTGGAACAACCCTAACTAAGCATTCAACGAGTTTTTTCTCTAATTTCCTTTTTGAGAATGATAATGAGAAACAGCGAAGTACGCGGCGGCGGGTATAGTAACATTGTGCCCACAAATGATAATGCGCATTGTGACGCAAAGTGAAACAGAAAGAGAAACAGTACTGTAGACAGAAATGTTAAAAACAATGCAAAAGCAAGCACAAATGAAAACACAAAGGGTAACGCACATGGTGGCGTAGACGTGAACGGTAAGTGAAACGGAAACGGAACCGCAAGCGGAAACGGTAACGGTAACAGTATGTAAGGGCACAGGCTGGTTTTCCCCAAAAGCTGCATAGAGAAAGACAGTCAGTACAAAAAAATGTATGTATAATAATGGTTCTTGGAGCAGAAAATGAGGAATTGGAATACTAAATTGCTTATATCTCAGGAACAGTACGATGTAGAAAAAAAATTTAAAAGTCATATGATTTATGACTTTCCTGGCCAGTTTTGTACTTAGCGCACATTAGGGAGCTAAGCATTTTTCCAACAAAAAGTCTGTATCTCGCACTGTTTCTGAGATACGGGCCCTGAAAGGCGCGGCAAACACTGCAATGTTATCCTATGGGGAAAAAAGAGAAGTTCGGAGTGCCATAACTTTGGCTCCCTGTAATATTTTTTCACCAAACCACTGAAAGGCACATCTGTGGGATGTTGGCTGTGTTCCCTCCAAATTTCATCCCAAAAGACCAAACCGTTATTTTGCAGCAGGGCGCCAAAGTATTCCTGTAATGAGTCGGACGCCGTAATGTTATCCTGTGGGAAAAAGCATCAACTTTGGAGTGCCGTAACTTTGCAGCTGTGTAATATTTTTTCAATGAAACACTGAAAGGCACATCTGTGAGATGTCGGCTGCGTTCCCTCCAAATTTCAGGCCAAAACACCAAACCATTCTCTTGCAGCAGTGTGCCAAAGAATTGCTGTCATTTTCCCACAGCCTAGAAAAGTACTGTTGAAGTTTGCGAAAGCTTTCACAAATTCATTTGACAGTGTCACAAGTGCGAAAGTACTTTTTCCAGAAATTTGAAAAATATATTTCTGGGGTGTTTTACCCCAAAATAAAGACATGGCTAGCATCCTCAGGGTCCGACTAGGTGAATACAAAAAAAATTAGGTTGCTAGTGGGTCCCAAATTTAAATGCCAAGCAGTTTTCTGATCACCAACTGAAAACAAAATGGCGGATTTGCGACAGTAGAAGGGTCATTTGTGAAAGTAAAAACTGCATTTGCGACACTGTCGAACTTTTTGTTAACTTTTCCCACTGACTTATAATGGGAACTTGTTTTTTGAATAACCTTTGAACCGTTTAATATTTTTTCACAAAATCTTCAAAAGGCACATCGGGGACCCCGGCCGCATGTTCCCTGAAGATTTGGACCGGTCATGCAAAACTGCATGTACCTGTAGAGATGACCGTAGAATTCCATAAAAGCGTAAACGCGCGCACAGATCATGCTTAACAACTCCGCAGCCATATATCCAACCGGTACGAAACTTGGCAGATGCCAAGGCGTATGGGTCTTGATCGTGTAATCTAAATTTCAGGCAAATCTGTCAAACGGTTGCAACATTATTAACGTGCAAAATTTGGGGTTTAACATGTAAATGGCTCCTCAAACTAAACTATGGTAGCACTACCGTGCTACCATAATACCCAAATATTTTGTTATTGTCCCTCTCATCAAATATTTTGCGTTATTTTCCCTCCTTTCTTACTCCCCTCTTCCACTCCTCTCACTCCCCTCCCCATTTCTGCCATGTTTTCCTCAGCCCCAGAACCTGCCACAAATACACCCTTCCTGTGTGTTTTCCTCAAGCCTTTTCCCTCTATCTGCCACTGTATGAAATGTTTTCCGTTTACAAACCTGCTGTAATTAAATGTATTAACTATGTGTATATACTTAATTATTCCTCACCTCACTGTTTGATGTTTTAACTTATTCATTCTGTTCTTTTTGTCCAATTTTTTTTGTAAAAATATCTGTCCAACTGGACATTTGTGAAAATGGGCATTTTTGCTCACATTCTCTCCAGTATAAAATAAAATTGACTCACTGAATTACAGTTATAGGTGAGTAATCTTTTTTTCTAGGGGCATGGATATAGTTCACTATCCACACATGGGCAGACTTCCAGCAGTTCTCCGGGAGGAGGGGACAAGGTGTGTACCCCTATTTGGTCAACAGAGGCTGGAGAACCGAGGTCCTAAATGCAGCATCACAAGACCAAAGGTGAATGCTGTAATGTGAGATGATGTGTGTGCTGACTTCCAGGTGACTGACCTGCAGATCTCCTGGATGTCTTGGGAAGTAGACAGAGGCGCAGAGGTATGTCTGGTGGAATGATCCCTAAGCCCTACAAGAGGTTCCCTACCAGCCAACCTATAGCAGAGATCAATGCAGGATGTCATCCACCTCCCAGTCATTCACTTATCTGCCGGTCTGCCAGGTATGGCTTCAGCGAATGCTACAAACAGCTGGTGAGTCTCACCTCAAAGTCCCGTCGCGCGCCGTTTATAAAAAGCGAGCACCTTTCGCAGATTCAATGTATGAAGCCTGTGACTGGCCTCCAAATATGGGTTCATGAAGTATACTGAAAGGTAAATCACCTGGTTAAGGTGAAACTAAGATACTACCTTCGAAAGGAACTGCAGGTGGTTGCGAAGGATGATTTTGTCCCTGTGGAAGACCAGATACGGCGACTCCACCATGAGCACCTCAAGCTCACTGATCCTTCTGGCTGATGTGATGGCCACCAAGATGGTTGTCTTCCACAACAGGTGTGACATCTCACACCTGTGCACAGGCTCAAATGGATTGCCCATGAGCATAGCCAGCACCAACAGTAGGTCCCACGGTAGTGCTGGTTCAAGCACCAGAGGTAACAGGTGATCAAAGCCCTTGAAAAAGTGGTCGACCACCTTCGCTTGGGCTACCACTGGCATACCAGCCCACGGCCAGTATGTAGAGATGGCTATCAGGTGCATCTTAACAGTCATCAATCGCAGTCCCAGCTGAGAGAGGGACCACTGATACTTAAGGACACTAGCCGCAGGGCAGGCAAGGGCTCAAGCTCCTTGCACTGACACCAAATGGAAAATCTTTCATACATAAAGGTGTAGCACTAATGAGTTGACTCTTTTTGGAAGGCCTCCACAACATGGAGCACAGCATCCAAAAGACCCAAAGCCTGGAATTCTATCCACTCAGGAACCAGGTCATGAGGTGCAGGGAGTGAAGATCCGGGTGCAGGACCGTCCCCTGTTGTCTGGTCAGCAGGTCCGGATGAAGAGTCAACCGCCACGGCGGCCTGCTGTTGAGACTGTGGAGATCCAGCTATCAGAACAGCCATGACCAGTCTGGGGCTATTAGGATAATCCGCACCTTGTCCTTAAAGGTCATGATCACCGCTTTGTGGATCAAGGTGAGGGAAGGGAAGGCGTCCACAAGACCTGGGGACTAGGGCCCTTCAAAGGCATGAATTGGTTAAGATTGTGCAGATCCAGTTGGAGGAACAGTGTCCCAGACCGTGGGGGGTGGGCACAAAACAGCCTCAGTCTGGTGTTCTCCCAGGAGGCAAACAGATCCACCAGAGGGTTTCCCCACTGGGAGAAGAGGTGACATGCCACCTTCTGATGCAGGATCTACTTGTGTGACATCTCTCCCAACCATCTGAGAGCATCTACCAGATGGCTGTTCGCTCTGGCGACATGAATTGCCAGGACATCTGCACCCAGGCTGCACATGGGGGTGCAGGTGTGGAAGGTTTCCTAATACAAGGGAAGGCCGTGCATGCCACCCTGCCTGTTCAGGTAAAACATGGTAATGGCACCGTCCATCTGGACCTGCATGAATGTGACCCCTGACTGGAAGAGCAAATTCCGGAAGCCAACTCCACTGCATGGAGCTCCAGCAGGTTTACGTGGTGACGGGACTCCCTGGGTGCTCAGAACCCATGGGCTCTGTGGTCTCCCAAGTGTGTTCCCCACCCCACCAGAGATGAGTCTGTTGTGAGTGTGATGGTCTGTTCTGAGCGGACAAACTGGACTCCTTCCTGCAGATGTTTGGTGATTGACCACCACTGGATGGCATTCCACATTGGCTGGGTGACTGTGATTGACTGATTCAAGTGGCCTAGGCACTGGGATCACTGATGGCCCAACTTCCACTGCAGGTGGTGTATCTGCCAGTGGGCCCAATGGACCACACTGGTGCAGGACGCCATGTACCCCAGCAGCCGTAGGAAATGCTGGGCAAGGCATGACAGCCCAACTGGAAACTGACTGGGCAAAGGAGGTAAGATCTTCGGGTGGAACACGAGACACATCTCGCGAGTCTGGGTGTCATGGCTGACACCCAGGTAGCAGACGCACGCGGTATATGGATCGGTGCGCACCATTTTTTGGCTGCACGGATATCAGCGAAATCTGGGGGAAGATTTATCTTCCATGACCGAATAACAAAGAGTACAGTCGCTAGCTCAAACAAGCCTAATTTTTGGAATAACCGAAGGTTTAGAAGCCAGGGCATACAAAAAGCAAACGCAAAGAGCAGGCAACCTGAATCTTCCAGCAGAAAGGAAGATTTGGTGTCATGGGGCGGAGCAGAGGTTTATACCACCTGGGTGGGTGGGAGGAGACAGTCTGAAGACCTTCCAATGAGATTTAAAGGGGAAAGGGATATGTCAACAAGTGTGGATAAGAACAACATATCCACAACCCTTTAACACTTGTACTCACGAGAGGAAAGTTTCAATTTAGCAGGGTAAAAAAATTCCAAGCTCCCTTCAGAGGAGCAAGGCACCAGGCATAACTGGACAGAGTCCAGGGAGAATGCATACTATCTTCTCATCACTCCCAAGGGAATGATGAAAAACAGTTTGTGAGAAGAAGGTAACAATTGTGAAAGAATGTGAAAACATGAAAAATGTGAACTCCAACAAGCTGAAGAGTACGGCAAAGAAAACTGTATTGCACCTGCCTCTCCCTGCAATACGAGAAATTATCCAGGAGAGAGCAGCACCGTAGCCAAATACAGAGCACCAGCACGTGGCACAACATTTCAGTGGAGTATGGATAAGGTGAAGCCAATAAAGCATGCAGTAACATCAGGGATATACCCTGTAGGGGATATACCATGCAGGGGATATACCTTGGTAAGGACAGGGATATACTCTGTAGGGAATATACCTTGGTAAGGACAGGGATATACCCTGTAGGGGATATGCCTTGGTAAGGACAGGGATATACCCTGTAGGGGATATGCCTTGGTAAGAACAGGGTTATACCCTGTAGGGGATGTACCTTCGTAAGGACAGGGATATACCCTGTAGGGGATGTACCTTGGTAAGGACAGGGATATACCCTGTAGGGGATGTACCTTGGTAAGGACAGGGATATACCCTGTAGGGGAAGTACCTTGGTAAGGACAGGGATATACCCTGTAGGGGAAGTACCTTGGTAAGGACAGGGATATACCTTGGTAAGGAGTTGGAGCAATGAGGAAGGCAGGGAAGAAAACAAATTCAATCCCCAAGGATTTTCTTTTTTCTTTTTGAAGGACAGAAAAAGTACATCCCCACCTCGAGATATAAGAGGGGAGATAAAAGCATCCCGAGTGGGAATAGCAAGAGAAGGACCAGTGTGCAATAGCACAACAGGGTGAGCTGCCCAGGGACCCTGGCTCTTAACCTGAGCAGGGGATGGTGGGCAGGTGTTTGAATGAAATTAGGCTTGTCATGGTATGAAATTCTAACAGTATGATAACTGTCAAATGTAATACCGTGGTTATCGTCATACCGCGGTATTGCAGAACAAGTAATTTTTGCACTAAAAAGAAGCCGCCTCGAACTCTTGCATCAAGGAGAACTGTTGTGGAAAGGACAGCTGTCCCTGAATATGCTAAAAACACCTAGTTGAAAGGTCTCAATACCACGGTATACCATGAATCACAGTTATCACGGTATCGGAAATTGCCAACCGTGATGCCTCAACCACCTCAGTTTCCTTTTTCCCCACCATCAGGAGCGCTCCTCGCAAGGGTACCAACAGAACTCTGGTTTTCACATGGGTAGGCTTCTTAGTTTCTAGTATTATTCATTTTTACTGTATGTTGTTTTTTGCTCACCACTTAGTACAGTACCTGATTTATTTAGCTCTTTCTCTGCACCATGACAGATCAAAAAGTTTCAGCCCGACCTTGTTTGATCACAATTTTTGGTTCCTGACCGTTATGTCCAGTAGAGTACCTGTAAAGGTCAGTTGCTTTAGCAATGTGACTCGGGTCACCACTTCTCTCCAAGTTAGTGTCTCAGTACCAGATAGCCTCATGCTGGGAGGATAGGCAGTATTCCCCAAGTTGTAAAAAGTAACGGTCCTGCCCTGCTCATGCTGGGTGTCTGAGTCCCAGGAGTACTTGACCTTGCACGCTAAAAAGATGCAAGGACACAGGTCCTGGTCTAATTCCTGTTGCTTTGCCTCAAGGCCACTGGCTCTGTTCTGTGTGGGACCCGAGTCAGTGTTCCCTTCTGCATTTTCCTCAAGGGAGGAGAACAGTACGATCGTCTTCAAGTGGTGGTGCTGGCACCTCAGTCTCCAACACCCCTGCTGCCTAATGGGACATCTCAGATGAGCAATTTGGTTGATGGACTTTGGCATCAAGTCTCTCTGGGCATCCATCGCCTAAGTTCTGTTCCTGGACAAGCTCATCTCTGGCAGGGTTTCTCGAGTGGATACCAGAGTGTTTTTCACTGACTCCATCCCTTGGTATCATCCCCTGGTGCCATCTTGTGTCGAACATGGAGCATATTCTCTGACAAACCTGCTCTCTACAAGATTTTCTTTGTTAGGGTCTTTATGGTGGGGCTACCACAGTGCCAGTGTCACTTCTGGTTTTGATGCCAACGTCGCTGCCAGCCTCAGAGCAAAAGTTCCTGCTGGCCTCAGTGCCAAAAATCTACCAGGGTTATTTTCATGCTATGTGTGCCTTTCTATCCTTTCTTGAAGGATTTTCATGCAAGTCTTGTGTACTTCCACACAATTAATATTTTTCGCTTAGTTGGCATGCTGTCATTTATCTTGAATGACACTCAAGTCTACATATTCTCACTGAGCTGATGATTTTAATTAATTTTCCTTCCAGGGTGCAGGAAATACATAGTAGACTTAAAACCCCAAGAACTCCACAGGCAGGGCAAAGGGGTGGAGACAGGGACCAGGGCACCCCACAGGGTAGCCATACTGAACTAATAGCAAACCCCAAGTCATGCATCTGGTGCCAGAAAATAACCAACAAGAACCAGCAAGCAGTCCCCTGAAGACCCATACTGAAGGTGAAAAAACTCCACAGACAGCAGCACAACAGCAGCAACAGGACAAGATGTGGCAAATGGGAAGTTGACAGGTAAAAAAGAACAGGTTACTCACCTGTAACAGTAGTTCTAGGAGTGGTAGATGTTGTTCATCCACACTCTTTGGCATGTTCCTTTCCCCTTTAAGGATCACTGGAAGTCTTCAAGCTGGCTCCTCCTACCCACCCGGGTGGTATATACCTCGGCTCCGCCCCATGATGCCAGATCTTAGCCCACTGGAAGCCGGGTTTGTGCGTTTGCAGCCGGGGAAGTTGGGTGGGTCTGTGTGGATGAACAACATATACCACTCCTAGAACTACTGTTACAGGTGAGTAACCTGTTTTTCTAGGAGCATGGATACATTGTTCATCCACACTCTTTGGCAGACTCCTAGCAGTTCTCCAGGAGGAGGGAGGCAAGGCGCACACCCCCTACTTAGGGAACAGAGTTTGGAGAACCGAGGCCCCAAAACCAGAATCCCGGCATGACTCAAGGTTGATGTGGTAGTGGGTAACGAAGGTGTTTGCTGACTTCCAGGTAGTAGCCGGACAGATTTCCTGGATAGGATGTCCCTGGAAGCAGCTACCATCTTCTCCTTATAATAGGAGAGAGCATGTCTCAGGTCCAAGGTATGGAGCCTGTACTCGGCCTCTGAGGTGTAATTAGGGTAGTATACTGGCAGAGTCAACATCTGGTTAAGGTGAAACTCTAACATCACTTTTGGAAGGAATTTTGGGTGGCAGTGCAGGACAACTTTGTTCCTGTGGAAGGCCAGATAAGGGCAGTCCACCGAAAGCACCTGGAGCTCCCCTGTCCTTCTGGCAGACATGATAGCCACCAGGAAGGCCGTCTTCCATGACAAGTGTGACAGCTCACACTTGTGCATGGGTTCGAATGGCTTGCCCACGGGCTTTGCCAGTACCAGTAGAATATCTCAAGGAGGTGGAGGTTCACGCACCGGAGGGGATGTGTGATCCAGGCCTTTGAAAAAGTGCCCGACCACTGTCTCCTGTGCCAAAGTCAGCTGACCGGCCCGCACCCGGTAAGCAGAGATGGTTGCCAGGTGCATCCTAATCGTTAATGACCGTGGACCCCCTTTGGAGAGAGACCAAAAAGAGTCAAGAATGTTAGCCACAGAACAGGATAAGGGGTCCAGACCCTTACCCTGACACCAAACGGAGAACCTTTTCCATTTGAAGGCATAACATTACCTAGTCGATTCCTTTCTAGATGCCTCCACTACGGTGTAGACATCTTCGGAAAGACCCAAAGCCTGGAACTCTAGCTGCTCAGGTACCAGGCTGTGAGGTGCAGGGATTGAAGGTCCAGATGGAATACCTTCCCCTGATTAAGTGATATCAGGTCCAGGCATGTGCAAAGCCGCTCTGGGGGTCTGCAGCTGAGGAGATCTGGATACCAGAACTGGTGCGGCCAGTCTGGGGCTATGAGGATCACCTTCGCCTTGTCCCTCCTCACCTTGAGAAGCACCTTGAAGATAGTGGGCAGCTTTAAGACAGGTTGGGACAGGCATAAGGGGAAGGTAAGGATCATGGGTAGAGAGGATGGGAGGAGTGGGGAGGGAGAGCAGGGACATTAGCTCAAGCTGTGGCCCCTGCAATACGAGCAGACTTGACAGACCAAATAGCCTTCTTCTGCTGGCTTCTCTGTATGTTCGTATGTATGTTCCTTAGACTGGTCCCATTGTTGATTCTGACACTGCACTATAGGCCAAGGAACTGAGGGCCTGAATGGCCAGAGTGGCAGAGGCGAAGGCACACTTGCCCATTTGGTCCAGCTGGCGAGACTCATGGTCCAGGGAAGGGTGCACAGGTGTTTCGGCCTCTTGCTGCAGTCATGCACAACATTGATGATGACCGAATCGGCTTTGGGTTGTTCCACAAAAGACAGCTTGCCAGACAGGGCATGGTAAAGCCTATCCGCCTTCTTGGATACTGCCGGTACTGTGTGGGGGCGGTTCTAAGCGTCCCTGATGACATCCTCATAGGAGTCAATATTAGGGGGGAACCACTACAGGAGGGACATCGGGCTGACATAGGTACACAGTCAAGAGATGCCTCTCAGGGTCTTGCTCCTCTGTCTCCGATCCGATAGTGGCCTGGATATGCCTCATGATGGCTATAAAGGCAGGATCATCAACAGCGCATCTGGAACATTACTCTGGGCCTCATTCCCCTTCCAAGGAGTCTGGGGTAGGAGAGGAGAACTCACTGCTGATGCTTTCCTCCCTGTCATCCCCGTCATTGCTGTCTTCAGGCCTACTTCTGAGTGGCCTGAGGACCCGGTATCAGGCCAACCCAGGGGGTGGGGGAGCACTAGGCCCAGCCTAACAGGGGCTGGGAGAAGGGGGTCTTGAGGAGGCCCTTGAGGGGGGACCGGAGCCAGTGCCCTCAGGGTGGGAGCCTGCATCTGCATAAATGACCACAAGGCTGAGATCAGGCCACAGTAATTGACTGGGGCTGGCAATGGTCTCCCTGGCATTGGAAAGAGCTATACTGGTGCAGGACCCGGAGGAGTCGGGTGTGGATGACCTGGCACAGGTCCCGCCGGCGCAGGGCAGGGGTATGCAGGTGATGGACCTGCAGGTGCCGGCACAGAGTATACTAGTTGCGGGTCTACAGGCGCAGGTTACAGAAGGCTAAGCACCAGTCCTGCAGGAGCAGGTAGTGGAAAGACAGGCAAAGGCCTGATGGGGGTGCCGGTTGTGGGGCTGCTGCAGGTCTGGTGGGTGCTGGCTGCAGAAGGCCAGGCATAGGAAAGGCCAGGATAGGTCCCGCTGACTGTAGTGTAGGGAGAACAGGCACAGTTCCAGTGGGCGTCAGCTGGACAGGCGCCAGAGAACAATCCACAGCTGCCAGTCATGGGGAGATGGGTGCCAGAGTGGAAGGTGACCCCCTGGGAGAAGGCTGAGGAGAGATTGGGTTCTTGGGAGGCACCGGTGTCCTGCAGGGTCTGCCCCTGCACTGGCTGAAGAGACTCTGGCTGAGCCGCCTGACTGTGTGCTCACCAAGAATAAGGGCTGAAACAGCAGGGGCTGGGAAGTAGGATACAAGGTACCCTGAACAGAGGAGCCACCGACCGCAAAAGAGAGCTGGGCCACCGGTAGCCTCATGGGAGTTGGGGCATGCGGGGCCGAGGAAGTCGACCTTCCCCTGAGGGAGGAAGACCCAGGTGCAGTTGAATACACACACAAGTGGCAGGTGCATCACAAGAATATCTAGGTGCTGAAAGAGGGCTTGCTGGCCCAATAATACCAGAAATACACAAGTTCTGAGCACCCCTGGCTACCAGCAAATGCTGAGACAGTCTGTTGTTCATGCAAGAGATCTCTTGCATGAACAACAGACTGTCTCAGCATTTGTTGGTAGCCAGGAGTGCTCAGAACTTCTGCATTCCAGGCGTAGTCGAAGACTTCTTGTGAGGAGACCGTGAGCGGGAGGCAGACCAAGATCGGTCCCGGTCCTTGTCCCAGTGCTTGTGCTTCATGGAGGCTTTATCGCGGGACTTCTGATGATGTTCTGGGGACGTCTGCAGGTGGCAGGGTTGAACCTCTGGCAGGCCTCATAGGTTCGGTCATTGTGGTCTGGTCTAGGCACAAGACGCAGGCAGATTGGCTGTCCTTGTTTGGGTTCTGTTTGCCGCAGGCACACTTTGTGGAGCAGTCGGAAGATGAAGAAGGTTGAGAAGACAAACTGTCAGGTGAGAACGATGTTAATCTGAAAGGAACTGAAAAATAATAAAGCACGGTAAACGCAGGGAAGTGGTGGTTGACTGTAGCTGTGGTGGTTTCAGCGGTCTGACGTGCACTGGTTGATGGTGGGAAAGAACTGAGGAGCGTATGGGGGCCGCCCACCTTTATAGGATTGACTGACGGCAGGCGCTGATGTCGGGGGTGGGCGGTCCCCTCTGGTAGACTGCTGGCTAGAAGGTTTCTGTCTGGTCCTAGTGCCTGGTGGCTATAGTCCTACTGATGAAAGCCTGCTGCAAGAGATACCCTCAAAGTAAGATATGTGAATCTGGAGACCCATGTTTAAGTTCCCCAACCACTACTTAACTCATTGTGTGACCCTCAGCAAGTCACGTTCTTTTGCTTACCTCTCCGTAATCTCTGTGTGCTCTTTCTTTATCATTCTTTTTGTGCTCCTGTGGCCATCCACCCCTTCGCTCCCTCTCAAGTGTATGCCACTCCCCAGCCCCGTCACCTCAACTTCTCCTAGGACTTACCATTTCCCACAGTGCCCCTTGGCTTGCCCCCCCCCCCCACAACAACAGGGCCCTCAGAGTGGGCTAGGCCCACTGGGAACAGTAATCCAGTCGCCAGAATGCGCCCAGGCAGTGTGCACTGAGTCTGGGTGTGACAGGGCCGTCATGCCGCTCAGATGGGGCAGTTCCATTTGTTTCTCTCCCCGAGGACTTCCTGTCACATGGCATGTCATGTCACGCATATGACTGATGATGTCAGAGACACCTTCCCTTTCCTTACGGTCCCTCCACACCTCCTCCTGTGGTTACCAAGGAAGCAGTATAACAGTGGGAATCTGGCACTTCCCCACCCTGGAGGAAAAAGCACTCGCTTGGATACTCGACTTTCCTCCCCTCCCAGTTGACCTGTGAGGATGCAGGGTCGCCCCCTGCCCTGGTCACCAGAATCATGAGCTGCAGCACTACTGCTGCGTTGATACGCTGGCCTCTGTGTGCTCCTTTAATCTCCCCATGCGTAGAAAATGGCAGCAACATTCTCTACCTACTTCCTCTCCTGGACTGTAACCCACTTTGGGATACAGTTTGTATGAGATGCACTACACAAAACCCAATTCCTTTCCTTAAAGGAAAACAGTTAAGGTATATTCAGAAACTGAAGTCATAATTTTCTGCTTGTGACACCACAGCCTGTTGCTGTGGAAATTACTGTGATGTCACAAAGAAGCAGGACACACTGACTTCAGCTTCCTAATCAGCCTTGGTTGTGCATAAATCTACACAAACTATAAGGGATGATGCTACTGTTTTCATGTCATTACCTTTAGTGCAGTAGAATGTAAAGGCTTGAAATTACCATTATTAAAGTGCTCTTTGAGTTAAGGCAACTGCATGTAACTCCCAAGTTGTGTTGTATTTTTTACTGCATTGCAAATGACCTCCCCAATCATAACACACAACACATTATTACATGCAAATGGCCCGGCTCTAAAAAACAGATTCCTAATGAAACGCTGGCATAATGCACATATGTATACAGTACATATATTATAAACAGACGGGATGGAGAGACTGGATAGGCACACCGCCTTTTGACAAGGCGTTTTTGTGCGAATGAGTCTAATTACAAGAAGACATTTTTCTAAATGGAGGATCTGCGAATGCAACTGTTTATCTCGCTGTGGAGCTAACGAAGATCATTTACGACGTCCGTTAGCCAATTATCCTGTCACTGCACAAAGCGCCTCCTTCACTATCTCACTCACACCCCTCTCCCCCCCTTCCAATAACAGTGAATAGGAAAGTATTTCACACTCGCTCCCTTCGAAAGGCAAAACAACCACATCTCCTGTGCATACACACACACTCCACAGCACACGAATGCGAAGGGTGGGGGTGTAGGCAAATCAGTATATATTACTGTCACACACGGGCTGGGGGTTTCTTTTTCTTTCCTTCTAACTTCTACCACTATGGCAACATGTCAAAACACAGAAGGATCTGATACCATTTGGGGGGAAAGTGTGTAGTATCAATAATTAAAGTGGCCATTAATAACGCAGGCTGCAACGCAAGTTGTAAATGAAGTGTTGATTATTTTTCAAATGTTATGAATATGCAACATTTGTTAAAAGGGTATGAAATGGATTTATATAAAAAATTTTTTTTTTTTTAAACTATTCTGGAAATCTTATGAGCAGTCAGGGAGTGACAGCAGTGAGCTCGCTAGGTACACCGAGTTGGCACAATGCTGGTTTTCTCTGTCACAGCACTAAGTCTGCACAAATGGACCCTAACCTGGTGGAGCAACACTCTATTCCAGGGTTTATGGGCAATGTGTCACTCTCTCTCGCTCTAGGATGTCTCTCTTTCTAGGATATTAACCTGCCTGCTAAATAAGAGATTCCTAATTAAATCATTCTGTTGTGTTTGGGGATTTATTCATTAAAAATGATTTACCAGGAAAGAGAACTCATTTACAAGCAGGTCCTGGTGGTGATAGGTACTGCTTGCAACCTACAACTAGGCTCAGACCAGTGCAGTCACTTCCCCTTCTCTGCTCCGTGCTCACAATATAAACTAGTCTCTTGAAATTCAGATGGTATTAGAGGGGTGGTGTGGAAATTCAACTTCTTTGTCCAGGCAAATGGAGAAACTGTCCCTGGACACTTGAATCTGGCAAGATAAGGCAAGTGGGCTTACTTATATAGAGCTCCTTATGGAATGTACAGTATGTCTGAGGAAAAACTAGGGCTCTCTTCAACATATGTCTTACAAAATGCCTGCCCTCTAATATTAAACAAGTAAAAAAAAATCTAAATAGATTCTCTGTAGCGCTGAGCTAAACGTGGAAGGGGGAAGATTTAAGAGCAATGTAAGGAGATGTTATTTCACCGAGAGAGTGGTGGAACCCTGGAACAGATTACCTAATGAGGTGGTGTGTGCAGAAAGAGTGGAGGAATTCAAGAGGGCATGGGACAGACACAGGGGGTTGGCTGGTGGGCAGAGGAAAATATCCCTGGGAAGTGGAGACAAGTAGAGGCGGGTGGGAAATGGGCAGACTAGAGGGACCAGGATGGTCCTTTTCTGCTGACACATTACTAAGATATTATGATATAGGCCAGTGTCACAATAACAGTAGCTCAGGCAACTCAAACGATAAAGCAGTACAATCCCACAAAAGTATGAATGGGCAGTCCTTTCCCCCCTCAAGGGAATCCTATCCAGCAAGGTGTCCACACCATCAGTACGACTGGATTAGTGAAGGGCAGCTGAGGTTGGATGCCGTTTGGCAGTACAGTTGTATCGGGTACTGAATCAATGTACATTATCAGATGAGAATCAACTGGGGGTGCTGTATCACTAATACAATGGTGGGGGGGGGGCGCCTATCCCATTTAGGTGCTTTGGTACTGATAAACTGGCACTGTGGAAAAATACCCCCCCTCCCCATTTCAATCAGGACAGAACTCTGAAGTAGTCCATTGTTACATCTAGCAAAACAGCCCAAAAAACCAGGTTACTCACCTGTAACAATAGTTCTAGGAGTGGTATATGTTGTTCATCCACACTTATTGGCATGTCCCCTTTCCCTTTAAGGATCGACGGAAGTCTTCACAAGCTGGCTCCTCCCACCCACCCGGGTGGTATAACCCTCGGCTCCGCCCCATGATGCCAGATCTTAGCCCGCTGGAAGCCAGGTTTGTGCATGCACAGCCGGGGAGGTCAGGTGGGTCCATGTGGATGAACAACATATACCACTCCAAGAAAGATCAGTTATGCAAAGACTTTTGCCGTAACAGTAGATCTTCTAGAAATGTCTCTTGCAGTAAGTCATTACTTCTGGGAGTTCCCGATAGGTGGCGCTCTAACACGGCAGTTTTCTTCTAGCAGTCTCCACACCAGGGACCACCCACATGACCTCACTTCCTCGGCTGTGCCTATAAAAGTGGGTGGTCCCTGGTAGTCTCCGTTCCCCTCCGGTTTCAGCTCGTGAAGTCGAGGGACCAAGGGGAACAGAGGTACCAAAGACTCCTGACCCTACATCGTTTTCCTTGCTACAGAATGGCAGGGGGTCGGAGGAAGGGAAGCTACTTACTGCAAGATATATTCCTAGAAGATCTACTGTTATGGCAAAAATCTTTGCGTAACTGATCCATCTTCCACGGAATGGTCTCTTGCAGTAAGTCAGTACTTCTGGGAGATTCCCAAGCAGTAATATTGCAGTGTGGTGGCCAGACATGGCATTCTGCTGTACATATAGTGTGGTCTTAGGACCGATAGGTGCTGAGAGCAGTATATCAGCATATAAGGAGATTTTTTTAATTTTAAGTACTCCATTATAGTATTCGTTATAGGGTTATGGCTGAAAGACAAGTCAGACTGGCTATTACTGGGCATTGTCAGATGAGTTAAGCAGATGTAAACCCGATCAGGGTATGGCATAACAGATACTGTAATAAATCAGAAGAAATTCAGCCATATAATGGAGTAATTGGTAGGTCTCAGTGGCATGCACTGGCAACGACAGTATATGACAAAGCCTATTGGGTTCTGGGTTTTGAACAGTAACCCAAATAATACAATGTTATTAGTTTGTAGTGCTATAATGTAGCCAGTTAGTACAGTTTTTTTATCATGTCTGTCAAGTCATTAGAGAAATGTATCTATTTTGGCATAAATAGGCTACATAAGTAGCAAACAATTATGTGAAATGAAACAATGTATCTATTTCATAATGGAATCCAGTGGCTCTTAAGAGTCAGTAGTATTGTTGTAGTCAATATTGTACCCATTTTAGGGCAAAGACATGGAATGCAACAGAGTGATGTAGTCAGTTCCATCATGTATTAGTAATCTCATTTACAAGGGGGTCCGAAGTATGTTCGGGCCTGCGGCCTTGTTAGATGTAAACCTGAAATGTTAGTATGGTGGGCCCTTTATTAATGTTGTCGGGTGAACAGAAGTTTAAATAATGATCTGGATAATTGCAAATTATGAGCTATTAGATCTCATCTTTGAGATTCCAAACATGTTAATCTGAGAAAAAGTCATAAGGTTTGTGACATGCCCACATTTTGTTGTCCAAGTAGCGTGGATCAGAAAATCGATAAGTCTTGCAGAGTTTATAATGTTTATAATATATATGTACTCACCATTGTTTCTGTGGCCTTTATCTACCGCCAGGTGAAGACCGCATGTAGCAGTAGGAGTTTGGTAATAATATTATGATCCATATTATAATATTATTAGGATATATCAATTGTTTCTCGGCATGTGAGTAGTAGCAGGCCCTGTTCGTGGGAGGGACACGAGGGTCTGGTGCACAACAGGCCGAAAGGCAACCCATTGGAATGACCGTAATGGCCTGTAACAGTGATACCGCAAAAAAGTGGCTAGATGTATAAAGCCTCATGAGAAAGGCGTATAATTTTGAATCGAAGCCCCCTGGAAAAGGTCTCCAATGCCTACAAGAGGAGACTGGGGTGTAGTCTGAAGTTTTTTAATGAGAGGAAGAGTCACCCAGCCATCCTAAGGGGCGGTCATGGGTCGGTTTAGATGTGTTCCTTGTCATTTGTTTTTTGCCTCTGAAGTTTCCTTTTTTGGTTATGGTAATTTCCAGTTTTGTATGACTAATTATACTGAGGGCGTGTTTTTTGGTACATATATTGTACTGTTTTTAGTTGTCTGCCTGAGGCTTGTAGGTTGTCCAGTATTGTTTGTGCCCCTGGGCCAAAGAGATGGTCACCAGAAAAAGGGGCATTAGCCACTTTTTGTTGAATATCAGGTGCTAGCCCTGAGAGTCGGAGCCATGCCTGGCGGCGTATAAGAATAGCGACTGCAGAGGCACTAGCCGAAGCGTTGGCAATGTCGTAACCTAATCTTAATAAATGTCGAGAGAGGGAAGTAAGTGTGTTTATCATTGATGTGAGCTGCACTTTTTCAGGGGACGTAGGTAGTTTACTTATAATGTCCCCAGCAGAGGTGCCAACCGTATGCTGGAATTTCAGCATATGTCCCATGTAGTTAAGTATTCTAATATTTAATGTGTTTAGAGCAAACACTTTCTTCCCCATATAATCAAAACGTTTAGAGTCTTTTTCCGGAGGTACTGTACTTGTATGTTTAGGTTTGCCAGTGCAGTTGTGAGCGGCTGCAATAACCACAGAATCTGCAGTGGGAATATTTGTTAAATATCGATAATCAATAGGAGCCTGATAAAGCCTGTGCACTTTTCTAGCTAGCTCCTGTGCAGCTATGGGTTGACTCCATGCTTCAGTAATCGCATTTCTGAATGTTGGTATAAAAGGAGGGACTGCCGGATAGGTTCTTCTGGGATGTCGAGATATTCAGCCATATCTTTACTTAATCTAGCTTGTTCTACTGTGGTAAACCTCACTGTTTTTTGTATTTGTATCATCATTTCTGGGAATGAGGGGTCATCCAGTGGGGAAATAACCTTTAGTGGTTGTAATACTTCTTCATCCCAGTATGATGGTACAGAATATGGGGACTTAGACCCTCTTCTAGTACGGGAACCATCATAATTTGTGTCTTTGAAAGGTTCTGAAATTATATGAGAATCTGACAAATATTCCTCACAATACTCATGAGGAGGCAGATATGGTGAGCGTCCTAGCTCTGTAAGTGCCTGTTTTGATGGAGGCGGAGACACAGTCTGTGATTGAGGACTTTTTAATGGCGTGGGTGTTTAATCAAAACCTATAGAATTCAACACTTTATGTACAATTTCTTCTATGTTTGGCAATTGTGAGGATGGAATTGCCATATAAGCAGGTTCTGAGCCCTGTGTGCTTGAAGTCAGGGGATCAATTTGTGCCTCCCGATAACGTGATCCAGTACGTCTTTGAACATTTTGTTCATCACGGACTGGTGTCTGAGTACCATGCATGAGTGCAAATGAGGCTGGTTTGCCTCTGTGTTCCGTAGTATATGATCCTTTATTTTGTGGTGATGCAGCCCCATAAGTATCTTTTGATACATTTTTATAAAATATTTCATGGTTTTTCGTGGTTAAATTTTTATAAGGATCTTTCATAAATCTATTATATGCTGGTAAAGGTGTTGTTCTATGATGCAGGAGCTGCTCCATCGACGGTAGGATCAATCCCGTCGACGGAAGAGGAATAAAAGCATGCCCTATCGACATTGTAATGTGTCTTACTGATGATGGATAAGTGAATGCATGCCTTGTCGATGGTGGAATACTCCTCATCGATGATGGGTAAGTCAGTGCATGCTCCATCGACGGTGGGATGCTCTTCTCTTCGTTGACCATAGAACAGTAGGGACATGCTCCATCGATGATGGAAAGTGTGTCATCGATGATGATAAGGCAAATGCATGCTCCGTCGATGGTGGCATATTTCTCATTGACAATGAAGATTTAGGAGCATGTCCCATCAATAGGGGAGGTAGCCCCATTGACGATGAAGCAAGCAGAGTGTGCTCCGTCAACGGAGGAGGTGTTCTCATCGATGATGATGTCTTGTGGAGTCCTCGCGTTGACAGGGGAGTGTGCCCCGTCGACGGGGGAGCTGAGGAATGATGTCCCGTCGACGATGATTGTTCCTTTCTATGTGAGGTTGAATTTCTATGTTCTTTTGATGAAGAAGTTCCTGCCGTCGATAGTGGGATATTGCCCGTTGATGAAGAATGTTTTCTTGATGATGCATGTTTAGGAGATATGACCGTTGAAGGGCTGTCAGGCAGGAGTTTAAGTGAAGGTATTTCCTTCCCTATTTTGTTTCTTGAAGAGGACTCAGAAGTTTTAGAGTCCTTTGATCGAGCACCCTGAGTCTGTAACAAGGAAACATCCATTGTAAAGCTATTGGTCGAGCACAGGAATATGGTGCCATATATGAAGCCCAGGCACCCCAAGCTATGGGTTCAATCCACGTCGTAGACTGCTGGCAGAAAAGTAAGCTGCTGTCAGAGCTGAAGCCAGCGGAAAAATGAACGGAGACTACCAGGGACCACTCAATTTTATAGGCACAGTGCAGGAAGTGAGCTCATGTGGGTGGTCACTGGTGTGGAGACTGGTAGAAGAAAACTGCCGTGTTAGAGCTCCACCTATTGAGAACTCCCAGAAGTAATGACTTACTGCAAGAGAACATTCCGTGAAAGATCTACTGTTACAGGTGAGTAACCTGTTTTTCTAGGATTGTGGATATGTTGTTCATCCACACTTATTGGCAGACTCCTAGCAATTCTCCGGAAGAAGGGATGCAAGGTGCACACCCCCACAAAATACGCATTTGGGAAACAGAGATTGGAGAACTGAGGCCCCAAAACCAGCATCACGGCGTGACTCAAGGTCAATGTGGTAATGGGTAATGAAGGTATTTGCAGACTTCCAGGTAGCAGCCCGACAGATTTCCTGGATAGGGATGTCCCTGGAAGCAGCCACTGATGCAGCGGTATGGCAGGCAGAATGAGCTCTTAGCCCTCTGGGAGGCTCCATGCCCGCCAACTCATAGCACAGACTTATGCAAGATGTAATCCACCTTGCAATAGTCCATTTTGCTGCAGGTCTGCCAGAAGCG
Organism: Neoceratodus forsteri; assembly: GCA_016271365.2. Lineage (NCBI taxonomy): Eukaryota > Metazoa > Chordata > Ceratodontiformes > Ceratodontidae > Neoceratodus > Neoceratodus forsteri. Next base: position 14,777,182 of record JADMNL010000027.1, read on the forward strand.
GCTTCAACGTAGGTGACAAACAGCTGGCAAACTTCTCCCCAAATGTCCGCCATCCTCTCCTTGTAATAGGAGAGGGCTTGTCTCAGGTCCAAGGTATGGAGCCTGTATTCGACCTCCGAGGTGTAATTAGGGTAGTATACTGGCAGAGTTAATACCTGGTTAAGGTGAAACTCTGACACCACCTTTGAAGGAATTTTGGGTGGGGGCGAATGACAACCTTGTCCCTGTGGAAGACCAGATAAGGGGAGTTCACTGAAAGCACCCGGAGCTCCCCTGTCCTTCTGGCAGACATAATAGCCACCAGGAAGGCCATCTTCCATGACAAGTGTGACAATGCACACTTGTGCATTGGTTCGAATGGCTTGCCCATGAGCTTTGCCAGTACCAGCAGTAGATCCCATGGAGGTGGAGGTTCACACAGAGGAGGGGATATGTGATCCAGGCCTTTGAAAAAGTGCCCGACCACTGTCTCCTGCGCCAAAGTCGGCTGACCCACCCGGCCTGGTAAGCAGAGATGGCTGCCAGGTGCACCCTAAGGGTCAATGACCGAATACCCCCTTTGGACAAAGACCAAAGGTAGTCGAGAATGTTAGCCACCGGACAGGACAGAAGGTCCAGGCCCTTGCCCTGACACCAAATGGAGAACCTTTTCCATCTGAAGGCATAACATTTCCTGGTTGATTCCTTTCTGGATGCCTCCACCACGGTGAGGACATCCTCGGAAAGACCCAAAGCCTGGAACTCTAGCCGATCAGGAACCAGGCTGTGAGGTGCAGGGATTGAAGGTCTGGATGGTATAACTTCCCCTGATTGAGAAAGATCAGGTCCGTAGAAGCGTCCCTAATTCATGCTGTTTCTCCGGCAGTCACTTTATATGCCAAGAAGAAATTGCCCCCGAGCCTCTCTCCCCCCATGTCACTTTCAGTTAAATATTGGAAACAAGCTATGACTGTGCTGGGCTACGATCCAGCCCCATGGGAATACATGCCTTTATGGGATAATCAGGCCCTGAAAATAGGGAAATCTACCCTGTATTGGCCACTGTGGGAGAGACAGGGATTAACCTCAATACATGATCTCCTAATCTCTGGGACAACTGTTATGGATTCCTTTGAGTCTCTGAGGGCGAGGTATCAGCTTCCGACTTCTCATTTCTGGAGATATCTTCAGTTAAGAGATGCTATATCTCATCTCTCAAAGTCGCCTATTGGTAACTCTTCACAAAAACAAATGCATCCTATTGACTCATGGACTAAAGTTACCAAGAGTAAAGCTAGTAATATATATCACGCACTCAGGGACTCCACTTCGGATCCTACCCAGAGCACTAGGCAGCAATGGGGGAAAGAGCTACGGACCCCGATTTCTGTACAACAATGGGAGGATGGGTGGGTACGTATTCATTTGGCTTGTCAGGATGGCCGCACGAGGCTTATGATGAACAAAAATTGTCATAGATGGTATAGAGACCCGGCGAAACTAGTCAAAATGGGACTTATCCAGGCCAACACTTACTGGAGATGTGGCAACCAAGGAGCTCATCTTCTTCATGTTCTCTGGGATTGTCCGAACCTTCAACAGTTTTGGAGTGCCATTCAGTACATGTGTCAGCAACTGTTTCCTGATATCGTCCCGGGTCACGACCTACTCCTTTTGGGCTGTGGCAGTCCTGAGATTCCTAAGCATAGTCCGGGGGCGCAGTGGATCACTATGGTTGGGGCATTGGCCAAAAGGCTCATCCTGATGAGATGGAGAACCCCTGACAGCCCTACCTTCCATCAGTTTCTTTTGGCCCTAGCCCAAGGGGCCACATTCGAGAGGATCTCGAGCTTTGCCCATGGCTCCCTATCTCGATATGACCAATGCTGGCAACCGTATTTAAGGTCCAAGTATTGTCACAATACTGCCTTCAGTTTCATGGCTCAGACCCCCTTCCCTCATTTATAGGGTGGGGATACCCCCTTCCCCCTTCCCCTCCCTCTGTTTGTAAAGTCCCCCTCTTTCCCTTCCCCTTCCTTCCGCCCTTTCCATACCTCCCTTTGACATATTTAAATATGAAGAAAGATTGCCAATATTGTATATAGTTGATATTATAAACCACATGGGAATTCAACAAACCTATGGTAGAGTGACTAGATATTAGCGATTTCTTTTGTCATATCCCTAGTTAAGGTGGATTGTACCTTATATCAATCTATGCTCTTCTTGGTTGATAGGACCTGATTCTCTACAAAATTATCTCCTTCCTGGCCATCTTGTCGGTGGAGTACAGCATATGTGATCTGACACCCTATATGGTCACCACTAACTGACTGATTGTTGTGTCAATTATTATTATTGATCGAACCCTAACTATATGTCATGTATGGATTCTTTTCATGTATACTCTACCTTGTGTGTATGTCCTGCCTTAAGTCAACAATAAAAATGTTTAACAATGAGAAAGATCAGGTCCGGGTGTGCTGGAAGCCGCTCTGGGGGCCTGCTGCTGAGGCTGAGGAGATCTGGATACCAGAACTGGCATGGCCAGTCTGGGGCTACCAGAATCACCTATGCATTGTCCCTCCTCACCCGAGGAGCACCTTGTGGATCAAGGGAAATGGAGGGAAGGCGTAAAAGAGGCCTGGGGTCCATGGCCTCGAGAAGGCATCCCCCTGCAGCAAGCCCTGCTGAGGGGGATGGGCATGAAACAGCCTCAGCTTGGTGTTTTCCCTGGAGGCAGACAGGTCCACCATTGGTTTGCCACAGTGGGAGAACGGGCTGTAAGCTACTTCTGGATGGAGAGACCACTCGTGGGATAGCTCACCTAAGTGGCTGAGAGCATGCGCCAGATGGTTCAAGGCTCCTGCCACATGAATGGCTAGGAGATCCGCCTCCAGATGGCTGACGAGGGTCCAGATGCGGAGCGCCTCCCTGCAAAGCAAACAGGAGTGTGTGCCGCACTGTTTGTTGAGGTAGTACATGGTTGTGGTATTGTCTGTCTGGACTTGAACCACTTGACCCCAGAGCTGAGGAGCGAAAGTTGACAGTGCCAGTCTGACTGCTCTGAGCTCCAACAGGTTGATGTGGTATCGGGACTCCTCGGGGGCCGGAACCCATGGGCCCTTTTGTCCCCCATGTGGGCTCCCCAGCCCATGAGAAAGGCATTGGTCATGAGGATGGCCATAGGCTTGGGGCGGACAAATGGGATCCCTTCCTGCAACTGGTCTGGGGTGGTCTACCATTGGAAAGCGCCCCACATCTGGGTTACAGTGATCAGCTGGCTGAAATGACCATGGCAAGGAGTCCACTGGGCAGCCAGCTCCCACTGGAGGGGGAGCATGTGCCACCAGAGCCAACAGACCACGGAGGTGCATGCCGCCATTTAACCCAGAAGGTGCAGAAAGTCCCAGGCAGGGTGCAATTGCCCAACCAGAAATGATTTGGCAAAGGAGAAGAGAACCTCTGCCCTGTCTGCTGGGAGCCGAGCTCTGGCTTGACAAGAGCTGAGCTCTGCCCTGATGAAGCACATCACCTGAGAACGCACGAGTTCCGACTTAGCCTCATTGATCAAGAGGCTGATTTGGGAGCAGGTTTGGAGGGCCAGGCCCCTGGACCTCTCCACCTCCTGCTGGGTGGGACCTGCTAGGAGCCAATTGTCGAGGTAGGGGTAAAGTTTGACCTCCCGATGCCTGAGATGGGCTGCCACCACTGTGATGCATTTGGAGAAGATCCGTGGGGCCGATGACAAGCCGAGCGGCACGGCTCAGAACTTGTATAGGGTCCCTTCGACCCTGAAGCGGAGGAACTGCCATTGAGAGGGACAGACTGGGATGTGAAAAAACATGTCCTGCAGATCTAGTGAACAGAACCATGTTTCACTCCAAGGATGGTATGATGTGGGACAGAGTAACCATCCGAAAGGTGTGTCACCTGAGATACTGATTCAGGTTGTGCAGATCTAGAATGGGGCGCCAACCTCCCCCCCCCCCCGTTCGCTCCGGCACCAGGAAGTACCTGGAGACGAAGCCTGGGTCTGCTGGAGAATCCGCCACTGAAGCTACTGCCTCCTTGAGGAGGAGCTGAGCGATGTCGTCTCAGAGAGCTGACTGAGTATGGATGGATATTCTTTCCTCCCGAGGGGCACCAGCTCAGCTTGGAGGATACTGCTCGAATTCCAGAGGCAGTCCCTGACCGGCTACCTTCAAAACCTACCTGTCCGTGGTCATAGCGGACCAGGCGGAAAGGAAGTGGTGGAGCCGGCCCCCCACGGGAGGACCCAGAGCTGGTGTGATGGGAGAGGGGGGGCAGGCCCCATCCTGTCACTGAGCAGGCTTGGAGGAGGAGGAGGATCCAGGACCTGAACCTCGGCCTCCTTTACGGACCTGGGAGGGCCCAGGCTTGGGCCAGGGCCAAGCTTGAGCCTGCTGCTGCCCTCCTTGAAAGGAGGGTTGCTGGGCTGCAGGGGAAGAGTGCCAAAAAGGCTTCTTCTTCTTCTGCTGCTTCTTACTCGAAGAACCTTTAGCAGAAGTAGCGTCCAAGGGTGGCGTTGGACTGCTCAATACGCTTAAGGTGACCAGCCACACCTGGGCCGAAAAGGTCAGTGCCCAGGAAAGGAACATCAGCTAGTTTGTGCTGAGCAACTGCTGGGAAAGTGAAGATTCTCAGCAAAGCCTTTGGGCAAGAGGCAACTGCAGCTGCCATCAAGCTGGCACAAGAATCCCCAATGTCCAGGGCTGTCCAAAGCTGCTGTTTGGCAACAGCCCAGCCCTGATCACAGACCTGCTTGACTGTGGTCTGCATGTCTGCGGGGAGGTGTGGGAGGACTTAATCCAAAGACCCCAAGAGGGCATGGGAGAAGTGTGCCATGATGACGGCCGAACTTGCCTGACAGAGGCCTAAAGATGAGGCCACACAGACCTTTTGAGCTGAATGATCCAAGTTTTTGGATTCCTTCTCAGGAGGTCGGTCAATGTCGGCAGAACTGCCAGTGCACCTGAACACAGAGGCCGTCACCAGGCTCTCAGCTGAAGGGTGCTCTGTGAACCCCACAAGGGACCCCATGGGCACCGCATACTTGCGGGCCATGCAGGCAGATGGAGCTGGACAAGAGGCAGGGCACTGCTAAAGTTCTAGAGTCAGGACAACTATGGCCTCAGCCACCGGAAAGGCCTCCCTCAAGGTATCCCCTCTTTTGAAGATGTCTCTGAGATGGTACTCTGCCTTTTTCTGGATAGGTTCCAGGAGCATTCCTGTAGATTCAGAGATGAGCCCAAGAATGCCTTGAAAAGATGAAGGACCTTCCTCTGTCTCTATTGCACCAGCCAATTCGTCATCCCCGGGATGAGAGTGTAGGCTGGTCTCATCCGAATCTGAGGAATTCGGATACAACCGTCGACCGCCCAGGTCAACTTCGACCCGCTGAGGGCAGTCCGGGGTGACAATGACTGAAAGACGCCTGGGAAGCCCAGTGTCTGGTCTATCTCCCTTAGAAGGAGCCCCTTCCATAGGCTGCTTGGGGGGTGGTGGTTCCACCACAATCAGTGGAGAGATCGGTACAGGCCGAACCGGAGGTTTTGCCAGCTCCGTGGGTGGGGGAACCAACTTAATTGTCTCCGAGGGAGTCGGCTTTGGCCTGGGAGGCAAAAAGCCACGTAATGGCCGAGGTAGAAGCCGGGGTCGGCTTGTGCCCAGACAAAATCAACTGTTGTCACATTATATCCTCGTAACATCGACAGAGTTTCTGCTGGAGCCTCTCCTTATCTGAGGAGGACGAGAATGACCGATGGCATCGCCTCTTTTTCGAGTGCTTGTGGTTCTTCCTCGGCCTGTCGGTCAAGGAGGTCCTAGACCTCGATCGAGATCGGACGGGCTGATTCGGTCACTCAGTAGACACCAGTGGAACTGATGATTTCCCAGAGTCGGGGACCACTTCCTCGATAGGATTCCCAGTGGGCTGGGTCTCCTCATTGGGGAAAGAAAGGACTGGAGTCCGATTGAGAGAATCGTCGACCAGAGTCAGCGACAATGGGTTGATCGGGTCGATGACTACTTCGACCTCGTCGTTCAACACTTCGGTGGATTGGCCGGATGGTAAAGCCGAGAAGCCAACTGCCGAAGACACAATTTCGACCGAAGTCAAGACTCAAGGTTCCTGGGACCGAGATCTCTCCTGATCCCAAGAACGTCTTCACCAAGATGCAGATGATCCCGGGTCCTTTTCCTGCTTACGGGACCAAGAGGAGTGCATGCCTGCTGGACCCTCTCCCTTAGTTGGAAGAGGCTGGCACAACCCTCGGAAGGAACCCGAGAAGGTGGAGCCCAGGTTGAGCAGAACGAAGAAGCTCTGAGAGAAAGATTCTGCGGCCTGGGCCGCTTCCTCCTTGAAGGACTGCATGCGTTCCAATTGCTCAGTGGATCCCGCGGCCGAGGAAACCGCCCACCGAGCCGCCTCTGACTTCACTGGAGGGTTCCTTTTTTCTGGCCTCCCCAACTTCAGGTGTGCGAGATGGTCATCGAGGACGTTAACGTGAAATGCAAGACAGAAGTCACACTTCGAGGTGTCATGGTAGACACCCAAGCAGTATACGCACACAGTGTGAGATCAATGCATGACATTTTCTGTCCGCAAGAACACCGGTGAAATCCAGGGGAAGACTTATCTTCCATAATCGAAGCAGAGAAGTCGCGGTCGCTAATGCGAACTAGACAAAGTTTCTGAATAACCGAAGGTTTAGAAGCCAGGGCCTACAAAATGCAGGAGCACGGAGGTGGCAATCTGAATCTTCCACTGGAAAGGAAGATCTGGCATCATGGGGTGGAGCCGAGGGTTATACCACCCAGGTGGGTGGGAGGAGCCAGCTTCAAGACTTCCGGCGATCCTTAAAGGGAAAGGGGACATGCCAATAAGTGTGGATGAACAACATATCCACGATCCTAGAATGCTAAATTCAGCCCTCCTGAGGAAGACCCAGCCCACTGGTGAAACACCGTGAGAGTTGATCAGCCATGCCCCTAGTAGGTTGCAATATGCACCCTTCTGATGTGCTAAAATACGGTACTGATCCTTGTCGCGTGAGCCATTCTTTCTTTGTTTTATCCTCCACTCAGTGCAGCTTCCACTGTTATTTAATAGTCGGGTGGGGGAGAACCGACCTTAAGAAGCTGAAGAAACCTCTAGTACTCCCCAGGTGGCCAAAGATCAGTGGTTTCCCATCAGTGACTCCTGTCTCCTCCCCCCCACATAAAATAAGTAATCAAGTTTTCCCAAGGCAGCTGGCACTCTGCCTGCTCCCGAACGTGTTTTTTTTACAAGGCCCTCTCCTGCACCCTAGCCGAACCCTCCCAAATCCAAACGGACCCCATCTGTCAAGAGACCCCACCCTCCTGACACCTGATGCATGACAGGAGGGGGGGGGCCCACTGGAATGCAACACCCCAGCTACACTGTGGTTCCACTCTCCCTTGCCTGAGGCACGCTACTGCAATCTCATTCTGTCTGCAGACAGTCGAATGCATTGGTAGAGTGCCTGGGAGGGAGGGGGAATTGCAATCTGTTATGTCATTTGGTAACACGAAACAGAATTGGGGGGGGTGTTAGTTGATGGTCACAGAATTAGCTCTGGCAAACTGGGTGGGGAGGGGGGAAGAAATACAGGTTACTCACCTGTAACAGGAGTTCTAGGAATGGTATATGTTGTTCATCCACACTCATTGGCAGGTATCCTTGCCGCTTTAAATCTTGCCGGAAGGTCTTCAAGCTTGCTCCTCCCACCCACCCGGGTGGTATAACTCTCGGCTCCGCCCCATGACGCCAGATCTGGCCAGCTGGAAGCTCAGGTTGTGCGTCAGGCCGGGAGGTTGGGAGCCGTAGGGATGAACAACATATACCATTCTAGAACTCCTGTTACAGGTGAGTAACCTGTATTTCTAGGGACATGGATATGTTGTTCATCCACACCATTGGCAGACTCTAGCAGTTCTCCGGGAGGAGGAAGGCAAGACGCACACCCCAATACTTACTTGGGAAAGAGAGACTGGAGAACCGAGGCCCCAAAACCAGCATCCGGCGTGACTCAAGGTCGATGTGGTAATGGGTAATAAAGGTGTTTGCTGACTTCAGGTAGCAGCCCTGCAGATTTCCTGGATGGGACGTCCTGGAAGCAGCCACCGTTAGCAACAGTATAAGGCGGTAGAATGGCTCTTATCCTCTGGGAGGCTCCATGCTCGCCAACTTATAGCAGAGATCTATGCAGGAAGTGACCCACCTGCTTATCGTCCGCTTGGCTGCAGGTCTGCCAGGTGCGGCTTCAGCGTAGGTGACAAACAGCTGGCGAACCTCTCCCGAATTTCAGCCGTGCTCGCCTTATAATAGCGGCGCCCTTCTAGGGTCAAAGTATGGAGCCTATATTCGCCTCCGAGTGTGATTGGGGTAGAACACCAGCAGAGTCAACACCTGGTAAAGGTGAAACTCCGACACCACCTTCGGAAGGAATTTCGGTGGGGCGAGGACAATCTTGTCCCTGTGGAAGACCAGGTAAGGAGACTCGATGGAAAGCGCTGGAGCTCTCCCATCCTTCTGGCTGACGTGATAGCCACCAAGAAGGCGGTCTTCCACGACAGGTGAGAGAGAGCACACCTGTGCATAGGTTCGAATGGCTTGCCCATGAGGCTTTGCCAGTACCAGCAGTAGATCCCGGAGGTGGGGGTTCCCTGACTGGAGGGAAATGTGATCAAGGCCTTCGAAAAGCTTCAGACCACCTCTCCTGCGCCACCGACTGCTTCCCAGCCCGCGCCTGTAAGCAGAGATGGCTGCTAGGTGCACCCTTAGGGTCGTCGACCTAAGCCCTTGACTAGAAAGGGACCATAAATAGTCCAAGATGCTTGCCAAGGAACAGGAGGAAGGGTCCAAGCCCTTGCCCTGACACCAAATAAACCTTTTCCATTTGAAGGCATAGCATTTTCTGGTCGACTCATAAGGACGCCTCAACTACATTGAGGACCTCGTCGGAAAGACCCAAGGCCTGGAACTCTAGCAGCTCAGGAACCAGGCCGTCAGGTGCAGGGATTGAAGGTCTGGATGGAACACCTTCCCCTGATTGACTGTGGCAGGTCAGGCGAGCTGGAAGCTGCCGCGGAGTCCTGGAGCTGAGACTGAGAGATCTGGTACAGAACTGGCGAGGCCAGTCTGGGGCTATCAGAATCACCTGCGCCTTGTCCTCCTCGCCTTGAGAAGCACCTTGTGGATCAAGGGAAATGGGGAAAGGCGTAAAGAGGCCGGGTCCACTGCCTCGAAGGCATCCCCTGCAGCGAGCCCTGCTGAGGGGGCGGCATGGAACAGACTCAGCTTGCGTCTCCTGGAGGCAAACAGGTCCACCTGAGGTGTGCCCCAATGGGAGAACAGATGCTGTACTACCTCGGCAGGAGAGACCACTCGTGGGATGCAGCCCTATCCGCTCAGGGCATCGGCCAGGGTGTTGGAGGCTCCTGCCACGTGAATGGCTAGGAGATCCGCCTCCAGGCTGCGCACGAGTGACCAAATGCGGAGAGCTTCCTTGCATAGAAGCATGGAGCGCGTCCCGCCCTGGCGGTTTAGATAGTACATGGTCGTGGTACTGTCCGTCTGGACTCGGACCACTTGACCCCGGAGGAACGGAGCAAAGGCGGTGAGAGCTAGGCGGACCGCTCGGAGCTCCAGCAGGTTGATGTGGCATCGGGACTCCCGCGGGGACCAGAGGCCATGAGCCCGGTGTTCCCCCAGATGGGCACCCCAACCCATCAGAGAGGCATCGGTCGATAGAGAGACCGTCGGCTCGGGCGACAAACAGGATGCCCTCCTGCAAATGATCTGGAACGGTCCACCACTGGAGAGCGCTCACATCCCCTGTGTCACCGACTACAAGCTGGACCAAAGGATCGCAGCTGCTAGACCACTGGCTGGCCAGTCCCCATTGAAGGGACGCATGTTCCAGCGGGCCCAACGGACCACGCTGGTGCAGGCCGCCATGAGACCCAGGAGGCGAGGAAGTCCCGGGCAGGGCGGAATGCCCAACCAGAAATGATCGGGCAAAGGAGGAAAGAACCTCAGCCCTGTCACCGGGAGCCACGCTCTGGCTCGAAGAGAGACAGCTGCGCCTGATGAATAGAATCACCTGCTTCGCTTGAGTTCGACTTGGCCTCGTTGATAAGGAGGCCCAGTTGAGAGCAGACCTGGAGGGCCAGATCTCTGACCACTCCGCCTCCTTTCTGGAGGAGCTGCTATCAGCCAGTCGTCCAGGTAAGGGTACACCCGGACCCCTCGGCGCCCAGGAATGCTGTCACCACTGCCATGCATTTGGTGAAGACCCTGAGCTGGAGACAAGCCGAAGGGCATGGCTTGGAACTCGAAAAGGATCCTTCCGCTGCGAGCGAAGGAATCTCAGGTGGGAGCACGGACGGATAGGGACGGCAAAGCGTCCGCAAAGTCCAGAGCAGAACCACGCCCGCATTCCAGGATGGTATTATCTGAGCCAGAGTGACCATCCTGAAGGTTCGAGACCTTAGGAACTTGTTTAGGTCGTGGTGAGAATGGGGCGCCAGCCCCGTCCGCTTCGGAACCAGGAAGTACCTGGACACAAACCCTGGGTCTGAAGGAGGTCGCACACCTCTCTTATCACCTCCTTCTGGAGGAGGAGGCGATGTCGGCTCGACGAGCGCCAGTGAGGCTGGGGACGCGAAGCCCCGAGGCGGACGCTCTGAAGGGTGGTGCCTGCTCGAATTCCAGAGGCAGACCTCTTCCCACCACTCCAAGACCCACCTGTCCGTGGTAACAGCGGACCAGGCGGAACGGAAGTGCCGGAGCCGCCCTCATGGGGACCCAGGTGTAGGCGACGGGAATGGGGCGACACCCCCAGCCCGTCACTGGGCAGGCTTGGAGGAGGGACCGGCCGAGGGACCTCCTGGGCCTTTTCCTCCCTGCCTCCTGTTAGAGGAAGGCCGTGGTTGGGTTTGGGATGCCAAGGCCGAGCCTGCTGGCCCTGAAGTTCGCTGGGTGGGGGCTAGGGCACAGAAGGACGAAAGGGCTTAGGCTGTGGCTTAGGCCTTTGTCCTTCTGAGGGAAGAGACCGAGTCCAAGGTAGCATTGGACTTCTCGATCCTCTGCAGGTGACCTTCCACCCAGGGCGAAGAGGTCAGTCCCAAAAGGGAACATCCGCCAACTTGTGCTGGGTATCCGAAGTAAAGGTGGATATCCTCAGCCAAGCCCGCTGACGCATAGCCACTGCGGCCGCCACCGATCTGGCACATGAGTCCCCTATATCCAAAGCAGTCTGGAGCTGCTGTTTGGCCACTGCCCTGCCTGGTCCCGCACCTGCTTAACCGTAGTCTGCAGATCGGCGGGAAGATGAGGATGACCTCATCCAGGGAGCCCAACAGGGCATGAGAAAAAATGTGCCATGAGGACGGCCGAACTGGCCTGATCAAGGCCGAGAGAGGACGAGCGAGACTTTTCGCCCACATAGTCCATTTCTTGGACTCCTTGTCAGGAGGTTTGTCCACATCCTGGCGTTGCGCCGGGCGCACCGAAAACGCTGTCGGTAACCAACCCTTCAGCAGAGGGTGTTCCGAAAACCGGACAAGGAACCGTAGGGACCGATACTTCCTGGCCATCCTGGCCGAGGCGCAGGGCAGGAAGCAAGGGCGCTGCCAAAGCTCCAGTGCGGACCCACTATGGCCTCAGCCACCGGAAAGGCCTCCGTCGGAGAATCCTCGGTCCAGAATCTCCGTAAGGATACCTGGCCGTTTGGAACGGGTTCGAGCTCCATCGGTGGACTCCCGAGATGAGCGGCGACAGTCCTAGGAAGGGGCGGCGGGCTATCGTCCATTGACTGACCTCCTGAAGACTCCAAGTCCAGTCGCTTGAGAAAAAGGAGGAATCATCTTCGGACTCGGAAGAGTCCTCGAAGAGCTGCCTCTGGCCTGAGCCACCCTTCACCTGCCGAGGTCGGTCGGGAGTGAGGTAACTGACAGCCGATGGGGTAGACCCTTAGCCGACCGAGAATCCTTGGTCGGAGCCCCAATAGGTGGCTGTGGAGGTGGAGGTTCCACCGGAATCGGTGGAGCAGCTGGTTTTGGCCGAACAACTGGCCTGGGTATAGGCTCCTCGGATAAGTCGAGGGGTTGTGTCGTCCGCTCCGGTGACAGCCACTTAATGGCCGGGGAAGGCGACGGGGTCGGCTTACTCCCGGCCAGGAGGAGCTGTTGCAACATGAGGTCCTCGTACCGTCGGACGAATTTACGCCGAAGCTCCCTCGTCCCGAGGAGGAGGACAAGGACGAGCGTGATGCCGCTATCGCTGGTGTCACGAGACCGAGACCGCCCGCGACGGTGGGATCGGTTGACCAAGAAGTCCGGAGACCGAGAGTCCCGGAAATTTCCGAGTCGGTGCGGGAGGTGTCGGCCGGAACCGGCACTCCCTTGACCCGGATGGTCCATCCGAGGCTCGGAACCGGAGGCACAGGCGAGCCCACGGGATCCCAACTCCTCCCGGGGAACCGGGAGAGGGAATCTCGGCTGCTAAAGGCGACAGCCCGTCCAACGGGTAGAAAATCTCGATTCCGTCGGTGGGAGTCTCGGTCAACTGACCTGGCCGGGGACACCGTGGGGCCAGTGGCGAAGCCGGCGGTCGACCGAAGCACGGCCGGTCGACGACTGAGAGAGGGACCTTCCCGCTCCCAAGGCGTCGCGGAGGGACTACCCTGTCCTTCTTTTTGGACCGAGAATAAGGTCCAGCGGACGTGAGCCCTTCTCCCTTAGTGGAGAGGGACAAACAAAGCTCCTTAAAAGAAGCCGTGTAGGAAGAACCCAGAGAGGCGGGATAAATGCCGGCCGAGGAAGATCTGACCGCGCCGCCTCCTCTTCGAGGCGACCATCGCTCGAGCTGATCCGCCCGAAACCCGCCGCGCTGACACCGCCAACGGGCCTCCTTGGACTTCACGGAGAAGCGCTTCTCGGGGCCGGCCCCAGTTGCAATGGGCAGCACGGTCTCCGGGGCATAGGCGAGAAAGATGAGCCCAGAGTCGCAAGCCTGCGGGTCGTGCTCAAGGCCTAAGCAGTGAGACACCGTGGAGTGTGGATCTGTCCGAGACATCTTCTGCCCGCATGGGCATCTCCGAAATCCAGAGTCGATTTGTCCATCGCGGCCGCGAGGGATCGAAGACTAAGTCTTTTCGCAAAATTTATTTTTAAATCCATAAAGCGGAGAAATAGGAACCAGTCTCAAGCGCGAGGCGTTAAGGAGGGAACCTGAGCTTCCAAGCGGTAAGGAAGATCTAGCGTCATGGGGCGGAGCCGAGAGTTATACCACCCGGGTGGGTGGGAGGAGCAAGCTTGAAGACCTTCCGGCAAGATTTAAAGCGGCAAGGATACCTGTCAATGAGTGCGGATGAACAACATATCCATGTCCCTAGAACTGTTACTTTTTCCTTTTTTGAACCAAACACAAACATCAGAATATTTGGAGCCCAGAAAACAATCTGCTGACTATCTGCACAAGACGTGTGTTGGGGTGGAAGCAGTCCTGTGACCAAAAATCTACTCTGAAGATCTGAGATAAAGATGGGATGGGTAGTATCATACAGTGCAATCTGAATCCCTGTTAAAGGGAATAAAAACACACAGGGCCCAATTCCAAGACATATGGCGCAACTCACCGGCATTTGCGAGTTGCGACATATGCCGATATGCCTGGGACCCTGTGCCAGATTCCAGAACAGGCAGGGTCCCTGGCAGCTACGTCCTGCCACACCCCAAGCAGTGCGCCAAAGGGAAGGTGCACCACAACAGCGTGCCACAAGCTGTAGCAATGCCCTCTGACAGGGCACAGGTCCCATCCCCTGTAGCCCCGAATGGACAGACACCCCAAGGCCAGCTCCCTGAAACAACTGCCCTGCCTCGAAAGGCTATGGGTACCCACCCACCCTAGCAAAACATACATACTGATCCCATGTGAGTCCAGTGGCCCCAGGCAGTTCCACTCCCCCACACCGTGTGCGTCAAACTGGCACAGCCACCTCTCACCTCCACGACCCAGCTGCGACTGAGGCTCCCTCAGGCGCGAACTACTGTATACAATACATGCTCCATCAGTTATTGTGCACATACTGTATGCAGTAATCACGTGCTGGAGGGGAGCACAATCGGACAGCTGTGAATGAATGAGTTGTGCCAGTGCCAACAACAATGGCTGTGGGGGTGGAATGGCACTGCCGGGCGCGGAGACTTGACTACCAGGGCATAGGTGGCATGACAGACTGCCAACAACAACGAGTTGGGGATCGGGGCTTGGGGACATGAACTGCCCTGCGCGGTGCAACCAGAGGATGGGGTTGGATGTGATGAACTGCCCTGCGGGAACAACTCATGGATTGAAGGTATCTGCTGATATTGGGGTGGGGGGTGGCTATTAGGGCACATGGCACAGTGGTGCACCCCCGGTGGATGTAGAGTACAATTAGACCAGCTATGTCCTCCGGGGGTTGTCTTGGAATAGTACATTTGCTGTTCCAACAGCCACCCTCTCGGAACTGGACGTAACTGCTGCCATAAACCCCCTTGCCCCATGTCACAGGGGGTTTACGGTGTAAACAGTGACACAGCACAACTTTGGCGCAGGCTGCCTTCTGGAATACAGATTGTCGTACTGCATGGCGCAAAGTGCTACTTGCACCATTTTGTGTGGCGCAAGTCATTTGCGACATGCATAACTGTTCTGGAATCGGGCCCATTGTATCAAAGGGTGAAAATATAATATTTTAAAATCTTAACTGCATAAAACCAAAAGTAGTACATGTCATGGGGCAAAAGGATGTATGTTTAACAGTATTTATGGTCAGAACCCATGGCTGCTGTAGGCTTACAATTGCTTTATTTGCTATTCTAAAACTTTGGTTGCTATGGTGATATAAAGTAGCAACAAACTCAAGTTTTAAAATGTAGTAGTAGTAAACACAGTAGATTTATTCATAAACCAGAAAGGGAATAACTCGATTGAGACAAAGCTAATTTTCAACTGGGTCCTATCATTCAAACATACAGTTACGATAAATATCCACGCTTTTAGAAATACACAGTTCCACATTTACAAATACAGCAAACAGCAGTGCTCCAGATACGGTTACTACTGGCCTATTTTACTCACCATATTTTATGAAATACTGTTTCAAAAAATGTATGGATGAGTACTGATACTCATCCTAACTCTGGAAATGCTGCATAGATACTTCAAAAGGAGTGGTTTCCCCTTGTTTAAAGCACTTTCACTCATCAGAATTATATTTTACTCACCTGATGTGAAAAATTATGAATACATTACTGTTGAATGCCAACATTACCCAGAGCACTAGCAAAGAGCAACACAAAATTGTGAACAATACTGTGTATGAAACCAAAAAGGGAAACTACACGAGGAGTTTAAATACTTATAAATAATAATACAATTAAATAAAAAATCACAACGATAATGCAGTGCTCTATGTTGGGGAAGCAGGGATTAGGGGGTTGGTCTGTGTAATAAACACAGGTTTTATAATTTAGTGTTCTGTGTTAGGGCTGGCCTGTGGCTTTCACTCCTTTTCATCTAATTTTCAAGTCTGTGAGGGTTTGCCGCTGTTAGACTGTTTTGACAGGGACTGTCGGCGGGGTGCCACTGACTGCTCTCACGGCTGATTGGCTGCAGACAGGTACTGTATATCACAGTGTAAAAAAAATGATCAGAAACCTCTAAACATGCCAACCTGCTTGATCACTTCAGCGGTTGTGTCTATGTGTGTGTACGGAATGCTCTTTGTAGTGGACGGGACTTAACCTCTTCACTACTGCCTTTCATGTTTAAGTAAGGATTAACACAAGACAGGGTGTGTGTTGAGTCTGTAATACTAGCTAGATGAGTTGTGAAGCACGAGGTGGAGCGAAGGGCCTTTTCCGATCTTAGAAGTGCTGTCATTACGACACTTGACACCCTGGACTGTGTCATTCCATGTGTTTTATGCACATAAGTCCAAACCTGTTAGAACTATTGTTAAATCACTCAGAAACAGAATTTGTCAGCAGAAAGAATCCCCGTGGCCCATCAGGACTGCTCCAGTCCTACCTTACTAATGTAGAATGTGAGATCCCTAGTGGTGCCGCCCCCCCCTTTTGATACTGTCTTTACCAAGCCCTTGCACAAACCACAGACATGTCTGCATCCCCTCAGTGATTTTTCATAGATGACCTTTTTCGACAGTGTATTCTACCACCAACACCCATTCTGGGAAAAAACAGTTCCTGATGCCTCTCTTAAATTTTCACCCCACCAGCTTCATGGTGTAGTCCCTGGTACTTGTGTTCCTACTCAGTTTAAACAAATTGCCACTATCCATGCTGTGCAACTCATTAAGGTATTTGTATGTTTCAGTTGCGTTTCTTCGCTCATTCTTGTCGCCAGTGTGCACATGTTTAGAGCTCCCACCCTCTCTTCGTAAGTCCTTTCCTACCATCTCTTGATCATCTTGATTACCATCCTCCATACTGCCTTACACTGTCCCCGTCCTTCTGCAAACGCAGTTCCCAAAACTGCATACAGTACTGTAGAAGAGACAGCACCAGTGAACTATACCGTGGTATCAGCAACTCCCTTCTACTGCTGCAGATCCCCCTCCCTATGTTTAAACAGTAATGACCGAACAAGCCAGTCATTTTCTGGTGATTAATGACCGTGTGGGGGGGAGGGTGCGCCGAGGGCCAACCCCACCCAGCTGGTTGGTAATCGGCAGGAAATGACCAGCTATGAGGTCATTACTGCGATTATAGGTCTAATCACATTAATCACATTTTTGTTTTTCTTTATTGACAGCAGCACTGAAAAAAAACAGGCTACTCACCTGTAACAGTACTTCTAGGAGTGGTATATGTTGTTCATCTACACTCTTTGACATGTCCCTTTCTCCTTTAAATCCGTCTGGAAGTCTTCAACCTGGCTCCTCCCTCCCAACCGGGTGGTAAATACCTTGGCTCCGCCCCATGACGCCAGATCTCAGCCCACTGGAAGCAAGGTGGTGCGCCTAAAGCCGGGGAGGTCGGTGGGTGCGTGTAGATGAACAACATATACCACTCCTAGAACTACTGTTACAGGTGAGTAACCTGTTTTTCTAGGAGCATGGATATGCTGTTCATCCACAGTCTTTGGCAGACTCCTAGGAGTTCTCTGGGAGGAGAGAGGCAAGGTGCACACCCCCTACTTAGGAAACAGAAATTGGAGAACCGAGGCCCCAAAACCAGCATCCCGATGTGATTTAAGGTCGATGTAGTAATGGGTAATGAAGGTGTTTGCTGACTTCCAGGTAGCAGCCTGACAGATTTCCTGGATAGGGATATCCCTGGAAGCAGCCACCAATGCAGCAGTATGGCAGGTAGAATGAGCTCTTATCCCTCTGGGAGGCTCCTTGCCTGCCAACTTATAGCACAGACCTATGCATGATGTAATCCATCTAGCAATGGTCCATTTGGCTGCAGGTCTGCCAGAAGCGGCTTCAGCGTAGGTGAGAAACAGCTGGCGAACCTCTCCCTTAATTTCCGCAGTCCTCTCCTTGTAGTAGGAGACAGAACGTCTAAGGTTCAGGGTATGGAGCCTGTATTCTGCATCCCAGGTGTAGTTAGGGTAATATACTGACAGAGTCAACACTTGGTTAAGGTGAAACTCTGACACCACCTTTGGAAGGAATTTCGGGTGGGGGCGCAGGACAACTTTGTCCCTGTGAAAGACCAGATAAGAAGAGTCCACCGAGAGCGCCTGGAGCTCCCCTGCCTTTCTGGCTGACATGATAGCCACCAGGAAGGCAGTCTTCCACGACAAGTGTGAGAGCTCGCTCTTGTGCATGGGTTCGAATGACTTGCCCATGAGCTTTGCCAAAACCAGCAAAAGATCCCACAGAGGTGGAGGTTCACACACTGGAGGGGATATGTGATCCAGGCCTTTGAAAAGGCGCCCGACCACTGTCTCCTGTGCCAATGTCGACTGACCAGCCCGCACCCGGTAAGCGGGGAAATGGCTGCCAGGTGCACCTAAGGGTTGATGACCGTAGACCCCCTTTGGAGAGAGACCAAAGGTAGTCTAAAATGTTAGCCACACAGCAGGATAAGGGGTCCAGACTCTTACCCTGATACCAAATGGAAAACCTTTTCCATTTGAAGGCATAACATTTCCTGGTTGATTCCTTACAAGATGCCTGCACAACTGTGTAGACATCCTCGGAAAGACCCAGAGCCTGGTACTCTAGCTGCTCAGTTACCAGGCTGTGAGATGCAGGGATTGAAGGTCCGGATGGAATACCTTCCCTTGGTTCAATGATATCAGGTCCGGGCGTGTACAAAGCCGATCCGGGCCCTGCAGCTGAGGGTGAGGAGATCTGGATACCAGAACTGGCGGGGCCAATCTGGGGCTACCAGGATCACCTTCGCCTTGTCCCTTCTCACCTTGAGTAACACCTTGTGGAGCAAGAGAAATGGAGGGAAGGCGTAGGGGAGGCCTGGGGTCCACAGCCTCGAGAAGGCATCCCCCTGCAGCGAGCCCTGCTGAGGGGGGTGGGCATGGTACAGCCTCAGCTTGGTGTTTTCCCTTGAGGCAAACAGGTCCACTAACAGTTTGCCCCAACGGGAGAACAGATTGTAAGCTACCTCTGGATGGAGAAACCACTCATGGGATGTCTGGCCTATGCGGCTGACAGCATCCACCAGTTGGTTCGAGACTCCTGCCACATGGATGCCAAGGAGATCCGCCTCCAACCGGCTGACAAGGGTACAGATCCGGAGCGCCTCCTTGCATAGCAGATGGGAGTGCGTGCCGCCCTGTTTGTTGAGGTAGCACATGGTTGTGGTATTGTCCGTCTGGACTTGAACCACTTGACCCTGGAGCTAAGGAGTGAAAGCTGACAGTGCCAGTCTGACTGCTCTGAGCTCCAGCAGATTGATGTGGCATTGGGACTCCTCAGGGGTCCAGAACCCGTGGGCTCTGTTGTCCCCCGTGTGGGCTCCCCAGCCCATGAGAGAGGCATCAGTCGTGAGAACGACCATCGGCTCGGGGCGGACAAACGGGATCCCTTCCTGCAGATGACCTGGGACGGTCCACCACTGGAGAGCGTCCCACATCTTCTGGGTGACCGTGACCAGCTGGTCGAATTGACCCTGATGCTGAGTCCACTGAGTGGCCAGCTCCCAGTGGAGGGGGTGCATGTGCAATCTGGCCTAATGGACCACTGAGGTGCATGCCACCATGTAATCCAGAAGGTGCAGGAAGTCCCAGGCAGGGCGCAAGTGCCCAGCCAGAAATTACTGGGCAAAGGAGAAAAGAACCTCCACCCTGTCTGCCGGGAGCCGAACTCTGGCTTGATGACAGTCGAGCTCTGCCCCGATAAAGCACATCACCTGAGAGGGCACGAGTTCCAACTAGGCCTCGTTGATCAGGAGGCCTAATTGGGAACAGGTTCGGAGGGCCACATCCCTGGACCTCTCCACCTCCTGTAGGGAAGAACCCGCCAGGAGCCAATGGTCGAGGTAGGAGTGTATCCGAACCCCTTGACGCCATATATAGGCCGCCACCACTGCGATGCACTTGGTGAAGACCCGAGGGGCCGATGACAGGCCGAACGGCATGGCTTAGAACTCATACAGAGTCCCTTCCACCCTGAAGCAGAGGAACTGCTGGTGGGAAGGACAGATTGGGACATGGAAAAACGTATCCTGTAGATGCAGTGAACAGAACCACATGTTTCGCTCCAGAGATGGTATGATCCGATTCAGAATTACCATCCAGAAGGTGCGAGACCTGAGATATTGATTCAGGTAGTGGAGATCTAGGATGGGGCACCAACCCCCCCCCCCATCCGCGTGGGCACCAGGAAGTACCTGGACATGAAGCCTAGGTCTGTAGGAGGATCTGGCACTGGAGCTACTGCCTCCTTGCGGAGGAGCTGAGCAATGTCGTCCTGAAGGGACGACTGAGTGCAACCTGAGATCCTTTCCTCGCAAGGGGCACGGGCTCGGCAGGGAGGGTACTGCTCAAATTCTAGAGGCAGTCCCCGACCGACCAGTTCCAGGACCCACCTGTCCGAAGTGATACTGGACCAGGCGGAAAGAAAGTGGCGGAGCCGGCTCCCCACGGGAGGACCCAGAACTGGCGTGACAGGTGTAGGGGTGGCCACCCCTGACCCGTCACTGAGCAGGCTTAGAGGAGGAGGAGGCTCCTGGACCAGTACCTCAGCCTCCTTTGCGGGGCTGTTGGGGACCCTGCTTGGGCCTGGGGTGCCAAGCTTAACCCTGCTGTTGCTGACCTCCCTGGAAGGAGGGCTGTCTAACCACAGAAGAAGAGTGCTGAAAGGGCTTCTTCTTACGCTTCTGCTGGTTCTTGCCCGAAGAACCCTTTGCAGAAGTGGCATCCAAGGTGGCATTGGACTGCTCTATGTGCTGGAGGTGACCTGCCACTTCCGGACCGAAGAGATCGGTGCCAAGGAAGAGCACGTCAGCTAACTTATGCTGAGTATCCGCTGGGAAAGAGGATAACCTTAGCCAGGCCCTGTGGCGAGTGGCCACTGCGGCTGTTAGTGAGCGGGCACAGGAATCTCCAATATCCAAAGCCATCTGGAGCTGCTGTTTTGCAACAGCATGGCCCTGGTCACAGACCTGCTTAACCATGGTCTGCATGTCCGCTGGGAGATGAAGGAGGACTTCATCTAGTAACCCCAAAAGGGCGTGAGAGAAGTGTGCCATGATCACTGCCGAGCTGGCCTGATGAAGGCCCAAGGATGAGGCCGCATACACCTTCCGGGCAGAATGGTCCATATTCTTGGACTCCTTGTCCAGAGGGAGGTCAGCATCTGCTGAGCTACCCGTGCGTATAAACACAGAGGCAGTCACAAGGCTCTCGGCCAAGGGATGCTCTGTGAAACCCGCCAAGGACCCCATGGGTACAGTGTACTTGTGAGCCATGCGGGCAGACGGAGCCAGGCAAGAGGCAGGGCACTGCCATAGCTCAAGGGCTGGGCCAACAATGACTTCAGCCACTGGGAAGACCTCCATTGGGGAATCCCCCCTCTTAGTGAGATGTGTGAAAGGATATTCCACCTTCTTCTGGATAGGCTCCAAGGGCAATACCGGTTGACTCCGAAATAAGGCAGAGGATGCCCTGGAAAGAGGAAGGACCTTCCTCCAAGCCTGTCACTGACAACTCATCATCGGGATGTGAGTGTAGACCAGTGACATCAGAGTCCGAAGAGTCAGGATATAAGGGTCCCCCGCCTATGTCCCCTTCAATACGCCGAGGGCGATCAGGGACAACAGTAACGGACAGACGACGGGGCAGGCCCATATCTGTCCGGTCCTCTTTCGAGGCAGCCCCTTCCTGAGGCTGCTTAGGCAGTGGCTCCACCAAAATTGGTGGGGAGACCGGAACAGGCCGAACAGGAATGCGTGCCAGTCCTACCAGAGGAAGAACTGGAGTCTCCGGTTCCGGAGGGGTCAGCGTCGGCCTAAGAGGCTGGGACCAAGTAATGGCCGGTGTAGCCGGCGGAGCCGGTTTACGACCAGTCAGAATTAGCTGTTGCCACATAAGGTCCTCATAACGCCGACGGAGCTTCCGTCAAAGTCTCTCCTCATCCGAGGAAGATGAGGATCGGTGGCGACGCCTCTTCCAAGTGTGTTTGTGACCTGTTTTCGGTTTTTCGACTGAAGGGGTCCTGGTCCTCGAATATGACCACGTGAGATGACAAGCATTGAGTGGGAGAGACCAGAGTCAGTGAAAACCAAGGTTCTGGCTCCTGTCCCTCGATCTGGATACCCGAGGGCTGGGTCTCCTCGTCGGGGAAGGAAAGGTTTGGTGTCCTCTCCAAGGCGTTGTTGACCGGGGTCGGCGACAACGGCTCAATCGGGTCAAAAGATATCTTGGCCGGTACAGCCATATCCTCGGCCTTGGTGCCTTGGCCTGACAGAAGGTCAGAGAAGCCGGCGGCCGAGGAAGCGATCTCGACCAAGGCCGAGACCGCAAGGTCCTGGGATTCAGACCTCTCTCAGTCCCGGGAACGTCTTCTCCAAGAAGAAGACTTAGGGTCCTTGTCCCGTTTTCTAGGGCGGGAGGAGCGCATGCCCAAGGGTGCCTCACCCCTGGTGTGGAGAGACTGGCACAGCTCCCAAAAGGATCCTGTGAAGGTAAAGCCAAGCTTTAGCAGCACAAAAAAGCCTCGGCTGGCCGAAGCTTGGGCAGCTTCTTCTTCAAACGCCACAATCTGGTCGAGCTGCTTGGCGGATCCCACAGTCGCGGAAACTGACCACCTTGCCTCCTTTGATTTCACCGGTGGACTGAGAAGATCCGGTCTCCCCAGCTTAAGGCACGCCTTGCGGTTGTCCAGAACGTTGGGATGGAAGGCCAAGCAGATGGTGCATGAAGAGGTGTCATGCACAACACCCAAACAATAGACACACGAGAGGTGGGGATAGGTGCGCGAAATTTTCTGTCCGCAGGGACACTGGCGAATCCCGTGGGACGACTTGTCCTCCATGTCCGATGCGCTTGGATCGGAATCATAAACTCGTATGAGTTTCAAAGAAAGCAATTGTGGTGAAAACCGTCGATTAGTATCCAGGGCCCACAATACTGCAGAAGTAGCACGAGGGAACCTGAATCTTCCAGCGGAAAGGATGATATGGCGTCATGGGGCGGAGCCGAGGTATTTACCACCCAGGTGGGTGGGAGGAGCCAGCTTGAAGACTTCCAGCCAGATTTAAAAGGGAAAGGGACACGCCAAAGAGTGTGGATGAACAACATATCCACGCTCCTAGAACAGTTCTTATTTTGGCACCACTGCTGTCAGCACAGAGCACGCGAGGAGCTGAGTTTCGCTGCCACGCCTGGCATTTCTAACAGATTTCAGATCGGTACAGCAGCCAATTTGTGAGCTAAATTAGCTCATCAATAATTGATCAGACTTATAAACCCCAATATTCCCACTGTCATACTGAATTGTGTTGTTGTCTCTAGACTGACTGAAATTATTACACCCCCAAAGTCATTTTCTCCGCAGTGTTTTCCACTACTACCTCCTCCATTCCCATTTTTTCCTCCTCTGTGAATCACCTTACTTTTTCAGGCATTAGATATTAAGTGCCATATTTTGGACCGATTCTCTAATCTACCCAGGTTCTCGTTCATAACTCTGGCACCCTCGTCACAATCCACCCAGCTACAGATCTTAGAATCATTTTTGAATATTCTGTTTATTAAAAGTTTTCCTTTTCAGACAAACTTAGACAGTTACACAGTACACATATAACAAATAGTGAACAGACAAATACAAAACAAACAAATAGATGCAATCGTGTGTGTATACAATTATGGACCATTATAGACATTCAAGAATAAACATAAAAGGAAGACCATGTTCCAATCCATTCAAAATGCTGAATATCATTTCAATTTATATATTCAGCCCTACTCAAAGCATCACACCTTCAGAGACACTCAGAGATGCCAAGAAGGGTGACCATTCTCCGAATCATTTTAAAGAGGTTGCAGCTGGAAACGAGCCCATCTGAACTCTGCTTGCTTTCCTGGTAAAATATGTTAAAAAATAAATATCTTGCCCTGTATCGCAGATAAAGATGCTGAAGAGGACTGGTCCCAAGACCGATCCCTGTGGCACACCACTAGTGAACCCACTGACCACCAAGAATTCCCCATTTAATATCACCCTTTGGATTCTTCACTCAACCAACTCCCCACCCATCTAGTAACTTTGTCCTCACCCCAAAGTCATGCATCTTCTTAACCAACCGTCCACATAGGATGGAGTCGAACATTACCAAAATCAAAGTACAGTATGTCCACCACCTGTTTCCTGTCCACTGCTATTGTTACCCAAAGAACTGGATCAAGTTTGTCCGACATAACCTCCCCCTCAAACACAAGCTGTCTTTTGTTCTGCAGACCATTTGCCATCACAAAGCTCACTGCCAACTCCTTTATTATGGTTTGGATCCTTTCCTCCATAAGAGCAACCCAATGACAAAATTGCTCTCCCGAAGGCACCCTCATGGACAGGGAAGAGACAGAGACAATGGAACCACAGGCCTCAGAAAATCCAGATTATTCTGGGACTGCAGGCGTCGAATGCCTCGATGCAGAGAGGCATGAGCTTGACCTAGACTGGTGTCTTTTCTTCTCTGTAAGTTTTCTGAGAAGAGGTTGAGGTTGCATGGTCCCTTGAACCCGTGCTGAGTGGGACTAGAACCATTTCTTTTTGTGACTCCAGAAGGAATGCCCATCCTTCCATGCACAAGATTGCATGGAGCCAGTACACTCTCCAAAGAGGACTGGTGGCTGGAGAGAACCTCACCGCCAGAGCAACTGGCATGTGTGGTGTATCTAAAATTTGTTGATTGGTCAAATACTGTTTCCTCCGCCATCCCCAGTCCCTATCTTGTCCTCTGCTGGGGAGGTGACTGTCTTCAGAGCTGATGGCAGTGCCTTTTTGCAGCTGGTTTGAGGGGAGAAGGATGTGCTCTCTTCTTCCCTGAGCTGAGCACCTTGGCTCTGCAATACATCCAGTTCCTTGCTGGCCCTGGCAAGGGACCAGAGTCTGTTTGATGAAACAGATATCCCTAGTGGGCAACCAAAGTAATATCCATGAGGATGTGAAATACCCATGAATGAAAAGGGATGCTCTACATTAAAAACAACATCAAGCATTTTTATGTCATCCTATGACATGTGTCTATTTTAAGACGAAGTGTACTGCAAAGCCACAGGAGACTCTGGTATTGAAAGAGTTAAATAGGACCTGATGATCTAAGCGGGACAAGGAGGATTTTTTCTGTCAGTGTTATGACTCCAGTTTACACATGAGATGCTGCTGAAATGGGGGGTCTCTACTCTTTCCCAAGACATCCGAACATGCCACCTATGTAGGATATCCCAATTCTATCAGTAAGGTGAATACGAATCCCCAGCATAGCAATGTAATGTGCAACCGCCACAAGGCCTGTTCTCCCCCCCACCCCATTAAAATGAACAAATAAACAGTTTAGTCCATACAGTCTTGAGGAAAAGAAATGCTCCGCATCAAGTCCTGTATGATGTTATCGGAACCACCAAAGGAGCAACCCAGAGAACTAGACAGATATGAAATGTAACACTGAAAACAGGAGTATAGCGCAGTGGTTTAAGACTCTGAGCTGCAAATCTGGTGATATCCAGCAGACCAGACCTGGGTTTGAATCCCACAGCATCCACTTGCATACTGTGTGACCCTGGGCAAGTTACTTAATTTCCCTGTGCTCCCAGGTCGCACATGTAGAAAAAGCTTTCAGCTTAGTGTGCTACTCCTAGTTAAACAACTAAAAAAAAAAAAAAAACATTTTTCGGCCATCATCAAATAGGAGTCACAGAACATAATAATTTGATTTCTGTCCACTGATTACTGTTTAACATTTAACAAAAATGCAAGGATTGATATTCCATACAGGCAGCACAGTTTGCGTTTTTACAGTAGTATTTTACCATCTGCATTATGTAAAATCTACAGCCAGGGTAAGATATGCATATCCTGTGGGGAAGTGTTAAAGTCGTAACCTTTCTGCCAACAAAACGCATTCCTTTTAACACTTTTATGTGTTTAGGAGTTCAGTTTATCACAGTGTCAAACTGCTAAATGCATAACCTTTTTGCTGAGAGAATGCATTTAAGAGCTCAAAATGTTTTAATTTACCAACTGGTAAGCAGGAGTTTACTCCCTTTGGAGTTCCTTTAACAGTTGTTCAGTTACGCAAGTTACTCTAATTAAATTAGAAAGAAACAGTACTGCCATCTTCCATATGATTTTCCATTCCCTGTAACAAACTGCACCTTTTCATAGGCAGCGTCTCCCTACAGCAGGGCTGCCCAACATGGCCAGTGTGTCTCCCTGTGCAAAGGGCAGCAGTGTGAAGAACAACAATCCACTGGTCACCAGTTTTGTTCCAGTTATGGTTCTCAGGCTTCCTTTCTCCTGCAAGTTGTACGCTTCCACCCCACCCCCATCTTCACTTTGCTTTAAAATTTTTTTAGAGGTTTTAAATAATTAAAAGAAATTATACAATGGCAAGAAAGAATCTTGGACTGTGATTGGTCAGTTTGGGGCTGGACCCATAGCGTTATCCCAGCATAA
The DNA here is from genome assembly GCA_016271365.2 of Neoceratodus forsteri. NCBI lineage: Eukaryota > Metazoa > Chordata > Ceratodontiformes > Ceratodontidae > Neoceratodus > Neoceratodus forsteri. Next base: position 14,803,365 of record JADMNL010000027.1, read on the forward strand.
CGCCACAGGTCTAGTCTCGGCACTGTGGATAAGCATTTGGACACTCTCTTTTTTTGCATCTCCTCTTAAGAAACAAAAATATTTTTCCACACTAATAAAAACATTCTTTACATTTTTTTTTTATTATTTTATATATGACAACAAGCCATTGTATAATAGGAATAATGCACCCCAGGGTGTATGCCGCGCTGGGATAACGCCACGCCTGGGCCACTGGACGCACTTGGCCTACGGCCTCATGCCCAACTCCCACAGGTGTGCCGTTATCCCAGCACAACACACACCCTGTCATGCATTATTCCTTTATTCTTAAATTGTGACTACCCCCAACTGTTTGAAGTCACCGACTGTTCTAGTGACTGAGCTCGACAAGTGGGCAACACATATTGCACCCTGATCTTTCATTAACAACTGGGGTTAACAGAGAGTACTTGCTGTAAAAATAGGTTACTGGCTGTAACTGCAGTTCTAGGAGTGGTACATAGTTCACATCCACATGATGGCAGTTCCTACTTAACAGCTGATTCACCAGAACATCTTTAAGCAAAGCTCCTGTCACCACCAGGGTGGCGTATCCCTTGGCTTCGTCCCGTGACGTCAGATCCTGCATGCTGAAAGCAGGGATCCATGTACTATTTTGCCTGGGGAGGTCGGGTGGGTGGTGTGAATGTAAACCATATGCCACTCTTAGAACTACAGGTACAGGTGAGTAACCTATTTTTCTAGGGGTGTGCATATGGCTCTCTTATCCACATAATAATAGAGTTCAAACACTTCTCTTGGAGGAGATAGCAAGATGCGCACACTTACTTGGCAAATGGACTGGAGAACTGAGGTCCCAAAAGCAGCATCCCACCAAAACTCAAGATCGATGCTGTAATGCAAGATTAAGGTATATGCTGACTTCCTGGTAGCAGCCCTGCAGATCTCCTGGATAGGGAAGTCCCTGGAAACAGCCACCGAGGCACTGGTATATCTGGTGAAAGGACCCTTCAGCTCCATGGCAGGATCGCTACCAGCCAACCTACGCCAGAGGTCGATGCAGGACACGATCCACCTGATAATCAGCCTCTTAGCTGCCCGTCTGCCAGGCCCAGCTTCCGTGTATGACACAAAGAGCTGGCGAGCATTCACCTCAAACTCCAGCTGTGTGGTCCACTTAGGACAGCGTCCACCTCAGGTTCAACATATGGAGTCTGTGGTCAGCCTTGGAAGACGGGTTTGTAAAACAGACTGGGAGGTTCAACACCTGGTTAAGTTGGAACTCTGAGACAATTCTGGCAGTGTCAGTGGCTCAGCAGGTTCCACACTTGGTCTGAGGCCGGAAGATTCACACTTGCCTCTAAGGATGGATAATCTGAATGTTGTGGGTTCCAGCCCCACAGCAGGAACGCAGGGTAAAATGCAATACTAACACCGTAGTGCAGAATGAAGGGGATGCTGTACTCCTGAGGTGCTGTCTTTTGGACAAGACATTAAACCAAGGTCTCATCTACCTGTTCTGATAGTTGTTCAGGTGGACGTTAAATATACCAGGCAGGCCTGCTCCATGGCACCGAGCAAAGGGGTTCGCTCGGCATGCTGGCAACCCATGTTCGTGCCCTGAGCCCAGGTGCCAGGAGCGGAGGCCGGTAGGGAGAGAGTGTACATTAGACGCTTCCCTCCGGGGGGGGGGGGGGTGTCCTACATTGGCACTTCCGGTTGGATTGGGTGCATGCTTGTGTGGACGTGCGGCCTCGACATGCCCCTTGCACGTCCCCACCCAAGGACACTGCCACCATAGGCCGAGAACATGGTGTGGAAGGGTGGAGAAAACGGAAAATGGCGCATCTGCCAGTTGGATGATGTCCACCTGGACCATCGCCGTAGTGGAACCCACAGACCACCAAACCGACCCCAGCAGCACCCTGGGCCAATTAAGGAGACTGATAAGGTTTAATCTCACTGTAGGGGAGGACCTGTCCGATGCAAGGGATACATTAGGTTACCCTGGGAGGTGGGTGGATGGGAGGTGACCGGGGATGGAACCAGTCCTTGGCAGCCCGAAGGAGAGACCTGTGGGTGTGCAGGGGTGGAGTACAAATAAATCATACAAAAATATATACCATGGCACTCCTCAAAAAGAGTAGGGGAATTTTATTTATAAGACAAAAATCATACATTCAGACAACAATCAAACAAATCAATTGTTTACATCACAGCAGCTGCTCTACTGTCAAAAAATTCTATTTGGTCAGAAGAAAGAAAAAAGGACCACAAAAACAATACAAACAAAGAAAAATGTGCCGTATTTTATTTAGAATTCCAAGGTGTGTTTTCACCATGCAACTAATATGAAATTGGAAATGTACGCCTCTCTTTCTGATAGACCATCAATATCTCCTGGTCTATTCCAGCCCCCCAAGACTCCTTTTAGGAACATGCTTTTGTTGTGGAATAAACTGGCACCTAATCTGCCAAATAGACCAATTAACAATTGCAAGTATCACCCTTAAAGTTCCAGGAGGAAATTTGCTCCACTCCCCTTGGAAACTGCCATAGTCAATACATAATATGTTATTTTGGCAAAAAGTGTTTTTTTCCACTGCATGGCCATACTTCCCCAAAAATCCTTCATGGAGTTACTTTCAAAATATAAATGCTTCGTGATTTCATACTGTCCGTTACATTCTTTCCTTAAACAAAAACACTCTTGTATATTTTTATGTCGATGATTGTCCGTGACATTTAATCTATTATGGCAGCAAAGCCATAAAATGTCCCACATTTTCGGAGATACGTGAGGCTCCATAAGCTGTCACCGAATCCATTTTTACCTGTATCCTGGAGGGACAATTAAAAACATGGCATGGTGAAAAAGAAACTTTCCAAAATAGCTGTATAGAATTGTTTCCAAGACGTATGCATAATATCCTGCATCCAAAGTTTGCATTATACAGTGCCATAAAATAATCCTGGACTTTGTTTGGAACTGGAGCTGTGATGTTATCCCAGCACAACATCACGGCTCTAGTCCCAGCCCTCTGATGACCACATCAAATGTTAATAAAATCACTGCACGCATGCCGTGGTCCGCTTCAGCTATTCCCTATCGACAGCCCACTTGTTTTTTCCCACTCGTGCCTCAGTAGCCACCAGCTGTAATAACTACGGTAGCACAACGCTACAACCCCACCCCCTTCCCGTATTCCCCCAACGAAACATGTTTTAATAAGGAAAAAAAAGCCGTTATCTCAAACGGCATTTTCCTCACATTGGGCGGTCATGAGCACTTTCAAACAGCCGCTCCTTGCTCAGTGCACAGACCGTCCATTTCCTCGAAGAAACAGTCACTGCTTTCACCCACTATAACCAAACAGCGAACAATTCAAAAAAAGCCATGTACCTGTAATCCGATTTGAAACAGCGCGCAATACAGGCAGTAGGATTGTGGTCACTAAACTCATCAGCAGTTCCCGATCCACTTTGTGGCTTTCACATAAACAATGAAAAAATATTAATCATTCCACGAAGTACAGCAGGACCAGCTCAAAGAAAGGCAACTAACTACTTCTCTTGTTTTTTTTTTCCAGGGGGAGGGGGGTTCTTAACAAATACAGAGAATCACAGCACAAGCACACACTGAAAAGGAAATACACACAAGTATATAAGTGCATTGCCACCTGCTGGACAACACAGATACTTATGATTTTTTTTCCAATAAGTATACTTCCACTAGCAAAAAAACTAAGAAAAAAGTATTTTAAACATATTTTTCACATTTTTATTTTCTTAAAACACAAGTCATTGTATAATAGCAATAATGCACTCCAGGGTGTGTGTTGTGCTGGGATAACGTCACTTCTGGGGTGATTAGTCGCACTCGGCCTGCGTCCTCGTGCCTAATCACTCCAGGCGTGACATTATCCCAACACAACCTATCGTCTGATAATGTAATTGTTTAATCTTTCAAAAATGATCTGCTATATATAGCCAGTAATATATTCTGGCATATTCCAAAAACTCCTAGAACATCTGAACCCCTTCCTTTTTTTTTGGTAACCGGGTAAGGCCCACTAGGCACAAGTGCCTGTTTTCAGGGGCGACCTGGGAGCACTGGGATGGTTAAGTGACTTGCTTAGAGTCACACAGTATGCAAGTGGAGGTTGTGGGAATGAAACCCGGCCTGCTGGATGTACCAGGCTTGTTCACAGCTCGTTACTATAACCACTAAGCAATACTGCCAGCCCCATCTGAAGAAAATATGCACATTTTGAATTGAAAAAATGGTATCCATGACTTGAGATGATCTAACAGTATTGGTAGAATATTACTGTATAAAAATATGGTGAAAAACAATAACATAGGGTTTAACATTGCCAACCCCCTATCTTAAAGAGCAGCTGACACCTTCAGGACAACTTTAACAAACCATAATATTTAGACACAGTTCAACTTGTGTTTCACATCTGTTCTGTATTCCTCCTCCCCTTCATTTATTACTGAGGTCATTTGCATTAAAAGAACATCTTTGTTCCTGAAGGGTTCATCTATTCCTGTTGCTTTCTGCCTACCTGAAGTCATAGAGCACTGCTTGTGACATCACAGTTACTCACATGGCAACAGACTGTGATGTCACAACAGAGGATTATGACTTGAAGTGGGGAGTAAGCTATAAAAGCAGATGAACACTAAGGGAACTCCATAGGATAAACATCATGAGTCAACACATTTACTCAGTAGTAAATAATGGGGAAGAGGTATATGGAATATATATGAAATGTAAGCTGAATTGCACCTAATTATGTTTTTCAAAGCTTTCTTTGAGGTGTCAGTAGCTCTTTAAGATGTCTGCATGTTCATAAGATTCATAAGATGCAAGGCAGGTCTTGTAGCGTTAGCCTTTTTAGACCTGCACCAATTAAATATTCATTTTAAAGCGTTGGTTTGCACAGTAAGCATCCAATGCCTGTTTAAATAAATTCACAGTGCTACATGACACAACATATGCTGGCAGAGAGTTCCAGAGTGATACAACTCTCTTGGAAAATCAAGTCCCTCTCTGATTTTTACTGTAATGTGCTACTCTCAACTGCAAGTGATGTCCCCTGACTTTTTTTTGAATCCGGCCTCACCGAATCAGACTAATGCATTCTCAAAGGTCTTCATTTGCAAATGCCTTGTAAACCAGGCACATATCTCCTATACTGGAGTGAATACATCTCTAAATCTAAGAGCCTCCTCTCACATGTTCTATCTTGGAGTCCTGTCACCATCCTGGTTGCCTGCCTCTGAACCCACTGAAGTCTCCCCTGGTCCGTCTTCCGGTGCGGCATCCCAAGCTGTTCACAGTCCTCCAGATGGGGCGCGCCAGGGGCACATACAGTGGGACCACCACCTCTCTGGCTCTACTCCTAATATTCCTTCTGATGGATGCCAATATAACATATCCTGTTTTTGGTACAATGGTCCACAAAATTCACATTTTTATTTATTATGACCCCTAGGTCTTTCTCAAATTCTGCAGTTTGGAGCATGCTTTCCTTAATATGATAATGAAACTTGCTGTTGTCTTTTAAATGTCCTAAAGATGGCTGCCCTTGACATCTGCAGCCTTCAGAGTAAGTTCACCTCCCTCCAGGGCTGGACTGTACAGTACTCCCCAGACATCCTTGCCCTATCTGAGACCTGGCTATCAGATAAAGTCTCTAGTAGTTCCATCGCCCTCAGTGACCATACCATTCATCAAGCTGACAGGCTAAGCAAGAGGGGTGGTGGCTGTGCCATCTACACTAGATCCTTCCTGCATGTCCTACCAGTTCACATCCCACAACCTACCCATGGAGCTCAAACCATAGCAGTGAAGATAAGCATTGGCAATCCTGGAAAGTCACTTTACATCCTGGCAGTCTACATTCCCCATAGGAACCAAAAGCCCGGTTTTGACTCAGTTCTGGCCAGTATTGCCCACCTTCCTCCGAAGTGCGAAGTCATTCTGCTGGGAGATTTCAACGTAAACTGGCAATCCACTGCATCCTCCCTTTAAAAGATGCAGCCCTCGCTTACGACCTCACTCAAATGGTCCTATCACCAACCAGGATGGTCCCTAAATCAGGAACTTCTTCCCTTATTGACCTTATCCTCACCAACCGTCCAAAAATCATTTCCCATATCAAAGTGCTCCCTGACTCGATAAGTGACCACTCTCCGGTTAGCTGTTGGTGGTCAGATAAAATTCCCCCTAACCTACCTAAAACCACAGTGCAAAGATGCCTGAGAAAAGGAGCCCTTGCACGCCTAAAAACCTACCTCGCCTCCCTAGACCGGTCTCCTGTCCACGCTGCTCAAATGGCTGATGCTGCCCTCACCTATTTTGTTTCCTCCTTTAACTCTGCCTGTGACATTTTTGGCCCCTACTCCAGTCAGATCGTAAAATCCCAGGATACTCCCTGGATCTTTCAGTCGCTACTCAACAACATGAGAACGAGGGACAACCTCTGGCACAAGGCCCTTGCCTCCCAACTCCCCCAAGACCGACAGCAGTATAGGGAGGCTCAAAATAGCTGCACATGGGTTATCAGTCAAGCCAAAGCCAATTATTACAACCATGCCCTTACCTCCTCCTGAGGCTCGGGTTAAAATTTCTGGAAAAAACATTAAAGAACTAACTGGTAAAAATGTATCGCCTGCCCCCATACAGCTTCAAATAAATGGGGTTGCATCCTAGGACCCAAACTCTATTGCAGAAGCACTAAATACCACCTTCTCGAACCTCAGTCATATCCTCCCCACAAACTTCTTTGACCAATCAGTAACTCCCCCAAACTCCCTTCCTATGGTAACAAACCAACTTTCCGACTACGAATCATCTCCTGCAATGAGGCCAAATGCTATATCAGCACAGCCCTGGCAAACACTCACTTTAGTAGTGATGGCCTGGACCTCAAGCTAATCCGGCTAACGTTGGATGTGACACTACCCCATCTTACGAAAATATTTAACTTATCCCTATGACACAGCCAGTTCCCCACCTCCTGGAAAACAGCAGTCATAACTCCAATATTAAAGGGTGGTGACCCCACCTCTGCCAGCAACTACAGGCCAATATCCACTCTGCCAGCCCTCTTTATAAAGCCCTTGAGAAAATAGTGGCAGACCAGCTCACGGAGTGCTTGACCAAACACAATCTGCTCTGTCAAGAACAACACGGTTTCAGCAGGGGTCATAGCACCTCCATGGCTCTTGTCGAATATACTGCCTATATACACGAGGCACTGGATAATGGTGAAATAGCGGGGGCTCTCTACATTGATTTGACCAAAGCTGTTGATACGGTCAGTCATGAGCTCCTTCTCCACACTCTTCCATCACTAAATATCACCTCAGAAGTCACCGCCTGGCTCTCTGACTATCTCAAAGACAGGACCCAGCAGGTAAAAACAAATGAGCCCACATCTTATTTATTTATTTATTTAGTTCAAGAATCGGATTTACAACCTTTGAGTCATAGACACATTTACAAAGGCGCCTCGTCGCAGGGAGGGTAACAGCAGCAGTGTGGTAAGACAGGGTGAGACAAAACAGGTGCAATACATACATTATACATTGCCTATACATGGGTAGCTTCAGCTGGTAAAAGACAAGTTAATAGGTAGAACCTGGCAGGTCATGCAGGCAAGGCCTATACATAGTTTAACAGATAGGTAGGTTTCCATAGTATAGAACAAAGTTCATTGGAAGTTCCTAGCAGGCCAAGCAGGTAATGGTCGGTATAAAGCTAGAGTGAGTGCGCTAATGAGCCTGGGGGCAATGAACATACCCTACTGTAGACACGTACACTTCCGAGTGCTGAGAAGGTGGTTGCGTAGGGCAGCTTTGAACTGGCCAATTTTAGGAGTGCTTGAGATGTGCGTGGGGAGGGAGTTATACCAGGACGGTGCGCTGTAATGGAAGGACCTTTGGGCAAGGGAGGTCCTGGTTCTAGGCACCAAGAAGGTAGCTTTTCTGGCGTTACGGGTTACAGCCGAGTGGAATGCACGCTGGAGCTGTGCCGTGACACCCGGGGGACACAGTCCAAGTAGAGTTTTTTTTGCTAGTATGCCAGTGTGATAATGCAGACGTTCTTCCAGGTTGAGTATGTTTGTGGTGGTGTAGAGCTGACAGGTGTGGGTTCCACTTGGGGCACCAGTCAGTAGCCTGCAGGCTTTGTTGATGGAAGTTTGGATTTTGGTGAGGACAGAGGGGCCAGCGGCGGTGTAGATGGGGAGGCCATAGTCAACTAGTGACAGGACTGAGGAAGTGATGACCAACCGCAGGGCAAAGCCAGGGAGGCAGTCTTTGTGTCGATACAGGAGCCCAATCCGGACGTTCATTGCTGTGGATAGGGCACAGACATGGGCATGAAAAGAAAAAGCTGAATCAAAGGTTATGCCCAGGTATTTGTATGTAGTTACCTGCTCAAGGGGATGAGAGGTGCGGGGAGGATGAGGAGAGGGCATTTTGGAGCTACTTTGGCGGTGAGAAAAGATCATTGCCTTTGTCTTCTTGAGATTCAGGACCAGGCGGTGGTGGGAACCATTTTCAGCTTGGCTGAAGGAGGACTGTAGGCTGTTCTGGAGAGCGACTGGGTGGGGTGCGAGGAGAGTAGGGACGGCATCGCCAGCATATAATAGCAGTTTTCGGTACAAGAGCTGGGAAGGGTGTTCAGGAAGAGACTGAATAATGTGGGGCCCAAAAATGGAGCCTTGTGGAACTCCCGAGCGGACAGGCAGAGCTGAGGATAGGCCACCAGTTAGCTTAGCGTTGGGATCTACCACAGAGGTAGCTGGAGAACAAGGCTAATGGGCCAGCAGACAGCCCCAGTTTACAGAGGTGTCAAGCAAAGTGGGTGGTTCACAGTGTCGAAAGCCTTGGACAGGTCAATAAACACTGCCCCAGCCAACTCTCTGGAGTCTAACGCAGAGTGTATAATGTGGGAGAATTCCAGTAGAGCTGTGGAGGTGCTGTGACCTGGGCAAAAGCCATGCTGTTCAGTGCACAGGATGTTGTGGCTGGATAGATATGCAGTAAGTTGAGCAGATACTATTTTTTTGAGAGCTTTGGAGAGGGGCGGGAGGATGGAGATAGGTCTGTAGTTATTAGGGACAGTACGGTCTCCATTTTTGTGTATAGGGATGACTTCGGCCAGTTTCCAAGCACTCGGGAAGTGGCCAAGACACAGGGATCGGTTGAGGAGGTTAGTGAGGGGGACTAGCATGACATCCAAAGTTTGGCGGAGTATCCAGGAGTCGAGGGGGTCATCACTAGGGTTGCGGGAGGAGAGAGCTTTTTTGGAGGATAGGCTTTGCATCCTGTGGTGAGATAGTCCTAAAGAGGAAGGGGGGGCGAGCAACAACTGGACTGTCGCAATCCGGTATGGGGTCAAAGAAGTGGGCCGAGAGAACAGAGCTTAGATCAGTAAAGGTTTCATTAAGGCGGTTGGCAATCTGGAGGGTCAGCGCTGATAGTGCCATTTATGATCATCTGAGAGGAGGGTGGGAGTGGGACGATCCGTTTAGCTCTTTCATGTTATTCCAGAAGTACAGGCATTGCCCCAGGTGGATGTCAAGGTGGATTGGTAGTGGCTGGCTTTGGCTTTTCTTATGGCCCAGGTGCTCTGGTTACGAGCTGCGTTGTAGGCTTGCCTGTCTGCTGGCTTGCCTGTACTGACAGCAATGTGCCATAGGTTATCGCGTTGCTTCAGTAGATGGATCGGGGGATATCCAGGCAGCCGAGTGCCTCTTAGTACTAGTGCGGGGGCAGGCGAAAACATCACAAGCCTTACAGAAGGCATTGGTGAGGAAAGCAAGGGCAGAGTCAATATTCTTTGCGTAGGAGATTGGGGACCAATCAAGTTGTGCAAGTGATGCTTAAGTTTACGTAGCCCACCAGGGTGAAACGGCGACAGTGGGCGGGGGGCGATGGCTTTGAGCGAAGGGCAGGACCAGAGGAAGAGAATTGCAGTGGTCACTGAGGGTTGGGCAATACATTAATGTCCTTTATTTTCTGAGAGGCGGTTAGATAGCACAATGTCCGAGGTGCTGGTCCCACTAGACTGGTTAAATCTAGTGGGTTGAGTCACTGTTGGGATAGATCAAGGGCCGTGAGGTTATCTTTAGCTTGTGCAGAGGTGGCACTGAGCCAGTTGATATTGAGATCTCCCACTATGAGCTGTTCCGTTTTGTGAGGCAAGGTACAGGGTGTCAGCGGGGAAGCGGATAGCATGATTTTGTTCTCGGTAGGTACTATATGCCATAGTGAGGTACAGAGGACCACGGCCTGGGTAAGGGGAAATTTTTAGGGTGATTGCTTGGGCCCCATGATCAAGCTTTGGGGGTATATATGGCATGCCCCAGGATGGAATTCGTTAGGTAGTCTGCACAACCACCCCCGCGCTTAACCACGATCTTCTCTGAAGAGGGAGAAGCCAGGGAGGGAGACCATCGAATCATGGGTCGACGGGGGGAGCCAGGTTTCCACTATGGCAAGGACGTCGGGCTTGTGTTGGGTGACCCAGCATTGGAGTGCCGCAGTCTTTTTTGGTAGACTGCAGATATTCATGCAGGCAATGCGGAGGCCAGACCCAGCAGAGGGCAATGTGCCAGGTCCTGGGCCTGGGTTGGGGTGGACATTACCAGAGAGAAGGAGTAGAATAGTGAGCCGGAGTAAGGGACTGTGATTGTGGTGGTAGCGATGTTTGGGCAGCCAGGCAGGTTTGTGGGGGGCAGTGCAGGGGATTGGCAGGGAGCAAAGGGTGGGCAGGGCTAGAACAGAGAGGAACCACCTGTTATAGCTCTCAGAGGATATAGGTGTGGGGGGGGGTGCGCATGAAAACTGTCCACTCGGGGGTCCCACAAGGGTCCACACTAAGCCCATTACTTTTCACACTCTTTCTAAGCTCTCTCCCCAAATCCTGTAGTGGGAAACTTCTATTGTATGCTGATGATGCTGTAGTCTTCAGGAAGCATCATCAGCTCAGCACCTTACAATCCACCCTACAGACCTTCTTTGGTGAGCTCAAAACCTGGTTCTCTGAACACCGACTTACACTCAGTTACACAAAGATCAAAGCTATGATCTTCACACATCGACAAAACCTGCTCCGAAACTCACCTCTTACCATCACAAACTCCCTTGGCATCGCCCTGGAACAGGTTAACATTTTTAAATACCTGGGCATCTGGTTAGACTCCTCTCTTACCTACGACAATCACATCAAATAAGTATCCTCCTCGGTTAATACTAGGTGAGGGATCCTTTTCAGACACAGGCACTGCTTTCCCCTGCAGACGATGCATCTAGCAGTGTCCTCCTCAATACTGCCCTTGATTAACTACAGCATAGTAATTTATGGGACTGCAGACTATACGGCCCTGCATAGCATAAACCTTGCCCTCAACAAAGCCTGCCGACTGGTCTTAAACTGTAGCAGACAAACCCATACGTGTGAGCTCTACAAGCTCACCGGCTTTCTCAATCTCAAAGACAGGATAAAATATCACACCTGCCTTCTAGCTAAAAAGGTACTAAACAAGCAAGGTTCAGCAGGCCTCCACCCTCTTATTCAAACTGCCTCGAGCAGGAGGGCTTCAAGACACTCTGCAAATCCCCTCTTACAAGTACCACACCAGGGCTTTAAATAACTGATTAGCAGTTTTTTTCTTGGGACAATACTAACTGTACAGAAAGCATTTATATAGGTTTTCTAGAAGTGTTATATTTGTTAAACACAGTGAGGCAAGTGCTATGCATTTTCACAATGTTTTAGAACTTTTATGAGCAAAACACTAATCAATTTTTAGAGTTAAATAAAACCCTGCACACTGTAGAACTTCCCTTGGGCAACGGTCTTTCCGTTATCGTGCCCCTTATGGCTAAACAACCTACCATCCACAATCCCCCATACGTCCGGTATCAGCCAGTTTAAAGCTGATCTTCGGACATTCCTAATATCAGCACCCTGTAACTGTAGTCAAAATTAAATAACTTGTGACCAATACCACTTAGATGAATCCCCCTCCAATCCACCAAACACTCACAGCCAGCCCTAGCTAGTATCCTCAATCCCCCTCTATCATATACTGATTCAGGGCTTTGCATTTTAAGACCCTCCAGAACTCAAATACTGTCTTGTGAACCAAAGTGTAGACCCGGGACCTCTTTTCAAGCTTCCCAGTTGATGTAACCTTACTTTACACTGCACCAAATGTTTATTCTACTATCTATGTTTTTTCTTCCACTACCGTGTCATGTATTTTTTTAAGTCTGTACTGTTTGCCTAATGTATAATCTGAATCCCAATGTGTAAACTTGTGATCATAAATGTATTGTTTCTTACTGACATGGAGCCTTTGCAAAGGAATCTATGACTCAAAGGATTGTAATTCCGATATCTTTCAATAAATTAAATAAAAATAAAAAATAAATAAAAATGGGTCAAGCCTACTATCCCATAACAACTAAAAAAAAATATTCAGCTGAGATTCCAGGTTTTGTGGTACTGGGAACACATAATATTATATATGAATAATACAGGTACTATGAAAGTTTTTAACATGTATACATGCTTTTTGTTTGCCATAGGCCATGCTTTCCAGTTTTCAATCTCTGCTATTCATAACCTGTCTAACCAGTTAAAGAGTAGGGGAGGTTTTTATTGAAAGAAATCATACATCACATAGGGACAAAAGAAGAACAATCACAAACACCCTTCCAAACTCATAAACAGCATTGTGACGGAAAAACACTTTATCCACACCCATTACCACCAACTGTGAAAATCCTACTTAATCCAAATTAAAGCATGTTTCCAGGACAGAGTACTACCCGGGTGGAGTCCAAGTAGCTGCATCAGAGGAGAGGAGGAGAAGGACCTGGGAGTGATGATCACTAGTGACCTGAAGCTCTCCACACAGTGCAAGAAAGCAGCAGCAAAGGCAAACAGGATGTATATCTAGGGGATCAGTAGTAGGAGAGAGGTGGTTATACTGCCCTTGTACAGGTTACTGGTAAGGCCACATCTAGAGTATGGAGTTCAGTACCGGTGTCCACACACCTCAAAACGGACATTGACCTGCTGGAGAAGGTCCAGAGGAGGGCTACAAACATGACAGCTGGTCAGCAGTGTAAGGCATACGAAGAGAGGTTGAGGGCACTGAACATGTACTGCCTGGAAGACAGGAGAGAAAGAGGGGACATGATTGGGACCTTCAGGTACTATAAAGGGATAAATAAGGTTGATAAGGACAGTCTCTTTAAGTGGAGTGGCAACCATAACATTAGTGGGCACAGTCTTAAGCTGCAGGATGGGAGGTTTTGGGGGGAGGTCAGGAGAAGCACTTCTTCACAGAGAGGGTGGTGGACACTTGGAATGCACTGACAGAAGAGGTAATCTCGCTGAATACAGTGGGCAGCTTTAAGAGAGAGGCTGGGTTAGGCATAGGGGGAAGGTAAGGATCATGGGTAGGGAGGATGGGAGGAGTATTTGAGTCAAGAACTCAAGCTTTGGCATGTATCTGTTTCTGCCTTAGCTTGGTCGGGATTTTGCAGAGCATACAAACACTTTTGCCCCACTCTTCTCTAGAGGCCATGACAGTGGATCTGACTGGCTTGTCCAGGCACATGGAAACACGCGCGGTGTGCTTATGTCCGTCAAAGTAGCCGTCTGTGGGGGAGACTGCACTGGTGAACATAACAGTTTGATTTTTAAATGAATGTTTCCTTCTTAGATGACGCTGACTGTATACGTTAACAGTTAGATCTGTTTATAGTTTTTTTTTTGTTTTTTTTTTTAACCAATCATAGTGAAAATTCCCAGGTCACTCTACAGCCTTTGTGTATCATCAATGTGCCTGGATAACATCATTCCGCTTATTAGGTAAGAATATTTTCTGGTTACAAGCTAGTGTTTATACCTATTGTAGAGCGTGTGCTATTAATATTACTTTTACATAGCTAAGGTGTCATTTACCTTAAATCTGCACCCTGTAACCACCGCAGACACTGTGTGAGCTGTTCAGAACGTTAATTTCAGAAAATAATAAAAAAGTTAAACTAACAAAATTAAAAAAAAAATAAATCCTAATTTAAAACATTTAAGAATTAAATATCATAATGAATTTAAGAATCAATTTAATAAATGTATTTGTAATATATATGTGTCTCACCCGCTCTGCATGCTTCGGATACTAATGTTTAAATTTAGTCTAATTAAAGTAAACCATTTTGCAGTGACCCCCAGCTCCAAAAAGTCGGTCCTGTTAACACATGCTATAGACTGCCACAGCAGGTAACATCATAAAATCAAGCTACATGCCTTTACTAGTTTAAAGAACTCCCTGCGAAACCTAACCAAAAAAAAAAAAAAAGAAAAAACAAACAAGCAAATTCCATTTTTCTCTCTACTCAATCCTCCTTTTGCTTCAGGACTATTCCAGTGGTCAGATCCTATGCTACTGGGCCACAGTTTTATTCACTTGCTTTTCTGGGCCAACCAAGTAATAACAAACAATGTGCAAATGTTAGAAAACACTAAACAGCAGTTGACGCCTTCAGGAGAACTTTAACAAAACATAATATTTAGACACAGTTTTAGCTTGTTTTTCATGTTAGGTCTGTAGTTCTCCTCCCCATTACCTATTACTGAGGTCATTTGCAGGAAAATAGGAACTTTGCTCCTGAAGAGTTTGTGTGTTCCTGCTGCTTTCTTCCTACCTGAAGTCATAATGCACTGCTTGTGACATTAGAGTTACTCTCATGGCAACCGACTGTAACGTCACAACAACGAAATGACGAAGTAGGAAGCCAGCTACAGAGGCAGACAGACTCTAAGGGATAAAATTACAAAGTCATGCAAATTTCCACAGTAATAAATAATGTGAAGGAGAAAGCTAAGGAATATAAATGGAATGCAAGGAGAAGTGTGCCTAATTATCATGTTTTTTAAAGTTTTCATGATGGCGTCAGTATCTCTTTAAGAACCAGAAAGGGTAATCCTAGGGTCTGCAGGCCCCACCCCCACCCTGCCATTCCAGGAAAAAGTAGTCATAAATGCTGCCTTCTGTACTTCAGCTGGGAATGTCCAGCATGTTACAGGTTTCTGCAGGACCCCTGACCTTTACTACTCACATTATTTCTACACAGCTGAGCACCATGGGCAAATACTTTGCTGCACAAATCTGATCCATGGTTCAGTGTGACACCGTGCTGAAATTCTATTCCTGGGGAAACGGCTTAGCATGCCTCTGTGCGTAATTCCCTATCCAAGGGTCGCGGCTCAGCATGGCTTAAAGCTATAATCCTTTCCCAGAATTGTGGCTCAGCGTGCCTTAATGCTTAAATCCCTTCCCCAGGGTCACGGCTTAGCATGTCTAAATACTTAAAGCCCTTCCCTGGGTTTGCCACTCTGTGTTTCTCAATGCTTAATCCCTTCCCCAGGGTTGTGGCTCAGTTCTAGAGGCTCTGCGACTTCTGTTCTAGCGACCCTGTGATACAAGATTCTTGGGGTATCCTCAACTGTGTTTTGTGAGGGGGTGGAGAAAAATGTATATAGTGTATAGTGAGGGTATGTTCTGCATGGATTTCCATGCCAGCTGAAACCTTGTTGTTCCGCAGTTCAAAAGTCATGGAACATGGCTGGACCCTTCTGTGGTACAACACGGTTCTAGGTGATCGGAAATCCATGAGGAAGCTGGTATTTTTCATAGTGCGGCCGCGCGCAAAGGATTCAGTTCAAGTTCTGAAGTGATACTACTGGAACATTCGGGAGCACTGTGAAAACACTTTCATTTAAAATAAAAAACTAAATAAAAATAAACTAAACACTATAACAAATACTGGTTGGGGAACCACATACCCAACCAGCCTGAGCTGCCACCTCAAGCTTCGTTGTTGAGGTGTGCCCGTAATCAGAACCCCTCTGTGGCAGCACAGGCTACTCATGCATGATTGCCCAAAATACCCTTGAGCCTGGGTTTGCTCCCTCCAGATGTCTATTAGATCAATTTCTGCCACTCCCAATCCCCAACGCTTAACCCCTGGTTCTTGCCTGCCTTTCCCTAAGGATTTGTCAAGGGCATAATTAAAGTCCCCTGCTAGTATTAAGTTGGGGAACTGTTTCCTGTTAAGCAGGACTAGCATTTCATCAAAGAATATAGGGTGGTGCTGTGTGGCAGCATAAATGTTTCCAAAGGTGACCTCCTCATTGTGCAGGTGTCCCTGCATTAGAATAAATCCTCCCCATATCCTTCACACTTCTCGGCTCCAGCCCCACGCTCCTGTGAAGCAAGATGGCCAGTCCACATTTGTGCTTGTTGTTGATACCTCACAGCCCTGCCGAGCCACTCCCTGACCAGTCTGTCAGGCTCCAAGTCTGTGAGAGGAGTCTCCTGTATTATTGCAATATCCACCTTCAATCATTTTAGTGCCCTGAGTACTTTCTTTCTTTTAAAAGGGGCGGATAGCCTCTGGGTGTTCCAGGAACACACTTTAAGATTATGCATATTTCTTTTAATAATTTCCATGTGGTCCCAGGGGAGGGGATATACCTCTCACCAAACCCAGACCGGGTCCACGCTTGCCCAGTGTCCACCTGCTGCCAACCATTACCCTGCCATCGAGGCGTAGGTCAGGATGCATAAGAAACCCCTGGCACACACCCCTTCAAATCCACTCCCTTCTCTGTGGGATATCCAGTTAACGAGCATAAACATTAACAGAAAAACTGTTCACAGGTGTACAAACAAAAACCTTAGAACAAACTTCTCCCTTCTCTCCTCCTGGGTTTATCAAGCATGCACTCCTACTGCCATTTAGCAGGGCTCTCTCCAGTAGTAACTCGACAGGAATTCTTTCCTGCTTAAGACAGGTTAGGGAAAGCCTTGTCACTAGTAAGTCTAGGGTATTACGGCTGGCTGTGAACCCTTTACCCCCCCCCCCAAAGATAATTTACACCAGAATTATGCGGTCTTCCAGCCCTCTCACCTAGAGAAAGCCAGATGAACACAGGCGTATGATATACCTTAACTTCTACCTTCAGCACATGCTTAGGTTGCTGCAATTTATGGTAATCTTATTTCTGTAGCCATCTCCCCCTTCCGGGGGCAGCCCGTATGGTCTGGGCCAGAACTGTGGGGCACCCCTAGACCAAAGCACCACCATGGCAGCAGGTGCTCCCCCATCCATATAATGACACCGTGGCTAGTTACAAAAGTTGTATTTTCATGGCTTTTTTTTTTTTTTCAGAAGCCCCATCTAAGAACAGGATTGCCTCACTTTAGCAGCATTCCAAAAAGTAAAAGTTTGCCCCCCATGCTTTAACTTCACAACCACTGGGTGATGGAATCTGAAGTCAACTTTTTGTTGGCATAGGTCATTTAGTAGGGGTCCAAATACCTTCTGTTTACTCTGAAAAAGCTTAGAAAAATCCTGGAAGATAAATATGGCATGCTCTCCATATTTAAGGTTGTCCATCTTCCTGAACGCCAATAAGATGTGCTGCTTGCCCAGATAATAATGAAGCTTCAAGATGACCTGTCTCGGTGGGGCATCAGGGCAAGTGGCCTGTGTGCTCGATCAATTTTAATTCTGTCTTTTGGGCACTGCAATTTGAGAGCGTGGGGCAACCATTTCTCTAGGAAGGCAACCATATCCCTTCCTTCCACTCCTTCAGGTATACCTCACAGCTGCAACTTGTGCCACTAGAAATTCTCCTGCGTGCCAAATCTTGCTCGCAGTTCCACCACTCTTTCTCTAGTTGGACCTGTCTGTGGGCATTGCTTCCATCTTGTCTTCCATTAAGGAGATCTATGTTTCCATCTCTGTTACTTTTGCCTCGTTTCTCATACTTGGCCACGAGGTTGTCTAGTTTGGAAGGGACTGCATCTATTTTTGGCATTAAGGCCTCTAGCATCTTTTCAGAAACCACATTGCCGAGTGTTGCCGCAACCTCCTTCATCGCATCTGACTCCACGCCCGCTGCCATCAACACAGCAATCTTTTTGGCCAACCGCTTCACTGCCTGTGCAGATTTACCCACAGGCGCATCCAGATGCCCGTCCATGCTGCTTTGCACAACTTTCTGTGACATTTGTTGCCCATTACTGTCACTTATTTAAAAAAAATTAATTTATTAGAACAAGAGTTGAGAGCATTTAGTAAAGTGTCAACTCAAGCTGGCCTTGCACGCACCTCTCCTGAATCCCTTTTCAAGGTTGCAGCATAACCTGTCTTAATATTCAAATCCCTTCTCCAAGGTCACGGTCCATGGTGCCTTAATCCATTCTGCGGTGTCACAGCTCAAGCATGCCTTAATTCCCAAATCCCTTCTTCAGGGCCACATTTCAGCCTTCCTTTATGTTTATATCCTTTCCCTAGGGAAATGACTTTGCTTGTATTAGTGCTTAAATCTCTTCCCAAGGTTCTCAGCTCAGTGTGCCTCTGTGCATAAATCCCTTCCTCAGGGCCATGGTTCAGTGTCTCAATGCTTAATTTCCTTTCCCAGAATAATGGCCAGCTTTCCATAATTTTTTTCCATATAGCTTTTTCTCCAGTCAGACCATCTCCAGTGGGCTCTCAGCCCTGTCCGTGCCTCCCCCACCTGGCACCTTACCAACCTCTGATGATACGGGAGCAGGGGCAGGCAGGGCTTCACTGGTCTGGAAGCCATCCCTTTTCTCCCATTCCCACATGCTGGGGCATGCACATAGACATGTGAGTGGAGGCAGGTGCACACCATGGTGTCCTGCAACCCTCGCTTCTACTGCCCTCCTAGACCCACACTGCTGCCTGGCCGCCACCCGATGGCAGTCATTTGGCAGAGCATGCAGGTCCCCTCCCCCCAGGAAATTAGAGCAGACATCAGGCACTCAGTTCTTTCTCTCCGCAGTCGACCCCCAGCAACCCGCGCTCGCCATCGAACACAGGTCGTCGGTGTGGCAGGAGGTAAGGTGCCAGCGCCTCAGCCCACCAAACCACTAGGCCAGTCCTGCTTTCCATAATTCTTAAACCCCTTTCTTAGGGTTGCAACTCAGAATCCCTTAATGGTTAAATCCCTTCCCCAGGGTCATGATTCAGCATGCCTCAATGCCTGAATCACTTTCTCAAGGTCACAGCTTAACTCTCCTTAATGCTGATATCCCTCATTCAGGGTCACATCCTAACATGCCTCAATGTTTAAACCCCCTTTCCAGGGTCGCTGCTCAGCATGCCGCAATGCTCAAATCCCTTCCCCAGGGTCATGGCTCAGTTTTCCTTAATGCCTATATCCCTTCCCCTGGGTCACTGCTCAGCATGCCTCAATGCTCAAATCCCTTCCCCAGGGTCATGGCTCAGTTTTCCTTAATGCCTATATCCCTTCCCCTGGGTCACTGCTCAGCATGCCTCAATGCTCAAATCCCTTCCCCAGGGTCATGGCTCAGTTTTCCTTAATGCCTATATCCCTTCCCCTGGGTCACTGCTCAGCATGCCTCAATGTTTAAATCCCAACCTCAGGGTCAAAACTCAGCATGCCTCAATGCTTAACTTCCTTCCCCAGGGTCACGGCTCAGTTTTCAATAATGCTTTAATGCTTTCTCCAAGGTTGTGGCTCAGTTTTTCTTACTGCTTACATTCCTTCCCCAGGGTCATGTCCCAGCATGCCTCAATGCTTAAATCCCTTCCTAAGGGGCACGGGTCTATGTGCTGCAATGCTTAAACCCCTTTTCCAGGATCATAACTCAGTGTTCCTTTCCTGGGCACCAAATTCAATCATTATTACATAAAAATATGCTTTTAGAACCCATGTCATGTGACATCTGACTGACAGGATCTCACACTGTAAACAAATTGCAAGTGCTGAACTCTGATAATCCCAGGTACCAATACAAGGGTTAATCTGTTCACTGTGGAGACTGCATACATTTATAAAATGGGCTCAAGATTTGGAGCAATTTCATTGGTTGTTAGCGGTGCGTTAGAACTGTCTTAACGAATGCCTAAAACTAGTCCCAGCCAAGTGGATGCAGATTTTTAAAAAAACCAATGGGCCAGTAGAATTTTCAAAAAGTACCCGATGACATTTTTTTCCCCTCGCTTAGTGACTGAGAAATAAAGGCACACACATATCCCCCCAACCCAACAACCTGGATCCTAAAACAACTAAAAAGAGATCACTAACATTGCTTGTCAACCCTGTCTGTTCTTTTTTGGTTTTTAATAGTTATCACAGACCAACCGCTCAGCCCTGCTCAATGGCTCACTTCGTTCCCCCACCAACACCTGTCTTCAACTTGCTCTTCCTGGTTAGAAACACACACACGCGTTTGAGGAGAAAAAAAGCTACCTAAATGTTTTTTTTCCCCCATTTACCTTCAGGGATTAAATAACTTGTCATCTCTGGCTGCAGCACTGCACTCTTGTCCTCTCCTTCATGAGACCGCACATGTGCGGCTACTTGCTCCTTACTGGCTCCTCAACAGAACTTACAAAAAAAAAAAAAACATGAAAGAAAACAAGAACATTACACATCCTTAGGGATGTGTGTGCCTCTCTCTAGCCAAAAGTCAACACTGTGGGGGGGGGGGCGTCTTGGTAACCATCTTTAACTACAGTAGCAAAACTAGGACAAAAGTCCAAAGTGCAAAAAAATGTTTTTAAAAAGAATACAGCAGGCGGTGGAACTATTTTACATCCAAACACAATACACATTTTAATTGTTTTCTATCTAAACATAAAACTTATGACAACTACATCCATGCAATATAGAAAGGTCTATTTTATAAGCACAATAAGACACTCCAGGGTGTGCGTTAGACAGTTCTAATGCATGACTAAGGTGCTGGACGTATTCGGCCTGCAGCCTCGTGCCTCACTATGCCCCCTAGCCGCATTTGAACCGTCTTACACACTCGTCATGTCTTATTGCTTACTTAAAAGGTTTGCTTAATTCAGAGTCCACAGAGATTGCACAGGCTCCCCCCAAATCACAGAGAAAGATGCAGAGAAGATGCTAAGACAACATCACAGACACAGAACACACACACAAAGGGAGCTTCTCAAAATTTGTAAGTAGCAGCCTACCACTCTTGTTGTACAGTAGAGGTTTCATATCATGATACATTCCCTCCTTACATAATTTAGCATGATCAGTGTCAAAATGCAGAGATACTGCTGTAACCTTGTAAGGTACTGCAGAATGCCAGGGAAACACTGTTTATAGTACTAAGAGTTGCTGTGTCCAGGGTCCAAGCTTGCACAATGAACACATGCTACAATTTGAGAAACGCAGCAAGAGCTGAAAGTGCTACTGCACTTTCTGGTCCCCCCTGCTGAGACAGAGAGGTGAGAGGACAGGCAGCAACACACTTGATAAACCATTTGGATACATTTTTAGGGTTCCTGTTAATGTGCTGTAATGCAGTGCTAAGAGTGTTGCTAATTTTAATATAATAAAAACCTAATTTTAATTATTTTTAAAGATATAAATTTCTAGAATGGTAATTGGCATTTTATGGTCCTAATTTGATTAAAATGAAACATAAGATGAAAAAAAAATGTAGGCAGAGCTGCCTACAGTAAACTGGCTTGTGCACATTCAGTATGTTAACCAGTCTGCAGTTTGTTATACAAGATGTTTGCTCAAGGAGTTGGACGCAGTAGTTAATACTGTATTTTTTCTACGGTGGAAGCAGTGAGTTACATTTGGGGTTAATTTTAGGGTGGGGGAGTCTCTTAAAAGCCAATATGAATCTATTGTTTGAGTTCAGGCTTCCTATAGCTTTCTTAGATAACATAGGTGTGCATTAGTGCTCTACTAGTATTAACACATGACATGGCACTAGCACTCTAAACTAACCCATGACATGACACTAGTACTCTACTAGTACTAACACATGAGATGGCACAGTGCTCTACTAGTACTAACACATGAAATGGCACTAGTGCTCTACTAGTACTGACACATGAGATGGCACTAGTATTCTACTAGTACTAACACATGAGATGGCACAGTGCTCTACTAGTACTAACACATGAAATGGCACTAGTGCTCTACTAGTACTAACACATGAGATGGCACTAGTACTCTACTAGTACTAACACATGAGATGGCATAGTGCTCTACTAGTACTAACACATGAAATGGCACTAGTACTAACACATGAAATGGCACTAGTACTAACACAAGAAATGGCACTAGTACTCTACTAGTACTAACACATGAGATGGCATAGTGCTCTACTAGTACTAACA
This sequence comes from Neoceratodus forsteri, assembly GCA_016271365.2. NCBI lineage: Eukaryota > Metazoa > Chordata > Ceratodontiformes > Ceratodontidae > Neoceratodus > Neoceratodus forsteri. The sequence continues at coordinate 14,825,607 of JADMNL010000027.1, forward strand.
CATGAGACGGCATAGTGCTCTACTAGTACTAACACATGAGATGGCATAGTGCTCTACTAGTACTAACACATGAGACGGCATAGTGCTCTACTAGTACTAACACATGAGATGGCATAGTGCTCTACTAGTACTAACACATGAGATGGCATAGTGCTCTACTAGTACTAACACATGACATGGCACTAGCACTCTATACTAACACATAAGATGGCACTAGTACTCTACTAGTACTAACACATGAGATGGCATAGTGCTCTACTAGTACTAACACATGACATGGCACTAGTACTCTACTAGTACTAACACATGACATGGCACTAATACTCTACTAGTACTAACACATGAGATGGCACTAGTACTCTACTAGTACTAACACATGAGATGGCACAGTGCTCTACTAGTACTAACATGAAATGGCACTAGTGCTCTACTAGTACTAACACATGATATGGCACTAGTACTCTACTAGTACTAACACATGAGATGGCATAGTGCTCTACTAGTATTAACACATGAAATGGCACTAGTACTAACACATGAAATGGCACTAGTACTCTACTAGTACTAACACAAGAAATGGCACTAGTACTCCACTAGTACTAACACATAACATGGCACAAGTACTCTACTAGTACTAACACATGAGATGACATAGTACTCTACTAGTACTAACACATGAGATGGCACTAGTACTCTACTAGTACTAACACATGAGATGGCATAGTGCTCTACTAGTACTAACACATGAAATGGCACTAGTACTAACACATGAGATGGCACTAGTACTCTACTAGTACTAACACATGAGATGGCATAGTGCTCTACTAGTACTAACACATGACATGGCATAGTGCTCTACTAGTACTAACGCATGAGATGGCATAGTGCTCTACTAGTACTAACACATGACATGGCACTAGCACTCTATACTAACACATGAGATGGCACTAGTCTCTACTAGTACTAACACATGAGATGGCACTAGTGCTCTACTAGTACTAACACATGACATGGCACTAGTACTCTACTAGTACTAACACATGACATGGTACTAGTACTCTACTAGTACTAACACATGAGATGGCACTAGTACTCTACTAGTACTAACACATGAGATGGCACAGTGCTCTAGTACTAACACATGAAACAGCACTAGTGCTCTACTAGTACTAACAAATGAGATGGCACTAGTACTCTACTAGTACTAACACATGAGATGGCATAGTGCTCTACTAGTACTAACACATGACATGGCACTAGTACTCTACTAGTACTAACACATAACATGGCACTAGTGCTCTACTAGTACTAACACATGAAATGGCATTAGTGCTCTACTAGTACTAACACATGAGATGGCACTAGTACTCTACTAGTACTAACATGAGATGGCATAGTGCTCTACTAGTACTAACACATGAAATGGCACTTGTACTAACACATGAAATGGCACTAGTACTCTACTAGTACTAACACAAGAAATGGCACTAGTACTCTACTAGTACTAACACATGAGATGGCATAGTGCTCTACTAGTACTAACACATGAAATGGCACTAGCACTAACACATGAAATGGCACTAGTACTCTACTAATACTAACACAAGAAATGGCACTAGTACTCTACTAGTACTAACACATGAGATGGGATAGTGCTCTACTAGTACTAACACATGAAATGGCACTAGTGCTCTACTAGTACTAACACATGAGATGGCACTAGTACTAACACAAGAGATGGCATAGTGCTCTACTAGTACTAACACATGAAATGGCACTAGTACTAACACATGAAATGGCACTAATACTCTACTAGTACTAACACAAGAAATGGCACTAGTACTCTACTAGTACTAACACATAACATGGCACTAGTACTCTACTAGTACTAACACATGAGATGGCATAGTGCTCTACTAGTACTAACACATGAAATGGCACTAGTACTAACACATGAAATGGCACTAGTACTAACACAAGAAATGGCACTAGTACTCTACTAGTACTAACACATGAGATGGCATAGTGCTCTACTAGTACTAACACATGAGACGGCATAGTGCTCTACTAGTACTAACACATGAGATGGCATAGTGCTCTACTAGTACTAACACATGAGACGACATAGTGCTCTACTAGTACTAACACATGAGATGGCATAGTGCTCTACTAGTACTAACACATGAGATGGCATAGTGCTCTACTAGTACTAACACATGACATGGCACTAGCACTCTATACTAACACATAAGATGGCACTAGTACTCTACTAGTACTAACACATGAGATGGCATAGTGCTCTACTAGTACTAACACATGACATGGCACTAGTACTCTACTAGTACTAACACATGAGATGGCACTAGTGCTCTACTAGTACTAACACATGAATGGCTAGTACTAACTACATGAAATGGCACTAGTGCTCTACTAGTACTAACACATGAAATGGCACTAGTACTAACACAAGTACTAGTGCTAACACATGAAATGGCACTAGTACTCTACTAGTACTAACACATGAGATGAGCATAGTGCTCTACTAGTACTAACACATGAAATGGCATAGTGCTCTACTAGTACTAACATGAGATGGCACTAGTGCTCTACTAGTACTAACACATGAGATGGCACTAGTGCTCTACTAGTACTAACACATGATGGCATGTGCTCTACTAGTACTAACACATGAAATGGCACTAGTACTAACACATGAAATGGCACTAGTACTCTACTAGTACTAACACAAGAAATGGCAGTGCTCTACTAGTACTAACACATAACATGGCACTAGTACTCTACTAGTACTAACACATGAGATGACATAGTACTCTACTAGTACTAACACATGAGATGGCACTAGTACTCTACTAGTACTAACACATGAGATGGCATAGTGCTCTACTAGTACTAACACATGAAATGGCACTAGTGCTCTACTAGTACTAACACATGAGATGGCACTAGTACTCTACTAGTACTAACACATGAGATGGCATAGTGCTCTACTAGTACTAACACATGACATGGCATAGTGCTCTACTAGTACTAACGCATGAGATGGCATAGTGCTCTACTAGTACTAACACATGACATGGCACTAGCACTCTATACTAACACATAAGATGGCACTAGTACTCTACTAGTACTAACACATGAGATGGCATAGTGCTCTACTAGTACTAACACATGACATGGTACTAGTACTCTACTAGTACTAACACATGACATGGTACTAGTACTCTACTAGTACTAACACATGAGATGGCACTAGTACTCTACTAGTACTAACACATGAGATGGCACAGTGCTCTAGTACTAACACATGAAACAGCACTAGTGCTCTACTAGTACTAACAAATGAGATGGCACTAGTACTCTACTAGTACTAACACATGAGATGGCATAGTGCTCTACTAGTACTAACACATGAAATGGCATTAGTGCTCTACTAGTACTAACACATGAGATGGCACTAGTACTCTACTAGTACTAACACATGAGATGGCATAGTGCTCTACTAGTACTAACACATGAAATGGCACTTGTACTAACACATGAAATGGCACTAGTACTCACTAGTACTAACATGAAATGGCACTAGTGCTCTACTAGTACTAACACATGAGATGGCATAGTGCTCTACTAGTACTAACACATGAAATGGCATAGTGCTCTACTAGTACTAACACATGAGATGGCATAGTGCTCTACTAGTACTAACACATGAATGGCACTAGTACTCTACTAGTACTAACACATGAGATGGCATAGTGCTCTACTAGTACTAACACATGAAATGGCACTAGTGCTCTACTAGTACTAACACATGAGATGGCACTAGTACTAACACAAGAGATGGCATAGTGCTCTACTAGTACTAACACATGAAATGGCACTAGTACTAACACATGAAATGGCACTAATACTCTCCTAGTACTAACACAAGAAATGGCACTAATTGCTCTACTAGTACAACACATAACATGGCACTAGTACTCTACTAGTACTAACACATGAGATGGCATAGTGCTCTACTAGTACTAACACATGAAATGGCACTAGTACTAACACATGAAATGGCACTAGCATTCTACTAGTACTGACACAAGAAATGGCACTAGTACTCTACTAGTACTAACACATGAGATGGCATAGTGCTCTACTAGTACTAACACATGAAATGGCACTAGTGCTCTACTAGTACTAACACATGAAATGGCATTAGTGCTCTACTAGTACTAACACATGAGATGGCACTAGTACTCTACTAGTACTAACATGAGATGGCATAGTGCTCTACTAGTACTAACACATGAAATGGCACTAATACTAACACATGAAATGGCACTAGTATTCTACTAGTACTGACACAAGAAATGGCACTAGTACTCTACTAGTACTAACACATAACATGGCACTAGTGCTCTACTAGTACTAACACATGAAATGGCATTAGTGCTCTACTAGTACTAACACATGAGATGGCACTAGTACTCTATTAGTACTAACATGAGATGGCATAGTGCTCTACTAGTACTAACACATGAAATGGCACTAATACTAACACATGAAATGGCACTAGTATTCTACTAGTACTGACACAAGAAATGGCACTAGTGCTCTACTAGTACTAACACATGAAACAGCACTAGTGACTCTACTAGTACTAACACATGAGATGGCACTAGTACTCTACTAGTACTAACACATAACATGGCACTAGTACTCTACTAGTACTAACACATGAGATGGCATAGTGCTCTACTAGTACTAACACATGAAATGGCACTAGTACTAACACATGAAATGGCACTAGCATTCTACTAGTACTGACACAAGAAATGGCACTAGTACTCTACTAGTACTAACACATAACATGGCACTAGTACTCTACTAGTACTAACACATGAGATGGCATAGTGCTCTACTAGTACTAACACATGAAATGGCACTAGTACTAACACATGAAATGGCACTAGTATTCTACTAGTACTGACACAAGAAATGGCACTAGTACTCTACTAGTACTAACACATGAGATGGCATAGTGCTCTACTAGTACTAACACATGAAATGGCACTAGTGCTCTACTAGTACTAACACATGAAATGGCATTAGTGCTCTACTAGTACTAACACATGAGATGGCACTAGTACTCTACTAGTACTAACACATGAAATGGCATAGTGCTCTACCAGTACCAACACATGAGATGGCACCAGTACTCTACTAGTACTAACACATGAAATGGCACTAATACTAACACATGAAATGGCACTAGTATTCTACTAGTACTGACACAAGAAATGGCTAGTACTCTACTAGTACTAACACATGAAATGGCACTAGTACTAACACATGAAATGGCACTAGTACTCTACTAGTACTAACACAAGAAATGGCACTAGTACTCTACTAGTACTAACACATGAAATGGCATAGTGCTCTACCAGTACCAACACATGAGATGGCACCAGTACTCTACTAGTACTAACACATGGAATGCACTAGTACTCTACTAGTACTAACACATGACATGGCACTAGCGTTCTACGAGTACCAACACATGACACGGCACTAGTACTCTACTAGTACTAACACATGACATGGCACTAGTACTCTACTAGTACTAACACATGAGATGGCATAGTGCTCTACTAGTACTAACACATGACATCGCAATAATGCTCTACTAGTACTAACACATGAGATGAACTGGTACTCTACTAATACTAACACATGAGATGCACTAGTGCTCTACTAGTACTAACACAAAATGCACTAGTGCTCTACTAGTACTAACACATGAGATGCATTAATGCCCTACTAGTACTAACCCATGACATGGCACTATTACTCTACTAGTATGGGATGGCACTAATGCTCCACTAGTACTAACACATGACATGGCACTAGTACTCTACTAGTACTAACACATGAGATGGCACAGTGCTCTACTAGTACTAACACACGAGATGCACTAGTGCTCTACTAGTACTAATACATGACAAGGCACTGGCACTCTACCTGTATGAGATGGCACTAGCGCTCTACTAGTACTAACACATGAGATGGCACTAGTACTAACACATGACATAGCATTAATGCTCTACTAGTACTAACACATGAGATGCACTAGTGCTCTATTAGTACCAACACATGACATGGCACTAGTACTCTACTAGTCCTAACACATGAGATGGCACTAGTGTTGTACTAGTACTAACATATGAGATGGCACTAGTGCTCTACTAGTACTGACACATGAGATGGCACTAGTACTCTACTAGTAGTAACACATGAGATGGCACTAATGCTATACTAGTTCTAACATCTGAAATGGCACTAGCGCTCTACTAGTACTAACACATGAGATGGCATTAGTGCTCTACTAGTACTAACACAAGACATGGCACTAATGCTCTACTAGTACTAACACATGAGATGACACTAGTGCTCTGCAAATACTAACACATGAAATGGCACTAGTGCTCTACTAATACTAAAACATGACATGGCACTAGTGCTGTACTAGTACTAACACATGAGATGGCACTAGAGCTCTACTAGTACTAACACATGACATGACACTAGTGCTGTACTAGTACAAACACAGGACATGATATTAGTGCTCTACTAGTAGTAACTCATGAGAACACTAGTGCTCTACTAGCACCAACACATGAGATGGCACTAGTGTTCTACTAATACTAACTCAAGTCATGGCACTCATGCTCTACTAGTACTACCACATGACATGGTACTAGTGCTTTACTAATACTAACACATTACAATGCACTAGTGCTCTACTAGTACTAACACATGACATGGCACGAATGCTCTACTAGTACTAACATATGAGATAACACTAGTGCTCTACTAAGACTAGTACTAACATATGAGATGGCACTAGTGCTCTACTAAAACTAACATGTGACATGGCACTAGTGTGTACTAGTACTAACATGAGACAGCACTAGTGCTCTACTAGTACTAACACATGAAATGGCATAGTGCTCAACTAGTACTAACACATAAGATGGCAGTAGTGCTGTACTAGTACTAACATGAGATGGTTATAGTACTCTACTAGTTCTACCACATAAGATGACACTAGGCTTCACCCTGCACCCAGTGGGAGTACCAGATTCATTAGAGTGTGTGGCAGTTTGTGGGGGTCCAGGCGCAGGCTGCAGGATTCTCCTGATTTACCCCCCCCCCATGGCAGCGGGTGAATTCCTGCAGGAGGTAGCCAACTTCATCGTCGGTAAAACATTGGAGGACCCCAGGTGTTTGGTGCTGGGGGACTTCAATGTTTGGGCCGACGACGAATCTTCCCGGCTTGGTTACAACTTCCTCCAGATGATGTCATCTCTGGGCCTGACGCAAGACGTTTCTTCCGTGACCCACCAGGGCGGCCACATGTTAGATCTGGTCTTCTCACTGGGGCTTGAGATAAATAATCTCAGGACTGATCGGGTCGTTTGGTCCAATCATTGTATGGTGGAGTTTTTGCTCAGACCCCCCTCCCCCTGCTGAGATGATTAGCTACCGCCCTTTGAGGGGTTTGACCCCGAGAGTATTTGGCGATGGCTGATCTATCTAGTGTAGACTGTGCATGCATTGGGCGTGTGTGCACAGCAGTTGCTGCCTATAACAAGGCAAAGTCTGATGCGCTCGACTCCCTCACACCAGTCCGTGTATGACCCAAGTCTTCTCACCTGAGGTCCCCTTGGTATGATGGCGAGCTCAAGGTGATGAAGATTATGGGCCGGAGATTAGAGCGCTGCTGGCGGAAGATCCGTCTGGAGGTGAACAGACTGGCCCTGCGTACACACTATGGTGTGTATCAGGGAGCAATCAACCATAAGAAGGCAGAATTCCTGTCTACGGAGATTGCTGCTGGGAAGAACAGACCAACTGTGCTCTTTCGGACTGTGGACAGGCTTCTCCATCCTTCCTGTCTACAGTCGAAAAAAGCCTTTTCAAATGCTTTATGTGAAGAGTTTGCTTGGTTCTTCTCAGACAGGGTGTCTGCCATCAGGCAGGCGATTCTGCCAGTGAGCCACATTTTGGCCGACTGTGGTCGCCATGGACGTCTGGAGAGCACTCCACCTGGCTGGGGTGAGTTTAGATTGGTGGAGGTGGCAGAGGTCACTGAGGTTGCTTCTAAGCTGCGGCACACCTTTTGTGAACTAGACCCGGTGCCAACTCGTTTCTTAATGGGATGTGTTGACTCCATTGGCTCGGTGTTTGCCTCGACTGTCCGATGTTACTTGTTGGAGGGGGTCTTTCCTGATGTCTTGAAGGAGGCACTGATGAGACCCCTTCTGTAGAAACCGTCTCTGGACTTTGACATCGAGGCAAATTACCATCCTATCTCCAATCTTCCATTTTTGGGTAAGATTGTCGAGAAAGTGGTGGCGCTCCAGCTTGAGGTACACCTCATGACCCATGATCTATACAAGCCTCTGCAGTCTGGGTTTCTTGTGAGGCATAGTACAGAAACTGCATTAGTTCGAGGTGCATAAATGACCTCCTTAGGGTGAGAGATAGAGGGGGAGGGGACAATTCTCATTCTCCTGGATCTCTCTCTTCAGCATTTGATGTAGTACACCATTGTGTGTTACTTGACCACCTAAGGGAATTCTGTGGACTCGCCAGCACCATCATCTGCTGGTTTGAGTCTTTTCTCACCAACAGGAGGCAAAGGGTAGTTATTGATGGGGAATTTCTCCTCCTCCCCTAGCCTCCTGTCATGCGGAGTTCCCCAGGGTTCGGTCTTGTCGCTGTTTGCCATGTACATGCTGCCCCTGGGAGAGCTCATTAGGAAGTATAGTCTGGGTTTTCATTGTTATGCTGATTATACCCAGCTGTATCTTTCCTTTGCCCCGGGGACATCCAAAGCAGTGGAAGTACTAAACACCTGCCTTGCTGAGATCAATAACTGGATGGCTTCCAGCTGGCTGTGACTGAACCCCAATTAGATGGAGGTACTGGTGGTGGAGTCAAACAGAGGGCATGATAGGTTGGCCTCTGTGCAGAAATGGGGCTTTTTCTTGGGTCTGTACCATTGCAGGCCTCCTCTAGGGTACGTGATCTGGGTGTTATTCTCGACAGCGAACTGATGCTTGAGTCCCAGGTGTCGTCCGTTATTCATACCAGTTTCTATCATCTGAGGAATATTGCCAGAATAAAACCTCTAGTTCCGCCCCTGGACGTCCCTCCCTACCTTGGATCATGCGTTTGTGATGTCTAGGCTTGACTACTGTAATCCACTCTATCTTGGGGTCTCTGGAGGTACTCTCCACTGGCTGCAGCTGGTGCAGAACGCAGCCGCCAGATTGCTGATGGGGCAGTCTAAGTATTGTCGCTTCACTCTGGTGCTACGTGAACTAAACTGGATGCCAGTCAGGTGGAGGATCCTCTTTAAGGCGGGCTTGCTCACCTTTAACGCCCTACACAGCCTGGGCCCTGGTTACCTGAAGGACCTTCTCACACTTGCTGTCTCGGTCCGCTCCCTCCGCTCCTCCTCCTCCTCTAGGGGCCTGCTTGCAATTCCCAGGACAAGGTTAAAAACGGCAGGTGACAGAGCATTTACTGTTGCTGCCCCCGTCCTGTGGAATTCGCTGTCTCCAGCTGTAAGATTGGCCCCTTCTGTTGAGGTTTTCAAAGCCCACCTCAAGGCCTTCCTGTATAATCAGGCCTTCCTGGACTTTGGTTTATAATTTCTATCTGATGCCTGACTTTCGTGCTTATGTCTGTCCCTGGCTATATATTTAGTTTGAGTATCTATTGCAAGGCATATTATTTATAACATTTTATAATAGTGAGTTTTAGTGTACAATATATTTTATTTGATTTTATATTGTAGTGTCATTTTATATATTTTCATATTGTCGGTGTTATTTGTATGTCACTCTAATTGTTCAGCGCCCAGAGCCTACAGGACATCTTTTTAAATAAAATTTGCATTACCCCTCGGGGTATTTTTGAAAATTTTCTAGAGACTACAGAGCAGGAATAATCAGCCTTAATAATGCAGTTGCCTTTGCTTATCTGCAATTGTTCTTTTTTTTGTTTGTTTTTGTTTACATTTTTTTCTGCCCTCCTCGTACTCGCTGGCCCCCACTCCTTCAGGCTCCGCAAGTCTCCCGCTAGCCCCACTGTCCCAACCCAGCCCCTCCTAACTCCCTCAGACAGCCATCCCCTGGATATCCTGGATGTATCCCTTCGCTGGTGGGTCCTCCCCTGAGGGGAAGGCACCGGGGAGAGGGATGACCCCAGCACACTCTCCTCTTAGGGCCCAGGAATGCTGCCGTGGAGAAGGAGGCCCCAGGAAGGCACTGGAGGCATTCGAGGAGACAGAGGAGTCGTCATCCGGCGGCCAGCGAAGCGGTGTTCCCTGGTTTCTGAGGTGCGAGGCGGCGTCCCCAGACGTCAAGGCATTTGCCGGACGTCTCACGCACCGCCCAGCAGTGAACCCGATGTGCTGCCTACCCTGCCTCCACCAGTGGTGCGCCCAATACCAGGTTGCAGCCTCCCTCCCTGGAGACAACGAGCAGTTGTGGGACACTCAAGTTGACTACCCCGGCCGGCCCTCCAGCGACCCGAGCTCGTTCCCGAACCCAGATCACTGGCGTCGCAAGTGGATATCCAACTGCTGCACTGGCGGGCCGGCGCATAATTGTTCTTTTAACTTACCAATCTTCTTTGGCTCTCGGGAATGGAGGGGTTTAAGGTTTGACTAGTACAGAATTCTAAATACTTTAATTTTATCCTCCGAGAACCAGGGTTGGTTTGCTGGCCCCGGATCATATGTTCTGTTTTTCTCCCTCATCCCCAAAAATAGGCCGACGGAGCTGGAGACAGGGGGCCTTGCTATTGCTTTTGTAGTAAGAGTTATGCACCCTTTTTTTTCCCCAGACCCTAAGTTGTCCTTTTTACCCAAATGTTTTGGAATGGCCTTATAGTTTTTTACCTATCCTTTCAACCCACTGTGCTCTACAAATCAGGGACAAGGGAATCCCCAGGGGAACAACTCCCTTTCGAAGTTGTTGGAACCCACTCGAGCAGGAATATTCCCTGCTCACCCCACTTCCCTACAGCGGAAGTCAGTTTGGTTATATTACTGTATATACTTATTGTTCTTCTTCGAACACCGCAGGCCCGTTGGCTGACCATCCCTAAAGTTTCATATGCCACTCTGCTTTATCCAGGAAACGCAGATGCCGGCCCCGTTGGTCAACCGGCACCAGACTTACTAGTTCCCCCCATTAAAAATACAGACACAGGACTGAATAATAATTTTTTTTATTGTACTGTGAAAAAGAAATATAAAGAAGATATATAAGTGCTATAGTACAGTTACGTAAGAACTTACCGTAACAGTAGATCTTCGAGAAAAGCTCTTGCAGCAGGTTACACCATTAGGACTGAAGCCGGCAGGCGCCAGGACCCCACGGAAATTTTCTATCTAGCAGTATTCAGCGGGGACCACCCCTGACGTCGGTCCCGCCCCCGATGTCAGGCATCATATAAAAGGGGGCGATCCCCAGAACCCCCAGTTCTCCCGGCGGAGACTCCCGGCCGGTGGATGACATCAGAAAAGGAGACTGAGGATACTCCATCAAATGGCAATCAGAGTTGTGTTAGAAACACCTAATCCTAGGAGAAGGATATCGGAACAAGTCTACCTCCAGCGGGGATGGTGGGAGGGAAAGTACCTGCTGCTCCACCTACTTCGGCTGTGTGGCTGGGTGTTTGTGTTTGTCTCTGTCAATAGTTTAGTTTTGTGGATCTTCATGTGTTTTGGCTTGGAGGAACTAGACCATTCTTGGATATATGATCTATGAAAGTTTTCTGGACTAAGAAACTGGAAAACATCACCACAGATATTGGGATTCTCATTATAAATCAACTTTTTTGGAAGTCATCACAATCAAAGTAAGTACAGCTAAGAAATTCTACAAGCTCTGACCTGGGAAGTGCAAACTGAATCCACATTTTGCCTACCTTGTTGCTAAAGGAACTGCATGTCTTTGAGAACCATTCACAACTATTTAAACAAAGGGAAGACACTGACAAAGGGTTTTAACTTCCTGCATATGCCCCAGGCCAGTGTTCCAGGAATTTAACACATCCTTTGTCTTGTTACCGTAGATCAAACAGTTCACTGGTCATTTTCCTGTGGATTTGATTATTTTACATCATTTGGCAATGGGGCAAATCCTCCCCCTGGAGGCACACCACCGAAATTGATCTGTCCCTGCTCATGTGTGAGCCTTGGGTTTACCCATGTAAACCTCCTCCTGTCTTTTCTATCTCTCTCCATTTGTTATCCACTGTGTCAACTTCCTCTCTCCTCCTACCCCACGCAACCCCCCACTGTAAGCATCTTGACATCCTACCTTCATTATGGAACCATGGCAAATACCCTTTATTTCTATCTGAGGCACCCCATTACTAAGGACTGGGTGCAAACGACCGCCCTGGCTGGAAAAATCATATTTGTGCACCTGCCGTTAGCAACCCTCCTTTGTTGGGACCCTAGGCGACTGCACTGTATCCAAATCTGCAACATGCAGAGGAAAGACGTTACATGGTATGAGCTACGGGAGATATCCCTCAAACTGCTGCTCCTCCTACTTCTCATGTCTGGTGGGATCCAGCCAAACCCTGGCCCTGGCTTAAACATTAAGATAAAGCCTGCAAAAACTAAAAACGGGCTATCCATTGTTACCCTAAATATCTGCAGCCTCCTTCCTAAGCTGGCATCTCTTCAAGCCTTTATTGGACAACATAATCCTGACATACTTGTAATTGTTGAGACCTGGCTAACACCTAGCACTCCAGATCATGCAATCCGCTCCAAGGCTACAACCTCTTCAGACTTGACCGGGTAAAAAGAAAGGGGGGGCGGATGTGTTATCTATAGAAAGGACTACCTCTCGTGCCACCTTGCCAGTTTCTCCCCAGAAAACACCCTAGTACAACTTCTCCCTGTCAAGCTTCTCCTTGGTGCCCATAACAAAGTGATTACCGTGGCTGCAGTCTATATCCCCCCTAAAGACCCACGAGCTGGGCTCCAGTCTATCCTTGAATTTGCAAGATTACAACCTCCTGACTCTGAGCTCCTCCTTCTTGGTGATTTCAATATAAATTGGCTTGCCTCAGATATCGGACCCAGTAGTGATACTATCCTAGCAACCAACTAACACAGATGGTCAACTCCCCTACTAGAAAAAACTACAAGACTGGAACCAGCACTCTCATTGACTGGATTCTTACTAATCACCCGGACTGGATAAAAAACACCACCGTTCTCTCAGACTCCCTCAGTGACCACTCCCCTGTGATCTGTATCTGGACAAATAAATTCCACAAACCACCTCCTAAAACCATCCTAAGTTGAATGCTACTGCATGGAAACCTTGCTAAGCTAAAGACCTGCCTCCTACAACAAGACTGGTCCCCTATCTACAATACGCTGGATGTGGACGCTGCCCTAGACTTCTTCATTAAAACTTTCAACACTGCCTGTGACACCTACGCACCTTTCAAAAAACGTAAAATCAAAGCCCTCTCTAATCCCTGGCTAACAGCCAAACTACTGGCTCAGCTTAAAGCACGTGACCATCTTTGGGCTATAGCCAGGGCCACAGGCTCCATAACAGACTCACTTAACTATAAACAGGCGCGCAACCTATGCACTTCACAAATCAGGCAAATGAAGAGCTCCTATTTCAAGAATGCTCTAGAAACCACCTGGGGTGACGGGAGATCCTTCTGGGACAATATCACGTAATGTCGGGCAAACAGTCTAAATCCTCTCCCGGCAATGAACATTGATGGCTCCACTACCCGTGACCTCTAAGACTATGGCCAATGCCCTAAATAAAACCTTCACTGACCTCAGTGGTGTCCTCTCACCAGACTTCTTCCAGGACTTGTCAGTTCCAAAACTATATCCCAAACCACCTCGCCAGACAAACCGCTATTTCACTTTAAAATAGTTAAGACATATATAAAGCCTACAGATACATAAAAGGCCTGCTCTAAATCTAGAAATAGCAGTGACACCATTGATCTAAAACTTCTGTCCCTCACCTTGGAAGAAGTGATCCACCCCTTCACCAAAATTCTCAACCTCTCCCTGTGCCAAAGTCAATTCCCCAACACATGGAAGGCCGCTATAGTCACACCAGTGAATAAAGGGGGCCACAAATCCACACCAGGGAACTATCGGCTCATATCTATACTTCCACCCCTCTCCAAAGCTCTTGAACGGATCATGGCGGATCAACTATCAGACTACCTGCAAAAATACGATCTACTCTGCATTCAGCAACACGGATTTAGGAAAGGACACAGTACATCGACGGCCCTACTTGATTTCTCTAGTGAAACTCACAAAGCCTTGGATAAGGGTTATTTAACCGGAGCTGTTTTCATAGCCCTCACAAAGGCCTTTGACACTGTTCAGCATAGCCTTCTAATCTCTCTTCTGCTCAACATTGGGCTAGCCGAGGGACCTGGAGCCTGGGTAAAAAGTTACCTGGCACAACGTTCTCAAACAGTAAAAATCTCTGAAGTTCTCTCTGACTCCAAACCGGTTCTCTCTGGTGTCCCCCAGGGCTCAATTTTAGGTCCTCTCCTCTTCAGCCTATTTCTAAACTTGCTTCCCAAATCCTGCCCTGAAAATTAATACTCTATGCTGATGCGCTGTAATTCTCTCCTCCCATAAGGATCCAAATCCACTATGACAGAGCTTGCAGCTTGCTTTCTCATGTGTTGAAAAGTGGTTCCCTGAGCACAAACTGGTCCTAAATAAAAAAAAAACAAAAGTCATGCTTTTCGCCAGTCATCAAAACAGAAATAGGCATACTCCACTCGTCATAAAAACTTCTCTTGGAAATACACTAGAACAAGTGAACACCTTCAAATACCTTGGTGTCACTTTTGACGAATGTCTTACTTTTGCGGCCCATGTCGATAACACTGCAAAAACAGTGCACCAACGCATTGGAATTTTGTACCGGAACCGTCAATTTTTTCAACCAAGCTGCCTTGAGGATTGCTGTTCAAAGCTCCATCATCTCAATCATAGACTATGGTCTAATTTTCTATGGCTCAGCTACTACCACTGCACTAAAGCGCATCTCAGCAGCACTAAACAAAACCTGTCGACTCCTCACTGGAGCACAGAGATGGACCCACACTTGTGACCTCTACATGGAAAGCGGTTGGTTGCATCTTTCCAATCGCCTCATGTATCTCACCTGCGTGATGGCAAAAAAAATCAATCTCCTCCATGTATCCGGGACCTGCTCTGCCTGAACAATGGCACTCGTACCACCAGAAGATCTGACCACCAACCTTTCCTTGCCCCTAGATGCCGGACTGCTCAGGGACAAAGATCTTTTACATACCGTGCCCTACCTGGTACAATGCCCTTAACCTGCCCTCCCTATCCTCCACGACATTGGGAGCTTTCAAATCCATACTTTACGCTCACCTCACAGCCTCCAGCTCCTGTGACTGCTTTGACTAAAGTCTCATCCCACTGAGTGCACTTACATTTGTTTCACTCAACCACCATGATCTCCTCTTTGACAAAGACAACCTGAGTACCACTAACCTGGTTCTGCCTGCTCCTAAACTTCTTATTTCTCCCTCTCTTCCCTCTCAAGCTCTCCAATCCTTATTCCGTGCCCTTGACACTGCCTCTGAGTTCCTTTTTCTTTTCTGTACATAAATGTTACTGTTTAAGTTGTGGCCTTGTTAAACGGCTTACTGATTGTTTGTAACACTGTCTACTATGTTTTTGTACTTAATGACATGGAAACTTTGTAAAAGAGCCTTGGCTCAAAGGTATTAATTCCTAGAACAATAAACTTCAAACTGTTCTCGAAGATATACTGTTACGGTAAGTTCTTACGTAACTGTACTATCTTACTTCGAGAAACAACTCTTGCAGCAGGTTACACCATTAGGACTGATTCCCAAGCAATACTGGATATCCCTCACCGGTAGGAGGAGGAAAGGCAGAGATCACTAGTTGTAGCGAAGCCTAGGATAGGAGTCCCTGAAAGACTGCTAGACCAAAACCTGCTCTTCGCCTCGATGCAACGTCCAGGCTATAATGCCTGATAAAGGTGTGCACAGTGTTCCAAGTAGCTGCTGCACAGATTGCTGAACGTTCTTCATGGCTGCAAAGGAGGTAGCCACCCCCCTTGTGGAATGACCCTTAACCAAGCCCGGTAAGGGTTTGTTACGCTTCTGGTAACAGAACGTGATACAATGTATAAGCCACCTGGACAGCGATTGTTTGGAAACGGGAGCTCCCATCATCCTGTGGGCAAAGGAGACGAAAAGCTGGTCAGATTTTCAGTGGTGTTTAGATGTGCATAGGTGTCTTCGATACTACCTGACCAGAACCAAAGTGTGCAACAGGGCCTCTCCTCTATTAGAATATTTAGGAAAGTACACTGGTAGATCTATGTCCTGATTAAGGGTGAGAGCTGAGACCACCTTAGGTAGAAACTTCGGATTTGTCCGTAGGGACACCCTGTCCTGGTGAAAAACCAAATAAGGTTCTTTGCACATCAGTGCGTGAAGTTCAGAAATTCTTCTGGCGAGTATCGGCAACTAAAATAACGTCTTTCATGTAAGGAGGCGTGGCTCATCCACGGCTGGTTCAAAAGGTGGCAGCGTAAGCTGCTCCAGGACAAAGGGTAAATCCCATGGAGGAATAGGATCCTTAATCGGAGGTCTAAGGTGGAGGACACCTCTCAGGAAGGTGCGTGCCGTGTCCAACTGAGTTATGGGACATTGGCCTATAGGAGTGTGATAGGCTGAGATGGCACAAAGGTGTACTTTTATCGAGGAGTAGGCCAAGCCTGTCTCAAAGAGAGACAGGAGGTAGTCCAGGACCGACCTTTCTGGACAATCCATCAGTGAAAACCCCCGTGCTTGAGCCCAGATGCAAAATCTGCGCCACTTCATGGCGTATGTAGCGTGAGTGGCCGTTTTCTAGCAGCCGCTAGAATATCTGCTACTTCTTGCGAGACCCCATACTGCATGATGGCTATGTCTCTAGGAGTCAGGCGTGCAGGTTCAGAGACCGAAGGTCCGGATGGACCAAAGAGCCTGCCTCCTGAGACAATAAGTGAGAGCTGATTGGCAGAGGCACCGGAGGTTCCCGGGACAGCTTGTGTAGCAGAGGGAACCAAATCTGTCTGGGCCAAAGCGGCGCGATAAGCATCAGTGTCGCTAGCTCTCTGCGGAGTTTCAAAAGGACCCTCTGGATCAACAGGAAGGGAGGAACGGCGTAGAGGAATCTGCTCGTCCAGGAGAGGGACAAAGCGTCTTGCCAGAAAACACCAGGCTCTGGATCTAGCGAGCAGAAATTGGGCAGTTTTGCTTTGTATGGAGACGCGAAGAGGTCTAACTCTGGTGTGCCCCATCTGTGAAATAGATCCTCGACTACCTCCTGGAGTAGTTACAACTCGTGGACTCTGGCCTGAGAGTGACTCAGGCTGTCTGCGATGACGTTGTCCACTCCTAGGACATGAACAGCAATGAGGTTTGTGCAGTGTTGTAGTACCCAATCCCACACCCTCATGGCCTCCCTGCAAAGCGGGTAGGAATGGGTGCCTCCTTGTTTGCTGAGGTAATATATCACCGCGGTATTGTCTGTCTGTAACAGGAGAGTACCCGGTGGGATCTCCAACTGGAAAGCCTGCAGGGCGCAAAGAACTGCTCTCATTTCCAGGATATTTATGTGGATAAGAGCTTCCTAGGCTGTCCATAAGCCCTGAGACTTGACACCGTCGAGGTGTGCTCCCAAACCGAACCCCGAGGCATCCGCGGAGAGCGTCACAACCAGAGACGGCGCGATGAAGGGGAACCCCGCTAATAGGTTCTTTGAATCTAGCCACCATTGCCAATCCCGGATTATGGCCTTCATGATCCAGACTGGAAGCTGCAAATGGTCTTGCTTCTGATCCCATTGGACCCGTAACATCCACTGGGTCACCCGCATGTGGAGATGGGCTAGTGGGACTGTTGCAATGGCTGCAGCCATATGTCCGAGCAGGCAAAGGACCAGTCTGGCTGGGACAGTCCTCTTTGCCAAAATGTCCCTGATGAGGGATCTGATGTGTTCCGCTCGGTCCTGGGGTAGAAAAGCTTTCCCTTGAACGGTGTCCAGAACTGCACCTATGAACTGCAGATTCTATGACGGAACCAGGTGTGACTTCTCCTGATTGATAATGGTGCCCAACGTCTCGAACACAGACTGAGTACAATGAATGGCGGACATCAGGGCCTCCCGAGAGGGCGTCATGAGAAGCCAGTCGTCCAGGTAGGGGAACACGTAGTGGCCTTGTCTCCTCAGAGTCGCCGCTACGACTGCCATGCACTTCGTAAACACTCGAGATGCCGATGACAGTCCGAAAGGGAGGGCTCAGAACTGATAATGGCGACCTAGAAATTCAAAGCGCAAGAACTTCCTGTGAGCTCGAGCAATGGGTATGTGCAGGTAGGCATCCTGCATGTCCAAGGACGCTAGAAAGGCACCCTGCTTGAGCATGGGTATCAGACCTGGAAGGGTCACCATGCGGAAGCATTTGTAGAGGACCGAAGCGTTGAGATCGCTGAGATCCAGTATCGGATGGAGGTCCCCTGTCCTTTTGGGAACCAGAAAGAAGTGGGAATAGTAACCTGCACCTCTCTGGTTCCGCAGTACATGCTCTATAGCTTCGTTTCCTAGAAGAGCGAGCACCTCCTGCTGTATGAGCAGAGCGTGCTGACCCGAATAATGAGAAAGCAGGGGAGGTCTTGACAGTGGGTGGTCGAGGAATTTGATAAAGTGACCTCTCTTGACCATCTGAAGTACCCACCGGTCGGCGGTTATCGACTGCCACCCTGAAAGTGGCGAGCGATGCGACCCCCGACGTTTTCTGCCCGTTGATCCAGAGGAGGGCCGGGGGCCGGGAAGGAGTCATGCTGTGGCAGCGTTGGTTCCCGCAGGCTGGGCCGGTTTGGTGTACCGCTGGCCTCTGCCTGGGGAAGATTTAGCCTGGGCGTTACGATGGAAAGTGCCCCTTGTTGCTGGCTGGAACGTGGCTGCTGCCGTTGTTGCCGGCCGCGAAAACGGTTCTGGTTCCTACGAAAGGAACCAGGTTTAGATCTGTACATGGCCTGTATGGATCTTACTGCCTTCCCAGCATCCTGAACCTTGGTGATGACCTTTTCCGAGTGTTCACTAAACAGGAGCTCGCCGTTGTATGGGACGTCAAGAATGTTTTTCTGTACGTCTGGGGTAAAACCGGAGACACTGAGCCAGGAGTGTCTCCGGAGACAGACACCTGAAGATGCAGCTCTGGCAGACGAGTCCGCAGAATCGTATGCGGCTCGTTAACACTTGGGTCCCCACATCAGACCCTTTGCAGAGGAGGTTTAAGAGCTCCGCCTTCTGATCGCCATTCGGTAGCTTATCAACTAGGTCCTGACCCTGTTCCCACAGGGCATTCTGAAACTGAACCATATGAGACAGATAGTTCAGGGACCTAATGGAGCATGTAGCAGCCGCAACATGCGCCTCCCCAGGGCATCCAACTGTTTGGATTCCTGGTCCGGTGGCTGTGTGCTCATATGCTGTGGTCGCTGGGACCAGTCATGAGAGGCCGTAATGACCAGGGAGTCAGCCAGAGGTTGTTGTGCCAAGTACTGGTCCTCTTTCGGGGCCTTGTACAGGTGGTCAGCTTTCTTCGGAACAGTGGGGTGGAGTGCGGACACTTCCATGCAGCCTTGGTGACGTCCACGAAAGTGTCCACCAAGGGTGGCACTACCACAGGCTTAGGATCCTTCTGCCGAAGATAACGAGCAAGGCGCTGTCTCTCGGGGTCGAGATCTTCCGAATCCCATCCCATGCTCTCCTGGATGTGCCTCATAATCTCAGAGAAAGAGGGATCATCCGGAGGTGACCTGGGCAGGTCTTGTGGGTCAGGTGATAGGATGCTGAGTGGAGAAGGAGACCTGGAGGTGTCAGAAGTATCCGGTCTAGAATCCTCCCCTGGCGGAGTGTACCGTCGATGTCTGGGTCGCTTCGGGCTGGGAGACCCTGAGGGAGATCTTGAGGGAGGCCTTCTCCGTTCCTTGGATCTTCCCCTAGGAGGTGGAGTGTGCTCCTTGGGGGTTGGTGGTCGACCTGCTGGCCCCTGCAGTGGAGGAGGGGGAGTAGGAGGTGAAGGAGTAGGAGGAGGAGGAGGTTTCATTGGGATCACATCTTTCCTTATTGTGTCCCACCAGAAAGTGAAGAGATCTTTGACCTCTTGGATGTTCATACCCGACGACGGACCTGGCGCCGGTGGTCTGTCGCTGGGGTCGGGTGTCGGGTCAGAAGGCGTCTCCAGGATTGGCGAAGGCTCCTGTGGAAGCCCGATGTCCTCGTTGTCGCCTGCCTGGTCCTTAGGCAACGTCAGGTCCTCCTCCGTGGAGTCCCGGTGACCAGTGTCCACCAGTGATGGAGGAGCAGTCTTCGGCTCCGGCGAATGTGTCACGGAGGGGAGCCAGGAACAACGGACGTGGGAGGGTCCGGCGTCGGCTCATCCACTGTGCGGACGTCGGGCGGACCGATGTGCGTCTTGTCAGTGGGATCCAGGTGGGCGCTGGAGGGGCCGGCATCCGACTTAATGGATCCTGCGCCGGAGGCAGGCTGCGAAGGATGGGTGGCCTGGTCTGGCAGAAGAGGGGTTGTGCGCCGCCCCAAAGGGTTGGGCAACTTACCGACCTTCTCCGTGCGGATGTCGGAGGAGCCGACGTCCGGCTTATCGGAGCTGCCCGCGCCGGCAGGCCGGGAAACCATGGCTTTACCGGGGGCGGAAGCCTCCAAGAGCCGGGCGCAAGAAAGAGCCCGGCTTGAGCCAGAATGGGCAGGCTGGCGCCACCTTAGGAAACCTCTAAGGCGGCTGTCGAGGCCAGTCGTTACCTTCAACATGGTGACTCCCGAGAAGGAGTCGTGGGAAGAGGAGCCCTTGTCGGTGCTTTCTTTGCCCTTTCTCTTGCGATGGCCTTCAGGGGAAGTTGGCGCCTGCCAAAGTTTTTGAGTTCCTTTTCCATGGAGCTCATCTTCTTTTGAGAATGTGGGCTTCAGAGACTGCCGTACGCCTTTGGGTGGCTGCGTTGAAACTCAGGCAGTGCTGGTACTTCTCTACTTGATGATCGGGGCCTAGGCAAAAGACACAGGAATGGCCGTCCTTGTGTAGCGGTAGTTGGGCGCCCTTACAGTGTACTATTTTTATGCTGGGAGGGTGTGAGGGGCGACATACACTGATGGATGACTGGCGATTAGAGAAAAGCGAAAAACTCAGTAAAAACAGCGAAGGGGCCTGGCGGGCAGAGAACTTTCATGAGGCGCTGGCATAAGCTAGCGGCGAGGAAGAACTGGAAGAAGCGAGGGCGGGGACACGCTTTATACCGGCGTCTCCTGATGCCGGTCACCAGACGTGGAGGTGGTCCCTCGCCAGGGACTGCTAGCTAGAAATTTTTCCGTGGGGTCCTGCCGGCGTCAGTCCTATATGTAATTACCTACTGCAAGAGCCCTCTCGAAGTAAGATCTTAGTATTCGACGGCAGATAAAGACTGCTAGGCCCACCCAGTCTGCCCGTATTCCATGCCCGCATCAGTGGTCGCTGACCCTACTTGGTCACTGGCTTTAGCCTTTCCCACCCACTTCTAGGGTTCCCCTGTGTCTGTCCCATGCATGTTTCAATCCCCCCACTGTGCTAGCACTCACGACTCCCTGGGGTGGGCTATTCCATGCATTTACCATGCTTTCTGTGAAGAAAAACCTCCACATATTCCCCTTTATCCTGTCTCCTTCCAATCTTATATCATGCCCCCTCATCCTTGTACACCTCCTATACTGAAACATGTCACCCACTTGCACTTTTTTTATGCCCTTAAGATACTTGAAGGTTTCTATCATATCTCCCCATTCCCACCTCTCTTTGAGTGTATACATATTGAGGTATTGTAATCTCTCCTCGTATGTCTCCTGGTGCAAGCCCTGCACCATCTTTGTTGCCCTTCTCCAAATCGCCTCCCCCTGTCTATGTTCTTACGAAGATGCGGCCTCCAGAACGGTATACTGCACTCCAGATGAGGCCTCATCAGTGTTTTGTACAGTGGCATCACCACCTCCCTTCTTCTGCTAGTGATACCCCTTCCTATGCACCCCAATATGCTACTGGTCCTCCCCACAGCCTTGGTACACTGTTTGGACACCTTTAGGTCATCCGAGATGATTATCCCTAAATCCCTTTCTTCTCTGGTAACTGCCAGCAACTCCCCCTGCACCATGTAGCTCTCTACGGGGTTTCTAAGCTCCAAGAGCATGATTTTGCACTTTTTTGCATTACATTTTAATTGCCACACATTGGACCAATTTTCCAGCTTTCCTAGGTCCCTCCTCATTTTCTGCCCCTCCCCACCTCCCAGAGTGTCTGCCCTGTTGCAGATCTTGGTGTCAGCTGCAAATAGGCAAACCTTCCACTCCAGCCCTTCAGCAATGTCACTAATGTAGACATTAAAAAGGACTGGCCCCGGGACTGATCCTTGAGGCACCCCACTGGTCACCCCCCTTTCCTCAGATTGGATCCCATTAACCTCCACCCTCTGTATTCTGTCCCCAACCAATTTCTAACCCAGTTCTCGACTTTGTGGCCTACCCCCAGACTACCCAACTTGTTAACCAGTCTTGTGTGTGGAATGGTGTCAAAGGTCTTGCTGAAATCAAGGTAGGCGATATCCACCGCTCCCCCCCCCGATCCACCTTCATTGTCACCCAGTCAAAAAAGTCTATCAGATTTGTAAGACATGACCTGCTTCCTGCTGTGAATTCATGCTACCTTGTATCCTGTGCTCCGCTGGATTCCAAGTGTTCCACAGTCTTTGCCTTAAGCAGTGCCTCCATAATCTTGCCCACTACTGAGGTGAGGTTGACTGGCCCATAGTTTCTTGCTTCCTCCCTGTTTCCCTCTGCATGTGCCCTCTTCCCGTCCTCTGGAACCACGCCTGTATTCAGTGACTCATGAAACAGGGCTGCCAGCGGTGCCGTTAGCACCATCCATAGTTCCTTTAATATCCTAGGGTGTATACCATCTGGTCCCATTGCTTTGTCCACCCTCAGTTTTGTGAGTTCTTCTTGGACTCTCCCTTCTGTAAATGGACTGGTGTTCACCTCCCTCCCTACGTTGTTTCTGATGCCCAGCTGTGGCCCCTGTCCCTCCCCCTCTTCAGTGAATTCTGAAAAGAAGTATTTATTTAGTATTGATGCTTTTTATAGTTCTCCCTCCACACACATCCCTTCCTCCCCTCAGAGCCTTACAATCCCAGCCCTAGCCTTCCTTCTTTTACTAATGTATCCATAGAATGTCTTGTCCCCTTTCTTTATTGTCTGTGCTAATTTTTTCTCGGTTTGTGCCTTTGTGCTCCTAACTGCTTTCCCTGCTTCCCTCTGTTTATCTAGGTACACTGACCTATCCCCTTTCCTTCTGTGTCTCCTTGTATTTTCTGAAAGCCACCTTTGTGGCTCTTATTTTCTCTGCCACCCCCATTGAGAACCGTAGTGGTTTGTTCCTTCTCTTACCCTTGTTTCTTAGCCTAATGCACTAATTTGTCACCTCCAGTATGGCACCCTTTAGGTGTGCTCACTGCCTCTCAACCACCCCTCTTGCTTCTTTCCTTACGTGGGCTTCTTTGATGCTTATCCCCATCCTCGCAAAGTTCACCCTACTAAAATCCAGGACCCTCGCCTTTGTGTGGCACGACTGCGACACTTAACCAATATTAAACCACACAGTCTGGTGGTCGCTGGACCCTCAGTGACCATCTACCAGGACTTCCGTGATTCTGTCCCCACTGGTCAGTACAAGGTCCAGAACTGCCTTGTCCCTGGTGGGCTCCTGCACTAACTGCCTGAAGCCTGCCCCTATCTAGGTTTCCAAGATGTCTTGGCTCCTTGTCGGGATGGTCCAATCCATGTCCGGCGTATTAAAATCAAACTAGAGATGTGACGAAATTAA
This sequence comes from Neoceratodus forsteri, assembly GCA_016271365.2. Taxonomy (NCBI): domain Eukaryota; kingdom Metazoa; phylum Chordata; order Ceratodontiformes; family Ceratodontidae; genus Neoceratodus; species Neoceratodus forsteri. The sequence continues at coordinate 14,849,702 of JADMNL010000027.1, forward strand.
ATTTCGCAGGCAAAATTGGCAATTTCGCCACGTGAAACATTTTGCAGAATTCGGCCATTCCACAAAATATTTCTCGAGTGTGAAACTGCAAAATTCCACCAGTGAAATGCCAAATTTCACCTGAAAATTGCAGAATTTCGCCCGTGAGTGGCAAAATATCCCAGTTTCACGGGTGAAATTTCATGCTTCGAGGGCGAAATTCCACATTTCGCATCTGTGACAAATTTCGTGAATTTTGCAAATGTTTCATGGATGAAATTTGCTGATTTTGCCCATCTCTAATAGGGACCTCGGTTCAATGTCTTACCTGAAGAATGGCACTTCGGCAGTACATCACACCCCTTAGTGCTGCACTACAGTGTCAGCATCGGATATTAGTCCTGGTTCCTAGAGTGGGACTAGAACTCACAACTTTCTGATCACATGGCCCCAGAGGCGAACATACAAACTACTGAACCACCAACACTATAGAGGACAAGTAGCAGCTTTGGGTTCAGCTCCCTCCCCGTGTTCCCTTTTGCCCCATGCTCTGCTTTGTCAATATAAGAGTTCTGCACCAGTGATTTGGACTAACACTGGAAAATGATTGTTGCTGTTGGAATGTGTAGTGCACAGCGCAAGTATTGTGGGTAGCTGATGCAAATCACTGGAAGGAGAGGCAACAAAATCTCAGTAAATACTTTCTGTTACTTTCATCATTCACTGTTATTCTGCTGTAGCCATGCTCTCTGAACAGCCGTGCACACAAACATTATCAGTCACTAGCTGTTACACTGGACAGAGGAGAGCACTTGTAGTCAGGCAGACAGTTTGAGTAACGATGGTACTACAGTATTGTAAGGGCCGAAGGGACTCAAGGTTCCTCATTGTTATTGATTGTTTATTTGAAAGTTGGTGACTGGGAAAATCATGTTCACACCCCTGCTTCACAAGCAGACAAATATACCATCACTTATAGAGATTTCACACCCACTCTGCTACTCGGGGTACCCTGTGATTCCAAACCCACTCTACTACCCAGGGTATCCTATGATTCCCCACCCACCCTATTACCTAAGGTACCTTTAATACCCCCGCACACTCTATTACCCAGGGTACTCTGTGATTCCATGCTCACTATATTAACAAGTGTAACCTGTAATTCCCCACCCACTCTACTACCCAGGGTACCCTGTGATATCCTTGGTAAACAAAAGTGTGTCCAGGTTTACCTTGAAGACTTGCACGGTCTAGCCACATCTCTGCTGGTAGGCTGTTCAATATGGTCACCACCCTCTAACAGAAGAAATACCTACTAATGCTACCCCTCAACTACCCACCTCTGACGTTAGTTGAAGCAACCTGACATATGACCTGTCCGAGCATCAGCCAACAAACATATTTGGTTTCTGAACTGAGTGTAACATTATCATATGCAGTGTTTTGGCATACCAGTGTGTAACAGATGCAAGTTAAAACTGTACTGCATTTGTCCACTGGCCTCCACAATCTCACTGCACCACTAACCAGCAAAACATTTACCATCACAAAACACACAGCAATGTGCAGTGGGTGGTATGCCATTACTGGGCTGAATTGCTAAGAATTGTGAATCAACAGCACCCCACTTACAGCTGCCGGTAGCACTAATGGTACTATAACCACAATCCTTGGAAAAAAAAATATCACAGATTTACTTAGTTTAATTTCGTGCTACCCATGCCTGGGGAAACAGTATGCATTTCCTACAGAAAGGAGACAATATCGGCAGAAAATGGACACATTGATGATATTGTGAAATGTATAAAAGAAGATGGAGAAAGCACAAGTAACAATGGGGGGGGAAAACACAAACAAAAATATAAAGGAACAAGGAAATAACTGTACAAAGAAGGAATACAGAACGCAAAGAGAACAAACAGAAAAAAAAAGAAGCAACAGTGAAAGTACAGACCCAGAAAAAGAACACAGAACAGAAAACAGCCACATGGAAAGAACTGAAAAGAGAGAACATAGAATTTGGAAGTGTGTCTACGTGGTATGCTCCGAAAACCTACTTACCCAACCAAATGTGTTGTACAAAGGTTGTCTAATACCACACAAAATATGTTCTGCAAAGCAGTCTCATCTCTACATAAATACTTTGTAGGAACATCTTTCCTGACACTACCTTGCAACTGATTTTGGAGTTTTCTGTTTGAACAGCCATAAACCTTCAGAAAAATACACCTGGTCAGACATGGTTTGACCAGGTCTCCTAACTCAATGGCTGACTTATTTTGAGCAAAAAAAAGTCTCTTAAAATATTCAAGCAGCTAGTGTCTGTGACACCCCGGCCCCAACACAAGTGTCCGGGGAGTATCATACCTGCCTGGAAAATTCACAGGATTTGTAGGGAAATTTTTTGCAGAAGACCAAAGCAAATTCTGCCAGAGCCTCCTGAAACACGCCAGTCTGACACACGCAGGCCTCTTTATAATTGTAATCCAACAGAATTATACGTGAGCACAGAAAAAGACTCAAAGACAAAATGCACCTCCATTTTGTTTAAGAAAAGTTATTTACACAAAAACAAACGAAACTGTAACCCAGTATTGTTTTTCCACACCAGTACAGAGGCTTTGTGGGTCCCCCAACCTGGTAATTATACATCATTTTTTAAAACCTTTATTTAGGATATCCAAATAGAGCCTAAAATACAGGTTACTCACCTGTAACAGGAGTTCTAGGAATGGTATATGTTGTTCATCCACACTCATTGGCAGTATCCTTGCCGCTTTAAATCTTGCCGGAAGGTCTTCAAGCTTGCTCCTCCCACCCACCCGGGTGGTATAACTCTCGGCTCCGCCCCATGACGCCAGATCTGCCCGCTGGAAGCTCAGGTTGTGCGTCGGCCGGGAGGTCGGAGGGTCGGTGGATGAACAACATATACCATTCCTAGAACTCCTGTTACAGGTGAGTAACCTGTATTTAGGGACATGGATATGTTGTTCATCCACACTCATTGGCAGACTCTAGCAGTTCTCCGGGAGGAGGGAGGCAAGACGCACACCCCATATACTTACTTGGGAAAGAGACTGGAGGACAGGCCCCAAAACCAGCATCCCGGCGTGACTCAAGGTCGATGTGGTAGTGGGTAATGAAGGTGTTTGCTGACTTCCAGGTAGCAGCCCTGCAGATTTCCTGGATAGGGACGTCCCTGGAAGCAGCCACCGTTGCAGCAGTATGGCGGGTAGAATGAGCTCTTATCCCTCTGGGAGGCTCCATGCCCGCTAACTTATAGCAGAGATCTATGCAGGAGGTTACCCACCTGCTTATCGTCAGCTTGGCTGCAGGTCTGCCAGATGCGGCTCCAGCGTAGGTGACAAACAGCTGGCTAACCTCTCCACTTCCAGCCTGCGCCTCCTTATAATAAGCGAGCGCCTTCTAGGATCCAGAGTATGGAGCCTATATTACGCCTCCGAGGTGTGATTGGGGTAGAACACGGCAGAGTCAACTTACTTGGTTAAGGTGAAACTCCGACACCACCTTCGGAAGGAATTTCGGGTGGGGGCGCAGGACAACCTTGTCCCTGTGGAAGACCAGGTAAGGAGACTCAATGGAAAGCGCCTGAGCTCTCCCATCCTTCTGGCTGACGTGATAGCCACCAAGAAGGCGGTCTTCCCGACAGGTGAGAGAGAGCACCTGTGCATAGGTTCGAATGGCTTGCCCATGAGCTTTGCCAGTACCAGCAGTAGATCCCACGGAGGTGGGGTTCCCGCACTGGAGGAATGTGATCAAGGCCTTTAAAAAGCGCCAGACCACCTTCTCCTGCCACTGATGCTTCCGGCCGCGACCGTAAGCAGAGATGGCTGCCAGGTGCACCCTTAGGTCACGACCTAAGCCCTTGACTAGAAAGGGACCATAAATAGTCCAAGATGCTTGCCAAGGAACAGGAGGAAGGGTCCAAGCCCTTGCCCTGACACCAAATGGAAAACCTTTTCCATTTGAAGGCATAGCATTTTCTGGTCGACTCCTTACGGGACGCCTCAACTACATTGAGGACTTCGTCGGAAAGACCCAAAGCCTGGAACTCTAGCCGCTCAGGAACCAGGCCGTCAGGTGCAGGGATTGAAGGTCCGGATGGAACACCTTCCCCTGATTGACTGAGAGCAGGTCCGGGCGAGCTGGAAGCTGCCGCGGAGTCCTGGAGCTGAGACTGAGGAGATCTGGGTACCAGAACTGGCGAGGCCAGTCTGGGGCTATCAGAATCACCTGCGCCTTGTCCTCCTCGCCTTTGAGAAGCACCTTGTGGATCAAGGGAAATGGGGAAAGGCGAAAAGAGCCCGGGTCCATTGCCTCGAGAAGGCATCCCCTGCAGCGAGCCCCGCTGAGGGGGGGGCATGGAACAGACTCAGCTCGCGTTCTCCATGGAGGCAAACAGGTCCACCTGAGGTGTGCCCCAAAGGAGAACAGATGCTGTACTACCTCCGGCAGGAGAGACCACTCGTGGGATGCAGCCCTATCCGCCCAGGGCATCGGCCAGGGTGTTGAGGCTCCTGCCACGTGAATGGCTAGGAGATCCGCCTCAGGCTGCGCACGAGTGACCAAATGCGGAGAGCTTCCTTGCATAGAAGCATGGAGCGCGTCCCGCCCTGGCGGTTTAGATAGTACATGGTCGTGGTATTGTCCGTCTGGACTCGGACCACTTGACCCCGGAGGAACGGAGCAAAGGCGGTGAGAGCTAGGCGGACCGCCGGGAGCTCCAGCAGGTTGATGTGGCATCGGGACTCCCGCGGGGACCAGAGGCCATGAGCCCGGTGTTCCCCCAGATGGGCACCCCAACCCATCAGAGAGGCATCGGTCGACAGAGAGACCGTCGGCTCGGGGCGGACGAACGGGATGCCCTCCTGCAAATGATCTGGAACGGTCCACCACTGGAGAGCATTCCACATCCCTGTGTCACCCACGACTAAGCTGGTCCAAGGGATCGCAGCGCCAGGACCACTGGCTGGCCAGTCCCCACTGAAGGGGACGCATGTTCCAGCGGGCCCAACGGACCACGCTGGTACAGGCGCCATGAGACCCAGGAGGCGCAGGAAGTCCCGGCAGGCGCAATTGCCCAACCAGAAAAGATCGGGCAGGAGGAAAGAACTCGGCCCTGTCCGCTGGGAGCACGCTCTGGCTCAAGAGAGTCGAGCTGCGCCCGATGAATAAAATCACCTGCTTCTGCCTCGAGGTCGACTTGGCCTCGCTTGATAAGGAGGCCCAGTTGAGAGCAGACCTGGAGGGCCAGATCTGGACCACTCCGCCTCCTTCCTGGAGGGAGCTGCTATCAGCCAGTCGTCCAGGTAAGGGCACACCGACCCCTCGCGCCAAGCAGAATGCCGCCACCACTGCCATGCATTGGTGAAGACCCTGGGAGCTGGAGACAAGCCAAGGGCATGGCTTGAATCAAGAGAGATCCTTCTGCTCGAAGCGAAGGAATCTCTGGTGAGACGGACGGATAGGGACGTGAAAAACGCTGGCCCTGCAAGTCCAGAGAGCAGAACCACACTGGCGCTCCAAGGATGGTATTATCTGAGCCAGAGTGACCATCCTGAAGGTTCGAGACCTTAGGAACTTGTTTAGGTCGTGTAGGTCGAGAATGGGGCGCCAGCCCCCGTCTGTCCGAACCAGGAAGTACCTGGACACAAACCCTGGGTCTGAAGGAGGTCCACCACCTCTTTACCACCTCCTTCTGGAGGAGGAGAGTGATGTCGCTCGACGCCAGTGAGCTGGGATCCCGAAGCCCCCCGAGAGGCGACGGCTCTGAAGGGTGGTGCCTGCTCGAATTCCAGAGGCAGGCCTCTTCCCACCACCTCCAAGACCCACCTGTCCGTGGTAACAACGGACCAGGCGGAACGGAAGTGCCGGAGCCGTCCCCCCACGGGGGGACCCAAGGGTAAGGTGACGGGGATGGGGGCGACACCCCTCAGCCCGTCACTGGGCAGGCTTGGAGGAGGGACCGCCGAGGGACCTCCTGGGCCCCTCCTCCCTGCCTCCTGTTAGAGGAAGCAGCGGCTTGGGTTTGGGATACCAAGGCCGAGCCTGCTAGCCCTGACGTTGCTGGGCGGGCGCTACCGGGGCACAGAAGGACGAAAGGGCTTAGGCTGTGGTTTAGCGGCCTTGTCCTTCTGAGCGGAAGAGACCGAGTCCAAGGTGGCATTGGACTTCTCGATCCTCTGCAGGTGACCTTCCACCCCAGGGCAAGAGGTCAGTCCCCAAAAGGGAACATCCGCCAACTTGTGCTGGGTATCCGGTAAAGGTGGATATCCTCAGCTGCTCCCGCCGACAACATAGCCACTGCGGCCGCCACCGATCTAGCACATGAGTCCCCTACATCCAAAGCAGTCTGGAGCTGCTGTTTGGCCACTACCCTGCCCTGGTCCCACCTGCTTAACCGTAGTCTGCAGATCGGCGGGAAGATGAGGGATGACTCATCCAGGAGCCCAACAGGGCATGAGAAAATGTGCCATGAGGGCGGCCGAACTGGCCTGACGAAGGCCGAGAGACGAGCGTGAGACTTTTCGCCCGACATAGTCCAATTTCTTGGACTCCTTGTCAGGAGGTTTGTCCACATCCCTGGCGCTTGCGGCGCGCGGAAAACGCTGTCGGTAACCAACCCCTCAGCAGAGGGTGTTCAAAACCGACAAAGACGGTAGGGACCGCATACTTCCTGGCCATCCTGGCCGAGGCGAGGGCAGGAAGCAGGGCGCTGCCAAAGTTCCAGTGCCGGACCCACTATGGCCTCGGCCACCGGAAAGGCCTCCGCCGGAATCCTCGGTCCAGAATCTCCGGAGGGGATACCTGGCCCGCTTGAACGGGGTTCGAGCCCATCCCGGTAGACTCCAGATGAGCCGAATAAGTCCTAGGAAGGACGACGGGCTATCGGCCCATTGACTGACCTCCTGAAGACTCCAAGTCCAGTCGCTTGGAGAAGAAGGAGGAATCGTCTTCGGACTCGGAAGAGTCCTCGAAGCTGCCTCTGGCCTGAGCCACCCTTCACCTGCCGAGGTCGGTCGGGAGTGAGGGTAACTGACAGCCGATGGGGTAAACCCTTAGCCGACCGAGAATCCTTGGTCGGAGCCCCAATTGGTGGCTGTGGAGGCGGAGGTTCCACCGGAATCGGTGGAACAGCTGGTTTTGGCCGAACAACCGGCCTGGGTATAGGCTCCTCGGATAAGTCGAGGGGTTGTCGTCGGCCGTTCGGTGACAACCATATATGGCGGGAAGGCGCGGGTCGGCTTATTCAACCAGGAGGCTGTTGCAACATAAGGTCCTCATTACCGCTGCGGCGTAATTCATGCGAAGCCTCCCTCATCCGAGGAGGGCGAAGACCAGCTGGCGACGCCCGTACGCTTGATGCCGGACCGAGACCGCCTATGGCGGTGGGGAGCAGCTGGACGCGAAGAGGTCCGGACGAGTCCCGAATTTCCGGGGCGATGCGAGAGGTGTCGGCGGAACGGCACTCCCTTCGACACTGGAAGGTCCATCCGAGGGCTCCGGAACGGAGGCACAAGCGAGACACGGGATCCCTCAACTCCTCCGGGCAGGAGAGGAATCTCGGCTGCTAAAGGCGACAGCCCGTCAATGGAGTGAAAAAATCTACGACTTCATCGAGTAGGAGTCTCGGTCAACTGACCTGGCAAGGACACCGTGAGGCCAGTGGCGACAGCCAACGGTCGGCAACCACGACGGTCGGCGGCCGAAGGACCTTTCCGCTCCCAAAAGCGTCACGACAGGAGGGACTTACCCTTGTCCCTCTTTTGGACCGAGAAAAAGGTCCAGCAGGCGCAGAGCCCTTCTCCTTTAGTGGAGAGGGACAGACAAAAGCTCCTTAAAAGGAAGCGACCAGGAAGAACTCAGAGAGGCGGGATAAATGCAGCGGCCCGAGGAAGAATCGGCCAGCGCGCCTCCTCTTAGAGGCGACCATCCGCTCGAGGCTGATCCGCCGGCTCCCGCCGCCCGGCGGACACATAACCGGGCCTCCTTGGACTTCGCGGAGAAGCGCTTCTGGGGTGACGGTGCAATCGAACATACGGTCTTCGAGGGCGTAGGCGAAAGATGAGCCTGAGTCGCCAAGCCTGCGGGTGGTGCTCAAAGGCCTAAACAGTGAACTTACCCGTGGGTCATGGATCCGTCGAGACATCTTCTGCCCGCATGGGCATCTCCGAAATCGGAGTCGATTTGTCCATCGCGCCGCGAGGGATCGAAGATCAAGTCTTTTGCAAAATATTATTTTAATCCGCAAACGGAGAAATAGGAACCAGTCGCAAACGCAGAGCGTTAAGGAGGGAACCTGAGCTTCCAAGCGGTAAGGAAGATCTGGCGTCATGGGGCGGAGCCGAGAGTTATACCACCCGGGTGGGTGGGAGGAGCAAGCTTGAAGACCTTCCGGCAAGATTTAAAGCGGCAAGGATACTGCCAATGAGTGTGGATGAACAACATATCCATGTCCCTAGAACACCCCTTATTTTTAGGGAGAGCCAACTTGTAACCAATGTTCCAGCTATAAGGGCGGAACAAGGAGTTCAAGGAGTTTGTCTTATGTCAGTCAGTCTGACTTGAACTTTTGCTATAACCACAGAAAATAATTTAAAAAAAGGTATGAAAAATAGCACACATTTATCTGTATGTAAATCCTTACTCTGGTAAAAATCTCTCTCCAAGCTAGGAAGAGTGGAGTGTCCACCTGAAAACATACAGTATATGTGTGTTTATTTTGCTATATTACTAATTAATTTGGTCTGGCAAAGCTCGTCTGTTAGCCAGTCACAGTAACCGTATTTGAAATCCAAGTGAAATCCCTTGTCCACTGGTGACACCATCTCCCAGAGTTTCAGCTTTCAGTTTCAGCTAACTGCTTGGAAGGATAAGAGTGCCCCCTGCTGGCAGATCCCAAATGTGCAACATCAAGAATCCTCAAACCAATACCGGTACAAAGGATTCACATTACATTCAGTCATCTCCATTTTCTGGAGATTCTGAGTTTTGCTAAACAAAATAATAGACTTTGTTGCTGTAAAGCCGTTAACCAAAATCACCATGAAAAGACAGGAGAGACTTTGCAACATTCAGAACTCGGGTACTAGTGAATTTAGCCTAGCTTGAATTCTTGGCTGGGCAATTAGCGCTAAAGAACTGGGAGGAAAAACAAGAAAAAAAAGCGAAACAACCCGTGTGGTGCGCGGCAGTACTGAGAATTTGTCAAGTTCTGAATCAGAAAACTCTGTTATAAATGGCTCGTTAGTGGAACTTTCTGCTTGGCTCATTTTTCAGTCAGAAGTTTATAATGCTAAATATTTTCTTCTTGGTTTTATTCCATGATCCACATAACAGCCATGGGACTCTGGAGACTGAAGCCTTTCGTGTAACCCCCAGGCCAAGTACTAGGCAGGTGCAGTGCTGCTTTATTCAGCTTGCGATGGATTTCGTGCTGATAAAAAAGAAGGAACGACAGTGCAGGAAACTGCAGACCTCAGTCAATTCTTCACAGCATGGCGAAGGCTGCACAGCACTTGGCCTGCAGAAAAACAGAAGGCTGCAGTGTCCATGCTGCCCATGTCTCACCATTAACGAGGTCTAAATTCAACACAAGAGTGAGGACGCCAGTACTGTACTTACCTGCACTGTACCTGGCCTGGAGAGCAACAGATGCTCTCCCATTCCAGTATCAGCCATTCCTCATCTTTCTCTGCTGCTAAATTCAGCTTTCAGACTTATTTTAATCCTACTTTCTGGATTAGGCTAAGCCCCAGTGCATAAAAAAATGAAAAAAAAGTTAAGGTCTTTGAAAATGGAACGCAAATTTACATGGCTGCTTTTGTATGGGGTTTTGAACTTTCGGAGTCCAAAGGGCAAAACAGAGACGCCAATAAGTTACAGTATTTTAACTCAAGCACCTGCCTCACCCTTCCATGCTTCTGCAAGGAAGCCCAGACCCCAGTCAGGTTAAGCATAACGCTTAGGAGACACACAAGATAGCTCTTGCCTGCAGAGTACTTGTGAGAGCCAGATGATCCTCTCTGTTCCCCATTATCCTCCTGTCCCCCAAAATCTGATAGCTGGAGCTGGTGTACATGTTCCTCCAGCTAAAAAGGCAAACAGGTGAGTAGCTGCTGTTACACCTAGAGCCAAGCCTTCATTGTGATTGGCCTGCAGCAGGTGTGTGAACACCAAGCAGCCCTCACCTTGTACTTGGCAGTTGAGCACTTTATATTGTCAAGACGCAAACCAGCTGCTGAGCCAAGGGCAGAGATGCCAAGTCCACAAGTGACCCAACACTTCAGAGTGATGCTGCTGCACTGCTGGCTCACTAAGTCAGCTCCAGCTGTTAACAGATCTCCCTGTTCTGCCTGGCTCAGGGGTTCTGGGCGCATGGGTACCTGGACTGCTGTGTGGACTCGGGTTCTATACACTAGGAGTGGTCAAGCGGTATTATAGAGGTGAGGAGCTCAGCTGCCGGCAGGTGAGAAGGTGGGCCATAGGGTGTTTGAACAGCTGCTTCCAACTGCCCATGGAGTAGCACTGAAGTCAGCTGGTCACTCAATGACACTGCCATTCTGAGTGGAGCCAAGGGGGGAAGGGTAGCAAAAGAAGCTGTTCGCCGCACAGTATAATAAGCCTAAGCATATCACGTTTAACGCTATCATCAAATTTTGCAGCATTTTTTTGTCAGTGTGAACTAATGCAGGAACATGATGAAATAATTTGACAGTACACTGAAAATCTGGAGCGATAAGGCGGCCGGAGTCTGCTGAAGCTGTAAATAGGATGTGAAGATTTTTCAGGAGTCAGTACACCACAATGTGTTTTTCTGCTGTCTTCTTGCTGGATCTTGTGATCCTGACCGTAAATTCTGCTGTTTCAGGATCCCTCTAAACTTGTTTTGAGACATGATTCCCACAGCTGGGAGGGTTTATTCCTGCACTGCACAGAAATCTACTATTCAGTGATTCAAAATAGGACACCCTTCTTTAAAATCTTTCACTTTGAACATAGTTCATTCTTTTTTTTTTGCAGAAGAGCAAGGAATCTGCAGTTCTAGCTCTTTTTCTTTATGCTTTATGTAAGTTCTCCCTCTGCTGTCCAAACTGTAGCCTGCAATCCAGAATCTCTACGTAGCTAGATGGGGATGAGAAGTGGCGGGCAGCCAAAGGAACACATTCCACCCCACCCACACATCAAGCTGTCAGCGAACTAAATCCTAGCTGCATTTTTGATTTGTTTGTTTTGCAAGCCTCCGAGAAAATAGTTTAATTCAGCAACAATCCCGGCCCCACCAACACACAACACCTCGCAAGTACTATGAATTTAAACCCATATTCACACTAGGGCTCCACAAAGATATGCTGCTGTTTCACATATGGTTGGCACTGTTACTAGACATGCAAACCATTAAACAATTTCCAAAACGTCATTGGCTGGTACCCGGGCTGGTACTAGTACTGAAACCCTTTCTACAACAATAGGCCCAAGTGTGGATTTGCATTGACTGGCACAATTCCTCTGAACCACAGGCCCAGCTGTAGAGCTGACATCAGTTGATACTAGCGTTGACTCTTTCTCCAACCACAGGCTCAACTGCAGAGTTGGCAGTGGCTGGCACTAGCACTGAAATTCCTCCCACTCCAACCACCGGCCCAACTGAGGCGCTAGTATTGGCTGGCACCAGTGCCAAGACCACTCACCCCAGACACAGGCCAAACTGTGGATATGTCATTGGCTGGCACTACAATGGAAATCCATTCCACAAACACGTGCACAACTGCAGAGCTGGTAATGAATGGCACTAGGGCTAAGACCCCTCCCCAAAGCAAAGGCCCAACTGGGAGTCTGGCAATGACTGGCGCCAGTGTTAAGACCCCACCCCCCCAAGTACAGGCCCAACTCTGAGACTGGCATCGGCAGGCACTAGAGCTGAGACCCTTCCACCTAAGCATAGGCCCAACTGTGTTGCTGGCACTGGCCAGTGCTAGGGCAGAGATCCCTCCACCCAAGCACAGGCCCCTCCATGAGGCTGGCATTGGGGCTAAGATCTCCCCCACCCAAACACAGGCCCAACTGTGCTGCTGGCACTGGCTGGCCCTAGGGCTAAGACCTTTTTCCCTAAGCACAGATGTGGCTGTGGAGCTGGCACTAGGGCTAGGATTCCTCCCCAAGCACAGTTAACCTGTGGAGCTGACACTGGCAGGCACCAGGGCTGAGGCCCTTCTCGCCAAATACAGGTCAAAGTATGTAGCAGCATTGACTGGCACTAGGGCTGAGAACCCTCCCATCAAATACAGGCCCAACCCTACAGCAGACATTGGCAGGCACTAGTGCCGAGACCCCCTTCAAGCAGAGGCCCAACTGTGCTGTTGGCATTGGCTAGCACTATGGCTGCGATCCCATCCCCCAAGCACAGGCCCAACTGTGAGGCTGGCACTGGCTGAGACCTCCCCAACCACAGGCCCAACTCTGCTGTTGGTACTGGCTGGCACTAGTACCAAGACCCTTCCCCCAAGCACAGTTACCCTGTGCAGCTGGCACGGACTGGCAACAGGGATGAGACCTGTCCCTACAAAACTTTCTGTTTCACACCTCCCTAGCTCTCTCCTTCCCGGCCTCAACTCTCCTTGACATTTTACTGATCTGCCCCTCTATACGCAACGCACTTCTCCTCTACCTATCTGACCCATCTCCCACCTTGCTTCACTCTCATCCCCTTTTCTTGTCTCTTTACGTCTATCACTTACTATTATCCCTCCCCTAAGTTAACTATTTTCAGTCCCTTATTAGCACTAAAATGTTCAACTTGTCATGTTTTCTTAAACAAGTTGTGGCGTAGTTTTTGGTTATTGTACTGTTCCTGTTTTATTTCTTCCTACACTGGTATTGCAACCTCTTTGTTATATAGCTTCTCTTTGTAATTTGCTTGTGAGCTATTGTAAACTGTTTTATGTACCTGTATTGGAATGTCCTCCCTGTTTTGTTATACTGTACCCTCCCGGGTCGTGCCTGAAAAGAGTCATTGCTATGGCTAGTGCACCTACCCGGTAAACAAAAACTAAATAAAAATAAAATAAACCATGTAGCAGGCATTGGATGGTACTAGAGCAGAGACCCCTTTCACCAAATACAGGCCCAACCATGTAGCAGGCACTGGCTGGCACTAGAGCTAAGACCCCTCCCCCCAAACAGGCCCAGCTTTGTAGTGGGTGTTGGCTGGCACTAGCACTGAGACTCCTCCCCCAAATACAAGTCCAATCACGTACCGGGCATTGGTTGGCACTACAGCGGAGACCCCTCTCACCAAATACAGGCCTACCTATGTAGCAGGCATTGGCTAGCACTAGAGCTAAGACCCCCTCCCACCAAATACAGGCCCAACTAACCCCTCCTGCCAAATACAGCCTAACTACAGAGCAGGCATTGGCTGGCACTAGGGCTGAGACCCCTCCTGCCAAATACAGGCCCAACCAGGGAGCAGGCATTGGCTGACACTACTGCCAAGATCGCTCCTGCCAAATACAGGCCCAACCACAGAGCAGGCATTAGGGCTGAAACCCCTCCTGCCAAATACAGGCCCAACCACAGAGCAGGCATTAGGGCTGAAACCCCTCCTGCCAAATACAGGCCCAATTACAGAACGAGCATTTGCTGGCACTAGGGTTGATATCCCTCCTACCAAATACAGGCCACTACAGAGTAGGCATTAGCTGGCAGTAGGGCTGACAGCCGTCTCCTTAAGCATAGGCTTAAATGTGGACCTCCGAAAACAAAACAGATGCCTGTGCTAACACTGTCACTGGTCAAGCGGCACCAAGGTGGCTAACCTCCACCAGATACATTACGTCTAAACACAGGGCCTGCACACAAAAGGAAGCCAGACATAAAAGACAGTGAAATAAAGGGAAGAGACGTTATTAATCATACCTAGGGCTATACTATTGTTATAGAAAATTCTGGAGAAAATCATGGCATAGTCATGGTGAAAATAGCAGAAATCATGGACATTGTAGTTGTAGTCAAAATCAGGAAAAGTCATGAATCCCTTTTATGTTAAAGCAATTTGCAAAGTTTTTTGGGGGTGGTAAAAGCTTCTTCTGTGAGGAAGCTTACTGCAATAAAAACCTACTTGGGTAGGTTTGATCGTTTTTATCTGTCCCCTGGTCTGGAGAGAAGGGATTATATTTTTAACCCGAGCCGATTCCTTCCATTCCTGGTGACTGCCCCCACCCATGCTGGTGTACACTCTGACATCGGCACAGGGAGACACGGGACTGCACAACCCATTATAGTCAGTGCAGTGAGTTTCTAATGCAGATTTCCCAGTGTTAATTACCTGCCAGTTACTAATTAACACATAGAAATCTGCACTACAAACTCATCCCACTGACTGTAATAGGGCTTGCAGTTTCATGCCTCCCAGTGCATATGTCAGACAGTACGCCAGCGTAGGGGCAGGGCTATCACCAGGAAGGTAAGGGATTGACTTGGCAGCCCCCTGGGCAAAAATACAATCCCTTCCCTCTGGACCAGGGGGCAGATGAAAATTATCAAATGTACCTAAGTAGGTTTTTGCTGCTGTAAGCTTCCTCGCAGAGGAGGATTGACTAAAAACTTAAGTAACTTTAAACAAATTACATCTCTTTTGACATATTGCTCTTATCCCTCTTACTAATACTCGACCCCTTCCCAAAGGTCTGAAAATCGCTCACATGAATATCCGCAGCCTCTGCCCTAAGATGGCTGAATTAGAAGTCTGGGTTTTCCAGTGGAACCCTGATATTCTCTGCATCTCTGAATCCTAGCTGAAGCCTGCCATCAAACAATATGAAGTAATGCTATATGGTTTTAATTGCTTCAGGAAGGATAGGGTGGGCAAAAGGGCGGGTGGTGTCCTTATGTGCATTCGGGCTTATCTTGATGTCGTAGTTCTCCCTTAGCCTGACTCTGGATCCCCATCTGCAGAAATTTTATTCCTTGCCTTGACACTTGGGAAAGTCAAGAAATTAACTGTTGGATGCGTCTACCTGCTGCCAAACAAGGCTTCTGCTGCCCTCTCTCCCTTTCTTAACTCCCTTGCCAACCTCCCTTGTCATGATCTTGTTCTCTGTGGGGATCTCAACACTGACTGGCTTAGCCCTGTTGCTGACAAAGTGTGTTCCACTCTTGCTGATGCTAACTTAGAATAACTTATTCAGTACCCCATGCATCTCAATAACAAAACTGGCAATCACACCCTACTTGACTACGTGATAACTAACTGCCCCCTTAAGATCAAGGCTGTTGGAGTTCTCTCTGACTGCATAAGCGACCACTCCCCTATGCTCTGTGTCTGGAGGAACAACTGCCCTAACCCCCCTCCCAATATCTCCTTTGTTAGGGACATGACCAAATTTGATGCCAGCAGTAGTTTTTGTTCCTCGATAAATAATACTGACTGGAGCCCGTCAATTCCCTCCCTAATATCAATCAAGCTTTGGACTTTTTTATCACCACCCTCTCTCAAATCCTTGATAGCCATGCCCCTTTACAAAAATGCAGGTCCAAGGGTACCAGGGCTCCTTGGCTTAGCAAGGACATTAGAATGCTTATGACCTCCAGAGATGGGGCTTGGCGGACACACAAGGCAAGTGGGTTGCCCTCTGATTGGCAGGTCTACAGACAACTCCGTAATAAGTGTAAACATGTCCTCAACAAAGCCAAAGGACACCATTACAAATCTTTGCAAACTGAACACCTCTGCCACCCTAAAGAATTTTGGAGACAGATCAATTCTCTAGTCAGAGGGAAAGTTGCTGAACTCCCTCACTGTCCAGGGCCTCACCCTAATAGATCCCTTGTCTATTGCTAATGGATTTAATGAGTGTTTTTTTACAGACCTCCACAAATACACTTCTGTCTTCCAGAACTCCCCTGTTCCCCCATCGGCCCCTTCAGCGTCCTCTTCTGCTGACTGTGGAACTCGTCCTGCGTTTCACTTGAAGATGGCTTCTCTCAAAAGAGGTCCAGAGGCTCTTCAGTAATCTGAAAGCTGAGAGCTCTCCTGGACATGATACCCTGGAGACCAATTTTCTTAAACTGGGTGCTTCTGCCCTTGCCCGCCCTGCTCACAACTTATTCAACCGGTCCTTCCTCTTGGGTACAGTCCCCGACAAGTGGAAAGTCACTGTTGTCTTACTGGTATACAAAGGGGGGCCTAACTCTGTGGCCAAAAATTTCAGACCCATATCCATACTGTGCACCCTGGCCAAAAATCAAGAACGCATAGTCTACAACCATCTTTAGAATTATCTAGAACACCACAACTTGTTATCCCCCTTCTAACACAGGTTCAGAAAGAACCACAGCACCCTCACTGCATTAATAAAAGTAACTACCGATATTTTCCAGGCCATGGACAGGGGCTGCCACTGGCGCCATATTCGTCGACCTTACAAAGGCGTTCGACCTAGTGAACCACAGTCTCCTGCTCCAGCAGCTGTATTTTCTTGGCCTTGATTCCAGTGCCCTCCTTTGGGTCCAAAGTTACCTTTCCTGTCGTTCCCAAAGGGTTAAGTGGGACGGCTCTCTCTCCAGTCTCCAAGCCATCACACGCGGTGTTCCTCAGGGCTCCATTTTAGGCCCTATATTATTCTCCTTATTCATTAATGACCTACCTAGCAACTGTGGAGGAGCCGTGGTGCATCTCTATGCGGACGATGCTATTATCTACCGATCCTCTCCAGATGCTGACTGAATACACAGAGAACTCACTTCTGACTTCTCAGCTCTCGAAGGTTGGTTCAAACAGAATCAACTTGTCCTTAATATGAAAAAAACCAAAAGGTATGTTGTTCTCCCTCTCAGCCACATCCTTATGACCCATCTTCCCTCTCTGTATTACTTCCTTGAATGGTGATGTCCTTGAGCCCATTACTACATTCAAATATCTGGGCATCACCTTAGATACCTCTCTCTCTCTCTTCCTTCATGCTCATGTCTCAACCATAACTAAGTCGCTCAACCAAAAACTAGGCTTCCTTTATCGCACTTGCCCCTTCCTTACCTCAGCCTCTCGCCATGAGATTGCCTCCTCATCCCTCCTCCCACTGCTAACTTATGGTGCTCCCTTACTGCTGTCCACTAATGCTCCTGCCGTGTCTCTCCTAACTCAGGCCTATCACAGGGTGGGTAGGGTCGCCTTGGGGACCAACGCACACCGCCACCACTGTGATGTCCTTGCTTCCTTGAACTGGTTGCCCTATGAATCTAAGTTGAGGTATGTCACCCAATGTTTCATCCACAAACTTGTGCATAGATTTACCCCACCTTGCCTTACTGAGATAATTTGTCTAAGACTTGCCCTTCATGCTGTACGGTCAGCCTCCCTCCTTCTTCTTGTTAAGCCCAAGGTAAGATTAGCCGCTGTCCGCAAGTCCTTTTCAGCTGCAGCGCTGTCTGACTGGAACTCCCTTCCTCCCTCCACCTTTTCATGCTCCTGTCTACCCAAGTTCCAATCATTCCTACTTTCCCCACTCTCTGCCTCTGCAGGCTGTACCTGCTTTCGTTGATGACCGCTCTTCTCTTTTCCTGTTCTATATCCTCTCCCATTCCCGCTTCCTGCCCCTCCTTGCCTCCCTCCCTCCCTCGGTTCTCCTCCCATAGCTTCTCCCCCTGCACCAAGTTCTGATATCCTGTCTTTGGATTTCACTGACTCTGCCTACCTGATGCCAACTTGCTACCTGATCCTGCCCAGTATTAATCTCTGTGGATTTGCTTTAAGTTTCTTTCTTTCTCTGTTTTGCTGACTGCCTACCACCTGTAACTGACTCGCAACATGTTATCTCCAGTGTGTAAATATTTCTACCTAATTGTTATTTTTTTTCTGTTAAGTTTATATTTCTGAATGTAACATTAACCTTTTCTGTATATCACTGTAAGTGCATGTACTTGCTGATTTTGCACTGTACTGTATTGTTTTTTTGCTGTACTCCCGAGTCGACCCTGAAAAAGGGACTGTAATTGTCTCAGTGGACTTACCCAGTTATCAAAGCTCAATAAATAACATACTTGTATACAAGCATATCAGCAAAGAAAGAAATTCATTGCTACGTTGGTCCAACAGTAGGAGGCACCAACCACACTATGCTGCCATCTGGGAGATGGAAGCTTGCATGCAAGCCCTAAAATCACACACTGTAGAAAACTAGGGACCAAGTGAACTGTGGCGGTGAGCAAAAAAAATCATGGTTCTGGCATTTGTAGACTTCCAACAGTAAGGTCTTCGTTTTCATGGCAAATGCTAAAAATCACGGTGTTGTCATGGAAATGTCAAAAATCATGGAATTTTCATAAAATTGGAAAACCATGGAGTCCGTGACTTCCATGACAAAGCTGCAGCCCAAGTCATCCCGGATAACAGAGGCAGATGTTGTAGAGGATAGCGGGCTCCCCGACGCTTCAGGAGCAGCCGACACTATTCTTCCCTCAGGTCAGGCAACTCATGGCAAGGAGTTGCCTCCCTGAGGACCTAAATCACCCCATTACAATTTTTTTTTAGTTATGCATTAATGAGATATTTACTTAACTTTATCAGTGATCCCGCTTCCGTACTGATGAAAACTACTTAGCGCCCACCAGAGTCACACTCCTAGAAACAGCATTTTGATGACGTTAAATGGGGAAGGGGCTACAGGGTTACTAATGGCTACACAGATAGTAATTGGGGGGAGCAGCACCCTGTAAATGGATATAGTTTTTCTGTAGGTATCGTCACATGTTTGGGGGATAGTATTACATCTATATACCCCTCTTAACATGTGAAAGTACCTACAAAGTAAACTATATCCTTTTACAGGGCGCCGCACCCCTCGATCACTATCTATAGCTATTAGTAGCCCTGCAGCCTGTTCCCCATTTAGCATCATCAAAACGACGTTTTTAGGAGCACAGTTGAAGAGGGCGCAAGAGGCTTTTGGCAGTACAGTACAGAAACGGGATCGCTGGTAAAAGTAAATTATTTCATTAATGCCTAACTAAAAAAAAATTGTAATAGGGTCAGTTTAGGTCCTCGGGTCAGACAACTCCTTGTCATAAGCTGCCTGACCACAGGTGTCAGTAGCTCTTTCAGACAAGCTGTTCGTTTTTTTTGGGGTCCAAACTTTGGAGAAGTGTTTTTTTTTTTTCAAGACTGTCATTGCCGGAGGAGAGTTTAATGAATTAAAAATTAATACTGAATGCAGAGCTGCTAGAATTAAAGAGGACAGGAAATTATTTCTAATTAGCAGCTGTTTATAATGTTCTTAGTTTCAGAATGATATTCTTACCCCTAAATGATCCATATGTCTGTACCTAACTAAAATGTTGTGAAAAAACTGTATTCCCCATTGCTTTGTTTTTATGGGAAGAATTCTGTTACAGTTCCCTTCAAGAACCAGTGAACTGGAATTTTAACTATGTCATGGTTTGAGCTCAGAACATGGTTCTGATAGGACAACAGTTCATACTTAGCATTCTGTACACAAACCGTGACATAGCAAGAACTCAAAATTACTAGTTCCATGAAGAGAACTGAAACAGAATGCTATCCATAAAAAGGAAACACTTGAAAACTCAGTTTTTCACATTGGTGTTTATTCAGTTGCAATTAAATATGAGATCATTTGGAGGTGTGAACTTAATTTCTGTAAATAGGGGCATTACTAACTGCTGCCAATTAGCACACATTTCCTGTCCCCTTTAAGTACCCTTATCAAACACATTTGAACTTCAAAACCTTACTTAACATATAATCAAAGCATTCCATAATATAAGTACTATGTTAAGCACCCCACCTGAAGACTTACTTACCAAATGGAAAAATTGAAAATTAATTTCCTGGAGGTTACTTTAATAAAAACAGTGTGACAAAAACTAAGTATTAATAGGTATAGGACTCCCACTGCTGTTAATACCACAATACATGCAAAACGTTTCCTCCAAAAAACATTCTATCTGGACAATTGATCAGGAACAAAAGAAACTGCCTTGATCCAGGGGAATACAAATGATAGGCACAAGAACTCATGCAACGCTTTCTAAGCGGAGAGCGTTCAGAGGCTATCACCTTTAGAAGCAAGAAGAATCGGAAAGACCACCTTTTACATAGTTACCTTGAACCTGAGAAAAGAGAATTCAGAAATTGGTTGAGACTAGTAATTGGTAAGCTTCTCTAAGTGTGGATGTTGCAGTGTCTCCCAGTATGCTAGGCAAAATTGAGCTTCTGAGCCATCTTTCCACAGGGGAGACCCAGACACATCAGGCATTCTGTAATTTGTACTACACGTTTTGAGTTTTATGCAGCTTGGTGTCTGCATAAAACAGTTACATAGGCAGGAGAGCCTGACCAATGAAAGTGGGCCTCCACGAACATATACGAGCCATTTAAGGGGGAAGTACTAATAATGCCCTGGGTGCTCATGTTTCACAGCAGCGTAATAAAAAAACAGCAGCACTGTCGTTCAAGGGCCTTAAGTTAGTCACTCAAAAACAAAGAGAGGGTGATATTGTGCGTACCCGCCTTCAGACAAAAAGTAGAAGCATTTCTGACTTAAATACTTTCTCATCACACCTAAATGACGATGACACCTGCTACCATTTTTATAAGTGCTGGCTTATCAAAAGAAGATACTTTAAGTTGTGTCTTCCCATTTTTATCCATTTTCGGGCCTACTGATCTGCAATGTTTTATTTTAACACTCGTACAACATATAGGATTATATGATCTCCTAGCTATTTAATTTTCTTTCTTGCAGGTTTTCAAATCAAATTCATGTTTCAAAGTAATGTTTTTTTAATCCCTTTACTTAGATAGATCTGTTTTTTCTATGCACCCATGTATGCTGTCTGTTTACTATCTATCTGCTGATTTGTAGGATTCTGTCTGGAATTATTTGGTATAGCCTTTTGCTATAGTATCCCAAGTCATGAAAAGAGAGGCAGAGGGTTAGTGTTCAGCAGCGCATTCAATGCTAATTTTTTTTCCTAAGTACTTTATGTCCCTTTCTCCCTCCCTGCCTCCATCGAATCTTACACAGACCACGCAGCCCCATAACCCACCAACCCTGGAGCTTACGTTGGCTCCAATGATCCCCCATGGATTTGCTCAACATGGTGATGCCAGGGGGTTGAGGTCCATCTTCCCCCTCCATGTCCTAATCCCGGTTTGGAGCTGGGGCCTGGTTGGTGGTGCGGGGCCTTTGGCAGGCTGGAGAGCAGCATGCTGCCGCTGTTGGTTTTTTTTTTTTCCAGTTTCCTCCCTTAATCCTGCTCCCCTCCTCGATGTAGGGTCATGCCCCATCAAACCTCACATGCAGCTACTGTACGCTTCCAGAAGAGGCAAGCTCTTTGGCCCACAGCAGGCGTTGCTAGATCTTTGGTACCTGGCCCCATCTCTTCCCCAGCTGGGATTACTGCTGCGGGCCTCCTCAGCCCCCAACCCCACCCCTAGGCTGCCCAGCTGGCTTCCCAAGTTTGCTTCCGAACACAGGTCACCAAGTGCGGCATCGCACAGCCCAGCCCACTGCGTCATTAGCCGAACCCTGCAAACTGAATTTCTTTAAAAAACATTTTGTAATGTATGTTTTCCCCATATGGAAATAGCTTTCTATGTATTTTGTGTCAGTAACCTCCTGTCTCAACCCAGATGTAGAATTCTGATGAACAGATTGCTAGGTAAATCCCTCTTTTTCTACACAGTGCACTAGCTACTTTGAAAATAGACTGCCTGTCATTTATTGTACAAATTATACAGTTTTTAAAGGGAAGGTTGGGATGTCTGATCTTGGTGGTACAACTATATCTATGTAAACTAATCAACTGTCGCTACTTAACTTTGATTCAAAATTTGTGAGGCAGACGCTCTGCTGCCTATGATGCTCCCAATCCTAGCCCTCTGGCATCATTTTTATTTATCCATGATCATCATTGCCTAGATTCCCTTTTGAGATTTTGGTAATAATGGCTGCAAAAAGCATAAAAATGTGGGTTTGCTTAAAATTCTGGCGTGATTAAAACAGAGAATTCCCTATTAACTTTAAATGATATACAGCCCAATAAATGATGTTCATAATGTATAGATGGGGGGGGGGCATGGGGGTGGACAGTATAGGTTAGAATCCTGTACAGACAATAGGTCCTAGGTTTGTTAGGGTTTATGGGCAGACTAAAGGGGCAGTGGCCTTTTTCTGTAGTCACTATTTTTCTATGATGAAACAGCTTTCCTCTTCTGTTTTTGTTTCTCTAAACACTTGTGGTGTTTTGCTCAAAAATAGTTATATTTTCTTAGTTTTGTGTTGCATTTTTTTAAATCTTTTTCACAGTTATTCAATAGTGCAGACTAGCTGTGAAAATCTTTTAGGTGAGGTGCTTTACATAGCATTTACATTATGGAATGCTTTGACTATATGCTAAGTAAAGTTTTGAAGTTAGAACGTCTTCAGCGAGGGCACTTAATTCCAGCAGTTCACAACTCAGCATTCTATATTAACTGGTAATTTGTTAAAACACTCCTGTTGTAGTAGATACCCTTTTTGAAGCACTTCACCACAAGTTTGGCTCCACCCCCGGCAAACAGCGTGTTTACCTGAAGCCCAGGTGAGCTAGCTTCATAGAAACACAGAATTAGTCAGCAGGAAAGGACTGCCTGGCCACTCAGTCTGTCCAGATGCTACCTGCCCAGTCTGTTTCCGCAGACCCTAAATGGTCCCAGGCAACCCTCCCTCCTCCCTACCTGTTCACTAGTATCCCCCTATGTCTATTCCATGCAAGCTTGAAGCCCCCTACTGTTTTTGTGTCCACCAATTTCATTGGCAGTCTGTTCCAGGTGTCTACAACTCAACTCTTTCAGTGAAGTAGTACTTTCTCACATCCCTCTTAAGCTCTCCGCCCCCAGCTTCATCGCATGCCCTTTGGTTCTGGTGCTCTTTCTCATTTGAAAGAGATTTCCCTCCTGCACCCTGTCTATCCCTGTGAGGTACTTGTAGGTCTCTGTCAAGTCCCATCTCGCTCTCCTCTCTTCCAAGGTGTAGATGTGAGATCCCTCAGTCTCTCCTTGTATGGTTTTTGGTGCAACCCCTGCACCTTTCTAGTTGCCTTTTGTGGACTACCTCTACCATGTCTATGTCCTTTCTGAGATGCAGCCTCCAGAACTTGTCACAATACTCCGGGGGGGGGGGGTCTCACCAGTGAGAAATATAGTGGCAACACCACCTCCCTCCACTTGCTGCAGATACCGTACCCATTGCTTTGTCACATTGCCCTGCCACTTTAAGGTCATCAGATATGATAACCCAAGGGTCCCTTTCCTGCTTAGTGACTGTCAGTACCTCCCTCCATCCCACACTCAGCTCCTGGGTTCCTATGCTCTGGATGCATGATTTTGCATTTTTGACACTAAACCCCAATTGTCATGCTGCTCACCACTCCTCGAATTTCTTAAGATTCCTACATATTTTCTCCACCCCCTCCTGAGTGTTCACCCTAATACATATTTTGGTGTCATCTGCAAAAGGCATACCTTCCCTTTCAATTCTTCTACATTGTCCCTTATGAAGACATTGAAGAGGACCAGTCGACCGGTCCCAGTTATGACCCCAGCGATACCCCACTAATCACCCTTCCATCATTAGAGTGAGTACCATTAACCACCACCCTCCGTCTATCTGTTAACCAGTTTCTAACTCAGTTCACCACTTTGGGTCCCACTGCAGATCTGCTCAATTACTGTACTTTATCAGTCTCCTGGGCAGCACAGTGTTGAAGGCTTTGCTAAAGTCCAGATAAGCCCCGTCAACTGCCCTCCCGTGATCTATTTGCCTGGTCACCCAGTCAAAGAAATCAATCGGATCCATCTGAGCTCCTACCTCGTGAATCCATGCAACCCGTGGTCTTGTAGCCCATCGGATTCAAGATACTTTACTAGCCTTTCCTTTAACAGGGTTTCCATTAATTTCCCCACCTTTGAGGTGAGACTCACTGGCCTATAATTGCTAGCCTCCTCCCTGCTGTTGCTCTTATGTAGGGGGACTACGTCTGCTCTCCTTCAGTCCTCTGGAACTATGCCGGTTTCCAGAGAACTGTTAAATATGGGCGTGAGTGGGCCAGCCAGCACCTCCCTGAGTTCCTTTAGTTCCCTTGGGTCTATCCCATCTAGTACCATAGCTTTTTTTCCCCCCTCCTCCTCCTCCTTCATCGGCCAGCCCTGTTCTGCCACGGAGCTCCCCTGAGCACTGTCACCCATTATCTCTGGGGCTTACCCTCCCAATGCCATACAGTGCCCCAAGGATTACCACCCCCCCCATGGTGGAGCTCCCTGGGCACCACCACTTCCCGGGAAGAGGCTGGGTAAGGGATGTGGCAGTGGGCAGCCCAGTGGTCGGGTGCAGGGCCTGTGTAGCAGTGCGGCATCATCCAGCATGGTCCCGGCATATGCCACCTGTTTTTACATCTCTCTCCCCGAGCACCCTGGTGGGTCATGACTGAAGAGGACACATGCATGTGTGAGCATCTCAATCACAAGTCAGTTGGCCATCCCAAGCAGCGACTCCGTTTGCGCCACCCCCCTGTGGTCACCCAGGTGGCAGTAACGTGGCGGAGCTGGCAGTCCTCCCTCCACAGAGGAGGAGAAGACATCCTATAGGATGCACAATCCTCCCCCCCCCGGACGACCCCCAACTGCCCCGAGTCCATTCCTGAACCTGGGTTACTGGAGTGGCAGCAGGTGAGGCATTGATGACTCAGCCCTCCGCACCACTGGTACCATAGCTTGTCCACTTTCAGAGCTACAAGTCTCTTCAGGACTCTTTCCTCTGGATCTGTGTCCATCTCCCCCCCCCTCCCCTTTGTTCTTGGTGCTCTGCCCCCCCCCGCCCACTGTGAAGACTGAGCTGAAGTACCAGTTCAGGATGTCTGCTTTTTCTTGGTCCTCTTCTGCACAGTCCACCTCTGACACCCTTCTTATCCTCACTATTAATGCCCTTGCCTTCCTCTTCTCACTTATGTACCTGAAGAAAGCCTAATGCCCTTTAGCTACCCCATGGCTATCCTTTCCTCTGTCTGTGCCTTTGCTCCCCTCAGTGCAATTCCTCCTTTCCTCTGTTTCACTTGGTATACCTCCCTGTCTCCCTCTGTCTGCATTTCCTTATACCTCCTGAATGTCACCTTGTTTTTACCACTTGGCCACTTCCCTAGAGAACCATAATGGTCTCTTTTTCCTTTTTTTTTTGGTTACCTGGCTCTTTTCCCCCTGGCATCGGTGGTTCCGGTTTCCCCACACTGCTCACCGCCCCCATCCCCCGCTTAACCCCCTGGGTGGGGCCACTGGGTGGACACCCCCTCCCCAAGGAACTTGGTCTCTAGCCCTTGTTTGCCCCCCAGGGCAGGGCCATGGGAGCGGGACCCCCCAGCAGATCTTAGTCTGCACCTGGGCCAGGCGGAGACCCGGGAGCCATCGTGTGAGCCAGCATTTTTCAGCGAGTTTGTCCTGGAGGCGGGGACATGCAATGGCGTCAGTGTCTGTCCGCCCCTAACAAGTGGCGATGGCTGCGGCAGTAGCCCAGCCTCTGCCAGAGGTCCACAGCATCGGACACTCTTCGCCCTCCCCCAGAGAGGACAGTCCTGGGACACTAATCCTTCTCCCCTGGCCGCCCCTGAACTCCGGATGCGCGCGGCAAGCAGATACCTTGCCGCTGCATGGCAGCCCTCTTTCACTCTGTTTTACTCAATCCCTTCGCACAAAGGCTGGTTGCCTTAATTATGCCTCCTTATTTTTTCTCCACTGTACCTCTACCACCTCCCGGGCAATCCCCCCCTACAAGGCAGTTTCTGAGGCAGTCTCCCATTTCTTTAAAATCAACCCTCTTAAACTCCAACACCCTTATCCTCGTGTGGTTTGCCTCTGTTCCCATCTTAATGTTAAACCACACTGTATGGTAATCACTGGTATCTAGGGGACTGCTCACTGTGACGACTGCAATGCCAACCCTGTTTGTAAGCACCACGTCCAGCACTGCCCTGTCACTAATGGGTTCTTTGACTAGCTGCCTGAGAAAAGACCCTTGCAAGAAGTCAAGGATAATTCTCCTCCTTGCTGAAGGTGCAGCTGGAAGGTTCAAATCCACATCTGGCAGAAAGACAGCAACCAGTAGCACCCCCCCTCTTGCTTGCTATTTTGCTGACGGCTTTCCCAGGTGCCTTATCCCACTCCTCTGTATACCTACCCAGTACCGACAGCAGCCCCAGCACTCCGTTACTGATCATTTAAGGTTTGTAGCACAACACCCCATTGTTTCTGTGTGAAGGTTGGGCTGGAATGGACATTTCCTCTGTAACGTTAATAGCATACTGTCGTACTGCTCTTGGCATATTCTACATGACAGCATACCCTGGAATTTTGCTCTGTATGTATACTAATAAAATGCACTAACAATGGATACAGCATTATTAACCTCACAGAACATTAGCTCCAAATACAATATTCTGAGTGGGCCAAAAGTGGTCCTTATACCAATGGTAACACACCGCTAGTGTAAACAGAACTTGGGGAGTCCTTCCCGACGCAGGAAGGAGCATTCAGCATGTGCTGCTCTACAACCACTTTTAAACTCAAATAATGCTTTTATTTTAATCCAAAAACAAGTTGGGAAGTGTATTTATTTTAGAATTTATTTACCCCGGATAGCTCAGCTGAGATGCAACATCTTATTTCCAGTGGGATCCTACTTCTACCTAATTCCGCAGCTGGGTGTACTGGATCACTGGGGTTTGAACCTGCGATCTTCTAGTTTCCAAGCTGGTGTATTTGACCTTGGTCTTTAAACAAAGATGAGTAGAGCAACAAGTGAAAACTATCCAAACAGACCCTGTTTCTATTCTAGTGCATAAATACAATTCAAGCTCAAAACGTGGAGGGCCAAGTCCACACCAGAACAACAGTATGTTAGAGAGAGACAGAACTGATCCAGGATGGGCGAACATCCATCCCTGAACTACAGACTATTCAGAAGAAGTGGGTTAAAACATATCAAAAGACTTCTCCCACTCATCATCAAGGCATTTACTGCTGAAAAGCTCCCACAATAAAGCAGCTTTTCTCCTACCTGAAAAGCTCCCGAACCTCTTTCACTGTTGCCTGGAAAGGAATATTTCGAACCAAGATCTTTGAGCTGGTTTGCTTCTTAGTGGTTTGTTTCTTCTTGGATGAAGTCACAGCAGATCTAAAATTGAAAACCAAAATCAGCAAAAGGAAACAATAGGATCTTTCAAGGTCTGAAGACTCTCATTGATGAAGCAGTAAGGCACAATGGGTGGCTTATTACCACTGGGTTACTGTATGGCCATTTCTCAGGGGGGTTACGTGAGCAGGAGATTAAAACTGCTGGTGAAAAATGGGTGCACTGTGTATAGAGATAAATACATTAAAACTACTGGTGCAAACTGTGTGTACTGGTGCAAAATGTGTGTACTGTATATAGAGATAAATATATTAAAGCTACTGGTGCAAACTGTGTGTACTGGTGCAAAATGTGTGTACTGTGTATAGAGATAAATACATTAAAACTACTGGTGCAAACTGTGTGTACTGGTGCAAAATGTGTGTACTGTGTATAGAGATAAATATATTAAAGCTACTGGTGCAAACTGTGTGTACTGGTGCAAAATGTGTGTACTGTGTATAGAGATAAATATATTAAAGCTACTGGTGCAAACTGTGTGTACTGCGCATACAAAATTTTTATGAAATGTTTCAAGGTGGGTGCCACAAAGCCAGTCTGCAGGTGCAGTGGTAGTGTTACCACTTGTGACACCGATTACCTGACTTCAGGAATGACCCTGGAGTGTCAGAGGGCCAGCCTTGGAGATGGAGGTAGGATGAGTGTCCTATGGAATGCCCTTATATTGGGGGGTGTGCCAGTACAAATGGGGCCCCCAGTGGAGGCTGGGAGTACAGCAACAGCAAAGGACTATGTTGAGGGGCAGAGATGATGGCAGACATCTGTAGGGCGCACACAGGAGCATGCACATACTGAACTCATGTAATTGTATGCCCACTTCTCCAGGGATAACCACAAAGAGAAAATCCCTGTGGCAGCAGTACGATGATGCCAGGGCCCTCACAAGCGTCACCTCAGCCTGCTCTAGGTGATGCTGGAGGACCCGATTAGCATCTCGGTCCTCCTCATTGAGGGCAGGGGGAGCCGCACCGTTTGGGGGGGGCACTGTCTCCCAAATCCCCGATACGTTCCTGGTACCAGCACTAGCATGGGGCGAACCTGAAAAGGGCTACAATGGTCGATATGGGGTATACTCCCAGCCTCCTACACGAGAATAAAAGAGAATAACAAAAAAAGGTTGGGTGCCACAAGTACTGCTCTATAACTGAACGAACCAGTTCATCTGCCTCAGCACACACTACATGGTATGGTATGGTATGGTACAGTATGTCAGTTCTGCAGTTCACTACTATGCACTCCGCAGTGCAGATTGGTACAGCCAACCTAACAGAATAGCAAGTAATCTGAGAAACAGCAACATACAAAGGAAACAGAAGACTATGAGACAGAATCAACAGCATTAGAAAAGTACAAAACATATCAAAAGAATGAATTCAGAAGCCAGACATTAAAGGGGACAGGAAAGCTGTGCTAACTGCTGCAGTTAGTAAATGCTCATATTTACAGATACTGTATGATACTCATATCTGCAAATGATCCACAGTTAACTGTACCTGAATAAACAGCAATGTGAAAAACTGTTTTCAATTGTCTCCTGTTTGTGGATAACATTCTGTACTGTTCTCTCCATGGACCCAGTAATTCAGAATTTTTACTGTCAAGATTTGTGTATAGAATGCTAAGAATGAGCTGTTGACCTATCAGAACCATGCTTAGAGTCGAGTTTTGTTCACAAAACGTGACAGAGTTAAAACCCCAGATCACTGCTTCCATGCAGAGAACTGAATACTGCCCATAAAAACAGAACAATGCAAAATATAGGTTTTTGCATCACTGTTTCGGTACAGTTACATCTGTACAATTTAAGGGGATGAATATCAGTTCTGTAAACTGGAACGTCATAACCTGACAGTCAGAAATAATTTACTGTTCTCTTGGTGGTACCTGTATGGATTCTGATACAAAATAATGATAAACATACTAACAAAAAATTCCTTTAACAAAAACAAAACCAGGCTGGGCCAGTGGCGTGGAAGGCTGAGTCACTGTGCATCTTACCACCTGCCATGCTGGCAACCTGGGTTCAGGAACAAGTTCGGGTTGCCGGGGATCAGCCAGGGAGGGAGAGGATCGACTATGCGATGGACAGCTCTCCTTTCCCCAGGTGGGAGGGTACAGCGTCTCAATCCTTGGCTGCCACTTGGTGGAAGTATGAGAGAAGCAGCAGGAAGGGGCCACAGTTTAGTGTATGTGCATCCCTGCACGTGCTTACGTGCCACCGTGGCTGGGGAATGTGGGAGAAAATAGAAAAGGGTTGGCACCAGCTTCATGAAGCTCTACCTGACAATCCCCATCCACGCACCACCATCTAGAGCACCGATCCCAGTTCTGGATGAGAGGCACCAGGACGGGGGAAGGGAGTCCACCCCTTCTGGTCCCACCATGGAGGGCAATCCATGGGGGATTTACAGGCAAGATGAGCCTGGGAAGACAGATGTTGGACGGGGAGGCGGGGAAAGGGCCGAGAAGCCCTCCCTCCCTCGTCAACTGCAGAAGAAAAAGCTTTATGGCAAAAACAAAAAAAATTTGCCAAAACATATCAGAAGAGTGGAACCCAGATGCTAGACATCAACTAGTGCTTCATGAAAACTTGCAGATCCACAATACAAGAATAGTAATGAATCATAGATCTTAATTTTACCCAACAGTACCAAAGGTCACACAGCAGAAACACTACTACAAGCAATGATGCCCTTCAGCAAGTGGCTATAACTGTGTGAAGAAATTGTCATAAAACCTTCCCCAACACTGCTATGTTCCAGGAGACAGTAAGGGTGGAGAGGGAAGCTGCTCAAACTGTAATGAAACAGATTAAGAGAGCAGCATCAGAAAGAACTTACTTTGTGGCCCTTTCCGATATCTTCAGCTCTAGTTGATGGCTGTCCACGTTACAGTGCTGAAAGAGATGTACCACAACACAGTGAGGATATGGCAGTAATCCACTGGGAAAAACACAGCACCTTCAGTGCTGGGGCAAATCTTAACAACATAACCAACCCAAACTGGGCTACAGCAGAGATATGAGTGTACTACACCCAACCAGAGGCTAGAGCAAGGATACAAGCGCCACCCAAACACAGTGCTGGAGGTGGGCTGTAAGTACAACCCCAACCAAGTGCTGGAGCTGGGCTGTGTCACCTCAACCAGGTGCTGAAGCAGGACTGTAAGTGGCACCCCAGCCAGATGCTGGAAATGGCTATGAGCACCACCCAACCAGGTGCTAGAGATGGGCTGTGTCACCCCAGCCAGGTGCTGGAGCAGGGCTGTGATCGTTACCCCAACCAGGTGCTGGAGCTGGGTTGTGAGCACCACTCCAACCAGGTGCTGGAGCTGTGCTGTGAGTGCCACCCAAACCAGATGCTGGAGCTTGGCTTCAAGTGCCACCCCAACCAGGTGCTGGAGCTTGGCTTCGAGTACCACCCCAACCAGGTGTTGGAGTTTGGCTGTAAGTGCCACTCCAACCAGGTGCTGGAGCTTGGCTTCGAGTGCCACCCCAAACCAGATGCTGGAGCTTGGCTTCGAGTGCCACCCCAACCAGGTGTTGGAGCTTGGCTTCGAGTGCCACCCCAAACCAGATGCTGGAGCTTGGCTCCGAGTGCCACCCCAACCAGGTGCTGGAGCTTGGCTTCGAGTGCCACCCAAACCAGATGCTGGAGCTTGGCTTCGAGTGCCACCCAAACCAGATGCTGGAGCTTGGCTTCGAGTGCCACCCCAACCAGGTGCTGGAGTTTGGCTGTGAGTGCCACCCCAACCAGGTGCTGGGGCTGGGCTGCGAGTACCACCCCAACTAGGTGGCTAGAGCAGGGATGTGAGTGCCACCCCAGCCAGATACTGGAGCTGGGCTCTGTCAACCAAACGAGGTGCTGGAACTGGGCTGTGTCACCCTAATCAAGTGCTGGAGCTGTGCACAAATGACACCACAGACATGTGCTGGAGCTGGGCTGTAAGTGCCACTCCCAACCAGGGGGCTATAGCAGAGATGTGAGTGCCACCCCCAAACCAGGTGCTATAACTGACCTGTGAGGGCTAAACCAACCAAGTGATGGTCTGGAAGTACAACCAGGGGGCTAGAGCAGAAATGCGAGTTCCACCCTCCAACAAGGTTATGGGCTGGGAGTGCCATCCCAACCAGGTGCTATAGCTACCAAACTACCCCAGAAATGAACGGTAACCAAAGTGACCAGTTACGTACTTACCATAACAGTAGATCCTTGAGAAACTCTCTTTCATTAGGCCACACCTATGGAACTTACAGCCGCCAGGCACTAGGACCACATGAAAACTTTTTGCAAGTAGTCCACAAGGGACCGCCCAAGATGACGTCCTATGTCGGCTCTTCCCATATAAATGTGGGTGGCCCCTTCCCTCCTCAATTCCCCACAAGAGATCATGATCAGAGGACCTCCCTCCAGGGAACCAGGAGAGAACCCATGTCTCTGCTTACTAGGTGAGACAGGAAACAGCAGGTGAACCTTCCTGGAGAAAGATGCAGGAGTTACAGGGCTCTAAATCCTCAGGGGATTGAGGGTGGGAGGGCATGGCCTGATGAAAGAGATTCTCTCAAAGATCTACTGTTATAGGAAGTATGCAACTATTCTATCTTCTTCGAGGATATCTCTTTCATCAGGGCACACCTATGGAACGAGTACAAAACAGTACTGATAGTGAAAACAGTCTGAGTGGCTGGAGCCTACAGGCCTGAGAAAGGAGGCCTTGAAGCAGAGCTAGGCCACAGCCTGCCCTTTTTCAGGAGGCAATGCTCAGACTGTAGTGTTTAGTGAAGGTGTGGACAGTACTCCAGATGGCAGCTGCACAGATCTCTGCAGCAGATATAGTCTTTAAACAGGCAACAGAAGTGACCAAGTCTCTAGTAGAATGACCACGAACAACCCCAGGACATTCCTTACCATACTTCCTGTAACAGAAAGTAATACAGTTAGCCAGCCATTTGTACAGGCACTGTTTAGAAGCAGAAGCACCCTCCTTCCCACAGGCGAATGAAACAAAAAGCTACGAGGACTTCCCACTGTCCTTTGTACAGTGTATGAAGTACCTTAGTATTCTATGTACATCTAATGTATGGAGCAATGCTACCCCTGGAATGGCATGTTCAGGACAATAAACTCGTAGGTGGATGGTTTGATTCAAAGTAAACTCAGACACCACCTTCAAGAGAAACTTAGGACTGGTACACAAAGTGACAGAAGAGTAGAGCAGACCTGCATCTAACAAGGACACCAGATACTCCAGAACCTGGTCCACCAGACAGGCAAAAAGATCCAGTTGGTGAGAAGTGGCCCACAAAGCAAACCACTTCCACTTCATGACATGGGGGCCCACAAATGGAACCTCTATCAATCACTAGCAGCAGGGTCAGAGAGGCCCTTGAGCATCTCAGGGAAAACAAATCACCAGGGCCAGATGGAAAACACCCGAGGGTACTCACGGAACTGGCAAGAGATTTGGCAGAACCCGACTCCTTTGTTCAACAGTTCACTTCAGTTGGGAGTGGTACCAAGTGACTGGAGAAGAGTGGATGTGGTACCACTCCACAAGGGAGGGAGTAGTGAGGAGCAGGCAACTACTGACCAGTTAACCTTAATCAGTAGTGGGGAAACTAATGGAATCCTTAGTAAAAGAAGACTTGGTGGAGAATCTGGATAAAAATGGTCTTCAAGATGACAGGCAACATGGGTTTGTATCAGGTAGGTCATGCCAAACAAACCTGATTACATTCTTTAACTGGGTGACTAGGGAATTAGACAGAGGCCACCCAGTGGACCTCCTCTACTTTGACTTCAGTAAGGCCTTCGACTCAGTGCTGCACAACCACCTGCTAAAAAGTTGGAAGACCTAGGCGCAGTCAAGTGCATAGTCAGGTGGGTAGGGAATTGGCTGAGGGACTGGAAGCAGAGAGTGGTAGTCAACAAAGCAAGGTCTGATGAAGGCGAAGTCACAAGGGGTGTGTGCCCCAGGGCTCAGTGTCAGGGCCAATCCTGTTTAACTTGTTTATCAGTGACTTAGGCCTAGGTACTCAAGACAAAATTGCCCTATTTGGGGATGATACCAAACTAGGGGGAGGGTAGACAGCGAGAAGACAGTTATGGACCTTCAAAAAGACCTGAAGAGGCTGGAAAGATGGTCTAACAACTGGCAACTGACGTTCAATGCAAAAAAATGCAAACTGATGCATTTGGGTAGAGAGAACCCGAGACCAGTATACTGGCTCAGTGGGGTCCAGCTCAGTGCCTCCTAGGAAGAAATGGAGCTAGGAGTAGGAGTCATCATTTGTGATACCCTTAAACAAACCAGCCAATGCAACACCACGTTCAGCAAGGCCAGCAGAATGCTAGGGTGCATAGCCAGAGGGTTTGACAGCAGGAGCAGAGATGTGAGGGGACTATACCCCCCTCTATGTTGCAGGCCAAATTATATTTGATCGACAAAGAAGCAAAACCCAGAGGATCAACTAAGTAGTTACAGGCCGATCACATTAGTAAACAACGATCACGAAATAGTAGCAAAAACAACTGCCAATAGACTTCTTCCAGTAATTCCCCTCCACTTCCACCAAGATCAAAACAGTTTTCTACAAGGTAGAAGTGCAGCTACTGCAATAAAAAAAAGATCTAAATGTGCATAGAATATGTCCAAAATCTACAGGACACCTATTACACCCTGGCGCTAGATGCCAGTAAAGCGTTCAATTTAATCAATAGATCATACATGTTTTATATTTTAGAGGAATGGAAAATACCCCATAACTTGATACAAATAATCCAGGCCCTATACAGCAAGCCTACAGTTAACATAATAGTAAATGGTATTCTGGCACCAGAGGTCCTAATGGAGTCAGGGGTAAGACAGGGCTGCCAACTGTCCCCACTGATTTTCATATTATGTCTGGAACCTCTGCTACACAATATTAGGAAATTCCCCGAAATCAAAGGTATCCACTTTCAGGATTCTGAAACAAAACCCAGTGTATTCGCAGATACATACACTAGTTATTTTTTCAGATCTTAATAACTAAATGCATCATTAGAAATTATTAATACATTCTCTTCCTTCTCAGGATACCAATTAAACAAACAAAGCTCAATGATAATGACTTTCAGACATTACAAAAATTCCACAAAGTGGATCAAGTCAAATATTTAGGTATTATCCATACCAACCAAATGGGGAAAAAAACATAAACTTAAATTAAAAAATAGCAAGAGAAAAGGTTGTGGGAAAACCAGATATTTGGAACAATGTGTCCATTTCCTTATGGGGGAAAGTACAAACCATAAAAATGATAGTACTTCCTTACTTGGTTTTTACACTCCAATCAATGATTGGAGTGCCTCATCAAAAATGGTTTGCTGATTTGAAACAAATATTTTCAAAATTTTTGCGGAGAGGGGGAAAACCCAGGATTGCATGGCGTGCATTGACACTGCCTGTGAAGGAGAGAGACTTTGGGTGCCCTGATCCCTACTCTTACTAGCACAAACCGTAGCATCAATGTGGGAAGGGGCCGTCTATCCACAGAACGAAGCCCCAATCTTGCAAGAAGAAATTTAAAAAAACTATCCCCAAACCTTAATAAAAGATCTCCTCTTTTTTTACACACAATAAAAAAACTGAAAGAAAAGGGTCTGCTTCACCATGTGTTTTGCATGGATCTAGGGCAAAACAAAGGCTGAGAACTAATTTTACATCATTGTTACATGCACCGTTCACAGGTTAATTCCAGCATACAGAAAATCTATAAATTACTCCAAATGGAGAACATTTATTTTTGGAAGCAATTAAATATAATAAAGTCATATCTTCTCCACATTATAAAGACACTGCGAAAAATCCCAAATTTAAAAAATTACATAACATGTATGACAACATACGACTCCTTCAAAAATTGTCAAGCATACAAGACCGATGAAAAAAAATCTATCAGAAACTCTTGATGTAGAAGAAAAAAATTATCAATATAATCAAAAAGAAAATATTATCAGTCTTCTATAATTTGATTACCAAATCTCAGAAAATATGTAAAACAAATCAATATAAATCATGGGGAAACAAATGGGTCAATTACTTCAAGAAAACCAATGGCGAGCCATGAGAAAGGGAACCAATAAAAATAAAAACTCAGCTAAAAACAGGAGTAAACAACAAAAACAATAACAGAACATACATCACACCCGAACTCCTGGCAAAATTAACCCATCATACTCCAACAAGTGTTGGCATAACTGCAACTTGATTGGAATAAATATGCACAATCTGTGGTCATGTCCCACTATACAGGTCCCTGGTAAGGCCCCGTCTGGAGTACCGTGTCCAGTTTTGGGGTTCACATATTAAAAAGGAGGTCATACAGAGAAGGGCGACCAGCATGATCCAGGACCTGTAGGGGCTCACGTGCGAGGAACTTCTGGCAGAATTAAACACGTTCTCGCTGGAGACTAGACGGAGAGAGGGGACATGATTGAAACATACACGATACTGAGAGCTATAAATAGGGTGCCCTCCTCTGACCTGTTCAAAAGAGTCACTGACTCAACACTAGAGGTCACGAGTGGAAGTTGGGGGGGGGGGCCTTAAGGAGGGAGCTTAGGAAACACTATTTTACAGAAAGGGTCATGAACCATGGAATAGACTGCCAGCTGAGGTGGTGGAAGCAAAGACCATGACATCTTTCAAACTGGGTGGGATACAGCAAAAGCAAGAACAGAAGTCGGGTGAGCAAACAGGAGCATAAAACAGAAGGGGGCTAGGTCCTGAGATCAGAGTAGGTCTTAGGAACACATGGGCAGACCGGGTGGACCCTTGGTCTCCTTCTGCCATCATTTTTCTATGTTTCTAGGTGGCCCTGGTGAACAGTTTTCTGGCAGCCACCAAGACATCAGCCACCTTTTGTGACACCAAACCATGCAAGGGCTATGTCTTCAGGAGCCATGCATGAAGGTGGAGTGACTTGAAGTCTGGATGGACCAGAATTCCCTGTTCCTGTGACAGTAGGTCCTGGCATAATGGCAGAAGTACTGGTGGTTCAACTTCCAATTGCTGCAGTAAGGGGAACCAAATCTGAGGAGGCCACAGGGGGCAACGAGTAGAGTTTCACCCTCCATCTGCAGCTTTACTAGTGCACTCTGAATTAGAGGAAAGGGAGGAAAACGTACAGGAACCTCCCCCTTCAAGAGAAAGGGACAATGCATCTCGCCAGAAACCTCCAGGCCCTTGAACAAGCAAGCAGAAAAGCAGCAGTTTTGCATTGTGTGGGGACACAAAAAGGTCCAGCTCTGGACGAGCCCACCTGTCAAACAGGACTTCTGTGACAGAGGTCATCAGCTCCCACTCATGCATCCTGGACTGTGACCTGCTTAGCCTGTCTGTGAGGATGTTTTACACCCCTGGGACATGTACTGCTGACAGTTCTAGACAGTGTTCTAGAGCCCAATATCAAACTCTCATTGCCTCCCTGCACAGGGAGAAGGAACGAGTTCCCCCCTGCTTGTTGTAGTGCATCAGACTTATGTTGTCCTTTTGTATTAACAGAGGATCCAGAGATAGATGGGTCTGTAAGGCCTGCAGGCTACACAGAACAGCTCTCATTTCTAGGATACTTATGTGGCGGGTACTCTCCACTTTGGTCCATGTATCCTGTGTCTGACGGAGCCCCAGATGTGCCCCCAGACCATAACAGAGGCATCTGTAGTGAGAATCTGGTGAGGGGAGGGAATCAGGAAAGGAAAGGAACCCCTTCAGTAAATGGCTGGGTTACATCCACAACTGAAGCACTAGAACCTTCTGTTCTAGGTCATCTGTGTGTTGGTCCCACTGAACTCTTAATGCCCATGTGGGAGTCTCATATGCAGTCTGGCCCATGGCACTGTGGCAATGGCTGCTGCCATCAGGCCTAGGAACCTCAGGAATGCCCTGGCTGTGACATACCTGTTGTTGTAGACCATTTGGCCCTGTGCAATCAAATGCTCAGCCTTGTCCTGGGGCAGGAAGACTAAGCCTTGGGCCATATCCAAAACTGCCCATATGTACTGCAGACACTTGCAAGGGTTCAAGACTGACTTCAGCACACTGACAAGTAGGTGCCTGGTGTGTGCAAGGGTGTGAAAAAGCCGCTTCTTGGGGTGATCTTTGAGAAGCCAGTCATCCAGGCAAGGGAAGACATACAAGCCTTCCCTGCGGGGGGGGGGGGGCTGCTACCACCACTGCTAAACACTTAAGAAAGACCTGTAGCACACATGATAGGCCAAAGGATAATACCCTGAACTGGTAATGTTCCCTGTGTGTGTGGGGGCGGGGGTGGGTGTGTGTGCGCATGTGCAAATCTTGACATGCAGGTAGGCATCCTGCATATCCAGGGAACAAATTCAGTTCCCTACTTGCAGTAGTGGGAGTAGGAGTAGGCCTTGTAGGTTGACCATTCTGTACTTCTTGTACTTGAAAAAGTTCAGGTCTCTGAGGTCTAGAATGCGCCTCACATTTCCTGTCCACTTTGGGACTAGGAAGTACTGAGAACAGAACCCTGTGTTCCTTTGTTCCCAGGGAACAGGTTCTATTGCCTTTTTTGAAGCAGTGTTCAAATTTCCTCCAGAAGCAATTGAATAAGCTCTGGAGGATAATGAGAGGGCACTGATGGATGGTCCGGAGGCAATTCCAGAAGGTCCAAAGCATGACCTTGTGCTATTATCTGCAAAACCCAAGAACCTGATGTCATCATCCTCCACTGTTCCAGGTGGAGAGAGAGAGAGAGGCAACCTCCCACGGGATGGAGGAGAAGTCAGGCAGAGCCGGTTGTTGTGGCTGCTGCCGCACTGCCACCTCTAGGGGCTTTAGAGTGGGCACCTGGGGTAGGCAGGGCTGCTGCTCCTCTAACCCTTACCCTGGTGTCTGGTAGTCAAACGGCATATGTTACTGGCCGGATGAAAAGTCACCCTCAGTGTGCTCCTTGGCTAGATATGATAGAGGGAATGTACCAATTTCAGGGTTCTGCCAGAGGTCTGTAAATTAGGATATCTTGCACATCTGCACCAAACGATCTATATCCTCTGAGTAGGGCACTGAAAATGAATTGTTGAACATCATTAGCAAAGCCCACTATCTTGAGCCAGGAATACCTCCTGAGGCATATTCCAGAGGCTGCTGCCCTGGCAGAAGCATCCAAGATATCATATCATATGTGGAACCCAGGAAGTGTTTGCCTATGTCTGCACCTGCTGTTACAGCCCTCAGTAGCTCCTGCTTATGTGTACCTTCTGGGAGGGCTCAAGCAGCTGCTTGTGCTTTCCTCCAGAGAGTATTTTGGTATTTAACAATATGGGCCTGGTAGTTTGCAATCCTCAGGTCCTAAGAGGCAGAGGCAAATGTTCTTTTGCCCAGGACATCTAGCCTCCTGGACTCCTTATCAGGAGGGAGAGAAGTGCCTTAGATCTATCATGGGCAGCATTTATGACCACAAAATCAGCCTCAAGTTGGCATGCAAAAAAGAGCTTTCCTGAAGGGGCATGATGCATCTTGTCTGCCTTCCTAGTTATGGTAGGTATCATGTTGGGCCTATGCCAGGTAGCAAGGGTGGCATCCTCCAAGGCAGGTAGAACAGGAGGATGATGATTTGGGGATCAGGCAATTCTAAGAACTCCCAACAGGTTCTTCGTAGTGATGTCCTGTTCCTCAATATCAAATCCCAGGGCAGTCTGTAGTTGCTGCATCGTGGTGATAAAAGAGGGATCTTCCGGGGGGGGTTTGACCTTTATGTGTATACTAGAGTCCTCACTCCCTGTGGTTACAGTCGAACCGGTCCTCTCATAGGAGCTTTCCACATAATCCTCCTCTCCTCTTCCTCCTCCATGATAAGGCCAGGATTGCACTCCTGGTCCTTGCTGATGTGTTTGATGGGACGCAAGGAGGGAGCAAGTAAAGCCGCCAACGCCCGGGATGGGAGCTGGTGCACAGACTTGGCAGGCGTCAACGCTGGGGTTTATCATGAAGGCTCCACTAACGTATCTCCTGTTACAGGAGGAGGAGCCAGTAGGCGTTTAAGTATGTCCGAGAAATACAAGAGTATTGCCTGCATGTTAGCACGCGTGTGGTCGATGGGAATGCTGGATGGTGTGGATGGGGGAGGCGCAGTCCTGGGTGTCGATGGCAACACACAAGCCGTAGCAAACCTGGAGATGCTTGTAGCCTGCCCTGACCTGGGAGGGCTGACAGTCTGGGCGGCTGGCAACATCACTACCGGAGCGGTCAATGGCATCAACGTGGTCACACTGGAGTGGGGGGGCCACCGTGAGTGAACCAGGGAGGCCTTATCCTCTGTGCGCTCTCTCTCTCTCCCGGTGCTTATGTTTGTGCTGCCACGAAGTCTTCTCCCAGGACTTGGATAAATGAGAGCCGAAGAAGTAGGCCGACGGCACAAGGGAGCTTTTCCCCTGGAGCTTTTTCTCCAATTCTGGCTACCTGCTGCTTCAGAAGGTGTGTCTGTAAAGCATTCTATTGAAGTTTCTGAAGATCTGGCAGGCCTTCACGTTATGGGCTGAGCGAGCCGGCACACGCAGACATCGTGCAAGTTGCCAGAGTATATTATCTCACTGCACTCATAGTACCGGAACAGTTTCAACGCTTCTGTGCAGGGTCCGATGAGAATGGTCGATCGTGGCAAAAGAACTGAGGAGGAAAGGGGCCGCTCATGTTAATATGGGAAGAACTGACCATAGGATGTCTTGGGCAGCCCCTAGTGGACTGCTTGCAAAAAGTCTCTGCGTGGTCCTAGTGCCCTGCGTCTTTAATTTCCATAGCTGTGGCCTAAGAAAAGAGAGATCCTTGAAGATCATCACCAGTTTACTGTTTTTATAGAAAAGCACAAACCTTCAGAACTGGCACACCATTCCGGCAACTACCGAAAGCTCCAGTCAATCTTCAGCAACTTTGTTATACGGCCTGCCCACCGACATGACCATACCCTCGTTCACTCACCCAACCAAGCAGGGAAAGACACTGGCAGCTTTCCAACCCCCACTTCGTTTCTCACAAAATAACATGAAAAACAGCACCAGCACCTATTAAAACAGCCACTGCTATAACATGAGCATCTCTCTCTCTCTCTCTCTCCCTAAAGAGTGTTGCCATGGTTCAACATTTTCTAAAGATGCTGCTTCTCCACCAATCAGGGCAGACATCGCCATGTCAACACCGCCATCATGATGTAGCAGCCAGAGAAACAGCACTCCTCACAGGTAGAGAAGCATTGTTTGACAAAAAAAACCCCAAAAAACACAGAACTTATAAATTTCAAAAATAACAACAAAACAAGATAAAAAAAACACAAAAACAAGTAAACTGCATATTGCATAAATGAAATACACAGTGGGGGCCTTATTGAATAAATGATTTATTTTCACTTGAGCTGTCTGACTTTAGGCGCATCACTTGTGGCTTACACCACTCCTGAGGTTACCCAAGGTCAAACAGCTTTTGCGAAACTATGTAAATCATTTATTCAACAGATCCCCGCCGCATATCCCTTATTTCTCATTAAGAGTGGTGAATGTGTGGAACAGACTCCCAGCTCTGTAGATTCTGTGTCTACCTATATACTCAACTTGAAAGGTATTTAGAAGAAAATGGGGTAACAGGGTATTCCCACGGACCTGGTGAGGGCAAGAACTCGATGGTCTAGTGCACAAGTTCTTAATCTCACCAACTGACCATCAATTCAATTACCTGTAGCTGCTTCAGTGCTTTCTGAGCATGTTCTGGTCGTTTATACTCCACAAAGCCATAACCCATGGACAGCAAAGCACCTGCAAGAAGACAAGATTCACGGTGAGTTCAGACATTTAATTTTCCTTGCAGTCAAGTACTACCAGTGACTGCAGGTACAACAACACACTCAGTCCTCTTTGATCTTGACCCATACAAGAAGGTTGGCAGGCAGAACAACGTCACAGTTGTAGCTGCTGTTGGATACCTGATCCAGTTCAAGTGCTACAGGCAAGCATTGTTTAGAGATAATTTAATGAGGAGGAGGACCTGATGGGCCAATGACCATACTTGGGTTCATGCATACTGTATTTCATTTGGTTTCTTATTTCTCATGCCAACCCCTCCCCGTCCCCTTTACTGTTATGGGCATCGACAGAAACCAACATCTTTGTCCATTAGATAGAAGAACAGAGCAAGTGTACTGTACACTAGTTCTACTACTACTATTAAGTTCACTATCTACATTTAGGTAGTCTTCTAAGTATGCTGTCACCAAAACATTCTTCAAGCTTGACTACCCCACAATCCAATTATGTGGTCTTCAGGATTTGCCTCTGCTGCTCCAATCTGAAAGCTCTTAACAAATGAGGTTGGGTGGGTCCTGTGGAATGGATTACTAGTATCAGAACTGTGGTTACAAGTAAGTAACCTACTCTTCTAACTAACTAGATTCAGTTCACTATCCACACTGAGACATGCACCACAAATGTTTTAGGCGAATAGAGACTGGAGGACTGAGGACATCAGTGCTGCAATGGGACATGAATGTGTGTACATTAGATCAGGCAGCAGCTCTACAAAGCTCTGTAATGGGGAGGTACCTGGCAGTAGCAACAGAGGCAGCAGTATGTCTAG
Source organism: Neoceratodus forsteri (assembly GCA_016271365.2). Lineage (NCBI taxonomy): Eukaryota > Metazoa > Chordata > Ceratodontiformes > Ceratodontidae > Neoceratodus > Neoceratodus forsteri. The sequence continues at coordinate 14,891,566 of JADMNL010000027.1, forward strand.
AAGAGTGAGCCCTTAACCCTGATCAGGTGGCTCCTTCCCCCGCCAACTGGTAACAGAGAGCAATACCAATCAATCAATCAATCAATCAATCAAATCTTTATTTAGTCAGGCGAACATCATTGAGCGAAGCTCATTTACAAGATGGACCTGAGTGGTCATATAAATAAAAGTACAAGTATTTTTACATAGACAAGAATAACATAAGCAGTCGTACAATAACATAGAAAGATAATATACAACAATTTACATATATACAAGGCCCAGTAATACCATTTAACCTGTAAGAAAAAGGAGACAATGGGTATAGCAGGCAAAATATACAATTTGTAGTGCCTAGTTGGTTTTTATGAGAGTATAACAGGTGATTGGAAAATAGAAGTAGAATTAACATAATGGAATATGGAAAAGGGGTGGAGGGTAGGATTAGGCCTTATAAAAGCAATTGCAGTGTTCTGGAAATAGGATGGAGAATAATCTTTTGAAGGATGTTAAAGGTAAGAGGCTATTTAGCTTCATGGATTTTTGGATTGAGTTCCAAGTAACTGCTAAAGTGTAGCTGATAGCGCCCTCCCAAACCGGTGCAGGCATTGGGACTTTTAGAATGATAAGTTTACTGATCCTTAAGGTATATGGCCTAGAAGTAATTTGGGTAAAACAGTCTGTGAATATAGTGGTAGTTTGCCTGATAAAGCTTTGAATATCCAGATTGTAGCATTCCTATTTCTTCTGTGCTGTAGGGATGTCCAGTTGACTGCCATATAAAGAGAGCAATGATGGGTGCTGGAGGAAGGTCAGTAATAAATCTGATGGACCTATGATACAGGTGTCCAGCTTATTTAAGAGGTGGAGGAACAATGGCCATAGAGAAAGTCAGCATAATCAATGAGGGATAGGAATGATGCCTGGATTAACCTTTTTTGGAGTCTCTGTTAAAGTATGTTTTATTCTAAAAATAGATCAATCCTTTGTCTCAGCTTTTTAGTAGCTCTTCAATATGGACAGTATAGTCAAGCCTGTTATCAATCCAGACTCCAAGGTATTTGAAGTTATCAACAAATTCCAGCTTCCAAGTAGGGTGGATAATTGTAGGTGGTGGGTGATGGGTAGTGGCAGAGCAATCTTTGTGGCAAGGAACATAGCTTGTTTTTTTGGCATTTAGAAGTAGTTTTTATCCAGTAGATTATGTTGCAGGATGGAGAATTCGGATTGTAACAGTTCACAGGCTTTTGATGGTGAGGGATTGCTGACATATAATACAGTATCATCAGCAAACAGATGAATGTTAGATTGAGTGAGATTGGCATCTATATTATTAATATAAATGGCAAAGAGGATAGGGTCAAGAATAGAGCCTTGCGGTACACCTCTTAGCAGTGGTTTTACAGGATTTAATCCACCTACTGATGGTCTGTTTGGCTGCTGGTCTACCTAGGGCACCTTTAGCATAGGTGCAACCCTTACCCCGGTCAATAGTGGCATCTTGCAACCAGGACCTTCCTAACTTGTACACAGACAAGGCAATAAAACGCAAGTTGGCATAAACAAAGGTGCCACCCCTGGCTTTAGGGTAAATACCTGGCTTGGCATCTCAGAGGTCAGGGGTAAGAGCGCAAAATAACATTTATTTTTTTTAATTTGTAATTTGTACTCCCCCTACGTCCTGCCCACCCCGACCCTTCGGGGCTGCCAAGGAGTCATCCTCCTGCCTCACGCTCTACCCACACCTACCTCCAGGCCCCATGGAGCTTCGGTTTACCCCCCCGAGCAGGGATGAGGTGGGGCCCTTACACCCCATGCAACCTATCATTTCGTCAGTCCGGAGGTGGCTGGGTGAGCTGGGGCATATTGGAGGCACGCTCCAGGCAGCCCATCTTCCTGGCACCGGCAGGCGTTTTTCATCATTTTCTCCCCTGTACACAGTGTAGTCCATATGTCATGGCGCAACGCACTGACGTCCACTGCGTACTCCGGCCACCCCTTCCCTGTGGGCTGTAATACCCGAGCCTCCGCTCAGGGTCAGACAAGTTCGTGATTGCCCCCTTCCGGAGAAGGCGAGCTGTTGGGATGCTCAAGCCATTCTCCTCCGGCCAGCCCTCCAGCGACTCAAGTTCACTCCCGAACCCGGGTTGCCGGCGTCACAAGCAGAAATCCAACCGATGGGCCGGCCAGTACAAAATAACATTTACAGTTACACCAAGTTCTGGGAGAGAGGTGCCAGGGCTATGCTGTGTCTCCCATTTGAGAAGCCCCATAAACATTTTACACAGACTCACAGATGGACTGTCCAGTACCAGAAAATTGGGATTGTTATCGTATGGCTTTATTTCTACAGCTGGTAGGCAGAAACGGGCTGGTCCCCCAAGTTTGGAAACTGTCAATACAGAACACAGATGCAGTCAAGAAACTTTGCTGTCTCCATAACAGACAGTATTTGCATTTCACACAAAAACGTCTCTACAGAACAAACTGTTCATCTCTCTTACTTGGGATCTCTGGACTTCTTTACACAGTGTCTATTATGCGGGGGCTGCCACACACATTAACTCTAGAAACATCCTCCTGATGAGATGGGCTAATTTATTTTTTATTTATTTTTTTTGAGTTTTGGTGACCGGGCAAGTCCACTGAGACAATATAGTCCCTTTTTCAGCGGCGACCCAGGTATGGCATACATACAGTAAGAGTGCAAAATTAACAGAATGGTAATACATTGGACATACAGTAATGGTGCAAATTAACAGAGTGGTAAAACATTCGACATATTGAATCACAATAAGGCAAAGCCATGATAAACTACTTAAGCAGGGTTCATCAGGGTAAGAGATGAGTAAAAACAGGGTTAGGTTAACACCTGCAGGGTAACCTGTGCCTTCCAGGTAACCAGTTAGCCCTAACCAGAGCTCCAGGTGAGGGTCTGCGCACCCTGGCCCCAGCCAGCCTCTGCCATTCATTCAAGGACACATACTGGATCCTTCAATCCCACCTGGATTGCTAAAGGCCTCTACACAAAAAATATACATGCAGCACATCATTGTGGTGACACTGGGGTCCTGAGTGGTGTAATCTAGCCTTGTCTTGGGCACATACACCACCAGATGACTCCCAAAATTCTCCCAATGTTACTGTACTCACAGTTTGTTTGTTCTTCTGTTGCAGACATCAGGCTTGAACGAAAGAAAAACCCTTTCTTCCCTTGAATCTATAGCTTTTGGTCACCAAACGTATCAGTTCCTGCTCTGGGCAGTTGGACAATCTTCTAGTCCCTCAGGGGGTTGCCCCTTGGACCTACTGATTTCTCTGTCCCATTTAATTTTCACAGAAATGACCCAGTGACACATGAGATAACATAAGGGTCATCCTGTCTGTTCAGATAAAACATAGTTGTTGTGTAGTCCATGCTGACCTTGACAATGTTGCCCTTGACCAGCACAAACTCCAACAGCACTAAGCATACTGCATAGAGTTCGTGCAGACTGATGTGCATTCTGGACTGGCTCGGTGATCAAATGCCATGAACCGTGTTTCCAGCTCCAGCAGTTCTGCAGGCGTCCAGTTCCAGCAGATCCATGGTGTACTCACTGACTTCCTTCCAGACAGCCTTTGCAGCATCATGGACTACCATAACCCACAATTGACTGTTGTCAGCATGACCAAGGGCTCTGACATGACAAAGGAAAGTCCCTCCGTCCGCGGCCCATGCCATGTCCTGCACCGAACAGTGTGGGAGAAGCCTGTCATTGAGCCAGGGATACACCTGGACACTCCTGTATTTGAAGAAAGCTGCCACTACCCAAAGACACTTGGTGAACCCTCTGGGAGCCAAAGACAGACAGAATGGTATGGCTCCAAACTGGTACGAGTTCTGTCCACTCTAAATCTGAGAAGCCCTCTATATGATGGACAGAAAGTGATGCAAAAGTACGCATCCTGGAGGGCCAGAGATCAAAATCCAAGCCACTGGCTCCAGAAATGGAATGATCTGATTCATGGTTAACAGGCGTAACTTCTGTCTGCAGATGAACTTGTTCAGGATCCCCCGATCCAGTATAGGGTGCTATCCCCAAGTACTGTGACATGAAGTCCTGCTGCACTTGAATTTTTTGGGAAGCCTCTAGCACATATTGCACTAGAAGCTGTTGCACTTTGTTCTGTAGTGCAGAGAGATGCCCCAGTGAGAGCATGCCTTCTAAGGTGCACTGAACTGACATTAGTGCAGAGTCTTAAATTCCAGAGACAACCCCGAACCTATAATTTCCAAGACCAATCTGTCTGAGGTAACAGCAGACCACAGTGGGAAGAAGTGGAAGGGTTAGCATTCCACCAGAAGCTGCAGCGTGGACTGGGATGGGGAGGGGACAGGGATACTCATTCCACCACTTTTTGCCTTTCAAGGGGGATCGGGAGGCATCGCCACCAATGGCACAGCCTCTGCCACCCTTATGATGGCCCTGTTGGAGTTTTGGGGGTTGAAGGACTTTGTTGGGCAGTATTCTTGATACTGCTGCCTCGGTTGCCCATGTGGTTGCTGTTGACCTTGCAGCCCATAAAGGCAATCACCAAAAGAGCCACCACTCTGTGGGTGCTGGTTTGCTGTCTGGTTAGTAGTGGCAGTGACTGCAGGGTGACATAGTCTCTCACTCTTAGTCAAGTACCCCTGGTCAAAGCAGATATGTCCCTGTAGGAAGATGTGCCAACCTTTGCTGTTTTTCTTGTGCAAAGTGTGAAAGATGCAGCCCCACCTGGCTCTATATGGGGACCACCAGTACCACAGCCCTGACTGAATTATCTTCTGAATTTAGGGCCACCAGCAGTTCATACTTGACCAAGAGAACCCCATGTCCCAAGTGTACATGAGGTCCTGAGGAATACCCTCTTCCTGGAGAGGACACAGGTCAAAAAGTTGTTCAAACAATTCATGGCTACACCAAGCCACCAGGGCTGCACAACTGGTCTAAGGTATACGCAGAGACACTAGTGTACAGTCTGCAACCAAAATGGTCATGGTTCTTGGACTCCGTGTCCAGGGGTTTATAAGACTCCTTACATTTTGGTTTTGCAGAACACAATGTCCGCCACTGGACTTTCCAAAGAAGGGTGCTTCATAAACCTAGAGCACCCCCCTCCAATGGGGATCACATATTTGCAGTCCATCACATGAAGTAGGACTGCACAAGATGCTGGGGGCTGCCAGATGTCAGGAGTGAGACCCAGCATGGCAGGGGCAATGGTAAAGATCACGCCAACTGAGGGTAGATTCTCCTCTTCTAGACCTCCTCCAGGGGTGTGTGCAGTGACATAGGCATTCTGTCTAATAATGAGGCAAAGGAGGAATGGTCCTCAGGGCAGGCCTATCTTTCAACAGACTGTCATCTCGCAGTTGGGGTCTTGAACCAAAATGATGACTCGTCTGAGTCCGGGTAGAGCAGCACTGGATGGTGAAAAGGTCAAGTGACCTCTCGTTCAGTCAGGGTGACCAACACCTACAGAGCATGAGGCATGCCTCTCTCACATCTGGAATCTTTGGTCAGTGCCCCCACCATGTATTGTGGAGGTGGGAGTAGGACCTGAATAGGTCAGTAAGGTACCATCATCAATGGCAGAGGTGGGGCAATCAGGAACATGACTGAAGTCAATGAAGGAGGGGTAGCCATGGCTGGGACCAGCCGACAGACATAATCGGTTGCCCTTAGCCCTTGACGTATGCTCCATAAGCCCACTGTTACCTGCAGCAGTCTCCCTCCTGCGACAAGATTGATATTTATGATGGGCGGCCAATGACAAGGATGAGGAATTGGTTGATGATCGCTGTCAATGATGCTGAAAAATCAAGATGGTGACCTTGATCTCAAACCCCAACAATGTGGTTGACTATATGCTGGCTCGGCATACCGACTAGCTCCAAAGGCAGTTCAACCTCCCACCTCAGGGGGTGAAAAAAGGAACCGAGAATTTGAAGACATGTTCTCTCCGGTGGAAGAAAAGATCTGAGAGTAGCTGGGATGGAGCAGGAGGACCATGTGATCGTGTGGTAGGAGAAGTCGAGTTTGAAGACTGTGCATGCTCAGTTGAAGACTGCCGAAGTGTAAATAATAAACTGAATCTAAGTTAGAACACAGGCTTTATCTTTCTTTGGGAAAGAAGACTTTGGAGACATAATGTGGTATTAAGATCCCTAAAAGGCAGAACACCATTACAAAAAACACAGCTCCTCAGAATATCAGAGTAAGAGAGAACAAGGGAAAAGACAATAAAAAACACTACTTCTCAGAATGAGTAGTGAACATATGAATCAAGACTTCCAGATCAAGAGGAATCAGGCAATACCGAAAGTACCTCCGAAACAGGACTTCACAGGTATTTTAAAGAAAAAAGGGTAATAGGGTATTCTCATTCCAATGGTGAGAGAAAGAACTTGGCAGACCAAAGGCCATCTCTTTTTCCCTTTACTCAAGTCGTATGCAGATTTCAGCTCTACTCAGTGCCACGGATCCACAGAATGAATTACTAAGTCTTCCTAATCAACACTAATTTAGCATCTTCGACCAGCAATGTATTTTAACGTATATGAAGGCAAGGCTAGATGGAAAATTATCAAAGATCCATTATGTTGACTTCCTACCATCTATACAACTACAGTATTCAGTGGCAAAAGAAGGCTGTTGAATCAGTAGCTCTTCCAGATCAACACTGCCTAATTCAACAGCTTCTCCTCTTGCCACTGGATGCTGTGGTTGCCTGGAGGACAGGAGACCAACATGATGGAACTGTGGTCATGTTTCATCCAGCCTTTGACGTAAGTCAAAATACATTACTTGTAGCATCATAAATCTCTAGCCATACGGACTATGGTGTCAGACGCAGAGAATTACTGCATCAGGAGCAGGCATCTGTCGGGAACAAAAGAATTATCAGGGATGACAAACTTGTTTTCATGCATATATAGGAAAACAGAAGTTGTCGGCAGATAAAGACCACTTTGACCCATCCAGTCTGCCCATTTTCCCTGCCTACTGTTCCACTGCAGCACTTGTATAATCTACAGTCGTACCCCACCACTTGTGTTCCTTCCAAGGTCCCCTTGTATCTGTCCCATGCGTGCTTTAATCCTGCGACTTTCTTGCCATCCACCACCTCCACCAGGAGGCTGTTCCAGGCTTCCACCACCCTCTCTGTGAAGAAATATTTCCTCACATCACTTGACCCTCCCCCTAGCTTCATAGCATAACCCCTTGTCCTCGAATCTGTCTTTCTGCCAAAAATGCTACCTTCCAGTACCTTATTAATACCTGTTGTGTATTTGAATGTTTCTATCATATCCCCCCTTTCCCTTCTTTCCTCCAGCAAGTACGTATTCAGTTCTCTCAGTCTCTCCTCATAGGGCTTTTGATGCAGTCCCTGCACCATTTTGGTTGCCCACCTCTGTACCACCACCCCTATCCTTGTCCTTCTGGAGGTGAGACCTCCAGCACTGGACACAGAACTCTACGTGTGGTCTTACCAGTAACCTGTACAGTGGCAACTCCACCTCCTTCTTTCTACTACTGATACACCTCCATATGCACACCAGCATTCTACTAGCCTTTCCCACTCTCTTTTCACTCTGCCAGGCTACCTGGCTACCTTGAGGTTATCAAAAATGATTATCCCCAGGTCCCTTTTCTGTTTGGTGGTTGCCAGCATCTACCCTGCCAATTTATACATAGCCCCCTAGTTTCTGTGACCAAAGTGCATCAAGTTGCATTTTTTAGCACTGAAACCCAGCTGCTAAACACTATTTCATTCATTTATTTACTTTTGGTAACCGGGCATGTACACTAGACAGGATTGCCTATTTTCAGGCACCACCCAGGAGAATACAGTTTAAACAAGTTACAAACAATAGTACAGGGAGGAGCTGATACAATGCAGTACATAAAGAGATCAACAACCTTACAAGACAAAAGAATTACTTAGCATGAAAGTGATGGCATACATAGCATAAGCATTACGGTACAAAAAGAGATAAAAACAGCTTGCAGAGATCAGTAACATAAGTACATAACAGCAGTGCTGGTGGCACAGGACAAGGGTATGGGACAGGGAAGGGGACAGTAGTGGAACGGCAAGTAAAGTGGTATATTCTATGAATCAGAGTGAGTAAAGACGTGTAATACATGAACTAAAGACATTTACATGTGTCTAGGGAGGTGAGGTAATTAAACAGTGCATGCTTAAAGGCAGGGTGAGAACTAGAGCTTCTAAGAGAAAACAGAAGGGAGTTCCAGAATTTGGGAGCATAGAAGAAGGCAAGTTCACCCATTTTGGTGACTTGACCATTCTTCTAACTTCCATAAATCATTCCTCATTTTTTTCAACACCCCCCTGCAGATTTTTGTGTCATCTGTGAACAGTCAGACTTTCCCTTCTACAATGTCACTGATAAAAACAATGAAGAGGACCGGGCTTAGTAATGATCCCTGAGGCAGCCCACTTGTCACCCCGCCTTCTCCTGAGTGGATTACATTTACCTCCACTCTCTGACTCCTGCCAGTCAACCAACTTCTTACCCGGTTTACTAATTTCTGTCCCACTCCTGGACAGGCCAGCATGTTCACAAATCTTCTATATGGAATGGTGTCAAAGGTCTTCCTGAAATCCATACATGCCACATCTACAACTCCACCCTGATCCACCCCCCTGGTCACCCAGTCGAAGAACTCGATCATGTTTGTCTGGTAGGACCTCCCCGCTGTGAAACCATGTTGCCTTTGATCCTGCAACCCACTTGTTTCAAGGTATTCCACTATCCTTTCCTTCAATAGTAATTCCATAACCTTGCCCACTACTGATGTCAGGCTGACAGGTCTGTAATTTCCCACCTCCTCCCTATTCCCACTTTTAAGACGTGGGACCACATCTGCCCTTCTCCAGTCCCTTGGAACCACTCCTGTATCCACTGATAAGTTGAACAAAACTGCCAAGCTTCCTGCCAGCATCTCCCTGAGTTCCGTCAGCATCCTCGGGTGAACTCCATCTGGTCCCATCGCCTTGTCAACTTTTGATTTTGCTAGTACTCTGAATACTTCCTCCTCTGTGAAAGGACTAGTGTCCACCTCCCTACCAATTCTGCCCCTGTTCATCATCTTTGGCCCATCACCTACCCCTTCTATTGTAAATACCGAACAAAAGTATCTGTTCAATATGTCTGCCTTCCTGTGGTTCCCTTCCTTACAGAGCCCCCACCCTTCACCCTTTATCCTTATCCCCCCGCTGATCTTTCTCTTCTCACTAATATATCTAAAGAAGGTTTAATTCCCTTTTTTTTTTATTGACTGGGCAATATTGTCCTCTGTTTGTGCCTTTGCTCTCCTCATTGCCTTCCCCACCTCCCTTTGTGTCTTCTGGTAAATTAAACAATCCTCCTCTTTCTGTGTCTTTTTGTATTCCCCCCCCAACCCCAAGTCTTTTTCTCTCTGGTCGCCGGCTCACAGGAACTTCCTCTGGTGAGACCTCACTCGACCCAGGACCTACTGCTTGGCCTGAGACACACCCCCCAGGCCAGGATATCGGGGACAGGATCCCTCTACTCCAACTCCTCTGAGCTCCCAGCCAACCCCCTGGCTTCCAAACCGCTGAAGCGGGGCCACCCCGCAACTTCTATCTGGGTGCCCTTTCTCTGAATCTAGACAGCTGAGGCCTGGGAGTGCAGAAAGGGTCCGGGAGAGCTGGCCAGGTTGGGTCCTGCGTTGGACATGTGGCCTGGTTCCTCAAGGTCCGCCGTCGTCCTCCTGTGCACTGGGGGTTTTCCTTGTTCAACCCCTCCCCCCCCAGGTTTGGACATGCCACGACATCCAGCGTGTGATGGGCACACTCCTGCACCCGCATGCAGGACGTCTGCCAATACCTTCCCACTCTACGAGACCCCTGGTTGTTGTACTCCGAGTCTCCACTAGGAGTCACTAACACCATGGGTCTAAATTCCCCCTCCCTCCCAGGAGAGGAGCGCTGTCCTCCAGTTGCTCAATTCTCTCCTCCCTGTCCAACCCCTGGAGCCCCGAGCTTTCCCCCGAACTCGGGTCACCGGTGTGGCGGAGGTAAAGCAGATGCCTCAACCCTCAGCACCACCGAGCCGGCCATCTTTTTGTATTTTTTTAAATGCTAGTTCTTTCGCTGTTACTTTTTCCACTAGCTCTCTAGAGAACCACAGTGGTCTCTTTTCCTCTTGCACTTGCAGACCTGCCTGACACAGAGATGCATAGCTCTTTCAATGCCCTCTTTTATTTTTGCTGACTGGTCCTCGACTCCACCTAGCAGCCCTGTCCCTGCCAGGGCATCCCTGAGGCCTTCTCCTATCTTTAGCAATATTTTTAGCAATAAAGAATAAGGTGAAGTAAACAAAGTATTTGAAATGAGGGCTGAACACCTTTTAATGGGTTAACATTCCTGGATCAGAGACAGAAGGCAGAGTTATGTATTGGGGGTAAAGGAAGGGATTGAGAGAAAAGTAGAAAGTGAGTGAGAATAGTGAATAGAGATGGAAAGAGAGGGTGTGTGTTCACAGTCAAGTTTCAAACATTCTGTTCGGTCTTACTAAAAAGGAATGCAGGAATTCTAAACTTATGAATTTAACAATTCACAGATTCAATAACTTCATACCAGTCTTGTCTTTCTTCCTGGAGATTGTACAACTTTTTACTGCTCCAGTTTTCGAAAATGTCTAGAGTATGGAGGAGAAATGAAATGCAAGGTTAATAAAATAATGCATTTACCACATACAGCCTATTCTTCCTTTACAGCTAAAAGTAATACCGTAATATAGCATTGAGGTCATGGAAAAAACTTAAGTTTCTGTCTTGTCCACCCCTCCTGTCACATGGCAGTGACCATACCAAATCTGAGTATGGACACACAACCAAGCTTAGCAGATGGAATGCTACCCCAACTCACAGTATGTAACTCTCCATGCCACTGTCCTACGGAATCTGTCTAGTTCCGCTTTGAAAGGCTGAACAATACTAGCTTTCACAACTTCACATGTTAACAACCCTCTGTGAGAAGTAATGGTTCCCTTTATCCTGCCCCCACCCCCTTCCCCAGTTCGAGGCCATTCCCTATAGTTCTGCTTGCACTCACCTGCTCAACCATCTATGTATACTCCATTCTGTATATCCCTTTAGTATTCTCAGGGCCCTAGATCTTCCATGAATTCATCTTTACCGCTGATTCATACATATGGGTCTAGGGCCAGAGGCACAAGGACCCCACAGATACTTTTTTTTTTTTTTTTAACTACGGAGGGAGCAGTCACTGGTAACTGCCACTGCTCACGTGCAGCACGTACCCATGTGGTGCCACGCTCCAGCCAATAACTGCTGACTCCCTCAAGCACCTCAGTTCTGTTCTGTTCTCCCCAGTCAGGTGCACACCGAGGGAGTAACAACACCTCAGTTTGACCATCATCAAAAGCTCTTAATTTTGTTACTTTGTATGTGATATCAGGGTCAGAGAAAGAAAGAAAAAAAGGAAAAGGGTCCGAAAACCCACCTATCATGCATCAGGGTTCCTGTGGCAAGTCGACTGTTACGAAGGACCGACATCAGGTTTGCAGAACCTGTCTTGGCCTAGAACAGGATATGGATTCCTGCAATGCCTGCTTTTCAATGAACTGCCACACCCTTGAACTACAAGTGCTAAAGTTGGGTAATTTGATTCCCAACTTCGGAGGCAGGCAGCAAACCTATGTTGCCATGCACAGGTCTTTGGGACCGTCCCATGGCCCTGTCCCAGTTCCTCTGGTAGTGTGGCAAAGCAAGGTTCTCCTCGACCTCACCTTGACAAGGCATCGGAGGCCCTGGAGGGGTGGGTCTGTAGACAGCCAGTTCCCTCTGGACAGTGGACTGAGCACCCCCTATTCTGTCTCCCTGGGCAACAGATGTCCCTGGTGCTAAGACCTAAGCTATACACTCGGAGGACCTGGTGCCACCCCAGCTCCTGACACCAATTTGCAGTGTCTGTGAGTGTGGTGGTGCCAGCTGTGACGTTATGTTTCCTCTTGGTACTGTTCACAGTACTGGGAGAGGGAGCAACACTGGGGCCAGATATGTCCAGTTGCGGAGGTGTAGATCTCTGACTCGAGCAACCCCTGTAGCTACAAGGAGGAGGACAACACAGAACCAAGCAATGGACACAGCACTGTTACAGGTGTTGGTTCGGGCATGGTGCTGGCGATAGTGCCACCTCCAGGTTCATTGTGTGACACCGGACCGGTCTCCAACGCTGCCTGCAATGTAGGTGGTGGGGATGGACTTAAGGCATGTGCCAGCACTGGCACAAAGATGGGGCTGGCCACGGGGCTGGGAGAGTCCTGTGACTAGGTCGTTCTCTGATCCGAAGTTCAGTGCTGGAGATGGCACCAGCTTAGAATCTGGGGTCAGCCAGGTTACGTAGATACAAAGAACGCGCTGGCAGAAAAAGATCACGGGTCTATCGAGTCTGCCCAAGTTTTGCAGAACCTAGTTTCAATCCGGGATCCTACCTTCTCCCTTCAGCTCATCCTTCCCTACCCCTGTACTTTGAGCATAGCTTGTTTTTTGTGACCTTACTCTGTCTCTGGTTACAGGTTGTGGAATTCTCCCCTGGTCCTAAGGCTGAACTTATCTCTGGTGAGGCCTGGAGCTGCCCTGAGGGACTGAATGGCTCCACTCTTCTGCCTGGGGAATTCTCCACCCCCCCCTCCACAAGCACTGACGAGGTTGTTCCTCTTCTGTAGGTCAACCGTGTTCGGGCAGGTTCGCCATAGCCTCCCATAGGGTGAGGTCCACTAAGTGTTCCTGCAGCCCAGGCATAGACCGCAAACCTCAGGCACCTCTCTCCTTCCTGAGTCTATGATGCCTCTTCCTGAACTTTCAAGGATCATGGGTTCTCTTGGGCCCTGCACCTGGAGTCAGCATGGCTGGTATGCTGTACCAATACCATACCAGTGCTGATTTTATTTTTTTATTTTAGTCTTTGGTAACCGGGTAAGGCCCACTAGGCACAAGTGCCTGTTTTCAGGGGTGACCTGGGAGCACTGAGCGGTTAAGTGACTTGCTCAAAGTCACACAGTATGCAAGTGGAGGTTGTGAGAATCAAACCAAGGTCTGGTCTGCTGGATGTACCAAGCTCGTCCACAGCTTGCTACTCTAACCACTAGGCTATACTGCCAGCCAATTTATTTGATTATGTCCAGTTCCTGCATGAACCCCAGCTGCTACCCACTTCCAGGTCCAGCACCTCCTCTCCGTTTACATCCTCCTTAGAGGGCGCAGAATCCTCCCAACACCTGTTCTCAGCCTCTGAGTACACTCTGTACCAGAGATTCCTGATGGACATGCTGGAGGTACTGGACATTGGCACCATAACCACGCACAATGCCCCGTCCACACAGCTGGGACTCCTAGGATCTTTCAGCGATGACAACTGCATCATTCCTTCCTCACCAAAGCCTTCAAGGAATGCTCCAGGACAGTTTGGAGATGTCCCTTCACTCCCCCTCCAGCCCCCTGGGACTATCTACTAGAGGTACTGTGCACCTAAGGGCTCTGTAGGCACAGGACCTCATCTCATTTTGGGGTTTCAGGTCTTGCAGACCCTGGGCAGACCTCATGACTGGCCTCCTGATATTGACTCTGTGCAGACAGATACTTTAAGTAGGAAGATTTTCACCTCAGCTCGTACTGTCAAGTGCACTGCGGCACATCAGGCACACCTGGCAGCTTACAAGCATCTGTGGGTGCTGCTAGGTCAACTCCTACCTGCCCGTCCCCCGTGGAGTTAGTCAGGCAAGTCATCAGTCTTTCTGCTAAGAGCCTGGAGTTGGTGAGACATTAGACAAGGACATCATACAATGCCAATGAGGTGGCCTCCAGGCAGGGGAGAACCGGAGTCTGCATTCAGCGGGCAGCATGGCTTTGCCTTTCTCGACTGGCACCTCTAGCCTGGTGAAAGGTGCTAAACTCCCAGTTCCAGAGACTCACTTTTTCTCCATAGAATCAGAAGGGAAAAAACTGTTGAGTACCTAGACGCCAGTGGGGCACAGGACCCAAGGCAGCATGGATTCACAGCAGGAAGGTCATGTTAGACGAATCTAATTGATTTTTTTGACTGGTGACCAAAGTAGTAGACCAGGGAGGGGCTGTGGACATGGCCTACCTAGACTTTAGCAAGGCTTCTGACACAGTCCTGCACAAAAGATTAATAAACAAATTAGACAGCCTGGGAGTGGGTCCCAGAGTGGTAGCCTGGGTAAAACACTGGCTGGACAACAGGACACAGAGGGTAATAGTAAATGGAATCCACAGTGAAGAAAGGGGGGTTACTAGCGGGGTACTGCAGGGTTCAGTACTGGGGCCGGTCTTTTTTAATGTTTTTATAAGTGACATTGCAGACGGACTGGAAGGAAAAGTATGTCTCTTTGCAGATGACACAAAGATCTGCAACAGGGTTGACACGCAAGGTGGGGTGGAAAGGATGAAAAGGGACTTGGCAAGGAGGAATGGTCAAATGTATGGCAGCTTAGACTCAAGACAAAGAAGTGTAAAGTAATGCACCCAGGAAACAAAAACCCAGGGGAAGAGTACACAATGGGGGGTGGGATACTAACAACAAGAAAAATGGAAAGGGACCTGGGGGTAGTCATATCAGATGACCTAAAGGTGAGCAAACAATGTGAGATGGCAGTAAAGAGGGCTATGGGGATACTGGGATGCATAGGGACAGGCATCACCAGTAGAAAACAGGAAGTTGTTATCCCTCTGTACAGACAGTTGGTAAGACCACATCTGGAGTACTGCGTACAGTTCTGGAGACCCCATCTCCACAAAGACATAGACAGGGTGGAGGCTGTCCAGAGGAGGGCAACCAAAATGGTGTACGGTCTGCACCAGAAGACATATGAAGAAAGTCTAAAGGAGCTTAAGATGTATAGCCTTGAGGAAAAGAGGGGGGGGGTACGGACATGATAGAAACTTTCAAATACCTCAAGGGAATCAACAAAGTCCAAGAGGGCAGCATCTTTCAGAAAAATAGATGTGCAAGAACAAGGGGGCGCAATTTGAAGATAGAGGAGGGACAGCTCAGAGGTAATGTTTGAGGTACACACTGCCCCCCTCCATCTCCGAAGCTCCAACTATATCGTGCTTCAAAACGTCCTTACGGAACCACCTTGTTAACACCCGAAGCTGTAATTGCCACTAGTCAAAGCCATACTCAGTACTAATGACAAAGCTTACTACTAAGCTGCTAAGGACAACATAACTCCGGTATTGTTTGCATCAATCCTACCTGTACCAGCTTGTTTGTATCTAATGTTTTAAGTTACTGTTATACTGTGTTATACTGTTATACTGTGTATTTTCGTTTGTCTTACTGTGACAAGGTACCTTTGTACATGAGCCTATGGCTCAGAGGTTTTCCGAACTGCTGTCTAAATAAATAAATAAATAAATAAAATAAAGTATTTCTTCACAGAGAAGGTTGTAGATGCATGGAACAGCCTTCCTGAGGAGGTCGAAGAGTCAGAAACAGTGGGGAAATTCAAGAATGCATGGGAGAGACATAAGGCAATTCTAGTGGGGGTAGGAGAAAGTAGGCTGTTGGTTAACTAGGATCTGCAGCTTATCCATCAGGAAGGGAAATGGGCAGACTAGGTGGGCCAAGCGGTCCTTATCTGCCATCAGATTCTATGTTTCAGGGGTGTTTTTATCTTCCACCTGATTCTGAACGTTCTCGGACCTCGCCAGGCCCATGAAAAGTCCCTGTCCTCAGGTGGTCTCCCTCACACAGAGTGACCATTATGCTCAGGGTGAGCCAAATCCTCGCTTACTGGAAAGCTTGATACTGGGACCCATATGCATGGATCAATGGTGAAGACTGATTCACAGAAGACATGAAAATTACATCCTCACCATAACTGCTGATCTTCCAGAATATCTTCACTATTGATTCAGACGCTCATAATCCCCAGTTCAGCTGAGAGCAAGGGTCTCTGTCAGGTCACCCTGTGGGTGCTGGCAGGACTTGCTGCTTCTGTCTCCACTGCCGTGGCCCACATATGGTCGCTGTATTTGTTAAAACAAAACAAAACAAAAAAATAAGGGTTGGGCATTCTGGTACCAACCTCACAAAAAAACAAAGGGAGTGGGGGCCTCTGGCTTCCCTACCAAAAAAAAGAAAGAAAGGAAAAAAAATAAAAAGGAGAGCCTTTTTATTTTTTTTCATGGAGTGGGTAGGTGGCTACCTTCCTACATTTTTCCCCATCTCCCTGCCCAGTGTATTTTCTCCATAGGGTGTATCCCTGTTAGTTACTGTATGCTACACATGCCCTGAGCACTATCCAGTCTAACTCTGCTAAGCAGAAGCTCTGTCTCTGGAAAGGTGCTCTGGACTTTGTTTTGGATTAATGTACTGTACTAGCTTCCCACAGGGTACATCCCTGTGGTTGCAAGGAGAAGCAGGGAATGTGCTTCCTCTCATGTCAGAATTTTTAGTTGGTATTCCTTGTCACTTCTCTCTGTGCTTTGGGCTTTGCCCACTACACCTGGAGCATGCCAGAGGAGACAGCCACTTCCTTCCTATCTTGGACTGCTAGTCCTGCAACTCCTGTGCTTTTCATCCCCCTTTTCTCTCCAATATTCACAGAGAAAACAGGGTTGTGAGTTTACTCAGGCTTTATCTGGGTGCATTGAGCGTTTATTTCTTGGAGTCCTGATGTCATTTTTCCAGTTTTGGCATGTTTTGTCATCTCATTTGCAAGGGGGTCTCAAATTGGACTTCCCTTTTTGGGTACTTCTGCCAGAGCCATTTGCTCAGGGCTGCTGCACTATCTTTTACCTACCACTATCCAGACTCTATCTGGCTAGTTGTAATAAGTCTCTGGCTCCATTTCAGATGCATTACCCTTGTGCCATCTAGTTGGCCCACTCCTTCGTCTCTACATTGGTAGTTGAGTTCTAACTGGTTGTTTATTTTATATCCTATATCCTTTCACTGTCCCTTTTGGACTAAAAAGTATCTAGTCCTCTCTTTATTTTCTCTCCACTTTGTTGCACTCCTGGCGAAGAGAACTGAGGTACATGGGGAGTCAACAAAGGTTGCAGGCTGGCGTGTGGCACCACACGGGTACATGCTGTAAGCAAGCAGAGTCAGTAGCTGACATTGGCTACCTCCCTAGTAGGAAAAAAGCTAATGCAGGTTCCTAGTGTCTCCAACCCTAGACACGTATGTGTAAATCAATAGTAGAGGTATTCTGGAAGATCAACAACTACGGCGAGTACGTAATTTTCACTGCTCTGCGGCACTCAGTTCTGATTTCTGCGGCAGGGGTCCTGCGCCTCTGTGACAGCATTTGTTTATTTATGTGGCATGATTTATTCATTTCTGTAGCAGAAAGCAATCACGCCATTGGCGAAAATTGGATGTGATGTCATCAAAGACATCACATACAGAGGGAGGGCTTCAGGATAAACGAGATGAGTATGGAAGCCAGACACAACCGAAAAACTGAACAGCAGTGAACTCTGTTGCAAGACATATACTATATATATCCTGTATATTTATATATATATATATATATATATGTATGTGTGTGTGTGTATATATATATAAATATATATATATACATATACATGTGTAGTGGCATGATGCAAATTCTATGAAATACTCTGCAGCTGTGGAATCACAGAAATCCGAGAGCCTTGCAACACCATGAACATGTCCCTTCTCAGCCACCTCTTCACTAGGCTAAAAAATGTCAGTGCATGCAATCTCTTCTGAGCTGATCAAAACTGTATGCAGTACTCCAAGTGCAGTCTAAGCAATGCTTTGTGAGAGGGGGCAGCATCCTTGACCTACTTATTCCCAAATTAGACCTCCATGTCAACAGGTGGAAACATGGATTCTTACTTTATTTTAATTTTCAGTGCACATGAAAAATAATCTCATCTTCTGCTTTATTAACAGCTATTATGCAGATACAGGGCCATATTATCTGATCTAAATATCAGCATTTTATGGTAAGCATACACAATATACATGACATGAAGTGATATAGAGGTGTGCAGGTATCCTTTGCTAAGATGAGCTAAAAAATCATGTAGGAGCGGACAGTGTCCCATTAAGTAAAAGCCACCAATCCTACCCCATTTCAGTTTTATAATTCTAGACTCGGTTTTATCCAAGTTGCAAACTATTTGCCATAAAGACATTTCCATGCATGAATGTTAGTGGAATTCCAGTGATACTTACTTCCCTGAGAGTTTCTTCTGTTGTGGAGAAGTTGAGGTTTTTAATGAACAAGGTACACCCTGGTACACTTTCTTCCGCTTCACTCTCTTCCTCGGACTGCTCCTTCTTATTCATGCTCTGATCTTCCTCTTTAGCTTTGGAAATAAAGTCAAAATGTGTTAACGTATGTATGTATTTAAAGTTTTTCACATTAGGACAGCATCATTCAGGTGTGCTGCACAGCTTGCAAGAATGTTCAGAGAGCATAAACAGCAACGGCAGCACATATTACAAAGTTACACAACAGGTTATATAAACAATATCAATTCCACAGACCATTCCAATAAACATACGGATGTTTTAACATGTAAACTCATCACATATGGCAAGCACAGGGATCATTTGAGGTAATTGTAAGGGCACAACCACCACTTAAAAACAGTTTCTTACAATTCTTGCATCTATGCCTGAATTAATTCTGCACGCCCGTTGGGCTGCCGCTAGTGTAAATAAAAGGGGGTTTTGCACTGGTATGCACATATTTTAATTTAAGTAAAACTAACAAAACGAGAAGGAATGGGACCTAGAAATGAAATTACACTAACTAAAAACTACATCAGGAACACAGAGCAGTAGTGTTGAGGGCTGCGACAGTGTTGCTTAGGGAGTACTAGTACTAGGAAGAGCAACAAGTAGTTACTCGGCTGGGATAACGTGTTTGGTAGTTAAATATTTATTACATTTCTATTATACCACAAACAACCAGCAGTAAAAGTGCACATATCCAAGTTACAAAATAAGCATGTCAAGGCGTAAGAGTACCACATGTACAGAGTTAGCGTTGCAAGTCCGCAAGGACATAGACAAGATGGAAGCAGTCCAGAGGAGGGCAACTAAAATAGTGCAGGGTCTGCACCGGAAGACATATGAAGAGAGAGACTTAAGGAGCTTAATATGTATAGCCTCGAGCAAAGGAGGGAGAGGGGGGACATGACAGAAACTTTCAAGTACCTCAAGGGAATCAACAAAGTCCAAGAGGATAGCATCTTTCAAAAAAGGGGAGCAAGAACAAGGAGCACAATATGAAGATTGGGGGGGCTCAGAGGTAACGTAAGGAAGTATTTTTTCACAGAGAGGGTTGTGGATGCATGGAACGGCCTGCTGGAGGAGGCTGTGGAGTCAAAAACAGTGGTGGAATTCAAGCATGCATGGGACAGCCATAAGGCAATTCTAGGGGGTGGGGGTAGGAAAAAGTAGGCTGCTGGTTAACTATGATCTGCAACTTATCCATTAGGTAGGAAGGGCAGACTGGGTGGGCCAAGCGGTCCTTATCTGCCGTCAAATTCTATGTTTCTAGTGTTTATAAAGCAGAATGGTTTGTGCATGATAAGTATCAGCTAACACTGGAAATATCAGTACCAAGAAACGAAGGTGCCTTGGGAAGAGTACTGTCTGTAATTATGGTCAACTGGTAGGAGAAATGTACTTGGAGCTGGAATAGGTATTTTATTCAGAAATCTAACACCGACTATATACAGTAAGTATCGATCCAATGTGCTAGGATTTAGTGAGTATGAGCTACAGAACCTGAGCCTGCAAGAGA
This sequence comes from Neoceratodus forsteri, assembly GCA_016271365.2. Lineage (NCBI taxonomy): Eukaryota > Metazoa > Chordata > Ceratodontiformes > Ceratodontidae > Neoceratodus > Neoceratodus forsteri. Next base: position 14,911,409 of record JADMNL010000027.1, read on the forward strand.
ATATTTTTTATCTTGCTCTGCACCTAGGTGTCCCTTTATTTCCTGGCTCTATCTGGAGTACTGGGAGCCTGATCACCCCTTCTGTCACAGGTGGTAACCTCATCCAACACATGGTGGGGCAGGAGCAGCTAAGTTAGAGGTCTGGAGGGAGCTGAAGACAGGAGCTCATGTGTTCTGAAACTCAGTAGTAATGCCGGGGGCTACATGACTACACCACTTAAACCTGGCCAGCTGTGCCAGACTCGATACGAGATCTGGGATCATAGGGACGTCCGCGGTGCACCAGCATCTAAGAAGAAAGCGCTTGGCATCCAAACAGGTTATCAGAACCCGTTTCCTTACAGCTAGCTGTAGTCTTATACTGTGTTGCAGGGAAACGAGCAGTGCCACAGCCTCAGAGGGTGGGATAATGAGCGAAACAGTATTGCTGATGACTTGAAGACCTGTAGCCAAAAAGGCTGTATTGTGGGACACTGCCACAGGATTGTGAAATAGGTCCCCATCTTCAGCACCTCACCTCCAGCACTTGATATCTTGAATGAGTTTAGCATTGTGTAGAAAGCTGGTGTGCAATACTACGGATGCAGGACTTACGTTTTGCAAGAGGCCGCTCCTGGAGCCCCTTAGAGCCTGACGGGTGTATTTCCAGAACAGGTTCCATTCATTCTGTGAGATGTCCATGTTTAACCAAATGGACTATCTGGCTCAAGATGCCTGGGAGTGGTCCGGTAAGCAGTCACAAATTTCAGCATAGACCCCCCCCCCTCCTCCCCTGGGGGAGTGAGTCAAGAGTTAGAGGGTGGGAAAAGGGTAGTAGATGGTGGCTTTTGAGCTCTGCCAGCAGTGTTGTTAAAGAGCTGCAAATCTATAGGTACCATCAGAAGTCTGTTCATTTTTCATCACAGTGAGCCTGGAGGCCTTGGAAGAAGTCCAAATTTTGCGTATTGGGGAGGAACAGATCCATAACCAAGTGAATCCCAGTTTGTTTCCTGCTATCCCAGCAGACCATCTTGCCCCCTAATCTTGACTTGGAGTTGTTCCACAAATGGGTCAGGGCCAGGTGTTATATGCTCAGGGCAGGTAGCTCATGACAAGAAGCTGCCTGCCCGAGGACCTAACAGAGCCACATTTTGGATTTCTTTAAAAGAAGGTTAGTTAGATAATAAATGTATTACCTTGTCGGCAATACCTCCTAGTTCAGCTGAGCTGTCGATCACAAGCTGCAGCCCCACCCTTAAAAACATTATTATGACGCGAACTAGGGAAGGGGCTGCAAGGTAACTAACAGGCCACTAATAGGCATCTAACAGGTTTTGGGTTAGTGACTGCTTTTATATGTGTTTACTTACATTTGTAAGTAATTGTACATGTAAAGGGTATGCTCCTTTCCTACTTCGCATCATCATAATATGGTTTTTATGTTGTCTTGCACACGCAGCGCAGACTTTAGCCGCTGCAATCAGGGAGTGCCACGGGGTGGTCCCTGATTGCAGCAGCCAATTACTGCTTGCCTCGTCTGGTGTCCCCTGTCAAGCAACATGGAGGCGGCTTCCCCGTCAGCTTCTCACAGTCCTAACTCCAGCCGAGGGACAGCGCCGCCTCACAGTCCCTCAGAAAGCTGAAGGTGCCCAGTCTCCCAGTCGGCTCCAGTCCCCCCAAACACGCAGGTGCCACGCTGGAAGCCCACCCCGGCGAGCCAAATGTACCTGTTAAAAGAAAAAAACTTCCCAGATGTCTATTACTTTTTTTTACCCAGTAAAGTAGAAAGCGGTCCCTCTCACTGTCTCAGCCCCTCTCTTTCGTGCCCACCTCCCCACACACACCTCACCCCATACTTACCTCCAGAGCTCAGGCATTGATCTTCAGTGGACCGAGAACACGTCTGCACTCTTCATAGCCGACCACGAACTGAAGAAATGCAAGTAAGTTGTATAATGGTATAAATAGGGTTTTTCCAACTTTGGTGCATATCTCGGGCATTTTTTGGAATTTTGGCACCACATTTTCAACATGGGGTTATTAGGACCCCTCCTCATGAATTCAGTCACTGTCATGGCATTATTCAGTCCTGAAAGATAATTTCGTGGTCACTCCGCGAAATCACCTTTCAGGACAGAGTAACGAAACAACAGTGCCACTGTTCATGAGGTGGGCTCTCAAAAAGCCTATGTTACAAATTTGGCGGAAAAATCAAAAAAATGACTGTTTTATGAGTGTGCACTGTGCAGTTTCCATGCACGCTCGTAACTTCGCAGATCTGTAATATTTTCAACATTGGCATTTTTCCACACCTCTTTATAAACAGTACAGCTGTCATTTTTCACATCCTGTCCGAAATGTGTTTTCGCACTATCGGCACAGGATAGCGCGGTCGCTGTGGGAAATCAGTGTTCGGGACAGATTAAGAAAATCACAATGACAGTGTTCATGAGTAGAGGTCCTAAAATGCATATGTTGAAAATTTGGTGATAAAAGTCCACAAAATGAGTATGTTACAAGCGTGCGTTGCGCAATTTTCACGTGCACTCATAACTTCGAGATTTTGTAATATTTTAACTCAACATTTTCAACATTGTCAGTTTTGCACACCTCATTATGAACAGTACAGCTGTCATTTTTCACATCCTGCCCAAAATGTGTTTTTCGCACAAGTGGCGTGGTTGCTGTGGGAAATCAACGATCAGGACAGATGAAGAAAATCGTAGTGACAGTGTTCATGAGGCAGAAGTCCCAAAATGCCTATGTTGAAAATATGGTGAAATAATTCCACTAAATGACTGTGTTACGAGTGTGCATTGCGCAGTTTCTACGTATGCTCGAAAATTCAAGCATTTTTAATATTTTCACTCAAGATTTTCAACACTGCCATCTCTTCACACCTACCTATGAATGGTACAGCTGTCAATTTTCACATCCTGCCCAAATGGTGATTTCCCACATCTGGCATAGAATGGTGCAGTCACTGTGAGAAATCAATGTTCGGGACAGATTAACAAAATCACAGTGCCACTATTCATGAGCAGAGGTCCCAAACACTTTCATGAGGTGGGGGTCACAAAAATGCCGTGTTGCAAATTTGTAGTGCAAATACCAATAAACGGCCGGGGCATTCTAACCATAACATCCTACCCTGTACAGACAGGCGTCTCGCGTGTGCTTCTGCATTGCCAGCTGTCATGCTCACGCCATACCATTCCCTTCCCCACCCTCAAGCCACTGATAGGCATCGAGGTGTGCCTTGGACTCTTTGGCCCCACAGTTCACCCCATTCTCCTACGCTGCACCCATTTCAGCGCATGTCCTTATGAAATGGGGTGATTGTAAAGCCGAACACCCCAAGGCACATCTCAGCGCTGCAGGATAGGGTGAGGTAAAATACCATGAGCGTTATGGCTGATTGGGGTGAGCATAAGGCCCCAGGACCCCAAGGCACAACGCAATATTTGTCGCACTGCAGGGTAGGGTGAGCTGAAATGCCAAGAACATTATGGCCGATGTCCAAAGGCACACCTCAGTGCCTGTCAGTCTCTGTAAGGTGATGTGGGGTTGACGTCACTTTTATACTTCACTGCCATTCCTATTATGCATCTGCTCAACTCCTGCGCTACCGATGCCAATGTCGGCAAGACAACATTCGGCATTGACAAATGCTTGTTAGGGGTGGGGTTAGTTGTGATTGACGGCTTGTCCGAACTAGGAAATATTGCCAACAAGGTAATATATTTAAGATTTAAATAACCTTTTTTAAGAAAAATCTAAAAAGTGGCTCTAAATGGTCCTTGGGCAGGCAGCTCCTTCTCAGGAGCTGCCTGTCCCGAGGATTTATTCATGTCCGCACCTCTTTAAGGTCTGTGGTCAGCCACCTCTGTATTGTTTACCAAACCTGTAAGGAGTGGCTTACTGTAGGATGTTGGTTGGTTAGCTTGAGTATAGGTAGAAAACGTTTTGCAGCTGAGGTGTAGCCCCCCCCCCCGGTATTTGGTTTCCAATAGGACCTACACTGGGGTGGAGTGAGTGGTCGTCGGGAATCACCAGAGGATTTGAGCAACATAGAAGGCCAAGCAGTACCCTCTGAACCACGGCAAGCCCCAGCTCCCTCCGGTCCAGTGAGCATGGAGCTTGGTACAGCTGTATCAGAGCTGCCTGCCTTCCCATAACAATTTGCTCACAATCTTGTCCATCTGGTCAAACCATTTATAAGGTATTTCAATGGATAGGTGCAAGAAGAGGTGATAGATTTTTGGAGCTGTAACCATTTTTATGGCCTCGATTTTCCTGGCCATAGATAACTGGGGTGATAGCCAACTGTCATATTCTGGTACATCTCAGATAGCAAGGGCAAGACATTTAGCTCACTGAGTTTATCTATCCTGGGCATAATCTGGATGCCCAGATATGTAATGGAGTATGGCTCCCAAGGTCGAAATCTGCTGGGTCGTGCATAGTAGGTTCAGGAGTAAGACCTCTGTTGTAGAAATATTTAACTTTAGTCCCGCGATCTGGGCGATTTCTTGTAGCAGGGAGATGAGGTAGGGAATCGAGGACATTGCCTGGCTTGTAAGAACCAGGAAGTCATCAGCATATAAGACTGCCTTATGCTGTTCTCGACCCATTTGAATCCCCTGGATAACTCTGCTCTGGCGGATGGCCACAGTAAGAGGCTCAACATCCATTACAAAATGATGAGGGGACAGATGGCATCTCTACCGAAGTGTACTGCTGGTGAGAATTCTGGCCTGTGGGCCAGAATATTGAGTTTGGACATAATTTAAGAATGTAGGGCCAAAACCCATATGATGCAGGACCCAATAGAGGTACCCCCAATTCACTGAATCAGAAGCTTTCTTGAAGTGTACTGCTACAGCAGCAGCTGCGGGGGGTATCTCTGGCAACTTGAAGAATATTAATCAGGGTTCTCAGGTGGTCATAGCTTAGCCTGACCTGCACAAACCCAACTTGTGAGGGGTGCATTAGAGATGGCAGTAAGGAATCAAGTACCAGAGCTTTAGTGTAGATCTTGCTGGCTATGGTAATTAAAGAGATGGGGTGATAGCTAGCCGTCTGTGAAAGGTCCTTTTTCTTTTTAGGGGAGTACTGTACTAGTGGCAGTATGTGTAGTTTGGGGAAGGCAACCTGCTTGTGTGATTTCCACACAAAGTCGCTGAATATCAGGCACATTACAGGAGACAGCGCTTATAGAAATCCTCCCTATACTACCAATTATTTATTCCCCCCCAGACGATGTCTTCTGCTACGCTTATTGTCTCTCTCTGTACACTCCTCGGCCTCTCTTCAGCCTTTGATTATGGTGCCTCGGCTCTAGCCTTGGAAAAATTTGCTTTGAAGCATACCCAGCCAACCCTCTGCTTTGCGCCTATACCACCTTGGCCTGAATGCGGCCTGTTTCTCTCCTGCCCATCTGACGTCCTTGTTTTTGCCAGCTCCCGTGACAGACATCGTTTTCCTACCCATCTATTCCCTCTCTGTCCGGATCCCATCTCTCTACGTCCCCCTCCAATCCAACTTCTATGCCGCCTGCCTCCTACTCTCTGGAGACATAGAAAGTAACCCTGGCACCACTTCCACAACCCCCTTATACACTCCTCTATCCCATAGTCACTTGGCATCCCTGGCACTTGGGTTAATATCCCAGTACTGACACTGAGGGGTGCTGCACTTCTGAGGTGCTGTCTTTCAGACGAGACGTTAAACCGAGGTCCCATCTGCCTGGATTGGTGGTAGTTCAGGTGGATGTTAAAGATCCCGTGGCACTTACCGGAAACAGTAGGGGAAATTTTTATTAAAACATAACAAAATACACGCAGACTGCAGAAAAATAAAGAAAAAAAGGAACTATACAGCAAACACTCAAATAATAAAAATCATCAGACTTCATAAAATTAAAATCCCAACCCTCCAAAATAAAATAAGTGGCACAGAAGTAGTTATACAAGGAATAGGAGACAGTGAACATAATACATCTAAACATCAGTAAACAAAAACTGAAATAAAGTTCCAACAAGAAAAAAAAGTCAGGCAGTCTTTCCAGTAGAATTATGTGGACAAGAAAAAAATCCTAAAGGAGGTAATTAAGTAAAAAACCTAATCTAAGTGGAAACCATTACAGGGACCACTACACTGGAAATGCCCATATAGAAATTAAAAAAAAACAGTAAACAAGTCATGTTAGAACCCCATCAAAGCTCTGACCCCCATGACCAAAATTTCCAATATCTCTCCCATATTCCCTTTTTAATAGTGCATCTCTCACCTTCCTTGATACAGTCTATATTGCTTTTAATTTTCTCATATAAATCAATAGGAGATGCGTATTTTTGTTCAAACAAGAAACATCGAACTTGCCATATCCGATACAAGAGAAGTACTGCTGTCAAATTTAAAGTACTATCATTATATTTATCCCAAGCTGCTGGAAATAGACCTAAAAACAAAGATCTAGAATCCCACCATTTTCCACAAGTGGTTCCAATGCTTCCGTTTCCAAATAAACCAAAACTGAACGATAAAAGGACAATCAAAGTATAAATGATATAATGATTCAATCTCTGTAGGACATGTCTCCCGAAAACAAAACCTATCCGCAATTTGCTTATGTCTGTGATTCCCCCTCGTATTAATTTTCCCAAGAACCCCAAGCCAATCAATATCCCACAAAGAAATAGGTATCCTATCATTAGTTAAACGCTCACCAATCTTTTTCTTCTCTAAATCACTGAAATCCGGGAACACAGTTTCTGTAAAAAAGGAGCCAATTATTGCATGATAAAATTGTTTTCGAAAGAGCTCTATGATCATTCAACTTGAAACCTTCCAAGACTTTAATGGGTCAAATACCAAGGACCAATCTGGGGGTAACACATATTTCCTACTGCTTTTACGGAGAAAACACTCGGCTCGCCATTCTTGCAGGATGCCCTCTATTCGTTCAGTCACCATCCATACCCATACAGTATTAACTGACTGACAAAGAGGCTTCAGGTTAGTGTAAACAAAAATTGAAAAAAAGGAAACCACAGGTTGAATTATACGAACTCCTCCCTGTTTATAGTCTAAATATAAAATATTCCTTTTAGTAGGATTTAGTCTGCTCCCCCCAGAAGCAAGAAAAAAAGATGCTCAGAAGTGGCACAAAAAAATGTCTACGCAAAGGAAAAACATGGCTAACATATGAATTGGTTCTCAAGCTACCTGCACAACAGATCCCAAAGAGTTAAGCTAAATAAGACCCTCTCCACCAACCTACCAGTACTCTCAGGGGTCCCGCAAGGCTCCATCCTTGGACCCGCCCTTTTCAGTCTATTCCTGAACACCCTCCCAAGCTCCTGTTCCAACAAAATACTGCTCTATGCAGATGATGCAGTGATCTTAGCATCACACTCAGACCCACTCCTACTCCAGTGCACGCTGCAAAGCACCTTTCTCCAAGCTGAAAAATGGTTCAGAAACCATCAGCTAGTCCTGAACTTGACAAAAACAAAGTCAATGCTGTTCGCACATCGGCAAAACAGCGCCAAGGATACTCCCCTTCTCATCACCATCAGCACGTTCCTTCCACTAGAACAGGTAACAACATATAAGTATCTGGGCATCACCTTTGACGCAGGCTTTACATTCCACGCCCACCTAAAAGCGCTGTCATCAGTCATGAACTCCAGGACTGGGCTCCTCTACCGCCATAAAGATTGCCTCCCAGAATCTGCCTTAAAATTAGCCATCACCTCATCTGTGTTGTCCCTGGCCAACTACAGACTTCCAATATACGCAGCGCCTGACCCCTCCTCCCTGTCAAAAGTCCAGACCTCTATTAACAAAGCCTGTAGGCTCCTGACTGGTGCCCATAGCAGAACTCACACTTGCCTGATATACTCCACCGCTAACATACTCACTCTTGAGGAACGAATGAAATACTACACCTGCCTACTGGCCAAAAAATCCCTGTCTGGGTTATGCCCACCAGGGGTCTCTGCATCCCTGCAACCAGCTGTCTGGCCTACGCTAACCCGTAACTCCACCAAAGCCACCTTCCTAGTACCCAGGGCAAGGACCTCTCTGCAAAGATCCTTTCATCATAAAGCTCCAGCCTGGTTTAACTCCCTTCCTGAGGGAATCACAAAGATCCCCGGGATTGGCCGGTTTAAAATAGCCCTCCGTCAACACATTATTGACAGCCGGTGCTGTAAATGCCTGTAGTGGAACATAACCCTGTCTCGAATAGCCCCTAAGTCCTCTGGGTCCCATTGACGACTGGGCAATGGTACAATTGAACAATTGTAACAACTGTGTTTATATAATGATGCATGTAACTCAACGTATGTATGTATTTATATAATGATGCACATAACTCAACGTATGTATGTATCTCACCTGTATGTAACCTGTGTCCTAAACCTCACTTAATTGTTGTCTCTCTCCCCCCCCAACTTTGTAAACGAGTCTCTGACTCAAAGGTTGTAAAACTGATTATTTCAATAAATAAAATAAAAATAGGGGCAAAAGAAAAGTCTTAATTAAATAGACCCTCTTTTTTTTCCCCATGGACCATTTATTCCATCTGCTCACTTCTTCTCTCCCCACATTTATTTAGATTTCCCAATTATAGTGTGCCATGTCCTGACCTCCAAAAAACAGCCCTAAAATCTTTTGTGGAGAGTCTGCGACCCGGACACCCCCCCCAGCCAGGAATCCCCAACCTGAAACCATAGTAAATTCAAACACTTTTACCGAAATTTAAACGAGAACCAATACAGCGTAGAAGGACAGGAAGGACTTGACACAACAATCAACCAGTACTGCGTGAAGAACTACAACACATAAGTCATCAGCATAACTAATGGTCTTAATTACATTCAAACCTGGTCCTCCTATGCCCGGTAATAATGGAGATCTCTGCAATATACAAATAATAGGGTCTAAACTCAATATAAATAATAAAGGGCTTAGGTGGCAGCCCTGTCTAACCCCTCTGCGAATGTAATATAAATCCCCAAGCTACCCATTAACATACAGTATGGTCTTACATAAGCCAAAGAGTAACACATACATAGCCAATTGATAAAAATGGGAGGGAAACCATATGACCTAAGGGTCAACCAAAGAAATTCATGTGAAACATGATCAAAGGCTTTAGTCAGATCAAAACTGAACAAAAATCCCCCGGAACAACCACTGAGCCCCCGAGTAAATAATTCACGTAACACAATCAAGGCATCCTGAATAGATCTGCCAGGAACAGAGCAATATTGAGATGGGTGAATTAAAAAAGATAAGAGTTTTTGCATCCTATTGCCTAATAATTTTGCAAAAATCTTAAAATCAGAATTTAACAAAGTAACAGGTCTCCAATTATTTAGATCCTGTTTGTCTCTTTTTGTATACAAAAATATCATCAAACCCTCATACATCTGAGCGGTTAAATGATCTTCGGTCAAAAAGGCATTAAAGACAGATAACAAATAACCAGGTATCAAAACCCACAATTTTTTATAAATTTCGGGAGGCAAACCATCCGAACCAGGTGCAATCATGTCCTTCATAGCACTAATCACCTCACTCAGTTCTTTTAACGTGAAAGGACTTATCAAATCCATTTGCTGAACATGCATTAAAACAGGTAATGCCGCTGCTCGTAGCAATAAAGCCACATCAGGGGTTTCTTCAAATGGTGTTTCAAATGATTGCTTAACATGGTCTGCAACACATGACAAAATATCTGGTGACCCTTGAACACTGCGGCCTTGCTTATCAATAAGACTGTGTGTCTGTTTATTCTATACTCTAGACCTGCAAGATTCATAAGGATTTACTCTACTCTTATTCCCCCGTACTCCAAATTTCTGTTCGAAATCTAATGATTTTTGCTTATCATATTGGACCTGAGCCAATTATTGTTTAACATCACTTATACATTCTGCCTGTATATCCCTAGAATCCTGTGCTAATGAAAACAGGGAGTACAATTATTTCTGCAATCTAGCAACTTGAAGGTGATGGGCATCTGAAATAAATCTGGAATGAGTTTTAAAACACAACCTGAGACATTCTTTAGTATCCGTCCACCAATGAATGACGGAGTTATAAAGAAAGCAAACAGTACATCTGTCAACAAGCATGATCTTCAAGACTGCTACTAAACCCTGTCTGAGACAATAAACGTACATTCGCCCTGCACACACCAGATCCATTCAAACATACCGGACTCAAATTTATGTGTAGGCCAATTAAGTTACGGTTCGAAGTTTCAACCGGTATTACCGTCCCCTCATAGTCCCCAACAGTCGAAGAACACAACCAATAATCAATCCGAGAAGTCAATTTCCCTTTTGAAAATGTATATAGTGGATTCTGTGCAAATACATCCTTAAGACTCAACTCCTGAATAAGCTGCTGAAGTTCATGCACATCACAATATACCTTCACCGTAGATTTTAAATCCAAACTAGAATTAAAGTCCCCCCCCCCGCGCCAAATAACTATCCTAGAAGTCAATAAATAAGACTTAATTTTTTTCAACAAGAGAACCCTAGCTGCTTTCTGTTGTGGAACATATATATTGATCGATCTGTAGTTCACCCCATGCCAAACCAAATCCAACAACATCACTCTTCCAGGCTGAAGATCAAGCAGCTTATGAAAAATAAAACCTTGTCATGAGAAACAAAACCCCAAGCCGGAACATAAATCCTGACCTAGCCGGCCCGTCGGCACAGCGGTTGGATTTCCGCTTGCGACGCCGGCGACCCAGGTTCGGGAACGGACCCGAGTCGTCGGAGGGCTGGCCGGGGGGAGATGGATTGAGCGTCCGTTGGACTGCCTCTCCGGGAGGGCTGGGGCAGCATCGAGGCGATGGGCCTCCTAGCGGAGGCCAGGAATACCCACGCTGCCGCTCCAAAGAGTATAGAAGGCGGGTGGACGTCAGGCGTCATTGCACACCCGCCTTCCCGGAAAAGAGGAAATGGGCGGTTGCGGCCGCCCTCCATAAAGCCCGCGCGCTTGATTAACCCCAGAGGCCAGTCCTCCGACCGATTCGATTGTCCTGCGGGATGTCTCGCCCTCTCCATCCCGTATAGCCCGCCCGTGGGGTAAACCCACCCGGTATCCCGGAGGACCGAGGCCGATTTGGGGGGTGGAAGCCGTCGGCCCGTGACCGGGCTGAAGCATCGGGTGGCCGGCAGCTAGGAAGGCGGTAAAAGGCAAATTTAAAAAAATAAATAAATAAATCCTGACCTAAAGACCAATAAGAAGGACCTACAAACCACTCTTTTGTGGCTTGATCCATATTATGCAGAGAATACAAGCGAACATCCTGTAAAAAATAAACATCATAATTTAAAGCCTGTAAAGTAAAAAAACGTTGCCTTTCTTTTAAAGTCAGATCTAATACTATTCACATTAAGACTGACTAGGGAAAACGAAACAGTATTCATAAAGAAAAGGAAAAAAAACCGGGAAAAACAATCAGTAATCATTTCTTCTTCCAAGATCTAGTGGCCCTTTTTTTTACTCCCCCCCCCCAATAAGGTCTCTGTTCCTGCAGGGTGGACAGCTGCTGAATCCGGTAATGAAGAGGATAAGGGCAAATCTTGATCGTCATCTTCCATAATATCACCCCAAGACTGCAAAGGGTCATATGGATTTTCCACAGGAACTGGGAGGAGTTGTTTGTCCTCAATCCGCTTAGTAGATCGAGACCTTGTTCGAACAGGTTAAAAAATCTAAAGATGATACAGTCTCTGGCTCCTTGAGCACTTCATCCGAGGGGGAATACGAAATCGGGATTGAAACAGAGGAAGAACTGGATTGGGGAGGAGGAGGAGGATCGGGGGAAGGCACAGAAGTATCCTGAAAACCAGGATCCTGGCGTGGTGGTGCCTGCTGTCCATGTTCTGCATCCGGGAAACCTTGGAAATCTCTATCAGGTGCAGATCGGCCGGTGTCAGTAGATTTTTCTCTAATAGACTTATTAATATAGAAGTCATGTTCCACATAGTCACAGAATTGTGAGCCACTCAGGGACATGTACTGAAATCATGAGAGTCATCTCCACATAAATTACAAGTGGGGGGAATCGTACTAGTTGAGGCTGTATGCTCCAAGGTACCACATGCCCCACATTTAAGCTGGTCACAGTCTGAATTTAGATGAGACAATGATCCGCACCGATAACAAGAACGAGGCTGCCCAGGACAGAACAAAATCCCTCTATCCCTTCCAATATAAAAGCAATTGGGAAGGTGTTGAATACCCTCCTCAGACATCCATAACTGCACATTGAACTTCCAGCCCCCTGTCCAAAATCCATTCTCATCAATTAAAGCATGGGGAATACCATTCACCTTACAGCGTTTTGCTAACCAATATATAATATCCAAGACATTCACCCCCTCATTCCTGAACAGGATGGTAATTACTTTGGCCGTAGGTCTAGTAAGAGGAATGACTACAAAGGGCTTCCAGACAGGTTGGGAGCGAACCTCATAGTAAGTTGCCCAAAATTTATCTAATAGCCCAGCAGAACGAAAGGAGACATCAAAGTTGTGGTCTCCAGAGGTGTGGATAAAGGCATACACATCAGAGGGCTTAAATCTCAGAGTCTACAATGAGGCGTTTGCCAACATAAATCCAATCTGGGGGCAATTCCAAGCCCCCTCTATAATAAATCCTTGCAACGAAACGTTTCCGTACAGGTATCTCGGGTTTATTTTTAAATAATGAAGCATAAGTTGCTTGTGCTGTAGTAGGACCACTAGTAGAATCATCCTGTTTAGTAAACACTTCAGGGCCCTTAGAAAGAGAAGTAATAGACGTACGTGGAAGCTCCGACTGTTGTCTGATACTCTTCTCAGCAGGAGAGTGGTATCGAGTCCTGTTCAAGGCCTTTGTTAGAAGTTCGCACTGGAATTTCCCCTACCGCCAAAGCAGTGGCATCTGGTGCAGTTCCTGAGGGACCAGAAGCCGCTCCCTGAATTCCCTCTGCAGCTACAGGTATTCTGGGCTCAGACCCAGTAGCTAGCTCCATTCGATTCTCCTCTCGAGCACCAGACGCGACGTCCGTTTGGAGCACACCGACTCCGCTAGTAAGGGGAAACTTGGGGTCAGGAACCGACCTTGACTGATCCTTCACCCACCCTGCACTAGCAAGCGCCAACTCTGGAGACCAGGTGGAGTCATGCGCGGTAAAGGGGAAGGGAAATGAATCCGATTCAGAACCCACCGACTCAGTCTGCTTAGGTACATCCATAGCGGCTACCAGCAAACTTTTTTTTAACCATACCCGTTTGTAAGATAGGACTGCAAGCAGCCCGTTTCCATTTTTTCTCTCCTCGTCCAGCATCTCATCCTCATGAACAGTAACTCCAGCAGTTTCCAATGTAAGTTGCTCCTCATCAGATACCATGGTTGAATTACTGGCAGAACCCAGCAATTTCTCTGGGACATCAATACCTTGTGCACCAATTCTTGGATCTACAGAGCACTGCAGCTCCATGTCCTCACCCTCCAACTCCAGAGACATACTGAGACCACAGCCACCGTCCAGGGACCCCTACTGGAGAGTAGGGGAATTTCCCCAGTGTCCTGGCCAAATTTCCCTCACTCACTAAAAATACCACCAACAGCTTAATCTGGTTCAATGTCAGTTGGCATTCATCTGTATCCCCCTTCCCCGGGTTGTGCCTGAAAATAGGCAGGATTTGTCGAGTGCACTTATCCGGTCAACAAAAACTAAATAAATAAATAAATTAAACAGTCATCCACTATGGGATATTAAACAAGGCCTAAAAACTGTACGCGTGAATGTGAGGAGTCTTCTTTCTAAAATGACTGAGCTAGAGGCCTGGGTCTCTCTGTACAACCCTGACATACTGGGCATCTCAGAGACCTTGCTAAAAAGCTCCACCCCTGACCAAAGCTGCTCCCTACCTGGTTACGCTTTCCTCCACCATGATCGCTCTACCTCCTGCCGTGGTGATGGTGTACTTCTGTATTACCACAACTACTATACTGCCACACTCCTTGGCCAGTCCTCCAGTGACCTCCTTCCTGAGTGGCTGGCAGCAGAACTAACAGTTGCAACAAACAAGAAGCTGCTTGTTGGGTGCTGTTATAACCCACCAAGGGCTGGTGTCTCTGGGCTTGCAGCTGTCCTGAACCTCACTGCACCTCTTCTACCCACTAGGGACTCCTATCTACCAGGTGATTTTAACACTGACTGGGACTCAGCCCCCCCCCCCGACTGCAACTCCATGATACAACAACACAATCTCACCCAACTAATTACAGCCCATACATGCCTCAACAACCAGTCCAACAAACACATTACCCTTGATAGGATCCTGATGACTCGAGCAGACAGAGTTGCCCATGCCGGCACTCTGTCTGACGCCATCAGTGACTACTCCCTTATCTATTGTATCTGGCGTACCAAACCGCCCCACCCTCCACCTACCTTTCTAACGTTCTGCAGTTTCTCTAAGTATGACCCACTAAGGCTTCAGGAAGACCTCTGAACCCTTGACTGGACTGCCCTCCAGGGTGCCACCAATGCTGACCTTGCACTAGACATCTTTGTCTCAGCCCTCTCACACATCCAAGACAAGTATTTCCTGGTCACTTCACTCGCTGGCTCACGGCAGACCTCCTAAAGCTTATGAAGGAGCGAGACTCAAAGTGGGCCGCCTATAAAGCCGCCACCATCCCCTACCCTTTGGAACGCCTACTGTCACCTACGAAATCTCTGTAAGCGCCACATTCACTCTAGAAAGTTGGCCTTCTATCAATCACTTCAATCCAAATACCTAGGTAACCCCAGGCATTTCTGGTTCTCCATTAATGCCTTGCCCCCCCCACCAAGCATTCACCTTCCCCCTAAACACACAACATGGTCCACCCACATTGACCCTACTGACACTGCAAATGCATTTAATGTTAATTTCTCTAACTTCAGCAGCTAAGGGGCCAAACTCCCTCCCTCCACCCCCTTGCCCCCAACCACCACCACCGCCGTCCCATCCCACCGGCCCCCCTTTTTATTTTAAGACCACCACTCCTACTGGAACACTTAAGCTTCTCCTCAGCCTATCTAGAGGGAGTGCTGGTAGTGATGGTCTATCCCCCCACTTCTTAAAACTAGTGGCCCAGGACATTGCTTATCCACTTACCTTCGTCTTTTATCTCTCCATTACTACAGCCTCTGTCCCCACTGCCTGGAAGCAGACCAAAATTGTCCCCATTCATAAATCAGGTGACCCTAGTCTTATGGACAACTACCGTCCCATCTCCATTCTGCTCCATCTTGGAAAGCTCCTAGAGAAGGCAGTAAACTACTAAATTTCTGAGCATATCTCCAAATACAGCCTTTTTTGGCCTCAGCAGCACATTTTCTGGAAAGGGCACAGCACTACCACAGCCCTTGCCCTCTTCACTGACCATATGCTAAGGAAAATGGATGAAGGAAAGCTAACTGGAGCAGTGTTTGTTGACCTGTCCAATGTTAGAAATATCACTTCCTCTCAGTGCAGCTTAACCCCTGCAAGGTATACATATTTTTAAATCAAGGATGGAAATGAGAAAGGAAAAGTGTGGCCTACTGGGATTCGAACCTCAGATCTCTGGTATGCCGTTCCAGCGCTCTAACCATTAAGCTACAGGCTCACTGGTCAAAGCGTCTGAGGAATTTCCTTACAGCCACACACACTCCTTTCTCTAGTGTTGCGCAATTATGCAACTAGGAACCAATGTTAGAAATACCACTTTCTCTCAGTGCAGCTTAACCCCTGCAAGGTATACATATTTTTAAATCAAGGATGGAAATGAGAAAGGAAAAGTGTGGCCTACTGGGATTCGAACCTCAGATCTCTGGTATGCCGTTCCAGCGCTCTAACCATTAAGCTACAGGCTCACTGGTCAAAGCGTCTGAGGAATTTCCTTACAGCCACACACACTCCTTTCTCTAGTGTTGCGCAATTATGCAACTAGGAACCAATGTTAGAAATACCACTTTCTCTCAGTGCAGTTTAACCCCTGCAAGGTATACATATTTTTAAATCAAGGATGGAAATGAGAAAGGAAAGTGTGGCCTACTGGGATTCGAACCTCAGATCTCTGGTATGCCGTTCCAGCGCTCTAACCATTAAGCTACAGGCACACTGGTCAAAGCGTCTGAGGAATTTCCTTGACCACACACTCCTTTCTCTAGTGTTCTCTAATTATGCAACTAGGAACCAATGTTAGAAATACCACTTTTCTCAGTGCAGCTTAACCCCTGCAAGGTATACATATTTTAAATCAAGGATGGAAATGAGAAAGGAAAAGTGTGGCCTACTGGGATTCGAACCTCAGATCTCTGGTATGCGTTCCAGCGCTCTAACCATTAAGCTACAGGCTCACTGGTCAAAGCGTCTGAGGAATTTCCTTACAGCCACACACTCCCTTTCTCTAGTGTTGCGCAATTATGCAACTAGGAACCAATGTTAGAAATACCACTTTCTCTCATGCGCAGCTTAACCCCTGCAAGGTATACATATTTTTTAAATCAAGGATGGAAATGAGAAAGGAAAAGTGTGGCCTACTGGGATTGAACCTCAGATCTCTGGTATGCCGTTCCAGCGCTCTAACCATTAAGCTACAGGCTCACTGATCAAAGCGTCTGAGGAATTTCCTTACAGCCACACACATTCCTTTCTAGTGTTCTTGCCAATTATGCAACTAGGAAGCAATGTTAGAAATACCACTTTCTCTCAGTGCAGCTTAACCCCTGCAAGGTATACATATTTTTAAATCAAGGATGGAAATGAGAAAGGAAAAGTGTGGCCTACTGGGATTGACCTCAGATCTCTGGTATGCCGTTCCAGCACTCTAACCATTAAGCTACAGGCTCACTGGTCAGCGTCTGAGGAATTTCCTTACAGCCACACACTCCTTTCTCTAGTGTTGCTTAATTATGCAACTAGGAACCAATGTTAGAAATACCACTTCTCTCAGTGCAGCTTAACCCCTGCAAGGTATACATATTTTTAAATCAAGGATGGAAATGAGAAAGGAAAAGTGTGCCTACTGGGTTGAACCTCAGAACTCTGGTATGCCGTTCCAGCACTCTAACCATTAAGCTACAGGCTCACTGGTCAAAGCGTCTGAGGAATTTCCTTACAGCCACACCTCCTTTCTCTAGTGTTGCGCAATTATGCAACTAGGAACCAATGTTAGAAATACCACTTTCTCTCAGTGCAGCTTAACCCTGCAAGGTATACATATTTTAAATCAAGGATGGAAATAGAAAGGAAAAGTCTGGCCTACTGGGATCCATTGAACCTCAGATCTCTGGTATGCCGTTCCAGCGCTCTAACCATTAAGCTACAGGCTCACTGGTCAAAGCGTCTGAGGAATTTCCTTACAGACACACTCCTTTCTCTAGTGTTGCGCAATTATGCAACTAGGAACCAATCGTTAGAATGAGGAAAGTGTGGCTTGTAAATCTCTCAGTAGGCCACTTTCTTTTCTTCTCATTTCATCCTTGATTTAAAAATATGTATACCTTTGCAGGGGTTAAGCTGCACTGAGAGAAAGTGTATTCTAACATTGGTTCCTAGTTGCATAATTGTAGAACACTAGAGAAAGGAATGTGTGTGGCTGTAAGGAAATTCCTCAGACGCTTTGATCAGTGAGCCTGTAGCTTAATGGTTAGAGCGCTGGAACGGCATACCAGAGATCTGAGGTTCGAATCCCAGTAGGCCACACTTTTCCTTTCTCATTTCCATCCTTGATTTTAAAATATGTATACCTTGCAGGGGTTAAGCTGCACTGAGAGAAAGTGGTATTTCTAACATTGGTTCCTAGTTGCATAATTGCGTTGAACACTAGAGAAAGGATGTGTGTGGCTGTAAGGAAATTCCTCAGACGCTTTGACCAGTGTGCCTGTAGCTTAATGGTTAGAGCGCTGGAACGGCATACCAGAGATCTGAGGTTCAATCCTGTAGGCCACACTTTTCCTTTCTCATTTCCATCCTTGATTTAAAAATATGTATACCTTGCAGGGTTAAGCTGCACTGAGAGAAAGTGGTATTTAACATTGGTTCCTAGTTGCATATAATTGCTAACACTAGAGAAAGGAGTGTGTGGCTGTAAGGAAATTCCTCAGACGCTTTGACCAGTGAGCCTGTAGCTTAATGGTTAGAGCTGGAACGGCATACCAGAGATCTGAGGTTCAATTCCAGTAGGCCACACTTTTCCTTTCTCATTTCCATCCTTGATTTAAAATATGTATACCTTGCAGGGGTTAAGCTGCACTGAGAGAAAGTGGTATTTCTAACATTGGTTCCTAGTTGCATAATTATAAACACTAGAGAAAGGAGTGTGTGTGGCTGTAAGGAAATTCCTCAGATGCTTTGACCAGTGAGCCTGTAGCTAATGGTTAGAGCGCTGGAACGGCATACCAGAGATCTGAGGTTCGAATTGGATCCCAGTAGGCCACACTTTTCCTTTCTCATTTCCATCCTTGATTTAAAATATGTATACCTTGCAGGGGTTAAGCTGCACTGAGAGAAAGTGGTATTTCTAACATTGGTTCCTAGTTGCATAATTGCAACACTAGAGAAAGGAGTGTGTGTGGCTGTAAGGAAATTCCTCAGACGCTTTGACCAGTGAGCCTGTAGCTTAATGGTTAGAGCGCTGGAACGGCATACCAGAGATCTGAGGTTCGAATCCCAGTAGGCCACACTTTTCCTTTCTCATTTCCATCCTTGATTTAAAAATATGTATACCTTGCAGGGGTTAAGCTGCACTGAGAGAAAGTGATATTTCTAACATTGGTTCCTAGTTGCATAATTGCGCAACACTAGAGAAAGGAATGTGTGTGTGGTTGTAAGGAAATTCCTCAGACGCTTTGACCAGTGAGCCTGTAGCTTAATGGTTAGAGCGCTGGAACGGCATACCAGAGATCTGAGGTTCGAATCCCAGTAGGCCACACTTTTCCTTTCTCATTTCCATCCTTGATTTAAAAATATGTATACCTTGCAGGGGTTAAGCTGCACTGAGAGAAAGTGGTATTTCTAACATTGGTTCCTAGTTGCATAATTGCGCAACACTAGAGAAAGGAGTGTGTGTGGCTGTAAGGAAATTCCTCAGACGCTTTGACCAGTGAGCCTGTAGCTTAATGGTTAGAGCGCTGGAACGGCATACCAGAGATCTGAGGTTCGAATCCCAGTAGGCCACACTTTTCCTTTTCATTTCCATCCTTGATTTAAAAATATGTATACCTTGCAGGGGTTAAACTGAACTCGAGAGAAAGTGGTATTTCTAACATTGGTTCCTAGTTGCATAATTACTAAACACTAGAGAAAGGAGTGTGTGTGGCTGTAAGGAAATTCCTCATACGCTTTGACCAGTGAGCCTGTAGCTTAATGGTTAGAGCGCTGGAATGGCATACCAGAGATCTGAGGTTCGAATCCCAGTAGGCCACACTTTTCCTTTCTCATTTCCATCCTTGATTTGATCTGTCCAAGGCATTTGACCTTGTAAATCACAGCACCCTGATAGCAAACCTCTATGCCCTTGGTTTCTCCCACTGCCTGGCTCACCAGCTACCTCTCTGGTAGAACACAAATGGTCTGCCTTGGTGGTGCCACCTCCCCCTCGTGCCGGTCTCAGTGGGTGTCCCCCAGGGATCTGTCCTGGCCCCCTTTTTCCCTATTCATAAACTCTCTCCCGTCAGAGGGCCTATCCTGTAAATCACTCCTCTACACAGACAATCTAATACTGTACCAAGCTGACCCCTGCCCCTCCTCACTATCCGCCACCCTTACCGTTGATTTCTGCAAGGCCCACTGTTGGTTCGCCGTTAACAAACTGTTGGTCAATGCTTCCAAAACAAAGGCCATGCCATTCGGCCCCAAACCAAAATTCTCCACCCTTGCCCTCACCGGTCACCTTCTCACTGTCCTATCCCCAGATGGATCTCCCCTTGACACTGTTACCACCTTCAAATATCTGGGGGTAATACTGGATCCATCCCTAACTTACTCTGACCACATTACCTCACTGATCAGGTGCACTAATCAGAAGATGGGGCTCTGCTATCGCCTTATCAACCACCTCTCACTTGAAGCCCGCCTCACTGTTGCCGGTGGCAACCTCCTCTCCCTTCTTGAATATGGGTGCCCGAAATACTCCTTTACCTCTGCTACCAATCTGAACCGCCTGGACATTACCTACAATTGGATATGCCACTTTGCCCTCTGAGCTGCTCTTCTCACTCACCACTGCTCTCTCTACCAGTCCCTTAACTGGCTCCCTCCACAAGCTTGAGGCTCCTTCCTACCTGTTGGCCCGGACAACTGGAGTCACCTTGCGTAATCCCTCCTACTCTCCACTATCCCTTCTTATCCCACACAGAACCATCTGCCATCATCTATGTCAGTTATCCCTCCTCCAACTCGAACGTCCTAACATAACTACCAGGATGGGCCTAAGAGCCTTCTCCGTGGCTGGTCCCTCACTATGGAATGACCTCCCCTGCCTTTCTACGTCCCTCTGACCCCCCTCTAATTCTAAACTGTCTACTAAGAACACACTTTTTGTCCTCCATGACCTGTGACTGTCCACAGGCCGCTTATACTGCTGCATCCCTCTTACAGCTCCTCCAATCTCATCCACCCACTAGTGCCCCCCGTTATACTGGCTCACAGATTATCTTTCTATCCTGAAAGACGGCTAAATTATGTCAAACGTATTTCCTGTTTGATCTCTGTGTACCTCCCAATATTTACTGGCTCTGCTGATGTTTATTCATTCTTTTTGTTGAATGATGTAGCTACTGTACCCTGTTTACATGAATGTTATATACCGTAACATGCTCAACTGTTGATTGTATTTGGTCCTGTTTACCAGTTCTGTATTCTACATGGTTTGTTTTGCCTGACTCACTGATTTCCTACTATGCTCCTTGTATGTACCCTGCTGTTTTCTCACTGTATGTTGCAATTGTTTATGCAAGTTTCTGGCCCGTGCCGTGCCTGAAAAAGGTCTTTGGATCAGTGCATAACCCAGTTACCAAATTAATAAATACATAAATACGGCAAAGTTGCCGTCCCCACCTCGTGGTCTGTGGGGATTTAGTGCTTTACGTTTTCACATAGACCGGTGACGTGAATTCGGTGCAGAACAGCCAGTTCCACACCCACATCACCTCCCTGCATAGGGGATACAAGCGCATGCCTCCTTGCCTTTTGAGGTACCAGACTACGCACATGTTGTCTGATTGAACTAACAGTATGCCCCGGTGAAGCAGGTGCTGAAAAGCCTGAGGAGTGTACAGCACCGCCCTAATCTCAACACATTTATATGAAGGGAAAGCTCTGCCTGGGACCACATGCCTTGATTTTTGTGGTCCCCCAGATGAGCACCCCAACCCATGCCTGACGCATCTGTTGTCAGAGTCTGGGAGGGAGGAGGGGACTGGAAAGGGACCCCCTTGGTGAGACTGGGAACATCCTGCCTCCACAAGCGATCCTTCTACATTGTATCGCAGACCATGACCATCTGGTCCAGGTCATCCAGTCTTTGGTTCCACTGTGCCCTGAGCGTCCACTGTGAGATTCGCATGTGGAGACTGGCTAAAGTCACCATGGGGCTGGCTGCCGCCATAAGGCCCAACAGTCGAAGAATCAATCTGGCCGAGACCTTCCTGCTGGAGGCCACCAAATGGGCCTGTCTCTGCAAGATGTCCACCCTGTCCAAAGGGAGGAAAGCCATACCCTGTACAGTACCCATCACTGCTCCAATAAACTGGAAACACTGTGAAGGGGCAAGTTGGGATTTCGGGAAATTCACAGTGACCTCGACTTGCGTAAAGAGATGCAGGGAGCTGATAGGGACAGTTCCAGTTGCTCACTCGACAACGCTGACAGAAACCAGTCATCGAGGTGGGGGAACACACAGTGACCCTGACGCTTCAGGGCTGCCTCCACTACTGCCAGGCATTTGGTGAAAACCCAAGGTGCTGAGGATAGGCCAAAGGGAAGGGCCTTGAATTGCTAATGTTCACCCTGAAAGGAGAAACGGAGGTAGTGATGATGGGCCTGAAAGATCGGAATATGCAGGTAGGCATCCTGCATATCCAGAGCACAGAGTCACTGTCCCTTGTGCAGAAGGGACAGCAGGCCTGGGAGGGCCAGCATCCAAAACCTTTTGTACTCTTTGTACAGGTTTAGAGCACTGAGGTCCAGAATGGGACACAGATCTTCCGTCTTTCTGGGGACCAGAAAGAAGTGGGAGTAATACCCATTTCCTTCCTGGTGATATGGAATGGGCTCTATTGCTTCTTTTTGTAATAGAGCCTGAATTTCCTCTCGAAGAAGAGGGATGTGCATCTTTGGGTAATGTGACTGCACTGGAGGCCTGTCTGGGGGTTGTTTAGAAACTCCAGTGTGTGGCCTTGCTCAATGAGCTGAAGGACCCACAGGTCAGCTGTCACTGCTCTCCACCTTGGCAGATGAGAGGCACCCACCGGCTCCTCCAATGGACCCTGAGGAGGGAGGGTGGACCGTGAGTCAATCAAGGGGGGTGCAGAAGAGCCTCCTCAAAGCTCTCTGGGCTTTTGCCGGAGTGGTGGCTCCGGCCAACGGATCCTGACGTTTAGGCTGACATCTGGCCATCTGCTGCTGTTTCATCTGCCTTTTTACTTGCCGATGAAAAGGCTTTTTAACCTGGAATTTGGGTCAGTACATGGTATGTACCGATCTGAGAGCCTGTCCCTTGTCTTGCTGGCTAGTAATAATGTCCTGTGCGCCTCCTCCAAGCAGGACCGAACCTCTGAAAGGTGCATCCTGGATGGCCATTTGGATGTCTTGAGCTAGACCCGACACACCCTCAGCCATGAGAAGCATCAGAGGCCAACAGCTGTAGCAGCCCCCCTTGCCGAGGAGTCCACAGCATCATATGTGGCCCTAAGGGAATGCCTGGAAGCCACTTTGGCAGATCAGAAGGAGTCAGCTAATATGGACTTTGAATCTGAGTCCGGTAGGGCCTCTACAGCCGGTTCAAGCTGGGCGAACAGTGATTTTTGATAGACCCGCATGTGGCCTACGTAGTTCAGTGCCCTCATGATCAATGTGGAAGAAGAGTAAAATCTTCTTCCAAATTGGTCTAGCTGCCTTAGCTCCTTGTCGGGAGAGGAGGTGCTCATGTGTCAGGGCTTGGAAGACCGATCATGGACCGTTGCAATAATCAGTGAGTCCACCATTGGGTGGGCACTAAGGTAGTCCCTTCCCTCTGGCATCCAATAAGTGCAGACTGCCTTCCTGGCCACCACCAGGATTGAGGAGGGCATCGTCCATATGGCGGATGCCAGGTCCTCATGCAGTTTCGGGGGGGGGGTAAGAAGAAGGGCAGCCTCTTGCATGTCCAAGTGTTCTGCTAACCTCTGTCGATTCAGTTCCTGGGTGTCTGTTTTCCATTCATAAACCTCCCCGATTTTATGGAGCAGATCTGCGAATGAAGGATCCTCCGCGGGGGGGCACTTGGGGGATTCCTTCGGCTGAGGTTCCCCAATGGACAGGGTTTGAAACCCTGAAGCCCCCGATGAGGAGGAATCTGAGTCAGAATCCTGGTCCAAATCCGATGAGTGGATGGCAGGTCGACTTGGTTCATCTGAATCCCGAAGGCAGTCTCTCTAGCATCTGGCCGATGTCAGTTCCTTCAGAAGGGCCGGTGTCAGAGGATGCTGCGGTGCCAGTAGCAGCCTAATCAGTTGGACCC
Source organism: Neoceratodus forsteri (assembly GCA_016271365.2). Taxonomy (NCBI): domain Eukaryota; kingdom Metazoa; phylum Chordata; order Ceratodontiformes; family Ceratodontidae; genus Neoceratodus; species Neoceratodus forsteri. Next base: position 14,935,175 of record JADMNL010000027.1, read on the forward strand.
CAAGGCTCCTGGGGACCTCCCTGGGAGGCTGGCAGCTGTCCAGCTCCGAAATGAGCTGCGTCTTGGTTTCGGACCACTAGGACTGAAGGACAGCTTTAAAGTCCATTGGGGTCTGAGGAGGAGGTTGTGCGGGCTGGTAGGCCGGCATATAGCCTGAAGCAAAGCCCAGCACCAGGCATCCCGGCATATGATGAGACGTCAGGTACCCTGGTGAAGGGTACGCAGGTGTGTACCCTAGTGCATGAAACCTTGAAAGGGGGTAGCCCGAAGGGTTTTAGGCGTTAAAAATGAAGCATCGGGTACCTCGATGCCAGAACCCTGATGGAGGGCACAATGGAGGGTAGCCCAGCGTAAGATCTGACGGTGGTGTCAGGGACCCTGATGGTGAACCCTGTGGAGCTCCGAAGCCTGCATCTGAGGGGCCCAGAAGAACCGGATCCGCCCTGCAGGTGGTGGGTTTTATCCCAGCTTCACTATAACTTCCCTCTCCCCTTAAAATCTCTCAACTCTGTTCTTTCCCTGGACACCAGTGCAGACCAGACTCTGAAGTGACCATCCATAGATCCATAGCTGCCATTACTGGCAAGTGTAGGGGGTCCACAGCTCTTCTAAATGGACCATGCCAGCCATCACCATCCATACAGTTCCGCCCTTATCCCACCCAGCATTTCCTTTCAGCTTAAAAACAAAGCTTTGGATCACATATAGTACAAAAATAAACCTTGATAAAATACATAATTTGAAATCTTGAAATAGGCATTCCTGGGGTACATAGATCATCCTATACAGAAATGGAAATAGTATAGTATTATGCCTGTGTACCGTTTCCCCTGGACTGATGAAAGGACAATGTTAAAGAAAAAATCGGTTATCTTTGGGGTAGAGCATATTAAAATCAATGCTTTTACAAATAAAAATGTCAGTTTTCTATTTCCCAAGCCCCTTAGGTTTGTCTAGCCCCCACCCCAAAGAAATCATAGATGTGCTCCTGGCTCACTTCAGACTGTACAAAAAGTGCAGGTCTCCAGTTGACTATAGGGTGGGGGCTGAGAGTGTCTTTCTCTGCTTGACTCTGTTCATTGCCCTGTGGGTGGAGGTGACAGTGTAGTAAGGTCAGCTACCGTGTGCGCAGAGCTAGGACTGCTTGACTGAACATTTGCTGTTGTGATATCCTCTCTCTGTTTGGTGTGGGGGGGGCAGGAAGAGGAAGAGAGGAGGCTATGGTACAAAACAATGGGGGGGAGCTCACTGTAATGGCATTGCAGTCTTTTTTCTGCTGGGGAGCTGGAAGCAATGTGGGAGCAGGATAAATGTGCAACAATCAGAGTATTTCTTGGCTTAGCTTGCATTGTTTCCTGCATAAGTGATCAAAATTTACCATTATAATTAAGGGCTAGTGCAACCATCTGCGAGCTAGTGCAATTTTTAATCAACTTGCCCTGCTGGCTAGTGCAAAAAAAGGTCAAGGTTGACCCCTGCTCTGGTTGTCCCCTCCCGTACTGGAGCTGTTCTTGAAACTGTTAAGTCCTTTAAATACTTGGGAGTCACCCTTGATTCATCACTTTCTCTGGATATTCACGTTTCAGCCCTCACCAAAACTACCAAAAGCTTGGTGTTCTATACCAAATTCGTCCCTTCCTAACTCTGACCTCCTGCCGCAGGATAGCATCCACTATTCTCCTCCCTACCTTAAGTTATGCAGCCCCCCTGCTTCTTGCTACCTCCTCCACCTTTCTTGCTCGTCTCACTCAGGCCTACCATAGAGTGGGTAGGTTTGTTCTGGGTGTCAATTCTCTACATCACCACTGCGATGTCCTATCTTCCAGTAATTTTACATCTGTATTGTTAGCTTAGACTTCACTGTTATTGTCTGCTGTCTGCTTGTCCCGTCCTGAAATTTTGTAATGCTTTGTATGTTCTCTGTGTACTAGTGAAAGTGTTGTTTTCAACGAATTGCACTTTCAATGTACTGCACTTCCTGGGTTGCCCCTGAAAAAGGGACTGTCTTGTCTCAGTGGGCTCACCTGGTTACCAAAATTCAATAAATAAAATAATTATGCGACACTGGTACCGGGACTTTTTCATACCCATCGGTTGTACTGTCTCAATCCAATAGGTAGGAACAAGTCTCGTCCAATCACGATGCAGGATTCTTAGCACCCATTTTATAAGGCATAATATGACATGGCACAGTATGGTATGGTATAGAAACATAGAAGTTGACGGCAGATAAGGACCACATGGCAAATCCAGTCTGCCCATTTTTTTCTACCTTATGAATGTGTACTCTGTCAATGGCCTATCTATTCATACTCATCTGTATTTATTTATTTATTAAGATTTTGTTTACCGGGTAAGCCCTCTGAGACCAGAGATCCCTTTTTCAGGGGCGACCCGGGGTTGAGTACACCAACCACTTTACACTAGGATACAATAAGACAGCTTCTAAAATACATATACAGTTTGTACATACATATACAGTTTGTAGATGAGGCAAGGGAACAGTAAGACAGTGGCAGAGAACATACAGTAAGAAACTGTGCCAGAGTACGTACATTGGCAGTGGGGTGCATTTGCCTACAGAGATATTAGCATTGGAGGTTAGCTAGTCCAGAGAGAGCAAGAGTTGTGTCTGGTACCAATTTAGAGGGGTGTATTGCTCCCTTATGTCTATCCCATGCCTGTTTGAAGCCCTGCACTGTATTCATATCCACCACTTCCTGAGGTAGGACGTTCCATGCATCCACCACCCTTTCTATGAAAAAGAACCTCCTCACATTACCCCTTAATCAGCCTTCCCCTAATCTCATGCTGTGTCCTCTTGTCCTGATATTTTTCTTATATTGAAACATGTTAGACTCTTTCACCTTGTTAATGCCCTTAAGATGCTGGAATGTTTCAATCACATCACCTCTCTTCCGCCTTTGCTCTAGGGTATACATATTGAGCTCCATTAATCTGACCTCATGTTTTCTGATGCAGTCCCTGCACCATTTTGGTTGCCCTTCTCTGGACTGCCTCCATTTTGTTAATGTCCTTGTGCAGGTGCGGCCTCCAGTACTGTACGCAGTACTCCAGATGGGCCTAACCAGTGTCTTGTAAAAAGAGATTATTACCTCCTTCTTACGATTTGTGATACCCCTACTAGTACACCCCAACATCCCTCTAGTCTTATCTACTGCCTTAGTGGTCTGCTTGGATGATTTCAGGTCATCTGTGATGATGGTGCCCAAGTCTCTTTCTTCTCTTGTGACTGCCAGCAACTCCCCTCCCAGCCTATAGGTGGCTTCATGGTTTCTCTTCCCTATGTGCATGATCTTGCACTTCTTTGCGTTAAACCCCCGTTGCCACTCTTCCGACCATTTTGCCAGTTTATCCAGATCTCTTCTCATTCTGCCCACCCCATCTGGATCACCTACTCTGTTGCAGATCTTGATGTCATCTGCAAACAGGCAAACCTTACCCTCCAGTCCATCTGCAATGTCACTGCTGAAGATACTGAAGAGGACTGGCCCCCAGGACTGATCTGTGAGGTACCCAACTTGTGACTTGCATCTCTTCTGACTGTATACCATTTACCACCACTCTCTGTTTTCTGCCCACTAACCAGTTTCCACCCAGCTGACCAACCTCTGATCCACATCGAGCCTACCCAGCTTATTAATCAATATCTGGGTATGGCATGATACAGTATGGCATGGTAGGTGGGAGTAGGGTAGGGTAGTGTATGACTTGGCATGGTATGAATCTGTTTACTCCTGCCGATTGAATTAAGAGATTTTGGTGTATAACATTATTTTTCATACTTTCAGAGATGCCTGGATTGTAAAATTTCAGGGCAGGGGAATCAACGAGTAAGAATTTTTTTTTCCTTTTGGTTTATACACATTGTCTTAACTAGGGTCACCCACACACACAGGTGTTAGTCTTCATACAAGTGTTCCCCTGTAAATGGGCCACAAATAGTAGAGATAGGACTGCAGAAATTATCCAGGTTAAATTTGGGTGAAATGAGGCCACTGGAATTGGTAGCCAGTTCTCATAGCCATTCCTCAGCACAGTCTCACATTTTACAAACCCCGCCTGATGAAATCCAAGCCAACACAATGAAACTGCTGGGAAAGCACTTCACAGAATTTCTCTCCAAAGGGGCAGAAGATAAAGTTCATTCGGTGATTAAAATCCTGCAAATCAGGGGTCTAGTTAACACGGGAAATTAATAAACCTTTGGAGGTAAATCCATCAGTCATAATAAAAAAGAAGGGGATTTTGAAAGGGCCTCCATCTGTAGCCCGCACGATAAAGTGCAGTCAGGCAAAGCGTAACGGAGCTCTATTATAATCGGGCTATGAAATTTACTGCTCTCTTCCCACTCCCCCTCCCTCCGCCCGAATGCACAGCAGCCAGAGCACAACAAAAGCTATTATCAGTCAGGAACAGCTCTGGACTTGCTCCTTTGCTGAAGTCCATTATCTCTGAGGCAAGGGTCTTCGTTCAAAGAAGATAACACCACCTCCGCTGGGCTGCAGACAGCCCAAATGGCAAAGCCAGCTTGAACCTCAAAGCCTCAAGCTTAACCAACCCCCAGGGAAAAAAGGCACCGCTGCAAGTTTTAAATAAGAATTTTATGAGGTAAGGGAGGATAAAAGACCACAATTAGATTTTAAAGGAGGAATTATCCATCATTGTACAGATACTATGAGAAGGCTGGCTGCTACAGCAGGATTTGGCCAAAACAGGGGCAATTCATCCAAATCATTTAGAGCATGAAACTTTGCAGCCATTCTGTGCTCAACAGCCCATTTCTTGTGTAAGGGTAGTGTTAGAATTATACTTTATAAGCCTGGAGAGCTAGCTTTAAACAGAGTTCCCCCCACCACTACTAAGTACATGGCAGAACTGCACCATCTATAACGGTTCCGTTCAGCACTGCAGTTTATGCTGTTGTCAATCTGTACAAGTCAGATCAGGGTTTCTGGAAGTCTCCTTCTGTCAGCTTTCAGGAAGGGGATCAGTACACCCTTTTTACATACTAACATACTATTTGCCAGCAGATTAGGCCTTACGGTCTATCGAGTCTGCTCGAACCTCAGATCCCTAGTTGGGTGCCGAGGCCCTCCCCTTCCTTGTGTTCCAGAAACCCCTATCATCCATCCCCGCCCCCCTGGGACAGGCCATCATCTGATACATCCACTTTCTGTGTCTGTCCCACCCTCTCTTGAAGCCTCCACTGTGGATCTCTGAACCAGCTCGCCAGGCAGTGCATTCCAAGGGTCCACCACCCTCTCAGTGAAAACCTCCTCTTCCTCCCTCACCCTTCCACCTTCCAACTTCAAACCATGCCTCTGGTGATACTTCCTGCTTTAGTCTAAAGATCCCCTCCATGTTTACCCTATTTATTCCCTTGAGGTACTTGAAGACCTCAATCATGTCCCCCTGTCTCTCTCTCCTCCAATGAAAACAGGCAGAGCTCCTCAAGTCTGTCCTCATATGTCAAATCCCCTAGCCCTCGTATCATCTTAGTTGCCCTCCTCTGTACCCTCTCCAGGAGCTGTATGTTCCTCTTCAAGTGTGGTCTCCAGTACTGAACACAGTACTCAAGGTGTGGTCTAACCAGTCCATTGCACAGCGGCAGAATCACTTCCTTGCTCCTAGAGGTGATCCCCCTTACGATGCATCCCAACATCCTGTTCGCCTTGCTAGCCGCTCTCCTGCACTGCTCAGAGTTATTCATACATGCATCCACCATGACCCCTAGGTCTTTTCCTTATTGAGGCCTCCAGCGCCCCTCCCAGGGTGTACCTGTGTTTAGGTTTCCTACCAAGATGCAACACCTTGCACTTGGTGATATTGAAATTTAATTTCCATGTGTGAGCCCAACTTTCCAGGGTGTCCAGGTCCTTGCAGGGCCAACCTCCCCTCTTCTCCCTCAACTACTGCTCCCATCTTGGAGTCATCAGCGAAGAGACTCATTTCACACCCTATACCCACCCTGATGTCCGATATGTATGCATTAAACAGGATCGGACCCAGGACCGAGCCCTGCGGTACCCCACTACCAACCTCTCTAGGATTCGAGAGCTCCCCACAGACCGCTACTCTCTGGGTGCATCCAGCTAGCCAGTTTTCAATCCATCTGACTGTCAAAGGGCCTACTCCTAACCCCATCAGTTTCTCCACAAGACCATTGTGGGGGACAGAGTCAAACGCCTTGCTGAAGTCCAAGAATAATACATCCACAGGCTTTCCCCTGTCCAGTTCTGATGTTACCCATTCATAGAACTCCACAAGATTGGTTTGACATGATCTACCTGGCACAAACCCATGTTGCCGACTATCCAGACCTCCCATTTCCTCCAAGTACACCTCTCAATCGCCTTTAGTATACTCTCCATTAATTTTCCCACCACCTAGGTCAAACTGATGGGTCTATAGTTACCTGGTACTTCCCTCGACCCCCCTTTATGGATTGGCACCACATGTGCCTCTCGCCAATCCCTAGGTACCCTCCCTATCTCAAGTGTCCTGTTGAAGAGCTCCGCCAGGGGTGCAGCCAGTACGTCCACCAATTCCCATAGTACTCTCGGATGAATGCCATCCGACCCAGGAGATTTGTCTTTCTTTAGGGCCTTGAGGGCTAACCACACCCTTTTGGCAGAGATAGTTGGTTAATTTTCTTCAGTCCCTGGATGGAGGATGTTTAGGATGCTAATCCTAACCTTAAGGTGGCATCTGACCTAAAGCCTCATGCCAAAACCAGCCCTTAAAGGGCTTTCTCAAAAATGCTCTGCTGCCCTTCCACTTGACCAGGCAGTGCCGATATCGGCATGAATGGCAAGGTGGCGGGAGCTCTCTGTTGTCACTGGATCCACCGCGATCATCAGCTGATCACAATGGAACCAGTGAGAATACACAGGGGTGAACAAACGTTTCTAGGTCTCCAACTCATGCCCCTCCATCACTCTTCAATGCACCCCCCTCCCCATTACTGGAGGGACAGATACTGTTGAAGAGGAGGAGGAACTGAAGGCCATCCACTTGCTTCTCATCAATTGGTTGACCAGGCAGTCCTCAGTACACTTCCACCCTCTCCCTACAGGCTGCGCTCCCTCTTACACGCCCTTGGGCAACCCAGGAACTCTGAGCCAGGGTTGCTGCTCATGTTCCCCACCCCCCACCCCGATCACATCTGCAAACACAACTGTTTGTATATCTTTGTGTGTCTACCTGGTGAAACATTTTTAGATAAATAAATACTGCTTTTAACAGGTCTCTGATCTGCAGACCACAGAGAAAGGAGATACGGCATTAAGCAAAGGACAGGTGGCTTCCTTCCTTCCTTCCCCTTTTGGTAAACAGGTAAGGCCCACAAGGCATAAGCGCCTGTTTTCACAGGCAACCCACCCGCCATCCCACCCTCCCTTCCTTCCTTCCCTCCATCCTTCCTTCTTTCCTTCTCCTTTTGGTAAACAGGTAAGGCCCACAAGGCATAAGCACCTGTTTTCACAGGCAACCCGGGAGCAATGGGTAGGTTAAGTGACTTGCTCAGAGTCACACAGTATGCCACTGGAGACTGCGGGACTCAAACCCTGGTCTGCTAGATGTAGCAAGCTCATTCACAACTCGAGGGTTGGTGAAGTGTATCAGCCTCACAAGATGGAAAGGATGAAAGGAATAACTGAAACAAGAAAACCAGGACACGCTGCTCCTCTCATGGTAAGTAGGCCCCTCACAATCTGCTTAACATCAAGGCCTGCTTCAGAAATAGGGCTAGGCCAACTGCCGTTGACACTGTGGCTGCCCTGGGTAAATGTTAAACTCAACCCACTGGTGGCAAATTATTTTAAATATGACAGTTTCAAAACTTGCAAAGTCAATGTAACACAAAAAGGATTCAAGTAAAAAGGGGGACCAATACCTCAAAAAGCAACAGAACGTCTTCAGTTAAAAGGAGTACACTCATCAAAGTATACCAGGGAGTGGTCAAAGTACAAATTCTTAGTTCAGCCAAGGGAATGGTTCTGTTAGACTGCAGTTTTAAATATAACATTGGCCTGTTTTACTCGTTATGTGCACAGATGCACCATTACATAAATGCCAGAGGTTTTTAGTCTCTGCCACGTGAAGCAGTATATAAAGTTATGCACACTTGTACAACGGCTCGAAACAAGAAAGGGTGATCCATCATCGGTTAAAGAGGCAGCATAAAGAGGTTGCATTTCAGGAAAAATTCAAATCTGAAATTCGTAAGCAGTTGCCGGACGCATGTGAGGCAACAGCTTGTCAGCTAATGTGGGCAATTAGAGAGGGTAAAAGAAGGACCTGAATGATCGCGCGCACACACACACACACACACACACACACACCCAGCTACAAGCATCCTCAGCTCTACTGAATATGACTGACTGAAGTGGGGCACTACGAGGATGCTTGCTCTACTGTTGCTGCCTTGCATTGTCAACAGGTGACCCGTACAGTGGCAACATGAGGACTCTGAAGGGGTGAAGAGACAACAGGAGGAATAATGTACTCCTCAACTGTACATAATAAGTCTGTGATTCTACTTTGGGGTTCTGGTAACATTTAGAAACACATCTGTCACTGGAACACTCAGGTGAAAGTTTAGTCATATTCTTTGCACCTAAAGGTATTTTATTGTTTAGATTTTTTTTTCCTTTCAAAATACACTTTTTAGCTTTGGTGAGCAAGAACTGTAAGAGCACGAACCCCAAAGCTAGACAGAGAGCGGAACCTGTGTGGATTATGACATAACAGCCCAGGGGCAATGTTGTAAAAAGCTTGGCATTTATAGAGACATGATGCCCCCCTCCGAAAAAAAAAAATATCAGTAAACATCCTCTTCCCACCATATTTTATACAGTACCTTCCTCTGTGAGTGGAGTTCTTTGCCTCTGTTTCTTCTCTAGAGAGGAGGTGAACACACCCATCGGTGCCCACTCCAAATACAGGGGGACATGATGAAACTGCAAAAAGTCCAAAAGTTAGGATCAGAGCTGCCATTCACTGTTACCACATGTAGGCTGTGAAATACTGATCCGTCCAATACATAGGTGGGGAAACTGGGGTGATCAAGGACCACAGCTTCATCCATATTTAAGCCGAGCAAGCTTTCCACTTGAAAAAATCACCAGAAGTAGATAGCACTGGCAGTTAGTTTTTCCAGTGGTGTTATCACTGAAACCTGTGTCCATACACAGCTCTTTGAGACAGTCAGCATTCTTTTCTTTCCCAAAAGAAACAGCGAAGAGAAGGCTGCAAGGGGACATGATCGGGTTTTATAAATACCAAAGGGAACACATGGGGTGGAATGCACACAGCTGTTTCAGCTTGAGAGTGCAAACAGAACTAGACGGCATGCCCTCTAACAATGGGAGTGGGGGCCTGGATAAAGGGGAACATTAGAAAGCATTACTTCACACTGGAGGTGGTTAATGTGTCAAATGGCTTGCACAGTAGAGTACAATACTGGAAGATAACCCTGTTCAGGATCTGAAAGGAGAACTACACAGATTCCTGAGGGAGAATGGCTTTGGGGGTTACATAGCATGAGCAGGGGTAGCATTTCAGCTGATAAGCTTGGATGTCTGTAGGTACACAAGTGCTTGCTTAGTCAGCCATCTGTTGCAAAACGGAAGTACAAGATGAGACACTTTGCCTTTCTGACTTCACAATACTACAGAAACATAGACAATAATGGCAGAAATAGACCCAGAAACTACTGTCCATATAAGTTTTATCCTTCCCGGTCCACCCCCCTATTCCCCTCCCTCCTGTTACCGACCTAAGCAACCACGAAACCCTTCACTCTGTCCCAGCCATGCTTGAAACCATTTTTTTTTTGTTCTTATTTGTTAACCAAGGAAGGCCTACTAGGTACAAGTGCCTATTTTCAGGGGCAACATGGGAGCACTGGGAGGTTAGCTGACTTGTTCAAAGTCACACAGTATGCAAGTGGAGGTTATGGGAATCAAACCATGTCTACTAGATGTACCAAGCTCATTCACAGCTCGTTACTCTAACAGCTAGGCTATACTGCCACTTGCGGTCTTGTTGCCCACCACCTCCGCTGGCAGCCTATTCCACTGCTCCACCACCCTCTCCGTGAAATTAAACTTCCTCCCACCTCTCTTAAGTCTTCTCCTGGCCAGTTTAGACTCATGACCTCAGGTTCTTCACTCTGTACTCCTGACAAATAGTTCCCCACAGTTCACCTTGTTTATTCCCTTCAGGAACTTGAAGGTCTCGATCATACCCCCTACACACACACACGATCTCCAGCGAGTACATATTCACTGCATTGAGACAATCTTCCTAAGATCTGCCCTGTTGGCCCTGAATCATCTTGGTCACCCTGCATTGCCCTATCTCCCGCCTGTCCCTGTCCTTCCTTAAGTGAGGACTCCAGAACTGAGCAAAGTATGACCTATACAGAGGTAGCAGTGCCTCTTTTTTCCTGCTGTCGGTATCCCTTCCGATATACCCCAGCATCCTATTAGCCTTACTATGGGCCTTGTTACACTGGCTTGAAGGGTGTCACTAATGATGACTCTCAAGTCCCTTTCCTCTGCTGTAGTGCTCAGTTTAACCCATCCTGTCCAGAATTGTGTCCTGCGCTTCCCCCAGGTGCATAACCTTGAATTCTGTGGCATTTAATTTCAACTACAAAATCTCAGACCCACCTCTCTAGCCTTTATAGATCCCTGTGCATCTCCCTGGTCTCTTCATCGCTATCTACCCTACTGCAAAGCATCACATCACCTTCAAAACTTCTCAACTTGCCCCTGATGCCTTCTCCAATGTCATGGATGAACATATCAAGGAGGACAGGATCCAGGACAGATCCGACAGGATCCAGGACAGATCCCTCAGCACCCCACTCACAACACACTCACTTCAGATTTATTCCACTTACCACCACCAATGCTGCCTCTCCTTCAACCAGTTTCCAACTCATCTAACTAGGTCCCTAGCCTCGCCCAGGTCCTCCAGTTTCTTCAGGAATCCTCTGTGTGGCACAGAGTTAATAGCCTTGCTGAAACTGAAGAAGAGAAAATCCATAGCATGGCCCTGCCTTTGTTACCCAAAGAAAATTATCAGGTTGGTCTCGCAAGACCTCCCTGTCACAAACATGTGGTTTACTATCCTGCAGACCATGCTCTCTAGGTAGTTCACAAGGTCCTCTCTGATCAGTGACTCCATCAGTTTTCCAACTGCAAAAGTAAAGCTGACAGGTCTGTAATTCCCCAGTTGCTTCCCACCTCATGTAGTGGGACTACATCTGTTACCCTCCAGTCTTTCAGAACTACCCAAGTGAAATGAGCTGTTGGATAGCCCTACTAGTGGTTCAGCTAGTTCCACAGTCAATTCCTTAAGCACCCTTGGGTGTATCCCAACAGCCCTGGAGCTTTAACTACCTTTAGGGCTTCAAGCCCCTATTGGACTATTTTTTTTGGCATTATGTATTTTATGTGTTTTTTCCCTGCTGGACGCCCCAGTCCTGAGGCATGTGCGCCGCATTCGAGACACCTTCTGATTTGCTGCCCCTCTCCTGCGCTGACACCAGACTTCAACCCGTGACAGCAGAACTACGTCGGGGCGACAACCACCCCAGGAGAGGAGAGCTGCCATTAGGTGCTCGATCCTGCTCCACCCCCCCTTCCCAATGCTGACACCCTGACGACCCAAGCACATTCCTGAACTCGGGTTGCCGGCATGGCGCGAGGTGTGGCGTCCAGCGCCTCAACCCTCAGGGCCACCGGGCTGTTCCTTCTGGACTCTTTCTATGGTAAACACTAGTTGCCTCATTTCAGGAATGCCCCTGACAGCTGCCATGTCATTATTCTCTGTGGCCCAAGTTTCTGTAACAACTACGAAGTCTTCTTCAGTGTCTGCCACCAATGCCTGGAGCTCACTAATTTTATTACCCAGACTCCTGGCATTAAGGAAAACCCTGTTCCAACTAGCTCCAGATCGTCTTTTGCTGTTTTGTGATCCTACACCCGCATTCCTTCCCATTCTCCTTACCTTATTTTTCCTACTGCTTGCAGATCCTGTGAGCCTTCCCTCCCTGTGCCTGTTTTACTACTCCTTTTTGAACCTCAGCCTTAATTTTACCCACCTTACTGCTACCAGTTCCCATTATAGGGGGAGCACTAACTAGTTTCCCCTCCCTCGCTCCCTTTACCATGGTTCCCCTAGCCTTAAGTGTCCCCTGCAGTCAGTTTAATAGCCTAATATAGACATCAAACTTCTGCACCAGCATGCTGGTCCCCTCTCTTGTCAGGGTAAAGGCCATCACCCTTGAAGAGCCTCCTGCCCCAGAAGTGCCCTCAGTTCCCCACAAAGCGGTACCCCTTCTCCTGACACTGTCCCTTTAACCACACCTTTAATTCCTCTTATCTCTTCCCTCCTTACTCAATCTTTCCCTGCCCCCCCCCCCCACAGGGAGGAACTCTGAAAAGGCCAAGGAGGCCCATGTGTCTGCAATCTCTCCCCCCGTCTCTGGAAGTTCTGCCTCTCTTGTTACCCTGCCACCCTTCCCCCTCTCCTTCCCCACCACTCTCCACTCCTCTGGACCAGCAGACCTCTGGAGGAGCAGGGGTGTGGGCTCCAGCTGAGCCAGGGCCTCAGGAGAGAGATCTCTTCCCTCCTTGCTACCAGCTGACCATGGAGCTCTGCTGAGGTCCTGCAGAACGGCCAGCGACCCCTCCTCCAGGACATAACCCTGAAAAAGAGCGCCCCACTCTCCTTGCAACTGACATGCTCTCCACTAAACCTCATCCCTATTCTGATCCTTATAAGAACCCTTAGACTTCTGATACTAACCAGTAATTGTTATGAGTACATTTGACACATGTGCTAACAGCACAGGCTAACTTAACTGGGGTCACCTAGATAGGGCAAGGCTTTGGTACCACACAAGCAAACTTAACAAGCACACACCCAATACAGGTCAGCTGTATAGAGGTCACCCAAATAGGGTGAAGCTATGGTACAGCAATAGTAAACCTAACATGCACACTTAGCAACACAGGCTAGTTATAATTCCTAGATAGGAAGAGTCTGTAGTACAGAACAAAAAAACTTAGCAAGCACACAGGTTAGCTGTACAGGAGTCACCATGATAGGGTCAGACTATGGTACAGTACAAGAATTTTACACAGTTACACCAAATTAGCAACCCGGTCAGCTATAAAGTAATATTACTCTCCATTCCCCACACAGGCTATCTATGCATCTGACTTATAAGCGCGGCTGAAATACTGAATGTATAGTGGACTTACCCTTGCTAGCTAGGTTATCCGAACAGAAAGAACCCCTTGATCTGGTGGCTCCCTACAGAGTCTCCTCTGGACTGCAGACTATCTGCGGATGCCTGCAGACATCTTACGATAGATTCTCCATTCCTGCTCTGTCCCACTCGTATGATGGGACATGCTGGATGAGTGCTCGAATTTAACCCTGACTCGGAGCTTCTTAGTTAGCCCTGCCAGCAAGCTAAAACCAACCTGTAATTACTATGTCACTGTGATACTGGTAAGGACTGTTTCCCTTCCCCTTCATGGTGCTAAGGCATGCTAAAATGGTGCAAAATGAGAAAATGTGGCCTGAGGAAACCCATGAGTTTTCTGTTTGAAGAAAAATACAATCCTTGTGAGGAAGGCCAGTTAAAAAACAAACAAAAAAATGATGGTGACTTTTCAAGCCTAAGGAAGAACAACAAAATCATCTGTCTGGAGGGAGACATTTAGTGCAAGTAAAAACACCATGAGCGCGCACACACAGCTTACCTTGGAGTAGGCCAATTTTGAGAAGGCACGTTTTGCTTCTGTTGGCTCCAAAAACTCCACTATGGCCGTGATGCCTGCTGGAGGAAGGACCACCCTACCCAGGTCTCCGTACGTACTAAAAACTTTCTCCAGTTCTGCTGGATCTGTGCCTGCGGGGAGGTTCTTCACAAGGATCACCACCTTACTCCTCTCACCTGCTGCCTAGGGAGGACAGTGACATGAAACTGATAAAGGCATCCAAAGGAAAACACGGCAGAGCTCTACACACGTGGACAGTTTTAATAGAAACCAACGTAACAACAACAAGAACAAAAAAAAAAAATCAAAGGTTAAAACGCTACAGACTTTTTCAAATCAATTATTCGTTTCAAGGCCTTCCACCACAGAACACAAATGTACTGTACTAACAGTTGTAATATAAAATCTAAAACATTACAAACTCCAGACTCAAGTGCACACCTGTCAATGCTCAAAGCTACTACAAAAAAAAAAAAGAGTTGACTAGTGCCAACAATAGCTGGTCCTGTCACATACTTGTAGATGAGTGTGTGCAGGAGAGGTCTGGTCATGGCACTTCATCCCTCACCCTGTTTCATGTCAAGCAGTCTGCGGTGTCCAGTGATATCTCCCTCAGCTGCCCTATCCTCTGCCTTCCTTACCCTTTCCAGTGCCAAACAGTCCCTCATGTCTAATGGCACCCGCTTCCTCACTCTATCCTCTGACAAGCAGTGCGTGGTGTTTGACGGCTCCCCATCTCGTCCCATGACCAGGCATTCCCTAATGTCCAGCGGCACTCATCCACCTTCACTCTGTCCTGTGCCAAGTACTCCTAGTGTCAATAATGCAGTTTGTGATAATGGAGAAATAAGATCTCAATGGAGACCGACCAAAGAAGTAAGTGAACGGGCTGCGCTGGTTGGCATCAGAGAGTGGGGGTGTTCACTGGCATCAGGAATGGGATTCTTGTGCCACACTGAACTGGGTGCCTCTCTGTCTTGACCATGGCAGGTCCTCAGTGGTTGTCACTGAAGCTGCTGCTGTGACCCCCATAGGTAACTGGTGACTGTTCACATGATGTGATATGGTCACTTCCAGAAGTTGCTGCTTTGTTAGGCCACAGTATGGGGTCTGAGTGTGTCCTTTCACTGCCCAACTGTGTTAGGCCACAGTGTGGGGTCTGAGTGTGTCCTTTCACTGCCCAACTGTGTTAGGCCACAGTGTGGGGTCTGAGTGTGTCCTTTCACTGCCCAACTCTGTTAGGCCACAGTGTGGGGGTTGAGTGTGTCCTTTCACTGCCCGCCTGTGTTAGGTTACAGTCTGGGAGCTGAGTGTGTTCTTTTATAGCCCAACTCTGTTAGGCCACAGCATGGGGGCTGAGTGTGTCCTTTCACTGCCCAACTGTGTTAGGCCACAGCATGGGGGCTGAGTGTGTCCTTTCACTGCCCAACTGTGTTAGGCCACAGCATGGGGACTGAGTGTGTCCTTTCACTGCCTGATTGTGTCAGGTCACAGTGTGGGGGCTGAGTGTGTCCTGTCACTGCCCGACTGTGTTAGGTCACAGGGTGGGGGCCGAGAGTGTCCTTTCACCGCCTGACTTTGTTAGGCCACAGCAAGGGGAGTAAATGTGTCCTTTTACTGCCTGTGTTAGATCACAAAGTGGGAGTGGTGTCCTTTCACTGCCTAATTCTGTTAGGTCACCTCAAGGTTTCTTAGTATGCTTATCACTGCCCAGCTGTGTTATGCCACCGCATGGGGGCTGAGTGTGTCCTTTCACTACCCGACTGTGTTAGGCCACAGCATGGGGGCTGAGCACGTCCTTTCACTGCCCAACTGTGTTAGGCCACAGCGGGGGGCTGAGTGTGCCCTTTCACTGTCTGACTGTGTTAAGCCACAGCGGGGGGCTGAGTGTGCCCTTTCACTGTGTTAGGCCACAGTCTGGAGCAATGCATGTTCTTTCACTGCCTGACTGTGTTAGGCCGCAACATGAGTGCTGAGCATAGCCTTTCACTGCCCATCTGTTTTAGGCCACAGCATGGGGGCTAAGATTGTCCTCTCACTGCCTGACTCTACTAGGCCAGATCTTTGAGGCAGAGTGTGTACTTTCACTGCCTGACTGTGTTAGGCTACATTGTGGGGGCTGAGCATGTCCTTTTACTGCCTGAATCTGTTAAACCACAGTGTGGGGGCTAAGCGTGTCCTTTCACTGCCGGAATCTGTTAAACCACAGTGTGGGGGCTGAGCGTGTCCTTTCACTGCCTGAATCTGTTAAACCACAGTGTGGGGGCTGAGCGTGTCCTTTCACTGCCTGAATCTGTTAAACCACAGCGTGGGGGCTGAGCGTGTCCTTTCACTGCCTGCATCTGTTAAACCACAGTGTGGGGGCTGAGCGTGTCCTTTCACTGCCTGAATCTGTTAAACCACAGTGTAGGGGCTGAGCGTGTCCTTTCACTGCCTGAATCTGTTAGGTCACAGCGTGGAGGCCGAGTTGTCACTGAAGTTGCTGCTGTGTCCCCCCCCCCCCGTGGCTAACTAATGACTGTTCACTTGGTGCGATATGGTCGCTTCCAGAAGTTGCTGTTCTCTGTTAGGCCACAGGGTGGGGTCTGAGTGTGTCCTTTTACTGCCCAACTGTGTTAGGCCACAGCGTGGGGGCTGAGTGTGTCCTTTCACTGTCCGACTGTGTCAGGCCACAGCGTGTGGGCTGAGTGTGTCTTTTCACTGCCTATGTTAGGTTATAGCAATGGGTCTGAATGTGCTTTTTACTGCCTGACTGTGTTGTACCACAGCGTAGGGGCTGAGCATGTCCTTTCACTACCAGACTGTGTTAGGCCACAGCGTGGGGGCTGAGCATGTCCTTTCATTACCAGACTGTGTTAGGCCACAGCGTGGGGGCTGAGCATGTCCTTTCAATGCCTGACTGTTTTAGGCCACAGCATGGGGGCTGAGTGTGCCCTTTCACTGCCTGACTGCGTTAGGCCACAGCGTGGGAACAAGGCAAGTTTTCTCACTGCCCGTCTGTACTAGGCCACAGCATGGGGCTGAGTATGTCCTTTTACTGTCTGAAGGTGAAGGACCACAATTAAGTGGCAGGAGCAGTAAGGGGAGGGAGGTGGACACCAATCCATTTATGGAGGAGAGAGTTCTAAAGGATCTCGCAAAACTAAAAGTGGACAAGGCAATGGGACCAGATGGGATACATCCTAGAATATAAAAGGAGCTTAGGGAGGTGCTGGCGGCACCACTGGCAGCCCTGTTCAATAAATCACAGAAGATGGGAGTGGTTCCAGAGTACTGGAGGAGAGCAAATGTAGTTCCTCTACATAAAAGTGGACCAGCGAGGGGGCTGGAAACTATAGACCAGTCAGCCTGAACTCAGTGGTGGGGAAAATAATGGAATCACTGTTGAAAGAAAGAATTGTAGAACATCTTGAATCCAGCGGAGCACAGGATCTGAAGCAGCATGGATTCACAGCAGGGAGGTCATGTCAAACGTATCTGATAGATTTCTTTGACTGGGTGACACAAGGAAAGAGGATCAGGGGGAGTGCTGGATGCGGCCCACCTGGATTTTAGCAAGGCCATCGACATCGTTCCACATAAGAGGCTTGTAAACAAGCTAAGCAGCCTGGCAATGGGTCCCAAGGTGGTAAGCTGGGTTACAAATTAGTTGAGGTATAGAACACAGAGGGTTGTGGTGAATGGAGTTCAATCCAAATAAAGGAGGGTGAGCAGTGAGGTGCCACAGGGATCAGTTCTGGGGCCAGTCCTATTCAATGTCTTCATAAGTGACACTGCGGAGGGGCTGGAAGGAAAGGTGTGCCTCTTTGCAGATGACACTAAGATCTGCAACAGGGTAGACTCTCCAGAAGGGATGGAAAAATGAGGAGGGACCTAGGTAAACTAGAGGAATGGTCAAGAGTGTGGCACCTAAGATTCAATGCAAAGAAGTGCAAAATCATGCATTTGGGGCACAGGATCCCATGGGAGGCTTACATGATGGTGGGGCACATACTGACGACCACCAAACAGGAAAGGGATCTGGAAGTAATCATATCAGATGACCTAAAGGTGGCGAAACAATGTGCCAAGGCTGTGGGGAGAGCCAGTGGGATGCTGGGGTGCACAGGGAGAGGTATCACCAGCAGAAGGACGGAGGTGGTGATGCCTCTGTACAGATCATTAGTGGGGCCTCATCTGGAGTACTGTGTCCAGTTCTGGAGGCTGCGTCTCCATAAGGACATAGACTGGGTAGAGGCAGTTCAGAGAAGGGCAACTGAAATGGTGCAGGGCCTGCACCAAAAATCATATGAGGAGAGACTAGAGGAGCTCAATATGTATACCCTGGAGGAGAGGAGAGAGAGGGCGGATATGACTGAGACATACAAATATCTCAAGGACATCAATAAGGTACAAGAGATTAGCATCTTTCAGAAAAAGAGATGTTCTAGAACAAAGGGTCATGACATGAGGCTGGAAGGGGTGGACTCAGGGGTAACGGGAGGAATTATTTCTTCACAGAAAGGGTGGTGGATGCATGGAACAGCCTCCCAGCGGAGGTGGTGGGGGAAAATTCAGTAGAGGAATTCGGAAGTGCATGGGATATGCACAGGGGAACCCTAGCGTCAGGAAAGAGAACAAAGCCAGAGATCATGTAGGGTCTAGGGTTTTTGCAGCAGGTAGAGAAAATGGGCAGATTTGGTGGGCCTAGTGGTCCTTATCTGCTGTCAAATTTCTATGTTTCTATGTTACCCATGTTGCTTTAAGCAATGTCTGGTGTGCAGCTGATTTGGAATGGAGAGGTGGTATTACGCTGCTTTGGGCACTGTTCGATGTGCAGCTGATCTGGGATGGAGCAGTGGTGTTATAGATGCTGCTTTGGACACTGTCTAGTGTGCAGCTGATTTGGAATGAAGAGGTGGTGCTTCACATGCAGGACTAGGCTATCACTGGCACGCAGCTGATTTGGGTAAGAGTGGCAGTGTTGCCGGCCCGGTGGCGCTGAGGGTTGAGGCGCTGGTCGCTACACCTCACGCCACGCCGGCGACCCGGGTTCAGGAACGAGCACAGGTTGTCGGGGGTCGGCGGGGAGGAGATGGATCGAGCGTCCGGAGGACTGCTCTCCATCTCTGGGGCGGATTGGGCGGCCGGTGCCTGCCTGACTCCAGCGGAGGCTGGGGATCGACAGCACGCAGCCGCAGAGACAGGGGGAGGCGGACGCGGCAGGACGCTGACTAGTGCACGCACGGGAGCCGCAGCGCGAGCTGGTCGCTGGCGCCATTGCACGCCATGCCCGCCCGGGAGAAAATTAGGAAAAAAATGGAGCCTGCAGCAGCGCGCGTTCCCGTCCGCCATTCCGGAGGGCGTCTCCCTGGCATGGACCCGTTTAGGTGGGTTGAGTCGCTCCCCACCTCCTGCCCGCGAAGGGTAAGTCGCGGGGTGCTGAAGGAGGGGGTCTCATGTCCGGGGATGGCGCCGGAGGAACGACGGAGTGCGGGGTGTAGCTCCTGAAGAAATAACATCCATAAAAAAAGAGTGGCAGTGTTACTCTGCTTTGGGTACAGTCTGGTGTGCAGTTCATTTGGAATGGAGAGGTGGTGTTACATTGCTTTGGACACTGTTTGGCATGCAGCTGATTCAGAATACAGTGTTGCTGCTACACACACTGCTTTGGGATGGAGAGGTGATGTTTCGCACGCTGTACTGGGCTGTCACTGGCACACAGCTGATTTGGTTTAAAGTGGTGGTGTTGCACATGCTGATTTACACAATGACTGACATGCAGTTGATTGGGATGGAGAGGTGGTGTTACCTTACTTCGGATACTGGTGTGCAGTTGATTTGGGATGAAGCCCTCGTGTTACCCATGTTGCTCCAGGCACTGTCTTTTGTGCAGTTGATTTATAATGGAGAGGTGGTGTTAACACTGCTTTGGACACTGGCGTGTAGTGCTACACACACTGCTTTGTGTGCTGTCTGCTCTTCAGCTGTGTTAGGATGGAGCATTAGCGTTACATATGCTGCTTCATGCAATGTCTGGTGTGCAGTTGATTTTGGATGGAGCGATGGTGTTACACACACACTGCTTTGGACACTGTCTGGTGAGCACTTGGATGCAGAGGTTGTGTTACACTGCTTTGGATATCGTCTGTGTGCAGCTGCTTTGGATCGGTGGGATGGTGTTACACGCTGCTTTGGACAATGGTATGCAGTTGATCTGGGAGGAAGATGTGTTGTTACACTACTTTGCAGTAGATTTGGGGTGGAAAGGTGGCATTACGCTGCTTTGGACACCGTCTGGCGTGCAGCAGATTTGGGATGGAGTGGTGGTGTTGTGTTGCTTTGGACACTGTCTGGTGTGCTGCTGATTTGGGATGGGAAGGTGGTGTTACACATGCTGATTTGGGATAAAATGGTGTTGTTACCCATGCTGCTTTGGACACTGTCTGGTGTGCAGTTGATCTGGGATGGAGAGGTGGTATTACACTGCTTTAAGCACTGTCTGGTGTGCAGTTTATTTGAGATGAAGCGGTGGAGGGGTGGTGTTACACTGCTTTGGCTACTGCCTGGTGTGCAGCTGGTTTGGGGTGGAGACGTGGTGTTACACTGCTTCGGTCACTGCCTGGTGTGCTGTTGGTCTGAAATGGAGAGATGGTGTTACACTGCTGTGGACACAGTCTTATGTGCAGTTGATCTGGGATGGAACAGTGGTGCTACACGTGTTGCTTTAGGCACTGTCTGGTATGCAGCTGATCTGGGATGGAGAGGCAGTGTTACACACAGTGCTTTGGACGCTGTCTGGTGTGAACTGGATTTGGGATGGAGAGGTGGCGCTACACTGCTGTGATCACTGTCTGGTGTGCTGTTGGTTTGAGATGGAGCAGTGGAGGGGTGGTGTTGCACTGCTCTGGCCACTACCTGGTGTGCAGCTGGTTTGGGATGGAGAGGTGATGTTACACTGCTTCGGTCATTGCCTGGTGTGCAGTTGGTTTGGTAAGGAGAGGTGGTGTTACACTGCTGTGGACACCATCTGGTATGCAGTCGTTCTGGGATGGAGAGGCAGTGTTACACACACTGCTTTGGACACTGCCTGACGTACAGCTGATTTGGGATGGAGAGGTGGCATTACACTGCTTTGGACACTGTCTGTTGTGCAGTTGATTTGGGATGGAGTGGTGGTGCTACTCATTCTGCTTTGGACACGGTCTACTGGGCAGCTGATTTGGGATGGGCAGGTGGTGTTACAAACTACAATGCAAACAAAGAAATGGGCGCTGACTGGACAATAGGAACAGCTACTGTACACAGACCAATGTAA
This sequence comes from Neoceratodus forsteri, assembly GCA_016271365.2. Lineage (NCBI taxonomy): Eukaryota > Metazoa > Chordata > Ceratodontiformes > Ceratodontidae > Neoceratodus > Neoceratodus forsteri. The sequence continues at coordinate 14,956,301 of JADMNL010000027.1, forward strand.
GTCAACAATACATAAAAGGAAGGTGTGTGCAAGCCGTTCAAAACAATAGAAAACACTCCAATACAAAATAAGTATGAAACAATGCCGTTTTTATTTGTAGCGGGAGCCAAGGTGAACAAAAACCATCACAAAAGTCCCAGTTGCTTTGAATCTACTGATTCTTCCTCAGGGGGGTGTTACAAACTATGTACTTCAGGCTCACTGGTCTCCAGTTGATTGGAAACGAGAAGTGGAGGCATACACTCTGTACTGGGCTCTCACTGCTCTGCAGTTGATCTGGTGTGAAGAGGAAAAACGTGCATTCGGAGCAGATAATGTGCAGTCGATCTGGGAAAGAGAGATGGGGCTTGCTTTGGAGACTTCCAGTATGTAGTTTATTTGGTGGACAGGATGAGTGCCACACACTGCACTGGGTCCTCACTGGACTGCAGCTTGATCTGGTGTTCAGGAACAGTGCAACACATACTACTCTGCCACTGATTTGGAACATAAGACTGTAACGGCAGAAGGGGACTGTGAGATCCATCTAGTCTGCCCAATTTGTCTACAGAGAAACAGTGTTTCCGTTTCAGAGAAAAGGTATATACCATGCTGCTTTTGGGCACTAAATGGTATGCAGTTGATTCACGATGGAGAGGCTGTATTATTAGACATGCTCCATTGGACACTGAATGGCCTGCAGCTGACATGGGACAGAGAGGTAATTTATTTCAATATTTATTCAGCGTGGCCCCATGGGCTAACACAGTTCATTTGAAAGAGGTGGCTGTGGTACCTGTGCCAACATACAGTAAGGATGCTGCTGTACAGTTAAATCACAAATCCCAGCTGGCCATGTTTCAGTTCAGTGCATTATTCAGATTGTTTCAGCATCATGTTTCTCACAAACTGGATTTAAAGGCATTTTAAGAGGGTTAGTACCTAGAATCACAGCCTAATCAATTCTAGACTGTGCAATTTCTTAAAATAATTTAATTTCAGAGATACTGCAAAATGATGTTTGTACTAAAATACTGATCTTAATAATGTACCAATCACCATTTTACTTGTGCATCTAAAGGTAGCTATGTATCAATTAACCTCCGCGTACCTGTACTTTATATTATTCTGTATTACTTCTGCTGCTGTGCAGAACACCTAGGAGATGATCTGCTTGCAAATGCGATAATACAGCTAAACGTAGCTATCCTGGTATGTAAAATGTCAAATAAATTACCTTTTAGGCCACCCTGGTGGCCCAGTGGCAGTGTGACACGGAGCCACGCCGGTGATCCAAGTTCAGCAGCAAGCCTGGGAAGCCACATCAGGAAGCAGGCCAGACTGCAGCAACTGCCGCTCTGCAATGCGCTGCAATCAGAGGGCTGACATTGGGCTCCAGGGCCCAATGACCCCTTCAGTGGGCCAAGCAAGCTTGCTCCCTCCAAAAGGACATTACTGCATGCATCTGTGGCCACTAGAAAGGCTCAGTCTGTGCCAGGGGAGGTGGGAAGGTCTGAGAGAAAATACGGATAAACAATCCATACGTCATCTCCATGACAGCCTGGGTCCCACAGCCTCAGGGGTTCCACCACTGAGCTGCCACCGATCTACTCCAGTGAGTAGACTGCCTCGGGCTGGGGGAGGGGGAAGAGATGCCCTTACCCAACAGCCTCTGCAATGGAACTGAAGCCAAGGGATTTTGGCCTTGAGGAACTGGAAGGAACCAAAGACAATGGTCTAAACAGGTTATAATCTTGTTATGAATATAGCTGGCAAAGGAAAAAGCTCTCTGTAAAAAAATAAAATTACAAAAATAATAAATAATGGCTTTTTGGAAAGATACTTTACAATGAAAAAAACAGCCTATGTACTACTTGTGATAATAATTACTAAAAATGTTCTTCAATAATGTTTATTTAAATTCTTTATAGATACTGTACATCCTGAAGAAAACAATGGTCGAAACGCTGATTTAAAATTTATTTTCTATTTTTGAAGTGGATTTAATTTAATGCTTTTCGTTTTTTTGCAGCCCACATGTGGATGCAGTCCTGTTTTTTCACTCTACCATTTTATTGTAATAATTACCACACCACTGATACTTTTTCACAAAATCAGCATGGCCTGTCTCTTCATAAGATTGATAGAACAGGGGCTGATGAACCTGGAACCGATGAAAATGGAACTGACAGACGTGGGTTGATGGACCATGGGTCCATAAACCTGGGGCTCATAAAGCTGGAGCCGATGGACCAGATGCTGATAGATGGGGGGCTGATGACTTGTGACAAAACAGATAGGGGTTGATGGATAGATCTGGGCTGGGGGCAGATGGAATGGGCCTGATGGACCAGAGGCTGATGAGTCAAGGGATGATAAATCTGGGCTGATGGACCAGGGCTGAAGGACCTAGGGCAGTTGAGTCAAGGGATGATGAATCTGAGCTGATGGACCCGGGCCTTATGGACATGGGGTTGATGGACATGTGGATGATGGACCTGGGACTGATGGACTTGGGGATGACAGACCAGGTGATAATGGACCAGGGGGTTGAAGGACATACAGACCTGGGGCTGATGGGCTTGATGTTGATGGACCAGGGGCTAAATGACATAGGACAGATGGAGATAGGGTTGAAGGACCAGAAGTTGATGGACCAAAGGCTGGTGGACATAGGGCTGACTGACCTGGGGCTGAAGGACCCGAGGCTGACTTGTGTGCCCCAGATTTCTGCAGTGTTTTCCAGCAGTTTTTATTATCTGTGAAACGTAACATGACTTCATCCACATCTTACTCCTGATGACCTCCCCATCCTGGTCCACGCTCTTATTTCATCAAGCCTGGACTAGGGAAATGCTCTGTTTGTGGGCCTTCTAGAAAATCTCTCACAAATTACAGCTGATGCACATTGCTGTTGCTACATTTGCAACTGGGGTAGCCTAGGGAACACATTAAACATAGTTTGCAGCATCTGCACGAGTTGCCAATTAAGCAGCAAGTGACTTTCATGTTACTCAGTATAGTGTAGCAAACAAAGGAGAGACAACATTCGCCTCCCCAATGGGCTTCCTGATATACAATAAGTCTTTGCACAACAGTTCATTCGCAAAACTCCTGTTTATTCAAATCCATATAAATTTACAAAAACTGAAACACACTGTACAACTGATTACACTAGCAGGTTTCTACATCAGAGGCTACCACCACCACTACTGACCTACCATTTTGTGCCCATCTCCCAAGACACCATACACCTGAGTACACTAGCAGGTGACTACGGCAGCATCTCCCGCTGCAACTGACAGTACAGTTATGTAAGAACTTACCCTAATAGTAGCTCTTCAAGAGAAGCTCTTGCAGTATGTCACACTGGTAGGACTATGACGCCAATCACTAGGACCACATGGAAAACTTCTAGCTAGCAGTGTACCATGGGGGACCGCCCCAGCCGACGTCAGTCATCTGATGTCAGCTAAGGCTATATAGAGGGCGGTCACCCACACCACCTGAGTTCTCCCACCGGAGACTCTGCACAGCCAGCTGATGGAGAACCAAGGAGGCTATTCCCAGAGGCAAAGAAAATGGCAGAAGCAGATGTGATACAAAAAAAGAAGCAGGGGGAAGGAGGTGGGGAAAGCAGGGCCTGCTGCCAGAGCTTCTCTCGAAGATCTACTGTTATGGTAAGTTCTTACGTAACTGTACTATCTTACTTCGACGAAGGCTCTTGCAGCAGGCCACACTGGTAGGACCGAGTCCCAAGCAATACCAGTTATCACCAGGAGGAGGACAGATCAGCAGCCAAGAGCTCAGGAGAGAAGGACCTGAAGAACTGCCAGGCTGAAGTTGGCCCTGCACCTATAGGCAATGTCCAGACTGCAATGCTTCATGAAAGTGTGGACAGGACTCCAGGTGGCAGCTGTACAGATGTCAGCAGCAGACACATTTCTGAAACAAGCCATGGAGGCAGCCATCCCCCCTGGTGGAATGGCCCTTAACCACCCCCGGAAGGGGGTTGTTGTACTTGGGGTAGCAATAAACAATGCAATTTGCCAGCCACTTAGACAAACACTGTTTGGAAAAAGGAGCACCCTCTCTTTTGGGGGCAAATGAAACAAACAACTTGTCAGTTTTCCTCAAAGATTTGGCGTGGTTCATATAATTCCGCAACATTCTGTAAACGTTCAAAGTATAGAGCAACGCCTCCACTGATTGAAATACTCGGGAAAATAAACTGGAAGGTGGATGGATTGAATTAAAGTAAACTGAGACACCCCTTTAGGTAAAAACTTAGGATTAGTATGCAAAGACACCCTGTCTTTGTGAAAAAACAAGTAAGACTCTCTACACATCAGAAATTGGAAATCCTTCGAGCAGAAGTAACAGCAACTAATAATAATGCTTTCCATGGCAGAAAGCTCAGTTCACAACTCACGGCCAGTTCAATGGGAGGTAGAGTGAGTTTTTCCAACATAAAACTGAGGTCCCATGGAGGGGACAGGTCCCAAATGGGAGGTTTCAGATGCAAAATTCCCCAAAGGAACATACGGGACACTTCAAGCTGGGCGACAGCTTTGCCCTCGATAGGTGCATGGTACGCAGAGATGGCAGAAAGGTACACCTTAGGGGAAGAGTACCCCAGGCCTGAATCTGAAAGGGAAAGGAGGTACTCTAACACCTGATTCACTGGGCAGGTGAAGGGATACAAGTGACAAGCAGTGGCCCAAATGGAAAAGCGCTTCCACTTCATAGCATAAGTGGCCCCAGCAGAGGGCTTTCTGGCTGCCACCAGAATGTCAGCGACCCTAGATGAAACCCCAAAGCGGGCCATAGCTAGGTCCACAGGAGCCACCCATGAAGATGCAGGGACCTGAGGTCCAGATGGACCAGGGTGCCCCAGTCCTGGAACAGCAAGCCGGTGCACAGGGGCAGGGGCACCAGAGGCTCCACAGCTAGCTGTTGCAGCAAGGGAAACCAAATCTGGCAAGGCCAGAAGGGAGCTATGAGAATCATCTCTGCCCCCTCTATCTGGAGCTTCAGGAGAACCCTCTGCAGAAGCAGGAAAGGAGTACAGAAGGAACAATGCATCTCACTAGAAAACTCCAAGCTCGGGACTGAGCGAGCCAAAAAGTGGCAGTTTTGCGTTGAGTGGGGGCACAAAGAGGTCCAACTCTGGACGGCTCAACCTGTTGAAGAGATCTTCGACCACAGAGGTCGTAAGTTCCCACTTGTGAGCCTTCGACCTGAAGTGGCTGAGACTGTCGGCCAAGATGTTTTGTGCGCCTTGAACATGAATGGCCGAGAGCTCCAGATCGTGCTCGATGGCGCAAAGCCAGACTCTTATCTCCCGACACAGGGGATAAGAGGATAAGAATGGGTCCCCCCTTGTTTGTTGTCCATCTGTACCAGAAGCAGGCCTGGGAGGAGATGAGTCTGGAAGGCCTGCAGGGCGTAAAGGACCGCCCGCATCTCCAGGAGACCCTGCTCTACATCCATCCAGGTATCCTGGGTCTGGCGATCGGAGAGATGAGCACCCCAGCCCAGGTCGGATGTGTCTGTTATGAGAATTTGTTGGGGGGCTGGGTGCTGAAAGGTGATCCCCCGGAGGAGGATGGCTGGATCGAGCCACCATGACAGAACCCTCCGGACCAGGATGGAAACTAGAACCAACTGGCCCAGGTCACTTGTGTACTGTTCCCATTGGACCCTAAGGGTCCACTTGAGGAACCTGCATATGCAGGCGGGCCAGGGGAACCATGGCAATGACCGCTGCCATATGGCCCAGAAGCCACAGGAAAACACTGGAGAGAACCTGCTGGCCGGAGGAAATGCGACAGGCCTGCTCAATCAGTCAGTCCGCTCTGTCACTGGGTAAAAACGCCTTGCCCTGGCTGGTGTCCAGGACTACCCCTCTATATTGAAGGCATTGGCAAGGGGAGAGGCAGGACTTTGACTGGTTTACCATGATCCCTAGCTCCTGGAAAAGGTGGAGGGTGCACTCCAGTGTCTGAACCAGGCGTTCCCTGGAGGACGCTGCTAACAATCAGTTGTTCAGGTAGGGGAAAAACATAGAAGCCCTGCCTCCTTAGTGCCACCGCCATGACTGCCAGGCATTTGGTAAATACCCATGGAGCTGAGAAAAGACCAAATGGGAGAGCCCAAAACTGGAAATGGGCACCCTGAAAGTGGAAGTGATGATGGGCAGGAAAGACTTGGATGGGCAGGTAGACTTCCTGCATGTCCAGCGAACATAGCCAGCCCATCTGCGGGCTTCCCAAGCTGCTCCTGTGGCCCTGGCTCTCTCTGAGCAGGCCACAGCTAACAGACCACCCGACTGACCCCCGGACAGATTCAGACAGCCCATCTATGGGCTTCCCAAGCTGCTCCTGTGGCCCTGGCTCTCTCCGAGCAGGCCACAGCTAACAGACCACCCGACTGACCCGCGGACAGATTCAGGTATGCACCGGACCTCCGAAACTCGTGGTTTTGAATGCCGCTGTTTTGACTGGATGCCCAGTGGAAGAGCCAGGCACTGATAGGCAGCTTTGCTCCTTGGCTAATTTTCCAACGCCTGGCACTTCCTGATCTCAGGGAAATCTCTTTCTGTGCTGTGTTCTGGACTGAATTTTTGTTAATGTAATTTACATATGCATCAATTGGTCTTACTTTACCTGCCAGCTTAGCTAGTCTAGTACAAGCCACTAGTGTAGTCTCTCAGTGATACTTAGTGCTGTGCAATCGAGTGCTGGACAAACTGTATTGTATAGTAGCTGATGTTTGACTGCTGGACCTAGCTACTGAGCAAGACTGCTGCAGTTTTCCATTTCTGCCATACTGACAAACCCTGCCCCTTCCCCACACTGGTCACTCTGCTAATTATTAATTTCTCCTCACAGTATTAAATAGACCCTTACTCCGCCCCTTTCCTCAGCCTAGCAGCTGATTGGTCACTCCACTGCTGCACATGTTCATGCTATTGGCCTCCATGTCTTCAATACCTGACTTGACCCACTTTCTCACCGCCCCTTTTTAAAGCAGTCCCACCCACAGGATCACATACATGCTCTCAACTTTTTCTCCAGCCACTCCATCTAACTCCTCTCAATTACTGCTCTACCTGCCCTATTGTTAGGGACCTCACCCTAATTTGACTATATACCCTTTCAACTATAAACCAGCTAGCAGTTAAGCAGGCCAGCAACACCAAACTACCATGGGGTGCAACCACCTACTACTACTCCTCACTACCTCCTTTGGCATTGCTGGTACCATATACAAATTCGGACCCCTACCTCCCCACTCTGAATCCTCACTGGATGCAAGCTGGAAGAAAAGCATACACATGGCCACTACCACTTCCAGTAACGATAGGCTCTTTATCCTCCCGCACCTCCCATACACAGTTATCGCTAAGCCAACCTTCCAAACCGTAACCTTAATGGTTAGCTTTCCCCCTAATTTAACACAGGCGTATAGACACCTCCCCTACCTGAAGAGCAGGAGATAGAAGACACGAGGGAAGATAAACATCACCATATCTGCCAGAAAGGTTATCTTTCCGCTACTGCTACTCTCTGGCAATGCTCACCTAAACCCTGGACCAGCAACCCTGAGGAGCAGGGGGGTCTATACAGTGAGTGGCCTAAAGATAGCATCGCTAAACATCTGCAGCCTAACTGCCAAATTCGACCAGCTCCAGGCTTGGATGACCATCCATGTGCCTGACATACTCTGCCTAACTGAAACCTGGCTGTCGGGTAGGATCAAAGATGGTGAGGTGGCCATCGAAGGATTCCAAGCATTTCGACTTGATAGAATAGGCAGGAAAGGTGGTGGCTGCCTCCTATATGCCAGAAACTCACTGAGTTGCTCCGTCCTCCCCATCTCCAAAGTTGTGGAGGATTATGAGCTACTAGTGGTAAAAATACAAGTCGGCCTAAAAGGCAAGACCCTTATCATCGCCACAACCTACCTGCCCCCAAGAAAGCCAAGGAAGGCCTTCCTCTTGTTATGGAAGAAATTGGAGCACTCAGAAAGGGCTCAGAACTCATCTTGACCGGTGACTTTAATATTAACTGGTTATGTAAGGAGGCAACACCCTCCAGAGACCTAATCACCTCCCACAATCTCAAGCAACTCATAACTCACCCCACCAGGCAGAACTACAAGGCTGGTACCAGCACCCTCATTGACTGGGTCTTAGCTAGCTCACCGACTCGATTCTCCGAACTCAGGGTTCTCCCAGACGTGCTAAGTGACCACTCCTCAATCTCCTTTATATGAACCACTAAACTTGCCAAAAGCCCACCCCGCCTCATTGAGAGCAGGGTTCTGCGGAAAGGCAAACTTGGATCCCTTAAATTGGCCCTGTCTGCCTAAAACTGGTCCCCCATCAACAAGGCACCTACACTGGAGCAGGCCCTTACTTTTTTCACTGAGGGCTTCAATTCCATCTGTGATATCTATGCACCATGCACAAAATGGAAAATTCGGGGGGAGGTTAACGGCTGGATTGATGGTAAGCTCTTCTCCCTCCTAAAGGAGAGGGACTGCCTCTGGGAAAAAGCCTTAAACTCAGGCAGCAAGCATGACCTACAGTGCTACAAAATGGCTAGAAATCGGTGCACCAAACTTATCAGGCTCACAAAAGCCAATTTCCATAAGACCCAGCTTAACAACGCATGGGGAGATGGAAAGAGGTTTTGGAACTACATCAAGAACATCCTTGGTAAAGATCAAAAGCAGCACTCTAAGATGCTCATCATTAATAACTCATCCTCCTCTGATCCGCTAGCCATTGCTGATGCCGTTAACCAGGCCTTTACAGACCAGTCCTCAGTGCTGCCTCCAGACTACCTTCTGCCTGTGGAGGACCAACGTTGCACCAACCTGCTCATAACTAACCACCCGGCCTTCTACTTTAAGAAGGTGACGGAGAAGGAGGCCCTAACGAAGGTCAGGAAAGTACTAGGCAAAACCAGATTGGGAAGTGATGGGCTAGACATGAAGTTACTATCTCTCACCCTTGATATTCTTATCATGCCTATAACAATGCTATTTAATAAATCCTTGGTCCTAGCTCAATTTCCAGAGGTATGGAAGCAAGCCCTGGTAACTCCAGTGCATAAGAATGGTGACACAGCGCTGGTGTCAAACTACAGGCCAATATCTATCCTCTCCCCACTATCCAAAGCTTTGGAAAAAATTGCAGCAAGTCAACTCACAGAATACCTCAATAAGTACAATCTGCTCTGCCCAAACCAACATGGCTTCAGGCAAAAACACAGTACCACCATGGCACTGCTGGAATACACTGACTATGTGCACAAGGCGCTGGATGAAGGCAAATTGGTGGGGTCCATCTTCATTGACCTCACCAAAGCCTTCGACACAGTCAACCACCCTCTACTAGTACTCCAGCTCCAGAGATTGGGTGTGGCACCAAATGCCGGGAATTGGTTCGATGACTACCTAACACACAGGAGCCAGCGAGTCAAAATCGGGCAGATGTTATCCAGCTCCAGAGATGTACTCCTAGGAGTCCCTCAAGGATCAACTCTAGGGCCCCTGCTTTTCAGCCTCTTTGTAAATGACCTACCCACAGCCTGTGACATCAAACTTATTCTGTATGCGGACGATGCCATGCTGCTGAACAGCAGCACCTCTCAGGTTGCCCTACAAACAGAACTACAGAACTCTTTCAATAAACTCGAGGACTGGTTCAGTAGGCAAAAGCTGCTACTAAATTACAAGAAAATCAAGGCCATGCTACAATCCGGCCCCTACAACAAACACAAGCATGCTCCCCTCATAATCACCAACAAGGCTGGTGAGCAGATTGAGCAGGTGCACTTGTTCAAGCACCTTGTAGTTACCATTGATGACTCTCTCACTTATACGCACCACGTAGACTCCCTTGTCGAACTGGTAAACACAAAGATCAGGGTTCTCTATAGGCATAAGAAACTCCTCACCCCGGAAGCACTCCGAATCTCAGTCTCCAGCTCCATACTCTCCACGATAGACTATGGGCTGGTGGTCTATGGAGCTGCTACTAATACAGTGCTCAAAAGGGTTCAAATTGCACTCAATAAGGCATGCCGCCTCACCCTGTGTGCAGATCACTACACTCATACTTGCACCCTGTATTGGCGTGCAAACTGGCTTAACCTAAAAGATAGGATCAAATACCAAACTTGCCTCCTAGGAAAGAAGGCACTCCTTGAAAAAACCCCACTCTGTATAGGAAACCTGCTCGAGGATTTTCTCTCAACCCACATCACCAGACGGAGGAAGAATGGAGCACTGTCCATACCATTCCGACGAACCTCACTAGGGCAGCGTGCTTTCTCCTATCGGGCCCCTCTCTGGATAAAAGAACTCCCAATGAAATTACAAACAAACAACAGCATGTCTCAATTCAAAGTGGGCCTCCAACAGCACCTAATGTCTAACTCAAAATGCACCGGCTTCTCAGGCCCCACTTGATAGACAGGCCTACCCCAAGGTAACACCCAGCAGGGCTACCTAGAGAACCCTGCCTCCATTCCAGCCTAGCCAAGGGCTTAAGTAATCCATCAGTCCTCTTTAGCACTTGTTGGTGCCCTAACCCCCACACACACACACAACATACTCGACAAAGCCTCTGGGCTGCTCCCCCTCATCACAGCCCCCGTTTCACTATCCCCACCTCTCGCTCTCTGCGGTTGGTTTCAAACCCAATCCCCTTGTTTCACTGTCACCCAGCCTCGCCATCTGGGATAGGTGTAAACCCTATGCAGTTACTCTGCCATAGTCTATCAACGGATTTGAGGTTTCCAGGGGTGTGCTACCTAGGGCAACCAATTAGAAATAGCTTAGTATTCAATTACAACTGCTCAGTTTTTTTTCTCCTATTTGTCTAATTGTCATGTAATCGCTCTTTAATGCCTAATAATCAGGCCTCTGTAACCACGGAATATGTGTATTGTCTTATTGTCCACACTGACGTGGAACCTTTGTAAAAGAGCTCACGCTCAAAGGTCTTTCCGAAATACTAATTAAACAATTAAAACAGCCAACCCCCTTGGTGCAGCAGTGGTAGTAGTCCTTGAAGGGTCATATGCTTGAAGAGCTTGTACTCGATGTACAGATTCTGGCTGCTCAGGTTCAGGATGGGCTGGAGATCCTCGGTTTTCTTGGGGACGAGGAAGAAGTGGGAGTAAAACCCTCTTCCCCACTGAGCCTGAAGGATTGGCTCTATGGTTTTGTCTTGCAGCAGAGCCTGAATTTCCTCCCAAACCAGGGCAGGTGTGCGGGAGGGTAAGTAGAGTGGACCGGAGGGGCTTCTGGCCGCCACTTCAGAAACTCCAGGGTGTGACCTTCAGCTATGAGCTGGAGTACACAGTTGTCTGTGGTCACTGCTCACCACCCTGGCAGATGGAGAGAGAACTGACGCCCAGTTGTCTCTCCTGGAGCCTCGGTCACAGGAGGGGGGCCAGCTAAGGAGTCAGGAGGTGGGGTCGGGACCGGGCAGGGGGTCCGCGGGGCCTCTGGGGGCTCGGGCGGTGGCACCTGCGGGAGTGTTGGTAGCCTTATGTCTGTGTTGGCCTTTGGTGGACTGTATCGGGACTACTTCTGGGAGGACCGACAAAAGGACTGACATTGGTTCACTCTAGGCTGGGTATGGGGGAGCGAATGAACCAACTTAAAGGCCTTACCCAACTCCTACAACTTAGAAATAAGGTCCTGGACATCACCCCCACAGAGGATTGAGCCCCAGATGGGAGAATCTAAAATGCTGGCCTGAACATCTGGGGCAAAACTGGAAACCTAGAGCCAATAGTGACCCTGGGGGCAAATTATGTCAGCAGCCCCATGCCCAGAGGTGTCAAAGGCACAGTAAGACACCCAGAGGACATGACTGTCCACATCTGAGCCCAACTTCATGAGCTGGGCAAGCTGTGTCTTGGTGGAATCTTCAGGCAGCATCTGGACCAGGTACCTGGCCTGGTCCCAGATGGCATTCTGGTACTGCACCATATGGATCAGATAGTTGATGGCCCTAATGGCCAAAGCTGCAGAGGCAAAGACCCATTTGCCTGTCTGGTCCAGCTGTCTGGATTCCCAGTCTGGGGGGGAGAGCACTAAGGTGCTTGGGCTTCTTAGTTTGGTTGTGGGCAGCATTAATGACAACAGAGTACGTCTTTGGATCACTCCTCAAGAAAGGCTTACTAGCCAGGGCATGGTAAAGCCGATCCGCCTTTTTAGGAAGAGGCAGAATGGAGGAGGGGTGAGCCCAAGATGCTCAGGTGATGCCCACATAGGACTCAGTCAAGGGTGGCACCACAGTGGGCAGGGTGTCCTTCTGCCTGACAAAAACAGCCAGGCAACGCCTTTCTGGGTCAAGTTCCACTGTCTCCCATCCCATAATGGACTGTATGTGACGCATAACGTCCATAAAGGACGGGTCATGGGAGGGACTTGAGTGTTTCCTTCGGCTGGTCCTCCCCTGCCAATGACTCCCCTTGCGAAGAGGAAGACTGTGAAGAAAAGGAGTCACCCTCAGAGGACTCACTATCTCGGACTGGCGTTAGAGGCTGGCAACCATCGCTCTTAGAGCTGGTGCCAGTGTCCGGATGGATGCCGGATGACTCAGTCATGCAGGGTACACTCAGGCCAGCCCCACTGTCGGGGTTCCCAGGGGGGAGGAAGTGGAAGAGGGGAGGCCGGAGGGAAGGCCCTGTGGTACAGGGGTCTGCTTCTGGATCAAGGACCACCACATCTAGAACAGGGCACTGGAAGTCTACATGTGGCATAACATTTTAGACAGGTAGACAAGGCAAGGAAGGTGTTGGGTTATGGTACGACGACTGAGGAGCCAGCGATGAGTAACCAAGCATAAGCTCATCCGGCGATGGCAAGGGATCCAGTGACAGGTTAGCAGGTGTCAGCTGTGGCGAAGTTGGCGGCCAAGGCGATGCCGGCATTGGGCCCACAGACTGGGGCAGCGGCAGCACAAGTGGCGGCCCGACATGTGACAGCCAAGACAGCCCTGGAGAAGGGCCAGGTGACACCATCCCAACAGGAGAGAATGGCGCGGGGGGGGTGGGGAGATCCCCTAGGCAAATTCAGAGGCAACACCGGGGAGGAGGAAATGGAGGTTGTCTACCTTGGGTGCTGCCTGCTAGAATGGCATCGGTCCTGGATCTGGGAGGCAACAAAGGCAGAGCCATGGCTAGGTGGGTGGGTGGTGGCCTTGCCCACCGCCCGAGAGCCCAGACCCAGCCAAGCCACCTGGCTGAGAGCTGTAGAACTTGAGGGCCTGAGCATCAGGGGTTGAGGAGCAGGAGATGAAGTCCCCTGCACTGAAGAGCCACCACCTGAAACAGAGATAAGGGCAGGCAGCGGGCCCACCGGGAGCCCAGAATGAGTGAGGGCTGATGGAGCTGGAGGAGCCGACCCCACCACTACCACCAACACTGCGGGAGGACAATGTTGCCAGAGTCACGGGTTTGTGGGGCGACCAGCAGGCAGACTGAGCCCTATCACAGTGTTTGCCCAAGTGCTTGTGCTTTCCCAACTTCTCCTCAAGGTAAGATCTAACATTTCATCCACCACCAGACACTGTACAACTGAGTACACTAGCAGGTGGGTACATCATCAGCTACCACTGCCATTAACGTAACATTTCGTGCCCCTCTCCCAGACACTTCATTAGAAAATAAGTTGTGCTTTACTTACGTCTGCTCTGTACAGTATTTAAAGGCCCTTTCAGGGGCAGCCTATCACCAGGATATTTTGCTCTTCTGTGCTCATCAGTTTCCCCCAGATCTTGTCCCGATGGGTTTTTGGAGGTCTCAGCGTCTTGATTACAAACAGTGACCAACAGAACTTTCAGGGCAGCAACCCCTTGATTACAGAACCAGTTGGCCGTGAATATTAGAACTGACCCATCATTATCTGCATTTATAAGACATTCGGTACTTTTGCTGTTTCACTTTGTCGAACTTGATGTATTTGATGTATTCTGTGTTTGTGACATATTCTTTGTGATATATTCCATGCATGTGATGTACGATTTGATATCTGTGTTATGAGATTGTACTGCACTCACTCAGATGGACTTGCCCAGAGAGGCATATTTCCAAATAAATATATCAAAATCAAATTAAACTGGGGCACGTGAACCAGATGACATCGGGGTTGAAAGGTTACATTGGAAGAACACTATTTCTGCTATTTGTAGGTTAACATCAGAGCAGATACATTTTAACTGATTTTAGAATAACATTTATTTTGCTTACCAGCTGTGAAACATGCTAATTAAAGAGAATCAGTTGTGTTCAAACACCAGATAGCCCTAGATAACATTAACTAACGGGAGGCGAATCAGCAAGAATACAGAGCATAATTTGTGCTTTCAGTATTACAGGAAGGGACAGGATCGTATTTTGACTCTGTGGAGCCAGTAGCCAAATCCCTTTCACTTTCCTGTTTGGACCGTTTTCCTGTATTCAAACACTTTGTATCATATCATAGTAATGCAGGGTTTTAACTCTAAAAAATTGATTAGCGTTTTGCTCATAAAAGTTCTAAAACATTGTGAAAATGCATAGCACTTGCCTCACTGTGTTTAACAAACATAACACTTCTAGAAAACCTATATAAATGCTTTCTGTACAGTTAAGATTGTCCCAAGAAAAAAAGTGCTAATCAATTATTTAAAACCCTGTAATGTGTCAGCAGACAAAGACCATCCCAACCCATCCAGTCTGCCTATCTCCCCCCCTCCCCTACTTGTCACCGGTGCACAAGGAGCCTATCCTGTCCTCTGACCAACAACATATGTCTATCCCACACTCTCTTGAAACTCTCCACCATTTTGACACCTACCGCCGCCTCAGGTAATCTCTTCCAGGGTTCAACCACCCTCTCAGTGAAATAATAGCCCCTTACATTACCTTTAAATCTTCTTCCTTCCAATCTTAAAGTATGACCTCTTGTTTTAACTCCAACTCTTCCTTTAAATAGAATGTGATGTCAAGAGTTTAAATCTCCATATATATTAATGGAGAGGGTAAGGATGCCTGGAATAATCTACAAAAGTCATCTGTAGATGCGAAATTGAAACCAGTTTCAAACATGGATGGGAAAGGAACACAGGGATGGTAACACCTAAGGGGGGGAAAGAGTACAGTTATGCAAGACCTTACCATAACAGTAGGCCACACCTATGGAAATACAGCCACCAGGCACCAGGACCACACAGAAACTTTTCTAGCTACCAGGGGACCACCCACTCTGATGTCACATGTTGACGTCAGCCTATCCTATAAGGCTGGGCGGCCCCAGGACCCTCCTCAGTTCTCCCAATGGAGACTGTAAGCACCCGATCTCCTGCTGGTGAACCGAGGAAGAGACGATGGCTCCCGCTAACGTTTAAATAACAGAAAGGCAGAAAGCTCTCTGTTAAGGAGAAGAAGAGACAGCCACGGAGAGGCCGCAGGCCTAGGAGGATGGAGAGTGGGACGGCATGACCTGCTGCAAGAGATCCTCTCGAAGATCTAATGTCACAGTAAATTCTGACGTATCTTACTTCAAGGGTATCTCTTGCAGCAGGCCCCACCTATGGAACAAGTCCCAAGCAGTTCTGACAGCCGAAGAAGCAGTCTGTGGAGGGTTGAAGATCAAGAACCTAAGAAAGTAGGCCCTGAAGCACAGCTAGGCAGAAACTGGCCCTACGCCTAGAGGCAATGTCCAGACTGTAGTTCTTGGTAAAGGTATGGACAGTACTCTAAGTGGCAGCAACGGAGATCTCTGCAGCTGAAATATTCCAGAAACAGGCAACAGAAGTGGCCATGCCTCTGGTGGAATGACTACGAACAACACCAGGAAGATCCTTATCATACTTCCTGTAGAAAAAGTGATACAGTTGGCCAACCATTTGGACAAGCACTGTTTAGAAACTGGAACGCACTCTTTCACAGGGTTGAAAGAAACAAACAGCTGCGAGGACTTCCTGCAGTCCTTCACACAGTGTCTATAGTAAGGCAGAATTCTGAGCACATCTAAAGTGTGGAGCAATGCTTCCCCTGGATTGGCATGCTTTGGGTAATAGACAGGTGGATGAATTGATTTAAAGAAAACTCGAACTCCACCTTAGCGAGGAACTTAAGATTCCCCGTCTTTGTGGAAAACCAAATAAGGCTGCTCACACGAGAACCTGAAGCTCTGAAATCCTTCGAGCAGTAGTAATGGTAACTAAAAATAACGCTTTCACCAACAGAAAGCATAGCTCGCATGTCATGGCTGTCTCAAAAGGAGCCTAAGTAAGTTACTCTAACACAGAAATCAAGTCCAGAGGCGGGACTGGATTGAATGTATGGGACACTTACAGCTGAGCCACCATGCAGCCATCAGTGAGCACATCGAAGGCCAAAATGGCTGACAGATGCACCTTAATGGAGGAGTACTTCAGAGTCTGAGACGGACAGCAAGTACTCCAGAATTTGACTCACTGGACAAGTGAATGGGTTAAAGTGATGGGTAGCAGCCCACAGAGCAAAGTGCTTCCACTTCGTAGAAAATGTGGCCCTGGTGAAGGGCTTCCTAGTGGCCACCAGGACATCAGCCACCTTGGGGGACACCCCAAAACTGGCCATGTCTATGTCTTCAGGAGCCAGGCAAGAAGATGTAGTGATCTGAGGTCCAGATGGACGAGGGTGCTCCACTCCTCGGAGAGCAAGTCTGTGCACAGAGGGAAAGGAACTGGAGATTCCACCATCAGCTGCTGCAGCAGAGGGAACCAGATGTGATGAGGCCAGAAGGCAGTAATGAGGATCACAGTGGCCCCTTCTATCTGGAGCTTGATCAGGACCCTCTGAAGCAAGGGAAAGGGAGGGGAGGCATAAAGAAACCTCCCTTTCCAAGAGAGGAACAACACGTCTCACTAGAAAACTCGAGGCCCTGAAGCGAGTGAGCAGAAAAGCAGCAGTTTTGCATTGAGCAGGGACACAAAAAGGTCCAACTCTGGATGACCCCACCTTTCGAACAGGTCTTCCATGACTGAGGTTAGCAGTTCCCACTCGTGCATCCTGGACTGCAGCCAGCTGAGGCTGTCTGCCAGGACGTTTTGGCTGCCTGATAGTTCTAGACTGTGTTCTAGAGGCCAGTACCAGACTCATCACTTCCCAGCAGAGAGGGTCCGAGTGAGTGCCCCTCTGTTTGCTGATGTAGTGGACTACACTGATGTTGTCCACCTGGACTAGCAGAAGGCCCGGGGGCAGCAGAGTCTGGAAGGCCTGCAGGGCATATAGGACTGCCTGCATCTCCAGGATGTTGATGTGGAGAGTAGTCTCCATCCTGGACCATGTCCATTGTGTTTGGTGGGGCCCCAGATGAGCTCCCCAGCCCAACCCCGAAGCATCTGTGGTGAGAATGTGCTGGGAGGAAGGGTTGACGAAAGAAACCCCTTTCAACAGTTTGCTGGGTTCCATCCACCAAAGCAATACCTTTTTGACCAGATAGGAGACTAGGACCTGCTGTTCCAGGTCATCGGTACACTGATCCCACTGGACCCTCAATGACCACTAGGGTACCTGTGCAGTCTGGCTAGAGGCAATGTGACAACAGCCGCAGCCATCAGGCCCAAGAGCTGGAGAAAAGTTCTGGCTGAAACATATCTGCTGTTGTACAGCAGACGGACTTGAGCCATTAGGCGTTCCACCCTGTCCTGGGGCAAGAAGGCCATAACCTGAGCCATATCCAGAACTGGCCCTATGTGCTGGAGGTGCTGAAAGGGGTCAAGACTGACTTGGGCAGATTGATCATGATTCCCAAGTCCTGGAACAGCTGGGTGGTATGTTCCAGAGTCTGCAGCAGATGCTCCCTGGACTGAGCTTTGAGGAGCCAGTCATCCAGGTACGGAAAGACATAGAGTCCCTCCCACCTGAGGGCTTCTGCCACTACTGCCAAGCATTTGGTGAACACCTCAGGGTCCAAAGATAAGCCAAAGGGCAGGGCCCGGAACTGGAAGTATGCTCCCTGGAAATGGAACCTGAGGAACTGCCTGTGGGAAGCACACACCTTGATATTCAGGTATGCATCCTGCATGTCAAGGGAACATATCCAGTCTCCTTCATGTAAAAGGGGCAGCAGTCCCAGAAAGGTCACCATCTGGAACTTCTTGTACTGAATAAAGAAGTTTAGCTCTTGAAGGTCCAGGATGGGTCTGAGATGCCCGGTGCATTTGGGGCCCAGAAAGAAGTGGAAATAGAACCCACTGCCCTGCTGAGTCTCGGGGATGGGTTCTATGGCCCTTTTGTGCAGCAACATGCAAATCTCCTACCAGAGCACTGGAATTTGTCTGACAGGATAAGAGGACTGAACCAGAGTTTTTTTCGGAGGCCACTCTAGGAGCTCTAGAGTGTGGCCACATTCTATGAGATGCAAGATCCAGGCATCTCTGCTGATCTCCTTGCACCTGTACAACCCCCTACGAGTGCCTCCTGCCCTACTGGGGGGGGGGGGTGAGCAAGGAGTCATGCTGAAGTAGAAGTTGTGGCCAGGACTCCACTACCTCCCCTGGGAGCTTTTCCTGATGTGAAGGGGTAGGCAGGGCTGGGGCCGCTCTGCGTTTACTCTGAGGCTTGGTGCTGGGCTTGGCCCCATGGTTAGCCCAATGAAAGGGCATCCACTGACCACGTCCAGGCTAAGTGTGGTACATAGAGTGGACCAACTGCAATGTGTGGCCGGAGGCCTACAGGTTAGAAAGTATATCCTGCACATCTGCCCCGAACAGTTTATACCCTCTAAAGGGGGCATTCAGGATAGATTGTTGCATATCCTGGGCAAAGCCTGACACCTGCAGCCACGAAAGCCTTCACAGACAGATACCCGCAGTGGCTGCCCAGGCCAAGGCATTAACAGCATCATAGACAGAACGTAAAAGGTGCCTGCCGACGGTCCCTAACTGTATGTTCTGAAGTAACTGCTGTCTCAGGGGGTCCTCTTGGAGGGATTTGGCTGCTTCTCTGGCCTGAGCTCAGAGTTGATTCTGATACTGGACCATATGGGTAGTATATTTAAGGACCCTTATGGTCAAAGTGGCAAAGGCAAAAGTCCTCTTGCCAACAGGGTCCAAGTGACAGGATTCTTTGTTCTGGGAAAGGAAGTGAAGTTTTTGGGCCTCTTGGTACGGTACAGTCGTGGGCAGCATTAATGATCACAGAATCCACTTGGGAGTTATTCAGTGAAATGCAAAGCAGCGACCACGAGTGAGTTGGGGAAGACCAGTCCATGGCGTGGTCCTTGTCTCGGTGTTTGTGCTTCCTGAACTATTTGCCCCAGGCCTTGGAGGAGTGCAATCCCAAGGGTGGCGCCAGGGAAGTGGAGGAACTCCTGGCCTGCAGCTTCTTCTCCATGCAGGTGACCTTCTGCTGAAGCAGGAATATTTCCAAGGTCTTCTGGTGTCACCACCTGGTAGCCTGGTTGAAGCCACAGCAGATCTCGGTGTCGTGGCCTGGGCCTAGACAGCAGACACAAGCTTTGTGGTCATCCTTCTCAGGGATCTTCTTCCCACAGGAACAAGTCCTGAAGAGTTTATCGGAGCAGGAGCTCAGCATACAAAATGGAAGAAATCGCTTTAAAAGTAAGGTGATGCTACACTAGTGAGCGAAATAGAACATAAAAATGTAAGAAATGGTGGTCGACTGAAGCTGGTGGGATCGCCATGAAGTTCAATGTGTGATGGTCGACAGCAAGAAAAGAACTGAGGATTGCGTGGGGGACGCCCACTATTATAGGACAGGGCGACGTCAGCATGTGACATTGGAGCGGGCAGCCCCCTCATAGACTGCTAGCTAGAAAAGTTTTTGTGTGGTCCTGACGCCTCTCTTGCAGCCCATTCTCTTCCACTGATGAATGGTGACAACAGAACGTTGATGGGCAAGAAAACATCAGGCTAATTCTACACTAGTTCGTGACTCTCTGAGCAATGACTGTACAAACCTGCTGACTTTGTACAGTGCTGATTACTGAGAATGCCTTACTAAATGTGCTTACATTCATTACTTTTGCACGGATATATTTAACAAGGTAGTGCTGGGGGCGAGGGCAGTCAAGTACCCACTGATGGCTGCCTATTCAACCGAAAATGGCAGGTGAAATTATAGTATCGTCACTGAACTATACCTGTATATCCTCCCTATGTACAATGTGAATTATTGGTCAGTGCGCAAACATTAGTTTTATTTTTATTCTTAAGGTTAAATGTTCGTATTACCTAATTGGCTTTTGCCAAGTTTTTTCCGACTACTTTAACTCTGATTGGTTGTTGGCTATTTCCAGTTCATACTGAAACCACAACAGGATAACTTGTCCCGAGACTATTCCTGGGTCTCACGGACTGCAGTAACTTTTTTCTGGCTTACAGGGAGCAATCAGGTGGTGGCCACTGGGTCTAAATGGAAAATAATATACAGACTCTACTTTGGACATTTTTGAGCTCCTTAAAGTTCTATGGTTGCAGACCTTGTAACCGATCCACAGTATACAGTATTTAAATAATGTATTTCCTTCATCAGTAATAACCTGACATCGTCATATTAAATCCTTGTTCAGTGTATCTACTAAGCTGTCAGTTGGTATCTTTTCATGTTTAACTGTTAGGAAGCTAAACAAAGTCACCGCTAAACTAGCTAAAGCCATTTATGTGGCAACAGGTTGAGGTGTCACCAGCAGAGGATTATGACATCACGGCAGGCATAAGCAACTAAAATAGATGAAGTCTAAGGGGAAAACTCCCTATTTTTAAGGGTAACGCCCATGGGCTAAGGGCCGCCCCCAATCTGCACTTTGAATGCAAAAAGAATATTTTACTTACTTGATTTCCTTGTAGTTTGCCTTTATTGGGTTGATCCTGCCACCCCCCCCAAAAAAAAAAACAATCTTCTAAGTACAGTTACTCAGGCGATATTCCAGGATACCCTGTGGCTGACATCAGCTACATAGGTTAAAGGAAGATTCAATAAAGAAAAATGCTTTATTTAGCTTCTGAAAGCTTCATTAGGTCTGTAGCGTATAAACAGCTAGTAGCGCCAAACGTAACAGGCAGAAAATGTTACCCATTTTCATAGTAGTCAAGTGTTAGACTTTTTACTGCTGTAGTATTTTCTTTTCCCATTTGCCAATTAGAAGGTTCTCTGCCCAACAGTATTAGGTGTAATGTGACGAGCAGTACTTTACTTGGAAACATATATAGTTCTATTCCGCTTCATACCTCATCAGAATTTATTATGACCTCAATGTGACATCCGCTATGACTGAACTGGCAGCAGGTGATTGGCTCTTCTTGGTCAGCTGTGAGGTCACAGACAGTGAGGCCACAGCACTGAGGATATATACGGAGGAACTGGACTACATATGTCAGTCTCTAGATAGGGTACTGTTGCTCAAATCGCACCAAGTATTGTCAGGTAGAAAATATTCTGATCAGCAAAAGGGAAACAAATATGTCAGATATAATTAGCAACAGTTCACAACTTTTGAAAGTTATCAATTTTAGGCAGTAAACTACCTTTTTAAGCTGCCACTAGCCAAACAGCGTTTTGCTATGTGTTGCTCCATTCAGCAAAAAATTACATTATTTCCACAGTCAAATTCCTACAGCAGTTCCATACACTGTAGATCAAAATTCAATGACGTTTTTAAGGTTTGGCTAAGAGTTTTTGCTATTTGGCTAAAAAGTTCAGGGAACAACTAGCCAATATGTTATAAGGTTTAAGACTTTCGGTTTAAACACTGGCTAAGTATAAGTTTTGTGATCAGCTTAAGAGATAAAAATTAAAAAGATAAGGCAACAAAATAAGTAAACATTTTCTTTCTGCACTGAGGGGCAAATCGAGGGCTGTCTCACACCAATCCCTACATGGATATTCCCCTTCAATGAAAATGTCTTACGTTATAACAAAATAAAAATGGAATGTTCTGAAATTAAAATTTTTGGAAAGTATTGAGCAGCTTAGGTCGACCAATGGCAACTGTTAATTTTGTCTGCTGGAAACTAAACAATATATTTGAAGTAAAAATAGGTGATAATGTAATTTTTCACAGCGGTACATGGGCTGTTGAGCACAATATGTCCTTTCCCTTGTCAGTATAGAAACACTGCACTGCCACTATCTAACTTGAAAGTGCTTTTGGTGTGAAACTTACTTAATGAAATCTAATTTTTGTCATGGATTCAGCTGGAGGAAGAGTAGGGGGTTGAACAGTAACCCTTGCAGAACACTACTGCTAACTGCCGAGAGAATCCATGGGAAATCCAGGTGTACAAGTTCATATATGCACTCCTCGCCTGCGTAAGAGAGAAAACGTGAGCTGGGAAGCCATTTCTGGCAAGTAGATATTTCAACACAATAGCAGACAGACTGCTTCCTCTAATAATGAGATTACTACCAGAGCGAAGATAGGTGGGGCCACTTTAATCAACATTTTTGTAGCCCAGTCAATATTTTAGTAGCCATGGACTACAAGGTCATTCAGCCGCCTCCCCCCCAATATAGAATATATTTTTGTTAGTTTTTAGTTTTTGTTGACCAGGAAAGGAGAACCAGACAATTCTGATTAAATCAAAAGTGTTGTACTCAAAGTATTTATTTTGGTAGCAAACTGAAAAATATTCCAAACAAAACACAAACAACAAAGCAAATGCATTAGAAAATGTCGCGCGAACCATCTTAAGCTAGCCCCTGCACATCTGCACTGAGGTACCAGGTGGGGCTGTAGTTGCAAAGATACGTCTAAAATTGGAAGCCTGTCCCTTTAAGGCAGGAAAGCAACAGACCAATCAGTTTTATTATCGGTCAACTGTGGCAGCAGATGTCGCTCTCGCTACATTGATTCCAGATGATAAGAAGCGTGCAAGGCCCACTGGAGTTAAGATTAATAACCCACCCTATCGGCAGCAGTGCAAGAACTCTATACTCATACAAGTAACCATGTGAAGCAATCAGTAAGGGACTTCTCACAGCTGTCAAAATGAGGGACCCCCTTCCCCTCTACCACACACACACACACACACACACCAAATTCACTGGTACAAGAGGATCCAACTGTAGAAAGGAAACGTGTGACTCCTACTGGGGCTCAAACCCAGGAATCTGGTACAAGAGAAGGATGTCCCACTCCAACATCCTCATCACCAGGTCCTCACGGTCACTGGTATTTTTCTCAGGCAAAATTCCTCACAGTGTTACAATTTTCTACTCCCAGTACTAAAATACTAACTCTGAAGACACAATCCCATCACACTCCCTCCCTTGCAGAGTTCTCCCCGCTTAAACACCAAGTTTTGGTTTATACATTTTTAAATGTATATGGGAACCACGCTGATTCTAAACAAACTATGTCTGACATTAGTCCTGCATAAAGACTACTGTCTAAGGAACAAACATGAGAGTGCATTATTTTAACTGCATTTCAGAAAACAAAACTGATCCAGGCTTAAAATAAACAAAACTTCTGGTTCATTCGTGTGTTTAAATTCTTTATAAAACTTTACCATGGGGCAAAAAATTCAGCTCAGTCGCACACATGCTGCATGGTGCAACAGTGGGCTGCTAAATACAGGAAAAGGATTTGCAACGTAATGTATTTTCAGTTTGCAATTAGCGTAATCCTTTTTATGTTGGCTTGCATGCATGCGTAAGCAACATCTTGTGGTGGTAGCACAATGCAGAGGTGTGTCAGTGTTGGCCAGTGCAGGGGACGCTTTAGTGGGTGCGTCTCTCAGCCCCCAATCAGTGAGCATACTACCAATGAGACAGCAGTTTCAAAGAGAGCCACGGAGAAGGAAAAAAATGTGCCGCTGCAATCAGAGACAAGCTCGTCACTGCAGTGGCAGATGGTATGCCTCCGTCACGTGCCTTTCTTGGTGAAACATTTCAGTAAAAATGGCAGCTCCTACGGTCCACCACACAATCCGCAGAAAGCCGACATCGGGGTGCCCAATCCCCATGTCAGCATGTTCGCAGCTCCTGCCACCTGCCACACCGCAACCTCCCACTGCTGCTGCCCCCTCCTCTCCCACCGTTCCCCATCCCAACAGAAAAAACCCTCTCGCAATCTCCCACTGCTGATGCCCTCCCTGCTCCCTTTGTTCCCCGTCCCCCGACAGATAATAAACCCTCCCACTGCCGCTGCCCTCCCTGCTCCCTCCGTTCCCTATACCCCGACAGACAAGAAACCCCTCCTACAATCTCCCACTGCTGCTGCCCTCTCCACTCCCTCCATTCCCCATCCCGACAGAAAAAAAACCCCTCGCAACTTCCCACTGCTGCTGCCCTCCCCGCTCCCTCCATTTCCCGTCCCCGACAGATAATAAACCCCTCCCACACCCTCCCACTGCCACTACCCTCCCTGCTCCCTCCATTCCCCATAACCCGACAGAAAAAAACCCTCCCGCAACCCCACACTGCTGCTGCCCTCCCCGCTCAATCCATTCCCCATCCCTCGAAAGACAAAAACCCTCCCACAAACTCCCACTGCTGCTGCCCTACCTGCTCCCTCCGTTCCCCATCCGACTGAAAAAACCTTCCCACAACCTCCCACTGCTGCTGCCCTCCCCGCTGCCACCGTTCCCCATCCCCTGACAGACAATAAACCCCTCCCACAACCTCCCACTGCTGCTGCCCTCCCCGCTCAATCCATTCCCTGTCCCTTGACAGAAATAAACCCTCCCACAACCTCCCACTGCTGCTGCCCTCTCCGCTCCCTCCGTTCTCAGACAGACAATAAACCCCTCCCACTGCTGCTGCCCTCCCCGCTCCCTCCGTTCCCTGTCCCGTGACAGAAAAAACCCTCCCCCAACCTCCCACTGCTGCCCTCTCCGCTCTCTCTGTTCCCCAACAGACAATAAACCTCTCCCACTGCTGCTGCCCTCCCTGCTCCCTCCAGTCCCTGTCCCAGACAGAAAAAACCTCCCAACCTCCCACTGCTCCTGCCCTCCGCTCCCTCCGCTCCCTGTCCCTTGACAGAAAAAACCCTCCTGCAACCTCCCACGGCTGCCCTCTCCGCTCTCTCTGTTCCTCAACAGACAATAAACCTCTCCCACTGCTGCTGCCCTCCCTGCTCCCTCCAGTCCCTGTCCCAGACAGAAAAAAACCCTCCTGCAACCTCCCACGGCTGCCCTCTCCGCTCTCTCTGTTCCCCGACAGACAATAAACCCCTCCCACTGCTGCTGCCCTCCCTAATGCAAGTTTAAAAGATGACTTTTCAAGCCCAGTTGAAGCTCCTCCACTGGGAGGGACCTCCTCAGATGGTATGGGAGAGAGTTCCAATTGTTGGTGCAGCTGCTAAGAAAGCTCGATCTGTGGAGAGTTTAAGATGGAATCTCATGATGGCTAATGGCAACTCACTGTGGAGCAGACAGAGGGTGAATTTAGGACTGTGGTGTACAGTTAGTACTACTGATCTTATGAGAAAGATTGTGGTTTCCAGTTATTACTGTAGTTGGCTGTCTCAGGCTGCAGGCAAGGGCATTTGGTATTACAATTTCAGTTAGAGGCTGGGCTAGGATTAGTTAACTCTACTTGCTGTGGAGAGAGTGTGTGGAGAGGATTTTTATAAGTTTTGCCTTTTTTTTTTTTTAATTTAGCTTAAAGGTTTCTGTGGCTAGTTTTTTGAATTAAGCTCAACCGGGGCATAATGGCCTCACTTAAAGCCGGGGGAGGGACCTAAAGAGGACCTGGGGCAAACGTCTAATTTCTGGACTGTATGTGTTTTGTGAGACATGGGAATGTTATTGGTTGGTTTGTAATTGTGTTCATAAACAACTGCAATCAGTAACGAGAGACTGTATTTCACTGTCCTGTATAGGTAGTGTGAAACATGGGTAGGATTGGGGGGTGCAATGGTTGTGGGGCAGCAGTGTGGATGAACATGACGTGGAAGCTGGGAGGGTGCCCAATATGCCACAGGCTAAGGAGGCTCGCGGATGAGGTTCAGTGGCTTGGCAGGGAGCTGGGGAGGTTGAGGGGTGAGGGGAGGGTTGCACTGGTAGAAGGGCTGACATCTGAGAGTATCGGGGGGGCACCACAGAGAAGGAACAGTAGGTCAAGTGAGGGGTCAGGGGGAGGGAGCAAACTAGACAGGAAGCCAGTTGATGAAGGGCGGACTCTAGTAGGGCCTAGCAAAATAGGAGCAGCAGTAGGCAGGAAGGAGGAGAAAACACATAGTAATGGAAAGAGGGTAGGGAACATGTTTGGTGTACTAGCGACACATGGGGAAGAGGGTGCAGGAGTAGACTGGACAAGGGATAGTACTCACGAAGAGGAGGGAGTGAGGGGCATTACTAGTGGAGAGACTGAGCATGGTGTGGCAGAGGGAGGGATAATACTCAGAGAAGGAGGTTGGCAGTCTAACAGGTGGAGGGGGAAGGGTCTCAACTGACAGGGGCAGGGGGGAAGACACTGGGGCAAATGGTAAAAGCACCATCTTGAGTGGCCCCGGGAATGAGACCCTGGGTAGGGGGTGGTGATGGGCACAAGAAAAGAGGACGGGGGTGTACTGGTGTTGGGGACTCCATACTCAAGGGGATCAGATGGGGGCAGCAGGGGGAGAGGCACAGTCAGATATGGATGGAGTCCATACCAGGATTAAAGGCAGACAAGGCAGGACAGGTAATCCGGTACGCAAAGAGGGGTAAGAAGAAACCGCACATTGTGGTACAATGTGGGGACAAACAACTTACTGGGGGAAACGGTGGAGGTAACAAGGGAGAGGTCTGAGGAAGCGGGAAGGTTGTGCAAGGAGACTGGGGAGTCTGTGGCCTTCTCAGAGGTGCTCCCAGTACCCTGCGCAAGCACAGTGAGAGAGGAGAGGATTGGGGAGTTGAACGCATGGTTGGTAGAATGGTGTCGGACTAAGAGGTATGGGATTGTGGGTGGCTGGGGCAGTACCTGGGATAATAACAATCTGTTTGCAAGGGATAGGCTGCACCTGAGTGGGGAAGGGAAGGAGGTATTAAAGCAAAGACTGGGGAGGTATATTGCGACAAAGGTGGGGGGGTGGCAAGTGGACAGCAGGTAGGCAGGGATCCGATACGAGCAGAGTCACAGCCTACCAGGGAAGGATTCAGGGAGGCCTAAAAGGGAGTGAGTAGAAGGGAGGAGATGGAGGGTGATGAAGGGAAAGGGGCAGGATGGAGGGTGGTCTCACTGAATGCGAGAAGCTTAGACAACAAATCAGCTGAGCTACAGGCACTCTTGGCAGTGTGGAGGGTGGATATTGCAGCTGTCAAGGAAACATGGGCAACTGAGCACCAGGACTGGGATCTGGCAATCCCAGGATACAAATTATACAGGAAAGACCATGGCGGGGTGGGGTGGCAGTCTATGTGAGGGACAGGATCAAATGCACAAGAGACAAGGGGGAGGAAAGGAGAACAGAGGCAATCTGGCTGCAGCTCCTAGACTCAAGGGATAGGAAACTGAGGTTTGGGGTGGTATACAGGTTACCGTCCCATTCTGAGGAGCTTGACAGGGAATTAGCAGGACAAATCAGAAAGGTATGTAGAAAAGGGAAGGTGGTCATCGTGGGGGATTTCAACTTGCCGGGAGTTGACCAGAGCATTCCGATCACCTCCAGTGCTGGGGAGCAAGTGCTCCTGGACGTGATCCAGGAGGGTCTCCTGACACAGCTGGTCAGTGTACCTACTAGGCTAAAGAACGCTTTAGATCTGGTATTGTCAAATGGGGAGGCGGTAAGGGAAATAAGGGTGAAGGACCCACTAGCCAACAGCGATCACCAAACGGGGTGGTCTAATATCACGATGTGCAGGGAGCAAGAGAACTCGGTAACTCGGGTGGTAAACTTCAGGGGGACGGACTTTGGGATGATGCGGGAAGTACCAAAAAGGGAAACTGGACGGCATAAGGCAGGAGATGGATGCGGCGCAGAAATGGGATATTATTAAATGGGGGATTACACAGGCAACGGAAGCCTGCAGCAAGACACAGAGTAAGAGGAGCAGAGCAGGAAAACCATGTTGGTTGAACAACGAGGTAGTGGAGGTGGTGAGGACAAAACGAGAGGCGCACCGGAGGTATAGGAGGACGGGGAAGGAAGGGGACAGGGAGGAGTATGCAAGATGGTCCACGGAGGTGACCAGAAAAGTGAGAGAAGCCAAGGCCCAGAGGGAGCTGAGATTAGCACAGGGAGAGGAGGAGAAAGGCTTTTTTGCGATACATCAGGGAGAAAATGAAGTGCAAGGAGACGATAGTTAGGATAAAAAAGGGTGGGGAGCGGACGGAAAAGGGGGAGGAACAGACGGAAGCACTGAATGCAGAACTGAACTTTTACTCAGTGTTCACGGAAGAAAAGGGGGGACCGCTACCACCATGGGCTGGGAGGATGGGGACGGGGGGAGAGGAGGCAACAGATGGAAGGATTGAGGGAGGTAGAGTCCTAGAGAGACTGAGGGTAGACAAGGCATCAGGGCCAGATGGTATCCACCTCAGGGTGCAGACGGAGATGGCGGAGGTGTTGGCAGAGCCTCTGGCAGATCTGTACAGCACCTCACTGGAGTCAGGATGTGTGCCACTGGACTGGAGGATGGCACATGTAGTGCTGTCACACAAGGGCGGACCAAGGGAAGAACCGGGTAAATATCGTCCAGTAAGTCTCACCTCCGTAGTGTGCAAACTCATGGAAACGCTACTAAAGGAAAGACTGGTGTCGTACCTGGAGGACAACGGCCTCCAGGATGTGAGGCAGCATTGGTTAATTTCGGGGAAGTCCTGTCAAACCAGTCTGATACAATATTATGACTGGGTGACAGGTGAGCTGGATAAGGGTCATGCGGTGGATGTTCTTTACTTGGACTTCAGCAAAGCCTTCGATTCAGTGCCTCACAGGCGGCTTGGGGGGAAGCTAGCTGGTGTAGGGGTAGGAGCAAAAATGACGAACTGGATTACAAGCTGGCTGAGTGGGAGGCTGCAATGGGTGGTGGTGGGAGGGGAGCTCTCAGCTCTGAAGCCATTGATGAGTGGGGTGCCACAGGGCTCTGTGCTGGAACCAGTATTATTTGGGCTCTTCATATCAGACATTGCACACGGGGTGGTGAGCAAGGTAAGTCTGTTCGCAGACAACACCAAAATGGGAGCAGTGATGGATGGAGGGAAGGGATGGAAGCATCTGCAGGGGGACCTAAGCAAGCTAGAGGAGTGGTCAGAGAGGTGGCAGCTGGGGTTCAATGCAAAGAAGTGTATAGTTATGGGATACCTGAATATGTACACCCTGGAGGACAGAAGGGACAGGGGGGACATGACAGAAACATTCAAGTATCTGAGGGGAATCAATAAGGATGGAGCAGATGGGGTCTTTAAGCTAAGGAGGGGGAGGGACACCAGGGGGCATGGGCTAAGAATAGAGGGGGAAGATTTACGAGGGAAATTAGGAGACACTATTTCACGGAGGGTAGTAGTAAAATGGAACGCACTACCAGAATGGGTGGTATCATGTAAATCTGTGAACAGCTTTAAAAGAGTATGGGACAGGGAACAGGGGAGAGTGAGGGTGGGGGCGGCAGTAGGATGACAAAGGGGAGGTGGTGGGGCAGCTGCAAACTAGGGGTGCTAGCTGCACAATTGAGCAGACTTAGATAGACCGGGTGGTCTGTTTCTGCTGGCACATTCGTATGTTCATAAGACTGGGTGGGAGGATACCAAGCATTTAAGATAAGTAGGGATTGAGCCATGCAGGAATTTGCATGTTACAAAGCAATCTTGAAGGTGGTGAGCCCCTAACTGGAAGCCAGTGCAGCTGCTGCAGCACAGGTGTAATATGATCCCTGTATGGCACAACTGCCACCAACCTGGCCATGGCATTCTGCACCAGCTGCAGGCGATGCATCAAACCTCCAGATAGCCCTAGGTACACTGGCAGCCACTGGTGCCAAAGGATGAATGGGACAATTGTAGCTTCTGGTGCCAAAGGGAGGATGGAAGAGACAGTGGTAGCTGCTGGTACCAGAGGATAAATGGGGCACTGGTAGCTGCTGATGTCAGAGGATAATTGGGACACTGGTAGCTGCTGGTACCAAAGGATGAATGGGGCACTGGTGCAAAGGGTGAATTTAGCTCTGGTAACTGCTGGTACCAGAGGATGAATGGGACAGTGGTAGTTGTTGGTACCGAAGAATGAATGGGGCACTGGTGCCAAGGGTGATGGCACTGGTAACTGCCGGTGCTAGAGGATGAATGGGACAGTGGTAGTTGTTGGTACCGAAGGATGAATGGGGCACTGGTGCCAAGGGTGATGGCACTGGTAACTGCCGGTGCTAGAGGATGAATGGGACAGTGGTAGCTGCTGGTACCAAAGGATGAATGGGGCACTGGTGTTAAGGTTGAATTTGGCACTGATAGCTGCTGGTGTCAGAGGGTGACTGGGACACTGGTAGTTGTTGGTACCAAAGGATGAATGGGGTGCTGGTGCAAAGGGTGAATTTAGCTCTGGTAACTGCTGGTGCCAGAGGATGAATGGGACAGTGGTAGTTGTTGGTACCGAAGGATGAATGGTGCACTGGAGCCAAGATTGACGGCATTGGTAACTGCCGGTGCTAGAGGATGAATGGGACAGTGGTAGCTGCTGGTACCTAAGGATGAATGGGGCACTGGTGCCAAAGGTGAATTTGGCACCGATAGCTACTAGTGCCAGAAGATGAATGGGACACTGGTAGCTGCTGGTGCCAAAGGATGAATGGAACACTTGTAACTGCATGTGCAAAATGATGAATGGGACACTGGCAGCTGCTGGTGCCAGAGAAAGAATGGGACACTGTCAGCTGCTGGTACCAAAGGATGAATGGAACACTGGTAGTCACTGGTGCCAGATGATGAATGGGGCACTGGTAGCTGCCGGTGCCACAGAAAGAACTGGGCACTGATAGCTGCTGGTGCCAAAACACTAACGGAACACTGGTAGCCTCTGGTGCCAAAGGATGAATGGGACACTGGTACATGCTGGTGTCAAAAGACAAATGGGACAGGGACACTGGTACCTGCTGGAGGCAGAGGATGATCTGGACACTGGTAGCTCTTGGTGCCAGAAAATGGATGGGACATCGATAGCTGCTGGTGTCAAAATATAAATGGGACACTGGCACATAGTGGCATCAAAAGCTTAATGGGACAGTGACACTGGCAGCTGCTGAAGACAAAGGATGATCTGAACACTGGTAGTCCCCGGTGCCAAAGGATGAATGGGACACTGGTAACTGCCGGTGCCAAAGGAGGACTGGGACACTGATAGCTGCTGAGAGATGAGTTTCATTATCGTACAGATACTATACGGGCAATGATTGTGTCTTCTTATTAGGCAGAAGTACACATTAGACTGATCCACTGCCTGGAAAACATGAGCTGTGGCGGTAGTGATGGGGAGGGGGTATTGCTAATCTAGAGAGGTAGTGTAGACAAATGAGCACAGAGCCATGAACCTGAAGATCCAGGTTTGAATCTCACCATCACCATCCACTCACTGTGCAAACTGAGCAAGTGACTTATGTGTGTATTTGTTGAGTTTTTGGTAACCAGGTAAGCACACTAGGCAATAAATGCCTATTTTCAGGAATGACTCGGATAATATACAGTACACAACACAAGTAGAGCATAACAGTAGCATAAGAAGTAGGTGCAATCCTGGAAATGCAGAGTCCACTCCATGTGAAAACCTTCACTTAAAATTGACTGGTAACACCAGACGGTACAGAGTACATTAATCGCCACCTGCCTATCCTTCTCTGTGTTTAGCTCAGTGGAGGTTTTCCTTAAAGTCCTGCCACATACTGCACCAACTGTAATGCACTCTGAAGTGCAGTGTCAATGGACGGCAGTACAACAAATCAAATTATTTTCATTTCATACAGAGACAGTGGAGGGACACTGATGTTGGACACATGTTGTTCCAGACAGCCTGCTGGAATATTGATTTGTTTTATTGCTTTTCACATTCTTCAGTAATTAATTTTTTCCATACATACTTTTCCCCCGTGGCATGTCACAGGTGGCTGCTCAGCCACTCACCCCACCCGGCATCCGCCTCCCCGGTCCACCGAGCCCCCACAGATTGTCCCCCATGGTTGGGCCAGGAAGGGCAGGGCCATCTCCCTCCCCCCCCACCTGAAGACTCTCATCCAAATCGTGGGTCAGTGAACTGGTGACGGTGCAGGGTGGGGGCAGTCAGGCAGGGCTTCATATAGCCTGCGACTGCCATTTTTCCAGTTTTTTCCCCCTTGCCTCTGCCGTGTGTAAGCACGTGTACATGGAGGCATGCACACGCTACAACCGCAACCCCTCCCTTTGTGCCGCTCGAGCAGCCAGCACTACCTCCAAGCCTCCACCAGGGGGCAGCCAAGGGCTGAGTCAACAAGGATCCCTTCCCGCAGGAGAGGAGTGCTATCCTCCGGATCCTTGATCCTCTCCCTCCCTTGCAGTCCCTCGGCAACCCAAGCCTGTTCCCGAACCTGGGTCACCGGTGTTGTGAAAGGTAAGGTGCATAGCACCTCAGCCCTCTGCGCCATGGGGCCAGAGTAGTAATTTATTATTTTAATGACATATTAGGTCATATTTGTTTTGGTATTGCTCGTTTTTACTTGTGAAATGTATCTGTATTTTATTGTGTTGATATGCTTGGTTGTAAAGAGCTCAGAGTTGTATAGATGTGGCCTTTACATGCGTAACTGTACTGCACTTTTAAGGGCGGGGTATAAAAGCCAGGCAATGGTATAAGATGAATGGTGGTAAAAAATATTAGGATTTTCTTTTATTCAAGAAAATCAGATGCTAATAAAATAATATACAATATAGTACGGTGAGCCACCAAGTCAAAATAATGTATGGTGGGCACAACTGACTTGGACATACTGGAAACTTGGTACTAAAGAATGAAGTAAGGTCTGCAGAGATCTGAATGGGAAACTGACATAGCACATAACCATGCCAAGGCTAAGCACCAGATAATGCTGTTCCAGTCCCTGTACGTTCACTGCAACAAATGCTGGGTTTGGATTTCACTGCTGGCCAAGCATCTGTTTTCTTGGACTCAGTTTTAGAACCAAGAATACAGAAGACCATATCTGGCAAGTTTTTTTTTTTGTTAAACAGTACATATTTGTAAATGCTGACAGTTTTATGGAAAAATTATAAAACAAAAACTCAAACACAAAAATCCACGAAACAGAAAAGTCATGTGACACTTCGCAGTAGCAATAAATCAACTAGTATTTAGCATTCAGTTCTACTATGAGAAAAACAATTACTCGCACACATTTGTTAATATTTATGTGTATTAAACACGAGCACACATTGCTCAGGTGTACCAATACTGTGGGAGAAGAGGATCAGACATGAGAAACTACGGGGCAGAACTGCTTATTATATAGAGCCTATATGCACAGTAAATGTCATTTATATGTTTTAGGTTTCACTGTATATACAGTCTGTAGTGCACTCGCTGGTACCCAGAAAAAGGATTCCTTGATTTGGTCAGTCAGTCAACCAATAATGTGGATCTTACTGTAAAAGGCATGCTTGTGTCCTGGACAGTAAGTATATATCTGCAGTGCCTTACCTGACTGAAGGAGTCCAGACTCACACAGTTGTCGATCAAGAATTGACGGGTCTCCTGGACAAGCTCAGTTTCTCCCAGGGCCATCCTCACAGCAACACTGCCTTTACTTTCCTATAGGGAGAAAGACAATAACCTATAAAGGTCAATCAGGCGGCACAATAGACGGCAGGAACTCCTGTCGTCCCCACCAATGTTACAATCTACCCAGGAAAACATGCATGATCTCTGTTGGCAAGCGGTACCCATCGCTTGTGATTCAGGCACAAAATGAAGCCAGAAATGCAATCCTCATCTTTCACACAGACACACTTTGTTTCATTCTCCTTCAATTTTGCTTAAAACGCCATGCACAAGAAATTCAAAAATGGATGTGGTGTGTGCATTCGAATTCAGGAGTGAAAATGTGTGGGATGGCCCAGTTTGAGAAATTTAAAAACACGGCCTACCAGCAATGGAAAACGTTACCCAGATAATGACTGGAAAGGCAGATGCTGGGATTGAGCCCTCATGGAGCTGGGCACATTACTCACAGGGACTACTCCGCTATATTTACACTATATTTAATATAACACAGCGAGCACAAGAAATGGTTAATTACAGCAGTTCCCCCCAATATGTCATACTATGAGGTCTTTACCCAGGAAACACAGTGATGTCAGTGTTGCTGCATACCTTGGAGTGTGTACTGCACATGTAGAAGCCTAGCCCAGTAGGGCCACCATCTGGGGACCAGAGTTCACATATTAAACCACAGAATAACATGACAGGCTGGAAAGGGGCAGCATACAATGGGGAGATGAAGGGTTTGGTAGGAAGGCTGGGTGGGTGGGAGGGAGAGATGGCGGAAGAAGAAAAGAGAAGGAGGAGAGAGAAAGAAGGCGTGTGAGGGGAGAGAGAGGTAGGAAGGAGGGGGGTGCAGATCGCATTGTGCTGGTGCATCCCTGCCACCAAATTATATGGGAATTAGCACTGGAAGCAAAACACAGCAGCTCCACTCCCCACACACACACACACACACACACACACACAGACAGAGTCATAAGAAGAAAGCAACTGTTGCTCCCCAACTGTTGAGGAAAACTAAAATAAGAAAATGATCTCTATTCATTAAAAATATGGCAAGGTTTTAATAGTGGTAAAATTTACTTTTTCTTGCTGTACTTTTATTAAACGTTCAACACGTTATCTATAAAGAACAAACTTCAGGACCTTAGCACTGTTATTACATAAAAGAGCTAAAAATATGGTACATGGTATTTGGTGAAATTAGAATAATTCTGTTCTAAAAATGTACCCTTAGTAACAGTGGAAAATTGAGAATGCAAGAATGTACAGTAATTGCTTCTAGGTGGAGCCACAGACAGACATTTTCTGTTTTCAAAAAAGGCCAGTTCCATGTAATAAATCTTGAAATCTGTATTTTTTTTTCCTTTTGCTTCCCCAAATGGAGTGCAAACTGGCATGTTTTGCACAGAAAACTGTCAAAAAATATTTATGCAAAAAAACTGCAGCCATTTGGGGGAATTTTATTGTAATGTGGCATAAAGTTTTTTGGGGTTTTTTTCCACATGAAGCAATTAGGCTAAATGTGAGAGAGGGCACAAATGGCAAGTAGCTGGTTTTGCCATTAAATCTGTGTGAAATGCTAAATATACTGGCAAAACTGAACAATGCTTAATTCTGTTTAACCCCTTTAAAAATGGAAATTCCCATTTTAGCTTCAAAATAGCCAGCTCACATTTTTTAGAGGGGATATTTTGCTTTTTTGGCAATGGAAAATTAAGGGCGCTACACAAAGCTGTTGTCCTGCAAAAATGCCCCACTCTTTTCCAAAGGAACACCACTGATGCCAGTCGATCTGTACCCTCACTGACTCAGACCTATCTTGCCTTTTGCTTCCTGAATGTAGCTCCTTCTATTTTCAAATCTGGAGACAAGCAACTTTCACTGATAAACAGCTGATAAAACTGCATGGATTGATGGTGCCACTAGGCACAACAGCTGAGTTGTTTGGGAATCCCTGAACCCCAAGGCTGCTGGAAAGACTTGATGGACTGATTCTGTTAGACACTTGGCGGGATGTGGTCTAGCGGCAGTGTCTGCTGTACTACTTTCCCCACTTTTGTCCCACTTCAGACTTGATAGAACACAGCTGCTCCAAGTGCGTGAGTAACTGTTCAACCTGCTGGTAACTGCCAGCCTTGCAAGGACTTGCTATGTAAACACTTACGTGGTCCAGCACTTGGCTTTTTGTGGTGTTGTACCTGTGCGCAATTGCATCAGCCACGGCGTTGGTGCCCATAAACAACGTGTTCCAGTTGTGAACACTGCAACATATAAAATACCTTTTCA
The DNA here is from genome assembly GCA_016271365.2 of Neoceratodus forsteri. Lineage (NCBI taxonomy): Eukaryota > Metazoa > Chordata > Ceratodontiformes > Ceratodontidae > Neoceratodus > Neoceratodus forsteri. Next base: position 14,992,238 of record JADMNL010000027.1, read on the forward strand.
AAACAAAGTTTTATTACCTAAATACGTCAGAGGCAGAAAGACATGTCATTCACTAGAATCGCCCCAAAAAAAAGAACTGAGAGAAAATATATTTGGACTTATAAAGAGTTAGTTAGTAGATTATAAACCAAAAAATACAAGAAGAAAAGTTTTGAAATGGCAAATAAAATACATGCAACCACATACCAACTACCTAAGTCAAATTTCTGAACCAGTTTCTTTGCTTTTTATCTTGATCAAACTCTTAGAAACATCAGCCACACAATCACTCTTTCATACTTCATCTGTATATGTTTATATAATTAGCAACTCCAGTAGCCATCCTTATTAGCCCAATGTACCCCACCCCAAAAAAAAAAAAAACTGGACTTCATCAGGGAAATGGCACTCTGATGATACTAGTTTTCTTTAAAAATGCTTTGTTCAACAGTTCACAAATTTTCTTCACTCAGTCTGTATGAACTTGTATTTTCCTTAATGGAGAGCACTACAGACACCTCCTACAGAGCAATGAGAGCTTACATACAGCGGCAGCATAGCAACAGGACTGTTCCCCATTAGGGAGAAAAAGAGTTCATATAGGTTGGAATTACTGCTTGTGAATAAACTCACAGAAGTGTAAAAGACTGATTGTGTGGCTGATTTTTCTGAGAGTTTGCATCATACGGGCCACTATCAGCTCCAGAACTGAACTTTGTTGGAAGATGCTACCATAAGAGGGTACCCGGTGGATCTCCAGCACTGGAAATCTTTATCTTAAGCCCCATTTATGACACCTAAAGTTAGTATAGCAACCTCTTTCCCTGCTAAGTTCAGTGGTTGGGCAAAACAATAAACCCCCTTCCTGATTATTGATCCTCTGCCTGCCCCCCCCCCCCTTTGAGCCAAGACAAAGCTGAGGTCCTCCCCAGGTTGGAGGGCCAGGGCACTCGCAGGTGACACTGCATAAATACCTTTTGGAATACAGCTTGGCATGGGCAGTGGAGGAACTTCTGTACTGGGACACAAACGTTTTGAATACTGGGCCACTGGGCTTAAATCTGAAGCAGACTTTTTATAACCCTACCTTGCATGAGAGAAATTGCTACGTTACCTGGCACTGTTTGCTTTCTCTTGGGATGCTTTCTGTTTCTTATAGGAAGAGGACCCTGGAGCATCTGGACTCCCCTCTTGTTTTTCCTTCTTGATTGTTGAGGGCAGAACGTGCATTATCCGACCCTAAGGAGCAAGAAGCAAATCAGCAGCAGGACAGTTGTAGGAAAACAAGATGAGGAGAAGCACTGAGTTGTTGGTTTTGAACCATTTTACACTGACAAACACTGGCTAAAGGGGAAGTTCAAGCACAAAACATTCAGACTCCTCCACAGCCTGTGGGGGAATGCACAGCTACTGCAGTCAGTTTCTACAGAGGGTCACTGTAGGCAACAGTGGAGGAACACAGCATGTGGGGAACCTCACAGCTACTCCAATCATAGTGTCTAGCGAGAGTCACTATAGAGGACAATCAAGAGTCACTGTAAACAATTGAGAAGCACAGCCTGTGGGAAACCCACAGCTATGCCAGTCATAGTCTCTACCAAGAGTTACTGTAGGGAACGGTGGAGGAATACGGCCTGTGGGGAAACTCACAACTACTCCAGTGTAGTCTCTACCAAGAGTTACTGTAGGGAACGGTGGAGCAATACGGCCTGTGGGAAACCCACAGCTACTCCAGTCATAGTCTCTACCAAGAGTTACTGTAAGGAACGGTGGAGGAATACAGCCTGTGGGGAAACTCACAACTACTCCAGTGTAGTCTCTACCAAGAGTTACTGTAGGGAACGGTGGAGGAATACGGCTTGTGGGGAAACTCACAACTACTCCAGTGTAGTCTCTACCAAGAGTTACTGCAGGGAACGGTGGAGGAATACGGCTTGTGGGGAAACTCACAACTACTCCAGTGTAGTCTCTACCAAGAGTTACTGCAGGGAGCGGTGGAGGAATACTAGCTCAAGAGAAGCTCACAGCTACTCTAGACACAACTGCCCCAGAGGAATCACTGTAGTTAATGGTGTTCGGAGCACTAGCTGCGAGGAAGCTATCAGCTACTCCAGTCACAGCCTCTACTAGCAGGCTTCACTGTAAGCAGTGGTGTTGGGGCACTGATTGTGGTAAAGCTCACAGCTACTCCAATCATAGTCTCTACAAAGAGTCACTGTAGGCAACAGTGGAAGGACACAGCCTGTTGTGAAACTCATAGCTACTGCAGTGTAGTCTCTACCATGATGTAGGGAATGGTGCAGGAACACTTGCTAAAGAGAAGCTCACAGCTACTCTAGACACAGCCTGTCCCAGAGGAATCACTGTAGGTAACGGTGCTGGGAACAATGGCTGTGAGGGAGCCAACAGCTACTCCAGTCACAGCCTCTCCCAGCAGATTTCACTGTAGGCAGTGGTGTTAGGGCTCTAGCTGTGGGTTAGCTTACTGCTATTCCAGATCCAGCAAGAGTTTCTTTAGACAATGGTGTAAGAATACTTGCTGTGGGGGAGCTCACACATACTCCATTCCCAGACTGCACAGCAGGAGCTGCTGACGACAGCGGTGTAGGAGTACTGGCTGTGGGGAAGCTCTCTGCTACTCCAGTTCCTGACTCTCCCAGCAGGAGTCACTGTGGATAACGGCACTGGAGCACTAGCAGCGGGGAGCTCACTGTTACTGGAAGATGCTGGGACTAGAGTAATTCTCACAGTAGGTAATGGTGTTGGAGCACTGGCTGTGGGGAGCTCACTGCTACTCCAGTCCCGGTGTCTCCCAGTAATTCTCACAGTAGATAACAGTGCAGGAGTACTAGCTGAAGGTTAGCCGACAGCTACTCCAATCCCGGCTTGACTCATTGTAGGCAATGGCAGAGGAGTACTGGAATGGAAGAAAATACAAATACTTTTTTTTTTTTTTTTAAATAAGACTAACCTGGAACACTTCCCCATCCAGGGCTGCATATGCCTTCACAGCATGTTCGGGCATCATGTAGGTAACAAAGGCAAATCCTTTGGGTTTCTTAGTGAGGCTGTCTATGGGAAAATGGATGTCCGACAAGGGTCCTGCAACATGGAAACAGACCAGTTTGTTACGACACACAGGACTGCTTATGGCTAATGAGGTTCCAAACTGCTTCATACAGTATTACAGCCTTATCACCGCCAACATTCTAAAGTCCTCCGCATTTGAGGGGAAGAGTAACAGAAAGAGCCCCACAACCAACTGTGGGGCTGGTCCCAGCTTACAAGTTGTATGCAAAAAATAAATATTTTACTTACCGTTGACTGCAGTACAGCAGATTGTATCAGGCTGATTCTGCTGACTCCCAAACTAACATTTGCTGGAACCAGAAATCCCAGAATCCCCTGCAGCTGATGCAAGAGCTGGGCTGCAGCAGCAGTAGATTCAAAAGCCTGCGGTGCACATTCAAGCTTTTATAAGCTCAGATCAGATGTTTGCTAGTCCTCTTCATCTCCTAGGGCTGAGTACAGACCTCAGTGACTATACTCAGCCCTGAGAGGCCAGTGTGGCCAGCAAACAAAAGATAACAGCTTATAAAACCTAAAATACAATCCATACAACAAAAAGGATTTTTTTTTTTCCTTTTTGCACATAGACTTCAAATTGGATCCAGTCCCACACTTGAGTATGGGGCTCGTAGTGCAGATTGCTCCCATTTAATTGCTCAGCTAATCAGTCGAACTCGGTAAAGTCACATATCTGGTGCTGCTCCGTATGTTTCCCTAATGTGACCTTACAGCACAGTTTAACAACTGGATTAAATTGGATAGGATTACAGTTCTATCTCATCCTGACATCCAGATTAGTGTTAATGTTTTAATAGGCAAAGATCTTCTTTGTGCCTACTGTAACTATCACTGTCACTATATCCTCTAGGTCATTAATTATGTACCAATGTGAAAACAAATCATATTCTGTATGCAACTTAACCCAGGTCACATCTGAAAAAGGGACACAAATCTCAGTGAGCCAACCTGGTCAACAATACCCAACAAATAAGGCAATTTATAAAATGGCAAGGAAAAATTTAGACATTTGCCATGAAACATCACTTGACTGTGCATTTAATCTCTATAAAAGCACAGTCAGTTGCCAAATCTCATCTTCTTCCCCGACAAAAATATTTACAGCCATTCTTTAAGTATAATAAACCCCTCAACAGTGTGCATCATAGAATTTTAATGCACTTCCCAAAGGTGTGGGGACAGTCGGCCTTTGGCCTGTGCCTCACTACACCCCTGGGCATTGCATTAAATAGAGGACAATGCCTGTGCAGGTGTGTGTTGTGAGGATTTTTCACACACCCGAGGTGTGTGATAATCCATGGTTAATGAGATAATCACACACCTCGGGTATATGAAAAATCCCATAACTCAAACCTTTCCCAGGCATTGTTTTTTATAATGACCGATGCAAGGCTTGACAAAAACAAAAACTGTAAGCTGTATTTGTGTGAGCGAGCGTGTCTCTAAGCAGCAACTATAGTCACACAAATACAGTATGCTTTCTTTTGCACTTCAGTGAAGTGAGAGCGCGAGGAAGAAAACGCCGTAATAACCTACTATCAGGTTATTACAGAATTCAGTGGGTTATTACAGCGTTTTATCAGGAGTTGATATCCAGTCATTATAGGGGTCACCGGTTATTATAATCCTATAATGCACACCCTGCGGTAGCTTATTGCTTACTTATTTGTTAGGCACCCATCCCAGATGTATCCCCGTGTACTCTGTATCAATACACTGGTGAATGTGATGCTTCTACTATACCCATACACTGGTGAATGTGATGCTTCAACTATGTTATGTGATGCTTTTACTATGTTATCCTAGCTACGGATTACTCGGTCTATGATGTTTTTGACAATGTCTAATTAATCTGTCAGTGGCTCAGCAGGTAGCACACTCACCTCTGAGGCTGGGAGATCAGAAGGCTATGGGTTCTAGCCCCACACCAGGCACTTGGGTTAATATCTAATACTGACACTGCAGTGCAGCATGAGGGGGGTGCTGCACTCCTGAGGTGCCGTCTTTCGGATGAGACGTTAAAAACTGAGGTTCCATCTGCCTGTTCTGGTGATAGTTCAGGTGGATGTTAAAGATCCCATGGCACTTCTCGGAAAGAGTAGGGGAATTTCCCCGGTGCCCTGGCCAAATTTCCCCCCAATTCAGTAAAATACCACCAACTGCTTAATCTGGTTCAAAGTCAGTTGGCATTCATCTGTATCCCCCTCCCCGGGTCGTGCCTGAAAATCGTCAGAAGTTGTCTAGTGCACTTACCCGGTCAACAAAAACTAAATAAATAAATTAGCTGCTATTGACTCCCTTACTCATGTATTTTCTCCTCCCTGATTTGACGAAGATCCTTTGTAAAAAAGCTTTTAGCTCAAAGGTTGTTATTCTGATTACTCAACAAAAGAATAAATAAATGCTCTGAGCACTGTGCAGAGGCAGAATAATAACATATAAAAAAAACACTGATTGAAAGGTATATAACCAAGTAGGTCAGGTAGCTGAACGTCATAAGTTTTTTAAATTCATATTAAAATACATAGCAGTGTTCCCCATTCATTGTTTTAGGGCGGTGGGCCACCACCCTATATTTTTTTACCACCGCTCTATATTTTTTACCACCACCCTATATTTTTATCCATTTTTTTATAAAATCCTCCAAAATTGTCTCTTACTGACATCCTTTATTGCAATACTACCCATTTAATACCAGCACACTATATGTTACTTAAAAGCTACTTATGCACATGTACAGTGCATATAGGAGGTCCCGAAAAATAACGCACCATTTGACCCGATCACCATTGCCACCGCCCTATATTTTCAGAGAGTGGGGAACCCTGCATAGTGACCCAAATACTACATTAAAAAGATAAGTTTTAAACTTTAAAAGCTTCCACAGAGGGGGCCCCATGAATATCTGGTGGCAATGAGTTCTGTAATAAAGGCGTGGCAACATTAAATATCCTGTCTCTGGAAGATCTGTGACATAGAAAACATAGAAGTTGACGGCAGATAAGGACCGCAAGGCCCATCCAGTCTGCCCATTTCTTTTTCTACCTTATAAATGTGCCATCGGCCTTTGCTATGTCAGTGACCTATCTATTCATAGTCATTTGTATTGCTCCCTTATGCCTATCCCATGCCTGTTTGAAGCCCTGCACTGTATTCATAGCCACTACTTCTTGTGGTAAGCCATTCCATGCATCTACCACCCTTTCTGTGAAAAAGAATTTCTCACATTCCCCTTAATCGGCCTCCCTCTACTCTCATGCTGTGTCCTCTTGTCCTGCTATTTTTCTTATATTTAAACATGTTAGACTCTTTCACCTTGTTTATGCCCTTAAGGTGTTTAAATGTCTCGATCATATCACCTCTCTCCCTCCTTTGCTCAAGGGTATACATATTGAGCTCCGCTAATCTGTCCTCATATGTCTTCTGATGCAGTCCCTGCACCATTTTGGTTGCCCTTCTCTGGACTGCCTCAATTTGGTTAATGTCCTTGTGAAGGTGTGGCTTCCAATACTGCACGCAGTACTCCAGATGGGGCCTAACCAATGTCTTGTACAGAGGGATTATTACCTCCCTCTACGACTTGTGATACCCTACTAATACACCTAACACCCCCTAGCCTTACCTACTGCTTTAGAGGTCTGCTTGGATGATTTCAGGTCATCAGTGATGATGATGCCCAAGTCTCTTTCTTCCTTTGTGACTGCTAGCAACTCCCTCCCAGCCTATAAGTGGCTTCTGAGGTTTTCTTCCCTATGTGCATGATTTTGCACTTCTTGCATTAAATCCCAGTTGCCACTCTTCTGACCATTCTGCTAGTTTATCCAGATCTCTTCTCATTCTGCCCACCCCATCTGGATCATCTACTTGTTGCAGATCTTGGTGTCATCTGCAAACAGACAAGCCTTACCCTCTAGTCCATCTGCTAGGTCACTAATGAAGATGTTGAATAGGACTGGCCCCAGGACTGATCCCTGAGGTACCCCACTTGTGACTTGCATCTCTTCTGACTTTATACCATTTACCACCACTCTCTGTTTTCTGCCAGTCAACCAGTTTGCCACCCAGTTGACCAACTTCTGACCCACCCGAGACCTACCTAGCTTATTTATCAATCTTCTATGTGGAACAGTGTCAAAAGCTTTGCTGAAGTCAAGGTATGACATCAACTGCTCCTCTTGGTCCACCACTCTGGTTACCCAGTCAAAGAAATCTATGAGATTAGTTTGACAGGACCTTCCTTTGTAAACCCATGCTGTCTTGGATCCTGTGCCCTATGGATTCCAGGTGTTGCACTATCCTTTCCTTAAGGAGTGCTTCCATAATCTTGCCCACTACTGAGGTAAGACTGACCGGTCTGTAGTTCCCTGCCTCCTCCCTGCTACCACTCTTGTGGAGTGGGATCACATGAGCCCTTCTCCAGTCTTCTGGGACCTCTCCTGTGCTCAGAGACTCACTAAACAATTCTGCTAATGGCTCTGCTAGTTCCTCCTTTAGCTCCTTAAGTACCCTGGGATGTATGCCATCAGGTCCCATTGCCTTATCCACCCTGAGCTTAGCAAGCTCTTGTAGGACCCTTTCTTTTGTGAAGGGAGTAGTGCTCACCTCCCTCCCCTGTGTCCATGATGCTGAGCTGTGGGCCCTGCCCTACCTTCTCTTCAGTAAATACTGAGCAAAAGTATCTGTTTAGGATAGATGCCTTTACAGGGTCCTCCTCCTCACATGCTCCCTTTTCTCCATTAAGCTTAGCAATACCCCTCTGGACTTTCTCCTTTCACTAATGTATCTATAGAAAGTCTTGTCACCTTCTTTTACTGTTTGTGCTAGTGTTTCCTCAGTTTGGGACTTTGCCTGCCTTACTGCCTTCCCTGCTTCCCTTAGGGCAGTTTGGTATGCCCCCTATCTTCATCCCGCTGTGTTCCCTTATATTTTCTGAAGGCCAGCCTTTTGGCTCTGACCTTTTCTGCTACTGTATTTGAGAACCAAAGTGGTTTCCTTCTTTTTGCACTTCCTTTTCTGTCTAACACAATGGGATGTTGCTTCAAGTATTGTATCCTTAGTGCTTGCCCACTTTGCCTGTACCTCCTCACCTGTGTTTCTTTTTGCCAGGGCTAGGCTTAACTCTGTTGGCCATCTTATCAAAGTCAGCTCCTCTGAAGTCCCATATTTTGCCTTGGAATGGGATGATTTAGATGTAGTAGCCAAATTGAACCATACCATGTGATGGTCACTGGCCCCCAGGTGACCTTCTACCTGGAGATCTGTGATCCCTTCTTTGTTAGTCAGTACTAGATCTAGGATAGCCCTGTCTCTTGTGGGTTGCTGTACCAGTTGTTTGAGGCCCTCCCCCTGCAGGGAATCCACTATGAGTCTAGTTCTGGCAGATGTTCCTGCTGGTATTGACCAATCTGTATCTGGCATGTTGAAGTCTCCCATTATCAGAACCTCCCCTTTAGCTGTCATGTTTTGTATATCTTCTAACAGTAATGTGTCTATGTCCTCCCTCTGGTCTGGGGCCTGTAGACAACCCCAGTTCTTATGGCTGTCCCATTTCCTGTTTCAGGGTGACCCACAGTTCTTCTGGCTCCTTATGTGTATTCTGAATTTCTGTAGCTTTGATATTTTCTATTAACATACAGGGCCACTCCTCCCCCTTTTGCACCTCGGTCTCTTCTGAACAATACATAGCCAGGTACTGAAGTCTCCCAAGTGTGGTTACTGGTAAACCACGTCTCACTAATTGCTACTATGTCCAGTTTAGCCTCTGACATTATTGCCTGCAGGTCTGGGATCTTATTTCCCAGGCTGTGAGCATTGTGTACATGATTTTCCATTGGCCAGATTTTGGGTGTGTTAGTTGTTGGGTGAGGTTTGGCATTACCCTGTGCATCGATGTGGAGACAAACCTTTTTCTTACCTGGTGATGCAAATGAGCGGCAAACACACTGAATTCAGTTTGACCACTAGCTGAGGGGAGGGTGTTCTTCCATTCAACGTATGGGGTGCTGCACCCTCTCCCATTTGCTAGTTTAAATATTCTGCAAAGACGCCAAACTTCTGCCCCAATGCACTGACTCTCTTTAGTCAGATGCAGTCCATCAAATTTAAAGAACTTTCGCTCCCAGAACTGTTGCCAGTTCCCTACAAATCTGTGTCCTTTTCCTGGCACCAGTCCTTGAGCCATGTGTTTAGCTCCTATCTCCCCTTCTCTGATCTTCCGTCCATCTGCTCCCTTCTCCCAGACTGGCAGGATCTCAGAGAAGGAGATGCCGGACGAAATAGATGATAGTTTGTCACCCAGCCTAGTCAGGTGTTCCTTGGTCTCCACAACTGACCGGCTGGCGAGATCATTAGTCCCTATGTGTACTAGGACATCAATGTTTTCTCCTGCTTTGTGAACAATTTTAACTTAATGCGGTCAGTGTCTCTCCATGCTGATGTACCTGGGGAGACATCTGACCATCACCCCTGGCTGGAGATGGGTATCAACTCCCGAATCATGGAGTCTCCTATGATCAGAAGTTTTTGGATTTCCTTTGTGCTTGTTTAGTTTTGGTTCCTGATTTGGGTGAGTATTGTTGTGCTAGCTCCTGTGCTGCGAGTGTCCTGCTCTGCAGTGTCTTCTGCCTCTTTATTTGATTTCAGAGATAGAGGCAGATACCTGTTTGTAGTGTTTATATGGTTTTGAATGTGAACGCCCGGCTGATTCCGTAAGACACGCTACATTGGGATAGTCGGTGCTTGTAGCACGCCGGAGGGATTTGCAAACTTAAAATGCCAGCAGGGAGGGCGCAGGATCAACCAGATAGAATTTTAAATTAAATCATGAGCAGTAAGTACTAAAAATGTGTGCATTTATGAAAACTGCTAATCGGGCCCCACTTCATATGGACGTGGGGCCCGATGGGACGTGGACGTTTTCCCTTTAATGTACTGCAGCTCCTCCAGGCGATGGAGAACTGCAAGGTCACACGCAGGATCACTCTGGGCTGGGGGTATCTAAGATGTCTATGTAGCTGCTACACTTAACAGGACTTAGAGCCACATCAATGAAGAATTATGGTACACCTGCTTTTATGGCAGTGAGGGAACGTTCATTATAGCTGACGCTGAGAGCCCATGAGTGCAAATGTGCACACTGGCTCGGAGAACCGACCAGTGAAAGCTTGTGTGAGTAGCTTGGGAACTGTGGTATTGACAAAGTCTGTAGCCTGGCAACTTTGTGCAGAATTGGGCAGCAGACCTAAGGTGCAGCATATTTGTTTGTGTTGTGTTACACTCGCCCTGTGTTATCACATTTATTAAGCGTCCTTTCCTTGAACTGCACTCAGAGGCTGCTGCCAGCATGGGGGACAGTCAGCAGAGCCGAAGCTTGTGCCTGGAATAGAGAAGACACCAGTGAGAGAGTGCCGGGCTCTCAACTTGTGTGATGTAATATGTATAGTCCGATTTCTCATACAAGTTGCTACCAGTTGGTGAGGAATTGACTAGAAAGTGGGCCAACTGTTTCCTGGAGTCAGCGAGTAAGACCCCAGGTCCAGGGGCGGTCAAACCCAGGTTAAAGACAGGATTCTGTGGTGCAACTAACCTCGGAGCAAAAGCTAAAAAGGCGAGAGACCAAATAAGGAAAAACAAACCGAGACACACTCACTGTCACATGGCCTAGTCTGCCAGTGTAAAAACTCACAAAGCAGTATATCCACACACAAAGCTGCTAAACAGAAGGCTGTTTAACAAACTCTGGATACCTTCAAAATAAATTCTGAATGTTACCTCTGTGAGGAATAACACAGGCAAGTGTTCTGCCCGAAACACTCATGGTTATTTATTTGTAAATGTCACGTCATGCCTGACCAACACAAGCCTTAGAAATCATATCACGGCTATACTGCATGTCCTGCACTGGCTGTCTAGACATACAGGATTGTCTTCTAGCAAAGGCCTTGAACAGACCAGGCCTGTATGACCTCCCTGTCCCATGTGCGCCCCCCAACATCACCCCACTCGGCCAGAAATCTGAACCTTGTGGTCCAGAGATGAAAAACATACAATCTCGGTACGTCAACAACTGGTGAATGAGAACGTTAAATCTGCTGTGAAGACCCATCTGTTTGAGGTGGCAGAATTCTATCCAGCATTTTTCCCCCCAAAGTGCTTTGCTCCCATCGAGTCAGGTGGGCAGGCTCTCAACCCTGTCTCTGCTCCTCCTACCCAGCGCCCTCCTCTCCCAGTCCTCCAGGCTAAATCTCCCATGGATTTCCACACATGGCGAGGCCTGAGAAGGAAGGGCTGAACCCCCCACCCCGGGCACACATCCAGATATGCCTGGGAACCGTGCAGCGGCATGCGGCATGAGTGAGCGTGCGAGGCTTCATTTAGCCTGCCTGGCTCTTTTCCTTTTTTCTCTTCCCTTTTTTCCCCCACACTCCGGTGGCACGTAGGTTGTGTGTGTGTGTAGAGGCACACATGCACCATGGAACCGCTGCCCCTCCCTTCGAGTCATTCGCACTTGCATTATCACCAGGCCTCCACCCGGTAGCAGTCAGAGGCCAAGATGGCTGACCACCCTCCCAGGAAAGGAGAGCAGTCTCTGGGAGACTCAAACCTTTCCACAAACCCCCCCTCGGCCTACCCCCAGTGACCGGAGTCTGCTCCTGAACCCGGGTCACCGGCGTGGCAGCATGTGAGGTGCATGCCCTTAGCCCCACAGGCCACTGCGCCGACGTTCTACCCAACATTTTAAAATAATTTTCACGGTACCAGTACAAGCCATTTGTAACTCTGATTTTACGACTTTGGTTATTTGGTTCTGAAGTACTTCTTTCATTGTAGCATCCTAATTGATTTTTATGTTCATTAGTGTAAAGTGCTCAGAGTCCTGTGGATAGGGGGCTATACTGAATAATCTGTGCCTCACCTTGCTGACACACAGTGGTGGACTTGTAGACATCAGTGTCCGGCTATTGGTGCTAAAAAGAGCAGAGATGCTGGCTGGATGTTTAAAGGGAAAGAGTAAACACAGACTGCAAACTGACAGATAGTTAACAAGGGTGGAGAGGGTTATAACCCCCCCTTTCCGTTCTGTGGCATCAACTGAGTACAAAATGATAAAGGGGCTGACAAGAAGGAGAGGGGGGACTTTCTGGCTTTTTTTTTTCTCTTTTCATATTTAGTTTCCTAAGACATTGCTGCTTTCATACCATAATTGGAAAACATTTTCTCCAAGTCTTCCTCTGTGCAGGTGTACGGCAGATTTCTAACAAACAGCCTCCCAGACTCAGAAATATCTTCCTCTTCCTCATCTTCTTTCCTGTCCTTCCTTAGCCAGGGCCTGTACTCACTCTTCTGCTCCTTTCTGGTTTTCTGAGCACCCGTGTCTTGGAAAAGCTCAATGTAACGTCCACCTTAAGCCCAAAACAATTAATTAGAGTCAGCACTTCACAGTAAAACATACAGACGAGGAGGACTCGGCACTGGATGTCTCTCAGGCCGAACCTCTTAGCCTTGTAGTGTCAAAACAAAATACAGAATAAAAGACTAGGCCTTTTTAGAAGCCCCTTAACTATGTAATTTCATTCTTTTTTACTTCTCCCTACACATTTTCAATCTTGGAAGTCAATAAGCCTAGTTCATTACAGTTAAAAAGAAAAGGAAGAGAAACTCTTTAGAAATAACCTTACCCATGTAATCTTTGTTCCTTTTCAGGGCCTTCTGCACATCATCTTCACATTTGAAATCAACAAAGACGTAACCTTAAAGGGGGAGATTAATAAGTACTTATGGAGCAGAGTTCTTTGAAGTAGTACAACAGTGGCACGGAAGGCACTGTAATTGTGTCAGAAGTGCCAATTTACCTGAATAAATAGTTTTTGGCCCAGATAAATTAACCAAGGCAGCTAAGTAGATCCTTACTGGTTACAAAGATGACAAGGCTAAGCAATGGGAATTTTCTAATGAACTTAAGTTTTCAATATTTTGTTATATATTTAGAATTTCTTTAACCAACTGAGATGCAGCAATTCGTTTCTAGTGGGGTCTTTGTTCTACACAATGCAATGGCAGGGAGGCTGAAGTTCAGAGACATTAGGCGGCTTGCTCAAGGTCACAGTCAGCCAGTGGCTGTGCTGGGATTTGAACCGGGATCACCTCCCTTTTACTACAAAGGTGAGTCAAACTAAGCTCAAGCAATAGTGTTGCCGGTGCTCTTCCAGTGTGCTGTCTATCATTCTCTCAAAATTCAAGAAAGGGGCCTTTAAAGGCCCACAGTTATAGGAGAATATACCAGAAAAGGACTACAAAAACATTGTAAAAAGGTAATATTTCTTCAACGCTTCCATCCATGGAAGGATGTTCTAGTTTTAACCTCTGTTTTTACAGCACAGGGACACATGTAACGTGAGTGCGAAACCATTTAGTGCTATAACACTGCAGTCTACAGGCATCCCAGTCTACCCTTCTGTAGCACCTAAAATGTGAAATTAGAATTATGGGCTACAAAAAGGAATGGAGACAGAAACTCAATATGACATGTTAATGAGTGCTCTGAAGCAGTACAGTCCATTGTTAATATGGAGCATCAGAAATAAAAAATGTTTTGGGTTATATATTCTGTTTTGTATCTGTGACACCCCACTCCCAGTGTGAGTCAAAGAACACTCTGTCTTGGGGGGAAGACTAAGAAAAGCAAGGTTTACCCTAGTAAGTAAGGATTAACCCATGACAGAGCGTGGGTTACTGAGGAATTAATCCACACCTGGGGCGGGGGCTGTCGCATGAGGCCGTAGGCTGACTGCCGTCAACCACCCAGGCATAGATTAATTCCCCATGTAACCCACGCTCTGGAGTGGGTTAATCCACTTATACCATGGCCAGGGAAAATGGGGACTGTATGCTAGACACATCAGTACTAGCATACAAAAATGCTGGCAGTGGCAATGGATGTTTGTGGAGCCAGTGGCGGAGGAAGCGGACTGCGGTGTTGGGAGGAGAAGGAGGCGGCTGGGGATGGAGGTGGCAGTAAGTTAGTGGGGCTGATACTGGAGACCAAAAGCAGAGAAGCGGACTGACCAAGGGATAACAATTGTTTACTGGTGAAGTGCATTCTTTGTGTAGGTTCTTTCAGTGAAAGGTTTTAATTTTTGTGGAGAGGCGACCGTGGAACTGTTGCCGAAACACTTGTTTGCCATCAACTGTATAATACTGGCCATGGTGACGGATGTTTCTGGAGCCGGTAACAGCGGACTATGGTGTCAGAGAAGGAGGTGGCAGTAAGTTAGTGGGGCCAATACTGGAGACCTAGAGCAGCAAAACCGACTGATCAAGTTAAAACCCTTGTTTGCCATCAACTGTCTGAATAAAGTAAAACACAACCAGAGGCTAACATGTGCACTGTAGTGCAAGTCGCACTGTTTAATATTAGGCTTGTCTACTTTCTACATTAAACAATTTAATGTGGTGCATGTTGATGGTCCCACTGAACTAGACGACTGAGATGCAGGGGGCATCCTTCGCCCGATCACGCTGAGTCTCAGCTGTGCAGGGAGCAACCGTGGATTGAGTATTAGTCCACGGTCACCTGACAGCTGTTGACAATTGGGAGTGGACCCTTTGCCCTGGCCGTGGTATAAGGAATATTATTTGAACCCCCGTATGCTGTGGTGGATGAATGTACCATAACCATGTAGGAGAGAGGGGGCTATGGGGGAGCGGTATCTCACCTAACAAGGGACAGATAATTAGGGTGAATCCCACCGTGCATTGCAAAAGTGCCTTACTATTTAAAGGACAAGAACCTTGTAAAAGTACTGAAGCAGGGGCAATGCAAAAATCACACTGGCAGTACAGCCACGTTTTAGGGAAAACACAAAATTACACATACAGCCTAGGTCAGTATGGCTCAGGTCAGAATATGGGCAGATAGGAGTCTTTTTCTGATGCACATTTTTATGTTTCTATGTTAACCTAATACTACAAGGATTTCCAAGACATTTTTTGTTTCTTTAAAGGAGGTCTACTGGGAAGGGAGCTTCACCTTCCCTGAGTCCCAATTTTTATTAATTAAAAAAAATACCTGAACGCTTGTAAAATTACTTTTCCTGAGGGCTGCAGCCGGCATACTGACAAAAGGTGTATATATGCCACACGGGTGCTGCACCAGCATGGCATATATGCACCTTTTGTAAAAATGACACCCGGCATAGTATAAACAGAGATTTTAATATCTCCATACATACGGGCAATGGGGAGAAAGAGGCAACACCGCGTCATCATCTTGCAGTGTTTTCCAGCGCGATCTCCCAGGGGCCTGCGCTCTGGTTGTCAATATGCTGGCTGCAGCACCCGGAAAAATTATTTTTACAAGCATTCAGGTATTTTTTTTATTAATTAAATAAGTAAAAAGGGGAGCTCAGACCACAATCTATGCAACAGTGGCTCGAGCTCCCTTCCCAGTAGTTCTCCTTTAACTTGGTTTTACAGTCACTGCATGTTTTGCATAACCCATGCTTCAGTTTCATAGTCACTGCACAGGATGCGTAACCCATGCTTCAGTTTTACAGTCACTGCACAGGTTGCGAACCCATGCTACTGTTTTACAGTCACTGCACATTTTGCATAACCCTTGCATCGGTTTTACAGTCACTGCACATTTTGCATAACTCTTGCATCAGTTTTACAGTCACTGCACATTCCGCATAACCCATGCTTCAGTTTTACAGTCACTGCACATTTTGCATAACCCATGCTTCGGGTTTTATAGCCTCTGTACCTTCTGAGTAACCCTTGCTTCGGTTTACAGTCAATACGTTTTGCATAACCCTTGGTTCAGTTTTACACTCACTGCACGTTTTGCACAACCCTTGGTTCGGTTTTACAGTCAATACATGTTTTGAATAACCCTTGCTTCAGTTTGACAGTCACTGCACGTTCTGCGTAACCCTTGCTTTGGTTTTACGGTCTGTTCACATTTTGCATAATCCTTGTGTAACCCTTAGGTGGCACATCTCCTAGTGTTACACCCCTGCTTACTACCCTGGACATAGGCTGAGGGTTTTGGGTTCTTAAACTTACATTAGGTTCTAACAATACGCAGTGCCTCCACTCAGTATACTGTTACTGTGGGTTAACTGGTATAACCCCCCGAGATGTTATATCACCCACAATTACCATTTTTCCACCCCAGACATGACCCATTACTCAGTTCCCCACATTTCATTTTGAATTGAAGACTCTCTTGAATAATAGGCTCACACACCATGATTTGCAAAAAACAGTAATAAAAACAGGTTACTCACCTGTAACGCTAGTTCTAGGAGTGGTATATGTCATTCATCCACACTCTTTGGCATATCCCTTTCCCCTTTAAGGATCGCCAAAGTCTTCAAGCTGGCTCCTCCCACCCACTCGGGAGGCATAACCTTTGGCTCCGCCCCATGATGCCAGATCTTAGCCCACTGGAAGCCAGGTGTTGTGTGTCCACAGCCGGGGAGGTCGGGTGGGTCCATGTGGATGAACAACATATAATACCACTCCTAGAACTACTGTTACAGGAGAATAACCTGTTTTTTCTAGGATCATGGATATGTTGTTCATCCACACTCTTTGGCAGACTCCTAGCAGTTTTCTGGCAGGAGGGAGGCAAGACACACACACCCTACTTAGGAAACAGAGATTGGAGAACTGAGGCCCCAAAATCAGCATCCCGCCATAACTCAAGGTCGATGTGGTAATGGGTGATACACCTGTGCAATGGTTCGAATGGCTTGCCCATGAGCTTTGCCAGTACCAGCAGTAGATCCCAGGGAGGTGGAGGTTCACGCACTGGAGGGGATATGTGATCCAGGCCTTTGAAAAAGTGCCCGATCACTGTCTCCTGCGCCAATGTCAGCTGACTGGCCCACACCCGGTAAGCAGAGATGGCTGACAGGTGCACCCTAAGGGTCGATGACCAAAGATCCCCTTTGGACAGAGACCAAAGGTAGTCGAGAACGTTAGCCACTGGACAGGACAGAGGGTCCAGGCCCTTGCCCTGTCACCAAATTGAAAACCTTTTCCATTTGAAGGCATAACATTTCCTGGTTGATTCCTTTCTGGATACCTCCATCACAGTGAGGACATCCTCGGAAAGACCCAAAGCCTGGAACTCTAGCTGCTCAGGTACCAGGCTGTTAGGTGCAGGGACTGAAGGTCCGGATGGAATACCTTCCCCTACTTGAGAGATATCGGGTCCGGGCATGCTGGAAGCCGCTTCGGAGGCCAGCAGCTGAGGCTGAGGAGATCTGGATACCAGAACTGGCGCGGCCAGTCTGCGGCTACCAGGATCACCTTCACTTTGTCCCTCCTCACCTTGAGGAGCACCTTGTGGATCAAGGGAAATGGAGGGAAGGCATAGAGGAGGCCTGGGGTCCACGGCCTCGAGAAGGCATCTCCCTGCAGACAGCCCTGCTGAGGGGGGTTGACATGAAACAGCCTCAGTTTGGTGCTGTTCCTGGAGGCAAACAGGTCCACCATTAGTTTGCCCCAGTAGGAGAACAGGCTGTAAGCTACCTTTGGATGGAGAGACCACTCGTAGGATGTCTCACCTAAGGGGCTGAGAGCATGCGCCAGATGGTTTGAGGCTCCTGCCACATGGATGGCTAGGAGATCTGCCTCCAAATGGCTCACAAGGGTCTAGATGTGGAGCGTCTCTCTGCAAAGCAGACGGGAGTGCGTGCCGCCCTGTTTGTTGAGGTACTACATGGTCGTGGTATTGTCCATCAGGACTTGAATCACTTGCCCCTGGAGCTGAGAAGCGAAAGCTGACAGTGCCAGTCAGACTGCTCTGAGTTCCAACAGGTTGATGTGGTACTGGGACTCCTCAGGGGTCCAGAACCCATGGGCTCTGTTGTCCCCCATGAGAGAGGCATCGGTCGTAAGGACGGCCGTTGGCTTGGGGTGGACAAACGGGATCTCTTCCTGTAATCAGTCTGGGGCAGTCCACCACTGGAGCGTGTCCCACATCTTCTGGGTTACAGTGATCAGCTGGTCGAAATGACCGTGGTGCTGAGTCCACTGGGCAGCAAGCTCCCATTGGAGGGGGCACATGTGCAACCGGGCCCAACGGACCACTAAGGTGCAAGCCACCATGTAACCTACAAGGTACAGAAAGTTCAGGGCAGGGCGCAATTGCCTAACCAGAAATGATTGGGCAAAGGAGGAGAGGACCTCTGCCCTGTCTGCCGGGAACTGAGCTCTGGCTTGACAAGAGTCGAGCTCTGTCCTGATGAAGCACATCATCTGGGAAGGCACGAGTTCCGACTTGGCCTCGATGATCAGGAGGCCGAGTTGGGAGCAGGTCTGGAGAGCCAAATCTCTGGACCTTTCCACCTCCTGTTGGGTGGGACCTGCTAAGAGCCAATCGTTGAGGTACAGATAAATCCTGACCCCCCCAAACGCCTGAGATGGGCTGCCACCACTGCAATACATTTGGTGAAGACCCATGGGGCCGAATGGCATGGCTCGGAACTCATACAGGGTCCCTTCGGCTCTGAAGTGGAGGAACCACCGATGAGACGAACGGATTGGGACGTGAAAGAACATGTCCTGCAGATCCAGTGAACTGAACCACATGTTTTGCTCCAAGGATGGTATGATTTGGGACAGAGTGACCATCTGAAAGGTGCGTGACCTGAGATACTGATTCAGGTTATGCAGATCTAGAGAGGGGCGCCAGCCCCCCTATCCGCTTGGGCACCAGGAAGTACCTGGAGACAAAGCCTGGGTCTACTGGAGGATCCGCCACTGGAGCTACTGCCTCCTTGAGGAGGAACTGAGCAATGTTGTCTTGGAGAGCCGACTGAGTCTGGACGGATACTCTTTCCTCCCGAGGGGCATGGGCTCGGCCTGGAAGGTACTGCTCAAATTCCAGAGGCAGTCCCTGACCGATCACTTCGAGAACCCACCTGTCCGTAGTGACAGCGGACCAGGCAGAAAGGAAGTGGTGGAGCCGGCCCCCCCATGGGAGGACCCAGAGCTGGCGTGATGGGAGAGGGGAGGCAGCCCCTGCCCCATCACTGAGCAGGCTTGGAGGAGGAGGAGGATCCAGGACCTGAACCTCGGCCTCCTTTACGGGCCTGGGAGGGCCCGGGCTTGGGGCGCCAAACTTGAGCCTGCTGCTGCTGTTGCTGCTGCCCTCCTTGAAAGAAGGATTTCTGTGCCGCAGGGGAAGAGTGCCGAAAAGGCTTCTTCTTCTGTTGTTTCTTGCCCGAAGTAGCGTCCAAGGTGGCACTGGACTGCTCTATACGCCAAAGGTGATCAATCAATCAAAGTCTTTAGTTAACCAGGCGATCACCGTTGAGCAAGCTCATTTTTGAGGTGGACCTGGGTTTGTTAACAAGGGACAATATATATGGGATGCAACACACAAGAAAATAGTAATAATACAAATAAAGTGAGATACAATAATACAGTATATACAAAGTATCAGCAGGTAGCACTGACAGTAGTATATGTTTGGAACAGAAGATACAGCTAGTTTGGGGAAGGACATAATTTTTCATTAAAGTAAAGGCCACACCTGGGCCGAAAAGGTCGGTGCCCAGCAAAGGCACATCAGCTAGTTTGTGCAGAGTATCTGCCGGAAAGAAAGAGAGTCTCAGCCAAGCCCTGCGACCAGAGGCAACTGCGGCTGCCATGAAGCGGGCACAAGAATCCCCAATGTCCAGGGCTGTCTGGAGCTGCTGTTTGGCAACAGCCCGGCCCTGATCACAGACCTGCTTGACCGTGGTCTGCATGTCCATGGGGAGGTGTGGGAGGACTTCATCCAAAGACCCCAAGAGGGCATGGGAGAAGTGTGCCATGATGACGGTCAAACTTACCTGATGAAGGCCTAAAGAAGAGATCACATAGACCTTCCTAGCAGAATGATCCACGAGTTTGGATTCTTTTTCGGGAGGTCGGTCAGTGTCGGTAGAACTGCCAGTATGCCTGAACACAGAGGCGGTCACCAGGCTCTCGGCCAAAGGGTGCTCTGTGAACCCCGCAAGGGACCCCATGCGGGCAGACAGAGCTGGACAGGAGGCAGGATGCTGCCAAAGTTCTAAGGCCGGGCCAACAATGGCCTTGACCACAGGAAAAGCCTTTGTCGGGGTATCCCCTCTTGAGGATGTCTGTGAGAGGGTACTCCAACTTTTTCTGGATTGGTTCAGGGGCATCTCTGTGGACTCTGAGAGCAGGCAAAGAATGCCCTGAAAAGACGCAGGACCTTCCTCCATCTCTAACCCACCGGCCGATTCGTCATCCCCGGGATGCAAATGTAGACCGGTCACATATGAATCCGAGGAATCCGGACACAATGGTCGACCGCCCAGCTCACCTTCAACCCGCTGAGAATGGTCCGTGGTGACAGCGACCAAAAGGCACTTGGGAAGCCCGGTGTCTGGTCTATCTTCCTTAGAAGGAGCACCTCCTACAGGCTGCTTGGGCAGTGGTTCCACCACTGTCGGTGGAGAGACAGGTTTTGGCCGAACCGGAGGCTTCGTCGGCTCCGTGGGCGGGGGAACCAACTTAATCAGCTCCGAAGGAGTTGGCTTCAGCCTGGGAGGCGAAAGCCAAGTAATGGCCGGGGTGGAAGACGAGGTCGGCTTGTGCCCGGTCAAAATCAGCTGTTGCCACATGAGGTCCTCGTAGCGCCGGAGTTTCCGCTGGATTCTCTCATCTGAGGAGGACGAGGACGACTGATGGTATCGCCCCTTTTTAGAGTGCTTGTGGCTCTTCCTCAGAATTTCGGTCAAGGGGGTCCTGGACCTCGACTGAGATTGGACAGGTCAATTCGGTCTCTCGGGAGACAATGGCGAAACCGGTGATTTCCCGGGGTCGGGGACCACTTCCTCGACGGGATTCCCAGTGGGCTGGTTCTCCTCATTGGGGAAAGAAAGGACCAGAGTCCGATCGAGAGAATCGTCGACCAAAGTCGGCGACAATGGGTCGATCAGGTCGATGACAATTTCAACTTCGTCGATCAACACTTTGGTTGACTGACCAGACGGCAAGGCCAAGAAGCAGCGACAGAAGAGGAAATTTCGACCGAATTCGGGACTGCCGGTTCCTGAGACCAAGATCTCTCCCGATCCTAAGAACGCCTTCGCCAAAACGAAGATGATCCCGGATCCTTTTCTCGCTTTCATGACCGAGAGGAGTGCGTGCCCGCAGGACCTTCCCCCTTAGTCGGGAGAGACTGGCACAGCTCTCAGAAGGAACCCAAGAAGGTGGAGCCCAGGTTGAGCGGAACGAAGAAGCTCCGAGAGGAAGATTCTGTGACCAGAGCCACTTCCTCCTTGAAGGCTTGCATGCGCTCCAATTGCTCGGTGGATCCCGCAGCTGCAGAAACCGCTCACCAAGCCTCCTTAGATTTCACCGGAGGATTCCGTTTTTCCGGCCTCCCCAAATTCAGGCGTGCGAGATGGTCATCGAGGACGTTAGGGTGAAATGCGAGACAAAAATCGCACTTCGAGGTGTCATGGTCGGCACCGAAGCATAAGACGCACATGGTGTGGGGATCGGTGAGCGACATCTTCTGGCCGAAAGGAACACTGGCGAAATCCGGGGGAAGACCTGTCTTCCATAATCGAAGGTAAATAGTCGCAATCGCTAACGCGAACTAGATGACTTTTCCGAATAACCGAAGGTTTTGAAGCCAGGACCTACAAAATGTAGGAGCATGAAGGAGGCAACCTGAATCTTCCAGCGAAAGGAAGATCTGGCTGCTGGGGCGTGAGCCGAGGGTTATACCACCCGGGTGGGTGGGAGGAGCCAGCTTGAAGACTTCTGGAGATACTTAAAGGGGAAAGGGACATGCCAAAGAGTGTGGCTGAACAACATATCCACAATCCTAGAACAATATTTATTTGGGGGACACAGGAGTTAGGATGGGGAAACAAGAGGAATAGAGGTTAGGCATTGATTCTATATACAAATGTACATTGGCTTTTCTTGTGCTGGTGAACCCTCCAGCTGAGTGGCTATCAAATTAAACAGAAAAGGCAATCACAGTTCGCCAAACAGACAATGATACCCAGAGCCCTGGCTAGCTAAAGTTGCTGACTAATCAGATGTTACATGGTAATTTTCCCCACCACTGGTACCAGTTCCCAGACACATGTGAAGCCCTGCAATCTCACACTATACCCTGGGTACCCATATACCAAAGTCCTGGCTAGTAGCAGGCCTGGTGGATGTTGCAGCTGGCTGTGTTGACTGGCTCTGATTTAAAAGGAAGGGGCTAACTCGGAAGGCAAATTAACAACAATAACTGTCGATCCTTATCAGAGGTGTGGGGAGTTGCCCTGCTTTTGGCAGAGTAGCAGGGGTTGCCCTGCTTGTCACAGAAGAGCAGGGACTGCCCTGCATGTCGCAGACTGAACCATTCAGAAAAGGCAATGATCCAAGTTACCTTGGCTAGATCTTGGATTCTCAATACTGAATACTCAGCACATATATATTGTGGTCACACCCAGTACATTCATATACCAATACATTATTTAACGCATCTATATTCTTAGGCATATTCCAAACAAGATGGAAAACTGTCATTTCCAGGGTTTTAAGCATGGTCTCAAATGACTTTGAGGTCTCATGTCCCTTGGTGTGGCAATGTGGCTATGGCTGGTGGCTCCACAGGACAGTCTTAACCAAATAGTGGATACAGGAGAATATTAGCACATTTATATGATTTTTCCTGATTGCACGCTGTCTGGGCTTTCTTGGGTACCCCAACAACAGCTGCAATCTGCATAACACAGTTCCAAAGATCCACCTGCACTGGGCCAATCAGGACAGCAGGCAAGATGCGAACTGAAGAACTACTCAATTTGAACAGTCACTTTGGGCAAGGCCGCCCAGATTAGTTACTCTTGCTTTCTCTCACTTAAGAAGGTACAGGGGCATGTCAGCCCATAGTTACTTATCTTTCTTTCTTTCTTGGCATTAGAACAGTTACAAGGGCATGATGGCCCATAGTTTTAGCTTCCTGTATCTCTCCCTTGTACCAGGGGGTACAAGGGTACTCACTCAGGTCCTCCATGATCAATCCCTGCTACAGAAAGCTCCTGACGTCTTCAGTCCTCTCGCAGCTGAGGTTGTATTCAGCACTCTCACGACTGCTTGATGTCATCTGGTTTCGGCCCTCATCTTTCCCCGATGTGGAGGGGAGGGCTAGCACCTGGAGGACAATCTGGCAACCTCCAGACTAGCAGTTTCACAAACTTAACTGAATTACTTTAGCTAACAAAAACCAAAAACACCCCTCCTGGATGGAGAGGCTTAGCTGGAATAACCAGGCCCATTTACTCTGCTGGGGGCTCCAGCTCGAATCTTGAAAAACGCTAGAAAACACTGTCTCTCATAGGGCTTTCCTGAGGCTCCTGACTGGCTGTAGTTTTTGGTTGCAGGCCCTCCTATTGGCTGAAGGACCTGTCAATCACAGAAATGAATAATGCATGAACCTCACTTGATGCACTGTTGGTCTGTTGTTTTGGCGCCTAGAATTAGGTCCCCATGAGCACTTGGCATTGCCCATGAGCTTTTGGTAAATGTCCCACAAGTCCTGGCTTTGTTTTCCTGGCTTTCCGATTGGCTGTGACTGCTTGCAATGGCTGCTTAACCCACTGTCCTTTTAGCAGATTAGGTACAGTTCTGAATTAAAGTTCTGGTGCAGCCAGAGTTAAATAATTATTTGCCCCACTGCCCCACAGTCAATTAGCCCAGGTTATGTACTTGCTGTCACTGCACAGAGTGAGGAGTTTGCTCAGTCCATTTTCCTGTCACTGCTGCCAGTGTTTAAGGACGCCTTACAGCAGCAGACAGGCTGCCACTTTTCAGAGTCCCAAATTTGTGTGGTGCAGCCAGGAGCAAAGCATTTTTCTTTATTTAACACCCCCCCACCACTGCAACATTTGCGTCCCCAACATACAGGGCAGCAGTTACAATATTTAATTAAAAACAATCACTTCTTTTTCTTTTCACAGCCGAGCAGAGAACAGCTGCCCTGAGGGCAGGCAGGCTCTCTTGAATATTCACTGGTGATCGGGGCTCAGGCTCATAAATATTAATGAGCCCCGATCAGATCAATTCGTGGAACTCCTTCAATTTTTAGGAGAGTTGCCTGTCAGCAGCCTGTCTATGGTCATCGGGTCCCACTAAGCTGATGGGGATCCCGAGACCGATGGACTGCTCTCCAGTTTGACCGCAAATTGACGTGGTCGAAGATCAAAGGGGCCAGCCGCGCCTGCACGATCCCTGTTGCCCCAAGGGCAGAGACTCGAGCGGGTGATCACGGTGGTATTTTTTCAAGCCCCGCAGGTCTGGATTTTAACTTGGCTGGCTAGGGCTGGGACACCAGGAGCAGAAAAGGACCCAGGGATCAAAAAAAATATGCAGGCAGGAACAGGAGAGCAGGAGGGGACAGAGCTGCATGGGCAGGTAAGCCCCCATTTGGCAGGGGGGTTACACTTGCTTTGGTTTGACAGGCACTACATGTTTTACGTACCCCTTGCTTCAGTTCTGTAGGCACTGCACGTTTTGTGTAACCCTTGCTTCAGTATTACAGTCACTGCATGTTTTGCATAACCCTTGCTATGCTTTTACAGTCACTGCATGTTTTGTGTAACCCTTTCTTCGATTTTACAGCACTGCATGTTTTGTGTAACCCTTGCTTCGGTTCTTCAGTCACTGCATGTTTTGCGTAGCCCTTGCTTCGGTTTTGCAGGCACTGCACATTTTTGTTACCCTTGATTCAAGTTTTGTAGGCACTGCATATTTTGCGTAACCCTTTCTTCGATTTTACAGTCACTGCATGTTTTGCGTAACCCTTGCTTCGCTTTTATAGTCACTGCACCTTTTGTGAACCCTTGCTTCATTTTTATAGTCACCGCACCTTTTACATAACCCTTCCTTCTGTTTTACAGTCACTGCACCTTTTGCGTAACCCTTGCTTTGGTTTTATGGTCTGTTCACATTTTCCATAACCCTCACTTTGGTTTTACAGCCACTGCATGTTTTGCGTAACCCTTGCTTCGCTTTTACAGTCACTGCACCTTTAGCATAACTCTTGCTTCATTTTTACAGTCACCACACTTTTTGCATAACCCTTCCTTCCGTTTTACAGTCACTGCTCACCTTGCGTTACCCTTGCTTTGGTTTTACAGTCACTGCATGTTTTGCATAACCCTTGCTTCGGTTTTACAGTCACTGCAAGTTTTGCGTAACCCTTGCTTCGGTTTTACAGTCACTGCACATTCTGTATAATTCTTGCTTCTGTGCTTTTCTATGAAGCTCTTTACTTTTAAACTACATTTATGCGTTGGGCTAACCATGGCCAAAAATACTGTCAACACTGGTTAGCTGCCTGACCTCTAGTGGTGAGGCAAGACAAAGACTATATTAGACTGATGGTCCTTAAAAGGACAATATACGTATCTGTGGTTTGCTATTTTCAGCCTTTACAAAATGCAGGCCAAT
Organism: Neoceratodus forsteri; assembly: GCA_016271365.2. Taxonomy (NCBI): domain Eukaryota; kingdom Metazoa; phylum Chordata; order Ceratodontiformes; family Ceratodontidae; genus Neoceratodus; species Neoceratodus forsteri. Next base: position 15,017,792 of record JADMNL010000027.1, read on the forward strand.
TTATTCTTCTATCAGGATTATTATTTTATCAGGTATTCCATTAAAGAGGATTTCCGAAAACTACAGGACAGGCAAAAGTTGGTGCATCACAAAATGTCTCCTGTAACATATTCTTTAACATACCTGAAAACCATTACATTCTACTTTTATTCCTGCAACAGGTTTATTTCATTATCAAAACTTTCATTTGAGTCAGTGGCTCAGCAGGTTGCACATTTGCCTCTGAGGCTGGAAGATCAGAATGTTGTGGGTTCTATCTCCACACCAGGCACTTGAGTTAAATCCCAATACTGATACTGCAGTGCAACATGATGGGGTGCTGCACTTCTGAGGTGCCATCTTCCGGATGAGATGTTAAACCGAGGTCCCATCTGCCTGTTCTGGTGGTAGTACAGGTGGATGTTAAAGATCCCACGGCACTTCTCGAAAAGAGTAGGGGAAATTTTTATTCAATATTCAAAAACATAAGTGAAAACAGCAAATAATTACACAAAAAAAGCATTCTACAATTCACACAACCCACCACCAATCTCGAAATCATATTTTAAACACAGTGCGCAAAAAACAGACAACTCATACTATGTCCAATGAGTAACAATACAATACTCGTATCCCCAAAATGTATGTCTTCATCTAAAATACAGATATCTTAACAGCATCATTTTATTAAAGAAAACATCATTATGAAAACGTTTAACCTACTCACCCTATATTCTTCCATAACTTTGATCCCACAGCCTGTCCTAGAGTTTGAAATTCATACTCATAAATTTTATCTAACTCTCCCTAGATGTGAAAAAAACTTCTTGTTGGGAGACTTCTGTATTCTGAAGAACTCTTTGACATCTCGCTTGCCATATAGACCACTTAAGGCATGCTAAAATCACATATATTGTACTCTTCTTCCATTTTAACCATGATTCAGGAATTTGTCCCAATACCAAGATCTCATAATTCACATTCTGAAAGAGTTTTTCTCCCCACCATCCAGCTAATTGTTTCCAAAAATTGTGTATCTTCTTCACACAATCAAAGAATAAATGATGCATCATCTCTATTTGGTCAGAACAGAGAGTTTCACCACAACCTCTTTCCTTAACTTGTTCATGCTTTTGATTTCCTTTCACATTCACTCTCTGATGACCACATAACCATATAAAATCACACATTTTATGTGGAATTCTAGGTTCCACAATACTTTCCAATAACCACTCTGTATTGATTCCCTTCGTTACCTGGAATAAAGGTTCTTCTGTGTACCATTTATCTAGCACAGCTTTGTAAAAAAAATTTTCTCGTGCCCCAAAAGCCAAGTAAGCTCAACTTTGCACGTTCTGATATTTTTCAAAGTAATCTGTATATATCCTGGAAGGGCCTTTCCAGATGGGTGTACTTTACCCCTTCCCCACGCCACTGGAAAAGAGGGTCCCCATAACTTCATACACAAAATGCCCGTACCCTTGGATTCCACAACAACATGACAAACTGAACTAAAAAAGAAGTTTGCAAAAAGAAATATAACTGGCTGAATCATATTTAACCCTCCTGCTATACATGGCCTATACGTATGAATCCGTTTAACAGGATTTAACCTGCTTCCCCATAAAAACAGGGGAAAACGGCCCATGATCATGGCATGCATGCAAAAAGGAAGTGGAAAAATGTGAGAAACATATAAAAAAATAGTAAGTATAAATGCTCTTAACAAATAAACTCTCTTCATCCTAGTCATTTTCTAGGAAAGCCATGCTTTAACTTTCCTATCTGCTTGGTCATAAACTATATTCCAATTTTTTTCCACTGATTCCCTAGAACCAAAAAAAACAAATCCAGTATCTTAATCTCTTCTTTAGTCATAGTAATAGGAAACTACTCAACAACTTGTGTTTTACCCAAAACTAAAATCTGACTTTAACCTACATTAATTTTGATACCTGAAGTGTCATAGAATTCCTCTATTATTTTTAAAATCTTCTCACCAGATTCCAGATCAGCTACAGTGAAAACACAATCATCAGCGTATGCAGTGACTTTATTAAAAATTATCCCCTGCTTATTTTAATGGCTTTAATGTCTGTAGCAGATTCAATCCTCCTTAATATAGGGTCCAGTCCAAACACATACAATAAAGGACTCAATGGACAACCCTGCCCGACACCATTTTTAAATATATTGGACTGCCTAAATGTCCACTCACCATGGGAGTAACTTGAGCTTTAGACTACAAATTACGTAATAACGATATAAAAGATTCCGGAATATCATAAAGATGTAATACAGACCAGATATACTCATGTTGTATGGAATCAAATGCAGTTTCCTGATCTAAAGCCAGCAAATGACCATCTATATTCATACTCAGACTTTGTTCTACTATTTCCCTAATGAAGGTCACATTCTGAATAACATTCCTATCTGGAATAGCTGACATCTGAGTTGGACTAATAACCAGCTGAGCAATTTTAGCTATACGATTTGTCAAAACCTTAGTCAGAATTTTATGGTCTGAATTAAGTAAACTCAGCGGTCTCCAATTTTTTTATCTCTTGTGGATTCCCTTTTTTATACAAGAAAGTCATTATTCCATCTTTCATACTTGCTACTAATCGATTTTCTCTCCAAATGACATCAAAAACAATCTGTAACCATGGGACCAATAAGTCACAAAAACACCTATAGAAATCATTTGCAATTCCATCACTCCCTGGAGCAGTTCTAGGTGTTAGTTTAAGAATCGCTGCTCTAATTTCCATATCTGTAATAGGAACTATTAAGGCTTGAGCCTCTATATCTCTTAATTGTGGAATATCTAATCCAGTCAGAAAAGAATCTGAACACACTCCACTATTCTTCTGAAAAATTGCCTTAATATGCTCCTGCACTACTAGCATTAATTCTCTATTGTCTGTCACCATAGCTCCTTTCTTATCTTTTAAAGCAGCAATTACTAGTCTTTGTGGTGCATTTAAACCAGTATCAAATGGATTTACCTGCTCTTTTGTCCCCTTAGTCTGATATTTTTGTTGACTTGCAGCTCTATCCTCTGTATCCTTCAGATATTTATACATTTTGTCCTTAACTACCTGTAGCTGTGTTTTTACATCATTCGTAAGATCCAATGCTTGTGTTATTAATTTCATATACTTCGATCTGAGTCCCAAATACTGTATATATTTATTTTTAGTTCTATTTTTTGTTATATTTTATATAAAGTAATTTTAGATCTCTCTTTGTGTCTTCCCACCACTCTATGGGGCTATCATATAAGAAGGCAATATCAGACCTTAACCTTAAGTAGTCTGTCAAAGAATTCTGTATTGAAGCTTCTTGTAATACGGCAGCATTCATCTTCCAACATCCTCTTCCTATAGAAATGTTCTGTAGTGATCCTAAATCTAATTTAAAAGCAACATGATCCAAAGTTTCTAATGGATCAATTTCTACTCCCTGACAAGTTATGTGTTGAGATACAAACAAAAAGTCAATCCTTGTGGATAAGTATGTATTGGGGTAATCTTTAAGATATCGTAAACATCGCATAAATTATGCATTTCTAGAATTTTAAGTAAAGCATTCGTATCACTATATATCTTAGTTGTAACCCTCCCCCAATCTGCCTGTGATAATCCGCAGTTAAAATCACCCCCCCATAACACTAATTTTGAGGTGTGTAAATAGGGCCCTACTCTTCTAAAGAGAGAAGATCTAGCAGTTTTTGACTGAGAAGCATATATATTTATAATCCTGTATGCCACTTTGTCCAAAACTACATCCATTATCATAACCCTTCCAGGTTGAACTTCAAAAATCTGCAATACCTACCTGTACAGTAATACCTAAAAATAAAAACCCCAACCCTCAACAAGTTTCCTCACCCAAAGACCAGTGCGAGATACCCCATTTCCAATCTCTCTGAGCTTCTCTCATCTCTATCAATGAATGCCATCTAGTATCCTGTAAAAGAAACACATTTCCTTTTCCTTCTTTAAGGCTTGCAAATGTGACCTGCCTTTTACCCAAAGATTTAATACTATTCACATTGATGGTGACAAAAGATACTGTAGCATTCATAAGAAAAAAAAGGAAAAAGAAAGAGCAAATTCCCAAAACAAAAGTAGTATTATGTCATGTTCACTTCTTTTTTTTCCGTTTCCTAGGTTTAGGCTTTACTCCTGGCCCCCCTTCTGCAGTATTATCTGCCTGTGAGGATGTAATAAAAGATAAGTCCAAATCAAGGCTTTCATCTTCTCCTCCTTGCTCAAACAACATAGCATAGGAATTGTATACTGGGATACTATCCATATCCTTAGACCCAGCTGGGGTGTCTTTAGGGTGCTTTCCTGTCTTTGATCTAGAAACTCTTTGAAAAATATCCTCTTGGTGAGCATCAGGAGTGGGCATTGAGATTTCTCCTTCTACCATCTCCATATCTTGGACCACTTCTGCCGAAGGATCATCTTGGTTATTAGGCATAGATTCACTGGATTCTAGGGGGTCACCATTATGAGTTACGGACTGTAAAGCTACTTCAGGTTCTACCATATTAGACACAGTAACCAAATCAGCAGATGAAATGTTTTGGACCTCTTTCTCCTGGACTACAGCTTCAATGGGAGCCTCCTTTTCAGGCAGAGGCCCTCTAGGGGGGTGTGTAATCCCTATTTATGGCTGACTTCAGCAACTCAAGCATACGTAATTTTTCTTTTTGAGCTGTAGTCACATAAGCATCCTGTTCCGCTCTGATGGCCAAGTCTCTACTGTTATGCGAAGCCCATGAACAGTTACGAAAAGTGTGGCCCTGTTCTTCGCACAAATTACATCTGAGAGACTGCTGACGTTATGCCCCAAAATGCCCCACTTCACCACATAGGCCACACTTTTGTTTGTCGCAAATGTTGCTTAAATGTCCTACATCCCCACATTTAAAGCAAGCCCTGGGTTGACCAGGATAAAATATTACCCCATGATCTCTTCCCAGAAAAAAACAATCAGGCAGATGCTTTGTCAATCCTTGTTCCATGTTTAATACAACCTGATCTTTCCATCCTCCGGTCCGAAGTTGCTCATCATCCAGGATAGGCTCTGGATATCCTTTTATGGTGCAGCGCTGTTGTAACCAATAGGTAATGTCTGCAACATTCACCCCTTCGTTTCTAAATAACACAGTTATCTTCTTAGCTAATGCTTTAGCCAGGGGAATTGCTAGAAAAGGCCTCCATAAAGGAGAGAGCTTCAGTAGCTGATACTGTTTCCAAAATCTCTCCAAACCTGCTGGATGTTTAAAACTGACATCAAACACCAAGTCTCCCGGCACATGTATCACGGCGTATATCTCATAGGCATAATATTTCTTGCTATCGTTAAGTAATGCTCTTCCCACAAAATGCCTATCAGGGACCTCATGTATGTTACCCCTATATTTTAACCGTATTGCATTCCTTCTTGTAGCAGGTTCTGATAATATCCTTGTGTCAGAAGGAAAAAGATGATCTTTAACTCAATCATGCCATATATTTCTAAGAGTTGATAAGGAAGGTGCAGGGTCTGCAGGTGCCGTGGGTGTGGTTTCCTGACTCAAGGGATCAGCCTCAGCCAAAATCTCCCCCTTGGTTTCCAGAAGAGAATCTAATACCTGGGGTGCAGAATCTTCACCCTCTAAATTTCTAATTTGCTCTAATAATACATTAGAGGGATCAGACTGCATGTGTACATCATGCTCTGAAGGAGTATTCTGCCCTAGAGCCAAATCAGAATCATTACTTGTCTCAGTAGTAGGAATGGGAGTGTTCAAGTGTATTTGAGAGGAAAAATCTAAATTTTCATTGATATTTGCTTTCCGTCCAACACCCATATCATGTTTAACCCACCCTGCTGCTGTTAAAGCCGACACTACCCAATCCTCAGAGCTGGGGGATGAATCTGTTAAAGTATTCAGTGAGGCCTTTGCTGTATTAATAGGGGGTTTGCCGCTTGAATCAGACGACCGAGATTTTAACCTACGGTTTTTCGTGACCCCGTCTCTACTCCCAGGTTTCTTTCCGCCTCCTGAGGAGATCCCGATAGAGAAAACAATAGGGGCTAAAGGGCTAGATTCCTCATCACTTACGGATACCTGCTGTGAAACATTATTTCGCTGCAACGTCTGTCCGATACTTGTAGAGGGAAAAGCAATCTCCATAGCTTGCACATCTCTCCGTGCATTCTCCTCTGAGATCGACATCATACCATCCTCCGTGACCCGTATTTCTGTATCACTCTTAGGGACATCGGTTTTAGGAACTACAGACTGATCCTCTGCCACTTCCACACTCTCCACACTTACTTTGGTAAGAGTTGTACTCACTGGGTTCACCAATTCTGGGTTTTCAATTTAATTTTCTCCTTCTTGCAGTCGCAACTCCTCCTGTAGCAACTTCTTTGTTTCCTCAAAATTTTTCTCTGCCAACTCCATCCACCGACAAATATCAGCTGTCCTGTCCTCCAAGACAGCCCTCTGTTCGGCAGGCATAGCTCCGGTTCCTGACTCAGACGTACTCCTAGAGTCAGAATTCAAACCATCCATCCATTCAGCAGCTGAAACATAATCATCCTCCCTAACAATTTCCATCTCCATCTTAGTCTCCAAAACCAGGGTAAGCCGAGGAGGAGACCAGCTCCTCAGCCACCCTCATGTCCTGCTTCTTCGAAAGCTCACACACTCTGATCACTTCCTCGCAGCAACTCAGCACCCTCTAGCGACAAAAGTAGGGGAATTTCCCCTGGTGTCATGGCCAGATTCCCCCATTCACTAAAAATACCAGCAACAGCTTAATCTGGTTCAATGTCAGTTGGCATCCATCTGTATCCCTCTCCCCCGAGACGAGGCTGAAAATAGGCAGAATTGTCTAGTCCTCCTTTCCCGGTCAACAAAAACTAAATAAATAAAATAAATAATAATTTGAGAGGGATTCCTTACAGTCATAAATGAGACTGTGCACAGTAAAAAGTATTCCCCTAACAGGTCTAGTATAGTAGTATCAAGTATTAATTTATGTGGGCTCCATATCACTACGCATAACTGGGCGTTGTCTTGCGACATACCACCCAATGCATGATGTAAGCCACACAGTGATCCACACCATGTCGTGCCTTACTGCTATAATAAAAAAAATGTTTTCTTCCTGAAATTTTAAAAATACAACTGATGTCCATCAATTGAGTGCTCCTCAAACGTTTCCAGAAATGGACACTCTTACAGTGAGTGCCTCTCTCTCTGTCCAAACCATCAGAAGTTTAAGCCTCACTGTTGTAATTGGAGTCAACACTCCAAAAGTGTGCACGTGTCATTCTCTCATCCCGGTTAGGTGTATGACACTGTTTCTAGGAAAGTGTCTCTCCTCCCAGCTTCACTGCCAGGTGAGGAGGGACTCCGTACCCAGAGTTAATCCAGACAGCGGAAGCCACAGATTGACTGAATTACCAATTAAACTACCCAACTGGTAGGAAAACGTTAACTGACCTGTTTTGTTGCCATGTTCGTTTCTCACTATTCTGATTGCCACGGGCTTCAGAGGCACAAAGAACTCTCTCACATCTTGCTAAAAACAGAAATAAATGAAAAGTTCCTGGTAAATTTATTTAGTTTTTGTTGACCGGGTAAGTGCACTAGACAAGACATTGCCTATTTTCAAGCACGACCCAGGAGGTTACAGAACAACAGTACGACAACAGAACCACACATACTAGTATACCGTACAGTGAATAAAGCATAGTAACGTTTACAGTACAATAACAGGAGAAGATAGCATCTCATAGTGAGCATAGTTGGAATACCAATGAGATAAGTACAGAAGAGAGTAGCAACAGATGATATAATAATGATGTCAGAGGGGGATACATTTGTAATGGTGGTGCAAGGGCGATTGCAGGGGTAACATTAAAGTAGAGTTGTAAAGCCAGAGGGGGATAGAGAGACAAAACGTATTAAAAAGAGTAAGTGACATTAGATAAGACAAACTAATGCAGGCTACAATCAAGAAATGAACTACTCTGCACAGAAGAAGACGATAATATTTAACTTTTTTATCTTTAAGTGAACATAGATGCTCAAGGTATACACCCCCGACAGCGACATTTTGACCACGGGGTCCCCTACAGTGACTACAGCACCACGTCACTGTAGGGAACCCACTGGAACTGGGCACTGTCTGTCAGGGGTCCTGCACCCCCCCCAAATCAGCTCCTAATTGGTGTTGAGAATCCTAAGTGGGGGGGGTTCGGGGGCCACAGCCCCCCCCTCCCCCACACATGGGGTGTTCGGGAGAAAATACTCATTCTCCGAAACCAGCAGTCGACTGCAATGCAGTCAATCGTCGGTTTCACTTTTGGGTCGCTTGACAAATATTTTGTTGATGACCCGTCAGAGATTGAGGGAGTGATATTCAGACTGGCGCCAGGCTGTGGCACGAGCCTGGGCGCAGTGCAACTGGGATGCGATGGTGTTGATAGACAGCTGCTTTGCGCCACGGCACAGCATTGTTGAATATCGCTTCGTGGCCCCCTGCAGTGCGCATGGTGCAGTGGCACTGCGCCAGCGCAAGTGGCCAGAGTGGAGCAGGGGGATGCGCTAGCGCAAGTGCCGCTGCGCTAGGCGCAACAACCGAAATATTCAAAAGTGCACATGCAAATGGAGCCATAATGCATGCAAGGCACAAATGGGGCCAACTGCATGTATTATGGCTACATTTGCATGCAGGTGCGCCGATCCCCGGCGACTTGCGCCTGGCGCCATCTCAGGCTGCAGCCTTCGGGGACCGACGCCCCCTGCACAAGCAGCAACATGCTCGGACGCCCGATCGCAGGCATATGTATAAATTGTAAACGGCCCATATCCCTGGTGGTCCAGTGGACCGCTCCCAGCCCAATCGTGGGCATATGTAATTAAATAATAGTACTATATCCCTGGTGGTCCAGTGGACCGCTTGCAGCCTTATTGCAGGCATATGTAATAACAAAGAATAGTCCTATATTCCTGGTGGTCCAGTGGACCGCTCGCAGCTCGATCGCGGGCGTCAGTAATGAATTATGACAAATCAATCCATCCCTGGTGGTCTAGCGGTACTCCCCTCCCCACCACTGAGATCCATCGCCTCGCTGCCCACTCCCCAGTCAGCGGGCGCGGCAGCTCCCCACCCGCTTGCCGCCCCACCGACTGACTCCATACGGAGGGCTGTCATCGCCCATTGGCCCTGCGTGAGCCAAGGGCGTACAGTGCAGCCTATAACGATTACACAGACCAGATATGTGAATGGATCCATTCATATTTCTGGACTGTAGTGGTACGGGCTGCACGCCCATTGGCTCACGCTGTGGACCAATGGGTGTACAGCCCTACTGTAGCAGAGTCAGTCGGCGGGCAGCGGGGCAACAAGCGGGTTGGGAGCTGCCGCCTGCCACTGACCGGGGTTGGGGAGCGGGCGGTGGGGCTCAGTGGGCAGGTGGGGAGGGGGGTACCGCTGGACCACCAGGGATGGACTGGTTTGTCATAATTCATTACTGACGCCCGCGATCGGGCTGCGAGCGGTCCACTGGACCACCAGAGATATAGGACTATTATTTAATTACATATAGGTTCATAGGTTCATAGAAGTGTACGAGCAATGAAGGCATATGTAAGGATATCCATTGTATGCTCGCCACACTTATGTCCTATGGGTGGAAATCAAATTTTTTGTTTCCCATATGTTTATCCAATCTTTGCTTAAAGGTATTTAAACTATCACTATTAACAATACTTACAGGTAAGTTATTCCACAAACCCACAACTCTCTGTGTGAAAAATAGACTCCTTCTAGTGGATATACATTTTTCTCCAATGAGTTTATAACCATGACTCTAGTTGATTTGACATTGGAGGCAGTAGTAAGTCAATTGTGGTTCTTAAATAATCATTTTTTAAGGTTTGATATACCAATGTTAAGTCACCCCTTATTTGTCTGTATTTTACAGAAAATAGGTTAAGTTTTTTTAATCTATCTTCTTAACTATTACTATGTAAAGATGATACTTTTTTAGTGAATTTATGCTGAACACCCTCAGCGAGTTTTAAACCCCTTATAGAAGTTAGTGCACAAAATTGAGAGCAGTATTCCAAGTGGGGATGTACCAGAGTGGTATAGAGTGGCAAAATAACCTTGGAGTCTCTACTTTTGGTATTTCTTAAAATAGAGCCAATTATTTTATTACATTTTTTAACTGAGATTATGACACCCAAATCCTTTTCTTCCAAAATACTTTTTAGATAAACATTGTTTAAGGAATAATTGAAGGGGATGTTATTTTTGCCCAAATGTAAGACTTTACATTTGTCAACATTAAAAAACATACCATAAGCCTTTGCCCAGTTTGATAGGTTGTTTAAATGATTTTGTATGGAGCATATAAAAGGTGCTTACTAAACTACCCATTTTACAGTCATCAGCATATTTTGCGACCCATATCTTATCAGTAGTAGGCAGTGTAGAGACCATAATATGAAACAGTATCAGACCCATGACGGAGCCCTGGGGAACACCACTAGTCACCACACCCGTCGCAGACAGGTGACCATTGACTGATATCTGTTGAGTTCTGTTTTCCAACCATGACTGTATCCAGTTTATAATATTAGGTTGCAACTTAATTTTGACCAATTCTTGTAGTAAGACTTTATGTGATACTTTATCAAAAGCTTTGGAAAAATCCAAAAATATTACATCTACCGGAATACCCAAGTCCAAGGCAGCGCTTACTGGTTCACATATGCCCGCGAGCGGTCCACTGGACCACCAGGGATATAGGACTATTATTTAATTACACATCCCCGCGATCGGCTGCGAGCGGTCCACTGGACCACCAGGGATATAGGAATATAGGACTATTATTTTCTACATATGCCCGCGATCGGGCGGGGGGGAGATGCCACCACACCCACAGGTGGCAGCTGCCATGTTGCGCCCTGCAATATGGCAGCTCACCTGTGGGTGGACAGCTGTTGCTCCTTTTTGGGGGGGGATCAACTGTGTGCAGCGCTAGTAGGGGTTGCGCCTGCATGGGCTCAGCACATCCCGGGCTGAATATCGGGATGTGTGGAACATGCATGGACACGCACCCCCCCCCCACCTTGCGCCGCATACATTACTGATGCACTCTGGCGCATCGGGATTTGTGCCAGGCACATTCCCCTTTTGAATATCGCACCGGGGCGCATCAGTGGGTTGCGCCATGCGCAACCCTTCTGAATATCCCACCGACGATGTTCAATATGTACGAACAAAGCAAATTTACTGAGCGACATATCTGTATTAAATAAAAGGACTTCAACTAGCACTGTGGGTCAGCACAGTGCTAGTTGAGAGAAACAGTGGGCCAAACGTGAGTATATACCACTGAAGCAACAGTGAACCAAGACTCATAGGCCCATCACCATTGGGGGTACTAATGTGTACCACAGAGAGGAGAAAGAAAATGAGAGGACACACCAACAATCCCCAAAGCCACAGACTAGCAGGGAGGAGAAAACTGGTAGTGGGCTTTGAAGTTCTACTGATGCTTGCCTAATCTCTTCTTACATACTCCTGTAGTGTACTGAACCACAATGTGGGTCACCACGATGTCAGTTGGTAGGTAGATAAATAAAATAAATTGTTGGGTGAGCATGCGTATGCACACACACACACACACACACACACACACACTGTTCACTAGCTAGCCAAGCATTCTGTGATTCAATAACTTCTGCTGGTTCAGTAGTTTACTAAAGCAATACAGTCCGGAGAAAGTTTCCCACTTTGTTGTACTATCCAACAGACAACTGGACATGGTAACAGTATGGGATGAACAGACATAAAGATCTGCCCGCCTACTAAAAAGTACATTCCTTCCTTCACTGTAAGTGCCCTTTGCCTATTCTCACATGGAGCAACAGTGACCCCCAGTGGCCAGTCAGTTGACTGTACAAAGCCTATTCACTCTGAAGGGCTTCAGGTCTCGGTCGAAGCCCTTGAAACATTTACTTAATCTTGTGACTGTAGTATCAGGACCTTATAAATGCATAGCACAATTTAACCTGTTAAATCCTGGAATTCAGCATGAGATGAAATATCCATACCTCTTTCACATTGAATGGCGCCCCACGTAATTTGACAGTGTATGGCGTTGTGGGTTCATTCTCCTTTACAGTCTTCTGAAATAAAACCAAAAAAAGAGGGTAAGCAGTTTTAAACCTCAGAAGCAGGTGCACAATATGCACTGACCAGACCTGAGAAACTTTTCAGGGCCACCGCTAAAGAAGCAGCTGCATAATGAATGACATGCACTGACCAGACCTGCAGATTTTTCAGGGCCACTCACGAAGTAGCTATATAAAGGTGCTCCCTGCGCCAGACCTGTAGCTTATTTATTTATTTAGCTTTTGTTAACCGGGTAAGTGCGCTAGCCAGCAGGTGACTATTTTCAGGCACGACCCGGGAGAGTACAATACAGGATAACCAGTGAAGAAAACAGCAATACAATTGAGGCAATAAGTACAGAGTACATTTATTCATACAGGGAGAAGCTTTGGCTAGGCTAACATGTCGTAGGCTATTCAAGGCAATAGACAATAGGTCAGTGCAAAAAAGGTTAACGGAGTATTGGTACTGGAAAATGTCTGGTCTATACTCATCCCACAGTGATGGTGTCCAAGGTGAGGAGATGGCGGGGGGGGGAGGGAGTGTAGTAGAGAGGACCGGCTCCAGGATTTGGGAGGCATGCTCCCCAGGTCCGGAGTGATGCTAATTGGAGAAGATAACGGTACCCCCCCAGGGGAAGGGGAGGGTCGGGTAGCTAATGGGTAACAGGTAAGGTGTGCAGGCGGCGATCGGTAAGGAGATCTGGGGTCGTAAGGTACGCTTATGGCTTTAGCGGTAAATGCACAGGGTAGAAGCCGGGCTTATGGTTTCACCGCTGGGCATGAAGATGAGGAGCAACCGGGAAGGTACACGCCATTCGGACAATGGCTGGTGTAGTCTAACGATCTCGTGGGAACAGCAGAGGTAAGGAGGGCGATATGGGAGGGAAGTAGCATCCACCTAGGGCCAAAGCACCAGGACAGAAAACTGAAATTGATAGGAGGGTGCCATCGATGGGTGAAACAGCAGCAGGCAGCCCGTGGTTTCTGGGACTGTAAGATAAGCCTACGGCTATAGCGGCAGCGAGCTAGGAGGTGCGCCGAGTAACATGGTCCCACTATTGGGCATGAGAGAGAGAGGTTGGTGGTGAGAGAGAAAGTACGGTGCATTTGCAGCTTTAGCGGTAATAGGAAGGTACGTACAGCCGGGCTCACGGTTCCAAGACTGGGCAAGAGATCCGATATCGGTCCAAGCCCGGGGACGACCGGGAGTTGCGAAAAGGGAGAGGAGGGGAGGGGGTGAAGACCCTAGTAGTAACAACATATGACTGTTCGGAGGTGGCCCTGGCAGGTAGTTGGTTAGCCTGAGACAAGTAGCGAAATAATGATAAACTAAGAGAGAAACCTGGCAACAGATAACAGTAGAGGAATACATTACAAGTAGCATTAAACGAGGTGCTTGCTTTCAGAGTGGTATCAGACCACATGTGGCCCAAAGCAGACACACCAAGTGCCCAATCCAAGTGTCAGGCAATCAAGTGAAAGCCAGCCTCATCATTCACTAGCATCTATGCCACCTTCCACCTCTCCCATGCTAGCAGAATATATCCTCAGTCTACTAAGCACCCATGCCTACACTCCCTCCCCTTCCCTCGCAACCAAGTGCCCAATCCCAGTGTCAGGCAATCAAGTGAAAGCCAACCTCACCTTCCACTAGCACTCATGCCACCTTCCTCCTCCCCCATGGTAGTAGAATATACCCTCAGTCTACTAAGCACCTATGCCCACACTCCCTCCCCTCCCCATGCAACCAAGTGGCCAATCCCAGTGTCAGGCAATCAAGTGAAAGCCAACCTCACCTTCCACTAGCATCCATGCCACCTTCCCCCCCATGCTAGTAGAATATACCCTCAGTCTACTAAGCACCCATGCCCACACTCCCTTCCCTCCCCATGCAACCAAGTGCCCAATCCTAGTGTCAGGCAATCAAGTGAAAGCCAGCCTCATCATTCACTAGCATCTATGCCACCTTCCACCTCTCCCATGCTAGTAGAATATATCCTCAGTCTACTAAGCGCCCATGCCTACACTCCCTCCCCTTCCCATGCAACCAAGTGCCCAATCCCAGTGTCAGGCAATCAAGTGAAAGCCAACCTCACCTTCCACTAGCACTCATGCCACCTTCCTCCTCCCCCATGGTAGTAGAATATACCCTCAGTCTACTAAGCACCTATGCCCACACTCCCTCCCCTCCCCATGCAACCAAGTGGCCAATCCCAGTGTCAGGCAATCAAGTGAAAGCCAACCTCACCTTCCACTAGCATCCATGCCACCTTCCCCCCCATGCTAGTAGAATATACCCTCAGTCTACTAAGCACCCATGCCCACACTCCCTCCCCTTCCCTCCTCATGCAACCAAGTGCCCAATCCTAGTGTCAGGCAATCAAGTGAAAGCCAACCTCACCTTCCACTAGCATCCATGCCACCTTCCCCCCCATGTTAGTAGAATACACCCTCAGTCTACTAAGCACCCATGCACACACTCCCTCCCCTCCCCATGCAACCATAGTTTAAGTAAAATCCAGCACTGGATAAGTGGCACAACCCTCCCTCCACCTCAGCCAGTCACCATCGACTAAAAAACAACAACTTGTCCACACACACATGCATGATAACTGCATTTCAGAACTTCGTCTTTTTGTTGGTTTGTTTTCTTTTGCTCTTAACTTGGCAATCTGAGGTCCATATTTTCAAGGTGCTCAAGTCACCACACACCATCATGACCACCAAAGTGGCACTGTGTAGATTTTACACAAGATATGTAATGGGATCAAACCCCCCACCCCAAAAACAAATCTGGATTACATGTACAACTTAAGATGCAGCTTACGTGGCTGTGTGGTAGGATGTCAACTTGGGACAGCCTAACATCTGAGTTGAAAATTATCAAAACAGCCAAGTTATGAGCAAAGAAAAAACATGTCATCTGCGTAGACACCCAAAAGCGACTTACTCAAACCTGGATGTGTGTCAGAGGTGGGGAGGAAAGATCCTCCCTGCGGCAGCAGCACAATGCAGTTGGCTGGTCCAGATGTTAGCAGATGTTAACAGGTAGGTAGACACCTGCCAACACCTCACCGTGCACTCGGTATCTAGCAAGGTACTGCACGATGCTTGGATACGCTACAGTATGGTAGTGATACTGGACAAGGTGAGTTTGTGGCCAGATCTGTACATACCTCCATAACCTCCCCACCAAGAATTTATGGGCCTGATGATTCAGGGCCCCGCCCAGTTTTAGGCCTACTGGTGGTTCTCCTGGCAGTGAAATTCCTCTGAGGGGGTCCAGCAGCTTCCCCTTGCACAATTCCTGGCCCCTCCCTTATCATGTGGTCCAACGGTTACACGCATGTGCACACACACACAGCCTGACTCTGGTGCCACCGGGCACTGCACCCATTTCTGCCAGAGATTAGCATATGGTAAACATGGTGATATGTAGACCTTTAACTGTTTGAGAACATTCCTGTGGGTCATTTAAGTGGTGGCCATTTTGCTTCTGACCCCTTGTTCTACCATGGAATAAAATGATTATCTGAAATCTCGATGTCATCTTCTATAGTTCCAGAGCCACCAACACAGTTTGCTGCAGACCAAATGAAATATTTCTCCAGCTGCGCAACACAAGTATTTTATAGCCTTCGTCGGGAAGCAATGCAGCAAAATGCTCATGTGTTGCTAAATGAAACAATACATGTATTTATTTGAAAATTGGTGACCAGGAAAGGCACACTGAGCCGAGGTTGATTTCCATGTGAGACTTTGGGGGGGGGGGTAAACAGTACTACAAACAGCATCAATGACTGGGTACTAAGTAAAGTGCATGCAGCATGTAAAAAAATAACAAAACAGAAGTGCAGTAACAATAGTAAAATAAGCAGCAGAAAGGTGACAGCAATGCAGGAAGAAACACGTGGTAAAAATTACACCAACACTGGAGTAAATACAAGAACAGGCAGCAATACAAAACAGTAACAATGGCGTAACAGAGACGGCAACTGAGGGGCTCCCACCTTTTTGTGGTTGTATGTCAGAAATAAAGTTAGATGACACTCAGCACTGCATTGAATAATACAGTAGTTGCTGTAGGAAGAACAGAAATGTTTCAGAGTCAGGGAAATGTGCATTTTCTCAGACATACAGTACCTGCTCTGTTGTATTCTTTTTCTTCTTGTCCTGAGACAGCAACCCTTGCCTTTTGACCCTTCCATCACCAACCTCAACCTCCCCACTCTCATAGTCGCTGTCTGTATGTGTTTGGGCCACCTTTTTGCCCACTTCTTGTTTCTTTGGATGTTCATCTTCACCACTCTCTTCCAAGTCTTCCTCACTGTCCTGTGTTGAGCTCTCCTCCTCTTCCTCCCTCTTAGAATCGCTGATGATTTTAGACTTTAGATATTCCATGTCCGAAAGGTCTTTCTTCAAGGCTGTACTCATATGCCTACCTGATCCTTCTGCTGTGGATGTAAACAGAACTAATGTCAGCCGCAAATGCATTGTACAATGTCCAATGGCTACCTGTTGGGTTACAGGTCCAGTGGGTTACAGCACAGTCTTGGTAAACAGATCCCAGATTCAAATCCCAGCACAACCCCAGACCTGCTGTGTGACCTTGAGCTAGTCTCCTGACCTCACTAGGAGCGTCTACTGCAGAATGTAGTGCCAGTGTACAAATGATATTGGAACACAAGGAGGGGAGGATTACCATTTATATTAAGTTTCATAACTTACGATTCCCACGTTCACTTTTATGTGAAGCGCTACATTAACAGACGGCAGTACCTCCAAACTGAAAATCAGACTTGTTAAAATAACTTACTCTAATAGCTTCCCCCTTTCCTTTCACTGACAGGCTCTACATTCAGTTATCCTTTAACTAGCCAGCAGGGCTAGTCACTGGAAAAGTCACTCACTGGTCCCACAAACACTTAACTGACACAACTTGAGGGGGGACATAATGTCAGACGAACCTGACAGATTTCTTCGACTGGGTGACCAGGGAAATATATCAGGGTGGGACGGCGGACGTGGCCTACTTAGACTACAGCAATACTTCAGCACATTGTACCACACAGAAGGCTCATTAGGAAACTGGGCAGACTTCGGTGGGTCATAAGGAGGTACACTGGGTGCAAAACAGGTTGATGGATAAGCAACAGAGGATAGTGGTAAACAAAACTCACCGGGGGGAGGGGGGAAGAGGGTACTTCAAGGCACACTGCTGGGATAAGTGACACTGCAGGAGCTGTAACAGAAGGTATGCCTCTGCAGATGACACCAAAATCTGTAATAGGATGGACTCTCCCCCACCTCCGGGGGGGGGAATAGAATGTGCAGAGACCTGAGAAACCTCAAAGAGTGGTCAAAGGTAGGGCAGCTGGAGTTCAAAGTGAGAACGTGCAGAATCATACACCTAGGAAACAGAAACCTGGAGGCAGAGTACAATATGGGGGGGGGTACTGACACTCACCAAACAGGAAAAAGACTTGGGAGTAACAACATCTGATGGCTTCAAGGTAGTGAGGCAGTGCAACAAGGCAGCAGGCAGGGCCAGTGGGATGCTGGGGTGCATAGGAAGCGGTGTCACCAGCAGAAGGAGGGAGGTAGTTCTGCCACTGTATAGATTGTTGGTGAGACCCTACCTGGAGTACTGTGTCCAGTTCTGGAGACCACATCACAAGGAGGACGCAGACAGAATGGAGGCTGTCTAGAGGAGGGCAAATAAAATGGTACAGGGGCTGCATCAGAAGCCCTATGAGAAGAGACTAAGGGAAGGGATCTCAATATGTACACCCAGGAAGAGAGCAGAGACAAGGGGGGATGACAGAGACCTATAAATACCTCACGGGGATGAACAAGGCAAGGAGGGGAGTATTTTTCAGAGAGAAGATGAACGAGAACAAGGGGACATGCAATGACGCTGAAAGGGGGAACATGTAATAGGGATGTGGGGGAAGTATTTCTTCATTGAATGAGTGGTGGATGCCTGGAACGGTCTTCCAGCGGAAGTAGTGGGGGGCTTCAAGCATGCATAGGATAGGCACAAGGGAATCTTATTTGGGAAACAGGTGTGGGGGTAGCCGGAGATCAAGTAGGGTCTGCAGTGAGAGTACAGGCAATGAAAAAGGGGCAGACTGGGTGGGCCAAGTGGTCCTTATCTGCAGACAAATTCTATGTTTCTATGTAACTTGCACCAATACTGAAATGTTGCCAACTCCATAACAAACCAGCATGGCTAGTTTAATCCAAAATGTTGCCAGGCTGATACAAAATCTCCTAGCATTTGTCCCACATGACACACTCAATAAGAGCTGTGCAGGCTCTTCCCCCTTCTACCTGGTTCCACCCACACAGCTCCGCTTGATGAATCAGGAACTGTCCACAGGTTATGGCGGCAGCTCAGATAGGATCGCAGAAGTGAAGGCAGGATGTCAGAGCAGATCCCTGGTGGCTCGTCGAGTAAGATAAGGGCACCAGCAGATGGGAGGAGGTTCCACAGACAGCATGGGGGAGCAAAAATGACAAGAAATAGAAAGTATTTGAAAAGAAATAAAGAACACAACTTTGAAAAAACCTTTATTGCAAGTCTTCTATATTTACTGCAATACCTTCTGGCATTCCTCATAGATAGGACTTTAATCAATTCAAGTTACCTTCAGAGAAGCCAACAGCACTCACTTTCTTACAGTATTCTGTGTGGGACTGTATTAAAGGCCTGAGTGAGAACTATAAAACTGTCACAAACACCAGACCTTTATGAATAAGCAAGGCTAGGTTATCATATACTTCAGTGACTGCAGTCATGGAACTGGGAAAGAAAGACTGCACTCTGAGGTTAATATAACTGTGGCGTAGACTGTACCAGTATACAATCTAAAATCAAATTCCACTGAGATTTAACTAGGTTCACCTACTAGATGAATTCCAGTAGAGGGGTAACATAGAATCTGACAGCAGGAGGTCAATGGTCCATCTATTTTCTTTTTAATTTAATGCATCATATATACATAGCCACGTTTACAACAGCAGATAAACTTTCTCTCATTTACCTCAAATGTATAAACATTTGACCAAAAAAAAAAAAAAAAAAATTTGGGGTATAAATAGATTGCTTTATTGAGGATTGCGATTTCCTTACTGATATACATATTGAATGCTGCAGATAATACAGAGTTGCCAATATATATATGTATTTTTTTTATTTTGTTTTTGTTGACCAGGTAAGTGCACTAGACAAATCCTGCCTATTTTCAGGCACGACCCGGGGAAGGGGGATACAGATGAATGCCAACTGACCTTGAACCAGATTAAGCTGTTGGTGGTATTTTTTTTTAGTGAATGAGGGAAATTTGGCCAAGACACCGGAGAACTTCCCCTACTCTTTTCGATAAGTGCCATGGGATCTTTAACATCCACCTGAACTACCACCAATCCAGGCAGATGAGACCTCGGTTTAACGTCTCATCCGAAAGATGGCACCTCAGAAGTGCAGCACCCCTCTGATGCTGCACTACAGTGTCAGTACTGGGATAGTAACCCAGGTACCAGGTGTGGGAACTGAACCCATGGTCCTCTGATCTCCCGGCCTCAGAGGCAAGTGTGCTACCTACTGAGCCACTGACACTGACATGAAGTATACTTGATAGAAACAGAGAATGGTATATAAACTTGGCAAACGACTTAGTACTAGATATCACAACAGTTAGGTAAAGACTCCAGAAACTGGATCCTAACAAGGCACAGGGCCCTGATGGCTTGCATCCAAGAATTCTTAAAGAACTGGCACAGCCATTGGCTGGCCCAGTTACAGCCATCTTCTCTAAATCTCTAGACGTAGGCCAAGTCCTGGAGGTCTGGAGTCAAGCCACAGTGGTGCCTATCATTAAAACGGGATCTAGGCAGGAGGTGGCAAATTATACGCCAATTAGTTTGACCACGGTTTTGGGGAAGGTTCCTGAGGGCATTATTAAGGACCAAAATACTGGATCTTTTAGCCTGTAATGCAGATATTACTCAGTATGGATTTACAAAGGGTAGATCTTGCCAATCCAATTTTGTTGGAATTTTATGGAAAATTGAGCAAGGCTCTCGATAAACGAGATTCAGCTGATGTTATCTTTTTGAATTTCTCTAAGGTTTTTGACAAAGTCCCACATGGGGAACTGGCGGACTCCTTAACAGAGCAGGGGGTAAATGGAAAATAACCAGATGGATTATGGCATGACTTTCAGATAGGAAGCAGTGAGAATGTAAAAGGGGATCATACTCCAGATGGGGGAGGGTGACTAGTGGGGTGCCCCAGAGGTCAGTGCTTGGCCCCTGTCTCTTCAATGTGCACATTTATATGCTGAATACAACAGTTGAGGTATGGCTGTCCAAATTTGCGGATGATACCAAACTTGGGTATATAGTAAACAATCAGGAAGATCATAGTATCTTGCAATCAGCCTTCAGTGAACTTGAATGTTGGGCAAAAGTTAAAAAAACTCACATTCAATGTCGACAGATGTACGGTTATGCATTTTAGGAGAAACAATGCTCAGGCTAAATGCTTTCTAGGGGGGAACGGCCTTGAGAGTAGTGGAGAACGAGAAGGATTTGGGTATTAGGGTCACAGATGATCTTAGCCCTAAATTACACTGTAATCAACTTATTAAAGAGGCTAGCAGTGTATTACACTATATCAACAAACATATTAAATGTAGGAATCAGAAAGTGATATTGCCACTGTATACCTCCCTGGTGAGGCCCCATGTGGAGTACTGTGCGCAGTTTTGGTCACCAGGCGACAAAGGTAAATCAAGGCTTTTGAGAGGGTACAGAGGAGAGCCACCAAACGGATCAAAGAAGTCAGGAGGTTGGACTATGAAGTTAGACTTGGGATGTTGGGTTTGTATTCTTCAGAGTACCGTAGGTTGAGGGGAGACGTGTATGATCTACAGGGCACTTACCGACATGCTTTTGTGGGAACAACTGGAACTCCAACGTAGGGAACAGAGTTATAATACAAGAGCCCATCCACTACAACTCAAGGTCGAACTAAGTAGAACAAACAAAAGAAAGAACTGGTTTACCATAAGAGTGACCAAGATATGGAATGAACTCCCCTATCGAGGTTGTGGCTAGTAGTAATATGGACATGTTTAAGACTCAGCTTGATCACCACTTGAGGCTAAACAATATAATAGGATATTCATAATATCCTTATGGCGTGCAAATATGGATGTAAGTCTTAAAAAGCTCTGTAGCACCCATGATAGCTATGATAACGGAGTGGAATGTGGAGGGGAATCCAATGTTTCTATGATGAGCCAATTTTCACATTTAATGTAAATTCATTTCATGAGTATTATGATTGTCTCATCTACACCCTATTAAGTCCAGAAGAAGACTTAATTGCTCTGGTAAATGGGGCCCATATTTGGTAGTAGTTGCTCATATCTTTAAGATTTTAATAATGCACTCTTTCAATACGGTGTGTAGAAATCATGGAGTTTAACCAAGCGTTAATTTGTGGTGGATCTCTATCCTTCCATTTTAATAAAATATCACTGAATGTGGTAATTATACCTATATTAATCAAACACCGATTACTATGCGTTGTGTTATGGAGATGTCCCCCATATCATAAAAGTATCCAAAAGGGATCTATTACCAACATTTTCCCTGATGTTCATGACATCAGTGATAAAATATACAGTACTGCCAGAATCAAAGCAAAGTGGGGCATAGAATGAGCATATGTATGTACTTTATTGCACTTCCTTGTCCGCATTGTATGTATTAAGTCTGAAGTGCTGTTAATATGCTCTCTCGCATCAAATCCCAATGTATAGCCAATGCTACTAACTGATATATTGCTTTTTTACTCTGTGTTATACTACCTTTGGAAATGTGTTATTGCTTATTGTATATATACTTTTCTATAATACTGCATGGAAATGTGCTTTTGATTACTGTACTCCCATGTTCCCCTTGCCCCAGGACGCTCTGTGAGACGAGCAATTTTATGTTGTTCAGTGCGTCTTTCCTGGTGAAACGTTTCAATAAATAAAATAAATAAATATGTTCCAAAGTGCCTGTGGCGTTGCCGCAACATGGGCATTGATTCGTAATAGCAGGATTCATTATGTTTAAGCGTGGGGGTTTAGTATAGCCTATGCAGGACATTAAATTGAATTTGTTGCATTTTAGCCGATTTCAACCCCCCTGATTTAACATTTATTATTCTTTTCCACAGTGAAGGGGGTATGTATTGGTCAAGTTTTTCTTCCCATTTTGACTTAAGATCAGTAAGTGGTGAAGGAGTATTTGAGATCGTAATTTTATAAATTTTGAAAATTAATTTAATTTGTGATGGAGTGGTCACAATTTGTTCTAATTGAGTGAGTTTTGAACTATGTTTATGTAAATTTTTTGTTTAGACACACTCTGAATTGTAGATACCCATAAAAGCTAGTTTTGGCTAAACCATACTTTATTTTTAGGGACTCAAAATCCAGGACTTTATAATTTTGCATAAATTGACTAACTTCCTGTTAGAAACCAAGGTTAAAAATTGATAAATTATTCTCTCCCTTGTATGAAGGAGGTCTGGCTCTTCCTTGTATGAAAACTTATTATTATGCAGCCAACACTGCCTATACCTATAAATGCTTGAAGAGGTAACAGACACTTCGGTGGCTACAGAATCATTTAGATCACCTTACTTAAGTGTAAAACACTCCCTATATGCTGGGAATTTTAGAAAAAAGCTTAACAATTTGTCTTTCTGCATAAATATGACCATTCAAATAAGGAACAAGCTTTTAAAAAAAATTCTTCATTGCAGGGCATTTGTTCATTACACTCGCCAACATACCTAAATTATAACTTTCCTCCATCTGAAACAGACTCAATATTTAAAACTTGGTACTTTAAAGGACCAATGGTCCATCTAGTCCACCCATACTATACTACCTCACCTCACTGATCTTACTGGTGGGTTGTCTCTCACGTCCCCCTTCAACCCCACACTACCTACACCCAGGGACAATGAGAAGCTTTGCTCTATCCCAGCCATGTTCAAACACATTTAGGGTACCTGCCTTCACAACCACTTCCACCAGAAGTCTGTTACACAGCTCCACCGCCCTCTCCATGAAGTAAAACTTCTTCATATCCCTCCCAAACTTGCAACTTGTCAACCTCCAATCTTGCCCCCTGTGCCTGCTCTCTGCTATTTCTAAACAACAGACCCTCGCTAGTCATCTTGTCTATACTTCTCAGAAACGTATATGTTTCGGTCATGTCCTCCCCTCTTGCATCTGACCTCCAGTGAGTACATATTTAGGGCCACCAGCCATTCCTCTTAGGATTTACCTTGCCGGTCCTGGATCACCTTGGTGGCCCTTCTCTGCACCAACTCATCTGTCCGTGTCCTTTCTCAGGTGAGGACTCCAGAACTGAGCAAAGTACTCTAGATGGGACCTCACCAGGAATCTGTAAAGAGACAGTATCACCTTGCTTCTCCTGTGATCAAAACTCCTCCCTACATTCCCCAGAATTCCTGAAATCTTGCTGTATGCCTTGTTACAGTGGCTCATTTGTTTGAGGGAGTCACTGATGACCCCCCAGCTCCCTCTTCTCTGATGTACTGACCAGTATAATGCTCCCATCCAGAATTCAGTGTGAGGGTTCGGTCTCCCCAAGTGCATCACCTTGTGGTGGAATCTCAACTGTCAGATTTTAGACCATCACAGCCCTTCCTTATGCTCTACCCTGCCACATAGCTTTGTGTTATCAGCAAAGAGACACAACTTGCCCTGGATACTTTTGCCTATGTCCAGAGGAACATATTGAATACAGCAGGTCCCAGGACCGATCCCTGTGGCACCTCGCTCGTGTCCACCCTGTCCCCTGACTTGGCACTGTACACTACTACCTTCTGTTGCCTACGCACAAGCCAACTTCCTACCCACCTGACAAAACCCTGCTCCCAAGTCCTTCAACTTTTTCAGCAGCTTCCTGTGTGGTACCAAATCAAAGGCTTTGTCAAAGTAGAGCAAACTACCACCTGACCTTTGTCTATGACCCTAGTGACCCAGAGGAAAAACAGTATCGGGTTGGTTTGGCATGACCCCCCGGACATAAACCCATGCAGCTTGGTGTCCTGCAGTCAACAGTCCTCCAAGTAGGCCACCAGATTTTCTTTGACAATGGCCTTCATCAGCTTACCCATAATGGAGGTAAGACTGGCATCACATCATCAAGGGATGGAAATATTAAAACAGCCTTCTGCCCCCACAAAACACCTACAAACCAATGCACGCACACATTATGGGGAAGCCTTTCGTAGTCACTAAATTAACAACACAGTGTAAAAAAAGGATGTGAGATCAAAGTGTGATTAAAACTAGTTACCTTTGGTCTGATCACCTTCTGCCTCATCTTTCTTCTCACTTCCTCCTGCTTCCTCTTCCTCCTCACTCAAGTCTTCTGATTCATCAGAGTCATCAAAGTTTAGGTAATCAGTAGCCCGCTGTTGCTTCTTTTTCTTCTTCTTCTCTTTTTGCCCCTCTACTGCCAGAGTGTCATTTGCCCAGGTGGGAGCTTGAGTACGACGTTGGTGGACAGTCAAAAACTCCTTGAACTCTTCATCTTCCTCCAACTGTAAAGGATAAGACGTATTTTGTTCCTCTGATGCAAGAGTTCATGTAAAAACAACTTATTTGCCTTGTCACGCACTGCTTTGCAGCCCCTTTCACAAAGTGAAATAAAGCTCCCTGATTAACATTAGTAGAACCTTTTAGGAGAGGGCCACTGATTTTCTGTGATTGCAGAATCACGGAGTCACAGAAAACACCCACGACTCAAGAAACACATGGACTCAATGATCTGCATTTCTAACTAGCACAACAATTGTTAAATTGGGCAGCAAGGGAGCAGTGTGCTCAGAAAAGGGGAGAGGGTCGCACGTAAAACAGCCTTTTTGCCCCAAAAGAGGCAGCGCAGAGGAGAAAAGATTCAAAGCAGCGGGTGGAGTAGTGAGCTGTCATATAAGCCAATACGTTGCTGCTTCTCATGGCCGTGTGATGATTCTGGGGTGCAGCAGAGCAGAGGAATACAGCAATGACTGACTAAACAGCAAGTATGCTGTTGAAAACTTTGTTTAGGGAATTAACAACTTGTTAGGAGGCTAAATGTGTGCAAGTAAAATTGCAACTGAGGGAGAGAGAGTCTCTAAGGGATTAAAGGGAGAGATTCAGGACAAATTCAGCCGCAGCACTGGTGGGGACAGGTACAAGGAGATGCCAAGAGTCAATCTGCAACTTGGTGATTTTTCTGAGGGAAAGAAAAAAGCTCAACACATCATAAATAAGCCCAGAAAAAATAAGTGTGATTAATAATGACAAAAAAATAAGACTGCTCTCTCCCTCAATGTCACACAGCCAGACAACACCTAGGTGACAAGTTAGGCACAGCAAATAGCACAGTTGGGAAAAGGAGGAAAAGCGGTCGAGGAAGAGACACACAGAAGAGGCTGTAAAAAAATTAAAAATAAACAGAAGTAGCATACCCTCTGCAATGTTGGCATATCATAGTGGCACAATGGCACATCTACATTACTTTTTGTGAAAGAAAAACAGAAAACAACTAGCCCTACTTTTTTCCTTTTTTTGTTGTTGATTTATCTCCCCGTGCTGACCGCCTCCCCCCCAGCCTGTCACCCCGGCATCCTCTGGGAATTTCCTTGTCTGGCTCTTCCCCCAGGACTTATGCCCAACCACCCAGCGAGGTTGGAAGGGTCCTCCTCCAGTCCCACCAGGAACAGGATCCGTTCGCCAGAACGTGCCCAGGTAGCAGGGTACGGGGCCTGCGGGAAACTGTTATCAGCCTGCTAGCTAGCAGTTTTCCCGATTTTCTCCCCAGTGCGGAGGAAGTGGTGTGCAATGACACCAATGGCTGTGCTAAGCACACTCCCGGATGCAGTATGTCAGACATCAGCCCAGCTGCCACCCACCCTTCATACAGTGTCAGTGTGCCAACTCCCCGGCCACCGCTAGGGGCCAGACTAATGCCAGCCAATGGTCCCACCCATCCCCGGAGGATAGCAGTCCTTGGAATGCTTCTTCCTCCTCCCCCCCCCCGTGCCTAACCTCTGGCTCCCAAGGTCGCTCCTAACCTCGGGTCGTTGGCACTGTGAGCAGCTGTGCTACTGCTACACTTGCAGGTGGGCCAGCCTTACCTTTAAGATCTCAAATAAAGTGATCAATCCACTGCTTCTTCAGTGAGAACACCCCAGATGCTATAATCTTTCCTTGAAACTCAGCTCCTCCAGCCCACGAATCAGTTTGGCTGCTCTAAGCTGCAACCTTCCTTTTTCCTCGATATCCATGTATTGTGGTAACCACTGTTGCACACCATACTCCAAGGGAGGCTTTGTGAGTGCCCTATGCATTGGGAAAATCACTTCCTTGGCTCTACTCTCCTCCCCTTCCCCATACACACCAGCTACTACAATATTAAATTCATCCCACAGTTATGAAGCCTTCCCTGTTCTGTTTTGAAAAAGCATGCAAGCGCGAAACATTAAGGCAGTTTTCTGTACTTGCCACTCTGCACCGCTGCTGTACCATCAAGGTAAATAAAAAGTTTAACAAGTACAATCAGCGTAATTGTGTTTGTTGCATCTACTGCTAATCTTTCACATGGTTGGCACGCATGTGTACGTGCGGTTTTCTTTTCCTCCCTTCCCTGTTTGGTAGAGGACCCCAGAACCTCAAGTTCCAGTGCCAGTTTACTCCTTCAGGTTAACTATACAGCACAATGATGTAACAAAAGACAAGGCAGGACTAGCACTTAACAGCAGCTTGGTAATTCAACACCACTACATATCAGTAAGGATTCAGTGAAGCCAGCGTTAAGGTGCACAGCTGGTCAGCACCTTTTCTGCTGTCACAGGCTACCACTGGAATAAATATCAGCCACTTATTTCGGCCCAGGGGAACCCAAAATATCAACTTCAGAACACACTCTAACCAATCAGAACCTAGCGTCAGGAAGAGGCCAGTTACTTCTTTAATGGTCTCGGTTGATCAGTTCATATTCATGATCAGGAAATGCTGCTCCCCTGATGGCTTCTGATCACCAGAAAATGCCCTTCCTGTAAAGCACTAATGGCTGCAGAAAAAGCATCTCCTATCCAGCAGACATTAGGCCAGACTTAAGGGTACTCACATCTCTCCCCAAATCTAAATGATCAGAAACTGTAAGTGATTTGTTTCTCACTTTTACCTTTATTCCTTAAGCTACTTTTTGGCCATTTGCAGAACAATTCTGAAACATGATCATAACGTGGATAAAACCTTTGCAAACACAGCATCCATTTGCCTTTTTTTTTATTCATCAACATACGGCAAGAAGCAAACCGAGACATTTGGCCACTTTGAAACTCCAACCTATAATCTGGTGGTAGCATCCAACTACAATGAGGCTCACTGCATAACTGAAACACATGCGGTTAAGACTACCTCAAAACAGACTAGCACTCCATCTTGGATGGTCCCTTTGGCTACCATGAACAAGCCACATCCTGCTAGCCCTATGAAAAGCCAGCAGCACTCACCTCCCCGAGGACCCCTGGAATACCCTTCTTCGATCTCTCCTGTGAAAACAGAAACACATTAGAGATTTCTTTTTTTTACATAATTAGCATTTTATTAATTTTCAAAATAAAGAGCCAGTGTTACCAAAGAAGACAGGAAAATGAAACGAATTTTACGATGTAGCCAGTTGTAACTTTTTATTTCTTCAGTATTTTTCTTCTGCTCATTATAAAGAGTTTCATGTGATAATACTGTGTTGGCTGTGTGGAATAGTTCTCAGCCTGGCAGCTGAAGTATTTTTCTCTTGTCTCTCCCCCCCCCCATCATCAGCACTGCGATCTCATTGACCGTGACATCACAGGTGACTGACCTGGCAGCTACTGAGTGGCTGGCTGTTCCTAAGCAGCAGTGATGTCACAATCAGTGATATCACAATGCTGAACATGTAATGGGTGGAACCGAGCTAGATATGTCAGCAGCCAGGCAGTGTGCTGTTCCACGCAGCACATCTATTAACATCAGGTACACAATCTTCTGATTAACAAAAGGGAACAAAAAAAAAAGGTACCTCAGATGTAAAAGGTAATGGTTGACTGCTTTTGAAAACTCATATTAGTTTTAGGCAGTACCCTAGCTCTTTAATTAAGAAAACAATATACTGTAGAAACTCATGAACAATAGCAGTGGCACCAACAGTTTGAGAAGTTACAAGGCACACTGTTACCCTCAAGCAGCCTTCTTTTCAGCAGTTATCCATGGCATATGACGGGGCACATCACAACGTACCAGGTTTACTACACTTTTTGTGATAAAATCAGATGTAAACCATAACTGTTTTGCAATGGTCTTATTACAAACACCAGAAGCATTTGGCCATTTCACAGACCAGCTAAGCCACGTAAAAACTGTTGTTTGTCTGTGGAAAGAAGGCTGATTGTTGCAAAAAATTGGTAATTTTCACAAAACTGGAATTTTGCAAGAAAATCATCCCCCAAATGGCACATGACAATTTGGCTAAGGCCAGCTATGAGGCACAAGGTGAAGCACAGTACCTTCACCCCCCCCCCCAAGAGATCTGAATGTCATTCAAATATTGTCCGACAGTTATACTGCAGCCCATGTGAAATGAGCTGAACTGGTCTCAGTCCTATTCCCAGTGGGCAGGTGATCATAACTCAAAATAAAACCCATGTACAAGTGGCACTCAGTGACATGCTTGGGGCCAAGGGCTGAGTGGGTGTCAAGTCTGAACTGGCATTTCACCCACTAGAGTGGTCCCTTCATGTCTTTCGGATGAGACGTTAAACCGAGGTCCCATCTGCCTGGATTGGTGGTAGTTCAGGTGGATGTTAAAGATCCCATGGCACTTATCGAAAAGAGTAGGGGAATTTCCCCGGTGTCCTGGCCAAATTTCCCTCATTCACTAAAATACCACCAACAGCTTAATCTGGTTCAAGGTCAGTTGGCATTCATCTGTATCCCCCTCCCCCGGGTCGTGCCTGAAAATAGGCAGGATTTGTCCAGTGCACTTACCCGGTCAACAAAAGCTAAATAAATAAAATAAATAAAATAAATAAATAAAAATGCTCAGGCTGTAGTACATCAGTGGGTTGAGGAAGCTTTCAATGTGGTCGTGCATGCTTTGCCTGTCATGTGGATACACAGAGGGCTTTGGTCCCTTGTGCTCTCAATCTAACATTTTTCACAAACACAAAAATTCACAACACAATATTCACAAAAAATAGAAAACTAGATTACACTAAATGTATCAGGATCACCAACAGTGGCATTATGGAGCACTATCATTGGTAAAAAAAAATACTATTCAGAGCACAGAAGTCAGAAGCAGCAGCAGACATGGTCCTGGAGCAGAGTGGAACAATATTTTTTACTCGTTACAGGTATTTGGGAAGGAGATGGCAGCTACAAAGTCAGATTTTAAATATTTTTTGTGATTTATAAGAAACGAGAGTAGTAATGGATGAGCGGGCTCCAATTTTCGGAAACGAAGAATTGCTAGTTTGGCAATTAACACAAACTCTGCCAGGCGCAAACCCAGGTTTGCACTCGGCAAAGTGTAGAGGGTCGAATGCAAATAAGGTTGAGGGACCTGCATATTGGTGCAGTCCGTCACAGAGCATTTGTTTCATGAAGGGCCTTTACGGTCCTTTGTGTGGGCAATACCACCGAAACATAGAATTTGACGGCAGGTAAGGACTGCTTGGCCCACCTAGTCTGCCCATTTCCCTACCTAATGGATAAGCTGCAGATCCTACTTAACCAACAGCCTACTTTCTCCTACCCCCCACTAGAATTGCCTTGTGTCTGTCCCATGCATTCTTGAATTACCCCACTGTTTTTGACTCCACTACCTCCTCCGGAAGGCTGTTTCATGTATCGACAACCCTTTCCATGAAAAAATACTTTCTCCCATTACCTCTGAGCTGTCCCCCCCTCTATCTTCAAATTGTGCCCCCTTGTTCTTGCACATCTCTTTTTCTAAAAGATGTTATCCTCTTGGACTTTGTTGATTCCCTTGCGGTACTTGAAAGTTTCTATCATATTCCCTCTCTCCCTCCTGTCCTCGAGGATATACATATTAAGCTCCTTTAATCTCTCTTCGTACATCTTCTGGTGTATACCCTGCACCATTTTAGTTGCCCTCCTCTGGACAGCCTCCATCCTGTCTATGTCCTTGCAGAGATGTGGTCTCCAGATCTGCACACAGTACTCCAGATGGGGTCTCACAAACTGTCTGTCCAGAAGGATAACAACTTCCTGTTTTCTACTGGTGATGCCTCTCCCTATGCATTCCAGTATCCCGTCAGCCATCCTTACTGCCTTCTCACATTGCTTGCCCACCTTAAGGTCACCTGATACGACTACCCCCAGGTCCCTTTCCATTTTTGTTGTTGTTAGTATCTCACCCCCATTGTGTACTCTTCCCCTGGATTTTTGTTTCCCAGGTGCATTACTTTACACTTCTTTGCGTTGAATCTAAGCTGCCATACATTTGACCATTCCTCCAACCTTGCCAAGTCCCTTCGCATCCTTTCCACCCCACCTTCTGTATCGACCCTGTTGCAGATATTTGTGTCATCTGCAAAGAGACATACTTTTCCTTCCAGTCCATCTGCAATGTCACTTATAAAGACATTAAAGAGGACCGGTCCCAGTACTGAACCCTGTGGTACCCCGCTAGTAACCCCCCTTTCCTCAGAGTGGACTCCATTTACTATTACCCTCTGTGTCCTGTTGTCCAGCCAATTTTTTTTACTCAGACAACCATCTTGGGACCCATTCCAAGGCTGGCTAACTTGTATATTAATCTTTTGTGTGGGACTGTGTCAAAGGCCTTGCTAAAGTCTAGGTAGGCCATGTCCACAGCCCCTCCCTGGTCTACTACTTTAGTCACCCAATCAAAGAAACATATTAGATTTGTCTGATATGACCTTCCTGCTCTGAAGCCATGCTGCCTTGGGTCCTGTGCCCCACTGACCTCTGGGACGCCAACAACTCTTTCCTTCAGAAGTGATTCCATCATTTTCCCCACCACTGAGGTCAAATTAACAGGTCTGTAGTTTCCTGCCTCTGTCTTGCTCCCAATTTTGTGAGGGGGAATCACATCCACCCTCCTCCGGTTCTCAAGTACTACATCATCCTCCCATGATTTGTTAAAAAGGGTAGTCAGTGGTATCATTAGTTCTACCCTTAGTCCTTTTAGAATTCTTGGGTGAATCCCGTCAGGCACCATTGCTTTGTCCACCTTCAGTTTTAAGAGTTCTTTCAAAACCCTTTCTTCTGTGAATGGACTGGTATCGCCCTCCCTATCCAGAGTGCTTCTGTTCTTTGATTTAGGTACCCCCCCCTTCTTTCGTGAATACTGAGCAGAAGTATTCATTTAGTATCCCAGCTTTTCACTGTCACCTCTGCCCACCCTCCTTCCCTTTATTAAGCCTCACTATCCCTCCCTTGGTCTTTCTTCACTCCTGATGTACCTATAAAGGTTTTATCCCTTCTTAACTGAGTTGGCTATCTTTTCCTCAGTTTGGGCCTTTGCTATTCTGACTGCCTTCCCAGCTTCCTTCTGCTTTAACTGGTACAGTTCTCTGTCCTGCTCCTTCTGTGTTTCCTTATACTTCCTGAATGCTACCTTTTCTCCTTAACCTTCCCGCCACGTCTTTTGAGAACCATAGTGTTTTTTTCCTTTGTTTTGTTTTGTTGATTTACTTCACACAAAGGCTTGTTGCCTCTGCGATGGCAGTTTTGATTTTCCCCATTGTTCCTCCACCCCTCCTTCTTGCCTATTTGCTAGTGCTTTTCTAAGGCACTCTCCCATTTTCCCAAAGTCAGCCCTCCTAAAGTTCAATACTCTTGCTTTTGTATGACTTAACTCTATGTCTGTGTTCATTGTGAACCACACTGTTTGGTGGTCGCTTGTTCCCAGTTGGCTACCCACTTCTAAATCCAAGATCCTTTCTCCGTCCCTGTTTGACAGTACCAGGTCTAAGATTGCTCCCTCCCGAGTGGGTTCCAACACTAGCTGTCTGAGGCATGCCCCCGAAGGGCATCGAAAATAACCCTGCTCTTGGATGTGGCTGCAGCAAAGGTGCTCCAGTTAACATCTGGCATATTTGGATCCCCCATTAACAATATCTCCCCTTTTTCTGCCATTCTAAGGATGCCTTCTATCATTTCCTTGTCCACTGCCTCCCCCTGAGATGGAGGTCTGTATACAACCCCCATGTGGACTGTGGTGCTATCTCTTGTCTCCAGGGTGACTCACAGTGCCTCCTCTACTCCTTGTTTATCCTTTAGTTCCATTGCTTTGATCCCTTCCCTTACATAGAGAGCTACTCCTTCTCCTCTTTTGCCCTCCCTGTCCCTCCTGTAGCTTGTGTACCCTGGTATGTTGACATCCCAGTCATGGTTCTCTGTGTACCATGTTTCTGTGACTGCCATGATATCCAGGTGTCCCTCTGCCATCAAGGCCACTAGTTCAGGGAGCTTGTTACACAGACTATGGGCATTGGTACTCATCACCCATCATTTTTTGATGGCCTTAACCCACTGACTGAGACCTTGCCTTAACCTGTGCAACCCAAGTGGTTGGTGGAGGTACTGTGGTGACCCCTCACTGACCCTCGGTACAACAGACCCAGGTGTCTAGTGGCCCTCCCCCCACACCAATAGCCAGCCCGATTGTAACTATATATTTTCCATGATGTCTAGTGGTTCCCTTCCCCACTGATATCCAGCCCAAAGTTAAAATGTAAAGTGTCCCTGGTGTCTAGTTCCCCCCACCACCACCACCAATCATCAGCCCAAAGTTAAAATGTAAAGTGCTCCTGATGCCTAGTGCCCCTCCCAACTGATTGCCAGCCTGATGTAAAATATAACATCTCCTGGTGTCTAGTGGTGCCGTGCCCCCCCCACCGACTGACTTCCCAAAATTAAAATAAACCATTTCCTGATTTTCAGTGGTCGCTCCCCCACCCAATCCCTTATCCAATGTGATAATACCCTTTCCTGGTATCTAGTAGTCCCTCCCTCACCCAATCCTATGCCCACTGATAGAGAACATTTCCCTTGTGTCCAGTGATCCCTCCCCACCCGATCTCTCTCCTGATGTGACAATACACTTCTCTGGTGTCTAGTGACCTCCCCCACCCAATCCCATGCCCGATATTACTGATGTGTCTCTGGTGTCCAGTGGTCCCCACACCCCAGTCCCCTGAACAATACCAGAACTCCATTCCCTGGTGTCTAGCGGACCCCCATCCTTGCTCCTCTGTAGAATAATGGAAAGTCCTTTCCATTGTGTCCAGCGGAACCCCACACCAGCAGATAGTGCCTCAACCCCTCTCACTACCCCCAATCCCGACCCCAAGCAGGCGATCATACAGCTCTGTTTCCACTACGTCGACGCCAACCGAACTGTCATAAGCACATACTGTTACAGATCACGCTCAAGCGGTGTTACAGTATGCATTCATTGACAGCTCAGTCAGTGGCCAGTCATGGTGCACAGCAGAGGGCTGTTTCACTCGCCGGCCTCGGGATGGGGACAGCGGGGTTGGGGGGCACTACCTGCCAGGGTAGGGGGGATGGGGGATCTGTTAGACACCAGAGAATGGGCTTTCCATTATTCTACAAGTGATCAGGAATTGGAGGGGCCGCTAGACACCAGGGAATAGGTTTACGGTATTGTTCAGGGGATCAGGATGGGGGACCACTGGACACCAACGACATATCAGTAATATCGGGCATGGGATCGGGTCGGAGGAGGGACCACTCGACACCAGGTAAATGTTCTCTGTCAATGAGCATGGAATCGGGCAGGGGAGGAAACACCGAACACCAGGGAAACAGTATTGTCACATCAGGCGAGAGATCAGGTGAGGGAAGGGACCACTGGATACCAGGGAAATGGGAAACTGGTTAGAATACCGTATCCTGAATTGTGCGGTGTATAAACCACGCTGTCAGAATAGCACTATGCAATACAGTGATAGGGATAGAATGCCACAAGTCAGGTCAGTGCTATCCCTATGGCTGTATTGTAGCTGCGGGGGAGGGATTAAGCCTCTTTTTGGGAGGGATTCCACGAGCAGCTGCCATGGCGAGGATAGTGCCACAAGCAGCAGAAGCAGAGGACTGTGGTTTGATCTCGGTCGGTACACATCTTTTGCTTTTGAATACTGGCAGTGTGTATTTATTTTTTGTTTCTCCCCCTCCTAACCACTAGGGTACTGTGTCTGCCCCCATGCCATTCCACGCCCCTGCACAACGCCTCCTGTTTCACCCCTTTCTGAGTTGCCTCCCACTGAAAGTGATTATAAATGGTTTGGGGATGAAGACCCTCATAATGGGGTGAGGGACAGAGCTCTAAAACAGAAATTGTGCTGCTTTCTTCCCTCCACTACACCCCCCAAGAGGTTTTGCCTCCCCCCGAAAGCGATTATAAATAGTTGGGGGGGCAAGGAATATGTGTGATATTTTATGGCAGCAGTCCGTGTCTTCGAGGACCACTACCATTGCCGCTGTTCTTGTGGTCGGTGTTTTGGGCGGGCGCTGTTGTGGTGAGCAGCATTTTTACGTTGCTCTTCTGGACCGCACTGCTGTGACCTATGCAATTCTGACCTAGTGCCATGAAATGTTCACTATTAACGGGCATGGGATCGGATGGGGGGGAGGGACCACTGGACACCAGGGAAACAGTATTGTCACATCGGGCGAGAGATGGGGTGGGGGAGGGACCACTGGACACCAGGGGAAATGTTCTCTATCAACAGACATGGGATCGGGCAGAGGGAGGGACCACAGGACACCAGAGAACTGTTTATTTTAACTTCAGGCTGGCGACTACTTGGGGGGGCACCACTAGACACCAGGAACACGTTATATTTACATCTGGACAGCGATCAGCTGGGGGGTGCCACTAGACACCAGGGACACTTTATATTTTAACTTCAGACTGGTGATCAGTGGGGGAAGGGACCACTAGACACCAGGGAAAATGTACAGTTATAATCGGGCCAAGCGACATGGGGCAATGAAATCAGGGACACAGGGCTACCGCTGGGGGAAGGGCATGCTACACTCCAGTGCAGCTTACGTAAATGGGCCCATATGGCATGCACATGGCCACCTGGTGCCCCACATGCCCAATTGGCTCTTTTACATGGCTCTTTAGTGAACTGGAAATAGCACACCTGCGCTATTCATTGTGAAGCCACACTCCAGGCTGCATGTCGGGGCAGCGCTAGTGGGGTTAGCATTAGAAGTATTCAGGTTAACGCTGATTCAACCTGGCCCTGTTCTCAATGGGATAGCGTGGTGCGCTATCCGACAGAAAACAGCAACATTTGACACTAGAGCAGATGCAAAGCGCAACACAAATTTTTGTGCTGTGCTTTGTGATTTTTTGTGAATTTAGCTCCAGGTATTTTGTCTATTTATGTGAACGTTACCAGAGACAAATGCAGGATCTTGCACAGCTGAATTCAGCAACTGCTGTCCTCAATGGACTGAAGGTGTGCGTCTCAGAAGCCTTTAGAAAAAGGGTTGCAACAACCGCTCTGCATTTATACAGTACTTTTGATACATAAAATATTTCAAAGCAATTTACAAACCCATGAAATAGATACTGTGTTGGTAAACACCGTCTACATCAACTGCAATGCAACTAAAAGGAACACACACAAAGATAATTTAGGTACCTTTGAATTAAGAAAGTGTATTGATAGTGTCTGAAGCATACAAATAAATAATGGAGTTTAAAACTTCTATAAACAACCTGAGTTTTTGAAACATCATAAACATAAAGACAAAGAACCTCTGTGCGCAAACACTGAGGCAAGGGTTACCCCAAAGGGCATTTGGCTGGGAAGCCAAGTTTCAAGAAAATACAAAATCACAGGTCAGGTTGTATCATATTATTCTCATTAATGGAAAGTCATGGTTGTATATGCAAATCACTGCCAGAATGTGGTGATTTGCATATGCAGCCCATGATGCTTTGCATTGTGGGGGCCTGTGTGATTTTGTATAAACATAAAGGCTGAAAACAGGCTTGTAAAAGCGTACCAGTGACTCATAATTGGTTAGAGCTGGGCTTTAGAGTATTTGGTCAAAAAAAGTCAAGTCTTGACTTACTTTCTTTGTAACCGGGGAAGGCTGGACTTCTTTTGATTGTTTCTTCGGTTTCTCCGCTTCTGGTTGAGGTTTCCGGGAGTGTTTACTCCATGCTCCCTTTTTGGACGGATCGCCAAATGACTTGCAAAACTCTACCTAAAATTTAATAATATACATCAACTTAAAAAAACTGTAAAAATAAGCCAAAACATAAAAATGCTCTTTGTCCAGTCCATACCAAGAGTTGCTTAAAAAAGGTTGCTTTTGATATTTTTTTTTAGAAAGTGCTACAGAACCCAGTAATAAAAGTATACAAGGGGCTCAGTGAAACATTTTCACAAAGCCACGAAAACATTTTTTTCAATGACTTGCCAACACCAGCTGTCACTACTAACATCAATTCACTAGACAAGGCTTGTGCATATTGGCCTGGGCTACTACTCCAGTCTGGATCACTCCTTTATCTGTTCATGCTGGCTACTGCGGAGATTCCTGTCCAACTTGCTGCTCTTCCAGGGGTCAAAACTGGCACCAGCCAACTGATGGAAAATTCTGTAGTGGGATAGTAAACTTTCCATTAACTAGCATCACCGACTTGTACTGGAGAAGGTAACATTTCAATAAACAGATGACAATTAGATTTTTTTTAGTGCAGTATTAACCACTGCTAAGCACTGTAAATCACAGATTGCAGTGAGAAATAATGCGATCCACTGTGAATTAAAGCCAGGCACCTCAAATACCATCCCAGTGCTCTAAACCGCTGAGCTACATGCTCAAATGGTTGTACCTGAGGTTCCCGGACACACTTGCTGCATTGAGCTATAGGCGCACATGGTTGTACCAGAGGTCCCCAGACACACTTCCTTTCTCTGGTACTGGAGACAGGAAGTGTGTCCGGGAACCTCGGGTACAACCATGTGAGCCTGCAATGTAAATCACAGATTGCAGTGAAAAATAATGCAATCCACTGTGAATTAAAGCCAGGCACCTCAAATACTGCCCCAGTGTTTCTAAACCACTGAGCCTACATGCTCAAATGGTTGTACCTGAAGTTCCCAGACACACTTCTGTATTGATATAGAAAGAGTTACTGGTTAGATTGAGAGATTCCCAGACACACTTCCTTTCTCTGGTACTGGAGACAGGAAGTGTGTCCGGGAATCTCAGGTACAACCATGTGAGCCTGTAGCTTACTGGTTAGAGCACCAGGATGGTATTCTGGAGGTCTGAGTTCAATTCCCAGAGGGACGCATTATTTCTTTCTGACTACAGTCTGTCATTTGCGTTGCTTAGCAGTGGCTAATACTGGACCAAAAAAACATCTAATTGTCATTTTGATATTCCTAGTTGCAGGATATGCAAAACCAGAAACAGGAAGTGTGTCCAGGAACCTCAGATTCAACCATGCGAGCCTGTAACTCAGTGGTCAGAGCACTGGGACAGTATTCTGGGAGCCTGGGTTCAGTTCCCAGTGGGTCACATTATTTCTTTCCCACTACAATCTGTGCAGGAACTGTAGACTTTCATGCTTGATTTGGTGTTGGGAGTTGCCCAGTCTTTTGGTTTTGGGTGACTTTAACATGTGGTTCGATGAAGAAACCTCTCCTTTTGGAATTCAGTTCCTCCAATTTATGTCTTCTCTGGGCTTTGTACAGGCGGTTGCCTCTAGTACCAACCAGTATGGCCACACCTTGGATCTGGTTTTCTCACTGGGTTTTGACATCAGTGATGTAACGGTTGACCTGGTCATTTGGTTGGGTCATCAAGTCATCCAGTTCCTCTGCAAGGCTCCTCGTTTTACCACTCTTGGCGGTACTGGACATCTCGTGCTTGAAGACGGCTCATGCGATGGGTGCCGAGTCAGCTGTGGATGCGTATAATTCAACCCATATGGCAATGCTTGACTCCCTAGCACCTCTCCATGTACGCCCCTTGATTTCCCACCTCAGGTCACCTTGGTATGACGCTGACCTGAGGAGGCTGAAGACTAAGGGGCAGAGGTAGGAGCGTTGTTGGCGAAGTTCCCATTGTTTAAAGAGAGATTAGTGCTGAGGACTCATTATGGTATCACCAGGGAATCACTCTGAAAAAGTCAGCATTCCTGTCACAAGTGAGCGCTGCTGGAAGGAACCAGCTGACTCTGCTCTTCAGCACTGCAGACAGACTACTAAACCAGTCTGTCTCCAGTCCTGCAGAGCCTTTTCTCTCGACAGATACAAGTGTTTGGTTCTTTCTAAACAAGGTGTCCTCTGCTTGGGCTGGGATACCCTCAACCAGTCTTTTGCTGCCTGACAGAATCCAAACTCCATCAGACAGAGGCACTCCATTTCTATGGGAAGAGTTTGAGCCAGTGGGACTGGACGTCATTTCCCAGATGGTTTCTAGTTTGCGTCCCACCTTCTGTGCATTGGATCCTGGGCTGACCCGGCTTCCTTTAAAGTGCTGGGATTTGCTCAGTCCAATACTGGTGGGGATCCTGAGGTGTTCCCTTGGGAGGGCGTCTTCCCATCTGCCCTTAAATGGGTGAAAGTGAGGCCCCTCCCTAAGAAACCTTTGTTGGACCTTGATGATCTCTCCAACTACAGGCCTGTCATGAACCTTCCTACCTTCCTTTTTTGGGGAATTTGACTCAGAAGGTGGTGGCGGTGCAGCTGGAACAACATCTGGAAAAAGACAGCATCTATGAGCCCTTCCAATCAGGGTTTTGACCTCACCACGATATGGAAACTGCGCCAGTCAGGGTGCACCATGATCTTTTAGTGAGGGACAGTGGGCCACGTTCCATTCTTATCTGTCAAGAGCTGTCTTCAGCCTTTGACACAGTGGATCATGCGGTATTGTTAGCTCATCTGAGGCACTATGTAGGACTTTCAGGAACGATGTTGTGGTAGTTTAAGTCCTACATGTCCGGCAAGTGCCACTTGGCTCATTTATTTCGAGCAGTGCTGCACTATGTTGTGGTGTGCCTCAGAGGTCAATCCTGGACCCCATGTTGTTTGCTGTGTATATGCTGCCATTGGGGAGATCATCAGAACCTATGGCCTGGGTTTTTATTGCTATGCCGATGATACTCAGCTGTATGGGTCTTGTGCCCTTGATGATGTTGCAATGGTATTCAAATTGAACAAGTGTCTCAGGGAAATCCAGGAGTGGATGGCAGTCAGTTGGCTTAGGCTCAACCCTTCATAGATTGAGGTGTTACTGGTGGACCCAGGTCAGACGGTTTCAGCAGCAGCGAGTAGTAGCACCATCCTACCCTTTTTAGATGGCATGGTGCTCTGAGCCGCTGATAGGGTGAGAAATCTGGGAGTCATTGAGGACTCTATGCTGACACCAGAATATCAGGTATTGGCTGTTGTCTGCAGTGACTTTTATCACTTGCGAAATATCACCCGGATCAAGCCCTATCTTGTTGCTGGTGCATGCCTTAGTCACGTCGAGGTTGGATTACTGCAATGCTCTCTACCATGGGTTATCTGTGAGGCTGCTGCATCATTTGCAGCTAGTTCAGAACGCTGCAGCTCAGCTGGTTGCTGGGACCTCCCTGTTTGACCATATTACGCCGATTCTCTGTGGGTCTTCACTGGCTACAAGTGCAACGGCACATCAGCTTCAATGTGTTCTTGTTGACATACAAGGCCCTACACAAACTGGGTCCGGGCTTCCTGAAAGACCTTATGATACCTTAGGCTACTGGCTGTCCCCTACAGTCAACAGACGCAGACTTCTTGTTGGTACCCAAGTCTCTGTTTGAAGTCTTCAGGTAACAGGGTATTTGAGGTGGCTGCCCTGATTTTGTGGAATGCCCTTCTGCCAGAGATAAGAGGGGCTCCTTCGCTAGCCATTTTAAAAAAAAAAAAACTTTAAAAACTCACTTTTTCAATTTAAGTTTTGGGACTGGCTTTATGACTTAATCGTTTTAACTCAATACTTGATTTACAGTTTGTAATTGATTTTTTTGCATGTACTGTGAGGTGCCCAGAGCCCTAGGGACTGGGCACCATATAAAATAAAATGGTCTTGCCTTGCCAATAAGTACATCACTTGGACCAGTGGAGAAGTCTGTAGGGCTTGTGGATTTTCCCATTCATTATCTATGCTGGCTAAAAGCTGGATAACTTAATTTCATCACCTGTTTTCACATCTGGGTTGGACATCTTTGCTGGAAGTTCAAATGTAGCTGGAATGGCTCTTGTAAAACTCACAGAACGTTCTGCAGGAAATTGGGGGCTCCTTCGCAGTTTGGCTGGGCTTCTTGCCAATATAGGCTGCGTAGAAGGTGAGCATGAATGGAGTTTGTGCACGGAGGAGAGGGGGCTTGGACTCCAGCCTACTGCAGTTTTTAATTAGTGTGTCCTGCTGCGTAACGCAACAGTTAACCCCTTCCATACCATCAACCGAATGTTAATTTTGCCCTCCCACAACCTTCTAACCAATTAAATCAGTACAAACAATAAAGGATCACTCCCTCGGGGTTGGTGCTGCAAGTCCTAAACTGTGAAACACATGTGTAAAAAGGACCCAGCACTCCGTGCACCAGTGAAAGCAGCAGACTATTCAGTCTATAAGCGAAAGCTGACTGCTTACTGTGAACAGTTAAAGCAGAATGAAACGGTGTAGCCCAGGGGAGGCCACCAACAAATCAATGTTTCGCACCCTTACCAGGTGCTTTGTCAAGGTATCTTAACAAAACACCTGGTAAAGGGTGTGAAAATTACAGTTACGCAAGATCTTACCGTAACAGTAGATCTTCGAGAGAGGTTCCTGCAATAGGTCTTCAACATAGGACTGTGCCCCCTGGTGTCAGGACTGCACAGCAAACTTCTAGCTAGCAATACATAGCGGGGGACTACCCTCGGCGTCACATGAAGCGGCGTTGGCGTGACAGTATATAGGGGCAGTCCCCACGCCCGCTCTCCAGTTCTCCTGCTGGAAAACCCCTAAAGGGGAAAAACCGGAAAAAGGAGAAAAAACTCCTTGAGCCCGGAGTCACTGAAAACAAAGCCCTGGGAAAGGAAAGGAGAAAAGAACAGGAGCTGGGGGAAGGTGGGAGGGAAAAGGTGACCTACTACAGAAACCTCTCTTGAAGATTTACTGTTACGGTAAGTTCTTACGTAACTGTAATATCTTACTTCAAGAGGTTTTCTGCAGTAGGTCTTCACACATAGCACTGAATACCAAGCAAGAAAAAGAAGTCGGAGATTTAGATCCAGGAGGAGGAACTGTCTGACAGTTAGTAAGCCGCTTATGACAAGAGGTCTTGCAGGATTGCAAGACCAAAATCAGCCTTACATCTAGAGGCAATGTCCAGACTGTAATGCTTGGTGAAAGTATGGACTGAAGATCAAGTGGCCGCAGCACAAATGTCTGAAGCAGACACATTCCGCAAGAAAGCCATCAAAGCAGCCATGCCACAGGTTGAGTGGCCTTTCACTTCTCCTGAAACGGGATTCTCATACTTTTGGTAAATGTGCAAGATGCAATTAGCCAACCATTTACACAAACCCTGTTTAGAAATGGCTGTACCCTTACGTCTGGGTGCGAAAGCCACAAACACTCTTGCTATAAGCTGGAGCACCAAAGCATTTGCAGTTATCACCTTCCATCCTTCTAGGTGAAGGGCGAACCTTCCCCCTACCGGTTCCTCGCAAAACACAGGAGGAGGTGGAGGGGTTCCCCATGAGTCAGGATGCAGGGGGGAGGGCCACTTTACTGCCTCCAGTGGCCTTTTGGGTTTTTGCCTGGGGAGTCTGGGCACCAGAACCAGTGGTGCAGTGCTTGCCCTGGTTCTGCATATTCCACCTCTTCTGGGGTGAAGAAAAGGCTGCTTGGGTTTCTGACCCGAGCAATACATGGAGCGGACATCACTGAGAGATTCCGCTTTCTTGTAGCTCCATTATGATATCTTTTGCGACGCTGCCCAATAAGACAGAACCCCTGAAGAGGGCTCCAGAAGAGTAGATTGGACATCTTGCACCAGTCTCAAGCAAATGCCCAAAGCTGTGAATTGGACCACCAAATCTACAGCATCGTAGGTGGCACGCAATGCATGGTGACAGGAAGACTTGTTAAGTCTTACCTTTTCCGAAAGCTTATTTCTGAGATCCTCATCTGGAATAGCTTAGCGCTCCTTCTCCAAGTCGGATAAAGGCAACTTCTAGAAGGACGCCATGTGGGTCACATAATTAAGAGACTGAATGGCACAGGCGGAGGAAGCCTAGACCTTGCAGCCATATTGGTCCATTGGTTTGGACTTTCTGACCAGAGGGGAGGTGCTCAGATGCTTTGGTTGAGCCGACCTGTCATGGGCCGCAATGATAACAATGGAGTCGTCCTTAGGTTGACTTGTTAGGTGGCATGCCCCTTCCAGGGGGTGATAAGTCCTCTCGGACTTTTTTGAGACCGCAGGTACAGAGGATGGCTATTGCCATATTGTAGGCGTCAAGTTTTCATGCAGCCCCATCCATGGTGGCATGGGGAGGGGGTCCACATTAGTTAGGTCTAGGTGCTCCGCGAGCCTCTTCCTTTTTGGGTCCATCTCCTGAGATGCCCAGCTGCAGGCCTGCTGGATGGATCTGAGGAGTTCCGAAAAAGATGGGTCCTCTGGCCAGATGTAGGGGACTCCTTTGGCTGTGGTTCTATAGGGGAATGAGGCTTCCACTGACCGGCAGAGTCGGAGTAGGAGTCTGAGTCAGAAGACTCCACTCTGCTGGGTAAAGAAGTCATGTCAGGTACTGCCTTCATGACCTTGACTCCAGAAAAAAACCCGTTGGGTGCCTGCCAGAGTCACTGACCGACGACCAGTGGTCGACTGGGGATGGGCTCCTAGTAACCGCCCTATGGGTCGGGGTGGCAGCCACGACCAGATGGGGTTGTCCCAGATCCTGCAGGAGTTGTGATTTGGCATCTTTCCACCAGGCCAGGATTGTCCCTTGTGGTTCCGACTAAGGGAGAGGTGGGAATGGTGGAGGAGGTAGCGGAGGTGGTGGAGGCTGGTAGCCTGAGCACCCCGTGGGAGAATATGGAGGTAGCCAGGAGTCTGGTACTAGTGGGGGTAATGCTGATAGCATCCCAATACATATGGCTCAGTGGTGGGTACCCTGGCATTAGCACCTGCGACGGGTAACCCGGTGATGGTCCTCCAGGCATCGGGTAAAATGGGAACTAGGGCAGCGGGTAGCCAGGGTAGTTGTCAGTCGGGCCCGATGGCAGAGGGGCTGAAGGCCCAGAAGGCGGTGAGGCCGAGGGACCACTGGGAGAATGAGGGTTCGTCGGCAGGCCTGGGGTCTCAGGCATGATCCCTGAAGGACCAGGAGGGGGCTCCGGCGTCAGAGTGTAAAATCCAAAAGCTATCCCCGAGTCAGTAGTAACGTGAACAGGAGACTGGCCCGGTGTCAGGGGACAAATGGGACCCGAAGTCTGGTCTGAGAAAGGCAAGGGGGGGTAAGGGAATTGAGACCCCCATCGACAGGCTCGCTGGGAAAGCAGAAATCTCAGTTGGAAGGTCCGACACAGGAGGAGTCTCCTGGACAGCAGTACTCGAGTCCCAGGGATCCGGGGAAAACGAGAGGTCAGACTGAGTCAGTGAGACCCGGAAGAGAGAACCCTTGCAGGACACAGGCAGCCTGGAAGCTGGCTCTGCGCAACGTCAGAAACAGTAGTAGGATCCGACAGGAGAACTTCGGCCGAGTGGTCATCGGGCAGGCAGGCAACCAACTGATCGGCCTCGACTACGCAGATACTGGAGGAGCCATCGTCTGACTTATTGGTCGCGGTCGAGCTGACAACAGAGGAGCTGGAGTCCGGCTTATTGACCAAGCCGTGCACCCGGTGGCGGAGCCAGAGGGAGACTTATCAGCCAAGCTGTCTAGAGGCCCCAAAAACAAATCCTCCTAAGAAGAACACCCTTGCTGCCCACTGACAAAGGCAGAAGGGGGAGAAGGTGACTGATCCTCCAGGGTGGATGGAGACCTAGGAGGAGGAGTACTCACCAAGGTGAAGGACCCATCCCGAAGTGGCGTCAGCTGTCTGGCGATGCTGAGTAGAGGGAGACCGTTCCCAGCGCTTCTCCTTCTTTGCTTTCTTGTGCTCAGAGCTGGGTGAAGAATGTTCCCACAGCTCCTCAAGCTCCTTTTCCATCGATGCAAGGTGTTGTTTTAGAAGATGGACACCGAGGGCCTTCTGGTACCGGACGCGTGTGGCCTGGTTAAAGGACAGGCGAATATCACAATCTGCCACCCTGTGTTTTGTTTAAAG
Organism: Neoceratodus forsteri; assembly: GCA_016271365.2. Taxonomy (NCBI): domain Eukaryota; kingdom Metazoa; phylum Chordata; order Ceratodontiformes; family Ceratodontidae; genus Neoceratodus; species Neoceratodus forsteri. Next base: position 15,062,462 of record JADMNL010000027.1, read on the forward strand.
AGCACAGCTTACTGCAGGCCACAGTGGAACAGTTCAGAAAGTGCTATTTGCACTCCAAATGTCAGAAGGTTGGGGATCCCAGAGGGCAATGAGGGGAAAAATCCTATTACTTTCCTGAAGACCTCGGGGTACGCTATTCCCGTGGTCAAAGTGTATTACTACATCAGTCCCCATCAGTACCAGGCTGCTGGGGATGGCTCTCGTACAATGGACCGCTGCAATCAACAAGAACAGAAAGAATTGTGTCTTTTTCCTGACTACGTGAATGCAGTGAAAGGCTTTTGAAGGGGTCAAGGTAAAGCTGACAGAGCAGATATTGCATTTTGGTTGGGTCACTGCAAGGCTGTAGTTCACAAGGGATAATAAACCATATTGTTTCACAGATCTGAGAGCAGCAAGTAACTTTGTGACAAGACTGGAATCACAACCACAGGAACTGAAGGGGAAGATGGACTCTCTGCATTTGGAGGAAGATTAATGCACCCATGGCATTGTTTCTTCATCATGCTAAGGGGCTGTTAAACAAAAACAAACAGAAAAAAGATCCATCACATACCTCAACCGGTCAGCTCCCAACTGTGGGACACTGTACCGATGCACTGCACCACCATAAAACATTGGAGCAAAAGGCAAACGGTGGGACACTGTACCACCATAAAACATGGGAGCAAATGGTGGGACACTGTACCGATGTACTGTACCACCATGAAACAATGGAGCAAAAGGCAAATGGTGGGACATTGTACTGACGCACAATATCACCATAAAACATGGCAGCAAAAGGCAAATGGTGGGACACTGTACTGACGCACAATACGACCATAAAACATGGCAGCAAAAGGCAAATTGTGGGACACTGCACCACAAAACGTGGCGGCAAAATGTAAACTATGGACCACAGCATCACATCTTATAGACAAGTGGCTCACAGCACTGTGGGTAAGTACGCCTTCATGTTTGCAACGTTTGCTGTTTTTTTTTTTGTGGGGAGGGTCAACTTATTTACCCAGAATAGCCCAGCAGAGATGCAACATCTCATTTCTAGTGGAGTCCTACTTCTAACAATCACTATCACGAAGGGAAACTTGAGCGCTACCCAAAACATGGATGACTTTCAAAACATTACTCCTCAAGCTGAGGAACACAACTGAGACCGGAAGCCAATTGCAAAAGTGTAACAAAAATGTATTCACATTTATATAAAACTTGAACACAGCTGATGCTGGTGAAGACAGATATCATGGAGCCTGCAGCGGTAAACTGGCAGACAAAGATGCAAAACGAATGTATCCAGCAAGCTGTGGAGGTGATGGTGAAATGACACAGCACTTTGTGACTACAATCACTTTCTCAGGGTCTTGCTTCTATCCATTTCCGCAGCTGGGTGGACTGAAGCACTGAAAGATCAAGTGACTTGCCCAAAATCAGACAGCAAGTACATTGGCTCTAGTGGGGTTTGAACTTTCGATCTTACAGTTCTCTAACCAAAACACCACACAACCTCTATGGCCCTGTCCCCACCGCACATGGTTGAGCAATAACAGTTTTAAAACCAGTATGGTACATACCATTACCATCCATCCGCATTGACGATGAACAGTTTCTTGAAACAGACACCTCCCATCCACACTGCTGCTCTTATTTGGAGCTCCATGCAAGTGCTGCAAACCGAATCAAGGGGCTATCCCACAGTACCTTGCAGGGCGTCCTCATACATAAAGCATCGGAATCAGTACAGTCACGCATCCGTACTGGCAAGAGAAACGTCACAGATAATTAACCGTTTCTGATTCCGACCTAAAGACCATATCTTGACAGGTCTAAAGAACGGTTTTAAAATCGCATGGTAAACCGTTACCAGTGTGGACGCAACCCGTTTTTGGAGTTCACGGTAACGGTTCAAAGAACCGTTAACGGTTTATCATGTGCAGTGTGGACAGGGCCTATATGTTTGTTGTTCATCAAGCAACAAAGAATGCTATGATTGTTGCTTTAAAACATAACCTATGACTTTATATACAACTGTTCTGGAGCCTGACTCAACTGCATTTCCACTGGAACTGCTTATCGTACTTGTAAGGTTTTTGTGACTATGTATTTGACTTGCAACTTTTGAAAATGAGCTCAAAGATTATCTCTGAAGATTTCAACAAATAAATAAAAATCAGTGGACAATGTTGGACAGCACCTTCTTCATGCAGAACAAAGAGATTCTTAAGAGTTATGATCAGGAACTGTCCCTTGTAATGTGAGACAGTTGAGGGGTATGTATGATCAGCCGCTTCAGAAAATGAACAGTCACAGTCACATGGCAGTCCACTATCTCACACCCTAGCTACTGGGTAACAGTACTACAGAAGAATCAGCATTTGTATAGTGCTTTTCATACACACTGCATCCCAAAGCACCTTACAAGCAATGACAGACTGGTAGTGAAGTGACTGAATGTGTAGTGTCAGCCATTTCGCACAGCCGTGGACAATTGCATGAACCAGTATTATGGGAAGGGGAATGTTGGCCAGGACACTGAGAAAAACACCTACTCTTGTGAAAGTGCCTTGGATTCTTTTACTTCCACCTGAACACTCACCAGGACAGCACCAGAGATGGGTAGAAGGAGCCTAGGTTTAACGTCTTATCCAAAGAACAGCACACCCTGAAAGTACAGCAGCCCTCCTAGTACTGGATGTTGGTGCCAGCATTTATGTTTTTTATAGAATGATCCAATCCTGCAGTAGGGCAAGAACTCACGACCTTCTGGACAAGATGAAAATGTGCTGCCAGGTGAGCCCTGCTGACATCACACTGGACCACAAAACAGGATGCACCCTGTCTTACTGTACAAAAGGACCACAAAGCACCACACAGTGGGCTACAACTGGTCATATTATGAATAACAGGACCATACTGTACCACACGGCATGCCACAACCTGTCTTACTGTACAACAGGACCACACTGCACTACATACCAGGCTACTGTGTGTAACAGGACTATACCGCATTTCATTGCAGGCTACACCCTGTCTTACTATGTACAACAGGACCACACTGCACTACATAGTGGGCTACTGTGTGCAATAGGAGTACACTGCGTTTCACTGCAGGCTACACCCTGTCTTGCTGTGTACAACAGGACCACACTGCACCACAAAGCAGGGTCCAACCTGTCATACTGTGTACAACAGGACCACATGGCACCACACAGCAGGCTACATCCTGCCTTACGCGTAAAAAGCAAGTTCAGCTCCACTGCTCGTGTGTCCCCAGTAAAATATCAACAACCGAACCAGCAAAACCGGCACCACACTCTGCCACAAAAAACTCCTTTATTTCAACTAATATTTAAATACGTACCGTGGAGAACAGCGTCTGGACGAACAAAAGACCCCGACCAGTTTTGCAGTTAATGCGTCATCGGAGAAGGGGTGTGTGCAGAATTCACAAGACATTTAAGTCCCAAATTTAAAGGGCCAGTACAAAAGTGCTTAGTGCTACATATAAGACGCAACAATTGTAATAATATTACACAACAACTAAGTGCTTGCTAAAATTATACATTTAAAATAGCAAGATAAGCATAATTAATTTCAATTCAACCGCTGCTTCCACCAGTGTCTTGATTCTCTTGTAATTCTATTTTCAAGTGCAGGAGGTCAAATTATTCTTCTAGTCCTCTGCACTCTAAAAAGTAGAGAAACGCATATTAGAACACCTTCAAAAAGTGCAGCGTACACACTGATTGTGCAGTGACAGCCACCCACACCACAGAAAATTATTTCCTGATCAATGGCATGATGTCAATACAATCATTTAAACCTGGGCTAACGGGGGGCGCTGTGGAGCACACCTACCGACTAGACATATTCAGGGAGAGCTCTGGAAAAAAACTGATTTAAAGCTAATATAAAACTTAAATACTTTGGCGAGGACCAAAAAGAAACCCAGCAGTGAAATCTACTCAAGGAGTGAATTTGGGCCATATCATTTTTATAAGATGGGCCGCACCAACAAAACGGCACGAGGTGGACCGACTAATCAGCCAACGCCAGAACTACCATCGTCGGCTGAAATACAACCCCCACCTGGGACTGAATATCCATGGCAATGCAGGCGATTGACTGCAAAATTGAGTCAATTACAAGGATGACGGAGCAGGAAGCCAGGATTAATACTGCCACTACAACTGTTGCATCAACTGAATCAATGGCTACCAAGGCGCTGGCTACTACCTCCAAAATGACTCAAGAGACTGCGCAGCTCTGCTACCGTATGGAGGCCTTGGAAAACACGCAGCGGGCCCCAAATGTTCGTGTAGTGGGCCTGCCAGAAAATTGTGAGGAAGAAGGACTGTTAGAATTTCTACAGTTGTGGCTGCCTGATACTTACTAACATACTAAAATACCAGCAGAATAGGCCTAACGGTCTTTCGTGTCTGCTCGTTTGGTCAGCCTCCACCCTGGATGCTGACCTTGCTGCCCCCCTTGCCTCTTCTGGCTTCTCCCTTTCCAGTTCCAGATATTCTTGCTGCACTGGATTTTGCTTCCAGAACCCTTCCCCTGTACCTGTCCCACCCCCTCTTGAACCCTTCCACTGTCTCTGCCTCCACCAGCCCCCTAGGCAGCGCATTCCATGGCTCCACCACCCTCTCAGTAAAGTAGCACCTCCTCCTTTCTCCCCTGAATCTTCCTCCCTCCAGCTTCCACCCATGCCCTCTAGTGGCCCCCTCCTCCTTCCTTCGAAGCACCCTGACTGTTCCTCCCCATTTACCCTCTTCATGTACCTGAAGACCTCTATCATGTCCCCCGGTCCCTTCTCTCTTCCAATGTGTACATATTTAGCTCTTCGAGCCTCTCCTCATAGGTCCTGTCCCCCAAGCCCCAAATCATTTTGGTTGCCCTCCTCTGGACCCTCTCCAGGAGGGTAATGTCCCCTCTTTAAGTGTGGCCTCCAAAACTGCACGCAGTACTCAAGGTGCGGCCTCACCAAGCAGTTATACAGAGGGAGTATCACTTCCCTCCTTCTGGAGGTGATCCCCCTAGCGATGCATCCCAGCATCCTGTTGGCCTTGGCTGCTGCCCTCCTACAAGTCTCCGAGTTGTTCATCTTGACATCCACCACCACCCCCAGGTATTTCTCAGCCATCGAGACTTGTAGCATTTCCCCCCCTAAAGTGTACACTTGGCCTGGGTTTCTGGACCCCAGGTGGAGTACCTTGCATTTCCCTGCATTGAAACTCAGCTTCCACTTGCTAGACCATCTTTCCAGAGCCTCCAGGTCCCCCTGTAGGGCCACCCTCCCCCTCCTCCCCATCCACCACCGCTCCCAGTTTTGAGTCATCCGCAAAGAGACTCATCTCACTCCTGATTCCTGTCCTTATGTCAGAGACGTAGGCGTTGAAGAGGAGGGGCCCAAGGACTGATTCCTGTGGGACCCCACTAATGACCCTCCTTGGGGATGAGACTATCCCGCCAACTATGACCCTCTCCGGTCCTGGAGCCAACTGCCTATCCATCTGATTATCTGGTTCCCCAACCCCATTTCTCCCAGCTTATCCAACAGGCCCACGTGAGGAACAGAGTCAAATGCCTTGCTGAAGTCTAGAAAGAGGACGTCCACTGGTCTACCCAGGTCCAAGGCACTCATCACCCAGTCATAGAACTCCACAAGGTTTGTCTGACACGATTTCGACGCAATCCATGCTGTCATCGTCCAGGCACCCTGACTTATCCAGGTCCCCCCAGCCTCTCCTTGACAATGCCCTCCATCACCTTGCCCACCACCGATGTCAGGCTGACAGGCCTGTAGTTCCCTTCCACCTCCCTTGATCCCCCCTTGTGGATAAACACTATATTCACCACCTTCCAGTCCTGGGGCACCCACCCTGTCCTCACAGAGATGATGAAAAGCTCCGCCAGAGGTTTCGCCAGGACATCTGCAAGTTCCTTCAGCACTCTGAGATGTAATTTATCCGGCCCTGTTGCTTTCTCTGTCTTAAGGGAGCTGAGGGCTTCCCTCACTCTCTCTGCTGTGATTTCCACTTCCAGTACCTCTTCTCCCTGCTTACCCCTCCCCCCTCCTGCCAGTGATGCCTCTCCCTCTCCCCAGACCCGCCGATCGGTAAGGGTCTCCCCCTCCTCAGTATCTCTGTCTCCTCCCATGTATGAAGCAGCACCCCATCTTCCTTGGTGAAAACTGAGGTGAAGTACTCATTTAGTACCTCAGCCTGCTCCCCCGGGTCTTGTGCCCATCTCTCCCCTGATTTAATCCTGCTAATCTGCCCCTTCACCCTTCGTTTTTCCCCAATGTATCTGAAGAACCCCTTGTTCCCTCTCCTAATTTCCCTGGCCAGGTTCTGCTCCTTCCTTGCTTTAGCTGCCCTCACCACCCTAGTGGCCCTTCTAGCCATCAGCTCATACTCCCCTCGATCTCTTTCACTCCTTGAGCACCTGAATTGCCTATAGGCTGCCTTCTTTCCGCACCACCTCCTGGACCTCCCTGGTCCACCAGCAGGAGTTTTCGGCCCACGCATTTCGTCTTCTCTTGCACAGGTGCTGGTAGCATCCTGCACCCCTCTCCTGATGATTTCCCACCTACTATCAGCGTCCATGTCTGACCCAATCACATCCAAATGCTCCTTAAGGATCCTTCCCATTTCCTTAAAATCTGTCCCCCTGAAGTCAGTTACTGCTCGAGGATGAGTGGGGTGATGTAGCCACGACAGGGGTAGTTAGAGACGGAAAGGGAGTAGGGGGCAGGAGGCAGGGGCCGGATAGCAGGAAGAACAGGGGGTAACCTGGAATGCAGGAAAATGGGGGGAGCAGTAAATCAGAGCAGGAGGGGCAGGGGGAAGAGGGAGGAAAGCGCAAGGAGAAGGACCAGTTGGGAGGAAAGGTAAAGAAGGACCAGAAGTACAAGAAGGATTCAGTAAAGGGAGCTGAGGGTTTAGGCCAGGGGAGCACGACAAGCAAGGAGGAACTAAATGGAGACAGGAAGGAAGGGAGGATGAGCCAGGCTAGTTTAGCAGATGGGGGAGAAGGACCAGTCGCGAGCAGTGAGGGGGAGTTAGCAAGGTACAGAAGGATACCAAGAGGAGGAGAGGCATAGGATTGGAGGTGGCCAGGTAATTGGGTAGGGGGTGGCATGTGGCACCCAGATAGGGGGAGGAATAAGGAGCCAGCTGGGTGGAGGGGCCGGTAGAAAAATCATTGGCCCTACATATTAGGGCCTAGTCACGAACGGCTGGGATGGCTATGCACCACGTAAGTCGGGCGTGTAGCCACTGTGCAGCCGCTCGCGCCCACTGTGCCCCCTCCGCTGCATTCCTCAAACAGATGCAGCCCCCCCATACACCCGATCGCCCGACCAATCATGGAGCTCCGCGTGGGGGAGGGCTGGGGGTGGAGATGGGGACAAGACAGCACTCCGCATCATGCACAACCCTGTGCAGTGCTGTGCGCAGGGGAGACCTGTTCTGTGTCTGGGAGGCAGCCATAAACCACCAGGGCTGGCTACGCAGTCCCTGGGGAGGCTGCCTCTGGGAACGACAGAAGCAACGGCCCCCACAACAATGCAGCCCCTGCCGTCAGGTGGATGGGGAGGACCACCTCCACAGCTCGGTCGGCAACATGGTGCCAGATGCACATAAGGGATCCACTGAGGGTCCCTGCCTGGGCAGCCAATTGGCTGCCCACCACGATCCGCGCTCTATATTGCCTGCCCCCTGTGGACCAGCGCTTGGGGGGTGGGGCCACGTAGGGCAGTCGGGCGGGTGAGAGTGGTCGGGAATGCGGCCTCGCGTGGAACTCCCTCGGGTGCGGAGCTGCGAACCCCAATACACGCCTCTTGCCCGTCTGTTTGTGAATAGGGGCCAGTTTGTACAACAGGACCACATGGCACCACATAGCAGGCTTCATCTTCTCTTACTGTGCAACAGGACCACACTGCATTTCACTGCAGGCTACACCCTGTCTTACTGTGCAACAGGACCACACTGCATTTCACTGCAGGCTGCACCCTGTCTTACTGTGTACAACAGGACCACACTGCATTTCACTGTAGGCTGCACCCTGTCTTACTGTGTACAACAGGACCACACTGCATTTCACTGCAGGCTGCACCCTGTCTTACTGTGTACAACAGGACCACACTGCACTAGATAACATGCTGCACACTGTCTTACTGTGTACAGCCAGACCACACAGCAGGTTACACCCTATTGTACTGTGTACAACAGGATCACACTTTACCACATAGCAGGCTACATTTACCCTTACTGTGCAACAGAACACCATGACCACACTGCATTACACAGCAGGCTATGTCTTGTCTTACTGTGCACAACAGGACCACACTGCACCACATAACAGGCTACACCCCATCTTACTATGTACAACAGAACCACACTACATCACATAATGGACTACACCCTGTCTTACTGTGTACAACAGGACCATACTGCACTACATAACAGGTTACACCTTGTCTTATTGTATACAACCAGACCACACAGCACCACACAGCAGGTTACACCCTATTGTACTGTGTACAACAGGACCACACTGCATTTCACTGCAGGCTGCACCCTGTCTTACTGTGTACAACAGGACCACACTACATTATATAGTAAGCTACACCCTCTTTTACAGTATGTAACAGGACCATACTGCATCACTCAGCAGGCAACACCCTGTCATACTGTATATGTACTACAGGACCACACTGCAACATATCAGGCAACACCCTGCCTTACTATGTTCAACAGAACGACAATGCAACACATAGCAGGCAACACCATGTATTTTATACACCAAGACCACACTGCCCACGTAGCAGGCTATACCATGTCTTACTGTGTAGAACAGGACCACACTGCACTAGATAACAGGCTACACTCTGTCTTACTGTGTACAACCAGACCACACAGCACCACACAGCAGGTTACACCCTATTGTACTGTGTACAACAGGACCACACGTTACCACACAGCAGGCTACATTCATGCTTATTGTGCAACAGAACACCATGACCACACTGCATTACACAGCAGGCTACACTGTCTCGCTAGGTACAACACGATCACAGTGCACCACTTAGCAGACTACACCCTGTTTTACTGTGTACAACAGGACTACACATTGCCACATAGCAGGCTACAATCTGTGGTATTGTGTACAAGAGACTCACATGGCATCATATAGCAGGCTATCCCATCTTACTGTGTACAACAGGATTACACTGCCCCACACAGTAAGCTAACCATGTCTTACTGTTTAAAAAAGGTCTACACTGCCACACACAGTAAGATACATCCTGTCCTACTGTGCACACTAGGACCACACTGCACCACACAGCAGACTACAATGTCTTACTGTGTGGAACACAACCAAATTGTCTCATGTAGCTGGCTACACCATCGTACTATGCACAACAGGACCACACTGTCCCGCTTAACAGGTCATATCCTGTCTTACTCTGCACAACATGACCACACAGCACCATATAGCAGGCTAGACCCTGCTGCACCACACAGCAGGCAACATCCTGTCTTACTGTGCACAACAGGACCACACTGCACCACATAACAGGCTGCACCCCATCTTACCTTGTACAACAGAACCACACTGCATCACATAATGGGCTACACCCTGTCTTACTGTGTACAACAGGACCAGACTGCACCACATAACAGGCTACACCTTGTCTTACTGTGTACAATAGGACCACACTGCATCACATAACTGGTTACACCCTGTCTTACTGTGTACAACAGGACCATACTGCACCACATAACAGGCTAGACCTTGTCTTACTGTGTACAATAGAACCACACTGCATCACATAACTGGTTACACCCTGTCTTACTGTGTACAACAGGACCATACTACACCACATAGCAGGCTATTCTCTGTCTTACTGTGTACAACATGACCATGCTACACCACACAGCAGGCTACACCCTAGCTGTGTATAACAGGACCACACTGCACCATATAGCAGGCTAGACCATGCTGCACCACACAGCAGGCAACATCCTGTCTTACTGTGCACAACAGGACCACACTGCACCACATAACAGGCTACACCCCATCTTACCTTGTACAACAGAACCACACTGCATCACATAATGGGCTACACCCTGTCTTACTGTGTACAACAGGACCACACTGCACCACAAAACAGGCTACACCTTGTCTTACTGTGTACAATAGGATCACACTGCATCACATAACTGGTTACACCCTGTCTTACTGTGTACAACAGGACCATACTGCAGCACATAACAAGCTAGACCTTGTCTTACTGAGTACAATAGGACCACACTGCATCACATAACTGGTTACACCCTGTCTTACTGTGTACAACAGGACCATACTACACCACATAGCAGGCTATTCTCTGTCTTACTGTGTACAACATGACCATGCTACACCACACAGGAGGCTACACCCTAGCTGTGTATAACAGGACCACACTGCACCACACAGCAGGCTACTCTCTGTCTTACTGTGTGCAACAGGACCATGGTACACCACACAGCAGGCTACACCCTAGCTGTGTATAACAGGACCACACTGCACCACATAGAAGGTCACACCCCGTCTTACTGTGTACAACAGGATCACACTGCTGCACATAGAAGGCTACACCCTATCTTACTGTGTACAACAGAACCAAACTGTCTCCCATAGCTGGCTATACTGTGCCGTACAGTGTACAACAGGCCCACACTGCCCACAGAGCAGGTCACACCCTGTCTTCCTGTGTACAACAGGACTACACTACCCACATAGCAGGTCACACCCTGTCTTACTGTATACAACAGGATTACATTGCACCATACAGTAGGCTGGACTATGCAGCATCACACAGCAGTCAGGAAACATCCTGTCTCACTGTGAACAACACAGCCACAATGCCCCACACAACAGGTTACACCTGTCTTACCGTTGATTGGACTACACTGCACCACATATCAATCTACATCATATTATTGTGTACACTACCACACTGCCCCACACAGCAGGTTACACCTGTCTTACTGTTGATTGGACTACACTGCACCACATATTAATCTACATTGTCTTACTGTGCAAAACACTACCTCACTACCCCACACAGCAGGACACACTCTGTCTTACTGTCTACAGCATGACCATACTGCCACACACCAGGCTACACACTGTTTTTCTGTGTAGAACAGGAGCACACTGCCCTATACAGCCCCACACAGCAGGCTACATCCTGTCTCACTGTGTACAACAGTACTAAACTGCACCACATTAAAGGTCACACCCCATCTTACTGTGTACAGCAGGACTACAGTGCACAACATAGCAGGCTACACTCTGTCTTACTGTGTACAATAGGACCACACTGCCACACACAGCAGCTACACCCTGTCGTACTGTGTACGACAGGACTAAACTGCACCACGTTACAGGTCACACCTAGTTTTACTTTGTGTAACAGGACTACACTGTCCACGTAGCAGGCTATACTCTGTCTTACTGTGTACAACAGGACCACACTGTAACCACACAGAAGGTCACATCTTGTCTTACTGTGTGCAATAGGACTGCACTACATCACATAGTTACAGCCGGTCTTACCAGGTACAACAGGTCCTCACTGACCCACACAGTAGGCTACACACTCTGTCTTACATTGTACAACAGGACCAATCAGCAGCACATAGCAGGCTATGCCCGGTCTTTCTGTGTACAAAAGAACCACACTGCACAACATAGCAGGCTACACCCTGTCTTGCTGGGTACAATAGGACCACACTGCACTACAAAGCAGGTCACACCCCATCTTACTATGTACAACAGAACCACGCTGCTTCACATAGGCTACACCACATCTTACTGTGTACAACAGGATCACGCTGTCTTACTGTGTACAATAGGACCACACTGCACTACATAGCAGGTCACACCCCATCTTACTGTGTACAACAGGATCACTCTGCCTCACATAGGCTACACCTTGTCTTCCTGTGTACAACAGGTCTAAACCGCATCACATGCATTTCCCCGTTTTACCCATTACAGGTTCAACCAGCACAAACTACTGAGAATATAAAATCAATTTTCACCAATCAGGGTTACAAACTCCACTGCGGTATGGGTCCTTGGCCTACAATGATTTCTCCTGGGCCAGCAAAAATTAAAAATTGTTGCCAAACCATGGGAACAGAATTCAGAGCTGTGATAGAAAGAAAAGTGAATTTTTGTTGGCACGTAGTCTGACCAATTAATGTTGGATACTTAGTACAAGTTTAAGTCCTGGAACTAATGCATTTCTTGAAATGTCACTGATCTGGGTTTGTTTACCTTTCCAGTGTCAATGAATTTTGTCTGAAGAGCAAGGCTCCTAAACTATTAACTATCATGAGGACTTTGAGGGCCAGAGGCATTAGATAAGATTTAGAAGAGGGCAATGAGGCTGATGACTAGTTGCAAGGAAGGACTGGAGAAGGAACAGTCTACCACAGCAGAGCCTCTTCTTTCAAGAGCCAAATGAGAGGATATGAAGGGTATTGAGCAGGTTGATTCAAGTAGGCTGTTTGTTGTAAACCAGGAGAACAAGGGGACAGAGGCTGAAGCTTACAGGGCAAGGAGTTAGAACAGTATTACCTGACTCTGAGGTTGTGGGACTAGGAAACATTTCCTTAGGAGAGACTCGGATTCAGTTGGGTACATTAAGCACAAACTGTGTGAGTTTTTGTAAAGGCCCATTACAATTTATAAGAAGCACCAAATTAAGATGAACGGCATTAAAACAAGTTGATGTACAACCACGTGTTCCTTGTGAGGGACAAACTATTAGAAGGTGGAAGAGGAACGACCCAGTTGATACAAATACGTTAACTACAATATAAGGGTGTCAGAGATGGTGCAAAAAATTGAATAGACATTATGTTTAGCAATTAGCTGCCATGAGAGAATATGTTGCTTTTATATTAAAAAACTTTCCTTACACAGTAATTCGTGCACATTCTGTCTGCATGTGGCTCTTAGTACATTATTATTACATTAATCTTAGTAGATTATTATTCCTGTCGGGCCTCTAGGTTCTGCTCATCACCACTGTGGTTTTTGCACGGATTTAAACTGCCATAAAACCTACATCTGGCATCCAAATTAACTGATAAAAATGAAATGCTGAACAAAGCTTTATTAGTGACAAGTACAACAACCAGCTGTGGAACTGACAGGACCTATGTTGGCTAGGCTGGAACTCCAAAGAAGGGGACACATACACATATCGCTAACAAGAAAGAGGTTTACAAATATACAGAAAAGTAACTCAAGCACTTTTTGTAACTAAGAATTCTAAAGTTTTAATTCCACCCTGTGAGTGCATATATTTTTCAATTTGGACACTAGAGAACAACTAATTGAACCGTAATCAGCAAACAATTTCCAGACCAACACTTTAAGGCACTGTGTTGTACCAGTCACCACACAATATTTGACTGGGACCACCTATCTCCTGGCCAATAACGTAGAACAAAAGGCACTACGCAGACGATTGAAAAATACTATTCTTTATACAAATCTACTCACGGAGATCCTCGCTGTATCCACAAAACTTTTATGGAAGTGCTTCAAGGCTTCCCGAGCTGCTCTTCCATCTGGAAACCAACAAATCCAAATTTGCGAAACTTTCCATCCTTTGTGAATTTCAGGCTGCAGTCAGTCAGAGTTCCAAAATCCGCAAACATCTTCCTGAACCGATCTTCCGTCATCTAGGGAAAAAGAGGAGTTGAAGGGAAAAAAAAAGCTTTATCTCTGAACCCACGGACAAATAAGGGAACTGCCTTCATCAGGAACACAAGACTAGATTGTTACAAAGTGAGTCCTGTGTGATGTCCTGTCCCATTCCCTCTATGTCTGTAAGTGCCTGAGTGATGTCCTGTCTCATTTCGGTGTGTGCGCTCGGGAGTGCAAGAGGGATGCCGTCCCATTCTGTGTGTGCCCAGCAGTGCCCGAGTGTTTGCCTGTCCCATTCCTTTTGTGTGCCCAATGATATCCTGTTCCATTCCCTGTGTGTAACCTGGAGTACCCATGTAACGTCCTGTCTAGGAGTACTCAAGTGATATCCTGTCTATCCTTGTGTAACCCCCCCTCCCCCCACGGTGGGGGCTTACCTGCTGCTGCCTCCCATCCGTCGTGCCACTAGTTCCCAGTCCAGTTGGGCCCCTGAATGCTCCTACTGGACCCATTGTTCTTCTGCCTGCTTAGGGGAACGGCAGAACAAAGAAAAGTAAAGCCACCCGCTTGGTGGTTCAGCCGATCACGCGCAGAGGCCCAGTGTGCTATGCTTCTCTCTCTCTCTCTCACTGAAGTGAGCACTGCGGCACTACAAAGTAAAAGCTGCTCCATTTGGCTCCAGAGCACTGTTCTGTGTGCCCTGGCCCCTGTGGGAAAAAGAAAGTTAGAAGAGGGCCTGAAGGCACTTTGGGGGATAAAGAAATAAACATTTTAAAGCGCTCTTAAGTGCCGAGTAACTGTAAAGGGCTCCTGTAACTTTAAAAAGCAGCCGAGGCTGCTCATGAATCATTCATGAGCCTGTCTGTGCCCTGGCGGGATAGCGACAGGCAGGGGATGCCCCTGCCAGAACTCATTCTGCCATCGCTTAATAGGGCAGAGGAACAGCTGCAAACATGTGGGTGCAAATAAATATATAAGGTTACTGTTTGCCAGTATTTTTATGTTAGAGTCGGGACACTAAGTAAACTGTTTAGCTGGCAGCCATGTATGCCACTCTGGTGACTGCTGCACAGCCAATGAGGAAGCCAGGATCCCAAGGAGCTGCAGTGAAGGCTTCTGGGAAAAGGGGTGGTACCAGCTTTTGCCACCAAGGCAGCCAGCCAATAGGGTGTCGAGTAAACCCATTAACTGCATTTTCTCGGACTGCTGGCATCAGTCAATCAGCACCTGCCAGGTTCCCCTCATTGTTTGTTCAACCAATTAGGAGCTGTATTTGGCTCTTGAAGCTTGTCAGCAGAGACAGTTAAATTCAGTTTTTCAGCTTAAATTCAGCCAGTTGGCTGGAGCCCCCCCAAGGGAGGGGGGCTCCTGTCCCTTGCTCTCTGATCCTGTGGGGGTGCAAAGAAGAAAGCTGTCTAGGAGTTTTCAAGTTGGAGTTCAGTTCTGATACAAGTTTGAATTCAGTCAGTTGGCTGGAGCCCCTCCTGAGGGAGGGGGGCTCCTGACCCTTGCTCCCTGATGCTATGGGGAGCAAAGAAGAAAGTTGTCTGAGAGCTTGAGAGAAAGGAAGTTCTCCCTGATGTTTTCTGAGTAAAGAAGAAGGACTGCCTGGGGGGTTGCACAACCCATAGCCCAGGAGGTGCCTGTGTTGTCTTCTACTAAAGGGAAGGAAAGTTTTCAGAACGAAGATGTTCGTATCTGAAGCAGAATCAAGGTCATCAGCTGGGAGTCCTGAAGGAAGAGGAAACTGCCCAGATACCCGTGAGGTCTGAAGATGTATGGAGGCCTTTTTGGGTGCCTGCACAGCCACTGAATGTCCATGGGAAGCCTGCCTGATGGTCCTGCTTGGGGGCTTGCAGAGCCACGTATAGCCAAGAGGAGTCTGCCTGAAGTTCCAGTGTGATGGAAAGTGAAACTGGGACTGCACCTGATCGGTGACAGTTTTGTTCTTCTGTTTGAGATGAGGTGAGAAAGAAAGTGTTTTCTGTTATCCACAGACTGTTTGGCAAGGTCAGGGTCCTCAGCGGAGCCCTTGCGAATGCGTACCACGTTTCGCTGGGACTGCCTGCCCAGTGAGAGTTCAGAGATTGTGACCTGTATACATCGGGCCACGGCTGCCATGCTGGCAGTGTGGTTGAAAATTACCTTTCAGTCACCTGATGCGATTACAGGTTGATTCTAAATGAAGTGGCCAAATTGACTGGGAAGCTGTGAGAGACTGTGAATTCTTGCTTCAGCCATCTGTCCCAGAGAAAGCATTGCTGCATAAAGATGCTGCTGATTTCAGTACAGGTGAAAGAACATGACTGTAAGCTACAACCTACAGACAGGAAGGGAAACTGCCAAACCCCATCGAGTGGAGCAGACTGGGCCAGAAGGAGCCATGGGTGAGGGCCCAAGTGTTAGGGCACTCTAGATCCAATGGTGGGGGAGCAGGACCGTGGGGGGGGTCACTTCTGGGTCTGGGTTTCTTTGTGGTCTTGGACGCCTTGCATTGTGCTCTGCATCTGACCTGCTTGGTGGGCTGAAGCGGAAAAGCTGCTAGAATCTACAAGCAAGTAGAACAGTGTCAGTTTTCCAAGCTGCAAGATGCCTGCTTCACATCTCAGTGTTTCAAGCTGCAAGATGCCCGCTTCACATCTCAAGCTTCTTAAAGTATCCAGGTTCCTACATGTTCCATCCACCCCAGAGCTACAGATTCAATGGTACCAGAGTTTATCTGCAGAACCGTGAGTAAATGCAAGGATTGCAGTGTTCCCCATTCACTGTTTTAGTGCAGTGGGCCACCACCCTATATTTTTTTACCACTGCTCTATATTTTTTACCACCACACTATTTTTTTACCACCACCCTATATTTCTATCCATTACTGATTGTTTCTTTTACAAAATCCTCCAAAATTGATTTTTATTGACATCCTTTACTGCACTACTACCCCTGTTTTGACACCATCACTCTGTATTTTACTTAAAATCAGCTTATACACATGTGCAGTGCATATAGGAGGTCCACAAAAATAACGCACATTTTGACCCGAGCACCACTGCCACCGCCCTATATTTTCAGACAGTGGGGAACTCTGGATTGCCCTGCCCCTGGGGAACTGTACATAGTTTGTTTTCAAGTTTATGCCCCACGTGTAAAAGTTTTAAAGTAAAGGTAAAAGGGGTTTAAAGTGTTATAGCTCATCCAACTGCCGGCCAACCAGCTGCATCACAGGCCTGCCACGATAGTGCTGGGTGCCCAGGGATAAAGTGACAGGGTTTGTTTGATTGGGTACCGGTACCAGTTGGGGGATGGTGTAATGGGTAACATCTGAAGCTAGTGAGTCAGAAAGTAAATTCTGAACCTACACAGGTTGGTGGAATGCTTGTCTATAAAGGGTTTTAAATGCAAACTGCAAATATTGTTTCTGACGTTAATTTGTAATTGCCACCAGCACAAATTACATTTACTCCAATTTACCTTTCCTAGCCCTCCACCATGTAAATAAACGTGTTTTACTGTTTTGGAACAATCTCGGACTCATGGGCATATTATTAGCTGGAGTCTCTAATTACAAAGTTATTGAAAATGTGATTTTTGGTTTCTGGTGTGCATGCCGTGTGTGTGGGATGACTGTTGGGGGAGGTGGGTAGGTACAGCATCCCAGGAGGTTGTACTGTTAAAACAACATCTGACCCACGTTATACTTTGCTCTGGGTGGAGGCTCCGCACTTATTAATCTTACTTTGGGGGGGGGGGGAACATTGTTTCTATCAGAAACCGATCCCAGGCCTCTCAATCTTGTTTGAGCTTGTCTTAGCTGACAAAGCAGGGGCAGTTAGCCCTTTTCGACATGTTGCCAAAGGTTACTCTTGTGTGTGCCCTGGAGTGTCTGGCTGATGTCCTGTCCCATTCTGTGTGCACCCTAGAGTGCCCAAGTGAAGGCCTGTTCATTCCCCGTGAGTGTGTTTGGAGTGCCCGAGTGATGTTTTATGCCTTTCCAGTCCCTGGGTCTGGGAATGCCCGTGTGACGTCCTGTCAAATTCCCTCTGTGTGCCCAGGTGATGTCCTGTCCCATATTGTGTGTGCCCGAATGATGTCCTGTCCAATATTCTGTGTGTCCGAGTGGTGTCCTGTCCAATATTCTGTGTGTGTGCCAGAGTGATGTCCTGTCCAATATACTGTGTGCCTGGGCTGTGTTGTCCTAATCCCTATGTGTGCCCAGTAAGTGCCCAAGTGATGTCCTGTCCATTCCGTGTGTGCCCAGGATTGCCCAATTATGTCCCTTCCAATTCCCTGTGTGTTCTCTAGTACCCCAGTGAGATTCTGTTCCATTCACTGTGTGTGTGTCAGGGAGTGACCGAGTAAGGCACTGGTCCGCTGCCTGTGATATACTGTTGTATAACCCTCATCTCATCCCTTGCTACCCCTCCTATGGGCTCACCCCGTTTGGGAGGTTCTTCACGATTAGTCGAGACATCGTGTCTCACGGCCAGCCCGGCTGGGTTTCGGGTCACAGCTCCAATCTCTCTGTCACAGAGGAACAGACACACTTCCCGTCCGTAGCAGCACAGCTAAACACACGCCTCGCAGTTCAGGGCGCCGCCATCTTACCCGGAAATACGTCACAGGCGCGGACTTCCGCCTCCAGAGGGGCGGGGCCAAATACTCTGGTAGTTCTGAGGGACTGAGAACTCGCAGAGCAGCTCCTGGGGAGTCTTAGTAAATGGGGTCCGTCACGGTTGGTGGTGTGATGCAAAACGGGAGCCGGCTGTATGGTTATTGAAACAGAAACGGGCCCGTTGCACTAGTGATGGCACAGAAAATCAGAGCTATTCCTTCGGGGGCACAGAAATGGAAAGTTGCGCTGCTTGGAGACGGGAGAACTGCACTAGCGGGAGGCAACCTAGTGATGGAAAGCTGCTGTGGTGTGGGTGGGAGAAACGGGAGAGTTGCTCAGGGAGGGCGCATAAATGCGAGTGGGGACACAGAAAGAGGAGAGGAGAGCTGCATATAAAAACATGATGGCCATGGCGCGGAAAAGGAGGTGCACACATTATAACACTCAAGATTTCTTGTTTTATTTTACTATTTTAATTGCAAAATGTTTTAAAAGTGAAGGCCCCCTCAACCAGTTTTCTGCATTCCTGTGTAGTTTGTATGCATGATGAATCCCTCTTTGGACATGGAGGTCTCCATGCCAACTTTCCTAATCCTTCCCGTTTGAAAGAATGCACCAGAAACACCCTCTGTTTGGGTTCAAAGGCTGCAGTGCAACTTTACTAAAAATTCAATATTGCAGGCATATCATCGTAACTGTTCCTATTTACATTTATTTACACTTTCCAGGCATTTCATTGTGAAACCATAATCTGTCCCACACAGTTATCCTGCTAATGAGGGCCTCCGATCTTGGCCCCAGATACTATTCCTTCCCCCAAGCCCAGGGGATGGGGTGTCCTGGACTCTCAGAGGGTCCCTTCCACCTCGGTCTGTGAAGAGGTGGACGAGCTTCCTCCAGTCACCCCCCCCCCACCATGCCTGCCCCTGACAGGGCGGAGAACCCCACCCCCACCCCTACCACTCCAGCCTTCTGCCGCACAGCTGCGAACCAGAAGGAAAAGAGGGGTACTTCTCTCAGCAGGTCTCCTCGAGTTACCCCTATCCGCCACTGTTACATGCCCAATGAGTAAGTTTTTGCACGACATTATCAAGCAAAACAAAATCCATATCTGACGCCTCGCCATACTTGCACAACTAGCTGCAGCCCCAGGGGCCCAAAGGGGTGGGTAGGTGGAACAAACAAGCTGGGTCACGTGGCAAGTCGGGTGGGGAGCATAGTTTCAGAGTCCAGAGCGCGGCCAGGTGAGGCCCTTTTAACCCTCATGAGCCTATCCCCATTATCGACCACCCGCGCACCAACCAATAGGCTAGACCCCCTCGAGCCTTATCACCCGCCAGCGATTTTGCACCCTTACAGGAGGGAGGGCTTCCAGAAGGAGCCGAAGGTGGTGGCCGGAGACCCCGTGACAATTCCTTTTCTGTCTTCTTAAACAGAGGGAGGTTCCTTTGGACATCGAGGTCTCCGTGCCTGCCTCCCTAATCCTGCCCTTTTGGAAGAACACACCACACACACAGACACACGCCATCTGTTTGGGTTCAAAGGCCAAAGCACAACATTACGCAAATTTAAACTTCTGTATTATAGACATATCGTAATTGTGTGTCTTTACACTTTCCAGGTCTTTCATTATTACTATACTCTATCCCACACAGCTGTGCTGCTAATGGGAGCCTCGGATCCTTGCCCCAGATGCCATTCATCCCCGAAACCCAGAGGGGGTCTCCTTAATTCTCAGAGGGCTCCTTCCACCTCAGCCATCTGCAAAGAGGCGGACAAGTTTCCTCCATATAACACACACACCGCCTCTGTCTCTCTGCTGCACAGCTTCGGACCAACAGGGAAAGGGAGGGGTACTTCTTTTAGCAGGCCTCTCCGAAGCACCCCTATCCACTGTGGCAAGCTACCCAACTGCCAGTCCTTATTTATAGAAATATTTTTTATATATATATATATATATATATATATATGTATATATTTTGATGTAATTTTGTGTATATGTACATGCCACAAGAAATGCCAGTGTTAATACAAAGGCACCTAGGGAGAGAGACTGAATTCCTTTTAAAAGGGTTTTGACCTGAAATCCAGCATGCTTGCCAGGAAACTGACAAGTTATTGTCAGAGGCTTGGGGGTAGCTGATCAAAGGGTATTCCCCTAAGTTAACTAACCAAGGGAAACGGAGATAATAAAATCAGCTTGTATAGTCATAAACCTTACAGGAACTTCCCTGTAACTTAATTGGAGGAAGCAAGTTAGAAGCCCAGGATGTTTTGGCCAGGATTTGAGCAGCAAGTGGCCATTATGACATGATATTGTGAATTTTATCTTATGGGTGTCAGTTGTCTTCAGGGGACATCATGCAGGACTCACTAAATGTCATACCCATGTTAATTTATGTCTCAGGATTTTGCTATTCTTGGGCTTTTGGAAGCAGCAGAACAGTGACATCTCCTGGGCAAACAGAGTAGTTGCTCTGGGGAAATAGACCTGTTTCTTTAGACTGGGAATAATTGATGACACTGCAAGTTACAGAAGGTATTTAAAGGAAAATTGCACCCTCATATCTTCTAAATGTCATTTGCTTCCATATCAACCGACAACTTTTTTCATGTAGCTGTTAAAGATGTATGCAGTTGCTTCTGTTAGTTTTCACACTTCATACTAGGCTCTATCACTCTCCTGGGAGGGTCCATTTCATGGTTGTTGAGATCTCATTGTCCCTGAGAGCTGCATTAGCATATGAGAATGTGATGCGTAATCAACCTTTAAACTCCTCAGTATGGCTGTCTGCTTAAGTAGTTTTAAAAGAACCAAGTTACAAGAAGCTGTGAAATACCACATTTACCTTCAGTGAATTTTACAGGTTATCTGAATTATAATGCAGTTTTTTTCCCTTTAAAACACCATTCAGTTTATAAGTTTCCAAGGAGTTTTTGCAGGGTATTTGCTATTTTAGCATAGAGATACATGATATAAATGGGTGATCTAACATCATGTTCTCATATGCTAATGCAGCTCTCAGGGAAAATGAGATTTCAAGAACCCCAAAATGGACCCTCCCAGGAGAGTGACAGGGCTTAGTATAAAGTGTGAAAACTAACTGAAGGACTTGCATACATCTTTAACAGCTACATGAAAAGACTTGTCTGTTGACATGGAAACAAATAACATTTAGAAGATATGAGGATGTAGTTTTCCTTTAAAGCTCTAGCTCAGGGCATTTAGATACACTTTTCATTTGGACATTACCTGACACAGAAGGAACAAAACTGCTGCCAATACCAACAAAACTGAAACTTCATTTATTGTTCTGGACTTCAAGTTACTACGCATCTCAGGTAGACTTCAGCTAACAGTGATAGTGCATTTTCATGTATATTTTTCCTTTTTTTTTTTTTTGTAATTTGTGACCAAATTAGTGGGGGATTTTTTGTTAGTTGTAACTGTATGATTATTATGTATTTTAGTAAAACATTTGTTTTTCTAAAGAAATTCTGCCTGAGTGAGATTTGTCATTTGTGTGTGAATTGTGGGACAATATTAATATCTGTGGCAAACTATTATCGCTAAGGGGTTGTCACCATCAGCAGCCAAATCAAACAAGGGGTCTGTAAGGGATCTGGAAAGACAGGGAGAATACGGAAGTCTCCAGGAAGAGTCTGCAGGGATTCTGAACCAGGTTGTTGCATGCCCTGTAGGGAGAAGGCCAAATCAGGAACACACTGCTACCCCCCAAAGAGAGTGTGATGCCTGGGTCCCCCATTGTGTAATAACCAAGAAGGGTTCATATTGGGCACAAGACTCAATACTGATATTGTACCCTTGTCCAGAATTAGAGGGATGCCCTGGGTCCTCGTGGCAGAGATGCAGTCATGATCTTGGTGAGCAGTCTAAAAGGATGCAAGGAGGAGGATATCCCTGCCCCTCCATCACGGATTGCACTTAGGGGCAGGGCATTGTCGGCTCAGTGGACCTGACCCCCAGGAGTGGGTTCATGACACCCACCACAGGGGGAGTGCGTTAAAATTTTGCTTGTGCCCCTCTCCACACACCTGCTCCATCTTTCAAGAACAGTGATGATTGCCCAGATAAATTATAGTTTCCAACATATTTTGAATTGCCAAGTTAAACAAGTCTAACCCTATGTCTGATAAGTGAATTCCGTCAGTGTGGAAGAGACCCAGACAGGACATCACTATCTCCTTGTGGGAAATTGTCTGGCTAATCGTTCAGCCAACAGACTTGCCCACATTCTTATTCAATTTAACCCTCGCTCAGTCAATGGCCGTCAGCTCTTGAGCAAGGCAGCATATCCAACCACACCACCCAGCACCTGGGCAGCAGTGCCCACGGGGAAACCCAGTCCCACTTGATCCACAGGATGAGGCCCAGCGTAGCCTGCACCCCATGTTATTACCCCCAAATTCATGACTAGTATGCCAGGTATGCCAAATCTCTCTTTCTTCAGATGGATGCAGGGCATGAGTTGTTCCCATCTCATGCCCTGCACCACTAGACAGTGGCCTCCTCATTTGGTAACCCCAGATTCATCCCATACAGCCTTGCTTCTGCCCTTTTCTGGGCCCAACATACATATGAGGGAAGGAAGAAAACAAAGGTTAATTTTGAACTTGCAGTAGCCTGACATATCTCTTAAATCTGCAGAACCACTACCTCCGATTCTTTTAATATCCCCCTTGGCCAGACCCAAGCTGGTGTCCATGCTGGCAGCTCCGATTATAAATGAATGTGTCTCGAACCATCATGGGTCGAGACTACAAGTGCAGAGCCCAGTCCTCATCACCCGACCAAGCTGGTACTGTGATAGCAGCACACTGTTGCTATGGATCAGTAGCTGACCATCCCCAGGCAGATGGACGCCAAGGAAGTCTGCCACTGCCTAAATGGGGCAGATTTCATCTTGTGCCGTCTTCTAAGGGCGACTTGCATCCACTGCTCCGTTGGTCTGTCTTCAGCGTCTGAATCCATATGATCATTCTGCCATCTTGAAATTCCAAATCCTCCTTCCTGAGCCCCCCCCAACTTGGTCTGACTCGCTGGCATCCACTAATTTGCCAGTTCTGAAGCCCTGAAAAAGGCCAAGCAGAAAGCCACCCAGAAAAGCTTACATTCATACTCATTGCTTGTGCAGCTGGGCCAAAGCCCACACCAGTGGTGCCAGCCCTTGGAGTGAAATGGGCCTCCATGCATCCCCTGCAGTCAGGGCCCGATGAGCCCAACCCTCCATAAATTTCTTAACAGCAAAATGCTGGGTTGCAGCACCACGCCCCAGCAGTTTGCTGAAGAATGCGGTCCTCGCCAGCATCGTCACCGATCTCGACACACCATATCTCCATCAGTGCCCATAATAACCATAGGATTTTATCTGCAGATCCCGATCAGGGATCCTCTCCCCCCCCCCGGGCCCTGCAGAAATCTTAGAACTTGGGACCCCCCCCCGTCTGTAAGGGTCCCAAGTACTGTGGGCCGCCGACCTGGCTATTACGTGCCAGACCCCACCCAGCTGTCATCCCACAGCCAGGCAGAGAGGGTCAGTTGGCCCTCCTGAGCCTTGGGTGCCAGCACATCTGTTAGAAGTACAAAAACATTTACATTCTGCTCCATTTAATTGAAGGGTCCGCATTCATTTTCCTCCTGAATTTCTTATCGTAAATGCACCATGCTTCGCCCCAAATGAATAGTATGTATTCAATGAGTGATCCTGATACTTGATAAGACCTATCACCTCCACCGTATATTAAATGGCACAATCATGTCAACATGTCCCTTGCCTGCCTTTTTATTCTTCTTTCCTTTCTTCCCTCCTTTCTCTGTATCTGCCTCTATGAGCTTCTCCTTCCCATATAACAAGGAGAAAATATCTATATATTCCTTTTTCCAGATTTTTTCTGTTAGGGACTGGGGCACATGGGATGCCAGCAATCCCCGGGGGGCACGTGACAATGCTCTTGCCTTCAGTTCCCTAATTTCTAACATTAGTAACTTCACCATGGCCTCTAAGTCTTCGATCAGCTCCCCAGCCACTGGGGTGGCCTGCTCTGCACCAACGGGTGGTGCTGGCATGCTCATGACACCTGGGACCTGGACCGTTGAGGTGCTGCCACCCTCCATGGGTGAATCCTGCCCCTGGCTGACTCCAGGACTCACTGCTTCCCGACGTGGGACACCCGGGTCTGCCAGGGTGGGAGGGACCCCAGCTGGAACAGCCCCTGCCTTTGCGATCCCACTTTTCTCCCCAACCCAGACCTCTGAACCTGGAGCCAGCCTGCTGGGTTGCTTGGCGCACATGCTGTCTGCTGCCCCCAGCATGTCTGTGAACATGCCCTGGAGTAGTGCCATATCTTGTGTAACGTCTACCTGTCCCACCAACTGCATGCCCCTTTGTGGGGTTTCTGCCAGCAATCTGTCTTCCTTCGCTCTAACCTCCTCTGAACCTCGATCGTCCCCACCTCCTGCTGACACACTCCTGACTGACCCATCCTGACTCAGGACGGACTGGTGTCTGACCTCCTTCTCATCCCCAAACGACAATTCAGAAGCAGAATAAACAGAGTACTCACCAACCAATGTTACTGTGTCCAGCTCTTCAGCAAACCATTTGGCAGACCCATCCGAAGCTTCAGCACTTCTCTTCCTAGACTCTCCATCCAGCTGGACCCAGGGGAGGGTGGTGGTGGTGGAAGGGTCAGGTGGGAGAGGGGCAGGGGTGCTGCAAGCCTTAGGAGGGGCCAGCAAGCCTGTGGAGGGGTAGTTGAGGACACTGCATTGGCCAGCCGTCCTTCTCCCTCAGAAGATCCAGGGCTGGTGAAGCCAGCAAAAGCCAGGTGAGTGCCGCCCCTCCCCACCCACCATCAGCAAGCTGCCATGTAGTCACACAGGCATACTCAGAGCCCAGTGGTGTGAAGTACGAGGGAGGCAAACCGCCCTGTCTGGTCACCCCTAGCCTGGGAATGACAGCCAGCACTCACCCCACTTGCTCCAGCCTCCAGAGAACTGACCCCCCACCCATACCAGAAGCCCCCCCACAGAGCACTTGCTCCAACCAAGCAGAACCATTAACTTTGGCCAGCACCCTGGCCCTTTAGAGGAGCTCCTGTAATCCAGCAGCAGAAAAGGCAGCCATGTTTAGCTGGGGAGTAGCTATACTGTAGCAGAATGCAAGAGGAGTGGAGTTAGAAACTAGCAGCCACGTGGGGGAGGGAAAAAGAGGACGGCACCAGAGAAAGACAAAAAAGGTCCAGAGCAGGAAAGCAGAGATACGGGACTGGCAGTGAGCCAGACCACTGGCAGTCACACGCAGAACAAAAGATGAGGAGCTGCATGGTGCAACTTTTGCTTTCCAGACAAATGTAACCCCTTTGTTACCCGGGGTTACTAGAATCCCAGTAAGACCTAGTGGTAGGCAGGGAAGGCAGCTTGTGAAACTCCAGTTAAATGGGTTTCACACTGTCTCACTCTGTCCTCAGTTACAGCTGAGACTTGAGAGATGACATCACTATAGAACTGTCGCAGCTGCATGAGCCACATTGGAATCTACAGCTCAGGGAGTGAGTTTAGAACTTTGGGAATTTCAAGGTCAGTCTTCCGTTTGTCCTTAAGCAAGAAGGAAGCATCAGTCTGCTGTTTGATCTCTCACTAAGAAAAAGGAAGTGTTCCTGTGTTTTATCTTTTTTAAAGTGGTGGAGACCGCTCCCCCGGTCTCAGTACCCCCTCCCTCCGGGGGGGGGGAGAGAATCTAGCTCTCTGTGGGTTCCAGGGGCAGTCCCCTTCTCCCACCATGGGAGGAAGCTTCCTGGTTTTAATTTAGTCTGTTCTTGTATAACAGCAAAGAAAGTGGTACTCCGCCTTTGGGGCACCTGCAACGAATGGGTGAGTGTTTGGCTCCATTTGAAGGGGCAAACATATTGTTTTCTTCAGTTGGGAAATGAATGTGGACTGCTATTTGGGAGGACTGTGTCAACTAGGACAAACAAATAGAGCAGTCAAACAGTTTAAAGTTTTAAATGGATTTAAAGTTGCTGTAGAGGGGTGCTTCAGGTCATCCACCGTTCAATCTACATTTAAAGTCCTAAAGTTTTCTGTGTGTATCCAGAGAAATGGCGGGTATGGGCTGTGGGAGCTGGAGGTGGGAAAACCTCCATCTTTAGTAACCAGGTCCACCTCTACGGATTTCTTCTGTGTTTTTGCTACTTGCCTCATGCACTTGGCCAGTGATGGGGTGGGTACCCAGACGTGGGTCGCAACTTGAAAATCTCTCTAGGAGTCGCAGACTCTAAGTGGTGCGGGGAGCCACAGGATGGGAACATTACTCCTTGTTTGATGGGAGTTTCATTGGGAAGTAAGAAAACAAATCTCTCTAGGAGTCGCAGACTCTAAGTGGTGTGGGGAGCCACAGTTTGGGAGTCTCCTTGTTTGATGGGATGTCTTTCCAAGTAAAGTTTGGGTTCATTCTTCAAGTGGACCGTCAGTCGAGTGGCCGGCAGGGGAGCCGGGCCAGTCGAGCTATGTATCCAAAGCACATGCAAAGTCCGGGCTGAGTGCCTGGTGGGTCCAAAGCCAGACAACTGTAGTAATGTGTTCATTCTTCAAATGGACCGCTTGGTTAACCTCTAATCTGCACATACAGTAACGTCGCCCTTTGGGGGACCATGCAATGCTTTGTTTATGTTCAGTTAGTTAATAAATAAAGCCACACTGAAAAATCCCAATTCTGGTTCTGGACATTACAGTTATTGCTTCCTGTAGTTGGGTTTACTTGGGTGCCCCTGTGCAGAGTAGCCAAACCTAGGTCCCTTGTGCCAGGTAACCTCATCCTTCCCCGAACCCAGGTCCCCCACCAGGTATTGCTGCCAACGCCAACAGCATGCCACCTGTCGTTTTAGTAAAAAGGCAGGGGTTGGGACCCCAGTGGTTACACAAGCTGGGTCTCGCTGCAAGTTAGGTGGGGAGCGTAGTTTCAGAGGCTGGAGCATGACCAGGTGAGGCCGTTTTAATCGCCTTGAGCCCACTCTGCTTCGGCCCACACCACCAGTCCACATCCCTAACTGCCCACGTGCTAACCAGTAGGCTGGACCCCAGACCCCCCCTCCAAATCACTTCACCTGCCAGCCTGGCACTGGCCATTTTGTGCCCATATGGGAGGGAAGGCTGCCAGCATGGGTCAGAGGTGGCAGCCGGAGACCAGGTACCAATTCCTACTCCCCCTTTAACTAAGGGAGTTCCCTAATTTTATCTTAATTTAAATGAAGTTACTTGCTTCACTCTGTTCTGCCCTGGGGCGAAAACCTGTGTGACTCCATTGCAGAGATCATGATCCAACTGATGCAAGGCATCATGGTTGTTAATGCGTAAACGCACAAGTCAGCAGAATTGTTACTCTCAGTTCTGTTGTATGTCTTTATAAGGTGTTCTTAAGTTGTGCTGCCATCAAACTCTTCAAGGTAAGTTCCTTACTGTTTATTGTTGTTTAACTTGGGTCTGAGTTGGAAAAAAATGCTTATTTTTATACACTCAGGTAATGTAAAGGCCCACAACCCATTTATTGTGAACGCAGGTGTGACAACCCACCTCTCTCTCTCTCTCTGGGCTGGAACAGCTTTTAGAGAGGTGTCTGTCCTCGGGTATTCGCTGCCACCAGCTAGAGATTGCTCCAGTGCCCACCTCCAAATTTACAAACTTGGGTAATCAAACATGCAATTGCACAAATCAAAGTCTGGTAGTGTCTCTCTCTCTCTCTCTCGGGTGGCGGATGCTAAACAGAGTTTACGTCAGGCAGTGGAAACCATGTATTACCTTAGAAAAATTACATCACAATCACAACTGTTGAGTAAATAAATAGATTTTTACTTAAAAGAAAGTGAACAGAGATTACAGGATATCTATTTACAACGTAAGAATAACACTTGATACGGGAAAAGTAAACGTTTTTAAATAGATGGCAAAAGGAAAAGACTATTATTAAACTTATCCTTCTCCTATCCTTTCAAGAGAACAGTGGACCTTATGGTAACTGCCAACTCCCATGGACATAGCTAGAAGGGTAGGCCCCAAACTTAGTTCTTCCTTCCAACTCCCAGAGAGTAACCAACAACAACGCCCCTCATTGTCTTTCAGTATCTTATATACTCTCTTGAGAATAGGTAATACCTATTCCCTCCTTTGAATGCACCAGCCACCTACCATGTATGTATTTTATTGTCCCAATCAGATGGCACACCTATCAGTGTCCACTAATATTCATGCTTTACCTTGGGTTTATATTTGAATGATCCAATCCATTTAAACTGCGAGTCTGTGTGTGGTCGTCTCCACTTAGATTTATGACCCAACTCTTATCTAGCAGCTAGGGAGGACAGTGAGAATTTCAGCTTGTGTTTTTTTTTTTCAGACTTCTAAAAAAATAAGCCACCTACAGAATCCACCATTAACTCCTTCCTTCCCATTTCTGTCACAGCAGGTATGTAGGGTTTCACCACACAGTAGGACTATCATACTGTACGTAGCAGGGCATATCATATGTAGTCTCCTGTTTTATTAATAAATCAACTGTAGGAATTACATTCTAAAAGCTGCGAGGTGGTTTGTGGTACTTTACAGACAGTTTCCTGGTACTAAGTTTCAGGGCCAGCACCGATGTAAACATTTTGGGCACACAACAACAAATGGCCTGCTGTAACTTACTAATGGCACTGACTACCACTATCATCACTGCTGATCTTGAGGGATTGAGAGAGGGTAATTCTGACCAGTATTGCCCTCCGTCCATGCTGCATCTCAGAGTCTGACTGTAAGCTGCAGGACACCGAAAGAGCTGCTCCTTCCTGGTTGGTGACACCAGCCTATCAGTGACCAGAGTTGCTGAAGCCACGCCTCTTCAGACAGAAAACACGAGTTGGGTGCTGCTTGCACGTCAGCCTGGGACAGACGAGGATGATTTATACCGCACTCCTGCATGCTTACCATGACCAGCCTGCTGTAACTTATTAGTGGCACTCACTGCCACTGGCATCACCGCTAATCCAGAGGGGTTGGAGGGAAATTTTGATGAAGATCGCCCTCCTCCTGCACCGCATGTCAGAGCTGAACCACTGACTATAAATTCTAGGACACTGAAAGCTGCTCCTTCCTGCTTGGTGAAGGCAGGCTATCAACGGCAAGGGTTGCTGAAGCCACACTTCTGCTGGTGAAATGCACCAGTCGAGTAATCGATGCTGCCTGCTCATCAGCCTGAGACAAGCGAGGGGGATTTAAACCACACCCCTGCTTGTTTACCACGACCAACCTGCTATAACTTACTAGTGGCACTCACTACCACTGGCATCAACCACTGATCCAGAGGGGTTGAGAGAGGGTAATTCTGACCAAGATCGCCCTCCCCCCACACACGGCATCTTAGAGCCTGACCACTGACGGTAAGCTCCAGGACTTCGAAACAGCCTTTCCTCCTCAGCTCGTGACGCCAGCCTATTAACAGCCAGGTTTGCTGAAGCCACGCTTTTGCTGCTGGCACTTACCAATCTGGTGCTGTCTACATGTTTGCCTGGGATGATGTCGACAACTGCCCTATAAAACACCAGTCTACCAAGTGGCCCTCCATGCTACAGCCTCTCCGTGTGAAGGACCGGGCGCAAAGGACATCATAGGAGTTTGCCAGGGAATCAGCCAGTGAGACAGCTAGCAGCCAGGAACTCTGCCCATCTCATCCTAAGTGAAACAGTATATGCACAGTTAACTGTGTTGTTTCTGGGATAATAGTTTGGGGAGCTAACTGCTACTAGGTCCTAGCTGTAATCTATCCTGGTGGGTACGGCAGGCTAATAGAGTAGTCTGCTTTGGACACAGTAATACTCACTGCTTATGTAATGTTTAATTTCTTACCTATATCTGTGCCATAGCTAGTGCAGCTTTAATTTCTGGGTTGTTTTGTGCTTTAGTTAAATCGTACAGCTTCACCCTAGCTGAGGTAGCACTACAAGGTAGTTTATACTCCTGTTTTCTGTGCTATAGCTGTGCCTTACAGCTACACCCTATCTGGGTGAGCACTACAGATTAAATTAGTCATTTGTTTAGTATGGCTCTTTTCAGGGATGGGATACAGAGGGGAGGCAGTCAGTTGTGGCAGCTGTGGGGCGCTTTTCTCTAGGGATATGCTCTGGAGGAGGGGGCAGTGCCCCATCTGCAGGATCTTAGCAGAGCTCCATGCTCAGCTGGTGGCAGCAAGGGCAGAAATAGCTGCATCATCAGTTCAGCAGGAGTCCATACCCCCACTTTCCCAGAGACCCACTGGTCCAGTGGGATGGAGAGTGGTTGGGAGTGGGAGAGGAGGAAAGGGTAGCCATAAGGAGGTCCAGCCCAGCACCATCCAGATGGCGAATCCCTCCACATTCCTAGAGAAGGTTAAGGCACCCAGCTCTGCTGGAGGGGACTCCAGCTCAGTCTGTGGAAAAGGGCAGGACATAGTGATGGCACCTAAGGGAGCCAGGATAACAATGCAGGTCGAGATGGCTACACATACAGGTTGGACTAGTCTGGGAAAAGGTGGGAGACAGGGTGTGATAGAGAGGCCTGTCCAGTGATGTATTTCTGTTATAGGTTTGCAATGAGAATTCAGTTGTACTGGCAGTTTGAACTGGTGACATCAGGGGCCAGATACTGAAAACCTAGCCTGGTGCTGAGGGGTGTTTGCCCTCACTAACTGGGTTTTCCACTGGGTTTGTGGGCGGGGTCTGTATTCAGATCCCACTGCAGCATGGGCAGAACCCATTAGTGCCTGAGCTCTAAATTACTGCTGCACCCCTGCAAATGAAGGGGGGGGGGGTTCTTCCCTGCATACAGTCGCAGTGGGAGATTGAGACGTTTGTACAAAGGGTAAATGGTACCCAACTAGGTGCATGTTACCACCTTTGCAAACTCTGCCTTAATGGGGCGCAAGGCCCTGGTTGCAGACAGTGGTACTGTAGCTGCCAAACCCAGAACCCCAACACATGTAAACATCGGCTGCCCTGGTGTCCAGTGGCCCCCCCACTCACAAATCACCCATCCTCATAAGTGGCATGATTGTCCCTGGTGTCTAGTGGTACCCCACCCTCTGATCACCCATCGCTGTAAGTGACAAGATAGTCCCTGGTGAATAGTGGCACCCACCACCCTCTGATAACCCGCCGCCTCATTAAGTAGGATGTCCTTGGTGGCCAGTGGCACCACTCCTGAGTACCTGTCCCTGTAGAGAGACCATAGTCACTGGTGTCTACTGGCCCTCTTGCACCACCCACACCCAGTACACCATCCTGCCACCCTTCACGGCACTGTTTGAGGTATGGGGAGGTGGTGTGGGTGGTGCATGGGGGCTGCTAGATACCAAGGACCATGGGATTTATACAGGGATGTGTGCTTGGGGTGGGGAGGTGCCACTGAACACCAGGGACATCCTTCATGATGCGGCAGGCAATCGGAGGGGGGTGCCACTGGACACCAGGCACATCCTTTGTGCTGCAGTGGTGGGCAGTCAGAGGGTGGGGGTGCCACTAGCCACCAGAAACTATCTCACTAGTGACAGGGAAGGGTGATCGGAGGATGGGGGCACCATTAGACAGCAGGGAATAACATCATATTATGGAGATGCATCCTCGGAGGGTGAGGGGTGCCACTAGACATCAGGGGCTATCTTGACAAGTACAGGGATGGGTGATTGGAGGGCAGGGGGTGCCACTGGACACCAGGGAATATCTCAGCATGAGAGGGATGGGTAATCGGGGGGTGCCACTAGACACCAAGGAAGCATGACTATTCCAGGAGTGGGTGATCGGGGTGGGGGGTGGTAGCCACCATGCCTGATGTGGCAACCAGCCACAGGAGGGGTGCAAACCTGCCTTTGCTAGCAACCTCTGGGTCAGCCATAAGGGCAATTTTGGCATAGCTTTGTGCTTCACTGTTGCCCATACTTCAGTATCGGGCACCGGGTGTTTGAGTCTGCCATATCTCACCAGTTCCCAATTGGAGTAAGCTTCTTCTACGCTACTTAGGAATTTTAGTTAGTACTGAGTTAGGTTTTTATGTGTGACCTCTATTCAAATGCATTATTTTTTATCTTTGTAGAATACAGTGTTTCTCACAGTCTTTAGTGTGCATTATCCTGTAACATATGTTAATACTGTGGGTGTTATTTTTATGTATGTCATGCTTTTGGTGACTGAGTCATTTAAAGTATAGATAACCTGGAGGCAAATTGGCAAGTCTGTGATCTGCTTCCAAAGAGACAGGCAAGAAAGTTACCATATCTAAAGCAAAGTGTTCCCAGCTGTGACAAAAGGAGGGGGGTGTCATTTGTGAAGGAGCACTGTACTGTGTGAACAGTGGCTCTAGGGGGGGATTTGGACCTACAGATACCCTGAGTGAGATTGCAGCTGGGTGGTGGCAGCACACCAAGGTAACCATTCAGGTGTCTAAAGGGTTGTGAAAACTAGTAGCAGTGTATGCAGACTGAGTTCTGGGAGAGAACCAGTCTGGAACAAACAGAAACAGGAGAGCTGCTCAACTCTGGGGGCACATAAATAGGAGAGTGGCAGAGGAATGAGAGAGTTGTACTAGTGGGAACACAGAAAAACAGGAAAGCTGCTATATCAGGAGACACAGAAAAGGGATAGATGTAGCACAGAAACAAGAGAGCTGCTCCTGTGTGGAGAAGGGGCACAGCAGATAACAGTGCAGCTCTGTCATGGGGTCCGAACAGGAACTGAAGGAGCAACTCCAATGGGGGGGTCTCAGAAAAACAGCAGAGCTGCTATGCTTGAGGGGTACGGAAATATGAGAGATGAGTGCAAGCAGCACATAAAACAGGTGAACTGCTCTGTCTGGGTGGGGGGAACAGAAATTGGACAGATGGGGTATACAAACAGGAGAGCTGCTCTAGTGTGTGGGGGGCACAAAAAGCAGGAGAGCAGCTCTTTCAGGATACAGAAATGGGAGAGGATGGAGGGGCTCAGAAAAACAGTGGGGAGCAGCTCTAGTGTGGGGGACACAAATAAACAGGTGAGCTGCGCTGTTGGGGGGTACAGAAATAGAGCTGCTCTGGTGTTGCTGCACAGAAAAAGGTGAGCTGCTCCATCTGGGGGAACAGAAATTGGAGAGACTGTACAGAAACAGGAGAGCTCTAGTGAGGGGGCACAGTGGAAGGCATAGACAGCTGCTCTAGTGTGAAGGAGACTCAGAAAAATAGCAGAGCTGCTCTGTCAGGAGGGGTACAGAAATAGGAGAAGCTGACACAAAACAAGAGAGATGCCGTGTCAGGGGCACAAAAATGGGAGCGGGATACAGAAACTGGAGAGCTCCTCTGTCAGAAGTGGCACAGGAACAGGAGAGCCTGGCACAGAAATAAGAGAGCTGCTCTAGTGGAGGCTTGAACACAGGAAAGGGTCACAGAAACAGGAGAGCTGCTGGGGGGGCATATGGAAAAACAAATGACTTACTTTGTTCTAGTATTCTCAATCCCTCACATTTTTTGAGTACTAAATTCTGCAAAACACGGGGAAGCTTTTGCTGTACCTGCTCACACTGTACCCTGTCTGTGAATAAATGGAGGGCTTCAGTCTCTAGTGTTGTTATCCCACCAGTTTTCAGTAGCACTGAATCCATGGAGTGGTGAGGACTGCACTTTGCCTATCCACAGTGTACCTGGCTCATAGATAAATTAAGGTTTTAAGTCTTCTGTGTCGTTAGCCTCTTTCCTGTCACTAACTTTAAACTCAACTAATACATTTTTCCATTGCATCTGCCCTTCTTGGTGCAAACTTTCTGAAATCAAAATGCTCAATAGATCCAGTTTTTCATTTTTCTGGCAGGGGGCAGTATGGTATCATGGATTGCTACTCTGACTGCAGATAAGGTTATGTCTCTGTTAAATGTACACTGTTGACAAAATCCTAGATGTTTCCTAGCCAAAACTGAATGAAAATTAAAAGGGCAAACAGAAAAATATAGGTTGCTCAGCAATGTGGCACACCACACTTGCAGTACTTGAATAACGAGTGACATTCTGCTAGTGGAGGGCAGTGTGAGAGTGTGATGTTATTCTGCTATTACTGGGCAATGTATGTGAAATGGTGCTCTAGTGTAGTGGAATAAGTGTGATGGCACTTATTACAGAGCAATCAGTAAGTGTGGTGGTGGGATGAGTGTGATTTTGCTGTGCTATTATACGGCGATGGATGAGTGTGAGGGCACTTTATGTGTGCTTCTGTTTGTCCCTTGTTTTACAGGATCTCCTTGAGAATGAGCTTGCTCAACTGAGTTTTTTTTCCTGCAATAAACTTGAACTTGAACTTATTACAGGGCAAGGAATGAGTGTTTAGGTTTTCTGCTGTTATAAAGCAATAAGTGAACATGATGGCGCTCTGCTATTATAGTGCAATGAATAAGAGTGATGGCACTGTGCTATTATAGTGCAATGAGTGAGTGTGACGGCGCTTTGCTATTATAGTGCAATGAATAAGAGTGACGGCACTGTGCTATTATAGTGCAATAAATAAGAGTGATGGCACTGTGCTATTATAGTGCAATGGGGAACAGTGACCACCAGTCATTGTGGTTTGAAATCACAGGAAGAGCAGAACCAAACCACACAAGAACACGTATCCTGGATTTTAGGGGGGGCAGACTTTGGGAAAAATGGGGAGATACTTGAAAGAGGCATTAAGGGGAATGGGACAGGAATCAGGGGTTGAGGAACAGTGGGCAGTATTTAAAATGGGGATTACAAGAACAACAGAATTATGCATTAAGAAGGTTAGCAAGAGGAAAAGGAAGAGGAGACCATTATGGTTTTCCAAGAGGTAGCACAGAAAGTGAAAGCAAAAAGATTGCATTCAGGCAATACAAAAGACACAGGCAGAAGGGGACAGGAGAAGTACCAGGAGAAGCAAAGGAGGCAGGAGGTCAGTAAGGAAGCCAAAGCTCAGACAGAAGAACACATTGCAAAATCAGTGGGTAGAGGACAAAACCTTTACAGGTACATAAGTGAAGAAAGAAAGACAAAGGAGGGATAGTGAGACTGAAGGAGAGGACGGGGCCGTGGAGGATGACAACAGTAAAGCTGACATATTGAACAGATATTTCTGCTCAGTCTTTACTGAGGAGAGAGAGGAGGTAATGGGTCTGAAGGAGTACAAGGGGTGAGAATGGTGCAGAAATGGACACAAGTCCCTTTACACGAGAAAGGGTCCTGAAGGAACTGGAAGTAATAAGAGTTGATAAAGCAATGGGGCCAGATGGGGTGCACCCCAGGTTCCTTAAAGAACTAAGAGAGGTGGTGGCTGAACCTCTGGCTATCCTGTTTAGCCAATCACTGGAAACAGGGGAGATACCCAAAGACTGGACTGGAGGACAACAGATGTAGTCCCCTTATACAAAAGTGGGAACAAAGAGGAAGCAGGGAACTACAGACCAGTCAGCCTCACCTCGGTAGTGGGGAAGATCATGGAAGCACTACTGAAGGAGAGATTGGTGGAACATCTGGTTGTCAATGGACTACAGGACTCAAGGCTGCATGGTTTCACCAGGGGGAGGTCATGTCAGACCAACCTCGTTGAATTTTTTGACTGGGTGACTAGGGAGGTGGATCGGGAGGGCAGTGGACATGGCCTATCTGGACTTCAGCAAGGCCTTTGACACTGTGCCACATAGAAGACTATTACACAAACTGGGGAATATGGGTGTGGGCAGGACAGTAGTGTGGTGGGAAGGTAACTGGCTGGGTGGCAGGACACAGAGGGTGGTGGTAAATGGCTGTCACTCCACAGAGGGAAGAGTGACCAGTGGGGTACCACAGGGATCAGTGCTGGGACTGGTCCTATTCAACATCTTCATCAGTGACATTGCACAGGACCTAGAAGGCAGAATTTCACTGTTCACTGATGACACAAAGCTCTGTAACAGAGTAGACACACCAGAGGTGTGTAGACAGAATGAGAAGGGACCTGCAGAAACTTGAAGAATGGTCAGGGGTTTGGCAGTTGAAAGTCAATGCAAGGAAGTGCAAGATAATGCATATGGGGCACAAAAACCCTGGCACAATATATCAGTTGGGGGGTGAGGATATAGCATGCACCAAGCAGGAAAGGGATCTTGGGGTTATCATCTCTGATGACCTCAAGGTAGGGAAACAGTGTGACAAGGCAGCAGGTAAAGCAAATAGGATGCTGGGATGTATAGGCAGGGGCATCACCAGCAGGAAAAGGGAGGTCATAATTCCGCTATACAAGACACTAGTGAGGCCCCACCTGGAGTACAGTGTACAGTTCTGGAGACCATACCTACGTAAGGGACATAGACAGGATAGAGAAGGTTCAGAGGAGGGCAACAAAGATGGTGCATGGATTGCATCACAAGTCCTATGAAGACAGGTTGAAGGAACTGAATATGTACTCCCTGGAGGAGAGGAGGGAGAGAGGGGATATGATAGAGACATACAAGTATCTTACAGGGAGGAACAGGGTGCAGGAATACATTATTTTTAAGCAAAAAAGATGTTCCAGGACTAGAGGGCATGGGATGAAGTTGGAGGGAGGACGATTCAGAGGAAACATGAGGAAGAATTTCTTCACAGACCAGGTGGTGGACAAGTGGAACACCCTGCCAGAGGAAGTGGTGGGGCTGAAACAATCACGGGATTTAAGAATGCATGGGATAGACATAAAGGAATTCTGGAGGTCAGGGGTAAGGGGCAACAGACTTCTAGGAAAACATAAACTGAACTTACAAGCTCAAATGGGCAGACTGGGTGGGCCATAGGCCCTTATCTGCCGACACTGTCTATGTATCTATTTATCTATGAGTGTGTGATGGCGCTCTGCTATTATAGTGCAATGAGTGAGTGTGATGGCGCTGTGCTATTATAGTTCAATGAATGTGTGATGGTGCTGTGCTATTATAGTGCAATGAGTGAGTGTGATGGCGCTCTGCCATTATAGTGCAATGAATGTGTGATGGCGCTGTGCTATTATAGTGCAATGAATAAGAGTGATGGTGCTGTACTATTATAATGTAATGAACGTGTGATGGCGCTGTGCTATTATAGTGCAATGAATGAGAGTGATGGCGCTGTGCTATTATAGTGCAATGAATGAGAGTGATGGTGCTGTGCTATTATAGTGCAATGAATGTGTGATGGCGCTGTGCTATTATAGTGCAATGAATGTGTGATGGCGCTGTGCTATTATAGTGCAATGAGTGAGTGTGATGGTGCTGTGTTGTTATAGTGCAATGAGTGAGTGTGATGGCGCTGTGCTATTATAGTGCAATGAATGAGTGTGATGGCACTGTGCTATTATAGTGCAATGAGTGAGTGTGATGGCACTGTGCTATTATAGTGCAATGAGTGAGTGTGATGGCGCTCTGCTATTATAGTGCAATGAGTGAGTGTGATGGCACTGTGCTATTATAGTGCAATGAATGAGAGTGATGGCGCTGTGCTATTATAGTGCAATGAGTGAGTGTGATGGCACTCTGCTATTATAGTGCAGTGAGTGAGTGTGATGGCGCTCTGCCCTTACGAGGGAATGGGTGAGTGTAATACTCTGCTATTATAATGCAGTGAACAAGTGTGATGGCGCTGGGCTATTATAGTGCAGTGAGTGAGTGTGATGGCTCTGTGCTATTATAGTGCAATGACTGAGAGTGATGGCGCTGTGCTATTATAGTGCAATGAGTGAATGTGATGGCGCTCTGCCCTTACAAGGGAATGGGTGAGTGTAATACTCTGCTATTATAGTGCAATGAATGTGTGATGGCACTCTGCTGTTATAGTACAATGAGTGAGTGTGATGGCACTTTGCTATTACAGGGCAGTGAGAGAGTGAGAGGGCACTTATTACAGGGCAAAGAGTAAATATGATGACATTTTGCTATTATAGGGCACATGTGAGTCTGATGGTGCTGTGCTGCTATAGTACAATGAGAGAGTGTGATGGTACACTGCTGTTATACAGTACAATGTATAAGTGTGAGGGCACATATTACAGGGCATTGAATGAGTCTGATGATGCTCTGCTATTATAGGGAAACAAGGGAGCATGATGCTTTGCTACTGTAGTGCAATTAATGAATGTTTTTCTTTTTGGTTTTTAATCTTTCTTTTCTCACTCCACTCACCTGAACTCTTTCAAGAGTGGTCACACGGGGTCCTGGTCCTTGTCCTGCCCATCTGAAGCCCCTCTCACCCTTTTCATCCACCGCTGCTACTGCCCGGCTACCTGGCTCTGAGTCGCCCGAGGCAGGACCGCCAGATACACTCCTCCTGGTGATCTATCTAATAATCCAGTCTGGTGGAGCACAGCGGATGGGAGCACACAGGGGCGAGATGAAGGCCCGACTGTGGGCGTGGTGGACCGACCCCCCCCCCGTACCCTCCGTCACCTATCAGGAGGTGGAGGGTTTTTCCATTTTTTCCTCATTCTGCCCTCACCCCTGCCCCCAGGCAGAGCCACGACATGCAATGATGCCAGGCAGCGTCTTGTGGCTCCACAGCCCTCTAGCTAAGCCCTGTAGCATTGCGGTACCTCCGGTCTCCACTGGAGGTCACTGCAGTGCCGGGCATAGTCCCTGGATCACCCCCGAGGAAGGAGAGCTGTCCTCCGGATGCTTGATCCTTCCTCTCCCGTGCAGACCCCCGGCGGCCCAGGCTAGTTCCCGAACCCGGGTCGCTGGCGTGGCATGAGGTGTGGTGTCCAGCGCCTCAACCCTCAGCACCACTGAGCCAGCGCAATGAGTGAATGTGATGGTGCTGTGCTGTTATAGTGCAGCAAGAGAGTGTGATTGGGCTCTGTTGTTGTAGTGCAGTGAGTGTGATGGTGCTGTCCTATTATAATGCAGTGAGTGTGATGGCGCACTGCTATTATAGTGCAACCAGCAAGTGTGATGGCACTTCTTACAGGGCAACAAGTGAGGGTTTTGGTGCTCTGCTGTTATAAAAACAGGTGAGTGTGATGCTCTGTTACTATTGTACAATAAGTGGGATGGCACTCTGCCATTATAGCGTAACGAGTGAGTGTGATGGCACTCTGCCATTATAGCGCAAAGAGTGAGTGTGATGGTGCTATGCTATTATAGTGCAAAGAGTGAGTGTGATGGCACTCTGCCATTATAGCAAAAAAAGAGTGAGTGTGATGGTGCTATGATATTATAGTGCACTGAGTGAGTGTGATGGCACTCTGTCATTATAGCGCAAAGAGTGAGTGTGATGGTGCTATGCTATTATAGAGCAATGAGTGAGTGTGATGGTGCTCTGCTATTGTAGTGCAATGGGTGAGTGTGATAGTGCTCTGCTATTATAGTACAATGGGTGAGTGTGATAGTGCTCTGCTATTATAGTACAATGAGTGAGTGTGATGGTGCTATGCTATTATAGTGCAATGAGTGAGTGTGATGGCGCTGTGCTATTATAGGGCAATGAGTGAGTGTGATTGTGCTATGCTATTTTAGTGCAATAGGTGAGTGGGATGGCGCTGTGCTATTATAGTGCAATGAGTGAGTGTGATGGTGCTATGCTATTATAGTGCAATAGGTGAGTGTGATGCACTGTGCTATTATAGTGCAATGAGAGAGTGTGATGGCACTCTGTCATTATAGCGAAAGGAGTGAGTGTGATGGCATTCTGCCATTATAGCGCAAAGAGTGAGTGTGATGGTGCTATGCTATTATAGAGCAATGAGTGAGTGTGTCGGTGCTCTGCTGTTGTAGTGCAATGAGTGAGTGTGATAATGCTCTGCTATTATAGTACAATGAGTGAGTATGATGGTGCTATGCTATTATAGTGCAATAGGTGAGTGTGATGGCACTGTGCTATTATAGTTCAATGAGTGAGTATGAGCATGCTCTGCTATTATAGGGCAATGAGTGAGTGTGATGGTGCTCTGCTATTATAATGCAACAAGTGAGTGTGATTGTGCTCTGCTATTATATGGCAATGAGTGAGTGTGATGGCGCTCTGCTACTAAAAAGTGAGAGAGTGGGATGGTCCTCTGCTGTTAATGGTGTGCTGTTATGGAGCAATGAGTGAGCATGATGGTGCTCTGCTGTTGCACGGTGAGAGAGTGATATGACTCTGCTATTAAAGGGCAACAATTGACAATGGTGGCACTCTGCATTTATAGGGACATGCATTAGTGCAATGGCATTTTGCTTTTCCAGGACATGTAGTGCACGTGCTCTACAGTTGCATAGCAACAAGTAAGTATAATGGTGCTCTGCTTTTATAGGATAACCAGAGAGTGTGATGGTCCTGTGCAATTACAGGGCAAAGTGTGAGTGTAATATTAAAGTGCAAGGAGTTGGCATGATGATACTCTGCTATTATAGTGCAACAAGTGTGTATTCTGGCATCTATTACAGGGCAAAGAGTGAGTGTGATAGTGCTCTGAGTGTGGTGGTGCTCCCTTAGTACAGTGCACAAGTAAGTGTGATGGTGCTCTGCTATTACAGTTCAACAGGTTAAAAGTGATTGCATGTATTACAGACCAAAACATGAGTGTGATGGTGCATTACAGTTATAGGGTAATGAGTGAGTAGGATGGTGATCTTCAATTTCAGGGCAATGAGTCCAAGATATGGTGCTCTGTAATTACAGAACAAGTGATTGTGATGTGATCTACAATTACAGGGCAGTGAGTGTCATGGTGATCTACAATTACAGAGCAACAATTGTGTGTGATGGTGCTCTACGATTACAGGATAAGCTGTGAGTGGGATGGTGTACTACAATTACAGGGTAAGGAGTGAGTGAGTGAGATGGTGAGCTACAGTTAAAGGGAAATGAGTTAGTGTGATGGTTCTCAACAAATACAAGGCAATGAGTGAGTGTGATGATGATCTGCAGTTACAGGGTAACCAGTGCATGTAATGTGATCTTCAATTACAGGCAAGAAGTGAGTGTGATGGTGATCTACAGTTACAGGGTAACCAGTGCATGTGATGTGATCTTCAATTACAGGCAAGGAGTGAGTGTGATGGTGAGCTACAGTTACAGGGTAACCAGTGCATGTGATGTGATCTTCAATTACAGGCAAGGAGTGAGTGTGATGGTGATCTACAGTTACAGGGTAAGAAGTGAGTGTGTTGGGGAGTGTCAATTACAGGGTATGAAATGAGTGTGAAGGTGCTGTGCAATTACAGAGCAATGTGTAAGTGTGATGAAGATCTACAAATTACAGGGCAACAAGCAAGTGTGATGGAGATTTACAGTTACATGGCAATGAGTGATTGTGATGGTGCACCACAATTATGGGCAACAAGTGAGTGATGGTGATCTACAATAATGGGACAAAGAGCAAGTATGATGTTGTACAGTTGCAGGGATCATGTGATGTTTCCTTTTAGTTTTCTAAAATTAGAGTGATGAGTTTGGTGCCCATGAAACTAATTGTAAAGGACTTGGTGTAACTTAAAATGGAAACCATCTCTTTACTGCAATTGCATGTAGAAGTATGGTGTAAATGTCCCCACACTGCCACACCATTGCATCTGACCTGGGTGAACTGTTTTAGAAGAGGTTTCCTCTATCATCATTCAGGACTTTATTCAATGACATTTACATATAATTCACTGTATGTACCCTCCAAAAAATAGGGATTAGCATGTCTCCACATTGTAAACGGGGGAGAAAACTCATTGAGATAAATACCTTTTGAAAGGGTGAGGCAACAGCAGTTCAGCTAGAAGCACAAAAGTGATTCACATCACCTGACAGAATCATAATAACTCTGAAATAAGTACACATACCCTTTAGAGAATCATATGTAGTTTTTTGTTATATTTTCAAGATACCATGTCACCCTAAGTCTCCATGTTCTGGCTCTTGGCCTGAGTACGTGCAATAGTTTCTTCCTTTCTGATAATGTAGGA
Source organism: Neoceratodus forsteri (assembly GCA_016271365.2). NCBI lineage: Eukaryota > Metazoa > Chordata > Ceratodontiformes > Ceratodontidae > Neoceratodus > Neoceratodus forsteri. The sequence goes on from JADMNL010000027.1 coordinate 15,104,701, forward strand.
GCAGATTCTTTACACCAGTTTTTAAGAATGAGGTTTTTAGCAGTAATGGAAATCAGTGAAATCGCACATTTATCTGCCAAAGAAATAACCTGGAGTGGCAAAAGCTGCACAATAACATAAGAAGCAAATTTAAAATTTGAATAACTTATAGGTATCCCTCTTAAAAAGCTGATGAATTTGGGACCAAAACTCTAACATGTGAACAATCCCACATTTGGGGCCAGATATTCAAAGCTTTGCACCTGGCCCAAATCCGTTGTGCTGGAATAGTGCCGAATTTGCACTGGGCTGCAATATAGAAACATAGAATTTAACGGCAGATAAGGACCGCTTGGCCCACCTAGTCTGCCCATTTCCCTACCTGATGGATAAGCTGCAGATTCTAGTTATTCAACAGCTTACTTCCTCCTACCCCCCACTAGAATTGCCTTACATCTGTCCCATGCATTCTTGAATTCTCCCACTGTTCCTGACTCCACAACCTCTTCAGGAAGGCTGTTCCATGCATCCACAACCCTTTCTGTGAAAAAATACTTTTTTAACATTGGTGGAGGGGGCGCGAGGCCCTGGTCTGATGACAAACTGCTAACTGAAGAGGTAGTGGGTAGTCCCGGTGCTGACATCGGTGGAGGGGACGCGGTGCTGACAGACCTCGAGGCTCGAGAGGTCTCAACAGCGGAGCAGGGGCCGATGACCCAGAGGCTGATGGCCCTTCCCCAGCCCTATGATGGGCAGGAGAGGAATTAACTGTGGGGGGCCTGGAAGAAGCAAAGGACTGCATGGGATGAGGTGCCGACACCGAAGCTGTCAACAGGGCAATCCCATAAGAAGAATATGAAGAAACCAGTGGGGACTGGATTGCCAAAGGGGGCAGTCTTTAGGTTGTCCCTTATTCTTTCGAGAGTGCTTCTCCGAGGGTTTGTCTCAGGCTTTGGTGGCCTGTGAGCCCATGGAAAATGATGGTGACTGGGTGGGGCCACAGAGGACCCCTGTTCTCCACTGGCTACTTGTTGCTCTGTGCAGAACTTCCACAGGCCTTTCTTTCAGCAGTGCCAGGTCGTGAGGTTGAATTTTTGGCAGAACTCACAGGTGAGGATGTTATGCCGAGGCCCAAGACAGCAGACACAGAGCTGGTGTTTGTCAGTAGAAGAGATCTTCTTTCCACAGCAGCAGTGACAGAAAAGAGCTGATGAGGGAGAAGCTCTCGACATACAAAGGAGAAAGTAATCAGACATGGCCTCCTTCCCTTCCCCCTGCTCACTCTCTCCAACTTTGGATAGGGGCTCCAGGAGCATGAAGGTACATATCCCTGGTCACTTTCGCTTTATGCTTCAACAGAGCGCTCAACAGTGCCACACTGCATGCGAACAGTGCTGTGCTGCAAGCGGCACTATTAGCTTCTACCCACCCAACCTGCCCCAGCCACCACCACCCCCCCAGCCAGGGGTGGTGCTACCTTTAAAGTAGTAGCCAGAACCAGTCAGCCCACTTCTGCACCCCCACCTGTTACACTCTTGGTCTCTTCCCCTTGAACCCCTTCCATAAATTCAGCCCAGCCTAAATTGATGTCCCTCCCCCCCAAGGATCATACATTGTTCCTGACCTAGGTCACATGGTTCTGTGTGGAGGCTCTGGGATTCAAACCTCAATCTGTAGCTCCTCTGCTCTCCCACTGCCTGGTGCCTCAGACCTTTAGGCTATACTGCCTATTAAGAGATCAGGTAGTGAACTTAACTATAGCCTGAATCTAACCACACACCCCTCTCCCAGCTCCATACTACTGCCACCTAGCCAATGATCTGGGCAACTCCTCTGTTTTTGTCCATCTACCTTGTAAACACCTCCCCCTCATCTATTCAGTCTGCCTTTACTATAAAGATCACCACGGGATCTCCTAATATAATGTCCCTTACTAGGCCTGGAGTTACATCCTTTCTACTGCTCTTGATACTTGCGTTAACAGGGTTAGATAGACTCAGTCAAAGACCACTTACCCACCCTTATCACCAAAACTGACCCACTCTACCTGTAGACCCACAACAAACATCAATGACCAACATGTTATTCCTGGGATTGCTAGTCCCCCTGCCTACCCAATCCCTATTACCCCACTACTACCATCAGTCACTCTGTCCCACCTATTTTTGACCATTACACCCTCCACGGGCAGGGAAAAAAATTAGGTGCACACGTGCCCTGAAGCTCAAAGTAATTAAAAAGTATTTACTTCACTGCACCCTGATGCTTCTGCTACTCTCAGGGAACATACACCCTAATCCAGGCCCTGCAGGGTTAGCACAAGCTAAGGGCAATGCCAAGGGTGCATTAAACCTGTCCACCTTACGAACATACGGACATACAAAATTGCCAGCAGAAACAGGCAGATGCCTTTAATATCTGTAGCCTCCTCCCAAAGTTAGACTAGCTCCAGGTTTGGGTTATCCAACACAATCTGGATGTGCTCACCATAGTAGAAATGTGGCTCACCCCTAAAATCCCTGACTCAGCGCTATCACTCAAGGGGTACTCTATTTTCAGGTGGACAAAATGGGCAAAAAAGAGAGGGAGTTGTTTCATCTATGTCAAAAACCACCTCCAAGCTCATGCACTCTCCCAATTTGACTTTGGCAGGGAGATCCAGATTCTAGCTATTAAGTTATTACTTGGGAACCAAAAAAAATTCCTCACCATTGTATCAGTATACATACCTCCTAGAGCTCAAACACTCGACTTCAGTAAATTGATCGACTTCCTTACTGACCTGACCCACAACAGGGAAGTACAGTAGTACTCCTGGGGGACATCAACATTAACTGGTTATCGAATGAAGCTGCCCCCAACAAGGATGCCACCTCTAGCCTTGGCATCTCCCAAATGATTGAAGTCCCAACCAGAATAAATTACTAGACTGGGACTACGACACTGATTGACTTGTTCCTTACAAACTGCAGATACCCTCATCCATGCAGACTTGCTGATTGATCACGCTCCAGTCACCTGTCTCTGGTCCAACAGAATTACAACCCCCCCCCCAAATATAGCCACAAGTCGTGTCCTTAAAAGAGGGGAAGAAAGTTGATTTAAAGCCCACCTGAAGCAGACTGACTGGTCCTCCCCCTCTGCCCTCCAAGATGTGGACCTGGCCTTAGACCAGTTTATCTCAACCTTCAATGTAGTGTGTGATACCTATGCACCAGTAAGCAAGCATGAAATGAAAAGCATAAACAACTCTCAGTTCACACATGCCTTTCTTGATCTTATGAAGAATAGGGACCACCTCTGGCACAAAGCAAAAGCCACGAGTACAATAGCTGATATCCAGAGTTACTGAGCAGCAAGGAATGCTTGTTCCCAGGAGATCAAGCTTGATAAACCTAAGTACTTTAAAGACAGATTAATCAGCAACTGGGGGAATGGCAAGATATTCTGGAAAAACTTAAAAGAGCTGATGGGGAAAGACAACAAGTCCTCCCCCTCTGTGCTCCTTGTAAACGAGGAGATTACCCAAAATTCAAAAGCAATAGCCAATGCATTCAATGCTGCATTCTCAGACCATAGCCACATCTTTCCGACGAACTTCCTTAACACTGAAAAGGCTAGCTCAGAAGATATATAGGCTGCCCATATTCAGCCCCCACAGGTATTCCACAGTTTTATTTCAAGCAAATCTCCCATGCCGAAGTCAAGAAACAGTTCCAATGCTCTCTCGGCAAATCAAAGCACAGCAGCGACTCCCTGGAACTTAGATTGATAGCCCTCGCCCTTGATGAATTAATAAAACCACTCACCTTCATTCTGAATTTATCTCTAAGATATGGGCAAATCCCCAAGAAATGGAAATGCGCAGTTGTCACATCGGTTCACAAAAGCGGAGATCGTGTGAGTCATGCCCATCTCCACACTCCCCTCCTCTCCAAAGCCCTTGAACGAATAGTATCAGAACAACTGGTGGACTTCCTAAACAAATATAACATCTAGTGCCCTCAACAGCATGGCTTCTGGAAGGCCCACAGCATCAACACCGTACTACTGTGTGGTAGAGTTGTGTTCTACCTAGGAAATTGGTATGGCACTTAGGGACAGTTTTCTATCTTCTCCCCTTCTTTCTGTACAATCTGTTGCAACAGTACTTCTAGAAAACTATCCTGTTCTTTTTCTAACACCAGTAGCTTGGCCACCTATGGCAGTCTTTTTGAATCCTCCCTAAATTTCTTTTCTTCTTTTCTTTGTTTCTTATTCACCATTCCGTCCCTCACCAGAAGCCATATGCCTTTCTAAGGAAATAACAGATATGACTATAAGCAAATACAGTAACTGACTGTATATAGGAAGAAGGCTGAAACCTGAATAAATATGTATATCTTCATAAAATGCCAAGCTTGCTTGCTGGCTGTTTAATAAAGAACTACATGTGCTTTATATGGAGAAAGATAAAGTGCTTAGGGTACTTTCAGACATAAAGTACAGCATGCCTAAAAGAAATAATTGGCACCATGCATTGCTGCTTGAAGCTAAACCAGCCAACAATTTCATGATGCTTTGTATTATGGGGTATGTGTGATTTTGTATTTCTTTGAAACTTAGCTTATTGCCAGTGCCCTTTGGTGTAGCCCTTGCTTCAGTGATTTTGTACTGAGGTTCTTCGTCTTTAGCTTGTTTTTATTTTTTTTATTTGGGCTTCCCACCACCCAAACATACAAGACCAACATAGGGAGTGAATTAATTTCCACAGGAGAGATAGTTCAGTAGATCAGTGGGTTAGTAGGTGCTAACCAAGTGCAGAGGAAGGACATGCATTGTCTGTTGCTGCAAACTGATCTGTTGAAGAAGGGATATACCATTGCTTAAGGTTATCCCCTGTGGTCAGTAAGAAAAGTGAATTACCTATAATTCTGTAAAGAATTTTGCTTTATTTATTTTGGAGTTAATTATTTTATCCTGACTTTGAAAGAAAATAAAGCCACACTGTGGTGTGTTGCACCAGTCTGCTGTTGTCTGCGTTATTCTTCACCCACACCCTGCGACATACTGGAATACACAAACTTTATCCATGCACTGCTGGATGGCAGCCAGCTAGTGGGATTAGTATGCATTGACCTCACTAAAGCTTTTGATACTGTCGACCACTGTATCCTAATCAACAAACTCTGTGCGTCTGGGTTATCTCCTGGCACAGCTGAGTGGTTTAAAAGTTACCTTGGTAAAAATCAGTGGGGGACCCTCTCAGACAACAGGCAGGTGACAACCGGTGTCCTGCAAGGTTCTATCCTGGGCCCACTCCTTTTCAGATTTGTTCCTTAATCCTCTCCCCCTGGCCTGCTCTGATAACATCCTGCTATATGCAGATGATGTGGCTATCTCCTCCAGTAGCCCACACCCACAGCTGCTAGAAGAAAAACTCCAAAATAGCTTTGCAATATTAAAGGACTGGTTTACTCAAAACAAGCTTCCACTAAATTACAAAAAAACTAAGGTTATGTTATTTGCTAATAGCCAGAGCAAATACAGAGTTAGTCAACTTACCATCCAGAACAATAAAAAGGAGCCACTTGGTCAGGTCAATACCATTAAATATTTGGGCATTACACCGGATAGCTCCCTCTCCTTTATGCACCACACAGACAATGTTGTAAAGACAGCCAACACCAGAATTGGTCTCTTCTACAGACACAATATGACCCCTACAGCATTGTCTCTGGCTGTCAGTAACTCTATAATTTCTGTTATAGACTGTGGGCTAATTGTGTACAGTGCGGCAACAGACACAGCCCTAAAAAGGGGTCAGAACTACCCTCAACAAGTCTTGTAGGCTTACCCTGGGGGCACACAGGCTCACTCACACCTGCAAACTTTAGAAGAAGAATCAGCATTTATACAGCGCTTTTTATACATCCAAAGCACTTTACAGGCAATGCTAGACTGGTAGTGAATTGACGGAATGTGTGGTGGCCGACATATCGCACATCATCACCCACACACAGCCTGGATAATTGCACGAATCGGTTTATGGGAAGGGGAATGTTGGCCAGGACACCGGGAATGTTCCCTATTCTTTACGAAGAGTGCCCTGGGTTCTTTTACTTCCACCTGGACACCCACCAGGACAACACCAGGATGGGTTAAAGGGACCTCGGTTTAATGTCTCATCTAAAGGACGGCACATCCCAGCAGTACAGCACCCCCAATACTGCACTCAGATGCCAGCGATTTTTAGGTGCAAGTCCAATCCTGGTGTGGGACGAGAACCCACGACCTTCTGGTCCAGAGGCAGATGTGCTACCAACTGAGCCACGCTGACACCTTTACTGTGAGTCTAAGTGGCTTAATCTTCAAGGGAGGATTAAATGCCAGACCTGCCTGCTCAGGGAAAAAAGCTCTCTTCGGTATAACTTCTCAGTCCATTACAGACCTCCTTAAACCTGCGTCTAACTCAAGCCAGACCAGAGGAAAAACACGGAATGCTCTATATATCCCTTTCCATCACACGGCACTTGCACAGAGATCCTTCACTTACAAGGTACCCCTCTGGCTCAATGAACTACCCCTAGAAGTAATAAATGTGCAGAAGCTCGAAACTTTCAAGAAATCCCTACTCAGACACCTAACAGTACTCAGCTCCTGTGACTGCATGTTCTGCTCTCCCGCCACCCCCCTTCTGTCTCTCCATTCCCTGATCCCCATTCAGCTTTCCCCTTTTCTTCAGTCATTCCCCTATATCCTCTTATCCCCCTCATTTCCCTCTCTTCCCAACCCTAACCCCTTCTGTCACTGCTCTTTCCAGCCCCCCCATAATTGTCTCCTCTCTCACCATCCCCTTCCAATACCCCTTGCTCACCCTTCCCTGTCACACTGACAAGGACATCTCTGTCTGCGGCATGTTGTTTATACCCCTAATCCAAGCACTCGCCCCCTTGTCATAGTCAGCCCTGACTGCTCCACTGTCTACCCTCTCTACCTCTACTCACCGCATTAGTCCTGTGACCCCAGCGCTCATAGCTTATCAAAACTGTCATAAACACTGCCTGTACAGTATCGTATCAACTAATGCACTTGCATCTTGTATATTACAATTTCTTTTTGTATAGCTCTTTCCTTCTGATAACCCATGAAATTCACCAACGACTGTAAATTATGTGTTGTACTGACTATGTATATATCTCATGTTTTTCCTTTTTTTATTCTGTGTGTACCAGTTGTTTGAACCCCTTACCTGACATGGAACCTTTGTAAAATAGTTTTTAGCTCAAAGGTGTAATTCCAAGATGACAAATAAAATAATAAAATACTCTGACCAGTATTACTTTCAGACTAAAATAGTACAGTGGTTGATGTAGGAAGGCCACATAGTTTAGTGTTTACAGCAAGAAAACCTGAGGACCCACGTTAAAATCCCATAACTACTTACTGTGTGTTGCTGAGCAAGTCATGTAACCTCTCTGTGCTTCAGCTCACCAGCTATACACACACACACACACACACACACGTGAATCATTTTCAGAGCCACCAGGTCTGATCTTTTCCCTGGCTTGTCCTTTGCTGTCAAAGAGGCAAAATGCTCTCTTGCTCCCTTAGACAGGCTGAGATGACAAGAAAAATGTCAGGAAGAATTAGACGCAAGTAGTAATGTAAACCCCTCCAAGGCAGGGACTTCCTGCAGAGGTTACCATGTACTGTACAGTAACTATGCCATCTAATGACCTCACTGTGAATGAAAATTGGGATAAAGGAGATCTCAGTCTGATCCCTTGCATGCCATACATGTGTATTATTATCCAATTGTGCATTTGAATCCCTATTAAATGTGATATGAGACAATTTGTAAACATGTTATAGCCATCTCCTGTCTCTCCCCTTGAATGATATGCACCGTTCTGTCATGCTTTTTTCTAAGCAGTAAGACATTTTGCTAGGCTACTCAAAGTGTGAAACCCCTTGAAAGGATCTTTCATGTGAGGCACTGGGCTTACATGTAGGTGGCAACAGTCCTGAGATATCTATATCTAAATCATCCATAGATTTAATCAAGGCAGCAGCTATTTAGATGGCGTTAAGGCAGAACGTGATGTCACTGAGGGGCAAGCTGCGTGGTGTCAGTTACAACTTGTTTGTCAGTGACATGACTTTCTTTTGTAAGATTCCATGAAAATGTTGATCTCTTTATTTCATTTACAGATTACATAAATATTTTTTATCTCAGGACTGCAAGCTGCAAGTGCTGAATACTTCATTTTGAAAGATCTTTTCATGGACATTCAGAATTGGAGAGTGGCCTGGCAATGTTTTATTTCCTCTTCAAATTCTAAAACCTTCTTATCTGACTTTTTCAGACCCCTATAGATGTGCTGTAGATTTATTCCCTTTACTGGTTATATGTTTATGTAGCAGTATTTGCTAGATATCATACAGTAGGATGTTGGCTTCCACTGCTCCATGCTAATTGGTTAATGTTGTGGAACAGTGTCGTACAGTTTCCAGGGACCCTAAAAACAAACAGTGTTGCAGTGAAAAGGTAAAATGGCAGCCCTTATTACAAAATGGTGGCCCACCAGTCGTGCTGTATCAGTGGGTGTCACTGTGCCCTGGTAGAGTTACAGAATGGCAACCAGTAGTAGTATTCTGCCAGTGGGCATCACTGCCCGCTAGTAGAGTTATAAAATGGCAGCCCAGTAGTAGTTATGTACCAGTGGGCATCACTGCACTCAACCAGTGGTACAGTACACAATCACAGCACAGCACTGGTGCCTTAAAAGTGGGCATCACTGTCAACTGGTGGAGTTACAAAATGTCAGCCCAGCATTCATTATGTACCTGTGGGCATCACTGCACACCAGTGGAGTTACAGTACAAGAGGGCAGCCCAGCAGTGGTGCTTTACCAGTGGGGTTCACTTCACACTAATAGAGTTACAAAAATGCAGCCCAGCAGCGGTGCTTTACCAGTGGGGTTCACTGCACACTAATAGAGTTACACAAATGCAGCCCATCAGTGGTGCTCTACCAGTGGGGTTCACTGCACACTAATAGAGTTACAAAAATGCAGCCCAGCAGTGCAGCTTTACCAGTGGGGTTCAATGCACACTAATAGAGTTACACAAATGCAGCCCAGCAGCGGTGCTCTACCAGTGGGGTTCACTGCACACTAATAGAGTTACAAAAATGCAGCACAGCAGCGGTGCTTTACCAGTGGGGTTCACTGCACTCTAATAGAGTTACAAAAATGCAGCACAGCAGTGGTGCTTTACCAGTGGGGTACAATGCACACTAATAGAGTTACACAAATGCAGCCCAGCAGCGGTGCTCTACCAGTGGGGTTCACTGCACACTAATAGAGTTACAAAAATGCAGCCCAGCAGCGGTGCTCTACCAGTGGGGTTCACTGCACACTAATAGAGTTACAAATTGCAGCCCAGCAGTGGTGCTCTACCAGTGGGGTTCACTGCACACTAATAGAGTTACAAAAATGCAGCCCAGCAGCGGTGCTTTACCAGTGGGTGGCACTGCAGACTAGCAGATTTCCAAATGGCAGCCCAGAAGTAGTTATGTATAAGTGGGTGTCTACTGCACACTAGTAGAGTTATAAAATGGTAGCCTATCAGCAGTGCTTTACCAGTGGACATCACTGCACACTAGTAGAGTTACAAAGTGGCAGCCCAGCAGTAGTGCTGTATCAGTGGGAGTCACAGCACACATGTAGACTTACAAAATGGCATCCCACTAGTAGTTATATACCAGTGGGTGTCACTACACACTAGTAGATCTATACTAGTGGGTGTCACTACACACTAGTAGAGCTACCAAATGCTGACCCAGCAGTAGTGATCTGCAAGTGGGTGCCACCAGACACTACTAGAGTTGCAAAATGGCTGCCCAGCAATAGTGCTTTATCAGTGGGCCTCACTGCACACAAGTACAATTACAGTTCAAGATGGTAGCCCAGTAGTAATGATCTACCAGTGGGCATCACTGCACGCTAGTAGAGTTACAAAATGGCCACCCAGCAGTAGTTCTATATCAGCAGGTATTTGCAGTGGTGTACACAAGTACAGTTACAGCACAAGATGGCAGTCCAGCAGTAGTGATCTAGCAGTGGGCATCACTGCACACTAGTAGAGTTACAGAATAGCTGCTCAACAGTAGTTCTGCACCTTTTTCATCACTGCACACAAATACATTTCCAGTACAAGATGGAAGTCCAGCAGTAGTGATCTACAAGTCAGCGTCACTGCACACTAGTAGAGTTACAATACTGCTGCACAGCAGTGGTGCTTTACCAATGGGTATCTCTGCACACTAGCAGAATTACAAAATGGCAGCCCAGCAGTAGTGATCTAGCAGTGGGCATCACTGCACACTAGCAAAATTACAAAATGGCAGCGGAGGGTACAGAGGAGGGCAACAAAGATGATACGAGGGCTAGGGGATTTGACTTATGAGGACAGACTTGAGGAGCTCTGCCTGTTTTCATTGGAGGAGAGGAGAAACAGGGGGGGCATGATTGAGGTTTTCAAGTACCTCAAGGGAATAAATAGGGTAAACATGGAGGGGATCTTTAGACTAAAGCAGGGAGGTATCACCAGAGGGCATGGTTTGAAGTTGGAAGGTGGAAGGGTGAGGGGGGGGAAAGAGGAGGAGGTTTTTCACTGACAGGGTGGTGGACCCTTGGAATGCACTGCCTGGTGAGCTGGTTCAGAGATCCACAGTGGAGGGCTTCAAGAGAGGGTGGGACAGACACAGAAAGTGGATGTATCAGATGATGGCCTGTCCCGGGGGGGGTGGGGATGGATGATAGGGGTTTCTGGAGCACAAGGGATGGGAGGGTCTCGGCACCCAACTAAGGATCTAGGTTCGAGCAGACTCGATAGACCGTAAGGCCTAATCTGCTGGCAAATAGTATGTAGTGATCTACTAGTTGGCATCATTGCACACTAGTAGAGTTACAGAATTGCCGCCCAGCAGTGGTGCTTTACCAGTGGGTATCACTGCACACTGGCTGAATTACAAAATGGCAGCCCAGCAGTAGTGATCTAGCAGCGGGCATCACTGCACACTAGCAGAATCACAAAATGGCAGCCCAGCAGTAGTGATGTAGCAGTGAGTATCACTGCACACTAGCAGAATTACAAAATGATAGCCCAGCAGTAGTGATCAAGCAGTGGGCATCACTGCACACTAGCAGAATTACAAAATGGCAACCCAGCAGTAGTGATGTAGCAGTGGGCATCACTGCACACTAGCAGAATTACAAAATGACAGTCCAGCAGTAGCGATCTAGCAGTGGACATCATCCGACACTAGCAGAATTACAAAATGGCAGCCCAGCAGTAGTGACCTAGCAGTGAGCATCACTGTGTACTAGCATAATTACAAACTGGCTGCTCAACAGTAGTTTTGTACCTTTTTAATCACTGCACACAAATACAGTTTCCAGTACAAGATGGAAGCCCAGCAGTAGTAATCTACTAGTTAGCGTCACTGCACACTAGTAGAGTTATAGAATTGGCACCCAGCAGTGGAGCTTTACCAATGGGTATCACTGCACACTAGCAGAATTACAAAATGGCAACCCAGCAGTAGTGATTTAGCAGTGGGCATCACTGTACACTTACAGAACTACAAAATGGCAGCCCATCAGTAGTGATCTAGCATTGGGCATCACTGCACATTAGCAGAATTACAAAATGACAGCCCAGCAGTAGTGATTTAGCAGTGGGCATCACTGCACAGTAGCAGAATTACAAAACGGCAGCCCAGCAGTAGTGATCTAGCAGTGGGCATCATCAAACACTAGCAGATTTACAAAATGGCAGCCCAACAGTAGTGATGTAGCAGTGGGCATCATCAGACACTAGCAGAATTACAAAATGGCAGCCCAGCAGTAGTGATGTAGCAGTGGGCATCATCAGACACTAGCAGAATTACAAAATGGCAGCCCAGCAGTAGTTCTGTACCTTTTTCATCACTGTGCACAAATACAGTTCCAGTACAAGATGGAAGCCCAGCAGTAGTGATCTACTAGTTGGCGTCACTGTACACTAATAGAGTTACAGAATTGCCGCACGGCAGTGGTGCTTTACCAGTGGGTATCACTGCACACTAGCAGAATTACAAAATGGCTGCCCAGCAGTAGTGATCTAGCAGTGGGCATCACTGCACAATAGCAGGATTACAAAATGGCAGCCCAGCAGTAGTTATGTAGCAGTGAGTATCACTGCACACTAGCAGAATTACAAAATGACAGCCCAGTAGTAGTGATCAAGCAGTGGGCATCACTGCACACTAGCAGAATTACAAAATGGCAACCCAGCAGTAGTGATGTAGCAGTAGGCATCACTGCACACTAGCAGAATTACAAAATGGCAGCCCAGCAGTAGTGATGTAGCAGTGAGCATCACTGCACACTAATAGAATTACAAAATGACAGCCCAGCAGTAGTGATATAGCAGTGAGTATCACTGCACACTAGCAGAATTACAAAATGGCAGCCCAGCAGTAGTGATCTAGCAGTGGGCATCACCAGCCACAAGTAGAATTACAGAATGGCAGCCCAGCAGTTGTGCTATGTAAGTATGTGTCTCTGACTTGTATTCCTTGCATAGCCATCTGTGGGCTTTTTTAAGCAAGTACTGAATGGGATTAAGTGATGGGTAAACCAGTGCTGAAATCATTCAGACCCCACCTTAATCCTAACAAGTTTCAAGGTTCCATACCATTCATTAAATAAAAGATTGAATGGATTTGCAGGCAAATTAATTAACAATTACCCAGCTGCATACTGTTTCACATACATGGAGGTGCACAGTATTCTAATTTGTTTCTTGAAAAGGGTTTGGAAAATGAAACTTCTTTTTTTTGCCCTTTAATGCATTGCCTTTTTTAACCAGTCTTAAAACCATAAATGGTTTGCCCATCCCTAACCTTACTGGTGTGTGCTGTCATTATTTACAGAGTTTCTCCATACAGTCTATACTGCCCAGACGGCGGGCGGGGGGGAAGTTTGCACATGACAAAAACTGGATGGAATAGTAGAAATGCAGGGCCAAACAGGCAGACTCCATAGGGATCTACATAGAGTGACACCTTAGGAGAAAAAGTGAAAAAGACGTTAAACTTGGACAATCAAAATTTAGTTTATTTAGATAGGGTAAGTAACAGTGGGAGATTAACCCATTTTCAAGGTTGCCCTGGTCCCCAGTTATAAAACAGAAACAAGAAAATATTATCACATACAAGACAAATACATCATGCAGTATGCATTTATTGCATACGGATAAGTTTGCAGTAATGTATATGATAATGAAAGTAATTCCCTAAGCAGAAACAAGCTGAGACTGAGTGACAGAAAGAAATGGAATCTTGAAGTTATAGTCACTGGAGATTTAAAACAAGGTAGGCAATGTGAAAAAAAAGACAAAATGCAGCAAAGATACTGAGCTGCATAAAACAGAACTTTGTAGGTAGAGCTAGAAAGCAAAAAGTTTTGCCCCTGTAAGGATTGTTGGTGAGGTGGCAAGAAGGTAGAGCTGTTAGTTTTGGGCACCACACTTCAAGAAAGGCATTAGATGTGTAGAGAGTGAGAGTACTTCGGCGAAGGGCAACTAAAATGATAAGAAGATGGTGTAGCCTGCCTGGCAGATAAGTCCCACTTGCCAGCAGGCCCCAGTCAGCAGTGGCATTGGTTGTGAACGCACTGCATGCCATCAATTCCAGACAAAGAAAAAGGCGTAGTTGTGAGGTATCAGTGTTTAGGGTGTGGGATGTGCAAATGGGGGTTGAAAAAGAGACATATTTTTCACCACCAATAAAACTGGTGAAAATGACAAAAACCAGGGAATCAAACCTACATCCAGCCCTGTGTGCCATGCTGGTCTTAAGATTGCACTCTTGATGCCTCGAGGAAGTGAGCCATGACTGCCAAGGTCATGTTTTCTTAGAGCTTCCTGCAGCTCATGGGAACCTAAAGGCTTGTCTGTAATTCTTTCTCTGATCCAAGGGGACAGCAGGGCTGTAGCTTGCAGCAGCAACTTAAACACTGTCACCATGAAAACAAAAAACAGCTTGTTTTTTAGTTGAGCCCTATAACCTTGCTGCTGTCCAAACATTATCGAAGGAATCTATTACCAGAGAGAGCGAAATAACAAGTGACATGCCCTACCGTAGTGTGTTACAGTCAATAAAACAAGATAAAGGCAACGATCCCTCACAGTATCTGCAGGACTGTTTTCCTCAAATAATGTCTTTTAACTGAAAAACTCTATAAAGAATTTTGTGAAGCGGGTATTTCAGGTAGCTGCAAAGGTTTGCATCCCTGTGAGCCGTAAGGGGAAGAGGGCCAAAAAGTGCTGTCCTTGGCACAACAGGGATCTAAGGCAACTGATCCTGAACCAAAATAAAAATTCTATGGGCCAGATTCATGAAGGGCAATGCAGGGCTTGTGCCAAGACCTCCATCAAACCCAGAAGTTGGAGCACCTGCATCAAAAAGTGTGCCACAGAGCGCATCCGATTGAAGACAAATCGGGCGCATTCATGATACGCCTTGTAAAATGGGTACCTGAGATTGCTACAAACTGGCTAACTTGCAGCAGTCGGCGCATGGGATTGAGAATCCCAATTGCCGGCCAGGGAATGCCACAACTCCTGTGCGCCATATGTTTGACGCACCCGGGGCTTACAGCATTCTCGGGAGTTTTGAAAATCAGGCCCTATGTCTGCAGAAAAGAGGCAAGTTGCCTCCACACTAAAGAAGAATGCAGAGCAGCACCAAGGAGTTGCAGGTCTAGAATTAAGAACGCCGACGAAGGATTGGAAATCAGGCTGGCAGCAGGAACTGCATGCAGCACCAAAGCCTTCATCCTGTACATGATTGGAAAGAGGACAGCGATTGAGCAGTTGGGGCCTCTAAAAACAGGAATGAGATGAGGAAACTGTGCGAGAGTTAGGCATGCACCACCACTGTGAACAGCACCAAGTTGGATGTCAAAGCACTACACAGTTTTCAAACATGTTTCAACATCATAAATAGCAGTACGAGTAATACAGTTACACCCCATGACAAACACAGCATGCTGCCGGTGTGGGGGCACTCACAAAGTCAACTGCAGCTCCATTGCAGTTTGTGTGACCATACAACTGCATGCTGGTTTGTGAGCGGGTCACGGGGCCCCTCATGATGTTGACCATTATCCAGAAGCCTGGTATGCTTTGTGTTCCCATGGAGCACAGTTTGTGTGATGCAGGAGCTTTGTGACCAGCGCACAAGGCACACGCATGCGCGCACACACACACACACTTAGCATTATATCCTGCAGCCTTGTGTCTCACAACATATGAATGCACTAATCGTCAGTGGACATAGCTGTATTCCTCGTAATGTGTTCTGTAGTTATAATGTTAAAAATATGTTTGAAATCTGGATTACACTTTGCCATTCAGTTCGGTGGAAGTTCACGAGGGTGGTACATGGGTTGGGTGGAGTTAGGGCGAAAACAATCGCATTTCCTTATTTCTTTTGCTTTAAAAGCCCTAACTTGTTCATAGACGTCACTTTATGCAGTTAAGTTATAACATATACTTACGATCATGATATTGTTTTTATTTATTGCTAATTATTGCATCTTGAATCAGATATGTGATAATTAATTTCTGCAGGATTCCATTTTATAGTAATGATATACTCAAAACGGAGATCTAGGTAGGGAGACTCCACCCCCTGGGGGAACCCCAGTGTGCTGGCACAACATTTGTGTGAGTCTGTCCTGCAGTGCCACAAGGCCAAGATTTGCATTTCTACACCAATAAATAGACTTTTGTAGCTGCAAGGAATTAAGGTGATTTTGTAGTTTTCTGTAGTTGTCCCTGTCACTAGATACTGGCCAGCATTGTCAGGATGTCTCCAGATCCTGGCCGGCATTGTCATGGGGTTGCCAGATCCTGGTCAGAATTATCAGGGTGTTGCCAGAGCCTGGGATTGACAGGGTGTCTCCAGATCTTGATCAGCATGGACAGGATGTCTCCAGATCCTGGACAGCATTGACAGGGTGTTTCCAGATCTAGACAAGTATGGAAAGATGTTACCAGATCCAGGACAGGACTGACAGCATACTACCAATTAGCAGAGGATTTCAGAACCTTGCCAGCACTAGTAGGGTGTTGCCAGATCCTAAGAGGCATTAGCAGAGGGTTCCAGACCCTGGCCAGCATTAGAGTATTGCCAGATTCAGCACGGCGTCATAATGTCATAAGACATTATGCCACATGGCAAAATCGCGCTGCCAACACAGCGCGATTTCTGCCATGAGGCATAAGTCTTTTTTTGTGGGGGGGGGCTGTACCCACCCTGAACCCTCCCCCCACTAAAGATTCTCAACTCCAGGGGAGGTTTAACTCGGGGAGTGCACAGTGTTTAAAAAAAATAGGTTTCTGGGACCGAGAATCAAACCCAGTTCCAGACGCAGTGCCTGGGTTCCTGCTGCCGTGGCTCAGTCCAGTGAGCCATGGCAGGTGCTTGGTGGAACCCACTCCCAGCAGATGTCTTATCCTCTGCCTGGGAAAGTGCGAATGGTGAGGTACTGCGTACAGCAGTATACGCGGTATTGCACCATTCGTTCACAGCTACAGCGCTGTACTGGTTTAGCCATCATGTCGTACACTATTAAGTGTGCGACATTATGACCTGGTAGGCCAAATTCTAGCCAGCACTGGCAGGGAGTTTTCAGATCCTAGTAAGTGGTAGCAGGGAATTGCCAGACCCTTACAGTAACTGACTGAGTGTTTCAAGATTCTGGTTAGGACTAGCAAGATACTGCCATATTCTGAGCAACATTGGAGGGCATTACTAGATCATGGCCAACATTGGCAGGGATATTATAGATTCTGTGCAGCACTGACAGGTTGTTCCAGATTCTTGCCAGTACTACCATGGTGTTTCCCTGATCATTGTCAGTATTGGCAGTTCATTGCAAGATCCTATTCAGAATTGCTAGTGTTGCCAGATCCTGTCCAGTATTGCCAGATCTTTGTTAGTATTGGCAGAGTGTTGCCATGTTGTGGTCAGTATTGGTTGGGGAGGGGGTTGCAGATCATTTATAGCCTGCACTCTTGGAGGTAGTAATGAAATATAACAATACAGGAATCTTGCTTTTGTTCAAGGCCCCGTAATCACTCAGCACTGAGCACTGTATACGTTTTTTTGTTCTTTCACACAGTAAAAAGGATATGAATTAAGACTTTAGTGTCTAGTACGTCCTTAATATATGTATTTATTTATTTAAAAGTTTCACCAGGAAAGATATACTGAGCAGAAAAATGACAGCTGTGACATACATGATGTCAGGTAATAAGAAGGCTATGTTGAAAGTCTGGGGTCAAAATATTTAAATTTTCTGAAGTTACGTGCGGGCGTACTGAAATTGCAACGAATGGTTATAACTAAGCCATTTTTTCATATTTTGACCCCAGATTTTGAACATCGTCTTCTTATGACCCTACCTCATAAACCTGTAGGTGAAAATGTTCAGATCCATGCCAAAACATCATTCTGCTCCACAGGTGCGAAAACAAGTTTGAAAAATGGCAGCTATTATTGTTCATGAGGCGGTGTGAAAAAATGGCCATGTTAAAAATTTGGAGTCAAAATATGAAAAACCTTCAAGGTTATGCGCGTGTGTAAATCGGCCATTTTTGGGAATTTTTTCACCAAATTTTTCACATGGGCTTTTTGGGATCCCACCTCCTGAACACTGGCACTGTCATTTCATTTATGGGTCCCGAAAGGTGATTTCTAACAGCGAACGCGAAATCACCTTCCGGGCCTGATGAACGAAATGACAGTGACAGTGTTCATGAAGTGGGGTCCCAAAAAGCCTATGTTGAAAATTTGGTGAAAAAAATACATAAAAATGGCAAAGATATCAACATAAGTTCAAAATGCCCTTGAAATATATCATAAGGAACTTTCCTTGATTCCTCATTTTGCGGTTCAGCTTTGAAGAGTGCAGACGTGTCCTGGTCCACAGAAGATGACAGCAGATGGCCTCTGGAGGTAAGTACAGGGTAAGGGGGGGTGTGTGGGGTGGTGGGTGCTCAGTGGGAGGGTCAGAATGGGGAGGGAATGGCAAGGATGACGAGGGTCCGTTTTCTTTTTTCAGGTTACAAAAAAAAAAATAAGACGTCTAGGAATGGTTTTCTTCTTTTGAGGTAAACAACAAACAACTATTTTGGCACGCAGGGAGTGCAGAAATAAGCTATGCCTATTTTCATACATACATAACACATTTTCGCACATAAACAGCCACTTGCGATTAAACCATGCACATCACTGACATCATTGATAAGTAAAGGAAAAAAACACCTTTACTGTTGTACTTCTCATGCAGAGCAGAAGACAGGGCACACGACTGCAAACCCAAGTGTCCTGGATTTGTGGCCACTCCTCCCTCAAAAATATGGAGAGACTAGTTTTGAACCCAGGACCTCTGGGTGTCCTATCCCTGTGCCTTGTCCTCTGCACCACAGAGGAACTATAGCCAATACACAGTTGTTTTCTTTACTTATCAAATGTCTCAAGTCATTTTTGACTGCAACTGGATACTTGATTTTCAAAAATGTAGCATGTGCAAAAATAAGCTATACCTATTTTTGCACATACCACATATTTGAACATCAACTATCCAGTACATAGAAGGCAGCAGTCCTGTCCCAGTCCACAGAAGATGACAGCACAGAACCTCTGGAGGTAAGTATAGGGCAAGAGGGGTGTGTGTGTGGGGTGGTGGGTGCTCAGTGGGAGGGTCAGAATGGGGGCGGGGATGACGAGGGACCGTTTTCTTGTTTCAGGTTAAAAAAAAAGACATTGAGGGACTGTTTTCTTTTCATAAGTACAAATAAATGTCACATTATGGGACACTTGGAGTGGGCTGCCCAATGTACCACACTGCTGTGGTAGAGGGGGCTTGTAATGCTGACATGGGGCTTGGGCCGTGCGATATCAGCAAATATTAAACAAAATAGGCTGGGGGGAGATATCTGACACCAGGGCTGGTCACCCTGGTGTCAGAATATATAAGGGATATGCAGGGGGTGCCTGTGGGATAACAACGTTATTTGTACAGTTGCCTGTGACCTCGAGTAACCTACGAGTGGCGAAGCTACGAGTGGTCACTGGCAACTGAACAAATAACGTTGTTATCCCACAGGCACCCCCTGCATATTTGATTTATGCAACAGGATTTTTTTGGGTTCTGGTTTGTCATATTTTTTTTTTTTTTTAGTTAAGTTCCTTTTCAGTTTTTTTCTCTACCTGGTTGCTGTGTTTGGTTTGCATGATTGCTATGCTGAGAAAGAGTAAAAAATTGCTTTTTTTTCTTAAGAGTGTTTTCATTTAAAATGTGGTTCCAGTTTGGGGAGGGGGGGTTGGTTAGGGGTGTGCATTTTGTGAGTGTTTGGGACTGTGATAGCTTGGCTTTTAAGAGCACTGTGAGGAGGTGAAAGTGAAACTGGGAGACAGTGCTGGGAAGAAGGCAGCACAGGTGGTGGTAGTTAGTGATGTAGTTACTGTGTGGATAAATGGGTGATGATGTAGTTACTATGTGGATAAATAAATTTATCCACATAGTAGCACAGATAAAAGGATTTATCAGTGCAGATTTTCACACACCTGTTGCATAAATAAATAAATATATATATTTGGGGACACTGGGAGTGGGCTACCCGTTGTTCCATTCTGCTGGGGGGAGGGGGCTTGTAATGCCAACATGGGGATCGGGACCCCTGTTGTCAGCAAATATTAAACAAAACAGGCTGTGGGAGGGAAGGGGGACATCTGACACCAGGGGTTTACTCAGTTTACTAAGGTAGAAGAAGGTCGAAGACCCATCAAGTCTACCTCCCCACACCATGTGGGAAATGAGGTTAGGTGCCCAGTAAATATGCTTAGCTTTTGCTGCATCTACTATGGTCTGTGGTAGTTTATTCCAGAGTATTAGAGTCCTAATCATGAAGAAGTGTTTTCTTTTGTTTTTAGCTGCCCTGGGCATGAATAGTTGTTTGTTGTTGCACGTTAGGATATTAAGTTTATTGGCATACTTCATGTCACATTCCTCCATAAGTTGTTTATCTCAGAGGATGTTAAACAGTAATAGAAGAAGAAAAGAAGCGCTAAATGATCACTTCTGCTCTGTATTTACTAAGGAGAAAGGGGGGATGATACCCAAGGGGGAGGAACAGCAGAAACAGGGTGGGAGGGGGTGACAGATGGGGAAATCATGGAGGGCAGAGTTCTGGAGGGTTTGAGGGCACCGAGGGTGGACAAGGCACCAGGTCCAGATGGCTTCCACCCCATGGTACTGAAAGAGCTGGCAGAGGTCCTTGCAGGACCTTTGGCAGACCTATTTAATGCCTCACTACACTCGGGGTGTGTACCTCAGGGTTGGAGGATGGCTCATGTGGTGCCCCTCCACAAGAGTGGCCCCAAGGATGAACCGGGTAACTACAGACCAGTTAGCCTCACATCCATCGTGGGTAAACTGATGGAGACTATCCCGAAGGAGA
This sequence comes from Neoceratodus forsteri, assembly GCA_016271365.2. Taxonomy (NCBI): domain Eukaryota; kingdom Metazoa; phylum Chordata; order Ceratodontiformes; family Ceratodontidae; genus Neoceratodus; species Neoceratodus forsteri. The sequence goes on from JADMNL010000027.1 coordinate 15,125,245, forward strand.
GCCTGGTGGCCCTCCTGGAGGCCAAAGCACTACAGGACAGCAGACAGCATGGCTTTATACATGGCAGATCCTGCCAAACCATCCTGGTGGAGTTCTATGACTGGGTAAGTAGGCAATTGGACAGGGGCTATGCAGTGGATGTCCTGTATCTGGACTTCAGTAAGGCATTCGACTCAATGCCACATGGGAGGCTGGGAAGTAAGAAGGCACGGGGCAGGTGCAAAGCAGGTGAGATGGGTAGGGAACTGGCTTCAGGGAAGGCAACCGAGGGTGGTGGTGGGTGGGTCTCTCTCATTCCCAAGGGTAGTGATGAGCGGTGCTCCACAGGGCTCAGTGTCGGGACCAGTGTTGTTTGGGATATTCATTGCAGACCTATCATTGGACATCATGAGCAAGATAAGTCTGTTTGCTGACGACACCAAGATGAGAGCAGTGGTGGATGACCTAGGGGATGGCAGGGGTTGCAAGATGATCTGGAAAAGCTGGAAAAGTAGTCAGACACCTGGCAACTGGGGTTTAATGCCAAAAAGTGCAAGGTGCTGCATTTTGGGGTGAAGAACCCAAGGAGGAGTTACCGGCTGGGGGGAGTGCAGCTAGCCAAGACAGAGGAGCAGAAGGATCTGGGGGTGCTCATTACAGGGTCAATGAACAACTCTGCACAATGTAGGAAGGCAGCTGCAAAGGCCAACAAAGTGCTGGGTTGCATTGCAAGGGGTATCTCCTCGAGGAGGGGGGAGGTGATTCTGCAACTGTATAGGTCATTAGACCACATCTGGAGTACTGCGTGCAGTACTGGTGCCCGTATCTGAAGAGGGACATTAAGTTACTGGAGGGGGTGCAGCACAGGTGACAAAGATGATCAAGGGGCTGGGGGACTTGCCATATGAGAGGAGGCACAGGGAGCTGAACATGTACTCACTAGAGGAGGGGAGGGACATGATTGAAGCCTTTAAGTACATGAAAGGAATAAACAAGACAGGTGCAGAGGGGCTGTTCAAAATAAGGGAGTGGAGGGACACCCAGGGCCATGATATGAGGCTGGAGGGAGGGAGGAAGGTTCAGGAGGGAGATGAGGAGACACTTTTTTACAGAGAGGGTGGCAGCTGGGTGGAATGTGTTACCGGCAGAAGTGGTATCCAGTAGAACAGTTGACTGCTTCAAAAGGGGCTGGGACAGGGCAAGGGAAGGGTCACTGAGGTGAAGGGTGGGAGGAGGGGCAGCTACAAATAAGAGGTGCTAGCTGCACATTCGAGCAGACTTGATAGACCTCTAGGCCTTAATCTGCTGGCAAATTTCATATGTTCCAGAGAAACCTTAACTACCCAGCTAATTTCTGGAAGGTTGTACACTTCCTTTTTGACCCCCCTGCCCACTGCACTCCCCAAATCCTCGTAGTTAATCTTTCAGCAGTGTCTGGCTGTACCTGTGTTGCTGCTCACTTTGAGTTCTTCATAACCTGCACCTTCCTCCTCCCTCCTTCTCCCCACCCACCCGGTTCCTCTCCTTCACCTTCTTCTCCTCCCCTCCCACACCCCTCACTAGATTTCCACTTCCCCATCACCATTCAGTTCAATTCTGGAGGCCACATCTCTGCAAGTATATAGATGCATTGGAGAGGGTTCAGAGAGGGGCAACCAAGATGGTGCAGGGTATGCAGGGAAAGTCATACGAGCAGAGGTGTAAGGAGCTGGATCTGTACACACTGGAGACAAGGAGGGAAAGGGGAGACATGATTGAAACTTTTAAATATGTAAAGGGGCTCAATAAAGTGGGAGAAGAGGGTTTGCTTGGGAGGAAGGATGGGGTCAGAACTAGGGGGCACAGCCTCAGACTGCAAAGAAAAAGATACAGGGGCAATGTGAGAGGGTGTTTCTTCACAGAGAGGGTGGTGGAGCCCTGGAACAGACTACCAGATGGAGTGGTGCGGGCTAAATCAGTGGAAGAATTCAAGAGGGCATGGGACAAGCATAAGGGGCTGAGTATCATGGGGAGGGCGGGCTGGCGGGGAAGGGGAGGTGTAGGGCGATAAAAAAAGGGCAGACTGGATAGGCCGGTATGGTCCTTTTCTGCCGTCAAGCTTCTATGATTCTATGACCATTCAAGAAACCCTGCTTGACCTATCCTCTCTCAGCCTGTCTCAGTTCAACCCTGATGGTCTGGACCCCAAGCTCCTACTCCTATCAGCTGTGCCACTGCAGCTCCCCTCACTCTCCTATTCCTTCTAGCTCAGCACTGTTCCTCAATCCTGACAGTTGGACAGGGTAACTCCTCCTCCCCTGACAAGTTCCATCCCATCTTCCTCCTCCACTCCCTCTTTAAGCTGCAGGAAAAACTAATCTATTTCAGACTCCTCAACTTCCTTTCATCCTCCAATTTCCTCTCACCCTTCCGGTCTCACTTCCGGAACCACCATTCCACCGTCTCCTCCCTGCTGAATGTCAGTGATTCCATCTTCGCTGGGATGGAGCAGGGGCACGGTTACCATTTTCATTGATCTGGCCAAAGTCTTTGATTCAGTGTCTCATCCACTCCTCTTGGACAAGCTGAGTTCTGCTGGCCTCTCAGCTCCTGTGTTGACTGGCTCCGTTCCTACCTCATGTGCCATCAACAATTGGTATAACTAGGTGGTGTACTGTCACCTCCACTACCAATCCTGGCTGGGGTCCCACAGGGCTCCATCCTGGGTCCTATCCTCTTCTCCTTTTTCCTGAATGATCTCCCCTCTGCCTGTGTCAGCTTGCATATCTACATGTATGCAGATGACACAGTCATCTTTACCTCTGGTCCCTCCACCGCAGCTGTGGAAGACCTGCTCCAGCAGGACTGCAGGACTTCAACAACATTCTGCATTGGTTCCAATCCAACTGACTCAAATTCAGCATTAAAAACAGCGTCCACGACCTTTGGTACCAGTCAGAAACTGTCCAGACTCACTGCACCCCCCCGCCAAGTTTTCTTCACTCTGAATGGCATGTCTTTGGGAGCAGTTCTGTCCTTCAGGTATGCTGGTGTGTGGCGAGACAGTAAACTTGATGTAGCCCAAATTGATGCCATCCATGCAAAACTCCATCCCATACTTGGTGCCCTTTACTGCAGTAAAGACTGCTTATCTCTGCATGTCCACAGGCAGCTTGTTACCAAAATGGTGGTCCCTGTTTTTGACTACACGGATGTGGTCTATGACATCGCCTCTTCCACTTCCTATGCTAGACTGGACACTCTGTGCAACTTCTTCTGCTGCTTTGCTACTAACTCCTCACCTTGTACTCACTATTGTTCCCTTTATTTCTCCCCAGCCATCCTCCCTGTGCCTTCCCATCACCAGGCTTACTGTACCTCTTTCATATCCAAACACTGGTTTTGTTTCCTTCCCTCTTATCTCTTCTCTCTCTCCTCTTCCAGGTCCCCCTGCTCTCTGCCCTCCATTCTAGGGACCATCACATTTCCACTACTCTTCACCCCCACTCCTCCACTGAGCAGTCTTCCTTCTCCTATTGACTTCCCACGCTCTGGAGCCCACTGCCCTCCCCCCTCTGCCTTTTCCTATCCCCTGGCTCCCTCAGGCACCAATTTAAATGCCAACCCCACCCCACCTGCTCCTGTTACCCTTCATCCTGACACCTCCCTGACCTTAGCCTCAACCATCGGTATGGCAGCCAACTGGGTCTCTGACACCTGCCTTCTGGTTTACTCCTCGCCTCTGCCTCTCCCTTCATTACAAAGCCAGACACTAACTTGTCCCACCTGCCAATAGTTTGGTACTGTCTTGCTTACCATGTATTGCTGCCACTTCTACATTTGCACATGTATAATTTGTTATTATTGAGCTGTGACAGCACTTTACTGTCTGTATTTACCTAATTTTTACCAGCATTATCAAATGTTGTCTGACCGACTGTTATGTTTTTGTACTGCTGTTCTTCCACTGGTTGCACTTGGAAATGCGATTTGACTCAGTGTGCCTCTCCTGCTCAAAAGTTTCCAAAATAAATAACTAAATAAAGAAGAATCACATACTGAGGCTTGCTGGGGTATGGGTGTATTGTGGAAATATAGCACCTGTTTTCTAGGGACAAAGGGTGAGGGCTACCTATTAATACACTCCCTGATAACTGACCAAGTCATGGTACTGGTGTCTGGGTGAGGACCACGTGTAAGTGCACCGCCTGACAACTGACCGAGGGATGCTACTGGTGTCAGCGTGAGGGCTGCCTGTTACTACACTCCCTGACTACTGACCCAGGGGAGGTACTGGTGTTGGGGGGAGGGCTACCTGTTTTTATACCCACTGACAATTGACCAAGGGCTGGCACTGGTATCTGGGTAAAGGCTGTCTGTTACTGTACCCTCTGACAACTGATGAAGGAGTCATATTGGTGTCAGAGTGAGGGTTGCCTGTCACTAAACCTCAAGGCAATTGACCAAGGGGTGCTATTTGTATCAGGGTGAGGGCTGCTCATTAGTACACCCCATGCCAACTGACTAAGGGGTGGTACTGGTGTAAGACTGAATGCTGCCTGTTACTACACCCCCTGATAACTGACTGAGGGGTGGTGCTGGTGTCAGGGTGAGGGCCACTCATTAGAACACCCCATGATAACTGACCATGAGGTGGTACTGGTGTCAGAGTAAAGGCTGTTTATTAGTACACCCCCTGACAACTGACTCAGGGGTCTTACTGATGTCAGGGTGAGGGACACCTATTACCACTTCCCCTGACAACTGACCAAGTGGTGGTATTTATGTAAGCTGTGAAGGCTACCTGTTACTACACCCCCTGACAACTGACAAGGGAATATTGGTATCAGAGTGTGGACCGGTTGTTAGTACCTTCCCTGATAACTGACCATGGGGTGGTGCTGGTGTCAGCTGTGAAGAAATCCCCTGGCTTGCCCTCCCTGCTGGGGGGAAGGTGCAGCCAAGGTGGCAGTAGCAGCGGGTGGACAGCAGGGGAAACCAACAGAAAAAACAGGAATGGGAAACAAAAAATGTCCCTGGAACTCTCAGAAGCAGTGCAGTTGACCCTGGGGTCAGGGAGACAAACATTAGGGCCAACAGAAAAACACCATCAATACTTGAAGGGCAGCAGCAGTGGAAATAAAATTAAAAAAATAAATTTATTTTTTATAAACACATGTTTTTTTGGGGGGGGCAGAAATTATTTACAAACACATAAAGGGGCCACAAGCCTTTAAAATTACTTTGTTTATAGGTCTCTCAGTGCAATCGGCTTCACTTGCACCTGAAAGATTTTTTTTATTTGCTGACTTCAGCTGAGTCCCCAACTTTCCATTGCTTACTGTTTCTTCATGTTTTAATGAGTATAAACAATGTTTCATCAGTTTCCTGTCAGCGGGTGTGGAATGGCAGAAAAGATGGTTGCCTCCCCCGACTTGAGTCAACCTCATGTGTGTTATCGCAGCCAGGCTCTATTTTGAACCACAGGGCACATATTTTTGTGAATTGCATGGCACATTGGGGAGCACTGGGCAGACGACCTTGTTATTAGTAGCCAAATACATAAAAATGATCCAAGTCAACTTGATTTCAGATCTGGACTGGACTGCTTCCGCTGTCTGAGCTGCAAAAGGCTTAATTAGTTCCCTTGAGTTCAGCCGAGCTGATCCACCTTGTGGGATCTGACTTGGAGCCAGTTCACATATCTCAACTAAAATGTTTCAGTTTAGCAGGCAGCAAAGGAAGGAGCAGGACTGCAATACAGTCACAAAAGGCCCCCTTTTGTTGCACTGCATTGGAAAGTCTGCATAGACCAATAGTGGCAGCAGCACGGCCTGCACTATGCATTATCTGGACGTCTCGAAGATCACATCCTTATTTCATGGTGAAACCCAATCCTTGGATGCAGTTCTTAAATTAACATTTTGATTTGGGTGTTTCACAAAGATATACCAGCTTCTAGCAGTTATGGTCCCATATAATTAGAGCATAAACTCATGTTTCCCAGTGTCCTCCTGCCAACCAATTATAGAGCAGCTAGATCTGTATGCATTTAACCCCAGTTGAAAGGACTGTTGGTTCACATTAGTATCACTGCTACTGACATACTACCCTCAGCATAAAGTACATAGCAAATACCATTAACCCCCCCACACACAAACTCACACACTACTGACACACATCAAACAAACACACACACACACACACACACACACACACACACACACACACACACACACACATATCACTGGCACATAACAAACAGTCCCAATCTAACGGATATAAATTGGAGGAAAACAGTAGACCCAAGACAGTGCACTGTAGGACCCCTTTGATAAGTTAGAAACAATTACTATATGAAAGGAAAGGAAGCCCTCATCAGCCCTTTGCCCACTGAGAAGGGAGTCTGTAGGGGCCTTTTCTGTCTGTCTGTCTGTCTTCAGAATGGAAAACATGCGGACATTTGCAGCCCGTGCTGCCACCTCAGCGGAGTGACCTTGTCATCTCAGCTGTACGGAACTGGTAAGCTGTCAGTGTTATCTGTAAAGCGGCATGAATTTTTAATCAGTGCCTGACAGCTGCAGTATATTGTGTGTGCCGCACATCCTCCCCTGGATCTTATCTCTTTAATTAAGTGGCTACTGGATCTGTTTCTCTGTGACAGATGAACGGGGGCTGTAGGTGGGGGAATAAAAATATACACCACTGGATCAGAGTCAACGACTCAACAGTGGGCTGCATGAGCTGGGCAGCTGCTTCATTTCTGTTCCAGCCTGTTGCCTCTCTGCTTGAATTTCAGCAAAACAAGAAATATTGACGCATGTTGAAGTGAATGATGGGAGACAGGACAGCTTATCTGTAAATAAAGACAGTTGGGGGAGGTTAGGATTTTGGCACTGCAGACAAAGCAGGAGCCCTTCAGCAGTAGTCACCCAGTGTTGAATCTCAGCTCTGGTCATCAGTGTAGTGAGTTTTGTTGTTCTTAGCTCAGTTCCTACTGGGCAACAGTGTACATTACAAACACACACACACACACACATACACACACCATTGGTGCCGAAACGGTTTGAAAAGTGGTAGGGCCAAGGATGTAAGAGGTAAATTCTCCTCTATTAAATACATTAACATGATTGCAAAAACTGCTAGGGCCACTTATGAAAGTGGTAGGGCCATGGCCCTAGTGCCCCCCCCCCCCAATTCTGGAACCTATCACACACACACACACTTTGGAATGAGGTCTAGGATACAATGTACAAAAAGAATGGACTCAAATTATTTCCTATTTGTTTCTCTCCATGCAGTTAGCCACTGTGAGGTAATTTTAAAAATCCAATTGTAGAAATGAAAGGAAAAGTGTGACTCCTACGAGTCCCGGTAGGAGTCACACTTTTCCTTTCATTTCTACAACTGGATTTTCAAACAGAATGGATAACTTCTTCACCCTGTAGAGTGGACACTTCTGATTACTTTCTATGTCTTTGGTGAAACAGGATGGAGATGCTTCGGGCCTTATTTTCAGTGACACCACAGGGGTGCTAATAAGTGCTTGTGTTATGCTGTGCACAATGAGGGTCACGGCCCTTTTCTGTGCAGTCTAAAAATGCACAGCAGAGTGACCTTCAGGAAGTCAATCACATAAATTTGCAACACCCTCTACCTTTGGAGCTGTAAAAATCTGGGAGTAGGTGTGTCACAGTGTAATCTACAGAACTGAAGCTGGTTGGGTTACAGAGAATGGTGTTGCATGGGGTCAGATAGAGAATGGGGCGATATGATGGAACAAGACTATAAGAAATAATGGGCGATAGTCTCTAGTACTACCTGTCCATCATTTTTTATGCATGCTTTTGTCTTTTGAGGGGTATGCTGAACAGGTTAGGGATTTGGATTAGGAAGTTGGGGTATCTGCCAGAACATGTGCTTTCTCCTCTGGTGCGCATGCACTAAATCCACTATGTATACACAGTTACGCCCCTAATTCAGGGATGTTTAAGTTTTCCATTCTACCACTGCAGAAGCCTGACTTTCATATTTTGTGGTAAACTGATCAGACCTCACCTGTGTATCCTACCCTTTCTAGATAATTATTATTAGTTACAATCTCCAGAAACGTTTTATTCATCGTAATGTTTTTTTATTTTTATTTTATTTATTTATTGAACAGTATCGGAATCACAATCCTTTGAGTCAGGGACTCGTTTACAAAGGCTCCACATCATTAAGAAACAATACAAAATACATGTGATAAAATACATACAAAATCATAAGGGTACATACATTAGGTACATACAAAATACATGTAATATGATACATACAGAATCATAAGGGTACAAATATTAGGTGTGATAATACATTCAAGGCTGGGAAGTACATTAGACATTGACAGTTTGTTGCCCAGTATGTATTGACTCTATGCTGCATGGATTAGCACATAAGGGATGTTTTTGGTAGCCTTTTACCATCAGTTCCCACTTTTCCCGTTCTTTTACTTGAGCTAAAATGAACATGTTTGCACTACAGAGAATGTGTTTGTGTGTTTGCTTTCATTTTCTCTAAAAGGAACATGTTTCCAAGTTAGTCCTTGGAAAACTAGATTCATTGAAGATTGTCACAGTTTTTATTGAATTGGGGCCTGATGATGGGAACTGTGTTGCCAACAAAACCTTGTGTACTGTAGCATTTCTGTGTGATGACTTCAATAAAAGACACCTCAATCTTGGATGAATCTGCTAAATTTAAGAAACATAACATAGAGGATAATGGCTGGGGATCGGGTGATAACTACGCTGTAATCACCTCGAGTGGTTGCTAGGGCATCATGGTAAACCTCGAGAGCTCAGCTTGAGATGTTTACTGTAGCCCTAGCAACCACGAGAGGTGATTTCAGCATGGTTGTCACCTGATCCCCAGCCATCATCTTTTATAGTGTATGGTCAAAAAAACACTGTTTGCATTCTATGTGTGAGAATTATGGAACTTTGGTGCATTCTTCTTTGTTATGCCACTGTTTGGAAGTTCCAAAGTGTGGTTAACAACTTTTAAAATTCTAAACGGTGCATAACAAAGCTGTGTGACTGCTGATTATGGTGGTTAACAGGCACTTACCATACATTATATCACAATAAACCGACATCTCTGCTAAAAATTCTGATGGAACCATCATCTGCATTAAACATTCTGATGGCACCAATGTTCGTTTTGTGTCTTGAAGGGATTTTAGGGGCTACAAAAAGGTCTTTTGAGTGGTTTATCAAACGTTGCCCTTCTACGGTAGCCAAATGAGTTAAAGCCTCTTTGTAGACTTTGATTCCTCTCCTTTGACTCTGTGAACTAACAAATAACCATCCAGCATTAGAGTAATATAATAAGCAGCTATAATGTAACTCTGGAGTTCTGTGGACATATTCTCTTGACTTAAGAAAATAACTAAACTGTGCTTGTGAGAATGAATCACCCAGCTCATGTTCATAAAGAACACTATTTGATGAGGAGGGGCAGATGTACTGTAAGAACAAATAACAAAGAGTTAGGCTTCAGCTTTGATGAAGCTGGAGAGGGCTTCACAAATTATAAGGAACAGTGCACCAATTTCTGGAAGCAAACTAAATAGGGGATGACCATTTAAGATCCACTTTTCCTAGTGGTGGCTGACACAAATATATTTGCCTTCTTAGAGATTTAATCTCAGAGGAAACTGGATGAGACAGCATTTTTAGAGCTTTTCACAACCCTGAGAGACTTATCTGCCAAAGACAAATGTGATAGCTGACAAATGTAATAGCTGAAAGCTTCACAGCACAAAGCAGCAATTGGGACAAAACTGTTGCAGAGTATACTGTATGTTTGAAGAAGCTGGCTTCCTCCTGAAATTCGGAAACAAGTCTCGACGAATAACTCTTGACAATATCCGTTTGTATGCAGCACAATCAGGCAGGAGCTCCATACCTGCGTAATTAATTATTCACTTTTTCTGAAATGTTGCCTTGGCTGAAGAGTCACCAGCACCTGTGAGATGGGTAGCTACAGCTTACAACAGTTTCATCACCAAAAGCAAATTAAAATAAAAGTATTGAATTGCCAGTGAAAATGCTAGCTAATAGAAAACCAGTGCACTTTGAAGACTTCTTCTTCCAGTTCTACATAACAAATTATCCCTACAGTTGCTGCCATTGACAGGGTCCTATATGTTCAGATATCTTGCAGTATTTTGACGTGGTCCGATATTTCCAGATAGTTTGCAATATTTCTCAAGAGATTTTCTCTGGTGGTCATAAAGCTGTATTGCAGGCAGACAGGAATTTCTCCCAAGATATAACAGAAATTTTAGGAAATATTTGATCATGGCAATCGCTGCAAATGTACCATAGCAGCCAATTCAAGTCACATCAATGTAGGACCTGCCCCAAGACAGAACATCTGGCCTGAGTCTATGGACAGGTGAACTCACGTCAATCAGCAGTGGACCAGAGCATGCAGGCCATGACTTATCTGCTATTTTGGTCTGCAATCCCGCACCAGCCAGTGGGGTTTCTGTAAACCAATACAGAGATAGCTAAAGTATACAGCAGTTACCTATAAACCTCTATACTGATAGGTATACAGCAATTCCCTATATGTAGAATAAATGCTAAGAAAGCAGTACTTTACAAGTAAAGTCATTCCACTGAGTGGTCTAACAAGCTAATAAACCCTGAGCTGAAGGCTGAGTGACTCTGTTAACTATTTTGACCTTAAAGATGGAATCATTTTACAAGGGGAAAGCCCTTCCCTTCTTTTGCTTTATATAATACATTTGTAAGCTGAAAATGACTTGATGATGGGGTTTTTTACAGATTTTATAAAGGTTTTCACAGGGCAGGAGTTAAGCTCATGGAGGACTTTCATTGAAGTGCTGATTGCTGCTTGTTAAGTGTTTAGAAAGCAAATATTGTATTGATCGTTGCCATGGTTGTTGATCGTTGCTTAAGCTTGAGGCAAGGTAGTTATTTGGTATTCAAATAATATGCCTGACTTGAGTATGGATTGTGAAACAAAGATGGAAACGCAGGAGGTGCACAATCACAGACTGTCAGTCAGCACCCAGCTGTGGAGGGGTGTGGATGGTCCATGCTGGCCACTAATGGGGGAAGGAGTGCTGAGGACAAGGTGGACGGGTCAGGCAGTTTGACCTCCGGGGAAGGCATGTGGGAACAGAGTGGGTGTGGGTAGTCTAACCCAGGGGGTGAGGGCACCAGTAGACACCAGGGAATGATTGCATTATTATCAGTGGGATGTTCAGGGGTTGCAGGACCAGTAGACACCAAGCAATGCTTGCAGTATTATCAGAGTGGGGGTTCAAACCCGGGGAGGGGGGCATTATGCACCAGGGAATGACTGGAATATTATAGGTGGGATGTTTGGGGGCAGGGGGAACGCTGTACACCAGGGAATGATTGCAGCATTATCAGTGGGGTTTTCAAGGGACCACCAGGGAGTGCTTGTAATATTATGGGCAGGGGGATTCGAACCTGGGTGACCAATGGACATCAGGAAATGATTGACTTCTTACCAGTGGGGTGTTCAGGGACAGAGGGACCACAAGACACCAGGAAATAGTGTTTGGGTGTGTGGGCACCAAATCACCAGTACAGACAGCCCTAACAGGTGCTGGTGGTCAAAAACCCTGTTCCTAGCCTCTAATGAAGCCCTAATGACATGCAAATGACCCCATGGCACCTTGCTGGTGCTACAGAATCATATGCAGCTTAATGTGCAGCTGTGGTAGATTGCTTCAGAGGAACACAGCAGGTAGGGAAAACAGGGCAGACTAGGTGGGCCAAGAGGTCCTTATCTGCCGGCAACTTCTATGTTGAACGTTTCTAACAGCCCAATTGTAATCCCTCCCCATAGCACCCTATTTACCACATACTTCCTGTGGCCATCAGGAGGCTGGGGTTTGTGATCATAAATGGCGTAGTGCCCAGCTGGTATATTGGAACATGCATTTAGCACTTGCAAAGTGCCTACGCATGTTCCAGTACACCTCTGGTTTGCTCCAGGCACTAGTTCACTCCTGGAGCAAACATTTTGGGGGCCCTATCCTGGACTTATGAATATCCTGGCCAAAGTGTTGGTCAGAAGCTGCTGTTTGAAACTACTTCAGAATCTTTACATTTGGAAACTATTTTTAGCATGCTGGTGCATTTATTCTCTGTCACAATCTGCTTTGTGGTAAGTCACAACAGTTCTACTAAGCTTGAACATTTTTGTTTTAGTTTCAACAGTATTTTCATCTGGAGTAATCAATTTAAAGTACAGCGAGGCATGATGCAACATTTTGTTTGGATCTTGCTTATTACCTCTTACCTCAGTTGGTGTAATTCTTGCCTTTTTGTGTGTTTTAATGCAAAGCTGTGAAGCATTAAATTTCCTTGGGAGGGGGGCTGGAGTTTGAACTGCTTGTAATATGTGTTGCCCTGGTTTTTACAGTGTTGTAGTTTTTAATCAGTATGCCACTGGACCGCTGTTCCTTTTCAGTACATTTGAAAGAATTCATGTTTAACAACTGTTGGTTTTATACTACATGCAACTTTTCAGTGAAAGTCATTTTAAAAGAAAAGTGTAGAACTAAATTGTCTGCCTACCATTTAGCAAATCAAGGTTCAATAATTATCTAATTAGATCATTTTACCAGGATAAGAAAATCAAAGGTCTGAGGATTGGTTTATGACTTATTAATGTAGTAATTAATTTGTGTGCATATGTATGTACAGTATATGGCTATAGGTATGCATGTATGTATGCATATACTGTATGTAAATGCAGTATGTATGTGTATATATGTATATGTGTACAGTATATATGTATGTGTATGTATACGTAAGTATGTATAGTATGCATAGTATGCATACTGTGTGTGTATATGTATGTACGTATTAAAGGTGCCCTTCTACTAGGGTAAACAGAGTTCCTGAACAATGCATAAAGACTTCATAGGGCATATAATACATACAAACACTGTATATTTAAATTTCAGACTACACTAAAAACATATACACCACAACTATCTTTTTGCATTAACATTACATTTTGTCAGGGATCTGATCTGGACTATGGTACCTTATTATCTTTTATGGGATCACAGTAAGTTCAATATTCCCTGCTCTGTTGATAGTCACATTACACTTTAATAATCCACTAAACTACTGTAGTCCCAGTTGGTTAGGACAAACTATTTAGTTTTTGTGTCTCTCTCCCCGTCACACACATATACATTAGAGCATCTCAAACCCAGTGCAAACCATCCCAGGCAGCAGTATACAAAGTGACAGTTATGTAGCCCAATGTAAAGCATACCTGGTAGCAGTTTGCAGAATGAACCTTGCGTAGGTTCATTATAAAGCATCATGGGTAGCAGGATGGAGAATGACCCTTGTGTAGCCCAGTGCAAAGCATCATGTGTAGCAGTGTAAAGCATCATGGGTAGCAGTATGCAAAATTACCCTTGTGTAGATGCAGTACAAAGCATAATGGGTAGCAGGATGCAGAATGACCATTGTGTAGCCCAGTGCAAAGCATCATGGGTAGCAGTATACAGAGTGACCCATGTGTAGCCCATTGTAAAATATCATGAGTAGCAGTATGCAGAGTGACCCTTGTGTAGCCCAGTGTAAAGCATCATGGGTGGCAGTATGCACAGTGACACTTGTGCTGATCCAGTGCAAAGCATTGATAGCAATATGCAGATAGACCCCTGTGTAGCTGTGTAGCCCAGTGTAAAGCATCGAGTGTAATAGTATACAGCATGACCCTTGAGTAGACCCAGTGTAAAGCATCGTGGGTAGCAGGATGCAGACTGGCCCTTGTGTAGGCCCAATGTAAAGAATCATGGGTAGCAGTATGTAGAGTGACCCATGTGTAGGCCCAGTGTAAAGTATCATGGGTAGCTGTATACAGAGTGATCCTTGTGTAGGCCCAGTGTAAAGCATCATGGGTAATAGTATGCAGAATGACCCTTGCGTAGACCTAGTGTAAAGCATCATGGGTAGTAGCAGCATGCAGAGCACAGAGTTCTGTAGATGGAGAGAGGCTAGAGTGTGGACTGATGCTGGCTCCATTGAAGCTGGGTGTCCACCATATTACCAGAGGATTAAGGTGCCGGCAGATAATAGGAACCCTTCTTGAAACTTAGATAGCGGCACCAGCACACTGTTCTGACAGTAATCCAAGTAATGCAATGCTGATCCGTTTTGGTAAGAAGCACAGAAATGATGAAGCAGGAGCACATTGTGGTGACAAAAACAAGGTATGCTCATTTTTCCTTTGCTTGTATAAACAGCACCTTACTTGGATCGCTGTCAGAACAGTGCACTGGTACCGCTACCTAAGTTTCAAGAAGGGTTCCTATTATCTGCCAGCACCTCAATCCTCTGGTAATATGGCAATGCGTGGCTTCAACGGAGCCAGTGTCACTCTGCATTCTAGCCTCTCTCCATTGATAGAACTCTGTGATGCAGAGGGACCCTTGTGAAGAACCAATGTAATGCGTCATGTGTAGTATTTATTTATTTTTTTTATTTATTACAGTCTCAGAATTTGACATACCTTTGAGGCAGAGACTCATTGACAAAGGTTCCACGTCCAAAATAAATCAGAACAACTATCTAAATACAACAATGTAACAAAGACATGACAAGGATATAACAAAAAAACAATCAGAGCAGTCATTGTATCAGACTTTGTCAAAGTTGGCAAATAAGAACCAAAAATAGATACCAGGGTAAAAGCTAAGATAAAATACAATAATTTATCAGTATGTGACAATAGGCGGTCAAGAATAACTTTGTCAAAGTCAATAGGTTAACACGGGTCAGCCAAGACAAGTGAAAAGGAGCAATGAAAAAGGGGTGAGCGGGAGTAGGGGGAATACGTGGAAATTAGGGTTCAGGAGCTACAGAGTGAAGTAAAGTAGAGAGGAAACACATCAAGAGAGAGGTACCTATGGGGGGTGCAGGGGGAGGAGGGGAGAGGTGGGCAGAGTGGCAGCTGTTTAACCAGGAAATGAGGGGATATGTGAGGGTGAAGTAGCTTAAATTGGGCAGTCACAGCAGTTGTGAGAAAGAAGATACTGTCTGAGATTCCATTTAAACTGCCCTAACTTGGAGGCAGTTTGTACATCAAGAGGGAGATCGGATAGCCAGGTGGGCACTCTGCAGAGAAATGCCACTGCACTTGATTAGTCTGACAGAATGGAGCCTGATAGGTAGGTCTAGTTGTGCTTCTTGTCCCTCTAGGATTGGTTACTGGGGTAAGGAAGTATTGTGTTGTTAGAGGGGTTAGACCCAGACAGATCTTCTTACCTAGTAGGCAGGTCTGGTAGATTATCTTGCCACTAAGATTCAGCCAGTAGGCTTGGATATATGGATCACAGGTGTGGGTGTACCTGTGCGCCCCAGAAACTAATCAGCAGGCCTTACTGATGGCAACCTTAATACATTCAAGTGAAGTGTCTGTAGCTACTCCATAAATGGCTAGCCCATAGTCTACAAGAAAGAGGACAGAGCTGTTGACAGCAAGATGGAGTGCATAAGGAGTAAGGCTGTGATGGTGTCTGTAGAGGAGCTCTATTTGAGTATTCACAGCTTTAGAAATGATGTTTATGTGGTCATTAAAGGATAAGGTGTTCTCAAGTGTAATGCCTAGGTACCTGAAGTTGTGTACTTGCTCCAGAGGATCACGACAGTTGTTAAAGATGGTGAGTTGAGCTGACTTATATTTGTGAGAATTTGCAAATAACATCACCTTGGTCTTTTTGTAGTTCAGAATTAACTTGTGTTCTGTAAGCCAGGACTCAACCAGGGCAAAGTTGTGCTGCAACTCTCTATTAAGGAGGGAGGGGTCTGGCTGGCTTGTGAATAAGATGGCGTCATCCGCTTAGAGGAGGAGTTGACTGGGGCAGGCCTGGGGGAGGGAATTGAGGAAGAGACTAAAAAGAAGGAGGCCAAGAATGGAACATTTTGGTACACCAGAGAGCACAGGACAAGGGGTTGAGAGGGTACCCCTAATTTTCACCCGTTACGTTCTGCTAGCAAGGTAGTTCTGAAACCAGGAGGTAACTGCATGTGAAAGACCAAGGACAGGGAGAGGCTCAATAAGTAGGGAATTATTAACCCTGTCGAATGCCTTAGTTAGGTCAGTGTAGATGGACCCAACTAGGTGGCCATGGTCGAGTGCTCTGTGAATAAATGTAGTATATTCAAGAAGTGCAGTAGTGGTGCTATGATTTTTTCTAAACCTGTGTTGCTGCGGACATTGAGTGTTGTATTTGCACAGGTAATCAGAGAGCTGATTGGAAATTATACGTTCAAGGGTTTTTGCGGGGTTGGGGAAGTATAGAGATGGGATGGTAGTTAGAGTGCAAGGTCTTGTCTCCGTTCTTGTATTTATTTATTTAGTTTTTGTTGAGCAGGAAGGAGGACTAGACAATGTCTTGCCTATTTTCAGCCTTGTCCCAGGGGGATGGGAATACAGATGGATGCCAACTGAAACTGAACCAGATTTTAAGCTGTTGGTGGTATTTTTAGTGAATGGGGAAATCTGGCCAGGATACCAGGGAAATTCCCCTACTCACCAGTAGGGGAACCTCTGTCCAGGATGGCTGACATGGAGTCTGAGGAGGAGGACATGGGGAAGAGTTTTCACCTTGCTTGTGAACTTATAGCTGAAAATAATGAAACTGAGATGGAGACAGACGAAGAGGTACTGCATATTGAGAGACAAGCTGACAGGCAGGATTGCTTTACTAATGCTGTGCTTTTGGGAGGTCCTGCTGAAAGAAGTACTAGCTTTATTCCTCTTGAGAAGAATGAGGGAGCTCCCTTACCACAGACCGCAACTGGAGAAGCTGCAATGGCAGATGTGCACGCCTGTGATGAAGCGCATGCAGCTCCATTGAAACATCGACCTGATGCTATGGAGCTCTCAAACCATAAGGAGGAGAATGGATGTATTCCTAAACAGAGCCAGACTACACCCACTCTGCAGGATTGTGACAACACCCCTGAGCGGGTTACACGGAGGTTCGATTTGCACAAGGATGCACCTTTGGACTTTAACACCTGGATGCTTGAAGATGCTCTTTCTAATGCAGGCTGGGTGCAAACTCCTGAGGGGAGATGGTTGCCTGACTCACAGTGGGAGGCCTTTGAAAGTCCATAGCATCCTGAAACTGCTTCCAAAGCTCATTTTAGCAAAATGACTGATATTTGGAAGGGTCTGGGGTGAGTACTAATATTATTCAAGACACTATCCCTGTTGTTACGAACTGTTCTGAGGCTGAGCCCATGGAGACTAACTCTAACATTGCTAATGCTGATAGTGCAGAGGGGCGGCCTGAACAGCCACAACCCACATGACCAGAGGGGTGAGGGAACCAAGGAACTAAAATAAATATTGAAAATATGTACAATGCGGACTTTAATTCTACTCCAAGTTTTTCTTAAGCAGACCAGTCTGGCAGTAGAAATAATTACGATCCAAATGCCAACAGCAACACCAGGCGACCTAGGGAAGTGGAGTCGGATGAAGACTCTTCCCCACCCCCAGGACCAGATAGGCCCTTCAGCTAGATCCAGACCCATGTTTTTGGATCTTTTTTTAAATAAACCCCTTGCAGGCACCAAGGAAAAACACTGTTAGACTCCGTTATAGAGGAGGGTTTGAGGAGCACCCGGACAGGGTTTTCATTGCCCGCAAACTACTGAAAGACTCAATGGCATTTCAACCTTCAGATATTTATGCCCTGATTCACATCTCAGGGGAAGGTGTGTATGACATTACCTTTCACTACAACTTGGGGCTCAAACGCTTCTGGACAAAATACAATATGTTGAGATCTACGCCCTTATGGATTAATTTTATGGCTATACCACTTACAAAATCACTTCTGAAGACCATCACCATAATGCTCAGAAGTGAGGGTGCAAATATCAATGACATTCTCTTCTGGCTGCAAAAGCGAGGTACTGTTTTGGGTCAGCCTGATCCAGTTCTTGACACACGGTATCTGGACTGGTGGCTGGTGCTTCAAAGTGAAGCTTTTTCAGAATAATTCCACTGTACAGAATATTCCTAACAGTTTTTTCTTTTTTTAGGCTGGGGCAGGGATGTGTGTTTTTATCCTGGGCAGCCAAAGGCCTGCAATAAGTGTGGTTCCCCAACGCACTTAAGCAGTACATGTGATCGTTTGAAATGTGCCTTATGTGGGGAATTTGGGCACGTTAGTATGTCTTGTACAAATATATTCAAATGCAATCTCTGAGAAGAATTGGGACACGCATATCACCAATGCCCCTGGACTGGCCAAAACAGGTCAGATGGCATTGATCAGGAGAACCTGGTTCACACAGCTCAGGACAGTGCCACCCCTGATCAGCTTCCAGGTCCTTCTAGGCCCCCTTCCTTTCTTCTACAGGATCTGATTCACAGGACCCTCAGAGTCAATCCAAATCTCAATCCCAAGGGCCTAGTGCCTCTGTAACTCCAACTGTAGGACCTTTGAATGCCCCCATTGTACCAGAACAGCCCAATCCCATGCAACCTGAAATGCCCCCACCATCAGATTTCCAGCTTCCCAAGGCTAGGAGAGTTACAACGGCTTCCACAAAAAAAATCTGTCCAGCCCACTACCATCCCCCTACAAAATGCTTTTCAAGCTCTTCGCAACCAAAAAGAAGGGGAATCTGATCTTGAGTCTGATGTATCCTCTAGGTCAGAACAAATATCTGACATGGAGGAAGAAACAACTCCTGTTCCTTTATAAACAAACAAAAAAAAAAGGGGAAACAAAAAAAGAAATACACTGGAAAAAATAGTAGTATGGGGTGATACTGGTAAAAATAAAACCTAAATGGCAGCCTTACAGGTAGCTTCAGTCAATGTGTGTACCATAAAAAATTACAGGAAAAAATTGACGGCTATCCACTATTTCCAGAATTCTCCTTATAAGATTGTACTCTCACAAGAGACCAGACTGAATTCCATCTTTCTAACAGAGTGGGTTGGGAAAGCATGAATGCCAGGCTCCTCTTTCTGGTCATTTGGATTAGATACTGTTGATGGTATTGATGTTCTGTTTGAAAATCAGCAATGTTCCCTACAGAAGCTGATGGATTTAATACCAGGCCGTGTATTAATTTTGGATTGTACATATAAACATTTTGCACTCCGTATAATAAATACATATGCACCACAAGCTAGATATTTGAAGGCACATCACCCAAGCACCCTTAATCTTATTTTTGCTTGCATTAAATTCTCTCTTTGGCAGGCTAGATGTCAGTTCTTGACTCTACAGTTAAATACTTTCCCTGTTACACTTGCTCAAACAATAGAAAATGCCCTTAAACAGGTTAAAGGACAGGACTTTAGAACCCTACCTAAGGTGAGGGCCAATGTACTCTGGCATAGGATTGCTTGGTTAGATGAAGAATAATGTGTTACATGAGTTATACCTTTTAAAGCAATTATTAGGCAGGTCAGAAAATTACACGGAAGGTTGTGGTCTAATTAACTTTTTCTGATAATGTTTAGAACATTTCTAACACAAAAAGAAAAACGTGCTTTTTGGGTTAGAACATTTATATTTTAGATTGTTTCTGTTTAAGTTGTAATGATAGTTTATTGTTTAAAATGGCTTTTTTTTATCTTATTTCCTTATTTTTCATGATAAACCAATCCAAGTTTTTCTTTAAACATAAAGGGGTAATTATGAAGTAATAGTGTCAGTTTGTTTTAACTCATTCGTTTTTCCTTCTGTTCTTCCTTTGGGCTTTTGCCTTTTGTTCTTTGTATAAAACTGTTAACGTGATTTAATAATATTTGCCCAACGAATGTGCAGTGAATTCAGTTATGTTTACTCTGTATGATTGTTTTGTTTTTTTGTTAATAACATTTCCCTTCGCTTTTCGAGAAGTGCCATGGGATCTTTAACATCCACCTGAACTACCACCAGAACAGGGAGACTGGACCTCGGTTTAACATCTCATCAGAAAGATGGCACCTCAGGAGTGCAGCACCCCCCTCATGCTGCACTACAGTGTCAATATTAGGATTTAACCCAAGTGCCTGGAGTGGGGATAGAACCCACAGCCTTCTGATCTTCTGGCCTCAGATGTGAGTGTGCAACCTGCTGAGCCACTGACACTGCTAGACAGGGATAACTATGGTTGCCTTCAACAACAGAGGCAATTGACCTAGGCAGAGGGACAGATTGAAAATCTTGGTGAGGAGCAGCAGTACAGCATCCAGGGCAAGGCAGATAAGTTTTAGGTCAAGGGAATCACTGCTGTAACGAGATCTGTTAAGGGTCCAAAAGGAGGTACTTTTTTGTCTCTTTGGCCGAGACTGTCCTAAAGTAGAAAGGGGGGGGGTTGGGAGTGGTCATAACTCTAGGGGAGCTGTTAGAGGTTCCAGGTGTAGAGGGGGCATTAGAGAAGAAGTGAGGGGGAAGGACTCCACTCAGGTCTGGGAAGGCATTATTAAAGATGTCAGCAATGTGTTGTGGATTCTGGGTGGAAACGCTGTTGATGTTGATAAGTGCGGGTGTATTTTTGTTGGGCTTGCCAGTCAGTTCCTTGATGTTCTCTCAAAAATTCCTACTGTTACCCCATGTGTCAGCAAACACAGTTTTGTGATAATCAGATTTAGCAAGGCGAATTGCATGAGTGCAGTTGTCCCTAGCTGCCTTGTACCTCTTCCAGTCAGAGGAGTTCCCGTGGCGTGGGCTTTATGCCAGAGATGTTCTCAAGCAGCCATCTGAATAAGGAGAGCGGTGGAGATCCAGGGCTGACAGGCACCTTTGGATTTCCTTTTTCTGAGAGGGGCTAAGACATCACAGGCTGCATTGAAAGTGGTGATAAAGGTATTCTAGTGCAGAGTCAACATTAGTGGCTGAACAAATAGGCATCCAGTCACACTGCTAAAGGTAACATAAGAACTGCTTCCGCTGCCCTTTTTTCAGTATGCACTGGTAAATTGCCTTAGGGCGGAGTTTAGGGGCCTTGTTAGACCAGAAGCTGATAACCAGGGAGTGGTCACTGAGTGTAGCAGTATGCAGAGTGACCCTTGTCTAGTCCCAGTGTAACACGTCATGGGTAGCAGTATACAGTTGTGTAGACCCAATGTAAAGCATCATGGGTAGCAGTATACAGTTGTGTAGACACAATGTTAAGCATCATGGGTAGCAGTATGCAGAGTGACCCATGTGTAGTCCCAGTGTAAAATATCATGGGTAGCAGGATGCAAAATGACCCTTGTGTAGCCCAGTATAAAGTATCATAAGTAGCTGGATGCAGAGTGTCCCCTGTGTAACCCAATGTAAACTATCATGGGTAGCAGGTGAGAGTGAGCCTTGTGTAGACATATTTAAAGCATCATGGGTACCAGTATGCAAACTGACCCTTGTCTAGCTCAGTGTGAAGCATCATGGGTATCAGTATGCAGAGTGACCCCTGTGCAGACCCAGTGTAAAGCATCATGGGTAGCAGTATGCAGAGTGACCCTTGTGTAGCCCAGTGTAAAGCAGGATGGGTAGCACTATGCAGAATAACCCCAGTGTAGACCCTGTGTAAAGCATCATGGGTAACAGTATGAAGAGTGACCCATGTGAAGACCTAGTGTAAAGCATCGTGAGTAGCAGAATAAAAAATTGAAAACAAAAAGAAGAAGGAAACCACTTTGGTTCTCAAATACGGTAGCAGAAAAGGTCAGAGCCAAAAGGCTGGCCTTCAGGAAATATAAGGGAACACAGCGGGATGAAGATAGGGAGGCATACCAAACTGCTCTAAGGGAAGCAGGGAAGGCAGTAAGGCAGGCAAAGTCCCAAACTGAGGAAACACTAGCACGAACAGTAAAAGAAGGTGACAAGACTTTCTATAGATACATTAGTGAAAGGAGAAAGTCCAGAGGGTATTGCTAAGCTTAATGGAGAAAAGGGAGCATGTGAGGAGGAGGACCCTGTAAAGGCATCTATCCTAAATAAATACTTTTGCTCAGTATTTACTGAAGAGAAGGTAGGGCAGGGCCCACAGCTCAGCATCATGGACACAGTGGGGAGGGAGGTGAGCACTACTCCCTTCACAAAAGAAAGGGTCCTACAAGAGCTTGCTAAGCTCAGGGTGGATAAGGCAATGGGACCTGATGGCATACATCCCAGGGTACTTAAGGAGCTAAAGGTGGAACTAGCAGAGCCATTAGCAGAACTGTTTAGTGAGTCTCTGAGCACAGGAGAGGTCCCAGAAGACTGGAGAAGGGCTCATGTGATCCCGCTCCACAAGAGTGGTAGCAGGGAGGAGGCGGGGAACTACAGACCAGTCAGTCTTACCTCAGTAGTGGGCAAGATTATGGAGGCAGTCCTTAAGGAAAGGATAGTGCAACACCTGGAATCCATAGGGGCACAGGATCCAAGACAGCATGGGTTTACAAAAGGAAGGTCCTGTCAAACTAATCTCATAGATTTCTTTGACTGGGTAACCAGAGTGGTGGACCAAGGGGGAGCAGTTGATGTTGCCTACCTTGACTTCAGCAAAGCTTTTGACACTGTTCCACATAGAAGATTGATAAATAAGCTGGGTAGGCTCGGGATGGGTCAGAAGTTGGTCAACTGGGTGGTAAACTGGTTGACGGGCAGAAAACAGAGAGTGGTGGTAAATGGTATACAGTCAGAAGAGATGCAAGTCACAAGTAGGGGTACCTCAGGGGATCAGTCCTAGGGCCAGTCCTCTTCAACATCTTCATTAGTGACCTTGCAGATGGACTAGAGGGTAAGGCTTGTCTGTTTGCAGATGACACCAAGATCTGCAACAGAGTAGATGATCCAGATGGGGTGGGCAGAATGAGAAGAGATCTGGATAAACTAGCAGAATGGTCAGAAGAGTGGCAACTGGGATTTAATGCAAAGAAGTGCAAAATCATGCACATAGGGAAGAGAAACCCTGAAGCCACCTATAGGCTGGGAGGAGTTGCTAGCAGTCACAAAGGAAGAAAGAGACTTGGGCATCATCATCACTGATGACCTGAAATCATCAAGCAGACCTCTAAAGCAGTAGGTAAGGCTAGGGGGTGTTAGGGTGTATTAGTAGGGTATCACAAGTCGTAAGAGGAGGTAATAATCCCTCTTTACAAGACACTAGTTAGGCCCCATCTGGAGTACTGCATGCAGTATTGGAGGCTACACCTTCACAAGGACATAAACCAAATTGAGGCAGTCCAGAGAAGGGCAACCAAAATGGTGCAGGGACTGCATCAGAAGACATATGAGGACAGATTAACAGAGCTCAATATGTATACCCTTGAGCAAAGGAGGGAGAGAGGTGATATGATCGAGGCATTCAAACACCTTAACGGCATTAACATGGTGAAAGAGTCTAACATGTTTAAATATAAGAAAAATAGCAGGACAAGAGGACACAGCATGAGATTAGAGGGGGCCGATTAAGGGGTAATGTGAGGAAATTCTTTTTCACAGAAAGAGTGGTGGATGCATGGAATGGCTTACCGCAAGAAGTGGTGGCTATGAATACAGTGCAGGACTTCAAACAGGCATGGGATAGGCATAAGGGAGCAATACAAATGACTATGAATAGATAGGTCACTGACAGAGCAAAGGCCGATGGCACATTTATAAGGTAGAAAAAGAAATGGGCAGACTGGATGGGCCTTGCGGTCCTTATCTGCTGTCAACTTCTATGTTTCTATGTTTAAAAGTACAGACACGTCCTATTGACACTCTTCAGTGTAGTACAGTTGCTTTCTCAGTCAGTATCAGATCAGCCAGAGAAGAAAATGGACATTTGGTCAACTCTGCAGTTATAACATCCAGAAGAGGCAAGCTAAGCTGGAACTACCTAAGGTGACCTGGACTCATTACTGGGCAACAACCACCAAGAACACAAGAGTATTTGTTTCACATCAGCTCTTGATGGGATTAGTTTTGAGAGAGATTTTCCACATCCCAGCTGCTTCTTTGTTCTAACATACACTTCCTTACATCCCTATGACTAAACACCTAATCTATCTAGTAAGAGAACTAATGTGATTATTAATCAGTACTGTGCTTCTAACTTCCCCCCCTCACCACTGATACACAGACCCGCTGAGACCCATACCGTGTACACAGCAGATCATGTTACAAGCAGCACTGTTTCATCAGTTAAAGGACATCACCCTATTTGTCATTCATTATCTGTTCTATCTGTTCGCCTGCTGCTAAAGAACTGTAGCAGGTCTGGGAAGTGGCATAGTTAGCTCTGTGAACCGATATTGTGCATTCTAAGTCCTTCAATAACATTTTGTGGTTTTACTTTTTATGAAAAACAAAATGTGTGGAAAAACTTACTTTGGATAGGAACTGCCACTGTGTCTTGCAAATTAAAATGTGTTGAGTTTGAGTGGCTATGAGTCTCCCTCCCCCAGCTAGTGTTCCTTATTGCCACTTTACATGACTGCATTGCTGCAGATTTTCTGGCAGCTATTTATATTGAAATAGCACCCGGGCAGATTTTGATATTTCACTAGAAGTAAATAAATGATAACTTTTGTGGATCTGGGTTTATACCAAGGTTGATGACTAGAGTGTGGCACCTTAAGCCTTGCCCTCAGCTCACTGCTCACAAAAGTATGAAAGGAAGGGGTCCAGAATAATGGGTATTTCATGAAGATCATGTTTCAGAAATATTCACGTGTCCACAAGGTGCAGATTTTTGCAATGTTTGTCTGAAAGCGGCAGTTTGTGCATACAAGTGTGGTATTTTTAATATTTCTTAATCACCGCTGTTGCCCTCTTTACTCAGCTGCCTCGAAACCCCATCTGTTCCCTTCTCAGACACTTTCCCAGCCCTTAGGGAGACCACAAGGGGAATCACTAGTTACTCCCTATGACAGGTTACACTGGGAGGGTGGAGGCAGGTTCCCTCTTGCAGGTCCGTGAGGTGTGGGAGGCTGATGGGGGGTTGAGTTCAGCAGGTCCCAAAAATGATGGGGTCATTCTGCTGTGCTCCAGGATTTACCACTTTACATTTCCTATCCCTCGTCAGGACACAGGCAGTGATGATTCCATGGAGCCCATGATCACCACATGGCCCTGTGCTCTGCCATCAGCCTGCATCCTCCCTCCTGTTAGCATCAGCAACTACACCAGCTGTGGTCACGCAGATAACAGCAAAGCAGTAGAAATGGCTGCCTTCTTTCCCTGCAGGAGAAGAGTGCCCTCTGGGATACTCTATCTTCCTTCCAAAGCTGTCCCAGATGCTCCAGGGCTAATTTCCAAATCGGGACCACCAGCGTTGCGTGTGGTTGCCCTACCACTGCACTGAGAGGCCCACCTGTATTGCATGTGATATCCCTACTGCTGCACTGAAAGGCCCACCTGTGTTGCATGTGGTATCCCTACTGCTGCACTGAGAGGCCCACCTGTGTTGCATGTGATATCCCTACTGCTTCACTGAGAGGCCCACCTGTGTTGCATGTGATATCCCTACTGCTGCACTGAGAGGCCCACCTGTGTTGCATGTGGTATCCCTACTGCTGCACTGTGAGGCCCACCTGTGTTGCATGTAATATCCCTACTGCTGCACTGAGAGGCCCACCTGTGTTGCATGTGGTATCCCTACTGCTGCACTGAGAGGCCCACCTGTGTTGCATGTGGTATCCCTACTGCTGCACTGAAATGCCCACCTGTGTTACATGTGGTATCCCTACTGCTGCACTGAAAGGCCCACCTGTGTTACGTGGTATCCCTACTGCTGCACTGAGAGGCCCACCTGTGTTGCATGTGGTATCCCTACCACTGCACTGATGCCCACCTGTGTTGCACGTGGTATCCCTACTGCTGCACTGAAAGACCCACCTGTGTTGCATGTGATATCCCTACTGCTTCACTGAGAGGCCCACCTGTGTTGCATGTGATATCCCTACTGCTGCACTGAGAGGCCCACCCTGTGTTGCATGTGATATCCCTACTGCTGACTTTCGAGGCCCACCTGTGTTGCATGTGATATCCCTACTGCTGCACTGAGAGGCCCACCTGTGTTGCATGTGGTATCCCTACTGCTGCACTGAGAGGCCCACCTGTGTTGCATGTGGTATCCCTACTGCTGCACTGAAAGGCCCACCTGTGTTACATGTGGTATCCCTACTGCTGCACTGAAAGGCCCACCTGTGTTACATGTGGTATCCCTACTGCTGCACTGAGAGGCCCACCTGTGTTACATGTGGTATCCCTACCACTGCACTGATGCCCACCTGTGTTGCACGTGGTATCCCTACTGCTGCACTGAAAGACCCACCTGTGTTGCATGTGATATTCCTATTGCTGCACTGAGAGGCTCACCTATGTTGCATGTGGTATCCCTACTGCTGCACTGAGAGGCCCACCTGTGTTGCATGTGGTATCCCTACCACTGCACTGAGGCCCACCTGTGTTGCATGTGGTATCCCTACTGCTGCACTGAGAGGCCCACCTGTGTTGCATGTGGTATCCCTACTGCTGCACTGAGAGGCCCACCTGTGTTGCATGTGATATCCCTACTGCTTCACTGAGAGGCCCACTTGTGTTGCATGTGATATCCCTACTGCTGCACTGAGAGGCCCACCTGTGTTGCATGTGATATCCTTACTGCTGCACTAAGAGGCCCACCTGTGTTGCATGTGATATCCCTACTGCTTCACTGAGAGGCCCACCTGTGTTGCATGTGATATACCTACTGCTGCACTGAGAGGCCCACCTGTGTTGCATGTGATATCCCTACCACTGCTCTGACAGGCCAGCTGTACAAGTAATCATTTACCCATTTATGGGTTGCAGTTTTTGGACCAATTTAATGACTATCTGGGCTGCAAAATTTTCACTTTACAATCACAAAACCTAGCTATCATTTGCTTACTTGCACTTTTTTTATGATCTTAAAAATGACATGTCTGGATGAGATTGCTATTTTGGCAGACCTTAATAGTTAAGGTGGTTTGACCGCATAGTACTGGGGAACCTCTGCTATCAAATGAGGTTCAGACATATTACAAACAGAATTTGTCATTACAGCAACACAGTAATTTATTCCACCAAGATTAAATAGTGGATATAAGTTGCATCACAGATCGAGGGAGTGCTTCTAACCAATCAGAGTGCCCCTTTGCTCTGTGCATGAGACACGCTTGTTCTGCGAAAAATGTCTCATGCACAGCTGTCCTGGAAAAGGGCATGTTCTTGTAAGTTTTTTTTTTAAACTGTAATGTATTATTGATCAAGCTCAATTAGTAATATATTAATACCACTGTTGAGACCACTCTTATGGTTGTAAGACTGGTCTCACTTACATTCTTAGGGTACAAGAACTGCTCACCTTCTCTTTGCAGTTCTCACACCCTAAGAATGCATGTGAGACCAGTTTTATAACTGTAAGGGTGGTCTGGGTGGTGGTATTAACAGACTAGGACTGGACTGAGGTGTCCATTCCAGTTTTATCATGGAGGAACTCTTAAAGTATTTGCGAGGGGGCTATAACATCCGTACCCATGGGAAAGGACAGATTATCATCAATTTCTGCAGGTCTGACATTTTGTCTGTTCATCCAAATGGCCACCAAAAGAGCCGCATCAGCTTGGTATGAAATGATTACCCAGACAATAGAAAACTTTTTAACATTGCATGCTGTTTCAAATATTTATAAAGCTTTGATGCATGGGGCTCAAAATATCCCGGAGCAAGACTGGAAAAAATGGAAGGGCAAACTTAATTTAACATGCAGTGTATGGAAACACAGTTTGGGACTTGGGATGAATGTCTGCGCATGGTCTCTTCCTCTCCATTTAGAAAGTGCACACCAAGTACTTTTCTATGCCTGTCATCCAGGTCAGTGGGGCCCTGTGCCTAATGCCTTCATGCTGGCATGGGCGTAGCGAAAGCCATACTCTGCATGCGCATATGTTCTGGGATTGTCTTGGTTGTAAACATTTTTTTCACCAATTGTAATTTAAAAGCCAGAGCCCTCCCACCATTGCAACACGGTCTTCCTACAAGACCACTCTAAAGGTCCCCAGAACGAGAACCAGCCGTGGCCAGAGGTCCTTCAGCTATAGAGCCCCAACCTGGTTTAACTCTCTCCCTGCCACCATAACCAATGACATCACCATCTCCACATTCAAAACCGCACTTCGGAACCACATCTTCAGCACTCGTAACTGCTCCTGTCTCTGAACATAGCCTCCACCTCTTTCTCTTGACAATGACCCCCGGGCAGCTCTCCACCCAACCATCCCCTCCACCACTTCCCTGTACACCATGCCTAGGTTTAACCTGGCCAGTGCCAGCTGTTTTCAATGTTTATCTACCAGAATGCTCACTTGATACCGACTTGTGTAATACCTGTTATCAATTACATGTACCCTGTACCCAATTGTATTTGTCTGACCACAATGTGATGTGGCACCTCTGGTGAATGCCTATTGATTTTTTGCAAATCTTTGCTATGTAACCGAAACGCAATGTATGTCTTTATGTGACGAAGTACCTTTGGAAACGAGCCTCTGGCTCAAAGGTTGTAAACTGATTCTTAAATAAATAAATAAATAAAATAGGTGCTGTTCTTGGGGCTTCAGTTCTGTTGCAGACTGTGTGCTTTCTATCATGATTTCTGTCCAGCTGACTAAAGCTGATATATGGGATATGCTGGTCTGATTTAAGATATTTTTATCTTCATGAGTGGGTATTGGCCTGTTAACATCTCATCAGTGATGAGGCCGTAAATGAGATAACAATAGACCAATACCCTTGAATCAAGATTAGAATTATGTCTTAAGTCAGCACCTGGCATATTTGATTTAATACAATAGATGTTTTGGTGGTTTTGTGATAGAAATTGTAAAAAGCTACAAAAATAAACACCAGAGTTAACAACATAGACTACATACAGAAATAAATTAGTTGAGCTGGCCTGGTGGCGCTGGGGGTTGAGGTGCTGGATGCCACACCTGCACCATGCCGGCGGCCTGGATTCGAGGAGCGAGCACGGGTCGCGGGGTCAGCAGGGCAGAGAAGGATAGACCGCCCGACAGCAGCTCTCCTTCTCCGGGGAAGGGTGACTGTAGGCTCCCATTGCAATGCTGCCTCCTAGGGGAGCCCGGGTGGATAGCACGGTTGGTGGAGCAGCAGCAAGGGGATTGGGTGAGTCAGCAGAGGGGCAGAGCAGGAGGTACGTCTCAGCGTGCCTCTCAGCTCACAGCCCCTCATTGCATGCCAACGTCAGGGAGAAGAAACTGGAAAAACACCTCATCCCTCCTAGGTGACAACACTTCCTTAGGACTGCTCTGACCACTCGTCAAGGCAGACTCCGCTGTGTCAGATCCACACACACACACACACATAGAGTGCTGGTTTGGAGAGGTAAGCACGAGGCATCCCCTCTCCACCCCGACCCGGGGGGGTAAACCGGGGGTCTGGGGAGTGTAATGTGGGACTCGAGAGCACTCTGAGGGCAGACCACGGCAAGGGTTGGGGGGGTCCACTGAGGATGTCCGAATGAGTGCAGGGAAGAGGCAGGTTAGGCGGATAAATACAAAGGTTAAAAAAAAAAAAAGAAATAGATTAGTTGCTGTATTGGTTCTTGTAAGAACATATCCAGAAACAAATAGTTTAATACCTTTAACTGGACCAACATAGATGTTACAAAAAGAAAACAATGTCTAAGCTTTCAGACCAACCAAGTCCTTCCTCGGAGACTTATGACAGTTGTTCATAAGTCTAATCTCCGAGGAAGGACTTGAGTATTCAACAGACGTCTCTTTGTAACATCTAATATTACAACATAGACTACTGAATATTCAACCAAAAAATAAATGCACTCTCATATTTTATTTTATGTATTGAAAGAGTTTTACTAGGAAAGGCCTGCTGGGCCATGATAGCTCATTCTCATAGGTGCCCTGGAGAGAAATAAGTAATGCTGGTCACTGAGCATGCTCAGAAATGCATCTTAACATGAAAGAATACATTTCTGGGCATGCTTGTTGTGATCAAAATGACTGGGATAAATTTTTGAGCGTGCTTAGTGACCGACCTCGTTTATCTTGCTCATGTGGCCCAAAATAACGTTTATCTTTACACATTTATTTTCACACCTGTTGTATCTAGTTATTTACTGGATACCATGCTAGCTGTTGCAAAAAAAGTTATTACTAAAAACCGGCTCCATGCAATGTCCGCACAACATGACGGAACATGATGGAATATTGTGAAACAACTTTATTCCACGGACAAAATGATTCTATTTAGAGAGAAAGTATTTAGAGAGAGGTGGACTCCATTGGGGCATTATGTTGTCCCTTTGGAACAAAATTATGTCCCGTAATATAACTTGTCTGTCTCGTAGGCCCCTCACTGGAGGTTGAATGAGATCAGCCTTTTATAACCCACCCCTGACTGTCTGGTGTGAATTTATTGAGGCTGGTTTACCACTCGAATACTTTGTAGAAGTTATGGATTTCATGTTGTTACTGAAGATGCATTTCTGAGTTCTGTGTTATCTGTAGTCATGAAGAAGCCAACGAGAGAGAATTAATTCATTGGGCAACTAGGAATAGAGTAAGTACAGCAGTTGTAACACAGTGCTTGTGCAACTGACTTGGATAAGGTTTCTGAGTACTATAGCTAGCTTGGGACTGTTAGTAACATGACTGGATTTGACGAGTCTGTATGGCCTTTCATGTTCTCTGTTCCTAGAGGAATCACAACCATTTTGAGGTACCTAAGGCACAAGAACCTTCTTTTCTTGTTAAACTTTTCAATCAAGCTTTTACAACTTTATAGTGCAGTACAGCACAGCATAGTTTAGGTATACAATATGTAACGTGTGGGGACTCTCTAGCCATCTGTTCTAAATATACAAAGTGGTAAAGATAAAGCGTCGGTAGTAAGAATTTATATTAGGCACCTTTAATTCAATGGCTTGTGAAGGAGGCATGAAGGCCTGGTTAGCAGGCGTGAGCACCCTAGGTTAAGGTATGTTACTTATACATCTGAGCAGATAATAAGAGAGTAACTCCCCCCAATGCAGTGAGTCCATTCATTCAACTATATACATACTGTAGAACCAGAGAAGAAATGGATTTCAAAAATGTGGTAGTCATTTTGTAGTGTGGGTTTCTTCTGACTACTTAGTGGGGTAGGTATGTAGTGTTATGGCTAACGCCCCTATGAGACAATCTTAATTAGTGTGAATTTGGGGTACCAGCAGATGGTTAAATCATCCCATCCCAGTCTTGGAGTCTGTCTGAGTGGTGTTCCCATTGACCCGGTGGGGGGGGGCGTGTCCGGTTCATATATGTTTGGCAAGGGTCCATATCTTTCCATAGCCATTCAAGGAAGCTGAAGCTAGTTGCGAGAGCCTTTCACAACTAACTAGCTGGGCTAGACTGGTCAGGAATTCTTTAATAGAGGGGATGTCTGTTATGCACCATCTCCTAAGGAGAAGGCATGTAACCTCAATGCTGGCAGTGGCACTTTAGGAGAGAGTGAAGTTCTTGATAAGACCCCATTAGCATGGTTTTTGGTGAGTCAGGTATGTGGCAGGGCAGGATTTTTCCTAATACTGCTGTGACTCACTCCCAATTCTGCTATACCTCCAGGCAGGACCAGAAAATGTTAAATAGGTCCCCCCCCCCCCGTTCACCACATCTCCAGCAGTTACTGTCTGAGAGAAGATGAGTAGAATAAGGTACTTGGGGGCTATGGTACCAGTGGTGGAGCACCTCATTCTGCAGGAGTGTGCTGTGGATGTCCCTGATAGATGTGTGTACTGCCTTCCAGCTCTGGTTGCATTCTTCCTCTAAAATAAGCCTACCAAGGGCAGTTAGCAAAGCTGCTTTTGCATGTGATGTTTGGTTATAGACCTCGTCTCTAATAGCAGAGTAATAACCCCTGCTCTGCCCCTGTGGTATTTAAGCCAATGGGGGAGTGCATGGGTCCCCAGAGACGGTGGCAGTCCCTTGAGCCATTGCATAAGGTGTGTTAGAGCACTCCTAATCCATAGGTAGCACCAAAATTCACTTTTGTAAAGTTCCATCAATTGCTAGAGGTTTTGGAAGGGGTCCAGCAATTTCTTCTGGGGGAAGAGCACATCTGCTATCTTAGTTATACTCTTGGCCACCCATTGTAGCCATGAAATGGGCTTGCATCCTACCTGGATATCATGATTGTTCCACAAAGGGTAAGCTCAGGGTGGGCCAGGTTGACTCCTAGTCATTTTCCTAATTGCTTCCAGGTCTGTACGGTGGTCTATACAGTGGGATGCAAAGCTGTGCTCCTCGGATCATTAGTGTAAAGGCAGACCATGGGGAAACTCCTGCCCATTCAGTTTCCCTCCAAAGTGGGGGGGGGGTTGCATATGGTTGCGGCACCATCTGATTGTGCCTCCTGGAAGGCCCAGTGATACCGTTTAAACCAGGAGAGACCCAAACCCTCTTTGCCCCAGTGTGTTCTGAGTTTTCTGTGGCTATAGCGGGGATGCTTTTCTTGCCATATGAAATTACCTACTACCTGGTCCATACATTCAAACTATTTGCTAGGAATTTAGGTTGGAATGTGGTAGATTATCATAGAATAGGTTTCAAGTTCAATAGACCAAGGTCCATAAATGAACTTGCCACCATAATGTTTAATGGTGGTAATAAAAATGTTTTTTCATTCATATGTTTATCTAATCTGGTTTTAAATGTTTCTATATCTTCACTTTCAATTACATATCTGGGAAGTGTATTCCATGTTATAATAATTCGTTGATTGTACCAATAATTCCTTTTGAAGTCTTATTCACTTCTCCCTTATATTTATACACAAGTGACCTTGTGTTTAGACTAATAGAATTTTGCTTTTGTAACCCTAGTGTATATAGGAGAACTTCATTGTGACATGCCTTAAATGCAAGGCATAAATCACCTCTTATCCTCCTATACTCCATTAAGTAGAGATTTAATTCCCGTAATCTTTCACCATATGATTTATCATTCATATTATTAACTTTTTTAGTAATCCTCCTCTGTACTTTCTAAATTTTTTTTTCCTTCAATAGTATAAGGTGCACAGAACTGGGAGCAATACTCCAGATGGGGTCTAATCAAAGAAGTATACAGTGGTACTATAACCTCAGCGCTCCGACTC
The DNA here is from genome assembly GCA_016271365.2 of Neoceratodus forsteri. Lineage (NCBI taxonomy): Eukaryota > Metazoa > Chordata > Ceratodontiformes > Ceratodontidae > Neoceratodus > Neoceratodus forsteri. The sequence continues at coordinate 15,158,387 of JADMNL010000027.1, forward strand.
TTTATGTTTCTCATAATACAATGATATATTCCATAACATTTTTTCATTATCATGTTCGTCGGACTTGAGATCTGGTGTAATATAAACTCCAAGGTCCCTTTCATTATCAGTTACACTTAATTGGACACCATTTAATTTGTATTCTTAACAAGGGTTGTTCCTGCCAAAGTGCATAATCTTACATTTGGTCTCATTAAATACTAGTTTATGTTACTTTGCCCAGTTAGCTAGTTGATCTAAATTAACTTGAAATAGGGAAGCAGTGACCTGGTCAGTAACAATACCTCCGACTTTACAGTCGTCAGGGTATTTACTCATCCAAGTCCCTGATGTAGTCTGCATAGAGGAGGCTAATATATTAAATAAAATTGGTTCAAGTACCGAACCCTGTGGTCACTGATCCCCAGTCTGATGTATATCCCCTTATCATAGCCCTTTGTTTCCTATCAAGCAACCATGACTTGATCCAGCTGATTATGTTAGGATGCAGTTTACGTTGAATTAGTTCTTCAACTATTATTTTTTAGGTGGAATTAGGTGGAAAAGCTTTGTGGCCGTGACCATAGGGCTTCTGTTTTGCCAACCATGGACATCTGGAGTGGTTTCCAGCAGTTCAGCTCCACTTTGAGTTCTGCCAGTAGTGGGGCCAAGTTAACTTCACATAGCTTCCCCAGTTGAGGGTGATTTGTAAGCAGAGGTATGTGATATAATTTTGTGTCCATCATAGTCTGAGCACATTAAATGGCTGACTCATACAATGTTTGTTGAGTGCGAGAACCTCCATCTTCCCCTGATTGATGGATAGGCCTGAGGCTGCTGCAAAGGACTGCAATAGTGTCATTAATGGGTGCCTGCTGTCATGGGCCTTGTCTGAGGTCACCTGGAGGCCATTTGCATATAGCAGAGCTTTGTACTGATGTTGTACAACTGTGATCCTAGTGATCTCCTGGTGTTGGCCCATGGCACCACCAGAGACTCAATGGCCAGGATGAAATGGACTGGGGACAAGGGGCAGACCTGCCAAGTACCTCGAGACAACTGGAAGTGGGGTGACAGGATCTCATTGGTGAGGATTCGGGTCAGGGGACTGGAGTACATAGTGCATATACCAGATAGGAAGGCTTCCCTAAACCCCATCTTAGAGATAGCTTTGTATAGGCACCCCCACTCCACAGAATCAAAGGCTTTTTCAAAATCGATAGTGACCATGGCCTGTGGAGTGGGGGAACAGCTTGCCACTTGGATCTAGTTCAGCAGTGTTCTGTATAGTCTGAACTAAGCCTGCTGTGGATGACTCCTACCTGACAGGGGTGTGTCAGTTGGAGGAGAAGAGGTTCCAGGTGGTTGGCCAGTAAGTTCGCAAACATTTTACTGTGCACCATGATCAGGGAAACTGGGTGATAGCTACCTGGGGAGGTGGGGTCTTTACCCATCCTAGGGAGGACTGTGATGGCGGCCGTGGCCATCATGGGTGGGAAGGAGCCTGTAATGCTTAACTCCTGATACAACCTTTGTAGTACTGGGCAAAGGGTAGAAGAGAGGAATTGGAAAAATTCCTCCGGTAGGCTGTCTCCTCCTGGTGTTTTATAAGGGTTGAAGCTTTTCAGGGCTGTCTCCATTTCCCCTGTAGTGAGGGCATCCAAAGATAATGCCTAGTCATGTGTAAATGTGGGGAGCTGAATATGCGCTAGGAAGGTCTCCGCTGATGGGGACCCAGGGAAGGTCTTTGATCTGTAAAGCTGGACATAAATGTCCTACATGATCTGCTTGATATCATTTGCTTTTGTGCTTAGAGTACACTGTGCATCCTGGAGGGCAGCAATAATCCTCTCTGCCTACTGCTTCCTTAACCAGTAGGACAGGAGCTTCCAACATTTCTCTCACCCTTCCCAGTATCTATGCGACAGCCTGAGTATGGCTAACTCTGCTTTCTTGTCATTGTGAACATTGATTTCTCTACGCAGCCTCAAAATCTCCATGTGGAGCTGGGAGCATGCCTCTATTTTGGGGTCTGCCTTGTACTCTTCCTCCCTAAGACGAAGTTGGGTGTCTAGTTGAACCATCTCCTTTTCTCATTTTTTGCACCTTTGTGAGGCATACCTAATGACACTGCCTCATATGGTGGCCTTGAACATCTCCCAAAGGGTAGCTACCATAGTATCTCCCATGCCATTAAATGAAAAGTACTCCTCCGCTTCCTTTTGGAGCCTGGTTTTGAATTGAGGGTCCTTCATTTGTAATGGGTTGAGCCTCCAATGGGGTAAGTAATGAGTGATGGGGCCTAAAGGAGGTCATGTTGGACTAGGGCATGATCTGATATGACTAAGGGAATGAGGGTAGCCACAGTGACCTTAGGGGTTAACTGATGGGAGGTTAGCCACATGTCCAAGTGGCTATATGTCCCATCTGTGGCCGAGTAACATGTGAAGTCTCTCACTCTCAGATTCTGAAGACACCACACTTCTGAGAGCATTTGTTCTTTGAGCCATAGATCCACTGCCTGAACCATTCTGATGTGAGGTTGCTGCCAACCTTGACTTTGGTTCATGGCTGGGACAATAATGATGTTGAAGTCTCCTCCAGTTAGAATTGGGGCTTGGTTATCTTTAGCTATACCTGCCAAGTCATGGAAGAACTGCAGGGAATCTATGTTGAGAACTTAAAGGTTTCCCACTATGAGATGGCCCTGTGGTGTGTCGAATTGGGCCAGCACCCAACAGCCCTCAGAGTCCACCAATTACTTCTGCTTTTTCCATTTAAGAGCTTTATATACTGGGATAGATACCCCCCCAATTTTGGCCACTGCTGCACATGAACCTTGATTCCAACCCAGCCTTTGCCTAGCTTCTGGGCTTTACAGCTATCCGGCTTGGTCTTTTGTTCCAAGATCAGTTGAGAATGCCTACGGCGCAAATGAGTCAGTACCTGCTTGCACTTTACTGGTGAGTTTAGCCCCCGATCATTCCATCTATGGCATCTTAAGTCTGTCATGTCTGTCATTCTGGCTGGTCATGAAACGGAAGTCCAAGGTGGGTCTGAACAATATCGCAGCAAGAAGGGACCTTTTGGGGACCAGAAGGGGGGAGGCAGCCCACAGGCCTTCTCTAGCCTCCCTATAGTGACCCCCAAGGAGTACCAAGCACCATAACTTTCAGAAAGTGCCCCTCTAAGCCAGGAATTCATATGGTACTTGTTGAAGTCAGTTCTAAGAGCCATATTATGGAATACACTTCCCATAAAAAAGGCAAAGAATAGAAAAACAAGTGAAGCTTTCGGAGAAGTTACTAAAGTTAGAAATGGAACACAAACTCAGTGGGTCCCCAGACCTGCTGAGACAGGTGCAATCTGGCAAACAGGTTACAGCAGGTAGTAGGTTCTGTGGTACACCATGATCAGACTGGGTTTAAACCCCAGAGGCATCACCATGATAACATTAGAAGGCTGCTGAATGTTATGGAAGCCATGGAGCAGAGAGATGTGTCTGGTATGTTAAAAAGCATTGGTTCACTTGACTGGCTTTTATTGGGGAAGATGCTAGAAGCCTTTGAGATAGGGGACATGTTCATCTGGGTCAAAACATTATATGGGGAATTCAGGGCAATAGTGAGAGTCAATGGGGACTTTTGTGGCAAATTCCTGATTGAAATAGCGATAAGACAGGGTTGCCCCTTGTCTCCCATTATTTGCTTTTACCATAGAACCTCTAGTGGCAGAAATATGAGCATCAACAGAAACTCGAGGAGTAGAGTGATGGGAGACGATATATGCATAGCCTTTTATGTGGATGTCACCCTCTTGTTTATACAAGACCCAGTGAACAGTCTACCACCCCGAGACTTATTTTGAAGGGATATGGGTGAGCCTCTGGATTTAAAGGCTAACATAGAGAAATCAGAGGCACTGCTTCTTAGTGGTCAGGTACCTCAAGGGTGGGTACAGTAATACCCCTACAAGTGAGTAACTTCCCAGTTTAGATTCCTTAGGATACAGATTCAGACAGAATCTATATGAGGTTAATTACATCCCACTCTTATAGACCAAAAGACTTAAAATGCCGGTCAGAGCTAGCCCTGAGTATTATGGGGAAAGTGGAGACTCTGAGGATGGATATTCTCCCGACTTCTGTTCTTATTCTTATCCCTTCCATTCCAAATACCAAAAATACATGGAAAAGAAAAGGAAAGTGTGGTCTAAATTTATCGGGAGGTGGACAGGCCCAGGATATCTTGGAAAATGTTATATTTGACCTGAAGTAAGGGGAGGGGTAGGTGTGCCTTACCGACACACATACTATCAGTCCTACCAAATACAGCACCTCTTGACACAAGAAAGGATGAAGTCCCTAGGTGGGTGTCCTTGGAGGGGGATAGGGAACATGCGGTACTGGCCTTGCCTGCCCAGATCCCACTGAACTGAAGCAAATGAGTAATTTCAACATCAGGGCTATGCTGGAAACATGTAAAACGGTCCTGCAGGAAGGGGAAGAACTCACAGGGATGTGTAAGCTTATCCCTGTTAAGAGGCAACAGACTTTTAATGTGCTTTTACCCAGGGAGAATAGACCCTACATACAAGTGATGGGAGAGGGCAGGATCAATCAGGCTGGGGCAGTTACACATAGAAGGTCAAAACAAATCATTCCAACAAATAAGGCAAGGAATTCACCTGTCCCAGCAGGATTTCTATTGTTGTTTACAAATTAGAGACTTCCTCACTAAGGATCCCATCAAATCTCAGATGAAAGTGAGGGGAGGCCTCCTGAAGGCCCTGGCAGGAGTAGTCACTGAAGGGACATAGATCAGTCACATATCAGTATCAGTCACCCTACGGTATATCATGCCTTTATTAAATCTGTGCCAGACCATGCCAGACAGCTTTAATGACTTGCCAGACGAAGTGGGAAAATGAGGCAGGGGTAGAGAGAGAGTAGGACAGCTGTTGGGGTAACAGTTCCAAAGTCTAAAGTCACAGCCTCCAACAAATGGAGAGAGCACCAACGGAATGTGATGACTAGATTCTTCAGAACACCAGCCATCACGGTTCACTTCCGCTAGAGCGACACAGATAGGTGGTTGTGCACACAGAGAGGTCACCACTTTTGGAGCTGTCCTAAGTTTATGGGCTTCTGGAGTAGTGTAGCCACAGCAATAGGACAGGTATTTTCTATCCCCTTCAAGCCACATTATATACTTTCTCTGGGGGCTAACGCCAGCAGGGGTGGATTCAGAAGAGAAAACATACTTGTGTCATATTTTGATTGCAGCAGCTTGAAAAGCAATAATGCATAGATGGTTACAGCCCCCCACACACACACACATGCGTATGCCGGTTACTTATTTTTTTGTTTAGCCCTAGGCCCTATTGGGCACAGCCTTTGAGTCCTGTGTTATCAAAAAGTAATCTCATCCCAATATGTTTATGAACTTAATTGAAACATTTTTGTACTGTTCTCCAATGTGTAACCCTTGTCTGTACTAGAATGTGTTGTCTAAAATCTGAAAAAGTTCAATAAAATATGATTAAAAAAAGGCACAGCACCAGAAATGATGCTTAGCGTACCCAGTCTGAGTCCCTGATACAGAACAAATCTAAGACTTGAGAGACAAATATTTTCCATATGCCAGGAAAGAAATGTAAGGTAAATACTTTACAAATCTGACAATAAAGATAGAAGAATTTCATTTCTGAATAGCTTTAATATTAAAATTTATTTTACAAGTTATTTACCCAGGATAACTCAACCAATCTGCAACATCTTATTTTCAGTTGGGTCCTGTTTTTAACCATTTCCACAGCTGGGGGTGCAGCAGCACTAGTAGGTTAGGTGACTTGCTTAAGGTCACAGTGGTGAGTGAGTGAGTGGTGAGTGAGTGAGTAAGTGACTCTGACAGTGTGAACCTACAATCGCCTGCTTCCCAAGCCAGTGCTATAACCACTAGATCACACTTCCTCAATTATCTAGCAGTCTGTTGCTTCAGATATTGGAAAATAAGATCTTCTGACTTTTTTCATTTATTTTTTTTTCTCTGCAGACCAGAGGCTGGATTTTCAAAAGTGAAAAAAATGTGCATGTGCAGGAAAAGTTACACAAGGTACGGTTTCCTTGTGCAACTCCAATTTTTGTGCATGGGGCTGAATCTTCAAAAGAATTGCGTTTTTGCAACCTTTTCTGCAATTTAAGGTAGCCTGCACATAGTTTAGCACAGCTGTGGAAAAACATTACACTTGGTATCACCAAACATAGCATTTTTCTGTAACCACAGAAACAATGGAAATGCCACACATGTGTGAATAAAACGTTCAATTTTTATCCTGCTCAATTTGACCCCTTATCTGAGTTTTTAAATCTCTGTGGGCTGGGTCTTGTTCTAGACTGGATAGTTACTGTAAATACAAAATTAATTGAATGAATATTTTAATTATTATTTTCTCTTGCTCTCCATTAGTCATCTCTTGAGAGCTAAACTCTTTAGAAATCTGAGAGGAAAAATAGATCATAAATATTCTTTCAATATTTTGTATTATTTATGATGAAATAATCTGCATATTTGGTTTCATAACATAATAATACATTCAGTTATGTAGTATAACTATAAATACAAACAATACAGTTGTAAATCAGCAGTGCAACAAAACATGTTATCCCAAAAAGCTAGTTTCACCTTCATTTAAATAAAAATATTAGCATACCTGTCAAATGTACTTTTTTATTTTCTTAGTCTTAATCTTTGCCAGGTCTGCAATGCTGTGTCTAAGCCAACTGTACTGGCCATCTTTTTTTCTTGAGAAAAATTTAAAACATTTATAAAATACTCAGATGTTGGTGGAAGTAGAAAATATACTATCAAATAAAACAGGAAGCTGCCTGGAATCTTTTATAGTGGAAAAAATAGTAGGATCATTTTTTTTTGCCCAGTTTTGTTGCACTGGTGCTTTTTAAAATGAAACAGGGATGGAATGACTAACCACAGGCCAGTCATCCAAATATCCGATGTGGAAAAAATGATGGAAGGCTTCATAAGGAATGAAATTAAGAATTACTTGAGCAAGAGAAAGATTGGTAAAACTCAGTAGGAGTTTACTGCAGGGTGATTGCTATGTTTGTGTTTATTTTCTAAGCTATTGCTATTTTTGTATTTATTTTCTAAGTTATGTTTATTAAAATATAAACATGGCAAGGATCTGGACAAATGAGCCAACAGCTAATTTTCTTTGGTGTCTCACTCACATTTAAAGATTACAAACAATGAAGTTACAATATAAAATCAATAAAAAAGCATGATTGCTATAAACAAGTTACAATTTATATGAACAATATTAACAATTACATTTTAGCACATATAACTCTGTAAAGTACATTGCAGGTTTATTAAATATCTTGTTAAAGAAGCAGTGCATGTTATTGTGAAAATTATGACTTACACCTTTATATTCCATTTTAGATCTCACTTGCCCACTTGTCTTGTGAGGTAACCCTTATTTCCAGTTTTATATGTGCTTTAGCATTTGTTTTAAAATAATTAAAAGGAGTGCTTCTTTTATTAAGGCTATATCAAGACTGTCATCATTATTTCTCATCTTTTTTAACACCAATTGTCATATTACATCAGGGAGCAGTGTCTGTTGTATCCTAGTTTACCCCAGTCACAGTTAAAGGGATGCTAAACAAGGAGCAGTCAAAAACAACTGAGAATACCGAAGAAGATCTGAGGATAGCCATATTAATTTCTAATTATTTCAAAGGCAAAAAAAGCTAAATCAGACTCAAAATGGGAAATGAGGACATTTTACGAGACAGGAAGAAATGAGCGCTCTAAATGTAATACAGGTCAGAATGTTTCCCCATAATATGCACTGCTGCTTTAAATTATGTATAAATTAAGTATATTAATAAAGATGTTATTTGACAAATCTGTTCCACTTTTTTGAGCCAGGAAGCAAAAGCACTGGGTATTGGAAAACTGGTGGATGTAGTTGACTTTTGTAAGGCATTCAGTACGGTGCTAGACAGGAAACAGGCGGAGGAACTGGAGAGTGTAATTAGTGGCAATGCATTTTTAAATGGACAAAAAGCTGCCTATCAGGAGACAAATGGTTTCCTATATGATGGGGTATTAGGGGCTAGAGAAGTCCCTTTTGGATCAGTACTGGGACTGACACTTTGTGCTATAGAGATATCGATAATACAATGGATAGTTGGATGACTAGGTCTTCAGATGACATCAAAATAGGATGTACAGTATAGTGCAAACACAGAATCAGGTGTACTATATGTGCTGGAGAGGTATTTAGACAGGCTATGGATTAGACTGAGAAATGCAAAATGAAGATTAATTAAGCAATAAGGCATGACAGGAGGTGCATTATGGTGGGATAATGGCCCACCTTGGGTGACTTGAAGCGAGAGGCAAAGTAGAGTGCTTTCACCACCCAAGAAGGGCCGTTATCCCACCATAACACACCCACTGGAGTGCCTTATTGCAATTATGAAATGGTTTCAAATTAGCAAGTGTACAGAGTATTTTAAAATTGTTTTCGGATTATTACATTTAGGAAAAAAATTTAAATGTAAAATAAAAAAATTGTTCAAGTTTAACCTAGCATTTTTCTCATTGCTAGCAGGTGGCACCAATTCTGGATACGTGTCTTCAGCCATTAGTGTGTCCTGCTGGAGAAGCTTTTGTTCATTGGCACCATTCCTCACATCGGGGTGGTAATTAGTGTCTGGCATCAGTACGGAGCAGGCTGCATTCACCTCCTGTTACTATTTTAGGAGACAGCGGTCAGCAATTTGGGAGCTAGATTATTTGTTGTTAAAAAAGATGAAAACAGTAATTAGCAGTTCCTTTTGGTGTGATGTGCATGAGACAAAGTCAGAGCCAGTCAAGACAGTTACATAGCTGCTGCGCTTAATAAAGTGCAGCATTTAAAATTAAGAAAAAAAAGGAAAGTTGTTTGGTGAATGGGAGCAACGCAATGTCTGAGACCTGGGAGACAGGAGCTGTAAGAAACATAAGGTATGGCGTCGGAGTTGTGTGGGGGTGAGCAGTCATGTCTTTTGTGGGAATCTGTCTTTTGAGGACAGTCATTTAGAAAGAAGCAGAGGGGTGTTTCTTATATTGTGAGTCCTGACTCTCAGGAGCTACTTTCAGCCGGGCTGTTGTGCCGGGATAATGGCCCAGCTGAAAGTAGCTCTGAACAGGTCAGGATCCAGCATTCTTTAAACCCATTTCGTAATGTGGATTAATGTGCCACAGTGCATTCTGGGAAAAAGAACAAGAAGGCAGAATACTTTTTTTAATACTTGTTTATTGAATAATTCCATATTTCATAAGTCATAAACTTATAGAACAATAGGCTTTTTTCAAGCTTGAGTGCAATGTTGTAACCTTTAACATTTCAATAAAAATGTATAACTCTACTATATGGATAATCAAATAACCTCATATAAATAAAAAGGAAAAAAGAAAACTTCAAATTGCTCTAAAAAGACAATAATGCATGGAGACATTAAAAAACTCTTCATGCACAGGTAGTACGTCTGAACATATTTCATCTGTATGGTTCACCTTTAAAATAGTATGAATAAATAGGTAGGTGAGTCTCTAAAAATGTTAGCATACGAGAGGATTAGGTATAAAATGATTTATTTTGTGTACTAAAAACTACCCTAAATCAACTGGGGAGAAGGTGTAAGTTGATTATATAGAAGCCATATCGCAATACATTTCCCATCTATTCCACCTATTAGCGCATTGGTCTTTTTTATGCTGGACTGTGAAAGTGATTCTTTCCATAGTCTGCATCTGGTGGACTATTTCAACCCAGTATGCTAAGTGGGGTTGCCTGGAGCCATTTTTTGGTAATTGTTTTATGGACTGCAATCAATAAAATTGCCCATAAATACCGCCCCTCCTTATGCACAATTTCGGGTGGAGCCAGGCCCATTATTAAATTCTCTGGTCCAAGCTCTGTTGTGATGCTAAATAATGTTTTTAGGTGGTGCATTTTTTGGTTCCAGTCATTTGTTATAGAAGGACATGCCCCAAAAATATGGGCATTGTCTGCATCTTTCTCCCCACATTTCCACCAACAATCTGCATGTGTCAGTTGGTCCATACACCTTTGTTGGTTTGGTGTAATAAAAAAAACTAATTTTAAGCTTCCATGTAAATTTCTGCCACATAGGCGAGGATGAGGTTTTTCATGTTGCTTTCCAAATTTTGCACCTTTGTTTAGCTTCCAGTCTTAAATTCAATTCCTGTTTCTATCTTTTGTGAATTGTTTGTATATTATAAGCTTGATCTGCTATATAAATAGAGTATAGCATGATAATGGCCCCTTTGCCATAAAGTGAGCCCCAAATTAATTCAAAAATTCTGGGATATGGGCGGGGATCATCGCAGTCCACCAGGCTTCTTAACCTGGTGTTAATAAAGTCCCTCAGCTGGTAATAATGAAACAGCTCCGAGGGAGACCAAGAGAATTTATTAATAACTCATTCAAAAGTAAGTACTGTATTGTTCTGAAGGAGTTGCCAAAGGGCAAAGATGCCCTCATCCGCTTGTTTCCGGAACTAGGTATCATGCTGAGCAGGAGGGAAGGAAGGGTCCAAATGCCGCCAGGCATATCGCCATAGGTTGCGGGCAGTATATCCCTTTTTAATTCCTCTCTCCCAACCTGTGAGTGCTGCTGTGGCACTCCTATAGGAGGAGGGAAGAAGGAATGTTCTAAAGTTTGGTTGAAACAGTAATGCTGGTCCACCCTCTCTCTGCAATTCTATTTGTTGCCAGTGAGCTCTGTACGTGGAGTGGGCCCATAATAAGGTAATCTTCATTTGGGCAGCCATCCAATATCCATGTAGATTTGGGCAGGCCCTTCCACCCTCCATTTCTGGGAGATATAAAACCTGCTGTGCTACCCTGGGTCTCTGATGGGCACAGATAAAGTCAAGAATTATTCTTTACCAACTTATTTATTTTAAGAAGGCAGAATACTACCTGATTACGAAAAAGGATTGGAGATTCTGAACAAAATGGGAATTGGAAGTAACTGTCACAAGCAATCAGTTTAATGCGAAAAACTGCAAAGTTATGCACATCGGGATCAGTAACCCAAAGACTGAATACAAATGGGAGCTGCAAAGCTAGAAAAAAATGACAGAGTGGAAAGATCTTATTTATTTAGGGGATAAACATGGTAGACATCAGGGGAACTGGTAACACTAGTGAAGGAACTTAAAGAAGCTGATGAGAAGGTTAGAGAGATGCTGGAGGAGAGCTGGCCTGTTGGAGGACAGGTTGGCCCTGAGGCTGCATTATAATAACTATCAGGGGGCAATGTCTCATAAGAGGGCAGAATATCTGTCTAGAGAGATTGCTGTGGCAAGGAACAGACCGGCTCAGCTTTCTGCACAGTGGATGGGCTATTACACCCTGCCTGTCTCTGTGTTGGGGGAGCAGGTTCAAGCACTAGATGCGAGGAGCTGTCTGTATTCTTTGCCGACAGGGTGTCCTCCATCAGGGATGGGGTCTCCTCGAGTATCTCTCAAAGGGGATGCATGGACCGACCTAGAGAGTGCCGAAATGCTCCTCCTGTCTGGGATGAGTTTGAGCTGGTTGGGGTGGAGGAGGTGGTGAAAACAATCTTGAAGCTGCGGCCAACACAATGTGAACTGGACCCAGGTCCAATCTGACTGTTGGTTGGATGTTTGGACCTGGTGGGGCCTGTGATTGCTGGGGTTGTCTGGAGTTCCCTGAGGACTGGGGTCTTCCCAATGGCCTTGAAAGGGGCCTTGGTTAGACCTCTTTTGAAAAAACATCCTTGGACCCAGATTGCCTCAGCAATTATAGGCCAGTTTCAAACCTCCCATTTTTAGGGAAGGTTATTGAAAAAGTGATGGCCTTTCAGCTTGAGAGACATCTTGCCTCCTCCTCTGTCTATGAGCCTTACCAGTCTGTTTTTTTTTGGGGCAAAGTACAGGGACTGCCCTGGTGAGGGTACTTCATGATCTCCTGGTGGTGAGGGACAGGAGAGACCGGACTATCTTGGTCCTCTTGGACCTCTTTGCAGCGTTTGACACCGTGGACCATGAGATGCTACTTGACTGCTTGTGGTTCTGGTGTGGCTTGTCTGGTAATGTCATCAACTGGTTCAGGTCAAACCTGACAGGCAGAATGCAGAGGGTGACAATGGGGTTAGCCTCATCTAACCCAAAGCCTCTGTGCTGTGGGGTACCACAGGATTCGGTCTTGTTGCCCTTGTTGTTCATGGTGTGCATGCTGCCACTGGGGGACATTATCAGGCGGTAAGGGTTGGGTTTTTACTGCTATGCAGATGATACCCAGCTGTACCTGTCCTGTGTGCCCAATACCCAGGTGTCGTACTCTGTATTTAACAACTGCCTAGATGAAATCCAGGCTTGGATCATTCAAAACTGACTTAAGCTCAATCCAGACAAGACAGAGGTACTTGTTGTGGATCCAGTTCATCGGGGCGGAGGGCGTTGTGAGGGGTTACCACTTGACCTTGTGTAGGGAGGTGTTCCTCTTACTCCGTCTAGACAGGTGAAGGATTTGGGCGTGATCCTAGATGGCAGTTTGACACTTGATGCTCAGGTGTCGGCCATTGTCAGGAGTGGATTTTATCATCTACAGAACATTGCACGAATCCAAGCCCTGATCCCGCCTGAGGATCTGACCACACTTGTGCATGCTTTTGTCACTTCCAGGTTGGACTATTATAATGCCATGTACCTAGGGTTATCTGGGGGCAACCTCCGCAGGCTGCAGCTGGTGCAGAATGCATCAGCAAGATTATTGACTGGGGCAAGACGGAGTGATCATATCACCCTGGTCCTCTGCGGACTGCACTGGCTGCCAGTCAGGTGGAGAGTTGTCTTCAAGATAGGGCTCCTGACCGATAAAACCCTACATGAACGGGGACCTGTCTATCTGCAAGATCTTCTTGGCCCCTACCTTCCACCTCGGGCACTTCATTCTGCCGGGGGAGGCCTCCTTGGAGTTCCCAGTGTGAGGTTGTGGCATTCTGGGGATAGGGCTTTTTCGGTGGCTGCACCCACTCTGTGGAACTCCTTTCTTGGTCATTTAAGGGAGGACCCCTCGGTAGAAGCCTTTAAGAAGGCACTAAAAATTTATCTGTTTAAGTTGGCTTTTAATGATTGATTGATTGGGTTTTAATGGGATGGATGGATTTTAAGTTTATGCCGAGCTGCTGTTTATATGTATTTTGTTATTGAACTGATCTGTACAGTGACCAGAGTCTACGGAAATGGGTGCCTTATAAATATCTATCTATCTATCTGTCTATCTAGCTATCTGTCTATCTATCGAGATTCAGGAAGGACATCAGAAGGCATTTCTTTACAGAGAGGGTGGCGGATAAGTGGAACAGGCTGCCAGAGGGGTTAATCTGCCCAAAATTAATGGAAGGATTCAGGCAAGGGTGGTAAAGACATGTGGGGGAGGAAGTGACCGCTGGGGCATTCACATCATACTACACTGTGGATATGGTCAGACAGACTAGTAATGCCAGTGGACATTTTTTCAGCCATCAAATTCTGTTAATATGGGGTTTTTTTGCACCTTCTCCTGCGCCCTCAACCTCCCACTCCTTCTGGCTGTGGTTCCATGTCATAATAGCGGCCACAAAATGGCGATCGCCATTATGGCGAGTATATATCGCCGAAAAGCAAATTGGTGATATACACCTTAAGGTGACACAACTTCCTGATGTAAAAAGTGTTTTTGCAGGGGGGGGGCTGTGCCCCCCATTCCCCCTGTGCCCCACCCCCATGAATTAGGATTCTCAACTCTGGGGGGCATGTTGAGATGGGGGAAAAATCTGGATCTATAAAAAATTAAGTGCCGCAGCCGTGGCAAAATGTAACCCACTTCCGGTCTCGAACCCAGTACCTGCTCTGCCAGAGCTAGCCTCCCACACCACCACGCCACACTCGTAGCTCCACAGCAGCAGGTACACCAGTGCCTGAAAACCCCTTCTCTGTCCCTCCCCTTCCTCTCGCTATTCCTCCCTTCCGGTCGCCCTTCCCCCGATCACTATCCCATACCCTTGCTATTCTGCAGGGTAGCCCTCAATAAAAGTGCCCAAAATGAGTCACTATATTTCTAGTCGCTCATTCTGAGTCGCTCTCATGACGTGATACCCTGGCTGCTGAACATCCCTGTGTGCTTACCAGTCTCACCCTTCACTGCTGCTTCCCACAACCTGACTTCCCAGGCTGTCTCTGCATCCTCAGAGGGTCTGGCTTATCTCTGCTGGTGGACCCCCCTCCATGTGTGAGAGGAGGGGAGTAGTATTCCTGGGGTGTCCTCCAAGGTATACAGGGCTTGGGGGGCAGGAGCTGTATGCTAGTGGGACTGTGGTGTGGGGGGACTAGGCAGCCATCATCCAGCAGGATGAGATTGGTGCTAGTTTCCATTTCCTGGGCCCCTCCCCACACCCTAGTGGCATGGATCATGGCAGCACCCTGGAGGTGGAGCCAGCTGATGTATGGTCACCCCACGCTAACAAGGTTCTGTGTGGATGCTCTATCATCCTCCCTGCTGGCCTCTGCTCCTGACGCCCTGGGCTCAGGACTTGAACCCGGGTCATCAACTTGCCAAGCGAGTGCCCCACTGCTCAGTGCCATGGAGCCGGCCTTCTATGTTTCTAATCTAAACTACAAAACGCAGTGTGAACAAGTCTGGATGAAAGAAATACAGATTCTGATTACAACATGAACTTTACAATTATTTATATATTAAATATAAATAAGGAGTCAGTATAGCGCAGTGGTTTAAGGCTCTGAGCTTCAAATCTGGAGACCTGGGTTTGAATCCCATAGACCCCACTTGCATACTGTGTGACTTTGAGCAAGTCACTTAACTTCCCTGTACTGCCAGGTAGCACCTGTAAACAAGCTTTCAGCTTAGAGTGCTACTCCTGGTAAAACAATTGGAAAAAAAAAATCTATCTGTCTTTTGTAATGTATTATACATTTGCATTTATGTTTATACAGTAATACTTAATATTTTTACTGTTTTATCTTGTTTTATTGTACACTGGTATGGTTGAAAATGTAGTCTCCTGGGATGTCCATCTCAAAATTTTTTAAACTACACTTTGGCATAATTTATTGCTTCTCTGTCTCATGGGCTATCCCACCATCTGCTTGATTCAGAATTCTGATGTTGCTGCATTTTTTTCATACTGTAAATTATTTTGGGATAATTTCAAATTAAAGACACTATCTAGATCTTTAGTAGTTAGTAATTTCGTGTTTAACGCGTAAAATTGTACCTGAGTTTGTTTCTCCGGTCTCCGTTTGCTCTATCGGCTTTTTGCCGCTGACTATTGTTGGCGTTTTGCATCTTTGTGCTGCTGCTTTCCACCTGTGGCCACTGAGTTGTTGATGGAGCCTGGAGCCTGGAGTTTTGTTCCGGATATTTTTTGGTTGTGCGGCAGGACTTTGAGCCTGTGCTGTGGAGCAGACTGGTTCCCTGCTGTCCCATTGTGCTACTCTCTGAACTCTTGGGACTGATCGAGTTCTTTTGGATTCCTGGGATTTGCAGGCTGTCCTGTGGAGGATTGGGGAGGTGGTGACTGCTGAGGATTTGCTGATTGGCTCCGGGGAACTCATCAGGAGTTTTTTTGTTGGAGCTGTGGATTGTTTGACTTCTTGCTGCACTGGAGGGCTCGTTTACATGGACGAGCTGTTGCTGGGGCTTCTGGTGGATTTGTTGGTGCAGAGAACTGTTTTAGAATTTGTGGGGAGTGTTGTCCACCTTCTGGTCTCCGACTGGGCAGGAGTCACCCTGGGTGCTTCCCAGGGAGCTGGGGGGGACTAGGGCTTCTTCTAAGCTGCCTTAGGGTCGGCTGTTTGGGCTGACTTATGAGACAGCTGTAGCCGCAGGTCGTCATCTGAGTGGGGATACTGCTCCCTGAAGAAACTTATTTTGCCTCCTTGAAGTATTCAGCTTCTTTTGGATAATTAATTGTTTGAACTGTCGGTCTTTGAAGAGCAGCCACTGGAAGATCTGTTGGACACCTTTAGGCTCCCTTGTTTCATTCGTTTTGAATATTTATCATTGGACCTACCTGCTGAGAACTTTTGGATTTATCCGGATTTTATTTATTTTTGGACTGCTGGAGAACTGATTTTTCTGATTTTTACTAACTCCTGGACTGAGGGTGGAGAGAGTGGTGTATATTTATTTATTTTATTTTGTATGACTATAAATTTGATTTATTTAACTGGTTCCCTGCCATGTGAGAGGTGGTATTGGGAGATTATATAACACCTCTTGCAGTGTCGCACGTGAGAGGTGCTGCATTGTTTAAAACACAAACTTGTTTTAATAACCAGTGGTATATTCTACTGTGTTTTAAGATCATTTGATTTTATCTTTATTTTTAATTTTATTATTTTGGTTATTTTTGAGTTGGGGTTTATTTTGTTTTATTTGCCTTCCCTCAGTGAGAGAGAGCGAGGAGAGTGTGTTATTTACAGAGTGTGTTATTTATAGGTTTGATATTTGGAGGGTTTATTTTTCTGTTGTTTTTGATTTGATTAATGATGGTTGGGCACTATTCCCCCACTAGGCTCAGGGAATTACGTCCCTTTGAGTGCCCACCATTGTTATCTGACACCTATTTTAGGTGTCGAGCACTGGGCATTCTGAAGAGGCGAGGACGAAGGTGGAAAGCTGGGCCTTGTGGGGGACAGGAAAGGGGAGGGTGGATTGGGGTTTTAGGGTCCAGAAGATGTCCTGGGGTGAAATGGGGTCAGGATAGAGGTCACTCTTATCTCGTCCCCATACCCAAGAGTCCCGAAGAAATCGGACAGGTGCCGAGGTCTTCCTCGACAGCTCATCCTGCCTTGGCGGTGTTGTGCAATGCCAGATCAATTAAGAACAAGACAGCTATTATTGCTGATCTTGTTGGTTCATCTGATCTGACTTGCATCACCAAGACCTGGCTGGATAAAAATCCAGGCCCTATATTGGCCTTGGCAACTCCAGCCGGGTTCTCGGTGATACACCGTCCAAGGCTAGATCGTAGGGGCGGAGGTGTGGCCATTATGTTTAAATCTGAACTGGGCCTTGTGGATGTGCCATTGGGAAACACCAGATCTTTTGAATATATCCTGGGTGAGGGTGCAGGCTGTGGGATTCTCCTTGTCTACCATCCACCAGGTGACGGTGGCAAATTCCTACAGGAGATTGCAGACTTCATTGTCGACCTGGTGTGAGATTTCCCAGATTAATACTCCTGGGCTGATCAACGCCTAGGTCGAATGATGAACTATCTCATTTTGGTCAAATCTCCTCCAGTTGATGAATACACTGGGCCTGACACAGGTTGTTACCTCCTCTACCCATATAGGGGGTCATTCATTAGATCTGGTCTTTCTCTTGGGTATGGAGATCACTGATTTGGGGTGGAACCAGTCAGTTGGTCGGACCATTACACCATAAGGTTCAGTTTCAGGGCCCCCTCTAATAGGTCTGCCCCTACGGAGATGGTCCAGTACCGCCCTTTAAGGGGTATCGGCCCCAATGACCTAATGGTGGTGCTGGATCTATCGAGTCTGTCGGGTGAATGCATGAGTCCAGATGGTCTTGTATTAGCCTATAATAAGGCTGTGGGAGATGCTCTGGACAAAATTGCACCTGTTCGTGTTCGGCCTCTCACCATCCGTCCAAGGAGTCCATGGTTTGATGGCTCCTTGAAGAAATTAAGGCGAGTAGGCCGAAGGCTGGAGAGAGCCTGGTGGAAATCGGGCCTTGATGCTGACAGGCTTAGATTGTTGGCCCATTACGATAGCTACCAATCAGAAATCACTCGTAAGAAGGCAGAATTCCTGTCCAGAGGGATTTCTGCTGCAAAAAATCGACCGGCTCAGCTTTTCCAGACTGTGGACAGACTGTGCAATCCAGTCTGTCTTCAGCCTAGAGAAGCCTTTTCTCAGCTTAGATGCGAGGAGTTCGCTCGCTTTTTTGCAGATAAGGTTGCCAGCATCAGGTCCGGCATCAGTCCGACCTCTCCTATGGGGGACTGTGGTGGACAACTGGTGGTGTCTTATCCTCGGTCTGTCTGGTTAGACTTTCACCGCCCGGAATTCGTGGACATTGTGAAGATCATCCAAACGATGCGACCAACTAGTTGTAGTTTGGAACCGGGTCCTACACCGCTGTTAGTAGGTTGTGTAGAAGTTATCTACCCAATCCTTGCTGACATTATCTGGAAATCCTTGGAGAGGGTTTTTTTTCCTGACCCCCTTAAGGAGGCAGTAGTTCGACCACTCCTAAAAAAATCCTCCTTGGACCCAGACTGTCTAGCTAACTACCGGCCTATCTCTACCCTGCCATTTGTTGGTAAGGTTATTGAAAAGGCAGTTGCGTTGCAATTGGAAGATCATCTCACATCTCATAATGTCTATGATACTCTCCAGTCTGGTTTCAGGAAAAGACATAGTACTGAGACTGCCCTTGTTCGGGTATTGAGCGACCTCCTAATGGCCAGAGATCGAAAGGCTTGTACCATTCTGGTCCTTCTCGATCTATCTGCTGCATTTGACACTGTAGATCATGGGGTGCTATTGGAGCGACTGCGGGTCTTTTGTGGACTGTCTGGTACAGTCCACAAGTGGTTTTGCTCTTACCTCACTGGCAGGCCTCAGAGAGTTGTCACCGGAATTTATTCCTCTGACGCTTTCTCCCTGCCTTGTGGGGTACCACAGGGCTCCATTTTAGCTCCCATGTTGTTTGCAGTGTATATGCTGCCATTGGGAGAAATCATCAGGCGATACAGTCTGAGTTTTCACTGCTATGCAGATGATACTCAGCTGTATCTGTCCTTTCTCCTCGACCAGAGTGATGCACTCTTTGTACTTAATAACTGCCTGGATGAGATCAGAATTTGGATGAGTTCGAGCTGGTTGAGACTCAATCTGGATAAGACTGAGGTATTGGTTGTGGATCCAGGTCGTCCTGGGGTGGGTTTGGGTGCTGGACAGCTATCTGGTTTATTATTTGGTGGCGTACCGCTCTCTACCTCTCGACAGGTGCGAAATCTGGGCATTATTTTTGATGATGGTCTGACCCTGAAATCTCAGTGGGGTACCACAGGGATCAGTGCTGGGACCGGTCCTATTCAACATCTTCATCAGTGACATTGCACAGGATCTAGAAGGCAGAATTTCACTGTTCGCTGATGACACAAAGCTCTGTAACAGAGTAGACACACCAGAGGGTGTAGACAGAATGAGAAGGGACCTGCAGAAACTTGAAGAATGGTCAAGGGTTTGGCAGTTGAAATTCAATGCAAAGAAGTGCAAGATAATGCATATGGGCACAAAAACCCTGGCACAATATATCAGTTGGGGGTGAGGATATAGCATGCACCAAGCAGGAAAGGGATCTTGGGGTTGTCATCTCTGATGACCTCAAGGTGAGAAACAGTGTGACAAGGCATCAGGTAAAGCAAATAGGATGCTGGGATGTATAGGCAGGGGCATCACCAGCAGGAAAGGAGGTCATAATTCCGCTATACAAGACACTAGTGAGGCCCCACCTGGAGTACAGTGTACAGTTCTGGAGACCATACCTATGTAAGGACATAGACAGGGTAGAGAAGGTTCAGAGGAGGGCAACAAAGATTGTGCATGGGTTGCATCACAAGTCATATGAAGACAGGTTGAAGGAACTGAACATGTACTCCCTGGAGGAGAGGAGGGAGAGAGGGGATATGATAGAGACATACAAGTATCTTACAGGGAGGAACAGGGTGCAGGGAAAACACTATTTTTAAGCGAAAAAGATGTTTCAGGACCAGAGGGCATGGGATGAAGTTGGAGGGAGGACGATTCAGAGGAAACATGAGAAAAATTTCTTCACAGAACGGGTGGTGGACAAGTGGAACACCCTGCCAGAGGAAGTGGTGGGAGCTGAAACAATCACGGGATTTAAGAATGCATGGGATAGACATAAAGGAATTCTAGAGGTCAGGGGTAAGGGGAAATAGACTTCTAGGAAAACAAACTGAACTTACAAGCTCAAATGGGCAGACTAGGTGGGCCATAGGCCCTTATCTGCCGACACTGTCTATGTATCTATGTATCTATGTAGCTGCAGGTGACAGATTTTCACCCTTGGTAGCCCTAGGTAAAGGGAGTTGCAATAATCTATGCGTGAGGACACAAAGGCATGAACCAGAGTAGGAAGGTCACCGGAGGGAATCAGGTGCTAAATCCTGGAGATATTCCGTAGATAGTAAAAGGAAGATTTGACGACAGCCGACACCTGTAAATGCAGGGTCAGCCCTTCATCAAAAATTATCCCCAGGTTTCGCACCTGCTCAGAGATCGGGAGTGATAAGCCCCTGAGAACAAGTCCAGAGGGCGAACCAACCCCCAACCCCCCATCCGGTGACCTGGGTCCACAACCAGCACCTCAGTCTTTTCCGAGTTCAACTTCAACCAACTGGAATCCATCCACTCCTGGATTTCTGTGAGACAGCTATTAAAGACCGAGACAGCTCCACCCTGGTCAGGTGCAAAAGAAAGGTACAGCTGGGTATCATCAGCATAGCAGTGAACCCTCAGCCCATACCTTCTTACAATGTCTCCGAGGGGCAGCATATACACCGCAAACAACATGGGGGACAACACTGAGCCCTGAGGTACCCCACATGACAGAGAAACTGGGTCCGAGAAATAAACCCCGGACACCACTCTCTGAGTTCTTCCCATGAGGACCAATGTAAACCACCTGAGGACTGCACCTAACAGTCCACAGATGAATCTCAGATGGTCCAGTAGCACCCCATGGTCCACAGTGTCAAATGCTGATGAGAGATCCAGAAGAACCAAGATGGAACGGCTCTTCCGGTCTCTAGTCATCAGGAGATCATTGAGCACCCGAACCAGTGCTGTCTTAGTACTATGTCTCTTTTGAAATCTGGACTGGAGGGGTTCGTAGATGTCATGGATGATCAAATGGTCCTCCAGCTGTGCGGCCACTACTTTCTCAATCACCTTCCCTTAAAAGGGAAGGTTAGAGATTGGTCTGTAGTTTCCATGGCAGTCTGGGTCCAAGAATCTTTCTTCAAAAATGGTGTAACCACCGCCTCTTTCAGGCAGCTTTCAAGATGCTGCCAGAGGCAATTGTCAGTTCACACAGAAAGTGCAAGTAGAAAGTGCAAGGGGGGGTAATATGGGGAGCAGGATTGTAGGGGAGATGAAAGGATGGGATGAATGCTAGATGGAAATAGTAGATTAGAGGGAAATAATGGATTAGAGGAGACAGTTGCATGTGCTAGAGGCAGAGAGGAGTAGGTGGAGGTTGGATTTGAACGGACCAAGCTTAGGTAGAAAGGAGATGTCACTGTTGAGTCCATTCAACCAGCTGGGAGATCTGTATGCAAAGGATCTTTGTTCCTGCATGGTGCGGCATCTCAGGATATGCAGTAATTGGGATTCAGATCCCCTAGTGAGGTGGGAATTCTGTGTGGTGCGGAGGAGAGCTTGAACTTCAGAGGGGGCATAGCCCAGAATTATTTTTTTAGCCATTATGCATGTTTGATACTTGATGCAGTTTGAGAGTTGAAGCCACCCAGTTTGAGCATATATGTTACATGTGTGGGTGAGATGGTGGGATCTGGTGATGAGTCAGCAAGCTTTGTTGGGGGCCATGGATATGTGTCTGAGGGTAGTGGTGGAAGCGGAACCGTAAATGATGAGGCCATAGTCAGTTAATGAGACCACTGACCTCTGGACTGTGATCCTTAAGGCTTCTGGAGTTAGGCATTCCCTATGCCTGTAGAGTAGGCCAATGCACGTATTAGCAGGTTTGGCGATGTTAGCAATGTGGGACCCATAAGAAAGGTTATTGTCGATTGTGACTCCAAGGTATTTGAAGGATTGCACTTCTTCTAGGCTTGCACCTAGGCAGTTTGTAATAGTGAGAGGGTGGAGCTGGTGCTTATTGTGCGAGCTGCAGAAAAGCATTGACTTGCTTTTTTTTTTTTATAGTTGAGGACTAATTTGTGTTTACCGAACCAGTTTTCAACCGAGATGAAGCCATGCTGTAGTTTGCTTTGAAGGAGGTGTGGGTCCTTATGGGTGGGGTGGATGACAGCATCATTGGCATAGAGAGGGATTTGTTCAGGACAGGATTGTGGAAGACTATTCAGAAAGAGACTAAAAAGAAGAGGCCCGAGAATGGATCCTTGTGGGACTCCAGAGTGTACGGGTCTTGCATCAGAGAGTGCTTCAGCTATTTTCACTCTTTGGAAGTGGTTTTCCAGGTAGCTCTTAAACCATTTTGTAGACTAAGGGGATAGCCCAGCATTAAACAACTGTGAGATTAGTAGGCGGTGATGAACGGCATCGAAAGCCTTAGTCAGGTCTATGAAGACCGATTCAGTAAGAAGGCTATTGTCCAGAGAACTGTGGATTGCTCCAGTGAATTTGAGGAGGGCAGATGTAATACTATGACCTTTTCTCAAGCTGTGCTGTTGTGAGCACAGGATATCTTCATTATCAAGGTATTCTGTAAGCTGGTCAGATACTATATGCTCAATGGCCTTAGAGAGAGGGGGTAATATGGAGATAGGCCGATAGTTCACATGAAGGGCCCTGTCCCCACTTTTGGGGATCGGTGTAACTGTGGTGGATTTCCATCTGTCAGGGAACTGGCCGAGGGAGAGGTTGAAAATTTTTGTTAATGGCAGGAGCACCTCTTCGAGGGTGAAGGACAGCAGTTTGAGGTCGAAGGAGTCCCCACTAGACCTGGACCTGGCAATTGCTTTACTGATATAGTTGCGGACTTTGTGAGTCTTGACTGCTTTGAAGTAGAATGGGGGTCGATTAGGGGAGGGGGGGCTAGAGGGGAAAGTTGGGGGATCGTCATCATTGAAAAAGTCTGGTGGAAGAACAGCACTGAGGTCTGAGAATGCTGTGTTGAATGAATTTGCTATAGTTGCAGGGTCAAGCGTTATGGTTCCATCAGTGACCAGCATAGTAGGAGAACTTTTTGGCTGCTTCCCAGTAACTTCTTTAAAATTATTCCAAAATGATTTTCCCTTTCCCCAGGTGTTTATGAGGGCATCTTTATAGTAGGATCTTTTCTGCTAGGGGATTAAATTTGTACAATCATTTCGAGCCCGTTTGTAATTCTGTATGTCAACTTGTTTTCCCTGTGGCCTGAGCCTGCGCTGTACTTTACTGTATTATGTTGTATTGCATTGTACTGAACTGTATTTTCCTATATTGTACTGCACTGTATTATACTGTACTGTACTTATTGTATTGTACTGCACCTTATTGACTATATTATACTTCATTGTGCTATACTGTATTGGACTATAATGTATTGTACTGCAGTGTATTGTACTATACTATATTTCACTGTGTTGTACTGCACTGCATTGTACTATAGTACTCTGCAGTGTATTGTGCTGTATTTACTGTACTGTATTGTACTGTACTGTAAGGCAATGTATTGTACTTTATTGTACTGTACCGTATTAGTACTATGGTGTATTATACTGCACTGTATTACATTGTACTGTATTGTCTTGCATTGTGGTGTACAGCACTGCAGTGTATTGTACTGTACCATATTGTACTGCACTGTAATGTATTGTACTGTATTTTAATTAATGGGTCATGTTTTTCCCATTGAAAAAGCCGTATATTAAATGACGTAATACACTTACGTGTATTACAGCATTTTTTAATACACGGCTCCTTTCAATGTAAAAATGCATGAGCCATACTATGGCTCGCGACCGACACAAAGCACTTTCCCTCATTAACTTTCTCCCATAAAAGCACTCACCTCAGGAGCTGGTAAACCGGAAGAGATTTTTGAGTGATACTTTTGGCGGTTTCGAGAACAGGGAGTGGTTGGGATCCATGCTGTTGCCATAACTTTGCCCTGATTTTTTTTTTCTTTTTAAAATACTTTGCGACTCTCATCTGTGGTCTCCACAAGTGGAGCTGCATACTCCCACTCTGTGTCGGGCCAGCTGAGAGAGGAGCGTCGAGAGCAGCAAGGCCCCCAAGTAGTCCCTCCTACTGCCTGTCTCCAGCTCCCATCACCAGCCAACATCTCTTGCATCCTCGATGAAAAAATGCGACCCCTTAAATTAAACAGAATAAAATATGGGGTGCAGTGTGTTAACTTGAATTTAACACACACCCTCATTGTTGAATGGCTACCATAAACCCGTTTATGTCCATCCAACAACTCGGGGGGTGTTAGATTCTCATAACACACTGCATCTCTTACTTTATCCTGTATGTATTACATTGTACTGTATTGTCTTGCATTATACTGTGCAGCACTGCAGTGTATGTTAGTGTACTGTATTGTATTACACTGTACTGTACTGTATTGTACTATAATGTATTGTACTGATTTGTATATCATTGTGCTTTATTGTCTTGCATCGTACTGTACAGCACTGCAGTGTATTGTACTGTACTGTATTGTATTACATAATGTTGTACTATTATTGTACTACACTGTGCTGTACTGTGTAGAATTGTACTTGTTAACATGATAAAAGCTGATGTTTTGACCATGTTCAAAATGCATTCACTGACCACCTAAGAAAATAATGGTCTATAGTATGTGCTTATACCATGCATATTACACACGTGTGTAACCTGGGTCCTGTCATCAGTCTCAAAGTGTGATTGAGCACGAGTGGTTCAGAGACAGATGGATTATGGAACCACTCACTGGTATATCTGTTTTAGTGACTTTTTATTTAACACAACAATATATAGAACAGTTCCAGGCCTGACAAGTGGAAGAAGAAAGCCTCCACTTTTAAATACCAAGGTTTTGTGTCTCCCTTGTCACTTCATCAGGGCTGCTTGGTTTTGCTTGTACTTCCAAACATTTCTTATTCAAAATCTCTTAATAAGAACATTTTATATAACAAGTGATTTGAAGTAAAGTTGTATGCTGAACTGGATTTTCAGTTTTAAATTTCATATCAATCATGGCCCCATTGTTTCCTTCTTTCTGCCTTATAGGACCAAATATGACATGGCACCAGGAGTGGTTCCCATGTTTTATACATGTATATATCATGTAGTGAGTTATTTTTCAGCTATGGTATGGAATAGCTTAAGAGGTAGAGTTGCTTTAAAAAAACGCAGCTTTATTGATCAGTTTCAGAATAATCCAGCACTCAAGAACATCACAAAGATTACATAGCACTGACCAAAGGCATATGGCTAAAGTCCATGACACTACATTTCAACCATCGTGTCTTCTTCTTGAGGTCTTGAGGACAGCCAAAATGATGCCATTATGTAAAGTCACTGGAACAACTAATAGGTAACCATGAACAAAATTCACAGTAACATCAACTCATAAAAAGTTGCTTTTAATGAGACTCTCATGACCTGAGCTGCTGCTGTAGTCCACTGCAGCTCTCTCATTTACAGAGGTGATGAGCACACTGTGGAGAGCAATTACTGTACAGGCAGGTAATAACCCTGGAAACTGTGGCTTGAACAAGATGGAGTGCAGTGCCAGAGAATTGGTCTGTTCATTAGGGCCATTAAATATTGAGATCTGCTCTTATCTGGATTTGGCTCCATAAATTGTACGTCTTGTCACTGATAAGCAGCCGATTTTTATCAAAAAGTGTCCCCACCTGACTTTTCCATCTTGTCAAAAATCACAGGAACAGATAGTTCACCATACATCAATCTTCTGCAAATGTTTCATGTGTTAATTGTGCTCATCGTTTAGAAGGACTAGACTGTAACTTTGTCAAAAAGTGGACTGTTACAGGCAGACTGGGAAATGTGAATGACACGAATGCGGTGAACCCAGACAAGATAAATTGGTCCTTTTCTGATGAAAATTGTGGCTTATTTATCTCCTCTAACATAGATTTTCCTTCTGTGATATATTTTAAAAGCATTTTTAAATGTAAGTATTTTTACAGTCGTTGTAAGCAAGAGCTGTACCCTTTTACTCGAATGCATGAGCCAGTTCAACATTTCAAAAAAAAACTTTTCTGGCTTTGAGCAAACAATTAAAGAACAGCTGATGCCTTAGAAAACATCTTATTTAGAATAAAATCAGCTTGCATTTGATATACAGTAGCTTCTAAAGATTTCTCATCTTCATTATTTATTACTGAAAAAAATTCTCACAAAAACAAGATCTTTGTTTCTTAGAGTATGTCGGCATTTATAGCTTATGCACTGCTTGAAATTATAATGCTTGAGTGTAGCATCACAGTCTGTTGCCCTGGAAATAACTGTGATGTCACACGTATAGCATTACAGCATCAGGTTGGGAAGAAGCGATAGGAGATGATGAACTCTCAAGGAATAGATATCCTGTTTTCATGCATATGACCTCATTAATAAATAATGGAGTTAAGAAACACTGAGCTAATGAGAATTACAGTATAAGCTACTTTTTGTCCAGATATTCTGATTTTCAAAGTTCTTCTTGAGGCATCAGTGGCTCTTTAACAATTGAAATCAGCAGCATTTGGCAATACACAGTTACCCAATAATGTGAACATCAAGATGAACCATATTTTACTACTAAAGGCAGTTTTATTAAAACATGAGCTCTTCCTTTTGAACATTATCTGTTCACACTGGTGACTCCTGCCACAAAGCCATAATCCTTTGCTTATGACCTAACAGTCTGTTTCCATGGAAATACTTCTGATGTCACAAGCAGGGGATTAATGTGCTGTTTCAGCATGCAGGGAAACATTGCACTGAATTTCAGTATGTTTGATCCCTTGTTCTTCATTACTGAGGACATTTGAGTGAAATCAGGATCTTTGTGTTGGACACATCTCATTTTTCTGTCCCCTTTAAAGCGATACTCCTCTGTTTGTGGTATCAGAATCATTTCCACAGTACCCGATTATGATGTTACAAACCAAAAACAATGGCTTCAGTATGAGGAGAAGCAGAAGAATGAGATGAAGGCTCGGTGACAAAGATAAAGTTTATATGTAAATTACTGTAGTACTAAAATATGAGGGGAATGTAAATAATGAAAAAAAAAAATAGTTATGTCTGAATATTATGGATGATAATACCCGTTATCCATAATAATCGAGAATCCAAAACAGCGAATAAACAATAGTGAGTCAAATATCTTGAAATGTAAAATGGCAACCATAACAAAATAGCAGCAGTACAAAACCGTGATTTTTGTGGTCAGAAAACAGTGAATGTCAAAATAGCTATAATTTCTAATACCACATACGGCATTTGTGTTCAGGCAGCATTATTTAGATTCAGGCTCCAGAATAATGCAGGTAACACAGAACTACTACTACTAACATTGCAAAATAGCTACCTGTATTTCTAATATCGCATCCGCCCGCCAGACCAGCAATTTGTTTTCAAGTAGCATTGTTTAGACTTAGGTTCCACTACTACTAGCATTGCAAAATAGGCACTGCATCTGCCCATCTCCTGCCCCTCTTCTTCAATAAAACCTTGAACCTCTCCAACAATTTGTATTCATTCAGCATTGCTTACTTGAATAACAGGCAACGCAAGGTTACTACTCACATTGCAAACAATCTGCAGCACTATGATGCATCAAAATAATGACTTGAGACATACAGCTCCTGGAGAGGGTACAGAGGAGGGCAACTAAGATGATACGAGGACTAGGGGATTTGACATGTGAGGACAGACTTGAGGAGCTCTGCCTGTTTTCATTGGAGGAGAGGAGAGACAGGGGGGACATGATTGAGGTCTTCAAGTACCTCAAGGGAATAAATAGGGTAAACATAGAGGGGATCTTTAGACTAAAGCAGGAAGGTATCACCAGAGGGCATGGTTTGAAGTTGGAAGGTGGAAGGGTGAGGGGGAAAAGAGGAGGTTTTCACTGAGAGGGTGGTGGACCCTTGGAATGCACTGCTTGGTGAGCTGGTTCAGAGATCCACAGTGGAGAGCTTCAAGAGAGGTGGGACAGACACAGAAAGCGAATGTATCAGATGATGGCCTGGCCCGGGGGGGTGGGGATGGATGATAGAGGTTTCTGGAACACAAGGGGGGGCCTCGGCACCCAACTAGGGATCTGAGATTTGAGCAGACTCGATAGACCGTAAGGCCTAATCTGCTGGCAATTAGTATGTTAGTAATAAGAAAAAAAAATGGCCAAAGCCAGAACGCCAATTTATTAGAAAACGGACACAAATACAGGTAGGTTGTTCACATATTTCACAGGTGGTTACACTTAAAATTGGAAATTGTAAGCGAGACCTCTAAGCTACTCATAGTGGTTTCGGACCTTATAATCGGACACAGTTGAGACCACCCTCTCATTAAGGTCCTTGTATTTTCACTACACTCCACCATTCTCTGCCCCAGAGACTAACTGCTTCAACTTTAACTCATTCATTCATTATTCATTCTATAAACGTTGAATCTACCATCAAATGCTGGGATGGCATGCATCTATGCGGCAGTTAAATCCTTTGTGCCATCCCTCCACAGCATTGTTAGTGTGGGACAGACCACGGCAGGTAACCTCATAGCAGTTCCACTGTGCCACTGGAAACAATGCTCTCTGACATCCAGAATGACCTCTTGGCCTCCCAATCCAAGTATCTTTGAAGTAGTCGAGGACTGGCTGCAACAACTCCTTATGCCTCACAAAGAATGTCCACTCTCTCATCTCCTCAAATGTGCTGACAACATCAGATGGGGGAGCAAATGCAAATGACAGCAACATACATAAACTAAGAGCAAAATCAGGGTCATGGCAATAATGTTCTTGGACCTCAGGGCATTTCTGACTTTTTTTGCCACACAGTCTGTGCAAAGTGGAAGAAACACCCCCTTAACTGCAGTTGTAAAAACAGACAAAAATGCCTTCCATACAACCTTTTCAAAGTCTATTGTGGCATTTGTTGGGCACAGACCTGGACTTAGTGTTTTCACCTGTGAGAAAACCCTTGTATAAGAAGCAGACTTGCAGGGGCACATCAAGACATAAACCGCCATGGCAGCTGTGCCAGATCTCAGACCATGGACGGTATATAACTGGTTAAATAAAGTTGGACATTATTTAAATGTGCCACCCATCTGCTAGTGAACACATCCCTGCAAGATAATACCCCTACTGAGATCAATTTTATGATTGTAAGAGTGTTCTCCCATGCATTCTTAGGGCATGAGAACTGTGAATTTAAGATGAGGTACTGAGAAACACTTTATAAAGTTTCAGGGCATGAAAAGCAGCTGGAACAGAACAAGTGAAGAATGGGAAGAGAAGAGGAAGGTCACAAGTGGAATGCCACAGGGATCTGTCTTGGGTTCTGCCTCTTTAATTTGTTCATCAGTGACATTGGAGACGGCATCAAGGGCAAGTTGTGTCTCTTGGCACATGACACAAAGCTCTGTGATAGGGTAGATAGTGAAAAAAAGATCAGGGAGATGCAGACACAGATCTACAAAGGCTTGAGAGGTGGTCTAAGGTTTGGCAATTGAAATTTAATGCCATAAAATGCAAGGTTATGCACCTAGGGTAAAAAACAACAGAACAGAGCAGTGGATGGGAGGAATTAAACTGAGCACTACAGCAGAGGAAAGAGATCAGGGAGGCATCATTAGTGACTTTCTGAAACAAGTCAGTGGAACTAGTCCTATAGTATGGTTACTAGGATGCAGTGGTGTATCGGGAGGGGTACTGACAACAGGAAAAAGGAGGTACTACTGCCTCTATATAAGTCGCTGGTGAGGCTGCACCTGGAATGCAGTGCTCAGTTCTGGAGTCCTCACCTAAGAAAGGACAGACACAGGCTGGAGATGGTGCAGTGCAGGGTGACTAAGATGATTCAGGGCCAAACGGGGCAGATCTTATGAAGATTGTCTCAAGACACTGAACATTTACTCACTGGAGACCAGGCAATAGATGGGGGATATGATAAATACCTTCAAATTCCTGAAGGGAATAAATAAGATAAACTATAGGGAACTATTTAGCATGAGTATAGAGACAAGAACCCGAGGTCGTGACCAGAAACTGGCAGGGGAAGGTTTATGAGGGATGTGAGGAAGTTCTATTTTATAGAAAGGGCGGTGGAGCTGTGGAGCAGTCTGCCAGAGGAGGTGGTGGGTGCCAAGACCATAAATGGTTGCAAACATGGCTGGACAGAGTGAAGAGTTTGGTTATTGCTCAGGTTGGTAGCTGTAGGAAGGGGAGCAGGGGTGTGCACTGGGAGGGATACAACCCTGAATGGTCAACAGATCCTGGGACAAAAAGGGAACCCTGGGCAGACTAGATGGACCTGTGGTCTTTTTCTGCCACCATTGCCTTTGTTTCTGTGTTTCTAAGTTGAAGAAACAAGTCTGTCCTCATGCATATTCTTTAGAAAAAAAGATTAGGAAGTCCTGAAATTCAAATGCTTTTTGGAATGTTGTGAGATGCATGTTTTGCTAATGCCAGCTGTCAACTGGTTTGCAGGAAATGGAAAAACAGTTTATGAACAACTGTAAAAGCAAAAACATCTTTTTTTCTTCCACCCAACTCAAAAGGTGATTCTTTGTTAGACCCCTGTTTTATAAACTATCTATCTATCTATCTCTCTCTCTATCTATCTATCTAGAATGATGGAATGCTATACTAACTCGAAATTCCACCATACCAAACCACTGTTCATCCACAGTGTCAAGAATGACTGGGATGCTGTTCTGACCATAAGTGCAGAACAGCATTCCAGTCATTCACACTTAGAAGCTGGAGCCCCATTTTTAAACAACAAACAGAAAACTGCCGTGCACCGATATTTATCTAAACACACTGAAAATGGCCTTGGCAGCTTGTCATACAAGGGATCAGTTATTTCCTTACAACTTCAAAGCTGGATCAACTAAAGTACTGATTACTCAGCTCTGTATTGATTACTCAACTTTGTACTGTTTAGTTTCTTACTGTTCTAATTAATCTGTTGCTGTACTTATTTCTCTGTCAATGTACCAGTTAGTCTGCTATAGTAAAAATTACTCAGCTCTGTGCTGACTTCTTTGCTACAGGACTGATCACTCAGCTCTGTACTGATTACTTTGCTACAGTACTGATTACTCAGCTCTGTACTGATTATTCAGCTTTGTATGGACTACTTTGTTACTGTGCTAATTACTCTGTTACTGTGCTGATTACTCTGTTAATGTACTGGTTAGTCTGCTGCAGTACTGATTACTCAGCACTGTACTGATTACTTTGCTACAGGACTGAATACTCAGCTCTGTACTGATTACTTTGTTACTGTACCAATAACTGTTACTGTACTGATTACACTGTTACTGTGCTGATTACTCATCACTGTATTGATTACTCTTCTACAGTACTGATTACACAGATCTGTACTGATTACTTTGTTA
Source organism: Neoceratodus forsteri (assembly GCA_016271365.2). Lineage (NCBI taxonomy): Eukaryota > Metazoa > Chordata > Ceratodontiformes > Ceratodontidae > Neoceratodus > Neoceratodus forsteri. The sequence goes on from JADMNL010000027.1 coordinate 15,189,813, forward strand.
CAGTATTGATTACTCAGCTACTGTGCTCATTACTCTGTTGCTGTGCTATTAATCAGCTACTGTACTGATTACTCTGCTACAGTACTGATTACTTAGCTCTGTACTGATTACTCTGCTACAGTACTGATTACTGAGCTCTGCACTGATTACTGTGCTGCAGCACTGAATACTCAGCTCAGTAATGATTACTCTGCTAATGTACTAATTGCTTTGTTACTGTACGGATTGCATTATTGATGTACCAATTGCTCTGCTACAGTATTGATTACCTAGTTCTGTACTGATTACTCAGCTACAGTACTGAGTACTCAGCTACAGTACTGAGTGCCTAGCTCCGTACTGATTATTCAGCTTTGTACTGTTTACTTTCTTACTGTATGAATTACTCTGTTGCTGTGCTGATTACTCTGGTTATGTACCAGTTAGTCTGCTATAGTACTGATTAATCAGCTCTGTCCTGATCACATTGCTACAGGACTTATTGCTCAGTTCTGTACTGATTACTCAGCCTTGTATTGATTACTTTGTTACTGTACCAATAACTTGGTTACTATACTGATTACTCTGTTACTGTACTAATTACTCTGTTACTATGCTGATTACTCAGCACTGTACTGATTACACTGCTACAGCACTGATTACTTAGCTCTGTACTGATTGCCCTGTTACAGTACTTATTACTCAGCTACTCTGCTCATTACTCTAATACTGTACTATTAATCAGCTACTGTATTGATTACTTCAGTACAGTACTGATTACTCAGCTCTGTACTGATTACTGTGCTGCAGTACTGATTGCTTAGCTCAGTAATGCTCACTCTGCTAATGTAATAATTACTTTGTTACTGTACGGACTACATTATTGATGTACCAATTGCTCTGCTACAGTACTGCTTACCCAGCTATGTGCTGATTATTCAGCTACAGTACTGATTACTCAGCTCTGTACTGATGATTACTCAGCTACAGTACAGAGTACTCAGCTCTGTACTGATTACACAGCTTTGTACTGTTTACTTTCTTACTGTACTAATTCCTCTGTTGCTGTGCTGATTACTCTGTTAATGTACCAGTTAGTCTGCTATAGCACTGATTACTCAGCTCTGTACTGATTACTTTGCTACAGGACTGCTCACTCAGCTCTGTACTGATTACTTTGTTACTGTACCAATACCTCTGTTACTGTACTGATTACTCTGTTACTGTACTAATTACTGTGTTACTGCTCTGATTACTCAGCACTGTGCTGATTACTCTGCTACAGTACTGATTACTCAGGTCTGTCCTGATTATTTTGCTACAGGACTGATTACTCAGCTTTGTACTGATTACTTTGTTATTGTACCAATAACTCTGTTACTGTACTGATTACTCTGTTATTGTACTAATTACTCTGTTACTGTGCTAATTACTCAGCACTGTACTGATTACTCTGCTACAGTACCGATTACTTAGCTCTGTACTGATTACTCTGTTACAGTACTGATTACTCAGCTACTGTGCTCTTTACTCTGTTACTGTACTATTAATCAGCTACTGTACTGATTACTCTGCTACAGTACTGATTTCTCAGCTCTGCACTGATTATTGTGCTACAGTACTGATTACTCAATTCAGTAATGATTACTCTGCTAATGTACTAATTACTTTGTTACTGTATGGATTGCATTATTGCTGTAGCAGCTGCTCTGCTACAGTACTGACTACCATGCTCTGTACAGATTACTCAGCTACAGTACTGATTACTCAGCTCTGTACTGGTGATTATTCAGGTACAGTACTAATTACTCAGCTCTGTCCTGATTATTATGCTACAGTACTGATTACTCAGCTCTGTACTGATTGGTCTGTTATTGTACTGATTACTCAGGTCTGTACAAATTACTCTTCTACACTGCTGATTACTCAACTATGTACTGATTACTCTGTTACAGCACTAATTACTTAGCTCTGCACTGATTACTCTGCTACTTTACTGATGACAGCTCTGTACTGATTATTTTGCTAGACTACTAGTTATTCAGCTACAATACTGATTACTCATCTCTGTACTAATTACTGTTACTGACTTGCTTGCTACTATACTATGTACTCTGTTGCTGTACTGCTTACTTAGCTATGAACTGATTACTCAGCTCTCAGATGATTACTCTGCCACAGTACTGATTACTTAGCTACTGTGCTCAACATTACTCTGTTACTGTACTGATTACTCTGCTGCTGTACTGATTCCTCTGCTACTGTACTGTTTACTCTGCTACAGTACTGGTTACTCTGGTACAGTACTGATTGCTTTGCTATTTTACTGGTTACTCTCCCTCTTTGTTGTTGCTATGCTTAATTTTGTGTATGCATGTCCATATAATCTTGTGTACCCCTTCTCTGATGACACACTTTGAAATTAGCTTGTTCAGCTCAGTGTGCTCTTCCTGGAGACATCATTTCAATAAATAAATAATTAGGTTATTACGTATACAACATGTACCAGCATGTTAACACAGAGGAAGCAATGCCGTGCAGCACTAGTTTACAGCTGGAATTAAAAGGGGGCGGTCAAGAATGATACTTTTCCTTACAAAATCAAACAAGGTTCAGTTTTTTGGGGGGTACACATTTTCTACACAGTAGGGTGAGTGAGTCTGTATGATTCCTATTATGTTAAGCCCCATCCATGGACAGATTCACCAGTTAGTTTCATTTTAGAACATGGCAGGGGGAAGAACCTCGATAGGATTCAAGATGGGGGCTCCATCCCCAAGTCCCAAAGGCAGGAATCTACCAGTCAGCTAAAGGATAAGCTCCATTCACTAGTGTGAAACAGTTGTGCTTCTACTGATTCCCATCTACTTGGGCCATTAGCAGTAAAGGGCACCAGTATTTGTCTTTGCATACTTGACATGCTTGGTATATACAAAACAGCCTCCCTTTCTCCCTACTCTGGTTAAGGTTAATATTCCTATTCCACAGCTCCCATTATATTCACATGCTATAATCTGCCCCTTCTGTTTGCTCTTAATCCTTCTCATGTATTCCCCTCTTCCCATCAGTACTAATACCCCTTCTGTAATCCCAACAAATAATCCTTTTGCTGTTCCTCATTGCTTTCATGCTCTTATTTCCTATCCACATTCCTGTATAGCAACCCTTAATGTAACCCTATCATACAATCACTGTCTTTTGTTTATCATTGTATCTCTTCACATATCCTTCTCTGCTCTGCTCTGTGGACCTCATAATAACTACTATAACCCTATCAGACAATAACCCACTTGTATTCATATTTAACCCTTTCATGCTTTAGTTTCCTCTCTGTGAACCTTATAAACCCATCAAATAATTACCACAGTGGCAGTCCTTAATACTGAGTTCACTCTAGCCTGGAAACCTTGTCTCTATGTTTGAAACAATCATTACCTTTTTTATGGGATTTAACTTAAAAAAATTGCATGGATTTCCTTTTCTTCTAAATATTAAGCCAAGGGAAAACAGAACGGAGCATCCCTGGTCTGCGATAGAGGAACTGCTCCCTGTGCCTTTAAGTTGAAAATATCCTCTTTATCAGCACTCTCTTAACATTCATCAGAACTGATTGATATTCCATATCCCCATTCCATTACACTGACTCATAATATTTCTTATCAGGAAAATCTATAAACTGTAGTCACTGCGATGGTTTCATGTTAAGGATGATGGATGGGTCTTCTCCTTTGATCGTCTCACTATGTCTTTACCCTTGTTAAACTTGCATGGGACAATTCTCAGAGGCCTCATTGAAACTCACCACGTCCTGCTGAGTTTACCAGCTCAGGAGTGACTGATCTGGGGGGATTGTTTTACTGGGAATGTGTTGAATGTAACACTTCCCTGGTGTGTCCAACATCAATATTTAACACTTCCTTTTTCACTTACTGGGACTGTCCAATAAGTCAGTGTCAGTGAAACCAAAGCCAGAAGCAAACTTCTACGCAGTTTAAAACAGAGTGAGACAACCGTCCCAGAAGAATCCTCTTTACAGGAAACAACTGGATTGAAATATCAGGGTTGGGTGGAGGTTGGAGAGTGACATTGAGTGTGCCACACTATGAAGTTATGCTATGATTCTGCTGCCTTCTCCAAGGAGACCAGTGGCATGCTGAGCAACTAGGCTGGGATTCCACCTTCGAGGACATGGGTTCAGATCCTGCTAATAAGCTGTGCTTAAGAAATTGTGATCTGTGGTTGGCTGACACATATCACATGACCATGCATCAATTCCTCACATGTGATGGACTGTTTAAACAAAATTCTGTATCTTAGCAATGCAACCAGGAATAATTAGGTTTACTAGAGCTCTATGGTAACAATGCACTTGCACCGTAATAATATAAAAAATAGTCCCATCATAGCTTGTGAGCAAAATTCAACTTGCTTTTTAACTAATTTGATACATTTTTCCTTTTTTTTTAAATTTTTTATAAAAAAGACAATTTTATAAGTGAATTGTGCATAGTGTGGAATCAATGCACTCCTGTATGGTTGAATGCACTCAACACTGCCTCATGCCTGACACTATACCCAGGATGTTCGTTAATTTTCTATAATGTCCACCCTGGCATGACTTTGTACTTACTTGAGTCAAATCTGTGAAATGAACTGGGTATATTTTAAAGGCTAGCACTGGAAAACAAAATCATCACAGGCATACAGATAGACAAATGGGCAAACACACAAACACACATACACACACAAACACCCAACAATAATAAATATGTACACAACCATGGATAAAACAAACATAGGCCTACATGCACACTCTTAGCAGGTGAGGACACCTTGACAGATGCATGCCTGCACAAACCAACAAGCATTTGTCAATACTGAATGTTTGCTTGCTGCTATTAGCATTGGAAATGCAGGAGTTAGACAGGTGAAGAGAAGGAATGGCTATGAAGTAGTGAACGTCACGCCAACCCCACCTCCACCCTGCAGAGATGGACAGGCATTAGGGTATGCATTTGGGTTGTTGTCCATAAAGTTCATGCCATTTCACCTCACCCTATCCTGCAGACACAGACAAGTGTTGAGGTATGCCTTGGGGTGTTCAGCTTTACAGTCACCCCGCTCCATAAGGACATATGCTGACATGGGTGCAATATAGGAGAATGGGGTGAACTCTGAGGCCAAAGAGTCCAAGGCACACCTCAATGCCTGTCACTGGCTGTAGGGTGGGGAGGTGGGGGTGGAATGGCATGAGCATTACAATCAGCAATCCAAAGGCACACCCCTGATGCCTGTCTGTACAGGGTGGGACATTTTGGTTAGAAACCCTAATATCCCTGGCGTTTGTTGGTATTTGCACTACAGATTTTCAACATGGCCTTTTTGTAACCCTCACCTCATGGAAGCATTTGGGACCTCTTCTCATGAACAGTGGCACTGTGATTTTGTGAATGTGTCCAGAACTTTGAGTTCTCACAGGGACTGTGTCATTGTGCGCCAGATGTAAGAAAACACAGATGGGGCAGCATGTAAAGAATGACAGCTGTACCACTCATAGGGAGATGTGAAGTGATGGCAATGTTGAAAATCTGTAGTGAAAATATTAAAAATGCTCTAACTTCCAAGCGTATGTGGAAACTGCACAACGCATGCGTGTAACACAGTCATTTAATAGAATTATTTCACCAAATGTTAAACATAGGCATTTTGTGACCTCTGCTCATGAACACTGTCAGTATGATTTTCTTAATCAGTCTCGAACATTGATTTCCTACAGCAACCACGCTATTCTGTGCCAGGTGTGTAAATGCATATTTTGAGCAGGATGTGAAAAATGACAACTGTACTGTTCATAAGGAGGTTTGAAAAAAATGCCAATGTTGAAAATCTGGAGTGAAAGTATTACAAATTTGCGAAGTCATGAGGGTGCGTGGAAACTGCAAAATGCATGCTATGGATGTTCGTCACCAAATTTTCAACACAGGCATTTTAGGACCTCTGCTCATGAACAGAGTCACAGTGATTTTACATACGAACATACGAATCTGCCAGCAGAACAGATCAATCAGTCTATCTAAGTCTGCCCTAGTGTGCAGCTAGCACCCTAGATTGCAGCTGCCGCAGCCTCCTTCCCCTCAGTTCCTCCCTCGCTTGTCCCCGCCCTTGCCCCCCTAACTCTTCCTCTTGCTTTATCCTACTCCTTTTTAAAGTCGTTGCCCGTCCTACATGTTACCACCCCCTCTGGCAGCACATTCCAAGTAGATACCACCCTCTCAGTGGAGTAGTTCCTCCTCATTTCCCTCTTGAAATGCCCCCCTTCCAACCTTAGTCCATGCCCCTTCGTCTCTCTTCCACTCCTTAGTTTAAACACCCCCTCAGTGCTAGGTTTATTTACCCCCTCAGGTATTTAAATGATTCAGTCATATTACCCCATCCCTCCTCTCCTCCAGTGTGTATATGTTCAGCTCTTTCAGTCTGACATGATATGCCTTTCCTTCCATCCCTTTAACATTTTTGTTGCCCCCGTTTGCACTGCCTCCAGTAACTTTATTTCTCTTCTCAGGTATGGCCTCCAGTATTGCAGACAGTACTCCAGGTGCAGTCTGACCAGTGATCTGTATAGTGGTAGGATCACATCCCTGTGTCTGGATGAGAACCCCTTTGCAATGCACCCCAGCATCCTGTTTGCCTTTGCTACTGCTCTCCTGCACTGGGCTGAGTTGTTCATGCTCCCAATTACCAACACCCCTAGGTCCTTCTCCTCCTCTGTGATCCCCAACCTCACCCCCCCAACCAGTATTCTCTTTTCTGGTTCTTAGCCCTGAAGTGCATCACATTGCACTTCTTTGCAGTGAATCCTAGCTGCCACTCCACCGACCATGTCTCTAATTTGGTTAGGTTCCCCTGCAGTTTTTCCTATCCGTCCTCTTTGTCCACCACCGCCCCCAATTTTGGTATCATCTGCGAACAGACTAATCCTGTTCCCCACTCCATGTGCTATATCGGAAAGAAAAAGCCTAAATAGCACTGGGCCCAGCACTGACCCCTGCGGCACCCCGCTTGTCACTGCTCTGGATGCCAAGAGCTCCCCCCCACCACCCCTCTCTGCACCCTCCCCTGTAACCAGTTCTCTATCCATTTAGTCAGCTTTTTTCCCACCCCCACTGCTGTCAGTTTCCCCCCATCTCCCATGAGGCACTGTATCAAATGCCTTACTGAAGTTCAAGTACAGGACATGTACCGCATGGCCCTGTCCAACTCCCATGTCACCCAGTCATAATACTCTATTAGGTTGGTTTGACAAGACCTCCCTGAGATGAACCCGTGTTGCCACCCATCTTGGAGGCCATTACTCTCTAGGAATGCCACCAGCCTCTCCTTCAGTATTGCCTCCATAAGCTTACCCACTATGGACGTGAGACTGACCGGTCGATAATTTCCTTGCTCCTCCCTAGGCGGACTGTTGTGTATGGGCACCGCATGGGCCACCCTCCAGTCCTGGGGCATACATCCTGTTTCCAGGGAGGTGTTGAACAGATCTGCCAATGGCTCAGCCAACAGCTCCGCCATCTCCCTCAGCACCCTGGGATGGATGCCATTAGAACATGGTGCCTTGTCTACCCTTACTGCACTCAGCCTCTCTAGCACCCTACTCCCTGTGATCACTTTGTCCATCCCCATCCGCCCCAGCACATGCTGGTAGTGGACCATCCCTCTCTTTAGTGAAAACAGAGCAGAAGTACTCATTTAGAATTTCCGCTTGCTCCTCCCCCTTTTCCACCCAATCCCCTCCCTGCTTTATCCTCACAATATGTTCCTTGCATTTCCTCTTTTCCCTGACATACCTAAAAATGTATTTTCCCCTCCCTTTATGCCCTGTGCTAACCTTAATTCCCTGGAGGCCTTGGCCTTTTTCCTCCTCCTGGCCACCTCCCTTGACCAACTCCCATAAATCTCCTTATCCTCTCCCTTCCTCATTCTCCTGTACTTCCAGTATGCAGCCCTCTTTGCCCTCACCCCTTGCAGCACTTCCTTGTTCAGCCAGCATGGTTTCTGGGCTCTGCTCTTCTTACTCCTGGCCTGGTGCAGGCTACTGTGGCCTCTGTTAGCTCAGTCTTTACGACTCCCCACTTCTGTTCTGCATCCATCCCTGGCCTTATATGCTGCAGTCTCCCTTGCAGTATTGCTGCCATCCTCCCACAGTCCACCCTACTAAAGTCCACCACCTTAGTACGCCTGCCTCCTGTCTCCCTGACCAGCACGAGAATGAGCCACACTGTTTGGTGGTCACTACCTGCTAGTGGGTCCTCCACCCTTACCTCCCTCACCGACTCCCCTTTTGCCAGTACTAGGTCCAGAGTGCTACCAAACCTTATAGGCCCACTTACCAATTGTGTCAGAAGGCCATCCTGGAATGCATCAAGGAGCACCTGCTCCCTGGTACTGCTAGTGGCCAGGCTGCTCCAGCCAATCCCTGGTAGGTTAAAATCACCCACTATCACCACACTCCCCCTTCTACACACTCTCCTTATCTGCTCTGCGAAATCCCCATCCAGTTCTTCGGATTGGGCTGGTGGTCTGCACACCACTTCCAGCCTCAGCTTTCTGCCGTTGGAGACCAGGAGCTGCACCCAATGCAGCTCTGTCTTCTCCTCTTCTACTTCATCACCTATGTATTTGATCCCTTCCCTCACATAGAGTGCAACCCCCCTCCTTCCAACCCCCCGGTCCCTCCTGTATATCCTGTATCCCAGGACTGCCAAGTCGCAATCATGGTACTCTGTGGCCCAAGTGTCTGTCACTGCAGCAATGTTCACCTTCCCTCTGAAAGGAGCTCCTGAAGCTCTGCGGTTTTGTTTCCCAGGCTTCTTGCGTTGACAGAGACCACCTTCCACCCGTACCCCTCCTTCTCCTCACTCTTCTCCTTGGCCTGTGTCCCTCCTCCAGGTAGTCCGCACCCTTTCTCCTCCTTATTCTTACCAGATGGTGGTGCCTTCTGTATTACACTCAGACCAGTCTGCCTGCCCCCTCCTGGGGTTACTATGCCTCTGCCTTTACCTATATCTAGGGGAATGAGTTCATTAGGCTCTCCTGTCTGGACCTTTCTACTAACCTCAGTCTTTTGGCCACCCCCCACACTAGTTTAAATCCACCTTGGTAAAGATATAGCCCTCTAATCCTGCCTTTACTGTAATACTCCCCTCCATGCTGAACGGCAACTTGTCCCCCATGTACAAGTCGCTATTCCTGCAGACCCTACCCCAGTTAGTCACTGACCAATAATTTTTAGTGTGGCACCAATCCCTCAGCCACTCACTGAACTCCTCGATCCTACCCTTCCACCCCATGCTTGCACATGGTACCGGAAGTACCTCCAAGAATGCCACCAACTCCCACCCTCTCACACTGCCTGCCCAACTCCTCAAAACTCCCCCTCACTACTTCCACAGTCTCCCCCCGCCAAGTCGTTTCTACCCACATGCAACACTAAATAAGGTTTCTTCTTCCCCCTCACTGCACACTTGAGCAGTGCCTGCCCTGCCCCTCCTGCAGTCAACCCAGGGATAGCTTCAACTCAAATATGGCTGTGCCTCCCCCTTCCACCCCATCTCACTCCTTTCAGTATAGAATCCCCCAGGATGAGTACCCCCCATCCATTACCCCCTTTCCCTTCTAATGCCCCTTCCACCCCCCAGTATTCGTCTTCCCTGCCCCCTACCCCCACCAGCTGCACCCTCTGTAACTTCTGTATCTGCACCCCCTACTTCCACCTCACCCCTTTTCTTTGCCTTATTCCTCCCATCCCCTTGAACCCCTTCCCAGCCTGACTACTTCCTACTAGACATCACATTTATTTATTTATTTAAGAATCAGTTTACAACCTTTGAGCCAGAGGCTCGTTTCCAAAGGTACTTCGTCACATAAAGACATACATTGCGTTTCGGTTACATAGCAAAGATTTGCAAAAAATCAATAGGCATTCACCAGAGGTGCCACATGTCGACCTTCCCTCCTCCCCTGCTGATTTCCAACCCCTCTCTTATCCCCATTGTTGTCGATTTAGAGGCCCCATTCCCTTCGACCCCGATAGTGATACCCCTCCAATCCTTCTCTCTTCCCATAGCCTTCCCTCCTCCAGTCACCTCCTCCTTCCTTCCTTACTAGTCCCCTTCTACCCTTTCATCCTCGCTATCTCTTCCCCTACCTGTTGCCATCCCTCTCATGCCCTGCTTGTCCTCCCCCCCAGTATGTTCCTGCTCCCCTTCTTTCTCCCATAGCAGAGGCTCAAATCTATTCCTAGTTGATACCCCTCCTACATCTCTTCCCCTATTGGTTCCCCTCCCACTTGTTCCCTCCATGCCCCCCTGGTCCCTCCCTCCCTGCAACCATCTGCTCTCTCCCTGGTACTCCTTGTGGTCTCTTCCACCCCCATCAGAGGCCCCCCTCTCAGGCACCCCTCCCTTCTTCTCTCTTTTCTGCTAGTGCTTCTGATGCTGGGGTCAGATTCAGTCCCTAGTTGTTCTTCCTCATCCTCCTTGCCATCCCTATTCCCCCAGCCAGGATGCCTACCATACTCATCTGCCCTGCCACTTACACTCCTCCCTAGCCTCCACAGTTCCTCCCTCAAACTAGCCAGTTGTATACAGACCATACACCCCCCTCATCCTCCAAGCCAAGTCCAGGATCATGGTGGACCCACACCCTGTACACCCCACCACCCTTCCAAAGATGCCCGCCCTTTTGACATGTGGCACCTGCCCCATTTTGGCCCCCATCTTATGTTAGGGGCTCTTACTCCCTGGTTCTGTACCCTACTACAACTGTTAGCCCCCTATTTACTCAAATTCCTGTTCTCCCCACACTAGTCCCCATACTGTCCCCTTGCCGACCAGGTTAATTCAGTCTCAAATCTCATCCGTTCGATACTGTATTATTGTAGCAATCCTAAAGCCTCCTTGTCCGTTTTTCACCCCTCAGCTATCATACTTTTTGTTCTCAGCCCTTATATAGTTTCATTTAACCCAGTAAGAAATCCTATTGCACTCCAAGTATTAATCTACTCAGTTAGAGAAAGAAACAGAACAAATAAATATGTAATATTACAGCAATCCTAACAGTATAGCTCAGTACTTAGCTCGGTTAGAGAAATAAACAGAACAACTAAATCTGTGTTGTTACAGCAATCTTTAAAGTATCCAGTCATTGCTTTGTCTCCACCGCAGAGACTCTGCTGTAATATAAGACCACACAGGACCCTGGGTGGCAGGGTGGGCAACTCTAAAGTCCCTACAGAGCTCCGTTGAGCTCGCTCACTCCCCCTCTCTCGCTCACTCATTCTGTTTCTCCCAGCGCTGCAGGCTGCCCTTTTGTGCTGCACTCCTGCCTGCATTAGCACCTTTTTCTGTCCACAAAATAATCTGCAGCAGCCCCGACAGCTCTGTTGAGCTCTCTCCCCCCCCACTTGCTCATTCTGTTTCTCCCAGCACTGCAGGCTGCCTTTGTACTGGACTCCTGCCTGCATTGGTGCTTTTTCTGCCCAAAAAGAAATCCACAGCAGTTCCGACAGAGCTCCACTGAGCTCGCTCACTCCCCTTTTCTCACTTGCTCGTTCTGTTTCTCCTGGCGCTGCAGGCTGCCCTTTTGTATTGGACTCCTGCCTGCTTTGGTGCCTTCTTCTGCCCTCAAACAAATCCACAGCAGTCCTGACAGAGCTCCGTTGAGCTCTTTCACTCCCCCCTCTCACTCCCTCGTTCTTAATCTGTCCCAAACACTGATTTCCCACAGTGACCACGCTATTCTGCACCGGAACTGCGCAAACACATTTCGGCCAGGATGTGAAAAATGACAGCTGTACAGTTCATAAGGAGGTGTGGAAAAATGCCAGTGTTGAAAATTTGGCATGGAAATATTACAAATTTGCGAAGTTACAAGGGTGCGTGGAAACTACGCAATGCACACGTGTAACACAGTTATTTTATGGACTTTCATCACCAAATTTTCAACATAGGCATTTTAGGACCTCTGCTCATGAACAGTGTCACTGTCATTTTCTCAATCTGTCCCAAACACTGATTTCCCACAGCGACTGCGCTATCCTGGTTCAAGGTCAGTTGGCACTCATCTGTATCCCCCTTCCCGGGTCGTGCCTGAAAATAGGAAAGATTTGTCTAGTGCACTTACCCGGCCAACAAAAACTAAATAAATAAAAAGTAAAATAAAAATAAAATAAAAAAATTCTGCGCCGGAAGTGCGAAAACACATTTCGGCGAGGATGTGTAAAGTGACAGCTGTACTGTTTATAAGGAGGTGTTAGACAATGCCAATGTTGAAAATCTAGAGTGAAAAATATTACAAATTCATGAAGTTATGAGCATGCGTGGAAACTGCACAATGCATGCTCATAAAACAATCATTTTTTTGGATTTTTTCCACCAAATTTGCAACATAGGCTTTTGAGAGCCCACCTCATGAACAGTGGCACTGTCATTTCGTTACTCGGTCCTGAAAAGTGATTCCATGTAGTGACCACAAAATCACCTTTTGAGACTGAATAGCGCCATGACAGTGACTGAATTCATGAGGAGCAGTCCCAATAACCCCACGTTGAAAATTTGGTGCCACAAATCCCCAAAATGCCCGAGATATGCACCAAAGTTGAAAAAACCCTATTACTGCCATTATACAGCTTACCGGCATTTCTTCAGTTCGCGGTCAATTTTGAAGAGTGCAGATGTGTTCCCTGTCCACTGAAGATCATCGCACCAGGCTCTGGAGGTAAGTATGGGGTGAGGGTGTGTGTGGGGAGGTACAGTACGCAGAGGGTGGGTGCGGGTTGGGGAGGGGGCACCAGAACACTTTGAGGATCTTTTTCCATTTTCAGGTAAAAAAATGGACAACATGGGTCGGTTTTCCTTTTCTTGGGTGTGTTGGCACACTGGGGTGGGCTCTAGTGTACCACCTGCATTTTGTGAGGAAAAGAGACTGTAGCAGGCGGGATTAGGCCCCCATCGGCACAGAAATGGGTGGGGTTACATGATGCTAGGGGATTGGGCACCCCTGGTACACAGCAGAAATTGGGGGTGGGGGACATTATGCTGATGGGGAGTGGGCTCCCCATTGGCAAATTGAATGGGAGACTGAAGCCGACAGGGATTGGGCCCCTGTTGGCAAAGAAAGACTGTAGGGGGACGCATGTTGCTGAGGGGGATTGGGCACCCCTCGGCACACAACAGAAATTCGGGGGTGGGAACAGTATGCCGATGGGGAGTGGGCTCCCCGTCAGCAAATAAAGTGGGTTGGGGGCATGCTGACAGGGGGATTGGGCACCCCGTCAGCTCTGAGGTGGCCGCATAGAGCCACCATATTCCTGGTAATGTTACACCAGGCAAGGTACCACCCTGCAATGACAGGTCACTCCCTCATTGCAGTGGAATTGCTGAGACTGCAGTGACGAGGCGGCCCCTCATTGCAGCGGCCAAATTGTTTCAAGTTGGTGGCACTTCTGCAGAACCAGTGTCATCAGGACACTGGGCCTGCATTGGGTGCACACCGCCAAGCCCACAAATGCAGTGCTGGCATTGGTTGCCACACTGCTGCACCTCTACAACCCACTTCTCTCCTAAGCTGCCACATAATGTTTCTTGCACATGCACATGAGTAAACAGAAAAATCACAGAGTAAACACAAGCAAAAACACAGAGAAAGGAAATACATGCTCAACCAGAGATACAGGGCTGAATGAAGAAGGGAGCTGAAATGAGGAGTTAATGAACCATGATAAGTCTTCAAGGATCTGAAAAGGATAACACCATCAGACCATGTGCTGTTGTTCAGAAGATAAAATGAGAGAACAGTGTGGGGCAGCGGTGTCACTGAAAAAAGAAAGATTAAAGAAAAACATCAGGAAGAAATAATTCAGAGAACGAGTGGTGGACACTTCTAATAGATGTTTAGATCAGGTTGTGCCACTGACACTATAAGGACCTTCAAGCTCAGATTTGATAGAAACTGAGGTGACAGGGTGTACTTAGTGGGCTGGTGGGAAGGAGGAAGTCAATCAGCCAATCTGTTTCTTTCCCTCTTTATTTTCTTTCATTTATTCCCAGGCAGCAATCTGTTGGTGTTGAAACTGGGAGCCTTCCAGTCCTGTCCTGGATTATCTGTATTCCTTCACAGCTTGCCTGCTTGGCAGGGTCCTTGGACTCAGAGTGTCTCCCTGCTGTTGGAAGATCTAATCTGGTGTGGAGGAAGGGATCAGGATGACCCGAGAGTGCCGGTATATCCAGCATCCTGGCTGTATCAGGAGAGCATTTCCCCCTTTTGTAAAGTATGACTTGCAGATTATGGGAAACATGCAGCATTACCCCAAGCCTGCCCAACAGCTCTGGCACCACGTGTAGCCCGCAGTAGCCTCCCACCAAAAGCAGCTCTCCATGCATATACCACCCTTCATGAAGGAGCAGACTTCCTGAACAAATGTGAGGAGTTACCGCCACAAGGGCAGCAGCACTAACCTTGGCTGGGAAGTGTTGTAGTGTAGCAACTCCATTTTCAGCCCGGATGCTTGGCTACCAGGGATGCAAGATCACTACTGGACATGGGTCACCTGCATGAAAGTGTGTCCCACTTCCTCTGAGCCACTGTATGACTTTCTTTCCTTTTTCAAGCAAGTGACATCCCTCTATCCTGAACAACGAGGGGCAGATATGTAGTGACCAATATACCCAACTGTCTCTGGGGGCATTTGTGTCCACATTATCTGCACTGCAACCTTCCATTAGTTCAGATGGGATGCTTTTGCCAGGCTCAAGACGAGAACCTGAGTTCCTCCCCCTCCACGTGATGTCTGTACACGCACACTGCTAGGCCAGCAGAATAAATTTGCAATACCATTTTACAATATCAAATGGAAACAGAATATCCAGCACCATGTTTGTGGCCCACACTGACGTTTGCATCAAAAAGGCCTCCACAGATGCCAAAATGAACATGAATATTTTATGAATGCTCATGAATACATAACAAATGGTTCATAGAAGCATAGAAGTTGACGGCAGATAAGGACCGCAAGGTCCATCCAGTCTGCCCATTTCTTTTTCTACCTTATGAATGTGCCATTGGCTTTTGCTTTGTCAATGGCCTATCTATTCATACTCATCTGTGTTGCTCCCTTATGCCTGTCTCATGCCTGTTTGAAGCCCTGCTCTGTATTCATATCCACCACTTCCTGAGGTAGGCCGTTCCATGCATCCACCACCCTTTCTGTGAAAAATAACTTCCTCACGTTACCCCTTAATTGGCCTTCCTCTAATCTCATGCTGTGTCCTCTTGTCCTGCTATTTTTCTTATATTGAAACATGTTAGACTCTTTACCTTGTTAATGCCCTTAAGGTGTTTGAATGTTTCAATCATATCACCTCTCTCCCTCCTTTGCTCTAGGGTATACATATTGAGCTCCGTTAATCTGTCCTGATATGTTTTCTGATGCAGTCCCTGCACCATTTTGGTTGCCCTTCTCTGGACTGCCTCAATTTGGTTAATGTCCTTGTGAAGGTGTGGCCTCCAGTACTGCATGCAGTACTCCAGATGGGGCCTAACCAGTGTCTTGTAAAGAGGGATTATTACCTTCCTCTTCTGACTTGTGATACCCCTACTAATACACCCCAGCATCCCCCTAGCCTTACCTACTGTTTTAGTGGACTGCTTGGATGATTTCAGGTCATCAGTGATGATGATGCACAAGTCTCTTCCCTTGTGACTGCCAGCAACTCCCCTCCCAGCCTGTAGTTGGCTTTAGGGTTTCTCTTCCCTATGTGCATGATCTTGCACTTCTTTGCATTAAACCCCAGTTGCCACTCTTCCAACCATTTTGCTAGTTTATCCAGATCTCTTCTCATTCTGCCCACTAATCTGGATCATCTACTCTGTTGCAGATCTTGGTGTCATCTGCAAACAGACAAACCTTACCCTCCAGTCCATCTGCAATGTCACTGATGAAGATATTGAAGAGGACTGGCCCCAGGACTGATCCCTGAGGTACCCCACTTGTGACTTGCATCTCTTCTGACTGTATACCATTTACCACCACTCTCCGTATTCTGCCCGTCAACCAGTTTGCCACCCAGTTGACCAACTTCTGACCCACCGCCTACCCAGCTTATTAATCAATCTTCTATGTGAACAGTATCAAAAGCTTTGCTGAAGTCAAGGTAGGCAACATCAACTGCTCCCCCTTGGTCCACCACTCTGGTTACCCAGTCAAACAAATCTACGAGATTAGTTTGACAGGACCTTCTTTTTGTAAACCCATGCTGTCTTGGATCTTGTGCTCCTATGGATTCCAGGTGTTGCACTATCCTTTCCTTAAGGAGTGCCTCCATAATCTTGCCCACTACTGAGGTAAGACTGACTGGTCTGTAGTTCTCTGCCTCCTCCCTGCTACCACTCTTGTGTAGCGGGATCACATGAGCCCTTCTCTAGTCTTCTGGGACCTCTCCTGTGCTCAGAGACTCACTAAACAGTTCTGATAATGGCTCTGCTAGTTCCACCCTTGGCTCCTTTAGTACCCAGGGATGCATGCCATCAGGTCCCATTGCTTTGTCCACCCTGAGCTTATTGAGCTCTTGTTTGACCCTTTCTTTTGTGAAGAGACTAATGCACACCTCCCTCCCTCCCCCCTGTGTCCATGGTGCTGAGCTGTGGGCCCTACCCTACCTTCTTTTCAGTAAATACTGAGCAGAAGTATCTATTTAGGATAGATGCTTTTACATGGTCCGCCTCCTCATAAGCCCCCTTATCTCCTTTGATCTTAGCAATACCCCTCTGGACCTTCTCCTTTCACTAATGTATCTAAAGAAAGTCTTGTCACCTTATTTTACTGTTTATGCTAGTGTTTCCTTGGTGTGAGCTTTTGCCTGCCTTACTGCCTTCCTTGCTTCCCTTAGGGAAGTTTCGTATGCCTCCCTA
Organism: Neoceratodus forsteri; assembly: GCA_016271365.2. Classification (NCBI taxonomy): domain Eukaryota; kingdom Metazoa; phylum Chordata; order Ceratodontiformes; family Ceratodontidae; genus Neoceratodus; species Neoceratodus forsteri. The sequence continues at coordinate 15,206,757 of JADMNL010000027.1, forward strand.
TCTTCATCCTGCTGCGTTCCCTTATATTTCCTGAAGGTCAGCCTTTTGGCTCTGAACTTTTCTGCTACTGTTTTTAAGAACCAAAGTGGTTTCCTTCTTCTTTTGCACTTCCTTTTCTCTCTAACACAATGGGATATTGCTTCAAGTATTGCATCCTTAATGCTTGCCCACTTTGCCTGTACCCCTTCACCTGTATTTCTTTTTGCCAGGGCTTGCTTAACTCTGTTGGCCATCTTATCAAAGTCTGCTCCTCTGAAGTCCCATATTTTTGCCTTGGAATGGGATGATGTAGTTCTAGTGGCTAAATTGAACCATACCATGTGATGGTCACTGGCCCCCAGGCGACCTCCTACCTGAAGATCTGTGATCCTTTCCCTGTTAGTCAGTACTAGATCTAGGATAGCCCTGTCTCTTGTGGGTTGTTGTACCAGTTGTTTGAGGCCCTCCCCCTGCAGGGAATCCACCATGTGTCTAGTTTTGGCAGATGTTCCTGCTGGTATTGACCAATCTGTATCTGGCATGTTGAAGTCTCCCATTATCAGAACCTCCCCTTTAGCTGTCATGTTAACAAATGTTCATCAAGAATTATCAGATTTGTTCCTGAGTATTTGTTTGATCTTGAGGCCCAGGCATTGTATGTCAACGAATACATTAATTATTATATAACCTTGCCTTGACCTATAGGAAGAAGAAGAATAGCCACCGGCCTAGTGGCATAGAGGACTGAAGTGCTGGTGCCTTACGTCTTGCCACACCAGCGACCCTGGTTAGGAAATGGATTTGAGTCACTGGACGTCGACCTGGGTGGGAGAGAACTGAGCATCTGATGTGACCGCACATCTCTCCTGGGAAGGGAGGGATACCCACTCCACTGTGTAACTGCCACCAGGAGGAATCCTGGTGGTATGATAGGACAACAAGTGACATGAAGGGAGGGAACTAAGGGACTCTGCAGAGTGTGTGTGTGTCTCCATACGCATGCTTTGACATGCATGCCCCAGCAACAGGAACGGGAGAAAGCAGAAACACATGAGAATGCTTCATGAAGCCCTGCTTGTGCAGCAGCAGCAGCCTACCCTGCCACCCGGTCAGGGGCATCTGGATATGCGCCTCCAGAGGAGCACCCCTCGTGGGGGAAATCTGGGGGGGAATAGGAACCCTGGCTGGCGGAGATAGAGGATGGCTGCAGCTCATGGAAACAGGGCTGATAAGCCGCCTGCACTTCCTGAGGAGGAGAAACATGGTTATGGCTAAAATGGGAACATGAACAGCCTCGCTAAAGGAGCCCACCTAGACATAGCAGAAGGAATCTTAATTCCCTATCGGTGTATACCATCGCCTCCATGCTCTCTCAAAAAGTAATTGTCAGCTAAAGTCATGGCACTCACCACTCAAGTTCATAAACAAGGTAATCCAGACTTAGGGTGCTTTATTTTACCTCATTTTATTCAGATATGGAGAACAAACACAACATAACCAGCCCAGCAGGGAGCAGGTAGTAACGCTGATGTTTCACCTTTCGGCTTCCTCAAAGGATTAGTGCCCTCTAGGGCATAGCCTTATTTATAGCAGGTTTTTCAGCCGAACTCCAATAAACACATTTAACATTTTAAAGTAATATTGTGCATACTCATACAAAACTCGTAAAACCTTCACCATGCCCAGTTACAAAACACAGCCCATTTACTTTTCATTACAGCACAATTACACATACTATGTCCTCTGATTGGCTCTTAGCAAAGCAGATATTCTGATTTGAGCAGTGCCTGTGGGAACTCAGATAATAAACAAGAAAAGAGCAGCAGACATTGAGAATGAGCACAGGAGAACTGAGAGTTCAGAATCAAACCAGCAGCGGCACGGGAGCAGTCAACATACTGGAGAGCATTTTCACTTGCTTGAATGAAGAGAACCCATTTTTACTAGGGACTGATCAGGAGCCGTAACCTGGGCCCTCAGTGGAGAACCTGGGAGTAACTGACATAAGACAAGCATTCTTTGCATATGAAAAACGGCCTCTGTGCACAGAGACTACATTGGCAGCTACAGTCAACAGAAGCTTATTTGCAAGTTAAGCAAGTACCCCGGGGACTAAACAACTATATCCCTGACTTTTGGACAAGTGAAAGCAGAGGTCATGGATGGAGAGAAACTTCACATGAAGCATCTGTGAAGTAGATGCAGCTAATATGAAATGACACTAAAAAAACACAAGTCGAATTGAAAGCCAAGTTGGAAGCCAGAGAATAGGAACCGAGCCATTTTAAAGAGCACAGGAACCTTGAGCAGTACAAGGAGGAACTACAGGAGGTCCTATTAAACCAGGATAAGAAGATTTGTGCCACAAAAAAGAGGACATTTGCCAGAGATGAGAACAACTACAAGCAAGGGAATATTTTTCAATGGTCACATAAAAAACAGCAGGGAGGCAGTAAGAGGGAAAAATAGATTGAGATTCAAAACCAAATCCTTTCTGAAGCAGACATCAATTACAAGTGCATCAGACACTAGTGGGAGAAGTGGGACAGGTGCTACAAGTGACTCCGAAACCTCAGATACTTTTTAGATGAGGAACAGGAAAGAGACTCTCTCAACGCAGTTTACAGAGAACCCACTATCAAGGTAACATAAGAGGACCAGAAAGGGGAAACAAAGTTCATAAAAGCAACAAAGGCCAGAGGGGGAGATACCAGAGATAGACGAATCCCAGGTAACTGACAGAGACAATGTCATTAATCTCTCCAGTTGTGTATTGAACAAAAATGAACCAGCAGTTTTGAACAAGGGACTTTCGTTTATACCTACCATAGACTTGGCCTTCTTTCAGAAAACTGTAGATTTATATAGGTTGTATAGGGTATTGAATCTGCATTGCTTTTATTCAGTGGGTAAGAGTAACAGTATGGGGTGTACTGAGGTTATACAGGAGGGTTCCCTGAAAAATGTAAATGATGATGTTGAAGAATGTGTCACTGTAATAGAAAAGCAGGTAGCATCAGAAGCACTCAATGAATCTAATGTTGCATTAAAGGAGAACAGACAAGGAGGAGGGGCTAATACAGAAAATGATGCAATGGTGTTCAGCGGTAGAAGGAGACTCAGATTCCCCCGAGTCCAGTAGTACTCATGTCCTAAAACTGTGTGAGCAAGACTCTGAAAAATTGAGACATGAGGATTTTGTCTCAGGTTTACCAATATTAGCAGGGATGAGAAGGCAGCACTAGAATGCCTTAAGAAAAGTAGGAAATGACTAACAAACCACTCCGCGGAGGGGGCATAGCGGTCATGAATACTAGTGATTACAATTTTTTTGTAAACTTTATTTCAGCAGTGAGTTTATCAATTAATCATTTACATACTTGGCATCATCGAGAGACATGCATTCAAAAATTACATGCTTCACATAACATGCAACATAGAACTCATCAATACTCCTCTTCTAAACATGGATCTACAAAGCTACCGAAAGGATTTTACAAGGGGCACCTTTGACAGTCTCTGTTATACCAATATTTGTATACTAAAAACACGGAAACCAAGGTTGTGACAAACCTTCTTCAGCTGGGGCCCACATTTCCGAAAATGTATCCAGTTGCCCTCTGACAGTGTATTCTATTTCCTCATATTTCATGCAGTCCAACAAATTACTGGCCCATTCAGATATTGTAGGGATGGAAATTAACCTCCGATGCATGGCCAGAACCTTTAGACCCATAACATTTCCCAATCTCCATAACACAGTGTAGGTGTTCCTGGGCGTTGGCACAGATTTGGGGTCACCCGGGGGGGGAGGGGAACCCAACAAAATCTCCGCTGGGTCTAACCTGGGGAGGAATCCCCACCAGTCTGGAAAGAACTTCTTTAACCCCTATCCAAAAGCTCTGTACTTTGCTGCATTTCCAAATCATATGATAAAATGTGCCATTATGTATTTGGCATTTAGGTCACAATGGGGAGTCATTAGAATTAATTACATGTGCCAGCCAGGGTGTATGATATGTTCTGAGGAGAACCTTGTATTGTATAGCTCTCGCTCTGTTATTCACTAAGCATCTCATACTGTTGCTCACTACTGTGTTCCAGTCTCCTCCCCCCCCCCCGTCAGACCCTCCTAGTGGATGTCTATTTCCCATTTATCTTTAAAGGGACACTATCAACCCCTTTAGGCCTCAAAGTGTCCCTAGTTTAAAAAGCACATTTTATGATTGTTCACATTCTATAGAGACTGTTTATGCAGCTGGTAGTTCGATTCAGATCCCTTTTTTCTTTCAAAAAGTGAAAAACTGCATGTCCACCATTCTGGTGTTACCACACCAAAACATGTTTGTTTACATTTCCTGGCCAACTCCCACTGCATCTTTCCTTGACTCAGGAACACTCCAACACAATCTAGCCACTCATTATACAGCAGAAGTTGAGGAGACTGTTGTATCATAAGTGGCTGCACTGTTTGAGGGTGTTTCTAAGAAAGGAATAATGCATGACAGGATGTGTGTCATGCTGGGATAACACCACGCCTGGGGGGGGTGGGCATGAGGCCGCAGGCCGAGTGCGTTCAATGCCCCAGGCATGGTGTTATCCCAAATGACACACACCCTGTAGTGCATTATTCCTATTATACAATGGCTCGTTGTTATAAATAAAATAAAAAAATAATTTTAAAGAATGTTTTTATTAGTGTAGAAAAAATATTTTTGTTTCTTGAGAGGAGATGGAAAAAAAGTGATAAATCTGATCTGCTATAGGCTCATCTGCCATGGTTCACAGTGAGGCTGAGAGTAGACCTGTGGCGTCGTGCTGGGATAACACCATGGGTCCAGCTCCAAACTGACCAATCACAGTCCTAGATTCTTTCTTGCCATTGTATAATGTTCAGTAAGTATACAGTGAGAGTATTTCAATGATTTAAAATAAAACAAAGCTGGGTATAACTATACATTACCATGCATTTCCATTCTGACAAGCAAGGAAGCATATAAAACAAACAGCAATGAATTCTAGAGTGGGTAAACAATCATAAAATGTGAGTTTTTACCTAAAAATAATATAATGCAAAAAAGGTTGACAGTGTCCCTTTAACATTCTTCATCAGATTTGGCAAGGACCCCGTCAGCATTTTATATGTTCTTCTCAGTGATTTAAAAGCTGGGTCGCCGGATTGTCCCCAGAATAGTTCCTCCAAGGGAGTACGTGACATCCCTCCTATCAGGTTTTCTCCTGTTAGTTTCTTGTATGCTTCTCTTAGTTTATTATATAGTGGGAGGTGAGTAGTTTAAATTTTTTTAAACACCACCAAGTACTAGTGATTACATTTAAGAGGTCAAAAGACAACTGGGTCAAAAATAGTTCTATAGACCACTGAGCTCTGACCCCTCACTTTCCCTTAAAAGGAAAATTGATGATTTTTTGGACTGGGCACTGTTGGAGGGCCTTATGACCCAAAAAGAGAAGGAGTGCCTGACAGTGGAATTCCCCTTAAAGGCACAGATATATGTACTGCCAAAAATCCATAAAACGTTGGTAAAACCACCAGGTAGGCCAATCATATCGGGGGTTGGGAGCTTCACAGAACCTTTGGTGAGGTTTGTGGACAATTATATTAAACAACCTATCCTGGAATTACCCTCATATGTAGCAGACACTGGGGGTATGTTGAGAATGTTGGATGGTATGAATATAGGAAGTGAATGCATATTGGTAACCTTGGATATAGAATCCTTGAATGCAAACATTCCCCATGTAGAAGGGCTTAGAGCCCTGCGATATTACATAGACAAGAGAGGTGGTAATATAAAAACGGGTCACAGAAGTGTTGGTGGAAATGTGTAAAGTCATCCTGGAGAGTAATGTCTTCTCATTTATGGGTCAGTATTACATCAAGGAGACAGACATGGCTATGGGTGCTAGCTTTGCACCCAACTATGCAAATCTCTATTTAGGGATGTGGGAAGAGAAATACATTTGGAACCAGGGTGTAAACTCCTTTTTCCCCAAAATGAGAGCATGGAAACAGTATATTGATGACATCTGTTTTGTATGGCAGGGAGACGAACTAGAGCTGGAGGACTTCATGTGGTATTTGCATGGAAGTATTAAAAACCTCCAGTTCACAAGCCACAGCAGTAAGGTAGAGATCCCGTTTCTAGATGTAAAAATCTGAAAAGAGCAGGATGGCAGGGTGGGTACACGCCTCTACAGGAAGCCCACAGATTGCAATACCATTCTGCTGGCAAGCAGCTGCCACCCACGCCATACAGTAGACAATGTATAGCCTTATATAATTCTATATGATTCTGTATGTTAGGGCTAATAGCTGTTACTGATAAAGAATAGTGAATTTTAGTAGATGATGTTGCTGGGGAGTGGGGGGGGGGCTAATGCTCTGAAATATGTCTATGAATAATGTTTTATGAATAAATTGTGATGTTTTAAATGTGTGAATTGTATTATACAATGCTCTGAGCCCCTGGGAAGGGATGCTTTAGAAATATGATTTTGATTGATAATATACTGAGGAACCAGTATTTATGAATTAAGTGTAATTTTAACAGTGAAAGGGAATATGAAGTTGAGTCCGCAGCCCTAGAAAACAAATTCTGGTACAGGGAATACATTAAGACAAATATTGATGTGTCCAAGTGTAAATGTGATGAAACAAGTATAGCTACCCTTTTAGAAGTCAGGCACAGGGGAAATTTGGGAAATTGGGAGAGAGAGAGAAGGAAAAGGATTACAAGCAAATTCATTTTGCTACCACCTACAATATAAGGGCCTGGGACGTAAGGAACATCATCAGTAAGATTTGGTATGTCCTGGGTAGTGACCCTCATCTTAGAGATACTGTAAAAACTCTCCCTGGATTTGTATATAGGAGAGCAATGAACTTGATGGACCATTTGGTTGATTCAATACAACCAACTGCAAAATCAGGAACTTGGTTACCCCCATTGCCAAAAGCAGGTAAGACATGTTGGAGATGCAAGTATTGCCCATACATTCAGGAGTGCAGGGAAGTTCAGAATCCAAAAACAAAGGTGATGATAAGCATTGCGCATTTCATCAATTGTGACACCACTTTTTTGGTGTATATGGCTATGTGTACATGTGAAAATATTACGTGGGCCATACGAAAAGGAAGTTTAAGGAAAAGGCGAGAGACCACATCAGAGCAGTTAGGAATGAATGTGGTGTGGATTATGTTTTGGCCATGTATATCGAGAATGCTGTGATCTTTGTAGGATTGGAACAGGTGAGACTAGGTCCCAGGGGCGGAAACAGGGAGTTGGCTCTGAATTACAGGGAGTCCTTCTGGATTTAAAAAATGGGGGCTTACAGCTCAGATGGGGGTTTGAATGAACAGACTGAACTGTTACCATTCTTGATTGAAAGACAGTGATTGCTTGTTTTCCTGTATTGAAATCTCTAATGTGCTCTCTCTTGTTTCTCTTACCAGGCCAGTGCATAAATGTCCTCAAGCCTTGGAAAAGGAGCATTGTTTATGGCCAGTAAGACCAGTTTACACTACTTGAAAAAGTGGTATACCTTGTCTCTTAGTTACATACAAAAGTCTTTAAATAATTCCCTTAGATGCATAGTTTTGCCTTTTTTTCCTTATAACATCGCCTTGTTTTGGAAAATGTGTTTTGTAATGTTTGGAGATGACCAAAATTGGCCCTGGTGGGTAGTCTTTGGTCCGGAAAGAGAAAAGTGTAGAGGGTGCCCCTTTGGGGGTGAGTTTGGGTGGGTCACCGGCCTGATGTACCAGCAATCTGTCTCGGAAAGTCAGGTAAGGTTGCCATACCCCTTAGTGGAGCCAGGTAACTTCAGGTAGGGGGGTATGCCCACCTAGTTCATGGGAGGCTGTTTTCATGGAGCCAGACTGGTGGAGCCTGAATGTGGTGGCCTGTGGAAGAGTGCGCATTACCCCATGGAGCAAAGCAGCCATGGTTAGCCAGTGATAGAGAGAACTTCCCCGGGAGGTGAAGCATTTCTGTGGGGGCAAAGTGTAACTCCCATGCCAAAAGTGGGGTTACTAATTTTATGCCCTGTTGGCATCGGGAGGCTGTAAGTCATGATACCAGGCTTGCCAGAGGGTGGGGCATAGCCGAGCGAGGGAAGTTCAAGTGCTAGCTGGCACGTGGGGTAACAGTTGAAGGGGTTTGTGAGGGACGGAGTCGTTGAGAGGAGAGGAGAGGAGAGGAGAGGAGTGGCTGGAGCCCGCTCCAAGGCCCTGAGGGGAGGGCCTCCTGTTGGGGCTGGGTAGGCCTGGGGCCGGGGTTGGGAGATTGCTCCCCTGGCCCTGCCAGCAGTAGCAGCAACCCACCATCCATCAGTGGGGGAACCAGAGGAGTTTCTGTGCAGCATAGACGAAGAGGGAAGCTTGCGAGGAGCTTGTTCGGCTCCATTTGGACTGGGGACATTTTGAGGTGGCTGCCATGACTGGGACTGGAGATTGATGTGGCAGCAATGCTTTGGAGGGGTTGCAGTGTCAGTGTAGCCCCCTTGCCTGAAGTCGTGTCCACCAAAAATCCATGTTTAGAGAGCGGCTGTGGGAATGTCTTCCTGGGAAGCTGTTTCAGGTCAAATGGTGTCTGCCATTCTGCGCGAACCCTGCCTGAGGATCAGCAGGCAGCCAGCGCCAGGAGAAAAGACTGTGCCCATGGTACCATCAACCCCCCCCCCACACCGTAAGGAAAGAAAGTAAGGGCTGAGGTATGTTTTATGCCCTGCTCCCACTGGCAGGGATAAGTTCAAATGAAAGTGACTGCCTGTGAGAACACTGTCGAGTATTCACATGAAAAAGGGGAGCCCCTTCTGGCTCAACAAGAGAAAAGGAGGTTGAGAGGATCCAGGTTTGGGACCCATGTCCGCTAAGTGTTGGTGCCACGGTCAATGGCCGTAGTTTGTATGGAAACTACCTATAAACTGAAATTTACACCCATCCCTCTCCATGGAACTGCTGGTGGCTTGAGCTTGTAACAAAAATAAAATGGTGCCTGATTGCAACCGATTTTCTGCCTGAGGCCGAATCATTTGATGTCCTGCAAATGTTGTGCTGTGTGTTCACTAACCAAATGTTTTTTCAGACAATGGAGCCAGTTCATGAGTCCAACAGTCGTGTAGGGGAGGAAGAGATCCAACTGACCGCACCTCGACGGAACTCATGCCATCACAAGAAGAAACCCTTTCTACAATTCTAAGGTACTGTGGTTTAAACTCTGTCAAACCATTATTTTACTGCTCAGTCCAAGTGTTGGTGCCCCCCTTTCTCTGAGACTGTGCAACAACAAACCCCCTAGACAGGGAAGGGAGGGTGTAGCCTCCTGCAAGAGTCACCTGAGGGACTGAAAGTAACCGCTGCCTGCCTGCAAGTTTTGAACTGAGATAAACCCCCAGGGCAGGAACGAGAGAAAAGAGTGCAGAAAACCGCTGTGTATTTCTAAAGAGCACCATGGTGACTAACAAGAGCAAGGGCAGGTTCCAGCAGTCACTAGGCAGGAAAGGGACCTTGGAGTTATTATTCCAGAAGACTTCAAGGTGGCAATGCAGTGCAACAAGGCCATAGGTAGGCCTAGTAGGATGCTGGGGTACATGGCGTGGGTATCCCTGGCAGGAAGAGGGAGGTGGTACTGCCACTGTACTGTTCTCTGGTATGGCCCAACCTGGAATACTGTGTCCAATTCTGGAGTCCACACCTCAGAAAATATATAGACAGTGTGGAGAAAGTCCACAGAAGGGCAACCAAGATGGTGCAGGGGTTACAAGGGAAGCCCTATGAGGAGAGACTTAGGGATCTCAATATGTACATCCTGGAAGAGAGGACAGTGAGCGGGACATGATAGAGGCCTACAAGTACCTAAAAGGGGTGAACAGAGTGCAGGGAGAGAGCCTGTTCCAAAAAAGGATGAGCTCCAGGACTAGGAGACATGCAATGAAATTGGAGGGGGGGAAGTTCATGAAGGATTTGAGGAATATTTCTTCACAGAAAGGGTGGTAGAAGCATGGAACTAATTACCATTGAAGTTGTGAAGGATAGAACGGTGGATGGCTTCAAGCATGCATGGGATAAACACAGAGGCATATTAGTACAGAAACAGGGAGGGTCCTCGGAGACCAGTTAAGGTCCGTGGAGTCAGAGTTGGCAGGGAACCCTTTGGACAGACTAGGTGGGCCTAGCAGTCTTTTTCTTCCAACAAATTCTTTGTTTCTGTTTTTCTATGTTTCGTGCTGTTGCAATAAATATGCTAATAAGATATACTTTGTCCTTCTGTCATTTTTATGTTTGCTTGTGCGCATGCGCAAGAAACATTATGTAGCAGCTTAGGAGAGAAGCGGGTTGTGGAGGTGCGGCACTGTGGCGGCCAATGCCGGCACTGCATTTGTGGGCATGGCAGTGTTCACCCAATGCAGGCCCAGTGTCCTGATGACACTGGTTCTGCAGAAGTGCCACCAACTTGAAACGATTTCACTGCGACAATCATGGGCCGCCATTTCATTGCAGCATCAGCCGTTCCGCTGCAATGAGGGAGCGACCCATCATTGCAGGGCGGTACCTTGCCTGATGTAACATTCCCGTCAACATGGCGGCGGCATAGCTGCCACCTCAGAACCCCATGAAAGCCGATGGGGGTGCCCAATACCCCTGTCGACATGCCCCCGGCCCAGTTCATTTGCTGATGGGGAGCCCACTCTCCGTCAGCATAATGCCCCCCATTTGTTGTGTGCCAAGGGGGGCCCTAATCCCCTCAGCATCATGCCCCAAAAATTCCTTCTTTGCCAATGGGGGGGCCCAATCCCCATCAGCTTCATTCCTCCCTCACCCGAAATGCAGGAGGCACACTGGGAGCTCACCCCAGTGTGCAAAAAACAAACCTGAAAAACAAAAACCCTTCTCGCGACGTCCTTAGTTTAATTCGAGTCCCTGAAACAAAGGAAATGGTCCCTCGAGGTCTCTCGTGCTCCCTCCCCCACTCTGTGCCACCCTCTGAGCACCCCACTTCCCCACACCCCCCCTCACCCCATACTCACTCCGGGAGCCTGGCGCGACAATCTTCGTGGATCGGGAACACGTCTGCACTCTTCAAAGCCGACTGAGAACTGAAGAAATGCTGGTAAGCTGTATAATGGCATAAATAGTTTTTTTTTCCAACTTATGTGGATATCGCGACCATTTTTTTGACTTTTGACACCAAGTTTTCATCATGGGGTTATTGGGACCGCTCCTCATGAATTCAGTCACTGTCATGGTGTTATTCGGTTCTGAAAGACGATTTCACGATCACTGTGCGGAATCACCTTTCGAGACCGATTAATGAAACGACAGTTCTGCTGTTCATGACTTGGACTCTCAAAAAGCCTATGTTGCAAATCTGGTGAAAAATCCAAAAAATGACTGTTTTACGAGTGTGCACCGCGCAGTTTCCACACACAGTTGTAACTTCACAAATTTGTAATATTTTCACTCCAGATTTTCAACAATGGAATTTTTCCACACCTCCTTATGAACAATACAGTTGGCATTTTTCATATCCTGGCTGAAATGTGTTTTCGCACTTCTGGCATAGAATAGCGCAGTCGCTGTGGGAAGTCAGTGTTTGGGACAGATTAAGAAAATCACAGTGACACTGTTCATGAGCAGAGGTCCTAAAATGCCTTTGTTGAAAATTTGGTGATGAAAGTCCATAAAAAATGACTATGTTACAAGCATGCATTGTGCAGTTTCCGCACCCTCGTAACCTCGCAAATTTGTAATATTTTCACTTCAGATTTTCAACAATGGCATTTTTCACACCTCTTATGAACAATACAGCTGTCATTTTCACATCCTGGCCAAAATGTGTTTTCGCACTTCCGGCGCAGAATAGCGCGGTCTCTGTGGGAAATCAATGTTCAGGACAGATTAAGAAAATCATAGTGACAGTGTTCATGAGCAGAAGTCACAAAATGCCTATGTTGAAAATTTGGTGAAATAATTCCTATAAATGACTGTGTTACGCGCATGTGTTGCGCAGTTTCCATGTACTCTCAGAAGTTCAAGCATTTTTAATATTTTCACCACAGATTTTCAACATAGCCATCTCTTCACACCTCCCTATGAATTCTACAGCAGTCATTCTTCACATCCTGCCCGATCTGTGTTTTTGTACATCTGGCACAGAATGGCACGGTCACTGTGGGAACTCAAAGTTTGGGACACATTAATAAAATCACAGTACCACTGTTCATGAGAAGAGGTCCCAAATGCTTTCATGAGGTGTGGGTCACAAAAAGGCCATGCTGAAAATTTGTAGTGCAAATACCAACAAATGCCTGGAATGTTAGGGTTTCTAACCATAACGTCCCATCCTGTACAGACTGACAGGCATCAGGGGTATGCCTTTGGATTGCTGACTGTAATGCTCATGGCATTCCACTCCCACCCTGCAGCCAGTGACAGGCATCGAGGTGTGCCTTGCACTCTTTAGCTCCAGAGTTCACCCCCTTGTCCTATACTGCACCTATTTCAGCATATGTCCTTGTGGAATGGGGTGACTGTAAAGCCGAACACCCCAAGGCAAACCTCAACACTTACTGGTGTCTGCAGGACAGGGTGAGGTGAAATGGCATGAATGTTACGGGCAATGACCCAAATGCATACCCCAGTGCCTGTCTGTCTCTGCAGGGTGGAGGTGAGGTTGGCGTGAAGTTCAATATTTCACTGCCATTCCTATTCTGCATCTAATTCCTGCATTCCCAATGCTAATACCAGCAAGCAAACATTCGGCATTGACAAATGCTTGTTTTTAATCTGTTTCTCTCCCCTGACTGGATAGCACCCTTCCCCCAGACACTGCAGACCTGACATCCTGACATCCACCAGAACTTACCTCTAGCCTTCCTTCTTCAGGGCTTGTCCACCCTAATGGGCTCGGTGAGGTTCCGCAGCCCTCGCCAGTGAATGGATCCTGTTTGGCTGGCTGCCCGGCTAGTCAGGTGCCGGGCCTGAGGGTGATCAGCATCATCATGCCATCAGGAAGTTTGCCCTTCTCCCTTGGAGATGCAGGATGTAATGCTGTCATGACACACGTCTTGGGCTGTGGTGCAACATTCATCAATGGCTGCTGCACCCTCTGCATTTTTGGTGGGACAAGCTGCCTTTCCCCCACCCTAGGGGCCAGGCGTTTGCCAGGTACTGCACACCTGCCCCCCCCGAGGAGAAGAGCAGTCCCTCAGATAATCAGTCCTCTTCTCCTGGCTGACCCTCTGTTTCCCCGAGTTGACTCCCAAACCTGGGTCATTGGTGTTGCATTCTGTAGTGCTACTGCTTAGCTGGCGGGCCAGCGTCTTTCTACCATTTCTGAATTGAATCTGTCTGATCTCAAAGCAGATTTCATAAAATCTGGCATGTTTTCCAGGTTTATTTTTACCCCTAGTTTGTGGGTAAAAATCTGCAGTAAAGTCAGTATAAAGTGAGGCAGTAAACTACCCCTTGGTTTTCCTTTTTTGAGAAAATATGTTGTACGGCTCAGTCCCAAATCCCTGTTTATTCAATTTGACCTTTAATGATTGGCGGAAGGCACATAGGAGAACATTTCATGTATAAGATATTTTCCATGTTTTCTTTAGTTACATTTTGAGCTTCTCAAGGGAATTCCATTTCTAATTAGTCACTCGTTATGTGTTGTGCAATGCAGTGCTGCTTCTTGTGGTAACTTTATAGTATGTACCCAACATCACTGATTAACAACTGTGCGGTTCCCGAGAGGTCCTGTTGCTTATAAATCTTGTGCTTGAATGAATATTCCATTCCATGACACATTTTCCTGTTAAAGGGTACCAAAACAAATAGTTTTTTAAAACTGCAAACTCCAAAATCTGGCTTCATATGGAGGTAAAGTGAAGGCTGTTGTTTACATGTATGCTAAAACTGCATTTATGTAAATAACGTAAATGCAGTTTCATAGCTTTTGAAAAATGTAAACATCAGCCTTTCACATTCAAAAGACAGCCTTGTCTTCTCCCTAAGATGTCTGCCAAGTGTGTTAAGTGATGAGTCATGATGACATCATTAGAGGCAGAGACAGAGATCAACATATATTTCTATAGTGCTAACTAGTTCTTCTTTCCCTCGTTATTCTGAATTGTTGTACCAGAATGATCAACACCATGTACTACCTCATGGATTTTTTTGATCAGTACACATGTTAGGCTATGATTTGATTTTGTTTACTTTAACTTGCAGAAAATGTCTGGCAATCCAGCTGATTTTTTCTTTGGCGGACTGCATTACAGTACAACACTTTAAATACCTGATGATCTAGTGGTTATATGATGCACTGAATTTTGTGTTTTGTTAACCAGGAGAGACACACTAAGCTGAAAGCTTGTTTACAGGTGTGACCTAGGAGCACAAGGAAGTTTAGTGACCTGCTCAGGGTCACACAGCAAAGTACCGGTCTTCTTCAGTTCCAAAGCTCATGCTCTCTTGTTAATCCACAGATAAGGCTTTCTTTTTCCATGTGAACCCCCTGCACCTAGCCTGCCTTCTGTTGAACACCCCACCATCCATACCCTGCCCTTAGTACTGCCTGGGGACGCATATGAGCTTGCCGTCTCATGAAGAGAATTATCACACCTCAGATTGTACTCTTGTACTCTTGTACCTCAGAGGGTTGTGCACACCTATACTGATATGCATCATAAGCTGGCACTGTTAAAAAATGCCTCCCAAATCACTTTCCAGTTCACATTCTCAATGTCCGACTTCTGCTCCCACAGTAAATATTATGTGGATCACCACCCTTCTGCACCATGATGGTAGTATGTACAGTTCCCTGTTGTGTTTTTTTCTCACCTTCCCAGCAATTCTTCTCCAGTACTTTTCTGTGCTGTACTCCACAATGCGAGTTGGCTGGCTACCACCCTTCCAAATCTTGAATGAACTATACACATCTCCCTCAATACTGTCCGAAGAAATGTCAACCCCCCCCCATAATCTCCCTACGCTAAATTCAAGTAACAGTTTAGGTGCAGCCCTGCCACTCTGAGTATTTGTCATTGTTGGCTACTCTCATCCACAGTCAGGTAGTGATCATGATGCTGGCAGCCCCACATTTCAGATCTCACAGTGATCTGCTCAACGTCCTCCTTCATGTCTTCAACAACCTGAATATAGCTGTACCCTGCTGGAATGGCCTCTTCAGTACCTCTCTGGCATTTATTCTTCCCACCTGCTCCCCACACCAAAAATTGATGAGTTCACTACCCTTCCGCATCATGAATGTGGTTAGTATAGTCTCTCGTGTTATAGTTACATATTAATAATAAACATGATCTTCTGGTAAGCCAGGCCAATAGCAGCATGGCACAAGTGGAAAAATAGGCTTTTCTACTCATATAAGATCTAAGCCACCTATGATTAGGCACTATTAAATGACGTGCATAATGATGTACACAGCTGTCATTTAATAGTGCCTAATCAAAGGTAGCCCAGATCTTTTAAGGATAGGAAAGTCCATCATTCCCCTTGTTCCCTGCTGATATGAGCCTGACTTACTGGAAAGATATTTTTATATTTGATATGTCAAAATAAAAAGGGAACTGTACTTCTTGCATTCATTATACAGAAGGGTGATGAGCTCACCAGTTTTCGGTGTGAGGAGGAATAGTGAAGAATGAATACCAGAGGGGGACTGAGAAGGCTACTCTGCAGGTACTGCTATATTCAGGGAAGGGGGTATAGAAGAGAGAATAAGGGAGTGATTACTGTGAGAAATAAGATGTGGGCTGCAAGCACCTTGATCCCTACCTGACCCCATTGTTCTGGCCAACATTCCCCTTCCTATAATACCAGTGCATGCAATTGTCCAGGGCTGTGTGTGGATATTAATGTATGGAACAGCTGCCACTGCACGTTCAGTCACTTCACTATCAGTCTAGTATTGCTTGTAAAGCACTTTGGGATACAGTGTGTATGAAAACCACTATATAAATGCTGATTCTTCTTCTTATTATTATTATTATTTCCCATGGGAAAAGAGGACAAGACAAGCATATATCTGAGTTTCGAGAAAGTATGAACTCTAACATTGGACTGCACAAGAACTTTGCTACAAAAAAGTAGTGGCTCTAGGGGGTGGTGAAGGGTGTGGCTGCAACCCCCACACACAGTAACGTACTTGCTTGCAGCTGCTGCTGCATTTCACTTTGTTGAAGAAGTCTGATTTATTGATTGTACAAATGTTTACATTCAAACTACGGATTACATTTATAGGTTCTGTCAAAAACGTACTAGAAAAGAATAATAGCAGAAAATATAAAGGTTTAATAAAAATGTTAAAAAGTGCATATTAAGCATGCACACCACCCCAGCACCCCCACTGTAGCATCCTGGATCCACTATAACCACTAGACCACCAGGCTATTCAAGATTTGTACTGCACTGTGGTTTGCCACAGAGAAAGTCGGTTGGATTAAAACACAATTTCAGCATATTAAAGTAAACAAAATGAACAGAACCACAGCCTAATACATGCATTATACAAAATAATGCACATGGTTCTGGCCATTTGGGTGGAACACTTCTATACATAGGGGAAAAATGAACTAGTTAGCACTACAGAGAACCATATATCTCTCTGACTTTGGCTCAGATGACATCACATTTGGCAGCCATTTTAGGAAGCAGGTAAGACAGTTTTTTTCTAAATTGGATGACTGATTTTGCCATTTTCAAATGCTCTGGAACCACATTTAGGTAAATTATGTAAATGTAGTTTTAGCATTAATGAATACAGCAGCCTTTCCTTTAGTCACCTACGGAGTCAGATTTTTGAATAGTTTGTTGTCAAAATGTTGTTTAGGTATCCTTTAAACCTTATGCAGATTTAAACAGGAAGTACTCCTCTGCAGCCTTGTTTTCAAGTATGCATTCAACATTTAGTGTGAGCTTAGAAACATGGAATGTGACGGCAGGTAAGGACCACTTGGTCCATCCAGTCTGCCAGTTTCTCCCTACTTACACTATTACCGCAGACCGTACCCAATTTATGGCTCTTTCTCCCTGCCCCTTCATTTCCACTATGATTCACTTGCACTTATCCCATGCATTCCTGAACCCGAGCACTGTTTTCACCCCTACAACCTCTGCTGCAAGAATGTTCCAGGAATCCACCACTCTTTCTGTGCAGAAATACTTTCTCACATCTCTTCTGATCTACCCTCCTCTGGCTTCATAGCATGTTCCCTTGTTCTTGGGCACCTTTTCTTCTGAAAAATACTTATCTTCTGTACCTTATTTACCCCCCGTGAGGTATAGGTCTCTGTTATATCCCCTCTCCCTTCCCTGTTCCAGGGCATGCATATTGAGGTCCTTTAGTTTCTCCTTATAGGGCTTTTGATGCAGACCCTGTACCATTTTAGTCGCTCTCCTCTGGACTGCCTCCAGTCTGTCTATGTCCTTCTAAAAATGTGGTCTCCAGAACCGGACACAGTACTCTAGGTGGAGTATTACCAGTCATCTATACAGAGGCAACACCACCTCCCTCTTTCTGCTACCCCTCCATATGCACCCCAGCATCCCAGTAGTCCTCTGTACTGCCTTCTCGCACTGCCTGGCCACCTTCAGCTCTTTCAATATGATTACCTCCAGGTCTCTTTTTTCTAGGTGGTCATCAATACCGCTCCACTCTTTTTGTAATCTGCCCCTGGGTTTCTGTGCCCTAAGTGCATTATTTTGCACTTTTTTGCATCGAACCCCACCTGCCATACCCTTGATCACTCCTCTAGTTTTCTCAGGTCTCTGCTCATCCTTTCCACCCCCCCCCCCGAGTGTCCACCAGTTTGCACAGCAGTCACTCTGAATAAAGTGAATATCCATGCAGGGTATAGCCTCAAGCAGTAGTCACATTTATTACTTTACAAATCCATTGTCTGTACTACTCTCTGTCATCACAGCATGTCAGATCCACAGACAACAGTCACTTAAAATAGCTTCCTAAATCCTAGGCAGCAAAATCCCACTACATGCACTTTTTGCACATCACAATGAAATAAGTTGTGCATTTTCTGAAATATTCTGAAGACAAATGGCATAAGAAAGTATAGAAACCCGTACATTAAGCATAAACATAAATGCACGTGTTATAAGCCTTTCATTTTACTAGCTACCAGCTCAATAAGTTGCCACATATATCTCACTGTCGTCGTTACCCCTCTGACATCTATCATGTTACACATATGTCGAGCACGTGTGCTGGGAAATAGTAACGTGTGATCAGCCACACAAGTACACCAGTGCAGCAGCCCTGCGGCTTCAAACTGTGATGCACGGGGAGTTGTTAGAATGTTATTGTGATCGTTTGTCCAGCAGCAGGTACAACAGTATTGGCAAGCCACCACTGGGAGGAGGCTTGGAGTGGCATTGCTGCCCCGATGCCAGACGTTCTGTCGTGTGATAATACCAGCTGCCATATCAGTTGGGATGGGATGTAAGGGAGCATTTAGGTACCACATTACCTACCTGAATCTCTCTTTTCATAAATTTACTTAAAAATACTTCTTTAGATTTTATTTTTCCCCCTAGTTGTGATCTAAGAGACTGCAGTGGAAATGGACTGGAATACAGTACATAACCTGCGGTCACAAGAAGGGCACAGATGCTAAGCCAAGACCTTAGCAAAACAAATCCAGTAATTATGTAAAAGGAAAATGTTCCCCCTTTATTTCAAAGGTTACATTCCTGCAAAAAGAGAGTTAGATGTCAGTGATTTAATCCTCATTTCTTTTAAAGTTCTACAAAGGGAGACACAACAGAACCAGGGTGCTTAAGTTACACAGTACGAGTATCTTACGATAAATGAGGCAGTATCATATCCCTTAATTAGAGGTTTACAAGGGGGCAGGAGATTTAGTAAGGACCTGCTTGGAAAGATCTATTGCATCTCGATGTGATGAGGACACGTAAAACAATCCCAGGCAATAAAAAGAAGATGAAAACTGCATGCACTAAAAGGTTTCAACCTGTATGAATAACCTGCATTTATTCCTAATGTCAAATGCCTTTGTGTTTGATAGCAGACCAAAAAAAAAAAATTTTTAGTCAGTGTTGTTTGATCTGCAGTTTTCCCTGAATTTTCCCTCTGTTGACCTTTTCCATGACCCTGGCTATTGGGGATGTAGGCTGCATCAGTCCTCCATCTTGGAGGGCAGGCAATGGGCTCCTTTTACAGCTTAAGTCAAGGCCACTCCTTGATCAGTCAGTTGGGGGGGGGGGTGAATGTTGGACAACTGCCCTCCCAGCAGCCAAGCAGTTCACCTCTTCCAAACACTCTGCACCTTCTCTCCCTGGGAACCAAACAGCTCACTTTTTTGATACACCTGTCCACTTTCACTTGCCAAGAACCATGCAGCTCACTTAATCGACACACTCCATGCCCACACCTCTCAACTGCCACACATGACGAGGTACGTCACTCATTTTACCTCTCAGAAACCCTCTGTCTCACATGGCACAGGTAATATTCCACACTGCCCACTGAAACGTCAAATTCATAATAATCTATGACATTCAGTTATCAGCAAACATGAATAACATAAGTGCACAGATTTAGACTGTGTTCTGAGCTTGCAATATCATTTTTGATGATGTGTCACACATTTTGCCCATTTGTCACATACTGGCACACATTTGAGTGATGGAAGGTTGAGAGGTATGTCCATGCCTTCCCTCCTGGGGAACTGAGCAGCTTACTTCCTAGACACACTCTGCACCTTCACTTCCTGGAGAACGGGCAGCTCGCCTTCTCAACGCACTGTGTGCCTGCTCTTCCTGAGAACTGAGCAGCTTGGCTCCTTGACACACTGTGCATCCTCCCTCCTGTGGAACCACGTAGCTTGCCTCTTTGACACTCTCTGTACCCTCCCTCCAGTGAACCAGGCAGCACATCTCCTTGACACAGTCCATGCCCTCCCTCCTGTGGAATGCAGCAGCTTGCCTCCTGACATACTCTACACCCTCCATCCTGTGAACCTGATCACTGCCTTGATACATTTTGTGCCCTCCCTTTTGTGGAACCAAGCAGATTGCTTCCTTGACACACTCCATGCTCTTCCTCCTGTGGAACCAAGCAGCTCGCCTCCTTGACACACTCTGCATCCCCCCTTCTAAGGAACCAAGCAGCCCAATTCCTCAGCACACTCAGCACCTTCCCTCTTGTGGAACCGAACAGCTTGCCTCCTTGACTCACTCTGCACCCTCCCTCCTGTGGAACCAAGCAGCTTTTCTTCTAGGCTCACTCTGCACCCTCCCTCCTGTGGAACCAAGCAGCTTTCCTTCTAGGCTCACTCTGCACCCTCCCTCCTGTGGAACCAAGCAGCTTTCCTTCTAGGCTCACTCTGCACCCTCCCTCCTTTGGAACTAACAGCTTGCCTCCTCAACACACTCTGCACCCTCCCTCCTGTGGAACCTAGTAACTTTCCTTCTAGACTCACTCTGCACCCTCCCTCCTGTGGAACCGAGCAACTCTCCACTTGCCACACCCTACGCTCTCCCTCCCCACGAACTGAGCAGCTCACCTTCTCAACACACTCCATGCCCTGCCTTCCAGGAACCAAGCAGTTCATCTCCTTGACACACCTCATGCCATCCTTCTCAAGTGCGAGCTGCTCACCTCCTCACTCCCCACTTCCCCGTGGCCTCCCCTTGACTACAAGGTCATTTCTCACTGATTTCTTTTCTGTACAGGTAGACCTTGTCTGTGCAGGTGGTCCTTTTAACACCCTGATTCAGACAAGTGATTGTGTAGGGAGACCTCAGCCCATCTCTGAAGTGACACAAGAGTAAAAATGAGAAAATATAAGCAGTGAAAAAACAAAATGCACCACAACAACTTGCACTATCAAGTGTTGGCAACAGTCAACAATGGCTTCTTTTCCTATTTCTTTTTTAGAGGTCCTGCTTCCACCAATATTTTAAAATGTATTCTAGCATGGTAGCCAAGTTCAAATGCAGCATCTTATTTCCAGTGGGATCCTGGTTTTGGTTGTTGTGGTACACGTTCTACGCAGCCTCACATATCAGCTTTAAATACAATTGATAGTAATTATATTTTACAAGGGGACTGCTGATTGGTGGCCATATATACACAAGTCAGAATCCAGCACGCCCCCTCTCCAAAGTGCTGCTGGAAAAGGGCCTACATATTTAAAATGATTCTTCTTTTCCTAGTTATGTCATTCATTCATTAGTTAAAACAGTGGTAGGTTGTTGAAAGATTTTAGCTGAAATATGTATAAGCATGACGCCACTCCACAGTTACCCCATTCACCAAGTTCTACTGTAGCCTAGACTTTCTAAAATGTTTGAAATAGTTTAAATGTGCAGGCCCTTTCTGGGCAGCATGGGGGTGGGTGCTGGATTCTGTCTTACGGATCCTGCTTTCAACCATTTTTACAATGTATTTACCCAGGATAACTCAGAAAAACAAATATTTCATTTTCTGTGGCGGTCCTGCTTTTACTTACTATTATACTGTAGTTATAGTACTTGGGATCCAGCGGACATACGATATTTACATTTTCCATTGGGTCCTAGCCATTTTTACTCTGCATTTAATCAGGTAATACAACCAGGATGTAACTTCCTTTTTCAGTGTCCTGCTTTCATCTAGTTTCACAGCGTATTTACCTAGGATATAGGAGCTGAGATGCCACATTTTTGTGGCGTCCTACTTTTACCCATTTTTACACAGTGTAGTTCAAACAAGATGCCACCTCTCCTTGTTTTTACCCATTTACACTCTATCTGCAGGGGACAGCACAGCGGAGATACAATGTCTCCTTTTCAGAGAGTTCTTGCTTTTATCCATTTTTATACTGTGTTTGCCGAGGATAGCCTAGTAGAGATGCACCATCTCATTTTCAGTTGGGTCCCACATTCACAAGGGCAGCACAAATATCTTTTCCCAAATATTCCACTGAAAATTTGGTGTTCGGGCAGGAAAATATTCGGGTATCCAGTATTTGGGTGTTTGAGTTATTTGGGTACAAATAAAAAAAAAACCCTCTCCCACCCTTGCTTAGTTCCCAGTGTCCCACCCACCTGTCTTCCACAATCCTAAATTTTCCTTAGATCCCTTCACATTTTCTCCCCCCCCCACCCGTGTCCACCCTATTGCAGATTGTGGTGTCTTCTCCAAAAAGGCATACCTTCCCCTCCTGTTCTTCTGCGATGTCCCCTATGAAGACATTGAATAAGACTGGTCTCAATACCAAACCCTGTGGTACCCTGCTGGTCACTCTCCCACCCTTGGAGTCTGTACCATTAACCACTGCCATCTTATCTGTTAACCAGTTTCAAACCCAGTTTGCCAATCTGCACCCTATTCCTAAGCTGGTCAACTTCCTAATCAGCCTTCTGGGTGGCACGGTGTCAAAGAAAGCCTTGTTGAAGTCCAGATAGGCTACATCCACTGCTCTCCCCCTGGTCTAGTTCTTTGGTCATTCAGTCACAGAAGTCTATCCGATTTGTTCGGCTTGACCTTCCTCCCATGAATCTGTGCTGCCTATGGTCCTGCAGCTAATCTGAGTCTAGATGCTCAACCAATCTCTCTTTTAGCAGGGTTTTCATTAGTTTCCCCACCACTGAAGTTAGGCTGACTGGTCTGTAATTGCTAGCTTCTTTCCTGATGTGGCTCTCATGTACAGGGACCACATCAGCCCTCCTCAAGTCCTTCAGAACCTCTCCAGTTTCCAGTGAGCCATTAAACAACGTTGCCAGTGGAGCAGCCAACACATCCCCAAGCTTTTTCAGTACCCTGGGGTGTATCACATCTGGTCCCATAGTCCTATTCACTCTCAGGGCTATGAGTCCTCTCAAGACTATGTCCTTTGAAAATGGATTTTGTACCCCCCCTCCACCTATTCCTGCTTCTCCCTGGTGGTTCATTCCCTCCTCCGTCCACTGTGAATACCAAGCAGAAGTACCAGTTTAAAATGACAGCTTTTGCTTGATCACCTTCTGCACAGTCTCCCCCCTCTGACCTAATCCTCACAGTCCATCCCACTGCTTGTCTCGTGTCACTTTTATGATTGAAAAAAGTCTTAGCCCCTTTTGACACTCCCTAGCAGTACTTTCCTCTGTCTTGGTCTTTGCTCCCCTAACCGCCTTACCTGTTTCCTTCTGCCTGGCTTGGTACACCTCCCTATCTTCCTCACTCTGTATTTCCTAGTACCTCTGAAATGGCACCCATTTTTCTTTCACCAACCTCCGCATACCTCTAGCAGTCACTTTTAGTTTGTATCAATCATTGATACCATGTAAGCTTTTATTATTGCTTTTCCCATTCCCTCTCTGCCGGGTTGCACCTGGAAGCAAGCCTTGGCAAAGTGTGCCCTTCCCTGTTACTAATCTTCAATCAATGAATAAAATTTAGTCAGTAGCCAGAACAGAAAGGAAGCAAGCAAACATTTCTGCGTATTTTTTTGTTAATATTTATCAGTAGTGTCAACCTGATTGCTACTTCACTTGCCCCCCCATCCGCATGCTGACCCTCAAATTACTACTCCCTCCTTAACTCACCCACATGCTGAAGGCACTGTGTGCTCAAGCAGAGATAAAACCAGACTGCACCACAGAGTACCGACTTTTCACTTTAGGACAAATCCTGACTAACTGCACTGCTACATCGGTACGGGGTGGCAACAGTAACCTCCACTGTTCCCCCACCCAAGCAGTTATCGCTCTTGCAATCACTAATTCATACTCACTTCTCAACTCAGAAAAAGAATATGCTGCCAACAAGAAGAGAAGGAAGGAATCATTGTTTTTTTTTTAAACACTTCCATTCCTGCAGGCACACCCGCACTCCTTCCAAGTCGACTCCAAATAAACGCCTTCTTCTCCCTCCCACACAATCCAACTGGAGGGAGCCACAATTACAGCTTACTTGCTGTGCCCACTGTCAACTCTCCCGAACCTGGCTGCTCTTCTAACCAAGAGAAACAGCATGACTGCAGTGACAGTAGCCTCACCAACTCTACAATAATGTAAACATAAAAAAAATAACAGTAACAATAAAATAAAAAAGTTAATCAATGGTGGGGATGGAGGGCTCAGAGAACTAGACCAGCAGATACCCTGTTATATCTTCTGGCGCCCCCTAGTGGCACCTATTTCACGTTCTTTTTTCAAGCTTTTTGTAATTTTTTGTATTCCATTATATGACTGCAATAATATGCTGAGATGTGCATAATGCTGAGATTAATACACTTCCTGTGGCCTCCTGTCTTACTATGTCCCAGGTATGTGTTTATCTTAGCGTAAAGCACACCTCATTGTGTCTTAGATATACAGTATGCTTAACTTAATAGTAACATGAGTTTGGCTTTGTCAGCAGCAGTGGTGGAGGCACACACAAAAGTAGTACATGATTCAACTAAATATGTATTCTCTGGAGGAGAGGAGGGATATGACGGAGACATTTAAATACCTCACAGAGATAAACAGAGTGCAGGAGAACACAATGTTTCAAAGAAGAAGATGCTCAAGGATAAGGGGGCACAAGATGAAACTGGAAGGAGGTAAATTCAGGGGGATCACGAGTAAGCACGTCTTCACAGAGAGGGTGGTGGACAAATGGGACAGCTTGCCAGCAGAGGTTGTGAAGGCAGAAATGATTACAGGTTTAGAAAAAGCTTGGGATAGGCATAGTGGGCTGCTTGTAGGAGGGGGAGGGGCACAACCTATTACCAGCAGAATTTGAAAAAGCACATTTCTTAGGGATGATAGGGCAGACTCGGT
The DNA here is from genome assembly GCA_016271365.2 of Neoceratodus forsteri. Taxonomy (NCBI): domain Eukaryota; kingdom Metazoa; phylum Chordata; order Ceratodontiformes; family Ceratodontidae; genus Neoceratodus; species Neoceratodus forsteri. The sequence continues at coordinate 15,231,535 of JADMNL010000027.1, forward strand.
ATGCCGAAGGCCCTTATCTGGCAACAACTTCTATGTTTCTATGATTTATTGAGTAATGTCCTATTTCCATTCTGCAGACCTACTCTGGAGTGCCCACAGGAAATCTGCTGGCTGCGCCAAGCAGCCATAAAAGCTGATGAAAACAGTAAAGAAGAAATCTCTGAAGTGAAGAACAGCACAATAATGTGTGTTAGTACAGTATCCAGGGACACTCTTGGTGAAATAAGACTGACTTCATGTGTGTTCTTAGAATGAGAGAACAGCAAACTGAAGGCAAGGATTGCTTAGCTTGAGAGACACTCTACACAATAGCAGTGCTACCTGATTGGCTAATGTCTATGCAAGGATCTCTTACTAGGAATGCAAGTACTGTTAAGAATCTACTAGTTCCAAACCAGTGACATCATCAGCAAGTACTCTAAACATGGCAGAATACAGACAGGCAATGTTCTAACAACAAAAACACTAAGCGACAAAGCATGATGAACAGGGGTTATGTTTATGATCTGTCATGCATCCTCTAGGGGTGTAACACCTCATGCCAGATGCCCCTAGTGGGTTCCACCACTCACACTTTTATTACACCACTGCTACCTGTTCTGACTTTTTGCCTGGACTTCATTTTAACTGCCACTACTGCTGTCAATTTTAGTCACCTGTAAGTAACTGCAGTGCATTGTATGCACTTTACTTTGTACTGTTATGTTACCATCTTGATGTTTATACCACTGTCACTGCATTTTTACCAGCTGTATTTTTACACTCTGTATGCACTTTAAATTATACCCTTACATTGCTTGTCATACTCATTTTTTTTCCATATACATTTTATCTTTTCTTATGTTTTCTCCCTTCCGGGACATTGGCATACACATGCGTGCGCGTGCATGGAGGCGCACACCTGTGCCAGGATCCGGTGGCCCCTTCCACTCCACCCCAGACTTATGTCGCCGCTCCTGCTGCCTACGTGTCCCACCGGATCTCCACCCGATGGGAGCAGGACTATGAAGGAGCGGGTGTCCATCCCTGGAGGGGAGAGCCAAGGCTCAATCCCACTTCAGCCCCCCCCAGCCTGCTCCCCAGTGACCTGAGGTCATTCCTGAACTCGGGTCACTGGCTTTGTGTGAGGCAAGGTGCCAGCGCCTCATCCCTCAGCACCACCAGGCTGGCGTCATACTCATTTTTATGTTTATACCTTGTACATTAGTCTCCTCTTGCCCTCCCCCAGGTCACAATTGGAAAAGAGGTTCAGTTCAATGTGCTGTTCTTGGTTACCAATTGTCAAATAAATTAACATAAACCACTGGAATGCCTTATTGTTATTACAATAAAAATGCTTTTTAAAATAGTGTTGTGTCATGCTCAGCATGTGCTTAGGCACTGCATGTATGATAATAAAAGATTAGCATTAGACTGATAGATTGCTTACAGCCAATCAAAAAGCTTAACTTCCTTTTATAATAAGAAAAATGCCAGGACACAAGGTTTCTTTATCTGCCTTTACTGGTACTAAGGTACCCTAATTATGAAATGAATCTGTAAATGTTTTTCTCTGTGCCCCTTTAAATATGGTAATTAACACTTGCCAATGAACTGTTATTTAGTACTAAATTAAAGCTAAATTGTATTTGAGTTCAGGGTTTTACATAAATGTGTTCTGTACACTGTGCTGCCTATGAGTTATCAAATATTTGATGCTATTGTTCTGTATAGTATATAAATTATTTGATTAAAATCAATAATTAGATAGATAGATACAAACAGATATATATTTACAGTATATGTATGGGATATGCAATGGATTGACTTAAAGAGCCACCAATGCCTGGAGAAGAACTTTTAAAAACACAATATTTGGACACAAAGCAGCTTACATTTTTCATTAGCTTTGTATTTCCTAACACCATTATTTATTACTGACGTCATATGCATGAAAACAAGATAGCTGTTCCTTGAGAGATCACCAGCTCCTATTGCTTCTTCCCCACTTGACATCACAATACTCTGCTTGTGACATCACAGTTATTCCAATAGCAACAAACTATGATCTCACAACAGAGCATTATGATTTCAAGTAGGGAATAAGCTAATTAAGACAGAGGGACTCTAAGCACTAAAGATCTTGTTTTTGTGGGAATGTCTTTAGTAATAAACAATGGAGATGAAAAAATCTATAGAAGATGGATGAAATACAAGCTGAATTGTGTCTAAATATTAATGTTTTCTTATGTTTTTCCAAAGGTGTCAGCTGCTTTTTAAATATGAAATTTATCTTCAAGTATAAAAGGGCAGGACCATACTCATGAGTGGCAGAGCCACGAGTGAATTACGACATTCCTGCCCACTCACAAGTGATGATAAATTGCCTCTTTTGAGTTAGGCTGTTGTATATTCAATACATAGAACAGTAGTTTACAAGTTATAAATTTTAAATGTGCAGTTTGTTGAAGGTTTTTATGAGTTTCGTTGATTTTTAACAGCTGACTGGTGCTGCACTACACATTGCGATGTCATTTACATTGTGAATGCTGCTCTTACTATTTAGATATTCCCTTATAATGACAATAACCTTAAAAATATCCACCGCGACAACAGTAACATCAACATATTTATGATATATTGGTGTAGGGTTGAGTAGGGTGTTTAATATTAAACCCCTTACTTTGTATTTTAATAGCTTTGCCCCTGTTCAATGGCATTGCACAAAATTTTACAGGCATGGTCTGGAGTGGTGGTGGGGGTGGGGGCAAGGTCTCTTGTTTTTAGTTTTATTCCAGTCGGATGTGCAGATTCTGAGATCTGAATAGTGCACATTTTTTTTTGCTCTAACCTGCAGCCCAGATGGTCTGGAATTTTGTTCTGAAATTTTCAGGGTAGAAATAATGAATAGAATGCGCCTTTCATTAGTTTTGGTGACAAATATTAATCAATTCCCAAGTTATAGGGATTTGAAATTTCATCTCTGAGTATGCTCAGTAGTGTTTTTCAGATAGATGTTTGATACAGAAGAAGAATTTGCCCTCATGAAGGAGGATTCTTCTTTTGTGAGGCTGAATTTCTCTTTTGTGAGAAAAAAATTCTTCTTTCGTATGGCGGCCATTTTAGTTCCATTTTTCTCAAAATAATTTTTTTTTTCAAAATCCATAAAATGTTGCCCTACAGAGACACAAACACATGAATATAGCTAAATGGGACCTGTTTAGCTTAATTCTGTACTTAGCTTTTCAAAATATGACCCCAAAATGTATTTTTGGGACATCCCAAAAATCCTTACCAAGTCTTGTTTCTTGAGCCAATTTTCTTCTTTCATGAGGCTTATGAAAGAGGAATAGGGACTCACAAAACAAGAATTTTATCTCATGAAACAGGATTTTGGACTTAGGTTTTTTCAGAGTCTTCTGTGAGAAGGTATCTTCTTTTGTGAGTCCTGAAAATCTCATGAAAGAAGAAGCTGATCTCACAGAACAAGACTTTGGACTTACCTTTTTTTCACATTCTTCTTTTGTGAGAAGGAATCTTCTTTCATGAACTCATGAAACTCTCACAAAACAAGAAGGTGGGCTCAAGAAACAAGATTTTGGAATTAGTTTTTTTCACATTCTTCTTTCATTAGAAGGAATCTTCTTTTTGTGAGCTCACAAAAATCTCATGAAACAAGAAGGTGGGTTCATAAATCAAGATTTTGGACTTCATTTTTTCAGAATCTAATTTTGTTAGCCAAACATGACTCCTCACTTGCTGCATGGCCCACAGGGCCTGTGTGTCTGCATCTGTAGCTCCACAGAACTGCAGTGCCCAGAGGGTCCTGTACTTCTGCAGCCTGATGGACTCCACATTTGACATAGGGCCCAAAGGGCCCTGTGCATCTGACCCTGTGCATCTGCATCTATAGAGGCACAGAAACACAGGGTCCAGAGGGCTCTGTGCTTCTGCAGCCAGATGGACATGTTCATGCAATCCTGAAGGGACCTGCATGAATGAGGATGCAGTTCTGCTATCTCAAAAATAAAGATCCAGAAGCAAATGATTTGATATCTTTTAATGGACCAACATAAATGTAACAACAAGAACAAAGTGCTCTAGCTTTTGGACCAACCAGTCCTTCGTCAGAGTTGGTCCAAAAGCTAGAGCACTTTGTTCTTGTTGTTACATCTATGTTGGTCCATTAAAATGTATCAAATCATTTGCTTCTGGATCTGTTCTTGCAAGGGTCAATATGGCAGCTACTAAATCTAGATTTCAAAAATAAAGGAAATTCATTGCACAAAAACTGCATTAATGCACCAGTTAGGGTTCAGCTTAAAGCAAAAAAAGTAGGAAATGTAGTCTTTGTGCCACTCACACCTCCACCTCAGCAGCAAAAGCAAAAAACATTAGGGTTTGTGCGCTCCTGACTCTTGGTGAATCACTGGTGGGTTTTTCTTGGGGTTCTCAACCCTATGCTCACCCCCTTCCCTGAGCAAAGAAGGTGAGCTATAATCTGCTTTCTTCAGGCAGGGACCATAGGTTATTGGCAACATGTGTCAAGACATATTGCTGTACCTCTGAAGAGTGTATCAGTATGAGGCAGTGTCTTGGAGCTGTATCTTGTGCTTCAGACAGGAGTGTATGAGCTGGGGGGAAGTGTGCATATTAGAGTTGAGAACCCCAAGGAAGACCCCACCACTGATTTGCCAAGACTCAGGAGAGCCAAAAAACGTAATATTTTTTACTTTTGCTTCTTGGGGGTGGGGAGATGGGGTTGGATACCTTAACACCGCATTTTCCAACTTCTTTGCTTTAAGCTGAACCCGGGCTGGTGCATTAATGCAGTTTTTTGTATTGATAATTAAGACCTATTTTTGCTCACCTATAACTAAAACAAAACAAGCATTTGTCAATGCCAGATGTTTGCCACCAGTATAGAAGCCCTGGGGTGGTAGATGCATTCTGGTGCACTGTGTGGGTTATGTATTACTAAAGCTAGGAGTCTGTGTTTGTAAATTTGAATGCAGGCTGATAACTTTTTTATGTTTTAATATTTTTGTCCAAAATTGTCAACATTTCCTTCTTATGACTCCACTTCATGAACATGTTCAGTCCCTAGACAAATGGTGATTTTGTGTAGGGAGTTTGAAATCACCTTTTGGGATGCAAAAACACATTTTGGGCAGGATTTGAAAAATGACAGCTATAACATTCACAAGATGCTATAAAGAAATAGTTATGTTGAAAGGCTGGAGTAAAAATATTGAAAATTACAACACTTACAAGCCTGCATTTGCAAAATTTGACGTAGCCGCATAACTTTTTTTTTTTTAATATTTACATACCAAATTTTCAACATAACCTTCTTATGACCCTGCTTCATGCACAATGGTACAGAAAATGTTGAACTCCTTCTCAAAAGGTGATTTTGCACAGGGACTGCAAAATCTTCTTCCCGGATGTAAAAAAAAAAAAAAAATTTTGGTTAGGATTTCAAAAACGACAGCTGTCTCATTCATGAGGTGCTGTAAAGAAATGGCTATGTTGTAAATTTGGCATATATATATATTGAAAATTACCAAAGTTATGAGGCTACATTTGCAAAATTCGACATAGGCTTGTAACTTTGTTGCTTTTTAATATCTGTACACCAATTTTTCAACATAGCCTTCTTATGACCTCACCTCATAAACAAAGGCAGAAAAAATTTTTGGCTCCTGCCTGAAAGATGATTTCATGTAGGGACCGCAAATTCACCTTTCGGGACAGATTTGCCTAATGTCAGTGCATTTGTTCATGAGGTGGGGTCCAAAAAAAGGCATGTTGGAAATTTGCGCCAAAAATATGCAAAAATGCCCAAGTTATGCTATTAAGTGCAAACTCCCATTGAAATACATTGAACCACATATCTGATTCTTCAATTTGCAGTCTGGCTTTGAAGAGTGCAGATGTGTATGTGGTCTACAGAAGATGATGGTGTTGGACTCCCAGTGGGTAAGTAAGGGCTGTGGGAGGGTGCTGTGTGAGAGGGTCATGTGGGGGGACAGTAACAGCTGCAAAATACATTGATGGACAGTTTTATTTTCATAGGGCAAAAAAAAAAAAGGAAGAAAGGACCAATGATTTGGATCATGACACTAGGGAACTGGGCACCCCTAATGTCACTGTTATGTTGTGTGGGAGTGGTGGGTGCTAAGAGGAAGGGTTGTGTGGGTGCGAGTAAATAAATACATTTTAAAATTCCACACAGAGATGTAACCATGCATGTGCGGTACTGGACTGCCTGATGATTTTGATCATGACACAGATTATGCACCCCAGTGTCACTGTTATATTGTGGGGGTGCTAGAGAGGGTTGGGTGGGCGGAGAAAATAAATAAGAAATTTACACATGGAGTTGTAACTGCACACGCATAGTACTGGACTGAGGGGTCACTTACCTGGTGGCGATGCTGGGGGATTGGGCACCCCCAGTGTCACTGTTATGTTTGTGTGGGGAGGATGTGGGGTGGTGGGTGCTGTGAGGGAGGATCAAGTGGGTGGGAGACAAAAAAAAAAAACATGGAGATGTCACCGTGCAGGTGCGGGAGTGGAGTGGTTTAATGTTACAGTTGGCAGACTTTCCACACATTCTAGGCTAACTTTGACAGATCAGCTTGGCTTGCTGTGTGGCGTAGATCAAAGGTAATAGCTGACCCCTGGTTGGATTGGCTATTCCTTTTCAAATTCATGGTGTCTCTGCCCAGCAAGCTAAAACTATGTCATACTAAGCCTTGCTGATGATTGGTGTGACACTGAATCGCCCTTAAAACACTGCTCTGCATTGGATGAATAGTGTCACACCCATCAAAAAGCAGTAGTACCGCAATATGTTTGCTTACGACACAGGAAACTTGTAGGTTCGATAGAGTTTGCACCAAAGTTAGTGCATGTGTGTTTTTTTCTCCCAAACTTTAGTATTTTTTTAAAATATTTAAGAAAATTGTTCCGTTACTGAGCTTGCACAGTTAGACAAATCAGAGTTCTAAAAATAACTGAATGTTTACAACCACTTTGGTTAATGAGGTCATTTTAAGAGAACAGGATCAGGTTTCACATAGCAGGGCTCTCCATGTGCATCTGTATGAGTTTCAGCTGTGCTCATTCAAGCAGGGATGGGCTACTTGTCAGTGCGTAGCCCTGCCCCTGCTGAACATTGCTGTGCTTGGGTGTTTGTTTTCTTTCCCTGACCATCTGCCATTAGCCGCATCAGTGGCCTAACTGATTTCAACTGGACACAGGGGTGCCCAATCCCCGTTGCCAGCTTAATGTGAATTATTCTGACATGGGGTGCTCACCCCTGGTACTGGTTTATCACTCCTCCCATATCTTTTACCACCCCACCGCCCACCACTTAAGTCTTCCAGCACTGGAGTGCCCGATCTCAGTGTCGATATAGTCTACCCTGACCCAATAGTTGGGGACACTGGGTTGCTTACCCTTGGTGCCTTCAAATACCAAGCCAACACTTGAGTTCCCAATCCCCAGTGTTGCTAAGTACCTGGAATAATGAAAACCATCCCTCTTTTCTTGTTTTACTTTAAACCTGAAATAAAGAAAACAGTCCCTCATTGTCTTGCACTGCCGTCTCGACACACACACACACACCCACCCACCCCAACCCCTTCACTCAATACCCCCTCCTCACCTCACCCCCACCCCTTACTTACCTAGTGGGAGTCCAGTGCCATAATCCTCTTTTGACTGGAGATATGTCTTCATTCTTTAAAGCTGAACCTGGAACTAAGGGAATTAGGTAAGTGCAGTTAATGTATTTCAGTGTGTTTTGAACTTTACTCATAACTTAGTTATTTTTTAATATTTTTCCTCCAATTTGTTTTACGTAGGTATTTATGCTTATTCTCTGGCTGACCCCTTCTGTCTGACCCCTTCCTAGCCCTATCACCCTGGTTTCACTGGGACTTACCTTCAGCCCAATTGCCGGTTGCGGAGCCTGCAGAGGGTCGGGCATCATCCTGCAGCTGGGGTTTTTCCTCTTTTTTCCTCCTGTTCTTGGTTGCTGGAGCACACACAGCCAGATGTGTGTGTGTGTGTGTGTGTGTGTGTGGGTGTGGAGGAACGCGCACGTCAGCGGAAGTCCCGCAGCACTTTCCCTTTCCCCTGGTGCTTGACAACTGCCACCACCTGCAGGCCTCCACCTGGGGGCAGTCATTCGGTGGGAGCACCAGTCCTCCCTCCCTGGGAGAGGAGAGGAGAGCTGTCCTCTGGACGCTCGATCCTCTACCTCCCTAGCCGACCACCAGCAGCCCACTCGCATCGTGAACGTGGGTCACTGGTGTGGCAGGAGGTAAGACACAGATGCCTCAGTCCTCCACGCCACTGGGCTGACCTCCTCCAAATTTTAAACAAGAACTTTTTGGGACCCACCTAATGAACAAGGCAGATGAAATTTTTCAAATCCAGAACAGAAGGTGATTTCACACTCACTTTGAGAAGTCACCTTTTGGGGGCAGATTTGAAAATTTTCACCTACCGAGTTCATGAGGTGGGGTCTAAGAAGACTAATTTGAAAATTTGGGTCAAAATATATAAAAAAAATAAAAAAATAAAAAAATAAAGTCAGGAAGGTACATTGAAATATGTCAATGTTAGCTCGTAACTTTGATCATTTTCAATATTTTTACCCCAGATTTTCAACATAGCCATTTTTTTCACAGTATCTCATAACCATGACAGGTGTCATTTTTTCAAACCCTGGTGAAAAGGTTTTTTTGCACTTGTGGTGCAAAATAACATTTCGGCTGGGGTTTGAAAAATGACACCTGTCATGTTCATGGGTTGGGGTCATAAGAAGACTATGCTGAAAAATCTGGGTCTAAATATGAAAAAACAACAAAGTTATGACGGTATGTTGTAATTTTTCAATGCTCACTCATAACTTTGGCAATTTTTCAGAATTTTGACAGCAAATTTTCAACATGACCATTTTTTCACACCACCTCATGAATGTGATGAGTACCATTTTTCAGATCCTGGCCAAAATGTGTTTTCATACTTGAGGCATGAAATTATGTTTCGTCCATTATTTTATAAATGTCAACGATCATGTTCAGGGGGGTCATAAAAAGACTATGTTGACACTTTTGTGTCAAAATGTCACAAAACAATTTATGAAGTACGTTGTTTGCAGGGATGATTGGTGGCCCAGTGGGTATCATATTGACTTGGTGTGCTAGTGAACTGAGTTCAGGTGCGAGCTCTGTGAGCCGGCTGTACATGCCAAAGCTAGGCAGACGGCACTGTGGTATGTGGCACTGGACCCAGCCTGGGGAGAGACAGAGCTGTGTTCTGGTGCACAGACAACACCTTGTGGTGGGATGATGAGCCTTTCCTCACAAGGGGTTGATGTGCATGTTGAGGTCTGATAGGCCCATGCACTGTCAAAACAAGTGAGATGGGAATAAAAATGGGGAAAAGTGTACCAAGCAGGATAAAAGTTAGGCCCCACACCACTGACAGGCCCCCTACTGCTGTCAGATGTCTGTCCCCCTAAACTGTGCACCACTTTGGCATTACGTCCCTCTGTCGGTGTTGCAGGACATGCGAAAGGTGATGGCTTCATCCTGTCCTCATGGCAGTCGATGAGTGGAACAACTTGCCCCTCCCCAAGAGGAAAGTAGGTCCAGAGATGCTGAATCCTGTTCATAGCCCCACACTGGCCTCCATGAATGACCCAAGTCCATTTCCAAATCTGAGTCACTGCTGTGGTACTATTGTCTACTCTGCTGACCAGCCCACTTTAAACTTCCCCAAAAACTACAATCCCTCTCCACCCAGCACAGCTGATCAGTATTTTTATTAATCATAGTAACCCATTTTCCAATTTATGTCTACAGGTCTGGTGAAATAAAGAAGATGGCACAACAAGATACCAGCCCCGGTGTCAGAGTACACTGATCACGTGTATTAGGTAAGTATTGTTTTATGTTTCGAGTACCACGTTTGTCCCTGTTAGTTACTAAAGCGCTACAAATCCTTTGTGACCCTGTTTCTTGTCTTATTTAATACGTATGACTGGATAGTCCCCCAAGCTGCCCAAAACCCATCCCATAATACCCATGATCCAGATAAGAAATCTTTATTATTAGTGCTGTAACTAAGCTAGGATGGTACAGTATAAAGCTGCCACTACAAGTATCAATCAATCAATCAATCAATATTTCATTTGATATAGCGCTCTATCTCTTGTAATGCTAGGTGCTGCACAATAACAGCCTTAGTAACAAGTACAATAGCAAACAATAAAATTCATGATGCCAAATAAAACCGGTTCAGAGTATTAACATATTCATGAAACAGTAAAATCAATACAAGAAAAGGCTTAAGACACTTTCACTTGTTTGTTGGAGAAGCAGGGCTAAAATATCTCCACTGTTCTGTATATTTCATTTTGTGCAGGTCTCTTTGGGAATGAGGATACGATTCCACTGTCACAAAAAGAAGGGAAATTCAGTGCAAAAAACTACATTAATGCGGACATTAGGACTGAAGAACGAAAAGCACACAAAGTAGAGAAAAGAAAAAAATTATCATTTTGGGTCTCCAGAGTCTTGATGAATCAGTGGTGGGGTGTTCCTTGAGATTGTCAGCCGTAATGCCCACCCCGTCCCCTGAGCAAACAAGGTCAGACATGATCTCTTTTCTTCATGCAGGGTTCATAGGGCCCTGCGTATAGAGAAAAAAAAATCAACTGACTTTTGTTGGCAAAATGTGGTGAGCCATACTTCTCTACCTTTGAAGACTGTATCACTATGAGGCAGTGGCTTGGAGCTGTACCTTGAGCTTCAGATAGGAAGCTATGGGTTGGGGGGAAGGGTGGGCATTAGTGTTGACAGACCCAAGGAACACCCAAACACTGATTCGCCAAAACCCTAATTTTTTTCATTTCCCTACTTTGTACGCTTTGTGTTCTTCAATCCTAATGTGTGCATTAATGCAGTTTTAGTAATGAATCTCCCTTTTTTGCGATAGTGGACTCGTATCCTCATTCCCAAAGGGACCTGTGCAAAATGAAATAAACAGAATAACGGCGATATTGAATATTGAGATACATAGAAAGTTAGATGGCTTTCTGTATGCAGCTGTGTAACTGAAGAATTGCTACCCCCTTGAACAGTTTCTAAATCTGCTGCTGAAACCATGATACCCACATTGCAGCAGCAACTGCAGGCCCCATCTGGAGCCAGAAGTTGGTGTGCATTTCTTACACCTGTGGCTGAAGAATTGCAGGCCCCTCAGAAATACCGTTCCAAGTTTGCTATCATGGATTTTGTGGTGCCTGCGCTTCTGCATCCAGAGTTCAGTATGTATGTCTTACACCTGTGGCTGCAGACCCAAGAAGTGTGTATATATCTTACAGTGTGCATGAGTACTTGAGGCTACAGAAGTGCTGGCCACATGGGGGACTGCACTTCCTCAGAGAAGAGAACTCTTCTAATCTGTGTATCGTTGAGTGGTATCTGTGGCTGCAGGGGCATGTGCTTCTGTACACAGAAGCAGTGTTGTGATTTGAGTATCGTGGATTTCTCTCTGCAGCGACAAGTGAGTATGTATTGCGCTGTGCATGCCGCAGGTATAAATCCATGAAGGTAGCACTTCAGTGCTACTGCATTTGTGCTATCTGGAAACAGTTGTATTTTGTTTGCCTTACCTGATGATGGCTGTCTGTGGTTGCTTGTGTGGTCTTGTCCTTTTGCTGCTTGGGGTGGAGGTGGGGAGTTAGGGTTGGAAACTCTAACGTCACATTTGCCTACTTTTGTGGCATTAAGTTGAACCCTAACCAGTGCATAATACAGTGTTTTACAAAGACTGTCTGTCTGTCTTCTATCTATCTATCTATCTATCTATCTATCTATCTATCTATCTATCTATCTATCTGTCTAGTTTAATGACACCTGCCTTCCACATGGGGGGACTGCATTTGATTCTGGGGCCAGGTCTGAGTCAGTACTGGCTGAAGGCTGCTGCCCAGTAGGACGTAGTCAACGTTAGGCAAGGGATTACTGGCTTTACCATGGTTTGCCTGCCCTCTTGTGGCCTGGTGTGGGGAGGTAGGGTTGTGCAGAGAGTGCATTATATCTGGTATTTTATGATATCTGAGAGCACGAATAGTACACTATATGAATTATCCAATCCAAGTTATGAATAGATGTTCCCCCTTAGGGTTTACTGTTCTCTTACCCACTTTGTTTTAGAAAAGAGAAGAAATCTGTCCTCTGTTTAAAACAGCTAAACCCTCAGATGTCATGGAGTTTTGCATCTTTTTTTCAAAATTGTTCTTGCATTTTTTCTGCAAGTTTAGCACCTTTCTGCAGAATGTATACAACATCCTAGCTTACCAGGAGGTGGAGCTCCTTACTTGGTTATTGATCAGACGTTCTGTTCTTGATCTCAGCAAGGAGCAGCTATAAGTTTGCTAGAGCCTCCAGACATGGCGCAGGAGACCTGCTGTGACCCTGCCTTTGTACGAATTTGACCCCCACAAGGAACAGAATTGGGTCAATTTGCTCTTTACCATCATTTACCATCATTCACTCTAAATGCAGGGTATCCTTATACCTGGAGGAACAAACAGTGAAGCTCACCAGCAACTAGGAGCTGTGCTGGATTCACATTTCATGTGCCTTTTCTTAGTGCAAATGTAGTAACAGGCAGAAAGTGCATAATTACTCAAGTTTAGACAGGGGTTACAGGCTACAGTCTGGCACTTAAATTCCATCTCTGAGGTTTAGACTGGGGTTACATGTAACAGGCACGTAGATTCAGTTGCTCAGGTATTTTTGTGATCTAATTGTCTTTTTGCAGCATTTTTTCAGTTAGCCCATTTCAAATCACAGTCAGTTTAGTGTTGATATTTGTGCAGATAAAAGGATGGACAAGTAGTTATTGGTAACAAAACCCTAACCCTTCCAAAGGTATGTCCCTCTAAAACAGCCTAGTAATTACGTAAAGTAGCATTCAATAACCATACTATTAATTAAATATACTTATAGGTCTAACTGATTATTCTTGAGGCAAATGTACACTCTGACTGGCTGCTGTACTGGGCATTAATTCCAAATGTGCATTCCAGGATTTGCACCAGTGGGTCTCAACCCCGGCACAAATCTATTGTGTTGAGCATGGCTAATTAATAGATTGGTGCCCGTTTGTGCCCAGTTTTGCACCCTATAAAACTGCAGTGGAGAATTTCATCTGGGGAGACTATCCTCTCTAAGAAATGTGTCTCCCCCTTTCACCTTCCAGTTAGTGCGTGACACATCCCATAGCAATGTACAGTGAATGTGTTTTGTTTATTTAGCCATATTAACGGACAGCACACAAACTAAAGCCTATTGGTTAATCTAATACATTCTATTGGGCCAATGTAGATCTTGTACACTCTTACTGTTGTCAAGTGCCTTGACATGCAAAAGAAAGGCTATATCATACAGTACTTATTCACAAGAGACTGGCAAGGAAAATATAGATAAATGAGAATATAGGATAATACTAGGATGTGCTGACTTTTAAAGCAATAAGGAATCATGTGGGGTTAGATTACCAGTCTGTTAATCGCCCACTAGGGGTATGATATGGTGAGAGGTGCAACTGAGTGCCACATTGTCCCTGGGGTGATTAACTGTTAATATAACTCAATGGCATGGCTTATTGCTATTATAAAATACTTACTCCAAAAGAAAAGTGTTAGAAGTGTACCTTTTTAATGTTTTCATAGATTTTTGTAGATTTCATAGATTAGTACGAGTTCAAGAGGCCGAGGACTTTTGTGAATGCGCCACCTCGTGTTATCGGTGGAAACAATATTTGATGTCGCCCATATGAACATCTAGATTTTTTTTTAATGTAATTCATATTTTTGCTTTCCGCTATATAATTTGGTAGTGTGTTCCATATGGTGATTATTCTGTGTGCGTACCAGTTACTTCTCTTGTGTGTTCTATTTGTGTCACCCTTTAATTTGTGTTTGTGTGTTGGTTGTAGCACTATGTTTTTCTAGACCTATGGTTTTCATTAATAGTTCATTTTGCTTAGCACTGAAGGTCAGGCAAAGATCACCCCTAAGGTTTCTATATTGGATAGAGTACATTCCCAATTGTTTCAACCTATCCTCATATTCTAGGTGCTTCATATTTTTGATTCTCTTGTCTTTGGACTCCAATCATTTTCTTGCCCCTTATTGTAGTTGGTGCACACAAGGGGGCACAACAATTCAAGTGTGGCCTTACCAGGCTGGTATATAATGGAACTATTACCCTTGGTTCACGACTTTTAATATTCCTAAAAATGCAAGCTGTAATGTTATTGCATTCCTTGACTGTAGCCTGTGTATGTGTATCAAAAGTTAAATTGTTGTCAATTAGTGCTCCCAGATCCTTTTCACTGGTTGTTTCATGTAGAATTATATTGTTTAATTTGTACATTTTACAGGGATTATTTTTTTCCCAGGTGCATAACCTTGCATTTTGTTTAATTAAAAGTCATTTTGGTTTTTTTGTGGCCACTTCTCAAGTTTGTAGATATTCTCCTGAAAATCCATTGCAGCTTGTGAATTATTCCTTATCGAAAGGAAGATTTCTAATACAATAGTTTAGTTCAGGATCAGAATGCGTTATTCCAATCATTCAGTACTGCTAGAAGATGGAATTCTGCAAGGAAGAACTTGTGTGCCATGATAATCAAGCTGTACATCACAGTGAAACAGAGATTAATGTAAGGGACTTGGAATGCTGACAGCCAATCAGATTGCAGCCTTTCTAAGACCATTTTTATGGTGTAACTTGGTGTTATGGTCTGTGCCATAGGAATTACATCCAGTAAGAAAAGTTTAACATGTGGATTAGTTACATGGGTGCAACGGATGCTGTGGAGGGTTGGGGTTCTGGCTCCTACAGTGTGCCATTGCAGTTGGACTACTGGTCAGTAACCCCCTCCCAGAGTTGCCATACCAGAATTATATAGCACAATATGGCATTTCTGCTAAACATTTTTTTTTAGTGTGGTCTAGTGGTTACAGCACCAGCTTGGGAAAAGGGAGACTGTAGGTTCAAACCCTGCTACTGCTGAATACTCACTGTGTGACCCGTGGCAAGAGTCTTCACTTCTCATAGCTCCAGTTCACCCAGCTGTGGAAATGGGCAGGAGCAGAACCCCACTGGAAATGAGATGTTGCTTCTCATCTGGGCTACACTTAGTTTATTTTACAGTTTATTTACCAACTAACTAACTAAGTAACTAACTAACTAACCTTACCATATCAGTTCCCCAGTAAATGCACACCTGCTTTATATAAAGTCAGAGCGTGTGCCACCCATGTGAATACCCTGTGATATTCGCACAGGTTCTGGCCAATCCGAAGATGGGATTTGCCGGTTCAGTTTTATATGCTAACCATGCAAGAAAACAGGAAAAGCTTGGCTTCACTCCTAAGGGCTGCCGTGGCAGCCATTTCTCTTCAACCTACAAAAGCACTGTTCTGCACTCCCCACATATGTTACCATCTTTGTAATCCCCTGATAATATCCAACATGTACATAGTGCTAACATTTGTGCGCTTTTAAAAAAAATCCAACCACATCATTTCTTGACATGATGCATAAACAAAAATAGACAGCCGTTACAATGAAGATGATCTTATTTCAACTGGTCAGCTTTAAGCATATTTCTAGTGTTTTATGACAGAGTTTGCTAACATGACTAAAGCAGGGACCAATCTGCAATACATAACTATGTAAAACAATGATCTGGGGTAAAAATTGTAACAGGGACATATTGTCTGGGGCAAATTATCTGGGGGTTAATGGTTCCGGAACCAAAACTTCAGTGTTATAGATTCTTAAGTGTATCATAAATTCAAACAAGTGGAGCTAATTATGCATGGATTCTGGCTTGTGATTCGTGACAGTTTTTGTATAAATCTTGAACATTACTTGGTATATTGTGGTACAGAATTCAGTTAATAAACAGAATTACCCCTCTGCTCTATTGACCTCTAATGGGCTTTCATTCAGCACAGCCTGGGGTTATACACTTCCTGTTTCATGCGGTAGTGACCTATTCCACCAGAGCGCCGTTATATGCTTACTATGTAGGTCAAGTGACAGCCATGATAGGGCCACCCTAATGGGAACTGTAGTCCTCACTATGAAACCGTCCATAGTATCCGAACTGACAAAACACCCTTTGCAATTTCAGCAGCACACAAAACATCACAGTTCCTGCTCCACGTTCTAGAGTTTAAAGGGAACATAAACCTTGTGTGTTTTTTTTTTACATTTTTAAACATAACTGGAACTTTGGGTATGCATAAAGGTTGTTTTATACCCCCAGTGTATTGTTTTATGTGTATATTTTGAAATGATCCTTTTTTCTATTTGAAGGTCCCTTGTTAACCCATTAGAAATAGCTCCATATGAAGTCCGAACCAGTCATTGTTTAACCTGATATAAAAAGGCTGCCCAGGTGACAATGAATGAATTTTGTCTTTTCCCCGCCCAGTTTTGTGTTCCAGAACATAGTGACATTAGTTGAGCAGAAGCCTAGAGTGAAGCTTTCCATGCAGAACTTTTGCCGAACTGATGTCACTGGGTTCCAGAACTCATAAGTAATGATACAAACTCTGGTCAGAGCCAATACAGTTGCTCAGAGCGGTGAGTCAGAATCCTCTGAACTCTCGCCATGGCTGAGACAGCCATATCCAAGATGGCTACCATGACAATACTGCATATGTGTGATAATTGCACATGTGCAGTTACTGTCAGCAGCTGTTTTGGTCACAGTGGACATAATTTCCTCATCCAAGATGGCCACCGTGACATTACTACACTTGTGCGATATTTGCACATGCACAGTTAGTAACGGTGGCCATCTTAGGTACGGCGGCTGTAACTTCCACAGTTGCAAATAAAAAATAGTGTTCCACGAAAGGGGCATGGTTATGTGGCCCATAGGGGGTAAGGGTCCCTAAAATATAATGCCACCAACTTTGCCACAGCACTGTGGAAGCCAGAGGGGTATCTGGTCACGTGCTGCCATAGTCCCTTTTTCCTAAGTAATAGCAATACATCTGTGGCACTCTGCCCATGCAGCTGTAAAAATGAATATCGGTTGGCAAAAAAGGCAGCAATAACAAAAGACCCTAATGAAATGACACCCACACTGGTAGCTGACAGCCTAAAGAAGATTACATCAGGTGAGTCCCAAGGGGCAGACAGAACCCTCTCTGGGGTCACAGTGGAGCTAAAGAACAATTGACAAGTACACTTGCAGTATAGCCTAGAGGTCACAGTAAAGAGCTGTGAATGAGCTGGGCACATCCAGCAGACAAGGGTTTGATTCCCACAATATCCACTTGCATACTTTGATATGCTGAGCAAGTCATTTAACCACCCTGGTGCTGCCGGGTTGCCCCTGAAAACAGGCCCTGGGCCTAGTGGGCCTTACCCAGTTAACAAAGAATAAAAACAAACTGTCACAAGTTTGTTGGTGCAGGTGATGCGCTGGAGGACTGGAGAGTAGCTGGTGTGATCCCCGTCTTGAAGTAGGGATAAGGTCAGACCTGGATAGACATCGGATAATCAGCCTGACTGATATCAGTGCTGGGCAAGCTCCTGGAATCCATTTTTTGAATGTAGAACAGTGGAGCACTTGGTTAAGACCAAGGTTTTTACCCCTCTCAGCATGGCTTTATGAGTGGCAGATTATGCCGTAGAACCCTGATCATGTCCCTCGAGGGGGGGGAGAACAGGGGGGTGGCAGGAGCAGGGCCATAGACGTAGTTCATCTGGTCTTCAGCAAGTCCTTTGTCACTCTGGCCCTTGACAGGATTTTGGGCAAAATACACCAGTGTGGTATGCATGAGACATTCACAAAGTGGAATGTTAACTGTCTTGGGGGCAGAAGTATGGCGTTGTTGTGGATGGGCACTACTCTGAGTGGAGAGGGGCACTCAATGGCATCCCTCAGAGATCAGTGCTGGGGCCGCTGCTGTTCAACATTTTCATCTTTGATCTGGAATCTGTGGTCTCCAGCAGGCTGTTTATGTTAGCTGCTGGTACCAATCTTACCAGGGTGGTGGGATCCCTTGGGTTGGGGTCAGACTCCTGGACTGATAAGTGCATGTATGTTTCAGCTGGTCAGAACTATAGACTTAAAAGGACTATTGTGGCAGGGGATGACCTACTGGATGTATTACAGTATGTCAAAGTTCTGCCCTTGTTACCATGACAACTGAAATTCATTGGTGTACTGTGTTATGAGTAGACATCTGTCAAATAACCCACTGCCTTGGTAAAATTATTTATAACCTTGGGCTAGTGCTAAGGATAGCCACAGTAGCCATTGGCTAATAAAAAATCAAACATAGCTTATAAAAAATAGAATGTGGCTAACAAAGACTGCTGCAATTTACTGCATTTTGCATCAAAAATACTGCACTTTGCAGTATGTGCCTAACCTTTTTCCCCAAAGCACTCACCCAGTAACCACTGTACCACTAAAACATGTACTGACCAGGTAAAACAATAATGCTGTTAACATGTGATGAACAAATTAAATAGCTCAGAAATAGCCACTCTTGACTAATTTTTTAACAGGGGTGCACACTGCAGCTTGAATGTGAACTCACTTAGTTAACTGGCCAACATTTTTCAGCTGGTTCCAATACCAAGAGGTAGTCTCAGGGTGAGACTATCCAAGCACATCACGACTAGCATTTCAATGTAACTAAGTCATTCTGAAAGTCACCCAAGAGGCTTGGTATTCGAGGGACCCTATCAGACAAACTGACTTTGAGACAGGTGCCGTTACATCAGAACATCAATCGTGATGCACGTGGGCAGTCTTTTCCCAAGAGTACCTGTGGTGTACTGAATGATTTGTAGAAAATGTTTTGAGTATATTGTGTTTGTTGAAGTGGTTTACAGTGATTTGCATTACTGAGGGTTAGTTGCCCAGGAGTCTAGAATAAAATGCAGAAATAGGTTTCATTCCTGCCTTGTGTCTGTCCAGGCTGTTTCTGCTGTATTGAGTAACATGAACTGGCAGGACACAATCAGGGAGACTGGTTTGACAGAGAACTTGGGTCTCCAGTGAAGTAATGACAGAGGCCACGCTTGGCACTACTAGGCCGGCTCATCGAGGAGTCATTCTAGAGCAGGCTTGTCTCACATTACTTTCTAGTTTATTCCATGTCTAAGGACAATTTTGCTTAATCTATCCCTGAGAAATTGTGAAGTTGGCTCAAGTCCTTGCTGAGATAGTCACTTCTATAGACCCTGTGGGCTGGACTACACTAGATTCCATGGAAAGGTGGTGAATCCCTGAGTATGTGCTTGTTCATTCTATCCTTGCATACTTCTTGAACTGTTTACTCCCAGAGTCCTTGATGAATCAGCCAATCCCTGACTCCTTGTGGAGCTGGCCTACTCCAGAAAACATTTGGGCAGCCCCATACCTAACAACATACACAGCTGACCCACATCCTTGTTGCTATTTATATTCCCCAGTCCTTGCTGATTGGACCCATTGCTAAAAACATGTTGGGTTGGCTCACATCACTGGAGATACAGCTGGCATTGTCAGTGCACTGTTGCATGCAGACTGTAACAACACTGTGTAGCTATGTCTATGGGCGGGCGGGGGGTTATACAGCATGACAATGTGGGAAAAAGGAGAACAGTGAAATGCCAGTCTTTCTATGTTCAGCTCTGCCAACATTTTTATCAATGTGCAAAGGTTAAACCATTTGTTAGCTTCATATTATATTTTCAAAAAGGTTATGCACTTTGCTAAGTTACACAATAAGCAGGCAAGGGGTTCATCATTTTTTATTTGGAAATAAAACATTAATGTCACCATAGTAATCTCTCATTTGGGCTTATTAATGAGAAGCAGGTGTGTCCCTTCTCAGCCGTCAGCCAAGGAAAACACATCAGCACTCTAATAAAAGCAGGGATTTGTTTTCTTCATACCTTGGGATTGAATTCAAACTCTGCTCTACTTTTTTATTGTTCTTCTTAGCTGGAAAATACAATAAATATAACTTATGGCCCTAGTTTTGCAGAAACTGAATGTGCGGTACCATGAAGGAGTCTAGGACTGGACATTTTAGAAACAGAATAAGAGAGAGAGAGAGAGACAGAATGAAGGAGACTGAGAGAGATAGAGACAGAGACAGAATGAGAGAGAGAGAGAGAGAGAGACATATGATATGAGAGAAAGAGAGAGAGAGAGAGACATAGAAGCCCTTACCAAATGTGACGCAATGGCAACACAGTGGTGAGCTACAAAATGTGCAATGGTACTACCCAGTGGTACCACGGTTGTACTGTGGTAGTTTAAATTTTGATTATTTTTGTTGATATGGTAGGACAGTGGTACAATGGTATCACAATGGAATTGAAACAAACCACTGTGATACCATAAAAAACCTTAATGGTAGTACAGTGGTAATCACAGTGGTATTGCAATGGCAAATGAATGGTATTACAGTGGTATTCCAAAGAACTTTTTGTAAGGGAGGGAGAGAGAGAGAGAGAGAGACAGAAGAGGGGCCCCACTGTCACATAGCATAGGGCACAGATTTCAGTGCCCCTGAAAGCTAACAAAAACCACCTTCAATGTGAGTCACTGAGACACAGAAACAAAGAATTTGATAGCAGACAAGGATCTCTTCGTCTACTCAGTCCACCCACTGTTTCCCCGCCTATACTGTCGCTGCAGACCCTATCTGATTTCTGGCTCTCTCCCCCCTCCCCATTGCTCTTCACTGTGATTCCCTTATATCTATCCCATTCATTCATTCTTGAATGCCACCACTCTTTTCATCCCCACCACCTCTGCTGGAAGGCTGTTCCAGGAATCCACCACTCTTTGAGTGAAAAAGTACTTGTCATATCTCTCTTGAATTTCCCCCTTCCGGTTTCATGTTCCCTTTTTCTTGTGCACCTTTTCTTCTTAAAAATATTCCCCTCCTCTACCTTGTTTACCCCATGAGGTATTTGTGGGTCTGTATCACGTCGCTCCTCTCCCTCTTTATTACATATTGGGTGGGGTATCCAGTCAAAACCCTGACTGCACATATGCACAGTCAAAAAATGCACGTGCATAAATGTGTGCACAGTCTCAGAGTTTGTTTATATAATCTAGCATGATTTCGGACCGTGCTAGATTACACAGACCATGCAGTGCAGTTTTTCTCCATGCTAGTTTTTGTCGTGGGGTTTTGACATGGTGCCATTAAGTGGGTGATTGGATGGGAGGAGACACCACTAGACACCAGGGATGTGTTTTTTTAAATAAAAATGGGGATCAGGACTGGGTGGGCCACTAGTCCACCAGGGATGTGGTCGATTTCAAAATCCACACTTTATATTATAGGGGAGGAATGAGATTTACAATTATTATCGTATCTCTTTCAAAGAGCGAAACAACTTCCTGCTTTTCCATTATGTGCGTCATATCATATACTGTGGTGTTTCGTTCAGCAGAAAGTTGCTTCCCTCTTTGAAACAGATACAGGAATAGTTGTAAATCTCATTCCTCCCCTATAATATAAAGTTATGCTATGAGCAAAGCAAGCTGGCAACAGTGTCGGTTAAGATCAGACAAAGGATTTCAGGTGTGCTCTTCACAGTCGTTACTCGGTGGACAGGGGTCTCAGGGGATTGTGCAATATCGCAAGGGCAGAGTGGATCTGACACCCGCACATAGTAGAAAAGGGAACTCATTTATGATCAGAAAAAAGAACAAAGTCTGTAGCAGTGTGGGCTGAATTACCAGAGTACAAGAGGGAAACAAGTTTCTGCTTTTTCCTTATGTGTGTCATATCTTATATTGTGGTGCTCTGCTATACAAAACACCACAGTATATGATACAACACACATAATGAAATACGACAACAGGACATCATCGTTTTACAAAAAACAAGCAATCTGTAGAATGCATATTTTTAACATTGAGCATACCCAACACTGAAAAATCTTTTATAAATTATTTAAAAAAACTACTCGACTCCGATACATAAAACCCAAAAAAGTGTATACCTTAGGCCAGACTCTATCAAACCTGAAAGTTTCAGGTTTCAAATCCTCATATTTTTTCAGTTATTGGGGCGAAAAAACAAAAGTCTTAAAAATGATGATTTTTACATTTTCTGCACCTCGGTAACTGTGCTCGCACAGAACCTGTGTACATGAAATTTACAGGATCATGAGACCATGGTACAAACGCTGTGCTTTTCCAAATTTCATGTGAATCAGTTGAACTAGGCAAAGTTATTAAGGTGCAAAACTGGGTTTAACATTAAAGTGCTTACACAACCCTATTATACAGCTGCGACCATGCCTTTAGTAAGCCTATATATATATATATATATATATATATATATATATATATATTTGCAAAAAAATATGTTAATGCATAAGTTAGGGTTGATATCAAACTGTAAAAGCAGGGAAATACAACATTAGGGTGTTAACCCTAACACCCCATCCCCTTCCTGCACACACCAACAGGCGTCAGAGGTGTGCCTTGGGGTCATCAGCCATAACGCTTACCCCATTCCATAAGTGTATAAGCTGAGATGGGTACAATAGAGGAGAATGGGGTGAGCATTAGGGCTGACAACCACAAGGCACACCCCCAGTGACTGTTGATGTGTGCAGGGAGGGGGTTGGGTGTAAGGGTTGAAACCCTAACATTGTATTTCCCTCCTTTTTTTGATATCAACCCTAACTGATGCATTAACTTAGTCTTTTGCAAAGAATGCCCTTACTTTTTGAGATAGTGTAATCATAGCCTTATTTGCCTGTGGGAGTGCATTACCCTTCGGGTCCTGTGCTCCATCCATAGATGTGCATATGTATGTCGCTGTGGAAGGGACCTGCACTCCAATTTATAGGACAACAGTGACCAAATTACTAGGATAGCCATCTTACTACCTCACCTCATTTACCCAGTACAGAAAATTTTTGAAACCCCGCCAAAATGTCATTCCACGCAACTACAATGCCATTCCATGCCACAGGTGCAAAAACACATTTTGACTAGGATTTGAAAAATGACAGCTGTGACACATGTGAGCATGATCAGAAATTATTTTTTCACATTTTTAAAATGCAACAACTTACAAATGGCTTATTATTTTTTCACCAGACTAGCAAAAAGCACATCTGTGGGCTAGTCCCTTTCTGCCCTGAAAATTTCAGACCAAAATTCCAAACCATCTGGGCTGTAGGCAAGTTCAAAGAAAAATCTTAGCAAAGTCAATGAGTGACAAAATGCTTTATTCACTTATCCAGAGCTCAGAAACTGCACATCTAACTGGAATGTAACTTGCCACATCCAGAGATCTACCATGGCTGACAATGCATGTCAATTTTAATGTAAATCCGTTGTACGGTTGCAAAGTTATTAAAGTGCACATTTTTGAGTTTAACATTGAAGTGCCTACTCAATCCTAACTATTTATCTATCTATCTATATATATATATATATATATATATATATATATATATATATATATATATTATATTCTTTGCAAAAAACTCTATTAAATGCATCAGTTAGGGTTAAAAGCAACTAAAGTAGGAAATGTGGTGTCAGGGTTACCAAACCTAACACCCCACCCCCACCCTGCAGGCAGCAAACGAGGCATGGGGTGTGTCTTGGGGTTCTCCAGGCTAATGTTCACCCCATTATCATATACTGTACACATCTCAACTTCTTTACTGATGGAAGGTGGTGAGCATTAGGCTAGAGAACCCCAAGGCACATCCCACTCCTGGTTTGCTGCCTGCAGGGTGGGGGTGGGGTGTTAGGGCTGGGAACCCCAACACCATATTTTCCTACTTGTGTCACCTTAACCCTAACTTGTGCATTAACAGAGTGTTTTTTGCAAAGAATTTCCTTACCTTTTGGGATAGTAAAATGGTATCCTCATTTGCCTGTGGGACTGCAGGGCCCTCTAGGTCCTGCACTCCCATCCCTACATAGATGCATACATGTATGTTGGCATGAAAGCATTTAAGCCAAATCGCCAATCAAACTGTCAGCATAGCCTTGTTTTTACCCCACCTCATCAATGCTTTGCTGAGAATGTTCAAATCCCCTCTGAAATGTCATTCCATGCCACCCCAACGCCATGCCGCGCCACTGGTGAGAAAACACATTTTGGCCAAGATTTGAGAAATGAAAGCTGTCACAGTCATGAGGTAATGTAGAAAATGGCTGTGTTGAAAATGTGGAATGAAAATATTTAAAATTACCGAAGTTAAGAGTGAGCATAGTTAAATTTAAACGCATATGCATAACTTTGCCATTTTCACATATTTTGACACAAAATTTGCAACATAGCTTTTTTTATGATATCACCTCTTGAACAAAGGCAATGAAAATTTTGAAATCCGGCCTGAAAGGTGATTTCCCCAGGGGGCTGCGAAATCACCTTTTGGGCCGGATTTATGAAACTCCACTGATGTTGTTCATGAGGTGGGGTCCCAAAAAAGCCATGTTGAAAATGTGGTGTCAAAATATACAAAAATGGCCAAGTTACGCATCAGAGTTGGAAACCCCATTGAAATACACTGAAATGCATTTTCCTTAGTTACTCATATTGCAGTCACCGATTCCAGCAGCAAGACGTGTCTTCCATAGAAGAGTGGAACTTCAGAGTGGCAACTGCTCAGGTGAGTGAGGGTGTGGGGGGGATGTGGGGGGTACAGGGTATTGGCTGCTGAGTGGGAGGTGGGGTGGGGGTGTCAGATCAGTGATGGACTGTTTCTTTTTTTACAGATAAATTGTAGATGATACAAAAATACACAATTTGCTAAACCGACTGTCTAACCTGACTCAAAGTGTTCAGATTGATTTTGAAGACAGTATGGTCTGGGGGTAAGAACACTGAATTGCAAAAAAAAAAAAAAAGTAGGATAACAGGTTTAAATCTCATGATTGCCATTGGCTTATTGTGTGCTGCTGAGGAAGTCTTGACTGCCCAATACTTCAGTAAAGCAGACAGTTGGTGAACTGCCGCATAATAAAATGCATGGTCATCTGGCAGATGCAACAGATGAGGTGCTGGCAGGTATCACTCATCCCAGGAATCACCTTTCGGGTGCAACTGCACCCTTACACTGTGGAAAGGAGCCCCACTCCCATTCCGTTCTTCTGGTCTCACCTCCAGTAGCACCCCCCAGCTTACCAGAGCAACGGAATCACAGCTGGTCATAGGAGTGGGAGAGCTAGTTGGCTCTGGGGCAGTAGGATTGCCAGGTGGATGCAGTCAGCTAGCAGATATAACAGACAATGTGCTGACAAGTGTTACTCATCGCAGGACTCACTTAAGAGGGGCGGCTGCACCCTTATACTGTGGACAGGAGCTCCCTGAGTTGGGGGGTGGAGCACCAAGACGGCAGTGCTGCTTCTCCACTCAGCAACAGAGCTCTGTGCTGAACACCATTTTTAATGGCGTTTTTATTCCGGCAATGTTATTTTATAATTTTATAGCTCCTAATGCCGGTGATTTACTTGACAAGTATTAAAAATTGTTATTGGCTTTGGCCTGCTTTGTCCAGCCCGGCTCCCCTCTACTTTGTATATATCATGGTGTTTTACAAGTTTTAGCTGAGAGTTTTTCGTTTTCTTAGCTGAGAGATGAATGAACCTCATATTAAATTGACTTGTGCTTTGTAATGCTGAAGGTTTTTCTGTGTTTTCAATGATCAGGAGCCATTATTTTCAGGTGTCCTGGAGCTGCCCTTGAGTTACAGGAAAAGCATTTATATTTGGGCATTTTCTCTATGTTTTGAAACAGTGTTGAAGCACCAGCTGTACTGCTTTTATGCTCCTGCCATTTGGATTGGGGGACCTACATGGACGGAAGGTAGCGAACAGTTGGAGATGGATTGGGTATGCAGCCACTGGGAACTGATGGAGACAGATGATGCAGTTTACTTGCCATGAATCAGGTGCACTTTAGGTGCAGAGAAGGCTGTATATTCAAAAAAAAGGTATGATATCGTTGTCTACGGGGACGGGGGTCTTAGTACCACACCACTTGTATCGTATTTACTACGCTCACTGGAGCATTATTTTCTTCTCTCTTTCCAGGTGAAATTAATATGATATGAAAAAGATATGAAGGAGATAAATCTGATGAAATTCTGATTCATGACGACTGGTGATGGAGGATACCAGACTCCTGCATAGATCTAGAGGAACACACATGCTCTGAATACCAAATGTCTTTTTAGAAGTGTTTGTAGAAGGTCAGGCTGAAGCTATGGACTCTGAATTAGAGACAGGGGATAAGTTTGGTTTTCCCATGTCAGCTTTCACAGGAACATTGTTTTGGTGAGTGTTGGAAGCTATTGTGGGGCAAAAATTCCCAGAAAAGGTAGTATTTTAAATATCCTCCCCAATGATGGTGAGACTGACTATGGGGTATCCCCCCACAGGTGTGTGAACTACTAGAGATGAAATGGGAGAAGGGAGTTCTCTGTACTATGGAAAAGGTGTTTTAAAACAAATTATGGACTCCCAGGAAGGTGAGATTGATATATAATTACTGGTGAGCCCCAATATCAACCGGTTTAAAAAGTCATATCAACCGGCTGGTTGATATGAAAAGCCCCGCTAAGCCGTGCAAAGTCGCGCAAAGTCACACAATGCCGTGTTAAGCCGCACAAACAGTGCAAAACACCAGTGATTATAAAAAATAAAAGATAGGCAAGTGTGTGTTAAAGATTTTTTTTTTTTTTTTACACGCCCTTGGTGTCTGGGGTCATCACATACTTCGGTTGTGTGTAATAAAAATCCATAACACCCACTTGTCTATCCATTATTCTCTATATTCTATCGGAGAATTGTCTGATATCTCACTGCTGATATAGTAAAAATTTCGATAACAACCACCTGGGTCAGTTTGTGGTTTGAGATCTGAGAGGACTCCTAAAGATCTGGAGAAAGGAAGCTAAGTTTGAGATTTTATTCTTGGTGTTTGTGCTTTTTGTTTCTGCCACATAGTTCTCTTCCTCTGAAGGAGTAACAAGTGTGATCTTTAGATGTTTGCAATTAGCACAGCCACTGATAATTAAGGAAGAGTAACTCCTGAGTCTGAATGGAGCCTTTCTGCTCAATTAGAGCATTCTTACAAAAGGTGGACGTCTGCATTTAAATAGAGGCCTTTTGCTTTTTCTTCTAGTTGATCAGATGTTTAAGGAGTAGCTATCTGGGACTATGCTCTTGGTTTGTATTGAATTAATCCACCCATCCTTATGCTGAAATGCTTTGTAAGGCATATTGAGATTATAAAGAGACACTTTTTCAGCACTTTGGGATATTTAAAATCAAAAACTAAGAGTACTGTGTGCCCTGTGGGACTCCCTGCTGGAGAGAGTCAGAGTAACCCTGGAGACATGGTCATAGTGAATATGTTTTTTCATTTGCTATGTTTAATATTTAAATAATTCAAAACATCATTGTTTTAACTTATTAAGTAAGAAATGAGTGGTTACCTCGTTATCTGAAGCAGAATGTCTTGGACTTCATGTGTTAAATTACCTTTACTAGACTTTTTAGTTGAGCTGAAGGGTTCACATTAATCTGGTCATGGCTTTCTCATACGAAATCCACAGATTTTAATTTTAAATGCAAACTCACCTACAGACCCTTTTTGTTCCAGCAAACAATTTGAATTTCGATTATGAAACGGAGCTTCCTAGATATAATACTAATTATGGACTCCTGAATTAATGCAGCCATGGGGCTTGAATGTTGTTAAAAAAAAAAATAATTTTCAATACAGTGAAACAAATATCTGATTTGCTGGAACGTATTTTTTTGAGATTCAGTGGCATTATAAACATGCATATAAATGTTAACAAGCTCAGCTGCTGACAAGGCTCCTGGAGACTCATATGGGCTAAGTAAATAACGAGCCTTGCCTTGATTGAACATTTTGGGCAGTTGAGATACAATGAGTGTTTTAAATTCCATAGGGATGCTGTATTAAGTGACCTGTGGAACCTTGTTATGGGGTATGTCCCTTTAAAATTGCCATCCTGCTATGGGCCCTAAAAAACATATATTTCATATATTTATAATATTTTAGCATGTGGAGTATTTTATTGTATTTTTAAATTAAGCTTGTTCTATATAGTATACAGTTTTATTTAGATGATTAACTGAAGTTTATATGCATAATTTGCATATCTCTGTCTTATGCTGGATGATGTATAGTGTTCTCTAA
Source organism: Neoceratodus forsteri (assembly GCA_016271365.2). Taxonomy (NCBI): domain Eukaryota; kingdom Metazoa; phylum Chordata; order Ceratodontiformes; family Ceratodontidae; genus Neoceratodus; species Neoceratodus forsteri. The sequence continues at coordinate 15,259,811 of JADMNL010000027.1, forward strand.
TTATAATAACTTATAGTTGAATGAATAAACTAAATTAAAATTGAAATTGACACGAGCCCCGGCCCCATTCTGTTCCCTCTGGTCTCACCTCTTGCCCTCCAGCAGTCCCCCCAGCTTAACAGAGCAACAGAAACACAGCAGGTCACAGGACTGGGAGCTAGTTGGCTTTGTGGCAGTAGGGGCTGCACAGCAATGAAGGGACAAGTCCCAGAACAGAGCTCACTAGGGAAGACTGCAGGCAGGCTGTAAAGCAGACAGTTGATAAATTGCTGTATGATGGAATGCACAGTCAGCTGGCAGATACAACAGACAAGGTGCTGGCAGGTGTTACCACAGGAATCACCTGTCAGATGTGGCTGCACTCTTATACTGTGGACAGGAGTCCCACCCCTTTCCCACTTCAAAAAAAAAAACATACAGTAACTGGGGCACCGTGAAAACCAGATAAGCCATGACTGGCTTGTGCTTTATAATAGGCTACATAAAGGTTTGGGTCACTGTACAACTTCTGAGACATGATTGTCATTCAGAAGGTTCCTTTAACAGGCCGGAAATGAAGCTTCACAATCACTTTGCCAAACAAGAATAACACATTTTTGTCTTGCGCATTCTTTATCACAATAGTTATGGTGTCAAACTATTGTTTGCTGATTGTTATATCATCTGGCTTATCATAGCGGATGGTAATGATTGCATTATTCTTATCAGATATTTCCACACAACGGAGTAGGGGCACGTGACTATCACCAACTCTTTGGTGCTCAACAATGTCTGTATACACATACAGTGTGTAACCCCCCAATTCATGTCAGCATAATATGGTCCTGTTCTTGCTTGTAGTTATGGTATACCATGTGGTACACCCAAAATATGAGCCGGATTATGGCGTGCAATAAATGCTCCACTACTGGTGGTGTGGAATTTTGTTTTCTGTTCCCGGCTGTCATATTCTAAAAACATGCCTAGCTGTGCCTGTTCCAGTGCCTCATTGATAGCCGCCGTGACATCATGAACATCATTATAATAACCTCTGGGAATTGATAATGGTAATAATGGCTTAGAAGTTTCACCTACATGAAATCTCTCATCTTGCTGTGTAATATTGTCCCAAGGCCTTGGGTACTGTATTTCTGAAAAACCGACGTCCCACACCCCTACTAAATTGATAGGTTTTGTCAGTTTCACAGTATGTTCTGAAATAGTATTTTTGGGAAACATTTCAAAAGATGCATTGTTGGGCAATGTAACATAGAACCCATTCTCAGACATTGTTTTACCAATAATGTCTTCTCTCAACTGATGTCCTGCAAAACACGGGGACGCAGTTAAACAGTAATTTTAAGTTTGTCAGCTGTTTGGAGTCTACCCAGCTGTTAAATTTTGACGGCCAGCCTAACCATTTCACTAAAACCAGTTTTTTCTTCCCTTGTCTTTTTTGTGACACTATTTTTTCAATCCTGTATACCCTATTTGCAGTGTCTTCGACTTTTACTATTTCTTGCTCATAAAAAGTACCTCATTTCTTCTCCATCATAATCTTTTAATTTGTAAACTGGTATAGGCTTCGGTATACATACAGAAATAATAAATGTCTTGCTTGTAAAGTTTTGCTCATAATTTTTGTCAAATGTTTTCTTAACTCTAGAAACCCACACATGATCACCCACATGAAATTTAAAAGGCCTATTCAGTTTGTGTATAAGACCACCATACAGAATTTTCCAGGCATGTAAAGAATTGGCTGCCATCACATCGGTGGGCCTCATTTTGATGGACCAGTGATAGCTCTGATTGTAGGCCACTGTTAAAGCTTGTAATACATCTATGTACCTATATGTGTTAAACACTGTTAAATATCTCCACATTTTTGTTTTCAAGGTATGGTTAAATTTTTCCACAAAACAAGCCTTAACAGCATTTGATGTTGTAAAATGATGTATGTTTTGTTCTTTTAAAAACAATTGAAAATTGACATTAAGAAATTCAGTCCCTTCATCTGTTTGTAATTTTTTGGGCTTGCAGCCCTCTCCGAGTATCGTTTTGAAAGCCTCTGTCACATGCCTTCCAGAGTTTGTTTTTAGCAATTTGGTCCACTCGTATTTTGATAGGACATCAATGACTGTTAGAATAAACCGGAAGCCATCATTGTCTTTGGAAAGACTAGCCATATCGACCAAATCAGCCTGCCATTGTGAATCAATGTTGTTAACAACCACTCTGTTTCTAAGAAATCGTTTCCTCACTGGCTTGTGCGTAGTGTAAGCATCTTGTAAAGACAGCCACCGGGATACCTGAGTGCAAGTAATTCTTTTCTCCTGTTTTGCAACAGCACCAAGTCTCTGAACACCTCTTAAGCTACCAGGTGTATGGGGTTCGTAATAAATTGTTTTCAATGATTTCTTAACCATGACTGCTGTTTAGTAATACGGTAGGGACAAAGATGTTTTTTTTCAGATGTCAAAATTTTATTATGACAGACCACACAGCATATACATTTAATTACATGACAGTGCAGAGCATGTGTTAGCCATTGTGATAAATTGATGCTGTACTCCATTATAAATATTACAACAAGAAAAGACATGCCTTGTTTTGCGGTGTAACAAGAAAATGTGATGTAAATTCAATCACATTGCTAACATCTTCCTGTCTCTGACATTTTAAACTGTAACAACAAATATCAACAATGTAGGCCACAGCTAACCAATACTCGGCCATGAGAAACCACATCCAATTTTTCAAATATTAGTGGTAGCACATTTTGAACAGTTTCTAACACATCATTGTTTAGGCACCTGGTCATGTTCATTATTTCACACCAGTGTACATCTTTTTTAATGTCACTCATTAAAATCTGTATAAACTGAAGATTTTTACAGTTTATCGGGTTACCTGGAGTTTGAACAGCAGGGTTTGAAATGTGCATGGTTATTAAAGTCTGTAGAAGATTTTCTATTTTCTGCTTTTCAAACATTCTTTGGTGATTACTCCACAGGTTACCCATCACCATGCAGCAATGTGTTCCTCGTCAGAACTACCAATATCATACAAGTACATATAATATGGCACAGGGCTTCCTTTTTGCAGTGGACTTTTAAAATATTTTTTACTACTTACAATTGTTTATTTTTCCAATTGTTTAACCAGGTAAGACACGCTAAGCTGAAAGCTTGTTTACAGGTGCAACCTGGGAGCACAGGGAAGTTAAGTGACTTGCTCAGGGTCTTCCTGATGAAATAGCTTTTTCAACAGCACTCCGTAGTGTTACACTCAATTGTTCATAAAGTGTGTCAAGTCCCTTAGCAATGCATGGCATCTCTTTAAATTCTGACAAAGTGTCATTTATTGCTTGTATTGTATCAAAATAGGATGCTGTGTACCCAAGTTTCCAGGCTGTCGATTTGACTAGTAGCTTGATCCGTCGTGGGCGCAACCTCTCACAGACTTCAGAAAAAGCACGCTCCCAGTACCCCTCCTCTGGTTCATATAAACAGCTATGTCTTATCTGCAAGGGGTGGTCTGTGGTACATCCCTCACAGTTTATCTTCAAGTCCTGAGCCATCAAGTCTTGCAGTAGCTGTATTAGAATACCCTTTATCAGGTCCAACATGATAATCATTTCAGGTGGCACTTCAATTGCTGTCATGCCCATATCAGCCTTTTCCTCAGGGTATTTCTCAGCATCTGGTACATCTGGCACTTCCCACCATTCAGCCATATTAACACAATCATTGTTATCATGCAAACCATGTCTCATGAATGATTAGATCAATTCAGCCATAACAGAATCCGCCAGTGTGGTACTAGCAGGTGTTGATAGGCTAGGTTTATCCATGTCACTGTTTTCCTCAGGCAATCTGCACACACAGGAGCAAAACTTAAACAAACTATGGTGGAACAGCACTAGATGATTTTATCAGCATAACCTTTCTAACATGTCCAGGGCTAGCCCAGACAAGCCAACCTTCGCTCCACCTATAGCTGTGTCACAGCATGGAAGAGGTGGGGATGGAGGTGGGGTGGGGTGCTGCATCATTTCTGGTGAACATGGGCATGAAAAGGGGTTGGGGTGCTATGTTATATCAGGTGCCCAGATGGAGGGGGCAAGACATTGCTTAATTTGTGGTGCACATGGGATATGGAAGGGGCAGGACACTGTGTAATTTCCGGTGCACACCGGATATGGAAGGGGCAGGACCATTGCATAATTTCCAGAACATGTGGATAAGGCAGGGCATTACGTCACATCCAGCCATCAATCAGAAAGGGGCAGGGCATTACGTCATCAATTAAAAGGGGGCAAGGCAATTAGCCATCAATCATCCATCAAGGTGTCAGTGGCTCAGTAGGTAGCACACTCGCCTCCGAGGCTGGGAGATCAGAGGGCTGTGGGTTCAGTTCCCACATCTGGCACTTGGGTTAATATCCCAGTACTGACACTGTAGTGCAGCATGAGAGGGGTGCTGCACTTCTGAGGTGCCGTCTTTCGGATGAGACGTTAAACCGAGGTCCCATCTGCCTGGATTGGTGGTAGTTCAGGTGGATGTTAAAGATCCCATGGCACTTATCGAAAAAGAGTAGGGGAATTTCCCCGGTGTCCTGGCCAAATTTCCCTCATTCACTAAAAAATACCACCAACAGCTTAATCTAGTTCAAGGTCAGTTGGCATTCATCTGTATCCCCCTCCCCCGGGTCGTGCCTGAAAATAGGCAGGATTTGTCTAGTGCACTTACCCGGTCAACAAAAGCTAAATAAAATAAATAAATCAATCAAGTTTTGTCAGTTAGTATGAACGTGTACTACTCACATGGTGATTACTATAGTATTATATACTGGATATTTGTATTGGAAAGTTGTGTGTGTTTATAGTAGGTGGGAGAATAAGGGTGCTGTGATAGTGGAGGAAATGGGATAATTACATTTTCTGTTCTGGTCAGGGAGAGAATGAATAATAAGGTCACTGCCAGGGTCGGGGTGGGGAATTATAGTATATATAAAGGTCATGTGGTGGAGGTAGTCTAGCTAGAATTTCATTAAGCCTTTGACACTAACACTACATTACAACCTCATGTGGGAAGTAGTGGAATATGGAACCCACAGAGCATACAGGAAGTGGATTGCCAGTTTGTTGAAAGGCAGAAAGCAGAGCAAGGTGGTGGATGAATGATCACCATTCAGAGTGGAGGGATGATTAAGTACCCCGGTGGTCTGTGCTTGGTCCATTCCTTTTCAACATATTTATTAATGACCTTAAGAAGGGGGTCAGCAGCAGGCCTGTGAAGTTTTGATAATTAATTGGGAGAAAGAGTGAACACTGGTAAAGGGAGGGGATGCACTATAGGAGGACCCACACACATATTACTACTGTGACACACACAAAAGCTGAAAACGCAGGACTCACTCAGACTAGGTAGGCGGTATGTTTAATTTCAAAAGTAGTCCATCACTAGAATGTCCTGACAGAGCCTCACTGGGAGATGAAACACTGGGGTATTTTGACGGTTTGCTGACTATATCACTTCTGAACTTAAATGACATCTTAGCAAGTTTGACTGGGGCCTGTGCATGTTGCTTTTGTGTGTGTACCAGGAATTTATTTATTCAAATGAAAGGTTGCATCGTCATTTCACTGTCACGTCTTCATCTTTGTGCTGTTCCACATTTGGCTGTGGGCCTAGAAATCGGGGTTTAGATTTATCGTCGGAAGCGTAAGATACACCTAGAAGTGAGGAATCTGGGATGCACATACTAAACACCCTATGTGGTACAACAGTGGACAACACAACTGAGGACTGGGCAAGATCAGGGGTAATAGTGCACAATAAGATGAAGCCAAGCAGGCACGCAGTGCATCGCCATTTCTACGACAGCAAACACAACTTCATGGCCCTCAGGCCAGTGCGGAGTAGTTAGGTAGGATGGGCAGACTGGAGTACAGGAAAGAGCTCTGCACACACCAAACAGTTATAGTCAGAATATTTAATTCAATATAGGAGCATGAGAATACATAGACAAATACCACTACGTATCACCTCTTGAGACTTCATCGGGGGGGGGGGGTAGTTTTAGTTTTTAGTTTTTGTTTTTATTACACATAAAACCCTTTAGGCAGAGCCCATTTGCAAAGGGTTTAGGGTTGAGTACAACAAAAATTACATTTACAGATGCAGTTACAGGTGTATAAAACAATACAGTAGGACTACAATTACAATTCGTTGAAGACAGGTAAGACAAAAACTTATCAGTTGCTGAGGCACGGTTATATACGAACAAGGGTTCAATGCAGTAAGGCTATTGTCACAACTGTTACTCCTTAGATACTCCATTGCAGTAACAATTAATGTGCTCATTGGTTAATTGAAGAAAAAGAGTAACCAGTGAGAAAATGTGTAACAAATTCAAAATACACATACAACTAAGAGCAAAACTGAGGAACCCAAAATTCATAACACAGTTTCTAGCAATTTTTTTGTAGAAAAGTTACAAAATAAAGTATGTACATACAATGACTTGAAAACACCAACATCCCGTAAATAATTCCCAGGCTAAAAAGCAAAACTGCCAAGAGCTACCAATATACAAGGCAAACTGGCAACTAGATATGGTGCTCTGCAACAATTGGGGGGAGGGGCAATTTATTTGGAAGTCCATGAGAGGCGATACGCAGGAATATTTGCCTCTGCATTCTCGTGCTCCTATGTTAAATTACATATTATGACTATACCTGTTTGGCGTGTGCACAGCTCTGTCCTCACTCCTCTACTGTGAAGTTTGGCTCTGAATACTAAAGGGGATGGAAAGGGTTATGCGTACTCCGATGTATCAGTGGCTGAGGGGCAGCAGAATTTGAGAACACATAGAGAGCAGGGCAGGATAAGGGGCTACATTAGAAAACCTGGCATCACACAGAGGGTGTTTAACACACAGAATAGCCAACCTGGTGAGACTGTGAAAGCTAACAATGTTTAATCTTTTAAAGCAGGACTAGACTTATTCCTGAAAGAGAATGGCATTGAGGATTTCACGGCATGAGTAGGCGTAGCAATTTAGCTGAGAGGTTTGGATCTGTGCCCACAGTCAGCTATGGTATATTCACTGCCGTGCAGCAGAAAGGGTGGCCAATGGGGATGCAAATCCCCTTCAGTCATCACAATACTTTGTTACTGTACATAGACTACTTAATTACAAAAGCTGCATTAAGGTATACTTCGACAGCATGTGTGGGAGACTCAGACAGAGAAAAAAAACAAAGAGCTTATTTCAGTATGTCTAGCAAAAATCAATAAAAATCATTTATCCTAGTGAGCATTTTACACATATAAACATAGATACTGTTGGCAGATAAAGGCCTTGTTGCTCATCTGATGTGCCCCAAACCTGCCTAACAGTGAGAAGTGCCCCTGGCGCTCATTTCCCTCCCTCCCCACTGCCGCCCGACCTGCGCATTTTGCATGAGCATGTCCCTTCCCCATTTGAAAACCAAATAGTGTTTCAATGCATGCAGCCTCCTCTTGGTGCTTGTTCAATTTTTCTACTGTCCTGCCCTTAAAGAAGTACAGTACTTCCTAACATGCATTCTAACCCTTCAATACCAATTTCAGAATTTCTCCTGGTGTTTGTGGTGTGTTTCCACTTGGGGTGAGCAACTCCCTGCTGTTTATCCTGTTTATCCCACTGGAATGTCTCCATCATGTCCCCCCATCCCTCAACATGCACCTATTGAGGTCCTCCAACTGCTTCCCATATTTCAGGCCCCTGATTTACAGAGTTATTTTTTTTTTGCTCCTCCCAGGTCGACCACTCCTTCGTGCTGCCAAGGCCCACTGCCATCCCGCCCCGTTGCCATCTGCCGCCCCTTCTGGGCTGTGACCCCGGGTAACCAGATGTAACCCTCCCCATGGGCCCACAACCAGGAGAGGAGAAATGCCTGCAGGCCTGTATTAGTTATCCTGGGCATGGCAGGGGTCAGCACGGACACCTCTGGGTTATCGTAGCAGCGGGGACTGGCAGCCCTCATCCTGCCAGCCGACAGCATATTTTTTGCTTTTCTGCCAACCCACCCACACCCTCCCATAATGGGCTAGCTGCCACCATGTACTGGGGGTGGGGTGTGCAGCTGTATCTCTAAGAGCCATAAGCTGCCATGAACGCCACCCCAAGCCACCTCCAGGGGCCAAAAAACAGCAGTCTGAGGCCACCTCCCCCGGAGGGGAGCATCCAAAATATGCTCTAAATCCCCTCCCTGCCGGACTCCACTCCTGACGTCTGGGCTTGGTGCACAAACCCGGGTCACCAGCATGCTGAGCAAACACCCATCGCTCGGTGCCATGGAGCCAGCTGATTTAAGACGTGAAATTCCAGGATCGTACCAGTAACTGGTAATCTAATTTCTGGATTTTACTGGGATTCTACTGTCAAACATTTAGTGTACTGTATGTTTATAAATAGGGTAAAAGAAGGCTGAGTATACATTAAATGAAATAAAGCTAAATAAAAACAGTGCAATAAAGAATTTATAGAAAAATACAAGTTCTGCAGATTGACTAGTTTGGAAAAAAATTCAAATTATGTGAAATGCTTTGTTTCTACTGGTGTTTAGAAAGTCCAGATTCTGGAATTTTACCAAGCTTTCCAGTAAAAACTGAAGATCAGTGGCCTTGTTCATATTAGTTTGCCTGCTGTCCCTGGATCATTCTTAGTGCTCTCCCATGCACTGAATCCAGCCTTTCTCTGTCCTTCTTTAATAAAGCAGCAGTACTAGATAACCAGGCAGTGCATATCAAAATTCTGCTTTTTGGCTGGAAGCATGCAGCCACAGTTCAGGTTTCCATATCTGTAAAGATTTTTTTCTAGCGATCTTTAGTTTTTTAGATATTTAAAATTTATTTCCATTGTTGTGGAGCCACAGTAAATATGGCTGCTGTCTAATTTGCAGTCAAACTCCCCCCCGTTCACATCACATCATGTCTTTTGTTTACTTCCATGGGACCCTATGCTGCATGTTCCCACTGTCGCTGCATAGTGCTGCGAGTCATGTGCATGTGCGGTTGGTAGCAGATGGTTCCAATTCAACATGGCAGGTGGGAGAGATATATTTATTTATTTATTTAGGAAATCGGAATTACAACCGTTTGAGTCATAGACTCGTTTCCAAAGGTTCCACATCAGAATAAAACATAGACATTCATACAGTACATACATAGAATAAATGTGGGTGAGCTATCATACAGAGTATAAATACAATGAGCCCGGGTTAATGCCTATACATTTGGTAGCTAAAGCAGGGCAGAGCTATCAACATATTTACCTAATGAGCGGTTAAGACCTGTACAATTGGAAGCTAAAGCAATGCATGATATGAGTTGGTAGTAAGCCACCTCAGGGAGGCCTTGTCTTATACATAATACAATGCATTCATAGTCCAGTGCAACTATATGGTAACCGAGGGAGGTGAGTAGTGATAGTACAGCGAAAACAAGAAAGATTACCAGATAAGTACTCAACAGAGCACAGGAAACAAACTGTTGCAAAAGATTCTATTTTTTTTATCTAGTTCTGCTGCTTTAAGTGCAGGTTCCAAAACAGATCTGTGCTTCAAGTGTGTTAGAACCAGATATCTACCAAAAGACAGTATCACTGCCCCCTCCTCTTAATAATCCCCCTTCCTATCCATCCAACATCCTATTTGCACTGAAGACAGTCCACCCTCAGTGCCAGTTCTTTCTATGCATCCCTAATTAGCCTCCCTGGTATCCTGTAATATGGGCAACTCAAACTGAGTGACTCAATTTTGAGTCACTCAGTTTGCGCGCCTGTGAGAGGAGCAACCAAGAATGAATAGCGACTGTGTAGGAGAATAGCGAAAGAGAGCGACTAGTGAGTGGTGTATGGCGAAGGAGGGTTAAATTTGTAGGGATATGGGGCATTGTTTTGCGATCCAGTGTTGAGTCACTCCTGTGCTGTGGTGGCTAGAGCTACCATCCATCACCAATGCTGGTGGACCTGGGTTCAGGACTGGTATGGTGGGTTATTGAGTATTTTGTTTAGGGAGGGTGTTGTTTAAGTTTTAAATATTTTTTTTTGGAGGGGGTCTCATTTCCCCAACTTCATTCCCAGTGTTTCTCCTCTCCTGGAAATGCACCCTCCTGGAGTAAGTTATACAAATTTTGGGTGGTGCGGGGGCAATGCCTCTGCAAAAGGGGGGGTGTGGGGGGCATAGCCCCTTGCATAAAAAACATGTTTATATTTTGGCATCCATGGGTAAATATCAGACCCGCTCACTGCTGTTTTCCTGGTGGTAGTAGTGCACATCGCTGTTTGTGGTTTTCGGCGATGTGCACTCACTGTTAGGTAACCACCCACCCTCTCTTGCCCCCCCTTCTACCTTTGGACAATCACTCCTCAAGAAGCCAAGCCTTACCTTACCAAAGCCCTCAATGGCTCCAGCCCCAGTAATGACCCCTTAGACATAAGGCTCCTTCGCCTGGCCCTAGATGTACTGCTCCTCCCACTCACTGACCTGCTCAGCCGTTCCATCTTCCTTGGGCAGTTTCCCAGTGCCTGGAAGACTGCAGTGACAACGCCCATACATAAAGGTGGAGACAGCTCGTCTCCTGGGAACTATCGACCAATATCCATCCCTGCTGAAAGCCCTGGCAAAGGTAGTGGCAGATCAACTAGCCGACTACCTTGCAACCCACAACCTGCTCTGCAAGCAGCAGCATGGTTTCTGCCCAGGCCACAGCACCACCACAGCATTCCTCATATTCTCTAGTTTCCTCCACACTGCCCTTGACAATGGTCAGCTAGCTGGAGCCATTTTCATCGACCTCTCCAAGGCCTTTGACACAGTCAGTCACCCCCTCCTGCTGGACTCCCTCCTTCAAGTGGGCTTTTCCCAAGGCCCCCTTGCTTGGTTCATAAGCTACCTATCCTCATGGCCACAATGTGTCAAAATCAACATGACCCTCTCCAGTACCCACCCCGTCCACTCAGGTGTCCTGCAGGGTTCCATCCTGGGACCACTTGTCTTCAGTCTCTTCCTCAATGCCCTACCCAATTCTTGTGCCAGCAAGGTTCTCCTCTATGCTGACTATGCCATCCTCTGTGCCTCTCACCCTAAACCCACCAGCCTCCAGGCCACCCTTCAGCACTCTTTCAGTCAGACTGAATGCTGGTTCTCAGACCATAGACTGATCACTGACCTGAAAAAAAACAAGACCATGCCATTTGCCCACCACCAAAGTAAACTCAAAGACTCCCCCGTGGATACTCTCCAGCTCCCTCCATCCCCTTGAACAGGTCTCATCCTATAAATAATTGGGCATCACTTTTGAGTCAGCCCTCACTTTCCATGCCCACATAAATGCTCTCTCATCTGCCACCAATGCGCGTATCGGCCTCCTCTACCACCACAAGAACTGCCTGTCACCTGAAGCCCTCCGCCTGGCCATCACCTCATTGGTCTTGTCATTAATTGCCTATGGCCTGTTGATCTATGCAACTGCGGACACCACAACCATTGGCAAGATAAAAATGTCTATCAATAAAGCATGCAGGCTCCTGTCCAGTGCTGATCAACTAACACACACCTGCATGCTCTACTACCTCGCTCAAGTGCTCAACTTCAAGGGAAGACTCCAATACCAGTCCTGCCTCATGGCCAAAGAAATTCTTCTTGGACTAACACCCCATGGTGTTGCATCACCTCTCCATCTCTCAGCCCCCCCCCGTATCCACTTGCAGCGCATCCCAATTCTCTCTCACAGTCCCGAGGGTGAGGACCTCAATAGCTCAGAGGACCTTCTCCTACAGGGCCCCATCCTGATTCAACTCCCTCCCATCAACGGTCACCAGTTTTCCAAGAATTGGTGCTTTCAAAATGGCCCTTAGGAAACACATTCTCACAACCTGTTGCTGTAGGTGCCCTAGCAGTGACCCAAGAGCCACTGGGCTGCCTACCCACCTCCAATGAACTATGACCAGGTCATCACATGTGACAAAGTCTTGCATTTGGACTGCCTATGTAAACCGTTCTTCTACTCATGTGTCTGTAACAATATGAATAATTGCATAGCTAAATCACTGTATAGGCTCACTGCCTCACCTGTAGACAATACTCATTGCCCTGTATTTAATGTGAAACATGCAATATTTTTTGTACTTAATGTACTGTATTGTCATCATGCTTCTCGTTCCTTAATTTGACTGTATATTTGTTGTATGTATCTGTCCTCACTATGTAATATGACGTGGAAAATTTGTAAATGAATCCCTGACTCAAAGGATTATAATTCCAATCTCTGACAATAAACAAATAAAGTCGCCCTTAAGTTTTGCTGTTATCACATAAAACCATCACCCCCGGTCCCTTTGCTCCATTGTTCTCTCCATTCCTCACCCCACCCATCCTGTATTCTGTCCTCAGGTTTTAGGTCCCTATGTGCATAGCTTGCCCTTTTTGGTACTACATTTCACCAGCTACACCCTTGACCACTTCTTCAGCCTTTCCACATTCTCCCTTATGTCTCTACCCCTTCTTCTTTTTTTTTTAAACTTCTCTTTATTAATAAATCAGGAAGAGTACAGAGGTGTTAATTTATCAACTTTACAGTAAAATTAAGAGTCATATCATCACCCCTTCGAAAACGCATACCAACAACATGTTAATAATATCTTTACCAATTTGATTTCACAGTATTGTTCAGTTCTATAAATACACCATTAACAACCAATTTTAATTATTCAATAAACTTAATATGTTCAAATCATAACAAATTAAACCAATGCTATGAGCCCCCACACCACTCCACCTTTCCCAGATAACTTTATATGAAAAGAAAAAATCAGTTACAAGTATTTTACGGGTCAACCCTCTAAATGTTGGGAAATTAATTCTTTCTACGTTCTAAATGCACAGTTCCTCTAGGTTACACATATAAGGTAAGAAACAAATGCCTCCTATGAGCTAGTTTATTGTCTTGCTCCAGTCCCTAATTTAAGGCCTACTCTGCTGTGGGTTTTCCCGAAGGGGGAACACCATGACACAGTATTATGTACAGTTATACCGATATTGTTGGGGAGAACATTTCCCATCTTGTCCATCTATTGATATACTGTGTCTGCCATCTTTGAAGGGAATAGGTGAATTGTTCCATTTCTTGTATTTGTGCGATGATTTTAATCCATTCATCTACTGTCTGGGACTGAACCTGTACTCACTTCCTGGTCAAAGCCTTCAAAGCAGCAGCCACCAGAATACGCTAAAGATACTTAGCGTCTTCTTTGCCCTTTAATTGTGTTGGTTCCAAACCTAATACCAAATGTTTCGGACCAATTGCGCTCAGCCCTTCAAATAGTGTGAGCAAATGTCCCATTATTGTGGTCCAAAAGGGCCTAATCTGTGGGCAGTGCCAAAATATATGAGCATGTGAAGTCCTACCTTCCCCACAAACCCCTCCAACATGCCACTGATTGGTTCAGATTGAATTTAAATTGTGCAGTGGGGACTATGAAGTACCGTATCCTAATTCTCCATAGGAATTCACACCAGGTTGGTGACGAAGTGGTAGCCTAGGTCGATAGCCAGATCCTCCCCATGTCTGTCTGCTCGGTCTGTAGACCCAGTTCCTCCTCCCATCTGGTCTTAACTAACATAATGTTATACCCTAAATCCTGTAGATGGTTAGCATATAAAAGGGTTATTGTCCCCTTTTTGGTAGGAAAGGTTCAGATAGTCTCAAATGGAGCAGAGGTACGTCTAAGGTTTGTATGTTTGAGGGATTATTAAGTTGGGCATAGACATAGTTTCTAGCCTGATAATAGCGAAATCTATCAGCTGGGGCAAAGTTGTGCCTGGGAGCCACCACTTCAAAGGGCAAAGATGAGCCCCCCGTATTATCTGCCAAGGAGAGTGGAAACCCAATGCTGCTTGTCATTTGAACCATTGGTCCAAAGAGGCTGGTTGGAAGTGTTCATCCCAGACCCACCATTTATATTTTCACATAAAGTGGGGAGTATTTCCCATATGAGTTCCCCTCTCCAACCCTCCAAGGCAGCAGCCACTCCTGTAAGCATTCTCTCTTCCTGACCCACCCTTAAATGTTGATGAAAAGGTCTGATGTGCAGTGGAGGATCCCGAACAGGGCACAATTCAATTGTCTTCCAATGAGAAGTGTAGGAAGAATTCTGCCACATTAATATTAACTTAATTTGGGACACCGCCCAGTATCCTCCTTTCTTCTTAGGCAGATATAAAATCTGCTGCTTAACTCGTGGTCTACCTGAGACCCACACATAAGAAAGTAGCTGCCTCTGCTAGGCTGTCAGTTCCTGGGGTGGGATAACACAAGGAACACTTTGAAATAAGTATAAAAATCTTGTAAGTATATTCATTTTTGTTGCCTGTGCCCTGGAGTGCAGAGGCATTGGGAGAAGCGCCCATCGTCTATACTCTTGTTTAACGGTGTTTACTAAGCCCACATAATTATTTTGAAAAAGGGAGGCTGGGTTCACCCCTAAATACACCCCCAGATATTTCATCTTATTAAGGTCCCATCTCATGGGGTAGTCCCTATGCATTTTGGGACAGGCCTGATAGGAAAAGGTCAGTACTTCCATTTTTGTTGTATTTAAAAGGTACCCTGAGATTTCAGAGAAAGACTGAATCTGTTGGAATATCTCGGGAAGTGAGACCTCTGGATTACTCAGAAAAAGTATTGTATCATCGGGGTATAGGCCTAGTTTATGATCAGTCCCAACATCACTCCCTGTATCCTAGGATTGTGACGAATTGCTTGGGCAAGGGGTTCTATAAAAAGTGCAAACAAGAGGGGGAACAGGGAATAGGGGGCAGCCCTGACTGGTCCCCCTCTGTAGTTGAAAGGATGGTCCCACATGGCCATCCAGTCAGACGCATCCCTTAGGGGCAGCATAGAGTTGAGACACAAGGCAACAAAAGACCTCTGGAAAACCAAAGCCAGCCAGGGACGCCTGAAGATAGGGCCAAAGAACCCTATCAAAGGCTTGTTCTGCTTCAAGGCTCATCACTAGGGCTGGTTGTTTACAATTAGATAAATGATCTATAATATGGGCTGCCCAGCAAATGTTGTCTTGCACCTGATGGCCAGGGACAAAGCCTGTTTGGTCCATACATATAATCTGTGGAATTATTTTCTCCCAGTCGCCTAGTGATTATGCTGGTCAAGATTTTATAGTCTGTATTTAATATCGAAATCGGCCTGTAGGAGTTACATAATTGGGGGTCCCTGGCCGGCTTGGGCAACACTGCCACCACTGCCTGTGTCCATGAGGGGGCAACCTCTCCTTTATCCCCCAACATAAAATTATAAGCTCTACCTAATATAGGGACGACAGGCCCCCTTAAGAGCTTATAAAACTCCACCGGGAACCCGTCTGTTCCTGGGCATTTCCTTGTCTTTAGGCAGGTTATTTCTGTGTGTATCTCAGACTCCTGTATAGGTGTGACTAACCTAGCTGCATCCTCCTGCTTAACCTGTGGCAAATGCAAAGTGTTTATGAAATGTTGAATCTGGGCCGAGTCAGGTGGGTCTCCAGCACTACACAGGGCCCTATAACAGGTTGTAAAGGCCTCAGCCATGTCGGTCACGGTGACCAGTTGTTGTTTAGTGGCAGGATGGACAATTCTATTGATTGTGGCATTAGCTCTCCACTGGTGCAGTCTGCTAGCCAGAAAGCGAAGGGCCTGATGGCCACCTTCATAATATTGCTGTTTCATATATAACAAATTCTGCTCTACCCTGTAGTCTAGTATGGCATTTAATTTCTTCTTAAGCTTTTGTAAAGTTTTCTGTCAATGAGCTTCAAAGTGACTTTTCTGTAACATAACATTTCCAGGTCTTTAATCTGCGTTTACAATGTATTCTTGCAGGCCTCTCTCTCTTTTTTCCAGTATGCTGAAAGAACTGTAAGATTTCCCCTATCACCTTAATTGTATCCCACATAATAGTGGGAGAAATTTCCAGAGAATCTTTTAGTTTCTGGGCCTCTCTGATCATTTTCTTAACTGAGTTCTGTACCGCCTCTTCCTGCATGAGTGACAGATTGAGAAGCCACAGAATGTTTTTTTTACCTGCCCCAAATTAAACTGCAAAAGAAGGTGGGTGTGGTCTGACAGAGCAATATCCCCAATAGCCACCCTCTTCAGCTGTGAAACATTGTCTTTTCGGATGAAAAAGTAATATATCCAGGTATATACCTTGTGAACTGCCGAATAAAAAGAATAATCCCTCTCTAGGCCATGTAAACTTCTCCAGGTAGCAATATAGCCCAATTCCCCCCAAAATTTGTTTACCCTAGTGGCCACCCTGCGGTCTTCCTGGGGCACCCCTGAGGTCGAGTCCAGATGTTCATTTAAGACTAGGTTTAAATCTCCTCCAATAATTAGAATTCTTTCTGTCCAATCAATGATTTTCATTATTAGGTTTCTGTAAAAACCATAATCAGAGCCTGGGGGTGCATAGATGGAGGCTATTGTGATCAATTGCCCATGGTAAACTCCTTTAAGGAGTGCATACCTCCCCTCTGGATCAACCTGGGATGCCCTCAAATCAAAAGAGACCCTCTTCGGGACCAATATGGCTGTGCCTCATTGGCAGCCGCCCTTATACATCGAGGCAATAACATGAGACAATCAAACTTCCCCAGTTTATTTATTTGTTCTAGGATTACAAATACCTTTGAGCCAAGGCTCTTTTACAAAGGTTCCACGTCATTGGTACAATTGAGACAATCATAAGCAAAGATAACAGTTTATAAAATTAAAAAAAAAAACAACACATAGTCTTGTAGATGAAAAAAGAACAATAAGGTGAAACTTTGGGAAAGGGAAAGGAGGAGGGTGAAATCAGGGAGACTAAGTGGATGGGAGAGAAGGGGAGGTAGGTTGGGGGGAACAGAGAGAGGAGAGGTGGAAGGCGGATAAGAATAGAGGTAGTGCAGCCGGGTGGCATTTGTCATGGGCCAGCAGGGGTGGTGAAGATAGGAAGGGGGTTGCTGGCAAAGTGCAGGAGTAGATGTGGGTCCAAAAGGGCATCTTCAGCTATGGAACCAAAAGATATGTTTAGCAAATCTGTTTATGTTTAGTTTCTCATGTTCTAGTTTGGACAGTTGGGTCTCTTGGAGCAAAAAAAATCTGCTCCTGATTTCTTAATAACATAGAATTTTGCTGTGTTTAATGGGCTTAATAAGGCCATTTACATTGAATGAGAGGAATGAGGTAGGAATGCTAGCCATGGTTAAGTGTAATTCAGTGCGCCCTGTGTTCCCCAACTTCCCCTGGAACCCCGAGAGCTATGGTAGGGTGGCCTTCATGGGCTGAGGCTGGCTGGGGGACTTGCAGCAAATAACCCGAATATAAAAAAGAACCATGTAATAATCAGTTTAACCACAAACTTTTGTTGAACAACTATGCTTCCAAGGTTGAAAGCCAAATTATTCTTGGCCTTTTATCCCATCCTTTTGCACTCTGTCAAGAGTGTGGGGAACCTTTTGGGTGGGATGGAAGAGGTCTGTTTGTCTCACCAGGTGAGACCTTCTTCTGGAGTTCACACAGATGTCATGGGGCTCATAATAAAAGGTGGTAGTAATGTCACTGGACCAATGTCCTGTCACCAAGCGTTAAAAAAGAACAAATTAAGTAAGAGTAGTACTCCTACTCTCGGTCTGCCATGTATTTGAAGTATGATGAGGAAGAGAGAGAGGACCTCCCCTTCCCCATCCATCACATCATAATAAACATGGGAGCCTCCAGGCACAGAGCTATCCCTCCACCTCCTATAGAAGAAGGCGGGGGACTTTCATTGCACCACCAAATCATGATTTATTTATTTGATCCAAATGCAATATGTTGTCTTTGGGGCCTATGCACTCTGTATCTCCACTTCTCCCCTCTCCCATTAACCCCCCCCCCCCTCCTAACTCTCCAAATGTATATTGGACCAACTAGATTTATAGCAGCTGCTCACATTCTAAAACAATTGCAATCGTGTCCATAGACCATAAGAGAAATCATTAGATAAACCTCCCCCTGTACGCTACTTTTAATGTTTAGAGGCATATTTCAGTCAATTTTAACAATTGCCTCTTTGCATTACTGTTCCTCAGCCCAGCAGTGTATTTAACATAGGATATCCCCAATCCAGAAGTCTGTGAGGTGGGACATAGCCCCTCATCAAACAGAATGTGTGACAACTAGAATACTTAACGTTCATGTCAAAAAGTTTCTGATCTCTGATACCACTAAACATGATGCAGGATAAAATAACATAGGAGGAAATGGTATAGTTACCATGTGATGTGGTAGGAAACTGAGTGTTCTATCTTCAGTTAGCCCAAAATGACTGAAGAGGTAAGGAGCTTAGAAGGCAAACAGACTCCTAGTTGACAAAATCCCCACCAAAGCTTTAGGCGGGGGCCACCAAGACAGTCACAGGTCATGTAGATAAAGCTTGTACATCAGCAGTCCCAGACAATGTTCTCATCCTTCCATCCATGTAAGTTCCTTCTCAGAGATTCCTGGGAGCTTTTTGATGAGGTCTTGAAGAAGCTGTGCTGTCGAGGAGGTGGACTGCCTGGGGAGGATTCTGGATTTGTGGGGCATCACCAGTTGCCAGGCATGGGAAGGTTCCTTTCTCTTCTGAGATGTAGGCCTTGAAGGGTTCGACAAATCAATCCCATGCTTCTGCAATGCTTCTCGGGCTGTCTGTGGGGAGTCATAGGTCTCTGGGCCCTCCTTCCAAAACACCCTCAACCGAGCTGGAAAAGGGGTCTGTATCTTGAGCTGCTTTTCTCTGAGCAGTTTGATCAGGTCACCATGTTCTGAACGTTGCTTTTGGATGTCAGGGGGATAATCCTGATCAAATAAAAGTCGGGAGTCAAGATATTTCACTTCTTTTTTCTGGCCAGCCCGGTGCAGTACATCTTCTTTTGTCCAGTAACTATTAAATTTAATTATTGTGGTGCATGGGTGTGCTATGTTGTCTTTAGGTTTAGGGATAACAGCTCTATGGGCTCGCTCTATGCGTAGCTCATATCCGGGGGGGAGTTCAAGCACATCTTTAAGGAGATCTGATAATAAAGTCCACCATGTGACTTGTCTCTGCCCCTTCTTTCAGCCCATTGAAACGTATGTTGTCTCTTCGCGATCGGCTCTCTAAATCTAGGCATTTGTGTTTGAGGTTGATTGCATGTCGGCACAGCACTTGCACAGTCCGGCCTAGATGTGCTGTAGCACCCCATATTCCATCAACGAGAGCCAGTCTTCTGCCTTCTATTTATTTATTTCCTAATTCGGATTTACAACCTTTGAGTCAAAGACTCATTTATGAAGGCACCTCGACGCAGGGAGGGTAGACAACAATAGGTGGTGGAGTACAACAATGGAGAACATTACAGGTGAGATACAATAAAAGAACACACAAAGCAATTCCAGTAATACAAAGGTGTACAAAGGCTTCAATTAGTTACAGTTAGTCTAGTATATAAATAATAAGGTACCACTAGGGGTTCTAGGGAGTGATACCTGGGGGGGGATGGGGTGGTTGCTGGAGGAGAAGGCAGTCCGGAAGGATGCTGTCTGTATATTGGGCCAGGCAGAGCTCTAGGTGTGGGCCAGTCAGGGGCGTTTACAGCTCCGAGTGTCAGTGAGGTGTTTTCGGAGGGTGATTTTGAAGGGGACGATTTGGGGGATGTTTGTGATATGAGTGGGGAGGGAGGCTTACCAAGTGGGGGCTCTGTAGTGGAATGAACTTTGGGTGAGAAAGGTCCTGGCTCTTGGGACCTGGAAGGTGGCTTTGGTTGTGCTTCGGGTGGCGACTGACTGGGAGGCCAATTTTAGGGATGCAGCAACCCCCCGGGAGGGAGAGCCCAAGTAGTGATTTTTTTTTGCCAGTATACGGGTGTGGTAGCGCAGGCGCTCATCAAAGGTGAGAAAGTTCGAGGAGGAGTAGAGCTGGCATGTGTGCGTTCTGCTGGGGGCACCGGTCAGGAGCCTGCAAACCTTGTTGATCGAGGTCTGGACTATGGTGAGGGTGGTGGGGTCAGCAGCCACACAGATAGGGAGCCCGTAGTCGACCAGTGACAGGATGGAGGAGGTGATAGCCAGCTGGAGGGCATTCTGAGGGATTCTTTGTGGTGGTAGAGGAGTCCAATCCAGGTGTTTATAGCACACAATGCTCCACCTGGGTTAATTTCTGATTCAGTTGCCGGAATTCTTATTTATTCTCTGCCCCCATCACCCCCAACTCTTTTAGCAACAGGTCAAATCTCTGTCTAGGCAGATACTCCGTTTCCTCATCCGTGTCATAAGCAGTGGTGCCTTCTGCTGCACAGAGATGGTCGGGACGGGGAGTTATGTATGAATCCACCATCAACTTTATCAATCCTTGTTTGGTAGGTCTGATGTCTGTATCCCCTTTCCTTCTGGGAACCCCCTCCTGACATAATTAATGTTTTTAAATGTTATTTCCAGAAAAAACGGGGGTTTGTTTCCAGGGCAGAGTCAGAGCTTCTTCTCTAGCTGCTTGGCTGATCCGTGGTGGAACCAAAAGTCTCTACCCCTTCTTTATTGTCTATTCTTCCACAAATCTTAGTATCATCTGCACGGAGGCATATCTTTCCCAGCACCTCCTTCCCTATGTCACATATAAATATCTTAATGAAAACATGTCCTAAAGGTAATCTGTGGGGAACTCTGATTGTAACCTCCTTTATCTCAGAATGCTCCTCTTTTAGGACTACCCTCTGGGTCTTACCTCTCAGCCTATTTCTTACCCAGTCAATTATTTTATCCCTCATCCCCACGTTGCTCAGTTTCTTAACCAACCATCCATTTGGGCTGGAGTCAAAGGCCTTGCTGGAGCCTAGAAACAGAACATCTATTGTCTGACACTTATCTACAGCCCTGGTCACCCAATCAAAGAATTCAAACAGGTTCATTTGTCATACCCTCACACTGCTAAACTCATGCTGCCTGGTGTCCTGCAGACCGTTTTCCTGCAGGAACCATATCAGCCTCTCATTTAGTATCAATTCCAATAGTGTCTTTACTATAGACATCAGAATGACTGGTCATTAATTTTCTGGCTTGTCTTGGCTCCAACATTTATGCACTGGACCACATCTGCTGTCCTCCAACCTCCTGGCATGTACCCAGTTACTAATGCACAGTTCAAGAGCTCTCTTAGTGGTCCTGCTAGAACCTTCTACCCTTTTTCCCTCAACGCCCTTGGATGCATACCATCCATGCCCATTGATTTATACACTTTAGCTGTCTGTAAACCCATCAACACCTTCTCCTCTGTGATGGGTTCCACACTGGCACTTGCTGTCAACAAACTACCACCTTTAAGGCTGCATTCTGGCAGGGGGCCCATGTCTTCCACTATGAACTCTGAACAGAAATATTCATTTAGTAAGCTTGTCTTCCCCTTCTCATCCTACTGCCATCCTTCCCACTTCCTGATTCTGATCATCTCTTCCCTGACTTTCTGCTGTTGTCATACTGTATGTATCTTTGATTCTTTGATGCCTTTCATTCACTTCAGCTCCGGATCCACTTTTGCCTGTCTCACTGTTTTATTGGCCATCACGAACCCTTCTTCATATTCCCTCCTGTCCTCTTCTCCTGTCTTGATTTAGATCTGATGAAATCCATTATTTTTTCCCTTACTGCCTCTGCCACCCCTGGGAAAACCACAGTGGTGTCATCACCCTCTTTTATTTTCTTTTTTTTTTCCATCCTCTTTTTACTCTCCCAAGGCCAGGACAGTCTGTGCTCCCATCAGCTCCACCCTGCCACTCCCACCATCTGGCATGTCTCCTGGGACTTACCTGAGCCTTCTGTACCCCCACAAATCCCCCCAATGGTGGTGTCAGCACGAATGGGCCGCCCCCCTAAAGCCCAATCCAGTCCGCGGCTCAGCATCCCATGATGTGGCAAGTGAGAGTCATCCTGCAGGCATCATTCATGCCTACCCTGCCACTTTTCCACTGTAATTTTTCCCTTACCCATGCTGGGTGCCCACAGCATGTATATGCCATGGAGTCCCGCATCACTTTCCTTCTGTTTGCCTTCCTCCACCAGTACTGTCACCAGGCCTCCACCAAATGGTTGTCATTCGGCGGAGTGTGTTGTCCAGCCCCGGAGAGGAGAGGAGAGCAGCCTGTCGGGTGCTCAGTCTTCTCCATCCCTGGTCGACCTCCAGCAACCCATGCTCATTGCTGAACACTGGTCACCAGCATGATGAGAGGTAAGGTGTTCAAGCACCTCAGTCCTCTACGCCACTGGGCCAGCCCCGTTTCTTCTCTCTCTTGCCATTCCTCAACATCTTTGTGCAGAGACCTGTTGCCTTCAGTACTTCCTCCTTTATCAAGTCCCATTCATTGTCCACTCAACTCACTGCTTTCACCCTGCAATTTTTGCCTTAATAATTCCCTCATCTTCCCAAACTCTACCTTTCTGAAGTCTAGGACCTTAGTACTGGAGTGCACACTATTTGCCTGAAGTTTGACCTCAACCCATATTGTTCTGTGATCACATGCAGCCAGTGGCCCCCCTTTACCTTTTCTACACTGTCCCTTTTTTGTTAGGACTATATCCAGTATGGCTAAACCCCTAGTGGGTTCCACAACAGTCTGGATTACAAATGCCTCCTGCATTTCATCTACCAGGGTCTGGCTTCATGAGGTCCCTGATATTGCAATACTCCAGTCCTTGTATGGTATGTGGACGTGCCCCACCCAATATCAGTACCTTCCCCGGTTCTGATACTCCTTTGATCTCCTCTCCCAGCTCTCTGCCAGTTTCTTTCATCTGTGCTGTGGGATATACACCACTCTGACCCTAATCATCCTCCCTTCCTGCATAATCATCACCTAGACTGTTACATGTATTTATTTTATTTTATTTATTTAGGACTTTGATAACTGGGTAGGTGCATTGGTCCAGTGGACCATTTACAGGCACGACCCGGGCCACAAGGCACAAGGAAGAACATTACAGAGTAATACTAATTAAAAGGTTACATACAATGTAGTACATAACAAAATTACGATATAAAGGTTACATTCAAAGTAGTACATAGCAAAATTACACATGGGTGAGTACAAGGCAACAAAAGTAAAAAACTCCAGTCAGGAGGAAATAATAGTAACAATATATACATCACAAGGCATTACAGGTAGACATAGGTACAGGAATGCAGTATCATCAGGTAGACCATTAGGAAAACCCCCACTTCATTAGAAGGTTCCCAGTGAGACCTAAATATCCAACAAAGTACAGGAAGGATGAAGAGAGAAGTTAGCAGAATAGGAAATGGAATGATAGGCGAGTGGGAGGGGTGTTAGTGAGTGGGACAGTTGCATCTGCCTTTGTCTTGAAGCCAGGATTTGAGGTTAAGTTTAAAGTTTTGATGAGTGCTGGAAGATTGCAGAGGGGTGGGTAGCCCATTCCACGGGGGGGCCACCACAGAGAGAGCTTTCCCACCCATATTGGTGGTGGTTCTAGGTACCTTGAGGGTGGGAATAGCGGAGGAGGGAAGGTACCTAGTCGAGGTTCTAATGTTGAAGAGCGTAGAGAGAGGAGAAGTGTTGCCACATCTAAGGATGGCATCCAAGAAACAGCCAAGGGCATAATCAAAGCGACGCTGTAAGGAGAGCCAACCAAGGGAGTAGTAGAGGTCACAGTGGTGTGTGGAGTAAGGGGCCGATAGGGCAAAGTAACAAGCACTGTTGTAAGCTACTGAGAGTCTAGTCAGAAGGGTGGTTGATACTTGAGAGTAGATTGGGGAGCAATAATCAAAGATAAGGAGAAGATTACCCATGACGATAGCCAGGCAAGCCTCCTTGGTTAGGTAGGGCTTTAGACAATAGGCTGCACCCAGCTTCATATTAACCCTGCTGACTAAGTGGTTTATGTGGTCTTTGAAAGAGAGAGAGGGGTCAAGCATTACCCCCAGGTATTTGAAGGAAGAGACATTTTCAAGTGCGATGCCATCTGGGGGGTGGATGAGGAGAGAAGAGTTGGCGTTGATGGTTTTGGTAAGGAACAGTTTTGACCCAAACAACATAGCCTTAGTTTTCTTAGAAATGACCAACAACTGATTAGAAGAGAACCAGTTATAAGCAGCACGGTAGTTCTGGGTGAGGACGGAGGAAATACAAGAGATGGATTTGTCACTATGGAAAATGACAAGGTCGTCCGTGTCGAGTAGGGAGTTGCAGATAAAGCTGTCAGCAGGGAGGGAATTGAAAAATAGAGAGAAGAGCAGGGAGCCCAAGATGGAGCCTTGGGGAACTCCCAAGGTGACTGGCATGGGAGGAGAAGTGGTAGTACCACTGAACACAGATTGGGAGCATTCGGAGAGGTAGCTCCGAAACCAGTCAGTGGTCTCTGCAGAGCAACTGAGCAAGGATAGTTTGGAGAGGAGGAGGAGGGAGTGGTTAACCATATCAAAAGCTTTAGATAGGTCAACAAAGATGGCACCTGTGGCACATCCACAGTCCATGTCGGAGAGGATGTGATTGGTAGAAAGAGCCAGAGCAGTTGAAGTGCTGTGATTCTTACAGATGCCATGCTGTTGGCTAAATAAGAGGTTGCATTTAGCAATGTACTCAGATAGTTGTTGATGGATGACCCTGTCTAGGAATTTACTTAGGTGAGGGAGAATAGATATAGGCTGGTATTTGTCGGAAGAGTGGGGGTCACTGGATTTAAAGATAGGAACCACTCTAGCAGGCTTCCAGGAGTCGGGCACAGTGGAGGCAGATAGTGCAAGATTAAAGATAAAGATGAGAGGCTTGCACATAAGAGAGGAGACAAGTTTTAGAAAAACAGGGGAGAGGCTATCAGAGCCAGGACTTCCCCTATTAGGTAACCTCTTTAGAAGTTTGGAGGTGACCTTTGCGGAGATGGTCAAAAAGTTAAAAGGGGGTGGGGGGTGTCGCTAGGGAGGGGATTAGAAGGCAGGGTGGAAGTGCAGGTTTCTGGTGATGGAAGTTTGCAGAGGAGGGGTGACAGGTTGGAGAACTTAGTGTTAAATGCTTTGGCGACTGCTGAGGGGTCAGTCAGAGGGCCAGAAGGGGAACTCAGATGAATGGAGGGGCTATGTGTGTGGAGATTTAAGAGAGAGTTAATAGAGTCCCAGAATTGTTTAGGACTGCCCAGGTTCTCTCTCTGGAGCTGGTGGTAGTAATCTTGTTTTAAGGAGCTGGTCCATCTATTGCGCAGGTGTCTGTACTCGTTCCATGAGGGTCAGGAGTTCTTTTGCTAACCAACGTGTGCACCCGCCTCTGACATGCCAAGTAGTGGTAGGGAAGTGGCAGTCCTGGATGGACAGAAGAGCATTGGTGAAATAGGTGGAGGCCAAAGACTTGTCAGTGAAGGCATAGTGGTCCTGCCAGTTTATGACCCTAATGTCCTCAAAGAGGCAGGAGGTATTGGGGCCATTAAAGTTGTGAAAAGAGAGGTACTTGGGGGGAGGCCTTAGAGGAACAAATGACGTAGGTAGGGGATTGATCACTTATGGAGTCAGATAGTGTGCCGGCTTGGGTGATCCTGTCTCCATTGTTAGTGATCACCCAATCAAAGAGTGTGTGGTTCGAGGTATAGGTGTTAAAGTGGGTAGGGAGAGTGATGATTTGCACCAGATTATACTGATTTAGAAGGTTGGCATAATCTGGTTCATGATTGCTGAACCAGTTAAGGTTGTAGTCCCCAAGCAGGATAGTTTCCCTGGGTGGGGAGAGTAATCCGAACCCAGTTAGGAGGCTGCAGAGGCCCTCTACACTCCCTTCAGGAGGGTTGTAGCAGCATCCCAGGAATAGTTTTTTGTCAAGTCCAGGGTAACTTTGACGATGAGCCAATCGCTAGGGGAGACATTGTCAGAGCAGAGGGTAGTAGAGGCAGTGAGGGGTTCTCTGACAAATATGGCAGTGCCACCTCCCTTTCTTTTGCCTGGTCCCATACCACTCCCTACTGTCTGCATTTCTAAGGCTTTTATATCATCCTTAATGTTGAGACATCCAAATGCATCTTACCCCCCTCTCCTTTCCCCTATCCTTCCAGAACATTGTGTACCCCAGTACCCTTAACAACAATTTAGGATACTGTGTTGCCCATGTTTCAGTTACAGTCATCATTTTCAATTGTACCTCAGCCATCACTGCCTGAAGGTCACAGTCATGTTCCCCAGGGTCCTGGCATTAGCACACATCACCCTCCATAAACCTGATTCCTCCCCATTGTCCCCCCCACCATTTCTGAGGCCTGCTCACCTTTGCTACTGTCCCTCTTGTGCTTCTCCCTGTTGTTGCTCATTTCTTCTGTGTCCAGCACTGCATTTGGGAAGCCTTAGCACACTCCGAGATGAGTGACTTACCTTGTGTTGCATTTAGAATGTAGAACAGAGATGGTGGTTTGAGACTCTGGATTTGTGTTGAATTGTGTCTGTCTTATAAAAATATATTACGGGGTTGTTCCACCTTTGTAGTCAGCAGAAGAGCCATAATGATCGCCCATGTGGCACTGGGACCCTAACAAGGACAGAGGGACCAGGGAGTGTTTGTAGTGTAGACTGTATATATGGAGAGATGGATACAGTGTGGATAGAACTGCAACATGCTTTCTGTGTCTTCCTGCTGCAAGGATATAGGTTTAGCTGTGAGCAAGTACCTCAGCAGTGAAAATAATATTTTCTTGCAGTTTCTGTATCCTCAAATGAAAATGTCTGAAAATGTCCTGCTATATTCTGTTCCCTGGTGCTAGGCAGAATAGTGGCATAGCATAGAAAAACAGAGCTCATCTGGCTAAATGCTTATTGACTGCTTGCAGCTGTAGTAATGGTATTCAAACACACGCACACAACACACACACACACACACACAACACACAGCACACACAACACACAACACACACACACGCACGCAAACACACACTGAGGCTTTGCCTCAGGGGACAGATGTCAGCAGGGGATCCTAATGCCTTTTTCTTCAATTAATCCCGAACAGAGGAAGCACTTGGATTACATCCCTGTATTTCTGGACCAAGCAATGATCATGTGGAAACCTTCTTTCTGAAAAATAAAGAAATCAAAAACGTTTTGAAGCTTTGTAGCTGGTGAACTGGCAAAGAACAGGAGAAGATAAATGGTACAGAATTTTCTACTAATCAGGCGAAAGGCTGTGGCTAGCCAGCTCTCCTGTTTAACTTCATTCCCAGGTCAGCTGGAGGTGAGGAGATGACTGGCAGAGAGGTACTCACTAAGTGTGCAGTATTACAGGGCAGTGACCCTGGACTAGAGTTTGAAAACTTAAAGGGATATATTGGCTCACTAATGTGTTTTCATTTTCTCTCTCACTCTCTCTGCCCCCCTCTCACTCTCTCTCTTTCTCTTTCTCACAAAATGAGTGCCTCATTTAAGTACTCTTTAAAGTCAAAGGATGAGCATCACCATAGCAACTAAAGCCTTCTCTGCTTCCACAGGCCAGGTGTTCCGACAGGTGCAGTGCACATTTCCCTACACTGTGATCAGTTTAGTACTGGTGAGACGTGAGGGATTGTCAGACAGCACTGTAGTCCCTATCCACAGGGCCAAGAAAATGCATGATGTTACAATGTAGGCTTTAAATACTGTCAAACAGGTGGTGCAAATGAAAGATGAGGGAATAACACGGTGGAGGCTGAAAACGTCTGCTAAGCACAGGCAAAGAACAGCATGGCCTCCCCGTATGGTGGAAGCATGTTGCAAGTGAAAGAGGAGAGACTGGGCACACTGGGAACTGCAACTCCCTTTGTTTTCCCATGTGTCAGGTGGTCTTGTTTCCTGTTATATTTCCCACTGCGCAAACATCTTGTGGGTCTTTCGCTTTTCTTTGCTGCTCCTTTGTGGTAATTCTGTGCATTACACTGCAGTATACCACAACATATGTAGAAAATTTAATTTATAAAATGGGTTAAACATTTCCTACATTTGTTTGGTAAATATGTTCTGAGCCCCATATGTTAATCTCTGAGACCTATATGTTAATCCCCACAAATACACAGACTGGAAAAAGTTCAGGTACTGGGATTTGGAATTTTGGCAAATCGCATACAGAATTAATGAGCCACTTCACTCATCCCTCCTTGCCATCACGGACATGGCTGCCACCTTTATTCATGGAAAACCTTCGGCAACAGTTATAAAGTAGATTATCTTAATGACGGTTATGTTTTTTCTCAAGCCTCTGAATTTTACAAGAATTTCTGCGTGGGGATATCCTGTTTACAGGAACTGTGGTAGCCCTTTTATGGCACCTGTAACCACTGTTTACATTTTGAGAGGGCCCATTTAGGCTCTGTTAAATGGTTAAAGATGGAGATGTGAAGTCTGAGCAAGACATGGGAGAAAAAGGATTCCAACTATCGCTGGAGCTCTCTCATAAAAGGAACAGTTAACGTAATATACTGCAGCCATTATTCAATTTAGACTAAGCACAACTAATGTCAACAAAAGACCTCATCTAAACAGCCATAATCCAATTTATATTATTTTTTTATTTAAAAGGTGTTAATCGGGGAATCTGGATGGCTCAGTGGATTAGTAGCAGGTTAAGGAGCCTTTCACCTGTACGTCACAGGTTAAAATCCAGCATAGGTTGGTAGTGGTCAAAGGCCATTATCACCTGAGGGCTACTCAGTGGCCTATGTGAAATGAATTGTGGTGGTTTCAGGCCAGTTCACAGTGGGCAGGTGTCCACATCACAAAAAAAACAACAACACAATTGGCACCCTTTTTGGCAGTCTCACATGAGACTGACATGGGGTCTGAACTACCCTCTCACCTATGAGGTGGTCCCTCCATGACAGGTTTGAGGCACATGGGTGAGGTAGTGTGGCCCATGCTGTACCTGTCATGTGGATAAATGGAAGGCTACAGGTTTTAGTGCTGTCAATCCAGCACCTTTCACAAGCACTAAATTCACACACAGGGGAAAAAAAATAAATCAAAAAAGGAAAAACAAAACAAAATAAAATGTGTTAACCAGGTAAGAACCCAAGGGCATAAATGCTCATGTTCAAGGGCGACTTGGAATTAAATTAAAAAAGTGAAAAGTGATTTTGGAGAACTGGCTGGGGGGCGGGGTTGAAGGGGACCTGGGTAAGTAGCAGTTCAAAAAACAGTTTTCCTGAGCAAATGCCTGCCTCCCACCTGGAATACTGAACAGGCGTTAAATTGGACAGTAACCCAGAAGAACTCAGTTCCCCAACACTTATAAAACTGACTGAAAATTCCTGCCCCTCTGTAATTATTATTCATTGAATACTATAAGAGAGTTCCACCACCTGGGGTAACAGTTCCTCCATCTACACATCTGGAGGTGACAGTACCCTTTTACCTGAACATTCCCAATTTAATCACTATTCTGGGATGAGAAAATGGCTTCTAGTCTCAAAAAACCAAGGGGAAGAGGGAACTACATCCAGGGAGTTTGGTGCACATCCCTTAAAAATAGTGAGCATCACACACAAGACTGGGACTGACTGTGTGTCAAAGGAGGAAAACGGGACAATTCTGTGTGAATTGTTTGCTGTGTGCAGACACTTTTATAGTCTTTGGGTAGACTTAGGATTTTAGACGGTTTAGATTTTTATTTTATTCTGTACTAGTGTTTGAACCTGTTTATTTTAAATTTCCTAGTGTGTGCATTTCCCCATTGTTTTAGTACTGTGTATCTTGCAATATTATGTGTGTATATATATATATATATATATATATGAGACAAAGAACCTCTGTGCACAAGCACTGAGGCAATGGTTACCCCAAAGGGCATTTGGCTGGGAAGCCAAGTTTTAAAGAAATACAAAATCACACATGCCCCCACAATGCAAAGCATCATGGGCTGCATATGCAAATCACCATAGAATATTATACTGGTTCAACTTTAAGCAGAAATGCATGGTGCTGAAAGGCCTCTCACACAGTTTGCAAAGGGTGCCAACAGAAGACATAGACACATGTTGTGTGTGTGTGTGTGTGTGTGTGTGTGTGTGTGCAAAGTACAGGTAATCTATTTGCTGAGCAGTTCTGTGATCCCCATGCAAAGGGCACTACCAAATTAAAAGTAAGTCTGCATCTGATACAGAAGAGGAGCAAGCTGTATTTAGAGTGACTAGGTAGACCTTGTAGTGTGTAGCAAGTGCCTGGTCTTGTTCTGTGTGAGCAAGATCCTGTGGTGGGACTCGAAGGAAGCAACCTCCAATTAAGTTATGACCAGGTTGATGGCAGCATAACTGATTAAGCAAGTAGGTCCACAGTGAATGACTAGGGCATCCTGGGAGGTGTTGGTGACACTCCCCACCTTACACACATCAAAAATGAAGCACCGTTTATAGATTTAATATGTGGTGTTCATTTGATAACCATGGTGTGCTCCCCTCCTATCTTTAAAAGCTTGACAGATACAATTTCTGCTGCTTATCTAGCCACATGTAAAACTGAGGCCATGGCTCTCCCAGAGGCATAGCAAAAAAGGAAAGAAATGGAGGGGCTCAGTTCACTAAAATGTGACCAAGTCTGGTGCTTGCAGTTTCAGCAACTTGAAGCAGGAACCAACATGGAAACAAAAGTTTCCCAACTATCTGCAACACTGATGTAGTGCCCCAAAGTTGGGGGCACAACAGAAATAGAGTAAAGGTTCCCCTTAGACCCCTGGACAGGTAGGCATCAGGGGTGGTCTGAGGGGCAGTGTGTCAGGGGCCCCATGTCAGCGTTTCCCACTTGGCCAGACAGCAGCATAAATGTTTACAAAAAACAGGAGTTTTTTCTTGCTGCCTGCTCCTTCTCCCCCACCAAGCAGGCAGCACAAGCTGTGGCCATTCAACCACTGGGACTGCTATTCCAGTCTAGCGTTTGGGGTTTTTGTTTAAAATAATAAGTTGATGGCACAAGTTCGGGGTTCTGTTTTAGAACAACGAATGTAACAATTTGAAAAGGGTTTGTTTGGGGAGCAGTTGGGACTGAGACAGAGAGACGGGTGAGAATGTGGGAGTAACAGGGAGTGGAAAAGACTTACCAGTGCCTTGTCCTGTTGGATCCTTTACGTGCCTGCACCTGCCTCCTGTTCCCAGCTCAGAAGCAGCATCCAGAGGGCCATGTTGTTGGAAGTGCCATTAGGTTCCTGTCCAAGAAGAGGAGCAGCATCCTCGGTGCACAGTGTGGGCCGAGTTCAGCCCCGTTTTTTTATTTTAAATAAAAAGAAAACATTCTGGTCTCTCGTCAGTGGCATAGGAAGAGCCGCATTGTCCGCACCAGAGAGAGAAATAGAGTGTCAGGAGGTCCCATAAGGTCCCCTTGTTGCCCGTGTCCTGTGTGCTCGAAATCCTCCCTCTGCCAGCAAGCACCTCCCGCCTTCCGAAACAGCTTCCTTCACCCAGGGTCAGGGCGGTGAGTTGGCGGCAGCACAAGAAGAGTGCTGTCCACCTAAAACAAAGTAAAACTTTTTTTTTTTATTTTATTGAAAGCGCTGGTAAAGCGCCAGGAAAAGATGGCTGAGCGCTGGGAAGAGAGCGGGTCAGAAAGGGCTCATTTAAATAATTAAATATTCATTGGACATGGAGAGGCCCACAGTAAAGCTTAATAAATATTTAATAGAAAGAGGGGTTAAGGGCAGAAAGGCCCCAACCAAGAAAATATTTGAAAGGGCAGCTTCCTGGGGGGAAGTAAACAGGGCAAGACAAGCCCTGTATTCACAAGGTGGGCCCAGTAAGAGGCCCACAGTTTTTAAAGGGGCAGTAACAGGCCCAAATGAGTAGTCGGGCAAAGGCAAGCCACAGTGTTTAAAGGGGCCCAGTTGGAGTAGGCCCATAAGTAAAAAGGAGCCCACTACAGTGTAGTCCCACAGTAAAAGGGGCCCAGCCAGATTAGCCCACAGTGGGAGGGTCCAGAAGTTTTCCCTACAGCAAGGGGCCCAGTACAGCATACCCCACAGGTGTTAAAGGGGTCTAGCTAGCTATTTAGGTCCACAGGTACCAAAAGGACCTAGCCAGCCATAGCGGGGCAATTAATGGAAAGGGGGGCCCACCCGACTAATATACCTCACAGTCTAAGGAGGCCATTTAGTGGTCAGTAGCCAGAGTACCCACAGTAGTAGGAGAGCCCATTTAAGTTAGAAACACCCCACTACAGTAGGTCCACGCTTAGCAAGGGCTTCACCAAGAAGGTGACCTGATAGAAGAAAGTGCCTGTTATTTGCTTTGGTCTGTACATTCAGAGACTGTGATATTGTGCATAACTGTTGGAACTGTGACTTTTAATTGCATTGAGCCAGCATCTTGTGCTAGTGTGTATGAATCAGTCTTCAGCAGCCTTCGAAGGGCGTTCTGCAAGTCCATCCCTGAGTCAGTTTTCAGCAGCCTTGTAAGGGTGTCCTACAAGTGAGTTCCCAAATCAGTTCACGACAGCACCTGGAGGTGTTGAGCTGGTGTTTCCACACCTTCAAGTCTCTGCCTGAAGAGTGAAATCCTGCCATAAGGTTCTCTGAAGTACTGCATCAACGTCCCCTTGTCGTCTGCCACTAGTCGTTGTCCGACATAGCCCAGGACTGAGTCACGGCCACTGTTTTCTTGTTTCCTTAGGGCTTCTTCATCAGTCTCTTTAAGATCTTCTGTTCCAGTTTCTCCATACCAGCATCCTGTTTATTGTTTTACATTTATCCTTGGCTCATCCGGCCTTGGTGCTCAGAACTCTGTCATCCTCTTGACGCCTGAAGACATCCTCATTCTGGTTCTCAATTTTCGTGAAATTCTTCCACCATCTTTTGCATCTTTTGCACCTGGCAGTCCATAAGAGGGCTGTGGCAGGGTGGTCTGTATCTGTCGTCTCATCCCAGTTGTCTACTAGAGGACTATAGCCGGATCCTTGCATCTGTTCTTCATTCTTGGTGGCCCACCAGCGGGTTTTTAGCCGAGAAAGTTTTGCAATTGTCCTTCAATTCCAGTGGCCCACAAGCATTTTTTTTAGCCGAGGAATCTTTTGTGTTTGTTCTTGTTTCCGGCAACCTAGGAGAGGTGGGTGTAGCCGATTAACCCACGGCCTGTTTAAAAACCTCTCAATATCTCAGTGGCCTCCCCTAGGACAGCACTACAGGTGCCAGTGTTGTACTTGAAGGATTTTCCCCATCTTCATTCCCTTTTTTTCTTCTTCATCACCCCCTGAACTGTGTGCATGAAGATCCTCACCAGAAGTGAACTCAAAGTGTATTGACTATATGAACTTATTGTAGTCTGACTGCATTCTGCATTATGCATTATGGAAAGAGCTCCTGGAGCCAGTGGTCGACCAAATGTTGCTTATTTAGAGTACTCATTCTGACCTAGAAATATAGAAGTGCTACTCCAAGGTGCACCTTTTTAGAGATTACGGTACATTTCAGAATTTATGTTAGATATTTGTGTTACTGTTCCTATAACCATAATACTGTACAGACTCACTGTCATTTTTACTGTGGGTGTTTTCCTCTATAACCGTGTCCTCCTTCCCCTTCTGTCAAATAAACATCTTTGCTTCATCGGACCACTGTGTATGACTCCTGCCACTCCTTGTTGGGTGATTCCATCCAACCACACCTATTCGAACCTTCAGCATCCCTTCGCCATTCCACCTGCTAAGGGTGCTGCTGGTAGTGAGACAGTTACATCCACTTCTCGGAGTGAAGAACCCCAAAGTCTACCAGTCCAGCACCATTACACTGTCCCTCGAGCATACAGCTCCACATTCAGAAACAGACACAGCTTACCCTGCTGGTGTCTTCTTTATTATATATAGCAAAATAAAAGTGCCCAGTGGAACCATATCAAAGTACAGAGTGCTAAATGAATCAGCGGCTCTGAGGAAAGTGAACTGTCAGGATGTCAGCTTATTGGTTGTGCATGCACGCTGTTTGTTTGCCGCCGGTCAAACCTTCTGCTACAGTACGCACCCTGATGGTGCCAGTGTGATTTTAGTTATGTTCATCTAGCCCTGCCACCAGTTTATTTAGCACTCTGCACTTTTTTATGCTCAAGAGTCAGTTCTACAGGTATTTGGAAAACTTTGTTTCCATGTTTGTTCCTTCTCTCAGAGGCGTGCCATTATCCTACAGCAATGCACACCCTTTCCTGTCTTATTGCTTAAATATTAAACAGCTATTGAAATGAAGCAATCTAATTGGCTGACTGCATCCTAAAAGGGTTATGAAAATGACTGAAAAGTGAAACCTTGATCCTTGATGTACAGTATAACAAAACAATTACAATTTAAGCTTTATAAATACAAACATTAAAGAAAATAAAAGCAGTTACACAAAGGCACTCCTAGGTCTCAACATTGAAAGAACAGGGCAAGCGTAGCACAGCCATTTGCATTACCTTTGTCCCTGTGCTCCTCCAAGCCACGGCGATATTCAGATGGATAGCACTCACCAATGTAGGGTGCTATCCAACTGAATATCAGTCTATGTCGGCACAGCACTGAGTGAATCTGCGCTGCACTGATATGGACCAGGGCTGGCCCACAGGGGATACGACTGCCCAAAAGGGGATACTACCAAGTCCCCTGTGCGTCATATTTAGTCCAAGCATGCAAATGAGCCACCAATTGGGCATGCAAGGTGCTATGGGCTCATTTGTATGAGGTGCAGCAGCCCTTTATTGCCCCTATCTTTGCAAAAGGACTGCCCTGGTGGTCCAGTGGGTCCTCCCATCTCTGATCCCCCAGTACATTTGTTATATTGAAATCCCTGGTGTCCAGTGGTTCACCCACCTAATCTCCTATTACATGTGTCATGTGAAATCCGTGGTGGTTCAGTGGCCCCCCGACTTCAAACAGTCTCACGTCCCCCACCTAGCCCACCCACTCACATTCAACCTCCGTGCATCCCCTCAGCCCGGTGTCCAATGCTCACAGCAGAGTACAGCAACTGGCACAGCCCTCCTCTCACTTTCAGGGCTGGCTACTGTATGAGCTGTCAGTGAGCCCCATACCGTTGAAACAGCTGATACGGTGGCTGGCCACGAAAGTGGAAGGAGGGCTATGCCAGTCATTATACTCCCCTGTGAGCATTAGATACCAGGGTGAAGGAGGAGGTGCAGGAAGGTTTGATGTGAGTGGGTGGGTCAGATGGGGGACTTGAGACTGTTCAAGCTGGGGGGGGGCCACTGGACCACCTGGAACTTCCCATGACACATGCACTGGGAGAACAGGAGTAAGGGGAACCACTGACTAGGATTTAATAACAAATGTACTTGGGGGATTGGGGGGTTGGGGGAGTCACTGGACACCAGATATTTCAATAAAACAAATGTACTGGGGGATCAGGGGATGAGGGAACTGGAGGATCAGGTAGTGAGGAGAACTACTAGACTTCAGGGATTTCAATATAACAAATGTATTGGGGGACTGGGGGTGGGAGGAACCACTGAACAGCAGGGATTTATACAGACCCATGTACTGGGTGATCAGGACAACAGCTCAGCATGGGGTGGATAGCTTCAGTACAGTTGCCCTGCCTTCGAGGAGGTTGGGCATGGGATTAGCACCCAGTTTAGAGGTGGTCTTCAGCGGCAGTAAACAGAACCACTTTGGGGGGGGGGCTGCTTACCAACACCACAAACCTTTAAAAATGTTGCTGTGTCAGTATGTATGAGGGGACCCCTTATTTGTATAGATGCAGTGGTATGTTAGCACCTGAGCACTGCCAGGTTTGGAGGTGCTCTTGGGGGCCACTGAATATGGCCCCGCCTGGCACTGTGGCACAAACCTGGGTTAGTGCTGGCATGGATCATGTTCACACCGGCACTACCTTTTGAACATCGGGGCACTAGAGTTAAGTTATATTTGTTAATCAAACCCTAGGGGCATAAGACACTTGGACTTATCTCATGCTGTGTTTTCCCCAGGGTTAAATTACTTAAGCATTAAAGGAGCAGTATTTGTTAGTCAGCAAAAATGTTCATCATATAGGTATATTTTTTTTTTTTAGCAAAAATGTATTTCTAACATCCTTAACATTCATGCTCAGTTTATTTTTAGTTTTCTCAGATATTGTTAAAAAAGCCTTTACAGCTTATTTTGTAATTAATGACTCACGTCAGTAAAGATGGCCGCCACACACAATTTTTAAAAATCTCTTCTGTTGAGGTTGCCTGTTGAATGCACATGCTAGATGCATACTGTGGATGTATTAGGATGGTGTTACCGCATGTTTTTGATAGTAAGCAGCACAGCACTGTACCAAGATTATTTAATTGTTCATGGCTGGCACTGCAGAGGAGTTGGAACTTTTAAAAACTTATAAATCTTGTATCTTGGTTCAGAAATGAAAAAAAAAAAAAAATGGATATCTTGATATTTTAGCCAGACAAACATTATTGGTAGAAAAAAAACTGTAGAGTGGCTAAAAATATTGCTGATTTAAAGGCAACTTGTGTTTGTATTTCCGGGTGGATGTACTGTTCCTCAGCTTGAACAACTCTGTGCAGTCTATCATATCATATCCTTGCATGTACTTGTATGTTTCTATCATGTCACCTCCTTTCTCTCCTGTCTTTCAGAGAATACATATTGAGACTTTTGAGTCTCTCTTTGTAAGACCTACCCAGCTGCTCCTGGATCATTTATGCTGCCCTCTGCTAAACAGTACCTAGCTTCTACCTGCCATACTTTAAAATACTTTGGGAGGCAGTATAGCACAGTGGTTTAAGGCTCTGAGTTGCAAATCTGGAGACCTGGGTTTGAATCCCACAGCCCCCACTTGCATACTGTGTGACCCTGAGCAAGTCACTTAACTTCCCTGTGCTCCCAGGTTGCACTTGTAAACAAGCTTTCAGCTTAGTGTGCCACTCCTTGTTAATTAAATAAAAAAATAAATAAAAATGTGGTCCACAAAACTTCAGGTATGATGAGACTATTGATTAGAAATATTAGATCTAGTGAACACTGAAACCCTGCCTAATATACAGTATACCAGTATCCTATTGCCTTGCCATATTGCATTGGGAGGAAGTTTTCAAACTGTTGTTAATTATCACCCCCAGGTCCCTTCCCTCCCTCGAGTGCTCCATCTTGATCCTACTGATGTAACATTCCTAGTGCCCATCACTTTACATTTCTTGGCATTAAATTTCAGTCGCCACATTCCAGACCACTGCTTCAGCCTTTCGACATCCCTTTTCAAGCTGCTTATTCCATCCTCACTATTGCATCTCCCAGAGTGTTGTGCCATCTGCAAACAGATTTCCTTTCCCTTGCAGTCCCACCCTGGTGCCACTTATATACATGCTAAAAAGTATCAGCCCCAGGACAGACCCCTGTGGCACCCCACTACCAGAAGAAATGAACTCCCCACAAAGTGCAGTCACAATTTAACCCTGTGGATAGAAGGATGAGTTACTTTTTTTATCCCTACCACCTTCTTCTATAAGGCTGCTGGCTTCTGTTAGTAAAAGGGTGTTGGAATATAGTCCAGTGGTTTAAGGCTCTGAGCTGCAAATCTGGAGACCTGGGTTTGAATCCCACAGCTACCACGGGCATACTGTGTGTCCCTGAGCAAGTCACTTTACTTCCCTGTGCTCCCAGGTTACACCTGTAAACAAGCTTTCAGCTTAGTGTGCCACTCCTGGTTAAATAATTGGGGAAAAATAAAGAGCTTTCATGTACTGTGAGCTACTAAATATTCTCATAGGCTCCCACTGGATAGGGAGAGATCATCTACTTTGTCCCTGTTACTTTCTTTTATAATGCTTCTGGCTATGACTTGCAAAGGGCTGTGGTGCCTGGAAGAAAAGAGCTCCTACACACACTGTCTAGGAGTAGAAAGACTGGCTATGGGCTGCAATGCCTTAACAAACTCTGTCTGGTCAGGGCCACTTAGATTACCCCTTCACCCCTGCTGTACTCAGAAAAGGCTATATCACTTTTTTAAATGATGTCTGCCAAAATACCTACTGATCTGGTAAAGGGGTAGAAAATTAGCCCCCTCTAACACAGACAACTTTCCTTGCTGTATCTGCCTTTAGCTACAAGCTGTTTGTCATTTTTTTTCTACCTTTGTTTTACCAGGAGAGAGACACACTAAGCTGAAAGCTTGTTTACAGGTGTGACCTGGGAGCACAAGGAAGTTAAATGACTTGCTTAGGTTCACATAGTATGCAAGTGGGGGCCATGGGATTCAAACCCAGGTCTCCAGGTTTGCAACTCAGACCTTTAAACCACTGGGCTATACTGCCTCCTATATGTATAAATTATATTTGTTTTACCAGGAATCAGCTCCATTGAGTGAGGCTCATTTGCAAGGATGTCCTGGTTACATTCATTTATATTAAAAATGATAAGCTACACAGGTTTTTTGCACCACAAAAGGAAAATATCCTATGCAAGTTATTCTTTTTGCCTGTACATTAATAAAATTGATTATTGGCACAGCCTTCCCATGATATCCTCTACTGTAGCATCAGTCTCTTCCCTGGCCTGTATCACTATCAGGCTTGGCTACACAAGCAAAGCTAGCCTCACCCTCTCCTCTAGGCTGCTCCAACAGAAACACACAACCCCTCCCAGTTCAGTAGCAACCTCTCTCCCAGTGCTGTTTGCTGATGCTTCAGATGCACTGTGCTGATTTTTCAGGCACCAACAGCGTAGCTGTAATCACCTGTTGCGGCTATGTATACTCTGTTTTGCATTTAGTCCAGCTCAAATGTACATTCAGTGTGAGTGATTCGGCTGCATGATGTCATTAATGATGTCAGTGATAGGGCTTTTAGGTCCTGGCATAGGGTTTCAGACCTACACAAGCCTGGGTTCAATACCCAGTGTAGAACATTTGTTTCTTTCTCACACAATTCAGGTGGTATTAGAGAATTTTAGATGCCCTTACTGATGTTAATTTCAGCAAAGTTTGAAGCTCTATATTGTTGATAACTTAAAAAATTCCTGCTGAAAATTTCAGGTTTGAATGCAGCTTGGGAAACATTACTTCAAACTGACAGTCTAGTACATTACTAAATCCACTGCAGCTGTTAGGGGTGGGTGCACTCAGTGTTGCATGTCCTTTGCCACAGCATGCATTTCCTGTCATTAAGCTTCAGTAGAGCAATAAAGCTATAGACTACCAAGCAGTAGTGGGTAGGGGGCCTGGGTTTGATCCCCAGTATGGGATATTTTTTTCCTTTTTACTCAGTTACTGTAGTATGAGAAAAATTGTTTGATGTCATTGCTAACGTTAGTGATAGCATTTCAGCAAGATGTAAATTTCTATATTGCTGATAACTTGAAAATTTCTAGCTGAGACTTTGAGGTTGGAATACAACTTGGGATGTACAATTGCAATGGCTTTTACAGGCCTCGGTGGAAGCCAAATGACTGATAATCCTAAGGTGGAGGTCGGTAAGCATGCCAACCTTTGAAAAATGGTACAAAGCTATGGAAGGGCTGGTTACAAATGCCAAGCTGCTATATTTTTCACTATAAACACCAGACAGGTACCAGATAATATGGAGCCCATACTTCAAATATGTCAATACACAGAGAACCAATAACACTCCCACCTGGATGAAGGACCTCCTGAAACTACCATGAGAGGGAACTTACAAGCCTACTCACAGATTGAGGAAGACGAGTGTGGATGAGTGGCCAGATCCCACCACCCACCCACCCCACTTCCATATCCACTCTATAAACAAGGTTGCCATTATCAGAGCTTGGAAGTAAATATGTTCCTCGTGCCCCCCTCCCACTGGCAAAAGGGACTGTACTCCACTGTGACTCAGTTGAACTAGCCATAGAGGTATACGTATCAGTATTGTACAAACTGTGGCAGCGTATATCAAACCTATGAGATTCAAGGTGGAGAGGATGCTGAAAATCACTGTAAGGAAAAGAAAAGAATGGAAAAGTGTTACATTTTGGAATCTTTATGGATAAAGTGTAGTACATGTAATCTATGTAATTTTGACATGTGTTTCTTGTGTATAAAATCCTTACAATACTCAATAGTAAGATTAACTGCAAAGAATGCAACTTGGGAACATGACTTCAAATTGACTGACAGCTTTGTTACTAAAGCCACTGCAGCTATGTGTGTGTGTGTGTGTGTGTGTGTGTGTGTGTGTGTGTGTGTGTGTGTGGGGGGGTCTGCACTCAGTGCTGAATGTCCTTTGCCACAGCATGCATTTTCTGTCACAGAGCCTTTGTACAGCAGTACAGCTACAGGCTACCAAGCAGTAGTGGGTGGGGAGCCTGGGTTTGATCCCAATGTGGGACATTGTTTTGTTTGCACTACAATGTCTGTAGTATGAGAGAAATCATTAGATGCCCTTCCTGATGTTAGTGATAGGGATTTGGCAAAGTCTGAAGTTCTATATTGCTGATAACTTAAAAAATTCCTGCTGAGAATTTCCGGTTTGAATGCAGCTTGGAAAACATTACTTCAAATTGACAGACTAATGCATTACTAAATCCACTGTAGCCCTAGGTGGGGGGCTTGTACTCAGTGTTGGGTGTCCTTTATCAAAGCATGCATTTCCTGTCAATGAGCTTTAGTACAGTTATAAAATACAGACTACCAAGCCATAGTAGGTAAGGGATCTGGGTTTGATCCCCAGTGTGGAAATTTTTGTTTCCTTCTTACTCAGTTACTGTAGTTTGAGAGAAATTATTTGATGTCATTGCTGATGTTAGTAATGGAATTTCAGCATGATGTGACATTCTGTACTGCAGATAACTTGAACATTTCCAGCTGAGACTTTGAGGTTTAAATGCAACTTGGGAAACATTACTTTAAATTGACTGACAGGGTCATTACTTAATCCATTGCAGCTGTGTGTGTGTGTGTGTGTGCGTGTGTGCTGTGGGGGGTGGGTGACTGCATTCAGTGTTGAATGCCTTTTGCCTCAACATGTTTTTCCTCTCATAGAACCTTTGTACAGTGGTAGAGCTATAGACTACCAAGCAGTAGTTGGTAAGGGGCCTGGGGCTGATCCCACTATGGGACTTTTTTTGGTTTTCACTACAGTTTCTGTAGTATTAGAGAAATTGTTAGATGTCTCTGCTGATTTTAGTGATAGAGTTTTGCAACTTGCAAAGTTCCAGCTGAGACTTTAAAGTTTGACTGCAACTTGGGAAACATTACTTCAAATTGCTAGACTGGTGCATTACTACATCCACTGCAGCTGTTGGGGGGTCTATCTACACTCTGTACTGGATGTCCTTTGCCAAAGCAAGCACTTCCTGTCAATGAAATTTAGTACAGAGGTAGTGCCAAAGACATCCAAGCAGTAGTGGATAGAGAGCCTGGGTTTGATCCCCAGTGTGGGACATTTATTTCTTTTTTTACTCAGGTTCTACAATATGAGAGGAATTATTTGATGTCATTGCTGATGTTAGTGATAGAGTTTCAGCAAGCTGTGAAGTTCTATGCTGCTTGTAACTGGGGAATATCCAGCTGAGACTTTGAGTTTGAAAGTAACTTTTGAACATTACTTCAAGTTGGCTGACAAGTTAATTGCTAAATCCACTGCAGGTGTGTGTGTGTGTGTGTGTGTGTGTGTGTGTGTAGGGTGTCTCCACTCAATGCTGAATGTCCTTTGCCACAGCATACATTTCCTGTCAAGTAGCCTATGTGCAATGGTAGAGCTACAGGCTACCAAGCAGTAGGGGGTAGGGTGCCTCAGTTTGATACCCAGTGTGGGACATTTTTTTTGTTTTCACTACAATTTCTGTAGTACGATAGAAATTGTTACGGCAGGTGTAATTTCTCATGTTATTGAGAGTTACAGCAAGGTTTAAAGTTCTATATTGTTGATAATTTGTAAAGTTGTTGCTGAGACTTTGCGGTGTGAATGCAATTTATAAACATTACTTCAAACTGAGAAATTACCATGCCAGCTCCAGAAGTCCTAGTGCAGGAACTGATCAGGTTAAAAGTTGTGAGTCTGTGTACTTTGTGGGCAATGCTTGTTTAGTTTTTGAGATGTATTTGGGTACTTGCATGCATGTATGTGTCTATACTGCGTAGCATTTGAGTGTACATTGTTTAGCATGTACAGTATATCTGCCTTTTACTTTACAAAAATGACAGTTCAATACATGCCTTACTACTACTCAATACCATTGTTTTTTATTACTGTAGCTGGTGATAGCAAGTGAGGATAATTCTATTTTTTTTTTTTGCTTCTCCACTACCTCCACTCCAACCATCCATGCTCCACCACTGCTGCCACGTGAACGGACAGGTCTCCAATCATCACATCAAG
This sequence comes from Neoceratodus forsteri, assembly GCA_016271365.2. Lineage (NCBI taxonomy): Eukaryota > Metazoa > Chordata > Ceratodontiformes > Ceratodontidae > Neoceratodus > Neoceratodus forsteri. Next base: position 15,302,118 of record JADMNL010000027.1, read on the forward strand.
TGTCTCAGCTATAGCATTCACCCCTTGTATTCAAACTCAATAAGAAGGGTTGTCTTAATGAAAGACAGACACCTTTGTTCTGGACCCTGGGACAATGAAGGTGGGCTCAGTAAGGGATAGAAGGGGGGTGGATAAGGAGGGGGGATGATAGAGGAGGGATTATGACATCAGAAATGGGGGTGGAGCCAAGGGAAGGCAAAGAAGGCTGATTGGTTATAGGAAAAAGAGAGAGAGAGAGAGAGAGAATTAGAGTTAATGGGAGAGGCTTAAGGCCTTAAAAGGGTCTGCACAACTGCAGATCCCCCTCATTTTGCTAGCCAAAAATTGTTTTCCTGCCCTCCACCCTGAGGTAAAAGCTAGAAGGAGGACAAAAAGGTAATATGGGGATTGAAGTTACTTTAGCAAGGTTTGAAGTGGACTGCTGAATATGGACAGCAGAAAAGGGCAAGACAGAAAAAGAAACAGCACAAAAGAAATTTATAAAAAGGGGAGGGAGGGAAGGAGGAACCCAACTTTGGTGTATACCAAGGATGGGGAGGGAGAACTACCACAGGGGGTACACTCAGGATACCTGCAAAGAGGGGCCACAGATGTACATCCTGGCCCAGACTAAGGAGAAAAGTGACCACAGATGTACATTTGGAGGAATTAGAAAAAGGTTGATGATAATGGAGGTGTAAATAAAACGTGGTTGAAAGGTTTGGCATTGAATACAGAGAGAACCGTGTAATAAAGGAACTGGCTGATTAGCTGGCAGGGCCATATGCAGACCTATTTAATAGTTCACTAGAGTCAGGTGTGGTACCGCAGGACTGGAGAACAGTACATGTAGTGCCCCTCCACAAAAGTGGTCCCAAGGATTATCCAGGGAATTACAGACCAGTCAGTTTGACCTCCATTGTGGGCAAGCTCATGGAGACCATACTAAAGGAAAGGTTGGTGGAATATCTAGAGGAGCATGGTCTACAGGATGCGAGGCAGCATGGGTTCATGGGGGAAATCATGTCAAATGAATCTGATTGACTTCTTTGGCTGTGTCACTAAGACAGTAGACAGGGGCCAAGCGGTAGACATCCTCTGTCTTGATTTCAGCAAGGCCTTTGACTCTGTGCCCCATAAAAGGATAAAAGGTTGATGAGGAAGTTGGTGGATCTCGGGTTGGAGAAAAGTTGGCCAGATAGTTGGAAAACTGGCTGAGGGACAGAACCCAGAGGGTGGTTGTGAGGGAGAGTTATCTGGCACCAGAGAGGTAACCAGTGGGGTACCGCAGGGCCTGGTACTGGGGCTGGTGTTGTTCAGTGTCTTCATCAATGACATTGGGGATGGCATTAAGATCAAAATTAGCCTATTCATGGATGACACCAAGTGCTGCGGGAGAGTGGACACAGCTGAAGGATACAGGACCTACAGGATGATCTGGAAAAACTGGGGAGGTGGTCCAGGATCTGGCAGCTTGGCTTCAATGTCAAGAAATGCAAAGTTATGCATATTGAAGCCAAGAATTCCAGGACAGAGTACTACCTGGGTGGAGTCCGAATATCTTCATCGGAGGAGAAGGACCTGAAAGTGATGATCACTAGTGACCTGAAGCACTCCACACAGTGCAAGAATGCAGCAGCAAAGGAAAACAAGATCCTGGGATGCATATCTAGGGGGATCAGTAGTAGGAGAGAGGAGGTTATACTGCCCTTGTGCAGGTTCTTGGTAAGGCCTCATCTAGAGTATGGAGTTCAGTACTGGTGCTCACACCTCAAAAAGGACATTAATCTGCCGGAGAAGGCCCAGAGGAGGGCTACAAAGATGATAGCATGTCAGCAGGGTAAGGCATATGAGGAGAGGTTGAGGGCATTGAACATGTAGTCCCTGGAAGACAGGAGAGAGAGAGAGGGGGGACATGATTGGGACCTTCAACTACTTGAAAGGGATAAATAAGGTGGGTAAGAAGAGTCTCTTTAGACTGAGTGGCAACCATAACACAAGGGGGCACAGTCTTAAGCTAGAGGTGGGAGGTTTGGGGGGAGGTCAGGAAGCACTTTTTCACAGAGAGGGTAGTGGTGGTGGACACTTGGAATGCGCTGCCGGAAGAGGTCATCTCATTGAAGATAGTGGGCAGCTTTAAGAGAGCCTGGTATAGGCATGGGGGAAGATAAGGATCATGAATAGGGAGGATGGGAGGAGTACGGAGGGAGGGCAGGGACAGTAGCTCATGCTGTGGACCCTGCAATATGAGCAGACTAGCTAGACCAAATGACCTTCTTCTGCTGGCTTCTTCATATGTTCATATGTAACAATGATTGATGAAAAGGACAAGTTGGAAAATGTAATTATCGGATGAATGAAAAGTGTAAATAAATATTTGCTGACTGAGCAACCAACCAAAAACAAGGTGCGGTGTCACTTTCATTGGGAAGAGTTTCTAGAACAATAGCAGATGAGAGTCACAAGAAAGTGTGTCATGAACAGAATGGTTGGGTAAGCTACACTTCAAATTATTGTATGCTGTAAACAGGGCAAACCAATGTTTGTCTTTGTCTTGTGATGTACATCTATGTTCACGTCATTTTGAATGCAAAGTTTAAAATGTTGTACTTCTGCTACATGTTAAACCAAATTTGTAGCTCTACCGAATTCAGCGTGTATGGAGATCACGCCAGGTCAAGGTAAACTAATCATGCATCATGGAGAGGCCAGTACTAGGGGTGGGCGACAGTGCAGATTTCAGCTGTCGCGGAAGTTCTGCGAAATTTAGAAAATTTTGTGGAATTTTCCGCTCTTTCGCCTGTGGCAGAATTCAGAACTTTCACCAAATAACTGCATATTTCCTCCTAGTACTCCGGCATATAATTACGAACTGCTGACTTTTTATATGACATGCGGAAATAAAGTCTCTTGCTTAGTATTTTGCCGTATATCATGTAATTATCCACGGTTTGCATTACTTCTGCAGGTTTTTTTCCTGCCATTTAATACATTAACCTGCATTTATTACATTTATTCTGCAGTTTTTTGGGGAAAGTTGGCGAAATAATTTCTGAACTTTTGCCGAAGCGAAAATCCAACTTTCGCCGAAATCCCGCCGGCTGAATTGTTGTTTTTTTTTTCCGCACCCCTAGCCGGTACTTTGCCTGCGGTTCTGTGAGTCACAGGTTAAAAGAAGGATGCATAGCTTCTAACCTCAGGTTTATATTCTTCTCGGGAGAATGACAAACCCAAAGGGCTGACTTATTTCTTGAGAAAACAATATGGTCTGTACCACAAACCCTAATAAGCCCTTAGATAAATGCCTATGCCATATCCATCTCCCACCTGATAATTTTAAGACATTTGTAGATGTTCCAATCCCACTATAATTTCCCCTTAGACACTCTTGACTTTGTTCTCAGCACCTGTGCAGTAAAATGGTATAATGCTGATCAAATACATTGGCCCTTCTAATTCCTGTGGACCTGATAACAACATTATTACTTGGCTAATTCATTTTCCCATGAGACAGAGGCCCTTGTTTCCAAAACTGCCACAGACAGCACCATTCATTACTGGTTTATTATCTAATAATAAACAGCAAGAAATAACCTTTAATCCTCCTCTGCCACCTCAGAGGAACATGCTGCTCTTTAGCAGGTCCTTTATCAGTCCATTATATTTAGGAATGGAATGGCACCTTGTTTATGTGAAGTGACCATTTGAGTGATAACAAGTGGATCCCGAAGCCCCTGATGCACCCCACACTGTGCTGTGTTGGTGATTGCCAGAGGCATGTTTTTGTTCAGTATTTTGGTGGTCTAAGAAGCTCCTTTTTCCAGGATAGTGCTACCACTCAAGACTCAGTCAAAGCCTGTTATCTCTGGTACAAGATTGAAGACAGTACTTGGCTGTGTGATAAGATATAAACTCCTCTTGGATTTGTTGTCTCTGTCCAGCATGGAACAATCACACTATGAACCCCCATTGATGCTATCCCAGAGGAGTCTTCTGATAGGCCTAATTGTAAAGAAACACATTTTGTGGTCACTGATTTCTTCTATTCAGCTTCTACATCTTCAAGTAAGGTATTTTTTTTTTATTTCTGCTCATTTGCAGTTACAGCATTAGTTACAAATCTAGTAAGAATATTAAGCAATTTTGCCAACAAAGCACATTTCTAACCAAGCACATCAGAGAATACCCATACAGAACTATTATACCTGTAGATGTAACTGGAAGACACAATGGACTGGCAGTGGGTCATCAAACCTTCTACATTTTGATCACATGTATGAAACCAGCCCTGACTGGTAGTGACATCTGGCAGTTGTTCTGTGACTAATATAAAAACATGAGTTCTGGTGGTCTCAGTCTAGTAAATGTTCTATACTTGTCTACACTGATAATTACTATAGGCATTAATAGGCACTCTTGTTTTCAATCTTAAACTAGGAGACCATCATTTGACTAGATAAGGTGTCTGAATAACCAATCAACCTCTTACCTACTAGTGACTGTCCGTTCAGAGTTCATTCACATTGGTGGCATGTCAGGACCCCAACCCCACCTTGGACTAGCCCACCGCTACTTGATTATGGAAATAAGAGTCACTTGCAACTCAACTCATATTTGACTCTGTCTAGTCCTTTGACCATATCTGCGACTGCCAAGGTGACCCGGGTTTTGAAAGATGTTTGGAGTTTTATTCTTGTTAAGCATGAGAAAATTGAAAGGAAAAAACAAAACAAACATTAAATTACATAATGAAAAAGCTTAGTAAGGGGATGAGGGCAGCCTGGTTCTGTAATTTGAGCTGGTCCAAACCTACTACTGCTTTGGTTCAGAAAATATACATGTTCGTAGAAAAACCAGAGTAAATTAGGGTAAACGTTTTGGGAAAAGATCAGAGTAAGTCCCAGAACTGAGTCACAGTCAATCCATCTATTTCTAATTGCATGTATCTTTTTGGCGTAACAGTAGAAGCACATCCCTAACTGGTGGAAGAGCTGTATCCCCATCCCTTATTGGTGGAACAGTTGTACATTATATCTGATTGGTGGGACAGTTGTAGCCCATCCCTAATTGGTGGAACAGTTGTAGCTTAATCCTAATTGGTGGAACAGTTATAGCCTGCCCCCAACTGGTGGAACAGTTGTACTTTATACCTGATTGGTGGAACAGTTGTAGCCCATTCCTAATTGGTGGAACAGTTGTATTTCATCCCTAATTGGTGGAACAGTTGTAGCCCATCCCTAATTGGTGGAACAGTTGTACTTTATACGTGATTGGTAGAACAGTTGTAGCCCATTCCTAATTGATGGAACAGTTGTATTTCATCCCTAATTGGTGGAACAGTTGTAGCCCATCCCCAATTGGTGGAACAGTTGTAGTCGATCCCTAATTGGTGGAACAGTTGTAGCCCATCCCTAACTGGTGGAACAGTTGTAGCCCACACCTAACTGGTGGAACAGTTGTAGCCCATCCCTAATTGGTGGAACAGTTGTAGCCCATCCTTAATTGGTGGAACAGTTGTAGCCCATCCCTAACTGGTGGGACAGTTGTAGCCCATCCCTAACTGGTGGAACAGTTGTAGCCCATCCCTAATTGGTGGAACAGTTGTAGCCCATCCCTAATTGGTGGAACAGTTGTAGTCTATCCCTAACTGGCGGAACAGTTGTAGTCGATCCCTAATTGGTGGAACAGTTGTAGCCCATCCCTAACTGGTGGAACAGTTGTAGCTCATCCCTAACTGGTGGAACAGTTGTAGCCCTTCCCTAACTGGTGGAACAGTTGTAGCCCTTCCCTAACTGGTGGAACAGTTGTAGCCCATCCCTAATTGGTGGGACAGTTGTAGCCTATCCCTAACTGGTGGAACAGTTGTACTTCATCCCTAATTGGTGGAACAGTGGTAGTCGATCCCTAATTAGTGGAACAGTTGTAGCTTATCACTAATTGGCAGAATACTTGTAGCCCATTTCTAATTGGTGGAACTGTTGCTATCCATCCCTAATTGGGGGGAAAAGTTGTAGCCTATCTATAACTAGTGGAAAAGTTGTAATTCATCCCTAATATGTGGAACAATTGTACTCCATCCCTAATTTGTGGAACAGCACGATGCAGCCCTATTCTGATGTCAGCTGCTGGGAATTCAGAGATTTCTGGTTATAGAAAATTTTAGCTTGGAAGTTGGCAGAACCAGCCTCATACAACTTACCATACTGCAGTAAACAGTCAGTTTTTGTTTTTTTTGCACACAAAGTACAAATTGGGACCAGCCCCACACACTGACTGTTCCTCATTAAGTAGGCACTTCTTTAATGCATATGTGTGCATGTTTTTCACTCTAGTTTAAATAAAGTTCTCTTTTTCAATAGAGGTTTTCTCCCCAGTCACTGGTATCTTCCTACATCCTGATTACAGGAATACACCCTGTTCAGGTTTTAGCCTCTTAATCCCCTGTACTCCAGTAACCTACTGCTTTACTCCCATGACTTTTCCTCCATGGTAGAGGCTCTGGGGCAGAGCTGTCCTCCCTACAAGGCAGTCCAATATGTGGACTAGGATTCACAGACCAGCAGGCACTAAGACTCAGGGGAGGCCCAGAGACCCACACCATCATATAGATAGATGTGGGTTTTTCTGTCCCTTATAGACCCCTTCCCTGATGGGAGTGCAGCAGCTCATTTTAGCCTCATATCTACACAGAATACCCTGCAACAGGAGCAAGCTACCTGGTCTTACTGTAGGAGTTGATGTTGTGCAGGGGCTCGCCACCAACCCTCCCCAACTACAGCAAACTGCCATACAGCAGTTGCCCTAACACAGCCTGCCTCCTGAGGCAGTGACCTGAGTTTAATACCAAACCTGGATCACTGGGACATCGGGACATCTTCTAAAGATTTTAATACAAATAAAATTAAAATATTACTCTGTGGAAAGGTTTCTAGATTTCCAGAGAGAGAAATACTGCGGTTGCTCAGTTTATGGATCCTGTCCATCAGATCAGGATCACATAAAATATGGCTGGCAGTACAGCTTAGAGGTTAGAGGAATGAGGTGTGAACGAGCATGGTGCATCTAGCAGTCCAGACCGGAGTTTGATTCTCACAGCCTCCACTTGCATACTGTGTGACTCTGAGCAAATCACTTATCTGCCCAGTGCTCCCAGGTCACCCCTGAAAACAGGCACTTGTGCCTAGTGGGCCTTGCCCGGTTACCAAAGACTAAAATAAAAAAAATAAAATGATTACATTTGTGGCCTTCACCTCATTGATGCAGTCAGTAACGCCCACGGAGCATTATTAACGAACATGGAAATCTTAGTGTCTGTGAAATGGGTACTAATTTTACAGATCAGGAGGCCATATTATCTAGTAGTTAGAGTGCCAGCTTGGGAATCAAGCGATCACAAGTTCAAACCCCGCAAGAGTCAAATACTGACTGTCCAATCTTGGGCAAATCACTTAATTTAATATTCCCGTGCTCCAGTCCAACTAGCTATGGGAATGGGTAGAAACATGACCCCACTAGAAATAAGATGTTGTATCTTAGCTAGGCTAGCTTAGGTAAATAAATAAATAAATTACAAAATAAAAAAATGAAATAAAAATGTGTGCTTCTCTCTGTAATTTACTTCCATATATGTACCTGAATAGTAAGCATATCAGTGATATAATATACAGTGAAGCTAGTTAGACAGCACCTTTAAAAAAAAAAGTTTTGAATCATTTGTTAATATGTGTGTTAATACAGGGCATTGGCATTCACACTTGACAAGCACATAAAAAACAAGGTATTTGGTTTCAAATTAAGGACTGAACATTACAATCAAGAACACAATGATGGAGTGTCCCAGAATCACAGTTCTTAGAGTGTCTTCAGTCCCTAATCCGAAACTTATTTTCTAGTTTTCATACTTTTTCAGTTTTGTCAGGATGAAACCATAATGCATTGACTCCTCTACACAGTTTTTGTCAAAGAATATACAGGAATTGAATTCATTTACCAGCATCGCAGAGAAACCTGGTGTAGTTCCATTGAGCACCTGAAGATGGCAGCAATGACTAACTATTAGCTATTTATACTTTTGAGAACACATCTAGTCTGTGGTGGGAAAATGAAACTGTGGTGCCAGTTTTGGCCCCAAGAAAATGTGCAGTGACTCATAGGGAACTGATTTTCAAAATTGGGTATCGTGCACATACATACACACACACCAGTGGATCTGGTAAATCATCTTGAGTAACCACTTGATGGTAGGTATAGAACCCAAGGACTCTGCATATCTAATTCAACATTATTCTTCCAAAATAATGCAGAATAATGAATTATCTTAATCATCTTTTTCTTGGTTCCTTAATTAGTATCTGATATTGTATTGTATGGGCCCTATGCATGAAGGTCCTTAAGGTGTTATGTGGGGCATAGTGCAGGTCGGTATGCATTCCCTGCAGTCTAAGCAGCGGAGTGCCACACACCCTGCACACAGGACACAGGCAGCAACACAACAATGGCCACCAGTACATGGTACAAGAGGGTGTGTTCACAAATGCGGGGCCATGCCATGTATACACAACAGTGCATACAGCTGTCGACAGACACTTAGCATAGTATGGGAAACACCAAGCACTGTGTGGCAGGGAGGGCATCTGTAAATAAAGGTATACCTGTATGCACCCCTCCCCCAAAATAACCACAGGGCGCAGTGCAGGTGCACCGTTGATGCATGCCCTGCTGTGGGGTGTGGACGCTGCACTGGAGGAGGAGGACTGCACAGCTTCTGGGTCATGCATCTCCAGGCTCCGTGTGTCATTTGGGGGGGAGCATGCACAATACCCGCTGCCTGGAATGGTTCTGTCTTGACCAAAGCACCATTGCTGAGCCATGTGACCTTATTGAGAGGACTATACTGACCCCCTCCCACCCACAGGTCCAGGGCTATGTCTATGGAGACCAAGGTGATGTGTGCCATTGCCTACTATGCCACAGGCTCCTTCCAGTGGGTTGCAGGTGAAATAACAGGGGTGAGCCAGTCCTCTGTGTCATGTGCCCTACAGAGGGTGACTGCGGTACTGCTGGCATAAATGGGGGAATATGTCTAGTTCCCCTCAGACCAGCTGGGCATACTGATGGTGCAGGAGATGTTCTGCAAACTATATGGGTTTCCAAAGCCCTGAGGTGCCATAGACATCACATATGTGCCAAACATGGCACCACATGTCAAAGAGGACAACAAGAACAGGAAGGGATTCCACAGCATGAACATACAGGTGGTAGTGGATGCAGTAGGCATTGTCATGAATGTCAGTGTCAACTACCTAGAGTCAACACATGATGCCTTCATTTTCTAGCAGTCCTGGATGAAGACAGTACTGGATGCTGAAGGAGGCAGGTGAGAATGACTGCTAGGTATGTATCGCAGGGGCCTTGGAGGCATGAGGCATGCTGTACTGTGCACATTTTGGTACTGGCACACCTCTCCCTTGTATCCCATACAGGTAACAGTAGGTATCCCCTGAGGACACACCTGATGATGCCATTTCTGGCCCCCTTGGGGGAGGTGAAACAGAGGTACGATGATGCCAAACACGAGTAAGTAATATTTTATTTATAAGCACCCTATTCCTGAGGCTCAGGACACTTTACAGTGAACAAAAGATACAATAAAAGACAAACAAAACTGCAAATCAAAACCAGACAGTAACAATAAAGTAAAATCAATTATAAACATCAACCGACATGGGTTAAATCCCAAAAGCCTCCTTAAACAGATGTGCTTTCAGGCCAATTTAAAGGCTCCAACGAGGGACCTCCCTCAAAGTTCTAGGAAACAAATTTGACAGGACTGGCACAGCTACTGCAAAAGCACAGTCTTTAAGCCGAGCCCTGGGAATTGCTAGCAGACCATCCTCAGCAGAGCTAAGGGTGGTACGGAGTCAGGAGATGAGTCAGATAACTTGGGCCCAGACTGTATAGGGCTTTACAGGTGAGAAGACCCACCTTGAAGGAGATTCTCCACTTTGCCAGCAGTCAATGCAGATCATGCAGCACTGGGGTCACATGACACGACCTGTGAAGGGCAGTCAGTAACCTGGCCACTGCATTCTGTACTAGCTGCAGGTGATGCAGGACACCTCCACTAACCTCGAGATAAAAAGCATTGCAGTAGTCGAGATATAATGTCACAAATGCACGTACTAGTGATTTCAGGCCATCCGGCCGGATAAGGGTTTTAAACCTGGCAATATTTCTCAGGTGATAGAAACCACTCTGGACAACATGAGCCATGAATGTCAATCCATCATCAAAAATAATGCCCAGGTTTTTTACCCTTTAGGGTCAGCTGGATCAAATCCAGCTTCAGTGCGAGATTAACCCCAATGGCCTCCACATCACAGCAGTGACCAGGCTCTATAACCAATACATCTGTTTTATCCAGGTTGAGTCTTAGCCAACTGGAGGACATCCAGTCCTGGATCTCAGCCAAGCATGCATTTAGCACCTCTAAGGCGCCATCAGTGTTGGGTGCAAAGGACATATACAGCTGGGTATCATCTGCATAGCAGTGGAAACCTATGTCGTAACATCAAATGATCTCACCCAGGGGCAGCATGTACACTGCAAACAACATGGGTGAGAGGATTGAACCCTGGGAGACTCCAAATGAGAGAGGCCTCAGGTGAGAGGAAAACCCTCCGAACACAACCCATTGCGTCCTGCCAGTAAGCAAGGACTCAAACCAGCTGATGACTGTACCAGTGAGCCCACAGAGCCCCTTAAGGCAATCGAGCAACATGCAGTGGTCCACAGTGTCAAATGTAGATGAGAGATTGAGGAGAACGAGAACAGATCACTTTTCTTTATCTGTTGCTCTGAGGAGGTCATTGTGCACCCACACTAGCTCCGTTTCAGTACCATGCCTTGACTTAAAACCAGACTGAAGGGGCTGAAAATGTCAAAAGCAGCAAGGTGAGCCTCTAGTGCAGTGCTACTAATTTTCTATGACCATGCCCAAAAAGGGCAGGTTAGAGACAGGCCTGTAGTTTGCCAAGATGTCAGGTCAAGAGACAGTTTCTATTAGAGGCCTCATCAGCGCCTCTTTCAAAGGGCTGGGAAAACAACCTCTGAAAGTGAACACTGACAGTCTTGCAAACACTGGGCCAATGGGCTCCACACATCTCACTAGAAGCTGCGAAGGGCCTTGGGTCCAGTTTATAGACCATCGGCTGCAGTGAGATTACTCCTGCAAACTTCTCCACCTCCGCTGGCCTGAACTCACCCAGAAAGCTGGGGTGCAACTTGGAACATGAGGTGGACCACTGCAGGAAAACACAGCCCCATGGATGAATACTGGACCTGATAGAGGACACTCTGTCAGACAATAACAGAGTGAACTCTCTGCATTTAGCCATGGAAGTAGCTACCTTAGACTGCAAACAGGCTGGTTGAAGCAGCCTGTTGACAGTCCTAAAGAGCTGAGCCAGTCTGCTCTTCTCTGCAGCTATCTCCCTGGACAGGAACTCTGCCTTCCTGGTACACATACTGACTAACGATCTTACCAGCCAGTCAGTTGTGGAGACCAAGGAACACCTGACCAGGCTGGGAGACAAACTGTCATCCATTTTGTCTGGCATCTCCTTCTCTGAGATCCTGCTGGTCTGGGAGAAGGGAGCAGATGGATGGAAGGTCAGAGAAGGGGAGATAGGGGAGCTAAACATGTGGCTCAAGGGCTGGTGCCAGGAAAAAGGACACAGATTTGTAGGTAACTGGCAACAGTTTTGGGAGTGAAAGTTCCCTAAATTTGATGGACTGCATCTGACTAAGGAGGGAGTCAGTGCGTTGGGGCAGAAGTTTGACGCCTTTGCCGAATATTTAAACTAGCAGATGGGGAGAGGGGGGTGCAGCACCCGATACGTCAAACAGGAAGAACATCCCTGCCCCCTCAGCTAGTGATCAAACAGGAGTCCAGCATGTTTGTAGTTCATTTGCATCACCAGGTAAGGAAAAAGGTCTGGCTCACCAACAACTAACGCACCAAAATCTGGCCAATGGAAAATCATGTACACTAATGCCTGCAGTCTGGGAAACAAGATCCCAGACCTGCAGGCAACAATGGTAGAGGCTAAATTTGACATAGTAGCCATTAGCGAGACATGGTTCACCAGTAATCACACTTGGGAGACTTCAGTACCCAGCCATGTACTGTTCAGAAGAGACCGAGGTGCAAAGGGGGGGAGGCCTTTATGTCAATGAAAATATCAGAACTACAGAAATTCATAATACATATAAGGATCCAGAAGAACTGTGGGTCTCCCTGGAAACAGGAAATGGGACATCCATACAAACTGGGTTGTCTACAGGCCTCCAGACCAGGGGGATGAAATAGACACATTACTGTTAGAAGATGTACAAAACATGACAGCTAAAGGGGAGGTTCTGATAATGGGAGACTTCAACATGCCAGATACAGATTGGTCAAAACCAGCAGGAACATCCACTAGAACTAGACACATAGTGGATTCCCTGCAGGGGGAGAGCCTCAAACACCTGGTACAACAACCCACAAGAGACAGAGCTGTCCTAGATCTAGTACTGACTAACGGGGAAAGGATCACAGATCTCCAGATAGATGGTCACTTGGTGGCCAGTAACCATCACATGATATGGTTCAGTTTGGCCACTAGAACTAAATCATCCCATTCCAAGGCAAAAATATGGAACTTCAGAGGAGCTGACTTTGATAAGATGGCCAACAGAGTTAAGCTAGCCCTGGCAAGAAGAAATACAGGTGATGGGGTACAGCCAAGGTGGGTAAGCATTAAGGATGCAGTACTTGAAGCAACATCCCATTGTGTTAGGGAGAAAAGCAAGAGCAAAACAAGGAGGAAGCCACTTTGGTTCTCAAAAATAGTAGCAGAAAAGGTCAGAGTTAAAAGGTTGGCCTTCAAGAAATATAAGGGAATGCAGTGGAACTAAGATAGGAACGCATACCAAACTTCTCTAAGGGAAGCAGGGAAGGCAGTAAGGCAGGCAAAGGTGCAAACCGAGGAAACACTAGTGCAAACAGTAAAAGAAGGGGACAAGACTTTCTATAGATACATTAGTGAAAGGAGAACGTCCAGAGGGGGTATTGCTAAGATCAAAGGGGATAAGGAGGAGTGTGTGGAGGAAGACCAAGGAAAAGCATCTATCCTAAATAGATACTTCTGCTCAGTATTTACTGAGGAGAAGGCAGGGCTGGGCCCACAGCTCAGCACCATGGACACAGGGGGAGGGAGGTGTGCACACGTCCCTTCACAAAAGAAAGGGTCCTACAAGAGCTCACTAAGTTCAGGGTGGACATGGCAATGGTACCTGATGGCATACATCCCTGGGTACTAAAGGAACTAAGGGTGGAACTAGCAGAGCCATTATCAGAACTGTTTAGTGAGTCTCTGAGCACAGGAGAAGGGCTTATGTGATCCTGCTCCACAAGAGTGGCAGCAGGAGGAGGCAAGGAACTACAAACTAGTCAGTCCTACCTCAGTAGTGGACAAGATTATGGAGGCACTCCTTAAGGAAAGAATAGTGCAACACTTGGAATCCTATAGGAGCACAGGATCCAAGACAGCATGGGTTTACAACAGGAAGGTCCCGTCAAACGAAGCTCATAGATTTCTTTGACTGGGTAACCAGAGTGGTGGACCAAGGGGGTGCAGTTTATGTCGCCTACCTTGACTTCAGCAAAGCTTTCGATACTGTTTCACATAGAAGATTGATTAATAAGCTGGGTAAGCTTGGGGTGGGTTAGAAGTTGGTCAACTAGGTGGCAAACAGAGAGTGGTGGTAAATGGTATACATCAGAAGAGATGCAAGTCACAAGTGGGGTATCTCAGTGATCAGTCCTGGGGCCAGTCCTCTTCAATATCTTCATCAGTGACATTGCAGATGGACTGGATATATAGATACATAGACAGTGTCAGCAGATAAGGGCCTATGGCCCACCCAGTCTGCCCATTTGAGCTTGTAAGTTCAGTTTGTTTTCCTAGAAGTCTGTTGCCCCTTACCCCTAACCTCAAGAATTCCTTTATGTCTATCCCATGCATTCTTAAATCCCGTGATTGTTTCAGCCCCCACCACTTCCTCTAGCAGGGTGTTCCACTTGTCCACCACCCGTTCTGTGAAGAAATTCTTTCTTATGTTTCCTCTGAATCGTCCTCCCTCCAACTTCATCCCATGCCCTCTAGTCCTGGAACATCTTATTCGCTTAAAAATAGTGTTTTCCTGCACCCTGTTCCTCCCTGTAAGATACTTGTATGTCTCTATCATATCCCCTCTCTCCCTCCTCTCCTCCAGGGAGTACATGTTCAGTTCCTTCAACCTGTCTTCATAGGACTTGTGATGCAATCCATGCACCATCTTTGTTGCCCTCCTCTGAACCTTCTCTACCCTGTCTATGTCCTTATGTAGGTATGGTCTCCAGAACTGTACACTGTACTCCAGGTGGGGCCTCACTAGTGTCTTGTATAGCGAAATTATGACCTCCCTTTTCCTGCTGGTGATGCCTCTGCCTATACATCCCAGCATCCTATTTGCTTTACCTGCTGCCTTGTCACACTGTTTCCCTACCTTGAGGTCATCCGAGATGACAACCCCAAGATCCCTTTCCTGCATGGTGCATGCTATATCCTCACCCCCCAACTGATATATTGTGCCAGGGTTTTTGTGCCCCATATGCATTATCTTGCACTTCTTTGCATTGAATTTCAACTGCCAAACCCCTGACCATTCTTCAAGTTTCTGCAGGTCGTTTCTCATTCTGTCTACACCCTCTGGTGTGTCTACTCTGTTACAGAGCTTTGTGTCATCAGCGAACAGTGAAATTCTGCCTTCTAGGTCCTGCGCAATGTCACTGATGAAGATGTTGAATAGGACCGGTCCCAGCACTGATCCCTGTGGTACCCCACTGGTCACTCTTCCCTCTGTGGAGTGACAGCCATTTCCACCACCCTCTGTGTCCTGCCACCCAGCCAGTTACCTACCCACCACACTACTGTCCTGCCCACACCCATATTCCCCAGTTTGTGTAATAGTCTTCTATGTGGCACAGTGTCAAAGGCCTTGCTGAAGTCCAGATAGGCCATGTCCACTGCCCCTCCCGATCCACCTCCCTAGTCACCCAGTCAAAAAATTCAATGAGGTTGGTCTGACATGACCTCCCCCTGGTGAAACCATGCTGCCTTGGGTCCTGTAGTCCATTGACAACCAGATGTTCCACCAATCTCTCTCCTTCAGTAGTGCTTCCATGATCTTCCCCACTACCGAGGTGAGGCTGACTGGGGCATATGGGGCACAAAAACCCTGCTTCCTCTTTGTTCCCACTTTTGTATAAGGGGACTACATCTGCTGTCCTCCATTCTTTGGATACCTCCCCTGTTTCCAGTGATTGGCTAAACAAGATAGCCAGAGGTTCAGTCACCACCTCTCTTAGTTCTTTAAGGACCCTGGGGTGCACTCCATCTGGCCCCATTGCTTTATCAACTCTTATTACTTCCAGTTCCTTCAGGACCCTTTCTCGTGTAAAGGGACTTGTGTCCATTTCTGCACCATTCTCACCCCTTGTACTCCCTTCAGACCCATTACCCTTCTCCTCTTCAGTAAAGACTGAGCAGAAATACCTGTTCAATATGTCAGCTTTACTGTTGTCATCCTCCACGCAGCCCCCATCCTCCCCCTTCAGTCTCACTATCCCTCCCTTTGTCTTTCTTTTTTCACTTATGTACCTGTAAAAGGTTTTGTCCCCCTCTACCCACTGATTTTGCAATGTGTTCTTCTGTCTGAGCTTTGGCTTCCCTTACTGACCTCCCTGCCTCCCTTTGCTTCTCCTGGTACTTCTCCCTATCCCCTTCTGCTCATGCTTTTTGTATTGCCTGAATGCAATCTTTTGGCTTTCACTTTTTTGCTACCCTTTGGAAAACCATAATGGTCTCTCTTCCTTTTCCTCCTGCTAACCTGCTTAATGCATAATTCTGTTGTTCTTGTAATCCCCATTTTAAATACTGCTCACTGTTCCTCAACCCCTGATTCCTGTCCCATTCCCTTAATGCCTCTTTCAAGTATTCCCCATTTTCCCAAAGTCTGCCCCTAAAATCCAGGATACGTGTTTTGTGTGGTTTGGTTCTGCTCTTTCTGTGATTTCAAACCACAATGATTGGTGGTCACTGTTTCCCAGGTGCTCCCCCACTGTTACCCCCACCACACTGTCCCTGTTTGTGAGCACAAGGTCCAGTATTGCCTTCTGCCGAGTTGGTTCCATGACCAGTTGCTTGAGGAAGGCACCCTGAAGGAAGTCCAGGTTCACTAACTAATGTGTAGTCCAGCCTGTACCTATTCTGGACTTGTTGTACTGTAACACCCTGCATGTAGTCTATTCTGGATCTGTTGTAACACCCTGTATGTAATCTATTCTGGACCTGTTGTAACACCCTGTATGTAATCTATTCTGGACCTGTTGTAACACCCTGTATATATCTATTCTGGACCTGTTGTAATACCCTGTATATATCTGTTCTGGATCTGTTGTAACACCCTGTATGTAATCTAGTCTGGACCTGTTGTAACACCCTGTATGTAATCTATTCTGGACCTGATGTAACACCCTGTATGTAATCTATTCTGAACCTGTTGTAACACCATGTATGTAATCTATTCTGGACCTGTTGTAACACCCTGTATGTAATCTATTCTGGACCTGCTGTCGCACCATTGTATTTGTACCTGTTTTGTATTCTATGTAACCCCCCCCCAGGTCGCATCTGGAAATGAGCGTTCCCCGCTCAGCATGCTTATCTGGTAAATCTCTTAAATAAATAAATGTACATTCGAGGCCTTGTTTTCTCAGGGGTTTTCATCAATGTTTTCCTCTCCTCTTGCTCATGTAAACGGCATGCCCCTAAGGAAACCTAAGTGAAACAATGCCCCAAAATATATTAGCAAAACAAGTAAGCATTCAGTCTGGTTAGGAATCACTCTGAGAGGCATTGCCCAGTCACTGCAGTGTAATTCCATGCTAGGTTCAAGTGCAGCCCACAATAAAGTCACCTCCATTTCCTGTAAAGTGAAACAACCACCAGAAAAATAAAAAAGTAAACATCCAGTCTGGCCTGGAGTCACTCTGAGTTATTGCCCATTTGTTACACAGTGTAATTTCAGGCCTGGTTCAAGGGTGGCCCACATTAAGCCCCACCACACCCACACCCACTCAATAAATTGAGAAAACTTTCAAAATAATTAAAAACAGCAAATGTCCAATCTGGCCTGGAATCAATCTGTGAGCCCCCAACCCCAACCTGGCTTCCCCTTAAAACTAAACAACTTTCAGCAAACACAAGGGACTTCTAAACTACAGCATGGTTCACCTTTCGTCCCCCATTGATAAGCACATTTCACACCTGTATACTGGTACCTGGGAGAAGGGCCATCAAGAACACATTAAAGCATTGTTTGATAATTTGGGATAATGGCTAGACTGTCAGACAGTCCTGGATCTCAGCCAAGCATGCATTTAGCACCTCTAAGGCGCCATCAGTGTTGGGTGCAAAGGACATATACAGTTGGGTATCATCTGCATAGCAGTGGAAACCTATGTCGTAACATCAAATGATCTCACCCAGGGGCAGCATGTACACTGCAAACAACATGGGTGAGAGGATTGAACCCTGGGAGACCTATGAGAGAGGCCTCAGGTGAGAGGAAACCCTCCAACACAACTCATTGCGTCCTGCCAGTAAGCAAGGACTCAAACCAGCTGATGACTGTACCAGTGAGCCCACAGAGCCCCTTAAGGCAATCGAGCAACATGCAGTGGTCCACAGTGTCAAATGTAGATGAGAGATCGAGGAGAACGAGAACAGATCACTTTTCTTTATCTGTTGCTCTGAGGAGGTCATTGTGCACCCACACTAGCTCCGTTTCAGTACCATGCCTTGACTTAAAACCAGACTGAAGGGGCTGAAAGATGTCAAAAGCAGCAAGGTGAGCCTCTAGTTGCAGTGCCACAATTTTCTCTATGACCATGCCCAAAAAGGGCAGGTTAGAGACAGGCCTGTAGTTTGCCAAGATGTCAGGGTCGAGAGACAGTTTCTATTAGAGGGGCCTCACCAGCGCCTCTTTCAAAGGGCTGGGAAAACAACCCTCTGAAAGTGAACACTGGACAATCTTGCAAACACTGGGCCAATGGGCTCCACACATCTCACTAGAAGCTGCGTCGGGCCTTGGTCCAGTTTATAGACTATCGGCTGCAGTGATGAGATTACCCTGCAAACTTCCTCCACCTCCGTTGGCCTGAACTCACTCCAGACAGCTGGGGTGCAACTTGGAACATGAGGTGGACCACTGCAGGAAAACACAGCCCCCATGGGATGAATACTGGACCTGATAGAGGACACTCTGTCAGACAATAACAGAGTGAACTCTCTGCATTTAGCCATGGAAGTAGCTACCTTAGACTGCAAACAGGCTGGATGAAGCTGCCTGTTGACAGTCCTAAAGAGCTGAGCCAGTCTGCTCTTCTCTGCAGCTATCTCCCTGGACAGGAACTCTGCCTTCCTGGTACACATACGGACTAACGATCTTACCAGCCAGTCAGTTGTGGAGACCAAGGAACACCTGACCAGGCTGGGAGACAAACTGTCATCCATTTTGTCTGGCATCTCCTTCTCTGAGATCCTGCTGGTCTGGGAGAGGGGAGCAGATGGATAGAAGGTCAGAGATGGGGAGATAGGGGAGCTAAACATGTGGCTCAAGGGCTGGTGCCAGGAAAAAGGACACAGATTTGTAGGTAACTGGCAACAGTTTTGGGAGTGAAAGTTCCCTAAATTTGATGGACTGCATCTGACTAAGGAGGGAGTCAGTGCATTGGGGCAGAAGTTTGACACCTTTGCCGAATATTTAAACTAGCAGATGGGGAGAGGGGGGTGCAGCACCCGATACGTCAAACAGGAAGAACACCCCTGCCCCCTCAGCTAGTGATCAAACAGGAGTTCAGCATGTTTGTAGTTCATTTGCATCACCAGGTAAGGAAAAAGGTCTGGCTCACCAACAACTAACGCACCAAAATCTGGCCAATGGAAAATCATGTACACAAATGCCTGCAGTCTGGGAAACAAGATCCCAGACCTGCAGGCAACAATGGTAGAGGCTAAATTTGACATAGTAGCCATTAGCGAGACATGGTTCACCAGTAATCACACTTGGGAGACTTCAGTACCCAGCCATGTACTGTTCAGAAGAGACCGAGGTGCAAAGGGCGGGGGGGGAGTGGCCCTTTATGTCAATGAAAATATCAGAACTACAGAAATTCATAATACATATAAGGATCCAGAAGAACTGTGGGTCTCCCTGGAAACAGGAAATGGGACATCCATACAAACTGGGTTGTCTACAGGCCTCCAGACCAGGGGGATGAAATAGACACATTACTGTTAGAAGATGTACAAAACATGACAGCTAAAGGGGAGGTTCTGATAATGGGAAACTTCAACATGCCAGATACAGATTGGTCAAAACCAGCAGGAACATCCACTAGAACTAGACACACAGTGGATTCCCTGCAGGGGGAGAGCCTCAAACACCGGGTACAACAACCCACAAGAGACGGAGCTGTCCTAGATCTAGTACTGACTAACGGGGAAAGGATTACAGATCTCCAGATAGATGGTCACTTGGTGGCCAGTAACCATCACATGATACAGTTCAGTTTGGCCACTAGAACTAAATCATCCCATTCCAAGGCAAAAATATGGAACTTCAGAGGAGCTGACTTTGATAAGATGGCCAACAGAGTTAAGCTAGCCCTGGCAAGAAGAAATACAGGTGATGGGGTACAGGCAAGGTGGGTAAGCATTAAGTATGCAGTACTTGAAGCAACATCCCATTGTGTTAGGGAGAAAAGCAAGAGCAAAACAAGGAGGAAACCACTTTGGTTCTCAAAAATAGTAGCAGAAAAGGTCATAGCTAAAAGGTTGGCCTTCAAGAAATATAAGGGAATGCAGTGGAACTAAGATAGGAAGGCATACCAAACTTCTCTAAGGGAAGCAGGGAAGGCAGTAAGGCAGGCAAAGGTGCAAACCGAGGAAACACTAGCGCAAACAGTAAAAGAAGGGGACAAGACTTTCTATAGATACATTAGTGAAAGGAGAACGTCCAGAGGGGGTATTGCTAAGATCAAAGGGGATAAGGAGGAGTGTGTGGAGGAAGACCAAGGAAAAGCATCTATCCTAAATAGATATTTCTGCTCAGTATTTACTGAGGAGAAGGCAGGGGCTGGGCCCACAGCTCAGCACCATGGACACAGGGGGAGGGAGGTGTGCACACGTCCCTTCACAAAAGAAAGGGTCCTACAAGAGCTCACTAAGTTCAGGGTGGACATGGCAATGGTACCTGATGGCATACATCCCTGGGTACTAAAGGAACTAAGGGTGGAACTAGCAGAGCCATTATCAGAACTGTTTAGTGAGTCTCTGAGCACAGGAGAAGGGCTCATGTGATCCTGCTCCACAAGAGTGGCAGCAGGGAGGAGGCAAGGAACTACAAACTAGTCAGTCCTACCTCAGTAGTGGACAAGATTATGGAGGCACTCCTTAAGGAAAGGATAGTGCAACACTTGGAATCCATAGGAGCACAGGATCCAAGACAGCATGGGTTTACAACAGGAAGGTCCCGTCAAACGAAGCTCATAGATTTCTTTGACTGGGTAACCAGAGTGGTGGACCAAGGGGGTGCAGTTTATGTCGCCTACCTTGACTTCAGCAAAGCTTTCGATGCTGTTTCACATAGAAGATTGATTAATAAGCTGGGTAAGCTTGGGGTGGGTTAGAAGTTGGTCAACTAGGTGGCAAACAGAGAGTGGTGGTAAATGGTATACATCAGAAGAGATGCAAGTCACAAGTGGGGTACCTCAGTGATCAGTCCTGGGGCCAGTCCTCTTCAATATCTTCATCAGTGACATTGCAGATGGACTGGAGGGTAAGGTTTGTCTGTTTGCAGATGACACCAAGATCTGCAACAGAGTAGATGATCCAGATGGGGTGGACAGAATGAGAAGTGATCTGGATAAACTGGCAAAATGATTGGAAGAGTGTCAATGGCGGTTTAACGCAAAGAAGTGCAAGATTATGCATATAGGGAAGAGAAACTCTGAAGCCACCTATAGGATGGGAGGGGAGTTGCTGTCAGTCACAAGGGAAGACAGGGACTTGGGCATCATCATCATCACATATTACCTGAAATCATCCAAGTGGACCACTAAAGCAGTAGGTAAGGCTAGAGGGATGTTGGGGTGTATTAGTAGGGGTATCACAAGTCGTTAGAGGGAGGTAATAATCCCACTTTACAAGACACTGGTTAGGCCCCATCTGGAGTACTGTGTGCAGTACTGGAGGCCGCACCTTCACAAGGACATTAACAAAATGGAGGTAGTCCAGAGAAGGGCAACCAAAATGGTGCAGGGACTGCATCAGAAAGCATATGAGGATAGATTAATGGAGTGCAATATGTATAGC
Organism: Neoceratodus forsteri; assembly: GCA_016271365.2. Taxonomy (NCBI): domain Eukaryota; kingdom Metazoa; phylum Chordata; order Ceratodontiformes; family Ceratodontidae; genus Neoceratodus; species Neoceratodus forsteri. Next base: position 15,323,621 of record JADMNL010000027.1, read on the forward strand.
TTAGAGCAAAGGAGGGAGAGAGGTGCTATGAACGAAACATTCAAACATCTTAAGGGTATTAACAAAGTGAAAGAATCTAACATGTTTCAATATAAGAAAAATAGCAGAACAAGAGGACACAGCATGAGATTAGAGGGAAGCCAATTAAGGGGTAATGTAAGGAAGTTCTTTTTCACAGAAAAGGTGGTGGATGCACAGAATGGCCTACCTCAGGAAGTGGTGGATATGGATACAGAGCAAGGCTTCAAACAGGCATGGGATATGCATAAGGGAGCAATACAGAGGAGTATGAATAGATAGGTCATTGACAAAGTACAGGCCTATGGCACATTCATAAGGTAGAAAAAATGGGCAGACTGGATGGGCCTTGCAGTCCTTATGCGCTATCAACTTCTATGTCTCTATGTTTATGGGAGATAGCCCTATGATGCACACTATAGTGAGCTTTCAAAGTCAGTCTGCTCTCATCCAATTGAGACTTCAGCCAATGATGATCCAACTTCTGACCTCTAGTCTTCATCTCCCTGACAGACCCATCAAACTATGGATGTCTCAAGCGAGAAGACCAGGGTCATATACGGACTGGTGTGACAGAGTCCAGTGCCGAGGTCACAGCCCTATTATAGGCTGCGACTGCTTCACCCACTCCTGAGGCACAAGCAGCACTCACCTCAGAGAGGTCCATTGTTGCTGATAATCTCTTTGAGGTTAATTCCCTCAAAGGGCGATAATAAACCATCTCCACAGGGGAGGGATCTCTGTGGGGGGCCCCGAATGGGAACCTCACCATGCAATGATCCAACCAAACAACTGGATCAACCCTAAGATCAATGTTCTCAAGGCCCAGCGAGAATATGAGATCCAAGGGATGGCCAAGGCAGTGAGTCACGGAAGCAAATGCTTGTGCTCGGCCCAGTGACTCCACCATCTGGAGTAAGTTTGGTCCAAACTGCGAGAGTTCGTCATTGACTCAGGCTTTGAAAACACCCAGAATCAGTCATCTGGATGACTCCAGCACTCTCCTGGTGATGAAATCCATGACTTCCTGTAAAAATTCCTTCTTGTGCCCTGGAGGATTCTACAATCTGCACCTGGATCCCCCGTATTGCTGTGCATTCAAACAATGAAGTAATTCCCACTGAGTGCATGAAGACATTCAAGTTGGTTCTAAAACAGATGGCCACACCCCATCTCTTCAATCCCTTCTCAGGCAGTGTACTACAGAGACACCTAACAGGATAGCTGCCTCCAAAAATTGGATCGGCATCATAGGCTAGCCAGGTCTCCATAATGCAAGCGAGGTCGACTAAGGAAACCAAGTCCGCAATAACTGCAGTCTTGTTCCCAATCAACCTTGCATTGCAAAGTACTGCACAAAGGGGACTCGAGGTGGCTGCTAGCCCAGCAGCTGCCTGCCCACGCAAACCTGCGGAAACCCTGGGTATGGGAATAAGATAAGAGTGACCTCCCCGGTCAACATTTTGCACCACGTTGTCTCCTGGTTGTCACCACCCCAATGTGGCTCACTCCATCAGCCACAATGGCATCCAGCTACTAATTTCTCTGCTTCCTACCAATGCTGGCCTCCCAGCTGCACCGGTGTGCAGCAGAAGGCAAAGAGAGGTCAAAGAAAGGGTGGAGGGCCAGCAGCTGGAATGCTGTGCAGCCGAGCTATGGGGCCCACCACTTAAGCACATCTCTGGAAACCTACCGAAACACTTGATCAAATAAATATAAAGAAACTAAATAAGATAAAATATTTAAAACAAAAATCCAACCCTTATAAAATTAAGTGAATCCCCAAACTACAAAACAAATACAAACTAAACCCATAACTCACCCAATCACCAAATCCTTACCAAGCATACATTCACTCACCCACATCCCTCAAAACCCAACCTACCCAATAAACTAAAATCACTAAAATAGACAGTAGAGGTCCAGGTATTTGTTTGTGTCACCCAAAGAACGTTGTTATGGCAGATGAAGAGTCAGGTGACTTAAAAGTCAGGTCTTTAGTGGAATCCACAAAGTCCAAAATAAGGAATAACCAAAACTGTGACCAGAAAACTCACAGATATTCAAAATTTCCTCCTCCAGCTGTGCTCTCATCACAACTGGGGAATAGTAAATTGGTTCATACAAAGTCAGCCTGGGATTTCAACAGTCACATTTCTAATTTTTTATTTTCTTATTTTAGTCTTTGGTAACTGGGTAAGACCCACTAGGCACAAGTGCCTGTTTTCAGGGGTGACCTGGGAGCAGTGGGCGGTTAAGTGACTTGCTCACAGTCAGGCAGTGTGCAAGTGGAGGTTGTGAGAATCAAACCTAGGTCTGGTCTGCTGGATGTATCAAGCTTGTTTACACCTCATTCCTCTAACCTCTAGGCTATACTGCCACCTAATCCCTATAATCCCTCCCCCCAGCAGTGCTCTCACCAACTGCTAGGGAGATAAGGGTTACACGACTAATGATAATCAAATATCCCCTCCCAGCAGCGCTCTCACCACTACTGGGATGGAGAAAACTATGAATAAAGCCAATACAATTAGTGGATATTGAAGTTAGCTAATAAAGCTCAAATAGTTGTTAACTTGCTGCAGTTTAAACAAACGTGGTCAAAGGTGTAAATAATCCATGGCATGGCTTCAGGAGACAGAAGGCTACCTCCGCAATCAAACCTCAGCAATCCACAGCAGTACCGGTAATATGGCAAAATAATACATGCGTAACTTTCACAGCCCAATGATAATCGCAGCAAAGTCTGTGAAGTTAGTTGCTCTGGGGAGCCCGAAGGCTACCTCCAAAACAGCAGATTGTTGAAGTCGGAGAGCAGAAGCTGCTGCATAGGCTGCAGGTGTAGTCCAGCTTTCGCCGACGGCTTAGAGCGCTCAAGAATCTTCGCTGCAACCTCTGCAACCATGCTGAAGACCAGAGTAGTCCCAGGAATGCAGACCGAAATTACCAGACAGTAGGCAATAAAACTGAAAAATTAGCAGCCAAACCCCCGTAGGTGGCACAAAACACAACACTGTCCTAACTAAAAAAACCAAAAAACTAAACTGCTATCCTAACTCACTGTTCCCAACCTGACTAAACTTTGACCCTACACCTTGACACTGTCTAATAAAAATACCAAAATCAGCAAGAACGTAACAATTAGATAACGGTCAGACAAAAAAACCAAAACCTAGACCCCCAAGCCCAAGAGAGAGATCAAATAAAATAATACGTTAAATGGGCTTGTAAAAACCATATGAATTACGAAACTGTGCTCTAAAAACAACAGAGGCAACTATGCTCGGAGCTCAGGCAGACGGCAGACCAGCCTGGTGGCCATCTTTTTCAGAGGGCAAGGACGACTGTGGCAGGTACCTTCAGACAAATGAAGATGTGGTTCAGATGCCTGGACAAGACAGGTGGCACAGTGATGCTTGACAGAACAGGGTGTGCCACGTGTATGTTGTGTGTTGCACGCTGCACAGTATCACCATGAGGAAAGGACTGCCAATTACCTGAGGACCTACCTGTGGCTGAGGACATCCTGGGCCAAGGGGTAGCAAATCAGGAGCCAGATGTGAGTACGCGGTCAGTGGAGATGTTGTTTGGGAGGGAAGCACGGCATGGGCTGGTGCATGATGTGATCCAGATGAAGCCTTTGTAATGGGAGTGTGATGGTTCATGCACATGTACCCCGATGCATGGTGATGACTGGCAGTGCTAAGTACCCAGGTGAGGAGCACATATGTGTGTGTGTGTGTGTGTATGTAGGGGACATGGTCAAATGGGTGTGATGACTATCACTTAGTGGAGGCCTTGGTATTGCAGGTTTTGGCAGTGTCTTGCCCCCTGCCTGGTGGCCATCGGTGATGTCCTCCTGTCAGGGCAGGACCAGCCCTAGTTGCCAAGAGTGACTGGTTTGGGGGGGTTCAAGGCATTTTAGGAGGGTTAGACCCATCCCCTTGTGTTGCAAAGGGCTGTGGCAATGTGGTACGGTGGTGTGGCTGGCATATGGCAGTGGCAGCAAGGTGGGCTGTGTAGGGGGTCACTGCCACTAACAGCCAGTGTGGTTAGGTACCCCAACACACCCTCAATCAGGTTGCCTACCCTCCTGAACTCCGTATGGAACTGCTGCACCTCTGACATAAGATGATGAACCTGGGGATTGTTATCCCTGCTGGCCTGCAGCCAGTCCTGCTCCATCAGCTGCACACCTGGGAAGTACCTAATGAGTAGGTGTGCAGTGGCACTACTCCTGCTGTATGACCCCATCCTGTCTGATGGGCCCTTGTCACCACTGCCAGGGCCAGGGTTGCCTGCTACTGGATGGCATGTTGATGTTGCCAGGTGCCCCTGCTGTTGGGTACTGCCCAGCTGTTTAGCACTGCTATGTGTGGGGTTGTCAGTGTACAAAATAGATGAGCCTTACAATCTCACTGTTGTTCTTGGGTGATTGACCCTTAGTTTGCCTTCAACACACTAACTGTGGGATCAGCTAAGATTGCATTGTTACACATGGTGCAGGCTGCCAGTGCACATTACAATGTCTTCAGGGTGGCTGCGAGTCCCTGCAGAGGCACTTTCACATTATGAAACAGCAGGCCACCCACATGCAAAAACACAACCACCTCCCCAAACACACTCACACTGTGATAGCAAAAACAAACTGTTTAACATACACATGCCTCCTATCTAAGACATGCTGGGGAAAGTCGATGGATGTCTGCAGATAGCAGATGAGATGCCACTTCAGTCTAAGAAGTGAAGGCTTGAAAAAAAACATTTTCTCTTCCGACAGTCTGTTGATTACAAGCCGTGTGTGTGTGTGCGTGCGTGTGTACTTGCTTTCAATAATGTGTGATAAAGTTGAATGTAACCCCCTTCCCAAAAACAAGACTCTCAGAAAGTTAAACCTGTTTGGTAATTTTCAGCTAAATTAAACCATTGATTACAGCAATTGCTCTTTAAAGGTACATGCTGCTATTCTGATGGCATTCTGCATTTTAACTGTTCCCCACAAAAGTGTGTTGAACGCAAAGAGACTTACTGAAGTAAGACTCAGGCTTCAGAAATAATGTAATATCCACTCAATCTGTCTATACTGGCGAGAGCTTACATAGTGAGAACCACATTATTTATCCCAGATGGTGACAAAAGGTTACATTTATAATTCTAACATGAGGTAACTCTAAAGCTGGCACCTCTGGATCTGACTAAAACCAGAACAATAAAACAAGTCCACAGACTCTACCTCTCTAGCTCGATAGTCCACCCCTTTCCACTGCCCAGAAGCAAATTGCACATCTTCCAAAGTCATACATATATTTCTTATTTGATTTACCAGGAAAGTGGATTGGATCACAGACCCGTTTTCAGCCACACCTGGGGAAGGGGAAAATATAATAGGAACACAGACAACTATCCAACACATTACAACAAATGTAATTACAATCACAATAAATTATGCAATATACAGATTGCAGTATGTTAGGTTAGAGAATATGTTAGAGCATTAAAGATAGCATTTAGAACGTGGCATGGGCAAATTATATCGCTAAAGATACAGGACATTGTTTTTAACCCTTAGTGCTCTTAAGCTTTTTGCTTATCTAGTTTTAGTGGACATATAGGGTAGATACTACAGTACCTTCCACATGTCTCCTGATACCGGCATCAGCACAACAAATGGCATTGCAGGTTGAGTCAGATCCAAGTAAGTCACGGGGGAAATACTCATATTACCTGGGAACACCTGGCATCAATTTTAAGGGGACCAGTTTTTCTTGTCTCCAGATACGCAGTCCCTAAATACAGTCAAGCTGTGCAGCATGTTCAAGTTTGCCATTTGTGGCATGTTTTTTTTCCAAATGCCACGGGTTCCATGTCATAATTGAGAAAATGTTACCGCAGCTCGCAAATGAGCGAGTAGTACATCTTGCTGAATGTCAAACCGGCACTCAACACAATGCAGCAAACACCAATTTGGCGCACAATAAAATGAATGTTTAATGAGGGGCAATGCTCCCGCACCCCTTCATACTAAAATAATCATCTCGGGGGCGCGGGGGGGCACTGGTGGACAGGAGACTACTGTGGCCCCAGAACCAGACAATGACAAAAATAAAAAAAAATACAACACCGGTAAAAGTGAAAAACCTGTAAGTAGTTTCGAACTGGGGATCATCATCTGCGTAGACAGCGTCCCTACCTGCCACGCCAAAACCAGCTCCGCAGCAGCTGTCTGCACTCCTGTATTTAACCCATGCTTCCTGGAAAACCGCAACATTCACAGTTGCTGTTCTGTCCCTCATCCTCTCGCTATTCCCTCCCCTCACTATATCCTATTGGTATCCAAACTGAGTCGCTCATATTCAAGTCACTCAGTTTGGTTTGCCAATATTACCTGATACCAATGCCATGCCACTGCCATTTGGAGTTCTCTATAGTGACAGCCCATCAACCTTGCCATAGTTATCATTTTACCAACACTTTTTTTTTTCAGTGCATTGTGTTTCTTCCAACATCCCTGCAGGTGGCAGTTTGAGACCTTTTTACCGTGCGTGGGCCACTTTCTTTACCTCTACCCACTGTGCCTTCATGTAGCTTGTTAAACCTCTGCTGTCGAGGATTTCCCCTATGCTTCTTCAATGGCTGCCTCTACTCTATGGGTTCTATGTGATATGGGCGACTCACAGAAGAGCGATGTCAGGACGGAAAACAATTTTGCCACTGACAACCTCAGCACACAGAAAAACTGTGCTGGGGACTGAAAATACTTGCATTCTGTGGGGGCTGTGCCTCACCCACTCAAGGGGGCTTTTATTGCACCCCCACTTAAGGATACCAACTTGAGGGGTGCATGTTTGGGGTAAAAGCAAAAAAAATAAGATTTTGGGCCAGGTGCAAGAAAAGCACAGTAGCACCCGGACCCAGACCCGAACCCTGAGCTCCAGCAGCGGCCAACCCCCAGTGCCACAGTGCAGCTCAACAGCTGACCTCAGCAGTACCCCTACATCCCCTCCACCCCCTCCCAGGCCACACTTGCCATGCTCACCCCCCCACGTGCGTGCGTGCGTGTGTGTGTGTATATGTAGCAACATCCTATCACTAAGGTTGCCCACCCCACCACATCACATTCAGTTGCCCTCCCTGCCCCCTCACTTTTCGGGCTTTCTCCCATATCGTATCGCCATTTTGGACAGTGCCATGATTCAGGCACCCACCTCACGTTCTACCCCTCTATGCGTATGTATGTTCATGGGAAGTACAGGGCCCTTTGGGCCCTGCACTTCCACTTGTAGGACAACAGCAACCAAATTGTTGACATAGCATTCCTATTACCCCACCTCATCAACTCGATAGTAAAAATGATCAAATCCCTACCAAAATGTCATTCCCCACCATCACAGCATCATTCCATGCCAGGGGAATGAGAAGACATTTTGGACAAAATTATGAGGATAGCGAGATGGTGGGGGAGCACTACTAGATACCAGGGATATGTGAAATAATGATGGGAATGGCAGTCAGAGGCTAGTGGGTGCCAGTCGACACCAAGGATAACATAAACAATTACGAGAATGGTGATCAGAGGGTGGAGGTGCCACTAGACACCAGGGAAAATGAGAATAATGAGGGAGACGGCAATTAGAGGGTGGGGGTTGCCACTATATACCAGGGGGAAACTCTGATGACAATGGGGACAGTGGTCGGAGGGTGGGGAGGGTGCCACTAGACACCAGGGAAAAAATATATACAACGGGGACAGTGATTGGAAGGTAGGGGGTGCTACTATACGCTAGGAAAAATTACAATAATAACAGGGATGGCAATTGGAGGGTGGAGGGGTAGGCAGTTGGAGGGTCGGGAGTGCCACTAAACACCAGGGAAAATTTGCAATAATAATGGGGACAGCGATGGAAGGGCAGGGGGTACCACTAGACACCAGGGAAAGGATTTCGCCATCACAAAAAAGGATCTTTTTTCAGCAGTCATGATACAAAAATAGATTTTTTTTCCTGTCATGCCATACAAAAAAAAATATTTTTAAACTTAGAAAAGAAACATTTCCAGGGCATTTCTTCAACAGTTAAGTTCAGAATCCAGCTAAGGGTGTCCTGATAAGCAAGTTACACGTATCAGTTGCTCCCCAGAATCTCATTTTTGGGGGTTTTCAAATTTGAAGTTTCAGAAGAAATGGAAAACAAGATGGTGGCCAAATGAAAAAGGATTTCCACTCATGAAAAGGATGACATCAATATAAAAAAAAATGATTCATTTTTTGTTTCATACAGCTATCTTGAAGTGCTTAGTGAGCATGCTCAGAACCAATTTATAAACATTTTAAAATGAAATTCCTTGGGAACGGATTAATATTTTTTCACCAAACCAGCAAAAGGCACATCTGTGGGTTAGCCCCTTTGTACCCTGAGAATGTCAGACCACAATTCCAAACCATCTGGACGGTAGCCAAATTCAGAGGAATCCCATTCAAACCAATGGGAAGAAAATTACGAAAATGTCTCTTTTTTTCACTATCCAGATCTTGGAAACCACACATCCAACCAGAATGATACTTGTTGCATCCAGAGATCACACGAGACTGTGCATGCAAAATGTCATGCAAATCCATTGAACAGTTGCGCAGGTATTAAAGTACAAAATTTTGGGTTTAACATAGAAAGTTCAGTTCAGCCCTGAATATAGTGGTGATACCGTGCCACTATAATATGTTTGTAATGATGTAATGTGATCCATCTGTAGGATTTTGCAGTTGATATAAAACAGTAATTATATTTTGTTTTTTTCTTCCCATGTAGAATCTGATGAGGAAATACAGCATAAATCATTACAGCATGTCACAGATGAACCAAAATCACATATTTCTATAATATTTATAAGGAGGTGATCTGGGTTTGATTCTGCATTGCAATTTTTATTTCATTTCTGTTTTTTTCTTTGTGTTTTCTTGCTGTTTCATTTTTGGTTTTTCTTTGCATTTTCTTACTGTCACCCCCCCAAGTTGCGTGCTCCGTAGAGTTTTCTTCAGAATATTTGCCCACCCCCAACGTCCCTCCTTCCCGAGACTGCCCATCAACCCTGCTTTCCCCTCGCCAGCAGAGTTGCGTTACCTGGAATTTGTTATATTTAGTGCGGGGGGTGCGGGTGGCAGAGCCCCCCAGACTGGGAGCTGCGGGGGGGGGGTGAAGCCCCTCACATTACACTGTCATGGACGTGTTTGTCCAGACCTCAGTACCACTGTATTGTGGTGTGGCTATTGTGTCCGACCGCTATGTTCTTAGCTGCTGTTCTGTCTTCGCTGTGTTTTACCGTGCTGGAATGTACATGCCATTTTGACTGTAAACCTATTTTATGATACTTTAAACACATATTCATTTCTAATGTGTGCCATAAAAAACTCACTGGACCCCACCTGTCTTTATTATTACAGTTGTATGGGGACAGTACAGTAGCATTTTGCGTTTTATTTGTTGTAGAGCTTGTGTGCAATTATGTTCAGTTGCAGGCTTTGAGGATGTTATGTTTTACATCTTGCACAGCACAGTCCTTGCTCATTTTGCTCCTTGAAATGAGTTCAGATTTTTCATTTCCCTCTAGGAGCCGAGTCCCTCCACCTCCTTCCACCACAGATTATGATTAAGACTGCCCCTATCTCGTTGGCTTGCTTGTAATGCTATACCCTGGGTGTGATTTTTGATAGTATGACAGTCTAGCCATTATCCCAAATTATCAAACAATGCTTTAATGTGTTCTTGATGGCCCTTCTTCCAGGTACCAGTATACAGGTGTGAAATGTGCTTATCAATGGGGGACGAAAGGTGAACCATGCTGTAGCTTAGAAGTCTCTTGTGTTTGCTGAAAGTTGTTTAGTTTTAAGGGGAAGCCAGGTTGGGGGTGGGGGCTCACAGATTGATTCCAGGCCAGATTGGACATTTGCTGGTTTTTTTTAATTATTTTGAAAGTTTTCTCAATTTATTGTGGGGGGGCTTAATGTGGGCTGCCCTTGAACCAGGCCTGAAATTACACTGTGTAACGAATGGGCAATAACTCAGAGTGACTCCAGGCCAGACTGGATGTTTACTTTTTTATTTTTCTGGTGGTTGTTTCACTTTACAGGAAATGGAGGTGACTTTATTGTGGGCTGCACTTGAACCTAGCATGGAATTACACTGCAGTGACTGGGCAATGCCTCTCAGAGTGATTCCTAACTAGACTGAATGCTTACTTGTTTTGCTAATATATTTTGGGGCATTGTTTCACTTAGGTTTCCTTAGGGGCATGCCGTTTACATAGGCAAAGAGGAGAGGAAAAAAACGCACATTGTGAAAACCCCTGAGAAAACAAGGCCTCGAATGTACATTTATTTATTGAAGAGATTTACCAGATAAGCATGCTGAGTGGGGAACGCTCGTTTCCAGATGCGACCTGGGGGGGGTTACATAGAATACAAAACAGGTACAAATACAATGGTGCGACAACAGGTCCAGAATAGATTACATACAGGGTGTTACAACAGGTCCAGAATAGATTACATACAGGGTGTTACAACCAGTACAGAATAGATTACATACATGGTGCGACAACAGGTCCAGAATAGATTACATACAGGGTGTTACAACACGTCCAGAATAGATTACATACAGGGTATTATAACAGGTCCAGAATAGGTACATGCAGGGTGTTACAACAGGTCCAGAATAGATTACATACAGGGTGTTACAACAGGTCCAGAATAGATTACATACAGGGTGTTACAACAGGTCCAGAATAAACTATATACAGGGTGTTACAACAGGTCCAGAATAGATTACATACAGGGTGTTACAACAGGTCCAGAATAGATTACATACAGGGTGTTACAACAGGTCCAGAATAGACTACATGCAGGGTGTTACAGTACAACAAGTCCAGAATAGGTACAGGCTGGACTACACATTAGTTAGTGAACCTGGACTCCCTTCAGGGTGCCCTCCTCAAGCAACTGGTCATGGAACCAACTCGGCAGAAGGCAATACTGGACCTTGTGCTCACAAACAGGGACAGTGTGATGGGGGTAACAGTGGGGAGCACCTGGGAAACAGTGACCACCAATCATTGTGGTTTGAAATCACAGAAAGAGCAGAACCAAACCACACAAAAACACGATCCTGGATTTTAGGGGGCAGACTTTGGGAAAATGGGGGAGACACTTGAAAGAGGCATTAAGGGAATGGGACAGGAATCAGGGTTGAGGAACAGTGGCAGTATTTAAAATGGGGATTACAAGAACAACATAATTATGCATTAAGCAGGTTAGCAAGAGGAAAAGGAAGAGGAGACCATTATGGTTTTCCAAAGAGGTAGCAAAGAAAGTGAAAGCCAAAAAGATTGCATTCAGGCAATATAAAAAAAGACGAGGCAGAAGGGATAGGAGAAGTACCAGGAGAAGCAAAGGGAGGCAGGGAGGTCAGTAAGGGAAGCCAAATCTCAGACAGAAGAACACACATTGCAAAATCAGTGGGTAGAGGGGACAAAACCTTTTACAGGTACATAAGGAAAAAGAAAGACAAAGGGAGGGATAGTGAGACTGAAGGGGGAGGATGGGGGCTGCATGGAGGATGACAACAGTAAAGCTGACATATTGAACAGGTATTTCTGCTCAGTCTTTACTGAAGAGGAGGAGGGTAATGGGTCTGAAGGGAGTACAAGGGGTGAGAATGGTGCAGAAATGGACACAAGTCCCTTTACACGAGAAAGGGTCCTGGAGGAACTGGAAGTAATAAGAGTTGATAAAGCAATGGGGCCAGATGGAGTGCACCCCAAGGTCCTTAAAGAACTAAGAGAGGTGGTGGCTGAACCTCTGGCTATCCTGTTTAGCCGATCACTAGAAACAGGGGAGGTACCCAAAGACTGGAGGACAGCAGATGTAGTCCCCTTATACAAAAGTGGGAACAAAGAGGAAGCAGGGTTTTTGTGCCCCATATGCCCCAGTCAGCCTCACCTCGGCAGTGGGGAAGATCATGGAAGCACTACTGAAGGAGAGATTGGTGGAACATCTGGTTGTCAATGGACTACAGGACCCAAGGCAGCATGGTTTCACCAGGGGGAGGTCATGTCAGACCAACCTCGTTGAATTTTTTGACTGGGTGACTAGGGAGGTGGATCAGGGGAGGGCAGTGGACATGGCCTATCTGGACTTCAGCAAGGCCTTGACACTGTGCCACTAGAAGACTATTACACAAACTGGGGAATATGGGTGGGCAGGACAGTAGTGTGGTGGGTAGGTAACTGGCTGGGTGGCAGGACACAGAGGGTGGTGGTAAATGGCTGTCACTCTACAGAGGGAAGAGTGACCAGTGGGTACCACAGGGATCAGTGCTGGACCGTCCTATTCAACATCTTCATCAGTGACATTGCGAGGACCTAGAAGGCAGAATTTCACTGTTTGCTGATGACACAAAGCTCTGTAACAGAGTAGACACACCAGAGGGTGTAGACAGAATGAGAAGCGACTCTGCAGAAACTTGAAGAATGGTCAGGGTTTGGCAGTTGAAATTCAATGCAAAGAAGTGCAAGATAATGCATATGGGCACAAAAACCCTGGCACAATATATCAGTTGGGGGGTGAGGATATAGCATGCACCAAGCAGGAAAGGGATCTTGGGGTTGTCATCTCTGATGACCTCAAGGTAGGAAACAGTGTGACAAGGCAGCAGGTAAAGCAAATAGGATGCTGGGATGTATAGGCAGGGGCATCACCAGCAGGAAAAGGGAGGTCATAATTCTGCTATACAAGACACTAGTGAGGCCCCACCTGGAGTACAGTGTACAGTTCTGGAGACCATACCTACGTAAGGACATAGACAGGGTAGAGAAGGTTCAGAGGAGGGCAACAAAGATGGTGCATGGATTGCATCACAAGTCCTATGAAGACAGGTTGAAGGAACTGAACATGTACTCTCTGGAGGAGAGGAGGGAGAGAGGGGATATGATAGAGATATACAAGTATCTTACAGGGAGGAACAGGGTGCAGGAAAACACTATTTTTAACCGAAAAAGTTGTTCCAGGACTAGAGGGCATGGGATGAAGTTGGAGGGAGGATGATTCAGAGGAAACATGAGAAAGAATTTCTTCACAGAACGGGTGGTGGACAAGTGGAACACCCTGCCAGAGGAAGTGGTGGGGGCTGAAACAATCACGGGATTTAAGAATGCATGGTATAGACATAAAGGAATTCTAGAGGTCAGAGGTAAGGGGCAACAGACTTCTAGGAAAACAAACTGAACTTACAAGCTCAAATGGGCAGACTGGGTGGGCCATAGGCCCTTATCTGCTGACACTGTCTATGTATCTATGTATCTATGTAAGTACAAAGTTTAGTCCTAAGACCACAGAGTGCATAGTTTGCTATGCCATAGTTAGGTCCTATGACCGCAGGGTAAAAACAGGCAGAGGCAGTAGATATACAGTAAATACAGTAAGTTTGTGGGTATTGATACATTCAAGGCACATTTAGATGCCCCTTGTTAGCAGGTCTGGGTTGTAGGTTGCAGTTGCATATGTCTGAGAAGTGGGCAAGTAAGATCGGTTTAAGGTGCCTTGGGGTGGGGGAGAGCCTAATATCTACAGGGAGGTCATTCCAGAGTTTGGGCAGGCGATATTTGAAGGCAGCAAAGCCATAAGGCAGGCAAAAAAGAATTACTTCTGGGTGGCTCTCTTCTCTAACCTTAGCCACCCCTCCAAATTCTGCAAATCCATTAAAACCATGTTCACTCCCCCTGTCCAGCTGCCCACCCCTACCCTAACCATTCAGGGCAACAATGTATAAGACCCTAGTGAAGTTGCCTCAGCTTTCAACACCTTTTTTACCAACTGTGCTACATCTCTCCTAACAAACCAACAAATCACCACACCCACACCCAGCCCTTTCGCGATACCCCAGCATACCCCCCACGCCACCACGTTCTCTTTCTGTCCAGTCTCCACAGCAGAAGTTCTAGACGCCCTACATTCCCTTGACCCCAACAAAGGAAAATGCCTTTTAGGAGTGGACGCCAAACTCCTATACCTATCAGCCCCTGCCATTGCTGCCCCCAGCTGACCTCTTGAACCTTTCTTTCACCACAGCACAAATTCCAGTAGCCTGGAAGGAGGCAGTTGTCATCCCGCTACCAAAGGGTGGCGACCCATCTGCACCCAGAAACTATCGCCCTATCTCCCTTCTACCAGTTCTGGCCAAACTACAGGAACACCTAGCCCTCACCCAACTCACACAATTCCCTGAATCTACCTCCTTCTTCACCCCATATCAGTCGGGTTTTCACAAATCTCACTCCACCATTGCAGCGCTACTAAGTCTCACAAACGATATTTCCTCAGGTATGGATAAGGGGCATATCACCTTGGCCATATTCATTGACCTGGCCAAAGCTCTTGATACCATATCCTACCCTAAGCTAATCACAAAACTGCACGACACAGGCCTCTCCTATCTAGCCACCAGCTGGTTCCAAGCCTACCTGCCGGGTAGAAAACAGGCAGTAAAAATTGGCCCACACGTATCCCCCTCGCTCCCAGTCACCATGGGGGTTCCCCAGGGCTCTGTCCTGGGCTCCCTAAACTTTTCCATATTTTTAAATGATCTACCACTGACCTGCTCCAACTCAGCTATACAAATGTATGCAGACGACACTGTACTGTACACCTCCAGCCCCTCCATTGGGGACATAAACTCAGTCCTTCAACAGGATTTTGATGCCATGCAAAAATGGCTCAGGTCCAACCAACTTGTCCTAAACACAAATAAAACCATCTCCCTAACCTTCGGCATGCAGCCTAGACTCTTACGTCTAGCTGCTCCCCCCACCAATACCCTGGACGGGTCCACCCTGGAATCCTGCACCTCCTTTAGGCTCCTGGGTGTATGGCTTGATCAACACCTAGACTTCTCTGCCCTCATTGACTCTACATAAAAAACTACACCCCAAACTAGGTGCACTATACCGCAGTAAAGGCTGCCTGCCAACCATGGTCAGGAGGGAATTAGTGCACAAAATGATTCTCCCCATATTTGACTATGGGGACGTGGTCTACAGCGCAGCTCCCTCATCCACTTTGGCCAGCTTGGACTCCCTCTTTCATTCTTTCTGTCAGTTCATCCTAGAATGTCCCCCCACCACCCATCAATGCGACCTATACAGTGCACTAGCTCTTCCTTCGCTGGAGTCTGGACGTCAGCTACATTGCGCTAATCTCATAGCTAAATACGGGACCAATTCCCTCCCCCCATCTCAGCTCCGTCCTGTCAACACAAACCCCCCCGGCATACTCCCTCAGATGCTCAGACTCAAACTACTCCAAGTCCCTTTCATGTACACATCGTACATCAACTGTTCCCACAGGTCTACATTGCATGCTGCTTATGTAACTGTATTTGACTGGGCCAATGGGTGGGTGGGGGCTTTAGCTTTCTGAATTATATACCACACAGTACACAACATATACATTCTATACAGTGATACATGACCATCTATTACATACTATGTATCACATTCCAGCTCCCGTCTGCAATGATTCATTCCTTACTGCAATCTCTTCACCTTATTATCATCGCTTATCATGGAGCAATGGCTGTGGAAGTAAACACATTTAGTTTATACTGTAAATCATTGTTATTCAATTTACATGACTGAGAACTCAAGTACCGTACTGTGCTCTCCCATAGGTCCAGCCCATTCTTCAGCGCATTTTGTCCACCAACGATTCTGAAGCTGTAACCCATGCCATGCAGTAAGAAACTCACAGGCCTTCTTACTGTCCTCTTGTCATCAGCCTCTTTAATGAGGTTAGCAACCAGCTGTGCCGTGTCTCTGTGCAAAGCAATAAACTGGTAGTTTACTCACCTGGTAAAGGTGATCATGGAAATGTATATCCATGGCACTCCAAACATCTCACACTAGGGTTGTGTCTACCCGATAAGGTGCTCGATGTACATGTGATCTAGGGATCACATTTTGACCCTCCACCTAAGCCTCAGCAGCTCCCATTGCTTCCAGTTAGAAGTTTATTTATTTATTTCAGTTTCAGAATTACAACCATTGAGCCAAGATGCCTCTTTTACAATGGCTCCATGTCAAGGAATCAAAATGGTACAATACGTGCAATAGCGGAAAACATTAAGTACAAGAGTTTGGCTGTTAGTCAGTTATGATTATGTAAGCCCTATAGTGCGGAGCCTCTATTTTGTAAGCACTACTCAGGCTAGCCTAGGTTCGGGGAGAAAACATTTGCTCAGCATCATGGCTAGGTTTGTACTTCGGGTCAGGGGCACCCAAGTAACTCTAATCACAGGAAGCAATAACTGAGAATGTCCAAACCAAGAATGGGATTCTAGAGTGTGGCTTTTATTCACTTCAGCACCAGAATAACAAATCAAGATGGACCCCCCAGGGCTTCACTCACTGGAAATGCAGATTTACGGAGGTCAGAGCACATCTTCTTCACTACATGTAAATCCTCGGGTTCTGAACACATCTGGGCTCACATGCCCGAATTGGTACTCTTGCTCTTGATTCCTTGACATGGCACCCCGGCCAGCACTAGGACACTTTTCCATAGAGCATGGAGTTTGATGGTGGCTCCCTCAACCACCCATGAGCACTTTCTAGCTCTAAAAGGAAAACATCCTTAATCCCACATCTGGGTACTTTCTGCAGACATTGGCCAAGTGCCTGGGAGAAAGCTACAGGTGCCCAAAGTGAATCTGTGGAGGTAAATCTGGTTACTCCAGATGGGGATCTCCCACCTCTTGTTCCAAATCCATACCCGGCCATTCATTTTGAACTACACCTTTCCTCAAAACTACTGGTTGTAGATGCTATCTCAAAATGTATGACCCATTCAACATTCTACTCTGTATTTTAGGTGGTGTCCTGACTCAAACAGTTATGTTAGTGGCTATGTCCGTTCCTTAGACCCCCACTGTCTCAGATACTTCCAAGCCATACACAAATTTAAAAGCACTATACTTGGCTAGTCTTCTCCTGATCCTACAATAAGCAATTGCTTTTACACAACTCTGTCTTGGTGAAACACATGGGCTCTGTTTCGGAGCAGACTCACCATGGTATGCAGGTGCCCCAGTGCTTCTTCCCACAAAATACAGATTCTATGGTACCTCGGTACAATTTCTTCTGTCAGGCAGCCTTTTTCCTTTTCCAAGCAGGGCCAGGGGGTTGCCCCTGAAATGCTGCCCCCCCCCCATTCCTCCGGGGATGTGGCACTGGAACAACATGGGGAGTGGTCTCTGCCACTTCTGCTGGTCTCTTCTGTGTTCTTCTCTAGGGTGAGAACACACTACCCACTTTCTGGTGTAGCTCTAAAACAGAGCTAGGCTCTGAGGGGCTGCCAACTGCAGCTCACCTCCTCCTCCTTCTCTGGAGTCTCCCTCTAGACTGACTTTGAAATCCCCAACGTTCTAACCTAAGCTCTGCAGCCAACATTCCACTGTGGCTTATGCTGCTGTGAGAATTCTATGGTGATGTCATCCCTCCAGCTCAGCTGAGACTGAGGACAGAATGAGATAGTGTGAAACCCATTTAACTGGTGTCTCACAAGCTGCCTTTCCCTGCCTGCCACTAGTTCCAAGTGGGATTCTAGTAACCCGGGGTGACAAGGGGTTTACAATTACATTGCAGGACATACTAACATACTATTTGCCAGCAGATTAGGCCTTATGGTCTATCGAGTCTGCTCAAACTTTAGATCCTTAGTTGGGTGCCGAGACCCTCCCATCCCTTGTGCTCCAGAAACCCGTATCATCCATCCCCACCCCCCTGGGACAGGCCATCATCTGATACATCCACTTTCTGTGTCTGTCCCATCCTCTCTTGAAGCCCCTCCACTGTGGATCTCTGAACTAGCTCACCAGGCAGTGCATTCCAAGGGTCCACCACCCTCTCAGTGAAAAACCTCCTCCTCTTTTCCCCCCTCACCCTTCCACCTTCCAACTTCAAACCATGCCCTCTGGTGACACCTCCCTGCTTTAGTCTAAAGATCCCCTTCATGTTTACCCTATTTATTCCCTTGAGGTACTTGAAGACCTCAATCATGTCCCCCCTGTCTCTCCTCTCCTCCAATGAAAACAGGCAGAGCTCCTCAAGTCTGTCCTCATACGTCAAACCCCCTAGCCCTCGTATCATCTTTGTTGCCCTCCTCTGTACCCTCTCCAGGAGCTGTATGTCCCTCTTCAAGTGTGGTCTCCAGTACTGTACACAGTACTCAAGGTGTGGTCTAACCAGTCCATTGTACAGCGGCAGAATCACTTCCTTGCTCCTAGAGGTGATCCCCTTATGATGCATCCCAACATCCTGTTTGCCTTGCTAGCCTCTTCTGCACTGCCCAGAGTT
The DNA here is from genome assembly GCA_016271365.2 of Neoceratodus forsteri. Lineage (NCBI taxonomy): Eukaryota > Metazoa > Chordata > Ceratodontiformes > Ceratodontidae > Neoceratodus > Neoceratodus forsteri. Next base: position 15,342,029 of record JADMNL010000027.1, read on the forward strand.
ATTCATACATGCATCCACCATGACCCCTAGGTCTTTTTCCCCCTATTGAGGCCTCCAGCGCCTCCCCTCCCAGGGTGTACCTGTGTTTAGGGTTTCCCCGACCAAGATGCAACACCTTGCACTTGGTGATATTGAAATTTAATTTCCATGTGTGAGCCCAGCTTTCCAGGGTGTCCAGGACTCCTTGCAGGGCCAACCTCCCCTCTTCTCCCTCAACTACTGCTCCCATCTTGCAGTCATCCACGAAGAGACTCATTTCACACTCTATACCCTCCCTGAAAACTTTCTACACTCTGTCCCTAAGCTGTGCTCAAACCCAGTACCCTTGTAGTCAGAGTCAGCAGCTCTACCTCTTAACCACTTTGTCTACCTACATACATATCTATTAACAGAATACAAAGCAGATTTCAATACAGGCAGACAATGTAATATATACAGGTTAACCAATATCCAGCAATTTAGCAGTAGAACAATACAGACCTGTTACTAAGTGCAGATTACCCGTTACTAAGTGCCATGAACAGGGATGTAGCAGCCAATGGTGGCTTTGTCAGTGATGAGGATATGTGGGTGAGAATGAATTGGGAGGTAGTCGTGGTATGGGTAGTGGGGGTAAGGGTAACTGCCAGGAAAGGCATTGTCCATATGGACTGAGTGAGGGTAAAGAGAGATAGTAGGGAGGCATCAGAGAGTGGCAGGTTAGGGCCTGACAAGAGCAAGGAGTAGGGGTGGCTTCCAGTAGGTGACTGAGACAGTGGACATGAGGGGTGGGGGCAATGGGGAAGAAAAGAGGGGAAAATGGGTAGGTGTGGAAACCAGACGCATGAGAAGAGGCGTCCCTCCCTAAGATTTACAGTCACAGTGGTTGGTTCCGGCCAAGAAGATGCGAATGTCTTTCTTATGGGGCCAATTTTCTTGTGTTGTAAGAGGGTGGTGGGCAGGTCATTCATCCGTTGTGGGCCACAATATGAAAGGGACCACTGGGCAAATGAGATTCTTTTAAATGGGACATTTAAGACGCCCTTCACTGTGCTTCTGGTAGTTTTGAAGTTCAGGTTCCGCTAGAGTAGGGAAGCGGTTGAATCAGGTGTTAGTCCTAAGAGGACTTTTCTTCCAATTAAGCATGTTTGGCACTTAGTCCTTAGGTGTAGGGGGAGCCACCCAGTTGAAGAATACAGGTTACAGGTATGAATGAGGTGATTGGCTCCTAGAACAAGCTGACAGGATTTATTGAGGAGTAGTTTTATGCGACTTAGCGCTGTCTTGGTGGCGGCACTATATATAATTAGACTACAGTCAATTATCGATAGTATGGAGCTTTGAGTGACAAGGTTGAGGGCCTCGGGGATCATGGCTTTTCTGTGGCAGTAAAGGATCCCAAGTCTGATGTTTGCTGATTTTACAATGTGGTCTTTTGAGTGGTGAAAGAGAGGGCATCATGTATGTGGATGCCAAGATATTTGAAGGTGGAGACCTGTTTTATGACTTCTCCTTTGTGGCTTTGGATGATCAGCGGTCTGGCATTCTTTTTGGAGTGCTGAATAGAGAACTGTATAGACTTAGTTTTTTTGTAGTTTAAGAGTAGCCTGTTGAGTGAGAACCAGGTTTCAAGTTTGGAGAAGCTATCTTAGAGAGCTGCAGTGATTTCAGGCAGGTGGAACCCAGGGACTGAGATCACTGCATCATCTGTGTAAAGCAGCATCTTGGCAGGGCATGCGCTAGGAAGTGCATTGATAAAGAGGCTGAAGAGTAAGGGCCCTAGGATTGATCCTTGGGGGACCCCCAGTGTAGCGTTCTGTGGCACTGAGGAGACTCCATTTAGCCTAAAGCACTGATTCCTTTGTGAGAGGTAGCTTGAGAACCAAGTAACTGGGTCAGAGGACAGGCCGAGGGTCAAGAGGTTATCAAGCAAGATCTGGTGACACAGTGTCAAATGCTTTGGTTAGGTCAATAAATATGAACCCCACTGTCATTCCAGAGTCAAGGGTGTCATAAAGGTGGGACGTAAAGTCAGTGAGTGCAGTGACAGTACTATGGGATTTTCAGAATCCGTGTTGTTGTGGGCAGAGTAGATTGTATTTACTGAGGTATTCTGTGATTTGGTCTGACACCATTTTCCCTAGGGCTTTTGAGAGGGGTCGTAAGATGGAGATCGGCCGGTAGTTATCCAAGTTTGTTTTGTCACAATTTTTAAAGACTGGGGTGACTAGGGCAGTTTTCCATTTATCTGGAAATATGCCAGTCCTGAGGGAAGTATTAAACAATTTTGTGAGAGGGTTGGCCATTTCCTCCAGAGCAAGAGAGAGCAGCTTCATGTCAACCGAAGCACTGCCCATTCTAGTTTTGCCTAGGACCCTTCTGACATATTTGATGGTTTCAGACCGGGTGACCAGCTTGAAGTAAAAGAGAGGTTGATTAGAGTTAAGGGTGTGGGGATGGATGGAGCTGGGAGGCTTCCTGGTTAAACTGGGGTCAAGGTAATTCGAGGAAAGAATGGAGCTTAGGTCTGTAAAGGCTTGATTAAAGGCATTTGCAATGTCTTTAGGATGTTGTAGTGGACCCGAAGGGGTCACAGTTAAATCTGGAGGAGCCCTAGGTTCCTTCCCAGTGAGAGTTTTAATGTTGCTCTAGAAATCTCTTCTATTACCCCGACTTTTACCTATCTGCTCTCTGTAATATGTGGTTTTGGCATTCCTGACTAATCTGGTGCATTTATTCCTTGCAGTCTTGTAAGTGATGTAGTCAGCCTGTTTACCAGTTGCTCTCGCTTTGTGCCAGAGAGTATCCCTAAATTTCATTTGCTTGATGAGGGGGCCGCTGAGCCAGGGGTTGTAAGTTCTCTTGATTTGGGAGGTTTTTACTGGGGCTAATAGATCACATGCCTTATTGTAGACTGTGATAGAGTGCCCGAGGGCCTTGTTAATGTCATCACAGTTATCTAGGGGGGGTCCAATCCACGTGTTTCAGGTATGCTTTGAAGAGGTGCAGTTGCCCTTTTCTCAGGTAGCAGTTTTTTGGTGAGCTTGGGGTGGTCTTTAGGGCACTTTTTTGTCCAGGAGCAGAGTATAGGAGAATGGTCACTCAGGGAGTCTGAGAGGACAGTGACACTTTTTATATGCTCGGAGGCTGTAGCTAGGAGCCAGTCTATAAAAGTGCTGGTCCCTGTATGGTAGTTCATTCTGGTTGTCTAGTTGATCATCTGTGTAAGGTATAGACCATGTATTTTGTCTCTTGCAGTTCCCACTTCCTGCGCTAAGCAGTTTATGTTAAAGTGCCCCAGTGCTACCTGTTCCTAGTCCTGATTTGTCTTGCTGTAGTGGTCATAGCAGAGTTTAATTCCTAGACCTTGTTTTCTAGGGGAAATGTATACTGTTGTCCGTAGTAGCATTTTACTTTGCTGCCCAATTGAGAGTTTTAGTGTTAATATTTGAGCAGCTTTTGTATTGGTGTTGTAAGGCATGACTTGTCCTCTGATGTTACTTCTTAAGTAGACGAGGCACCCTCCCCCTCGCTTGGCCAGTCTATCCAGGTGGAAAATGTTGTATCCCTCTAAGGCGAGTGATGCATCCGGCACCTTGGGTGACAGCCACAATTCTGTTATTGAGATAATGTCAGGCCTGTGTATAGTCACCCAGGCCTGGAGTTAGGAGAGTTTGGCTAGGAGGCTACCAATGTTCATATAAGCAATTTTTATTAGTCCATGGTGTGGAGGGTTAGGGTAGCTGACAGGTTCAGGGTTAGGGTTCCCTGACATTAGCAGGAGGATGAGAATTATACTTATGATGTATCATCTCCACCAAGACTTAAAAGTATGGGCCTGTCTACGGCTTACTCGGCGAGGACTTGAGTGGCCTTTGATATTGGAGTAGGTGCCCATCAGGGCCATGACTAGATCAGGCATGATGTGAGTTGGCCATTGTGAGCTCGAAGGGCCTGCTGCATTTATTGTCTCCATGACCATGGTCTCTGATCTATGAGAGTGGAGGCTATTGAAAGTCGGTGTAGCACTTCGGGGGGGAGGGGGTTCCCCTAATACTGCCATCGTAAACCCCTTTCAGGGAGGTTAGGAGAAGAAGGACCAGTACCTCTCGGTGATATGGTGTGCCCAACATGACAGAACCTATGTAGCTGTCTTCTCTTAGGGGAGTTAGTGTACTTACTGTGGAGAGGTTGTCTGCCGAGGACTGTTCCCTTCTTATGTGAGGAGGTCCCTTACAGGTAGAGAAGTTTACAGTAGTAGCTCCCTTTAAGGGAGAGAAGTGGCTAGAGGGGAAAGCAACTTGGGGGGTTGGGGGCAGCCACAAAATTACTGGGCAGAGTAGTAACAGTGCAAGAAAATTGCTGGGCAGAGTAGTAAATGTAGGGTTGTGTGCAGTGCAGACTATAGGTAGTTAGTGTGCTTGGTCAAGTCTCTTTAAGGGGAGGTGTATAGGCAGATAGGACACAAAGGAGAGGAGCTAGGGGGCAGTGCCTTGGGATGAGAAAGTGTATTTAATAGAGGTCAGGGCCAGGTGGGTGAGTGGGACAAAATTGCAGTATTACAGAACAAGTGAAAAATATTTTTGGCAGCCGAATGTTAAATTGTAGCGCTGAGAGTCAGGGATAGAGGTGAGCCAATCAGTAGTTAGAAAGAAAAGGAGCCAGCTAAAGAGGAGCTGTGTCCTGGCCAGGCAGTCAATCAAGTTGCAGGCAAGGGAGCCGGGCTTCCCAGAGAGTCTTTGGCTGTACCTGTGTCTGGGCGGGCAGGAGAGTGAGCGGCAGCTTGGTTTAGAGTCAGCCGTTGGTAGTAGAGTCACCAAATAAGATGCAACTCTCCTAAAAGGTAGAAAAGAGAGCAAGGGTCAATAAGTTAAAGGAATCGGCATGGCAGAAGAGCTTAATCGGGAGGGACCAGGGATAGCACAATGAAAGGGATTGAGTGTTAAAAGTAGGAGGAGGGTGGTTTGAGGGAAAGCAACTGGGGGGTGGGGGCGCCACAAGCTAGGGCACCAAGATTTCAGAGCGGGACAAAGAATTGAGAGGAAATAAAGAGAGTGGGGGGAGGAGAGGGGAGGCAGGAAGGGATAGAGAAAATAAAGTTCAAGGGGAAGCCAAGGAGCTCCCTGAATTGAGAGCTGCGGCTAACAGAGGTGCAGGAAAGGAATGGTACAAGTGAGTCAGCTGACAAACAAACCTAAACCCTAGTAGATCTCACAGGAGCAAATGAGCAAACAAATCTTAAAACTCTACAGTGTGCTAAGTAGACTAAACAAACCAAGTCTAGCTTAAAGCTCTAAAACCGTCTATGCAGGCTAAGGCTCAAAGTTAACGAAGATACATTGAAAAAACATTGAAATTTCATCAGAAGAGTCAGGCAAACATTTTTAGACCAAAACTGCAGTATTACAGAGCGAGTGAAAAATAGATTTGGCAGCTGAAAGTTAAATTGTAGCGTCGAGAGTCAGGGATAGAGGTGAGCCAATCAGTAGTTAGAGAGAAGAGGAGCCAGCTAATGAGGAGCTGTGTCCTGGCCAGGTGGCCAGTCAAGTTGCAGGTAAGGGAACCGGGCTTTCCGGAGAGTCTTTTGCCATACCTGTGTCTGGGCGGGTGGGCAGGAGAGTGAGCGCAGCTGGCTTGGTTCGGAGTTGGGGCCGCTGGCAGCAGAGTGCCTGCTTGAGGGAGTGGCTTCTCTTGTGTCTGGGTGGGCGGGCAGGAGAGTGAGCACGGCCAGCTCGATTCAGAGCTGGGGCCACTGGCAGCAGAGCGCACGCTTAAAGGCGCGGCTTCTCCTAAAAGGAGATGTATTCATAAGCTGTGTGCAAGTAGAATGTGCAGACACTGACAGAAATTAGACCAACATCATATATTGTTACTAGTTTTTATTACTAAATCAGTTTCTCAGTTCTAGAGATGTTGAGAGATATTTCTGAATATATGCACATATTTATACACACATACAGTTTTGGATACCTCACTGTGTGCTCTTAGTGGGTGAGCCCTGGAGTGCCATGGATATACACTTACCCAATCACCTTTCCAGGTAAACTACCATTGTGTTACATGTATATCCATGGTACTCTAAACACCTTACACTAGAGTGCTTAAACAGCATTATTTCTTCTGATGGGAAGGTAGGCGCAGACAGGGTCGGTATCCATAAGGGTGACAGTTGTCAATACTTTTCTTCCAAATAGGGCTCTTTTGGGGATGTCAGTATCCAGTCTAGAATGCTTGGCAAATGCGTGTATGGCTGTCCAAGTCACCGCCTAGCATCTTTCTTCTACTGAGGTGTTTTTCCTTTCTGACCAGGATGTGGCTATGGCCCTGGTGTAATGCATTTTTACACCTTCCTGTGGTGTTAGTTTCTTGTACTTATTTATTTATTATCTAGGAAAGTACCTGTAAGCCAAAGGCTCTTTTACAGAGGTTCCAGGTCATAGCAATCACATATGTACAAATTCAAAATATAGAGGTTACATATACACAATCATCAAATGTTCAGTTTACAGTAGGACAATGTTACAACCAGTAAAAGTATCAAACGAGGAGTACAAAATACTGAGCAGAAAATGCTAGAACAGGTGCAGTTGGTAAAGTTATGCACTTTTGCAGATATAGACAGTTGCTTTGGGGTGAGGGTATTACACAGTAGTATAACCAGGATAGGGTCACTTGACTCAGTTAAGAAACTAAGGCAGTTACCAATATAGGATGTTTCAGGAAACACGTTGAGCATCAGAATTAAAATTAGGTAAGCTGCCAGAACATGTTAAAGCATCAGTTCTATTGTCTGAAGTGCTAATAAGAATAGACAGCAGGGAGGCCCATGTTACCAGAGTGAGAAGTGACAAGGCAAAGACCCTGAAGCCTATAGGGGGGAGTGACTTACCAGAGCGGGAGGGGGAGGTGAACAAAAGTAAAATGAGGGCGATGGTGAACAAATGAAAAATGAGGGAGATAGGGGAAGGGTCAGGGAAATGAGAAAATGGGGGAGGGGGAGAGAGAGGGGTGGAGTGAGGGGGCAAAGGATGACCATGGGCAGAGAGGGTCAAGGGTGGGGTGGGAGGAAAGGAGGGCAAAGGGAAGGAAACGGAGGAAGTACACAGGGAGGGAGAGGAGAGGGGATGACAGAATAGGAGTGTCACTGGAATACAGGACAGCGGGGGCAGAGGGGAGAAAGGGGGGAATGAGAGGGAAAGGAGGAGGAGAGCTAGGGGGTTAGAACAGAAAGTAGGGAGGGGAGAGGGGCAAGATTAGAGGGCAAGTAGGAAGGAGGAAGGCTGATAAGAGGAGAGAAGACAGGATCTTATGCATCTTGGATGGTTCTGTTTAGCCACAAAGTTAAGGTAGTCTTGGTGACTAGTAATCATTTCTTATGGCCCTGGGTGATGATGAACGGTTTCTTAGTCTTTCTAAAGTCTTTTGTTCTCTCGATGTAAGTCGGCAGTGGCGGCTTGACATTGAGTGTATACCATGCTCGTTCCTGTGCATCTTCATGCTGTGTGAAAAAGTTGGTGGTTCTGTGGACCGGTTTAGATGGAATGCTGAGAATATCTTTGGCATGAATGATGATGCCATTCTGAGTGTGACCTCTTCTTGGGAAAATACTGTGAAAGGTTCCTTGCAGGACAGGGTGTTCAGCTCACCCAGCCTACATGCTAAGCAGATCACTACTAAAAACGATACCTTTAGTCCCATCCAGTATGGTTCAATGTCCCTGATGGGCTCTAATGGGTGCTCCGTTATGACACTGAGTACAAGTGTCAGGTCCCACAGTGCTACAGTTGTCTTCTTCCTTGCTCTGATATTGTTTGTGGTCCAGCTGCTGCTCCATGCTGCTGCCAGTCCCTTTCTCCATTTGGATGCCTCGAGCAAAGGAGAGTGCTCCTGGGAGGACTCTACTTCCTCTATTTCATGGACATGGCACTGAGGACCAGTGTGGTAAGGCAGAAGAGGAATCATGTATGAGGGGCATTTCCTGGTCCTAACCATCTGGAAGACAAGAAGAGAACAGAGTTTGATGGTGAGGGCCTGTGTTGGTAGGTTTAACAAACAATAAATATCTATGTCATCTTTTCGCATAGCAGGACTGTGACATCATATATTACAGGAATAATGCCTGACAGGGTGGGTGTTATGTTGATAACATCCCACCCGGGTGGTTGGGGCCCAAGGCACACGTGCCGAGGGTGTCCAACACCCAAGAAGGGATGTTATCCCAGCATAACACCCACCCTGGAGGGCATTATTCCTATTATACAATGGCTCATTGTTTTATACAGAAAAAAAATAATTTTAAAGAATTTTTTTTTGTGATTAAAAATATTTTTTTTAAGAAAAAATGCAAACAATCATCTAGCCTATCCAGCCCATGATCATCTAGTTGATCAGCAGGGATGTTATGCCAGGATAACATCCCTGTTGTGATGGCCAACTGACCAAACAGGAGACAGGATTCTTTCTTGCCATTGTATAATTTGTATTTATGGAGAGCATGCATGATCTGCCTGAGGGTTACATTGCTTATAAATCTTTTCCCTTATAGTACTTCATCCCCTTGCTGTGCTTATCATGCCTTTTTCTACTGTCTTAGAAAGTGGCTGTAGCCATCTTGTCATTAATGCAGAACATTTGTCAATCACTCGCCATGTGTATTGGCAGTGAGTATGGTTAAATAGGGGCACACGTGAATAATATGGCTAGCTCATGCTGCGCATGAGCCAAGCTATGGATGAGATAAAAGGACTACAACTAAAATGGCCTCCCATGTTCATGCATGTGCGAGTCCGCACATATGTGTATGTGCTTATAGGCCTCAGCTAAGATGACTGCATGTGCACGCTTCATGGGGCATTCAAAGCAGCAGTACTAGTTAACAAAAATCTAAATAACTTGGTGGGCAGTTAGGACAAACCAGAACATCAATATGTCTGATTTTGTTTTGCTTTATTTCATTCCCAAGGCAAGAAAAAGGGTTTTGAAGTTTTTAAAAGTTGTTGGTCTTTTGCATTGTAAGCAATCACGGAAGTAAGAAAATCACGGTGGTGTTGTGCTGGTAGCCATCAGAAACATGTGCTGGCAACACCCTGACATATTTGCATTATATATACAGTGAGTGTTAGTGTGTGCTCTCTGGGGAGTAGATTTTTGAAAGTTACTGCTGGCTTCCATCTTTACTGTAGAGCCACATAAATTACAAAAGTTGAAATTAAACATGATCTTAAAAATAGCTGACTAAATTTAAAATACCCACATGAAGAATCTGAGATTTTCAGGAATACATTACTGCTAATAAAAGGTAGGGTGACATTTTTTACTGGATAACTAGTACTGCTGCTTTAAGATGGCCACCAGGCCGTGCTCATGTGCCAGTGTAGCATTGGGTAGGGGACTAAAAGTAAGTTGACTGGCACTCCCATCGAGCATGCATAGATTGGCATGCGAATGCTATGTCCCTAAGACATATTGTACATATGCGTGCACCAGAGAAGTGGGTGTGTGCACGTGCCACGACAGTCGCAGCACACTGGCGCTGACGTAGGAGAACAAAAGGCTGAACAAGAAGAGGAGGGGGGCCAAGTTAGTGTTGGCCATGTTTAGGCTCCATGTGGCATTAGGAATAAACTGAACCCTGATGATAAGTGTGGCCCCTTACCTGCAGTCAGCATATGGAACTCTCACTGGAGGCTAAAGTAGCCTCTGCCGAGTTGGATACATCCTAGCATATATTTAGTTACCCAAGTATGTAAGATAGTATAAGCCATGGGTACTACATTATAACAGATAACTGGGGCAATTACATATAGGATAAAGTATGGAGTGCTGTGTAACGAGAAGTTTACACCCCCTGAGGTGCTAGATGTTATATAAATGCTCGAGGGGTTTATTAGAGCATCTATCACTGAGGGTGTGTGTGTGTAAACTTTGAGTTTAAATACACCACCCCATATTTTATTTTATATTATTGCTGGATTTCCCTTTTTTGCCAGAGCAATTATATAAAATAGTGGAGGTTCCGGTGAGGCCGTGCTCCGGTTTCGGTTTTGGCCGGTTTTGAAATGTTTGATGTGCTAGTTTTTAAAATGTTTAAAAAAAAAAAAGGAAATATTTATCCAGGCCAGTCTCAAAAATCAGCAAAGTTTACATGAAAGTGCCAATTGGGGCGCTTTGAAGGATGGGAATACTGGAGGGGGGAAGAAAAGGCAGAAGGGAAGAGGGAAGGAGAATGGGGGTGTTATTTGTATTTTTTCTGTGGCTTAGGGACCTGAGGGAATTGAACTGCAGTTGAAGTATGAAACTCTGTGTGGGACTTTGGGAGAAAATATGCAAGAAAGTCCTGACTTAGCAACTGACTCTTTGCAGCGCCAGCTGTCAAAACTGGCACCATGTCAATTAGCTGTCAAACTTCAAAGTGCACTGATTGGTTGCCTCTGGGAACAATGGTCACTCCCCTCTCAGGACAAACATACGAGCAACATAGTTGCTGAAACCCTCTCCCACTGGGGAGGGCGATGAGCATACACCCATTGTTTGTAAAATGCTTGCCCTATCATTATCACTTCCCAGTATTCCCCCTTCCCCCCACATTAAGGCCCACTAGATTCTCCTGCGACTGCTTTAATCAAAGACTACCAGTAGTAAGAAATGTTATGATGAGGGGAAACCATGCCTGTTTCTCAGATGGTTTAAAAGTAATTTCAGGTTAAGATAACCCTCACTAGGCCCGGGGAGAGAGACTGTGAACTCAGCTGAGGTTCTTGAGGTCGGTGAGTTCAAGAGACTAGCAGTAGCTGTTGGGTGCTATAGGATATCCCTATAGAAAATCTAATAGTCTTTTCCTAGTAGGTAGTTTTAGATTAATTTCATGAGAAACTTAGGTAGGATACATATTTATTTTTATTTATTTATCTGTTCAATTTGGACATTCGCCTTTGAGCACAATTGCTCATTCACAAAGGTTCCTCATCATCAGTGCAATGCAATACAATACAATACAACAAGAAAGAGCTTACAGGACAGTAGCAGTAGTAACAAGGCAGCACCTTTGGGCACAAGTGCTCATTTACAAAGGTACCTTGTCATCAGTATATTACAACACAATAGATAGCCCACAATACAGTAAAGGTAGTAACAAGGCAACACACATGTGGCTTTGTCTGGGTACAGGTCAACATTGCAGAGACAGTACTAAGAGCAAGACAAGGGCAAATGACAAGACCTAAGTCAGGTGCTGGGAAGGTTACTCAAGTGTATTTGGAGGGAGATCAGTGGCAGTCACAGCTGACACAGGGGGTAAGGGTTTGTCTTAATTTCCTTTTAAAATGCCAGTTTTGGAGAGGCTCATCAGAGTAGGTAATTCAACCACTGTGGAGCCCTAACAGCAAAAGAGCACATCGCAAGGCTTGTCCTATGACAAGGCACAGTAAGAGCATTTCTTGACATATTCCTGGTGGAATATTGGTTTAGGACAGGATGCAGAAGGTTTTGTAATGCCGGTGCTGTAAGGCTTATAAGAGTTTTTTTATCTAGAAGGCAGGTGTGGAATTTAATTCTTTCCTGCAGTAGAAGCCAGTTGGTCAGAAAGTAGAGAGAGCATGTGTGGGTGAGTCTATTGGCAACATTTAATATTGATAATTCTCGTTATTGTTTTTGTACGGCTCTTAAGATGTTTTATGCTAGGTGATGCTTATTGTCAGTTCAGAATTTTTTTGCTGGATTCACTGCTATGGTTAGTTCCGCTGGGTAAGCTTTGGGAGGTTAAGGATGCAGTAGGAGGTTTCCTGTACCTTATAGAGTGGCTTGACTTGGCTGGCCACATCAAATCCACCATTTTTTCCCCATGCAATGCCCCACAAGGCATATGCTTAGCCTCTACGTATCATGGATATACAGCTGCTGACACGAAGCAGCACTAAAATAAGACTACTCTCCCTTATTCGAACCATGTTAGTACCATATATAGTCCTTCGGTTCACTCAAGAGGGTGGGGCTAACCGTTGTCAATTAATTTCCTGGCATGTCCAGGGTATCAGTTCACCTATTAAAAGAAAGCAGATTCTAGCCCATCTGAAACTATAGCACTGTGATATAGCGTTCTTGCAAGAAACTCACCTACTGGAAGCAGAAACCAGGAAACTGGCAAGAGAATTGGTGGGGCAAGTCATAGGCAGCTCACTCTCGAAGATGGCCAGAGGAGTGGCTATTCTTTTTCACAAGAAACTTCAGCTGCAAGTCCTAGACAAGACCTGTCACCAGAGGGGAGATGAGTCATTGCAAGGGTCAGCCTCAACACACAAGCACTTCTGTTGTGCAATGTCTACGGCCCAAACAAAACTGCGCCCCCATTCTACTCAGAGGTAGCAGAGCAGCTATCTGACCTCCACCAACCAGGAGACGAATTGGTTATTGGAGGTGATTTTAATGACGTATGGAATCCCTTGGTTGACCACTTGAGAGAACACAGCCTTGTACTTACTCAGGTGTGAGCCACGCTGCATAACATGGCTGTAGAATTCAAGCTGAAAGATCCCTGGAGGAGTCTGCATCCTACAGGAAGGGACTTTATGTTCCACTCTGTGCCACATAACACCAGTAGCTGACTTTTTATCTAATCCCTGCTACCCAGCTTCCAGATGTGTTGCAAGCTTCAGTAGGCTCTATCATGATCTCAGACCATGCATGCACCACCCTCACATTATTAATAAGCTCCGAGTCATCCAGAACTTCTAGATGGAAGATGGACACATATCTCCTATCCCACTAAGAATTCCCTATGTGGCTCAAGAAAGAAACAGAGTTCTTTACTTTTACTGATTCTCCAGAAATATCTAGAGCAATTTTGTGGGACACTTTCAAGGCCTATGAGAGAGGGCGCATAATCAGTTATACTGCTTATGCCAAAAAGCAGAGGGCACAAGAACTCAGACACCTTGAGGCAATCCTAAAGCAGAAGGAGAGGGAATACAACCAGCTCCCTAACCATTCACCTCAGCTGCACTGGGATCTACTGCAGTTGCGGTATCGCATAAATTCTCTAACATATAATGCAGCCCAGACAGCAAAGACTAGAACAGCTCAGAAGTATTGGGAACCCAGTGAAAAAGCTAGTAAACGCTTAGCTTACCCCCTCAAAGTGCAGTGCAGCATGAATCACATTAGTTCCATCCGCCTTCCTTCAGGTCAGGTACCAACTCAAACAGTGGACATAGCCAAAGCCTTTGAGAGCTTTTATGCAGAACTGTACTCATCGTAGCCAAGAAAACCAGGTGTGGCTGGAGTCCTTCCTAATTGGAGTAACCATCCCAAAAATCACTAGACAACCGGTGACTACATTAGATGCCCCCATAACTATCACAGAACTCTGAGTCAGCCATTAAGATGCTTCCCAAGGGAAAGTCCCCTGTCCCGGATGGCCTTCTGACTGAATTTTATCAAACCTTTACTACCCCAGTGCCTGATCACCTTCTCAGCACTTTGAAGGACTCATGCACAAGACAGACCTTACCACAGTCTATGAAGGAAGCTCTCATAATGATACTCCCTAAGCCAGGCCACAAAGCCCAACTAGTAACAAATTGTTGACCCATTTCCTTGGTTAATGTAGATGTTAAAATACTAGCCAAGATAATGGCATGCATCTGGAAGTGTCATACCAGGCCTCATTGATAGGCACCAAACAGGGTCTGTTAAAGGCTGAATAGCAATGGACAACATTAGGGCCACACTAAATACTACTTGGTCGTCTTCGGGCAGCGATATCCCTTCTCTCCTTGCAAGCATAGATACTGAGAAAGTTATCGACTTGGTGTAATGGGATTACCTGTTCAAAACCCTGGGGCAAATGGGCTTTGGCCTGGCATTCACTGCATGGGTAAAAATACTTTATTCCTCGCCCACAGCATGCCTGATCATTAATAGCCTTATTTCTTCTCCATTCAACTTGAAGAGGGGCACCAGGCAAGGTTGCCCCCTCTCACCCCTCTTGTTCCTCCATCTGATGGAACCTATTTTGCACAAGATCAGGCAGTCCCCAGAGATTGAGGGTATCAAGTGCAGAGCAGCACACATTAAAATGTTAGCATTTGCAGAAATTTTCCTCCTTGTGATTTCCAACCCCTCTACATCTCTTACTATGCACTCAGCAGCTTTAAGTCCCTTTTAGGGCTTAAGGTAAATTGGGATAAAACCGAAGTGCTCCCATTGAATAAAAACACCCTGGAGACTCACCTTCAGCATCTGGGGCTCCATTGGCAGTGACATTACATTAAATATATTGGCATCCTCCTGCCAGCTGATACAATATTAAGGTGGTAGCTGTCATTAACCTCAACTCTCTCCACTCTGAACTGGAAGCACCATTTGAACGGTGGAGAAAGCTCAAACTGTCTTTTGGGGGAAAATAGCAGTATATAAAATGATGGCTTCCCCAAACATTTATACTTTCTAAACAGCCTTCTTGTGTCCATACCAAAAAGGACTTTTCAATGATTTGAGAAACTCCTTGCATCCTTTCTGTGGGAAAGGCGAAAGCCCCGTTTTAGTATGCAGAAGCTCAGGGCATCAGAAATATTTGGAAGCTGAACGCCGCCATGTCTTTGGGCATGCCACTGAGCAGCAGGGATATGACTTAACCTCTAGTGGTTTCAGGCCACAACTGATGAGCAACCAGTGTGGTTACATCTCGATAATGGACTGGGAGTTGGCCTACCATGGGCATTATACAGTATGCCCCAGAGAAGGGCCCATTGCTCCTGAGAGTCTACAGTGGCTGCATTTGTACCTCAGACATGGAAGACATAGGGTTACCACCTTTTAAGAATCCCAAAGTGGGACATTTCTTACTGAAACATGGTTTTTCGCAGGACAATACCTAACCTCGATCGATGCAACAGACATGTTTTCTCTATATAATCAGAATTAAGGCTAAATATTGTAGTTTCTTAGTTGACTCTATTGTTTCTTATCATTTTAAGGTATTTTAGTTAAGCTATTGTAGTTTTCTAGAACATTTAGTGGAAAGTTATAAAATATTTTTCCTACTGTAAAATCAGGACATTTAGTATTTTTCATGCTTTTTTGCAGGACACAGCTGCCCAAATCAGGACTGTCCTGCGAAAATCAGGACAGGTGGTAACCCTAGGAGGACATTGGTAAAAAATTTCCCTGGAAATGACATACTCTGGGGAAATGGGAACCTTTATGACACAACCTATATATTACTGTAGACCGCTGTTCTCTGGATTGGCCCCATGGGAGGCCAGGGGAATACAGATTATAGGGCAGTTGATTATTCCATCCTCAGCTATCTTAGACTCCTTTCAAAATATAGCGCGCCTCTTTGCACTCCCCCAGGCTGATTTCTGGTGCTACCTTCAGCTCCATAGCACCCTGTATAAGAGGAATATACAGGTGGGTACCACTGGGACTGATTCCCTTCCTCGTCATCTTGAGAGCTGGATGAGTAATCCCCAATGCCTTAGAGGCAGAATTTATAATTATCTACAGTATTACAACCATATATTCCTGACCTGAGCAGCTGCTGGGTAGCTTGGGAGGCAGAGGTACAAACACCCATAACACAGGGCACCTGGGAGATGATGCTAAGAGATGTCCATCATCACCTTAGGGATACATGCTACCAGTTGATACAGGAAAATATCCTGCATCACTGGTACCGTACCCCAGCAGTGCTTAAATGGATGCACATACTGCCCACTGATGAGTGTTGGTCTTGTCATCAGGCCGATAGTACCCTGACCAATATCTTTTGGACATGCCCTGCACTCACCCATTACTGGAATCAAATTGGACTTTTTTGTGGAAAGGTTACATAAGTGGAATTGCAGCTGGATCCCATAAGCTGGGTGTTGGGCAGTCCACTAGAGGATGTCAGACTCACCACAGAAGGATGACACTGAATAGCCCCAGAGGCCTTAGAGGCTAAGAGGCAAATTTTCCTCAGATGGCATTTGGATTCTCCCCCGACATCCTCGTACTGGCTAGCTGCCCTCATTAAAATGGCAGAATGTGAGAGACTGTCACATATCGCCACCTCCAATTTGCAAAGATGCCGTGCTGTTTTGGATCCCTTCCTCCAAAGCTCTACCAGCCTGAACTACTGTGTTAACATATACTGATTGTAGCTCATAAGATACGTCTCCTGTTGGCATGATGGACATTGGAATACTTTGAAGTTAAAGGATTTCATGACCTGTTATTAAAAATCAACATACAGGTAACTACTTGTTTTAGTTAGAATTTAGTGGTAAGTGGTTTTTGTTATATGTAAAATGAAAGATTGCTGTATGTGGCCATGTATGATTATGTTTGGCATTCTTTCAATAGAGATTTTGTTTAAAAACATATTGTAGTAAAAAGTATGAACTGAGTACTTTTAAACATAAAAACAATTTCTGTCTTGCTTCTACTGTGTCTGTTTAACATACAGGGATGGGTAGGGGTGGAACAGTAAATGCTTACAAGAGGAATTCAATGCTAGAATGTACTGCTGCCTTAAAGGAGAAGTACATTAAGCCTGCAAGTAATTTTTCCAAGTGAAAGCTGATTTTTAAATACTGGTTCCATTTCTGTGTAACAATAGCTCCATCTTTACCTCAGTGGGTGAGTTGTAGGCCACCAAATCAAAAGGAAGGGTGGCACAGGGAACTTGAGGGGGAAATTAAAAGGACAGCATCACAGGGGGACATGGTGATCATGGGTGATTTCAGTCTACTGGATGTGGACTGGAGCATTCCAAGGACAAGCAATGTCACATGTCAGGCACTCATGGATGGATTCCAGGATGGCTTCTTGGTCCAGGGGTTTAAGAAGCCAATGAGGGAAAGGGTAACCCTCAACCCAGTGCTAATAAATAGTGACTATGGCAAGAGCATAAAAGTGCAGAAAACACTGAGCGCTAATGACTGTCTATCCATGTGGTTTGCTGTCTAGCTGGGTAAAGAGTACACCAACTCTAAAACTAGAGTGCTGGATTTCAGAAAGGCAACATTTGGGGAAATGAGAGAGAAGCCTAAAAGCAGGTTGGTGGGTGTAGTGGGGGCAGGTGGTGTTGAGGAAAAAAGGAGCATATTTAGGAACAGTCTGCAAGAGGTTGTCGATCCCTGCTTTGGTCATGTAGGGAAAAGAAAGAAGTATAGAAAACTGATTTGGTTTACAAGTGAGGTGGGGACTGATGTAAGAGACTGAAGGGTGGCATTTGGAAGGAGGTGAAGGGAGACAGGGAATCATACCTAGAAAAACTGAGGGAGGCCACCATTTGTTACCTTGGGCTAGCTGGAGTACAATGATGCGACATGCCAGTGTGTGTGATGGTATGTGGGTGTGTGCCTGTGTTTGGAGGCTTCTCTCTGTACCCTGTAGTAGTTGTAACTGTGCTACTACCCAACCTCCATTGCATGGCAATCAAACAGCAGAGGATGGAGGCCTCCCACCCCAAAAAGAAGAGCTTTCCTGCAGTATGCTTGAATCACTCCATCCCAGTCCAGCCCTCTGCAACCTGATTCCATTTCCAAACTCAGGTCAATGGCATAACGAGCCAAAGCCGTACCACTGATCTACTTGTCTGGTGGTAAAATCTTTTCTGAATGTTGAATATGTCTTTTGCATTGTTCCCATTTCAGCATTCTCCAAAATGATTTCCATTTATTAGTTCCCATTTGTGGAACAGACAGAAGCAGAACTAACTATACTGTAGGAAGTTAGTACTGTAAATGGGGACGCACCACTGGAGGTCGACAATGAATTTGCTGACCTCCCACACAGTGACAGCACAGTACCAATACCGGTATTGTGCTGTCCCAAAATTAAGTGTTTTTTGCAGGGGGCTGCACCCCCATACACCCTGGATTATAATCCACTCCAGATTGGAGTTGTTCCGGGGACGGGGCAGAACACCAGTAGAAAGGCATCAACTGAAAACAGACCATTACAGTGACAGTCGCTGTAATGGTGTGTTTTCGGGATTCACTGTTGGGGGTGTCGTGCTGGAGGGGGCAATCATGTAAATGGCACCTCTGTGATGTCCTTCCCAAGTTTATATACTGTAGTCTGAAAATACCAAAGAATACAGTTGCCCTGTATTACAAATGGAGTTGTCTGCATGCATATGGAATCAACCCCTCTACGTTGTAGGGTTTACTAACATACTAACATACTAATTGCCAGCAGATTATGCCTTTACGGTCTACCGAGTCTGCTCGAACCTCAGATCCCTAGTTGGGTTCCATATGGAAGCATTCTATCTGTGAGACCTAGGGGGTCAACCGCTTTACTCATTTGTAAAGACACAAACTGAGTGAGAAGAAGCAGGTTGATGTTCAAACCGATACACTAGGTGGTGTTGGCACAGGCTAAGTATGGCTCTGTTCCATATGGAAGCATTCTATCTGTAAGCCCTAGGGGGTCAACCGCTTTACTTATTTGTAAAGACACAAACTGAATAAGAAGAAGCAGGGTGATGTTCAGACCGATACAGAAGCAAATACCCACAGAATGCAAACTTTTGTGTGTCTTAGCCTTTGAAACAGACAGAGACTATTAATGAAATTTGCCAGAGTACTGGAAGTATTCAGTATAAAGATATAAAATTTAAGATGTTTCCCTCATGTCTATTTTGTACCACAGCAAAGAAAAAGGAGATTTTTGGCCTTGAAAAGTGAAGCTTTGGAAACCGATGGAACTTATTCTGTTATGGAGCCAGTTAAATGTTGTGTCTGATGTCAGAGGAACGCTCATGTGTCCTATGATGCAGACCAACTTGTGAACTTCCTAAAATCTAAATCTAAATCTGCTTCAAACATTCAGTCAGAGGATAACTCCTCACGTCACTCTATAATTTCTGAAAGCTCAGAAAGGTCTTCTGTTGACTGTTATTGCTAGGACTGCAACATCAGAGGCTGCTGCTGGAACTGCTCCCACGGAATAAATAATTGTTAAGGCTGGACTCTTTCTAAAGATGTCCAAATAGAATTTGCTGGACACACCTTTTGATTTATGAAATATTTCTGTCTTCATTTTTATTTTGTGGCTCCTGCAGTAACAAGCAGGGTTGGAGGGCATAATTACACCTTGTGAGGTTTACAATAATTAATTTGCAGCACCCTTACGAATGTTGTGTTCTGATTGGTGGGGGTAAGAGGAACGGAGCTCTTATGTTAGCACGCTAGGCGGTGTTGGCACAGACTAGGTATGGCCCTGTTCCATATGGAAGCATTCTATCTGTGAGCCCTAGGGGGGTCAACTGCTTATATGGGAACATGTGAGGAGACAGCAGAAGGGCTCTTATATTTTTATTTCAGTGAATGCCTAGATTCTGGGACCTTTCCAAGTGTGCTGACAATTTTGTGACATATGTTAAATGCCTGGATACATTATTATATCCACTTGCATCCCTCAATCATGTAGTACTGTTGTTCTAATCTCAAACTGCCTATATCTTTTTCTTTTAGTATTTCTTTTCTGAAACATATGTTAAAGGATGGGATGTACTTAGGGTTTACTATATTGCATTTGCTAGGTATTTACCAGGCAGATAGTCATAATCTTGTTTAATGTTTTGGGATACTTAAATATGGGTTGTACCTATTTTATAAATGCTTCATATTCTGCATCTTGCAGTTTAATCATTTAAAAAATCTAATAAACTGTAAGTAAAAAAGGACACAAACTGACCACAACTGACCGATCAGATTGAAGGATTTTTCAGTATGTCCATGATATTGTATGCCTCTTGTGCCCTCTGTCACCCCAACATTTGTGCACTATAAACACAGACTGAAGATGAGAGGTGGGTGCCATCTACCAACTTAGAAATGGGTTTAGTGCTGTGGCACGCCCACAGCAAGGGTTCTGGAATTTAGCAGTGGTGGCTGCAGCCTTCTGCAGGACCATGAAACCCAGCATCTGGCAGAATCAGACAAGGCAGCTGTGGTGAGCGGGGTTCGCATAACATCTAACAACTGATTTCAGGATGCAGGGGGTGTGTCCAAGAATTGTCGTGATGTGGCACAGAGATAACCACCCCTTTCTGGCACAGGTCCTGCTCGTATTATAGAGCAATAGGACTAGATGTTTAAGTGAATTAGGCACAGGCGTAAATGCAATGCTGTGCCTGTATCTGCATCCACCTAATTTCTTCAGAGTAGCCCTGGTGCTATTTTTAAGAGATGGGTCCATTTGCAACAAAAAGTCACAATTTGTGATAAAAAATGACAGAAATGTGATTTGCCCTTTTTTTTACTATAATTGCTTCTTTTTTGGACATAAAATTCAGATGCAGTTAGACCATGTAATAGACTAGCTGCATATCTATTTCTGAATAGCAGCAAGCAGATCTTGCAGAGATCCTTGTGAATATCCTAAACATATTCTTTATCTGATGTAAAGTGTTTGTTTTCCCAGTGACACCCCAGTAGCATTTATGGCAACACCTGTTGTTCCAATGACATCTATCAGCATTAATAACAACTGGGTATATTGCTCTAATAACACTCTAGCAGCATTAATGTCAGCAACACCTGTTGTTCCAGCAACACCTAGCAACATTAACGTCAACAACACCTGTTGTTCCAGCAACACCCAGCAACATTAACGTCAACAACACCTGTTGTTCCAGTAACACCAAGCAGCATTAATGTCAGCAACACTGTTGTTCCAGTAACACCTAGCAACATTAATGCCAACACCTGTTGTTCCAGTAACACCTAGCAGCATTAATGTCAACACCTGTTGTTCCAGTAACACCTAGCAGCATTAATGTCAACAACACCTGTTGTTCCGATGATACCCTAGCAGTATTAGTGTTAGCAACACCTGCTGTTCAAATAACACCTGAGCAGCATTAATGTAAGCACCTGTGTTGCAAGAGCAACACCTGTTGTTCCAATTACACCATATAGAGAATAATGCATGGGGTGGTGTGCATTACAAGAATTTAATGCACACCCAAGGTATAGGGTGCTACATAAACCCTGAGAGCAAAGCTTGAGGAGTTTATAAAAGCATCCCACACCAAGGGTGTGCATTCAATTTGAGTATGCATACCACCCCATGATTTATTTTTTATAATTACTGTCCATCAATTCCCCCCCCCCCACCTGAGTCACATCAGTAGAGCAGTGTAGTTCAGACTGGGTCCCTTTAAGAAACTGTTAAATACTTTCTGGTCATTCTGTTTTATGAGTTGTATTCCTAGTTGCCTGCCTAAATTGGTGATACTCTGGCAAGGTCCCTAGAGAAAAACAAGGTTCCATCCTTTTTTTTTAAACATGTTTCGTTAGTTTCTGAGCTGCAGTCTTTCCAGTGGCACTACTTGATTGTACTTCTGGTTTGAGAGGATGTTGTTGGAGTGTACAGTTTCAAGAGAAGAGCAAGGTGAATTAAACTACTATATTTGTAGTAAAATGTTTCTTTATTTACAGATTTTGTGAGCATCAATAGGTTGTGGTAGCTAGAAACTGCAAAAACCACCAACAGTGATTACGCTGCACTCAAGAGTGTCTCAAGCACAACTATGCATATAAGCATGTGTTTGCTACAATAACTGACTGGTATTACAACAAATAATAACTGGTTTGGCCCATTGAAAAAATTGATGGCCAGTAATTATAGTATCATTAATGGCAATGCCTGTTGTTTCAATAATGCCCTAGTGGCATTAATGTCAACAACCTGTAACACTTTAAGGGCCAGAATTATAATCCATTCAGTTGCCCCTGCCTTTATAGCTGCAGGCATCCATTTTCTAAATCACATGCACAGGAAATTACATCACATCAGGGGAAACACATATAGTCAATAAATATTTTAAACAGGAGAGGCACACTAAGCTGAAGCTTGAGTCCAGGTGCAACCTGCAAGCAGAAGAAAGTTAAGTGATTTGCTCAGGATCATACAGTAATGCAAGTGGGGACTGTGGGATTCAAACCCAAGGTACCGAGTTTGCAACTCAGAGCCTTAAGCCACTGCGCTATACTGCCTCTTTCAAGGTAAGAGGAAAAGAAGAGTTAGGCCTCTTGATGAGCTGTCACAACCAGCCACTTAATAGTTTAATGATTGTACCTGGGCGCATCAGGAAAGTGAAAAGATTTTCTCTTAACAAGAAGGGGCTACTGGAGATTTCCTGCTGGAAAGACAGAGTGAAACAATTGGAATCAAGAAATGAAAAAAACAAATCTGCTGTGTTTTTTTTCCTTTACTTTGGTGAAAGGAAACCTATTTGTGGATGGTGTTCAAATAAAGATTTTTTTATGTTGCAACCTTCAGAAGAAGTAGTGCTGGAACATGGGAAAAAGTGAGTGTGTGGGGGAAGGGCACTGTAGTAATAAGAGACCATGATTGTTACCCTTCTGACATTGCATGCATTTAGGGGCACTTTGAATGCTCGTGGGCAAAAGTGGGGGGTGTCCACACGCACCTGTAGGTCTTGGCACCTATGTTCAGAAGGATTCTGTATTGACAGCCATCTATCCTATCACGCACCAACACAAAACAATTATTTTGTTACAACTTATTTACCCAGGATAGTCCAGCTGAGACGTGGCTCCTCATTTCCAGTGGGGTCCTGCTGCTATTCATTTCTGCTGCTAGGTGGACAGGAGCACTGGGGGTTATGTGACTTACTCAAGGTCACACAGTTAGTATTTGACTTTACTGAGTTTGAAATTCTTATCTCCAGGGCCCCAAGCTTGAGCTCTGTCCACTAGATCACACTCCTACAAATGACAGAACATGATGCCAACAAAAATTATTTTAATACAACTACTTCAGTGCTAACAAATACTGGAACTAAATAGGTACAGGAATAACAATTATTTACAGTTGCCACAGAAGCAGAATATTCTGCAAATCACACTGGTACTAAACATTTTACTAAACTGAAATGTCACAAAACATTGTACAAAGCAATATAAACCCCAAAGGAGCTCGTAAACTGTTGGCATTGGCACTACACAACTTTTGTTTATAGCAACCCCTTCAAGATTGGAGACATGTTCACATCCCCAAGGACTGGGTAAAAGCATTTTTTGTTTCATTTCCTCTGCCTTTCAAAGAGGCAGTATAGCTCATTGTTTTAAGGCTCTGACCTGGAAACCTAAAGACCTGGGTTTGAATCCCACACTCCCCACTTGCATTAATCTATGACCCTGTGCTAGTCACTTAACTTTCTTGTGCTCTCAGGCTTCAGCTTAGTGTGCCTCTCCTGATTAAAATATTTATTGATTATATGTGTTTCCCCTGATGTGATATAATTTCCTGTGCCTGTGAGTTAGAAAATGGATACCTGCAGCTATAAAGGGATGGGAAACTGAATCGATATAATTCTGGCCCTAAAGGTGTTATGGGTTCAGTCAATAGCTTATGTAAAGCAGATTTCCATTGGTAACAATACTGATTAATTTAATCCAAGATGGACGTTTCCCTTTAAGCTGGAGGGTGGGAGGTTTAAGAGGGAGATCAGGAAGCACGTCTTCACAGACAGGGTAGTGGACACTTGGAATACACTGCCAGAAGAGGTGATCTCATTGAAGACAGTGGGCAGCTTTAAGAGAGGCTGGGATAGACACAGGGAAGGTAAGGATCATGGGTAGGGAGGATGGGAGGTGTGGGGAGGGAGGCGGGGACAGTAGCTCAAGCTGTACCACCTGCAATACGAAAGCAGACTAGATAGACCAAATTGCCTTCTTCTGCTGTCTTCTTTGTATGTTCATATGTTCTACCAAGTTATAAGAACAGGGTTGTCACAGTACCTGCTTAGAACCTTTTCGCATTCCATGAAGACAGGGTGCTTGCCACCATCCCTTAGGGAAGTGGTTATTACGGTCCTTCTGAAAAAGGGTAAAAAACCCTTGATCTCTGGGAGTTATGGACCAAGCTCCCTCATAAATGTGAATGCTAAGGTCCTGACAAAGGTTCTAGAAGCGTGCCTGTAGGTGTTACTCCCAGGACTGATACATCCAGTGCAGGCTGGCTTCATCAAGGGGAGGTTAGGATCTGACCACCATAGAACTCTGGCCACATTCATGCACCTAACTAAAGACTCCCTGTCCCCAGCAGTGGCATTGGTGATTGACCCTGAAAAGGCCTTCGACAGTGTTGAATGGTCCTACCTGATGTATGTTCTTGACAAAATGGGAGTGGAGAAACAACTTCAGGGCAGGGGTACAGTTCCTGTATACATCTCCCATGGCCTCTGTTCTCACAGACAGGATGGTACCCCCCCCTTTCCATCTGCACAGGGGTACCTGACAGGGCTGTCCCCTATTGTCCTTGCTATTCGTCCTGGCAGTTGAGCCTTTAGCAATTGCCATTAGGGAAGCTTGGGGAATCGCTGGAGTGCGAATCGATGATGACATCTTCAAACCTTTTTGTATGCCGATGATCTGTTGATCACCATGTCCTATACTCCCCCCCCCGGTCATCCAAGAGATCCTACAACTCTTGAAAAGATTCAGTTCTGTCTCTGAACTTAGGGTCAATCAGACAAAAACAGAGGTACTACCCCTAAATGCAGCCAGTAAGAGCCATGACTTTACCTCCTTGGGATTGAAATGGTCTCCTGAAGGAATGAAATACCTTGGTGTAGTCATACATCCTAATCTGATAACCCAGCACAAAGCTAACTTTGGTACCCTAGTGTCCACTATCATGGAGGACCTAGTCCGATAGAAACCACTGAAGCTAACACCAGCCAGGAAGATTGGCTTCATTAAGCTCATGCTTGTGCCTAAAGTCTTATATCTCCTGACCCACACCCCAATGGAAATACCTCAGAAATGGTTCCAGAGGATTGATGCTCAGATGGGAGGGTTCATTTGGGAAGGTCACCCTCCCTGCTTCAGTTTCAAAAACTATGGCAGCACTGGAGTAGGGGAGGCTGGGGGATGCCCTGATTTCAGGGATATCACCCAGCATTTAGTGCTGCTCAAACAGTAAAATGGTTCATGTATCATGAGGTTGCATCACCTATATGGGTTGGCCTTGAGTCAAAGGTCATAGGGTCCCCTTCTCCAGCTACAGTACTATACTCAGGAGGGCAGGCAGTGCAGACCTACCCACCCCTAGTCTTGCTGTCTATTAAGACCTGGAAGAAAATACACACAATCTTACAAATCCCTCCATGCCCCTGGATGCAGATGCCACTCTAGACGACCCCAACAGTGACTAATAGCTAGATCCCCATTCACTGGAGATTGTGGGAAGCCTAAGGCATAGAGTTAGTCAATGACTTGCTGGTACCAGGCACCAGAGTAGTGGACATCTTTCAGGCCTTACAGAGGAAGGTATCACCTACACTCACATCACTTCTGGAAATATCTCCAGATCAGGGATGCAGTTAAGAAACAGGTACTGGTAGAGGCACCAAACAGCTCTGGGGGCTACCCCACTCACACATGGCTACGGCTTAGTAAGAGGAGGGCCAGTATGATTTACCAGGCCAGGAAGCCCAACCTGGCCTGTCCAAGCAGGCCAAGGCCCACTGGGAGCATGAAATGGGACTCTGAATCTTGGACAGGCAATGGGCACACTACTGGTTCAGGACACATCTAGCTTGTAGAGATGGAAGATCACAGCTGATCATGAACAAGACCCTGCACAGATGGTACTATGCACCTGCAAAACTTAAACAGCTGGGCCTGACACCAGTAGACACTTGCTGGAGATGCGGCCACACAGGAGTATGCCTCTGCCATATCCTCGAGGCCTGTCCCCAAATTCGGCAATTCTGGGACCAGATTGTCAACACGGCACAGGAAGCTCTCCCTGGATCCTGCATAGATCCCCCCCTGATCATTCTAGGCTGCACCCCTGAAAGCACCCACAAGAATGATCCAGGGGCCTTGTGGCTCACTACACTGGGAGTGGCTGCCAAACAGCTACTACTCATGTGGTGGCGCACTGCTGAATGCCCTACCATCATGGAACTGTTGGGAGCCTTGGCTGAAGTGGCCACTTATGAGAGGCTGTCAAACTTTGCATGGGGGACAATCCCCAAATCTAAGCAAATATAGAGCCTATTCCTGGCATCGGCATACTGCCACTGACCTCCTTGAAGTCTAAATTCCTGTACCTACTTCTCTCAAGAGCAATCCCATGGTACACAGTCTCCCTAGTCTATTTAGGCCTAGCCTGGGTATGAGCTAATGCCGGTTCATAATTCCCCATAGGTGCAGAAGTATTGGTATGCTACGTGCATGAGAATGTGTATTTCAGCCAGTAAGAAATCTTTTGTCCGACGTGATATTTGTTGCTATGTTGCTCTGTACTATTTTATGTACTGTGGGTCTTATGTATAGGGTTTTGACTTTCAATTGCATAATTGTATGATGTTTGTTGTTGTGTTTGGAAACAATAACATTTTCAACTTCAAAAAACATTGGCCCCATTTATATTACAGATTGGTGGGCATGGGAAGTGGGGTTTGCAGAAGACTTGTGATGACCTTTCTCCTTGATATGATTGATAGGACTATAGGGGTACCAGGTAGAGAGGGAATGACATACAAAAGACGGTACAGAGTTGGGGATGGCCTTGCAGGACAGCGGACATCTTTACTTAAATATGGGAGGACTAGGGCGGTGGGGAGTTAGGAGTGGGAGATGACTGGGCATGCAATGAGTGGGCCTGGCCACCTTGGGAGGCAAAAGGCACTTTGTTCATATGTTTCTTAACTTTGTTTAGGGGTCCAATCTGAGTCTGAGAGTACGGTATCCAAATAGGCTGATATTTGTTATTCCCAGCTCTAGCAGAGAATAGCCTTCTTATCCTTTTGGGGGTTTCTGGCATTAATATTTATCTGCAGTGCCTTAATCCCTATTAATTTGCAGGTGACAGTATCCTGTGGCCCTTTGGACCTGCATTGAATGGGGAAATGTCACAGATCAATTTTAGATTGTGTATGTATGTATTTATTTAGAAATAGCTAGAGGAATGTCCTGTGAGATTCAAAATCATCTCATTTCCTGACCCAGTGGCACTAAGGTTGAGGAGCTGGATGCCAGAGCTCATACCACGCCAGTGATCTGGGTTCGGGAACGAGCCCGGGGTGCCGGGGGTCAGCCAGGGAGGAGAAGGATGGAGCGCTCAACAGCTGCTCTCCTTCTCCGGGGGAGGTTCTCTGCAGGCTCCCGCCACAATACCGCCATCTGGGAGAGCCAAGTGGTAGGTGCGGTGTGTCGGAGTGGCAGCAAGGGTATTGGGTAGATATCGGCAGAGGGCAGAGCGGGAGGCATGTCTCAGCGCGTCTCCTAGCTCATTGGCACAATTGCACGCTGACGTCTAGGGGAGCTCACCAAGAAAAAAAAGAAATAGAGCCTGTCACTCCTAGGTGATGACTCCTCTGAAGCCGGACCACGTCACCAGCATTCACTGGGGCAGACACCAATGTGGACCGCTCGCTCTACCATTGTGTGGGGGAAAGGTTTGGGGGAGACCTTCCCCCACCCCACCCAGGGAGGGGTAAACTGGGTTACCTGAGGGCTCTTTGAGCGGATGGACACTCTAGGAGCAGACTCCTGGGGGCACCAGGGGACGTTGTGGAAGGCAGCTTGAGGGGGTCTGAAAGAGTGGAGTGATGGTGCAGGTAGGAGGATAAATATAAGGTTAAAAAAAAATCATCTCATTTCCACAGTTGTCCTAGAGTGACAGCAGTGGACTACCAGACAGTTTACAATATACAGAAAAGAGGATGGCAAATATCAAAAGGCCAAATCAGATCATAAATCAATGTAAATAATTGTAAATATCAGTGAAATGTGACAAATCTGAAGCATTAAACATATCAGTTTATGACTCTATAGCAGGACCACCATACTAAGGTCACAGGCCATGCACAAAACAGCAAAGTGCACTTTAAAGCACTATGCTGTAACTTCAGTGAAGCATTGGAATTATATACAGACCTTGAACCAAAATCGCAATTAAGCACCACCCTACCTCCAGTTTTGCCTGTCCCTTATAGATGCAGGCAGCTAACACCAAGGATGAACAGGCACCCCTGCCCGCAATCCTGGGGTTTGAACAAGTGACCCCTAAACCCATCAACAATTGTAATGTGTACTTGCTCGTTTTCTTGCATCACACTTAGAAGGGCTGTAGGACTGAACAGGAGGAATACACACCCTCTCAAAATCCCAATCCAAACTCATCTAGGAACTGGAAAATCCCAAGTCCCCACCATACCTAGTGAGGAAGTCATGGGCATATTACATCAACAATCACAGATCTAGTCCTCTGTTACTGGAGAGGTGGGGGGGGGAAGCAAAGACTACAGAATAAGACCAATAATGCATAGGGCTGAAGGGGTTAAAAAGGTGGAGTATCAGGTTTGATGGTGTTAGACAGGGAGAGGGGCTAGCAGGACAACCATATAAAATGCCCACTTGACATTTAACAGTGAATCAATCCCCCATCATAAATCAGGGCTGAAGAGGGGTTGAAAACATTAAGCAGTCTTAGTAGCTCCATTATAATATACTGGTAGACTAGGGCGAGAATGGGGGCTGTTTTCTTAACTGACAATATGGGAAAGGGAGAAAGGGAACATTGTTTAACCAGGAGTGGCACACTAAGCCAAAGTTTGTTTCCAGATGCAACCTGGGAGCACAAGGAAGTTAAGTGACTTGCTCAGGATCACACAGTATGCACCTAGGCAGCTGTGGGATTCAAACCCAGGTCTCCAGATCTGCGGCTCAGCGCCTTAACCCACTGCACTATACTGCCTCCCACAGGGAAGCTGGGGAGGTGGCTGGCAGGATGCCGGATAATATTTATAAGACATGGGAGGATCATGGGTAGAGGTAAAGGCAGGAGATGCCTGAGGAGGTGGCCATGGGTGCACACCTGTCTAGCAGGGGGAGGGACAATGTTTTTTAAAATTTTATTAGTTTTACCCTGACTACTGAGCAAAGACTAATGAATGAGTTGAGGTTCCCTAGTGTGGCTCTAGTATGCATACTCACCGAGTATTCACCTGAAGGTACTCACACACCCCTGCCTGTATCATATTCATCACTTCTTGGCGATGTGATCCACACATGTAATAGCAAGCAACTGTACCAAAACAGTTGCGAAATCAGTTCAGTGTCACCTAAACTATTCATATCATAGGCCAGTAAAAGCACATCGAAGATCAAGTTGATTTCATGTCATGTAGATTTGAGATATTTGGCCCTTTGTAAATATGACAACCAATCTCAGGAAGCAAAACCTATAATACGTCACAACACCACATCATAAGAATCAGGACTCTTCAGACTGTAAGACTTCCAGTTGTCTTGTTTTCGAGTGGAGGGCCCGATTTTCCTTTCTAAAGGCTGCTGACTATTTCTTTGCTTCTTTTCATGTGCCAGCTACAAGGGCTATTTTTCTCTTTAAATAACAAGATATTTGTTTAACCGAGATGGTTTAATGCAATTTCCAACTAAATTCTGAAGTCTTCTGATTAAACCCAGTCGTATCAATCATTCTGGCATGGAATTATCCATTTAATATAAGCAGATCAAGAACAAAGTCCATCCCTACTTTATATTTCTCTATTTTAAGCTAAATTAGCTTTAGAAGAATGTTATTGGCCCGCCTCCTGTGCCTTTCATTTCAAAATTCCCCTGTCACCCGAACGCTGGTCATGGAATGACGGATGAAGTGTAGGGCTTAAATAATGAGGAACATTAAAGAGAATTAAAGTTAGTAAAATATACCATGTCAGCCCAAAAAATGATCTTCACTGTTGACCAGGGGGGCTCTCCTGGCAGCGGCTGGGATGCTAATGTTTTTTAACAGCTTGGAGAAGCTAAAACATCAACAAACAAAGAACTCCAAACTCAAATATACATTTGGGCTGGAAGGGTGAGCCAAAGTTAAAATTTTAATTATTGGGCTACTTATTAAATGGTAAACAAAGGAAAAATGATATCATAATATTTAAAAAAAAATGGCAGGTAGGGAGGAGGAACTTACGCCAGCAATATGCTTCTTTGTTGGTGCCTGAAAGGCTGAATCTGAAGATAGTGACAGGGTCTGACTGCCAAGTCTTTTTTCAAGCGGTTCCATCTACCATACCCTGAACTGGAGAGACCCAGAGATGTTCTCTGTAAGACTTACAATCATTGTCATTTTGCACTTTGTAGGTTGGAGTTTTTTATTTGGGGGGGGGCAGTATTGGTGTACATAATAGGATTTAATCAATGTGCTGTCTGTTTGCGTAATGTGATTTTTTTTGCCATGGCAGTGTGCTACTGCAATGAAGATATGTGTCATTATGT
The DNA here is from genome assembly GCA_016271365.2 of Neoceratodus forsteri. Classification (NCBI taxonomy): domain Eukaryota; kingdom Metazoa; phylum Chordata; order Ceratodontiformes; family Ceratodontidae; genus Neoceratodus; species Neoceratodus forsteri. The sequence continues at coordinate 15,372,286 of JADMNL010000027.1, forward strand.
GACTTGCACGTTGTTTGTAAATGAGGCGATGTAGCCTAGTGATTAGAGGGCAGAACTGTAAACCTGGAGTTCTAGGTTTTAATCCCACTACCCCCACCACCACATACTCACTTTGTGACCTTGATCAGGTCCCTTAACCTTCTTGTGTTTAAAGAAGAGCTGCATTTAACTGGCAAACCCGTATTTTCTAAAGAAAGTGTTTCTGAAATACACAGCAACATTCTGTTGTTATTCAGTGTTTACTGGCCTTTTTGTAAATCCATTAGGTGTTATCAATCAATCAATTAAATCACTCAATCAATCAAAAATCTTTATTTATTCAGGCGAGCATCATTGAGCAAAGCTCATTTACAAGATGGACCTGATTGGTCATAACAATATAAAGGTACAATTTTACACAAATACAAGATACAGATTGAATACAAAAAACAAAGACTTTATAAATGAACAGATGCAAGAATATTCACATATATACAAAGCAGTGAGCCAATGAATCTGGGTTATAATAAAAAAGGAAAAAATAAACAGTACTGAAAGATTAAAGCGAGGGTGATGGGATTTTGGGAAAAGTCTGGTAAGAAATAGGTGGGTGAAAGCTAGAAAACAAATTAAGGTGGAAGTGCAAAAAGGGTAGGGGAAAAGGGGATGATAGGACTAGGTCTTGTGGAAGCAGTTGCATGGCTCTGAAAGAGACTAGTGTACAGCTTTTTGAAGGATGTTATTGGAATGAGGGTATTCAACTTCAAGGTCTTTTGAAGAGAGTTCCAGATAAGTGCTAGAGAGTAGCTGATTGCAGTCCTCCCATACCGGTACAGGTAATAGGTATCTTCAGCATGATGAGTCTATTGTTCCTTAGGGCATATGGCCTGGATATGACCTGAGTAAAACAATCTGAAATGTAGGATGGTAGTTTGTTTGTTAGAGCTTTGTAGATCCATAAAGCAGCATTTTGTTTCTTCTATGATGTAGGGATGTCCAACCGACTGCATTATAGAGAGAATAGTGGTGGTGCTGAAAGGAAGGTCTGTAATGAATCTAAGAGCTCCATGATACAAGGTATCCAATTTATTTAAGTGGAAAGGGAGCAGTGACCATATAAGAAGTCAGCATAATCAATGAGGGATAGGAATGATGCCAGGATTAATCTTTGTTTAGAATCTCTGGTTAGATAATGTTTGATCCTGTAAAATAGGCCAAGTCTCTATCTGAGTTTTTTCAGGAGCTCTTCAATGTGGCTAGTGTAGTCAAGTCTATTGTCAATCCAAACCCCAAGATATTTAAATTTATCCACATATTCCAGACTTTCACCAAGGATGGTAGATAATTGGGGAAGGGTGTTTGGTGGTTTGGTGGTTATTGATTCACACACTGACATCAAGGGTCATTTTAGACCTATATGAAGTTGTTTATGTCCTTATTACACTCTTAAATTGTTTTCACAGTGCATCCTTGTTCTTCCCTAGAGCTCAGAAGCTGAAAAGGATTAGGCCTGATCCACAAAGGGTTTCAGATCTTCTTTTTTTTTTTATATGCAGTTTCTGGGTTTTTGTGGGTTTTCTCCCAGCCCCTACGCCCTCATGACCCAATGTAGTTTGTGCACGTGGAGGCACGTGCACGCCATTTGGGACACCCCCCTTCCAGTCATGCCATTGATCACCTGCGCTGGCACCAAACCTCCATTTGGTGACAGCGGGACTATGGGTGGGTGACCCTTTCCCTTACCTGGTAGAGGAGAGCCAATGCTCAATCCTGCTCTCACCCCCTTGTGCCGGCACCCTGGCAACCTGAGGTCTTTCCTGAACCTGGGTCACCGGCGTAGCACGAGATGTGGCATCCAGTGCCTTAACCCTCAGCAGTTGGGCCGGCCCGTTGGCGCAGCGGTGGGATTTCTGCTTGCGACGCCGGCGACCCGGGTTCGGGAACGGACCCAAGTCGTCGGAGGGCCGGCCAGGGGGAGAAGGATAGAGCGTCCTTTGGACTGCTCTCCTTCTCTGGGGGGAGGGTGCGGACAGCATCCGGAGTGTTGAGGACTCCTGGCGGAGGCCGGGAGCACTCACGCTGCCGTGCTAATCTCCGGGGAGGAGGCGGGCGGACGCCGGCGCCATTGCACGTCCCGCCTCCGGGAGAAAAAAATTCAGGAGGAAAAAAGAAGAAGGAGGGGATCCTCCTGCCTAAGTGAAGCTCCCGGCTCAATTCACCCCTGCCGCCGCACTTCCAACCAGTTACTGCTCCGGGCACTGGTATTGAGGGACCGTGTCCCGGCCCCGCCCTCCGGTGGGTAAGCCGGGGGTGACCAGGAGGGGCAGCAAATAGGCAGGTGGTGGGAGCTCCGGGGGCCGTGACTAGGCCGAAGAGTGATGGAGGACCCCCAGGAACAAAGGAGAATTAAAAAAAAAAAAACCCTCAGCACTACCAGGCTGGCCTTGGTTTCAGATCTTCTTGCATAGATGCAGGGCCTATAAAAGCCACTGGTTACCCTCTACTTCAATCCACAAAGGGATTAAGAGATGATGGAGCATTTAGAAGAAGAGTAATTGCAGGGTTTGGGCTCAGACATGAGGGAGTTGTTAGAAGAGGAGTGATTGAATGGGTGGGCTTGAAATGAGGGAGTGGTTAGAAGGGGAGTGATTGAGGGGTGGGCTGAGAGAGGATGGAGTCTTTGGAAGTGGAGTGATTGAGGAGGATGGGCTCAGAATTGAGGGAGTGGTCAGAAGAATAGTGATTGAGAGGGTAGGTTTAGAAATGATGGAGTTGTTTGGAGAGGAGGGATTGAGAGGGTGGGCTCGGAGATGAGGGAGTGATTAGGAGAGGAGAGGAGAGATTGAAGGGGTGGTCTTAGAGAAGAGGGCATAGTTAGGGTAGGAGAGATTTAGGGGTGGGTTCAGAGCAAAGGGAGTAGTTAGGAGAGGCATGATTGAAGGGGTGGACTCACTGATGATAGAGTTGTAAGAACAGGAGTGATTGAGATGGGTGAGTGGGCTCTGAGATCAGCTGCATGACATGGGGGGACTGGATCTGTTGTGAGAACTTTTTGGAAATGGGGGATAAAGCATGTTGTATACTGTTGCATGTTGGCAAAAATGTACTGGGATGGTCTTAGAGAAGAGGGAGTGGTTAGAAGAGATTGAAGGGGCGACTCAGAGAAGAGGGAGTGGTAAGAAGAGGATTGACTGAGATGGGTGGTCTCAGAGATGATGGAGTGGTTAGAAGAGGAGTGATTTTTGGGGGGTGAGCTCAGAAATGAGGGCATCATTAGAAGAGGAGTGATTGAGGGAGTGTGGGCAGACTAAAGGGGGTAGTTAGAAGAGGAGTGATTGAGGTGGAGGGCTAGGACATGAGGACATTGTTAGAAGAGGACTGGTTAAAAGAGGAGTGATTGAAGGGGTGGACTCAGTGATGATGAAGTGGTAAGACGAAGAAGAAGAAGAGCGATTGGGATTTAGGAAGGGTGGGTGTGCTTTGAGGTCAGCAGCATGAAGTGGGGGGACTGGATCTGTTGAGGGAGCTTTTTGGAAAAAGGGGGAAAAAGCATGTTGTATATTGCTGCATGTAGGCAAAAGTATATTGGGAACACTGGGAAAGACATGTAAATGTTATTGTACATCAAACTAGTAAAGGAACGATAACAGAATGTAAATAATGTACCATTCTAAAGCCTGGATTGACAGCTGGTTAGCAAAAAGAACCACTAGTGCCCATAGACTCTTAATGTTTTTTCCAACCACTGAGGTGAATAAAGTTACGTTTACTTTGATGATATCGGCATGATAGCCCCCATTGTGAATAAGTAATATTTTGGAACATACATACTGACACACATTCAAGTGGTTTTCATTGCAAGCCTCAGATTTTAGTTAAAGCCCAGTTAAGACATTTTATTGGCTGGAATCATGCCTTACTTCAAACTCTGGACTTAGAAACTGGTAAACTGATGAAACACGGGATTCTTGTCCCAGCATCAGAATGTCAGGAGGGTAGGCCAGCAGGGAAGGCACAGAGCATTCATGAGGATTAACTCCTTTTGGGGTGGGGGACTCTGATGCTGCTCACTCAGTGACACCTAGGTGAGGACTAGTTTATTTATTTATTTATTTATTGCAATTGTTTCACCATGAAAGGCACCCTGAGCAACAAGATGCTCGTCTCCCGGTGTGACCTGGGTAATGGTACAATGGATATCACGGGTGATCACACAATGTCGAGCACACTCCCACAGCACTTGCGAACACACAGCCACTAATACAGAGAGGTGTGTGTCACTAATCTGAAAAAATTGCATCTCCATTGGCCACATGACAGCTTGCCCTGAGGGTCACCCATGTCTTCTGTATGCAGGAATGCACCATTCCTTCCCCTGGAATGCCACATGGCCAGCACTGGATACTTACCTCCCTGGAGTAAGTGCCTCAGCCAGGCCAAAACAGGGAATCCTTCCTCGGGGCTAAGCTGGGGGTATAAAAGGTGGTTGGACAAAAGGAAGAAGTGACTCCTGTGTCAGTACTGAAGACCCAGGATGGGCAACAGGATCAAATCTGGGCCAGCGGTAACTAACATACTAACATACTAATTGCCAGCAGATTAGACTTTACGGTCTATCGAGTCTGCTCGAACCTCAGATCCCTAGTTGGGTGCTGAGGCCCTCCCCCCCTCGCGTTCCAGAAACCCCTATCATCCATCCCCACCCCCCTGGGCCAGGCCATCATCTGATACATCCACTTTCTGTATCTGTCCCACTCTGTCTTGAAGCTCTCCACTGTGGAACTCTGAACCACCTCGCCAGGCAGTGCATTCCAAGGGTCCACCACCCTGTCAGTGAAAAACCTCCTCCTCTTTCTCCCCCTCACCCTTCCACCTTCCAACTTCAAACCATGCCCTCTGGTGATACCTCCCTGCTTTAGTCTAAAGATCCCCTACTTGTTTACCCTATTTATTCCCTTGAGGTACTTGAAGACCTCAATCATGTCCCCCCTGTCTCTCCTCTCCACCAATGAAAACAGGCAGAGCTCCTCAAGTCTGTCCTCATACGTCAAATCTCCTAGTCCTCGTATCATCTTAGTTGCCCTTCTCTGTACCCTCTCCATGAGCTGTATGTCCCTTTTCAAGTGTGGTCTCCAGTACTGTACACAGTACTCAAGGTGTGGTCTAACCAGTCCATTGTACAGTGGCAGAATCGCTTCCCTGCTCCTAGAGGTGATCCCCCTTACGATGCACCCCAACATCCTGTTTGCCTTGCTAGCCGCTCTCCTGCACTGCTCAGAGTTATTCATACATGCATCCGCCATGACCCCTAGGTCTTTTTCCCCTGTGAGGCCTCCAGCACCTCCCTCCCAGGGTGTACCTGTGTTTAGGTTTCCCACTCAAGATGTAACACCTTGCACTTGGTGATGTTGAAATTTAATTTCCATGTGTGAGCTCTAGCTTTCAGGGTGTCCAGGTCCTGTAGGCCAACCTCCCCTCCCCTCAACTACTGCTCCCATCTTGGAGTCATCAGCGAAGAGACTCATTTCACACCCTATACCCTCCCTGATGTCTGATATGTATGCATTAAACAGGATCGGACCCAGGACCAAGCCCTGTGGTACCCCACTACTAACTGGCAAAAGGAAGAAAATAAAGAGAGAAATAACAAGAAAAAACAAAACTGTTAGACAACCTTTCCCGTTACAATCCATGCAACTTTCTGGTGCTTTGTAGGATTACAACAAAAAGTGGTCAAGACTGTCTTCTTTTCTAAAAGAGACATTTTGAGCCCTTTGCAACTCTGGCCTCTGTTCTGCATGATGATGTCATCATCTGCTGCATATATCATGACCTCAATCAACCAGACTAAGGGACTCACCGATGCCAGTACTGCAGTTCTTTGTTAACCCAGAAGTGTGGATGACAAAGCCACAGCACATTACAACATACTGTATCCTCACAATCACAATACTTGGGTACAGTCCAAACAAAAATGGCATATTAAGCAAAGTTGGTGCTTGAACAGCTTGAAAAAATGTGCTTCAATTGATGGCGCCTCACACGAAGTTGTTTAAATGCAATTCTTTTGGAACCAGTGACCCTGGCAGTAGTGTGCTATGTGCTCAGCTTGCTCTGCTTTTGGGAAGACCACGGCAATAAAAAGAAACCCCGCCAAAATGAATTACTATGACAGTATTTTAATACCAGCTTTAAGTGCATGTTTACATTATCTACAATTTTCCCCTTTCATGAAGCTGCCCTTATAGATTTGATGGAGACCAGCTGACTGTAGCTAAAGCATGTTTAGACATTGAGCTGTGTTAGTGCTGTGAGTTGAAATAAAAGTGGCAGTGCACGTTTCCATCAAAATGTTGAACCTGTATCTTTTTATTCCTTAAGTTATTTTTCAGTAGTTACGCACCCCGGGATAGCCTCATTTAGGTGACACGCTTAGTTTCCAAGACTGTCCAGGGGGAGACTATAGCAGCAGGGTGTTGATTAACAGCATTCACATGTCAGAATGAATATGTACAGACAAATACACATTACTAGTTACCATGATAAGTTAAGAAATGATGTATTTTGTTTATGGAAAACTGGTAACCAGGAAAGGCACACTGAGTTAAGGCTCATTTCCAGGCGTGACCCAGGGAAGGGAAGTAGGGAGACAAAATATACAACATGTAGGTAAATATATACCAAGCATGCATGGTAGAAACATGCATGGTGCAACAAAAATACAAATTAAACAAATAATACACTACAGTAAACTGTGTACAGGCAAGTAACTGACATAGAATATTCCAATCTAACTACTTTGCTTTATCTTTTGTATTTTATATAAAAACTATAAACTTAGCTGCTTGGGATTGGGACAGAACACCAGGGCATCCGCTTTCTTCAGAGGAGAAAACAAATCAGACATTAGAATACTAGGGGAAGCGGGACCATATAGCGGAGTTGGAGACTTGCTCCATATTCCAAATTCCACCTCTGGGGCAACAACTGAGGCATGAGATGATTGCAGAGTTGTATGACATCACTATTAAGACTCCCGTTGTTGGAAAGAAAAGTTACAGTTCTTTCCATAACTGAAGATCTTCTTGAATACCTTCTCCAGAGAGTACCACCCTTCAGTCCAAGCTGGAGGTTCCCAAACCCCATGGAAGCAAATCATGTGGGGATACTTCCAGCTGTATTGCCGGTTCCCTTGTCTACCTCAGCCCCATAAGCCAGGATAGTAAGAAACATGGATACAAGCTATGCTTGTAGGAGGGCAGTATAAAAGGAATAGAAAAATGATATATGAAGAAAAAAGAAGCAACTGAGTATAATCTGGCTACTAAACCAGAGAAAAAGAAAGATATAAGTAGAAAAGATAGGGGGTTAGTGGTAGTCCAGAAAGCACAATGTATGCCTGACCTAATGTTACACTCAGCTGCTCTCCACAGCAAGGCCAACGTTGCTGACTAGTAGGGAGAAAGGAGGATAACATGAACAGCAGCCCCCAGAGTGGTGCCAGCATAAACTCTGTGCCAGATTCAAAAACAAAGATTCAGTTGAAATCTTACAGTTTTCTGCACCATGTCTTGTCACATAAAAATACTCATAAGTGGTAGTCCAATACAATTTGAAATATAGTGGAATGAGGAACGCATCAATTAACAGTTCTCCCTAAGAGAAACAGAAAAAAAAATGCTTTGAGAGATGCCCAACCAACAGGGTTGTACTTATTTGAACAAACTGTTGCATTACAGATATACGTATAAACATATAAATATGTGCACAGATACACATACTATGCATACCTCTCAACCTCTCAGCATTGAAAATCACAGCACTGGCCTTCAAAAATCATAGCAAAAGGCCAGAATGTGTAGCAGTTTCTTATTTTAAACAATAATATGTCTACAGATAGTGGGTCCCATATAGTTAGTAATAAGGAAGTTTCTATCATCTTAGTTTAATGATTTAATAATTTGTGTGTCCAGAAATAGCTCTAACATTATGAGGAACATCAGTAAACCTACGCGAAGCAAGGGTAAATTTGAGTGTGGAAATCATAGCGCTATGCAAAATTCATAGCAGTTGAAAGGTATGATTATATATTCAAATATGTAGATGTAGATTGGCCCATATTTCCTGGCTGACAGATAGGAATAAATGCATATACCCATTACCTATGTATAGTGCGGATATGTTTGGGCAAGACCGTTCTAGATTGTACTACATCTCCTATCTCACAACTTTTTTCCTTCATTTTATTTTGATTACTTAGGATTACATCTTTGAGTAAACCTGCCCATTTTCAAATTTCCACATCAAGCAACAATAGAGAGATAATCATAGATGTATACAGCCATACAAAACCCCTTGTTACACAGAGAACTAACCCAAGTACAATTGCAGTGTGTAAAATTATGTAGTAAAAAGTGGCACTTATTTTTTAACTCCAGAAATAACGCTGTATGCAACAGATCCAGCACTAAATCCTTTATAAAATCAGTAGACCTGGACTTCCAGTTCCGCCTTCTCTGAGTGGAGGCGTGAGTCTGATCGGTTCTACAACCCCACTCGGACTATCTCTTATAATCCACCTAGAAGCAGTTCTCAAACCAGCCAAAACTCTTCAAAAATCTGTCCAGACAACAGATGCCTCCAAAAGAAAAGCAAAAGGACTCCCTGCTCGAATATTTAAAACTGATTAACAGAATGGAGCAGCGGGATACCAGGGCTGCAAGCCGCCCTAGACCTGCCTCACTAGCGTTGGGCTCCCACAGTGAAGGGAGTGAGGATGAAAAGCTAGGAAAACTTCACTATCACCTCAAAAAGGCTCTTTCAGGAGGTAGCGAAAACAGGCAGCACAATTTCCAGATTAGAAGAGACCATCATGATCGACACAAAAGGGCTCCAAGAAGTGACGAAGCAGACGACAGAGCTAGAGGCAGGACTTACCTCGACTGCAGAGACGGTCGGCAGGCACAAAGCAACCCTTCAATATCTTTTGAGAGGAGAAAAGGAATTGACTGAAAGGCTAGATGACCAAGAACTATGAGCACGTAAAGACAATCTGCGGATTTATGGCCTGCCTAAGTACACTGAATTGGGATGCATGAAATCATACATGGAATCTTCCTTAAAAGAGCTCCTCGACTACCTGCCAGAAATGGACTTTAATATTGTAAGGGCACACAGAGCCCTTGCTAAGAAACCTTCTGACCCTAAAGCAAATCCTAGGTCAATAGTCATCAAATTCCTAGACTAAAGGGTAAAGACGAGGATTTTTCAGAAAGCCTGTGCGAAAAAAGAAATTGTTTTCGGTGACAGGCAGCTATACTTCGACCAAGGCTTTATGCCACTAACACAGCAGAAGTGGCGTACCCTCCTCACAATAAAGAAATTTCTAGCAGCAGAAGGAACAAAGATGCATCTCATCGCCCCAGCCCAGATGAAATTATTTCCACCTAAGGGGCCAGTCTTCTATCACACGCTGAAGGAAGTGAGACCAACCCTGCAGCAGCTCTATGTGCAGCCAGAGATGTTCTCCAAGCCAGAAGAAACCAACCTGCAGAAGCGTCGTGAGAGCAACCCCTGTATTGCAGCACTGGCCTGGGAGAACAAATAGGGCTATGAGGCAAAAGGACACAGCCAACAACCAGAACAGATCAGCCCCAACTCCCGGTACCTCCAAAGACTGCAAGGGGCTAGGCTGAGAGTACTTACAGATTTTCATCTGATGGCTGGCTTCCAACCTGGCCTGCTTTTTTCCAGGAGCCGTTGACTAGTGCTGGTGGAGCATGCCATCTTGCTGCAAGGCCGCAGGCTCCCCATAAACAGGGACTTTATATACTGTTCAACAGAAAAGGACTTTGGGAAATCGATCCTTGTGGTTGATCAATACCTATTGGCTGGGGAGGGGGGGGCTTCTGGGTAATTTGACAAAGAGCATTCCTGGGGATGAAACGGGAAGAGGGGAGGAAACTTGAAAACAGTGTGGCTGGGGGCAGGGAGGATGGATTGCCGCTGTCTCCGGTGAATTATTTCATGGTCTGCTTGGTTGCTTTTCCAGGGATCCAGGCGGACCCGATGGGTAGATCTGTGATGGTGAGGGGCACCTGGAGGACAGTTCCATGCACCCTGGTAAATTTGTACGCACCAAACCAAGAAGCAGAGCGGGTTCAGTTTTACCATCAAGTGCTGATCAGAGTCGCACTGCCACCTGGGGAGATGTTCCTGGTTGGGAGGGATTTTAACATTGCCCTAAATCCAGCCCTGGACAGGTCGGGGGTAAACCCCATGCCCAGAGGGTCTGCTGCGAAATGCCTTGTGGGACTGATAAAGGAGTTGGGACTAGTGGAGGCCTGGAGATGGTTGAATCCCAGAGTGCTGTACTTCTTGGTCAGCACTGCATCAGGCCTCTTCTAGGCTAGATTTCTTCCTAGTCTCGGCTGAACTGGTGCATACTCTAGATTCGGCCCAGATCTACCCAAGAATGGTCTCGCATCATGGGGCAGTGGGAATGTTCCTATTTCTCATGCCCACACCGAGATCCTCCTCATGGAGGCTTAACGTGTCCCTGCTAAACAATGAGGATTGCAGAGCAATGGTGAAAGAGTGCCTAGTGGAGTACATGGGGACCAACCCCCAGGAGAGACTACCCAGCGGCCACATGGTGGGATGGATGGAAGGCAGTGCTGACGGGGAGATTGATCAGCCACACAGCGAGGGTGAAGAGGCAGAGACTGAGGGAACAAACTGCCCTTGAAGAAAAGATTTTTGACCTAGAAGCAGTACATAAGATAGTACTCGACTCTAGAGTAAAACAACAGCTTGAGGCACAGAGGGCCAAACTGAACAAGTTCTTAGATGACAAAATCGAAGGAGCACTAAGATACTCCCGTCAGAGATGTTACGAGGCAGGGAATAGGGCCAGCGAGCTGTTGGCATGGCAACTGTGCAGAGAGGCAGTGGGGAGGGGTGGTCATGAGGATAGGGAAATGCGCAGGGGCCACAGAATGTGACGCTGATCCCTCACAGATAGTGAAACATTTTCAACCCTTTTACCAAGAATTGCACAAGGGGGATCAGATGGAACACATGGCAGAGAGGCTTGATACAGTTTTTGGAAACCTGACCCTCCCCAAACTGCACGTTACCCAGAGGGAAAAACTAGAGGCAAAAATAACACAGGAGATACTAGGGACCATAAAAAAACCTCAAAGAGGGAAAGGCACCGGGCCCAGATGGGTTCCCCACATTGTTTCACAAAACATTCTCAGGGGAGCTGGCCCCACACTTGGGGAGGGTGGGGGGAGGGAGATTCGGGGGTGGGGATAGAGGGTCCCACTGAGCTGGCAGTCACCCAAATTTCAGTTATACACAAAGTGGGCAAGGATCCTACCTTATGCGCTTCGTACCACCCCATCTCTCTACTTAACGTTAATCAAAAAAATATTTACATCAGTCCTGGCAGGGGAGACTACAGGAGGTGGTGGGGACCCTGGTTCACCCAGCTCAGACAGGTTTTATCAGGGGAAGACTGATCTATGACAACACAAGACGTCTTCTAAACTTAATTACTTGGCAGTTAAAAAACAATGACCCTACCCTTGCAATTTTCATGGATGCCGAAAAGGCCTTTGACTGGGTGAACTGGGGATTCCTCTATAGGACATTAGAGGAGATGAGTCTGGGAGTGAGGTTTAGGGACAGCATAAGGGCCCTGTATGCCTCCCCGCAAGTGATTGTAAGGGTCAATGAGATGACCTCTGATAGGTTCCATCTCCAAATGGGCACTAGGCAGGGATGCTCGCTCTCTCCCCTCTTCTTCACTTTATATATTGAGCTGCTGGCAGTGGTAGTCAGAAACAACGGAAATATTAGAGGAATCCAGGTTGGAGAAGCAGAACACAAAATTTCCTTATATGCGAATGACACCCTCTTTTTCCTGACCTCTCCGGAGATCTTAGTGCGGGAGCTCCTGGCGGAACTCGAGGTTTTTGTCAGCCTTTCAGGCTACAAAGTGAACCTGGAGAAATCTAAAGTGATGAGGTTTGGGAGAGTGGCCCCTAGAGGGGGGTTTCCCAACATGCTGTTCAGATGGGCACCTAACAGCACAGTGTGATATATTGGGGTCAGGGTGACACTCACCAGGGGCTCATTATTCACCCTGAACTTCACCCCACTGTGGACAGAGATCCAAGCAGGCATGTGCAGGTGGGACACCTTGCCCCTGTCTCTGTCTGGGAGAAATGACACCTTCAAAATGAACATACTCCCAAGACTCCTGTTTCTGTTCCAGGCGCTGCCCATCCCAATTCTGGGATCTTTCTGGAAACAGTCTAGCAAAGTAATAACGAAATTCATCTGGAAAGAAGGAAGACACAGAGCCTCTGCAAAGGTCCTTATTCTTCCCCGGGAAAAAGGAGGTTTAGCCATGCCTGGCCTGTGAGCATATTATTATGCAGCACAACTTTCACCGGTGGTGACATGGATCAAATAGGTGGGGGGGCGTGGTCTGGGTGGGAGAGATTGAAGCTTCACAGACTGGACCACTACCCTTTTTGCCCTTCCACATGCCACTTTCATGGCAAGGTTGTGGAGGGAGATCCAAAACCCCTGGACCAAGCATACGCTGAAGGTCATTGCTAAAGCCAGAGCCATTACAGGAACCCCCAATGATGTGGGACCACTCACTTCCATTGTGGGTGACACCGGATTTCTACCATCCCAGTCAGACCCAGAGTATTGTAAGTGGAACCACAATAAATTAAGTTACTCATCCCTGATCCAGAATGACACAATCGAGTCGTTTAGTGAACTCCAGATGCAGTATGGCCTCACCAGGGGGGACTTCCATAAATACCTACAAGTGAGGCAATACATGAACTCCAAATAGATCGTCCCCAAAGTGAGAAGGGACATGACTCAATAGGAGATCTGTTTGTACTGGTTGGTACAACTGAGGGAGAACAAAGGCAGGGTCTCTAGAGCCTACCAGGGCCTGGTGAATCCGGGTGAGGGTTGGAGGGAGAGTCTTAGGGGGAAATGGGAAAGGGAGGTGGGGGTAGAGGTCCCAGAGATGGGATGGAATAGAGCTTTGAAGTGAGGGTGGAGGGTTATGGCCTCACCGGGATGGAGTGAATTCAGATGGAAATGCTGGACTAGATTCTTCCATACACCTACCATCACCTGCCACTTCACGCCCAAGGGTTCAGCCCAGTGCTGGAGGAGCTGTGGCCAGACAGTATCCCACTACTACATTTTCTGGGACTGTTCAAGAGTTGCAAGATTTTGGGAAGGGGTCCACTTGATCCTCATGGAGATTTGGGGCTCCCTGGTGCCCAGAGAATTTAGGCACCTGGTCTTGGGTCTGGAGATGCAGAAGTTGTGGGACCCTGGGGATCAGAGGTTACTTAGAATGGTGTGCCTCACAGCCCTGAAGGAAATTACAGTTAACTAGCTCAACCCCACCAGACCTTCAGTAGAAGCATGGGTACAAAGGGTGGACAGCATGGAGACAATGGAAAACCTTACAGCAAGGTTCAGACTTCAATAGGAGAGACATGCTGAGATATAGGGTAAGTGGCTAAATAATTCTAGAAGGGTGCGTGTTGGGGATCGTGAGGAAGGATTGCTGGGTTCCCGGATCCCATAACCCATAGAGTTTCCTGGAGGGGCCTTAGGAAAACAATCCCCTATCTGCAGGGGTAAGGACTACTATGAGGTGAGCCTGACAGTGAGAAATAGGGGCCTTTAAAAAAAAGGAAATAAGAAAGAAAACAAAAAAGGAAACAAACACAGAAAGGGGCAAAAGAAGAAGACACACAGAGACCAGTGCAAAGTTGATTGTATATAGTTTTTATTAGTTTCACCTTGTTATGATTATTCTTTTTAATGTTTTGAGCAAAATCCTTGAAGATATGTAGACTATCACATAAGAAGACATACCTGTGGGCAATACAAAGTGAAAATGGAGGTTTTAGAGAAGAAGGCAGAATGTAAGATCAGTCAAAACAATTACAGAGCATTTAATAAATTCATAGGACCTAACCACCTAATCGGAGAACCAAAAAATGGGTATTATAATAGGGCAAATCATAGTTACTGTGTCTGGCCTAATTGCAGTTGATGTACTTATGTTGTTTTTTGGTGAAGACTCCATCAATTGTACAAGAGTTAACACTCACTTTCTTCAATAAAAATAATAATAATAGTTTTATTTATAAAGCGCCTTTCAATTTCAAAGCGCTGTACAAGTTAAAATAATACAGATCAAACATTAAAATCCAATATTAAACACAGATAAAAACCGTAGTACGATCAGCAACTTTGGAACAGTCAGTTTTCCAAAAATGCCATTTGCCAGAAGTGGGTTTTCAAACCCCTCTTGAATTCCTCCACGGTGGTACACTCCCGTAACCGGTGGGATAGAGAATTCCAAAGAGTGGGAGCAGCATAAGAAAATACTCTATAACCAGATGATTTAAGATTCACTGTTGGAATCTCTAGCAACCCCTCATCGGCTGAGCGGAGCAATCGGCCAGGGCAGTGAGAAACCAGAAGTTCTTTCAGATAGGCCGGACCCTGGCCATGAAGGGCTTTGAAAGTCAGTAAACTGACTTTAAAGGCGATCTGCCACCGTTTAGGCAGCCAGTGCAGTTTGCACAGCGCCGGGGTAATATGACAGGACCTACTTGACCCAGTCAAAACCCGGGCCGCTGCGTTCTGCACTAGCTGCAGGCGGCAGATTTCAACCCCTGAAAGCCCAAAGTACAGGGAGTTGCAGTAGTCCAGATGCGAGGACACAAAGGCGTGGACCAACGTTGGCAGGGCGTCAGACGGAACAAGGTGCCTAACTCTGGCGATATTCCTAAGATGGTAAAAGGAAGCCTTGATGACTGCTGACACTTGCGATTGCAGTGTCAGCCTGTCATCCAAGATAACCCCCAGGTTACGCACCCGTTCAGAGGTTGGGAGTGAAACGCTGGCAAGAAAAATTCCTGTGGGCGTACCAGCAGATGACCCCTCTATCTGATGACCCGGGTAAACAACCAGTACTTCTGTCTTTTCTGAGTTCAACTTCAACCAACTAGAATTCATCCATTCCTGGATTTCTTTCAGACAGTTGTTAAACACCGAGAGAGCTCCATCCTGGTCGGGTGCAAAATACAGGTATAGCTGGGTATCATCTTCATAGCAGTGAAACCTCACTCATACCATCTTATAATGTCTATGAGGGGCAGCATATACACCGCAAATAACATGGGAGACAGCACTGAACCCTGAGGCACCCCACACAACAATGACGTTGGGCACGAGGAAAAAACACCGGACATAACTCTTTGTGATCTCCCAGTGAGGAATGAAGTGAACCATCGAAGGACGGTTCCTGATATTCCATAAATATGCCTCAAGCGTGCTATCAACACCATGTGATCCACCATGTCAAAAGCTGAAGAGAGCTCAAGGAGAACCAAGATGGAATGTCTCTTCTGATCCCTCGCCATCAGAAGATCATTAAGCACATGGAACAGTGCAGTCTCGGTGCTATGTCTTTACGAAAACCGGATTGGAAGGGTTTGTAGATGTCATGGATGGTTAAATGGTCCTCCAGTTGGGCTGCCACTACCTTCTCAATCACCTTCCCAATAAAGGGTAGGTTTGAGATGGGTCTGTAGTTTGTGAAACAGTCTGGGTCCAAGGTAGCTTTCTTCAAGAGAGGTGTCGCCATCGCCTCTTTCGGGGAGCTAGGAAACTCACCCGACTCCAAGGAGCACCAGACTATTCACACAAGGACTGGACCGATGATATCACTACAACCCAGAATTAGGGAGGCTGGTCCAGGGTCCAAACTACAGCTTGTAGGGTGCACACTATGGACAATCCTCATGACATCCACGAAATCAGGTCGACTGAAGGAACTCCAAGAAAACTGAGGTACTGTGAACTCACACTGTTCAACAGCATCCCCCCTAGAGAGTGCTAGATGCAGATCCGCCCCAATGTTGGCCACCTTAGTTGCAAAGAATCGAGCAAGCTCCTTGCACTCTAATTGCGAAAAGACCTTCCAAACTTGCAGACAGGCTGAGTTGCACAGTCTGTCTGCAGTTCGAAAAAGCTGAGCCGGTCAATTCTGAGCAACTACAATCTCCCTGGACAGGAATTTTGCCTTCTTACAGGTGACTGCAGATTGATAGACTAAATAATGGTCCGTCAATCTATGGTGGTCGGCTTCAAGGGCGGACCTGCGCCAGCACCGCTCTAACCTTCACCCTTGTCTCCTCATCTCCCTCAATGTCCCATCAAACCAGGGGGACTTGGGGTGAAGGGATAGGGGGCGCACACGGACAGGAGCAATTGAATCCAGAGCCACCATAGCAGCCGTAATATAGGCCGACACAAGGGTCTCTGGACTATTGCTCACCAACATGGGGGACGAGAGGTCAAGGACTGCTGCAAGGCCTTGGGGAGTAAAATCCCATAAAGGGCGGTACCTAACCATCTCCACAGTGATAGACCTTCTCAGGGGGGTGCAGAAACTGAACCTCATGGTGTAGTGGTCTGACCAGGTGACTGGTTCCACCCCCAGATCAGATGTTTCGATCCCTAGAAGGAAGACTAAGTCCAGAGAGTGTCCAGATTTATGGGTAGCAGCGGAAACCACCTGTGTAAGGCCCAAAGAAGTCAATAATTGGAGGAAGTGATTACCAAATTGCGAGAGTTCATCGTTGACCCAGGTGTTAAAGTCACCCAGGGCCATCAATCTGGGCGAATCAAACACCATGTCGACGATGAAGTCTGCTGCTTCCTGTAAGAAATGCTTCCCATCCCCGAGTGGATGGTAGATGAGAATGATTCGAACACCTACACCTGCTACCACTGTGCACTCAAAGGACTCAGTCTCTCCCACTACCACATTCATGAGGCCTAGTTCAGTCTTGAAACAGACTGCAGCCCCCCCCAACCCTGCAAACCAATGTCGGGCGGTGTATCACCGAGTACCCAGCCGGAGTCATAGCCTCCAATGTGAGGCTTGGATTTTCATCCAGCCAGGTCTCGGTGATGCAAGCCAAGTCCACCGAACCAACAAGATTAGCAATAATACCAGTCTTATTCCTGATGGACCTGGCATTGCACAACACCACCCGAGTTGGACGAACCTCAGAGGCTGTCGGGCCCATCTGCCTACTAAATTCAGTAGTGCCCTTGGGTATGGGCACCAGACATGGCGAACCACGATCTGGGTTCCATTTCACCCCAGGGCACCTTCTGGATCTAACTACCCCAATACGGTGGCCCCCCTCGCCCATCCTCCCTTGTTCACAGCCCCCTACCCACTTCCCTCTCCTACGAGCAATTCCCAGTGCTCTACAGCACTGATATGTCTCATATTGGGGGGGGGGATAAAAAGGGTGGAGGTCACGAAGAGAGGAAGATGAATAGCGCACCACCGTGGGGACTGAGGGCTGACACATGCCACTACTAAACAATTAAAACCAAACAATAATCCCACCAATAAAACACCCAAGATAATTAAACTTAACAAACTGGATAAATAAAATGGCTACCCCACCCCGACAGAAAATCAAATGTAAACCAAAAAAATCGAGTCTGGGCCAAGCTAGAGGGCTACTAAGACTTAAAATAAATATATAGTGTTCTCTCACCACCCCAAATTAAACAAAAAACAAAAATTAAATATAAATAAAATTATTTACCACCCCTAGTTCTCTCACAGCCAGAGGAAGAAAAGGTTACTTTGGCACTCTCACTGCCAAAGCACAAATGTATTCTACAAACAAATCAGAAATAACATATCCCCTCCACCAATCCTCTCATGACCAGGGAGTAGAGGAAAAACAATCAAACTTAAAATAAATGGACACAAGGCCCTCTCACCACCTTGTTGTCCAAAAAATAAACTTAAAATAAGTTAGGGAGGAAAGTAAGGAGTCCTCAATCCGCCAGGCACAGAGTCTATTTTGTCCGCAGGCTATGGAGAATCAAAATCCATAAAGATCGAAAAGGGAGCACAGGCAAACCACTCATCCATGAAACTTAGTTGAGAAGGTAAAATCGGGGAGCATCCAAGAACCAAGTCAGTCAAATCCATAAAGTGTCCACGATACAGTAAGGCCCCCTTGTTCCCAACTGGGCAGGCACCACAGGAAATAATGTGGCCCAATGAAATGCCCAGGGCAAGCCACGTTAGTAGCCCAGCCTAGGAGTCTAGGGGGCACAAAATCTCATCCAATTCCTTGGCTGAAAAAATCTCAATACCCCCTTCAGACCACAAATCATGCGGAGGGCCCCAGTGGGAGTTGGGCCTCAGACCAATCCTGTGACCAAGCTCGAAATGGCCTCATGCACACCAAGGGGTCTGAAATAAACTTGGTAAGTCCCCCTCACTCCTTCTTCATTGCTCAAAACATAAGGTATCCGAGGTCCCAGTCCAGGTCTCAAGTTCACTCAAATCAGATGACCCTCCTTCCAGCATCAGTCGCCGCCCAGAACATAGGACACAGGACACCCTCACAACAAGTCCCAAGCACGACTCCAACAGTAAAACAGGGGTAATTACACAAAGCCCCCAATGCCCGAAAGTTCCCGTGATGAATAATAGTGTAATAGCGCCCTACAGCATCTCAATCATAGGGCTAATCCGCTCCAATTCACTCCCCGCCCAATCGAAATCGCAATCGGGCGGCAGGGCAGAGAAGTGACACAAAATCCCCAGAGCACAGGTCCCAAGCACAGCCCCAATCAAATATTAAAGCAGGGGTAGTTACACAGAAGCACCCCAATGCCACGGGATCCCACAGTGAATGGTGCCCTGCAGCGTCTCAATCGTGGGGCGAAAACACTCCAGTCCACTCCACGCCCGTTCAAAGTCAGAGTCGGGCGGCAGAGCACAAAACGCCAGGATGCCGAACTCAAACAATCCTAATAATCCAGAGTTCTAAAGTGCGAGAAAACTCTACCAATCGCAAAAACACAAAATAAAATAAAAATAAATAACTTAAATAACTCAAAAACCTAGCTCAAACACCAGACAAAGTAGCAGCGTGCTCAGCCCAGTGGCCATCTTGGTTCCTTGATGTTAAAAAAAATTAATAGCCCTGATGCAGAAATATATTAAGCCCTGTTCAAGTTTTAAATTTGTTTTCACATTTTTTCAGATTTTGAATTATTAAAAGGAGTGCGCCCATTAATATGTATACTCCCAGGTTTCCTTCAGTATTCTCAGTTGTGTTTGAACACTTACTATTTAGAATCACTTTCCTTGGGGCTAAAAAGAACAAGAGAAGAAAGAGACTTGGGCATCTTCATCACCAATGACCTGAAATCATCCAAGTAGACCACTAAAGCAGTAGGTAAGACTAGGGGGATGTTGGGGTGTATCAGTAGGGGTATCACAAGTCAGAAGAGGGAGGTAATAATCCCTCTTTACAAGACACTGGTTAGGTCCCATCTGGAGTACTGCAGTACTGGAGGCCACACCTTCACAAGGACATTAACCAAATTGAGGCAGTCCAGAGAAGGGCAACCAAAATGGTGCAGGGACTGCATCAGAAAACATATGAGGACAGATTAATAGAGCTCAATATGTATACTCTAGAGCAAAGGAGGGAGAGAGGTGATGATCGAAACATTCAAACACCTTAAGGGCATTAAAAGGTGAAAGAGTCTAACATGTTTCAATATAAGAAAAATAGCAGGACAAGAGAACGAGCATGAGATTAGAGGGAAGCCGATTAAGGGGTAATGTGAGGAAGTTCTTTTTCACAGAAAGGGTGGTGGATGCATGGAACAGCCTACCTCAGGAAGTGGTGGATATGAATACAGAGCAGGGCTTCAAACAGGCATGGGATAGGCATAAAGGAGCAATACAGATGAGTATGAATAGATAGGCCATTGACAGAGCAAAGGCTGATGGCACATTCATAAGGTAGAAAAAGAAATGGACAGACTGGATGGGCTTTGCAGTCCTTATCTGCCGTCAACTTCTATGTTTCTATATTAAACATGTAACAGACACTGCTTCCAGACCATAAGGGACAATGGGTGTTAAGAAACAGCTGGGAATACAACTGATAACCCGAGGAAAGTCATATTACAAGTAATGCTCCTTTTAATCATTTCAAATCTAAAAATAAATGCTAAAGCAAACTCAACATAAGGAAAAAGGCCCCAAAGAGAGTGTGTTGGGGAGTCCCAGCTTGATCTGGCTTGTCTGTATTATTGCTACCTGTTGACAAACACAAAAAATATATTTTTGCAGACTTTTATGTCTTTATGTCTTTTTGCTAGTGGCTTACTGGTGCTGTGCTTTCTGGTTTCGTTCTGTATTTAGCTCGCACCAAGCACACGGCTCTAAACTCTGTAAGAAAAGAAATGAGTCTCTTTGGCAGGATGAGGGGACATTACAGGAACAACTCATTCACCTCCCTGTGACATGGCAGATACCCTCAAGCCGCTAATAGACCAGACCAGTACCATGTAGAGTCTGTCTTCCATTATAGGACAGACTATAGACTGTTACAAATTAACCAATCCTACTGGGAGACTGGGGAGCAACCACGGAAGCTGTTGCCACACTGGCTAAGGGCTAGGGAAGTTCAAAAATATATCCCCTTGATGCATACATCCCAGGGTACAGTGGTAACTACCCCACATGAAATTAGCAGGGCATTTTTCGAATTTTCCTGCAAACTGTACTCTACTGAAGTTACCCCATTACCTGTCCAATTTGATGCATTTCACTCAGATGTAGTCCTCCCACAGACAGCAGTGAGTGCTAACTCCAAGCTCATAGTCCCATTCTCCATTGAGGAAATCTCAGATTATTCCACTGTATTTCTAACAGCAAATCCCTAGGTCTGGACACCTACTCCATCTAAACATTCATAGCCTAGCCCCCAAGCTCGATCAGCTCCAGGTTCTAGCCGCCCACCATGCCCCTGACTTAATCATCTTATCCGAGACCTGGCTAAACCCAAACCTTCCAGACCCAGCCATCGCTATTCCAGGGTTCACTATCACACGGCAAGACTGACCCACCAGAGGTGGAGGGGTGGCTATCTACACCAGCTTAGCCCTACATTTTTCTGTCACTCTCTCAAAAGCTGAACCCAAAGCCTACGAGCTGCTTGTGCTGAAATTGTCCCCTTCTTCCTTACTACCCATCTTTGTGGCTGGTATTTATTGCTGCCCTGGCACCCCAGCCACAACAGTCACTGACCTTCTGAACCAACTGACGTCTCTTGCCCAGTCGGGTGAACTATATGTCATGGGTGACTTTAACCACAACTGGCCAGCCCCCGCTTTTAACAAAACCTGAACCGAGATATCTGCTCTCAACCTTACCCAAACCATTCTGGAACCTACACGGTCAAACCATAAGACCGGAAACCAATCCCTTCTTGCCTGGGCACTTACCTCCCATCTACACCACGTCGTCAGCTCTGGCCTCCTTCCAGACTCCATTAGCGACCACCACCTAACCTATTTGGTCCGCAAAATCCACCGAGTTAAATCTCCTCCCAAATTTATATTCCAACGGTCATATAAATCCCTAAACCTCTTCCCTCTCCTGGAAGAGCTATCTCACTCTAACTGGGACCCAATCCTAGGATGCTCTAACATGGATGCTGCCCTTACGCACTTCTGGAACACCTTCCTTAGCTCCTGGGACAAACATGCCCCCCTGCACCGTGCTAGGGTCCGAGGGTCTCACCTTCCCTGGATATCATCCGAGCTGATAGCTTGCCAACAAGCCCGTGACAGGGCATGGCGTATTTACAAATCCACGCTCCTCCCAGACGACAATATCACCTACCGCATGCTCCGAAACAAGCGCACGAAGGCCATCTGCTTAGCAAAGGCCGAATATTTTAACAACACCCTAATCTTGGGAGGCCTTCTAAATTCTGGAAAGTCATCAACTCCCTTCCCCCCAACAACCGTCCCCCCTCGTCCAAAGGGCTCTACTCGATGACCCTCTGACGGTAGCCTCCGAGTTCAATTTCTAGTTCACTACTTGTGCTACGACTCTCCTGGACTCCCTTCCTCCTGTAACCCCACCCACTCCCCAGACAGCTACCCCCCTACCGCCTGGCCAGAACCCTTTCTCTTTCAGACACATCTGCCCCATCGAAACCTTAGATGCCCTTCACTCCCTGAATCCCACCAAAGGTAAATCTCCTGATGGTCTCGACAACAAACTCCTCTTCCTATCTGCCCCTGCCATCGCTACTCCCCTCGCTGCTCCGCTAAATCTTTCATTCATCACTGAGTCACTCCCCACAGACTGGAAACATGCCACTGTCCTACCACTACCAAAAGGAGGTGACTCTACCTCCACTGCTAACTACCGCCCCATCTCCCTCCTCCCCACTCTCGCCAAACTCCAGGAACACCTAGTACTATCTCAACTCTCCCACTTTCTCTCTGAAACTAACTTCTTCACTCCATTCCAGTCCGATTTTAGAAAAAAACACTCTACCACCACCTCCCTACTAAGACTCACAGACTCCATCCTCTCTGGGATGGACAAAGGGCAAATTACTGCCACTATTTTCATCGACCTAGCCAAAGCATTCGATATGGTATCCCACACCCTCCTACTATCCTGCCTATCAGGTGCTGGGCTATCGGCATCAGCCACAAATTGGTTCAGTGCCTACCTACAAAATAGAACCCAATCTACAAAAATAGCTGACTGCACCTCCCCCCGCTCCCTATTACCACCGGCGTTCCCCAAGGCTCAGTCCTTGGCCCCATTCTCTTCTCCATCCTACTAAATTATCTGTCAAAGGCTTGCTCCACTACCTCAATACACATATATGCTGATGACACGGTCCTCTTTACTTCCAGCCGTACCTATGAAGAAGTCACCTCTAATCTTCAGACCGACTTCAACAAAGTACAACACTGGTTCAACTCCAACCAACTATCCCTAAATGCCAAGAAAACAGTCTCTTTGTCTTTCGGCACCAGACAGAGAATATCCAGACTTACATCCCCTCTGATCTTCCATACCCTAAATAACACCATTCTTGAAGACGTGCCCTCCTTTAGGTATCTGGGGGTTTGGCTTGATTGCCACCTCTCCTTTTCCACACATGTGGACACCATCCTATCAAAACTGCGCCCTAAGCTAGGCGCCCTCTATAGAAACCGCACTAGTTTCCCGCTTCCTGTGAGACGCAAAATAGTCCAGAAAATGATTCTACCTTCCTTCAACTACTGCGATGTTGTCTACAGCTCTGCCTCCAAGTCCACCTTGTCCAGACTGGACCCTCTCTTAAATGCTTTCTGCCGCTTCGCCCTCGATGCCCCCCCACCCCCATCACTGCGAGCTCTTCCATTCACTGACCCTTCCATCCCTGTGCAACCGGCACCTACTTCACAGTGCTAAAATTGTTTCTAACTTCTGGCTCGGTTCCCTTCCGCCCTACCTTGTCTCCTCCCTATCTTCCCCACCAACCCCCACCCACGCCCTCAGGTCTACTGACTCCAGACTATTAGTAATCCCTCACCAAAGGACCTCCACAGGCCAATCGGCTTTCTCTTACCTCCTCCCTAAGCTCTGGAATGACCTGCCGGCCCAAATCCGCCATTCTTCCTCCAAACACTCTCTATCCTCTGCCCTCACTAACTTCTTCACACCCAATTGTACCTGCCCCTGACCTCCCCCCGACTGATTCTCTTCCTCCTCCCCGATCCCCTCCTCCTTACGCACCTGACCAGTGGCTTGGCCTTCGCCCAAATGACTGGCTTATATATTGCCCTAGACAACCCATGCACTTACCCTCTCATGACACTTGCTATCTCCCTTCCTATTCCCGTCAACGTCTTCCCTAAGTCAACCCCCTCATCTTTCCCTGTGTTTACTACCCAGACCTGTCACCTCTCCCTGGCCCCCAGCTCAGGCTTCCATTTCTCTCTGCCAACTTGGTGCATCATACTTCAAATCAATCTCTAGATATAGGCACTTATGTAATCACGTATAGTTCTAGATGTGTAATCAAATGTGTTATGCCACCCTCCTTGTGGCACGTGTATGAAGTGTCTCCTCATGTAACAAGTTTGTAAAGCCACACTTAACTATGTAACTATTGTCTGAATTGCTTGACTCCAAGTTCAACCTATTGATTATTTTATGTATACCCTCCTCCCCTGTACCCCCCCCCGGTTGCACCGTGAGACGAGCATCTTTTTGCTCAGTGTGACTCTCCTGATGAAACATTTTCAATAAATAAATAAATAAATACATTTCCGTTAGATTTTTATCAGGCATTACAAATTATATGGTGCCACATCTCATGTGTTGCCACTAAATGTGCATTGTACCGTCACAATGTTCCAGAGGTACCCCTACTATTGGTCCCTTGAAGGTGTAGTATGTTTGTAACACTGAAACCTAGTACCATCAAAAATACTGTATATACAAACATCCAAATGATGCTGGATAAACTGGATATCAACCTCAAGACCTCAAGAAGTGGAGAAATGTTATGCTTTCTGTTTGGGGTAAGGTAAATGTGAAGAAGCCCATTCCTACTCCAAACGGCTGTATATTCTTGCAAACTTGTCTGTCTGTGTTCCACATTCCTTCTTTCAGAGTCTCAGGATAAAACTTAACTCATTCATTTGGGGATGCAAACCACCCCAAATCAAGTGGTAGACCTTACAGCCTCATTGGTCAGAGGGGACGTCAGACTATCCTATCTCGCTTCTTCCACCAATGGGTCATGAGCTGCCAAGTGGTACTCTGCTGCAAAAAAGACCTCTTGCTCCCACAGCCCCACTAACTTTTCATGTAGATCGCACAGAGTAATCCCGTTTGTCTCTGCCTTAGTTCTCCAAAATTGGAAACTAGCCCAAACTACTTACCTCTGCTCTAACCATACTAAAATAACATGGACCAAGTACCTAAAGTTCTTGGACTGGTCCACAGATGCAACTCAGCACAATGTAGAAAGGTTGCTGCAAAGGCCAACAGGATGCTGGGTTGTACTGCTTGGGGTATATCCTCAAGGAGGTGGGAGGTGATTCAGCCCTTGTATAGATCACTGGTTAGGCCACACCTGGAGTACAGTGTGCAGTACTGGTGCCTGTACCTGAAGAGGGACATTAAGTTACTGGAGGGGGTGCAATGCAAGGTGACAAAGATGATCAATGGTCTGGGGGACTTACCTTACGAGAGTAGGCTGAGGGAATTGAACATGTACTCACTGGAGGAGAGGCGGGAGAGGGGAGATATGATTGAAAGCTTCAAGTATATGAAAGGGATAAACAAGTCTTATACGGAGGGACTTTTCAAACTAAGGCAGGGGAGGGACACCTGAGGCCGTGATATGAGACTGGAGGGGGAAGGTTCAGGAGGGAGATGGGAATACACTTTTTTACTGAGAGGGTGGTGGCCTGGTGGAACGTGCTACTGGCAGAGGTGGTATCCAGTAGTACAGTGGGGAGCTTCAAAAGGGGATGTGACTGGACAAGGGGAAGGGACAAGGGAGTGGGGGCAAGTGAGGGAAAGGCAGCTGCAAAATAAGGGCTGCTAGCTGCACAACCAAGCAGACTTGGTAGACCATAAGGCCTTTCTCTGCTTGCACCTTTTGTATGTTCATAGATACCTCCAGACTCTTCCTACTTTGGCAATATCCCTGCCTGATGATAGGCAAAGCTCCTGTGGATTGGGACCACTGGAAGGAAGATGGTATCCATCCTAATGGGGACCTTTATGACTGGGTTACTGGTGCTTTCCATACTTTTATCAAACTTCAGAACTGAGCTAGGACCTTGCCAATGCCCTTCTGGCAATATCTACAGCTGAGAGACCTACTGAGGGTCAGGCTTACCCCGTCCTTTAAAGAGATTCATCAATATAGGCATATGCACCACATACATCGGTGCCTTACCTCCTAAGAATGCGATCTATTCATATATGCCTCATAAATGATCTGTAGTTTTGCTGTAATTTTACTCGTAATTTTATCTTCACTGGGATACTTTCACTTCCCGGACTTTAGATGTGCCCCTGTGCCACCACTCGCTCAGCCAATTTTATGATGTGATGGCAGGGAGAATGTGGAGACACGCTACATTGTAGTCTATGGGGGTACCTTTAATACCAATTTTATATGTTACAGTGATTATGTGGTGATGAAATGAGGGCACTGGGTGAGCAACGAGGCCCTTGTTAGTCACCTGGTGCCTTCGTTTATCATGCACCTGTGTTTCTTAGTCCCTCTTCCTCCCCTCCTCTCTTTCTGTCCTTTCCCTTATCTGCCCCCTCCTTCCCACATGACCAACTGAGTAACAGTCTTGGAATAATCAGTTGATTTATCCTACTCTACCTCCATGATACCCTGTACACCTTTTAACATATTAATTTCCAGTGGTGGTTAGTAGAAGCTGCTGACCACACCAACCCCAACAACATTTGACAATACTAGAGATTCTCTATTTTTATTTTACTTTTTGTTGACTGGGGAAAAAAGGGCTAGAAGATAGTGTCTATTTTCAGCTTTGTTGTTGGGGTGAGGATACAAATGCAAACGAAATGAAATTAAACCAGGTTAGCATGTTGGTGCTATTTTAGTAAATTTCCTTTCTAAAGCTCACCCAGGAGCCTTTCTTTGTGTTTCTTTGTATGTTACTAGTTACCTGCATGCAGCAAGATGCCCTTATGCAGGTATGTTCAGGGTGCCCCTTCCCTCTGTGTCCTATAGGAGCCTGACCAGCTGCATTCTACATGTTATATACGGCGACGTTATAAATGGTGCAATGCAGTAAGTTGCAGTGAATGACGTCACACAAAACTGCATGACAAAAGCCTTAATTAACATTGAATGACACTGCTCCCTGCAGTATGATGCAGCATTTGGTGATATACTGCAATATTACTGCGGTGCGTCCTGGCTGGCACCCCTGTACTAGCTAGGTCCATGTGGGAGGGAGGTAGAAGGAGTTAATGGAAGAGCAAGGGGTAGTTTCTCCCCTCATTTACTATTTCTTTTACGCAATGTTGGTCAAACAGAGCGATTCCTTGCCCATCTAAATGTTTGGAACTTATGAGCAGATATGCATCCACTGTTCTGAAATCATCCATGCTTTATCTTCAGTATGTCAAGAAAAATGATAATTAGTGTAAGCAGGGAGATCACATGACCAGAGAGAGGAAGAAAAGAACCCGTGTGTTATGGCTAAAAGGGAGTTTGCTCAGCTAACACTGACATTGGAGGAGTGACGAGCTCAATGCTCCAGGCAAGCGTGATTCCATTATTGGCAGACTGTGGGTTCGGGAGCCTGTGTACTCACTGCTGTTATGCTAGGCACATGGTCTTAATTGCTGGTTCCAAAATGGGGATGTCAACAATCTAAATTAAACAGAGAACTGATCAGTTGATCTTGCCCCCAACAATTTATATCTTCTTGTATGTCTGATACTGCATTGGACTTGACACAGTAGTAATTGCACTGAAAATATAACACAGTAGATTGCCCCTTGCACCATACCATCTTGGTGTCATCTAAGTGCAGTCAAATATAATAATTCTATAGCACCATGTGGGGGTCAAGTTTGGAAAGGGGATATTTTTAAAAGATTTTCTTTAGTTGGGGAAGGGATAGCAGTATGTAATTTTTATGTTGTCGTGTGCGCAAGCACAAATAGCATGTTGTGGTAGCTTGGAGTAGTAGGTTTTGGAGGTGCAGTCGTATGGTGGCCAATGGCGCCACTGCTTTTTTGGACTGGGCTCTGTGGCACCAATGAAATAGCATGCTGTCTATGACAGTGCTGCCAAAGTGTGCCATCAACTTGAAACAATTTTGCCGCTGCAATGAGGGAGTGACCCGTCATTGCAGGGCATGCCTTGCCTGGTGTAACATTTCAATAAACATGGTGGTGGCTGTCACCATCCACTTCTCACAGTCCCGCCTGAAACCCGATGTTGGGGGTGCCCAATCTCCCTGTTGGCATGCCCTCTCCCCAGTTCATTTGCCAATGGTAACCCAGTCCCCATCGGCATGATGCCCCTGAAGATTAATTTGTCTGCTGAGGGGGTGCCCAATCCCCCTCAGCATCATGCACCCCCAAACACAGACCCATTTGCTTTGCCGATGGGGTGCCCGATCCCCATTGGCTCCAGTTCCCCCAAAACACCCAGGTGGCACACTGGGAGCCCACCCCAGCATGCCAGATGTACCTGTAAAAACAGAAAGCCTTCCCGAAAACTTTATTTTTTTTTTAACCTGTAAACAAGAAAACAGTCCCTCGTTGTCTGCGGTGCTCCCTCCCCCAACCCGCACCCACCCTCTATGCACCCCCCTCCCCCCTCACCCCATACTTTCCTCCGGAGCCTGGTGCAGCAATTTTTGGTGGAGCGGGAACATGTCTGCACTCTTCAAAGCAGACCACAAACTGAAGAAATGCCGGTAAACTGTATAATGGCATAAATAGGGGGGTTTCAACTTAGGTGGATATCTCAGCCAGCTTTCTGACTTTTGGCACCAAATTTTCAACATGGGGTTCTTGGGACCCCACCTCATGAACTCAGTCACTGTCATGTCGTTATTTGGTTCCGAAAGGTAATTTTGTGGTCACTGCGTGGAATCACAGGTCATTTTCTGATGGTGTTACTGCTATTTCTATGTATGTACCAGCTTTGTATAGCTGTTCACTTTGTATTTGTACTGATGTCATTGCCATCTATATGTATGTACCACCCTTGTATCATGTGTAATTGA
Organism: Neoceratodus forsteri; assembly: GCA_016271365.2. Classification (NCBI taxonomy): domain Eukaryota; kingdom Metazoa; phylum Chordata; order Ceratodontiformes; family Ceratodontidae; genus Neoceratodus; species Neoceratodus forsteri. The sequence continues at coordinate 15,401,005 of JADMNL010000027.1, forward strand.
TTGTGTTTTTATCCTACCCAGGACCATCTTGCAAATGAGATTGCTCAAGGATGATTTTGTCTGGTTAAATAAAGTTTGATTGATTGATTGATTGAATCACCTTCTGGGACAGATTAATGAAATGACAGTGTAACTGTTCATGAGATAGGCTCCCAGAAAGGCTATGTTACAAATTTGGTGAAAAAATGACTGAGTGTGCATTGCGCAGTTTCCACGCACGCTCGTAACTTCAAGAATTTGTAATATTTTCACTCCAGATCTGCAGCTTTGCCATTTTTTCACACTTTTTTTTTTTTTTTTAAAGTTGTTTAACCAGGAGTAGCACACTAAGCTGAAAGCTTTTTTACAGGTGCAACCTGGGAGCACAGGGAAGTTAAGTGACTTGCTCAGGGTCACACAGTATGCAGGTGGAAGCTGTGGGATTCAAACCCAGGTCTGGTCCGCTGGATGTCCGCAGATTTGCAGCTCAGAGCCTTAAACCACTGTACTATACTGCCTCCCCTTATGAACAGTACAGCTGTCATTTTTCACATCCTGCCCAAAATGTGTTTTCGCACATCTGGCGCACAATGGTTCGGTGGGTGTGGGAAATCAATGTTCAGGACAGATTAAGAAAGTCATAGTGACACTGTTCATGAGTGAAGGTCCCAAAATGCCTATGTTGAAAATCTGGTGAAATTATTCCACAAAATGTGTTACGAGAGTGCATTGTGCAGTTTCCACACACACTTGAAACTTTGAGAATTTTTAACATTTTCACTCCAGATTTTCAACACTGACATTTTTTCACACCTCCTTGTGAACAGTACAGCTGTCATTTTTCATATCCTGCCTGAAATGTGTTTTTGCACATGTGGCACACAATGGCACGGTCACTGTGGGAAATCAACATTCAGGACAGATTAAGAAAATCACAGAGACACTGTTCATAAGTGACGTTCCCAAAATGCCTATGTTGAAAATTTAGTGAAGACATTCCACAAAATGACTGTGTTATGAGCGTGCATTGTGCAGTTTCCATGCACGCTCATAACTGCAAGAATTTTTAATATCGTCACTCCAGATTTTCAACATTGCCATTTTTCACACCTCCTTATGAACAGTACAGCTGTCATTTTTCGTATCCTACCCAAAATGTGTTTTCGCACATCTGGTGCAGAATGGCACGGTCGGTGTGGGAAATCAACGTTTGGGACAGATTAACAAAATCACAGTGCCATTGTTCATGAGCGGAGGTCCCAAATGCTTTCATGAGGTGGGGTCACAAAAAGCCCATGTTGAAAATGTGTAGTGCAAATACCAACAAACGCCTGGGGCATTAGGGTTTCTAACCATAACGTCCCACCCTTTAGAGACTGACAGGCATCAAGGGTGTGACTTTGGATTGTTGGATGTAATGCTCATGCCATTCCACCCCCACCCCCACCCTGCAGCCACTGACAGGCATCAAGGTGTGCCTTGGACTCTTCAGCTCCAAAGTTCACCCCATTCTCCTATACAGCACCCATCTCAATGTATTTCCTTATGGAATGGGGTGAGTGTAAAGCCTGAGGACCCCAAGGCATAACGTGACACTTGTTGGAGTCTGCAAGGTCGGGTGAGGTGAAATGGCATGAGAGTTATGGCCGACGACCCAAAGGCACACCTCAGTGCCTGTCAATCTCTGCAGGGTGGGGTGGGGTTGGCGTCAGTTCCATACTTCACTGCAGTTCCCATTAGGCATCTCTCTAACTCCTGCACTTCCAGTGCCAATGCCAGCAAGACAACATTCGGCATTGACAAATGCTTGTTTTATAAAGTATGGTGAGGCCAAGAAAGGGTGTGGCGGTGGAAGATGACTGAGGAGGCTGGGTGGCCACGGGACTAGACTGATTATTTTTTGTAACGTTACTCTTGTTCCCCTTAACACTTATTAAATTCTTCTCCTCTGCCTTTCAGCCAGCCTTGCACCCATGCCTGTCAGCCTTATGGGAACTGCTCTGCCTATTGGTTCAGGAAAGCCAAGTATGCGTCTCACCCCATGGGAAAAGCCCTCCACATGGTAGGCCCCTGGAAACCCAGTGTGCTTGGGCAATATTCTTATTTGGGAGCACACTGAGAAAGAACTGAGGAGCACGTATACTGATGCTGGTGACAGGGGGATGCCATCACCACCACCAAGCAGTCATGACCATTATGTCCCCGATAAGTTCCACCCTCTTCCAGCAGCACACTAGGCTGCACTGACACAGGCTGACCTGCAGGGGGGAGTGTGGAACAGACATTACGTGGACACCCATGATGTCCCAGGCCACACGCAGCTTCCATGCAGCAGATGCTGAAGTAACATGTAGGGCCCCTTCCCCAAGAGTTTGAGAATTCTGCCTTTGCAGTGGTCCACAGAATCAATCAATCAATTTGTATACTGGAAGGTATGTGAGCAAAAATGCCCATTTTTCACAAATGTCCAGTGTTGGAGTACATCAAAAAGGTAACAATGAAAATAACAGAACAGCAGGTACAAAAAAAAAATGAATTCACAAAGGTAGCGATATACAGTACAACATGGTAAAAACAGAGTACATAAGATGCAAAAAATCAGTTCACGGGGTAGTGATAAAATACAATGCAAAAAGGAGATCCAAGTCATAGGGTGAATCCCAGGGAAATCCAAGAATCAAAATCATACGGTGAATCCCAGGGAAATCCAGGAATCCAAGTCATAGGATGGGGAATCAAACAGAGATGCAGAAAATGTAAACTTCGCTGGCAAAGTTGGTGCAAGGTAGGGTAACTTCACCTTCTTGAAGATTTGCAAAGTTCTCGCCTTCAGCATCAATTCGCACTTCACTACTTTAAAAAGTTTTGCCAGGCAAAGGGGTTCTTTCCTAGCAATGTCTATATGTAGTCTACATATAGTGGCTCGTTCACCACACATTCATTGGTGAAGTGCCTATTACAAGTAGGCTTTGCCAAGAAAAGTGGCTCTTCACCTGTCCAAACGTTTGCGAGGTCAGCACTTTAGACTATGCAAAGTAGACAAGATTTTGCGAAGTCCTGGGTTGCACACATGGGACTTGAGGGCAACATGATCTTTTGTGCCAATGTGCTGTTTTTTTTTTTTTAGCTTTTTTAAGGTTTAATCAGAGTGCTGATTTCCTTGAATATAGCTTAATTTTAATTATTCCGAAACCAATGATAAATAGTCTAATATCTGCAAAATTCGGGAATTAATACTCATTGCTCACGCATCCCTTCAAGCTGTGTATCTCAGCCATAACTTCCGCTGCCCCCACATCCAGAATGCGTCTGCCATGGCCCCAAGCCAGCTTCCCATGATGCTCCATTGAACAGCCAGGATTGTGTGGGAGGTAGCTCGCAAGAGCAGTGGGATGCTCCGTGGCTCCCACTACATAGCACTGACTGGTAAACAAGCCTGCAAACATTTCTCCATCAGCTGCCATGTCTTTTATTATTTTTGAAAATATGTTGCAATGCTTTAGTTGGAAACTCAATAAATATTCTGTGCTTGGAGAAATAAAGTTTAAAACAGTATTAATTTGTATTTGGCAAAGCTGACAATATCAGGCAATAATATACATTTAACATTTAAGATATATAGAATAACTCTTAGGGTATCAATCATATCCATCTATATTTATTAATTGCAAAAAAACATTACTGTATCTCTTAGGGTTGAAATGCAATGTGTACAAAGTAGGGAAATTAAAAAAAAAGGGTTCAAATGCACCCATATTTAGAATCAGCCGTTAGTGCCACGCGGTCAGTAGTGCTTCATGGCAAATCGTGTAATGCCTGCTATGTAGATAGACAGCACACTCTGACAGGCGTGCTGTCAGGGCCTGGTATGCCAGGGGCAACACATAGCCTATGCGATGTGCTGATTTAGGCCTGGAAGGCTGAATCTGGCATACAGGAAGCTGGCTGCCCAAAATGGGATAGCGCCAGGCCTCCTGTGGGCCATATTCAGCCCTATCACACTAATGAGCCCCTTGGGTGTGTAAGGTGCTAAGGGGCCATTTGTGTGCCCAGTATGGGCTCATCAACATGAGTGTAGTGCTGTTTCTTCTGTGTAAGTGCACAGCCCTGGTGTCTAGTGGTCTCTCCCCTCCTCTGATCACCGTGTCGCATATCATTTTCCTTTATCCTGACATCTAGGGGTCCCCACTCCCTCACTCAACCATGCTGTATAAAATTTCCCCTTACTCTGGTGGACTACTGGTCAACTGCCCCCCCCAAACACCCATGCATTAGTGCGTTTGGAAACACTCTGGCATCTGGTGGTCCCCCACCCACCAATCACTCATGTTGTATATAATTTCTCTTCTCCTTGGTAGTCTAGTGGTCCCTTCTTCCCCATCACACATTCAGCTGATAGTATTCCAATCCCTGGTGTCTAGTGGACCTCCCCACCCCTCCCGACTGATTGCCACCCCCCACCTGCCCCCAGCCTTTTCATCCTGGTCACCAGTATTTTTTCAAATGATGGTGACTGGCACAGCCTCCACTCACCTCCTCAGCTGTCCACCTTCTGACTATCAATGAGTGACTGCAAGTACTATAAAAACAGTTACCTTTATTTGAGTCTGTGTCCTGCCTATGATCCAGTATTTTCTGCCCATTTTGTCCTTGTTCCAAGGCAGTACATTTTGATAGTCCTGCTTGTTCTTTGAATGTCCAGTAAGTTCCTCCTGTGTTACCTTCTTCCCTATTTCCACCAACTGTGAATGAACTGCCCTTGGGAGAGCTCTGTGACTCCCACCACGAGAAAGCTTTGGGTTGTATACCTGGTGCAGCACTTTTTTCCTAGTTTAAATTTTTGCTGAAATACTCTTCCAGTTTTCTCCTCAGTGTCCTGCTTCCCCCTCCACTGAGATGCAGGTAGTCCAACACATAAAAGGCCTTGCCCTATGAAAGGTCTCCCTAGTCCCCTAAATACCCTAACTCTTGTGTGTCACACCACCTGTTTAGTCATGCATTAAATCTACAATTCTTGCCTTTCTGGCTTGACTAGCACATGGCACTGGTAGCCCTTCCGAAAAAGGCATACAAGTCAGGCTCTATCTTAGCTTCTCTGCCAGTGCCCTAAATCTCTCCCAGATTACATCTACTCTAGATATGTCCAGATCATTGGTTTCCAAATGGATTACAACATATGGTTTCCCATCTTACACCCTTGTCAGGATATGGAGCCAGGCTCAGATCTTCTCTGCCATCATACCTGGGAAGTACATCAGCTTCCTTCCTCCTGGCTCCAGCCTCTCAACCAGCCTCCCCATCCATCTGACTTCTGAGTTATCAGCTCTAAGACTCTTCTCCTCATCTTGTCCTCTTTCTTTCCCACCCTTCCACCATGGACATCAGTCATGCAGTCAAGGCCACACCGCTAGGCTCCTTCCATATGGATTGGACCTTCTTCCCCTGACCTGATGGATGACCTGTGCTAACAGTCTAAAGCCAATGGAAGAAACCCTCTCTGGCGAATTCAGTGTCTGCTACCAGTTGCATGTTACCATCCCAGGAAACTGGACATGTCCTTTCCCAACCTGCCTTCTCTCCTGCCACGCTACACACCATTCTACTCATAAAGCCCTTGAGGCCACTAAAAGAAGTGTTCTGGCCCTCGGTCTCCTGTGGACAGAAGGACCCCTAAATCTGTTCCACTCAGCCCTCAGATAGTTTAGTTCTGCCACTAGGAATCCCAGCCTCCTGCAGATCAGGTTCCCCCCCATCTTCCACAGGACCCTGTGGAAGATGGCCAATGCAGCACTGCACTATATCCCTCCACCCTCCAGACTGACCAAAGTTACTGTACCCTACTATGAGGGGGTGGATTACCTGTAATACAATGTGTATTTGGGCTTCTGTGCCAATATTTACAGCTAGCACAGATCTAGTTGTCTTATCCAAAGAACTCAAACAGGTACTCTTGTAAGCAAAGGAGATGCTAGAACTGTACATAAAATTCTGTAGACTTCAGCTCGTTTTCAAGAGTATCTACACCTTGGCTATTTCCATTCTTTTTCTATAGGATACTACTGTAAGAAGTTTCTCTCCCCTCCACATGTTAGCTTAGAGTATAGGATTGTACTGTTGGCAACACTTAACATAGCAGCTAATAATTTACACAAAGTTGCTGAGCCCCCCAAAATGCCCAGTGCCTGCTAGCTGGTGTGTGCCAATTTATCCTGTACTTGTTTTAGTTTGCAATTCAAACTGAGTGGCAGCACTTATAGGGGAATTGGTGTGCACTTTATTTTATTTTTATTTTATTTAAAACATTTATTTTATTTCTATTTTTTTTAAAAACATATTTTACCAGGTAAGCAAACAGAGCCCTGAAGGGCTTGTTTCCAGTTATGACCTGGGGGAGGAGAGGGAACATGGGATGGCATGTGGAACACTCGCACTCAGTTACCAGAATACACAATACAAAGGATATACATATGTACATAATGCAAGTGGGTACATTTACAATGTAGCTCCCAATCATTTACAATGTAGACCCCAGGATGGCTGCTGGGGAAGGCATGTACTGGTCCACATGGCTGGTAAGCTTGCTTTACCTGACATCTCTATCAACTGCTGTGCACCAGTGTCTTATTTATTTATTTATTTGCTTTTGGTAACCGGGTGGGTGCATTAGGCAGAAGAATGCCTATTTTCAGGCATGACCCGGGAGAGAACAGCTTGAAAATACATAAGTCTACAAGTGACGCAGCACATGAGGTATAGAGCACAGTTTAGAGGTGATCAACAAAATACATAAGTCTACAAGTGACGCAGCACATGAGGTAAGGAGCACAGTTAGAGGGGATCAACATACAATCGAACTTAGGGTAAGGAGAGACATTGATTCTACATGCCAAGAGGCTTGGAGTGTTTGGGGTTATGAGACAATAGCCTTGGGGAAAATCAATGGATTCCATTCATTGTGGTAGCTGAGGCATTAAGTGTGATTGTTTTGCATATAAAGTAATTATCCATATCAAGAAAAACATTTAAACTATGATTTCTATTTAGACACAATTCAGCTTAAAACTCATTAATGTTTAATTTCTAAAGTGTTTGGGAGCAGAAGGTGACAGAAGTGCCCGTTTTAACTGTTCCCCAAACTATTTAATGGCAATAGGCCAGTCTCCCCTTTCCCAGAAGTTCCTGGTCCAAGTTAACCTTAAAACATTTTTTTTACCAGTCGCAACAAAGGGTAGTAAATTGTTCCAGACACCATTCACTTTTTTGTGTAAAGAAGTACTTCCTTTTCTGTGTTCTGAAGTTGTTCTTTTTATGTTGTCTTGCGTAGGGCAAGCAAAATCTTGTGTCAGTAGCACATTTCAGAGGTGTGTCAGTGTTGGCCAATGCATGGAGTGTTTTAGTGGGTGTGTCCCTCAGCCACCAATCAATGAGCATGCTAGCGCTGACGTGAAACTTCAAAGAGTGCCAAAACCTTGAAAGAAATCTGCCGCTTCAATGAGGTGCAATTACGTCATTGGAGTGTCAGATGACAAGGCTCCATTACATGCCTTTCCTGGTGAAACATTGCAGTAAATATGGCGGCTCCTGCCACCCACCACACACAATCCCCCATAAAACGACATTGGGGGTGGCCAGTCCCCGTGTCGGCATGTTCCCTCCCCACACATAGTTTCTTTACTGACGGGGGCCCAATTCCTATAGGCATCATGTTCCCCCACCCCACACACTTTCTTTGCCGTGGGGGGCCCAATCGTCGGCATCAGTCCCCCCTTCAAACTCATTTGGTACACTGAGAGCCCACTCCAGTGTGTCCAACATTTTTTTTTATTTTACCTGTAAATCAAGAAAACCGTCCCCTGATGTCTGCTGTGGAGAGAGAGAGAGAGAGAGAGAGAGAATGTCCCTGTAAAAAAAAACACGGTCCCTCGTCATCCCTGGCAACCCTCCCCCAACCTGCACCCACCCTCTGTGCACCCCACTTCCCCACACCCCATCTCACCTCATACTTACCTCCAGAGGTCCAGCACTATGATCTTCTGTTGACCAGAAACACATCTGAACTCTTCAAAAGCTGAGCACAAAATGAAGAAAATTACGGTAAGCTATATAACAGCATCAATGGGGGGCTTCAACTTAGGTTGCTATCGCAGCCATTTTTTTGAATTTTGGCTCCAAATTTTCAACATGGTGTTCTTGGGACCCTAACTTGTGAACATAGTGCCACTTTTCATGAGGTGGGGTGACTAAAAGCCCATGTTGAAAATTTGGAGTGAAAATACCAACAAATGCCCGGGCATTAGGTTTTCTATCCATAACGCCCACCTAGTAAAGACTGACAGGCATCAGGGGTATGACTTGGGCTCGTCAGCTGTAATGCTCACGCCATTCCACCCCCAACCCCACCCTGCAGCCAGTGACAGGCATTAAGGTGTGCCTTGGAGTCTTCGACCCCAAAGTTCACCCCATTCTCCTATACTGCACCCATCTCAGTGTATTTCTTTATGGAATAGGATGAGCGTAAGGCCCAAAGACCCCAATGCACACCACAACACTTGTCAGTGTCGGCAGGTTAGGGTTAGGTGAAATGGCGTGAGCGTTATGGCAGACGACCCAAAGGCACACCCTAATGCCTGTCAGTCTCTGCGGGGTGGGGGTGGGGATGGTGTCAGTTCAATACTTCACTGCCATTGCTATTATGCATCTCTCGAACTCCTGCACTATCAATGCCAATGCCAGCAAGCCAACATTCGGCATTGACAAATGCTTGTTGTTTGTAGGTTATGTCCTCTTTTACCTGCATTGTCCATTGTAATTTCCATATTCAGCATTGCTATTAACTGTCTGCTGCCATTTATAACATGCTGCTCTGTTCTTTGTTACTAATGATAGCTGTATGAACACAGGATCTTCCTGTCTCAGACTTTATCGCCTCTCCTGCTGATCACTCAACTGAAGCCACAATCCTCTGTTTGTGAGGTTGCAGTCTGATGCTGTGGAAATAACTATATTCACAGAAACAGAGGATTATGTCTTCATTGGTGGGAGATGCAGGAGGAGGAAGCGAGAAAGTCTGAAACACACACAGATCCTGATTTCCTACAAATGTCCTAAGTAATAAAGAATTGGCGGGTCAAATACAGAAAATAATGACATTTAAGATGAATTTCATCTGAACATTATTATTTTGACAAGTTTTCATGAATGCTGGAGAACCACCTTAAAGATAGGATGTTGTTATGTACTCTGCTCCAGTCAGTACATTTCTACACTGTTATTCACGCCCCAGTAATAGAAAGCAAGTCAGAGTGAGATGTGCCAAGAGTTCCATCCTTACGGACAATAATAATTTGGCCCCCCCAAGCCCAATTTAAATTATAGGTTATCAGCATGGTTCAGGTGTTAACACAGTCACCTCTGGGCCAGAAAGTCATGGGTTCTGGCTCCACACCTGGACAGGGCTCATATTATAAATGCTGGCACCCGAATATAGTACTGGCGAGATGCTGTACAGTCAGGGTGTGCTGTCCTTCAGATGAGACATTAACTGAGACCCTGTCTGCCTTTTCTGACGAGTGTTCAGTTAGATGTTAAAGATCCTTTGGTAATCTGGTTCAGTTTCCATTGGTTCTGTTTCTTTGCATCTGCATCCTGCCTCCCACGACAGTATTGTCTCCTTTCCAAGTCAACAGAAATGAATTAAATAAATCAGTCAATCAATCAATCAGTCAATAAATGAGACCCACAGAGTGGGATTCAAAATGCATAGCTTCATTTCCACAGCATGCCCCTTGAAAACAAACAGGAGCTAGACCAGAAAACTATGTTTCATGTATGTCATTAATTCAAAAATCTCTCCTGTGTAATCAGGATTCCAAGCTAATTAAAGAGAAAGAAAGTGAGAGACAGACAGGAATGAAAATGATCTGTGCTATTGGTGCCTTGTCAAACTTGAGCTTCTATATAGGGTCAGTATGGCTGCAGGCAGAATTTAGAGAAATAGGAATGCTGTTGGCAGAGCTGAAATAACTAGGGAAAATGAGTCACCCACCTCTATGTTAACCAGATCAATCTGTCATCACAGGAAGAATAACATTTTAGGGCCCGAAGGTTATACCAGCACACTGTCTCCGCCTTTGCTGATTACCTGAGCACACTGCAGGCCTACATGTGACTGACATTCATTTGGCAGTGTGATTTCTTTTATGAATGTATAATGCAGAGTTATTGCTGATGAAAGGTGAGCTATGAATAGCACTGGAATCTGAAGCCCTCCGTTTATCCTTAGGTCAGTGCAGGTGGGTGCTGTGTAGGTCTACCCACACTGTGATGAATTTATTGCTGATGGACGCTAAAGGGCAGACAGCACTGGAGATTGAAGCCTTCTGTTTCCATATAGTATGGATACAGAGGTGGGGTTCAGGAGTTAGAACTTCCCATTTTAATAGTTTCCACTGTCAGATTACGCCAAAGTGGAGGACGTTTCGCACAAAAAATGTATAGAATCACCCCCTAATGGCACGTTTAGATCCATCCCTGTACAGGTTCAGTGTCAGCTGGCACAATGAAGGTATTCCCAACAACGTGACTGTCAAACTGGGACTGGCAATCCAGACATTGGGCTTATATTTCAAATCTGGCTGAGGGTCTTCTGTGTCATAGAACTTTATATTAGGAACATACTCCAAAATGGAACCCTTTAAGAGGGTTATTGGGAAGTAATCAATCTTAAGGATCCAGGACAGACCTGATAAACTGATTAGCCAGGATATTCAAAATACATGTATGGGGAAAAGACTACGGTCACAGGGACAGCCATGAGTTGGCATGGTGCAGCCAGATAATCTGACACACCTGCAATGTATTTTTAAAGATTGGCCATACGCTGCATCCATATGCTGCTGTTATGCAGCGTATGAATGTTCTTTATGGCAGCTTGCGTCAAAGTGTACCTGAAGCAACCGAGAACATGCATGCAAGAGGCACCACATTTCATGCACAGTAGACCAGAGAATTGTGGTATAGTAGAATGCCTCACAGCCACACCAATGGAAGATCCCAATTGTTTGATGCAGGTTCTAGGCATCAAAAGTCTGAGGCAAATGAGACTTACGTCAAACAAAATGCTTTGAAAGTCCTGCCCATAGTCCTTGCCAACATGGAGATTGCCTTTTTTTTTCTATTTTTATTCTTCTATGTTTCTTATGTTTCTATAGTAACACAGTATTGGGATGACAGAAAGGACTTAATGTCCCTCTTGTCTGTTCCTCCTGCTGCAGGATACTGACTATGCTGTGTAACCCTGAATGCCATCTCCCTCAGGAATCTGCCTATTCCTGTTACCCCTACTTGTGCTGTTTAACCCTCACTGCCATTCTGTCAGAAATCCGTCTATTCTTGTGTTACCCTTTCTCATATTATATAACCCTCACTGCCATTCTCTCTCAGTAATCTATTACTGTGTTTCATCTATTCATGGCATGTAACCCTCAATGCCATTTTCTCTGGAATTTCTTTAGTTCTGTGTAACCCCTACTTATGCTGTTTAACACTCTGTGTCATTCTCACTCAGGAATTTGTCTAGCCCTGTTACACCTCATTCATGCTGTATAACTCTATGCCATTATCCAATAGGAATCTCTGTAGCCCTGTGTTCCTCCTACTCATGCTGTGTAACCCTCAGTGCTATTCTCCCTCAGGATTCTTTCTAATACCGTGTTGCCCCTGCTCATGCTATGTAACCCTCAAGTGTTACCCCTACTCATGGTGTATAACCCTTTTTGTCATTCTTCCTCAGGACTCTGTCTAGGCCTTCATTGCCCCTGCTTATGCACTGTAACCCTCAATGCCATCTCCCTCAGGAATCTGTCTAGTCCTGTGTTAACCCTACTGAAGCTGTTTAACCTGCAATGTCATTCTCCCTCAGAAATTTGTCTAGTCCAGCTTTGAAAACCTGAACACTGCTGACTTCCATAACCTCACACGGTAGGCTATTCCATATGGTACAAACCCTTTGAGTGAAGTAACACTTTTTAATGTTTCCTTTATTCTGCACAAAAAACTAAAACAAGTGCAGGTTGCCACTCAATAGATTAGCCAGGCATAAAATACAGCCGTATCAGAAAACAAGTATTTGTCAATGCCGAATGTTTGCTTGCTGGTATTAGCATTGGAAATGCAGGAGTTAGACAGATGCAGAATAGGAATGTCAGTGAAGTATTGAACTTCATGCCAACCCCACCTCCGTTCTGTAGAGACGGACAGGCATTGGGGTAAGTGTTTGGGACGTCGGCCATGACGGTCATGCCATGTCACCTCACCCTGTTCTGCAGACACCGACACGTGTTGAGGTGTGCCTTAGGGTGTTTGGCTTTACAGTCACCCCATTCCATGAGGACATACGCTGAAATAGGTGCATTGTAGGAGAATGGGGTGAAGTCTGGGGCTGAAGAGTCCAAGGTACACCTCGATGCCAGTCAGTGGCTGGAGGGTGGGGGTGGGATGGCATGAGCAGTACAGTCAACAATCCAAAGGCACACCCCGATGCCTGTCAGTCTGTACAAGGTAGGACGCTATGGTTAGAAACCCTAACGCCTTGGGCGTTTGTTGGTATTTGCACTACAAATTTTCAACATGGCCTTTTTGTGACCCCACCTCATGAAATCATTTGGGACCTCTTCTCATGAAGAGTGGCAGTGTGATTTTGTCAATGTGTCCCGAACATTGAGTTCCAACAGCGACAGTGCCATTCTGCACCACATGTATGAAAACACAGATCGGGCAGGATGTGAAGAATGACAGCTGTACCATCCATAGGGAGGTGTGAAGAGATGGCAATGTTGAAATTTCTGCAGTAGGAATATTAAAAATGCTCACACTTCCGAGCATATGTGGAAACTGCGCAACACATGCGCATAACATAGTCATTTTATGGACTTTCATCACCAAATTTTCAACATAGACATTTTAGGACCTCTGTTAATGAACAGTGTCACTGTGATTTTCTTAATGTGTCCCGAACACTGATTTTCCACAGCAACCACGCTATTCTGCACCAGAAGTGCAAAAACACATTTTGGTCATGATGTGAAAAATGACAGCTGTACTGTTCATAAGGAGGTGCAGATTGGCAATGCTGAAAATCTGGAGTGAAAATATTACAGATGTGTGAAGTTACAAGCGTGCATGGAAACTGCGCAACATACACTCATAACACAGTCATTTTATGGATTTTCATCACCAAATTTTTAATATAGGTATTTTAGAACCTCTGCTAATGAACAGTGTCACTGTGATTTTCTTAATGTGTCCCGAACACTGATTTCCCACAACAACCGAGGTATTCTGCGCCGGAAGTGAGAAAACACATTTTGGTCAGGAAGTGAAAAATGACAGCTGTACTTTTCATAAGGAGGTGCATAAAAATGGCAATGTTGAAAATCTGGAGTGAAAATATTGCAAATTCGCGAAGTTACGAGCATGTATAGCAACTACGCAACACACGCTCGTAAAACAGTCAATTCCACCAAATTTGCAACATAGACTTTTTGAGAGGCCATCTCATGAACACTGGCACTGTCGTTTCGTTAATCAGTCCCAAAAGGCAATTCCATGCAGTGACCGCGAAATACCTTTCAGGACCGAATAACACCATGACAGTGGCTGAATTCATGAATGAGGGGTTCCAATAACCCCATGTTGAAAATTTGGTGCCAAAATTCCCAAAAATGCCTGAGATAGGCACCAAAGTTGAAAAAATCCAATTTATGCCATTATACAGCTTACCAGCATTTCTTCAGTTCGCGGTTGGCTTTGAAGAGTGCAGACGTGTTCCTGGTCCACCGAAGATCATCTCGCTGGGCTCTGGAGGTAAGTATGGGGTGAGGGTGTGTGTGTGGGGAGGCAGGGTGTGAAGAGGGTGGGTACGGGGCCACTGGACTCAACGAGGGACCGTTTTCTGATTCACAGGAACAAAAAAAAAAGGAAAAAGCATGGCAGGATTTTATTTTTTTTTTTCTAGGGACATTTGGCACACTGGGGTGGGTTCCCAGCATGCCACCTGGCTGTTTTTTTGGGGGGGGGCTGTAGCTGCCAGGGGATTGGGCACCCCCTCAGCACAAAACCAATGTTTTGGGGGGGGACAAGGATATGATGGAAGGCATTCTTAGAATGGCAGAGAAAGGGGAGATACTGTTGATGGGAGACCTGAATATGCCAGATGTTAACTGGAGCACATTTGTTGCAGCCACATCCAAGAGCAGGGCCATTCTTGACGCCCTACAGGTGGCAGGCATTAGACAGCTAGTTTCAGAACCCACTCCTGAGGGAGCAATCTTAGACCTCGTACTCTCAAACGGGGGCAGTGAGAGGATCTCAGATCTAGAAGTGGGTTGCCTTCGGGGACAAGTGACCATCAAACAGTGTGGTTCACGTTAAACTCAGCTACAGAGTCAAGCCATACAAAAGTGAGGGTACTGGACTTTAGGAGGGCTGACTTTGGCAAGATGGGAGAGTGCCTCAGAAAAGCACTAGCAAACAGGCTAGAAGGAGGTGTGGAGCAACAATGGGAATTATCAAAACTGCCATCAGAGGCAACAAGCCTTTGTGTGAAGCAAATAAACAAATCAAAATGAAAGAAAAAGCCACTATGGTTCTCAAGAGAGGTGGCTGTGAAAGTCAGGAAGAAAAAGATAGCATTCCGGAAGTATAAGGAAACACAGAAGGAGCAGGACAGAGAGCTGTACCAGTTAAGGCAGAAAGAAGCAGGGAGGGAAGTCAGAATAGCAAAGGCCCAAACTGAGGAAAAGATAGCCAACTCAGTTAAGAAGGGGGATAAAACCTTTTATAGGTACATCAGCGAGCGTAGAAAGACAAAGGGAGGGATAGTGAGGCTGAATAGAATGAACAGTGGGTGGGCAGAGGGGGACAGTGAAAAAGCAGGAATACTGAATGAATATTTCTGCTCAGTATTCACAAAAGAGGAGGGGGAAGTGCCTAATCCAATTAACAGAAGCACTCTTGATAGGGGGGTCGATCCCAGTCCTTTCACAGAAGAAAGGGTTCTGCAAGAACTCCTAAAACTGAAGGTGGAGAAAGCAATGGGTTCTGATGAATTCACCCCAGAATTCTAAAAGAATTAAGGAAGGAACTAGTGAAACCACTGGCTACTCTTTTTAATAAATCATGGGAGGATGGTGTGGTACCGAGACTGGAGGAAGGTGGATGTGATTCCCTTCACAAAAGTGGGACCAAGACAGAGGCAGGAAACTACAGACCTGTCAGTCTGACCTCTGTGGTAGGGGAAAGATGGAGTCACTTCTGAAGGAAAAGAATAGTTGAGTACCCTAGAGGCCAGTGGAGCACAGGATCCAAGGCAGCATGGGTTCACAGTGGGAAGGTCATGTCAGACGAATCTAATAGATTTTTTGACTGGGTGACCAAAGTAGTAGACCAGGGAGGGGCTGTGAACATGGCCTACCTAGACTTTAGCAAGACATTTGACACAGTCCCACACAAAAGGTTATTAGTCAAATTAACCAGCCTGGGAGTGGGTCCCAGGGTGGTAGCCTGGGTAAAACATTGGCTGGACAACAGGACACAGAAGGTAATTGTAAATGGAGTCCACTCTGAAGAAAGGGTGGTTACTAGTGGGGTACCGCAGGGTTCAGTATTGGGTCTAGTCATTTTTAATGTCTTCATCAGTGACATTGCAGAGGGACTGGAAGGAAAAGTATGCCTTTTTGCAGATGACACAAAGATCTGCAACAGGGTTGATACACAAGGAGGCGTGGAAAGGATGAAAAGGGACTTGGCAAGGTTGGAGGAATGGTCAGAAGTATGGCAGCTAGGATTCAATGCAAAAGTGCAAAATAATGCACCTGGAAAACAAGAACCCAGGGGAAGAATACACAATGGGTGGGGAGGTAGTAACAACAACAAAACAGGAAAGGGACCTGGGGTAATCATATCAGATGACCTTAAGGTTGGCAAGCAATGTGAGAAGGCAGTAGGGAGGGCTGGGGGTATACTGGGATGTATAGGGAGAGGCATCAGCAGAAAACAGGAAGTTGTTATCCCTCTGTACAGACAGTTGGTGAGACCCCATCTGGAGTACTGCGTCCAGTTCTGGAGACCCCATCTCCGCAAGGACATAGACAGGATAGAGGCAGTCCAGAGGAGGGCAACAAAATGGTGCAGGGTCTGCAAGAGAAGCCGTATGAGGAGAGACTAAAGGAGCTTAATATGTATACCCTTGAGGAAAGAAGGGAGAGGGGGACATGATAGAAACTTTCAAGTACCTCAAGGGAATCAACAAAGTCCAAGAGGGTAGCATCTTTCAGAAAAAGAGACTTGCAAGAACAAGGGACACAATTTAAAGATAGAAGGAGGCGCTTCAGGGGCAATGTGAGGAAGTATTATTTCACAGAGAGGGTAGTGGATGCATGGAACAGCCTTCCTGAGGAAGTTGTGGGGTCTAAAACTGTGGGAGAATTCAAGAATGCATGGGACAGACATAAGGCAATTCTTGTGGGGGGCAGGAAGATATAGGCTGTTGGTTAACTAGGAACTGCGGCCTATCCTGTAGGTAGGGAAATGGGCAGACTAGATGGGCCTAGCGGTCCTTATCTGCCGTCAAAGTCTATGTTTCTATGTTTCTATGACATTATGCTGACAGGGAGTAGGCTCCCCCATCGGCAAATTATACTGGAAAGGAGGGGGAATGAAGCCGAAGAGTTTGGCCCCGACCGGCAAACAAAAAACTGTTTGGGGCAGCACATGATGCCGGGGGGGATTGGGCATCCCTTCAGCACTGGGGCTATCTAACATTGTTTGTGAACGGGCAGCAGCTTGCCGCTCGCTCAAGCTGTACATTTTAGACAACGTTCCGCCCTGCCATGACTGGTTACTCCCTCATTGCAGCGGAATGGCTGATGCTGCAGTGACGACGTGGCCCCTGATTGCTGCGGCGAAAACGTTACAAAGTTGGTGGCATTTTTGGAAGCCAATGTCATCAGCACATTGTGCCTCCATTGGTCCACCAGTGCCAAGCCCCCAAATGCAATGTCTCCGTTGGCTGCCACACTGCCGCGCCTCCACAATCCGCTTCCCTCCTAAGCTGCCACATAATGTTTCTTGCACATGCGCGCAAGCAAACATAAAAAGGACCATGCTTAGGCTAATGCTTAGTAAAGAAGAACCTCCTGATTATCTGATTTGTAGAAAATAGATTTATTATTAAAAAATGCTGGGAGTAGCACTCATCCAACTACATCAAACGTCTGTGAGCATCTCATGCTCTTTCTCAAAGTATGCTGGGAGGCTGGACCACCATTGCCTAAATACACATGATTTAAAGGTATATACACTTAAAGAAGTTAACTGTGTACAATGGTAAACTGATATACAGCCACCCCTACGGTATATCCATTCCATAAAATGTATCCAGTCCACAAAATGAATTGAAACAATAGAATAAATAAAATAAATGACAAAGGAGGGAAGGAAAGAGGGAAGGAAGGGGGGGGGGATGGTTGAGGAAAAGATTCAAGAAGGAGATAATATTATGCAAAATTAGCATAACGTCACAGAAAAACTAGTTCAGTTAGCCAAACATATCCTGCCATAAAAGAAATATAACACAACAATAAATAAATATATATAATCCCCACACTCATAATATATTTACAATATGCATGTAAGGAAAAAGGAAAACCTACAAGAGTCCATTAAAATCCATCATCAGAGTCCATAACAGTCCATGAAAAGTTATACAGGTTCTTAAAATCGAGAAAATTACAAGAAAGGAGTTAAATGGAAGCATTCATTAAGGCTACATCCCTCTATTGCAGTAGTTCTCAAATGGTGAAGCCAGCCTCCCAAGGGAGGCCCCAAATTGTTCCAGGGGAGGCCCAGTCAAGTCTGAGAATGTTCAGTATTTAAATTTTAAGTTTTGGCTGTTTTGTGTGAAAGAATAAAACAAATTAATAAATATGGATAATTGCAGGTGAGATTCTTTACTTATGCACAGATTTGTGACCGGGAAGTCCCCATTGAGCCAAAGCTTGTTTATAGGTGTGTATTTGTATGTAAATTAATGCCTGGGGGAGACATGCTGAGTCAAGGCTTGTTTCTACAATAGGTATTTGTATGCAAATTAGTGACTGGGAAAGGCACAGTGATCTGATGCATGTTTTCAGGGGGGTGACCTGAGGTAAGGGTACAGGAAGTTGCTTATCAACAGGGTGTGAGAGGGAGAGATGAAGTGGCTAGGTTGGTTGTTCCAGATAGAGAGGAAACAGAGTAACAAGGGTCCAAGAGTCAGAAAAAAGGAGCGACAAGTATAACCTGGGGCGCTGGGTCAGGGGTGGAGAGCAGTAAACTGAATAAAAAGAGAATATACTTAGTCAACTTTATTAGTTTCACTTTACTCCTGGTGTACTGTGCGAAGTAGGATTTTTTTTTCTGTGGGAAGGCTCAAGAGTGTTTTTCAAGTTTGGGGGAGGCTCAAAATCTTACTCATGACTTGGGGGAGGCTCACTATCACAAAATGTGAGAACTAATGCTCTATTGCTTTTAAAGTATATTGCCAATAGCGTTCCTGTTTCATTAACAACTTATCAAGGTCCTCACCTCAGTTTGATAAACAAACTTTTTCTAAACCTTGAAACTTAAATTGATGCCATGAGCCTTTAGACAGTTTATTTATTTATTTTTTATTTACTGAAATGTTTCACCAGGAAGGCACACTGAGCAACAAGTTGCTTGTCTCCCGGTGTGACCGGGGGGGGAGGGAGTACAATGAGTAAGGAGCAGTAATACGTGCATTCAAGTTACGTAAGTCAACATTTACATACACATGCTTAGGACAGGTGAATATACAGTGCACCATACAATAAGGTGCATTGATAGAGCAGGCAATTGCAAAAGACAGGTGATATATACAAGTGATACATACAATCAAGTTACATAAATCAACATTTACATACATTTGAATAAGACAGGTGAATACACAGTGTACCATACAAAAAGGTGCATTGGTAGGGCAGGTATTTTGCATGAGACAGGTGATATATACAGTGTACCATAAAATAAGGTTAATGTGAGAGAACAAACATAAGTGCAAGGGGAGGTAGGGGGAGGGGACAGGACAGACGGACATGGAAAAGTAAGCAAAGAGGGAGTTTAGCTATTATGAAAAAGGAGGGAAAGACAGAGCAGGGAGATACAGCAAGTTGGGGATCATACAGAGAAGAATAAAAAGGTACAAAAGTTCAAGAGGGATAGGTGGATATAAGTGCGTGTAGGTAGGACAAAAACTTAATCTGGGGACAAAGAAATAAGCATTGAAGCACATGTCCGAGGTAGAAAGGGTGAATTGAGGAGGAAGAGAAGACTCTAGCCCCTGAGGGACCCCTTTAGGATGCTGAGTATCCTGCAAGGGGTCTGAGAGGGCTAGAGTGAAAAGGGGGCAAAGATGGCAGAGGGACTTCAGAGATAGCAGGGACAGAGGGCATGAAATGAGGGTTAACATCTAGGAGACATGTAGGATCAACCCAATGGAACCCTTCAGGATGCAGAGAACCCTGCAAAGGGACTGAGAAGACTAGAGAGAGAGTGGAAGGAGAGATATGGGTGTAGGACAATGGAGAGAGTAGAGGAGAGTGGGAGGAAGTGAGAGCTTAAAACTAGGAGAGGCTGGGGCTATGCCCATGAGACAACTTCAGGATGCTGAGAATCACATTATGAGTGCAGGGAGGGCCAGCTGGGGAGGGAGAAGGGAGAAAAGAGAAGGAGTGTTGGGAGCCAAGAAGGAGGGGGTGTGGAGTTACAACAGGGAGAGTAAGGTACAAGTGCAGACGGGGGGGGGAGGATTTATTGGAGTTTTAGGGTATGGAATTAAGGAGGGATGTAGCAGGAACAGCTAGGTGTAAAGTAGTTATGGAGGGCAGTGCTGATGGAGCAGAAGGAAGAAGAGTGGTGAATTTGAGGGGGGAGGGAGTTCCATAGTTTTGGTAAGCAATAGGAGTAGCCAGACTAACCAATGAGGGTGGATCTGTGGGTGACAGCCAGTGTACGGTAGTCGGTAGATCTAAAGGAGTTAGGAATGAGGAGGAGAGGTAGAATGGGAGTTCACCTAACCAGTGCTTGGAGGTGAATTTAGTGCAGTGAGAGAGATGCCTATTTGTGAGAGAAGGGAAGGACAGGGCCTGATAAAGGTCACAGTGGTGGGTGCGAGACGGAGCATCAAGGGCAAAGCGGCAGAAGGAGTTGAAGAGGGTGTGCAGTCTGGTCAAGGAGGATTTAGGAGCAGCACTGTACACTATATCACAGTAGTCAAAAATGGGGAGGATCATCTTCTGGACAAGTTCACGCCTAGCCGCAGGTAGGATGCAGCTACGGTTCCTGAACAGGGTGCCAAGCTTGGGCTCAGTTTTTTCTGGATGGTGTCAATATGTCCAGAGAAGTTGAGGTGTTGGTCTAGCCAGACACCAAGGTATCTGAAGGAGGATGTGTCCTCCAGTAAAGTCCCATTGAGGGTGTGGAAAGTGGGCAGGGAAGGAAGTCTTGAGAGTCTCTGCCTTGTGCCAAAGGTCATGGAGACAGTCTTCTTGGCTTTGAATAATAATTGGTGGTTAGCAAACCAGAGCTGTTGAAGTCTTGCTGTAAGCTGGATGTAACCTTGACTGGACATACAAACATACAAAGAAGCCAGCAGAAGAATGCCATTTGGTCTATCAAGTCTGCTTGTATTGCAGGGTCCACAGCTTGAGCTAATGTCCCTGGCCTCCCTCCTTCCCCACTCCTCCCATCCTCTCTACCAATGATCCTTACCTTCCCCCATGCCTATCCCAGCCTCTCTTAAAGCTGCCCACTGTCTTCAATGAGATGACCTCTTCTGGCAGCGCTTTCCAAGTGTCCACCACCCTCTCTGTAAAGAAGTGCTTCCTGACCTCCCTCCCAAACCTCCCACCCTCCAGCTTAAGACTGTGCCCCCTCATGTTATGATTGCCACTCAGCTTAAAGAGACTCTCCTTATCAACCTTATTTATTCCTCTCAAGTACTTAAAGGTCCTAATCATGTTCCCTCTCTCTCTCTCTCTCCCCTGTCTTCCAGGGAGTACATGTTCAGTGCCATCGATCTCTCCTCTTATGTCTTACCCTGCTGACCTGCTGTCATCTTTGTAGCCCTTCTCTGGACATTCTCAAGCAGGTTACTGTCCTTTTTGAGGTGTGAGCACCAGTACTGAACTCAATACTCTAGATTCAGCCTTACCAGTGACCTGTACAAGGGCAGTATAACCTCCTCTCTCCTACTACTGATCCCCCTAGATATGCATCCCAGCATCTTGTTTGCCTTTGCTGCTGCTTTCTTGCACTGCATGGAGTGCTTCAGGTCACTAGTGATCATCACTCCCAGGTCCTTCTCCTCTTCCTCTGATGCAGCTACTCAGCCTCCACCCAGGTAGTACACTGTCCTGGGATTCTTGGCTCCAATATGCATAACTTTGCATTTCTTGGCATTGAAACCAATCTGCCAGATCCTGGACCACTTCCTCAGCTTTTACAGATCTTTCTGTAGGTTCTGTATCCCTTCACCTGTATCCACTCTTTCTTGGAGCTTGGTGTCATCTGCGAATAGGCACATTTTGCCCATAATGCCATCTCCAATGTCATTGATGAAGATATTGAACAACATCAGCCCCAGCACCGAGCCCTGCAGGACTCCACTGGTGACCTTTCTAATGCCAGATAACTCTCCCCCCACAACCACCCTCTGGGTTCTGTCCTTCAGCCAGTTTTCCACCCATCTGGCCATCTTTTCCACAACTCCAAAATCCACCAACTTCCTGATCAACCTTTTATGGGGCACAGAGTCAAAGGCCTTGCTGAAATCAAGACAGAGGATGTGTACTACTTGGCCCCTTTCTACTTCTTAGTGACAGAGTCAAAGAAGTCAATCAGATTTGTTTGACACAATCTCCCCCCCCATGAACCCATGCTGCCTTGCATCCTAAAGACCATGCTCCTCTAGATATTCCAACAACCTTTCCTTTAGTATGGTCTCCATGAGCTTGCCCATAATGGAGGTCGGACTGACTGGTCTGTAATTCCCTGGGTCATCTTTGAGACCTCTTTTGTGGAGGGGCACTACATGTGCTGCTCTCCAGTCCTGCAATACCTCTCCTGACTCTAGTGTGATGTGCTATGATGGTGATGACATCATGGTGTGGAGATCTTATCAACTGGGGTGCTATCCTAGAAGAACGCCTGCCCCAGCTGCATACCCAGCATCGCCTCAAGCAAGTGGAATGGCAAGACAACCCTGTGGTCTGAATTAGGTTGGGTGCCAGGAAACACCTTTTAAGGAGAGGCAGGAGACAATCTGAAGTTTGATGCCCAGCAGGCTTTTATTTATACCAGGGAAAGGTAGACACGGTCCCAAGGGAAAGTCGGGGAATAACTCTTACTCACAGATAATAGCTAACAATTACCACTTTATTTCTCTATATGTACATTGACCTAAGATCACTCTACAGTATTATTATCTATAACTCTTACAATTCCCTACCCAGAGTTCTATATGTTAAGAGGACCTTATACTTTATCATATCATGTGCTAAGCATACAAAATACAATCAGCAAACAGTCTCAATTAGTCCATAAGATGAAGATGAAGATGTCCGTCATCTTCATGCACAACTGAAGAATAGGGGTCAAGAGAAAGGGGAAACTCTTGCTTGGCGCCAAGCTCACTAGAAAACCTATGAGAGGTTGCAAACAGGGCATGGTGAGATTGGTAAACAGACCATAGGCATCGGCCAACCCACTCTCCAAGGTTGCCGGAACACAAGAGCATGAACAGACTAACTTGGGGAAATGCTCTTTTCTTGGCACAAAAACCCTCGAACTGGGCTGCCAAGGTTGAAGAACCAAAATGCGACAAGGAATCCACCTGCAGGATTGCCACAGAAGAAGAAATCTGCTGCTTTCTCCTTGGCACCAACCCTCGACCAGGGCTGCCAAACGAACACCAGACTTGGCGAAGAATCCAGAAGGAGGACTACCAAGGATGAAGAAGAAGAACTGCTGGGCTGCTTTTGGTGACAGATCCACTTGAAGGACCACCAAACTCGAGCTGCTACCCTGAGGATTGCACTGGCGATGCAGGACGACACAAGCAAGAAGAGGTGAAAGGTGAAGATCAGGATTCTACACGATGAAGAGCAAATTAAGAAACAGCGGCCACGAACACACTGGGCTACGATGGACTCATCTACCGGTGGGCATCTGGGAGGGATGGATGAGACACTTTCCAGTCGTCTTTCTTCCAAGCCGATCAGGAACCGGTGGCCGCGACTACTCAAAAGACGTTGATTTCGACTTCGGTGGACGAAAGGGCAAGAAGTTGCTGAAGTCTTCTGCTGGCTAAAGATTGCTATGGTGAAGAGCTGATGAAGACTGAAGATTGCTATGGCGAAGAGCTGATGAAGACTGAAGATTGCTATGGTGAAGAGCTGCTGAAGGCTGAAGGTTGAATCAGAACCTGCTTCTGCACAATGGTACTTCTGTTAGCATGTTATAATGAAATATTCACTTCCAGGGGCAATTTGCCTGGAGCAGGGCAAATTGCAACAATCTGGGCAATTGTTCACTGGCAGGGGCAAATTGCAACAATCTGGGGCAATTGTTCACTGTCCGGGGCAAATGACCACAATCATAATATTATACAACACAGTCTCAGTGCTTCATGCAATAACACAACAGTTGAGATGCTGGAAGAATAAACAGTTCAAAGAAACAGTACAAAAGCTGGTAATCACTTTGTGACAGGTTGTGTGCTTAAGCACCCCTTAGTCGAACCCTTTTCCTCATGGGGTCTGTCTTCTCTAGGATCTGGCTACCCCTGAGAGCTCTAATGTACTTGCCCCAGCTATTTAGCCTGGTTCTGCTAATTACCCGTATACCTGCAGCCCTATTCCATATGGGCTTGGATGCCCTACCTTTACTGGGGCCTGGTGCCCTTTACTACAATGGGCCTGGTGCCCTTCCTTTACTGGGGCCTGGTGCCCTTTACTACGATGGGCCTGGTGCCCTTCCTTTACTGGGGCCTAGTGCCCTTCCTTTACTGGGGCCTGGTTCCCTTAACTATGATGGACCTGGTGTCCTTGCTTTACTATGGCCTGGTG
The DNA here is from genome assembly GCA_016271365.2 of Neoceratodus forsteri. Lineage (NCBI taxonomy): Eukaryota > Metazoa > Chordata > Ceratodontiformes > Ceratodontidae > Neoceratodus > Neoceratodus forsteri. The sequence continues at coordinate 15,425,166 of JADMNL010000027.1, forward strand.
TTGTTTGCTACAATGGGCCTGGTGCCTTTCCTTTACTGGTGTCTGGTAGCCCTTTACTATGATGGGCCTGGTGCTCTTCCTCTACTGGGACCTGGTGCTGTTTACTACAATGGGCCTGGTGCCCTTCCTTTACTGGGGCCTGGTAGCCCTTTACTATGATGGGCCGGGTGCCCTTCCTTTACTGGGGCCTAGTGCCCTTCCTTTACTGGGGCCTGGTTCCCTTAACTATGATGGGCCTGGTGTCCTTGCTTTACTGGGGCCTGGTGCCATTTACTACAATGGGCCTGGTGCCTTCCCTTTACTGGTGTCTGGTAGTCCTTTACTACGATGGGCCTGGTGCTCTTCCCTTACTGGGACCTGGTGTTGTTTACTACAATGGGCCTGGTGCCCTTCCTTTACTGGTGTCTGGTAACCCTTTACTACAATGGGCCTGGTGCCCTTCCTTTACTGGAGCCTGGTGCCCTTTACTATGATGAGCCTGACGCCCTCTCTACACGTGGGCCTGGCACCCTAACTTTTATTTATGGGACTGGTAGCCCTACTTTATTTCTGGACCTGGTAGCCCTCCCAATATCACAGGCCTTGTGCCCTGTCTTAAACGTGGGCCTGGTGCCCCTTATTAATCTTACAGGCCTTGTGCCCTCTTTTATATCATGGGCCTGGCCGCCCTTTCCTTAAATCACAGGCCTGGTAGCCCTTTTAAACTTTATTGTAGCAGATCCCCTTTAATCTACAGCTCTCTGAGAGCTGTCACTCAGTCCCACTTTGTCCCGCCTTGTCCCGCCTCTCATTAATATTTAACAGGCCCTTGCTTGGCCTTACTTTGCTGGCCCCTCCTATTGGGCGTCACTAGCCTGCCCCTGATGAATAACTAATTAGATTCCTACTGACCCGATGCTCCCACGGCACTCAGCCGCTTTTCCCAGCGCCCACAGCGTTAACAGTTTGTTTAAAAAAAAACACAGTCTCTCCTTTACAGGCGATCCTCACGCTTCATGTGCTGCTGCCGACTCACCACACTTCGGGCTGTTCTGCGTGGATCGGCAGGCAGGAGGTGTTCTGGCAGAGGGAGGGAGCACTCAGGTAGCTGGGAGGACGACAGGGGGCTTCGGACAGCCGACAGATGCATGGTCGAGATGCAGCTTTCTCTGCCACCGACGAGGGACCGGATTTAAACTTTAAACAACTTGGAGGGGGCCAAAATAATGAAACGACAGGGCTCACCTGCCCAAACCATGGCAAATGGCAGTTTACTTCACTTTTGGTGCCCCGATGGCACCGCGGACCGAACCGGAGCTCTACGGGGTCTTCACTGGCTGGAGCCAGAGCAGGCACGCAGAATGGCCCTCGGGGAACAGCTTCAACCAACAGGTAAGCCCTTTTCCTGGTTCCCCTTAACCTTCTGCGTCCTCTCTTCTCCACAGCCAGCAGGAACTACTAAGAAAAACTGTTACCTTTTTGAAACTAAACTTCTCATTCTGGAATGTTTGGACTGGAATGCTGTGCATGAGCAGCTCAGCACAGCATTCCATCCAAGCCATTGTCTTTACAGCTTGCACAAAAATCTGTCTTTTGACCATATTTTAAGTGCCAAAGGCACTTTTCTCTATTATTTACAGTGTTTCCCTGTTACCAGGTGGGAAAACTTTGTTAACAAGGGGCCCTTTTTATTGTACCCTGCAGCCCACTCCTACAGCAGGCACCCTGGGCACCTGTAACCCCTATGCTTTATTTATTTACTGTGGTGCCCCAATTCTGGGGCATTATACTAGTGAACTATTAAATAGGTCTGCCAGTGGCCCTGCCAGCTCCTCAGCCAGTTCCTTTAGTACCTCTGGATGTATTCTGTCCAGGCCTGGTGATTTGTCTACCTTCAATGCCAGCAGTCCCTCCCTCACTCTATCCTCCTCTATCACTACATCTGTGTCCCCCCCCCCGCTCCTCTTTTCCTTCCTGAAGGCACTGGTTTGTCCTTCTCCCTGGTGAAGATGGAACAGAAGTATTCATTTAGTATCTCTGCTTTTCCCCCATTATCCTCCACCCACTCCAATCCTTTCTTAAGCCTAACAATCCCTTCCTTCTTGTCCCTTTTCTCACTTATATATCTAAAGAAAGCCTTCTTCCCCTTCTTAATTCCTTCAGCTATCTGCAGCTCTTTCTGTGCCTTTGTTCTCCGGACTTCCTTACTTGACTCACTAGCCAACCTTAGGTCATTTTCCCTATCCACCTCTATGTTGGTCTTCCTGAATTTTCTATAGGCCAGCCTCTTTTTCCTTACTTCCTGGGCAACCCCAGAACTGAACCAGCTGGGCACTTTGGCCCTTGTGTTCTTCCTCCTGAGCCTAACACACTCATCTGTGGCAACCAGTATTCCTTCCTTAACAATGGACCACTTTTGGTCCACCCCCATATCTGCTCTGATGCCCACCAGTTGTCTCCTTAGCACTTTGCCCATTTTCTTGATGTCTGCCCTCCTGGAATCCAAGATTTTGGTCTTAGTCATGAGCCTGATTCATGCAGAACCGTATCATCTGTGTACATGTGTATGGCGGGGGGGGCGGACAGATGGAAAGTCATTTAGAAAGATGGAGAATAATAAAGGCACTAGCACTGAGCCCTGAGGGCCACTAGTACTAATCAGGAGGGATGGGGAAATGGCATCAGAGATCTTAATAGACTGGGATCTGCCAGTAAGGTAGGCCTTGAACCAGTTAGTGGCTAAAGTAGACAGACTAGCTGATGAGAGGGAGTCGAGAAGAAGGGAGTAGGAGACAGTGTCAAATGTTTGGCAAGGTCAACAAAAATGGCTGAGGTGATTTGGCCATTGTCCATCCCGGTAAGGACAGAATCAGTGAGCCGAAGTAAGGAGGTGGTGGTGTGGTTTTTCCTGAAACCAGATTGGTAAGGGGGTGAAGAAGGAGGTGTCAGATAGAAATGAGGTAAGCTGGAAGAGGACAAGGTGTTCTTATAGTTTAGCTAGGTTAGGGAGGAGAGAGATGGGGCGATAGTTGCCAGAGGATGAGGGGTCTCTGCCTTTGGGTAGAGGGAGGACCACAGCGTGTTTCGATGGGGTAGGAACTGAGGTGGTTGAGAATGAGAGATTTAGTATTAAGGAAGGGGGCAGGCAATGGCCGGGGCTGAGAGAGAGAGGAGTTTGGGGTCAAGGCCATCAGGGGAGGAGCCTTTGAGGGGTTGATAGTGAGTAGAGTTTTTACAGTATCATTTGGGGAGACTGTAGCTAAGGAGAAGGAGGGGTGAGAGGAGGGTGGGAGGGTGTCACCGGTAGAGGGTGGAGTGGAAGGTGGGCAGGTGGGGAGTGACTTCAATATCTCAGTGGCACAGGAGGTATAATAGGAGTTAAATTCAGCAGCTACAGCAGCCGAGTTGGCCACAAGGGTGTCATTTATTTTAAGCACGGGGAGGGTGGGCTGGATGGTAGGGTAATGAGGGCATGGACCACCTTCCAGAACTCAGAGGGAGAATTAATGTTTCTGAGGAAGGCAGATTTGAAATACTTGGACTTGGCTAGCCTTGTAGCCCTGGTGCAGGCATTTCAGAGCTTGTGGTAGGACGTGAGGCCATTAGGTAGCTGAGTTGCTTTGTGAAGCTTCCAGGAACAATCTCTAGCTCGGAGACTGGCCAGAAGTTCAGGAGTTATCCATGGTAGGTGGTTACCTCTAACCCTGGTTTGTTTGAAAGGGGCAAAGGTGTTCCAATTCCCCAGGAATATTTCTTTAAAGTAAGCAAGGGCCTTGTCAACCAAGGGGACGGAAGCTAGGGGAGACCAGTCAGAAACTGCGAGGTTGCGAAGGAGAGGTTCTAGCTCTAAGGATTTGAAAGATTGTAATTGCAAGGTTTTGTGTGGGGATTTAGGTCTGTGTACTTTCCTGATTATGAATACTGGATTGTGGTCACAGAGCGCGTCAGGGAGGATGCCAGAGTTTATGATTCCGTGGGGGTTGGAGGTGAGGGCCCAGTCGAGTAGGGAGTATTTTTGTGTCTTATGGTTGGGGCAGGTGGGTACAGAGATCAGCTTGGAGAGTTTAAGGACTCCAATTTCGTTTCGTGCTTTGGTAGTTTTAGGTGACAGCCAATTTAAATTGAAGTCACCTAGGATGTGAAGCTCCCCAGGGCGAGAGAAGGCAGTGATGGAGGTTAGGAGGCCAAGAGCGATAGTGGGCTGGGTATTTGGGTGACAACAAATGCTGACTATGAAGATGGGAAGAGTGAAGGGTAGGGTCACTTGAATGGCTAGAGCATCGTTGGGTAGCTTGGATGGAGGATATTAAGTTATGGAGTATTGGAAGGAGAAGAGAATGTACATGTCCACACTTCCACCCCTGCCAGCACGGTCTTGCCTCAGGATGGAGTAGTCAGGAATGCTGACCGAGTGGTCCAGGATCGAACTCTTGAGCCATGTTTCTGAGATAATTAGAATGTCTGGTTTGAGAGTGGTCACAATGGTTTGCAGGAGGTCAGTTTTTAGCAGTAGATTATGGGTATTTAGGTGTAGGATCATGAAGCCCTTTGTGAATACTGTAGGAGCAAAGGAGGGGGCAGCAGCAGATGTGGAAGCACCAGGAACGCAAGGAACAATCGGGCCAGGGTTGGGGTGGATGTTCACAGTGCAGAGCAAGAGAAGAGTGAGGATGAGGAAGTGTAGCATAGGACATTTGGAAGGAGATGTTGAGGAAGTCAGGTGTTTGGAGGAGAAGGGAACAAGGGAGTATGGGAGCAGAAGGTGAAGAACAGTAAAGAAAGTAGGCACAGTTAATGACGCATGAGGAATAATAGAGAAATAGCAACATATTTCAATGGGGAGGAGGGGGTAACAGCAAGGATGTAAATAGGGGAATGGAGACAGAGGATGGGGTAGTTGAGTTATTAGGCTCTGGTGAGTAGTGAGCAAGTGGGGTATTAGAGAGAGATATGAGTAGAAATAGGGGGAGAGAGGAGAGAAGTAGTTGCATTGTGCAGAGGGAGCCTTATTTAAGAAGACTAGAAATATTAGGAGAGAAATGGTTTGGCTAGCAGAGAGCAGGGTGGAGGGTGGCTGAGTAGAAGGAGGAGCTGTGCTCTAATATGGATAGAGCAGGAAGGGAGCGAGATCCCCGTAGTCGATGAAGTGCCCTCTAGAGGCAGAACAGTATTATCTGCTAAGGGGATTTTAGGCACTTAGTAATTCACAACAGAGAGGTCACCTGACGACCAGAGGCTATAAGTAAAAGAGCCCAGTTAGTGTGGCAGGGTGGAAGCTGACAGGAAACACTTAGTCCTTAACTGAAATTGAATTGAGCAGGCAAAAATAACTTCAGGTGTGCTTAGTGAAATAAGGCAGTGGTACTTTTTTTTTTTTTTAACATATTATTTTATCCCCGCCTACCGGACACGTTCCGTCCACTCCCTTGGGCAGCCAGTCCTGCCATTGCCTCTGCCACTGACCCACCATCCTGCTGCTCCAACGCTCCGCTGACCAGGCGTATCCCTTCGCCAAGGGGGCCCCCCTGCTCTGGAGAGGGCGACGGGGAGGGGAGTATAGAGTGCCAAAGCACTCTCTTGCTTCTGGGCGGAGTGTGGATACTGCAGCCCTGGATGCTTCACGGCAGAGAGGTGCAGGGAGGTGGGGCTGCTGTCATCCAGTCAGAGATGTGCCATCTTTCACGTTTTTCTGGACAGCCCTCATTGCGATGCTCCTTCTAGTGCCTCTGGTCTCCACTGGAGGCCACTACAGAGCGAAACACGTTCCCCAACCCACCCCAGGAGAGGAGAGCACCTCTGGATGCTCAATCCTTTCCTCTCCTGCTCAGCCCCAGTGACCCAAGTCCATTCCTGAACTCAGGTCACCGGCGTGGTTCGAGGTGTGGCGTCCAGCGCCTCAACCCTCTGCGCCACCAGGCCGGCAGTGGTACTTTTAACAAAATTTGAGTGAGAGTCTCACACAGATGTGAGCTGTGGCCCACTAATTTGGTCAAATGAATAAAGAATTATAAGCAGCAGCTCAGAGAAAGGAAGAAAATTAGCTAAGTGTGGGCATGAGCGCCAAGCTGTGCCTTGAAATCCACTTGAGTTCGGGTTGCTGACAGACTGAAAAGTGGACAGGGAACTGCAGTGCAGGAATGAGGTACAGTTTCAGGTTTAGCAGAGAATCAAAGCAGCTAACAGAGTCAATACTGCCTTTTTACGTTTGCTTGTGCTCATGCGAAAAAAACATTATGTGGCAGCTAGGAGAGAAGCGGGTTGTGGAGGTGTGGCACTGTGACAGCCAATGGAGGCACTGCATTTGGGGGCTTGGCACTGGTGCACCAATGGAGTCACAGTGTGCCAATGACACTGGTCTCCAAAAGTGCCACCAAGTAGAAACATTTTCACTGCTGCAATGAGGGGCCGCCTTATCATTACAATGTCAGCCATTCCGCTGCAATTAGGGGGCGACCCATCATTGCAGGGCGGTACCTTCCCAAGTATAAGATTAAATTAAACATGGCGGTGGCTTGCCGCCACCTTTCGACCCCATGAAAGCCAATTGGGGGTGGCCAATCCCTCTATTGGCAGCCCCTGAGCCAGTTAATTTGCCGACGGGGGAGCCCACTCCCCATTGGCATGATGCAACCCCCTCCCCCATTTGTTGTGTGCCGAGAGGGTGCCCAATCCCCCTTGGCATCATGGCCCCCCCAAAACAGTCATTCTTTGCCGACTAGGGGCCCAGTCCCCATCGGCTTCAGTATCCCCACCCCAAAAAAGGCAGGTGGCACACTGGGAGCCCACCCCAGTGTGCTAGAAACAAGCCTTGAAAAAAAAAAAAACCTTCCCGCGACGTCTTTTTATTTATTTTTTATCTCCCTGAAACAAAGAAAACAGTCCCATGCCAGTCGCTGTCCTCTCCCCCCAACAAGCACCCACTCACTGTGCACCCGACCTCCCCACACACACCCTCACCCCATACTTACCTCCGGAGCCTGGCGTGATGATCTTCGGTGGACTGGGAACACGTCTGCACTCTTCAAAGCTGACCGCAAACTGAAGAAATGCAGGTAAGCTGTATAATGGCATAAATAGGGTTTTTTCAACTTTGGTGCATTATCTCAGGCATGTTTGGGAATTTTGGCACCAAATTTTCAAAATGGGGTTGCTGGGACCCCTCCTCATGAATTCAAGCACTGTCATGGCGTTATTCGGTCCTGAAAAGTGATTTTGCGGTCACTGCGCTGAATCATCTTCTATGACTGAGTAACAAAATGACAGTGCCAGTGTTCATGAGGTGGGCTCTCAAAAAGCCTATGTTGCAAATTTGGTGAAAAAAATCAAAAAAATGTTTCGAGCGTGCGTTGCACAGTTTCCATGCATGCTCGTAACTTCGCAAATTTGTAATATTTTCACTCCAGATTTTCAACATTGGCATTTTTCCACACCTCCTTATGAACAGTACAGCTGTAATTTTTCACATCCTGACCAAAATGTGATTTTGCACTACCAGCGCAGATTACCGCGGTTGCTGTGGGAAATCAGTATTCGGGACACATTAAGAAAATCACAGTGACACTGTTCACGAGCAGAGGTACTAAAATGCCTGTGTAGAAAATTTGGTGATGAAAGTCCATAAAATGACTGCTACAAGCATGCATTGCGCAGTTTCCACGCATGCTCGTAACTTCGTGAATTTGTAATATTTTCACTCCAGATTTTCAACATTGCCATTTTTCCACACCTCCTTATGAACAGTACAGCTGTCATTTTTCACATCCTGGTCAAAATGTGTTTTCGCACTTCTGGCGCAGAATAGCGTGGTCGCTGTGGGAAGTCAGTGTTTGGGGCAGATTAAAAACAAATCACAGTGACGCTGTTCATGAGCAGAGGTGCTAAAATGCCTATGTTGAAAATTTAGTGATAAAAGTCCATGAAATGACTGTGTTACGAGTGTATGTTGTGCAGTTTCCACGCAACCTCATAATTACGTGCATTTGTAGTATTTTCACTCCAGATTTTCAACATTGGCATTTTTTCACACCTCCTTATGAACAGTACAGCTGTCATTTTTCATATCCTGCCCAAAATATGCATTTACGCATCTGGCGCAGAATAGCACGGTAGTTGTGGGAAATCAATGTTCAGGACAGATTAGGAAAATCATAGTGACAATGTTCATGAGCAGAGGTCACAAAATGCCTATGTTGAAAATGTGATGAAAAAATTCCACTAAATGACTGTGTTACGCACATGTGTTGCGCAGTTTCCACATGAGCCCGGAAGTTCGAGTATTTTTAATATTTTCACTACAGATTTTCAACATTGCCATCTCTTCACAGCTCCCTATGAATGGTATAGCTGTCATTCTTCATATCCTGCCTGATCTGTGTTTTCGTACATCTGGCGCAGAATGGCACGGTCACTGTGGGGACTCAAAGTTTGGGACACATTAACAAAAACACAGTACCACTGTTCATGAGAAGAGGTCCCAAATGCTTTCATGAGGTGAGGGTCACAAAAGGGCCATGTTCAAAATTTGTAGTGTAAATACCAACAAACGCCTGGGGCATTAGGGTGTCTAACCATAATGTCCTACCCTGTACAGACTGACAGGCATCGAGGTGTGCCTTGAACTCTTCAGCCACACAGTTCACCCTGTTCTCCTACACTGCACCCATTTCAGCATATATCCTTATGGAATGGGGTGACTGTATAGCAGAAACACCCCAAGGCACACCTCAACACATGTTGGTGTCTGCAGGATAGGGTGAAGTGAGATGGCATGAACGTTATGGGTGATGACCCAAACGCATACTCCAATGCCTGTCCATCTCTGCAGGGTGGAGGTGGGGTTGGCATGCAGTTCAATACTTCACTGCCATTCTTATTCTACTTGTTTGATGTTATTTTTCAAAACCTCCACCAGTCTGCTAATGCAGAGAAAGTTCTGGGACTTGAATTCCACAGCAGAGCGGGGCAGGGAGCCACTAGAAAAAAGGTGCCAGAATTCAGATCTGGGCAGCCTGAAGATTAGGAGGTATCTTGCTGGTTTTGGAGCAGGATAGCAGGGCATCATATGGGTAGCTAAGGCATTTATCTGTTCCAACTTTTCAATAGCCCTTAAATGTTCCCCCATGCAAATTTTTAATTTTCTTATCATCTTTCCAATGTAGAAGCTACCTCAGCAACAGGTCACTCTATAAATTATGCTTTCCATGCTACAGTTAAAAAATGCATTCATCTTATATTTTCTGCTATTCCCAGAATCCTCAAAAGTATTTCCTATCAGTTTGTACTTACAGAATGAGCAACCTCCACATCTGTGGTTACCTTGTGGGCAGCGGCCTCTGACTTTCCGTCTGTTGATTTGGCATATATTGGCATGATAACTCTATTGGCAATATTATGGCCCCTTCTATACACCATTCTCGGCATCTCCATAGTCCACGCTACTAAGTTCAGTTTCACTTTTAATACATGCCATTTTTTCGTAATAACTTTCTCCGCCATAAAGGCCTGGGGAGTAAATGTTTTGACAAAATTAGCCTGTTTCTTTTGATTTTAATTTCTAGTACCACTTACTTTTCCCCTTAATAATTCTTTCCTCTGCATCTCTCCATCTTAAGGGCCATTCAGTTTTATATCCTCTATTCATAAATCTCTCCATCATAGATCCCACATATCTGTTATATTCAGATTCAGAGTTGCAATTTCTCTTCAGGCTAATGTACTGGCCCACCAGTATATTTTCAATGAGGTGTCTTCTAGGGTGACAGCTTTCAAACCGTGACATAGAATTTCTATTAGTGCTTTTACAATATAAGCAAGTATTGACACCCCCAACACCAATTCTCCTCTTTTGTGATACGAAAGTCCAAGAACTCAGTTGTTTCCTTATTTGCTAGAGAAAAAAAAAAAACAGTCAGACAAAATAGGTAATAACAGCTTTTTTTGACACATTTCACAGAAAGGGAATAAGACAGGCATGGTTAGGTTTGGAGAGAACAACAGAACTACAGAGCCCTATCAGCCACCAGCTCCAGGGATTGCTCACATTCAGTATGGAGGGTGGCTTTGCCGCACCTTACTAGAGGAGGGTCCGGACTTAGATAACGAGGTGACTGCTGGGGCAGCACCTACAGCCCAGAAACCATATTTTCCTAGTCTGTGGTACTAATGCTGGCTGTCCGTGTCCAAGGGGGCCATTGGTCCACCAGAAGGTCCCAAGACAGGATAGATGGTGAATATACTTTGGAGCCTTTGGCCAATTTCAGAAAAAAGACTTCAGGAAGCAGCATAATCACTCAGACTCGCAACACTAGCACTCTGAGCAGTAAGGAAAAGGATCCCATCTGCCAGGTAAGTAAGTGGTAGCGGCTTTTCTGGCATATTTCGGCAAGCCCATCAGATTTTTGCAAGAACTGGAAGGATCGCAGAAGTAGACTGTAGAAGCCAATCGGAAGCAAGGGACGAATAGCGTTTGCGATCTGATTGGTTAGTGGCTTTAGCGGTGCTTTGCTAGAGAAAAGTCTGGACATGTGGTCAAAAACGGCAGCTTGTAAAGGTGCCGGCCGACCGGGGACTAGGGATTCTATGCCTTGGGTACGGTTGCCCCCTGTAGGACTTGCCTCCATCTGGGAAGAGAGTGCAGAGACCGGAGAGTAATAAACACATTTAGGGTCAATAAAAACGTATTGTCATACTGTGTGTTAAGATTCACAGGTTATTTTTTTCATGTTTACTGCACTGTTTTCTATAAGTGTTCGAGTCCCTATCAGCTACCCTGTGAGCTCACAGATGGCGCACTGGGAAGCATATTGGGGGGGGGTCCCTTCCAAGTTGCAGCCTGTTTTCCCTCCTCTAGACAGTAGGAAACTGAATACGAGCATGGCTGATAAGTTGCACTCACTATTTCAACCACTAGATGGCAGGATGAACCCACTTTTCCTTTCTAACCAACGTATTAATGCTGTTCTCTGTTTTAAGGCTTATTTTTCTCTTCAGCATCAGAGGACTTTACAGCTATACCCTCTCTTTCCCTCTCTCACTTCTCATCTTCTCTGTGTGCAGATATGGCTATGGGTGTATAGCTGTGAAGGCTGGCATGGTGTCCTTCCCTGCTCTGTCTATTGTCAGGTAGGAGGTGGCTCTCAAGAATCTGTGTAAAATGTTAATAGTAATGCCATGTCAGATATAAAGTGTGTAACTGGAAATGTCCAGGGGATTACCCACACCCAAAGTGTAAGAAAATATTATTTCGTAAATCCAAAAGATGTGATATAGTTCTTATACAGGAGACACATTTCCTGAAAGAGGAAACAAACAGATTGGTTAGAGAATGGATGCAAGCGGAGTTATTTAGCTGGTTCTAAAAAAAACAGTCTTCACTGCCAGTCCCTCATTGCTTACAGGGTCTTTTTGGCACAATGTGTATAAAGAGTGCTATATAAATGGTACTTTAATTCTACTTCTTCAGCTTCACATAAAGAGGGGGGTTGGGGTCAATTCTGGTAGGAGAAAAAATGGCCATTGCTGGTACAAAAAACATTATCAGATAAAAATGTTCCCTGGGTTATGGCGCTAGGGTACTTGCATTTTGTTAAGATTACCATTTTGTATGTTTATGCATTCAGAAGGAAGATACAAACGTCTTTCTCTCCCTAGCCCAAATGGTGGAGAATGTCTTGCCTGTTGATTCTGCACTACTGTTGGGGGTAGATTTTAGTTTTGTATGGAACCACATACTGGATAATCTATCAAAGACCAGGTTGATTATGATGCAGAGGGATTCAAGGGAGGCACTAGAAGGGTAGTGCACAAAGTATAACCCTCAGGGAAGGGACTTTACCTACTGGTCTTCTAGACATGTTAAAATGAGTAGAATAGACTATTTCTTGGTACTGCATTCCCAAAGCTTCATCCTTAAATTTGTGACACTCATGTATAACCTATAATCTTCTAAGATCATGCTCCAGTGACTCTCACTGTGGTGCTTGACCAAAGTAGTAATGTAACATTACAATGGGGGTTCACCTCCTTTCTGTTCCAGTCTCCCAAGTTTTGTTCCTGGGTTACCAAGGAGGTGCACAACTACTTCTCCCTAAATGCTAATGAAGACAATTCACCCTTTATAGTCTGGGATGCCTTCAAGGTTTTCACCCTTGGCTGGATAATCACGGTCTCAGTGCACAGGAATAAACTACCTAAGAAAGCCCTTGCTTCCTTCCATAGGAGCCGACTTTTGTTTTTTCCGGGCGGGGGGGGCTGAATTAATGGCTGGGGGTCTGGGGGCCGCCAAGGCCCCCAGAAGCTCTGGGGGTTTTGGTGTTCTGTGGTGCATTTTGAGGGTTATACTTAACAGATTTTCCTTTACTAACCCTGCTGGCTTGCAGTGGAGAAGGTAACATTTCAATAAGTACACCCGCTGGCCAGTGGAAAAGTCTGGGGGCTAGTGCATTTTCCTACTCACTAGCCCTGCCTGTTAGTGTCTGCAAAACTTAATTTCAACCCCTACACCTACTGGTGAGTGTTCCTGTCTCTGCAGACTAAATATATTGATTTAGATGCAAGATTCCATCACTGCCACCTCCAGATTCTTGGAGTCACAGATGGGCTCAAAGACACAGATAACATCTCTATATCTGAATACTGGATCACAGACACACTTGGCCTTACTTAGCTGCATACATAGGATATGAACTTGAGGTAACTCACAAGACTCTTCAGCTATGCTGTAGCCGTGTGTGTGTGTGGGGGGGCAGGGAGCCGGATGGCCAGTAGCTGTGAAGTTAAATGCCTCCATTTTCATGATAAGAAATGGATCATGTAGAAAGCAAGAGACCTGGGGGCGCTGATGTGAACCACAAGTTTCAAGACAGACAAATGGAGGTGGTGTGGTGTGGAGCTGCTCAGAGGAGAATGATAATAAGGAAGTATCTGTGACTACTCTGTGGTGCCCTCCAAAAGGAGTCCTTGGGGGCCACATTATATCCAAGAGGTTCAATTCAGCCCTATTTAGATCTAATTTTAATTGTTCACAAAAGGTCCTGTGACCTAGACGTCCTGATGCAGTTAAAAGAAACAGTGCATCCAATTCCAGGGTGTGACAAATTAGGTAGCCAGGTAGCCAATGGCCACAAAAAAATTGGTTTGGCTACCAGATGTAGAATGTCACTGGCCAACTGGCTAACTACCCATGAAGTGATTTTTGAGCCTTTAAAAATGATGGCCTCCAAAGATATTGATTTGTCTACTAGATTCAGAAAGCTAGTGGCCAAACTGGCCACCAGATCACAAACTGATTTGTCCCACAGACACCGATTGCATCAGGACTTCTGGGTCGCAGGACCTTTTGTGAATCCTCTCCTGTTCCTTCAGTACTATCCTATCAAAGTATCATCATCTGGCTTTAACCCTCTGCTTTCCAACATTGAGCTGGTAGTCTAGCACAGATATGATATACCAAGTTCTGCTACTTTCAGTATGGGTCATGGGAAGGAATAGAGGCAGGGCAGCAACATTTATGGCCCTCCAAATATGGAAGGAACAATCCTCCGGATGACACTGGCTGGTATTAAAGATAATTTGTTTGGTTTTAATCTCTCAGCCCCTAAAGATATAGAAGAACAATTAACCCACTTTTGTCATTTTGTGTTAGCCCCTGCATAATCTCCTGTACTGCAACATGTTGCTAGGGCTGGGATCAGTTCAGTAGAAGAACTGTGCAGCTTGTCTGTCGCAAGGATTGAAAAGATTCACACAGCAACAACAACAATTAAGTTCTTACTGTAACTTCTTAGGTCTTTCTTCAGAAAATGTATTTATAGTTCATAATAGCTTGTTCAGTGTTTGTGGCCAGTGTCATAGAAACATAGGCCCAGATATTCAAAAGGGTTGCGCCATGCGCAACAGGGTTGCGCGTGCGTAACTCCAAAAATGCGCCATTCTGCGATATTCAGAAGGGGCCAGTTGCGCCACCGAAAACATACTGAGCAACCGCGCAATGGAAATGAAGGCATGCGCAACCGAAAGGGGCGGGTCCATGCATAAAGTGCGCGACGCGATATTCCGAACACTTGCGCAATGCGCAAGAGTGGCTCAGCCGGAAGTTGCAGAGTAGCGGAATTGAGCCAAAATAAAAGGCACAAGGAAGCGGGCGCAAGAACCCTAGCAGGCCGCAAACTGGGGAGAGAGACAGAGACAGAGAGAGAGAGACAGAAGCTGGAAGGGCAGACAGGGACAGTGGGTCCAGGAGGACAGAGAGGCCAGCGGGGGTGCCTGGTGCAGTGGAAGCAGCAGGGGGCAGCGGGGTAACACAGGAACAGCAGCGGGGGCAGAAGCCAGGGAGATGGACAGTGCCAGCTTCACATGGAAGCTGTAATGAGGGGTGAGACACCATGCTGCATGGGGCGTGGCCGCGGAGGGGCCGCTGGCGGTATGCCCGACAGGCAGTATCGTGCCCGCCTCAGCTTCGAGCTGTACACAGACATCGAGATCGTGGCCCGGTACCACCTGAACAGGGCAATACTGAGATGGCTCTGTGAGCTGTGCAGTGATGTGATGCAGGCACCCTCACGACGGAGTCACGCTCTGTCTGTGGAGACCAAGGCGACAGCCTGCATGTGCCTGCTCGCCACGGGCACCTTCCAGAGGCCAACAGGGGACACCACAGGCATTACACAGTCGGCCACGTCACGCATCCTCACCCAATTCCTCAGCGCACTGCTGCCTCATGCTGCGGAGTGCATCCATTTCCCCAGCACCGCGGCAGAGCGACAGCAAACATGCAGGAGTTCCACAGGGTAGCATGTATGCCTGGCATGCTAGGGCCATAGACTGCACCCATGTGGCCATTCGCGACGCCACCTGGCCCCGACGGCCAGGCATATCAGAACCGAAAGGGTTTCTTCAGTGTCAACTGCCAGGTGGTGTGTGATGCCACTGGGCGCATTATCAATGTCTGTGCCACACACCCTGGCGGAGCACATGATGCCTTCATATGGCACCAGTCTGCACTGTGCCTATCGATTGAGTGGGGATCCCCACGGGTCATCTAGTGTGTGAGTACACATGTATGGAATGCAAACTCTGGGCAAGGGTGGGAATGACACAGGTGCCATGGTAGTGGCACACAAGGATATGGGCAAATGGACCTGACATGACACTGCTCTCCACTATCTCCACAGGTGTGACTGCGGATACCACTCTGTCCCTGGCTGCTCACACCGCACTGGCACTCCTGCATGACCCCAGCACAGCTATGCTTCAATGAGGCACATGCCGCAACACGTAACATCATAGAGCGGGTGTTTGGGATGCTCAAGGCACGCCTCGATGCCTAGACACCTCCGGTGCGTGTTTGCGTACAGCCCCAAAAGGTCTGTGGGATATTCCTGGCCTGTTGCATCCTGCACAACATGGCCAAAGACCATGGGATAGCCGTACAGGTCGAAGAGGGGGACAGCGATGGGGACGCCAGTGGCGCCGGTGATGTTGGTGATGAGCAGCCCCCGCTAGGATGGAGGGACCCCCGACTGACCCGGCAGGCCCAGCTGCACCAGGACACCATTGCAGAAGAGCACTACGCCCAACACAGGTAAGTCAAGAGGACATGTGCAGGCAACACTGTCCATGCGCAAACCACAGGCACACAGGGGAACACACCGTGTATGAAGGTCAGGGGAGTTGAAGGTTCCAGGCATACCAACACACCATCAGGGAGGGGTGAGCACTCATATGGACACACACACACACCAGGCAGCGTACATGGGCAGAAGCACAGCACTGCGGAAACGACATTGCCAACACACAGCACCACCGACCACCCCCACCACCTGTACTGTCCAAGTACGTGTGTCAGGACCTGGGCACCCTTGCACCTTGGTGTACAGTGCAATGCAGGCATCATCATGCACACGCGCACTTGTGGCAGCAGTTGGGAGAGTGTGCAGGTGGTCCAGGTATCAGCGTGGTGAGCAGAGCACCCAGCAGTGCACTGCCCACCATGACACACATTGCACACAGGGCAGCACCAGACAGGGCCCGCACTGGAGACAGCTCAGTCATGTAGCACTGTCCCACAGCCACCACGGGATGCGCATGCCCCACCGTGGCCCAGCAGCACTGGCAGGCTGAGCAGGGGCCATACGGGGTGGCGCTGTTGCACCACCAGGGTCCCACTGCGCGAACGCGACCTTGCCCGCACAGGGTCCGTATCATGCCGAACAAACGCGCACCAGGGGTGCTGGGATGCCCACAGCAGAACCCGCGCCGACAGGCCTGGTGTCGCACGACGCCGGGAACGGGAGTGAGAGCGACTGTGGGGGCGGTACAGGGCACCTGACAGTGTGCCCAATGCATCAGCGACAGAGACCACTGCCTGGGTCAGCCTGTCAATGGCGGCGGTCACATCCGTCCGCATAAGGACCAGCTCGCTCGGTCCTGAGCACACTCCTGCTGTGCCACCCACGGACACAGACAGTGCCTCCACGATCTGCAACCCGCCCCTGCAGCTGTACTGATTCCTGCAGCAGGCGGGTGTGCGCGTCCAATGGGTACTGTGCCCCAATGGCATCGTGACCCCCAGGGTGTGGACGGTCCCGGTGCACAGCACCCCTTGAGGGTGGGCGCTGTTTGCCAGGACCAGGTATGGGCGGATCAAAGGGCGGTGGACATGTGCCACTGCTTGACACTGTACCCCCAGACCTGGTGTTCGACTGCTGCTGCTGCCCCTCCAACTGCTGAGCCCCCAGGTCCACCTGTTCCACCTCCATGCTGGCAACAGTGCCGGACACCTGCACAGCCACCAGTGCTGCCCCACTGGTGCTGACAGGCACAGCCTGGGACTGTGCCAGCATGCTGGTACACAGGTGTGAACCAGGAAGGCCCAGGGGCATGTGCTGGCCTGCCATGTGTCAGTCATGGGACACACACCTATCACTGCCCATTGCAGGCCTGCCATCATCAATGGTGCAGGTATGTGCCACTGCCATAGGCACAGCATGCTGGCATACCTGCATGCCGGACTACTGAGACACAGGCTGTGCACCCCCCGCACCCGTATCACTGACACCAGAGTTGTTGGCCCAGCGTGCATGCTGCTGCAGTGCCTGCTGGCTGGCGGCGGAGGTGGATGGTCCCTCTTCCACGTCCAGCAGATCTGCATCACTGTCTGGACCCACCACCACCACCGTCTCCTGAAGACGAACAGGATCTGTAACAGAAAGAGAGTACATGTGAGTGCATGTGAACAACAGCCCTCCCCCCAACACCACCACCATGTCATACCGTGCAGTGATGGGCTTCCACCTGTCTGGAATCCTCCACCTGGTACGCCTGTAATGGCACTCAGCTGCATGGCCGCGATCAGTGTCTCCTCCGTTGGGGTCAGCTGCAACACCACTGGCGGCCCCCACCAGTGCCAGCACGTCGCCGCCTGAAGGCTGCCACCTTCTCCTTCAGCCTCCTGCGTCATCACTCCCATCTTCTTTCATTCCTGCACGGAGCGCTGGTGGCTTCCGCAGGTGACGCCCGAGCTCCCCTCCCATGCAGCTGCACGCTCCTGAGGGGTGCCTCCGCCCACTCAATAGTGGCTCATCCTCCAGGTAGGCCTGGAAGAGGGCCTCCGTCTCTGCCGCTGTGAAGTTCGGCCTCCTCCTATGCCCGCCATCCTCACCCTCAGCTTGGCTCTGGTCAGTCATGGTGATCTGTATGGATGGAAGTGGACACCTGTCACTGTGCAGTCGACAGCATTACCCCATGAGCATAGCTGCTGGCCCGGGGGGGTGCGGAAGCCCCCCACGTTTCCTCTCCGTATGGCAGATACTGATAGAAAGGGTGCCCTTTGTCCCTTTCTAGGTGCCCTTTTCATTCTCAGACCCCTCAGCCTTTATCATCCTCCGCACCCCTGCCCATGAGCATTGTCCTGAGCATCACACAAGCATGTAACTCACCTCTCACCTGCAGTAACCAAATCTGGCCAGCACAACCCACTGTCGCGCTTTTATAGCGCAACACATGCAAATGAGGAGTGGCGCAACTTTAATGACATGCTAATCGCGCCACTGCGCCTTTGAATGGCTGATCGAATGATTTGCATATGTCGGCTGAATATCGCGGATTTGCGCTTGCGCAATATGGAAGGGCTGGCTGAGCCAATGGTGCAGATTTGTGCCTGCATGCTACACTGCATTGCGCATGCCCAGACAGCTTACGCATGCGTCTATCATGCTGCAGACCTGCTGAGTGCGATAGGCAATTCAGGCCATGGACACCATTGTGCCAGTGGCACTACAGCATTGGGCACTATATGGCGCTGTGGCACTACTGCGCAATAGTCCACTGTGGCACTGGTACGCAGCTTGGCAGTCGCGCAGAGATGCCCATACGTCCGACGGTACGCTGTGCGTAGCCTCGCGCCATGCCGTGACCTTGTGTATGCCCTTGCCCCTGGCGCTGTTCGCATGCCATGTGTAACGCCCATTGGCGCTGTCTGGTGACAGCGCTATGTGAAGTGACGGCGCCTGTTCAACAGCGCGATTGTAGCCTGTGGTGGTCTCATTGCGCAACATCTCCACGCGGGTTACAGTGCAGCGGAGCTCCATATTGCCTGCTGTAAACTGGGCTGAGATGGCTAGGAGGAGGGCAGTGAGTTGGAGCCCACTGGAGGTGGACAACCTGGTGGCCCTGGTGGAGCCCCACTGTGAGGCACTCTATGGTGAGGCCCCCCTCACCACGCCTAGGATGCACGTGTGGCAGCAAGTGGCCACTGACCTGGTGGAGGTCACTGGATGGGGCCGATCTGCTGAGCAGTGCTGGCACCGGTACGGTGACCTCCGCCTGAGGGAGCAGAACTTGTTGGCCAGGCTGCGGGCACGTGCCAGGTGGGGCATGGTGCCTAGGCCAGGTGAGTGTACCATCTATGCACCTATATTTTCTGTAGGGGTGTGTGTGTGCTTGTGTGGCTGTGCATAGGTGACAGCTTGACACGTTGGCTGTGTCACTGTGCGCAGCTGTGCGATGGATGGTTATGGCTGTGTGGGCGGGCACTCTCACTGGGGCAGGGGGCACTCTGCTTTTGAGTCACACTGATGTTTGTCTCAACATACGTCTCCCACAGGCCGGGATCTGAGGATGCAGGGCCAGGATGAGGAGGGCCGTGCCAGGGCCCCGGTGGCAGCAGGAGTCGGCACCTGGAGAGGGCAGCAGCCGCAGCAACAGCAGCAGGGGCAACAGCGGCAGACAGAGCTGCTTGAGCAATGTGAGTATCATGACTTCATGGATGCTATTGCATGCTGGGGGGGGGGGAGTCCACTAGCCCTGCACAATGCAACCATGCAGGAAAGGGGAGGTCATAATTCCACTATACAAGACACTCAGTGAGGCCCCACCTGAGTACAGTGTACATTTCCGAGACCATACCTACGTAAGGACGAGAGTGGCCAGGGAAGGTTCAGAGGAGGGCAACAAAGATGGTGCATGGCTTGCATCACGGGTCCTATGGACGACAGGTTGAAGGAACTGAACATGTACTCCCTGGAGGGGAAGGGGGAGAGAGGGGATATGATAGAGACATACAAGTATCTTACAGGGAGGATCAGGGTGCAGGACACACTTTTTGAAGTGAAAAAGATGTTCCAGGACTAGAGTGCATGGTATGATGTTGGAGGGAGGACGATTCAGAGGACACATGGTGATGGACTGTCTTCACAGAGCGGGTGGTGGACAGGTGGAACACCCTGCCAGAGGACGTGGTGGGGGCTGGCACAATCAAGGGATTTCAGACTGCAGGGGACAGACATGAAGGAATTCTGGAGATCAGGGGTAAGGGGCAACAGACTTCTAGGGAAACAACGTGAACTTACAAGCTCATATGGACAGACTGGGTTTGCCATAGACCCTTATCCGACGACACTGTCTATGTATCTATGTATGTAGGCACGACACAGGTGACATGCATCACTGTGCAGTATCACAGCACGTCTGTGTATCGTCACTGGTGGTCCAGGCATGCACTGGGCACATAGCTGTGTACTGGCATCGCACCACGCTGCCACGCCACTTGCCAGCCTTGTTTGTACTGTGATGGACGTGGGCAGTGTGGGCCAGTGGTGCACATAGCTGGTGCCGCCAGTTTGTGATGGCCATGTGCATGTCACTGTGGGTGGGGTGTGCCATCACAGATGCGGGACATTGGGGGCTATATGGCTTGCAGGTTGGGTGGTGTCTAGGGTTGTGGTCAGTCTCAGCCATTGACTGTGTTCCCATTTTCCTAGGCCTCGAGGTACTCAGGAGGATGTCCCAGGATCTTCGGCGCCACCCAGGTTGCACTTCAGAACCAGGAGATCCTGCAGGCCATACAGCACCATGGTGATTGGCGAAGGAGGACAGGAGGGGGCGCCAGCAGGGGGAGGACCAGCAGCCAGCTGGGCCATAGCCCACATTCCCTTCACACTTCTCCCATCCCTATCACCCTGCCTTCCCTCTCCAAGTTTTTATTCCCTCCCCCTTGAACACCCCTGACTTTTACCCGTCCCCCCCCACTTGTACATAGTTTCACTTGGTTTTGTGATTAGTCTTTTAAATATACATTTCTATTTTGATATGAATACTGAGTTGGTCTCTGATTTGCAGCTGGCTATGGGTGCTCAGTTGCAGGGTGTACATGCCATCTGGGCTGGTATGGTCCTGGGTATGTGTGTGTGTGTGTGTGCATGTGTGTGCATGGGGAGGTATCTCCAGCATGGCAGTGCCTTTCGGTTGGTCTGTTGCCTGCTGCCACCCACTGCTGGGTGCACAGGTGTGTCTGGCTTGAGGCTTCTGTGTTGCACGGGCTGATGAGTGCTGGGGACTGCATGGTTTCTGCAGTGCCAGTCACTGCACATGGTGGTGTCTTGGGGTCACAGTGCAGGGTGTGCTAGGGATGGGGGCTGATGCACTGTGGTTGTCAACCCCTGTGTGTGGCACCTCCGCCTGCCAGTGGTTGTGCTGGGGTGTCATGGCTCTGCTATGCTTTGTTGGCTTGTCCCTGGGCAAGTAGATCATCTGTCCCACCCCAGTGATGCTGTTCTTGGGGTGCGCAGGTGTGGTCTGGGTTCTGCAGTGTGTTCCTGTGCCCATGTGTGGCATGGCTGGCGGTGGGCCCCAGCCTGCCTCCCTGGATGTGCAGTTCCATTGCTCTGGGGGGGGGGCTGTGCTTGTGCTATGGCAGCTCTGGATTGCTCAGCTGAGCTTCCCTGGTTGCTCCGTAGCGCAACATTTTGGCTCAGCTTCTCCTTCCTGGTTGCGTGATGACACAGTATGTGCGATATTCAGACATTGGTTGCTTGCGCAATTTGCTCTGCTCCATGTTTGAATATCGCACCTGTTGCTCATTGCGCAACTGGTTTGTGCTTGTTTCCTGTTAAGCCGCGCCTGCTTTGCTGCAGTTGAATATCTGGGCCATAGACTTTGATTGCAGATAAGGACTGCTTGCCCACCTAGTCTGCCCATTTCCTACCTACAGGATAAGTTGCAGATCCTAGTTAGCCAACAGCCTATCTCTTCCTACCCCCCCAACAAGAACTGCCTTATGTCTGTCCCATGCATTCTTGAATTCTCCCACAGTTTTAGACCTCACAAGCTCCTCAGGAAGGCTGTTCCATGTGTTCACCACCCTCTCTGTGAAAAAATACTTCCTCACATTGCCCCTGAGCCGTCCCCCTCTATCTTCAAATTGTGTCCCCTTGTGCTGATTGAAAGTAAGGTTGGACTCCCAACTCAGTCAGTCTTCAGTTAGAGCTGAATGGGGAAGAAGTTTCTAGCTGGATGCTGTGAGACTAAGTAGACTTGAAAGATTTTCTTTGTTGGTAGTGCTTGGAGGTGCAGTGAGGGGCAGACACATGGCTGATACACTCTCATGAGAGTCAGGTGTAGGCTCTGACCCCTCCCTCCCCACAGCTCGGCTCTTTTGTAGGAGAACACCTGCCCTGCAATTGGAGGAAAGGCTTCAGGTGCAGCTCATGTAGTTCTAGCCACTGGGGGTTGGGTTTAAGGGCTGGGAGAGAGGAGATTACAGAGTTGTACACTTCCCCTATAAGTTTGCTGTGTAGTACTGCACGTAGTAGTGGGGGTACCTGTTTACTGTGGGACTGTATCTAGGAGTAGGGGTGACGTGATTAGGGGGTAGGGGTGTATCTTGGACTAGTGGGGAACCTGGTAGCTCACCCAAGGAAACCTACTTGGAGGGGGATCGGAACACATGTCATTACAGCCGGCATCTTTGGGAGGGTGGTGGGATGCACAGGGTGTGGGGCGGTCATGATACTGGACTGGGCTTGGAAGTTCGGTGGTTGCCCAGAGTGCTACCAGCTGGCACAGCTTAGGGAGGAGGTTGAGGGGATTAGGAAACAGCTGGAGGGAGGGGGGAGGTATGGTTGGGGAATAGGGCAGGGGCTTTCCCACGGGGTTGCACCAAGCGCTAGGGGTGGGGGCATAGGAAAGGAGTGCATGAGAGTACTCTGGGGTTACTTAGGGACCCTGACAGAGGGGGCCCAAAAGGAAGACACTACCAAGGAAGCAGGCAGGTATCTGGGGACCCTCACAGAGGGGGGCCAAAGGGAGGACATTTTCAGGGAAGTAGGCAGATGGCTGGGGCTGGACAGAAGGCAACAAGACGGGGAGGTGGATCGGACTTTAAGCTCAGTAACTGCTTCAATTCTCTTCTTCTGCTTGAGGATGAGGGGGGTGATGTAGCCATGACAGGGGCAGTTAGAGATGGAAAGGGAGTGGGGGCAGGAGGCAGGGGCCAGATAGCAGGAAGAACAGAGGGAACTTGGAAGCGGGAAAATGGGGGAGCGGTGGATCAGAGCAGGAGGGGGTAGAGGAGGAAAGCGCAAGAAGAAGGACCAGAAGTACAAGGAGGATACAGTAAAGGCAGCTGAGGGTTTATCCTCAGGGAGCACGACTAAGCAAGATGGGGCTGAACGGAGATGGGAATGAAAGGAAGATGAGCCAGGCAAGTTTAGCAGATGGGGGAGGACCAGTCGTGAGCAGTGACCGGGGGTAGCGGGTACAAAAAGGATACTCAGGAGGAGGAGGAGGCATAGGGATGGGAGGGAGGGGTGGCAGGGTAAAATAAGGAGGGTGTGAGGGGTACCCAGATAAGGGGAGGAGCAAGGAGCCGGCTGGGGAGAGGGGCCGGTAGAAAGGATGAGGGACATGGAAGGGGGGGAATGGAGGAAAAGGGGTGGTCAGAGTGCTCCTGTTGGGTGATTCCATGATCAGGGGTATCAAATGGGATAGGGATGGGGAAGTCTGCCCGGTTAGAACAAAATGCTTCCCTGGACTAACGGTGCACAGGGCCAAGCATGAGGTATATCAGCTGGCAAACGACTGTGGAGGTTCCCCGGACATACTGGTCCACCTGGGTACCAATGACATTGAGGGAAACAGTGAGCTAGAGATACAGGCAAGGTTCAGGGAGCTTGCCAGGGTCTGTCATGACAAAGGATGTGCGATTTCCTTCTCGGAAATCCTGCCGGTGCTGGATATGTGTTTTTATGAAACAACTGGGTCGTGCCTGTAAACAGACCTTTGGTCTAGTGTACTTACCTGGTGAATAAGTAAAATTGGATTGAATTGAACTGAAAAGTTTTTGCACACATAACTGGAAAGGTTTTGTGTACATTTTACTAACTGTTAATTCCCCAGAACACCACTTTAGACACATCTTGAAAACTGCTTTTGCTATTCGTAAGTATGTATTTTTAGTTTGATTTTTAAATGATTTGTCTGTGTTT
The DNA here is from genome assembly GCA_016271365.2 of Neoceratodus forsteri. Classification (NCBI taxonomy): domain Eukaryota; kingdom Metazoa; phylum Chordata; order Ceratodontiformes; family Ceratodontidae; genus Neoceratodus; species Neoceratodus forsteri. The sequence goes on from JADMNL010000027.1 coordinate 15,448,907, forward strand.
TTTATGAAAAGTGTACAGGACAACTGTTGAAAATAGGAGCAAGTGTCCTAACATGTATATTCCTGGATAAAAAGAAAAGTTTTATTTGTCTAATTATTTTCAACCTTAAGAAAGCAATAAGAAACGATGGGGGTGTGCATTAGACAAATCTAATGCACAGCTAGGGGGACGTAGTGAGGCACGAGGCCACAGGCCGAGTGCATCCAGTCCCCTATCTGTGCATTAGAGCTGTCTAATGCACATCCCCAGAGTGGCTTATTGCACTTATAAAATGGGCCTGTGTATTCTAAATGGGGTTTCTAGTTTTAGCTGTGCATTAGACACATCTAATGCATGGCTAACAACCAATCAGATTGCTTGAGATCCTTTGCCCATTTTATAAAAAATGCTAAAGCAGACTCAGAATGGGAATAAAGGGATAGTGTTCAGTACTGGGATAGAGAGAGGGTCATCTGAAATTGAATAAAGAGGTTTTGGTCAAACATGTTCACAGGGACACGCACTGCTGCTATAAATACAGCTTTGCTTGAATTTGTTGCCCATCTTTGTTTGAGTTTTAAAATGTACAAGACGCATACAAGGAGTGTGATGCCAACGTGCCTCGTAGGCTACACTTACCCTTAGGCAAGACAGTGATGATAGCATTAAAAAAAAACAAGAACAAGGCCTGTGAAAGGAAAACAAGACAAATACAAATTTAAAAAAACTGCACAGATTTTATTGGTTAGAAATATTGTATTGTTAACATTAAGTTACTTATGTAATCCTTCTGCAGGCATCACTCCTGCCACACACACTGTTTTTCCATATTCTGAACATCTGCCCAGAGCCGCGTTGCAAAATGAAACATGTTGGGACCATCTCCTACATTTCAATGTCACTAGTATTTTTCAAAGGCTTCCTAGATTGGTGTGTTTAAGGAAAGTGGCCATTCAAAGGAGTGAGCAGCTGCTACCAGCTGGAAAAAGTGGGAGGGGTGGTGGTTGGGTCCTATGGTATATGACATCAGCAATCTCAATGAGTAGCTCAAGTGAAAAACACATTTATATCTGACTTTTAATTTTCCCCTTAGGTTAGTGTAAAAACACAAATAAACTGCAGTGGGAAATGTTGATTCACGCTCTAAAGACTGTAAAAAATAAAACCAATTTACTGGTTCAAAAGAAATTCAGAAAAACCGCTACTGCCAATGCTCCATGGGCTAGGCTACAGGGTGAACAAATGAACACATTAATAGTTTCTTTATGGAGCCAGCCCAGTGGCACAGAGAGTGGAGGCGCTGGACACCACACCTCACGCCACACCGGCAACCTGGGTTCAGGAGCGAGCCCGGGCGCTGGGAGTTGGCAGGGGAGGTTGCTGGATGAAGCATCTGGAGGACTGCTCTCCTCTCCCAGGGAGGGATTCAGGGGTTTCCCGATGCATTAGTGGCCCCTGGTGGAGATTGGGGTACTACATGTGGGGGGTCAAGATTCAGGGGAACGAGCATGGCAGGCGTCTACGGGGGGGCAGCCTGCATGTCGACGCCATTGCACGCCATGCTCATGGGGGAAAAACAAGAAGAAAATGCCTCCTACTCCTCTGGTGAGATGACAGTGACCCCAGGGGACTCTCCCACATCCCAACGCTGGCCCAGATGCTCCTGGATCTTTCTCCACTGCTGACCATCAACCACAAGGTAAGGCACTTCATATTTAGGAGCCCACTGCCAGGAGGAAAGGTGGAACCAGCCCTGGAGGTGATACCGGGGGTAGAACCTGCCTGTGGTTGTTCGGGGAAGGAGATCCTGGGAGATGCGGGGGTTCAGGCTGCAGTTAGGGGAGTCCGAAAGCACTCCTGAAGGAAGCCGGGGTATAGAAAAGAGTATTAAAAAAAAATAGTTTCTTTATGTTCAGCGGATATATTTCTCATCTGGTGGTCTTCTTGGTCAATTATGAACCATTGTGGAAGAAGAATACCCTTAGGGACCACTGAAATCTCAAATTGAGCAAAGGCACTTTCATTTCATCAAATGAAGGAGGCCATTAAATAGGTAATCTAGTGCAGGTGTCAACATTTTCCATTACACATTGTTTGAATTTGAGTCCTAGAAAAAGCAGATTCCTCCATCTATTCTGTTTTGCTTTATAAAATGGGGTATACAAAAACAGAACAAATCAAACAACTTAATTGGTTAAAACACAACTGACCATTGATTATTTACCTAGAAACTGAACATTTTGTAACTAACCTGCCCTAATCTACCTAGCAACAACCTAACTAAATGAAAATAAAGCCTTTCTCCATTGACATAATGTCCCCCCCCCCACTTTTTAAACACAAAAACCTATAACAGGGCATAGGTTTCTTGAAAATAAATGCAGTTTCTGGGTTCATTCAAAGGCACCCAGCCTTTGTTACCAAACTCACCTATTCTACCTAGCAACAACCTAAATAAGGGGAAAAATAACTTTTTCTATTAACAAAAAAAGTGTTTCCATTTTATAAGCACAATAATCCACTCTGGGGCCTCGGTCTCTTGAGAATTAAAGCACTGCCTGGGTACGTTGAAAATCACTCAGCCATCGGCCTTGGGCCTTCCAATTCACCTGATGCATGCAATAATGCTATAGAAATGCATGTTCTTTTGTGGGTTATTACTTATGTATTTGCAGAGTTAGAGGGATGGCCCCCTGTGGACTGGGTTTTGATATTATAAAAAGACAACCTTCTTTGTCTTAAAGGGCATTGTTTACTAGAAAAGGGATATAATACCATCAAATACGGAATCTTGTATTTTTTATGTTTGCAAATCATTTTCATCTGCGTGATGTGTTTGTGTATGTGTGTGTATATATATATATATATATATATATCTATCATGGGACCAATTGCCAAGGCCCTGAAGCCAGCCTTGTCTCCAGGATTATTTTCAAAGGTGCTGTTTCAGCCCCATGCTCCTGGACGCATGTGGGTAAGGTGTATTCATAGTGAGGGGGACAGAGTTGGGGACTGGTACGGATGAGGAGAGGGAGGTTTGGTGCCTTACTGGTGCCATGGCTTGCAGGGATGGAAAAAAGATCCAAAGGATTTCAGGGGCAGCAGGAAGGGAGGGAGAGCTAAACATCACTATCCATTGGGGGACTAATGACCAGGCTAGGGATGAGCCAGCAATAGTTCAGGAGGAGGTCAGAGAACTGGGGAGGGGTCTTAGCCAGGTGACACGATCTGTGACCTTCTTGGAAGTGCTACCTGTCTACAACAGGGAGCAGGAAAGGATTCTCCACATCAGGTACTTCAATGCATGGTTGAAAGAATGGTGCAGAGAGGAGGGATAAGGGCCTGTACCGGGACAACAGCCTGAATCCATCCAGGAGGGGAACTGTGGTCCTCAGTGAACAATTTAAATGCTACATTGGACAGCATTTCATCTAGCCAAGGGGGGAGGCAGAAAGACAAAGGGAGACATAAACTGTCCCCCCCACAGGCCAATGAGGTCAGCAAGGGGAATCCTGAGGGGATGAAACCCCCCAAAAAAAACATATAACAAAGGAATCCAGGGGAACAGAAGGCAAGAGTGATAATGAGATAGTGGGGGAAACAAAGGGAGGCAAATGGGAAACAAGAGTGGGGGGTGGCAGCAAAATGTGGAGAGCCATGTGTGCAAATTCTCAAATTCTAGGCAACGAGATTGAAGACCTAGAGGCCACCATGGCAGAAGCAGACCTAGATATGGTGGCAATTAGCAAGTCCTGGTGCAATGAAAACCAGGATTGGGATGTGGCCATACCAGGGTATACTCTGTTTAGAAAAGACAGGGTAGGTAAAAAAAGGGGGAGGAGTGGCTCTTTATGTAAGGGACCAAATAAAAACCACAGAAATACAGGGAGAGCAGGGAGGAGCTGAGGTACTATGGGTCACCCTGGAAACAGATAAGAGGGCCATTTTTCACATAGGAGTGATCTACAGACCTCCAGCACGGCGGGGGGGAGAGGTGGATAAGGACATGATGGAAGCCATACTAAGGATGGCACACAAGGGGGAGGTGTTGCTGGTGGGGGACTTCAATCTACTAGATGTGGATTGGAGCTTACCAGCTGAAGCAACAGTCAGAAGTAGGGACATGCTGGACTCCCTGCAAGGGGTGTTCCTCAGGCAACTAGTTAAGAAGCCCAATCATGGGGGGATACTGGACCCATACTGACAAACGGGGACAGTGTTGCTGATGTCATGGTGGGTGACAACCTGGGGTCCAGCGATCACCATACAGTGTGGTTCAAATAAGGACCGGGTCAGAACTGAGCTGCACTAAGATGAGGGTCCTGGGCTTCTGGAGGGCCAATTTCAAGAAAATGGGAGAATGCCTAAGGAGTGCCCTGGCAGGGACAGATGATCTGGGGGGAATCGAGGAACTATAGGCAAAAATTAAGGGGGGCATTAAAAAGCAAAATATCTCTGTCAGGCAGGTTAACAAGGGCAAGAGAAAAAAAGACCGCTGTGTTTCTCTAAAGACATATCAGAAAAAGTAAGAGCCAAAAAACTAGCATTTAAAAAGTGCAAAAAGACACAGAAGGAGGAGGATAGGGATACTACCAGGAAAAACAAAGGGAGGCAGGGAAGGCAGTTAGACGTGCAAAGGCACAAACAGAGGGGAATATTGCCCAATCAGTAAAAGAAGGGGATAAAACTTTCTTTAGATATTTGAACAAGAACAGGGTTTTAAATAACTGATTAACAGTTTTTGGGGTGGAACTATACTAACTGTAGAGAAAGTATTTGTATAGATTTTCTAGAAGTGCTGTGTTTGTTAAACACAGTGAGGCAAGAGCTATGCATTTGCACAAAGATTTAGCACTTTTATGAGCAAAACGCTAATCAATTTTTAGAGTTAAATAAATTCCTGAAGCAGAGGATGACCAAAGGGGGAATAGTAAGAATAACAGGGGAAGACGAGATGTGTGAGGAGGACCAAAAGAAGGCAGACATATTGAGCAAACACTTTTGTACAGTATTTACAGAAGAAGGGGTAGGTGGCAGGCCAAAGATAAGGGACAGGGGCACAAATGGAAGGGGGTGAACATCAGTCATTTTACAGAGGAGAAAGTCCTCAAGGAACTAGCACAATTAAAAATAGACAAGGCAATGGGACCTGAAGGGGGGCACCCCAGGATACCGAAGGAGCTCAAAGAGGTGCTGACTGCACCTCTGGCAACTCTGTTCAACTTATCATTAGGAACAGGGGAGGTTCTGAGGGACTGGAGGAGGGCAGAGGTGATCCCACTTTACAAAAGTGGGAACAAGGAGTAGGCAGCAAATTACAGACCTGTCAGCCTGACTTCAGTAGTGGGTAAAGTAATGGAAACACTACTGAAGGAAAGGATAGTAGAATACCTTGTAACCAGTGGATTACAGGATCCAAGGCAACATGGTTTCACAAGGGGGGGGGGGGGTCTTGCCAGAGAAACCTGATTGAGTTCTTCGACTGGGTGACCAGGGTAGTGGATCAGAAAGGAGCGGTGGATGTGGCCTACCTGGATTTCAGTAAGGCCTTCAACACCGTTCCACATAGAAGACTGGTGAACGAGCTGGCCTGTCTGGGAGTGGGTCAAAAAGTTATAAACTGGGTAAGAAGTTGGTTAAGCAACAGGAGTCAGAGGGTGGTGGTAAACTGTGTCCACTCTGGAGAAGGCAGTGTGACCAGTGGGGTGCCTCAGGGCTCAGTACTAGGCCCGGTCCTCTTCAATGTCTTTATTAGCGACATTGCAGAAGGGCTAGAAGGGAAAGTATGCCTGTTTGTGGATGACACAAAAATCTGCAACTGAGTAGACACACAGGGTTGGGGTGGGGGTAGAAAGAATGAGGGATGATTTGAACAAGTTGGAAGAATGGTCAAGGGTTTGGCAGCTGGGTTTCAATGCAAAAAAGTGCAAAATCATGCACTTGGGGCACAGAAACATGGAGCTACGTATCAATTTGGAGGGGAAGTACTGGCAACCACTAAACAGGAAAGGAACATAGGGTAATAATTTCTGATGACATGAAGGTAGCTAAGCTGTGTGATAAGACAGTGGGGAAGGGTAGCAGGATGCTCGGGTGCATAGGGAGGGGTATCACCAGTAGGAAGAAGGAGGTAATGTTACCCCTGTACAGATCACCGATAAGACCTCACCTCAAGCACTGTGTCCAGTTCTGGAGGCCCCACCTCCAGAAGGACATTGAAAAGGTGGAGGCAGTACAAAAGAGGGCTACCAAAATGGTGCAGGGCCTGCATCAAAAGCCCTACAAGGATAGACTCAAGGAACTGAATATGTACTCTCTGGAGGAGAGGAGGGAAAGGTGGGACATGATAGAAACATTCAAATATCTAACAGGTATTAATAAGGTACAGTGAGGTAACCTGACCATGCATCATTAAGCTAAACCTTTTGACAAATAAAGGGGCATAAGGATACTTGGTCATTGTCCTTGTCTCTCATACCCCTGGAGTATGTATGAAAATGCTATACAGTAGTATATGCATAACCTATCTTGATTTATTCCTTACTAAGTAGCCTTTTGACATTGGTGCTGTAGCACACTGGTGTAAAGCAGTGGAGGCATGTTCACTCTGCCTGACTTGTGTATGTAGAGAGAGCTTCAATTTCTGTCCTGCTAATATCCTCAGCTTTTAGCAGTTCTACAGTCATAACAGTATGGGGAAATCTGCACTGTGCCCACCCACACCCGATCGGACAGCTGAGTACTATACAAGTGCACAGTGTAACTACCTTTGGGATGAAAAAGAAATTCAGTTCTAGTGCTATGTAGCCCCTTTCAAAAATGCTAAGTAGAGCTGTTGCTTTAATTTCCGTGATTCTTGTAATACTGTATCAGAGTAATAAATAAACAGAAAATGTGACAAACCATTGTATTTAGTGATATTACCTTCAACACCGGGCCAGGCTCTCTCTGTTAATGGTTCTACCAACTATCCGTCTGTCAGAAAGACATGCATTAGTTCCGATTTAAAGCCGACTAATAGACACTTAACAAAATGATATCACAAGATTGCTTTCACTCGGCATCTTTAATGGAAAGGGAAACCCTTTCTTCACTTCCCAAGAAAAACAAAGCAGGGAGGGAGGGCAGATCTGAGAATGTTCTGCTCCATAAATCTTTGCTGAGGCGTGGTGCAGTGTCAGCTCGCCAAGGGCTTGGGATCAGTATGTCTCAACAGTGGGTGTGAAAAATGCTTCGGGCTGCCTCTTGCGTGACCCAAACCTCATCATTCATTTATTTCAAACCGGTGTGTAGGGAGCAGCACCTGCACTGAGCAGCAGGCGGGATGAGGAGCACCACTGTCAGCAAAACCTGGGGATGAAGGAAGGGAACGGCAGCCAGAATGAAATTACACCAGAGAAAATCTCGCTAAGGCACAGATAAAATAATAACAACACTTGTAAATATTTCCCAGTTCAGCACCTGGCTTAGGATACTAATCCTCCAAAGTGCTGGCTAAGCAGAAGTTAATTCTCTGTCACTCACACTACTGTAGGGATGCTAAGGGACTTGCCCCCAAACCCATACCCTGAGTGCTGCAAGGATTGTTAGGTGGATAAGAGAACCTGAGTTATGAACTGTTCAATCAGGTAAAGCCTGGATATTTGTCACTGTCTGGGGCAGGTAATGATGATTGTGTGACAATTACCCACACTATCTGCATGTCAGCAGCAGTAGGGAGCGGGATCATTTGCACTGGGCCAGGTAAAGATGATCATGTGGTAGTCACCTACGCTGCGCCACCTGCATGTCAGGAGGACGGGGTAGGAATAATCTGCACTGGGGTAGGTACTGATGATCACGTGACAGTTACCAGAGCCATCTGCATGTCAGGAGAACGGTTCAGGGATAATTTGCACCAGGACAGGTAATGATGTTCACGTGATAATTACCCGAGCTATAGCTTGTGAGGAGGAGGGGCGGGGTGGGGCAGGGGTAATTTGCATCGAGTCTAGTAATAATGATCATGTGATGGTTACCCAACCAATCTGCTTATCTTGAGAAGGAGCAGGGATAATTTGCACTGGGGCAGGTAAGATGATCGGGTGACAGTTACCCACTTTATCTGTTGTTTCAGTTAGAGGGTGCAGAGGTAATTTGCAGCAGGGCAGGTAATGATTTGTATTGTATTTTATTTATTTTAAATGTTGGTAACGGGAAAGGTACACTGAGCCAGAGCTCGTTTCCAGGTGCAACCCATGGAGGGAAAAATGGAGAAAATGCAACAAGAATACAGAGGTGACTGCATAGCGATAGATACAATGGCTATGAGGCAGTTACCAGACCTAGCTGTAGGTCAGGAGGAAGGGGCAGGCAGGGGTGAACCGTCCACATCATCTTCCCTCCCCATGCAGTTTGGTACAATTATGACCATACGAATTTGCCAGCAGAAATAGGCCACCTGGTCTATCAAGACTGCTCGAGTGTACAACTAACACCCTAACCTTGCAGCTGCCCTGCCCCTCCCCTTCCCAATTACCCCCCTCTCACCTTGTCCCATCCCCTTTTGAAACTACCCACTGTCTTACAGGCTACCACCTCCTCTGGAAGAGCATTCCATTCTGCCACGACCCTCTCCATGAAAAAGTGTCTCCTCATTTCCATCCTAAATCTCCCCCACCCTCCAATCTAAGGCCATGCCCTCTTGTGTCCCGCCCCCTTCTCAGCCTGAGTATCCCTTCAGTGCCTGCATTGTTTATCCCATTTACCTACTTAAAGGTCTCAATCATATCTATCCAGTCCCTTCCCTCCTCCAAGGAGTACATGTTCAGCTCTGTCAGCCTCTCCTGGTATGGTTTGTCCTCCAATCCCTCGATCATCCTTGTTGCCCTGTGTTGTACCCCTTCCAGTAATTTCACATCCTTCTTTATTAAATAAAATTCTCAGGTTACATACCTATGAGTCAGAGACATGTCAAAATACAGTGTTACAGGAAGTACAGAGATAAACAAGAGTCAGAGACTCGTTGAAAACAGGTAGTTCTTCAGATATGGGTTCCAGAATTGTACACAGTGCTCCAGGTGTGGCCTGAAAAGTGCCCTGTAGAGAGGCAGGATCACCTCCCTGCTCCTGGAGGAGATCCCTCTCAGCCCTAGAGTCAGGCGTCAGCCTGGAGGAGTGAAATCATTGGAGACAAGGAAGGTGGAAGTACATGAAAGCCGGGGGGCAAGGTAAAGGGGAGGGATAATGGTTAGGGTGTGGTGGTAGTAAAACCCAGGAGCCTGGGTAGTAAAATGCTGGAGTTCCAAGCCATGCTGTTGGAAGGAGGGGTAGATATGGTGGCGGTCATGGAAACTTGGATTAACCCTAGCCATGGATGGGATCTAAATGTGAGTGGATACATAGTACACAGGAAGGATAGAAAGGAGGGTGGGGGGAGGAGTGGCTATGTTCATTAGGGACAACATAGAGATCAGTTGCGTAGAAGAAGCAGAGGGAAATGTGGAGGCCTTATGGGTCACTGTGTGAACCCCTGCAGGAGGCAAGCTCAAGATGGGAGTGATTTATAGAACCCCAGGGATAGGTGAGGTTCTGGAGGAGAGTCTGCTGGAAAATATTATGGGCCAGTATGGACCTAATGGGGAGGGAGTTGTGTTGATGGGGGATCTAAATATGCCAGCTACCGACTGGAGAACCATGGCCTCCACGGTGGCCAGGGCGGAGAGGCTGCTGGGTGGCTTCCAGGATGTTTTCCTCACTCAACAGGTGATGGAGCCTATGAGGGAGGGCATGTCCTGGATGTGGTCCTTGCGGACGGGGAACTGGTAAGGGATCTGGCGGTGGAGGACCCCCTGTCTGGGAGCTATTATGATACTGTTTGGTTTAGGCTAAATTTGGGGGGGAAGGGGATAGGTTTCAGACAATGGCGGTTGACTTTGGGGGGGAGATTTTAGGGGCATGGGGGAGATTCTCAAGGAGCATTTAAAGGGGATTACACACAGGATGGATGTAGAAGGGAGATGGGAGGTCCTAAAATGGGGACTCCAGGAGGCCATCAGGAGCTGTGCAAAAGTAAAGCGCAAGGGGGCAAGATCACTTAAACTGTGCTGGTGGTCCAAGGAGGCTCAGGAGGCCATAAGGGAGAAGAGGGCTGCCTATAGACAATACAAAAAAAATGAGAGGGGAGAGGTATAAGGACAAGTACCATCTTGCATCCAGACATGTCACCCAGTTGGTGAGGGTGGCAAAGGCAAGAAGAGAGCAGTGGCTTACACAGGGGATACGGGGCAGGGAGAAAGGGTTCTTTAGGTATATTGGGTAGCAGAAAAAAGCTAAGGGCCAGCTAGGCAGATTGAGAATAATAGGGGGTGGGTGGAGGAGGCATGGGAACAAGCGGAGGCATTAAATGAGTATTTTGCCTCTGCATTCATTAGGGAGGGTGGGAAACTTACAAAGAGGGAGATGTTGGATTTGAACGGGGAAGGGGGTATGATTGCTGGAGCGTCAGATATGGCAAAGGCGGGAGGGAAGGTTATCTCTGGGGTATCATACCATGATGGATCTACTGAATGGGGGGGAGGGACCAACAATGCCTCAGGGGTATCACACCAGGATGGATCTGCTGAAAGGGGGGGAAGGGAGTGACGGGGTTATACCCATAGAAAGGGTGTGGAAAGCCCTTAAAGCTCTTCAAAAGGATAAATCTCCAGGCCCAGATGGCATACATCCCAGGGTACTATGGGAGATGGCGGATGTACTGGCGGCACCACTGGCAGAACACTTCAGTTTGTCACTTGAGACAGGGTGGGTACCTAGGGATTGGTGAGAGGCACATGTGGTCACAATCCATAAAGGGAGAGCTAAGGAGGAGCTGAGTAACTATAGACCCATGAGTTTGACGTTGGTGGTGGGCAAGATGCTGGCGAGTATACTCAAGGAATCACTGGGGTTTTTTTTGGAGGGTATGGGATTTCTCGATAGTCGTCAACATGGGTTTGTGCCTGGGAGATCATGTCAAACTAACCTTGTTGAGCTCTATGAGTGGGTAACATTGGAGCTAGACAAGGGAAAACCTGTGGATGTACTGTTCTTGGACTTCAGAAAGGCGTTTGACTCAGTCCCTCATATCGGACTACTGGGGAAACTGATGGGGATGGGGGTAGGCCCATTGATGGTCAGATGGATTGGAAATTGGCTGGCTGGGTGCACCCAGAGAGTTGTGGTTGGAGGGGAGGTCTTGTCTCCTAGGGTGGTCATTAGTGGGGTGCCACAGGGCTTGGTCCTGGGACCGATCCTGTTTAATGCCTACATCTCTGATATCAGGGAGGGTATCGGGTGTGAAATGAGTCTCTTCACAGATGACTTCAAGCTGGGCACAGTGGTGGAGGAGGAGGAGGGGAGGTTGGCCCTGCAAAGGGACCTGGAGACCCTGGACAGGTGGGCCTGTACCTGGAAATGAAAATTTAATTCCGCCAAATGCAAGGTGTTGCACCTTGGGTGGGGAAACCCCAGATATGAGTACATCCTGGGAGGGGATGAGTTGAAGGATACAGCAGGGGAAAAGGACCTGGGGGTACTAGTGGATGTGAATATGAACAATTCTGAGCAGTGCAGGGGAGCGGCATTAACGGCAAACAGGATGTTGGGCTGCATTGCATGGGGGATTACCTCGAGGAGCAGGGACGTGATTCTGCTGCTGTACAATGGCCTGGTCAGACCACATCTTGCGTACTGTGTGCAGTGCTGGAGGCCGCATTTGAGGAGGGACATCCAACTTCTGGAGAGGGTACAAAGGAGAGCAACCAAAATGATCTGGGGTCTTGAGGAGATGACATACAAGGAGAGACTAGGGGAGCTAGGACTGTTCTCATTGGAGGACAGGAGGGAGCAGGGGGATATGATTGAGGTTTTCCAATACCTTAAGGGACTAAATAGGGTAAATCGGGAGGGAATCTTTAGACTAAAGGAGGGTGGACTCACCAGAGGACATAGTTGGAAGCTCGAGGGAGGAAGGATAAGGGGGAAAAGGAGGAGGAGTTTTTTCACTCAGAGGGTGCTGAAACCATGGAATGCACTGCCTGGGTAGTTGGTTCAAGCTTCTGTGGTAGAGGGGTTCAAGAGAGGGTGGGACAGGTACAGGAAAGGGATAAAGCGAGGCTGGCTTGTACCGGGGGGGCCGAGAGGGAAGTCTGGAGACACAGGGGTACAATATGGAGGGGATGGCCTCTGTACCCAACCTGGGGTCTGAGGCTCAAGCAGACTTGATAGAACATAAGGCCTAATCTGCTGGCGACTAGTATGTTAGTATGCATGTTAGTATGTTAGATATAACCCAGCACAGTTAGGACATGTGACACCAAAAAGATGCAGGAGGGAGCTGGGGGAAATTCTACAGTACCTTCTCAGTAACTAGGAGAACTAAAAACCAAAGACAGTTTAAATAGTGTTTACTTAATCATTAATTATGTGAGACAAGCCTAAGCCACCTAGTTGAGCATTCTCAAAATATATATATAATATATATATATATATATATATATATATATATATATATATATATATATATATATATATATATATATATATATATATATATATATGTATAGATATGTAATAGATAAACCACTCTGAGGTGTGCAGTCACACTCTGATATATACACGCCTTTGGTGCATCACTCACCAAGGCGTGTATATATTAGAGCGTGACTGCACACCTCAGAGTGGTTTATCTATCTTATAAAATGTCAAAATTGTTTTGGAGGTGGGTAAAAGTGCAGGTGTGTGGTTGCACTCTGATATACGCACGGTCATGTGATGATCAATGTCCAATCAATCTCAAGCAATTTCCCTACCCATTTTATAAATAAGGGATATACAATGGTGAACTGTCAGATAAATGATTTATCTACACAAGTGCTGTTTGACCGGGGGTAACCTCACGAGTGGCGTAAGCCCACGAGTGGTGTTCAGTCAAACAGCCAAGTGTAGATAAATCATTTAACTGACAGAACTTTGCTGAACAAATGTCATGCTCATGGTATCATGCTACCTTTTTCATTTTAAAGTTATTCACATTTGTTTGTCAAAAAAGGGAAAAGAAAATCAAATTTTATGCTGTTTTTTGCTAATTATAAAAAAAATTAAATGAAATCTATAAATGAAACACCACTCATTTTGTAGATATTTTTGTGCTGAACATTTTTTGTGCTCACAGTACCATGCTGTCATTTTTTGTTTTAAAGTTATTCACATTTGTTTGTCAAAAAAGTGAACAAAAAAATTAAGTTGTCTTCTGTTTTTTGCTAATTATAAAAAATCTATAAGGTATCTATAAATGAAAAAACATTCATTTTGTAGATAATTTTGTGCTGAACAATTTTCGTGCTCACAGTACCATGCTATCTTTTTTCATTTTAAAGTTATTCCCATTTGAATATGGTTAGTACTGCTTATGAGGCCAAACATTCTAAATGAATTCCAAAGAGATTTGTGACATTGTAACTGTGTGTATAAATGGTCACTGTATGTATAAATAAGGGATATGCAGCGGTTCAAATATAGGATAAAGTATGGGGAGAAGTGTGTTACAATTTAACACTGAAGTTATTGATGGCATAAACCCGAGGGCTAAGCCCGTGGGCTTTATGAATGCCATCCAATATGAGGTGTGTTAAATCCAAGTTTAACACACTTTTCCCATATTTTATTTTATATAATTGAAGGGCCTACCTGAAAAGTCCGAGGTCGCTTTTTGTTTTTGAATTGTGTTGCGGTTTTCCTGCTCTTGTCTTTCGGTTTCGTTCGGTGTTTGGAATCGGCTTTTTTTTTTTTTTTTTACTTCTAGGCTATGCGAGGCTGCTGGAGGCTATTTGGTATAGAGGAAACCCCCGAGAAATGTGTATTTTAGTCAGTGCCGCTTGAGGTGACAGGGACAATTTGAACATCGTGCTATGTTTAGTCTCGAGTGCTTTGCTGTTCAAAGGGAGTGCGAGAATGCCGTAACACCTACTCAGGTGTTACGGCATTTAACACACGGTTTTGGCAATGGGCGAAAACGGAGACCATTAATTATTGTGATAATGCATTTATCTTGTACAGTTTCCAGTGACCTCAAGTATCTCACGGGTGCCGAAGGCACGAGTGAGAGTTACGAGAGGTCACTGGAAACTGTACAAAATAAATGCATTATCACACACTGAACCGCTGCATATTCCATTTATGCAACAGGTTTAGATGTTGTGTGAACATTTTGATTTTGGTAGGTGTAAATAATTTGTCAAAAAAGGGAAAAGAAAATTGAATTTTATGCTGTTTTTTGCTAATTATAAAAAAACAAAATGGTATCTATAAATGAAACACCACTCATTTTGTAGATATTTTTGTGCTGAACATTTTTCGTGCTCACAGTACCATGCTGTCATTTTTTGTTTTAAAGTTATTCACATTTGTTTGTCAAAAAAGTGAACAAAAAAATTAAGTTGTCTTCTGCTTTCTTGCTAATCATATACAATATACAGGGTTTATATAAATGAAACAGTATTCATTTTGTAGATAATTTTGTGCTGAACAATTTTCATGCTCACAGTACCATGTTATCGTTTTTCGTTTTTAAGTTATTGACATTTAAATATGGTTAGTACTGCTTCTGAGGCCGAACATTCTAAATGAATTCCAAAGAGAACTGTGTAGATAAATTAGCTAGTGATGTAGTTACTGTGTGAATAAATGGGTGGTGATGTAGTTACTATGTGGATAAATAAATTTATTACCATAGTAGCGAAGATAAATGGTTTTATTCTACAGTTTTTGTCCTGACCCCTGTTGCATAAATTTATTTATACATACAGTGACTCAGATAAACACATTTATCACACTGAATATATGTCTACCCCATTGCATAATATATATATATAATAACTGGTCAGCAATTTCTCTCAATGTACTGACCAGGTTGATATTTTCCATAACAACCGGCTGGCTGTTATGACATTCATGAGCCATGCCAGTCAAACTATGCTGCTGCCTCATTGGCCAACATTCTGTATGTGGGCGGGACCAAACAGTTTCACAAACTGCTGGAGAAAAATTATTGGCCTGTTATTATAAAAAATAAAAGATGGGAAGGGTGTTTTATATGAGAATTTACTGCACATCCTTGTTGTGGGATGCTTTGATAAACCCCTCGGGCTTCGCCCTTGGGGTTTATGTAGCATCCCACAACTCGGGTGTGCATTATATTCTCATATCAAACCCTTCCCCATTCATTATTCTCTATGTATATTTATGCAATATGTGTGGACATAAATCCTATGTGATAAATCTGAGCTACTATGAGATAAATTCAACATTTTACATTTATAGACACAGTAGATACATCATCACAGATTTATATACATAGTAGATATGTCACAATCACTCCAGAACTCATTTAGAATGTTCAGCTTCAGTACCAGTACTAACTATATTCAAATGCAAATAACTAAAATGAAAAAAGACAGCATAGTGCTGTGAGCATGAAAGTTGTGCAGCACATAATTATCTACAAAATGAGTGATATTTCATTTATAGATACCTTATGGATTTTTTTATAATTAGCAAAAAAGAGCAGAAAATGCAATTTTTTGTTCACTTTTTTGACAAACATATGCAAAAAAAGATAAACAATCAAAAGCCAATGTCCCTGCACTGACAAAAAGCATCCCTATTGCATAAATGAAATATACAATAGTGAGCTGTCAGATAAATGATTTATCTACACTCGTGCTGTTTAACCTCGGACATCTCACTCATGGCTTACGCTACTCGTGAGGTTACCCGAGGTGAAACAGCACTTGTATACTGTAGATAAATCATTTATCTGACAGCTCACCATTGTATATCCCTTATGTAAATGTATATGTATGTATATGTGTGTGTGTGTGTGTGTGTGTATATATATATATATATATATATATATATATATGTAAAAATATATATATACTTTTTATTTGCTGGAAGGAATCTCACATTGCAGTGCAGCTGGATGGACCTCACTGCCGGCCAGGAGTGGGTACCATGTGATAAGAGCTAAACCAAAAACAGCGACTGCAACAACCATGGCTACACATCACCAAAAAGAAATATGGTGATCAACATAATAGTGCCTGTCAAAAACACCAACTGGCGTGTACTGTTTCTATAGGAGCCAATTTATTCTTACTTTTTATGAGTGGGGGCTATGCCCCTCGTGCCTCCTGGGGGGGCTTTGTTCCCCACAGTCCCCAATTATTAAATAACCAACTCTGGGGGAGTGGGAGTTTGACACTTGAGAAAAAAAAAACACTCCTGCCAACAAAATAAAATCTCCACAGCCCGTCCTGAACTGAGGGCTTCCACACACAGATAGCACTCCTGCCCTGTAAGCCATGCTGCCAGTTCAATTCTGCCCTCACAAGTTTCTCTCTACATACCTGTACATCACTACTTCGGTTCCTCCCTTTCTATCTCTCCCACAAATCGCCACTATAACCCATTGGTGTTTACTCAAGGTCACTCATATTGAATGTGATATCCCCTACTTGTGCATATTAAGTCACCCCATGTTCCCACGCTCTTACCATGGGTCCCCCCAGGGGCGTAGCCAGACATTACAGCAGGGTCAAACTGGGGTACAGGGGGCCCACCTAGAGAATCAGTAGTGGAATGCCCAGTGTGACCCACTCTCATCAGTATGCCACTTAAATTTGATACAGTAGCTCTGTGCTTGCATCTTGCAGTGCTCAAAAAAATTGAATTAGAAAACTGATGATAGAGTTATTTTTAGAGTTCAGAAGGTGGTCAGATACCCAACAGAGGGGGCTTACCGGGAAATTTCAGGTATCTGGATGGGCCAGCCCCACGCACATTTCAGTTACGTTCAAATATCTTCCTGTACCCCTCAACTCTCCCTCATTACAACCCTCAAAAAACTCTGCCCCAAAACCCTCCCACATTGAAAAGTTGTCTACATGAAAGAGATAGACACTCAAATTTTCAAGCAGAAGTTCAACATTATATAATGCTAAGCCAAAATTACAGTTTTAGAAAATGAAAACACGGGTCACCACTAGTTATTTCAATAGTTATTGTTGGATCCATATAAAAGATCATGACAAGACTTTACAGAATACAAAATGATGGAATACTAAGAATAAATTTTTATACAAATGTTCATGAATACAGTCCATCAAAAAGGAAAACTGTCCTTTGCAGGGGCTTCCAGCCCTGCAAAGCTTAACCTCTGCTTTAGCTTTAGTGAGAAAAGCAGCTTCTTTCTCAAGCCATAAAGTAGTTTAATTTAATTATGAAAAGTCCGCTACCCAGAAGTATGGTGGACGCTGGGGCAGTTCCACTAACTGTAAAGGTGCAGCGCCGGACCGTGTACTTCAATGCATTTGTATTGAAGCGCACGGTGCGGTGCTGCACCTTTACAGTTAATAGAGCCGCCCCAGCATCCGCCATACTTCCAGGTAGCGGACTTTTCATAATTAAATGAAACTACTTTGCGGAGTGAGAAAAAAGCCACTTTTCTCACTAAAGCTAAACCGGAGGTTAAGCTTTGCAGGGGCGGGAGCCCCAGCGAAGGACAGTTTTTCTTTAAAAAGGTAGTCACAGAAAATGCTTAAAAGAACAATTTTCTACTATAATAAAAAGCTTTAAAACAGTATAATTTACACCAATTATGTTTCAGCTTTATTCTTTTCTAGTTATTAATTTTTGTTACTTTTCCCTGTTGTTGGGCTACCAAATATTGTATATAACACAGCAAATATTTTATTGAGTCTTTCAAAAATGTATCTGACACTGCCCTGCTAACCATACAATTGCTGTTTGTGATGTCACCGTCTATTGTCATGGTGAGCACTATTATGTCAAAAGCAAAGGCACTGTGAGGTTATAAGGGGAGAGGCAAATGTTTTTAATGAATACTTTTTAGAGAGTCTACCGTGATGCGCTGTAAACCTTGAAATGGAACATTGAAAATGGAAAACAAATGTATTCTCTAGTAACCTGTAATAGCTGAAACATTCTATTTATGAAAACACATGCTAAAGTGCAGAGCTGCTCTTTAATTTTTAGCTATAATTTAAGCACAAGAAATAGAGGAGCACCTCCTACTGATACAATTCACTATGTTCTATTTTTATTTATTCAACATTTTGGTGGCAGGGATAGGCACACTGAGCCGAGGCCCATTTCCAGATGCGACCTGGGAAAAGTGGAAAAGGGGAAGAGCAGAGGTACCACTGAACATTACAAGTACAAAGTACAAATTTGAAGGTACAAGTGAAGTGTCAAACTATAATTTCGCTTATAGCAGTAACATTACACAATAAACAGGAATTTATGAAGCAAGATAGTACAATGATGAGAAAGGTAGGAACTAATCCTTGAGTATTATTCGACTACAATTGCATGGGTAAAAACGAAAAAAGGCAGCATGGAGGAAACGAGAGAAAGGGGGAAGGGGAGCAACAAACTGGCTATGAGGAGAAGGAGATTAGGTCAGGAAACTCTTTAGATTGTGCAGAGAGGGGGCTAGATGAGGGGTGCTTGGAAGAGAGTTCCAGAGGGAGGGTAGATGGTAGGAAAAGGCTGCCAGCCCAGATCTAGAAGTTTTCATAAACCTTTTCCTAATTTTTGTTATTGCACTATAGTAACTGGTGAGAGTTTTCTTCCATAGATTAACCTGGTTATAGTTTGCTGTCATAACCAGCTGGTTATAACGGTGAACACGTGCTGGGTTTCCCTCACTCCGCATGTGCGCACATGCCTCCCTCATGTACTCACTTCCGCCAGCTCATACTAAATGGACTTGGAGTGTTTTCAGAAGATTCTTTATAAAAGTAGTTGCTCTTCAGTTACGTTATGTTTGGTTTCAGGGCAATCATGCAAAAAGTAAAAGGGAAACCGACCTCCAGCCCAAATGTGCTACCAGAACCACTATTATCTATAACTATTGGGTAGTGTTTTCAAGACAAGAAAACACTACCCAGAAATTATGTAAAAAAAAATATGAGATAGTGTGTAAAACTTGAATTTTACACACACCCTTTGTATTGAATGTTTGTGTAAACCCCTTGAGCTTCACTTTCAAGATTTATGTAGCATCCAACACCTCGGATATCTGTAAAATTCTTGTTATACACACTACCCACCCCATGTATTATTTTATATGTGATATATGCATACCCTTAATAATACTGTTAAAAACATACAAAAAAAATCCTGTAATTCCATCATTCAAATCACATAATGCTATTATTAGATCTTATAATGCTAAAGTTACAAGCTGTAATGATAGTATTATGAGAAAGAACCTTTCCCACATGCTTTCAAATTGATCGTGCTGTGTGCGAGCTGGCTTTCACTGTAACTGTCGTGTACAATAACCACCAGCATGCTGCTGACAATAATTCCTCTGAAATGGCTCTCTCTGAGGAAAACCTACCAACTTATTGGTGAGCCCAGTATTTTATTTACAATAAAACCAACTTCTTGGATCCACATATTACCTAAAATAACAAATAGGAGACGGTGTATTTCTTACCTAAGATACCATGTTGAGGTTCTGGTGACATGTTGGAACCTGTAGCTTCACTCTCGAGGTTTACATGTCACCTCTAGATGGTATTTATTTATTTCATTTTTGTTAACCGGGTAGGCAAACTAGACAAAAACATTGCCTATTTTCAGGCATGACCCGGGAGCGGTACAAACAATAAATAGGCAGCAAGTTACAAAGACAACAATAAATACTTTGGGAAAACTACATAACATCACCATAATACAGGCAAGTACAAGAGCGACATGAATCATATTCAGCACAATGTAATAATAGAAGAAGTTCGACTTCATGAGTGCAAAATTGTCAGTATTATAGCATCGAGATACACGGTTCCCTATCTGTTATTGTATTGACACTGGTTAGTACAGTGTTGTGCACTGGCACCTTCATGTCTGAAGATGTGTCCCTCATTATGAGTGTATCCATCCCTCATTTCATTGACAAATTGTTGATAGATATGCACTCTCCAAATGATACCCCCTCCCAGTTCTCAATGGCCCTGTCTCCTGCAATTTTTAACACCTACTGTACTATGTATAGAATAGTGCATGGACAACCATACACAACAAGGCTGTATTTCCATTGAGGGGTTGAGATGACATCACAGGATGCCATCTCAACCCTGAGATGGAAACACAGCCTTGTCTGTGTATGGTTGTCCAGATACTATTGTATATAGTATACAGTTCCAAACAAACTACAGGACACAAGGGGCTGTCTGTTTTTCTCTCCTTACCGGCTCACTCATCTACTCACTGACTCAACTGTCTCTCTGCTTTAGCTGCTGCTGCTCATGCTCCCATCTGCTTCTACCCGATCCCGCTTCTCAGTGCTCCCGCTCGCTAAGTCGCTCTGGAATACATTTTTATTTTTCGGGTTTCGGTGCTGAGTTTTTAAAAATTAAATAAAAAAAAATAACTTTTGTGACATGGAGCAGTATGAGGCTCTTTTCATCAACTGTCTTGGTGAGGTTCTCGCTAAACGCCGCCGCCATGTTTTTTTCTGATTTTCTTGGTGGAGCATCAACATGAGAGCGCGTACCTGTTTGATTGACAGGAATGTTGTACTGTCGATAGTACAACAACATATTTGACCTTTGAATTGTACTACAAGTTTTCAGCAGTTGCTGAAATCCATGTAGATTCCAGGTTAACCATATACTATAATAAGATTAATATATCTTGTGTATGTTTAACAAATATAAAGTACTATGATACTACATAACAAATACCATAAGAACAGGGTCTAAGCTTAAAACAGATTAGATTGATGGCGGAAGATGGTTTTTGATTTTTTTTTGAACCTCCTAAAAATTAAGGAACAATGTCTAGTTTCATCTGAAAACAGGTTATACAGTAAATATATATTTAGGTGGTGTCCTAAAAAAACAGAACTTCAAAGTGTCACAGCCGCTAGTCTGTGGTCACTTTCAAATGCAGCACTGTGATATTCTCCTTCCAAATCAGAATGTTAATGGTTAGAAAAAGGTATATGATATGGACAGGTGTTTAAAAAACTGCACACAGATGTGTGCAGTGAGTGTGTCTGCCTAAACCCTTGCTGCCAGCACATTGCTGCAACACACTGCTTCCTCTGCTTGCTTTCCTTCTGCTTTCTGCAGTCTTTCTCACTTTGTCAAGTATGCTGTGGTCTGAGCTGCGTCGTGTGAATGTTTTCCTTTTTACCCCAATCTCTTAGAATTTTGTAGCTGTGAAAAGGCAAAGGGTAGGGCTAGGGTTAGGCTCACCACCTTTCTCAAAGTCCTAATCAGGGCATTTCATAGCAATACAAACATTTTAAGCAGGACAGTTTAGAATTTCCCCTCAAGGGTGAGAGAAGTGGGTGAATGGCAGCTTCAGTTGGGCTTTGAGTTAGTGCCCACAAAGTCAGTAGACTATGAGATGGGACTTGGCGAATCCTGTACCCACTGGAACTGGGCCTTATCAGCTCAATGAATATGAACTGACTGGACAGAGCATAGTCGTGTGAATTTTGCCTGTCTGAGCAGCCTGGACAGATGGGCAGGTCCAGCTTTTACTGATCTAGTCCGGTCCAGTTCTGGCAGTCCATTTTTAGCCATTACTAACTAGGACTTGGTGAACATGGCAGAACCAGGCAGGATTAGATTTTTAAAAGCAGGACTGGCCCAGCCAGCCAGACTGGTTTGATTGGCAAAATGTTTACAACTTGTGCCTGTTCTGGCAGGTCTATCCGGACTAGCTAGTCTGGATTTTAGAGGTCTGGTCTGGTCCGGTTCTGGCAATCTAGATTTTACCCACATCACTTGGAAAATTCAGTTCCAAGTGCAGTAATTGGCATGGCTAAAGCAGACTACAGATGAGGTGGGTAAAAAAGCCTTAAGGTCGGCAATGAATATTAAAGCAGCAGTATTTGTTAGTCACCAGAAAATGTCATCAAACAGTGTTTTAAGCAATAAAGAATTAGGTTAATCATCAGCAGTATATTATTCTCTCTGATTTTTTTAAAACACCTTTTCTGACTAATTTTAAAATTAATAAATCATGTCACTAAAAGGGAAACAGTCAGCACTAAGAACCCTACACACGACATCCAAGGGTGAAGTTGATCCCAATTCACAGTTTATGTGCAAAACTTATTTTTTCCTGCTTACTGCTATATATTAAATTATAATAAATGGTGAGGTTGATGTGAAATGCCATAATAACTGGGTGTGATGTCACACCCAGTTATTCTGATGTTTCATCAGAAGCTTCAGGCTCTAAATCTGAATCCTGACAAACAGCTGGGATCTGACAGCGCAAGTTGCACTCTGTGCTGTTAGACCTGAGACGTTCAGTGGGAAAGTGAAACTTCCGGTCTCACTTGGTGCTGTTCTTACAGTAAAAACATTTTGGTTACCAAACCCTGAAGTAACATTCGGCACTATTCTTCATGTGAAAGCAGTTTGGGCTCAAAACAGTGAAGTAACCTGAAGCCCTTAAGTTTGAGAACACCAAGCTGTGTTCTTGCTGAGCCTGTCAGGTTCTGCATATAACTGAAAATGATTCAATTTGTTTTAAAATCTTGGACCAGTTATTATAAAAAACACTCAGGACAGATATATGTTTGAGTTGTTTTTTGTTACACACCCTTGGTGTGTGATGACCTCCTAAACTTCTTAAGCTTTGCTCTCAAGGTTTATGGGTTATCACACACCTGGAGTGTGTAAAAACACTTCATAACACACAGATGCGAGTGCATTATTCTGTATGTATCTAACTGCTCCTGCTGGCTCTTACTTGGACATTTGCTGTTACCAGGGACCCCAGAACCCCCTGCAGCTGACCTCAGAGCTGGGCTGCTGTAGTGGAAGATTCAATAGCTTATAGTACATGTTAGAGTTGTGTCAGGTAGGGGTGGGAGGTGGGGTGACTACTGGACACCAATGAATACCTTTCCTTTTTACAGACGGAGAATCAGGAGGGGCAGGAAACCACTAGATACCAAGGAATATTTTTCCTTACTATTGGGGGTGATCAGTGGGGGCAGGGGGACCACTGGGCACCAGGAAGTACCTTTCCTTGCTACAGCTGAGTGATCGAGAGGACCACTGCACACCACAGAAACACTCCACAGGAACGAAATCACTCTAGGGGAAAACAAACAATTAATACATGAGTGGCCAATCCATGTAGGACATATGATCACATATAAAAAAACAGGACATATGTATGGAATGGATACAAAAGGGGAACTCCTCCTAGGCAGACCTATAGGTAAGGAAGGGGTTCTTCCACAGGGAGGCAATAATTAGCAAGGCATTAATAAGAACATAAGAATTTGCCAGCAGAAGGAGACCGTGTGGTCCATCTAGTCTGCCCAGGTTTTCTACCCCCCGCTATCAATTTGTCTTGCTAAGGTGACTATACTATCTATCCCATGCCTGTTTGAATTCACTGACTGTCTTAGCTGCCACTGCCTCCAGTGGTAGGCTGTTCCCAGTGTCCACCACCCTTTCTGTGAAAAAGTACTTCCTAATGTTTGTTTTTAATTTACCTCCCACCAGGCACATGTTGTGTCCTCTAGTACGTATAGCCCTGTTTTCCCGGAAGAGGTTCTTGGTTTGTACTGTGTTGATCCCTTTAACAAATTTAAATGTTTCATTTAATGGCTAATTACCACCTCTCCAAATCTACCAACATGTTGGTGTGCATATATGCAATGTGCAGTCAGCTGCTTTGCATAGGAGCACCAGCATATGGTAGTGCCACTCACAAATGGTTAGTGACTCAGTAACATGCTGCCCAGTATGGCTATTTCCACCAATGCCTCATTTTGTGGGTGCTATGCAGTATCAGCGAGATGGATGACTTTTGTGCCAAGAGCACTAGCAGTCAAATTATTTGTCAAACACATCCTTTCAACTTCCCCATCACCACTCCCATTCTTCTAAATTTACTCTGCCCTGCCGCAAGTGGGCAAAAAAGAAAAAAAAAGAAATTAAATAAATAGGGATTTATGTGCCCTCTACACCACCAGCACTTAGTAAAAAATATTTGTCATATAAATATTGAAAATGCCCCTTTCATCTTTCCCAGTCTTCTGGTTTCACTCTGCCCTGCTCTTTCTGCAGGACCTGCAGTGGCAAGAGACATACAGTATGTTTTAAATGAATGTTGCCTCCATAGCAGATCTGCCTCTGAGGTAGTCGTACCTCCGAGGAAGACAGTATGGATAGGGCTACCTCCCAGGCAGGGCTTTAATCTCTACAGCTAAAGAGCTGAGCCTCATTGCTGTGCCAGCTTGGTGGTAGAGTATAAAGGTCAACAGCCTGATAAATAAGAGACTTGGAGTTTGAATCCAGACAAGAGCTCCTCAGTTTCCGTTTATCAGAATTTCACTGGTGATCTATGGCGGTGTGGAGTTAGAATAGTAGATATAGTCAGAAAAGGAACTAACATGTGGGGAAGAATAAGTGCAACAGTAAAGCAGTGCCTTGGAGGCAGGGGCTGCCTAAGGAGTCAATGCTCATTTAAGAAATGTGTCTGTTGCTGTGCAGCTGCCAGTGCGGGCTCGCACTGTGCACACTCTCTTCTCTGCTGCAACACAATTTTGCTAGGCTGCCTGAAACTACAGTTACATGTAATGGTCAGTGGCTAACTAGAATTATAATGCACAATTTTGAAAGTTTTCTGATCAAACGTCATTCTTTTCACATAAAAGGAGCACCTTCGGTAGCCAGATCCTTCCCCTGTGAGAGAGAGTGACTGGCTGGAGGGGTCATGTGATCATGTGATGACCCCTCTAGTCTTCACTATATATATGTGGACTCTGTGGCTGAAATGCCAAATGGAAATCAAATTTCTTTGGACCTGCTTTACCAGTGTCCAAAAGCCTGGATTTCGGCACATTCACCCAACGTAAATTCAACATCAGCTGATCCATATTTCCCCCCTCCAGCAGGTATTACCTCTTAAGATAGTGAAAACCAAGACTGTTTATTTTATTTTTTTGTTGTTTACTTGGAATTTTAATGAGCTGATGATGCCTTACGAAAACCTTTGAAAACATATTTAGGTAAATACGGTGTGTATCAAATATCTCTTCTATAGATTTCTCCTCCCTATGACACATTACTGAGGATGTTTGCATGAATACAGGCTCTATATCCATTAGAGTTCATCTGCCTCTATAGCTTTTTACATACGTGAAGCTTTAGTCCTCTATTGTGACACCACAATCTATTGCCATTGGGAGTAACTGGGATGTCACGAGCAGTGTCTTATGACCTCAGGTAGGGAATAAGCAATAGGAATGTATAAACTTTTCAGAAACAGGTTTCCTCTTTTTATGCAGACTACCTCCGCAACAAATAATGAGGAGGTGAAATACAGATCTATTGTGAGCCGTTTATTTATTTAGATTTTGTTGACCGGGAAAGGAGGGCTAGGCAATGTGGCCTATTTTCAGCCTGGGGGGGGGGGCAGATAAGGATGTAAACTAACGTACTTAATCAAGCTGAGCTGTCAGTGGTATTATTATTTTAGTGACTGGAGTCATTTAGCCAGGACACTGGTGAAATTCCCCTACTCTTTGGAGGTAAGGGGTGCTCTTCACTTCCTGTTGGAGAGTTCGTCCATGGATGACGGAGGCGGATGAGGTGGTCCAAATGGAGGAGCATGCTTTCCTCCCTCCCTGTCTGTTGCACTGAGGGGGTCAACCTGGAAACACTGTGAAAAACATTAAGATTCAGTTGTTACCAGAGGCTTCATGATGGTTTCATGGGAGATTGCTGTCCCTGTGACGACTGATTTGTAATGTCTGAAGAAGAAGATGGAGGAGAAAAAGGAATGCTTGCTTGCTGTCACGGCTGAGAAGGGAAAAGGGGTAGGCAGAAAAGAAAGCCGATGTGCAGTTGTAATGCCGGGGTCAGCAGAGTGTTACAGTTGATGTAAACATTGTCAATGTGACATCTGACAAGCAACGTCCTGCTTCTGTCTGTGAGAAAGAACTGTCCATTTAGGATAAACCCTCTGCTGCTGAGGAGAAAATGGTTCTCTTGTAAAAGTCTACCTGCTGTGTGACTCTAGTGCCTGAGCCGGCTGTGGGAAAATAGGCGGAGACCACTGCAGTGAGCTTAAACGGCATGCCACTGCCGGCAACAGCAGCTGCTGAAGTTGAGAATTCCCAAGATCAAAAATCCACAGGTCAGCCAAAGAAAACTAAAGCACCCAAGAAATAGCAGGGCGAGAAAAAGACTGGTGCCATTAGTAAACCTGCTGGTTCACCTCGGAGTGCACTTGAGCTATATATTACTCCTGGGACTAAGTGCATCTGATTTCCAGAGTCAGACTGTGGAGCAAAGACAGCTGTTCCTACATGGGCACAGTACTCAATCCAGTAAACACTCCAGGAAGAAGCTGTTCCATCACAGCTGCAGGAGAAGGTAAGCCTGGCTCAATGAAAAAGAAGATTGAAGAGGTCCCTTCTGAAACAGACTCCACATAGGAAAGACTCTGTTGGGGAACACTGTAATACTGCACCCCAGATTCCAAGATCTGCCAGAGACACTCCTCTTCATATTTTGAAAGCTTTAATTAATTCTGGATAGGTGTTGTCTCCTGATGTGTGTCAGTGGTTGGCAGACTGGCGATCTGGTAAGGAAGACAAAGGTATTAAATCAGCTTCTGTATCAAAGGTGAATGATCAGGTGGGTCCCTCCAGCACCCCTGAACTGCTAAAATTGCCTTAATTCTTGGTTTTGCAAAGAAGCCCTTAAAACCTCTTCCTTGCATCTCTGGTTGCACAGCCTGTCACTTCTACTGGTGTAAATGGTACTGAACCATGCTACACAGCAATTCATATTGGTCAGTCTGGTCTGTGGCATGTCACTCTGTCCTGTGAGATCCAGTGTAAACTGTGCCCCTGAAAAAATCATCCCCAGGCAATTCACCCCCAGCATAAATACATAAATATAATAGAAAATATTCTGCAGGGGGGGAGGGGCGTGAACTAGGAATGAATTGTTCAGAGAGGCGACTGATGCCAGAGCTCATAACCCAGAGTGAGTTGTCATGGTGTGGAATGACTACCATGAACTGATATGTCCCCACTGACCCCCCCCGGATAGCATGTTGGGGCTACTCAGAAGCAGGGAGACCAGTATGGGTCAGGTCCCTCTGGAGAAGGTTGTAAGAATGATGATGCATCCTCAGATACTGGTGTAACCCCCCTACAAATGGGGGTTCCCAAAAAGTCTTCCTTGAGCTTGCCTAAATGCTCACTGCCAGGCTGGTGTCCTGCATTTTAGCAGTTTAAATATGATTACCAGAGCCTGTATAGCCTCTGTGTACTGTCTCTTTAAGAGCTGCCTGATTGCAGCTTAAGTAATTGGAGAAGGAGCTCTGTTGAAAGATGTAACTATTTACTGAAAATCATTTAGAGTGATAATGATAATGTAGTTTGTCTAACCTGCTTTCTTTGTAGCAAGGACTGTTTGTTTGTCTCCACTATCTTGGTCCTGGACTGCAAATTGGACCAAACAATACTGGTGGGACATAAAATATAGCCGGACTACAGGAGCTGTCTGAATTCAAAATCTGTAGGAACTGTAGTTTGAACCTTTTGTGCCTTTTTTGCAACTTAAGGGGGAGCTCATTCTTTGACTGACAGCCAAATCAGCCAACCAAATCTTTTGTATCTTGGGGAAGTCCCGGGCTGCTTGCAGTTTTCAGTTAGTTCTGAGCTGGAAGCTCAAGAAGAAGGAGCTGAAGTAATTCTGAGCAGCAATTCTGAGTGGATTTGCATGGGAGAACTGGGAAAAGGCTGAGTGTTTGGCCTGTATGTCTGCCTGCTGCTCCTGAGAGGGAGAGAAGAGAATTATTTTGGACTAAATCCAAGTCTGTATGACTAAAGTAAGTTACTGAAGTGGTCCAGGCTCAATCTGAAGAAGACCGAAGATTTTGCTGAATGCAATCGGCCTGTCAGCTACCCTTAAGCTCCCGGTGTGTGCAGAGACTTTGCGATTGTGACCGGGGAGCACTTTGCCTGGTACAGTAGAATTCCCATACATGTAAATGTGCTATGAGCTGCTAGTGGGTTGTGAGTTAGTTCCCCACTGTGTGAACTGTGTTCTGCTTGCTGGAAGCTGTATCCAGCCCAAAACGGACTGCATCCGAATTTGTCTCCATGCGGTCTGGGCCTTGCCAGACTGGCCCAGCCAGACTACCCACTGCACAGAGAAGCCATCGACGAGAGACCTGCCTGGGGACCAGCCCCCTGCTCCATGCTTGAACAGGAATGACACCTCTACGACTCGTGTGGGCCCTGCTTCTCCTGGCATTCCAGATCAACTACCTGCAGTCTTGATTTTCATCCAGCCTGTGTCCAGTCTTGGGTATCGTGAGTAAATACCAGGGTAGCTCCCTGCAACAACAGCTTAATCTGAGTGTGCCATCTGATTGTCTTGTTGTTTCATTTCCTTTATGAACTGAGCCCTCTGGCTCCAGATTACAAATATTGTGTACTGTGCATGTTGTGTTTTCCATCACAGGGCCCCAACCAGCTGCAACCCTGGGCAACGGTCCTGGCTAGCCCATCTCTTCTCCACCTGGGTACCCAGAGGTGGATTATGTAGGGGGACTCAGAGTGCATGCATAACTGCTTGATTGCTATAACCTTTAAGCTAATTAACCTGATTTTGCCCCTTCCTTGCTCAAGTCCTCTGAATAAATCAGATCTAACTTTTTTCTGCATGTAATCTGACTGTGGTTCCAGTTTGTGCTCAAAGTACTGTACTGTTGCTATTTGCTGTACATAACCTTGTTTTACAGGGGGTCCCCAGGGTCGAGCCAGAGGAACCAGCCCTGGTGGTAAGTGCAAACAGTGAGGGCACTTGTGTGGTGTACCAGGGATATTGTGAAAGTGATTATTGTACAGTGTTCAGGCCACCAGAGGAGAAAGAGGGGGGTTACAGTGTCCCAGAGGGCTGTGCCCAGGTTAGCTTGACCATTACCAACCCTGACCACCAGGAGGAGGCACCTGTTTCAGAACTCAGGCCCCTTAACCTGCTACTAGCCAAGCAGGCAAGGGTAGTAGCCCTTGGGATAGCGCCACCTAGGGGTTGCACTGAGGAGGACAGGAACACTGGTGAAAACCAGGGATGAGAACTATGATCCTCCAAGATCCTGGATGGCAGATCTTTCTGCCAGGAAAGCTGAGCCTGCTGAAAGGCAAAATGCTGTGTGTTTGAAATACAGAGGAACTCTAGGGGAAATCCCAGACTGGACAATGTGGGGTGCAGATTGTTAAACTACTTTGACATTTTTTTCTTCAGAGATTGATGTGCTTATTCACATTTCAGGGGAGACTACACATGATGTTAGTTTTAAAATGTTAGCAGCCCTTGATTGTTTTTGGAAAAAGCATTCGGAACTAAGAGACACCCCTTTATGGAAACCTTTTGAAGCAATACCACTCACAAAGCCCACTTTCAAAATTATCTCTATTTTGTATCGCAATGAAGGAGTTAACATGGTAGATAAGGTGTACTGGCTCCAACAGAGGTGTGGAGGGTCGGGCTAGGCCTCAGCTGAGTTTTGATAGTAAGTTCTTGTGGACTGGGGATTAGAAATTTAAAAATAAGCTCCATCATTCAGACAAAGGTATCTCATATCTGCCTTATGGCTTCTTCTTTGGGGGACAGGGACATTCTGTTTTACCCTGCTTTATCCCACACAGTTGATGGTATACTATAAGTGCAGGTCACAGGTCCACTTGAGCAACGTCTGTGACCAACTTTCATGTGGATTATGTGGCGGTTTTGGACATGCCAGCATGGGATGTGAGACTATTATGAAGTGCAACGTATGCAAAGAAAGGGGTCATGCATTTCGTAACTGTCTGTGGACTGTACATAATCACCAGGATGGTATGTACCATGATAACCTGCTGGATCACACACACAGAAAACCAGTGTCCCTCATTCTGAGTCCCACCCTACCACTTTTCCAACTTCAATACCCATAGTAAGACCTGTTAGCCCAGCCTCAAGCCCGGTTCCTTCCACTTCTACAGGTTTGGGACTGAATCAGTGTGTCAGAACAGTCTACTGCTCCACCCTTTATGGTTACACCAATTTCTCTGAAACCTTCAGGACCTGACAAGGCTTGCATACCAAGAAACCAGGATCAGGAAGAATTATAGACACAGGACTCAATTATGGTGCCTGAGGCTCCTCTGCAAATGGATCAGGACAACCAAGAATCAGAGATGCCTCCACCTGCACTACCTGAAGACTCAACCTCTTTTTGAAGGGTCAGATAACTTCATCCAGGAGGGAGACAGCCTAAGCCCAAATAGCAGAGGAGAGACCTGGTGACTCCTTAGCAACAAATTTGAATCTTTAAGGAGAGTTCCCAGTTGGGATGATTCTGATGAGTTGGACCGTGTTCTCTTTGGTATCCTTCAAAAAAAATCTTTCCACAGAAACAGAAGATGTTTTGTCTGAAGCCACTGATGATGGGAGAAAAAAGTAGAGGATTCTAAGGAACAGGAGTAGGTCTGCTAGGCATTACAGAAGTGGTATGATGACAAGCTTTCGGGTACTTACTGCAGGGAACTTGTTTTCAAAATGGTGCTCCCTGTCTGCGACTACACAGTTCAGTTCAGTTTATTGTAGGAAAAACTCCATTGAGCAAGTTCTTTCACAAGGAGATCTTATACATAACAGCCTATTAAAAAAGGACAAACGTCAACTTGTACAACAATTTTATAACATTGGAAGGAGATCCAAAACGGATACAGCAGCACTTCGAGATAACGTACAATCAAATGATTGGAGCAAAAGTTACACAATTTATAAAAAGGTACAATAAACATATACCAACAGAGCTAGCTAACAATAAAAGTTACAATTTCTGTTTTGGAGGATACATGAGGCATTGCACGTATTAGTGAATAAATATGTAAGTGCATGATACTACAGAATATCAGTTGGGGTAGCAGTAGCGGGGGATAGGGTAACGAGGGCCGGGGAAGATATAGAGGGTGATGGGGAGGGGCAGGGTCATACGTAGGTGAGGGAAAATGTAGGCGGCAGAGGGAGGACAATGGGAGGGGGAATACTAATGGCAGATGCACGAGGTTTTAAGTTTGTCAGCCATCGGGGATCTATAAAAATTAATCGAGACAACAGTAGTAAGTTTAGGAATGGATTGTAGGTGATTCCAGGAGGTGGGCAAGGCATAGGAGATAGCCGTTTTGCCAAAGTTCATATGCGTCTTAGGTATGTCAAGGAGGATGAAGTCAGTCTTCCTTAAGGAGCAGGTGCTGTGGGAGATATGGATGAAGGAGGATATATTCTGGGAGCTTGTTTAGCAGAGTTTTTAATGGCCATATCCCTAGATGGATCAGAAGCCTTATTGATAAGGAGGTCCAGCCTACTGCCGTGTAATGGTTGCAGTGGTGGGTTCTAGGAGGTGCCTTTAGGATGAAACGCAAGGCCCGGTGGAACAAGATATCTAATTTGTGTAGTTTGCTGGCTGAGGAGCAGTTGTAGATGATGTCACCGTAGTCAATATGCAGGAGGAACGTGGCTTGTACAAGTCTGATTCTGATATCGGCTGGAAAAAGGGACTTATTTCTGAAGAAAAACCCTAGTCAAAACTTAAGTTTACTGGAAAGGTTATAGATGTGGGCATTGAATGTAAGTTTGTTGTCAAGCCACATACCGAGGTATTTAAATTGATCTACTACCATAAGGGGTTCACCTAAGGAGGTTACAGTAGGCATGGGCTGCTTGGATAGAGTAGGAGGTAGGGGGTGCTATTGGTGCCAAAGAACATAACCGTTGCTTTTTTTGGGTTTAGCAGAAGCTTGGATTTAATGAGATTTTGCTCAAGCATAAAGAAGTCATTTTGCAAAACCATGCATGCTTTGGCCAGCGACAGTTTAGAAATATACAAAACAGTATCATCTTCAAAGAAGTGTAGTTTGGAGTTGTATATTTTTGAGTTGAGGGTATTGATGTATATAGAAAAGAGTATAGGGCCTAGGATGGATCACTGTGGGATGCCTCTTGAAATAGGTAAGGGGTTGGATTAAAGCCCATTGGCTTTGACTTTCTGGAATCTACCAGAAAGGTAACTGGTGAACTATTCCGCTGAGTTGGCAGATAGTCCTAAGTTTTTAAGGCTATGAAGGACAAGGTTATGGTCCACCGTGTCGAATGCCTTACTGAGATTGAGAAAGATGGCAGCAGTAACCAGTATAAAGTCATGAGCGGTAATTCAATCATTAGTGACTTTGGCGAGGGCAGAAACGGTTCTGTGTGTTTTTCTAAACCCAGATTGATCAGGGTTGAGGAGGGAATTTTTTTCATTGTGGTCTTTTAGTTGGGAGAAGATTAATCTTTCGAGGATTTTTGAGAGAATGGGGAGAATGGAAATGGGTCTGTATCTGTTCACATCAAAGGGGTCACTAGATCTGAATAGAGGAAAAGCATGGGTGGATTTTCATCAGGATGGAACAGTTGCAGAGGCTGTCGCAAGATTGAAGATGTGCAGTATTGGGGCTGTAAGGAAGCGCTGGCCTAGTTTGAGGAAGAATGGCTCTATTTCATCTGCACCTCTGCCGTTTTTTGTGTCTAATTTTTTAAGGTGGTCCTCCACTTCTTTGAAGGATACAGGTCTTAGATGGAAGGGGTGCTGCAAAAGTGAGGTGGTAGGGGAACTGTAGTTAGGGAGAGAATTGTTTAGCCCAGCATGGGGAGAGGAAGCAAAGGCAAGCCCTGCTGTGGAGAAATGTGTGTTCAGTTCTTCAAGGATTTGAGCAGGATCATCGATTGTGGTTCCATTAGTCCCAATTTTTGCCAGAGTTGAGGGAACAGTTTTCTCACCTTCTATAACTTTGATGGTCTGCCATGTTTTAGCCAAATTACCTTTGGCTTGGTCTAGGGCCGCGGTAAAGAAGTTGGATTTGGCAGTACATACCAGTTTGACGCATGCATTCCTTGAAGTGCGAAAGGCATTTCAGTCAGCTACGGATTCGGACTACCTACCATGGGCCCAAAACTTGTCATGGTTGGAGAGTGCCTTTTTAAGCTCACACGTAAACCAGGGGTTCAGTTGCTTACGGACTCTGGAACGAATGAAGGGGGCATGTTTATTTGGCAACTGTGTTATCATGTCATTGAACAACTCGACAGCCTCATCTATTGACTTTGAAAGGTAGAAATGTTGCCAATGTAGATTGCTAAGGTCTGTCAGGTAATTTACGGGGTTGAATTTTTGAAAGGATCACTTGGTGATGAGTCTGGGCCTAAATGGAATACATCTGAAGCCTCTAATGCAGGCCACTATTCCGTGGTCGCTAAGATCATTGTGGAACAGAGCGGTATGTAGGATTTTATGTCAGTGATATAAGAAGATTACATCTAGAATGGAGCCATTAGCAGAATTTTTTAAATTAGTCCTTGTTGATTCAGTGATGAGTTGGGCCTGGCCGAGTTCATCGCAAAGGTCATTAAGATTATTGGATTTGTGAGATAACCAGTCCATGTTTAGATCACCGAATATGACAGATTCATTGTTGTTTTGGGAGATGAAGGAATTCAAAGTTGGTAGGTTGGTAGGATGTTGTAGCCCCCCTGCAGATGTGGTCCATGACACCCCCTCCACTTCCCTTGCCAGACTGGATACCCTCTATAATGCCTTATGTTACTTTGCTAAAAGCTCCCCCTCATACTCACCAATACTGCTTCTATTCCTCCCTATCTGTCCTCCCTCTGCCATCACATCACCAGACTCACTGTACCTCCTTCATACACAAATGCTAGTTTGGTTCACTTCCCTCCTATCTCGCCTCTTTCCTCTCCCAAATCCCTACTGCCTCCTGCTCCCTCCATTCCAGGGACCATCACACATTTGCCACTTCTCACCCCTGCTCCTCAGCTGGGCAGTCTGCCTTCTCCTGTTAACTTGCCTCACTCTGGAACCTAATCCCCCCTCCCTTCATCTCTCCTCCTCCACTGGTTCCCTCAGACACCAGTTGAAACTCCAACCCCACCCACCTGCTTCTGGTACCCTTCCTCTTGACACCTCCCCAGCCTGAGCCTCAACTGTCCTTGGTGGGGCATCTGGCTGGGTCTTCACTACCTGCCTACTGGTTTCATTTCCATACCACCTCTTCACTTCCTTCACCACAGGGCTAGACATGCACTCATCTTACAGGTCCCTTGTCTGTTTCGATATAGTTATTTGTACGCTGTGCATTACTGTTGATTTATTTTGCACTTTGGACAGGTATTCCATAGTGTGCTGTGACCACACTGTATCAACTTATTTTTGCACCACGTTGTTTACAAAATGTTTGCTCATTTGACTTGTTATTGTGTATTGTACTTATGCTTCTCCTGTTCCCTCCCCCCTCCCCACCCTGGGTTGCACCTGAAAACTAGCCTTGGCTCAGTGTGCCTCTCCCAGGTGCCAGTTCTCAAACAAACAAACAAACAAACTTATTCTTCTGGTTCTTTGATGACTGATGTAAACTTAAAATGTGCCACTCTTAATACCAACAGTATTAATAATAGGAGGGTAAATATTTTCCCTACTGTACAGTCCCTCGATTATAACATTTATTTTTTTTTCAGGACAACTGCCTGAGATCTGTGGCAGATATTGCCTAGACAAAAAAAGTATGGGGAGGTGTCATTTTGGTCTCTGGAGGAGGACTCTTATTCAGGGGTGGGGATTGGTTTTTAGGGCATTACTATACTAGTTCAAAAACTAGTAGGAGTCATACCGGGGAGAGTGTTACCACTGAATGTTGTTATCCATGATCATCAGTTCTGGTTTATTAATGTTTGTGCACCATAACTGAAGTGTAAAGAGGTCTTTCAGGCCACCCAACCTTACCTATGTACAGTAAGACATGTAATAATGTAGTTCACCCATAACGGTGCACCTGTAATGTGGGCACTGCAAATTAGAGTGCAAGAAAAATGTCACCCATTATGATCCTGGGTGAACATTGCACCACCACAAAGTTACAGTGCCAAAAGGGAATGTACCCTTTGAGAGTCACCTTTTGTGGGGGGCTTTTCCCTGCACTCCCCTATGTGGGGAGGGGCTTCCCCCACACACACCCCAAAACTAAATATAATCACCTCCAGGTTGGGCATGCCATGAAGGGTAGGAGAATGGTCCACGCTAAAAATGGTCTTGAGTACAGGATGCTGTAAAATCCAGACTGCCTCTGTCACTCATGACCTTATTTCGGCACCCATATGACGGCACCCTAACAACGGCATACCCAATAATGGGGGGGGGGGAGTATTTTAATTGTTACAAGGATAAAAAAACTGGTTGGGACTTCAGAGAAAAAAATTCTCATGATTCCCACTTTTTTACTTTTTGAGAAAATTGTTAAAAGTGTTAAATGGATTGATGCATATAGATTCTCACATAAAACTGGAGTGGCTGATGCATTCTTTCGTGGAACCTTGGCTTCTAGAATTTACTTTTTACTTGATTATGTTCCTTTAGCAGCAGTAGAAACTTTGGCATCTGAATCTTAAGATAATTTTCTAGTAGGATGTGTCATCTGGGAACCTAGATAGAAAGTGGGTGGCACAGGGCTTTGGAAAATGAATGCTCAGTTTTTACAGGATGACAAAGTAAGAGATGACCTTTTAGACTTAATTTTTTTTTTCCAGACAATCTGTCCAATACATTTACGATTCTGCTAGGGAACGGTAGGAGAACACAAAACAGGACATAAAACGCTTTTTTTCAGAAGCTTATGATGGCTAAAGCAGACACAGATTGTCTGAAACATTTAACTTTAAGAGGTAGGTTATAGGCCTTGATTTTAGAAAGGTATACCTCACATACGTAAAATTCTGATCAAATAAATAAGATTACGGAGGAAATGAAAAAAAAATACAATATAACAGGGCTTCATCTGTTTTGGCTGAGCAAAAGTTTGTTAAACATGGGAAAATGCCAGCACCCAGCCCTTTTAAAAGCCACACACAGTGTGTCAACAGGAGATGCTTTTCTGAACTCATGGATGACAGGGGAACTATTGTTTCAGAACAAGTGACAAATGCATGTGTCTTTTTTTGACGAACAGGCAGTGCAGCTTGGGGGGAAGGGTCGGGGCTCTTTGCAGTGTCCAACCCCTGATCCCCAACTGGAAAAGGGTTTTATTAGGGTAATTACACCACAAGAAGTTAGAAAAGCTGTGACGGCCCTTTCCTCTGGGACTGCACCAGGAAAGGATGGGTTGTGCATTAAATTTTATGTATTTAGTTAGTTTTTGTTTGCTGGGTAAGGTGCACTAGACAAACGTTTGCCTATTTTCAGGCACATCCTGGGAGAATACAAACCCATAGACTAGTACAGTTCTGACAATGATGACACTTAGTAACAACATAAGAACCAGAGAGGTACATTTCTGTGCACAACACAAGAGTTGGTGAAGGAATCCATTGGAGCACAAATTCAATACAATTCCATGCAATGACAGTGAATATGGCAGCAACTAAGAACAGAGAGTGGTGAGAGGAAAAGGACAAGATATGGCACATGCTTGAAAGTGGGGGAGTGTAAAAGAAGGATAAGTTGATAGAAACATTAGAGGTATCGATTAAAACACCCTTCCCCCTCAGACAGGGGGACCCATCCGATGAAAGGAAACATCAGGTTACCCAGGGGACTGCTATGTGGGGCGGTAGTTGGCAGCGGGGAGGTGCGCTGGCACGTGGTCCTTGGTGACCTGAAGGAGCGGTCGGCTGGGGAGCAATGGGAGGAGCATTAACCACCCCCCCCCAAAAAAAACATATCAAAATAAACAAGTGCAAAGAGCAGATGAATGTTGGTAGCTTGAGGAGTACTGTAGGCAGTGGTTAGGAACAGGAGCAGACTGCATGTTGAAGTAAGTATGATTGGTATAAGTGACAGAAGGTGCGGGCAGCCAAGCAGTGTCTAATGTGGGCTGGTATACTGTTCCATAGTTTCAGGACAGCAATAGCGAAGGCTATCTCTCCATGTTTGGTCCTAGTCTTGGTGATGGAGAGAAGGTCAAGGTCAGAGGATCTGAGGGAGTAGGTATTTTTATAAGGCACCAGGAGAAAGGCTAGAGACTGGGGTGCTTGGTTCTGCAGTGCACTGCGGATAATGCTGCATGATGAGAGGCCAAGAAGAGCAGTAAGGGAGGGTCAACCTAGTTTGGAATACAGTGCACCTGGATTGCATGCCAGGACAATGCGACAGATATTATTGTATGCCACGTCTCTCTCTTATGCAGGATAGAGGTTGAGGCTTTAGAAAAGATGGACAGGCCATGGGATAATTTGGGGAGTAATAGACCACGTGCTATTGCAGTGTGAGCTGTTGGAGAAAGATTTGGGCTGGCTAGATAGACCAGTCCAAGACTGATGTTAACAGCATTACAAATGGATGCTATATGTAGTAAAAAGTCAAGGGAGGGAGCAACAGCTACACCCAGGTATTTGAAGAGTTTACAGAGTCCGGGGGGGGGGGAGGTATTATCACAGACCACCCTGAGTGGGGTACAGATGTTTTTTAGATGGTGGACAGATCCATATAGCATAGCTTGTGATTTAGATGGGTTTGTAAGTAGCCTATTCTCCTTGAACCAGGTTTGAATGGCCTCCAGGTCCTCTGTGAGGGTACTATTACTCCAGGAAAGGGGAAGTCATCCTGCAGTTGTGCAGGTCATTGGTGACACCACACGTGGAGTACTGTGTGCATGTTCTGGTGGCCATATCTGAATAAGGCTATCAAATTACTGGAGGGGTTGCAGTATAGGGCAACTAAGGTGATCCAGGACCTGCAGAACAAACCCTGTGAGGATAGGCTGCAGGGGGCAGGAGCTCAATATGTATTCCCTGCAGGACAGGAGAGAGAGGGGGGACATGATCGAAACCTTCAAGTACCTTAAAGGTATAAACAAGGTTAGTACGGATGGCATATTCAATAGCAGGGGGAATGGGTCCACTTAGGGGCACAGTCTAAAAATGAGAGGGGGAAGATTCAAAAAGGAAATGAAAAGGCACTTTTTCACTGAAAGAGTGGTGTCCAAATGGAACGAACTGCCGGAGGAGATGGTATCATTGAAAACAGTGGACAGCTTTAAAAGGGGTTGGGACTGAGTGAATGGGAGAATAATAATATATGGGAAGAATGGAAGGGGGGGATGAGAGGGGGGTGAAGGAAGACTTTATGTGGAAAAGGGAGGAGGGCAGCTCCAGTAAATTTGTCTGAGAGCTGCACACTCAAGCAGACTAGATAGACCGTAATGGTCTGTTTCTGCTGGCATTTTTTGTATGTTCGTATGTATTAATGTCAGCTACATTCTGTGCATTAGTAGAGAAGACCAGGTCATCAGCATAGAGGAAAGGGGTACTGTTTGCAAAGTAGTGGTGAGTTGAATTTGCATGTAGGGAAAAATGAGAGGCCCTATTATAGAGCCCTGAGGGCCACCTATTGTGGAGGGTAAGTTGTCAGATAGGGTGGAGCCAATCCAGACATGTTGCTGTCTGTTGGGGAGGTAGCTCCTAAACCAAGGTAGGGCAAGCTCAGATATCCCCAAGGCGCTTAGTTTGGTGTAAAGGGGAGAGTGAATTACCATATCAAAGGTCTTCATTAGGCCTATGAATACAGCTCCAGTAAGCTCACTTTTGACTAGAGAGGTGTAGATACTGTCAGAGTGAGCAGTACCGTAGTGGTGGTGTAGTTCTGGTGAAAGCCATGCTGAGCAGGGGAGATGAGATTGTGGTTGGTGAGGTAGGAGGTAAGTTGGGTCGAGACAATTTTCTTGAGTACCTTACCCAGAATGGGTAGGACGGTAATGGGTCTGTACTTGCTGATAATTTTGCTGTTCCCTTTTTTGAACACCAATACTGTTGCTTATTTTCTAGACTATCGGTACAGCATTGGTGGTAAGGTAAAGATTAAAAATTCTGGCAAGTGGAGGTGCCAGCTCTTAGGCAGCAAGTTTGAGGAGTTTGGACTCTATACCATCCAAGTCAGCAGATTTGGATTCATTATCAGCCTCAAGAGCTTGTGCACCTCGGAGATACTATCTTGTTTGAAGTGGAAGGGGGGATGTTGCCTAGATTGAGTAGATAAGGGAGAGATCTGACAGTTCAGGGGGGGTAGAGAAGGCTTCAGTATAACCTGAGAGGTCTGAAAATAGCTTATTGAGGGCATTGGAGATAGTACAGGGGTTGTTGCAGTTTATGCCCTCAATCTCAAAGTTTGGAGGGGTAGGGTAGAGGTTCTGTCATGGCCCAGGGATTTTTTTTATGCAGTTCCAGAACTGGTGGGTGGTTTTATAAGAGGAGGCTAGTTGGGTTCTATTGGAGTTACTCTTACTCTGTGAGAGAGCTTGTTTGCATTTGTTTCTGAGAGTTCAGTAGATAGACCAGTCAGAGATGGATTAATGGCCTTGAAAACAGCCCAGCTTCTGTCTCTGTCTTTCAGGAGGGACAGGAGGGGGCTAGTCAGCTGTTTGGTTATAGGACCATGGACTTTCCTGGTGGTGATGGAGACATGTTTATCCTGGAGGCTAGACAAGGTGGTATTGAAATAAGAACCAGCCTGATTAATGTCAGAGGTTGACCACACATAGGACCAATCAAGTCTGACCACTTTCTGTTTTGAATTGAGAGGGGTCCAAATGAGAAAAGTCACAAAAGTGAGTTAGGCGAGGTGAAACTTTAGGGGCTTTGGTGC
The DNA here is from genome assembly GCA_016271365.2 of Neoceratodus forsteri. Lineage (NCBI taxonomy): Eukaryota > Metazoa > Chordata > Ceratodontiformes > Ceratodontidae > Neoceratodus > Neoceratodus forsteri. Next base: position 15,488,672 of record JADMNL010000027.1, read on the forward strand.
ACCACACGCAGAAGACTGGGGAGTGGTCACTGACTGAGTCAGGGAGGACAGCAGAGCAAATGATTTCGTCAACATTGGGGACTAACACCCAATCAGTAAGGGTGGTGCTTTGTCTATTTTGAGACAGCCTAGTAGGATGGGAGATTAATTGGGTGAGGAGCAGCCTATTTAGGATAGTTCTTTTGAGTGTCTGCTACATTTTAACTGGGCTATGTTAAAGTCACCAAGGATTACAAAGTCATTATTATTCACAAGGGGACCAATGGTGTTAATTGGGGGGGGGGGCTTGCAGGCTGGAAGCAGCAGGTAGGTAAATACAAAAGATGTAGAGTTTCTTGGTATTTCCCAGGATTAGGATACCATGACACAATTCAAGGGATGTTCCCGGGGGGTAGGGGTGGGGGCTAGGAGCCATGAAATTAAGGTAGAACTTAAAGTAAATCATTGTACCTTCACCATGTTTTGGGGAGGCCCTGTCACATCTGATAAAGCTGTACCCTGCAATATCACAGAGACGGTATTGTGGGCTTGAGCCAGGTCTCAGAGACACAGAGTATGTCAGGCTGATAATGGTAAGTCCAGACAGTAAGCTCATCCAGGCTGTGAAGGAGACTTCTGACATTGAGATGGTCTAATTTTGAGTCTTTTTACACCTTGCTGGGGGGGGGGGGAGACAATGATGTAAGAGGCTCAGAATTGGGTTCAATATTGCCAGCAGCCATTAACAGTAAATGTATCAGTAGGACTAGGGCTGTGACTTTAGGGCAAGTACTTGGGGGAAGGAAAATGCCAACAGAATTTACTTAGCAAGATATGAGGTACCAATGTTTTATAAAGTTATGATTGATTATATTGCTCAAGATCTTACTGATTTATTTAATGATTGTTTAAATTTTTGTAAATTACCAAGTATGCATGAAGCAGTCATGATTTTCATTTTTTAAGAATGGCCAGAAGAATTTTTGAGTAATCGGTGACAAATTAGTCTCCTCAATGTGGATTTGAAGATGTTATTGAAAATCTTAGGCCTGAGGCTGAGCTCTGTTCTGGATCATATTATTGATCCATCACAGTTATGTGCAGCTCCAAAAAGGAAAATCAAGAACCATTTATTTCTATTGCAAGAAATTTTTGATGAAAAATCCAGGGACAGTTGGAGGGCTGTCTTCTTTCATTAGACCAGGACAAAGCTTCTGATAGCTTGTTTCATGAGTTGCTTTTTTCCTTTTTGAAACACTATGCATTTATGGACACTGTTATTTTTTGGATTCGTACCTGTTACAGCATAGCCCGCATTACTCCAAATATAAACGGGCAGATTGGGGAGTGCATTTGGATTTCCAAGGGTGTATGACAGGGATGTCTATTAAGTCTCCTTCAGTATATTTTGGGGCTTGATCCTTTACTTCAGAAAAATAATCAGATTGTGGCCATGGGTGAGAGGGGTTAGGGTTATGAAAGACATAACCATCAGTAAAATGTTGCCATATGCCGATTATTTATGTCTGCTTTTGGACTCAGAACAGTTGGGTCAAAAGGTAGTAAAGAGTTAAACTCATTCTTAGCCATGTCAGGTTCAAAATTAATTAGTCAAAATGTTTTGGGCTGGCCTTGAAAAACAGTAACAGGACACTGGGGGTTGCCAGTGTTCATATGGTTTCAGGCCTGATCAGAATTTTAGGGGTATGGTTTGGAGGTCAAAATGACAGGTCCTTCAATTGGGGAAAAATATCAAGAGGTTGAAACCAAGGTAAACAAATGGAAGCAGATGTTAGCTTCCAAAAAGAAAAGAATCTTATATTAAAACTTTTAACTCAAATATATATATATATATATATATATATATATATACATTCAGTGTGCAGTAGCACCCCTATAGTTAGCATTGACCAAGCACTTTAATTTTAAACCCCAAATTTTGCACGTTAATAACTTTGTAATTGTTCAACGGATTTACACAAAATTTGGAATAGACAGTGTCAGGTGATAGATCTCTTGATTTGCCAAGTTTTGTTTCAGTCAGATTTATGGATTTCGTGCAGCTAATCATCAAAAAATGCATTTTGTTTTTTGCAAAATTTTGCCAGTTCTTCCCTATTTTTCCTCATTGTGCAGTGCCTACACTGTTTGGGATTTTGGCCTGAAATTTTCAGGGTAGATAAATGTTATCCTATGGAACAATCCAGCATTGGTCTGGTGAAAACATATTGATCCGTTCCAAAGTTATTAAATTTTGACATTTTGGTTTCTGAGCATCCACAGTTCAGTTTTTGGGATAGATGCACAGTTTCAATCAAGGATCCCTGGTCATGAATGGCTGGTGAAGAGGGATTGCGAAGAGGGATTCATAAATCTTACAAACCCCTCTTTGTGAGGAAAATCCAGCTTCATCAGCCACCATTTTGTTTTCTCTCTTAGCAAGGGGAGGAAATAAAATGTTTTGATGCCTCCAGTTTTGTTTTTAATTTTTTTGTAGCTGAAAAAAGAAAACAGCCCCCTGATGTCTATTTTTTTTGGATGCAGAATCCTGCATTGAACTGCCACTCCATGGTTCACTGACACCACTGGGGTGCCCGATCCCCGTGTCAGCATGAATCCCCCCTCCACTACTGTAGCACTGGGAGCCACCCAGTGTGCCAAAATATTTATGTTTCTGACACTGGGATGCCCGACTCTGGCATCAGATGCCCCCAAGAATGTATACATGTATGCTGACATTGGGGTGCCCAGTCCCTGTCTGACATGTATCCCCTCCACTTCTGTGGCACACTGAGGAGCCCACCCCAGTGTGCCAAAATATATTTAATATGTTTCCCCAAAATGTATACATGTATTGCTGACATCGGGGTGCCCAATCCCCATGTCAGCATGTGTCACCCGCCACACTAATATGGCACACTGGGACACCACCCCCGCTTGCCCAAATGTGCTTTCAAACATCTTTTTTTAACCTGAAAAAAGAAAATGGTCCCTCATTGTCCCCCTGCTATCCTCCCCCATCCTGACCCTCCCACTGTGCACCCACCTCCCTATACCCCCCTTCCCCTATATTTACCTTTGAGGTTGGGTGCTGTCATCTTCTGAGGACTGGGACACGTCTGCACTCTTCAAAGTCAAATTGCAAACTGAGGAATCAAGTTAAGCTCCATATAATGGCAGTCAATGGGGTTTTCAACTTCTGTTCATATCTCAGTCATTTTTATGAAACTTGACCCCAGATTTTTAACATGAGACCCCACTTCATGAACACCGGCAGTGTTATTTCATTACTCAGTCCCAAAACGTGATTTTGTGGTCACTGTGTGGAATCACCTTTTGGGACCAATTAACAAAATGACAGTGCCACTGTTCATGAGGTGGGATCCTGAAAAGCTCACGTTGCAAATTTGGTGAAATAATTCCAATAAATGACTGCGTTATGAGCGTGCATTGTGCAATTTCTACGCATGCTCATAACTTCTTCAGTTTTTAATTTTTTCATGCCAGATTTTCAACATTGTCATTTTTTTACATCTCCTTATGAACAGTATAGCTGTCATTTTTTCACATCCTGCCCGAAATGTGTTTTCACACCTGTGGCACAGAATGGTATGGTTGCTGTGCAAAATCAACTTTTAGGATGGATTAACAAAATCACAGTGCAACTGTTCATGAGAGGAGAGCCCAAAAACCCTATGTTGAAAGTTTGGTGAACAAATTCCAAAAAATGACCGCATTATGAGCATGTATTGTGCAGTTTCTACGCATACTCGTAACTTCGCCAACTTTTCATATTTTCACTCCAGATTTTCAACATTACCATTTTTTCCACCACCTCATGAATAGTACAGCTGTAATTTTTCAAATCCTGCTTGTGGTGCAAAACTGTGTTACAGTTGCTCAGAATTACATTTCGACAGGGATTTGAAAGTTTTCTTTACTGGGTCTGTGGAGGATGGGGTAGGGCAGGGTGTCAACCCTAATGCCTCATGTCCCTACTTTTGTCACTTCAACCCTAATTTATGCATTAACAAACTTTTTTTTCAATGAATTTCCTTACTTTTTGAGAAAGTGTAATCTCCCTGTGGGAGTGCAGGGTCCTGAGTATTGCATAATGGATGGCCCAGCAGTCTGATTACTGCATAATGATATCCATATGTGGGCGCGCAGGGCCTTCTGGCCCTCCGCCACATGTGCAGAAAAACATTTTTGGTAGGATTTGAAAAATGACAGCTGTACTGTTCATGAGGTGGTGTGAAAAAATCGTAATATTGAAAATGAGGGTTGAAAATATGATAAATTGCCAGAGTCACGCACGTGCGTAGAAAAATTACAATGACCGCACGTTACTCAGGTATTTTTAGGTATTTGTGCACAAGATTTTCAACATTACTTTTTTTGGGATCCTACCTCATGAACACTTACACTGTCATTTCGTTACTCAGTCCCAAAAAGTTATTTTGTGCAGCAACTGCGCCATTCCATTCCACTGCTGAATAAACACATTTTGGGCAGGATGTGACATATGACAGCTGTACTGTTCATGAGGTGATGTGAAAAACTGTTAATGTCAAAAATTTGGAGTGAAAATATTAAAATCTGCCAAAGTTACGCACGTGCATAGCTAAATTTCAACGACCACAAATAACTCAGGTATTTTGGGGTATTTTTGCACTAAATTTTCATCATGGCCTTTTTGAGACCCCACCTCATGAACAGATGGCATTGTCATTTTGTTAATTGGTCCCAAAGGTGATTGAATGTGACTGCAAATTACCTTTTCAACTGAGTAACGAAATGACAGTGCCAGTGTTCAGCGAGGTGGGGTCCCAAGAATCCCACGTTGAGAATATGGGTCCAAAATTCCAAAATAAATGGCTGAGATATCAACATAAGTTGAAAACCCCACTGACTGCCATTATAAGGTGCTTAATTTGATTCTTCAGTTCGCAGTTCGACTTTGAAGAGTGCAGACATGTCCCAGTCCAGAGAAGATGACAGCACCAACCTCCGAAGGTAAGCATGGGTAAGGGGGCACAGGGAGGTGGTTGTTCAGTGGGAAGGTGGAGATGGAAGAGGGGGGTCTGGGGAGACAATGAGGGACCATTTTCTTTTTTACAGTTAAAAAAAAGACATCGGAGGACAGTTTTCTTTTTTTAACAGCTTGCTAATTTGGTTGTTTGGAACATTGGGAGTGGGTTCCGCACTGTTCCACAGTGATTGGGAGCATGGGGAGCTTCATAATGCCAACACAGGGATTGGGAACCCCGATGTCGGTGAAAATAGAATGGGCTAGGGTGGGCATCCCAGTGTCAGAAACATAGTACCAATAATTAAATTATTTCAGCACACTGGGGGTGGGCTCTCCAGTATGCCACAGTAGTGGAGGGGTGGGAGAATAAATGCTGACATGGGAATTAGGCACCCCGATGTCAGCAAAAATTATAAAAAGTAGAATGGGCTTGGTGGGGCAGTTTGATGCAGGATTCTGCATTGAAAATGGCATGTACAGTGATGAGGGGGTGATCAGAGGGTGGGGGACCACTAGACACCAGGGAATGGGGGAATCAGGGGTTCCACTAGACACCAGGGAAAACAGTGAACACCTTTAAAAATCCCTTTTTACAAACCCTTTTCACCAGCTGATCTGGCGAAAAGGGATCAGCTGGCAAAAAGGGATTGGGAAAAAGGATTTTAAACTTTAAAAGTGCAATTTTTAAACAAAAAAAATGAAGGCATGGGTGGGTAGGGGACATCTCCATAATCAAAACCCAGGCCTTGTTTTTTTTTTTTTTTAAAAGTCCCTCTGGCAAGTTACAACATTTTGTTTTCTCCCCTCGCGAAACAAGAAAACAAAATGGCGGCCGATGAAGACAGATTTTTCTTGCAAAGAGGGATTTGGTGAGATTTCTGAATCTCTCTCTTCACAATCCCTCTTTGCCAGCCGTTCACAACCAGGGATCCATGATCGAAACTGTGCAGCTATCCAAAAGACTGAACTGAACATGCTCAGATCCCAAACTGTCAAAATTTAATAACTTTGGAATGGATTAATATATGTTCACCAAACCAATGCTGGATTGTGCCAGAAAATAACCTCTTTCTACCTTGAACATTTCAGGCCAAAATTCCAAACGGTGTGGGTACAGTGCAGTGTGAAAAATGACCCTCACATTTGCCAAAAAAAGACAAAGAATTCATTGTTTGCCGCTTTGCTATATGAAAATTGCAAATCTGATCAAAATGCAACATGGCAGATCAAGAGATCTGCCATTTGAGACCTTGTATTCAAAATTTCGTGCAAATCTGTTGAATGGTTGCAAAGTTATTAATGTGCAAATTTTGGGTTTAACATTAAACTGCCTGTTACAGTACAGAGGCACAACCATGCCTCTATAATACTGTATATAAGTTATGTGTATCCACCACCAGTGAATGTGGAAGTGAAACTATATAGCTTGGTTTTTTTTTTCATCTTTTCTGGGGGAGCAGGCTTAATCCCTTTTAAAAGCAGTATTACTTATCTGGTAGTTAAGGAAGGAGGAGTTGGCAAGATAAATCCATTTTTTTTTTCCATAGCATAATTTTTTTGGCTAATTTTAGCCTGGTTTTGTGTAATAAAGGAAGAAGTTGGGGGCAGTGTCTTAATCTCATTTTGGATCCTTCTCTAAATGGAGAGATGGTAGACCTAATTGGCATAGGGTTGGTAAAGATGTCCCAAATTTCCCAACCTTTCTAAAAGATAGTTTAAGTGAACAGAAATATTGGAAGGCACAGGTATGTTGTTTGACAGCTGTGCGAAGAGCAACTTTGTATTCATGTATTTTAGGAATCACATGTTCTGTGGACTTGCAATTTGGGACTTGTCCTCTGTCTCATCATAAGAAATGTTTTTGTAATTCTAACTGAAAGAAGAATTCCAGTCGGAATGTAGGATGTTTAGTGGCTTTCCACACATGAGCGACTACAGGTTTAAAATAAAAACAAACATAAAAGTATTGAGGAAAGGTACTGTCTTAGTGAATCTTGTAACATGGTTTTGGAAACATATGAAAATCTTTTTATTTCTTGCCCCTTTGCAAAAAGTTTTTCGACCTACGTTACTACTTTTTATGGAGGTACTTTTTCAGTCTATTGCTTAGGAGGAAATAGCTTTTGGTCTGCTTCGGCAGGGTTGGCAGGAATATGATTTTGGCTCTGTGATGGTTTGGTTTGCAATCATTAAGTTTTTTTTTTTTTTTTTAGGTTAGGCAGGCCAGATACCAGCTGATTATTTACCACAAACAGGTTTGGGTAGAGGATATAGAAAATAGTATAACAAATGCTTTGGTTGCATTTTTTTAATCAGGATTGAAATACCGTTCCAGTTTATTTACAGCCACATTTATGGCGGAATATGTACTGGATTTTCACTAGGTGATGAACTGATTTGGGCTACAGTTATTCTTTTTTTGTGTGTTTATTTTTTCCATATTTCATCTGAGGGAACAACTGTGTTTGGTTTTGTTTCTTCTTTGTTTTTGACCCTGTGACTATGTAAATATTGTTTGGTGTATATAATTTTTTGATTTTTCAATAAAAATTCCCCTACTTTTCTCAAAAAATGCCATGGAAGCTTTAACATCTAACTGAACAACTACTAGAACAGGCAGACGGCACCTCGGTTTACTATCACTTCCAAAGGATGGGACCTCTGGAGTGCAGCATCCCCTCCTGCTGCACTACAGTTTCAATATTGGGATTTGCTTCCAGGTACCTGGTGTGGGGCTAGAAGTACAAGCTGAACTGAGTCTAAATATTATGTTCTGTTAAAGTTCTCCTGAATGTGTCGGGTGCTCATCAATAAATAATTCACCTGGCCATTTTCATTTGTGTTCTTTAAATTCTGTGCCTCTTTTAGTGAAAACAAATTCTTTGCTTGTTCTGCTCTCTGATCATAAACTTTTCCATGAATTTCTGTTGTTGTTTTTTTTTTTGGGGGGGGGGACTAGAAGCAGATACCCAACCGAGCACTGTACTGATCAGATCAGGACTTGTAGTACCCTCTGCAGGGTAATATTTTCATAGACTCTTCATAGGAAAATGTGAATTCCTACAAATATATTAGATAGTGAATTACATTTTCTGCCTGAAAATGTGGTAGGGCACTTAAAAGATTCAGCTTTCCTTTGAGAATGAAGCCGTAAGTATAAAGGACTACCCTCTGGTGACAGAAAAATCAGAGGATTATATCTGCAGATCATTATGCACCAGTTTTGCTGTTGTATTTCCTTGTAGTGAGAGAGGCACATACATCAATGGTTGTTGGATATAGACATGAGTTGGTAATTTGCCACAGAGTAAATGATTTTCTTCCTTATAAAGCATGCATACAGTATGTGAATACACACACACACACATATACATGCACACATGCACGCACACACACACACACACACACACACACACACACACACCAGTGTTGCCATTTAGCTGGTGGGAGGGCAGAACTGGATTGACCAGTGGCTTTCTTTCTTCACTAGAGCTGAATGACTCCACCCCAGTCAGTATTGTCCCACCCTTCCAGTCTCCCAGCTAGTGCAGACTAATACAATGTAACTTCTTCTATAAAGGCAGACATTCTTTTCCTTGTATTTTTGTAGGTATATATGCCACTCCTGAAGTATATATGATAGCATAACATTTTTAAGGCAGATTGCTTTCATTATTTTTCCCCCAGGTTTCTTATACTCCTGCCTCATTCTCTAACAGTACTGCTCCACATGGTATTGCAGATTAACTTTATTTTTATTCATCTGGAGTTCACATATTTCAGCTGCACCCCATTTACTTACTCCATATGGTAGCATTCCAGGGCTCCTTATTAGACTGGTGCAAAAGATTTATTTTGCTGGAAAAAATCTGTACAGATTGTTTTATTTCCCATATTCCACCTTTGCATTTCAAAATGTAAGATTTATAATATTTTACCCATACAGACTGGCCAATTTACATAAAACTGATTGCCACAAATAGAATTTCTGGTATTTGTTTCTTTGTATGGGAAATGTGAACTTTCTTTCTGGCAATTTAGAAATTGCAGAAAACAAGATATATGGAATAATGTATGGGCAACTATGTACAACAAGCTGTTTTTTTTTTTTTTAACAAGAGGTTCTGAAAACACTGTAGACCTCGAGAGCGAAGCTTGAGAGGTCTCGAGTGTCTTCAGAATTCCGAGATGGAAACACATGCTGAGTTGGGCATAGTTGACCATTTTTTTAAACATTGTTTATAGTATATGATTCTAGGTATTCAAGGAACATACAGACACCAAAGTGAGTTTGGTTACATTTTCACTTAAACTAAAACACAGCTTTACATTCACAATTGAATTAAAGAAAACAGCAATTACAAGTTTTATTGAACTCTGCTACAAAAATGTTTTTTAGCTTCCAACTGTTCTACAACTTTGTTGACTGTTGAACTGTACTACAACTTTTTTGATCTTTGAACTCTACTACAGCAACTCTGGAATTGTTGTACAACAAGAACATTGAGCCAACTGATTTCCATGCATAATAATACCTGACCACATATTCTCTAGTTTTTATATTCAGAAAAATATACATAAAATTTCTATGCATGGGAATTTGCCATTTTGCAAATCCAAGTTTTTATGAACAAATGTACAAATCCAAGTCCTAATCATTGCTTTACCAGATTCCCATCTTTGGGGTTCATGCCCCATTTTGGCCAGTCTGTGAAGACAAGAGTGCACACTTTTTTGCTCATCTCTAGGGTACAATTTAAAGTGCATGAGGGGCTGCCATCACAACTGGTACCTGTTTCAGTTTGTAGAGGGTTACATGGGCTCTGCATATTTATTTATTTGTTTTTGTTAACCGGGTAGGGCACACTAGACACCAAGTGCCTATTTTCAGGTGCGACCCGGGAGGGTTACAATGGTGGAGGCATACAGGAGTCAGTTACATACAGTTGGTGGCAAACCAGAGTCAGTAACATACAGTAGAGCAAACAACAGGATTGACAGAATATGCTGGTGGTACAAATATGGTAATCAAGAAAAACAATGAACATTACCTGAAAAGAAAGAGGAAGCAATGCACCATTAGAAATTGAGGTTGGGAGACACAGGTACACACAATTGGGGAGTAAAGCTAAGAGAATTAAAGGTAAACCACTCTACCTAGGAGGGAGGGTAGGGCTTCACATCCATCATGTGCCAGAACCCTTGCTGGTCCTAATGTGCATGCAGAACCAGGTCTAGATTGCTGCTCCTGCAGCAGTGGGCCAATGAAGGCTGCACATTTTGACAGAGAAATGGACTATGACATACAATTTAAAGAGCCTGGGCAGAATTTCCAGAAGGACCCTTGCATGGCTGTTGGCAAATGGACATCCATCCAAACTGTTAGGCCAACAATTTGTGTCATTTTTTACCCCAAAACATGGCATTCTGTTGTAAATGGATGGACTGTTTGAGATTCCTGCCCCAGTAATCGGCTGAAATAAAATATTACACCATTATGCTTGTAGCAGCAGCATTTCACTTTAATGTTTCACATGTTTTTGGCAGTGTGCCATAATTAGCCTTTTCAATATTTTACATACAACTGACTGTGCCCAAATGACCAAAAAATGACTGCACTCATGACATCACAGACTGATGTCACAGTATGCACTGTGATGCAAACATGAGCCATTGCCAAATTTGTATTCAATGACTGTGCCAAAATTTGGCTATTTGGTCAGCTCAGAACCCTTTGGGCACTTGGGAATACTTCATTCTTCGGCCATTTGGCAGTTAATTAAAAACATACATTAGCCCTTTTCAGGTGACCAGGGCTAGTTCCATAACTAGCCCTTCACCCATTCCAGTCATTTGCCACAATCCACAAACTTATGTTATTAAGAAAATTACTAGCTCCTGGCACTGTGCCAGGAGTTGCATTTTTTTGAAAATATGATTGAAGGACAAGAGGAGGTTCACAAATAAACATAAACAAAAGCTGTGCAGTACCTATTAGGAAACATGTAGTAGTTCCCCCAGACATTGGTGGAATTCAATTTTCCTCTTTCCCATTTAAACTTTCAGGACGTTATTTTGGATATGATAATTTGGCCACTTTTAACTGGGAAAATCACAGGTAGCAAGACGGAAGAAGTGGTAATTTTCCAGAAGGAAAAGAATGAGCTTAATAAAAACTTTTCTAATTCCACTGTTTTTTGTCAATGCAATTTTTCAGGTACCTCAATGGTTTGAGACCAGGCAGCTAAGTTTATGTTTTCAAATGGTTTGGGGCAACAGATAAAACCACATAAAAAGGGAAGTCTTATACCTTCCCCTGGAAAAGGGTGGTTTAAATATGATTCATCCTCTTATGTTTTTTAAGTATTTTCTTTCACAATGATAGCAAACCTTGGTTTTCTGTTGGAACAAAACCAAGGATGGGCTGGGCCACTACATGAATGGATCCATTGAAATCTCTGAATTGCAAAGACCAAGACCTACCTTTCTGAAAAATGCTCTATGACTGTCTTTGATGGAACCATTTATTATGATTATTAAAAGTAGGAAGATCTCACAGGACACACTTGAGAGTCAGCATCGCAAGGAATTTTATGATTTTCTCTTTCCAGCACAGGTGGATCTCATGCCTGGAATACCTGTTTCAACCAAGGACAGCACCCTGAAATAGTTGAATGCTACCAGAAGTCTGGTTCAGGACTGGAATACTGCATGGCTAAGTTGTCACGGCTGTTTAAATGTTAAGAATGATATGAAACAAAAAGATTTTGGAACAGTTCTGCCACAGGACCAGCTATATTGCCCAGTTTAAAACAATGCACTTTGTTTTTAGCTGCCCACACACATGCTCCTTCTGATCTTTGGTACGCATTTATTGGTCAGAACTTTTTTGGTACAGGAACACGTATGATATCCTTATATATGGAGACCTTAGCTCCCTGCCTCCCCCCCCGCATATGACAGATCTAACAGTATGATTTTTCTGTCATGTATTAAATTCATGAGCTGCAAGTGAGATGTTAATAACATCCTGAAACAAATTCAGGTGGACCAGGCAGCTCTTTTTGATTGAATCTGCTCTGAAACGCATATGCACATAAGAGTCTAAACACGGCTCACATACTTTGTGGTGTAATAGATGAGAATATTTTCCATGGGCAATATTTTGAGCTTGGATTTTCATGATCTGAATCCATAGTGCTATCCTTTCTTTTTTTGTTGTTGTTTTCTTTCGTCTTGTTGTCATGACATGATGGTGACTGTACCTTGAATCTTTACTAATAATTGTTACTCTTACATTATTATGGTTATAAGCTTACTTTTCTCTATTGTATTTTGATTTTATCAATAAAAAATTCCCCTACTCTTTTCAAGAAGTGCAGTGGAATCTTTAACATCCATCTGTACAAACAACATTACAGGCAGACGGGACCTTTGTTTAACATTTTATCCAAAGTTCCTTAGAAATGCAGCACCCCTCTCATGCTGTACTACTGTGTCGGTATTTTAATTTACCCCAGAATTCCTGGTGTGGGGTTAGAACTCACAAACTTCTGATCTTCCAGTCTCAGAGGTGAGTGTGCAGCCTGCTGAGCCATTGACACTGTTTGCCAACTTTCACATTCACTTACCCTTACTCTGATGTCATAGGATGTGCACTGTGAAGACAAATAGTCTAAGTGACATCTGTCTATACAGACTACAATGATAGTTTCACAAAATGTACTCTGAAACCTAGGAAAGAGTATTAACATTTTAAAGAGATAACTTTAAAGAATGGATATATAACACCAATTATACATGATGGTGCTACACATGCACGAAACCTTCAGAAAGTGCCAGCTGACCTCCGAGAATTTAAACCAACAAATGAAACATAGACCAGAATGCACTGTGCACACATCTGGTATTCACAGTGACAAAGCAATACATTTTTTCAGACACTTCTGCACATGAGAAAAATAGTTGAAAAGGATAAAAGCCTTATTTTAAATCACTGAGATCTGAAGTGCTTAGGAAATGATCAAAGCATTCACAATCCCAAAAACATAATTACTGCCAACTGGCATTTTCAAAAAATAAAAAAATATAAATATATTAATAAAAGTCACTGCTGCTGTGTACTTGGACATATTTATTCAGGGAAAAAATGGCAAAAGATCATTAAAAAAAATAATAGGCTGCCATGATGCTCTCTGTAAACCAAAGTCAATCAATCAATCAATCAATCAGTTAATCAATCAATCAGTTTATTTTGACACTGATTTTCACTGTTCATAGAAACAGTACAAACTTACACGTGCAAAATGTGTAACTACAGGAGAGTAAATGACATAAATACATAGGCTGTAATACATCACAGTGGATTGCACAACAACATTTGGAGTGACTTGGTCTACAACGAGGTCAGTGCAGTATGCTAGGGCCTCGATTCACAAAGCCCTGAGAATGATGCAAGGTGCCTGCACCAAACATAAATGGCTGAAGTGGCACCTTGTATCAAATACTGCCCCCGGGGCAATTCACAAAGGCACCTTGCATCAAATACTGTCCCCGAAGCAATTCACAAAGGCACCTTGCATCAAATACTGCCCCCGGGGCACTTCACAAAGGCAGCTTGCATCAAATACTGCCCCTGGGGCAATTCACAAAGGCACCTTGCATCAAATACTGCCCCCGGAGCAATTCACAAAGGCAGCTTGCATCAAATACTGCCCCTGGGCAATTCACAAATGCACCTTGCATCAAATACTGTCCAAGCAATTCACAAAGGCACCTTGCATCAAATACTGCCCCCGGGGCACTTCACAAAGGCACCTTGCATCAAATACTGCCCCTGGGGCAATTCACAAAGGCAGCTTGCATCAAATACTGCCCCCAGAGCAATTCACAAAGGCACCTTGCATCAAATACTGCCCCTGGAGCAATTCACAAAGGCAGCTTGCATCAAATACTGCCCCCGGGGCACTTCACAAAGGCACCTTGCATCAAATACTGTCCCCGGAGCAATTCACAAAGGCACCTTGCATCAAATACTGCCCCTGGGGCAATTCACAAAGGCAGCTTGCATCAAATACTGCCCCCAGAGCAATTCACAAAGGCACCTTGCATCAAATACTGCCCCCGGAGCAATTCACAAAGGCAGCTTGCATCAAATACTGCCCCCGGAACAATTCACAAAGGCAGCTTGCATCAAATACTGCCCCCGGGGCACTTCACAAAGGCACCTTGCATCAAATACTGTCCCCGAAACAATTCACAAAGGCACCTTGCATCAAATACTGCCCCTGGGGCAATTCACAAAGGCACCTTGCATCAAATACTGCCCCTGGAGCAATCCACAAAGGCACATTGCATCAAATACTGCCCCTGGAGCAATTCACAAAGGCAGGTTGCATCAACCGCAGGCTGTCGGCCCCAAAACAAGGCTTGCGCCACCTGTGTACCTTGAAATGGGTTGCGAGATGGGGCTAGGGGCTTGCAACAGATGCAGGCTGCCATAGCTCCACAATCAGGATTCACAAAGCACATCCAGAGGGTGAATTCCAAAGTACCCTTAGGCCAGCCAGGGCTGGTTTAAGAGTACTTAGAAATTAGCCCTTTGTGTGGCTGAGCACTGTGTGGCAATATGCCATGGTCCACCGCCCCCTTAAAGTTCTATATCCCTGGTGGTCTAGTGATCACCACTACCCAATCCCTAATAGTGATCATTTGTATATTATTATTTAATTTACCCTGACCTGGTGGTATAGTGGTATAGTGGTCCCCCTCCCCAATCCCTGATGGCACCCATTATTATATAATAAATTAAGTCCCCCAACCTAGTGGTATAGTGGCCCCCCCCGATCCCGACAGTGCCTGTTATTATGTTATAAATTGATATGCCCTGTTCTGGTGGTCTAGTGGTCCTCCACCCCCACCCAGCAGGCAGTGCCTACCACTCAGCTCCCCCCAATCCGAAACACAGCCGGCGACCAGCACAGCCCTCCTCGCACCTCTGCGGCTGGCTGCCAGACTGAACTGTCATTGAGCAGCTACTGTACAGTGTATGTGCTCATGAATAATCATCAGCACATATACTATACAGTAGCAGCCCAATGACAATTCAGTCTGGCAGCAGGTCTTGGAGTTGTGAGGTGGGCTGTGTCGGTCACTGGCTGCATTTCAGGATTTGGGGGTAGGGTGGGGTGGTGGGCACTACCTGCTGGGGTTTGGGGTGGGGGACCACCAGACCACCAGGGTAAATCTGTATTTACTGACACTGATGGGCATATCTGGGTGGGGGGGACTGCTAGTCCACCAGGGAATGGGTCAAGGATGCTTGCCTGTGCCACAGAAGCTTGTGGCAACCTTTCTCATGCACCAGGCATTTGTCACACAGGAGGAGTTGCCACAAGTGTGGGGACTTAGGCGCCGAGACTCCTCCCATACCAGAATCTGATGCAGGGTCCCAGGCACATGGGGCTTTGGTACAAGTTGCTGTTTGCCACAGCTTGCGCCATTCTGAGCACCTTTTGTGAATCAGGCCCTAGGTGTCAGAACCCACTGATGTTCTGGGTTCTGGTCTAGAAGTTTTCAAATAGTTCTAGGGTTCTACTCTTCCTTAGAACTCAAATTTGTTTGCATATTGGACTGGGGGAGGAATGGCAGATATAGTTACCATAAAGAGAAAAACAATGAAAAAGAGACCTGCCCTCTCAGCATAACATATATTTTGTTTCACTGCACATATGGAAAAGAAAAGAAACAGAAACACTGTGGGCTCGATTTTCAAAGAGCCCTTAGAGTGATGCAAGTTGCATCACTCTAGGGTTGTGGCAAACTCTGGGTGCATCAGAGAGGGACCCTGCGCCCAATTTTATAAAAGGGGTGGTACCTGCTTCAAAGCCCAGGAGTCACTGCAGCTGAAGGCTAGCTCTAAACATTTGGTGCACCTGCAGGAATTGCCACAGGAATCTGGCCCCCCTGCCCGGCGCAACACTAGAGGGGCCGTAAAAGGTAGGTGTGTGTGTGTGTGTATGTGTGTGTGTGTGTGTGTGTGTATGTATGTGTGACTGTGCATGGCAGGAGGGGGCCAGGGGCAGACAGAGCTTGGTGGGGTGGTGCCCTTTATGGAGAATGGACAAAACTAATTTTATTAAGAATTTTTACTTTCTAAATAAGCACTGAATAGTTCTGCTAGTTGGAGAAGCTTTAAACTTTTTCCTTTTTCTATATATTCATGTTTAAAATAATTCTTATTGGAATTATTATATTGCCTTCATATTGTCTGAAGGAAAATGGTGCTGTGAACTAAAAGGAACAACATGCAGGGCATTGACTTTGAGTCAAATACCCACTCAATCTCTGGGGCAGGTGCCACAGCAGTGCCCACCTGGGGCCAGGTCCAACCCTCCCCAGACTGCCAGTTGATCGACTGCCTGGCATAGCACAATGCACCCTGACTGGGTGCCAGATCATCACCCTGCACTTTCTCCATCTCCCTCACACCTCTTAGGGCACCCTCCTGTACTCTGTCTGACCCCAGCCTCCTCCTGGCAGGTGTATCTCCCACCCCCACTGTCAACATTGTCCCACATTGACACAGGGCTCTTAGACTACCTCCTGGCTAGTCTAAGTAGAGCCCCCCTGTTGAGTTCATGGTGGGGCTTGCAAAATTCCAAAAAAGAGGATGTTGCAGTCCCACTATGGTGCAAGTCCCCTTGCAACTTGGTGCACCCCAATTTCGGTTGCAAGGCTGGTGCACTGACACGTTGGTGCAACAGAGCCCCTTTTGGACACAGACCACATTAGAGAATAGGGACTGCTGCATCTTTTAATGCAATGTGCCACTTGTGTTAATTATGTTTGACACAGGCACCTCGCGTCACACTCCAGGCTTTGAAAATTGATCCCTGTGTCTCATTCTAAAAGCAGACCAAGAGTCACAACTGATTTTTTGTTGTTTGGCACAGCTGTACAGTACATCGATATGAGAAGCACATTCTCACATGCGACTCACTAGAACATTTTAAAATGTAATTTGTGATAGTTTGTTTTCCTGACAGACATTTCCTGCTTTTGAAGTATCTGAACATAAAAAGCAATTTGTTTAGCATTTACAACCCTTACTAGTTAGAGCCCATTGGTACTTTGGTTCTAAATTATAAAATGGGCAAAGGTTTTCAAGCAATCTGGTTTGTTGGTAGCCGTGCGTTAGAAGTGTGTAATGCATGGCTAAAACTAGAAACCTCATGTAGAATACTGTGACAGGATAAGTGACCAGATGCATATATTCTTTTCTGATAGTTTAAAAATATTTTTTTTTCTGTTACAAGTTCTGTTTGGGGTGCACTCAAAGATGGTTGGCTGGTCACATGAACAGGCAACTCATGGGGGCCGTTACTGTACCGTGAGGTGCTGACTCTCTCATGGGAATATTAACAGTAAATGCTGACAGGAAGGCCAGGCAGGAGACTACTGAGTCATAAAGCCATTGTCAGTGTCTTTTCCTGGATATAGTCCCATGGCAGACAATAGTGCAGGTGGATGTTGTAAAATCTCGGAGATACTGAGGAGGCACAAAGGGGATGAGAACTAACTCTCTCCCTCCCTCTCTCTCTCTCTCATTGGGGGTGGGGGACTGTGGGGGACTGTTACTCAAAGGGTGAAGTCACTCCCCACAGCCAGAAGGGTATAAAAGAGGGAATTGAGCTGGATTTTCTCTCTCTTGGACATTCAACATCTAAAGAGAGGAGAGCCCTGCCATAGGAAGCTAGCTAAATGGTGAGTGGAGTAAACCCTAGGGGAAAGTGTCTCTGTAGCTAAAGGGCAGCTAAAGAGTTTTGGTGAGGGACGCTCAGTTTTTTCTAACCATCAGCTGTCTAACTTGATTTATTTTCTGTTTTGTTAGTTGTGTGTAGCCTTTTGTCTGACTGTAAATATATCCTGTTTGTAAATAACTGAAGTATCCTCTAGTAAAGAATCTATTTTTGATAGAACCAGTGACTGCCTGCTTATTGACAAGGTCATTTTTATTATTTCTGCTGGACCGTGTTTGCAATCCGTCTCCAAAGTGCACTCTACCAATAGTTATTGTGTTGACTTTCCTGACCTTGAGCAGGGGGCAAAAGACAGGTTTCATTATTCCTGTTAAAAATCAGGTGATGGCAGACAATTAGAAGTCCCTGACCAAAACTGCCTTGTAAGTTGGCATAGCCCATGGGGAAGTTTTTGTCACAATTGGTGGCAGTACGATGCAGATAAGTGCACTGATTTAAAGCCAGAATTTGTGCACAGTGTGCTTTCCTGTAGCAGCAGGAACTCAAGGAGAGAGGTAAAAGCCTTACCTAGCACACAAGTTAACAGAGTGCTGGTAGAAACATACCATAACAATCACGAAACAGGATATACAAAAGGTTACACTGTTTATTACTGTTTTTTTTTTTTTTTTTATTATTTCTAGAAAACTACTTAGGCAACATAGTTCGGAAAGATGAGCACCCCAGCATATGGCAGATTTAACATGCAGCAGCTTCATGAACTGTGAGCAGACAGGGGGATTGTCTATGAGGGCTTGACAAAGAAAAGACTCATGGAAGCCCTGTTGGTGCATGACTGAATGCAAGGGGGGGCAGAGAGTCTCAGAAGTGTGTGACCAACCATCCGTGCAGCAGGTGTCCACTTAGGAAGGTGACCAAGGTTGTGAGACTGTGGTCACAGTGGCTGAGTCAGAGGGACACCTCGAGGCACAAGCGGGTGGAGCTGTACAGCTCAAATCTGAGCTAAGAGTCAGTGCAGCAGAGGCTCAGAATCAGCTGGAGTTCCTGAGGATGGAGCTTGTGCTGAAGGAGGTAGAACTGCAGATGGCAAGGCTGGAAGCTGAAAGGGAGCGAGCATGGCTGGAGGCAAAGAAAAGAGAGAAGGCTCGCCAGCACGAAATCCTGATGCAGGAGGAGTGAGTAAGGCTGGAGGCAAAGGAAAGAGAGAAGGCTCACCAGCACGAAATCCTGATGCAGGAGGAGTGAGTAAGGCTGGAGGCAAAGGAAAGAGAGAAGGCTCGCCAGCACGAAATCCTGATGCAGGAGGAGTGAGTAGGGCTGGAGGCAAAGGAAAGAGAGAAGGCTCGCCAGCACGAAATCCTGATGCAGGCAGAAAGAAAGAAGCTCTGACAGTGTGAGATTGAGATGGTGAAACTGTGGCAGCAAACACAGCAGCAAATTGTAAGTAATGGTACAGGGGGTCTAACATACAAAGCCGCAAGTAATCCTGAAATATGCCACCAATATTGGGAGGAGGATGATCTTGATTTGTTTTTAAAATCATTTGAGAGGGTATGTGTGCAGTTTAAATTGGGAAGGGCTACGTGGATGACCCACCTTATGCCATTGCTTACTGGTCGTGCTTTGCATGCATTCACTAGAATGGATGATGAGGACTGTATGGACTGTGATAAAATTAAAAAGGTGTTATTGAAACATTTTGAACTGACTCCTGAGGCTTATGAGCAAAAATTCAGAGAATTAAGAAAAGGCCCAGGAGACAGCTATGTAGAACTGCATGTCCAAATGTGTGTCTAACTAGACCATTGGGAGGATGGGGATAAAGCTAGGATTATAGAGCAAATAAAGGATTTGTTTGTAAGGGAACAATTTCTTAAAATTGTACCTGAGGACCTGTGCATATGGCTACTAGACTGGGCATGCAACTCCATGAGGGAGGCAGCAGAAAGTATTGATTTGTATGCAGCCAGCGGACCACATGCATGGCATAGAAACAATGGGGGTGGGGGCAGCACATGGTTTTAAGGAAACCATGTGAGGGCAGCTTAAAGTTAACAAGCCTGCACCCCTAGCCCAAAACAGTACCCACTGGTCCTATGGGGAACAAAGAGCCCGGGGCAAACAAAACGCTGGATTTGCCAGAAAGTGGAGCATCTGTCCTATGACTGCCCTAAAAACATGAGCAAAGGGCAAAAGCCGTGTGGAGGGGGGGGGAAAAAGACAGGACAAAGCAGATAGCAGCCTGCACATGCACTGTAGTGCCACCAAACTCCTCCATGCATATGCACCCTATCTTAGTTACTGGGACAGTAACTCAGGGATTAAGGGACACTGGTGCCACATCTCCATGGTGAGGCAGGATCTGATCCAGCTGCAGCAGATTCTGCTGGGGCAGTTTTCCAAGATTCAGAATGTTATGGTTTCAGTGGTCCAAGTACCAATGGCTCAGGCCTTCCTAAGCTAGGAAGGTGGCCATGGGGTACAGGAGGTGTCGTACTCAATCTCCCAGTGAATGTAATCATGAGGAATGATTTTGACCAAAGGGAAAACCTAGTGTGTGTTATTATCAAGGCCCCTGGGATTCTGCGATTCTGTGGTTGTGGAATTTTCCGCAGGATTTGCATCATACAGCAGAATATATGTAGTGCCACAGAATTAATTGTTTTTGGTGAATTTTTATTCAAATATACTGTTTTTCCATAGTGTCCAGTTTCTTTCCCATCTCATTTTTCCTGAAGCCCCTCCTCTGTGCTCAGCATACAGTATGATGTCGTCAATGATATCACATCATATTTAGCCTACGGCAGGGCTGTATTCTGCTAGAGGAATGAAAACAACATGCCGCAGAAATCAGAAAATGCTGCCGCAGCAGCCAAGAAGCCCTGCCGTAGAAATCAGAAAATTCTGCCGCAGAGCACTAGGGACCCTGGTTATTATAAAAGGGCAAGCTTCTGAGGGTGAGGAGGGGGCAACACGGTCTGTGCTAACTCCTACCTCTGCAACTGACAAAGCGGTTGTGTGGGTGAGGGACTAGCTAGGAATAGCAGCCCTGAGCCCCAGCTGCAAACAGAGGAAGTATCAGCCAGGGGCAGATTTAATTCGGAAGGGGAGTTGGGGAGGGTCAGATGGGAGGAGCTGGGCAGAGCTCAGAGGAGTTGCAAAGCTGGCTGATCCTACTCTCCAGAAACTCCGAGAGACAGCAGATGGTGCCGAGAACTCTCAGGGGAGCAAAAAGTCAGCTCACTGGGAGAATGAGCTGTTGTGCATGGAGTGTACACCACAGGAGGGGCTTGAGGGAGAAGTACTCCGGCAGCTGGTGGTCCCTGAGGACTACCACGAGCAGCTTTTGGCCCTGACCCTCATGACATCCCTTTTTCAGGCCACCTGGGTACTAACCACACCAAAAGGTGGCTCGCTAACAAATTCTTTTGGCTGAGTATGTACACAGATGTGACAAATTACTGGCAGACTTGTCCACAGTGCCAGAGGGTAGGAAAGGTAAGGGGCAAGGCTAAGGCTGCTTTGGTGCCCCTGCCCTTTATTAATGAACCCTTTAAGATTTTAAGAGGGCAGCCCTGGACACAGTGCGGTCCCTGAGCACCCCAAGTCACAGATACTTATTGGTTTTCACGGACTATGCAAACAGGTATCCCGAGGCAGTGACCATGTCCTCCACTCAGATGAAAAAAGTGGCTGATGAGCGCCTAGGAATCTCTAGCCAAGTGGAATTTCCTCAGGAGATTTTGTCAGACAAGGGGACAAATTTCATGGCATCATTAGTGAGAAGTCTGTGGGAAAAGTGCTGGGTGAAACAGATCCGTGCCTCACCCCATCAGCCTGAGACAAGTGGTCAGGAAAAGAGGGGTTCATTGGAACCCTCAAAAGTATGCTCAGGATATTTGTTGACTAGCACAAAAAGGATTGGGACAAATATGTGCCCCACCTCCTGTTTGCACACAGGGACATCCCTCAGGAGTCCACGAGGTTCTCACCCTTCAAGCTCCTGTTTGGTCACAGGGTGAGGAGACTCTAGAATTAGTCAGGGATGATTGGGAAGGTGACATTGCCTTCCAAGTGGAATCTGTTGTGGAGAATGTCCTGAATTTCAGGACCCAGCTTAGGGAGCTCATGGGGCTCACCCAGGAGCACGTAGCCACTGCACAACAGTGGCAGAAAACCTAGTAGAAACATTGTGGCCAGAGACCGACAGTACCAAGTTGGAAAGTGAGTGATAGTACTTGTCCCAGTCCAACAAAATAAACTACAGGCAGCATGGGAGGTCCCATTCTCCATAATCAGGAAGGTGAATGAGGCCAATTACGTAGTAGGATTGCCTGACAGAAGGTGCAGGCAGAGGGTATATCATGTTAACATGATGAAGCCCTACTACAATAGGGAGGAAATGGTCCTCACTGTTTGCAGTGCACCAGAAGAGGAAAATGAGGCTGATCCCCTGGTGGACCTCCTTGGGGAGGTGTGGGAGGGATCCTCCATGGATAACCTCACCCTCTCAGGGCAGCTGACACCAGCACAGGCAGAGGAGATGAAGGGGTGCTGCGAGCATTTGGGGAAATGTTCATGGGGAAACCGGGGTGCACCATGATGGCTGAACACCATGTGGACAATGGGACCCAAGTGCAGCTGAGGCAATTCCCCTACAGGGTACCAGAGGAGGTAAGTAAAAAAGTAAGTAAGTAAAATTTATTTAGTTAGTCATCCAATTCCAGGGGCTCTGGGCACCGTACAGTAGTAGACAGTCAGCAGAATAGACAGGATAATAAAAATCACAGTTTAAATAATCAACAGAATAATCATATAAAATATTAAATATGCCCTGCATTATTTAGAATACGTCTGCAGGATAAACAAGGTTAAAAAGGTGGGTCGTTTGGCCCCTCCTGAAAGCCTCCACTGTAGGGGTCTCCCTCAAAGACTTTGGGAACGAGTTCCAGAGGACCGGGCTGCCTCCCTGAATGAATGATCACCCGAGGTTTTCAGCTCGGTCCTTGGAACCACCAGGAGGCCCTGGGTGGAGGAACAGAGGGAGCGAGTCAGGATGGCAGGAGTAAGGAGGTCTGACAGATAGCCAGGGCCTGATCTGTGTAGGGCCTTGTAAATGAGCAAGCTCACCTTGAAGAGAATCCGCCACCTGACTGGCAATCAGTACAGACCCCGCAGGACCGAGATCACATGACAGGACCTTGTTTGTCCCGTCAGCAGCCTGGCCGCTGCATTCTGCAATAGCTGCAGCTGGCAGAGGTTCCCTCCACTGACCCCAAGGTATACAGCATTACAGTAGTCGAGTCCTGATGTCACAAAAGTGTGCACTAGTGATGGCAGATCCATGGGCAGAATCAGGAGTTTAATCCGGGCGATGTTCCTCAGATGGTAAAAGCTGCTTTTGACGACCGCTGACATCTGGGTCTCAAATGTCAGCCTGTCGTTGAAGACCACACCCAGATTTCTCACCCTAGAGGATGCCATCAATGGTATCGACCCCAGGACCAAACCTGTTGTCATCCCAGAGGCATCTCCATCTCACCCGTGGCCAGGTTCAATCACTAGAACCTCTGTCTTGTCTGGGTTAAGTCTCAGCCAGTTAGAGTTCATCCAGTCCTGGATTTTGGCAAGGAATTTATTCAGCACTTTGACAGCACCACTTGTCCCTGGTGTGAAAGATATACACAGCTGAGTATCATCTGCATAGCAGTGAAAATTCAAACTGTACTGTCTGTTGATCCTCCCCAGAGGCGGCATGTACACCAAGAACAACATCTTGAGCCATGAGGAACTCCACAGGTCAGAGTCAGAGGGGAGGAGGAGAAAGTCTCCATTACTACCCTCTGCCTCCTACCTGAGAGAAATGACTCAAATCAGTTGATGACAACACCTGAGAGTCCACAGCACTCTCTAAGGTGATCCAATAACACAATGTGGTCCACGGTATCAAATGCTGATGACAGGTCGAGGAGAACAAGAATTGACCATTCCCCTTGGTCTCTTGCCATGAAGAGGTCATTATGCACCTGAACTAGTGTCATCTCTGTGATATGTCTTGTCCTAAACCTGAACTGGAATGTCTCATAGATGTCACAGGTCTTGAGGTGTTCCTCAAGCTGCAGAGCCACTACCTTCTCGACAACCTTCCCTAATAATGGAAGGTTGGAGACTGGTCTGTAATTTGCTAGGACGTCGGGGTCAAGAGATGTTTTTTTCAGAAGGGCCATTCACCAGCACCTCCTTCAAGGCATCAGGGAGGACCCCCCTCTGAAAGTGAACACTGGAGTATCTCAGCGAACACTGGACCAATTACCTCAATGCATCCCACTACACTAGGAGTCACGTCAGGCCAGGGTCCAGCTCTCACAGTAAGTGGGCCGCCGCTTCGAAATCATCTTGGAAACCTCAGCCACCCCCACTGGTCAAAACTCTGCCCAGACAATAGGAGTGCCTCTGCTCCACCCAGACCCCACCCTGCGGGTCTGGTCCAAACCCACTGGTGAGATCTTGGCCCGAATAGAGGATACCCTGTCAGAGAAGAACAGAGCAAACTCTTTGTAAAGTGCTACTGAAAAAGCTTTTTTTGGCTATAGACAGACAGGGTGGAGAAGCCAGTCCACAGTCCGAAAGAGCTGAGCTAGTCTATTCTTCCCTGCTGCAATCTCCTTGGACAGGAACTCTGCCATCTTATGGCTGATTGCCCTTTGATAGTCACCGTAGTGATTTCTTAAAGCCAGAGTATCCTTCTGTAGCTGGGATCTGTGCCAGCAATGTTCCAACCTCTGAGCCATGATCTTCATCGCACAAAGAGACCCATCAAACCTGGGGGTCTTGGGCAAGAAGACCTGGGTTGTATACAGACTGGTGCAATGGCATTGAGCACCTTGGAAACAGCCCTGTTATAGGCTGCAACTGACCCACCCAAACCCACCGCACTAAGAGCACTAACACCGGAAAAATCAACTATCACCATCAGTCTCTCTGGGGACAGTCCCCTTAAAGGGTGATAGCTGATCATCTCAACAGGGGAGGGACCATCAGGGGGAGCCCTGAACGAGAACCCTACCATGCAGTGATCGGACCAAACAACCCGATCAATCTTGAGATCAGTGACCTCGAGACCCAGTCAGAATCCCAAGTCCAAGTTGTGGCCATGGTGATGGGTCGCAGATAGTATTGTGCGAATTTGAAAAATTTCACCCTGCAAAATATTTCATGTAATTCACGCATTTTGAAAAATATTTAGTGTTGGCGAAATGTGAAATTTCCCCCATGGAACGAGCAAAATTTTGCCAGGTAACCGGCGAAATTCACTGCTCACGGGCGAAATTTCGCCACCCACGGGCGACATTCTACAATTTCACCACTAACTTCCTCCCTGGTGTCTAGTGCCCCCCCCCCAGCCATTCACTGGCCCAAATTTACAAAACAAATTCTCCCTGGTGTCTAGTGGTCCCCCCCAGCTGATCAATGGCCAAAATTGAATACAGCCCAACCCCGTGCTAAAAAATAGAAATAAATAAATCAAATGTGCAAGCCCAACCCCTTGGTGTCTAGAGGACCCCACACCCTGCCACCCTGTCAGCAGATAGCACCCACCCCACTCCCCCCAGTACCCTGATTGAGCCACCGGCACAGCTCTCCACTCACCTCCATGGCCGGCAGCCCAACGGAATGCTTCAGTAAATGAGCACCTGTTTGTACAAGCACGCGCTCATTCATTGGATTCAGACAGCCAGAGCTCTAACTACTATTGGAGTGTAGTGAGAGTGCTGGCTGTCTGAGTCTGTCAATGAATGAGCATGTGCTTGTACAAGCACGCACTCATACATTGACGTGCTCAGTTGGGCCATCGGCCATGGAGGTGAGTGGAGGGCTGTGCAGGTGGCCTGATCTGGGGCTTGGGGAGGAGTGGGGTGGGCGCTATCTGCTGGCAGAGTGGGGGTCCACTAGACACCAGGCAGTTGGGCATTTTATTTATTTATTTTTTAGCACAAGGAGTCGGGACTCAGGACTTGGGACATGAGGGTAACTGGGAGGGGGGCTTTATTCAGTTTTGGCTGGTGATCAGCAGGGGGGACCACTAGACACCAGGGAGAATTTTATTTTCTAAATTTGGGCCAGTGAGCAGCCAGGGAAGGAACCACTAGACACCAGGGAGATGCCTATTTGCGGGGGCGAAATTGTGAACAAAATTTCGCCATTTCACTGCAATTTTGTGAAAAATTGTGCACAGCAAAATTGCTGATTTCCCCGGCAATTTCACAAGTAGAATTTTATTTTGCAACATCTCTACTCACAGAGGCTATAGCCTGTGCTAGGCCCAGTGATGTCATTAGCTGGAGGTGGTCAGAACCAAATTGCAAAGATTCATCGTCGACCCAGGCATTGAAGTCCCACAGAATAAGCCATCTGGGTGACTCCAGCTCCCTGTTGTTGATGAAGTCCAAAGCCTCCTGCAGAAATTCTCCACCTGACCCTGGAGGGAAGTAAACCAGGAGAATTCTGCAACCCGCACCTGGACCCCAACACACTGCCACACATTCAAATGACTTGGTAGAACCCACCAGATTCTCGGGTTCAAGTGGGATCTAAAACAGATAGTTACACCCCCACCCCTGCGATCCCTCCTCTGGCAGTGTACCACAGAATACCCAGCCAGGACCGATGCCTCTAAAACTGGCCTTGCATCGTCCCCCAGCCAGGTCTCCGCAATGCATGCCAGGTCGACCAAGGAAACCAAGTCCGACATAATCGTGGTCTTGTTCCTCATTGACCTGGCATTGCACAACACCGCCCAGAAGGGATCAATGAAGGCTGTAGGCCCTCTGGCTGCCTGTCAGCGTGGTCCTGTGGAAACCCTAGGAATGGAGATGAAACATGTCGGGCCTCTTTCAATGCTCCGTTTCCTCCTAGGGCACCTCCTGCTCCTTACCACCCTGATCCTTCTCACCTCCGTTAAGCTCCCAGTACCCCACCACCGACCCCCTCACCTCCTAGCAATACCCACTTCCCCAGAGTGCCTTATAGTGGGGAGGGGAGGATAGCAGAAAGGGTGGAGGTCATGCAGAGGGGCTACCAGGTAGCTAATCCGGAGGGGTCCTAGACTCCTACACATAGCTGGATAACTAAAATAGCTGAACTAAAATCAAATAACTATACAACCAAACTAATAAACAACACAGACCTAACTACTCACTTATACATCATTCATCCATTAAATACAATACAAAATTCCCTATACAGACACTTGCCAATCACGCTCTGTCTAACCCAGATTCCATCCACAACCACCCTAGCCCCACAATGCAAACTGTTATTTACACAAAACCAAATAAACTAAGGAGAATCCTCAAACTTAAAGACTCAGTGCAATTCCAGGAGACAAACTTTAGTCTGCACAGTCAGAAGAAAGGAGAAGTAAGGAGTTGTTTAAGAGACCCCAATACAGTGCTCCCTCCACTGTTTGGAAAGAGAGAAAATGCAGTTTTTCACAAGGGTAAACCGTTCTCTCACAGCTGTTGTGCTGTTAAAATCAGGAAGCAGTTCTCTTACAACTGATAACCGATTAACTTGATACAGAAAACTCTCTTGGATGATCCTCTCACTACCACTCAGAGAAACCACAGTACTCACTTGCAGTCCGGGGTCCAGAATGAGTTGGGGGGGACAAGATTCAAATTCCTGGCTGCAAGAACAGAACAGGCTGTCGGACAGCTTCAGTGACTCAGAAGATAGAAATGAGAGCTCACCAAAAGCCACTCCTAAAAGCCAGCAGCTGAACTCTGAGCCTAGTCTCCCAGACACACGTCAGGTTAAGCAAACTATGCAAGAGGTGCTCAGGAAAATGCTGGCCCTTGGAGATATTCAGGAGTCCAGTAGCCCCTAGGTCTCGCCCGTGGTCCTGCTCCCCAAGAAGGACAGTACCACACAGTTCTGTGTTGACTACTGCAAGCTCAACAACTGCATGGAGTCAGATGCCTACCCCATTCCCAGAACAGATGAGACCTTGGAACAACTGGGGTGAGCCCAGTTCCTGACAATGATAGACCTGATGTAGGGCTGCTGGCAGGAACCCTAACCCCTGCAACCAGGGAGAGGTCTGCTTTTGTCACCCCATTTGGCCTATTCAGATTCTGAGTAATACCACTTGGGATGAAGAATGCACTCGAAACCTTCCAGCAGCTTATGGATCGCATTCTGGCTGGGGCAGGTGAATATGCACTGGTGTACATGGATGACATAGCCATTTACAGCCAGTCATGAAAGGATCATGTCAAGCATGTGAGGGGAGGTGTCCCACCAACTGAAGGCTACAGGGCTGACAGTTAAGGTGTGAAAATGGCAAGTATGCATGGCTGAAGTGTCCTACCTTGGGCACAGGGTGGGCAGTGCATGTATCCATCCAGGGCCAACAAAGGTTGATGCCATCTAGGCCTGGCCCACACCTGCCTTGAAGAAACAGATAAGGGCATTTCTGGGGACAGCCAGGTACTACAGGAGGTTTGTCCCTCACTACAGTGATGTGGCCAAGCCCCTGACAGACCTGATGGAAAAAAAGAATGCCAGAGAAAACTTCTCTGGACAGAAGACTGTGAATCTGCCTTCTGACAGCTGATGTGGGCATTATGTGGGTCACCCACGCTCACTAGCTCCAAGTATGACCTCAGGCTCACAGTGGATATGGATACTTCAGACCATGGTCTGGCTGCTGTCGTGAGCCAGGTTACACCACAGGGGGAGGAGCACCCCATAATGTATCTGAGCCAGAAGTTTCTGCCCAGGGAAGAGGCATATACCACAATTGAGAGGGAGTGCCTGAGGATAGTGTGGGCACCTCAGAAGCTGCAGCCATATTTGTAGGGGTGGGAGTTCACTGTGGTCACAGATCATAATCCCCTGATGAGGCTCCATGGGACTAGTGGGAAAAATACAAACCCATTGTGCTGGAGTTTGATCCTACATTCTTATAACATGACCATCCAGTACTGGAGTGGTGCACAGAATGCCAGTGTGGATGGACTGTTGAGGTAGGGCTAAGGGCATGGAATAGTCCTTTAGATGCTCACCAGTCTCTGCATGAATGGCAGTGTCTCTTGGGGGTTGCCCAAAACAGGCACACCTTCATTGTATTGGAGGGGGGAGATGTGACAGGATAGGCTAACAGGTGCATTTATTCTTTTTTGTTTAAAAGTATTGTTTTCTGTTACAAGTTCTGTTTGGGGTGCACTCAAAGATGGTTGCCTGGTCACATGTACAGACAACTCATGGGGGCTGTTAATTTACCATGAAGGTGCTGACTCTGTCATGGGAATGTTATCAGTAAGTGCTGACAGGAAGGCCAGGCAGGAAACAATTAAGTCATAGCTATTGTGAGTGTCTTTTTCTGGATTTATTCTCATGGCAGACAATAGTGTAGGTGGATGTCATAAAACCTTAGAGATACTGAGGAAGGACAAAGGGGATGAGGACACACGCACACACTCATGTGGGGTTGGGGACTGTGGGGGACGTCACTCAAACGGTGAAGTCACTCTCAACAGGCAGAGTGGTATTAAAGAGGGAGCTGAATTGAACTCTCTCTGTCTCGGACATTCAGCATCTAAAGAAAGGGAAGCCCTGCCACAGAGAGCTAGCTAAATGGTGGGTGGAGTAAAGCCTAGGGGAAAGTGTCTCTGTAGCTAGTGGGCAGGTACAGAGTTTTGGTGAGGGAAGCTCAGATTTGTTTAACCATCAACTGTCTATTTAACTTGCTTTATTTTCTATTTCTTAGTAGCGTGTAAACCTTTTGTCTGACTGTAAATATATCCTGTTTGTAAATAACTGTAGTATCCTCTAGTAAAGAATCCGGGCTGGATTCACAAAGCTTTCTGAAAATGCAAAACCTTCCCTAAGTCCCCAAAACTGCCGTAGCTATGGAAATGGGGAATTTGCACTGGGTGCTATTCACAAAACCCTCTGCAGCTGCGGAAAACAACACTAAGGACTGTGGAAAAAAGTGCAGCTGCGGAAGTTCCTGAGGGAAAAAAAGGTGTGAGATAAGTAAGGCACAGCCCCGGAAAGGCTATTCACAACCACTTTTTTCCATAGCTGCAGAAAAAATGTTACACACAGTGGAATGAGGTGTAATTCTCCCTCAGAAAACTGCGGTACTGCGCCAGCAATTGGAATCAATTAAGGTGGAGGTGAGGCACAGGTAAGAGCATCCCTAATAGTATAACAGTGGCTGCTGTAACAGCAACAAAAGCACACATTGCCATCATATGACAACAGGCAACAACCACCAGACACACTGCAGCCCATGACGGAGCCCCACAGGCAGTAGAGCCTGGTCAGCCTGCAGTGAGTGCTACCCCTGCAGGCAACAGGAACACCCCAGGGATGGAGGGAGGACTAGCAGTGACAGTTGGCCACTGTGGTGCCATGGTATTGCTGGTACCTGTGGTGCTGCAGTGGTCCCAGTTGAGGGAATGATTGCTGGTCTCTTTGTGGGTGCTTTCAGCTTCATTCTATGGCAGCCCTGTTCAAGTCTGCTGTTCAGCTAATTAAGTTCACTGTTGCTGTGCCTCCTAAGCTATTTCTGCAGCTACGGATCCATGAGTTGCGGATTTTCAACATATGTCGGAATTTCAGCTATGGGATTTCTGAAATTCCGCACCTGCTCAAAATTTCTTTATAAATAACATACAACTGCATTTCTGCAGTGCTACAGGCCTTTGTCTTTGTTTTGTGGCATTTTTGGCTTTCTTTGTGAATCCTGCCCTCTGTTTTTGATAGAGCCAGTGACTGCCTATGTGGGTTTTTTTGGCTCTTTGTTGCTCCTCCTACCTGATCATTTCTCCCATTTTTCGCCTTTTCTTGGAGGGATTCCAGCCACCGTCCATCTCTACCATGCTTCCAGTTGCCCCTTGAAACCCCTGTGGCTTACCCCCCACAGTCGGGGTGGTGGGGAACCCCCAACTCCCCACCCAGTATGGATCCAGTCCAGGAGAAGCGGAGCCAACGAATGTGTGGACAGCCATCAAGCTGAGATCATGGTGCCTTCCATTTTCCATTTTTCTTGGCCTTGGAACTGAGGATGTGCAGTGACACTAGTCAGAAGGGAGCGCGCATGCATCCACATGCACTCCCTCCAGGTGTCTTCCCCAGCTCCTCTCCGAGAATTGCTGTAATTGTGTCCTGTCCCCCAGCCTCTGCCAGAGGGTGAACGGGCACCAACAGGTACTGACCCCCTCCCTGGAGAAGGAGAGCAGTCCATTGGATGCTCCATCCTTCTCCACCCCTGCCGACCCCTGGCAGCCCATGCTCGTTCCCAAACACGGGTTGTTGGTGTAGGGCGAGGTAAGGCGTCCAGCACCTCATCTCTCAGTGCCACCAGGCTGGTGACTGCCTGTTTATTGACAAGGTAGTTTTTATTAATTCTGCTGGACCCTGTTTGCAGTCTGTCTCTGAAGTGCATGCTACCAATAGTTATTGTGTTGGCCTTCTCGACCTTGAGCAGGGGGAAAAAGGCAGGTTTCCTGATTCCTGGTAGAAATCAGGTAATGGCAGAGAATTAGCCCCTGATGAAAACTGTCTTGTAAGCTGGGACGGCCCAAGGGGAAGTTTTTATCACAGATATAAAGACCCATTTTATAAACACAATAAGCCATTCCAGGCATGTGCATTACACAGTTCTAATGAATGGCTAGGGGACTAAACGCACTCGGCCTGTGGCCTCTTGCCTCAGTATGCCCCCTTAGCTATGCTTTATAACTGTATAATGCACATACCTTATTGCTTACTTAGAACTCAAACCTCTGGTTTCTAAAAGGGTTCTAATCTTTTTATAACTATTTCTGACAGCTCTTCAATATAGGGTTATTCATTTATTTATTTATTTAAATCTTGGATGCAAACCTTTGAGCTATAAGCTGTTTACATAGGTTCCACATCATGGGATACAAGGTAGACAATACAGGATTAACAAGGTTAGACAGATGACATAAAAAAAATAATACAATACATGTGGGTTGAGTAACACTAACAGAGAAGTACCAAAGTGAAAGTGTTTGAGGTGCTTATGATTTGTTGACATTGCAAGCGTACAAGTTAAGTAAGGAGCTGGGGCAGGACAGACAGGGGAGTAGCGAGCAGCCCAGGGGCTTTGTCAGGTGGGTGCTGAGGTGAACAACGTTGCCATAGGGAAAGAAAGGGGGGGTAGGGGTCAGCCCATATGGCCTCAACAAGATTGAGAAGGTGGGAGATAGGTAAGGTGAGGCAGAAAGAGGAGAAATCCAGAGGAGAGGGGAGGGGAAGGTTGGTAGAGGTCTGAGAGTGGGAGTGAGGAGGGGAATGTTGGTAGACAGTGGCAGAGGGTGAGGAGGGTAGGCAGTGTATTGTGGGCAGAAAGACAAGGGGAGGCAGGGCTGCTGGAGCAAGTGTAATAGGCGATGGGTTAGTGGGTCAGTCACAGCTAAGGCAGCAGAGTGAACTAGTTGAAGCAGTCACAGCTAGAGACAACAACAATAGGGTAATATAGGGTAATTGATAACCGAGATATACCACCATCCACATTTTATATTTACTCTTACAAATGTTAAATTGACAGCACCTGAGTACAGGTGGCGTGCCCTCCTCAGTATGCAGGCCAAAAGACTCCTCCTATGCAGGTGGGGCTCAGTAGAAATCCTGTCCCAGCAGGAGCTGCTGTCCTCTTTATCCCAGACCACAACTTTAGATTGTCTCTTCGATTTGCCAACAACTCCTTACTTGCTTACTTAAGTTGTTGGCAACCATATTTAACATATGTGTCACTCAAAACAGAAATTTGGTAATCATGTTCCTGAGGTCATCTCTCCTAGGACAATCAGTCCCTCCTTTGGATAATCTGTCCACTGTGTTTACTGTTATATCTGGGATATCTCTGTGAATGCTCTTTGATGTTTTTGAAATTTGTGTTTTGTTTTAGTTTTGTGTAATTAGGGTATAAGATATACTTTGCATTAGGATGCACATCTTGCTAAAGCATCTCATACATGTCGCTCTTCAGACTTGATTTCAGAATGTGGCAGGCAAGTATTTCCAGTAGCTCTCTATCATGATGATATGTTTCATTACATATTTCATATGTTGTTGTTTGCAAAAGATACGTTAATAAAACGTTTAACTGCCAAAAAGTATACCCTCATAAAAAAAAATAAAAAAAATATCTACAATACAGGGTAATTAATAACTGAGATATACCACCATCCACATTTTATATTTATTCTTACAAATGTTAGATTAAGAGGGTACTGCACTGGGGGAACAGTGTTTAAGCAGATTCCACGTAAGAAGTTGGAACAAAACTACCAGGAAAACATTAATGTAGGCAGGAACAAACATTTGTTACCTCGGTGAAGAATCCACAACTTTAAACAGAAATATATGATAAAATGACATGTAGTCCCTCCCCATGTCTAGGCGTATACAGATGGAATCACTGGTGGGGAAAAACATAGAAACAATAACTTGCACTTATTTGACCTTCCAGGATTGGGAATAGCAATTGAGTCACTTGGTATGCGAGGGAGCTACTGTTTTTTTTCCAGGACTGCATGACTTTTACCTATTTTTGACTCTGCCCTTCATTTGAGTCATTATAGCCCACATTATTGTTTGTCTGTTTATTATTGCTAATTTACCTTGCCGTGTGGCCTTTGTAACCAGCCCGTAATTTTGATGTTTGATTTTATTCAAGCTCATTTACTTTGTTTTCTGTTGCTTGCTATTAATGTATTTGTCTTCCTGACGAGGAGCCTTTGTAAATGAGCCCCTGACTCAAAGAGTTGTAATTCTGATTACTTCTTAAAATAAAATAAAAATAAATGATTTTGTGCAGTCAGTTGTGATGTATAGCGGTTTGCACTGCCCAGGTGATAACTTCTCTATATCATCCAAGTTCCCCAAATGGAGAGCCCTTGAGGACAAGGCTAGAGTTTTAAGTATTACCACTCCAAATAGTTGTTATACTGTTTTTGTAAGTTTGAACCTTGGGGCATAGCAATAACTTAAGTGGTAAAAATGTATCTCCTGCCCCACATCTGAGACAGAAACCATCAAATCTGTTGGAAAATCATCTTAGCTTCCCTGGGGTATAATATGCCTTATGCAAGGACATATATTGCACCACTCTTATCCTGCTGGGTAAAGAGATGTGTATGTCATCTAGAACGGTTGCAAAGTTTAAAGTCACCAGCGAAGTTCCATTGAGGTCAGCAAATTTGCATCCATGGAGCAATCTGTGAAGTTTTGGTAATAGGCTCAAAATTCACCAATGTGACTTCACCATTTCTTTTTTTTTTTTTTGCAGAATTTCACTGCAAAGAGAGGAATTTCACTTGGGAGTGGAGGACTTTCACCCATGAATGGCGGAATTTTGCCCGTGAATGGTGAAATTCCACCATTCATAGGCAAAATTCTGTACTTCACGGGTGGAATGTCACACTTCACATCCGCAAATTAATCTGTGAATTGCACTAAATTCATTGATTAATTCGCAGTGTGAAGTTTCCTAACTTTGCCCATCTCTGATTCCATCCTCTTGTAGCTTAGCCCATGTATCATCCACTATCTCCTCACCAAGCCACTCTTACCGTGTAAGTTTATATTTAGCATCTAATGACTTTATGTTACAAAGTATTTTCTGATATCAAACAAATATGAGTCCTGTTCTCTTTTCAACCTCATCTAGAGTTAGTACTATAGAAGAGGGCAGAGGGAGGAGTAAATCCCTACCCAAGATAGAAACCACAAAAATATTACAGCTATAAATAAATGAAAAGTTGTTTTTGGAGGGATAGCAAAGTCATTCAGTAATTGTGTAAAGGATCTAAATTTTCCTCATACTCAGAGGTGTCCCATTATGTAAATGTGTCTGTCTTTCCAAATTCCAAACACAGGGTCTGCTAAGAAAGGCAGATAAACCAGTTTCTTCCAAATTGGAGTAAGCACCTCTCATCCCACTGGTAATTGTTCATGTTTGTGCACCTTGGGCCATATTTGTAATAACTGTTCAAGTATTGGGTTCCCATTAGCAATCTTCACATTTTTGGCAGTGGAGCCATACACTAGTAAGCATTAATCCATGACCTGCAGAAGTGGTATGCAGTAGAACAGTGGACTGCTTCAAACGAGGATGGGACAGGACAAGGGGGAGGGTTAATGAAGGGGAAGGGGGGAAGGGAGGGGCAGCTGCAGAATAAGGGGTGCTAGCTGCACATTCGAGCAGACTTGATAGACCTCTAGGCCTTTATCTGCTGGCAAATTTCGTATGTTCGTATGACACAGGAGGGTTCTACTAGGGAATTAATGCCTGGTTGGGGGGGGGGGAGTTAGTGCCTCCAACCACTCAACCAGGAAGTAATTCCCTAGTAGAATCCAACTGTGGAAGATGGAAAGCGTTAACAAGACTTGCGTTCACATACTACTTTTACTACATTTAGGCAATAAATCACAGACACTGTTGAGAGACTTGAAGTTTTTTTACTTATGTTTTATTTACTTGAACATTTGTTAATATTGTGGTTGTTTTCTGTAGCCTTACGTAAAACATGGCTACTGAAAGTACTGTGTTGTATTATTATTAGTACTGTTTTTCTTTATTTACAAGTCATAGACAACTGTCTTAAAATCACTCGTTCCACATTGAAAATGCGATAAGGAACATATAGGGTAGAAATGCTCTACCTAATTTGCATATTGCTTAGGAGACCGCTAACAGCATGGAAAATATTTCTACAACTGTTGGTAACATTTTTAACTCAGTTTAAACAAGAAAACAGTAAATATTGGTAACACTAACATTATTTGTCACAAATAACTGTTACAGAAAATTATTCCATTATGGAATTCACTTTCCAATTATATAGTAAACTCTGGTAGCACTGAAATCTTCAAAAAGAATTTGGACATCCATCTGTTAAACCTTCGGTGATATATTCCAGCACGCTGGAAGATGTACTTCTATGGGCAAACCACCCTGTGTACATCTATCATATCCTAGTATAACTCCTAGTATAAGATTTGTCTGAAGGCATTACTTTGCGATCACTCGCTATAACAGACTACTATAACATTAATGCTGCAATGATATGAATACTGCGAGGGTGGGTGGGTAGGCACTTCTGTGTGCTTTGACAGTTTTTACTCGGTGGCGATTTCACTGTGGAAGACTGTGGTCATTACTAAGGAATTAATGCCTCCTTGCTTTTTCATCACGTGTTTCATCTTGACCAACAGCAACTGATTATTTGACTAGTGATTGTTTTGCCATGTTACAAGATCTATTAATCTACACCTGTGTGTCCAATTCTTTTCAATAAGTATGGTCATATCACTTATATTCATCCTGTGCCACCCCTGCCTCATAGCAAGATGTGATTCCCAGTAATAGCACTCAGAGCATGGAACACCCAGCCCCCAGGGAGTATGGCTGCATGTGTGCATTTCCAGTTTACTACATGTAACCCCCCATGCCACTTTTGGCAGGTTGGCATCCCCATAAACAGAACTAGTACCGACATATGGCATACCATTTACTTTTAACAGAAAGTCTAAAATTATGTACCACCCTTGGCGTTAGGATGTATACTAGGCTCATTATCTAGAGGAAGGGGGTTGGGAATATAAGAACTAACAATGAACCTTTGTAACTACAACCAGGTCCAGGGTAGAGAATGCTAGGCATATGCTAGACCTAACTGCTGAGGGGGCCCCATTAATTCCACACAGAAGCAAGGATCAGATTGTCCAAAACAGCAGCTGGGATTTTGCAGTATGGCGTTATTCAACAGACGTTACTAAAGCATCAATGGACCCCCAAGGGTCGGTCATGGCAAACAGGTACATTTTCAGAACTCTGCTTGCTAGGCAGTACAGTTCTCCACAGAAACAACAATTTCTTTCTCTTCCCCACGGTGTATGCTTGTGGACTGTGCCACACACCCAAACACATTTCCATTTCCCCAGAGTGTATGCTTGTGGAACTAGGCCACACACTCATAACATCTTCTTTCCCAATAGGTGCATGCTCGAAAACTATGCCACACATATCATCCTGCAGCAAGGGCCTTTGCTCAGGGTAAACTTGTGCCCTTCCATGAATCAGTTAGCCCTGCCTTGTAAGCTTCCAGATGATGTTCTTCCACCCTTTGCCCCAACCGACAGTTTCTGCCATTCCTTCAGGGTTACACCATGGAAGCCTCCATTCCCCTCTGAAATGCTAAAGACTCTGAACTTTACTTCACGTCACTCATATGGTGAATAAGGGGCACTGACAGGTGTGATGTAGCCTTATCTATGGGCACACACACCCCAGAACAAACCCCTAAATAGAGAACTTGTCTTCCAGATTAGCACTCACAGAACAGTTGCTCCTTCCTCTAGACATGGAAACAACCCATGAAGTACTCTTTTTCCACAGATTAGTTGTCCCTTCCTTTAGGCATGGTTACAACTCGGAAAACTTCCTTTTTCCTCTGTAAGTACACAATTGTTGCTCTTTCCTCTAGGCATGGAAACAACCTGGAAAGCTCCCTTTCCCTTGTACTCGCATACTTGTTGCTCCTTCCTCTAGGCATGGAAACAACACAGAAAGCACCCTTTCCCTTGGTAGCTTGTCAGAACAGCCTCTCACAAAATCCTTCTCAAAGGCTGCTGTAAACACACAAGGACCTTCAGGGGACTGCCTCTTGGATCCACTGAACTAGCAGTCCCTTCCACTTCTCTGGAGTGAAAATCAAGGAATCCTGCTGAAGAAAGGCCTCCACCACTTCACTGAAAACTGGTGATTGCAATCCAAACTAGGGGTGAGAAACACAGGGCCCCAAACACAGAGCCCATTGGCAGAACTCCTGCCACTCTCACTCCACACTAAGACTAACTGAACATTCTAAAACTTCCCAAAAGCAGCTATACACAGAAAGGGTTATGCTGCTGCGAGAGTTCCAAATGACATAATCATTCTACTCTCAGGCTAGCTGAGTAAACAATTATGTCATTATGTAAGAAGCCCCTAATGAGCTCCTTACCAGCTGCCTGTTCTACCTGCGTAACACTAACACTGATAGGATTCTAGTAACCCCGGGGGACTGGGTGGTTACATACACACTGCCTATTCTGCAGTATCCAAGAGGTGAAGACAGACCTAACTTGAAAAAGGATTTGG
Organism: Neoceratodus forsteri; assembly: GCA_016271365.2. Taxonomy (NCBI): domain Eukaryota; kingdom Metazoa; phylum Chordata; order Ceratodontiformes; family Ceratodontidae; genus Neoceratodus; species Neoceratodus forsteri. The sequence continues at coordinate 15,526,632 of JADMNL010000027.1, forward strand.
GGATATGAATAGGAAGAACCTGAATGAGATACAGACGTTTTAGTATGATAGTCATCTTTAAAATGTTACATACATCAAAAAACGAGAGCAGTATGGTCAACCATCTCTCCAGTTTGTTTTGAAACATAGAAACATAGAATTTGTCAGTGGAAAAGGACTGCTTGGCCCACCCAGTCAGCCCAGATGGTCCCTGTCTAGTCTGTCTCAGCAGATCTTAACTGGTCTCTGGTGACCCTTCCTCATCCCTGCCTATTTACTAGTAACTGCTAAGTCTATTCCATGAATGCTTGAAGCCCCATTCTGCTTTTGCATCTGCCACTTCCTCTGGCAGTCTATTACAGGTATCTACAACTTGTTCAGTGAAGTAGTACTTCCTCATATCACTCTTAACCCCCCTCCCCTTTCAGCTTCTTTGTATGTCCTCTAATCCTGGTATTCTTTCTCATTTGAAAGAGACTCCCCTTTTGCATGCTATTTACCCATGTAAGGTACTTGTAGTTCTCAGTCATGTCCCCTCTTGCTCTCCTGTCCTCCAGGGTGTGCAAGTTAAGATCCCTCATTCTCTCTTTGTAGGGCTTTTGGTGCAGCCCCTGCACCATTTTAGTTGCCCTCCTCCAGACTGTCTCCACACTGTCTATGTATTTTCTCAGGTGCGACCTCCAGAACTGGATGCAATACTCCAGGTGGGGTCTCATCAGCAAGTGATATAGTGGCATCACCTCCTCCCTCCTCCTGCTGAAGATACCTTTCGCTATGCATCTCAGCATCCCACTGGCCTACCCACTGCTTTGTCACATTGTCCTGCCATTTTGAGGTAATCAGATATGATAACCCCAAGATCCCTTTCCTGCTTAGTGACTCTCAGTACCTCCCCTCATCCTGTACTCAACTTCTGGGTTCCTATGCCCTAGGTGAATGATTTAGCACTTTTTGGCATTGAACCCCACCTGCCATACTCTTGACCATTCCTCGAGTCTCCCAAGATCCCTACACATTTTCTGCACCCCCTCCTGAGTGTCCACCCTATTACAGATTTTAGTGTCATCTGCATACTTTCCCTACCAGTTCTGCAGTGTCACTTATGAAGACATTGAAGAGGACTGGTCCCAGTACTGAGCCATATGGCAGCCTTCTGGTCATTCTTCCATTATTAGAGTGAGTGCAATTAACCACCAGCCTCTGTCTGCTATCCATCAGCAGTGTCTAATCCAATTCACCAATTTGGATCCCACCCCTAGGTTGTTTAATTTCTTTATCAGTCTCCTATGTGGCTACGTGGCACAGTGTTGAAGGTGTTGCTAAGGTCTAGACTGATCACCTCCACATCCGTCCCTTGATCTATTCCCTGGTTGCCTAGTTAAGGAAATCAATCAGATTCATCTGGCATGACCCGCACCCCCCCCCCCCGTGAATCCATGCTTCCTGTGGTCTTGCAGCCCATTGGATTCAAGGTATTCTACCAACCTTTTGTTTAACAGGGTTTCCTTAATTTCTCTGCCTCTGAGGGAAGACTGCCTGGCCTATAGTTGTTAACCTCCACCCTTCTGCCACTGTTATGTAGATGGACCACATCTGCTCTCCTCCAGTCCTCCAGAACCACACCTGTTTCCAGAAAGCTGTGGGGTATCTAGCAACTTCCTGAGTTCCTTTAATACCCATAGGTATATCCCATCTGGTCCCATAGTCTTGTCCACTTTCATGGCTACAAATCTCTTGAGGGCTCTTTCCTCTAAAAATGGACTTGTGTCCACCTCCTTTCCCCTTTGTTCCTGCTGCTGTCTGGTGGTCTCCCCCCCTCATCCACTGTGAAGGCTGAGCAGAAGTACGTGTTCTAGATGTAACCCCTAGATGGCGCTATCCCAGGGGCTACTACCCCTGCCTGATTTGCCACTAACAGGTTGAGGGGCCTGGATCCAATGGCGGGTGCCTCCACCCAGAGGTCAGGGTTTGCAATAGTTAAACTAACTTGGTCACAGCCCTCTGGGACACTGCAACCCCCCTTTCTTCCCACTAGTGGCCCACACAATATATCAGAATTACCTTCACAGTATACACTTACCCCCAGGTCTGGTTCCGGCACTGGGACCTCCTGTGAAATGAGATACAGTGCAACAATCACAGTGCAGTACTTTAACATAGACAAATACCTCAGGCAGTATAACTTTGCTGAAACAAGCAGCTCTGAATTATTTAGGGGGATATAACAAGGACAGGGGGAAATCAGGTTAATTAGCTTATCACTCTAATAATCTACCTATGGCTCTGTGCAGGCCTATCCCTATCAGTTACTGTCCTGGGTACCCAAGCCCTAGTGGCTAGTTCAAACCATGGCAGCTGGTAGGGCCCTTTCACACAGAGAAAAGGAGAATTAAACAGTCAGCAGTACAGTAATTCCATTTGGATTTAATGTGGCAATTCAACAGGAGCGACCCTGAATTAGTACTCACGACCTCCAAATAAGATAAGGTCCTTCAATGTCAGCAGGGCTCACTTGAGGTACACAAACCTCTTCACACATCCATATAAAAGAAAGCACTATACCAGGCAGGCTGCATCTGTATCCCGATCGCAATTACTGCACAATACCGGGAGAACACACAGCAGATTCAGTTCCTGACAGACCGACTGCAATTTTCAGCAATTCCTCCAGTCTTCTACAGGGTGAGCCTGGTTTCTACTCTTCAGAGATCCTTTGATTCTTTTCACAGGACGGATTCAGTCCTAACAGCTGTTACACGCTGCAGACCGGAACTCTGGGCCTTACACGTTTTTGACTAAACTGCACACTGAAAAGCACAGGGCTCCTTCCTTCTTCACTGCCAAAGCTCAACTGAAACTCCAACCGACAAAACCGGGCACTTCCTTTGAGTTCCTCCCAGTTCTTGACTGGATTGGCTGTCACTCACAATAGACTGCTGCTGTTGGTCCAAAAGGTACTGAAGTCTAAACTACATCTCCCAGAGTCACTGCTCATACAATCCTCTTGTGGCTGGCTCAGATTATGAGTCCAAGTTCTGATTCGCCAAGGCACCATTTTAGAGCTAGCTTACCCCACACTGATTGGTCCAGTTCAGCAGTTCAAAACTAGAATGGGAACTAGCAGACACAGTTCTGACTGCAAAAGAAAGCAGGTTAGACAAACTGTAATTTCATTATTACTCTAAATAATTTCTGGCAAACAGTTACATCTTTCAGATAGGTTCCCTTTGCACTCCTAGTGACTGCAAAATGGAGTGAATTGGCAGCAGCTTGAGTGGTACTCAGAGAAGCACACAGTCCCCATACAAACTAATTATGTCTGCAAGCAGACAGCTCTTAAAGAGACAGTACCAGAGGCTCTAAAACACTCACTGATAAATGGCTTAAATGCCAAACACCATTCAGGCTTGGAGCATTCAAGCAAGCTCCTGGAAGTCTTTGGGAACCCCCATTTGCAGAGGGTTACACCCTTCCTGGCCTGGGAAAGCTTGGCGTCCGGCGTCAAGCAAGTACCCATAGCTTTAACTGCAACCATATACATTTGCATTAGGCTCACACTTGTAATCATCAGTCAATATATCATTTTACCAAGAACACATTTCTGAAACATTGCAGTACGTCACTCTTTACACAGTATTACATACACATTGTACCATAACTCAAGTTATTACCTCTTGTACATGAAACCTGAAGAGAGGGGCCTTCCTATCAGTTACCTTGGGGCTGGATGGGGCAAGGGCACCATACTAGAGAGCAACACAAGTAACTGGAGTTAGCACTGATGCTCAGTTTGGGCAATGAGCTCGGGACACATACACTCCTTATAGGACAACATTGAGAGGCAAATCCACAGGCCTCCCAAGGGAATCATAACTGAGGTGCACCACAGGCTTTACAGCTCGACCAGTCTTTCTAGGGAACTGTTATAGTCTCTGCACTCTGAGCCTCATTTTCAGCATTGTCCTCACTTGTCAGGGAGTCTCCATGGGGATAGAGAGGCTAGAACTTGGGGCACTTTCAGCTCCAGGAGTTACAGTTTCTGAGTCCACAACATTTGGCTCGCATGGAGAGCTTTCGGACACTGGCAGTGGACTGTCAGGGCACTCAAAATACTCTTCTTGTTCGGGTGTATCACCAGTCTGCCCAATCTATCATTTTCCTCCTGAAAGCTCAAACAGTTCAACCATGCACAATGATTCCATTTCATCTGATCTGATGCTTTGCACTTCACTTTCTGGGAGCATTGGCTCCAGGGATGAAGCTGAGGGCTTGGACAGTCCGGAAGGCCCAGCTTCATCTCCAGTATTGACTAGGGATTGCCCGAAACAATTGACTCAGTTCGTAAGAAGGATAGTATTCAAAGTCACTCTCACTTTCTTCTGATATGGACTGACAGTCATGCTCAACTGGGACTTGTGCGGGGAACACTTTAACTCTGCTTCTGTGGTGCAGACTTCCTTGGTCTTTCTTAGCAGCAGCTCTAGTCACTGGTCCAGAGGGCATCTTCTAGGGGCTCAGACTCAATTAAGATTTGTCAATGGGCAGTAAATGATTTCTATGCATTGTTTTACATCTTTTGAATTATTCTCAGGCCTTACTTTGTACACTGGCAGATCATCTAGTTTGCCCACTACAATGTGAGGAGATGGTGCCATCTGTCAGCAATCTTGTGCTTGCCATGCAGTCCCAGATTTCTTAGCAATACCCGATCTCCCTCCTGGAGTGCCTGTGCTTTCACCTTTTATCATACCTTTCTTTGTTGGCCAGATTTCTTTTGGCAGCCATGGTTTGAGCCAGTTGATACGCATGAGTTAGCTGGGCCTTTAACTTTGCACATACTGTAAATAGTTGTCAGCTTGAACCCCATCAGGAGACCCCAAAACACACATCTACTGGTAGTCGGCTTCTCTTCCAAACATCAGGCGGTGGGGAGAATCAGTGGCATCACTTTTGGTGCAGTTATAAGCATGTACCAGGGTGCTAATTTGTTAGCTCCATCTAGGCTTGTCCTTTGGGTGCAGGGTGCCTAGCATATCTAGCAAAGTGCGGTTGAAGCGTTCAGGCTGTGGGTCCCCTGGGGTGGTAGGAGTGGTTCTGGACTTTCGCACTCCCCACAGAGAAAGCATCTCTTTGATCAGACGACTCTCAAAGTCTCTCCTTGATCAGAATGGATTCTTTGTGGAGCCCCATAGTGAACAAAAAGTTTTTCTACAAGTACTTTGGCTACAGTGGATGCTTTCTGGTCTTTGGTGGGAAAGCTTGGGCATATCTCGTGAAATGGTCAGTGACCACCAGCACATTACTGATATTTCTTTGATCTGACTCCAAACTTAGAAAATCAATACAGACCAGCTCCATGGGTGCACTGGTGGTGATGTTAACAAGGGGCAGCCCTCTGGGGCAAAGCTTTCCTCTGTAAGCAGCGACTACAAGTTCGAATGTGTTGCTCCACATCAGCCCCCATCTTAGGCCAATAGAATCTGGATCTCACCAAGTCAAGTGTTCTGTCTATACCAGAGTGCCCCATGTGGTTGTGCAAGGACCTCAGTACTGAGTCTCGAAGGCAGTGGGCAGCACTAGTTGTTGTTTGTCTACTGTCCCCTCTGTCTACTGTTTCTCTGTATAACAGTTTATTGATCAGTTTCAACTTAGGACCTTCTTTGTATAACAGTGTAGTTCTCAAATCAGTGGGCGTAATTTGGACATCTTTTCCTGCATAGAGGCTTCTAAAAGCTGCTTTGATCATGGGATCGCGGGATTGAGCCCGCGAATACTGTCATTGTCCAGCTGAGGCAGTGCACCAATGTCTATTGCAGAAAAGTGGCAATAAGCAGCAGGTATGCAATTCTCAGAGGCTCCCAAGCAATCCACCATGCAGTCCACTGCGTCCGTGGACATTTGTTCTTCCCTGTCAAACTTCCGGCAGAGTGCCGAATGTCAGGTTCTGCCAATTGGACCCAATCATTCTGGGGAACAGGCCTCCGGGAGGAGCATCAGCATCTATGTGGTTCAGACCTGCTGGTATTCGAGAGCATAGTCATATGTAGATAATGCAGAAAGCCACCTATGGCCAGTGGCATCCAACTTAGCTGAGGTCTGCACATAGGTCAAAGGATTATTGTCAGTTTTACTAGTATTTTAGCCCCATACAAGTACTCATGGAATTGGTCAACAATAGCCCACTTCAAGCTAGGAACTCTAACTATGTACAGGATAGTTCTTTTCGGATGGGGTCAGGCTTCTACTGGCAAAGGCCACTGGTCTCAGGCCATTCTCGTGCTCTTGGTACAACACAGCCCCAACCCTTGCAAGCTAGCATCAGTGTGCAGGACGTAAGGTTTTCTTGGATCGGCATAGGCCAGCACTGGAGCATGGGTAAGTTGATATATGATCTCATGAAAAGCAGTCTCACAATCAGGAGTCCAGCGGGCCCCAAATACTTCACTCGGATGAAAATACACTCTTTCAGTCTTGAGGCCTTGACTTTTGGTATTTTTTGTGGGTTGGGGATACCCTTGAGTAAGGTTAAGTAAAGGCGGATCACTCTTGAATAGTCCTTGATGAAGCGCCGATAATAACCACAGAATCCCAGGAATCTTTGCAGTTCTTTTAGATTTTTGGGCTGTGGCCAGGTGGTCAAGGCCTCAACTTTACTTGGGTCAGGTCTCTATTCCTCGGTGGATACTATGTGTCCCACATACTTTACTGATGTTTGAAAGAATTGACACTTATCAATGGACAGTTTAAGGCCAAAGTCCTCCAGTCGGTCCAATACCTTAAATAATCTGCTCTCATGTTCCTCCAGTGAGCTGCCAAACACAATAACATCATCTAGGTATACAGGCACTCTAGTAAGTTCATGTCCCCACTGCACGCTCCATCAATCGTTGAAAGTGGCTGGGGCACCTGAAATCCCTTGAGGGCATCCTCATGAATTCATAGAAGCCAAGCGGACAGATAAAGGCCGTCTTCTCACGGTCCTCTTGGGCCATCGGGATCTGGTAGTACCCACTGCGGAGATCCAGCACAGAGAACCACTTGCTCCCGTTTAGGCAGTCCAAAGCATCCTGAATGCGGGGCATGTGTACTGATCAGGGATAGTCCGCCGGTTTAAGGTGCGATAATCCACACATCCTTACTGTTCCATTCTTTTCCTCACTACCACAATGGGGAAGCATAAGGGCTTCTGGATTCTTGTATTACACCAGCAGCTAACATCTCTTGCAGATGCCGTCTCACATCATCTATGTCAGCAGGTGCCAAGTGAGGACCTCTCACGAAATGGTCTTTCGTCATGCAGCTGGATATTGTGCTCAGCTCCTTGCAGCATCCTACATCCCATTCCTTTAAAGAAAACACCTGGCTCTCTGGGCAAGCTTCTCACTGATCCTCACTTTCCATTCAGCTGGCAGCGGGAGTCGCGAAATCAAACAAGTCAGGCGTTACTCTGTCATTCTTCCTTGAACTCTTGCTGCTGGGTAGCACTGCAGTGTCTGCACAATGCACATTAGCCAGGATGCAACCTCTGTTTACTCGAATGTCTCTTTCAGACACATTATGAACTTGGACCATTACCCTTCTGGCATAAGCATGGGCTCTAGCGGGCAAAATACTAAGCTGACCAGCAGTCCCTCTGGCAATTTTCCATCGCCTGGTGCATCCAACATTAATATTTTATTCTTAACATCCTTTCTGATACGGACCTCTCCCTGTAAGGTACACTGGGCATTTGGCACCAGGATCAGAGACTCAGGATCCTTCTTCCATACAATTCCAACCAGTTCCTCTGGTTCTGTTTTCCAGCATCTCTGTGCCTCCTAGGCCTTCTTAATTAAAGCCGGAACTCTTAAAGCTCTACTAGTCTTTGACCCCTGTTTTCATAACACAACTGTGCCAGCCTTCCGAACATATGAGCATTTGTTCCAATCAACAAAGGGACTTCATATCACAGATGATCCAGTGAGACACACTAAGGCTAGAGTCTCTACTTGTTAGCCACTCCAGCCCGGAGGTGGGAAAGACAGCCAAATTCGGATATCCGGAATAGGGTGAGCCTTCTCACTTAACCCCATACATGCAGTCCTTCTAATGGTTGTAAGGGTACGTCTGACAAATGCTTCTGATACCAATCCTGGAACATAATTGTCACTTGGGGCCACTGTCTAATACAGCTCTTGTAGACACTCCATTCACCTTTACAGTGGTCTCCATGGAGGACCCACTATTCTGGACCAGTCTGGAGAGGCGGTAGTGGGGGCCTGGGCAACTGACCTTGCCACAAAGGATGTGAATTAGCATTTTGGTGCCCTCACTGGGATCATGTCGTGCACCTCTTAACCACTGATTTTCTTCTCCGAAGCTCTCATTGTAGCCTATATGCAACTTTGTCAGTGTCTTTTGGGGACTGGCATTCCCTTTCATGTGCCCATCTTTCCCACAATTATAGCAAAACATACTTTCTGGAGTTTGAGCGAGGCGCCACACTGGGAGCCAGGCGGGGGTATTACTAACTGGAAACCTTGGTGCCATCTCTGTCTGCGGGCGTGATAAGCATTTGGAGACATCTCGTCAGTTTCTCCACTTCCATGGTCAAGGAATCGAGTTCGGAGCTGTTATCAGCAGGAGATACATGGGTGGGTACCCCCACCCCATAGCAGATGCAGTCGGATATAGGTCAGGGCCCGTACTTGCAGCGTGGCCTTCATAAAGGACTGTTTTGAATTCGGATCTCTCTCAACAGTTCGCCCCATTGTGACATATCTTTTTCCTTGTCAGAGCACTCATTGACTGCCAACCTCTGCCCCTGAACTTCCTTGATGGGTCACCCTCAGTCACTCGAGTCGTAGCCGCAGCTATTGGTGCAGGTCCCTCCCGGTGTCTTTCTCAACTCCTCGAGGTTTCTCTCATTAACTCATCATAGGAGGTGGGGATTCCAGTCGATCTGCCAGGCGTAACTGAAGCAACAGCAGTTCTGAGAAGGGGCAGACTTAAGGATCCTGTCCAGCCTGGTTCGGTCCAGTTCAATCGCTGGCAAACTACCTTTTCTGAGGCATTCTTGCAACAATTTTTCCAACCGAGATACATACACAGACAACAACTCCCTTGGTACTGTTGTGCATCTCTTACTCTCCACCATAGGTCCTCATCAGAATCTGGGCTCCCATACACATTCTCAAGGCCTCAAGATAGGCCTGTGCAGTCGCTTCAGGGTTACTGGCCCGTTTAGCCGGATGGTAGCCAGGGCAGGACCTCGGGAGGCTCTCACTAACCCTCTTTTAAGCTTTTAGCCTTCCGAGCATTGCCATTCTAGCGCAGGGGCAACATAGTCTATCCAGGTCTCCCAGTCATCCTCCCCTTGGGGAGTGGGGAGGTGCCAGAGAAGATCCTCAACCTTCGGTGAGTCGTGACTAATGGCAGGTGCAGAAATAGGAGTCTGCATTGGTTCCAGCCACCATTACGGGCACTGGAGCAGGAGAGGTGTTGGGGAGAACACCCCAGGTGGCAAAATAGTTTCTTCAAGTCCTCCACAGTTTTCCCTCTCCCAGCAACCATTCAGCAAATTTCTCCTCAAAGTTTCAGATAGTGGTGGGGACTGATTCCCCCAGGTCTTTACTGTCCTTAGTTATCACTCTCCAAGCAGTGAGGGCTGCCTCTGGGAGTAATGGTCTGTGGCACTTTGGAGCTATCTATGGGATCCTTAAACTCTACTAGGGCCAGGAAAGTGTGGGTGAGCAGATTAGCATGCCGACCCACCACCACAGGGTTTGTAAACCTTCCACCTTGGAAAGTACTCCCTGCACTGTGTCCGTATTGATACCCAGGGGATGTCAGGATAAGCATAGCATTTTGAGGTCGATCTCCTCCCAGTACACCCTCCACCAACCGGTGCACAGCCACTTCTGTCAGAGTACCATTTTTTCTTAACAGTGGTTACGTAAATATGGCCACTAGAGGACACACAATCCCAGCGGTGAGCCTCCAAGATGTAACCCCTAGATGGCGCTATCCCAGGGGCTACTACCCTGCCTGATTTGCCACTAACAGGTTGAGGGCCTGGATCCAATGGCGGTGCCTCCACCCAGAGGTCAGGTTTGCAATAGTTAAACTAACTTGGTCACAGCCCTCTGGGACACTGCAACCCCTTTCTTCCCACTAGTGGCCCACACAATATATCAAATTACCTTCACAGATAACACTTACCCCAGGTCTGGTTCCGGCACTGGGACCTCCTGTGAAATGAGTATACAGTGCAACAATCACAGTACAGTACTTTAACATAGACAAATACCTCAGGCAGTATAACTTTGCTGAAACAAGCAGCTCTGAATTATTTAGGGGGATATAACAAGGACAGGGGGAAATCAGGTTAATTAGCTTATCACTCTAATAATCTACCTATGGCTCTGTGCACAGGCCTATCCCTATCAGTTACTGTCCCTGGGTACCCAAGCCCTAGTGGCTAGTCCAAACCGTGGCAGCTGTAGGGCCCTTTCACACAGAAAAGGAGAATTAAACAGTCAGCAGTACAGTAATTCCATTTGGATTTAATGTGGCAATTCAACGGAAGCGACCCTGAATTAGTACTCCGACCTCAAATAAGATAGGGTCCTTCAATGTCAGCAGGGCTCACTTGAGGTACACAAACCTCTTCACACATCCATATAAAAGAAAGCACTATACCAGGCAGGCTGCATCTGTCCGATCGCAATTACTGCACAATACCGGGAGAACACACAGCAGATTCAGTTCCTGACAGACCGACTGCAATTTTCAGCAATTCCTCCAGTCTTCTACAGGGTGAGCCTGGTTTCTACTCTTCAGAGATCCTTTGATTCTTTTCACAGGACAGATTCAGTCCTAACAAGCTGTTACACAAGCTGCAGACGGAACTCTGGGCCTTCACACGTTTTTGACTAAAACTGCACACTGAAAAAGCACAGGGCTCCTTCCTTCTTACTGCAAAGCTCAACTGAAACTCCAACCCGACAAAACCGGGCACTTCCTTTGAGTTCCTCCAGTTCTTGACTGGATTGGCTGTCACTCACAATAGACTGCTGCTGTTGGTCCAAAGGTACTGAAGTCTAAACTACATCTCCCAGAGTCACTGCTCATACAATCCTCTTGTGGCTGGCTCAGATTATGAGTCCAAGTTCTGATTCGTCAAGGCACCATTTTGAGGCTAGCTTACCCCACCTGATTGGTCCAGTTCAGCAGTTCAAAACTAGAATGGGAACTAGCAGACACAGTTCTGACTGCAAAAGAAAGCAGGTTAGACAAACTGTAATTTCATTATTACTCTAAATAATTTCTGGCAAACAGTTACATCTTTCAGATAGGTTCCTTTGCACTCCTAGTGACTGCAAAAAAATGGAGTGGCAGCAGCAGTGGTACTCAGAGAAGCACACAGTCCCCCATACAAACTAATTATGTCTGCAAGCAGACAGCTCTTAAAGAGACAGTACCAGAGGCTCTAAAAACACTCACTGATAAATGGCTTAAATGCCAAACACCATTCAGGCTTGGAGCATTCAAGCAAGCTCCTGGAAGTCTTTTGGGAACCCCCATTTGCAGAGGGGTTACATAGATGTCTGATTTTTCTGGGTCATCTTTTATGCAGTCTCCCCCCCACCACCACCACCTTCCTTATCTTCACTATCCCTCCCCTTGCCTTCCTCTTCTCACATATATACCTGAAGAAAGCCTTCTCCCATTTAGCTACCCCTTGGCTATCTTTTCCTCTGTCTGTATCTCTGATCCCCTTACTGCCTTTCCTGCTTCCCTCTGTTTACTTGGTATGTCTCCATGTCTTCCTCCCTCTGTGTTCCTTATTCCTCCTGAATGCCACTCATTTTTCCTTTACCACCTTGGCCACTTCCTTAGTGAACCATAACTTTCTCTTTTTTCTTCTGCTTTTACTCACTTCCTTCATGCAGAAGCTGGTTGTGCTAATTATCCCCTTGCTTATTTTTCCCCTTTCCTCATTGTAACTCTACCTCTCCCAGGCAATCACCCCCTCCCTATGAAACAGTCTCTTATTTCTTTAAAATCCACCCTCCTAAAGTCCAGGACACTTGTCCTCATGTGTTTTGCCTCTGTTCTCATCTTAATGTTAAACCACACTGTATGGTGATCACTGGTAACTAGGGGACTGCCCTCTGTGGTGTGTGCAGTGCTGCCCCTGTAGCATTTAAATCTCCCCCCTAAGGGCTGTGGCCCCCTTCTGGGAAGGATGCAGGCCATCCCCTATAGAGGCCCGTATCTTCCTAGGTTGGCCCCCAGTCCCCAATTTAGCTGAAGCCCTCCTCCATGCACCATGCCTTCAACTAATTGTTAAAATCCGTGGTACAGAATGTCCTTTCCTTCCTCCAACCATATGCAGGTAACACCTCGGCAAAAGCTATCGTGTGCCACCTGTTTGAGGCACCCCCCCAACTCTCTGAAATTTCCCTGCAGTACCCCTACCCTGTCCCTTGTCAGGTCATTTGTCCACAGGTGGACAATAACATCTAACTCCCTCCCATCTCCTGCTACCCTTGTGATCCTCTGGATTTGCTGTCCATCCTGCACAGCCTAAGCACCTCTCAGATGCTTACCTTCCCTCTCCCTCTCCCTTCTTCTCCCGCTCCAGAGTCTATCCCCTTAATAATAGACTCCCCCACCAGCAGTTGCTTTCTCCTTAGTTGGGGACCTCTTCCTCCCTCCTTGGCGCCTCCCCTTCTGAGGATCCCTACTTCCTCCTTCCCTTCCCACTGCTATGGGAGCCCTTCCCAGCTGCCCCATCCCCCTAATATGGTGATGGAATTCTGCAGTGGTACAGGCTGAGGAGTTTCTACCTTTCCAACCACCTCGCTCTCAGAGCCCACCAAGATTGGGATTTTGGGTTTGTTTTAGGACAGGTGGAAGGTTTGTGATGTAAAGATATTTTAGTCTAGGTGCAACATTTACTCCCATTTACCTGAATCCCATCTGAGTCCACTGAAAAGTGAGTTGATCTTTGGTTGCAGTGTAATTAAAGGGAACAATTAGCAGTACTATTGATGTTACCCAATTAAATTTGTACCCAGAGTGACTCAAAAACTTTCAACTAACTATAACAAGGCCTGCAGTGACTCCCTCTGGTTGGGTGGTCATCACTAGCAAATCATCAGTGTACACTGTGACCACAAATCTCATAGCAGCCATTTCTATCCCCCATATCAGAGGGAGGGCCTTAATAGCACAGACCAGTGGCTCTAGTGTAAAATCAAACATCATATGGGATCACTGCCATGTGCGCCACTGCAAACAAAAAGATGCGGATATCCAGCTGTTCATTTACAACATGTCTCTGGGGCTTGCATAAATCAACTGAATGTGCTTTATAAGCCACCCACTCAATCCCATCAAGCCCATGGTGTCCCAGGGATGGCCCCACTTGATGTAGTCAGATGCCTTTTCCATGCTCAGTGAGACCACCACTGGATTGACTTCATGGTTCCCTTCCCCCAGGCCAGTACATGTGCCAACATCTCAGGTTCATAGATGCATTGTGATCCCCTGCAGCTCTGGTCTGATCTGTAGACACTGACTTGGGTGATAGAACTTTGAGTTTGGCTGCCAGCAATCTGTCATAGATTTTATGATATGCGTTTAGCAATGTTATTGTTCTAGAAGATGTTACACTGTCTTTCAGCTTGCAAGATTTTGGAATCAGCACAATATGGGCATCTGAAAATGAGGGAGGAAGCCCCCCCTTGCTCCCTCACTCATTGCACCAGAGTAGGTTTCGTGCAAAGAGGTCAAGATTTTCGGAGTAAGTTTTTCACAAAAATCAAGTGCGACTCTGTCAGGGCTGGGGGCCTTTCCAGAGTTCGACAACCCATTGTGTAAAGAATCTCTTGAAAGGTAATTAGGCCATCTAACAATGCTCACTCTCCCTCCATAAGTGAGTGTGTGTGTGGAACATCATATGGGTAGGCAATATCATTCCCGTGAGACTCGACCTGCTGTGTTGCCATCCCCCTTGATATATAGCTTTTTGAAATACCATGCCAACTCATTGATTACCCATTGCTCAGTAATCTGTCTTCCATCAGCAGTGGTGATATGGCTAAGTTTCTGAGACTCCTCTTTTTTCAAATGCACAGCTAATGGGTGGCCACATTTATTACTGTTCTCACAAAATTTAGCTTCCTGATAGATGAAGGCTTTCTTTGCCTGATGCAAATTTAATTTGTTGTGTTGGAGCCTAATTTGGCACATTTTCCAGTATTCTGTGGTATTTTGTGACTGCGGGTGCTCCTTTTCGGCATGTCATCGAGAGGTCAAACCCCCGACAGCGAAACCATTATAGTGACACAACCCATTCGACAGCCACAGTATCAAACAGGTTGTCGGAGTGCTGTATGATACAGCGACTCCCACTGTAAGCTGCTGTCCCCCGTAATCCGCCCCAGGGCAATCTGTAAGTCCGGGAGGTGCAGAGGGCAGAGCCACCCGCATGGGGTGTGCGAGGGGCAAAGCCCCCCACAAACAATGTAGAACAGCCCTGTGCTGTGATGGTCGGTTGGCCGATTTGCCAGCTGACCTGGTCAATGTCAACAAATCTGTGTCGTCATGGGGGATGTTGACAACTTTGTTGTTGAACCGACTTGGTGGAACCCTCCTTTTCCAAGTCACCTAAATTAATTCTCAGGTTTCTCTAACTAGGCAGAACCGTACCTATTTAAGTTTGTTTTAAAAGGAATAGGCCTTCCCCTGATAAGCTAAGACACTTATTTCTTTCTCTTTTCTGTTTGGGTTCCATATTTCTGCACACTGCACCCTTGTGAATGAAACTGTAAATATCTGTGCAGCACCAGTTTGTGCATTAGAAAAGAGTAAGGTGCTTCTGGGAGACATATGCTTCCAGTTGCCTTGGTAGCACAGCTGGTTGTGCAACTAGAATGGTACACTGGGCAGTCTGGGTTCAAATCCCAGCTAAGGCATTTTTTTCTTTCTCTCTTCTGGTTCTTTGGGTTCCTTATATCATATGTACACACTGCACTCTTGTGAATGAAAACACCCCCTGATGTAGGCCTTGAGTAATTCCCACAAAATCCCTACAGAATCCACAGTACTCTTATTAAACTTTAAATATTCTTTTATTACGGAGCTCAACTCTTCCATAAAGTGAGAGTTGTTTAACAAAAGCGGAGTAAGAGTCCAGGGCTGACTCTGAGAAATTTCTAAATCAACTGCCCCCAGCTAATTGTTTGTGGGGTGTGGTTGGATAGAAGGATCAGTAAATAAAGTGCATCTTGGACCTGAGAGCATATCATCATACTTAAATGGATGATGTCAATTCAGGCATTTGACTGATGGACTGGGGGGAAAAAAGAATAATCCCTGGCCATGTGGTGTAATAATCTACATATTGCCTGCATCCCCAAGTCCTTAGTCTGCTGACCTAAAGGTGTGGACTTATTAGCGTGAAATGGCTTGTTTGAGGCACAATTCAAAAGAAGATCTATGCTAAATTAAAATGTCCACCCCAAAACAAATTACCCTTAATTTGTACAAGTTGTGGGAGCTGATTCTTAATCTGTGCAAGTGACAGGAGCGGATTCTGAAAAATGGCAGTGTGCTAAAAGTTTAGGTCATATGTTTTTAGAATATGGATGTAACTTCCATATAGCTGACTGGACAGTAATACCCAATGGCCAGAGTTATCTGACTTCATAGAGGACACCTGCAATGGAAGATATCCATTAACAAAGACAGCAATTACTTGAGCATGACTGACATATGAGGAATAAACCACTTTCCCTACCTAATCTGGTTTCAATGTACTGTACTCATTATCGTTCAAGTGCATTTCTTGAAGCAGTACATTCCCATGTTGTTCCTTTTTCAGATGAATAATCACTCTTTTTGACTTAATGGGAGGTTTCAGGCCTTTTCTGTTCTGTGTAATTATGTTAACCACTTCAGCCATACTTATATCTTGATATATAGAAACCCTTTTGTGTTAGAAATTACACAGAGCAAACATAAGTGGGAGCTTGTACATCAACAGTGCAAATAATTGAGACCAGAATTATAACAAAAAAGAAGAAAGCAAACCTTTTCAGATAACATGGAAAACTTTTAAACTAGAAGCCAACCAAACATCAAAACTATGCTTGCCCTAAATTACACAGCCAATTGGGCAGGTACCACCTGGACTATTCAAGGCTGAATAGGCTGGCTAAAATGTGTTAGCCTGTCCCCTTATTTGTTTAAATTCATGTGGTCTTAGCAGTGGGCTCACAAATGGGCTAGTAGGGGTCAAAGAGTCTGGTTCCCTGAAGATGACTCATTGCAGGGTGACCTTAGGTATGGAACTCCTGAGCCATGTGATTTCCTAACATTGGGGAGTACAAACATACTCCCTCCTGTTCATTGATCTACCCATTCTGTGCCCCCCTACTGACATGCTTTCACTGCAGCTAAAACATTGCATATATCAAGCTTAGAGCTACCACCCACTCCAATAGAGCATCAGAGCACAATGTCTTTTAGCTTGTTTTTTGGGGGCTCACCGTGACTCAAACTTGTATGACCAACTTAGGGGGTGGTTCATTTCCCTGAAGTGTCATACAGATGCAGCACACTGATGAGTCTTGGGTAGGACAAAAGACGTGTCTGTGTCTTTAGTTTGTACCTTTTGCAGATTGTGTGAGAGGCCCTTTGGCACCACGCATTCCTGTTTAAAGCTGAACCAGCCTAAAATGTCATGAAGATTTGCATATGCATCCCATAATGCCTTGCATTATGGGGGTATGTGTGATTTTGTATTTCTTTGAAACTTGGTGTCCTTTATGGTAACTCTTGCCTCAGTGTTTTTTCACTGAGGTTCTTTGTCTTTAGCTTGTTTTGGGGGCTCACCATGAACCAAACCCGTAAGACCAACTTAAGGGCTGGTTCATTTCCCTTTAGTGTCATACAGGCAAGGTACACTGATGAGTCCTGGATAGGTCAAAACATGTGTCTGTGTCTTCTGTTTGCACCCTTTGCAGATTGTGTGAGAGGCCCTTTGGCACAATGTATTCCTGCTTAAAGCTGAACCAGCCTTAACTGTTATGGTGATTTGCATATGCATCCCATGATGCTTTGCATTATGGGGATATGTGTGATTTTGTATTTCTTTTAAACTTGGCATTATGGCCAGTGCCCTTTGGGGCAACCTTTGCCTCAGTGCTTTTGCACTGAGGTTCTTTGTCTTTTAGCTTGGTTGTTTTTTTTGGGGGCGCACCATGACCCAAACCCGTAAGACCAGCTTAAGGGCTGGTTCATGTCCCTGGGGTGTCATACAGACAAGGCACACTGATGAGTCTTGAGTAGAAAAAAACACATGTCTGAGTCTTTTGTTTGCACCCTTTGCAGATTTTCTGAGAGGCCCTTTTGGCACCATGGATTCCTGCTAAAAGCGGAACTAACCTAAACTTTTTTGGTGAATTGCATATACACCCCATGACGCTTTGCATTACGGGGGTATGTGTGATTTTGTATTTATCAGAGCACTATGCTACCTTAATGCCCAGATGGCTGCACCCAGCTGATGATTGAGCCAGACCATCCAATGTTATTATGCTGTTGCTCTTCACCAGTGCTCCCATCGAGGACTATAAGGAAAACATTTCCACACTTCTTATGGCAGCGTAATGATACACAGAACTGGTAGAAACTCAAAAAAGGAAAAGAATACTAACTGGCAAAGAAGGGAAGAAAACAAAGGAAATAGATAAAAGGTGAGCTAAGCTTACTTTGCTAGCTAGGTAATCACAGGTGGTGAACCTAAGGGGGGGGCAAGCACAAAAGCAAAACCATTGTGGCGAACCTTGAATCTCTGCAACAAAGCAAATAATGCATTAAGCAATTAAATCATTGCTATAGCAATAGAAACATAGAAGATGTTGGCAGAAAAGGACCTCTTGGCCCACCTAGTCTGCCCTAAAGTCCCTACCCACTATGCTACCATAGACCCTGATTGATCTTCGACCTCCATCAGTCAGTCTTCACACATCATGGTAGCAAATGAGTGGCAGACACAAATAGGAGTCATGGGCACGTTCTTCAGTGATGGTGAGTTGATGGCTGTAATAAGTTTAGACTGGGCTTAGTGCAGACTGGCACTAGGGAATTTAAGAACATAGTCGCAGGGGAAAAAAAGATCAATCGGGCCACGTTTTGCACAAGCAGCTAAAGTGCTGGAATGTACACTGCAGTTGTGGTCATTTCTGGGTGTGCCAAGTGCATATTTGATCCCACTCATTTTTTTTTTTACCGGGAGATACACTACACTGAAAGCTTGTTTACAGGTGAGACCTGGGAGCACAAGGAGGTTAAATGACTTGCTCAGGGTCACACAGTATGCAAGTGGGGCTGTGGGATTCAAACCCAGGTCTCCAGGTTTGCAGCTCAGAGCCTTACACCACTGCGCTATACTGTCTTACTAGTGTAGTGGTGTTTGTGGCTGTGTAGGTTTATGTTTTTGCCCCTGGTGTTCCCATAGTGTAGGGTCCCCCTATAAAAGATTGTGACTGGGTCAGTCTGTCCTTTAGTTCAGCATGGTTAGCCGGTGGGTGCGACAGGGTTAGTGGATGACAGCAGCATGGTTTTCAGTTGGAAGTGGCGTAGTGTCTGTGGTCGGAAGCTGCTTGGTGTCTCAGTCAAGAGTAGCGTGTAGTGCTGTTAGCAGCTAAAGGAGGTTGGAATGGGTGGCAACAGCACTGATGGATAAGTGCAGAGGCATCATTTAGGGATAGCCATGGGTTGCAGTTGAGACCCCTCTGGTTTCCTTGTGAACCCTATGAATCCCTGAAACAAGGATTTCCTATTGTCCCTACTGTTAAAGCAAGCTGATGCAAAACTCAATTATTGATTCAGCTTCACTTCCTAGGAGAGATAACTGGTGACCTTCCATTTACCTGATGATATTAGGTACACTAATACATATTTATTACTTATTGTAAGACATTTTAATTTTGCTGCTGACGGTCTTTCTGATTATGTTAATGCTTTCCTTTTTAATATGAATGAGCTTTTTATTGTTATTATTACGCTGAGGAAGGTGACTGCATCCTTGACTTACTACATGGATTATTGAAACATGGCTTTGAAAAAGGAATCAAATAGAGCTGTGCTTTCTTTTGAGTAGTGTGCTGCACATATTATTGTCCCTTGGTGTCACTAATTAGCATGACAGTTTTGGGGTTGACTGAGGAATGAATGGATGGAGTGTGTAGAAATTTCAGAGAACAGAACTTCTTGGTTCTTTTCCTTTTCTTACCTCAGACTTGCCAGAAATGTCTTGAACATTTGTCACAAGGTGGCGCTAAACGTCTTTGAAATACCTGCCCTGTACGCATGGATCTGATACACACTTGGTTTGATTTTTATTTATTAAGAATACCTACAGGCAAAATTGCAGATTTACAGAGATACCCTTTTTCCCAGAATTACTACATAAAAGTAGTGCAATGTACATTGTCAATTATAAAAAAAGAAGTACACACATTTATTCTAATATTAGCATACAGTACGTTACCCATATTGAAAACATTGGCACGCCATATTGTTTAATATCATGCATTTAAGTTCATTTCTAAAACAATTGTAGTTACTTAAATGTATCAAAATCTCTGGAACCAAATTTTACATTTTGGCAGCCCGAAAAGAAAAGACTACCTGACCACATTCAGCCTTCTAAAAGAAAGTGCAACTTTAGATCTTGTTTGAGATCTTATATTGTAGGTAGCTTTAAAGAGCTGCTGATGCCTTAAAGAAAACTTCGAAAAACATAACAATTGGGTATAATTCAGCTTACATTCTGGGTATATTCTATAGATTTCTCCTCCTCTTAACTTATTACTGAGGAAATTTGCATGAATACATGATCTGTCACATTTTCACATGAAGGGGAAATAGCAGAACAAGGGGATACAGCATGAGACTAAAAGGGGGGGAAACTTAGGAGGAAATTGAGGAAATTCTACTTTACTGAAAGGGTGGTGGAGAGATGGAACAGTCTCCCCCAGGAAGTGATGGGGCAGCCATGGTTCAGGGATTTAAGAATGTGTGGGGTAATCACATGTGAATTATCAAGATAGGGTGAAAGGGGGAGAACTTGTAGCATCTAGGGTACCTTAAGCATTAGAAAGAGGGACAGGGCAGACTGGATGGGCCACAAGGCCCTTATCTGCTGACAACATCTATGTATCTATGCATATCTCCTTTAGAGTTCATCTGCCTCTATAGCTTACTCCCTACTTTAAGTCATAATCCTTTGTTGTGACATCACAGTCTATTGCCATGGAAGTAACTGTGATGTCACAAGCAGTGCATTATGACCTCAGGTAGGGAGAAAGCAGCAGGAATAGATGAACTCTTCAGGAGAAGAGCTCCTGTTTTCATGCAGATGATCTCAGTAATAAATAATGAGGAGGAGAAGTACAGAAATAATGTAAAACAAGCTGAACTGTATCTAAATATTATGTTTCGTTAAAGTTCTCCTGGCGGTGTCAGCTGCTCTTTAATATTCTCAGAACCTATAACTCAGTCAGTGATGGTTTCACAGACTCATATAAGGTTTTCCAGACCCCAATTCTTGCAAAAATTGTTATCTATGTTTAAATGTCATCCAGTTTGTCTTTTTTAACAATGTGCAGGACTGAGTCATTTGGGGTAAATCAAGTGCAAATGTACATGTCTTATATAGCAAAGTGTTAACTCTTTGACGTTCCACTTTATAGTTACCAGAATAGATATCCATAGCAGAATTGGTTATTGGTAAGTTATGGCCCACAACCATGCATCTCCGTGATTCAGGCATACAATTAATTCTATTCCTCAAACAAAACCCAAAGTGAGCATTAAAACCTTTAACCACATAATTAATGTGGTCCTTATAGGACAAAACGTGGTCTAAAACCATGTCCAGGTATCTCAGAGTTGTTACCTATTCCATGCAAACATTGGCAGGTGTAACAATGACTTACTGTACCCCAGCCCATAGAATGCATTTATAAAACAGCCTTACAGACGTGTACAGGAGAAGAATGGGGTGATGGGCCAGCTGGTTCTGATCGATATTTGAATCCCTTCAGTTCAGGCCACCTTTGGAAAGTCAACAGAGTCAGTGTCCCGGAGATCTAAGCAGGATTCAGCACTTGGTTATCGGGGTTGTGCCATTTACCAAACATGTAACCTGGCATAGCTTCACTTAGATTTAGATCCGGATGAGCGCTGGGCCTAATTCTTTTTGGCCAGCAAAATTGTTCTTGCTGAAATTTAATGAAATTTGATGGAAAAGTTCATGACAAATGCATCTTGGCCTGCAAGTTGTATCGTGGAAAAAATTACTTTTTGCATTTTTTTGTTTGTCACTGTTGATTGCAAAAATATTTTCTGTCGAGATCTGTGCAGGCACACTTTGAGGTTTTTGTTGAATGGCGCTTTTTGCAAGATTTTCCACTGAATTTCAAATAATTGCACAAACTAAGATACTGTCAATTGTTGAAACTCATATTTTGCCAACTTACCCTCAATCGAGCCTATTGTTAGTTTTTATTCACCATTGGGACCAATCCTCTTTGAAGAGGATTCACTAAAAATACCACAAACAGCTTAATCTGGTTCAAGGTCAGCTGGCATTCATCTGTATCCTCCTCCTCCCCGGGTTGTGCCTGAAAATAGGCAAGAATTTGTCTAGTGCACTTACCCGGTCAACAAAAACAAAATAAATAAATAAGATAAACAAGCTCCTTCGCATGCTACAATATCAACCTTTTGCTTTAAAGTCTTACAGACAAGGGCCAATTTGAAGAGCATAATACAGTCCGACATAAACCACCTATGTAAACTGCATGGTTTGGATGCCAGGCTGCTGTGAGGCAAGGCCAGTCAAATTGCATGCCCCCTTTACAAAGATTTGTAACTGAAGCAGAAACTAATGATTTCCCTTCTACTTGGGATTGATGAAGTAGCCCACATTTTAAGGGAGGGAATTCAGGCATGGTTAGATAATTATTAACCAAAATGCAAACACAAGAGTTTCCAGCACACACAACCTCCTTAGTGGGATGCAATAAGCACTCAAATCAGTAATGAAATAAGTCCATTTTAATGAGCTTCCAGGAGCCTCATTCCGCCTGATATGTTTTGGATACAAAATCCTTAATCAAATAATTATTAATCAATTGTTGTCTCTCCCTATCATCTCAAAGATTTTATTGAAGGAATTATACACACAGTTGTACTCCTATTTAACAAGAGAAAGAGAGAGAGAGAGAAGGAGAGTGGAGGCACCAACATTTTCAGACCCAGGGCAGTGGCGGAGCCAGGTTAGGGAGCATTTGGGAGCCGGGGGGGGGGGCCATTCAAGTCAATCTCGGGCTCCACAATGGGCACTAAACAGTGAATAAAGATGGTGGTGGGGCACCACTACTCACACTGAGGCAGCCAGGAGGGGCGACCGCCCTCCCAGCCCTCCCTCTAGCTCTGCCACTGACCCAGGGAAGGAGTTTGGTAGATCAGAAATTGATACGATCCTGGATGTTCTTAATAGTGGAGAGAGATGTGCCAAGTTGCAAATTTAGTGAATTCATTTGCAAAGATTGCCACTTTGCAAAGTGCCGCTTTACAGAGTTTTTGACAGGCCTATTGGTGGCACCTTTTCAAGGGAAGTCATGCAAATTTACTGGTGAAGTTGCACCTTCATCATGGGCCCAATTTTTCAAAGTTTTGACTCAGGGCTTGCATCAAGTCTTGCATCAATCCCAATGCCCCAAACACCTTTGCCATGACTGCACACAGTTTTAGTACATCGGGCGCAGTTGCGACAGTTTCCACAGTTTAGGGCGGCTTGCTCCAAAAATTTGGCGCAAGCCTCGTAAAAAGAGTCCCCCCAAATGGCACAAGTTAGACTAGGGGGGAGCTGGTCTAGCTTGTGGTATTTGGTGCACCTCATTGGGAATCATGATCGGCACCGGAGAATGCCGAACCCCTGCCCCGTGTTTATGCAATGGTGCTTTGCGCCCGCCTGCAAGCTGTTTTAAAATTTGGCCACACCACTTCGGCTGACTTTGCCTGAAAAAGTGGCATTTTGCCAGGAAAACACATTGTAAAGTGGCAAAGTGAGAACTTCCTGAAGTGCTTCCCGAAGGTGATCTTTACAACGTTCCCGAAAATTCGCAGACAAAGTAAAACTTCACAGCATCTCTAATAGTGCACCAGGAATGGGACACTTGTTCTCTGAACGAACTAAGAACCATGACTTACTGGCCTGGATAACTTGTGAAATACAATAAAATGACCAATACAGATTTGCAGCAACTCACTACAACAGCTATGCCCAGCATTGCTGCATGGATTTGTGGATCACCATCACAGTCATACTTTCTTGCTGCTCTGCTAGCAAAACACACTGGCACTGATAGACAAACACACCACAAATGGTGGATGCCATGCTCACCACGATGGACTTCCTGTCCAGCTGTACTTTGAGGTCAACAGTGTTATCCATGGATTACTGTGGCTTTACTGTGATAGACAGCGGAATTTATAAAACACCTCTGAAAACTATGCTTCCCAGCACAGCCATAGCTTTATGCTCTGCACTGCATATGCTGAATGTGCATACAAATTTGAACCATGCTTCATGTCATTAGCACCACCAAAACAGGAAGGCACTTCCTGACTCTGTCATAGGGGTCAGCTGCATTCCCAATGGATTACTGTGGCAGTTTGCAGATTCATTTAAACATGGCTGAAATCACAGTAAGGGACAACATTTTACTGGTGCTTTTACTCGTGGTCACTTAATCAGTGCTACTTCTTTGGTGTGTAACCTCTCTCCCCCCATTTCTTTTTTTCCCATAGAGATTTTTACTCTCCAGTCATCCCTGGCACACCTCCTTCTGCCTGGTCTCCCCAGCCCTGTCACCTGGCTTCCCCAGGACTTACCTTGTCGCTGACATCCTGGCTGGTTGGACTGTGGCGGGAGCCTGGTCACAGGTGCGGAGCCTGGAGGGACTGGACATCATCCTGCAGACAGAGGGCTTTTTCATCCTGAGTTAGGTTCCCCCTGGACCTACTCTGTGCAGTGGCATAGTGATGAGCTCCACCTCCATGGAGATGTCCCTCAAACGCCTGAACCAGTCCATCTATGCAACATGCTCAGACCTGTGCTGCCACCCGGATACCTCCAGGTGGCAGTCAACAGTGGATCACATAAACCCCCCTCCCCAAGGGAGGAGATGTGACCTCTGGACGCTCAATCCTCCCTCCCCCAGCTGGCCCCGGAGTGACCCGCATCCATTTCTGAACCTTGTGTTACCAGCATGACAGGATAAAAGGTGCTGAGTGCCTCAGCCCTTATCACCACTGGGTCAGCTTCCCCCCCCCCCCATTTCTGGGGCTTATCTCGTTGCCTTCTTCAGCTCCAGACACACTGTCTTCACTTCTGGTCCCCTCAGAACTGTGAAGATGGGGACCAGAAGGACCAGCAATGTTGTAGCTAGGAGTCCTGATGGTATTTAAAGCAGGGCTCCACCTCAAGAACATCTGGACCATTACCACATCTACCCTCTGTCCTCAGGCCCCCCCCCAGCGTTTCCTGGGGCCAATGCATGGGGTGCAAAAGAGAGGGCATATATTTAGATGTTTCCCGATGTCCAAGAGACCCAGTAGGACTGGAGAATGAAGCAAAGGAGTGCAGCCATGTAGCACTGTCTGTGAATGTGCAGATGTGCAAAACAGAACCAGAGTGTCTAAGTCAGTAACAGGCCCATGTGTCTGCATCAATTGAAGACTTCTTTCTCTAGTCAGCAGAGCCTGGAGCAGAGTTAAATCATGCCGTTGAGCACCATGCAAGGTACTTCTCTGTCCCAAAACAGTCAGTGGGTCTGAGAAGGGAAAAGAACAATGCACATTTGCACAATAGTGGGAGAGCAGTGAGGATGGCTGCCTCCCATACAAAAAGCAGCCATCTACCAAATAGGCGAAATGCCCAGTTTAAAAAACACATCTCTGGCCCCAGAACAGCAAGCAGGGCCAGCATATGATGAAAACACCATTATAAAACTTTTGTTTTTGGTCTAGTCCCCAATCCAGCTCAGCCCCTGCCTTACACGTTGCTCCCCTATACCCAGGCTTACCCCCCCTGGGCAGGGTCCCCCATGGACACTAGTGGCACGCCCTGGCTGTCCCCCGGGGCTGGGCCTCGGGAACAGGCCCCCCCGGCGGACACATTGGCAGTGGGAACGGCGGCGGGCAGGGTATAATAGAATGGGGACTGGCTTTTTGCAATGCTGTGTTTCTCCTGGAAGCAGGATGTGCAGTGATGTCCGTGGGTCTAGGCCCGACGTCTGTCCCGCCTCCACATATCTAGACACCAGCAGAATCACGATTCCCCTAGCCTCTGCCAGAGGTCGCTTAAGAGGCTGGACATTCCCCCCTCCGCTGCCAGAGAAGGAGAGCCATCCTTGGAAGCTCAATCCTTCTCTGCCCGGCCATCCCTCTGACTCCTGGGTTCGTTCTCAAACCCGGAATGTCGGCGTTCCAGGTGAACGCCCTGCCACTGTGCCGGCGGGCTGGCATACCATTGTGAGACTTAAAATAAAGAAATAGCAAACCCAAAAAATGGGGAACTAAATGTAAACAAAGATGGTGGCCCCCATGGTTGAAAAGACTGCTGAGCACCATGGGAAGGGGGTTGTAGGTCGGCTCCATTTTGCCCATGAATTTTGGCCAATGAGGAGTCAGCTCAAGCCCAGGAAAGTCTTCCTGTTAACAAGCCTGGCCAATTAGGCATCAAGTTTCAGTGTGCATAAAAGGGACTGTTTTCAAAAGTGTATGGCAGTTTAGTCAGACCTTTGATGACTGAGTGTCAGGAGATGGGTCATTTGCCCCAATCTGTCCAGGCACTGCCAATCCGGCCAACTAGAAGTATTGGAATCCCAAAGTAAAGTGTTTGTGAGAAGAAAAAACAAAGTTTTCAGTGAAACCACAGTCTAAAAGGCAAGTTGGGGCTGGGGTTTTCCTGACTCTCCACGGACTTTTACCCTCTGGGGATCAGCTCCTACTGCATTTTGAGTCCAAGAAAGTACTTGCCTTGATGCAAGTCCTGTGCCTCAGTGAGATGGCCAGAGAGTGAAACGTAAGGTGCAGAAAAATCACCAGCAAGCTGGGGGAAGCCAGCATCCCAGCCAAGAACACTGCATCCAGTCAGCCTGTTACCAGAGGTATCCTTTATGACATCAGAACCATGAGTAAAACCCAACATTCGAGCCTACAACTGGGAGAAAAAGGGTTTTATGCCAGGAGTTGAGGGAGAAGACTTGGTCAGGACTGTACCAGTTTGAGAAGCCCAGACAGAAGACCTGTTGAGGCCAGTCGGCCACCAAATCTCATTGGATTGCAAATAGGGGCCCTTTCACGACTTGGTTAAACAACAGTTTAAAGTTTGTGTGCAATAGATTTGTTTTATTTAAACTCTGGTAATCAGGAAAGGCACTCTGAGCCAAGACTTGTTTACAGGTGCAACCCGGGGCAGGGGAAAAACAGTAGGAAACAGTATACAAAAATGGAATTAACATACTATACAAACATTATAGTGATACAGTCGAAGTACGAATCCAGAGTACAGTACAAAGTACATAAATTTGCAATAACAGGGAAAGCTTACATAATAACGAATAGCTGAAATACAGCCAGAATACAGAATTCAGGAATACAATTCATAGATACAACTGGACAAAATACATTTTTTATAGGCAAGAGCAGAAAAGGAGAAAGATGAAGCACCTGATTAGCTAGAGCTAAAGAGGAGAGGGGCTATAGACAATGGCATGAAGCTGCCGGTTCACTTTGGAGCAGGTGCTTGAATGCTGGGAGCAAGATGGCTAGCTGGAGAGAGTTTGTTCTAAAGAGAGGGTGATCGGAAGGAGAAAGCAGACTGACCTGCCGAAGAGTGGGGTGAGAGAGAGAGAGAGAGAAAGAACGATATGCCCTGGAGTGGAGGGGGTAAGGGGAGAGGCTGGCTGGGGATAGAAATGAGGAGATATAGGAAGGTAATAAACTGAACCAGTATTTGGCAATAAAAGCTAAGGAGTGAGTCCAACAGTGGTGGGAGAGAGGTGGGATAGAAAGTGATGAGTAGAGGAAGCAGTGGTGAGTGCAGAACTGGGAGTCTGTGGCAAAACAGCAAAAGGAGTTAAGGAAGGTGTCACATCTGGCAAGGGAAGAGGTGGGGGCTGAACCATAGACAATGTCCGCATAATCCAGTACAGGGAGAATAGTTTTAGTGACCAATTCACAACGCACAGGAAGGGAAAAGCAGTCCTTGTTTGTGATTTGCTTTAAAAAGTACTTTACCTGCAACCATTTAAAGCACGCCACTGAGTTCCACCCTGCTAGCAGCTTCAGTGTCCCCAGTGTGATACCCAATGCAACTATTGAAAGATCTTTCACCAAAGGCCTTAGGTGAGAATTTTTTTTTTCACCAGGAGAGAGACACACTAAGCTGAAAGCTTGTTTACAGGTGCGAGATGGGAGCACAAGGAAGTTAAGTGACTTGCTCAGGGTCACACAGTATACAAGTGGGGGCTGTGGGATTCAAACCCAGGTTTCCAGGCTTTCAGTTCAGAGCCTTAAACCACTGCACTATACTGCGCTATACTAATTAAGACAGGTGCACCCACATTAGAGTTTGGGGACCGCTGGGGGGGTAGGCAGAGTTTTGGGGGAAAAGCACTGAGCTGTTTTTTGCTGACAGTATTTGCTTTTTACTGCATTAGAGAATAGAGCTACTGCTACCCCTATTGCTTGCCGTTTACTCTTGTTGCCCCTTGTTCTTTCTGTACCCGCTCTTTCTAAATAAATTATGTTTGGATTCCAGTTTATGGTTTGGAGACTGTCATTGTTTGCTGTATCACTTGCTTTGGAGGAGGGACTGTGTGGGCAGTTTATGCATTATTTCCCAGGGGGTGATAGCCTTGTGTTTCAGCAGCCAGGTACCCTATATCACTACCCCAGCTGGAGGCACTGCACAACATATGGCCAGTGTAGCACATCCTAAGGGAACTGAGGCAGCTTGCCTCCTCCAAAGGAATGGAGAGGTGAGCCCCAAAGACTCCAGCACGGCGACCCACTTCCATGTGCATCTTCATCTTCCTGCTCCTCAGTGTCATCATCTGCATCAGTTTCACTTTGAGGGGTTTCCTTACCACCATCCAGAACCGTAACTGGGCTAGCATCCGTATTTATACTCGTTTGAATCGTAGTATTGAGCCATTGCTCCTGTTTTCCCATTCACTGTATATGGCTGATTTCTCCATTGCAATCAGCATCTATGTCTGCTGTGCTCTCTCGTCCTGTGTTTTATTTTGCTGGTTTTCATCATGATCCAGTTTCTGCTTCTCCTACTCATCCTCCAGTACCAGTTTCTACACCTTATCCTCCACATCCTGTACCTGTTTCTGCTTCTCCTCATCCATTACCTGTTTCTGCTCCTCTTCCAGCATATGGTTCTTCCCCTTACCTTCCTTCTCCTGTGCCTGGCCATTATTGCAACATCATTATTATCAGTTTGGTTTGGCAGCCATTTGCATCAGATGTGGAAACCACTGTTTCAATCATGGGTGCCCTAAGCTGCCTGTTCCCTGTGTTTAAAACTACAGTACTGCTAGCTATGCTTTCAAACCCTTTTGGCTCAAGTGGCACACTGGAAATAACATTTTTCCAGATGTATGAATGTATTTTTTGTCTTTCCTTACTTCTGCCCAAGTTGGATTTTCTGCCCGTTTCAAATGGCATTCCAAAACTAAAGTATGATTATAAAACAGGGAGGGATTTTCCTGTAACCTGTTTGGCTGAGATAATTCAGAAACCATATGGTTAAGGAAAAGAAACTCTTAGATTTGCACTTCTTCCAGCAACCAGGACACAGTGTACACAAGTGCCCAACTAAAACCTTTCTTAAAAAAGTTGGGGCAACCATCTTTGTTCGGTTAAAAACTGACTCAATTGTAACTTACCATCACTGTAAAACCCATAATAACTCAAAATTTGTCCAAACACCAACCAACAACTGTCACTGTACAACAGAGTTTTATAATAAACTTGTAATAGTTGGCTTGTCTTTTCTCCCATAGAAGGAGCAGGTTATAATTTGTTGTTATAGCCTGCGGGTTATAACGGCGAGCATGCAACACCTGCTCCTTCTCATCCCTCAGCGCACACTTGCAAAAGAAAACTTCCCTCATAAAATCCTGTCAGAACTCCCTCGTGGTGCTGCTATGAACAGGCACAAAACCACACTTTTTTCACAACAAAAAAACCACTTCTCAGGACTTACCAAATGTCACAGAGATTTCAGCTAGAACACCTAGAAGAAAGGGAAAAGTTCACAGTTCAGCCACATTTCCAAGTTCCGAGTTCCCATTTCAGTTTCAAGTCAAGTAAAATTAAAACTTAAAAAAAACACACTTTCTGTATTAACAACAAGGTTTTTATTGAAAAAAACTGTGCTGTTACTGTCACAACTTGAACTTTTCAACCTTTATTATATCAGAGTTCACAAATAAAGTTTCAAAACTGCTGTTTAATAAAAACAAATTCCTGGCAAATATCTGTCACAAAATCTTTCTTTCTCTATGTGGCGAGAAAGGACAAGCCAGCAATTACATATAACAGTGTATGGGGTTGAGTGCATAAATGAGAAATGAATGCAGAACAGGCAGAGAACACCAAGAGGAAGGAGTTGCTGTTATAACTATACTTCTCTACTGGGATTAAAGAACTAGAACTCGACTACTGGGACCTTCAATTTAGGGTAAAAACAAAACAAAACAAAAAATGTTAGTGTGTTTGTCTAAGTTGGCTAAAGTGAATTGTTATCTGTGCAGTTATCTAGGTGTTTGTTTCAGGTGGATGAAGGGGATTGTTATCTGTGCAATTAACTAAGTGTAGAAAGAGCTGTAAAGCAGGGGGAGTGGCTTAGCTAGAAGTAAGCCAGGTTAAAGCCAGATTTAAAAACTGCCCTAGATAGCTTCTGCCAGAGAACAGGCAGAGAACACCAAGAGGAAGAAGTTGCTGTTATAACTACACTTCTCTACTGGGACTATATTGCCCTTTTTCCCTTCCCTCCACCCTAAGCCAGTTCTACTTTTATAGGCACAGCATTTGACTGACAACAGGACCTTCCTGTTTGGGAGCAGGAAGTGAGTGATCACAGAGCCACAAAAGACTCACCATCCGAGAAGGAAAAGAGTAGCGTAAGGAGACTACTGAGAAATATAGGAACTTCTTGTCTCAGAACAGGAATATCAGGAGCTTAAAGGGCACAGAGGCAGTAAGTAAGTAGGGAGAAAAAAATAAATAAACAGAGGAAAGGGTAAATATTTCAAAGAACAGTTAGGGGCCAGAAATAAGACATGATGGGAGTGTGCAGTGCATTGGCTGTGGAGCAGCAGTCTTCCGGGAGACATTCTGGAGGGTGCGGAGTTGTCCCATCTGCAGGCACCTCTCTGGGCTGAGGGAGGAGGCTGCTCATCTCCAGGCTGAGTTGGCCAGGATTTGGGGGGCCTCCTCTCCCACCTAGGGACCACCAGGGCTACTGCCATTGCCTCAGAGGTTGCCAAGAAAGTGGAGCAGTTGGACCACAGTGGTCTCAGGGAGGGTGAGGGTGGTGGATGAAAGGCGCATCCCTCCAGTTGTACCGCTCCACAATTCATATGCCATTCTGGCAAAGTGTGGTTCCTCTAGAAGGCACCCACAGTGGAGACCAAAGAGGATGCTGGGAACCTCCACAAAGGAGACCCACAGGAGGGTGGCATGGGACCCCACAGGGGAAGGAAACAACTCCTAGTGAGGGACTCCATTGTTAGGGGGGTAGAATTGGGGAAGGAAGGGGAGAGGGAGGTAAGGTGTCTGCCTGGTGCCATTGGATGGAGGGACAGGGAGCGAATCCTCAGGATCGCTGAAGCAGCTGCACAGGGGAAGGAGCTGGATGTCCTTGTCCACCTAGGGACAAATAACTTGGCTGAGAAAGGGATCAGAGCAGTGCAGGAAGAGTTTGTGGAGTTGGGGAGGAGCCTTAGACAAGTAGCATGCACGGTAACCTTCTCGGAGGTGCTGCCTGTCTATGGCATGGGTGAGGCTAGGGTGTACCACACCATGGGATTCAATCACTGGTTCTGGTGCAGAGCTCAGAGATTTGGCTTCATTGGGGACTGGGGGTCTACCTGGAGTGATGCAGGCCTATACTGGCGTGATGGTTTGCATCTGTCCAGGAGGGGAACCTGGATCCTATGCTTCATTGGCAAGCATTTAAACTAGCCAAGGAGGGAGGCACTGGAATGGAGCAGGGAAATCCTAGTCCCCCCAAAAAATCTGGGTAGTAAGTGAGGCAAACACCTAGATAGAGATGTCAATAGGGAGAAGGGCAGGGGTAAATGGAGAAAATGACAAAGGCAATAAGGACAGAGTTGGGGTAAAAAGGGGTAAGGCCATCAAGAAATGGAGGGTAATGAGTACCAATGCCCATAGTCTGGGCAACAAGCTCCTTGAACTGGTGGCCTTGATGGAAGAGGGATGCCTGGATATCATAGCAGTCACAGAACCATGACTGGGATGTTAGCATACCAGGGTACACAACCTACAGGAGAGACAGGGAGGGGAGAAGAGGGGGATTAGTAGCTCTCTATGTAAGGGAAGGGATAAAAGCAATGGAACAAAAGAGTAAACAGGGAGGAGAGGAGGCACTGTGGGTCACCTTAGAGACTGGAAATGGCACCACAGTCCACACAGGGGTTGTAGACAGACCCCCATGTCAGGGGGAGGGAATGGACAAGGATATGATAGAAGGCATCTTTAGGATGGCAGAGAAAGGGGAGATGCTGTTGATGGGGTATCTGAATACGTCAGATGTTAACTGGAGCACCTTTGCTGCAGCCACATCCAAGAGCAGGGCCATTCTTGATGCCCTACAGGTGGCATGCCTCAGACAGCTAGTTTTGGAACCCACTCATGAGGGAGCAATCTTAGACCTCATACTCTTAAATGGGGACAGTGAGAGGATCTCAGATCTAGAAGTGGGTTGCCATCTGGGAACCAGTGACTACCAAACAGTGTGGTTCATGATAAACTCAGTTACAGAGTCAAGCCATACAAAAGTGAGGGTACTGGACTTCAGGAGGGCTGACTTTGGCAAGATGGGAGCGTGCCTTAGAAAAGCACTAGCAAACAGGCTAGAAGGAGGGGTGGAGCAACAATGGAGAAACATCAAAACTGCCATCACAAAGGCAACAAGCCTGAAGCAAATAAATCAAAACGAAAGAAAAAGCCACTATGGTTCTCAAAAGAGGTGGCGGGGAAGGTTAGGGAGAAAAAGATAGCATTTAGGAAGTATAAGAAAACACAGAAAGAGCAAGACAGAGAACTGTACCAGTTAAGGCAGAAGGAAGCAGGGAAGGAAGTCAGAATAGCAAAGGCCCAAACAGAAGAAAAGATAGCCAACTCAGTTAAGAAGGGGATAAAACCTTTTATAGGTACATAAGGGAGTGTAGAAAGACAAAGGGAGGTATAGTGAGGTTGAATAGAATGGACGGTGGGTGGGCAGAGAGGGACAGTGAAAAAGCAGGGATACTGAACGAATATTTCTGCTCAGTATTCACAAAAGAGGAGGAGGGGGAGGAGCCTAATCCAATTAACAGAAGCACTCTGGATAGGGGGGTCAATACCAGTCCTTTCACAGAAGAAAGGGTTCTGAAAGAACTCCTAAAACTGAAGGTGGACAAAGCAATGGGGGACTAATGGAATTCACCCCAGAATTCTAAAAGAATTAAGGGGAGAACTAGTGACACCACTGACTACCCTTTTTAACAAACCATGGGAGGATAGTGTGGTACCTGAGGACTGGAGGAAGGTAGATGTGATTCCCCTTCACAAAAGTGGGAGCAAGACCGAGGCAGAAAACTACAGACTTGTCAGTTTGACCTCTGTGGTAGGGAAAGTGATGGAATCACTTCTGAAGGAAAGAATTGTTGAGTACCTAGAGGCCAGTGGGGCACAGGACCCAAGGCAGCATGGGTTCACTGTGGGAAGGTCATGTCAGATGAATCTAATAGATTTATTTGACAGGGTGACCAAAGTAGTAGACCAGGGAGGGGCTGTGGACATGGCCTACCTAGACTTTAGCAAGGCATTTGACACAGTCCCACACAAAAGATTAATAATCAACTTAACCAGCCTGGGAGTGGGGCCCAGGGTGGTAGCCTGGGTAAAACATTGACTGCACAACAGGACACAGAAGGTAATTGTAAATGGAGTCCACTATGAAGAAAGAGGGGTTACTAGTGGGGTACCGCAGGGTTCAGTACTGGGTCCAGTCCCTTTTAATGTCTTTATAAGTGACATTGCAGAGGGACTGGAAGGAAAAGTATGCCTCTTTGCAGATGACACAAATATCTGCAACAGGGTTGATATACAAGGAGGCACGGAAAGGATGAGAAGGGACTTGGCAAGGTTGGAGGAATGGTCAGAAGTATGGCAGCTTGATTCAATGCAAAGAAGTGCAAAATAATGCACCTGGGAAACAAAAACCCTGGGGAAGATTACACAATGAGGGGGGAGAGGTAGTAACAATAACTAAAATGGAAAGGGAGCTGGGGGTAATCATATCAGATGACCTTAAGGTTAGCAAGCAATGTGAGAAGGCAATAGGGAGGGCTGGAGGGATACTGGGATGTATAGGGAGAGGCATCACCAGCAGAAAACAGGAAGTCGTTATCCCTCTGTACAGACAGTTCATGAGACCCCATCTGGAGTACTGCTTCCAGTTCTGGAGACCCCATCTCCACAAGGACATAGACAGGATGGAGGCAATCCAGAAGAAGGCAACTAAAATGGTGCAGGTTCTGCAAGAGAAGCCATATGAGGAGAGACTAAAGGAGCTTAATATGTATACCCTTGAGGAAAGGAGGGAGAGGGGGGACATGACTGAAATTTTTAAGTACCTCAGTGGAATCAACGAAGTCCAAGAGGGTAGCTTCTTTCAGAGAAAGAGATGTGCAAGAACAAGGGGACACAATTTGAAGAGAGAGGGGAGACGGCTCAGGGGCAATGTGAAGAAGTATTTTTCACAGAGATGGTGGTGGACACATGGAACAGCCTTCCTGAGAAGGTTGTGGGGTCTAAAACTGTGGGAGAATTCAAGAATGCATGGGATAGACTTAAAGCAATTCTTGTGGGGGGTAAGAAGAAATAGGCTGTTGATTAAATAGGATCTGCAGCCTATCCTCTAGGTAGAGAAATGGGCAGACTAGGTGGGCCAAGCGGTCCTTATCTGCCATCAAAGTCTATATTTCTGTGTTTCTAATGCCCACCGTTGGTGTGTTGGATGCTTTTATAAACCCCTTGGGTTTCACTCTCGGGGTTTATGTAGCATCTCACACCTCGGGTAGGCATTAATTTCTTATTATGCACTCAACCACATACATTATTGTATATTTTATAACATTAGTGTGTCCTTTTTTATTTGTTTTGCACCTCTTGAGAAAGGCCCAAAAGCACAACTCCCTGAGTTGTCACTGACTCCAATAGTGGATTTTACAGCACTCGCTACACTGTCACATGATCTGCCAAACTGTAAAAAGAGAACTCCCTCAGCTACCGATACTGCTTTCACTCCCACTACCCCTTTGTCTGCCTGACATTTTGGTTGCTGCAGTTTATGCATCTTACTGTTGTCTCCATATTGTAATGTACTCTTAGTTCTGCCCTATATTAAAAAAACAAAACAAAAACACCACTTATGCTTGCGATCCTGTTCCACATTTTTTTTAAACAGCACTCGTGCTCAAAATCCACTCCCGCTCGACGTCCAGCTCCTCCACTAATCACTGATTGTGTGGCAGCAGGTAACTGTTCCACAAACGCTCAGCCAAGCAAATCCAAGTAGGGAGAGGGGGTCCACAAGCCTCACATCCAAACTCAGCAGCAGTGACACAGTGACAATGACTTAGCAGCAAAACACGTCACCACATAGCTCCCTCAAGTGGCATAATTATAACCACCACACAACCAGATAGTATTAGCACAGACTTTTTTTACTTTATAAGATTTTTTAGATGTTATTTATTCTTCTATAATTTCCTAATAATACATAATTTTTATTCTCATTTGTATTATTTCAGGTAGTTACCCATTTTGTAAGGACATCAAGACACTCCAGGGTGTGGTTTTTTTTCCCTGAACTTCACTTTCAGGAGGCTGAAGGCACTTGGTGCAAGCGCCTCATGTCTAACAATGCACTTCGGCATGGGGTTTTGTAAAAGAAACCCACACCCTGTTGTGTCTTATTGCTTACTTGAACATACCTCATATGACCCTTTTAGTGCCGTGTGCAAAGACAAAACATGCCAGGAGAAGATCAAACTACACCTGGAAGGAAAAGTGTTAGCATGCTGGTCTGCGCCGAATAGTCTTTACACACCTGTGTGCACTAAATTCAGTTTGTGTGCTCAATTACCAGGAAAGAAAAAACAGGAATACAATCTACAGTCAGTTTCTACCACTGACCATCATTTCATTGAAAACCACTCAAAATGAGTATGTAATTTTCTATTTTAAGCTGCTGTTTGCCTGCACTATTACTTCTTGGGGTGGGTATTTCACATACTCAATATTTGTTTACAAGAAGTACTGTATTGCAGCAGTCTTACACCTGTTGGTATTTCTCACCTGTCTGTTGTGCTTACTAGTCACATAGATATCTAATGTAATCTCAAATCTCAAACTCTTTTTTTAGTACATTGTCTTGTATAATGTCAAACGTAAGTGACAAATCATTGTTTTCCTATGGTTTTCAAGTGTCAGAAAACCAAGTGTGTCAAGATATCTGTCACATGGTAGTTTTCTTAGGCTGTCCTAATTTAATCATCCTTTTCTGACTTATTTATATTTGTATCGATTTATTGATTGATTGTTTTCAAACGTTTCACCAGGAAAGACATACTGAGCTGGTAACAGTTCATTCCCAGATGTGTTCTGGGGGGGAAGGGGGAGGAAAAGGACTTGAAAGTTTCAATCATGTCCCATCTCTTACTCCTGGTCTCCAGTATATACATGTTGAGGTCCTCAAGGCTCTACATGTAGGACTACTTTTGCTGCCTCTGAATCGTTTTTGTTGCCCTCCTCTGTACTGCCTCAGCCCTATCACTGTCCCTTTAGAAAATGCGTAGGTAGAATTCTTGTTTTTGATTAGCTAATGATACCAACTAGCTGGTGATGTATGATGTAAGAGAGACCGGGAAATAATAAGTCTCAGTCTCTGGTTGCCTGATTATGTTCCAATATTCCTGTGGCCATTGAATTTTCAATTTCAAATAGCCACCATTTTTTTTCTCTCAGTTAGCAAGAGATACAGCCCCCTACTCATTTTTGAATTTACCAAGGCGTCATTATATATTTTTTATCTTGCTTAGCGAGTAGAGGCAGTTTCAGAGCCCCCCATTTCAACAACTAAATCTCAAAATTTTCTCTCACTAACCCATTTTGCTATCAGCCATGTCCCAGTTACCAGGCTGCTCTGTCTTTGTTCCAATTGCAGTTATTAATTCGGTTACGTCTTATGTTTAGCACACATCCAGCCTAACCTGCTCTGGCTGAGAAAAAGAGTAACGGATGACTCCATAGTTAGAAATTACTAGTGTAACTTTTTTAAAGTAAGTCCTAGGACCTTCCATTCTGTGCTGACTTTTAAAAATTCACAATTTCTCTAATCATTAGCACAGAAGGCTTGCTTGCCAGAAGACGAGCCCAAGAGCCA
The DNA here is from genome assembly GCA_016271365.2 of Neoceratodus forsteri. NCBI lineage: Eukaryota > Metazoa > Chordata > Ceratodontiformes > Ceratodontidae > Neoceratodus > Neoceratodus forsteri. Next base: position 15,563,440 of record JADMNL010000027.1, read on the forward strand.
TGTATCCGCAATCAGCCCACTTTGTCTTCCCATCGTTCTCATCCCAATTATAATTTCGTAGCAGCATCATTATCTCACAAATGACTTTTACACATAATTAGCAGTTTTGCAAAGTATCTTCTCTATCCTGGTTATTCTCGTGAAGACAGACAGAGGAAGAATAATTGTACATATCTAAGAACCCTGCTCATTTCAAACACTGGCAGTGTCCGGACTGCGCTCTCTGGGTCTCCCGCCGTTCAGTCCAACTGCACACTTCTGACTGTGTTAGAAAAAAAGGAGACAAACTGAAACAGACCCAAAATCAATGTTATTTTTTCTTCTTTTTCTATGTGTACCACTTATGTTAGGTATCTTCTTATTGATGGCTAGATCATGGTTGGGACGGGATGGTGAATTTACTGAAAGTGAGCATTTAGTGCGATCACAGTGCTGAAACAGGTAATAATCATCACTAATGGTTCTGACAATTGTGATTAACAGAGCAAGTTTATTACATTCGACAAATGACTACTGTTTTTACAAATGTTAAAATTTGCCCCAGTGAAGGTCATGTGAGCGCCTGGAAGAGATGGCAGCTTGACTTTCTAGTTCTGTGCTGCCTTCCGCATATCCTGCTTTATCCTCTGTCCTTATCTACTGGTGTCGATATCGGCAGTCTAGCGCAACTGTCAAGTTATTTGAGTATGCAGTTAGCTGAGGTACTGTCTCTGGATCAAAGTGCTGTGCAAAAACGAAAAAAAAAAAATCGATTGAGAAATCCCCACCTAGGCCACAACTGCCAGAGTCAAAGATGACAGCCACAAATTACTATAACGCTAAGGCACCCAACCCAGTTTGACAGGCTCTCCTGATTGAACAAATTGTGGCATCAGTCCAAGCCATAAAAATCATGGTAACTGATACCCAGACCAGCTTAGCTAGTCTTGCTGACCGTGTGGGCTGAATGGAAGCCTCTATAGCCAAAGCAGTGGAACACAATTCCATGCAGGATCACTGACTTCAGACTACAGAGAACCAAATTGCCTGCCTCATGGCGAAATTGGAGGATTTGGAGGACATGGGCAGAAGGAAGAATATTCAAATACTAGAACTTCCTGAGAGATCCAAGGGTAAGGATCCAGTTCAATACATCCATAATAACCTTCAAAAATGGCTTCATCTAGCCCCCGAAGACTATGATTTTGAGGTGGAATAGGCCCACTATATCTGCAGAGCCCAGAACCACACATCGCCTGTTAGACCTCGGCTGCTGATCCTTAAGCTTCTCCGGTTCCAGGACAGAGAACTAATTCTCACCAAAGCCAGGGAGCTGAAGAATATTGTAGTTAATTAATTTATTTTTTATTTAAATTCTGTTAACTGGGTAAGGACATTGGACCAATAGTTCTTTTTCAGGTCCAACCCGACATAAATACAATGATATAAAAACATAACCATGCTAATTACAAAACATAACAACCCTAATTAAAACAAGTACAAACATCCTGTGCCTGCAAATAATTCTTAAAATCAATTTAATAGATCCTGGATTTCTTTCTACCATGACTGCCCTAGGGGAATTCTGGAAAAGCACCAAGTTTTTGATATGATTAGGCAGAGCTTGCAGAATTGGGGGCTTACATACGCCCTCCTTTGCCTGGCCACCCTAGTTGTTACAATCGAGGGTCGGATAGTGCAGTTTCAGACACCTAAGGAGGCTGATAACTATTTGCAAGCCCATTTTGGATCACCCTCACCTGTGGCCCATCCAGCAACCTCACACCTGACCCAAGGAGAACAGATGGAGCTAGGAATGCCTGAAAAGACTGATGAGACTTCTGCTATTCCTACCTGAAAAACTGTGCTGCCTAACACTCTTTTCAGTGAAGATAATGTTAGATAGGCTTTAGTTACCACTGTTTTAACTGACGTTCTACAGTTCCCCTGGTGCTTGAGTATAAACTTTTTCTTCCTTGTATATTTTTGCTTTCTGTATACCTGCTTCTGTACTGTACTTTGATGTATTCATGACCAGGTCCACCTTGCAAATGATCCTTGCTCAATGGTGCCTGCCTGGATCAATAAATATTTTGATTGATTGATTGATTGAGTGGTGTCACAGGTCCTCCCTATGGATAACTGCCTGCAGCTTGAACTTTTCAGTAACAGCCGCTTACGTTCACACTGTGGCTTCGATTCTGCAACCCGTTTGTGTTCTCTGCCTCAGCTCTTTAGCAAATTCTCAGGACTACCAATTTAGGGTCGGATGTCTCTGCTGGAGCCACTGGTATAGAGCATTGCTTCAAATTGGATATCTTAACCCTGCTCTCGTAGACTCCTCATTGTGTTGCCCCCCCCACTCATTTTCTTTTGCTGAACTACTGAACTTCTGCATGGGGGACAGGGAAATATATTTGCAACCTTGTTTGGGACTTTTTTGGCTCCTGCAGCTCAATATTTCCAGGATCCCTTCAATAATCATGGGAGCCAGTGTTTACCTTTACTTTCCCCTTGGGGTACATTATTATTATTATTGCTATATTTAGGACTTGCACCAAGTCGTGGAACATTTATCCCCCAACTCAGATGGGGTTGCCCTCATTTGACTATCGAGGCAGCAGCTTGATTCTTCAATTATTCTCTCCACTCCTCTCACTTTTGGAGGACAAACTTGTCATAAATGTTTCCTACCCCCTCCATGTTATCTCCCCCCTTTTTGGCTACATCTGTAGTTTGATCATAGCAGATGACTTTCCTGTTATGATTGTTTTAATAATGTTCACCAACAGACCTTCACCACTTTTTGGGGATTTACTGTCCTTCCTTCCTTCTGTGTAGTTTCATCTTTGTTAACATTTGTATGGATGATCATCTGTTGCAATGTAAACTTGTGTTCCTGTCACCTGTGAGGAGGCAAGTGGTATTGAGGGAGTGCACTGGGTACTTTTGGCTTTATTTGTTTATCCTTAACTCATTTGCTTATTGAATGTGCAATGTTTCACAGTTTGGAATGCGTACTGTTTACATGTTGGGCATTTGTGGTTTCTGTCCAGGGAAGTGCCTAGACCTCATTCGTTAGTGGGTCAGATGGTACCCTTCTTTTTTTGAGGTATTGATGAATTTCCAGTCCGCTACCCTGTGGGATGCTCTCTTCTACAGTATTTTGATTCTATGCTTCCTTAACCTTTATTATGTTATGGCATGTAGCCTAAATACTGTTTTCCCCAGCCACACTATTCCCTGCACATGAGGAAGGAGGAGTGGTTTCGTGTCCCCATTCTTCCCGCCCACCATCATGTTGGTACTTCATTTGGCAAATGTCCGGTGAGCTAACTTTATCCTTTTGTGTTTTTACCTTTACTAACCTACTTGCCACTCTATATATGACAGCAACATTTGGCCAGGCAGGGAAGGGAGAGCAGGGGGTGGTGGGAGTCACCCCTTGGTTTATTGGAGCACCCAGGGCCCATGTGAGCGGTGGCTTAACCGCCCCCCCCAATAACTTCCATTAGGGAAGTGGCCAGTGGGCCTCCACTGGGAGTGGAACCACTTGTGGCAGTTTTTGGATATTCTTTTTTGATTTTGTTGTATTTACCCCATTAGACTTCTCCTCTAAGAGAGTCACCAGCCCCCCCCCATGTGTTCCTATAATTCTATGGGGTGGGAGTTGCCTTTTAGAGACTTTCCCCATGTATCTCCCTTGGATGTTTCTAGGAAGTGTCCTATATTTTATTAAGTGGGATGGAGGAGGAGTTGAGAAGGGGATATTGGGGAATGGGAGGGTATTAGGCACGGAACTGTGTACTAGTGTGCACCACTTTCTAGCAGAGATGACCAGTGTTAATCACCTGAAGGTTGTCTGATGGAATGTTCGGGGTCTCAATTGCCCCAAAAAACACAGGAAATTTCTTCAGTACCCTAATGATATGAATTGCGACATTGCCCTCATCCAAGGGACGCATTTGTCAGATGAAGACTCCAAGCATTTGAGTTGTATGTAGGTAGGCCAGTATTACCACAATGCCCACCCTACTCAAAAAAGGGGCATAGCCATTTTATGTCAGAAGGGCCTGCAACTAGGCATCTCACAGGAATACAAGGATCCAGATGGGAGAGTTCTGCTGCTGATGGGCAGCTATTCAGGTATGCCCCTGGTGCTGAGTAGCATATATGCCCCTAATGTGCCTGATCTCCAATTTTATCAGATGCCTTTAGCCAAACTTCCTGAAACTCCTGCATCCATCATTATTGGTGGCAACCTAAATTTAGCATTTGATCCTCAGAGGGACTGGACAGGTCCTGGCCCTCGTCGGGAACCTGCATTGGTGGCCCAGGTGTCCATACTCCTCCAGGACCTAGGCTTGTATGATATCTGGTGTACCCTCCTTTCGATGGACATGGACTTTACTTGTTATCCGTCTTTCCATGACTCGTATAGTCAGATTGATGTTATATTGACATTGTCCGACTTGCTTCATAGGATTTGGGGAGTCTTTTTGGGAAGTATCTTGGTTTCAGATCATGCACTTGTTACCTGTTCCCTTGCCTGGGACGTACCATCTAATAGACATAATAAATTGACCCTTAATACTTCCCTATTACAGTTAGAAGAGACCCAACTCCGGCTAAGGCAGGCCATCCAGGACTATTTCTCTCTCAGTGACACCCCGAAATGCCCCCACGCTACTCAGTGGGAAGCTCTCAAAGCGGTACTGTGAGGTGAATTAATAGCCCATACAATCAGTCTTAAGAAACAATATGACTCTACTGTTCAGGTTAAGGAAGAAAGACCTAAAAAAATCTTGAATATATAGCAGCACAGGATCTCCAGAAAACCCCCCATATCACAGAACAGATCACTAGGATTAATAATGAAATAGAGGACATCTTGCTATATAAAATGGAATATGCCCTTTACAGGCTAAATCAAAAATATTGGAAGGAAGAGAAGTGTCCAGGGAAGTTGCTGGCAACCTGTCTCGAGGCCCAGACTCATGAAAAATACATCCCAGTAATTATCGTCTCTTAGGGAAATACGTTAACAGCCTCAAAAGACATAGGCTTTTGGGGATTTTTATGTTTCCTTTTACTCATCTGAAGTTAGTCCCATGTCTGAACAATATTCCGCTTTTTATGCAGACTTGTCCTTGCCACAGGTCCCTACTCATTATCTGACAATTCTTACAGCCTCTATTCACCCAGATAAGGTTGTCCAAGCCATCTGTGGTGTGTCACAGGGTAGGTCTCCAGGCTCAGATGGCTTTCCTACAGAATTTTATGCTACTTTCTCAGATGCGTTAGTCCTGAAACTAGCCCTGGTGTTCAATGAGGCATGGGAAAGGGAGGCACTTCCTCCCACTTTCTCCCAGGCAGTTATAACTCTTATTCCAAAAAATGGCAAGGATAGTACTCTCCGTTCTTAGTTTAGGCCAAACTCACTACTTAATGTAGATGCAAAAATATTTGCCAAGGTCCTGGCTAAATGGGTGGAACCTATTCTGCCCCTTTTAATCCACTCCGATCAAGCTGGTTTTGTTCTAGGGAAATTAGGGTCTGATATCATCGGTAGAACACTAAACCTTCTATGGGTTGTCCATTCCCGTACAGCCCACTGCCACACTTTGTTTAGATGCTGATGTAAGCCCCCCTTCCCGTCAAGGGGTCTCCGGATGGTAAATTGTGGGAAGGGGCACTGTACAAACAAAGCAACCGCAGTCCAAGGCAATGGAAACAGAAATAGCTTGTTAGTTGGTTCGTTGATAGAAGTGACTAGAAGTCACAGGACTAGGGGAGCAGGAAACATATTCAGTGTCAGTGGCTCAGTAGGTAGCACACTCACCTCTGAGGCCAGGAGATCAGAGGGCTGTCGGTTCAGTTCCCACATCTGGTACTTGGGTTAATATCCCAATACTGACACTATAGTGCAGCATGAGAGGGGTGCTGCACTTCTGAGGTGCCATCTTTCGGAGGAGACGTTAAACCGAGGTTCCATCTGCCTGGATTAGTGGTAGTTCAGGTGGATGTTAAAGATTCCATGGCACTTATTGAAAAGAGTAGGGGAGTTTTTATTGAAAGCACACCAAAAAACATTAAAGCAACATGTTATTATGCAAAGAGAATTAGTGAAAGGAAAAAGAACAAAAACATTCCTTGGGACATACAGTATAACAGTGCATCAGTTAATATATCAGAAGAATGTTTTTTTTCTTTGTTTTTAACTTTTTGTTTCCTTTTTTCCAAAAAGGAGATCTTCATAAAACATAAAACTATTCTGTTTACAAACAACTTATAAAGAAATACATGACAATACTTCTTGTTTTCATTTTGAGATTATAAACTATCTTTCATAGATCCAAGCTTATTTAAAAAACTCATTTACTTATATGTAATGAAAACCTGCAACCCTCTCCACCATTTAAATACTTTCATTGAAGTGCAAAAATCTTTATCCTTCATATAAACTGATTTCATTGCTTCCATTAATAATACATAAAATGTATCATATGACATACATTTTTGCTGTAACACCCACCGGCATCTAGCCTGCCATAAATAATACTTCAAACAGCAAAAAAAAAAAACTATTAACGTACCCCAATCATAAGAAGAAGTAAGATGGGGAAAAAAAAAAACAAATCAAAGTCTGATAATCTAGTTTTTGTAGCCATTGAAACCATAATTTAGTACTCAAAAAGTGCCATAACCCATTTGCATAGGTACATTTAAATAGAAAATGGTCAATGGTTTCTTCTATAGCCTGACACTGAGAATAAGGACAATACCTCTCACTCATCATCTTGTGTTTAGCATTCCCTTTAATGTTCACTCACCCATAAACTGAGAGCCATAACACTGCCCACATTTGAGAAGGAATTCTAGGATAATTTAACTGTTTATTAACATATTTTTTACATGAAGGGAGGCAATTAACAAATTCAGGTTCATGTGGATAAATTTTCCAGAGAATAAAACTATATAGTTTAGCACCTATATTTTCTCTCACACACACTGGTGAGAAATAGACCACTTGAACAACTTCTGTGCACAAGTTTTAAAGAATAATGGAATATAAACACCTTTTGGGATCTGGCGTGGGTGGGGTATTTTCCCATATCTCAAAGAAAATCGTAAAATTATTCATTTCCCACAATTGTTGTAAAGCCTCTGGGCACAGGGGATCAAAATTAAAATTCTGGGAAAAAAACAGAGCATAGAAAACAATTAAGGGATCCACTATACCCAACCCTTCTTGAGAAATGGGTAAATAGGTATAACATCGCTTAATAGGGTTAAGCCTGCTTCCCCACAGCATGGAGAAGAAACAAGCATATAAGCATGTTTCTAAGACTAAAGGAGTGGGATATAACATAGCAACATATAATAACCCAGGTATAATGCATTTTTTAATAACAAAAATTATTTTTTTTCTTTGACAGTCTCTACCCTTTCCACCTCTGAACCTTTGTTTCCGCCTTTTTTAAGGCTACTTCCCAGTTTTCTGAGATGAGATTCTGAGATCCAAAAAGTATACCTAATATTTTACATGGTGTAGAGGAAATAATGATTCTAGATATATCAGACTGCTCATGTGTTACAGGCCCTAAAAGAAGCCCTTTAGATTTCTCTATATTTAATTTGGAGTTTGAGACCTTCTCATATCCACCAATACAATCTAATACTGCAAAAATTTGAACCACATCAGTCAGGAAGATACAAACGTCATCTGCATAGGCTTGGACAACCACAGTATCTCCCCTCAAATTCCCAGATATGCCTGGAGAAGCATCCATCCGGTTTAAGCTCCAGAGTAATGGGTCTGGAGAGAATGCGTACAGCAAAGGGCTTAAAGGACAACCCTGCCTTACTCCAAAATTAACTGAAATAGGGAGAGAAGACTGCCCTTTAATAACTGGGTAAACTAAAACAGTATCATGCATCAACTTGAACCAATTTGTAAACCCATGGGGGATTCCATACTATTTTAATACAGCAAATAAGTATGGCCAAAACACCCTATCGAAGACCTTATTTTGATTCAAGGATAAAATACAATGCCGAGATGGGTATCTATTTGAAAATTCAATTATTTCCCTGATAATAATTAAGGCAAACTGAATTTTTCTGTCCGGAATCCCACAAAACTGTAAGGGATATAACAAATCACTAGAAACAGCTCTTAGCCGATTATTTAGTACCTGGGACAGAATCTTAAAATCGGAATTCAGAATTGTAATGGGTCTCCAGTTACTTAATTTAGCTCTATCCCCTCCCTTAAAAATATACACTAATGACCCAGACGTAAACCTTAAGGGCAGGCGAGGGGCAGTTTGAAGGAAAGAAAAAACCTTTTCAAGGCAAAATGCCAGGATATTACTAAAACATTTACAGAATTCATAAGGCAAACCATCTAAGCCTGGGGAAACCCCTAATTTTAAGGAAGAAATAACTTTAAGAAGTTCAGGTCCCGAAATAGGGTTTGCTAGTTTATGAAGTTCCAAACCAGGGGGGTGAGAAAAATTAAGATCATGAAGGAATCTCTCAATACCCATTTGTTGTGGAACATCCGAACTTTCCTGTTCCCCTATATGATCCTGGATAATAGTAAATAAATCAATAGGGGAAGTTTTAAGCTCCCCCTTCTCATTTTGTAAAACTTCCAAACCAGAGGAACTTTTATTTTCTTTAAAGGCCTCAAAAGGATCTCTTATTGGGCTTTTTTGTGTCCCAAAGGAAAGTTCTGTATGCAGCGTCTGCGCTCTATCATATTGACACTCCCTAATAGCTAACTTAATTTGATTTATTTTTGTAGAAAAATCAACTCTAGAAGTGTTAGCATTAGAGAATAGCACCTGTAGTTTCTTTCGTAAGGTTAAATATTGAAAATATTTAGCTGTAACCCTCTGTTTCCCATAATTTTGAAACAATTTCTTAACATCATTCTTAGTATCTTCCCACCAATCCCATAAGTCGTCATATAAATCAATTACAGATGTTTGTGCCCATAACAAAGAGGTTATACCACTCACAACCCTAGGGTCCTGTAAGACCAATGTATTAAATTTCCATCTGCTTTTATTTATATTCTTATAGGAGGAAAAACCAAAAGATAGAGTAATCAGTAAGTGATCAGAAAATTCATTAATAAGGGTTTTATGAATGGGAGGGGAAAGATTTTTTGGAAAAAATAGGTAATCAATAGTAGATGTCAACTTCCCTTATCTAAAGGTATAAGCTAACCCCTCATTCTGATAACACCTACCATTTCTTAAACCTGCTAAATTAATAACTCTCTCTAAGGCTATCGTATCACAATATTTTTTCTTATCAGTTTTACCTCTACTAGAATTTGAAATTTCACAATTAAAATCACCTCCCAGGATAATATAACTAGTAGAAGCTAAGAAGGGTAAAAGGGTGTTATACAGGTCAACCCTTCCTGCTTTTGTCTGGGGCCCGTAGACCACTATGAATTGGAAATGAGTTTGTTTCCAAATCCCATCTGTTATCAAAAGCCTCCCAGGTATTAAATCAATCAGTTTCCTAAGGGTAAAATTGTAAGAACTGAAGAGAATCCCTATACCATCCGTCCTATCTAAACCGAAGGACCAGTAGGACAGTCCCCAAATCCATTCAGATGTTATGAAATTACACTGATCTAAAGTATAGATCCATGTTTCTTGTAAAAAACAAATATCAAAATCAGCCTGATGAAGGAATTGAAAGAGAGCAGCCCTTTTGAATTTATTCAAAAAAGAAAACTACAGTTTAAGGACCCAATACTTAGTTTAGCCAGAAGAATTTAAGTTTTTTTCCTTTTTTTTTTTCCCTTTGTAATCACTGTGAGATGTTTTACTCTCAGAGGATTGGGAGGGACCGGGAGTGCCTGTATCCATATCGGAATCACCTCCTATAGTGTCTAAAATGGCATATGAATTTTCCATTTCAAAAATAGGGGTTCCATAGAATCTGGGGATTGTGGGGGCTTAGAGCACCTATTTACTCTTTTTTTCAGTTAAAGCAGAACTGTGGGGTTTTGATTGCTCAGCTTCCTGATAACAAACAGGAGGAAAATCACTTATGTTAAAGGGATCAGGGGGTGCTAATCCTGTCTCCGACCTATGGGGATGGCCAGTATCTGGTACACCTTTGTTTCCTACTGTTGCTGCATTCTCAGAGGGAGGGGGGTTAGGTCTCTTCTTCTGATTTTTCAAATAAGCTTCATCTTGAGCTTTTTGAAATACTCAGAGAGAGTCGTAGAAAAGTGGAACAGACTCCCAGAAGCAGTCGTTGGAGAGGAAACAATGGAGGGATTCAAAAGGGCATGGGACAACCACATGGGAGTGTTAAAGGGGGGAGGCACAGGTCCAAACAGATAGCTGGGCAAATGGGCAGACTTGGTGGGCCTAGTTCGGTCCTTTTCTGCTGTCACACTTCTATGAATCTATGAATAACTCAGGACTAATAACTGATGCTTTATTTGAGGCAGCCCAAGGACAATCCCTGTACCCATGCCCAGATTCTTCGCATAAGTCACACTTATTAGAGTAGGACACTGAAATCTACCATGCCCAATCTCTCCACATATTTCACACCTAGTGGTGTCACATGAACTTGAGAGATGTGTCCGAGCCCCACATTTGTAGCAGGCACGGGGCTGCACTGCATAAAAAAAAACTCCCCTGTCTCTCTCCCCAGGGTGAAAGAATTAGGAATATGGTCAACCTCATTATTAGTTTGGCTCAGTTTCACCTTGTACTTCCAGCTACCAGTCCAAAACAGCTCTGTATCCAACACTGCTTCAGGAGCATTCAAGACCTCACATTTCTGGGACAGCCAGAAAGTGATGTCTTCGACATGAACCCCCTCATTTCTAAACATCACAGTCACATATCTGATCAAAGATTGTGTTAGCTGGGTAACTATAAAGGGAGACCACAGAGGGGAGAATTTTAGTTGATTATATCGTTGCCAAAAAAGATCTAACAGGAAAGGAGATCTAAAACTAATATCATAATTATCCTCCCCTGAAATGTTGATAAATGCAAAAACATCTTTAGATGAAAACTATAAGGATTCCTTCAAAAGTAGTTTGCCTACATACACCCGGTCAGGCCTTTTGGCTAGACCCCCTTTATACTGTATCTGCACTGCGTTCGTTCAGGGTGCTGCCTCTTTTCATTTTTGGTAAAAAAGGTCAGAAAGAAGGGGTTTAGGCTGTGGGGGAACCTCAGGAACTTCATTAGACTCTTTCTCCCCAGGTGAATTATTTTCCCCCATTCTGGATCTGATGGTGAGAGATCTTTTATAAGCTCAGAATTTGAATCAGAAGGGTTAGAGTCAAACTTCTTTTTATTTCCAACTGCAGCAGGAGACCATTCAATAGGGCCTGAAGTAAAAGGAGAAACAGAAGACCAGTCCGGGTCTGGGACCCATATCCCCGTGGGGCCCAATTTCCATCCGACTCCAGCAAGGATTTATCAGGGGACCAGATATCAGGGTTATCTTTCCCACTAGTAGGAAGAGAAAAGGCTTGCTGGATAAGAGTAGAGGTAGAGGGCCTTTGTACAGCATCAGAATTAACATCCAGTTTCCGTAAAGGAGGTATTGTATTCAAATTGCAGTTAGCTGCTGTCAACGCCACTCTTTTGCTTTTAATTACCTCAGGAGAAAGTTTAGAAGTTTGGTTCTTGGTTTGGAAAGAAAAGCTAGTGGCTTGAGCTTGATTTGAAGTATCAGTTTGAAAAATAATCTCACCCTGAGATACATGGCGAATACCACCATGTGCCCTTGTTCCCTTATCCACAGCTGAATTGGAACCAATCATGAAGAGTTTTATTCGCTCATTATCTTTCTGCTGACCCTCAACCAGTTTCAGCACCAGAAGAGAACTAGAAGTCTCCATACATGTGAGCGGACTCTGTTTAATTTCAGTTGCAGTTACATCGGGGACAGTTTTTCGAAAAGGGAACGGCTTTTGGCACTCGCTGCTCGTAGCAATTTCACTGCCAGCCATTTCTTCCCATTTTTTGAACATGTTTTCAGAGGGAGTTTGACAGGATAGACACGCAGAATCTAGGGTGGCACCGACCTTTGATGCATCCGCGTCACTGCGTTTGACAGAACTGTCAGCTGAACCAGAGTCTACAACATCAAGTTCATCAGAACCAAAGGTATGATCTCCTGAGGTAATCTTAGGATTTTCTGGAGGGAACAAGGGGCTTATATTTTTCACGTGTTAAGAGTTGGTGCTTATCTGTCACTCAGTCCTCGAATCATGATTAATTTCTTCTGTTGGAAACGCTGCAGTTGGAAAGCATAACAACTCATCCATTTCTGAAAAAAAACATTCTCATTGTGCAAATCCATGGAAGCCTCTAGATTTTCGAGCCCAGGGGAAGAGGCCCTCTCCCCTGCCTCAGACACATCCATACCATCCACTGTCTTCAGCAAAGTGGCCATAACGAAAGCCAGCAGCTCCCCCTACTGACAAACAGTAGGGGAACTTCCCCAGTGTCCTGGCCAAATTTCCCTCATTCACTAAAAATACCAACAACAGCTTAATCTGGTTCAATGTTAGTTGGCATTCATCTGTATCCCTCTCCCCTGGGTCGTGCCCGAAAATAGGCAGGATTTGTCTAGTGCACTTACCTGTTCAAGAAAAACTAAAGTAAAAAAAAAAATTAATTTGGATCGTACCAGCCTGTAGGGGTAATATTAGTTAGCAGGCAAAACAGGCACATTCCACTGATTCTATGTGTGGTACATAGCTCAGTGCTTGTGATGTGTACAGTAGAGCTGAATGATATAGTTCGTGCTCAGATACATTGGAGCTAGAGCAGTACGTAGGACAGTGCCTGCAGTATGTAGGAGCTGGATGATATGGTTAGTGCTTAGATACGTCAGCATTAGATATGAACATATGTCAGTGTTTGTAGTACATAGGAACTGGATTAGATATGATTGGTGCTTAGATACTTTTGAACAGATGAGATAGCAACTGTTAGAACTTGATGTTTTGGCATTTCTCTATATCCCATCTTTGGCAGGATGCTTAGTTGAGTAGGATTGAAGGGCCAAAAAGAAATATAATAACCGGTATGATTACCTCCTCCAGTTTCGGAGAGTGTGGCCAGAAGCATGCAGGAAAGGAAAACCCCTCATAAGGGGAAACCTCCGAGGACCCATGGCTACTGACCTGCCCGTCCTCTGGGCATACTAAAGGAGAGTAATCCTAATTTAACAACATTAAGTTGCTGTCTAAGATGAATCCCGAGGTTGATTGAAGATCTTGAGTTCAACTGCAAGCAAGCAATCTTGGATTTGAGATACTAATATTGAGTCCAGCAAGAAGACAGTAGTATATCCTGTTAGTGAAATCCCAGTCCAATATAACCACACGTGTACAAGGTGAGATGTTTCATACAAGGTAAACTTGATTACTGGTTGTGAGAAGAATCACATCTTAGAAGGGTGAGTGTAAAACTGGTTAAAGAGTAATTCCAGAATGCGACAAATTCCTTTCTGAATGGAGGGAGAACTATGAGCAAACAGCTAATTTCCTTGCGAGGCAGAATAGGGGAGAATGTTGGTCTGTGTGCCCCGATTTGCAAATTACAGTAAAGCACTAGGTCCTTGGTGGCAACGCGAATAAGCAAAGTGCAGGCTGCCAGGCCGTAAGTGGACGGCGCATATGGAAACCTCCAGGCCCCATGTGGGGCGAAGCAGGAATGTGTAAAGTAGGCAATATAGACCCAATGAGGGCAAGGTGAGCAAGAAGCCAGGTCATTTGTGGGTGAGACAGATAGAACCTCCATGCCCCCGTGCAGGGTGAGGCTGGTTTCTGTAGAGTAAACATATAAGCCCATTGAGGGTGAGTAGGAGTAAGTCCAGCAGAAGCCAGCCCTTTGCGGGCAAGGCAGATAAAAACCTCCATGACACCTTGCGGGGTGAGGCGGGTTTGTGTAGAGTAACATATAAGCCCATTGAGGGTGAGTAGGAGTGAGTCGAGCAGAAGCCAGCCCTTTGTTGGCAAAGCGGATAGAAACCTCCATGCCCCCTTTGTGGGGCTAGGCAGGTTTCTGTAGAGTAAACCTATAAGCCCGTTGAGGGTGAGTAAGCAGGTAAGTAGAGGAAGCCTCCTGTTTTGCTGAACAATATAGCTCTGTAGAGGGCGTTATAGATGTACATTTGAGCACGAGCCAGGGCCAGATGGGTGAAGCTGCAATGGCAGACCTTAGAAACATAGAAACATAGAAGTTGATGGCAGATAAGGACTGCAAGGCCCATCCAGTCTGCCCATTTCTTTTTCTAGCTTATGAATGGCCATAGGCCTTTGCTCTGTCAATAGCCTATCTATTCATACTCATCCCCCCTTTATGAGGTTAGGTATGACAAGGTCCAGTAAAATGTTGAGTCCCTGATGGTCAAGGCTCGGCAGAAAAATGCGGTGAAGAGGAGACTGAATCAGATGAATTGGCAACTCGCCAGATATGGTAACCCCTCATATCACTGGAGTAGGTTAATGTCCGAGGCTGGAACCTATGAGATCTGGAATGGCACGATGGAATAGAGCAAGACTAGGATGTCCCTGGCAGGAGAAGGCAGCAGCAGAAAGTCCCAGAACAAGGTGAAGCAAATATAGCAAGAAACATCAAGTGGAACTGATTATGAATGTCCTGTGATGTCATCAGTAGAAGCAGAGGTAAGGTCCATAGCTAAGCAAGCAAGGACGTCTTTGACGAATGCAAGTCAGATGCAAGCAGGTGGAAGGTAGGTGGCTGGCAAATGCCCAGTACTGGACAACTACAACTGAAGGTGAGACATCATGGCAGAGTCCCCAAACATGGTGCATGAAATTGACGAGGAGGCGATGTGAAGATAAGGGAGTCTGATGAAGAGCTTGGTAAAATGATGCCCAATGAAATACGACGGCAATCTGGAACAAGGTGGGCAGAGAGTAAAGCAGCAGGAGCAGAACCAGGTCCAGTCTGAGGAGAAGGGAAACTCCTCATATGCCCAGGTAAAAGGTAGGCAGATGGAATGAAAGGTCTTGATGCGGTCTAGATCCAGATGAGCAAGGTGATTAGCAGGTAGACAATACTAAAGAGGACGGTCCGGCAGAAGGAGATCCAACTTGTGGTGAAGGGATGGGGAATGAATGTGTAATCCAATTTGGGAGCTGGAGCGAAATAGCAGGAAGAGGGAAGCCTGCATGGAGCTGTAATCCAGTGGTGCAGTGGAACCACAAGGATGTAGAAAAGACAATTGCCCAGAGCCCAAGAATGGAGGGTTACTCACAAATGTCCCTGCATAAACCAATGCTGAAGGAGACAAGAGGACGGAGGGGTACTGTAAAAGCAGAAAAGAATGATGCAGTAGGGTAGGCTCAGATGAATGTCAGTAGGAACAGGATCTGAAGCAGGTCGCAGATTGCCATGATTGAATGCTCAGTGGCCAAGCATGTCATGAGTCCACTAGAGGATGGTAACAAAAAGTAATGAGCTAGGCCCCCACATGGGTTAGCAGGAGTGGCCGAACCTCCACGTAAGTCAGCCGAAGGTAGGAATAAAGAGTGTGAGTCGAGCTAGGCCTCCACATGGGCTAGCAAAAAGACAGACCTGCAAATAGGTCTGCCAGAGTAATGTAGAAGCGAGTGAGTCAAGCTGGGTCTCCACGTAGTCTAGCGGGACTGGCTGGAACTCCTCCATGTTGGTCAGCCTGAGGAAAGAGCAGTGAGAGTGAGTTGAGCTAGGCCTCCAGTAGAGCTAGCCGCCACATAGGCCAGATGGATAGGCAGGACTTGCATGTAAGTCTGCACGAGGAGGGAGTAGCAATGAACGAGTCGAGCTGAGCCTCCATGTAGGTGGCTGGACTGGCAGGCCTCCGCATAGGACTGCAGGAAGAGTAGAGCACAGAAGTCAAGTTAGACATTTAAAAGTGGCTGGACATGTAATTGCCATTCCCAGAGTTCAGCATGGAAGAGTCCATTGGTTTGACAATTAAATACTGCTGTGTGGATTCCAAGTGGACGGGCCAAAAAGGTACAGCCCAAGTGGCATTCATAGCAGAGTCTGGAAAGATGCCAAGTGCACTGGGTAAGAACCACTTGCAGAGGAAAGTAAAGGATGTCAATTTTCATGAGCTAGTTCGCAGTTTCAGAGGATGGACTGTAGCGGGATACATGCAGCAACCTTTGCATAGTGAGGAGAAGGGAGAATGTAGGAGCTGAGCAGATACTCAGGCTTGGCCGGTCAGAACTGCAGATAGGGTTAAAAAGGCACAAATGTCCCAGTTATGGCAACAGAAAAGTAGAGGTACGTAAGGTAGGTTGGAGAATCATCAGTCAAGCCCTTGAGCTGAAGCAGATAAAGATGGTAAATGCATAGGTGCTAGGCTCCACCTGCAAACTTGGCTGTGGAGTCTATGCAATCTGAGGAGCGGGATGCCATCTAGTGGTTAAATAACATAAACAAACTGTAACTGGTAAGAAAATGGCTGTGGGAAGCTCAGCGAATCTGCAGTGGAGTCAGAAGTGCGATCGAAGGCCACTTATGTCAGCTGGAGACAGCGATGGTATTTGAGGTACTTACAGAATAGTGGAGCAGGCAAGTAGGCATAGAAATGATGGCAAACCAGAGTGCTGGCTCGAGATGAAGGAGCATCCAGGGAATGAAGAGGGTGGAGTGCAGCAAAGGCAATTCTGTATAGAGTAGCAGCAGACTTGCAGTGCGTACTGTTCTAGAGTCACTGAGCTAACAAAGGAAAAATCATCAGACTGTAGGAGGTAAGGCGAGGCCCGTGAATGTGGCAAACTGAACTGGAGCGTGGAGCAGTGGCTGCTCGAATGAAGGAGACTGGACAGCAGAGCTAGCATGGAGGCAAGTGCGCAGCTAAGCAAAGGGCAGTGCAGGCAGGATAAGTATGCGAGAGGAGCGGAGGTAGAGCGAGAGGCTGCAGAGTACAAGGCGCAGTGTGGCAAGGAGCGAGCAGCTGCAGAAAACCCCAAGAAGAAAATACAAGGTACAGGAAAGAGACACAACATGGGCAACAGGAACAGAATGGAAGGTGGGGAGCCAAAGAAAAACCAACATGAATGAGTGCAAGAGACTGGACGAACGAGCGGGTGGGAGGGAGGCGCAAGGCGCAAAAGCACAGCAAGGCAGAGGACGAAAACAAAGACAGCAGCCATGGACCAGCAGCAGCATGCCAGCATGTGCAACTTGCTCTAAGCAGAGCGGGCGTAGCCTGAAGGTTTAAATGGGAGATGGGGGAGGAGATATTCCCCCCATAGAACCTCAGGCTACAGCCTTTCAATTAAGTTTGCTGGTCACACCGGAATCAAAAGTGCAAAATCATTTAATTAACTTCAAACAGTAACTTCTACTCAAGGGAGCATGGGGGCAGTTTAGGCAGTGGGTTTTCTTTCACAAGCAAATCTGGAAAATTTACTGTAACAGTCGTTTGTGCCAACAGACTGATTCATTTCACACAGACCTAAAGGGCTAAATTCCTGGTAGCATCTTAGGGGCCAAACTAGGCCACCCCACGAGGTAGTTTTGTACTAATCCACCCTGGCCTCTTATATCTAGTTCCTCAACTTTATTCCCTAGTAGTTATGGTCATTTAATCAAAGCTCTCTTATTTTTTAATTCCATTCCTTTACGGGATCTACAGCTCACAACAGCATGAGATGTTTCTACTGTTCCCAAACCCTTTTGTAACCTCAGGGGTTGGGTTGATGGTATTTTTTGTGTTATTAGCGCTCTGCGGTGCCTCCATATGTAACCCTACCTGGGACCTGGGTTTGGGGAGAAAACTGTTGCTCGGCATTTTGGATAGGTTTGACCTCTAGTCAGGGGCACCCAAGTAACCCCGGACACAGGAAGCAATAACTAAAGTCCAAAGCAGGAGTGGGATTCTAGAGTGTGGTTTTTATTCACAACACAACAGAACAATAAAGCATAGATGGACCCCCATGGGGCTACACTCCTGGTAATGCAGATATATGGAGACCAGAACACATCTTCTACACACTGTAACCCTCAGGTTTAGAAACACACTGGGCACTCAGCCCGAACTTGTACTCTTCACTGGATTTCCCTAGCCTGGCACATCTGACCAGCTTTGGACTACTTCCCTGCATGACACATCCGGCCAGCAACTGTACTACTTTCCTGCATGGCACATCCAGCCGGCAACTGGACTACTTTCCATATAGCATGGGTATTTACTGGTGGCTCCCTCTACCACCCATGAGCACATACTGGCTCCATAAGGGAAAATTCTTCCATCCAAATCCCACGTCTGGGTACTTTCTTCAAGCACTTGCCAAGTGCCCAGAAGAAAGTAACAGGTGTCCCAAAGTGAACCCGTAGAGGTGAATCCAGTTACTCCTGATGGGGGGTCTCCCACTTCTTGCTCCCATAATTTATACACAACCATTCATTTGGTCTCAAACACCTCTTCAACTGAAAACTCTGGGTTTCTAGATTGACACTTTAAATGTATATCACACTCATAATCTACAGTCTCTTGAAAATAGTGTCCTGACTGATGATGTTATTTAAGTGGCTCTGTCCATCCCTGTAGACCCCCACTGGTTAGAGGCATTCCCAAGCCATACACAAATTAAGCACTGTACTTGGCTGTCCTTTCCTGACCCACAGTAGCAGATACTTAAACAACATTCTTGGTGAAACATAGGCTCTCTGGCAGAGCAACTCACTCTGGTTTGCAGGTGCCCACAGGCTTCTCACAGGAAAACCAAAAGTACTTTTCAGTGCCTCAGCACAAATCTTCAAGGCAGCTTCTCTCCTGCCAGTAGGGCCAGGGGATTGCTCCTGAGAGCTGGTCTGCATCCCCCCATCCCTCCAGGGATAGGGCCCTGGAACAACTGGGAGACGGTCTCTAACACTTCCAAACAGCATCTTCTGTGTCTCAATCTGGGGCGAGAACACACACCCACAACAACTGGTAGCTCTGGTCAGAGTTGAGGGCTCTGAGGGACTGCCTGCTGCAGTGCACCTCCTCCCTCAACTGAGTCTCCCACTAGACTCCTTAACACTCTCCTGAAGACTGACTTCAAAACCTCCCAAAGTTCTATCTAACTCCCAGCTGCAACATTCCATTGTGGCTTATGCTGCTATGAAAATTCTATATGATGTCATCCCTCCAGCTCAGCTGAGACTGAGGACAGAGTGAAACAGTGTGAAATCCATTTGACTGGAGTTTCACAAGCTGCCTTTCCTGCCTTCCACTAGATCTAAATGGGATTCTTGTAACCCTGGGTGACGGGGGGGGTTACACTCACCCTTGTCCTGGAAAATGACTGTCCCCGGTCATTGCTAACCCGACCTAGGCCATCCTACCCTCTGTGCTACCTACAGAGAGGGGTTATCAGACCCTCTCCTATCATGTGCTAGGCACAGGCAGGCAACACTAAAGGCCCAGAGGCCATTGGCTGACTCATCAGCCTCTACTCTAAGTTCTTACTATGGACACCTAGTGGCCCTGGTAGAATTGTCCAGAACATAGCCCTAATAGATCAGTACTGTGGCCCCTATGGCCGGTCAGGACCACAGCCTGTCTATCCCTCCCCCAGCCCTCTAGGGAAACCTATGTGCCTCTAAACCAAATACCCAAAACAAAACAAACAGGGGAACCTCCCCCCAACCTGGGACACCTGTAACCAAACTCAAGGAGCTAATGCTATACATTACAAATTACTCCCACACTCCCCCACAGCCATACCTGTGGAAGAAAAAGTTACACACAGTAAACAACATCCTGTACTTTAAACACTACACACTAAAGTACTACTGAGGAACTCCGCTGAGTCCCTCCTCCTCTTCTTGTCTTCTCTTCTGTCTTCTTCAGGAACACCTGCAAGAAAAAGAAAGACAAACACACTCCTAATCTGCATACTCAGTCTATCTAAACCCCTACCATCTAAACACTGGAAAATCCCCCCCAAAAATATTTTTTTTTTAGAAAAATAGAAAAACAGTATAAACAGTAGAAAACAGTAGAAAACAACAACATTATTTACAATACACATTATTCAGGGGATGGAGTACCCTAAAAGTCCCTTCTAGTGACCACAGTGCCCGAAGGCAAGACCAATAAAGAGTCTCTCCTGGGCCAGAGCCCGGTGAAGCACAGTTCTAGCAGGCTGAAATCCTGAAGGAGAGAGTCTTTGAGGACAGTTCAAACATCTGGAGTCTGCTAGTGTAGGGTGTGTACTGCAATGTCATAAGAAAAGAAAAGTCTGGACTTACCAGTCCCTTGTACAATGAAAACGGTACACCACCTGGTTCTCCGCTGAAGACTCTCCCTGGCAGCATTCTTCTGGTACAGCTGGGCGGACATCTTCCATAAAATGACAGGAGGGCACATCTGGAAACTGCTGGGGTGATGTCATCTAGGGGATGGAACCTTGGAACAGGAAAAAAGGAAAAAACAGCTGGTCTGAAGTCATCCAGAATCCCAGGCGATGGATCGGGATACAGCTGGGCTGGTATTCTCCCTGGATATGAAGTCATCTGGTGGGCCAGTCGATGGAATCTAGAAGGCCAGTACACTGCAAGACTGATGAATGTGGGGCACCTGGTTCCTGGAATGCCAGACTGGTGGAACAACATATGTACGGCAACGGCTGGATGGCAGCACTGGCTACCACTGCTCTGCTCTCCACTTGGTAGGCATGGGCACATTCGCAGGTTGATCTTTACATTGTGGCCAATAGCACAACAGGTCAGGTGCTGGAATTATTACCCCATCTGGGCACTCATAATTCACACTGTGAAAGGTTTCATGTCCCTCTCCATCCACGATTCGAACAGTGTCAATAAACAGTGTCCTGCCCACTTTCCACTGGCTCAATTTTAATTGTAACTCTATTTTTGACATGTCTGTTGGGACCAGGATGCACATGTTTCATTGCCTCTTCTATTATCCAGGATTTCCTGCTTTTTTCAATCTCCTCCCAGACTTCAAAGGAAAGGTAGGAAAGGATATCCCGGAGATTTAATTCACTTTCCTACGAACCAGTCTTTCCTCTTAACTACACTTGGTCAACTTGTGACCTCTGGCCTGGCTTGGGGGCAACCAGTCCTGGTTCTGCCAGCTACTTATACTCAATGCAACATAGAATGGATCTTTAACTCTTCCTTGTGAGGGCAGAGCTGTACAGTCACTACTCTCTTCTGCTATCGGTTCTTCCGAGGCCGTGGATCCGTATCTTCTTCACAAGGCCACATAGGTCCCCCCTCATCTTCTTCCTTGCTAAGAATCTGTGCCCAGGAGTGATCAGTCATCCTCACTCCTGAGACTGTCCACTCTTCGCTGGGCGGAGAGGTCAAAACCTCCCATTCAAAAGCCTCCCTCGTCTCGTCTTCACCTATGAGACTTGGGCTATGCCCCTCTCTCCAAGGGTCTACTGATGCTTCTTCCACAATGTCTCTCTGGGACCCGGATTCTGATACATCAGTACATTGTCCTGTCTTTAAATCTGCACCCTCTTGCTTCATGCCACACTCTGAGGGTCCTTCCCTATCAGGCTCCACCTGGTGCTGTGTGCTGCCAACTGCAGGTTCTTGAAGCTTTTTCCATGTGGGAGCCAAATGAATATTGAGAGCTTTAGTCAAGCCATATTTCTCTAGGCACCCAGAACAGTGAGGTACCATGAAGATGTCCCTTCTAGCATTTAAGCACATCACACATACTCATACCAGATATCCAGGAATCGCCACATGAGGAGGCAGTCATCCCCTCTAGTAATATTTCTCAATATCTCTCAGCTTATTAACTTCTTCTACTATCATAGCCCGGGCATGATCCGGGTAGTGGGCTGGTCCCGAAGCCATGACTGCAGAGAAAAACAAACAAACACTCACTGTTATTTCAAATCCCACTCTTTTGGAAAAACCTTTACAAAATGGCTCCCTTTCTGCTGAGTTTACATTACTACCCCACCCTGTAATGGCGGTGGCAGCACTCCTCCGTATCAACATTCTGTTTATGAGTCAAGCCACTGCGCATCCAATTTACACACTCCACTGATAAAGTCCACTCAAACTGCATAAATTGCACCGCTTGCTCTCCTAGCACATTTATATGATTTTACTGGACTTCTCATTTGCTTTAATCACTGTTCTAGCTTAAAGTCCCCTAAAGCCACAGTATTTCATCACACAGGATTGCATCTCTCATACAACTCACAGTCTCTCACATGGCTCTGAAAATTATACTGTAGCTGAACCCATAATTATGCTCACAGTCTATTGCTCAGACTTCTTGCTTTTAGCTGGTTAAACTTGACAATCCTTCTTTGCAAAATGATCACACTGCTACACACAGATTCAGCTGGCTTTTGGTAAAATCACACAATTTGAGCTATTTTTCATGATGGTACTCACTTAATCAGTGGCTTGTTGTTGCGATGTAAAACGCGGCCTACAGCCGAACTTGGAGGCCTCTGGAATAAAGCGGGCTGGCAGTCCTGCTGATTGTCCCTCTGTACACCTCGCTGTCTTCTCAGATGAATTGAAATGCGGGTTGAGCCCGATTTTAAACAGAAAAGTCCAATTTAACTAACTTTACAACGTTTTCAGTCACCATGACACTCCTCCTTGCAAACCTGCTTTCACACTCCTCCCTCTCTCCCTCTCAAACACTGTGTAGTCACTAGAGCTGGCTTGGGGGCGGGACTGATTGCAGTCTCACCAATCACTCGACGCCATGCAGATGAGCCTCTTTCCTCTCGAGCTCTTCTCTTCCACAGCAATTGTCAAGCAGGCAAAATTTAAACTGCAAACCACACTTTTTTTTTTCAACTGTAGCTCCTCAGCAGGAGCACCATTTCAACCATTTATCATGGCATTTTACTTAGTGACTCTCTTAGTCCATATCACAAGAATTTCCAACGTCTAGGGCACAAATTTCTCTTTGTTTCCCACAGTTTTCCATACTTTTTTCTGTCACACAACACTTAAAAAGCTGGCAAACGTTGTAATTTGATGCAGGACAAGGGCATACACACTCGGGCCTTACTGCTCCTTGGTAAACAGTTGGCACATTTACAGCAGCACACAGCGGCACATTCAGTTGGCAATGCTTCTACTTTTTTGGCTACATACTGCCAGACAGCCAAAACGCTAGCCACTCTTCGAGCAACCTTTCTTGCATTTTCACCCAAATTGCAAGCTAAATCCCAGCGGTAGCCTCCATTTTTGTAACCCCAGGGGTTGGGTTGATGGTATTTTTTGTGTTATTAGCACTGTGAGGTGCCTTCCTATGTAAGTCCCTACCTGGGTTCGGGGAGAAAACTGTTGCTCGGCATTTTGGCTAGGTTTGACCTCTAGTCAGGGGCACCCAAGTAAGTCCGGACACAGGAAGCAATAACTGTAATGTCCAAAGCAGGAGTGGGATTCTAGAGTGTAGCTTTTATTCACAACACAACAGAACAATAAAGCATAGATGGACCCCCATATGGCTACACTCCTGGTAATGCAGATATACGGAGACCAGAACACATCTTCTACACACTGTAACCCTCAGGTTTAGAAACACACTGGGCACTCAGCCCGAACTTGTACTCTTCTCTGGATTTCCCTGGCCTGGCACATCCGACCAGCCTTGGACTACTTCCCTGCATGGCACATCCGGCCAGCAACTGGACTACTTTCCTGCATAGCACATCTGGCCAGCAACTGGACTACTTTCCATATAGCATGGGTATTTACTGGTGGCTCCCTCTACCACCCATGAGCACATATTCGCTCTATAAGGGAAAATTCTTTCATCCAAATCCCACGTCTGGGTACTTTCTTCAAGCACTGGCCAAGTGCCCGGAAGAAAGTAACAGGTGTCCCAAAGTGAACCCGTAGAGGTGAATCTGGTTAATCCTGATGGGGGATCTCCCACCTCTTGCTCCCATAATTCATACCCGGCCATTCATTTGGTCTCAAACACCTCTTCAATTGAAAACTCTGGGTTTGTAGATTAGTACTTTAAATGTATATCACACTCATAATCTACAATCTCTTGAAAATAGTGCCCTGACTGGTAATGTTCTTTAAGTGGCTCTGTCCAACCTTGTAGACCCCCACTGGTTAGAGGCATTCCCAAGCCATACACAAATTAAGCACTGTACTTGGCTGTCCTTTCCTGACCCACAGTAGCAGATACTTAAACAACATTCTTGGTGAAACTTAGGCTCTCTGGCAGAGCAACTCACCCTGGTTTGTAGTAGGTGCCTACAGGCTTCTCACAGGAAAACCAAAAGTACTTTTCAGTGCCTCAGCACAAATCTTCAAGGCAGCTTCTCTCCTGACAGCAGGGCCGGGGATTGCTCCTGAGAGCTGGTCTGCATCCCCCCATCCCTCCTGGGATGGGGCCCTGGAACAACTGGGAGATGGTCTCTACCACTTCCAAACAGTATCTTCTGTGTCTTTATCTAGGGCGAGAACACACACCCACAACTGGTAGCTCTGGTCAGAGCTGAGGGCTCTGAGGGACTACCTGTAATGTCCAAAGCAGGAGTGGGATTCTAGTGGGATTCTAGAGTGTGGCTTTTATTCACAACACAACAGAACAATAAAGCATAGATGGACTCCGACGGGGCTACACTCCGGGTAATGCAGATATACGGAGGCCAGAACATATCTTCTACACACTGTAACCCTCAGTCCTATCACAGTTACACACAGTAAACAACATCCTGTACTTTAAACACTACACACTAAAGTACTACAGAGGGCCAACAACATCCTGTTTTCTACTGGTGATGCCTCTCTCTATGCATCCCAGTACCCCACCAGCCCTCCTTACTGCCTTCTCACATTGCTGGCCCACCTTTAGGTCGTCTGATATGACTACCCCCAGGTCCCATTCCATTTTTGTTGTTGTTAGTATCTCATCCCCCATTGTGTACTCTTGCCCTGGGTTTTTGTTTCCCAGGTGACCACCATGCAGGGAAAGATGTGTTGAAACTGCATTCCACTGACCTATGAACGGAAGGCCCCCGATTGAAGCTGCAAGACCAGTTGTTATATAGAGAAACAGCAGATCGTCGTGGCCAGGTAGACAAACAGCAGCTGGTGTTACCCACGGCCTTTAAACAATTGGTAATGAGGTCCCTTCACAACCATATTGAGCATCCTGGTATTGACTGTACTCTTGATTTGGTGAGATCATGATTTTACTAGCCTAAGATAGGGGCAGATGTGGAGAATCATGTCAAAACTTGCAGTCGTTGTCTCCAGCGAAAAGCACTGCCTCAGAAGGCTGGCCCCTTAGTCAACATTTCTACCAGGGCTCCCATGGAGCTAGTTTGTTTAGACTTCCTATGTTTAGAGCTGGACCAAAAGAACATCAACAATGTGCTAGTGGTGACTGATCATTTTACTCATTACGCACAAATATTCCCAACGAAAGACCAGAAGGCGTCCACAGTAGCTAAGGTATTGGTGGAGAAGTTCTTTGTGCATTATGGTGCCCCACAGCGTATACACTCTGACCAAGGGAGGGACTTTGAAAATAGACTCAGCAAGGAAATGCTTTCTCTGTGAGGGGTACAGAAGTCCAGAACCACACCCTATCACCCTCAGGGGGACGCACAGCCTGAACATTTCAATAGAACCCTCTTAGATATGCTGGGCACACTTCATCCCAAAGATAAACCTAAATGGAGCCAGCAGATTAGCACCTCGGTACACGCTTACAATTACACCAAAAGTGATGCTACTGGGTTTTCTCCCGATCATCTCATGTTCGGGAGGGAAGCCTGGTTGCCTGTGGATGTCTGCTTTGGAGTGTCCCCGGATGGAATCTGTTCTGAGAACTATGTGCAATACATACAAAAGTTAAAGGCCCAGTTGAACCATGCTTTTCAGTTGGCCCAGACTACGGCCGCCAAGAGAAACCTTGCCAACAAAGAGAGGCACGACAGGAAAGTGAAGGTTTAAGAGCTACTGCCCAGAGACTGTGTGTTGTTGCGCAATCTGGAACTGTATGGAAAGCACAAAATTGCTGATAGGTGGCATCATCTTCCACACATAGTGATCAGTAAACTGGATGAACTGCCTGTGTATGAAGTGCGCCCGGAGAACAATCGGGCTGTCAAGACCATGCACAGGAACTATTTTCTACCTATTGGGCAAGTAATGATCGACGCTGAACCATCAGATCCTACCCCTCCTGGGCCAGTGACTCGTGCCACTGCCAAAAGGCAACTGAGTCAGCTATCTCTGACAGTGCAACAACCCAGGCCTTCTCCCCAGCAGGCCAAGCCTGACAATGACAATCAATCTGAATCGGACGACAGTGAGTGTGAGACTCCTTACTATCCTTCTTATGAACTGAGTCAACTGTTTTGAGGTAATCCTATGTGTAACTATGGGGATGAAGCTGGGACGTCAAGACTGCCTAACCCCCAGCTTCCTCCCTAGAACCCATGCCCCCTGAAAGTGAGGTGCAGAGTATAACATCTGAAGTGGCAGATTTTTTTGTGTCTGGTAGAACTGTTTGAATTACCCGAGGAGGAATCTGAAGCTATGAGTATCCCTGGTGACATACCAGACCTTGAGGGACTGTCTGATAGTGTTGATGGTCCCAATCCGGTGCCAGTATGTCCACATGTCTCTGAGTTCTCTCAGAATGTGAAATCTGGGCCGTCTGCAGAGTGCGATGATGAATTTAATGACATAGAAACAGAATCCAAAGGGCAAGGAGCCGACAATGTTCCATTGCTGGAGTCTTCACCCTGTGCAGAGGTACCCCTTCTTACTGGAGAAGAGACTACTGCCATTGCTGATACTCCTGAGTCTGTATCTGTTCTCCCAAGAAAGACTGGAAAAGCTACTAAAACAGTAATACATCTCAGCTACGACTCCCCTTGGAAGCCAGTGGACCTCCCCTTAAATGTTGTCAACAAAGATGTCTATATTTCTGAAAGCTCACTGCCCAAACTGAGCCTTTCCGCCACTTCCAAATTAATTGTGCATCCTTCAGAACATGGTGTCCATCTAGCCCCAACTTAGCTGATAGGGATGGGCCCCCTTGTATGTTATTTAGTGTGCAGGAAATGGTTACCTGAATAAGTACAGTAATAGTGTTGTGTGAATCATAGTAGAATAGTAATGTGTATGAAGAAAAAAAATCCATAACTGTTGTCATTACAGAATACCTATAGAGTATCATGACTAAGTATAGTAAATGTTATAAGTTTACGTTTACTGAGGCATCAGTTTTGTTTTGTCTCGTATAGCAATGGTAATGAAACATATATGTTGTATGAGTACAATGTCTTCAAATAACGTTATTGCAAACATAGACTTGATGCAGACGCCAAGTTCTTTCCAGGCACGGAAGGGTGTAACCCCCCTATAAATGGGGCTTCCCAAAAGTCTTCCTTTGGTGTGCCCAAATGCCACTGCCAGACTAGCGTTTTGTGTCTTTACAAATTTAAAAGTGTCAGCATGTAAGTGCACTGTTAGCCTCCATGCCTGTCTCTTTAAGAGACATCATTTTCATAGTTTATAATTAATCTGGGTGGGGGGGCTGAGTGTTCCTAGGCTCGAGTCCCACCTGGGCTGCAGCACATTTACTTCATTCTGCCATTGCTAATTACACAGAGGGAGCTCTATTAAGAACTGTGATTGTTTGCTGGTTATCCCCTTCAGTAATAATAATATTGTAGTTTGTCTAACCTGCCTTCCTTGCAGCATGGACTTTCTGTTTTGCGCCACCATCTTGGTTCTGGACTGCCAGCTTAGACCAGTCAGTACCTTTGGGGACCCTAAAATGGAGTCTGTCCCCAGGGGTTTTGTGGGAGTGAATTTCTGTAGGAATTGTAGCTTTTACAGTTTGGCGCCTAAATGGAACTGAAGGGGGAGCCCTTGCTGTGACAGACAATGGATCAACCCACCGAACCTTTTGGATCACAGAGGAAGTCCCGGTGCTGCCTGCAGCAGTGAGTCAGTGTGGAGTTGGAGCTGAAAGAGTGAACAGCTCAAGTAATTCGAGCAGCTGCTCCTCCGTAGTAGCAGGAAGTCGACGGGGAGGCTGTGTCTGGCCTATCTACCACCATCTTCAGCAGTGAAGAAGTTCGGCTTTACACAAATTGGACTTTATCCGAGGAAAGCCTTGATTGTGACCAGAATCCTGAATTGTGACAGACGGAATTTCAGCTGTTTTGGACCGAAGATTTGCTGTAGTGTGATCGGCCTTTCAGGACTGAGACTACCACGAGGCGTCGGTTTGCACAGAGACACTGCTGTTAGCAGTCGGACTGTCATCCGAAGTGTGGTAATTGCTTACTCTTACTATAAGTGTGCTGAGGGCAGAGAATGGGTCAAGAGTTGGTTCCCCACTGTGCTTACTGTGTCATGCTCACTGGAGACTGCATCCAGCAACCTTACTGGACTGCATCCGAACTGTTCTCCCAGTCTGGGCCTTGCCATACTAGGCAATACATCTGCTCACACTGCAGAGAAAGATCCAACGAGAGATCCGCCCGGAGATTCGGCTCCCTGATCAACACCACCGAACAAGATCGAGCGCCATATCAAATCGTGTGGTCCTGCTTCTCCTGGCCATCCAGCTTTTCATATCGAGGTCTCCATTTCATCCATCCTGCATCCAAACCTGGGTAGCGTGAGTAAAACCAGGGTAGCTCCCTGCAACCTAGCTAGCAATCACAGTGTGTCATCTGATCTAATTGTTGTTACATTTTTTGGACTGAGCCATCCGGCTCTGGATTGCAAATTGTGGGTTACAGTGCATGCGTGTTTCTTTCTATCACAGGGTCCGCTCCCAACCAGCTGCATTTCTGGCCTACTCCGGGCAATGCTTCAGGCTAGCCTGCAACAACAACTGGGTACCCAGAGTGTGTATGACTATGTCAGGAGGACTCTTAGGTGCATGCCTTATACCCTGACTAAATCAGTATCTGAATCAATAACCAGATTGCTGCCCCTCCCTTGTTCATGACCCCCTATAAAGAAATCAGATGTAAATCTTTTTGCGGTTAACCCGGTTGTATTGTGCTTCTATGACTAAGGGTATTGTGTTAATGCTGTTTATTGTTACCGGTCTTATTTTACAGGTGGTTCCCAGGGCCATACAGCAGTTCTCGCACTGGTGGTAAGTGGTTACAAGGAGGGGTTCACTGTGTATTGCAAAATTGTGTTGGTGTGGGGTGACTACAGGCTTAGCCCGACCACTAGAGGCAAAGAGGGGAGTATCAGTGTCCCAGAGGGCTGTACCCAGGGCAGTCACGTTGCCGTCAACTGTGTCCTCCGGGTGAAGGCACCCTTTCTGTGAACTCAGGCCCCTCAACCTGCAGACTACTGTGCAGGCAGGGGTAGGAACCCTCAGGGTAGCGCCATCTAGGGGTTACATAAACAGTTGCGGTCTGCCAGTGGTGTGCCATCTCCTGCCACATTTCTTTCAATGTTCTTAGATGTAGTCCAACTGGGCCCATTAATCTGTCAATCTTCAAAGTGCTTATGCCCCTTGGCACCCTCTCCTCAGAGCTCAGTTCCATGTTAAATTTGCCCTATCTGCCCTTTTGGCCTTGAGTCTGCATTGTGACCCTATGTCCTCTTCCCTGAATATTGAACATAATAATCATATAGCATTCCTGCTTTTCCGTTACCCTCCCTTCACTCTTCTTCAGTCTAGTTATCCTCTTCCCCAGATTTGGAATTCTCCCAAGTATAGGGGAAGAATGCCTTACGCTCCTTCTGCACCCCCTCTACTCTGCTCATCTCTGCGTCTGCCTTTGTGCTCCGAACCCTCTTATTGGCGTGTCTCAGCATGGTCTGGTGCACTCCCCTGTTTTCATCTTTCTGGTTGGCCTTGTAGTGTTTGTAGGCCTTCCATTTCTCATTCAGCGTCTTTTCCTCCTCCCTTATGTACCAGATTGGTTTGTGTCCTCTCCTGTTTTATTCTACTGCCCCCAATAGAGGGATTAGTTGCTTCAAACAACCCTTTTTTAATCAGTCCCCATTTACCAAGCACTTCTGTCCCCACCCCAGACAGCTTCCCTCTAACTAGTTCTCTCATTCTTCCAGCATCTACCTTTCTCAAATCTAAAACATTTGCTTGTGAGTGCTTGCTTTCTGGCTCTAGTTTTATGTCAAACTGCATGGTCAGGTGATCGCAGATTCCCAGAGGTTCTTTCACTGTGACCTTTCCAGTTTTGTCCCTATTTTGTGAGGACCATATCCAGAAAGTCCTCTCCCTTGTGGGCTCCACCTGCACCTTCTCTACTAGGAATGTGTCCTGTAGGGCTTCTAGCAGCACTTGGTGTCTTGCTTTATTGCTACTGGGATGCTCCAGTCCGTGTCTGGCATGTTGAAGTTCCCCATTGAGCTTGCTTGGCTGTTCTCTTTATTACTTCTCTTAACTTCTTGCCCACTTGTCCCTTTTGGGCTGCCACTCTATATGTCACGCAAACCCCTTTAATCCTCCTTCCAACCATGAGTACCTGTATCCCCACTGCTTCTGTACTGGCTCCCCCTCATGTCTTTGTCTTCGTAGCCAAGATGCTCACCTTCACTTGCAAGGCCACACCTCTCTCAGTCCCCGGCCTCCTGTCCCTCCTGGATACTGTGTATAGATAGTTTCCAGTCATAGTGTTGTGGCTCAGCTCCATCCCACACGTTCTGTATCAATATATACTAGATGCAGGCATCTAGGTGTATCAAAATACCAGGTTTGCAGGGCAGATAGCTGCCGGCAGTGGAGGTGAGAGGAGGGTTGTACTGGTCACCATCATGGGGTAAGTGGTTGTCACTTTGTAGGGGGACACTGGACATCAGGGAAAGTTTAGTTTTTAACACTGGTACTACTAGGATCATGCATGGGGGGATCCACTAGACTACTAAGAACATTCAGTTTTATGTTATCATACTGGGTTTACACTAAGTGTCAGTTAATTACACTGTAACTGTACTGCAATTACAATGTAGTTTCATGCAACAAACATGTAACTACAATGTAATTAGGGGTCCAGTAGACCACCAGGGATATTCCATTTTAATTTTTCATACTGGCACAGGGATCAGGTGAGGGAGGGCTTACTATATAGTTACAGGCATAAGGTTCATTGGGGGGTGTTACCTACTGTGGCTGTTTTTATGTTCGCTTACCAAAGGCACTAGTGCTGCTGGTTGAGAGGTGAGGGTGCACTACTGTACATCTTTGTAAGACTGGGTTTGTGGAAGTATTAACTAGCACGGCTCTACCAGGTGGTTAGTACCTCCACAAACCATTCAACTTGGCAGGCCACTCATGCTCATCTCTGCGTCTGCCTTTGTGCTCCGAACCCTCTTATTGGCGTGTCTCATCATGGTCTGGTGCACTCCCCTGTTTTCAAGGCACTAGCTGGTGATTTGCATAGGTGCCTGATCTGCTTTAGTGCTCACGTACTGCCAGTTTAGAGCCATACCTCTCAACCTCTTGCCTCATGAATCAGGGACAAGGCTCAAAAAAATCAGGGACAAAGACCCCAAATCAGGGACATGTCTTAAAATCTGGTACTGTTCACTCAGAAAGCTGAGAGAATAAAGGGATTTGAGTTCATATGCATTTTCTGAAGAATAACAAGTGTGTTACTTTAACGTTTGACATTATTTTGTGCTTTTAATTTCCACTGTTCTGTCACAAGAACACAAATTTTATGAGGGACAGAGGAGAAATTTGAGGCAAAATCAGGGACGTCCCTGAAAATCAGGGACAGTTGAGAGGTATGTTTAGAGCCACCCTGAAAGTACCTTCCATTATAGCACTTTTAGAGTTTACACATTTTTTTCTCAGCACCAAACACAGTTAGCATGGCTCTAACCCTGTTAGCGCAGCACAAACTGTTCAATAAAGATTTATTTTGTAAGAAATTGAGGGCCCTGTTTCTGAAAGATTTTTGCCCTGAATAAAATGGAAGAAATCCACTAATAAATAGGACTCAAAATTTCTGCAGCTCCTCCATCTCAGTTCTACACTTACCAACTATTCTTACTGGCTCTGCGCTCTCCCACTTCACCAAAAATGCTCTAGAATGCCATCAAAGTTTCATATTGTTTGTTATAAGTAGATAAAACATTGCATTTAATATATTTGGTTTGGGGACTCTGTTTTTGTCCATTATAACCAATTGTCTGTTATAACTGGAGTGCACTGTTAATGTCTAAACCTAGCCATTGTCTCAAATATTTCATCCCTGCACTTAATTATCTCCCCAGCAGATGGAGCAGGAAAACTTTATATTCAATGAGAATAGTGCCTCATGAAAGAAATTACTACTGTATATATCCCTATCCCTGATATCAGGGTAAATAGAGGCCCACACTATCAAAGCATACAAAATCCAAAGTATGGGCAGGATTATGGCTGAATGCTAGCAAAATGGTATGTTCACTATAATTCCTGGAGTCAGAACCGAAATAACTACAGTATAATACTTTTGTAGGTTATATTTGTAAATTATTTTAGTATAATTACTGGTGACCCCCTTTATCGCACAGTTCACAAGCCTCTGTCAAATGCTGTGATAACCTGAAAACTGGTTATTACCACATTCTCAAAACTTCTTCTCAGGAGCATTGTCCTCAAGCAGGATGCCGTGGCTCAAGATAACTTGAGCGTGTACTCACAGAGCATAGACTTCATAGTGCTCTCTGAGTCCCTGTCAGATGTGGTCTGTTACTTTGTCTCAGCATCAGGCTCTGTGAATCCTGT
Organism: Neoceratodus forsteri; assembly: GCA_016271365.2. NCBI lineage: Eukaryota > Metazoa > Chordata > Ceratodontiformes > Ceratodontidae > Neoceratodus > Neoceratodus forsteri. The sequence continues at coordinate 15,596,161 of JADMNL010000027.1, forward strand.
AAAAAAAAAAAAATTAAAATGGAAAGCAGATTCAGGCTGCCAGCAGAAAACGAGAGAGAAGCCTTCATAATAGTACAACAAAACAAAACCACAGTATGTAAAACAGGTAATGACCTGAAGTAAGTGTTGTCCTTTCCGTCGCAGAAAAACAAAACCAGGGACTCTAACAGAAATTCCCCACAAAGAACTTGACTTACTGTTAGCTGAATTTACTTCCTGTGCCAAAAAATCAGATGGTTCAGAATACGGACCAAGCACCGTAAGAGGAATACTTGCAAGCGTGAACAGACACTTGAAATCTGAAAAATACTCAGTTTCTGTTTTCCAAAGCCTAGAGACAGATTTCATAGAAACTAGAAGCATTTTTTCCTCTCTCTTAAAGTAGTTCTACATAGGAAGTCCATGCACCGGTAATTATAAAAAATAAAGTATAGGTGAGTGTGTGTTTATGGATTTTTTTTTACACACCCTCAGTGTGTGATGACCTCATAAACCTCTCAAGCTTCACTCTTGAGGTTTATGGGTCATCACATACCTCGGGTATGTAAGACAAATCCATAACACACACTTGCCTATCCATTATTCTTTATATGTTACACATAGAATAATGAATAGACAAGTATGTATTACAAGGCAGTAATACCATTGAGAGGTTTTGGGGACATGGAACCTCGAGACCGAAGATGGAGAGGTCCTAAAGTCCCCAAAAGCTTGACATGGTATTACTGCCTTGTAAACATTTCTCTTTCTGTTATTTTTTATAATATATGGATCCATTGATAATACTACAGTTGGAGATGACCTTTGAACTGTAGTATTATCAGCAAAAAAGATAGTATTATTACTTTTCAGGATAGTATTATTGAGAGTAGTGATGTATTACTGAGAAATTTTTGTTTAACTTAGTATAGTATTATTGAAGCTTATCCACATATTACATTTGCATATTACTTTCCTATATTACATATATATATTAATTTTGTAAATATTTGTATTTTACTTTTATATACAGCATTGTATTTGTGTATTTTCTCTTGAAAGAACAAGTTTGCATAAACTATATCGGTTGCATTCAGAAAATAATATAGGGTATGAGTCAGTCAGCTGTCTCATTAATAACCAGAGTCGTTTGTAACTGATAGAATTGTCTCTCATGTTACAGCACGGGGACTTTTCCCTCAGCAATACTTTTTCCATTTTGAACTGACTGTGGATTACTGGTACAGTAATAGCCACTGCTAATCTTATACTGGTGCTTTACTGGCATTACATAACTATAGATACACACACACACACACACACACACACACACACACTGTAATTTAGACAGAAGTTTTACTTGTTTACCATTACAAAGGAAGGGATTCTTTTAATAATGTTAAATATGCAAATTAGTAGGAGTCATTTGTTTTTGTTATTTTCTCTTGAGTGTAGAGGAATATGATGTTGGAATGTGTTGACTGCTTGAATTATGAACTAACAGTGGATGTAACTCAGCTATAAATGAGCTTCAGCTCAAATGGCTTTGTTTCATCTATTTCCCAAACAAAATACCCCTGACGGGGTGAGGTAATAGAGTACGGGCAGAGTCAATGGACCTTCAGTCTCTTTCTGCCATCAAATCTATGTTTCTAAATAAACTCTGAACCTTAATTACTATTCTGAGATCAGACTATTTCTGTTGTCCAAAATTCTGTTTGCAAAAATGAAGTCCATTAGTTAGTTAGCATTCTCTTGAATGTTGTATTAGTAAGAGACTCTGTTGCACTTCTAGTCCTTTACTGCAGTTATTGGAACAATGCTCTGCACTCATGAAGATCAAGGAATAATGCAACACAAGAAGGTTATACCATCAACTTGAATTTATTACACGCTCCCTGAGGAACAGCCTGCTAAGGCCCAAAGTCCTGGTGCTACAACCCACACAGGGTCTTTGTCAGGGAGCAGGTCTTTACTGTGGTTTGGCACACCCACCTAATTAGTCTTGCTGCTGTCATTGTGGTTTGTTTGAACAAAAAACATCAGTATTGAACAATGATCTCACTTCACTGGTTAGCACTACTTTATACACCTGTTATGGGAAGTGTAGGGAAGGGGCAAGGGGCAAGCAATGACCAGGAGTGTTGGGTGGACATATAACCTGAGGGCAAATTTTCTGCAAAATAGTTTGCAGCAGAAAAACACATTCTTGCTGAATATTTCTGATTATAAGAGGAGCCAGCTATTGTTATGGAGAAAATATTTGTCTGAAAGTACCCCCATTTAAAAGCTGTCTTTAGATCTTATTAGTAGTTGAATATATGACTCTAAAACCAAGTCCGTTCTTCTCTGGAAGTTGCATTAAACACTGCCCTTTCTTTAAGTTTGTTTAAAATAAATTTCCTGTTTTAAATGATATTTATCAAGCTAATCAGGCAACATGCAGTCAGGATCCTAAATATATGCAGTCAGTATAATGAGTATATGCATGTAGGATCCTGAATATATGCAGGAAGGATCCTGAGCACGTGCAGGTAGGATACTCAATATATGCAGGCAGAGTCCTGAGTATATGCAGGCAGGATCCTAAATATATGTTGGCAGGATACTGAGTATATGCAAGCAGGATCCTGATTTTGTACAGGCAGGATACCGAGTATATGCAAGCAGGATCCTGATTTTGTACAGGCAGGATACAGAGTATATGCAAGCAGGATCCTGATTTTGTACAGGCAGGATACTGTATATGCAGGCAGGATACTGAGTATTTGCAGGCAGTGCCCTGTATATATATCTGCACACATGATACTGACTATATGCAAGCAAGATCCTGAACAGGCAGTCTCTTGAGTATATGCAAGCAGGATCCTGAATACAGGGGAAATAAAAGTAAAATATACTGGCAGAGGTAGACAGATATGATTCATAAATGCAATCTTTTTAATTTGCAAAGAGCAAACAAATGCAAGACAAAGGACAGTGCCCTCAGAGATTTAGCGCTCACCCAGGTTGTATGCAGCCACTGAGGTCTCACAGCATGTGAGGGGCAGACACTTCTTGGTGTAAGGACAGTGGGCACTGTCCTGTGCCTTCCATTTGTCTGCAATTTGCAAATTTAAAAGATTGCATTTATGCATTTTGTCTCTCTGCCTGTGCCAGTACTCTTTGGTTTTGTTTCCCTGTGGTTCTGAGGGCTGGATGCCCATGTACATGGCACCCTGTTGCAGTTATAGCACTACATCCATTCCTCTGCTTTGATGAGGATCCTGAGTATATGCAGGCAGGATCCCCAACATATGCTTGCAGGATACTGAGTATATGCAGAGGTAGGATCCTAAGCATATGCAGGCAGGACCCTGAATATATGCTGGCAGGATGCTGAGTGTGCAGGCAGGATACTAAGTGTACACAGGCAGGATACTAAGTGTATGCAGGCAGGATCCTGAGTATACGCATTTAGGATCCTAAATGTATGCAGGCAGGATTCACAGTATACGCAGGCAGAATTCTTAGTATATACAGTCAGGATCCTAAATATATGCTGGCAGGATGCTGAGTATGCAGGCAGGATATTCAGGGCTGGATATTCAAACTGCGCCATTTTGAGGTGCAAGCCCTTGCGCTTCGCAAAATAGTTGCGCAGGGGTGTGGCCCAGGTGATATTCAAAGGAGTTGAGCTATTGAGCAACTCCTTTGAATATCACCCCCCAACCACAGCCATTGTGCATGGTGCAGTGAAACTTGCACCACTGCAAGTTGTCAGAGTGGAGCATTCAACTTGCGGTGGCCAAGTACCATTGCGCCATGCGCAAAATCACGATATTCAAAAGGTGACATGCAAATGGGGCCATAATTCATGCAAGGCGAAGGGGGGGCCATTTGCATCTGATTATGGCCACATTTGCATGCCATTAGCATGTAGGTGCACCGATCCCTGAGGACTTGTGCCTGGCGCCCTGCCAGGCAGCAGCCATCGGGGACCGATGCACCCTGCAGCAAGACAATTGTGTGAGGCATGGAGGGCTGATGTGCTGGACACCTACCTCATTCCATGCTGGCAACCTAGGTTCAGAAAAGAGCCTGAGTCACAGGGGTTGGCCGGGGTGGGAAGGTGAGGAGCTGGATTGAGCTGCTGCAAGGCAGTTCTCCTCTCCTTGGGAGGGATGTGGGCTTCCCTGGCTGTTGGCTGTCACCTAGTGGAGGCTAGGTGGCAGTGCCAAGCCAATCATGTAGACAGGCATTAGGCTGGGTGGGAGGAAGGGGCCATCACTGGAGCCACGGGGCACATGCACACCTCCATGCGCATGTGCAACCATGTTCTGGGGTCCCTGGATATCTGTGGGGAGAAAATGGAAAAATGGGGCACTCTGGCAGGATCAATGAAGCCCAATGAGCAGGATGGATTGAGATCCTCTGCAAGAGGACTACAGCTCGCCTGCCTTGGAACCCCAACAGTAAAAAGCTATATAGAAAAAAGAAAGAAAAAAAGACTGTGAGGAAACAGTAACAAAAGTGACTATGGTGTTGACTTTTGTTAGAACTTCTATAGTAGGAGTAAAAAGATTATTAGCCCATTGTATTTATAACATGTAAGGCAAAATTTGGATTACAGAACATGGTTCTGTGCATTATATACTAACAGAGAGTATACAGTGTGGAATGTACCAAACAGAAAGGCACAAAAATGATGAGGATTACAAAATTTATGTAAGAGAAAAGACTTTACAGGCTAAGCCTCAAGAGTCTGGAATACAAGGGGGACATGTTGTTGCTGTATGTTGCAAGTAGGGACTAACAGCTATTGGACAAACTGGGTTTGGCATTGAAAGGAGACACGCAACACATGAGGGGCTACAGCCTGCAATTAAAATCAAAAATATTCAGATGAGAGAAAAGGATAGTTTTTCTATTTTCGAAGGGTGGTAGGATTCTGGAATGGGTTTCCAAGGGATGTTATGGAATGTAAGACTTAGCAAAGCTTCAAGGATAACTTGGACAAGTTACTGATAGAAGGCAATAATACTGTACATATTAGTACTGCTGAGAAGTGGAGGGACAGTTTGCATGGGCTCCATAGCCTTCATTTGCTCTCTGTACCTTAGCTATGAGCCTTAGTATAAACAAGCTAAGCAACAGGCACTAAAGATAACTTGCAAGTTGCATCAAACATTGCGGCAAGTGCGATTCCGAAAGGCGCTTGCTGCAAAAGTCCTACCTCAAGTCTGGAACACGGGGCGCAGAGTTAGACCACCTACTCCTGGTCTAGTGTTGCATCCTAGAATCATGGCACTTGTGCCAGTCCTTTGGTAAGGTGCTGCAAAGTGATGCAGCTGTCCTGGTGCATCAGCCTTCTAGAACTGGACTGGGTTGCATCTGAGGGGCTTTGGCACAACTGCTTCCCACTTTGTGGTGGATGCGGGGCTTGTGGCAAGCCCTAAGCCCACCTTCAAGAATCAGCCCCATGGATTTGTGGGAGAACACAAGCAGGAAGCAGAACAGGTAATGTTGAATTTGTGGATATGCTTCTGTGTGGTAATTTGCCTGGAAAACCTGAGGGTCCAGATATTTTTTACACAGGGTTATGGGTGGAGCTTTAAAGATTCTTGCTAAACCCTTCATTGATATCTTGATGAACTCTTTACAGACAGAGACAGTGCCAGAAGACTGTAAACAGACAACATGTATATCCTATTAAAGAAGGGGGCTGAGGCCAATTCCAATTAATTACAGCCATGTTTGTTACCTTGGTGCTTGGTACAGTGTTTAAATCAATGCTGAAAGAAATCATGGTTCAGCACAGATGGAAACGTAATAGAGAAAGTAACACAATATGAGCAGGGCCCCTAGTTCTCCATGACACTTCTGTCCTGATTTCTGCAGCAGGGCTCATCCCAGAATTACTTCTAGAAAATCCTTCAAGAACTCCCTCTTTAATATGATGGAACCAAAGCCCCTACAGCACATCAACTTCTCCCCCCCCCCGTTCTCTCTGCTGCCATGTTTATGACGGCATGCTTAATTGTCTCTTTGCATAGGACATTAGCGAGGAAATAAGTCTTGATATATTTTTTGCACCTACCTCTCTTCTTCCTTAAGTTCCTTTTCACTATATGTCCTGGCAGTTACACTCAATGCACTTTAGCTAGTGGCATGACTCATCTCTGGCTGACTTGCCTTCAGTTATGGAGATCTCCTTTTTATTCTGACTCCCATGCAGCCTTACCAGGAAGTGCTGCCTCACCCCACTGATAGCCTGGCTCATGCAGGATGCACTAATTCTGTTCAGCTCCAGTTCAGTTTCATCATCATTCAGCCACCTATTTCACAGGTGCTAGGCATTCAGCCATAATAGACTGTAATATTCTAACCAGCAAATAATGAAAATCCACAGAGTGATACTCAGAAGAAATAGACAATAAACCTGGTTGTAGCTTAGTCCATGAATTGTGTGAGCCCTTAGACAAACAAGACAAACATTGTGCTGAAGAGGGAAGAGCCCCGGTGCTTCAATCATTTGGGTCTTCCTCAGCTACATAGCCAAAGACAGACAGATATACATTTATAAAGGTCATCCTTAAAGGGACTTAAATACTACAATTTCATGCAAATTCACCATTTTTAAGTACAGCGGTAAAATATATGTATGGTTCATATCATGAAACAGTGAAAACATACATAAACAAAAAACGTGAAAACATTCAATTAAAGAAATAAATACATGTGCTGTTATGACTTGTTACGGTCCTAATATTATTAAAATTGTACCCTCCCCCCAAAAACCTATCTGCCAGTGCTCAATTAATGCAAGGCAAAAAGGGGGACCCTTAATATTTAAAGTCCAGTCAGCAAACACATTTATTTCATTCCATATTTGTCTTTATTTGTCTTTTACCCTTTTAAATTCTTCTTAAAATATACGTACATGGTAAGAGGAATGCCATATTTCATATAGGTAATGATTAAACAGTACTAAAACCAATGAAATATGTAATAAATCCAAATGAAGTCATATTGGAAGAAGCAGAACCATGAAAGGAAAAGGGCAAAAACATGTGAGAGAGGGCAGGGGGAGATGAAGTCTAAATTTGGGCTATGTGAAAAACCATGTCCAGTCACATAAAGAATTAGAACCCATCATGGCAATGTGAGGGAGATGGGAGCATAGAGATTAGGAAAGATAATTTATTAATTAAAATTAAAGATCTATGATGGGCTGGCTTAATACAAAGGGGGACGGGTAAAAGGGTATGGAAAATAATGTCAGCCCAATCTACTGACTAAAATTAGGCCCACATATTGAACATAGTGACAGAGCTCAAAAGCAATAGGTTCCATTGTGACTGGGGAGGAGTAGGGGGAAAGGGTGTAATTGGTAAAGGACAGAAACGTTTTTCATATATTCAAAAGCCTTGATGGATAAGCTGATATCTATCCGCTAAACTTGTGCTGCACTAATAGTTTGGTATATAGTCAAATGTTGTTAACAACATTTGAAAATTCAAGAGGGGTCCCCATAAATAAAAATGATGCAAAAATTATAAACCAGTACATCACATATTGGTGTCATCAGCAACAGCTAGAACATGAAGCTTAGTCAAAAACTTGTGCTGCTGAATTCCAAATGACATTGATGGGAAAGATTAAATCGTGATAGGAAATGACTAATGATAAAGTCTAGAAAGAAAGAAAAGAAGAAAATAATAATTAGTAGCAGAAATCACATCTTTCTCAAAAGTGCAATTTTTCAATGGCACAATTTACATATATATATATATATATATATATATATATATAACAGTGGCATGGCAGCACCACTATAGTTAGGCAGATGAGGCAGTTTAATGTTAAACCTCAAATTTTGCACTTTAATACTTTGCAGCAATTCAACAGATTTGCATGAAATTTGGTATGCACTCTCCTGTGGGGTAGATCTCTTGATGTACCAGGTTTCGTTTTTATCAGATTTGTGGATTTTGTGCTGCATATACTGTAGTGAGAAAACTGTAAAAGTTGTGGGGTTTTTTTTTGCCTTTTTAAGCTGTTTTTTCCTCATTATGCTGTGGCCACACCATTTGGAAGTTTGGTGTGAAATTTTCAGGGTAGAAAGAATTTGCTCCAAAGAATAAAGCCCTGTTTACACTGCTGACTTTCCAGCGCATCAACCCATGTGCATGGGTTGATGTGCTGCAAAGTCAGCAGTGTAAACATTCTCCAGAGTGCCTTAAGTCCCCTTCAGATCCTTTTTTTGATATGACTCAGCTAGGGGGATCAGCAGCAGAGCGAGTACTTTACGTGGTGGTGTGAATGTTTTGCTGCGCTCGCTCCACTGCAAGGGCTATCTTCCCTTCATTCTCCTATGAATTCATGGCCCCTCCTCAGAGTGACCTGCAGCACTGTGAGGGCAGGCTGTGTAAATGGTGAATTACTGGAGGAGCAGGGAGTACAGCGTGAAGGGAGCAGCACAGATGCCCGAGCACTGCCACCGTGTAAACATGGCTTAAACCAGCTATGGTTCAGTTTTGAAATTTCAGGTTCAGAGCACGCTCAGTTCAGTCTTTTGGATAGCTGCATGGTAGAAAAAGGGATTTAGGTCTCACAAAAAGGGATTCTGACACCTCACAAAAAGGGAATCGGCTCACGAAAAGGGATTTTTAAAGTTTACTGTTTCTTTGCCACTTCACTGCAAAGAAACAGTTAGGACTTTCAGGCTGAAATTACAAAGGGCTTGCCCCAGAGTTGTGACTTTTGCTGGTTTTGTGATAAAATTTACATTGCTGCCATACTTATAACATTTCAAAGTTTGGACATTTCCCATAGGATAACATTGTGGTGGACGCAGTACCTTTCAGCGCCTATATCTTGAAAATGGTTTGAGATACAATTTTTCCACTAAACACAGCTTAGCAATGATGCTGGTTGCCAGTCCATGATTACAACTGCAGTGGAATTTTTTCAAATGTTCCTATGGTTACTGAGATATTGTGCCATTTGCATGACAAGGGTTACTTGAATGTCTCTAGGCCTGCTCTGCATCTCCACAATTATAGATAGATGGGAGCCCAGAGGGCCCTGCACTCCCACATATGGATACCATTATGCAGTAATGGGACAGCAGGGCCCTCCCTTTTGCAATAGTGGGAGATGACAGTTCATTACAATGCCACTACATTTAAGGATAGATGGGACCCTGCGCTCCCAAAAATTGATACTATTATGGAGTGATGGGAGTGGGGTGAGAGATGAGGGTTAATTATAATGTCTATACACTTATGGATACATAGAAGTTCAGGGCCCTGTGCAACCACAAAACACTATAGACTGATGGGAATGCAGGGCACAGACAAATATAAAAGGGTAAGATTACACTTTCTCAAAAAGTATGGAAATTAATTGCATAAAACTTTGTTAATGCATCAGTTAGGATTGAAACAACAAAAGTGGTGAAATGAGGTGTTAGGGTTTCGAATCCTAACATCCCCACCCCTACCACCCCACCCTCCACACACCAACAGGTATCGGGGTGTGTGTTGAGGTCTTCTGGCCTATGTCTTGCCCCATTCTCCTATACTGTACCATCTCAGTTTACTTAGACATGGAATGGGGTGAGAATAAGGGCCAATGACCCCATCGCACACCTCGACTGCTGTTGGTGTGTGGAGGGTGTAGGTGGGGTGGGGTGGTATGGGTGGTGGTGGGGGTGTTTGAGTTTGAAACACCCTAATGCCTCATTTCCTACTTTTGTTGCTTCAACCGTAATTGATACATTAACAACTTTTTTTGCAATGAATATATATATCTATATATATAGTTTCATAGTTAATTTACAAGTCTCTCGGTGTTAGCCTTAGTGACTTGCCACATATGAGTGGAGATATGCAATTTTATTTATTCCCATGTGGATATCAAGTTCTTTTTCAAACTGATCTAATGTATTGCTGATTACAGCTGAATCATGTAAGGCATTCCATATGCTCACTACTCTCTGGTTATACTAGTCACGTCTCTTATTTGTTCTTGTTGCTTCTCCCTTACGTTGGAGTCCATGTGACCTTGTCTGTCTCTCAGTTGTGCTTTTGCACAGTCCAGCTGTTAACCTTAATTGTTTGTTGTGATATGCCTTGTATACATAACATAACATAAGCAACCCCATAACTTTCTGTATTGGATAGAATAAAGTCCCAGGGTTTGTAATCTTTCAGCATTTGGTCTGTTCTTGACAGGTTTGATTTTTTTGGTAACTTTCCATTGCACCCTTTCCATTACTTTCATACTCCCTTTGTTTTGTGCTGTAATGGAGGACATGCAATATTTCATATGAGATCAAACCAATGATGTATATGAGGGGAGTATTACTTCACTCATCCTACTTTTATATTTCTAATTATGCAGCCAATTATTTTATAACATTTTTTTTTAACTGTTTCTCTGATGTGATGGTTGAATGTTAGTTTGTTAATATATACGCCTAGATCTTTTTTGACATCTGTTGTTTCCAGAATTTTGTTCAGTGTGTTCTTGGCCTGTATGTTATTATGCCCCATGTGCATTACCTTACACTTATCCATGTTCAACCCCAAACCGGGTCTAAAGCCCATGTTCCCAATTTGCCCATATCATGTTGCAAGCTGGCAGCATCTTCTTTGTTATTTATAATAGTTACCATTTTCAAATCATCTTCATATTTACATAGCCATGAGTTGTTAGATGTTTTCATGGATGTTATAAGGATACTGAAGAGCAGAGGGCCCAGCATGGATCCCTGAGGCACTCCACTCACAACATCCTCCCACTTGGAGTGATGGCCCCTTACACACGCACACTGCTCCTGTTGTCTAACCTTGACTCTATCCATGAAATTATTCTGGGATGAAGTTCCATTTTTACTAACTGGTTTATTATTTCTTTGTGCAAGATGGAGTCAAATGCCTTACAGTACTCAAGATATATCACGTCCACTGACAATCGCTTGTCCAGTGCTGAACTTACTGGTTCAAAGAACTACATCAAAATAGTTAGGCATGATCTTCCCTGACTAAAACCGTGTTGTGCTATGTCTACTTGCCCCATCTCTTCTAAGTGTTTTTGAACAATATCCCTAATAAAGCCCTCCATGATCTTACCTACAATGGATGTCAAACTAATTGGTCAGCAGTTTTTTTACATTGCTTCTATCCCCTTTCTTGTATATTGGGGTCACATTCACCCTCCTCCATTCCTGTAATGTCTCATCTTCCTTCAGGGATTCATTAAACAACACAATGAGTGACCCTGCCATCTCCTCAGCTAATTCTTTCAGGATTCTCGATGCACCCTGTCAAGACCCTGTGACTCATTGATTTTAAGCTGTATTGGTTTGTCATAGACCTCCTTTATGGTTATATTTCTTATATTGTCATAACTGTTTATTTTTACTGATTTTTTTATTACTTCCTTTGTTTTTTAATATGATAAAATATTCATTAAATGTATCTGCAATTTGTTTCTCATCAGTGATTCTACGGTCTCCCACTTTGATATGTCCCACTGTATTTTGTTCCCCTGTGAGGCTACCTATATAATTGGAGGACTGCTTCCTGTTGTCTTGCGTTGATATTGCCATTCTGTAGTCATTATCCATTTTTATCATTTTTATTAATCTTTTACAGTCCTTATTTAGATTTATATATTTCATTTTTGCCTCTTCTGTCTGCTTCTCTTTATACTTTCTGTATGCTTTTTTGTTTTCAGTTTTTCGATTGTATGATAGCTCTGTATATATATATATAGATAGTATATATATATACTGTGTATATATATATATCTTATATATAGATATATATATATACATGTGTTGCAAAAAGCTTTGTTAATGCTCCAGTTAGGGTCAAAGTGACAAAAGTGCAGGAGGGAAGGTGTGGGTGTGCCTTGGTTCTCAAGCCTAATGCTCATCCCATTCCATCTGTAAATAAGGTCAGATGTGTAGATTTTATGAGAATGGGGTGAGCGTTGGCTTGAGAAACCCAAGGCACACCCCACAACTGCTCTCTTGCCTGGTTTGGGTGAGTGGGGTGTTAGGGAAACCCTAACACCTCATTTCCCAACTTTTGTCACTTTGACCCTAACTAGAGCATTAACAGAGTATTTCCAACTTATTTCCTTACTTTTTGAGATAGTATAGTAGTATCCTTCTTTATCTGTGGGAGCGCAGGGTCCTTCAGACCCTGCGCTCCCATCCCTTCATAGATGCGTATATATATGTAGCTGTGAAAGCACAGGGCCTCTGGGCCTGGCATTTCCATTTATAGCACAATAGTGACCAAACTATCAGCATATCCTTCTTATTACCTCACATCAAGTACCTGTTACAGAAAACTTTTGAATCCCTGCCAAAATGTAATTCTGTGCAACTGCAACACCATTCCATGCCACAGGTGCAAAAAACACATTTCGGGCAGGATTTGAAAAATGACAGCTGTGACATGGATGAGGTCAGGTAATAAGAAGGCTATGTTGAAAATCTGGGGTCATTAACTTACACGCCTAGATCATTACAATTTCAAAGGTTGCGAGCGGGCATACTGAAATTGAAATGAATGGTCATAATTTTGGCATTTTTTCATATTTGTCTCCCACATTTTCAACATAGTCTTCCTATGACCCCACCTCATAAACCCCATAAGTGAAAATGTTCAAATCTGTGCCGAAATACCATTCTGCACCACAGGTGTAAAAACAAGTTTTGGGCAGGATGTGAAAAATTACAGCTGTACTGTTCATGAGGTGGTGTGAAAAAATGGCTATGTTGAAAATTTGGAGTCAAAATATTAAAAATTACCAAAGTTATGCACGTGCATGGTCACATTTCAATAAATGCTGATAACTCAGCCATGTTAAGGAATTTTTTCACCACATTTTCAACATGGGCTTTTGATCCCACCTCATCCCACCTACCAAGAGTGGTAGCAGGGAGGAGGCGGGAACTACAGACCGTCAGTCTTACTCTCAGTAGTGGGCAAAGATTATGGAGGCACTCCTTAAGGAAAGGATAGTGCAACACCTGGAATCCATAGGGCACAGGATCCAAGACAGCATGGGTTTACAAAGGAAGGTCCTGTCAAACTAATCTCATAGATTTCTTTGACTGGGTAACCAGAGTGGTGGACCAAGGGGAGCAGTTGATGTCGCCTACCTTGACTTCAGCAAAGCTTTTGACACTGTTCCACATAGAAGATTGATAAATAAGCTAGGTAGGCTCGGGTGGGTCAGAAGTTGGTCAACTGGTGGCAAACTGGTTGACTGGCAGAAAACAGAGTGGTGGTAAATGGTATACAGTCAGAAGAGATGCAAGTCACAAGTGGGGTACCTCAGGGATCAGTCCTGGGGCCAGTCCTATTCAACATCTTCATTAGTGACCTCGCAGATGGACTAGAGGGTAAGGCTTGTCTGTTTGCAGATGACACCAAGATCTGCAACAGAGTAGATGATCCAGATGGGGTGGGCAGAATGAGAAGAGATCTGGATAAACTAGCAGAATGGTCAGAAGAGTGGCAACTGGGATTTAGTGCAAAGAAGTGCAAAATCATGCACATAGGGAAGAGAAACCCTGATGCCACTTTATAGGCTGGGAGGAGTTGCTAGCAGTCACAAAGGAAGAAAGAGACTTGGCATCATCATCACTGATGACCTAAAATCATCCAAGCAGACCTCTAAAGCAGTAGGTAAGGCTAGGGGTGTTAGGGTGTATTAGTAGGGGTATCACAAGTCGTAAGAGGGAGGTAATAATCCTCTGTACAAGACATTGGTTAGGCCCCATCTGAGTACTGCGCAGTATTGGAGGCACACCTTCACAAGGACATTAACCAAATTGAGGCAGTCCAGAGAAGGCAACCAAATGGTGCAGGGACTGCATCAGAAGACATATGAGGACAGATTAACGGAGCTCAATATGTATACCCTTGAGCAAAGGAGGAGAGAGGTGATATGATCGAGACATTTAAACACCTTAAGGGCATAAACAAGGTGAAAGAGTCTAACATGTTTAAATATAAGAAAAATAGCAGGACAAGAGGACACAGCATGAGATTAGAGGAGGCCGATTAAGGGGAATGTGAGAAATTCTTTTTCACAGAAAGGGTGGTAGATGCATGGAATGGCTTAACCACAAGAAGTGGTGGCTATGAATACAGTGCAGGGCTTCAAACAGGCATGGATAGGCATAAGAGCAATACAAATGACTATGAATAGATAGGTCACTGACAGAGCAAAGGTCGATGGCACATTTATAAGGTAGAAAAAGAAATGGGCAGACTGGATGGGCCTTGCGGTCCTTATCTGCCGTCAACTTCTATGTTTCTATGTTTCTATGAATACTGGCACTGTCATTTTGTTAACTGGTCCGGAAAGGTGATTTCACACAGCAACAAAAAAAATAAATTTCTGGGCCCAGCTAATGAAACAACAGTGGCAGTGTTCATGAGGTGGGGTCCTAAAAAGCTCATGTTGAAAGTTTTGTGAAAAAATACCTAAAAATGCCAAAGATATCAACATAAGTTCAAAATACCATTTAAATACATTATATGGCATTTACCTTGAGTCCTCAGTGTGCCATTTGGCTTTGAAGAGTGCAGACATGTCCTGGTCCACAGAAGATTCATAGATTCATAGACAGGTGACGGCAGAAAAGGGCCTTCCTGGTCCATCAAGTCTGCCCATTCCCTCGCTCTACCTGTCACGCACCCAAGATTCCCCTTGCCCACCCCTTTACAACCCTCTGTGTTTGTCCCAGGCCCTCTTGAATCCCGCCACTGTACTGACACTCACCACCTCCTCTGGCAGTCTGTTCCAGGACTCAGACACTCTTTCTGTGAAGTAATACTTCCTAACATTTCCCCATAGCCTTTCCCCTCCACCTTCAGTCCATGCCCCCAGTTCTTGTATCTACCTTCCCTGTAAATACGCTCTTCCCCACTTTATTGATCCCCTTCACATACTTGAATTTTTCAGTCGTGTCCCCTCTTTCTCTTTTTATCTCCAGAGGATACAAATCCAGTACCCTCAACCTCTCCTCATATGCCATCCCACTTAACCCATGCACCATTTTTAGTGGCCCTTCTCTGCACCCTTTCCATGCCATCTATGTCCTTTCCTAGATGGGGCCTCCAGAACTGTACCCCATACTCCAGGTGTGGCCTCACCATGGAGCTGTAAAGTGGCATCAGCACCTCCCTCCTTCTGCTAGTTATACCTCTCCCTATGCATGCTAGCATCCTGTTAGCCTTGCCCACTGCTTTGTTACACTGAGTCTCCACCTTAAGGTAATTTCCAATTATAATCCCTAGATCCTTCTCCGGCCTGGTTGCTGCCATTTTCTATCCCCCCTTGTGTGTATGTGGTATTTGGGTCCTCCTCCCCAAGTGTATCACTTTGCATTTCCTGGCATTGAATTTCAGCTGCCATGTTTCCAATCACTCTTCCAGTAACCTTATATCATTCTTCATTGTCTCAACCCCTTCCGGGTATCCACCCTGTTATTGAGTTTTGTGACAGTGGATGCCCTCCGGAGGTAAGTATAGAGTAAGGGGTGGTGGGTGCTCAGTGGGAGAGTTGGGATGGGTATGGCAGGGATGACGAGAGGCCATTTTCTTTTTTCAGGTTTTTGCAAAAAAAAAAAGGGAACTGTTTTCTTTTTACAGGTTTAAATTACATAGATATTTTGAAACACTGGGAGTGGGCTCCCCAGTGTACCACCCTGCTGGTGGATTAAATGCCAACATGGTGATTGTGGCCCTCTGAAGTTGGCTCATTAATAAAACAACAGGCTGGGTGGAGGCGGGTCATCTGAGTATCCAACACCCGGGGTGGGTGTCCAGGTATTGGAATATATGCATAAAATAAAGAAGGGACTAGGGACAGCGATCAGAGGGTGGGGGTGCCACTAGACACCAGGGAATATATGGGGCAGTGATTGGAGAGTGAGGGGTGCCACTACAGTCATTAATGAAAGAATGGGCTACCAGCATTAGAAGTCCCTTGATACCATACAAAATGTTATTTAACTGACTGTTCTGCCTGTAATGTTTGGGCTTAGCAACATGGTGAAATTTTAGGGCACTGCTTTTTTCTTTTTGACCAAAACCCTTTTTCATCACTTGTGATCCTTTCTGGTTTGAATGAAAAAGGATTCACAAAAAAGGATATTAGCGAGTGATGAAAAAAGGATTTAAAAAATAGAAAACAAACATTCCTGAATCATTTTGGTACCAGAAAACTGTAGAATCCAACTAATGGAGTTCCAGTGAACAAGATTCATTTTTTTCTGGTATCCCTACAGCACCTCATTTTCATGGGTTTCAAAATTAATTTTTTTTGAAAAAAAAAATGGAAAACAAGATGGTGTCTCATGAAAAAAGAATTTTTCCACACAAAAAAGAAATTCTTGCTCTCAAAAAGGGAATGGCTCTCACAAAAATGGGTCCTTCATAACAAGATCAAATCCTTTGTAAAATTGTTTATCTCTAGCCTGAAAAATGAACTTCCCATAGGAAATAATGGGAACTTAAAAAAGGAATAACTTTGCAACCATTAAATATTTTTCCACTAAACAAATACTGGCTGTTCTGTTACCCAAGTTCTTTCTACCATAGAAAAATCACACCAAAATACCATACCATCAGTGTGCAAGGTGATGAGGAAAAAACTGAAAAAAATGGTGGATTTTTACTTTTTGATGCTATCCAGATCTCAAAATCTGTACATCCGAATGGAAAGAAACTTGCAACATCAGGAGATCTACCCCACAGGACAGCACATGCCAAATTCTGTGCAAATCCATTAATCAGTTGCAAAGTTATTAAAGTGCACAATTTGAGGTTTAACATTAACCATGCTACTGAACTCTAACTATAGTGGTGCTGTTGAGCCACTATAATATATAAGTACAAATCTATTTAGAAAATGGGATGGGACTGTGATAAAAATGGGGTAAAATCTACTTCTTCAGTTAGTCCCATTGGGTGAATGGTACTGAGGTTGCAATACATATTGTTTCCTTTTGTAAAAGGATTTTAGTGTGATCCCCCCAGGAGGGTGGGCTGGTACGTCTTCTAGGACTGTGAATTTTAGTGCCTCTGGGTTTGAGTTATGGGTTTCTAAGAAGTTTTGACCCAGAGAATTTCTTAGATCTTTGTTCATTATAACCCTGAATTCTACTCTTTAAGGAACATATAGTGTGCCCAATATAATATTTGAGGCACGAGCACCAGGCTATGTACACTAGAAATGTAGATGTACATTGTACAAATTCTCTGATTTCAATCTTCTGGTCACCTGTTGCAAACCGATTTCCCTCTTGTCCAAACTTACGCTCTAGTACTAGATTGAATAGCTTCCTTTAGTATTGGGTCAGCCTTTAATATGGGCCACAATTTGTGAACTAACAACCCCCCCAATCTTTTCCTGCTAAGAGGCTAAAATCAATAGTAAAGGCCACCAATCTCTCCTCTTGTCTCAGTGAGTTATTACCTCTTTTTTGGGATACTAGTAATTCATCCCTGTCCACATGTTGGACTTTCTAGGGCCCTGTCCACCTCTGTACTATAACCCCTTTCAGGTAGAGCTGTGTGGAAAAAAACTTTCCGCCAGCAGAATTTCCATAAAAGTTGGACTTTTGCATTCATGAAAGTTCAGAAATCAAATTATCAACTTTCACAGAAATTATGATTTAGAATGGTGGAATAAATTTGTTAATTGCAGATTACTGTATTAAACTACAGAAAATAATTCCACAGAACTGGTCACTATCAGTGGTCTGTTCTGCAGAATGTTTTTCTGCAGTTTAATACAATGATCCACAATTCATGCATTTATTCTGGATATGTACTGTGGAATAATCCATTAAACTGTGGAATACAATTCCTCAGAATTATTATTCTGCAGTTCATGTGTATTATTAAATATTTCAGCCAAATAATTCTGTGGAACAGGGTGAAAATCCACCAAACACATTCAGAAGATTCCAATCTTGCTAATGGCAGAAGTTTGGAATATTTCTCAAAAGTTCTGTGAAAGCAGAATTTGCAACTTTTGCCCAACTCTACTTTCAAGAAACTGCTGTATCAGCATCTCAGCCTGTAATTCAAAGACAGAGTTGTCTGCACAATTTCTATGAATTCTCAACAATTGCCAATAGGGTGTGAACTCCTTTAATTTTGGGAGGGATGGCAACTCTCAAAATGTAATATGGAGTTTCCTGCCATTGGTTTCCTGAATCCAGCAGTGTTCATTTTCCATTCTAGCAAGGCTGAAGTGGATAAGTTCAAAAAATCTATTGTTTATTTCTCATATTTGTGGGTTAATTTCAAATTCATGTTATTTGAATTTATGTATTCAGTGAAATTAGCAATCTCATCCTCTGGGCCATGCCAGATACATATTATATCATCTATTAACCACCCCCAAAAAGTCAGGTTTTTGAGAAATTGTTTCTGGTTGTGGTTATATATATATATATATATATATATATACTTTTCCTCCCACAGGCCCATGTATACATTCACATAGGAGGATACTGCTGCCCCCATTGCTGTGCCACATTTTTGGATGTACTACTGGAAATCAAATAGGAAAACATTCTATGTAAAATGTATTCTATGGCCTGTAGGAGGAAAGGCAAGAATGCTGACTTTATTTTCCAAATAGTGGCCCATTGCCTCAATACCTAAATGGTGTGGTATACCTGTATAGAAGTTTGAAATATCAATTGTGAGCCACCAAAAAATCCAGATGCCACTCTAAGTTTTTCAACTTCTGCAATGAGGCCGTGCTGTCCCTTAAATATGAGGGAAGCCTGCTTCTGCTTCCTCTGCTTCCACTAACCTAGTGGTGGGGAACTTGTCAATCTTCCTTATGGACTAAGGGCTGTAAATGAAAATCAACAAAGATGGACAGAATCTGTGAGAGAGAACCAATTCCTGAGGTAATTGGTTGCATGGCGGGGGGGGGGTCCATACGATTATTATGAATTTTAGGGAGTGAGGAAAAAGTGGAAGTAGTTGGAGTTTGTATGCAGAGGAAACCAGCCTCTTCTACGCTAATCCACCTGCATTGTACTGCCCTCTCCAACATCTCATATAATCCAGTGTTAAATTTGCCAGTAGGGTCCCTGGGTAATTTCTCATAATCTGATTCTATACTTAATAGTTCAAAGATTTTTCTTTTATACATTTGTTCTGGTATTAGTATAATGTTACCCCCTTGTTCAGAGTGTTTAATAATGATCCTTTGAGATCCTGTAACTTCAACAGTGCCCTACATTCTGCTAAAGTGAAGTTGCTAAAATAGTGAATATTTGCATTATTGTATTGTTTTCGACCTCTAGCAACAGAAGTTTTTCAAATGTTGAAATGAAAGAGTTATCACCAATAATAGGGCAGAATATTGATTTCGGTTTGAAACTGTGTCCTTTTCATACCAAGGTGCATTGTTGGCTCTAAATCTGGTATGTTTGATGTTGCTGTACTTAATAAGTCCTCTAAATCCAGTTGGTCTATTAGATTTGCTGACATGTTAAGTAAGTCCCAGGGTTCCAATCTGGCCTCTTGGCTGATATATGAATCAAACTCCACCCTCGTGTTTGACTGGTGGTTCACCCAGTTATCTGTTGGTGCAACATCCTGCACACATGCATTTGGCATATTCAGGTTCAAGGTCATGGCAGTTATCTGAGTAATCTCGGTGATGGCCATAGTTGGTTCAATACTTCTGTTTAATGTCTTGTTGCTATGAAAATGTGATGGAAGTTTTAGACTGTGTATAAGTTTGAAAATGTCCACTTTTACCTTAAACAAGTCAGATGGTTGGGTGGGGACAAAGTTCAGGCCCTTTTTCAGACTAGGTACTTGATCACTTGTTAAAGTTGTGTCCATTAAGTTTATAACTGATATGCGTGAGCCCTCAGGTTCTCTCGGTGGTTGTTTTTTTGTTTGGCATTTGTCCCCCTGCACCCACATCTTGTTCTTTCCTCCATTTTGTGTTTTTCTTTTTTTGTCCTTCTCTAAAAAAGGATCACTAATAGATTGGGAGCTGGTTGATGTATCCGATCCTATTTCAGTTGCTTCCTCTGGGAGGTTACAGAATTGCATGGATCTAGATCTGGTTCTAGAATTATTTGTGTTGGGCCTATATTGAGTTTGGGATCTCCTTGTGCTTCCTGGCCAGAATTTTCTCTCCCAAGCAAAACTTCCCCTCTTTCAAAATCCCCTAAATCCCTCGTAAGCTTAAATTTTTTTCATGCAAAGATTTCTTTCTCAGCTTTGGTACTCTGTGATATAAGATTTGTTTAGATTATTAAATGCAGGGACATTTTTATGTTGTTGTAGCTGTGTTTGAAAGGATTGTATTTCTGTCATGATCTGTTCTATGTGTCTTTTGTCCCTTTTTACTAGGGCAATCAGAAGCTTAGTGGAACACTCTGTTAAAGCTTCTTCCCACTCACTTTTAAAGTCTGCTTCCTCTCACCCACAGGTGGCGAACTTGTCAGTCCTCATTCCCCTTGGGGACTACCCCTGTTTGAGATACCTATCCAAAGTTATTTGGTTAAAAAGTGAGTGAGTTCCTTTAGATGCAATTTTTCCAGTTGAGAAAACGGGTCCTTTCAATTCTTATTATTGACTTCGGTATCTGTTAAATCATTGCCATTGAAAAGTTCATTCCTTGTATACTGTCTCCAAGCTTGCATTGTTCCGGTGTCTTTTAAATAGTAATTTTTTCCATATCCCTAATTATCTGTAGCTGAATGAAGGACTGGTGTGTGGGTAAGACTGCTATTCATGCTCCCAGATTTATGTACAGTTTATTTCAGGGAATGGGATACTTTAATTAAGTAATAATAACCTGCTTCCCCTTTTTCCCATAGGGAAACCGTGGTGTAATTTGCCATTATAAAGGAGTGTTTATACCGGCAAACACGTGCACAGTTTCCCTTGCTGTGCGCATCCTCATGCGGCAGTGCCACCACTCGAGCCCACTGACCGCTTCCATCTCTCCAGAAACAGCACCGCCACCACCAGTAGAACTCGGTGGTAAGTTATTTTTCCCCCCTACACAGTGAAAACCTCACAAACCAGGACAAAAACAAAATGTTTTAAAATACGCCGATTCAAATCAGCACCTGAGAAGCCACACGGCGGATGCACGGAAGCTTTTATTTTATATAATTGCTGAGGCGAAAAGGAAACCAACAATTATAAAATAAAATATAGATTGGATGTGTGTCAAACTCGAGTTTTACACACCCTCATTAATGGGATGCTTTCCACAAACCCTCGGGCTTCACCTTGGGTTTATGTAGCATCCCACAACTCGGGTGTGTGTAAAATCTCGTTACACACCCCGACCCATACTTTATTCTCTATTTCAGTAATGACTGAAAATAATGTGAGGTTGATGGGCTCACCTGGTTTAATCCACTCTGCAGACACTATTGCCTCATGCTGCAGCCGCAAACAATGTGCTCCAGTCACTCCAACTGTGATGGCGGCTTCAGCAGGCATAGAGATGAGAAAGGTAGTGCTCAGGAAGGTGTGGCAGTGCCGACTTGGGTAGGCAGCCCAAACCAGTAAATAATGAAAATCCAGGGAGTAGCATTCTGAAAAAATAGACAATAAAGATGGATGTAGTTTAGTCCATTTATTGTGTGAGCCCTTAGACAAACTTAGAGATGAACAGAAAAGAGCCCTGGTGCTTCAGTCATGTGGCTCTTCCTCAGGGGTCATAGCCAAAGACAGACTGACATACATTTAAAAAGGTTGCCCTGAAAGGGACTTAATTCAAATACTACAGTGTCATGCAAATTCACCATTGTTAGTAGAGTGATAAAAAAATATGTATGGTGCTGATCATGAAATAGTGAAAGAAATATATTAACAGAAAATGTGAAAACATATTCCATTAAAGAAGTAAATGCATGTGCTGCTATGACTTCATAGGGTCATAATATTATGCAAATTGTACCCTGGGAAAAATATCTGCCACTGTTTAATTAATGCGGGGCAAAAAGGTAGACCCTAAATATTGCAAGTCCAACCAGCAAACAAATACATTAATTTCATTCCTTATATGTCTTTTACTTTTACTGTTTTCAATTCTCATTAAAATATATGCATGGGGCAAGAGGAATGCCATATTTCATACAGGCAATGATTAAACAGTACCAAAACCAAGGAACAAAATATAATAAATTAAAATGAAGTCATATTGGAAGAAGTGGAACCATGTCATTTATGATTTTATTGAACTGTACATAACCTCTTCATGTATAATATTTATACCCCTTCTCTTGCTATGATGGCAATTTTTAACATGTTTGCTACTCTGCTTGTTTTGTACTGTGCTGTCTCTACTTATTATAATCCTGGGTCGACCCTGAAAAAGGGAATGTAATTGTCTAAGTGGACTTACCCGTTCACCAAAATGCAAAGAAATAAATTGGTAAGGGAGAGAATTGTTTTTTTTTTGTAGATTCAAAAGCCATGATGGGTAAGCTGATATCTTTCAGCTAAACTTGTGCTGCACTAATACAAACATATGAAACTGCTGGCAGAAATAAGCCTTACGGCCTGTCGAGTCTACTCAATTGTGCAGCTAGCCCCTTATCTCGCAGCTGCCCCTCCCACTCCTCCCCTCCTCAGATTTACCCTCCCCCTCATCCTGTCCCATCCCCTCTTGAAACTGCCCACCATCTTACAGGCCATCACCTCCTGTGGTAGAGAGTTCCACTTGCCCACCACCCTTTCCATGAAGAACTGTCTCCTTACCTCCCTCCTTAATCATCCCCCTCCAGTCTGGACTGTGCCCTCTCATGTCACTTCCTCTTCTTAATTAGAAGATCCCCTCTGTTTGAGTCTTGTTCATCCCTTTCAAGTACTTAAAGGTCTCATATTCTGACCAGCTAGCCTCCCCACAGTGGCAACTAAATATTCTAACCAGCTAGCTTCCCCATGGTGTCAACTAAAATAAAATAAACAAAATGCCACTGAAAACAGCAAAAATAACTTTGACCTATCTGCATTGGAACTGTAAGTATTATTTACCTTTTATCTGTAAGTTAGGCACTTCTATTTGCTTTGTGTCAACTGCCCTAATGTTTATTGATCTGTTCTTTGTAATAAATGCCCATGTCCCCATATATTTAGAGTCTGCATCCCTCATTTCAGCGAAAAGTATGAGACATATGTTCTTACTTCTCTGTGGACCTACTGTAAGATACAAGCCCCACCCCCACCCGAACTAGTGGCGGCAAGGCTCTCCTACTCAACCCCAAATTAGTGGTAAAAAAGGTTCTGTTCTTTCTTCCCACATATCTAGTGGCAGAAAGATTATCCCTACCCTCTACATCTGAGCCCTTCCTCCTCCCCTGTCCCCCCATCTAGCACTGTTATAAAGTATGTCTAGACTATCCTTAACCATCTCTGCTGACTCATCCACCTGTTCTCACCCAATGCTAAGTGCCATCTTGAGCCACCCTTAATTGTAATATGAAGATTCTTATCATTGTCCAGATCTGCAAGATGACCTCTGTATCAATGCTGGCCCAAATGTTGGCATTCTTGCCCAGGAGTGCTTTACGATGAAGCTGAAGAAAAAAGCATTTTTTTTTAAAGCGCAATTTGCTAAAGTAAGCATCTTTTGCATTATTCCTTCTCTGTTAGTAGGCTGCAGGATAGTTAGGTAAAATCATTGTTTTCATTCTATGTAAAAACTTTTGATAAGGTTGTTTTTGTCAAAGTCTGCAGAATTGCTTGTGAATTTCATTCTCCTCATGTACACAATATGCATATGGCACTATTATGCGCACACAGATATTAACTTACAATACCATAATTATTAGATGTTTCCAGATTGATAACCAATCAGAATATAAGATCACCTTTTAACAGGATTCTGTTTTTTACCATGAAAGATTGATACATTACAAATTAATGGTTTAATGAGATCATACACATTATCAGGAGAGAAGAGGAAGGCAAGGCAGGGGATGGTAAGGGTGAAGGGGGAGCACAAGTGGAGGGGGACTTTGAGAAGGCAGAGGTACTAAATAGGTACTTCTGCTCAATCTTCACCGTGGAAGGGGAAGGAAGAGGACCGGTGTTAAGGGAGAGGGGAAGGGATGGCATAAGGGTAGATCCTAGCCTGATCAGTGAGGACAGGGTCAGGGAGGAATTAGGTAAGGTGAGGGTGGACAGGTCTATGGGTCCAGATGCTTTGCATCCTAGGGGACTCCAGGAATTAAGGGAGGAGCTGGCAGAACCTCTAGCAAGGCTGTTTAACTTGTCCCTGGATACAGGGTGGGTGCCAAAGAATTGGAAGAGGACAGACATGGTGCCACTTCACAAAAGTGGCAGCGGGAAGAGGCAGGCAATTATTGCCCAGTCAGCATCACCTCAGTGGTGGGTAAGGTGATGGAGGTGATATTAAAAGAAAGGGCAGTCAGCTACTTGGTGGAAAGTGGGCTGCAGGATGTGTACCAGCATGGATTCACACAAGGGATGTCACGTCAGATGAACCTGATTGACTGGGTGATGAGGGAGGTTGATCAGGGAGGGGCAGTGCACATGGCCTATCTGGACTTCGGGAAGGCCTTCGACACTGTTCCTCACAGAAGGCTGGTAAATAAGCTGGAAAGTTTGGGGATGGGACAGAAAATAATAAGGTGGGTGGAGAACTGGCTGATGGGCAGAAGCCAGAGGGTGGTGGTAAATGGAGTGCATTCCAGGGAGGTAGGGATGATGAGTCCAGTCCCCCAGGGGTCGGTGCTGGGGCCCATCCTGTTTAACATCTATATCAGCAAGCACAGGGGCTGCAGGGGAAGGTCTGCCTATTTGTAGATGATACAAAGATCTGCAATACGGTGGACACCCCAGAGGGAGTGGAGGCTATAAGAGAAGATCTAAGGTTGCTGGAGGGTTGGTCAGAAATATGGCAGCTGAAATTCAATGCCCAAAAATGCACAGTAATGTACATGGGGCAGAATAACCTACAAGCAGTTTACACACTGGGGGGGGGGATGAAATAAAGGCATTTGAGCAGAAGAGAGATCTGGGGATTATAATTTCAGATAATCTTAAAGTGGGGACCCAATCTAGCAAGGCAGTGGGCAAAGTGAATAAAACGCTGGCATGCATAGGGAGAAGTATAACAAGCAGAAATAGGGAAGCACTGATGCCACTTTACAAATCCATAATGAGACCTCACCTGGAGTACGGGGTCTAATTCTGGAGACCTCATCTAAGCAAGGATATAGATGGGACTGGAAGGGAGCAGAGAAGGGCCACTAAAATGGTGCATGGGTTGAATGGGAAGCCCTATGAGAAAAGGTTTAGGGAGTTGGATCTGTACCCACTGGAGACCAGCAGGGAGAGGGGGAACATGATAGAATCGTTTAAGTATGTGAAGTGGATTAATAAAGTTGGGGGGAATTTGTTTCCAAGAAAAGTAGGTGCTAGAACTAGGGGTCATAGTCTAAAGGTGGAGGGAGGAAGGTTTAGAGGAAACGTGAGGGGGGCGTTACTTTACTGAGAGGATGGTGGAGCACTGGAACAGTCTGCTGAAGGAGGTAGCGGGGGTTGAAATGGTTGACAGATTCAAGAGGCCATGGGACAGACACAAGGGGTTGACCAGGGACCAGAGTGGGGGATATCTCGGTGAGGTGTGCAAGTAGGGAGAGGGGTGTAAGGGGAAGACTCAATAGGCCAAATGGGTCCTTTTCTGCTATTACATTTATATGATTCTAGGATCACATGTACACATTTTCTAGCACTTCTTAACTAGGCCATTAGATGGCACACATGTTAGAAGATTTACATATTTGCAAATTAACAAAATAATTGACATTGCATCTATGAACAGGTTAGTATCGCTAATTAACATCTGTAAAAAAAAGATTTATGATAACACCAAGAGTGCAGTTAGGAAAATATATTTCTGAAAACACTCTTCCACATTTTGCACTTTGTGAACTGCCCAGCTACTCACCCTTTGCAAAGTAGTGCAGACATTAATGGCAAAGCACCCTGAAAAGTTTTGAGAAGTCCACTGTGCCAAGAATTTGGCAAAGTTGGGTCACTCCAGAAGGTCCTTACAAAGGATTAAATTGGTGGTCACCACCACATCAACCCTGAAGGAAAACTTCACAACATTTCTACTGGCCAATTATTAGCTAAGTTAAGTTGACATCCCTCTTCATTACTTCAATACAAATGGCATCCCATTTTATGAAGCAGAGGGGATGGACATGATGGA
Organism: Neoceratodus forsteri; assembly: GCA_016271365.2. Lineage (NCBI taxonomy): Eukaryota > Metazoa > Chordata > Ceratodontiformes > Ceratodontidae > Neoceratodus > Neoceratodus forsteri. The sequence continues at coordinate 15,622,414 of JADMNL010000027.1, forward strand.
CTTTATTCATTATTTTGAAATTTGTTGACTTGGAGAGACACACTGAGCTGGAGCTCATTTCCATGTGGGACTGGTGGGTGGGGGAGGATACCAGGTGGTAAGAAATAAAGTAATAAAAACAAATACCAAAAAAATAACTAAAATGACATGCACAATGTGCAATACAACACATACGATGTTGCAGGATTCAGCATTTACAAACTTGCAAGCATTTACAGCAGCACAAACTGACACATGTGGTGTAATAACACAGAATATCACATGGTGCAAGGCAGAAGGTGTCAGCATGCCTCATTTGGTAGCACATCCTCTGCTGAAGCAGAGGGTGGGTTCTAGTTGTATGCTGGAATTAGGATCACACCATAAACATTGACACCCAAGTGCAGTACTAGGGAAATGCCATGCTGTCAAGGTATCCCATCCTTCATATGAGATGTTAAACTGAGGTTCCTTCTGCCCATCTCTGGTGCTGTCGTGTTGAGTCAAGTAGGAGTAAAGGATGTCCCCACTGTCTTGGCCAACATTCTCCTTCCTATCAAGTTGCTTCATGCAATTGTTCAAGGTTTTATTTGGGTTTTAATGTGTAAAATGGCTGGTACAGCAAGTTTACAATCACTTCACTGTCTTCCAGTCTCTTATTGCTTGCTGAGCATTTTGGGATACAATGTGTATGAAAAGCACTATATAAATGATAATTATTATTCTTCTACAGAAAATGATTGTGTTAGTGGTAATACATCAATAAATCATTTAAGCTGTGGAAAACATTTAATTAATGGTATATTTGTAAAAATTTAAAATGTGAATGGTTAACTCTCTCTCTCTCTCTCTCTTTCTCTTTCCCCCCTGCATAATGGAACCAGTCATGCTGTGTGTTTTTAACTGTTTGCACCTGTGTACAGTATGTACAATGGGACTGGGTGAAATCTATGACATTTTCTTCAAGGCCATCAAAACTGTGCAAAATGAACCATTTGTCATTTGTGCAATTTCGTAAAATGTGTGCCAAAGTTTAAATTTTACTCCTTTGTGCATCATATAGAAAGTACACATTTATGTTTACAGTGCACTCTTCCCAAATTAAAATGTGGTAACAGGCAATGCTTATATTCCTAGCACCGAAAGACTAGAATACTTTACTCAGTAGTGCATCCGTAGGACCAGCAAAATGAATTCTCTCAGGCATCATCATCCACATGTGCATACCGCCACCTAGTGTTCACAGACACAGCCATCAATGTTAATAGAATAAAAACATGGAACATGTTCAAGTCATTTCAGGCGTCAGCTTGTTTTTCACATATCCCCAAAAACGTTCCTCCTCCTCCTCCATGTCAGAGGAATGGTATATGCTCTGGAGCATTGGATGCACATTTTTGTCATGCTTGTAATGATTCATGTGGCAGGCAAAGGCCCAGTGAAAAGTTTCTGAAGGTCCACAATGTAGGCCAGGAGAAACAACTAAAGTGATCCTTAGCTGTCACATCTTCTTTTATGAGGACACATTTTGAAACAAGCTGTTACCAGCTCACCATGGCTTTCCTGATCAAACTTTTGAAATAAATATAATTAGTTTCTTTTTTGTTGACTCCTGTCTGAATATTTTTTGGATTATCAGATCACGGGGATCAGAATAGAGTTGTGGCCATGACATTACCCAAAACAAACTATGTAAGTAGTTTCTTAATTAATATAACCAACAAACGTAGCAAAAAAAAAAAAAGCTCGCCACTTAAAAGAAATGCAGAGAAAAATCCAGGGATCAGAATATAATTTTTTTTCTGGCTTTAACTAGGATTGATCATTCATGGCTCAGTAGCCTATCCCTTGTTGAAATCTGTCCATAAATTCCCATTTAAATCAGAACCCACCTATAAAGACATTTACTTTCTTGTACCTACTGTAACCACTCTGTATATGGACCCTTTCATACAGTCCATTTATTTATATTTGTTATATATTAACTAACACATTTATCTTTAGCTCTACATGTTACTTGTAGATAGAACTGTGCAGAATGTAACATTCCACTAATGGAATTTAGGCGGAATGCCAATTTCACTCCTGAATGGTATTATGGAATTGTTTACAAAATTATGCAGAATTCCAAATCTCTTTTTAATGTAAACTGCATACGAGTTCTCTGAGGTTTATGCAAACCACAAACTAGTTTTACACAGTTTGCAGAAAGCTAATCTGTCGTTTATGCTAATCACAGAACATTAATCCATGTTTAAGGTAAACTGTGAATTACTCATCTGCAGTTTAAATACCACTTTTAGAATTTTGAAATTCTGCTTCATATGGAATTCTGTGGAAGAAGGTGGAATTTGTAAAATTCTGTAGAATTCCTTCTGAAGCAGAACTTGAAAACTCGGGACAGCTCAAGTTATAAATACCACATGGCATATGTGAGATACAAAATGGGGTTGCCCAAAATCCACTGAATGGGACTGGATTTGTATGATTCTGATCTGATTATCAGATTTAGGATTTTCTTAGTCCGAAAATCCTTAAGAAGTATTTTTATGAAGAAATTTAGGATTTAAGTTTTAGGATTGCAAATCTGAATCTGATTCCAATTTTGAGGTTCCTTTAGGATTTGAGTCAGAATCATATTAGAAACTACAGTTTCCTAAAATCCTAAATCTGAAAATAGGATTGAAATTAGCCAGTTCCAAGCAATGATAATACACAATGGCCTTACTCAGATTATACAATGGCAAGATACTTTCCTGAACTCTGATAGGTCAGTGTGTGCTTGGAGCAGTGAGGTTATCTGAGCACAACCTCATGGCAGCAAGTTCAAACATACAGATGATTGCATAGCAGACTGAATAACCAGCTACGACCTCTCTTACCAAGAGAGTTTGATGCCTTGCAATCAAAGAACAGCAGCAAAAGCTAAGTTTCATATAAAAATCTTATTTATTTATATTGTGGGGGGAAAATTTTTTGTCATGGCTAACATTTCATAGTTAGGCAGAGAACAAGTGTTGGAACATCTCCCTTATAGTGTGGGAACATATTTTTTATAGTATCAGTTTTACAGTTTTATTTTTTTATGAGGAAACACACCACGGGTCCGATATTCAAAAGTGCACCTGGCAATGGTGCAAATGGTTGCTTCACGCAACTGAGATGCACTGGAACAACAAAAGGATATAGTTAAAGGAGATATGCCATGGTGCATCTCATCTGAATATACCAAAACATGCCCATGGTGCAAATACAATGCGCCAACACATCCCCCAGACAGGTCTGAATACCAGGAATGGGAAATGCGCCAGCACATCAGAGATACGCTGTGCACAAATTCCTGATATTCAGACACAAATATGCAAATGGAGCCATAACACATGCAAGGCATAAATGGGTCCATTTGCATATCATTATGGCCCAATTTGCATGAGTTGTACAGGGCTGGCCAGCGAAATGCACCTGTTGCCCGGCACAGAACGCAGTCCCGATACTAGGTACTGCAGTAGTACCCACTCTCCATCCCATGCCACCGATCACCGTTATAAAGTATCTTTAAACTCCCTGGTGGTCCAGTGGTTCCCCCCTCCCCACCCATAACTCTGATCACTATCATTTTGATTAATTACCTTTCCCTGGTAGTCTAGTGGTACCCCCCAACCATGCAGGACCTCCAGACCACCCAGTTCCCCCTGGTCATTGGCGGGTGGCTTACCCACTAGCATACCTCTGTAGCTGCCTTCCAAATGACAGCTTACAGTATGTGCTGCAAGCTCATTAGTCTACACTGTGGACCAATGGACTTGCAGTGCATATTGTAATAGTTAGTCACAACTTTGTGAACTATTACAGTATGCAGACCCATTGGTCCACAGTGTGGACCAATGAGCATGTAGCATATACTGTAAGCTGTCATTCGGCAGGCAGCCATGGAGATATGCAGGTGGGTATGCTGCCTGCCGATGACTAGGGGAAGCAGGGTTGGCTGGGGGTCCTGTGTGGGTGGGGGGCTGGGGGTGCCACTGGACTACCAGGGATTTTAAAGATACTTCATCATGGTGATCAGGGTTATGGGCGGGAAGGGGGTACCACTAGACTATCAGGAAAAGGTAATTACACAAAACAACGGTAATTGGGTTTATGGGTGGTGAGGGGGTACCACTAGACCACCAGGGATTATTGTGGGTGCTTGTGTACGGTGTTCTGGGTTGGCAGCCACCCACGGCTGGTGGCTGCTGTGATGCGCCTTGCATTATGGCAGCTCACCTGTGGGTGACTTCCACTTGAGTGTGATTTATCCACGCTCAGCTTTGTGCCCAGGTATGCATCACATCTCCAGGATGCGCTGACATATGAGCTGCATATCTCAGCTGAATATCGAGATGTGCCACATATGCATGTGTAACCTCCCCCATCAGCCCCCCTTTTTTCCACTAGCAGGACTGCTCCTTTCACCTCTAGGCACCACTGAGAGGGGGGTAGTGACTACAAATATCTTACAATACTCTGTGGCCCCATACTTCACAGGACCTCCTTGTGAATGAGCTTGGTCAATGGAGTTTTCCTGCAATAAACTTGAACTTGAACTTCTACTTCAGAGTCTGCCATCCTCAGACAGGCAAACCAAGTGTGGCAGCTACCTGGCTCACACCTGGGGGGTCAGGTCCACAGCCTGTCTATCCCCCTAGCCCTCTAGGGAAAATTACCTAACTGAAGCAACCTACCCAAAACAAGGGAACCTTCCCCCATCCCTGGACTCCTGCAAACCAAACTAAGGAGCTAACACTACAGTCAAACATTACACTCCCATACTCCCCCACAACTACATCTGTGGAAGGAAACATTAATACAATGAGCCCCTTCAGTTCTCTTCTTGTCTTCTTTTCTGTCTTCATCAGGAACCACCTGAAAGAGAAAAGACAAAAAACACACCCCTAATCTGAAAACACAGTATATGACCATACCCCTTATCATCAAAACACTGGAGAATCCCAAAAATATTTTTAGAAAAGTAGAAAACAGTAGAAAACATCAACATTACATACAATACACATTTTGGGGATGGAATGCCCTAAATGTCCTAACTAGTGACAACAATGCCCGAAGGCAAGTCCAAGAAAGAGTCTTTCCTGGGCCGGAGCCCGGTGAAGCACAATTCTTGTAGGACTGCAAATCCCAAAGGGGAGAGTCTTTGTGGACAGTTCAGTCTGTAGTCTGCCAGGTGTAGGATGTATATTGTAATGTCAATAAGATAAGAAGAGTCTGGACTTACCAGTCCCTTGAAGAATGAAAATGGAACAGCACCTGGATCTCCAGTCAAAGACTCTCCCTGGCAGCATTTTTTGGATACAGCTGGGTGGAAATCTTCCAGAAATGACAGGATGGCACATTTGGAAACTGCTGGGTTGATGTCATCTAGAAGATGAAACCTTGGAACAGGAAAGGAACAGCTGGTCTGAAGTCATCCGAAATCCCAGGCGATGAATCAGGAAACAGTTGGGATGATGTCATCTCTGGTTGATGTCATTTGGAAGGCCAGGCGATGGAACTGGAAGGCACATTGCAAGGCTGATGAATCTGGACGCACCTTTGGATCCTGGAACAACATAGGTATGGAAATAGCTGGATGGCAGCACTGGTTAACACTGCTCTCCTTTCCACTTGGTAGGCATGGGCACATTCGCAGGAAGTTGGTTGCATTGAGGGTAGTACCACAATGGGTCAGGTGCAAGAATTATTACCTCATCTGTGTGCTCATAATTCACATTGTAGAAAGTCTCATTGCCCTTTCTGTCCACAATTCATACAGTGTCTGGGAACAGTGTCCTGCCCACTTTCAAATACTTGAATCTGTCTCTGACAGCTTTATCTCTGACATATTGAGTTGCACCTGGATGCAGGTCTTTAGTTGTCTCTTCCATTATCCAGGCTTTCTTGTTTCTCTCAATCTCCTCCTAGACTCTTCCAGGAAAGGTAGGAAAGGACATTTCATAGATCTCATTTGCCTTCCTATGAACCAGTCTTTCCTCCTTACTACTCTTGGTCAGTTCAAGACCACTGGCCTGGCTTGGGGCAGCTAGTCCTGGTTCTGCCAGTGACTCATGCTCAATGATACATAAAATGGATCTCTGACTCCTCCTTGTGGGGACAGGGCTGTGGAGTCACCAACCTCTTCTTCTGGTTCCTCCGAGGCAAGAGGGCAAGGCTGTGGACTAGCACCTTCATCATAAGGATACATAGTTTTTCCCCCTTCTCCTGTTCCTTGCTGAGGATCTGAGCCCAGGAGTGAGCAGTCATCCTCACTCCCGAGACTGTCCACTCTTCACTGGGCATGGAGGTAGACACCTCCCAATCTAGGGTCTCTCACTTCTCATCTTCTCCTATGAGACTAGGGCTTGGTCCCTCTCTCCACGGATCTACTGATGCTCCCTCCACACTGTCCATCTGTGACCCAGATGTGGAGACATCACAAAGACACTGCTCTGCCTGTACATCTACACCCTTTTCCTTTGTGCCACACTGTGCTGGGCTTCTCCCAACAGGCTCCACCTGGTGCTGTGTGCTGCCATTTGCAAGATCTTGAAGCTTTGTCCATGTGGGAGCCAAATGAATCTTGGGTGCATTAGTGAGGCCTTGCTTCTCTAGGCACCCAGAACAGTGAGGAATCATGAAGACATCTCTTCCAGCCTTGAGGCACATTATGCACACTCTCACAGGGTATCCGGGAATCGAAACATGAGGAGGCAAACATCCACCGTAGAAACATCTCTCTATTTCTTTCAGCTTGTTAACCTCTTCCACTATCATAGCCCGGGCATGATATGGGTAGCGGGATGATCCCAAAGTCATGGCTGCAGAAGAAACAAAAGTTCACTGCTATCTCAGATCTCACTTTGGTTGGAAAAGTCTCACAAAATGGCTCCCCTGCTGCTGTGTTTATGTTACTACTCCACCCTGCAATGGCAGTGACAGCACTTACTCTGTATTACTTGGTTTTATTAAAGTGGAAGAAGGCACTAGACCCATCGAGACCACTTTCCCCACAATTGTGGGGGAAAATGTCTTTTCTTTCCCGTTTTATTATTTTTTAACTGCCCAGAAATAATCTATCGAGTTGGACCTTGAATTTATCCCGAGATGTTTCATCAACTATATACTGTGGCAGAGAGTTCCACAAAACTGCAGTTCTAACTGTAAAGAAATATTTCCTTTTGTTAGTGAATGCCTTTTGTATTTGAATTTGTCTATTACATCTTAAACCATAAACCTTATCCATATATGTTAGTCCACTTAACTTCATCAGATGTTTGTCATTTAAAATGTTAAAGAATAACAACAGATCACCCCATCTCGTCTCTCTTGTAGGTCATACAAACCCAGAGATTTCACTCTATCTTTATATGGAAGATGTTTTATATCAGGGATACATTTTGTCATTTTTCTTTGTAGACTCTCAATCAATTTCCTATCCTTTTCCAAATATGGTGCCCAAAATGAAGATGCAAAATCAGTGTGAGGTCTAATATAAGCTTTATATGATTTTGTTATACAGTCTTTATTATGCGTTATAAATGATTTTTTCATACCATTGATTATACGATTTCCTGTTTGGGTTACTGTAATGCATTGCCTGCTCCAATTAAATTTATTATTAACTATAACTCCTAAATCTTTTTCTTGGGTTCCATTTGGGATTTGTTTCCCACATAATACATAATTAGTACATGGATTCCTTTTACCCAAGTGCATAACTATGCACTTGTCAGTGTTAAACAACATATTATTATCATTTGCCCATTTTTCTAATATTGTTAAACCCATTTTTAGTCGATTGATGTTTAATTCTGAATCCACCTCAGCTGAGATTTTAGTATCATTGGCGAATTTGCTGATCTGGTTTTTTAACCCCATTTGAAGATCTCCAATAAAAACTCCAAACAAGGTAGGACCCAATACCAAACCCTGGGGTACACCACTAGTAACAGAAATACTGGAGGAGACTGCATTCCTAATTCTAACAATCTGGCTTCTATTCTTCAACCATTCTTCGACCCATTTAACAACATATCTATTGAATCACAATTTAATTAATTTCAAAACCAACAGGTTGTGTGAGACCTTATCAAATGCCCTACTAAAATCCAAATACACAACATCAACCGGGATTCCTTGGTCCAGACTACTACTTATACTTTCGTAGAAAGTTATAAGATTAGTAGTGCATGATCTTCCCTTACAAAATCCATACTGAGAATTATCAACTAGACCCTTAATTAGTATTTCTTGATCCAACCTTGCCTTCAGTATTCTTTCCATAATTTTACATACCACCAAAGTGAGACTAATGGGTCTATAATTGTCCACCCTACACTTATTACCCTTCTTATGTATAGATATCACAGTAGCTAGCCTCCAATCCTAAGGAACTACTCCATACATATATGATTTATTAAAGATCAAGTATAAAGGAAATAAAAGTGCATCAGAAATTTGTTTACTAAAATATGGATTTAAATTATCTGGACCCGAGGATGATGTTTCCTTTAAACTATTAATAGCCTCCTATATTTCTAACAAAGTAATTTCTTCATAAAGACTAAAATAATCATATACTTGATCTTTTGAGGAATCATTAACTGTAAATACTGTCTCGAAATAATTATTAAATACATTGGTAACAGCTAATTCACTTTCTATAATTTTCCCTTCATAGATGATGGTAGCTATTGAGGGATTGGAGTTTTTAATTTTATTGATATATGCAAAAAAGGATTTTGGATTGAATTCCAATGTTGATAACTTAAGTTCAATACATTTTCTATCTTTTATAATGAAGGATTTAGTCAATTTAAGTTCTTTTTTATAATTACATCTATTTACCTCACTTGGATAAGCCTTAAGTTTCCTAAATGCTTTTTTCTTTTTATTTATCTGTTTTTGTATTTTTGATGTTAACCAAGTAGGAATTTTACCTTTATGGTTATTTATTTTGATTGTGGGAATAAAGTTTTTTTCAAGGTCATATATCGTATCCTTAAGAATAGACCAAGATTCTTCTGCATTCTTATCTTTAAACAAGGTAGACCAATCAGTATTTAGCAGTATACCCTCTATATTATTATAATTTCCCTTATAATAATTATAACGATGTTTAATTTGCCTACTACAATTTTTGTTACCTATTAGCGAGAAGGTGACAACCTTGTGGTCACTAGAGCCTAAAGGTTCAATTATTTCTATTTTATCCAATTTATCTGGAATGTTAGTCAGGATAAGATCAAGGATATTTTTCCCCAAGTCAGTTCCATCACCATTTGTTCAAGACCTAAACTAGTAATTAACTCTAGATATTTATGTTCAATATTTGTAGTTGCTGTAAGATTTAACCAGTCAATACCTGGGAGATTCAAATCCCCCATAATGATAAGATTAGATGATTCAGAATATTCTTCCAGGTATTGTATAACAACCTGGTCATATGCAAAATCAGCATTTGGAGGGCTTATATATATTTATTAGTATAGTTTTTGTTTTGATATTGGAATTGAACACAACACCTCTCGATCTGTATCCCATTTACCAAGTGTATAGCTGACTCTATGACTGAAATTGTATCCTTTATATACAAACAGACCCCTCCACCTATTCTATTACCCCTATTTTTATAATACAAATTATATCCTGGAATAGCATTGAACCAATGGGACTCATCATTCCACCATGTCTCAGTAATAGCTATGAAGTCTAATTTGTACTTATTCATTCTTCCTGCCAACTCTGTTAACTTAATAATGTTTAAACTTCTAGCATTACACAGAAAAAATATAAATTTGTCAGATGTTAGAACTAATTCCAATGCAATGCTCCCCCTTTGCCCCCCCCATTTTTAGTTTAAACACCAGTTAATTACGGATAAAAATTGTTTGCCAAGGAGATGACTTCCTTTTTTACTCAAATGTAGACCGTCCCAACTGTAAAGACTGTAATCCTTTTCAAATGTTTCCCAATGTGTAATGCAGGTGATATTATTATTTAAAGTCCATTTACGTAGCCATTCATTCACTTCTTTTATTTGATAATGAATTTTCTTAGATGCTCGAGGTATAGGTAATATTTCAGAGAGGCAAATTTCGGAATTCAAGGATTTTTAAAGTGCTGACCAGAGACACATAGCTATTTTTTATGTCATTGACAGTAAATGTATTTATGTCATTTGTTCCTACATGAACTACAACCAAAGGATTAGAATCCCCATTTTTAAGGACATTTGGAACCATTCTCTCAATATCCCTTATCCAAGTGCCCCTGAAACTGGAACACATTCTGTTTTGTTTATCACTATTACAAATATGTCCATCCACGTATTTAATTATTGAATCACCCTAGAACAATGACCTGTCTTGGTTCCTCACTATCCATTTTTTTTGAATGCACACTAGGGCTTCCAGATAACTCTATGGGTTCTGTTGTGATATCATGCATTGGAAGTGCATTACTAATTTTGGGAATTGTATTATGTATTTGAGCATTAGTTTCAACAACATCCTTTTCTTCTTGAGTAGGAAGCATTCTGTCAATGGAACTTTCAACATTGGTGCATATAATTTCATCACTTTTTTCATTAAGTACAGCTTTTTCTCCCAGGATTTGAAAACTGTTTTTCAATGGAATTTTAAATTCCATAGCTCTCCTTCCCTTTTTTGCTTTATTCTTCCTAAACACGGGACTCCATTCATCACTGCTTTCCCCATAATCCTCTCTTGCTTTCTTGAGTGAATCCTCTTTAATCATATTTTGATTTTTGAATGTGGTAATACTAGTTTTTTTTAAACTCATCTAATTCAAACTGTAGTATCTCATTTTGTTTACTTAATTTCACAACTTGTTCTAACCCTTCAATCTTAGCCTTTAGCTCCAAGTTAAGTATACATTGGGAACATTTTAGGCCTTCGAATCCCACACTTGTTTCCAAACAAAAATTATTACAAAGTATATAAGTCATGGCAATTTCCCCTGTAGATAGGGCAACTATCCCCTCGTTAATATTCATTTCCTTACCCTAGTACAAATGTTTGCAGAAATGATGATCCAAAGTAGATTAACGCTACTCCGATTACAAGTGGCAAACTAATGATTATTGGAATGAATGCCCAGGTGAACAAAATTTACTATATTTTCTTTAGAGTAATAGTTATTCTGCCTATCAAGCCTAGCATGCCTGACATGCACGTCTTTGTGCACGTCTTTGCGCGCGACGTCACGCACTTGCCCCGCTCACCGAGGAGCATGTTAAAATAGTGTCCCCAAACCTGGAAGTGCTATTGAGGTCATGAGACCTCACTTGTAGTAACTCACAAAGATAAAAGTAAATTAAATAAAGAAACCCTGTTACAAGGCTACAGGTCTTGTCTTATTTAAATATGCCCCAAAGTGCAAGAACAGAGTTATTTTAAATATGTTTCTGAGTTCTGTAGTCCCCAGGGCACTGGCATGAACTACAGAACTCCTCTTCCTGATGTTAACAGGGCTCCAAGTAGTTGACACAAAATGTTTGTAGCCAGCAATAAAAGTGATCCAATATATTCTGGTGCATCAACATTCTGTTTCAGACTCAAGCCACTTGCTCATCCAATCTACTGCATGCGGATAAAGTTCACTCAAACTGTATAGACTGCACTGTTTTGCTCCCCCAGCACATCTATATGATTTTTCCAGGACCTTAAATTAGCTTTCAATCACTTGCTCTTGCTTAAAGTCACTAAAGCCACAGTATTTCATGAACAGGATTGCCTGCTTTGTTGCATCTTTCATACAACCCACAGTATCTCACTTTGCTCAGAAACTTACACTGTTGCTGAATCCATAATCATGATCACAGATCACGGCCATTCATCTGGATACAACACCTTTCTTAGAAACACTGTTTGTAGATGCTCTCTAGAAATGTTTTGCACATTTAACATTCTACAATTCACTCTGCAGAGGTGTCCTGACTTTAAAAGTTCCATATGTGGCTATGTCTTTACCCTAGGCCCCCACTGTTGCAGATGCTTTTAAGTCATACACAATCTAAAAGTTCTGTACTTGGCAAGTCTTCCTTTGACCCCACAGTAGGCAGACACTTTTACTTAAACACAGTCTTGGTGAACACAGTCTCTTTGTCAGAGCAAAACTTAACACAGTATTGCAGGTGCCCCAGGGCTTTTTCTCACAAGAAAGTCTCCGGTACTCACAGGACAAAACAACTCTCAGGCAGCTTCACCCTCTCCAGGCTGGACCAGGGTATTGTCACTGAATCCTAGAATTACCCCCATCCTTCCTGGGATGGGGCACTGGAAAACCCTCCCAGGAACAGTCTTTACCACTTCATAAATGGTCTTCTGTGTTCCTCTCTTGGGTGAGAACACACAACCCCTTTTACTAAGGTAGCTCTCTCTCACAGCTAGGTCTGAGGAGCTGCACACTGCAGCACTCCTCACTCTCCTGAGTCTCCACTCAGACTACTCCCTGAAGACTGACTCTGAAGACTGAATTGAATTCTGCAACATTCCACTGCTAACCCCTGCAGCTAGCATTCCATTGTGGCTTATGCTGCTGTAAGAATTCTAAGGTGACATCATCACTCCAGCTCAGCAGAAACTGAAAACAGAGCATGACAGTGTGAAACCCATTTAACTGGCATCTCACAAGAGGTCTCTCCCTGCCTGCCACTGATTCTAAGTGGGATTCTAGTAACTCCTGGGAACAAGGGGGTTACACATGGGCACGCCCCCTGGAGATGCACTGCATACATTATCTTTGCACCCTGGTACATAGGGAATTTCTCTGTGTAATTCCCCCTTTTGAATATTGCCCCAGGGTACATTTCTGGGGTTGTGCTGGTGCAACTCAGTTGAGCCAGGCACAACTCCTTTGAATATCTAGCCTCACACATGAAAGCACTGCATCATGGGTTTGCAAATACCTGATTGCCTGGTGTTGCAGAACATACTACAGTGATACCAGACACTTGATTATGTACAGACCCATGATGCAGTGCTTTCACCTGGGGAGGGTTTCCTCAAAAAATGTTTTAAATAAAACTGTACAACTGATACGATAAAATAAATGTACCTACATATAAAAGGGATATTCCAACACTTGTTCTCTGCCTAATAGCCATCTATATGTGCTCATTTTGGTCCCACAGTATTAATAAATAAGAACCATTGTATAATAGCAATAATGCACTCCAGAGTGTGGGTTGTGCTGGGATAACCTCACTTCTGGGGTCTTGGATGCACTTGGACTTTGCCCTCTGCCCAACCACCCCAGGGGTGAGGTTATCCTAGCACAAACCACTCCCTGTCATGTATTATTGCTTAAATATGCCATTTATCTTCATAACTAAGGGGGCAAGACCATAAAACTCTGAGTGACAGAGCAATGAGTGAGTTATGAATGTCCTGCCCCTCAAAAGTGATGATAAATGTCAATAGGAGGAGAGAGAGCTTAATTGGGGGTGTGGCTTAGACAATATAAAAGCAGGTGACTCCAATTACAACTTCCTGTTGCTAGCCTGTAGAGCAGAAAGCAGCTAACTAAAAGAAGCTACCATTTTCTTATTAATTTAACACTTCTATCTCAGCAGGAATCAGTGTCTGTTGAGATTAAGTAGACAGATACTTTATTAGAAGTAGACGGGGTCTTATTTAGGGTTAAAAAAGAAAGAAAGAAAGTCAGTGTGTGTTCTGTGCTGGGAAGGGTACTGCATCAACTTATTTTGCTAAATTAGTAGGAAGAGAGAGAGCTTAATTGGGGTTGTGGCCTAGACAATATAAAATCAGATGACTCCACTTACAACTTCCTGTTGCTAGCCTGTAGAGCAGAAAGCAGCTAACTAAAAGAAGCTACCATTTTCTTACTAATTTAACACTTCTATCTCAGAGGAATCAGTGTCTGTTGAGATTAAGCAGACAAATACTTTATTAAAAGTAGAAAGGGTCTTATTTAGGGTTAAAAAAAGAAAAGAAAGAAAGTCAGTGTGTGTTCTGTGCTGGGAAGGGTACTGTATCAACTTATTTTGCTAAATCAGTAGGAGGAGAGACAGCTTAATTGGGGGTGTGGCTTAGACAATATAAAAGCAGGTGACTCCAATTACAACTTCCTGTTGCTAGCCTTTTTTCTTACTAATTGCCTCCATCCAACCCTCCACCCACCCACCTTAAGCCAGTTCTACTTTTTATAGCCACTGGATTTGACTGACAAGGAACTTCCTGTTTGGCAGTAGGAAGGAAGAATCATAGAGAACATTAGTTTTTCAACCCTAAAAGGAAAAAGTAGCTCAATCCCCCCAGCTGCTAGTGGTCTGACACTGAGCAAGGAAGAAGGAGGAGGCTACTGAAGAATATAGGAAGTTGCTGTCCCAGAACAGGAAGGGTGTGAGCTGTAAGGAGAGGAAAGAGTAAGCATACAGAGAAACAGGGTAGGGGACACAAAATAAGACATGATAGGAGTGGTGCAGTGCAATGGCTGTGAAGCGGCAGTGTTCTGGGAAACATTCTAAAGGCTGCGATGCTGCCCTATTTGCAGGCACCTCTCTGGTCTGAGGGAGGAGGTTGCCCATCTCCAGACTGACCTGGCTAGGATTCATGAAACCTCCTCCCTTACCTAGGGACCACCAGGGCCAATGCCACTACCTCCAAGGTTGCAAAGAAAGAGGAGAGGTTGGACCAGGGTGGGCTAAGGGAAGGAGGGAGAGGGTGGTGGAACAGAATTGCATCCTTCCAGCTGTATCTCTTCACAATTCATACAGTCTTCTGGTGGATAGTGGTTCCTCTATGGAGGCACCTGCAGTGGAGACCAAGGAGGATGCTAGGAACCTTCACAAAGGAGACCCACAGGAGTGTGGCATGGGACCCCACAGGGGAAGGAAACAACTCCTGGTGGGGGACTCAGTCATTAGGGGTGTAGAAGTGGGGGAGGAAGGGGACAGGGAGGTAAGGCACCTGCCTGGTGCCATGGCTTGGAGGGACAGGAAACGAATCCTCAGGATCATGGGAGCAGTTGCACGAGGGAGGAAACTGGATGTCATTGTCCACCTAGGGACAAATACCTGGCTAGGAATGAGATCAGAGCAGTGCAAGAGGAGTTTGTAGAGTTGGGGAGGGGCCTTAGACAAGTAGTTCATACGGTAACCTTCTCAGAGATGCTGCCTGTCTATGGCAAGGGTGATGCTAGGGTACTCCTCACCAGGGAATTCAATGAATGGTTGAAAAACTGGTGTGAAGCTCAGGGTTTTGGCTTCATTGAGGACTGGGGAGCCACCTGGAGGGATGCAGACCTATACTGGTGCGATGGTCTGCATCTGTCCGGGTGGGGAACCAGGATCCTAGGTGAGAGGTTTAAATGCTTCATTGGCAAGCATTTAAACTAGCCAAGGGGGGAGGCATTGAAAAGGAGCAGTGAAATCTCAGTCTCCCCCACAAAATACGGTAATTAGTGAGGCAAACACCAAGGTAGAGAAGTCATTAGGGAGCAGGACAGAAGTAAATGTAAAAAAAGCAAAGGCAGTAAGGACTGGGATGGGGCTAAAAGGGGGGTAAGGCCATCAAAAAGTGGAGGGTGATGAGTACCAATGCCCATAGTCTGTGTAACAAGCTCCCTGAACTAGTGGCCTTGATGGAAGTGGGTTGCCTGGATATTGTGGCAGTCACAGAAATATGGTACACAGAGAACCATGACTGGGATGTCAACATACCAGGATACACAATCTACAGGAGGGACAGGGAGGGTAAAAGAGGAGGAGGAGTAGCTCTCTATGTAAAGGAAGGGATCAAAGCAACAGAACTAAAGAGTAAACAGGGAGCAGATGAAGCACTCTGGGTCACCCTGGAGACAGGAAATGGCACCACAGTCCTCATGGGGGTTGCATACAGACCCCCATCTCAGAAGGAGGGAATGGACAAGGAAATAATAGAAGGCATACTTAGAATGGCAGAAAAAGTGGAGATATTGTTGTTGGGGGACCTGAATATGCCAAATGTTAACTGGAGCACCTTTGCTGCAGGCACAACCAAGAGCAGGGTCATTCTTGATGCTCTACAAGGGGCATACCTCAGACAGCTAGTATTGAAACCCAATTGGGAGGGAGCAATCTTAGACCTGGTACTCTCAAATGGGGATGGAGAAAGAATCTCATATTTAGAAGTGGGTGGCCATCTGGGAACAAGCGATCACCAAACAGGGTGGATCACAATAAACACAGCCATACAATCAAGCCATACAGGCTTTAGGAGGGCTGGCTTTGAGAAAATGAGAGAGTGCCTCAGAAAAGCACTAGCAAACAGGCAAGAAGGAAGGGTGGAGGAACAATGGGGAGTAATCAAAACAGCCATCATGCAGGCAACAAGCCTTTGTGTAAAGCAAATCAACAAAACACAACAAAGGAAAAAATGCTATGGTTCTCAAAAGAGGTGGCAGGGAAGGTTAAGGAGAAAATGATAGCATTCAGGAAATATAAGGAAACACAGAAGGAGCAGGACAGAGA
The DNA here is from genome assembly GCA_016271365.2 of Neoceratodus forsteri. Taxonomy (NCBI): domain Eukaryota; kingdom Metazoa; phylum Chordata; order Ceratodontiformes; family Ceratodontidae; genus Neoceratodus; species Neoceratodus forsteri. The sequence continues at coordinate 15,638,921 of JADMNL010000027.1, forward strand.
ACTTTATCAGTTAAGCAGAAAGAGGCAGGGAAGTCAGTCAGAATAGCAAAGACCTAAACCGAGGCAAGGATAGCCAACTCTGTTAAGAAGGGGATAAGACCTTTTATAGGTACATTAGGAAGCGAAGAAAGACCAAAGGAGGGATACTGAGGCTTAATAAGGAGGAGGGAATGTGGGCAGAGGGTGACAGTGAAAAAGCAGGGATACTGAATGAATATTTCTGCTCAGTATTCACAAAGGAAGAGGAGGGGGAGGTACCTAAACCAAACAAGAGAAACACTCTGAAGATGGGGGGTTGATACCAGTCCATTTGCAGAATAAATGGTTCTGAAAGAACTAATAAAATTTAAGGTGGACAAAGCAATGGGACCTGATGAGATTCACCCAAGAATTCTAAAAGAACTAAAGGTAGAACTAGTGACACCACTGACTACTCTCTTTAACAAATCATGGGAGCATGGGGTGGTATCTGAGGACTGGAGGAGGGCGGATGTGATTCCTCTTCACAAAAGTGGGAGCAGAACAGAGGCAGGAAACTACAGACCAGTTAGTTTGACCTCAGTGGTAGGGAAAATGATGGAATCACTTCTGAAGGAAAGAATTGTTGTGTACCTAGAGGCCAGTGGGGCACAGGACCCAAGGCAGCATGGATTCACGATGGGAAGGTCATGTCAGATGAATCTAATAGAGTTCCTTGACTGGGTGACCAAAGTAGTAGACCAGGGAGAGGCTGTGGACATGGCCTACCTAGATTTTAGAAAGGCATTTGATACAGTCCCATACAAAAGATTAATACACAAGTTAGCCAGCCTTGGAGTGGGTCCCAAGGTTGTAGCCTGGATAACAAATTGGCTAGACAACAGGACACAAAGGGTAGTAGTAAACGGAGTCCAAAGTGAAGAAAGGAGGGTTACTAGCGGGGTACTACAGGGTTAAGTACTGGGAATGGTCCTTTATAATGTCTTTATAAGTGACATTGCAGAGGAACTGGAAGGAAAAGTATGTCTCTTTGCAGACGACACAAAGATCTGCAACAGGGTTGATACTCAAGATGGAGTGGAAAGGATGAGAAGGGACTTGGCAAGGTTGGAGGAATGGTCAAATGTATGGCAGCTCAGATTCAATGCAAAGAAGTGCAAGGTAATGCATCTGGGAAACAAAAACCCAGGGGAAGAGTACACAATGGGGGGTGAGATACTGACAACAGTAAAACTGGAAAGGGACCTGGGGGTAGTTAGATCAGATGACCTAAAGGTGGTCAAGCAATGTGAGAAGGCAGTAAGAAGGGCTGGGAGGATGCTGGGATGCATAGGGAGGGGCATCAACAGTAGAAAACAGGAAGTTGTTATCCCTCTGTACAGACAGTTAGTGAGACCCATCTGGAGTACTGTGTGCAGTTCTAGAGACCCCATCTCCGCTAAGACATAGACAGAGTGGAGGCTGTCCAGAGGAGGGCAACCAAAATGGTGCATGGTCTGCACCAGAAGACATATGAAGAAAGACTAAAGGAGCTTAATATGTATACTCTTGTGGAAAGAAGGGAGAGAGGGGCCATGATAGAAACATTCAAGTACCTCAAGGGAATCAACAAATTCCAATAGGGTAGCATCTTTCAGAAAAAGAGATGTGCAAGAACGAGGGGGCACAATTTGAAGATAGAGGGGGGATGTCTCAGAGGTAATGTGAGGAAGTATTTTTTCATGGAGAGGGTTGTGGATGCATGGAACAGCCTCCCTGAGGAGGTTGTGGAGTCAAGAGCAGTGGGAGAATTCAAGAATGCATGGGACAGACATAAGGCAGTCCTAGTGGGGTTTAGGAGGAAGTAAGCTGTTGGTTAACTAGGATCTGCAGCTTATCTGTTAGGTAGAAAAATGGGCAGACTAGGTGGCAAAGCAGTCCTTATCTGCTGTCAAATTCTATGTTTCTATGTTCTGAGGGTGGCCATTGTGTGCCCAACTTATACAATGGATTAGAGTCTCAAAGAACCCTAAGACTGATGCAAGCTGCCAGTAAAGGCGACTTGAGTTAATGCCCAGTACAGCAGAGACTCTGCACCCAATTATCTATTGGGCAGGGTCCTGGTGGCAAAGTCCCATGGCTTGCAGCAACCGTGGTAGGGTGCCAAACAGATGGAGCACTGGGAGGGTCCACAGGGCAGCTGAGTGCCACTCTAGATCCTGGAAGTCTAGCGGTCTCCCCTCCTGCATCCCTGATGTTACCCATAATAATAGTTATTAATAACTTCCCCATCCCTGGCGGACTAGCACCCCACCCAGTCCTGATCCTGAAAAATAAAACTGTATCACAGATCCCTTCCCTGGTAGTCTACCCCCCCCACCACGCATACCGACATCCGTACTTGTGCATTATATTATATACCTGGTGGTCTAGTGGTCCCCCCTATCTGATCCTCAGTTCCACTCCCTAAATTAGCAAATATCATATCCCTGTCCTGGTGTTCCACTGGACCCTCCTCCCCAATCCCCAATTCTGATCTCTAAGAAGTCGATCACCAAACCCCTGTCCTGGTGGTCTAGTGGACCCCCACTCCCCCACCCAGCAGGTAGTGCCCACCACCCCTTCCCCATTCTGACACAGAGCTGGCACTGGCACTGGCACAGCCCACCTCTCACCTCTGCAGCCAGCACTGACTGAACTGTCACTAAGCATGTACAGTATAGGGTATGCACTCTTTGGTTGTCAGTCAATGAGTGTGTACACTATGCAGTAAGGGCTCAGTGCAAATTCAGTCAGCGCCAGCCACGGAGGTGAGAGATGGGCTGTGATGATGCTGGCTCTCTGTTGGGATGTGGGGAGTGGGTTGCGGCAGTAGCCTGGGTGGGGTCCACTAGACTACTCAGGACAGGGTATGTGATTGGCCTTAGACAGAGGAATCAGGGACTGGGAGGGGTCCACTGATCACCAAGTGACAGGGATATGGACATTTGAATAAATTTAGGAGTGGAATGAGGGATCAGTGAGGGGCCACTTAGACCAGCAGGTACATAATGTAATGCACTGGTACAGATGCAGGCATATATGTGGGTGGGCACTAGTCCACCAGGCAGGGGTGTTGTTAATAAATATTATTATGGGCAACATCTGGCATCAGGGAGGGAAGACCGTTAGACCATGTGGCACGTAATGTAATGAATAGGTACAGATGTGGGCATCTGTGGGGGTGGAAGGATGCTAAACAACCAATGAAAGGGGCATTATTACATGTCATTATAATGGGGACATTGGGAATTGGGGAGGGGGGCCACTTGACCACCAAGGAAGGGAACATTATTTTATTACAAATAACAGAGACATCGGGGATCAGGGAGGGTGGGCCACTCGACCACCAGGAAAGGGAACAATATTTTATTACACATAATGGAGACATTGGGGATGGGGGGGCTGTGGCAGATTGCCACAACCAGGCAACTCTCCCAGAGGAGAATTTTCAAAGTAACTTTAGACCAGCCTGGCTGGTCTAAGGGTGTTTAGAATTTCTCCCTCTGTGAGAATTCTGAGAATCCTACATTAGGGGATGTGGCAGCTTTTATCTGCCACATGCCCACTAGCACCAGGTCATAGCCCATATTTGGGCACATGGGTGGTGCAAGCCCCAATTGGGGCAGGCAGCCTGTGGTCGATGCAGGCTGCTTTTCTGAAAAGCGCAAGGACAGTTTATGATGCAAGGTACCACTTGCGCCATGTATGTTTGGTGCAGGAACCTTGTGTCAATCTCAGGGCTTTGAGAATTGAGCCCAATGTATTTTACATTGCAGAGTTTTCAGAGTAGTTATTTTAATGATTATAGATCGAGGGAACACTCTCGACCAGTGGGAGCGCTCCTTTCCTCTGCGATGAGGCACTCTTTTCCATGAAGAGCTCACCGCTGCAGATGCCCTGGAAAATGGGAACATTCTGGGAAGTTTTTTTTAAATATATTATTGATTGCTCTTGATCAATAATATATTAATATAATCCCCTCGCCTTTTCGTTGCTGAAGTGATTGGTTTCACTTGCCTTCAGCTGGAGCCAGAACAGCTCAGCTTCGCTTCGCTGTTGTCACTCCAGCTGAAGGCGCATGAAACCACTTGTTTTCTGCAATGAGTGACTCTGAGGGATGTATAAATACATAAAACTTTACTGCTTCTGTTTGATTTGACTGTTCTATTTTGAGTGAAGCAGATGTCACTGTGATGTCACCAAGCATTGTTCAAGCTACTCTCCCATTGGTTAAGAGCTCCTTTATTACCTTCTAAGGTGAAAATAAATGCTGATGACCCACCTAACACTTAAGTAAATTACTTACTTTCATTAAGAATGCTTCTGTGGATAAAATAAATCTGTAAGGCTTTTTTCTCGCCTACATTGCATTAATTGTAATTTATAATCGTGTGCTGTACATATATTTTTTAATCTTGTTAGTGATCTTTTCATTTGGGTAGCATTTGTAGCCTCACACGCATAAGTACAATAACCTGTATACATAGCATGAGATACAACACTACCAGGTCAGTATTTCATGGAAAATTAAATAGAGGCGTTAAAAACAAAGTGACATATAATAATAAGGTGCCCCCCTTACCATCAAAGGAAACTTATGTTCAAAAACATATTGTATATTATATGTATTCAATGCATCCATTTTAGATAATTATGTACCTTTGTTTTGAGTATGATTCAGTATGCATAAGATATAAGGCAGCATGAAAAGTATAGATTAAGCTTACCATTCTGCTGCTTTCCAAACACCCTTTTCTTGAAGGATATACACAGAGAATAATGCATAGGCAACTGTGTGTTATGAAGTTTTTTTTTACACACCTGAGGTATGTGATTACACATAAACCTTGACAGCAAAGCATGAGAGGTTTGTTAGGTCATCCAGCATCATTTACACACAGTCATCTATATTTTATATTTTTATAATTACTGGTGCAAGGAGTCAATGCAAAAAAAGTGACTAAAGACACTTCTGGTTTTAGTCTCATTTTTTTTTGACTGGCTATGGTACATGCTGCTGCTAGCTCAGTAGCATTCCAAGACACACACACACACCTGCACGCACACACACACATGCATACACACACACACACACACACACACACACACACACACATATGCTGTTTGTCTCTTACTGCTGCAGCTGGAGCAGGAAGTTGCAACATAAGGGGCAGACTCAGTATCTCCACTTTGCTCTCCCTCTCTCAACGCCATGACCCAACCCACAGGAGGGAGTAAAAGAACATGTGTAGAAACTACTGAGGTAACATTCAGTTTCACTTGCAGTTGGTTCCCTGTGTCTTTCCTCCACCACTTGTGACATCGGACTGTTCTTGCCACCATCTATCTCGACAGCAGTCTTTCCCACTCATAGATTCAAAGGACTTCTATTAAGTTGAAGTAGGAGTGAAACAAAATGCTGTAATAAGCAGGTAACCGTTATTATGGTGTTTGAAACATGATATGAATCCATGTATTACAGTGGGTCACCAGTAATTTATTGAATTATGCACAGGCAACCCTACACAATGAGGATGTGTTTCATCAAGCTAAGGAGATGACATTATATGGCTCTTGAGAATGACTGTGTCTATGCTTTGTATTTTGTATCCCCTATTCCCTTCCCTGAGGTCACAACAGGAAATGAGCCACAGGTCAGTGTGCATTCCCAGTGATCAATTTTTAAATAAATAAATAACTAATAAATAGTAACCTAAGCAAGTCACTTACCCTGCCAGTGATTTAGTTTCTCCAGCTACGAATGTGGCTAAAAGCAGGGCCCACTGGAAATGAAATATTGCATCAGAGCTGGGCTATTCTAAGTATAGCCCTTGCGGCTGGCAGTATAGACTAGTGGTTAGAGCAATGAGCTGTGAATGAGCTTGATACATCCAGCAGCTCTGGGTTTGATTCCCACAACCTCCATTTGCATAGTGTGTGACGCTGAGCAAGTCACTTAGCCACCCCAGTGTACCTGGATCACCCCTGAAAACAGGCACTTGTGCCTACTGGGCCTTACCTGGTTACCAAAAGAATAAAATGAAATGAAGATAAGGGCCAGAGCATTTCATTAGAAACAATGTGTAAGGAACTTTCAGATCAGGAAATATCCGTCTATGCCTTTTATTATTTCTAACAACATCCATCACCTTTTAAAAGCCATATCTTTAGTTGGTCTCACTACCACATTTTCTTGCATTAGGCCATTGACAGTGGACGATGTTAGTCCAGGCTTTTTTTATTAAAACTATTCTTTTTCCGGATACATCTTTTCTGTTGATCTGTGAAGTTTCTGAAAATCTTTCTTAATGGCCTGCCTTTGAGAGGAGACACTCAAATGCACATCAGACAGATGAGTCTCTCTGCTACTTTCCTTTATATTTTTGGCAGACATAATGTGGCCATAAGCACAATACCTGCAGCCTCTTGCTTATCTACTGGCTTAACCTAGTGGCTCTCTTGTGATCTCTGTAAATTCATGTGCCAGTGTTGTCCTCGTACCCTGAAAAAGAAAGGGGAACACAGAAAGGAATCTGTTCGACTATGGTCAAAGACAACTGCACCCACATAACTGGAAATGAGAGTCACTCACTAGTAAGGTTGATGAGGATGTTCAAATTCTGAGGGAACAGAATTCTGCAGAATTAGGGAAAATTATTCAGAATTCTCCCCATAGCCGAATTCCAACACTTCAGATGTAAAACAATTTTCACGGATTAAAAATCAGAAGTTTACATCAACTGCAGATTCTTTTTCTGTAATCTGCAGAAACATATTCAGCAGTTCACATGATCCATGGAAAATTATTGCACAGATTACACAGAAATACTTTTCAGAATTCTGCGGAATTTAGAAAAGCATTTCAGAAACAGAATCACCATTCCGCACCAATTCTAATGTACAATTCCACATTCTGCACAGCCAAACTTACTAGTCAATCTTTTTGCAAAGCAAGTAATACACTTATTTTGTACAATACATAGGAAAATATCCTACCATGCTACCACTATTTCCAAGAGACACCTTGTTTTCATCTTGATTGCATAGATAACTATATGGCTATTACTTTTAATTTGTTTACTTATCATTGTTATTTTTTAATGCATTTTGTGCAGTGGTTAAGGGGGATCAATTTTGAACCGTGATCCCCAGAGTTTTCACGCCCACAGAAAACTCTTTTAAATAAGGTATTGATCAGTCTGACGATATAAGTGACTAAATCTGTATAACCCTTGGGCTGCCAAAAAATTAGTACGTATAGGAATTCTGGACAGATATATCAGTATGCAGCACAGCAAGGGTTACTATTTATACTCCATTATCACCATTTTATGGAACCTTGTGATGTCATGTGGTCAGGCAGTAACATGCTGCACCCAACTACAATAAAGGCAGCTAGATGCATCTTATCTCTGCATGACATCACAAGGTTTCATAAAATGGTGATTTTGAATTGAACAGGCAGTCATGTATATCACTGGAATGTTGCCAGCTATGGTTAAGCCCACTACTTCATTTAAAGCAGCAGTGCATTGTGGTGGTGAACATTTTGACCTAGACATTTTTATTCCATTTAGATTGCTTCTTACCCCTTGTCTGGTACAGTATCTTTCTTTCCCCATTTTGAGACTGCTTGAGCACATTTTTATATTTGAAATAAAAGGAACACTCATTTTAATAAAGACCAGTCCAGGTTTTCATCAGTAGTCTTAGCTGTTGTTGTAGACCTGTTGTCCCATAATGTCAGGGAACTGTGTCTGCTGCATGCTAATTAATTTTAATCACGGGAAAAGTTATGTTAAACAGTGTTTTTTCAGAAACAGTGGAGAATACTGATGAAAACCTGGACTGAGCCATATTAAAAGAAGTGTTCCTTTCATTATTCTAAATGTATAAAAAGTGCTAAATCATGTTGAAAATGGAGGAAGAGGGTATTGTGTAAGACAGGAGATAAAGCCTTCCTTCAAGTACCTTGGTGATTGGCTTGATAGCAAAACGGACTTCTCTGCCCACGCTGGCGCTATCCATACCAAACTTTGCCCTAGACTTGGTGCCCTGTACTGCAATAAGGACTGCCTCTCCCTCCAGGTCCACCGGGAGCTGGTCACCAAAATGGTTCTCCTGGACTTTGACTACATGGATGTGGTCTATGGCAGCACCCCTTGTTCCTGCCTTGCCAGATTGGATACCCTCTGCAAAGCCTTCTGTAGTTTTGCTACCAACTCTCCTCCTCACACTCATCATTGCTTTTTCTATTCCTCCCTCTCCATCCTCCTGCAACTGGTTTGTCATCAGTTCCACTGTGCCTCCTTCTTTGCCAAATGCTGGTTTGCATCCCGTCCCTCCTACCTTTCCTCACTCATCTCTCCTGCCCTAGCCCCTTCGTACCCTCTCCACTCCAGGGAGTCCCATACCTTCTTCATCGCCCACATTCACTCCTCTGCAGGTCAAGCTGCTTTCTTCTACTGCCTCCCTTCCCTCTGGAACCACCTCACATCTCCTCTATGCCTATCCCCCTCACTTCCTGCTTTTGGATACCAACTATGGCATCTTTCTGCTCCCCATTCCTGCCAACCCAACCTTTGATTTTTTGCCCTCTTTCCTCTCACCCCCTCTGATTCAGTTCCCTCCCCCCCCCCACCGGATCGTACCTGGAAATGAGCCTCAGCTCAGTGTGCCTTCCCAGTTACCAATTTTAAATAAGCAAATAGATAAATGCATAAATAAGGATAAACAAACAATAAATTAATAAATAAAGGTAAATCTAAAATAGAATAAAAATTCTAAGTCAAAAGTTTCAGTTATCATGTACTGCTGCTTTAAAGGAGCGTTTCACAGGCTTTCTGATTATGATGGTCACTTGTACAAGAATAATACCCTTTAATAGAAAAAAGCTTTTATTTAAATGAGCTCTGAGTATAATGAAACATCATAAATCAACTGATGCATACATAGGATTGTGGAAGGGTTGTGGGATAACAGATGGATCAGACACCAAACTTCAAGTTCAACACACAATCTCTGTGTGATGTTTATTCAAAATACAGGAAATAACCTTCAGCAATGGCATATTCCTTCTTCAGTGTATCAGTTTGCAGCAACAGACTATGAATGTCCTTTCTCTGCACTTAGCCAGCACCTACTGACGCTGATCTCTGATGTAAACATTTTTGGTGAAAACCCTTCATCCCCATGTGGGCCTTGTTTTCTTGGGTAGTGGGGGCTCAAAAAGAAAAGAAAACAAAACAAAACAAGCTATAGACAGAGAACCTCAATACAGAATCACTGAAAAAAGGGTTACCCCAAAGAGCATTGGCAACAAATCAAGTTTCAAAGAAATATAACATCATACATACTTCCATATGTAAAGCATCACGGGATATATGCAAATCACCATGACATTTTAGACTTCTTCAGTTTACAGCAATTTACATGCATTTTAAATAGCACAACTAACTTAATTTCTATAATAGTCACCTAATACTTTTTACCGTTATCAAAAACACCTAGTGTCATGGTATTTTCAACATTTACAGGTTTCATAAACATAAGGTATATACATCAAGGTATTTTATGACATAGTGCTATTACATACTAAATCCAACAATGATAAACACAGCCTGTTGTTTACATAAGCTCAGAGGTCACCTCAACAACCTCCCTGTACAAGGACCTGAGAGGGAAAAAGAAAATTAAAGAGGACACTATAGCAAAGTCAAGAAAGGGAAGGGGGTGCCCATAGGTGGCCAACCTTATGGACTAGAAATTGTAAAGACTAGATTAGGCTAAGAAATAGAAGAACTGTTGCAACAGATTTAAGAAAAGGCCGGTCCTCAAGAGTGGCAGGAGCTCCCTGTCACAAGGATTGTGAAGTAATTAGATTACTTCATCAATATTTGATGAAGGATTTAACAGCTTCATGTGAGAGCACAGCTTGTGTATGTAACTCGCTCAAGAAGCAAAACACTGGCACTTTGGGTTCCCATCTTAGTATGCAAATAATGATTAAGTAGTGGCCTTTGCTCCTACTAAAAAGAGCTGGGTCCCTATGTTAAACAAAGGAAATTGTTTTCCTGGGGTCTGACTTGCCAACAATACTAATTAACAAGGAAATGTTTCTTTATTTAGATGAGAAAAAAGGGCATACAAGGAGAACCTGTAGTAAACAGCTAATCATCTCAGATTACTGAAACAAGGAAATGACCCTGCAACATGTATGAACACTCTAAGACAGTACCTACTAATAGCATTTTTGCATGTAAGACCTATGAGGACCTGTAATCAGCCATGGCCAATAGCACCACTCATGGGTTACCACAGTGTGCCAATTGGCATGCTGGCATGCAGTGGGTATATGCATGCTTGCATAGCACCACTGCCTGGCATGTAATGCATGTGTAAATACAAGGCTGTGGTAACACCACACAATGTGAAAATCTGCAGTGCTCCAAAGCCCCTTGCTGGCAAAAGATACCCAAGACCAAGGAGGGCTAGTGCATTGCAAATGGGTTAGCGCCTTTGCTCCTAGCTGCCATATTTAAATCCCAACATACTGATGAGCGTACAAGGCATGCAAGGCAAAAATAGGCATTCTGCTTGCAATTATGTGGCCATTAGCACCTCTGTACAATGCATCCATGCTGTTGTAAGTAGCATTTCATAGAGAGGTGTTTGTTGCCCTTTCCCTCCCCCAATATCCAATCATTAGTAACATAAAGGTGAGTGCCTCATGCTAGTGGCAACCCCCTTTTCCTGATCCCTGATCATAATTAAAAGAAGTGTAAATCTCTGGTGCTAGTGGTACCATATTATTTTCATAAGTTACCCAAAATGAAGCATAATTTCCCAGATTGGTAAACTACTTGAGGGTTTATTAGATAGTTTGTGATTGACGATCTACGAAGTTTAGATATTATAGATGTAACCTAGCATGGGTTCTCCCAGGGAAGGTCATGTGTCACAAACCTCCTGGACCTTTTTGACCTGTCAGCAGGGCCGGCTTTAGAGTTTTGGGGGCCCCCAGCAAGACAAGTCATGGGGCCCTTCCTCAGTCCAAACATACTTCATATTTTACTTTTTCCAAAATACACAACATTTTATGTTCAATACAACCAGTAATATTTGTGTTTTTAAGGAGTGGTAGCAATGTTAGTTTTTGAGGCCCCACTGTCCATTCAATCAATGTCTGTTCATTAGCCTCCATGGACAGGGCATACCTGGTGAATCATTTCATGATGTTATAACACCACAAAGAAAACGCTCCACAGAGCCTAGTGATGTATTTTGGTGCTGTTTTACATTCAACATGAATAATAATAATTAAAAGAAATTAAAGTGGTGCTTTGGATCTAGCTGGGGCCCCTCATTAGCAGGGGCCCTCAGCAACTGCAGGGTTCGCTGGTGCCTAAAACCGGCTATGCCTGTCAGAAAGGCACTGGTTGAGGGGTTCCCTGTGGACGTGGTGTACTTGGATTACAGCAGGGCATTTGACTCTGTATCCCACTTAAGGTTGTTGAAAGTACTTAGAGACATGGGGGTAGACTCTGGCCTTATGAAATGGATTCAATCATGGTTTTCAAATAGACTTCAAAGAGTACGAATAGGAGGGTTTTTTTTTTTCTGACTGGGGTGCTGTGACTAGTGGTGTGCCACAGGGATCAATCTTGGGCCCAACTCTCTTTTCTACTTTCACCTCTGGCATGCAGGGTTTAGATGGAGTTTGGATATGTAAATATGCAGACGATACAAAGGTGGGAGCCATAGTCAACAACTTTGAGTCTATTCAACAAATACAGCATTATTTGTACTCCCTGGAACAGTGGGCAATACAACACAGATAAACTAGTAAAATGGTCAGAAGAGTGGCAACTGGGATTTAATGCAAAGAAGTGCAAGATCATGCACATAGGGAAGAGAAACCCTGAAGCCACCTATAGACTGGGAGGAGTTGCTAGCAGTCACAAAGGAAGAAAGAGATTTGGGCATCATCATCATCACTGATTACCTGAAATCATCCAAGCAGACCTCTAAAGCAGTAGGTAAGGCTAGGGGGTGTTAGGGTGTATTAGTAGGGGTATCACAAGTCATAAGAGGGAGGTAATAATCCTTCTTTACAAGACACTGGTTAGGCCCCATCTGGAGTACTGCGTGCAGTATTGGAGGCCACACCTTCACAAGGACATTAACCAAATTGAGGCAGTCCAGAGAAGGGCAACCAAAATGGTGCAGGGACTGCATCAGAAGACATATGAGGACAGATTAACAGAGCTCAATATGTATACCCTTGAGCAAAGGAGGGAGAGAGGTGATACGATCGAGGCATTCAAACACCTTAAGGGCATTAACAAGGTGAAAGAGTCTAACATGTTTAAATATAAGAAAAATAGCAGGACAAGAGGACACAGCATGAGATTAGAGGGGGGCCGATTAAGGGGGAATGAGAGGAAATTCTTTTTCACAGAAAGGGTGGTGGATGCATGGAATGGCTTACCTCAAGAAGTGGTGGCTATGAATACAGTGCAGGGCTTCAAACAGGCATGGGATAGGCATAAGGGAGCAATACAAATGAGTATGAATAGATAGGCCACTGACAGAGCAAAGGCCAATGGCACATTTATAAGGTAGAAAAAGAAATGGGCAGACTGGATGGGCCTTGCTGTCCTTATCTGCCATCAACGCCTATGTTTCTAAGAAATGAGGGTTACTAGTGGGGTACCGCAGGGTTCAGTACTGGGACGGTCCTTTTAATGTCTTTATAAGTGACATTACAGAGGACTAGAAGGAAAAGTATGTCTTTTGCAGATGACACAAAGATCTGCAACAGGGTTGATACACAAGGTGGGGTGGAAAGGATGAAAAGGGACTTGGCAAGGTTGGAGGAATGGTCAAATGTATGGCGCTTAGATTCAACGCAAAGAAGTGCAAAGTAATGCCCTGGGAAACAAAAACCCAGGGGAAGAGTACACAATGGGGGGGTGAGATACTGACAACAACAAAAATGGAAAGGGACCTGGAGGTAGTCATATCAGATGCCTAAAGGTGGGCCAGCAATGTGAGAAGGCAGTAAGGAGGGCTGGGGGTATACTAGGATACATAGGGAGAGGCTTCACCAGTAGAAAACAGGAAGTTGTTATCCCTCTGTACAGACAGTTGGTGAGACCCCATCTGAGTACTGATGCAGTTCTGGAAGACCCCATCTCTGCAAAGACATAGACAGGGTGGAGGTTGTCCAGAGGAGGGCAACAAAATGATGCAGGGTCTGCACCAGAAGACATATGAAGAAAGACTAAAGAGCTTAAGATGTATAGCCTCGAGGAAAGGAGGGAGGGGGACATGATAGAAACTTTCAAATACCTCAAAGGAATCAACAAAGTCCAAGAGGGTAGCATCTTTCAGAAAAAGAGATGTGCAAGAACAAGGGGGTACAATTGGAAGATAGAGGGGGGACGGCTCAGAGGTAATGTGAGGAAGTATTTTTTCACAGAGAGGGTTGTAGATGCATGGAACAGCCTTCCAGAGGAGGTCATAGAGTCAAAAACAGTGGGAGAATTCAAGAATGCATGGGACAGACATAAGGCAGTTCTAGTGGGGGTAGGAGGAAGTAGGCTGTTGGTGAACTAGGATCTGCAGCTTATCCGTTAGGTAGGGAACTGGACAGACTAGGTGGGCCATGTGGTCCTTATCTACCATCAAATTCTATATTTCTATTAGAGGACATTGTATGCAAATACAGGAAGAGTTTTTCAGAACTTCCAGAAGAGGGTTATGACTCAATCAGAGAGTGGTGAACGTATGGAACGCGTTACCAGAGGAGATGGTAAATGCCCCCACACTTGGTATGTTTAGGGCAAGGTTAGATATACATATGGGGGGACAGCACTAGGGGGTTTCTACCACTGAATCAGTCTCTTATGGCTCTCATAGGCATTTGACTTGTATCCAAACCTATAAGCAAGTACTTTTGTCCTAAACCTAATCAGCACTAATCCAATCCCCAACATTTAATGAGAGGGATAGACCCAGCATCTTTGTTTTAATTTTGCATTTATCCGTGTCATGGGAGCCATGGGGGTATCCGCACAGGAAGTTTAAGACTTTATTAAGGTTTTTTTTTTAATGAAATGGTGGTAATTCTGAGAATTGTATGGGATTCTCAAATTCTGCTTCTTCAAAACATGTCTAATTCATGAAATTCCATCAGATGTATAATTCCAACAATTCCAAAAGCAGTTTGCAATTTTCATTCAAACCATGAATTTGTAATTCACACTTCACATGAACCATGGATTAGTGTTCCACAGTTTATATTCACAGCAGATTAGGTATCAACATAATGCAAAAAAATCAATCTGCAGTCTATGTAAACCATGAAACAGTAATCTGCAGGTTAAATTAAAGCACTTTCAGAATTCTGTAGATACATCAAAAAAATACTGATGAATTTGCTAGTATATGTAGAATTCACTGATAGAAGTAGCACTTCATCTGGTGAAAATTACATGAAGTCAGCACTCTGTGCTCTACATGGAGTTAGCAAATTTCACTTAGTGCTTCACAAACCAAAATATTGGAACTTTTCAAATCTCTAGTTCCAGGCAGTAGGGTTTGCAATAGAAAAGACCTTAGACTCATACTATTTGTGAGCCCTTGGTAGATATAGGAGGTTCCTCAACTCTGTAACCATAGTGTTAAGGGCTGCAGGGGGAGGGTCAGAATAACAGGTCTTGTAGGTAAGAATGGTAGACCCTGTGGATACACTCATATAGTAGGGATATACATTTCATGTCCCCTCTCATTTCAGGGCAGGGGAGGTCTAAGGGGTGTGGTACAGGCTGCACAAAAAAAAAAAAAGAAATAACAGCAAAGTCCACAATGTCACTGCACTTTTCTGTCATTATATACTGTACAGCTTTATCCATCCTGAATAATAGTGCAGGGACTGCATTGAGAAATTTGAACACAGTAGGCATACAACAAATGCAGAGCCATTGACAATAGCATTAGAACATGTTTCATTGAAATTATTTGCTGTTAAAGATACAAGAGATAGTATATATATTTTTGTTGAAACTGCCATGGGATCTTCAACTTCCAACAGGATAAGAAGAGAAAAAAATTAGAAATGGGCATAAGGATCTTGGCTTAATATCTCACCCAAATGATAGTAATGCCAAAGTTGCAATACCCCTACCATTGCTGCTTTGCTTCAGCTTAAGTGTTGGGTATGACCCCAGTCCTTGGTGGAGGACCACTCTGGAACCTCTAATTGTGTTGTGCAGCTAGAAGAGTGCAAGCAATTGTGCTGCATGATTACCCATACCACAACTGATATGATGAGCTTCTTTTAGGGTCAAATTGGAAAATAGCTCAGCTGACACTATAATTTATTAACAACCACAAAGCTTTGTCTTGTGACATGTCCAGAAAAATCCTGTACTGTCATGTACCTATGATGATATGCATGATTAAGTATTGTCCTTCATAAAAAATATTTTACACTATCTAAGAATTACCTTCATTGGTTTGGATAAACATATGTATTTATTTTCATACAATTAAGTATAATTTGGGTAGGCCAGCCTGGTGGCACTGAGGGTTACGGCACTGGACACCACACCTCATGCCATGCCAGTAACCTTGGATCGGGAGTGAACTTGGGCATCTGGTAGTTGGCAGGGGAGGGAAGGGATTGAGCATCTGGAGGACTGCTCTCTCTTCCCTGGGAGGGATCTGGGGAATGTGCCTATTCTGGGTGGCCCCTGATGGTAGTCGGGGGCAGTACAAAGAACAGGTGGCACTGCAGAAGCAGGGGTGGAGCTGCGGTGGACATCAGAACGTAGTGCCTTTGATGCCATTGCACATCTGAGCTCTGAGGGGCAACCAAAGAGAAATTCCCCACTCGGTCTAGGGCGGTGATGAGGGCTCCAGTGGCAGACACCCACATCTCCATCACCAGGCTCTCTCTCCCTGAAGGCTGGCCAAGCCCCCGACCAGACGGACCCTCTAATGTCAGAAAGACTGCCATGTAGGAGAGGTGGGCCCTCCCCCAGGGGGTGATCTGGGTGGGCTTGAAAGTCCAGATGGGGGTGCTGAAGGGGAAAGAGAGCTTCAGGCAGAGGAGTAGAGGTGTCTGACCGGAAAAGCACCTCTGAGAGATGCCCTGACCGAGAAGAGCATACAGATAATTGAAAAAAAAGTATAATTTGGGTATAAGAACATTTGTAATAAACAAAAATACATGAGTATTAGTTCATATTTTGAGATAAAGTGGGAACGTGTTCATTTTAAGAAAACATGTTGTTATAAGAAAACATATTGGTTTGGTAGACATATACTGTAGATTCAAATATTTTTTCAGGACACCTTATTAGGCACCAAGAGCATAGCTGTAAACAGCTATTGTGGTCATGGGTACTCCATTTTGCATTTAGTCAACTTCAATGGTACATGCAGTGTGAGTGATTCAGCTGCATGATGTCACTGATGATGTCAGTGATAGGGTTTTTATATCCTGTTATAAGCTTTCAGACCTATACAAGCCTGGGTTTGATCCATGATGCCTAGTTGTGCTACTAAGTGGCAGACCTTAACAAACTGTTTTTTCAGCAGGAAGGTGAAACAAAGGTTCTGTCCCCCCACCCTACCCCCTAATCCCACCCACCCCGGTCCTCTTCCTATATAGGTTGCATGTCACTGCCCACTTCCTACCTGAACTGACTAGAAGGCAAAAAAAAAAAACCTCTAGAAAATTTTTTTTTTCCTACCTTTCAATTCTCTCCAGCAGAACAGCTCCAACACAAAGGGCAACCCTAGGAGGCATACAGCAAATGCGGTCCAGCTCCTAGCCTTAATGTTTGTTGAGCTTCACTGATCTTCAACTGAGGGAAGTGCAAGTAGGAGATTTAAATTCTCCCATGCTCTTGCCTGCATGTCTGCTGACTGAAGCGCTACAAGCAGAACTCACAGCAGCATAGTCACAGTCAGGTTCCATCTCATCAGTGGCTTCTATGCTCATTGGTGGCTTCTGCTGCAGCAGTTCCCAGGGCACTCCAGTGTTTGAGAAGGGCAGATATTGTCCTGCAGCCAGTGGATCAGTCCCCTCTCTCTCACAGCAACAGGGAGATGGGATGCATGGACCACAGGCAGGGGTTTTTACTGCAAGCAGTGGGGACTCCACAAAGTTGTTCTGAGCCAAAGGGCAGAACAACTGAGCAAGTAACCAGATTCCTTCTTACCTTGCAGGAGTACAATCTAGACCTCATCTGTTCAACAGCTACCTGATTGTTTTCTACAGCATACAGGGAACAATCAGATACGCCCACCCACCTTTCCCCTAATCCCACCCTCCCCCAAGTCCTCTTGCTTTATAGACATGTAGCACTGCCCACAACCCCTGACAGGAGGTAGTAAGGTACAAAATACAAACAAAAAAAAAATGACTCACTGTTCTGTTTTCTTTTTTGTCCACACTTCCTGCCAAGAAACAGGGATTAACACTATCTCTCAACTAAAACAAAAAACAAACAAGATAAAAATGGATCTTGTCAGTTACAAAAACTGTGGTGCACTGTATAATAGCATCTACAAATGGCAACCAGGACCATCCCATACGTGCTGCACCATAGCAGATCTTGCAGCCCAACTACAGGATGCTTGGACTATATTATATGACCTCCAATACAGGGAACTCTATAGCACACCTCCTCAACCCCCCCACCACCAGTACCAGCATGTCAGCCAGGGGCCAGGACTTGAGGCAGGGCCCCGAGACTGGCAGGTGGTAAGAAAAAAGAGGCATCATAGAAGGCCTAGGAAGGAAGCCAAAAACCAGGAGCATTTCCTGGCCATTCAAACAAAAAAACAGGTTTGTTCCACTGCTATCAAGCACAGACAAAGTAATACAGGGTAAAGAAATCAAACCTCCACAAAAAAAGGCTAACATGCCAATTAAAACTAATGCAAACTACGATAAAAACAAAAATACTAATACTCAAAATATAACCAACAACAATACCAAAACAAAATGCAATAACAACAAAAATACTAAAACTCAAAATAAAAATGACACAAATATAAACAAAAGCAAAATTCTCATAATCGTGGATTTCACGATCCAAGGAGTGGAACACCACCTAACACAAAATATCAAGAGCAACATCATGGTAAAGTAAGGCACTGCAAGTAGGGACACGAACTACATAAAGACAGTTGTGTAGGAATCGGGGGATGTTACACATATAACAGTACATCTTGGTACCAATGACTTGGCAAATCACACAGTTCAGGAGGCCAAGAAACACTTTGAGGACCTGTCCAGCAAACTTTCTTCCCTTCCATCCAAATTAGCCTTCTCAGAAGTACTGCCAGTGTGGGAAAAAGGAAAAAGCACCATGCGAGTCAGAGATTGAAGTAGGGAAATTCAACTCATGGTTGCATGATTCCTGCCAAGACAAGAAATACCACTACATAGGGAACTGGCACAACTTTTGGGAAAGAGTTTTTTTTAAATACGATGGATTGCACCTAGACAGAGAAGGTGTACGAGCACTCGGTTGGAAATTTGATGTCTATACAGGTAATTTAAAACTAAATAAAGTGGAGTATGGCACAGCTCACACCCCCTACCATCGGTGGACTGGTTATCACTCTCCAAAATGCCAAATGCATGCATACATCCTCAGAAAACAAATCAGAGCCAACATCCACACGAACCAGCAACCTCCATAATCTCTTGGCCAGAAAGAGCAAACTGGAGCAGTCCAGGAAGAGGTTACAACCTCATGCCAAAGAAGATGTACATTCCTGGAAGGCAATGGTTGCAAATACTAGGAGCCTAACCAACAAACTTCCCAAACTCACAACCATCTTGGAAACAGAAAGGTTGGACGTGTGGTTGTAACAGAAACGTGGTTCATGGAAAACCACGGATGGGATATGGCCATTCCCAGCTACAATCTGCTCGGGAAAGATAGGCAGGGCAGAAAAAGGGGGGTAGCCATTTACATTTGGGAGGAAATAAAAGCCATAGAAGTAAAAGGACAACCTGGGGACTTCGAGTCACTATGGCTAACAGTAGACACGGGCAAGGGAAAACCCTTCAGAATTGGCTTCATGTACAGGCCCTCAAATTAAGGAGATATAGAAGACAAAGACCTAATAGAGGAAATCCACAAAGTGTCTGATAAAGGCAAAGTAATACTGGTAGGGGACTTCATCCTACCAGATATTAACTGGAGCACACTAACGGCAGCAACAACAAGAAGTAGGGACTTCTTATTGTCATTACAAGGTGCAGGACTGTGCCAACTTGTTAAAACCAAAACTAGGGAAGATGACATTCTTGATCTTGTCTTCACAAACTCGGAAAGGATCAAGAACATCGAACTGGGATGCCATATGGGTAACAGCGACCATCGCATGGTAAGCTTTATAGTAAACATAACACAGGACACCAGCCACGCAAAGATAAAAGTGCTAGATTTCAGAAAGGTTGACTTCCAAAAAATGAGGAACAACATAAATAGCCAGTTAATGGAAACAGAGGTTAAGGAGGTCATATGGGGGAGACTCAAAAGAGCAATAAAGACTGCCACAGATCAATGTGCCAGATGGGTCAGCAAAGCAAACAGAAAAAGAAATCCTCTATGGTTTTCCAAGGAAGTGGCTACCACAGTCAAAGAAAAAAAGAAGGCATACAGCATATACCAGGAAACCAAAACTGAGAAAGACTGGGAGTTGTACAAGGAAAAATGAGAGAGTCTAACAAACAAATTAGAAAGGCAAAAGCCCAGACAGAGGAAAAGATAGAAGGGGCAAGAGGATCAAGTGTCCGATGGACAGCTCTCCTTCTCGGGGAGGAGGTGTGGGTGGCGCTGGCTGGCCAGACTTCTGGCGGTGGCCGGAGTTTCTCACAGCTGACGCTGATTTGGGAGGGGAGGAGGCAGGGCAGACGCTGGCATCATTGCACGCCCCGCCTCCTCTGGGGGAGAAAACGAAAATGGCAGGCAGACCACTGGCTGAAGCCCTCCCCGGAGATCCTGTTCGCCATCGCCGCTGTGGGACCCCAACCAGTCACAGTTCCGGGGTCACTTAAGGTGGTCTGCGCCCATCCGGGGGGTAAGCCGGGGGTGACCGAGGGTCCTCTGCAGCTATAGGCGGTGGTGGAGGTCTCCGGGGGCTGTGACCAGGGCGGAGAAAGCAGACGGTGGTCCAGCCAGGATAAAGGGCAAATTAAAAAAAAAAAAGAAGGGGCAAAGAGAGGAGACAAATCATTTTTTAGATACATTAGGGAACATAGGAAGGCAAAAGGGGGATAGTAAAGATTGATACTGAAGAAGGGAAATGCACCAAACATGACCCAGAGAAAGCTGAAATCCTCAACAAATACTTCTGCTCGGTGTTTACCAAAGAGGATCCAGGGGATCACCCAGCCCTGAAAAAAAACAACACCCCACTAAATAAACTAAAAGCAGACAAAGCCATGGGACCAGACGAGATGCACCCCAGAATCCTTAAGGAACTTGGGGCAGAATTAGCAGCCCCTCTGGCACTTCTATTCATGAAATCCTTGAAGAGTGGTGTGGTACCTGAAGACTGGAAAAAGACAATAGTGGTTCCACTTCAGAAATCAGGCAGTTTTGAAGAGGCTAGTAATTACAGACCGGTGAGCCTCACATCTATAGCAGGGAAAATAATGGAGACACTACTCAAACAGAGGATCGTAGCATTCCATGAAACTAGCAGCCAACAAGACCCTAAACAGCACAGTTTCACAGCAGGTAGGTCATGCCAGACAAATCTGCTCGAGATTTTTGGCTCTGCTTTTCAATGTTTTTGTTTATTTTTTTTGTTAGTCATTTTTCTACATTGGCCCCCAGTCTGCCATCCATGTCCAGGCATCCTGTTTCCTCCAGCCACCATCTAGAGTGCCCCGGCTTCTAGTTGTGCCCCCTCTCAATACCCCCGTGGCTTGCCCCCCATGGCAGGGTGGCAGAGAGGACCCCCTCTCTCGCCATTGAGACCAGATCCAGTATTTGCAGCGATGCCCACGGAGCTGGGCATCCTGCCGAATGGCCATCAAGCCACCGTGACCAGTCACCATTTTTCTCTGTTCGACTCCCCCTTGTGAGTGGGGCATGCAATGATGCCAGTGAAAGGAGCATGCATGCTTCCTCCAGGTGTCATGCCCCAACTCACACCTTTTGTTGCTTGTGTCGTGGCATCTCCCCAGGCCTCCACTAGGGGCCACCAGGGCATCGACAGCTACAGGTCACCCCTTCCCAGAGAGGGAGAACAGTCCATCAGACCCTCAATCCCTCTCCTCCCCTGCCGACCTGGGCTTGATCCTGAACCAGGGTTGCCGGCGTGGCATGAGGTGTGGCATCCAGCGCCTCAACCCTCAGTGCCACTGGGCCAGCTGTCTTCAATGTTTTTATAGCAGACATCACTGATGGACTGGAAGGGAAGGTGTGCCTGTTCGCAGATGACACCAAGGTATGTAACAGGGTGGACACCTCAGAAGGAATAAGCAAGATGGAAGCTGACCTCAAGAAACTAAAAGAATGGTCTGGAGTGTGGCAGCTGAGATTTAAAGCCAAAAAGTGCAAGGTCATGCACACAGGAAAGAAAAATCCAAGAAAGGAGTATTACCTAGGAGGCAAAAGACTGGTGGCCTCAAACCAGGAACGAGATCTGGAAATCATAATCTCAGACAACTTAAAGGTTAGTAAGCAGTGTGAGAAGGCAATATTGAAGGCCAACAAAATGCTGGGCTGCATTTGGAAGGGAATCATGAGCAGGAGGAGAGAGGTGGTACTACCACTGTATAGATCGCTGTTCAGGCCTCACCTGGAATACAGAGTCCAGTTCTGGAGGCCTCACCTCAGGAAGGACATTGACTGGGTGGAAACAGTGAAGAGAAAGGTGACAAAAATGATTTAGGGTCTGCAGTACATGTCCTGTGAGGAAAGACTTTAGGGAACTGTATATGTACTCCCTGGAGCAGAGAAGAGAGAGAGAGAGAGAGGAGACATGACTAAAACATTCAAGTAGATAAAAGGCATTAACAAGGTACAGGCACAGGAACTTTTTCACTTCAAGAAGGGCTCCAGGACCAGGGGACATGACCTCAGGCTGCAAGGAGAGAGGTTCTCTACCAAGATCAGGAAGTTTTTCTTCACATAAAGAGTGGTGGATGCCTGTAACAGCCTTCCCCAAGAGGCTGTGGGGGTCAACACTGTGGGGGGATTCAAGAATGCATGGGATAGACACAAGGGAGCCCTGACTACAAAGGGCAACTAGAATGTCAAAATAGGTCTAAAACAAATGGGCAGACTAGATGGACCTAACGGTCTCCTTCTGCCATCAACTTCTAAGTTTCACATTTATTCTTTCTCACTACAATGTCTGTAGTATGAGAGAGATTGTCAGATGCCCTTGCTGATATTAGTGACAGAGTTTCATCAAGGTTTAAAGTTCTGTATTGCTGATAACCTGAAAAGTTCCAGCTGACACTTTCAGGTTTGAATGCAGCTTGGGAAGCATTACTTCAAATCACAGACTGGTGCAATACTAAAGTCTCTGCAGCTGAAGGGGGGGGGTCTTTACTCAGTACTTGATGTCCTTTGCCACAGCATGCATTTCCTGTCAATGTACTTTAGTGCAGCGGCAGAACTATAGACTACCAAGCAGTAGTGTGTAGGGTAGCTGGGTTTTATCCCCAGTGTGGTACACTGTTTTTCCCTTCTTACTCAATTTTTGCAGTATGACAGAAATTTTTTAATGTCATTGCTTATGTTAGTGGCACAGTTTCAGCAAGATGTGAAGTTCTGTATTCTGATAACTTGCAGATTTCAGATGATACTTTGAGGTTTTAACTACAACTTGGGAACATTACTTCAGATTGACTGGTTCTTTACTAAACCCATTGCAGCTGTGGCGTGTGTGGGGAGGAGGGGTGTCTGCAGTCAGTGCTGAATGTTCTTTGCTATAGAATGCATTTCCTGTCAAGGAGACTTTGTACAACAGTAGAGCTGCAGGCTACCAAGCAGTAGTGGGTAGGGGTTTGGTTTAATCCCCAGTACAGGACATTTCTTTCATTCAGGTTCAGTGTCAAAATGGTGATTGTGGAAAGGTGATCATCATTACAGCGAGTGTACATTGCTGAAAATAAATTTTGGCAATGCTCACTCACAGCATGGACAAAAATGGTGCCCAAGACCTAATTCCCTTGCAGCCCCCTGCTAATGGACTCTTAATTCAAGGGGGCATGTCAGGGGTGAAACTTTAAATACATGCCACCTGCTGGCAAAAAACCTGCACTGCACTGGACCCGAACCCTGTACCCTACACTCCCAGCCAATCTACCTCCTCACCATGCAAGTGAATCAGCTCAGCAGCTGCTCGACACACCCCTCCAACATACCATCCCTCCCCTGCCTCCCCCCCACACATGTGCACGTATGCATATACCCGCTATTTCCTGTTGTGGTATTCACCCATCCCATTATCCAGCCACCCCCCCCACTTGCTGCCATGAACACAGGCACTGCAGTTGAGCCACCATTTTGTCGGCACCCAATTTTGGTCTCCTTGTTCACTGGATACCTTTTCATTCTCACTACAATTTCTGTAGTATAAGAGAAATTATACAATGGCAGGAAAATTTCCTGGACTCTGATTGGTCACTGTGTGCCTGAGACAGCGATGTTATTACACAATAACATCACTGTACGGATTTGGCAGATCTTGGCCTCTTATACTCTTCAGAAACAAAGATATATTGCCACACTAAAAATCTACTAAAACGTTTTTAAAATAATTTTTTTATTTTGTATAACATCGAGCTATTATAATTGCATATAATTATAAGGTGGTGGTTATTGTGTATTAACACTCCAAGGGTGGTGAAGCACTCAACTTGTCTTGTTCTTCAACCCACCCCAGGAGTGACATTATTACACGATAACACAACACATACCTTGTCATGCTTTATTGCTTAATTATTAGATGCCATTGCTGATGTTAGTGATAGAGTTTCAGCAACGTTTGAAGTTCTATATTGTTGATAACTTGAAAAGTTCTAGCTGATACTTTAAGGTTTGAATGCTGCTTGGAAGCATTACTACCTTAATGTGTTTTTGCCATTAGCACTTTTTTAAAGACACAAAAAAGTGTTCATTTATAAAGTTACAGGTTAGGATTATCATTTGTGTACTTAATTATCTAGATCAGGTTCTCGTCAAAGTCTAGAAGCTAATAAGAGACAATAGAATAGAGAAAGAAACAGAAATAAAAAATAGAAAGCAAAGACATATAGCATAGTAAAGGGAAGTGCCTGATATAACCAGTGTCAACAGACTAGCCCAGCCAACTGATTAATCGTACAGTCTACAAATGCATTATATTAAGTTAGACTGGCTTGAATTCAAATATATCTGCATATAGTTGTTTCAATGACATACACAGATATTTATATACCCATATGCCATAGAGCTATGCAGAATTTTCAAATTCCATTTCTGACAGAATTCCATAGACTATTGGAATTTCCACCTAATTCTGCAGAATTTTGTAAGGAGGTGTAATTCTGAAATTCTGAAAGTGGTATTCAATCTGTGTATTAGTAATTTATATAAATGATGGATTTGTTTTCTGTGGTTAATGTAAACCAGGCATTAGGTAACCCCAAACTGCAGAAAACAAATCCACGGTTTCTGTAAACCTTGGGAAATAAATCTGCAGTTTACATTAAAAGACTTTTGGAATTGTGTAAAATTTAGTGAAAAATAACCAAAAAGCAATTTGGATATAGAATTGTCATTTCCTCTATATTTTACCAGTAGTGTTCTGCAAAGCCTTGCTAAGCTGCAACAACCCGGATCCTGCTTAAGATTTCATTTTTAATTTCTTGAGATGTTTAATTTGCTGTTTCATCTAGGAATTGTGGTTGTTTTGAGTGTTTATCAGAAAAAAATTACATTCCTTTTGTTCCAAATCACCAATATTTTATTTTCCCTGTTTTTGTACTCCACACCACTTGTCTTTCAGTTCTGTTTTCTCTGGCCTTCCTTAGCTGTAGAAAACAACGAAAAGAGTTATCATATGTACTGCTTGACTGCATGTTAAATATTTTGGAAATGCAAACACATAACCACAGTAGCATTTAATAATCATATAAACTGACAATGGTCTGGTAACATAAACAAAAGATATAGGGCCAGATATTCAAAACTTTGCCCCGGGGCAAAATTAGCACTGCCCAGCGGGCAAACTTAGCCCGGAGCACAGAGCACACTATATTCAAAAGGAATAGCCCAGGGCAAACAGCTTCCGAATATGGCATGGTAATGAGGCCATGCAAACTGGTTGGGAGTGCAGGGCAAAATAGCCTGGAATAAGACAGCACTGAATAAAGCAAGCAGGAAGTGCAACCCACAACAACAACACAGCACACAGCAACATGTGGGCAGGTACAGACTAACCACGTGGCCAATGTGTGCCAGCAAATGCATGGATTCAGTACAGCTGCAGGAAGCAGCAAATGTGAAAAACAGTGATCAAAACTGTATAATATTCCTCAGTACTATTAGCGCCGGCTAACACATTAGCGAGGCATTAGCGCGAGCTAGCAGTTAGCCCGAGCAAACACGCTGCCCGGGCTAAAATGTGCCATATTCAAAAGTGCTATGCAAATGAGCCTACTTACGTAGTCTCTGGGCAACAACCGGATTAGTATCTATTATACCCTGATTTGCATGCAGTTTGCCCAGCATTACTGCAGAGTCCCACAGAGCCACCTGTAGGTCAGTCTGGAAGTACAGGGGCTGACCAGGTCCAACAGCAGCTCCACCTGTAGGTCAGTCTGGCAGTGCATGATGATAGCTGCAGGCTACATGTAAACAGTACAGCATAGCATAGCATATTATACCCAGGGACAGGACATCATAGGCACAGGTGATGGTGGTGGTGCTGCATGCAACTGTCACATTGTAGGGCATGCTACAGTGCACAGCAGCAACTACAGTAGCAAGGGGCCAGTAGTGCGGACACAGCAATGCCTATGGTGGTAGGCAGTGATGATGACTGCACTATACACAGTGAGCGCCCAACTCATGGATGTTTTCTGACACTGGACATTACTGTTACATTGTTGTGTGACCCACAGATGCTGCACTTTGTGGCATGGATGCTGACAGGACATGTACATTTCTGGCTTTGTGTGCGCGGCAGTTGTACAGCTGTGAGGTATGTGGCGGGGGCATATATTATCTGAAAGGCACACTGGTGTTGGGGTATTCCCAATACTGACCCATGTACACTGCATGATGTGTCCCAGCCTTGTGGCCACACCTGATCTGTAGCACAGCCTCGCCACCCATATATGCTCCCCTCAACATCCTCCATGCCCACAGTGCTGCATGTGTGTGCTGGCATCTGTTGGTGTCCACGGAAGTGTGGTCCACAGGTGTGTGCTGTATGGCCACACCGCCGCGGTTGTCCACTGGTGGCAGGGTCACCACTTACCGCCTGGCATGGCTGGGACTGGTGACAGATGATGGCATCATTGTGATGCCATCAGTTAGCAGCATGCTTCCTCTATGTTTGGCTTTATCTATGTGTCATATTTATTTGTTAGGGTCACGCAAAACCCGCTAAGCCAGCGCAAGCGCGCGCAAAGCCAGAATGTCGCGCCAAAGCTGATGCCCAGGATTAAGACCAGCTTTTCCTGGGCGGTAATGCACCGCTGGCTAAGTGTCACGCTAAGTCGCCAAGAAACCATTTCTAGCACGGGCGTCAGTCGCTGAATATAGCATTGCGCCTGTATTCATGTCAGTTTGCCCCTTGCATACATTATAATTTTGCCGGGTGCTAATGCAGTTGTCCGTCTACTATTTGGCCTTTGAATATGGCAGACCTGTATAATCCCATGCTAAACCTGCGCAAATGGTTTTTTCCCAGCGAAGTTTTGAATATCTGGCCCATAGTCGGGTTGAAAAAGAGAAATATTAGCATGGATGTATAACAACAATATTTTTGAAAACACAAGCAAAACAAAGCAAGGTATTCCAACCTGAAATCTTCCCCTGATCTGCTTATTATTATTTACCTACATATTTCATATACTTTAATGTGATGTGCATTTCATATACACAGAAATTTCAATACAATTTCAAAATTTAAAATGCATGTATTTTAACTATGCAACATATATTTCAGCAATATATAGTTTTTACATGTGATTTAATATAACAGTTACACACCCTTTGTCATTTGGCAGCTTGGCAGTATATTACAAATAGTATATATCATATCATATATTTTTTTAAATATGCCATTCACAATTACTTATTAAAATGAGTAATACTGACCACAGAAATTATAATGTTTTTACAGACCATTTTAATTTATGATGTTAGTTTCCAATCTGCATTGGTAGTGAGTGAACTATGCAATTGCACATCAAAGCAATTTTAAACATTGAAGTATTTCCAACTATTGCAACACACTCAGGCTTTGAAGTAAACAAGTTAACTTTTCCTGGCTTCTAAACAAATCCTCATCAGTCAGTTTTCTGGCTTCTTCTCTTTTTATTGAAATCACTGCTAAGTCAATAGATCTGTACTGACTCATTTGAGAAAAAAAGCGATTTTTAATCAGTTTTCAGTTTGAAAACTGTTTTCTGTATATGCAGCAGTCACTGATACAGCCCAAGAAATGCAAAATACAATGACTGCTTGTGGGCTGATTTCAATAAATTCCTTTCTAAGAATGGGCATCACTATATTTTCAGCAGTTTTATTTTTGTTCAGACATTTTCACCCAGGACTAGAAATTACTTATCAAGCCTTACACATCTATGTCTGCGATCCTACCCTTTTCTGTTAGACAGACTACAAGTCTTTGCAAGTGTCACTATTTCCTTTATTTTTAAATGCAGTGAAATACTGTTTTATTATACAATGGCAAGAAAGAATGCTTGCGTCTGATTGATCAGTCTGGTACTGGACCCATGATGTTATCCCAGTACAACATCACAGGTGTGGTCCCAGCACACAAACGACTGCATCAAATGTAAAAAATAAAAATAAAATTAATCATTCCTTGGCCGCAATTGCTTGCCCTACTGTCACCCTGCTGACGCCACTATCTTTTTCACTTCCTGGTCTGCCCCGGAAACAAAGGGCACAGTAAAACAACACTCTGATCAATTTCAGTAAAAGAAACTGTTTCTCACTACCAAAAAAATAAAAGAAAAGAAACAGTAAAACTACCAAACCTCTCAGTTCACACCGCACCAACAGAGCGAGCGAGAGTGAGCAAGAGCATCTTTTAGTTACCACATGCCACTACTCATAATGCTTGCTCATCCAGTAAATCTCATTTTGTTTTTCCCCAACCCCACCATGTAAAAACAAAAAACTGTACCATCTATCTAGTAAGACACTGAAACATTATGATCTCGCTCATTCCAGACTGAGCGAGCAAACAAGCAAGCATGTCTTTTAAATAATCACTGCACAGCTCTTAACACTAGCTCAGTCTTCAACTCAATTTTCAAATCAGCACCAGCTTGAAGACTCATGAAACACAAATACAGGGAAACAGAAAAGCAAGAAAAAAAAAGATCTAAGGAGGGAATGAAGGGGCCTCTTAACACTGCAAGCATTCTCCTATGTAGAGAACAGAGCCACATGAAAAACACACATCTCTACCCACTGGCTGAAACAATAAATAGGCACTATTTTTTAATAACGTATTCCCACCCACTTAACAAAAATGAAAAAAAAAAACTTGAAATGTACTTCTTCATCTTTGTTTGGTTTATTTTACAAATAAGCCATTGTATATTAGCAATAATGCACTCCAGGGTGTGTTGTGCTGGGAACATCACTTCTGGGGTGATTAGTTGCACTCGGCCCGCGGCCTCATGCCTAATCACCCTGGCGCTAACGCTATCCCAGCACAACAAACACCCTGTCATGCATTATTGTTTAAATGTTATTCAACAAATTTAACTCTCTATTATTGAACTACAGCCAGTTAAAGCAGATGATAGAAAAATCAGCCTTGTTGATCTGTGGGCTTTTCTCAGAGTTCAGCTTAGAGTCTACCATTTGATCAGATGAAAACCAGATAATAATCACACCCCAAACTCCATACCTATCCCCACTCATAGAAACATAGACTTTGATGGCAGATAAGGACCACTTGGCCCACCCAGTCTACCCATTTCCCTACCTATTGGATAAGCTGCAGATTCTACTTAACCAACAGCCTAATTCTTCCAACCCCCACCAGAATTACCTTATGTCTGTCCCATGAATTCTTGACAGAATCCAAAGAGAGAGAGCACAACTGAACCTCAAGCACTGGAATGTAAAGGCTTGTAAGTGAAGACTTCATACAAAAGAGTGTCTTGAAGTGCAAACACTCCACGATTTATTCAAAAAATAAAGTCTCCACAATAAAAAGACAAATAGGTGAACCAGTGCAAAAGAACTTCTGCAGGTAAACAAACACCCCTAGCGCCTCGACTCTCGCGAGTCTTCAAAGGGTAACAGAACCTAACATCCTAACACTTTTAAATGCTAAATTAATTATTAATGAGCCATGTAGCTCAAAATTTAAAGTGACACACTATATATAACATTTAAATCAACAGGAATAAATCCAGATAATAACATGTAAATTATTAAGGCAAAACCTGGTATTAAGCTTCAGGACTTGATTAATGTTCTTTTTCGGTACATTAATGGCACTTTTATAGATTTCAAAAGACAAACAAGTTTTGAAGATCAAGGTTCAACTGGAATCCTGTTATGAGAAGGAGAAAGGCAAATTAATACTTTGAACATAGTAACATGTTAGTTTTAAATAAATCTAACACTAATTCAGACTAAAGGTTCTACAAATAAGTTGGTAGAAATTAAAACCAGCACAAATAAAGTACAAGATATCTAAGACCAGACAAGTCAACAGAAAAAATGCCTTAATCTTTGAGAAGCTACTTGATGACACCTATGAAAAAGTTAAAACGATGGATAGAGACATAATTCTAGAGAAAAGAATAAATACAAAGAAATCTGAGACTTGCAGTTTTGTAACAGAATTTAATCACATGGCATGATAGATAGGCAATATTATACATCGTTATTGGCCTATCTTAATGGGAGATGTTGATTTAAATGTTATATATCGCGTGTCACTTTAAATTTCGAGCTTCATGGCTCATTAATAATTAATTAATTTAGCATTTAAAGTGTTGGATGTTAGGTTCTTGTTACCCCTTTGAAGACTCACGAGAGTCGAGGCGCTTAGGTGTTTGTTTACCTGCAGAAGTTCTTTTGCACTGGTTCACCTTTATGTCTTCATAGTGGAAACTTTATTTTTTGAATAAATTGTGGAGTGTTTGCACTTCAAGACACTCTTTTGTGTACTTCAGTCTTCACTTACAAGCCTTTACATTCCAGTGCTCGAGGTTCAGTTGCGCTCTCTCTCTCTTTGGATTCTATTGTAAATTTGGGTTTGCCGCCCTTCTTTGAGAGCTGCACGGTTGTTTCTTGGACCGTTTTGTTTGTGGTGTGTATCTCCAAGGATTATCCATGAATTCTTGCATTCCCCCACTGTTTTTGACCCCACAACCTCCTCAGGTAGTCCATTCATGTGTCCACCACCCTCTCCATGAAAGAATACTTCCTCATGTTGCCCCTGAGCCACCCTCCTCTATCTTCTTTAACTGATGAGTTCATTGCTTGGGTAGAGTCTAGACTCTGACTCTCCAAATCTATACAAAATGGCTACTGAGATTTTATTGTGCAAGATTTCATCACATTTTGTCATGCTTACTTTTTATCGGGAGGATGTTTGATTTAAATTAAAGTATTTTTGATTTTAGTTTCAATATGGGTTGAAGTTGGGTGGGGTGAAAATGGGGTTTGGTGGAGATTTGCTCCCCAATGTAAACATTTTAATTCACATTGAATGACATCAGTTATGTCCAACAACATTTAATTACAAATCTTGTCTGCTATTTAAAGATGAGTCACTGCAGTTACTCCCATCACTCCTCTTCTTCCAAAGCCATTTGTAACATAACAGAAGTATTTAAAAGTTAGAGGAAATAATTTTTAAATGTTAAATATCCTCATATTTTCCTCATGTCAGCCATCTATTTACTGAATTAATTAGGTTTATAGTGCCCTCAAATCTAGATTGTTGCTTTCACTTCATCAGTTACTGCTATATTGTACTCTCTCTCTCTCTCTCTCTCTCTCTCTCCTCCATCCCTCCCTCCATTTTCTTATATCTAATATGTTCCATGACATTAGTCACACCATTCCATGCTGTTCATCTGAATGACCTAGAATGGTATAACTGAAATGCCCAGGTAGTGTGAAAACTCATATCAGTAGCTGCTGAGAAGAGAGGTATTTAATGTAATTACAAAGGCAATACAATATTATAATATTAATGTAACAAAATAGGGACTACAAATATTAGAAGATAGGACAAACCCTAAAAGGAAAATGGGATGGTATATAAAGCTATAAAATTTGTTTCCCATCTTAGCAGTACAAGGCTATATTTTCAATACAGAGTAGAAAAGAGCAGGTTAATTTACTGCTACTATTTGTCTGCACTCACCATACTATACACCTCCCTGACTGATTGGTTTATAATTATAAACAAGATCTGTATTGCTCAGAACTTGTTTGTAAACTGACCATGAAGGCAAAACAGTGAATAATTTGATATAATCTGTTTTACAAGTATAAGAGCATTCAAAATGGTTCAAAAATAGGACTTCCTCTGAGCAAAACTGGATGACTAGATAAGAACCCTGAAAACTAGATTGTCTGGTCCAAAAGCAGACAGGTAACAACTGTAACTCATTCATCCGCACATTCATAAGCAAATTGGTGTTTGGCTTTGCACTCAGTTTTGTTCAATTTCTTGTCTTACTTCAATCTGCACAGCAAGATGCTTCAGCTTTTCATTCTCTCTCTCTCTCTCTCTGTAGGCAACAGGTTGCTCTCAGGAACTCTCTGGATGCCGTCATTACCAAAGTTCTGAAACATTACATGAAAGTGCATAGTATTGAAATGTGTGGGTCAGAATCCCACCCACTTGGCTGTAATACACAACTCTACTGGTAGAAACCATCTCCCCACTCCTGGTGCTTTTAAATTTAAATTAGGATATGGAAAATTAAATAGATGAAAGGAGCATAAATTGTACTAGACGTTAGAGTATTTTAGGGCAGAGTTGGTGGACTCCAGAGGATGGATTTTTAAAGATGACTGTTATCAGCACCCCTGTGGGAAAGCCTTGCAGGTGTGCAAAGTTTTTCAGCATGCACCATATTTTCGATCACAGAGCCATTTGTGACCGGTTCCACGATTTATGGCAGTTTGTGGCCATTTTTTGGTGCAGTTGTGTTAAAATGTTATGCTGGACTGGAACAGGTGTAACATCCTCCACAGCTCTGCCTGCCACCCATGTGGCAGTTAAGACTTTGCACTGGTGCGAAGATTTGTTCCACACTGGTGGCTGTGGAGTGGGACTTAGTCCTAAAACAGGGTGAAAATCTGGCCCCAACATCTTTTTCTATGGTTATCATTCTGTATTTTAATGTTTCTATCACTTAAACTTGCTTTAACAGACTGTATGTGATTTTATTCCAGAGACTTCACCCCGCGGTTATTTATGCCCAGTTGTCTGCTATGTACCATTTCTTTGATTTTGTTCTGCACTGCTTTTGAAAATTACACAGTACCTTGAGTGTTGGAAGATGCTGAATTAAATAAACTACAGCTGAGGGTCACGTGAAAGTGAGTACATGAAGGTGTGCAGATCAGTATGAACAGGTATGTGTAGCAGACATGGATAGGTGAAATCCAGCAGTGTTCAGTCCCTTGAGCCCACCATATAAAGACTTACCCACCCATGCCTAGCCCTATCATCCTCACCTGTGTGTGCATGCCACAATAGGGCCACATCAGTAACAGCATGGGGTTAGGATGTATAAAATCTAACCATGAAAATAAGAATTGAATCAGGGCTGGGGCTGTGGAGTGGTTTGTGTTGCTTACGACTAGTATCACCATTATTTTCCGAAGGGTTTTAAGATGACAGCCATTAAAGGAAATGTCAGGAACCATTGGGAAAGGTTACTCAGGAAACAGTTTATAAGGCTTCTTGGAACTGATGATCATGGACTTGCAAAAGGCTTTCTCTCACACTATAAAATCCCTGATAGAGTTTGAATTAATATCCAATGTAACAACTTTGTTCAAAATGCTTTATACTACTCTGTTTCTATAGAATAAGAAAAAAATTAACAAACAAAACTTTCTGAACCTGCATTACTACTGATTTATCTGAATATCCTGACTACCTAATTAGCTAACTTTTATATCTCAGGTCTAAATGTTTTATATCCACCCTCAAACATAACTTTAAGGCAAACTGAGGTGAACTCTGGACAACCACATCTATCATAACAAATAACTTTTAATTAGGGATGGGCACAACTCACTATGCTGAAACTGAGACATGCAGAATTGAAGCAGCCCAGTTTCAGCAAATCCTGAGCTGAACACTGCTAGTTTAAATTAACTTCTTTTTTCCTTTATTTCCATTTCCCCAGCATTGTAGGCTTACCAGTCACTGCCAGTCATGTGACTGGCATTTGAGGCTGAGGGGAGAGATGTAAGGGCTCCCCTGCAGCCAGTCCCATACCCCAATTTGACATGTGCAAACTGGGGTATAAAAGGCAGACCACACTGCAGCTCAGTGCAATTTCTCGATATGCAGAACTGGTGAGCAGATGTGCTGGGGGACTGGGAGAGAGATCTACGGACCTGTGCCAGTAGGAACAGTGTGGATAGTGTGAGGGCTAGGGAAAGTGGACAAAATGAAAAAACAAAAAGAAAAATAACATTTTACAAAAGAAAAAAGTTAACTTTACAAAAAAAAACTTTACATGAAAAAAATGCAGAGCTGATGCCAGAGGGGACCGAGATAAAGTGAAAGTGGGGGTTGGGGCGATTCAAGGTGAGGGTATAAATGAGGTGGGGGTGGGGTGGACTAGTGTGGGCTGAGGAAAGTGGACAAAATGAAAACAAGCACAAAATAACAAAAATAAAAGTTTCATTTTACAAAGAAAAAGTTAACTTTAAAAACAAAAAAAAGTTACAAGAAAAAAGTCAAGCCAACATAAAAGGGGACAGAAGTAAAGTGAAAGTAGGGATTGGAGGTACTCAAGGTGAGGGTACTACTGATGATGTGGGGAGTGGGTGTGGAATGAAGTTTAGGAGGGATTGGGTTGGTACTGGAGGACTTAGAAAGTAAAGATAAAGAACTAAGAAGGAATTGGAAAAAGGAAAACTGAAAGCGGGGATTGAAACATACAAACATATGAAGAAGCCAACAGAAGAAGGCCATTTGGTCTATCAAGTCTGCTCATATTGCAGGGTCCACAGCTTGAGCTAATGTCCCTGCCCTCCCTACCTACTCCTCCCATCCTTTCTACAAAACAGAATGTCAAAGTTACTGCTGGAGCTCAGAGACTTTGAGGAGGGTGATCACATTCTGCGGGAGTGCTGAATTACACTACAAGGAGGTTAGGACAAGAAACATAAGATAAAAAAAGAAAGAACATGGAGAATACCAGAAAAAAAAGACAGAAACAGAAATGAAAAAAGTTAATAAAGACAGAGAAGGGAAAGAATTAAAACTAGCTAAAAGAGAAAATGAAGTTGGGATTTGGTGAGGCATGCAGAAAGCCTGAAACTTTAATAAAAACTGTGGGGGTGGGAGTGTGTTCTAACAAAATGAAAACAAAGTAAGAGAAAAAGAGAGAATTACAAGAAAAGAAGACAGAAAAAGACAAGAATAGCTACAGAGAGAAGGGGAAATAATTAAAGCAAGTTAAGAAAGTAAAATTGTGGTTAATGGAGGTGGGCTGAAAGGAGGGAGGGTGTAACTCATTGACAATTAAGGATCACAGGTGTGGCAACGTGGGCTGAAAGTGAAAAACAAGAGGACAAAGTAAGGAAGAGGTGATCACAAGACAAGTTAAAAAAATTATTAGAAACAACAGTCTATTGTGGATTACTTTACCATATTCCAAATCATCCTGCATTTATAAGAAAAATTTGTTCTTGACTTTGACCATCCTGCAAAGCCAAAATCCCTTGGTTAGCATGACATAAGCCTACTGGGCTAGCCACCCAATTTCCTCAGTCATACAGTTCTCAACCTTGACCAGCCTTCAAAGCTGAAGCCCCTTGGCTAGCATAGCATAAGCCTACTCAGCTAGCTGCACAATTTCTTCAATCATCCAGCTGTTATTAAAAAAAATTGTTTGCAGTCTGACCATCTTACAAAGCTGAAGCCCCTTGGCTTAGGGTGACATAAGCCTACTCAGATAGCCACCCAATTTCTTTTAATCATCTTGGTGTTAAAGCAATAATTTGTTCTTGACCCTTACCATCCTGCAAAGCCAAAGCCCCTTGACTAGTGTGGCAAAAGCCTACTACGCTAGCTGCCCAATTTCTTCAATCATCCTGCTTTTCTAGAAAAATGTGTTCATGACCAGGACCTTCCTGCAAAGCCAAAGCCCCATGGCTAGTGTGACATAATCCTATATGGCTAGCCAGTCAATTTCTTCAATCATTACTGTTGTAAAAAAAAAAAAGAAAGTTTTTGATCTTGACCATCTTGCAAAGCTGAAGTCCCTTGACTGGTATGACATAAGTCTACTGGGCTTGGTACCAAATTTCCTCAATCATACAGCTGTTATAAAACAAATATATTCTCAACCCTGATCATCATGCAAAGCTGAAGCCCCTTCACTAGCATGACATAAGCCTACTCAGCTAGCTGCACAATTTTTTCAGTCATCCTGCTGTTGTAAAAAAAAAATTGTTCTTCACCCTAATCATCCTGTAAAGCCAATGCCTCTTGGCTAGCATGACATAAGTCTACTTGGATAAATTTGTAGCAGTTACAATACAGCTCCGTTGAGTTCGCTCACTCCCCCTCTCTCTCACTCACTCATTCTGGTTTTCCCACCACTGCAGGCTGCCCTTTTGTACTGGGGCCTCGTTGCATTGCTGCCTTTCTGCCACAAACAAATCTGCAGCAGTCCCAACAGAGCTCCGTTGAGCTCACTCACTCTCTCTCTCTCCCCTAACTCACTCATTCTGTGTCTCCGCTGCTGCAGGCTGCCCTTTTGTACTGGGCTCCTGCCTGCGTTGGTGGCTTTTCTGGCCACAAAGAAGTCTGAAGCAGTCCTGACACAGCTCAATGAGCTCACTCACTCCCCTGTCTCAGTCACTCATTCCAGTTACGCGGTGCTGCGCTGCAAGCAGGCCTTTTGTACTGGGCTCCTGCCTGCATTGCCACCTTTTTCTGTCCACAAAGAAATCCACAGCAGTCACAATAGATCTGCACAAAACAGTTATTTTTTGGATTTTTTCCACCAAATTTGCAACATAAGCTTTTTGAGACCCCACCTCATGAACACTGGCACTATCATTTCGTTAATCGGCCCCGAAAGATGATTCCACGCAGTGACCGCGAAACCACCTTTTGGGGCCAATTAATGCCATGACAGTTCCAGAATTCATGAGGAGGGGTCCCAAAAACCCCATGTTGAAAATTTGGTGCCAAAATTCCAAAAATGACTGAGATAAACATTAAAGTTGAAAACCATTTATTCCATTATACAGCTTACGGCATTTCCTAAGTTCACGGTCGGCTTTGAAGAGTGCAGCGATGTTCCTGGTCCACTGAAGATTTTGCGCGAGCTCCGGAGTAAGTATGGGGTGAGGGTGTGGGGAGGCATGGTGCACTGTGGGTGGAGTGCGGGTTGTGGAGGGGGCAGGAGACTGCTGAGAACAGTTTCCTTTTTACGTAAAAAAAGACATCATGGGACAGTTTTCTATTTTACAGGGCATGTGGAATGCTGGGATGGGCTCCCAGCATGCCACTGGAGTCTGCACAGAGGGCAGCTGTAGCCAATGGGGGATTGAGCATCCCTTGACACACAACAAAAGGGGTGGGGTATTACATTATGCAGATGAGAGTTGGGCACCCTGTCAGCAGACAATAAAAGTGGGGGGGGTTACATACTGCTGACGGGGAGTGGGCTCCCCCATTGGCAAAATAAACATTGGGCCACTGAAGTCGATGGGGATTGGGGCCCCTACTGGCAAATAAACATAGTTGGGAGGGTTAATATTGTTTGTGAACATGGCAGCAAGCCGCTGCCATGTTAATAAACAATATCAGGGCTTCTAGATCCCTCCCTACAATGGCAGGTCACTCCCTCATTGCAGCGAATGGCTGACGCTGCAATGACGTGGCGGCCCCTGATTGCAGCGGCTGATTTTTTGCAAGTTGGTGGCACGCTGGCTGAACTAGTGTCAGCAGCAGCGTGCCACGGCATTGGGGAATGCTGTACAAGCCTTTAAAGGCTGTGGGGGCATTGGCCACAACAGTGCCGTGCCTCCACAACCTGCTTGTGGACAAAGCTGCTGCAATATGTTTCTCGCGCATGCGGGCTATCAACATAAAAATGTGTGTGTGTGTGTGGGGGGGTTAATCAGCCTCTGGCTAAACTGCAGATTGTG
Source organism: Neoceratodus forsteri (assembly GCA_016271365.2). Lineage (NCBI taxonomy): Eukaryota > Metazoa > Chordata > Ceratodontiformes > Ceratodontidae > Neoceratodus > Neoceratodus forsteri. Next base: position 15,676,561 of record JADMNL010000027.1, read on the forward strand.
GAATGAAATATCATTGGTGACTCCAGTGCTGGCAAAAAGAAACACCAGAACCAAAATTAATTGAAAGGCTTTGCCTGTAGTTCGGTGACCAAGCAGCCAGCCACTCCCACTTCCTGAGCTATATAAGCAGTTCCTCTCAGCCTCACTGTGAAGCATTTTGCCTTTGTGGCCGGAGGCTATGTTGGTTTGCCCTCTGAGCTGGCTGGGGCCTAACCCCCCCCTGCTGTTTCTGTGTGTCTCTGCTGGACTTCAGTGTTTGTTTTCCTGCTTCTGGTTTGTATCTTTCCTCTGGCTGTGTGCTTCCTTGTGTTTTGTTTCTTGTTTTTTTGGGGGGGGGGCCCTTTCTCTGTTTTGCTGTGTTTTGGTTTCCTCTTTTGGAGGGGGGGCTTTTATTTTTAAAACTCCTAGCATACTGCTGCTACAGAGCTCATTCTGCTTGCTTTCAGTTACAACTCTCAATTTACTGCACTGCAACTGCAAACCTACTCAGAGCTCATGCTACTGCTTTCAGTTACTACAACTTCAGCCACTGCTGTTGACTGTTTACTTTAATTACTATTGTACCCAGTGCCTGTGTTTTAACACTGTACTCATTTAACTACTGCTGTACAGGCCTACTTGCTTCCTGCTGCTACATTGTTTACACCATTCCTATTCTACCTTGTTTACTCTGAGGTTAGCTAGGCTCCTGCTGAAGCTATTAAACTAGCTTTATATCTGCATGTGGTTCTTGGCCTTTTATTGCTTCCTTGTTTGTCCTACAGCGGGGACTGGGAGGTGTTTGGGGGGTCGTGGTCTATGTGGTTAATTAATTTTGTTCTAAATCCTGTCTTTGCTGCCGAAAATCCTCAGAGTTTATCACCTTGATTTGGCTATTCATGTCTGGCTGGCTTGCCCCTAACTCAGTGCTGTTTACTTGCTATACAGTTGTTATGCAGGTCCACCTAGTACTACTGCTACTGCTTACTGACCTATCCGGTCCCCACTTGCTTATGCAAACCATTGCTTTATGCCTAGTGCCATCCCCTTGGCTTTGCTTGGGATTCTACTGCTCTCAATCTGCATCTGACCTTGCAAGGTCTCAGCACTCAATGCTCATTACGATCTCAGCACACCGTGCTCATTCAGCTCACCAGCTTTACAGCTCTCAATCAGTTCTGGGGCATGCCAGCCATTCTAATCTGGCGCAAGTTCCTGCAGCCGACAGTCTCGCTCTGCATTTAGTCCGCATCATCAAGCATGTCCAACTTGGGGCGGGATCCTTCTCACCTGGCCCATAGCTGGGAATGTCCTTGCCGGGCTTGGCTTTGCTGCCTACTACGTGACAGCAGCTCCTGGTGTAGAATTTAAGACTAGCGGTGAAGGGTGGTTATGACGATCTCCTTTGGCTCTAGTGTTCCACTACAACGGTTGATCATTTACTTTAGTGGTTTCCCTAGCAAGGCACCTTCACCACATTCTCCCCACAACTGCCTCTGGTTCACCTGGTTTGATTTAGGGCAGGTAGGCCAAGTGAGTGCCTCAGCAGTTGTTGCTCTCCTCCTGCACCTTGGATGCTCGTAATGTTACAGAGTTTTCTTGCAACCTTCCACGACGTTCCCGTTAGAGGGTTTGATTGAGAGCCTTCCTCCAAATTGGAATATTTTCCACCTCCCTTTAATTGGGTTTTCCAAATTGCAGCTTCAGAGCCGTCACTAAATACATTTTCCCAAGCCTGGAGGGAAGGCGACCTAGGCCTTGGATCCCCAGAGAGTTCCTCCTCATAGGTTTTTTTTTCTCTCCTCCGTTGCCTCAGGTCATAACACTTGGTTAACATAGTTGTTTCCTCTAGTTTCCTTAGGTAGGTTCCATTGTTGGATGGAGGTGAAGGATGTCCTGCCATTCCCTCTCTCCCTAGGGGATCCCCTTCTCTCATACAAGCCATCACTATTCTTCTCTACTACTATGTTGCAGTTACTGCTTCTACGTCACTGTTACTATTTGCTCACATGCATCATGTTGTCTCCTTTTGGGATGATACTACATTTCTTTTGGGATTCCTAAAGGTACCTTTAGCCACGGGAACCATCCATGGCACCTCTTAGGGCAGAACCTCTCCGAGTTCCTTACTTTGTACCCTACAGGGTGGTAATTCCTCTGGAATAAAGTAGAAGACCACAACCAAACTAATACAGTTACATAAACATAACACTATACTGGCTATGTGAGGTCAGTGAATTGAAATGCTTTGCCTGTAGTTCAGTGACCAAGCAGCCAGCCACTCCCACTCCTTGAGCTATATAGCAGTTCCTCTCCGCCTCATTGTGAAGCATTTTGTCTTTGCCCACCATCCTCCCTCCTCCTCAAGCTGGCAGTGCTCTCCTTGGGATTCCTATGGGTACCTTTAGCCACAGGAACCGTCCCATGGCACCTCTAGGGCAGAACCTCTAGGAGTTCCTTGCTTTCACTCTACAGGGTGGTAATTCCTGTGGAATAGAGAATGCGAACACACAACCAAACTAATACAGTTACATAAGCATAACACTATACTGGCTGCGTAGGTCAGTGAATTCATTGTCAGGTAAATATTTGGTCTAATGGAAAAGAAAGCAGGGAAGTGCACAGTGCCCACTAGGTTCTATAAAATTACTTAATTTGCTTGCTTTGCTACATTTTCTATTGGCCCTAACTTTTATTTGACCACATCGGGGTGGGTGGGGTCCTGTAAGCTATGCTTAATTTCACACTCTACTTTTTTTTGCTTTTTGCTTTGCAGATTGGTCAAGGCCAAGTGAAAAACAAAGAATTTTTAAACAGCATGATGCAATGTGTCTCAAACAGTATACTCTGTACTGACATGCCATGGTCCCTTTACATTTTGCAGTATCTTTCTCCTGAAAATGCCTTTTTCCCCACCACTTATCAATATAGGCACAACCAAGCAAATCCAACTCCTTTGCAAAATTAAATCCAAACTCGTCCTGGATTTGGGAAATTCAAAACCAAATCCAAATCTACCCCAGCTTTGCCCATCCCTACTATTAATTAGTTAATTTCTGGAAAATGGACTTTGATGATTAGAACTCCTGTATATAGAAACATAGACTTTGACAGCAGATAAGGACCGCTTGGCCCACCTAGTCTACCCATTTCCCTACCTATTTGATAAGCTGTAGATCCTAGTTAACTAACAGTCTCTTCCGCCTACCCCCCTCTAGAATTGCCTTATGTCTGTCCAATGCATTCTTGAATTCCCCCACTGATTTTGACCCCACCCCCCTCAGGAAGGCCGTGCCATGCATTCCTACCCTCTCCATGAAAAGTACTTCCTCACGCTGTCTCGAGCCATCCACTCTCTAACTTCAAATTGTGCCCCTTGTTCTTGCACATCTCTTTTCTGAAAGATGCTACTCTCTTGACTTTGTTGAGTCCCTTGAGGTACTTGAAAGTTTCTATCATGTCCCCCTTCCATAAGGGTATATATATTAAGCTCCTTTAGCCTCTCTTTGTATAGCTTCTGGTGCAGACCCTATTATAAACTATAACACACAGTACAGGCTAGTTTTCACTGCAGCTGAAGAATGACACACTGCACATGAAAAATGACCCTGTGTTGGTCCCAAACATTTGTGTGTAGAACAGTCTTTGGGTTAGTCTAATAAAGGTATTATAGGAAAACTACATTCTAGATTTGACCTGAGGTTTGGGTGGGGGGTAAGGTAGTATTGAATATTTGTAGGCTTGATGGAGAGTGATCTCCGTTGTCATCAGATTCTATGTTCTTGATGTTTCAATATTTTACTGCACCTACTGAGACTCTAGCACCTAGGGCTCTCTTTCACTGCATTCATTGAGTAATATCTTCAGATTGCTCTCTACTGAGTTGATGGTCATTTCCAATTCTCTCTGTGACATGCAGACAGATATAACAGTCATAACAATCTTCTACCAGATTCAATTATTTCTTCCTGCTCCAAACAGCTAAAATCTTATGATGTTTATTTCTACATAATGACCACATCTTCCTTATCATTAACACTGTTAATCTAAGTATCACCTGATCCTTTTCTACATCTGAGTCTGGAAGCCTATAATATATTTATCTGAGACATATTGTATCAAGTAAGTAAACAAAGTCCAGATTAGCTTGTTTCCAGTTGTGACCTGGGGGAGGGAATACAGGGACTATTAGGAATTATTAATCACAAATAATACAAGGGCGGGACATTCAAACTGCTCCAGGCAGTGGAGCAAGCCTGCGCAGTGCAACTGTGATGCACCGGGGCCAGGTCCAGGTGATGTTCAATGGGCACTGTTGAATATGGCAGGCAGTACACAAACTGCACATGACACAGTGGCACTGCACCAGTGCAAGCCACAGATAGCAGCAGTGGGATGAGCAAGTGCAGTTGCGCTAGGTGCATCACCCGCGATATTCAGCAGGGGGCATGCATATGAGGCCATAATATATGCAAGGCACAAATGGGGCCATTTGCATGTCATTATGGCCTCATTTGAATGCCTTGGACAGGGCAGGCTGGCGACTTGCACCTGGTGCCCTGCACAGCATGACGTGTGCTGTGGGGATAACAAGGCATCCTCTGCCCCATAGCTGTGATCAGGTTGTATCTGTTTATAATGGGATCCCTGGTAGTCTAGTGGCCCCCCAGTCCCCAATTCCCCGATGTGTATGAAACATGACCAGCCTGGTGGTCCAGGGGTCCCCCCTCCCAACCGAGTCCCCAATACCCCATTATGTGAAAATATGATGTCCCTGGTGGTCAAGTGGAAACCCCCCCCACCCATTCCCATGATCATGGTAAAATCCCTTATTGAACCACCCTGGTGATCCACTGGCATCCCCACCCCACCCCACCCACACAGAACCCGTTACCCGCAGCTCCCCACTCAGCGAGGCTGCACTGCTTACACTGCTGCACCGCTCGAATGACAGGTACAGTATGGGCTGTAAGCCCGATGATCCCCAGTGTGGATCAATGAACTTATAGGTCATACTGTACTAGATAGTCCCAAATCTGTGAATAACTCCATTCACTATATAGGACTGTCAAGTACAGTATGCCCTGCAAGCCCATTGGTCCACACTGAGACCAATGTGCTTACAGCCCATACTGTACCTGTCATTTGGCAGGTGGCCAGGTGGCAAACAGGTGGATGCAGCTGCCCGCCGGTGACGGAGGGGGGCGGGGTGGCAAATGGGTTCTGTGTGTGGCTGGGTGGGAGGTGCCACTGGATCACCAGGGCATTTCAATATGGACAAACCACGATCACGGCAAAGGGTGGGAGGTTTCCACTAGACCACCAGGGACATCATTTTCGTCATGTAATGGGGAATTGGGGACTGAGAGGCCACTAGACTACCAAGGATCTCATTATAAACATATACCACATGATTGAAGCTATGGACGGGGGTTCCACTAGACCACCAGGGTGTGTGTACTTGCAGACGGTGTTCTGGGCAGGTGGTGGCCACCCATGGTTGGGCTACTGTGTTGTGCCCTGCAGGACAGCAGCCCACCTGTGGGTGGCTGGGAGTTGCTCCTACTCTGCAGAGCCTCAACTTTGAGCCCCCTATGCGGCGCAGTGCAGGGGTGCGCCGGCATATGCGCCACACATCCCGGGCCGAATATTGGGACATGCCACATATGCATGGGCACGCCCCCCGCATCTGAGCCACATAGAAACATAGACTTTGATGGCAGATAAGGACCGATTCGCGCATCTAGTCTGCCCATCTCCCTACCTACAGGATAGGCCACAGATCCTAGTTAACCAACAGCCTATTTCTTCCTACCCCCCACAAGAATTGCCTTATGTCTGTCCCATGCATTCTTGAATTCTCCCACAGTTTTAGACCCCACAACCTCCTCAGGAAGGCTGTTCCATGCATCCACTACCCTCTCTGTGAAATAATACTTCCTCACATTGCCCCTGAACCGCCCCCCCTCTATCTTTAAATTGTGCCAGCTTGTTCTTGTAAGTCTCTTTTCCTGAAAGATGCTACCCTCTTGGACTTTGTTGATTCCACTAGAGGTACAAAGTTTCTATCATGTCCCCTCTCCTTCTTTCCTCAATGGTATACATATTAAGCTCCTTTAGTCTCTCCTCATACAGCTTCTTTTGCAGAGCCTGCACCATTTTAGTTGCCCTCTCTGGACTGCCTCTATCCTGTCTATGTCCTTGCAGATAGAGGTCTCAGAACTGGACACAGTACTCCAGATGGGGTCTCACCAACTGTCTGTACCAGAGGATAACAACTTCCTGTTTCTGCTGATGCCTCTCCCTATGCATCCTAGTATACTCCAGCCCTCCCTACTGCCTTCTCACATACGCTTCTAACCTTAAGGTCATCTGATATGATTACCCCAGGTCCCTCTCCTTTTTTTTTTTTGTTACTACCTCCCCCATTGTGTATTCTTCCCCTGGTTCTTGTTTCCCAGGTGTATTATTTGCACTTCTTTGCATTGAATCCTAGCTGCCATACTTCTGACCATTCCTCCAACCTTGCCAAGTCCCTTCTCATCCTTTCCACGCCTCCTTGTGTATCAACCCTGTTGCAGATCTTTGTGTCATCGGCAAAGAGGCATACTTTTCCTTCCAGTCCCTCTGCAATGTCACTTATGAAGACATTAAAAGGACTGGACCCAATACTGAACCCTGCAGTACCCCACTAGTAACCCCTCTTTCTTCAGAGTGGACCCCATTTACAATTACCTTCTGTGTCCTGTTGTCCAGCCAATGTTTTACCCAGGCTACCACCCTGGGACCCACTCCCAGGTTGGTTAATTTGACTGTTAATCTTATGTGTGGGACTGTGTCAAATGCCTTGCTAAAGTCTAGGTAGGCCATGTCCACAGTCCTCCCTGGTCTACTACTTTGATCACCCAGTCAAAGAAGTCTAGTAGATGTCGTCTGACCTCTCTTCCAGCTGTGAACCCATGCTGCCTTGGGTCCCTGCCCCCTGGCCTCTAGGTACTCAACTATTCTTTCCTTCAGAAGTGACTCCATCACTTTCCCTACCACAGAGATCAGACTGACTGGTCTGTAGTTTCCTGCCTCTGTCTTGGTCCACTTTTGTGAGGGGAATCACATCCCGCCCTTCCTCCAGTCCTCCAGGTACCACCATCCTCCATGATTTATTAAAAGAGTAGCCACTGGTTTCACTAGTTCCCCCTTAATTCTTTTTAGAATTCTGGGGTGAATTCCATCAGGCCCCATTGCTTTGTCCACCTTCAGTTTTAGGAGTTCTTGCAGAACCCTTTCTTCTGTGAAAGGACTGGGATCGACCCCCTATCAAGAGTGCTTCTGTTAATTGGATTAGGCACTCCCCTCCTCTTTGTGAATACTGAGCAGAAATATTCATTCAGTATCCCTGCTTTCTGCTTTTCACTGTCCCCTCTGCCCACCCATTCATTCTATTCAGCCTCACTATCTCTCTGTTTGTCTTTCTCTTCAGCTGATGTACCTATAAAGGTTTTATCCCCTTCTAACCGAGTTAGCTATCTTGTCCTCAGTTTGGGCCTTTGCTGTTCTAACTTCCCTCCCTGCTTCCTTCTGCCTTAACTAGGTACAGCTCTTGTCCTGCTCCTTCTGTGTTTCCTTATACTTCCTGAATACTATCTTTTCTTCCTGACTTTCACAGCCACCTCTTTGAGAACCATAGTGACTTTTTCTTTCATTTTGATTTGTTTATTTGCTTCACACAAAGGCTTGTTGCCTCTGTGATGGCAGTTTTGATGATTCCCCATTGTTGCTGCACACCTCCTTCTAGCCTGTTTGCTAGTGCTTTTCTGAGGCACTCTTTCATCTTACCAAAGTCAGCCATCCTGAAGTCCAGTACCCTCACTTTTGTATGGCTTGACTCTGTAGCTGAGTTTAATGTGAACCACACTGTTTGATGGTCACTTGTTCCCAGATGGCAACCCACTTCTAGATCTGAGATCCTCTCACTGCCCCTGGTTGAGGAAATCACGAGGTCTAGATTGCTCCCTCACAGTGGTTCCAAAACTAACCTCTGGGGAGCCTGCCACCTATGGGGCATCAAGAATGGCCCTGCTCTTGGATGTGGCTGCAGCAAATGTGCTCCAGTTAACATCTGGCATATTCAGGTCTCCCATCAACAGTATCTCCCCTTTCTCTGCCATTCTAAGAATGCCTTCTATCATATCCTTGTCCATTCCCTCCCCCTGACATGGGGGTCTGTACACAACACCTGTGCGGTTTGTGGTGCCCTTTTCAGTCTCTGAGGTGACCCACAGTGCCTCCTCTCCTCCCTGTTTACTCTTTTGTTCAGTTGCTTTTATCACTTCCTTTACATAGAGAGCTACTCCTCCCCCTCTTCTCCCCTGTCTGTCTCTCCTGTCAGGTTATGTGCACTGGGTATGTTAACATCCCAGTCATGGTTCTCTGTGTACCATGTTTCTGTGACTGCCACGATATCCAAGCATCCCTCTTCCATCAAGGCCACCAGTTCAGGAGCTTGTTGCCCAGACTACGGGCATTGGTACTCATTACCCTCCATTTCCTGATAGCCTTACTCCTTTTGCCCCATCCCTGTCCTTCTTGCCTTTGTCACTTTCTCCATTTACCCTGCCCTTCTCCCTATCGACACCTCTATGTTGGTGTTTACCACATAATACCATGATTTTTTTTTTTTGGGGGGCTAAGATTTCCCTGCTCCTTTCAGTGCCTCCCCCTTAGCTGGTTAAAAGCTTGCCAATGAAGCATTTAAACCTATCACCTAGGATCCTGGTTCCCTTCCGGACAGATGCAGCCCATCATGCCATTAAAGGCATGCATCACTCCAGGTGGACCCCAGTCCCCAATGAAGCCAAATCCCTGAGCTCCACACAGTTTTTCAACCACTGATTGACTCCCCATGGTGCGGAACACCTAGCCTCTCCCTCGCCATAGATGGGCAGCACCTGGTGCATCGAGATTTGCACTCACTGGTAGCCTTCTCAATATCCCCCACCAGGGCGCAATGGGGTTACGCTTGAAAACACCTTTTGAATATCCGGGCCATGGTATGCAATATGCACGGAAACAAATCCCCATAATCAATTTCACCTTTAACCCTTTGGCTCTTACGTAAATCAAATCAACATTATCACCTTGCAGTTGTATCCCATTTCCCTGTGATAGTTTTATGTTACTATCTTCAGATGCTTTTGCTGACACATAACCTGTTAAAACATGAATGATTTGTGATTACCTGAGCTTAAGTGATGATTTTATTATTCCTGCAATATGGTGTTAGTATTTGACAAATGGGTTATGATTATGAACCTTGTGTATTGTGTTAATTTTTTCATTGTAACAGTATACTTTGATACATGGCAATGTGCATCAATACTAGGGATGAGTGACATCTATCTTATACACTTTGTGTACTTTTTGTGGAGAAGTAAAAAACATGTGGGGTTTTTTTTGTGCATGTTCCTCCCATAAAGCAGAGTGGGTTGGAATTTCACAAAGTCTTGTGATGGTGAAATGTACCCAGAGGTCATAATTAAAGGGCAGGTCACATGACTGATTTCCTGTCCTAAAGGATAAAGGTTAATCACAAAATTCACACTGCAGTGGCAGAAGGCAGGCCCCACAGGGTCCCATGCTGAATGAGCAACCATGAAGTGACATAGAAGGTGTTCGAGGATATTCTCTAAACACTGAATAAAATAATTTTATCGATATGCAAACGTTTTACTTTTTAGTTAGGGCCATGAAATCACTGTCCTTTTGTGCACCTCTTGCTTAAACAGCAAAAAAATGTTGTTTTAATGTAACAAATATTACTGCAAAAATATTTTGACTGTGCCAGCAACACTCAGTCATTACATAGAAAGACAAAACATAGAATTTGTCGGCAGATAGGGACAATTTTCCTCATACGGACCTTTTTACCTACCCACAGTATCACCGCAGATCCTACTTGATCTCTGACTCTTTCTCCCTCACTCTGATCCTTCCACTAGGATTCCCTAATGCCTATCCCATGCATTACTGAACCTCCACCACCTTGGCTGAGAGGCTGTTCCAGAAATTCACCACTCCTTATGAAGAAGCTGCTTCCTCACACATCTCTCCTGAATTTACCCTCCAACTTCACAGGATATCCCTTGTTCTTGAGCACCTTTTTTCTGAAAAACACTTTCCTCTTATACCTTATTTATGCCCGTGGGGTATTTAAAGGTCTCTCTCATATTCCCCTCTCCCTCCTCCTCCCTTCTAGGGTGTACACATTTAGGATGCTTAGTTTCTCCTCGTAGAGCTTTTGGTACAGACTCCACACCATTTTAGTTGCCCTGTTCTGAACCACCTCCACTCTGTCTATGTCCTTCCAGAGATGTGTCCTCCAGAACTGTATACAATATTCTAGGTGAGCTCTTACCAGCGATCTATACAGAGGCAGCACCACCTCCCTCCTCCTGCTTGTCATACCTCTCCCTATGTACCCCAGCATCCCACTAGCCTTTCCAACTGCCTTTTCACACTTCTTAGCCACCATTACCCACAGGTCTCACCCCCTGCATGGTGGTCATCAATAATAATCCCCCCATTATGTACTCTGCTCTGGTTTTCTGTGCTGAAAGAACATTATTTTGCACTTTTTCACATTGAAACCTAGCTTCTATACCCTTGACTGCTCCTCAACTTTTCTTAGGTCTCTGTTTATCCTTTCAACACCCCAGAGTATCCATCCTATTGCAGATTGTGGTGTCATCCACAAAGAGGTAGACCTTCCCCTCCAGCTCTTCGGCAATGTCACTTATAAAGACAATAAAGAGGACTGGTCCCAGCATTGCTACCTGAGGTGCACCACTGGTCACCCTCCCCTCCTTGTAGTGAACTCTGTTACCACCACCCTCTGTCACCTATTCCTTAACCAATTGTTACTAAGTTTACCACCTTTGGACTCACTCCTAAGCAACCCAGGTAGCTTATTGGTCACCTATGTGGAATGGTGTTGAATGCCTTACTGGAATCTAGGTAGGCCACATCCACCACTCCAGCCTGATCTAATTCATTGGTCACCCAATCAAAGAAATGTATTAGATTCATTGGACAAGATCTCCAGTCCATGAATACATACTGTTTCGGGTCTTGTAATTCATGATATTCAAGATATGCCACTGGCCTCTCCTTCAGCAGTGAGTCTGTTAACTTTCCCACCACTGATGTCAGGCTGACTGGCCTATAATTGTCAGCCTCCTCCCTACTGCCAATGTTATGAAGTGGGTTACATCTGCCCTCCTTCAGTCCTATAGAACCACTTCTGTTTCTAGTGAGCTGTTATGTAGGATTGTCAGAGGTGTTGCCAGCACCTCCTGAGCTCCCTCAATAACCTAGGATGTGCACCATCACTAAATTATACAAAATTATAGGTGTACGACTGAAGCAACAGTCCGGTTGAGTACTACTTCTATATGTGTCCCTTGTTTAGTATGCACATCAGTGATATATGATGATATTGGGATCAGGACAGGATAAAAGATGGTAAAGGCAGGGGTTCATCATCAGGATGAGGAGAAGGAAAAACGGAGATCATGACCAAAAGAGACAGTAGGTATCAGCATTCCCCATTCAACATCATCATGCAAAACCAGGAAGATTACAGCAGCTGACTTGGCTGCTATGAATCTAGAGGAGGACGTCAGGAAGAGGAGATTTAGCCTACTCCTACAGTAAGTCCATCACCTGAATAGGGGGGCAGAGAAGAAAAGGGTGATAAGGATGCAGGAGAAGGGGAGGGTGAGTCTGAGGAGACCAGTGAAGAAGAAGTGATTGAAGGTAACAGTGATAATCTAACAGACAGTCCCTAGTAACATCAATCATAAAAAGCATCAGTCAACCTCAATCTGGTGCTGCTACTCAAAAATAGGGCTAAAGGTACAACAAATGTGAAAAGTGGAACTGAAAATAATATGGTGGGCACCCTCCTATGTCAAGATGTAGAAAAAAAAATCAATAGAGTTACCCTACATAATCAGAGAAATTTGTTGAGAAGCCAATACCTCCAACTCCTGCCACTGTGAGTTACTGCCACCCACCCAAATCCTTGAGGTGAGACAGTTTTAATAATGATCCACCATATGACAATCTGGCAATATGCCAGCTATGCCAGGCACATACCAGGCACTTTAAAATGAGGGTTCTATTTTTGCTTTCCAACTCTCTAGCGACGTTGTGCGGGCTGCCACATCTGGAATTGCCCATGTCACATCACTGAGGTCTCCTCGCATAGATTTGAGTTCAGAGGTAAGTTCTTGTATCACTATTTTGAGTGGATGTAGTTTCTCAATTAATTTTTTTACAGTTAGCGGAGCTGAGGTTTGCTGACTGGATGAGAAAGAAGCAGACGGTTTTGCTGTAGCACCGGGTTGCCTTTTGGTTCTCTTAGGGTTTTTTTCTGGAGTATGTGGCAGAGTATGTGAAGGTTGAGCCTGGCGCATCTCCACTTCCATGTTATTGGGATAGGCCACGGAGTTTTGGAGCTGTCCTCTCTGTTGTCTGCTAGTTCCCAAATCTAGTCAGCCGAGATATCGAGAGGCTATCTTGAAGTTAATGTTGTTATGCACTAACAAAATTGAAGAATTATATCGGGCATAGCTTGAAAATGTGGGATGAGGCAGGAGCCAGCCGTCAGAGCTGCTAACCCTTCAGTGGCATCACGTGGTCTTCCACCCCGGAGTGTCTTACTATGCATATAAAAAGGGTCCCTGTATTTTAGAATAAAGAAACAATTGAAATTAACAGTTTTAAATATTATAAAACATAAATATGTGACATTTTTTCATAAAATAGTTTCTCTACCTGCTTGTACTGTATGTTTTTGTTTTTTTTGCTTTAGGTCTTTTGTCCTAATTAGGCTTCTGTAGTTGTTTCATTTGTGTAGTTTTGATTACTTACTGGGAGAGAGGTAGGCTAAATATCTTCAATGCAGTATGAGACAGAACTTTTTTTTTTTGATTTTTCTAGTGTCCATTTTCGGGAAGAGGAGATCAGAGAGCAGGACATGAGACACAACATTTTTTTGAATTTTGTTTGACTTTTTATTTACGGGAAGAGGTGATCAGAGAACAAGTCAGTGGGGCAGCTACAGAGAGAGAAGCACACAAGTTGGAAGCATTGGCAGGCTGAGTTATCCGTTCAGGCTAATGCTTAATACTATCAGTGTAAGCCAAGTAATTACATTTGTTTTTGGAAAAAGTGCTACGTTTGATCAACATGACAGTGTACTGTGGGGGAGGGAGAGATCAACGAGTGTGATCTTTCAAAAAGCATGGAGACAGAATCTTTCAAACCACTTTTTTCTTTCTTTTTATTTTTTTAAATCAGCCATTTCATGATATAAAAGTTGCAGAATAGGAATAGCCTGGCTGGGCTGTATTGAGCAGGGTGCAAGTGAGTGGCAGGGGGAGGGGGCAGCGCCGTGGGACTGGCAGTTCATACCCGGAGATAGTATCAGATAGATAGTATGGAGATAGCATTGTCATGTCTCTATGGCTGCTAACATGTAAAAATGAATGGTTTGTGCAGGTAGTTCGGCTGATTGTTTAAACACATGCAGAGGTAACATACACAGTAACATAGTATTTGACAGCAGATAAGGACTGCTAGGCCCACTCAGTCTGCCCATATTCCTTGCCTGCATCAGTGGTCGTTGACCCTACTTGGTCATTGGCATTGGTGAGACAGCTATGGAGTTGGGAACCTAATCAGCATCGGGGATGGAGGGAGGAGATGTGCTGTGGGAGTAGCAGTGTGATCAGCAGCGGAAACTAGAGAAAGAGTTTGCAAATAAATATCTTAACATTTCACAGGCAGAAAATTGTGGGCATACAATTTCTTTTTGTGATATGCACCAACTATGTTTGCTGTTCACATTTTATACATGGATGGTTTTATCCTTGCTAACGGATGGCAAAAATAGTAGTACAGTATTTCTAAACTGTATGCTGTAATGGCAGAGTGATTTTTTGAGTACTGTGGTTCTGCTTTTTGGAACTTTTTACCTGTGCATTGAATGGATTTGATGCACAGGTAACAACCAATGAGAATCCAGGATTTTCTCTCTGATTTTATAAGGTTAAAGTAATAGAGGATTATGATTTCTACAGAGTTAGATTTATGGTATATCATATTAACCTGGTAGTGAAGGAATTATCAGCAAGCAGACATTAAAGAAATGCTGTGTGCTTATCACTGCATTTAGGAGCATTGTACCTGCTCATGTAAGGCAAAGCAGCAATTGAAGATAAAAATAAAAATAAACAGCCTCAGCAGTGCATGAAGCAAGAAGTTGTCAGGCTCCATCCTCTGCATGATTGAGCATCTGTTCCAACAGTACAGGACATTGTGTCCTTACATACTTATCCGCACCAGCCATGACACTTCATGAACTTTCATGAACTTAAAAACAGAATAGTGGCATCCCATGGTCTGCTTCTCATCTCATTGCATTTTGAACATGCCACCAAAACACTTAGTGACCAAATGATATCCATAAGCCAAGCAGTCCCACTTTAGCACATGCTGAGGCACGCATTCTGCAGTGTGTATCAGTAAATGGAAGCACATGAGTGATTCTGTCTGCAGTGCAGCCATGGGACACATGCAGTCCCTACCTGCTAAAATATCTTTCCTACGATCCTTCTGAGAATCCACAGAGCACTAAACTGCACGTTATATGACCAGTGGTACAAACGTGAACTCCCAGCACTTCTTATGTGGGAAAGATGCATTCCAGCAGGTAATAAAACATTGGATCGAAAAGGTGTCAGCACAGCAACTGAACGCAAAGCTAACCAAGCTAAGGAAAGCATCAAAACCACAGAAATATCAATCCTTTTAAAGGACCCCAATACAGAGTTTGACCCTGGCTCATCAATGGATACACTGGATACCAACATCAGCACCACATGCAACTCTAAAGGACACCCTAGTAGCAGTTCCAATGATCTGTGGACAGCAGCATCTCAGGTGGGTATTGAGGAGTGAGAGGAGAAGGAGGACAGGGAGGATATCAGCAGTAAGTTTACAGAAAATATAGTGGAGGTGTACCTGACTGACTCAAACAACATTAATGAGGAGACGGTTTTGTACTGCCAACAAAGGTTTCGGGGTGTCTGGCATTGTCTTATACAGTAATATGCTATTTGAACTGCTCACCATCCAGTGTCAGTTCTAAACCAGCATTCAGTTCATCAGGGGCCATCATTATTAACAAATGGACAGTTCTGTAACTTACAAATGTTGATAGACTCATATTTATAGACACAGATAGCCACCTAGTCCTACAAAACATCACAACTCTGCTGCAACAAACTAAAAGAAGAGTCTGCATCACAAGTCTTACCTGAATTCCTGTCTGGGTCCAGTTCAGATATTGAAGATGGATGGGGGAGGGATTTCAATATGAAGACACATATTCCATTGGGCCTAGCTTCAGTCATTGCATGCTTCTCTTCCTTGTATGCCAGACAGGCATGATGGCTTGAATCACTAGTGGCATACCATGTGAGCTACTGTACCTGCTACTCTTGCAGCCTCAATAAACATGCCAGACAGGAAAAATATGTTGAAGATCTAATGGCCTATCACATAGGCTGTACCTGTTATTCTGACAGACCCAATAAACACATCAGAAAGGCATCTATTTTTTAAACACTGGCAGCCTACCATGTGGGCTGATGTACCTGCTAGTCTGCCAGCAACAGTAAACATGTCAAATAGGCATAATGTCAGGAAGACCAGCCGTTAAGATGGGAGGTCCCTGATATGGGCTCTCCCCGAGGACCGACGATGTGGTGTGGCTTTTAAACCAAGAGTTGCCGCCTGCTTCTACTCTTCAAGCCGCAGTGCAGCTTCAGTCTAGGAGCCGCCGCCTGCCTTGGCCAACCTGAAGACCGGCCATTAAGACTGGAGGCCCCTGATATGGGCACTCTTCTGAGGACCAGCAGTGCGGAGTAGCTTTTAAACCAAGAGCCACCACCTGCTTCTGCTTTTCAAGCCCCAATATTGCTTCAGTCTAGGAGCCACTGCCCTCCTCAGCCAACCTGAAGACCAGCCGTTAAGACAGGAGTTTCCTGATATGGGTGCTTCCCCAAGGACTAGAACTGTGGCGCAGCATTTAAACCAAGAGTTGCTGCCCACTTCTGCTCTTCAAGCCCCAGTGTGGCTTCAATTTATGAGCCGCTGCCTGCCTCGGCCAACCTGAAGACCAGCCGTTAAGATGGGAGGCCCCAATACGGGCACTCTCTCGAGGACTGGTGGTATGGTGCAGCTTTTAAACCAAGAGCTGCCACCCACTTCTGCTCTTCAAACCCCAGAGCAGCTTCAATCTAGGAGCCGCTGCCTGCCTTAGCCAACCAGAAGACCAGCCATTAAGGTTCGCCACTCCGGAGCACTGCCAGACTATTTGACTTTGGGCACCAATCTTCTGCTCCATTTCTATTGGCTAATTCACTTTTAAGCTTTGCCCCATTAGCTATGGAAAAGTTTTGCTTTCTCAGAACTTCAGGCACTGATTACAGCTCTGTTTTGAATTTGCATTTCTGTATTTTTTTACCTGTTTATTCCGAAACTGTTTTTACAGTTCCCTAAACTGTACTGTGACCTGTTCAATTTGCTAGAAAGCACTGTAATTGCTTATTCCTCTCAGCCGGGCTCATGGCCCTAATTTTTGACCCACTGCTGTTTACTGTCTCTCTCTCTCTCTCTCTCTCACTTTAGCTTCCACCCCCCAACCAGTGCTTCTTTATTTAAAACTTGATTTTTCTCCTTATTTTCAATCTATTTTGGCATCCCTCTGACCTCTGCTCAAGAAGCATTTCATTTCTCCTGTGTCTCTACCCCCACTCCCGCTGACTCTGCCTTTTGTCTCTGCTCCATCCCCCTCTCTGCAGGCTCATTGCTCGCCCCCCTGCTGGTCCACTGGCTCGAAGCTGCAGACTAAACCACACCCCCCCGATTTAGCCTACTGTCCTGTCCCATGTATAACTAACCCTTTTTCTCACTCTCTCTTCTTTCTCCAGATGGGAGAACCCTGATACGGGTGCACCCCCGAGGACCAGCGGTGTGGCGCAGCTTTAAAACCAAGAGCCACCACCTGCTTCTGCTCTTCAAGCCCAGGTGTGGATTCAGCCTAGGAGCCGCTGCCCACCTCGACCAACCTGAAGACCAGCCGTTAAGATGGGAGGCCTCTGATATGGGTGCACCGCCGAGGACCGGCGATGTGGTGCAGCTTTTAAACCAAGAGCCACCACCTGCTTCTGCTCTTCAAGCCCTGGTGTGGCTTCAATCTAGGAGCTGCTGCCCACCTCGGCCAACCTGAAGACCAGCCATTAACATACGCCACTCTGGAGCAGCGCCAGACTGTTTGACTTTGGGGGCCAATCTTCTGCTCCATTTCTATTGGCTAATTCACTTTTACACTTAGTCCCTATTGGCTATGGAAAAGCTTTGCTTTCTTGGAGCTTCAGTCAGTGATTATAGCTCTGTTTTGAATTATTTGTATTTCTGTATTTTTTTACCTGTCAATGCAAACTGTTTTTACAATTGCCTAAACTGTACTGTGACTTTTAATTTGCTAGAAAGTGCTGTAATTGATTATTCCTCTCAGCTGGGCTCATAGCCCAAATCTTTGACCCACTGCTGTTTACTCTCTGTATCTCTCTCTCTCACTGTAGCTTCCACCCCCCCTGAACTGAGCTTCTTTATTTAAAAATTGATTTCTCTCCTTATTTTCAATCTATTTCAGCACCCCCCTGACCTCTGCTCGAGAAGCACTTCACTTCACCTGTGTCTCTACCCCACCCCGCTGATTCTGCCTTTGTCTCTGCTCCCTTCCCCTCTCTGCAGGCCTTTGCTCACCCCCTTGCTGGTCCACTGACTTGGAGCTGCAGACTAAACCACGCCCCCCAGTTTAGCCTATTGTCCTGTCCCCTGTATAACTAACCCCTTTCTTCCTCTGTCTTCCTTCTCCAGATGGAAGGGCCCTGATACGGGTGCTCCCCCAGGACCGGCTGTGCGGCGTGGCTTTTAAACCAAGCGCCGCCAACCGCTTCTGCTCTTCAAGCCCCAGTGTGGCTTCAATCTAGGAACTGCTGCCCACCTCAGCCAACCCAAAGACCAGCCATTAAGATGTGAGGCCCCTGATATGGGCACTCCCCTGAGGACCGGCGGCGTGGTGCGGCTGTTAAACCAAGAGCCGCCGCCTGCTTATGCTCTTCAAGACCTGGTGCTGCTTCAATCTAGGAGCCACTGCCTGCCTTGTCCAATCCAAAGACCAGCTGTTAAGGTACGTCACTCCGGGCAGCGC
Organism: Neoceratodus forsteri; assembly: GCA_016271365.2. Taxonomy (NCBI): domain Eukaryota; kingdom Metazoa; phylum Chordata; order Ceratodontiformes; family Ceratodontidae; genus Neoceratodus; species Neoceratodus forsteri. Next base: position 15,694,883 of record JADMNL010000027.1, read on the forward strand.
CAGACTATTTGACTTTAGGCGTCAATCTTCTACTCCATTTCTATTGGCTAATTCACTTTTAAGCTTAACCCTTATTGGCTACAGAAAAGCTTCACTTTCTCAGAGCTTCAGGCAGTGATTACAGCTCTGTTTTGAACTTGTATTTCTGTATTTTTTTACCTGTTAATACCAAAACTGTTTTTACAACTGCCTAAACTGTACTGTGACCGTTAATTTGCTAGAAAGCGCTGTAATTGCTTATTCCTCTCAGCCAGGCTCATGGCCCTAATTTTTGACCCACTGTTGTTAACTCTCTCTCTATTTCACTCTCTCACTGTAGCTTCCACTCTCCTAAACTGCGCTTCTTTATTTAAAACTTGATTTCTCTCCTTATTTTCTATCTATTTCAGCACCCCCCTGAACTCTGCTCGAGAAGCACTTCACATTCTCGTGTGTCTCTACCCCACCCTGCTCAGTCTGCCTTTTGTCTCTGCTCCATCCCCTCTCTATGTGGCTTTTGCTCATCCCCTTCTGGTCCACTGGCTTGGACTGCAGACAAACCCATGCCCCCAATTTAGCCTATTGTCCTGTCCCTGTATAACTAACCCCTTCTTCTCTCTCTTCCTTCTCCAGATGAGAAGCTCCTGATATGGGCGCTCCCCTGAGGACCGGCGGTGTGGGGCATCTTTTAAACCAAGAGCCGCTGCCTACTTCTGCTCTTCAAGCCCTGGTGCAGCTTCAATCTAGACGCCGCTGCCCGCCTTGGACAACCCGAAGACTTCGTCCCTCAGGTGCTTTGTGCCAGCTCCCCACCCACCCTATCTGAACAATTTCTTTCATAGCATCTTGTGATCACCTGACCCCTGGAAATTAACTAAGTGTCGACTTTCTCTACAGCAATATATAATAACTTGCCACTAGAGGGTAGTGTAGAATTTCACTCAGGGCTGCAGCCTCCATCCCTCCCTTGTGGTTAATCTTCATAGTGTCTGCCAATTGCAATCCTATCATGGAACTTCCCTATTTGCTCCCGCACCTTTTTCTCATCCTCTCAGCCCTCACATATGCAGGCTTTGTAAGTACCTGCTACCCCTCCCCGCCCCATACCCCATTCTCAGCAATGCCTACGACACCTATGACACCATAACCTCTGTCCATATAACAGCTCATTCTAGTTTGCACTTCCATGCCCAGCTGCCAGTAATCACCATGCAATGGGAGTTAAGATCCTTTGCAACGTGCCTTGCACCTTTATGCTGCTTGCTTACACCCTCCCTTAAACATCAGAAAAAGAGCTGGGGCTCAGCACTGAGGTGGAAGAACATAGCCACGTACAAGCAGCTAAGACTTTACCTGCTCAGAATCACCCTAATGCTACTTTTAGTATCAGGTGACATTCACTCTAACCCGGGAGCGTGCCCTTGAAGAATGTCTTGGAATGCTCACACTCGCTTCACTCATCATCTGTAGCCTTCTCCCCAAACTTGATGCCTTGCAAGCCTTCATCATACAGCACAACCCTGATGTCCTCACTATTACTGAAACCTGGCTAACACCAAAAGTTCCAGACACAGCCATTGCATGACTGGCTATACTATCTACAGATAGGATAGGGTTTCCAAAAGAGGGGGTGGCTGGGCAATCTACCTCAAAGACACCCTCAAAGGATTTGCCCTACATGTAACCACTGAGGGGACCAACACCCAAATACTCGCAAACAAAATTCTCCTTGGGGCACACAATAAAGCTCTAACAGTGGCATCAATATACATCCCTCCTAAGGAGCAAGCTAAGGGGTTCAATTCTGTCATAGACTTCATCCAGAACCAGCCACTCCACTCAGAGACACTCCTGATGGGTGACTTTATTATTAATTGGCTTGCCTCTGAAAATGGATGCTTTAAGGATGCCGTCTCTGCAGTTAACTTTACACAGATGGTTGACTCACCGACCAGGACTAACTATAGAACTGGGACCAGCACCCTGCTGGACTGGGTTCTAACTAGCCATCCTGACCGCATTTCAAACACTCCCACTCTTGCTGACTCACTCAGTGATCTTTCTCCCGTCGTATGCAACTGGACTAATAAATTCTGCAAACCACTACCCAGAACAATCACCGGTAGGATTCTCACCCATGGTCACCTGGAGCCACTGAAATCGTTACTCCAAGTACATGACTGATCTCCTATCAACACAGCTAAAGATGTAGACACAGCGCTTGAATACTTCATTAACTCCTTCAATGCTGCTTGTGACATCCACGCACCTCTAAAGAAAAGGAAAATAAAAGGCTCTAGTACCCCTTGGCTCTCTGCTGAACTAATGGCTCACGTGAAACTCAGAGACCACCTTTGGCACGTGCCACCGGAAGACAAGCAGATGTCCAAAACTATAAAAGGGCTCGGAATGATTGCACAAGATCTCTTCACCTCGAGAAGAATAGTTATTATAAGGAAATGCTTATCAACTCCTAGGGCAATAACAAATTGTTCTGGGACAACATTAAGGAGGTAACTGGAAAAAAAACAAAGCTTGCACCTACCATACTAGTTAGATGGAACCTCTACCCTGGAGCCCATAACCATCACTAACACTTTCAATGATGCTTTGGATCTCAGTAGCATCCTGCCCCTGACTTCTTAACTCAGTACAACCCCATACAACTCAGGGGCCTGCTCAACCACCTCCTGGTCATCTGCTTTTCTATTTCAAAGAGGTCTCCCTGGTGGAGGCCAAAAAATACATTCTCAGGGCAATTGGCAAATTTAGGCATAGTGGAGACACTCTCGATCTCAAGCTGCTGGCCCTTACACTAGAAAAAGCAATAACTCCTCTAACTAGGATCTTTAATCTCTCACTAAGACGCACACAGTTCCCTCAGAAATGGAAATCTGGGAAGTCACATGATGCAGGGTGCTGACTAACAACCTGATTCTACAGCTCCAGCCACCCGTCGATTAATACTTCAGTTTTTACAGTTTAAAAAGACAAACTGAATGAAGTTTCTATCTCCCTACCTGAACGAAGTGGCAAAGAAGCGATCTGGTGATCCAAAGCTGAAAATGGAAGTGGAAATGCGGAGAGCTCAGCCTAAACACACTCCACCTACCACACTAGTAAAGGCCCCAAAAATAGCCGGGGCCTCTTCATCTGCCGGTGGCCCAGAAACTGAGACTATAATCCCGGAGAATAAACCGCTAACATTGGCACGATTTCTGGCAGAGTTTAAGCCTTTTCGAGAAGAGATGCTCTGCGTCACTGAAGAGCTGAAGTCGGTAACTCAGACCCTGGAGGATCTATCCAAAAGAACAGGGGATAGTGAAGTGAGAATCACTACGTTGGAAAAAAGATTTGCTAAGCAGAAGCCAGAGATTGTGGTGCTAAGGCAGCAGTTAAATAAAATGGAGAGCAAAATTGAAGACCTTGAGGGACATAGTAGAAGGAACAATGCTGTAATTATCGGTCTCCCAGAGAAAGAGGAGAAGCTTTAGGGAAACTAGCAGGCCCTTACACCTTTTGATCCAACTATACGACAGAGTGTGCACACACGGCCTTACGATCTATGCCTCCTCCTGGAGCCACTCCGCGGTCATTCATATTTTGTTTCTTGAACTATCAGGAAAGGCAGTATTTCTTCACTAAGGTTAAAGAAATTCAAGAAATAAAATGGGAGAGCTCCAGCCTGACAGTAGTGCAGGACCTACCAGTATCAGTCTGGCAATGGAGAGCTATGTACCATCCATTGGTGGTCAAGTTAATCGCTTCAGGAATTCGATTCCATATGGGATACCCTGCAAAACTCCAGGTATTGATGTCCAGCATATGAGTCAGTTACGAGGATGCTAGTGCTGCTGCTGAAGGTCTAAAAGCGGCCTTAGTGGACATTTTGAAGGAGGGCAGAACTGAGACTAAGTTCTGGAATGGTCATAATTATGTGGTCTAGTGTGAGGGATCAGGATGGACTTTCTGGTGGGTAATGTTTTACTCTTTTACTTTATCCCAGGAATTTACTTCTGTGCCTGTCCTGAAGTGACTGGTTTGCTGCACAATCAGTTGGGGTGTGTTTTTTCTCTTTTTCTTTTTTTTTGCTCGTGCCTTAAATGAGGGCAGATAGAGGTTTTAAAGAGAAGCAGTGGGACATGTGTAGTGGTATCCCACCTTCGGATCTGTGTGCAGCTAGACTGCCCTGGTGGAAGATTTCTACAGAGTTTAATCAATGAGGATGATTGGACACTGCTGTCTTGTAAAGACTTGTACATTCATGCAGCAATTCTCTCAGGTTCTGGTCTAGACAACCTGTAAGCTGTCACCAGGGGAGATGTTGTTCCTGAATTGTGGAAAGGTTTTGGTTTTTGATGGTGTTTTTTTTTATTTTCAATCTTAAATCATTTAGTATTAGATACAGGGCAACTTCAAGGAATTTAAGTTTTCCTGTTGGCAAGAATCTGAGGTCCTATTAAAAGGAATTGGTTACTGCTCACTGAAGGGTTAATTTGGGGTATGCAGTTTATTAAGGGAGGAATCAGCGCGAGGGGTCTAGTTGCAATTAGAGCTACAGTCTTAGTCTGGACCGCACACTGTTTCTTTCAAATCAGCCTTACTTCTGTTAATTGGGGGTGTAGCGGGGCATAGACAGAAAAACTGTCTGCTGCAATGTCATTTGGCCTGAGTGGCTTTATTACTTCATTAATCTAGTTCCTGGGTTATTTCAAATATAAATAAGCCCCAGGTGATGGGGATTGTGTTTTTGTTTAGACAAGCTCTTGAATATTTGGGAAGAGCTTTCACGGGGTGTGGGGATACTATTTAGATGGGCAAGATGTTCTGAAAGTTGAATGGGTGCCATATTGTAAAGTTGCCTTTTGGGCATATGTTTTAAGGGACGGGAAAGGAAGGCGAGGAGTAGGGGCAGGTATCTTGCAGTCATGGACCAAAGTGTGCTTTTGTTGGTCAGGTGGTGGAAGGGAGATTTCGTTCTATTTCATGGGGGGTTTTCTTCATTTTAGCAGTGAGCTGTGGGGATTAAGTGGGGTGGGGTGGAGGCTAACGCCAGCTCAGGCTCAGTCAAAAATCATAGTTTTTCTGTTGTTTACGTTCATCATGCAGGGTCAGGGTCTAAAGGGTATTGGGGAGGGAGGGGTGGAGAGAGGTTAGCCTTGCTGGTAGGGTCCTAGGGGTTAGAAGACATCACTTGTGGGAATCTCCTTTGAGTGGTGGTTTGATGAGGGGCCTATGCTGGTAAACAGAGTGGGACACAAACTCTGCAGATTTGTATATGGAAGTACTTATGAATGTATTTCATGGAATGTTAAAGGGCCAGGAACAAGACGAAGAGGTATAAAATCCTCAAACATATACAACTGCAAAAAGGCCATGTTATATGTTTACAGGAAATGCATATGCTTGAGTTGGAGGCTAATCTCTTTAGACGTCAGTTTGTGGGACAGGTTTACATGGTGGGGGATAGTACGGTTAGGACAGTAGTGGCCGCCTTAATATCAAGACCTACTCCTTTTGTTTGTGAGCAACGTATTAAAGATCTGAGTGGGCATTGCATTCTTGTCCTGGGTCTTTTAAACTGAATGAGAATATTAATAGGAAGTGTGTATGGTCCTAATGTGAGGGCAGGGTCGTGAGGGCAGAAGGAAAAAAGCCCTCCCCCACAGCAGTCCCACAGATCGCACCCAGTGCAGTGAGGGCAGAGGAAAAAGCCCCCACCAGTCACAGATCGCGCCCTGAGGGTCGTGAGGGCAGAAGGAAAGGCCCTCCCCCACAGCAGTCCCACAGGTAGGCAGTTGACCTAATTCAGCTTTTCTCCGTGCTCGGCTGAGGAGGACAAAGGACACCTAACGCCTTTTTTTTTTTTCAAACCAGACTGTGCACCTTAAAGTTCATACCTGCTGCTCTCTTGCAATTTATGTAGCCTACCAAAGTAGATAAAAGTAATGTCCCTGTGCTAGCCAGTTGCAATGCTTGAAATGTATGCTCATGTAGTGATTCTTGAAGCAGAGCAAGCAGTAGAGTCAGTATAATCAGAGTTGTTGTTTTCTACTAATTCTGGAACCACTGCAGCTTTTGCTGTCTACTTAAATTTTAGCATGAATTCCAAACAGTGATTGGGAAGTAATTGCCTCTGCCCTGCTGACTCTGTGCTTAGACACTCGATCTTTTTGCAGCCCCTCCCTAGACATTCGACCCCCTCCCTATTGTGCTGCAGCCCCTTCCCAAACCTACCTGCTATTTAATTTTTCCCTCTTTTCTCCTCCACCTCCACAGATCGTGCCCCAAGGGTCGTGAGGGCAGAAGGAAAAAGTCCTCCCCTACAGCAGTCCCACAGGTAGACAGTTGGCCTGATTCGACTTTTTCTCCTCCTCAGCTGGGGAGGTCCTCACACCCCCCACCACCCTTGGTCAACATTGATCTATATAGTAGCAGACACGTGACGCTCAGAACCAGTCAGCTGTGTTTCTCATTAGCAAGCTATCCTGCTTTGCCACTAGTGGCCACTACTGCATTTTATCACAGTTTCCACTGTTTGCCTCTCTAAATTCACCATGCTCCAGTCCCTTCCACTGTGCCTTCTTCTTTTAATTCCATTTTCCACTCCCCCGCCTATCCCATACTCTGCTCCCCACTCCGGTGACCACTTGCCTCACGCCCTCCCATCCTCCACTTTTTCTCTACCCCTATACTCCCACTTCTACTGCATACACCCTTCACTACTCCACTGAACCTACTAAATCTTGAGGCTCTTTCTAGTACTTAAACCTCTGTGCCCCACCCTCCAGGAGCAGATCAGGTAAATGCAAGCAACCCTTCTCACCATACCACTTCTCTTCTACTCTGGCTGGTGACATACATCCAAACCCAGGGCCTTTAGCACCCAGACCAACCTCACCGGGTTCCACACCCCATCCACCCTGCCCCCTGACTCCCTCTCCAAGGGCCTCTGTATATTTCACCTCAACGCCAGAAGCCTCCTTCCCAAACTTGACGCCCTCACCATCTGGGCCACCCAATACCGACCAGACATACTTTGCATCATGGAATCCTGGCTATCCGCACAAATCTCCAACCCCACTGTCAACATCCCTAACTATACCCTGTTCCACCAGGACCGTGGGAAGCGCAGAGGGGGCGTAGCATTGTACGTCAGGCACTCCATCACATGCTCCATAATATTCAAGGAATCCTGCCCTTCCTCCCATGAATCCATGGTTGCTCACCTATCCTTTCCATCATCCACCTCCACTACATTGGGGTTCTGTACACCCCGCCAAAATCCTCGCCCGACTCCTTTATCAAGGCCATCTTGGCAATTTCCTCAAGTACCTCTAATGGCGAACTCATTTTACTAGGTGACTTCAATCTCGACTGGCTCTCCTCCTCCACCAAACCCACTGCCCTAAGGATTGAGGCCCTAAATCTCTCCCAGTTAATCCTGGAACATACCTGTCTAACCCACCGGTCCCAAAGCCATACTCTCCTGGACTGGATTCTGTCTAACCATCCCCACAGGATCTCCTCCTCAGACATCCTCTCTGACACCCTTAGTGACCACTGCATAACTTATTGTACCCGCAAAATCCACTCCCCACACTCTCCTCCTAAATTCATCTGGTCTCGCCCCCTACACCGCCTAAATGAGGCAGCCCTACAGCATGACCTAACATTAGCAGACTGGTCTCCAGTCTTTTCCATGACAGATGTGGACCTCACTCTATCCCACTTCTGCGACATTCTACACAGTACCTGGGACACTCATACTCCCCTCAAGAAAGCTAGAGTTAAATGGAACCACCACCCCTGGATCACATCCGACCTCATTGCCCTGTGCCATTCCAGGGACAAGGCAAGGAGGCTATATAAAGCCTCCCTTGTCACCCGTGACCTCCTAGATTACAAACACCTTAGAAACAAATGTACAAAAGTCATTCAGCTATCCAAGTCCTCCTACTTCAAAGCACAACTTCACAGAACCAAAATTCCTCATGCTCTTCTGGAAGGTAATCAACCCCTCACCAACACACCCCAAAAAGCAGACCTGTCCTGTCCTAAACATCGACAGCAAACCTGTCTCGATCCTGCCTCAGTAGCAGAACTGTTCAACTCTGCTGCTTTGTGCCCTGCCGACTCCCCCACACCCGATTATTCCGCATCCTCCCCACTTCCTCTGACTTCCACTTTTCTCCCTTCACTTCCTGGAAGTCTACAATGCTTTCACCTCCCTAAACCAATCCAAATCCAGCCCTGACGGCATGCACTCCAGTTTGCTCCACATCTCGGCCCCAGCCATAGCTGCATCCTTAACTCACTTGCTCAACCTCTCGCTTGCCACAGCCACAGCTCCGTCTGCCTAGAAACGGGCCAAGATCCTCCAACTGCACAAAGGCAGTGACCCCTCCCTGCCAGGTAACTACAGGCCCATCTCACTTCTCCCTTCCCTCGCAAAAATCCAAGAATCCCTTATGCTCTCAAAACTGTCTACTTTTCTCTCTCCTCCAACAGCTCCCTCTCACCCTTTCAGTCAGGATTTAGAAAACACCACTCCACTATCACTAACCTTCTGCAAGTTACTGACTCTATCCTCACTGCCATTGTCAACAGCCAAACCACCACTGCCATTTTCATCGACTTGGCAAAGCCTTCGACTCTGTCTCCCACCCCTGCTGCTCGAGAACTTAGCTCTTTTGGCCTCGCCCAACCCGCCATCAACTGGTTCCACTTTTATCTCCAGAACAGACAGCAGTCCATACAAATTGGAGACACTCTCCCCCGCCCATCCTCTCAGGAGTCCCCTGCTGGCTCCATCCTTGGCCCCTGTCCTCTTCTCCCTTTCATAAATGACCTCCCTCTCACCTGTCTCTCCTCAAATGTGCACCTGTACACCGACGACAATATCATTTATGCCTCGGGCCCTCACACGACAGTGTCCTCTCAATTCTTCAAATGACTTCAACAGAGTCCAATCCTGGTGCCAGAAAAACAGCTTAAACTCAATGCTAAAAAACTGTAACCATGGTCTTTGGCTCTAGACAAAAGCCTGCCTCCCTACCTGCCCCCCCCTGCAATCACCACTCTGGACAACTCCCCCCTCGAGTTGGTCTCTGCCTTCAAGTACCTGGGAGTCTGGCTGGACAGCCACCTCAACTTCTCCACCCATGTCGAGGCCATCTCTGCCAAACTCTGGCCGAAGCTCACCATTCTCTATCGCCACAAAGCAAGTCTTCTTCTTTTCACCCGTAGTGAACTCGTGCAGAAAATAATGCTGCCCATGCTGGACTATGTGGACATCATCTACGGAACAGCCCCAACTTCATCCCTTTCCAAGTTTGACATTCTACTCAATTCTTTTTGTCATTTTGCCACTGCCGCCCCCACTTACTCATCACTGTCTCCTATACACCACCCTTTCCCTGGCCCCACTCTTACACAGGAGAACTGTCCACAGCACCTCCCTCATAGCTAAATATTGGCTAGGCTCCTTACCCCCCACCTCACTTCCAGCCTTTTGCCAGCAAATTCCCTAGACTACTCAGTCCGCCACAGGGACGCATGCACTGTCCACCTCTCGCACCCCCACAATGCTGCCAGCAAAGCTGCCTTTTCATACAATTTCCCCCTCCTATGGAACAATCTTCCACCTTACCATCGCCAGGCCTCCTCCCTTTCAGCCGTTAAACAACTCCTTAGGCTTCTCCCCCCACCTCCCTGCCATAGATGCTCAATGGGGCCCACCACTACTTGGGCCAAAGTCTCAGAGGCTGCTAGGGCCATCACTGTACAGCAGGTCCCAAAGTGAATTCATGCCTCTCTATCGTATAACTCCAGAACTTGTTTCTACCATACTGCAAACTGTTTAATGCCTGTACTGTTTTTCTGATGTTGTACTTAATGCCTGTAATCTGTAATACTGTTTACTTTTTTTCTGATGTTTGTACATACCACCTGTATTCCTAAATACTTTTGTACCTCTTGTATAACTCAGTGTACACTTGTATCTGGGTCGCACCTGGAAATGAGCCTTGGCTCAGTGTGCTTTTCCCAGAAACCAAATTTTAAATAAAATAATGTGGACTCACCAGGTTTTTTTATGGGACTGTTGAATGTTTTGTCCTCCTTTGCCCACCTCCCTGTTTTGTTGGGTGGTGATTGGAATTTGCCCTTTTCCCCTGAATTGGACAAAGATGGGAGGAAGAAAGTAGGCTTAACCCCAGCTGCTGCCTGTTCCTCTGGTTCCGAGCATTGTGTCACCTCTTGTGCCTGTCCCAGTGGTCCAGTAGTAGCACACCTAGCATTGCTGCTGGTCCTTCCATTGTCTCTCCTCTGTCTCTCACAGTGCTGTGCAGCTGTGTCTCCAGCCTGCCTGTCTGTGCTCCTTTATATACTGTAAGTTGCACCTGCTCCCACCTGGTGTATGTTACGCCAGCAGGTCTTGTGTAAGTTGTGCACAGCAGCTTCTAGAATCTTGCCTTGGTGTATCTCTTCTGTTTTCTTGACGATGTTCAGTTATGCATTGGCTGCCTTGTAGGTATGTCGTAACCGCGGTGTGTAAGTCGCATTTGCTTAATTATTTGCGCGTTATGGCACATGGTGCATTGTAGAATATCATGTTGCAAATGCTTGATGTGTATTTGTGACTTGCAACATTTCTCTTGGCACATCTCGCTATGCTGTGGCATAATCTTTCTAGAATCAAGGCCATTTGGTTTGAAGAATGGTGTATTTCACTTTTCTCGAGAACAAGCAACCTTTCTCCGGTCTCTACTGGGTTAACAGGTGAGAAAGTTCTTTCTATTTCCTGATTTGACCCAGGAGTTGCCTTGCATTACTCTCCATCTTCCTTCCTGTCTACTGCTATTTTAATTAATTCCCTTAAGACACATTTCAGGGCTCCCATTCTATGTCTTCTTTCCCAATTGAGTTAAAATTGTCCCTCTCATATTGTTCTATGCCTGGATAATACTGTCTTTAATTTGGGTTGACTTGAGCAACTGGTTATTCAGTTTCCATATGGTTTGTCTGGGAAGGTTGGAGTTAGGCTCTAGAGATCATCTGACCATGAAATGATCTGAGATAACCCCAGGTATTATTGTACAGGACAAAAGACCTGGGAGCACAGACTTACTCATTCAAACGTAATCAATCCTCAATCTAGTTTTATGTGTGTCCGAGGTAAAAGTGAACTCTCTGAGCATCGGGTGTAAGACCCTTCAGAGATCACATAACCCTGAATGATCTGACAAATCCCATATTGCTCGTTGAGCTGGGGCATTATTTCATTTGAAACAAGCATATTGGGAGACTGGAGAGGCCCAAGATAAACTTTTGCCATATAAACTTAAGAAATTAGCAGAAGCCACCAAAATCGCTATAGTTAAAGACAAAAGAATCACCAGATATTCAACTCTAAACAAATTGTGAAGGAGTTTAGTATGTTTTACGTAACATTATATAAATCAGAATGTCAAATCAGCAGGGATGATTTGGACATATTTTGAAGGGCTTACACATCCCCACGCTCTCTACTAATGACATGGAAGTTCTCAATAAACCCATATCACAAGGGGAGATTTTGAAGGCCATTCATGCATTGCCTTCTGCCAAGGCTCCTGGTCCAGATGGCCTATCTGGGGAATTTTTTAAAGCCACAAGCCAACATCTTGCACCCTACCTTCTAAGAGTTTTTAGTAGTGCAGCTATAACAGGAGCTTTACCTCTAACTATGCAGGAGGCCACTATTATTGTTTTACCCAAAAAAGATAAAGATCCTTCACATTGTGAAAATTACAGACCCATCTCACTCATCAATGTAGACTGTAAAATTTTAGCAAAAATTATGGCCAACAGGCTAAACACATGCATCCAAAAACTGATACATCCGGATCAAGTTGGCTTTGTGCCTGGACAGCGTAGCTCAGATCTTCTGTGCAAAATCATACATATCTTGCACGCATTCAAATCCAACACTTCTCAACCAGTCCTTCTATCCTTGAATGACAACAAGGCATTTGATAGAATAGAATGGAGTTATCTGACTCAAATCCTGGACAGACACAACCTAGATAGTTATTTCTGTAACTGGGTGCAAATCTTATACGCCGAGGTTTATGCCAAAGTGAAAATAAATGGATTTTCTTCAGAAAGGTTCCCAATATTTAGAGGTACAAGACAAGGTTGCCTACTTTCTCCTCTTCTCTTTCTATTAGCCTTGGAACTTCTCCTCATTAGCCTGAGAGCATCTACAAAAATGAATGGAATTAAAATTGGAAAAGAACAAAAAACATCAGCTTATGCAGATGATATTGTTCTATTCATAACAAATCCCCATACTTCAATTCCCAATATATTATCAACAATACAACATTTTACACACATATCAGGATTCAAAGTTAATTTTGAAAAGTCAGAGGCACTTTTCTTAACTAAGGGGATAGACAAGACCATCTTTATTAAAAATAATATAAAAATCACTACTGAGGGGATAAAGTTTTTAGGCATTACAATATCACTGAATATTTCTCAGATTATAACCCAGAACTTTTCTACTCTTTTAGAAAAAATAGAAATGGATTTCACTAGGTGGAATAAAATGCTACTGTCTTTTGGGGTAAGATACAAGCATTTAACATGATGATTGCTCCTCGTATTTATAATCTACTACAACACCTGCCCATTCATATTCCAGCCTTCGTTTTGATAAGATTTACAACCTGCAGAAAATTCCTATAGGTAACAAATCTGTGAGAATCTCAATGGCCAAACTACAACAATCAAGAGAGAAAGGTGGGTTGGTTCCCAACTTTAAACTCAGGTATGATGCCTTCATTATAGGCTAATGTGTCAGATCATTGCGGCTAACTAAGGGTCAGGATAAAACCGACATGGGTTCAAGTGGAACAATCTTTGCTGAAAGGGAATCACTCTAGAACTATTTTTTTTGCAGATTCAGTTAGAACTTTTAATTCAAACCCAGTTCTCAGTCAAGTTAATAAATCCTGGAAATCAACTGCCACTGCCCTAGATTGGAACCAGAATTCCTCACCACATTGCCCTCTTTGGGGTAACCAGTTACTGAAAATCAATAATAAATGTATAAAATGGCCATTATGGGAAACAAATGGCATTGTTTTTCTTGATAATGTTATAGACCCCTCCACAGCTACTCTATTATCCTTCTCACAGTTGTCCCTTAAATATAACCTGCCCAGAACTGAATTTTATAATTTTCTACAATTACGAGATGTCCTTAAGTCTCAGTTCAACAACAAAGTCTCATTCCTCTCTGTTCACATTCTGTACAAATTATGTACAACCAACAATGGTTATAAATCTATATACAAAAAGATTTTAGACTCCAGACCAGACCCTTTGCAGCACTGTGTAGCAAATGGCAACAAGAGTTACAAATACAGATACATATGGAGGAATGGGATGAAATTTGGGTCATGACCCTAAAAGCATGTAGAGAAGCAAAGGGCAGACTTATTCAATATAACATTGTACATAGATGGCACTACACCCTTGTAAACTAGTCAGTTTAGTCCTATCTTCGGATGATACATGCTGGAGATGTCTAAAAGGTAAAGGAACTTTATCACACATGTTTTGGTCCTGTCCAGTGTTGCTGTGTTTCTGGAACAATATATTATCAGTTTGCGAAAAGGCAACAAAACATGAAATTGTTTGCACAACTAAGTTTACAATTTTGGGGATTTGCTCAGAACTCTCACAACACGTTACCATCAAAAACTGGTTACATGCAGCTTATTACAGCAAAAATGTTATTCTGAGACATTGAAAAGCACAGAGACTCCAACAGTGAAGGAATGGCTACAAGATCTTTACAGTAGAGCCAGCTATGAAAGGGTTGCCTACACTAATATAAATAGACTTGACAAGTTCCTATCCAGATGGAAACCATTCTTAGTAATTCATATTCTTAAGTCATATCATTTGTTAGGTTGTTAAAATGTACAGTGTATTTCCCAAACTTTTACCCAATTCTTAGTATTTAATGTATAGCCTAATACTACCTTTTTCTCTCTCATATCTCATTCTAATTTGTAGGAGTGTATAATAGTAATTAATTCAGACACTCTGTAGTTATGGCATTTTGTTATTAGTCTAGTGTTCCTTAATTTAGTAATGTATCCTTTATTTTTCCTTAGAAGTAAGCGTTATTGGACTAAAATATCTTGGAGTGTATTTATATCTTTTTTTTAGTTTCATTCCAATGTTATGCTATGTATTATTTTCTTACAAGAAAAACTCAATAAAACTATGAATTACAAAAAAGAGATACCTCCACAATACTCAGAGTGGTTCCAGCTCAGTCAACCTTGGTTCCAGACACAAAAAATGTTAAAATTAGTAGAGGAGTAGCCCAAATCCAATCATGGCAATAACAATCATCTAGAAACAGATTGGAATAACATGAGCCCACTCATCCTAATATTATGAAGTTCAAAAATGCTTATTTATTTTTTTATAATGTATGTAGATCAAATCAGTGAGATCTCATATGTTTTGGATCAAATCCTTCCTCAGTGACACACTTAGTGACAATTCAGTGTATCACTGAGGAAGGATTTGATCCAAAACGTATGATATCTTACTGATTTGATCTACATATTATAAAAAATAAATAAGAATTGTTGAACTTTATAATATTGGGGTGAGGGCTCTTGTTATTCTAGTCTGTTTCTGATACCTACAATACTCATAAATAGTGAAATATCATTTTGAGAGCTGTTATGGCACACTCTCTTCCACCGTGAGATAATTTGCTGCTGGCAACTATTTTGAAAGGCTTTTGGATATCAACTGTGAAAATGAATATTTTTTTTATTTCACTGACCAGAACCTACATCAATGATACCTTCACTAGACCGATATGCACTCATATAACCCTCTGAAAGCTGTTACAGCACTCAAATGTCTGACAAGGGAATATCATGGTGATCTAAAAAGTGGAGGGAATAGGTAAATCCCTATAAATTAGAACATGTTTGCATATCTAGTCATCCCTGCTTATAAGATAGGGGGGGGGGAGAATGGAAGAAATAATGGACCTAGAGCCATTTCCACCCTTAAATTACTTTGTATTAACATCTGATAACTTTTCCTTCTGTTAAACCTTTTGATCTCAACATTGAAGATCATCGTCTCATTTTATGTTTTGCCTACTACACACATCATAGTAGTGTGATGATGGAACGGACTTAGGGTTTACCTTGTCTAGCCATCTTGCCTCATGGCAGTGACTATACCTAATTTGAATAAGGACACACATCCAAGCTAAACAGCTGGAATTTTACCTCAGTCTCTGTTGTGTAACCATCAACACCATTTTCTTTCAGGAATCTGTCTAGTCCTGCTTTAAAACCTAAACAGTGCCAGTTTCTGCAACCTTGCTGAGTGAGCTATACCACATGATAGCCACCATCTGTGTAAAGCAATGCATTGAAATGATTCTCCCTAATTCTGCACTCCCAGTTTGAGTCCATGCCTCCTAATTTCATTTGTACTCTAATGCTCATAAATCTGTGTATGCCCAACCTTATCTATTCCTTATACTATTCAGAAAATGGTGCTCATGTCATCTCTCAGCCTTCACTGTTCTAGACTAAATAGTTTGAATATGTTTACTCTCTCCTCAAAGCTCTTGCCTTGTGAGCTACCAGTCAGTTTGGTGGACTGTGCATGACAGTCTCAGTCTCGTCAATGTCCCTTTAATATTACATTGACCAGAACTGGATAAATCACTGCAGGTGCTATCACACAAGACCTTGTACAGGGAAACATCACCTCCCTTGAGTTACATCAGCAATACCCAGGTGTCTATCTAAAATGGATTTATCACCTCCCTAATGTTACTCCAAACACTTAACCACTGCCAAAAATGGCTGGGGAGCGATATGTAATGTCTTACGGCTAATATCTGTCTAATTAGCTGCCATACAGAGTTATAATCCACATTTCCACATGATGATGGTAGTCTTTCTCCACAGAACTGCACTTTCCCCTCTCTCTGACGCATGTGTTAGTTGTACCACTAGCTCCTGAGACAACTACTTCCAGAAATTACTAAACAGTTTCACACCCACTTATCTTGGGTGTGCATAAAATCCCCATAAACTACATTTAACCATGCATTATTCTGTATGTTTCACACCCACTTATCTCCAGAAGCACAGCATGAACTCATAGCACAACATAGTGCTCTTTAAATATGTGCTAATCTTAATCAAAAGATGATTTCTCTCCAGGCATCTTCCTGTTGCCTTTCATGTAATACCTTTACTGTAACAAATATGCAAACACAGTTTTAATGCAACATGCTTTAGTGAACCTAACAAGCAAAGTGCACTTCATGGATACTGGGGGGTATGTTGCAGCAGGGGATGGGGGCATGGGGAGGTTCTACCAAACTGGTTAGCCAACAAAGTTGTCAACATCCCCCCACAGTGACACAGATTTGCTGACATTGACCAGGTTGACTAGCAAATCTATCAACAGACCACCATGGTGCCGGGGCTTTTCTACATTGTTTAAGGGGGACTTCACCCCCCCACCACCCACACTAGGGGCTCTTCCTCCCACATCCCCAGGATTAGAGAGTGTCAACTCTGGGGGGGGGACAGATTATCGGGGAGAGCAGCTTACATCAGGAGTCACTGTATCGTACAGCTCTCCGACAACCCATTTGACATTGTGGCTGTCGACTGGGTTGTGTCACTGTGATGATTTCACTGTTGGGGATTCACTCTCCTGATGGTATACCCATAGGGGGAAGGGAAGGGGATATGGTGGAGAGAGAGAGGATGAGGGCATGATAGGGAGAGGTAATAACATTGTGGAGAGAGGGGATGGTGTGAAAAGGGGATAGGGACATGTTGGGGAGAGGGGATTTGGACATGGAGAGGTGATGGGACATAGTTGGGAGAGGGGATGAGGGCATGGTGGGGAGAGGGGATGAGGGCATGGTAGGGAGAGAAGAAGAGGGCATGATGGGAAGATGGATGGGGATATGGTAGAAAGAGGAGATGGGGACATGGTGGGAACAAGGGATAAGGGTATTGTGGGGAGAAAGGATAAGGCTATTGTCAGAAGAGGGGACTGGGACAAGATTTGAAGAGAGAGATAAAGGTATTGTGGGGAAAGGGGATGGGGATATATTGGGGAGAGGGGATTGATACATAGGGTTGAGGGCATGGTGGGGAGAGGGACAGGACATTGTCAGAAAAGGGGATGAGGGCATGGTAGGGAGAGGGGATAGAGACATGATGAGGAGAGGGGATGAGGACATGGTTGGGAGAGGGGATGAGGACATGGTGGGGAGAGAGGATGGAGACATGGTGAGGACGGGATGAGAGCATGGTGGGAAGAGGAGATGGGGACATGGTGGGGGAAGGGGATGAGAATATAGTGGGAAAGGGGACAGGAACATAGCAGGGAGAGGGGACTGGGATATGATGGGGAGTTGGGATGAGGCAAAACTGGGGAGGGGAGGGGAACATGGTGAGGAAAGGGGATGAGTGAATGAGGAGAAAGGATGGGTATATGGTGGAGAAACAGGATGAAGGTAGGTGGGAAGAGGGGTGGGGACATGGTGGGGAAAGGGGATGGGGACAAGTGGGAAAATGGGATGGGGACATGGTGAGAAGAGGGGATGAGGGCATGGTTGGGGAGGGGATGGGGACTTGTTGGGTAGAGGAGATTGGGACATGGTAGTGAGAGAGGGATGAGGGCATGGTGAGAAGAGAATGGGGACATGGTGTGGAGATGGATGAAGGCATGGGTGGGAGAGGATGGGGACATGATGGGGAAGGGGATGAGAATATTATGGGGAAGGGATGAGGTCAAGTGGGAAGATGGGATGGGGACATGGTGAGAAGAGGGGATGAGGGCATGGGTGGGGAGAGAGGATAGGAATAAGATGGGAAGACTGGATGGGATCAAGGTTGGTGAGAGAAAAGGTGTCTTTATTTGATAGTTGTCTACATATGCCAACTGGCTGAGACTGGAAACCCACCTCTGTTTGTTAGGACTATAGGGGATCTAAGCACCATTTTGTGCTGCTGAGTGCCAAGAAAGAGGGGGACATGGCTCAATTTAGTGGAGGGGGCATGCACTTTAGCAACTTTAACTTACCAACCAAATGAAGAGGTTTCTTATGTCTTTCTTGGGTATGTATGAAGCCTGAAGTAATTTTTCATAAATACTGATATTCTTATATACAAGTATGCATATGTGTGAGATGAGTGTTTGTGCAATGTTCTGTTTAGCAAAGGAAAAGAGCTCAAATATAGATAACTCCAGCAGAGAATACTGTGGCACAGATAATCATTTCTGGCTAGGATAACAGTTTCACGTAACAGGCATTGTGCATGTGCTGAATTGAAACCTACTCACAGCACAAACATGGCTGGCACCAATGCATAACATATTCACACATGTTGCACACATACTGCTTTGGCATTTATGTGATGTAACGATGAGTGACATATCACTTTTATGCAGTGAATAATTGGCAGTTTTGGTAGGACTCAATGAGTTGTGTGGTTATGTCCTCTTGCAGTTTCTCTTCCTGCATCATTTTGCTCATGTGATTAATCATTCTCAGTTTGTCATTCCAGAACACAATGTATAAATGGAAAACAAAACTGGTCACTTCTTTTTATGTTGCTTGTGCACATGTACAAGAAACATGTTGCAGTAGCTTGCTGCAGAAGCAGGCTGTGAAGTGCGGCACTGTTGTGGCCAGTGCCCTCACTGCCTTTTGAGGCTTGGCCCACTTTCCCCAATGGGGTGGCATACTGCTGCTGACACTAGTTCAGCCAGCATGCCACCACCTTGAAACGTTTAAGCCACTGCAATCAGGGGCCATCTCATCATTGCAGCGTCAGCCATTCCACTGCAATGTGGGAGTGACCCATCATTGCGGTACCTTGCATGCCCCCAACTCAGTTTACTGACTGGGATCCCAGTCCCCATTAGCATAATGTCCCCACCTCCAAGTTTCTGTTGTATGCCGAGGGGGTGCCCTATCCCCCTTGGCATCATGCCCCCCCACTTTCTTTGCCGATGGGGTGCCCAATCCCCATAGGCTTCAGTCCCCCCTTCCCAGTTGAATTTGCCAATGGGGAGCCTACTTCCCATCGGCATAATGTCTCCCAAATTGTTTGTCTGCCGAGGGGTGTCCAATCCCTCAGTGCTCCCCAACTGGTATATGCCGATGGGGTGCCCAATCCCCATCAGCTACAGCCCCCCAAAAACACTCAGGTGGTATGCTGAGAGACCACCCCAGCATGCAAAAGTCCCTGAAAAAAAAAAACAGTCCCGCAATGTTTTTTTCCCCTAACACCTGTAAAATAAAATGGTCCCTCGTAGAGTTCGGCAGCCCTTCCTCCAACCCGCACCCACCCTTTGCGCACTCTGCCTCCCCACACCCCCCATCACCCCATACTTACCTCTGGAGCCCAGCGCGATGATCTTCAGTGGACTGGGAACATGTCTGCACTCTTCAAAGTTGACCGCGAACTGAAGAAATGCAGGTACACTGTATAGTGGCATAAATAGGGTTTTTCAACTTTGGTGCATATCTCAGGCATTTTGGGAATTGTGGTACCAAATTTTCAACATGGGTTCTTGGGAGCCCTCCTCATAAATTCAGTCACTGTCATGGCATTATTCAGCCCTGAAAGGTGATTTCGTGGACACTGTGCGGAATCACCTTTACGCACTGATTAACAAAACGACAGTGCCACTGTTCATGAGATGGGCCTCAAAAGGCCTATGTTGCAAATGTATGCAAAAAATCCCAAAATGACTGTTTTATAAGTGTGCATTGTGCACTTCTACCATGCTCGTAATCTTGAATTTGTAATATTTTTATGCCAGATTTTCAACACTGGCATTTTTCACACATCCTTATGAACAGTACAGCTGTCATTTTCATATCCTGGCAGAAATGTGTTTTCACTTCAGCGCAGAATA
The DNA here is from genome assembly GCA_016271365.2 of Neoceratodus forsteri. Classification (NCBI taxonomy): domain Eukaryota; kingdom Metazoa; phylum Chordata; order Ceratodontiformes; family Ceratodontidae; genus Neoceratodus; species Neoceratodus forsteri. The sequence goes on from JADMNL010000027.1 coordinate 15,714,866, forward strand.
GTGCAGTCGCTGTGGGAAATCAGTGTTCGGGACAGATTAAAAAAATGACGGTGACACTGTTCATGAACAGAGGTCCTAAAATGCTTATGTTGAAAATTTGGTGACGAAAGTCCATAAAATGACTGTGTTACAAGCATGCGTTGCGCTGTTTCCATGCACCCATGTAACTTCACAAATTTGTAATATTTTCACACCAGATTTTCAACACTGCCATTTTTTCAAGCCTCCTTATGAACAGTACAGCTGTAATTTTTCACATCCTGGCGAAAATATGTTTTTGCACTTCTGGCCGCGAATAGCGGTCGCTGTGGGAAATCAGTGTTTGGGACAGATTAAGATCGAACGAAAGTGACAGAGGGGGAGGAACAAAGTCTAACTGAGCCTGCTGGGACTGCTGCAGATTTCTTTGTGGGCAGAAAAAGGCAACAATGCAGGCAGAACCCAGTACAAAAGGCAAACTGCAGCTGCAGAGAGAAACAGAAGAGCGAGTGGGGAGGTTGAGAGAGCAAGCCTAAAGGAGCTCTGTCAGGACTGCTGCACATTTCTTTGTGGGCAGAAAAAGGTGCCAAGGTGCAGGCAAGAGCCCAGTACAAAAGGGCAGCCTGCAGTGCTGGGAGAAAGGGAATGAGCAAGTGAGAGATGAGGAGTGACCAAGCTCAGCGGAGCTCTGTCGGGACTGCTGTGGATTTCTTTGTGGGCAGAAAAAGGTGCCAACACAGGCAGGAGACTAGTACAAAAGGGCAGCCTGCAGTGCTGGGAGAAATAGAATGAGGAGTGAGAGGGGGAGTGAGTGAGCTCAGTGGAGCTCTGCCGGACTTTAGAGTTGCCCACCCTCCCTCCCAGGGCCCTCTGTGGTCTTATATTACAGCAGGGTCTCTGAAGTGGAGACAAAGCAATGATTGGATACTTTTAGGATTGCTGTAATAATGCAGATTTAGTTGTTCTGTTTATTTCTCTAACTGAGCTAAGTACTGAGCTATGGTTCCATGTCAATTTGGCGAATCAATACCAGCAAGTGTAATTTCAGTGACATTATTACAGCGACAGCAATGATAGTGAACAGCAATTTCAGAGCACACATATTCAGCTACCCAGATACATCTGTAGCTGATAATCATACATCAATCTTTGCACCACCTTATTCCCTCGATATACAAAGCCCCCATGGATCAAAAGGGGCATCCCATGCTGCCTCTGAATGTTTTTCACTAACATCCTCTAACACCCTCACCATACACTGTGCCCCTTTACATGGCACCCAAACCTGTGTCCCATTAAACACTTCATGCCTTCCGTTTTCCAATATCATGCAGGGGGGCTATGCCCCCCTGTACCCCCCAGAGGGCTGTGCCCCGCAAACCCCCCCTGTTTCTACAATAACATCCTCCGAGGTGCACCTGGACCTCAGAGGTAGGCTAATAAACCATTGTCGCTAAATGTGGTGTTCACTGTAATGCAGCGATCACTATTATTGCAGTCACTATAACAGCATCGCTGAAATTGACTTGCTGTAATTGATTCACTGAATTGACATGCTACCTTGAGCTATACTGTTATGATTGCTGTAATACATATTTATTTGTTCTGTTTATTACTCTAACTGAGCTGAGTAATACTTAGAGTGTAATAGGATTTCTGACTGGGCTAAGTGAAACTATATGAGAGCTGAGAACAAAAAGTATGGTAGCTGAGGGGTGAAAAATGGACAAGGAGGCTTTAGGATTGCTTACAATAATACAGTATCTAATGGATGAGATTTGAGACTGGATTAACCAGTCGGCAAGGGGCAGTAGGGGGACTAGTGTGGGGGGCAGGAATTTGGTAAATAGGAGCCTAACATTTGTAGTAGGGTACAGAACCTGGGAGTAGAGCCCATAACATAAGATGGGGCCAAAATGGGGCAGGTATCACATGTCAATAGGGCAGACATCTTTGGAAGGGTGGTGGACTGTACAGGTATGGGTCCGCTATGATCCTGGACTGGGCTTGGAGGATGGGTGGGAGTATGGTCTGTAGATGACTGGCTAGTTTGAGGGAGGAACTGTGGAGATTAGGGAGGAGTCTAAGTGGCAGGGCAGATGAGTATGGTAGGCATCTGGTGGGGGAGGGATACAGGATGGCAAAGGGAGACACAGGAAGAACAACTAGGGAGTAAAACCGACCCCAGTATCAGAGGCACTAACAGAAAAGACAGGAGAAGGGAGGGGTGCCTGAGGCAAAGGGGGCTCCTGATGGGGAGAAAGAGACCATGAGGAGTACCAGGGAGAGAGCAGGTGGCTGGTAGGGAAGGACCAGGGTGGCACTGAGGGGAACAAGTAGGAGGGGGAACCTGATAGGGGAAGAGATGTAGGAGGGGTATCGACTAGGAATAGATTTGAACCTCTGCTATGGGAGACAGAGGGAGCAGTAACATACTGAAAGGGGGAGGACAAGCAGGGCATGAGAGGGATGGCAGCAGGTAGGGGAAGAGATAGTGAGGATTAGAGGGTAGAAGTGGCTAGTAAGGAAGTAGGGGTGGTGACTGGAGGAGAGAAGGCTATGAGAAGGGGAAGGATGGGAGGGCATCACTATCAGGGTAGAATGGAATGGGGCCCTAAATCGACAACAGTGGGGATAGGAGAGGGTTGGAAATCAGTAGGGAGGAGAAGAGGTCGACATGGGAAGCCTAGTATGAAGTAGTCAGGCTGAGAAGGGGTTCAGGGAATGAGGAATAAGGCAGAGAAAATGGGTGAGGCAGAAGTAGGGGTACAGATGCAGAAGTCACAGGGGGTGCAGCTGGCAGGGGTAAGGGGCAGGGAAGAATGAACACTGGGGTGGTGGAAGGGGCATTAGAAGGAAAAGGGGGTAAGGGACAAGGAGGTACTCATCCTGTAGGATTCTATACTGAAATGGGTGAGATGGGGCAGAAAGGGGGAAAGGCACAGCCGTATTTGGGTTGAAGCTGCCCCAGGTTGACTGCAGGAGGAGCAGGGCAGGCACTGCTCAAGTGTGCAGCAAGGGGGAGGAAGAAACCTCATTTACTGTTGCATGTGCATACAAACAACTTGGCGGGGGACACTGTGGAAGTAGAGAGGGGGAGGTTCGAGTAGTTGGGCAGGCAGTGTGAGGAGGTGGGGAAGTCAGTGGCATTCTTGGAGGTACTGCCAGTACCATGTGCAAGTATGGGGAGGAAGGGTAGGCTTGAGGAGTTCAACGAGTGGCTGAGGGATTGGTGCTACACCAAACATTATGGGTTAGTGACTAACTGGGGTAGGGTCTGGGAGGAATAGTGACTTGTGCGCAGGGGACAGGGTACACTAGAGCAGGAAGGGGGGAGTATTAAAGGCAGCATTACTGCCAGCCCACTGGCGCTGAGGGTTGAGGCACTGGATGCCACATCTTGCGCCATGCTGGCGACCCAGGTTCGGACACAAGCCCAGGCCACCAGGGGTCAGCAGGGGAGGGATAGGAGTGAGCATCCAGAGGACTTCTCTCTTATCCCAGGGCAGGATCCAGGGACCCACCACTCTGTAGCGGTCCCTGGTGATGACCGAGGCACTACTAGAGTGGTGTAGTAAAGGGAGTGGAGTGTGGCAGACGTTGGCACACTGTGCCTAAGCATCATTGCTCACCCGCACTCTGCAAAGGGGAGAAAAGTGGAAAATGGGCTACAGTCGGGCAGCATGAGCTTCCGACCCCTGCTGACAGTTCTTAGGCATGGCCTTTCACTTCCAAATACCTAAACAGCACATATGAGCAAGCAACATTCAGCATTGACAAATGCTTGTTAAGGTATTGCTGTTCTATGGAGGTCCTCATGTCCCTTTCTTTAGCTGTACCTTTGATTGCATGCAGTGCTGAAACAGCTGCAGTCTAGAATTACACATCTATTGGTGTCATATACAACTTTCATTGTTACCTTTTCGTGTTTATAAAGGATATCTTTCCAATGCATTGATACTGAGAAATACACATGTTCTTGGCATTACATCAAAGTATGACATTGCAGTGACAGATGAATTTGTAACACCTGCAAAAACAAGGTTAATGTAGTCACAACCATAACGCACATAAAAGCTTTCAGGTTCACTCGGAGAATTCTTGCCTGCACTCCCATATGATGGCCCTTCATGTTACTTCCATTTTCATATTATTGTCTTTGGCCAATTTTCCCAACTCTGGCAATGCGTACGTAGAGCTTTTAGTAAGGTTTTAGACAATCTTCCTTCCAGTAATGCATTCTGTGTTCAGAAATTTAAATAAAATGTGGTACTACCCTGACTTCACCTCTGTGATTTTAAGAAATGTCTGTGCCGTTTTCAGATGTTTTTGAGGCTGGATATCTGGATTACAGTCTTATGTCAGAATAATACTTTGCAACGTTGGCACTAGATATTATTTGTTTAGTAATAGTATGTGTTGATCCATATCCATTCATTTTAAATCTTTTCTTTGAAAAGGGCATGACATTCTTTTAAATGTATATCTAACATATTCATCCATCACTGGATCAGACTTCTTCACTGTTCAACTTGTGCCAAGAAATTTCTGTTGTTCTCCACATGCAGCTGGACTGCTTTTTATGTTGTACGAGGTGTTGAATAATAGCTATCAACCATTTAAGGCCTACCAACAAACATGTTTTCATATTTTCAATCTGCTGGTTATTGTACTTATCCAGAGGTTTTTTAGATTGTAGATGAAGATCAAGTTTGTTCCACTGTTGCATGCATTGTATATGTTCTGGTAAGATTTCATGGACTTGTGGATGTGCCTTATGGTAACAGGATTTATTTGAAATTGTCCTTTATCTGAGGCATAATCACTATGCTAAATAGTCTACATTAAGAGCAATCTAAACTCTCATTTCACATTTATTAAACACTGTGACACTTCTCAGAGCAAAATAAATCACTACAAATTGTTGCACAAAGGGCTGTTTCAGCATTAAATATATTCCAAGGGAAGACATCTTTTTTCTTTTCATTTGTATCTGTATGACACAGAAAAACACATTTTACTAATGGAAGAGCTGTGTTAGGTGTGATGTAACACTTTCACTAAGTGTACTCGCAAGCATAAGCAGAATTGCTGGGGGTTTTGAGGTACTACCATATAAATTCCAATGACCTTTTCAGTGGCCCATGACAGAGTATATTTTTAAGGAGATAGTCTTTCCAAGAGAACTCCATAAAACTGTTATTTTGTCAATACACAATATATAGATTTTATTGTCATATAATATCTTGTGAGTAGGCTGCAATTTCTATTAGTCCCATAAGGACTTTCTTTTGCGCCTGATACTGTATAATGCTTAATCATGTTTATTGCCTAATCTCTGGGGAAGAAGAAGAAGAAATGTCTTCATACTTACTAAAATTCCTTTTTCTGTTAGCTCCAGCATTGTCAATTGGTAATCATACCAACTGGGTACAGTGCACCCTACCAGGGGAATGGCACAGTCCAAGCTTTAGAATGTTGGGCTCATGAGGATTCCATCAGCAGCAACTCCCCAGTCACTACTGACCTCACAGTGCCATAGTAGCCACACATTTGCCTATATTATCACCAATTACTTGTATGCAACATCCCTTAACTCTGTAAATAAAGCTGTCTTACCTTCACGGCAGACATCCAAGGAAGAAATGCTCCCCACATGTACACAAGGCTTGGGTGATTTGGTCCTCTTTGCAGGAAAATGATCAGGCAACACGAAAGGCTCCACACCAGTCACTCATCTGGAAAACTGAAGCTTACTAGCACAATGATGCATAGATTTCAGGCAACAACTGAATGCAGTGAGACTACCTGTAACAAGGAAAACACCTCAAGAGTTAACAGTAAACCTGTTAACCTGTGGTCACAGACTGATTGAAAAATATATTTTTGTTATAAGTGCAGCAAAACAAATGAGGGATGTTCAAAAACATAGTAGTGGATTTTATCGAACAGGGCATCCCTCCAGGCGTACCAGATAAGATTCTCCCACAGGAGCCAGGCTCCTGGGTGGGCCTCATTGACAATGTTGGAGCTAACAGAAAAGGAAATTATGGTAAGTATGAAGAAATCTCTTCTTTCTGCAGTGCTCCGCATTGTCAATGGGTAATCATAACAATTGGGTTCTAAGAAGCAGTACCCAGAGAAACCAGGAGGTGGGAGAACATTATCCCATATGCCAGAGGCAAGTACTAAGAAATTATTTGCAAATGTAGCAATCTGTGACCAAAAGCTGCATCAGCAGAACTCTGAACATCCAATTTGGAATGTTTGTGAATGTGTGGACGGAAGACCACATAGTTGCCTTGCATAACCCTAAAGAATGATGCTTCATCTTTCGCTGCCCAGGACATCACTATAGCCCTAGCAGAGTGAGCCTTGATGAGAGCTGGAGGCCTCTTCTTTTCTGTGACATTGGCCTTAATGATGCAGGCCCACATCCTCCTAGCTAGGGTGGCCTTAGAGGCCTTCTGACCCTGCTTGTCTGTTCCAAGAACAAACAGACTATCTGACTTTCAGAACGCAGTCATCCATTTAAGATAGATCCTAATGGTGCGTCATAAATCCAATTTGTGCAATTTCTTCTCTTTGGAGTGAGAAGGTTGCTAACGAAGGAGTGAAAGGCCTATTTCCTGGTACATTGAAGGCCTTGGGCACTTTAGGGATGAAAACCTGAACTGTTCTGAGTACCACCTGTCCTTCTGCATAATAAGGTATTGCTCCTTGTTGGATAAATCCTGTAAGACAACACATCCAGCGATATGGATGACAGCGGTTTGAAAAACTCTTTGCAGAGAGCATTCAGAACCAATTCAGATCTCACATAGAAGCCAAAATAGGAATACCAGATGACTCCTGTTAAACACGAGCAAGAACCAATAACCTCTCTATTAGGTCCTAGGGGAAAAAAATGGGGCACCAGGAGCAGAAACCTGGCCTCTCAGCATACTCTATGCCAACCCCTTGTTCATGCCTTTCTGCAGAAATCTCCAGTCTGTGGAATACAGGCCATTGAAGGCTTAAAATCCTTGCCTCTGGCCCAAGATAAAAGAGGTGACCCATACCTGAGCATAGGCTGCGGCTGTAAAGATTTTCTGGCAGTCATCAAGGAGTCAACTAGTTTCTTGGAGAAACCTCCTCCTCTCAGGAACCAGGTCGCAAGATGCATCACGCCTGGATTTGAGTGGAGAATGAGACCCTGACAGCAGGTCTCTTTGCACCGGAAGGCAGAAGGGTACTTTTCTGAGCTAGATTCCATAAATCTGAGAACCACATTCTTCTCGGTGACTCTGCATCTATTAAGAGGAAGCTTCCTCTTGAGTGCCTTTTATATTATTTATTTATTAATTTATTTCTAAACTTTGGAAAAGTGGTAGTGGAGGAAAGGCATACGCTCTGCTGGAGGTCCACTCTTGAAGCAGTGTGACCGCTGCCTTCATCTGTGGAGCTCAAAAATGACTGAGGAACCCTTCTGGATCTAAGCATTGTGGTTAGATGTGAACAGATCGATCTGAGGTCGACCAAACTGGTTGCACCGGAGTTCAAGAGTTTGAATGCATTCAGGTTCAACCTCCACTCCCTGGGGTGAACATATTCGTGACTTGGCCAGTCCACCGTGTTCTGCCGACAGAGACATTTTTTTTTTTAAATGAGAAGGCCAGCGGCCTCTCGAAACATCTCTGTGCTTTTGTGAAGCCTTCATGTTTATGTACACCACTATGACAGTGTTATCTGACCTCACTTTTACCACCTTGCTTGCAGCATGGCTTGAAACCAAGCGGAGCTAGGCAGGCCACCTCCACCACCATCTCCTGAGCATTTATGTGGAGATGCTGCTCCTAAACTGACCAAGTTCCCTGAGTGGGTAGTTGGTTTAGGACTGCCCCCCACCAGTGCAGACTGACATCGGTTGTGAGAATTAACTCTGGGGAAGTTCCCTTTGAACCCTTGTTCAGATGCTGTGAATCCACTCACCAACTCAGGGAGTGACAAAGCTGAGGGGAGAGGGGAGTCTGGCTTGATAATCCTCTGATGAGGGATCCCAGGCCATCAGCAAACCCATCTGATGAGGCCACCAATGGAAGTGAGCCCACGGGATGAGATCTGTCCCTGCCTGCAATGATGCCAAGAATCTGCAGCAGACTGAGGGTAGATGCCGATGACTGCATCCTGAGCCACTGGACTTCTGTCAATAAGGTCTCCTTTTGGAAAGGCAAGAGAAAAACCTTCCCTGTTTTCATGTTTAAGATTGCCCCCAGGTATTCCAAGGTCTGGGATGACTCACGAGAACTCTTCTCCCAGTTCACCACCCAGCCGTGCAACTCTAGCATCTCCAGAGTCCTGAGTACTGACCTTTTGCTAGGAGCAATGTTGGTGCATTTTTTTTTTTATTTATTTAGTTTTTGTTGACCGAGTAAGTGCACTAGACAAATCCTACCTATTTTCAGCCATGACCGGGGAGGGATACAGATGAATGCCAACTGACCTTGAACCAGATTAAGCTATTGGTGGTATTTTTAGTGAATGAGGGGAATTTGGCCAGGACACCGGGGAAATTCCCTTACTCTGTAGACGGGTGGCACTGTCCGTCTGTCTGTAGGAATGGCTGAGCTCACTTTGGAGCTGGAAGCTGGAGGTGCAGGATGTCTTGCGGGAGAAGAGGCTGTTCTTCTCACAACACCTCTGCAAACTACTATCGCTACTCGACAGAAGCCCTGAGTCAACCGGGTGGAAGACTTTCATCTATCTCAGACACCAGTTATTTCTGAAACTGGTACATCATCTTTAAATTTAAATATAGATAGCTCTCAAGCATTGGAAGAAAATGTACCATTTTGCAACGGCAACTGCTCCTTTTAGAGGAAGAACTGAATCAGAAACATTTGGAGCTGGATTCAGAAAGAAAGCGTAACGTAGCCCTGAGAATGCTTCTTCTTCCTTGATGCTGTCTAAAGTATTTATGGTGGATTTTGGAAAGCCGAAGAACACAATCGGGTTGCTAAGGAAGCGTTTGAAGTGCCAGGAGGTCCCGGATGGTCACTGGAACGAGTCCTGCAGAGCGCTGGTTGGAGCCAACTGGTGACAGGATAATGGATTTCGGACTCAGTTATACAGCAGCAACCCCTTTCAGAAGCTCCTTTGCTACGGGAACCTATTGCGACCTCTTCAATGATTTCAAAATCGGACACTGCTACTGTTTTGCCCGAGTCTCAGGAATGGTCGAACGCTGAGGCTGACGTTATGGTGCAAGGTAATGTACTGATAAACTCTGACTCTCCCATTCCTTTTCAAGTTTCAAATGACCTATTGGGGTTTTCTGTTCCAAACAATGCTACAGTAACTGTTTCTGCTGCTGAATCAGAGCCTTTGGACTCAGGGACCCACAGCAGGCCCAGACATTGATAATGTTCCTCGTTCTACTTATGCTGACTTATTTAAAAACCTATTGAATTAGCAAACGACGGGAACGCTATTAGGTTCAGGTATTTGGGGCATGGATCCTGCTCCGGATAAGTACTTTGTGGGTCGCATTTTACTTAAACAATCATTGGGCTTTATGCCTTCAGAGGTCTATGCATTGATTCATGCTCGGGGACCTAACTTTTGATGTCAGTTTTCGGACTCCTGAACTTTTAGAACGTTTTGGGTAAAACACATGACTGTGAAAACAAACTTTATGGACACCTTTTCAAGTTATCCCTTAACAAAACAACCGTTTAGAGTAATAACTATTTTATTTAGGAATGAGGGAGTTAATATTTCTGACATTCTCTATTGGTTAGAGAAACATTGTGAATTACAGGGCACCCTGATCCTATCTTGGATGCAGAAGGTTTCTGGAATGGGGGTGGAAAATGAAGATAAATTGCATCAAACTGTAGATGGGTTGGAACATTTACCAAACTGTTTTTACATAGAGAGGATAAAGGTTCATTTTTATCCAGGACAAACCAAACGTTGTTTTAAATGTGGATCTCAAGACATCTTAGCTCGACTTGTACTGTCCAACGTTGTACATGTTGTGGGATATAGGTCATGTTAGTATCCATTGTATGAATACTCCTAAGTGTAATCTTTGGAAGATAATGGTCACAATTTTATGGAATGCCCTGGGCTGCTCACAATACTGGGGAGGCAGATTATGGTATACAGAACTTTTATGTCCACAGGGCCACGAAACCCACGATTCCCTGCTCCTTTGAACCTCAACCTCAGAGGAGACAGTCAGGACATGTCAAACAACACTCTGTTAAGCTAACTACTTCTTCTGCCAATACTGTTATAGGGAACACCTTGCAGTATTTGTCGACAGACCATGTTGATACGCTTGCATTGGAATCCCACGCAGGTTGCCTAGTTGCAGAACTTATGCTCCCCCCTTCTCCTTTAGTATTGACGGCCTCGTCAGCTCCTCTCCAAATGAAGTTGCCTGTGCCACAGTCTCCGCTTCAGCACACTGCACAACTTGTGCTAGGTATGCCTGTGACTGAAAATAGATATTCAGTGTTGTCGGTTGTCAATAATGGGACGGTTAAGGATTCTGATTCTGCTTCATTAGCCTCTTCTCAGATGGAGCTTAATTCAAATAATGAGGTACCTAGTAAAGTTAAAAAAAAGAGTGGTTCTAAACCTAGAAAAGGAACCAGGAAAAGTGTCAGATTGTCTACTGCAGTTACCTGATTGAATGGTTTCTTTTTCTAATGGTGTTAGTTATAACATTAAAATAGCTAGTTCAAATACTAATAGTATTTGTTCAGTGGTCAGAATGCTAGCTACTTTTGATTTATTTTCTACCTTGACATATGATATATATTTTTTCAAGATACCAGACTATATTCTTTACGGGATTTTGCTAAGGCTTCTGAGGCATGGATATGGGGTCCCAGTTATTGGTCTGGGGGGAGGACCTTTGTTCAGGTTTAGGAATTTGTTTTACCACTCCTTATGTAAAGGTTACACATATTGTAGACATTTTACCAGGTCGTGCACTGTTATTAGACATCACTTTAGCTTCCATAGATTTCAGACTAATTAACATTTATGGTTCACAAACCAAGACTGGTAGAATTTCACTATTAAAAAAAAATACAGCCTTTTCTTTTTACAAGTAGGAGCAGTTTTATTTGGGGTGATTTTAATATCACCCGTATTTGTTCAGGATAGACATTTTTCCACTTCAAAATCTACTGTGATACTCATTTTCTAAATTCCTTACTTACTCAGTCAGGGTTAACTGATATATATTTACACCATACCACAATCCTCATACTTTTTCCAAGGAAAAAAATCTTCCCGTATTGATTACTGGTTTGTTTCATCCTCCCTACAAACCAGTATGCCAGATGTCTCCTTAGTGGCTTGCTACATCAGATCATGCACTTCTTAGTGTCACCCTTTCAAACTGCCGTAAGACCTCTCGGGGGTCTGGATATTGGAAATTAAATTTATCTTTATTAGATATTCCAGAGGTTAAGGAGGGATTTCAAGCTATTGTTGTTGCTAGACAATCAGTGTTTTTTTTATATGAGAGTAAGCAACTATGGTGGGAAGATACCAAACAAGATTTTCAACTTTATTTCCAAAAAATAGGTAGATTATTAGGTAAGTATAAAACTCTAGAATATTTTGCTACAAGACGTTCTTTTATTACGTTTCAGGACCATATTATGAAGGGTCATGTATATGATGAACAGGAATTTCATAATTTAAAAGTTTGATTGACTAGATTACAATATGATCGTATGTCTTCTTTGCGGCAGGAACAGAGGTTTGGTATTAGTGGTACCAGAGCCCATACGAATCCTTTTGATTTTTGTAAAGCATCTAGGTAGAGAAAATATATAACAACTGTGAAGCAATCCACTGGAATAGTAATACATGAGAAAGATGATATTTTAGAGGAGGTAGACAGACAGCTTAAGTTATTGTTTACTGCAGGCTTACAGCCTACGGACTCATGTATTCAGAAGTGGTTATCTTCTTGTCCTCTGCAAACGATTCCTGAACATTTAATCCCTAGTTTGCTAAAACCCGTCTCTATACATGAAGTAAGAGAAGTAATTGATAATTCTTATTTAGGAAAGACACCTGGTTCAGATGGTCTACCAAATGAATTATATAAACTATTAGTACCTTGGCTACTAGATGAACTAACAGGTCTTTTCAGGTATAGTTTGAACTCTGGACTTTTACCTTCCAGTATGTATGTGGGATTGGTTATATTATTATATAAACAAGGTGATAGAGCTTGTTTAGACAATTGGAGACCTATTACCCTTCTGAATAGTGATTATAAGATTCTTTCCAAAATTCTTAGTAATCGTTTATCTCTTTGTTTAGAGGCCATAATTCATCCTACTCAGTTTTGTTCTGTACCGGAAAGATCAATACAAGATGGTCTTATTTTATTACGTGAAATTTTTTCTAGAGGTCATTCAGGTGACCTTATGGGTTTCATCCTTAGTTTAGATCAGAAGCAAGCATTTGACCGTGTCTCACATAATTACTTGTGGGCATGTCTTGCTTATATGAATTTTCCAGTATTCTTTATAGAATGGCTGAAAACATGTTACAGTGCAGCCTTGGCAATCCCTTTTGTGAATGGTTGGTTGGGATGTCCTGTTTCAGTTATAAGGGTGTTAGGCAAGGCTGCCTTTAAGTCCCTTGTTATTTATTATTTCTTTAGAACCCTTCTTACTCTAATTAATGCTACTGATGATATTAGGGTCTGTCCTTTAATAGTACATGTACAGAAATTAAAATGATTGCATATGCTGATGATCTTTGTCTTACTTTGGCAGATCTCTCCATCGTACATGTTACTGCGGCCTTGTTGATGGCATATGCGAGGGCTCTGGTTCATAAATAAACCTCACTAAAAGTAAGTACTTTCCTCTTAATCTAGATCCAGTAGTGGTAATGGACTGTCCGAATATTCCAGTCTGCATTGGTCCAGGTAAAATTTTAGGCATTTATTGGGGTATGGAAGATCTTGCTAGATATAATTGGGATCTTTCTTTAGGGATTGCTCGGACAAAAGTCTCAATTTGGAATAAATGGAGGATGTCTAAAAAGAAAAGGGTGTTTATGGTTAAAACCTTTTTATTAAGTATGTTTTTATATTTAGGGGCAATCTTTCCCCCTCCGTCATCCCTAGATACTGTCCCTTATGGATTATTTTTTTCAGCTATATGGGGTAGTAGATTGAACTCTATCAAGAGAGGTATATTGTATCAGGATTTTAGGATGGGAGGGATTAAAATGGTAAATCCCATTGTATTCTTTTTTTCTTTGTTCATTCTAAAATCTTTGTCCTTTGTTAAGCAGTTGGGAAAATTTGGGAAGACTGGGTATGGGATACTGTTTCACCATGGATTTCAGGATGGGGATTATCTAAAAGTATTCCCTAAACAAGTTTCTCTGACAGGTCTTCCTGAACATTTTAAGTCATGTTTTCAAAAATAAAGGTTTGGTGACTTTTCAGGCTTCACTTAGAAACTTATCAAAGGAAAACATTATGCGGGAAAATTATGGAGACATTTTGATTCCTTCAGCGTTCACAGTGTATACAATTTCTGAAGTTTCACAAATTGGTGATATGCTCACATCAAAAGAATCCTGCATATATGTGGGATGTGGTTTACTTACGCTCATTTAAAATTAAATGTGAAGGGGAATCTCAGGCATAAGGGAGTGTCTGATAGAGGTTGCCCAAGAGGGAATTTATGTCATGCACCACTTGAAACTGTTCAACATTTGTTTTTGATTGCTTCTATGTGGTTGAATTTTGGTCATATGCACACATTCAGTGGCAGACATTTCCTTTGCAAACTTTAACAGACAAAGTGTTATTTTCTGAATATTACCAGCTTCCTGGAGTAAATATTATCTAGATCGATTCACGTAATTTTGTCATGCATTAAATGTCATATGTACTTAACACGCTGTGCGTGGTGCTTACAAAAACAGTATTTGACCCTATACAGTTATTTTGGAAGATACACACTACTATTCTTAAGATTCATTATTTTGAAAAAGGCGTTTTACAGAAGTTATGTTTCAAAAGTATTGGAAGCATTTACACTGGTTAGATACAGGGTAGTCTTCAAATTGAGGTTATCATTGCTTACTGTATGGATTTTTCTTGTATATTCCTATATGCTGACTTAGTTTTTTGTGCTAAAAGAGTGTAATCTTCTTATAATTTTTCATTTTCTTTACATGTATGCTTCTTTGTACATATGTTTTTTGCTCCTGTATAAATATGGATTTTGGTCTGTTTCTTATTTCTTATGATTTGATGTCAATTTCAACTGCATCCCTTTTGTTTTTTATGAAAGGAAGAAGATAGGACTTTATATGACTTTGGATTTAATCTTGAGATTTCTGGCCATTATATTTTATTGACTTGTTGATTGACAGCACTAAATTTGTGTGACGTAATAGGTTGTTATGGGTTCTGCACTTCCCTGTTCCTTTTATAGAACTGAGTTGGAATTCTCTGTAAATGTACTTTATTTTTGTTTACAGTTTCTGTATATTGTATATTTTATTTCTGAATTTTGACTCTTTGTTTTCTGTCTTGTATGTTGTACAAAATCATTTGTATATGGTGTGTTTCAATGCAAAAGTTCCCCAACTATTTAGTGGGGAGGGGGTGTATATTGTTTTTATTTGTATGAATTAATACTTATTTTTGTCTTTTGATTATTACCTTGTTGTGATTATGTCCTTACTATTGATTTGTATAACTTTGTTATGCTTTGTTCAGTTTTCAAATAAAAATTCCCCTACTCTTTTCGATAAGTGCCATGGGATCTTTAACATCCACCTGAACTACCACTAATCCAGGCAGATGGGACCTCGGTTTAACATCTCATCTGAAAGATGGCACCTCAGAAGTGCAGCACCCTCTCATGCTGCACTACGTATTTAATACTGGATATTAACCCAAGTGCCAGATGTGGGAACTGAACCCACGGCCTCTGATCTCCTGGCCTCAGAGGTGAGTGTGCTACCTACTGAGCCACTGACACTGCATGAATAAGTAGGTTGTTCAATAAGGATAGACATGATGCCCTTCCTGTCAAAGTTAAGCCACCAGGACTATCATCACCTTCAAGAAACTTGGGGTGGCTGACACATGGGCAAAGAGGAGCACCTTGTACTGGAAAAGCTGGCCCAGTATTAAGAACCTGAGATACTTTTGGGAAGGACTAATGGATGGAATGTGGAGGAAGGCATCCATCAGATTTATTGAAGCTAAGAAAACTCCTTGGCTAATCAGTCTGGTTATGACCTCAGGGATTGTGGTACACAAACTCTTTAGATGCTTCAGATCCAGAATGGGCTTCAAACCCTCCATGAGATGGGTCAGGGTCTCTGACAACTCCTGGCATTCTGAGATGTCCTTGAAACTGGAGCGGTGCAAATGTCCCCTAAATGAGACTGTTGAGAACTATGGCATAGCTCAAGAGGAGGTCTCCAGAACTCAGGCATCTGATGTTGTTTTGATCCATCTTGAGAAAACTCCTGTAGTCTTCCACAAAGAAGGGAGGTAGGGATGGGACACGGTGCCTTTATTGTGAGGCACCAGGCATTTGGGGCTGTGCCTCCTGCATGGCCCCTCACCAGGGCTCCTCTGATACTGTAATCTTTGTTACCTGAGTAGGCACCTCTATTCTCTGGAGCCAAAATTCCAAAGGAATGAAACCCCCTCGGAACTGCCTGAGCCAGCCGTCACCTTGACCCGTTTGGGTACAGTAGTTTTACGCTGTTGTTTGACACTGGAGATAGCCCTTCTTGTGCTGAATAGCCTTTAAAATAGGATCCAGGCTGGAATCAAACAATAAGCCTCCCTCAAAGCAAGGTTAAACAGCTTAACTTTTGAAGTTTGATCAGTGACCCAGTGACTAAGGCACATGCACCTCATGGCCGAAAAAATTAAGCAGGCTGAATGGGCTGACATGCACAATTCTCCACTATAGAATCCCTTAGAAAGCAGAGGCCATGGCCATTAATTGCAAAATGCTCGCACCTTTCGAGTCAGGTGGAACGAAACTGGCCAGAGTAGTGACCCATATGTTTAAGGCTCTAGCAACAATAAATGAAGCATAAGACGTACAAGTATTTGTGCTGATAGAGGTGAAAACCCCCTGCATGCAGTGTCCACCAACTTGACATGAGGATCTGCTAGGGACAGAAAGCCTTCGACAGGCAGTGTGGAGTATTTGACAGAATAATAAACGGCCTTATCTTCCATCGGAGGAGCTACCCACCTGCAAGATCATTCCTTAAAAAATGGAAAATCCATGACTTTGGTTGGGAAGATACTTTTTTCTGATCCACACCTGTCCATTGTTGCTCAACAATTTGGTCACATAGTAGCCAAGGGGGATGCAGACAGAGTTGGAATGACATCCACCATCTCCATGGACTGTACCTCCTGATCTGTAAGGATTTAGATGCCTCAGCTATCCAAAAAGACAAGGACTTATTGTCAAATGGGGAGAAATCAGGATCCCTGACTTGGGCTCCATCCACTCCCTTCTTCTTCCTCCTCCTCCTCCTCAGAGGGAAGGGAATGTCCTCCTCATCTGAGAGCCAATATTTTTGTTTGTTTGTTTAATTAAGGTCAGAGCTTCCCCAAGATCCCCACAATCCTTACCTGGCCTTCTAAGAAGTCAGGATCGGGTTTGTCCTGCACATCTGTTTCCGCAACCTAAGCTTGCTGTGACATACCTGTATGTGCCTGTGGGGACCCCTGACCTGAGGGACCCAAATTGAGGTCAGATGTATCTGCTGGGATGTCCTGCAGAACATCAGGGCCCAAAAGCTCACTCAGGAGCCACAAAAGTGATTTTGAAATTCTGCTTGCCACTGCCAGCTGAAGAACCAGGTCCCCCAGGCTGGAGGGTGCTGAACAAGACAAAGAGAGCAATAGGAACCCATGGGGGAAGGCCTCATCACCATTGTAGGTCTTACATCGTATCGTGATTAATGGTCTCCAATAAGCCATGGTGCCAGGGAAAGTTAGATTGTGAATGCCAAGGTAAAATAATATTTTTTTGTTTTGTTTTTTATGAAGATAGAATAATTACCCCTAATATGATAATCTGGGCTAAAGCCTCTCCACCGAGGTAAAAACTGTAAGCAATGCAACCTAAAAGCGCTGGCTAGGCATGCGCGCTCTCTACTGGGAGCGCACAGCACGTCACATCTTATGTGACATTAGTGCAGATGTGCATGCACCAGCAATTGTGGAAGCAAGTTTGCACAATACAAAACAATAGGTAGCGATGCTGCACTAACATGCAGTGCACTGGCCTGGCTGATGTGCACCATGAGCGCGACGGGAAAATGAGCGAAGAAGGAGCAGCACCCAGCCATTACCATGGCTGAATGGTGGCCATGCAAAATGGAAACGAAGGCCTGTGGAAGAAAAACCCACAAAATCCTCTGAGGTATATAAAATCCGCATATTAGCTGAAGATAATATAAATAAACACAGAAACCTGAAGCTGGGGTGGGAGGACCAGCATGAGCCAAAGGACCCCACAGAGACCCTGCAATCCCAGAAACAAATAAATTGTACCTACCTGTGGTAACTTTTTGACTTAATGAAGACGATTAAAAAACACCCTAACAAGGCAGAAGTGGCTCCCAGTCCTCACAAGGAAATGGGAAAAAGGCAGGTTAGTCAATTTGAAAGTTGCCGCTTCAGAGGCACGATTTTAATTTAGGGATGCTCCCTTGAACCAGGCAGTCCCAACCTGCTATGCAGAATTGCAGCCCCAGCAGAAATCATGAAATCTTGAAGTCTTGCGAGAAGATAAAAGTAGGTGCATCCCCTTCTAATGGTACAGCATAACTGGGGAGTTGCTGGTGCTTGGAATCCTCATGAGCTCAACATTCTAAAGCTTGGGCTGTGCCATTTCCCCTGGTAGGGGTGCACTATACCCAGTTGTTTTGACTACCCATTGACAATGTGGAGCACTACAGAAAACATGAACAATTCCAAAAGCATGAACTACATTCACTTATAAAGCTATTTTACTCAAAAAAAATAAACTGTAAAAGTCACCTAAATAGTAGGGATTTGCTAATATTAATCTAGGTGGCTTCCTCAGTGATAAGAACAGTTTAACTCCAGCCCAGGACCACCTTGAAAATGAGCTTGCTCAATGGTGTTTATCCTGGTTAAATAAAGTGATTGATCGATTGATTGACTGATTTATTGCTGCTGCAAAAGGTGGTATTCATCAGTGCTCTTTTAATCAGCTGTGATATATGAATCTATAATCAATGCATTATATTGCATTCTCCAAAACTATTCATTTGTAGTAGTATTTTCTTAAATCCAATGTGAAAGCTAAGTCAATAAACTTGAACTTGAAGCATAGAAACCAATATTAATGTCACAAAAAGGCTCAGTGGCCCATCAAGCCTGCCTGTTAGCTGCCTGCATCCAGAAGTTGGTGTCGGACAGCATTTGCAACCTCTGTATTGATGAGTTATCATTACCCAGGTGACTGCACTAGAAGGAACCATACGGGTAACAGGTCAGAGGGGAAAACCTGATAAACCTGTTACTTGACAAAGGTCCTGCTGGTTGCAGTGAAATAGAGTATAATAGTCTTTGCAGTGTGTGACAGCAACTCAAACATGCTTTGTCCATTCCGTCTTCTCCCCATCAGATAATTTGTAATGTAGTTTTCAGAAGTAAATCTCCTTCAATCAGATACAATGTGGAAGTTGAATAAAGGTTCTTTCCCAACTAGTTCAACACACACCGTGATCATCCACTGCCTGAGACTGTGCACCAAGACCATCACATCGAAACCACACTTTACAAATTCCACTCACACAATTCAAAACTTTGAGAATGCTTTTATTACAGATTTCTGAGTGTTGTTTTTATTATTGTAAATGTCTATAGTCTTTGTCCCTTGCCAATTCTGGATACTAACAGGAGCTTATCCTGCATGTAACTAGATGATAACACAACAGACACACACAACGGTTTCGCAGATCTAGAAGGGGTTAGAGTTTGAACATTTGCAGTTTGTTATGGATTAGGCCATTTTAAAACATGTGTTATTTCCTTGTGTCCCAAAGTTTGTACATTAGTATTTATTTGAGGTATTACACATGCTCAGTACCAAGCAAAAAACTGCACATATTTAGAAAACAAAATGCATGCAAAGTGAGGCATTATTAGTATCATATGGAGCTGACAAATGGGCTGTTCTTCTGGCTCTCTGGGGATTTGAGAAGGCACCAATGACATCATCAAGGCATGACAAGAGGGGGTACTTAATATGGGACCGTGACAGGTACCATTGGACACAGATGAGTGCTTAACACATAATGGGGTGGTGCAGTGAGTGCTAGAAGTGTTTAGAATGGGATTGACAGAGGGATGAGGTGCTAAGGTTACCACCTACTCATTCTGTCATAGAATTATTTAGTTTTCTAGGTCCAGATTCAGTCCTTCAGTTGTTACCACCACAAATTTAGTTTTAGTGGTGAGCCAAGCAGCATCTGTGAGATCCTCTATTAACTTTGTGTTTTTTCAGTTTCTTCTCTGGTAGGCAGGTATCTGGCATTGTGGTATGCTTCTTGAACTGCAGACTAATCAGGAGGTGCCCGCCAATGCAAGAGGGTGAAAAGAGCTGATTGGATCATTACCTGCCTGGTTACTTCCAACTTCACACCAGGAAACTGTAATGTTATTGCTGGGAAGGGCACAGTATGACTCTAAATATTTTTAAAACCAACTGACATACAGACAGGCAACAATAAATTGGCACTAGGTCATAAGAGCTTCAGTAATAATAGCAGAGCTACAATAGCACATGCAATAATGCCGCCATTTTTTCTTTTTGTGAGGGCCCTGGCCCTGTACTAAGATTCCAACTCAGGGAGGCGGATCATGGGGAAAGAAAAAATTTTCAGGCCATGGAATACTCATTTCCACAGCCCCTTGTAAAAATAAAAAGTCCCGACTGGCAAAGTGAATGAGACCAGGATTAGAACCCTGGTCTCCACTCCCACCCACCGAGCTACTCCATGTCTCAGCCCTTCATGCCACAGAAGCAGCTCAGCCAGCCTCCTGAATTCTCCTGCCCTTGACCAGTAGTGGTACCACAGACAGCAACCTGGGAGTGCTTACTGCAAGTGCTGTAAATCCCCTCTCACTGTCCATGGCAGCTGTTCAGAGTAGCGCTGTTTTTCCATGTGCTATTCTGGTAGTGCTATTCTAACTGGGTACACAATAAATTAGTTAGTAGTAAACTAGCATTCTGCATTCCAATTCTGTAGTTTGCCATAGATCATCTTATTTTATTTAGCGGTAATTTGACAATGACATTAGCCAAGGGGTGTGGCTAAAAGAAAGGGATGGAACTAGGTTACTTGCTTTTCCACCAAACCAAAGGTGACAACCCTAGCAGGCATACATAATCATTATAATACATATAATATAAAATAAATAATATAAATTGACTACAAAAAAATTAAGAAATTCAATAAAAAACTTTGGTTAGGGATGTTAAGAGATTGTGAATAACACTGAAAAAAGACAACTCATAGTTACGGTTTAAAGACTTAATCAATCTTCGCAATGCTGATTATGACCTGAAACCCACACATTAATAATTTATAGTATATCCTAGCAATGTCTAATATTATTTCAAAACATTACCAAGGCATAATACTATGTGTGAAGTTAAGCTCATCAGTAGTGTTGTGTATGTGGATCACAAATCTTTATACCATAATTTTGAAGAACCTTAACTGTGAATTTCCTTTCTTTTTCTGTTTTACATAATCCCTAACGCTATTTAACTTAGTTTTTTTAGAATTTATATCATATACTACATTAATCAAACCAGACAACATTATCATTTTAGGTGACCTCATCAACCCCTCCTTTTAGGCTTGTTCTATCCAGCACAGCAGTACATTTTGGGATTGCTTGCCCTCTGTACAATCTATGAACATACAAAATTTGCCAGCAGATAAAGGCTTAGAGGTCTATCAAGTCTGCTCAAATGTGCAGCTAACACTCCTATCTGCTTATATAGCTGGCTGTTTTACATCTAAAATTGATTCCATTTTACCGTAACCACAAAAACATGTTTACTTACATTCATTTATCGAATCCCACAGCATTCTTTCTGAAGATTGGGAACTCCTGTACACAGTCAAGTTAGTTATGACGCAGTGGGAGAAGACTATGCCATCATGGCTGTCTGGCTGCACGAGGTATGGACAGGGCACTTCTTATGCTTTCTCCCTGAAACTGGCTGGGGGGAGGTTCAAGAATGATGTAATACTTTGTTGAATAGTGATGTCAGACTGGAACAAGTTGATGAAGGAGGTCATGAGGCTAAAACAGTGGAAGGTTCAAAAAGGATGGGACAGGACATGGGAATAGTGTGTAAAGGGATAGACTGGGGGTAGGGAGACTGAAAAGGGCACAGTCCCAAAATAAGTCAACCTTGGCAGACTGGATATGCTAGTAGGTCATCAACTTCCATCACATGTTATGTTTTTATGTTCTATGTTCAGGAAGAATACATGAGATGAAATCAACAATTTGAAACAAATGCTTTGATATGATTATACCAAAATCAAATTTTCACATAAAGCAGAAAAAAAAACAGCAGCATCAATGAATTCAACTGAAGGCGAGAAATTATAAACAACTTGATGTCAAAGTGGATGACTGTATACCTTTTAAAGTTTTATTGAATACTAAACTACATTACAACTTTAAACATCCTTTTAAAGAGTACCATCCAGGATCAGTATATGGAAATATAGGGCTCTATTCTCAAAGAGCCCTTAGAATGAGGCAAGCTGCCACCAAAGGCAGCTTGCATCAAAGTCTGGTGCACCAGGGACCCTGCACCCAATTCTCTATTGGGCAGGGTCCCGGCAGCAAAGTCCCACAGCTTGTGGCAACCCTGTGGGGTGGTTGTGCAGCACTCTAGCTAGTCCCTGGTGGCTAGCGTCTCCCCTCCTCAATCCTTGATGTGTCCCCATTTTATAATATATAAGTATGCCCCCATCCCTGGTTGTTTTGTCTCACTCCCTCCCCGATGTCAGCCCCTATTATAATATAATAATTATGTCCCATCCCTGGTTGTATGCACCTCCCCTCCCCAATGTGAGCCCCTTTTACAGAATAATAAGTATGCCCCCATCCCTTGTTGTATTGCCTTTCCCCAATCCCAGATGTGACCCTGTTTTGTGATATATAATAATGACCTTTCTGTGATGGCTTAGTGCCTCCAACCCAAGCAGGTAGTGCCCACCACCCCACTCCCCCATCCTGAAACAGAAGAACTGGCACCATCATAACCCTCCTCTCACCTCCATGGCCAGCACCTACTCAACTGTCACTGAGCAGAAAAATAAATTGTATGCGCTGATAGTGCATACACTTTACATTACCACTCAGGAGCAGGGTGGGGGACTACCTGCTGGGGTGAGTGGCACCAAGATACCAGGAAGGTGTCATTATTATATATCATAAAACAGGGTCACATCAGTGATGAGGAGGACGCAATACAACCAGGGACAGGGAAACATTATTATATTATAATAGGGCTCACATCGGGAGAGGACACAATACAACCAAGGATGGGGCATAATTATATATTATGATAAGGGTCACATCAGGAATTGGGAAAGGGGGACCACAAGAACACTAGGGAATGGGTAATATTACATTATTTCAAAATGGGTCACATCACGGATCACAAGAGGGCAGCTAGAACACTAGTGAAGGGGACAATATTATTTTATTTCACTAGGGGTCACATCTGGGATTGGGAGGGGGACTGCCTCCTGCATTCTGCTGTAATGGCATATTCTTCCTAGAGGGAGAATTTCTATACCCTTAGACCAGCTCAGGCTAGTCTAAGAGTACTTTGAATTTCTTCCTCTGGGAGAGTTCTGCGAACCCTACATTTCCAGATGTGGCAGCGTGTGTCTGCCACATGCCCCCTAGCACTGTATCGTAGCCCATTTTTGGGTTCACAGGTGGTGCAAGCCCCAATTGGGCAGGCATCCTGTGATTAATCCAGGCTGCCTTTGTGAATGGCTCCCAGGGCATCGTTTGGTGCAAGGGACACTTTGTGCCAATTACAAGGATGCAAGCCCCTAGTGCTGCCCTGGGAGCTTTGAGAATCAGGCCCATAATATCCAGATTAGAATTCATTTATTTGCCTTTTCTGAGTGGGAAATATACTATGTTACGCAGAACTCCTTTCCAGGTATGTCTCTATGGTTCTCAAAAGAAGTGGCAGGAAGGTAAGGGAGAAAGAGATAGCATTCAGGAAGTACAAAGAAACACAGAAGGAGCAGGACAGAGAACTGTACCAGTTAAAGCAGAAGGAAGCGTGGAAGGCAGTCAGAATAGCAAAGGCCCAAACCGAGGAAAAGATAGCCAACTCGGTTAAGAAGAGGGATAAAACCAGGGAGTCACGTGATGCAGTGCACTGAGTAACACTCTCCTGCTTTAGCTCCTACCCTCTGCTCTGTTTTAAATCTATTATTCAAGTATTTATAGCAGCTTTTCTGTGTTTTTTCCTGGGATAACCTGTGGCAATCTGGCGCTTGTTCTTTTGGAACCAAATGGAGATAGAAATGAAGAAGAGTTTGCCCAAGCATACTCCTCCTGCATCTCCCGAGGAGGCCCCGAAGAAGACCAAGGTCTCTACTACAATGCCATAGCAACCTACAGGCACTACTAACCCAGAATCAGAGCCTCTTACACTAGCTAGATTTTTGGATGAGTTCCAACCTTTCAAGATGGAGCTTCAGTCGATCCTGGGTGAAATCAAAGCGATTTCTGGCACAATCCAATCCTAGCTCAGAAGACCTCTGATAATGAGGCCTGCATACGCTAGAACAAGGCAGGGTCAAGTAGACTCCAAGTTGGTGGCCATACAGCAAAGAGTGACCAAGCTGGAGGCTAAAGTTGAGGATCTGGAAGGCCGAAGTTGCCGCAACAACGCGGTGCTGATCGGCCTCCCGGAGTTCGAAGAGGGACCTGACCAGATTAAGTTTGCGAAAAAGTTTGCTACTAAAATTGCTGGCCCTTCCCCGTTTGGCAGTGACTATACTATTGAAAGAGCGCATAGGGCACTCCGCCCAACACCACCTCCAGGAGCCACTCCTAGATCCTTCATTTTTCATTTCCTGAATTTTCAAGAGAAGCAACATTTCTTGATCAAAGCTCGGGAGGCTAAAGAAGTTACCTTGGAAGGTGCCAAGATTAGAATCACCCAAGATCTGCCCCTGTCTGTGCACCAGAAGCGCGCTTCCTACCATCCTGTTGTTGTCAAATTAATAGCAGCAGATATCAAATTTAAGATGGCTTATCCTGCCAAGCTGCAAGTGCTTGTTGCAGGCTTCTGGCATGCATACATGAAGATGTAGAAGCAGCGACTGCTGGGTTAAAGGCTGCTCTTCCGATCTTTTTGGCACTTCGGAAGCTGAGTTAGGAAGTATTCATTTACTCAAGCTGTTTATCGGACCGAATGTGTTCTGGATGATTGGGATGGGAGTCCTAGCTTCTTTGCTAATTAAAATCATTGGCAAGTGTGATGAAAGAGGTTTTCAAGCCCTGACTATCGGTTTGGTTGTGATCCCCTGTCAGACTGCACTTACCAGTTACGAAGTGACTCTTTTGTTGGGATGGTCTGGTTTTCTGGCGATCGCTGTAACTACCTCCAGTAGCTCTGCAACGGATGATCAAGCGACAGCGGGAGCCTTGACCTCATAGTCAACTCGTCTTATAGGTTGAAAGGTCTCCTTTCATTGCTGACAGTCTGCCTCGGTCCCCCCGAGTCGTCGGTGGTGACCTGCATTTCTTCTGTTTGAAGAGCAAAGTGTGTCGCTGCAATGTGTTGATTTTACTTTATAGTACACTCAATAGGGGCCAGCGCCTTTGTTTATTTTATAAACTGATGTTTCCCCAGCTCGGGGGTTCACTCTGCAGAGAAATGTTACCTATGTTTCACTAGATGGCGCTAATGACTGTTTGTGTTGCTTTTCCTTCTAGAGTTTACATAATGGGCTTACTCGGGGTACTTAGGCTCGCTTTGATTCTACATGAGGAGAGGCAACCTGTATAAGACAGTGTTTGTAGATTTTGCCGGTTTGCCTATTTTCAGGTGCAGAGCTTATCTATGTTTTTCCCAACAGAGGCAACTAGCCTGAGAGTCCGATATATTGGGCTGATTTATTTTGGACTTTAAAGAATATTTGACTACTAATTACTGTAGCTGTCTTTGTACTGTGTTATTAAACAAGCAGGTTGGGGTGAGGGGGCAATGGGGAAAGCTCTGGTAAACTGTTCATCAGGTACCTAGAAATGTGTGGGTGGGTTAGGGAGGGGCTAGGGGTGTGGTCTTTGTTCTTGGGGTTGTTATTGTGGGGGGTCATCTTAGTGATATGGGGGGACTGGCTGGGTGGTCAGGGGGTGGGGTAAACACAGCTTACATCTAACAAGGTGTGTCAGTCTTAGTGTTAAGAGATTCGGGTGCTTTTCTGTGACAGACGGTACCTGCATTCCAATGGATGGCTAGGGCTATCAAATGTATTACTTGGAACATTAAAGGGGCTAGACACAAAATCAAACAATATTCAGTTTTGAAATTCCTAAATCATCTAAAAGCAGAAATTATGTTTCTGCAAGAGACGCATCTCCTGAATGCGGAAGCATTTAAGATGAGACGTCAACAGGTGGGGCAAATATTCATGGCACAGGGCACTACCCAGAGCAGAGGGGTCATGATCATGATACATAGCTCTACTCCCTTCCAGTCTCTTCAGGAGATTACTGACCCTGGGGAGATTCCTATTTGTGAGGGAAACTCTTTACGAGATATTATTTTGGGCACTGTCTATGGTCCTAACATAGATAGTCCGAATTTTGTTAAACTGCTGGAAGTGGTGCAATCTTTCCAGACTTCCCTATATTAATAGGGGTGATCTTAACTTGGTGTTTGATCAGGAGGTGGATAGATCGGGTCGGTCTCGATCTGGCCTCTCGCCCGCCCAAAGAGCTTTTAGGGATTTTTTGGACTCTGCTGGACTGTGCGATGTGTGGCGAGTGCTACACCCTAATCAAAGGGATTACACTTTTGTCTCGCCAGTCCATGGCACCTCGTCTCGGATCGATTACATTTTAGTGTCCCATAAACTTTTACCTGGGGTTGTGGACTCTAATATTGTTTTGGCCCCGCTCTCTGATCATTCAGCTGTCACTTGTCAGCTCTCGTTAATGTCTTTACCCCAAAAGGTAACAGATGGAAGCTTAATAACCAAATTTTAAAGGAACCGGATAAGGTTACCTATATAGCTTCTCAAATACAGCAATTTATGGCCATAAATAACAACTCCATGGGCCGGCCTGACATAGAGTGGGGGGCCCTCAAGGTGTACCTGAGAGGGGTTATGATAGGAATTACGTCTAAAAGGAAGAAAGAGAGGGATGATAAGGCTGCTCAATTATTGCTTCAGATTAGGAATTTAGAGGCTAGTCTCTCCCCGGCCTCCCCTGAGGCCACTAGACAAGAACTAATCAAACTTAAAGATGCCTATTTGGGGCTACTTAGAGAGCAGGCTGAGTTTGCAATCTTAAAAACAAATGCAAGGTACACAGACCAAGGTGAGAAGGCAGGGCCGTTGTTAGCCATGAGGGTGAAACAACAGGAATCCAGCAGGTTCATTGCCGCTGTCCATTCTTTAGAGGATAACTCACTTAAAACCTCTCCCTCAGATATATTAAAGGAATTCTCTACATATTTTCAGGAATTATATGGCCCCATGCCTGCCCCCCCCTCAGATGTACACTTGCAGGGGTATCTGAAAGATCTACAATTACCTACTTTTATTGAGTCTCAGCAAATTGCACTAACTTCCCCTATATCCGAAATAGAGATTGAAAAGATTATCCAATCCCTTCCATCAGATAAAACCCCTGGCCCGGATGGTTTCCGCCAATTTTTATAAAGTCTTTTCTAAACAGTTAGTGCCCATTCTGCTTCCTCTCTTCCGTTTTCTCCTCTTGGGCCAAGCCACCGACGCCTCTCTTTTTGAAGCGTTGATTATTTTATTGCCCAAACCAGATAAGCCACGTGACCAGGTCTCTAGTTATAGGCCGATCTCCCTTCTCAATCAAGATATTAAGATCTTAGCCAAATTGCTCGCTGATCGACTGAACCAAGTTCTTCCTTCTATCATTGGGGATGAACAGGTGGGATTCATGAAGGGCAGATCCTCAGCCGATCATCTCAGAACTCTTGCACATGTCTTCTCTGCCTCCAGGGATGCCTCCCTCCCAATGGCTTTGTTGTCCCTGGATGCAGAGAAGGCTTTTGACAGAGTCTATTGGAGGTACTTATTTGCAACAATGGAGGCCTTTGGTTTTCCAGGAGAATTTCGGAGCTGGGTCCACTCACTGTACTTATTACCCTCTGCCAGGATTTCTTGCAATGGAGTGACCTCCGCCCCGATTAAATTATCTGTGGGAACTAGGCAAGGCTGTCCATTATCCCCTCTGCTCTTTAATATCTATGTAGAGCCCCTTATCCGTAGGCTGGTAAAGGCTAAAAACATTTCAGGTATTCCTTTAAATGATTATGAGGCTAAAGTCGCTGCATACGCTGATGACCTCCTCCTCCAATTGTCCAACCCATCTACATCTATCCCCCCAGTTCTCAAGATTATAGAGGAATTTAGTCAGGTTTCTAACTACAAGCTTAATATAAGTAAATCCCAGTTTTCCCTCTTAATCATAAACCTTATAAACATGAAATTACTACTCTTGGTCTGGCATGGAAAGCTGACTCTATTAAATATCTTGCATCATCCTGTTGTGAAGTATGTCCCGTTTGAAGCAGTTGAATTTAGATTGCTTGGTACAAAAGATCAAGCAAGACCTCCAAAGGTGGTCCCTTCTTCCCCTCTCTCTTTGGGGCAGGAAAAATCTGGTTAAAATGAATGTTTTTCCACGTCTTTTTTATCCCATCAATATGTTAAATATTGTACTGCCGATGTCCTGGTTTAAAAGAGTACATAGCATACTTTCCAATTTTGTTTGGGAACATAAAAAAGCGAGGTTGGGATACCATAAACTGGCTTCCCCTAAGGAGAGAGGGGGTTTAAGGCTTCCGCATTTGAGATTTTACTACTGGGCCAGCCAGGCTGCCAAGTATCTTAGATGGGTGTTAAGAAACCCACCGATACCCTATGACTATACCCACTATGGCTAAAGGTAGAATTATCTTTTATCAAAAACTTGGTTATCTTCCCAAAGCGATGTTATACGTTAAATTACGTTCCCTTCCTGCAGCAATTAGGAATTCTCCATCACAATTCGGTTAGGATCCATGTACAATTATGTGCCTTCCTCAAATATGATAATGGCAGGGATATTTCAGCCCATCAATGGTAACCCAACATTCAAATAAATAACAAACTGTTACCATTTTCCTGGCTGCCTCAGTTAGGAGAGTGTCGGTTAGAGGACTTTATCTTATCCGAGTGGCAGTGGTCTTCCTCAGAGGATATTATGGATAAATTTAAGATACCAGGTAAGTGCATATTTAAGGTTTATCAGCTAAGGCACCTTCTGCTGCAACTTTTTGGGGTTACTCCACTTCCCAAATCTCATGTTGGTTTCCTATCCTCCCTAATCAACTGGCAGGTTTGCCCCATGCTGTGTCTAAACTATATAGCTTGCTCTTTGCCTGTGCATACCCTGATAACAATGCACCAGCGCACTACTGGCAAGCACTGTTTCCTGGTAAGGAATTTGGCTGGGTCCGTATTTGGCGTGATTGCCATAAATATTTGTTACAAGATCGACACAGGTTGATGCAATTTAAAATCTTGCACAATATCTATTATTCCCCTCAAAAACTTGCTAAGCTGGGTCTTCAGTCCTCTCCGCTCTGCACAAACTGTAGATTACAGACTGGTGAGCTTCTCCATATTTCTGGGAATGCCCTAGAGTGGTATCACTTTGGGCTATGATTAAGCAAAAACAGATCCGCTATTAGGGATTTCTGATTTGTTTACCTGAAATATGTGTATTGGGGACTTCTCACCTGTCAATGTGGCATGTAGAAGGTATTATATGGCGTTGATTTCCTCATCTGTCAAAAGATTGTCCTCAGACACTGGAAAGATTCAAAGAATCTAAGTTTTGTGGAATGGTCACAAGAGCTTTTGGCCAATCTCAGAATGGAGAGGACTATTGCAAGCCTTGTAAACAAAATGGACAAGTTTAATAGGATTTGGGGCCCGTTTCAAGCTTTATATGCTTTGTAAAGTTATAATCGCTTCCTTTGATAGGTTACTTTGCACCTTGTTAGTATTTTGCTGTGTTGGGTTTGTTGGGGTGGGTGTGGAGGGTGGAGAGCGGAGGGGAGGGGGAGAATGAGCCATTGTAAATTCTGAATATTGGTTGCACTGTATTGATACTCCTTTTGTGGTTCATTCTCTGTTTTGCAAACTTCAATAAAAGTTGAATGGAAAAAAAAAAGAAGGGGGATAATACCTTTTATGGGTACATTAGGGAGCAAAGAAAGACTAAGGCAGGGATACTGAGGCTGAATAAAGAGGAAGGTGGTTGGGCAGAGAGCGACAGTGAAAAAGCAGGGATACTGAATGAATACTTCTGCTCAGTATTCACAGTGGAAAAGTAGGGGGAGATACCTAATCCAGTCAATAGAAGCACTCTGGATTGGGATTGATATTAGTCCTTTCACAGAAGAAAGGGTTTTGAAAGAACTCTTAAAACTGAAGGTGGATAAAGCAATGGGGCCTGATGGGATTCACCCCAGAATTCTAAAAGAACTAAGGGAAGAACTAGTAACACCACTGACTACCCTTTTTAATAAATCATGGAAGGATGGTGTGGTACCTGAGGACTGAAGGAGGGTGGATGTGATGCCCCTTCACAAAAGTGGGAGCAAGACAGAGGCAGGAAACTACATACCTGTCAGTTTGACCTCAGTGGTACGGAAAATGATGGAATCACTGCTGAAGGAAAGAATTGTTGAGTATCTAGAGGCCAGTGGGCACAGGACCCAAGGCATCATGGATTCACAGCAGGAAGATCATGTCAGACAAATCTAATTGATTTCTTTGACTGGGTGACCAAAGTAGTAGACCAGGGAGGGGCTGTGGACATGGCCTACCTAGACTTTGCAAGGCATTTGACACAGTCCCACACAAAGAATAATAAACAAATTAGCCAGCCTGGGAGTGGGTCCCAGGGTGGTAGCCTAGAGTAAAACATTGGCTGGACAACAGGACACAGCGGGTAATAGTAAATGGAGTCCACAGTGAAGAAGGAGGGTTACTAGTGGGGTACTGCAGGGTTCAGTACTGGGGCAGGTCCTTTCAATGTCTTTATAAGTGACATTACAGAGGACTAGAAGGAAAGTATGTCTCTTTGTAGATGACAAAAGATCTGCAACAGGGTTGATACACAAGGTGGGGTGGAAGGGATGAAAAGGGACTTGGCAAGGTTGGAGGAATGGTCAAATGTATGGCAGCTTAGATTCAATGCAAAGAAGTGCAAAGTAATGCACCTGGGAAACAAAAACCCGGGGAACAGTACACAGTGGGGGGTGAGATACTGACAACAACAAAAATGGAAAGGGACCTGGGGGTAGTCATAGCAGACGACCTAAAGGTGGGCCAGCAATGAGAGAGGCAGTAAGGAGGGCTGGGGGGATACTGGGATGCATAGGGAGCGGCATCACCAGTAGAAAACAGGAAGTTGTTGGCCCTCTGTACAGACAGTTGGTAAGACCATATCTGGAGTACTATGTACAGTTCTGGAGACCCAATCTCTGCAAAGACATAGACAGGGTGGAGGCTGTCCAGATGAGAGCAACCAAAATGGTGCAGGATCTGCACCAGAAGACATATGAAGAAAGACTAAAGGAGCTTAAGATGCATAGCCTCGAGGAAAGAAGGGAGAGGGGACATGATAGAAACTTTCAAATACCTCAAGGGAATCAACAAAGTCCAAAAGGGTAGCATCTTTCAGAAAAAGAGATGTGCAAGAACAAGGGGGCACAATATGAAGATAAGGGGGGACGGCTCAGAGGTAATGTGAGGAAGTATTTATTCACAGAGAGGGTTGTAGATGCATGGAACAGCCTTCCTGAGGAGGTCGTAGGGTCAAAAACAGTGGCGGAATTCAAGAATGCATGGGACAGACATAAGGCTGTTCTAGTGGGGGGTAGGAGGAAGTAGGCTGTTGCTTAACTAGGATCTGCAGCTTATCTGTTAGGTAGGGAAATGGGCAGACTAGGTGGGCCATGCAGTCCTTATCTGCCATCAAATTCTATGTCCTAAGGGGGGAGGTTACATAGGAAGAAGAACAGTATAAAATGTACAGATGTACTAGCAAGGAGGCAGTATAGTGCAGTGGTCTAAGGCTCTGAGCTGCAAATCTGGTGACATCCAGCAGACCAAACCTGGGTTTGAATCTCACAGTTTCCACTTCCATACTATGTGACTCTGAGCAAGTCACTTAACCTCCTTGTGCTCCCAGGTTGCTCCTGTAAAAAAGCTTTCAGCTTAGTGTGCTATACCTGGTTAAACAAATAAATAAAATAAAAACAAATGGGTATGGTTCTAGATGCATTTACAAGGTACAATACAAACTATGTATGCAGGAGAAAAATAAAACAGGTACCCATTGTGCAATAAATATTTTGGGGTACAACAGAGAAAACAATATATATACACAATTAAATAGTGTTCCAGTACCAGTAGAAGCCAGGGCAGATTAAACAGGAATTACATAGACATGAGACAAAATAAATTTATTTATTTCAAAAGCTTTACCAGGAAATTCATACTGCACCAGTATCAGCTCATTTCCAATGCATCCTGGGGGATGGGGGAAGAAAAGAGAACAGAACAGAGCCAAGGTACAATGTATAAAAATGTTTTTGAACAATATGGAAAATAAGTTAAAGAATACAGTATATACAAATTACAAGAAAACACATAAGAAGAAAAACTTGCCATTAAGTAAATTACTGTACAGTAAATTTCAAAACAAGCAAAAGAACATTATACTTAAACAACATGACAATAATATGAGGATTAGGGAGTGGTGACTGATTATTTAGGGGATTAAGCTAGTGTCAGTGTAGGGAGGATGGCTGGTGAAAGAACCCCTCCCCCCCAATATCAGAAACAACTGCAAGGGTGAGTAGAGAAATCATGCAGGAGAGATTTGAAAGAAAGAAGGTAAGGAGCAGAGTGAATGGAAGGGAGGAGAGATCACGAAATTTTAGGGAAGCAGACTGAGAAAGCAGTTTAGCTAACAGTAGCTTTCATTGGAGGGATAAAATAAAATACATTTAAAATAAGTGAGCATAAGTGCTTGGCAGAAACATAGAAAACAGAAATATAAAAACAAAGATAGCAGAAGGAGACCAAGGGTCCATCTAGTCTGCACATGTGTTCCTTGGACGTTCTCAGATCCCAGGACCTAACCCCCCTTCTGCCTAAGGACTCCTACTGTTCCCGTTGCTTTTGATCATGCTTTAGTCTTGTTCCACCCCAGCTTGAATGATGTCACAGACTTTGCTTCCACTACCTCAGCTTGCAGTTTATTCCATGGCTCCATGACTTTCTGTAAAATAGTGTCTCCTAAGCTCCCTCTTGAAGCCCCCCCCCATCTTTGACTTGTGCCCTGTAGTGTTAGAGTCAGAGACTCTCTTGAACAGGTCAGAGGATGACACCTTATTTATTCCTCTTAGGAACTTGTATGTTTCAATCATATCTCCCCTCTCCCTCCTTATCTCCAGTGAGAACAGATTTAATACATTCCAGACAGTCCTCATACAAGTGCCCTTGAAGACACTGGGTCATTTTGGTCACTCTTCTCTGAACAGCCTCCAACCTATTTATATCCTTTTCAGATGTGGACTCCAAAACTGGACACAGTGCTCAAGATAGGAGCTTTACCAGGGACCTGTAGAGTGGCAGTATTACCTCCTTTCTCCTGCTGTCAAATCCTGCCATATACCCCAGCATTTTGCTTGGCCTTTTATAAACTTTGTTGCATTCCTCGTTTGTTTAAGGATGCTGCTTATGACGACACCTAGGTCCTGTTCTTTCTGCATGGCACTGAGCTGGACTCCGTTGAGGTGGTACTCTGTCCTTGAGTTCCTGTACCAAAATGCATCACCTTACATTTCTTGGCATTGAACTTCAGCTGCCAGACACTGGACCATCTTTCCAGCCTCTGTAGGTCTTGTTGTAGGTCCCTAACTCCTCCTCACTGTCAACCCTGTCCTCCAAGCTTGGTATCATCTGCTGAAGAGCTGCATTGAATGCAGAATTTTGCCAGCATAATTTGTGGAAAATGGCAATTCCACTTCTGAAATGCTTTTCAGAATTTCTTTTCATTCGTGGAATTCTGTAAAGCATTTCTATACAAACCATCGACTAATATTCTGTGGATCAACACTATCCATGAATTAATATTCAGTGGTTTGCAGAAATTGAATCTGATGGGTTACATAAACTGCAGAATATGATTCCACAGTTAACATTCCACTTTCAAAATTTCAGAATTCTGACTTCAAATTAATTCCATGGAATTAGGCATAAATTACGAAATTCTGTGGAATTCCTGTGGAAGGCACCTCAGCATAGAGTATATTTCACAGTGGTGAGGGGGGAGGGGGACAGTTCAGCAGAAAGCAGCAAAAAAACTTGGAAGAGGGGTTCAGTCTAACTAGAGAGGACTAGTACTGTGCTGAATTTTCAAATTCCAGTGGAACGTAATCTGGCAGAATTTTTGAAATTCTGCCAAAATTCCACTGAATTTTGCCATAAATTAAATGGTGGAATTCCACAACAGTTAAATGCAGAATGAGTTCTTCCACAACATTTTTATGGAATTTTATTTCACGCATCTCAATATTTTCTACAGAAATGGTGGCAGAATTATTTTCCATGGGAAAAAATTATGTTCCGTGGAATGTTATTCCACAAATCATAATATTTTCTATGGAAATGGTTGTAGAATTATTTTCCATGGAAAAAATGGTTTTACATGAATAACAACAGGTGGAATTCCACAGAAGAACCAGTGAAATTCAGGTAGAAATTCTGCCAGTGGAGTGGTCATTCTGCATCAATTCTACTGGCAGAATTCCACATTCTGCACAGCACTAGTGAGGACTATGTCACCAAAAAATAACCCAGGAAAATCATTCTCTGAATGAATTTACATCACACAGCAACAGGGAGACAGGATGTGTTACAGTAGAGGAAATGAGTTTGAGGAGCTTCAAGGAAATGGCATCAATGTAAGAGGAGAAGTCAGTGGATTGCCCCAGCCACACCTCAAGCTACTTTAAAAAGTGATGTGTCCAAAGAAAACCATCACTGGCTGTGCAAATGGGATGGAGGTTACATCTGCCAGTTTGGATTTACAACCAAATGTCTGTTCTCTTTGCATTCAGGGCCAGTTAGTTAAAATTAAACCTTCCTAAATGGCATCTAGAGTTATACTGATGTCTGGATCCAATATAGAACATTTCAGGGCCACTGTCAAAAGAATGGTATTGTACACATACCTGTGGATATGGGAGGATATGTAGATGATGGGCAGGTCATTTAGGAAAATAAAGAATGGTATTGAGCTAAGAACTCAACCCTGGGGACCCTCTTTCTATAGGAAGGATTTTTTTTCTCTTAAATGAATTTATTGAATCCAGTTTCATAGTTAGGAGATGAACCAGGAAGTAGCTGGCTCACTCATACTGACCAGATCTGATCAGCTTGTTAAGTAGGAGGGTGGAAGACCATGTCAAAAGCTTTGGAGATGTTAATTAACTTGGCAGATGTGAGGAGTTCTTGATCCATTCTGGTGAGGTTAGTCTTAGTGATCCTAAGCAGTGAGGTTATGGTGGAATAATTCAGCTAGAAAGCAAACTAGAAGATACTTAGGAAGAAGAGGATAGCAACATTTGTGAGCTGGGGGTGGATGAAGAGATTTTGAATCTTGGCATGAACAACGTGAGGGTGATAGGTCCATACTTCCCTGGTAAGAGGGGCCACAACCTTTGCACAGTGGAATGACTCCACCATTTGACTTTGTATTTGACACCTAAGTGGAGGAGACACTCCCAAGAGCTGGACTAAGAAACAGAAGTTTAGACAACCAACAGAAATGCACCAGCAGCTACACCACTGCAGAGGTAGATGACACAAATATATAATGGAAGGAAATAGGGACATAAATCTTGTCAATCATGAGTTCATGAGATTACGTACTACTAGAGATGCTGTGAAATTATATTTCACCAGTGAAATTCAGGTGATATTGACAATTTCACCATGCAAAATATTTGGCGAGAAATTCACCCATTATGCAAAATATTTCGTGCGTGGTGCAAAATTTGGAATTTTGCCAGTGTAATGCAAAATTTTACCTGCAGAAGGAAAGTGTCACATGTGAAAGGTGACATTTTGTCTTTGCAAGCAAAATATTGCCTTCCACAGGTGAAATTTTGCATTCTGCAGGCGAAATTCGCATTTGTCAGGCAAAATTCTGAATTTCAGCTTCGCAAAAATTTTGCAAACGGGCAAATTTACAAAATATTTAATGTAATGAAATTTTCCAATTTCACATATATCTACATGCTACAAGAGGAGGGCCATCTTGAAACTGAGGCTATGAAGGAAATATATATGACGACATTTCCCATAGAGACTCCCTGAGGAAGAGTTAGCTGGAAACCGGTGGAGTTTAGTGGCATCCTGGGGTGTCTACTTCAATTGTTCCATGGAGTGCAATAGAAAAGGATTGCAGCTTTTCACAGTGTGTTTGGTCTTATTTAAGTTAATAGATAAAAGCCTTTTACCTACAAACAAGGTGTGCTAATGCAGACATTTTTGTAGTTCTTAACTGTTATCAAGCACAGCAAATCTGGAGTGGCCCTGTTTGCCTTTTAATATCTTAGTGGATCACCCTGAGTCATCTAGACAGGAGAGGTGGGAATGGAGAAGGAGTAGTCAGGACTGGGTTTAATGTCCAGGAAAGCATCAACAAGAGGGTAAAGAAAGTTTTTAGGGTATACGCTTTCTATTGAAGCATAGGAGCTACCATGGGTGGCAGGGTGAGGGACCATGAGAGAGAGCACTAGAGACAGCTGCACACAAGTGAAATAAAATGAGACTGACCAACAATTTTTTTTGGCAATTCAAGTAATACATTAATCTTGTAGAGTGCACAAGAAAATACCCTGCCAGGTCACCAGCATATTGCATTTCTTGGTTGGACAGGTATTTCTTAACATGTATCTTGTGCAGAGGGTAGCCTGTGATAATGGTGACCACAACTTGATCTCTTTTAAAAAGGGCAGCTCAATCACAGCGCATGTGCACAGGGCTACCTTGCTGAGGGGTGACCAGATGTGGGGTGGCGAATATAGCTACTGGATGTCACTATGTATACATGCGGCGTGGGGGTGGGGTGGGAGGGACCACACCACGTGATGGGTGGAAAGGAGGGAGGTTTGTGGAGTGTAGTGTGGCAGTGGGCTGCCAAGCTGGCCATGTGACATGGTAGGTTGGTGGCAGGCAGGGGTTGGGAGGGTGCTGGGTTCAGTTCTGGGGCAGCGTGGTTTTGCACCAGGTCGTGTTTTTTTTCATAGTTTGCACCTCCCCCCGACATGCACCCCCGGAGTTGAGAATCGCTTCATTAAAGAGGGGCACAGCCCCTCCCCCACACATAAATTACAGAAACCTAACTATCAGATTCCCTTTTGCTGTTCGCCGTGAGTGTACATCGCCAGAATTTATTTTCGGCAATGTACACTTGTCCAAACGGCGACTGCTATTCCACAATTGCCGTTATCACATGGAACCATGTAGAGCTGTGTAGAACCAACAAATTCTGCTTTTGCCAGAATTATGTGGAATTTTGAAAATTCTTTCTACTTCCATGGAATTCTTATAGAATTATAATTCTGAGATTCGAAAAGTGGGATGTTTCATTTTTAAAACTGTGGATTACTAATCTCTTGTTTACATACCTGTAGAATAGAATTCAGGGATTTACATAAACTGTGGATTCATTTTCTGAGTGGTTCCCCACTGAAGGGGGTTGGGGCACCCTGGAAAATGCTAAGGTGCATAAAAAAGCTTAATAAAAGCCAACAAAAGTAAATGCTCCTGAAGCTAAAGGATGCAATGGCAAACTGCTGTTTGAAGTTTCTTACAGCATAGTTTAACTACTAAAGTGCCATACAGTGGAAAAAGTGTTAAACACTCACAAGTCCATAAACCATAATCAGCCTAATGGCTGCAGATGTGCTACATCAAGACTAACATTTTGCTCAGTGGGTACTGGGCTTCAATAGAGAGGATGTGATCATGGTAGCTAGCCCATTTTAAAGTTATGTCTTAAAGGCATATTATTTATTTATTTAGTTTTGTTGACGGTAAGTGCACTAGACAAATCCTGCCTATTTTCAGGTACGACCGGAGAGGAATACAGATGAATGCCAACTGACCTTGAACCAGATTAAGCTGTTGGTGTATTTTTAGTGAATGAGGAAATTTGGCCAGGACACCGGGGAAATTCCCTTACTCTTTTCGATAAGTGCCATGGGATCTTTAACATCCATCTGAACTACCACCAATCCAGACAGATGGGACCCCGGTTTAATGTCTCATTCGAAAGACGGCACCTCAGAAGTGCAGCAACCCTCTCATGCTGCACTGCAGTGTCAGTACTGGGATATTAACCCAAGTGCCAGATGTGGGAACTGAAACCACAGCCCTCTGATCTCCCGGCCTCAGAGGCGAGTGTGCTACCTACTGAGCCACTGACACTAAGTGTCACACTGGTCACACTTTAAGTTTCAGTTTCAGTGTAACTGTCGGATAGGTAATCATTCATTATGTGCAACAGGGTAATCACACTGCAGTTACATATTTGTTGCATGTAACTGTACTGCAATTGCAATGTAGTTACAGTGAAGTTATACTGTTACTACAGTGTAGTTAAGAAAACTTAAAGGAAAACTACATCCTCATATCACATAATTTGTTTCCCTATGTCAACAGACAACGCTTTTTATGTTACTGTTAGAGATATATGTGATTTCTTCAATTTATTTTTACTCTGCGTACCAGTCCTTGTAACTGTCCTGGTGGGGTCTCCATTTTCTGATTGTTGAAATCTCATTGTCCCTGAGATCTGCATTAGCATATGAAAACATGATGTGTCAAAACCTTTCAGATTTCACAGTATGTCTCTCTGCTTAATTACAGTCTAACAAAACAAGTTGCAGCAAGGTGTGAAATACCTCATTTACTTTCAGTTAGCTTTGCAAACTGTCTAAATTGTAATGCAAGTGTTTTCCCCTTTAAATTGCTTTCAATGTGTATGTTTCCAGAGAGGTTTTTTTCAGCACAGAGATACATTGTATAAATGAGGGATGTGACATCATGTTCTCATATGCTAATGCAGCTCTCAAGGAAATTGAGATTTCAACAACCATAAAATGGAGACCCCCTAGGACAGGTACAAGGGACTAGTATGAACAGTGGAAGCAAACTGAAGCAAACACATACACCCTCACAGCTACAGGAAAAGAGTTGCCTACTGACATGAAAACACATTTTACAAGATATGAGGGTGTAGTTTTCCTTTAAGTGTTACCCCAACCACAGCATATCTAGGTGTGCTACCAGCATATGCAAATGTGCAAAATAGCATGACAAAATTAAAAACAAAGACTGATTTGGTTATATTAAACCAGGCACATACTTAAATTACTATTGCATGAAAAAGAAGCTAAGGAAGGTAACATCGCATCCATTTGAAGTTAACATTACCAAACTTGTTTTGTGATAGCAAAGAAGTGAAGCTTCAGACTTCTTCCACCTGTATACATCTGAAACAGTACAGACACATACATAGTTTAACAAAGAACAGTTTGTGAGAAACTTTTAATGAATTCTCTATTCCTTTATATGAGGGAAATCACTGCTTCACATATTATGCCATATTTTGCTTGCTGTCACTTTTTCTCCCATTCAGGCCATAGTAGCATCAGTTTAGAAATGCTGCAAGAGTCATTCTCTAAAGTAAAAGCAAAAGACCACTCTATAGTGAAAATGGGTGGATCCACAGTGTTAATACAACAGTACTTACAAGGTAGCTGGTCTACAACACTCCATTCCTGAATAACAAGGACGCCAAACATTCTACCATTGATCAAAACTTTTTTCTCCATAAAACAAAGTTAAAAACCCCGCATATACACTCACAAAAAAATTCAGTTTCAAGCCGCACTGGCTCTTTTTTCAAGGAGTCTTTCAAGGAGAACGTTTGGATTCCTTGTTATTCAGGAGTTGAGTGTTGGAGACCAGTTACCTTGTAAGTAAGATTCATTCTCTGCAAACTGCAAAGTAAAATTCTATGGATAACATAATCCATGGACTATTGTTCTATGGTTTACATATAAATGTTTTTCAGAATTCCACAGGATTAAAATAAATTCCCAAAAGCATTTTGGTACTGAAATTGCCATTTCACACAAATTCAGCAGGTGGGATTCCACATTCTGCACAGTTCTAATCTTGTGCTTTAATGCTTATAGGTTCATCCTAGCAGTATGACACCATCTGCCTTTGAGGAGGCAGTCATTGTATTGTATTGTATTACTAGAATGAAACTATAATGATTAATGAAGGATTAGATGTACTTGTAAGATACATGTATTATAATACAGGACACAAATTAACAAATACCCTTCTCTCTGATGAAGTGATCTCTGTGAGTTGTTGGTGGCATGGTAGTGTATTTTCCTGTGCACTCTAAAAATAGATGCATTGCTTGCTTGCTTTGTCAAGATTCACTGATGAGTGAGTCTCATTTCCAATCCCTTGAGAGCAGTTGTCTTTTGCAATATTGGACCAGACTTCTCCCAGTGTTTTCCTTATATTTCCAGGGTTTGGGAACCATACTGGCAGATGAAGTGATAGAAAGCACTAGACAGCCTTGAGTTGGAGCCTGTGGATAGACAAGAAGTGGTAGTCTATATGCCATGGGTGTGGGAGTGTAGGGGTGGTTGTTGGGAGTAAGGGGATGAGGTAGCAGCAGTTGTGTTATGGAAACACAGGAGGTCACACGGTAGCAGTAGAAGGGGAAGGATAACGGTTCAGACAGTGAGGAGAGCAAGGTTGAGAAACAGATTTTAAGTACATGCAAAGGACGGTCTGACAAGAAAGAGATGAGATAATTCGAGATCAGCAAGGCTAAAAGCTCAAGCACCAACCACCATCAAAGTAATTCAAGGAAATACAATTCTGATTAAATCATTTTTATTCTCAAACCATGAAAGACCTCAAATGGAGGGACCGGTGCCCTGCCTACAGAACTCTGTTTTTGCTTAACACATCCTCAGGTAGTAACCCCCATGGTCAAGTCCACTCCTTATATACAGAGGCACTAATGTGAAACACTCATATTTAATTCCACAGAGTTAATTGACTTAATAAGATAGGCAATTGACTATAAAGGAAATAAAGTGAAAAAATGTAAGAAAAAAAATATTAGCAATTACACTGAAAGAAAGTAAATAACATGGATCACCCTGTATTGCAGCAACAGTCAATACATAATGGCTCTGTGATTATTTATACAATCATATCATAGAAAAGTTTCAATAAGTAACCAGAATATATCTCTCTCTCTCTCTCCTCTCTCTCTCTATATATATATATATATGTGTGTGTGTATATATATATATATATATATATATATATATATATATATATATATATATAAATACCTATGTAGTGCAACATAGCAGTGCTGAATTAATATAAATTCATAAATACAGCACTCGTTAAGATAAACAGGCCATTTGAATCACAGACCATTTGAAAAAAACATTCAGCACTGTACATGCATAAAAATTGAACCACCTGAGCAATTATTTTTAAGAGAAAGACACCAGTACATAACTCATGTACACAGTGGCACTGATGTTGTATAAATAGTCACTATATATAAACTAGAAAAATTGAATAAATATTTATAATCAAAAAGCTGAATGGATGCATGTATCAAAACATAAAGATAACAGGTGAACCATGACATTACAATACAAATTTAAATGAATTCATCAGTACAGCATTCATTAAGGCAGTCAGTCCATTAGAAATGGAACCAGCATTAGGTACTGTAAAAGAAGAAAAAGAGATCAGCTAGGCTACTATTTCTTCAGAAAAGGTTGCCAATTCAATGCCCACATTAAGTTCTGGGGGTTTCATCATCCCAGTGTAAAGATCCAAAAATATTCTTTTCTATTCAGTTTAGTGTCGATGTCGCTGCCATCCCCCGGACCTAACTTTAATGTTTAAATGCCACAAAACTTAAACTGGTGTTGTCCCCACCCCTGTCTTCCAGTCAAAGAGGTGAAATAAAAGGGCATTGTGTGTGTCCCAATTCCTCGTAGAACTCAGAACGCCTGACAGAAAGCAGAGTGTTATGAGATCAGGTTGAGAGTAAGCAATAGGAGCTGCTGAACTCTCCAGGTACAGAGATCCTGTCCTCGTGCATTTGTCCACAGTGATAAATAATGGTGAGAAGAAATACAGAGCTTATATGAAATATAAGCTGCTTATCCTCTAAATATTATGTTTTTCAAAGTTCTCCTGGAGGCATCAGTGGCTCTTTAAGGGATGAGTAAATTGGAATAGAGTCCATGAAGACAGAGATATAACTTATGAAGCATTCTTCAATACAGACTTGTCATTTATATAATGTGTTGGAGGAAATAGTCAGAGTGCTAACAGTGTTAGAATTCTGTCCTGTATCTCCTGAAATATCAATAGCTTACCTCCTCTTATGCTACATATCACTGTTCAAGATGTAGAGTATTTATTATTTTGTAAACAATTCCTTGGATTACTGATGTTATTGCTCAATCCATTATCTCAATATATATTCTTAATATTCATGGCAATCTTGGACCTAGCACCATGTTTGGACCCAATCATAATTGGACATTGTTAACTATCTATGAATTTGTAATATTTGAACAGAAAACACACTTGTCTGTGACGGCTCATTACCAGATGTTTCAGGTGAAGGTGTGGTGGGAGTAGCATGGACCTGTTTTACAAACATGAGGACTGTTGCCAAGGGCACCAGAAACAAATGTCATTCTCGTACGATGCATGCCGTGAGATCTTTACACTTTTCCTGGACAAGCCCCAGAAATGGGCTGAAGAAACATTGATTTAACAGCTCCTCTGAAGCAGTGCACCCCTGCAAGGCTTCACTACAGTGTCAGTATTGGGTATTTATCAAAGTTCCTGGTGCTGGTCTTGCACACACAGCTTTCCAATATTCTGGCCACAGAGGTGAGCACGTAACCTGAGCCTTTGACAGTGATACACAAGATACACATGATGAGTGTGACAAAGTTAGAAAATCAAAGTTAGAAAGCAGGGAACCACACTGATTTAAATAATTTGCCAGAATGCTTAAATTATTGCAGATTTCAGAAGACACAAACTAGGATGCCCACATATGCTGCGTATTTATTACAAGTCAGCCTGTGTGTCCCATTTTTATCAGTTTCACATGGTCATAACATACTTGATTTGAAATGTTAATGGCATTAACCCATGGACATTGCATTAGCTATGAAAGGATTGTAGACTTGATACCATATGAATTTGCAGTCTTGTAAATCCTCTTCCACTTGTACGGCATCAGGCCCCTGTTGCAAATTGGTGGAATTTTACCATTTAAGTGAAGAAAACTTCTGCATTTAAGATACCATTCTAGATACAGTACTAGGTGAAGCTTGTTTTCTACAGACAGGAATTTATTAAACACTTGTGTTTCCCCATGCCCAATTGGTATACTCCTTAAACTGTTACTTGGGATTTACTTTAATGTTATGAATTTCAAAATATCCAGAAAACCTTGCCCAAACTGCCACTACACCACCATGAATGTTCTGAATATGATCTGTGAAAGTAGATGGCAGAACATTACATATTCACTTCTTTATCATTCATTATTTCTAAATAGCTTCCTATCTCCACGAATAATTGGGATGCCACATAGTGTTGGCTAATTGCACTTTGTTTATTCTAAGTGATCATAACATTTCTGTTGTACATGGTTTTACTTACTGTTTTATTGCTATATTGATGTGGAGGCTTTGCAAATGAGTCTCTGACTCAAAGGCTTGTAATTCGATTCTTCTATAAATAAAAAAATGAAACATGAAATGAAGGTTCCTCTTTTAGCTCATTTGGAATATTCCAAAGCCTGTACCCCTGCCATCTTGAAGTCTGTTGGAATATTCCAAAGCCTATTATAGCCTTACCAACTTGGAACATGATCCATTATATCTCAAAAGCTAAGCA
This sequence comes from Neoceratodus forsteri, assembly GCA_016271365.2. Taxonomy (NCBI): domain Eukaryota; kingdom Metazoa; phylum Chordata; order Ceratodontiformes; family Ceratodontidae; genus Neoceratodus; species Neoceratodus forsteri. The sequence goes on from JADMNL010000027.1 coordinate 15,758,324, forward strand.
TGGTCAGGTTTAGTCTGCAGTCTGATGGGAGACCTCCAAGAAACACCAGGTGCTGTAAGAAGTGGTGTTGGTAGGGGACTGTACTTTTTTATTTATTTAAAAGTTCAGAAATACACCTTTGATCAGAATTGCTCATTTACAAAGGTTCCTCATCAGAATAACAATTTGTTTACACCATGTCAAAGACAATATTAAAAACTGATTAACAAAGGCTTGACAATATTGATTCAGTGACATAACAAAACAGAATGAGTAACATAAGTACTGTTTCAGCAATACAGAGTGAACAAAAGTTAACATTCAACAGGTCAAATAATACAAAGCATGACATAGGCACTAGGAGCTATACAAAGGTAACAACCCATCTGGGCATTGTCAGAGGTTAAGTCTGTGTGCTTTTATGGCACACTGGAACAGAGGAGAGGCACAAGCGTGAGGAGACCATGGGCAGGATTCTTAGCGTGATTCAGTTTCAAAGTCCCGCCCGCAACTGCTGTTGTGGACTGTAATCGCCCGCACCGCTGGCGGTTATGATTCACAGCCACAGCAGTTGCAGGGTGTTACGGCTGCTTCCACCAGCCATAGCCCATTTCCACAGCTGTGCCCATTACCCGGCGACACCACCCACAAATGACCATAACCCATGGAGCCGGCTGTAATCCAGCTCCACCCTTGATGAATACCCACTGCTGTGGGTAACCTGCGGCTCTGTAAGTGGCAACCCACTTGCGCGGCAGTTTACCTGCAGCTGCAGGTCTTCAAAATCTGTGAATCCTGCCCCATGTCTCCCCTTGATTAAAAGTATGCCTCCTGGGTGTTTAAAATACAAAACAAAACAAACAAAAAAAATTAAAAATTCTAACCGTTCTTTCAACCTCCCTTGTACTCTGATTACATATTATGGGCTATTGGCATTATGGCTTTAAATTAGAGTGGCTACTTTTTGTCAGTTGCACCAATGGATCTTGAACAAAGTCACATGCCTCTTTTTTAATTTCAGGAGTATATATGGGTACCACCAGCAGTTTTCATCACCCCTGATAAAGTGATTTTATCAAGAAGTGCCAGGTCATTCTTCTTACTTACTGAGCTCTACTAAAGGCTAAGGATCTCACATTCACAAGAAAATCTGAAAAGCTGGCAACCACAGAAAGTACTAACTGTAAATGACTGTGCTTTTATTTCTGCAAATAAATTATTTTGCCACTTTAAACTTGGACTTTGCATGGGCTTATTTAGTACCCCAGCTTCTGGTTTTAGAGGCAGATGTTTATTTCTAGGAGCAACCTATATTCTGAGTGCAGCAAAGGAGCCCCGTAAAAGGGAAACAGATTGAAGGTACGTGCTCCTTCCCCCGTGCCACTTGGAAGCAGCCATATAATGGAAGGAGCCACTAAGCAAAACTAGTTTCTTTCCCCATCTGCCAATCTTGATCCCTTCACTAGGGGGTACTGCACTGTTATTGATGCTGCACTAGGGGGTGCTACACTGTTGAAGGTGCAGCCGTTCAGACAACATGCTAAACTGAGATCCCTGCTGCCTATCTGTGGAGGTTGCCCAGGTGACATAAAGGATTCAATGTCACTTTTTGAAAGATAGTAATAGAAAGTTAGCTTTAGTGCCCAGATCAATATTCATTCCCTGAATAACACAGAATTTAACACAATGTGTGTGTGTGTGTGTGTGTGTGTGTGTGTGTGTGTGGCATGTTTGTGATGTCGTGTAACTGCTGTTGCATGCATATACAATACACATAAGATGTGCTGGGATGCAATATGCATTGAAAGGTGCGATATAAAACCAAAACCATTCTGTTAATAAAGCCTCTCCAGTGTGTCCCTTATGGTATGAGGCCCTCAACATGAGGTACAGGCAAAAAAACTGTGAAGGGAAGCTGAGCCTCCACAGGGTGTCTCTTATGGTTAGAGACTCCAAGTGTGAGGTTTGGGCAAGAGGACATAAAAAAAAGCTGAGTGGGTTTATTTGCCTAAACCTCATGAGTGGCATCTCTTATGCCATAAGAGACACCCCATAGAGGTTTCATTAGCTTATTATTTATTTATTTATTGAATTTTGTTGACCCGGTAGGCCCACTGGGCCTAGAAGTCCCTTTTTCAGGGGTGACCGTGGGGAGGGGGGATACAGATGGTAAGCAACTGAAATTGAACCAGATTAAGCCGTTGGTGGTATTTTTAGTGAATGAGGGAAATTTGGCCAGGACACCGGGGAAATCCCCCTACTCTTTTCAATAAGTGCCACGGGATCTTTAGCATCCACCTGAACTACCCCAATCCAGGCAGATGGGACTTGGTTTAACATCTCATCCGAAAGACTATAAATCGCTTTTAGTTATATAGCTTGATTTATAATAAGTTTTAAATATTTATTTTAGTTCAAAGTTAAATGAATCCTACTCATCCCTGTTGTGAACTGGAATGCTTCACTCCTAATGATTCTGCAGGATAAAAAGGTGTAATGGCTCTGTTTTCTGATTGGCTGAAATCACATAAGTGATTTTTAATATTCTGCATTTGTTAGTCTGGTCTCCTCTATTTTGTTGAGTGACTTATTGTTCATATTTTAAAGATTACTGCCTGTTTCAAGAAATGTAAATGTGTACTTCTTTATGCAGTAGGGTGAGCTGGAAAATCAGAAAGGAAAGATGATCATTAAAATTATTCAAAGAGAAATGGGCTTGTCTTGGCCTGTTTTTAAGACACAAGCATTTTTTTCGCAGGCTATTTTTTTATTACTTAGCAGGTGAATGCGATTTTAAGGAAAATCATTCAGTTTTAAAAATATAAAATGTGCAGGAAACCTGAAGTAAAATTGGGGCTGGTCAAATATCCTCTACAAGGACTGAAATATATAAAAGATGTGAAGGGATTCTCATATTTTATTTTACAATGCGTTTAACCAAGATAGCCCAGCTGAGATGTAACATCTCATTTCCAGTGAGGTTCTGCTTTTACCCATTTCCACAACTTGTTGGACTGGAGCACTGGGAGGCTGAGTGATATACCCAAGGTTACACAGTGAGTATTTGGTTCTAGTAGAGTTTGAACTTGAACCTTGTGATACCCTGGTATCCAAGCTGATGCTGTAACCACTAGAATGCACTTCCTCCTAGTACAAAAATGTTTCTCTTCTTTTGTTTTTAATAATCATGTGTGTGTGTGTGAATGAACATCTGTAGGTGAAATGATGCTTTAGAACATTACTTCAGTGTTCCCTTTTTCTTTACTTTATCACCTTGGAAAATCTATAAATCAAAATAGTTAAAAAATGAACAAAACAGGAGATAATTACTTAAAGGGTGGAGCTGAAATCAAACTTTACCTCCCATCTCAGTTCCAGCAGCCTACATTGGTACTCTGTTGAGGAAATTCAGATGCAATTTCAAGTCAGGCGTGTAAACCTCAAGTCTGGCACAAGAGGTCAGTAGAACAATGTTTACTGAATGCTTTGTAACCACTCTGGCGTATTTACTCAGGCTACCTGGCTGAGACGCAAGATCAAGTTTTCAGTGAGGCCTGCTTATATAACTGGGTACTGTCCTTTATACAGGTATACAGTACTTGACATTTATTTTACATTTATAAAGTAGACTGTTAGTAATTGGTGGAGAGGCTCATTACGATTTTCACTGTATTTTTTTTCTGGTTCTCAGGTCATCCCTCATTTGCATTTTCATGGGTTGTTTTACAGAATTCTGCCTCCTTGATGGTACTTACAGTCTAAGATTTAACATATTGCATTTATACCTCTATGTTATATTTAAATCACATTGAAGAAAACTGAGTGTGCTTATGGCTTTGGCCTGTGCACCGTAGTCACCTGTGCATTGAAGTCATGCTTTTAAGGGACTATAACAAGAGATGCTTGGGACCTTAATTCTGCTAAGGGAAATGAACAGAAGTAACATTTCTAAGAAAACCCATATATCTAGAGAGAATTTGCAGCACAACAAGATGTGCAGGTTTAACAAACCAAAACAAAAATAGTTTACAATATACTGAGCAGTATAGAAAGACTACCATGGAGTTAAATCATAGTTATTTTGCCGTGTGGCACTACCAACAGTGGGTTACTGCACACACTTGTATTCATCGTAGTTTGATTTAATACAATGCATTCCCTTATCAAAATGAAAGGCATTACGCTAACCTTGTAATAGCAGTTTTGGAAATAAAACCACAGCAGCATTTTAGAATGAAATTGACAGTCAAACTGTTGTGTGATCTTAACCGTCAGTCGTATTATAAATGTCCACTGTGATGTCCTTCAGAGTCAGAAGCCTGAAGTTAGCCTCCCCCATGGGTGAGCAGTTTAAATAAGATGCAGATTGAAAGGTTAAGCCAGCAATTCTTACAGCATTCTGGATGATGGTTGAAGACTGTTTTGTGACAGTATGCTTTTACTGCTTCTGACTAGCTTGAGTTGTTTAATGAATGTTGTAAACTAAACTATTTAAAGTTAAGATTACTGCTCAGGATTGCACTGGGACTTAATGAATCTTTCCATATATGCAAGAGTGCCGTGGTCGAAACTGCCGTACTGTCCAGCATTTACACACTGCCTGTTCTTTGCCTGTATAAGTACTTGTCTTATACCTGTAGTGTCCCTATATTTCGCCTACAAAAGGGTGCCTGTAATTTGCCTATAATAACTCGCGACCCCCTTTATCACACTGAATGTCAATGTAATCAAATGCCATAATAACTGGGTATGGTGTCATACCCAGTTATCGTGGCATATGGAGCACTCAAGCTTCACTTTCCCTTTCTACACTTCAACAGCAGGAAACGTGACTCACATGGATCTTCTGGTTTCTTTTTGTGCTTATGTCCCTGTACCAGTTCTTATGTAAGCAATAACCCATGACAGGGTGTGCGTTTATTGAGGATTAATCAACACCCTGGGTGTGTTGTGAGACGCGGGCCATGGACAGAGTCTCTAACACCCAGGAGTGTTGATCAATCCCAATCGCACACCTGGGAGTGGGTTGTTGTGCTTATAACATGGGCCACATAGTGACAGAAATGGATGAAAATTTGACAATTAACAGGACAAAACCATGGCGACTACTTAGTGTTCCTACAATACTTTTGGTCATAGTACCACATCCATCTGTATTCTGCCACAGCAAAATAGTGCTTCTTAGTGAAGTTTGTGGTACACAGGCTAAGATAGTAGTATCAAGGGGCACACTGATCTGTGTTTCATAGTTCTGATTTCTTATATATATTCCACATACAGGGAGGGGAACAAACACAGAGATACACAGGTGTACCATGCTGTGTCTGTCTTTTCCATGTAATGTACCATATGCTGCTATTTTAAGTACTTTACTACTGCCTGTGGCTACTTACTTTGTTATATGTTGTATTAGTTGAAGATGACCACTGCTATTCTGAGATTGTAGGAAGACATAATGCGCTCCAATTGCACCATGGAGTGCGACTCTGCACAGTATGACCGATGTGGCTGAACGGCCGCAGTGATGGACATCAGTGACACAGAACAGCAATTGTTGTCAGAGAGAACAACATTTCTCTCTTGCAGAACTGGCTCAATCACTGTTAGTGATACTGCAGTCAGTTGGACGCTTACGCAAAGTAACGAAAGCAGGGCTGAGAGTTGCTGTAACTCGGAATGGGACCTCTCGGCTTCCTACTAAGTGCATATGCTATGGGTAAACACATTCCCACTCCACATATAAGTATTGCTACACAATAGTGGAGCCCATGGCACACTGGATATCGGAGCACAGGACAGTGTGTCGGGGGGGAGCTGCTCTAGGTGTCTCTCTTGATGGAACACATCTCTTCAGCACTTGAGGTAGTAAAATGGGTTGTGTAGCCGACAGGACTGCTCTCATCAGACCACAGGAGACTGTGTCGAGGTGGGGACACAGTTGTCTGTGTGTTTTGATCGGGAAACAGGTGTTCACATGATGATGCAGCTCAGTAAGTCACACAGAGAGCAAATTAAGGAAGAGCAGGACGTGCGGTTAATTCCCCACCATCACAAAGCAAGTATTTCCAAACTTAGTCTATGCTGTTTCACACAGATACTCTAGGGACATCAAACTTCCACCAGATGGGTAGGTGGGCAGGCAGGACCTAGGCCATCAGTGTTCTATGGGGTGGCTGCCTGGGTGGCAAGACACAGACTGGGGAATCCTCACTTAGCGGCGACAACAACAATGGCTACCTAAAATAATTGTTAGGCTATGCCATAACAAGATACAGCGGGCTGATTAATTCCATTTGAGGGACTGATTACCACTTGCACTTACTGTGCGTCTCTGGGGAATTAATGTATGGTCATGTGAGTGACTTGCACCAATCAGTTTTCTTCCTGCTACAAACCCATGTTATAAAAAAAATAAAACATAAGCAACTCTGTTCTTATGAGGTTTTTTTTCTTTAAACACTGTCATTGTGTGATGTCCACATAAAGCTCTGAAGCTTCACTCTCGAGGTTTATGGGACATTACACACCTCTGGTGTGTAAAACAATTTCATAACACACAGTCGCCTATGCATTATTCTCTATGTAGTTTCCCAGAAAGTGTGCATAATGTGACTAGAAGTGTGCATGCTAATGAACTCTGTACAGGTGTATCACAAGCCTCAACAGCACTGATTGTGTTACAGTTTGAATAGTAGCAGTCCTGTACAGTGCCTGTACAACACCTGCACTAGCCCCACTCATAAAATTGACAGTACAGGCCATGTTCCTGTAGAGATACAACTCATTCCCTGTACTTTTTTTGTGGGGGTTGGGGCCTACATGCCTACTTTGCATCCATGAGGCAGGGTACATATGCAGACCCTCCCAATCCCGCCCCCACAAATAAAATAACATTACACCACTGGAATCACAGAGACCATCCAAATGCTGCAATTTGCTGCAGCCAATCCTGATGGTCTCAGTGATTCCGGTGGTGAAATGTTGTATCCAACTGTCCTTGACTTTCCTGGTGACCAATGTCCACAGTCATGCAAAATCTGACTCACAGTACCATTTAAATGAATGATACATGGCAACAACATAGAATATGATAGAAAGTTGTAAGTTTTACACTTTTTATTGTAAAATAATTAGGCAACAACACAAAGTAGTACTATGAAGTTACTGTCTCTCTTACTACCCACATTTCAGATCTTACTGCCTTGCTCTCATACCCACTGTAAAAACATGTTTCAGAGCCTTTCTGGCAATCTTACAATCTCATATTTAACAAGTTAGCATTTTACTGGTTTGAGGACAAGCCTCTGCTACTTAAACATTTAATTTATTTTTCTCCGTATGGCACTCTGTCCTTCAGGCCTTTTAGGGACATAATAAACAAACAGCAGGTGGAAAATAAATGCTGTCATCAAACCTGAAGAGAACTTTCTGGTGTGAAAATAGCCCTCACATCCAGGCAGTAAAGGCGGCAGCATTCTTTGTATAGGGTTAGGGACAAAGTCAGAATTTTTGTTATTTATTTATTTAGTTTTTGTTGACGGGTAAATGCACTAGACAAACTCTGCCTATTTTCAGGTACAGCCCAGGGAGAGGATACAGATGAATGCCAACCGACCTTGAACCAGGTTAAACCGTTGGTGGTAATTTTAGTGAATGAATTTAGTAGCACCTTACAAAACCTTTCTTTATCATATGTAGTATAAACAATGCAACTAATGGAGCAGAACAATTTCTATACAGCATACTGACTGATCTGGCTGTCATACATGAGCTAATTGTTCATCAGGAAGAAAAAAGCCATGGCTGCTGGGTGTAAGAGGAATCTGGGAAATGACCAGACCACAGCAGCGTGCGTACTATAGAACTACGGAGGGAAAATTCAGGAGAGAAATCAGGAGACATTACTTCACAGAAAGTGTAGTAGACAAGTGGAACACTCTGCCAGAGGAGGTGGTTTCACATAGAACAGTGGGCTGCTTTAAGAGAGGGTGGGACAGAGTGGGGGAAGGACTGCGAGGGGGTGGGAAGGGTGGGGCAACTGCAAGGCGAGAGGCTAGCTGCAAATTGAGCAGACCTGATTGACCATTTCAGCCTGTTTCTGCTGGCATTTCATATGTTAGTATGTTCATGTTTACGGCTGCTTTTGGTCCTGCTGCAGTTAGGCGCCAGCACTGCCCTGCCCTTCAAGCCATTTCTTTTGCTTTTACACAGCCCCTCTCAGCGCCAATGTAAGACATGCTGGAGAGGGGTCGTGAGTCGGGGGGGGGTCAGCTGTCCTTAGACGAGGAATTTGGCAGGCACTGGAGCTATGTCGGAGCAAGTGATACAGCCTGTCCACATGGATCCATACACGACTTGTTCGGACCCCGTTCTGAGATTACAGCAGCTCTTGAAGTGTCACAGTGAATGACTTACTGGAATCATGTAAGAGTCCACACAGCTGGTTTTGCACTGGAGCAACCTAAACATGCCTGAACAAACTGGCTAATTACTGTTCTTTTTTAGCAGTGAGGAGTCTGGAGTCATGTTGATACTATTGATACAGACCTGACTGTCAATTGTGCATAATGTTTTCATCTCTGGATGTTCTGTACAAATCTCTAGTAAAATTTAAATAAAAAAAAGTTTGCTTTTGTGTCATAGTGGTCTTATAAGTTGGAGGGGATTACCAATATTTAAGGGGGACAATAATTCAGTAGCTGGAAGGAGAGTAAAACTCAGCTGATTTTGCAGGTAGAACGCTGTCCTATCTCTCCCCAGGCTGGGAGGTGTGCACACTGCAGTGCCATTCCCCTAGCCTCGCCCACCCAGTCAGCTCACTGAGCTCACCTCTGAACACGGCTCACCAGCACGGGAGGGCAATGTGCCACCCTCTGGGCCAAGGCCAGCTCTGCGCATAACATTCCTTCATAACTTTTGTGTGACATTTTAACCCACATTTTCAACATAGAGTTTTTATGACCCCCTTCTGAACATGACAGGTGTCATTTATAAAGTACTGGTCGAAACAACCCCATCCCGGAATCCAATAGGGAAACATCCCACAAAGTTGGCTTTTAATTTCCCAGACAGTCAGCCATAGTCCAATAGTGTGTATGGTGGTCCAACTGTATACCTGACCTCCTTTACACAAAGCAGCCCTGTCCTCAGTCTCCCAGACTGATGGCTGGGTAGGTGGCCAAGTGAAAGCCCTGGGTAGCAGGCTCTACAGATGCTTTGAGTAAGGCATCTGGTGGTGACTACCCTGGGCTAGCTTTCATTAGAGCCACCTAGCCAGTGGCCACTCAGGGAGATGGAGGAGGCTTCTGGGTGTAAGAGAATCTGGGAGATGACCAGACCACAGCAACATGCATACTATTGAACTATGGCTATTGTCTAGAGCATTACTGAAAAGCCAGCTTTGGAGGACATTTGCCTTATGAACTGAATTCAGGTCGGAAATCACTTAAAGACTCGGGTGGTGGACTGGGTTGTGGGGGGCTTGGCACCACAGCTTGCAAAGGGGAGTCATCATTCATTTCTGTTTTTGTGCACTGAGGGGGTGGAGATGAAGCTGCTGCAGCCTTCCTGCTGGCCTCATCCATCCCGCCTGACCCTCCCCTGCCTTCAAATAATGAAACACCACAGCAGCACCACACGGGGAGTGGGACTGCAGGCAGCAGCACTGACACATAAGGTAAAGGGAGGGATATTAGCATGAAAGAGAAGGAAGTTCATGTTTCCTAGCCCACAACAGGCACCTCGGCATTTCTACTGGGCGAGGAGGGGGTTGTAAAAAGGCCATGACAATATCCGGATGTGGAATCAGATTCCGATTCTGCATTCCAGTAGGGTTTTTCTGAATTCAGATTTTCAGCCTTGAATACTGAAATTCAAATTCCCAAAAAAAATTCCCCAAATCTGATTAATCTATTTCTGTTCAGTGGATTCTGGGCAACTCTAGTACTCTGAAATCACAAAAATATTTAAGCTTGATTAGCCCGCTCCCAACAACACATACATTCCTACACAGTCAGGGTATATTGCCAGTACAAAACTATGTAGCCTATCATGCATCATCTGAACAATATAATTTGGGGAAAAAATTAAAGGGACTCCGTCAGCCCCATTAGGCCTCAGTGTCCCTAGTTTAAAAAACACAGGTTATGATTGTTCACATATTGTAGAGATTGCTGATATAACTGGTGTTTTGATTCTGATTCGTTTTTTTTGTTTTAAATGATGAAAAACAGACTGCCCACTATACTGGTGTTATCACACAGAAACATGTTTGTTTACAGTCCTTGATCAACTCCCACTGCATCTTTTCTGGACTTGGGAACGCCCTCCCTTAACAAAGTCTAGCCACTCATTATGCAGTGGGAGGAGAGGGGACTTGCATCACGAGTGGCTGTACTGTTAGGGGGCGTTCCTAATGTTCATGTATATACAATAAGAGAAGATCAAGGATTTGAAACAAAACAAGATTGGGTATAATTACACCATTTGCATGCATATTATTCATACTAAGAAACGAGACGGGCAAAACAATCTGCAACATCAATGAATTTTAGAGAAGGCAAGTGATCATAAAATGTGGGGTTTTAACTAGAAACAATATGATGCAAAAAAGGGTGACGATGTCTCTTTAAACCCAAACCTTTTGTTGAGAACAAAACCCTATTTCTGCCTGACATTTCCCTTATACCATAGATCAAGCAGCCATACACATTCCCAGTGGTGAGTGGTGGTAACTGATGGAAGGGGAAGGGAAGGAGCATAGGGCTTCCTGCACTGTCACTCAGCAAAACTTCTTATATACAAAAAGCTGCTACTGTCCGTGAAATGCCCACTGCAACATCTGCACTGCATAAACTTACTTGGCTTGATTCTCAAAATGGGCTTAAAGCGATGCAAACTGCGGCAAACAGCAGCTTGCTTTGAAGCCTGGTGCACCAGGAAACCTGCACCAGATTCTGGTACAGGACGGGTCCCAGCACCTAAGTCCCAACACTTGCGGCAACCTCTCCTGTGCGGCAAATACATGGTGCATGGAAGGGTTTGCTGCAGGCTCCTTGTGGCTAGGCAAGCAGTTCCCCATCCCAATTCTCTGTTCAACTGCCAAACCACCAATCCCTGGTGCCCTAGTGCTCCCCTCCCCAACCCCCATGCTGCTCCTATAAGTAATTTTAGTCTTGGTAACCAGGTAATTATTAAAAAGTCCCCAATGCTGCCCGTATACATAATCAATAATATGTTCCACATCGTGGTGGTATAGTGCCCCCTCCCGATCCCCAATGCTGCCCATATAATTAATAATATGTCCCCATCCTGGTGGTTTAGTGCCCCACCTCCGAACCAGCCCATATAATTAATAATATGTCTCCCATCGTGGTGGTACAGTGGCCCCCCACCCCAGCAGGTAGTGCCCACCACCCTGCTCCCCCCATCCCATATCAGAGCCGGAGACCGGCACAGCCCTCCACACACCTCCACGGTTATTCCTGACTCAACTCTGGTGGCTCCACAGTCACTGACAAACAGACAATCCCAGATCTGCTTAACAATCACTTTGCCACCGCTGGGCTTGCCTTTGACTCCTCACCCACCTATAATCTCCGCACACAACGTTGCAGTCAGGATATTGTTAGACCCACTAACATTACGTCTATCCCTGACATGGCCTTCTCCTTTAGCCCTGTGTCATTGAAACAAGTAGAAGATCTACTGCTAGCCCTGGATACCAAAAAAAGTGCGGGTGCTGACCTTATCGACCCCTATTTTCTGAAGCTCGCTTCCCATGTATTATCAGCACTTATCACCCACCTCTTTAATCTATCTCTTGTCCAAGGAGACCTCCTTCACATTTGGAAAACTGCCCATGCTATTCCCTACTCAAATCTGGTGACCCAAGTGATCTAAACAATTACAGACCAATATCTCTACTTCCATCCTCTCTAAACTGCTTGAGAAAGTGGTTAACGTGCAGCTTAGGAAGTGCTTGGACTCCACCAGTCTGTTTAACCCTGCAAGTAAGGATTCAGCGCTTGTCACAGTACAATATCCCCACTGCAAAGGTAACCAATGACTGGCAAAATTCTTTGGATGTCAAAAATATGTATGTGCTTTGTTTCTTGATCTTAGCAAGACATTCGATACAGTGGACCATGGCCTGCTGTTGGGCACTCTTCAAAGCATTGGCCTAGATTCTTCTGCCTTGAAATGGTTCAATGGTTGCCTCTCTGGGAGATTCCAACAGGTTAAAGCCCAAGGGGATCTCTCTCCCCTAAAATTGCTCCAAAGAGGTGTGCCGCAAGGGTCCATTTTAGGCCCACTGCTCTTTACTCTTTATATTAAGAACATTGACTCTGGAATCAAAGCAGCAGACATTCATCTCTTCACCGATGACACGGTCATTTACATTGCTGGGCCTATCCTGGAGCAGGACTGTATGGACCTACAGGTGGACTTTAATCAGCTGCAGTTAAACTTATTGAGCCAAAAACTACTTCTAAATGCAAAAAAAATGAAAGCCATACTTTTCTCACCTTCTGCCATAGGTCAAAAACATTCCCTACATAGCTTAACTCCACAGATTCTATTGCTTCTGGGAGAACCTGTTGTATATGTGACAAAATTTAAATATCTGGGGCTTTGGATAGACCACAAGCTTATATTCTCTAACCATATTGAGAAACTATCAAAAAGCTAAGGCAGAGGCAGGGCCTGTTCTTCCAGATCAAGCATCTCCTATCCACGACACCAAAAAGACTGGTCCAAACCACCTTTCTATCCTTATTGGACTATGCCGACTTTCTCTATGGTCAAGGCTCTGCCTCCGCACTCTCTAAACTTAACTCGCTCTATCTCCGGCTTTGAGATTTATCTCTGGTCTACCATACCTCACCACCACTGCTCTCTGTATGCTGCAGTATGCTGGACATCCCTCAAGTTCAGAAGGCAAGAAATGGCCTTTTGGACTTATAAGCATGTCTGCCATAAGCTTTCCCAGTATATCTCTGACTGCTTTCCCTATCGCTGTAGGCAATTACTCCTTGTGCAGCCTCTCATTTATCTCCTTATACATTCCTAAAGTTAATTCACATTTTGGTAAAGCATCTATAAGCTATGTACTCCCCCACCTATGGAACAAATTACAAAAAACTCTGAAGCTGGCTGCCCCAACAACCTTCTTCTCCTTCAAAAAACTATTCTCTCATTCCTTTATAGAATCCTGTAACTGCCCCCCCCCATCCCGGAGACCTGTGAAATAAGTGTCGGACAGCCGTCCCCAGGCCTTGTGATTCCATGTTTATCACTCCTTCTCCCTATCACCCCTCCTACCCCTTTTCCTGAATCGTTCATGTACTTACTGTATAATAATGTATCTTGACAATGTTTTTTTCTTAGCCTCTTGCATATTTGCCTGTATAGACCTTGCCTAATACTGTATTATGTTTTTTATCCTCTTCTACATTATATTCCTTGGTTGTACACCCATGTTTTCCCTTTGTATATTGTTTACTTTTATGTGCATTTGTCCAGGTCCACCTTGCAAATGAGCTCACTCAATGGTGCTTCACCTGGTAAAATAAAGATTCATTGATTGATTGAATGATTGAACTGTCACTAAATGCATACTGTAATGTGCACGTGCTCACACATTACAGTATGCGCACAGCAACAGTTGAGTCAGGACCAGCTGTGGAGGTGTGCAGAGTGCTGTGCTGGTCTCCAGCTCAGAAACAGGATGGGGGGAGCAGAGTGGAGGGCACCACCTGCTGAGAGGAGGGCCACTGTACTGCCACAATAGAGGACATCTAATTAATTAATGATACGGGCAGCATCCGGGAGGGGGCACTATACCACCACTATGTGAACATTTTATTATTAATTATACGGGCAGCATCAAAGATCGGGGAGCGGAACACTATACCACTATGACGGGGGAATATTATTAATGAATTATATGGACAGCATTGGGGATCAGGGAGGGGGCACTATACCACCACAACGGGGAACATTTCATTAATTAATTATATGGGCAGCATTGGGAATTGGGGGGGTCCATGGCACATTGCCACAAACAGGCAAATCTCCCAAAGGAGATTATTCTAAGTACCCTTAGACCAGCCTTGGCTGGTCTAAGAGTACTTAGAAATTCTTCCTCTAGGAGAGTTCTATATATAGCACTTTCAGGGATGTGGCAGCTTGCGACTGCCTTATGCACTCTAGTGCCTTGTCACAGCCCGGTATGGGGTGCACGGGTGGTGCAAGCCCTCTTTGGGGCAGGCAGTCTGCGGTTAATGCAGGCTGCCTTTGTGAAAAGCTCAGGGGGTATTTCTTGATGCTAGGTGCCACCTGCACCATTTATGTTTGGTGCAGGCAACTTGCGTCAATCTCAGGGCTTTGAGAATCGAGCCCACTGTATGCAAATTACATATCCAAGAGTTGGTGATCACACATTGGCTGTGCTATCACTACCATACTGGACTACCGTAGCTGTAGGAGTCAGCCCATGGGATTGTACCCGGTGCAAGGTGCTATGCCATGGTCCGTGCCCAAGACATCTGGCACTACCAACAATGTCCACCCCCCCCCACCCCATGTCCTAAGAGTAGCTTCATTGTCTGGTCAAGACCTCGGTGGTCATCGCTGGTGGTCTAGAGGGCCATGGGCAGTGTAGCTTACTGCTTCAACACTCCCCTCCTGCATGGCTGTGCCTTGGGACTGGGGGAAATGGGTTTGAGGGTGCTGTGGCAGTGTAAACTGCTGTATGTACCTGGGATCCCCTTGACCTGGCCCCATGTATTCCCCATGTTCAGTGGTGCTGTGAATTGTCTGACCCTTCATATTGTCATCCCCATGCCCTTCCACTGGACAGCAGGGGCCAGAAAAAAATAGAATTGCTTGCATAAATGAAGCAATGTACCACAATTGCGAAACATTAGTCACCTGACCATGCGGCAACTTCACTAGCAGTGTAGCTGTACTTACAGTAGATGCCTAATCACATCACCATTTCCACATACAGTGTAGAAAAGCAATACGTTCACCACCGGGGACAAGATACAAGATACTTCCCTTTGTGATGTTGTTAGGATAAGCAAAAGCAACTCAAGTAGAAACTGAGGGTAAATGCCTATTGTATTACAGCTGATCGTCGTCTAGTATGGGCAATAATTTAATACAAGAAAAACATAAATGCTTTTGCATCAGTCTATCAGAGGAATCCTAGAGTTGCTCAGAATCCATTGAATGGAATTAGATTTCATGCTTTCCATGCAATTCAGAATTTAGGTATTCAAGGCCAAAAATCCAAATTCTGAAAATCCTGTGTTGAACGCAGAATCAAAATCCAAATTCCAAATTCCCATCTGAATACATGCCTAATTAAACTCCCCCCTCACTCAGTACAAAACCAAAGGACTCCATTAGTGGGCCAAAAATAAATCCCTTACCCTGCCCACCCTTGTCTACCCACCACCCATGATCTCTACTTAGTTCAGTGAGTGTCATCTCTGGCCCTGGAAACTCCTAATGCAGTGCACTGTAAGTCTATAAACTGTATATATATTTTCATAATTTTTTCCAATCCAAAAATGGCCCCTCTCCCCAGTACAGTGCTAGTGCATGTAAAAGTCAAGCAACCACCATCATCACTTACTCACTGCCAAGCCCCCCTTACCCTGGTCTAGTCTGGAACATTGAAGGTCAAACTTAGCTCCCTACACTCCAGTCTGAATCTCACCACTTCTGTGTGTGGCCTGATCCAATGCTGTAAGTCCACTGAGCCCACTCCAAGATATGTCTCCCCCCCTCCATCCATCCATCGATCTATCTATTAGAAATTAAATCTAATCCTCAGGTCATGACTTTGACTTGGTAAATAGCCTAGCAGCCCTGGGGCTGGGGCTTCCTGAGTGACCAAGACAGAGGAGGGCTGGTCAATGAAAAGAAAACCCTGGGTAGCCTATACCAGATGCCTAATCCAGTGTACAGCATCTGGTAGAGGCTACCCAGGGATATTTTTTGGTTGACCAGCTACGTTTTATCCAGATCCCTCAGTAAGGCCTTGGGTCTGCTGGGCTTTTCACCAGGATTGACTAGACGATAAGGATTAAACTGGATGGATCCATGGATGGTAGGGAGGAGACATGTACCAGAGTGGGCACAGTGGACACACAGCACTAAAACAGGCTGGAAACAGCTGTTGTGGGATTTGGACCAGAGACTGGAGGCTCATTTTGACCTTCTAAGTTTAGGAGCAGGGTTGGGGTTACGGAGGACTTTGTCAACAGACAAGTGATGATGGTAGGAAAGTGGTTGCTTCTTGCATATACTTGCACTGTGCTGGTGAGGGGGGAATACTTTTGGATTGGAAAAGAAGATGAAAACATATGCCAGCTTACAACCTTACACTGCAATTTATTTGAGTCCCTGGGGCCTGAGAGGACTCTCGTGGAATTAAACTAGGTAACATGAGGGGAGGCAAGAGTTGGGGGCAGGAAGGTTTTGTTATTGGTGCACAACAGGCTCTGAAGAGTTTGTGCTGGGTGGGGAAAGGTTTTAAGAAGTGAAGTCAGGTGCAGAACCATACTGCCAAAACACCAGTAAAAAAACAGAATTTGTAATTTAAAATCTGCACTTTGAAGTAAATTTTGCAAGGAACAACCCACTTTGCACCAACTTTTTTGGCAAACTCCTCCATTTTAAGCTAAATTTGTTTTAGAAAACATGCTGATTTTCCCTCCATTTGGGGAACAAACATGAAAAATAAAACTAGTTTTAAGATTTTTGCCAAACAGAATTGGCCATTTTTGAAAATGGAAACTCACTGGCTGTAGAATCGGAACTTCTGATTCCAACTCTTGATTCTGGCTCTGATGCCTTAGCCAACATCAGAATGGAACTGGAGTCAGAATCAGAAGTTATTAACATCCATTATACAATGGCAAGAAATAATCCTGGCTTCTGATGGGTCAGTTGGCTGTCACAGCAGGGATGTTGTCCTGGCATAACATCCCTGCTGATTGTTTCTAGCATGGGGCTGCACATCTATTTTTTCTCTTAAGAAACAAAAATATTTTTACACACTAACAAAAACATTATTTTAAATTATTTTTTTAACAATAAAACAACGAGCCATTGTATAATAGGAATAATGCCCTCCAGGATGGGTGTTATGCTGGGATAACATCCCTTCTCGGGTGTTGGACACCCTCAGCCAGTGGCCTCGGGCCAAACCACCCGAGGTGGGATGTTATCCCAGCATAACACCCACCCTGTCAGGCATTATTCCTTTAACATACACCTGACAGAATGAAATCAGCAGATTCTGAGCATCCCTGACCTACACACCCATTTGTGCTGACGTCAGAATGCTCTAAAGGGTGTGATATTTAATTAAGGGATCACTTACCTGGTTTTGGATGAGTAGAGCACAGCAATCTCAGGGAACACAGACAGGGTGCTTATAAAATGAGAACAAAGAAAGGGGTCAGAAAGGATTCCTGGTTCTTTGGAAACAACAAAAGAGGACACTGTGAAAAATATATGTATAATATTTATCTGACAGACTGTATGGGGCTCGGTAGACCCGTAAAACAAAGGGAAAATAAACTAGTGGAAGATGCCAGCACAAGAATATTGATAGCATTGTGTAGAGGTAAAAAAGGGAAAAGAATAATAAGCCAATACAGTAAGAAGGTTAGTGGGGATAAAATGCTACCAGTACCACGTTTATTTTGCCCCCACAACAAATGCTTTATAACAGACTAACAAAAACAGTTACTTTATTTGTTTTACCTATCCAAAACTCATTGAGACAGTCAGAATGTAGTCCTAGTCCCAATAGTCCACTGCCCAACCCAGGCCAGCTAGCCTGAGCCACTGCCAGACTAGGACTAGTCTGATAGTCTGACTGCCTCACTGAAATCTTTACACAGCTAGAAAGCAAAGAGCCCATTGCCAACAGTAGGCTAGAGTCTGGGGCCCAGTCATGCCGTTGTGGCCCAAGACAATGTTACATGGCACTGCCATGGGTCCCAACAGCCCCACTGTGCCATAGATCCTGGCCTGCTGCTGACTTTGGGTTTTCTGCCTTTTACCTATCTATCAAAAAGCCATACTATTTCCACATAATATTTTTACAAAAAACATGCCAGAGGAATTTCAGTTGACATGTTTATTTTTTACCTATCTGACTGTGTGTATGAGTGAGTGACCAGTTGGAGTAGCAGTCTTCTCCTCTGCCCTTACTCCATGTCAGGCAGTGCCTGTGCTCAACATCTGGGCCTGGTCCGTCCAGGTGGTGGTGGATGGACAGTCTGAATGGTGGTTGACAACTCAGTCAGGACTGGAGACTCTACGCTCAGACTATTGTGTTGGACTGTGACAAAAAAAAAAAAGTCTGACCAGCCCAGCCTTGGGCCACCCTCTCATTCATGTCTGCAGTGAGTGTGGCAGTCACACAATGTGATCCTGGCTTTCCGATGTTAAGTAATGCGGCAACACAACAAGAAATGCTACTCTACCCAGTGCTCCAGATAAGGTGAGTACAGGCTAATTTTACGCCCCAATTTTTCAGAAATACTCATTAAAACATTTTTTGATGACTACCCATACTCATTCCACCCCTCGGAAATGTTCCATATGTGCTTTAAGAGGAGCAGTTTTTTTCCAAGTTGGAAAAACATTTACTCATTAAAATTACATTTTACTCGCCTAATGTCAGAAGTGTTTGAGTACAATACTTTCTGTGTGCTAAAGCTATCTGGAGCACTAACTCTGCCTCTGCTAAGTTCAGTGCTTAGACAGACTTTTTTTCACTTGCAATGTGCATGCTAAAAGCCAGCACCAGGCTAAAGCTATAATGTTGGGTTTAGCCCCTCATGCTGCCTGATGATGCCATGTGCCCGAGTGTTCACTACCTGGAGTTGGATGTGTGGCCATTAGTCAGGGATGGGTCTGATGACTGGCCTTGGTTGATCAGCCACATGGCTGTTTAGATTCTGGAGAGATGGGGTGGGTCAGGATTTGGAATGGGTATCATGGGAGACAGCTGCATCAAAATACTGGTCTGCCAGAACAGACAGGAGCAGAACCAGCATCTCATCAAGCAGAGTAGGAGACAGCTAAAACTGAAAGTAAAAGGGTGAATCACACTCAAGCTGTGTGCACAGCAGTAAGATGTTTTCATTTCACTTGCTTCTTGATGACTTTGGCTCAGCTTCTCTACCCTCACAAAAATGAAGTGTGGCTGGCAAGCACAGCAGCACAGCTGCTAAACAAATGCCACTGCCTCTGGGGCCCATCTCCTACTTGGGGCCCCTCAACAACTGCCTCTTCTGCCCAATGTTAATTCCTGCCCTGACTGCTTCCACCCTATACCCTTCTGAGGTGCTGCCTCCAGATTTGGAGACAATTCTCCAAGAGGGTTTCACCAGTGAGCGATACAGTGGCAACACTACCTCCCTCCTTCTGCTGGAGACATCTCTGATTAAAAGATAAATTACATATGTTGGACCTTAGATGATGCCTGTAGCTGAGTGCCACATGCATCATCACAGACAGCCACAGGGATCAAAACTGGCAGTAGCCCTAGTCAAATGCTGATAGATTTTGTACTAAGCTAGTAAGATTTTCCTTTAACTAGCCCCATGTACTTGTACTGGAGAAGTTAATGTTCAAATAAGTACACCAGCTGGACCAGTGGAAAAGTCTGTGGGGCTATTGGATTTTCCCAGTCACTAATCCTCCCGGCTAGTGAATGCAAAACTTAATCCTGACCTGGGTTTGAATCCCACAGCTTCCACTTGCACACTGTGTGACCCTGAGCAAGTCACTTAACTTCCCTGTGCTCCGAGGTCGCACCTGCAAAAAAGCTTTCAGCTTAGTGTGCTAATCCTGGTTAAACTAAAAAAAAAAAAAAAAATACTTAATTTCACCCCCTGCATCCATAGAAATCTTTGGGAGCTGTCATGAGTCAGCAGGGCAAGTAGGGATCACTCAAACAAATACCACTACATTAACAGAAAAAAGCTTAAAAACATTTTTTCAGTCAAATTTCTAAACTGGGACCTGGGTCTCAGCGCATCATTACTGGAAAAGAATCCCTTTAAAGCAAAAACATAATGGCAGACAATAATGTATAACTTATAATCCACTTTCATTTCAGAAAATATTTGTCACACAAAACCTCATGGTGTTATTGTGCAGCTGTCTCCCATGGTCCCCCTTCTGAATCCTGCCCCCCCTCCAGCTTGAGCTGGTATTTAAATTGGACTATATTTGCTGTTGTTCCACCTTGACCCAAATTTGCAAGAGAGGTGGTGAAAATGTACATAATCAAATAAAATAGACCCCAGCCTTGCACCATACACACAGCATAACCTGCGGGACAAAGCTACACATTCCAGACCCCTCCCCTCCCAAACACCTACACAGTATGCAGGATTCTCAGTCTCTGTCAGAAAAAAAATTGTAAAACTAAAGATGCAACATTCAGCAAGCAGCCCAGCAGCACAGCAGCAGCACTGCCGTTCACAGTTTTTGGGACCCAGAATACATATATAATGTATGGTAGAATGTTATTACCTAAATCCGACCATTTTACAGTGTTGTTGTACTATCGATGTGACATCATGATGTTGTTGTACCATCATGAGTATGTCACATCGATGGTATAACAACATGATCACGCATGCACATTACACAGACCTCTGCCTTCCTGAACAGGCTGCGGCAGTGACAGCTGGACCAGGAAGAGAGTGCTGGTGATAAAAAGAAAAATGGAAACGCAAGGATCCTGCAGTTTATGTGGATCGTACACTATAAAAGACAATGTATGGTCCACTATGGGCAACAAAGCGATGTTGCCATCTCGAGATAGCCATAGTCAACTAAAACCTCTCAGCTTTGCTCTCAAGGTTTAAACGGTCGCCATGGCAACCTCTCAATGGCTACACATGATTTTTTTACTGATAGTGGACTATAAATTATCCTCTATGCTGCCAGTGGGTCGGCAGTAGGAGGAAGATTAAGCATCCCACAGGATGACCAGGAGGTTTATTGAATCTTGTCATGACAGTACCTCTAGGGGAGGTGCATGGGGCAGGGATGCACAGAATGACAGTCAAGATACACGGGCCATAGCTGCAAAGCGTGCCCATTGCATGCATATGTGGTACGCTGATGTTAGTGTCTCAGTGTGGTGTGAGAACATGGAAAAAGTCATCGATAACACAAGATGATGAGCCCTGCAGTAATGGCCCCCTCCAAACACACACACACACACACACACACACACACAGCATGAAGACCTGCTCCTCCACCAAATTAGGTTGCTGGGTGGTGTCCCCCTGAAGGCCCATGCTATGAGGGCTCAATCACAGTGGTAGGAGGAAAGAAAGGCCATGGATGGAAGGTTGGGGCTGTAATGTAGAAAAAGTAATTCAAAAAATTTAAAAAAAAAATGTAAAACATTCACAAAGTAAATGAACCTTTTGAATGCAGCAGTAGCTGTGGTAGTGCAGCAGTGAGAAATCTTAGCAACAAGACATAAAAAAATAACATTATAAAAACAGATCAATAACGTATCAATAGTGTGGCAAACACTTTCCAATTAAACTGTAAAGCATTCTGCATAAACAAAAATGTGTTTTTTATCTGTGCTGTTCAGAGGTGCATGTGCAACTTCTATAGAAAACAATGCAACCATGCACTCACACTGAAGGAGCTGATTCTTAACAACATTAGAGACAGAGTCCAAAAAAACAGGCACACACACAACTGGTAAGGTAAGAATCAGAAAAAAAATAACTTTTGAATGCTGCAACTTATTTGAAAATGCTGCAAGGCCTTTAAAAAAATTGAAGCATATGGGAGATTTCTCCGCTTTTTACCCATGAGTAATTCAGTATCACTCCTCCCCAGCAGACACAAGTAAGAATAAGGGCCCAGACAGTACTGTACATGCCAGTTAACAATGCACTCAGCATTTCCTCTCACCAGCCTATGCCCCGCTGCAATTACACAAACAGTTCCCAGGTTCCAGTCCCACCTCATTTCTACATTATATAAACTGCAGAAAGAGAGACTGATTACTTACCAACATGGTCCTGACAAAAAGTAGGATAAATAATTCCAAAGATGAAATAAATAGAATGCAGCCACACTAAAATCAATGGTGCAGTTAGCACTTGACCAAAGAGCATGGTACTGCATCCGCGAGTTGGACTAATCTCATCTCTCACAGGTACAGTGTTCTGCACTCTTAAAATGCAACTTTGATCAGCCTGTGAAACTGGATGTTCTTTGCATACAAAGTTACAATATTTGAAAAATAAAATAAGTACTAAAACCCAGAATTATGCAATGGGCAATAAAAAGTCACTTTTAGAACAAATGCATTTTAATGGAACCACTTCAAAATGGAACGAGCAAGCTGAATAGTGCATGGTACTGGCAGTTAGCCTAATGCCCTATACACACTAGACGTCTTAAACCATGTTAGGGAGCTTAACACAGTTTAAGACATGGATGCAACGGTTTGCAGACACATTGCAGTCCAACTTAAATTGCGTTTAATGATTGTGTTTTGACCCTGGAAGCTACCTAGTCTTGAGCCCGGTTTTAAAAATGGTTTATGGTAAACATGTTTACTTCACAAGTGTGTATGCACTGCAGTATTCCTCTTCCTATGCACAGCGTTCAGTTGTAAAACACGGTTGCCGACATTGATCCCTGGGCTTTTGCAGTGTGTACGGGATACGTGTTTTAACCCATTTTAAAAACCAGGTTAGGATACTAGGACTTGCAAATGTGGATGAACAAACATGGTAAGTCTTAATCCGTGTTTGAAAACATTTTATGAATCTGTTCACAAGTGTACAGGGCCTAAGAGTTGGGGAATGGGTTAGAAGTTCTATTTTTTAAAAGATACATGACTCAGTTTTATTGTCTTTGCATTTCAGTGCAAAATGAGGATTTTAACAGACTGTATGAATGTAATTACAGAGCGTTATGAGAGAAAAAACTGCAGAGAAAGTGTGGCTACATGGAAACACAGAATTTGTTGGCAGATAAGAACCACTTGACTGACCTGGTCTGCCCATTTTCCCCTGCCAATAGTATCACCGCAGATCCTGCTTGATCTCCAATCTGTTACCCCTTCCCATCCTCATTTCCCCCTCAGAACCCCATGTGCCTATCCCATGCATTCCTGAACCTCACCACTATTTTTTCCCCAACCACATCTGCTGGAAGGCTGCTCCAGGGATCCACCACTCTTTCTATGAAGAAGTGCTTCCTCACAGCTCTCCTGAATTTACCCCCCCCAGCTTCATATCATATCCCCTTGTTATTGAGCATCTTTTTTTCTGAGAAAGACTTCCCTCCTGTACCTTATTACCCCTTTTACGTATTTAAAGGTCTTTATCATATACCCCCTTTCCCTCCTGACTTCAAATGTATACATATTCAGGTCCTATAGTTATTCCTTGTCGGGCTTCTAATGCAGACCCTGCACCATTTCGGTTGCCCTCCTCTGGACTGCCTCCACTCTGTCTGTGTCCTTCTGAAAATGTGATCTCCATAACTGGATACAGTACTCTTGGTGGGGTCTTACCAGCGATCTATGCAGAGGCAACACCACCTCCCTCTTTCTGTTGGTGATACCCCTCCCAATGCACCCCAACATCCCTCCCAACTGCCTTGTGTTACTGCCTGGCCACCTTTAGGTCATCCAATATTTCATTTCATTTTCATTTTTAATTTTTATACTAGAAAGGCATGTGAGCAAAACCACCCATTTCACACGTATCCAGTGATAATACCACAGACTACAAGTCAGGGTCAGGAGTTATACAGACACTTGATTACTCTCAGGTCTCTTTCCTGTTTGGCAGTCACCAGTACCTGCACACCCATTTTGTACTCCACCCCTGGGTTTCTATGAAACAAATGCATTATTTTGCACTTTTTCTCATTGAAATCTGGTTGCCATACCATTGACCACTCCTCAAGTTTTCCCAGGTCACTGGTCATCCTTTTTATCCCCCCCGAGTGTCCACCCTATTGCAGAGTTGGTGTCATCTGCAAAGAAGCAGACCTTCCCTTCCAGCTCCTCTGCAGTGTTGCTTATGAAGACATTAAAGAAGACTGGTCCCAGCACTGATCCCCGAGGCACCCCACTGGTCACCCTTCCTTCCTTGGAGTGAACTCTGTTTACCACCACCCTCTGTTGTTTGTCCCTTAACCAATTTGTCACCCAGTTAACAACCTTTGGACCCACCCTGAGGCTACCCAGCTTGCTTATGAGTCTCCTAGTGGAACAGTGTTGAAAGCTTTACTAAAATCAAGGTAGGCTACATCCACTGCTTCCGATTTAGGAAGCTTGGCTACCCAGTCAGCGAAATCTATCAGATTCATTGACGTGCCCCCCCCAGTTCATGCTGCCTCAGGTCCTGTAACCCAGTGGATTCAAAATATTCCACAATCCTTTATTTCAGGTATAATTCCATTAACTTTCCCACCACCAATGTTGGCTGACTGGCCTATGATTACCATCCTCTTCCCTGCTACCACTTTTGTGTTGTGGGACTACATTCCCCCTCCTCCAGTCCTCTGGAACCACTCCCGTTTCCAATGAGCTGTTAAACAGGGCTGTCAGAGGTATAGCCAGTACTTCCCTGAGCTCCCTCAATACCCTTGCATGTACCTCATCTGGCCCCATTGCTTCATTCACTTTCAGATTAGAGAGTCCGTTCAGGACTCTCTTCTCCAAGAAAGGACTAGTGGTCACCTCCCTCCCTCCCTCCCTTCCAAGCTCTTATTATTTTTTTGTGGCCCCCTCCTCTTGTCCTTCCTCTGTGAACACTGAACAAAAGTGTCTGTTCAGGACAGCTGCCTTTTCCTGGCCCCCCCATACACAGTCTTTCCCTTCTCTTTCTAATCTTACAGCCCCACCCCTGGTCTCCCTCTTTTCACTTACATACCTAAAAATGTCTTGTCCTCTTTCATTACCACCTGGGCTATTCTCTCTTCCATTTGTACCTTTACGAACATCCAAAAATTGCCTGCAGAAAAAGGCCTTAGTGGTCTATCAAATCTACTTGAGTGTGCAGCTCAGTCTATTTTACTGGAGCTGCCCCAGCCTCCTCTTGCCCCCCCCAGAAAGATCCTCTCCCCTTCCCCCATCCCCTTACTCCCTCCTGTTGCCACTCTCATTTTTACCCTGTCCCACCCTCCTATAAAACGTCCCACTGTTTTCAATGATATAACCTCCTCAAGCAGTTCATTCCACTTTGACACCACTCTTTCCCTGAAAAAGTGCCTCCTCATTTCCTTTTTAAATCTACCCCCTACAAGTTTCAGACTGTGACCCCTAGTGGTCCCCTCCCTTTTTAAACTGAAAATGCCCTCCACTCCAACCCTGTTTATACCCTTTAGATGATTACATATTTCTGTCATATCCCCCTTTCCCTTCTGTCTTCCTTTGTGCTCCTTACCACCTTTCCTGCTTCCATCTGTTTCCCCTTGTACACGTCTCCATCCTCCTCTCTCTCTCTGCATCTCCTTATACCTTCTGAATGCTACCTGCTTAGCTTTTATCTTTTTTGCCACCTGTTTCAAGAACCATAGTAGTCTATTTTCCCTCTTGCATTTGTTCACTTGCTTGATGTAGAGTTTTGTTGCCCTCACTATTACCCTTTTTGATGTTCACCCACTGTTCCTCCACCCTACTCAGGTCACCCCCCCAACAGATCATTCCTGAGGCACTGACCCATCTTTATAAAATCTGCCTTCCTGGAGTTCATGACCCTCACCCTCATGTGCAGGGCCAGTTTTACAGTTTTGGGGGCCCCCAGCGAACCAATGGCTCTAGGAACCTAAATGTATGGATAACCATAATATGCCCCAATACAGACACAGTTATCAGTATTGACTCAGAAACACATGACAAAGTCAAAGCAAGGAAAGGCATCTTAGAAAATACAATTGATATCAACTATTGCATAATACTAAGAACAGACTATTGCACGTTAGCATATTAATTTACATATCAATCAATCAATCAATCAAAATCTTTATTATTCAGGCGAACATCATTGAGCATAGCTCATTTACAAGATGGACCTGATTGGTCAGAAACAACATAAGGGTATAAATTCACATATATACAAATACAGATTGAGTAAAATAACAAAGACTTTAAAAATGAACAGATACAATAATATACACATATATACAAGTTGGTTAACCAGTGATATTGGGCACCAAAGCAAAAGGAGAAAAGAAGGTAAGGTATTGGAGTTTAGCAGAAAAATTGTAATGATGTTAGTGGATGAATGCCTAAACAGATAAGGGAGGGGGAATCTAATGGGGGCAGGGGTGAAAAGGGGTCTGAAGGGACTAGGACTTGTGGGAAGCAGTTGCATATCTCTGGGAAAAGACTTAGGTACAGCTTTTTGAAGGAGGCTATAGGAATGAAAGTGTTCAGCTTCAGGGTCTTTTGCAGAGAATTCCAGATGAGTGCTAGATAGTAGTTGATTGCAGCCCTTCCATGCGGGTACTGGCCTTTGGTAACTTCAAGTGATGAGGCTATTGCTTCTTAGGGCATCTGACCTTGGTGTAACAAAGAGAAGCAATCTGAGATGTAGGATGGTAGTTTGTTTGTCAGAGCTTTGTAGATCCATAGAGCAGCATTTTTGTTCCTTCTGTGATGTAGGGATGTCCAGCCAACTGCAGCATAGAGAACAGTGGTGGGTGCTGAAAGGAAGGTCAGTGATGAATCTTAGAGCTCTATGGTACAAGGTATCCAGTTTATTTAAGTAGGACAGGGAGCAGTGGCCATATAGGAAGTCTGCATAGTCGAGGAGGGATAGAAATGAGGCCTGGATTAGTCTCTGCTTAGATTCTCTGTTTAGAAAATGTTTGATCCTGAAGAATAGGACAAGTCTTTGTCTGAGTTTTTTCAGGAGCTCTTCAATGTGCTGGGTGAAATCAAGCCTGTTATCAATCCAAACCCCCAGATATTTGAATTTATCTATATACTCAAGGCTCTCTCCAAGGATGGTAGAAAGTTGGGGAAGAATGTTCGGTGAGAGAGTGGTAGAATAAGTATTGGTGGAGAGGAACATAGCTTTTGTCTTCTTGGCATTTAATAGAAGCTTCTTTTCAAGTAATTTGTGTTGCAGCAGGAGAATTCAGATTGTAGTAGATCATAGGCCTTTGTTGGTGATGGATTGCTTACATAAAGGACAGTATCATCTGCAAAAGGTGAACATTAGATTTAGTGAGGCTTGAATCAATGTTGTTGATGTAGATGGCAAAGAGGATAGGCCCAGGATGGAACCTTGAGGAACTCCTCTTAAGTGGTTTTGAGGAAGAAAGGTTGCCTTCACTTTTTACCTGCTGTGTTCTACCAGAGAGGTAGCATCTGAACCATTTAAGAGAGATTGGGTCAAGGCCTAGGGAATGCAGTGAGGAGATTAGTAGATCATGATCCACAGTATCGAAGGCTTTACTTAAGTTCAGAAATACAGCACAGATATTATTTTTTTTATCTAATTCAGTCTGCCAGTCATTTGTAACTTTTGCTAAGGCAGAAATGGTGCTGTGCATGGCTCTAAACCCAGATTGAGCAGGATTAAGGAGGCTGTTAGCATTGAGGTAGTCATTTAGTTGGGTGCTTACCAGTTTTTCTAACATTTTGGACAGCACTGGTAAGATGGAAATAGGCCTATAGTTGTTGGGATCCATGGGGTCCCCTGCTTTAAGGAGGGGAAACACTTGTGCTGTCTTCCACAATGAAGGAATAGAACCAGTAGATAAGGACAAGTTGAAGAGGTGAGTTAGGGGGGGGCTGCAATGGCATGCAGTGCAATTTTTAGAAAGAAGGGGCCCAGAGAGTCTGCACCAGCGCTTTTAGTGGTATCCAGATGGAGCAATAGGTCTTCCACTTGTTTTAATAATATTGGCTTGAAAGCGAATGTAGAGGCAGCATTCTGAACTTCAGTAGAAAGGAGAGTAAGTTGTGAGCGCATTAGATTTGCTGGAGAGGAGTCAAAAGCTAGGCCTGCTGTAGTAAAGTGATTGTTGAAAGCATCTAAAATCTCATACTTGTCAGTGATAACCACATTATTGAGGTTCACTTGGGATGGTAAAGAGGTGGTAGAGTCTTGCCCTAGGATTCCCTTGATAGTGCCCCAGAATCTGGCTGGGTTATGGTAGGAGGCATCCAGCTCTGCTGTATAGAAGGCAGCCTTGGCATCTCTCACTTTTTTTTGTGCAGCTATTTCTGGCTTTTCTGAATTGTAACAAGTCGTTTGGATCCTTGGTCTTCCTTGCCCTTTTCCAGAGCTTATCTCTAGCAAGCAGTGCAGATTTAAGGTCAGCAGAGAACCAGGGACAAGATTTGCGTTTATTCTGACACTGGTGACTGGTGCATGTGTATTGAGGGCCCTTAAGATTATATCATTTAGCACTTGCAGTGCTAATCCCACAGAAGCTGTGGAGGTAGAATTCTTGCCAGCGCTTAGAGTGACACAGATCTTGGAGATATTCTACAATATTGAGGTTCTTTTTGACCTTCTTGGGAGGAATTTTGCAGGGTTAGATGGCTTGATTGAAGATCTTATACCAGCTATGAGGCAGTGATCACTTATATCACTGAATAGCACTCCAGCGTGTGAATACAGATGGGGCTTATTAACCAACATAACATCAAGTAAGGTGCTATTACTTTTGTTTTTTGGGTTAATCCTTGTTGGTTCATTTATTAGTTGAGTGAAACCATGTGAGTCACAGAAAGATACTAGGGGTGCAGAAACATTGGATAGCCAGTTAAAGTTCAGATCGCCTAGAATAATGGTATCCTCAGGACTCAGTTTAGTTATATTCCCCAGATGGGTAAGGAGTTTAAGGCGGCAGAGAGGGCCTGGCAACCAACCAGTTGAAAAGCTGCCATGTTGGGAAGGGATATTTTAAGGGATAGGCATTCGAATTCTTTAGGCTGAGATGAAATATTAAGGCAAGAAGTATGATATTTGACTTAACATAAATGGCCACCCCACCACCCCTGGATGGACGGTCTGATCTGAAAAGCTGGTAATTAGGTAGATTTAATTCCCTGTCATTTGTTGCTGGTTTAAGCCATGTCTCAGAGATTACTAGAAAGTCTGGCAGGGTGTGGGCAACTCAGGCCTGTATTAGTGAGAACTTTTTTAAAAGGCTGCATACATTGATGTGGAGAAAACTTAGGCCTTTCATGGAGACTAGATCTGCTGGTGAGGTGAAGCCTTCTGGGGGTCCAGGATTGATTTCAACAGTGCCAGCACAGAAAAGCAGAAAGAATATTAGTTTAGTGAGTGCTTCAAGTGATAGGAGGAAGGAACAGACAGAGGGCATTCTCCTTTTACTCAGGGTCCAGTATTCAGAGAATGTCGGGCCTGTCTTATGGCTTGATATTTTGTCATGAAGTACCAGCTTAATGGACAGAAATAGGGGGGCACTGAAGGGCCAAGAATGGAGCATGGGGTGTAGGAAGTACAAAACTGGTTGTGAGCCTTTTTGTGGGATACCCCAAGGATTTTGGTACAGCAGCGGTAAGGTATAATTGAGGAAATGAAGGACATCCACTAGGGTTGCATGAGGGAGGCCAGACTGACTAGCCGCCTTAATCACTAGGTCATGGGCTGGTGCGGCATCATCATCAAGGTGTGACATAGGTGAGAGGCAGAGGAGCAATAGCAGGAGCAACAACATGGTGTTTGGTAGCTAGGGGTTAGGAGTACTAGAGGCAGTGGGAGGAGTGGTGCTAGGTTATTGGCTAGGAGGTGAACTAAGGGCAGAGATAGGAGATTTGGCGGGAAGGTGTGTATAAAAGAAACACCCAGGAGGGAGGAGGGGGGTGGGCAAAAATTTTGCGGCTTTCCCGTACCTTGCTGGCTGTCTCTCCCGGCCTCCTGGTTCTTTTTCGGCCTCGCGGTCGCCGCCCGCCTGCTGGCGGCTCGGAGCCCCTGTGCTTACTGGGTGCTCGAGGGCAGGGTCGGCTAAAGTGGAGGAGACAGAGGAGAGGACAGTCAGGAAAGCACAATTGCAGTAATCAAGCGATTCTGCAACTAGGTGCTAAAAAATTTTGCACAACAAAAGACTGGGGGGGTACGGCGCCTTAGCGTCTGGCCCAACAGAAATCCCACCAAAGGACTGTATCACTTAGGCATTTACAAGAAAAACAACATATATCCTAGAATTTTAAACAATTTGGTAAAAACAGCTCTTTTTGGGCAAAATTAAAATAAAACCCACTAATCCCGGTCAGTTTTCAGAAGTGCAAGCTAGAGCAGAAGTCAATGGAGAAGGAGGACCAATCGGAAGCAAGGCTGAGGTAGCGCTCACCTCCCGATTGGTCGCGGCTTTCCTGTACCTTGCTGGCTGTCTCTCCCGGCCTCCTGGTTCTTTTGGCCTCGTGGTCGCCGCCCGCCCGCTGGCGGCTCAGAGCCCCTACGCTTACTGGGTGCTCGAGGGCAGGGTCGGCTTGCTGGCTGTCTCTCCCGGCCTCCTGGTTCTTTTTTCGGCCTCGCGGTCGCCGCCCGCCCGCTGGCGGCTCAGAGCCCCTGCGCTTACTGGGTGCTCGAGGGCAGGGTCGGCTTGCTGGCTGTCTCTCCCGGCCTCCTGGTTCTTTTTCGGTCTCATGTCGCCGCCCACCCCCTGGCCATGCCCGGAGCCCTGCGCTACTGGGTGCTCGAGGGCAGGTCGGCTTGCTGGCTGTCTCCCGCCTCCTGGTTCTTTTTCGGCCTCGCGGTCGCCGCCCACCCGCTGGCGGCTCGGAGCCCCTGCGCTTACTGCGCTTACATATAGATGGCAAGAAAGGCACACCAAGCCAAGGTTTGTTTCACAACAGTGTAATGCCCCATAATAGTGCACTACAGTGTCAGTACTGGGTAGTAGCCTAAGTTCCTGGTGTAGAATTAGAGCCCATGACCTTCCTATCTTCTAGCCCTAGAGACAAGCATATCAATAGAACCATTAACATGGTACTTTCTTTGTGGAATGAAGACTCAGTCAGAAGTGAAGCAAGGCTTTGATGTGTTTCACAGCCCTGTTTCAAACTAGGATAGTCATTCAAAACTACTCCCAAAACTCCAGCCCCCTCCTCCCCATCCAGACATGTCTCTGGTAGGGCATTAAGAAAAACACGCTTTTCAAAATAGAAAGAGCTTATATTTTCAATCCCATGTTACTGCATGTACCCCAAAATACAGTTTCTGTATTAATGTGTTTCTATAAGACAGTGCTCTGTTTTTATATACGAACATAAGACAAGAATAAATTCCACACACACAAAAAAACAACTAAGCATAATAACGACTAGCTGGTCCTCATTCCTCCTGCAAAACATCACCAAACTCTGCAACTGCATCTGCCCCACAGAGCTTTTTATAAATATTTTTACAGAATAAAAATCACACAAACATGTCCATGCAGAAAACAAGTGAAAACGGGCATTCTTTGCTCACAGATTTTTTCAGTATAAAATAAATGAAATGAAAAAAAATGAAAAAAATGAAATGAATGTGATAGACTGCACGCTGTTACTGAAGAATATATATCACAGTCCCTGTGCTAACTGATGCTGTCTGTGATGAAATTTTCATTTCCACTTTAGTACTGGATATCTATGATTGCTTCTTTTGGCTTAACGGAAAACTATATAAGATGGTAATAGCTGTCCTCCGCCAACTCCTGTTCGCTGACTAGCATGTTTAACCCATAAATTAATTATGGCCATACTTTACCAGGTTTCATGAATCCAAGTATCACACCAGTTAGCTTTCTTCAAGCCACAACAAACTTAGACAGGACAGGCTCATACCTCTCAACTGTCCCTGATTTTCAGGGATGTCCCTGATTTTGCCTCAGAAATTTCTTCTGTCCCTCCTAAATTTGGCATTTCTGTCACTGGAGAGTAGGGATTTGAATCACAAAATAATGCCAGCCATTGGTGTTACAGTCTAGTTATCATTAAGTAAATGCTATTCACACTAAGAAGCATGTTGTACACAGCTCTGGAACTAATATTACTATTTTTCAGATGTGTCCCTGATTTTGGTCATTTGTTCCTGATCATTTTAAGCCTTGTCCCTGATTTGTGATGACGGAGGTTGAGAGGTATGGACAGGCTAAGGTCAGGATGACATCTTTGCAGTTCTTCCCTCAAAGTAGCAACAGGTTCAGGTTGGGTCTACAGGAGTTCTGCAGCCTGCCATCAACACTGCAGGATTTCAGATGTAAGGGGTCCCTGATTACATCGTAACTCTCTCTGTAATAATGATAATGATTTGAGAGCTCATGAGCAGACTGGGTGGGGGTAGGGGGCAGCCATGCCCGAATGTAAGACATACTTGAGTGAGAGAGCAAGGGTGGAGGGAAGGGATACAGTTAATTATGACAAGTAAGTTAACTCATTGTACCCTGGGTGGCCCTTTTGCATCAGATTAAGCAGTGAATGGTTTGGACTTCAAAAGGAGCTGTTAAGTGTAATGGGTTAAGTGACAAATGGGTGTGGAGGTGATAGACTGCAGGTTTAGCAGACATCAGGGAAGAAAAGCAACAAAGGAACTGTGTTTTGATTGCCAGCCAGAGCAAGAAAATCAGAACATGTTCTTCTGGAAAGTTGCAGCTAAAAGTATGAGGCCCTCTTTTACTAGGGCCCCACCCTTGTGGGAACTGCAGTGCTCAATGCTGGCTCTGCTTGTATAGTTCAATTTTGCAGCTGTCCTTATATTGAACCACACTGTACAGTGATCACGGTCCCCAGGTGGCATCCCACATTGACATCTACAACACTGTCTCTGTTAGCGAGTACTATATCTAGTATTGCCCCATCACGAGTGAGTTCACTGAGTGATTGTCTGAGGAATGTCCCTGCTCCTAGCTGAAGCTGCAGCTGGGAGGCATCAATCTACTTCCAGCAGATTAAAGTCCTCTACCAGCAGCATCTCCCCCTTTTCTGCCATTTTGCCAGTGGCTTAGACCGGTACCTTAACTAACTCCTCTCCCTGTGCCAGAAGTCTGTAGATCACACCAGTGTGAATACTGGCTCTGTTCCCTTTCTCCAGGGTGACCCACATTACCTCTGCCCACCTATATTCCTTGTATCTTTATTGCGTTTAAGCCTTCCCTCACATAAAGCACCACCCCCCCTCCTGTCCCACTCTGTCAGAGTACAGTTTGATATGGTCGTGTCCCAGTCATGGTTTTCAGTAGTGGCCAAAACATCCAGGTCAGCCTTTGCCATGATGGCCTCTAGGTCCAGAACCTTATTTCCTAGACTTCTAATATTCACACATATGGTCTTTCAGATTTTGTTAGCACTCTGCTTGTTCCTCCTTTTTTTTTTCCTTTTTGCCCACACTTCCCTCTCTCTATTTAATTCTCCTGTTTCCATACCCCTTTGCCTCTATCACCCTGCTTCCTTTCTTACTTTGCACCATTGGGATTCCTTTCTCCTAAGGTTCTCCCTACTCTCTACTTAAGATCATGGGGGGGCAGTTTCTGCCTCCCCAATTACTTCCATTTGCCGACCTCAGATAGTTTAAATGTTCAAATTAACCCATCCACTGAGGACTATGGTTCCCCTCACAGATGGATGCAGACCATCACTCCTGTACAGGCCCCTATCTCTCCAGGTGGATTCCCAGTCCCCAATGTAGCTGAACCCCTCCTTTCTGCACACGTTCTTCAACCATGAGCTGAAGCTTCTGGTGCTGAGATTCCTCTCCTCCCTCCTATCATAGACTGCACCTCAAAGAAAGCCTCTGTGCATGCTACCTAAGACCACTAACTTGTTCCCTAAACTCCTCCTGCAGTATCTCAGCCCTGCCCCCAGACAAGTCATTGGTCCCCAGGTGGCAATGACTTCCAGCTCCCCTTCCATCCTGCTGCCCTAGCGATCCCCAGATCCACTTCCCATCCCTCTGGGCCATGGTGCTGTCAGGAGGTCTAAACCCTCACTCTTAGGTTCTTGGCAATAATGGGAATGCAAGAAATCACAAACACATTGCATAAGAGTAATACATCTTGTTTATTACTACCAAAAGGAAAATTACAGTTGCCCCTAAGCAGTTCTTACCATTAGGAACTGGGAGTCAATGCTATGCATTACCTATACCTCAAGGAATCTCCGTGTCTCCAGGTCTCCGAGGTAGAAAACTTAATGTCTTACATTATATACCTAAGATAGTTACCATAGTTACTGAAGATAGAAACATTTCTAGTTACAGAGATGAGCTGTATTGGCTAAATTAGAGGTGGCTCCGCAGTCCTAAATAACATTATACAATTCTGTTATAGTCATCACTTTGTGTAGACAAAGAAAGTACAGTTTTTTACATGGCCATGTAATAATACAAATCAACAGAAGATGGCAATGCCGACTCATATATCATAACACTACAAGGACACAAGTGTCCTAACATCTTGTAAACAAGAAATACATATGTACATTAGAAAGTAAAGCACATAGCAATCATGTGCATACATATCCTGACATCTACTCTTGTACAGTAGATGTCCTTAATATATGTTAGTATAACATATACATAAATGATAGCTCTCTCATGTGTACCTCTGGGGTATCAATTAGGTGCAGGGACCTCATGTAACATTCCCCCTTGTTGCCTCAGAAGGCAACACAAACTAAAGTAGGAAGTGAGAGAGAGAGAGAGCAGGTGTTGTTTACAGACCCAATACATGAGCCTTATAAAGGAACTCCAGCTGCTCACAGTGTTGGCAGAGTGTGTGCCAGAGGCAGCAAAGTATAATAATAAGGAAAAATATAAAAATACTTGTATAATAACAAAACTTTAAAGGTAATCTCTAACCAAGTATTAGTAAGTGCACTATTAAAATCACCATCATTAATAGGATCATATATTGCTTCATTTGCTTTGGTCATATTATTGCTGATGTGGATGAGGTGTGTATCTTTCCTGTCTAAAAGTGATTTCAGTGTTAAAGTCAATAGATCAATGTGTACATTAAAGCAAGGTAAATACTCTGAAAGAGTAAGAAGATAATCAGGGTCACCATCAATGATATCTGGTTCCACAAGGGGAACAGGGGTGATAACTGTGTGCCCAATAATAGTTGTTTGGTGAGGTAAGAAACAGAAATTGGGTTGAGTAATAACACATAACTGAGTTCCATAAGTAAATTGCTTAAAATTAGTTACCACACAGAATTCGCCATCTGAATTATATTGCATTTTCACAGTAGGTAGTCTCCATTTTTGTAGATGCACTGGGCAAGTGTAAGTCTGGTTGGAAATCCGTGTTGACAGCTGATGAACCTCCTTCTGGTAAGACTGGTTCAACTGAGAAGCGCTCTGAGCAGATGTTGAGTCCTGGTATTCTGTGCCACTGGTGGTAATGTCATCGTCAATGGAAAAGGACCAATTGATACTGTCTGGAGAATATCCACAGACAGGTTTAATAATATCAAATATGTCACATCGATACAAATAAATATACCTTTTCTTAGCACAACAGTCCTGTAAGGGTGAGACCCATGCATCCAGAAGAGGATGAAAACCAGAAGAGTGGCAAGTCAAGGCATTCTCTGTAGATGTCATCATCAAGGTGCCCAATGAAGTGTCAGGATGCTATTTATCAAATATAGCTGTACTGGGATCAAAACGTGGTAAAGAAACAGTTAAAGAGACAAGCATAGTATCCTTAATGGAACATTACTTAGAAGTAAAGCATGGACCAGTATTAGGGTGCGTCACAAATCCCAAATTCTAGCAGTAGAAATGGGAATAGTTAAAGACTGTAACATACACATGGCAACACATTTAGGGGATTTGCAGTGAGGGCAGTACCGTTTAGAGATACGTCTGTCATGTATGATATCAGGGATTCTTCCAGATTCCAGAGCGTGGAAGAGATTGTTGATGGTAGTGATAATATATGACCCATAGGCAGAACATAATATTTCATGGGCAATGTATTGCTTATCTGCCTCCTTATTGTTCTGTGCAATAAGGGTGTTAATCTTTTCTTTAGAATCTGTAAATACCTCAGCAATGTTGCGCATATTATATACAGTGTATCTTTCTTCCTGACTAAGGCCATCCACACCATGCAATAATGGGGGTATGACGTCATTGGTCATACCAGCTTCAAACTTCTGTGAATGTGCTTTGATAGTAGCAATGTCTGCTTTATTCCAGATAGACATTATAGTACCAAAGAGACCAGTAAGGGTGCCTGTGGCACCAGTGACATCCGATGTGTCACATCTGTTTCTTTTATGACTTTGTGAATCATCGTTCTGAGAAGTAGGTTTTCTTCTAAAATTGCCCCTATGTGCAGTGGTATGTACCCCAGCAATAGGATCTTGATTACGAATTTGAAAAGCTGCTAAGCTATCAAGTAACAAAGTACTATAAAATAACGGTGTGTTAGTAGTATGACACATACCAAATTCTTTCATATTCCAGTAAGTCACTTACCAATAGCCACTAGAGGGCATGGGTGGAAGCTGGAGGGGGGAAGATTCAGGGGAGAAAGGAGGAGGTGCTACTTCACTGAGAGGGTGGTAGAGCCATGGAATGCACTACCTAGGGGTCTGGTGGAGGCAGAGACAGTGGAGGGGTTCAAGAGGGGGTGGGACAGGTACAGGGGAAGGGTTCAGGAAGCAAAATCCAATGCAGCAAGAATATCCAGAACTGGGAAGGGAGAAGCCAGAGAAGGCGAGGGGGACAGCAAGGTCAGCACCCAGGGTGGGGGCTGACCAAACGAGCAGACACGAAAGACCATTAGGCCTATTCTGCTGGCATTTTAGTATGTTAGTAAGTCAAATTAAACAAAACAGGTATGTGCATATATTGTAAGTTGTTAATAAGTGAGCCAGGTAGAGCAGTGGCTGTGAGACCACTACGAGGACCAGGGTTTTGTCTTGGACATTTTAAAAGTTGTTTCTCAGCGGAGGGTAACACAGATAAATACATGGCAGCTGAGGCCATGTTGTATATGGCACAACATTTCCTGTCAGAATCCTTAGAGAGTGTATTACAATATGAAGGGTCAATTAAGGCAGTAATATTGTATAAACCTGAATGTCTAAGAGAGGTTTGGTGCAAAGACAAGGTACTGTTTGGGGATAATTTTGCATTGAGCCATCCATGGAAAGTTCCCTTGGAGAGTTTGGCCATGGGGAGTATTTGTCCTTGAGACTGGGTTTGCCTCTCAATTTGTAGGGTAGATTTAACAGGAGCAACAACCGAGGCAGTGAGGTAGGCATCTGAGCCTTCCTGAACTGTAATCAACTTGTCAGGAATATTGATGGAGACTCCCTCTGGTGTAGTTGCAGGCAGATCAAGATGAGGAAGGATGCGCTTTACCGTGCCTTGAATGCAGCAGATTACTCCTGAGATGAGGAGAAAATGGAACAAGATAGCCATCTTGTCAGTGTATCTGAAAAGGAAAATCAAACATTAGCAAGATTAGTACTATTCCACCCAGTGGGGTGAGGAAAAGTAATTATACTCCTTTATACAGTTTCAACTGGTTTGCATGTAACCATTTGTCAGTCAATTTGTTGTTTTGCATGAGTCTAATTTGATAGACTGCTGGATTGAGCTTGTTGATAATTGGGTAGGGTCCTTCCCACTTGTTGGAGAAAGAATGTGTTGGATGTGCAAATCTGAGAACCATTACCTGATCTCCAACTTGCTAATCCACTTCTTGTGCCTGTTTGTCAAACTGAATTTTGGACTGTTGCTGGGCCTTGCCCATGCGGTTTGCAGTATACAAATGAATGTGTATTATGTCTTTTTTCAACTTTCCCACATATTGATCCACAGAGACACGATCTGTGGTGAGATTGTGCAGGTCAAACAACAGGTGTTCAGGTAATCTCATACTTCTGCCAGTCATCACCTCAAAGGGTGTCAACTGAGTGGTGGCTGAGGGTGCCCTAATTGCTAAAAGGAGTAACAGCAGTAGGGAATCCCTCTCCTTGGGATTGTCCTCAATAAATTTGGAAAGCATTTGCTTAATCCATCTGTTGGCCCTCTCTACATGACCTGATGATTGTGGGTGGTACAGTATGTAGAACTTTTGGTGAACTCCAAGGAGTTCAAGGGCTTCTTTCATCAACTCACCTGTAAAAGTGGTTCCTTTGTTGGAGTCTACCCTAAGAGGTAGGCCCCACCTGGAGAAAATCTGTTCCACCAGGATTTTGGCAGTGGCTTTTGCAGTACATGTCTTAGTGGGGAAAGCCTCAACCCACTTAGAAGAGATCAGTTACCACAAGGGCATATTTGTTATTTCTACTGGTGTTGTGAAGGACCAATGAAATCAATCTGTAAAGCATGCCAAAGGCCAGAATGCCTTTGTGGTAGTAATTGGCATTTCTTTTGGTAGGGATGGGGTTGCCTTAGCACAAAACAAAACAGTTATCTATGTACTGTTTACATCATTGGTGATATAGGCTACCATGCGGTGGTCTTGAGCCTCTGAAGTGTGTTTTCCACTCTCTGGTGTCCACCATTGGGTGTGTCATGTACTTGGTGCAAAAATTCAGACCTAAGATGATGAGAGACCACCCACAATTTTGTGGTGGTGTCATCTGGTTGGTACCAGATGAGCTTGTCATCCGGGAACAAGAATAACT
Organism: Neoceratodus forsteri; assembly: GCA_016271365.2. Taxonomy (NCBI): domain Eukaryota; kingdom Metazoa; phylum Chordata; order Ceratodontiformes; family Ceratodontidae; genus Neoceratodus; species Neoceratodus forsteri. The sequence goes on from JADMNL010000027.1 coordinate 15,796,967, forward strand.
TACCTTCATGCCTTTGATATGGCTTATGGGCAGGTAGATTCTTCTCAGTGCCATTGTCCAGAAGTCTGAACACATCCTTGAGTTCAGAGTCAGCATGCTGGGCTTCAGACAAATCCAAGGGGGAGAAGGGTTCAGGCTTCTTCCTGATGGCTGCAATGTGCACAGCTGCTCTAGCTTCTGGATGGTCCATCATCCAGATGTCCCCCCCACAGGCCCCTTGCTTTTCAAGGGTGTTAGCTGTGTCATTGAAGGCATGATAGAGGTCATGTATTTAGTGGGCCTTAACCTTGTGTACACAGAGTTTGTGTGCAAATTTCTGTGCCAGTGAATGAATGTATATTACCAGTTCCATGTGTTTCATTGGGGTGCCATCAGAAGAGGTAAAGGATCTTCTGCTAGAAAGGGAGAAATTCTGTAAGGGAACAACAAACCCAGTTAGAGTCTGTAAAATGATGGTATCCCCGGTTCCATGCTGGATGAACGTGAGGGCACAGGCCACCACTGCCATTTCTGCATACTGTGATGATGCTACACTGCTGCATTTGGGAATTTTGACAGTGTTACCAAAAGGGTAAATGACGACTATACCCATTCCTCCTATCTGTTCTCCCTGATAATAGGAGGCTGATCTGTCTGTAAAAACATGACACAATGAGGTGTTCTCAAGTAATTGTGGTGTAGCAGGAAGGAAAGGGCCTGGATCTGGTAGATCAGGTGGCTGCAGTATACAGTCATGTGGTTCTCCTTTGAAAAGGAGGCCATGCGCCAGCATGGATGACATTTTGGTTAGGTGAACCTTGATGTCCCTATCCTGGAGAAGGAGGGACCAGTGTGTCAGCCTGGTATTAGAGACTGATCCATCCTTTACTCTGTCTGAGGGTAGGAAGGCTGTTGGGTGTGGTTTGTATTGATGACCAGAGGGGAATACCCAATGATATACAAAAAGTGCTTAGCAGCTCAGTAGGTAGCCAGAAGGTTCCTTTCACAAAGGCTGTACTTCTGTTCCACTGGGGTCAAGAGTTGTGATTCATATGCAATGGGTCATAGGGTGCTGTGGACCTTCTGGGCCAACACTGCAGACATTGCAATGTCAGAGATGGCAGATTCCAGATGGAATGGCAAGGCTGGATTGGGGTTGACCAAAGCTGGAGCTGAGGCCAGGGCCAGCTTCAGTGATGTCACAGCTTAGGTATGCATGGGGCCCCAAGTCCAGGGAACATCCTTTTTTCAGTAGTTCATACAGAGGGGCAGACTTCTGAGCAAAATCACAAATAAAATATCTGGAATAATTTACCATACCTAGAAATCTTCTAGGGGTGGCCACACTGGTGGGGAGTGGCAAGTCCTGTAATCCCTGTATCTTCTTCCAGGTAGGGCTTCTACCTTTGTCTGTTATCCTTGGACCAAGAAAGAGTACCTCTTTCTGGCACAGTTGTGCTTTTGCTGGGTTGCATTTGAGGCCTGCCCTCTGAATGAGGGTCAGCAATTCATTCAAGAGATCCAGATGTTGTTCCTGCATGGCTGTTGCCAGCAACAGGTCATCCACATACTGCAAGAGGCACTAGGGTGTGGAGAAACCCTCAAGAGTGTCCATCATGTGCAGATGGAATAGGGAAGGGCTCTTATGGAACCCCTGTGGTAAGCCGGGTCCATGTGTACTGCCTACCTTCAAAGGTGAAGGCAAACTTATATTGACTCTTGGGGCCAATGGCAATGACCAGAAACCATTGAAATATCCAGGGCACTAAACCATTGTTGGTCAGGGGTCAGTGGTCCTAGCACATCTGGTGCTGATGCCACTACTGGGGCACAACTAGGGGTGATCTGGTTTAGTCTCCTGTAGTCAATTGTAAGTCTCCATGCGCCTGTGTTTTTTTTTCACAGGCCACACTGGGGAATTCACAGTGGAAACACATGTCCTGATTACACCTTGCTTGAGAAGTGATTTGATTGTTTCTTAGAGAAGGCAAGGCCTTGGATGGAAAAGGGTATGCCTTTGCCTCTCATGGGCTGGACCTGTCACCTCAATGACAGTATGCATCTTGCCACAGTCATGCTTGTTGGTGGCAAATGCCTCCAGATGCCCTTGTAGGATGGGAAGGAGCTTTGGAAAAAGCTTGTGGTTCTTAAACAAATATATAATGTCATACTCTTTGCCATTGGTGGCTATTGTTGCAACCACATGTGAGTCAGGAATCATGACAGTGTGGTAGTGTCCCTGAATCTGTATCAACAACATGTTGGTCAGGTCTACCACACAACTGTGTGGTGCCAAGAAGTCATTTCTGATAATATTAGGGTGATTATGCACTACCTTCAGCTGAAAGGTATGACAAGCCTTCATGTGTCCCAGCATCACAGGTAGTGGCAGGAAGCGGTACACAGGTAGCCTAGTTCTGTCTATGCCAGACATATTGATCTTCCATCTGGTGGACCAAGATGATGTGGCTGGGTTGTCATCATGCAATACAGACACTGCCGCACCTGTATCCAGCAATACTGTAAGTAGGCGCCACCCACCTCGGCCTCTCTATAGGGCCTTCCATTTGTATACAGGACTAGCTTGTTTACAATGGACTGGGGCCTGTAATTGTCAATCCATACTAGTAAAGGCATGGGAAGCTCTTGGAAGCAGCGTTTGGGCCTGGTTCTTGTGAACCATTTCACCATGCTGTACTGATGCTATAGGGAGTCGCTTCCAGGTTCAGGCCTGTAGGGCCTGAGAGCCTGGATTTCCAGTATCCCATGGCCTGTGAAGGCCTGCCTCCTGGTTGTACTGCAGCAAGGGCCTGAACTGGGACAGCATCCACTACAGAGTGCACTTGCTCGAGAAGGTCTCTGAGGCTTCAGTTCACATCGGCTATTTCCTATATGAAGGGCCTGATCTCTGTTATTTACCCTTATTATTTTCTGGTGTTTCTTGCTTTTGTAGTAGTTCAGTTCCCACCCAGGATTGTTGTTGGACCTGCTGGGGTTGTTGGTTATCTGTGGGGAAGGGCTGTTTCTCTTGGGCCTGCCCCTTCACCGTGTAGTGTGTCGTGACCCCCGGAATGGATTCCACGGTGGCTATTTTCTTGGAACCAGAGCTTGAATCATGGATGTAGAGTTGATAAACTCTCTCCGTTTTCTGAAGAATATCAGCAAACTTCTCCATGGTGGGATAAGTGGTTGGCTCTACCTTCTCTCACACTGTAGGGATCATGTTCCAAAGGAACAAGTCTTGTACTCAATAAGGTCTGCATCCGCGGCCTCTCCTGCAAGATTATTTCCTGCTTGGTAGGCCATCCAAAGCATCTGGTGGAAGGTTGCTGGACTCTCCTTCCCATTCTATTTCACTGGGTATGTGAGCATCACTTCTACCACACCTGGGTTATGTGCAGTAATGAGTTCAGCTGCAACCGCGTCAAAGGTGGTGTGTATATCCTGTCGGATAGCATCAGGGAGTTTCACCCATAGGCCAGGATCAATGGTCTGGCATAGGATCTGGACTTGGCAGTCTGCAGCAAGACTAAGCATTTCGCATTTAGAACACACCTTTTCCAAGTGGCAACTGAGTTTATCAGACGGGCTCATCCGACCAATGCTGTCAGCTATCTGCTGAACAGAGTGGGCCATTTGTAGGGGGATTGCTGAGATGATCGTTCAGAGGTAGATTGTTTTGGGTGCCCTGTAGGGCTGCCTGAGCTGTGGCTTCAGCCACAGTCCACATCATTCCTTCTCAAGTAGCAGTCTCCTGTAGCTGCTGCTTAATCTGCATTAGGAGGGTCTGTTTGCTTCTCTTGGGAAGGGTCACAGTGCCTAAGGCATTATCAATCATTTTTTCTGTCTCTTCCCTATCGTCCACAGAAATAACGGTGATCAGTGATGCCACTGGGACTAGGCCTGGGCCTGCTCCCTATCATGGGGATCACCATGTTGGTGTTGCCCATGATGGTTGTCATACCGTTGATGGCGTAGGGATGTGGTGTCATGTGACGGGTCTGCCATGTTGCGGATGGTGGGTGGGTCACTGGGCCATAGTAGTTGCATGACTGGGTGTTGTACTGAGAAATGTCATCATCTGACCCTCCTCTTCAGTTGATGTCGTCAGGATGGGGGCTATACCACCATCGCTTTGACATGACCAGCCAGTACCTCTCGCTGATGGCGCAGTTTCGCCATTTTACATTCACAGTCTTCATGACTAACTTTGCAACATTCTGATCCACATCATCCTGTAACTGCTTCTGTAACACTCTGTATGCGCGCTCAATTCGCAATTGTCCTAGAAGCTACACCTAAATCATTACGTACCTGGTTCATCTCGTCCTGGAGCTCTCCCAACTCATCACTGATCTGGTCATTAGTTCTACTTAATAGATCATTCATTTGCAATGCCTGACTCTTATCCTGTCTTAAACTTTCACATTCTGCTTCAACATACAAAGTTCCTGCTCATTTTCTTGAACAGAATGATGCAAAAGTGAATCCTTTTCATTCCATAGAGTTTGGAGCTCAGACTCCAAATCCTGCTCTCTTTTCAAACATTCAGTGTCCCGCAGGCCCATCTCCTGTTTGAGAGATGAGACTTGCAGATCAAGGGTTCAAAACCTGGCTTCGGAGCCTTCTAGAGCAGCATAGAGAGCAGTGACTAACAGCCCTTTAGCTTCATGCTTTCTGGCTGTTTATCTTATCTCTGTGTACTGGATTGAAATCCCCAGCACGGGGTTGTCAGATTGACTTGCGTCCCACGTGAAGTCAGCCCATCTTCCATGGGAGGCTAGGAAGTTCGAGACATCGAGTCTCAAGTCTGCGTAGATATTTGATATGGTGGCCATTTAGTGGGAGGGAACGTAAAATCAAACTATGAAAAGGCGTCATGCTGTGTATCGATCCACAACAGGTGCTCTAATTCACAGGTAGGCTACTGTGCACTTGTAAGCTTGCAATTCAAAACTGCCATGGGGTGAGGTGAGTCGGCATCGACCACACCCAGTAAGCAGCCAGACTCTGCAAGTAGTTGCAAAGTGGGTGAAAAATGGGAGAAGTGATGCAGGTGTGCACACCTTCTGTCCCCGTTAGGAAGGGAAAGTAGTAGCAATGAGTGAAAACTTTGCAAACACCAAATATTGCCTGCACGGTCGCCAATTGTCAGGAGGTCTAAACCTTCACTCTCAGGTTCCTGGCAATAATGGGAATGCAAGGAATCACAAACACATTGCATAAGAGTAATAAATCCTGTTTATTACTACCAAAAGGAAAATCACAGTTGCCCTAAGCAGTTCTTACCATTAAGAACTGGGAGTCAATGCTATGCGTTTCCTATACCTCGAGGCATCTCCGTGTCTCCAGGTCTCCGAGGAAGAAGACTTAATGTCTTACATTATATACCTAAAATAGTTAGCATAGTTACTGTAAGATAGAAACATTTCTAGCTACAGAGATGAGCTCTATTGGTTAAATTAGAGGTGGCTCAACAGTCCTAGATAACATTATACAATTTTGTTATAGTCATCACTTTGTGGAAACAAAGAAAGTACAGTTTGTACATGGCAGTGTAATAATACAAATCATCAGAAGATGGCAATGCTGACTCATATATCATATAACACAAGGACACAAGTGTCCAAACATCTTGTAAGCAGAAATACATGTGTATATTAGAAAGTAAAGCATATAGCAATCATGTGCATACATATCCTGACATCTACTCTTGCAGAGATTGTGATAGAGGTCACAGTGGTGAGTACACACAGGGAAGTCAAGAGCAAAGGGCAGAAAGAATTGAAGAGGGGTCCAATCTGGATAAGGTGGATTTGGGAGCAGAACTGTAGACTACATTATAGTAGTCAAAAATAGGGAATATCATCTTTTGGACAATCACATGCCTGGCCGTAAGAGGGATGCAATTATGGTTCCTGTAGACGGCACTGAGTTTGGGTGCAGTTTTTTAAGGATGGCATTGATGTGACCAGAGAAGTTCAGGTGTTGGTCCAGCCAAACCCCAAGGTATCTGAATGAGGTGGTATCCTCAAGCTGAGTCCCATCCAGGGTGTGGAAAGTGGGCATCACAGGGAGGTGAGCAAGTCTCTGCCTGGTGCCAAAGGTCATGGAGACTGTTTTCTTGGCATTTAGAAAGAATTGATGTGAGATGAGCCAGTGCTGGATCTTGCTGAAGTTGAGCTGGAGTCTGGCTTCCACATCAGAGGGAGATTGGCCAGTGATGAACAAGACGGTATCATCAGCGTACATATGATGTGGGAGGTGGAACAAGCTGACAGCAAGTCATTTAGGAATATAGTGAACAGGAGGGGGCCCAGCACTGATCCCTGAGGCACTCTAGTATGTTTATGATGTGGAAGGGAGTTGGAGTTGGCAATTCTAACTGACTGAGTCCATCCAGTGAGATAGGCCTTGAACCAGTTTGTAGCAGATGGAGAGAGGCCAGCTGCAGAGAGGGATTGGAGAAGCAAGGTTTGGGAAACTGTGTTGAAAGCCTTGACAAGGTCAACAAAGATGGCAGAGGTGATCAGGCCATTGTCCATTCCTGTGAGAATGGTATCAGTGAGTCTGAGTAAGGAGATGGTGGTAGAATGTTTTCTTCTAGATCCAGATTGGAATGGGGTGAAGAAGTTGGATTCAGAGAGGAATGAGGAGATTTGGGAGAGGATGAGATGTTCCTGGAGCTTAGCAAGGGTAGGGAACAAGGAGATGGGATGATAATTCCCAGGAGAAGTGGAGTCTCCACCCTTGGGGAAGGGGAGAACATCTGCATGCTTCCACAGCATCAGGACTTCAGCTAGGATAAAGGAGAGGTTTAGTAATTCAACAATTGGGCATGAGATCGCTGTGGCAGAGAGGAAGATGAGCTTAGGGTCTAGGTCATCATTAGAGCTACCTTTAGATGGGTTGATGGATAGTAGGACAGCGAGTGCATCTTCAGGTGAGACCAAGGAGAATGAGAAGGGAGGAGAAGCAGATGACTAGCGGAGGTCAGGAGGACAGAAATACATACAATTAATAAATAAATCACATGATCCTGGGATGTATCCAATCCTGCTTCATGGGACTTACCCAGCTTGATCATTGCCAGGTAGTCAGCTACCACAGAAAGTATGATGTCCAATGGCTGTATTGTGGCTATCTGTAATGTCATGGGCCCTCCCAATGAGTCCCCCCCACCCACACCAGGGACTGTTTGTTGAACACATAAGTAGTTTTTAAGCATTTCAGCCATCACCTCTGACTCTCTTACAGTTTGCTCCCCACCCTGTTTTCAAGTAGACGATCCTCTCCTTTACTGTCCTCATTCTGTTTATGTACTAAAAGACAGCTTTGGAGTTTTCTGCATCTCTTGCTGCTGTCTATCCTGACTTCCAGCTCTTCCTTAGCTGTTTTCATTCTAGTTGTAGGCTGTCCTTCATGAATCTATTATCAGAATATCTACTATAATGCATAGAAGTTATTTGGAACTGTTACTGGATAGTCAAGACATGTGTACATATGATTTGTTTGTCATGTAAGTTCAAGTTCCAGTTTATTTGCTCAACAAAAATGTCATTACAATACAATTATTCTAATAAAATTGTATACAAAACAAATGTTCACTGAATACAAATACAAACCATAGATCTTACATAAATGTATACTGCAAATGCTTCAAACACCATACATTTCTACATATCATTGCACAAGGTAGGCTGAATTAAGGAGACCTTAGCATGATTAGATGCTAGGCAGAATATTGCACCAATTATAATTTCAGTTTGTATTGGTCCTCTCGTCTAAACCTTTATAAAATGTTATTTGCTCACACCTGTTAAAAGCACCAACATGAACTGCACATATTCTCTTCACATACAATAGTTATTTCAGTTGTAAACTGTTACATTCTATATAAACAGCTGAGACAGTACTCATATTTCTCCTTTAACACAATAGGTGTTATTAGATGGCAACAAAAGAATATCATTGGGGTGAATAAAGGCAGCTAATTTTACATAAAATTAGCAATACATTTAGGTCAAAATATGTAGGTGAACTTGATGCAAAATGTTGATATATTCCATAAGGGAGGCTTTCATTAATGTCATATTCTTTACATACTGAAGTTATGACATGTAAACAAGATGTTGCTACCTGGGTGTAGTCCTGACATAATTGAACGTGTAATCCCTAAGACACCTAACAGTCATGGGTGTCATAAACACTCAATTGAGAGTCATATAACACTATCCATACTGTGGAATGCATATCAAGTTTGTTTCTGGTTTGACAGTGATTTATTTTTTAATTGTATGCATTTCATCATGTCATTTGCTACTAATTCAATTGGTGGATTCATAAGAATTCTGAGAAAGTCATATTTTGGCAATTCATTATTTGACAAATAGTGTCCCAAAAAAATACTTCTTATTTTGTAAAATTTTGGGCAATAGAGAAAAATATGGGGAAGAGTTTCTAATGAATCCTGTCCGCAGTCACAATATAGATTTAAATCTGCTTCTTTGGTCTTGGTATAAATGTATTGTAGAATTTTACATGGATACTATTCCTGCCTAAATTTTGTAAAAATTGCTCAATCTTTTTTTTCCATCAGAAAAAAGTAAATATGGCTCCAGTACATGGTTGATTTTATTTTGTGAATATCATTTATGTTGGTTTACAGATCTAATTTGCGTCGTATCTTTTTCATAGGATAACATCTTAAGTTTGCTTTTCATTTATTTATTTAGTTTTTGTTGACCGGGTAAGTGCACTAGACAAATCCTGCCTATTTTCAGGCATGACCCGGGGAGGGGGGTTACAGATGAATGCCAACTGACCTTGAACCAGATTAAGCTGTTGGTGGTATTTTTAGTGAATGAGGGAAATTTGGTCAGGACACCGGGGAAATTCCCCTACTCTTTTTCGATAAGTGCCATGAGATCTTTAACATCCACCTGAACTACCACCAATCCAGGCAGATGGGACCTCAGTTTAACATCTCATCCAAAAGACGACATCTCAGAAGTGCAGCACCCCTCTCATGCTGTACTACAGTGTCGGTACTGGGATATTAACCCAAGTGCCAGATGTGGGAACTGAACCCACAGCCCTCTGATCTCCCGGTCTCAGAGGCGAGTGTGCTACCTACAGAGCCACTGACAGTGATAATTAATTTTACACAGTTGTAAGATATGACTATGCTATGTCCTTCAATGGGGCAATCCATAAATATTTCAAGTTCATAGTTTTTAAGAGTATCTAATATGTCTTGTAATCATTTTGAAGTGGAATTATTTTTTTATCAAGGTTATTTTTTCCTCTAGACATTTTTTGTTTAACCTATTTGAATTGTCCCAGTACATATAATCCAATAAGCAAGCTTTGTTGAAAGGGCCAGAGAACGCATTTTAGTACACCCTAATCTGGCTCTTGCTATTACTGCTGGTGTTGATTTAGACACCTGTAGAACAGTTCTATGTAACTGTATAAATGTTTTTTTCAAGTTTATCAAACCCTTTATCATACCATACCTCTGCAGCATAATGGGCGACAGGATTTAATTTAATTTCTGCTGTTTTTAAGATGAAGATCACCAAGTGACCCCCATAATTAGCATTACATCTCAAAAGGTAATTTTTAACTTGAGTTAACTTATTCAATGTTTAGAAAATGGGCTTTTTATTTCCTGGCATCTGATTGGCTAGTACCCTTGCCAGAGGGGTACATTAACTTTCAATAGATGCCCAGGAAACAAAAAGTACCAGTCTACAATGCCCCTTCACCCAGGATGTCTCCTGGTGCTCACCCACCTTCCTAATTGGCTGCAACACCTAATTAAAAATTTAAAATGCCACCATTTTCTAACCGCTTAACGAGAGAGCCTCCACCAGCCATCAATCCTTAGCCCATACACGTATACCCAGCACGATAGGAACGGAACTTGGAACAGCAACACCATCAATCTCATGTAATACAAAATCATTACCTCTTTAATTGTTGTACTTTTCCGGCTTTAGCCATAATGGCTCAGTTCAGATGGTACAGCTGAGTTGAAAAAAAAAATGAACGATACCGCATCATTGTAAAACGCACTCACAATCACAGTAACTCTATGCCACTTAACACTCTTGCTCTACCCTCCACCGAATCTTACCACACAAGGAATATACTGATTATTTTCACAACTGCAGCCTAATGCAAGGTCACGCACCTAACAGCACGCTCTTCTATTTTAACCATCTTACTTGTTTGAAACCGGTGTGTCTACGCTATCAGCGTGTGTCGAGGGGCATTACTAAGGACAATGAAACTGGCACCAAAACTATTACAAATAAACAAAAACGATGCCATACTAAGTAAATCTGTTCCTCTACAATGTGTCCTGGGGGATCGCCGAGAATGGCTCTCTCCATAACTAATACAAATTAACAAAGCGATGCCATACTGACTTCATCTGTTCCTCTGCAATGAGTCCGGGGGATCACTTCAAGATAATGGCTCTCTCGGAGAGGGAGCAACACATGAATCAACAGCATAACTAATCAGAGGACTACTTTACCAACAACACTTTTTCTTCTAGTTTTTATTAATTTTAAACTACTTTCCTCTGTTATTTTACTTTTTAATTAAACTTGACACAGATGCCCATTTTCTAAAGCGCAATAATGCCCTCCAGGGTAGGCGGTATGGGCAATACCGGACCAGCCAAAGAGCTATAAGGCCCCTCCATGCTGGTGTCGGGCCTCATTACGCCCCTGGCCGGTCCGGTATTGCCCAATACCGCCCACCCTGTCAGGCATTATTGCTTACATAATTTATATGATGAGTTAATTTGTTATTATTTGAAAAATAGTAACCCAGGTTCCGATGATTAGTAACCATCTTAGGATAGCTGGTTCATTCCCCTGGGGTGTCAAACAGACGAGACATACTGATGAGTCCTTGTAGAATGAAACATGTGTCTATGTCTTCTGCTGGCACCCTTTGCAAACTGTGTGAAAGGCCTTTTGGCACCATGCATTTTTGCTTAAAGTTGAACCAGCTAATATTCTGTGGTGATTTGCATATACGGCCCATGATGCTCTGCATTATGGGGGCATGTGTGATTTTTATTTCTTTGAAACTTGGCTTTTTGGCCAATGCCTTTTGGGGTAACCATTGCCTCAGTACTTACACACAGAGGTTTTTTGTCTCTGATCTCTAAAGGCTTTATACTATGCTTCCCTACTACTAGTATTTGAGTCTTTTTTGTATTTAGAATTAAGTTGTTTTAATTAAATACTGATGTAATAGACTCAGCTGCCTTTTTAAACCTAGAGAAGAGACTGTGATTATGACTAAATTGTCAGCAAACATCAAAGCTGGGACTATGGCCCATTTTACTGCTGGGGAGTGTGTTGCACCTTGCTGAAACAGAGTTGTAAGGTCATTTACAAAAAGATTAACTCATTATTACCTGGGCAGCCATTTTGTGTCAGGTAAACAATGGATAGTTCGGACTTCATATGTAGCTATCAGAGGTAATGAGATTTTAAACAAAAAAGGTGTTAAGATACAACCCAGTTTCACTCCTTTGTTGGACCTAAAAGGATTAGAAGTGTTTCCACCTATGTTATATCTTACAGATGACCAATTACCCATATATAAATTTATGATTATTCTAAGTATTGTTTGATTTATTTTTAATTTGTAATGTTTTTTTTCCCATAGTAATGCCCTGTTTGTGCTATCAAATGCCTCCTTAAAGAGTTCCTGATGATGTTTGTGCAGTGTGTGGATTGTGATACTTTGAGACCAGCTTTATAGGGTAGCTGGTATCTTAGTCTTTTACAGATCCTGTATTCCAAGTTACAAATGCAATCCCCATACCACCCATGACCGCTGTTATTTTCCCACAGTTTGCCGATGCTGCCAGTCCACACTGCAAGTGATGTCATATGGCAAAATCAATGAGGAAATAAAAAAAAAAATAATAATGACTAGTTCATGAGTTACTGAATGTTTACAAGGCATTGATGCTGTTCAACAGCCCCAGTAAAGGGGAGGGTTTGCGGCGTTTCTTATACCTGTCAAGCATTCAGTAATCTGCCAAATTTGTGAGTGTCTCTCAGTTTTATTTATATACCCAACATGGCCCAACTGAGATGGTAGTGTATAACGTTCAGTGAGGTGCTTCTTTTTCTCATTTCTAGAACTGGATAGATTAAGGGTCACTCCTCGAGAGGCCACCAGTCAGTTTCTGAATGCCATGGATTCTACTCAGTGGCTTAGTGTACACCTGCATATAATGTCACTTGCAGTGTAGACTTGTAGCATTGGCAAACCATAGGAAAATAACAGAGGTCATGGGTGGCACGGGGATTGCAGTTATAACTAGGAATACAGGATCTGTAAAAGACTGAGATATCAGCTACCCTATAAAGCCAGTCTCAATGTATCACAATCCACACACTGCACAAAAATCATTAAGAGCTCTTTAAAGTCCACAAATGCCATATAGATGGGCAGTCATTTCCTGGTATAATACTTCTCAATTAAGTGATACAATATGAATATTTGGTATATGGTTGAGCTGGATTTTCTAAATCCTGCTTGATAAATATTCATTATGTTCTGATTTTCAATCCATGAGTTTAATCCTGTCAACAAGACTCTCATAAAGATCTTCCCCAAAATGTCAATGAGACTGATTGGTCTATGGTATACCTCCCCCCCCGACAGTGACACCAATGCAGCGACCTACCTTGCTATCGACAAAATCGGCAATTTGTCAACAGGTTGCTGTGTTGGTCACCTGAGACAGAGGCACACTGTCTCCCAGTCCTGCGCCCCCTCCCTGACTCAACTCTGACTCGGCTAAATGGACTGCAACTTGTGGTCAACATAAATCCCATCGTTGTGATCCCGGTCGATGAAAGTGTTGTCGAACCAGCATCATAGAGCCTTGGTCTATAGTTTTCTGGTAAATTTGGATCCCCTTTTTTGTAAATTGGGACTATAGCGTTACCTTTCCACTCATAGGGTACATAATTTTCATCAATTAATGAAATAATATGGCCAGAAGATTACTCCACCATTCAAACTTTACCTTAAACAGGAAGATGGGTACTTTATCAGGACCAGGTGCCTTATTTGGTTTCACAAGTTTAATAGCTATCATTATTTCTTCTGGTGTTATGTTCAATGAGCATGAGGCATTTAGTGGGTGGAGATGAGTGGGGTGGGGGGGCAGCATGGAAAAGTTTAAAGTAGTTGGAGAAATTAGAGGGGAGTTGGAGGAGAAGGCTGGGGGTGGGGTCAGAATCAATGTCCAGCACTGAGAGCTGCACATTTGAGCAGACAGGATAGACCGTTAGGCCTTTATCTGCTAGCTTCATTGTATGTTTGTATGTTTGTATTATTTAATTTGTCTAGAATTTTTACTTGCATAGTTTCAAGTTCACTAACATAAAACACCTTTTGGTGTGCTGAGATATTGGTGGCATAATGGTACCCTTAGTCACCATCAGCCAGAATATCTTGTTGTCATTTGATTTTATAACCTCCAGCATTTGTGGCCATTGTTTAATTTGGAATAACTGCCGCTGTTTTCAGAAAAACTTTTTATATTCTTTTCTGTATTCGTTCAATAAGGAGTAATTTTCTTTTGAGGGGTTTTGTCTCCTGAATCTTATAAAACGTGAAAGATTTGATTTACATTTTTTGCAATCATTGTTAAACCATGAATCATATGTTTTTGCATTCTTAGGAGAGTATATAAATGGCAAAAAAGGCCCACATACTTCTTGTATGTTTTGATAAATCTCCCTAACCAGACTTTCTGGATTTATATAGTTTACTTCCCTGAAATTTTCTACTGTGACCATGACTTCCTTAGTATCTGCCTCTATTTGTGTTGAAAACATTACTCTTCCAGTTCCAGTTCAGTTATTTTATTTGATAAGCCATAATAGGCAAGTACCATGTTTTTTTCAAAGTTAAAAAAACATAGAAAAAGACAGGTACAGAAAAAGTTACCCTTCCATGATTTCTAACCTCAATTTGTGGGCCACAATAAGTTTGATCCTTTTTTCAGCGGATTTGGAGGCAATGAGCCTAAGTATTATTGGATAATGATCACTCTCGGGTCTTAATGCTACCTTAAATTCTTTATAATCATATGTTTGCCATGGAAATGCAAACATATAATCCACTACACTGGCCCTTGTTGAGGTTAGATATGTAAAATATGAAGTATTTTCCCCTTTTAATGTACCATTAAAGAGCAGCGGATGATTTCAGGAGAACTTTAACAAAACATAATATTTTGACACAGTTCAGCTTGTATTTCACATTAGTTCTGTATTTCTGCTCCCCATTATTTATTCCTGAGGCCATTTGCATGAAAACAGGATCTTTGCTTCTGAAGAGTTCATCTAGTCTTTCTTTCTCCCTCCTTGAGGTTATAATTCACTGCTTGTGATATCACAGTTACTCCCATGGCTACAGATTGTGATGTCACAAAAGAGGATTATGACATGAACTAGGGAGTCAGGTATAAAGGCAGATGAACCCCGCAGAATAAAGATCATGTATTCTTGCAAATTTCCTCAGTAATAAATGCTTTTTAATTATCTTTTATTTATTGAAATTTTGGTTAACGCCTTTGAGAACAGGCTCATTTCATAGGTTCCACATCAGACGAACAATACATTTTGGGAAAGCATGAGATGGAGATCAAACAAAACAAGGAATTATACAAGACATTACAAGAGTGTATAACTAGAGAAGTTCCAATACATGTGGCATTGTACAATGTATGCCATGGTGCATATTTGATTAAAACCTGGAATTCAAAGGGTCATATTAGAGAGGGTGGGGTCTCATGAAACAACCCTTTACATGAAAGTGAGAACAGACTCAGCCTAATATCTAATAATCAACAAGGTAAGGGATGGCATCAGCCAGGGGCCTCGTCAGAGGTGAGAAGGTATGGGACAAAGCATTTTAAAGTGAGCAAGGGAGCTCAGGGATATAGCAGGGGAGGGATGGGGAAAGCCATAGAGTGATGAGGGGAAAAAGTGGAAGGGATCAAGAGGAAATGTGAAGGAGAATGATTTGCAACTTAGCATAGTTATTTACATGCTGAGAACAGTTACGCATAAGGTCAGGATTGCATAAGGTTAGAATAAGTGCTGGTCACAAGAAGGAAGGTTATTGGAAGCAGTCGCAACTGGCCTCAGCAAATAGCTGTTGCTTAAGTTTAACTTTGAAGGAGCGCAAGGTGGATGCTGAAGTGAAGTCATGGTGCAGTGAGTTCATCCATAGCGGGGCACAATAGGCAAAGGACCTTTGTCCCAGAGAAGTGCGACAGTGGGGTATATTAAAAATCTGGCTAGTAGAGCTTCTGGTGCAATGACGGTTGATAGTGGGAGTAATCAGCTTTTGCACTCCTGGGGGCATTTTGCCTAAGCTTACTTTTTTGGACAGTAAACATGTTTGGTACATGAGTCTACCTTTGAATTGAAGCCAGTTAGCCTGAGCATACATGTTGCAGGTATGGGACAGATGGGCTGAGCCGGTAAGGAGCTGGCATGCTTTGTTGAGTGCAACTATGATGCAGCAAAGAGTTGTTTCAGCAGCTGATCCCTAGGTTGGTAAGCCATAATCAATAAGCAAAACAAGAGAGCTTTGAATGGCCAGGTTAAGAGCCTCTGGGGTCAAACATTGCTTATGCCTATAAAGTAGTCCAATGAGGGTGTTAACAGCCTTAGCAATGTTGTCAATGTGATAGGCATAGGTCATCCTACTGTCAATAGTAATCCATAGATATTTAAAGAGTTGAACAAGTTCCAGAGGAGAGCCCTCTCTGTTGGTAATAGAAAGAGAGTAAGTTCTGTGCCTATTTTGAGAGCTGAAGAACAGCACGGTTTTAGTCTTGTTGTAACTCATAACTAACTTGAGCTAATGGAACCATCTTTCTACGACTACAAAATTACTCTGTAGCCTAGATTCAAGAACCTTAGGGTCTGGATCACCGGTAAACAGGACAGCATCATCAGCATATAAAAGGATGGGGCCCTGACAGGAGTAAGGAAGGTTGTTGAGGAAAATGCTAAATAAAAGAGGGCCCAAGATGGACCCTTGAGGAACTCCAGATAGGACAGGTCTGCTATCCGAGAGGGTGTTACCAATCTTCACCTGCTGTGTACGGTTGTGCAGGTAACTTTCAAACCAGGCTACGCTATCACGAGCTAAGCCAATGGTGGTAAGCTGTTTGACCAGGAGGACATGATTCACTGTGTCAAAAGCTTTGGTTAAATCAATGAAAGCAGCACCGACCAGGTGTCCTTGATCTAAGGAGTGGTGAAAAAAGCCTGTGAACTCCAGAAGGGTGGTAGTGGAACTATGACCATTTCTGAACCTGTGTTGTAGCGGGCATTGTAGCTGAGATTTTTCTAAGTATTCAACCAGTTACCACCATACTGGGGAGAAGAAATCTTTAGAACATGCATGGAATGCAAGCTGAATTGTACCTAATTATTATGTTTTTCAGAGTTTTTTTTAAGGCGTCAGCAGCTCTTTAAATATAAATAAACCCAATTTCTCCAAAAGAAGTAGTTGTCATCTGCCACTCCTATTTACGGTCTTGTCCTGTGATGTCTTTGTTGATAATGGAATACCAACATCTGCATCCATATCTGGAATCTTACTGGCTGTTCTAGTATTTAATTCATCCACTACTTGCGACCCTGCTTCAGGATGTGCCTGAATAGCTTCCTGTAGTAAGCCCTCTAGTTTCTCCCAGATCTCAGGATCATAATAGTCAGTATTTTGTGGGGAATCAAAGAAAATCATACTTTATTTTTAAAAAGTGCCTTTCTTGAAACCAAGGCACTTGTACCTAATAAAACAAAATACAATAAATAATTCCAGCAGTAATCAATAAAATCCTATGGTTTAAAACTCTAACAATTATAATACAACATTAAAAATCTGGATATGCCAGTTCAAATAAGTGAGTCTTTAGTGCAGTTTTAAACTCCTGGATGGTGAGGCAATCTTGCACCTGATGAGTTAGAGAATTCCACAGGATCAGGGCCACAAAGCTAAAAGACCGGGCCCCTGATGTCTTTAAACGGACCCTGGAAATCTCTAGCAATCCCTCATTGGTGGATCAGAAAGGGAGGTGGGACAGTAAGGGTGAATGAGATCTTGTAAGTAACTGGGTCCCCGGTCATGTAGGGCTTTATAGGTCAGCAAACTGACCTTGAAGGTGATCCTCCACCGCACTGGCAGCCAGTGCAGTCCGCGGAGCACAGGCATTATGTGACTGGTCCTAGATGTACCAATCAACAGCCTGGCTGCCACATTCTGCACTAGCTGAAGGTGGCGGACAGCAACCCTTGGTAGCCCTAGGTAAAGGGCATTGCAGTAGTCAAGGTGAGAGGTAATGAAGGCATGGACCAACATTGGAAGATCCTTGAGAGGAACCAGGTGTTTCACCCGGGCGATATTCCTTAGATGGTAAAAAGGGGTCTTGACATCTGCAGACACCTGCGATTTCAGGGTCAAGCCATCGTCAACAATACCGCCCAGGTTCCACACCCAGTCTGAAGTAGTCAGCTCAACACCCCCGAGACATAGTCCCGAGGGTGAACCTGCTGATAAACCTGCCTCCTGACTATCAGGGTCCACAACCAGCACCTCAGTTTTAGCTGGGTTTAACCACAGCCAGCTCACACTCATCCAGTCCTTGATCTCTGTGAGACAGTTGTTAAATACTGGGAGGAACACATCCTGATCAGGTGCAAAGGACATGTACAGCTGAGTGTCATCTGCATAGCAGTAAAAACTCAGACCACATACTAC
Source organism: Neoceratodus forsteri (assembly GCA_016271365.2). Classification (NCBI taxonomy): domain Eukaryota; kingdom Metazoa; phylum Chordata; order Ceratodontiformes; family Ceratodontidae; genus Neoceratodus; species Neoceratodus forsteri. The sequence continues at coordinate 15,814,784 of JADMNL010000027.1, forward strand.
CTAATAATCTCTCCTAATGGCAGCATATACACTGCAAACAGCATGGGTAACAAGATGGTGCCCTGCGGCACCCCACAGGATAGGGGGAGAGGGGCCGAGGAATACATCCCAGACACCACTTTCTGAGTCCTACTCTCGAGGAAGGATTGAAACCATTTGAGGACTGTACCAGACAGTCCACAGATGAGCTGCAGGTGCTCCAACAGCACACCATGGTCTACAGTGTCAAATACTGCAGAGGGACCAAGGAGGACGAAGATGGAATGGGTCTTCTGATCTCTCACTATTAGGAGGTAATTTAGCACCCGGACAAGGGCCGTCTCGGTACTATGTCTCTTTCTAAATCCTGACTGGAGAGAATCATAGACATTGTGGCTGGTCAAATGATCATCCACTTGTGACGCAACCACCTTCTCAATAACCTTACCCACAAAGAGTAGGTTAGAGACAAGTCTGTAGTTCACCAAGCAGTTCGGGTTGAGTGAGGGATTTTTAAGGAGGGGCCGAACAACTGACTCCTTCAGGGGATCTGGACAGATCCCCCTCTCCAATGACCTCCAGACTTCTCAGCTAGGACTGGGCCAAACTCATCTACACATCCGACCAGGAGGCGTGTGGAGCCTGGATCCAAACTACAGCTGGTTGGTAGCAACGTATGGATGATCATCACTAGGTTAGTGATTGCGAGTCGGTTAAAGTCAAACCAGGTATACTGGGGCCCGACATCTCCTGCCAACCATGGCAACTTCCATTAGGGTGAGCCAGACAGAAACCGGACCTGACTGTGGCGACCTTATCTGCAAAGAACCGAGCAAACTATTCGCACCGTTCTTGTGACAAGGCTCCCCCAGACTGGAGACAGATTCGATTGCACAATCTGTCCACATTCTGGAAGAGCTGAGCTGGTCAGTTCTGTGCAGAAGCAATCTCCCTGGACAGGAATTCTGCCTTCTTATGGGTGATTGCTGATTGGTAGACCACATAATGGTCCATCAATCTAAGTCTGTTACACTCCAGGCCTGATTTCCGGCAACTTCACTCTAACCTTTGCCCCACTCTCCTCAGCTTCTTCAAGGTCTCATCAAACCTTGAGACCTTGGGTGGAGGGTGAGGGGGCGAACACGAACAGGTGCAATGGAATCCAGGGCCGCCATCACTGCCTTATTATAGGCAAGTACTAGATCCCCTGGATCCATGCATTCACTCGGTACACCCGATAGATCCAGTACCCTCATTAGGCCATCTGGGGTAACATCCCTTAAAGGACAGTATTGGACCATCTCCATAGGGGCAGGCCTACTAGGGGGAGCCACGAAATAGAACCTGATGGTATGATGGTCAGACCACCAGACTGGCTCCACCACCAAATTGGATATCTCCATCCCCAGGAGGAACATCAAGTCCAATGAATGACCTCCAATATGGGTTGAGAAGGTAATAACCTATGTAAGGCCCAGTGAGCTCATTAGCTGGAGGAAGTCTTGACCAAACTGCTAAAGCTCATCATTGACCCAGGCATTGAAATCCCCCAGGATCAGCTATCTGGGGGATTCCAATGCAGCCGACAATGAAGTCCATGACTTCCTGCAGGAAAACGTTCCCATCTCCTGGTGGACAGTAGATGAGAAGAATCCTGTACCCTACACCCTCACCCAAGATACATTCAAAGGAGTTGGTGATCTCCACTGGAACCTCCACCAGGTTCAGTTCCGATCTAAAACAGATTGCTACATCCCTGCCCCTACAATCCATCCTCGGGCAGTGTATCACCGAGTACCCAGCCGGAATTGCTGAAACCAGAACTGGGCCAGCATTTTCATCCAGCTAGGTCTCGGTGATGGAAGTCAGGTCAGATGGTCCAACAAGAGCTGCTATTATAGCACTCTTGTTTTTAATAGACCTGGCATTGCATAACACCGCCCGAGTAGAATGAGTGACCAAGGAAGACCGCGTTACTTGCCTGCCAATGGCTGAGCCCTTGGGTATGGGAATCAGGCAGGGAGGACCCTTTCCTGTACCCATTTTGCCCCAGGGTGTCTCCTTGTTCCCACTACCCCAATCCGCCCACTCCTTTCCATTCCCCCACCAGTTCCAGCCCTTTGCCTCTTCCTCCTCCTCCTCCTCCTCCTCACTATCCCCAGAGCTCAACACCACCTATACACTTCCAGGGACAGTGGGGGACAAACAAAGGGATGGAGGTTCCTGAGTCTGGAGGGGGAATATTGCCTGACCGTCCCTGCACCTTCCCAACACATATTCCCAGCTAGAAGCCTTGCAAATATAAACAAATCCCAACCAAATATAAAACCCAAAACAAAATAAATTAAATACAGCAGCAGCTAGCAGTAGTCAACGTGGCAGTAATACACAAATTTAATATTATCCACAGTGTTAACTTTTATAGTCCAAGTCTGATAATGGAAGGGGGGGTTCGCACCACCCCCTAACCATAAAGTCAAACCAAACAGATACAGCCCTCTCACTGCCACATCATATGTCCATTTGAAAAAGGAGGACCTCTTACTGCCTCCAAAAAATTAAAGTATATAGCAAACAAACACCAGTCAATCCAAACAGCAGGGCTGGAGAGAGAAAACTCGATCAAGGCCTCATAGAACAGAGTCAAAAACATTTCCAGTTCAACCAGTCCCCGAGTCAAGTCCATTTATATCCCCTTCATGATAGTTGTTTATTGGACTAAATGCCAGACCAAAACTCACCCAGGCAGGCCCCAGAATACACCCAATTCCCCCACTGAGCCGCCACAGATACCCGACCCCATCAGGCAAACTCCCACAGCTCAAGGAGCCCAGGCAAATGCCCACCCTCCTGCCAGCACTCCTGACCCTCCCTGGGGAAAACAGATGCACTCTGCACCCATCTCAGACAAGCCCGACTGGCTAGTCCTTGATCTTCAGCTCCACAGCAGTTCTTCACAGGATCCTAACTTGATTCCACTCCAGAAAAGAACAAGTTCAAAGGGGCCCAACAATCCATGACTCACGGCCGCCTCCCATTCCACCAGATGCTCAGTAAAGTCCAAGATGTAATTTCAGGCACCAGATAGATCCCAGACACACTCTGTCTACAGCCCTTTCTCCCTCACATATAATCCAGGCTCGGAACTCCATAATCAGCCTCCACTGAGCCCTTCTGTTTTCCAAACTCTCTCCATTCCTATAGATGAGCAACTGGTCAAAGTTCAGGTGCTACAATCACACAGCTCACAGTTCGTGGCCAACAGTTCAAGCACTCACAGACCACAAATGAGCAGTTTGCACATTCATATGACTGTGAGCAAGCCCAATCCGAGAAATGAAGCGAACAGAGCTCTCAAACAGCTGTAAGTGTAACGAGATAAACCGCTAACTTTCACTCCACTGCTGCTGACAGTAAAAAAACAAACAAACAAGATAACTAAAATGAAACTGATAACTTAAAAATAAAGTCCAAAACAGTGCTGCTGCTAAGCTAAAAATGATGACTGGCCCAGCGTGGCCATCATCTTGAGTCTGCTCATAGCAGTTACAAATATGGTATCTATTTAAGGGACTGAAACTCACAATCCTGAAACTGATCGGACCGAGTTCTGTCACCCGACACATTCAGAAGCTGGACAGGAAGAAGTGATGCCAGCAGGAGTATGATAGTGGATGTGATGAACCGCTACCCTACTCCTAGCCAGGCATTACAAATGACAGGAAAATGTGGAAGCTGGCTGAGCTGCTCCCATGGCATGGAGGTCTAAAGCAGTACCAGCTCGGCCAGCATGGTCTGGTACACCAGGGTTCTGTTCCTGGTGTCCACTATTTTTGCAAAACATTGTTCCACACCCGTAGCTTTTTTTTACTCTCATGTCGGCTTCCCCTCAGAGTTGGTTATTTAGGTTATGGAGGGTGCGAGGAGTGCCAGCACGGAGCTCCACGCATTACATTTGTGAAGCTTGTGGTATTCAGAATTCAGTCTCCTGAACTCAGTGTTGTAGTGTTTGGGATTCTGAATTTTGAGATTTCAAAATATATCCACAAATATATATCAAATTATCATTGCATTGTAACAAGATGATAAGATTTGGTATGGGTACTGTTGAAGATTTAAATAAATATTTTCCTCACTTTAACAAAAGTTAGTAGTTCCCCTAGTGGTCTGCTGTATTTAGCTAATTTTTTTTTTGCTTTAGAAGATGTACAAATATAGCCATCTAGAAATATATTTTCTACAGCCCAGGGTTCCTGTAAACATACAACATACATACAAACATATGAAAAAGCTAGCCAATACAGGCCAAAAAGGTCTAGCGCATCTGCTCGATTTTGCAGCTCATGGTTTACGTTACACCTTTGCTGCCACCCCCTTTCCCTTGTCACCACTATCACCTTTCTTCTCTCTAACTGAGCTTGACCGTTAGGTCCAGCTGACTCCAATGATTATGCTGCACTTTACTTTATTCCACCTCCTTTTAAAACTCTCCACCGATCTCTGTGAGACCAGCTTCTCCGGGATTATGTTCCATGCTGCCACCACTCTTTCTGTAAAGTAGTGTCTTCTCAGTTCGCTCCTGAATCTTCCTCCATTCAACTTCATACAATGGTCCCTAGTGACCCCCTCTCTTCAACTGAAACATATCCCCAGTGATAACCCTATTTATGCTCTTCAGGTACTTGAAGGTCTCAATCATATCTCCCCTGTCCCTTCTATTCTCCAAGGAGTACATATTTAGCTCCTTCAACCTCTGCTCATAGGGCTTATCCTCCATCCCCCTTATTAGTTGGGATCCATACTGCTGCCCAACATGTAACTTGCCAACAAACTATTTCCCGACATCGAATTCCTGACTGGGTTACTTTGCCGATGAATTCTATCCCGTATGAACAATTGTCCGACAGACAACACCTCACACTATGTAACTTTTGAAGCATTACTGGAGTTCACTATCATGGCTATCATGACTGTAAATTGTAGCCCTTGTTTTAATACATAAAGACTCTGTCCAGTTCAGCATTCAGAGAAGACTTAAAATAAGTTAGTGGAGAGTGAGAACAATTATCCGCAAACTGTCAACCACTTCCAGTACTCAGACTCTCACTCCCTGACTGTACATGCTGGTCAGATCTCCATTGAGGTACTGTCCCATTTGTGGTCGATACGAGAACAGAGACAGCAAGCAGAGGAGCCGAGGAAGCGGCTCCCATTCATGTCCCCAGCTGCTGAAAGCAGCAAATACAAATTGGAAGTCGGGGGGACTGAGTGAACAATACGGGCAGTCCTGACAAATAAAGTCCATTAGTGTTCACAGAGAAAAAGGGGATCCTGTATGTTGGAAAAGCATCCTGACTATGTTTAAAAATGGGCTGTTTGAGAAATAAAATTGATGTCAGTAGCGAGCGGAGCTTGAAATGATCCATCTTGTGGAAATGGGAGCTGCAGTGCAAAATTATGAATGAAATGTGTAATTTAGCAGGAGGCACTACGAGCAGAGAAATTATTTAATTCCTGTAGCGTCCCCATGAAATGAAGTGCACAGCCTGAATAAACAGACCCATAAAGTACAGACAAGGGCTGCAGGAGTGTGAAAAATGTAGAGAAGTGCTGAAATGAAATATGTGCCCGACGGCTGCAACGGCTGTATGAAAATAAAATGTGCAGCTCCTGGAGATATTGGTGAGGCATGCAGTGCCTACCAAATCTCTTAGGGAGAATGTAGTTCATTATGTTATTTGCGGTTTTGAAAGGTTTTATAAGCCTGTACGAACTGAAGACAAATAGTTTTTTTTTCCTTTCTGCATGAAAGCAAAATATATTCCTTTTAGAATCCTGAAGTTGACAGCATCACTAGCATCTCTAGCAGTGTCTTGTCAATGTGTTTAATACTGGTCGGGCAAATGATTCTGTTGATAAATTATACTGAACGGCACTCAGTTTTCGGGAACTTACAGTCGGGAGGTTACTTGTCAGGAGGACAACTGTTGGGCAGTAATACCAGACCTTATTAGTTTGGTCACCCTTATCTGGACCCCCTCCAAGAGCTTGATGTCCCTCTTTAAGTAGGAGCACCAGAACTGTATACAAAATTCTAGGTGTGGCCTCACCAGTGATCTGTACAGTGGCAGGATCACCTCCTCTTTCCTTGAGGTGATCCCTCTGGCAATACACCCTAGCATTTTGTTGACCTTGGCTGCTGCCAACCTGCACTGCTCCAAGCATTTCATATTCCCTGTGATCACCACAACCCCGATCAATTCCTCCTCTGTGACCTTTAACCAATTCCCCCATACGGTAGGTGTTCCTTGGGGTTTTTGCCCCGAAGTGCATGACCTTGCACTTCCTAGCATTGAACCTCAATTGCCTTGTTCTTGACCAGCACCATCCTCTTCTCCTCAGAATCCACCACTGCACCAATTTTGGTGTTGTCAGCAAACAGGCTAATCTTGTTCTCCACCCCTTCCGCTATATCTGCTATGTATATGTTGAATTGGACAGGTCCTAGGACAGCCCCCTGGGATACCACTAATAACTGTCTGGGGTGTTGAGAGTGCACCCACAATACCACCCTTTGTTTCCTAATTCCCAACCAACTTTCCACCCACCTAACCAATCTTAGCCCTGCCCCCATACCCATGTGTTTACATATCAGTCTGCCATGTGGCTATGAGTCAAAGGCTTAACTGAAATCCAGACACAGGACATCAACTGCCTTTCCCCCATCCAGTGACCTAGTTACCCAGTTGAAAAATTCAACCAGGTTTGCTTGGCATGACCTCTCATTGATGAATCTATGTTGTCTGTCATCTCCCAGCATGTGTTTTTGCATGAAGTCCACTAACCATCCCTTTAGGATGGTCTCCATCAATTTCCCCACTAAGGATGTGAGGCTGACTGGCCTGTAATTTCCTGGCTCATCCCTGGTGCCATTGTTATGTATGGGTACCATGTGCACCATTCTCCAGTCAAGTGGCACACAGGATGGGAGGTCCATAGGGAGGTGTTGAATACATCCATTGGGGTGCTGCCAGCCCTCCGATAGTTCCATCAGTACTCTCAGATGTATCCCATCTGGCCCTAGAGCCTTGTCCACCATAAGAGATCTTAAGCCATCCAACACCCTCTTCTCTGCGATATCAATATCTGTTATCCTTTCCCCTTCAACCATCCCCCCCATCCTTCCACAGATGGATGGGCCCATCCTTCTCATGAATACCAAGCAGAAGTAGTTATTTAGTATGTCTGCCTGGTCTGCCTCTTTACTGCCCATCTTCCATTGTTGTTCCTGATTCTGACAATCTGTTTCTTACTTTTCCTTTTCTCTTTGACATATTTAAAAAATCATTTCTCCCCCTTCCTAATCCCCTGTGCCAGCCTTAACTTCTTTGTGACCTTGGCTGCCCTCACTGCCCTGGCCACCTCTCTGGATTTCGCAATGTACTCCTTGTCTACCTCCCTGCATGTCCATTTAAAGGTTTTAGAAGCTGTTGTTTTCTCCCTCACTCACTCTTGCACCTCTTTTGTCCACCAACTAGGCTTCCTGGACTTTGAATTCTTACTGACACTCTTTGTACAAGAGTTTGTTGCCTCCAGCAGGCTGTTCTTTATGATTTTTAGTTTGTGTCCCTCTCTGGCCTGATGGTGGCCACATGCCCTCCAACTATGGTTGCAATTCTGCCGACGTCAGCCCTCCTGAAATCCATTACCTTGGTTTTGCTAGCCCTCCCCTCCCTACCCATACCTAATGAGAATCACACCATGTTGTGGACACTCCTGGCCAGAAGTGCCTCAACCCTAACATCTTGCACCTGGTCACCACCTGCTAGGGCCAGGTCCAAGATATTCCCCTTCCTAGTAGGTTCTGTCATGTGCCGAGTGAGGAAGATGTCCTGGAAACCATCCAACAAGACCCGTTCCCTTGTGCTAGATGTGGTCATTGTGTTCCAATCTACCCCCAGTAGATTGAAGTCACCAACCACCACTGCCCTTCCCTTCTGGTGGTGCTTGATGACATTTGTCACCAGCTCCTGGTTGATGTCTTCCTCCTGGGATGGAAGATGGTATGCCACCCCTAGTCTAACCTTCTCCCCCTTAAAATTCTGAATGCTGATCCACAAGATCTCTGCTTTCCCCTCCTCCTCTTCCTCCCTGCTGACCACTAATCCTACCCTTATGTACAGAGCCACCCCTCATTCAATTTTCCAAATAAGTCCTACCTCTCCCTCCTCCTCCTCCCTCCCTCCCAGAGTGTCCTCCCACCACCCAGTCTCTTTAAATCCCCCACACACAATTTCAGTCAGCTCCACATAGGTGAGTGAAGCTCCATCAACCCACTAGCCAGACACAAAATAACTTAGCTGCTCCAAAGCTCCACAACCTGTCTGCTCACTCAGTTGCACCTCACACACATGATAATATGTTCTGAACAAAATTTCCTGAGTTGGGGGTCTATTATACTTTTTGAGTAGCCTGCTATGTTCCAAGATAGTAAAAAATTTAATTGATTTTCCTTCTGAATATCGACAGAATGGTTCAGTCTTGGTCCAGGCTTATGTTCTGAGAATTCTCACTAAGTCCTGTCCAAGATCAGACAGGCACTGGAAGTGATTCCACGTTGGAATACTAACATGGGCGACCTTTTCTACCTCTGCTTTATAGTGCACGTTATACATTTCCCAGTAGTGATAACATGCATTGTCCTGTGAAAATTGCTTCTGAGTTTGATTTTCAGACCACTAGCAGAGTAGAACTGCCAAACTATCCAATTTATGGGCTTCAGATAAAATTAATTTACATAAAATGATATCTCTAACTGCAGATGTGATCTGTCCTTGGTTTGTGAAACCTTTTTCTCATTTTACCCATTTAACGTCCATATATCCTAACTTTACATTTAAGACATTGGATAAGATTTAACACATTGCCCTCATTACAGAACTTTGCATTTCCTGAAGCAGTTTTTCTATAACATGTAAGGAGAGTAGATGGTGACCATCATCACCACCATAACTGTTAGAGGTAATTGTTTTATTTATTCTTAACTGTTTGTCTACATCATCTTTAAGAATATATTTACCCTAAGAAAAAGACTCCTTTGTTCCATTCAGGTAGTTTACTGCTGGAATTTACTCCTCTGATACCCTCCCCCTGTCCTGTGGGGTTCCACAGGACTCCATATTGGCTCCCATGTTGTTCGCAGTATATATGCTGCCATTGGGAGATATCATCAGGTAATACGGCATGAGTTTTCACTGCTATGCAGATGATACTCAGCTGTATATGTCCTTTGTGCCCAGTCAGATTGAGGCAATCTCTATGCTAAAAAGCTGCGTCTCTGAGATCAAAGATTGGATGAGGTCGAGTTTCTTGAGACTGAATCTGGATAAGACTGAAGTGTTGGTTGTGGATCCGGGCCACCCAGGGGCAGGTTTTGGGGCTGGACATATGTCGGGCTATGCCTTGATGGTGTCCAGCTCATTACTTCAGATCCGGTGCATAACCTGGGTATTATTTTTGATGAAGGCTTGACCCTGAAGTCCCAGGTGTCAGCTGTGGTTAAATTCTTATTTTACCATCTGAGGAAAATCGCCCAGGTGAAACACCTGATTCCACCGGGTGAACTTCCAGCATTGGTCCATGCCTTCATTACTACCTGTCTTGAGTACTGCAACACCCACTACCTAGAGCTGTCTGGGATTGATATCCACCACCTGCAGCTAGTGCAGAATGCTGCAGCCAGGCTGCTGACTGGTACCTCCAGGGCCAGTCATATTACGCCTGTGCTGCATGAACTTCACTGGCTGCCAGTTCAGTGGTGGATCACCTACAAGGTAGGCTTACTTACCTTTAAAGCCCTACATGAACAGGGACTTGACTACCTGAAAGATCTCCTGACTCCCTACTCCCTCAATCGCCATCTCCGATCTGCTGAAGAGGGATTGCTAGAGATTCCCAGGGTTCATTTTAAAACATCTGGAGCTTGTGCTTTTTCATTTGCAGCACCAACCCTGTGGAATTTTCTACCGTGTCAGTTGAGAGATTGCCTGACCATCAGCAGTTTTAAATCAATGCTGAAAATGTATTTATTTTCTTTGGCCTTCCCTGATTAATTAATGATTGATTTTAAATAATTTATTAAATCATCTGTTTTTATACTGTAATTTAACATTATGTACAGCGCCTTGATTTTGAAAGACGCTATATAAATAAAGTTTGCTTGCTTGCTTGTAACAGGTGACTCTGCTTTTAACCCTAAATGACTTAGAGGAAACATCTGTCTCCATATCCATTTTTTAATTTTCATATCTGATAGGAGAAAGAACACTGGTTCTTCTTGTTGACAAACTTCTTTTTCCACCCTGCCTTCAAGAAAGCCCATTCCAATTACCTTGCCTCCCTTGATACATGTAAATGTCCTTAGCCTCACGATTCTTGTTAATCAGCCCAACCTTGCACTCATATCCCATGTCTACTCTGACTCTTCCCCTCTCTTCCTGAGCTACTGATACCAGACACAGTGATAAAGAAAGTGGACAAAGGGGGAGTTGTAGTCTTGTGAGACAAAGACCAGTATATAAATAAGATGGAAAGACAGTTGAAATATGAAAAATATTGCAACTGCCTGGGAAAAGATCCAACAGAGGGAATTAAAAAAGGGGTAACATACTTGATAGTAAAAGCAAGAGAAAAAAATTGGATAACAGAAACAGAACAGAAGTTTCTTCTTGCTGAAAACCCTATTAGACCTACAATATACTTCTTACCAAAAGTACACAAAAACAAATTAGCACCACTGGGAAGGCCGATAGTAAGTAGCATTGGCTCCATCACAGAACCTCTATTGAAGTACGTGGATTTTTTCTTGAAACCTTTAGGCAGAAAAAATAGGTCTTTCCAGGCAGACTTGAAAGATATTTTGAATAAACTGAGTGATATAGACAGACAAGCAAATACTTATTTGATAACATGTGATGTAGAAAAGCTCTACAACATCCCATATAAAGCAGGGATAGAAGCAACAAAAGAAAGATTAAGAACAAGACTGAATGACATGGTTCCACCATCAGAGTTCATCACAGAAATGGCAGATTTTGTGTTGAAAAATAACTATTTTAGCTTTGGCAATACATTTTATAAGCAGATACATGGCACTGCCATTGGCACCATGTTTGCCCCATTATTGGCAAATATTTATGTGGGGCAATGGGAAGAGAAAACTATATGGGACGCACAGACAAATAGATGGCTAATGAACATCAAAGCATGGTTAAAATTTGTGGATGATGTACTCCTAATTTTGGAAGGACAAGAAACAGATTTAAGAGACTTCATGCTTTATATTAATCATAGTGACCAGAATCTGAGATTTACAGCAGAAATAAGTAAAGAAAAAGTAGATTTTTTGGACATCACGATTTATATAAAGAATCAAAAGTTAGAGACAAAGCTTTTCAGAAAATTAACCGATAGCAATACAGTACTGCATTATAACAGTAACCATCCCAGGCACACAAGAATGAACATTCCCTTGGGACAACTATTGAGAATAAAATGTAACTGCAGCGAAGAAGAAGAAATGAAGCAAGAAATAGCAAATACTTGTCAAAGATTTATAAGCAAGGGGGTACACACCCGGGGTATTGTTAACAGCAGTGGAAAAAATAAATAAAATGGATAGGAAAAATCTATTGGTGATACAACCAGAAAAAATTGGAAGTGGAGAAGAAGAGAGGATCAGCTTTTGCACAGAATACAATGACGTGTATGGTGAAGTGGGACAAATAATGAAACGCCATTGGGGAGTTTTAGGAACATACGATTGGCTCACTGATGTGGCTAGAAATGGGCCTTTACTGAGCTATACAAAAGGAAGATGTCTAAAGGACATTTTAGTAAAGACACAGTTCAAAGAGGGAAAAACAGAAAGTAAAACACAGTGGTTACCATCCTTTCCATCAGGAAACTACCGATGTGGGAACTGTGCCCAATGCAATTGCACGAGGAAGACAAAAACAATAAATCACCCTAGGTCAAGGAAGAAGTATAAAATACAGGGTATTATCACCTGTAATACAGAGAATGTAATTTACATGTTGTCATGTCCATGTGGCCTGGTATACATAGGCCAAATAAAAAGACCACTTATGATATGAATGGGGGAACACAAAACAGCCATAAGGAGTCAAAACTTGAAGTATGCCATGGCAAAACACCACTGTGAAGCAAATCATGGATCAGCAAGACTTCAAGTATATATAGGACTAGAGGCAGGGAAAATCCCAGAACGTGGAGGGAATATCAAAGATGTATTGCTGCAAAGGAAAGCATTATGGATTTTTGAAATGGACACATTATGGCCAAAAGACTTGAATGAAGACAATGGCTATAGCAGTTATTTGTAAAAGAAAGGCAAAGAGAACTAGATAGGACATGAAACATATATGTCAGTGATTAAAAATGAAGTTAGAATGGGAAATTCAAGGAAGTTCAAGAGAATGTCTTGTACAAATAAAAAAAGCATGGAAAATTCAAGTGAATGTCTTGTACAAATAAAATCATCCTGAAAATGAAGTTATAGAAAAAAATGAGTAATCAAACACATTAGGAGCAAAAGAATAAGAAGGTCAATAGGTCAGAACTAGTATGCTCGCTGAACAAGATAAAAGCCACAAAGGTGCAATTCCTCCTTAGCTCCGAAGATGGAGTAAGAGTTACTCTGAAACGTCAGCACGTCAAGTTGCACGCTCCACACCTGAGAGAGGGAGATGCAGGTCGAAGGTGCAAGTACGCAGGTAACAAGGAAGTAAGAGAGTGCATATGCCATGGCTGCCTGAAAGACTCAACGTGCAAAGGTAAACTGAACATCGACGTGGTATTAACCTGCAGTATGGCTTCAATTTTTAGCTAGAGGAAAAGAAGCTACAGGAGACCATCAAGGTAGCCAATGGATTTAGACAATTGAGCCATGAAGATAAAACATGAGGGGCAACCCTCAAGATAAGTACTTTAACTTGCCTGAAAAAAATGTGTTTAATTTGAGAAAAGCAAACCACGTATAAAGTCACTGTACTCAGAAGGGCACAGACTGAAGAAAAACATTTAGATTATTTTTCTGTGAGACAATGTGTTTAATCTGCAGCTCATAAATGCACAGCAGTCAAAAGGGCTAATGCCTAAAGAATAAATAAATAAGGGAAGCAGTATAGCGCAGTGGTTTAAGGCTCTAAGCTGCAAATCTGGAGACCTGGGTTTGAATCCCACAGCCTCCACTTGCATACTGTGTGACCCTGAGCAAGTCACTTAACTTCCCTCTGCTCCCAGGTCACACCTATAAACAAGCTTTCAGTTTAGTGTGTCTCTCCTGGTTAAACAATTGGAAAAAAATAAGAATAACTACATTTACTATTTCTTTAACCTGTAACTCATATTAGCATGGCAGTTAAAAGGGCAAAGCCCGAAGAACAAAAAACATTTATCATTTATCATTTTTTGGGGACCAGAATAGGTCCGTGGTGGAAATAAGACAAGGAACATGAACTGAACTGGGTGTTTTAACGCTTTTAAAAATTAAAGTAAAAAGCTTTGTTATTTCTTCTAAATAAATACTAAGCCTTGGTGGCATTTATGAAAATGAGTCTGTCTGAATTACATTTTCTCTTGAATTGTGTGCACATCAAACTGAACACTTTGGTGCTCAGAATTAATTCAAATTATCCTGGGATGGCGCACCAATGTCATACGGCCTCGTAAATAGGGGTTTGAGCATCACTACAGCCTGTGTTTATATGCACTTAGGTTTCTCTGTTTTGGTCAGAGTACTGTCTCCTAGCTAGAATTAGCTTATTGTTCCTTCATGTTTGTACCTTTTTATCCTTTACTGTGCCAATACTGTCTGTTGTTGTTACCTATTTTATTGTGGGATGTATACTATCCAGATATGTGCTATGTAACTTTTACCTCTCTAAAGCTGTTGTAACCCTTATTGTACTACAATGTATTTGTTATTCCCTGTATTTTGACTTGTACTTTCCCAGGTCATGCCTGTAAATAGGCAGTTTTGTCTAGTGCACTTACCCGGTTACCAAAAGCAAATAAAATAAATAAATAAATAAATAAAGTTATTTCTGCAATTTGGTATTGCAGATTCTACCTCTAATGCTTGTGCCAATATCTCCAGAAGTTACTTGGGGGACTAGTTTTTATTCTGTCAGATACTGTAGACTGCTATAACTCCCTCGTTGCCTGATAACCAAAGGCCTTTATCGAGTGTATCTCTTTCTTGTATACTTTGGGTACTCTCTGAGAATTCATCCGAGTGAAGCACTAATCCTTGCTTTTTTTCTGGGTGCCAAGTTTTTGGAACATTACAGTTATCCTAATTTATTTGATGCTTTTCTTTACTTTGTGACATCTTATCCATTTTTATTGCCTAAAGCTGAACCCTCTTTTGTTGTATTTTCTTGAGAATTTACCAGCAACCCAGAATCCCCATTATCTTCCTTTAAACCTATTTCTGGTTCTTGCTCCTTATTACCCTTACTACTTTGGTTGATCACCTTTTTCTCCTTTTTGGTTAACTCATCATTGTTTATTTTTCACCTTTTTTTGTTTCTTATTCGTTCTATTCCTTTGCTTCTTTTTCTCTTTTAGCAAGTGCCCTCATTTTGGTAATGATGAAACTTGGTGTAACGTTTGAGGCTGAATCTATCTGGGTTACAGATTCATTCAATTGCCTAATCTGCATGGAGTCCAACTCTGACCCAAGGTCAGCTTGAGCTAGTTTCCTAAATACGTTTCTAATCAATCCTTCGTGGTGAACTAATGTAGTTTTAATTGTTATTTCATCCTTTAAAATGTATAGCTGTTCTAAGAGTAATACATTTGCCATGTGACTATCATTTAAGGTATTAACTTGGGTGTAAAAGGAGTGAGATCATTTTTAACTAGTTCTGAAGTAACTCTGACCTTAGAATTGCTGGAGTTTTTGGAATGCCTAGTAATATGGTCATTTTCATTACTGTTAACCAATACTGACTGGTTTGAGATGGAGGACTTCTGTAATGAAGAAATAGTATGATCTAATTTTGTCACCACCTCAGGGAAAGGTTCCCATTCAAATGTTGTTGGCATTGAGGGTGAAAATGTACCTACTTTTTTATTTCTATGCCAGAATGTAATTGAGTTTGATTACCTTAGTTACCTTTTGTAGGTTCAAGTCCTCTGTGTAACTGCTAAACAAAATTGTTGCTCCTCTTAACCTGACCTTGCTTAAATTTCTTATAAGTTCAGTTATGTAATATGCTTTTTAAATTTTGCTTTCCAGTGACAAATGGTTTAGTTCTGTTAGTTAATTAAAGAAGATTATTTACGTACAATATAAACTCTAACTGCAGCTCTTAAAGCACTGTCTCACAAAAAAAAAATAGAAAAAGGTGCTGAGATAATATGAACTATTTTTTCTTGTGTACCAAGTTCTAATAAAAGTGTGGTCATAAAATCGGTAAAGTCAATAAAAGGTGCAAGACAAGAGCACAATATGAGAAATACCTATTTGACCTGTAGGGTCCTATGGCTTAAGTGCTAAAGCACTATTGTACTTTAACTCTGCTAAGTAGCTAAAATTTGCTTTGTGACAAGCTTTGGCACTATTAAGATGTTGCACTATTGCTTTCAGTGAAATTTACAACTTTAAAAAAAAAGTCCTTCTTAATTTAAATGTTAACCTTCTGCCAAGCCTTCAGCCTTTTGCTGCCGGTCTTTAGCTTCTTTATCCAGTATGTGCTAAATCGATGCCCTCATTCTAAGTGGCAACTTTTATGAATGGTTTCTAAGTCATCTGTGGGAAAGAGTTTATGGAAGCAGACTGGCTGTTTATGCTTCATTTTGCTTATCCCCCTATAGTGCACTGTGCTCTTGCAGTTTGTTGCTTGATGAATTCCACCACTATGGAATACAATATATGTACACAGAGTCAATTTAGTAGGTATAATACTTTGTCTTTCATGCAGCCTGTTGAGCCCCTAAGATCTCCAAATTATTCCCTATGTTACTGAAGTAAAGTAGGCAAGCAGTTCCTTAAAATCTTACTTATTTGAAATTAAAAAAAAGGAATAAAAGCTTTTGTTGAAACAAATAATTACAAATTGCACCTGGATGTAAGATGATATAAAATGGCCAAACTCCACTTACTCAGTGTATTTTCACTTAGGATTGTGAAACCCCCAGTACATTGCGGTTGTACTACTGCTCTAGCAGGTTATTTGAAAGAGTTATTTTCCAAAGAACTGGCTGGCTAGCAAGGTTTCTGATGCCGAAAAAAAACCCTGTGTCTCACTGATCTAAACCCCAAAGCTGTTCTGTGAGTTGTAGCATGCAGAACAGTGAGTCTATTTTAAGCAGCCTCCCCACATCAAGGGGAATGCAATAATTGTGCTAGTGTAATGGTTAATGAATCAATCAATTCAACCATCCACACTAGCAGGTGCAGTTAACTTAGTTGCCTTAGAGAGAATGCTTTTGTAATAAAAATATTGATTTTTAAAAGTGGTACCAACCCTTGATAACACTGTTACCCAACCTAGATCAAGTGGTAATTTGAACAATTTGAACAACAATTTCACTCTTTTTCACAACTCTTTTTAAATTAAAAAAAAAATGCTTCTCAAGATTTTTAGAGACATCAATAGAATTTATCACTAATCTTAATGTCAATGATATCCTCAGAAATTCTGAGCAGGAATTTTTCTGCCCACCCCAAAAAAAGTATTTTGAAAATTGCCAAAGCTATGCTGCTTATGCAGATGTTTTCTCTATCAGGCTCTATGATCATCTTACTGAGTACTGGATACGTAAAGTAGCTTACAATAATTAGTAAACTCTAAATTATTTTCTTACAAGACAATTTATTTGTAGACAGTGTGGGTTAGTGTTTAAAAGACAGATTGGGAAACCAGGAGATCACAGGCATAAGCCCCAACAATAACAAATATTCATGGTGTGACCTTAAGCAAGTCACTTTTAATCTCCCAGGGATCAAGTCCAACAAGCCATGAAAACAGAAAAAATTAAAAAGCAATACCCCACTGACAATGATATACTGCAACACAGTCAGGTTACAAACATACAAAATATACTAAATTTGCCAGCAGATAAAGGCCTAGAGATCTATCAAGTCTGCTCGAATGTGCAGCTAGCACCCCTTATTCTGCAGCTGCTCCTCCCTTCCACCCTTCCCCTTCATTGACCCTCCCCCTTGTCCTGTCTCATCCCCTTTTGAAGCAGTCCACTGTTCTGCTAGATACCACTTCTGCAGGTAACGCATTCCACCCAGCCACCACCCTCTCTGTAAAAAAGTGTCTCTTCATCTCCCTCTTGAACCTTCCTCCCTCCAGTCTCATATCATGGCCCCTGGTGTCCCTCCCTCCCTTACTTTGAACAGCCCTCTGTACCGTCTTGTTTATTCCTTCATGTACTTAAAGGTTTCAATCATACCCCTGTCCCTCCTCTCCTCCAGCAGTACATGTTCAACTCCTCAGCCTCCTCTCGTATGATAAGTCCCCCAGCCCCTTGATCATCTTTGTCACCCTGCGCTGCACCCCCTCCAGTAACTTAATGTCCCTCTTCAGATATGGGCACCAGTAGTGTGTGCAGTACTCCAGGTGTGGTCTAACTAATGACCTATACAGTGGCAGAATTACCTCCTCCCTCCTCGAGGATATACCCCTTGCAATACAACCCAGCATTTGGTTGGCCTTTGCAGCTGTCTTCCTACATTGTGCCGAGTTGCTCATTGACCCTGTAATGAGCACCCCCAGATCCTTCTCCTCCTCTGTCTGGGCTAGCTGCACCCCCCCAGCTGGTAACTTCTCCTTTGGTTCTTCGTCCCAAAATGCAGCACCTTGCACTTTTTGGCATTAAACCCCAGTTGCCAGGTGTCTGACCAGGTTTCAGATCATCCTGCAACCCCTGCCATCCCCCTAGGTCATCCACCACTGGTTATCTTGGGTAAATAAATTTAGTACAGTCAAAACTATTTTACTCAGACAGAGGAATGTCCATTTACCTCTACATTTGGGTAATAAACATATTTTAAGAAAACAAAACAATTTACTTTCCCCCATAAAATGTATATGTATATGTATCACGACACATGCACTGGCTGAAATCTATGCAGGAAAAATACAGTTATTAAACACATTATGTATAACCATTGCACTGTCCATTAATTCTGCAAGCCATGCAAGACTTTGCTCAGCTTAATTGTCTCATTTTATCAGGTTATAGTGAGTCATGCTATCTGACATGATCTCAGTGGGATGTTTTGATCTGTCTCTAAAGTAAGAACTCTCACTGAAATGGTATTTTCATCTCAGAATACTCCTAAGTAGTTCAAGATGCTATTGTCATTATGAAAACACAAGGACCAAGTAGCTATTAATTAAAGGGATTTTATCTGAATATGTGGCTTTGGGAAGCTGATGTTGCCACGAAAGTCTAACATTTCTGTCTTTGAACAAGGAGCCTGTAATACTAGATGTCATCTGCACTTTGTAGTACAGGAACACATCTTTCATCACTCCTAAAGAGCGACTGGTGCTCAGTAGTCACAATGGTGTTAAATAATAAATTAGAATGCTTTTACACAGGTGATGCATCTCTGAAGGGAATACATTTACAGAAATGAGTATAAAAGATACAATGCAATTCTTTTCAAATGCAAGCTAGTTTAAAACGATAGCTACATCCAAAAAAAGCATCATTACTAGTTGTAATGAAGGCAAATAAATACTGTGCTTATCATAAACAAAGTTTCCTCTTATTGCAGTAGACCTTGTTACTTCAAGCTAAATGAATTAAACTCCCATTAAAAGCAATATTTTACACACACACACACACACACACACACACACACACACACGTATATATATATATATAAAATGGTTGGGACTTTTTCCATTTATCAAACCATCAGATAATTCCCCATATCTGACTTTAATTAACACTACATATGTAACTACACAGCTTATTACAATATAATGAACAGCCTGCTTACTAACTATTACAAGTATAGAAAAAATACATACATGTAATTACAACATAATAACTGGCATGTCCTTTTTCCCATTGGGAAACCATGGTGTAATTCACCATTATAAAGGAGCGTTGATAATGGCGAACATGCGCCCGGTTTCCCTCACACTGCGCAGGCACCCTCACCTCTGACACTCTTCCTCCCAGCCACTGTCCGCCTCATCTTTCCCCCTCTGGACCGCTACTCTTAACTGCGGTAAGTGCTGGCAGGCAGAAATGAATCAAAATGAGAAATGCCCTCAAAATGAAATAAAAAATAAAAGCGGCGACCGACAAACATAGAGCACGCGCTCACAGCTAAGCAGACTGCCGCGGTCGCACAAGAACGTCTTTTTTTATTTTATATAGTTGCTGTAGGGAAAAAGGACATCCCGGCAATTATATAAAATAAAGTATGGTTCTGGGTGTGTGTAAACTCAATTTACACACACCCAAGGGGTTAGATGCTATGCATAAACCCCTCGGTGTGTAAAATTCGTTACACACCCAGACCCATACTTTATTCTCTATACTATTAACTTGTTAACTAAACATGTTACAACAACCTTAATAACAAAGGCAACAATCACCCTTAAAATCCCCAAACCTCTAATAATTACAACCCCCCTCAAAACCAACACAATAAAAACCAAAACTACCTGCAAAAAAAGCCCTAGCCTAAACCACAAGCTCACTTCAGCAACTCACCAAACATTAATTTCCCTCAGTGCTCCATGCTTCTCTTCCGGGCCCGCCATGCTTTTGCTCATTGGCCCCTGCTAAGGTTGCTGCTGTTCTGCCCCTGAAGCATTGAAGACACAAGGGAGCCCTGACTACAAAGGGCAACTGGGGTGTCTAGCTAGGTCTAAAACAAATGGGCAGACTAGATGGACCTAGCGGTCTCCTTCTGACATCAACTTCTGTTTCTATGTTTCAGAGCTGCTGCTTTGCCGCTACTCCATGTCCCAATGCTCCTGACTACAACAACACAATGGCAATGCCGCACTGCTATGCTGCCAAGCTAGCCGCTCATGCCATCCTGAATACAAAAGGAAGCACTGGCCATACCACATCCCCTTATATGGGTGTACCACTCGTGTGTGTGTGTGTGTGAGTGTGTGTGTGTGTACACGCATGCATGCAAACATGCACAGACATGTGTGTGCCCCCACTACACTACAGAAAAGCACTACACTAAGCATAAGTGCCCCCACTACACTATGGAAAAGCACTACACTAGGTGCCTTTACCCTACTAAGGGATCCTGGAAATGTACAGGAAACCAACAAAAAAGACCAACCTTATGCAATATATAAAACGTCTGACTGGTAAGTCTCAGATATTTATGAAATATCACCATCTTAGAGTCAAACAAGTCATAAAGGACACTTACAATTCAGGCTTGTGGTTTATAGCTTGTTTGACCCATCAATGGTATT
This sequence comes from Neoceratodus forsteri, assembly GCA_016271365.2. NCBI lineage: Eukaryota > Metazoa > Chordata > Ceratodontiformes > Ceratodontidae > Neoceratodus > Neoceratodus forsteri. Next base: position 15,835,273 of record JADMNL010000027.1, read on the forward strand.
ATTTCCTAATATCTGACACTCACCTATCAGATATTCTCTGTATATTATATATATGTTTTTACACATTTGGGGAATATAACAAAACAACACATATTGTGGCATTTTCTTTCTTTTAGAAACTGGTGACCTGAATTTAAAGAAGTACAACAATACTGGAATAAAAATGTTGCATATTATGAAACCACTTTTAGAAACGGTGTTCAGCATTTCCCAAAGCATAATGACCTCTTGTTATATTCAAACTATTCCTCCTGGGAATTAAGTGGTCTCTTTGGGTCATAATAGATCGAGAGAGAACTCTCAACCAGTCAGAGCATTACTTTTCCATGCATGTGACACACTTTAAATCTGTAAAGATTGTCTCATGTGTGGGGTTCCTGGAAACAGGCTCAGTTAGAGAAGGTTTTTATAAAGAGCTACTGATGCCTCAAAGAAAACTTCAAAAAGCATAATAATTTGGTATATTTCTGCCTGCATTCCATTTATATTTTATGTTTCTCCTCCCCATTATTTATTACCAAGGAAATTTGCATGAATATATGATCTTTATCGCTTACAGTTTCTTTAGAGTCCATCTGCCTCTATATCTTACTCCCTACTTCAAGTCATAATACTCTGTTGTGACATAATCTGTTGCCATGGGAGTAACTGTGAGGTCACAAGTAGTGCTCTGTGTCTTCAGGTAGGGAGAAAGCAGCAGGAATAGACAAACTCTTCAGGAGCAAAGATCCTGTTTTCATCAAGATGACCTCAGTAATAAATAATGGGGAGGAGGAATACAGCACTAATAGGAAATACATGCTGGACTATGTCTAAATATTAGGTTTTGTTAAAGTTGTCCTGAACGTGTCACCAGCTCTTTAAATGTTCAATATATTGTAGCTCCACCTTGATCAATAATATACTAGTCCTGATTCAGAGTCAGTACTTGTGGTTGTAAGAGAAATCTCACTTACATTCACAGGGTATCAGAATCACTCATCTTTGGTTCACAGTTCTCATACCCTAAAAATGCATGTGATATCACTCTTACAAGTGTATGAGTAGTCTTATGAGTATACACACTAGTTCATGATCAAATAAAAAACTGAAAGTAACATGACCTATCAATAAGTGACGTGCTATGCTTTTACCTTTTGGGAACGCCTTTTACCTGTGTCTCATAAACACACACATAAAAGTGCATTTTATCATTTGAGTTATGATTGGCAGATAGCTGTGTGATAATAAGACAAAGGGAATGATACAGGAGGAAAGGCTGTAGAGTCTCAGTATCACACCAGAGGCCAGGGGAGAGAGAGGGGAGCAAAGTTGAGATCTTTAAGTACCTAGAATATCAACAAAATGAACAGTGCCTTTTAACAAGAAGCAATTGCAAGGCAGCAAGAGACCATAGATGGAAACTAGTTGGGGGACCTTTAGGGAAGATGTTAGGACTTCTTCTTCACAGAAAGATTCATGGAGAAGGAGAATATGTTGCCAGAGGAAGTGGCCAAAATGGAGTATGTTACCAGCTTCAAACACAGTAGGATAGGCACAGGGAATACTTCAAGACCTTCCCGGAGGACAATCAAAGGAAGGGATGAGGGATGGGGGTTGAAATGCAGTCAGGGCCATCAGTAGAGTACAGTAGTTCTGATTAAGCATTAGGCTGGGAGAGGATGCAGGCAAGTACCGGGGAGACTTGATGGGCCATTGGGCCTTTTTCTGCCATCAACATGTGTGCTGCTATGCTATGCTGTTATGCATGGTCGTGTAATATGGTTCAGAATATCATGTCCTTCATTATCTCCTTGCCATTTTATAAACAGCTGTATACATGAAATCAACACAGGAAAGATACTGGGGAACAGAAAAGAAGCACACATACTGTATAGAAAGCACAGTTTTTGCTAAAGTGTCCATTCTCATATATGTAAGGCTAAAGTTCAGTGGCCAAGCAGCCAGCCACTCCCACTTCCTGAGCTATATAAGCAGCAGTTCCTCTAAGCCTCTCTGTGAAGCATTTTGTCTTTGCAGCCGGGGGCTATGTTGGTTTGTTCTCTGAGATGGCTGGGGCCTACCTCCCCCGCCTGCTGTTTATGTGTGTCTCTGCTGGACTTGGTGTTTGTTTTCTTGCTTCTGGTTTGTATTCCTCTGGCTGTGTGCTTCCCTGTGTGTTTTGTTTCTTTTTGGGGCCTTTCCCTGTTCTGTTTTGCTGTGTTTTGGTTTAGTCTTTTTGGGGGCTTTTATTTTCTAAACTCCTAGCATACTGCTACTACAGAGCTCATACTGCTGGCTTTCAGTTGCAACTCTCAAATTACTTGCACTGCTACTGCAAACCTACTCAGAACTCACGCTACTGCTTTCAGTTACCTACAATTGCAGCCACTGCTGTTTACTTTACTATTGTACCCAGTGCCTGTGTTTTAACACTGTGCTCACCGAGCTCAAACTACTGCAATGCAACTGCATTCGTTACCTGTGTATTTCAGCTCAACCATAGTTGCTCCTTTATTTGCACTTACAACTCAGTGTACTCATTTGTTTACTACTGCTGTGCAGGTCTACTTGCTTCCTGCTGCTGCATTGTTTACACCCATTCCTATTGTACCTTGTTTACTCTGAGGTTAGCTGAAGCTCCTGCTGAGGCTATTAAATTAGCTTTTATATCTGCATGTGGTTCTCGGCCTTTCATCGCTTCCTTGTTTGTCCTACGGCGGGGACTGGGAGGTGTTTTGGGGGGGTCGTGGCCTATGTGGTTAATTAATTCTGTTCTAAATCCTGTCTTTGCTGCCGAAAATCCTCAGAGTTTGTCACCTTGATTTGGCTATGCATGTCTTGCTGGCTTGCCCCTAATTCAGTGCTGTTTACTTGCCATACAGTTGTTATGCAGGTCCACCTATTACTATTACTATTACTATTACTATTACTATTACTATTACTACTACTACTTGCTGACCTATCAGGTCCACACTTGCTTACGCAACCATTGCTCCTTGCTTATGCAAACCATTGCTTCACGCCTACTGCCATCCCCTTGGCTTCAGCCTGGGATTCTACAGTTCTCAATATGCATTTGACCTTGCAAGGTCTAAGCACTCAATGCCCATTATGATCTCAGCATGCTGTGCTCATTCAGCCCACTTGCTTTCAGTTCTCAATCAATTCTAGGGCATGCCAACCATTCTATTCTGGAGCAGAGTTCCTGCAGCTGATGGTCTCTCTCTACATTTAGTCCACATCATTGAGTGTGTCCAACTTGGGGCGGGATCCTTCTCACATGGCCCAGAGCTGGGAATGTCCTCACCCTGGGCTTGGCTTTAGCTGCCTGCTACGTGACAGGAGCCCCTGGTGTAGAATTTAAGACTAACGGTGAAGGGTGGTTACAATGATCTCCTTTGGCTCTAGTGTTCCACTATAATGGTTGGCCATTGACTTTAGTGGTTTCCCTAGCAAGACAGCTTCACTGCATTCTCCCCATGACTGCCTCTGGTTCACCTGGTTTGATTTAGGGTGGGTAGGCCAGTTGAGTGCCTCAGCAGTTGTTGCTCTCCTCCTGCACCTTTGATGCACATATTGTTGCAGAGTTTTCTCGCAACCTTCCATGACGTTCCTGCTAGAAGGTTTGAGTGAGAGCCTTCCTCCAAATTGGAATATTTTCCACCTCCCTTTAATTGGGTTTTCCAAATTGCAGTTGCAGAGCCGTCACTAAATAAATTTTCCCAAGCCTGGAGGGAAGATGACCTAGGTCTTGGATCCCCAGAGGTTTCCTCCTCATAGGGTTTTTTTTCTCTCCTCCGTTGCCTCAGGTCATAACTCTTAGTTAGCATAGTTGTTTTCCCTAGTCTCTTTAGGCAGGTTCCATTATTGGATGGAGGTGGAGGATGTTCTGCCATTCCCTCTCTCCTTAGGGGATCCCCTTCTCTCAATGCTAGCCATCAGTATCATGCTACACAAACCTGGGCTGTTACTACAACAACTGAGCATGTCATTGAACTATCAAACTGCCTATGCTTCTCTACTACTATGTTACAGTTTACTGCATCCACATCATTGTTGCTGCTTGCATTATGCTTTGTGTTGCCTCCTTTTTGGGGATGATACTACATTTTTGGCGGGGATTCCCAAGGTAACTTTAGCCCCAAGAAACATCCTGTGGCACCTCTAGGGGTGGAACCCTCTCTGAGTTCCTTGCTGTCGTATCCCTACAGGGTGGTAATTCCTCTGAAATCGAGAGTGCGAATGGCCAAAACCAAACTAACACAGTTGCACAAGCATAACACTATACTGGCTGCGTAGGTCAGTGAAATAAAGTTTTATCAATTCCAGTTGGTTTGCAACTGTACCCTTTTCCCTGAATGAGTCTGACTATAGGAAGTATTCTCTAGGCCTCCTTTCCACATAAAAATAAATAAATGAATTAATAAATCAATAAATATAAATAGTGTTTTTTGTCACACTTGAGTTTTTTGTGAAAATCTACAATTTCATACCATTTCAGCAATTTGTTGTGTGTCAGCCACACTGCTAGATGCTGAGACTTGCTGTTCCCTGTGGTAATCAGCATGACTGCATGCTGGTGATGTCATTCTGTTTCATCTATGAAGAAGCCAGGGAGACTGTAACTTTGCTGAAGTCTGTAAAAATTTGTTTTTTCTTGTTCTGTGCCTGTTGCAAGAAACTGAAAGTCAATCAGCTGTTTGATTGTGGTTGTGTCATGTTCAATGCCAGCAAAGCACAAAAATAGTTTAAAATTATCATTTTAGCCTGTGCAAAAGTCAGGGAGAGTAGGACATTGCTGTAAGGTTTGCAGATTCTATAACTTTCTATCGTAGTGAAAGGCATCAGTCCAATTATCAAGTTAACTGCTGTGCTCATTCAATAGAGGTGATTTCTCAGGATCAATAATTATCCAGACCTTACTAAGAGTTCCTATGCACTGGTTAGCCCAGTGTTTTCTCCCTGGCAGGTTTTTACTTGACCTAAATTCAGTCACAATTATTCATTACTCCGCATTAAAATGATCTTTGTAGCAAGGCTAACATATCCATCCTTAGTAGGAATTGACACAGACAAGGCCCCTGTTAGAGCATACTGTAAAACAGATACTGACCAACAGCAGTGAAATTACAAACATTACAATACTAGTAGCAATACAACTGTTTAACAGGCAAATGACAGCAGCCTGGAGACATGCTGACTTAGCATCCAGCAACCTTGGAGAAATGGATCACATCAAAAAGGTGTAGAAAAAGTATGAATTAGTCGACTTTTGTCACAGAACATGCAACGCACATATTTTTAATAGCAATGTTTATTGAGTGGTGCTGCCTGTTTTAGTTTTGAAGACCATTGCACATGATCGTTAAAAAAAAATTGTGTTCATGTACTCATAACCAGTACTGACACTGCAAGAACTAGGGATCTGTTGGAGGTATAATTTTTCACAAGTGATGATTGACCATGTTCGTTGCTGTCCATCTCTCACAGTGTACCACAGGAAGTTAAAGATCCCATGCTGTTATTTAAAAAAAAAAAAACTTTAAACAAAGCTTTGCTGTTTTCTATGTCCCCTAATGTAGAAGCACCACACATTTGACTCCCCCCTTCACTCCTTGCATCTTGCAAGGTATTAAAGCCCTTGCATTCTCCATCAGCTTGGTTGCAGAATAAAGACTAAAGGAGATGATAAGGTAACAAGGGGCAGAGCAGAGACAGAAGGTTTAAAAGAGGTAGTGTGCAGAATTTTGAAATTCCAACAGAATGTAATTCTGTTTAATTTTGGAAAATTCTGCATAATTCTGACACTAGCAGAATTCTAACATTTTGAAAACAAAATGTTTTTCACTGATCAGTAATCCACAGTTTACATAAACTGCAGGTTCTTTTTCCACAAGTCATGGAAAATTATTCTATGGTTTACATGATCTGTGGAAAGTTAATCCCCAGTTTATATAGAAATACTTTTTGGAATTGTACATAAATTGAAATTCTGAAAAGCATTATGTAAGCAAAATTGTCATTCTGCATAAATTCCACTGGCAGAATTTAGCATCCTGCACAGCTCTAATAATAAGACCTTAAACTGGACAAAGTAGTCCAAAGCAGATTTTCAAAATGCTGGATCTGCATGCTGCTTCATTGTCCTGGAAACTGTTACTCCACTTTTTGTTAGGAGAATTGTCTATCAGAAATTCTTCTTCAATACATAATATTAGCACATTCTCCTATTGACCTACAAATTATGAGCTGTTTTGACAAAAGAATATTTGTAATTTCCTGAAATGGCTAAATTACAGGTGGAAATGTTCCAAAAATCCAGCCCACATTTAATACTCATACAGATGGCTCTATGGTGACTAGGGGATATCCCCTTTACTATCATCATTAAAGAAATGAGACTGAAGCCTCAGTTTTGCATTTTTTTTATTTCCTTAAACTGAAGAAATGCTTGTCTTGATTTCAAAGTAAGAGTACTTTTACTCCTGTTCTATCAGGAATAACTTCTGGACCCCACTGAACACTGTCTTATTGCCCCTTCCTTTCTGAACACTCTTTTCGTGCCCTTTTGGCCATTGAAAATAGAGGTATCAGTGTACATCCATCAGTTATGCCCCCAGTGTCCTCGCTTTCCCAAGTACATGCATCAAAATGTCTGTTCTGTACACACTTCTGTCAGTGTGATTTTAAGAATAGCCCAGTCTCTGTCCCTATTGCTTCATGTGCCACATAATGTTACAGTACAAAATCTTCAGACCTGTATGTTTCTATATCTATTTCTGAAATATTACAACAGCAGAGTTGATGGATCTACAGTATAGTACTGTACATGACAAAGAGAGAGAAGCTCCTTGTGGAAATATCACTTGGAGTCTTTCCATTATCCTTCAGCACCTTATTTATAAAAGAAAACAAGATTCTGCGAAAAGTTCAAGCTAGGCCCATCTTTTTATATATGTGAAATGATCTATAATCTTTCATGTACTAAGTGGATAAATTCCAGAAAAAAAAGTATGATAAACTGGTTGCTTCTGATGACATGTCAGTAGCTGTGGAATAAATCGTTTTCTACATTGTTGTATGTATACATAAGTCATAAGGTACAGCAGGCCTGACAGTTTTGACAGGACAATTGCCTCTGTCAATCATCAGAGCCTAAGACTCTTTAAGTTCAGCATATAAGTATTTTTACAAACAGAAATGGTTTGTGATGAGGGTGTCACATGGGTGGGTGAGCTGAATAACATCCTCTTTTATGAGCTCCCAGTGAATGGTCCAGACCTTCCTTCACGCATTCCTGATGCAGACCGTTTCTGTAGCACTATTCATTGATGCTTATACTTACAGTAAGTGATATGGCATTCCAATGAAGTAAGTTTATCAAATCATTATCCCATAGAAAAGACTCTGGAGGGCCCTGTCAATGAATGCTTTGCATGTGCAATGTGTTTGTTATGCAAATGTTCACATTACATATAATTTTTGTTTGTATGTAAGATGCCAGCTAAGATTCTTCAGAGACAACAACAGATGTGTACAACAGTTGTACATTCTGATGTTGGTCCTAGCTACCTTAGGTAACCCTTTTACTCAAGCTATATAACTATTGGTAAGTCATTCCCCTGTAGTTTATGTTCTTTATGATGGTTCACTTTAAGCTGATTTAGAGGCGGACCACATTGTTTATTGCCATTTGTTCATCCAAAAAGGAATGATGATGACATTTGCCAAATGCTGATTTGAAACCTAATCAAGTATAAACACTGGAAAAGAGTCTTGACTCAAGAAATTAATTCAGACAAGTTTCATTTTTTTAATTTTGTCTAAAATGGCATCTACCACCAGTGTTTCACAGTTCAGACTTCACTTCCCCAGGGTGAACATGTACTCTCAGAATTATGTGCTGCAGACAGATGCTGAAATCAAGAGAATAATAAATCCCATGAGAGGGAAGAAAATGATACTTTATTCTGTGTATTCAGACAGAAAAGATGCACAGAATAAGAGTATATACACACACATACACTTTCAAATGGAAATTAAGACAAGTGCCTGATCACCCATAGGAAGCAGTGTCTGAACTGTACATAAAACACTAGTGGTACATTGAGGGCTTGATAAACTCCCTTTTAAAAAAATAAAAGTTGAACATTTATTTATATTAATTTAATGCATTTAGTCTACTGTATGCATCAATATTTCTGCATAATTTACATTTCTGGTCTTATTTGGAGCAGACTTCTCCCTCTTACCTTTACTTTCATAGGGTCCCAGGGCCACACTGACTCTTATTAGAGGAAAAGGCTCATAACTGCGGTGTTAATCCTCCTCATGCCAATCCCTGACTAGCAGTTTCTGGCATTGTTCCAAATATTCTGGTTCCCAGTTCACATGCTATCTTTTATTTTGTGGATGCCTAATGAGATAGAGTGCTGCACTATAATTGCCTGTAATCCACTGTTCTACCCATAATTATCCTGCAATGCTGATGTCACAGTGCAATCTGTTTGCACTGAAGGACTGTAGAATAGAATGGATTTTAGTTAATACTGCATCACTCACTCACACTACATCCCCTCTTGCTTTGCAAAACATTGAGTTAAATATTGATAGATCAGGGATTGTATGTGGTATACATCCATCAGCCATTACACACACAAATATGACACCTGTAGCTGTGGATTATAACCTGCATTATTGAGAGGGGGAATGGTGGCCACTGTACAAAGGATAAATCCCTTTCTCTCCAAAATGTGCCTTGGGATCATAAACTTCAACCTAATGATCTTGGACCTCCATTTTAATTTCTCATCTAAAGCATGACACTTCCAGAAGTGCCACGCCCCCTAGTGAAGCACTGCAACATCAGTGTCGGGTATTGTTCCACGTGCATGGTGTGGGACTTGAACTTACAGATGTTTAATCATCCAGGCCCAGAGTCATGAGTGCTACCATGTAATCCACTGATAGTGAGTTTCAAGGAATATATTTTCTAGTCCATGAAGGGCTTATGTTTAAAAAGCATGTGCCTAGTACATATATATAGCATATGCTAACATACTAATTGCCAGCAGATCAGGCCTTATGGTCTATTGAGTCTGCTTGAACCTCAGATCCCTAGTTGGGTGCTGAGGCCCTCCCCCCTTGTGTTCCAGAAACCCCTATCATCCATCCCCACCCCCCTGGGACAGGCCATCATCTGATACATCCACTTTCTGTGTCTGTCCCACCCTCTCTTGAAGTCCTCCACTGTGGATCTCTGAACCAGCTCACCAGGCAGTGCATTCCAAGGGTCCACCACCCTCTCAGTGAAAAACCTCCTCCTCTTTTCCTCCCTCACCCTTCCACCTTCAAACCACGCCCTCTGGTGATATCTCCCTGCTTTAGTCTAAAGATCCCCTCAATGTTTACCCTATTTATTCCCTTGAGGTACTTGAAGACCTCAATCATGTCCCCCTGTCTCTCCTCTCCCCCAATGAAAACAGGCAGAGCTCCTCAAGTCTATCCTCATATGTCAAATCCCCTAGTACTCGTATCATCCTAGTTGCCCTCCTCTGTACCCTCTCCAGGAGCTGTATGTTCCTCTTCAAGTGTGGTCTCCAGTACTGTACACAGTACTCAAGGTGTGGTCTAACCAGTCCATTGTACAGAGGCAGAATCATTTCCCTGCTCCTAGAGGTGATCCCCCTTATGATGCATCCCAACATCCTGTTTGCCTTGCTAGTCGCTCTCCTGCACTGCTCAGAATTATTCATACATGCAGCCACCATGACCCCTGGTCTTTTTCCCTATTGAGGTCTCCAGCACCTCCCTCCCAGGGTGTACCTGTGTTTAGGGTTTCCTGCCCAAGATGTAACACCTTGCACTTGGTGATATTGAAATTTAATTTCCATGTGTGAGCCCAGCTTTCCAGGGTGTCCAGGTCCCCTTGCAGGGCCAACCTCCCCTCTTCCCCCTCAACTACTGCTCCCATCTTGGAGTCATCAGCGAAGAGACTCATTTCATACCCTATACCTTCCCTGATGTCTGATATGTATGCATTAAACAGGATCGGACCCAGGACCGAGCCCTGCGGTACCCCACTACCGACCTGTCTAGAATTCGAGAGCTCCCCACTGACCACTACTCTCTGGGTGTGTCCAGCTAGCCAGTTTTCAATCCATCTGACCATCAAAGGGCCTACTCCCAACCCCATCAGTTTCTCCACCAGGCCATTGTGGGGGACAGAGTCAAACGCCTTGCTGAAGTCCAAGAATAACACAACCACAGGCTTTCCCCTGTCCAGTTCTGATGTTACCCATTCATAGAACTCCACAAGATTGGTTTGACATGATCTATCTGGCACAAACCCATGTTGCCAACTATCCAGACCTCCCACCTCCTCCAAGAACACCCCCAATCGTTTCTTTAGTATACTCTCCATTAATTTTCCCACCACCGAGGCCAAATTGATGGGTCTATAGTTACCTGATTTCTTCAGTTCCTGATCTGGCATGGAAGAGTGGAAGACATGTCTCTGGTCCAGAGAGGATTATGGTGTTGGACCCCTGGTAAGTAAGTAAGGGGTGTGGGGTGGTGGGTGTTGAGTGCAAGGGTCAGGTGGGGGAGGGTAATGGCAGCACTGTGCCAGCGATGCAACAGACGTCTATGGATGGTTTTCTTTTTTACAGGTGTATAAAAATTAAAAAGACTATGAGGCATTTTTTTTTATTTCAGGTACTTACTGACAATGGGAGTTTCATGTCATAACGGCGATTGCGGAATAGCGATTGCCGTTACGGTGAGTGCACAGCACCGAAAAAAAAGGCAATGTGCACTCACAGTGAAAAAACAGTGGCAAAACTCAAGAGGTTGTTCTCCCCCCCACACTTAATGATTACTAACTCTGGGGGGGGTGCATGTTGGGAGGGGAAAAAACCTTGCCAAAAAAAAAAATATTTGCTCACTGAGCATGAGTGGAAAGAAATAAAAATCTGTATCCCTCCCCAGTACTGAACCCTGCACCCTCCCCACTGTAGCCAGCCACCCTCACCACTCCCACACGGTGCCAGCTCGGCAGCCTCAGGGAGTACAACCCCTATATACCCTCCTTCCTCTTCCGGTCTCCCTCCCATTCCTGTTGCCCTCCCCTTTTTCCTGTCACCCTGATCGCTAACCTTGCATGGTAGCCCACATAACAGGCACTGAAACTGAATCACTCATATTTGGGTCACTCAATTTCAGTCAATGTTATGACAGTATACCACAATGGGGATTGACCATCCTAGTGTTGGTGTTATGTTTGGCAGCACTGCAGGTGGGCTCCCCGGTGTCACACAGTGAAGACCAGTGGGGGTTACTAGCAAGCACCAGAGATTCGGCACCCCAGTGTCAGAAAATAAAAAGTATGGGTGGGTGTGGGGTGATGGGTGACGGGTGATGAGTGGGAGTGTTGGGTGGGGGGAAGGTAGTGGTGGCAATGTGCTGGTGGCGGCAACAGACATCGATGGATGGTTTTATTTTTTACAGTGTTCATAAAAATAATAAAGACTATGAGGGACAGTTTTCTTTATTTCAGGAACTGATACTGGGGATTGGGCACCCCAATGTCAGTGTTATGTTTGGCGGCACTAAGGGTGGGCTCCCCAGTGTTGCACAGTGAAAACAGGTGGGGTGGTGGTACTAGCTGGCCCCGGGATTGAGCTCTCAGGAGTCAGACAATGAAAATGGGGGAAGAAATGGGAGGTGGGAAGGATTGTTTTAACATTTGCGGGGGACCACAGCAGGTGGATCATGATGCTGATCAGCTTTGCTTGCTGGTCGGCCTTATGCAGATCAAAGGAAAGAGATGTCCTATCGTTCAGCCAGCTCTTTTCTTTGAACTACGCAAAGTCTCCACCAAGTAAGACCAAAACACTGTCATGATCAACCTGTCTGAAGATTGGTCTGACACTGTCGAGCTCCTTGCAGACTGCCCTGTATTGGACCAACAGTGACACACTTCTCAAAACCCACTATCATACCAATATGTTTACTTCACACAAGCACAAGGGTGAACACAAAAAACAGGTTATGATTGCTCACATTCCGTACAGACTGCTGATATAGCTGACAGTTTGATTCTGATTCTTTTTTCTTTTGAAAAGTGAAAAACAGACTGCCTATCACACTGGCGTTTCCACAAAAAAACATGTTTGCTTACATTTCATGGTCAACTCCCGCAGCATCTTTCCTGGACTTTAGAACACTCCAACACAGTCTAGCTACTCATAGATCAGTGGGAGGAGGGGCGACTATTGCATTGTGAGTGATTCTACTGTTTGAGGGTGTTCCTAATGTTCAGGAAGTACACAAGAAGAATAGATCAAGCACTTGAACCAAATCAAGATTAATTTAAATTACACAGTTAGCATGCTTTCAGTTCTACTTAGAAAGGAAGCAAATGAAACAACAAGCAACATCAATACATTTCAGAAAACGTAAGCATTCATAAAATGTGGGTTGTAACTACAATGATATGATGCACATAAGGTTGACAGTGTCCCTTTAAAAGATTGTAAAAACTATGCAGATGTATTATACACATATAAAAGGCACAATCTGTTGCTGATAGACCATCCCACTTCTTTTGAAAAAAAAAATGGAAATGAATCTGAAGTTTTTCATTGAAATATAGTTCTAGTGGTTATTTTCTTACATCACAAGAACAGAATGCTATTGAATTCTTTTTACTAACAGTTTGAAAAGTAAAGGTAAAATCCCACTAGAATCATTGCATGAAACAAATGATTTGTTTAGCAGCCCTAATGTCCTGCTCCAGGTTGGCAGGAAGCAGGCTGCATCTCAATCCTATAGCTTTGTAAAGCAAAAGATATGGAATGATGTTTCAAAGTTAGCATTAGAGAAGCAGGTGGACTGGGTAAGCCAGAATACAACGTAAACTTAGTCTGGGCATGTTCTCAGTTCAGCTTAAATCATATCTTAAGAGAGCTAAAACCACCATATTGCCTGATGAAGTATTAGCCATGAAATGTTTTATTTTATTTTATTTTTTGATGGAATAATAAAAAAGGATTTGTGAAATAGACTGCAGGAGTGGAGCTATAATGTTTTATTTCCTTTTGACTGAACCAGTTATTGCCCTTCTGCTATGTAATGAATCACTGCCACTATTCTATGTAATGTTAAATACCCTGTATGCCACCATACAATGTTATATCACTATACATGTCTCAGCCTAATATTATGTTTGTGATAGAAAAGCTGTGACAAGCCTGTTTGCATTTAATGGCATCTCTGTGTGCTGTGACTGCAGTATCATCTGAAGACATGGATCACAGTAGTTCAAATGCTTTTTTCCATGCCACTTTTTAAAGTTGTATGAACCTCTGAAAGTTCAAAAGTGCAATAAATTGCAGCTCACTTCAAGGAAAGGCTGAATCATTTGTTAAGGTTTGCCCTGGTGTGACCTGAATAAGACATCATTTAAAAGTTGCATAATGAGTTCTTGCAGTCAAATTATGTGCCTCATAAAATAAGGGGGCTATCATCTGTCTTATATTTGCTCCTTTTGGCAGAATTCAATGGCTAACTTCCTAACCTAACATTTTGCTAAATGCCAGTTATAATCTGATGGTTAAGATACAGGTGGGTAAACTTGTAATGGTTTTGGTAAAGTCATAGACACAGATCAGGTTGTATTCCATAAATGCACTACAACTATTGACAATCTGTTCAGACAATTTGCTCTGAAGTTCAGAGTTAGGGATTCTGATGTCTGCAGTAATTCTCTGATTCGATACTAAAATATACAATAAATTATTCATGTTCAGTTATTTATTTTATTAGAGCAGGCAGAGATAAAGTGCAATCTCATTTCCAGCTGTGACCTAGGGGAAGGGAGGTGAAAGGGAAGGAGAGGTTACAAATGGAGCAAGTACAGGAAACAATTACATAAAAAATTATTTCTGAGTAATATCAGTGAATAGATGCTATTAATAACATTAATACATAGATCCTCGATTAGCCTTCATCTAGTGTATACAAGCAGTTCTGGTCACAATAATATAGACAATCATGTAGCCAGTAGATTGCAGTTTGTGGGTTCAATCGGGATAGTGGTTTGCTAGTTGATTTGCATATTGAACATTCTCCTACATTCACTATATGTGAGGGGTACGTTCCAGTTTATCAGCAGTTTGCTCTAAGCACTAATTTGTGCCAGGAGCAAATGGCTGTGAGAAACAAATGAAGGTTCTTGGAATATCTTGGACTGTAACTACGCTTGCTTTTTTCCTTCAGAGAAAGTATTCTGCATGCCAGTTTCCTTGTGGTTACGGAAATTATAAATGGCTTCCATGATTTCAAACAGACAACAATTATTTAAAAATGATCAGAAAATCTCATTGGACTATCCTTTTACTTTCAAGTGCATCCTTAAGAAAGAGCGAAGTGCAAGATTGCCTCTTCATATATCGCAGAATCATCACACACACACACACACACACACGCAGCCACGCGACACGCACACACACACGCACAGAGTTTGCAAGTGTAGATTATTCTTTGATGATTGAGTCTAATAACGTAAAATAAAACAACTTTTCAATGTTTTTTTTTCAGCTCTAGGTTTCTGAAATCCCTGTAGCTCACTAACACTTCCCTTCATGAAGTGATGTCTTGCCCTCCAAATGATGACATTATTAGATAACACTATGGCTGTTCTTTCTGAACTAGCTATCTAGGGATCTCACCTTTGTAAGTATGTAAGAGGTACAGCACATCCCATGCCACAGTGCTCCTCATGAACAAATGGAGTCAGTGAGATGAACTTATGACAATTGTTTCAATGTTCTGGCACTGACAGCTTTGCATCTTACATAGTTTAATTATTTTATTTGTTTTTTATTGACTGGGAAAGGAAGACTGGGCAATTCTGCCTATTATCAGTCTCATCCTGGGCGGGGGATGCACATGGAAATCGATGGACATTGAACCAGATTAAACAGTGGGTGGTATTTTGAATGGGGACATTTGGTCAGGACACTGAAATTCCTTGCTTGCCAGAGGGAGTGCTGAAATACTGAGCAGAATGGCAGGCTCAGATTAGACTGTGCTATTACAATTCACCAGGCCCAAGGAGGAATTCTATAAGGAGGAGGAGGCTGGTGTACTTGCAGGGGAGCAGATCTCCAACCCTGCAGGTCCAGCACGGGAAATTGAAATTATGGCAACAGAATTCTCTAATGTTGTGGACACTGCAATGAATCATGACAATGGGCAGTTCTGGAAACAGAAGAACAGTTGTTGCGATACTTTATATTGCAAAACAAAGCAAGAGTCTTGGAATTATTAGAAAGTGTGACTGACTGGCAAACTATACCTGTAAATAGCATAAGAAAGTCCAATCTACAGCAGAGGTGCAAAGAGTTCCAGAAGAAGCAATTTTATAGCTGGAGAGTACAGGAGGAGACACTGACAGTCCAGGTCTGGTTGACAGGTGTGACACAGTAACATCAGAGAGGCCACCCTTGTCAGAGACAACGCCCAAATCTGACAGTCAAGTGGAGAAGCAAACACCACAGCAGACTGAACAAACTTCAAAAAGCGACTTGCAGGACAATGTGAGCAATGTTTTACAGTGTAACAATGAAGAAAATATAATTGAGATGAAACAGGCGGAGTAAAAAAGAAAGTCAGACCAAACAGGACAGGGGGAGGCTTTGCCCACGAGACAGGGCTGTATGACAGCAACACAACTGCAAACAGTTGAAAAAAGAGGATAAGCAAAATAAAATTGAAACGACTTTGAAACAAGATGGATGGTTTCAAAATGAACAAGAGCAATGGGCGTGCCCACTTCCAGGCCAAATAACAGGGACCACACCACAGAACTCCTCAGTACCCCTGGCACAGACATCTGAAGTTCTTATTACTAAAGAGGGAAATAAGTTTTGTTTTTTACTGACACTGATACAGACTTGAATGCAGACTCAGCTATTTACAATTCTCCAGGCCCAAGAAGGAATTCTATAAATAGCGATTCTGACCCCCCAAGTGGAAGACATAGACCCCAGCCCCTTCTTGAGGAGAAAGAAAGGATACAGAATTCCCCATGGGACAGCCACCCATAAGTACAGAAGCAGCAAAACAAATGTGGGCAAAATTCCGATCCAGGGAAAATGTTTTTCAAAATGCAACTCCAACGCGAAGAAGAAAGGCTGTACACCTACAATATTTATTTATTTATTGATTTCTAGGATTAACGCCTTTGAACCAGAGGTTCTTTTACAAAGGTTCTGCATCAACAGAGATAATCAGGCCAAGCATGGCCAGAAGTAACATATGTATAAGACAATTACAGTTGAGTTCATGGTTACAATCACAAAGTTTAAAATGAATCACAAGCAGTGCAACATTCACAAGCAGCCATAGTGAAACTTTGTCAGGGGGTCTGGAGGAAACACTAGACAGAATTTATGTTGGGGCAAACTTTAATAAAGGAATCGATGTGTGTTTTTTTTTTCAAATTAAATATATGCATTTATTCATGGGCCTAAGCAGATTTGGGGCCTCCTACGAAAAAAAGAAACATACTGCTCTCTGGCTGCCTTTCCGGGCAATTCCACTAACCAAACCAGCTATTAAACAAGTGACAATTTTGTTTAGAAATAAAGGTGTTAGCATGTAGAACATTAAACACTGGTTGTCTCAAAGGTGTGACCTGATGGGTAGCCTGAAGCCATACTGGATGAAGAATAACTTTTTATAAGTGATCTAGCTATAGACTGTCTTTCCTTATCAATGAAATATGCAGATGATGTAAAAATAGGTGGACCTTGTCTGACTATGGACCAAATTGATACTATCCAGACTGATTTAAATAAAATATCAAACTGGGTTATTAATGGCATATGCTATTGAATCCCTACAAGTGCAAGGTTATGCACTTAGGAGTATTAAACCAACATGTATCTTATCAATTAGCTGGAAAAACACTTGCCTCTACATCTAATGAAAGGGATCTTGGAGTAAATATTTCTACAGATTTTTGTCCCTGTAAACTAATTAACAAGACCATTTAAAAAACTAATGAAGTCATTTGGTCCATTAGGTGCAATATAAAATCTAAGGACAAGAGCGTCTTAATGCCCTTGTATACAGCATATGTCCGGCCTCATCTGGAATATGCTTCCCAATTGTGGAACCTCTTCAAAAAAGCTGACATCATGCTACTTGAAAAGGTCCAGAGAAAATACACTAAACATATTAATGGTTTATATAATGACCCATATGAAACCAGGCTTAAATCCTTGAATCTGATGTCATTGGCTACAAGGCAGTTGCGGGGTGATCTTCTGTTTATGTATGATATTATTCATGATCCTTTTCTAATCACTGAACTGGGACTTGTATTCTAAGCAGAATCACTACAATACAAGACGGCATCCTCTTCAACCTTATGGTTAAACTTTAATATGAAAGCAAGAAATGCTTCTTCTCTTTACGTATTATAAATCCCTGGAATTCATTACCTAAGGATATTGTTATTAGCAGTTCCAAAATATGTTTAAAAATCTCGGACAAATACATTTTATCTGGTAATTTTATTAGTTATTATTAGTACCATCAAGAGCAATATGGGTACATAAGCCTCCTGGCTGTTTCGAAACCTTAGTATGAACCTTAATATGAACCATACTGTATATGGACTGGGAGTGGAAATTTAAAGTAAAATTGCGTTTAACACCTACAGGTCAAAAACATCTTCCAAGTTGTTTCTTTTAGGTAAAGATCAGGGACAAACTGTTTTATCAAGGCCAGCCTAAAACATGTTTTAAATGTGGTGGACTCAACATCTAAGCAGTGCATGCGATCGCATTAAATGTAACCTATGCCTGAATATGGACATATGAACTCAGCTTGAACAAATGATTTAAAGTGTAATTTGCATGAGGAAGAAGGACATGCATATAGAACCTGTCCATGGGCAGCCCACAGTTGAGAAGACAGACCAGATCAGGACAGCATTTTACCTATACACAAAAAGAAGCATGGAAAGAAAAAGAAGAGAACAAGAACAAAAGGAACAACAAGAAAATGAAGTAATACAGCCACAGACAATAACACAACCTGAGATGTAAACACATCCTACTATAGAAATGGAGGCTGATCATTCCATGAACCCACTGGACACTTCACAGCCAGGAGTACAAAATCAACAAAAGGAAGAGATTAATGAGCAAACAGAGGAACAACAGTCAGAACATATTGAACAACAGGATAATACAGAGGATAATACTATGCAATCTCCCAAAATGACAGTGGTGCAGTCAAGGAAAAGAAGAATAACTAAAAAACAACCAAAAGCAAAATTACCTAGAACTACAAAATCTTAGGAAAAAACTGACTCTCACAAAGAGATATAATGCACTACAGATGCATGACTTGGATCAGGGGAGAAATCAGGAACCTCCATCAACCATCTCATCAACCAGGAAATTCCACAGAGTCAGAGGATTAGATTTGCGGAGGAAGTACAAAAAGTCCAGGCACAAAATAAAAAAACTTTGGGGGTTTGCACTCGAAGAAGTGGACATTTGAGAAAGGATGACTAACCTTTTAAACAAACATGGATACTCCTTACATCTATAAAATTGCAACACTCAATGTAAACAGCATTGAAAGTACCCAGCGACATTTGGTGACTTTTTCAATTTTAAACGACTATAACCTGGACATTTGCTTTCTACAAGATAGAAGATTAGACACTATGGCAGAAATTAATGCTGCCTTCAAGACTTTGGTGTTGGGGACCTTCTTTTTTCATATGGCCTAGACAGTATGTGATGGATGGGAGTGTTGTTTAGGTGTTATAATTTTACAATTACAAGAATGGTGGATATTTGTCCAGGAAGGGCATTATTACTGGACTTTACTCATGATAATATGGTATGGAGGGCTATCAATGTATATGAACCACAAACTAAGAAAGGCAGAGTAGATGTGTTTAATGCAATCAAACCTTTTTTATTCATAACTGGGAAACTTATTTGGGCAGGTGACTTCTATTGTGGGATACAACCTGAGGATAAGGGAGTAAAGACACATAAACAATTCTGTGATACTTCAACTCTTAAAAACATTACATTTACATTATAAAAGATGTAGAATTGATTGACTTTTACAGGCAAATACATAAAGAAGGGGGTCAGACCTATTATCATAGTAAAATGGCAACAAGAATTTATTTTATTTTTACTACAAAGCAGAATCACCTGAAAACTGCCACAGTAAGACCAGTAGAAAATTCAGATCACTTATTGCTTATGATATATTTTAGTTTTGTAACTAAGAAAGCTTTTGGGAAAGAGTATTGGAAATTAAATTCTAATCTGTTAGAAATTTCAGAAACTATACAAACAGTTGGAGATTTGTTAAATGTAAGAAAGTCACTTGTAGGATTAAAGGATAAAATAAGTAGATGGTGGAAGAGACACAAAGGATTTAAAACATTTTTTCAAACAAAGGCCAGTGAGATCCATGCAGAACAATACAAAAATACCTAACTCCGAGTCACAACAATAGAAAATCATGTCCTTAGTAAATTCAGGCTATGGGCAATATGGAGACCAGATCCAGAATCTAAAAGAAAATGGAAACATTACAATACTCAGGAGGAGCTTATTTGCTACATGAACACCATATTGGAACCCCAGGGATACCAAGTTCAGAGGATTATTTTAAAAGTTGTAAGCAAAGAATCCATGATAAAATAATGGACTGTGGATGAAGTAAAAGATAATACAGGTATTATACAGGCTGTTGCAACTTATATGCAGACCATATACTCTGAACCTAATATTTCAGATAACCTCTTACCATTTTTTAATTGAATTATGGTACCATCCTTGCCAGAATCAAAATAGGAGGCTTTGATTGCCCCCATAACAATAGAGGAGGTGGTACAAGCAATAAAAAAGTTGAATAATAATATTTCATCATGCCCGGATGGACTGACAACAGAATTTTATAAAGCAATGGGGACAGAGATTGCCGAGATCCTTACAGTGGTTTATAATGAAATGCTAGAAACAGAAAATGTAGCCCCTCAGTTGGGAATATCCTTCCAGATTTTTTTATATATAAAAAAGCTGCTAGAAGGGACTTAAATAACTGGCAGCCCATCAGTTTAATGAATACGGACATGAATATTTTAATGAAAATTTTAGCTGCTAGATTAGCTTCTATAGCGCCTCTTCTGATAGCAGAAGGACAAACATGTTCGGTAGTAGAGCGTAGTATTCAAGACAAATTTATGATCAGAGAAGTAATAGAAATTGGGGGAACAAAATCTCACAACAATATTCCTAATGACCCTAGACCAAGAAAAAGCATTTAACAGGGTGTCACATGCACATATCAGGGCAGTGTTAAGAAAATACGGTATACCAGAGACTTTTTGTAAATGGTTAATGGCAATCTATAGGGTAGCTGCAGCAAAATCACTTATAAATGGGTTTCAAGGCCCAATTATAACAATAGGGAAAGGGGTCAGGCAGGGGTGCCCACTGAGTCCACCATTGTATGATTTTTTATAGCCCCTTTATTGAAATCTATACAAGATCCAAGGATTTTAGGGCCTAAAATAGAAGAGAGAGGACATACAACAGCTATTTTGGCATATGCAGATGATATTTGTTTACTTTTGGCCTATGCGACTCATGGGAAAAGGGCTTTAGAAAAAGTGACAGAATATTCCAAGGCATAAGGAGCAAAAAAATTATCATACAAATTGTAGAGGATATAGACTGAGTACTAAAACAGAAAAAAAATGATCAAACAGAGATTTCAGATGAAAAACTAGAGATTCTTGGTATCAACTTTGGGAAAGGGGATATGGCACATTCTAACTGGAAACTGAAATTAGATGAAGGTGCAGGAAAAGTTAATATTTGGAAACTATGGCAACAGACTAAGAAAAAGAAAGTTGCAATAGTAAAAACATATCTTTTACCAGTATTCACATATTTAAGTGTGGTATTTCCAATACTAAAGTGTTTTGAAACCACCATCCTGAGTTTGGAATTTGAAATCATATGGGGGAGCAGACTGATCAATAAAAGGGAAATATTGTACTGTACATATAAAGAGGGGTATATCTGTAATTAACCCAATCAATTATTACTTCAGTATTTTAATTTATGCAAATTTACAGTGTTTTCTAGTACCTAATGAAAAGGGTTGGAAAAGGTAATGGAATCATGGTTAGCTTCTTTACTGACACAATGGAACCAAGCACATAGTGTAGTAAAAAAGGCAAGACAACACCATAATATACGAATACAGTTATAGAAAAACTCAGAAAATGGAAATTAACAATAACACAGGTTATGACATCAAATAGGAAGTCATTATATCACATGATTCAAGACCAATGATACATAACAATGCCAGTGTATAAAAATATACCAGAGACAGAATATCACAACATAGAAAAATATCTAATAGACAAAGCCCCCAGGATGTGGATGTGATCTGGTTGTGCAGTCATGGCAAACTTGGTGTAAAGGGAAATGCAAAACATAAGAGTAAAGAATAAAGAAATTGTCCTAGAATAGGATGTGAAAAGAAGGAGGAAACAATGGAGCATTTTCTTATAGAGTGCCCGTTTGTTGAGGAAGTCTGGGAGATTTTAGCAAAGAGATGGACAAATAAAAAATGGAAACGGATAACCTATCAAGAAATGATTACTAGAAGTTCTAGATCCTTTTCAATATTGGAGGAAGGCACTCTTCATTTGATGTTTACTTGTATAAAGTTTATTTTGTGGCAGACACAATGTAAATATATAATACAAAAAATAGACATACCTCCCTTAGCGGTAGACATTCAGATTGAAAAGGAGTTGAGAAAACAATATCAGTTTGATCAAATGCATGTGGTAAAGGAAAGGGTGAATCAGAGATGTGTGTGTGTGTTTGTGTGTGTGTGTGTGTGTTTGGGGAGTACCACAGATCATCACAAGAGAAAAATAATATTAGAAGGTGTTTCTGTAATAGAGGTATACAGAAAAAAGGGAGGGAGTGAGTCTTTTAAATTAGTACACTGTTCTTAAGAAGATGTTTTTTCCTTTTAAATTCTTTTTGTTTCAGAATAAGGTACAAAGCAATATAAAATTAAACCATTTAAGAGAAGAATGGAAAGCTTAAGGCCATGGATTTATGAAGGAGCTTACTGCAAATGATCGAAATGTTGTAATGGTTCAGTTTTGTTTTGGGCATACTTTTGGAAATCTGTTTGTTTTGTTTATACTTATTTCAATAAAAATACCCCTACTCTCCAGTAGGGGTCCCTAGGCCATCAGGCATTCTGCCAAGATAGCTTCTTCGAAGTTACTCGAGTGTGAGCAAGTGACGGGGACAGGGGAGCAAGCCTCTTCCCCTGTTACTGTCTTACCAGAGGCTGTCTATGATCCTGCCAAGGAGATCTTTGGAATACCTGATGATGCCATGGATCTTTCTGAGTCCGCTTCTTCTAATTTGTTTCCTGAGCTGCTGGCACTAAACATAGAAGCAACAGGCAGAAGAGTACCTAAGGCGAGACATGGATTTGAAAAAACACCACTTTCTGGCTCTTTTGGAAGAAGAGGAATGGACTTAAGAATTTAAAAAGAAGCAGCTTGTGTCTCCTTCCTTCTGCCTGGCCTACAAGAGTGCTGCTGGATCCAGGTGGGATCCTACTGAAACTGTACCTCTTCTGCCAATCCTGTATTGGGATGTTGCTTCTTGCGACTCAGTTCCTATACCCCCACCTCAGCATGTAACTGACTCTGACCAGCAGCTGGAGCCGACGGTTTTGCAATCCACAGCTCAACCCCCTGCTGCCCGGTCTTTGTCTGCTGCCTCCTCTTGGAAACATAGAACTCGATGACAGATAAAGACCACTTGGCCCACCTAGTCTGCCCATTTCTACCTACTGTATAGCTCCAGATCCTATTTGATCTGCTCCCTACCTCCTCCTTCCTACCACTAGTTTTGCCTTCTGTATGTCCCATGCATTCTTGAATGTGACAACTGTTTTTGCCCCACAACCTCCTCAGGAGGCTGTTCCATGCATTCACCACCCTTTCTGTGAAAATACTTTCTCACCTTCCCGTGAGTCTTCCCCTCTCCAGACTCATATTAGGCCCCTTGTTCTTGCACATCTCCTTTTCTGAAAGATACTTCCTTCTTGAACTCTGTTGATCCCCTTGAGGTATTTGAATGTCTCTATCATATCCCCCTCTTCCTCTGTCCTCCAGAGTATACATATTGAGTTCTCACTCTTTCCTGATATGATTTCTGGTGTAGCTCCTGCACCATTTTTGTTGCCCTTCTCAGAACTGCCTCCACCCTGTCAATGTCCTTTCGAAGATGAGGTCTCCAGAACTGCACACAGTACTCAAGATGCGGCCTCACCAACTGCCTGTACAGTGGTATCACCACCTCCTGTTTTCTACTGGTGAAACCTCTCCCTATGAACCCCAGCTTTCCACTGGCTTTCCTCACTGCCATTTCACATTGTTTGGCTATTTTTAGATCATCTGTTATGTCTACCCCCGGTCCCTTTCCATTTTGGTTGTTGTTAGTACCCCCCCGTTGTGTATTCCTCCCCTGGGTTTTTGTTCTCCAAGTGCATGATTTTCACTTCTTGGCATTGAATCCAAGCTGCCACACTCTTGACCACTCCTCCAACTTGTTTAAGTCTCTCCTCATTTGCTCCATCCCCCACCTGGGTATCAATCCTATTGCAGATCTTGGTGTCATCTGCAAAGAGGCATACTTTTCCTTCGAGTCCATCTGCAATGTCACTTATAGAGACTTTAAAGAGGACTGGCCCCAGCACTGAACCTAGTGACATCCCACTGGTTACCCCCTTTCTTCAGATTGAACTTCATTTACCACAACCTCTGTCTGTTGCTAAGCCAATTTCTGATGCAGTTTACCACCTTGGGACCTACTTTCAGATTGCTCACCTTGTTTGCTAGCCTCTGTGGGAAAGTAGAAAGGAAAATCAAGAGAGCCAAATTGGAACTTATATAATAAATGAAGCTATTAGAATGCAAAACAGATTCCAAGCATTAGCGGGTAGGAATTGACTTTTACAGAATACAGAGGTTAAAGAAGTGAATGAAGAAGTTTCTACATTCATGTCAACATAGCAAGTTATAAATAATATAACAAGGGAAGAGAGCAACTTATTGTGTTTCTTGACATGGAATATAGCCCGATACTGGGCTAAAATTCGTAATGCAGATTGCTTAAATTTTGATAAAAAGTGTACAGTAATTTGTCTTCAGGAAACATGACATGATTTCAGGAATAATGTAAATAGTAATGGTTATCAAACATTTCAATGCTCTAGTTATAAGAAATCAAAACAAGGTAATGTAGAGCAGGTGGCTTAATAACACATGTAACGTTTGGAGTTTGTAATATTATGCAGGAGCTTAGCAAGAATTATTTTTTTTTATGATAATTAGATTAGGGACACATAAAGTGTGGTTAAAATTGACCACATGCTATATTCCACCTGCAAAGTCTCACTTTTATACACAGAATGTTTGGAAATGGTTGGAGAAAAAGTGGCCCAGTGGCGGAGAGGGCTAAGGTGCTGGCACCTTACTTCAACCCACGCTGGTGACCTGGGTTTGGGAATGAGCCCAGGGTGTCAGAGGTCACCATGGGGGGGAGGGTGGAGCTGGATGGAGCTGCCGACTGGCAGGCTCTCCTCTCTGGGGAGGAAGCACGGCATCCCTCGGCTGACGGGTGACCCCCAGTGGAGGCAGGAGGAAGCTTGGGCCAGAGGGAGCCTAGGCAGTAGGCCAGGAGGTGGGGAATGAGGCCATTACCAGGGCTGTTCCGTGCATGCGCACCTCCATACACATGCGCACTGACTCCTGGGATCTCCGGGAGAAAACCAGAGAAAATCCTCCCGCAAACGGTCCATCCGTGCCAGGATCTGTTCGGTGTCTCTGCTGCAATGCTTCTCTGCCCGCTCCAGAGCCACACACAGTGCTTCCACAGACATCGCAAGCTGCATCTGCGGCTGGACTGATGCTCGCAGTAGGCGGGTGTGCTCATCCAAGAGGTCATCAGCCTCCTCGGCATCCTGTCCCTCAGGGTGTGCAAGGGCCTGATGTTCAGCATCCCTTGAGGGTGGGTGCTGCGCACCAGGACCAGGTCTGGGCATGTCCACAGGTGGTGCACAGACGCCGCCGCTGAACCCTGTAACCACAAGCCCAGTGGGTGACTGTTGATGCTGCCCCTCTGGCTGCTGCACCCCAGGGCTCAGTGGTGCTGCCACAGTGGCCGCAATAGTCCCACTGTCCTGAACAGGAACAGGTTGGTTTGCTGACCTATAAGCCCTACACGATCAGGGACCTACTTACCTGAAAGAGCTCCTGTGCCCCTACTGTCCTTACCGCCACCTCCAATCCACTGACTAGGGATTGCTAGAGATTCCCAGGGTTTGTTTGAAAACTTCAGGGGCTAGATCATTTAGTTTTATGGCTCTGACCCTGTGGAATTCTCTACCTCATCAGGTGCGAAATTGCCCGACTGTCCTAAGCTTTAAATGAGCTTTGAAGACACACCTTTTTAATATAGCTTTTAATGATTTATGTTAGTTTTAAACTTGGTTTATTTATTGTTTTATGAATTGTACAGGCGCTTTGGTTTTGAGAAAAGCGCCTTTTAAAATAAAGATTGATTGATTGATTGATTGACTGAACAGACACCAGTGCTGCCCACTGGTGCTGACAGGCACAGCCTGGGACTGTGCTGACACGCAGGCCTCCACGGTGACACCACCCACAGCCATGGGTGCAAATTGCTCTGCTGTGTGTCCATCCTGTGGCACACACATGTCACTGCCCATGACGGTCATGTCATCATCACCACTGGTGCTGGACTCACCCGCCACAGCCACAGCGTGCTAGAAACCGTGGACACCAGCAGGCTGGGACACAGGCAGGGCTTCTCCACACCTGTCACAATGACGCCATTGTGGACAGCCAGGTGGCCCCACTGTCGTAATGATCCACAACACCTGTGGGAGATGGATGGTCCCACCTCCGACTCCATCCAACTGTCCGCAGTGGACAGGCCCACCATCGCTGACCCATGCAGATGCTCAGGATCTGTAGGGAAAGCAAGTTGCATTACTGCATGTGACCTACCCTGTCCCCCCAGACAGACCATGACTCACCATGCAGTGATGGGCCACCACCCGCCTGAAAGCCACCACCCAGAACACCCTCTATGGCACTTAGCCGCATGCTTCCAGCAAGCCTGTCCTCTGCTGGGGTGAGCTGTACCACCTCCGGCTGTCTCCCACCTGTTGCAGCATGTGCCGCCCTGATAGCAGCCACCTTCTCCTTAACCCTCCTCCTGTCCGTGCCCATCTTCTTCTTACACTCCTGCATGGAGTGCTGGTGGCTGCCATGCAGGTTCACGGCACCTGCCACCTCCTCCCATGCAGCAGCGTGGGCCTGGGGGGTTCCCCGCCGTCCACTGAGCAGTGGCTCCTGATCCAGGTAGGCCTCAAAAAGGGCCTCGGTTTCAGCCTTTGTAAAATTCGGCCTCCTCCTCCTCCTCCCACCACTGTTTTCCTCCTCTCCAACAACGTGTTAGGTCATTATGTAGCCTGTAAGAATGGCAGTTGTTACCTGTGACTGTGCAGTCCCATGCATGTCCCAGAATCCACAGTCCACACTCCCAAACAGCATGCTACTCACCAATAAACTGCAGTAGCCAACTATGGCCACTGCAGCACATTGTCGCACCTTTATAGCGCAATCCATGCAAATGAGGTGAGAAGCAACTTTAAGTAGATGTAAATTGCAGTGCTGCACCATTGAATGGCTGAGTACAGTGGATTTGCATATGACTGCTGAATATCGCACTGTTGCACTGCGGAATTGTGTTAAGCGTGCTGAGCCAATGGTGCAGTTCTGTGGCATCGTAGTACACCTCACTGCGCATGCCGGGTTGCTGGCGCAGGCGTCTGCTGTGCTGATGACATGCTGTGCCGCGATGCGCAATGCAGGGCATGGCCACCATTGTGCCAGTAGCGCTATAGCGATGATCACTACATGGCGCTGTGGCACTGGGCCTTCACAGGCGCAATGGCCCAACTGCCTGATAGTCCGCTGTGGTGCTGGCACACAGGCAGCCAGTGCGCTACATGCGATTGTCATCCGATGGCTATGTGTCCTCGCAGAGACCCTTGACCCTGTGCCCGACCTTTGTCCCCTTGGCACCATGCGTCAGGCACAGGGAGCCTTCATCGCCGCTGTTCGGTAACAGCGTGATAGGGAATGGCAGCGCTGTACCACGCAGCATCTGCATGTGGGGAGCCGCACTGCAGAGCGCCATATTGCCTACTACAGCTGTTGAAATAGCACGTAGATGAGCTGCTCCATGGACGGCCATTGAGCTGGCCAATCTGGTGGCCATAGTTGAGCCACACCATGGGCCAGTCTTTGGAGAGGCCCCTCTGGACAGGGCAAGGACCCAGGTGTGGCAGGAGGTGGCCACTGCCTGGATGAGGCAACAGGCCAGGGGCGTTCAGCTGAGCAGTGCAGGCAGTGCTATGGTGACCTGCGCGAGGGAGGCCGGAGCTACTAGCCTGACTGCAGTCACGTGCCAGGAGGGGCATAGTGCCACGTCCAGGTAGGGGTTCCGTCAACACACTTTTATTGTCCATATGAGTCACAGTGTTGTATTTGTCCAGCACATAGGGGAGGGACCATATGGGGTTGGTCGTGGCGGTGTTCACAGGGTGTGGGATGGGTGGGTCCAGCTGGGTGGGAGGGCACACACCTTGGGGCAGGGGGACTTTGCTTTGGGAATGTACTGATGTTCTTCTCTCCTTTTTTTCCCCACAAGCCCAGATGAAATACGCAGGGTATGGGCAGAGCGGCGAAGGGGTGTTGAAACCGCAGCCAGGCGGGCCGAGGACCAGCAACGCCCACCTGACCAGCCCGATGAGGGTGAGAGCCAGACCTCCATGTTTAGTATTGCATGCTGTGTGACAGGGTAGGCAGTGGGGCATGGCCACCATTCCTTGACATCACTGCCATGCACGCCACTTGTTACAGTCGACACTGTCCAGTGGCAATGCATGTCTGGGTGTGCGTCACTGGTGCTCCATATGCGCATCAGGTGCATGGCTGTGCCACTGCCTTTGCACCACATAGCCATGTCACTAAATGGCCACAGTGGTGCTGTGCATGACTTGGCTGGTGGGTGTGTGCAGCATTCCGCATGACTGTATGCACCTGGGTGGGCAGGTCCTGTGGACGTGATCACTGCGGGTGGTCACACACCATCACAGTGGTATGTCCCATAGCCGTATGCCATGCACAGTGGGCGGGCTGTATGGGGTTGTGCATTCACACCTATTGACTGTGCTCTCTTGTCCTAGGTATGAGACATCTCAGGGAAATACGGGACACCATGAGGGAGCTCCTGAATCTGGCCCGTGAGTCAGTGGCGATACTAAGGAGGCTGGACACAACGGGGGTGCTGCGGCGCCACTGAGCCAGGCGGACCCAGAGCCAGGAACTGCAGTCACTATAACAGTCCCTTGGTCCCTGACTTCCCCAGCCCCCTGGACCCACCCTCACACCCCTCCTATCCCATCCCATTTGTCCACCCCTTCCCCTGCCCACCCCATGTTGTTTGTGTCCCCACCCAAGCTTGTAAATAGTTTTATTATTGTACATAGTTCAGTTTTATATTTTCCAATACATTTGAATTTTATATGAATACCGTGGAGGTCTCTGATTACAGAGGGCTATAGGTGCTCAGCTGCATGGTGTATGGCATCAGGGTGGTGCAGTCATGGGTATGTGCGTGTGTCTGTGTGGAGGTAACTATGGTGTGGGGTAGATATCAGTCAGTGTCTGTGTTTGTGTGTTGTTCCCTGTGCACTGGATGACTGTGTGCAGTGGTCCATGGTGCGTGCTCTGTGTCCATGGCACACCCATCGCCTGTCCATGGCCTGTGCAGCCAACACACATACCTGTTTGTGACCTGCATGGTCCGGTGGCATGTCAGTGGTGGCATTCCCTGCAGGGCAGACACTGTACCTGTCACTTTTCTGGGTTGTCCATGTCACTGGTGTGGTACATGCCTGGCTCAGGTGGCACTGTGGGTGACATGGTCATTGTCCCACCTCCATGCTGTGGCTTGTGTGTGTTGCAGGGGATGTGCCCCACTGTCTGTGGCTTGTGCTCCGGGTGAGTATTGGTGGTGTACGGGTCCACGGTGCCTGCACAGGGTGGCTGGCAGTCCAGTGCCATGGTGGACTGTGGGTTGTGTGTACACGGCTTACATGGGCCCACAATGGGGGCTTGGTTGCCCCACCACTGCGTCCCTGTGTTGTTGTGCCCTTGGGTATGGGTGGGTGTCTGTCCATACCCTGTGTGGCATCCGGTGTAGTGCATGCTTCCACGCACCACTGTAGGTGTCTGTGCTGGCTGTTGTGGCCAGTGGTGGGCCAGGGTTTGTCACTGGAATACTGTGCAGGGCGCTGTACCACTGGTGGTGGTGTCAAGGACATGACCATCCCATATGGGGTACCTCTTGTGCCAACACATGATCGGTCTCTCAGCAGTACCTTTGGGGACTGTGCATGGTAGCACTGTGTCTGCCATTGTTGCATTGCCGTGTGCTGCAACCTGCTGATGGGTGCTCGTGGTGGGGCTGGCTTGCATGGTTCTGTGGTGCACAGGGTTGCATTGACACAGTGGGGGTAGTGGCATGCATGGGGTTTCCTGCAGTGGTAGTCACTGCTCATGGAGAGGGTGTCTGGGGTCACGGTGCAGGGTGTGCTGTGCACTGGGGGATGGTGTATCGCATTGGGGTGGTCTGCCCTTCTTGTGTGCCAGTCATAGCTTGCCGGTAGGTGTGATGGGTCACCATGCCCAGGCTGTGGGTTGGTTGCTTGTCTCCGTGGACCAGTGGTTATTCCGGCCCTCCCGGTTGTGCTGTGCTGGGTGTGGGGCAGTGGAGTCACCATGTTGATTTTGGGGAGGCCAGCCCCCAATCTAAGTTAAAGCCCCCAATCATTTGCACTAAAAATAAATTAAATACCATTTCTTAACTGTTTAAATTCTGCAGCTGCCAGCTGCAATAGTTAAGAAATGGCAATCGGGCTCTGCACTAATTGTTTCTGCTGCAGACTGCAGTTATAATAACTTAATAGGCTAAGGCTAGCCAGAGAGAGGAGTAGACATTTTTTAAATGAAAAAATAGTTTTAATTTGTTATTTGTGTCTGTGACCATCTCCATCTGGCATCCGAGAGTCCGAGAGAGACTGACTGACTGAGGACTGGAAGGCTGTGAGTGAGCCAGGCAGCCACCTGCCAGTAGCGAGCGAGCGATGCAGCCACCAGCAGCGTGAGCCGAGTTGCAATGCTTTTTTTGTCTAATTAGTTGTTGTCATCAGGAGTCAAGTAACTCACTCAGGTACAGTTACTTTAATTAGTAGAGTAAAGTATGAGTCGCGGTCGAGCGAGAGTCCCCGAGATAGTCGGGTTACAGTTAGTAGTCCAGTGACAGGCTGCTGCTGTGGTGCAGATTGTGTCAGTGTGGACAAAGGGAGAACTTTAAGTTTAAGAGTTGAGCTGAGCGAGTGAGCGATGGGAAGAAAACATTCACGAGTCAGTCACAAACTGAATTGCTTATCCCTGCCTGACGTGCAAGTAAGTGAAGTGTGTCACTAAAGGTTAAGGTTTACTTTCTGGGGAGTCAGAGGACACTTTCACTGATGGGGTGCTCAGTGCTCTATTCCTCTCTCTATAAATAAATTTACTGGGGATTCAGGGAAGGCACGGGTACAGTGGGTTACAGCGAGGAAGGAGAAGGAAGGAGGCTGGAGAGTGACTCAGGGAGAGAGAGAGAGAGAGAGAGAGAGAGAGAGGAGGAGTCAGGACAGGGAATTTTCAGTGGCAGTTGCTGGCATGATGGAACAGGCTCACTGGCGTGGTGTCTGGCTCAAGTCAACACGTCAGCACAGCACTCAGACGGACAGCAGCCTGCACTGCAGCAGCACTACTAGCAGCCATGGAGGAGGCTCTTGGCTTGCATGTCATGCTGAGCAAGGACT
The DNA here is from genome assembly GCA_016271365.2 of Neoceratodus forsteri. NCBI lineage: Eukaryota > Metazoa > Chordata > Ceratodontiformes > Ceratodontidae > Neoceratodus > Neoceratodus forsteri. The sequence goes on from JADMNL010000027.1 coordinate 15,866,392, forward strand.
GGAGTCATCAGTGCGAGTTGTCTGGTATGTGGGCGGGGGATCCAGGGCAGCGCCAGCAGATCTGACAGACTGGAGGTGGAGAGCGAGAGGGTTCTATTCTGTATTCTGTGACTGGCACCCACCTCATACTCTGCCTACCAACAGCATAGCAGCTTGCTTGCACAGAGACCAATGGCATGTCTGGCTATTCTGGTCTCTTATTTGCTCTGGGGTCCTCCTGCAACCTTACCAGCAGATCTGCTGGGATAATGGTATGTCTGGCTGTTCTGGTGTCTTATTTGCTCTGGAGTCCTCCTGTCACCTGTCCTTGGTGGACCAGTAATCACATTTTTCCACGTGTACCATTAAATAGATGGCTGATAACTAGGCTTCTCAACCATATTTTTCACCACTAAAATGCAGGAAAAGCCACCATTTGAAGGTAAAATTTCAAAATTTTCCAGGGGAGCATGCCCCTGGAGCCCCCTAGCTTTGTTAGGATTTTGACTAAGGAGCATTAGTCCCCTCAACTTTGTACCCATGGTGATGCCCCTGGTGTGGGGGGACAATGTCTGTTCTGCTGTGTGTTCCTCTGACCATCTGTGGCATGGGTGGTGGGCCCTACCTCCCTGATTGTGCAGTTACATTGCTCTGCAGCTGGGGGCTCTCTGGTTGCACTATGGCACCTCTGGACTGCTCAGCTGAACATCCCTTGTTGCGCTATGGCACATCAGATCTGCTCAGCTTCCCCTCCCTAGTTACGCTGTGGCGCAGGTGGTGTGATATTCAGTCGTTGGCTGTAGGTGCAATTTGGCCTGCTCCTTTTTTGAATATCGATTCTCTTGCACATGGGCACAATAGACTTGCACTTGCTCCTGCTATTGCGCACTTTTTGGGCGCAGTTGGAATATCTGGCCCATTAATTTAATTTATTTTATTTAATTTATTTATGTTTCAGATTCCAAATACCTTTGAGCTGAAGCTCTTTTACAAAGGTTCCACATCAGCAGGTAAGTAACAAACATACATAAAACTGAGCAGGAACATGAGCACTAAAGAGATGGATGGGAATAAAATCATGACGACTGATCCAAACACAGAGATGCTGTATCCAACCAGTAATTACATGATCAGCAGAGTTGCCAGGTTATACATCGTGAGTAAAAGCATATGGAGCATAATAATCGAAACAAGACAAGACTTTTGAAAAGTGCAGTAGATAGAGCAGGTCAGCCAAAGGAGGCGTTGTTGAGAGCTGGAAGGGGGAGGGAGGGAGGGGGTAGTGGGACCAAGAGGAAGGAGAGGTAGAGTGAAGAGGGGTATGGAGGAATAGATGGTAGGGAGATATTAAAGGTTTACCCTCAAATATTGCACCTGGAACAGACGGCCCTACCTCTGAATTTTACTAAACTTTAGTGGATTACTTGGCCCTACTCTACAGATTCTGTATACGTTGCTGGTAGCGGGTTCCCTACCGCCTTCCATGGGTGAAGTTCCTACCATTTTTTTTTAAAAAAGGTGATAGGACATTGTTAGAAAATTGGAGACTGTTGTGTCTGTTAAATACAGATTAAAAAATCCTTGTTAAATTGTTAGCAAGATGATTGGCTACAGCTGTGGAAGTCCTGATTTCTAGGACCTAGTGTTGTGCTATTCCCTCCCAGTACAGCACTGATAATCTCACACCACTTTGGGAGGTAGTCAAATGGTGTAAGCAGGGTTTTTGCCTTGGTTATGTACTCTCTCCGGATCAGCAGCAGGCATTTGACTGGGTCTTCCTGCACTATCTGTTTAACACCCCTTTTTGTCTCCTGGCTCCAGGTAATGCACTCAGCCACAAGATTGATTCCTTATATTAATTCTTTCACTGGCCATCCCATTTTGCATAGCAGAGGGGTGTGGCAGGGATGCCCATTGAGCCCCCTGCTTTATGTTTTTTCCCTAGACCCACTGCTTAGGCTTATAGAAAGATCCACCTTTATCTGCAGCATGCAACTAATGCCAGATACTCCTGAACTTAGAGTGCTGGTGTACGCAGATGACCTGAGTATTTTTGTATGGGACTTGGTTTCAGGAGATGCTGCTAGATCCCTGGTGAGGGATTTCTCCTTACGCTAAGACTCCAAAATAAACTATGCCAAAAGTGTAGCTATACAGTTGTGTGACTTCGTCCGGTCACACAACTCAGACTTTGCCAGAATCTCTGTTTCCTCTGACCCAGTGAACCTCCTTGGCATTTTTTTTAATTACCATGACACAGCAGTTTTCAAATGGGAAGGCAGATTACAGAAGGCAGAAGGTATCTTGGCTCTTTGGAAACATAGGAATGTAGTCAAATCTAAAAGAATATTTCTAATCAAAACATTGTTACTGCCTTGTTTCGTGTACCTGAGCTGTGTTTTCCCACCCCATCTCTCTGTGAAAACTAGATTGTTGCATGCTTTTTTTCAAGGGTTGTGGGGCTTTCGTTTAAATCTGACTAAGAGGACTATCACTTATCTATCAAGAAATAGAGGGGATCTACATATGTTAAACCCACTTGTATTTTACTTTAGTAATTTTTTTCTAGTAACTTTACACCTGTATTCGTGAAGCCCAGGCTCCCTGGATCCCTCTAGTGGAAGATTTGTTGGTGCCTTTTCTGACTTTGTGGAACACACATGGGGCCAGACCCCCAGGAGGGAACTATGTCCATTTAGTACCAGCCTATTTCATTCATGCATTTAAGAAAGTGTATGTGGCATTTATCATTTGAAGATTGTTCCAGTCTCTAGGAAGAGTTTGGATCAACATATTCTTATTGGTAATTATACCCCCAACTTCAGCTGAAATTTTGTCCACCTCCCAACCTAGTCACAGCACTTTCCCAACTTACAAATACCTCTATCCCACACCACGGGGGGCATTCTATGGCTCAGTCTGCACGTGAATTGGTGGTCCATGACTCCCTAAAACATAAGTCCATGTCAGAAAGGATATGCCATAGACATAACTCTGCAGGGATTCTGGAAACTCCATCTAATTTTTTATTAGAATGCCCATATAATGTAGCTTTCTGGAAATGTCTTAGTATCACGTAGCACTGCCCTGTTTTTGCAACTGTCACATATGAAATAAATGTGTTGAGGCTATATCCCTCTGCTTGGTCTGGGTTTACCAAACGTACCCTACACGTGTGTTTGCCATGTGTAAATACTACCTCTGGCAGGCTCGCTGTGCTTTTACGCTACAACGGAAAGTGATCCCGCCTGACGTAATTGCACAAACAGAACATTACAAGTTTCACAGCTTGTGTTAGAAAAAGTCCTCTTTCACTATAACTTTGTTTCATAAGCTGTGATCAGGTTTTCATTTTACCTTAGCATAACCTTTTTGTTCTTCTTGTGGTATGATTTATAACATGTATTTGTGATTTATGTCTGATATTTTTTTTCCAATGAAATTCCCCTACTCTTCCTGTATGGGGAACCTCTGGCCATCTGGTTGTTTGCCAAGATGGCCACCCAGGCAAGAGTGGGTACAGATACCTTAGGTGTGTGGGAGGCAACCTCCTCTCCCATCACCTATTCTCCAGAGATCTTCACTACTGATATTTCTGTTTTGGATAAGAAGGAGAAAAGTATGGAACTGAAAGCTGGTAAGGTGGTGGTGGACTGAATAATTGACCTGAATGTGCTCACAGTTCAACAATGTAGACGAATGGAGGAGGAAGATAATGAAATGAAAAAGAAAAATGGAAGTAAGGAAAAGTACCTGTTGTAGTTGTGGAAGAGGAGGAAGCTCATTTTGAGAGGAGAGCAAATGATTACTTGTCATGTTGCACCCCACAGAAGCCAGCATCAGTACTGAGGATTCTTCGTAAAGACAGCAGATCAGGCAACAGTATTTGCTGCTGATGCAACAGTATCAAAGGCATCGACTCACAGCGGGTCTGTCAAACTGTTTGACACTGTCAGTGCAAATACATCCATTCCAGCTCCAGACAGCCTGATTCAGACTGCACAACCTGAAAGTATTGACTTCCCAGAAGATGCCAGGACCTCAGTCAAGGTTTATTGCCCCCTTCAGTGTGTTCCCAAGGCTCTGCTTATGTTGTACCAGGTACCAACTGGGATATGGGAGTGGGAAGATTTCTCATGAAAGCCCTGGACTGAAGAGTAGAAAGCATCATGTCTCTGGAGCCCTGCCACGCACTGTTTTGAATAGCACCAGTACTAAACATAAAGCTTCTATTGTGGAAGGAAAAAATAAAATAACAAAGCACCTTGGGCCCCGGCATTGCAATTCAGCTCAGAAGGACCAGTCACTGTAGAAAAAGCAGTACAACTGTTAATGGACTATGAAGTCAGCCCTGGAGGCTGCAGGCTAGGTGAAAGCCCCAGATGGATGTTCCTTGTTGTCAGGGAAAACACAGTTTAGCTGCTGAGCCTTTACAAAAGCAAACTGTAAGTACTCAGAGTGGATGCTGTGGGACCAAAGTACAGAGAGGGGAGGCTCCTGCTGTGAGTATGATGGATAATGGGACTGGTGGAAGGCACATGGGGGAAATGAGAATATTGTAACTACACAGACAGCATCTGCTACTGATAATAGTCAGGCTGCTTCCTTTAACATTGTTTCAGAAAAGGTCTCAGAAATGGCTGTTGGGAAACAGTCCATGGAGCATAAGGGGATGGCAGAATTTCAGGAGAATTCTGTGACCCAGACGTATCTGATTGCAGAATCTCACAGACTTTCAGGCAGCATCCTGAAGAACCACTAAGCACTTTAGGATGGCTGATCTGTTTGCTGCTCAGGGAGAACCTGCACAATGTAGGAATGCAGTCAGGCTAAAATATAGAGGGAACCTGGAAATTCTTCCAGATAGAGTTTTTGTAATTAGGAACCTACTTAAAGATTCCACTGGGTTATTTGGCTGCAGAACTGTACACAGTGATACAGGTATCTAGGGAAATAATGTCTGATGTAAGCTTTAAAACTTTAAAAACTCTAGAGCATTTCTAGATTAAGTATGACAAACTAAATGATTCAGATTTATGATTCTCATTAACTGTCCTTCCCTTGTATAAAAAACATAACTATCTGATTGAGAAATGAAGGGGTGAATCTGTGTGATATTATTTATTGGCTTAAACAGAGGTGTGAAGTGTTCGAGAGTCTGTATCTATTATCAGTTGTGAACAGGTGTGGATGGAGGTGTAGCGTTTAAGCTAAAAATACATCAAATGAATACTAGAGTCTGTCATCTGGCAGGGAACTGTTATCTCAGCTGGGATAGAGGCATCTGTCTTTAACCCGGACAACCACGTACATGCCACAAATGTGGCTCAAAGGGGCATCTGAGTGCTGCATGCAATGCTGAATGTTGCAACATGTGTCTGGAGCAAGGTCACCTTAGTTTTCATTGCCCGAACCCCTTTAAATGTAGCCTGTGTGAGGAACAGGTGCATTCATGCAGGCAGTACCACTGGGTTTCACATAATAGGTTAGGTGGTCTAAATCAGGAGGAGCTGATAAATAAATGACAGACACAGGGTTCTGCTCAGGCATCTACTTGGAGGTTTGCTGATATTGCTCAAACAGACACTTCTAGATGCTGCCCCACTAGGCAACTGTTAATGCTCAACAGCCAGTATACAGTACCAAGTAAATCCTGAAAATTCTTTGGTCCAACGTTCAGGGAAAGAGACATGACATTTTTGCCCCCTAGGGATCCTGAAGATCCTATGCCAGTCTGGTCTACTGTTGTCCCTCTGCAATCAGAAATTGCGGGGACTCAGTCAAAAATGCCCCCCTCCCCCCCCATCTCTGAAGGATGTTGATATGGAAAATGTTACCTCTCGGAAGAGAGACTATAACAGGAAAGCTAAAGACAAAATTGTGAAGGCACATGTCATCCCATTGTCTAATAAATATAAGGTTTTGTCCTCTGCTGAACATTTGGGGACACTGAGGAAGAACGGGAAATTGAGAAGCTTCCCACTTTAAATCCTCTGTTAGGGATCAGTCATCAGTTTGTGATGATGCTGTCTCAGTGTCATCAGTTGCCAAAAAAAGCTGAAAAAGGATAAGGTCCCAGATGAGGGATGACTTAAAGGACCCCCTATTTAATACATTATGTGTGTTTGGCCCACAGTTTCCCCAGTCACCTTAAATACCAATAGCGTCAAGACATACAGAAAGAGGGTGTCTATCATGTCACTTTTAAAGACATTACAATGTAACAATGGATTTTTACAGGATACACATATTACATTCCAGTATAAAATTTCAGCCACAAAACACTTGTGCACAGGTAGGCCATCTTTTTAGTCACAAGGGACAGATTAGTGTGATGGTGTTGGCATCCTGTTTAAGGACACCACATTTAAGGTCACTAAACTGGTAGAAATAGAGCCAGGTAGAGCTCTTCTTCTAGATGTGGCACAAAGTGGGAGACACCTTTGCCTTATATTTCTCGTGGAACCTTTGTAAATGAGCAGTTCCTGCACAAACGTATTTGTAATCCTAGATTTCAATAAAATAAAAATATTTATAAAATGGGTAGAGACAGTAAAGTAATGTGATTGGCAGATGGCCCTTGTCTGCTATGCCATTTAAATTGGTTCTACCACACTGAAAAATGAGAGCTACCACCAGTGACCCACTAACCCAGATTATCCTTGTGCCGCCCTGGCAAGACTTCTTTCATCTCTTCTGATCCTACATGTTGAACTTCCCAAGTGGCACAAACATGTAATCCATTCAGACAGCTGCTCTGTTTCTCTCACTCTGCCTTCCACCCTCCCTCCCAGTCCACACAGCAGTCACCTAAATATTTTCTTTTTCCTTCAGACCCACAGAACACTGTGTCCTCACCAGCACAGTCCTCACCCAACTCGCTGGTGGTCTCTCATGTTCCGTTGAGACTGACAGACAGGGAGACCATGGCACTTTCCTGAAACATGCAATTGCAGATGGAAGCATGCTGCTAGCAAGATAACAAGGAAATCTCGGTTTTGCAGCAGCCCAGTGATCTGCCACAGTCACTCTTGACATCAGGAAAGTGCTTGGGATAGAAAACCAGGAAAGTCAACTGTGAATCAATGAAAGGAAGGGAGTGAGTGGTGGATGGGAGAAAAAACCCTGCACAGAATAAGTTGACACTGTGCACAGGATAAAATTTTCTCCTTAGTGCCCCTACTGACAGTTAAGTGGAGGGACAATTTTGCTTCAAAAAAGAAAAACTTAATATTTCTTAACTTTTTAAAAAAGTTACAATATTTTTTAACATATGCCCATTTTATAAGCACAATAACACATTCCAGAATGTGGTTTAGTCTGGATAAATGCACGTCTCGGGGTAGTAAGACACTCTGCCTGTGGCTTTGTACCACACTACGCCCCAAGGTGTGCAGTTATCCAGACTAAACCACACCCCATCAGGTGTTATTGTTTGTATATGCTCCACAAAGTCTGTGAGAGTTGCTTTATTCCAAGATATAAATCCCTTTCTCCACACTAGTAGAATGGTAATATTAGGCAGTGACTTCAATTGTGGGCTGTCCCTGGAGGATGGGGAAGACAAAATAATTATAAAGTGACTATCTTTCTACAGGAAATTATTTATACAGCTGGTTTAACTGATGGATTTGCAAATATGCCATTTAAGAAGGGTGCTACCTTTATGAAAGAGTTTCTGAGAACCAGATTTGACCTTTTATTTATGTCTTCAGCTTGATTTATTTATTAGCTTTTGTTGACCAGGTAGGTGCATTAGGCAAAACCCCTGCCTATTTTCAAGCACGACTTGGGAGAGTACAATATACAGTTTACAAAAACAAGCAGCAAATAATACAGAACCAGTAGATATCCTCACAGGGATAGTCATGGAAACAAAACATACATGTGAAAGTGGTCATCCATGCAGGGATGGAAGGAAGCAGGCATGGGAAGCAAGACAAAGCAGTCAATAATTGCAGAGACAACAGTAAGCTAGGGGGGTTAAGGTACAAACACAGGAATCAAGTGCATGTAGTAGGAGAAAAGTGCAGTCTTGAAGAAGGAGTGAGATGGAGAGCATTTAAGACTAGGAGGTAGAGAGTTCCAGAATTTGGGAGCAAAGTGAGAGAAAGCTTGTTCCCCCAATTTTGTAGAACAGTGCGGGATGGAGAGTGAAGAGGAATTAGAGGATCTCAGTAGGTGAGAGTGTGACACCGGGGTGAGCATAGCCCCAATGCTGTCAGGGTGAGGGGGTCTAGCCATGGAATCAGTGAAGCAGCCCAGAGTGTATAAGCACAGGTTTTTGTGAGACAGCCAATGTAGGGTGGAGTACAGGAGACAGTGATGAGTAAGGTGAGGGGCAGGCTTGGCAAATCTGTAGATGTTGTTGTAGGTGGTGTCCCATTTATGAAGAATACCAATGTTAGCGTGGGAAAAGATGGGGAGGGCATACAGAAGCCTAGGAAGCAAGACCCCTCTGGCTACTGAGATCCTAGCAGCAGGGGCTAGGGAGTTACACACTCAGTATGCGGTGCCAATCTTAATGATGATGGATCTGCACACCTAAATTAAATGAGAAGAGAAATCAAGAGCAAGATCCAGTGTCACGCCAAGGTATTTGAAGGAGTCCATGGACAGGACTACAGACCCATTACAGCAGCGCATGCAAAGCTTAGTGGTCCCAGCATGGATTTTTCTGGCAGACCCAAAGAGCATGGCCTGTGTCTTGGTAGACTGAGGATCAGGGAGTTGGTTTGAAGGTGAATGTGGCATGGACTATTGCTGTCAAAACCTTCTGATCATTCAGCTGTCCTCTGCCACTGTTATACACTCCATGAAATTCTCCCTAGAGCAGTGAAACTCAGTCCTTACCAGCTCAGGAGCCACATGGGCAGTTAGAGTTGGGCAAGAAGCCACAATATACAAGTTATTCTAAATTTTGGCAAACGCACCTCAAACACACTTCAAAGTAAAAGAAAAGAATACTAAACATTAATTTAATGAATATTTATTTAATTTTCTAAAAACAGTTGCACAGTCTGACAGTGGAAAATGATTTAATTCAGTTTAAGTAAGCCACTGGCTAACTATTAAAATCTTTTGTTTTATTAGAATAGGTTATCATTATTCAGTAAATAAATGGGATCCAACAAGAAGAATAGGCAATGAGTGCCCAAAGAACAATGCAACTACATTACTTTCACTGACAAAAGAGACAGCAAGAACCAACGCTTCGTATACTGCTTCTTTTGCTCATGTTTATAGCTATGAACAGGTGTTTATGCATGGAGTTAGCTGACAGTTTGCATCAGTGAGCTGACTAAAGACTGCATGCATGTAATTAAACTGACACATTTGCTAAGGGACAGCACTAGCAGTTTGTATTGCTGCAGTTTTTCCCTTACTAAGTCATAAGCTGATTAAAGAAAAACTCCATTTCCTATTCCTCACTTGTGGTCTGACAAACTGTAGCAGTTTCACTGCGGGACAACCACCATGAGTTAAACTTAAAAGACACTGGACTGGATATTCAAAAGGGTTGCGCCATGAGCAATAGGGTTGCGCCTGCGCAAGTCTGAAATTGTGCCATTCTGCCATATTCAGCAGGAGGCAGTTGCGCCCCCCAAGTCAAGCTGAGCAACAGCGCAATGCTAATGAAGGCATGCTGAACTGGAGGGGAGGAACTGATACAAACTGCACAGCCCGATATTCAGTGGGTGTGCAGAGCTGTGCAGGCGCAACCCCAACCCGCGCTGCACAACTTGAGCAAAAAAGGAGAATGTGAGGGCCACCACAGGTGAGCTGCCGCATTGCAGGGTGCAATACAGCAGCTGCCATCTGTGGGTGGCCCTCAACATACTCCTTGTGCCCCCGCAGCCCAATCGTGGCATATAGTAACCTCCGATTGGAGCCGATCACGGCATAAGCCGAACATCCCCTCACCGACTGTTGATGGCGGGCACAAGCCAAACATCCCCCCACCGACCGGGCCATCGCTGTGCGGCTGCGAAAAAGACCTCACAGCCCGGCCTGCAGCAGAAAACACTGCCCTGTTATCCCTGGTGGTCTAGTGGACCCCGGCCTGATGTCATGGGCAGAAAAGAGCCTGTCCCCTGCGATCATTTACCCTGGTGATCTAGTGTTCACTACCTCACTCACCATGGAGCCTTCACTCTCTCACCTCCCCTTCGTCGCCGGGGGTGGCAGCATCCCACCTCGCTGCCACCTCACTGCTCACCTGACCGCCCGGCGTGGTACGCCTACTGGTTCGGAGCAAGAGCCACGGGCATGCAGCTCATATATGAGACAGGTAGTCCAGATATGTGAATGAATGAATTCATTCATTCACATATCTGAACTGCCTTTTTACAGGAGCGTACCCATTGGCTCTTGCTCTGGAACCATCGGGCGTGCAGAAGTTCCCACCGGCAGTCAGTCGGTGGGCAGCGGGCAGCAGGCGGGTGGAGGCTGCCGCCGTAAGCTGACGGGAGCGGGTAGGCCCGTGGTGGTGGGTGGGGCCACCAGATCACCAGGGTAGGTGGTCCTTGGGGGATTTGAACTCTTTCTGCTCATGATTGGGCTTTGAGGTCCACTGGACCACCAGGATATGTTCTTGGGGTTGAACTTTTTCTGCCCACGATCGGCTAGTGGGGTGTGGGGTTTTTTCACTTATGCCTGTGATTGGGCCATTTGGGGTGGGGGATGTTGAACTTATGCCCGCCGATCAGACCAGTCAGGGGTGGGGGATGTTTAAACTTATGCCCGCGATCGGCCAGTCGGGGGTGGGGATGTTTAAACTTATGCCCGAATCAGGCTGCAGGAGCGCCAGTCCTCGGCGGTTGCCGCCGGCAGGGCGCCAGGCGCAGTCCTCAGATCGGCACACCTGCATGCTAATGGCATGCAAATGGGACCATAATAGATGCAAATGGCCCCCTGCACCTTGCATGAATTATGGCCCATTTGCATGTCACCTTGAATATCGGAATTTATGCGATGGCGCAATGGTACTTGCGCCCACCGCATCTTCATGCCCACTCTGACCACTTGGCGGTGGTGCAAGTTCCACTGCACCATGCACAGTGGCTGTGGGGGGGGTGATATTCAAAGGAGTTGCTCAATAGCGCAACTCCATTGAATATCGCCCTGGCCACACCCCTGCGCAACTATTTTGTGCAGCGCAAGGGCTTGCGCCACAGAATAGCACAGTTTGAATATCCAGCTCATTGAGCATAAAATATCCATTACCTTGACTCATTCCTCTTTTTATCCCCCCTTTCCCACAGCTCTCTTCCTTCTTCACTGCATATTTGCTTTCCCCAGCAGTTCATAATCAGGGTACAATACAACAACAAGTAGCAGTATCAGCATTTAAAAATCAATGCCACCTACAGTAACTGCATCAATTAGCAGGTGTTCTAAATGCAATTAAATTAACAGCACCGATTTAGCGCTACCATCCTGTCATTGATAGCGCTAAGCGGTTTGCTGTTAATTTCATTCAACAGCCACAATGAGCGAAATTCCTCGGCCAAATGCTCAATCAAGAAATCCTGAAACATCTTTTTTTTTAAATATTAAATGTGCGCGATCAGTCAGGTGGCATGTGAAGAGCCGCATATATGAGGCAGGATTAGATGAGTAAAGGAGCCACAGGAGAAGTGCAAAAGAGCCTCGTGTGGCTCGCGAGCTGCAGTGTGTGAGTACCACTGCCCTAGAGGTTACATGTGTCTTTATTAGAACAGCAGGCAGTGCAGCATGTATGGTTAGAGCTCTTTTAGGCATGATGTTCTGTCATAGCAGCCTACAATACCGTAGTCAAATGGTGGGAGGACACCAAACGGGATTTCGCCTCTCTCTTTCATCAAATGAGTCATAATATCAACAATGACAGATATATACATTATCCTGGGCTCAGATCAAAGTTTCTAAATTGATTTTGCAAATGCAAGACAATTGTAGTGATTTTGTAGAAATTATTGAACACATTAAAAAGAAATGTGACTGTTCCAATATGAAAGGGCCACTTCTCTTGAGAAGGAATTAAAGTTTGGAATGCAAAGGAGGTTGTAGCATTTGAGCACCTTTGCAGGATGCCTGGACCAAATTCAGCACAGAATTATATCTGGTCTATATAGACCAGTTGATGGCATGGTAGTGTCTTCACCAAATGAATATTATGGAAATTTTTCACAAGTATACCATAGATAGTTTTGGTAAGGAAGCAGAGATGGTTTGGGACCCAGGCATCATAGTGAACCTTGAAATTCAAGAGCTTCATAAGCATGTTCAGAGAAAACTCATGTTCTCCATTCAGGTGATGGAAGTGGTTCAGGACATTAAGTCCCTGGGGAACAACACTGCCCCTGGGACTGAAGGCCTTCCATTAGAATGTTATGAATATTTGGGGTATTATTTGGCTCCAGTATTACAATCCATCTATGAGGGAAGTATTGCTGATTTTTCTTTATAAAAAAATGTGACAAATTGAATATAAAAAACTGTAAACCCCTGATTGTTTTGAATTTGGATCAGAAAATATTGTCCAAAATTGTGGCACAGCAGTTGTCAGATGTTGTAGCAATAGTCCTTGACAATTCTCAAGCTTGAGCCATTAAGCAGAGAAATATTTATGATAATCTAATCATATTGAGAGAACTATGGAGAGGTCAGAAAGGCTTAAATGAGGGCTTTTGTCCTGTATTGATCAGGAAAAGTATCTGACCAGGTTTCACATCCTTTTCTGGGCAGAGTATCATCACATTATGGTATCCTTGACATTTTGTAGAGTAGGTAATAGCTTTGTGTATAGGTGTTGTAGCTCCTTATATTAATTACAGTCTAGGCCCTGCTTTCCAAATTAAGAGGGCATTACATAAGGGTGTTCACTGAATCCTCTTTTGTATGTCTTTACTTTGGATCCTGTAATGTGGCTCTTATAGCAGAATACAGAAATAAAAGGGATCAAGCTGACTTTAGACATGCCAGACATAAAAGCCACTGTATATGCAGATGATCTCTGTATTGTGCTAAAAGATGAAACCTCTGGGAAACCAGTGCAAATTCTCTGGTCTTGCCAGAGCTAAGGTTAACGGCAAAAAGTGTTTAGGTATAGTGATTGGATTTTCTAGAAATTATAAGACTGGGGAGAAGATTTCTGGGATTAATATTTCAGATGAGCCTATGAAAATATGGGATATTAAATTTGGGCTAGGAGATATGATTTTTGAGAATTGGAATGACAGTTTACTAAAAGCAGCAAGGAAACTGGCCACATGGGAAATGCCCTTATCAAAGTGGAAAAGTTTTTTTTTAATCAGGATGTTACAAGTGCTCTTGTTTTTTTTATATTAGTGTCATTTTCCACCCTCTATATCCCTTGAGACCAGATTATATAGTCATTTTCCAAGACATGTGGAATTGCCTCAACCCAGTTAACAGAGAAGTTTCTATAGGGACTATAAAAGGGTGGAATAAGAATGGAAAATCCCCTTGTAATTTTTATGACTATATTTTTGTATTAAAATTTTGTGCCTGCTTTAAAAGATCAGGAAAAACTCTGGATTCTCTTTCTGGTTGACTGGTTGGTTCCTTGACAGTCTGAATGGCAGTCTGGGGCCTGGGTAAGCTGGTTATGAGACTATGAACACCTTATCCCTCAGTATATTCATTGTCCTCTGCTGAAGAATAAATTATGGAAATGACCTCAAGATAACCTTCTTTCCCAGACTAGGAAACAGTTGTACTACATATTTTGTGTGCTTGTTTTTTTAACCACTGGAAATCAAGGATTATCTGGTTGGACAGGAAAGTAAAGCAGCTGAAAAATTACAGAATTAGAGGAGTTCTGAGGAAATGTGGGACATAAGTTGGTAAGTATTCATGGACAAATTGTGGTCCGAGATTCATTTAGACATAAGAAAATTGAGGAAATGAACTGCCCCAAGTAGAGTTGCCTGGATATCACAGAAACCTAGTTCCACCTTTTTTGCTGGATTGTCCATATGTGAGCTCTTTTTGGTCACAGCTAAGCAAAGCATGGGCAGTGGTGGCTTATCAGGTTGTTGTTGGTTCCATGTTGGTGGTTCAACAGAAAGTTTGTCAACTGCAAGCACAGTGACGGCTGTTAAGCTGACAGTCAGCAGACAGCTGTCAGGAAAAGTGTCTTTTGTTGGGGGCTTTGTTCCCCACACCCCCCATTCAGGAGACTCTGCCCAAAGCACCCCATAGCTATTAAAATCAACTCTGAGTCAGAGTTGATTAGGGGAGGGGGTGCAACTCCCCAAACACACTGCCATGGTCCTACTGGTACATTACAGCGATTTGTCGCTGTAATGTACATTCGATGTAACGGATTCACTGCATCTATGGTATATGCATGTTTTATATCTGGCATGCATAATGTTCAATATAGTTGCAGCAGAAGTACTGTATCCCAGAAGCTGTAATTAGAATTGTACGGGTCTGCGAAAACTAGTTTTTTGGCACTAGCCTTGTTTAACTTAGGCTTTGAATTGGGTAAAATATTAGCAATATTGTAGATTTGTAACTGCTATAGCACAAGTAATAAATTGGCACAAGTTTGTGATATGTCATTTAATGACTGATTTCCATTCATGAAATTTTTTCCCCTTTGGTCTTAGCCTGTAACTAGGAAGGGGAGTCTTACATGTATCATGACATGTGGATACTTATGGTGATTTTGTTCTGTTCTGTATGATTTTCTTTCTTTTAATAAAATTCACCTACTCTTTTTGAGGAGTACCATTGGATCATTCACGTCCACCTGAACAACCATCAGAACAGGCAGACAGGACCTTGCTTTAACGTCTCATCTGAAAGATGGAACCCCAGGAGTGCAGCACCCCCTTCATGCTGCACTACAGTGTCAGTATTGGGATTAACTCAAGGTCCTGGTGTGAGGATGGAATCCACAGCTTCCAATCTTCCATCCTCAGAGGTGAGTGTACATCCTGCTGAGCCACTGACATTGCAATCAATATCATCATTATAAAAAAAATCCATGTAATGACATGAATATTTTAGATCACCAACAAAACTGGAACAAATTGGACTTTATCCTCACTTAACACATACATTAAAACATACCTTTCTGGCTTCCTTTTCTGCTTGTGAAATACCACCTTTTCTTGGCAGATATTCTCTGACTCTATCAAATATTTGCCAGCTTTTGTTTCTAAATATATAACATATGAAATATTTGGTTTCAAAGTAGAAATGTCATGTCTGTGTGAAATTTTAAATTCTGATGGAACATAATTCTGTGGAATTTCTGAAAATTCTAGATAAATCCATGAAATTCCTAAATTTAAAAAGTGAACTGTTTTTATCTTATTAGTAAGCTGCAGTTTACATAAACTGTGAGTTATTTTCCTCAATTGGTTGACTATTATTCTGCAGTTTACATAATCTATGGAAAGTTATTCCATGGTTCACATATAAACGTTTTCCAGAATTCCACAGAATCTAAAAAGAAATTCTGATTTATTTTTTTTTTTGGAACTGGAATAGTCATTCTGCATGAGTTCCGCTGGCAGAATTATGCATTCCAAATGGCTCTAGTCATGTAGCAAACATATGTACGTACCAAGAACCATTTTTGGATGTAAATGTTTTGCTTCTCTATTTGAAGCTTTACGCTTGGAATTTCAAGTGCCTAATCAAGAACGTGTGCTCATGTCATTGCTGACTCAGTAATACAATAATGATGGTGGTGATGGGGGAAGGAGTACTGCAATTCTGAAAGTGCTGCCAGGTGAAATTTTTACTCCACTTGCAAAACTGTGCAAAATTGCATATTTTCCAAGTGTGCAATTTTTTTCAAAATTGCACCAACATCTGGCACCATTTTGCAAATTATTTTGATTCAAAGGGACACTAAACATTGCAGGGGTTACTCAAATTGTGAAAACCCATGAAAAGATCTTTCAAATGAGATATTGGGTTTATCTGTAGGAAACAGGAGTCTTGAGATATGAATAGCTAAGTAATGTGTAAATCAACTCATAGCAACAGCCATTTCATGCAGTCTTGTAAACAGGAAGTGATTTCACTGAGGGGACTATCTCTATGTTGTTAATTACAGCTTGCCTCTCAGTGACATCACTTTCTGTTGTAAGATTGCATGAAATGGCTGCTGCCTTGTTTTGATTTACAGATGATTTAAATATTCATATCTTGGGACTTTTGACACCTACAAGGAAGCCAGATACCTCGTTCAGCATAACTTTTCATGGACTTTTCACAGTTTGAGCAATCCCTGCAATGTTTATTGTCCCTTTAAATAGCACAGTCTTTCCCTAAACTGCCTATTTTGTTTTCCTTTGGTAACCAAGTAAGGCCCACTAAGCACAATGCCTGTTTTCAGGAGCAACTCAGGAGCACTCGGAAGGTTAAGTGACTTGGTCATGTTCACACAGTTTGCAAGTGGAGGTTGAAGGAATCAAACCTAGGTCTACTGGATGTACCAAGCTTACTCACAGCTCATTAGTCTAACCTCTGTAATGCCAGCCCAAACAGGACTTCTTAACGCAGCAGTATTTGTTGGTCAGAAAAAAAATAATCATATAGTTTTTCTTAGCAAAAATATATTTCGGACATCTTTAAATTCATCCTAAGTTTATTTTTAATTTTCTCAGATATTTTTAAAACAGCTTTTAAGGATAATTTCCTAACTAATGACTCACATGATTAAAGATGGATGCCTTTCGCAATTTAGAAAAAATCTCTTTCATTAAGGTTACCTGTTTACTGTACATGATGGAATGTGGATGAATTAAAATAGTTCTACTACATATTTCTGATGACAAATAGCACAGAAGTATATTTTATTTTTTCATGTAGGGCATGTCACAGGAACAGGAAATTTTAAAACTTTAAAACCCCATATCTTGGTTCAGGAAGAAAGAAAATGAAAAGGAAAAATAGGTATTGTGATATTTTTGCCAGAAAAACATTACTGCCAAAAAAACAAACAAAAAGAAAACTTTACAGGTACTAACAAATACTGCTACTTAAAAAATGCACAATTTTAGCAAATAGTGTAACATATTTCCAAACAGCACACTTTAAAAAAAATCAATGTCTAAAAAAAGGCAAAATATGAACCAAAACTTTCCATTTTAAACACACTGTTGTAGTTTTGAAATTTACACAAAATTACATCAAACGGGTGCAATTTACAAAAAGTGCATGAAGTTAATTTTTCAAATTTTGCCCTGCACTAGTTGGAGGTGCTCTCTTGTTGCTTGGATACCAAACTGAGGCACCTTCTATTCCCATGGCAGTTAAGATCCCAAGACACTTTCAGTGTGTGACTATAAAGGGGAACACAAGTTTGCTGGGTCCCTCAATGTCTGAAAGTCCATAAAAATTATTTTAAATGAGGTAGTATTATGCAATTATCTGCAGGTGTCAACATTTTTGAGATAACCATGTCTAAGCCTGACCTATATTCTTTAATGCAGCAGCCATTTCATGGAACATTGAAACAGAAAGCTAAGTCCCAATGGGGAAGCTGTACTTATCAGCACACCACTTCCCCCTCAGTGACATCCCTGTCTGTCTTAAGGTTCCACAAAATGGTTCCTTCCTTGAATTGATTTAGAGCTAACTAGACATGGATAACTCAAGTCAGCAAACAGCTACAGGTTGTACAAGTACCTGAATTAAAATGAGTTTCATGGGTTGTCAGATGAAGAGAGACCCACCCAATGATTAGATTATGCTCCCTTTACAAAAGTCATTTAGCCACCCAGTGGTTCATTCTGCTCAGTTGTAAATGGATAGAAGCATGATCTCACTGAGAATGAGATGCTGCATTTCAGCCAGGCTAACCTGGGTAAATAAATTGTAAACTTAAAAATTCAGTTATAGTTATATGTAACCCCTTGTTTCCGGGGTTACTGAGTCCCAGTAAGACCTAGTGGTGGCAGGGAAGGCAGCTTGTGAAACTCCAGTTACATGGATTTCACACTGTGTCACTCTGTTCTCAGTCTCAGCTGAGACTAAGGGATGACATCACCATAGAACTGTCACCGCTGCATGAGCCATAATGGAATCTGCAGCAGGGAGTTGGAATAGAATGTTGGGAGGTTTGAACAGCAATCTGTGGTCAATTGGAGTTTGGAGCTTGCTGAGAGAGCAGCACAGCAGCTCTGTGTAGGCTCGAGGAGCCACAGCCCTGAGATAGGGCTACATTCTGGGAAAAAGGTGTGTGTTTCCACCTTAAGAGAGACACAGAAGATAGTTCTGAAGTGGTGGAAACTGCTGACTCGGGTCTCAGTGCCCCATCCCTCGGAGGATGGGGCAGGAAAGGTTGTCCTGCATATTCCAAATGCAACCCCCTGGTGGTTTTCTGCTAGTGGAGAAGCTGCCTATTTGGCCCAAGAGTTTTTTGGGAAACAAGAAGATTTCGTGAATCGCCTGTGGGGCACCTGCAACAGGAGGGTGAGTTTCTGCTCTTTCTAAAGGGCCTATGTTTTCACCCTGGGACTTGTGTGATAGTGGGGATTGGACTACTGAAGTAGTAGGAGGCCTAGAGTAATAGGCTTAGCCAAAAGTAATAGTATGTTCAAGTCCAGCACTCATGGGAAGTCAAGACATGTAGAGAAGATGTGACATACGTCTACCCAGTAATCTACATTGCCAAGCTTTCAGAAAAGAGTTGTTTAGTTTCCAGAGAAATGGCCAGGTATGGATTGTGGGAGGTGGAGGTGGGAGACCCCCCCATCTTTAGTGACCAGGTCCACCTCTACGGATTTTCTCTGTGGATTTCTACTTTGCCTCATGCACTTGGCCAGTGATGAGGGAAGTACCCAGACATGGGATTGGAAGGAAAATTCCCTCTAGGAGTCAAAGGCTCTAAGGTGGTTTGGGGAGCTGCAACAGGAAAACTGGTTCATTTCCCAAAATGGACCATGGATCAAGTGGGCATGGGAGCCGGGCCAGTGGGGAAAACCCAAGTAGTGTACAAGTCGGGCTGTGTTCCCAAAGCTGCATGCAAGTCTGGGCTGTGTGCCTGGTGGGTTCAGAGCCTGAGGGCTGGAAAAGTGAAAAAGTGTTCTGTTGTCTCTAATATGCATTACCAGGAATGTCCCGTGGGGTCCATCTATGCTTTGTTTGTTCAGCTTGATGTGAATAAAGCCACACTGTAGAATCCCATTCCTGGTTCTCGACATTACAGTTATTGCTTCCTGTGTTCGGATTTACTTGGGTGCCCCTGTGCAGAGTAACCAAATCTAGGCCTCCTGTGCCGAGTAACCTAATCCTCCCCGAACCCAGTCCCTACCAGGTACTGCTGTCAGCTTCAACAGCATACCACCTGTCATTTTGCAAAAAGGCAGAGGTGAGGGGTTACAGTTAAATGTAACTATTTCTTTAAGAACAGTCTCTCTCTAGTTCTGTAAATGTCATGGATAATCTTTAAAGACAAATGATGTCAGATCTGATTATGCAAATGTCTCATTCTCTTAAAATTATGAATGTCATCTTATTTTGATACAGTTACAGAACTCAGTAAAACTGCATGCAAGAATCCAGGGCAACTCATACCAGAAAAAAACTGTATACTTCCTTAAGGCAAAATGTCAATTTCAGTGCAAGCTCATGCACAACAATAATAAACAAATTCTGGTCAGATCCAATATGGCTGCTAATGAATTAGCCTGATAAGGGATGTAGAATAATGCATGGCATAGTTGCAATTTACTTGTATTATTGTAATTTAAAAATCTCACATTAACTGGACAGCAGAGAAAACATTTATGGATGTGTAAAAGAATCCAGCACTCCAAACTTAAACGGATAAAATTCAATGAGAGTTTTATTTAATAAATATGTTGTAAAAAAAAAAATACAACAGTTAGTGAAAAAAATATCGTGCATACAGCACATACATTTCAACTCATACACCTCAAATGTACCAGCCTCTGCAACTTCAGGGTAATGCAACCCCTTTCTTAGGAGCTGTGAAATTTATGGGGCTGGATTCTGCTACCCTCAGGGCACTACTTGAAATGGGGGGCAAGCAGTTAGTATGCAATGGTGTATATTCCTATGAAATGTAAAACATTACATTATAACTCTCCTGTGGTTGGCACCCTGCTGACTTTTTCCCTTGGAGGGGTTTTAACAGTAAAGTTCACCTTTTCTGGTTTTGGTCATGCCAAGCAGAACACTAACAAGAAGTCTGCTTTCAGAGTTGGAAATGGAAATGATTCATTGAGGGAACTCATCACCTGAGATCTAGTACTGAACATACATGACAGGGGTCTGGGGATATGTTTCTTCATTTTATGTTGCATTTTTACACCTTATTTAGTTAGTTTTATGCCTTTGGGCTGCATATTTTACATAAAATAGTTCTTTCTCATTTTATTTCTGGAACTGAATCAGACTTTTAATGTCACTCCACAAACTAAGTTCACCTAGGTTTTACTGCTTTTTGCTTTAAAGATCCCCTGACTGCATTATGAAAACTTTGAAAAAGTAAGATTTATATTCAGCTCCATCCCATTTTCTTTATTGCTTCATATATTTTCAGTAATTAATTCCCATTTGCTTTATTACTGAAAACAGTTGCATGAAAATAATATCCCTGTCTTCGACTATATCTGGCTGCTTTCTGCACATTACATCACAATCCCCTGTTTATGGCATTGTAATTATCTTCACATCAACACATTCTGATGTTATAAACAGAACTATGATGTCAGGTGTAGGCAGGCAGCCAGAGCTAAATGGCAGAGATACTGTATTCATGCAAATACCCTTAGTAATAATGAAGTAATGCTGAGAATTACAGAATAAAACATGAAATCTAAGCTACATTTACTGTATTCCTGAATATTACATTTTTTCAAAATTGTCTCAACTGTGTCAGGAGCTCTTTAAGATTCATTAAGCATCCTTAACAATATGACAGGGGAATGGTATTTGAGTCTAGTGGTTAAATCGCAGGCTTGGGAATCAGCAAGTTCAGGTTCAAATCCCATCAGAGACACTTTTATCCACTCACTGTTATCCTGAGAAAGCTGAAGTAGCTCAGTGTAAGAACAAGGTCTGAGATATCAGGAATTGGCAACAGGTTAAACTGGGGTTTGCTCTGCTTGTATTAAGAAGCATTTGCTGAAGTGCATTTCCCAAGAAAACTGCTGCACTTGTTTATCTTTTCTTTGTCCCCCCCCCAAACTAATTTCTGCAGATGACATTGTGCAATACAATGTGGATCTAGTCTGGTTTATTCTGATGGAGAAATTTGGTAACTATGTTAGTCCAGTCTACCTTCTATTGGACTAACAAACAATATCACCTACTGTACCTGTAACATACTATATGTTTTTTGATATACTGTATTCTGACAGAATCAGTGCCAATGAGTATGTCTGTCTAGAGGGCTATACCCTATTTCAAAATGATAGGGTTAAAGGTAAAGGAGGGGGTAGTCATTCATGTAAAAGAAAACATATATGTTAACAAAGTAGAGGTAGAAATGAGTATTATTTGAGCTGGACGTCTGACTATTAAACTTACTTTGGGTGGTAAAATGGGTACTGATGTATATTTTGCATGTGTCTATCCACCACACAAAACAACTAGAACAGATATGGCAGCATTAGACAATTTGACACTTTTAAACAAGAGAAACAAAGAACACATAATTATGGGAGATTTTAATATAGACTGGACAAGTCTAAACAAAATGCTAGGGTTAAAATATTGTAATGACCAATGATTTTATGAACTCAGCAAGAATTACAAGACCAGACGGGCACAACTATAGACTGGATAGCAACAAATAGAGTACAATTCCTTGTATCTTAACTGACACAATTTCTGACCACTATCCTGTTTATACGGTTAGACACAAATTTAAAAGATAGAACAAAAGAGTTTAGATAGGGAAGTTAGATCTTTTAAAAACTTACCTGATGAAGTACAGGTATTTATAAAAAGCAGCAATTTAGACTGGTCACCTTTGTATAATTTAGTGCAGGTAGATAGAGCAGTAACTTATTTTAAAGAGCAGCTATTAAATATTATGACTCATTATGCATCAATAAAAAAAAATAAAGGATACAAACAAAACAATTACCATGGCTAACTGCTAAATTACTTGGTTTGTTTAAAATAAGAAACATACTTTGGAAACAATTCAAGAAGTCTAACTTGCAATGTGATTTAAATGCTTATCATAAAATTCAAAATTTGTGTAAATCTGAAACAAAGAAATGAAAGCAAACATACTATAAGGAAAAACAGCTAAAAGGCTTAACTAACCTTAGAAGTTTTTGGGACTCATTTAAAGATTTTTATCAACCTTCCAAATAAAAGAAGATTGATAATCTATAAATTGGAGAAAAGTTAATAAGTGATAATTTGGAACTAACAGATGCATTTAATTAGTTTTTTTACAGATATGACAATATATAAAAACCAAACCAAACATTCTCATAAGAAGTTGGCTAACATGGACTAAATAACATTCTGTTCAACAACTTTACATTTTTTAGGGTTAAAAAAGAAGTTTATATACTTTTACTTAAAGGGACACTGTCAACCCTCCTTTGGTCTCAAAGTGGCCCTAGTTTATAAAACACATTTTATTATTGCCAACATTCTGTAAAGATTGCTGATGTAGCTGGTAGTTTGATTCTGACTCTTTTTCTTTAAAAAAGTGAAAAAGAAACTGCCCACCATACTGGTGTTACTACACAAACACAGGTTTGTATACATTCCTTGATCAGCTCCAACTGCATCTCTCCTGGACTTGGGAACACCCACAAGACAGTATAGCCCCTCATGATGCAGAGTGAGTTTAGGAGGCTACTGCCGTATGAGTGACTGCATTGTCTGGATGTGTTTCTAATGCTCAAGAAGTAAGCAGTAAGAACAGATCCAGGATTGTAAACAAAACAAGATTGTTCATAAATATACATTACCATGCATTTCAGTTCTGCTAAACAAGGAACCAGACAAAACAAACAACAACATCAATGAATTTTAGAGAAAGTAAGCAATCATAAAATGTCATTTTTATGTTTGCTTGCACGCATGTGCAAGAAACATAGTGCCATCATCGGAGATTTCGGAGGTGTGTCACCTCCTCCTCCAATTCAGTCAGTGTGTTGGCAGGCGCAGCCCCTGTAAGCCCATGCATGCTGGAGCTGTCTATGACAAGCTCCAAAATGCAGTGGCATACAGTTCAAAGAGGGAGCTACGCTTGAGTGAGCAGCGATAAGATATCGCCTGCTCATGCGCAGCTCCCCCCCCACACACACACACCATCGCAGGCGTGCACCCCGCCCCCCGCACACACACTGAATAGCCGTCGGTGTGCCCAATCTCCATCGGCTGTGCTGCATTCCCCCTCCCCCAAAGCCTTCGAAAATGCCACACTGGGTGCCCACCCCAGCGTGGCAAGTAATGATATAGCTGATGGGAGTGCCCAATCCCCCATCAGCCACTGCTCCTAACCCCCAGTACTAAGTGCCACGCTGAGGCCCACCCCAAGCGTGGCAATCCATCACACAGCCAACAGTGGCCCAATCCCCGTCGGCTGAGCAGTTCCCCAACCATTCTTGTGCCGTGCTGGGAGCCCACCCCAGTGTGGCAAATGTCCCCTCGTCGTTCTTTTTTTTCCCTGTAAAGAAAATGGTCCCAGGCGCATCTCCAGACCCCCATCCACAACCCGCACCCACCACTGCACGCAGCCTCCCCACCTCCCCCTCACCCCATGCCTGCCGGACTCGGTGGCAGCGATCTTCGGTGGACGGGAACCGTCTGCACTCTTCAAAGCCGAATGCGAACTGAGGAAATGCCGTAAGCTGTATAATGGGCTAGATGGGGGTTCAACTGTTGCATATCTCAGGCATTTTGGAATTTTGCACCAAATCTTCAACATGGGGTTTTGGGACCCCTTCTCATGAATAATGTCCCTGTCATGGCGTTATTCAGGCCCGAAGAGAGGTCGCACTCACTGCGCAGTCACTGCGTGAAATCACCCTTTGGGCCTGAATAACACCATGACAGTGACATCATTCATGAGAAGGGGTCCCAAAAACCCCATGTTGAAAATTTGGTGCCAAAATTCCAAAAAATGACTGTTTTACGAGCGAGCATTGCTCAGTTCCTACGCACTCTCATAAGTTCGCGAATTTTCAATATTTTCACTCCAAATTTTCAACATTGCCATTTTACCACACCTTCTTATGAGTAGTACAGCTGCCATTTTTCACATCTCACCCAAAATGTGTTTCCGCCCATGTAGCGCACAATGGCGCAGTCGGTGTGCGAGATCAATGTACGGGAAATTAAGAAAATCACAGTGACACTGTTCATGAGCTGAGGTGTTAAAATGGCTATGTTGAAAATTTGGTGAAAAAATTCCAAAAAATGACTGTTTTACGAGTGTGCGTTGTACAGTTCTTATGCTTGCTCGTAAGTTCGTGAATTTTCAATATTTTCACTCCAGATTTCCAACATTGCCATTTTGCCACACCTTCTTATGAGTAGTACAGCTGTCATTTTTCACATCTCACCCAAAATGTGTTTCCGCCCATGTAGCGCACAATGGCGCAGTCGGTGTGCAAAATCAATGTATGGGATAAATTAAGAAAATCACAGTGACACTGTTCATGAGAAAAGGTCTTAAAATGGCTATGTTGAAAATTTGGTGAAAAATTCAAAAAAACATGACGCTGTTTATGGCGTCGCGTGTACAGTTCACTTCTCGTAAGTTCACAAATTTTCAATATTTTCACTCCAGATTTTCAACATTGCCATTTTACCACACCTTCTTATGAGTAGTACAGCTGTCATTTTTCACATCTCACCCAAAATGTGTTTCCACCCATGTAGCGCACAGTGGCGCAGTCGGTGTGCGAAATCAATGTACGGGACAAATTAAGAAAATCACAGTGACACTGTTCATGAGCAGAGGTCTCAAAATGGCTATGTTGAAAATTTGGTGAAAAAATTCCTAAAAATGACTGTGTTACGAGCGTGCGTTGCACAGTTCCTATGCATGCTCGTAAGTTTGCAAATTTAATATTTTCACTCCAGATTTTCAACATTGCCATTTTATTACACTTCCTTATGAACAGTACAGCTGAAATTTTTCATATGTCACCCAAAATGTGTTTTCGCACATGTAGCGCACAATGGTGCTGTTGGTGTGCGAAAGCAATGTTTAGGACAGATTAAGAAAATCACAGTTACACTGTTCATGAGCAGAGGTCTTAAAATGGCTATGTTGAAAATTTGGTGACAAAAGTCCATAAAATGACTGTGTTACAAGTGAGCATTGCCCAGTTTCCACGCACCCTTGCTAGTTCATGACTTTGTAATATTTTCAGTCCAGATTTTCACCAGTGCCATTTTCCACACTTCCTTATGAACAGTACAGCTGTCATTTTTCACAACATGGCTGAAGTGTGTTTCCACACTTTCAGCACAGAGATGCGTAGTGGCTGTGGGAAATCATTGTTTGGCACAGATAAAGAAAATCACAGTGACACTCTTCATGATCGGAGGCACCAAAATGCCTGAGTTGACAATCTGCTGTAAAAATCCCCAACCTAATTATATTACGATTGTGCGTTGCACAGTTTCTATGTACCTTCATTGACTTCACCATTTTTAAATATTTTTACTACAGATTTGCAACATTGCCATTTTACACTCCCCATGAACAGTACAGCTGTCATTTTACATCCTGTTCAGAATGTTTTGCACCTGTGGTGCTAAGTGCCAGTAGTCACTGTGCATAAGCAGCTTTGAGCTAACAAACTGATATTCCCCTGTTCATGAGGTGGGGTCACAAAAACATGTTGAAAATTTGGAGTGAAAATACCAATGAATGCCTGAGGTATTAGGGTTTCCAGCCATAACGCCCAACCCTGTAAAGAATGACAGGCATCAGGGTGTGACTTGGGATTCTTGCCTGTGATGCTCATACCATTCACACCCTGCAGTCAGTGAGAGGCATCAAGGTATGCCTTGGACTCTTGACCCCAAACTTCACCCCATTCTCCTATATCGCACCCATCTCACCATATTTCCTAATGAAATGGGGTGCGATAAGAGCCAAAGACCCCAAGGAACACCGTGACACTTGTCAGTGTCTGCAGGGTGGGGTGTGGTGAAATGGCATGGCCGTTATGCCTGACAACCCAAACGCACTCTCCAATGCCTGTCACTCTCTGCAGGGTGGTGGTGGGGTTGGCTTCAGTTCAATACTTCACTGCCATTCCTATTACGCAGCTCTGTAACTTCTACACTACCACTGCCAATGCCAGCAAGCAAACATTTGGCATTGACAAATGCTCGTTTTAAATAGAAATAATATGATGAAAAACAGGTTGACGGTGTCCCTTTAAGTTAGGAAGAAATAAAGGGGCAGGTGTAGATGTTCTGTTTCCTAGATTATTAAAATTGGCAGCTAAACAACTGACTGAACCAGTGACATATTTGTTTAACTTATCTTTATGTACAAATCAGTTACCAAACTGTTCAAAACAGCAATTGTAATTCTTATATGTAAGACAGGTGATAAGCAAATAATTACAAACTATAAACCTATTTCTATTTTGCCAGCTTCAGCATAACTTCTAGAGAAAGTAGTTTTCAATTACTGGCTAAACATCCAGGAGAGAACCATCTTCTCACACAAGATCAATATGGGTTTTGAGGGGTTACAGTACACAGACAGCCTTGGTCAGCTTAACCAGTGACATATATGATGACATGGATTGTGGAATGCTCACTGGGAATTTTATCTACCTGACCAAGGCCTCAACCTGGTGCATCATCCCATACTGATTCATGTGTTAGAAAGTATAGGTGTGGGGAATTGTACATATTTGGTTTAAATAATACCTATTAAATAAAAAACAATTGATTAATATTGGGTCAGTTAAATCGTCAGTAAAGACAGTAAGCATTAGGGTGCCACAGGGTTTGGTTCTGGGTCTGCTCCTGTTCTCTATATTTGTAAATAATTTACAGAAATCTGTAAGGAAGTTTCAACTATAACTTATGCAGGCGATACAGTTTTTATTGTGCTGGGAGAACAGGATCGGACCTAGAAGCAAAATGCCAGTATATTATGCATTACAAAATCGGTTTATGGAAAATAAACTTATGTTAAATGAAAGAAACTAAAACTATGTGTTTTGGAACTAAGCAAAGGATTGAGGCTAATGGCAATAATATGATCATACTAGGGGTGAATGGGCATGTTTTGGAGGAAGTGCTCGGTTTTAATTACTTAGGAGTAATGATAGATAAAATGTTGTCTTTTCATGAGTATATAACAACAGTAATTAAAAATGTAAACAACAATCTGAGATATTTACATAGAAACAAAAAGAGTTTAACTTTGCAAGTCAAAAGAACTAGCAAATCAAGTACAGTCTATTCCACTTGTACAGGTATGCCTTTCGGATGTGTGCACATTCCGCTTATGTGCACACATCCACCCGGTCCCGATTAATTTCCTATTCTTGTAATGTAAAACAATTCAGTTGTGTGCACACAGTTTTCCACTTGTGTGCCTTTTTTATCTGTGTGCTTAGTGTGGCAGTCAGTCAATTAACAGTAACTGACACCTCTTCAGAGGTGCAATTGTATAACCTCATCTCTCTGCAACTCGATTAAGCCACTCATTGCTTTGATGCTGCTAGACTAGGTGATAACAGCTGGACAGAATGTAAAATGGACTGATACAAAGCTGAACTGCCTGATGAAGAACTGGATTCAGGACAGCAGTTTCAGAGATTGTCTTCGTAGTCTGTATCTTTGTCTCCGTATCTGCGATGCAGCGTTCTCATTAGTCTCTGTTATAGCATTCACATCCCTGAGTCACAGTGATTTAAAGACTTACTCAAAGATACAGAGGCACTATGACAATTCAACACCTGACATAGGGCAGCCCGATATAGCACGCAGTTACACAGCAGTCGCGGTTTGGTGTAAGACACGGTGATATTTTAGAGGTACTGTGCCATAGTACATTTACTTTATTAACTACTGTAGTTATCCAACTAGGCAGGAAATCTTGGGTAATTTTTGGTGTTTAAGGCATTTCAGAATATGAATTAAGATTGATTTCAATGGCAGCCAGTATTTCCTATGGCAGCCATTAAAATCTATTGGATTTCGGTTATATGCATTTTTGGATGTATGCACCAAAATGGCTTGCCCCGAGCTTGTGCATACATCCAGAATGGACTGTACTTCTTCCAGCTCTGGAATATGATTTAATTTTACTGTCTAACTTACCAAATACTACACTTAAAAATATGTAGTTACATGTCATAATGTCATTAGATTTGCTACTAACCAAAGCAAACAAACATCACTGTAACTCATATCAAGAGTTTGGAACCATCCCCCCGAACAAGGAATTCAATACACAGTATTAACTTTTCTTCATAAGATTTTGAACACAGAAAAACCCTGAATCCTAAGCAACAGGTTGATAAGAACAAATAATAACAAATCACTGTGTACATCTTCGTTAACGTTCTACCAAGCAAGTCAAACCAAAACTAAGGTGGCTGAAATGTTCATTATCTTTTTATGGCCCTAGACTATTAAATGAGCTATTTAGATTGG
This sequence comes from Neoceratodus forsteri, assembly GCA_016271365.2. Lineage (NCBI taxonomy): Eukaryota > Metazoa > Chordata > Ceratodontiformes > Ceratodontidae > Neoceratodus > Neoceratodus forsteri. Next base: position 15,894,988 of record JADMNL010000027.1, read on the forward strand.
AGTTTGATGTTTAGTCAAAAACAGATGTGTTTAAAAGAAACGTGAAGAATTACCTAACAACACTATCAACATGTGGTTGTTTTGATTATACTGGAATAGTTGTTATGCTCAATTGCTCATCTACCTACAGATGAACTTCTGTAGATATGTAACATATTTCTTTTGCTTTTATTACATGATTTCAAATTACTGTTATGTGAGTTGTAACATTGTATTGTATGCCTACTGCATACCCTTACTACCCCAGGCGTTGCTGAAAATGGGTCTTTGATCCAGACCACTTTCCTGGTAAATCAAATAAATAATGTGAAACCGAGTAATTACTTGTTGATCAAATAGACAGCAGAGGACTAGTCCAACCAGATCGCACATTTCAGTTTACATTACCACTCTTTGCATACTTATGTAAATTGAACTCATTATCAGCATGACTGCCTTTGTTGTCTCATTCTTTCCATTTATCTGTTCTTTCAGTACATACTATGGAGATAAAAACAGTTTCTGCTGTGTCCGATCTAAATTAATTGATGATAGAATTGTTTATCAGTCACAGGAACTTGCTCCTGCTGTGTTATGTATTACGTGTACCAGCTGTGGAGGTGGCACAGAGACAGATAAAAGAGCCACAAGCCAGAGTCATGAATAAAGTAGATCTGGGTGGAGGAAGGTGAGGGGGATGAGGGGCACAGACATACACAGAAGAACAGGGATCTTGTGCATACCAATTAGGTGATGAAACTCCACTGTGGAAATAGAGGGAAGTATACATCAGTTCCTGTTCCTGTCTGCCCTGCTTCCTCTTCTCTTGCTAGTAAATATGTTGCATTGCTATTGCTATGCAGTAGTGCTGTGGGGAATTTTCAAATTCTGGCAGAACTAAATTCTGCAGAATTTTCAAAATTCCGCCAAAATTCCACCAGATTTTGACACAAACGGAATGGTGAAATTCCATGGTAGAAAATAGTTGTGGAATGATTTTCCCCAGAACAAAATGCTGTCCCATAGAATATTATTCCGTGGATCTCAATATTTTCTGCAGAAATTGTTGTGGAATAATTTTCCATGAAAAATTTATTTTCCTTGGAATGTTATTCCGCGGATCACAGTACGTGGAATTCCACTGAAGAATCAGTAAAATTCTGGTAGAAATTCCTCCAGCAGAATGGCCATTCCATGCTAATTCCACTGGCAGAATTATGTATTCCACACAGCACTACTATGTAGCTGTGGAAAGAATCCAATGTGGACTATAAAGTGGCATTCGTTCCTCTAATGTACATTCAATGCAGTAATGAATCAACACTTATTGTCTTCATATCAAAGATAAAATTCACCAACCCCACAGATTTCAGTGTACATTTTGTCTATTGAAAAGTCTTACATGACATTTTATGCCCTATATGCACTTTTAGTACATCTCTAAAATTGGTCTATAAACCAGTTTAAACTTACTGAATTTGACAGGCAGGACTCTTAGTGAACCGTGTGTGAATACTGTTTTACTGCATCCACACTAGTGAAGTTAAAGTGTTAACACAGTTGAGTGTTTACTACAAATGAGGCATGTATCCATGATGCACTGTGTGCCAACACTAAGTGATACTGAAACACAGTTTCAATAGTGCATCCACATTAGCAAGAAAATCACATTAATGCAGAACTTGCACTTGGTTGCTACGCTGACTTGGAACCTTTGTAAAAGAGCCTCGGCTCAAAGGTATTGTAATCCTAGATTGAAATAAAATTAAAAAATAAATAAAACTGTCTTTAAAACCATGTTCAAGCCTATCTCTGAGCTGAGATTAAATGTGGGTTTTAACATGATATTAACACAGTATTAAACCACTGAGTGTGGCTGCAGCCCGAGTTAAGAGGTTTTAAAAGGGGTTTGAAAATGATTTAATGAGGTCCAACTTTTGTAACCTCCCTAATATTGTCAGGGCCATACACAAAGGTACATCAGTCCATTGCCAACTGGTTTCTGCACCAAACTGCCTGTTTCAGGGGAACCCCTAATATGAAGAAAATAAGCTTTGATTCATTAATGTATTAAATAAGCATGAAGGTATGAGTGAAACTCTGTAATCCACATTGGATTCTTATATTTGTTATTACTGTTGCCGAATTATTAGTTTCAAGATGGAAGTTCAGTTGCATTTTTAACCTAAGAGGACTGAATTCCCAAACAATATTTTTACTTAAGAAAGATTCATCTCCCATATCTTGAGGTTTTAAATCTTAAGCTTAAAATTAGCATTAAGACAAATTGGATTCTTTTTATGTTTGGTGATTCACAGATGCTAAATAAAAACAAAAGGCAACCTATATTCATTTTAAATATATGCAGGTGGTGACTAAATGGACATTGCTTTAGAAAATCCCTACTTATTTTAGTCTACTCTGTGATTTATGAAAGATAAAAGCCTTTTTTTCAGAGCTAGCATTTTGAGGCTTTACCAGTAAAGAAATTCCTATGAAATACATTTATCATGTCCTGGCTGATCAAAGATATGTATAAAAGGCTTTTTTTTTTCAAAGCATAAAAATTGGCAATTCATTTACTGACAGTCAAATACCCCAATCCACATCACTTCTTTAGCCAGAGTCCAGGACACAAGGAAACAATTCTTAGCCCATAATGCCTACATATTTATGGTATGTTACTGATTAAGTTATTCCTGTTTGGCACTGTGAAAAGATATTTGGGTATTTATTTGGATTCTCAATAGCACAATAAATCTCTCCTCTCTTATTTAAAATGTGTGCATAACTATTTCCTAGCCAAATTGTGTGCCTCATTTATTTCTCTGACTTGGCTCTGTTAATAAAATTGTAATATGCTACATGGACATTGACTTTGAAAGTTTTGATGGTATTCTGCAACCAAAATGATTGTATGACATTTAAAATCCTTGCATGTGCACAATAATTACAGGCTATGTAAGTTATTAATAGTGTAGGCTTTGAACACCCTTGAGGGATAAACAAATACTGTACCAGGGCCTCAGGTAGTGTCTTCCTAGCTTGTTGCTGTATGGTGAAATGTGTGTTCATTTTACCATTGTAACAGGAGCAGAGAAAAAAAGTAATGATAAGGCCAATATTATAAATACAACCTGAAATATTGAGAAAGAATATCAGTATACCATAATACATTAACTGTACAGTTACAAAAAGTGATTCATGAAATGTAAATGCTGCCAGCATTGTCAGGGCAAAATGATCAATTGAGCCTCTGCAAAAAAATGCCATATATCTTTGATTAGTAGCTATAACTTAGTTTAAACATTTCCCATTTCAAGCCATGGCTAATAATCAAGGTCAGTCTCTAATACAGGCTAGCAAGTATTCCATTAGTGCTCGGTTAGTACCCTATAAAGATACAGGGGAGGATAGGCAGTGGGTGACTCTCTTTTTAAGGGAGGTTGTCACCATTGAACACAAGAACAACATGGAGAGGGGTGGAAAGAAAGAGTGCCACAGAGTCCAGGGGCAAAGTAATCACCCAGGGGTCTTCTCCAGGCAGTAGTGGATCTAGGATTTTAGAATGGGGGGTGCAGTGGGTGAGTCTTGGGGGTGGGGTTTGGTATGAACATTTTTTGGAATGTTTTGAAATCCTTTGTATAATTGTCTAGCACCATCATAGAGATGCTTCACTCCTGCTGGGTTGCAGTATTGCATGCAATGAGCACATGGGAAACAGCATTGGAGTAGCATAGACCCTTTTTACCTGGTAGTTACAGCCCTTTACTTTTGAGTTAGACACTAGTATACACAATGCAGACAACCCCCCCCATCACCACTGAGGCTGTTTACCCTGCCTGAAGGGCAATGTAGCTCCGGTCATTTCTGTGGTGGGCAGATATAAAGGAGAACCATGAAGGGTGTGTGGAATATTTAGAATGGTATCTCTTTCTTCCAAAATACTTTAGCCCTTAATATCCACAGGAGTAAGCTGCAGGGGGAGGTGGCAGGGATGATTTCCTCCCCCTCACCCCTTCTGATCCCAGTTAGCCCCCACTCTCCACTTCCCCTCCCCCCATGGCATGGATGCTAAAACCAGTTAGGCTGTGTTTGTTTTTCCACCTTTTGCCAGCTTTGAACTCCAGGTCTGAACTGTAAAACTGGCAGTGCTCCATTTTAGAATTTCACTCTAATGGTCACTGTTGAAAAAGCACAGAGTTGGCACCAAAGGGTAGTACAGATCTGCCACATGAAGACATGGTCACATGATAAGTTAGCTGTGTGAAGCAAGGTGTCTCATTTACTAAAGCCACCATTTCACAGGGCCATGGTATAAAATATAAGTGCCCTCCCATACCCGAGGTGTCCTGCTACAGGGATAAGCACTAAAGGATTATTACGGTAAAGGTAGTACAGTAAAAACTGAAATTGTAGAAACTGTCCTAGAGGCAATGAGGATGGTACCCTACAGATACTGCCCTCCTCTGAACACCATCTCACTAAAGTCAAACATTGCAACTTGGGAGGGACAAAAAACATCACATCTTAATATCCAGAGCTGGAAATTATCCAGAGTCTCATAACGGAAATCTCCCCTGTTAAGTGCGAGCTGCTAATTCTTGGCAGGGATCCTCGTTCAGATTGCCAACCTGCCCCCAAACAATATAACTCACAGGACAGTGCAGAGAATGGCCCCTTCTGAGCAGTGTAACCTCACAGAACAATGCAGGGAGTGATGAGGAAGGGATCCGGCATGTGGATGAACAACATGCCCATATACCCCACAAGGTAAATTAGCACAAATGCAGGCAACAACAGTGATGATCAGTGAAGGCACAAAACTTCAAAGCATCTCATTCTTCATACCCCTGGATATCTCTAAAGGCCGACACTTTTGAATACCTTTTAATAAAATGAGTCAATGAGAGGAATAAAATGACACCTTCAGCAATGACAGTGAGCGAGGCATTAGAAACACAGGGGAAAACTAATGTTTAAAGTTGACTCAAAGGACTGACAAGAGATTGCCTCACAAGGTGTAAAATATATGGAAAGATCACCTCTGCCTTGCCTATCAAGCTGTTACCTTTATCTGTAGTTTTCTAAAGTACACCTCTCTCCCCCTGACTGTTAACGACAATTGGATAAGGCATTTCAGGTTGGAGGTACCACTATGCTGGCTCTGTATTACTGGAAATGTTGAGAAATGCAATTTTGTGGGTGAAATTGCCACAAAATTGCCAATTTCACCAGGTGAAATATTTTACAAAATTCAGCCGTTCTGCAAAATATTTTGCAGGGTGCAAACTTGCAAACATTTTGCCACAAAATGTGAAAGTTCACCCCAAAATGATGAAATTTTGCCCACAAGTGGCAACTTTCACCATTCTGCGGGCAAACATTTGCCATTTTTTGGCAGAAATTCACAATCTTTGGGCAAAATCTCCCATTTTCTGGTGAAATTTCACATCCACAAAATAGTTTGTGAAATGTGCAAATTTCGTGAAATATTTCAATAATGAAATTTCTTAGTTTTGCACAACACTATGTATTACAGCTGGGCATCCCTTCCAGTACTGCTCACAGTCACCCAAGAAAGTGAAAAGTCTGACTGTATAAGCAAATCTCTAGCAAGGGCTTTGGCTGTGGCAGTCTGGGACTTGGAACAAGTCCATCCCTCTCCTGAAATTAATGTCCCTCACTCCCCATAATGTTGATGAATGTTGGGAGGGAGAGACAGCTTGATTCAAAGCATGAGCTGCTGACCTTCTTACAGTGTGCATTCAGGCCTCCTCTCTCTCCCAATTCTGAACAACCTCATACCTTAACCATTCTGCAGTCATCATGTTGTTTATCAGTTCCCCAAGAGGACAACAGGAACCCAGAGATACTCCCCCACCAGATTGAAGGTAGTGGCTGCAAATGACTAGTACTGCAACAGAGGAGAACCAAATTGGGAAGAGAGAGAAGAGAAAGGAAGGGAGGACAGGGAACCAGTGACCCACATGGAGACTTTGGGAGTGACACTGAAATCAGTAAGATCATTAAAAGCCACCATGCATGTGCATTATAGGTTGACTGAGCCCACCCCCACCCTCCCCCAAAAAGATCATACCTGAGCTGATGGACACACATTTTAGAATTCCTGAGGTAATACTGAATCTGGACCCTCAGTAGGAGAATGAAACAGCAAGATGCCTTATAGGTGTTGGGTGACATGAATCATTACCTACCTCCTGCAGTAACCATGATGCCAGTGTCTTCAGTTCCCTGCCTGGGACCAACTGACTAGTGTCCACTGATTGGATGATGTCCCAAAGTCCCATCATGTCCATGTCAGTGTCCTCCCTCCAGTCCCAGAATCGGTCCACAGTGCAGACAGTAGTGAGCCCATGTGTTGAAGTGGTTCTATGTGATAATGGCGAGTGCCGAATGGTGACCCGCATTATCGCGACGTCAGAGTGGCAAAAACAATTTCGCCACCCTGACATCCTAGGTGCATGGAAGAATGGTGCCAGGGACTTAAAGCATTTGCTTTCTGTGGGGGGCTGCACACCCCCACCCCCCTCTTAAGGATTCTCAACTCCAGGGGCTGCACATCTGGGGGGGTGAAAGCAAAGACAATAACAAGTTTTGGGCCAGGCGCAACAAAACCATAGTAGCGCCCGGATCCAAACCCGAACCCAGAGCCCCAAGAACCGTAAGTGGAGGTCAACCCCCAATGCCACAGCACAGCTTAGTAGCTCACGCAGCACTACATCCCTCCGCCCTCCCAGGTCACGCTCACCGTGCTCGCTCCCCCACTTTTCGTGTACATATAGCGACATCCTGTCATTAGGGTCACCACCCACCACATCTGGTTGCCTTCCCTGCCCCTTGCCTTTTGGCTTTCACCACATTGCGTCACCATTTCAATGGCGCCTTAATTCAGGCACCCACGCCACAGGCAACCTGCCACCACCACTGTCCACCGCTAATAACTGTCCTCAAACTTCTTTGCCCATCTGCTCTGATCAGATGCAGTCACGCTACACACATACATGGCCTTTTTATATATTTTTTTTAATTTTAGGGCTACTGAGTAAGTCGCTTAGTCGCTACCGCCAAAATTCGAATGACCAGCCAGCTGTTCTTATGCAGTGTGTGCTCTGATTGGATGGTAAATGTAAATAGTCTAGTGTGAGGTGAGGAGGTAGGGAGTGGGGGAAGGATACGCAACTGGTACCCTGAGCCATAAAACAATTTAAAAAAAAAATTAATAGCTGTGTTTTTGCCAACCCGTCGTAGTTATTGCAGCAGGTCCACAGGCCAGGGGGTCAACGACCTGGGAGAATGGGTGTGTGGTCACACCATCATCCTCTCCCAAGATCTGCCACTGGCTCCAGGACTCCTAAAAGCTCACCATATCTTGATGCACAGCTAGTATGGGACATTATGAAAGCAGCCAAAAGATGAGGTGTTGATTAATGGTTTGTGCAGTTAAATGCCTACCACTGGAGCAGTGACAGGATCACCTATTCACTTTTCATGAAATTTTGAAAGATCATCTGTTTATGACATTTTGCTCATAAGTAGCCTATGGTATTTCCCTGTAGCTTTAAAACTACTCAGCTGCATCCCTCAGATGTGACATGTTTAGACCCATTGATGCTTGATAAGCATGGTAAACATCAGTTCTATAACTCTTAGAAGCAGGAAGGGCAGAAGAGTGGATAATGGGGGTAGTTTACAGGTTGACAAATCAGAACAATGAGTCAGACAAGGTTCTAGAGGAGGAAGTCAAAAAGGCAACATCAGAAGATGCTGTGGTGTTCATGGAAGATGTCAATCTTCCTGACATTGATTGAAGAATCCTAGGTGAAAACAGCACCAGAAGCCAACCACTCATGGATGCATTCCACAATGGTTTGGTGTTCAGTGGGTTGGGAAACAAACAAAAGAAGGGGTGACCCTGGAACTAGAGCTCACAAATAACAATGATGTTGGGGACATAAGAGTAGGAGAACCACTGGGTACTAATGACCACCTTTTGTATGGTTCACTCCTAAACTGGGCAATGAGCACAGCACATCAGCGCCAGAACTAGAGTCCCTGGATTTCAGAAAAGCACACTTTGGGGGACTGAGGGAGAAGCTCAATAGCAGGAGATAGCGGAGTAGTGAGGGGTGTAGAGGATGAACTGGGCATCAGAAAAAGCCTGCAAGAGCTCATCAGCTCCTGCTTGAGGTGGGGGGAAGGGCAAGAAAAACAGGAAACTGATTTGGTTTACAATGGAGGTGACAATACCAGTGAATGATAAAGGGCCGGTGTTAGGAGATTTAAAAGAAGTCTCCTCTACCTATTTCTGTATATCTCTGTAGTTTGTAGGCATGAACAATGATTCTCTCTTGCATCCCCTGATTTCATCCTTATTTAACTATAAATCAGATTGCTTTACTCTGTTTTGCCCTGATGTGAAAACACGTTTGTATCTAGTGCAGAGATCATGACCCCACTCATGTAAGGCATCATGGAAGTTGACGATGTGTACCTGCACAAGTCAGCAAAAGTTATTCTCTCATTCAGTTCTATTACATGTCTTGTGAAGTCTCTGCATTTTCTAAAAACAATTTTTTTCTAACTCAGATACACTTTAAAGTACAAAATAACACCAGTGCACTTACTATGCTTTGAAAAGTTTCATGGCCAGCATAAGATAAGAACATAGGAAATGCAGAGGACAGCAACAGCACTGACTAATATAGTATAACTAATGCAGGCTTTAGCACTAAAACATCATAAAATTCAAGGATCCCTTATGTGGGTCAGGTCATGACCTTTGCAATGGAAGTCAAGCAGGTTTTTCACTCCAAACTTAAGTACCTTCATTTACATTGAAATCCTGATGTAATTAGAGCAATCATTGTTCATGCCTACAAACTACACAGGTAAACAAAATAAAAGGCTGAGGGGGCCTTCCCTTTAATGGGATCCATGCAGAAGAAGATAGGGAAATATTCCTAGGGAAGTAAAGCAATACCAGTAAGGTGGAATGCAAGGTCAAGGCTGAAGCAGAACTAAGAACAGCCAAATGTGTTAAGAAGGGTGATATGGCCTTGTTTTCACTAGATTATGGGAAAGGGACAAAGAAAATACAGCATACGAACATATGAAAATGCCAGCAGACATAGGTCTTACAGTTTGTTGAGTCTGCTCACCCCCCATACTAAAAAAATGATCTCCAGGGGGGTGGACACTAGTGGACAGGAGACTAAATGGGGGGGCACAGCAAACAGAGGGATACCACAGCTGGGGCACAAGAACTACAGGACAGAAACACAGAAAAAAACAACAAACAGCATCAGAAACGCTACAAAAAATTTACCTACAGACAGCCCTGAACATGGGACCATTGGCACCACTGGCAGCATCCATGCCCACCATGCCAGGTGGCCCACTCCAGCTGCAGCAGGCTGCACTTTGCCATTTAGCCCATAGCATTAGGCAACCCCTGTCATTCACTGTCGCCTCTTCTGTCCTTCATCCCTCTCTATTCCCTCCCTCACTAAAATCTCACCATCACTGCTCTTACAAGTGCACACACTGGAGTCACTCATATTTGGGTTGCTCAATTTGCTTCCTCATATCACTGGGTAATGGTTGGATACACCCAGGGTGCTGGGGAGATGGTGCAGGTGCTGGAAGCCCCTGGCAGATCTGTACAACTGCTTACTGGCGTCTAGAGAGGTGCCTTCACTCTGGAGAATGAAGATGTGCCCTGCACATAAATGTGGAAAAGAATGAAAGTATAGACTTTTGACAAATGGATTAGTGGACAGTAGACAACACTGGAAGACAGAGCTTGCCAAACAAACTTGATTGACTTCTTAAAATGGATGACAATGGCTGTTGATAAATGCCAGGCAGTTGATATACTGTGTCTGGACTTTAACAAGGTGTTTGACTCAGTCTCACACAGGTGGTTGGTCATGAAACTAGGGAATCTCAAGGTAGGTGACTGACTAACATAGTAGGTTGGGACAGGGGCATCACTAGGAGTGTGAATTAGGGTTAGAGCTCAGCATCTTTATTCATTAGCCCCAAATAAAAGATTCTTAGTTCCTAAAACTGACCCCAATCCTAATTTATTTTTTCACTGGACAGGAGGTGTGGGCACTCAAGCCTCTAATGTTTTCAGACCCTAGACATGCCCCTTGGTTGGAAACTGGCTAAGGAGAAGAACACAGAGGGTTCTGGTAAATGGGGGGCACTTGTGGGCAAGGAAGGTCACTAGTGGGGTCCTGCAGGTGTCAGTCCTTGACTCAGTACTCGTTAACTCTTTATCAGTGAAGTAAGAGAAGGCATAAAGGGAAAATATGCCTTTTTGTGGATGACGCCTAGCTCTGTGGGAGGGTAGATTGTGAGGAGGCTATCTGCAGAATGAAGAAAGATCTGGAGAAATTTTCAGATATCTGGCAACTGAGCTTCAATGTCAAAATATGTAAGGTCATGCAAGTAGGCAGCTGAAACCATGGGAATAAATACAGTCTACAAGGGGTGACTGTTGTGATGGCTGAGGAGGCACAGAATTTAGGGTGGTGATTTCCAACAAACTCAGATCATCAGCACAATGTAACATAGCAATGGAGAAAGTAAACAGAATGCTGTGATGCACTGTGAGGGAGTCAAGAGCAGGAAAGAAAAGAAGACCCTAGTGTGACTGCACCTGGAGTACAGGATGCACTTTGGAACCCTCACCTTAGGAAAGATATTAATAAACTAGAGTCAGTACAGAGGAGGGGACTAAGATGATACATGGCCATCAGGGTAGGATGTATGAACAGAGACTAGAGAGTCTCACCAGATCCTTTCTGCATTCCGGGGGGAGAGGAGGCATGATTGAGCCATTTAGTACATGCAGGGAATAAACAAAGTGGGAACAACCAAGCTGTTTACAGAAAGTGAGACAATTAATATCTGGGTGCATAAAAGACAACTGGAGGTGTAGTGTAAAAAAAAAGGACATTAGAAAGTATTTCTTCAAGAAGCGTGTGGTGGAAAAGTAGTACAGATATAAAGAACTGGCTATGGAACCTGGGTGGGATGGAGTAGGGGGAAGATGATTAAGGATATCTAGGGTGAATGTACCACCTGAAGGCAGACTGGATAGACCATCAGGCCTTTTCTGCCTGCAATCTTTCTTTGTTTTATGTTTCAGTTCCTTAGGGCCGGAAGAGTTACAATCATCCACACTTTGAGGAGATGTTGACAAAACATCGCATGTAAGTAAACCAAAATTATGAACCCCATATCTTAAAAATAACTTAACCAAATGTTGCCACATTAATCAGTGGTTAAGGCCCTTCCAAAAACATTATGCATGCAAATGTTAGGTTTCTAACTCAAAAGGTGACTGAAATATAAGCAGAAAAATATTTTAGATATTCTCTTAAATTATCACAGGAAAATAAGCAGCCAGATTTAAACCCCTCTAAGTTCAAAATCTCACAATGGAATGCTGGCACATTTTTCAGGTGCTTAGAGCACTAACCTGTGGTTGGCCATGGCCGTTGTCAGGTCTGTGTATTAAACATTAGCTCAACATTTCTTGAAATTTCATAGAGAAATAAACTGCCAGATTATGAGCAATTGTTTGTTCAACAGTACATAACTGAATGTTTGGAAATGTGGCAGGTGTTTAAAGCCTTGCTCCTTGGGTGAGCTTGCCAATGTTTAGATCTCTAGATTAAAGTACAGCTGAGTTATAACACGCTCAAAATATTGGCAACATTTCACAAAGAAAACACTGCCAGCTTTTGAGCCTCTGTAAGTTACAAACAACATATCTGAATGTCATGAAATTTGGGAAATCCATAGACCAGTACTCAATGAGTAAGCATACCGTTTTCTAGGTCTCTAGATTAAAGAACAGTTGAGTTATAACCAGCTAAAAATTTATGAAAATTCAAGAAATACTATGAATTTCCATTAAATTTGTGGAATTTAAGAAACAATTTATAGAAAAAGAATATGCTAATTTCACCCTGCCCTACTAATGAATATTCATCACATCCTGGACTTGAACACTGTGTTAAGTACTATGACAAAATCTACATTTTGACTGACTGCTTTAAGTACTATGATGCACTCTACATTTTGACTGAGTCAGACTGTGAGCTGAATGCCAGCTCTACTAGGTGAAGAGTTTCAATGATGATGAAACTAAGACTGGGAAAGAAATAAAAAGACTTACCACTGCCACACACAGGAACACAGAAATTACATGGCAGGGTTGAGAAAACTGACAGATCAGTGTATGGGAACTGTACCTGCCACATAGATTAAAATAAGATTTCAAGACTGGCACAATAGCATGCTATGGAATCAAGTATGGTATGCTGGAGTCAGGTCTACTGCAGAGACGAGGTGCTCATTTACTAGGGAAGGAAGGAATCAATCACTCAGCATTGGTGCGCAACCTCAGCTGGGCAGTCACACAGCAAGATTTGTGTCACCTGTAAAGGCAGCAACATGGCTGACTTCCAGGACCATTACTGTGATCATCAGCAAGGGTAGTGGAGGAAGGGCAAACCCTGAGACACAAAGAATAAACAAAAAAGAAAGTTTGCTTCTTCAGCGTTCACATATTAAAACCTTTAATGATGAAGTAAATTGTACCAGAAAAATAATTCATATCTAAGTGCTCCTCCCCTGGCCATCTATATGCTGATTTATGTGTTGCTCCATTCAAACACTTTTAAATTACAATTTTTAAAAACATCAGCTGACCAGTGATAGATTTATATAGCTTGTTGCAGTTTCACATAATAAGGTGGCATCTCCTCCAGGTTAGTTTCTATGCACATTAAAAGTGTGCACTTTGCAAGAAGAAGGGTTAAATGAGGAGGAGAGAGAGAGGAGGAGACAACAAGAAGAATATATTAAGACAGAAGTACTTGGTCTCCTACTAGGCCCTTACACAAGCAATTACCCATGAATGAACTACAAGTAATACATCATAACATCCACAGTCTTCTCTCAGATATTGATCAAGTCAGGGCATGAATTCCCTTGTCAAGTTTAAGTACATAAATGAAACTTTGCTGAAGCCAAGTCTACCAACTGATAAGCTATACTTGAGGACTACATAATGCTCATGACTAACACAATGGGAGAGGAGGTGGAGTATCATATATGCACATGATCCTTTGAAAATCACAACCCATGGCAAACTGACTCCCATCTAATTCTCTACTTCACTGTAAATATCAAACCTTTTACTCCCTCCCTCTATCAGCAAACTTATTGTTCTCTTGAAAACTGTAAAATACAGCTCTTGGTAACACATTCAATGCAATGTATAGCTGATCTTGATTCTGCAATATTGTGTAGCTAAAAAAACTGTAACTTTCAGCTGCCATTCTATGTCTATATATATTAAGCGTTTATGTTTGTTTTTCTGACGTGGAGCCTTTGTAAATGAGTCCCTGACTCAAGAGTTTGTTATCCTAAAGTCTGTTAAATAAAATAAATAAATATAAACTATTAGGTCTCAGATGATTCTGTGACCTGTTTGTATGCTGCCTTAATAAGCTGCCGAAATTATCCACCTCTCCCCTGCCACTCATCCTTGACATCCTCTTTCAACTGATTTCCACAAGATACATTTTCCTCCTTGGGGATTTTGATATTAATGGTAAGGAATTAACACCAATCTGGCAAAGCAATGTACCTTTTGCAACAACCTCACACAACTGATCACCTCTGCAGTCAGATAAAACCATAGCAAAGCATTTGGGATGGACTGGATCCTCACACACATACCTGACACAATTAAAATGGCCGAAGTACTCCCAGATTCCTTAAGTGACCATAATGTGACATATTGTATGTGGACCAGTACATAAACTAACACCATGCTTATTAAATATGCAGGCTTTCAGCAAAGCTGAATCTAAGATCCAGAGATGTCATCATGGATGTCTGAAGGATAGATAGATAGATAGATAGATAGATAGATAGATAGATAGATAGATAGATAGATAGCTAGATCAGTACTATCTGTAGATAGATAGATAGATAGATAGATAGATAGATAGATAGATAGATAGATAGATAGAGCAGTACTATCTGTAGATAGATAGATAGATAGATAGATAGATAGATGATAGATAGATAGATAGATCAGTACTATCTGTAGATAGATAGATGATAGATAGATAGATCAGTACTATCTGTAGATAGATAGATCAGTACTATCTGTAGATAGATGAATGAATGATATAGATAGATCAGTACTATCTGTAGATAGATAGATACTGTCTCTAGATAGATAGATAGATACTGTCTCTAGATAGATAAATAGATAGATAGATAGATACTGTCTGTAGATAGATAGATAGAGATCAGTACTATCTGTAGATAGATAGATCAGTACTATCTGTAGATAGATAATAGATAGATAGATAGATAGATAGATAGATAGATAGATGAATAGATACTGTCTGTAGACAGAAAGAAAGAAAGAAAGAAAGAAAGAAAGAAAGAAAAAGAAAGAAGAAAGAAAGAAAGAAACTAACTGTATTTATATAGTGCCCTTTCAGGGACTCAGAGCATTTAGCAATAAACTAAGTAAAACAATAATAAACACAACAATTTACAGATACATATAGTATGTAGAATAGCAAAGCAAAGCATGCAGCAGTACAGATAAAATCTATTTACCTAATCAAATCAAATATCAGAGATCTTAATTAATTTATGTGAATCTTATATATTAAAAACCTGGTTAAATAAAAGTGTTTTTAGCCCCTTTTTAACGGTTTCCACTGAGGGTACACAGGAATGCCTACAAAGTAAAATCCAAAACATCTACCACAAACACGTACCAATCAAAAAAATCCCAAACAGGGGCAACTCTCAACCCAGAATCATAGATGTCATGATTATATGCATATCCAGTATAAAGTCTGTCTGAAGTTTAAGAATGCTAGCATGACCAAAATTGTGAATGTTAATATCTAAATATTTTATTAAACAGACAAAAATGAGTTAAAAACAAAAGCACAACTACTACCAGAGAGAGTATCAGAGGGCCTTAGACAAGAAATAACATTTTGACCATTTCATTTGTACAGTGTGTTACCAAGGATAGCCCAACTGAAATGCAACATCTCATTTCACTAGGATCCTGCTTTACACATTTTTATAGCTAGGAGGATGGAATCACAGAGAAGCTTAGTAGCTTACTGAAGATCACAAGGTGATTAAGTGAAGTTCACCCAGTGATTAAGTGATTCTGGTGGGATTTGCACCTGTGAGACCTAGCTACAAAGCCTCAGCTGAACCATTATACTATGTTGCCTCATCTTAGCCTTACTGAATTCAAAATCAAATTTATCCATGAAAGTAGCAAATGCATGTTATTAACCTGAGCCTCAAGGTCCCAAAATAACCAAACTTACTTCCTGCATCACCCAGTGTTTACATATTTCATCACCAAATAGGGAACCAATACAAGCCAATGCGCCCCACCTCATGAAACCATTGAAGTTTTTTACATCACTGCCAGTGACACATTTATGGGATTTTAACTGAACCCAAAGTGCTAGATCAGACGCACAGCTATGGAATCAAAACTAATCAAGTTAATGGCAATTCACCTAACCAGACAACTCTCCTCAGTGTTTAACCTTACACTATCAACTGAGCAAGTACCACTAATGTGAAAAAATGATTAGTAATGCCATTGAATAAAGTTGAGGGCAGAGGAACCCTATCATCTAGCCCAGTCTCTGTACTCAGCACCTTAAATACAATCAAGGAAGAATAACCCAGTCGGATATAATTCTATGTTCAAGTTCATGTTTATTTGTTTGATCCATAAGTAGATAATATACATTCATAAAATACATTAGCAGCATCTCAAACTATACAGAAGTCTGCACAGGCAAGCTATTTCATGAGATAACAACAGTTTAATACACAGAAAATATATTTAAAATACATAAAATTGATCTGACATGGCTATATGGTAAAACATACTTATAAAATTACTATTAGGCAGATAATATATTTATCTGTGCTTTCCGACTTTCACTTTTTTCCTCATCAGATATTTATCATCTGCGGTGGGCCCTCCACTTGTGCCCCGGTGGACCACTGGAGCTGGTCTGGGGGCTTCATCCAGCCATGGCTCCTGATTTTTTTCTCTGTTTTCTTCCCAATTTGCCCTGAGACCCCAGACTGAGGATGTCCATGTGCGTGGAGGCCCGCATGCACACCGCATCTCCAGTGACGATCCCTTCCACCCTCATGGCCTATTTGCCAGGTTCCACCTCAGGCATGGCACTGCCATTCAGCCTCCACTGGGTGACAGCCAAGTTCCTAGGAAACCCACATCCCTCCCAAGGAGAGAGCTGCCTGCTGGCTGCTGAATCTGCTCCTGCCCTCCCCAGCTGCCCCCAGCTGCTCAAGCCGTGCAAACCTGGGTCACCAGCATGGCACAAGGTGGGCATCCAGTGCCTCAACCTCAGTTCACTGGACCAGTCTTATGACTTTCACTTTTAATGATTTTTTCCTAATTTTCATGACTGCTGAGAAAAAAATTAGCAGCTCTAGTTATGTTCCAGTCATCTAAAAAAATACTCAAAGCTATTTCCTTATTAGTTTCTTGTAGGGATTTCATAGCATGACCAAGACAGTAGCACTCAGCTTTATTGCAACATGTACAGTACCATCCTACATGCTGGATACCTTCCCTGCCACCTACAGAGCAAGCACAGTTAGGGATCACTAGAGGTTCATCTTTTTTATACCTGTCTAATAGGACGTTACTCTTAAAGAGCTCAAACCTAAACAACAAGCGAGCTTTCTTTAGTTGAGCATCTACAGGAACTTCCAAATAATACTTATAACCAAAGTAACAATTGTTGAAAGCAAAATATGGGGAGAATCTAGGTTTTTGGAGACTTTCCAAATCTATCATTTCCCAATTGTTTATTTTTTGTTTGCTATATTGCTTATATTTTAAGCTAAGAGTCATTTGTTCTTTCACATATCTCTTCAAAACAATAGAGAGTTCACAAAACAATTTGAAGGTGCAAAACCTTCCCTAATATGATAGAACTGTACATACTGCCTTCACTGTGGAAGGGTGGTGATCCACTCAATGTTTACTGTGGGAGCAGAAGTCAAACATTGAGAATGTGGACTGGAGAGTGATTTGGGAGGCATTTTTTAACAGTGCCAGCTGATGATACATATCGGTATAGGTGTGCACAACTCTCTGAGGTACAAGATTACAATCTGAGGTGTGATAATTCTCTTCATGAAACCGTAAGCACATGTGTGGGCCCAGACAGTACTAGGGATAGGGTATGGATGGTGGAGTGTTCAACAGAAGGCAAGCTAGGTGCAGGGGGTTCACATGGAAAAAGAAAGCCTTAGTTGTGGATTAACAAGAGAACAGAGCTTTGGAACTAGACCAGACCAGTACTTTGCTGTGTGACCCTGAGCAAGTCACTAAACTTCCTTGTGCTCCCAGACCACACCTGTAAACAAGCTTTCAGCTTAGTGTAGCTCTCCTGGTTAACAAAAACTAAATTCAGTGCATCACATAACCACTAGATCATCAGGTGCCACATGACGTGTTGTACTGTAACGCAGTTTGCCAAAGAAAAGTCAGCTGGATTGCAAAACATTTTCTGCAAGTTAAAGTAAACAAAATCATAGCCTAACATGTGTACTGATCAAAATAATCCATGAGTTAATACATGGTGTTGATCATTCTGGTACAACAATTCAAAACAAAGAGAGAAAGAAGAACTAGTTAGCACTATAGAAATGTATGTGGGTCTCTGTCTCTGGCTCTGATGATGTCATCATGACTCATCACTTAACACACTTGGCAGACATCTTAGGGAGAAACCAAGGCTGTTTTTGAAAGTAAAAGGCTGATGTTTACATTTTTCAAAAGCCATGAAACTGCATTTATGTTAGTTACATAAATGCAGTTTTCGCATAAATGTAAACAGCAGCCTTTACTTTACCCTGCAATGAAGCCAGATTTTGGAGTTTGCAGTTTTAAAAAACTGCTTGTTTAGGTACCCTTTAAGTGACTTTATGACTAAATATACTTCTTTTCTAGAATTATCCACCACTGACAGTTTGGTTGAGAAAGAATTATTAGCATTGGGATCAAAGAAAATATGAGAAGAATGGTATAGCCATTTATCTTCTGTAATAAAAGGATTCATATTGGTTTTGAATTATTTGCCATAGGCCACTAAATTCCAAAACCCCTTGACATCATTCTTTTGTATAACCTTGAGCATCCTCTGCTACTGTTAATAGAAGAACTCTTTTATTCTTACTCTTTAATATATTGTTGTAATTTTTCCTTTCCTAATTTGAGATGTTAAATGATTTTATTTATCATTAGCCTTTTTAACACTTTTAATCTGTACTATAAGAGCTGTTTTTTTTACATTCCAGACCAAACCAGCCTGTTTAGTGGAATTGTTTGCATTTTACAGGAACCTCCTTGTTCATAACTCTAATAATATCCTCAAAAAGAGAACTCACACCCTCCTATATTTCCTCTGCTTTGTACTTTGAGCACTTCCAGATGATTAATGTCTAAATAATTCCAAATAATGTTTCAAATCTCCTCTTCTAGGGAACACACCAAGTCACTCTTTCCTGTTTCTAACTTCTGAGAACAAAACCTCACTTCTAGGGTCTGCACATGGGTGGGGGGTGAGTGCCATGCCCTTTCAATATAGCTAGAAAGTGATCACTTTCTGATTTTATAGAAATATTTAGGCTTCTTCAGAATTTAACTTGACTAGACCAAAAAAAAATCTATAACTAAAGCATCCAAATGTGGCATACGTGTTATGCTCCCTCAAAATCTCCTCCAATCTACCAATAAATAAGAACAAACTGCTTTTAAAATCTTGATTAATATTGAGACAGCTTTATTGACCTTTTATTGTTAATATTTCTAGCTGGAATAATGGACAATTGGTTTATTTAAAACATTATAATCTACTAAGGCATCACATGATCCAATTCTTGCTTTTACATTTCAAATACCAGTATGCTTTTGACTGGGTATTTGACATTAGCCCTCTTGCAGGCGGTCTTTTGATATTAATCCATACCAACTCATTGTAATATCTAGAGCCTACTGGTGGAACATATATGTTTACTAGGGTCATTTGATATCATTTCTGTCCTGCAATATAACAATCCAGTTATCAGAACAAGCTAGTAGTGAAACACTGTTATAAGATTCTAATTTGAGATAAACTACTGTACTACCAGATTTACAATCTTTTCTACCTGGTTGTTGAAAGAACTCATGTCCATTGAGCATAATCTCCTCCTCCTTAACATGTCATGTTTTCTGTAGATATATAATATCACAAGAAGTTACATATTTATTCATTCACTATCTGCAAATTTTGCTCACTCCCCGCAATATTCTATGACATAATAATACTTCCCTCAGGACCATCTACAAATGGATCAGTACTAATATTTTGGGAGCCAACATCTTGTGGTGTGTGCTGCCTAATTTGCTGCCTAATTAGTCACTCCTCCTATCCAGCTACAGCCAAAAATCTGTTTGAGATGGAGATTAAATGTGCTTCTAACATGTAGTAATTATGAATTGTTGCATCAATTTGTATTACTTTAGGATGTGTGTCTGTTATATTAACCTCATAGGCTCCATTATTAACTAAGTAAAGCCCCAGAATGTCCATCTTGTCACTTCTTTGTAATATACTCTCTGCTATAATTTGCTCTTAATTATAATATCAATCTGTCCTCCTTCAGGGAAGGCTTCTGTATGCACAACCCCTATAATGCCATTCTTTCCCAGCTGTATTTTCAATTAGTTTCTAAAGAAATTGCATAGGAGTAAGTTAGCTTGCTATCATTTTCCTTCTCTAATCTAGACATTCTAAATAGGATAAGTGTGACTGGGTTCTCCAGATCTTCTCTTGAGAAGGCCTTTACCCTGTTAAACTGCAACCTATTGGGGAAACCTATCTTGATACCTTTACTTCGAAGGATTGTAACCTTTATCTAAACAAAATTAGTCATGCTTGGAAAACTAAAATAGAAATCCACAACATTTTTGAGTTCTTTACAAACAGCATGTTCCACTTTTATAACATCTTCAAAGATTTCCAGCCCCATGTCTGCCCTTAGTAGATGTCCAATCTGAGATCTCACAGGCACATTAGACAAATTAATCCATTTATCTGGCCACTATATCTTAGAAATGGTCTAAATACCAGTTTAATTTTTGGCTGTACTATTTGCTGGCACACTTCTCCTTCTACAGGTCCCGCATGTCAGGTTTGCATATCAGTTCTTTTATCAAAACCCTCTATAACCTTCATCATTTAGTGAAGTTCAGGCGGACACTATTTTCTGGTGGAGGTGGCTGTTCTGTCACTATATCTCCAAGACTGTCACCCAGTTTTCCTTTACTAGTCAATACATTGAGTTGTTTTCTCAATGCCACTAATTAATCATTAATTTTTTGTAAATGATATAGCAAATTATTGTCTTGCCTTAACTGCTTCTCCGCATTATCCCCCAATCTTCAATCTTCAATCTCGTTACTGAGTACCATAATTTTTACCATTAGCCTTTTGTGTTTTCCTTCTTAATTGATCTGGATTAGTGTTTTTATTTTTTAAATTTTATTCTCAATCACCTTCTTGGTTTCCTTGATACCGACGGGCATCTGCTTCATTTTCTTTTCTTTCACACCCTTCTGTCATACTTGCTCTGGGGTACTGCGAATGCAAATACTACTAAAATTCAGTCTCTTCTTTGGCTCTGTCTGTGACTGGATAATAAAGTACACTGATGAAGTCTCTTTAGGGGGGACAAACCCTATTAAGAGTTTTAATCATATTATCCAATCTAGCTCCATTAACTGCAATAGCTCTTCTTGTGTTCCTAATTTATTTTGTATAATAACTAGATGTTCCCTTAACATTAAGTTTGCTATTTATTGATTTTTTTTAATTTCTATTGTTTTCTCATTCAGATAGGAAGTAAAAATACTGGGAGGATGGGGCACTCTGACTTATGTCATGAAAGGTATTTTCATAGATAAAGAAATCACGGTAGGACCTGTAGCACCTAAAGGCAACAACTCAGTCAGACTATTTTTCAAACTCTCTTAAACCCTCTATAATTTGTTGCAAATCCTGCAATACTTCATTAATTATATTTTTGAAACTAAAATGCTGCTATCTTGCATTTTCCCTGTTAGATTACCAGATATAAGTTTATTATCCTCAGTACCTGGTAATGGTATGATTACTTGTGTAAGAGTGCAGCCACATTTGTACGTGTCATTCTCCATGTATGATTACTTGTGTAAGAGTGCAGCCACATTTGCACGTGTCATTGTCCACGTATGATTACTTGTGTAAGAATGCAGCCACATTTGCACATGTCATTATCCACGTATGAATACTTGTGTAAGAGTGCAGCCACATTTGTACGTGTCATTGTCCATGTATGATTACTTGTGTAAGAGTACAGCCACATTTGTATGTGTCTGTTTGGAGGTATTGGAGCCATAGGCCTGGGCTTACTGGTGAGTCCAAATTAATCAACAGATTAGATGATCTTTCCAGAGAGTTCAAATCAACCAAGTTGGCTGAGATTTGAGAAACAGAGATAAAGGGCTTCATTTCACATTTACACCCTCCTTTACATTAGGGGTGGAAGTTCTGCCACTGCTATTTTCTAGAGATTCTGGTCTTAAATAAGGGCTGGCAATTACGTGATCTGTCATTTTAGACTGAGTTTTTCACTCTCTGCCTCTTTTTTTTTAATTAGTTTTCTTTATCTTTATCGCAGAAAGAACAGGGGAAGCAGAGAACCCTTATTTTTCCTTTGTTGCCTAGTACTAGCCATGTTGGCACTTATTCAATGAAAAACAGTTTTCCTCAAAGGAAACAAGTACATAATAAATACAGCAATAATACCTCTACTTATAATTGCCAAAATTAAGAGCTCTTAGAGGGTTTAAAGCGCAATAAAAAGTTAAATACATGAGCTTTTTTAAAAACTTGTTTACAATTTACAAAGTCAAATCAGTCTCAGATAGCAGTACTGTTTATCTGCTGAAAAGTTCAAAGGTATAGTCTCACAAGTCCATAGTCTGTACTGAAATTTTCAGGGTTTTTTTCTGCTGTATGGAGCAGCACAAAAGTCCTCTGCATACTGTTACTTGATCAAATAGAGTCACAGCAGGTAAATACTGAGCTGCTCGCAGGAACCTGGTGGGATTCTGGCACAGTTCTGGTACAACACAGAGACGGCATGTGGCATTTTCTTGATTTCTGGCATGTCAAAAAAAAAAAAAGGCACACACTGGCTTATCTCTGGCAGGACTCTAAGGTTAGCAGTCCACATGGACAGAAGGAAAGCTCAGATATGTTCAACAATATCCTTTCTAGTTTCCAGTTCAGTTTTTGGTCAACGCGCTTGTTAACAACTACCTGCTTTAAGGTTACAATAATACATAAAGAGTTGAAGAACTCCTGGGGTGATCTTCAAATACCTTGAAAAGCATCTGTCAGTCAACCATGACATACATTTGAAGAAATCATCATACATATGCCTGTTAAGCAACATAGTAAACTGGCTTCTGTGTTATGTTAGCAACAGTCCCCTCGGCTGTCATCTACAATGCTGTTCTTTCAGTCCCTGGATATTTAAACTTGGGTATTCCTCATGGATCCATAAATAGCTCACTGCTATTTCTCCCCCTTCATAAATGACCCAACTTCGTTACTTGCAAGCTCCAACATGCACCTCTATGCTGATGATACAATCAGCTATGCAAAGGCAACCACATGAAGTGAAGCATGGAAACATAGACATTGATAGCAGAAGGGGACCACAAGATCCATCTAGTCTGCCCAATATGGGTAACTATTCACCCCCTATCTTTTCTATAAAACTATACCTTTGTGCCTGTCCCAGGTGTTTTTGAACCCATTTACCATTTTGGCCTCCACCACTTCCCGGGCCAGGCAATTCCATGGGTTGACCACCCTCTCAGTGAAGAAGATTTCCTAGCATTGCTCCTGAATTGCCCACCCTTGAGCCTCATATCGGGTCCTCTAGTTCTGATGCTTTTCTTCTCTAAAGGAGTTCCTGCCCTGCTCTATTTATACCATTGATATACTTGAATGTCTCAATCCTGTCCCCACTATCCTTCCTCTGCTCGAGGGAGTACATGTTGAGATCCCTCAACCTATCCGCATATGCCATTTGATGCAGACCCTGAATCATTTTTGTGGCTCTGCTCTGCACTGTCTCAATCCTATCAATGTCTTTCCTAAGGTGCAGCCTCCAGAATTGTGTGCAATATATTCAGGTGGGGTGCACCAGTACCCTGTAAAGTGGCAGCACCACCTCCCTTCTGCAACTCGTGATTCCCCTCCCTATGCAGCCCAGCAAACCAGTGGTCTTTAGTGCCACCTTTTCACACTGCCTCCTTAGCTTTAAGTCACCTGATATAATGACTCCTAGGTCTCACTCCTGGTTGATGCATACCTGCTGCTCCCCTTTCATGTAGTATCCAACATTGGGGTTTCCCTTGCCTAAGTGCATGACCTTGCACTTTTTGGTGTTGAACTTCAACTGCCAGCCATCTGACCACTCCTCAAGTTTTCCCTCAGGTTTGAGTCCATGCTCTTGACTCCTTCTGGGCTGTCCACTCTGTTACATATCTTGGCGTTATCTGCAGACAGACACAACTTCCCTTCCAATCCATTACCAATGTTAGGTATGAACACACTGAAGAGCAGGGGCCCCAGCACTGACCCCTGAAGCTCTCCAGTAGTCACTTCCCTGTCAGTCAATACCACTACATTTACCTGCACCTGTTGTGTTCTTCCCTTCAGCCAGTTGCTCACCCAACCCACCACTTCCGTACCTATGCTGATGTGGTCCAGCTTCTTTAACAGCCTTCTGTGTGAAACTGAGTCACTAACCCACAAGTTTCAGCCAACCATATCGTGGTGCAAAGGCTAACAGTATTTTATGACAGCCTATGCAAAAGTACATTGTGCATGACATACCACTTTGAGATCTATAGTAGGCTTTGGCAGATACGGTACGTGTTGCCATGACTATATGTATGAAATTACTCAAAAGTACATTCAAAGCACAACTACGTATGCGCATCAGCTACATTCACAAGTCAGGGATGTTCTTAATTTCCAACCAATTAAAACAAAGGATAGATGTACAGTATGGCCTTCTTTCATCAGTACTGACCATCAAGAATGCTGCACTTCTGGAATACCACAGAAACATGAAAGAGCTTCTACAGTTCAAGGACACATTATATTACCTAATGATGAACCCTGAAAATGTGTTAAGTACCAGTTTTGGTCTTACTAGTATTCTGTTTCACCATGTTACTCACAACTTCCTTTACTATTGTTTCCTTTTTCTCTAAAAATGCATCATTATTTAGCAACCAAGACAGAGGCAATGGAAACCAGGGACCTAGATTCAAATCCCACCAGAGAAACACACTTAGTTTATGACCATGAGTGAGTAACATAACCTCTTACTGCTTAAATACACCAGACAGAAAAATCTTGTAATGGTTTGACCTCAATGAAAATGAAATCTTGAGTCTCACCAAAACTACCCTGGGTCAATGAACTAAAAAAAATAGTTTTCCCAATTTACATAGTAATAGAGTAATTTCAGGTTGAAAGGGTCTCTAGGTTCATAGTACCTGTCCCCCACACTTGATAAGCAAGGACTGATAAACATACAGTACTTGCAAACATGTATTAATTCATACTGAGAGTATATATTCATTAGTGTGATATATGTATGTGTCCATGCAACAGCCTGCCAGCAGACGTGGTGGGTACAAGGACCTTTAATGGTTTCAAACACAGCTTGGAAAAAGTAAAACCTTAATAGTTACACCAGGTAAGCAGTTGGGTAACAGGAGAGGTGTGGCAGTAACCCTGACTAGACAATAGGTCCCAAGGTTGGGTAGGGGGTAAAACAGGGCAGATGGGATAGACCAATGGCCTTTTACTCCAACATTTTCTATGTGACCCATCCAGTGAAAAATAAAACTTTACTGTTTGCATAATTTACCAAGCTTCTACTTGTTTAGATGTAAATACTGCGTTGGATTATGTGCTCTGTATCTCTCAAATTAAAACTTCAGTTCTGCACCAGAAGCCATATGAAGAGGCTAAAGAGCTTAATATGTATACACTTGAGGAAAGGAGGGAGGGAACATGTTAGAAACTTTCAAGTACATCAAGGAATCAATGAAGTCCAACAGGGTAGCATCTTTCAGAAAAAGAGATGTGCAAGAAAAGGGGGCACAATTTGAAGATAGAGGGGGGGATGACTCAGGGGCAATGTGAGGAAGTATTTTTTCATGGAGAGGGTGGTGGATGCATGAAATGGCCTTCCTGAGGAGGTCGTGGGGTCAAAAACAGTGGGGGAATTTAAGAATGCATGGGACAGACATAAGGCAATTGTAGTGGGAAGTAGGAGGAAATAAGCTGTTGGTAACACTAGTATCTGCAGCTTATCCAATAGGTAGGGGAAATGGGCAGACTAGGTGGACCAAGCAGTTCTTATCTGCCGTCAAAGTCTATGTTTCTATGTCCTCAGTTTGTCAATGGGACCTTCCTCCGAACAATGTGTTGCACATATATGTTGCTATCCCCATTCAAAAACCTAAATAAATGAACAGACAAACATGAACTTAGGAAAGAAAAACAACCACTGGTCTATCAAGTCCTTTTTCCCCACATCATCTTGTGGGACTAACTTGTCATCTCCATTTCTTCAAGGTAAGTACCTAGCTTAAGTTTAAAGGTAGAAGTAGAGTTGACTGACACCACTTGTTCAGGTATCCTATTCCACTTATTCTGTAACATAATTCTTTTTATGTTTGCTTGCGTACATGCGCACCACGCATGCACAAGAAACATCTTGGGACAGTACGACATTTTAGAGATGTGTGAGTTTTTGCCCAATGCTATTGATGCTTTATGGGGCTCATCCCTCAGGCACCAATGAATCAGTGAGCTGTCTCTGACAGCAGTTTGAGAAAGAGGACCGCACTTGAAAGAAATCTGCTGCTGCAATGAGGGACAGTTTCCTCATTGCAGCAGGACCTTTCCCTCCCTGGCAACCAGGCACACAGACATACCTTTCCTCTGTGGGCAGACAAGACTCCAGCCATGCACATTACAGTGTGCAATGTCATGCATAGCCAGAGTTATGTTCTTGTCAGCTCCTGCCATCGAGCACCTTGTTTGTTCGGTGTGCCTGTCCTGGTGAACCATTTCAATAAATAAATAAATGAGCCGCGGTGTGGCTTTCCACATTGGTGTCTCCTGCCACCCCACACACAATCCCTGGAAAGCCAAAATCAGGGTGCCCAATCCCCGTGTCGGCAGGTATCCCCCTCCCACCACTAATGTAACACACTGTGAGCCCACCCCAGTGTGCCAAAATAATTTTTTATTTATGTTTCTGACACAGGGATGCCCACTCCTGGTATCAGATGACCCCCCCACAAACCTGAATATTTCAAGTGCTCACACTGGTATCCCATGATAATAGCTACTGCAAAATAGCCACTGTCAAAATAGCGACTGCAAAATAGTGAATGACACAGAATAGTGACTCATAATAACGGTGTTCCAAATATGTAATTCTGTCTGAAATCAGTGAGTGGCGTGGTGTTAGAATCTTTAAGATGGGGTGTGGGGACAGCCCCACATTTATATCAAGTAATCATGCAACAAACAACAGTTGAAGGAAAAGGTAGTAGTGGCTGTTATTGGCAGTGGCAGTAGCTATTTTGCAGTAGCTATTATCACATGGAACCCCTGACACTGGGGTGCCCCATCTCCATGTCAGCATGCCCCCCCCCACAAACACACACACTATTGTGGCACACTGGGAGCCCACCCCAGTGTGCCTAAATATTTTTGGTAACCTGTAAAATAAAGAAAACTGTCCCCAAAGTCTTTTTTCCCCTGTAAAAAGGAAATCGGTCCTTCATCGTCTCCCCATGCCCCCCTTCCCACCCCTGACCTCCTTCTGTGGACCCACCTCCCAGCACCCCCCCTCCACATCACATACTTACCTCCGGAGGTTGGAAGCAGCTATCTTCCATGGACGGGACACATCTGCACTCTTGAGCCAACGGAAAACTGAAGAAATGACAGTAAGCTGTATAATGGGAGTCAATCAGGGGATTTCAACTTTGGTTGATATCTCAGCCATTTTTAGGAATTTTGGCTCCAAATTTTCAAAGTGGGGCTCTTGGGACCCCACCACTGTCACTGTCTTTTGGCTACTTGGTCCAGAAAGGTGATTTTGCGGTTGCTGCATGGAATCACCTTTTGGGACCGATTACTGAAAGGACAGTGCCACTGTTAATGAGGGTGGGGTCCCAAAAAACCCATGTTGCAAACCTGGTGAAAAAATTCTAAAAAATGACTGCATTACAAGCATGCATTGCACAGTTTCTACACACGCTTGTAACTTCACCAATTTTTAATATTTTCACTCCAGATTTTCAACCTTGCCATTTTTCACATCTCCTTATGAACAGTATAGCTGTCTTTTTTCACATTCTGCCCCAAGTGTGTTTTCACAACTGTGGTGCAGAATGGTGCAATCATTGTGGGAAATCAACTTTTGGGACAGATTAACAAAATCCCAGTGGCACTGTACATGGGGGAGGTCCCAAAATGCCCATATTGATAATCTGGTGAACAAATTCCAAAAAATGATTGTGTTACAGGTGTGCATTGCACAGTTTCTACACACACTCATAACTTCACCAATTTTTCATATTTTCACTCCAGATTTTCAACATTGTCATTTTTTTTACACCTCCTCATGATCAGTACAGTTGTCATTTTTCAAATCCTGCCCAAAATGTGTTTTAACACCTGTGGCGCTGAATGGCACAGTCACTGTGCAAAATCACCTTTTGGGATTGAGTAATGAAATGATAGTGCCACTGTTCATGAGGTAGGGTCCCAAAAAGCCCATGTTGAAAATCTGTAATGAAAATACCAACAAACGCCAGGGGCATTAGGGTTTCCAACCATAATGCCCCACCCTGTAGAGACTGACAGGTGTTGGGGGTGTGACTTGGGTAGTCAGATGTAATGCTCATGCCATTCCACCCCCACCTCTACCCTGCAGCCAGTGACAGGCATTGAGGTGTGCCT
The DNA here is from genome assembly GCA_016271365.2 of Neoceratodus forsteri. Lineage (NCBI taxonomy): Eukaryota > Metazoa > Chordata > Ceratodontiformes > Ceratodontidae > Neoceratodus > Neoceratodus forsteri. The sequence continues at coordinate 15,923,232 of JADMNL010000027.1, forward strand.
TGGGGTCTTTGGCCCTAACGTTCACCCCATTCTCCTCTACTGCACCCATCTCAGTTTATTTCCTTATGGAATGTGGTGGGCATAAGGGCCAAAGACCCCAAGGCACACTGCAACACCTGTCAGTGTCTGCAGGGTGAAGTGAGGTATAATGGAATGAGCCTTATGGCCAGCGACCCAAAGACACATCCCCAAATGCCTGTCAGTCTATGCAGGGTAAGGGTGGGGGTTGGCGTTAGTTTAATGCTTCACTGACATTCCTATTATGCATCTCTCTAACTCCAGCACTACCAATGCCAATATCAGCAAAAAAAAAATTGGCATTGACAAATGCTTGTTTAATATTTCCCTTAAATCAAGGATATAGTGGTTCCCCTTGTCCTCTCATCTTTGTCATTCTGAATGAGTTGCATTTGGTATGCTGGTGTTATCCCTTTCAGAAATTTGAAAACAGTAATCCTGCCACACCTGAGTCTCTCTCTTCCATGAAGTACAGTCCCAGTTCTGACAACTGGCCCTCATAGCCCATGTTTTCCAAGCCCTCAGTCAATACTCATAAGGAAAAACACGGCTCAGGAAGTCGTGATAGTAGAGGCCAAGGTACAAAAGACAGAGCAGCATGAGGTAAAACAAAACCCTTGACTCACCCTGATCCAAAAGAACAGATGGAAATGCTGTATCTCCAATAAAGATGAGTTTATTACAAAGCGTAGCACCCCTCACACAAACATCTACATTTTGCATCACCCTTGACACATTATCAAGATCATAAAGATGATAAAGCATCCAAGGAGTGATATGGCTATAGATATTTGTGTGAAATGCTACTATAATAAACTCATTATGGAGATACACATTCTCTTTGAATCCAAGTGAGACGAGAGGTTTTGTTTATGCTCATGGAGCCCTCAATCACCCTGGTTGCTCTTCTCTGTAACCTTTAGCACTGTCAGTATCCTTCCTCAGATATGTGAATCAGAATGCAACTGTACCCCAGATGGGGTCTCACCAGTGATCTGTACAAGGGCATTAAAACTCAGTCTGCTTACAATATTTCTTCTGATGAATAACGTGAGTTTATTGGCTTTGCTAGCTACTTCCCCACTGTGTTACCCTCACTTAATGTTGTTGTTGATCAAAACCCAAACGCCATTTTCCTGCTGACTTTCAGTAATATCTCGTTTGTCAGGTAGTATTTTGCTTTCTTGAAATATTATTTTTTTTTTAAATGTAATCCAATCCCCTGTGGCAGAGAGGTATGCAGAACCTTAGCAGGGGAACCACTGCTGACCACTTACAGAACACTCTTTCAGTGGGCCCCATGAATCATTTTCTGTAGTTTTGAAATTGCTTTTCCAATGATTGCAAGAGTTGGCCACAGCCAACAAGAGCTGTTGCAGCAATTATGAGTGTTTGTTTTTCCCCAGTGGGGTACACAGATACTACATACTTATCTCCACAAAGAGAAACATAACCATATACACATGTAAACTTACAGAGATGTGAAGTCACTCATGCATACATTCACAAAGGCACAATCACACACAGAATCGCAATCATAAGCAACAATTAAAACAAAGAATGCAGAATGGTAGTATGTCTTTCATTACCTTCCTTTACAAAAGGTCACATCCCCTTGCAAAATATATCACACAATAGATAATTTTAATTAAACAACATAAAAGCATTTAAAGACATTATGCACAGAAAATATCCTGGGCCCATTGCTATTTAGTCTTTTTTATTTTAAACCACCTCCCGAGTGTGTCAGGACAACATACTCCTATACACAGGCGATGCTGTACTCTTTTCAACCCATCCAGACCTGGTCACCTCGAACAATGACTGCAGAGTAACTTCAAACTAGTTGAAGATAGGTTCTCTAATTCCTGACTACTACTAACTACAAGAAAACAAAACAATGTTGTGTGTCTGTACACATAGCAAGCATAAAACTTTCTATCTATCTGTCCACAATAAACTAAATGAATTCTCAAGATAGTACACTCATTCAAATACCTCAGGGTAACACTTGACACCTCCCTATCTTACTCACTATTCATTGACCAGGTCTCCAGAGCAGCAAATAGAAAGATTGGTCAGCTGTTTAGACAGACATTACCTCACTGTGGAAGCCCTTAAACTTGCCATTAATAGTTCTGTCTTCTCGGCCTTAGATTACTGCCTTGTTTTTTATAGTTCGGCCAATGACTCATCCTTAAAAAGAATAGCCCTTACACTGAATAAGGCATGCATGCTATTCCTGGGAGCTCCACACTTTACCCACACCTGCGACTTTTATTCCTTCATGGGCTGGTTGGACTTGGAAAACTGTATGCAATATCAGCTCCTTCTTCTTGCCAAAAAAGGCTATCCTTGGCCTTACTCTTCCCAGGGTCCAAGCCATACTAAGCCCAACTGCACCCAGTAGGCTAACCTGAGGGTCACAAAACAACCCTTTCAAGGTTCCATTCCACTGCCCATCTAAGGGACAGTGATCCTTTGGATACCATGCTACATACTTGCTCAACTCCCTGCTGAGCAATCTACTAGCTGAACCTAAAATTGTGCCATTTAGATTTAAACTATGTACTCTCCTCTCCAGTCAAATGGCATACTCTTGCTTCCTTCAATGTGTGCAAGTGGCTTTGCCTGGCATTGATCCAAACAGCACTGACCCCCCCCCCGTATTCAACTCCTATTCTAAGCACTCAACCCCTTCAATTGCCCATCTATATCCACTCATACCCTCTCTCTTCTTTACTTTAAAGCTCCTACTTTCCCCTCTGTAGCCACACACTCATCCCCATTGCCCTCTCACCACCTTCTCCCGTCTCCACCTTCCAACCCATCCTAATCTTACATCCCCACCCCCTCATTCCCATTGCCCTCTCACCACATTCTCCTGTTACCTTTGTTTCCATCTTCACCTTCCTACCCCTCCTAATCCTACAGCCCCACCCTTCCCCCAACCTCCACATCTTTGTCCAGCTCCTCTCTACCACCACATTCAGCTCCTTACTTTCTTATCCTACCCCTGCTCCCATATCCCACCTACTCTCCTAGACAAAGGGAACTGCTTCTCCCTGTTAAGACCCCTCCTTTGCCTTCCTCCTTGAGCACCTATTTTCCTCCCTTATTTGTTGAACTTTGTTGACCTCCCTATATCCTCAATAAAAAAAAAAAACATTTTTGTCCACTACCTGTATTACTTAAGTAACTGGCTTATTCTGTATAATTTGCTTGTTCATTTCATGTTTATTGTTTGTTATGTAACCTCATGTTGCTTAACTGATGTGGAACCTCTGTAAATGAGCTCTGAGCTCAAAGGTTGTAATCCGAGACTTGAATAAATAAATAAAATAAATAAGACCATACCAGTGCATACTCCTCCATAAGAATAATCTCTCACATTTTGATAATTTGTTTTAGTTTTTACAGAAACAATGATGGGCCACATTGCTCTTCAAATCCTTTAATTTTAGAACTAATGTTGGACATTTTGGGGTAAAAATCATTGTCATGCCTGTTTGTGTCCAGACCCCAGACCTATGCACATATGCAGCTCTATTTGTAAAGCAACTAGCTCTGTGCATATACATGAACTGTGGAGAAATTCTTTAACCTAAGCTAAAAAATTGAAAGGAAGGAAGGAAGGAAGAAAATAAAGGGATAAGAATAACAGGAATGGGAAAATGAAAACAATGCAATAAAAGAGTAGGAAAGGAAAGGAAGGAAAGGAATAGAAAGGGGAGAAATGAACAGCAAAGGAAAGGAAATAAAAGGGAAAAGCAGGAACAGTAAGAAATGGAAAAGAAAGCAAAGGAATGGGCAGAAAATGGATAGAAAGAAAAGGAAAGGGGAGAACAAGAAAGGGAAGAAAATGAAAGGAATATAAAGGGAAAGGAAGGAAATACAGGACAGAGATAAGAAAGGAAAGGAAAGGGAAAGGGAATGAAAAAGGAAAGCGAAGCAAGGACAGGAAAGTAAAGGAAAGAAAAAGACACATGGAATGGAAAGGGAAGTGATTGAAAGTTAAGAACATATAAAGAAAAGAAAATGATGAAATGGAAAGAAAAGAAATGAAAATGAATTAACATGGTAGAGAAGAAAAGGGAAGGAACAGAAAGGAAAGGAAGGAGAAAAAGGAAGAATATGACAAGAACAAAACAAAAGAAAGTGAAGGGAAGAAAGGGAAAGGAAAAGAAAGGCAAAGGAAAGGAAAAAAATGGAAGTAAAGGAAAAGAAACAGGAGAAAATTGATTGGAACAAAAGTAAAGGAAGGGCATGAGATCGGAAGGACAGAAAGAAAGAGAAGAAAGAGAAGAAAATGGAAGGATAGGAATGGGGAGACAGGAAAGGAAGACAATGAAAGAAAGAAAATTAACTGAAGATAAGGAAGGAAATGTGAAGAAAAAAAGAAGAAAATAAAAGAAAGAAAAGAAAGGAAACTGAAGAATAGAAAAGGTCATAAACTTTACAAGGGACTGTAAGTCTTTGCCGTGTGGAGGGTGCCAAGCCATTTAGAAGCTAGCTCAGACACATACAAATGTGGCTGCACTTTTACACAAGTAATCATACATGGACAATGACATGTACAAATGTGGCTGCACTCTTACACAAGTAATCTTACATGGACAATGACACTTGCAAATGTGGCTACACTCTTACACAAGTAATCATACAAGGACAATGACATGTACAAATGTGGCTGCACTCTTATACAAGTAATCTTACATGGACAATGACACTTGCAAATGTGGCTGCACTCTTACACAAGTAATCATACATGGACAATGACATGTACAAATGTGGCTGCACTTTACACAAGTAATCATACATGGACAATGACACTTGCCAATGTGGCTGCACTCTTACACAAGTAAATATACATGGACAATGATACGACAAATGTGGTTGTACTTTACACAAGTAATCATACATGGACAATGACACATACAAATGTGGCTGCACTTTACAAGTAATCATACATAAGCCCAGCCCAGGGTGCTGAGGGTTGAGGCGCTGGTCGCCACACCTCGCTCCATGCTGGTGACCCAGATTCGGGAACTAGCCCAGGTCATCAGGAGTCAGCAGGGGTGGACTAGGATCGAGCATCCAACAAAAGCTCTCCTAGTCCAGGGGAAAGGGGTGGTTGGGTGCATACCATGCTCTAGTGATCCCTGGGGATGCCTGGAGGTACTGCAGAGGCGCAGGAGCCAAGGTTGGGGGGAGCACGGCAGACGTCTGCATGCTAGTGTGCGGACATCATTGCATGCCCGTGCCCCCATTGGGGAAAGTACAGGGAAAAGCAGCGCAAGTCTGTGGCAGCTTGATGGCCGCAGTTCACTGACCCGACAATGCCTGGCGGTCGTGCGCCGGTAGTGGATCCTCACTGGGCACGGTGGCTTGGAGGAGCCCCTCTTGATGGTGTATCTACCTATGCCAGCTGGGCATGACAGCTTCGGGGTTGGTGGTGGATGAGCGGTGGCTGGAGAATAGCAGGACTGTGGCTGCAGGTAGGAAAATGTTCAATGATAAAAAAATAAGTAATCATACATGGACAATGACACGTACAAATGTGGCTGCACTCTTTCACAAGTAATCATACATGGACAATGACACTTGCATATGTGGCTGCACTCTTACACAAGTAATCATACATAGACAATGACATGTACAAATGTGGTTGCACTCTTACACAAGTAATCTTACATGGACAATGACACTTGCATTTGTGGCTGCACTCTTACACAAATAATCATACATAGACAATGACATGTACAAATGTGGTTGCACTCTTACACAAGTAATCATTCATCGACAATGAGACGTACAAATGTGGTTGCAATTTACACAAGTAATCATACATAGACAATGACGTACAAAAGTGACTGCACTCTTACATAAGTAATCATACATGGACAATGACACATACAAATGTGGTTGTACTCTTACACAAGTAATCATGCATAGACAATGACATGTACAAATGTGGTTGCACTCTTACACAAGTAATCATACATCGACAATGAGATGTACAAATGTGGTTGCAATTTACACAAGTAATCATACATAGACAATGACGTACAAAAGTGACTGCACTCTTACATAAGTAATCATACATGGACAATGACACATACAAATGTGGTTGCACTCTTACATAAGTAATCATACATGGACCATGACAAGTACAAATGTGGCTGCCCTTTACACAAGTAATCATACATAGACAATGACACGTACACATGTGGTTGCATTCTTACACAAGTAATCATACATAGACAATGACATGCACAAATGTGGTTGCACTCTTACACAAGTAATCATACATCGACAATGAGATGGACCAATGTGGCTGCACTCTTACACAAGTAATCATACATGGACAATGACACGTACAAATGTGGCTGCAATTTACACAAGTAATCATACATAGACAATGACGTACAAATGTGGCTGCACTCTTACATAAGTAATCATACATGGACAATGACACGTACAAATGTGGTTGCACTCATACACAAGTAATCATACATGGACAATGACACATACAAATGTGGCTGCCCTTTACACAAGTAATCATACTTAGACAATGACACGTACAAATGCGGTTGCACTTTACACAAGTAATCATACATAGACAATGACACTTACAAATGTGGCTGCTCTCTTACATAAGTAATCATAAATGGACAAAGAAAATTTACTGCATATAAACTTTTTTTCTATTGCATATAACAATCTTTGGCAGTGAAAAGTATCAATAATAAGTGCCTGTGGCACATAAAACATTGCAAATAGCATGGCTCACCAGTAGTAAGTACAAAAGTTTGTTATAAATACAATATATTCAAAAAGAAGATACGCAGACATCAGTGAAAGATAATCACCAGAGCGTCTGCTTTCACTCCTATGCTTCAGTCGTCTCAAGACCTTCCTCTGAAAACATAGACTTTGAAGGCAGATAAGGACCACTTGGCCCACCTAGTCTGCCCATTTCCTACCTATTGATAAGCTGCAGATCCTAGTTAACCAACAGCCTACTTCTTCCTACTCCCACCAGAATTGTCTTATGTCTGTCCCATGCATTCTTGAATTCCTCCACTGTTTTTGACCCCACAACCTCCTCAGGAAGGCCATTACATGCATCCACCACCCTCTTTCTGATAAAAAATACTTCCTCACATCTCTTTTCTGAAAGGTGCTACCCTCTTGGACTTTGTTGATTCCCTTGAGGTGCTTGAAAGTTTCTATCATGTCCCCCCTCCCTCCTTTCCTCAAGAGCATACATATTAAGCTCCTTTAGTCTCTCTTCGTATGGCTTCTGTTGCAGACCCTGCACCATTTTAGTTGCCCTCCTCTGGGCTGCTTCCATCTTGTCTATGCCCTTGCGGAGATGGGGTCTCCAGAACTGCATGCAGTACTCCAGATGGGGTCTCACCAACTGTCTGTACCGAGGGATAACAACTTCTTGTTTTCTACTGGTGGTGTCTCTCCCTATACATCCCAGTAACCCCCCAGCCATCCTTACTGCCTTCTCACATTGCTTGCTTACCTTTAGGTCATCTGATATGACTACCCCAAGTCCCTTTCCATTTTGTTGTTGTTAATACTTCCCCTTTGTGTACTCTTCCCATAATAAGGGGAGTTCTTTCTGTTCCATTTCATCCATTACATACTGATTCATTTAATGTGGCAATTCCCATCATAATAGTGATGAGGAATGAAGGAGACTAGACCTAGATGTGCCATACTCCCAAGTAAAGCGTTGTTCTTCACTTCACATCTAATATCAGGAACAGCAAGTAGAAAACCATGAAATGAGCACGCAGAAAAAGAAAAAGTACTTTAGAAGTAGAAAGAATCCTGAATCTGTCATTACCTTGATAGTATTATGTGTGTCCCTGGGACACCAGCTACAGTCTTGGTGTGCAAAACAACCAAAATAGATAAAGAAGAAATAAATAAATATCTTAAAAAACAAATAATCCTCTGCTTGTGACATCAGAATAATTTTTGGAGCAACAGGTTGTGGTGTGGTGTTATAAGCAATGAATTGTGATATCTTGGCAGTAATAAGCTGCAGGAACAGATGAAATCTAATGTAAAAAGGTCCTTTTCTAATGAAACTGTCCTCAGTAACAAAAATGGATGGTCCTGAAATTAAAAAAGTGGGGGGGGGGGGAGGATTTATAACTGAGTACTCCCAGTGGCAACTGTGATATTTTTTGCTGGAAATTCTCTTTAAATGCAAGGAGGTTTAATGACTTATTGGGATTCAAACCCAGATCTTCAGGTGCACATATCTGAGCTCTATCAATTTGGGATGCACAGACTATGTAATTTAACAAAATGCATGCACAACAGAGCAGCCTATACAGATGCACTCCATGATGTTGTGCTGGGATAACATCATGGGTCCAGCTAAGACGACCAATCAGAGATCAGGAAATTTTCTTGCCATTGTATAATCCTCATTAAATAACACAAGCCATAAATAAAATAAACATAAAACTCCATTCATAAATACATACACAGTAAGTTAAACATTACATTAACTATTACAGTATATATTGGAGAACTGATCAAGAGGCTAATAAAATTCTAGCTACAGTAGGTAACTCTTTAATTTATTTTTAAATGACCGTAGAGAATTGGCAGTGAAAATCCCCTCAAGGAAAAATCCTACAGAGGTTCATGTGCAGCTGCCAAATAAAGCTTGGTTACCTGTGGACATTAACATGATGGTGGCACCGTAATCTATCCACAGCCCTGGACCATGTATTGAGTGTCCTCTTACCTTAATTGTTTTGTGTTGCTTCTTTTTAGCCTACTGAAATGTCCATATTCAAGACTTTAGAATTTTGTTGAATCTTTATAATTTAAAATGATATCTTAAAGTCTATTCAGAACAGGACCCTTCTGAAAATGTCTTCCAGATGTACAATGAAAGGGGCTGCCGCATTTCCCATTGCTCCACAGAAGTTACACTGAAAATTCTGGACTTGTTTAAATGAAAACTGTTGATTAAGTGGTACAACCTGTCCTTGCTGGAGAAGGAGGTTTGAGTATTTGAAAATACATTTTCTGTCTCACTGCTGCAGAGGGTCTGTTTGTAAAAGATTACTTAATTAGCAGACATTTTTCTTCTTCCTGAGGTACTGATTCTAAACAAAATGCTATCACTAAACTCTTTTTCCTGTCCCTGCTAGACCAGGGTCTGTTTAAAAACAAATTATAAGTAGAGGGCCCTTTTTGTAAAGGTAACTGAAGACAGGTGTCAAAATATATATAAAATGCGGATATGCTTGGAAAGAGAGTGGATCCAAGACAGCAGATGACTCAACAAGATTAGGAGTGGCAGCACAATTGAGTATACAATTCTATGTGACTAAGTCCAACATAATGATCTTTATTTTTAGCCAATACACCAACCCCAAAAAATATTATATACCGACGGAAGGGGAAGGGTCTTATATTTCCTTGAAAGTGAAATGTATCTGGGAGTAATGGTAGTACTTTATAATAATTAGTACAAGCAACAAGTGCACTTCTCCTAACAGGCTTAAAGTTGGGTAACCTGTTAAAAGGAACTTTGTAAGCAGGTGTTGGGAACTGTGCATCCCTTAATAAGAACATTTATACAACCACGTCTGGAGTACAATGTTCAGCTCTAGTCTCCTTACTTAGAAATGAGGCACGTGAAGTGGAAAGGGTACAGGGAAGACCCAAAAATATGACTGGCAGTAGGATTTAAGAATAAGAGCAATGGGGATAGGTTAGATGAGTTAAAAGTGTACTCATTGAAGCCAAGAAAGCTAAGGGACTACAATGCACTGTGAGCATCTAGTAGTGTCGGAACAGTGTTGTTTGCTATGCTTACATCACTGGCTGTCCCACCTACCTGTCAGTCATCAATGAACTGGAGACAAAGCATTTATTGATTCTGAGGAAGCAGGAAGCAGGAAAGAGACTTGGGGTAATCATTTCAGATGACCTAAAAGTGGTTAGGTAGTGTGACAAGGCAGTCAAAAGGTCTACTTGGATTCTGGAGTGCACAAGAAGGGGTATTGCCAGCAAGAAAAGACAGGTAGTGCTGCCCCTACATGGATTGCTGGTAAGACCACAGCTTGAGTACTGTGTGCAGTTCTGGAGACCACATAGACAGAGTGGAGGCAGTCCAGAAGAGGGCTACCAAAATGGTGAAGAGTCTGCATCAAAAGCCCTATGAGGAGAGGCTTAAGGAGCTAAATATGTACCCTGGAGGAGAGAGGAGGGATTTTTTTTATTTTAGTCTTTGGTAACCGGGTAAGACCCACTAGGCACAAGTGCCTGTTTTCAGGGGCAACCTGGGAGCACTGGGCATTTAAGTGAGTTGCTCAGAGTCACAGAGTATGCAAGTGGAGGTTATGAGAATCAAACTCAGGTCTGGTCTGCTGGATGTACCAAGCTTATTCACACCTCATTCCTCTAACCTTTAGGCTATACTTACAGCCCATATGATAAAGACCGTTAAATACATTACAGTGGTAAATAAGGCACAGGAGGAGGGAGGTATTTTTCAGAGGAAAAGTTGCTCTAGGACAAGGGGTCATGCTATGAAATTGGAGGTAGGTAAATTGAGGAGGGATGTGAGGAAGTACCTCTTTACAGAAAGTGTGTTGGGTGCCTGGAACAGTCTTCCAGTGGAGGTAGAGGAGGCAAAGACAGTAGTGGGGTTCAAAAATGCCTGGGACAGGCACAAGGGAATCATAGGGGTAAGGAAGGGAGGGGAAGAGAAGCCGCTGTAGATCATGATGGGTCTGCAGCAATAAAATATGTTTCTATGTTTTTATGGTAGTTATTTAATGCTTTTGTCCTTGAAAATCCTGTTGAGCTGTGAGCATCTGGAATCCAGGTATGTACTAAGGATCGAGTATGTGGAAAACAGATGAAAAAAATGCACAGTAAGTTACAGTAAGTCAATGCACAAAACTATAGTTTAGTACAATTAAGTACAATAATATAATAACATGACAATAGAATAAACAATTAGAAAGTAACCGTAAAACTGGAGGTGGCTGAAAAATAGCCACCAAACTAAGGTATGCTGTACATGGTCCAATGCCAGGGTACTATGATGTGGAAAAGCTGATGGTTTGTTTGGTAAGATCTCCATCCTCCCTGTTAAGGAACAGCTGCATAAGAGCAGACTGCAGCAGAGGCAGGGTGTTACAGAGGGAAGGGACTCAGTCTCCAAGAAGATGTGGTTGAACGGCAGCTTGGGGATGTCTAGGAGTAAGGGAGCATGACAGAGGGGTAGGCAGAAGGAGTTGTAAGCTTGAGAAGGGAGGATATAGAGTCAGGGAATGTTGGTTCAGTACTTTAAACTTTGAAGGGTACCATGCATGAACCACCACTCGTCCAAGAAAGGATGATCCAGTATGGAGTATAGGTTTCAGTGGGATGTGTGTGTGGGAGTAGGAGGCAGTTTAGAGTGAAATGACAAAAAGCAAGGAAGAGGGCATCCTGTCTGGTTAGGAGGACTTTAGAGCTGTGTCATAGACAATTTCTCTGTAGGCTAAAACAGGAAGAATCATCTTCTGGATTACCTCTTTTCTGGCAGTGGTAGTAACACAGAATTTGCTGTCAAAGAGGAGGGGTCACCAACCTGGAGGAGGAGTTTGGTGGAAATGTTATTGATGTGTGTAAATAAATGAGCTGTCAGTTCAGCCTCAAGAGGACTGGACAACTGACCGTGCCTGGATTACATTTCACTCCAGCCTAAGACAGTTACTAGCCAGGATCGTGTCCCCCTTTTATGGATTGGGGTCATATGAGGGGGTGAAAAAGAGAATTTGGCAAGCTTGGGGGCTTCAGGGTTATGGGTCCTTATATTGTGCCAGTAGGTTGACACTCTGAGGGTCGTATGAGTTTTTGTACACTATGGGCAGAGGGAACAGAAAGCGCATTGGGCTCGGGGGCCCTTCCAGCAGCTGGGTGGGAGTAAGAAGGGATGTGTTAATACCTTTGAGGGGCTCTTCATTAATAGCCCAATACAAAAATGATAACAACATATGGGTACCAAATACCAATAGAGCTGTGCAGATTTTTAAATTCTGCTTTTGCCGAAATGCCATGAAATTTTGGAAATTTAGCCTAATTCCACTTAATTTGGTCAGAATTGAAATTCTGAAGTTCTGAAAGTGAAATGTTAATGATGGAATCATATTTCACAGTTTATGTAAACTGTGGATTCATTTTCTGCCAGCTGTGGAATAGGATTATGTGATCTGTGAAATACAACGCCATGGTTTACAGAGAAATGCTTTTCAGAATTCCGCTGAATTGAAACAGAAATACAACAGAGCATTTCACAGGCATAGTTGCCATTCTGCTTGAATTCTGTCAGTGGAATTCCACATCCCACACAGCTCTAGTATCAATATGGAGTGCTGAGTGTGGCAATATGTGGACATTGGGCACTCATTGTCTAGATTTGTTCCCATCCCTGGTCATTGTGACATCACTGGCAACAAATCTGGCAAAACATGAGTGACTTATCATGGTCAGTTGTTGATCGGGCCAATATTTTGGAAACAGAACAATGGTCCATTTTCTAACCTCCCTTCTTGGTCCTTTTTTTGCTGTATTATGCCAGGAGAATATGTATTGATCTGAGAAGACCACATATCGATAAACATCTTATTTAATATGACAGCTGCCCTATCTGGGAGTTTCAATGGATCATTATCTACCATGAAAACATTAGGTAATTCTGAAATCTTGTTTCCTTGTAATTTTTTAACCTTATTCCAAACATCCCTAGGTTTTTTAGACTGTTCAGTTCCCAAACCTGTTAAATAAAAATTGGATTTCGCTTTCCTTATTTGTGTAATATACAAATTATGTGCAGCTCGGTATTTTTCCCAAAGCACTCTCTCATTTCATTTTTTTGCAAACCACCATGCTGCATCCCTTTTTTTACAATAAGTTCTTAACTTCGCAGTGCACCAAGAGGAATTATTCTTTTTTACTTTCCTACTTTGAATAGGTGCAAAAATGTCACATACAGACATAAATTCACAGCAAAAATATGACCAAGCACTATCTATATCTGATGCAGTACTAAGGGAAATACAACTAGATTTGTCAGCCTACAGGTAAAGTACTGCTCTTCACATTAAACCCAATAATGTCAGGTACAATACTTAGCAAAAGGTAAATGAAAGCATGTTTCAGATAAAACTGAAGGTGTTTATATATTTAAAACCTCTTAGTACTTCCTGGGGTTGTACAAGTTCTTTAAAGACTCACGTAAGCGAAAGAGCTTAGTAGAAGTAATCCCAACATTTAATCATTTAAAATAAAACATTGAATAGCAAGTATCTTTTAACAAGTATTGTTATTGTGAGATATCAAGATAGATAGATAGATGATAAACTGTCATCATTTAGTTCTTTAAACAGACAGCAAAGGCAAGCATTAAACAATGTAGGCAGTACTCAACTAATGTCTATCATTTTAGTTTTTCTTTTAGGTACATATCAGGTCATGGCACATACAGATGTCAAATCCTTGGAGAGAGACAGAGAGAAAGAAAGAGAGAGGGGGTGATGGGGTGAGAGGGCTTTCAGTGTGCAGTAATTTAAACCATTTAATGAGCAGAATGTGAGAAACAAAGGCTGATATTGTTAGCTGGGATGCTTAAATAGATGCCCCTTTGGGAGAGCATTGTCAATTCTATCAGATAATCTGATCAGTGAGCAGCATTCCTATAATTCCCTTGAGGTTACTAGTCTGTATCATTCCAGTCAACAGTCTGGTAGATGGCTCTTTTATATGTTCTATGAGGCAGGCATCAGGTTTTGTAGCCAAACATGTCATGTGTGCATAGAGAATATTAACATGCAGTGTCAGTGGCTCAGTAGGTAGCACACTCTCCTCTGAGGCAGGGAGATCAGAGGGCTGTGGGTTCAATTCCCACATCTGGCACTTGGGTTAATATCCCAGTACTGACACTGTAGTGTAGCATGAGAGGGGTGCTGCACTTCTGAGGTGCTGTCTTTCGGATGAGATGTTAAACTGAGGTCCCATCTGCCTGGATTGATGGTAGTTCAGGTGGATGTTAAAGATCCCATGGCACTTATCGAAAAAGAGTAGGGGAATTTCCCCGGTGTCCTGGCCAAATTTCCCTCATTCACTAAAAATACCACCAACAGGTTAATCTGGTTCTAGGTCAGTTGGCATTGATCTGTATTCCCCTCCCCCGGGTCGTGCCTGAAAATAGGCAGGATTTGTCTAGTGCACTTACCCAGTGAACAAAAACTAAATAAAAAACATGCATTTCTTTTGGTGCTGCCCCTCAAATATCAGTCTAAACTGATGGTTGGTTTAGGGACCCCATGCTAAATTCAGTCACGCACAGATTTTTTCTGAGCTTTTTGTTTACTATGATGGACAGTTTAAGATGCATCTGACTTACTTTCAGAGTGGTTGAACTTCTCAGTTTTACAGTTAGGAGAACAAGCTAATGGTCACATTGTAAGTAAGTACTTCTTGAGAAATTTAAACCTGAATCTTCTTTTTTGTAAGCCTGTGCCCTAAACATTAAACTGCCATGCCTCCTAAAATGAAAGATATTTTCCAGCATCCCAAAGTCCAGTTTCCACCTGCGGCCCGGGAAAGCCAATCAGGTTTTCTTTTAAAACGTACATTTTTGCTTATTGCTTTTCTTAACTTATGTATATTTGTAAATAAGTAGGCTCACAGTTATGAGACAGGATTGCTTCTGTGCAGATATAGCAATAAGAGATGGTAAAGCTCTTTGGTTAAAGAACCCCGTTACATAGTGACATAGTAGTTAAAGAAGACTGAAAGGGATTCTGTGTTCATCATGTCTCCCACCTCCACTTCATAAGCCAGGATGAATAAGTGCACTGTGTAAACATGTAATAATTTAAAGGGGTTCACTCCACTGCTAATCTTCCTACAATCTATGGACCCTATGCATGAAGGGTCTCTGTACACACCAGAAACGGCACGACTGCATACCATGTACCAGCTGCAGCTGGAAATGCAGGGCTAGGGTTCACTATCCCTTTCTGTCCTGATGCACATATACATAGTCTTGCACAAGGGGAGGGAGGGAGGTGGGGGTACTGGATCTGGACCAGACTGTGGGCTTTCAATTGGAAACCCAGTCTAGTCCACAGTGGATCCCTTGGTGCACAGGAGCAGATGCTCATGGAACACAGCAGTTCAGGGATGGACTGCTGTGTCCCCCTGTGCAACACAGATTTTTTTTTTTCAGTTGAGGGCAACAATGACCCACAGCCTGCATCCCCTCCTCTGCCCTCTGTGGCATGAAAGAAGGCTGGGGTCAGTGGCTGCAGAGTGACCTCATGTCCTCCAGATGTCTGCTGGGGGTGTGCACCAGTTAAAGCAGCCCTCTGGCTGCGTTACAACCCCTTGACATGAGCCTGGTGGAGTGCAGTCAGCATTATGCATGTGCGTTCCATTGCCCCATAACTGGCACGTCCACTACCCACCACCTGCCTCATACAGCCATGCACACACTTGCATGGGTACAGACATGATCAGACCCTAGTAGGGAGACATAAAGGGGTGAACTCTCTGCTTATCTGTATGTGTCCTTTGGATACCCAGGATGAGCATATCATGGTCCTATGTGCCACGTATCACAGCACAAAAGGCCGTGGAATGTTAATGCATAAAGCCATTAAATGTTATTGCATATCATGAAATGGCTAACTTATTTTATTTATTTAAAATTGTTGTCCAGGAAAGGTACACTGAAAGAAAATCATTCCCAACTGCAAGTGGGACGACAGAACTATGGGAGTGTACAGAAAATATGAAAATACAGATAGTGCAAACAGTTTGGCGGTCTTATATAAAATGAACAAATTAGTATTTTAAAACGTGAAAAAATTGTTAAAATACAATGCAACAGATATAAAACTGCTGCAATATCTGAAAGACAAGGAGCATATTTTGCATACTATAATCTGTTAAATCAAAAGGCAAGATTATCTACGGGATAGAGCATGACAGCAACACATTTAGTATCACAATAGCAGACAATTTGTAGTGTTATCGCAGGTCAATGTCACCCTGGGTGGGTTGGCTAATTAGGTAGTCGAAAAGCTTCCACCACCACAGGAGTGACGTTATTACACGATAACACACACCTTGGAGTGCCTTATTGCAATTATGCAATGGCTCGATGTTACAGAAAACAAAAATAAAATAAAAATGTTTTTAGCAGATTTTTAGTGAGACAGTGTATCTTTGTTTCTGGAAAAACAACAAAGTAGCTCATAACAATCATCCAAAAAATCAATACAGTGATGTTATTGTGTAATAACAGCACTGTCTCAGGCACACATTGACCAATCAGAGTCCAGGAAATTTTCTTGCCATTGTATAATGTATGTTAGAACGCTGTTATGTGTTGAAATTCATCTTTTACTTTACTTGTTGTACCATTGCTGTATCGTCACTAGGTTGTTAACACATCGATGGTACAACAATTAGGATCGCTATGGGCATGCGCGCAACTTGAACCGACGGCATTCTTGAAACAGCCGTGGCGGTGACAGCATGACCCGGAGCAGATCGTTGGTGACTGAAATAACTACAGTAAGGACCTGCTTCATTGTTTTTGAGGTTTACATGGTCACCATGGCAACCTCTCGATGGTTAACAAACTGGTTACTGATCGATGACCATACATTATCCTCTATCTTATACAACAGAATGGAACTGCTCTTATATAGCAGCTCTCAATTTCATTTACATAAATAATTCTATAACAGAATAGTGAATACAATAATGTATTTATTTAGTTTTTGTTGACCAGGTAAGTGCACTAGACAAATACTGCCGATTTTCAGGCACAACCCGGGGGAGGGGGATACAGATGAATGCCAACTGACCTTGAATTAGATTAAGCTGTTGGTGGTAATTTTTAGTGAATGAGGGAAATTTAGCCAGGACACGGGAGAAAATCCCCATCTCTTTTCGATAAGTGCCATGGGATCTTTAACATCCACTTGAACTACCACCAATCCAGGCAGATGGGACCTTGGTTTAACGTCTCATCCGAAAGATGGCACCTCAGAAGTGCAGCACCCCTCTCATGCTGCACTACAGTGTCAATACAGGGATATTAACCCAAGTGCCAGATGGGGGAACTGAACCCACAGCCCTCTGATCTCCTGGCCTCAGAGGCAAGTGTGCTACCTACTGAGCCACTGACACTACTATGCCTGTGTTCAGACAGTCAAAAAAGTATTGATGCACTCAGGTTTTTTACACACAGAATCGTTGGAGATAGCATTAAAAAAATAGTTTTATTGAGAGAGGGAAAGGTGTTGGAATTTTGTACTTTTTCTAAAAACTGTTGTGATGCAGAATGTATATGAATGTCTTGTTCAGTTGTTTCTTTCTATGACTATTAAAATGCTGTATTACTGGAAATGCTGTAGATCATTGTTCTGTCCCTAATTGTCTTGTGTTGAGAACTAAACAATCCTGAGAATGGCACATTAAAGGTTGACTGTGAGAAGTCAATATGAAAAGCCAATCAATCTGGGCTGCCGGGGGTAGGCAAAAGATTCCCTGCTGTGCCTCGAGCCTAAAGGAGCCATCTTCTGATCGTTATGTGAACAGGACAGTCTATAAGAACTCTAGTCTACACAGACCCTGTTATTTAATGTGAATTTAACAGCCTAATTGGTTGTTCTTCAGCTGAGAGGCCTCTCCCGAATCGGTTGTGACTAGCTGAGGGTAAATAGGCAGGTGGTCCAATGTTACATATAAACAGTTGGTCATCATGGGTTATATCATGTCCCAGGTCCTGCAGAATTCTGGGTAAATACAGAAACCATTATTCCAGAGAGAACAGAAAGCTTAAGCCAGTCAGGTCAAAAAATCCAAATCCTGTATGCTTGAAGTGTTAACTTGCTTTGTGTTTCTGTCGGGCAGTATAACTTTGTAGTAAGAATTTTAGCTTTAGCTTACATAGACATTTTCTGTTCTCTGTAATCATTTAGGACCCCTTTCACAAAGTAATATACTGCCTTCCAAAAAAGCAGATAGCTTGCTTGGGTGCTGGGTACCCCTTCCACATGTGCAGAACATCCCACAGCATGCATTACGTGTGCAAGTGCCCACTCCACAACCTATATGCTGGGCCAACTGTGGAATACCATGTATGGCTAGGACAGGGTAGGATATGGTGCAGGGAATGTTAATGGACCACTCCAGCCATTGGCTCCTCAGAGCTGACAGAGGGGACACAGGCTGCATGGCTCCATAGCCTGCCGCAACACCTACAGTATGTACCCCCCTCTGTCTGGTTGAACGATGTTCCTGGAGACCTGATTTGCCTGGCATGGGGACATAATGTCTAATCCAGAAACTGCAAGCAAAACTGTATGTGCACAAATAAGGTCGGAAAAAACAGTGACCTATACCAAATGCGCACATGCCATAGAAGTTAATGGGGAAAATGTACATTTTTTGTTTTTGCCCCTGACCCCTAGTGACATGGGGGGCTTCACCCACCACATCCGCAGACTTATTGTAATCAACTCTGGGGCAGAACCCAGAATGGAGAGAAACTTGGGAAGAGGGAAATGGCTGTAAAAATAAATAAATAACAGTGCTAATACCAGGAGATGGGAGCCGAAACCCAGTCCCCAGTGCCCTACACGCCAGGTGCTAGCCTTAGCCACTCCACCATGGAAGTGGCTCCGACCAGACACCACACCTGCAGCTAGTTCAACACTTCCCATCTGACCATACAATGACAGGGTTATCAGTAATTCCTGAACTCTGTAAAATCCCTGTTACTGTCCCTGGTTTAGCACTTTCCACAATGTGATTCTTGCCGCACTGTTTTAGCAGCACCATATTGACCCAGTACTGATTTGCCTCCCTTCAACTTGTTCTCAGCCTTCTGAACAGACAGAGCGGGCTCTAGAGTATTCCACCACAGGTCACTATATGTCATAAACATGATTAATGTCCCCTACAGGGATATGGTAGTTTTCCCATATCCCATGATCACACACTGCATATGGAATGTGAGATCCACTGAAGAGCCAACATTATACCCAGTGTCCACACAGCTCCTCCATCCATGCTACCCCCTGCCCCCATGTGCACCCCCACATGCATGGAGTGCAGCAGGCAGTGGTTCTAGTTGCTGTTCAGTGCAAACTGGCATCTAAACATGAAGACATGCTTATCCCAGACCACTTTGTGTATCACGCCCTGTCCAAAATATCTGTATTGTAAGTATTTTAGTGCATCCTGTATTTTTCCATGTATTGTTTGTATAGCTTGTAAATTCTATAAATATTACATATTTTATATTTAACACATCCTTGACCATGCTGTGTTTCAAAAGGTATAGGATGTATATTTTACTGGCAAACTCTGGGTTTGATCTCTGAGAGAACATACCAAGTTCAAGTGAGACTGTTTCTACTGCAGAGCATGTTCTAGACTGCCTGAAATTGAACTGGGGTTTCTATTTTTGGAGGCCTCATACCGTGTAAGCAAGAACCTTAAGTGAGATGAGAAGGGAAAAGCCCAGTAATAATTTTGCAGCAGGCTGGGGGCAGCATCTGTGAAGTGTAGTAAGCCAATTGTCAGCTGACAATTGCCATGGTGTCTTTAACTTCAAGCTGGTCAGTCATCAACTTCCACAAGAAATATGATTAGAAATGTTGAGAGGGTGGTGGTGGTGGGGAACTATCGACACCCCAAGCAGTCATCAGTGGGGTCCCGCAAGGTTCGGTTCTGGGGCCAATGCTATTTAACATCTTCATAGCTGATACAGCTGAAGGGGTTAAGAGCAAGATGAGCCTGTTTGCTGAAGCCACCAAAACAGGTGTGTTGCTGGATAGCGTGGAAGGGGGGCGGGTACTTCAGGAAGATTTGGAAAGACTTGAGCACTGGACAAACACAAGGCTGCTGGGTTTCTATGCTAGGAAGTGCAAGGTTATGCACTTTGGAGCCAGAAACCCAGAGTACAGTTACCATTTGGGTGGGGAGCAGTTATCCGTGTCTATGGAGGAACAGGATCTGGGGAGGGTGGTTGCAGGGAATATGAATCACTCAGCACAGTGTAGAAAAGTGGCTGCCAAGCCAGCCCAGTGGTGCTGAGGGTTGAGGTGCTGGACACCACACCTCGCACCATGCAGGTGACCCGGGTTCAGGAATGAGCCCGGGTCATCGGGTGTTGGCAGCGGAGGACTAGGATCGAGCATACACAGACTGCTCTCCTAGTCCTGGGGTGGGCTAGGGACATTCACCACACTGTAGTGACCTTTGGGAACGCCTGGAGATACTACCAGCATTGGTGTAAGTGTGGGGGAGCATGGCAGACATCAGTACATTGTGCCTGGATGTCATTGCACATCCACGCTGCAATGGGGAACTAAGTAGGAGGAAAATGGGATGGGTGTGACTGTGCAGCCTGATGGCCATGCTCTGCATTGCCTGGAGGACTCCAGTCAGGGAGGGTTCTGGGGCTGTCCTGGCTGGGAGAGGCATGGGGGGACCCTCCAGCAGGATGGCAAGACAGCAATCCCAGATCCTCCTGGGTGTGGTTAGAGCCACTCAGCTCTCTGGGCAGGCAGAGATGGTGGTTGAATACCCCACACCGGGCATGCCACAGCAAGGCGATAAATTCAGTGGAGGTAAAAAGAAAGGAAAAGCGGGTGCCAAGGCCATTAAAATGCTAAGGTGCATTGCTAGGGGGATCACCTCTAGGAGGCAGGAAGTAATCTTTCTGCTGTACAAATCTTTAGTGAGGCCTTACTTGGAGTACTGTGTACAATTCTGGAGCCCCTATTTAAAGAAGGACATCAAGCTTTTGGAGGGGCTCCAGAGACGGGTGACCAAGATGATCATGGGGACGGGAGAGAAACCCTATGAGGACAGGTTAAGGGAGCTCAACATGTACTCCCTGGAGGATAGAAGGGATACAGGTGATATGACTGAGACCTTTAAGTACCTGAAGGGCATAAATAGAGTTAGTACTGAGGGTATGTTTAGGTTGAAGAGGGAGAGGATCATGAGAGGGCATAGTCTGAAACTAGAGGGGGGTAGGCTCAGGAGGGAGATGAGGAGACACTACTCTATGGAGAGGGTGGTGGTGGCTTGGAATGCACTGCCAGAGGAGGAAATCTCTCTGAAATCAGTAGGGAGTTTTAAAAGAGGGTGTATAGGGTACAAGGTAGTACACAAGTTGGGGGAGGGGGTTGACCAGAGTGTTGGGTAACAATGGAGGGTGGAGGAGCAAGGGGGGGCAGAAGCAGTTGACTGAAGTGTGAGCTGCACAACCAAGCAGACGCAATACACCATGAGACCTGTATCTGCTGGCATTTTTGTATGTTCATAGAAATAGAAGGAAGGGAATTATTGTTTATGTATTTTTACAAAAAATGGCACCTCCAACACAGCTTCCTCCTACTATTAGAGAACACAGTCCACATTAACTATGCAAGGCAACAGAAGATGTGCACAAACAATTGTTCAGATATATTTTGAAGCCAGAGCATAAACTGGCAAAACTACTGTGCTAGAGTATTTTTTTTTTATTTATTTAAGAATCAGTTTACAACCTTTGAGCCAGAGGCTCGTTTCCAAAGGTACTTCGTCACATAAAGACATACATTGTGTTTTTGGTTACATAGCAAAGATTTGCAAAACAATCGGCATTCATCAGAGGCGCCACATCACATTGTGGTCAGACAAATACAATTGGGTACAGGGTACATGTAATTGATAACAGGTGTTACACAAGTTGGTATCAAGTGAGCAATCTGGTAGGTAAACACTGAAACAGCGGGCACTGGCCAGGTTAAACATAGGCATGGTGTACAGGGAAGTGGTGGAGGGGATGGTTTGGTGGAGAGCTGCCCGGGGGGCATTGTCAAGAGAAGCAGAGGTGGAGGCTATGTTCAGAGACAGGAGCAGTTATGAGTGCTGAAGATGTGGTTCCGAAGTGTGGTTTTGAACTTGGAGATGGTAGAGTAGAGAGTAGAGACAAAGGCTACCCACCAAGGAAGGTGGGACACAACATTCTGCAAGACCAGAACACACATGATCCCTTTCATTCATAGGGTAAACTCGCACCCATGACTATAAGCTGCAGCTGATGCCTGTTTGAAATACAATAAACTTCTGTGTCATGGATCCTTCCCTGTTGAACATACGCCATTCTGGCACTACCCGCATATTCAGTGCGATGATAAAGTCCTGAGAAATAAATACTGAGATGTTAAACATCTAATTTTATTAAGAGACATTATAGACCCAAATACTGATGTCTTTTATAAAGTTCCATAACTATCTTCAATTAAGGACTCTAATTGCTCAATTTCTTTAGATAAAGAATGGAACAAACTAGTAAGTATAGCTAACGGAGAAGTAACTGCAAGTAAACTATGTAAGATTAGTAATGTTCCCTCCTCTGGCTTGGCAGAAAAGACTACAGCAACCTGGGAAAAAGATTTATGAAAACCTATCAAAGGAAACATGGGACAAAATGTAAAATGCACATGAATCAAAGTAAGATGTCCGGAGGTGGTTGACCCAGTATAACATCTCATAATAATTATTATTATACACCAGTAAAAGTGCACAGAATTGGACTTTTAAATAATGATCTGTGCTGTAGATTAAATAAGCTGCAGGCTAATCTCCTACTCATGAGAATGTCCATTACTCAAAAAAATTTGGAGAACTATCTGGAAGATATATATTCAGATCTTACAATAAGATATCACATTTGATCCAGGAATATTTATACTCAGAGATAACCACCTGTCTTTTCAATTTGAATAAAAATAAACAAACCTGGCTACTGTGAACTAGATCTGGCATTAAACACATACTTATAGCCAGATGGAAAGACCCTAGACCTCATGAGTCATACTGTCAGTAATTCAATCAGATTAGAGTATTTGGAATTACATGGGTCCCTTTTTATCTGGTTAAATTTACCTTAAACTACTGCAGTCCTTAATACCCTTCCTGACAACCTGTGTGTAACCCCTTGTTACCCAGGTTTACTAGAATCCCAGTAAGACCTAGTGGTAGGCAGGGAAGGCAGCTTGTGAAACTCCAGTTAAATGGGTTTCACACTGTCTCACTCTGTTCTCAGTCTCAGCTGAGACTGAGAGATGACATCACCAATAGAACTGTCACAGCTGCATAAGCCACATTGGAATCTGCAACAGAGGGAGTGAGATAGAACATTGGGAGTTTTCAAAGTTAGTCTCCTGCTTGTCTTCAAGCAGGAAGGGAGTTCCTGTTTACCTTCTGTGGGAGAAGGAGTGATAGTCCAGTTTCAAGTGGTGGAGACCGCTGTCCAGGTCTCAGTGCCCTCCCTCCCTCCGGGGGGGGGGAGAAAGTAAAGTATCCCCATGTAGATTGCAGGGGCAATCCCCTAATTTCTGCTGAAGAAAGAAAGCTGCCTTTTACAGTTTCGGTTTGTGCTTGAAAAGTGGAAAAAGTTGTACTTCGCCTGTGGAGCACCTGCAACAAAAGGGTGAGTGTTTGCTCTAATATGAGAGGGCAAAAAATGTGTTTCTTCAGCCTGGGAAATGTGAAGAAATCTGGGATTTGAACTACTATTTGGGAGGCCTATAGTACTAGGACAAACAAATGGAGTAGTGTCAAAAGATAAAGTGCTGTGTGGATTCAAGTAATGTTGTAGAGGGGGGTGCGACAGTTCATCCACTGTTTAATCTACATTTTGAAGTTTCAGTTTGTCCACAGAAATGACCGGGTATGGGCTGTGGGAGCTGGAGGTGGGAACACCCCCCATCTTTAGTAACCAGGTCCACCTCTACAGATTTCTGCTGTGATTGCTACTTACCTCATGCGCTTGGCCAGTGATGAGGGAAGTACCCAGACGTGGGTCGCAAATGGGAAAATCTCTCTAGGAGTCGCAGACTCTAAGTGGTATGGGGAGCCACAACATGGGTAAAGAATTCTCTTTGTGAGATGGGAGTCAGAAGAAGTAAGAAGGAAATCTCTCTAGGGGTCACAGACTCCAAGTGGTGTGGGGAGCCACAACAAGTAAAGTGGGTTCATTCTTCCAATGAACCGCCAGTCAAGTGGCTGGCAGGGGAGCCGGGCCAGTCGGGCTGTGTATCCAAAGCACATGCAAGTCCAGGCTGTGTGCCTGGTGGGTCCAGAGTCTGAAAACAGTAGAATTGGTCCATTCTTCAAGTCCATTCTTCTTGTAGTCTCTAATCTGCATTATCAGTAAACGTAGCCCCATGGGGGTCCATCTATGCTTTGTTGTGTTCAGCTAGTTATGAATAAAAACCACACTGAAAAATCCAAATCCTGGTTCTGGACATTACAGTTATTGCTTGCTGTGTTCGGATTTACTTGGGTGCCCCTGTGCAGAGTAGCCAAACCTAGGTCCCCTTGTGCCAGGTAACCTCATCCTCCCCGAACCCAGGTCCCCACCAGGTATTGGTGCCAGCGCCAACAGCATGCCACCTGTCATTTTGGTAAAAAGGCAGGGTTGGGGGTTACATGTGTAAACAAAGCTGTTATCAACCCTTAACTATTTTTCATATATTATAGTGACACCACTGTAGTTAGGGTTGAGTAGGCTGTTCAATGTTAAATGCCTAACTTTGCACTTTAATAAATTCACCCCCATTCAATGGATTTGCACACAATTTTGCACACAAAGTCTTAGGGACAAGGTCTCTTGACATGCCAAGTTTTGTTCCAGTTGTATGTGCAGGTTCCAAGATCCAGATAGTGGAAAAAGTGAAAAGATTGGGGGAGTGGGGTGCTGTTTTTTGTCACCAGTTAGTGATCAGACAGTTTGGAATTTTGGTTTCAAATTTTCAGGGTAGGAAGGACTTGGCCCAGAGTAGCACCTTTTGTTGGTTTGATGAAAAAATCTTGATCCATTCCAAAGCTATATGGATTTAACATTTCAGTTCTGAGCAAGTTCAGTACACTCTTTGGATAACTGTCTCATATGAAAAAAATTATTTGAACATATGAAAAGTATTCTGTTTTGTGTAGAGGGGGTAATCCTGTTTCATGAGGAAAAAATTATTTTTTGTGTGCGGCTGCCATCTTGTCCATTTTTTTCAAAAAAAATGTTGTTTGAAAACCCATAAAAATGATATAATGGAAAGACACCAACACATGTATATTGTTAATTGGGGCCCCATTAGCTGGATTTGGCAGTTATGTTTTTGGAGAAATGAACTAGAAATGTGTTTTTAACACATTTTAAAAATCTTTTTTGTGAGATGATTTGTTTTGTGTGGACAAAGGAAACAGGAATAGGGTCACACAAAAAAGATTACCTTCATATAAAAAATAATTTGAACTTCCTTTTTTTCACATTCTTTTTTTGTATGAAGGATTTTTTTTCATGAGAACAACACAGTCTTACAAGCAAAAGATTCTTTCATACAAAAATACATTTTTTTCACATTCTTTTTTCATACGAAGAAATATTTTTTCTTGAGAATAACACAATCTCACAAAAAAAGATTCCTTCATACGAAAAAAGAATCTGGAGTTTGTTTTTTCTACATTTCAACTTTAACAAGCCATACCTCCATCAATATTTACAGTTAAGAGATAATCTATATAGCAAAATAAAGGTCTTAATGATTACTACAACACAAATACATAATACCCTACAAAATAATTCAGGGGCCATATTAAAAAAACATAAAAATTTAAAAATTACAATTCCCTTAGGATAACATTGCAACTTTAACAAGCTGTAAGTCTGTCAGTCTTTGGAGTTAAAAGACAATCTATATATGAAAAAAGAGTATGAGTACTGCAACAGTAACACATACTATAATACCCCCCTCCCCGAAACAAAATTAGAGGTAATATAAAAAAAACATAAAATTGTAAAAATTAAAATTCCTAAGGAAAACATGGCAACTTTAACAAGCCATAACTCCATCACTCTGTGGAGTTAAGGGAGAACCTATGTATCAAAAAAGGTCTAAATGAATACAATACTAACACATAATACCCCCCCCAAAAAAAATTAGGGGCCATATAAAAACCATAAAGATTAAAAATTGAAAATTCCCATAGGAAAACATTACAACTTTAGCAACCCATAATTTGTTCACACTATGCAGTTAATGGAGAATATCTGTATCAAATAAAGGTCTCAATGAGTACTACAACACTAATGCATAATACCCCCACCAAAAATAGGGGCCCTATAAAAACAATAAAAATTACAATATAAAAATCCCCATAGGATAACGTTGCAACTTTAACAAGCCATAAGTCCATCAATAATTGCAGTTAAGGGACATTGTATATCTCAGAAAAAAATGTGTCAATGAGTAGTATGACACTAACACATAATCTTCCATTAAATATTCATGGATATGCACTGCATGCCCAAATTACCTCCAATTTTCACATGATGCCAAATCCACAGTGAAAGTGCAATCATCATCAAAAAATGCACCAACACTGTATATCGTCTTCCACAATCATCGCAAATTTCAGAGCAAATTGACAAACATTTACTGACTTATGGGTAACAAAGCAAAAACTACACTTTTGCCCGTATACACTGAACTGCTGGCAGTTAAGAGGGACACTTTATATATTTTTGTCCTTTGAAGTGAGCTCCACAAAAAGCAATTACAACCAAGCACATACATTGCTTTCTGAAGGCATGGAAGAACAGGGCCAAGAGGGCCAGATGTATGTGTTCATGTTGGTCCCAAAGGGACCTACATGAATGAGGATATGATTCTACTATCTCAAAAATTAAGGAAGTAATTTGCAAAAAAAATGCATTCATGTATCAGTTAGCATTCAGATTAAACTGATAAAAGTAGGAAAATGTGGTGACAGGGTTTCCAATCCTAACACCCCACCCCAACCCCTAAGCAGGAAAAGGAAAACAAAAAAAGGTGTTTACTGCCCTGCCTCTTGATGAATCAGGGCTAGTGTCTTCTTTGGAGTTCTCAACCTTAACCCTCACCGCATCCCATGACCAAATAAGGTGACATGTGATACGCTTTCTTTAGGTAGGGCCTACAGGTTTTTCATAACTTGTGGAGAGGCCCAGTTCTGTACATTTGAAGGCTATATCACAATGGGGTGAGCGTTAGGGGTGAGAATCCCAAGAAGCACGTCACTCCTGATTCACCTAGAGTCAGGGCAGTAAAAACAGAATTTTTTTTCCTTTTCTTGCTTGAGGGGTGGGGGTGGGGAGTTAGATTAGGAAACACTAATGCCACATTTCTCTACTTTTGTCAGTTTAGTCTGAACCCTAACTGATGCATTAACAGGTTTTTGCAAAGAATATATTATATATCATTTTCCTAATCTATTATGGTTGTATTCATGTGTATATTATTATTATTATTGCATGCACTTTTTTATATTGATAACTGTGAATGATATAATGTTGATTGTAGTGCGGTGTTTTGAAAACCAATAAAAACTTTATTGGAAAAAAAGAAGCAGGATTTGAAAATTCTGAAGGGCTCTAGCCTGCACCTTGAAGATATGTCCTATTTATGGGTTGGACTCCTGTTGTCCTATAATCCTTTGAGAAAGCATTTATGACAATGTCAAATGTGTCAGGAGGAGCCTAACCACCCTATTGCCTCATCAATCAACTATTAGGAACTGTGAGTGCTGTTGAAAATTTGTTTTCCTGCACTTCCATGCACAGACATAAAAATGTTGTTACACCTGAAAATTAAGCAGTGTGGTAGTCTATGACTGAACTGGACATGGGATATGAGTGCTGGCATCCTGTCCAAATATTGTGTACTGCATATATCAGTCAAACTTATGTATAGTATATTATTTCTGTTCCATAGGGTGCTTCATAGGGTGGCACATGTTACCAGGTTTATCTGACAGAGAATGACATGGATCAGCTGCTCCATCAATGGGTTTTCCCACTGTGAGCCATCAGAGCATGTGTCCAAAAGGCAATGGTGTCTATAAAGGAGCTCTTGGAGACTGCCCAGGCTCAGGGCCATGCCACATTTGGTAGAGGAATGGGACCAGTAAGAGTGATGCACTTCTGTTGTGACTTGCTGTGTTTCTTTTGTTTGTTTTATAGATATCATAGTACTAACATACAAATACAGAAACATAGAACATGATGACTTGATAGGCTGCAGTGCAGACACAATAGGCCACCAGGCTTTCTTTTTGCTGGCAGTTTCTATGTTTCTATATTTCTAGGCTAGGAAATAATGCACAGCTTTTCCCCCAAGACAGTACTGGTCTCTTTAAAATGACTACAAGAAGAAATCCATATGACACAGAGTTATCATATCTACCAGCAGACAAGCATGGATATTTTTCCTTACAATGCAAACTATCAAATGTCAAATATAAACCTATTGGGGAAATGGGAAAAAGCAGTAATTTCATAACTATTCTGCTGTAAAGGAAATCAAATGTCATATTGGAAATGGGCACGCACAGTATTACATCATCACTTACGTCAGCCATGTGTAAAGTTTTTTTCCGACTATGAAATTCAGTGGACCACTTAACTTCCTAGCTTTCTGCACAATATTTCTTTTTTATGTTTTAATGTGTTTATGTGGGTTTACTAGTTCAAGCCTATATAATGCATTACAAGAATATATTTAAATACATAGGGGTTCGGCAAGTCATAGGCAGTTAGTAACATAGTGCAGGGCAATACAAAACTCTCTTTTTATTGTGCTGTTTACTGGGTTCCTGTGCATTAACACTGAAAATATATGCAAAAGTATATCTATTACTATATATCTTCTGGTGTACCAAAATTCACTGTGCTTGAACTAAGTGCAATTTAACATTGTTTATGAAAATGAAAACTTGCCAAAAGTAACCCCTTCAACCTAATAATCTCCTTTATTTTTGTATTAATTAAAGTTCGATGTTGCTTATGATTTTTATACATGCATTCACTTGGTACTCTTAAAGGCATGATCATTCCCCTTTTAGAGTCTTATCCTCAGAGGAGGAGGGAAGAGGATATAAAACAGTTGGAAGGATGAGCTATATTTTTCTTAGTAATTAATTAATGAGTTCTGGCCCAGGACTATTTTGGTACTTTGATAGTAAAAAGACTGCAGTATGTGTAAATTCGATTGATCACCTTTACAGCTGTCATTACATCACAGGACATTTTTCTTCAGGGGGGAAAGTGATAGCACCACAGTATCAGTCTTAACCTTTTCAGTCGAAAGGCAATCAAATGATCTGTTTTTCATTCATCTGTTGAAGTGGAGAGTATAATGACCTGAAAACACTGTGAAAACACTTTTTATGTTTCAATGAGCACCACATCACCACCGCCACCACTAACTTGAAGAAAGGATTGCACTATGATGTTTTTATTAGCTGTACTATATAATGTGCAGACATTATGGGGAGGGGGGGGGCAGGCAGCTGTGATCCACTTCTCATTCTGATTATTTTCAGAAAGGTTCTGATTTGCATTCATTAATTTTAAAGCTGCTTTAGCCTTTGAGAATATACCAGTGTGGGGCAAGGGAGAGAGAAGAATGAGGCAAGAAATACCAGAGGCTTTAAACAACTGGTTGAAGGGGAAGTGTCAGGTAGAAGGATATTGACTTTCAGGTAACAGGGTGCCTTCTGGAACAAATGGCTCTTTGAAGGAGGTGACCTTCATCTCATGGTGGGGTGAGGGAGGGAACTAATGCACTTGGGCAGAAGATGGATGTCTTCATAGCTAGGTGTTTAAACTAAAGGGAGGAAGCTGATGATAGGGACACCTTTGGCAGGAGGAGGAGGAGAAGAAGGGAAGATTAGCTAGGACTTCTCTGGAAATGGAGAGGGAGGCAAAGAGGACCTAGGGATGGCATAGACAGGAAACTGTTTGGATCAGGAAAGGAGGAGGATGAGGGGGTCATATTAAACCAACAGGGAGTACAGAACAGGGCCAACAGTAGGGAAAGAAAGTGAGGTGGGGACACAAAGCTGAGCAACTCATCCTAGGTGACCTTAATGTCAATTGGCTTGGTACCACTGCCTCCCATACCAGGGACTCCTTCGCTACCCTGGACATGTCCCAGTTAGTCACCCAGCCCACTAGATTCAACCAGACAAGTGGCTCCAGCACCATCCTAGATGTAATACTATCGAACCGCCCTCATAAAATCTGGGATAGCAACATCCTCCCCGACTCACTTAGTGATCACTTAACTGTCCTCTGTCTCTGGTCATCCTCCATACTGAAACCTGTGTCCCTGGCCACCTTGTGCCAGCACCTACATCCTGGGGGGGTCTCAGAAAGCTAAAATTGCATCTAGCACAGCTAGACTGTTTCCCCATCCATTATGCCCCTGATATTGACTCTGCCCTAGACCTCTTCACCAATGCCTTCAGCAAGGCCTGTTACTTTCTCGCCCCCCACACCAGAATCTATACTAAAAAACAAAATACCGCATGAATCTCCCCATCTCTTATCCAAAAACTTAAGCATAGAGATAATCTCTGGCACATCGCTATTGAATCAGGCAAGTTGGCTGATAGACAAGCTTACAATGTGATGTTTAATCAGTGCACCTGGGCCATTAGATGGGCCAAGGCAGAGCACTATCAGACCACCCTTGCATCCACCTGGGGTTCCACCTGGACTTTCTGGGACAGCATGAAAGAGCTTAATGGGAAGACCTACCCCCCCACCATCCCAGCTCTCCATCGATAGCACCATCACTACAGACCCAACTCGCATAGCTAATTGCCTCAATACTACCTTCTCTGACCTAAGCTCTGTCCTCCCAAACAACTTTTTTGACCCAATCCCTTCCTCTATCCCCCCCTGCCTTGTATCACCCTCCTTTCTACCTCCACACTATATCCCCCCACATAGCCAGGCTGCACCTGCTAAAAGCCCTTAGTAGCAACAACCCCAGCTGTGACCCTCTAGACTCCAGGATCCTCCGCCTGGTTTTGGATGTCATCCTAGTCCCCCTTACAGACCTACTAAACCAGTCTCTGTGCCTCAGTCAGTTTCTCAGTGCTTGAAAATCAGCCAAAATCACCCCTATACATAAGAGTGGAGATCGGTCTGCTCCTAACAACTACCGGCAGATCTCTATCCTCCCCCCACTCTCTAAAGCCCTAGAAAAAGTAGTGTCTATTCAACTCTCTGAGTACCTGGCCAAATATGACATAATGTGCTCAGAACAACATGGTTTCCACCTTGGACACTGTACCACTGCTGCTCTCCTGGAGTTCTCTCAATACCTGCACTCTGCTCTTGACTCTGGCAACCTTGCCGGCGCAGTGTTCATAGTCCTCTCCAAGGCTTTTGACACTGTTTGTCACCCCCTCCTGTTTGACTCCCTCCACCAACTCAGCTTTTCCACTGGCCCCCTTGCCTGGATCTCCAGCTACCTCTCTGCTAGATCCCAGCATGTGAAGATAAATGGCTCCCTGTCCAATACCCAACCCGTTTGTTCCGGGGTACCCCAGGGCTCCATTCTGGGCCCTGTACTTTTCAGCCTCTACCTCAACACTCTCCCCAGCTCCTGCACAGGAAAAATGCTCTTCTATGCCGATGATGAGGTTCTCTTTGTCTCCCACCCCAATCCCTCTTCTCTCCAGGTATCCCTCCAGCACACCTAAAATCAAGCTAAAAAGTGATTCCTTGACCACCAACTTGTCATTAACCTAAAGAAGACTAAGTCAATGCTCTTATCCCATCACCAAAACAAGGCCAAGAATGCCCCACTCTTCATTCTCCCCAGCACTCTGCACCTGCTGGAGCAAGTGACCTCTTACAAATATCTAGGCATCACTTTTGACTCGGCTCTCACCTTCCACAGCCACAACAATGCCCTATCCTCCACCATAAATTCTCAGATAGGCCTACTATACAGTCATAGAGATTGCCTCCCCCAAGTTGCCCTCCAGCTGGCCATCACCTCTTCCGTCCTGTCACTAGTGGACTATGGCTTGCCCATTTATGCTGCGGCAGACAATACCACCTTAACTAAAATCCAGCTCTCAATCAATAAGGCCTGTAGGCTTCTGACCAGAGATCCTAGCCACACTCACACTTGCCTGCTGTACTCCACCACCAACCTGCTCACCTTTGAGGAGTGTCTGCACTACCAGACCTGCCTACTCACCAAAAAAATCTTTTCTAGGGCTCTCCCTCCTGGGGGGGTCTCTGCTTCCCTACGGCGTGCATCCTTGTCTGTTGCCACCCATAAATCTGTCAAGGCCACCCTTCTGGTACCCAGAACCAAGACCTCACTAGCAACTTTGTTGTTCTGCATTTTATATCGCCTGTCTATGTAATTGCGAACTGTATGTGTATGTGCCTCAGGACCTCCTTGTGAATGAGCTTGCTCAATGGAGTTGTTCCTGCAATAAACTTGAACTTGAACCATCCCAGAGGTTCCTTCCATTACCAAGCCCCTGCTTGGTTCAACTCCCTCCCACCCTGCATCACAGACATTGCCAAAACTGGTCCCTTCAAAATCACCCTCCAGAACCATCTCTTTGATGCTCATTGCTGTAGATGCACCTAATTAATCCCACTGTGGGATCCTCCTGTCATGCCTCCCTGACTTGACAATGTCCTCCAGACAGCCTATCCTCTCCCTGCCCCTCCCTCCCACCCCAGTCCCCATCCCTACCTCCACCCTCTCCAGGTATTATCTAGGTATGTCCAGGACTGTACCCCCAATGTAACCCTTGGGTACCTTGTATGTGACTGTAACCTATTATAAGTAACATTATTATGTAACCTATGTGTACTCTATGTTTAATGTTCTGCACCTGTACTGTTCTCACTGTTGTAACCACACTATGTAACTCTGTCTACCCGCCCCCCGCGACAAGGTGCCTTTATAAATGAGTCCATGACTCAAAGGTTGTAAATCCAACTTTTCTAATAAACAAATAAATAAATTATGAGGCACAGGTAATGGTTGGGGGTGAGGAAGAGGACTGGAAGGCAGTCCGCCTGAATGCCAGGAGGCTGGGTAAAGAAACTGTGGAGCTCCAGTTGATGGTGGCATATGCTGAGTTATACCTGGTGGCCATTACAGACACTTGGGAAACTGGGAAAAGTGACTAAATTCTGGCTACCTTGAGTTATTATTCCCTGCGTAGGAGGGATAGGGGAAAGGAAAGAGGAGATGACATAGAGATGACAAATGGAGGTGGGAGTGGACTCAATCTGGGTGCAGCTGAAAGCTGCAGGAAAAAAGATTAGGATGGGACTGGTTTCAGACTGCCCTTGCAGAAAGAAGAGTGGAATAAAGAAATAGGGTGGAAATCAGAAAGGGTGGAAAAAGGAGATTTAAAGTTTGTGGGTGATCTGGGCCTACCAGACATTGACTGGGACACCCCGGAAGCTAACAGCACTAGAAGCAAGACAGTGCTGAACACTATGCAGGACTATTTACTGGTGCAGTTGGTCATGGAACCCACAAGACAGGATGCCATTCTTATCTTAGTATTTATCAACTCAGATGTGGTGGGGATGGTAGTGGTGTGGGAACCACTGGTCCTGAGTAATGACAGACCCTCTTCAGTGGCTGTGGTTCTGGACCTCAGAAGGACAGATTTTGCTCTGCATGCTCTCTAATTGGCACTAGGTCAGAACAGCAACTGTATGGACAGTGCTGTCAATAACAGTGCCATCCAAACAGTGCTGATCACAAAAGCGGCAGGAAGAAATGCACGCAAACAAGCACAGCGCCACTGGTAGTGATCACAAGACTGGTTTCTGATCGCTCAAAGCAAAAACGTATTTTTGTGAGGCACACCCCACCCCCACCCAGCGTGCATTAAAATAACCAACCCAAGTCGGAGTTGGATTTGGAGTAAAAAATAAAATTGCAGAGAACAGGATTAGAACCCTGGTCTCCACCACAATTTTGGCCAAGCTATTCATGGTTTAGTGCTCCACGCCACAGAAGTAGCTTAGCCAGCCTCCTGATTTGCCAGCCTCCTGATTTGCCATCCTCTTATGCCCTCCTGTAGCACCATGGACAGCGACCTGGGGAATGCTTACTACATAGCACTGTTATTCCCCCATCACTGTCCATGGAAGCACTGTGTAGACCTCGCTTTTCTGAGCAGCACTATTAATGTAGCACTGTTCTGACCAGGTAGGCTCTAATCACTCTGTAATGGTTATTTGATCTAAAGATTGCCAAAACCAGCAACCCCCAAGTAAAGGGAAAGTATGCATTGGGGATTCAGCTTTATTTCTGCCCACTGCATGTTAGCAATTTCTCTTGCATGATCCAGAGACAGTGCCATCCAACTGCATCTTGACAATTTGGGGCCAGTCAGCAGAGTAGGAATAGTGTAGTCAGCTAAAGAACTCCCTTTCACCTACTTTCTTCAGATTCTTCAGGCCAACCCCTCCATAACAGTGAGCTAGGCAATGCAGGGAACCATACCAATTCACAGATAGGGATCCGATGCCCAGTGGGGTTGGGGTTTTTGTTTTAGGGTCTTCAGAGATTCTCCTGAGATCAACAGCATAGAGGTGTTCCACATCTTTGGGTTCGTCCAGGTCCAGTCCTCAGATACTTTCCTGGAGCCCATGGTGATGGCCTAGAAGTTCTTCAAAGTTTTGTCCATTGCTACAGTTTTTCAGGCT
Source organism: Neoceratodus forsteri (assembly GCA_016271365.2). NCBI lineage: Eukaryota > Metazoa > Chordata > Ceratodontiformes > Ceratodontidae > Neoceratodus > Neoceratodus forsteri. Next base: position 15,957,907 of record JADMNL010000027.1, read on the forward strand.
TGTTTAGATTTCATCAGATTCCTTTCCAGGATCCATGGTGATGACCCGGAAACTCTTTATTTTGCCAAATTTCCTTGGAACTGCAAGTGTCCTGTTTCTTCCCTAGATACCATTAATGACCCAGAGGCTCTCCTGTGGAATACAAGTTTGTGTGGTTCTCATCCCTAGGTTTTGTCAATGCCCAGTGGTTCAAATCAGGTCCTTCATTCTTAATAATCAATTCTTCAAGCCAGCCAACAGAAAGAACATGTTGAGTTCCCTCCAGTCACATTCTACTTCAACAAATCATCTACAGGTTCCCAACAGATTAATAGAGATTCTTGTGTGGCATTTAAAAGCTATAGCATGCAGTGCAGTACAGTAATATAGTAATTTTAGCATGCTTACAGTTTTATGAGTGATTTTAGAAATGTAGTAATAATATTAGAAATGTTGTGGTTTGAAAATGAACATTTTGTTGTTCACACCCCTTTTTGCTTGTTCTAATTTCTGTGGTTCAGTTGCTCAATAAACTGCTCCCTTTTTGTGAATTGTGCCTCCTGCCTCTCCGTTTTGGTGAAAATTCCATCATGCATCCAAATAGTCAAAGAAACACCTTACTCACAAACCAGCCAAGACAGCTCACCTTAAGCAGAGTCCTGACAGGTTAGCGAATCACATTCAACACAGAAATGTTGGCACATATCACCTGGCATGGTTGGAGTCCCGGTTGATTGGTTGGTTCAAAGTTTTTGGTTCTTGGCTCACTTGCTTCATAAAAAGGAGATGGAATGAGATCTGGTCCATCCATTCCACCCAGTGGTTAAATAGAGAATGTTTAGGTGATAGAACTCTCACATTTATTTTGCTTACAGTTAGATCATTTTCAAAAATTAGAGGTAAACAATTTAAAAATAAAAAAGATTACAGGTAAAATTTCGTTTGCAAAAGTATCACAACTGGACTTAGAAAACAACCCTTTTGTAAATAGCTTCTAATTCCAACTGAAAAACTCTGCAAATCTTTTTTTATCTGTAACTTTTCTATTTTTAAACTGTTTTTCTCCAAACTTGTAAAAAGGACCTAATTATATATTACTCATTTATGGCATGAGACATGCATGTATTTAAATCCCTCCCATTTTAGTGCAACTAACTTTAATTGTTAAATGGGGGCTGATTCTTAAACGGGTTGGCTGGACACAAGTGACTTATGACAAAAGAGTTTGACGCAAGTGGTGACTTGTGTCACCACTTGCGTCAAACTGCCATTCTGGAAGGCTGCCTGCAACCACCCAGACAAACTGCTACAAAGCCCCCTTGTGCCAAGGTTCCATCCAGCAACACAGAGCACCAGGTCGCAGGGGGCTTGCACCATGGTGGGGCTGCCATATTCCCCTTTTTGGGATTCTGGAAGCCCCACCATGGATGCAGCAAGGGGCACCGCTTAGCCTAGCTAGGAGGTGGTCTAAGTGGCTTCGCCATGGGACTCAAGAGTACACCAGACACTGGGGTGTCATATGGGCAGGTGAGGGGCCATGGGGGTGTTGGGTCACAGCTGTTGGACACCATGGAAATCATACCCAATGTGTAAAGCCCAGGTCCGTGCCACTGTAGCCCTCCCATTCCCTGAATGGCATCCAGTGGCCATGGTGGTATTATTGCACACCCCACCACAATTTGTGATCTCCCCCAAGACTGCTATGAGTGTGGCCTGGTAGTAGAGTGCCCCACCATCTCTGATCTCCCAGTAAACTGAAGGACATGCCAGTTCTACCTCCCAGTGGTCTAGTTGCCCCCCACCCTCCCCACTCCAACAGGCAGTGGTGCAGCACTCCAATCCCCCCTCCAACCCTGACCTGCTGCTGCAACTGGTACCTTCCTCCACACATCAACACGGCCAGCTGCGGGATGCAATACGTGCATATTGTATAATGTTATACAGTACATGCATATAGAATTCTGGGGATGGCTGTGGTGGTGTTAGGAGAGAAGTGCCAGTCACATCAGCGGATTGGGTTGAGGGAGCAGGGTGCTGCACCACTGCCTGTCAGATTGGGGGCCACTTGGCCACCGGGTAATGATTGAGCAGTTCTGCGTGGGCATGTGGGAGCACAGGGGGGTTAATAACAGCTGGACTGAGGACTGGGGCTACTGCTGTGTGGGGGGAGCACCCAATCACACCACCTTGGTCATCGAGGACTGCAGGGGTTGGGACTAGCTTGCCACAGCATGCAGTCTTCATTGGGGGTATGTAGGTGTCCCGGCAGTACTGGGACAGTGCCCCATGGGGTCATCACACATCATCTGCCCAGTTTGTGGCCGGCTGACATGCTTCCTGCCCTTGGGCCACCTGGGCAAGCCCCTGTCACCTGGTCCCTGGCTGCATCAAGGACTTGCAACAATGCTGCCCATTGCGTCACTCCTTTGGCGCAGGGCGGCAATGTGTGGCTATTCCAGATAGTTTTCTGCAAGTGGTAAACTTTCTTAAATAGCACATTAGCATTTATCACAACTACATCGGGCACAGCCCCCGTTTGTGCCTCAAATTGCGCCCGATATAGGCGGCTTCCAAAGTCGTCCCCTTGGACTGAAAGAAAAACATTTTCACAGATGCACTTCACCAATTAATTCTAAATCCATTTGTAAAAGTAGATCTGTAAAAGCGTCAGTTTAAGGTTAGTGATAGTAAAATGGGAGGGGTTTTAAATTTTATATATTGGTTTTCAAACCTCAAGTGGCCCCCATTCTTCTAGATATATTTAATTACATTTTCAAAGAAGACCTATCTGACCTATCCCTTACTGCAGTCACTGTTGTGATCATCCCCAAACCTGGTCATGATCCCTTGCTTACCTTTAACTATAGGCTGATCTCCCTCATTAATGTGGACTTAAAATACTTGCCAAGGTGTTGGCCTGTAGATTGGGACAGGTATGGGACTCACTCATCAGTAGGAGCAGGTCAGCTTCATGAGGGGCAGGTTGTTGGCTGATCATTTCAGGAAGCTCTCCTATCTTATTTCAGCATCAAGGGACTCCACCACTGCTGCGGTCTTGGTGTCCCTGGATGCTGAAAAGGCCTTTGATAGAGTCTCATGAGATTATTCGTTTACCCTCTTACCTAAATACTGTAATCTCCAAGAATTTATACACTGGGTAAAAGTGCTTTGCTCCTTCCCATTTACCTGTATACTTTGTAATGGTGTCATCTCATCCTCATTCTCCCTTCACTAGGCACCAGGCAGGGATGTCCTCTTTCCCCTTATTTATTTAAACTCTTTTTGGAACCCTTAATCCGCAAACTTAACTTTTCCCCTCAGGTTCGTGGTATCTCAGTTGGCTACTCGGATTACAAATTATCTATATATGCTGGCGATATATTATTGCATAATTCTTCTCCTGCTACTTCCCTGCCTGCTGTCCTACAAATTATTTCTCAGTTTGGGTTATTTTCCAACTATAAATTAAACATTGCTAAAACTGAAGTCATGCCTCTTAACAGTAATACCTTCAAAGCAGATATTGAACACATAGGCCTTCCTTGGAGATGAGATAAACTGAAATACTGGGGGACTTATCTCAGTACTTCACCTGTCAAGATGAAGCAATTCAATCTCAACTCCATGGTATCCCGTATGAAAGTGGACTTGGGCCATTGGTCCTTATTACCTTTCTCATTGTGGGGCCAATCAGATGGCGTGGCAGGGGGGAGAGGCATAGTAGAATATGGATGGAGGCTACACCTGGGCTAATGGCAGACAGGGTGGGGCAGGCAGTTCTTAAGTGTACAAGGAGGGGCAGGAAGAAACCGCATGTAGTGGTGCATGTGGGCATTAAAGACCTGGTGGAGGAGACGGTGGAAGTTGTGAGGAGGAGGTTTGAGGAATTAGGAGGGCTATGTGAGGGAGTGGGGGAATCAGTGGCCTTTTCAGAGGTGATTCTGGTACCCTGCAGGAGTATGGGAAGGAAAGGGAGGATTGGGGAGTTCAACAAATGGCTGGGGGAATGGTGCCAGTCAAAGGGGTATGGGTAGGGCCCTTACTTTTCTGCGGCACAGTGGGACCAAGTTCTGCGGCAACACTACTATTTGCCGCAGAACTTCTGCGGCAGTGGTTTGTAATTTCTTCGGAAGTTCTGCCGCACTAACAAACTACCACATCACAGTGTCAGCTTGTCATCCTGACTTCACTTTCATGGCAGTGGTTATAGTAATCAGGATGGTGGAAAGCACAGTAACACTAGTTCAAAAAATAACAGAATTATAAAAATAATTTTATGCCTAAAAAGGCAAAACAAATGTCTCTCCCTTAAGGTCCTAGCCTGTTGCATAAATGGCATATGCAGAGGGGAATCTTATGTGATAAATAAGGTATTTCTATATGCTTGCTATCTATCCTACTAATGAGGTTTCCACGGTCTACCACTTATATATTTGTATGTGCTTTCTACACCACTCATGAGGTTTCCACGGTGTATCACTTATATATTTATATGCAATCTGTAACATACATACAAATATATGTGTGTGTCTGTGTGTGCCTATGTGTGTGTGTGGTGAGAGACAGAGATACTGTATATGTATGTGTGTGTGTGTCTGTATGTATATATATATATTTTTTTTTATTATTTCCATGAACTTGCATCCTCATTTATACAAGTCCCATTGGAAATGGAATAGAGGAGTTATTGCAAAACTCATTTTTCATGTCAACCTGCTTTCCCTGACACACTGCGTAACACCATCAGGCCATGACATGCATGTAAACCAATTGTGAGATACAGCTCTCCAGCCCATCACAGTGTGTCCACCATGTGACAGAACACTGCGCCATACCTTCCCAGGCTCCTAGCAGTGATGTGTTCCACCAATCCTTGTGCTGCCCAGCCAGCTCCCAGAGTTAATCTCTGAACCAGAGTTGCTGGCATGGAAACACAGCATGCTACCCTCTGGCCCAACAGCTGTCCCTGCACACAACATTTCTCAATAACTTTTAGGTGATTCTATCAACCAATGACAATATGTAATCAATAACCCTGGCAAAAATGCGTACAGTGCAATTATTTATTTAGCAGGTCTGTTCTTTCAACAGGTCTACACATTATTATATTTCATTTTCTGGGCATAATTACTTTATTTTTCTTAAAAATTTAGACAGTTGAATTAATTTTACCAGTTATTCATTTCAGATAGCATCTCTATACCTTAAAGGCACAAATAGGTTTGTACAAAGTGAGGTATGGACTTAACAGGTCTGTGCTATTGACAAGGTTTTGTTTAAGCTGGCCCTAGTGCAACAATGTAAGACTAAAAATTGTATTAGGCGGTAGTACAGGTTGAGCAAATATCACCATGCATGATGAGCTGTGCCACCGCTCTGGCAGTGGAGCTGTGGTAGATAAGGACTGTTCATTTCTGTTACAGAATGTGAGCAATTTCATTAGCTAATGTATGATGTTATAGCAATGATAGCATCACATTCTGAACATATAGGGGTTTGGATATAAAAAGGGGAAGGGAACCAGATTCTATGTATAAACAGAAATATTAATAAAAAAATCACCAAGAAGAATGAATTCTTCGGCACCGCAGAAGTTCTGCGGTAGATTGCAAGTTCTGCGCAAAATTCTGCAGCCACAGAATTCTAGGGGCCTTGGGTATGGGGTAGTGGGGAACTGGAGCAGTACCTGGGAAAATAAGGATCTATATGCAGGGGATAGGCTGCACCTGAGCGAGGAGGGGAAAGGGGTATTAAAGCAGAGGTTTGAGTGGTACATAGCATCAAGGATAGATTTAAACTAGGTGGGGGGGCGGGAGGACAGCTAGTAGGCAGGTATCCCAGAGGGAGGAGCTGAGCACGCCTACCCCCAAGCTATCAGAGAGGTATTTGAGGTGGGGACACAAAGAGGATTAGAGGGGGAACCAGGTGGGGAGACACAGGTTGGAGAGTGGTCTGCTAAATGTGATATGTTTGGGTAACAAATCAGCCAAACCACAGTCTGTCTTAGCTGTAGGGAGGGTGGACATTGCAGCCATCATGAAGACATGGGCCACCCAGAACCAGGACTGGATATGATGATCTAAGGTACAGGATATTCAGAAAGGACAGGACTAGGGGAAAGGGGGCTTGTTGATCTACATGAGGGAGGAGATAAGGTGTATGAGAGAGAGGGTGGACAGCAGGACAGAGGCCCTATGAATGCAGTTTCAAGACTCTAAAATTAAGACACTGAGGATGGGGGTAGAAGTGCACATGCCACCAGCTCAGGGGATGACCTGGATCGGGAGTTGGCCAAGCAGATTAGAAGAGTCTGTAGGAAGAGGGACACCATAGTGGTGGGGACTTCAACCTCCTGGGATGGACTGTAACACCCCAACCTCTATGTGTGCAGAGGAGCAGAGATTATTAGCTGCATTTCAGGACTGCTTCCTGGTGCAATTGATCCACAAGCTGACTAGGAAGGGTAGGACTCTGGACCTAGTATTAACAAATGGGGAGACTGCAAGGGATCTGGGAGTGGAGGATCCTTTGGCTGGGAGTGACCATCATACAGTGTGGTTCACACTCAATATGGGAAGGGTAACAGGAGGAACAGATACCAGGGTGATCGATTTTAAGGGAGCGGACTTTAAAAGGATGGGGGACATTTTGGTTGAGCATCTGGTGGAAATTCAGACATGCATGAGTGCCAGCCAAAAATGGAATATCATTAAGAAAGGGCTGCCAGAGGCTACTGAGACCTGCACCAGGACACGGAGCAAGAAGGGGAGAGCAAAGAAGCCGAGCTGGCTGACTCGAGAGGTAATGGAAGGGGTGAGGGCCAAGAGAAAAACATTCCAGAGGCTTAGGAAATTGGAAGGGCAAGGGGACAAAGATGAGTACACGAAGAAGTCCAGGGAGGTTACCAGGCTAGTCAGAGCAGCCAAGGCTTCCAGAGAGCTGAGACTGGCACAGGGAATCATGGACTGGGAAAAGGACTTCTTCAGATACACTGGTGAGAGAAGAAGAAACAAAGACCAAATTGTGAGGATTAAGAAAGATGGGGGTGGGTGGAGAAGGGGGAGGACCAGGAAGAGGCACTGAATGAGTACTTCCGCTCTGTGTTCATGAAGGAAAGAGGGGGAAGATACCCCATGGGAAGGGTGGAGTGGGTGAGGGGGTCAACTGATATCAGAATTACAGAGGACAGGGTGCTGGAGGGACTAAGGGCACTGAGGGTGGACAAGGCACCGGGGCCAGATGGCATTCACCCTAGGGTACTAGAAGCTAGTGGAGATCCTGGTGGGACCACTGGCAGACCTGTTCAGTACATCACTGGACACAGGATGCATGCCACAGGACTGGAGGATGGCCCATGTGGTGGCCATTCATAAAAGTGGCCCAAAGGATGATCCAGGCAACTACAGACCAGTGAGTCTCACTTCAATTGTGGAGAAACTCATGGAGTCAATCCTAAAAGAGAAGGCTGGTGACCTTTCTGAAAGACAATGGGCTCCAAGAATCAGCATGTTTTTATATTGGGCAGATCCTGCCAGATGAACCTAGTTGAGTACTATGACTGGGTTACCAGGGAACTGGACAGGGACCATGCAGTGGATGTCCTATATTTGGACTTTAGCAAGACCTTTGACTCGGTGCCACATGGAAGGCTAGGGGAGAAATCTTGAATACATTGGGGTGGGGACAAAAATGGTCAGCTAGATCACCAACTGACTGAGGGGTAGGCAGCAAAGGGTGGTGGTGGGGGAGGAACTCTCTTCACCAAGTGACGTTATGCGTGTGGGGTGCCCAGGGTTCAATTCTGGGATCAGTGCTGTTCATGATATTCATAGCTGATATCTCAAATGGGATCTGGAGTAGGATCAGTCTGTTAACAGATGATACTAAGATCAGTGCAGTGGTAGATGACATGGAGGGGTGGAGGGGGCTGCAGGAAGACCTGACCAAACTACAGGAATGGTCAGAGACATGGCAGTTGGGGTTCAGCACCAAGAAGTGCAAGGCACTACACTTTGGAGCAAGGAACCAGGGTAGGAAGTATCAGTTGGGAGGAGTACAGTTAGAAAGCACAGTGGAGGAAAAGAATCTAGGGGTACTAATAACGGGGAGTATGAACTACTCAGCTCAGCACAGGAAAGTGGCTGCAAAGGCAAACAAGATGCTGGGGTGCATAGCGAGGGGAATCTCCTCCAGGCACAGAGAAGTGATCCTACCCCTGTACAGGTCACTGGTCAGGCTGCACCTGGAATACTGCATGCAGTACTGGCGTCCATTCTTGGAGAGAGACATCAGATTGTTGGAAAGAGTGCAGCATAGGACAATGAAGATGATACAGGGACTTGAGGGAAAATCCTACGAGGAGAGGCTGGGAGAGCTGCAACTGTATTCCATGGAAGAGAGGAGGGATAGGGTGGATATGATCAAAACCTTTAAGTACCTAAAGGGTTTTAACAGGATTAATACAGAAGGGATTCTTCAGATCAGAAGGGGGAGGGACACGAGAGGGCACTTACTGAGACTGAGGGGGGATTCAGGAGGGAAATCAGGAGACACTTTTTCATGGAAAGGGTGGTAATAAGAAGAACACTCTGCCCAAGGAGGTGGTATCATGTACAATGGTGGGAGGATTTAAGAGAGGGTGGGACAAAGTGATGGGGGGGCTGGTTATGAGGATGGCAGGGGAGGGTGGGGAAACTGCAAGTTGAGGGGCTAGCTGCACAATCGAGCAGACTCACTAGACCATGAGGCCTGTTTCTGCTGGCATTTTGTATGTTTGTATGTTATAAAAATGAGCATTTTTCCCCATTTAATTTATCCTTCAGATGTGTAATTCTGCCCTCCCCAGATGTGGTTTACTCAAGTGCCTAGGATTCTCACTTTCTTCCTATAGTTGGGTAAAACAGCTCATCAGGCTTTGTCCAAGTTAATGCGTGCTAAGCAGAATGGTGGTTTACAAGCTCCCAATTCTTTCTTATACTACCTGGCCACACATCTTACAGACTTTCCTCCTGGTTGGGATCATCAGAAGGGATCTATCTATATCATATGTACCCTGCTGGGTGGACATAGAGCATTCCCTGTGCTCTACTAATGGTTTGGATATCAGGTCACTCAGTCACTCACCTTTCCAGAGAAAATCTTCCCCATTCTTTGTGAGACACACCCTTAGAGGCATCTCTCCATTCTCACTTGCAATTATGTTCATTGCTTAAGATTTGTCCATATAAAGACACTTCACAACCTTTATTTGGGAACCCTAATTTTTGGATAGCTGATCGGACACTTACTAAGGGGTTTTGGCTGGGGATGGGTGTGGACACAGTTGATGATCTTGTTTCTAATCAAAAATTGCTCTCCGCCGGCCCGGTGGTGCAGAGAGTTGAGGCGCTGGATGCCACACCTTGAATTGACGCCGCGACCCGGACCGGGAACGGACTCGGTCGCTGGGGTTGGCAGAGAAGGAGAGATTGAGCATCCGAGACTGTCTCTCTCTCCTGGGGTGGCAGGGTGCTTCACTCTGTAGTGGCCCCCAGTGGAGACCAGAGGCACCTGGCAAGGAGCGCCGCAATGAGGCCTCCAGAAAATGTGAAAGATGGCATCGCCTCCAACCGGATGATGGCAGCCCCACCTCCCCATGCCTCTCAGCCACGAAGCATCCAGGGCTGCAGTATCCACGCTCCACCCAGAAGCAAGACAGTACTTAGGCACTCTATACTCCCTTCCCCATCGCCCTCTCTGGGGCAGAGGGGCCTCAGTGAAGGGATACACCGGGTCAGCGGAGCGTTGGAGCAGCAGGATGGTGGGTTGGTGGCAGAGGCAACATCAGGACTGGCTGCCTGAAGTAGTGGATGAAAAGTGCCCGGTAGGCGGGGATAAAATAATATGTAAAAAAAAAAAATTACTCTTCTTTAAGGATGCCTGTACCTTATACAACTGGCCTACCTCTTCCTGTTTTCAGTATTTCCAATTGTCTCACATGCTGTTCAAATTTTTTGACTCTGTCCCATGGATTAGTCCCCTGGGTAGTTCCGTTCTTCGTTTTTTATATGACTCCTACCTCGCATCTTCTCTCATATTTTTATCGATCTCTACAGGAATACTTGACTGCCAAAGAAGTGCCAAGGTTCTACTGGTGGGACCAAGCTCTTCCAGCTTCTAATTCCTCTAGAAACTGGTCAACCATCTGGAAGAACTTATATAAGTTTGTTAAATGGGATAGGTTCTGTCTTATGCAATTTCAGATTATCCATAACCTTTATTATACGCCAGTTAAATTACATAAGATGGGTTGTTTACCCATTGATTCTTGCTCCAGATGTAGTAAAGAGCCAGGCACTTTATTCCATATCTTGTGGTCCTCTGGGATAGTAACCCCATTTTAGCATTCCATTACATCTTGTTTAGACCCCCTCTTGGGGCTGTCAGATGCCTTTCTCCCTGAAATATGTATTTTGGGTGATTATAATGATACTGGACTGGATGGGCCTTGCAGTCCTTATCTGCCATCAACTTCTCTGTTTATATATTTCTATACCCTGACTGGCAACCAAAAACCCCCACATGGCCTTGATTTCAGCATGTACAAAAAAAGTTATCGTCCGGCATTGGCTGGATCGGTGTACCTCTTAGTTCCTGGAATGGTATAGGGAGATCCTGTTTGCCTTGCAAGTGGAGTTCCCTACAGCCAGCATGTCTGACAGAATGTCTTTATATAAACATGTCTGGGAACCACTATACGTTATATTAACAGCATGAATGCATTTTTTTTATCTTCATGGTCTTATCGCGACAGATTTGTGTATATCATGTTGGGCTTATTGTCTTATGTTTTACTACTGTTTAATTTTTTCTCCAGTAGTGAGGGGTTGGCACTTCTAGGATTCATAGCATGTAATGCATCATCAGCTTCTATGATGCCTCATGAGTGGGATCATGATCTGCACTGGTGTCAAACAGGTTTCACACCAGAGCAGAACAGAGTGAAGCAATTTCATTTAAGTTTAAATCAGGATGAAACCGGGGATTGTAAGAGAGAGAATCATTGTTCATGGCTACAAGCTACACAGGTATACAGAAAATAGGTTGTGGGGACCTTCCCTTTATATGTGGTCCAGTGAGAGATTCATGAAGTAGCTACATAGCGACCTTATGCAGTGCTCTATTCACAAAACAGTGCACCTGTCATGCAGATGTGAAATTTACCAGTTGGGTGTTCATGAGTGGTAATAACCCTGTCTTTCAAATCTGGTGGATAAATATTAAAATATTTACAAGGTTATGACAGTTGGAAAGAAGGCTATGATAAAAAATTTAGCCAGAAAAAAAGTTAAGTCTTTGAGCATGCACAGTGAGCATTTCATAGGACTTAGTTTCTTGTTTTTTTTTTTGGGGGGGGGGGGTAATTTTTTCCAAGACCCATAACTTTTTTAGATTTCAACTTTTTACTGAATTTGAGGGCTGGGGTTCTTAATGTATCACTCACAAGCACCCAATCAAACTTTTTCCAAATTGTTTGCAAGTCTGGTTTCAGACATATCTTTCTTTCCCACAGAAAAAAACCCTAAGTCCAAGTTCTGAGACTTCATTTTTTTGATCAATTTGTTTATTTCTTACTTGCAAGTAGAGAAGCATATTGAACTGTGGCATGTGACACTGAAGTTTTGCAATGTGGGACACTGAGGAAATATAACAAAGAATCAAACTGCTGTGGCAAACAGCAGCTTGCACCAAAGCCGGTGCACCAGGGACCCTGCACCTTCTGGTAAAAGAGGAGTCCAGGCTCATAAGTCCACATACTCTGTAGCACACCCTCCTGCAGCAAATACCAGGTGCACAGGAGGGTCTGATGCAGGTCTCTTGTGAGAAACACAAGGAGTCCCCATCCCGATCCCCACATACATTCAACATAACCCCTTCCTGGCAGACTAGTGGCCCCTCCCAAACCCCATGCCCTTGATAAGAAAATATATATCCCTCCATTGATGGTGGTACCGTGCCTCCCATCCCTAATTCCTGCTCTTACTATTAAATGGCACCCCTTCCCAATCCATGCTGCCATATTAATGAAGTAATAATATTCACCCTCCCAATTCTGGATGCCTGCCATATTATTCTACTGAATAGAGTGCCCTCTCCCTGGTCCTTAAAGTCACGATTGCTGGAATATTGCAAATGACTCCCTTTCCCTGGTGATCAAGTGGCCCCCCAGCCCCTCACCCCAGCAGGTAGTGCCCACCAACCAGCTCCCCCATCCCATAACAGAGCCAGCACCAACACAGCCTTCCTCTCACCTCCATGGCCAGTGCAGACTGAACTGTCAATGAGTGTTGTACTGTACAGAACTTAATGACAGTTCAGTCAGCACCAACCATGGAGGTGATAGGAGGGCTGTGTCGGTGCTGACTCTGTTATGGGATAGAAACATAGAAACATAGAATTTGATGGCAGATAAGGACCGCTTGGCCCACCCAGTCTGCCCATTTCCCTACCTAATGGATAAGCTGCAGATCCTAGTTAACCAGCAGCCTACTTCTTCCTACCCCCACCCCCCAGAACTGCATTATGACTATCTCATGCATGCTTGAATTCCACCACTGATTTTGACTCCACAACCTCCTCCGGAAGGCCGTTCCATGCATCCACAACCCTCTCTGTGAAAAATACTTCCTTAAATTACCTCTGAGCCGCCTCTATCTTCAAATTGTGCCTCTTGTTCTTGCACACCTCTTTTTTTGAAAGATGCTACCCTCTTGGACTTTGTTGATTCCCTTGAGGTACTTGAAAGTTTCTATCATGTCCCCCTCTCCCTCCTTTCCTCAAGGCTATACATATTAAGCTCCTTAAGTCTCTCTTCATATGTCTTCCGGTGCAGACCCTGCACCATTTTAGTTGCCCTCCTCTGGACAGCTTCCATCCTGTCTATGTCTTTGCAGAGATTGGGTCTCCAGAACTGCACACAGTACTCCAGATGGGGTCTCACCAGCTGTCTGTACAGAGGGATAATAACTTCCTGTTTTCTACTGGTGATGCCTCTCCCTATGCATCCCAGTATCCCCCCAGCCCTCCTTGCTGCCCTCTCACATTGCTTGCCCATCTTTAGGTCATCTGATATGACTACCCCCAGGTCCCTCTCCATTTTTGTTGTTGTTAGTATCTCACCCCCCATTGTGTACTCTTCCCCTGGGTTTTTGTTTCCCAGGTGCATTACCTAGCACTTCTTAGCATTGAATCTAAGCTGCCATACATTTGACCATTCCTCTAACCTTGCCAAGTCCCTTCTCATCCTTTCCACCCCACCCTGTGCATGAACTCTGTTGCAGATCTTAGTGTCATCTGCAAAGAGACATACTTTTCCTTCCAGTCCTTCTGCAATGTCGGTTATAAAGACATTGAAGAGGACCGGTCCTAATACTGAACTCCCCAAGTGGTACCCCACTAGTAACCCTCCTTTCTTCTGAGTGGACTCCATTTACTATTACTCTCTGTGTCCTATTCTCCAGCCAATTCTTTGCCAGGCTGTCATCTTGGGACCCACTCATGAGCTGGCTACTTGTATAGTAATCTTTTGTGTGGGACTGTGTCAAATGCCTTGCTAAAGTCTAGGTAGGCCATGTCCACAGCCCCTCCCTGATCTACTACTTTGGTCACCCGGTCAAAGAAATCTATCAGATTCGCTCTGGTGCGACCTTCCGCTTGTGAATCCATGCTGCCTAGGTCCTATGCCCTCTGGCCTCTAGATACTGACAATTCTTTCCTTTAGAAGTGATTCCATCATTTTCCCTATCACTGAGGTTAAACTAACAGGTCTATAGTTTCCTGCTTCTGAATTGCTCCCACTTTTGTGAAGGGGAATCACATCTGCCCTCCTCCAGTCCTCGGGTACCACCCCATCCTCCCATGATTTGTTAGAAAGGGTAGTCAGTGGTGTCACTAGTTCTACCCTTAGTTCTTTTAGAATTCTGGGATGAATCCCATCAGGCCCCATTGCTTTGTCCACCTTCAGTTTTAAGAGTTCTTTCAGAACCCTTTCTTCTGTAAATGGGCCAGTATCAACTTTTGTATCCAGCGTGTTACTACTGTTTGTTTTATGTACCTCCCTCTCTTCCTTTGTAAATACTGAGCAAAAATATTTGTTTAGTATCTCTGCCTTTTCACAGTCTCCCTCTGCCCACCCTCCCTCCCCTTTATTAAGCCTCACTATCCCTCCCTTGGTCTTCCTTCACTCCTGATGTACCTATAAAGTTTTATCCCCCTTCTTAACTGGGTTGGCTATCTTTTCCTCAGTTTGGGCCTTTGCTGTTCTGACTGCCTTCCCAGCCTCCTTTTGCTTTAACTGATACAGTTCTCTGTCCTGCTCCTTCTGCGATTCCTTGTACTTCCTGAATGCTTTCTTTTCTCTTGAACCTTCACTGCCACTTCCTTTGAGAACCATAGTGGTTTCTTACATCGTCTTGTTTTGTTTATTTGCTTCACACAAGGCTCGTTACCTCTGTGATGGCAGTTTTATTATTCCCCATTGTTCTTCCACCCCTCTTTCCTGCCCATTTGCTAGTGCATTCCTTAGGCACTCACCCATTTTGGCAAAGTCAGCCCTCCTAAAGTCCAGTACTTTTGTCTTTGTATGGCTTGACTCTATTGCTGTGTTTATTGTGAACCATACTGTTTGGTGGTCGCTAGTTCCCAGATGGCTACCCACTTCTACATCTGTGATCCTCTCTCCATCTCCATTTGAGAGGACCAGGTCTAAGATTGCTCCCTCTGAGTGGGTTCCAGTACTAGTTGTCTAAGGCATGCCCCTGTAGGGCATCTAGAATAACCCCACTCTTAGAAGTGGCTGCTGCAACTGCACTCCAGTTAACATCTGGCATATTCAGATCACCCATCAGCAATATCTCCCTTTTTCTGCCATTCTAAGTATACTTTCTATCATTTCCCTGTCCATTTCCTCCCCCTGAGAAGGGGGTCTGTATACAACCCCTGTGCAGATTGTGGTGCCATTGCCTGTCTCCAAATTTACCCACAGTGCTTCTTCTCCTCCCTGTTTACCCTTTTGTTCAGTTGCTTTGATTCCTTCCTTTATGTAAAGAACTACTCCTCCTCCTCCTCTTTTACCCTCCCTGTCCCTCCTGTAGACAGTGTATCCTGGCATGTTTACGTCCCAGTCATGGTTTTGTGTGTACCATGTTTCTGTGACTGCCACGATATCCAGATGTTCCTCCTCCATCAAGGCCACTAATTCAGGAAGCTTGTTACCCAGACTACGGGCATTGGTACTCATTGCTCTCCATTTTTTGATGGCTTTACCTTCTGTTGCAGCATCCCCCACTGACCGTTCTACCTCGGTCTTTTTCTCGTTTAGTACCCTGTTTTGTAGGGATGGGGGAGATGGGTGGTTGGTACTATCTGCTGGGGTGGGGGACTGGGGGCCACTTGATCACCATGGACAGGGGGTCATTTAGAATAGTCTGGCAATGGTGACATCTGGGACGGGGGCATTCTATTAGGTACAATGCTATGGCAGGCATCTGGAATCAGAGAGGATTTATTACTTCATTACTATGGCAGCATGGATTGGGGAGGGGTGCCATCCTAATATTATAATAGTAATGAGGCATTGAGGATGGGGCGGGCACTGTACCACCACAAGGGGGCCGGGATATTTATTAACGAGTTTGGGCAGCATGGGGTTCAGGGAAGGGGGCCACTAGACCACCATGGAGGGTGACTGTCCTCCTGCATTTTGTTATGTGCACTTATGGGGATTGCAGAAGGGGGCCACTAGTCTGCCAGGGAGGGCAGTTGTGTTAAACGGGAGCTCGGGGGAGGGTAGACACAAGGCACAGTGATGCACATTGCAGAGCTATCCCAGATGGGCATATTCTAAGTTCCCTTAAACCAGCCCTGGCTGGTCTAAGGGTACTTAGAAAGTCTCCACCGGGACAGTTTCGAAAAATCATATTATAGGGGATGTGGCAGCTTGCATCAGCCGCATGCCCCCTTGCCCCTGCTTCAGCCAGTTTAGTGGCGCAAAGTTTGTGCAAGCCCCCTTTGGTACAGGCAGCCTGCATTTGATGCTTTTGAGAATAGCTCAGGGGCAGTTTTTGACGCAAGGTGCCACTTGCACCATTTATGTTTGGCACAGGCACCTTGCATCAAATGTAAGGCTTTGAAAATTGGGCCCCTAGTGTACTGTCTGGAATTAATAGTAAGTTTTAGATGTAGTCAGCATTCATTTCTTATATCTGAAGTATCTGGGTTTTTTCTGTTTGCTTTTCTGTTTGCTAATTAGAAGATTTTTCACTTGGCAGTTCTGGGCTGTTGTGTGAGCAGCACTCTGTCTGGAGACTGAAAAAGTAAATTCTGTTCCTCCCACTACATCATGAACAGTGAGACCACACTGACTATGACATCACTAGTAACCAAGGAGAACCATACGATTCCAGGACGAATGTCGCAATTGCTGGCATATGCTAGTTGAGACATTCGCCACTATGCCGGGACCCTGCACCGCATTCCAAGAGTGGCAGGGTCCTGGCACTTATGACATGCGGGTTGTGTCATGCAGAGGCTAATGCCACAGGCATGGCATAATAGCCCTGCATGTCGCAAGTTGCAGCCCATGTGGACAGCCTCCCCTGGAGCCCCCCCTGCCCTGGAAGATCACAGCATGCACCGGGGGCATAGGGGCAGCACAGATGGCACAGGAGTCTGGGGGCACAATGGAGAATGGACCCCTGTGGGTCCCTGATATTCGGGGGGGTGGAGACATGGTTGTGATTGTGGGGGCACAGGGAGCACATCGGTACCATTGTTGATGACACCATTGAATGCCCCTTAGAGCAGCTCACAGCTGCCCTAAGTTTGCTCCACCAATGTGGCACCTAGAATTGCAGCAGTGGGTTACGGCAGCCGCCTTCTTGTAATAGGGCACAGTTGCTGCCATAACCCACCCTTGTGCCGTATCGTTGCAGGCTGCGGCATAGTGGGTGGCATAACCCATGGTTGGTGTAGCCCACAGCCAACATGGAGCAAGGCGCATCTTGGAATTGAGGCTGGTATATCGCATGGTGCAAGTAGTGGGTTACACCAAGGGGCTTGGCATATCTTGGCTTGCACTGGCGCATGCCAACTTGGAATCGGGTCCCCTTTCTTTATTGCCAGATTGTTCCCTTTCACATGAAGCAGCATGGACTGGCTCTTCTTGGTTACTAGTGATGGCACTGTTTCCTGCATTTTGATTGGCAACTTGTGAAACATAGAAACATAGACTTTGACGGCAGATAAGGACCGCTAGGCCCATCTAGTCTGCCCATTTCCCTACCTACAGGATAGGCCACAGATCCTATTTAACCAACAGCCTATATCTTCCTGCCCCCCACAAGAATTGCCTTATGTCTGTCCCATGCATTCTTGAATTCTCCCACAGTTTTAGACTCCACAACTTCCTCAGGAAGGCTGTTCCATGCATCCACTACCCTCTCTGTGAAATAATACTTCCTCCACATTGCCCCTGAACCGCCCTCCTTCTATCTTTAAATTGTGTCCCCTTGTTCTTGCAAGTCTCTTTTTCTGAAAGATGCTACCCTCTTGGACTTTGTTGATTCCCTTGAGGTACTTGAAAGTTTCTATCATGTCCCCCCTCTCCCTTCTTTCCTCAAGGGTATACATATTAAGCTCCTTTAGTCTCTCCTCATATGGCTTCTCTTGAAAGTAACTGCTCAGGCTACAAGGGTTGTTGTGCCTCATTGTGTTTGGTCTCATTTCTGATGCCATAATGGGATGAACAGAACTGACTTTTTTTGCCTCCAGACAGAATGCTGCTATACCCATCAGCCCAGAACTAAGTAAAATAAGTTAGAGCATTTGTTTTGGGGAAAGAGTTACTTTGCCAAACTCAGGAGAATAAGCAGTATTAAAATTTGTTTTTTGTTTACATGAATTAAAAAGTTTGAAACTCGCACATGAATGAGTCTAGCCACAGCTCAGTGCCAGTGCCATTTTGGTTTACAAAAACAAATTTAATAGAAATAAGGCATGTGGAGAAAGTGGTACTTTCTCCACATACTTATATCATTATAAATTTATTTTGAAGCGTATCTCTTACTTTTGGACATCTTTTCTTCCTGACTAAACTACTGCCATGGAGCCCAGCTTCATTTTTATGTTCTTGGTGTTAAACAAAGAATCACAGACCTTGATGACAGGAAAAGGCCTTGTGACTAACAAACATTACAAGTATGTAGTGGCTGCTGCATGTACAGGGCTGTCCGTAAGGATCAAGTGCGGTATTATAGTTTTTTTCTGGGATATCTTGCAAGATACTGCAGGAACTCAATGTTACTCAACTGATGATCCAATGGTTATTTTTCCAATTTGTTATGCAACAAACTGTGGAATCTCATACTGAGTGCTTGATCCTGGTGCATGGCACTGTAAATTACATCCCATCCTTGTACTACTTGAAGCAGACTCATTGTTTTGTAAAGTGTTTGGAATACTGTGTGCATGAAGATGCCCTATAAAGTAACACATAACGTGAATCTTCTTTGAAATGGCTGCAGATGTTTAATGGCAAAACACTTCTACTGGCTGTGAATGTAAATTTGAAATTTGGCAGCAAAAGGTACCAACAATTGTCCCAGCTGCATCTCCTATAATAGCAGAAAAGAACAGCTTGCCTATACACATTGTACATTGCTGTACAATCTGTGCCTTACCTTCTTTCAAATCATTTTGAAATCTGGTCCCTCCGTTTATGAGAGTTCAGGTATGTTATATGAGAGTTCACATATGTTATAGGTAACATGCTGAACACCTCAAGACTCAGCTCTTCAAAAGTCTTCCATCTAAAGGTTTTGCAAAATGTGTGCAGCCTGTGTCTAAGCTTAAAATGGGTTTCTTTTGCACAAAAGGGGAGTGGGCACATCAGAACTAGGAACAAGGTTCCACAGTCTTAAATACCTTAGAGGTATAATTAGAAAAGCGAGTCCAAAATTATTGGAGGGCTGTGAATGGGCTTTATTATAGGTAAAGTGAGACAGGTCTGGAGAAGCCAGAGTGCAAGGAGTCGATTTTCATCTGTCAAGGGTCAGCCTCATGATATGCCTCTGATCAAAGACCACAGAGCTGGAGTGTAAATTTATAGCATCAGGGAAAAACAATGGACATCTTTATCTCCAATGAAATATCAGCCTTAGAAAGGAATGAACTGCCAAGAGGCTGTTTCCAAATTTTAAAATATTTTCTGGGTACATTTTCCACTGCTTTCCACTGAGATAGGTTTAGCTGAAGTACCATGCTTAGCAATTTAAGGCTATTACTGACACAAGGGAATGACAGATTAAGATACAGAAAGAGAGATAGGCAGACCTGGCAGGCAGTGCTGTGAAGGGCTTATCGTCACTAGCGGTAAAATGAATGGTTACATCACTGCAGCCATATATGTATGTAATGAATACTGTATTATTGTAACAAGGAAAATGTGTTTTAGCAATGTATACAAAGATTATACTGTTTCCCTTTCTGTTCACTGTTTGTTGTGGTCTGAATGCAACATTAGGCCCTTCTTATATCTGTTATTATTTTTTCCAATGTGTTTATACAGAATGGCCCAACTGGGGTGCACCTTCTCATTTTCAACTTAATTGCTTTACTGACTTTCTGTACGGGAGGATGAAACCTAGTAGTGCTCAAGAAATAACAATAACGGCAACCTTTGAGCACAGAACTTTTCATCAAAGGGCACCAGCAATGTTTCCTATATTCTTACTGTATGTTCATCTTGTAGAAATCACAAATCAGATAAATACAACTTTCTACAGCCAGCGTAGTAGCACTGTGGTAGCACTACAGCTCACTACAATGGTGACCTGACTTTGAGAATTAACTTGAGTTGTTGAGGGTTGACTTGGGAGGATGGACTGAGCATTCTGAAGACTGCTGTCCTCCACTGGTGATAGGGGATGTGCCCCTGCAGCATGCCTAAAACAAGCAATGACTGGGTGTTAGCACAGTCAGGGAACCGAGCTAGGTGGAATGTTAATTTATGCCAGCATGGTCATGCATAGTCTATGCTAACATACATTGCTGCATATCAACCATCCCAAGGGAAGGAAAGAAATGGAAAAAATTCCCTGACCATAGCCTGATAACCACAGTCTCCCTGTAGACCCAAAACCACTGATGAGACAATCTACCAGACGGAATCTGCTTCCAAGGATCTGGACAGCCCTGAAGACCCACGTCTAGGAGTAAGTCATGGGTAGGAACAGGGTAAGCCCCAAAGACTGTTGGTGTTAGGGTTGGGGGCCTATTATCTGGAATTTCAGAGCACATCTTAAGCAACTCATAGGGTTCACCCAGGGTGCTTAGCCACTGTGCAACAGAGACAGAAGATGTGGCATGACTGTGAGTCCAGAGACCAGGAGAACTAAGTCAGGTCATGGGTAATAGTACTCATCCTCGCTGACAGAATAAATTACAGGCAGCTTGGGAGGGTAGAAAGAATCAACCAAGTGGAAGTATGCTTCTGATGGGATACTTAAAATACCCAAATATAGTTTGGAAGTGGAACAGCTAATTTCTTCTTTTTTGTTTTGTTAACATTTTTATTTCCTTTCAACAGTTCAAAACAGAACATTACAGAAGGGATGCATCCAAACATAAACCTGTACCTCCAGGTTTACAACATCTGCCTTATACATGAAGTCGTATAGGAAAGATCAAGCAAGAGAAAACAAGGCCTATCTGGTATGGCCCGGGGTAATCAGCTCTAAGAGATGATTCCTCACTTAAATATGGGCTTGCATCAGTACTAAGATATAGTGGGCATCGGGTTCTGTAACAAAAAAACATACACACACAAAGCATCTAAAATAAATAACAATAACATAGAGAATAATATACGGTGGTGTGTGGTAACTAGATTTTACACACCCAAGTTGTGGGATGCTACATAAACCCTGAGGCGAAGCCTGAAGGGTTTATAAAATGCATCCACAATGAGGGTGTGTGTAAATCAGTTTATCTAACCACCATATTTTATTTTATGTAATTGTTGGTGGGCTTTTTGCCTCAGCTATTATACAAAATAAAATAAACAAGCAGATCGATAATTAGGAGGCCATGACCAGTCAGAATTTCAGATGTCCACGGTCTGTTGTTACAGTGCTCTCCACTTGTTTGCAGCAGAAAGAAGTGGAGTTGTAGTGAAAAAAGTTATGTATTTTCTCTTTTGTATATTTAAAATTACTGCTATGAGGAGGTCGTGGAGCTGCGGTGTCCTTGCAGCATGAAAAGTACGGAGACCCATTGACTCATGCCTGCCTGTTTGAAAAATTTCCATTTGGTTTTTTTTTTTTTTTTTTTTTAAGGGTCAGTGGTGGAGAAACAGACTGTCTTCTTTCTTTTTAATAAAAAAACTTACCACCGACTGCAAGTGGCAGTGAAGTCTGCAGCCCAGCAAATTACTCCAGGAGATGCTGAGGTGAAGGAAGACCACGACTGGTTCATGTGTGGTTTGAGGAAACCCAGTATGTGTTTGCCATTATAACCAGCTGATTATAACAGAAAATTACAACCGAGTTTCCTATGGGAAAAAGTGCACGCCAGTTATTATAAGGAGAGTTGCATACATTGTTGTCCACATTTCAAAAACTACATTCTACTTTCTCATGCGCTATAGGATGCAAGCTGGCTATGCTGGACCTAGCGGTCCAGCATGTTGGTGGCGGATCAACCTATTCTAGTCCTGGGCTTTGAAAAGGTGATGAAGGGTTACTAAAGTGTGTAATATTTTGGGAGGGAGTTGGCCACCACCTGTGTCATGTGATCCAGGTTTGCTACCTGTGTCAGGGAGTTTAGCCCCTCCTGACGTGAGGGGACCTCCTGAGATCACCACCTGTACAGGATGAGCCTCTTTACCTGCATGTCTGGGATGGCAATCCACTTCTGGTCTAGGGCATTTAGCTGGGGGTGGTAGATGTATAGATTCCCAACAGCATCACTTCTGCAGACTGTGGCACCTGTTTGTGGAGGACTGAATTTGCTTTTTGGTAGTTGGCATACAGCAGCCAGCAAGAGCATTTACCTTATCAACAACTGGGTGTACATGGCCATTCCCAACCATGTATCCCAAGTATTTCATTTCCTGTCACCCTAGGGCACATTTTACTGCACTGGCCATGAGGCCTGATTCCCTGAGTGACTGATGTATCGCAGCCACATCCCACAGGTAAATGTCCCAATCAGAGCTAAATATGACAACATCATCCAGGTATGCTCTTGCATATAACCCACAGGGATGGAGGATTCAATGCATCATTTTCAGAAATGTGTCTGGGGTACCATGCAACCCAAAGGGGAGCACAGTAAAGTGATACACACCAAATGTGATGATAAGGACTGTTTTCATGGGATTTGTCAACACCCCTTTGTCAGGTCTAGGATGCTAATGGTACCTGACCTTACCCAGTCAGTCCAGAACTTTATCCACCCTAGGCATAGGATATGCATAAAACTTGGAGATTGCATTGACTTTCCAGAAGTCAGTACAAAACCGAGTGGACCCATGTGGTTTTGGAACTAATGCAACAGGGTTAGACCAGTCCCTCTGAGATTCCTCAATGACTCCCATTTCCAACATGGAGCGAATCTCCTCCCTTACCATCTCTCTGACTTTTTCCAGGAGCCTATATGGCTGTTGGCAGATCTGGACACCTGAGTCTATGTCTATGTGGTGTTGGATCTCATGAACGGATCCTGTCTTGGGGAGAACACATTCCCATAACTTCCTACCAGTTGCTGCGTTTTGTTTTTCTGGGTCAGGCTGAGCTGTTTACCCATTGGGATGGGGTTTGCTTCTTTTAAAATTTTGGGGCTCAAGTCAAGGATTCCATCTTCAATGTCTACATCCATCATCTGATTAAGTGCCTTTTGGGTTCCTCTGGATCAACTTATAAAACGTCCCTGTCTTTCCAGGGTTTCAACAAATTAACATGCTAAGTATGTTTTCCTTTTCTAGGTGGGTTGTAATACCTCATAATCTATCAAGCCCGCTTTTCTCAGGACCTCATATGGTCTTTGCCATTTAGCCAACAATTTACTTTCAGAGCTAGGAGTAAAGAGTACTCTGTCACCAGGTTTGGAGTCCCATAGGCTGGTCCCATGGTTATAGTGTCCTGCCTGGGTTTGCTGTGCTTTTAAACAAAGTTCCTGTGGCAAATCTGCTAATCATGTCCAGTCTTTCACTCATTTGCATTACATATTGCAGCACATTAGGGGACAGCATGCCTGTTCTTCCCATATCTCTTTATGAGATCAGCTGTGGCAGAACTGCATTCTGCCAGTCCGATAACCCGGTGGAGGGATGCTTTTCCTATCTTCTTCTTTTTCCTACTGAAGTCTGTTGTACAACAGGCTCTTCCTATACTATATGTTACCTTTTTGTGCTCTGGCATAGGTTGGCCACCTACGTCAGTCTTTTCACTCTCTTGCACTTCTTTGTTTAAACCCCAGTTGCCACTCTTCCAACCATTTTGCCAGTTTATCCAGATCTCTTCTCATTCTGCCCACCCCATCTGGATCATCTACTCTGTTGCAGATCTTGGTGTCATCTGCAAACAGACAAACCTTACCCTCCAGTCCATCTGCAATGTCACTGATGAAGATCTTGAAGAGGACTGGCCCCAGGACTGATCCCTGAGGTACCCCACTTGTGACTTGCATCTCTTCTGACTGTATACTATTTACCACCACTCTCTGTTTTCTGCCCAACAACCAGTTTGCCACCCAGTTGACCAACTTCTGACCCACCCGAGCCTACCCAGCTTATTAATCAATCTTCTATGTGGAACAGTATCAAAAGCTTTGCTGAAGTCAAGGTAGGCAACATCAACTGCACCCCTTGGTCCACCATTCTGGTTCCCGTTAAAGAAATCTATGAGATTAGTCTGACAAGACCATCCTGTTGTAAACACATGCTGTCTTGGATCCTGTGCTCCTATGGATTCCTGGTGTTGCACAATCCTTTCCTTAAGGAGTGCCTCCATAATCTTGCCCACTACTGCGGTAAGACTGACTGGTCTGTAGTTCCTTGCCTCCTCCCTGCTATCACTCTTGTGGAGCGGGATCACATGAGCCCTTCTCCAGTCTTCTGTGACCTCTCCTGTGCTCAGAGACTCACTAAACAGTTCTGATAATGGCTCTGCTAGCTCCACCCTTAGCTCCTTTAGTACCCTGAGTTGTATGCCATCATGTCCCATTGCCATGTCCACATTGAGCTTAGCGAGCTCTTGTAGGACCTTTTCTTTTGTGAAGAGACTTGTGCACACCTCTGTCCCCACTGTGTCCATGGTGCTGAGTTGTGGGCCCTTCCCTACCTTCTCCTCAAAAAATACTGAGCAGAAGTATTTATTTAGGATAGATGCTTTTCCTTGGTCCTCCTCCACACACTCCCCCCTTATCCCCTTTGATCTTAACAATGCACCCTCTGAACTTTCTCCTTTCACCACTGTATCTATAGAAAGTCTTGTCCCCTTAGTTTACTGTTCATGCTAGTGTTTTCTCAGTTTGGGTCTTTGCCTGCCTTACTGCCTTCCCTGCTTCCTTTAGGGAAGTTTGGTATGCCTCCCTGTCTTCGTCTGCTGTGTTCCCTTATATTTCCTGAAGGCCAGCCTTTTGGCTCGACCTTTTCTGCTACTGTTTTTGAGAACCAAAGTGATTCCCTCCTTCTTTTGCTCTTGCTCTTGCTTTTCTCCCTAACACAATGGGATGTTGCTTCAAGTATTGCATCCTTAATGCTGTACCCCTGCACCTGTATTTCTTCTTGCTAGGGTTAGCATAACTCTGTTGGCCATCTTATCAAAGTCAGCTCCTCTGAAGTCACATATTTTTGCCTTGGAATGGATGATTTAGTACTTTAGCACCAAATAAGACTTTGAGCAGCTTACTTTGGCAGAGCATATACAGAACTAAAAAGACATTTAGCTTGATTCAGCTCTTTAGTTCACAGCAGCCCTGCTCATTCTCTCTCTCTAAACTCTCCTCCATGCTTTTTCTGGTTTTTCTCTTTAGTCCCCACAGGTGAGGCTCATTTGTGTTCTTCCCCACAAGAATTTTCAAGCCTCTGTACAGCCACAGCATAGGGACATTAAAGGGTCAGGTCAGAAATCAGCAGGGCTGGTTCTCTGTTCTTCTGCTAGTATCTTAGTGTAAAGGGGGTCCCAGGTGAAGACTGTATAGACTGTTTCAAGAGACAAACACTAAACTTGATCTGACAAAGGATTCAAACTCTAAGAAGCTCAGTAGGAGAAAGTCATTTTCTACTGTTGTTTGTATAGCAATGAGTATGTAAGTTTCTTTCACATTGAGGGGGTGCAGTTAGTGGGTCTTGGGGCAGGATTTGAAATGCAAATGTTTTGGAATGCTTTGAAATCCTTTGTATAATTATCTAGCATCTTTTTTATTTTTTTTTAAACTTTGTTTATTGTTTTACAATAAAAGCACATACAAGCAATGATTCACACAACAACCATTCAGTTCTGTAAAACCCATGAGGGTGCCACTCCTCTTAATAGCATGCAGTATAGCACAGTGGTTTATTGATCTGAGCTGCAAACCTGGAGACCTGGGTTTGAATCCCACAGCCCCCACTTGCATACTGCGTGACCCTGAGTAAGTCACTTAGCTTCCTTGTGCTCCCAGGTCACACCTGGAATCAAGCTTCAGCTTAGTGTGCCTCTTCTGGTTAAAAAAAAAATATGCTCAAAATCAAAACCTAACCATTCTGCCTTTGTTGTACCAAAGGGCGGTATTTAGTCACTGCCTCAACCCAAAACCGTATCTCATGCAGCATAAATCGTAGTACTAAAGTGGGTGTGACAAGACGATACAATACCAAATAGTGTGATGAGCACAATACAAAATGTCACACTGTACAATGTATACAGATTGGCAAAAGAACAAACACTGACAGGAATGATAATACAAATTGTATGGTTGTACCTTTGTCAAGGCAAACACAGAAGTCACAGATTCCATTATTTTCCCATATTAATGAACATTCCATGACTTTTGGCGTTTTCATGACAAACCCATGATGTTTAGCATTTCCATGAAAACACCATAGTTGTTGGCATTTGTGTCTGGCGGACCTATTATTCTGTGCCTCTGCACTGCAATGTCTGTTCCTCAGTTGGCCCAGACTAAGTATAATGTACAGCATCAGCACCTCCATCGGCATGGGATTATTAGCCTTAAATTTTCCCACTTTCCCCAATATAATAATGCCAGTCCCTTTATCAGCTATACAAAGAAAATACTACATTAACTTGAGTCAGAGAGCAAGGGTCTTATAATACATAAACTTTACAGAAAAATGAATGGACAGTGAAGATTGTATTAGTCACTCCTTTTCATCAGAGTACTGGGATGGGTACCTGAAGCTGTGTCTTAGAAGTCCTCCCTTTATTTTTTGCACCCTTTTTCCAGCTTCAGTCAGGTCATTAAAAAGATTTTATCTGGGAAGCTGGTCTGGAGGGAGTATAGGATATCCAACAATTTTATTTTAAATCTGCATGGACAGTGTTGTGGGTGTTATCTGAGTAAGTGAAAGAGATGGACTGTGTCTGAAGTAGAAGACATACGCAGATAAGAACAAGATTAGAAAGAAGTCACAGAACATTGAGAATGTGAGTGTGCAGCAGCTGTAAATGATGGAACAAGTAAAATTTGAACTGTGGGACATTTCAGCCTAACCTGACTCTTGCAGAGAAAAAGAATTACTGTCAACTCCCCAGTTAGACATTATTAGTGTTGTAAGTTTTTCTTTCTAGTTCTAGGATCTCCTATTCTGTGCTGACTTTAAAACACAGCTGCAACTCTTAGCAAAGGAGTATTGCTCACCAGTTATTTAGTTCTTAGTCCATCTGAATCTCCACAATGCTGTTAGATTTATGTACTGTTTCTAAGACTAAATAAATACCCTGAAAACAATCAGAATTCTGAAGAATAAAAAAACAAACAAAGGATGGAATGTTCACGCCTTTTTTAATTTTCTGATCACTTGAACAACTTTAATAAACGTGGTTTGTTGGGTGAAGAGAAAGTCTGGCACAACTGACTATGTATGCTCACTACCAAGGTTCCTTCTCTTTACTCCTGTAGATGCTGCCTCCTTACCTACTGAACCCTGGCCCAGGCTTGTGGTAAGATAGATGCTGCTACATGGCTTTGTATCTGGTGCCCCCGGGCCCTGTACCCCTAGTCCATTGACTCACCTTCAGTTACTTTACTGCCACTTTATTATCAGACAGATTCAGGCCGCATTTCTTGTCTTTAGTTTTCTTGTCAGTTCGGTGAGTACCCGATTCCGTGAGGACTGGGGTGACCATCGAGCTTTGTTGAACTTTTGCCCTCCTGCTGTAACTGCCCAGTGTCTGTCTGCTCTACTAGTGCTCTCTGCCCCTGCCTGACCAGACTCAGCACGCACTTATGGATTGTTTTTAAAATTTAGACTAAAACAGTGTGAGTCTCCACTAGCCACCCTCCCAATTGTCCAGAAATTAAGTTTACCTATTACTAGTTCTCTGAATTATGCATTGTATGCTCTGCACTCTGATTGGACAGACTCCAGTCCAAACAGTCTATTCTGTGAGGAACCGTGCACTGCCCACACTGTTGTGAGTTGGGGCAGTGCAGAGGGAAAGCACAACCGTGTAGCAAATCAACCTCTTTTTTTATGTTTCAGCCACAAAATGCCTAAAAGGCACAAATCTTTGTGTTTTCGCTGTGAGGGTCTGCAGTGGGAGTGCAGCTGTACCCATTGCTCCCCCGGATCTGTCACTGGCCAAAGATTCATCAGGACACTGGGGACTTTTGTTTACTTGACATCGTATTTCCTTACTTTTGAGCCTTTGTGCTTCAATTCTAAATGATGCAATATTTTTTGCTATTATTTTCCTTACTTTTTAAAAATGAAACATTAGTAACAGATACACAGGACTCTGTAACTTTCAGTGGCAAACATTACCTGGTCCTAGTACCACTCCCTGGCTCGTCCACATCAGCCCTATGTCAACTGGCCAAGCCATCCCAGTCCTACAGCAGCACACCCTTCTTCACCCCAACCCATGTATCAAGAATTTCCTGGCATCCAGTGCCAAAATATTTTAAAGTGAGGATGTAAGCAGATCCTAACCATTTTGTAGGGGACTTTTTTGTTTTACCAAAACAGTAAATTGCTTACATAGCTACCATACTTTTATGAACTTCTGTGGTCTCAGGTCTCAAATGCGCCCTTCAATTACATGTTCCCACCCGTTCTGTAAAAGTAAAAAATGCTTTCACAGATACTAGCAAATTCCTGTAAAGCATTTCTTTACACTGTTACTGAGATAAGTACATCTACAAAATTATCTTTCATTGTTCTAGCATGTTGCCTGCAAACTGATTCTGTGTGCTTTCCTGGCATGTACGGTTATTACATTTTCAAAAGCAGACCTAGGCTATTTTGTATTTTAGTTTTACCAAAACACTAAATTGTCCCTTTTTCATCTCACACTCATGATCCTGTGGAGTTCCAAGTCTCAAATATGAGGTTTATTACTTATTCCCACCCTTCCTGCACATACGGAAAAAAAGTTTTGCAGATATTTTCCTAATAAATAACTTTTTCCAGATTGTGACTAACAAACATATCCATAAAAGTATTTTGATACTTATGAAAGCATTTTTTACTTTAGGGTTTTATTGTATTTTCAGGTAAACAGATCATGGCCATTTATTTTAATGAAACACTGAATTACACCCCCCACACACACACCAGTCCCATTGTCATGTGCCTGTGGGGATTTCAAAAAATCTGATTTTAAATTACCCATTACCACTGATCCTGCAGATCTGAAAAAATGTTTTCATAGATTGTATCCCGCAAAAGTCTTTTTTCACACTGTATCTGAAACAAACACATATGCAAAAACATTTTGTTTACTTGAGACAGCATTTTCACTTTCAGGTTTTATCATGTTTTCTTTTTTACGTGTGCCTTCTGTTCTGGGCACCACTCTCTGGCATTTCTCAAGGCAGACTCCCACCACTCACTGGACTTACCTCCACTTCTGGATCCTTCTCCAGGCCTCATCAGCTGAAGAATCCCCATCAGCTGAAGAATCCAACTTATTCATATTGGGGACCCTCCTCCTGTCACCAGGCTGGAAGTGCTATAGTTCTGCTAGTAATAGCTTGAGGTGACAGGGCCAGCCCTCTCTGGAGACAATGGATGTGGGATGGGCTGCCAGGGGAGTAGAGATGTTGTGAAATAAAATTTTGGCAATGAAATTGCTGCAAAATTGGCAATTTTGTCATGCAAAACATTTAGCAAAACTGCTATTCTGTTAAATTTTTTTGCTGAGTGCAAAGTTGCAAAATTTTGCCTGCCAAATGCGGACTTATGCTGCGAAATGCACAATTTTGCCCGAAATAGCAAAATTTTACCTGAATTTCGCAGTTATGCAGGTGAAATTTAGCATTTTGCAGGTTAAATTTTACATTCCATGGGCAAAATTTAGCATTTCTCAGCTGTGAAATATTTCTCAAAATGCACGAATTTCACAAAATATTTAGCGTAATGGAATTTCTTACATTTGCACACCTCTACAGGGGAGCCTCATATTGGGTGCCCATTGCAAAATATTTTGCATTATCAGGGCCTCATCACCACACACATGCACACTACCACAGCAGTGCCAGGCAGCCCCTCCCTCGCTTCCAGGTCTGCATAGCGCCATTTCCATTTGTCACCTTGGGCTGTTGCAGGCAGAACTAAGGTGCTTTCTGTCTCAAGGGTCTTGCCAGGGCACCTCCCAAAGCCATCACTAGGAGCCACTATCAAAATGGTGTTCAGCCACCCACCCTGGAGAAGAGAAGTGTCCAGAATATTGTTTAAACCCAACCTACCTGCCTGCATGCCTGACCTCTCAGGCTAAGGGCATGAATCTGAGTCACCAATGAGTCAGAGTAATGCCTCATGGCTCAGCACCACAGGGTGGGTGTTATTACATTTTCAAGTAAACAGGTATTGGCCATTATTTATTTTGGTGGGGTATCCCATGATAATAGCGAACCAAACTGAATGGCATACAACTGAGTGCTTCAATCTGGTCACTTTCTAGATCAGCGATGGGGAAGGAATAGCGTAAGGAGGGAATAGTGAGGGAGGAGAGAAACAACGGTGAAGGGAGGGAATAGCAATGGAAGGGAGGAAGCAGTGGGATGGGCTAAATGGATCTGTGAAGCATCTCTCCACTGAGCTACCTGCCTAGTGTAGCAGGTAGGAACATGGACTGCAGTGCTGGTGGTACTGTGTTCAGGACTGTGCCCAGGTATGGTTTCTTTTTTTCTTGTTTTTCAGATGTTCGTGTGTATTTTAAGTCCTCTGTCCCTCTTTTTTCCTCCAGTGTCCACCCCGAGGTGATTATTTTAGTATGGGGTGCAGGCAGGGCATAGCCCCTGCATAAAACAAATATTTAAATGTTCACTGAGTTGGTGTTTGGCATTTGTTGAAGTGTGCTGAATTGGTTTTCAGCAGGTTGCACTCGCTGTTTTGCGAGTTGCTGTGTTATTTTGCTATCGTGACATGGAACCTTTTGGTGGTACTGGTGGTGGTTGGTGGGGTTATTATATTTTGGGAAACTGAGAAACTAAACTGCTGAGAGAGGTGCCTGCCAAAGTCAGTCTGGCCCACCAAAATACCTGGACATTTCCAGGTGGGCCCTCTGTTGAGTACCTGGCCACCTTCTAAACTGAAAATCTTTGCATTTATCACCTTTTTCTAATGAAATTTGTATCGGGGCACTGTAAGTAAATGTAAGATGCAAACACAGAGGTAGTGTATCCAGTTTAAGTGGAATACTGATATGAGTGTATAACCCTTGGCTGTCTTCTATTGATTTTCCAGGTGGGCTCCTGTATTCACTTTCCAGGTGGGCCCCCTAAATCCCAGTCCGACCCTAATAAACAATACAAACTCCACACACTAGTTTTTGCGCATACCTTATGCCCTGTCTTTCTTGCACTTCTTTTTCACATAAATCCAGAGGTGGTATTAATCTAATGTAAACCAAGCTGCTGCTTGGGGTGCCAGCATAGAAGGGGCACACAAAAACAGAAAGTATGGACAAAGATTTAGCTTGAAATTCAAAAAGTGTTAATATAAAAAACAAAACTGCTTGTGCCAGCCTTGTATTCATAGAACTGGTACCTCTCTTTGGATATGGGATGTGGCAAAGAGGAGGAGAGGGGGCAGTGGGAGCAGTGAAGGGGGCAGCACAAGTATTTCTGCCTGAGGCACCATTAGGTCTGAAACCAGTCTGATCTAAGACAGATTTCATTTCTAAAGTCATAGCAAGACTGTGTGTGGAGTAACCCTTAAATTAATCAGCTGTCACCTGTCTGGCCCAACCACTATTTCTATGTTTGATGCATGCAGTGCAATGTGCATTATGGGCTGGGGGTCAGAGTGTATGTGGGATCAAATCTTTGATTTTGTTTCACCATTTAGTTTTGGGTATCTAATATTCATTAAATCTCAGCTTCAGTTAATATTCATTTCTGATGTAGTAGTAAAAGCATGTATTTTAAGCGGGATAAAACACTTAGGCCTGGGGGGACTAAGGCTGGGTGAAATTAGCAATTTCTGATTTCACAGAATTTTCAAAATATTTGATGGGAAAAAAAACAATTTTGGTAAAATTTCACAAAATGTTCACACAAATGTTACAAAATGTTGCTGATGCAAAATCAGAATTTTGCCATAATGTTGGTGGTAGAAGATACATTTTGCCCAGACTTAGGAGGGACCTATTTACAAAGTTGTCCAGTCCATGATGATGCAACATTACAGATGTTACAATATAAGCAATTGTGAAATGGCAATATAAATACAATACATATAAGCATAGGTACTTAGACACCAATTAGAAATAAACATAAATGGGACAATGCCAGAACCCAACACATACCACATAATCCTCCATGAGTCCACAATTAATTACAGTACTATATTAAGAACTACAAACCATAGTACTGTACCTGTGATTAAACATTTAGCAAACATACTGGCCCAGATATTCAAAAGGGTTGCGCCATGCGCAACAGGGTTGCGTGTGCGCAACTCCAAAAATGCGCCATTCTGTGATATTCAGAAGGGGCCAGTTGCGCCACCGAAAACATGCTGAGCAACAGCGCAATGGAAATGAAGGCATGCGCAACTGAAGGGGGCGGGTCCATGCATAAAGTGCGCAATGCGATATTCGAACACTTGCGCAATGCGCAAGAGTGGCTCAGCCGGAAGTTGCGCAGTAGTGGAATTGAGCCAAAATATAAAGGCTCAAGGAAGGCACAAACCCCTAGCAGGCCAGAAACTGGGGAGAGAGACAGAGACAGAGAGAGAGACAGAAGCTGGAAGGGCAGACAGGGACAGTGGGTTCAGGAGGACAGAGAGGCCAGCGGGGTGCCTGGTGCAGTGGAAGCAGCAGTGGGGGCAGCGGGGGTAACACAGGAACAGCAGCCGGGGGCAGAAGCCAGGAGATGGACGGTGCCAGCTTCCACATGGAAGCTGTAATGAGAGGTGAGACACCATGCTGCGGGGGCCGTGGCCACAGAGGAGCCCGTCGGCGGTATACCCAAACAGGCGGTATCGATGCCTCAGCTTGAGCTGTACACAGAGCGTCAAAGATCGTGGCCGGTACCACCTGAACAGGGCAATACTGAGACGGCTCTGTGAGCTGTGCAGTGATGTGATGCAGGCATCCTCACGACGGAGTCACGCCCGGTGGAGACCAAGGTGACAGCCTGCATGTGCCTGCTTGCCACGGGCACCTTCCAGAGGCCGACAGGGGACACCACAGGCATTACACAGTTGGCCACGTCACGCATCTTCACCCAATTCCTCAGCGCACTGCTGCCTCATGCTGTGGAGTACATCCATTTCCCCAGCACCGCGGCAGAGCGTACAGCAAACATGCAGGAGTTCCACAGGGTAGCACGTATGCCTGGCATGCTAGGGGCCATAGACTGCACCCATGTGGCCATTCGCACGCCACCTGGCCCCGACGGCCAGGCATATCGGAACCGAAAGGGGTTTTCCAGTGTCAACTGCCAGGTGGTGTGTGATGCCACTGGGCGCATTATCAATGTCTGTGCCACACACCCTGGTGGAGCACATGATGCCTTCATATGGCACCAGTCTGCACTGTGCCATCGATTCGAGAGTGGGGACATCCCCACGGGTCATCTAGTGGGTGAGTACACATGTATGGAATGCAAACTCTGGGCAAGGGTGGGAATGACACAGGTGCCATGGTAGTGGCACACAAGGATATGGGCAATATGGACCTGACATGACACTGCTCTCCACTATCTCCACACAGGTGACTGTGGATACCCACTCCGTCCCTGGCTGCTCACACCGTACAGTGCCCCACAACCCCAGTGCAGCTATGCTTCAATGAGGCACATGCCGCAACACGTAACATCATAGAGCGGGTGTTTGGGATGCTCAAGGCACGCTTCCGATGCCTAGACACCTCCGGCGGTGCCCTACAGTACAGCCCCCAAAAGGCCTGTGGGATATTCCTGGCCTGTTGCATCATGCACAACATGGCCAAAGAACATGGGATAGCCTTACAGGTCGAAGAGGGGGACAGCGATGGGGACGCCAGTGGCGCGGTGATGTTGGTGATGAGCAGCCCCCCCTAGGACGGAGGGACCCCCGACTGACCCGGCAGGCCCAGCTGCACTGGGACACCATTGCAGAAGAGCACTATGCCCAACACAGGTAAGTCAAGGGGACATGTGCAGGCAACACTGTCCATGCGCAAACCACAGGCACACAGGGGAACACACCGTGCATGAAGGTCAGGGGAGTTGAAGGTTCCAGGCATACCAACACACCATCAGGGAGGGGTGAGCACTCATATGGACACACACACACACCAGGCAGTGTACATGGGCAGAAGCACAGCACTGCGGAAACGACATTGCCAACACTCAGCACCACCGACCACCCCCACCACCTGTACTGTCTATGTACGTGTGTCAGGACCTGGGCACCCTTGCACCTTGGTGTACAGTGCAATGCAGGCATCATCATGCACACGCACCTGTGGACAGCAGTTGGGAGAGTGTGCAGGTGGTCCGTGTGTCAGCGTGGTGAGCAGAGCACCCAGCAGTGCACTGCCCACCATGACCACACGCTACACGGGGCAGCACCAGACAGGGGCCCGTGCTGGGAGACAGCTCAGTCATGTAGCACTGTCCCACGGCCACCACGGATGCATGGGTGGCCCCACCGTGGCCCAGCAGCACTGGCAGGCTGAGCAGGGGCCACATGGGGTGGCGCTGTTGCACCACCAGGGGTCCCACTGCACGAACGCGACCTTGCCCGCACAGGGGTCTGCATCATGCTGAACAAACATGCACCAGGGTGCTCGGGATGCCCACAGCAGAACCCGCGTCGACAGGCCTGGTGTCGCACGGCGCCGAACGGGAGTGGAGCGCGACTGTGTGGGGTGTGCGGTACAGGGCACCTGACGGTGTGCCCAATGCGTCAGCGACAAAGACCACTGCCTGGGTCAGCCTGTCAATGGCGGCGGTCACATCCGTCCGCATAAGGACCAGCTCGGCTCGGTCCCAGCACACTCCCTGCTGTGCCGCTCCACGGACACAGACAGTGCCTCCACGGACCTTGCAACCCTCCCCTGCAGCTGTACAGATTCCTGCAGCAGGCAGGTGTGTGCATCCAATGGGTACTGTGCCCCAATGGCATCGTGACCCCCAGGGTGTGGACGGTCCTGGTGCACAGCACCCCTTGAGGGTGGGCGCTGTTCACCAGACCAGTATGGGTGGATCAAAGGGCGGTGGACATGTGCCACTGCTTGACACTGTACCCCCAGACCTGGTGTTCGACTGCTGCTTCCGCCCCTCCAACTGCTGCCCACACAGCCATAACCATCCATCGCACAGCTGCACACACTGACACAGCCAACCGTGTCCGAGCTGGCACCTATGCACAGCCACCCAAGCACACACACACCCCTACAGAGAATATAGGTGCATAGATGGTACACTCACCTGGCCTAGGCACCACGCCCCGCCTGGCACGGTCCCGCAGTCTGGCCAACATGTCCGGCTCCCTCCGGCGGAGGTCATTACACCAGTGCCGCACTGCTCAAGCAGACCGCCCTCCAGTGACCCCCACCAGGTCAGTGGCCACTTGCTGCCACATATGGGTCCCTAGGCATGGTGAGGGCCTCACCATAGAGTGCCTCACAGTGGGGCTCCACCAGGGCCACCAGGTTGGCCACCTCCAGTGGGCTCCAACTTACTGCCCTCCTCCTAGCCATCTCAGCCAGTTTACAGCAGGCAATATGGCGCGCTCCGCTGCACTGGAACCCCACGTGGAGATGTTGTGCAATAGACCACCACAGGCTCCAATTGCGCTGTTCGAACAGCGCCGTCACTTCACATAGCACTGTCACCAAACAGCGCAATAGGGACATACACATGGCATGCGAAATGCACCAGGGGGCAAAGGGCATACATAAGGTCACGGCAATGACGCAAGGCTACCATCTGCCTCCCTGGATGTGCAGTTCCCTTGCTCTGGGGGGGGCTGTGCTTGCGCTATGACAGCTCTGGAATGCTCAGCTGAGCTTCCCTGCTTGCTCCATAGCGCAACATTTTGGCTCAGCTTCTCCCTTCCTGGTTGCGCGATGGCGCAGTATGTGTGATATTCAGACGTTGGTTGCTTGCGCAATTTGCTCTGCTCCATGTTTGAATATCGCACCTGTTGCACATTTGCGCAACTGGTTTGTGCTTGCTCCTGCTGTTGCGCTAGTTTTGAGCGCAGTTTGAATATCTGGGCCACTATGTAATACACAATTACAGACATATCAATTTTTTTGATATTGCATGATCTAAACAGCACTATATCAACTGTCTGATTTATTTTAAAAAAAGCCCCCACTATTTCATCTGAGAGTTCTAACAATTGCATTTTGAGTCATAGAAAAGCTTATAATACATTTAAAATTCTGAAGCTTCTCAATTTTCTCAATTGTGACTGGAGTTTATTCCATGTAAGCAGAATTTTATAATTTAATGTCATCTGAGCATAATTATTTTTAATTTTGGGTATCCTAACCCCATCTTGCCTTTGCCCTTTGTTCTTGTATTGTTCCTCTGTGTACCTCCTTACTGGACCTCAAAAGAAACTCCCTTTATCAAGCCTTTTACCAATTAAAATATTGAGACTGTATATTGTTTCTCCCATCTTAACACTAGCAAATTACACTCCAGTTCCCCATACAATTGGCAATGGTGCTTTCTAACAGGCATTTTAATATGAATCTAATACCACATTGTCATAATCTTATGCTGTTAAGGGAGCTGGTTTACAACTGAGCTTCTTACTTCCATAGTTAGCATTTTAGTACTTTTGCAGAGAGCTCCCAACCTATGGTTCCTTTTTGTTGTATATGAAATATTGGTATCAAACTTTAAATGCTTATCAATAAGGACTCCTAGGTATTTACATTCATGAATATTTGCCAGTTGAACCCCATCATTCATCACAGAAACATAGAAACATAGAAGATGATGGCAGAATAAGGACTGCATGGCCCATCCAGTCTACCCATTTCTTTTCTACCTTATAAATGTGCCATCGGCCTTTGCTCTGTCAATGGCCTATCTATTCATACTCATCTGTATTGCTCCCTTATGCCTATCTCATGCCTGTTTGAAGCCTGCACTGTATTCATATCCACCACTTCCTGAGGTAGGCCATTCCATGCATCCACCAATTTTCTGTGAACAAGAACTTCCTCACATTACCCCTTAATTGGCTTCCTGTAATCTCATGCTGTGTTCTCTTATCCTGCTATTTTTCTTAAACTGAAACATGTTAGACTCTTTCACCTTGTTAATGCCCTTAAGGTGTTTGAATGTTTCGAACATATCACATCTCTTCCTCCTTTGCTCTAGGGTGTACATATTGAGCTCCATTAATCTGTCCTCATACATTTTCTGATGCAGTCCCTGCACCATTTTGGTTGCCCTTCTCTGGACTGCCTCAATTTGGTTAATGTCCTTGTGAAGGTGTGGCCTCCAGTACTGCATGCAGTACTCCAGATGGGGCCTAACCAGTGTCTTGTAAAGAGGGATAATTACCTCCCTCTTATGGCTTGTGACACCCCTACTAATACACCCCAACATCCCCCAGCCTTACTTACTGCTTTAGTGGTCTGTGTGGATGATTTCAGGTCATCTGTGATGATGATGCCCAAGTTTCTTTCTTCCCTTTTGACTGCCAGCAACTCCCCTCCCAGCCTATAGGTGGCTTCAGGGTTTCTCTTCCCTATGTGCATGATCTTGCACTTCATAGCGTCAAACCCCAGCTGCCACTCTTACGACTATTTTGCCAGTTTATCCAGATCTCTTCTCATTCTGTCCACCCCACCTGGATCATCTACTCTGTTGCAGATCTTGGTGTCATCTGCAAACAGACAAACCTTACCCTCCAGTCCATCTGTAATGTCACTGATGAAGATACTGAAGAGGACTGGCCCCAGGACTGATCCCTGAGGTACCTCACTTGTGACTTGCATCTCTTCTGACTGTATACCATTTACCACCACTCTCTGTTTCTGCCCGTCAACCAGTTTGCCACCCAGTTGACCAACTTCTGACCCATCCTGAGCCTACCCAGCTTATTAATCAATCTTCTATGTGAAACAGTATTGAAAGTTTTGCTGAAGTCAAGGTAGGCGACATCAACTGTTCCCCCTTGGTCCACCATCTGGTTACCCAGTCAAAGAAATCTATGAGATTAGTTTGACAGGACCTTCCTGTTGTAAACCCATGCTGTCTTGGATCCTGTGCTCCTGTGGATTCCAGGTGTTGCACATTCCTTTCTTTAAGGAGTGCCTCCATAATCCTGCCCACTACTGAGGTAAGACTGACTGGTCTGTAGTTCCCTGCCTCCTCCTTGCTACCACTCTTGTGGAGCAGGATCACATGAGCCCTTCTCCAGTCTTCTGGGACCTCTCCTGTGCTCAGAGGCTCACTAAGCAGTTCTGATAATGGCTGTGCTAGTTCCAGCCTTAGCTCCTTTAGTACTCTGGGATGTATGCCATCAGGTCCCATTGCCTTCTCCACCCTGAGCTTATCAAGCTCTTCTAGGACCCTTACTTTTGTGAAGGGACTGGTGCACACCTCCCTCCTCCCTGTGTCCATGGTGCTGAGCTGTGGGCCCTGCCTTACCTTCTCTTCAGTAAATACTGAGCAGAGGTATCTATTTAGGATAGATGCTTTTATGTGGTCCTCGTCCTCACACTCCCCCTTATCTCCTTTGATCTTATCAATACCCCCTCTGGACTTTCTTCTTTCACTAATGTATCTCTAGAAAGTCTTTTCACCTTCTTTACTGTTTGTGCTAGTGTTTTCAGTTTGGGCCTTTGCCTGCCTTACTGCCTTCCCTGCTTCCCTTAGGAAGTTAGGTATACTCTCCCTATCTTCATTCCGCTGCGTTCCCTTATGTTTCCTGAAGGACAGCCTTTTGGCTCTGACCTTTTCTGCTATGGGTTTTGAGAACCAAAGTGGTTTCCTTTTTCTTTTGCACTTCCATTTCTCTCTGACACAATGGGATATTGCTTCAAGTATTGCATCCATAATGCTTGCCCACTTTGCCTGTACCCTCACCTGTATTTCTTTTTGCCAGGGCAAGCTTAACTCTGTTGGCCATCTTATCAAAGTCAGCTCCTCTGAAGTCCCATATTTTGCTTTGGTATGGGATGATTTAGTTCTAGTGGCCAAACTGAACCATACCATGTGATGGTCACTGGCCCCAGGTGACCTTCTACCTGGAGATCTGTTATCCTTTCCCAGTTAGTCAGTACTAGATCTAGGATGGCCCTGTCTCTTTTGGGTTGTTGTACCAGTTGTTTGAGGCCCTCGCCCTGCAGGGAATCCACTATGTGTTTAGTTCTGGCAGATGTTCCTGCTGTTATTGACCAGTCTGTATCTGGCATGTTGAAGTCTCCCATTATCAGAACCTCCCCTTTAGCTGTCATGTTTTGTATATCTTCTAGCAGTAATGTGTCTATGTCCTCGCCCTGGTCTGGAGGCCTGTAGACAACCCCATTTCATATGGATGTCCCATTTCCTGTTTCCAGGGTGACCCACAGTTCTTCTGGCTCCTTATGTGTATTCTAAATTTCTGTAGCTTTGATATTTTCATTGACATAAAGGGCCACTCCACCCCACCCCCACTTTTTGCACCTCGGTCTCTTCTGCACAGTACATAGCCAGGTACTGAAGTCTCCCAAGTGTGGTTACTGGTAAACCATGTCTCACTAATTGCTACTATGTCCAGTTTAGCCTCTGTCATTATTGCCTGCAGGTCTGGGATCTTGTTTCCTGACAGAGAGCATTTGTGTACATGATTTTACATTGGCCAGATTTCGTGTGTTAATTGTTGGGTGAGGTCTGGCGTTTCCCCTGTGCGTCGTATGGGGAGCAGTACCTTTTTCCTTACCTGGTGATGCAAATGAACTACAATCATGCTGAACTCCTGTTTGAGCACTAGCTGAGGGGGAGGGGTGTTCTTTCCATTCGACGTATCAGGTGCTGCACTCCTCCCCATTTGCTAGTTTAAATATTCTGCAAAGACGTCAAACTACTGCCCCAATGCACTGACTCCCTCCTTAGTCAGA
The DNA here is from genome assembly GCA_016271365.2 of Neoceratodus forsteri. Taxonomy (NCBI): domain Eukaryota; kingdom Metazoa; phylum Chordata; order Ceratodontiformes; family Ceratodontidae; genus Neoceratodus; species Neoceratodus forsteri. The sequence goes on from JADMNL010000027.1 coordinate 15,997,656, forward strand.
TGCAGTCCATTGAATTTAAAGAATTTTTGCTCCCAAAACTGTTGCCTGTTACCTACAAATTTGTGTCCTTTTTCCTGGCACCAGCCCTTGAGCCACATGTTTAGCTCCCCATCTCCCCTTCTCTGACCTTTGGTCCATCTGCCCCCCTCTCCCAGACTGGCAGGATCTCAGAGAAGGAGATGCCTGATGAAATGGATGATAGTTTGTCACCCAGCCTGGTCAGGTGTTCCTTGGTCTCCACAACTGACCGGCTGGTGAGATCAGTAGATCCCTATGTGTACCAGGATGTCAACATTTCTCCTGCTTCCTGTACAGTCTTAGCAATGTGGTCAGTGTCTCTCACTCAGATGTACATGGGAGACATCTGACCATTACGCCTGGCTGAGATAGGTATCAACTCCCGAATCATGGAGTTTCCTATGATCAGAAGTTTTCTGGATTTCCTTTTGCTATTTTTGTTTTGGTTCCTGTTTTCGGTGAGTTTGTTGTGCTAGCTCTGTGCTGCAGTATCCTACTCTGCAGTGTCCTCTGTCCCTTTGTTTGATTTCGAGATAGAGGCAGATACCTGCTTGTAGTTTTTATGTGGTTTGTGGAGGAGATACGTTGGAGAGCACTGAGTGATGGGGCACCCGCTTTGCCTCCTAACCACCTGCCAACGCCCTGACCAACTACCTCTGTGGTCGGGGTGCTTCTGTTGGATGTTGGGGAAATGGTGGGCAGTTCTTATAATATATTTACTCCTGAGTATATAGATTTGAGATGCACAATCTCTGCCCTTGCTGTCTGGAGCTGAGCCCTTAGCTCTTTAATGGCCCAGCATGTAGGACAGTGTCCTAAATCCTGTATAAAGCATCCCGCAGTACCTGCAGTTAATAATATCCATTCCAGATAAATTGCTGGGTTTATAACCTGGTCAGATTAATTAGAAGGAAGAAAATAAAAGCAAAAGTTTGATTTTGTGTTTTGTTTGTTTTTGTATAACTTGTTATAACAAGTTAAATTACTTGTGCCCCTGTAAACAAGGTCACTGTGTGGATACCCCTCTGATCCGTCCCTTCCTGCATTGCTACAGGAAATGTCACAACTGTTCTACCCTATAAAAGGAGTGTAGTGTGGGGTGGCTGAGGATGGGGGTGGGTGGCTGGGCCCTTCCTCTGCCAATAAAGAAGAACCACGGATGAAAGAAATAAGGAGGTAAGAGCAGAAACAGTCAGCGAGCAGCAAATGCAGTAGCCCTGAAAGCTTATCCTAATGATAGATAAAACTATAAAACTTGTAAATCACCACCTGCAATAATTTCATGATATTTTGCATTGATGTTTTATAAATTTTATTCTGTTGTGAACTAAAACCATAGGTTTAGTCATTTTTGGCTTATTATCAGACCCAGCTCCTCAAACCAGTGTTCCACATCACTACAAAATCAAATTGTAATTTCTTTTCCATAACTTGAGGGTTACTGCCTACTGATATCAATATGGTATCAGCCGCATACAGTCTAATATCCCTTGCTCCTTTCCATGTTCATCCTACTCTCCGCCTCGGTCCCCATGGTTTGATGGGACCTAGAGGGGGATGAAGCAGGTGGGGCGAAGGCTAGAGTGTGCCTGGCACAGATCTGGCTTAGATGCTGACAGGCTTAGACTGATGGAACACTATAGGTTCTATCAGTCATCAATCTCCCGTAAGAAGGCAGAATTCCTGTCCAGGGAGATTGCTTCTACACAGAACCGACCCGCTCAGCTGTTCTGAACGGTAGACAGACTGTGCAGTCCAGACTGTCTACAAGTTTGAAAAGCCTTGTCACAAGTTGGGTGCAATGAGTTTGCTTGCTTCTTTGCTGATAAGGTTGCCGACATCAGGTCGGAGATTCGCTTATTGCGCCCTATGGGGGTTACTGGTGGTCAGAACGAGGTTGCGACTCCTCTGTTTTGTTGGGTTGAGTTTGACTGACTGGCAATCGAGGATATCATGCGGCTTCTCCTGAGTATGCATCCAACTTGCTGTAGTTTAAACTCGGCCCTACCCACCTTTAATGGGTGTGTAGATGTGATCGGCCCGGTTCTAGCGGAGTTAATCTGGTGTTCACTGGAGCTGGGAAGTTCCCAGCCCTGAAGGAGGCTGTGGTTACCTCCCTTCTCAAGAAGCCATCTCTTGGCCCAGATTCCTCTGCAAACTACAGGTTAGTCTCTAACCTCCCTTTATAGGGAAGGTTATTTAGAAATTTGTTGCACAACAATTGGAGAACCATCTTATCATCTGTGCTATCTCATATCCTCTCCAGTCCAGTTTCTGTAAGAGATACAGTACTGAGATTGCTCTGGTTCAGATAATCAGTGATCTCCTGATGGCTAGAGACCAGAAGTGCTGCTCTATCTTGGTCATTCTGGATCTCTTCAGCCTTTGACACTGTGGACCATGGGGTACTTCTTGATTGCCTGTGGTTCATCTGTGGCCTGTCTGGTACAGTCCTCAGATGGTTTCATTCCTTCCTCACTGGCAGGTCATGGAGGGTAGTATTAGGGATTTCTTCCTCTGACTCCTTCTCCTTGCCATGTGGGGTCCCGCAGGGTTCAGTGTTGTCCCCCATGTTGTTTGTGGTGTATATGCTCCCATTAGGAGACATTGTAAGATGGTACAGGCTGAGTTTTTACTGTTATGCAGATGATACTCAGCTGTACCTGTCTTTTGTGCCCGACCAGGATAGTGCGCTCTTAGTCTTTTCTTACTGTCTCACCGAAATCCAAGACTGGATGAATTTCAGTCAGCTAAGACTAATCTCTGACAAGATGGAGGTGTTAGTTGTGGAACCAAGTTGCCAGATAGAGGGGTCAGCTGCTGGGTGGCCTTCCGGACTTTGGCGTGGGGGCTCTCAGCTCTTGGCATCTGAACGGGTGCAGAATCTGGGGGTGATACTTGATGATGGGATGACACTTCATTCACAGGTGTCAGCTGTGGTCAAGTCCTCTTTTTACCATCTGAGGAACACCGCCGGATTAAGCACCTTGTTCTGACCAGCGATCTTCCAACTCCGTCCATGCTTTGTGTCCTCGCATTTTGACTACTGTAACTCCCTGTACCTAGGACTTCCAGTGGTTGATATCTGCTGCTTGCAGCTAGTGCACAATGGTGTGACCAAGTTACTGTCTGGGTCAACCGATCCAGTTACACCACCTGTGCTGCACGCCTGCACTGGCTGCCTGTTCAGTGACGGATCACCTTTAAAGTTGGCTTACTGACTTTTAGAGCCCTACATGGTTTGGGTCTGAGTTACCTACAAGCACTTCTATGTATTTATTTATTTATTTGTAGAAATTGAATTGCAAACCTTTGAGTCAGAGACTCATTTATAAAGGCTCCTCGTCAGGAAACAGATAGCATAAACAAATACTGACATAGTTACATAATGTACAGATCAAAATAAGGGACCCTTTACATGTAAGTGCATAAATACAAGGACTAAAATTCACATGGGTGTGAGATTCTATACAGGTCCTATACAATGAGGTAGCTAAAATCATTGAGTACACCAGAGACAGCAGTCCCTACTGCCCCCTCAGACAACTCCGCTCAGCCGGCGAGGGTTTGCTAGAGATTCACAGGGTGCACTTGAAGACCTCGAGAGGTTGGGCTTTTGTCTTGTACTCCTTCCCTGTGGAATTCTCTACCTTGTCGGGTACTGAGAGTGCCAGACAGTGGACATCTTTAAAACTGCTCTAAAACTTATATAGTTGCATGTGCTTTCCTGATTTTTAAGTACTGGATATTTGTTGGAATATTGTAACTGCTTTTTAGTCTTTATTTATTTGTGATTTGTCTGTTTTAGAGTCCAAGTGCATTGTACAGCACTTTGATACTTGCTGAATTGCGCTCAACAAATAAAATGTATTATTATTATTAATATAAGTGTTATTAATGAATTCTGTCCAATAATTAATGCAAATTAAAAACAAAACCAGACCTAATAAGTATAACACCTCTACCCAATGATCCTTCTGATGATGTATAGTCTTTAACAACAACTTTTTGTGTTTTCCCAGTTAAGTAGGAGCCAAAACATTTTACTATGTTATGGACAGCCCTTATACTATGTAATCTGTCTAACAAAATTTTATGATTTACAAGATCAAAAGCCTTGGAGAGGTCGATGGACACTGCACCAACAGATGCACCCCTATCTAGAGCTCCTGCAACTAGGTTTGTAAACACTGTGAGTGTGGTGCTGCTTGAGCTCCTCTTTCTAAAGCCTGGTTCACGGGCATAGCTACAAGGGTGCAGGGGGTGTAGTCGCACCCGGGCCCATGAGGTTTGAAGGGGCCCAAATCATAATTTTGATGTCTATTCAAAACCAGGGGGGCCCTATAACATACTCTTGCACCCAGGCCCTCTGGGAATTTGCTATGCTACTGGCCTGATTGATATTCTGATAGGACAGCATTGGAATCTAAATATTCATATAATTGAGTACGTACAAATGTTTTGAATAATTTAGATAGAACTGACAATAAAGCCACTGACTTATATTTTGATGATTTCCTTCCCTACCCCCCTTTAAAAACAGGGATCACCTTTGCACACTTCCAGAAAGTGGAGAAGAAACCTTTTAAGAGGCGTTTCTTGAACATATTTTCCCTCTAGGTGGTCTAAACCAGTTTTTTTTTTTTTTTGGCAATTTACATTTTTTAATACTTCTGGTTTTATGATTGTAAAGTAGCATGTAGTTCTATTGTAAGACAGCACTGCTTTTAAGTTACCTACTGATTGTTTTAGTGTCTGGTACTACTGGTATGTTTATATCTGGCAACATGCAAAATACCAGTTTAAAATGTTTGCTGTCACTTCTGGGCTTTGTTCCCTACCATCCTCACCATTACATTTTATATTTGATTTTGGGCTATTATAAGTACCAAAACATTTTATTAAGTACCAATACTCAACTGTTTTTTTTTTTTTTTGTTTTTTATCTTATTCTTGCAATGTTTTGCTTTCTTCTGTTTGTAACATCATCTTACATCTATTTCTAGCTTTTTAAAATCCTTCCCAGTCTTCTTCACTTATGATTTTTTTTTAACTCCTCCAAAGCCTGCTCTTTAAATATATGGTTTTGATTAGTTTTGGTGAGACCTGGGACATATGTTTCTTTATTTTTCTTCTTTTTAGATGGCCATGCAGATCTCCAGGAACATAGAAGCAAATTCTTTTATGACTAATTCCAGATCTATGATCAATTAGAGTTTTCCCATTTGGCATTCTGAATGCTATTATTAAATTTGTTCTCATTAAACATTTTAAAGCATCTCTTCTATGAGCTATTCTCTTCTATTATAAATGCAGTTACCCAGGTTATGGTGCATGACCAGAACTGGGCAATGGTCACTTATGTTTAGCTGTGCTACTCAACCATTTCATATTTTATGTTGGATAAAAAAACTAAGTCCAATACGGACCTCATACTTTGACGCCTATCCTTCCTTGTAAGTGCTTTTATCATCTGTGTCATTCTTATTGGTCTCCCATTCAGCTAATTTATCCCTCCAGACCCCCTGCAATAAACACTGGAATCCCCCATTAATGTTACCTTCTTTTCATCGACTAATTGGTCATTTATCTGAGCTAATTATTCAAAACTTGTTAAATCTGCCTTAGGTAGGGAATAAATAATACCAACACATAATTTTAATTGCTTAATCAAAACTAAAAGACATTCTACACCTTCTACAAAACCTCTAAATAGTACTTAACTGGTTTGCTATATATAATATCACCTTCCTCACTTCAGTCTATCCCATCTATAATGTGCTAATTCTTTTGAACTCACCTCATTATCAGAGTGCCCCTTTTTCAGTCAAATTTCGGTTAACCATATCAAATCAATTTCCTTTTTTATGGGCCCACAGTTTTAATTGGTCCATTTTAATACTCAAAGTCCATACATGTTCATGCCTTATTTTAATATTATGAACATTGGAACATATGAAATTGCCAGCAGAAACAGGCCTCAAGGTCTATCAAGTCTGCTCAAGTATGCAGCTAGCACCTCATCTCGCAGCTGCCCCCCCCACCTTCTTCCCAGCATCTCTTCCCCTCACCCTGTCCAAACCGCTCTTGAAACTGCCCACTGTCTTACAGGACACTATCTCATCTGGTAAGGTGCTCCATTTGTCCACCACTCTCTCAGTGAAAAAATGTCTCCTCATTTCTTTCCTGAATTTCATCCCAATCTCAGTCCATGCCCTCTCATGTTTCCTCCCCATCTCATCTGGAAAATCCCTTCTGTGTTGGTCTTATTTATCCCTTTACACACTTAAAAGTCTCAATCATATCTCCCCATCCCTCCTCTCCAGTGAATACATATTCAACTCTCCCAGCCTGTCCTCAGAGGGCTTGCTCTCTAATCCCTGGATCATCATTGTGGATCTTTGCTGCACCTCCTCCAACAATCTGATGTCCTTCTTCAGAAATGGGCATCAGTACTGCATGCAGTACTCCAGGTGGGGCCTGAGCAATGACCTATACAGGGTCAGGATAACCTCTCTCCTTCTGAAGGAGATCCTTCTTGCAATACACCCCAGCATTTTGTTGACTTTTGCTGCCACCTTCCTGCACTGAGCAGAGTTATTCATGCTTCCCATAATGATCACTCCTAGGTCCTCTCCTCTGTGGATCTCCTCAACTGTAACCCATTCAAGTGATAATCCCTCCCTGGTTCCTGGCTCCAAAGTGCAGAGTCTTGTATTTCTTGGCACTGAACCCTGACTGCCATGTTCCTGCCACTCCTGCAGCTTAGTCAGGTTCTCTAGCAACCCTTTCACCCTCCACATCATCAACCACAGCTCCCATCTTGGTATCATCTGCAAACAGACTGCTCTTATTCCGATCCCATGTGAGATATCGGCAATAAACCCTCAAACAGTACCAGTCCCAGTACTAATCCCTCTGGTACCCTGATCATCACTGCTGTCAGTGATGAGAGGTCACCCCACCACCCTTTGCTGCCTTCCCTTTAGCCAGTTTGTGATCCATTCCACCATTTTGGTCCTGCCCCCACATGTTCCAGTTTCCCCCCAACCTGCCATGTGGCACTGAATCAAAGGCCTTGCTGAAGTCTAAATACAGGACATCCACTGCATGGCCCTTGTCCAGTTCCTGCGTCACCCAGTTGTAGTACTCTACATGGTTTGTCTGGCAGGATCTGCCCACTATAAATCCATGTTGTTGACCATCCTGGAGACCATTTTCCTCCAAGAATCTCACTAGCCTCTCTCTTTTAGGATGGTCTCCATGAGCTTTCTCACAATCGATGTGAGGCTCACTGGCCTATAGTTTCCTGGTTCATGCTTTTGGCCACTTTTGTGGATGGGCACCACGGGCCATTCTCCAGTCCTGGGGTACACATCCCATGTCCAGGGAGGTATTGAACAGGTCAGCTAGTGGCCCCACCAGGACCTCTGCCAACTCTCTTAGTACTGTAGGGTGCATGCCATCAAGTCCAGGTGCTTTGTCCCCTGTAATGCCTCAACCCATCTAGTACCCTGCTTTCTGTAATACCTACATCTGTCATCTCCTCCCCCACCCACCCCCTTCACCTGGGGTATCTGTCCCCTTCTCCTGTGTGAATACAGAGCAAAAGTATTCATTCAGTGCCTCTGCCTGCTCTGCCCCTTTCTACACCCTCCCTCTGTCCTTCTTAATCCTCACCAGCTGATCCTTGCACCTTCTTCTCTCTCTGATGTAGCAGAAGAAGTATTTTTCTCCACATTTGATTCCCTGCACCAGTCTCAGCTCCCTGGATGCCTTGGCCACCCTGAACAGTCTTGTAACCTCCCTGGACTTCTTCATGTATGTATCCTTATCTTCACCCTCCTGATTTCTGGTACTTTTGAAATGTTGCCCTCTTGACCTCACCCCTTCCATAACCTCCTGTGTCAGTCAGCTGGGTTTCTTTGCCCTTCCCTTTTGCTCTTCTTCCTAGCACAAGACTCTGTAGCCTCCATCAGCCCTTCCTTTATGATGTCCCATTTCTGGTCTGCATCCATGTGAGGCTGCATACCTGCTAGGTGCCTGCCAAAAATTCCCCATCTTCTTAAAGTTCACCCCTAAACTCAATCACCCTTGTAACCGTGCCCTCTGTTTCACTCCCCATGTTGAGCATGAACCACATTGAATAGTGATCTCTCCCAGCCAGTGGTTCCTCCACTTCCAGATTCCTTACAGCTGCCCCGTTATCCAGTACAAGGTTCTGAGTCCTTTCTAACTGAGTCAGCCCCTGGACCAGCTGTGTCAGGTAGCTGTCTTGAAATGCTTCTAACAGGACACCCCTTCCTTGCACTCATGGTGGATGGGGTGCCCCACTCCACCCCTGGTAGGTTGAAGTACTCCACCACTACTGTGCTTCCTTTTCTGCAGACCCTCCTTATTTGTTCAGCTAATTCCCTTTCTGAGTCACTCTCCAGAGCTGGTGGCCTATACACCATCCCCATCCTCAGTGTCCTATTCTTTGCATCTTGGAACTGCATCCATAGTGCTTCTGTCCTCCCCTCCTCCCCTTCCTCCCTTACGCACTTTATTCCCTTCCTTACATAGATTTCCACTTCCCCCATTCCCCTTAGCCCTATCCTTTCTGAATAACCTGATCCCCAGGATCATCATATCGTAGTCCTGGTGCTGGGTGGCCCACATTTCTGTGATGATCACAATGTCCACCCCCTTCATCACCAAGAGAGCCTGTAACTCCGCTGTTCTATTCCTTAGTCTTCTTGCCTTCAGTGAGACAACCCTCCAGCCTGTCCCCTCCCTTTCCCTGCCCCTACTCTTTCCCCCCTTATCACTCCCTGTGCAACTTCACCACTTGCCTTTACATAAAAGTGTGTGTCTCACAAGGCACCCTATTGGGTCCGTTGTTGTACAATGTATATGTTAATTCTAAGAAGTTCTCCAATTCTGAAATAAAGTTCCATCTATATGCTGATGATATGATAATCTATCTGCCTGGACAAAGAGATGCTCAGATAGAGAGTAAATTACAAACAGCATTTGATGAGCTGCAGAGCTTCTTAGTCTCATCCAAACTAATTTTGAATTCAAAAAAATCTCAGACCAAGTATTTTCAAAGGAAAGTTTGTCGGGATCAGACTGATGGGGAATTTGTGGATCAAAACCATGGATGGTCAAATTTTGGAATAGGTGGATTGTTATAGATATTTGGTGGTTCACTTTGATTGTTTCCTAAAATGGGACAAACATATAGAATATTTGATAAAGATAATTAATAGACGTATGGGGGCCTTATATAGGATTAGACACTGTGCAACATAAGAAATTAGAAACCATTTAATAAATACTACAATAATTCCTTTATTAGACTATAGAGATCTAGTATATATGGGGCCAATTCAACATTATTGGGAAACTAGAAATGGTGTACAATAAAATGTCACGGTTATATTACAATGGCACCCAAGAACGATGCATAGGAGGATTTATATCGCACTTTAGGATGGTATACATTAGGGATAGAAGGTCTCCACATGTACTGTTATATATGGAAAATGTTTTTCTGATAAAGTACCAGAATACATAAAAGATTGTTTGCAGAAAGACGGATACAATTGAGTCTTAGGTCAGTGAGAGGAATAGAATATTGCCACCAAAATGTAACACAAAAATGGGTGGAGGTCACTTTTTCATCGAGGACAGTCTCTTTGGAATTTGTTACCAGTGGAGATAAGGATTAGTGATGGTAGAAGAAGGTGGGACAGATTAAGAATTGGTTCGGGTTAAGGAAGGTAAAGGAATCATAAATGATAAAAGAAAAAGATATTGTAACAGTCCTGATAGTGTGAGATAGTGCAATATTATTCTGCATGATTTGTATGTATGTATAGTTGATGTATTGTTTGTATGTTTGCACATTTGTATCATGTTGAACTCTGTATCTATTTTTTATCTTCTATGTGGAATCATAATTAATGTATGTGAAGTTTTAATGGATCTCACTGGAAATTAGTTTCAACTCAGTTGAGTAACCAATTCATTATTTATAATGAATAACATTTTTACTACTACTACTACTACTACCACCCATAACAGGGGGGTGAGCTCACTAGACTCCCCTTTCCGTACCTTTTTCCTATCAGTGATCCCCTCACCACCACCCCCTCCTAGTTTAAAGCCACCTTTGTTGATATACACCCCTCTAGTCCATGTTTTAGTACTCCCTTCCCCTCCCTGCTCAAATGTAACCTGTGCCTGCATATAGGTCACTATTGCCCCAGGTCCTGCCCTAGTCTGATGCTAATCCATACTCCCTGGTATGTCACCAGTCCCTCAGCTACTCATTGAACTCCTTTATCCTTTTTTTCCTCACTGTACTCACACATGGTACTGGAAGTACCTCAAAGAATGCCATCGGCCACCCTACCTCCTCACACTGCCTAGCCAAATCCTCAAACCTCCCCTTTACCACCTCTACCGTTTCCACCAAGTCATTTGTATCCACATGCATCACTCTGTGAGGTTTCTTCCTCCTTCCGTCCTTCCGTGCTCACATGAGAAGTGTCTGCCCTCCTACCCATGGTCAACCCCAGAATAGCCTTGACCCAGATACGACTGTGCCTTCCCCTCTACCCAGTTGACCCTTCAGTATAGAACCCCCAGCACTAGTACCTCTTCTTCTTGTCCTGCACCCCTCCTCCTGTATTCTCCCTTTTGTGCTCCCTGGGCCTGGATTCAGTTCCATGTCCCTACCCAATATAATGAAACTCAACCATAACAAATTTCTTAATTTGAAATTCCTAGCTTTATCCCTCCCAATTTCAAAAACTCAATAAACATTCCTTCCCTGCTATAATGTTTCCATCAGACTGTAAATTTATTTCTCCTTTTTATATTGATTCTCTATAGTATGGCTCTGAAACTCAATGCCATAGACTTAGAATTTTAGTCTTAGTTCCTAATTTACCTCTTTCTATTTCACAATCACTCTTGGTCCCATCCATATAACAGTCCATAATCCCCAGCAAGTTAGAAGATACATTAGGTTCATAGTAATGGTTAATGGTATCTGGAGAAAACTGTGTCAGAAGAATGGCACAGTTGAAAACCATGCTGACATTACAACGTGTATGGTTTTGGAGTTGGTTTATTTATATTAGCACTTTTTTTGTCCATGGCCATTTTTGATATCTGTGCCATGTGATTTTTGACTGCGTCATTCTTCCAATGAATTTAAACTAGGAGTCCAGTCTTGAGACAAGATGTAACATGTTTGACAGGCATCAATCAGTCAGTACAAATAAGTGATACCTCTTTTTTTTAATTTAATATTCTTTAGTAAGCATTGAGCAACAAGAATACAGATATTCAACCAACAGTTTCCATATTTGGAATGGTGACAAAAGAACCTTAATGCAACATAGAAAACCATAGCGGTAGACAAAAGACCAGAACTGGACATGAACAGCAATTGACAGTGATAAGGCCTACATGGATGAAAATACCTATAGCCTATCCCCACCCCGAACCCTCCACCTCACACAACCCTCCCCCATCAGAACACTTAAGGAGTTCACAGTAAGTTGGAAGATCATCCGGTAAGAAATATTTATAAAAAGTGCAAGAGTACCAGGCAGATGGGGCTAGGTACTATTCCTCCCCAACAGGATAAGTGGGAAGAAACCACCACCCCACTTCTGTATTCAGGCTGATTTAAGGACTACGATCAGGGGAAAAGGGCAAGCAGTGGGCCCCACTTTCTTAAGAACTCGTCTTGGCGATTCTGCTGGTGGACAATGTGTTTCTCCATTTTGAGGACTCAGAGTACCTCTGAATGTCACTCCCTAAGGGAGGGCATGGTTTGGTCCAACCAGTGTCAAATGACAATAAGTCTGGCCCCATCAAGGTCAAAGACATGAAAGCCTTCGAGCAGTCTAGCATATCTGTGGAGAAATGGCCCAATAGACAAATCTACAGCATGAAGTAGGAATTCAAGCACAGAAGTGGATCCAGGGCATCTTGGATTGCTAGCCAGAAAGGAGTCACCATTGCACAGACCCAGAGGATGTGCTTTAATGTCCCTTCTGAGTTACTGCATCTAATGCAGTCTGGGGATGTGGATGTACACATCCGAAATAGTCTAGATGGGGAGAAATAGAGATTATATAACATGCAGAATTGGAGAAAGCAAAGAAGGTCCTATTTGATGTATTTATATAAATACTGCCAGATTTGTCGCCATTCACTCTCACTCAGATCAAGACCTAATTCATGCTTCCAGTAGAAACAAATCCCATGGAGACTGTTCAGATAGTGGCATTGGAGAAGATCATAGAATTTAGATACAGGTTGAGATAGGACAGCGGTGTCAATGGCGTTTGCACCAAGGGATTAGCAGTGTCATGCCATGGTGGAGGACCCAAGAAAGAGGAGATTGCACTGTTCATACTTGATGTTTAAAGAGATGGTATGCTGGGATGCTAAATCTTTTCTTGACTTCATCTGCAGGACTGAGCCTCAATCTGTAATCAGAGAGGAAATCTGTGCCCTATGGAAAGGTGGGCAAAAGCTCAAGGAATAGGATGGTTCACTATTCGAAGCGAATGTTACTGAATAGGGTCTGGGCCAGATCTTTATAAGGATCAAGACCAAGGTGGGTGTAGATCTGTTGGAGGGCTTTGAGGGTCCATAACCAGAGAGGAATGCAGTGATTTGGGAAGTTCAGAAGGTTTGGCATACATTAACTGCTAATATTGATGCCCTGTGAATGACAGAGGTGTTGCTACAAGGAAAGCCATAGGGGACTCGAGGGATCATCTGGGAGGCTGGTAGTGGAAGAATTCCACCAAAATATTTTGCAACAGTGGATAGCACAGTAGTAGAGGAAAATGTTAGGCACTCGCAATCCCCCCAAGCTCATTCCAAAAAGTAAGATTGGCACATAGAAAGAGTTATTAAACCCATCTAGACCGGGGGCCTTCTTCTTTGGTAGTTGTTCTATCACTCACCGGACTTCTGTTAGGGAGATAGGAGCTTATAAGATTTCTCATTGTGCCTCTGAGAGAGTGGGAAGTGGAACTGCATCCAAATAAGATTCTGTAAGTTCTGAATCATGAGTATTTCCTGCATCCAGGTTGTAGTGAGTTCTATTAAAGTGTTGAAAGGCCTCAGCGATGTCTTGGGGGTGTGTGAGGATTGCCTCCCCCGGACTTGGTTGGATACTATGGATCATTTGATGGGCTTCCAACTGCTTAAATCTAAGAGCCAGGAGCTGTCCTGCCTTCTCCCCCTGATTCTAAGTAGAGAAATTTAACCTAATTGGCAGTTGCATAGATAGCAGGTGGTATCACATAGCCCCAATAAGAACCCCACAAAGTTTTCAAAACAGAGAGCATATTTATATACAACATCAACCCTCAAGATAAAGCCCCCAGTACCAAGTGGACACATCAAGTAAGAAAACATCATCCTGAGGGCCAGAAGGGAAAAGATACTATTCTTTGCAAGTGATTCACTCACCAGCTTGCCCTCCTGACAATTCCCAGGGACACAGTAGGGGTAGGGTCTCAGGCTCACATCCAGACATTGTTGGGAGAAGCTGCCAGGCTGAGCTTAGCCCCTCCTGTCACCATCAGAACCCCAGGTAAGGAAGCCCACGGAACATACCTGAGGTTAGCATATCAGTAAAGGTTGGAACATATTGGCTGCTGGGAGAGAGACCACCGATACCCCCACCGTGATGTAGGCCTGTATATAGGATTGGGGCTGCCACAAAAATGGTGGCCCAGATGCACTCACCTCTGCCGCAAATGTCTCCTAACCCATGTCCAGAACTTGATGGTGTAAGATACGTGAGGGCATAAACAGGCGGGGGCAGAAGAACCCATCCCCTCCCTGACACCTTAAATGTAAGGTAAACACAATGGAGACCCTGCCATGAGGGTCCCAGCATGCCCCTCTCCCCTTTAACCACTGAAACTACATATGTGCAAGAGAACCACCTCTAATACCAACCCCTGGAGGACTCTGGTGGCTGGGAAGCTGAAACTGGAAAAAGCCTTTTGTGGGGGGTGCCTGGTGAAGAGCAGTCAACCCTTGGGATCTGATTCAGGGGACACCCAGAGTCTCAGTTAAAGGAGCATGGAGGAGGGGAGCCCTGCTACAGGCCCTTATCAGAAATCAGCCCCCGCCCCACTGAGAGACAGAACCAAGGACCTACCTGATCCCAGAGAGCGTTTGGGTAGTAAGCCAGCCAGGATGGGTGTATACTTGCAAGAACTTGTCCCAGGTCTCCACATGAACTTAAATTGTCATTCCGGTGCCCAGGTAGCAAACAAACAAGGCAGTCAGATATATAAACAGTTTAGTGCCAATATCCTGGCCCCCAGATGGAAATGCCAGTCTGGCTGGGAGTACATTTACCAGCTCTTGGTAAAAGAGCCTCCTGGAGCTTCTAGATGGCAGGTCCTATAAATCTGGAGTGCCATCTATTTTGCTAAATCCCCGGTAGGGTTACAGTCCCAATGCTCAATGGAGCAAACAGTCCCCGTATTAGCACACCAAATGTCTTTCCACATTACAACAATAACTAATTCCCTACAATACTGGAAGAAGGTTGAGGCCCTCTAACTATCCCTTGTGCCCTTCACTTGGGAGCCTGAAATAGGTCAGGGAACATGTTGGGCAGTTCCTGTTTGGCCTGAGTTGCCGATTCAAAGTTTTTCAGTGATCCTCTGAAAGTCACTTGTAATCTAGCTAGGTACAGCATGTTGAAATGGACCCCAGCAGCAATCAGTTTAGAGATATGTGTGCTGTATTCTGCCCATTTAAGGCAAATGGAGCAGGGCAGATCCTGAGTCATACGCAACGTGTTGCCCTCCCAGAGTAGCTCCTTTGTGTCTCTCAGTTTTGCCACAACATGGAACTTATCCAAGAAGTTCAAGAATCTGAAGATTAGGGGGCAAGGTGAAGAGTTTGGTGGAGGGGTGGATCTCAAGACTCTGTGGGCCCATTCAATTATATAGGCTGGGCCATTTGGAGAGGGACTGGCCACCTTCTTGCAAAATTTTGTATGAATACCACAGAGGTCTGCCCTCTGATCCTCTGGTAGCCCAATAAGCAACAAATCATTGTGTCAGCTGTGTCCATCCAAGTCCTTGATCTTCTCCAGTTTTGTTAATTTTCTGCAGAGATGCTGAATCCTGCTCCTGGCAAGTGTGCCAGTCCTCTGATCCTGGCCTCTGCATCATCCCACCTGTCATGAAAGGCCTTGGAGGTTTGCTGTAAGGCAATTAGTTGCCCAGTAATGCTCAGGAGGGCTCTCTTTGAGAGAGGAGAGTTCCTGTAAAAACTCTCTCTGACAGGAGTTGGTGAGGGTTAGGCTTGGTAGAGGCTGCCACTTGAAGCTTTGTTTTTAGCTGCATTAGTTTTTGGCATGGGTGGTGGGGATTGCTTTGGGCCTGCAGTCCGCATCTCAACATCCATAGTGGCAAACTTCCAGGAAGATGAACCGGAGCCATAGACTGGAGGGTGTTGTCGAGCAGCCATGAAGCATGAAACAGTCAGTATAGATGGTGTAAGGGATTTCACCTGTTCAGATGCGCTATGGACTTCTATAGGTGATACCTTCTTTCCTCCTTCCTTTCTATCACTTCAGGAGTAACATAGGGCTCAGTCCTGGGCCCCATCCTGGTTTCAATTTTTCCTTGATTGCCTCTCTTTAATTTGTGTCTTGGAATGTATACAAATATACACGACAATGCTTTACTCTTTGCCTCCAGAGCCTCCATCCCTGAGGTGCAAATGACTCTGCAGCATGATTTAGAAATTGTCCAATGCAATTCATGACTTTTAGCAGTAGGAAACAACTTGCCCAATTACATCAACCCTTGTCTGTATGACTCTATGTTTTTTCCTCATGAAAAATTCACCTCATTTCAAGAATGAAACCTCAGTTTCTCAACCCATATTGAAGCCATCCTTAAACAGCTCCTCCTTAAAGGGACACTGTCAACCTGTTTTCATCATATTATTTCTAGTTGAAACTCAACATTTTATGATTGTTTATCCTCTCTAAAATTCACTGCTGTTGCTGTTTGTTTTGTCTGTCTCCTTGTTTAGTAGAACTGAAATGCATGGCAGTGTATATTTATAAACAACCTTGTTTTGTTTACAGTCCTGGTTCTGTCCTTACTGCATACTTCCTGAGCATTAGAAACACACCCAAACAGTGCAGTCACTCATAAGAAAGAAGCCTCCTAAACTCCCACTGCATCATGAAGGGCTAGACTGTTTTGTGGGTGTTCCGAAGTCCAGGAAAGATGTATTTGGAGTTGCTCAAGGGATGTAAACAAACCTGTTTTGGTGTGATAACACCAGTATGTTGGGCAGTCTGTCTTTCACTTTTTTAAATAAAATAAGAGTCAGAATCAAACTACTAGCTACATCAGCAATCTTTACTGAATGTTGGCAGTCATAAAATATATTTTTTAAACCAGGGACACTTTGAGACCTACAGGGATTGACAGTGTCCCTTTAAGCTCTGCATCCTGTTCTACAACAAGGTCTTTTAAAATGGGCCATGGAAATCATGTAACCTCTTTGGTCAAAATAAACTAACTCCGAAACCATGCAAGGTGTAATGTTTATTTATTTATATATTTATTCATTCATTCTCATATTACTACTACCTTTGAGCATAGGACAGCTCATTTACAAAGGTTCCACGTCAAAGAGTGGGAAGGTAGAACAGACAGACAAAAGATGGCATAATGTACTTTTACAGATAACAATGAGAACATCATAGTACAAAATTGTTTATACATTCTCAGCTACAAACTATGAAACAAATTTAAGCGGTACAAAATGGTGTGGAGGGGAAATAGGGGTAGGAGTTAAGGAGGGTCAGAGAAGAAGTGAGGAGGGTAGTAGCCAGGAGGCTTTGTCAAGAGAAAGTGTGGTAGATGGAGAAAGGGTGAGAGTAGAGAGAGAGAGAGAGAGAGCAGAGGGGAAGAGTGAGAAGACAAGGGTCAGAGGAGTAGGAGGAGAGAAAGGAGTCGTCGAGGCAGAGAAAACATAGGAGAGAAAAGTGCAGTAGGGTCAGAAGAGTTCCCACAGTAGAATATGACTCATAAGAGGACTCAAAAGATGGAAGGGGTAATCAAAAAGAGAAAGGCAAGGCTGGCAGCCTAGATGGCTGAAGTAGGAATGGCTTGATTCATAGGTGGGCAAAACTGTTATTAATTTAGGCAGTCACAGGAGCTCTCTAGCAGCATGTGTTGGTGCAGAAGGCATTTAAACTTGGACATCCCAGTTAGGCTTGTTAAATCGGGGCCAAGGCCATTTAGCCAGTTGAGGGCTCTGTATAGGAAAGACCACTGGCACTGTGTAGTTTGGACCCTGGGTACGAGTAGAAGATCAGAATCCGAGGCTCGGGTATGGTGGACCTTGAGGGATCTGGGCAGAAGACAGGAGAGTCCAGTAGGTAGAGCTCCACTGAGTGCTTTCTTCGCTAGTATACATGAGTGATACTTAATACATCCTTGGAGACTGAGCCAGCCAGTTTGTGCGTAAAGATCACATGTGTGAGTGAGGCAGTCTGAGTCCATGATGAGCCTACACACTTTGTTAAGTGTTATGTTTAGCCTTTTTAGGGACATGGAGGAGGCTGCTCCATATATTACCAGGCCGTAGTCAGTTGTGGATAATACAGAACTGATGACCATAAGTTTAAGTGCCTCCAATGTCATATTCCTTCTATTTATTTATTTATTTATTTAGGAAATCGGAATCACAACCCTTGCCTCTATGCCTAAACAGCAGGCCTAACTTCACATTCTGCAGACTTGGCAATGTTCTCAATGTGGGGTACATAGGAGAGAGAGCTGTCTAAGGTTACTCCAAGATATTTGAATCATTGAACTTGTTCAGGAGGGCTCAAGGTTGTTTTTACTGATATAACATGAGCGTATGCTTATGTTGGGGAAGAAAGCGGAAGCTTAGTTTTTGTAATTCAGGAGAAGTTTCTGCATATGAAACCATTTTTTGACTTCAAGGAAACCAGTTTGGAGACTGACCTCGAGCGCAGCAGGATCAGTGTTGTTCATGTAGATGACGGCATCATCGGCATATAGGAGTGTTTTGAGTTGACAGGAACGAGGTAGGTTGTTTAGGAAGATATTAAACATGTGAGGACCAAGGATGGATCCTTGTGGGACACCAGAATGGACAGTTTGCATTTTGGAGAAGACACTAGATATTTTCATGCACTCGAACTACGGCAAGGTAGTTTCCAAACCATTTCAGCGTGTTTTGTGAGACACCAACTGTGGCTAGTTGAGTGAGGAGCAGGTTGTGATTCATGGTGTAGAAGGCTTTCGTAAAGTTGATAAATGCAGCGCCAACAAGCTTGTTATTGTCGAAGGACTGATGGGTGTAGCTGGTAAATTCTTTTTTTTTTATTGTTTATTTATAATATTTTTCAGATAAAAAACAATACTGAGGTACATCAAGTGATACATAAAATGTACACATAACTTAAATAAATCATCTTGTCTGAGCAATCTCCTAGGAGATAAATTATATAAATATAAATAAGGACAGAATTCAGTGGCAGCCAATATCATAAATAGTACATTAATACAGGTTGAAAGTCCAGTAAAATATCCATAGTTCCTGTAAAAGCAAAAGCTGGTCATTCGACTGCCAGATTGAATCCAAACATTGAGTAAACATTTCTTAATGTCCATCTGAGACATAGTAAAATAAACTTTCATGGGACAAAAGAAGGGTCTAGTGGTGAAATACAGAATACTCATTTTCTCCATCTCAGTTCAAATGAATCCATTCTATGATTTTCTATCTACTGACCTAGCAATCAACCTTTCAAGGTATAAATCTCTCTGAGCATCCCATGCTAATCTTGGAGGTGGGGATCTCTGCCCCATCACTCAGTAATTACTTTCTTTGCACCAGGATGTAAGTAATCAACAAAGAGCCTTTTTGAATATGGACACTTTCTGGTGGGATAGAGAAAAAGTACCAACTCTGGTGTCAGGACAGCTTCCTCTCCAAACAGTTCTGCCAAGGCATGTCATACCATACACCAAAACCCTCTCAGGCCTGGGTAGGACCAAAAAACATGGGTGTGGCTAGCATACTGTCCCCCACATTTCCTCCAACAATCTCCAGCAATTGTAGCAGTAAATTTAGAAAGTTTTGCAGGGGGTTAAAAAAATCTGCTTCTGGTCTTCCATGCAAACTCCCTCCAGTAGGGTGCATTTAGAAGGCCAAAAGATTGCTTAGTGTATTTGTCCCAGTCATCTATTTGGACTGGCATGGGGAGCTCTCTATTCCAAGCCTCCACTATACCATTAGTGGATTCTCTTGACAATTCCTAAAGACTCTTATAAAGTAGCCCTATGAAATGTGGCCAGATTTGAACTGCTGTAGTGGTTGCAAGGTGCAGCAATAAATGAAGGGTTTAGGCAAAAACCTACAGTTACAGCCCTCTGCCCTATTGATTCCTTAAGTCGTATGTACAACAGGTGATCTTGTGGTGTGATCTCGAAGCTATCCTATAATTTCAAAAAAGGGATAACACCCACTGAATCTGTAATTGTATAAATTGAAGTGCGGCCCCTATTGGCCCATCTCTGCAAGGATTGTTTCTCTTGTGGTAAAAGAGGTTTAACCATCACAGAGAGAGAGTCCAGATGGGGTAGGGTACATTGCAAGTCTGGGGAATTTTTAAGATTATGCCAAAACTGGAGGTTAGACTGTGCTCCTATATAAAACGACAAATCTCTTTTATGAGGGGTTCTAATAGAGGATAGCAAAACTGGGATATCCTGGAAGTGATTAAGAGTTATTTCCAGAACATTCCAGGGAAGGTCATAGTTTGGGTTGCACCAGTTAAAGATTAGAGCTAACGCTGTAGCTTGAGCATATTTATGGAGATCAGGTAGATTTAATACTCCCCTCCCTTTGGGTAGTTGCACTACTGATCACTTTATTCTTGGTCTCTTACCCATTCAAACAAACCTAGCAAGGGATCCGTTCCAGGAAATTAAATACATCCGTGAAGAAAATTCTGGGATTGTTGAAAATAAATATAACAAATGGGGTAAGATGTTCATACGTATTAAATCCACTCTGGAATATAATGACAAATGAAGTTGGGACCACACATGGAGGTCCAGCTCTATTTGTTGGTTAAGCAGCTCATAGTTAAGTAACAAAAGATTAGAGGTCTGTTGTGGCAAGTGTATACCTAAATATTATATTTTAGTCTTATTGCATCTAAGAGGCAATTACACTTTTAAATTTGAGGGGGGAGGAATGAAAGTAAGCCTTTCTGTTTTGGTTAGATTTGTCTGATATCCAGAAACTCTTGCAAATTGATCTAACACAGTCCAGAGATCTAGAAGGGAAGTTTCTGGGTTGGTTACAGTCAGGAGGACATCATCTGCATATAATGTAAGTTTCAAGTTTATTTCCCTATAAGGACGCCCAAGATCCAAATGGAGTTTCTAATAGTCATAGCTAGTGGTTCAATATATAAAGCAAAAAGGAGTGGGGAAAGGGGACAGCCCTGTCATGTGCCCCTTTCCAGGGACATGGATGTGGAGATACCACCATTAATTTTAATATTGGCCTTCGGTGAGGAGTAAATGTGCCCCAGCCAAGTTATAAAGTCCTTCTGGAAGTCAAGGCCACCAAGACCTCCCACAGGTAGCTCCATGAGACCCTGTACAGAGGCCTTGTGAGGCATATAGACTCACCAGAGCCACTGGTGTCTTTGATCTAGAGGTAATCCATAGTATCAAATGTTCTTTGGACATTGTCAGCAGTTTGCCTCATGCAGAGAAATCTAGCCTGGTCCACATAAATCAGACCCGTGAGGACTGTCTCCAGCCGACCTGACCAAATAACCATAAAACATTTATAATCACTGTTCAGGACCATTGTGGGCCTAAAGGAATCCAGTGATGATGGATCATTCCCTGATTTTAGGATAGATGAGATGGCAGCCTAGGACCATGAAGGGGGATCAGTCCCCTTTGTACTTCCACAAAGGCCTGTTGCATTGGTTGCTGTAATTTAACTTGGAAGGTTTTGTACCACTTAGCTCCAAACCCATCTGGGCCAGGGCATTTTAGAGTTTTGGATTTACTAATGGCTAATTGGAGTTCCCTAGTGGAGATGGGGCTCAGCATGGAGGCTTCCTGTGCAGCAGTCAATTTTGGGAAGGTGAGTGAGTCCAGAAGCTGGAGAATTGTATCCTCTGATGGATGATTCTAGTCAGCATACAGTGCCTTATAAAATGGGCTTAAGAAATCCAAGTCTCTGATTGGCTACTACATCATTTGAGCTGTGTCCTTATCAGATGATATAGTAGCCAACCGGGACTACTGCCCATCAAGATACCCCATGACAAGAAGGAATCAGCGAGCTCTGCCAAGTGTAAACAGAAACACTTACTTGCAGAGCTCACTGAAGCAACATCAATCCAGCACAACGGCTGGCACAGCTCACAACAGAAACAGCAGCCTCTGTGAAAAATAAATCTCCTGTTATGCTCTACTGCCCAACCAAGCTCAAAGTATACTGATCCACAAAAAATTAACAAAACAAACTGTTTGTACTCTAGCCTCTCCTCCCTGATGGTAAAAAAATATGTGGCTTGAAATCTTCACTATCCCAATAGCCATCCAGTGATCCACTGAGCATCCGCGTGCTGATAAGAAACTGCTTTCACCGCTGATCACACTCTCGGTTGTAATCTAGTAACTGTGCCTCCCATAGCTTTCAAACCCACTTCAATAGCACATTTTAAATAAATCCAGTCCTCATGCTCAGCCCATATTTATCTCCATTTCTCACTTTAAACGAACCTATAATCTATAAGTTGAAATTCATGAACCATGAAATAACTATCTATGGTGACCACAAATGGACACGCCTGCTCCCGATCAACTAGTCATCAGCTCTATAAAAAAAAAGCAGCAAAAAGAGTCAATAAAGAAATAACACCCCCCCACCAAAAAAAGCATTCTTTCATTATCTTAGTGCCGCGGAGGGTCAACAAACATCACCGCAAGTTCTAAACATACCCAGTCCTGCTGTAAATAAAAAAACTAAGTAACTCCATATTAAACAAATGAAACAAACACTTCTTTGACTGTTTTTCTGGTGAGTAGGTGGGTTGCAGACACATGAACACCAGCTTTTTATACTGACTTTTCCATTAACAAGCTACATTCCATTACAAAAACAGGGACTACTTTTTCTTATTTTCTACTAATGTAAAATCTTTCACTCTTTCTATGCACACTTTTTATAGTAATTTTTTTAAGATAACTTCTTTACACAGGAGCCCATTTTATAAGTGCCATAACACACTCTGAGGTGTGGTTTATCGCTTGATAAGATTACGCCCAGTGGCATAAGGCATAAGGCACAAACGCCTCGTACCTTAGTACACCCCTGAGCATGCTCTTATCAGGTAATAAACCACACCTTGTTGTGTGTTATTGCTTGCTTATATAATGCCTGAAATGTTTTCATGATTTATGATCACTTATGTTGTAATATCCCTGTTTGAGGGTCTTTAATACCTGCTATGGTCGCTGACTGTAAGCTCTAGGTCATTTGGCCAAATTTCTGGTACCCTTGTACCACCCTCATAATAAAACTCTTAAGGTATAAGAAGGCCTTCTGTACCTTATAATCCAATATCCCTTGGATTTCCAATTGTACTCTTTGGAGTTCCCCCTGAGGTACCCCCTCTCCTTTGGCATGTCTCTCCTGAAGATCCCTAAGCAATACTTGTAATTGTGCATATCTAGATTCTCTCTGCTTATTCTTACGTGAGGAATATGATATATTTTCTCCATGCAGCACTGCTTTAAGTGTATCCCATATAATAGTAGCAGGCATATCAGAGTTTGCATTTTCATTTAGAATCTGAGTAATCTGATCCCCCATTTTAGTTTAAAATTCAATATCTTTTAGTAAAGCTAGATTCAGCCTCCACAAGGATGTTTTATGTTTTTTGCCTAAATCCACCTTCAATAGAAGTGGGGCATGATCTGAAAGCTGTCGTGCTTCCAGAGAAATATCCTGTACTCTGTCTAAGTGCTCTGTAGAGATAACAAAATACTGTAATCGATTCTAGAGAAAGAGTGGTGCCTTGGAGAGAAATAGGTGTATCCTTCTGATGAGGGAAATAAATGATGCCAGATATCTGTAAGGCCTAGTCTTATGAGTTGTGCTTAAAGGAGTTTCTGAATGGGGAAAGTCCTATGTGCTCTTGGGGCTGAGGAGTCCAAACGGGGGGAAATGGTGATATTAAAATCTCCACCTACCAGCATGACACCTTTCTGTGTCTCTAAGAGTCTATTAATAAAATGTCTAAGTAATAGAAGGTGGGCCCCTGGTGGAAGGTATAAACTTGCCAGCATGACCTCCGATTCAAACATACGACCCTGTACTATGACAAAATGTCCATTCTGATCAGAACATTCCTTCTCTACCTTGACAGGTGTAAAGCAGGGGATCAGGATTGCTACCCCTCTTTGTTTCCCCATAGTACTGCAGGAAGAGTAAACTGGGAATCTGCCCCCCCCATCGCCAATTTTGCATGTTCAGCCTGGGAGAGATGAGTCTCTTGCAGATATATGCAGTCTACTTTTAGCCTGCTCAAGTATTGCTGGATCTGAGCTCTCTCTTTATGAGATGGTTTATACCATTTATATTTAGCAATACTATTTTTGCTAAATCTGTCTGCATTGTGAAAAATCAATAGTGGTAGCATTATGTCTAGCTGACTTCCCTCCCTCCCCCAATAACAGCCAGGATTTAAGGAACCAAAGCCAAGTATGGTGTTCCCAGCCTGTAACCATCCTACATTGTTCTAGGATAGCATCATTATCGTTATGCTGCCATGAAGATATGGCACACTTCAGAAATAGGGTATTATTATTACTCCCAGGATTAAACACATTATACCTCATACAAAACTGAACATTGCTATCCTGGCACTTGAACCTTTGAGTGCACAACATTTTAAAACATATATACAAAACAAATGTCGATTCATGATACATCCTCATAGCTTTAAACATATTAAATTTAGCTGTAACTGGATATATCAGCTCATAACTCATGATCTTGTAGACTTCCAAATGTAGGGATGGATAGTTTCACCCGCGGGAATCCAAACAATGTCTCTCCCAATAGGTGTTAACCTTCCCTTGTTGTGGAGGTAATCCCAGACCCAAAATGGCTGGGGCCTCCAGGGTACAACTTGCTGTTCCCAGACAAAGGGAGAAACAGAAAAGGAAGTGAAAAAAATCATGGAGAAGCCTCTCTGTGGCATCCAGCAACTCAAAACAACATTACTCCGCTCCCCCATTGGGTCAGACTCTAGCAAATCTTAGTATGATAATGAATAATGGAAATCAAAACCGTAGCTTCATTTATATCTCACTATAATTAGGCAGAGTTTTTCAAATACTTTCATCCCTTGTATAGTCAGGGAAGGTAATCATTTAGTAATATCACCGCCATAGTCGGACAATAATAAGGCAGCAACATAATAGGAGCTAGGTGGGTGGAAGGGGAGGTTAGAAGCTCTTCTCCATCACAGACCAACAGTCTGCTTGGGGATGACCCAAAATAGAGGCTCCTCCTTAGGCCTAGAGCCAGACCTGCATGTCGTAAAGCCTCCTAAAACCCCACCAAAGGGGGAATACACCCCCATTACTAAACTCCCACCAACCTGAATATTGAACCACCAAATACATAGGAGAGTTCTTCAGGTCACTTTAATGCCAGAGTCCCTCTTGTAGGCTGCCAAAGCAGTCTTCACCGCTGCCAAATTCTGGATATTCTCTCTTGGTTTCATAGGTACTGTTTGCCATCTGGTTGGATGTTGATCTGAGTTCTGAGAGCTTGAACTTCAGTCAGTAAATTATAGACCCATTTGGAAAGTACCTCTCTCACCTCTTGTGCAGTAGCAAACTCCTTTTTTCCAGTGGGTAGTTGTACAACCAGACAGGAAGGATACAGCATTGTAAATTTATAACCTGCCACTTTAAGGACAGGCAGCAGTGGAAGATACACTCTTCCAAGTCGCATCATTTTAGGAGTGTAATCGTGGTCAAAGTAGATGCATGTTTGACCATAAAATATTTTTGGGCATTTCCAAGCTGTTAAAAGGACCTGTTCTTTGGTGCAATAGCTGTTAAACCTGAGAATCACTGATTGTGGAGGGACTTTAGTGGAGGTAGGCTTTGGGGCAAGTGCCCGATGTACTCTCTCAAGATGCAGGTCAAAATCAGAGGGTAGTTCCAAAGCAGTGTGAAGCAATGACTCTATAAACACTTTAATATTAGAGCCTTCAGGGTTCTCTGGCAGGCAGTATATACGGATATTTTGCACCTTGCACAATTCTCTTGATATTCCTGTCTATCTAGTATTTGTTCTTGAGTTTCTTTAATTTGCTGGAGGGTTTGTTCTAAATCATCCACAACAATTTTCTGTAGCAGTTCCCTGATGCTCTTGGTCATCCATGCACTGCTCAAGCTGTAACACATCCTGATGGAGCTCCCCATACATCTCCTTTATCTCTGCTCTAAAGGTCAGAATTTACTGATATATCAAGTCCAAATCTCCAAATTTGCAGGAGTTTTACCAGGTCCATGCTTGGAGTCATGCAGTAGGAGTCATGTAGTTCTAAGGCCTGAGAGGCCTCCATGTCTGGCGGTCTGCTGAATCCTCCATCTCTCACCATATGCTAGTCAGGTTCCCAAAAAGTCCACCTATGCATTCTGATGTTCATTTAGCACTAATATTTACTTATTTTATACAAATAAAACTCATTAGGAATGATTTCTTAGCCGAGGAGACAGGAGCATGGCCACTAAGCAGCCATTACCATGAGGCAGAACAGGAAGTCTGAAGCTGGTAAATTCTAACAGAGCTGTGGTGGTGCTGTGCTTTTTTCCTGAAGCCGTGTTGCTGAGGACATTCTAGGTCATACTTTTCAAGGTATTCAACCATTTGGTTGGAAACTATATGTTCAAGGACTTTCGATAGTGGGGGGAGAATTGATATCAGTCTGTAGTTTGAGTGCTGTGTATGATCCCTGGATTTATGCACGAGGTGACCAGCGCAGATTTCCAGATTTCTGGGAATTGTGAATTGTGCTAACGTTAGTGTGGTTTTCAACCACGCCATTCTTCCGACACAGTTTTCACTGGATATCAGTCAAAATACATCACATTACCATTGATTACTTTCTGACAACTGTACACCTCATCAGAGGGGTTAGAAGAACGATTCACTAGCCAGAAATTATCTTTGTTTATTTGATCAAAAGGCTTTTATTGTATGCATGTTCTGTTGAAAACATTAAAGCAAACTGCATACACCACTGATGTTTCAAGGGCAACCTCTTTATCAGGGCTGGCAATAACTCAGCAGTGATATTGTCTTACTCATTACTTCTTTTCCAAGTTTTATTTTTCATACCTTAATCATCAGCTGGTGCCTTTTACTTCCATTTCCATTCTGCCATGAGATCATCCCCAAGATGATCCTCCTAGTGTTTGACTATGAAAGTATAGTATATAATGTATTATACAATGGCAAGAAAGAATCTTGGACTGTGATTGGTTAGTTTGGGGCTGGACCCATGGCGTTATCCCAGCACGACGCAACAGGTCTAGTCTCTGCCTCACTGTGAACCAATGCAGATGATTTTTTGGATGATGAGCTAGATGTTTTTTTGGACCTAATACAAACATTCTTTAAAATTATTTTTTTATTTTATATATAACAACGAGACATTGTATAATAGAATAATGCATTCCAGGGTGTGTGTTGTTTGGGATAACACACCACACCTGGGCGTTGGATGGACCGGCCTGCGCCCGCTACCCATAACGCGTACCAATCACGCCACCTGTCATTATTCCGTGTTACCCATCAAAAGAACCATGGACAGGTGGATCACCTAGTCTCTGCATGCACTCTGTTCCTTCCTTCAGCTTCCATCTATTCTAGGTTCGACCTCTCTTTACCTTCTTCTTCTTCAATCTAGTGCAACTCTAACCCCTTTTTTCCTCCCACTTCTCCCTTCACTCTACTGACTCCCAAAGAATTTCAAGTCTTCATGCCAAAACCTCAGCTGGGCAAGCAGCCCTCTCCAATTATTTCCCATTTCCCTGAAATAATCTCCCCCTGCCCCTGCTCTTCTTCTTCCTCCTTTTCTTTAAACCTTTCTACCTTGAACTCAAATCACGCTGTCGCACACTTGTTCCTGTAAACATTTCTTTCCCTTACCTTCCATGTCTCCCCAGTTAGTAACCTCTGTTGTCACTCCATTTAATTTTCCAGCCTCAAATTTACTGCCTTCTTGTCCCTTGTGCCTCAAAAGTTTTCCTGTTATAATTACATATACATGTTTGTATTTGCTCCTTAAACAGCATACGGCATCTGTACATAGTCATGGCTTATTGAATACATTTATGGTATTTGTATAAGCATTTCTGCCTTGAGTGATACTACCTTTTGGTATTTTTGTATGACTGACTGTAAATATGGTTGTTTTTATTTTGGACACTTTCTGCACAGTGTTAAGCCATACCTCTAACTATTGGTGCCCTCCCAGTCCCCAAATGTGCACCAAGCCCAGCTAAAAAGTATAACTAAATAACTAAACAGCTGTATAGCTGGGATCCCCATGGCAAATAAAGGGGCATTTCTACAGAGTTTTGCTCCTGGCCATATCTAGTATGCATGTTCATTATTTATTCATTTAGTTACAAATTAGTATATCCATTTATTTATATATATATGTTGAAGCTATTCATTTACAAGGATATCCTGTTCATGGCAAAAGGGTACAGATACAAAATATTACAACATATAGACAATAATGAATACAACCATTTTAACAATTGTTAACTTATTATAGTTATTACCTTATTATACTATTACTGATCTACCCACTTCTCCAGACTCATCTGGAAACCAACTGTTATCAGCTCAGTATGTCTTTTCTACTAACATTCTAAATAACTAAATAACTAAATAAGCGTTACACAGGAAGACCTTATTGATCCAGCTGTAGTGATAAACTAGTCCCAAACTTTGATTTGGTTGTCTGGCCTGAAATCTACTTCCATGGCCAATTTGTTTTAGGAACCAAACAACCACTGTTTGGGGGTTAGGCATACTGGACATTCTACTCTTTTTCTTGTCCCATCACAATTGTGTCTTAGCTGGGCTATCCTGAATAAGTATACAAAATGTATAAAAACAATCTACCCTCTAACCATACTATGAACATTGAATGTGATTTGAAGAATTCACCTTACAAGGTTGTCCTGGCTAAGCAATTTACAAAAAAAAAACAAAATAGTGATTTCAGGTATAGAGATATGAAGGAGAGTTTGAATTTATATGGAACAAAGCAGATGATAAAGCAGATTGCTATATATTATGTAAATAAGTGGAGAATAAATTGAGCTGAAAAGCCTTTTAAATTTAGAGTCCATATACAAGCTATTGTTTTGAAAGTCTCTGTCTTTGTCCTTCAATTTGCTTGACCATTTAGCTGGAATGTGTGAAGCTAATTCAGTCAGTATTTTCTACATTTGAAAGGTCCTTTGGGTTTATGGCAACCTGGATAGCAACAATGGATCCATCTAGATACTGACATTTGTATTTCCATTAAAGTGTGATGATACAGAGGTGTAAAGGGTATGGATGTCAGTTTGTTTATGGCTGTGGAATCTTGTTCAGAGATAACTGTTAATCTGACCTGCTTTTTTGCTTGCAATAATTCTAGCTATTTAAGAAAATTACCTTTGTACAAACACAATTACCTGTTTTTTGCAACAGTTTCTCCATTTGCAATTACCTTCAATTTCCCTACTAAGCGAACTGTATTTTGTTGAGCATAGCACAGGATATGCAGTAATTCTGTAACAATTTATCACAGGCTCATTGATGTACAAATAGTGCTTCCCTTTCTGTAGGTGTCATTATGCCATACAGTTCAAAAGACAAGTGCCATATTCTTCACACTGTTTTCAAAACCTTGTATCCATGCAGTTAAAATGAGGACCATGGCTAGCTAGGAACTGTATGTTTCTGTTAGTTTCACATATATATTATTTTGAAATGCATATAGTCAAGTTCTGGCAAAGTGAGCTACTGTTTATCACAATGGGTGAGATTTCCAAAGATATTGGTGCAGGCACAGTTATTTATTATTAATTTATTTAACATTGTTTTACCAGGTAAACCTACAGCGAGAGACAAAAATAATCTTGCTTACAGATGCAACTCAGGGGAAGGGGAGAGGAACCAGTAAAGCAGCAGATGAATTAAAAAAAAGTTAAAATATGTTTAGGTTACAATATTCACAGGTGTGATCAGTAATAAGAGGTCCAGGTAATTATAACACTATACGCATGAGTCAGTACAGTCACAGTAGGGCGTAATTAGATTTTTGAGGGAACAGTTTAGCTTAGGCAGTGCTGGTACGTGATCTGTTACTCAAGGCCAGGATGTTCCGGACCTTAGAGAGTCTATAGGCCTGTTTACATGGCCACATTTGCACTGCAGCGACCTGAGCACTTGGGATGCTGTGGTGCAAAATGTGGCAGTGGACACTTATTTATTTAGTTTTTGTTGACCGGGTAAGTGCACTAGACAAATTCTGCCTATTTTCAGGCATGACCCGGGGGAGGGGGATACAGATGAATGCCAACTGACCTTGAACCAGATTAAGCTGTTGGTGGTATTTTTAGTGAATGAGGGAAATTTGAACAGAACACTGGGGAGATTCCCCTACTCTTTTTCAATAAATGTCATGGGATTTTTAACATCCACCTGAACTACCACCAATCCAGGCAGATGGGACCTCGGTTTAACATCTCATCTGAAAGACAGCACCTCAGAAGTGCAGCACCCCTCTTATGCTGCACTACAGTGTCAGTATTGGGATATTAACCTAAGTGCCATGTGGGAACTGAACCCACAGACCTCTGATCTCCCGCCTCAGAGGTGAGTGTGCTACTTACTGAGCCACTGACACTGACTTGCCCAATCATGGTAAGTCAGTCATTATACAATGGCTTAAAAATATTGCTTTGTGATTGACTGGCTGGCACAATTTACAATGTGTAAATTGTAGTATCACCAACAAAACAAAGTGCCAACCAACCTCCCTGTACCCATATCACTGATGGCAAAACATGAAATGAAACGGTCGCCACATTGATCCACCCACTAACTGCAAAATTCAAAAATACAAATGAACTGCTCCTTCCTAACAGCAGTAAAGCCTGAGTCCTAAAACAAGTTGCAAATAAAAATAAATAAAAATCTCCAAGAACAGTTGATGCTCCTCTAGTTACCCTTTTTAAAAAAAATGCTTTCAACTCTAAATGCTGCATGCTGACTCCATGCTGCTTCAGTCTCCCCTCTCTCACTGCTTGCCTCTTTCACTTCACTGAACAGCAGCACAACAGAAATCTGCAGCCATTGTCACGTGGGACCATATTACATCCAGAAATCAGGGAATGAGGCAGATGCAAAAGTAACAAAAAAAGATAACTTTGTTTCCTGACCCAGAAACAAAAGAGGGTGGGAACAAGTGTTAAACAGTGCAGCAGAAAAGCACAAAGCCACACAATGCACCAAAAGAAGCACCAGGTCCATTACTTGTAATAGGGCAACAGAGCAAATTGACAAGGCTGTCTGGCTCCTACAACCAAAATGGAGCTGGGACACTCCGAACTGGTAACATGCACCACAGTGTTAATGATTTCCCAGTCCCAGAAAACCATTGGTCCAGAATGGCAAAACAGTCCTGTACATGTGCAGGAAAAGAAACCCCAGCAACTCAGGACTATTTTTTCCTCATGAAGCAACAAATTCAATACAAATAACTAAAAGATAACAAAAAACTCTTGTTTTCTCTTTTTAATCACAAAAAGGGGGCATCACAGCAGTAGTGCAGAGACCAGATTTCAGATAGGACATCCAGTCTCTGAGAGCCTTCTTGTCTCAAAGAGACCCTCTAATCAAATTGGTCCCAGTGACTAACCTGATCCAAGCCTTCAATGGTGGCAGGACAGAGCAATCTAAGACAAGGGGGTCCTTTCTCCCCTCAGTCTACCTTAACTTCACAGATGCATCCTTGGGTGGGGAGCTCACATAGGCAAACTCACTACCAGGGATGCAGTCCCCTGGAATCTCTGCTCCATTAATCTGTTGGAACTAGAGGTTTAGCACTTCAAGTTTTTCCAAAACTGTTCAGAACAAAGTTATCAGCCAGAACAGACAATACCCTACAATGTGGTACATCAACAAGGTGAGAACTCGGTCTATGGCCTTGTGCAAAAGCAATGAAGTTGTGGTCTCTGGCTTACCTCTGAACACTCCCCAT
Source organism: Neoceratodus forsteri (assembly GCA_016271365.2). Taxonomy (NCBI): domain Eukaryota; kingdom Metazoa; phylum Chordata; order Ceratodontiformes; family Ceratodontidae; genus Neoceratodus; species Neoceratodus forsteri. Next base: position 16,029,118 of record JADMNL010000027.1, read on the forward strand.
GGCAGTTCACCTCCCAGGCAAGGACAATGTCCTCCCAGATGCTCAGCAGGATTTCCCAAGGCCATCAGATAGTCACTGATCCCCAGTACAGGAGGTTGTAATTCGCACAGATACGAACTGCTACCTCCTAACTTGCAGGCAGTGTTGGGCTCAGTCCCTCTGGATGCCTTCCTCTCAGTTGGGAAGGGAAGTTCCTCTATGTCTTTCCCCCCTTCCCTCTTCTGTTCAAGGTGCTAGTCAAATTCAGATCTCAACCCTGCAAGATGATCCTGATTGCTCCAGATTGGGTCAGACAGCCCTGGTACCCACTCCTTATGTCCATAGCAGTCCACCTTCCCCTGTGTCTTCCCAGGAATCACAACCTGTTAACCTGTGCTCAGGGGAGAGTTTGGTACTGAACCTCAAATCTCTCAATCTCAAGGCCTGGCTCTTGAAGAGTTAGAATTTGCTGACCTACACCTCTCCCAAGGTGTATTGGATATCCTGAAGGCTTCTAGGAAGCCTTCCACCAGGGCTACTTATAATTCCAAATGGAAGAGATTTTCCATATGGTACTCTGGTAAGCATATTTCCCCAGAATCTGCTGACTTACCCACAGTCCTGGATTATATGGTCCATTTAAATACTTTGGGGCTGAGACCAGCTACCCTAAAAGGGCACCTGGCAGCTGTGTCTGCTTTCTTATCAGCAGATAAACCCTCTTCTCTTTCAGCTCATCCTGTATTCTCCAAGTTTTTCAAAGGGTTGCTTCACACCAACCCTCCATTCAGGGACCCTGTCCCTGCCTGGGATCTTAATATTTGCATTGCCCAGCTTATGCAACCCCCTTTTGAGCCCTTGTCTTCAGCAGAGCTTAAGTACTTGACTTGGAAAACTGTGTTTTTGGTAGCCATCACTTCTGCCAGACGCATAAGTGAATTATAAGCATTGTCAGTGGAGCCTGATTTTATCTCCTTTCACAGAGATAAGGTGGTCCTCAGGACTAACAGAAAGTTCTTGCCTAAGGTGGTCTCAGATTTCCACCTTAATCAATCTATGTCTCTCCCTGTGTACTTCACTGACCATTTCTCCTCTGGTGAGAGGAGATTGCACAGTTTAGATGTCAAAAGATCCCTTAGCTACTACATAGATTGTACCAAGGGTCACAGGTTTGACTCCCTTCAACTGTTCCTCACTTATGGTGAGGTTGGCAAAGGGAAACCTGCCACTAAAAGATCCATTGCCAGGTGGATTGTCTCTTGTATCCAATTTTGCTATGAAAAACTGGGTAAGGTTCCTCCCTCAGGCCTGAGGGCTCACTCTACCAGAGGTACAGGTGCATCTCTAGCTGCTGCCAGGGACATCCCTATCCTAGAGATATGTCAAGCAGCTACCTGGAAAACAGTTCACACTTTTACCAAGCATTACTCCCTGGACATCCAGGCTAGGAGTGATGCTCGGTTTGGCACAGCTGTGCTTCAGAGCCTATTTCCTAAGTAGGTTCTGTCCCTCCTCCATGGAGGTACTGCTGTGTAGTCTGCATATGTCATAATATAGCAAGACTTCATGTTGTCTGAAGAAAAAATTACTCACCTTAGTAATGTTGTTTCTTCTAATGGAGATTGCTATGTATGACCTCCCCTGCCTGCCCTCTCAGAACCTCTACTTTTGGGATGTGGGTGGGCAGGGCAGTGTTGGCACTTAGTAGATGCCCACCTTGCTTTTCACCTCTCCCTTTTGGGATGACTAGTGTTGTGTTTTTCATTTTTTGGGTCTCCTGACTTGAGTCTTTGTTTTGGCACCAAAAAATGTGTTCTTATATTTAGTAGCCAGTTGGCTAGTGTAGGTTTACAGCTTCCACACAGAACCTTAGTGAGTTTTGCTTGTAAAGATCTGACAGTTTGAGTTTGAAGAACAACAGACAGAGTTTTCAACCAAGCTCGAGCTCAAAGTTCCATGTCTGGCATGGAAAGTTAACTCTTTCACCTCCGGAGTAGTTCGAAGGTTGGGACTCACTGCATATGTCATAATATAGCAAGATTCCATTAGAAGAAACAACATTACTAATGTGAGTAATTTTTTCTTCTGGGACCACCTCCATTTCAAGCCACACTGCTTGTGCCAAAAGTTGAGATTAAGGCCCCATCCACACAACACCGCTCCAGACCCCGTAGCGGACAGAAACCGTTACAGCTGGGGCAGTACAGTGTATCCACACTGCAGTGGTGACTGGTACAAGACCCGGTACCACCAGTCACACCTCGGGAACCAGGTGACCATTACCGTGGTACCCAATCCCACAATGCAGCTGGCGCTGTGCCTACGGGCTACTGAGGGACCGGGTACCTATCCACACTACCGCCGGTAGCGTTGCGAGGTGGGACCAGTTTCATAACCATTGTGAAACCAACTCATATGTGATTTCAACAATGGATTGCAACTGCTGTAACGTTACAGGTGTAAACGTAAACCATTGTGGTAACGGTTTGGGCACTCTGTAACGTTAGCGGCGTAGTGTGGACAGGGCCTAACTCTGGCCTGATAATGTCAGGTGAGACACTTAGGAAGCTATTGAAGCACCCTTAAGTCCACCAAGAATAACAAGTTACAAACTGGAGACAGGTCTTAAATAAATCATGAGGTTTATTCAAACCACAAGAAACCAAACATTCAGTAAGTCTCTGCTGAGTCTCTATTGCTAAGGTAGCATGTTTGTGCTCTGGCTCCAGCCATTGCTTCCCTTCTGACTGCACAGATTCAGAAGCAAATGGCTTGATACCGTTTATTGGACCAACAAAGATGTTACAAAAAGAAAACGACATCTTTGTTGGTCCAATAAAATGTATCAAACCGTTTGCTTCTGGATCTGTTCTTAGAAGGACCAATACGGCAACTAATCTATTTCTTCTGCGATAATCTAGTAAAGTTATAAGGTAGGAGGGTAACCAAAATGGGCAGACTAGATGGATTTTATGGCCCGTTTCTGCCGTCACATTCTTATGTTCTTATGTTCTGACTGCACGTGTAAGAATGCTGTGGACAGTGGTGGGGTTCAATACCTGAGTGGAGCAGCACCATCAGAATGACGTCAAATCAGTAAACTTTCAGTCTTGCTCTCCTTGTAAGGAGAACTCCAATACAAATGCATATGAAAGTTTGTGATTTCCAAATTTTGCTTATAACACCTTAAAGTGAACAAATATAATCAAAACACAGTGCAAGCATTTCCAAGATGGCCACCGACCTGTGACAACATGCTGGAGTGATTTCCCAGGAAAATAGCACCAAATAAATGACCATACACAGCAGATCCCTCTCCATCCAGGTAAGTAAGAAAGGGAAGACAACCGAAAGTGCCACTAAAAAGAAAAAAAGAAATTGGAAGTGTGACGTCAGACTATTACAAACCTCTGCACAGCAGTGGAACTAATGCTACCGAGCAGCAGCAACAGCAGCACAGGCCACAAACTCCATGCAGTTGGCTGTCAGTGGAGCCACCGCAAGGAAGTTGAGGCGGACAAAGACAATAGGGAGCCACAGGATGGAGAGTCTCCTAGCTGAAATGAAGAGAGGAGGTTTTTCCTTAGTGCATGACAAGCTTGGAAACGTACAAAACAACATAGCACAACTAACAAAACAGCTGATTGTGCTGGGTAACAGCGTGGAGCAGGTGGAGGATAGAAGTAGCCACAATGAGGAGAGCCTGGCACACCTTAAAGTCCTGGCACTGTGGCACAAAAAGATTATTTCAGCACTGCAGAGGAAACTAGATCACCTGGAAAATCACAGCAGGTGAGAAAGCATCCAAATAGTAGGTTTACCAGAAGGCTGCAAGGGGCACCTTGAGGAGGTTTTTGCAAACTTATTCCTCAGCTCCGAAGGCTATAATAGCAGTATGGATATCGATAAGGTTCACAGAGCACTGAGAGCCCGACCAGTGCCGGAGGAAAGACTCTGATGAAGCTCCAATCGAGGGAAGCACCGGGGAACCTGAGTAAAAATCTCAGGTTGGGTTGTTGTTGTGAAGTGTGCTTTACTTTTATCTGCACTTGGTGATGGGGAATTTTATAATAAACTGCACAAGCATAATGACCTGAGCATGGCTCCTTTATTTGCTTTCTTTAATGCACCCTTCTGTTTTGTACTTGGAAGTGCTGGTCTGTTTGCTCTAAGACCGAGGGTTATTGGTGAAATTCTACAAGTATTCAGAAAAAGAATGTGTGCTTAAAAAACCTGGGGGGGAAGGGGGTTAAATTTGATTTCCACACTCTCCAATTATTTCTGTACATAAGTGCAGAGTTGTTCAACAGCTGAAAAGAATTAATTGACGTAAAAGACAAGCTTAAAAAGCAGAATATAACTTTTGCTCTCTTGATGCTGGCAAAGCTTCAAATCACTCAAAACGGCGAGCAGACTTTTTTCACAGATCAAAGAGTGCTGAGGAGTATATGGACTCACTGCCATAACCAGAAAGGATTTTATCATCATGTCTCTTTCCCCTTTTATTTCTTTCATTGGTGAAACTTGAGGAATGGGACTCAGGGCTTTGCCCCTGCCTCCAACATAATCAACACACAGGGACTGTAATACAGTAGGTTAATCCCCCCCCCAACTTTCAACATTAAACAAAAATGACTGTCTTACATGTGATGCATTTGGGGACTCTTTAGTGACTCCCATATCTGAGCTCCGGGCATTAATATTTTAATACAAGTGGATTAGGGAGACTTGTCTTGGAGAACCATGCCATACACTGGAACCCCACTTTCCCACCTTGGAGATAGTCACAGAGGCGACTGAATGTTCACGGTGGCGATGTGACATCCAACTACTGCACGGCTTATTGCTGACATGATTCCTAACCTTGTTAATTTTCTTCCCAGCAGAGCAGGTGTCAAGTGTTTTTGGGCTGGATAGTGTCTTTCTAAGGAGCCTGAAAGTAAATGAAATGCCAATGTCCCTCTGAGCCTATGTTTCTGCCAGGGTGGGGGTGGAGCCTGATGTATCACTGAGTTTAAACTCAGAGGTGTGGTACCATGGGCTGCTCCTATTTTCACCTGAACCATCCACGTTTTATTAACATGTCTAGCTTAGATGTACATTGTTCTGAGACCTAGAGGGTTCCATATACTGTATATGGGCACTGGGCCTCAACCTTTTAAGCAGGTTGCAGAGTCAGGGCCCTAGAAATTGGTACCATGGTTTGTAGCTTTGCTTTTCCAACTCAGATGGACTGCCACAAAGACAACTGGACGTTTGTGGTGATTTGTGAGTAATCCAACTGCTGTACAGCTCATGGCTGACAAAACATTAGATTCCCACCTTCCATTTCTCACAGAGTAGCATCAACAAATTTGATGTCGGTGGGGTCTCTCTGGGGTTTGGTAGTGGAAGTCTGGAAATGAGGGCATGAGACACAGACTTTGCCCAAGCTGGGGGGCAGCTCAATATGTAGACAAGCCTGCACAATGACGCAAGGGTTCCTGAGGAAGGGGCAAATCACGCCTGCTTTGGCAATGGCTATTCCTTTGTGAGACATGACCTGGAAGCCAGGGAGTCTGAGTAAAGCTGCACTAGTGGGGGAATGCAAAACCCCACTAATACAAGGGCTAGCGTGCATGGGTTCTAAAACAGGGTGCAGAAGACTGCACCTGCAACCAAGGAAGCATAATACTTAAAACCACTTGGTTTCTACCGTTCTAGTCTCAGCACTTACAGGAGACTAATTGTTTTAAGAGCTTGGTTCAAATCCACTAATTTTAATCCTACTCTGAAATGCATTTCACTCTGCAGGTAGTCAGGGTTAGTGCAAGCTACCAACTTTCTACTCTAGTTTTCGAGCACCCACTGGTGCAGATGCTTTATTTCATCAGGATTTCAATGTAAATGAAGGTACTTGAGGCTAGTGTGAAAACCTGCTTGACTCAACTGCAAAACTCATGACCTGACTCCAGGTAAGGCATCCTGGAATTTTATGATGCTTTTATTGCTAAAGCCTGCAGTAGTTATACTGCATCAGTCAGTGCTGTTGCTGTCCTCTGCAGGACTTATGTTCTTGTCTCATGCTGGCCATGAAACTTTTCAAGTAAGGTAAGTGCCCTACTGTTTCTGAAGTTTTAAGTGTATCTGAGTTAAAACAAATGCTTTTAGAGAATACAAGGACTTCACAAGACATATAACAGAAATGAATGAGAGTATGACTTCTGCCGGCTTGTGCAGGTATGCATCAACTCCCAAGATGTCTTGCATGAGAGGGGTCATGAACTTTGCAATACAGATAAACAGGTTTTTATGCCAGGGCAAAACAGAGTGAAGTAACTTCAGGATGAAATCAAGGGGATGTAAGAGCAAGAATCATTGTTCATACCTACGAACTACACAGGTACACAGAAAACAGGTTGAGTGGACCTTTCCTTTAAATCTTGCTAATATAAACATTAGGAGAGGGCTCAAGAGGCATAATAGTGCTACTAAATCAGAATAGCTGAACTAACAACCCTGATATCTTGGAATGTGAAGGCTTGAACCACCTGTTCAAGCATTAAAGGATGTTGAACTGTCTTAAGAAAGAAAAGGTGCAAACTGCTTATCTGCAGGAAGCACCCTCAATCATAAAAGAGCACCAGAAGCTGAAGTGGGGGGAAGTGGAGGAGGCATTTTATTCTTTTAACATGTCACATGCAAGGGGAGAGCAATTTTGATCCACAGGCAGTTTACGCTGATCACAGATGCACCACTGACCTTGCACTTGATTATCTATTGTGCAGGGTCCTGGTGGCAAAGTTCCACGGCTTACGTAGAAACCTAACATTGCACCAAACAGAAGGCACAACTGAAGAGGTTGCCACAAGCTTGCAGCAATGTATATAGCAGTCACTTGCAGTCTAGTGCCCCCCAAGCTCCAATCTTCTGTAATAATATTTAAAATATCCTGATAGTCTATGACCACCGACCAAGCCCTGATCTCCTGTAATAATATTTAAAATATCCCTGGTAGTCCGGCCACCGCCAAACCCTGATCGCCACCCAGCCCCGGATCCCATGCTATAATAATTTTTAACATCCTGGTGGTCTAGTGGCCCCACCAGCAGGCAGTGCCTTCACCTCACTCCCCTCATCCCAAACTGAGCTGGCAACTGGCATAGCCACCACTCACCACCTAGCCACTGACTGAGCTCTGAATGAGTGTGTACTGTATATATGCACTCAGTGACTGGCCCTCAATCACTGGTATATACAACACCAGAGACATCATTCAGGAAATCAGTAAGCTAACCAAGTAATGGTGCCATGCAAATCTCTCAATTTTAACATAGAGACGAGGTGGTCTACCTGCTGGAGTGGGGGACATGAACCACCAGAGACAAATTATTATAACAGGAGATCAGGCCTGGGTAATCTACCACCAGGCATATCAATATTTAATATAACAGGGACTTGGGTCTGGGGTGGTCCACTGAGACCACCAGGTATAAGATTTAATATAATGGGGATCAGGGTTTGAGGGGCGCTAGACTACCAGAGATGTTCTAAATATTATTATGGGAGAGCAGGGCTTGGGGGCACTAGACTACCAGAGATATTTTAAATAGTATTACGGAGATCGGGGCTGGGGATGGTACTGCTAGACTACTAGGGACATCATTAATTACTTTCAGTAAAGTATCAGGGCAAGAAGGGTCGGCACATTGGTGCACCCTCCGGAGGATTTCTAAGTACTGTTAGACCAGCCTTGGCTGGTCTAATGTACCAGACCTTGCCCTCTGGGATAGTTTGAGAATGCCAAATTAGGGATATTGCTTCCTGTGCCTGCCCCAAGCCCCTTAACACCATACCACAGCCTATTTTGTGGTGCAAGGCTGGCACAATCCCCCTTTGGTAGACACAGCCTGCATTTGACACAGGCTGCTTTTGAGAATAGCTCAAGGCGCATTTTTTGAAGCAAGGTGCCCCGTGCGTCATTCATGTTTGATGCAGGCACCTTCCATCAATCTAAGAGCTTTGAGAATCAGGCCCAGAGATTCAGGAGTTCTGGGATCATAACAAAAACTTAGTAAATGATACAGGAGGTAGCCTGGGATGCCTTGAAGGCCTTCCTGAGAGGGCGGGCTATAGCCTATGCAGCTAAACTTAAAAAAGACTCACAAAAGCAACTACAAGATCTGGAATACAGGCTCTCCCAACTAGATACGTAGCTCAAGGAGTGCCACAGTGAAGAGAAGTACTATCAGCTTACAAGGCTACAAATGAAATATACTGAGATAGGCTCCAGGCAGTAGAAAGGGTGCTGTTATATCAAAAAGCAAAATTTTATGTGGCGGGTAACAAAAGTGAAAAACTGCTAGTTTATCAGTTTGAAAAGGAGGAAGCAATGAGGCATATCACAGAGATTGGCAGACAGGAGGGATCCAGGGCTGCAAGCAGGCTGAGAGCCATCAGAATTTGTATTTCTACTCTTCATATATACAACGAGCAGAGGACTCCTGCCAACCCATCGTAGGCTGATACTCATGACATTTAGGCAGGTCTCCCACAGCTAACAGATGAGGAGTGCTTAGACTGCTTAATAACTAAGTGGGAGATACTTGCTGAATGGGCTCCATGGCATGTGTCAAGTTTCCTGGTCCAGACGGTCTACACCCCGAGCTTTACAAAAAGTTGTCTGCATCCCTAATGGGAACACTCAATGACACCATACAGGCAGTTTTAGAAATGAGTGTCTACCTGGGTCCTTCAAGGAAGATAGAAGAACAGTGTTCCAAACTGAATAAGCCAAAATCTCAGGTATCCTCATATAGACCCATCTCTTTACTTACTGTCGATTTCAAAATTTTTGCAAAGATATTAGCAAGCAGACGGGAGAGGATCCTGTCAAAGTTGGTGTCCACTGACCAACCAGGTTTTGTATGTAACAGAGGGGCTCAAATGAGCCTTAAAACCATCATGCAGGTTCTGGTGAGGAGAAATCAGGACCAAACAGGGTGCCAGAGGAGGTCTCACTTGACACCCAGAAGGCATTTGACTGGATAAAGTGGGGCCAATCTGTGGTACACCCTGGATAAAATGGACTTTGGGCAGAGTTTTCAGCTGTACTTATAGCAATGTATCAGAGAACCGCAGCTAGAATACAGACTAATACATGGTTATCTGACACAACAGAATTAATCAGTGGGACAAGGCAGGAGTGCCCCTGTCTCCACTTCTATTTGATATTCTATAGAGCCATTGGCCATAGCTCTTAGACAACACCCACAGATTTCAGGTATGAGGGTGGAAGAAGTCAAAGGCCCTGTAGCATTGCATGGGAATGATCTGTTAGTGAACACCACACACCCGGAGGTCTCTCTCCAAGCACTCATGAAAGTCGTTATTGCCTTTTGGGCCCTAGCAGGGTTTAACGTCAACCTCTGTAAGTTAATTGTTATGCCTTTTTACAAATGTAAAGGAACTATGCACTAAACTGCCATTCCAGTGGATTGAGGGAATTCCACTACTTAGGGGTAAATATCACCCACTGATACAAAGACCTATTTGCTGAAAAATTATGTTACACTCCTGCAGGATTGAGCGTCAAGTAAGTGCTTGAAACAAGATGGCCACTTAAGTCTTGAGCTCCAGGCTGCCACTGCAACAATCTGCCACCATCCACTGTCTGAAGCTTAACAGAGGTGGCATACATCAGTGACCGAAGGAGTATGCCAATTGAACCACTATATTTTGAGCAGCCAACAACCCCCATGGAGAAAAGCCATGACAACTCATTGCCATCAGCTCACCAGCCTGTGAGTAATATGGCCACCTTGCAACTTTATCCAAGCTTTCGATGACCCTCTGGGAATCAACAGATGTCTTTTCTGGGAAAAAAAATAGCTATATCAGTCAAAACTATAAAAGTGACCATGAGCGAGACCCAAGCCAGCATAAAAACTCCTTAATGGGATGAGTGGTAGCAACAAAAGCCCAGATCACAGCCCTCACCTCTTTGTAAGGCCAGCACGATGATCACATCCATGTAGCCAAGCAGCAGATCCTGTGGTTGTTGGTGAAACTGGGAGTCCTAGAGGGCAAGGGCACCTTAAAAAACTCCATATATTGGGTCTCCTGGAGGGGTTAGAAGGAAAGGACAGCATGGACTGCCTCAGGAACCAACCCCCCATCTGGCTTCAGTTCAATCCTGCCACATATGACTTCATGTTATAGGGCACACAGGATCTGGAGAGCAAAGCCTGGAACACAAAATGCCAACCACAGACCACTAATGTTTTAATTACTGTGACACCAAAATAAAGAAGTCTTACTGAAGTCTGCTAGAGAGCTTCAGGGCACTTCTTTATCAGGCTCATGGTTTCTTTCTACCCTGACTATCGGAGGGGTGTGCTTGAAAGGTGCCAAGCCTTTGATGGAATCAAAGCTAACCTCCACAGCTGGGGAATCCAATATCCCCTGCTTTACCATGCAATAGTGACTAACCACTCAGGGGAAGTGCAACTTCCTACCTTACCAGAAGATGCTGACTCCTTCCTATAACCAGCACTAGGACCAGTTAGACCGCCCTCCTTTACTTGCCTACTGATGACCATCCCTCCTGCTGCCAAACCAGATGTCTTGTCTGACTCCATGGATCACCCCACCCCATGGCCATAGACACTTAACTCACTTACGCCTGTCATCACCACGCACTCTGCTTCTGGTGAACTAATTCTCCTAGGGGACTTTAATATCAAATTGCTTTCCCCTGCCTCTAAGTCTACCTCCCTTAGAACTGAGTCCCTACATCTCACACAACTCATCCCTGAACCACCTGACTCAATCCACATTCTTTTAACAACATGCTGTGGGATTGGGTTCTCTCCTCCACCACACCACATCATTGCTTACGGTATATTGCCTGATGCTTTCAGTGCCTATTGTATGACTTATTGAGTCAGAAAAGTCTGGTGTCCCATCCCCCAAGTACGTCTAATCTTGGTCCCTATGGACACTAAACACAGATGCTCTACTAAGCGATCTGTATGCAACTTACTGGTCACCCATGCTCACTGCTCCTGATATTGCCCTTTCCTGCTTCCATTCAATGTTAACTTCTGTCTGGGACAAACATGTATCTGTCTGGAAGGCCAGGGTTAGGTCTTCCTGCCATCCTTGGATCACCCCTGACCTCATCGATTTGTGCTGAATCCAGGATTAAGCCTGGGCGCAATTCAAATTCTCCTGCTCGCTGTCTGACCTTCACTCCTACAGAGCGCTTTGGAACTCATGCACAAAGGCCATTCAAACTGTTAAATCCTTGTACTTCACAACCAACCTTCAAAACAATCTCAACTGCCCCACCAAGTTTCGGAAGGTGATCCACTCTCTGTTTGATCCCCCAACCCAATCTGCCGCTCCAGTCGTTACAGTAAATGGCATACCAGTCACTGACCCTTCCTCAGTTGCTACTAACCTCAGTGAGTTTTTTACCGCTTGTGCTCTTCCATCCCCACCCTCCTCCAATTCATCTCTCACCCCCTTGTATCCACACTCCACTCCTTCTTCCCCCTCCATAGGGTTTAATTTCCTTCCTGTATTTGTACAAGAAGCCCTGCTTGCTCTCCTTTCACACAACCCATCCAAATATAGCCCTAATGATCTGGATCCCAAACTCCTCTGTCTCTCAGCTCATGCCATCACCTCCCCACTTCCTCATTTCCTAAACCGCTCCTTCACCCTAAGTGCTGCTCTGCAGGCTTGGAAGCTGAGCCAAAGTTCTCCGCTTCATAAAGGGTTGATCCCTCCTGCCATGGAAACTACCATCCTATCCTCCTCCCCCTTGCAAAATTGCAAGAAAATTTGTCTACTCATAACTGTCTGACTTCCTCACTCCTCCAACTTCTTCTCTCTATTCCAGTTTGTTTTTTGGAAACACCATTCCACCATCTTCTCCCTCCTACATATCACAGACTTCATCCTCTCTGGGGTGGATCAGGGGCACATCATCGGATCTTTTTTTGTCGACCTAGCCAAAGTCTTTGATTCGTGGCCCATCTCCTTCTCCTGGATAAGCTAAGTTCTGCTGGTTTATTAGACTCCACTGTTTGGTGGTTTTGCTCTTACCTCTTGGGCCATCAGCAGTCAGTGCAGGTAGGTAACACCCTGTCCTGTCCACTGCCCATTCAGGCTGGGGTCCCACAGGGCTCCATCCTGAGCCTCATCCTCTTCTCTGTCTTCCTAAATAACCTCCTCTCAGCCTGTGTCAACTTACATATTCACATGTATGCAGACTACACATTTATCTACACCTCAGGTCCATCAACTGAGGCTGTTGAAGTCACGCTCCTGCAAGATTTCCAGTGTTCGGTGGTGATTTCAGGTCATCCAGCTCTGGGTCAACACCAAGAAAACAGTATTTATGACCTTTGGTTCCAACCAGAAATTGTTCAGGCTTGCCTTTTCTCCCTTTCTTCACCCCTGGATGGTGTTTCCCTTGATGTGGTCCATTCCTATAAGGACCTCGGTGTGCGGTCAGATAGCAAGCTTGACGTCCCTGCCCACATTGATGCCTTCCATGCCAACCCCCACCCCAAACTCATTGCCCCGTACCATAATAAAGACTGCCTGTCCCTGCATGTCTGCCATAAACTGGTTACAAAAATGGCACTGCCAGTCTTCGACTACGCTGATGTGGTATACTGTTCTGCTCCATCTTCTTTCCTTGCCAGATTGGACACCCTCTGTAACTCCTTCTGTCATTTTGCCAGTAACTCACCTCCTCATATCCATCACTGCATACCTTACTTTTCCCTAACCATCCTCCCTCTTCCCTTCCATTGCCTGCCTCACTGCACTTCTTTCATCTCTAAATACTGGTTTGAGGAACTGCCCTTGTGCTTATCCTCTCTCATCTCTTCCATCCCATCTGCCTCATACGCCATTCGTTCCAGGAATCCCTCCACTTTCTCCCTCTCCACCCTCGCTCCTCAGCTTTGTCCTGTCATCTTCCCTCTCTCTGGAACCTCTTCCCTTCTGTACTCCATCTCTCTCTCCCTCCCCAGCCTCTCTTAAGCACCAGCATAAACTCCTCCCACTTCCCTCCTTCACCTGTCAGGTTCCTTCCTGACCTACATTTCCCTCCTGCCTCCCCAATTTTTGGCCCCTCCCTTGGGATGGTTTTATGCCTCCCATTCCTTTGCACTGTGATGATCTACCAGTTGCTTGATTTTTGTCTCCGGAAGTAGGCATTTCTTGCTCCTGATACCCATGACTTGAAAAATTTTGCACTTTTGCCAAAATGCACTACTGTTTTTGCACTTTATTTGTTGTAATATCAATTTTATTGTATTTGCTTGAAGTTTTCCTCTAACTTTTCCTCCCTGAGTCACACCTGAAACAAGTCTTGGCTCAGTGTGCTTTCCTGGTGACCAGCTTTTAAATAAATAAACAAACAAACTGCCTGGTTTGGGCTGTGCACATTCAGGTGAGAAATAACTGTGTGAGTCTGAGTTCCCAGCTTAGATCAACAGAAATACATCTTAATGTCTGTCTTCTGGTTTAGCCTATGAAACTCTATTCAGCCCGTTCCAACATGGCAATGGTGCACTTCACCTGCCTCCTGCTGACTTCCTTACAGCACCTGCCACATTAGATTGGACAACACTGGACATAAGTGGGGTGAGAATATGCCACAGGCTGGTAAGCACAGATAATGATCTTGAACTGATCACACAGACTCTGTTGGCTGTCACTGCAATCTTTATTTGGATGCTGTTTGCTGTACTGTTTTCCACATTGTTAATGTGGGTACTTAACAGTATGTGGATTAAAACAGTTAATTTCTAGTATCCCTGACCTCCATTTGAGCTATGATCCTAGACTTTTTGCACTTCATTGCAATTGTTGTCCTGTAGGCAGGCGGTCAATCATGTTCAGCCAAAACGGCTGATGGTACTGCTATGGTAGATACTGGGGGCAGTCCTACCATCCTGCCTTCAGCTCTGGGCAGGTAACACACTTAGAGTGCTGCCAAGCAATCTCTAACCCGATGGGACAGTGACAGGTGCTGGTCTGAGTGTTGTCCATCTAAACCATTCTAGGTTCCTTGAGTGTAGGCCTATAAGTGCCTTCCTTGCCATACCTAGTTGGCGGCTGGTACCTCCTACCAGAAAGAAGCATTCAAGGGGTTTCATCATTTTGTTCCTTATTACGCCCAGCAGGGCAGTGCATTTTTGAGTTCTTTTTATTGTTACCTCAGAATTTTAGAGTTTTAGAGAGGGGTGGAGAGGAGATCCACAGATATCCTCTTTTGAGTGTCTGTTAAGCCACACAAAAATGGCTTCCTCTGACACTCTCAAAATGATCTTGTGGAGTACAAGAGGACTTAACTGTCCAGTGAAAAGATGGAAAGTATTATAAAAGCTGAAACTCATGAACTGTGATGTCATTCAGGAAATGCACCTCCTGGAAAAAGAGGCGTCCCAACTCCTTTGCTGCTCCTGGGTGGGTAATATCTACACTAGTCCTTATTCTTCTAAAAGTAGGGGAGTGGCAATCCTCTGCAAAAAAAAGGGCTGCAAATTGGGATACACAAAGTGTTGGCAGATCCAGAAGGCCAGTGGATCATTGTTGAGGGAATCTGCCAGGGATCCCCCATAGCCTTAGGCAGCATTTACATCCCTAACACCCCAGACACCTCCTTTTTTGATATGGTGTGGGAGGAATTGCCTACCACTCCCACAGGAATTATCCTAGGGGGAGATCTTAACCTAGCCCTCTACCATGAATTAGACAGGACTGGCACCTGTAGCAAGCAAGAGTCCACTGTACCCATGTCTGTACCACTTTTGCTAGGGTTGGGCTCATGAACAATTGAAGGACCATACACCACCATAACAGATTTTACTTTCTGCTCCCTGGTCCAGGATTCCCAGAGTTGCCTAGATGTTATTTTCATATCATACTGTCTGCTCCCTTTAGTCTGGGGAGGGACATAGGCAATAATATCTGACCCGTCTCTGTCTACCTATCACTGACTTGGGGTGCAGCTCCAGGCCCCAGAAATAATGGAGGCTTAATACTACCCTCCTCCAAGACCCACATTCTTGCCATGGCTCCAGGGGAACTAGAGGATTATTTTCAGTTCAACGACATTCTAAGGACTCCATGATGCATCCTGTGGGATGCTAAGAAAGCAGTAATATAGGGAAATTAATCTGTCACACCTCCAAACTGAAAGAAGAAAGTGGCCTGGTACTACAGCAGAAATAAAAGGAACAAAAAAATAGAACTTGAGCTTATAACCCACCCTGACAAATAGGATTCTATTTCTCCCCTGATAGGGGCCTCCCAGTCTGACCTAGAGGCGCACTGCATCACTCCACCAAATACTTGAAGATTTAATTACCTACGTCACTGCCGGCCTAATGCTTGACTCTTCTCAATATGCTGCTCGTGTTAGAGGAATCAAGACAGTTCAGACACAACGTTGCCTATTTCAGCCTGTTCATTTCAGTTGTTCCCTTTAATTTCAAAGAGAGTTGAAGACTCGCTTATTAACCTAGACACCAACACGAATAGCAGACACGAGACCATGTCTTCCCAAGACTTGGTTACACCTACCTTACTGTCTATCATCCATATACTCAACCTCTCTATTTCCCTGCCACAGTTCCTTCTTGCTGGAAATCCACTCACATCATTCCCTCATTCAAATCAGGCCATCATGAACTAAAATAACTACAGGCCCATCTCAATTCTGCTGCATCCTCTCAAAGTTTTCAAAAAGAATTGATCTATACTACAACAAAAAAACATATCAAACCCATTCTCTCTAAACCCAGCACTAAAATCTGGCTTCACTTCTAATCACAGCACCACCACAGCTTTACATCCAAAGTTACTAATGACTGGATCATGCAATGGATTGAGAAAATAGCAGAGCAGTATTAGATCTCAGTAAAGCTTTTGACACGTAGATCACAACTTATTAGTGAATAGCCTTATCAAATAGGTTACACCCACACCACTCAGTGGTTCAATAGTACTTACCTGGAAGGACTCAGAAAGTTGAAGCAGGAAGCAGTCTCATCCTCTCACTGCCCACCAGGAGGTGCCCATGAGGCTCCATCCCTAGGTCCCATTCTTTTCTCCTTATATATCAACAATCTTGACCATCAGATAACCAGTCAAACCAATTTCTTGCAGATAGTACGATTCTATACACCTCTGGTCCTACATTGTCTGGAGTCAGGACCTTACTCAAACTGACTTGGCTCCAGTTAGAAACAAATTAATCAATACCTAGCTACTCTCGAAACACAAGAAAACCAAAGCCATAATTTTCTCCCCACACCACCCTATTATACTCACTAAAGCGTCACCTCCCTTAGGACAACACGCTGGAAATTATCTCAAACTTCAAATATCGCGGCATCTGAAACCATAACAAAACTCTCCTTTAATGATCACCTCAATGACCTGTTCAAGAGATTAAAAGTCAAACTAGGTTTTTCTTCCATAATAGGTCTTTCTTTTCCATTGGAGATCAGAATCAGGCTTGTCAGGCCACATTCCTCCCTCTACTTGATTACGGTGACATAATTTATAACTCTTCCGCCAATTACTAAACACTCCATAAACTAGACACCCTCTACCACCGTGCCCTGCGATTTATCACTAACTCCCCATACCGAACTCACCACTGTGATTTGTATGCAACTGTTGACTGGACCTCACTTACCATTAGACGTACGCTTCATGCTGGAATCTGGACCCTAAACCTTCTTCTGAATAAACTCCTGAGCTACCTGACTTCTCTTGTAGGCATCTCCTGCAGTGTTTATTCACTCAGAAAGTCAGACTTTATCCTTCTTGATGTACCCAGGACTCGTACCTCCTTTGGTAAATGCGCCATCTCACGTTCCCTTCCAACCATTTGGAATCGGTTACAATCCTCGCAGAAATTATCCAGTATCGTCCCTGTTAACTTCTTCAAAAGGATAGCTATTGATAAACTAAAAGATACTTGTAGATGTTTTTAAACCCATTCTCCTTCTTAGTATTCCCCACTTCGCCACCGCCCAATCCTCCCCCTTTTTACCTGTACTGTACTCCCTACTCCTCCTGTTCCTTATGCCTCTCCATAGGCTCACGCTCTTTTTACCAACACTGTTACTTTTTATCCTGAGCATTATGTACCACCTGGAATTGTTATTGTATATTAAGTACTGTTATGTTATTCTCTATATGTATTGTGTACTTGTCTGTATATCTGTTTCAGAACCTCCTTGTGAATGAGCTTACTCAATGAAGTTTTCCTGTAATAAACTTGAACTTGAACTCCACTGAATATGCTATCTATAGATTCCAGCAGAAGTACTGAGAGGCAGGGGAGCAATTGGGGAAGCTCTTGGCTCAGTGCTTAAAGGTAAAGGAAGCCAAGAAATGCATCCACTCCGTCATCACAGACAACAGGAGTGTTGTCACGTCCCCCCTGCATATCAACCGGGAATTCCAGGACTTTAACAAGGCCCTATATTCCTCCAAAGTCTTCCCTTCTCAGGATCAACTTGACCCCTCTTTCGTGACATTGCCGTCCCCATTATCTCTCCTTACTCATCCTCCACTCTCCAACAGCAGAGGTCAGCTGCAGAGGTGCTTGCTGCCATAAAGAGCATGACTCTGGGCAAATCCCCTGGCATTGATGGCTTCCCCAGAAAATTGTATGTCACCTTTGCAGGTCTCCTGTCTCCCTGCATGGTAGCAGCTTTTAATGAGGCCTGAGAAGAAGAAGACCTCCCACCCTCCTTCTGGCAAGCCCTCATAATCCTGATACCCAAGAAGACCAGAGACAGTGTCAGATGGCCATTATTCTGCCCCATGTCCCTCATCAATATTGACACTAAGATTTATGCAAAAGTCTTAGCTACATGCATGGAACACCCTAATGGGGGACCTTATTCACTCAGATCAGGTTGGCTTTGTCCCTGGAAGGCTGGGAGCCAACAACACCAAGTGGATCCTACTGTAGACCTCCTGTGGGTTGTCAGGAATAGTGACATACCCACTGCAGTCCCTGGACACTGAGCAGACCTTTGACAAGGTGGAGTGGGTATACCTATTTTATGTGTTTGCCTGTTTTGGCTTTCCACCATACTTTACAAAGCTAATTAAACTCTCATATAAGGACCCCATCGCATCCATCCTCTCTATGTCTATCGTAACTCCCCCACTTACCCCTCCAACATGGTATGACACAGGGTACCCCTTTCACCATTTCCTTTCTACTCACAATAGAGCTCCTTACCCATAAAATCCATGCTTTGCAATCCTTTCTAGGAATTTGGGTGGGGATTCCTCTCATAAATTCTCTGTTCGCGTGACATCACACTTTTGTGGTAGATGTACCCTAATCACTGAGTACCTTAACCGACACAGAGGCTAAGTATTCAGGCCCATCAGGCTATAAGCTCAATGGGGCTAAATCGCAAAGAATGCCTCTCAACATTTTGTGCACTCAGACACTATTTCAGGTCTGTTCTTTTCAATGGTCCTCACAGGGAGACTTGCCTAGGGATCCAAGTCTGCCTACTATAAAGGCCATCATTTTGGCCAACACTCATGTCATGTTGGAAACACTAGGCAGGGACACCTTCAGATGGGGGGACAATATGCTTTCCATCTGGGGCAAAATAAATGCCCTAAAAATTGTGCTCCTACCCAAAGTGCAGTACATTCTTTCTAACCCGTGTCTCAAAATCCAGGGATCCTTTTTTAAAACCTTGAACTCCAAAATGTCCTTGTTTGTCTGGGTTGGGGTGGGTGGCCCCTAAAAATAAAACTACAAGTTCTGCAGTCCCATTGGAGGCAGGGGAGTTTGGGCTACCCAATTTAAAGGTCACACATGACCGATTCCTGATGTGCCAGTCTGTGGCATGCTACAAGCCAGAGATTGCCTCCCATATCCTGAGACAGAGCCCCCTGGAACAGTCTCAGAGCCAGGGATCCCCCACCCCTCCCCAGACTGGGGCCTCCCATCAACACTGTCCCCATGCACAAAACACACTACACAGATGTGGATGAAAATGACTGTGACAATGAGCTGGAACCCCCAAAGTGCATGGGCCAGACATATCTGGCACAACTCCCAGCTCACCTTAACCCACACTGTGATAGACTGGCCATACTGGAAGTCTCATGAAATTCGCTCATTGCAGGATCTATACCATATCCAGAATGGGTGCTCTACTCCTTTGTGGAGGTGGTGGCCATATACAGGATCCCCCGATCCCGGTTTTGGAGACAGTTGCAGTTGAGAGCTCTTGAGAACTAAAGTACCCAGGAACCACAGTGTCCCACCCAAAGCTCCATGGAATCCTGGATTGTCCACCTAGACTCCTCCAACACCTCTGGGCAAAATACAAAGCTCTAGTAGACTCTGCACACCCATCAGTTCCGTCTCCATTGGTAAGCTGAACAGGGTCACTACTATGTCGGGGCAGCTGCAGATACTGGGCTGATACTGCACACTCCAACAGACTCACAGACCACATGGCCTGTGTCTGCTGGAATTTTTGTATGTTCATAGTGGGAACAAGAACTAGGTCTTGATATCCCAGAATCCAACTGGAACCAAGTGTGAGCATGGCATATAATGTTTATCATGTGCTCCAGGCTAATATAACTACAATATAAAATCATTCACAGGGCCTACCACACCCCTCTCTGGTTGTGCAAAATAGGTCTGATGGACACTAGTGACTGTTGGAGTGTTCCTCCTGCAGGCCTTCTAACCTATATCTTATGGATATGCCCATGGTTAGATGACTACTGGTCTAGGATGTGGGGTAACTATAGACAAATAACACCTATCATGACATGTCTGCACCCATCACTGATACTCCCTAGGCATCCAGACTAACAGTTTCTCCCTTATCCAACCACAGCTTCTATGACTTAACAGGCAAATTTGCAGTAGCCAAAGAGTAATCCTTTGACGCTACAAGGACCCAGACCCACCCAGACATAAACAGTGTGAAAACCTCTTAATCTTAACATCAGAATATGAAAGGATGGTACACATTGCAATGGGCACTTTCCATAAGTACCTTCTCATCTGGGGCACCTTCCTGGAGTACCAACCGACTCACCAGACTGTGCACCTCCTGCCCAGATAGGTAAAGATACCGGCCTCACCTACTGTATGTGTTTTTAGCAAATCCTCATGCTATATATAACCTGCAGAGTATGGTCTTATTACAGGACCTACACCATTTTTAATTGAATATAGTATGTCCTCTAATGCTTTTGGCTCCCACAAACTCTCACCTTCACCCTTCCTTGTGATCCCTTCCCCCACTACCTCCCCTCTCTATCCTCTCTACCTATCCTACACTCACTCCGCTTGATATTTGCTCAATACTCAAGATGTTTTATACCCCTCATTCTTTGAGGGGCAGCTACTATTATTGGTATTTTATATCCTTTGAAGTCTCAGTTGTGCAACTCTGCTGACCTTATAAGAAACCCCTAGGCCTGGAAGGTACTGGGTGCAAAAGCCCGACCCTGACTCATCAATTACTAGCACCTGTAAGTTCCCAGTTCATTTGCTGAATTGCTCCAGCTGTTTAAGTGACCTTTTGTTATTGTTAACTCTTTATTGTTTCCTCTGTAGACCATTCAGGATCATGTACAGTGCCATTGGGATACTTTGCACTACCCACATTGAGGGTATTTTTGCTATCTCTCTTGGGTGGAACAGGATAGCAGCTAGTGATCGGACCAGAGGTTGGAGCTAGCCTTGTGGAGCTGCAGGAGTGTTTTGCACCACAGAGTGCTACAATGCAAGTTTTTAAAATCTTACAGGTATGCTAACTTTACCTAGGGGAGCTGGGAACTGAAACACACCTGTTGATATCAATTGCTGCACTCAGAGAGCAATTTCTTTTGTTTCGTCTACAGGTGTGTGGACCTGTGTTTCATTCAGGTGAGGGGAAACTGGAGACAGGGAGTGGAGGCTCACTAAAAAAAAAAGGAGTGTCCCTGAAGCCTGGATGCCCTGAGTTGCAACTGCAAAGTCACTCTGGATTGTTGGATTAACTTATTTGGACCGTAACGTAGGGCTCTTTAATTTTATTATTTGTTTGAAAATTGCTTGAAAAATTTTGAAAAGTGTTACACTAAAAGGCATTACATATTGGATTGCAATTACTATCACTTCCATTTGTTTCCCTTGTTAATTTAATTCAGATGCAGCATAATGACTTAGAGAGCAGTTTTGGGATTCCATCACATAAGCTCTTTTAATCTGAAATGGAGTTGAAAAGCACTGAAGTACATTTAATAAACAGAGTATTAGATCATACAAGAGCCTGACAGGGGCATCAGCTTGGAAACTGCCTGTTAATAATTTGGTGTCTAAATAACTTGCTGCTGCTGGTGCATAAGCTATCGCATTGATTTGTAGCTTGTGGAGGACTGCATTCTTATCGATTTTATATTGAGTAATAATTTTAATAATTGTTAATGCTCACTGCTATTTATTTTAAAATTGTGTTGCAACGTTGTACATGAGCCCAAGTCCAACAACCGTAGTAGAACGATTTGTGCTTCTGTATATTGAGCAACCATTAACAATGAAAATATATTCCTGATCTGAACTTGACATTAATTTTTGGGATGTTCAGTCATTATAATCTGTTAACCTCCATTGTAGAAAACTTCACTTGCATGGTATTGAGTCGCACCTGGAAACGAGCCGCAGCTGTGTGCCTTTCCCGGTCACCAATTTTAAATAAATAAATAAAAATAAATGGAAACTGATGTGGCATAAGCCTTTAAGCTCCTTTCACCTTTGAATAATGCATTTTAATTATTATATATTTATGAGCTACATTTTATTTTATTTAGTTTTTGTTGACCGGGTAAGTGCAGTAGACAAATCCTGCCTATTTTAGGCACGACCTGGGGGAGGGGGATACAGATGAATGCCAACTGACCTTGAACCAGATTAAGCTGTTGGTGGTATTTTTAGTGAATGAGGGAAATTTGGCCAGGACACCAGGGAAATTCACCTACTCTTTTCAATAAGTGCCATGGGATCTTTAACATCCGCCTGAACTACCACCAATCCAGGCAGATGGGACCTCGGTTTAACATCTCATCTGAAAGACAGCACCTCAGAAGTGCAGCACCCCTTTCATGCTGCACTACAGTGTCAGTACTGGAATATTAACCCAAGTGCCAGATGTGGGAACTGAACCCACAGCCCTCTGATCTCCCGGCCTCAGAGGCAAGTGTGCTACCTACTGAGCCACTGACACTGTGGTGTCCACATAGGGTGGATATATACCGTTGATGCTGTGGCCCTATCATTTGGCATAGCTTGAGCTGGCCACTTATTCATTTCAACCCTACAAGATTTTTAAATGCTGTTTGCCTTGATGAGAAATAGAGTTTATTTGTGCAACAGTGGCTAAAGAGATATTGTCTAAATTGGGTCCCCTCTAGATGATTAAAATTCTCAGGTGCTGGATGTAGTTAAAGCAGAAAAGTGCTATGCAAGTATGTTAAATGGCTTTTTGCTGATATAGAAGTGTTATGTTTAGTATGCAAGCTTAAATCTGGCCAAGTGCTGTTTGCCGACTTGAGGAGGCCTTGTGGACAGGTCTCTTGGCTTAGGTTGCAATTTCCTTTAAAGTATCACTTATATGCAAAACCGAGTTCGCAGTCTTTGTGTTAATAATGAAACTTGGCCAGGTTTTGCATCGCTGTTTGGGATCTAGTAGTTGAGTATCGAATTCTCCTTTAGGGTTTGAGGCAAATAATTGATGACTGTTTTGAATTGGATGAATGTTTTGGGGAGTTCATTTTACTGGAATGTACCTGAAGAATTGTTACTTGTAGGAAGCATTAAGAGGTTTTTTTTCTGAACTGACCTTGTGCACTAAGTTGAGGAAGTATCCCTGGGAAGGCCTGGTGGAGTGTACCGCAGATTGGCCACATTAAACCCTCTAGGAAGAGGATGTCTATGGTCCTGCAGGGCAGGGTGTACTTGAGTAGGATCTTCAGCCCATAATCGAACCTAGGATCTGGGTATGAAACTAAATATCCCAGTGTGGAAAATACAGGCCCAGTTTAAAGACACAATATTTGAGGCCTAAAGTACAGACCAGCTGATAACACCTGAGTTGTGGGGTCATATCTGGGATATGGAGCAGCATACGTTGCAGGGTATCCTTTCAGGCCCCTGAATTGGCGGGTTCAGGCTGGCAGTAGAGATTGGCTCACTTTGGGCTAAATGACAATGGCCTGCTAGTTTAGATTGGGACAGAATAGTGTGTAGTACCGACCTGGGTTTTTTGATTGAGTGGCCCGATATCTCTGTCTTGGTTCTGCTCCGAGATGGAACATATGGGTGGTTCTCTGAAAGAGGCATGTATTGGCCGGGATGGTGAGCTGCACCCTAGGAAACCCTGTGTAGACTCCATTACTATTAAGCAATAATGCACAACAGAGTGTGTACCATGCTGATAACATCACACGTTGGGTGGTTGAATACGAGGTCAAAAGCAGGCGCATCCAACACCTGAGAAGTGACATATCCCAGCATGACACATACCCTGGAGTGCATTATTGCTATTTTACAATGGCTCCTCTGTACCGCATACATTTTGATATTTAGACATAAAGTAGTTCCCTTCTCTTAAATCAATTAAGTCTTATTTTGGTAGTGGTTACAGCAGTGTAATAGGTAATTTGTTGATTTACACACAGCAAAAAGGAATTCTGGGTAGATTATAGCATTAACTTAAATTTTCCTTATTCAGCAGTGCAGTCTCCTTTTTCGGTAGTGGTGACTGCAGTATAGTGCCTAATATACTGGTTGCAGCAGTATAATAGCTAATGCTAATTTACATACAGCAACAAGGAAATTCTGGGTAACTTGTACAGTTAACTTAAATTTTCCTTACTCAACAGTGCAGTTTCATAGTTTGGTAGTGTTAACTTCAGTATAGTGCCTAATATGGAAATATATGTGGCAAGGCACTGTGGGTACAATATGAAGCTGTCTTCCTTTTTTCTTTACTTGGAGGTGCAGTGTCCTTTTTTGGTAATGGTTACAACAATATAAGAACTCAGATATGTATTTTGAAAATGAAGCATTGTGCACATGCTGATAGCTGACAAGGTTTCTTTACTGAGAGATGTGGTCTCCTATTTCTGTGGTGATACAGAACTACTGTATAATAGCCTGTGTACTGATTTGCATAGTGAGGAATTCTGGGTACAGTAAATAGCTAATTTTCTATCCCCTAATCTGCATGTGAGTGATTTTATTTTTTACTGATGACATTTGGTCATGTGTGCATGGACTAGATGCAGTGATGTTATACTGGGATAACATCACTGGCCCAGGCACACACTGACCAATCAGAGCCAGGATTCTTTCCTTGCCATTGTATAATTAACAGCACAATCTGGTCTACTTTGGATTCTTGTTAATGGTCTTAATATAATTATGATTATGCCACTGGCAAGTGAAATTACATTTCAGTCAAGACTTATTTTTCAAATTGATGGATTAGAGAATATGTTAGCTATATTTGCTGTTTTCATAAACTAAATTAAGCATATCTTACCTGAAACTCAAAGTGCTCATGTTTTTAATTGTAAGAATTGTTTGTATTTACTATTTTATTAATCTGTATACTGTGTGTGACAAAACAAATTGTTTTAGTATATAGTAATGGCTTATAACTTATAGAGGAACAATATAATCTAACCAACCAACCTAGTGTCAATGGGCAGTACCATGAACATTCTGTGGACTCAAACATGGACTGCCACACACTCTCTGCAGACTGTGGCCAGGTGTCTTTTACTTGTATGCCCAGACAGAAGGTGTACATGAGTTCCTTGAAACAACATCTGTATCTCCTGCAGTACGTTGCACTTTATTGCATTTTGTATTTTGCCACATACAACTGACACAAACTGTTCTGGAGACCCCATCTCCACAAGGACATAGACAGGATGGAGGTAGTCCAGAGGAAGGCAACTAAAATGGTGCAGGGTCTGCAAGAGAAGCCATATGAGGAGAGACTAAATGAGCTTAACATGTATACCCATGGGGAAAGGAGGGAGAGGGGGACATGATAGAAACTTTTAAGCACCTAGTGGAATCAACAAAGTCCAAGAGGGTAGCATCTTTCAGAAAAAAAGATGTGCAAGAACAAGGGACACAATTTGAAGACAGAAGGAGGACGGCTCAGGGGCAATGTGAGGAAGTATTTTTTCACAGAGAGGGTGGTGGGCGCATGGAACAGCCTTCCTGATGAGGTTATGGGGCCTAAAACTATGGGAGAATTCAAGAATGCATGGGACAGACATAAAGCAATTCTTGTGGGGGGTAGGAAGAACTAGGCTGTTGGTTACCTAGGATCTGCAGCTTATCCTGTAGGTAGGGAAATGGACAGACTAGGTGGGCCAAACGGTCCTTATCTGGTGCCAAATTCTATGTTTCCATGTCATTTATGTTTTTGGTAACCGGGTAAGCAAACTGATCCAAAGGACTATTTTAGTTACGACCGGGCAATACAGTGGCATAAAAATTAGCACACATTATAATACAGTGGGCATATATAATACAGTGAGTACAGTGGGCATATATAATACAGTGAGTACAGTGGGCATATATAATACAGGAGTACAGTGGTGGCAGAAACAGTGAGACATAACATCAAAACGTAAGTATGGGTTAAAGATGAAAAAGGAAAACAAGTTCTTAAAACAAAATTGGTGATGCATCTAAGCTTGCAGCCAAACCTAGGACATACACTTACAGCAATCAAGGCTTGATGCACCTGTATTAAATATTTTTGAAAAAAAAATCAATAAAAAGTTTTATGGAAAAAAGGACACTATACAACTGCTTACAATTTATCAGCCCTCCCACTATGGTAGAGTGAATGTCCTAAAAATGACAATTTTACCTTTTCTTGTACCTAGTTCTGATTTTGCCTACCTCTGTGCCACCCAATTTTTCAAACAACTAAAAATATGTTGTAGCAATTGGATCTGGGGGAAAAAAAACTCAGATAAGATTTGACCAGCTAACATTGCCGCTGGCGAGGGGAGAACTGGGAGTGCCCAATTTTGAGAAGTATTGCACACATGGCAAGGCTAAGAGGAGGCACGACTCAAAATTTGATGGCAAGGGCATACTTCTGGAACAACAAATAGTGCAGAAAACCTATCCCTCACTGACCTGTAGAAAGCCACCTTAAGGCAGCACGGGAAATCAAGTGATTAATCACTACCTAAGCTGTGGCACAAAATCCACTGGAAACCTCGAGGCAGGGCAAATGCACCAATTTAACTCCCTCATGGAATAACCCTTAACTTTGCTTTCCCAAGAGATCTAGGATTTCAGCAATGAAGGAGAAGGGGATCATATCTTTAGCCACCTATATGGGCAAGAGAAAATCTCTATCTTTTACAGAGTTGTGCCAGGTATATGATATTCCAACTACACATAGTTCTAAGTACAGGCAATAAGACATTTTCTGAGCACGGTTCTCTCCCATCTCCAACCACAAGAAATGTCAGAGTTGGCCAAAATACTAGAAGGTCCTAGTGAAACAAGAGGGCTCATCACCAGACTGCACAGCCATATTTAAATAGGGAACAAACCCAAATTGTTGGATTACAGGGGGAACGGCAAGGCTTTTCCAAATCTAAAGAAGAATGGGCAGATACTTTAGAAGAGGGCTGGTACATACTCCTCCAGAGCATTCTAGCTCATTCAGTATTTTACTCTGGAAATGGCCTAATACACACTGGCCAGGTTACAGAAGCTATCCCAGCAGTACGATTGTCTTTGTGCCAGGTGGAAATTGAAAGAGGCACACTGCTTCATGTGATGTTCTCATGTGTCAAACGGGGCCAATTCTGGAGAGATGTAAAAAGAGCACTTAGTGGAATCACACAGAGCCAGATTAAGCTGGAGGGACAACATTTTGGGGGACATTGAGAAACTTGCTAGACTCAAAGAAGGGCCTAGGAGGATAATATATCTGGCACTAGTACTGTATATGCAAAACTGGAAATCTTAACTCAGTGGAAAAGAGAAATACCTCCAGTGAGCACAGTTTGGTTAAATAAAGTGACAGAATGCGACCATAATGGAAAACTCATATACAGAGACAGAGATAGGGCAGATATGTATGATAATAGGTGGCTAGCCCTGGAGGAGTACTTGGCCAATAGGGATAATAAGACAACTACAGAGGACCCTGAACAGACATTAAGGCCTAACCCCCAGGGCCGCAGTAATGGGTGGAAAAGTGGGGATGTTGTCCGGGGCCCCGAGCTTAGGAGGGACCCACCTTAGGATCTGGCATTACCCCTGGAATTAGCTGGTTTGGGAAACAGGGGCCCATTTCAAGTGACTTGTATGGGGCCCCAAAATTCATAGCTGCAGCGCTGCTAACCCCACACAGATGAAATAAGATGCGGGTGACTAATGAGACCATGACACAATAATGAACTATAAGTCAACTTCATATGATAATGTACTGTCAAGTTTGTTGTTGTTTTAAGCATGAAAAAAGTTTCATGTCTTTTCTTCAGTTTTCCTTGTTCTTCTACATCTGTCATTATTGACTTTCACTTTCTGTTCATCATCTTCTCTCTACAAATGCGCAACATGAAGGATAATGGATGGGTAACAGTTAACAACAATGCAGTGTTCACATCAAGTGGTTGTCATGACAACCTAGTAAACCTTGTGAGAAAAGTTCAGGAGGTTCACTGTTATCATGACAACCTCGAGAAGTGCACTCAGCATTGTTGTTAACTGTTGCCCGTCCATTGACTTTTATAGCGCCCGGGCAACAGAGGATAGGCAACAGTTCAACGCCGACTGAGTATTTCTTGAGGAACAATTTTAAAACATAAATTCTGCAGCTGTTTCAAACTTTCACCCCCCCCACATGCCTGAAATCAACCCCACTCACTGTGCCTGACTGAGCCATTAGCCAGTTGGTGTCACAAACTGTCAATGAGAAACCTTAGTGTTAAATGGCAATCTTCCATGATATGGAGATCGCTGTGGACAGATCTGTGGCAAAGGTACCTGTGATTGTGCATTTTTTTCTTTCCCTTTTATCTGTTAAAAGAGACTGAAGGCTAGATCTAAAAAACAAACAAACAAAAAACAGATCCCTGCGGAGAGTGCGAGGGCATTCTAACTTGTTGTACAATCGATGTCACATACTCAAGATTGTACAACACTTTGACATCACATCGATGGTACAACAAGGTTAGGAATTAATCGAATTCCATATATAATAGCCCTCTCCCATACTCTATAAAAAAATAAACTGAAGGAGTCCACTCTATGTTAGCATTATGAGACAATGGTACAAAATGTGGAGATGGTTTTTAAACTGTATTCAATGCATTTTGCAAAATGTAGATGAAATTGCAAGAAAATGTTAATAATAATAATTGTATTTATAAGGCGCCTTTCAAATTGCCATGGTGCCGTACATAAATAACAGATCAAAACAATAAAAATCATTAAAAAATACAGCTGGTGTTATGTAATGATATATAATGTTTTGAAAAATCAATAAACTATGAAAAAAAACACAGTGGAAGCACCAAACAAATTTACACGTACAACTTCTAAGACTACTTGAAAGACTTGCCTGTAGTTCGGTAGACAAGCAGCCAGCCACTCACACTTCCTGAGCTATATAAGCAGTTCCTCTAAGCCTCACTGTGAAGCATTTTTTCTTTGCTGCCAAAGGCTCTGTCAGTTTGTCCTCTGAGCTGGTTGGCCTCCCTGGCTGGCTGGCTGGGGCTTCCCCCCCCCGCTGCTCCCCTCCTGTCTCTGCTGGGCTTTTTGTGTTTATTTTACTGCTTCTGGTTTGTATTTTGCCTTCAGCTGTGTGTGCTTCCTTTCTTTTGGGGGGGGGCTTTCTAAGCTCCTAGCATACTGCTATTTCAGAGCTCATACTGCTTGCTTTCAGTTACTCACAACTCTCAAATTGCTTGCACTGCAACTGCAAACCTACTCAGAGAGCTCATATGCTACTGCTTTCAGTTACCTACAATTGCAGCCACTGCTGTTTTACTTTATTTACTATTGTACCCAGTGCTTGTGTTTTTACACTATGCTCACCACGCTAAAATTACTGCAATGCAACTGCTATTATCTGTGTGTTTCAGCTCAGCCGTTGTTGCTCCAAGTTGCATACTTAATTCTTTTCACCTGACACAGTTTACTCTGACCCTAGCTGTCCTGCTCATTCCTGCTTTTCATTCTACTCTGAGCCTCATTGCACTGCCTGGCTACACCTGCTGCAAAGCATTTGTCTCCATGTTTCATTGCAGTTACAACTCTGAGGTCGGCCAACTAAGCTCCTGCTGAGGCTATTAATATAGCTTTGTTATTAAATCTTGCCTCGTTGCCGAAAATCCTCAGTGTGTTTGTCACCTTGATTTGGCTATTCATGTCTGGCTGGCTTGCCCCCGAGTCAATGCTGTTTAATTGCTATACAGTATGTTATGCAGGTCCACCTATCACCACTACTGCTTACTGACCTATCAGGTCCACACTTGCTTAAGCAACTGTTGCTCCTTGCTTACGCAAACCATTGCTTCATGCATACTGCCTTCCCCTTGGCTTCAGCCTGGGACTCTGCTGCACTCAATCTGCATTTGACCTTGCAAGGTCTCAGCACTCAATGCTCATTACGATCTCAGCACACTGTGCTCATTCAGCTCACCAGCTTTTCAGCTCTCAATCAATTTCTGGGGTGTGCCAGCCATTCTATTCTGGTGCAGGGTTCCTGCAGCTGATGGTCTCACTCTGCATTTAGTCTGCATCTCGAGTGTGTCCAACTTGGGGCAGGATCCTTCACCTGGCCCATAGCTGGGAATGTCCTCACCCTGGGCTTGGCTTTAGCTGCCTGCTATGTGACAGCAGCTCATGGTGTAGAATTTAAGACTAGCGGTGAAGGGGGGTTATGATGATCTCCTTTGGCTCTAGTGTTCCACTATAATAGTTAGCCATTGACTTTAGTGATTTCCCTAGCAAGGCACCTTCACCGCATTCTCCCTACAACTGTCTCTGGTTCACTTGGTTTGATTTAGGGTGGGTAGGCCGGGTGAGTGCCTCAGCAGTTGTTGCTCTCCTTCTGTGCCTTTGTTGCACATATTGTTGAAGAGTTTTCTCACAACCTTCCACGGCATTCCTGCTAGAGGGTTTGAGTGAGAGCCTTCTTCCAAATTGGAATATTTTCCACCTCCCTTTAATTGGGTTTTCCAAACTGCAGCTGCAGAGCTGTCACTAAATAAACTATCCCAAATCTGGAGGGAAGGCAACCTAGGCCTTGATCCCAGAGATTTCTCCTCACAGGAATTTTTTCTCTCCTCCGTGCCTCAGGTCATAACACTTAGTTAGGATAGCAGTGCCACCTAGTTTCTTTAGATAGGTTCCTTGTTGGATGGAGGTGGAGGATGTCCTGCCATTCTCTCTCCTTAGGGGATCCCTAATCTCAAGCAAACAACAGTATCATGCTACAACCTGGGCAGTCACTATGTTATCCAACTGAATAGCTCATTGCATTATCAAACTGCCTATTCTTCTCTACTACTACTGCGTGCAGTTACTGCTTGCTCACATGCTTCATGTTGCCACCTTTTTGGGATGATACTACATTTCTTTGGGGATTCCTAAGGTACCTTTAGCCATGGGAACCATCCCTGCTGTATCTTCTAGGGGTGGAACCTCTGAGGGTTCCTTGCCTTCGTATTCCTACAGGGTGGTAATTCCTCAGGAATAGAGAGTGCGAACTGCCAAAACCAAACTAACACAGTTGCACAAGCATAACACTATACTGGCTACGTAGGTCAGTGAATTAATATTGTTCTGTAGTTTATTCAACAGTTTCAATTACTTTTATTTATTTACACACTGTGAAATTTCTGTAGCAATTTTTAGGAATTTTGATTAGTCTTTAATGAGAAATGATTTTGTTTGTGAGTGTAATTTATTAGGTTTCTATTTTGTTTTATTTAGCTGTTGCCCATTAATAAGGGCTGATTACCCACCAACTCCCTAGTAACTCCTGGCAGCTCTCCACCACTCTCTGTCTTTCCCCTTCAAACAGGCTACCCTAGAAGCCCTTATTATAATGCATCTCTGAAATTCTATGGATACATACTGATTTCATGCAGGAGCCTACATATTACCCTAAGGGAGTCCCAAGGAGTCCCCGTGTATCCCGCTGAGTACGCTGTAAAACAGAAAAAACTAGTCAAGCAAAGGAAAATGAGACTAATAAAGTAAACAAATGGAATCAAATGAAACAAAACAAAATTAAAAGATTTATCAAAAACAAAGGCAAAGAAACACAAAATATACAAAGTCAAACATCTCAATCCTCTGCTGTCAGTCCTTTCCATCCTCACAGGAAGTCGTGAGTGGTACACTGTGTGTGTAACAGGCTTCCAGGGCTGCTATCTGATCTATCTTTCGCTTCTGTAGATGTGGCAGATCCATGGTCAAGCATGTAGGCATGGTGGAGCTGGTAGTGCTTGGGGTGGGGTGATCTTGCAGCATGTGCTCATGCTCAAAAAGATGGCAGTGCAGTGCTGAAGGCACTGAAAGGAAAAGGCATCCTTGAAGTTGCCAGTCCCCACTGCCAGAATTGGGGGACCGGAGCAGAAGAAACTGCAGCTGCGGCTGCCAGCCACAGAAACCAAGGGTGCGGGAGGTGTAAAAATATTTGAGTCTGGTATGAAACATCGACTCCCAATTTCCCAACACTCACTATATATCGTCACCGCAATACTGAAGCTGCTCACAAGATCGTCTGTAATAAGAACGAAAACGAATGACCGACTGCCTGAGATTGAAGTAGTAGTTAGCAATTACACACAGCACAGTAACAGATTGCTGACTTCACAGGATCAGATACGAGCACATTTTAAGCACACTTAAGCAGTAAGCATGATCTAAAATGAACTACAGAACTGTACTAGCATGCTGAACGAACGCTGCTTATTTTTTTTTAACATACGAAGCTTTACTTTTAGTACTAGCTTTACTATCACTTCCAACTACTTATACTCAATCTAATTAATCTGCTGGTCTGCTCTGGCTTCCCACCTGACACATATGCATATTGCACATAGGTAGCTCTGATTGAGCAACCAGTAGAACTGACTAGGTAATAGGATGGCTGCGTCGATGGTGGAGGCCTGCAAACTAGTCCCTTCTCAAAAGGGTCATGACAAACTATGTGTGGATGGTTATCTATATGTGAAGGAAAGGCAAAGGGGTGATCTGTTTTACTGGGCTTGTCCCCCAAAAAAATATGGTTGCAGAGGACAGGCGAGCACTGTTAAAGTCGGAGCAAAGCACATTTTGCGGTCTAACTCAGAGCATAAGCACTCTCCAGATGCAACTGAGGGACCTGCTGCAGAAGCTGTTGCTGCCATAAAGCAGCGAGCACTTGGCAAGAACGATACCCCTGCCCAAATTATACAGGCTGAATGTGCTGGTATCCATACTGAAGTGTGCCATAACATGCCATCTCGTCATGCCTTGAGGCAAGTGGTGAAACGCGCACGACGAGAAAATGTGCCACCAGAACCAAATACTCTTGAACAGCTTTCTATTCCTGACTCAATTAAATACCTGGATGGCAAGCTGTTTCTTGTTAAGCACTCAATTTGTGCTGATGAGACCATATTGATATTTACAACCAAAGCTAACATCTTAAAATTGTCTGCTGCTGCGGTTTGGCTAATGGATGGAACACTTAAAACAGTTCCTACATTATTTTGCCAGCTGTACTCAATACAAGCACCAGTTGGGAGTGCAGACAACAGCAGAGTGGCGCCACTAGTGTATTCCCTAATGTCTGCCAAATCACAAGATTGTTATGTCCGGCTCTTCCAAGATGTACACGATATTGCTGATGAGCATGGGGTAAATCTGGAGCCTAAGTTCACTGTGACCGATTTTGAGCAGGCTGCAATAAATGCCTGCCGGTCAGAATTTCCAGATGCAAGAAATAAAGGTTGTCTATTCCATTTGGGACAGATTATTTGGAGGAAAATACAAAGTGGAGGATTTTCAGTAATGTACGGTTCAGATCCTGACTTTAACCTATTGCTGAGGCACTTGCAGGCATTAGCGTTCCTTGAACCACCAGAGATACCACCAACATTCGAGGTGCTGAAAGCAGATTTCCCTGAGAGCTGCACACCAATATTGGAGTGGTTCGAGGAGAACTATGTGCTTGGGAGGGTGTGCCGTAGGATGCAGAACAATACTCTGGTTCGAAGCCCACCATTATTTCCACCGAAGCTGTGGTCAGTACATGAGCAGCACATATTCGGTTTCCCAAGAATGCAGAACAATGTTGAAGCCTGGCACAGTCGTCTTGGTGCATTGATTGGTTCTGCACATGTAGGCATACATCGCTTTGTTACAGAGATAATGAATAAGCAGAGAACGATGCAACACATTATTGAAAAGATCAATCGTGGACTTCCTAGATCACCTATCAGGAAAAAGTATGCAGCATGGGAAGACAAACTAAACAACATAATGAAGGAGAAAGAAATTAATTCTTCCAAGGAGTTTCTAAGAGGAATTGCACACAGTCTGGTACTGTGGTGCACAGATGACACAACATGGACTGTGGCATTTTTTTAAAACACTTCAATAAAGAAATTGTCTTTTAAATTCCATGCCTCCACCATGGCTGTCAGAAATATGCTGCTGTTGGAAAGCTGCATATGTTTAAAAAGCAGCGTTCATTCAGCAGTGTACAACATGACATGCTAATACTCACAGTAAATGCAGTAATAAAGTCCTCCCCACCCCATGGGGTCTGCATATAATGAGAAGGTGTCTACTTTCTGCTTACTGCTTAAGTGTGCGAACTCCAGTTGCGGTATTCTTACGATGTCGGTATTTATGACGGCCATATAATAAGCGCGTCGGTATTTAGACGTTGGTCTAACGAGTGTTGATCTTTCAATAGTCGATCTTTTGTACTGCTCCCAAATATTCAGCGTTGCACACTTCCTCAGCACACCACACACACAGAGAAAGTGAAGAGGCAGCTGGCAGTTACTGCAGTCACGGAGCCTTGTAAGGTCAGCAGACAGGCAGTACAGGTAAGCCTCCTCCCTGGGGAGGCGTTACATGAACTGTCTGTCAAACCAGAGTGTATAGTGTAAACTATCCATAGATCCACAGTGTATAGAGTCAACTGTCTGTGGAGCCAGCGTTTACAGTATGAACTATCCATAGATCCACAGTGTATAGCACGAACTATCTGTGGATCTGGTGTGGACAGTGAACTGTCAGTGGATCTTGTGTGGATATCCCGAATGCTCTCCATGGGTCCCTCTCCTACCCCACCAAGTGGCTTGTATCTCTCACCTACTCCCTTTCCCACCATCCTTCCTTTATCCATAGACTTGCAGTGCTCTTAGCATTCTGAAGGGTCCTACTGCATCTAGGCTTGTCTCCTTTCCTCCCCCATCTACCTGTCCCCCTAGCCTTTGCAGTCCCTTTGCAGGGTTCTCAGCATCCTGAAGGGACCCTACTGCACCTAAGCATGTCTCCTCTCCTCTCCTTCCCCTTCCCTTTCTACCTTTTCTTCCTAGCCTCTGCAGTCCCCTTGCAGGGTTCTCAGCATCCTGAAGGAGTTCTGCTGGGCCTAGACTCGTCTCCTCTCCTTGCGCAACACTGTTGTGACATTGTTTGTAACACCTGCCTTACAACTGTATGTTAATGTTGATCTTGTAACTTGAATGTTTAATGTCTCATTCCTATTGTACCCCTTCCCCCCAGGTTGCACCGGGAGTCGAGCGACTTGTCACTCGGTGTGCCTTCCTGGTGAAACATTTCAATAAATAAATAAAGAAATTGTGAACTATCTGTAGATCTGGTGTGGAAAGTGTGAGCTATCTGTATCTGTGGAGCCAGAGCATATGGTGTGAACTATCCATACATCCAGTGTGGACAGTATTAACTATCTGTGGAGCCAGAGGTTATTGTGTGAACTATCAATGGATCCTGAGTAAGTAGTGTGAGCTATCTATGGATCTGGAGTGAATTATAAGAACTATCTGAAGATACTGAGTGGATACTGGGAACTGCCCATGGATCTGGAGTGGACAGTGAAACTACCCATGGATCTGGAGGATAGTGGAACTATCCATGGATCTGGAGTGGATAGTTGGAATTATCCATGGATCTGGAGTGCATAATGAAAACTATTCATGGATCCAGAGTTGATAGTGCACTATCTAAATCCATTATCCACGCAAAACTGATGGGATACTGGATTGTGCAATAGTCCAGCTGTGGAGCTTGGAGCTTTTGCAGTCAAAGCTGCTTACATAACACTTGCAATTGCCACTGAACTGGTACCAGCCAGTGTGCTCTCCAGCTAATGCTTCAGACATTTTCTGCCATCTAGTCTGCCCTTAGCCTTTTCCTTGAAACAGACCTGATGCCCAGTGTTACTGCCAGTGATTGCCACAGTAACAGGTGAGCCAAGTGACATTTGTGTGGGCAGGGGCTGCATGGTTTAAAAGTGGAGCCCCTACACAGCTCTTGCAACTGCCACTGACCTGGTGACAGCCAGTGTGCTCTCCAGCTACTTCTTCAGACATTTTTTACCATCTAGTCTGCACTGAATCTTTTCCCAAGCCAGCCCTGGCACCTGGGGCCCAATATTCCATACTTTGCCTGTGTGCAAATCCCAGTTTGCCCATGTAAATGGGGCTTTGTGTGGATTTCCCATATTCAAACACTTTGCTAGTGTGGGCAAACAGAGTTTGCACCCGGTCAATATTCAGAGGGGGGCACAATGCAAATAAAGGGGCCGGGACCTGAATACTGGCGCAGTCCAATTTTCTGAATATGTGCACTACATAAGGCTGTTTTGCTCAGTCCCCTTGTGCGGCGTACATACTGTCAATGAAATCTTGACTTACTCCCGCACAACCCTAGTGGTTGGTGGAGGAAGTGCGGTGGCCCCCCCAACCCTCAACACAGTAGCCCCTGGGATCCAGTGAATCCCCCCCCCATTGATTACTAGCCTGATGTAAAAATGAAACATTCCTTGGTTCTACTTTCCCCTCCCACATCGATTGCCAGCCCAATGTAAAAACAAAACAATCCTTGTGTTAGTGCCCTCCCCACTGATCACCGCCCGATGTAAAATATAAAGTTCCCTAGTGCTAGT
This sequence comes from Neoceratodus forsteri, assembly GCA_016271365.2. Classification (NCBI taxonomy): domain Eukaryota; kingdom Metazoa; phylum Chordata; order Ceratodontiformes; family Ceratodontidae; genus Neoceratodus; species Neoceratodus forsteri. The sequence goes on from JADMNL010000027.1 coordinate 16,065,360, forward strand.
GTCCCACCTCGCTGATTGCTGGCCTGATATTAGACATGAATCATTCCCTGGTGTCCAGTGGTTTTGACTCCCCATCTTGATCTCCTGTAATAAAATATCACCATTCCCTGGTGTCTAGCAGACCCCTACTCTATCCCCAGTCCTTTGTGTAATAAAATAGCACTATTCCCTGGTGTATAGTGGTCCCTCCTAACCCCAATCCTCTGTGTGATAAAATATCACCATTCTCTGAGTGTCTAGCAGACCCCCCATCTCTGATCCCCTGTGTAATTAAGTGGACCCCCCCAACCCTGATCCACTGTGTAATTAAATATCACCATTCTCTGGTGTCTAGCAGACCTCCTAACCCTACTCCAGCAGGTAGTGCCCCACCACCCTGCTTCCCCCCATCCTGACCCCAAGCTGGCAACTGGCACAGCCCATTGCTCTCCACCACAGCTGGCCAACGACTGAGCTGTAAATGAGCGCATGCTTTAGCAGCAGATTGTATAGTATGCACTCACTGACTGCTCAGTCAATAGCTAGCTGTGGTGGAGAGCAGAGACTGTGCTGGGTCACTGGTTCTGGGTCTGGGACAGTGGGGATCCACTAGACACCATGGGAATGGTAATATTTAATTACAGAGGGGATAGGGGATAGGGAGCAGAGTCTGTTAGACACCAGGGAATGATGATATTTTATTACACAGGGGATTGAGATGGGGGGGCGAGACCACTGGACACCAGGGAATGATTCATGTCTAACATCAGGCCGGTGATCAGCAGAGGGGAGGGGTGGAGGGGGACACTAGCACCAGGGAAAGTTTATATTTAACTTCGGGCTGGCGATCAGTTTGGGGGGGGAACCACTAGCACCAAGGAATGTTTTAGGTTTTACATTGATCTGGTGATCGGTGGAGGGGGACCACTAACACCAAGGAATGTTTCATTTTTACATTGTGCCAGAGATGGTGGTGGTGGGGGGGACTACTAGACCAGGGAATACTTTATTTTACATTAGGCCAGCGACTGGCAGGGGAGACTATTATCATCAGGTATAGTCTCTGGGACTGGGCAAGTGGGGGGCGGTGCCATGCTAAATTGCCAGGATACCCATGTAAATGAGCCCATAATGGGCATGCAAATGGCCCCTTAGTATCTTGCATGCCCAATTAGCTCATTTGCATGGGTCCCTTTGAATATCGGAAATTTAGCACTGTTGCAAGCTACTGTGGCGCCCTATTGCAGAAGCCTTGTCTGCCCAGTGCTAAGTGGTTTTGCGCTGGGCTGCCATGGCCCTATAGTCAGTCAAGTAACGCCGGTGCGCTATTCCACTGAATATAGCATTTTTGGACTCCCGGGCAACTGCAAGGCACTGCACTAACAATTGTGCTGCACTTTATGCGCTCTTTGAATATTGGGCCCTTGGTGTTTCTGCGCTGATGTCACAGTGACCAGCAAACAGAGCAATATTAGTGGGGGTAGGACTGCAGGGTTAAAAGCAGAGATGCTCCAAGCTGCCCTCTGAGGTGCAGCAATCTGCATGATTGGGAGGAGTTACAGTGGAGTCCTGTGCAGGAGGCAAGGGTGGAAGTTTTTTCTTTAACAGCATGACTGTTTTATTTTACTGTCAACTCTGTGGTTAGGTATTGTTTTCATTTTAATGTATACAATGTAGGTAGAACTGTGAACACTTAAATAATGCTATTATTTTCCCACCAGTCTGATTCAAGTGAAAATAAATGATGTTATTGACCCAATGGGTAAATAACACCATTTATTTTTCACTTCCTACCTCATCGAAATGTCAGTCATGGTTAATTGACATCCCATTCCACCCAATCCTGTGACAAATCAGCTGTGTGCTTGCAACCAATAGCACTCCTGTCATAGAATCCAAAACCCCGCCTCGCTATCATGCCCTCAATTTAGTCAGCAGTTTAAAAACTTTGGTCTCATCAAGAGAACGCCTGGATCACTGCTCATTTATGATGCCGCCACCTGTGCAACATTAACCAAGCCACACGTCATTTATTTAAACTGTGTCAGGGTCCAGTAAATACTACTCACCCGTGTGCCTCTGTTGGTCAGTGGCTCCCGCTTAATCGATGAACTCTTCACTCACTCCAGGACGACTCACACAGAACCCCCACCCCCAAAAAAGTGAAAGCAAGAAGAGCTGCAGTCTGCCCAAGTCCTGTGGTAATAAGGTATGCCTTACATTTTAAATGACAATCACACCTCCTTCCGTATCAGAGCAGGCACAGTATTTTTTTGGGGGGTTGCAACCTGCATTTTCCACAAGTGCTGTGCTGAAAAGAAATGCATTTAAATTTCATATGATCAGCACAGCACCTTCCATTTGGGTGCAGGCACTGTATTTTAGGGGGCAGGAAGATTGCAGTCTGTGGACACAGGACATTGTATACACAGAAAATACAAGTTCTGTGTTCAATATGTTGTTTATTTCATTTGTGAGAGGGCGGACTTTCATAACTCACTTCAGGGCTTCGCCACTCATGAGTAATGGTCTCACTCTCACTGTGGGAAATAAATTACATCTTTGAACACAGAACATCGATATCCTCTTACATATAGTATCTTGGAGTATTATTTCATCTACTCTATTTTATTATAGTAAACTAAAATGACAATTGTTTTCACTGGGGATGGTTGCCTTTTACTCACAGGGAACTACTGTATGTGTTTCATTGTATCATTACCATTTAAATTTAGTAGGCTGACCTTTGCACTATTTGCTGCTTGATTTATGTTGATGGAAAGATGTGAATATCCTTTTATACATATTCAACATGTCATAAGTAAATGTTTAGGTAGTTGCTTTGCGTCTCAATTGAAAGCAGAATATCAGTTAACAGAGCTTTTTTTGTAAATGTAAACTGTTTAATGATTTCCTTTTTAAAACTATGATAAGTTCTCTAAATGTTATTTATTTTAAACCTCAGTTAGGGTTTTCAGTAACTCACAGGCCTACAATGACATTTTTATCAAAATGATTTAGTTTACTTATCCCCCGGATGCATTTTATATCTCTCTTTCACTTAGTCATAACCCTTGCCATGGCACCACTACCAGTGCACCTCAGAGTCATAGACCTATCATGAGGCATCCTGTCTTATCTCTGGGCCCAGGCTTGGTCACCCTGTCCCATCTGGGAATCCTGTCCTCTCTGGTGTCCCAAGTGGAAGGTCTACCAGGCCCTAAAGATGCCATCGCCTGTGCCGCAGGTAATCAGACATTACCATTCTTCCCTCATATCACATCGCAGAACTTTTACACTGGGGTTCTTTGTCCTCCTTCCACCTTAGGGTCTTTAAGGTGATCCACCAACCCAGGATTGCTATTCAGTCCCGAAAGACATCAGGGGGCCTTTCTTGGCAGGAGACCACCACCAGTCCACCCTTCCTCTGGACCTACATCCTCCCAACTCCCAGAGCAAAGTTCCTTCTGGGCCCCGCCTACCCAGAACTCCTCCCACTGAAACCTGAGCCTGGCAGCATTAACCCTTGCTGCACCAGACACAAACCTCCCAGGGTAGAACCAGGTGCTACATTAACAATCCCACCCACTAGTGGAGAGGAGGACTGTGCTAGAGACAGCTTTAGGATTTCAATCTCCCATATGAATGCTGAATGGTATTTCATCAGCACTGCAGCATCTAAAGCTTTATCAAACTGGTACTAATTCCTCGCATGGACCATTATAGCTGTGCAGAATGAAGACTTCTGCTGGCAGAATTCTGAAATGCTGTCAGGAATTGTTTGTTAAATTTAACAAAATTCCAAAAGCCTATCACAGGCTTTTCATTTAAACTGAGGATTTGTATTACATGTGATTTTTAATGAAGGAATAATTTTACACGGTTTGCAATGAAGCAACACTGTAAACTGTAGGATTCGGGACAGTTTCTAAACTGACAACTGACCATCAAACATCAGACTAAATGCCAGGCAGGTAATTAATGCTATCAGGAAGCAAGTGGGTGTATTTCTGATGAAAATCACCCACTTACTTCAACCTAATTCACATATAATGGTTGCTGAAATGTGTTCTGAGGAAAAAAAAAAACATGGAACTGATATTTAGTATAAAGCTACAGAGTTTCAATATGTTCCACAGGGGAATTCTGCTGTTCCACTTCGAACAGAATTCCACGGAATACATTGGAATTCCACATAGTACTACAGACTATTCCAATGTGTCTGCTGATCTATTAATGGACTCCCTCAGCTGGTGCACCCCTTCATGTCGACACCCCAACGGCGAAACACGAAAAAAGACCATTACGCCGACATTCGCTGTAATCGTCCTTTTTCGGTGCTTCACTTTCCACCAGTGTTCCTCCCCCTGGACCAACTCTGACCTGGAGTTGATAATCCTAAAGTCCGGGGGGTGTGGGTGGCACAGCCCTCCACAGAAAACACTCGCTGCATGGGCAGCACAACACCTGTGTCGGTATTGTGCTGTCACTGTGGAGGAGGTCGGCATTTTCACTGTTGACCTCCCTTGGTACTTCCCACTTAGCAATCATCAAGAAGCACACTCCTTCCAGTTTAGCAGGTCCTTAGATCTGTGTGACATTCCATGATGTCCCATGTCTTTCTCTCTACACCTCAAGAATTATGCTGTTTTAGATGTTGAAAGTGTGTGTTGCTATATTTACTAATACAGGGTGTTGTTTCAAGATCAGATGCTGGTATGTAACATGGCACAACATAGAATAACTCTACAATGGGTAAGGCAGACATTTCTTTCTTCCTTCCAGTCAGGGCAAATGTGAACTCGTTCTTATCAAGCATGGCCTGAGAAGGGTGCGGAAGGATTTAAATAAATAAGGGGGTGTCCATGTTATGAGAGAGATGTCTGAACAGAATGAAGGGCATCAGATGGAACAGTTGATAACAGAATCTTCCATTACCTCCATGAGATGCACTTTTTGGGCATACAGGATATGAAGCCAGCAGAGGGCAGAGTGTTGCATTGCAGGCATCAGACCAAAGCAGAAATGGTAGTTTACTCACCTGGTAAAGGTGATTGTGTTACTGTATATCCACGGCACTCTCTGACCTTACCTTAGGGAATGAGGCCACCATAGACATGGATGCCAGCCTATGGGAATGGGGCGCATCCATGGGATACCATACAGCACAGGGCCGATGGTCACCCCATGAGAAAAAACTTCCAATCAACGTACTAGAAATGTGAGCAGTGCGCAACACACTGCTAGCACTTCAGCCACTGATAATCCAAAAGTCAGTCCTCATATGATCAGACAACAGGGCAGTGGTGGCATATATATCAAAGCAGGAGGGCACCAAGAGCAGGGGACTACAACAGGAAACAAACTTGATCATGCCATGGACCCAGTAGAAACTGACACACATAACAGCCATTCACCTTGCCGGCAAGCTGAACATGATGGCGGATTGGCTAAGTTGGAGAACAGATACACCCAGGGAATGGCAACTTCTCCCTGCATTTTCCGCCAGGTCCAGAGAAAATGGGGCAAGATATTCATGGACCTCATGGCAACCAACAAGAACAAACAGTCAGACAAATTCATCTCAAGGTTCAAGGAACCCTGATCCTTGGGGGTGGACACCCCATCAATACCATGGACCCACGTCTACTCCTACGTGTTTCCATCACTACCCCTAATAACACAAGTACTGTCCAAGATTCAACAACCACAGAGGATCATAATCCTCATAGCACCCTATTGGCCATGGAGAGCATGGTTCTTCAAAATAGTGGCAATGGCAATGGACAAACTAGCACTCCCCTGAGACCAGTCATCCTACTACAGGGTCCAGTAAGACACCCCAGTCCCGACAATCTAAAGCTAGCAGCCTGGCTTCTGAAAGGAGAGATTGTTAAATGCTGGATACCACAACACAGTAATCAAAATCATGCTTCAGTCACAAAGCAGCACCACTACATCCATTTACTCCAGGCAATAGAACGTCTTTTGGCATGGTGCCACACCCACCATATTTCCCCTGAGTCACCATCAATACCAGACATCTTGCTTTACCTTCAGCAAGGTCTTGACAAGGGCTGGCAACCTCTACACTAACAGTCCAGTTATCAGTCATTGAGCAGCAGTTTGTACAGTGGAGGAATCAATCCAGGATCTCACACAGACATTATCCACTTCCTCAAAGTGGCAACCAACATCGTCCATGAATCAAGTCGACCATCCCTCCCTGGGACCTCACATTGGTACTAAATATGATGACCGCAGACCACCATTTGAACCAATAGCACATATCGATGTGTACTGGCTGGCTTAAAACGGCACTCCTTGTGGCAATATGTTCCACATGCACAGTTAGGGAGCTGACAGCCTTATCATGCAAGGAACCCTTCACAACTTTCACCCCACAAGGGTTTCACTTCCAACAGTTCCATCCTTTGTCCCAAAGCTAGATTCTCACTTTCACACAAACCAACCAATCAACTTGCCGACGTTCTATGAAGACTCAACAGACAACAGAGACCAAATGTTACACACACTCAACGTTAAGAGAACACTTAAAATGTACCTAGAGAGACCTGCGCCACTCAGGCATACTGAAAAACTATTCATTGTGGTAACAGGACACAAAAAAGGCTCAGCGGCAGCAAGAGGGACAATCGCTGCATGGCTAAAGAACCGTCACCGAATCCTACAAGGCAAGTCAGAAGATGCCACCCATAGGAATAAAGGCACATTCCACCAGGACAGTGGCAACTTTGTGGGCAGAATGAAATTCAGCAACAGCACAAGAAATCTGTGCAGCAGCAGTCTGGTCAACAATCCACACATTTGTGAGACACTACAGATTGGACACATCCATCCCGATGAGGGAATCCTTTGGACAAAAGGTACTGTTAACTGCCACTTGGCAGAATGACTCAACAAACAGCTCCCCCCCCCACCCTGATATGAGGGCATTGCTTTTTACATACCTTAAGGTAAGGTCTGGGAGTGCCATGGTTATACAGGCAACACAATGGTAGTTAATCACCTGGTAAAGGTGATTGTGTTACTGTATATCCATGGCACTCCCGGCCGTCCCTGGGAAGCATGTTCGACTAAAGATTTGGACAGCCTCTGATTTAGAGACTCATGCAGTACTCCTGCAACCTTAAGAAGTGGCTACACAGGTTCTGCATATTAACAGGTTAATTAGAAGTAGTTTATGAAGTAACTGAGTAGACAATATTATTAAAGTAGCTCCTTCTGAAATCCATTACTGTCTCATAGAGTGGTTACACTGTCTGTGCATGCAAGATAACTATTTCTCTCACAGTTCTGGACGTATCAAAACTGATTACAAGAGGGATCCAGAGGGGGCTTGGTGGAGGGATCGAAAATCAATCTTAGGTCACATGTGCATCAGCAGCCTATCAGGTGTACATAACCCTAAGTCTTCAGCACGTGAGAAGTGGTCACAAAGGGCAAGCAGAAGAAATCTCTCACTGTCTCTTTCTACTGTTTCCTGGCTTGCAACCATTCTTATTTTTCTCCTGAAGTCTACTGATTTAAAGCCTACAGACTTCTGCCACAATGTTAACTTGTTTGCTTACCACTTTAAAATAGTAGAGGTGCTAGTTTCAATTTAGCAGTTTGCTATGAATCCTGGTACGCTTAGTTTGGTTGGTTTATTTAAAATTTGGTAAGACCATGAGCACAAAAAATGTCCGTTTTCATTGGCGACCACATATAAAGAGCATAAATAAAAAAACGAAAAAAAAACAATCAAACAATACTAAACAGAACGTATTACAAACATACTCCAATCATAAAAAATACAGTGCACAGGCAAAATCAGCCACATTTACAACAATCAGAGTCAATTAGCAATGGTTTAAGTCTAGATTTAAAAACAGTTAAACTTGTAATATTAGCTGTCAGACTTTGAGGTAAAGAGCTGTAAAATTTAGGTAACTGATGCAGCAAAGATCAACAACTTTACAGTTTAACCACTGGAATGTTGATCCTGAGAAGTTCCACGGAGCAGCACATATTATCTTCTGTTTCTTAGCTGCGTGGGTTCCACAATATTAATACAGTTCATACCCACTGATGTCATCAGCGTTGTGTGCTCTGGCATAAAACAATTTATTAAAGGTATGAGGTAGTAGAGTTAATGCACTTTGGTAGCTGGTTTGTCAAAATTTTGTAGCCTGAGCAGTGTTGGAGTTATGGGAGGTGACTTGCCAGGGCTTGGACCCCATAGCTCTAAAACGAGGCATTTTACCTCTTGTATTACTGCCACTGTTTAAATTGGGAATGGGGGCATTTTTGGGGCCATGAATCCAGGGTCCCCGATAGCTCTCCAAGCTCATAACGTGTAATTCAACAACTGAGTCTGACTGACGGGATTTTAATACAATAGACTTGTATGAGGTCAAACCATGATGCATAGGGTTTAGGCAGGGCTTTGAGGTAGACAGTTCTCTGACACCATTAGAAAAAGTGGAAAAATGTGAGCTTTAGATACAGTTCAGTTTTTATTTCATATATTTTCTGATTCTTTCCCATTTTTTTTGTAGACTTTATTTACCTCTTACTAGATGGACTCTTTCAGGAGCTGACTCTCGTGGTGGCTCTGATGCCCCCCTGAAGCCCCCGCCACTAGTTCTCTTCCAGTCCTGGGACCTCCTCTCAACTTCTTCCAGCCACTTGATCTCCCAGCTCTGAGCCACCTGGGGTGGGACCACCAACTCCTCCGGCACTCTATCTACAATCTAATGGAGCAGCCGGAGAGGCAGACAAAGACAGGGAACACCAGGACAGATGACCTGACATTGGGCATGAGGCCCCATCGCTGATCAGCACCATTGCCTACCACCGGTAAGGTTTTTTTTCTTTCTGTAGGTGCTGTTTCCCCCAGGAGCGTGTCTGTGCAATGACATCAGCATGGTAAGCCGTAGTCATCCACTGCACTCCTCCCCTTACCAGCTCCTTGCTAGTGATACCCTGGTCTCCATGGGGGGGCCCTACTGTGCTGGAGACACCCTGGATCCCTCCCCAGGGAGAGGAGAGCAGTCCATTAGATGCTCAATCCTCTCTCTTCCCTGCTGACCCCTGGCACCCAAGCTCATTCCTGAACTCAGGTCACCAGCATGGCGCGAGGTGGGGTGTCCAGTGCCTCAACCCTCAGCGCCACTGGGCTGGCTGTCTTTCCCTTTTTTCTTTATTACTGTGGACAGTTGTATGAAGGAGGAATGTTGTCCCTTAGACTTGTATCTGTTCTTTCTGCTTGCCTACACCTGACATCATAATCCCCTGTTCATGGCACCATAATTATCTCCACAGCAACAGAGCGCAACATCATAAACAGAACTGTGATGTTAGGTGTAGGCAAGCAGCCAGAAACGACAAAGCAGCGACCCTGCTTACATGCAAATGTTCTTAGTAAAAAAGAAATAAGGGTGAGAATTACAGAAAAAATTATTAAAAATAAGCAAAATTGTGTCTAAATATTACATTTTTTCAAAATTGTCACACTTGCGTCAGGGGCTCTTTAAACAAAAGAGATGTCTTATATAAAAAAAGTCCACCAACTTTCTTTGAACTTTTCAACCCTTCATAACAAAACATACTTCCTGAGTACCGGAGACTCCTTGACACTGAAATATTGATACCAGTCTCGAGTCCTCACTTCCCATGATTTGCTGCCGGAGCAGGGAAGCATTAATTTAGCCTGATGAAACTGTACAAAATGCTGCCAGCAAATCAGAATCCTCCATTTTCAGTCATTGTTTTATAATGTGCTTCAATGAGATTGCACAGTGATGAAGCCAATGTTTTATTCATTCAATCGTATTCTTTGTTATTTTATCTGAAAGTACAGACATGATTCATTTACTACTGATTATTTACCATTTCCAAGTTTCTCATATAAAGAGGTTAAATGTAAAGTTTGGAGTCTCTAACCCTGATTTACCTTGACAAGCATGTGGTCTCATCATATAGCTTCTGCCAGTCAGGCAGGCTGAGTCTGCAGGTTATCACAGCATACAATATCAAGGCAGCTGTAGGAATATGAGCATTCTTAGGCCAAGGGTCAGTGGTCTGTATATTAATTCAGCTGGTTTCCTTTCACACAGTTCAAATAACGTTCTGTTTTCTAAGGAGCAGATCATTTAGCCTCAGTCACCTAGCCCTTACCTATTCCCTCTGCTCTTTGCCTAAATGAAGTACCTGGTGGCCAAGGGTCTGCAGCAGATGAATGAGGCTGCTGGTGATACAGACCACATATGGGACTCACTGAAGACTTAGAACAGCTGCAGAGGTCTACATCCAAGTAAGAGGAAAAGGGTCAAAATGTGCCCCCAGCTAAACAGGCCAACTTATTATGAACAAATGATAGCTTGAAAGAGATGGATTGCCTCCAGGTCAGAGAAGAGTACAGAGCTGCAGTGAGGGACTGCAAACCTAGAATTTGGAAAGCCAAGGAGGGACTGGAAACCAGGATAGTAATAGGAGCTGCAGATAACACCAGAGGCTTCTTCCAGCACATAAATGAAAGCTGGAAGGTGATGCAGGTTATTGTGCTCCTTTAACGGGCACAGGGGAGGAGCCCGTGAGAAAGCCATGGGTGATGCTGAATGAATATTTTGCTTTGGTGTTCACCACAGGCACTCAGGGAGGGTGGAAGGGAACTCACTGATAAGGTCTATGGCCTTAGCAGTAGCAATGATGCAGACTGAGGACAGCACACTGGCCCTAGAGATGTGCTTGAAACTGACAGATTTAGATTTATACCAAAATATTCGTGAAATTCACCGTTTGCAAAATTTTTGTGGAAGCGAAATTCGGAATTTTGCTGGCAGAATGTGAAATTTCGCCCACAGAAGATGAAATTTCACCCGCGAAATGAATACATTCGCCTTTTGCTGGTGAAATTTCATCACTTTTCTGGTGAAATCTCACATTTCACGGGTGAAATTCTGCATTTCGCACCCCATGAAATATTTCGTGTAACAGGCAAATTTTTTGAAATTGCTGATTTTGCTGGAATTTCACTGGTGAAATATCATTTTGCAACATCTCTATCTGGCCGTAGTAGCTGACTAAATGATTAATTCTAAGTCAGATAAGTCCCAAGGGGTGGACAAGATACACACCAGGATCATAGTGGAGCTAAGTGATCAATTGGTGGGGTTACTTGCAGTTATCTTTCAGAAGTCTGGAGAAGTACTGTGACAGAGGCTTGAAAGTGACCAGTGTGGTTCCCATCTTCAAGATAGGGGCAAAGTAGCCAGTCCAGTGGGAGAGCAGTAGCGTTACCACTCATGACATTGACTACCCGGTTTTGGAACAAGCCACAGTCATCGAGGGGCAGCTGGGGGAGGAGGATTGAACTTCCTGGAGGAAGCTTTCCTAGTTGGGGAGAATGGATCCCAGATTCTGATGCAAGATCACCACCAGGGTGACCACAAGTGACTGGACAGAACAGAGCAGTGCATTGGGAGGGGGGTGCTGATTGGCTTTGATGGAGTGATGCCACACATTGCATGTGCTCCCATCATGGAGCCCCACACTCGCATTCCAGTGGCACAAGGGAGTACACTGGAAAATTACCAGCAGGTAAGCAGGATAAATCTAACGGCACTCCCGGCCCTGACTCGCTAACTGACCAACACCTCCCAGAACTGTGTAGTTCAACTTGAGGGAGTCTGATCATCTCTCCACTACCTTTATCCCCGGGGGGGAAGGGAATCCTCTATAAGAGGAGGCTGCAGTAAGCAAGAGAGAAGGCATGGGTGGGATTGTGGGATTGGAAGGTCACTGATACAGCAGATGGGGGTGCTGCAGACAGGAGAGTGTTCATAGAATGTCAAAAAAAAACCAAAAAACAAGGGCCCAAACTAAGACCCCGGCAGCTACAGGCTAACCAGCTGTCTATCAGTGATGTGGGAGGTGGCAGAAACTATTTTCAATGACATAACAATGGAGCGCTTGGCTGAGACCCAGTTTTTTGCCCTTCCTCAAAAAGTCATTAATGAAATTAGAATTTCCAGAATTGCTTTTAGTCATTAAACAGCATTTATTTCTGAACATTTGGGTATATCTCATTTTTCTTTGATGTTATTTTGAGGCCAGTACATACCAAGAGCTTCAAACCTCTAGGTGGGTCTTTCAAGAAGGGTTGGATGCAGAGGTTTGCTGCATCTGCTTCTGCACCCATCTTGTTGGTGTCCAGGCAGTCCGCCACTATTTTCAGATGTTACATGGATTGCATCACAAGTCCTATGAGGACAGGTTAAAGGAACTGAACATGTACTCCTGGAGGAGAGGAGGGAGAGGGATATGATAGAGACATACAAGTAACAGGGAGGAACAGGGTGCAGGAATACACTATTTTAAGCAAAAAGATGTTCCAGGACTAGAGGGCATGGCATGAAGTTGGAGGAGAACGATTCTAGAGGAAACGGAGGAAGAATTTCTTCACAGAACGGGTGGTGGATAAGTGGAACACCCTGCCAGAGGAAGTGGTGGGGGCTGAAACAATCACGGGATTTAAGAATGCATGGGATAGACATAAAGGAATTCTGGAGGTCAGGGGTAAGGGGCAACAGACTTCTAGGAAAACTTAAACTGAACTTACAAGCTCAAGTGGGCAGACTGGGTGGGCCATAGGCCCTTATCTGCCGACACTGTCTATGTATCTATGTATCTATGCATCCGTTTATGAGAAAAAGTCACAATTGCCAGCAAAATGTAGATGCACTGTGAGTTGTGTCCAATTGGATACAACTGCACTCAGTATGGATACAGTTGTGGTTGTTTCTGGACACAAACATCAGACGCTGTTAAGCCATCCAGCAGATGGCCAAGTAGGTGGATGTATTTCTGCTTCGAAAATAGCAGTGGGCACATCTTGAGCAGATCCTTATGAAAATCCTGCCCCTAATGTTTAAGAATCATTTGGGGTGTATGTATGTTTTTTGCCAAGGCATTTTAATTTTAAACATCCATTAAAATGTCACATGATCTAATCTTTATCAGTGCATGTTTACAATGTGCTTTACACTGTCTAAATATATTCCATCATGCCACACCCACACTGAGAGCATGCCAGCGTACTTATAAAGTGACTGTAGCATTTAGTACTGCAACTCATGGGAACATTTTGTGACCAGTTTTGTTGTGGGAAATTCACAAACTGTTGTCAGTAGATTGGACCACCCTTTAATCCAGGCAGTTTAAATTTACTGTACACAGAGATTGAAACACCCTTGCAGCTAAACAGTTGTTACCTGTGTGCTCTTAGAACCTCTCTGGTTGCCCTGCGCAAGGTTAACAGGACTAACAAGGTGAAATGCAATGAACTGTTGTGCCTTAGTACAATTACGAGCATGAGGGGGACCTTTCAAAACTGACTGGGGGGAGGTTCAGGAGGGATGTCTGCAAGAACTTTATCACAGACGGGGGGGGTGAACATACAAAAACAGTTGCCAGATAAGGTGGTCTGTGTTGAAATAGTGAGGGAATTCAAACATGCGTGGGACAGGCATAAGGGCTTGATGTGGGCAGGAGGTGGTGGAAAGTGGGACCAGAAAGGGGAGGAGGATGGGCATTAGAGCCATTTAAAGAGTAATAGTATTGGAAAGAGTGGATGGGCCTATAGGCCCTTTTCTGCTGTCATGTTCCATGTTTCTTTTTTTTTTTTTTTTTAATCTACATTTTTTGGCCCCATTTTTCAGGGAGCTAGCAGGCAGGGCTCCACCACCCGGGGGGGGGTCACAATCATCCCCGGCTGGCATCCCCATCACCAGGAATGCCACAGGGACATCATGGATCAGTTCCATTTTCTACCACCCGTGCTATGGCCACGGCCACATGTACGCGTGTGGAGGCACCGTACAACGCGGTTCCGCAGTGCCGCCCACTCACCTGCACTACCTTCAGGCCTCCTCCTGGGGGCTGTTGTACTGCGGGGGCAAGAAGGTCCCTCCCTGGGAGAGGAGAGCTGCCTTTCAGCTGCTCTATCCCACTCCCTTCCTCCCCCCAGCTGACCCTTGATGACCAAGGCTCACTCCCAAACCCAGGTCGCCAGCGTAGCGAAAGGTGTGGCATCAAACACCTCACCCTCAGTGCCACTGGGCCAGCATGTTCTAAGTTTCTATGTTCTGTTTAAGAGGTGGCACTTTTACAGCCTTAAAACATACTACAACATCCTTATAAATATATTATAACTCATAAATTAAGAAAATATTTAAAAATGTCTTAAATTGCATCAAAGAATGGCAACAGTGTTTTAACAGTAGAACATTCCATTATTTCAAAGGATGGAGGCCTCTTGTGATTACAAGAGATTTTCATTAGGGCTGCAAGTTCGGTTCTACCAAAGAATCAAAGACCTCGACCTTTGGGTGCTCAGTTCTTTCGGATGGTGGTGAACATTAGGGCAAATAGGTGCAGTTTCAGTTTGACAGCTTTGACTTGGTCCAAATGGTGCAGACCAGTCAAACCAGTCGAACCGTGAACCACAGTTCGCACCTGAAACACTTAACTAGTGCATAGTGTGAGTCACAGCCTCGTTTTGGAGCTAGAATCGGCTCAACACCATATGACTCTGAGCCAACAGGAAAGCTCACTCACATGCTCGTCGTCAGGCTGTTAGGTAGCTTAAACAGGACTGTGATTCATTTCTTGCTAGATAGCTAGAAAACTCTTCAAAGCAAACTAAAATCTTCAAAAAATCAATCCTGCAACAGCAGGACTGTTGAAGGGGTCTGTTTAAAGAGATCTACCAACTTAAAAACAGTAAAATGTGCACCTCGTATATCGGTGCCTTACCAATTGCAAATGCTGGGGATGTATTGAATTTTGTGTGCTCAGATGTGTTCTCTAAAATGTTCCTGTTTCTACCGACAATTGTCTTTACGTCGGATGACCACTCATTGCATTGTTTAACTGCTGTACCTTGTGATTGTACAAATGGCTTGGGTCTGACCCCCAGGTTGCATCTGGAATCGAGCAACACTGCTCAGTATGCCTTCCTGGTTAAACTCAAAATAAATAAATAAATAAATAAATGTAGATGGTTTTACCAAAACTCATGTGTGTAATTTATTCTTTAACTAATAAACTTGCTCCGCTAGAACACCATACTTCCTGGTTAGTAGAACCTCTAGGACCCTCCCCATGCACAGACCGTTCTGATGCAATCATAGAAGCGAGGACAGGGATGTGCTCCATTATAGTCTATGGGCGTAGGTGTTCTCATTGTTTTAAGTATAATAATGGCAATCTGGCAATTAACAAGGGCACCGGTGGACTAACAATGCCCTTGTTAGTCTACTGGTGCCCACAACCATTATTATATTTAAAAATGATGAGAAAACCACCCTATAGACCATAATAAGGTGTGGTCCCCTGGTTCTGGATTGCATCAGAATGTGGCTGTGCGTGGGGGCAGGTCCTAGGTGGTTCTACTAACCAGGAAGTACGGCGTTCCCAGCGGAAGCAAGTTTATGAGTTAAATAATAAATTGCTGACAGGATTTTTTTGTGAAACCATCTACATCCCCAGCATTTGCAATCAGTAAGGCACCGATGTATGAGGTGCCATGGGTTTTCTTGGTTAATCTCTTTACGAATAAAAAAAATGTAAAGCCGCAGGCTTGCAGTGGGCCACTGGGATCCGGGGCTTGCCTGCGAGGGGAGAGAGGAGAAAGAAACTACTCAGAGGGCCGGTCACGTGATGAGGATCGGGAAGTAAGACGTGCTTCACTTCGGCTCCGCTCCTCGTCTGACTTTTACTGACTTAATAACTTGACCCGAATTATTTCGACTGCCAATTTTACTCAAGTGTGACGGTCTGAAGTGAAACTTGCTGGACCGGACTTTCAAAAGTGAAATGGAGGTGTTTATGAAGGGAGCTCCGCCACGGCACTCCCCGCCACCAAGCCCCGGAAAAGAAAAGGCCGCAAAGCGAGCAAAGCAACTGCATGCACCTCAAACTAAACACCCAGCGGCGCAGACAACTCTCACAGAAGACAAGTTCTTGGAAATCATGAGGCCAATACAGGACGGGATCGAAGCAATGTCAGAGGACCTGCAGCAAATTAAGGCGTCGGTGTTGGCCTTAACTATTCGGGTGGAGGACTCAGAGGCCCGGATTGTTTCTCTTGAAGGCAAGCAAGAAAAGATGGACCAAGGCATAATCACAGTAAACAAGAAGATACGGCGCTTAGAGGAGAAATTAGAAGACTTGGAAGGGCGTAGCCGGAGAAATAATCTGGTGATCATCGGCATTCCAGAGGGTGAGGAGGGCAACGACCGATCCAATTTATACAAAAGCTATGTGGAGAAGATAGTGGGCCTTCGCCAAACAGCCCCACATATGTTGTGGAACGGCGACCGCGTTTCACGCCCCCCGCCAACGGCTGGCTCGTCTTCGACCTCTCATATTCAAGCTCCTTAATTTTTAGATAAACAGCACATATTAATGAAAGCTAAGGAGCTGAAAGAAATCAGATGGGAAAGCAGGACTCTCAGAATCACCCAAGATCTGCCTCACTCCATCCGAATTAGGCGACAAGAGCTGCATCCATTAGTGACTAAACTAATAGCGGCAGGGAAGCAGTTTAGAGTCAAGTACCCGGCGACTTTACAGGTCAAACTCAATGATCAATGGCATTCTTTCGATAACCTCGATCAAGCTAAAAAGGAGCTTAAAGGGTTGCTGCCGGATCTCTTTAGATAAGGTCGAATATTTCTACTATGGGGTCAAGTAAATCAACAGTGAAAGGTTACGCTGCTGGTCAATGTAAGCGCGATAGTCTAGCGTTTACCAGATGGTCAAACTGCTCCATTTGCCATTTACATGTTAAAAACAGTGAGGGGTTAGAGTGGATTTGCCGTTATATGTGACTTCCAATTTCTCCCCTTTTTCTGCACGATCTTTTAGATAATTATTTGCATGGGGACTGTCATTTCAGCTAAAACAACAACATGATGCACTTGTACAGGGAAGAAGACTGCATGATCTCCCTTAACTTCAACATTGTTTGTATCCTGGCAGAAGAGAGTGCAGAATAAATACACCACTGATTGCCTACAGTATAAACAATGCTGCTCCTGAATGTGGGGGGTGGTGTTTTTTTTTTTTTTTTTTCTCTTATAGATCGCTGTATTATTCATGTGCCATTTAATTAATACGGTCAGTGGCTGAGTAGATAAAATATTAAAACCCATTTAAGTTTACTAGAAATTTGGTCAAGGGTTATTATTGGAGCTGTGTTTTTGCCGAACTTTGGGAAGACTTGGAACGATTTATACCGAGCACAGCCCTTGACAGTTATGCACTGGTTAAATACCCACTGACATAGTTGTGCATGGAGATTGCAGTGCACTTGGACTGATTGTGAGCTGGTTCAGATAACCCGCCGTGTGGGAGGGGACCAGTGCCGAGGTCGAGGTTTTTGAGGGGCCTCCTTGGGGCTTGGAGAGTAACCCAGGTGACTCTTCATTGCTTGGTGGGTGTGTGGTTGTGCAGTGTCTGATGCCCGGATGGCTGGGGCTTGAGGCGCCAGTCTGAGGATCACCACATATTTTGTGTAGAATGCACTGGATGCAGACTGTACGAGGCACTGGAGACAGAGCTCCTTCTGGAACTTGAGGGGTCTGGGGGGGGTTCCCAGACCTCTAGCGGGACTGTCTATGGGTGGTGCCTCGATTCCGGTACTGGTTCTTTATTATTTTACAGGATTGTTTAGTTGATTATGCCAAAATGATGGGAAATGTTAATTAAGAGATAGAGCAGAATAATGATTAAGGTGTATCTGCGTGCTAGACTGTTAAAAACTCACGGATTATTATTACTTAGGCAGTTTGAAATACCTAATACTTACTTGAGGGGGAGGATGGGAGGTGGAGCAACGAGCTTGGCCAGGTCGACGAAGCATCATCACCTGACAACATGTATGTGAGGAAACAGTTATGTAGAACTGGGGTATGGTTGGTGTTTGTAGTTGTAAAATGGGGAAATAGAGTAATACTGTATGTTAGTTTTGTTAATTGGGGGGGTGGTTTGCCAAGTACAAATCCAATATGCTTGTATTATAATGAAAAGGAGAGAGGATAGTTACAGTGGTACCCGAGATGTTTACTAGGATATGGGGGGCCCATATAACTGCGTAACTTGGAACATCAAAGGAGGCCGGGACAGGTGTAAGAGACAAATTATCCTCAGGCACCTAAGTGTCCTAAAGGCAACCTCGACATGTTTGCAGGAGACGACACAAAAAGGGAGGATATACACTTGTGGCGGAGAGGATGAGTTGGACAGGTCTTTGGAGCTGGAGCTTCGACATCTAAGGGAAGGGTACTCATTTTGATTGCAAAAAATATTCCCTTTAAACTACAAAATGAGATGTGGGATCCAGAAGGACGCTATATTTTGATCCATGGCCATATTGCATCATATCCATTCCTTATTGGTGCCATATATGGACCCAATAGGGAATCGCCTGGTTTTTTTACACATCTCTTGAATTTGTTACTCAGAGAACCGGCAAAGTTCACATTGCTTGGAGGTGATTGGAACATTATAATACAACCTAACATAGACAGGTCAGATTATAAGCGAACAAACTTAACTCCAACTCAGAGAGCCCTCAAAGAGTTAATGGACTCGACCGGGTTGTTGGATGTTTGGAGAGCCTTAAACCCAAATGACCGACAATATACCTTTTTTTCTCCTTCTCATCACACTTATTCCCGAATTGACTATTTTCTCATTAGTGACTTTGCTCTGCCAGGGGTCCTGGGGATAGATATCCAGGCCAGGGTGATCTCGGATCACTACCCAGTAGTTATATCTTACTTATTAGGTCCTGGAATCAAAAGAGATTCCTTATGGAAACTCAATACCCAGCTCTTGCAGAATACGGACACTTTTAAACGTATAAATGACTTTATTACTTTTTTTCAAGATGTTAATAAAGGAACAGTGACTAGGGTGGATATGATCTGGGCTTCCTTAAATGTGCACTTCGTGGTGAGTGTATCAGATTAGCTACTATTAGGGCATCCAAAAATCGTGCCTATGTCTTGAAAATCCTAGGATCTATTCGGGACCCGGAAAGGGTGCCAGGACCGTTAATAACAGAGGACCAAAAAATTAAGTTAAATAGATTACAGGTTGAATATGCAGATTTTCAAGCGCAAAGGGCTGAACTGGCCCTGAGGCGTACTAAAATTCAATATTTGGAATCCGGTGAGAGAGCCGGGAAATTATTAGCCTACAGAATGAGGCAAGCTGAATCAGCCAGACATATATCAGGTCTCTATTTCCCTGGCAATGAAACAATATGTACAGACGCTAAAGAAATAGACCAGGGACTGGGACTTTACTACCAAGCCCTTTACGTGGAAGAACCAGGCGCATCCCCAGTCCTAGTAGAAATTACCCAATACCTAGACAAGGTTAACCTCCCCAAATTAGCATCAACACAAGCAATGTCACTTGGAGGCTATATCACACAAGAGGAAATACATCAAGCCATTCGGCAATTACCCCCGGATAAGTCTCCAGGTCCGGATGGCTTTCCGAACAACCTACATAAGAAGTGTTACAAAATTCTAACACCAATATTGCAAGAGGTGTATAACTATTGGTATGAGAATGGATTCTCAGAGCAAAGTTTTTCAGAAGCAGTGATTACCCTCATCCCAAAACCAGGGAAAGATCCCATGTACCCCGAAAATTATCGTCCCATCTCTTTATTAAACTCGGATTTTAAAATCCTGGCAAAGATACTGGCTAATAGGTTAACTCCCATCCTGGGCGAACTTGTTAGCCCCGAGCAGGTTGGTTTCATGACAGGACGATCCCCAGGAGACCATCTCCGAAAGTTATTACATCTCATTTCAATTGCTAACAACTCCAACAAACCATCTGCCTTAATTTCTTTAGATGCCGAGAAGGCTTTCGATCGGGTCTCCTGGGTCTTTCTTTTTGAAACCCTGCATCGATTTGGTCTCCCTGATGAATATATTAAGTGGGTTCGTCTAATGTACACCTGCCTCATGGCCAGAATCTTAAGCAATGGTATTTTATCCAGCCCATTTCCCCTTAGGCGGGGTATTAGGCAGGGATGTCCTTTATCTCTACCTTCTGTTTAACCTCTATTTAGAGCTATTAATTAGACACCTCCTCAGTGCCCAAGGAATACCAGGCATTTTAATCGGGGAAAAGAGATTTTCACTTTCGGTCTATGCGGACAATATACTTATGCATATCGAAGACCCACAGCAAGCTATCCCCAATTTGCTGGAAGAAATTAAGGCCTTTTCTAAAGTTTCATATTACAAATTAAATTGTTCTAAAACTAGGATTCTCCCGTTGAATAACTGGCTCACGCGTACATGGTAGCACCCTTCAATATGTCCTGGGAACCTAGATCGCTTCTATATTTGGGCATTAAAATAACAAGAGATATCAACTGTCTGGCAAGGAAAACCTTAGTCCCCTTATTCAGATCTTGAAGGCTGATCTTGACCGATGGGTGGCCTTACCACTTTCCATATGGGGCAGAGTTAATATGGTAAAAATGAACATTCTTCCTCGCCTTCTATACCCTTTGGGAATGATAGGATGCTACCTCCCCAAAGCTTGGTTTGCCAAAGTGCAGAAAATGCTTAACTCGTTTATATGGAAGGGTAAACAAACCCGGAGAGCATACCATAAGCTAACGGCTCCTAAAATTCAGGGAGGGTTAGTATCCCCTTCTTTTTTCACCTATTACTGTGCTCAACACCTAAGTAAAGTAGTACTCTGGCTACAGGCCGATCTCCCTCCAGGACTTAACAGATACGTGCCTTTGTGGGTAGAGTTTGAGAAACACTTAGTAGCCAGATACCAATACTCACTACCCGCCTTTATGTTTGCTACACCCTCTCAGGTTCCCAGGCAGCTCCGAAATACCCCAATAGGGTGGTCACTTAGAGCAACCCATCAGATGCAACAACATTTTTCACTAAGATGGCATCAGTCCCCCATGCAACCGATTATAGGGAACCCTCACTTTAAAATAGGAGGAAGGCCTATCTCTTCCTCTTTTTGGGCACCGCTAAAAGAGCTCCGAGTTGCAGACTTTTTCCACCAAGGGGAGGTAGTTGTATTCTCTCACCTCCAGTCTCGCTACAAAGTGCCGGACATGCACATGTTTAAATTTCCCAAATTAAACAAGCAATCCTTGCTTTTACAAGATATACAGCAGATCAAATGGTAGTGGATCCAGAGGTGCAAGAATTAATCCAGGTAGCATCCAAATCCCACTCTGTCTCTGGGGTGTATAAAAGCTGCAAGCATTAGACCCAAGAATTACCCAAGGGAGTATGCTATCATTGGGCGCATGAGCTAGAGCTGACACAGGATACAGAAGCATGGAGGAGAATATGGCAAAATTGTTATAGATTCATCAAACAGGATAGGCTCCGCATGATGCAATTTAACATAATGCATAACATATATTACACACCAGTAAGGTTGCATAAATGTGGACTTATCCCTACACCTTTGTGTAGAAGATGCCATGTGGAAAAAGGCACATTGTTCCATATGTTATGGACCTGCCCAAATATCAGGCCCCTCTGGCACGTTGTGATGAAAGGGTTAGATCCTCTTCTTGATCTGCAGTCATTGTTTACCCCAGAAGCTTGTTTAATACACCTGTTTCCCCCTAATACTACAGTGCGACAAAAGGCCCACATTGCTCTAGTGGCAGCGAACGTCAAATTGATAATTCTTAGACATTGGAAGGATGACCTAACACCTCGCACAGAATGGCATAGAGAAATGCTATTGGCATTGCAGTTAGAAAACATATTGCTCATATGAGGCACAGAAGAGATGCTTATTTTACTTTATGGGGCTCACTTGACGCCGCATTGGCAGTTTGGAAACCCTAAGAGGCTGTATTCTCCCTTTGTCAGCATATCTGTACATCTCCTTTCTCCTTTGAATAATAGGAGTCAGAACTCGATTAGCATTACTGGATTCTGTACTTGGCAAGGGGGTGGGAGGGCTAGCTAGAGATGGGGGGAGTGGGTGAGTAAGGTTCGTTGTTTTTCCTTTATTTGGGGACTTAGGGGAATAGAGATGAAAAGAATGAGCTGATGATAACCAATTATGTACTAATGCAACATGCTGACAATGTATGTGATTATGCTCAAATAAAACATACTTAAGGAAAAAAAAAAAAATGAAACTACTCAGAGGAGGAGGAGGATTGTGCATGAGGCTGGGCAGTAAGTAGATGCTGCATGAGGTGGCAGTCTTCCAGTGCCCACTTGTTGCCTAATAATAATTTTTATCTCAGCAGTACATTAGACATTTTTTTTTTCATTGCAGAACTAGCTTTTTAGCAGGGCGTTACAAATACAAGCTGATTTTGACTGGAGTCCCTGGCAGAAGCCTGATGTGATTTTGTTTGGGAGTTACCCTTATTTAGTCATTTTACTTGAGCAGTAAGTGTGTGGCAGCTGGCAGCAGGACACTGCCCAGCCACTGGTAATTGGCACCGTAGTGTCATTCCACTAAAAAATATTTCTTCATTCACATTTCTTTTTGTAGCAGTTTCAAACTCTATACAATACATTTGCCCAAGTTGCAGGCTTGCTTGCAGCAGTTACTTCTTCCTCTCCCTGAGTCCAGAGGCAACTTTTCGTAGTGTGAGATGGGCAGTGGGCAGGGCAGCAAGTGTGTGCCACCTGGCAGTATGATGGTGCTCAGCCCCTGGCAATTGGCTCATTGGTGGCACTGGCATCCCATACAAATTTTTTTTGAAATATTAATTTTTTTTGGCAGTTCTTAGATTGAAACTCTTAGGGCCGGATTCAGAGAAGCCAACGCAGAACGCACGATGCAAGGCAACTTGCATCAGACAATAAGGTGCAAGTTGCACTTGCGTCCTGCGTTGCGTCCCCGTGGGATTCACATAGGCAGCTTGTGACATGTGGCAGGCTGCCTGTACCCAACAGCACCTATGTGCCTGAAACCTCCTTGCGACATGGCAGAAGGGGGTTTCTGGCAGCATTTGCACCCTATTCGGGTAGGGTGGTCACTACGTCCACTGATGGGATTCAGAGACAACCACAAGTGAACATCCAGTTATGACAACAAAAAGGTGGTCTGACTGGTCTTTGCTGTTCACTGGAGGTTGCCACTATGCCCCAGCTCCGAAACCCCTGTGGGTTATGGACCCCCCCATGGACTCCTGGTCCCAGGCATGGCACGCACCATGCCAGGCAGGGTGTGTGGCACACCTCCAGTGCCTGGACCCCCCACACACACATTGTGAGCCCTCCATGCCCTGGGGTATGATCCTCTCCATCCCCATAACCCCATGGTAGTCTAGTGCCCCCACCTACAGTGCAAACCCCACACCCCCAATCACCCCACTGCGACTGGCACAGCCCTCCTCACCAC
The DNA here is from genome assembly GCA_016271365.2 of Neoceratodus forsteri. NCBI lineage: Eukaryota > Metazoa > Chordata > Ceratodontiformes > Ceratodontidae > Neoceratodus > Neoceratodus forsteri. The sequence continues at coordinate 16,088,799 of JADMNL010000027.1, forward strand.
TAGGTTGAGTCACCAACACACCCACCAGGTGTGTGTGTTGGTAGTTGGGGACCACTGGGCCACCAGAGCAGGTAAGGGTCCATGTTCTGGGAGGGGGTCCATGGCAAGAGGGCTTGGAGCTGGCGCCCACACCATACAGGGCCTCGGAGGTGGGCATGGGGTGTCATGGCGACCCTCGCCCATCGCAACTGTTGTCCTGCGACCTGCGGCATTCCCGTGCTGTGCCCTACCTTTGTGCAGCTACCGTAAGTCGCGAGGTGATGCAGGCCGCTACACCTGCTCTGATCCTGAATCAGATGAACGGGCTGGGCGCAGGGCAGGTCGCCGCACGCTGCCATTGCTGCAGCTTGCAGCGGACCTCTCTGAATCCAACCCTTAGTTCACGTTCCCTCAAGTTGCTGTGGCTCCTGCATCCTGAAGCAGCGTGTGTGTGTGTGTGTGTGTGTGTGTGTGTGTGTGTGCTTGTGTCTTCCTGAGCTTTGCTGTTGCAGTGTGATCTGGGCAGTGGGCAGCAACTGTGTGTCAGCTGGCAGCATTCCGTGCTTGGCCTCTGGTAGCTGGCACCTTGGTGGCATCCAATAAAAAGTAAAAAAAAAAAAAAGAAACTAAAAAAATTCTCCACATTCCCTGTTACTGATGTTCCTTCCTCCTCCTCCTCCTCCTTATGAAGCAGCCTGTGTGTATGTGTGTGTGTGTGTGTGTGTCGTCCTGAACTGTGCTGTTGCAGTGTGTTCTGGGCAGTGGGCAGAAACTGTGTGTCAGCTAGTAGTGAGTCAGTGCCTGGCCTTGGTTGCATCCCATTGATAACATAAAAGTAAATACAAATAAAAAAATGAAAAAAAAATCCACAAATTAAATAAACCAAAGTCTTACTCTTTGTTATTCATCACCTAAGTGGCTGAATCCTGTAGCAAGCATTAGGAAATGGAGCAACAGACAGGCCAAGGAGCTGGTAGCATGGGATCATCCAGTCATATCCAAGAAAAACAAAAGTGGAGTGGGCTTGGTCATAGACCTTCTGTCTCAGTGGGAGCTACAAGTGTAGAGGAAAATGACAGTATTGGTTCAACAGTCCGTGGAGTAGCACACATTGTTGGAACCACTCGCAGTGGTGCTACAAGGGCTGCATCACAAGTAATCATTTTAGAAAAGAAGAATAAAGAAAGGAGTGCATCAGGTAGTGATACAGGCAGAGGAGGAAGAGCAAAGTGATTTGGTGGTGCCTGGGGACATAGATACAGATTGTGATTATGTGCATGATAAATGTGATAGCAGCAGCAGTTCTGGGGAGGAGGAGGTGGACAAGTGAGAGTTCGACTTGGGCAGGTGCATGTAAGAGATCAAAAAAGACCAAAAGTGGGGGTAAAACAAAATAAAAAAGAGAAAGACCACAAAACATCAAGGGGAAACACAACAAGAATGTGAAATGACAGCAGATAAACAAGATACAGGCAAAACTGGTAGTCCAGGATAAATGACAGAGGAAGAAGAACCATTCCCTGACCCTGGAGAACTATACTTGGGCCTTGTTAGTTGTCCGGTGCCCACGTTTCATTACCAAATGGTCATTATAATATTAAAAACTAATCAGAACGCCACCGCCCATTGACTATAATAGGGGAGCGCCCCTGCACTCTCCCTAGAATCTCATCACGTAAATGAGCGTGGGTCTGGAGCTTGGGAGGCATTTATAACCGGGAAGTCCTTGGGACCTGGTTTACTTAATTTTATGAGCGTAACAGTTTTTTTCCAACTGGATTATTTGGTGCCATCTTCACACTACCAGCATGCTGTGCAGCTAAGACACCTATATGCCAGGTGCAGGGGCTGCAAAATGTATCTGGGTGGATCTCTTTAAAAATGCATACAGATGACCGCTGTCTTGGACCCTCACTTCAAAGGCAAATTTGAGACATTCTTTGATGTACAAGAATGCAATAAGGATCAGCAGTCATATAAAGCCCGACTTATCCATCTAGTCCTATGTACGGCACAAAACAGGAACACAAACAGAGCAGAACAAGAACAAGAACACTCATCATCATCCCTTGTTGCAGCTTCACTGATGGGCCAGGTGGAGGAGAGGGAAGAAGGAGGATTTCAATATCTTTCCACTGCTACTACTGAACATCACAGGACTCACATATTTTTGTCTCCAAGTCAACCTGCTCCTCCTACTGCTGCGGCGCTGCATTCCTCAGAAAGACCACATTTATGACAAACCACTCTGAGAACAACTGTCTGACTATGCCTTGAAGAAAAGTATGGCAAGTCTCTTATGCAGAATTATCTGGTGAGATTGTGCCACTGGCAGTGTAGGAGACGAGTCTCTATTGTACTGGTACCAAAAAAAGACCATCTGGCCCTTTTGACACAGGAAGCTGTTGAACACCTCAGATGCCCAGCTGCAGGCGCATACTTAGAGATGATGTTCAGTGCTGCAGGCAATATTGTCATCAACAGGAGAATTTACTTTTCAACCCAAAATGTAGAGATGTTCACTTTAAGAAACAAGCATTTGTCAATGCCGAGTTTTGATTGCACTGGTCTGTTGATCTCGCCAGTGGCCCTGTGTGACTCGCTCTTTCTGTTTCTCCCAGTGCTGCAGGCTGCACCTTTGTATGGGCTCCTGGCTGCGTTGGTAAGCTTTTTATGCCCGCAAAGAAATCTGTAGCTGTTCTGACAGAGCTGTGTTGAGGTGGGTCACTTGCCCTCTCTCAGTCACTCATTCTGTTTCTGCTGGCACTGCAGGCTGCCCTTTGTACTGGGCTTCCGCATCTGTTGGCGGCTTTTTCTGCCCACAAAGAAATGTGCATCAGTCCTGACCCAGGTCCATTGAGCTACCTCTACCCTCCTCTCTCGCCTCGTTTGTGTCTGCTGGCGCTGCAGGTTGGCCTTTGTACAGAGCTCCTGTCTCTGTTGGCGGCTTTTTCTGCCCACAAAGAAATCTGCAGCAGTCCTGACACAGCTCCGTTGAGCTTGCTCATTGCCCCTCTCTCACTCGCTCGTTGTGTTTCTCCCAGCGCTGCAGGCTGCCCTTCTGTACTGGGCTTCTGCCTGCATTTACACCTTTTTCTGCCCACAAAGAAATCCACGGCTGACCCGACAGAGCTCTGTTGAGGTCGCTCACTCCGCCTGTCTTATTCGCTCATTCTGTTTCTCCTGGCGCTGCAGGCTGCCGTTTTGTACTGATCTCCTGCCTCTGTTCACGCCTTTTTCTGTCCACAAACAAATCTGCAGCAGTCCTGACAGAGCTCCGTTGAGCTCACTCAGTCCCCCTCTCTTACTTGCTCGTGCCGTTTCTGTCGGTGCTGCAGGCTGCCTTTTTCTACTGGGCTCCTGCCTGCACTGCTGCCTTCTTCCAGGCACAAAGAAATCTGCAGCAGTCATGATAGAGCTCTGTTGAGCTCGCTCACTCATTCCCCCTCTCTCACTTGTTTGTTCTGTTTCTCCTGCCACTGCAGGCTGCTGTTTTGTACTGGACCCCTGTGTGCATTGCTGCCTTTTTCTGCCCACAAAGAAATCCACAGCAGTCCCAATAAAGCTCTGTTGAGCTCACTCATTCCCCCTTCCTCACTCACTCATTCTGTGTCTCTCGCTGCTGCAGGCTTATCTTTTGTACTGGGTTCCTGCCTGCATTGGCAGCTTTGTCTGCCCACAAAGAGATGTGCAGCAGTCCCGACACAGCTCCGTTGGTCGCTCACTGCGCCCTCTGTAACTCACTCATTCCGTTTCTGTGGGGGCTGCAGGCTGGCCTGTTGTACAGGGCTCCTGCCTGCATTGCTACCTTTTCCTGCCCACAAAGAAATCTGCAGCGGTGATGATAGACCTGCATTGAGCTCGCTCCCTCTCCCTCTGTCACTCACTCATTCTGTTTCTCCTGGCACTGCAGGCTGCCCTTTTGTACTGGGCTCCTGGATGCATTGGCACCTTTTCCTGTCCATAAAGAAATCTGCAGCTACCCCAACAGAGCTCCGTTGAAGTCACTCGCTCATTCTGTTTTTCATGGCGCTGCAGGTTGCCCTTTTGTACTGGGCTTCTGCCTCTGTTAGCATTGTTTTCTGTCCACAAAGAAATCTGCAGCAGTTCTGACAGAGCTCCGTTGGCCTCACTCACTCCCCCTGTCTCACTTGCTCATTCCGTTTCTGCTCGCAGTGCAAGCTACCCTTTTGTACTGTGCTCCTGCCTGCGTTGCCACCCTCTTCTGCCCACAAAGAAATCTGCAGCAGTCATGATAGAGCTTCATTGAGCTCGCTCACTCACTCCCACCCCTTGACTCATTTGTTCTGTTTCTCCCACCACTGCAGGTTACCCTTTTTTGCTTACTCCTGCATGCATTGCTGCCTTTTTCTGCCACACAAAGAAATCTGCAGCAGTCCCAAATGAGCTCCATTGAGCTCACTCACTCCCCCCCTCCCGCACTCGCTCATTCTGTGTCTCCCACTGCTGCAGGCTGTCCTTTTGTAAAGGGTTCCTGCCTGCGTTGGTGGCTTTTTCTGCCTACAAACACATCTGCAGCAGTCCCGAGAGAACTCAGTTGAGCTCGCTCACTCCCCCTCTCTCAGCCGCTCGTTCCGTTTCTGACGGCACTGGAGGCTGGCCTTTTGTACTGGGCTCCTGCCTGCATTGCCACCTTTTCCTGCCCACAAAGAAATCCGCAGCTGTCCTGACAGAGCTCTGTTGAGGTCTCTCGCTCACTCCCCCGTCTCACTTGCTCATTCTGTTTCTCCTGGCACTGCAGGCGGCTCTTTTGTACTGGGCTCCTGCCTCTGTTGGTATTTTTGTCTGCCCACAAAGAAATCTGCTGCAGTCCCGACATAGCTCCATTGGCCTCACTAACTCCCCCCTGTCTCACTTGCTCGTTCTGTTTCTGCTGGCGCTGCAGGCTGCCCTTCTGTACTGGGCTCCTGCCAGAGTAGCCACCCTTATCTGCCCACAAAGAAATCCGCAACAGTAACGACAGAGCTCTGTCGAGCTCGCTCAGTACCCCTCTCTCGCTTGCTCGTTCTGTTTGTCCCACCGCTGCAGGCTGCCCATTTGTACTCAGCCCCTGCATGCATTGCTGCCTTTTTCTGCCCACAAACAAATCCACAGCAGTCCCAACCGAGCTCCGTTGAGCTCACTCACTCCCTCCCCCCCTCACTCGCTTGTTCTGTGTCTCCTGACGCTGCAGGCTGCCCTTTTGTACTGGGCTCCTGCCTGCGTTGTCGCCTTTTCCTTCCCACAAAGACATCCGCAGCAGTCCCGACAGAGCTCAGTTGAGCTCTGTTCCCCCCCACCCAGTCACTCGATCCTAATCTGTCCCAAACACTGATTTCTGACAGCGACTGTGGTATTCTGCACTGGAAGAGCGGAAGTACATTTCAGCCAGGATGTGAAAAATGACAGCTGTACTGTTCATAAGGAGGTGTGAACAAATGCCAGAGTTGAAAATCTGGCGTGAAAATATTACTAATTTGCAAACTTACAAGGGTGCGTGGCACCTGCACAACACACGCTCGTAACACAGTCATTTTATGGAGTTTCATAACAAAATTTTTAACATAGGCATTTTAGGACCTCTGCTCATGAACAGTGTCAGTGTGATTTTTTGAATATGTCCTGAACACCGACTTCCCACAGCAACCGCGCTATTGTGCGCCGGAAGAGCGAAAACACATTTCAGCCAGGATGTGAAAAATGACAGCTGCACTATTCAGAAGGTGTGGCAAAATGGCAATGCTGAAAATTTGGAGTGAATATATTGCAAAGTTGCGAAAGTACGACTGTGCGTGGAAAATGCGCAATGCACATTTGTAACACACTCATTTTATCGACTTTCGTCACCAAATTTTCAACATAGGCATTTTAGGACCTCTGCTAATGAACAGTGTCACTGTCATTTTCATAATGTGTCCTGAACACGGATTTTGCACAGCGACCACGCTATTCTGTGTTGGAACTGCAAAAACAAATTTCAGCCAGGATGTGAAAAATGACAGCTGTACTGTTCATAAGGAGGTGCAGAAGAATGACAATGTTGAAAATCTGGAGTGAAAATATTATAAATTCGTGAACTTATGAGCGTGCGTGCAAACTGTGCAACACACGCTCATAACACAATCATTTTATGGAGTATCATCACCAAATTTTCAACATAGGCATTTTAGGACCTCTGCTCATGAACAGTGCCACTGTAAGTTTCTTAATCTGTGCAGAACACTGATTTCCCACACTGGCCGCGCTATTCTGTGCCGGAAGTGCGAAAACACATTTCAGCCAGGGTGTGAAAAATGACAGCTGTACTGTTCACAAGGAGGTCTGAAAAAATGCTAATGTTGAAAATCTGGGGTGAAAATATTGCAAATCTGCAAAGTTACGAGCATGCTTAGCAACCGCAATGCGTTTATGGCTTAAAGAAATCATTTGTGGGATTTTCCTGAATTTACAACATAGGCTTTTGAGAGCCCATCTCATGAACACTGGCACTGTCGCTGTTAATTGGTCCCAAAAGGTGATTCTGCACAGTGACCACGAAGTCACTCTTCGGGCTGATTAACGCCATGGCAGTGATAGAATTCATGAGGAGGGGTCCCAAAACCCCATGTTGAAAATGTGGTGCCAAAATTCCAAAAAATGCCTGAGATATGCATCAAACTTGAAAAAAAACTATTTATTCCATTATACAGCTTACCGGCATTTTCTCAGTTCGTGGTCAGCTTTGAAGAGTGCAGACGTGTTCCCGGTCCACTGAAGATCGTTGTGCTGGACTCTGGAGGTAAGTATGGGGTGAGGGGGGTGGGGAGGCAGGGTGCACAGTGGGTGGATGCAGGTTGTGGGGAGGGCAGGGAGACCACAGAGGGACCGTTTCCTTTTACAGGTTACAAAAAAAAAAAAAAGACATTGTGGGACCGTTTTTATTTTGCAGGGGCATGTGACATGCTGGGTGGGCTCCCAGCATGCCAATGAAGTCTTTCTTTTCAGGGAGCAGCTATAGCTGACGGGGGACTGGGCACCTGTCTGTACACAACAAAGGGGGGTTATTACATTATACCGACTAGGATTGGGCACCCGATCGGCACACACAACAAAGCAGGGTGGGATACATAATGGAAGATGGGGAGGGCCCCTGTCAGCAACATAAATATTGGGGCACTGCAGCTGGGATAGGGATTGGGCCCTCCAGCAAATAAACATGGCGGGGCACATACTGCTGAGGGGGATTGGGCACCCACTGCACGGGAGGTTAATATTGTTTGTGAACACGGTGGCAAGAGAGCTACTTACTTCTTTTCTTGTTACACCTATTCCATTAGAATAGCCAGAGTTCCTCTTTCTTGGTGCCCTAGTCATTTTGTCTATCAGGTCTGTATGAGTGTCTCTAGGTTCAGGACTTCCAAGTAAATGAGGTGCTGAAGCTGGTAAGTTGTGATGGGTGTGATTCTTATATGACTTACTTTCAGGTGAGGACTGTTGTCACACTGATTTTTTGCTCTAACTGTGAAGTTGCTATTCTTATGCTACTCAGCCATGTTGTCCTTTCCTTGGTGAACCCATGCATCTAACTACTGCCAGTAGTGACCTCTGCATTAGTGGCCTCACCTATCCTTAGTTGAAATCCGCCTGACTGCCCTATCCATTGACGTGACAAGTACGGCCCTCCCTCATGCGGATATTCCTTTCCTAAAATGCCACCTAGCTGGCCAGAAAAAGAAGACCCTCCCTCCTTCAATAGACTCTTAGCAAGAGTTAGCTCGCTGTCATTCCTCACAGCCCCTAGGACAAGGAGTGTTTTGGAGAAGATCCCTCTGGGGATCCTTTCCCATGGGAACGTTACTAATTCAATAAATAGCATCCTCATGTTTTCAAAATCTGTCTAGAGTCATTGCTGATTGTAGTAGGAGAGTCCTCACATTTTGGTGAATTTCCAGTGTGACATATCACAACCTTCAGTTGTAATTTCTACTGTTCCCCCCTTGAGCTACAATTCACAAGAGTAGAACTGTTAAGTTTTTCTTGCAAAGGTGAGAATTTTCCTCTGGAACAACTGCCTAATTCAGACAAACATGAGAATTCTGTCTACTGGTATTCCTTTAATGTAATGGTGTCCCCAGTTGAAAATGGCATGCAAGTAATGCAGTGCACTCATGAACATTTTGTGATTTCAGCTCAGATGTAAACAGATATTCATTTTGGGCCTCGGTGGACTGGGCTTAACAGAGTCCCTTTACAAATGGCCTCTTCCTGTGAGAGCAAAGATGGCAGTCATCTAAGACTATAAAGTACAGTGGCTACATATTCCAAGTTACTGATATGCCCTGAGGATGACAACCATGTAAAAGCACTAGGGGCCAGATATTTCAAAGGGTCAGAGGCAGGCAGGCACAAATGTGAGATCTGCCTATATCTCCACCTGCCCAATGCATTCGGCTGCTATTTTTAAAATGTCTGTCCATTTGCAAAAAAAATCAAAATCTGTAGCAAAAAAGTGGACAAAATTACAGTTATGTGGGCAGGTTTCTGCTTTTGAAAAAAGCAGAATCTCCATCCAGGATAGATTCCTTTCAAAATCTGCTCTGTGTGTGTGTGTGTGTGTGTGTGTGTGTGTGTGTGGGGGGGTATATGTGTGTGTGTGTGCAGTGCAGTTGACTGTGTGACAAATGAAAGTAATTGCTATCGGACTGCATTACGATCTTGCAGTGTTCTGCAAGATATCACAGCAACAGATGTGATAAGAGCATTTGATCCTGGTGGATGGCTCTGTATATTTACACGTGTGTGTGTGTGTGTGTGTGTGTGTGTGTGTGTGTGTGTGTGTGAGCATGCATGTGTACATACTTGCATATGTGTTGCTCATGCCTGCGTTGGTGTAGATGGGGTAGACAGCTCTCATGCGATATGTTGTTATCTTTAAGCTTCCTCTTATCTGGCGCTGGGTCTTTTATGCAGAGACTGCCTGACAGGAGTGGATTTCTTCAGGCATCTCTCTCTCACTCTCTGTTTACTTCTCTGAGGCAGACAAACAGCAGTCTTGGCTCCAACTGACCTTAGTATGAGTTGTGATGTATATTAGGGAGAGGAAATTACTCATTATTCGGGGCGGAGGAGTACTGGTGTCACACAAGCCTTTGGCCTTGGCTCAGATCTGGAGTCTGGATTGTAAATATTTTTTCTTCCGTATGGATGGTTACAATTTTTGATTGTCTATAGAAAGAAATTTCATATAAACCTCAGTCACTGCTCTAGCAGTCTCTCTCTTGCTTTGCTTTTCAAGTGCTTTAGGATACAATTTGTATGAATAGCATTATTTAAGTGTCAGTCTTCCTTCTCTCAATCTCAAAGTTTAAAAATACGCTGCAAGACAGTCTTCAAATGCATTCTTAGGGTCTTGGTTGCAAAGATGAGTGTCTGGCACACTACGGAGACTCTTTGGTTTCTATAAAAATGTATTACAAATATGTTTGATGACTTATATTTTAAAAGTTGTTTAAAAAATATTCTTCAAAAATATAGCAGCATGGATTTTCGAAAGTCTCACAGGACTTGAGGCAATATTCCTGCCACAGACGCATCCCTGCAAATGTGTCCAAATATTTGCATGCAATTTTCAAACATTTTGCTGCATTTGTGATACGTTGCTCACTTTATGGCAGAAAAATGATGCTGTACCATTTTTGACACATACATAATTTTTGATGCGCAAATTGAGGGAATTGGAACATAACCTTAGTTTACCTTTTTTGTGGGTCTAACAGTCATATCTGAAGTAGTGCAGTTAGATTACTCTCGTGATGCACTTCATTAAAACTCCAGCCCCAGAAACGCAAGCTCCTCTTTCAAAATGGAAAATACCACCATATGTGTTTTTTACACACTGTACATGAGTCGCTCCCTCTTATGGTTATACGAGGTCTTTACGTGTAGTCAGGTCCTTGGGGCAGATTGGTTTAACCAGAGCTGATGATCTGTAACATGTGTTTATTATATGTACTGGGGGAGATTTTCTAAAGAGTTGGATATGGATGCAAATACGTTTTGCACCTGTGTCTGCATCCCTGAAGCCCTACTGCAGTTTTCAGAAAATGTGTCTGTTTACAACAAAAGCACAATTTGGCAGAAAATGGATGCTTTTGGGAGCTGCGCTAATTTTGATGCACTTAATGTCCAGACTGGACTCACTTGCGCCTGTTTTGGACACAGATTTCAGACATTTTAGGCCATCTTACAGATGTTCTAGCTGGTTTTGATGCACTCTGCTTTAAAATAGCAGCAGACGCATCTTGGATGCATCCTTTAGAACATTTTGCACAATGTGTGTATTTCCTATTTTACTTTTCAAAAGGTTAAACTGTCCCACCTGACTGGCCTGAATCAGGCTTTGGTCCACCCAGTGGTGTCACCCTGCCATCACCAAGACATACCTACTCCTTTGAGATTTCCCCACAAGTTAGCCGTCATGCCAGGGCCAGGTGGGGTGGCCACCCACACCCTGTGCACCACCCGGAATGTGTTGGAGATGCCAGGTCAGCAGGTGCAGGGCCTGAGGCAGACCAAGTCACTATGCTGCTTGGTTGGCTTTTTCCTTTTTTCTGGCCACCCGCCTCCCAGACGCAGTGCATAGCCCTGTCCTCGGCCTTAACACACATGGCACACCTCGCTAAGGATCCTGGTCCATTGAAAAGTGTCTCCTGTGCAGCAAAACACTATGCTATCCCACCCCAGGCTCTTGGCAGTGCTGCCACATGGCAGCAGTGTCCACCAGTACCATGCAACCCAGCTAACTCCTGAGCTTGCTCCTGTACTCAGGTCTCAGGCATGGGAGTGCAACACCACCGCTGGGCTAATGGGGGCCCATATAATAATGTGTTTATTATATGTAAAGTTACACTGGCCTATATTCATGAACCACTGGTAATTATCAAGTGAGTGTTGTTTTAACTTTTTTTTACCCTACTATTCATGACAAGGTTTTTAGTGTCATTTTGGCTTTATTTGGATTCATTTAGCTGTTACTCTTGTTTTACTCAACTCCTTAAAGGGTTGTGTTGAATGAGGAGTGGCTGTGAAGGAGAAGACATGTAAATATAAATACAAACATTTTGCTGAAATTTACTTCTTGAATTCCCAGATTAAAACACAAAACAAACAAACAAACAAAAAAAATCTCTTTTGCCCCTAAAAGGTGCCTCAAGAATTGAGATGTCAGTGTCTTTAAGGTTGAGGAGTACCTGGACTGTTTAGAGACTGGCTAAAGTTGATGTCATGAATTATTTGATGGACATGATGACAGAGTGTTGTACCTGAGAAGGTAGTCACTGCCAGGTAGGTGTTGCTATGATGGTGCATGGAAAGGCATCTCATGTTCTGCTACGTATGAGTGACTGGCAGAGAGGAAGGAAAGATGCAGACAGAATTCTGCAGTTTATTCACACCACTCCTTACTCAGGGACTGAATAGTTTCTATCTACTTCAAGATCCTTTCTATTTATTTTTCAAATACTTGTGGGGCGTGGGAAGATGTAAACCCAGATCACGAAAAGGGTGCCCCCCCAAAAAAAAACAGTAAGGAGGGGGCAGCAAGTGTACCTGGCAGTATAGTCTACAGGTCAGAGTAATGAGCTGAGAATGAACTTGGTATATCCAGCAGACCTGGGTTTGATTCCCAGAACCTTCACTTACATGCTGTGTGACTCTGAGCCAATCACTTAAGCTCCCCAGTGCTCCTGGGTCACCCCTGAAAATGGGCACTTGTGCCTAGTAGGCGTACCAGGTTATCAAAGAATCAAAAAAAGTGAGAAGGGGGCTTACAAGACAGTCTCAAGGAAACCTGACACCAGCTATATCAACACCTCTTGGAATTAAGGCCCATTCCCCTTCCCTTCACTGTGAATACATAAGGAGCCAGGAGCTGCTCCCCCGCTCCCCAAAAAATGAGGAAACAAAACAGTCAAAAAATGCTCATTTAAGAATCAGGAAGAATCCAGTTGCAGCATATCAGTCTTGATTTCTACCTTCAGATGTAAAGCATTGAGCTTATCCCAGAAGGGAACATAGGGATCAATCTCTAAGAGGGGCTGCAAGCTGCCTGGACTCTGGAGTATGGCTACTACCTCCTCCTGACTGGCCATGGAAAGGTTATGGTACTGCCAGTGAAGAGACATCAGTTTTGAAGTCCTCACGAGATGGTAATATAACAACTGGTGACCCCCTATAATGACTGGATATCCAGTCCTAATAAAATGTCATAATAACCTGCTGAATTCTGTAATGACTGGATAGTGGGTTATTACGGCATCTTCCTTCTCGCGCTCTCACTTCACTGAAGCATGAAAGAAAACACACTGTATTTGTACGAGTATGGCAGCTGCTCAGGGACACACTCGCATAAATACAGCTTACAGTTTTTTCTCTCTGTTGAAACCTTGCACCAGTTATTATAAAAAATAATGCCTGTGCAAAGTTTGATTTATGAGGATTTTTCACACACCCTTGGAGCTTCGCTCTTGGGGTTTATGGACTATCATATACCTGGGGTGTGAAAAATCCATCTCTTTCAGTGAGCATTTTTCCCATAAGTAAACCTGGTTATAATTTGCCATTATAACCAGCTGGTTATAATGGAAAACCATCTGAGTTTCCCTGGCTCCATGCATGCGCCAGCGTCCGCCTTTCCATCCTCATGCTGGAACCTCGGCGAATACTCACCGCTGGCACCCTCGCATCAAGTGTAAGTAAACTTTTTAAAAAACTGGACTTGTTGAACTCTTTCCAGCATGTAATTTCCTGACTTAAAAAATGAAACATTTCAGCACCCGCTCAACTCGATTGTGGACCGGTATGATACTTGACCAAACCATGGCTGAATAGCAAAGCTGTGTTTATTTTATGTAATTTCTGTGGTGAAAAATGCTCCCAGCAATTATATAAATAAAATAATTGGTGGTATAAAACTTGACTTTTACATTCCCTCGGGCTGGATACTCACAAGCCCCCTTGAGTTTTGCTCTCTGGGTTTATGTAGCATCCAACCCCTTGGGTGTGTATAAATTTTCGCTACACACACCACCCCATATATTATTCCATATATAACACACACTCGCGCAGGCATTGTTCTCTAGATACATTATAGGGTAGTGATGGCCAAAGCAGTTAAATTAGGATACTGAACGGCTGGCCCAGTGGTGCTGGAGGTAGAGGTGCTGGTCGCTACACCTCATGCCACGCCGCAACTCGGGTTTGGGGAATGAGCCCGGGTCACCGGGGGTCGGCAGGGGCAAGGGAGGATCGAGTGTTCGGAGAACTGCTGTCCTCTCTCAGGGGGAGGGAGGCTTGTTGTCCTGCTCATTGACTGCCCTCTGGTGGTGGCTGGAGGGCAGTACAGATCGGGAGACACATACCAACATCCTTATGGTGGTAGGGAAGGGGGAACAGGAGAAAAAAGGGCAAGGGAGCTGGCCAGACTCCATGATGGCCCCGCATTTCTGTGCCACCCCCAGCTTCTGGATTTGTGTCCAGGGCGAGAAAAGCCGGTGATCTCCTCCCTGGCCCCACCGTGGGGGGCTCACGGGAACTACTGGGGATTGGCTGAGTGGGATGCTGGCAATAGAGGATGAGTCCTCCGAGGGAGGGCCATAGCTACCCACCAGGCTTCGAGGTGCAGAAAACTCTATAAAAAATAATAGGATACTGAAAACTTTATCTGATAACTATGGTATGTACTAAAATTCCATTTTCATCACTTGCTATGCAATGAATGATGAAATTGCTGCCCACTCAAATGATGGTTCACCCTACATATTATGCAGTTCCATATCTAACGCAGGGTTAAAAAGTAGGGCAGGATTTTCATAAACATCTGCCCAGGATGCATGTGCTGCTATTTTAAAAGCAGAAATGTATCATAACCTGCTAGACACTCCATTAAGTGGCGAAACAGCCTCATACGTTTGTGCCCAAAAACAGATTCAAGTGCAACCAAACTGGAGACAACCCATGAATTCATCCATAATCTGATGCAAATCGTCACGGTTTGTTATAAATGGATGCAGCTCCTGAAAAGGGCAGCAGGGCTGCTTGGACCCATGTGGGTGGATACAGATGCAGGCAAGGGATGCCTTTGTGCATTTACGTCTGCACCCAAGCCATTTGAAAATCCACCCTTGGTCTCTGTTAAAACAAAATGTCCAAAACCATTATGTTTAAAGCAATTGTTTCTAACTTTGATTTTGTTCCATCATCATTCTGTTAAATATTTTGCTTTAGCAAGTCCCTGCATTATCCCATTGTTTATATCAAAAGCATGTGACTGTCTCCAAGTGACCTCATAACTGCTGTGCTCGTGACATCCTAGTATAGTGCCATGATAGCGATGATGAGCATAATAATGTCTTAGCAGGAGCACTATTGCGTCATAAAATCCTGATTATAGCTTTTTTTTCTGCTTAAAACATTTAACTGATTTTCTTTCAATTACAACATAAGCTCAAGCAAAATACAGAACAGACAGATTCCAAACTTAACAATAAAAAGAGATCTGAAACTTGATCTGTAACTGATACATCCCTAACAACCTCATTTTTAAGCTAAATCTATATGCTTTCAGCAATTACAGTAGTTCTCTTTAGACTGTTCTTGTTCATGGCAGATCCAACACTACCGACTTGTTTAATACCTGTTATCGATTACATGTACCCTGTACCTGTACCCAATTGTATCTGTCTGTACCCAACTGTATCTGTCTGACCACAATGTGACGGGCACCTCTGGTGAATGCCTATTGATTTTTGGCAAATCTTTGCTATGTAACCGAAACACAATGTATGTCTTTATGTGACGAAGTACCTTTGTAAACGAGCCTCTGGCTCAAAGGTTGTAAACTGATTCTTAAATAAATAAATAAATAATAAAAAAAAAAGTTTGGTGGGCTGGTGCTGAAAAGAAATGCCAAATTACAAGCTGATACTGAGTTCATGTATAACATAACAAATAATGCCTGTACAGGTGTAGGTTATGAGGATTTTTTTACACACCCAAGGTGTGTGAAAATCCATAAACATTGAGGGGTTTATGAGATTATCACACAGCCAGGGTATGAGAAATCCTCATAAAACAAACCTTGCACATGCCTTACTTTTTATAACAAGTGGTGCAAGATCTGGAGAGAGACAAAAATCATAAGCTGTATTTGTGTGAGCAAGCATGTCCCTGAGCAGTCGCTGTAGTGAAAAATCTTTTGTATCCTGTTTTTCTTTTCATTAAGAAATATGATTAAAGTAGCTGCTCCTCGGATGGACGGAGACTGTTTTGCTCAAGGCAGAAATGTTTGTGTGGTGGTATGGCTCTGTTGTGGGGACAGAGTGAAAAACTGGTCTGCAACCACCGTGCTTTCAGTTTTGTGCTTCAGTAAAGTGAAAGCACAAGGAGGAAAATGCCATAATAACCCACTATCCAGTTATGGAATTCAGTGGGTTATTACAGCGTTTTATCATGAGTGCATGTCCACTCATTATAGAGGGTCACCAGTTATTATAGTTAAGTATTGTTAGATTAAATGAGAGCCCAAAAGGTATTACTGCAAGAAAGAGAGGCGAAAGACTGAGATAACTGATGATGAATGGTACTTTTTGAGGTGCCCAAACTATGAGCAGATGCTCAACGTAAATTGGGACATATGCGATAAGCTGAGCAGTGGATGCTCTTACTATTTACAAAAAAAATAAAAATCATAGCGCAGTGCTCAGTATGGTATGGTGAAAATAATAATAACAGCAGACATCATTGTGCACTAGCAGCTTTTTTGTTAAAAAACTGTCTAATACCTAGGGATCCAGATAAGGTGAGTACCAACCTATTTTACTCACCTCATTTTAGGAAATACTCTTCACAAAATTTTTTAATGAGTACCAATACTAACCCAACATTTGTAAATACTCTACACTACATAGAATAGTGCTATGTAACATAACTGGTGATTCAAAAGAAACAGTCTTGTACTTGTACGCATCCCGTTTTTTATTTTAAAATTGGTGAGTAAATTACTCCTACCTGCCAACATTATCTGGAGCATTACTGGTACCAGAGCGATTCTTATCTAGAAAAAAAACGACATTGTTTTTGAAAATGTACTTCTCACTCATTCTGTCCAGACATTTGTGTACATCTGAATTTGGTTTTACTCACCTCACTTTCAAAATGAGGAGTACAGTGCTCATCCCCAAAAAATCTTATCTGGAGCCCTACTGACACCATTATGTGGGGCACGCGAGTATATACTTTCTAAAGGTATGGAGGTCTAGTTTTAAAACAATATAATAATGAAAGAATAAATAGAGTCCATAAAATGCAATGCCTTTTGGATTCAAACAGTAAAAAGGATTTTTTTTATTATATTTTAGTTACTAAGGCTGCACAAGATGTGATGAGAAAGGAACATGCTTAAAAGGAGGCAAACATTTTTGAAATGGAGGATTAAAGGTTAAAGTGTACAAGGCCCCCCATGGTATAAATACCTTTCTTATTAAATGAACTAGTCATTGTTCAGTTAGAAGTTGCTTATGGGGCTCCACATCATGTCATTGTATGCAATACCATGCAGGCAGAACAGCATGCAAGTCAACACCATGCCCAGTGAAAATGGGTACAAATCAGTGGCAAGTGTAGATTTCCTATTATAGCATCATGCTGCCACGGACCGCCACTCTAGTGAAATATGTAAACTTATCTGTTTTTTTGTTGTTGGGGCAGTATTCCGTGGCATGGTGTTGACCTGCATGGTGTTATCTCTTTCTGCTCATGCGGTATTGCCCGCCATGGACTTGCTGTGCTACCACTTAGGCAGCTGAATTACTTTATTTTAATTTATAGGTTAAAAAATATGTATAATATGCACCTGGTATATTCAGAGGAAGAGATTTAGGGCAGGGCTTTCAGAAGGATCTGTCCAAGATGTGTCTGCCACTGTTTTCCAAGCAGAAATGCATGAAAACCTGCAAAACAATCTATTAGATGGCCCAGCAGCGTCTGAAATTTGTATCTAAAAACAGTTGCAAATGGATCCAGACGGGATGCAACTCACAGCTGCATCTGGTTTCTGCCACAAATTGTGACTTTTTGTTGTGAACAGATGCACCTTCTGAAAACAGTGGCAGGGCTGCCTGGACATAAGTGGACAGAGTCAGTCACAGTGTGCACTGTGTCCTCATCAAGCCCTTTTGAATATCCCCATTACAGTTTAAACTTAGGAAACATGACATCAGGAAATACTGAGAATAATGTTCTGCCATTTAGTACTGGAGTGATTTGTGCTACTATGAAGCCCAAAAATTAAGATAAATTCATCAAAATACAAATGGTATATTTTTACTGTATAGGTTGTTGCATATGAGATTTAACAATCTTTTTGAAACACAAGATTGAATTTCTACAAGCGGAAATGCAGATCAGCAAATTTATTTAAAAAAAAAGGAGGACGGGTCTCGTCTTAATATGTTTAATATTTATTTTTATTGTAGATCTTTTATTGTCCTGATGAAGCAATGAATTAACTTAGCAACACATTGACTGATTATTTATGATCTTTAAATGCTAGTCATTTCGTTGCAAAAATAAAACAAGTATAAAAATGATTGATTCTGTGAGTGGATCCACTTTGCTTGGACTGTTTGGAGGGAGGATGCTAGCATCCCGAGGGAGTGGTTGGATGTGATGGGACTGAGCTAGGCTGGCCAAGATAAGCTGCATAAACATAGAAACATAGACTTTGACGGCAGATAAGGATCGCTTGGCCCATCTAGTCTGCCCATTTCCCTACCTACAGGATAGGCCGCAGATCCTAGTTAACCAACAGCCTATTTCTTCCTACTCCCCACAAGAATTGCCTTATAAAGTGAGGGGTCTGAATGTTTTGGACTGGGTTTTTGAGGAACGTGAGGACCAGTTGGTGTTAAAGTCATACAGCAGTGGGAGTTCACCAAACGAGGTAAGGGCAGAGACAGAGAAGAGAAGATGAGGTCACAACGGGTATCTGGTTTGGATCCTTTGGAATCAGTATGCACCTACAATGAAAATGGGAAGGGAGCAGGGATTGGAAGTTTGCTTGCCTGTACAATACCAGAGGAGAATAAATCTCTATCAATACATTTGTAATATCTTTGTTGATGGGTGACATGACAAACCTTCAAAATAGCAATAACATATTAGGTGGCATTTTCAAAAGTCATAAAATGGGTGCAACTCCTAGTTACATCGAGTGGTATTTTCAAAAGTTGTAATACAGGACTATTTTCAAAAGATGGATATATTGGCAGAATTTCTAGCTGTTTTTAGTACTTCACATCCAGTTTTGGCTACAACAAATGCTAAACATAGATGTAAATGACAGACCAGGTTACAGTCTGAAAAATGTGCCCACATACATTTTTATCCAAACCTTGACAAAAGGACATAACTAAGTTAAAGTTCTGAAAATTGGAGTTAGCTATGTCCAAGCATTGCAAATTGGTTATAGGGGAAGTTTGACTTATGTCCAAAGTTGTACAGTAGAAAATTATATCTAGACATAGGCTCTGAACCCCTCCTTATTATCTTTACTGGTGTGCACATCATAATTGATATTTCAAAGAGCAGCTGACACCTTCAGAAGAACTTTAACAAAACATAATATTTAGACACTGTTCAGCTTATATTTTATATTAGTCACGCGTTTTTTCTTCCCATTATTTATTACTGAGGTCACTTGCATGAAAATAGGATCTTTGCTCCTAAAGAGTTAATCTATTCCTGTTGCTTTCTCCCTACCCGAGGTCACAGTGCACTGCTTGTGACATCACAGTTATTCTGATGGCAACAGATTGTGATGTCACAATAGAGGATTATGGCTTGAAGTACAGAGTAAGCTATAGATAATGATAAACTCTTAGGCACCTCTAAGGGATAAAGACCATGTATTCATGCAAATTTACTCAGTAATAAATAATAGGGAAGAGAAATATATAAACTATATATGAAATGCAAGCAGAATTGTATCTTATTTTTATGTTTTTTCAAGTTTTCTTTGTGACGTTGGTAGCACTTTAAAGGTTGGGTACATCACAGTGGAACACTGAACCAATTGTAAAGCAGCTCTCACAACGCTGATGACATCACAATAGCCCTGTACAGCACTTAGGTAAAATCGGAGAGAAACAGCTAAATCTTCACACAGGCAGCATAATTCATTGGCTATAACTAGTAAACTGATGTTGGCTTGACTCAAAATACACAGTTTATCATTACTTGTGAGGGAAGGGGCAGGTCGTTCATAACCTAACTGTGGCTCTTCCATTCACGAGCTATGATATTGCCCCGCCACACTTGATAAATTGCGTATTTTGAGTATTGCATATCTCCTAGTTATTTGACCCTGCTTTTTAACTATCCACTTCAATAGCTTTGTTTAGTTTTCTCCATATCAGTTCTGAAGAAGACTTAATGGCCACAATGTAATTTGTAACTTCATTTCTATTTTTTCAGTGGGCATTTTGTTTAACTCTTTGGAGGGATTTTTAAAGGGTTGGACATGGATGCATATGCATGCTGCATCTGTGTTTACACCCATCCATTTGCATCTCAACAGCTCTGCTTCTAGTTTTAGAAGCTGCATCTGTTTCTGACAAAAAAAAATCACAATTTGTGGCAGAAGACAGACACGACTGTGAGCTGCACCTAGTAGGGATGCAATTGTGTCTATTCCTTGGACATGAACTTTGGGGGCTGCTTGACTATCTAATAGGGGGGCTAACAGATTAGGTTGTACTGCTGCTTTGAAAATAGCAGCAGATGCACCTTGGAAGATCCGTTTGAAAACCCTGCCCCATTGTATTTTATCTGCATCCCGCTCTGATGAAGGGTCCTGTCATTTTGTTTTTATTTGAGATGATTCTCTGTGGTTTTTATTTGAGATGATTCTCTATTACTTTTATAGGTTGTTACTTTGAAGCTTGTAAGAAACAAAAACATTATTGTGGGAATTATCTATTCAGCTCTTCAGTGCAGTGGAAATTCAACAGAAATTAAATATCATACTTTATAAAATAGCATGGAGAGGTGGAGTAATTGAACTGGCTGAAACAAGTCACACACACAGTGCAGGAGTAAGCTACAATGAAATCACCCCAGACATTGTGGATCACCCTACAAAAGGCACAGTATGAAAGGCAATCCTCAGGGCAGGGGGTCAACCTAAACCAGCAATCAGGTTTCACTTTTCTGTGCTGCCTATAGCCATTATGTCAGCCTTCATGCATGCATGAGTGATACAAATATTACATTATTTAATTTCCATTTAGGAAATTGCAATAAATGGGATGTTTCATAAACTTTCTTTAAACTGTGTTTTTTTCCCTTAATTAGCTTGCTTTGGCTCCCTCGTGGTTCTCATTTCCCAGCCTGATGGCAATTTTTTTCATCCCTCTGAGCTTCTTGTTTGACTAATGGTTTTGACCCCTGCTCAACCCCTCTCTGCGGTGTCTCACTGCTCTGACACTAGTTGGTTTTTGCTCACATTAATTCTACACTCCATATACATGCCAAAACTTCAGACAGTGCTGTCTATGGAGAGCAGTTTCCCCACAAAATAAATTTTTTTTTAATTTTTAAATAACCTTTTGAGGGATATGTCCTGCAGTTTTCAGAAACAGGAGACAGATGGTAAGGAAAGGAGTCAAAAGATTATTTTATGTTATTCATGGCAGAGTACTGTAAGCAGAGTTACAGTCATCTCATTGCACTGTCAGAGCTGGCTTTAGAGTTTCTGGGGACCCCAGCTACATAACTCATGGGGCCCTTACCTAATCCGCCTTGATAATGTTTTTACTCTATCCCATATGCACATTTGCAATGAAACCAGTTACACATTTGAGGAGCTGAGGGACATAGGTAGCAATGTTTTGTTTGAGGTACCTCTATTCATCCCATCCATGTTGGTTTATTGATCTCTGATTGGCTGGGGATACCTTGGTGAGTAATTTCATGACATTATGACACCACATCAGAAGGCTGAATACAGTGATGCCCTTTATTGCATCTGCACTTTAAAACTGACAATAATAACAGATATTGTTTAAATTAAAGTGGCATTCTGGCACTGGCTGGGGGCCCTGCAATGACCAAGGGGCCCATTAGCAACAAAAGGGTTTCCTGGTTCCTAAATCCAGCTATGTGCACCATTAAGAGTAGTTCACAACAGCTGCTCCCTTGCAGATGGAGTAATTGGACCTGCCAGGAGCTGATCTTTCTATGGAACTGAGACATTCAGGGGACTGAGACTGAGGGGTCCAAGACACTAGCCATTTGTGTACGCATTTCACCACCTGCAGTATTGCCAGATGCATCCATTGCATGCACTCTGTGAGTAGTCTCACTCCTTGCAATGCTGCACAGCTCATAAAAGGGACAGAAACTGTGGCAATGCTGTTCACCAAGCATGAGAGAGGAAACAGCGGCCAAATGCTGCTTGTGTGTAAACACGGGCCAAACGCTGGTGCTTGGTTAGGTTTGGATGTAAACGTTTTTCCCATATTGGGGCAGTTATTCATAGCAAGGTTAGGATTCTAAGTGTTGCAAACTATTGGAATGTGGCTAAAGAAAATGGAGGCACTTTCACAGAATAACATGGATCTAGGGAGCACCTTGTGGTCATGTGCAGAGTAGTTCTCTTGTAAATGGTCACAATGGGGCACTGATCGGGAGTAGAAAAAAGGCATAAATGAGGTGCAGACTTTTCTTAATTCTGAATCCTGGCACAAATGAAAACATCACCAGAATTTTGATGGAGTCTAATTACTTTCATTTGCAGGGAAGTGGTGCAGCCTAGATGTAAACCTGGAGACCCAGCTTTGAATCCCTCTACCTCTGAGTGACCATGTGCAAGTCACTTAAACTCTTCGTGGTCCTCTCCACCCTCACTTTCAGTTCTCCGTACTCAGCACCCCTTAGCTTTTCTTAATCTCATTTAACCCTCAGTGGGCACCTAATGGCTGCTCCCTGCTATTCATGGGTTGCTAACTCTATGGCACCCTTAAAGGCATCTGTGAAGTATTTTGTGATACATTTGTATGCAATACACCATACATAAAATTGCATAATGTTGTAGATCCCTTTGGGATACAGTACATTTGAAAGACACTATATAAAACTGAATTCATTTCTTAAAAGTCAGCTGCATTAAAACTGTGAGTTATTCTTTCTTGTATACAGTACTCTGCTTTTAAATACTTTTTTTTAAAATACTGGATCACATTCTGCTGTTATTGCATCTTTGACAGTCTTAATGTAAACTCAGGGGCTGTTTTGGATTAAAGGGGAACAGTCAGCACAAAGCTCCTCACACTCAAGTGTGGGACAGGTCCCAATGTGCACTTTGTGTGTAAGAACATTTTGGTTTACTTATTGTTTACTGTAGGATAGTAGCTTGTATCAGACTAATTATGTTTACTTCGGCTGGCCCGGTGGCTCTGAGAGTTGAGGCGCAGGATACCACACCTCACACCATGCTGGCGAGCCGGGTTTAGGAACGGACTCGGGTTGTCTGGGGTCAGCAGGGCAGTATATGGATCAAACATCCAGAGGACAGCTCTCCTCTCCTGGGGGAGGGTGGGATGCAACTTCCACTGCACTTGTGGCTCCCAGTGGAGGCTGGGAGCAATGCATCAAGCAAGAGTCTCACTGAGAGGATTGAGGTGGTGGCAGATGTCCAGTGGGCAGGTGCGCTGGATGTCATTGCATGTCTGTGCCTCCGAGAAACAAGGAAAGATGGACTCTGGCACCTGGACAGATGAAGGTGGGTCTAGTGGTCGGACCCCATGTCCTCAGTCAGATCCATCTCCAGCTGGATGCTGTGTGTCTCCTCCACCCCCCAGCTGTCCTTCTAGATTCTAGATAGAGCACCAGAGGAGTTAGGGAGGTCCCACCCCTGGGAGCTCATAGCCAGGTGGGTGGGGTGGTCAGGCAGGCGGTAGGAGGTACTCCCAGGAGCAGTAAGACTGGGAAGGTCTCAGGCCAGGCAGGATATGGTTGCACCAAGAGACCTCACTGGAGAGAGGTCTATGGGGCCAGTGAAGGAGAAAAAATTCTATTTACTTCTAGACTGACATCTTCTTTTACTACAAATCCCAGAATCACCTGCAGCCGACAGCAGAGCAGTAGGCAGCAGTGGGAGATTCAATAACCTGCAGAGCATGTTATATAGAATAGTGTCTGGGCAACCAAACACAACAAGGCTGTGTTTCTATCAGGGGGTTGAGATGACATCATGTGGACCTTGAGAAGGGAAGGGAAGGGAACATCGTTTAACTAGGAGACACACTAAGCTTGAAACTTGTTTCCAGATGCGCCTAGGACCACAAGGAAGTTAAGTGACTTGCTCAGGATCACACAGTATGCACCTAGATGGCTGTGGGTTTCAAACCCAGGTCTCCAGAATTGCAGCTCAGAGCCTTAACCCACTGCAATATATTGCTTCCAACTGGCTGCTGTGTGTCTCCTCCACCCCCTGCAGACTCAGTGCAAATGGGCTAGCCAAAGTAAACACAATTAGTCTGCTCTGCAGCTCAGAGCCTTAACCCACTGTGCTACACTGCCTCCAGCTGGCCGCTGTGTGTCTCCTCCAAAGAAGCTTGAAAGGTCCCAGATGTCATCCCAAATCTGAGATGGAAAACGCATGCCTTGCTGTGTATGGTTGAGTATACACTGTTTTATATAGTATATGGTTTCCAACAATAAAAAGCTACAGAGGGAAGTGGTCTTACTGTAGCCTTGTACACCTCAGAATGAATTCCCATGTAATACACTTCTACCAACACCGCTGCTCGGCTTTTCAAAACAGTAATGAGAAATACTGGCAGTTCAAAGGTCATGAAAAGCTGTTGTACTATTGTTGTGACATCAGAATGATACTACAACAACTTTTTGTGTGTATTGAACTGTCCTAATAAGAGGATAATGGATGGGTAGCAGTGAACAACAATGTTGTGTTCATTTCGAGAGGTTGTCATGACAACCAACCAGACTTCGAGAATGAAGCTTGAGAGGTCTATGGTTTGTCATGACAACCTCAAGAAGGAACTCAGTATTGTTGTTCTCTGTTGCCCATCCATTGTCTTTTATGGTGTATGCGCATCAGTGATCACCAATGGAACATTTCTCTACCAGTAAATAGCAAGCATCGTGTTTCAGTTCAGATCTGGAGCTCAGACCATGAGTGATCATGTCTCAGAGTGGCACAGACTTACCTTTCTTATGAGAGACTCAGACGATCGATCCCACTATAAAGAATTTTATTATAAGTAAAGACAAACATTTACTTTTAACATGTAACATGAAAATAAATATTAGCAACAACAACAAAAAAATAAAGGGTGACTCCATTCAAGATGTTACAGTAGCAATGGATGTCGCTCTGTGTAATCGTGGGTTTGAACAGCACGTTGGAAGTTACAAGCAATTGAAGGAAAAAAGAGAGGAGCAATAGTGATTGCTGTCAGAGTAACGGGAGTGCAAGGGCATTCTAAGTTGTTGTACCATCTTAGTGACAAACTCAGGATGGTACAACAGCAGTTTGACATCAGTATGATGGTACAACAATGCTAGTAATTCATTGAATTCCATATGTAACAGCACTCTCCCATGCACTATAAGAATAAGCTGTGCATGGATTTTTATACACAATGAACCCTAACCAATTCTGCTTTTCTGTAGGGACTAAGTACAGTCCTCTGTGACTGTTTTTAGCCCAGGGAGGACAGCAAGACCAGCAAACAGAAAATCAGAGGTTAAATAAACATTAACATGCATTACAGGCTATTTAATCTCCCACTGCTGACTACTGCTCTGTCAGCTGCATAGGGATTCTGGGATTTGTAGTGACAGAAGATGTCAGCCTACAAGTAAACAAATCTGGTTTGCTATAATCTACTATACTACAGTAAACAGTAAGTAAACCAAAACGTTTTTGCACACAAAGTGCACACTGGAACCAGCCCTTGATGCTGACTGTTCCTTTTTAATGTGGTGGTGGCGAGGACCATTTCACAACTGTGCAATGCAGTTTATGTCCTTTTTCAGCACTTACATTGCTCCCATTAAACACCCGTGCTTTATTACAGAAATAAGTGGCAGAGTGTGGTTAAAGGGGCATAAATTACATCATACAGTTCTAAAATGATCTTTATCACTAGTATGTAAATCAACACCCCCTCTCCCCCAATAATAACAATAACAGAATTGGAACAGCCATTTTAAATAAAACAGCATCTACTGGAACAAAAGATGTACAGGTTCAATGCAGTATCTCCTTTAATTCTATGAAAAATCAAACCCGGTGTGGAGCCTCACATCTACACGTGGAGCCTCAGATAGCTGTCTTTGCCGATTCAAGCCCTTTTCTAAAATCGCTACGATATTGTGCAAGGGATGGTACTATTCCACATCGTGAGAGGAGCAGGAGGGTAGTGGTGCAGTACCAGCACAACACAATGAAAGCCCTTGTGGCTTGGCCACCAGAGAGTAGGTTTTGACATCAAATGGGAAAATTGACCAGATCTTCTTGTACCTTGGAGGAGAGAGCTGTACTCACATGGTCCTTCAATTGTCTTTGTTACTGAATACGACACTGAAAATTGATTTTTTTTAATTGCTTTGGTTTTGCTTAAAGATGGTGTAATAATTTTTTTCTTGTTATTAAAATATGTGGATTAATACAAAAGATTGTATTGCCTTGTTACCTGTATCTCTTCCATACGATACTGACCTATTTTCTTCAGAAGTTCATTAAAACTTGGAAAAAAGAAATCCTAACTACTATGGGTATGTAAAAGGCCAAGATGAAAATATTGACACACAGAAATGCTTTTTGGAATTCCACAGAAATTCAGGCTTCGACCTCGCCCTTTGCTGCATGGTGGATTCTGACATCCGTACTGGACAGGAATCTCCTCTTGTAGCCCTCCTTAAGGTCCAAACTTTACACCACGGCCTCCGCTCAAACAGCATCCCCCCTCTGGATATTCCCAGGGTATCCACTAATATGGGCAGTAGAGCCTTGTCAGTGGCAGCCCCTATGCTGTGGAATAAACTGCCTGCCGAGCTCCGCTCCATCGACACCCACTGCCAGTTCAAGTCTCACCTCAAAGCCTGACTCGTGATGACTTCCTGCTGCCACTGCTTTGCTGGGTAGTCCTTCATTTCCTGCTTGCCCTTACCACGAGTTTCATGCCTATACATCTCCCTTTGTAATCCTTCAAGTTCTCCTTCCTCTCCCACCCCTTCCCCTCTCCTTCTCTCTACTAGCCCCACCTTATCCATTGTGTGCTTCTCCCGAGGAACGTTGATTATCTCCTAGGCAACTTGCTGTACATCGATTTCATGTATATGTATTTCTCTTAGCTATGTATATGCACATCGGATTTATGTACTATGTAACCATGTATCATGTGGATTTATGTATTTTTGCTATCTTGTAATCTGTGTACTATTGTAACCTTTTATTATTTGTCGAACTGTCTACTGTTCTGTGCATTGTTGTTTATGTTTAACTCTGTGCCACAGTATGTGGCCCGGGTTGTGCCTAAAAACGGGCCCTAGGATCAGCGCACCTACTCGGTTACCAAAGTCATAAATAAATAAATAAAAATACAAAATGCTGAGGTCAGCAAACAATAAGGAGAAGACTTGCTTTTCCAGATTTACAGAAATATTACAAAGCATCTTGATAGCAAAATATGTTTGTAAACATAGTTATAGAAATGATACAAGGGAAATCTAATGTACAGGCCTCATTATTAGAACTGTGCCGACTGTGAAATCCACCAGTGGAATTCTTGCAGAATGGTTGAGTCTACTTCAAAATGCTTCTCAGAATTTCTTTCATGATTCTCATGAATTCCAAAAGCCTTTTCTATGTATCAGTGGATTACGTAATCCACAGGCTGTCATTCCGCAGACTGGGGAAAATGAATCTGTGGATTGCATAACTGCAGAATACCTTTCCGTGGTTTATGTAAACCACAGATTGCTAATCCACAATTTAAAAAAAATCCCACTTTGGAATCTCGAATTCCACTTCTGATGGAATTAGGTGGGTATTTCAGAAATCCACAGAATTCCAGTGGAAGCTAATTTGACAGTTCCTCATGGCTCTGCTTCATTACCTTATATATTTATTGTTATTTTCAAAAAGTTTCACCAGGAAAGGCATATTAAGCTGAGTAACAGTGCATTTCCAGATGCATCCTGATGGAAGGGGTAATGGGAGATAAATACAGAGTATTTACAGTATGTAATCGGATAATTGTACAAAGAAATGAAATGACATAACATTGTAATGTGTAGCAAACAGAGCAAAAACAACAGCAGTATTACAGTATGCATACCTAGGTGCAGTATATACAACAATAAATAGGGCCAACTATCTAGGCAGAGAGCACTGCCAGGGCAAGCAGTGGTATAGGAGCATAATAGCATAGGCAGGGGGTGAGGTGGAGCTTACTAGGAGGAAAGCAAGAGATAGTGGGTGAAGTAATGGAAGAAGAAGAGGTAGAGGGAGAAGGGAGAAAGTGGGGGAGAGGGAGAAGGTGGGGAGTAGGTAATGGAAGAAGAGGGAGAAGGGAGAAGGTGGGGAGTAGGTAATGGGAGAGGGAGAAGGTGGGGAGTAGGTAATGGAAGAAGAGGAGGGAGAGGGAGAAGGTATGGAGTAGGTAGAGTAGAGGTAGTAGTTGGGGGGCTCAGGTGCAGTTACAGGAGGAGCAGTGAAATCTTGGAGATGACAACAGAGGGAGTTGATGGAGGTGACAGAGTGGATGGGGAGGGTGCTCCAGAGTTTAGGGAGGTGAAAGGAGAATGCAACTTGGCCAGAAGAAGACTACCTAGATGTGAGTTCTAGATGTGAGGTCCGGTAGCCAGAGCTATGAAGGGAGTAAGAGGAGAGAGGAGGAGAGTAGCAATGTGAGGTAGTACAATAAGAGAGGAGCCATGTGCAAGATGTCTGGCTTCAAGAGGGGGAAGACAGAGTGAGGTGTAGACGGAGCAGTGGTGAGTCAGAGGCAGGCAGTCAAGGGCAAACCTGCAGAAGGAGTGATAGAGGGGGTTCAGTCTGGCCAGGGTGGACTTTGGAGCGCTGTCATAGATCGTGTCACCATAGGTGAAAATGGGGAGAATCATTCTCTGTATAATGGTTCTGCATGCTGGCAGAGGGATACACCCTCCATTCCAGTACAAGGCACCTACAGTAGTTTTGGGTGGAGCTTTTTTTGGATAGAATCCATGTGCACAAAGAAGTCTAGGTGCCAGTCAATCCACACACCCCAAGGTATTTTAAGGAAGGGACATCTTCAAGGGGGATCTGTCCATGGTGTGGAAGGAGGGGAGTGCTGGAAGTTTAAAGAACTTTTGCCTAGTCCCAAAGGTCATAGAGACTGCTTTTTTTTTCCATTTAGAGACAGCTTATTAGAGCAGAACCAGAGCTGGATGTTGTCAAAGTCCAGCTAAAGTCTGCTCATCAGATCAGCGGGGGGAGCCAGAGGCAAATAAGACAGTATCATCTGCATAAATATGAATGGATGCAGATGTACAGGCAGAGGGGAGGCTATTTAGAAAGATGGAGAAGAGAGTGGGTGCAAGCACTGACCCTTGGGGGTCACCGGTGCTGATAGGGAGAGGGGAGGACAGACAGTAGCCAATTTTAATCGATTGAGTTCTGCCCAGAAGGTATGAATGGAACCAATCTGTGCCTTGGGAGGATAACCCTGCATCAGAAAGCTTTGTAAGGAGAAGAGGGTGAGCTATGGTGTCGAAGGCTTTGGCCAGGTCGACAAGAATTACAGAGGTGATCAGACCCTGATCCATGCTGGACAGAATGGAGTCAGTCTGCCTGAGAAGGGAGGTGTAGGTGGAGTGGAATGTGCAACATCTTATTAATTTCCGCAAGAGTTAGTCAAGCCTGAAGACATAGTTAGTGTCCAAATGAAATGGTAAAGAGAATTGTATGAATTATTTCCTGTAGAACAGCTGAAATGGATTTAAACTAAAGTTCATTTCATAATTACTGATCGGTTTTAGATCCTATGACATCTGCTGAGTGGAGGCCATGCAGTAAAACTTATACTGCGGGCTTCTGCTCAACTGATGTCACCAGGTTCCAGAACTGATCATTTATTTGAAAGTTAATATTAGGTGAGAAGAGGCAGCATCAGCAAGATACTCTAAAAATGGTAAATACTAGATTATTTCAATGTCAGCAAATGAAAAAGCATGTTAGGAAGATTAAGGTGGCCAAAAGTCGAGTTAGAGGGGGGCAGGGGGAGTACTCACCTCTCCATTGTGCATGGCTGTGTAGTGGCATCCCCCCAGGCTACAGTTGATGGCCCATTTTGTGCATGGAGGGGAGGACATTTTGCAGCTAGTGGCCAGGTGTAGATGTGGGGGGTACAAAATGGTTTTATTGTACTGTGCCTTGCATACACCGGGTAGCCCATGGCACTTTTCAATCCAGAACAAGGAAGGAGAGAATGTTTCTGCCTGTGACCTGGACCGGGTAGGAGCTGGAAGTTACATACACCATCACACAGTGCAGCACAAACTGAAAGGGGGTGCACTGCTGAGGTTCTATCCATCAGATAAGACATTGAACTGAAGCCCCACCGGTTCACCTTGAGTGGCTGCCCTGGTAGAAGCTAAAGACCTAATGGCAGTTATCATAAGAGTAGGGAGTTTCCCATTATCTGGGCCAGCCTTCACCTCAGTCAATATAGAACAGGTTCCTGTAACCCCATCCCCACACACACACACACCTAGAAAGAAGCTGTCACAGTTTACTGTGCCATTCCTGGTTGAAACATTGGCAATAAATAAAGCAAACAATAAACAGATTAAACGCATTGATTATATAGTAGACCAAAGCACTGATTATGCAGCCAGCCTCATCAATGTTTATTTTTTTAATGGACCCTTCCTTGCGGCCATCTTGGAGCACCTGGTTAATTGACAACCAACCCCACCCCCGGCTCCCAAAGCTGGCTCCACCACAGAAGGAGGCTTCATGTGTGCCCACATTTTCAATTGTATTTAAACAGGGTAAAGAATGCTGTATGAGCACTTTAAGCAAGGTGCAACTGATTTGCTGGGAAAAAACTTAATTCTGCAAATGCCATGAACATCTGCATACATATAAAGTTCACCCTATAAGGTTCTAAGACAACTTTTTTTTTTTAATCAGGAGAGACACACTAAACTGAAAACTTGTTTACAGGTGCGACCTGGGAGCACAAGGAAGTTAAGTGACTTGCTCAGCGTCACACAGTATGCAAGTGGGGGTTGTGGGATTCAAACCCAAGTCTCCAGGTTTACAGCGCAGAGCCTTAAACCACTGCACTAGACTGCCTCTGTCTTGCAAGCAAAGTCATTCTCTGAACACCAATACAATGAAAGAAAGCTAAAAGGAAGCAGTGATATGACCTTACCCTTATAAAACAATGCATGTTTCAAATAGTTGAAGCAGTTCATTGTGTGCTGCAAAGCTGGAACAGAATGTTTTGTGGTAATTTTAAACACACGCCCTGCCCTTTGCCTTGCTTAGTTACTGCTGGCCCTATACATCGTCAGACTGTTACAGTATCTTTGTCCTACTATCTCTCATACTTTGGTGGCTTAACACACCATCAAAGGGATTTAAAGTGTTTTCGAAGATAATCATTAGTTTATTCTGCATGAGCTGTAGGAACCTGCTATCAGCTCTTTACATCATCATTCCATTTTTAAGGCGCGTGACTAATGGCTGTTTCTCTCAAAACAAGGACATGTAATGGTCATCCCTCCATTTCCAACAGGTGCATTGTCTCCCCACAAAATGCATGTGGGTGGGGGAGTGGTTACTCCACCAGGGAGATGTTTGGGCTGGGTGTTCACTTACATTCTGCCCGTGATCGGCATTACGGTCCACTGGACTACCAGGATGTTCGGGTGGGGCACTTTACTTACTGCCCGCGATCGGGCACTAGGAACATGTTTGGGGGTTCATTTACATTCTGCCCGCGATCAAGCATTACGGTCCACTGGACCACCACAGGGAGATGTTCGTGGGGGGCACTCCTTTACTTACTGCCCGCGATCGGGCACTAGGAACATGTTTGGGGTCATTTTACATTCTGCCCGGATCGGGCATTATAGTCCACTGGACCACCAGGGAGATGTTAGGGGTGGGGGCACTTTGCTTACCTGCCCTTGTCGGGCTACTAGGAACATGTTCGGGGGTCATTTACATTCTGCCAGCGATTGGGCATTATGGTCCACTGGACCACCAGAGAGATGTCGGGGGTCAATTTACTTTCTGCCCGTGATCGGGCATTTGGTCCACTGGACCACCAGGGATGTGAAGCAGGGAGGGGGCCACATTGATGCCTTGACGGGCTGGTGGGGAAGGAGTACACTATGCCCACGATCGGGCTGGGGAGGCACAGGGACAGGTTGAGGGCCAGCCACAGGTGGCAGCTGCTGTGTTGCGCCCTGCAATACAGCAGCTCAGCTGTGGGTGGCCCTCTACTTAAGCCTTTTTTTTTGGCTCAAGGTCCTGCAGGCTCAGGTTGGGGGTTGCACCTGCACAACTCTGCACAGTCCGGCTGAATATCGGGCTGTGCAGTTTATGCATGGTTCCTCCCCCTCCTGTTGAGCATGCATTCATTTGCATTGCGCTGTTGCTCAGCCTGTTTTCAGTGGCGCAACTGCCTCCTGCTGAATATCGCAGAATGGCGCAATGTAGGACTTGAGCATGCGCAACCCTGTTGCGCATGGCGCAACCCTTTTGAATATCTGGCCCTCAGTGTACACAGGCAGGATACTAAGTATATGCAGGCAGGATCCTGAGTATACGCATTTAGGATCCTAAAAGTATGCAGGCAGAATTCACAGTATACGCAGGCAGAATTCTTAGTATATACAGGCAGGATCCTAAATAATGCAGGCAGGATCCTGAGTATATGCCAAAGGTCCCTGCGTCAATGCAGGAGAAGCATCAGCAGATGAAGAAGGATCCCAAGTACATATGTAGGCAGGATCCTGAATGTGTTTGAAAAGGTCCTGGGTACAGCAAAGTCAGTCAGGATGCAATGCTTTCATCACAGATTCTGCCAGTGATATGCTGCAGAATACTGCGAGATTACAATGTACTCCAATGGCAGTTACTCCAGTTTGTCACACACTTATTACAAAGTAATGCACCCTGGAGGACACGACTGTATAAACAAAAGAATCCTGCATATATGCAAGAGAAGCCTGAGGATACACAGAAGGATTCTGAGTATACGCAGAAGGATCCTGACTTTATGTAAAAGGATCCAGAGCATACTGAGGCAAGATCCTGAATATATACAGTAGGATGCTGAGTATACACAGGCAGGCTCCTAAAAATATACAGTAGGACCCTGAGCATATACAGGCAGGCTCCTGAATATATGCAGGAGGATAGAAGCATTGAAACATAGAATTTGTTGACAGAAAAGGACTGCTTGGCCCACCCAGTCTGCCCAGATGGGCCATGACTAGTTTGTAGCCAGTGACCCTAACTGGTCTCCGGTGACCCTCCCTCCTCCCTGTCTATTCATTAATATTACCATATTACCATATGTCTATCTCATGCATGCTTGAAACCTATTACTGTTTTCACCTCCACCTCTTCCACTGCCAGTCTGTTCCAGGCTCATACCACTCTTTCAGTGAAACAGTTCTTCCTCACATCCCTCTTTACCTTCTCCACCTCCAACTTCATCACATGCCCTCTAGTCCTGATGCTCCTACTCCTTTGAAAGAGACTCCCCTCCTGCACCCTGCTTACCCCTGTGAGGTATCTGTAGGTCTGAACCACGTCTCCTCTCACTCTCCTTTCTTCCAGGGTGTACATGTTGAGATCTCTCAACCTCTCCTCATAGGGATTTTGGTGTAACCCCAGCACTGTTTTAGTTGCCTTTCCTTGGACAGCCTCCACTCTGTCTATGTCCTTTCTGAGGTGTGGCTTCCAGAACTGGACAACAGTACTCCAGCTGGAGTATCACCAATGAGAGATACAGTGAAAACAGCACCACCCTCCCCAGTGTTTTGTCATGCTGTTCTGCCACTTTGAGGTCATCAAAGATGATAAATTCACTGCCTATGCTTAGGACTGACAATACCACCACCCTATACCCAGTTCTTGGGTTCCTGTGCCCGAGGTGCATAGTTTTGCACTTTTTGGCGAAGAACCCCAACTGCCATGTTTTTGACCACTCCTTGAGTTCCCCAAGATCCTGATGCATTCTTTCCACTCCCTCGATTGTCCACTCTATCACAGATCTTGGTATAATCTGCAGAAAGGCATACCTTCCCTTCCAGTTCATCTGCAATGTCACTTATGAAGACATTGAAGAGGACCAGTCTCAGTACCGAGCCCTACATCACCCCGCTGGTAACTCTTTCATCCTTAGAGCTAGTGCCATTAACCACCATCCTCTGTCTCCTATCCATTAACCAGTTTCTAAACTAGTTCACCACTTTGGATCCCACCCCTAGGCTACTCAGTTTCTTAACCAGTCTCCTGTGTGGCACAGTGTCAAAGGCCTTGCTAATGTCCAGATAGGACATGTCTATCACCTTTCCTTGATCTGTTTCCCCTGGTCACCCAGTCAAAGAAATCAACCAGGTATGGCCTCCCCACCCCCCGTGAATCCATGCTGCCTTTGGTCTTGCAACTGATTTGATTTAAGATGGTCTACCAACCCTTCCTTTAACAGTGTTTCCATTAATTTCCACACCACTGAGGTGAGGCTCACCAGCCTATAGTTGCTAGCCTCTTCCCTCCTACCGGTCTTATGTAGAGGGATCACGTCCTCTCTTCTGAAGTCCAGTGGAACCATGCCCAATTCCAGTGAGGGGAGAGGGAGGTAAGGTGCCTGCCTGGCGCCATGGCTTGGAGGGACAGGGAGCGAATCCTCAGGCTTGCCAGAGCAGCTGCACAGGGAAGGGACCTGGATGTCATTGTCCACCTAGGGACAAATGACCTGGCTAAGAAAGAGATTAGAGAAGTGCAGGAAGAGTTTGTGGAATTGGGGAGGGGTCTTAGACAAGTAGCACAGCGGTAACCTTCTCGGAGGTGCTGCCATCTATGAGGGAGAGAGGCTAGGGTGTTCTGCACCATGGGATTCAATCAGTGGTTGAAAACTGGTGTGGAGCTCAAGGATTTGGCTTCATTGAGGACTGGGGTCCACCTGGAGTGATGCAAGCCTATACTGGCATGATGGGCTGCATCTGTCCAGGAGGGGAACCAGGATCCTAGGTGACAGGTTTAAATGCTTCATTGGCAAGCATTTAAACTAGTCAAGGGGGGAGGCACTGGAAAGGAGCAGGGAAATCCTAGCCCCCCAAACAATCACAGTAGAAAGTGCAGTAAACACCAACATAGAGGTGTCAATAGGGAGAAGAGCAGGGGTAAATGGAGAAAGTGACAAAGGCAAGAAGGACAGGGATAGGGCAAAAAGGAGTAAGGCCATCAGGAAATGGAGGGTAATGAGTACCAATGCCCGTAGTCTGGGCAACAAGCTCCCTGAGCTGGTGGCCTTGATGGAAGAGGGATGCCTGGATATCGTAGCAGTCACAGAAACATGGTACACAGAGAACCATGACTGGGATGTTAACATACCAGGGTACATAACCTACAGGAGAGACAGGCAGGGGAGAAGAGGGGGAGGAGTAGCTCTCTATGTAAAGGAAGGGATAAAAGCAACTGAACAAAAGAGTAAACAGGAGGAGAGGAGGCACTGTGGGTCACCTTGGAGACTGGAAAGGGCACCACAATCCGCACTGGGGTTGTGCTAGACCCCCATGTCAGGGGAGGAATGGACAAGGATATGAAGGCATTCTTAGAATGGCAGAGAAAGGGAGATACTGTTGATGGTAGACCTGAATATGTCAGATGTTAACTGGAGCACATTTGCTGCAGCCACATCTAGAACAGGGCCATTCTTGATGCCTACAGGTGGCAGGCCTCAGACAGCTAGTTCGGAACCCTGAAACAGAGGCAATCTTAGACCTCATGCTTTTTCAAGCGGGCAGTGAGAGAATCTCAGATCTAGAAGTAGGTTGCCATCTGGGAACAAATGACCATCAAACAGTGTGGTTCACGTTAAACTCAGCTACAGAGTCAAGCCATACAAAAGTGAAAGTTACTGGACTTTAGGAGGGCTGACTTTGGCAAGATGGGAGAGTGCCTCAGAAAAGCACTAGCAAACAGGCTAGAAGGAGGTGTGGAGCAACAATGGTGACTCATCAAACTGCCATCACAGAGGCAACAAGCCTTGTGTGAAGCAAATAAACAAATCAAAATGAAAGAAAAAGCCACTATGGTTCTTAAAAGAGGTGGCTGAAGAGTCAGGAAGAAAAGATAGCATTCCGGAAGTATAAGGAAACACAGAAGGAGCAGGACAGAGAGCTGTAGCAGTTAAGGCAGAAGGAAGCAGGGAGGGAAGTCAGAATAGCAAAGGCCCAAACTGAGGAAAAAGATAGCCAACTCAGTTAAGAAGGGGGATAAAACCTTTTATAGGTACATCAGCGAGCGTAGAAAGACAAAGGGAGGCTGAATAGCATGAACTGTGGGTGGGTAGAGGGGGACAGTGAAAAAGCAGGGATACTGAACAAATATTTCTGCTCAGTATTCACAAAAGAGGAGGCAGAAGTGCCTAATCCAATTAACAGAAGCACTCTTGATAGGGGGGTCGATCCCAGTCCTTTCACAGAAGAAAGGGTTCTGCAAGAACTCCTAAAACTGAAAGTGGACAAAGCAATGGGTCCTGATGGAATTCACCCCAGAATTCTAAAAGAATTAAGGGGGGAACTAGTGAAACCACTGGCTACTCTTTTTAATAAATCATGGGAGGATGGTGTGGTACCCGAGCACTGGAGGAAGGCGGATGTGATTCCTCTTCACAAAAGTGG
Organism: Neoceratodus forsteri; assembly: GCA_016271365.2. NCBI lineage: Eukaryota > Metazoa > Chordata > Ceratodontiformes > Ceratodontidae > Neoceratodus > Neoceratodus forsteri. Next base: position 16,124,760 of record JADMNL010000027.1, read on the forward strand.
GACCAAGACAGAGGCAGGAAACTACAGACCTGTCAGTCTGACCTCTGTGGTAGGGAAAGTGATGGAGTCACTTCTGAAGGAAATAATAGTTGAGTACCTAGAGGCCAGTGGGGCACAGGACCCAAGGCAGCATGGGTTCGCAGTGGGAAGGTCATGTCAGACGAATCTAATAGATATCTTTGACTGGGTGACCAAAGTAGTAGACCAGGGAGGGGCTGTGGACATGGCCTACTTAGACTTTAGCAAGGCATTTGACACAGTCCCACACAAAAGATTATTAGTCAAATTAACCAGCCTGGGAGTGGGTCCCAGGGTGGTAGCCTGGGTAAAACACTGGCTGGACAACAGGACCGAAGGTAATTGTAAATGGAGTCCACTCTGAAGAAAGAGGGGTTACTAGTGGGGTACCGCAGGGTTCAGTATTAGGTCCAGTCCTTTTTGATATCTTCATCAGTGACATTGCAGAGGGACTGGAAGGAAAAGTATGCCTTTTTGCAGATGACACAAAGATATGCAACAGGGTTGATACACAAGGAGGTGTGGAAAGGATAAGAAGGGACTTGGCAAGGCTGGAGGAATGGTCAGAAGAATGGCAGCTAGGATTCAATGCAAAGAAGTGCAAAATAATGCACCTGGGAAACAAGAACCCAGGGCAAGAATACACAATGGGGGAGGAGGTAGTAACAACAACAGAAAAGGAAAGGGACCTGGGGGTAATCATATCAGATGACCTTAAGGTTAGCAAGCAATGTGAGAAGGCAGTAGGGAGGGCTGGGGGTATACTGGGATGCATAGGGAGAGGCATCAGCAGCAGAAAACAGGAAGTTGTTATCCCTCTGTACAGACAGTTGGTGAGACCCCATCTGGAGTACTGCATCCAGTTCTGGAGACCCCATCTCCAGAGGACATAGACAGGATAGAGGCAGTCCAGAGGAGGGCAACTAAAATGGTGCAGGGTCTGCAAGAGAAGCCGTGAGGAGAGACTAAAGGAGCTTAATATGTATACCCTTGAGGAAAGAAGGGAGAGGGGGACACGATAGAAACTTATAAGTACCTCAGTGGAATCAACAAAGTCAAGAGGGTAGCATCTTTCAGAAAAGAGACATGAAAGAACAAGGGACACAATTTAAAGATAGAAGGGGGTGGTTCAGGGCAATGTGAGAGTATTATTTCACAGAGAGGGTAGTGTATGCATGGAACAGCCTTCCTGAGGAGGTTGTGGGGTCTAAAACTGTGGGAGAATTCAAGAATGCATGGGACAGTCATAAGGCCATTCTAGGGGTTGGGGGTAGGAAGAAGTAGGCTGCTGGTTAACTAGGATCTGCAGCCTATCCTGTAGGTAGGGAAATGGGCAGACTAGATGGGCCAAGTGGTCCTTCTCTGCCGACAAAGTCTATGTTTCTATGTTTCTATGTTAACTAAGGCCATCAGTGGGCAGCCAGTACCGCCCTGATTTATTTTAGTACCCTTTGATGTATCCCATTCTTTCCCATAGTTTAATCCACTTTCTGAGATGCAAGTCCTTTCAAGGCTCTTTCCTCTGAAACTGGACTTGAATCCACTTCCCTCCTCCCCTGGTTCCTGCTGCTCCCTGGTGGTCCGACCCTCTCCCTCCACTGTAAAGACTGAATAGAAGTACCCGTTTAGGATGTCTGCTTTTTCTTGGTCCCCTTCTACGTAATCTCCCTGTGCCATCCTCCTTCTCCTTACCGTCCCTCCCCTTGCCTTCCTCTTCTCACTTATGTAACTGAAGAAAATCTTCTCCCCCCGTTTGCTACCCCTTTGGCTATCCTTTCTTCTGTCTGTGTTTTTGCCCTCTTCACTGCCTTACCTGCTTCCCTCTGTTTTTCCTGGTATACCTCCCTGTCTTCCTCCCTCTGCGTTTCCTTATACCTCCTGAATGCCACCATGCTTTCCTTCACCACAATGGCAACTTCCCTAGAGTACCGTTCTTTTTCCTTTTATTTTTCCTCACTTCTTTTATGCAGAGGCTGGTTGCCTTAATTTTGCCCTATCTTGTTTTTCCTCAGTGTTTCTCTACCCCTTATTGGCACCCCCCCCCCCAAACTAGGCAGTATCTGAGGCAGTCTGTCATTTCTTTAAAATCCAGCCTCCTAAAATCCCAAACCCTTGCCTTCATGTAGTTTGCCTCTGCTCCTGTCTGAATGTTAACCCACACTGTACAGTGATCACTGGTATCCTGGGAGTGCCCACTGGGATAGCTGCAATGCCATCCCTGTTCTTAAGCACCAGAACCAGCACTGCCCCGTACCTTGTGGGTTCATTGATTAGTTGTCTGAGAAAAGCCCCTTGTAGGGGGTAAAGGATGGTCCTACTCCTTGCCAGAGCTGTGGCTGGAAGGCTCCGCCCCCACATCTGGCAAATCTGAGTCCCCAGCTAGTAGCACTTCCTCCTTATTTTCCATCCTCATGATGTCTTGCCCAAGTGCCATATCCAACTCCTCTCCCTGTGCTGGAGGTCAGTATACAATCCCTGTATGGAGAGCAGTCCCGGTTCCTGTCTCCAGGATGACCTCCAGCACCTCCAGCCCTTCTTTTTCTCTGTGTACCCCTGTCTTTCCATAGCTTTGATCCCGCCCTCACATATAGTACAGCCCATCCCTCCCTCCTCACATGTAGTACAGCCCATCTTCCCTCCCTCACATATAGTACAGCTCATCCTCCCTCCCTCCCTCCCTCACATATAGTACAGCCCATCCTCCCTCCCTCCCTCACATATAGTACAGCTCATCCTCCCTCCCTCACATATAGTACAGCCCATCCTCCCTCCCTCCCTCATATAGTACAGCTCATCCTCCCTCCCTCCTCACATTTAGTACAGCCCATCTTCCCTCCCTCACATATAGTACAGCTCATCCTCCCTCCCACCCCTCACATATAGTACAGCCCATCCTCCCTCCTCACATATAGTACAGCCCATCCTCCTCCCTCACATATAGTACAGCCCATCCTCCCTCCCTCCCTCACATATAGTACAGCTCATCCTCCCTCCCCTCCTCACATTTAGTACAGCCATCTTCCCCTCCTCACATATAGTACAGCTCATCCTCCCTCCCTCACATATAGTACAGCCCATCCTCCCTCCCTCACATATAGTACAGCCATCCTCCCCCCTCCCTCACATATAGTACAGCTCATCCTCCTCCTTCTCATATACAGCCCATCCTCCCTCCCTCACATATAGTACAGCCCATCCTCCCTCCCTCACATATAGTACAGCCATCCTCCCCTCCCTCACATATAGTACAGCTCATCCTCCCCTCCCTCACATATAGTACAGCCCATCCTCCTCCCTCACATATAGTACAGCCCATCCTCCCCCCTCACATATAGTATATAGCCCATCCTCCCTCCCTCACATATAGTACAGCTCATCCTCCCCCTCCTTCTCTATAGTACAGCCCATCCTCCCTCCTCATATAGTACAGCCCATCCTCCCTCTCACATATAGTACAGCCCATCCTCCCTCCCTCACATATAGTACAGCCCATCCTCCCCTCCTTCACATATAGTACAACTCATCCTCCCCTCCTTCACATATAGTACAGCCCATCCTCCCCTCCCTCACATATAGTACAGCTCATCCTCCCCTCCTTCTCATATAGTACAGCCCATCCTCCCCTCCCTCACATATAGTACAGCCCATCCTCCCCTCCCTCACATATAGTACAGCCCATCCTCCCTCCCTCACATATAGTACAGCCCATCCTCCTCCTCACATATATAGTACAGCCCATCCTCCTCCCTCACATATACTACAGCCATCCTCCCTCCTCACATATAGTACAGCTCATCCTCCCTCCTTCTCATATAGTACAGCCCATCCTCCTCCCTCACATATAGTACAGCCCATCCTCCCCTCCCTCACATATAGTACAGCCCATCCTCCCCTCCCTCACATATAGTACAGCTCATCCTCCCCTCCTTCTCATATAGTACAGCCCATCCTCCCCTCCCTCACATATAGTACAGCCCATCCTCCCCTCCCTCACATATAGTACAGCTCATCCTCCCCTCCTTCACATATAGTACAGCTCATCCTCCCCTCCTCCATTCCCTGTCTATCTTGAACAGAGGGTAGCCTGGTATGGCTGTATTCCCATCACAACTGTCAGTATAACATGACTCCATTATGGCCACCAAATCCAGGCTAGTCTCCGCCATGTTGTCCTCCAGGTCCAGAATGTCATGTCCTAGATTACTACAATTGTCACAAATGGCTCTCCATACCTTACTCCCTCCCTGCCTACCTCCCTGATTTCTCTCTCCGCAGGTGCTGCTCCAGGAAACTCCCCTGACCCCCCTTTCCTTGTTTTCCTCTCTATTTCCTGTCTGTTTTACTCCTATCTTCTTGCATTCTTGATTTATACCCTGCGTATGTTTTTATCCTAAGGATCCTGAGTATATGCAGGCAGGCTCCTGAATATATACAGTAGGATCCTGAGTATATACAGGTAGGCTCCTGAATATATATTTAGCTGAGTATATGCAGGTAGGATCCTGAATATATACAGCAGGTTCCTGAGTATAGGCAGTCAGGGTCCTGAACATTTGCAGTAGGATCCCGAGTGTATGCAGGCAGGATGCTGAATATATACAGGCAGGATACTGAATATATGCAGTGGGATCCTGAGTATATGCAGGCAGGATCCTGAATATATACAGGCAGGATACTGAATATATGCAGTGGGATCCCAAGTATATGCAGGCAGGATCCTGAATATATGCAGGCAGGATACTGAATGTGTGCAGTAGAATCCCGTGTATATGCAGGCAGGATCCTGAATATATACAGGCAGGATACTGAATATATGCAGTGGGATCCTGAGTATATGCAGGCAGGATCCTGAATATATACAGGCAGGATACTGAATATATGCAGTGGGATCCCAAGTATATACAGGCAGGATCCTGAATATATGCAGACAGGATACTGAATGTGTGCAGTAGGATCCTGAGTATATGCAGGCAGGATCCTGAATATATACAAGCAGGATACTGAATATATGCAGTGGGATCCTGAGTATATATGCAGGCAGGATCCTGAATATATACAGGCAGGATACTGAATATATGCAGTGGGATCCTGAGTATATGTAGGTAGGATCCTGAATATATACAGGCAGGATCCTGAATATATGCAGGCAGGATACTGAATGTATGCAGTAGGATCCTGAGTATATGCAGGCAGGATATACAGGCAGGATACTGAATATATGCAGTAGGATCCTGAGTATATGCAGGCAGGATCCTGAATATATATACAGGCAGGATACTGAATATATGCAGTGGGATCCTGAGTATATGCAAGTAAGATCCTGAATATCTACAGGCAGGATACTGAATACATGCAGTGGGATCCTGAGTATATGCAGGCAGGGTCCTAAATATATGGTATCCTGTGAACACGGTGACCGCGATTGAGCGACTGCAAAAATGGCAACTCAATCATGGCACCTGTGTTCTGGGTTACCTGGCAGGGTAGCAAGAGGATACCATGGTGGGTGAAGGAGGGCAACAGAAAGTACATGCGCTCGGGAGCAGGGAGAAGGACCACACCGCGTAAGGGGCAGAAGAAGAGGGAGGATATGTGGGAGGTAGTCTGGCGGTTGGCTGCTGAGCTGGCTGTGTGACGTAGTGGTGAGGGTGGCCAGCTGGGGTTGCGGGGGTGCCGGGTTCGGGTCTGGGGCGGATATTGCTTTTTGTGTCGGGGCCAAGCTTTTTTTCAGTTTTACATCCCCCCCCCGACATGCACCTCCTGGAGTTGAGAATCTTTGTTAGGAGGTGCGGGGTGGCCCCTGGGGAAGTGAGGGGCACCGCCTCAGCATGTGTTTAGTTTGTCGCCGCCTTTGGAGTCGCCATGGGTGTACATTGCTGTCATTTATTTTCGGCAATGTACACTCGCCCAAATGGTGATCGCTGTTCAGCGATTGCCATTTTGACAGGGAACCAAATATATGAAGTAGGAGCCTGAGTAGAGGCAGGCAGTATCCTGAATATATGGAGTAGGATCCGAAGAACATGCAGACAGGCTTCTGAATAAATAGAGAAGGATCCTGAGTATATGCAGACAGAATCTGAGTAAATGAAGTAAGATCCTGAGTAGATGCAGGCAGTATTCTGAGGATATTCAAGCAGGGTCCTGAATATATGCAGAAGAATCCTGAGCAGATGCTGTTAGGATTCTGGGTATACATTCTGCAGATATGATCCTGAGTATATACAGAAGGGCAGAAGGGTCCTGTATATATGCAGAAGGATCCTGTCTATATGCAGGAAGATCTGGGTATATGTAAAAGGATTCTGAGCATATGCAGGCAGGATCCTATGTTTATATGAAGGGATCCTGTGAATTTGCAGAAGAAGGATTAGGATTATATGGGATTGAGATTCTCAATATATGCAGGAAGGCTCCTGAAAATGTACATATATGTAGGCAGAACCTTGAGGTTATACAGAAAGGATCCTGAGTATATGAAGGCAGAATCCTGATTATACAAAGTAGGATCCTTGGTGTATGCAGTCAGTATCCTGAATATATGTAGAAGGATCCTGAGAACATAAGAATATTATGAACATACAAAATGCCAGTAGAAACAGGCCTCATGGTCTGTTGAGTCTGCTCGATTGTGCAGCTAACCCCTCAACTTGCAGCTGCCCCACTCTCCCCTCCCTTCATCATAACGACCCCCCCTCACTCTGTACCACCCTCTCTTAAATCCTCCCACCATTCTACATGATACCACCTCCTTGGGCAGAGTGTTCCACTTGTCTACCACCCTTTCAGTGAAAAAATGTCTCCTGATTTCCCTCCTGAATCTCCCCCTCCCTCCAATCTCAGCCAATGCCCTCTCATGTCCCTCCCCCTTCTGATATGAAGAATCCCTTCTGTATTAATCCTGTTAATACCCTTTAGGTACTTAAAGGTTTCGATCCTACCCCTTCTCTCTTCCAGGGAATACATTTGCAGCTCTCCCAGCCTCTCCTAGTAGAATTTTCCCTCAAGTCCCAGGATCATCTTCGTTGCCCTATGCTGCACCCCCTCCAGCAATCTGATGTCCCTCTTCAGGAATGGACACCAGTACTGTACACAATATTTCAGGTGCGGCCTGACCAGTGACCTGTGCAAGGATAGAATCACTTCTCTGTGCCTCGAGGAGCTTCCCCTCGCTGTGCCTCAGGGAAGCAGTTCAGTACAGTGGTTTAAGGTTCTGAGCTGCAAATCTGGTGACATCCAGCAGCCCAGAGCTGGGATTGAATCCCACAGCTTCCACTTGCAGACTGTGTGACCCTGAGCAAGTCACTTAACTTCCCTGTCCTCCCAGGTTGCACCTGTAAAAAAGCTTTCAGCTTAGTGTGCTAGTCCTGGTTAAACAACTAACAAACAAACAAAAAAATGTACCCCAGCATCTTGTTTGCCTTTGCAGCCGCCTTCCTGCACTGAGCTGAGTGGTTCATACTCCCCATTATTAGTACCCCTAGATCCTTTTCCTGCACTGTGCTTTCCAACTGTACCCCTCCCAACTGATATTTCCTCCCCTGGTTCCTTGCTCCGAAGTGCAGTACCTTGCACTTCTTGGCACTGAACCCTAACTGCCATGTCTCCGACCATACCTGTAGTTTAGTCATGTCTTCCTGCAACCCCCCTCCTCTCCTCTATGTCATCTACCACAGTGCCAATCTTGGTATCATCTGTGAACAGACTGATCCTACTCCAGATCCCATTTAAGACGTTGGCTATGAATATTTCGAACAACACCGGTTCCAGTACTGAACCCTGGGACACCCCGCTCATAATGTCCCTTGGTGATGAGAGTTCCCCCACCACCACCACCCTTTGCTGCCTACCCCTCAGCCAGTTGGTGATCCAGTTGACCATTTTTGTCTCCACCCCAGTGTATTCCAGTTTTCCCCCAGCCTCCCATGTGGCACCAAGTCAAAGGCCTTGCTGAAGGCCAAATATAGGACATCCACTGCATGACCCCTTCCAGTTCCCTGGTAACCCAGTTGTAGTACTTGACTAGATTCGTCTTGCAGGATCTGCCCGATACAAAACAGTGCTGATGGCTGTCTTGGAGCCCATTGTCTTCCAGAAAGATCACCAGCCTCTCTTTTAGGATTGACTCCATAAGTTTCCCCACAATTGAAGTGAGACTCACTAGTCTGTAGTTGCCTGGATCATCCTTCGGGCCACTTTTATGAATGGGCACCACATGGGCCATCCTCCAGTCCTGTGGCATGCATCCTGTGTCCAGTGATGTACTGAAACTGAACAGGTCTATCAGTGGTCCCACCAGGATCTCCTCTAGCTCCCTAAGTGCCCTAGGGTGAATGCCATCTGGCCCTGGTGCCTTGTCCACCCTCAGTGCCCTTAGTCCCTCCAGCACCCTGTCCTCTGTAATTCTGATATCAGTCGCCCCACCCTCCCTACCCACTCCACCAGTCCCATGGGGTATCTGCCCCCTTTCTTTGTGAACACAGAGCGGAAGTACTCATTTAGTGCCTCTGCCTGGTCCTCCCCTGCTCCACCCACCACCCCATCTTTCTTAATCCTCACAATCTGGTCTTTGTTTCTTCTTCTCTCACCAGTGTATCTGAAGAAGTCCTTTTCCCCATCCTTGATTCCCTGTGCCAGACTCCGCTCTCTGAAAGCCTTGGACACACTGACTAGCCTGGTAACCTCCCTGGACTTCTTCGTGTACTTGTCTTTGTCTCCTTGCCCTCCCAATTTCCTAAGCCTCCAGAATGCTTTTCTCTTGGCCCTCACCCCTTCCATTACCTCCCGAGTCAGCCAGCTCAGCTTCTTTGCTCTCCCCTTCTTGCTCCGTGTCCTGGTGCAGGTCTCAGTAGCCTCTGCCAGCCCTTTCTTAATGATATTCCATTTCTGACTGGCACTCATGCATGTCTGAATTCCCACCAGATGCTCAACCAAAATTTCCCCCATCCTTTTAAAGTCCGCTCCCTTAAAATCGATCACCCTGGTACCTGTTCCTCCTGTTATCTTTCCCATATTGAGTGTGAACCACACTGTATGATGGTTGCTTTCAGCCAGGGGGTTCTCTACTCCCTGATCCCTTGCAGCCTCCCCGTTTGTTAATACCAATTCCAGAGCCCTACCCTCCCTAGTCAGCTCACAGACCAATTGTACCAGGAAGCAGTCCTGAAATGCATCTAGTAATCTCTGCTCATTTGCAGACATGGTGCTTGGGGTGTTCCGGTCCACCCCAGGGAGGCTGAAGTCCCCCACCACTGTGGTGTACCCCTTCCTACAGACTCTTCTAATCTGCTCGGCCAGCTCCCTATCTAGGTCACCCCCCTGAGCTGGTGGCCTGTACACTACCCCCACCCTCAGTGTCTTTCTTTTAGAGTCTTGAAACTGCATCCATAGGGCCTCTGTTCTTCCCTCCACCCCCTCCTCTCTCTCATACACCTTATCCCCACCCTCACATAGATCACCATGCCCCCCCTTTCCCCTAGTCCTGTCCTTCCTGGATATCCTGTACCCTGGGATCATCATATCCCAGTCCTGGTTCTGGGTGGCCCATGTCTCTGTGATGGCCACAATGTCCACCCTCCCCACCGCCAAGAGAGACTGCAGTTTGGCTGATTTGTTACCTAAGTTTCTTGCATTAAGTGAGACCACCCTCCAACTCCTGTCTTTCTCCCCCACCCTGGTTCCCCTCCTAATCCCTCCTTGTGTCCCCACCTCAAATACCTCTCAGATAGCTTGGGGGGTAGGCACGCTTGGCTTCCCCTCTGGGATCCCTGCCTACTAGCTGTCGTCAAGCCACCTCCCCACCTAGTTTAAATCTATCCTTGATGCTATGCACCCCTCAAACCTCTATCTGTTTTAATACCCCTTTCCCCTCCCCGATCAGGTGCAGCCAATCCCCTGCATATAGATCCTTATTGTCCCAGGTAATGCTCCAGTCCCCCACTACCCCATATCCATTAGACTGACACCATTCCCCCAGCCATTTGTTGAACTCCTCAATCCTCCCTTTCTTTCCTGTACTCGTGCAGGATACTGGGAGCATCCTGAAAAGGCCACTGATTCCCCCACTCCCTCACATAGTCCTCCTAATTCCTCAAACCTCCTCCTCACTACTTCCACCATCTCCTCCACCAGGTCATTAGTGCCCACATGCACCACTACATGTGGTTTCTTCCTGCCCCTCCTTGTGCACTTAAGAACTGCCTGCCCTGTCCTGTCCACTGTTAGCTCATATATAGCCTCCACCCATATTTTACTATGCCTCCCCCCCGCCACCCCATCTGATCCCTTTAAATATAGAATCATCCAGCACTAGTACACCCTCCTTCCTCATTCCTTGTCCCTGCCCTCACCCCTTTCCCAGGGTATCCAGTCTTAGAACATGTTAGCTCACTAACTGCCATGTTAGTAAATGTAGGATCTGGAGTACATGTAGAAGCATTCTGAGTATATGCAGAATGATCCTGAGTATATGCAATCAGGATTACAAGTATGTGCAGGAGGATCCTGAGTATATGTAAAAGGATCCTGAGTACTGTATATACAGAAGGATCCTGAGTATATATCAAAGGATTCTGAGTATAAACTGAAGGATCCCGAGTATATGCAGTCAGGAATCAGGATCCTGAGTAGATACTGAAGGCTCCTGATGGATTCTTAGTATATGCACTCAGGATCCTGAGTAGATATAGAAGGATCCTGATGGATTCTTAGTATATGCAGTCAGGATTTGGGTCATATGCTGAGGCTCCAGAGTATATGTAAAAGAATCCTGAGTATGTACAGTAAAAGGATCCTGCAGAGATGTCAGTGTGGCTCAGTTGGCAGCACATCCACTTTTGGGCCTAATGTTCATGGGTTGTAGTCCTACACTGGGATTCAGCACATGCCATAAACACGGGCACATGAGTACAGTACTAACATGTCATTATCCCGCATTGTTAACACTCTCATGGAGTGCAGTCTCGGGGGAAGGGGGAGCAGGCACAGGCATGTCCGATAAAGCTTGCTTGCTACAAGTGAAGCAATGGTTTTTGCTAAGGGTCTGATATGGTACTGCTTTTGTAAAGATTGTGCCTGCAGGGTGGATTGGGTACTGAAGCTCAAATCTATGCAGCAGTGGCTGCTTTGCATCTGCTGTTAGTTCACCTTTAACAGGTTGCTAAAAGGGTAGCAGCACCTTTGCAAGAACTATATTTTTATTAATCCAGGTATGTAAAGTTAAATGTATTCTTTTTTCTTCTCCCTTTTCATTTTTCAGGACTTTTGTATAATGGTTCATCTGTGCATGTTATGAAGATATGTTTATTTCTATTGCATTTTTCTAAGTTTATCTCCTTGAGCGATGTCTATTTTGCATTTAAAATTTTCAGTAAAAAATTAAATGTTACAAAAACCCTTGCAAGAACTTTAAAATGATACCAAATTGAAAAAAAAGGAGTGAGTCTGGGTTTGAGCATATTATATTCTAAATTATTTATACCAATTACCTTGATTCACATTCACTTTAACTATATGCTCTTGTAATCATCTTACCCCCCTACCTTCACCTCTACCTGGTTTATATTTTTATTTTTTTCTTCCGTTACTTCCTCCTGTAACCTTAGATAACCTGCTTTATCTTCCTATAGACACTTCTATGTATGTAAATACCGTGTAATCTGTACAATATCTGTATAATTCTATGTACATATGAACTTCTTTTTCTTCCTCTCTGTAAAGAGTATTATCTGTATTGCCTTGTAAATACCTGTGTTGACCTGTATATACAATTGTTCATGCTCCACCCAGGTCCATCTTGCAAATGAGCTTCTGCTCAACGATGAACGCCTGGTTAAATAAAGACTTGATTGATTGATTAATTGATTGATTGATAAAGGTAAGTGTATAAAGATGAAGAAACAGATTAAAGCTGAAAAGTCGATTGAGTTTAAGTCCCACAGTGAAAGTTGCACAAGATATGCAAAAAATGGCTACCTTTTGCTAAGTTGCAATTGCAAATTACGTTGCCTGTCTCTGAGACACAATAACTTCTGTTTCAGATAAATGTACAGTATTTCTGTCATACTGGTTAAATACTAACTGTAATGTTAAAAACTAAGTACAGTCAGCAATCTCCGCTCCCAACCATTGAATTCTGTGCTAGGAATAACTCCAGAATATACTCCAACAACAAATACCAGCACCAGAAGAATTAAGTGCAAAAAGAGGCTTTATTCCAAATGCTAGTGCACCATACAGCTCAGGATATCAGGACCTCAATAGTAATATCTGTGATGTTAAAAACAATACCTTTTTTAAGAAACATTTTCCTTTTTCTACTTTCACTAGACACTAGCACCCTAAGTATCATCTATTGTTCTCCCCTTCCTGCTTGATGACTTTTAAAACAGAAACAAATATAATACATACGTGATTTTATAAATGTCTCCAACTAAAATGTCATGGACAGAACAGAATTCAGTGTGAGGATTTAAAATGAATCCCCAGCTGTTTTTAAATCCTCTTTTCAAGCCTAAGTGAAGGGTTTCTGGAAATCATACCTCTCAACTGTCCCTGATTTTCAGGGACTTCCCTGATTTGGCCTCAGAATTTTCCTCTGTCCCTTGTACAATTTGTGTTTTTGTGACAGAACAGTGTGGATTAAAATCACAAAATATTGTCAAACATTAAAGTTACAGACTTTTTCTTCTTCAGAAAATGCATCTTAACACAAATCCCTTTATTCTATCAGTTTTCTGAGTGAATAGCACCAATTTTCAAGATGTGTCCCTGATTTTAGGTCTTTGTCCCTGATTTTTTTAAGCCTTGTCCCTGATTTATGAGGCAATAGGTTGACAGGTATGCTGGAAATTAAGTTAATATCAAAAGGGAAACTGACAGAGGAGGAGGAGGAGATGGGATAATTTAACCAAGGAAATGATTGCTTAGTTTTCTGTTACTGCCCTATAGATTTTTGGGGGTAGTTCAAGGTTTTATGTTTGCACACATATTGTTGCCATGTATCTCTGCTTTCAACTCCAGTGTTCATATTGTTAACAGTTGTTCATCTATTGTTTGCCAAAGTGTTATCCCCCAGGTCATGCCTAAAAATTCACTTCCTGAGCAATGTACTTACATGATTAGCAAAAATGAAATAACTAACTGTTCTTTAGAAACCAAGTTTCTTGATTGCCTGCCTGTCAACGTAATTGCGCCTCCTCTCATCACGCCCTGCTTACTCTATGTAACAAAAACTGCATTTGTTTTGCATGTGCCACAGCTTATATCTAAAAGAAAAAGTTTTGGTTTCATTTTTACTTTGAGCACATTGCACCTGAGTGTTCTGGGGATGTTTGAGCTGCTCAAGATAACGTGGGGGAGATTCTGACCTGGCTCCCCCCTTCCCCCACACTGAACATGAAGTGCTAGATGCAGTTGATTCATAAATACCTGGACAATGTAAACGTGATGGGGGAAAATATTAAAACAGCTGTTTCTCACTGCAGGAAGACACCCAGCAAAATCTAAGGTGTGACATATTTCTCCCAATTTTATCAATGCTTTCTCAAATTTAATAGCTAGGATTCTTCAATCCCTCCCTTGCCTAGAAGCCCTCGACACTGAAAGCACATCAAAAGGAGTACATTTTGATAGAATAGAGTGGAATCAAATCAGATTTGGTTTATGCTTTGGTTTATGTTTTATACATACAAAGGGTATCTCGGAGCACTTTTTGTTTTTTTATAGTTTATCCTCCTTTCCGGCGGGGCTGGCAGGCAGCTCTGGCCCCTCCCTCAGAGGGGCTCAGTTTCCGGTCCCCAGCTTCCCCGCACCCCAACCTCCTGGTAATCCCCCACGGGTTACCCCTGTGACAGGGCTGAGGATGAAAGGCATCGACTTTCCCTCCCCCCCGAGACCAACATCCAGACTCCGGGGGGGGGGGAGACAGCATGAGTGCTGTGGGGCTACCATGGAGTCTGCCAGCTCTGTTTTCCACCTTTTTCTCCCCTCCCCATTGTCATGGTTGCTCATGCCTGTGGGGAGGCATGCACGTGCAGTGACCTGCGGAACCCTCCCCAGGCTAGTCACTCCCATCTGCACTACCTCTGGGCCTCCACCCAGGGGCAGCCTTGTAGTGGGCTTGGCTGAGTTCCTACCCTGGAAGGGAGAGCTGCCCTATAGCTGCTCAATCCATCTCCTGGCCTCCCACCGGCAAACCCCAATGACCTAGGCTCATTCCTGAACCCAGGTTGCCGGCGTAGCATGAGGTGTGGCATCTAGTGCCTCAACCCTCAGCACCACTGAGCTGACTCTCAGAGCACTTTTTATACCAGTAGTTCAACACTAGTAGCTAAATATGCATATCTATCTAGCTATTGCAAAAAACTGCATTAATGCACCAGTTATGGTTCAACTTAATGCTACAGAAGTACAGAAATGTTGTAGTAGGGTTTCCAACAATAACCCCCCCCCCACAGGCAGCAAAAGGACAAGAACACATAAAAAAACACAGAAAGACATCATCAGGCAAGACAAAAAACATAGAACTGATTCCAGATGATACAAAAGAGATACATCATAAGGATCCCATGCTTTTGCAGCCCTGGGTACACATGGGAACTACAAGACATACACACCCTCTTCTGGCTGCAGATAAATCCAGCACATGAGGAGTCCATTGGCTACAGAAATGCAGGGTCCACTGGGCCCTGCACTTCTATATGGCTACAAATGCAGACACACAGTGCTCAGTACTCACTTATGGCTTCAGAGGGGCCTGCGCTTCTGTTGGTGCAAATACAAATCTATGATATACAAACTACAACACTGCTTTTGTCTGCAGAATCACTTCTGCAGCCACAGATCAACGTGAACAGTGTAAGACATACACAGCCAGTGATACCCAGATTACAGCACTACTGTCTTCAGAAGAATACGTAGTGTAAGACATACAGAGCTAGTTGTGGCTGCAGAAGCTTAGGTTCTTGGGGGCACTGCGCTTCTGCAGCTGCAAATACACATGCACAATTCAAAAACATACACACCCACTCCTGCAGTCACACTGTAAGGTTTCTAAACAGCACTGATACAGTATGTTTTTTTCAAAGTGCAGTGTGTTGTATGCATATGTTTGAAGGTACCAAATAAATGGTACTGTATTTATGTCATCCGGAAACAGTTTGTATGTTGCTTGTCTTACCTGATTATGGCTGTCTGTGGTTGCTTGTGTGTTCTTGCCCTTTTGCTGTTTGGGGGTAGGTAGTTAGGGTTGGGAAACCCTAACACCACATTTCCCTACTTTTGTTGATTAAAATTGAACCCTAAGTGATGCAGCAATGCATTTTTTTTCCAATGAATTCCTTTTCTTTTTGAGATAGTGGAATCATATTCTCATTCATGCAGGTCCCTTTGTTACCTCCATGAAAAGATCCATCTGGCTGCAGAGTTTCAGGGTCCTCTGGGCCCTGCACTTGCATGTGGCTACAGATGCAGATGCACAGTGCCATTTGGGTCCTGTGCCAAGTGAGGAGTCTGCATTTGTGTCATCTGGAAACAGTTGTATGTTATTTGTCTTACCTGGTGATGGCTGTCTGGCTGCTTGTGTGGTGTTGTCCTTTTGCTGCTGGGGGGGAGGACTTAGGGTTGGAAAACCTAACACCACATTTCCCTACTCTTGTTGCATTAAGTTGAACCCTAACTGGTTCATTAATGCAGTTTTCTGCAAATAATTTTCTTTGCTTCTGAGATAGTTGGATCACATCCTCATTCATGTAAGTCCCTTTGGGACCTGTGTGAACAGATGCAAATGCATAGGACCCTCTGGGCCCTGTGCCAAGGGAAGACTCCATCTGCCTATGGAGGTACAGTGCCCTGCTGGCCCTGCACTTCTGTGCTGCAACGGATGTCAAGAAGTCATGGGGCTGTCTGGTAAGCTGCAGAAACCCAGTGCCCTCTGGACTCTGTGGTTCCATGTGGCTTCAGATAAAGATGCTAAGGGAAAAGAGTCCATCTCTCAGCCAATATACAGGGCCCTATGCCACCCACAGGTACAGAGATGCAGGACCATATGCCAAGAGCATATTTACCTTAACAATATTGTACCTGGGCCCATGTGGGCAACCAAGAACCTGTCTTTCCCTGGCTGGGGGGTATTGCATAACAGCATCATCCCCCCACCCTTGCCCCATCCAGATGACTCATTGAGCTCACCCCAAACTCAACTCATGGGCACAGTATCACAAAGCACTATCCAGTAGGGCACAATTTGGCAGTACACATGTTTCTTAATAATAACTTTTTTTTAATTTTGACCCCACATTTTCAAGAAAGTCATCTTATGACTCCCCTTATAAACATGACATGTGGCAATTATAATGTATTGGCTGAAACATCATTTTGCACCACAATTGTGAAAACACGTCTCATCCAGAATTACCCCTGTCCAGTTTATGAGGTGGTGTGAAAAAAATGGGTATGTTGAAAGTTTGTAGTAAAAATATTGAAAATTAGCAAAGTTATGAGGGAACATTGAAATGTTTCAATGTTCTCTCATAACTTGTTCATTTACCATATTTTTGCACCAGATTTCAACATAGCCTTCTTATGACCCTACCTCGTGAACTTAGGTAGTAAAAATGTTCAAATCCTGGCTGAAACATAATTTTGCATCACAAGTGTGAAAACACATTTTGGCCACGATTTGGAAAATGACAGCTGCCACACTCATGAGATGGTGCAAAAAAATGGCTTTGTTGAAAATGGTACCAAGTCATGTGTCACAGAAAGAACAGCACGGAATAAACCGCGTTGTAGAAATGGTGAAAACAATCACAGCTATAGGGGTATAATAGCAGTAGGGAATTACTGCTACCCCTGTCACTGTACAGACAGATTAGGAGGGGATAAAGCAGCTGTAGGTGCAGTGCCTGATCAAGCAGCTCCCATGGTGGCTTGGCAAAAGTACTAGCACCTGGTGGAGTGAGAGACCTGGGGACCAAGGTTTGGTTACCCATCTCCCGGTCTTGGAAATTAAAAAAATAAATAAATAACTTTTCCCCACTCTCGATTTTCTCCAAATTCCTGAAGTCCACACCCTGTCAGAGTTGATTATATTAAGTCCGGGGGTTCAGGGGCACAGCCCCCCTTAAAACAAAAAAACTATACTATTGCTCCATAGAGTGACATTGTGTGGCATTTTGTGGTGGTTAGTGTATTAACCAATCTTTTTTTGCTTTACGTCATCTTGCTTGTGGCATTGTGTGCCACTCTGTTATTGTATGTGGGGTTATGACCCTGTGCCATTGAAAATTTTGGGTAAAAATATTGAAAATTACCACAGTTATGAGTGAACATAGAAAAATTTCAACGTATGCTGATAACTTTGTTGTTTTTTAGATATTTTTACCCCAGATTTTCAACATGACTTTTGTATGACCCCACCTTATGAACCCGGTAAATTAAAATATTCAAATCCTGCCTGAAAGGGGATTTTGCACCCCAAGTGTGAAAACACATTTTGGGCAAAATTTGAAAAATGACCGCTGCCATTTTCATGAGGTGGTGTTAAAAAATGGCTATATTGAAAATTTGGGGTCAGAATATTGAAAATTACCAAAGTTATGAGCAATGATTGAAAAATTTTAATGTACGCTCATAGCTTTGTTAATATTTTTACCCCAAATTTTCAACATAGCCTTCTTAGGACGTCACCCCATGAACCCAGTAGGTGAAAATTTTCAAATACTGCCCAAAAGGTGATTTCGCAAAGTGAGTACAAAAATCACTTTTCGGGCTGGATTAGAATGATTCCACTGCCCTTGCTTGTGCAGTGGGGCCCTAAAAAGGTCACGTTGAAAATATGATATACAAATATTGAAAACCAACAAAGTTCAAACCCACTAAAATACATTAAACTGGACTTACCTTGTTTTCTCATATCACAGTCACCAGTTCCAGCAGCAAGATGTGTCTTTGATCAGAGAGTAGATCTACATTGTGGGGCATGTTCAGATGAGTGAGGGTGTGCATGTGGGGTGTGTGTGGGGTGGTGGGTGCTGAGTGGGAGTTTGGGGTCTGGTGGGTGTGGGGTGTGGGAAGTCAGATTGGTGAGGGACCATTTTCTTTTTTACAGGTCTAAACAAAATCAACGGGGCAGTTTTTTTTGTTTCAGGGGATGTGTTGACACTGGGAATTGGGCACCCCAGTGCTGACTACTGTTTGGTGGCATGGGAGAGGGCACCCTGGTGCTGCCATGTGTACAATGGAAAGGGGCAGGTGACTTGGAGTGGAGGGGGATGAAGGGAAGCAGTACTGATGGCACCCCAGTCCACTGCTATTTACTTAGCAAGATAGGTAGCTAGAGATAGCTAGCTAGCGCCAGCTAGATATGAAGAGAAAGAAAGAGAAAAAAAGAGCAGGGAATTACCGGCTCACCGATCCAACTAAAGCTGGCAGCACAACTCCAGCTGTGGCTTCACAATTCATGAAAGTCCCACTGGGTGAACAGCTGCTTTCATTAAGCTGAGCACCCAGTATTCTTGGGTGCCCAGAAGCGTGATTTCTAGGGCAATTTTCAGAAAACAAACCCCAAACTCTAGCTACATAGGACCTGTTTACCTAGGTTCAGGTGTTTGTTTTCTGAAAGTACATCATTTTTACGTATTTTCAATTTTTTTAAGTTAAAGAAAACGATGGTGGTCACCACAATGATTTTTTTTTTTGTTCTCATGAGAAGTAAATTTCTCACAACAAGTAAATCTTGAAAATAGACACTCATAATTGATGTTTTTTTTTCTAATCAAGCTAGAGGGTTAGCTAAAAAAATTAACTTTAAATCCTTATAACTCTGGAACCGTATAATGTTTTTTCATGAAGCCTTCAAAAGGCATTACCTTGGTACAGGCGACTTCTGCCCTGAAAGTTTCATGAAAAAATTCTGCACTGTCTAGGCTGCGCATGGGAGAAAAAAAAATCCATGTCAAGCATAGGAAAACAAAAAGCATTTTTTGTTTTGCATTTGTTGGTGTTCTGTATCTCATAAACTGGACAAGATGCCATCATGAAACTTTTTATTTCTTGAGATTCTGGCAGCCAGACAACACATGCCAAATTTTGAGCTATTTCGTTAAACACCACCACTGTCATTGAAGTGCAAAATTTGGAGTTTAATGTTAAACGGCATACTCAGCTCTAACTATGGGGTGCTATTATTTGTGATGACTATTTATTTTCACTGAGAACACAATTTATTACATTGAGAACATGTTATTTCTACTTAGAATTTGGAAAAAGAGCACAGGGAAAAATGGGCCAGATAGAGAACTTACAATGGAGAGACGGGCAGTTTTAAACTAAAGCAAGGTAAAACACTAAGAAGAGTATTACAAATAGTGTGGTATATATAGAACAATATATGGGTGGGTGTGGGTGTAACCAGAATTTTACACACACCTAAGCTGTGGGATGCTACATAAACCTCAAGGGCGAAGCCTGAGGGTTTTATTAAAAGCATCCTTTCGAGTGCAGTGTAAAATTCTGGTTTACACACACTCACCCATATATTATTTTATTTAATTACTGGTCCTTAGTTTTTATGAGAGAGACACTCACACACACTGCCTGTCTCTCTTTTTAGTAGAGACATTCATTTACTTCTTTTTTTTTAAACTGCCAATTTCAGTATTGCGAACAGCCACAGTGTGGCTTACCCCACTGTGCTGCGCTTAATGCTGCCTTCCTCCAGTCTCGCTCTCTCTCTGTAACACCTCCCCCCAGCTTTTTACTGGTGGCTTCTATCACCTCTCCCTACAGTGGCAGTTCAGGAAGGTGTAGGGGGAGGTGCTTTCAAAGGCAGGATCAACCAGATATTTATAAAAAAAAATGTTTACAATTTGTACCTCTAATGAGTGTGAGGGAAATGTTGAGTGTAGTGCTCAGTATCGGAGCAATAGAGCTGCAATGTTGGCTAAGCTGTTTGGCCTACCCACAGACAGTGTAATGGCCAATGAGGTTTCTGAAGCCTGGTTTGATTGACAGGCATTGATTACAACTGCAAAATATCAGCCGGGTGGCTGTAACGTGATTTAAAAGTCTGGTTATCCAGACATATAAACTAAGGACCAGTAATTAAACATGAAATACATAATGGGTTGCAGTAGAATAATATATTTACCAGAGCAACATATTTACCATCACACATGCGTTATAAGACCTTTATACCTAACTCATAGCTTCTCCACTCATAAGTTATGGGTCTTACCACACACCAATGAAGACAAATATGTTATTCCACTGGAACCCCTTATGTATTCCCTATATAACACATGGATGGGGAATTTTTCCCCTTACAAAAGGTCATTGTTTATTTCCCTGTATACCTGTAACTAAATTATCAAAAGTATATAACTACATTAATCGATGAATTAAAAGTATATACCTGAACTAACTAAAAGTATATATCTACCCTAATAAAAAGTATTACCCTACATCACATTTAACCTTATGGGACACTAATATCACAAATAACACATCATTAGGAAGCTGGCCAAACCAATTAACAAGCTGCAAAAGAACCTGGAAAAAAGGCACTTACCTAAAACCCTCCTAAACACAGAAATCACCCGAACTCCTACCTGCATTCTCTACACACCATTTCCTCTTTGCTCCAAGAGGCCTTCAGGTGCTTGTGATCTCCATACAAATGACCATCCTGATGTATTATATTTAATTATACAATGGCAAGAAAGAATCCTGACTTCTGATTGGTCAGTTGGCCATCACAGCAGGGATGCTATCCTGGCATAATATCCCTGCTGATTGGTTGGATTTGGATTTTCTCTATTTGCATCTTTTCTTAAGAAACAATATTTTTACGCACTAACAAAAACATTCTTTAAAATAATTTATTTTATTCTGTATAAAACAACGACCCATTGTAGAATAGTAATAATGCCCTCCAGGGTGGGTGTTATGCAGGGATAACATCCCTTCTCTGGTGTTGGACGCCCTCAGCCGGTGGCCTCGGGCCCAACCGCCCAAAGTCGGATGTTATCCCAGCATAACACCCACACTGTCAGGCATTATTCCTTTATAAACAAAGGGTAAGGGTGGCACACTCGGAACTATACCCATCTCAGGAACTTGTGGCCTTATAGCAATAATCAACCCCCTCAGTGGGTATACATCCTTGTATACCACCTTTATCCAGTGGGGCAAATAAATCATGTTATGTTGAGATAGTATTTATTTTCGCTTAGAATAAATGTTATTTCCACTTACAGCATTTTATTTCCACTTAGAATCTGGAAATAGGACCCAGAGAACAATGGACCAGGTAGAGTATGCTTGCTTCACCATTCTTAGTCACAGAGTTGCGATACCCCCACAGCCTTCCCATAACAGTTATACATGCAGGAGGTTTTACAGAACACAGCATGGGTCTTCATGTGTTAAGAATTCATGTGGGGGGGCACAAAGTTCTGCATAGGTCATCATGTGTTGAGAATGCATGCAGAAGGTGTCACAAAACTCTGCATGGGTCATCAGGCATTGATAGTGGCCTTGCAGGGGTATCACAAAACTCAGTATGGGTTCTTATGTATTGAGAAGCCATGCGGTGGGTGTCACAAAACTCTGTGCTGGTCATCATTCATTCAGAATGGCCCTGCAAGGGATGTCACAAAACTCTGTGCAGGTTGTCATGCATTAATAATGGCCCTGCAGAGGGTTTCACAAACCTCCACGGGGGTTGTCATGCATTGAGAACAGCCCTGCAGTGGGTGTCGCAAAACTCTACACAAGTTGTCATGGATTGAGAAAGGCCCTGCATAGGGTGTCACAAAACTCTTTGTGGGTTGTCATGCTTTGTGACTAGCCCTGCAGAGGGTATCACAAAATACATATGAGAAAACTGGCACTCACCTCTCCAAACTGACAGATCCTCTGTATTGCTTCCATACTGTACTGTTCTGCCTTGGACACTATTCACTTGAATCAGGCTTAGTGCAAAAGACAGTTTTATTACATGGACAAACAGTGCAACAAAGATGTGCTGGCAGGTCATGTCAGGCATACCCAATGTTTAGCGTACTCACCTCTATGCTTTTTGTCATGCACTGAGTATGGCCTTACAGAGGGTATCACAAAACTGTGCGGGCTGTCATGCTTGGACAATGGCCCTACAGAGGGTTTCACAAAAGTGTGTGTGGATTGACATACATTGAGAATGGCTCTGCAGAGGGTGTCACAAAAATGTGGGTCCTCATATATTGAAAATGGCTCTGAAGAGGGTGTCACAAAACTCTATATAGGTTGTCATGCTTTGACAATAGCCCTGTAGAGAGTGTCACAGAACTCTGCATGGACTGTCATTTGTTGAGAATGTCCCTGTAGAACATTTGCATGGGGACCACTGCCCCCTTTCCTGCAGGGTCATAATTTGGTTAGTGACACTGCAAGAAGCCTCGTAAACCCCCCATTGTGTAGTACAGGTTGCAAAATCACTGCTATCACTAAGCAGTCATTTCAGCCAGTTTGCAGTGGCCCCTTGCAACTGAGAAGAGGGCAAAAATGTGGTACCAGTGATTTTGAAACAAAGAATTAATGACTGGGGGTTGAAAATGATTATATAAAGAAGTAAAGAATTTCTTTAAAGGGACATTGTCAACCCCTTTAGGCCTCAAAGTGTCCCTAGTTTAAAAAACACATTTTATAATTGTTCAGATTTTATAGAGACTGCTGATGTAGCTGGTAGTTTGAGTTTGATTCTCTTTTTCTTTTAAAGAGTGAAAAACAGAATGTTCACCATAGTGGTGCTGCCATACAAAAACATGTCTATTTACATTCCTTGATCAACTCCCAGTGCATCTTTCCTGGACTTAGAAATACTCCTCACATAGTCTAGCCATTCATTATGCAGTGGGAACAGAGGAGACTATAGCATTGTGAGTGGCTGCATTGTTTGGGGTTGTTTCTGATTTTCAGGAAGTATGGAATAAGAGTAAATAAAGAATCTGAAAGAAAACAAGGTTGGGCATAATGATACATTAGCATGCTTTTCAGTTCTACTAAACAAGGAGGCAAATAATATAGCCAGCAGCAGGAATTAATTTTATAGAAGGTAGGCAATCATAAAATGCGTGTTTTTAACTAGAAATAATATGATTCCAAAAAGGTTGACAGTGTCCCTTTAACTTTTTATTTTTATTTTTCAAATTCATTTACTCTTATAATAAAGCAACACCTAGAACTGATCAATAAGATTAGGGAAATATAAACAAAGTCTCAAAATCAAAATTCAATAAATATAGTCTTGTCCTCAAGAATGTGCGAAGATACAATCCATTATACAGTAATAATAACTGGCTCTCATTTTTTCCCATAGGAAAACTGGGTTGTAATGTTATTGTTATAACCAACTAGTTACTGTATAATGACAAGCACGTTTCTCTAGCTTGGCGCATGCACTAGCCATGAACCTCCTCTTCTCTGCTATCCACTGCTGTCCTCCTCCTCAACGCTCAGCAGTTTGCTAACAGTAGGAGTCGGTGGTAAGGTTTTCTTTTTTTAAACAAAAATATGACTGGGCACAGAAAATGTTTATTTTTGGTTGGAAATAAAAAAAAAAAAAAGTAAACACTGCTTTATGTTAGGAGCGGAGATGCTATGGACCACGCTGAAACCCCAGTGGTCCACAGCTTGGCTCCATAGAGATACACATTTATTTTGTATAATTGCTGCAGTGAAAAAAAATGATCCCCAGTAATCATACAAAATAAAAGATGGGTAGGTGGCCAAAGCTCGGATTTTACAGACCCCCCTCGGTGTGGAATGCCTTAATAAATGTGGCATCCCACACCTTGGGGGTCGGTAAAATCCTCGTTATAACCACCTACCCATCCATTATTCTCTATATTACATCTTTTTTAACATCAGTTATGCGTGCAGCATCCTAAGTTTCAGCTTTTATTTTAGTCGGAGTAAATCAATAACTTTCAAGTTTGGTTAAATCAGCAAAGTTCACAGCCCTAGTACGCATCAGAAGCTTAAAAATCCAGCTTGAAAGGTATCATCTTCATGAGTCTTCCTAAATCAATCTATATTTTATGTAGCATGTCATAGCACCAAATGGAACAAATCAGTAAAAACAGTTTGCCTCCATATCTTTAGGCTCTTCAGATCTTTTACAAGATTCCTTTTACATCTTCCCATCTCCCTATTTCTTAGCATTCAAACAAAAAAAAAAACTTGCTCCAGTAGATAGAATACCAATTTTATATCCTTGTAGCGTATGATACTCTTAGCTGGTTATGGGATTGAAAACATTGTGCCAAGCTCAATCAGGTACTCCCTAAAAGACAGGAATTTTGTTCTCTTTTCCTGTGTTACAGGAGAACTATCAGTGGAAAGTATGACATGTGCGGGACCTGAAAAAGAGAGCACCTTTGGATATGGCCGATTTTTTTTTAACATGAAATATTTTTATTAAAATTTTATAAACAACCAATACATGAAACAACACAAGAAGAGTGAAATACATAACAAGGAACGTTCAACAATATACCAGAAACAAACTAATAAGAACCATGTGCACTGATGAGATCACCAATGAACAATAATAAAAAATATCAAACATATGGAACACATCACATGAATAACAGCAAGTCAGCGAAAAACAAGGACATGGCAGATTTAATGCTGATCTCTCTATGTACTGAATGCAAAAAACATAACGAGAGTTGGCCACAGGCATGGAGCTGCTTTGTGAATGGTAACGCAATGAAAGCAAAACAAATGGATTATTTCAAGAGGATACAAAAGTTGGCTACAGCCAGTGAGTTGCTTTGCCAATGGTAAAGCAATAAAAGCTGAATGCATTAATTATTTCAAGACATTATAAGGTTACAAAATAGTTGAGATGTTTAGAAAATAAAGCACCTTTGGTAGATAGAAATACACAGTTGCTTGCAAATATTCAACCTCCTTGTACTTTGCCCTCCTCCCACAAGGATCACACAATAAGTGCGTTTAGATTAAGACCTGGGTTTCCAGGCTCATACAGCCACACAGATATACATGACTATTACGCACACAGTACTACATACAGGTGCACACACTTAGAAAATGGGCTTTTTATTTGGAGGCGTCTGATTGGCTGGTACCCATTCCACAGGAGTATATTAACTTTCAATAGATGCCCACCAAATAAAAAGTTCCAGCCCAAACGTGCCTCATACCCAGCCAAGTATCCTTGTGCCCAGCCTGCCTAGTCTTCAGCTAAAATACTGGGCACACAATTTCAAACTGATGCCATTTTATTCCCGCTCGCTTAGCGACAGGAAGCACAGCTGTTTAAAGTTAGTTACAGGCACCCCCCACCCCTGTCCTGCCACTCGATCAATTTTCTAAACCAATCCATTTTGCTTAACCACTTCTATTTAAAAAAAAAAAATGCACTTAAATGTTGCCGCTTAACGGTCCCTTTAAAAACAAAACAAAACGCCAAGACAGAAGCACGGACACAAACGGTCTGGCAGCAAGAGTACAGAAGTGAGAGATTCAACCATCAAAGCAACCATGAACCTCGATATTATTGAATTTAACACACAACAGTACCTCTTCCATGCATGATGTTTCTACTGTAGTCTGCTGGCAGTTCTTACAGCTCCTCCAGTTCAGTACCTGCACGCAACTCTCCTGCTCACTCACTCCCCACAGGATGCGTCCCTCTACACTCCCAGTCCTCAGGTCAGGCAGCGAGGACCTGGAATCCGCAAAACAGAAAGAAAAAAAAAGAAAGAAAACAGTAAGCCTCAGTTCCGGTCCTCAGGGCAGCCAGTGAGGACTGGGAAACTGAAAAAAAAAAAAAAAAAGCCTGAAAGTACTTTCGATCTCCAGGGCAGGCAGCGGGGATCGGAACTTCTCCATGTAAATCACATACCATTCTGGTCTTTGGAGCAGGCAGCAGGGACTGGAAAAAAAAAGATACACAAATAAATGAATGAATAACAAACAATAAAAAAAATATAAAATAAAAAGCA
This sequence comes from Neoceratodus forsteri, assembly GCA_016271365.2. Taxonomy (NCBI): domain Eukaryota; kingdom Metazoa; phylum Chordata; order Ceratodontiformes; family Ceratodontidae; genus Neoceratodus; species Neoceratodus forsteri. The sequence continues at coordinate 16,150,793 of JADMNL010000027.1, forward strand.
TCTGTGCATGAGTTGGGGGGCAGTAACCACGACAACAAGCTCCAAACTTTCAAGTAAAGTATTCTACTGCAGGCGAAGGAACTATTTTATTACAAATTAAATCAAATGGCTAAGAGTCTTAACATTTAAACATATATTTTTTTCTAAACATACATAATACAGTGGCCCATTTTCTAAGCGCAATAATACCCTCCAGGGTGGGCGGTATGGGCAATACTGAACATTTCAAGGGTTATAAGGCCCTCCACCTGTGGTGTCAGGCCTCATTACAACCCTGGGTGGTCTGGTATTGTCCAATACCACCCACCCTATCGGGTATTATTGCTTGCATAGTACTACTTACAGATACACATGTACACACGCAGCACTACATACACAGACACACACAAATACTATACACAGTACTATATACGGATATACACACACAGTACTACATACTTATAAAATTGGCAAAGGATTTCAAGCAATCTGATTGGTTGTTAGCCATGCATTAGATGTGTCTAATGCACAGCTAAAACTAGAACCCCCATTTAGAATACACAGGCCCATTTTATAAGCGCAATAAGCCACTCCGGGGATGTGCATTAGACAGTTCTAATGCACGGCTAGGGGACTGGACGCACTCGGCCTGTGGCCTTGTGCCTCACTACGTCCCGCTAGCCATGCATTAGAACTGTCTAATGCACACCTCATCGTGTCTTATTGCTTACAGATGCACATGCAAATAGGCAGCACTACATACAGACACACACAAATACTACACAGACACAGTACTACATACAGACACACACATCACTACATACAAATGCACTTGCACACATACTATACATTTATTTATTTATTGAAAGTATCGGAATTACAAACTTTGAGCTAGAAGCTCCTTTACAAAGGATCCTTGTCAGACAAAGGGAGGGGGAAACACATACAGGTGTGGACAGTTGCAGCTAGGAGGCATTGTCAAAAATCAAGCATGTTAGAACATAATATAAACCATAGTACAGGTTAGCGTAACCAGGAACAACTCAGAATTAATAGCAGGTTTAGGAATTCATTAATAGCAGCTACGATAGCATTGTCCATAACCCAGAGGGTACAGAGGGTAAAGCAGAAGAGTGCCACAGTGGTTGTAGGGGTGTAGGCTGTACGCTAGTAGGGTGAGGGAAAATGGTAAAAGGTAGAGACTGAGATAAATCAGACAAGCAGTGTGGTGGGACAGAGAGGGAGAAGGAGGTGGGGCCTCAAAGGTGGTGGTGGTGGGAGCGAGGGGAGGGGAGTGGACTTAAAATGCCCTGCTGGGTAGGGCAAGATGATCCTGAGCTTAGTCACAGGATCCCTGGAGGCTGGCGCTAGTTGGATTTAGATGAGGTAGTAGCAGCGGAGATAAATTTACAAAGCTTGGATCCGAAGTATCCGAGATGCATGAGGCTTGTAGTGGCATGGAGAAGTTAATTTAACCAGGTGGGCACTTTGACTCCCCAGAGCAGTTCTTTTGAAAGGCACCGCTAGCACCTGTTTCATGACACTTCTTGTTGCATGTACTGGGATGGAATAAAGCTTGTAGTGACGGAGGTGCAAGTCCAAGAAGTGCCTTCTTGCCTAGTAGGCAGGAGTGGATTTTGATCCGATCCATAAGAGGGAGCCATTTTGTCCTAATGTCAAGGTCACACATGTGTGTAAGATAAACAGCTTCTAAAACAAATCTGCAGGCTTTATTGAATGCAACATGAACTCTGTGCAGGCTGGTTTCCATGGCAGCACCATAGACCATGATTCCATAATCCAGGATATGCAGGATTGTTCCCCTAGCCACCTGTAGCCTAGCCTCTGGAGTAAGGCAAAACTTCAGCCTATAAGGGGCCCCTAATTTTATATTTGCAGCAGATGTAATGGTACAGATGTACATGTCAAAGGAGAGGGAATCATCAATTATGATCCCAAGGTACGTGAACGAGGACACTTGCTCCAGGGTTAAACAGGAGTCAGTGATGATAGAGAATGGTGTGGTGGATTTCCTCTTTTGATGACCGGCAAAGAGCATCATTTTGGGTTTTTTATTGTTGATTACTAGTAGGCTACCCTTAAACCAGTTCTGCAGAAGGTCAAAGTTGTGCTGTAGATTCCTGGTAAGTATTTCCTGGCATGAGTTATGCGAGAATACTACTGTGTCATCTGCATAGAGCAGGATCCTAGAGTTGGAGCATGCATCAGGTAGGTTGTTCACAAAGAGGATGAACAAAAGTGGTCCCATTATGGACCCCTGAGGGACTCCAACTGTGACTTTGCATGTGTCAGAAATGGCCCCATTGATTTTTACCTGCTGTGAATGCTCTGACAGATAACTAGAGAACCATTTAACTGTGTCAGGGGACAGCCCTAGACAACTTAGCCTTTGTAGCAGCAGCTGGTGGTCCACAAGGTTGAAAGCCTTGGACAGGTCTATGTAGATTGCCCCTACCAGGTGGCCCTGATCAAGCGCCTCGTGCCCATAGTTGGTGAAGTTAATTAGGACAGTGTTAGTACTGTGCATCTTGTGGAATCTGTGCTGCTGGGAGCAGAGGAAGTCATACTTTTGCAGGTGGTCTGTGAGCTGGTCTGCTATAATGTTTTCCAAGGCTTTAGAGAGTAAGGACAGAATCAAAATGGGCCTGTAGTTGGATACTAGTGCCCGGTCCCCATCTTTGTGCATGGTTGTGACCAGAGCAGATTTCCAAGTATGTGGGAAAGTGAGCAGGTGAAGTGATAGGTTAAATAACTTGGTGATGGTTACAGTGACCTCAGACAGAGCGACAGAGATCTGTTTCTTGTCTATGCCATCGCTTCCCATTCTTGTTTTGTTCAGGACTTTTGCAAGATATTTTCTTGTTTCCTTGCGGGTTACTTGCCTGAAGTAGAAGGCTGGACTGGTGGCTCTACCATTGGGAGAGGAGGGCAGATGTACAGTAGCTGGTGGACCATCAGGGTAGGTAGGCCGTCTAGGTGGAAGGACTGTGCTGTAGTCCGTGAATGCCTTATTAAAGTCATTGGTTATTGCGGCATCATCAAGTATGAGACCACCATTATGGTGAAGCATGGAAGGTGCGCTCCTGTCACTGGTCCCAACAAGGTTTTCTAATAGAGGCCCAGAATTTCTTCCTCTCGCCCCAGCACTGGGAATGATAGTTCTTGTGGTAATCAGCTTTGGTCTGCGATTGCCCAAGTATACCTGTTATGGGTCACCTTGTAGTTTGGGGTATCCATTGTAGACACTGTTGCCCTAGCCGGGTGCCAGAGGACATCCCGCTGCTTCATTAAACTAAAAAGCAGTGGTGTGACCCAATCCATACTTCCCCTCTTAATCATTTTAGTATGGTACATGGCATACTTATCAGCAGCCATGTTCAAGTAGGTGAGAAAGAGCTGGAGGGCTGTGTCAATGGAAGTGCACGAGTCTAGGAAGCTCCAGTCTGTGGTTTTAAGGTGGTTCCTGAAGTTGCCTATAGAGCTATTTTTCATAACTCTATTCCTCACCATTCTTGGTGGGGGTTTGGCCTGTTTTTTCGACCACACACACTGGATGGGTGAGTGGTCTCTCATGGTGTCTGGAAGTACCATGACTTTGGTTACGCTTTCTGGATGTGTTGTTAGCAGCCAGTCTATCAACATGCCTGTGCCCATGCGGTTGTTGATTCTGGTGCAACTCTTGACCATCTGTGTTAGGTAGAGTCCGGATACCAGGTCCCTGTGTGGTGTGCAAGAGTTGACATGCCAACTGGAATTAAAATCCCCTAGTATGATGGTTTCCTTTTTCCAGCTTGCCTGCGTATAGTAATTAATGAATGCTGCAAGCCCTGCTTGCTGTTGGCCTGGCAGTATGTAGACTGCCATTACAATTAAGCCTTTTCCTCCCTTTCCTATCAAGATTTTTATCTTAAGGCATTTGCAGTCATTGCTGGCAGTGGCCAGCTGTATCCTGTGGCATTGCAGGTAACTGTGAGCGTAGATTAAGTACCCACTACCTCGTTTCCTGGTCTGATCCAGCCAGTGCAGATTGTATCCAGGTAGGGAGACTACCATGCTGGCAGTACATGAGGTGAGTCAGGTCTCGGACAAGGCAATGACATCTGGCTGGGTACGTGACACCCATGCTTTAAACTGCATAAATGAAGGCTCCCAATGTTCATCACCATAAACTTCAGTTGCCCTGTGTGAGCAGTAGACTGGGTATGAGCTGGCATCTGGGTGTGAGCTGGTAAAGGGCCTGGGTTAGGATGGATGTTTCCAGAGATCAGTAGTGGTATCAGGATGAGTTTCCTGCATATTTTAGGGAGGCAGGTTTTTAATTTTGTCCTCAGCGGATCATGAGTGGCGCAATTTGCAGGCGGAGGCCTGAGCAAAAGGTGAAAGCCTGGCCATAGGCAAAAAGCAGGGACCAAGATCCCCGAGCGGATAGTGGTCCAGGTGGGGCGTAGCATAATACTGGTGGTAGGGTGTGCTAGACTACAGGTCTCCCTCTGTACTTTTCTCTCGTAAAGTGAGAGCATGTGGCCTTGCAGGCCGGAGCTATTAGTTACGCCTGAGTCTGTTTGTTCACGGGCAAACATCAGTTGCAGCAGTAATTGTAAGGATATTCTTCTTGCTGACAGGCATGGGTTCACTTTGGGGTTCATTATTGGCGCCATATTGGTGGGGTCTTACTCCAGTATCCAATCCCTTTTGGTCACCTTGCCCTTTATTTAGTGTGAAAGCTGGGTATTTGTTGAGTGTTGTAGCAGACATAGAGTGGTGTCTGCCACTTTAAGGAGGACAGTCTGCAGATGGTGTCTGAGTAAGTGAGCAGTGGGCAGTGACAGGCTGGGGAGGAAGAGTATTTAATAAAAGCCATGGGTGAGGGGTGGGAAGGTGGGCCAAAAATCTTATTACCAGTCATCTATCTGATATAGGGTTATTCACAACTGGTGTCCCTCAGGGGTCAGTATTGGGCCTCTGTCTTTTTCAAATATAGCTGACCTTACTAAGAATTGCTTGTCAGCCTCAATCAAATACGCAGACGATGTCAAGATTGGAAGTCCATGTAATAATGCAGATGGTATTTCTAAAATTCAACAAGACTTAAACAGCATATCTCAATGGTTTGAGGCTTGGGGCATGAGACTAAATGCATCAAAGTGTAAGGTGATGCATGTCGGGTTCAATAACCAATCTGCTGCTTATTTTCTAAATGGAAGTCCATTGGTAAGTACAAATGATGAAAAGGATCTAGGAATATTTATAGCTAATAATATGAGTTACAATAAACAAATTAATGAGGCCATCAATTGAACAAACTGAGTAATATGATCCATTAAAAGAAGCATTAAGTCTAGAAATCCAGAAGTAATGCTTCCCCTGTTTAGGGCTTGTGCTAGATCTCATCTGGAATATTTCTCCCAACTCTGGAGCCCATATAAAATAGGGGAACTTGCAACTCTGGAAAAAATTCAGAAGAAATTTACAAAGAATATAACTGGATTATATAATGTTCCTTATGAAAATTGTCTACAAGAACTAAATCTTATACCTTTATCACTTAGAAGTCTTCGGGGTGACCTAATTTTTATGTTTGAAATAGTCCACGATCCATACCTATTTACACAAATGGGTTTTGTGTTTAAAGACAATACCTATAATATCAGAGGACACGCCATCCAGATTGCTAGGGCAAAATTCCATCACACATCCCGTAAGTATTTCTACACTCAGAGAATTATACACCCATGGAATAAACTCCCACTTGAAATTATCTCAAGTGAAAATAAGTTATTTATTTATTTTATTTATTGAATTTTGATGACCAGGTAGGCCCACTGGGCCCTGGAGGTCCCTTTTTCAGGGGCGACCTGGGAGTTACAGGACTAGTAGGATATACAAACAGTACAGATGTAGGTTATAGCATGTACATGTGACATATAGCAAAGACGTATTACATAACAGGTTACAGTGATTAGCAAAAGTGAACAATGGAGGAGAGCCAGAGCAACACCTGGGTTGCAATTACCCAAGTAGAGTATGTTAGGAGGAGAGCCAGTAGAGAAGGATTAGGGCTCCCAGCTTTAGGAGGGACGAGGTAAGTGCTCAGGCAGGAGGGTAGGGTGGAAGTGTCAGGTAACATAGCATTGGTATTGACTCGTGGCGAGCATGTGTGCCTTGAGTCATGTTTGGAAGCTCGCAGGTGATGAAGCTTCCCATACCTCAGGAGGAAGGTTGTTCCATAGGGAAGGGGCAGTGTGAGAAAAGGACATGCCCCCTGCCTTGGTCCTTACCCTTGGGACTTCAAGAAGAGTTTGGCCTGAGGTCCGTAGGTTGCGAGGATTTCGCTTGGCAGTTATGAGCCCTGAGAGGCTTGGGGGAGGTGCTGAGCTAATTAGCTTATGTACTAGGCAGAACACTGGGTGCCTGACATGGGCCTCAAACGAAGGCCAGTTGATAAGTGCTAGAGAGTCACAGTGGTGGCTCCTAGAGTGGGACTGAGTGGTGAAGCGGACCACCTTGTTGTACAAGACCTGTAACATATTGAACTCAGACTTGGCCATTCCCTGAAGTATCGGGGCAGCGTAGGTGAGTGTTGGGAGGAGGACACACGAGGCAATGGCAGTCCTAGCTTCTGGGATCAGCTGATCCTTGAGGCAATAAAGGGTACCAAGTTTACCATGAATGACTTTGGAGACTTGGTCAACATGTTGTTTTAGAGTGAATCCTTGGTCCAAAGTAAGGTCAAGGTATTTTGTGGAGGCAACGACTTCTAGTTTGTTACCCGCCCTGGAAGTGAGTTGCAGGTGTTGTGTTCTGTTTAGGCCAAGGGATCTAGGTCCGAACAACATGGCCTTGGTTTTGGTGGTATTAAGGACCATTTTATTCTTAATAAGCTAGTCCTCCGTAGTGAGTAGGTCCTCTTGGAGGGATGGACCTAGGTCCCCCAGGTTGTCAGAGGATCTGTAAATCACGGTGTCATCAGCGTACTGAATGACTGCACTGCTCCCGCAGTGGTTGTGCAGATCATTTATAAACAGGGAGAACAGAAGGGGACCAAGTATGGACCCTTGTAGTACCCCCTCCTTTAGGGGCAGTGGATCAGAGATCTTGTCCTTCCACATGACCCTCTGAGAACGACCAGTAAGGTAGCTTTCAAACCACCTGACAGCATGAGTGTCCAGGCCTATGTTACACAATTTGTGAAGTAGGAGTCAGTGGTCGACCAAGTTGAAGGCCTTGGAGAGGTCGATGAAAACCGCTTCTGTGTTGGACCCTGCGTCAAGTTCCCTAAGCACATCTGCAGAGAACTTAGTTAGAGTGGTGTCTGTCCCATGTTTAGCTCTGAACCCATGCTGGGTTGGGGAAAGAAGCCGGTATGCCTCTAAGTATTCATGGAGTTGAATGTACACCAGTTTTTCCTGGATTTTTGCTAGGGTGCAGAGCAAGGAGATGGACTTGTAGTTGACAATGGGTTCCGTTGTCCCACCCTTGTGAATGGGAACCACATGAGCATGTTTCCACAGCTCTGGGACAGTCCCTTCTAGAAGGGACCAGTTTATGAGCCAGGTGAGAGGCCTTGCGAGTGCTGGAGCACCGTCCTTGAGTAGTTTGGCTTGGATACCGTCAGGCCCTCATGATCCTCTGGTTTTCAGGGACTTTAGGAGGGTGAGGACTTCGTTAACCTTAACTAACCTTAGATGAAAGGATAGGCAGTCAAGGTTAGGAGGTTCCAGTGTGTAGGACTCATTGTTAGTCACTGGGAGCCCAGCCTTGTAATCATCAAGGTTCGTGAAGTGGCGATTGAGGGCTGCAGCAATGAGGGTCCCATCATTCAGTAACTGCCCATTGGCCACAATGGGGCCTGGGGCGGTCTTGCTTTTTCCCTTTATCAGCTCGTTGATGTGAGACCAGAATAACCTCGGGTTGCCTAGGTTGGTTTTCTGGAGGTGATTGACGTATGCCCTTTTTGCCAGTTTGACTGCATGCATACTTTGGTTTCTAAGAGCTTTGTAGGTGTCAGTGGCTCAGTAGGTAGCACACTCGCCTCTGAGGCTGGGGATCAGAGGGCTGTGGGTTCAGTTCCCACATCTGGCACTTGGATTAATATCCCAGTACTGACACTGTAGTGCAGCACTTCTGAGGTGCCGTCTTTCGGATGAGACATTAAACCGAGGTCCCATCTACCTGGATTGGTGGTAGTTCAGGTGGATGTTAAAGCTCCCATGGCACTTAACGAAAAGAGTAGGGGAATTTCCCTGGTGTCCTGGCCAAATTACCCTCATTCACTAAAAAAAATACCACCAACAGCTTTATCAGGTTCAAGGTCAGTTTGCATTCATCTGTATCCCCCTCCCCCGGGTCGTGCCTGAAAATAGGCAGGATTTGTCTAGTGCACTTACCCGGTCAACAAAAAACTAAAAATAAACTAAAAAAAAAATAGGTCTCAAGGTCAGCTAGGAGTGAGGAGCACTTGAACTTTTTCCAGGCTTTGTCGTGGCGGATCATCAGGGCCTTTTGGGGGGAGTGACCACTTATAGCAACTGCCTTTAACTCGATGGGTCTTCAACGGAGCAAAGAGGTCAATGGCCCTCATGAGAGATTTCTGGAAGAAGGCAATTGCCCCGTCCAGGGTAGGGAGGCATCGTAGCGGGCTCCAGTCAGTGTTACAGAGAAAGGTATTATATAGCTGGAGTGAAAACTTAGAGTAGTCCCGCATTGTGAGGATTCTAGGTTGAATCCTGTCTGCCCTGTTCTTCCAGACACAGAAGATGGGTGAGTGATCACCCAGGGCATTGGCCATAGTGCCTGTTGACTGAATATTCTTTGGGTTTGACACCAAAGCCCAGTCGATGGTTGAGTGCCTTCCCGTTTTATGATTCATTCTGGTGGGTTCAGTGATTATCTGGGCAAGATTTACCTTCTGTAGCAGTCCACTGATAGACGACTTTGACTCCTGGGCCCAGTTCAGGTTAAAGTCCCCCAGTATGAGGAGTTCAGATGAGACCTCATTGGCTAGGGCTTTAGTGAGTGTCTCCAGGGATTGGAGCGCATTCTTAAGGGGGCTATATACGCCCCCAATGGTAAGGCAGGGTTTTAAATAATTGATTAGCATTTTTTTCTTGGGACAATACTAACTGTACAGAAAGCATTTATATAGGTTTTCTAGAAGTGTTATGTTTGTTAAACACAGTGAGTCAAGTGCTATGCATTTTCACAATGTTTTAGAACTTTTATGAGCAAAACGCTAATCAATTTTTAGAGTTAAATAAAACCCTGTAAGGTGCTTAGTACCGCCTAGGGTGAACTGTATAAAGATCGATTCATTCTCAGGGCACGTGCTGTGCTGCATGCTGATCTGGGAGGAGATTAGGGTGTCCTTCACATAGATGAGCACCCCACCCTCCCTTCTAGTTGTTCTGTCTTCTGTAGTGGACGTACCCTGAAGCAACTACCTCGTGCTCAAGGACATGGGATTTTAGCCAAGTCTCCCAGACTGCTAGGACATCTGGTTTATAGAGGGCAAAACACGCTAGAACTTCATGTATCTTCAGCCGAAGGTTGCATATATTCATATGAGATATTCACAGCCCTTCGAGGACAGCCAGGGCTGGTCCTGGGGGGGGAGGATATTGAAAGGTTTGCAATTATAGGGCCCCGGTTCAGTTGGATATCACCCGCAAGAAGCAATAGAGCTGTTAGCAGGAGACGTAGGGTTAGGGTAAGAGAGGGGAGCCTCACTTGCTGGGTATTCTCCTAGTTTGGAGAAGTGACCTGTAGCAAATCCCATTTCTTGTGAATTCGTAGGTGACTTGGAGGGAGATTTTGCTCGCAGGGGAGGGGGAGTAGTAGTGGCTGCTGGGATGGGTAGCAGGTCCCTGTGGGCCATAGGTGGTTGGGTCATGTAGGCTAGCGAGCCTGTCCACCCAAAGTACAGCAAGAATGTAGGTGGTAGCGAGGAGGAAATCTCTGTTAGGTTTGCAGAAGCACAGCTTGCCGATCCACGTTGACAGCTGGCAGGGCATCCTTGCATCAGGGTACAGACGCTGTGGCTTCATGCCTTAAGCTGGCAATAGAACAGTCAGATCTTATGCAGTTTCCACGGGGAGACAGTCACCGGGAAAAAGTCACCAGGAGCGAACAGAGAGAGGTACAGGACAAGATTGCTTTTGTGCCAGAGGAGCACACAGGTTTACCCCAATTAATTACCTAACAACAACAACAACTAGCAAAAGCAGCCCTCACTATCCCTGTGGTATCACTAGGCTTAGATCACATAAGAATACACATAGACAGTGTCGGCAGATAAGGGCCTATGGCTCACCCAGTCTGCCCATTTGAGCTTGTAAGTTCAGTTTATGTTTTCCTAGAAGTCTGTTGCCCCTTACCCCTGACCTCCAGAATTCCTTTATGTCTATCCCATGCATTCTTAAATCCCGTGATTGTTTCAGCCCCCACCACTTCCTCTGGCAGGGTGTTCCACTTGTCCACCACCCGTTCTGTGAAGAAATTCTTCCTCATGTTTCCTCTGAATCGTCCTCCTCCAACTTCATCCCATGCCCTTTAGTCCTGGAACCTCTTTTTTCACTTAAAAATAGTGTTTTCCTGCACCCTGTTCCTCCCTGTAAGATACTTGTATGTCTCTATCATATCCCTCTCTCCTCCTCTCCTCCAGGGAGTACATGTTCAGTTCCTTCAACCTGTCTTCATAGGACTTGTGATGCAATCCATGCACCATCTTTGTTGCCCTCCTCTGAACCTTCTCTACTCTGTCTATGTCCTTACGTAGGTATGGTCTCCAGAACTGTACACTGTACTCCAGGTGGGCCTCACTAGTGTCTTGTATAGTGGAATTATGACCTCCCTTTTCCTGCTGGTGATTCCCCGCCTATACATCCCAGCATCCCTATTTGCTTTACCTGCTGCCTTGTCACACTGTTTCTACCTTGAGGTCATCAGAGATGATAACCCCAAGATCCCTTTCCTGCTTCGTGCATGCTTTATCCTCACCCCCCAACTGATATATTGTGCTAGGGTTTTTGTGCCCCATATGCATTATCTTGCACTTCTTTGCATTGAATTTCAACTGCCAAACCCCTGACCATTCTTCAAGTTTCTGCAGGTCCCTTCTCATCCTGTCTACACCCTCTGGTGTGTCTACTCTGTTACAGAGCTTTGTGTCATCAGCGAACAGTAGAATTCTGCCTTTTGGGTCCCTGCATTGTCACTGATGAAGATGTTGAATAGGACCGTCCCAGCACTGATCCCTGTGGTACCCCACTGGTCACTCTTCCTCTGTGGAGTGACAGCCATTTACCACCACCCTCTGTGTCCTGCCACCCAGCCAGTTACCTACCCACCACACTACTGTCCTGCCCACACCCATATTCCCCAGTTTGTGTAATAGTCTTCTATGTGGCACAGTGTCAAGTCTTGCTGGTCCAGATAGGCCATGTCCACTGCCCTCCTGATCCACCTCCCTAGTCACCCAGTCAAAAATTCAACAAGGTTGGTCTGACATGACCTCCCCTGGTGAAACCATGCTGCCTTTGGGTCCTGTAGTCCATTGACAACCAGATGTTCCACCAATCTCTCCTTCAGTAGTGCTTCCATGATCTTCCCCACTACCGAGGTGAGGTTGACTGGTCTGTAGTTCCTCGCCTCTTTGTTCCCACTTTTGCATAAGGGACCACATCTGCTGTCTTCAGTCTTTGGGTACCTCCTGTTTCCAGTGATTGGCTAAACAGAATAGCCAGAGGTTCAGCCACCACCTCTCTTAGTTCTTTAAGGACCCTGGGGTGCACCCATCTGGCCCCATTGCTTTATCAACTCTTATTACTTCCAGTTCCTTCAGGACCCTTTCCGTAAAGGGACTTGTGTCCATTTCTGCACCATTCTCACCCCTTGTACTCCCTTCAGACCCATTACCTCCTCTTCCTCAGTAAAGACTGAGCAGAAATACCTGTTCAATATGTCAGCTTTACTGTTGCCATCCTCCACGTGGCCCCCATCCTCCCCTTCAGTCCTCACTATCCTCCCTTTGTCTTTCTTTTTCCTTATGTACCTGTAAAGGTTTTGTCCCTCTACCCACTGATTTTGCAATGTGTTCTTCTGTCTGAGCTTTGGCTTCCCTTACTGACCTCCTGCCTCCCTTTGCTTCTCCTGGTACTTCTCCCTATCCCCTTCTGCTGTGTCTTTTTGTATTGCCTGAATGCAATCTTTTTGGCTTTCACTTTCTTTGCTACCTCTTTGGAAAACCATAATGGTCTCCTCCTTTTCCTCTTGCTAACCTGCTTATTGCATAATTCTGTTGTTCTTGTAATCCCCATTTTAAATACTGCCCACTGTTCCTCAACCCCTGATTCCTGTGCCATTCTCCTTAATGCCGCTTTCAAGTATCACCCCATTTTCCCAAAGTCTGCCCCCCTAAAATCCAGGATACGTGTTTTTGTGTGATGTGGTTCTGCTCTTTCTGTGATTTCAAACCACAATGACTGGCGGTCACTGTTCCCCAGGTGCTCTCCCACTGTTACCCCCATCACACTGTCCCTGTTTGTGAGCACAAGGTCCAGTATTGCCTTCTGCCGAGTTGGTTCCATGACCAGTTGCTTGAGGAAGGCACCTGAAGGGAGTCCAGGATAAATCTCGTTCTAGTTGATGCTGCTGCTGGGATGCTCCAGTCCACGTCTGGAATATTGAAGTCTCCAACCAGTACTGCCTCACCCTTGTCTGCCATCCTTAGGATGGCTAGCATCAGCTCCCTATCTGTTTCTTCCTCCTGGGCTGGTGGTCTATAGACCACACCTGTGCAGATGGCTGTCCCCATTTTCCTTTCCAGCTTAACCCACAGTATCTCTCTCCCATTTTGTTTCTCCTGGATCTCTGTGGCCCTTATGTCATTTTTCACATACAGTGCCACTCCTCCTCCCTTCCTGCCTGCCCTGCCTCTTCTGAATATGTTGTAGCCAGGTATAGCCATCTCCCAGTCGTGGTTATCATTACACCAGGTTTCAGTGATGGCGACAATGTCCAGGTCTGACTGCACCATGACAGCCTCCAGATCTTCCATCTTGTTGCTAACACTCCTGGCATTTGCACACATGGCTTTCCATGATTTGACCTCCCTAGACTGTTTCACTGTTCTACTCCAGCCCCTTCCTTGGTTGTCCTTTATCCCTGGTTCTCCTTGCTGTCTGCCCTTCTGCTGAATTTTGCCCCTTTTCTGCCTATCCACCTCTTGGGCACTAATCTCCATCTTTTGCACACTGCTTTGCAGAGATAGCCACTCCTCTGGTTCACTGGTTCCACTGGTAGCTGTGGGGGGTGAGCAAGTAGGTACCCTCCTTGCTGGCCTGCCACCCTTGTTTGCTAGTTTAAATGGTTGTCAATGTAGCATTTAAACTTATCATTGAGTGCCTGGATTCCCCTCAAGGATGGATGCAGGCCGTCAGGCTGCACTATGCCATATGTTACATTTGTCAGGCTAGCATCAAATTAGGGCAGCATAATTAAGAAAATTCAGTTACTGTCTGTTAGGATGCAAAATCACACAAGTTCAAAGGCAAGGATCATATGTAGGTGAACAGATTCAAGCACCTGGGAGCAGGTGCACCAGATCGTATGGCAATGTCTTGGCAGTAAAGCATCTGTATGTAGGTGCTTGATTTGGCAATGAGTCTACTGAAGCTCTGCCTAATATGTTGTCCACAACCCACTCTATTGGCCTGTTAGAAGTAGTGGGCGGGCAGACGGTGCATTTAAGAGGAAGAGGGAATGGAGCGGGTGGGCGGGAAAAATTAAATTCCTCGGTATATGCAGCAGTTCAAACATCAGGAGAGGTCCACCCGGCAAGGAGCAGCTAGCTGGCACCTCAATCTCAAGGTACGGGTCGACTGAGTTGCTGTAGTGGGGGTTGGGGACTCGGTTCAGGAGGTCACCTTCACTGCCCCTAGTGATCCGGTCTGGAGTCCAATGGCAGATTAAGCTGCTGAGCTGAGTTGCAGCCTTTTGTGTAGGGCTGCCCAGCATTATGGCTACCTCCCAGCCAATAGGCGCTTGTGCCTATTAAAAATATTTTTGCGCCAAGAAGAACAAAGACGCCGGCATGGAGCCATAAGCCCTGCCAGCTGCAGTCCAGTTTCTTTTCTCTGCCCCCGGGCACTTCAAACTCCAGCCCAAAAGCAGAAATAGAGACCCCAGAGAAAACTACCTCCTCGGATAAACTGTAAGTCTTTCTTGTTTCCTCCTGATATAGCAGCCAAAGTTTCTCAGTATATGCAGCAGTTCAAACATAGGGGGGGAGGTCCACCCAGCAAGGAGCAGCTAGCCGGTGCCTCAACCCCAAGGTACGGGTTGGTAGAGTTGCGGTAGTGGAGGGGAGGACCTGGTTCAGGAGGTCACCCTCGCCGCTCCTAGTGATCCAGTATGGACTCCAACATTCAAAAATTGTCTGGATAAGTTAATCATTAACAGGGCTAGTATTGGATACTATAACTAACTAGGTGCAGTTATGGGCCTCTAAGCCCCCTTGCACCTTAACCACCTTAGTATGAACTTTCATTGCATTGCTATTATACCTAAGAACAATAAACGTGCTAGACTGTACTTGTATTGCTTTGTACCAGCATTTCAGTGCCAGAAAGTATTGCTTTGTTGCCAGCATTTCAGTGTCACAAAATATTCAAATCAGTCTTTAGCAAGTTTCCAGTCACTCCACCAACATATATCCAGATCAGTCTTCCTCAGTTCTTTAGAAATCATCTCTCAGTGCATCTCCAAAGCAACCAACAGTGACCTCCTGAAGAACCATGCCACAGTTGTCTCAGTTGCAGCGTCCTGTTTATTATTTTCCTCTCTCCGGTTCCCAGTGTATGGCCTGGCCCAGTACAAGGTTTTCCATCCATTTTCTTGTTTTGTCATCCATATCGAAGTGTCCTGCATCATCATCTCTGTTTGTTATTTTGCGTCAGTCCTTGGCTTGTCTGGCCCTGGTGTCCAGAACCCTGTTGTTCTCCTCCGACATTCCACAGACTTCCTTCTCTCTGCAGCTTCTTCATTTCCTGATGCTCCAGAAATGGGCTGTGGCTGGGTGTTCTGCATCTTCTTCATTTCCCTGCAGTCCAGAAGTGGGCTGTGGCTGGGTGTTCAGCATCTTCTCAATTTCTCAGCAGTCCAGAAGTGAGCTGTGGCCAGGTCTGTTGAGTTTCAATTCTGGTGGCCCTCAGTGGGTTTTGAGCTGAGGAGACCTTTGTATTGTTCTGAAATTCCAGCAACCCTAGAGAGGTGGGGTGTGACCGAGAACTCATGGCCTGTTCAAAATCCTCTCTACATTCCCTTCATTTTTAACTCATTCTACCCAGTCAGCCAAGTTGTTCCCCTGGTGTTTCATATTTCATACCTTAGTTTCTTCTCGATGACAGAGAAAGCAGAACCTTACATGAACTGCCTATTATGACATCTGTAGAGTCTTATAATAACATGCTATAGAGTTTTCTTAGCATGGAGTACTCCAGGTAATAGGTCCTAGGTAGAGGTGCACCTCAGGGTAGTATTAGAAATTGCATAGTGATTTACTGATCTTAGCACAGTACAAGTCACATTAAACTGATCCATCAACTCACTGGTGTAGCATTTTTTTCGTGATGCTACTGCAGTGGTAACTCGAACTGTTGAAGCTTTTAACTATTTTCCAACCATCCTTCACTGCCTATTCAACTAAATGGCAGTAGTTGTTTTGCTGTGTGTATGCAATGCATTTTCATGGCATTGTTTATAAATAACACAGCATTCCTTAAGAGTTGTTTAGTCTGCCTTCTGAAATGAAACCCATAAGCACTCAGCTGAAAATAAAGCTTATAGCACATAACAGCTAGCTGCAAACCAATACTAACCTTTTACTAATTCATTGAATAAAACTGCATAGATAAGGAAACTCATTGAACAATGCTACACCAGTGAGTTGAGGGAACAGTTTAATGTGGCTTGTACTGTAGATAGAGCACTCTTAAAGTGGAGCTGTTACAGTTGATTATTGAAAGTGTGCATAGTCACCCTCATACAGAAAACAGAGGATAGAATGCTCTTAAAGTGAAGCTGTTACAGTTGTTTGGTTTAGAGTTCTCC
The DNA here is from genome assembly GCA_016271365.2 of Neoceratodus forsteri. Classification (NCBI taxonomy): domain Eukaryota; kingdom Metazoa; phylum Chordata; order Ceratodontiformes; family Ceratodontidae; genus Neoceratodus; species Neoceratodus forsteri. The sequence continues at coordinate 16,166,900 of JADMNL010000027.1, forward strand.
TCAAATAGGAGAATAGGGATACGAGTTCCCTGTGACCATGCTCCCTTTCCCTGTTTGTTTTAATAAAAGCCTGTCAAGTATTTGAAATCTATTTCTGACTCCCATCTCTCTTTTTCAGGTGCCATCTACCTCCTTGGGACCTGTGTTTGTAATTTTTGTGCAAGTCACTGGTGTCATCAAAACACAGTTGCCTTATCTACTCTTTTATATTTCTGTGGAGACCCAGCACATGTTAACATCCATTTTACCACTATCGGGGGTACCACATCTCTTTTTGGTGCAGCAAAGCAGGGTGTACAGCGAGTCCCCCAAAGAGACCAAAGCCAGAGAAAGAATAGAGTAATGATACAGATTCCATCAGGATCCAGAAGAAGTAGTGAGATGGATTGAGCAGCAGGAGAAGGTTCGAGTTGAGTGCAAGCTTCCTCGTTGACCATGCCATACTACGTTGGTGCGCCATGGCTTCCCAGCAATACAGGAGAGCCAGGTCGTGAAGACCCCAGCAGTTCAGGAGAGTTCAAGGCAAAAATACAGTCGATGTTCCAGCTTTATCAAGTGCCTGATCATCAGCAAGTGGAGATCTTGTTAGGTCAGTTGAAAGGAGCTGCCCAACGAGAAGTGCAATCATGGCCAGAAAGAGAAAAGGCCATCGCAGATCGGATCTTCCATCAGCTGCGACATACTTTTGATACCTGGACAGTGTCAGAGTTAAAAATGAAGTTCTTCTCATGAAAGCAGAGACTGTGAGAGATGTTAAGGGAATATGCCCTACGTCTACAAGAAGCTCTTTGAGCTATAGAAAGAATAGATGCCAGAGGAGTGTGAGACCCAGATAAGACTCTCAAAGAAAAGTTTATCAATGAAGTCCTCAGTGATACTCTTAGGAGAGAATTGTGAATTCTTCACCTTCAGGACCCCAATGCTCTCTTTTTAGATTTTAAGAAGAAGGCAATACACATTTACAGACCAAGTTGAGCCGGAGAAGAGGCTGCTGTTTGTCAACAGCAGATGATGTTTCCCAGTGAAACATGGCAAGAATACTGCACTAGAGGATGGAGACCAGAGAGTCATTGGATGCCAGGTGCCCATTTGGAAGGATCATTTCAGCCAAATAGCTACTTGAACACTGAAGGCACTTACCCACAGATGGCTCAGGCACAGACACCATTTGGCAGGCCTAGTCCAGGACTTGGTACCGAATGGACCAAAAAATTGCTGCTTTTACTAGAAAAGTTACTGAGGTGTGCCAAGAGGTACATGACCTTAAGAGCAATTGGAGATCGAGACTCTACAGAGATCGTCAAAAACGTAATCAAGGACCAAGGGAGATGATGTCCCAGCCGAGAAGAGCAGAAGGGTGATGCCCAACTGATTGTTTCGAAAACCATGGTACACCTATTTGTCACCGATGTGGAATAGTTGGACATGTGGAAAGATGATGTGGACAGGTGACTACAAGTGCTGTAGCGTTAAACAGTGAATCCCTGGGAATGCAGACCAATTCTGAGATCAATGAACCGGGTCCAGTCTCTAGGAATGGCAAATCCTTTTTCATAGGCAAATGTCCGACTATGACAGTAAAAGTGAATGGACATGACCTTCTTGCACTATTAGATACAGGCTGACAAGTAACCATGCTGTCAGTGTGGCTCAGTTGGTAGCACATCCGCCTCTTGACCAGAAGGTCGTGGGTTCTCGTCCCACACCGGGATTGGACTTGCACCTAAAAATCACTGGCATCTAAGTGCAGTATTGGGGGATGATGTACTGCTGGGGTGTGCCGCCTTCAGATGAGACATTAAATCGAGGTCCCTTCTGCCCATCCTGGTGTTGTCCTGATGGGTGTCCAGGTGGAAGTTAAAGAACCCAGGGCACTCTTCACAAAAGAGTAGGGAACATTCCCAGTGTTCTGGCCAACATTCCCCTTCCCATAAACCAGTTCATGCAATTATCCAGGCTGTGTGTGGGTGATGATGTGTGATATGGCCGCCACCACACATCCAGTCACTTCACTACCAGTCTAGCATTGCTTGTAAAGCACTTTGGATGTATGAAAAGCGCTATATAAATGCTGATTCTTCTTCTTCTTCATGCTGCAGAGGAAATACTTCCACCAACATTGGGATCCTAATGGACTGCAACCTCCACCAGGATCCTGGATTCAATTGATAGCCAGCAATGGTACAGAAGTCCCGTACTTAGGATATGTTGAGGCAGATATCCCGTTAGGCAATCACATCCTGACCCAGCAAGGCATCATAGTGAGCAATGCTGACAGCAGCGAGTCACCTCCACTTATTCTTGGAATGAATGTGGTACAACATTGTTTTGAAGAATTGGTTCATATCTTACATCAGCATGCTAAACAGGTACCCATCACAGAAAAGCAGGTACTACAGCAGACCATTCAGCTGATCCAATACCACCAACATTTTGACAACCCAGACGGAGAAATCAGAAAAGTCAGAGCTACAGATGCCCATCCCACAATGCTGAGTCCGGTCACTGAAACCACATTATGGTGTAAAAGCCAAAGTAGGTCCCAGAGGACAAGAGTATGATGATCTAGTGGAACCATACCCTAATGCCAAGGAGGAGCCTATCATTGTTGCTTGCAGCGTTGTGACAGGCAGCAAAGGACAAATCCCTATCAGAGTTCTTAATTACGGAGATCACGCTGTACATTTCTACAAAAAACCAACCCATTGCCAAACTATACACTGTCAGTATTCAAGATGTTGTAGTGCCAGAAGATCGAATTCACTCCATAGCCTGTAACCAATTAGCAACCAGAGGACACCAGCCAGACTTAGAGAACAAAGGTTTACCAAAGTGGCTGAAAGAACTCGACACTGGTACGACTCACACTACAGATGCCCAGTGAAAAGACGTCCAACAAGTAGCGATTCAGCATCATCAAGCTTTTAGCAAGCATCCTTTAGACTTTGGACTGGTTCTAGGAGTTCAGCATTACATTCCCAAGAATAACCATCCACCCATACAAGAAAGATTTCGTACCCTTCCACCAGCTATGTACCAACCAGTAAAGGACATACTTAGAGAGATAAAGGAAGCTGATGTTATTCAAGAAAGCCATAGTCCATGGCCTGCACCAGTGATACTAGTGAAAAAGAAAGATGGAAAAATCCATTTCTGTGTGGATTACAGGAAGCTTAACAATATCACTCATAAGGATGCATACCCCCTGTCTCGATTGAAGACTCTCTTACTGCACTGCAGTTAGCCGTCATATTCTCCACCTAGGATTTGACCAGTGGCTATTGGCAAGTACCAATCACACCCTCAGATGCTGAAAAACAGCTTTCATCACCCTGATGGGATTATTCGAATTCACTCGCATGCCCTTCAGCTTATGCATTGCCCCAGGAACTTTACAGCGTCTAGTAGAATGCTGTTTAAGAAGCCATACCTTCAACATACTGCTCTTTTATCTAGATGAAATCACTCTTTACTCAAAGAACCACAAGGATCACTTAAAGCATTATGTAGAAGTCTTCGAATGATTGACCCAGTATGGATTCAAACTCAAACCATCCAAGTGTCATCTTTCGAAACCATAAGTCAACTACTTAGGACATATTGTCTCAGCAGATGGAGTGGCACCGGATCCTGATAAACTACGAGCTGTACAAGAATCGCCTGTACCCACTACAGTTAGAGATGTCAGAAAATTCCTTGGATTTGTCAGATCTACAGGAGATTCATTAAAAACTTTGCTCGACTAGCTATACTTCTGTATGAGTTGCTTCAAGGATCAACGACAAAACGCACATCCAAAACTCAGCAAGCCACTTAGACTCCCAGACACCAAACCACTTTTGATGGTTTATGCCAAGCCTTGACAGAAGCTCTGATTTTGGCCTTCCCAGATTACACCAAACCCTTCAAGGTATATACAGATGCCAGCAACCTAGGTCTTGGTGCTGTGTTAGCACAAAAACAGTCAGGAGTAGAGAGAGTCATTGCCTACGCTAGCTGCAGTCTCAGAGGTTCAGAACAAAATGATGAACATTACAGTTCATTTAAATTGGAATTCCTTGCTTTAGTATGGGCAATCACAGAGAAGTTTTGACATTACCTGGCAATCACATCTTTCACTGTGCACAAATAACAATCCTTTAGCTCACCTCAATACCGCCAGATTGGAAGCATTGGAGCAACAATGCACCTCACATTTGTCCAATTACCAGTTCACATTGAAATATACAGGAAGAAGTAATGCCAACACTGACACCTTGTCAAGATTGCCACAGCAAATGGAACCTGAGCATGATGATTCTGCCCCAGAAGATGTAGAAATGCCTGTATTTTTATGAGTTCCAGCAGAAATGGTACACGCATGTTGTCAGGTCAATCCTATTACAGTAACCAAATCTGAATCTACTCCTTCTACTCATGTAGCAGAACAAGAGAACTTATGGATCCAGCTTTAGAGCTAGAGTCCTGTGTTATGACAAATCAAAACTCTGTTAGACACTAATCAAGGTCTTGGGCCTACACTTAGAAAAGACACAAACCCTGAATTGACAACATTTTGGCGACACCGAAACTGGTTGGTCATACAAGACTCTAAGTTAATACGGCAAAGCAGAAACCCTCACACCCATTGTAAGATCACACAAATAATTGTGCCACAAGAGAATAGTTCTAGAAGCCTACCACGACAAGTCTGAACACTTTGGAAGTAAAAAGACAGAGGACAATATAAGAAAGTGATTCTATTGGGCAGGCATGAAGCCCCAAATTCAGAAATGATGTGAAGAATTTCCTACCTGTAAATTTAAAGAGAAGCAGTAGAACTGATCAAAAAGCTCCTCTTCAACCAATTGTCAGTCACGCTCCTTTAGAATGAATTGCCTTAGATCATTTGAAACTTGATCCTAGCAGAAATGGTATCAATTATGTCCTAACCACAGTAGATCATTATTCTAAGTTCAACGTAGCCGCACCAGTTCCTGATCTTACTGCCAAGAGCACTGCATTGACATTCCTCAAGTACTTATCCAACCGTATGGTTTCCCAACCAGAATCTTGACTGACCAAGGAATCTTCTTTGAGTCACAGCTATTCCATGAGCTTTGTAGCTTATACGGAAGTCAAAACAGTTGTACTACTGCATATCATCCACAAGCTAATGGATTGTGTGAAAGAGCTAATCAAACCTTACTTAATATGCTAAGAGCATTACCTAAGCATCGACGCCCGTATTGGCCTATCATTTTGCCTGAATTAACTTATCTTTACAATAACACTATACAGAGCTCAACTGGATATACTCCATACTATTTACTGTTTGGACATCATGGTCATTTACCTAGAGACCTAGTACTCAATGTAGATTTGAAAGCCACTTCTACTCATAACCAATGCACAGATTGGGTCACTGAACACAGTAACAAATTACAAGAGGCAGGAAAAATCCTAGACGAACACATGACTCAAGTGAGACTAAAACAAAAGACACTGTACGATGCCAAAGCCAATGCAAGTCTGTTACAGATTGGAGACAGAGTATTACTGAAGAGAACACAGAGACTGACCAAACTAGCTTCCAAGTGGGAACCTGAACCATATCACATAGTAGAAATATCATATAGAGAACTGCCAGTTTATAAAATTCAAGGAGAAATTGGAAAGGCATCAAGATTGTTCACAGAAACCTGTTAAAGCCATGTGTGTTTCATGCCTGATCAGATCCTTCAGCTGATATTGACTCCAAGCCAACAGAGACACAGGAGTATCCTTCCAAAAACCTTACCCTGACTAAACTAGAAACCCTGACAGACTAGTATGTCAATCCCTGGGGTTACCCAAATACTGCTAACCCACACTGTCTTGAGAGGTTGACATCTTAAAATGCCATAGATATAGAACCTGTTTCTATCAAACCTTCATGCACTCTGCCTCACAGACCTCAACGAATCAATTTTGGAATTCATTCCAGAAGGTTTCTCATGGAAAGGCCCTAGCTTTACCTCCTGAAACACATTATACAGTATGGTAGAGAGTTACCCCAACATGGTCACATTAGTTTAATTAATGTTCTTTAAAGTTACCTTAGAGGTTAAGAAAGATTTAAAACTGTGATAATTCATTCTCAAGTATAATTTATAGAACTTATAGATCTTAGTTAAAAGAACTGCATTGAAACTTTTAAAGTTCTGTTCTGTTAGCAGCCAAATCAAGTAAAGGGGTCTGCAAGGCATCTGGAAGGATAGGGAGAATACCAAAGACTCAGGGATGAGTCTTCAGGGATTTTGAACCAGGCTGTGGCATGTCCTGTAGAGAGAAGGCCAGATCAGGTGTTATGCTGCTACCCCCGAAGAAAGTGTGATGCCTGGACCTTCCTCCTTTGTGTAATAGCCAAGGAAGGGTTCATATTTGGCCACAAAACTCAAGACTGGTACTGTGACCTTATCCAGAGTTAGTGGAATGCCCTGGATCCTCGTGGTAGAGGTGCAGTTGTGACCTCGGAGAGCATTCAAAAAGGATGAGGAAGGTATCCCTGTCCCCCCCATCATGGACTGCACTTAAGGGTCGGCACTGTAAGCTCAGTAGACCTGACCCCAGGAGTGGGTTCATGACAGATCTGGTGCGCAGCATTGGTATCCAAGAGATTTGGTTGTATACTGTTGCGATTCGAGATATTGCTTGCACAGGCATAACAGTTGGATTCGAGCCCAGTGTTTCAGATTGATAAACTGTAAACAGTCCACACACAATCAAGGCAGAGATTTAAAAAAAAAGAAATACATAATTTGACTACAGTATAAAGTTCCCTAAATGTGTTTTTTTTGTCCCACCTGAAGGAAGTGTTGGGCAGGATACAGACGGCCAGGATCACTGGCAAGGCTGAAAAGTGCCAGGTGGCCATGGTGGAGGTGGCATACCTAGGACATGCAGTAGAACAGGGGCAGTGTCACCTTAATCAAGCCAAGATTAAGGCGATAAAGGCATGGCCCATGCCTGAAACCCAGAAGAAGGTTCAGAGTTCCCTAGGGACTGCTGGGTACTACCAGAAGTTTGTACTAAATTACAGTACCCTGGCAGCTTCACTCCCTGGCCTTCTAAAGAAAAGAATGCCTAAAAAGGTAAAATGGGAGCCAGCCTGTGAACAAACCTTTGTATGGCAAAAGGAGGCACTGTGCAGTGCCCCTGTGTTCGCTAGTCCAGATTACAGTAAACCATTTGTAGTCCAGACAGATGCCTCAGATGTCGGGATTGGAGCAGTGCTCAGTCAGATCTTGAAACAGGGAAAAGATCACCCAATAGTGTATCTTAGCAAACGTTGCTTCCCAGGGAACAGGCATATTCCACAGTTGAAAAGGAATGCCTTGCGCTGGTATGGGCCCTGAAGAAATTACAGCCATACCTCTATGGGAGGCACTTCGAGGTACAGACTGATCATAACCCCCAGTTGTGGCTAATGCAAATGGGTAAAATGAATGGTCATCTCTTAAGGTGGAGTATTGCCTTACAGGGCTATGATATGACTATTACCCATAGAGCCAGATTGGCCAGTGCCAACGCAGACTGGCTATATTGCCATTTAAAGCAGTGAACAGAATTTGTGAAAATCACATCATGCTTAGGGATGGATTCCTACAAATTCAGTCTAGAAGGGAAGGGTATTTCGGGCTACCTGACTGTTAGTCCTTATTTGTAGATATAATTCTGTTGCATATATGTTTTTTTTTAATGTAATTCTATGTATATGTACATGCCACAAAATGTCAGTGTTAATTTAAGGGGACATAGAGAAAAGATTGGATTAAAAAAAAAGGTTTGACCTTCCTTTGATCTACAAGGCAGCTGCTTGCCAGGAACTGAAATTGCATTCCCTCGTTCCTTTAACAGAGATATGCCGAAATCCATTTTCTTATCATGGACCATACACTTCAAAGGCCGAATGCTTGGTCCCAGGAAACTATTTAAGCAATAATGCATGACAGAGCGTGGGTTGTGCTGGGATAACCTCAACCTGGGTGGTTGGGCATGAGGCCGCAGGCCGAGTGCGTCCAATGTCCCAGAAGTGAGGTTATCCCAGCACAACCCACGCCCTGGAGTGCATTATTACTTATACAATGTCTTGTTGTTATACAAAATGAAAAAACATTTAAAAAATGTTTTTAGTAGATTTTTAGTGTGGCAATATATCTTTGTTTCTTAAGAGAACAATGAAAGAGGAATCCAACAAATCCAAAAAATCAATACAGTGAGGTTGTGCTCAGATAACCTCACTGTGTCAAGGACACACTGACCAATCACAGTCCAGGAAATTTTCTTGCCATTGTATAATATAGTATATCACATTTTATGAGGTAACAAGAAAGAAACCATCCTGCTAGCAAACCGGTGTGAAATTCTAACAGGACACTGTGAATTAGCGTATAGGGTGTATACTGTTACATTAAAGTCCCCTGAGGAGACACTAATGGCCCTCCTCTCTCTCAATCCCTCCAAAGGCTCCTTTCTAGATGACCTTGACCCTAAATGTCTCTACCTCTCAGTCTCTGCTACTGCCTACCCTCTCTCTCTAATTCTAAATCTCTTCTTTACATCCTTTTCCATCCCTACGCCCTAGAAATATGTGGTGGTACTCCCTCTCCCAAAGGGTGGTGATCCTTCCTCCCCTGCCAACTATTGCCAAATCTCCCTCCTCCCTGCCCTTGCAAAGCTCCAAGAACACCTGATCCTCTCTCAACTGACGTCTTTTCTTGTTGACTCCTCCATCACTCTGTTCCAATCTGTTTTTTGGAAGAACCACTCCACTACCACTTCCCTCCTTATGCTCACTGACTCCATTCTTATCGGGATGGATGATGGCCTCATCACCCCTGCCATCTTTGTCGACTCACCAAGGCTTTCAATGCAGTCTCCCATGGCCTCCTTCTCGACCCCCTTACAGCTGCTACACCCCTCCCAATCTCCACAGGAGTCCCACAGGGCTCTGTGCTTGGCCCCATCCTTTTCTCCATCTTCCTAAATGACCTTTCTTCAGTCTGCTCCACCTCCCCTTCTATCCATATGTATGCATGCCATTGACACCATTTTGTTTACCTCTGGCAAAACCACAACTGATGTAGCAACCAATCTTCAGCATGACTTCCACCAGGTTCAGCTCTGGTTTGCCTCACATTAACTATTCCTAACTGCCAAAAAAGACAGTCTCCATGACCTTTGGCACTAGGCAGAGACTCTTTAGGCTCCACCCCTTAGCCTCTTTCTACACCCTTGATGGTACAATCCTTGAGGACACCCCCTCTTTCAGATATCTTGAGATTTGGCTGGACCAGCACCTCAGCTTCTCTGGCCACATTGACACCATTCTTAAAAAACTGTGCCTCAAGCTTGGAGCCCTTTACAGGAGCCATAGTTGCATCCCTCCTATGGCTGGGCATGAACTTGTCCAGAAGATGATCCTCCACATTTTTGACTACTGTAATGCAGTCTATGGTGCCGCTCCCATATCTTCCCCTTACCAGACTGGATTCTCTTTTCAACTCCTTCTGTCGATTCATTCTTGGTGCTCCATCTCAAACCCATCATTGTGACCTTTACCATGCCCTATCCTTCCCCTCGCTTGCTAACAGATGCCTTGCTCACTGTGCCAAGCTAACTTCCAAACTTTGGCTTGGTGTACTTCCTTCCTACTTCTCATGCTCCCTCCCTTCCCCCTTCCTTCCTCCCACTCCGTCAGATACTCTGACACTCACCCCCTGCTAGTCCTTCATTGTACCACCCTCATCGGCCAATCAGGCTTCTCCCATCGCTTCCTCAAAATCTGGAACTCCCTCCCACCTCAAATATGACACTCCTCCTCCCTCTCCCACTCTCTTGCCTCTGCCTTACAAAACTTTCTCTCTGCTAGCTACTCCTGCTACAATCCTCCTTAACTTGTTCCTCTATGAGCCTGCTTCAGCTTCACACTCACCTCTTTCCAGCATAACCCTACCCCCAGCACCCCTTCCTTTCCACCTTACCCCACCCCCATTCCCTTCTTTGTACACCACCTTACCCTCACTATCCATTCACCATTGCTTGGCCTAGGCCCCTGACAGGGTTCTCTGCATCCTGGAGGGGTCCAGAACCTAGGCAAACACCCTTCTCACCTCCTAGTCCCACCCCATTCTTTCCTGAAAGGGCTGGGTCTCAGCCCCGCTTCTCTCCCACCTCCCTCCCTCTCTCTTGGTCCTTCTAAAGCCCATTCCCCATCACTGCATACTTCCCCCTGTCATGCTGTACCTCTGCTGCCTATAGCCTGCTTCCCTCCTGTCGTGCTCTACCTCTGCCTTTTGTATGAAATGTTCACAGCATACTGGAGGGGCCAGGCCCTGGCAGACACTTCTCTCCCCCCCCTTCCTTCCTGATGTGCTCTAACTCCCACTGCCTACAACCTGTTTCCCTCCTGTTCATGCTTGACCTCCGCCTGGTGCAGGCAGGGTCCCCAGCATTCTGGAGGGGTTAGACCCTGGCAGACCCTTCTCTTGCACCCCCTGCCATCTCCTTCTCCAAATTCCCCTTTCCACCCCTGCTCTCTGCCCCCACCCACCACCTTCCCCCTTCCTAGCCATAGTTGTTGGCTAACCCCTAATCTCTAAGTGTACTTACAGTCAACCTTGCACTTTTGTTGCACCTTGCAAATTTTGTTCTATCTGTGTCTCTCCTTGCAATCTTCCCATAGTTCAACCTCCTTGTATTCTATCCAGCCATTTTCTAACTACAAAGCTATGTCCCACCAAGTGTTTGCAAAAGATAATTTGTGCTATCATATCTATCTAGTTCAAGACTGTTAGCAATGTATCCATCTAGTTCATACCTGTTACCATTCCTCCTTTTCAATACTTCTGTAAAGTCTGCTCACTTTATTGAATGTAATCAAATTGTATATCTATATTGTGTACCAAGTGTCTGTATACTATCCTCATGTTCCCCCCTTCCCCAGGTCGCACCGGGAGACGAGTAACTTGTTGCTCAGTGTGGCTTCCTGGTTTAGCATTTCAATAAATAAATAAAAGTTTTAACTTCAACAGTTATGTTATTGCTTAATTATTGAGCCAGGATATTGTGTCGGGGAAGCACAAGAGTGACACCTGGTGGCCTAAAATGGAAGGGCCAGCCTCTATACACAGACAGGTATATAAATAGCCCCAGCTCAGGGCATTTACACACACAGTTTTCATCTGGATACTCTGCCTGACACACCAGGAACAAAACTGCTAAAACCTAGTGTGGCTGCTAGGACTAAAGAAAATGAACACTTGTATCTACTTTTTATGGACTTCAAAATATAAGGCAGATGTTTAGGTAACAGTTTTAGTGCATTTACATGTATATATATTATTTCCATTTTATTTCTGTAACCTGCAACCCAAATTAATGTAGTTTCCTTTAGTTGTAACTGTATAGTTTATTATATAAGTATTTTAGTAAAATAATTTTTTTCTAAATAAATCTGCCTGAGTGATATTTATCAATATTTGTGTGTGCACTGTGGAATGGTATTCATAATCTGTGATCAGACTTTTACTGCCAAAAAGGGGTGTCACCATAGCAATCAAATCGAGTAAAAGGGTCTGTAAGGGATCTGGTAGGATAGCAAATTCTCAGGGACAAGTCTGCAGGGATTTTGAACCAGGCTGTTGCATGTCCTGTAGGGAGAAGGCCAGATCAGATGTTACACTGCTACCCCTGAAGAGAGTGTGATGCCTGGGCCTTCCCCCTTTGTGTAATAGCCAAAGAAGGGTTCATATCTGGCCACAAGACTTGAGACTGGTATTGTGCCCTTATCCAGAGTTAGAGGGATGCCCTGGATCCTCATGGCAGAGGTGCAGTCATGACCTCGGCAAGCATTCAAAAAGGACAAGGAAGGTATCCCTGTTCCCACCCTGTTACGGATTGCACTTAAGGGTGGGCACTGTGAGCTCAGTGGATCTGACCCCAGGAATGGGTTCATGACACACAGCAATAAATGCACAGACACGCAAATAGTACACACCCAGTACTACATACAGATACACACAGTACTACATACAGATGCACATGCACAGACTCAGCATAACTTACACAGATACACAATAATACCACACACACACAGCTCTTCATAGAGAATCACATGCATAGTACTACCTACAGATGCACTTGCAGATACACAGCACTACATATATAGACACACACGAATACCACACACACAGAACTATATATAGACACATACACAGCACTACATACAGATGCACATGTGCACACACTGCATCACATACACATATACTACCTTCATAGGCAGACAGGCACACTACAAATACATACAATACTACATACCAATACGTGGATTGCATTACATTCATAGACACGAATACTACGCACACAGTACTACATATAGATGCACACACAAAGTGCTACATAGAGAGATATACATACACATATGACTACATACAGATACACATGCACAGACACAGCACAACATATAGGGATATACATAAATACAACATACACCCAGTGCTACATAGTGCTATGTACACATAGTACTACCTACAGATGTGCATGCACATATTCAGCACTACATACACAGACACACATGAATACTACACACACAGTACTACACACAGCACACACAGCATTACATACAGATGCACATGCACATACACTACACTGCATATACAGAAACACATGAATACTACACACACACACACACACACACACTACTACTACTACTATGCAGATGCACATGCAGTGCAATACATTTATAGATAGACAGGAATACTACATATACAGTACAGTTCTACATACAGATACATGCACTGTACCACATTCACAGACAGACACGAATACTAAACACACACAACTACGTACAAGGGCACACACACAGTACTACATACAGATACATGCACTGCACTACATTCACAGCCATACATGAATACTTAACACATACAGTATCACATACAGATGCACACACAGAGCACTACATACAGATACACACACACACAGTACTACATACAGATATCTATACACATGATGATATACACATGCACATACACAGCACTAAATACACAGACACACACGGATACTACACACATTATGTTCGCCCTTTACATCAACCACATCGACTCTGGCCTGGTTGCTGGAAATGTTCATCTCTTCGCAGATTACACAGTCCTCTACATGACCAACCCCTCCTTGTACATTGCATACAAGGAGCACAGCAGGATTTTATCATCCTCCAGCACAACCTGCTGAATCTAAAGCTCTTGTTAAATACAAAAAAACAAAAGCTATGATTATCTCTCCATCCCACAATACAGGGATACCTGGGACCCCATGGATTATTACCCTCCTTAATGAACCACTAGAGCCAGTGGATAAATTTAAATATCTGGGAGTCTGGTTGGATAACAAACTCACCTTCGGTGTACATCTAAGCGAGGTAACAAAAAAGCTAAAACAGCACCTTGGTATTTTCTACCGCATAAGATGCCTACTCACCCTGGAAGCTAGAAAGCGATTGGTTTAAGCAACCTTTCTTCCCCTGATTGACTATGCTGACTTTCTATACAGTCATTGCCCCCAGTATGCGCTCCAAAAGCTGGATACACTCTATCATTGCACATTAAGATTTGTTCTTGACTTGCCCTTGTAGACTCATCACTGCTCATTGTACCAAGCATTAGACTGGTCATCCCTCTCCATGAGGAGGCAAATAAACATCCTCATGTGGCTATTCCGGGCTTTGTCCAACAAACTACCACCCTATATCTGTGACCTGTTTGAATGTTCAAAGGGTGCCTACGGACTAAGGAAATCCTCCTTTGTCCTCCCTATGCTACCATGAACAAGGACATGTCTTGGCTCAACTGCCATTAGCTCCTTTTTACCAGCACTTTGGAATAGCATGCAAAAATTACTTAAACTCTTCCCGCGGCCCAGCCATTTTATATTTAGGGGGCTGATCTATAGAGGCCTGAAAACGGCGTGTAATTGTTTCAGGAAAAGCCTTACCCTGCTCAACTGAGTCCCTTAACCGCTGTAATCCTGGGCCACTTATTTCCTGTGTCGGCAAGCATCCCTTTAGGGCAACCACCCCCCCCACCTTCCCCTCTCATCAATTATCTTCACAGGGGGCCTCATTCTATTAGGCTGCCCTATTTTCCCTCTCTACTATGTGTCTGATACCCTTTCTTCCCACTGCCCTTCTCTATGTCCCTCCTTCCTCTCCTCACTTGTACTCTATAAATTACAACTTGTATACACGGCACTTTAAATGCCTATATTTGCACTTGCTTTACATGTCTGATTCATCCAAGTACTGATTTTGTATATTGTAACTGCCTGTACCGAAATCTACTTTTGTATGAAGTGTTGTCTACTGTAAGCAAAAGTGTCCTCTGTTGTCCAGGGCCATCTTGAAAATGAGCTTGCTCAATGATGTAACTGCCTGGTTAAATAAAGTTTGATTGCTTGATTGATTGATTCAGACACATACACGGCACTAAATACACAGACACAAATGGATACTGCACACATTATGACATACAGACACGTGCACACACACCGTACTACAAACAGATGCACATGCATATACACAGCACTACATACACAGATATACACACATACTACACAAACAGTACTGCATGTGGATGCACATACACATACACAGTACTACATACAGAGATACACACAAATACTACATAGAGTATTATGTACAAATACACATGGTACTACACAGTACATACAGGTGGACATGCACATTCACAGAATTACGTACACAGACACATACTAATACTACACATACACTGTACTACAAACAGATACACACAGTACTATATCCAGATACATGTGCACGTACACTGCACTACATACACAAATACACACAGATACTACACACATAGTACAACATACAGATACACACACAGTACTACATACAGATGCACATGCACTGCACTACATACACAGGTACACACAGATACTACACACACACATACACACTAATGCATACAGATACACACATGCAGTACTACATACATTTGCACATGCACATACATAGCACTACATACAGAGATACACACAAATAGTACACAGAGTATTATGTACAGATATGCATGGTACTACACAGAGACTCACGTGCACATACACAAACCTATGTAGAGATACACATGAATACTACACACAGAGTACTACATACAGATACACAAACACATGCAAGCACTACAGGCACAGGATTACATGCAGACACACACACACACACACTACTGCATACAGATGCATGTGTACATACACTGCACCATATACACAAATAGGTACAGACACTACACACACAGTACTACATACAGATAGACACACAGGACTGCAGACACAGACACACATGAATACTACACACAGAGTACTACATATAGATACACAAACACATGCAAGCACTACAGACACAGGATTACATGCAGATACACACACACACACTACTGCATACAGATGCATGTGTACATACACTGCACCATATACACAAATAGGTACACACACTACACACACAGTACTACATACAGATAGACACACACTGTCCTACATACAGATACACACAGGACTGCATACACAGACACTCATGAATACTACACTCACACAGTGCTACATACAGATGTACATTCACTACACTACATAACCAAGCACACAAGAATAATATACACACTGTACGACATACTGATACACACACAGTACTAGACACAGATGCATATACAATGCACTACATTTGCAGACACACAAATACTACATAACCACAAATGAGTGCACCTTTTCAACAGTCTCTTTATGCCTTCTTCCATCTCCAGCACATATCTTCCTCGGGGCCCACAAACCCTGATACTCCTACCTGCAGACATCTTCTTCTGTTGAGAATTGGCTCCACCCCAGGTGGAGACAGCTAGTGGGAGATGATTCACCCCAAGTTTTCTACATTGTCAGGAGTCACTGCTGGCAGTGGTGCAGGGCTTGGATGAACTGATAGGGCATTGTCTGTTGTGCTGGGGCCATTTCTCATGTTTTCCCCATGCCGTGGATGTCAGTGTACAAGATGTTCAGCATGTGGGCATGCAGAGTGATGTACTAGCAGTGGTGTGGATGCTGCATGGTGGCCTGCTGTAAAGCTCAATAGTAATGTGGATACTGCATGGTAACCATCTATGAAGTTCAGCAGTAATGTTTTATTTTTTTATTTTAGTCTTTGGTAACCAGGTAAGGCCCACTAGACACAAGTGCCTGTTTTCAGGGGGGATCTGGGAGCACTAGTCAGTTAAGTGACTTGCTCAGAGTTACGCAGTATGCAAGTGGAGGTTGTGAGAATCAAACTCAGGTCTGGTCTGCTGGATGTACCAAGCTCATTCACACCTCATTCCTCTAACCTCTAGGCTATACTGCCAGCCCAATGTGGCTGCTGCGTGTGGGCAATCTATAAAGCTCAGCAGTAATGTGGCTGCTGCATGGGGCGATCTATAAAGCTCAACAGTAATGTGGCTGCTGCATGGGGGCAATGCATAAAGGTCAGCAGTAATGTTGCTTCTGCATGGGGCAGTCTATGAAGTTCAGCAGTACTGTGGCTGCTGCATGTTGGCAATTTATAAAGTTCAGCTGTACTGTGGCTGCTGCATGGGACGTTCAATAAAGTTCAGCAGTAATGTGGCTGCTGCATGGGGCGATCTATAAAGCTCAGCAGTGATGTGGCTGCTGCATGGGGTGATCAATAAACTTCAGCAGTAATGTGGCTGCTGCATGGGGTGATCTATAAAGTTCAGCAGTAATGTGGCTGCTGCATGGGGCGATCTATAAAGCTCAGCAGTAATGTGGCTGCTGCATGGGGCGATCAATAAAGTTTAGCAGTAATGTGGCTGCTGCATGGGGCGATCTATAAAGCTCAGCAGTAATGTGGCTGCTGCATGGGGTGATCTATAAAGCTCAGCAGTAATGTGGCTGCTGCATGGGGCGATCTATAAAGCTCAGCAGTACTGTGGCTGCTGCATGGGGCGATCTATAAAGCTCAGCAGTAATATGGCTGCTGCATGGGGCGATCAATAAAGTTCAGCAGTAATGTGGCTGCTGCATGGGGTGATCTAAAAGCTCAGCAGTAATGTGGCTGCTGCATGGGGCGATCAATAAAGTTCAGCAGTAATGTGGCTGCTGCATGGGGTGATCAATTAAGTTCAGCAGTAATGTGGCTGCTGCATGTTGGCAATTTATAAAGTTCAGCAGTATTGTGGCTGCTGCATGGGGCAATCTATAAAGCTCAGCAGTAATGTGGCTGCTGCATGGGGCGATCTATAACGCTCAGCAGTAATGTTGCTTCTGCATGGGGCGATCTATAAAGCTCAGCAGTAATGTGGCTGCTGCATAGGACAATCAATAAAGTTCAGCAGTAATGTGGCTGCTGCATGGGGTGATCAATAAAGTTCAGCAGTAATGTGGCTGCTGCATGGGGCAATCAATAAAGTTCAGCAGTAATGTGGCTGCTGCATGGGGTGATCTATAAAGCTCAGCAGTAATGTGGCTGCTGCATGGGGTGATCAATAAAGCTCAGCAGCAATGTTACTTCTGCATGGAGTAGTCTATGAAGTTCAGCAGTACTGTGGCTGCTGCATGGGGTGATCTATAAAGCTCAGCAGTAATGTGGTTGCTGCATGGGGTGATCTATAAAGTTCAGCAGTAATGTGGCTGCTGCATGGGGGCAATGCATAAAGGTCAGCAGTAATGTTGCTTCTGCACGGGGCAGTCTATGAAGTTCAGCAGTAATGTGGCTGCTGCATGTTGGCAATTTATAAAGTTCAGCAGTAATGTGGCTGCTGCATGGGGTGATCTATAAAGCTCAGCAGTAATGTGGCTGCTGCATGGGGCGATCTGAAAAGCTCAGCAGTAATGTGGCTGCTGCATGGGGCAATGCATAAAGCTCAGCAGTAATGTGGCTGCTGCATGGGGTGATCAATAAAGTTCAGCAGTAATGTGGCTGCTGCATGGGGCGATCTATAAAGCTCAGCAGTAATGTGGCTGCTGCATGGGGCGATCAATAAAGTTCAGCAGTAATGTGGCTGCTTCATGGGGCGATCAATAAAGCTCAGCAGCAATGTTGCTTCTGCATGGGGCAGTCTATGAAGTTCAGCTGTACTGTGGCTGCTGCATGGGGTGATCTATAAAGCTCAGCAGTAATGTGGCTGCTGCATGAGGTGATCTATAAGGCTCAGCAGTAATGTGGCTGCTGCATGGGGTGATCTATAAAGCTCAGCAGTAATGTGGCTGCTGCATGGGATGATCTATAAAGCTCAGCAGTAATGTGGCTGCTGCATGGGGCAATCAATAAAGTTCAGCAATAATGTGGCTGCTGCATGGGATGATCTATAAAGCTCAGCAGTAATGTGGCTGCTGCATGGAGCGATCTATAAAGTTCAGCAGTAATGTGGCTGCTGCATGGGGCGATCTATAAAGCTCAGCAGTAATGTGGTTGCTGCATGGGGTGATCTATAAAGCTCAGCAGTAATGTGGTTGCTGCATGTGGGCAATGCATAAAGCTCAGCCATAACTTGACTGCTGTATGGTGGCCATCTGTAAAGCACAGCAGTAATGTGGCTGTTGCATGGTGTCAACCTACGAAGCTCAGTTGTAATGTGACTGCTGCATGGTGGCCATCTGTAAAGCTCAGCAATAATGTGGATGCTGCAAGGTGACCTGCTATAAAGCTCACCAGTAACATGGCTGCTGCATGCTGGCCTTCTATAAAACCCAGCAATAATGTGGCTGCAGCATGCTGGCTATCTATAAAATGCAGCAGTAACATGGCAGCTGCATGGTGGCTTGCTATAAAGCTAGCCAATAACGTGGCTGCTGCATGGTGGTAATCTGTAAAGCTCATCAATACTGTGTCTACTGCATGGGGACCATCTGTAAACTCAGCAGTAGCATGGCAGCTGCATGGTGGTTTGCTATAAAGCTAGCCAATAACGTGGCTGCTGTATGGTGGTAATCTGTAAAGCTCATCAATACTGTGTCTACTGCATGGGGACCATCTGTAAACTCAGCAGTAACATGGCAGCTGCATGGTGGCTTGCAATAAAGCTAGCCAATAACGTGGCTGCTGTATACTGGCCATTTGTAAAGCTCATCGATACTGTGTCTACTGCACGGGGACCATCTGTAAACTCAGCAGTAGCATGGCAGCTGTATGGTGGCTTGCTATAAAGCTAGCCAATAATGTGGCTGCTGCATGGTGGCCATCTGTAAAGCTCATCGATACTGTGTCTACTGCACGGGGACCATCTGTAAACTCAGCAGTAACATGGCAGCTGCATGGTGGCTTGCTATAAAGAATGTGTAAACACCAGCTGCTGCTTTGCAGTTGCATTTTGACAATGTGCATACTGGGAATAGGGATTATTTTCATGGAATCTGAGATAAATGTCCTCATTGTAAGGCCTGTAGAAAACCACATATCTATGCACTAGTACAGAATAGAAGTGTAGCGCTTTACTTTTTATCAGAATTTTAATCTGCTTAATATCTGGTATGTGAACAGCAGCTGGGATTCAGCAAACATCCAGCAAAGAGTTCATATACACGGCTCCCATGTGACCTGCTTTCCTTTATTTATTTATTTATTTTTTATTTCATTTTAGTAACTGGGTAGGCCCACTGGAACCAGAGGTCCCTTTTTCAGGGGTGACCCAGAATATGCACAGACCATAAACAATGCAAAATAGCTGAAGCAATTTTTGCATGAAGAGTTGTACTGTAGTATTAAAAATCTTTATTTTTAGACAGGATATAGCAGTTAGGACTGCAATGGCCCTGTTTACAAAGTTGTTCTGTACAGTGTTGCAACTTTTTTTAGCTACAGAAAAAAAATCCGATTATATACAACATATAATGTAGATAATCAATCAAGTGGCATATAACAAATAACATTATGAAACTGGATAGAAAAAAAGGCATCTCATTGGCTGAGATGTGTTTGAAGCTGTGATTAAATCCCACTACATAATTATGGCTTCAGAAACCCTCCAGCCACCAGCTTCCGTACTCACCAGAAATGTATCACACAGCTGCAATCTCCCAGATCCTCACTGTGTTTCACAAAAAGGCCACCAGACTGCATGCCTGCAACAGTATTTAACCTGCACACACTGCACCAAGAACCAGGGCCAAACAGCAGAGAACATTACTACCACAGAGTTCTTGAACAAGTCAGTATCTATGGATACCACATCAGTGAAAAACATGCTAAGTTGCTAAAATCAGCTATTTAGAAATGCCGCTGACTGCGGCTCCGAACAAAAAAACTTTCAGCAGCTCAAGGCACCACAGTGCACATTGGTAGGTGGTGTCCGAAAACATAAAAGGGAGCATAGACTGCAAAGGGAGGCACACCTCATAGAGGCATGCTTTTTCCAAGCCATCTATGTATGTGTTGTGGGGGGGGGGGTAGAGAACAAAACAGGAAACTATGGAGATATAGTATATGGTTTGGGCTTATTATGTATGGGAATTGGTGGCTGCTGAAATGTTGTTGTGCATGTTCTAAATGTTGTGCATATTCTAAACGTTGTTGTGCACATTCTAAAAGTGATTGTGCGCATTCTCTCATTAATATTCATGAAGTGTTCTGCTCCACATATCCTGATTGGAGCAAAAGGACCTGCTCAACAAAACCAAACATGGCGGCACCAGTTAGCGAGTGGTTCACCCGGACAGTTTGGGCATGGACTGCTGTAGTCAGCTCCATGCTCCAAAATGTAGTAACTTCACAGGTCTTTTTTATGTTGGCATGCTTGTGCAGCGAACATCTCGGGACAGTGCAGCTTTGGAGGCACGGTCGCCAGTAGGTGTGTCCTGCATTCCCCAATCAGCCAGTAGCAGGGGCCGACACCCTGCCTGGCTAATGAGGTAAAGAGATCAATGAAAAGGTCCTCTGCAATGAGAGCGAAGCTGTCATGCAGCGTGACCACAGCACGCCTCTCCCTACGTGCAGGCAACATGGCGGCAGTGACTGCTGCTGTTGCGTGCAAATCCCTCTTCCTTTATTGTGTGCCGATGGGGGTGCCTAATCCCTGTCGGCATAATGTAACACCCCCCCTTTTTGGATTGCCAAGGGGGTGCCCAGTCCCCCTCGGCATCATACGCCCCCACCAACAATTTCTCTTTGTCGGCAGGTGCCCAATCCCCATCAGCATGTATCCCTCCTCCTTCCCTGAATGTTGCCGATGGGGGATCCCACTCCCCATCGGCATAATGTTGTGCCCCTTCCATTTGTATAGCTAGGGGGTGCCCAATCCCCCTCGGCTCCTGCAACTCCCCCCTCCTTTCTTTGTTTGCCGATGGGGCTGCCCAATCCCCCACTGGCTAACACACCCACCCACCCTCACACACAGGTGGCATGCTGGGAGCCCACCCCAGTGTGCCAAAGCACCTGTTAAACAGGAAACGGTCCCCCGATGTCTTTTTTTTTTTTTCACCCTGTAAAGAAGGAAATGGTCCCTCGCAGCTCTCCCAGGCCCCCCTCCCACAACCCACACCCACCCACTGTGCACCCTGCCTCTCCACACCCCTCTGTCACCCATACATGCCTCCGGAGTCTGGCGCGATGATCTTCGGTGGACCGGGAACACGTCTGCACTCTTCAAAGCCGACCACGAACTGAGGAAATGTCGGTAAGCTGTATAATGGAATGAATAGAGTTTTTTCAACTTTGCTGCATATCTCGGGCATTTTTTGGAATTTTGGCACCAAATTTTCAACATGGGGTTTTTGGGACCCCTCTTCATGAATTCTATCACTGTCATGGCGTTAATCGGCCTCGAAAGGTGATTTCACAGTCACTGCATGGAATCACCTTTCAGGACCAATTAATGAAATGACAGTGCCAGTGTTCATGAGGTGGCCTCTCAAAAAGCCTATGTTGCAAATTTGGTGGAAATAATCGAAAAAAATGACTGTTTTACAAGCGTGAGTTGTGCAGTTGCTATGCAGGCTCATAACTTCGTGAATTCGCAATATTTTCAAGCCAGATTTTCAACATTGTCATTTTTGTACACCTTCTTGTGAACAGTACAGCTGTCATTTTCCACATCCTGACTGAAATGTGTTTCCGCACTTCCGGCACACGATAGCGCGGTCGCTGTGGGAAATCAGTGTTTGGGCCAGATTATGAAAATGACAGTGACATAGTTCATTAGCAGAGGTCCTAAAATGCCTATGTTGAAAATCTGGTGATTATACTCCATAAAATTACTGTGTTACGAGCGTGTGTTGGCAGATTGCACGCACGCTTGTAACATCGTGCAGTTGTAATATTTTCACTCTGGATTTTCACCATTGCCATTTTTCCACACCTCTTGATGAACAGTGCAGCTGTCATTTCACATATCCAGCCCAAAATGTGTTTTCGCACTTCTGGCGCAGAATTGCGTGGTCACTGTGCGAAATCACTTTTTGGGACAGTTTGAGGAAATAACAGTGACACTGTACATGAGCAGAGGTGCTAAAATGCCTATGTTGAAAATTTGGTGCCGAACGCCCATAAAATGGCTGTGTTCCAAGCGTAGTTGTACATTTCCCATGCACCCTTGTAACTTTGCAAATTTGCTATATTTACATGCCACACACACAACACTGGCATTTTTTTACACCTCCTTATGAACTGTACAGCTGTCATTTTTCACATCCTACCCAAAATGTTTTCCCGCACTGCACTACAAATGCCAGTGCGACAACATTTGGCATTGACAAATGCTTGTTTTTTTTTATTATAAAGGGCAATGTAAATCTGAAGGAGTGTCAGGATGGCAGTGGAACTGCACAGATGGAATTTACAGCAAACAGAGCTGCTGACACAAAGCAGAACCGCCAACACAAAGTATGAGACCTTGCCAAAGTTAAGGACTGCACCAAAAGAGTTCACAGCTCACTAAAGCTGCCAACTTTTCTTTCCATAAGCCATATAGTATAAAAAATAAAGTATGGGGGCCATATACAACTCACCTTGTGTTTCCATCTCGGGGTTGAGATGCCAGCATGGACTTCTTGAGCTTCTGTCTCGAGGTCCATTCGCTGGCATCTCAGCCCCTCGATAGAAACACAGGCTCGTTGTATATCGCTCCTCATACTTTTTTCCTTATATTTTATACTAACTACTGTCAGCTCCTTCAAAGGTAACACCTGATGACCACAGCCTATATAGAACTATTTCCTGAAACTGTTCTCCTACAGTACCCCTTAAAAATCATTTTTTAAATATTTTATCAACTTTTTTATTTTTCCAATTTGTTAATCCAGTTCATAATAGCAATAATACATTCCAGGGTGTGGCATATAATGGGATATTGTCACTTCTCTTGTATGCATGAGACACTCTGCCATTGGTCTTATGCCTCACAGTGCACCCGAGATGTGATGATATCCCATGGTATACCACACCCTGACATGCATTACTGCTTAATGGTCTTTACAACAGTGGTGTCTAATCAGGTATAAAAAAATTCACAATTTTCATTTAGTTCAATATTCAGAGCTATTTTTTAAGCCAGCTAAAGTTAGGGTATTTCTTATGTCTGTGGTTAGTGCATTCCAGATGTTTTGAATGTAAAAACAGGTCCCCATCTCTCCACAGCTGGTGGGTATTTGAGGGATGATTAATCTTTGGTGTCTGACCTCCTTCATATCATACTGTGTGGCAACTTATTTTGGACATAACCCTGAATTGTGGTATGGAATAAAACTAAGTTTATGAACACCTGTCTGCTAAACTCTAGGAACTAGTGTTTCCTTCAACTACTATATGCTTCAAATTTATGAGTGTTTGTTTTTTTTTTGGGGGGGGCAGAAAGAAGAGAGGCATCACTCTCAGCAGAGACTTCCAAAAAGTTACATGGAGAAAAGTGAAAGTGCTCTGCAGTGTCTTTAGCTTTCCTCCCCCTCGCCTCGCCTTCCCAGAGTTCCATCAAAATGGTAAATGAGCAGAGATTGTAAAGCAGGACTACCTTTCAGCACTGGCATTTGTCAAGTGAAGTGACCACTTCTAAGTGCGGGTATTGTTTCAAAGTGGACATCACTTTAAAACAGTGTTAATTAACACACATGTCAAACTCTGTGGAGAAATAAAATGAGAGTCTGATGTTTATGTTCAAGATAAGCTTGGAGTTTGGGGCACTGCGGGATGGCTTTCATCCATCACAGCTATGGGATTGGGGTACCATTTTCTGTAATTTTCCCTAGTGAAAATGGATGATCAAAGAGGTCAAAGCTGGATAATAATTGTGTTCAGGCTTCAAAAGTAGGTTTCCCTGGGACCAGAATGCATGTTGTTTTTTTTGTTTTTTGGGGGGGTCTCTAATCACTGCATATTGAACAGCATGCTTCAAAATACAGTTTTTATTGTTTTGTGTGCTCCCACCTGCTCGTGATCAACTACAACAGCTTTTTTAGAAACCTAACTATACCTTGTAGGTCTCAGAGGCTGTTTGGGTTTTGGGCTCGGATTAGATGCACATCCTTACTGAGCAATGACCTTTTTCTTCCAATGAAGATAAATTAAATTTGGGAGCAAACACTGAATTTATTTTAAAAATACAAGTCCTTTCTGAATTCTTAACTATGTTAGACTACACTTCAGAAATAAAAGAAAGGAAAGAAATTGTGTTTTAGATGTCACCTTTCATACACTGCGCATGCCAGCAGCTCACAACAGTCCATGAGCCGTTAATTGCAGTGTTTAAATGTACACCAAAAGGATGCATGAAAGAGTGAGGGAGGTTATATAATTTTTTTTTTTTGGGGGTGTATAGAGAATATAGAAAAAGAGTGACAGAGAGGTGGGGTAAGTGACTTGTTCAGAGTCGTACAGTGAATAAGTAGAAGTACTGGGATTCATAGGCAACCAAGTTCCTGCTGTAGCTGTGCATTGTAACCACTAGGCGGTGCTGCCTCCCACAAGAAACAATTTCCTGCTGGAAAGGAATGAAGGCTGAACATTTCAGCCTGTTGGGCACAGACAGGAATTTATTGTGGAAAAAGAAACACAAGTTCCTAGGAGTGTGGCCTTTAGCAGTGGGCACTGGTCCTAAAGCAGCCAAGCAGATGGAAAGTATTTTAATGCAACCCTATAAACTGAAGGCAAATATTTCAGTGTACAAAACACTAGGACCAGCAAAACAAACCTTTGGACTGTTTTGGAGGTGAGGCTTTTCTTGTACAGCAAGAACATTACAAAACATCAGATAGAAAAATATAATTTTATACTTAATATTCCAGATTTGGGAAGCTCCGTGTGACTATAATCACGAAGCAGCTGTTCAATTTCCTGGAGTCCCATGGAATCCAGGACAGCAAGCAGCTTGGCTCTGTGAAGGGGAGGTCCTGTCAGACTGACCAAGAGGATTCCCTCAATGCTACGTCACGAGGGTTGGGTAAGGGCCAAGCACTGGACATCCTTTACCTGGATTTTAGCCAGGCCTTTGATGTTACTCCACAACAGGCTGATAAAGAAATTGGGGAACTTAGGTGTTTTGGGGAAAAAATTGCTAGACGGGCGGGGAATTGGATAACGTGGAGAACCCAAAGGATGGTACTGATTTATACCGGTCAGGGGGACTATGAGCAGGTTCCTACAGTGGTCAGTCCCTTGGGCCTGGTGCTTTCATTGTGTTGATTTGCGGCATTAAGAAGGGGGATCTAGGGCAAGATATATCTGTTGACAGATGAGACAAAGATATATGGCAGGATCACTAGTGAGAAGAGCAGGAGGAAACTGAAGACCAACCTGGCAAATTGGAAAGGCGGTCTAAGGTTTAGTAACTATAATTCAGTGCCAAAATGCACAAGGGTTTTCCACATGGGGAGGATGAATCTAAGGACTGAATACTGGATGGAGGGACAGTGACTGGAGCAGATCTCAGAAGAAAAGGATCTGACCCGAAAACCTCAACACAGTGTAAGAAGGTGTATGGGAAAAGTAGCAGAATGCCGGGGTACATAGGTAGGGCTTTCTCAAGCTGATGGAAGGAGGAGATCCTACACCTGTACAGGTCCTAGAAGAAGCAGCACCTGGAGTATTGTGTTCAGTTCTGGAACCCTCGCCTAAAAAAGGAAAAGGACCACCTATAGCAGATCCAAAAGAGAGTGACTAAAATAATTCACAGCCAGCAGAGGAGGACTTAGGAGGAAAGACTGGCTGATCTCATTATATATTCACTAGAGGCTAGGAGAGAGGCAGGATGTATGAGTGAAACCATCAAGTACCTGAGGGTATAAACAGGGTGGACAGCTAGCAACTGTTTAAGCAAGCAAGAAGCTATGACAGGGTGCGCGTTATTGTGGGATAACGGCACACCTTGGAAACTGTACCTGAAAAGTGCCATTATCTCTCAATTACGCACACCCTGGAATGCCTTATTATAATTATAAAATGGCTTCCCTGTTTTTTTTTTAATTTTAGACCAAGTAATGAGGTTAAGAAAGTTAAGCATTTCTGACCTGTGCTGTTGTGCTGGATAACAGCACGGTCACGTAACTGGATTCCACCAATCACAGTAAAGTATTTCTCTAACCCATTTTATAATTATGCCATAATACAAGACAGAGCTTGCTTTATCATAGGATATTGGCTCACCTCGGATGCGTTGTAAGGCACGAGGTGAAGCTGAGTACCTTATGCACCCGAGGTGTGTTGATATCCAACGATAAAGCACACTTTGCAGTGTATTATTGTGATTATGCACTGGACCACCATGGTAAAGTGAAAAAGGACACAAATGCAGCTCTAACAATTAATTTTTTAACTTTTTTTTGAAATGTGCAAGTACATTAGTACAGAAAATAGTCCAATGCTGGAGTCATTAATCAGAGTAACTGTAGTAACTTTTAACTGGTTACAATAAATATTTCCTATATAACACATTACAAACAGTCAGGTGAGTGTAGCATCAGTACATTTTAGAAAGTAGGCTTTTTTCATTTTGTTAAAGTTAAGTGAACATTTTGTAATGCGGGAAGTCGATAATGGTACAATAAGTTAGGCTTTGTAAATATTGAATTGGACAGTCTTCAAAAGATTTTCCCTCAAGAAAGTCGAAAGTCACCTCAGGAAGCTGATCCATCAGAAGATGAGTGGTTTCTGTGATGAAGGGTTTTGACATGGCATAGGGATATTGCTCTGTGTAAACAGTCTGTGCTCAGGGCTCTTGTTTTTACCCATTCCTTTATAAAGGAATGTAAGCATGGGCACTGAATGCTGTCACCCAATCAATGTTTATGATTTTTCCAGTCCGGTGCATAATTAAGCTTAGCAAGAGGTCCATCACAAGGGACCCCAACTATTAGCTAGTAGGAGGAAAATTTATAAGGAGATGAGGAAGTGCTTCTCCATGGAGACGGTGGTGGAGAAGTGGAACAGTCTGCTAGGGGAACTGGTCAATGTTAACACAGAGGCATGATATAAGAGGGGATGGGATAGTTGTATGGGATTGGTGAGATTGATGGGGACATGTTGGAGCTGATGAGGGACTAGATCAAGCAGGCAGTTAGTTCAGTTGGACAGACTGAAAGGGCCTTAAGTCTTTTTCTGTCTGTAAACATCTATTTATCTATGACAATGACATGTTAGGCATGGTTACCTTCCATCAACTAATTAACTGCTACCTGCAGATGGAGGAGTTGTTTCGTACATGTAGACAATCCGGGTAGTTAACTGCTCTCTCTGGATCTCTCAGAGTTCGGGGCACCATAAGATACAGACATAGGCTTACGATTAAAGGCCTCCTGTTCAAATGCAGGAATTTTTGCAGGGCCCTTGTGTAGAAGATCCTGAAGAGATACAAACACTTCCATCCCACAGCAGTGCCATATATCCAGCTGTTTTTTGTTTGCACCAGAATACCTGCAGAAAATCCATGGAGCTGAAGGAGCCGCTGGGAACAGAGACACACCATATAGTGTGTCCCCAGTGTAATACTATAGTGGAACTTAGCAAAATGCCCTGGGGCACTGTGCTGCCACATTCCCTTTCAGTTCTTGCCTCAACTCAGTTCTAATATCCCCTCAAAACAAACAAATCCACTGTAGTGCACAACTGTGCCAGTGGGGCCAAGAGTCCTGATGGACAACAGTCCTTGATGTAGGTTTATGGTGAAATGGGGAGAGGACTTGGGACATACAATTGCCCCCAGACAAGAGTATGGATGACATTCCGCCATGCACATGCGCAATATCTTTCTGAACTATAAACACTTGTGTTCATGAATGTCTGTGCTTACTGATGTCCCCATCCTGTGCACATGCTGAGAGAAACCAAGGTTTGTATATGCTTGGTATGCAATGGAAGCAATCACAAAAGCCTGAAGTGGCATTGAAAGGGAAGGAATGCCTATTAATCTATTATAGGTCCCACTTATAGCTGTCTATGATTCCCTGTGAATCTGGTACTGGTTCCGCAAGTGAAATGATTCTTGCATCCCTACTACTTGGACACACCAAAAAGCCACATAATCATTAATATTTACAGTCCTCCCAAAACAGGTGTCCTTGGCCTATCTGACCTCAAAGATGCCATGCAACTGAAAACTGGTCGTAATGAGACCATTATCATGTGAGACCTAAATCTTGACTGGCTCAGCCCCAAATTCCATTAAATATGAACTGACATTAAGCAGGGCCAGTCATCCATGTTATCTCCAGTCCCACCTGTCTGTCCAACCACAGTGAGTCAGCCTCCCTGATAGACTGGATGCTCACAAACAGGCCTGATAGACTTAAAGCATCTGGAGGGCTTCCTGACTTAACTAGCAACCACTCCCCCACCTACTGCCTCTGGAAATCCCAGATTCCAAAAGTCCCATCAAAAATTATTTTACTTAGGGATTTCTCTAATTCCGACTCTGCATTCCTCAATGCTGAGCTCTCTAATGTTGATTGGACCCAATTCTAGCCACCTCAGATGTCAACTCAGCTCTAGCCCTGTTCCAGTCCATCATTATCAGCCTC
Source organism: Neoceratodus forsteri (assembly GCA_016271365.2). Lineage (NCBI taxonomy): Eukaryota > Metazoa > Chordata > Ceratodontiformes > Ceratodontidae > Neoceratodus > Neoceratodus forsteri. The sequence goes on from JADMNL010000027.1 coordinate 16,195,907, forward strand.
CAAGACAGGCTCACCCCCCCCATCAAGAGAAGAGTCAGGCGCACAGCAACCCATTGGCTGCACTCTGACCTTCTGTCCATCTATAAGCTCAGGGACAAATGCTTGAGAACTTTTAAGGCGTCCTCCAAGCCACAAATGTGCAATAAATGCAAAAAGGCTACTCACTCTGCAAAAAGTTCCTTTTGCCAGGAGCACCTGCTGGCCTCGGGTGGGAGCTCACATAACGTTTGGGGCCACATCAATGAACTCCTGGGTGACCCCTCAAAATCTATCACAAAAAAACATGGTCATTGATGGTGTGCATTGCAACAACCAAACAACCATAGTCAATGCTTTCAATGCCCAATTTGTTGATCTCTCTTCTTTCTCCACTCACTACCCTGCTTGACAGGCTACTATCTCCAACCTCCTCCGATCTTCTCTCCACCCCCACATGACCTTCTTCCCTACTTAAAAAGGTCTACAGAAGGGAAATCATCAAGCTACTGAACTCACTTTCTCTTGGCTGTAGTCCTGGCCCAGATGGGATTGAGTATCGAATACTCAGGCTTAGCACCTCCGCACTTGCCTTGCCCATCACCCATATTTTCAACCTTTCACTCACTTCCAGGGCTGTCCCCTCCCAATGGGACATGGCCAAAATTGACACTGCACCCAAAAAGGGTGACCATGCACTACTCACACAATATGATCCTATTGCCCTACTGCTTCTCCTAGGCAAATTACTTGAAAAGGTGGTTGCTTCCCAATTAACTGACTACCTACAGTTGCACAACCTTCTCATACCTCCCCAATATGGTCTACATAAGAAACACAGGCCCAAGTCACTGATGACATTAAAACTGCTATGGACAGAGAGTTTCTAACAGGTACAGTCTTCACAGACCTATTCAAAGCATTTGATTAACTGGATCTCACCCTTTTAACACAAAAGTTAACAGATATTGGCCTCTCCTCCTATGCCACTGCCTGGTTCTCTAACTATTTGACAGACAAGCAGCATTTTGTCAAATTTAGAGACTCATCCTGCAGCCTTTTGCCTTTCACTTGTGGTGTCCCTCAGGGATCCAGACTAGGCCCACTGCTCCTCTCTATATATACATAAACAACCTCCGCACTGTGTCCACCAAACACTCTATCATCATCATGTATGCGGATGATATTGTGCTCTACTACAGTGCTTGAAACCTCCCACATGTTAATGCCCAGATTAACACTGATTTCACCGATATGCAAAACTGGCTTGTGGTCAACAACTTAGTTCTCAATACCACCAAAACCCAAGCTATGTTATTCTGATCTAATGTGTGCAGAGCATCCTATCCCTGTCCATTTGTCTTTCGCTGCTGTGATGGCACCCCTCTCTCTACTGTGAGTGAATTTAAGAACCTTGGCATCACCCTAGACCTTGCCATGAATTTCTTCTCCTGTATATCTGCTTATACTGTCCACAAATTCCAGATTAGGCATGGCATATTGCCTTCACAACTTCTTTACTCTGGATCCATGCAGGACTATATCGTATGGCATACTCCTCTCCTCCCTCCAGTGCAGCTTGCTTATCCTCACAAATGCCCCCCAAACCTCACTACATAAATGAGATGTTACTTACAATAATGTCTTTTGCTTTGCCCTTGCCTCACCCTGCCTGACCCATAATTGCTCACTGTACTCCACTCTTGGCTGGCTCTTCTGCTCTGCATCACACTCCAATGCCCTAGGATGTTTTCTTTTCAAATTTCTCAGGTCAGTCTGGCTCCCCATCTCATCCCCATCATGGTGCTCACCCCACCCACTCACTTTGGTCGACAGATACGACCTCCCTGGTAATTCCAAAATGTGTGCCCAACAGTTTTTTTTGTATATAATCTTTTTATTAGAGCAACCAGTACAACATTAGAACAAGAAGAGAAAAACAATGAACCTGTAAGTCATGGTTATATACTAAGGAACAGTAAAGTAATAAGTATCACTCTCATTACATAGTAACAACCAACGGACCCCATGTCAAAGAAAACAGGTCTAAACTGAGATAACCTATCCACTCTAATTAAACAAGAAATTACCAACTGGATAAGTCCCATGACAAAAGAAAAACTAAAACAAGAAAAACTAAGATGCTGGCAAACCTCCTCAGCCCCCAACCCTGGTCCAGCTGCCCCTTACAACAACAGCCAATACTATTGACTTGAACGAGAATACACTTCACAAAATCCCCACTGTGCACTCCAGTATAATGTAACCATTTGCCCCAAACCTTATAATACGTAGATAATGCTTTCTGCCTTTGAAAAGTTATGCGGTAGAAAGAGGCAGCCTTCAAAAGTGCCTGTTTCCACCTGAGCAAGGACAGGAGAGTTGGGGACATCCAACACAATGACAAAAGACGTTTAGCTTCCAAAGCCGCAGCATAAAGAAAGCCCTTGTAGGATTGGGAAGCATTATCTAATAGATCTGGATCTCCCAAAACTCAAAAAAGAGGAGACTGCAGAAGGGGTACATGCAGGGCTGCTTCCAAGCACTCAAAAATCCCATCCCACCAAGAACACAATAAATCACACCTCCATAAAATATGAAAAATGTGTGACCTGACCAACCTGAGCAACCAGGCCTTCTCCTTGTCTGCCCTAAAGCTGTGGAACTCTCTTCGTAGCAACATTTGCAACTCCCCAACCCTGTCTGCCTTCAAAGCAGCCTTGAAAGTGCATCTCCTTCTATCAATGGCCTGTACCTGCACTGAACATTAACCACCACCCACTGCTTAATAAACACTCTCCTACGTTGTGAGATCAAACTGCTCAGTCCTTTCAAGTCTTTGCTTTTAGCAAAACTGATTACACTAGAAACAGAAACACAGACTTTGAGAGCAGATAAGGACCACTTGGCTCGCCTAGTCTGCTAATTTCCCTACCTACAGGATAAACTGCAGATCCCAGTTAACCAACAGCCTACTTCTTCCTACCCCCCACCAGAATTGCCTTATGTCTGTCCCATGCATTCATGAACTCCCCCACTGTTTTTGACCCCACAACCTCCTCAGAAAGGCCATTCCATGTGTCCACCACCCTCTCTGTGAAAAAATACTTCCTCACTTTGCCCCTGAGCTGCCCCCCCATCTTCAAATTGAGTTCCCTTGTTCTTGCACATCTCTTTTCTGAAAGATGCTACCCTCTTGGACTTTGCTGATTCCTTGAGGTACTTGAAAGTTTCTATCATGTCCTCCTCCCTCCCTCCCTCCCTCCTTTCCTCAAGGGTATACATATAAGCTCTCCTAGTCTCTCTTTCTATGGCTTCTGGTGCAGACCCTACACCATTTTAGTTGCCCTCATCAGGACTGCCTCCATCCTGTCTATGTCCTTGTGGAGATGGGGTCTCCAGAACTGCATGCAGTACTCCAAATGGGGTCTCACCAACTGTCTGTACAGAGGGATAAAAACTTTCTGTTTTCTACTGGTCATGCCTCTCCCTATACATCCCAGTATCCCCCCAGCCATCCTTACTGCCTTCTCACATTGCTTGCTTACCTTTAGGTCATCTGATATGACTTCCCCAGGTCCCTTTCCATTTTTGTTGTTGTTAATACCTCCCCCTAATTGTGTACTCTTCCCTTGGGTTTTTGATTCCCAGGTGCATTACTTTGCAATTCTTTGCATTGAATCTAAGCTGCCACACTTTTGACCATTCCTCCAACCTTGCCAAGTCCCTTCTCATCCTTTCCATCCCCCTTGTGTATCAACCCTGTTGCAGATCTTGTGTCGTCTGCAAAGAGACATACTTTTCCTTCCAGTCCCTCTACAATGTCACTTATAAAGACATTAAGAAGGACCAGACCCAATACTGAACCCTGCGATACCCATCTAGTAACCCCACTTTCTTCAAAGTGAACTCTGTTTACTATTACCCTCTGTGTCCTGTTGTCCAGCCAATTTTTTACCCAGGCTACCACCATGGGACCCATTCCCAGGCTGGCTGATTTGTTTATTAATCTTTTGTGTGGGACTGTGTCAAATGCCTTACTAAACTCTAGGTAGGCCATGTTCACAGCCCCTTCCTGGTCTACTACTTTGGTCACCCAGTCAAAGAAATTTATTAGATTCGTCTGACATGACCTTCCTGCTGTGAATCCATGCTGCCTTGGGTCCTGTGCCTCGCTGACCTCTAGGTACTCAACAATTCTTTATTTCAGAAGTAATTCCATCATTTTTCCCCAACCACTGAGGTCACGCTAACGGGTCTGTAGTTTCCTGCCTCTGCTTTGCTCCCACTTTTGTGAAGTGGACTTACATCCGCCCACCTCCAATCCTCAGGTACCATCCCATCCTCCCATGATTTGTTAAAGAGGGTAGTCAGTGGTGTCACTGGTTCTCCTCTTAGTTCTTTTAGAATTCTGGGGTGAATCCCGTCAGGCCCCATTGTTTTGTCCACCTTCAGTTTTAGGAGTTCTTTCAGAACCCTTTCTTCTGTGAAAGGACTGGTATCAACCCCCTATCCAGAGTGCTTCTATAGACTGGATTAGGTACCTCCCTCCTCCTCTTCTTTGTGAATACTGGAGACGTATTCATTCAGTATCCCTGCTTTTTCACTGTCCCTCTCTGCCCACCCACCCTCCCTCCCTTTATTAAGCCTCACTATCCCTCCCTTGGTCTTTCTTCGCTCCCTAATGTACCTATAAAAGGTTTTATCCCCCTCCTTAACCGAGTTGGCTATCTTTTCCTTGCTTTGGGCCTTTGCTATTCTGACTGCCTTCCTCGCTTCCTTCTACTTTAACTGGCACAGTTCTCTGTCCTGCTCCTTCTGTGTTTCCTTATACTTCCCGAATGCTATCTTTTTCTCCCTAACCTTCCCCACCACCTCTTTTGAGAACCATATTGTTTTTTGCGTTCGTTTTGATTTGTTTATTTGTTTCACACTCTGTGATGTCAGTTTTGATGTTTCCCCATTGTTTCTCCACTCCTCCTTCTTGCCTGTTTGCTAGTGCTTTTCTGAGGTACTCTCCCATTTTGGCAAAGTCAGCACTCCTATAGTCCAGTACCCTCACTTTTGTATGGCTTGACTCTGTGGCTGTGTTTATCGTGAACCGCACTGTTTTGTGGTCTCTTGTTCCCAGATGGCTACCCACTTCTAGATTTGAGATCCTCTCTCCATCCCCGTTTGAGAGTACCAGGTCTAAGATTGCTCCCTTTCAAGTGGGTTCCAACACTAGCTGTCTGAGGCATGCACCCTGTAGGGCATAAGAATTACCCTGCTCTTGGATGTGGCTGCAGCAAAGGTGCTCCAGTTAACATCTGGCATGTTCAGATCCCCCATCAACAATAGCTCCCCTTTTTCTGCCATCCTAAGGATGCCTTCTATCATTTCCTTGTCCATTTTCTCCACCTGAGATGGGGGCCTGTATACAACCCTCATGCAGATTTTGGTGCCATTTCTGGTCTCCAGGGTGACCCACAGTGCCTCCTTTCCTCCCTGTTTACACTTTAGTTCTGTTGCTTTGATCCCTTCCCTTACATAGAGAGTTACTTCTCCTCCTCCTCTTCTACCCTCCCTGTCCCTCTTGTAGATTGTGTACCCTAGTATGTTGACATCCAAGTCATGATTCTTTGTGTACCATATTTCTGTGACTGCCATGATATCCAGGCATCCCTCTTCCATCAAGGCCACCAGTTCAGGGAGTTTGTTACCTAGACTACATGCATTGGTACTCATTACCCTCCATTTTTTGATGGACTTACCCCTTTTTGCCCCATCCCTGTCCTTACTGCCTTTGTCTTTTTCTCCATTTACCCCTGCCCTTCTCCCTCTCAACTTCTCCGTCTTGGTGTTTATTTCACCAACTACCCTGATTTTTTTTGGAGGGGGGGCTAGGATTTCCCTGCTCCTTTTCAGTGCCTCCCCCTTTGGCTAGTTTAAATGCCTGCCAAGGAAGCATTTAAACATATTGCCTAGGATCCTGGTTCCCCTCTTGGATAGATGCAGACCATCGCACCAGTATAGGCCTGCATCCCTCCAGGTGGACCGCCAGTCCCCAATGAAGCCAAAACCCTGAGCTCTGCACTAGTTTTTCAACCATTGATTGAATCCCATGGTGTGGAGCACCCTAGCCTCACCCATGCCATAGACAGCCAGCACCTCCGAGAAGGTTACTGTGTGTGCTACTTGTCTAAGACCCTCCCCAACTCCACAGACTCCTCCTGCACTGCTCAGATCCCTTTCCCAGCCAGGTCATTTGTCCTTAGGTGGACAATGACATCCAGCTCCCTCCTCCATGCAGCTGCTCCCACAATCCTGAGGATTCACTCCCTGTCCCTCCAAGCCATGGCGCCAGGCAGGCACCTTACCTCCAACTCCCCCCCCTCCCCTCTCCCCTCTCTTCCAGTTCTATCCTCCTTACAATGGAGTTCCTCACCAGGAGTTGTTTCCTTCCCCTGTGGGGTCCCATGCCACCCTCATGTGGGTCTGCTTTGTGGAGGTTCCCAGCATCCTCCTTGGTCTCCACTGTGGTTGCCTCCAAAAAGAAACCACACTCTGACAGAATGGCATGCGAATTGTGGAGAAGTACAACTGGAGGAATGCGCCACTGTTCCACCACCCTCACCCTCCCTGAGCCCACTGTGGTCCAACCACTCCTCTTTCTTGGCAACCTCTGAGGCAGCGGAAGCAGCCCTAGTGGTCTCTGAGTGGGAGAAGAGGTCCCCCAAATCCTGGCCAACTCAACCTGGAGATGAGCAACCTCCTCCCTCAGCCCAGAGACGTGCCTCCAGATGGGACAAGACTGCATCCTCCAGAACGTCTCCGAGAAGACTGCCTCTCCACAGCCACTGCACTGCACCACTCCCATCATGTCTTATTTGTGACCCCTCAACTGTTGTTGTTTATGCTTACTCTTTCCTCTCTCTTACTTCCCTATGACTGCATTAATGTACTGTTTGTTACTTGGTGTCATAATTAATATACTCACTACTTTTACTTCCTATGGCTAAATTTATGTGCTGTTTGACACTTGGTGTCATAATAATTTTATATACTGCTTTGTTACTTGCTGTCTCAATGTAACATTCATTGTTACATGCATTTGATGTTTCTGTAGCTATGCAACTTGATTTGCTCATCTGTTTGTTGATTGTGGTTTTACCTGTCTTGTACTCTCTAGAGTTATACATGAAGATAGGCATTCAGTTGTCTACGTACTTACTCAGTTACCAAAAACCAAATTAATTAAACATGTCAGCCTGTTGGGCTCAGCAGGAACTTCTTGTGGAAATAAGAAACATATGTTTCTAGGAGCATGGGTTTAATCAGTGAGCACTGATCCTAAAGCAGCCAGTCAGATGGAAAGTATTCTGAATCTGTTACAACTCGCAATGCCCTTATGCAGAGAGTACTACATCACATAAGAACCTGCACCTATTATCATAAATGAGAAATATAGGATCTACCTAGTGTTCATAGCCATGTTAATTATCTGTGGAGATAGTTACTATCTAACAATCTTTCCTGATTATCATAGCGAGTGGGAAAGAAAGAGAAGGGGAGAGATGGTAGAGGGAGTGGGACAGAAAGGGAATGGTTTGAGAGGGAGAGAGGGGGGAGAAGAAGTGAATAGAGAATACAGGAATGTATATAGAGAAATACAGAAATGAAGAGTTAAATTCTGGTCTCATCTTCAAAAGAATAAAGAAAATTCTTACCATTTCCAAGCATTAAATAGTTTAAAGCAGGGGTCAGCCAAAAAACACAAAGCACTCCTATGTGATTAGACTCTTCGGTTTCAGTAATACTGAAATTAAAGACTACAACATAAGTAACTCTAAACATGATGTTATCCCATCCAGGACCCTAGAAACAGCTCTACTAATTACATATATTCTATACTGGGAACAGCAGATCATCAAAACTCAAGCCAAACTAGAGTGCTACAGATCACCCATTCTTCTCCAAGATTGAACTTGGGAGGATATATATTGATGACATCCTGATGGTGTGGTGGAGCTACATCAGTTTGTGGGATTTTTGGAAAGGAGAATTTACACCTAAGATCTGCAGTTACACACAGTTCCATGAGTGTGTCATTCCTGAACATCTGTATTGTCAAAAACCAGGAACTGAGGTGGATACTAGGTTATTCCACAAACCTACTGATACTGATAACTCCACTCTACTTGTCCCCCGCAATCACACCTCTCAGGGCCAGCGGTCGTTTGCAGGCAGAGACCCTAAGTTATTCAACTCTTTGGGCAGTGAATTCATCAATTCAGCCACTCTAGGCCTGTTCAAACATAATCTTCGTCATACCCTTGTGTCTCAGGCCTCATGTGACTGCTTCACTTAATTACCCAGGGCTGACACTCCTGTCTCCCTTCATCTCCATTTTTTCTGTTTATATGCCTCTATCCACCCCTCATAATCCCCCTACACCTTTTATCTCTTTCTCTTTTTTCACCTCCCCCATTCCCCTCAATTACTCTATCCCTCTACTAGCTCTCCAATTCCTCTGCCCCCCCTTCCTACTCCCTTGTCCATTAGCCCAGGTCCTGAAGGTCTTCTGACCTCCCATCCCCACTACACCCTAAACTACCTCCCTACACTTATGCACCCCATCTCTTGTATGCTTATATCAGTTTGTATCTTCAATCCCTACTACTTTTGAAACTCTTCTACTCCAATGATAAGGCTTAATTTTGCTACATTATAATTCTCTGTATAATTGTGTCCATGTACTCCACTATTTGTAAAGATATTCCCTGTTTTTTCATTGTATCTAACCTAACTACTATGTCTAGCCATACTGTTTCTTGTGTTAAGTAACCCTGTACTGTGTAAATCTATCCCAATGTTTTTTTATTTTCTTTTTTATGAACTTTCAGCGTGGAACCTTTGTAAAAGAGCCTATGGCTCAAAGGTGTTAATTCTGAATTCTCAATAAATAAATAAAATAAAATTAATATCATCCTTCTTGCAAGCTCATGCTATCCCAGCCACTCCATGAGGAATATATACCCACTGGCCAGCTCTTAAGGATCCATCATAATTGTAGTCAGAATGAAGAATTTCACTCCAGTACAAGTGACTTGGTCAAGAGGTTTCAGACTAGGAGTTATTTTGAGAATGACATACAGAGAGAATATCGAAGAGCAACTGGCACAGATAGATCTAGCCGGTTGATACCAGAGCAGCATACTAGGGATCATGACACAAAGATGAACTTTGTCACTACTTACAGTGTCCAGTCTACTACTGTGGAAGCTATTCTGAGAAAATACTGGGAAATTCTTGCAGTGGATCACAAGCTACAGCTCTATGCTAGGGATCCACCCCATATGGCTGTTAGAAGAGCATGCAATCCAGGTGATCACCTCATGCACAGTATGCAGTGTTACTCAAAAGCCAAAAACTTGATTGCCACCATCACCCAAGGGTTCCCATTGCTGGGGCAGGTGTCAATACTGCAATGCGATTAAAGTTGGAACCACTTTTTTGAACCCTGGAACTGACAAACATCCCCGTAACTCAGTTAATTAACTGTGAAACTACCTATGTAGTTTACAAGGCAAAGTGCACTTGTAGTAGATTTCACATAGGCAAGACATAAAGGAGATTTAAGGAGAGGGTGAGGGACCACATGAGGGCAATGTGAGGTTCAAACATGGATTATATTTTAACACATCATGTCCTTATTGCTGGGGTACCAAGAGAACATAAATTATGCTTTATTGGTATTAAGAAAGTACCCACTGGCCCATAGGGTGGTGATATTGATGGTCTTCTCACAAGGAGGGAGGCCATTCGGATATTTCACACAAAAGCAACCAGCCTAAGGGAAAGAATGATAGGTTTGATTTGATAGCATTCTTATAAATATAAAACAGTTTTGTGCTTGTTATGGTATCATTTCTAGGATATCAAAAACTGACTACCTTTGTCTCCTTGTCTATTTTCAGATCTAGCAATATGCTATATAAGAATTATGGTCCATGAAGATATTTCCACTGTCTCATTTCATAAGAAATTCACTGCACTGTTTTGTTTAGTAGTGATTGTCACCATTTATTTCTTAAACCGCACTTTTGCACTATTGCATCATTGCATCATGTATTAAGGTAGCATAGCACAGTGGCATGGCCAGCTTCACCCCTTAAAATGATGCATATAAGGGGAGATGGAAGGGTGGCTGACTCACTTTTGACAAATCTCCAAGGCTGGGAGTGAAATGTTGGGTTTCTACTTGGAGGTACCCTGCTAACCATGCTGAATAAACCTGCATGAATCAGTACCAACTGTATCTGTGTTGTGACTTGACATGTTTATGTACTGCGAGTTGCTCGGATTTCTTTTTGTGTACATAGACAGTGTCCAAGTTCAGAAAGGTTTGCAAATGTTGTCCAAATAATGGGGCATTTATACAGTTAAAGCAATTTCATTCAGGAGCTATGGAGAACATGTCTAGCCTTGATGGTAGCGGGTTCCACCCTCCACATTTCCTTTCCTTATGTAAATCACAGCTGTCTTATTTTCTATATATTTCTTGAATTCCAATACATAATTAATCCACTGGTAGCCCGAGGGTTTAATTGGGAACTACAGTCAAAAGTTACAAAAAGAATATGTTGTGCCAAGTGCTTTGATTTTTCATGGTGGTCCTAGTGTGTCCTTTCCTTTGTCTGCTGTTAGTATTCTTTTTTCTAAATTTCTCTACAGGTTTTATGACCCCTAGGGATCTCCATATTTAAGTGTTTTTGCTTATCTTTTTTTCCTACAATGCCTCCTTTCCATGTGACAGCGATATGTCTGTGACCATAGATTCAGCAAGTGCTAGTTTAGTGTCATGTTTACAGCAGTACAACAATGATTTGAAGTGCCTCTTCTTAGCCAGTGAGCACCAATAAAGGCTACTTTTATAGTATGGCAAACATCTAAGGGACAATTGAGTGGGTTACTCTGTAAGGAACCAGCTAGAGTCTTCGCTACTTATGGCATTGATAACCTGGGGAGATTTGTGTGCTTATTTATGCCTGCATGTGGTTTGATGAAATGAAATGAAAAGCTTTTAAAACAAAACTTGATCTAGACACATACCTAAAAAAAAAAGTAAGGTTATTTAGAGTTATTTAGCTGAGGTCAGAACATTGTGCTCCTAACAGCAGATTGCTGCTGCAGCAGCTATCACCTACTGAATCAGTGATCATGGACACATTACTGTTACATGGGACAGGATGCATTGTAGGATAGAGAAAAGCAATATAAATGTCAAACCTGGAGATTATCGGGGGCAATAAAACTGGTAGGCAGATTTAAGAAAAACTCCTAACAGCAAACAAAGGAAAGGAAACACTAGACCTACGCGCACATGCACACACACACACACACACACACACACACATATATCAAAACACTGTGCACACCCTATTTTTTTTTTTTTCAAATTTTGACTGTAGTTCTCCTTTAAATGTCCTGCTCTACATGCTCATTGGCACCTTGACAAGCAAGTGTTTCAATTCTCCAGCTGTAACATTGGGCAGAGGACCTTACTGAATATGAAATATTCCATCTGAGTTGGTCTATGCTGGATAATTAATTAGTAAAAGCAAAACCTGAAACATCCCCTCTGAATGTTTCCTATGTATAGGATTCTTTACTTTCATATTCTATATTACAATTTTATTTATCTAGGATAGCCCAGTTGAAATTCAACAACTTTTTTACTTTTAGCCAGGTCATTCTTCTATCCATTTCATCCTCTGAGCGGTCTGGAGCACTGGGAGGTTAAGTGACTTACCCACATACACAGTGGGTTTATGGCTCTAGTAGGGTTTGAACTTGTGATCTCTTGGTTCCCAATCCAGTGCTCCAACCTCTAGACCACACTGACAGGCACAGATAGAGTTCAGACTTTAGCTGAAGGAATAGTGATCACATTTTAACAAACACTTACAGCTTGGATTCACTATCCACATATTTGGTGGTGTACTGGAAATTAATGAATGAATGAGAAGAACCCAAACCCCTAAACATGATGTTGTCTTTATCCCTCCCTAGTGACAGCCCTGACCATACCAATGGTGTGCCAGGATAGCTTCAGGATGAAATATGACAGATCCATGAGAGGAGCAGTGCTGATAATGGATAGGGTTACACTGGTCTGTGAAGGTTTGGGCCAGGAGAAATGATGTGAATCAAGGGTTTGTGGTGGCTAACTAATAATTGTCCACTCTATTTGAAGCATGGTGATTGTTAATACTTTGTCAATGGTGTGTCTACACTCTGTGTGATGATTGAAGCATAATAATTGTTGAACCTTCTTTAGCAGTGTCACTACCTCTATGTTGCAATTGAAATATAGTGAGTGTTGAACCTTCTTCAGTGTGCTGCTGCACTCTATGTTATGGTTGGAGAATGATGATTGTTAAACCTTTTTCAACAGTGTTGCTACTCTCTGCGTTTTGATTAAAGCATGATGATTGTTGAACTGGTCTATGTCTGTCTGTCTGTCTGTCTGTCTGTCTATCTATCTATCTATCTATCTATCTATCTATCTATCTATCTATCTATCTATCTATCTATCTATCTATCTGCCTAGCTGCCCAGAACACATCTGGAAATGAACTGCTACCAGCTTGATGTGTCTTTCCTAGTAAAACATTTGAAGCAAATGAATACATTGATAAATAAATAAATAAATATTTCAGAATGACCCTACAGGACTAATGGAAGGCAGTTGTTCTGAACCAGTTAGTACCCTCCTAGTTACTGGAGAGCCTGACATTAGCAATGAAGAATTTTGCACAGACAAAGCCCAGGTTTCTAGCAGACAAGAGGTACCAATTCATCAGTGGTATGTCAGATGCTCAAAGTTGGCCATGGAATAAATCAGTCCCTGAAAAAAGGAAGGGGGAGGAAAGAGATCAAAGACTGAAATTTATCAGAGCTAACCAACTTATTTATTTTTTTCTGCTGTGTGAAGCCGGCAGCTTTTAGCCTCTTCAGCTGATTTTTAAAATATCTCCTTACTCTTTCCCTTGAATGTAGAAACATGTTGGATTCATCAAATGGATATTACTGCAGAGTGAAATGTCAACAGTGTTCAAGCACAATACTGTAACACAGAAACTTTTACATCACTGTAATTTAGTCAGAATCTTACCACCCCAATTGAATTACTTGGATAAATTCCTTTTTCACCGCTGCCTACAGGCATCCACAAGCACAGTGTATACCCTGCATACCCAAAATGACATAGAGCACTGGCTTTAAGTTGGGGTCATGCTGTGGGCATTTTAGTGACATTGTCAATGTAGAAAATTATATTTCCAAAAGTTTGTGAATACTTTTTAAAGGTCTGGGGGCAGCCCTGTTCTTTTTTTTACCTCCAACCAAAACTGTGCTAAAGTTGTAAATTTTGAATGTTTTATTTGGACAATCACATTATACCTCTGAATGCTTTCCTTTTCCAGGATTGTCCATGAACATGGTCGACATTTAGTGCATACAGGAAATATACTGTAAGTATATGCATGATTTTGTAACAAACATTTATTTATTTAAAAAGTTTGACCAGGAATGACATACTGAGCTGAACAGCTTGTTTCCAGATGCATAGGGGTGGGGTTGGGGGGTGGAGTGGAGTGGAGTTACAGGAAGTGGAGTACAGTAAAACTTGACAACAATGTGCTATAAACAAGATAACAAATATAAATAACATAAAACTAACAAGATACAGTTGGTTAGCAGAGTCAAACATAAACACAGAATAAATATACATTAGCTATGACCAGTGGACAGATGCAAGGAATAATAGATTCGACAATTATATATTACATATATTTTTGCACATTTATTGTATCTCAAAAATGTATGAACACAGTATAACAGATATTATGAACCGAGGATTGTAGACAGAGGAATCTGATTGGCCGAGAGCTTTTTGAAGCCGTGATGATATCGGGCTACATCATCACGGCTTCAAAAAAGTTCTGGCACCACCAGCCTCCTTGCTTTCTACTGTCTGAGAACTATTTTTTCAAAATGTACTCCTACACCACCCAAAAACTCGTTCATAAAACATTTTAAAACCTGTTTGTTTTATTTTTTTTTTATTTGTAAAACTTCAAACTCTGTTCATAATAGCAATAAGTGACTCCAGGGTGTGGTATATCATGGGATATTGTCACTTCTTGGGTCACTGGACGCACTAGGCCTGCGGCCTCGTGCCCAGCCACCCGAGGCGTGATGATATCCCATGATATAGCACACCCTGTCATGCCTTATTGCTTAATCATGTGCCTTGCCGCACCCTAAAAAGGCCAGTTTTAGACATTGTGTGTGTACGATACAAAAAGCAAATCAATGTGCAGAAGCATACCACAACTAGGAATGTGTATCTATTAGAAAAGGTTGTATGGGGTGGGGGGCCTTGGTGAGTGGGTAGAGGTTTGTGGCAGAGTGTCAAATCTCAGAAATTCAGAAAACATTGAGTGGTTTGTTTAAGCAATAAGGCATGACAGGGGGTGTGTTATGGTGGGATAATGGCCCACCTCGGGGTGGGTTGAAGCACGAAGTGTAGCTGAGGGCTTCCACCACCCGAGAAGGGCCATTAACCCACCATAACACACCCCCTGGAGTGCCTTATTGCAATTATGAAATGGGTCATTTTTAATAAACGTTATGCATTTTTAAACATAATACTTTCAGCTGGGCCATTGTGCTGGGATAACGGCCCAGCTGAAAGCAGCTCTCAGCAAGTCAGAATTCAGCATTCTTTCTACGCATTTCATAATCAATAATACTAACTAGATTGTCAGGTATTTGCAATACATAGAATAGCTACATAATTATTATTATTATGGCTGTTTGTGAAGGCCAAACGGCATCAGTAGTTTGAACTGCCCCTTAGGACTGCCCCCACTGCTCAGTGGTAGAATGTCAGTCCTCCTTCCTTGAACAATATGTAGTCAATATTATTTCTGAATGCATTTTTGTCTTTACTATTACCATAGCTGGTAAACTAGTCCATAACACAACTATTCCCTGCATCAAGAAGTATTTCCTTTTGTTCATTGTAAATGTTGAAGTTTTAAACTATCCCACAGGATAATGGAAGCATATCATCAGGGTTAGGATTCAGTTTGCGCTGAAATAAGAACTTTTGTGACAGAAATAATAGCTTCTTTGAAAAAATGATGCAGTTAGATGAAGGAACTTAAAATTACTTTATCAAGATGATAAAAACAAGTGACAGGCAGTGTGAAATTGGGGAATTACGTCATGAAAAAGGAAAAAAATGCCATGAAAATACTCATAAGTAAAAAAAAACACAAGTGTGCATTTTAGTGCAATAAAGATCCACTAAAGACCTTATGGATTAATAAAAAACACATGGATAAACACAAACACCTGTGGATAAGTACAAACATCACATGAATAAGTGCAAACATCCCATGGATAAGGGCAAACATCCCATGAATAAGTGCAAACATCCCACGGATAAGTGCAAACATCCCATGTTTAAGCACGAAGATCCAGTGATAAGTACAAACATCCCATGAATAAGTACAAACATCCCCTGTTTAAGCATGAAGATCCAGTGATGAGTATAAACATCCCATGAATAAGTACAAACATCCCATGAATAAGTACAAACATCCCATGGATTAGTGCAAACATCCCATGGATAAGTACAAACATCCCATGGATAAGTACAAACATCCCACGGATAAGTGCAAACATCCCATGTTTAAGCACGAAGATCCAGTGATAAGTACAAACATCCCATGAATAAGTGCAAACATCCCATGTTTAAGCACGAAGATCCAGTGATAAGTACAAACATGCTATGAATAAGTGCAAACATCCCATGTTTAAGCATGAAGATCCAGTGATAAGTACAAACATCCCATGAATAAATGCAAACATCCCATGGATAAGTACAAACATCCCATGGATAAGCACAGAAACCTGCGGAGAAGTACAAATGTCCCACAAATATGCAAACAAACAAACAGCAACAACAACAAAAATTGTGGATAATTCAAAAATACCAATGAAAAAGTGCAAAAATAACCAGTAAAGCATTTTTTTTCCTGTAAATAAACTTTGACCATGCAGAGTTTTGCAGAATTTTCCTAACGGTGTCATGGAAATTATGCATAGGCAGAGAGGTAAAATTCTGAGAATTTCATATGCAGAATTATTTTTGCATAGCTGTAGTGGGTGGGTTAAAGTCCTGTTCCTACTGATTTACATCCCAGGATGGCACTGAAATAGGCTTGCCCTAAGTATCCACTCCTGATAAACAAAATAAAGATCATTAATTCATGGGCCAACAGGCTTAGCAGTAGCACTACTGTTTACGATCCTGGTGACCGGAGTTTGGGAGTGAGTCCTAGTTGTAGGGGGGCCAGCTATGGGAAGAAGGATTGAGCATCCCAGAGGGCATACTCCTCCTCTGGGGAGAGTGGACTGCTTCCTCTACTGCTACACTGACACCTTTGTTACCACACGTAGTAGTGTGGCTGGAGGAACATTTGAGGGATGGAGTGGCTGCATGCATAGATATGAGGCACAGTCAGGCATGTGCACGTCATGACATCACCACACACACTGTCTCAGGATGCTGGGGAAAAAAATGGAAAACTGGACTATGGCACTGGGGGCTAAAGCATCTCTGGTATATCTGACCCCAACTTTGGTGGGGGCATCCCTCAATGGCCTAACCTGCATAACCTATTGGGGGGGGGCCTGCCACTCTTCTGACCTTGCCCAGGGCGGGGGGACTATGGCTAAAGAATGATCAAGGGACATCTAGCTGCTAAGTAGCAATTTGCTGCCCAGGTGTATCAGAGTAGAATGGGGCATAATTAGAAAAAAAAAAGATCATTCATTCATTCATTCATTCGTATAACAAGATGTGCTCAAGTGATACAATATCTTATGTCCTTGGGAGTTCCATGGTACAATATGGTCCAAAAGAGTGGTGCACTGTGTACTTTAAATACCCTGCTGTTCGTATAGTCCCCCATGAAAATAAGGTATTGTGTCTCAAGGGGCTGTTCCACTGTCTGATGTAGATTTATAATAAATTTACTGTGGCTGAAAAAGGATGTCCATAGCAATCAGCAGCATATTGCTGACTAAATTAAATATTTCTTTCAAAAAGTAGGATTGCATAGTGTAGCTTTTTCAGTCTATTTCAGAAATTATTTAAAAATGTTATCAGAAAGGTGCCTTCTTTCTGGCACGGGGTCATAATGTCACAGACTAAATTGCGCAGGCAAATAATGACGCACACAATACCGCGCAAGAGAAAATAATGTCGGTGAAAACACTGACAATACAAGCTCCAGACTTCAATGATTCCAATGGGACTTGTTCTTTTTGTGGGGCTGCTCCCACCCCCTGATGTGTGAGGCCTCACCCCCCCGTAATTAATATAACTAACTCCGTGGGCATGTGGACTTCAGGATGGGGTGAAACACTTCAGACAGCAAAATTCTTATTTGTTTAAAAAACCAAGCTGCAACATTATGGGACCTGGGTGGAATTGAACTGCAGCCTCAGGTCCCCTACGCTGCTGGTTACTTGTGGTCTAGCCACTCCACCACGGAAGCGGCATGACCAGGCACTTCTCTGGCAGCTTCCTTGACACTCCTCCACTTGATTGTACAGTGACAGGGGTAGCAGTTATTCCCGATCACTGTAAAACCCCTATTGCTGTACTGCCTTCAGCACTTTCTGCAGCGCGATAATTCATGCACTGTTTTAGCAGCAAGATATTCACCCAGTATCCTTCTTTCCTATGGTAGGTACCCTAATAGTAGTTCTGCTTTTTCAATCCCAACAAATCCCAGCATCCCACAGGGTAGGCTGCCAGTGGTTCCCAAATGCATGTGCATGAAGCATATTATAGCATATTTGTGCAATCTGGCGAACAAGGACAGTGGGCATAGCAGCCCAATGGGTAGGCTGTCCACCCGTAGTTCCAAACACTATGCTTATCTGCTATGTTGCAGACAATTTGTGTTAGCCTGATGTAGTAGACACAGCAGACCAAATGTTTTGATTAGTGCTGGAACTGCATATCATTTTTTATAAAATTAGCCATGTTAATAAAAAAAAAAAAAACATTGAAACATAGAAGTTGATGGCAGATAAGGACCGTAAGGCCCATCCAGTCTGCCCAATTATTTTTCTACCTTATAAATGTGCCATCGGCTTTTGCTCTGTCAATGGCCTATCTATTCATACTCATCTGTATTGTCCCCTTATGCTTATCCCATGCCTGTTTGAAGCCCTGCACTGTATTCATATCCACCACTTCCTGAGATAGGCCATTCCATGCATCCACCACCCTTTCTGTGAAAAGAACTTCCTCACATTACCCCTTAATCAGCCTCCTCTAATCTCATGCTGTGTCCTCTTGTCCTGCTATTTTTCTTATATTGAAACATGTTAGACTCTTTCACCTTGTTAATGCCCTTAAGGTGTTTGAATGTTTCGATCATATCACCTCTCTCCCTCCTTTGCTCTGGGTATACATATTGAGCTCCGTTAATCTGTCCTCATATGTTTTCTGATGCAGTCCCTGCACCATTTCAGTTGCCCTTCTCTGGACTGCCTCAATTTGGTTAATGTCCTTGTGAAGGTGTGGCCTCCAGTACTGCATGCAGTACTCCAGATGGGGCCTAACCAGTGTCTTGTAAAGAGGAATTATTACCTCTCTCTTCCGACTTGTGATACCCCTACTAATATACCCCAACATCCCCCTAGCCTTACCTACTGCTTTAGTAGTCTGCTTGGATGATTTCAGGTCATTGGTGATGATGATTCCCAAGTCTCTTTCTTCCCTTGTGACTGCCAGCAACTCCCCTACCGGCCTATAGGTGGCTTCAGGGTTTCTCTTCCCTATGTGCATGATCTTGGACTTCTTTGCGTTAAACTCCAATTGCCACTCTTCTGACCATTTTGCTAGTTTATCCAGATCTCTTCTTATTCTGCCCACCCCATCTGGATCATCTACTCTGTTGCAGATCTTGGTGTCATCTGCAAACAGACAAACCTTACCCTCCAGTCCATCTGCAATGTCACTGATGAAGATATTGAAGAGGACTTGCCCAAGACTGATCCTGGGTACCACTTATGACTTACATCTCTTCTGACTGTATACCATTTGCCACCACTCTCGTTTTCTGCCCGTCAACCAGTTTGCACCCAGTTGACCAACTTCTGACCCACCCCGAGCCTACCCGCTTATTAATCAATCTTCTATGTGGAACAGTATCGAAAGCTTTGCTGAAGTCAAGGTAGGTGACATCAGCTGCTCCCCCTTGGTCCACCACTCTGGTTACCCAGTCAAAGAAATCTATGAGATTAGTTTGACAGGACCTTCCTTTTGTAAACCCATGCTGTCTTGGATTCTGTGCCCCTATGGATTCCGAGTGTTGCACTATCCTTTCCTTAAGGAGTGCCTCCATAATCTTCCCACTACTGAGGTAAGACTGACTGGTCTGTAGTTCCCTGCCTCCTCCCTGCTACCACTCTTGGGGAGCGGGATCACATGAGCCCTTCTCCAGTCTTCTGGGACCTCTCCTGTGCTCAAAGACTCACTAAACAGTTCTGATAATGGCTCTGCTAGTTCACCCTTAGCTCCTTTTGTACCCTGGTATATGCCATCAGGTCCCATTGCCTTGTCCACCCTGAGCTTATCAAGCTCTTGCAGGACCCTTTCTTTTGTGAAGGGACTAGTTCACACCTCCCTCCCCCTCCCCCCCCATGTCCATGGTGCTGAGCTGTGGGCCCTGCCCTAACTTCTCTTCTGTAAATACTGAGCAGAAGTAGCTATTTAGGATAGATGCTTTTACATGGTCCTCCTACTCACATGCCCCCTTATCCCCTTTGATCTTAGCAATACCCCCTGTGGACTTTTTCCTTTCACTAATGTATCTATAGAAAGTTTTGTCACCTTCTTTTACTGTTTGTGCTAGTGTTTCCTTGGTTTGGGCCTTTGCCTGCCTTACTGCCTTCCCTGCTTCCCTTAGGGAAGTTTGGTATGCCTCCCTATCTTCACCCCACTGCGTTCCCTTATATTTCCTGAAGGCCAGCCTTTTGGCTCTGATCTTTTCTGCTACTGTTTTTGAGAACCAAAGTGGTTTCCTTCTTCTTTTGCTGTCAAAACTATTTTTGGTGGACATGATTAAATGTAATGCAATTGTCTAGTTTGTTATATGTATTGGATTATTTTAGAAAGGAGTTAATATTTTATGGTTTAATATTGGTATCTATATAGGTCTTCAGATAAAAATGTTGTAGCTTCTCTTGTATTTATTGGGAAATGTATATATATATGTAATCAATAACCCACAACATGGCATGCATTTCTAGAGCATTAATACAAGCCCCAGGAGCATTGGAAGTAAAAAAGCCAGGGGCCAATTGACTTTCATTTCACTTGAAAGGTACATTAATTCTCAAGAAACTCATGTCCTGGAGTGGGCTATTGTGCTTATAAAATGTCTAATTTTTGGGGGGGAAAAAGGTTTGATTTAGCTAGGTTGTTGCTAGGTAGAATATGTAAATTTGGTAATAAAGGCCGTGTGCTTCTGAATGAACCTGGAAAGTGTATTTATTTTGTAGAAACATACGCCTTGTTGTGGGTTTTTGTGTTCTAAAAAACGGAATAGGTTTTATTTTAAAGAAAAAAGGTTTATTTTCATTTAGTTAGGTTGCTGCTAGGTAGATTAGGGCAGGTTAGTAATGAACTGTTCGGATACCGGAGATTAATGAATGGTCAGGTGATGTATTTGGACCCATGATATTGCTAGGATGTGGCAGGATTCTGAAGCCCACTTTATAAATGCATATTTCTGAAGGAATCATAAAAATTGGGCATGTAGATTTAGATGTGGTTGGTGTGTGTGTGTGTGTGTGTGTGCGTGTGTATGTATGCATTTGGGGAATTGTTCAAACAAGTTGTGAACTTCAAACAAAAGCATCTGATGAGCTGTCTTTAGATCAGTCAGTTAAAAGGACAAGTTGCTGAAACCGCTATTCCTCTGTAATGAAGATGGATACTAGTCTTAACATTTCATCTGCTGTGCAGGGAAGAAGCAGTGTTGTGGGAAAACACTGAGTGCTATAATACATGTTTCTGTTTTGAATGTCTTGATGCCATTGATTATCATGGTATGGCAGGGGAACATTGACAATGGACACCTGGATTCATGTTTGTCAGCCCAGAAAGGCACAAGCTGTTTTTTGTGGAAGAAGTGATGTCTAAAACTGAAAACGTTACATGACAATAACTCAACTAATGATGAATAATTACTTTGGTATGAAAGTAATGACAAACTAATGAATTAATGATAATAAAAAATGTTCTAGTTGTAAAATAATCTATATTATAAACTAAAGATTAAATGCATGCTGAAAATGGAAACTAAAGTCAGAACTGTTGGTTTGATCAGAGGTCTTATTTGTCATTTAACAGGAAAAAAAATAAACCTAGTTTTGAAGAGGTAAAAGTAATGTGGGAGTCTGTTTGTCTGTCTATCTATCTATCTATCTATCTATCTATCTATCTATCTATCTATCTATCTATCTATCTATCTATCATCTGTATATATGTGGAAGTCAAATAAGTGGGTGTATGTATTTGTTTATTTATTTGCTTTTGTTTACCAGGTAAACACACTAGACAGCCAAGTGCCTATTTTCAGGTGCGACCCAGGAGATTGCAAGGTGCATACAAGAACATCAGGCATATACATTACAACAAGAGGTAGAAAACAGCATAGTACAGGCATGGTTACATGAGTAGTACAATTCGTAGGACGGAGACCAAGGAAAACATGAAATAGAATAGTACAAGCACTCTTTATATGAACAGTTGGGCAGAGAATGGACCCAATACATTTATTACATCTGAGAGCAACGAGTATCTTACACACATGCACACCCACCCACCCACCTACACACCCACCTACACACACACACACACACACACACACACACACACACACACACAGACACACACAGGGGAAAAAAAGAAAAGAATAAATATAGTGGTAAAATAAGAGGGGGGATCAAAGATAAGTTAATAGAAATCAAGCCATTCATTCTACCCAGAATGCTGCATTGAAATGAAATAGATTATAAGCTTGGTTTCAGTGTTATTTTTTCAGTCAGCAATCCATAAACCTTGTTGAGATACACGAAATGAAAGATTATTAACTTTATAGTGATAGTAGTGAAATGGGACACAACAGGCTTGGCAGGGCTCTATTTCTGATTGCTCTGTGGTGTTCTCAAAACATGTCAGCCAGGCACCTACCATTTTCTCTGATGTAAATAGCTGAGCATCTTCTGCAAAGCATACAATATATCACATTTATGGAAATTCATGCAAAATCCTCGGTGATAGAGAAACGCCTGTGGGACCTAGGATATCAGTGACAACAAGCATTTGTCAATGCCGAATGTTTGCTTGCTGGCATTGGCTGTGGTAGTGTAGAAGTTACAGAGCTGCGTAATAGGAATGGCAGTGAAGTACTGAACTGAAGCCAACCCCACCACCACCCTGCAGAGAGTGACAGGCATTGGGGTGTGCGTTTGGGTCATCAGGCATAACGGCCTCGCCATTTCACCACACCCCACCCTGCAGACACTGACAAGTGTGACGGTGTTCCTTGGGGTCTTTGGCCCTTATCCGCACCCCATTTCATTAGGAAATGCGGTGAGATGGGTGCGATATAGGAGAATGGGGTGAACTTTGGGGCTGAAGAGTCCAAGGCCTACCTCGATGCCTCTCACTGACTGCAGGGTGTGGAATGGTATGAGCATTACAGGCAGGAATCCCAAGTCACACCCCTGATGCCTGTCATTCTCTACAGGGTTGGGCGTTATGGTTGGAAACCTAATACCTCAGGCATTCGTTGGTATTTTCACTCAAATTTTACCAGCATGTTTTTTGTGACCCCACCTCATGAAGGGGGAATATCAGTTGTTAGCGAAAGCTGCCACATACACAGCGAGTACGGCATTTTTCCACAAGGTGCAAAACATTCGAACAGGATGTAAAAATGACAGCTGTACTGTTCATGGGGAGGTAAAAATGGCAATGTTGCAAATCTGCAGTAAAATATTTAAAAATGGTGAAGTCATGGCGTACATAGAAACTGTGCAATGCACACCCGTAATATAATTAGGTTGGGGATATTTTACAGCAGATTGTCAACTCAGGCATTTTGGTGCCTCCGATCATGAACAGTGTCACTGTGATTTTCTCATCTGTGCCGAACAATGATTTCCCACAGCGACCATGCATCTCAGCGCTGAAAGTGTGAACACACTTTTAGCCATGTTGTGAAAAATGACAGCTGTACTGTTCATAAGGAAGTGTGAAAAATGCCACTGGTGAAAATCTGGACTGAAAATATTACAAAGTCATGAACTTACGAGGTGCGTGGAAACTGCGCATTGCTCACTCGTAACACAGTCATTTTATGGACTTTTGTCACCAAAATTTCAACATAGCCATTTTAAGACCTCTGCTCATGAACAGTGTAACTGTGATTTTCTTAATCTGTCCTAAACATTACTTTCCAACCAACAGCACCATTGTGTACTACATGCGAAAACACATTTAGGTGACATATGAAAATGGCAGCTGTACTGTTCATAAGGAAGTGTAATAAAATGGCAATGTTGAAAATCTGGAGTGAAAATATTAAATTTGCAAACTTACGAGCATGCATAGGAACTGCATAGCAACTACGTAAAACAGTCATTTTAGGAATTTTTCACCAAATTTTCAACATAGCCATTTAAGACCTCTGCTCATGAACAGTGTCACTGTGATTTTCTTAATGTGTCCCATACATTGATTTTGCACATACTAACCATTGTGCACTACATGGGTGGAAACACATTTTGGGCAGGATGTGAAAAATGACAGCTGTACTGCTCATAAGGAGGTGTGGTAAAATGGCAATGTTGAAAATCTGGAGTGAAAATATTGAAAATTTGCTAACTTACGTGAGTGTGTAGGAACTGCACAGCAAATGCATGTAAAACAGTTATTTGTAGGAATTTTTCACCAAATTTTCAACATAGCCATTTTAACACCTGAGCTCATGAACAGTGTCACTGTGATTTTCTTAATTTGTCCGTACATTGATCGCACACCCGACTGCGCCATTGTGTGCTACATGGGCAGAAACACATTTTGGGTGACATGTGAAAAATGACAGCTGTACTGCTCATAAGAAGGTGTGATAAAATGGCAATGTTGGAAATCTGGAGTGAAAATATTGAAAATTCGCGACCTTACGAGTGTGGGTAGGAACTGCACAATGCACCCTCGTAAAACAGTCATTTTTAGGAATTTTTTCACCAAATTTTCAACATAGCCATTTTAAGACCTCTGCTCATGAACGGTGTCACTGTGATTTTCTTAATTTGTCCCGTACATTGATTTACCTTTTTGACGCTGCGCCCATTCTGCACTGCATGGTGGAAACACATTTTGGGTGAGATGTGAAAAATGACAGCTGTACTACTCATAAGAAGGTGTGGTAAAATGGCAATGTTGAAAATCTGGAGTGAAAGTATTGAAATTTCGCGAACTTACGAGCCTGCGTAGGAACTGCGCAACGCACCCTCGTAAAACAGTCATCTTTTGGAATTTTGGCACCAAATTTTCAACATGGGGTTTTTGGGACCACTTCTCATGAATGATGTCACTGTCATGGCAGTATTCAGGCCCAAAGGGTGATTTCACAGTCACTGCGCAGTCACTGCGTGAAATCACCCTTCGGGCCCGAATAACGCCATGACAGTGACATAGTTCATGAGAAGGGGTCCCAAAAACCCCATGTTGAAAATTTGGTGCCAAAATTCCCAAAATGCCTGAGATATGCAATAAAGTTGAAACCCCCTATGTAACCCATTATACAGCTTACCGGCATTTCCTCAGTTCAGCGGTCGGCTTTGAAGAGTGCAGACGTGTTCCCGGTCCATCAAGATCGCCGCACCGAGTCCGGAGGCAGTGCGCGGGGGGTGTGGGGAGGCTGGGTGCAGTGGGTGGGTGCGGGTTGTGGGAGGGGGTTGGGAGCGCCAAGGGACAGATTTTATTTTACAGGAAAAAAAACAAAAAAGGCGTCGTGGGGCGTTTGCCACGCTGGGGTAGGCTCCAGCGTGGCACAAGAACTGGAGGGGCGGTCAGCCGGCGGGATTGGGCACCCCGCCGGCCAAAGGACAGTGCTTGCCACGCTGGGGTGGGCTTCCAGCGGGCACCTACAACTGGGGGTGGGGACGCAGCTCGCCGACGGGATTGGGCACCTGCTGCCATACAGCACGGGGCGCGCACGCCTGGTTCAGTGTGGGAGTTGCGCTGAGCAGCCGATATCTTATCGGTGCTCACTCAAGCGTAGCTCCCTTTCAACTGTATGCCACTGCATTTTGGGCGTGTCATACACAGCTCCAAAATGCATTGGCTTACAGGGGCCGCGCCTGCCAGCCCACTGACTGAATTGGAGGAGGAGGTGACACACCTCCGAAATCTCCGATAAAGGCACTATGTTTCTTGTACATGCGTGCAAGCAAACATAAAAATGATACATTTTCACAGGTATATGCTACCAAGAAGATTCAAGCCAGACATGACATAGACTAAGATCAGAGATTTGCGGATCTCTGAGCAGAACCCCACACGGCTTGGTATCTGTAGACCAGTCAGGTAAATCTG
Organism: Neoceratodus forsteri; assembly: GCA_016271365.2. Lineage (NCBI taxonomy): Eukaryota > Metazoa > Chordata > Ceratodontiformes > Ceratodontidae > Neoceratodus > Neoceratodus forsteri. Next base: position 16,221,636 of record JADMNL010000027.1, read on the forward strand.
ATCTGGGGAGGTAGGAGCTGGTTTGCCACACCATCAGGTTACGCAGACTTCATCCCTCTCATGGGCTTCAGTCCTTTCAGTTATTCAACTGGGAAAAGGTAGCACCCTACAGAAAAAAATACTGTATCTGAATTGGCTATCCAGGTAAATAAGTTGCAAACTAAAATGTGAAAAAAAGGTTCCCTTCCAGGTGCAGCCATCCTGAAAATATTTTTGCAGCTGTGGGCAGAAAAAAAAAACCTTTAGCTTGCAGATTCTAGTGTCCATAAAACTTGGACAGTCAGGCACAGAAAAACCTGTTGATTTTTCAAATGCAAGGGGGCCTATCTGGGGTTTCAAAGACTCTATTCATCTCTGACTGAAAGCACTGTTTTTTATTTAACATTGTGTGCATTGACTTTTGCAGTGAAACATATTAAAATTCATCCAAAAGAAAGCATTCTCATAAATAACAAAATCAGAGTGTTTTAAAATAGAAATAATATGACTTCCCTTGATTTTTTTCTCTCCTTCCCTCAGCTGAGGTTAGGTATCACTATCTCCCTTATTTCGATATTGTGGTGTGGTTACTTCCCCTATTACCCCAATAAGCTCCTCATGAGTCCTCCCCCTTCCTGCTCCTACTCTTTGCAAAACTCCAACTCTCACATTTTCTCTCTCTTCCCCACCCCATGACCTCTGCAGAGCAGTTCACCTTCTTGTACAGATCTACCTCTCTGGTCAAACCTCCCATCCTCTGTGTTACTCCTCCCTTCCTGTTGCTCAAAAGGTTTACTTCTGTGAACACACCACTCACGTTGATACTTACTTCTAATATCCCCCCACTCTTGCCCCTCACTCCCCTCATATCCTACAGGGTGTCTTCTTCTTTCCTACTTGCAATACCCTTAACCCTCCCCTCCCCCCGTGCTCTTTACTTTTTTAACTGCGGCCCCCTTAAGGTACTGCCTGCCTGTGCAAGACTAATAACTACTGATGTACTCTGTTGTGCATAGATTTTGAGTAGTAATAGGTATCATAGGAAAATACAAGCCTAGTGGGTTTTAGGCCCATAACGGCTTTCCAACATCAGATGGAATTTCCCATAATGTTGTTTTCAATGTAGTATTCATCTAATTTTCTTTTAAAGAGAGCCATGCTTCCTCTAGCCACTATTTCTAATGGTAAAGAATTCCACTACTTAACCACTCTCTGACTGAACCAGTCTGCTTTCTTTTTTGTCCGACGTAAGGCCCCCTTTCAGCTGTAATTCATGCGATCAGGTTTCATAATATAACTTCCTCATCTCAAATCCCAGATACTCCCATAGGTCATAATTCAAGAAGGCATGAAAAAATAGGCAAAGATTGCCTCGCAGACACCTACAATATATTCCAATGGGAATAATTCTAAACTTTTTAACTTTTCATCATAACTTAAATGGGCCACAGATGTAATCATCTTTGTGGCCGTTCGCTAACGTTTTGTAACAATCTAATTTCAGGCTTACTACCTGGATTACAAAACCAGGCCCCATATTCCAGATGAGGTCTGACCAATGAGGTATATGGGGCAATATAACCTTCATATCCCTACTATGAATATGCATCATAATATTCATTAATATCATATTCACGTGGTTGGCCACCATGTGACAATGTTTTTTTTAATCCAGATTATTTGATATTATAATATCTAAATCGCAGGTCTAAAAGCGATTACCGTTATCAATCAGTCAGAGTGCCGAACACATTTTCGGCACTCTGACAATCCCAGTGCACCAGAACAATGGTGCCAGGACAGATTTTTACTGCTTTCCGGGGCTACAACCCCCACACACACCTGTGGGGTCTTTCCCAGCATCTCCAACTAAGGATTCTCAACTCAGGGGGGCATGTTGGGGGCAGTAGCAAATATATAAGGTCTGACTTGGCAAAAAAAATCCACCAGCGCCCGGACCCAAACCCAGTACCTCAACCACCCCAGCCAATGTCAATCCCCGATTCCATGATGCAGCTCGACCAGCAACCACAGTGCCACCCCCTACAGCCTCTCCACCTCCTCCCAGCCCACGCTCACCATGCTTGCTCCCACTCCCCCGAGCGCATACATATAACGATATCCTGTCACCTAGTTCACCCACCCCCTCATCTGGTCGCCCTACCTTTCCGTCACTGTGAGTGGATTGCGCCGGGAAGGAGTCGCCATATCAGACGGCGCCCTTCCTCATGCGCCCACTTCACAGGTTACCCTAAATCTCTCTTCATCAGTTACTCTTAATACTTTTCCATTCAACTTATACGCGTTTCTCTCATTACTCCTACCAAAGTGCTTTACTGCATATTTTTCATCATTAAGGTCCAACCTACTTTCTCTTGCCCATTGCTCTATTTATGTTAGCACCTCCTGAAGACCAATAGATTCTTCACTGGTATCGACAGTTCCCCCTAGCTTAATATCATCTGCAATTTAGACTGCCAAATGCTTTCAAACCCTGGTAATGTAGACACATATAGTTTGAACAAACATGGATCCAGTATCAATCCCCATGGCACTCCACTATCAATCTCTGCCTGTCCGGATAAATAAACATGAGTTGTGACTTTCTGTTTCCTTCCGGTAAGCCACAAGTTGATCCATTGTACTGCTTTTTATCTAATGCAACATTTAGTAACATTTCAATTAATTTATCATGAGCTACCCTGTCGAAGACCTTGCTTAGACCCATGTATGCCACATCCACAGAATGACCCATATCTAGTGCCCTGCTAACCTTGTCATAAAACGTCAACCAATTTGTCTGGCAGGATCTGCCTGAAGTGAACCCATGTTGTACTACGTCCCTCAATCCTTTTTCCATTATAACTTCCTCAATCCTCTCCTTTATCGCACCCTCCAAAATATTTCCCAACACTGATGTTAAGCTAACCAGTCTATAATGTTTGCATTCTTTCCTTGATCCCTTTTTAAAAATAGAAATAATTGTGGCTTCCTTCTAGGCATCAAGTACCAAGCCTTTATTAAAGAGCCACTGACACCTCAAGAAGAATTTTTAAAAATACACTGTTTGGACACAAAGCAGCTTTATGTTTCTCACTGACTTTGTATTTCTTATTCCCATTATTTATTACAGAGGGCATAAGCATGAGAACAGAATTTTTGTTCCTTGAGGGTTTATCAGCTGCTATTGCTTCTTCCCAATCTGATATCATAATACCCTAGTTGTGACATCACAGCTATTCCCATGGCAACAGACTGTGATGTCACAAGAAAGCATTATAATTTCATGTAGTGAATAAGTTATAGAGGTGGATGAACTCTAAAGGATACATATCATGTTTTTGCTGGAATTTCTTCAGTAATAAAATATAAACAAGAGAAATCCATAGAAATGTAATGAATAACAGCTGAACTGTGTCTATGTATTATGTTTTTTAAAGTTTTCCAAAATGTGTCAGCTGCTCTTTAAGAGTTTCTTGAAATATTCTAGTGACAGGGCCTGCTAGCTGATCTGCCAGCTCTTTTATTACCCTTCAGTGGACCCCGTCAGGGCCTGGTGACTTATTAGGGTTTACGGTCTGTAACCTTGCTTTTATATCCTCAACATCCACCATTATTCCTGCTATATTTAAATCGTAATCCCCACAGAAATATTGCTTGACTTGTTAAAATATTGTGCAGAAATACTCATTAAACGTATCTACTATCGGTCCTTCATCCGTGATCACGGTGCCATTTCCGGCATCAATAGGACCATCAGTACCCTATTGTTCCCCTTTTGATTGCTGTAATTATAGAAGGCCTTGTGGTTATCCTTAACCCTTGTTGCCAGTGTTATTTAATAATCTCTCTTTGCTTTTCTAATACTGCTTTTTCACTTCTTGGCCAGCATTTTATATGCATCCCTGGCTGGAGTACAGTTTTCTCTCCTAGCCTTTTTATATGCTTTGCCATTTTCTTTATTAATCTCCTGATCTCATTTGTCATCCACGGTGGGGTTTTCCTTGATTTATTGTATTTAAATACACTCTGTGCATAGCTATGCAACAAGCCCTCTAATTTGTTCTGCAATATATTCCACATCTCCTAGCGATCTGCTTATTTAAAGTCCCTAGTCCAATCTCAAGTTTTAAGTCCCTTCCTCATAGCCTTAAAGTAGGCTAACTCAAAGTTCCTTACTTCTGTAATTCCTAATGACTGTTTTACAAACATGATGATGGAGAAGTGAACCATTGCATGATCGCTGGTGTCCAAGGGGACAGAAGTTATACAGTTTGTCACCATGTCTCCTATATTACTCAGTATGAGGTCTAGGATGTTTGACTCCCTGGTCAGAGATTTTACATATTGATTCAACCCCATGTAGTCCATGCATTCCAGAAACTCATTTTCAGCTCTGGTGGTCCATTTCCATGTTTCCCAGTTTATTGTTGACATGTTAAAATCTCCCACTAAAATTATCTTCTCAACTGGGTTTATGTTTTTAAGTTACTCCAACAAAAGATTATTTAAACTCTCCTCCTGAGACGGTGGTCTGTACACTAATCCCAGTATGATACTTTTGTCTTTTACAGGATAACCATCACCCCTATCCAAAGACCACCCAGTCCAATGCAACTGCCTCAAAGGATGCCGAGAACGAGGAGCACTTGGATGACAGTGGGCTCAGGGAGGGTTAGAGCGGTCAGGCAGAGGCACATCCCAGATCCTATTCCACTCAAGAACTCACATGCCACACTGGCAAATGGGGACAACCAAATAGAGATACCCAGAGAAGTGGAAGGAAAGGATGTGGAGGTTAGCCAAGGAGGTGACCTCAGCGAGGAAAGCAGTGGACCCCAGAGGAGGAGGAAGCAAATCCTGGTGGGGGACTCCAACATAAGAGGGATCCAGCTAGGAACACAGGAGGGGGAGGACAGGGAGGTGAGATGCCTACCAGGTGCCACGGCACGAAGGGATGGAAGGAAGATCCTGGGGATCACTGGGAAGGCAAGACGGAAGGGTGAGCTGGATGTCATTATCCACCTAGATACAAATGACCTGGAAAATGGGGAGCCAAAGGAAGTTCAGGAAGAGTTTAGGAAATTGGGGAAGGGTCTCAAGCAAGTAGCTACTTCTGGCACTTTCTCAGAAGTAATACCTGTGAGAGGCAAGGGAGAGCATAGGAGTGCATGCATCAGGAACTTTAACTCATGGTTGAAGAACTGGTGCTGTGAGGAAGGGTTTGGATTCATTGGTGACTGGGGACCCACCTGGAGGGATGGAGGTTTGTTCAAGCCTGATGGCCTTCATCCATCCTGGAGGGGAATCCAAGCACTCAACGATAAGTTTAAATGCTACATTGACAAGCATTTAAACTAGCAAAGGGGGGTGGCAGGCCAGCAAGGAGGGTACCTGCTTGCTCACCCCCCACAGCTAGCAGTGGAACCAGTGAACCAGAGGAGTGGCTATCTCTACGAAGCAGTGTGCAAAAGATGGAAATTAGCGCCCAAGAGGTGGATAGGCAGAAAAGGGGCCAAATTCAGCAGAAGGGCAGACAGCAAGGAGAACCAGGGATAAAGGACAACCAAGGAAGGCCCAGGAGTAGAACAGCGAAACAGTCTAGGGAGGTCAAATCATGGAAAGCCATGTGTGCAAATGCGAGAGCCTTAGCAACAAGATGGAAGATCTGAGGCTGTCATGGTGCAGTCAGATCTGGACATTGTGGCCATCACTGAAACCTGGTGTAATGATAACCACGACTGGGAGATGGCCATACCTGGCTACAACATATTCAGAAGAGACAGAACAGGCAGGAAGGGAGGAGTAGTGGCACTGTATGTGAAAAATGACATAAGGGCCACAGAGGTCCAGGAGGAACAAAATGGGGGAGAGATACTGTGGGTTAAGCTGGAAAGGAAAATGGGGACAGCCATCTGCAAAAGTGTGGTCTATAGACCACCAGCCCAGGAGGAAGAAACAGATAGGGAGCTGATGCTAGCCATCCAAAGGATGGCAAACAAGGGTGAGGTAGTACTGGTTGGAGACTTCAATATTCCAGATGTGGACTGGAGCATCCCAGCAGCAGCATCAACTAGAGCAGATTTATCCTGGACTCCTTCAGGGTGCCTTCCTCCACAACTGGTCATGGAACCAACTCGGCAGAAGGCAATACTGGACCTTGTGCTCACAAACAGGGACAGAGTGATGGGGTAACAGTGGAGGGACCTGGGGAACAGTGACCACCAGTCACTGTGGTTTGAAATCACAGAAAGAGCAGAACCAAACCACACAAAAACACGTATCCTGGATTTTGGGGGGGCAGACTTTGGGAAAATGGGGAGATACTTGTAAGAGGCATTAAGGGGAATGGGACAGGAATCAGGGGTTGAGAAACAGTGGGCAGTATTTAAAATGGGTATTACAAGAACAACAGAATTATGCATTAAGCAGGTTAGCAAGAGGAAAAGGAAGAGAAGACCATTATGGTTTTCCAAACAGGTAGCAAAGAAAGTGAAAGCCAAAAAGATTGCATTCAGGCAATACAAAAAGACACAGGCAGAAGGGGATAGGGAGAAGTACCAGGAGAAGCAAAGGAGGCAGGGAGGTCAGTAAGGAAGCCAAAGCTCAGACAGAAGAACACATTACAAAATCAGTGGGTAGAGGGACAAACCTTTACATGTACATAAGTGAAAAAGAAAGGCAAAGGGAAGGATAGTGAGACTGAAGGGGAGGATGGGGCGTGGAGGATGACAACAGTAAAGCTGACATATTGAACAGGTATTTCTGCTCAGTCTTTACTGAGGAAGAGGAGGGTAATGGGTCTGAAGGGAGTACAAGGGTGAGAATGGGCAGAATGGACACAAGTCCCTTTACGGAGAAAGGGTCCTGAAGGAACTGGAAGTAATAAGAGTTGATAAAGCAATGGGGCCAGATGGGGTGCACCCAGGGTCCTTAAAGAACTAAGAGGTGGTGGCTGAACCTCTGGCTATCCTGTTTAGCCGATGACTGGAAACAAGGAGGTACCCAAAGACTGGAGGACAGCAGATGTAGTCCCTTATACAAAAGTGGAACAAAGAGGAAGCAGGGAACTACAGACCAGTCAGCCTCACCTCAGTAGTGGGGAAGGTCATGGAAGCACTACTGAAGGAGAGATTGGTGGAACATCTGGTTGTCAATGGACTACAGGACCCAAGGCAGCATGGTTTCACCAGGAGGAGGTCATGTCAGACCAACCTCGTTGAATTTTTGACTGGGTGACTAGGGAGGTGGATCAGGGAGGGCAGTGGACATGGCCTATCTGGACTTCAGCAAGGCCTTGACACTGTGCCACATAGAAGACTATTACACAAACTGGGGAATATGGGTGTGGGCAGGACAGTAGTGTGGTGGGTAGGTAGCTGGCTGGATGGCAGGACACAGAGGGTGGTGGTAAATGGCTGTCACTCTACAGAGGGAAGAGTGACCAGTGGGGTACCACAGGGATCAGTGCTGGGACTGGTCCTATTCAACATCTTCATCAGTGACATTGCGCAGGGACCTAGAAGGCAGAATTTTACTGTTCGCTGATGACACAAAGCTCTGTAACAGAGTAGACACATCAGAGGTGTAGACAGAATGAGAAGGGACCTGCAGAAACTTGAAGAATGGTCAGGGGTTTGGCAGTTAAAATTCAATGCAAAAAGTGCAAAATAATGCATGTGGAGCACAAAACCCTGGCACAATATATCAGTTGGGGGTGAGGATATAGCTTGGCACCAAGCAGGAAAGGGATCTTGGGTTATCATCATCTGATGACCTCAAGGTAGGGAAACAGTGTGACAAGGCAGCAGGTAAAGCAAATAGGATGCTGGGATGCATAGGCAGGGGCATCACCAGCAGGAAAAGGGAGGTCATAATTCCACTATACAAGACACTAGTGAGGCCCCACCTGGAGTACAGTGTACAGTTCTGGAGACCATACCTACATAAGGACATAGACAGGGTAGAGAAGGTTCAGAGGAGGGCAACAAAGATGGTGCATGGATTGCATCACAAGTCCTATGAAGACAGGTTGAAGGAACTGAACATGTACTCCGTGGAGGAGAGGAGGGAGAGAGGGAATATGATAGAGACATACAAGTATCTTACAGGGAGGAACAGGGTGCAAGAATACACTATTTTTAAGTGAAAAAGATGTTCTAGGACTAGAGGCATGGGATGAAGTTGGAGGGAGGACGATTCAGAGGAAACGTGAGGAAGAATTTCTTCACAGAACGGGTGGTGGACAAGTGGAACACCCTGCCAGAGGAAGTAGTGTGGGCTGAAACAATCACGGGATTTAAGAATGCATGGGATAGACATAAAGGAATTCTGGAGGTCAGGGGTAAGGGGCAACAGACTTCTAGGAAAACATAAACTGAACTTACAAGCTCAAATGGGCAGACTGGGTGGGCCATAGGCCTTTATCTGCCGACACTGTCTATGTATCTATGATAAAATTTCAACCATATCTGTTCTAACTCGATCTCTTTCTCCAATCCAATTTCTCAACTCTAATTTCTTTGGCTATATAGATAGTTACTCCACCCCCACTTCTGTCAGTCCTCTCTCTACTGTAGTATTTGTAACCCTTTATACTTCAGTCCCACTCATCCATCATTCTCCACCACGTCTCAGTCACTGCACAAATATGACAATTTTTGACTATGAAGGATGAGTTCCAGTTCCTCCTTCTTGCTTACTAACTCTTAACATTAGTTAAAGCAGCAGTGGAATGAAAATGGGTTGAAATTTGACCCCACCTTTTTTTGATTTCTTATTGATGCCAGATGTCTTCCAATTTATTTTGGTGGTAACATCTTTAGTTTTCATTATCATTTAAGAATTTTATGAACATTTTAAAATAATTATTTCTCAAGAAAAAAAGATGGCCACCTCATTTTTGCATAGAAATAATACTGAGGACCCGAGGAGGTTAAGAGTCCAAATAAAAATGCAAATGTGCAGTACATAGCATAGGAAGCATACAGAAAACCCAGATCAACAGTTCTGCCAATATGTTTCATAACCATAGCAGAAATTTAGCTTTTTGGAATAACTTTTTTCATTGCACTGCTGCTTTAATAAGCATTTCTATTCCCCTTCTTCTCTTTTTGAATCGTGTGAACATATTTTACCATTTTCACTGTCAAGCAGTGTTAGTGTTCCTCCCCCTTGCCCCCTTCCCCTTAGTTTAAAATTATATTTATTACAGGTCTTATCCTGGCCCCTAGCAAATAAGAGTCTCACCTATTCAAATGGAGACCATCTCTACTATAGAGTACTAGGTCTGTAAATTTCCCCCAATTTTGTAAGAAAATAAACCCCTCCCTACAGCACCACCTTTTTAACCATCCATTTAACTGTGCAATCTCTTCAGTTCTATATTCACTTGCCCTTCGGACTGGCAGTATCTCTGGCACTATTATTTCACATTTTTTTGCCTGCAGTAGTCTTCCCAACTCCTCAGAATCCCTCTGGATGGCAAGTGGATGTCATTTACACACATCATTGGTGCCCATATGTATAACTGCAATAGGTTTATCTGTTCCCTGGAGGAGCCCATCCAAATTATCTTTAGTGTCCTTAACCCTAGCCCCTGATAATGAAGTTACCATACAATGGTCTTTTATCCCTATACATATCACTGTGTCTGTAGATTTAAGTATGGAGTCTCCCAGGAGCACACTATCTCTGTTTACTTTATTTGTACTTATGCATCTTGTAGTCTTGTGTTCTTGCATAGAAGGTAGTTGAGACCTGTTATTGCCTACTCCATGTAATTGTTCATCAGGGAAATTAGTTGATCCCTCCTCATCAGTAGTGTATTTTAATTGTAGATGCGTATGATATGTATTATATATTTTATTATGCATTTATATAATGTATATTTATTTTTTTTCAGTTGTTTGCTTGGAGTGAGTTGGGTGTCTGACTGAGCTCAGCTATTACCATTTTTGTTTAGTTAGTATGATTGTTTTGTTTTTTTGTGAGGGGTTGTATTTTTAGAGGATGGGTATGTTGGTTTCATGGGGGTGGACGGTATTGTGTTTTTTATTTTGGCATTACGTCCTTTTTACATGCTCCTTGTAGCAGAGTTGTAGCAAACCAAGACTTTTGGGGAAACCCTCAGAAAGAACACTCCAGGTAAAGCTCAATGAAACAAAAAGTTGCTTTAATCAGGCACCAAATAAGGGTTCAAGTAGCTTACTCTGGCTGAGTAAATACCAAATGAAAAAAAACTTTTAGCTTAATTCAGCTTCCTAGTTCACATCCACCGTGCTTTCCCTCTCAAGCCCCCAAATTCCCCTTCTTGCTTCGTCAGGTATGGTTTTAATGTATCCCAGGTGAGGCTTATTTGTTCTCTTCCCCTGCAGGGAATTCCAGACTTGCATTCAGTCAGTACAGATGACCTTTAAAGGGCCAGGTCAGAAATCAGCAGGACTGGGTTCAATTCCCCCCTGTTCTCTTCTACTTGTAGTGGACAGGGGGTCTTGAGTAAAGGTTGTGTAGACCTCATCACATGCCCTCCCACTCATAGTTGTGCTCTTGAGAGAACAGCCAGAGGAAGGAGCTACTGTTAGAACTTTACTACTCTACTGGACTAAAGAACTAGACCTCCACCACTGGTAACTTCAATTTAGGGTAAAAAAAAAAACAAAAACAAAAAAAAAGAAAGGGGATGTTTGTCTGAGTTGGGTGAAGGAATTGTTATCTGTGTAGTTAGCTAGGTGAAAACGAAACTGTGAATTAGGAAGAGTGGCTTAGAGAGAAGGAAGCCAGGTGTTTGCATTTAAAACTGTACCTAGATAGCTTGTGGCAGAGAACAGCAAGAGGAAGGAGCTGCTGTTAGAACTTTACTGGGACTATATTGCCCTCAATCTCTCTCCTCCACCACACACCCTTAGCTGGTTCTACTTTTATAGGCACAGGGTTTGACTGACAACAGGAACTACCTGTTTGGGAGCAGGAAGGGAGTGATCACAGTGGCACAAAAGACTCACCATCCTAGAAGAAAAAGAGTAGCTTTTTATCCTCCCAGCTGCTGGAGGTCTGACTCTGAGCAAGTAAGAAGGAGATTACTGAGGAATATAGGAACGTATTGTCTCAGAACAGGAAGATCAGGAGCTTTAAGGGCACAGAGGCGGTAGGAAAGTAGTGAGAAAAAAAATTATATAAAAGAAATAAGTAAAATAGAGAGAGGAAAGAGTAAGTATACACAGCAACAATTAAGGGGCCACAGATAAGACATGATGGAAGTGGTGCAGTGCAGTGGCTGTGGAGCAGTAACCTTCTGGGAAACGTTCTGGAGGATGCGGTGTTGTCCCATCTGAAGGCGCTTCTCTGGGCTGAGGGTGGAGGTTGCTCAGCTCCTGGCTGAGTTGGCCAGGATTCCGGGACCTCCTTTCCCACCCAGGGACCACTAGGGCTACTGCCTCTGCCGCAGAAGTTGCCAAGAAAGAGGAATGGTTGGACCACAGTGGGCTCAGGGAGGTGAGGGTGGTGGAATAGAGGCTCATCCCTCCAGTTGTACTGCTCCACAATTCATATGACATTCTGGCAGAGTGTGGTTCCTCTATGGAGACACCCACAGTGGAGACCAGGGAGGATGCTGGGAACATCCACAAAGGAGACCCACAGGAGGGTGGCATGGGACCCCACAAGGGAAGGAAACAACTCCTGGTGGGGAATCCATTGTTAGGAGGGTAGAACTGGGGGAGGGAGGAGAGAGGAAGGTAAGGTGCCATAGCTTAGAGGGACAGGGAGCGAATCCTCAGGATTGCAGGAACAGCTGCATGGGGAGGGAGCTGCATGTCATTGCCCACCTAGCGACAAATGACCTGCCTGGGAAAGGGATCAGAGCAGTGCAGGAGGAGTTTGTGGAGTTGGGGAGGGGCCTTAGACAAGTAGCTTGCACGGTAACCTTCTCGGAGGTGCTGCCTGTCTGTGGTATGGGTGAGGCTAGGGTGCGCCACACCATGGGATTCAATCAGTGGTTGAAAAATGGGTGTAGTGCTCAGGGCTTTGGCTTCATTGAGGACTGGGGGTCTACCTGGAGGGATGCAGGCCTTTTCTGGTGTGATGGTCTGCATCTGTCCAGGAGGGGAACCAGGATCCTTGGTGATAGGTTTAAATGCTTCATTGGCAAGCATTTAAACTAGCCAAGGGGGGAGGCACTGAAAAGGTGAAGGGAAATCCTAGCCCCCCCAAAAAAATCAGGGTGGTTAGTGAGATAAACACCAAGATAGAGAAGTCGATAGGGAGAAGGGCAGGGGTAAATGGAGGAAAAAACAAGGCAGTAAGAACAGGGATGGGGCAAAAAAGGGTAAGGCCATCAAAAAATGGAAGGTAATGAGTACCAATGCCCATAGTCTAGGTAACAAGCTCCCTGAACTGGTGGCCTTAATGGAAGAGGGATGCCTGGATATTGTGGCAGTCACAGGAACATGGTACATAGAGAGAACCATGACTGGGATGTCAACATACCAGGGTACACAATCTACAGGAGGGACAGGGAGGGTAGAAGAGGAGAAGGAGTAGCTCACTATGTAAGGGACAGGATTAAAGCAGCGGAAATAAAGGATAAACAGGGAGGAGAGGAGGCACTGTGTGTCACCCTGGAGAATGGAAATGTCAATACAATCTACACAGGGGTTGTATACAGACCCCCATTTCAGGGGGAAGGAATGTACAAGGAAATGATAGAAGGCATCCTTTGGATGGCAGAGAAAGGAGAGATATTGCTGATGGGAAACCTGAATATGCCAGATGTTAACTGGAGAACCTTTGCTGCAGCCACATCCAAGAGCAGGGCCATTCTCAATGCCCCACAGGGGGCATGCATCAGACAGCTAGCGCTGGAATATAATTGGGAAGGAGCAATCTTAGACCTGGTACTCTCAAATGGGGATGGAGAGAGGATCTCAGATCTAGAAGTGGGTAGCCATCTGGGAACAATTGACCACCAAACAGTGTGGTTCATGAAAAACTCAGCTGTACAGTCAAGCCATACAAAAGTGAAAGTGCTGGACTTCAGGAGCGCTGATTTTGTCAAAATGGGAGAGTGTCTCAGAAAAGCATTGGCAAACAGGTAAGAAGGAGGGGTGGAGCAACAATGGGGAAACATCAAAACTGCCATCACAGAGACAACAAGCCTTTGTGTGAAGCAAATAAACAAATCAAAATTAAAGAAAAAAACACTATGGTTATCAAAAGAGGTGGCGGGGAAGGTTAAGGAGGAAAAAGATAGCATTTAGGAAGTATAAGGAAACACAGAAAGTGCAGGACAGAGAACTGTACCAGTTAAAGGAGAAGGAAGCAAGGAAAGCAGTCAGAATAGCAAAGGCCCAAACCAAGGAAAAGATAGCCAACTCAGTTAAGAAGGGGGATACAACCTTTTATAGGTATATTAGGGAGTAAAGAAAGACAAAGGAAGGGATACTGAGGCTGAATAAAGAGGAGGGATGGTGGGCAGAGAGGGACAGTGAAAAAGAAGGGATACTGAATGAATACTTCTGCTCAGTATTCATAAAGGAAGAGGAAGGGGAGGCACCTAATCCAGTCTATAGAAGCACTCTGGATAAGGGGGTCAATATCAGTCCTTTCCCAGAAGAAAGGGTTCTGAAAGAACTCCTAAAACTGAAGGTGGACAAAGCAATGGGGCCTGATGGGATTCACCCCAGAATTATAAAAGAACTAAGGGGAGAATTAGTAACACAATTGAATGCCCTTTTTAACAAATCATGGGAGGATGGTGTGGTACCTGAAGACTGGAGGAGGGTGGATGTGATTCCCCTTCACAAAAGTGGGAGCAAGACAGAGGCAGGAAACTACAGACCTGTCAGTTTGACCTCAGTGGTAGGGAAAATGATGGAATCACTTCTGAAGGAAAGAATTGTTGAGTACCTAGAGGCCAGTGGGACACAGGACCCAAGGCAGCATGGATTCACAGTGGGAAGGTCATGTCAGACCAATCCAATAGATTTATTTGACTGGGTGACCAAAGTAGTTGACCAGGGAGGGGCTGTGGACATGGCCTACCTAGACTTTAGCAAGGCATTTGACACAGTCCCACACAAAATATTAATAAACAAATTGGCCAGCCTGGGAGAGGATCCCAGGGTGGTAGCCTGGGTAAAACATTGGCTGGACAACAGGATGCAGAGGGTAATAGTAAACAGAGTCCACTCCAAAGAAAGAGGTGTTACTAGTGGGGAACCGCAGATTCAGTACTGGGTCCGGTCCTTTTTAATGTCTTTATAAGTGACGTTGCAGAGGGACTGAAAGGAAAAATATGTCTCTTTGCAGATAACACAAAGATCTGCAACAGGGTTGATACACAGGGTGGGGTGGAAAGGATGAGAAGGGACTTGGCAAGGTTGGAGAATGGTGAAATGTATGGCAGCTTAGATTCAATGCAAAGAAGTGCAAAGTAATGCATCTGTGAAACAAAAACCCAGGGGAAGAGTACACAATAGGGGTGAGATACTAACAATAACAAAATGGAAAGGGACCTGGGGTAGTTGTATCAGATGACCTAAAGGTGGGCAAGCAACGTGAGAAGGCAGTAAGGAGGGCTGGGTGGATACTGGGATGCATAGGGAGAGGCATCACCAGTAGAAAACAGAAGTTGTTATCCCTCTGTACAGACAGTTGGTGAGACCCCATCTGGAGTACTGCGTGCAGTTCTAGAGACCCCATCTCTGCAAAGACACAGACAGGGTGGAGACAGTCAAGAGGAGGGCAACCAAAATGGTGCAGGGTTTGCACCAAAAGATATACAAAGAGAGAATAAAGGAGCTTAATAGGTATACCCTTGAGGAAAAGATGGCGAGGGAAGACATGATAGAAACTTTCAAGTACCTCAAGGGAATCAACTAAGTCCAAGAGGGTAGCATATTTCAGAAAAAGAGATGTGCAAGAACAAAGGGGCACAATTTGAAGATGGGGGGGGCAGCTCAGAAGTAATGTGAGAAAGTATTTTTTCATGGAGAGGGTTGTGGATGCATAGAACAACCTTCCTGAGGAGGTTGTGGAATCAAAAACAGTGGGGTAATTCAAGAATGCATGGGACAGACATAAAGCAATTCTAGTGGGGGTAGGAGGAAGTAGGCTGTTGGTTAACTAGAATCTGCAGCTTATCCATTAAGTAGGGAGATGGGCAGACTTGGTGGGCCAAGCGGTCCTTATCTGCCATCAAATTCTATGTTTCTATGCTCATGGCATGCCTGGCACTGGCTATCATCTAGCTGCCCTCCAAGGAGAAAAAAAGTCAGCATTATTATGTAGGGAGAGCCCACCCTGTAGTGCATCTGGAATGAAAATGGCTGCAAAGCCAGGTACCACTGGGTGACTTGGGAATAAGTGCCTATCATGACATGTAGCCATTTGAGGGGTGCATGATCAATGATAGTACTATGCGGAATTTTCAAATTCCGGCAGAACAACATTTTGCAGAATTTTCAAAATTCCACTGATTTAGCCAGAAATGGAATAGCAGAATTCCACAGAAGAAAAGTGCAGAAAGAGTGTTTCTGCAACATTTTGTTCCATGGATCTCAATATTTTAAGCAGAAATGGTTGTGGAATGATTTTCCATGGGAAAAATGCTGTTCCCTGGAATATTATTCCGCAGATCGCAGCAGGTGGAATTCCGCCGAAGAACCGGTGAAATTCCAGCAGAAATTCCACGAGCAGAATGGTCATTCCACACTAATTTTGCCGGTGAAATTCCACATTCCGAGCAGCACTAGTCAGTGATCAAGGTGAAGTATCTTCCCATCAAATAGTAATGTAGGGCTACTGCTGCTCACTTCACTGCCAGACATTCTTTCTCTAGCATGGCATAACATTGTTTCCTGGGAAACAATTTTCTGGACAAACAGAGGATGGGGTGAAGCCCATTGTCGAAATCATATGACAAGACAGCCCTCAACCCTACTTCTGAGGGGTGCACGTACAAAATGAATGGGTGGTTGAAATCAGGACTTCATATGACAGGTCCCTTACACAACATACTTTTGATACTTTGGAAGGCCTTCTGACACTTTGAGGACAACTAAACCTTATTTGGAGCAGTCTTTGTAGTCAGTTCAGTCAGTGGGGCAGCAAGTGTTGAAAATTCTGTTATGAATCAGTGGTCATACTCCACCAAGTCAAGCAAGAACCTAATTTTCTTTTTGGTAGTTAGTACGAGACAGTCAACAAGGGCTTTTACCTTTTTAGCAATGTGTAGTAGTAGTAAATATCTTTGTTTTTATGCAGGATAAAATTATTAAGACCTGAGTGTCCTATTTACAAAGTTGTCCAGTTATTTGTGTAGTTTGCTACAGGGAAAGAATAAATAATTACAAGTTGATTATGTTATTCAGGTGTTTGTTAGGTTTTAGTGAGCTATCGATTAATACTCATAGATATTTATAATCATTAATTGTGGTAATTATATCTCCATTCAATTTGCTGTCTTTTTTCTTATTGCTAGGGTGCATTTAAACAGCATGGATTTTTTCTAATTGCTTAGCACCAGCAAATAATTTCTGAACCATGTTTCCAATCTGTTAGAGTCCTCCTGCAATCTAAATTCCAATTATTTTATATTACTATCCAAAGCAATAAGGACAGTATCGTCCACATATCGGTTTATGTCAGAATTTTTATTGATTTGGTCCGGTTGTTAATGTGTATTAGAAGCATCAGAGGACCTAAGATGCACTGCTGAAGTACACCTCTAAGTTGTCCTGTGTTAGATTTTACATTGTCAACCACTACCAGTTGCTACCTCCCTGTAAGATAACTCTGAAACCATTTTAAGATCTCTGGAGCCACACCAATGGTGGCCATTCCATTGAGCAAAATGGCATGGTCAACTATATCAAGTGCTTTTGAGAGGTCAGTGAACACCACATCCACAATCTGCTCCTCGTCCATAGCACCCACTACTTTACTAAAAAACTCAGGAAACACAGTGTCCATGCATCTTTCAGCTCTGAAACCTGATTGTTGATTTGCAAGATGTGAATATTGCTCCAAGTACTTGGCCAATCGAGTGCTGACCATCCTCTCCAGCATCTAGGAAAGGACAGACCGCGGTGCAATCGGTTTGTAATTGGGAGGATCATTGTGTTCACCCCCTTTAAATATAGGCACCACCTTAGCACATTTCCATTGTTCAGGGAATCTTTCTTCCATAAGGCCTCTGTTGAATAGCTCAACAAGCACAGGAGATATTATTTATTTATTTTTGTAATTTCTATTTATTCTCCTTACAGGTCTGGGCATCTCTCAGAGGTGCTCATACGGCTATCCACCTCCATTAGTCAGTCAATCAATCAATTCTTTATTTAATCAGGTATAACACCATTGAAATATACACATTTACAAGGTGGACCTGGATACAGGCACAGTTATACAATACAGAGATGCAGACAACAGAGGGCTACATTACCTAGACAGAGTATAGGCTTGGATATCAATCAGAGATGCATACAGATACAATTATATAAGCCTCACACATTTTAGTGCAAGAGTGAAATAAGCAGTTTACAACATTCACAGCATATACAGAATATGAGAAAGCTGTACTTAGACAAAAATACACAGCATATATTCAACATCACAATATCGGAAAAATTGCATTATAAGAGGCACAAAGTAGCACCACAGAGAAAAGGTATGTGACTAACTCAGAGATAATGCAAATGGCTGATGCTACTCCCCACCCAAAGCTCCTCCCTTTCAGCATCCCACTAACTGGACTTTCCAGCCCCCCAGATCACCCCAGGGGAGGGCCCACTGACTACTACCTAGCAGCCTTTCTGAAATTAGAGGGTCCATCTGGTGGGGGGGGGGAGGCCAGCCATCGGGGAGGTAGCCCATCACTGGGGATGTGGGTGGATACCCCAGACCCCTCATTGCCTTCCAGACCCATGAGGGGTTTTTCTTCCTGGCTTTCCTCCCTTGGAGCTTGGATGTGCAATGACATTTGTAGCACGTACGTGCCGACATCCGCCGCAGCTCTGGCCCTGCTTTCTCAGCACCTAATGGTCCTGTGTTGCCCCCAGCTATCACCAGAGGCTGCCCAAGAGTGATGCATTCCCTGTATCTCTCCCCAGGAAGGGAGAGCAGTCCTCTGGATGCTCAATCTCTTCCCTCCCCTGCTGACCCCCAATGACCCGGGCTCATTCCCGAACCCAGGCCGCTGGCATGGCGCAAGGTGTGGCATCCAGCACCTTAACCCATGCACCACTGGGCCAGCTCAGGAAATATTATTTGGACTGACAGTTTCAAGAACTTTAGTTTGATTTGATTAAGGCCAAGTGACTTCTTAGAATTTGTTTGGCAAATGTCAGCATCAAATCTTAGACTGGGAATTTTTTAAATCTCAATTTTTGAGCCCCAGAATTTTCAAAAACAAGATTTGTACCCTATATATTACCATTAGTGTTGGGGATATCATTATTGGGGAGTTAGGAACATTTGCTGTGTTGGTTGAAACCATTTTCAGTTACAAAATTTACTTTGGTCTTCTCATTTTTGGCAGGGTCAAAACTTTAAAAAAAGTTCCAATATAAAGCCAGACTTGTGGTAACATCTATATTACTGTTATATTAATCTTTGTTTGCTTTCTGGACTAATTTTTTTATATTGATTTCTTAACAGTTTGAATTTGGTTGAATCATAATTATTCAATGTTTTATTAGCTTTCATCCACATTCTATCTTTTAGTCTAATTTGTTTTTTTAAGTTTTTCAGTGGCCCAGGACATGTGATTTTATTTGGAGCTTCTTAGTTTTTAAAGCAGCAAACTGATTACACACATTAAGAAACATTCTGGAAAATCATTGGAATGATAAATCCAAGTCTGACATCAGACCCAGCCTGTATCCTTTCTCTTTATTCAGCCTATCCATGAATGTATCAATATTAAAGTTTTTTAAGCACTGCTGGATACAGTATTGTGATCCACTGAAGTACTCCTATTGGTTTTTGCTGCATGGTATATTGGAATGCAGGCTTCTAAACTAAGTGGCAATACTCTATTTTCAATTACTTCAAAATCAGAGGTGAAAAATCTTAAAGGAAAACTACATGCAAAAATTATTAAAACATATGTTGTACATTGTGTTTTAGCTTCTCTGATAATCCCTAGCATTCTGTTACCTGTGTCTGTAGCAATGTTTTTTTTCCTTTACTTTTCTCTGCAAGTTTTATGGCCCCTGGGGGTAGCAATTCAGGCTTCTTTTATTGCCTTTGAGCTGGTGGAATTTTTCCGGAATGCCTCTGAGAATGATATGAATTATACCTAGCTTTAGAACTAAGGTCCCAGGATCCTTGTTACAATCTAAGCACACCATCTAACTGCAACTGCTTGTAAAAGTTAACTGCATTGAAAAAGTGTTCGCCCTCCCTTTCTAGCCAAAGTCAGATTTTTCTAAATGCCAACTGTTGTTGTTCTGGATGTGTGCCAATTGTCATTGTAAAGTGCTGTCACTGGGTGATAATAAAGCCAGTACACCGTTGAAGGACTTAGGTTAATTTCACATCATTCCCAGTGGCATTCTGGGAAAATTCCAACAGAGCAATGGCAAAAAATGAAGCCTGAATGGCTACTCTCAGTTCAGATTCAACTCATTTAGGTTGCAAGCAGGTATCAAAGTGAATGAATGTTTAAACCCACGAGCAAGTCATGAGGTGAGTGAGCGAGTGAGGTGGGGCAGAGATAACATCAAGAAACTAACACTCGTTAAGGAGGGTATCCCATGAATATAGCGAGTACTTTTCAGTGAGTTAAAAAGGGCGAAGTCAAAATAGCGAGTGTTTGATGGGCTATGTGCATTTTATAGCACATTGTCAGGTCAGCACTTTTTAGTGGCTTTTTAAGTGAGTTTGGTATGTAGGGTGTAGTCATGCCATAGAGTATATGAGGAGTTGTGTGTGCAGCCATTTTCAAGCTGGCCATCTGGTATAGTGGTTAGAGTCACCGCCTGTGTGACCAACGGACCTGGGATTGAAATTGGTTATGAGATGCTTTTTCTTAGGTGTGTGTATGTGTTGTACATATTTTTTTTTAAATCTTTGCCTCCCTTTCTGTCTGCCCTCCCAGCTATGTTCCCCCCACCCATAGGTTGCCCCCCAAACATTCTTGCCATGCTGACTTCAGTGCTCCTTGGGAGTAGACCCCCTCCTACGTTTTCCCTGTTCCTCAGTGTCATGCCCCCCCCCTCGGAGTTAGTTATTTATAAGTTGGGGGGGTGCTGGGGGCAGAGCCCCCCCCACAGAAAAAAGAAAGGTATCAGCACTGTTTTGTAGCATGTTGCAGTGTTGTGTGCTGTTGTGGTTATTGTTGTTTTGTAGTGGCTGTTTTTGTGAGGCACTGTTTATCATTCGCTGTTACGACGTGGAACCATTAAGGAGTATACGCTGCTGTTTTTATCACATAAGTAGGTGAATAACAGAGAGTTTTGTGTCATCTTACACTGATTTTCTTTCATCTGACAAGGAGTGTAGCTTAGAAAAAAATGATGTCTGATGGACAGGTGGCAGTGTATCAAGAAAAACTGCCCCTGAATAGCAACCACCTCCATTTAGAAGCTGCAGCTCAAAATAGAAAAATGTAATAGAAGCTGTGGCTTCAAAACAGTGGAATACAGAAATTAAGCTCCTGGCATTGTCATGTGCAGCTCTCAGTACATTTTGCTATAACTCTCATGGACCTGGATTTAGTTTTGTGTACCCCCAATACCAGCATCAACGTTAGTAGTATAGAATATGGCCCTAAATTTGTTGATTTAGCCAGAAGTAAATTTATTACATTACTAGGATTCCGAGCCAGGTTAAATTGTTTCCGCCTATTAGCAAAATACTTTCTACAGGATGTAGTTATTGCTGGTTAATACCTTTCCACAAAAGTTCAGCAGATAATTAAGCCATTAGGAGATGTAGTAGCATTCAAGCTTTTGGCAGTTTTAAACATGTATATCACTATAATTAACAACAATAAATCCCATAGGCAATTCTGTCACTTAATCCCACTATGACGGAAAATAGGTGCCATTGATCGCAAGGACTCATAAAACAATTCAACTTGGTAATGCCTAAAAAATAGATTCATTATAATTTGATTATCAGTAAATAATTTATACCATACAGTAAGCAATATACTGCTAAGGTTAAAAGATTAAGGGCCAGATATTCAAAACTTTGCCCTGGGGTTAAATTAGCACTGCCCGGCGGGCAAACTTAGCCAGGCACAAGCAAGCCATATTCAAAGGAATAGCCGGGGCAAACAGCTTCTGAATATAGCATGGGAATGAGGCCGGGCAAACTGGGCTGGGAGTGCAGGGCAAACTTAGCCTGGAATAAGAACAGCTCTGAATATGGCAACCAGGAAGTGCAAACCACAACAGCAAAACAGTGCACAGCGATGTGAAGGTGAGTGAGGTGAACTATGTGGCCAATATGTGTGCCAGCAATCGTGGACCGAGTACAGCTGCAGGCAGCAGTGTATATAAAGTACAGTGTTCAGAACTGTAAAATATTCCCCAAACTGTTTGCACAGTGCTAACATGTTTGCGTGGGTTTAGTGCAGGGCTAAACCATTAGCCCGGTGCTAAACTTTGCCATATTCAAAAGGGACATGCAAATGAGCCTACTTACGTAATCTCTGGGCAAACATCCAGATTAGCATCTCATTATGCCCTGATTTGCGTGCTGTTTGCGCCGGGCTAAAGGTTTAGCCCTGCGCTAAACCCGCGCAAACGTGTTAGCGCTGCGCAAACAGCTTGGGGAATATTATACAGTTTTGAACACTACTTCCACATGTGTTGCTGCCTGCAGCTGTACTGGGACAACACAGGATAGGCACAGATGGTGGTGGTGCTGCATGCAACTGTCACACTGTAGGTCATGCTACAGTGCACAGCAGACACTACAGTAGCAAGGGGGCCAGTAGTGTGTTGACACAGCAATGCCTATGGTGTGTAGGGCAGTGATGATGACTGCACTATACACAGTGAGAGGCCCAACCTGCAGGTGTTTACTGACAGTGGACATTACTGTTACACTGTTGTGTGACCCACAGATGCTGCACCTCTGGCACGGGATGCTCACAGTGACATATACATGTCCGGCTTTGTGTGCTGTGGCAGTTGTACAGCTGTGTGGTATGTGGCCGGTGGGGCATATATTATCAGAAAGGCACACTGGTGTTGGGGTATGCCCAGTACTGGCCCATGTGCACTGCATGATGTGTCCTAGCCTTGTGGCCACACCTGGTCTGTGGCACAGCCTGGCCACCCACACACTGTCTCCTCTACATCCTCCATGCCCACAGTGCTGCATGTGTGTGCTGGCATCTGTTGGTGTCCACATAAGTGTGGTCCACAGGTGTGTGCTGTATGGCCACACTGCCATGCTGTCCACTGATGGCAGGGTCACCACTTACTGCCTGGCATGGCTGGGACTAGTGGCAGATGATGGCATCATTGTGATGCCATCAGTTAGCAGTACACTTCCTCTGTGTTTGGCTTTGACTATGTGTCATATTTATTTGTTAGGGTCATGCAAAACCCGCACAAACACAGCACAAAGCCATAGTGTCGCGCAAAGCTGATTGCGCAGGGTTAAGACAAGCTTTTCCTGGGTGGTAATGTGCACTGCGCTAAGTGTCGCGCTAAGTCACAGAAAAACCACTTTGCACAGTGCTAATCGCTGAATATAGCATTGCACCTGTATTCATGTCAGTTTGCCCCTTGCATACATTATGATTTTGCCTGGCACTAATGCAGTTTGCCTGCACTATTTGGCCTTTTGAATACAGCAGACCCTCGCTAATCCTGCGCTAAACCTGCACAAATGTTTTTTGCCCGGCACAAAGTTTAGAATATCTGGCCCTAAATACATTAAGACAAAACTGTGTCTAGAATTGGACAATCAACATTTTACATTTTATAAATGAACCTATACGTATTAATGAGTTCTTTTGCTTATTTGTTTTTTTAACCAGGAGAGACACACTAAGCTGAAAGCTTGTTTACAGGTGCAACCTGGGAGCACAAGGAAATTAAGTGACTTGCTGAGGGTCACACAGTATGCAAGTGGGGGCTGTGGGATTCAAACCCAGGTCTCCAGGTTGGTAGTTCAGAGCCTTAAACCACGGCATTATACTGCCTCCAGCCAGAGTTGTCTCCCTTATAGTCAAAAGAACCAATCCCACCAAAATGGGGAATTTCAGTGGTGGGGACAGTTATTCCTGGCACTAACTGAATCAGTGGTTAATTCTAAAAAGCAGTATCAAATAAATCAGCCTAGACATAGGCACGAAATGCACGGTAACTGCTAATTATTTCTGGGAATATAAAGATAATCACTGCTATCAAGATGTAAAAGTTTTATCCTAAACAATTGTAATAAGAGAATGGTAATTTTATATATGTCAAACAATTTGTAACACACTCTAAATAAATACTGTGGTGTACAGTATTTGCTACATCTGATTACCAGTACAACACTCAATTTCTGAAACTCAATAAAAGTAATCTCTTTCTACTTACAATTAGATTCCAAAGCTGACAAAAGAGCAGAGGGAGTTTGACCACTAAGTACAGTCATTAATTTAAAACATATATACAAAAAAAAAACAACCCTGGGTGGCCTCCCACTGGGAGACTCATGCTGGGTGACTTACGCCACTCCTGCATGAGCAACCGTGCAGCTAGCCGTGCTTTAATGGGTCAGCAGCCCTCCTTCCTGATGTCCTTCCTGATGTCACCCATCAGTCCTGGTAGCTCCTGCCAAGCTTACTAAGCACAGGAGGAAGTCAGCTTGTGGATGTAGCATGGGCTAGGCTCTGGGCAGCTGAAACAGTCACTCTCTGTCAAAATGTCAAAACCTAGCTCCCGAGTTGGTAATAGGAGTAGTTGGCCACAATTCTAGGCAGGAGGCTTCTGCTTTTATGCATCTGTGGCCCCACCCCCTGATGTTACCTGCCAGTCCCACTAGCTCCATCAAGCTTAATAAGCACTGGACCAAGACAATTTGTGGATACAGCAGGGACTGGGCTCTGGGCAGCTGAAACAGTCAGTCTCTGTCAAAATGTCAAAAGCTGGCTCCCAAGTTGGTAAGAGGAATAGCTGTCCAACCATGTATCCCAGGTATTTAGTTTTCTGTTGCCCTAGGGCATATTTCATGGCACTGGCCATGAAACCTGCTTCCTTGAGCACCTGATGTACTGCTGCCACATCCCACAGGTGAGTGTCCAAATCAGAGATAAATATGACATCATCCAGGTATGTTGCTGCATGTAATCTATGGGGATGGAGGATTTGATCCATCAGTTTCTGAAATGTGGCCAGGGCACTATGCAACCCAAAGGGGAGCATAGTAAAGTGATACAGACCAAATGGGGTGACAAAGGCCATTTTCTCCCAAGATCAAGGAGTTAGTGGGATTTGCCAGTACCCCTTGGTCATGTCTAGGCTACTAATGTACTGGGACTTACCCAATTGGTCCAGAAGTTCATCCACCCTAGGCATAGGATATGCATCAAACTTAGAGATGGCATTGACTTTCCAGATGTTGATGCAAAACGGAGTGGACCCATTTGGTTTT
Source organism: Neoceratodus forsteri (assembly GCA_016271365.2). Taxonomy (NCBI): domain Eukaryota; kingdom Metazoa; phylum Chordata; order Ceratodontiformes; family Ceratodontidae; genus Neoceratodus; species Neoceratodus forsteri. The sequence continues at coordinate 16,246,221 of JADMNL010000027.1, forward strand.
GGGCCTAATACAACAGTGCTAGACCAGTCACTCTGAGATTCTTCAATGGCTTCCAATTCCAACATAGAATGAATTGCCTTCTGTACTATCTATTGGACTTTTTCTGGGAGCCTATATGGCTGTTGGTGGATTTGGAGACCAAGGGTATGTGTGGTGTTGGATCACATGAGTTGGTCCTGGTTTGGGGGAAAATACACCCAGTATTTTCTGCCAGTTGCTGGGCTTCGTTTTTCTGGATCTAGGTAAGCTGTTTGTCCAATGGTATGGGGCATGATTTTTTTTTTAATTTTAGGGCCTAAGTCAAGGTTTCCATTTTCAATGCCCTCATCCATCACCTGACTAAGGCACCCTTTTGGTTTCTATAAGTCAGCTAGTAAGGGATCCATTTGGCTTGCCGAAATGCATTGACCCGACGCTCTGTATCCTGACCCTGGGCACCCAAAACATGGTTGTCTGACATTGGGATTTTACCCCCAGCGGAGTGAGAATCCTTAAGAATGGGGAGAAGCCCCTCAAATCACTTGCTGGGGGTAAAATCCCAATGTCAGACAACTGTGTTTCGGGCGCCTGGGGTCAGGATATGAAGCGCGGGCTGATGCATTTCGGCTAATCATAGTATATCCGCTAGGAAAACCTCCTTGTCTTTCCAGGGTTTCAACAGGTTAACATGATACATTTGTTTTTCCTTTTTTAGTTGGGTTATAATACCTCATAATCAACTGACCCCACTTTTCTCAGGACCTCATACTGTCCTTACCATTTAGCTAGGAGTTTACTTTCAGAACTAGGGGGCAAAATAAGTACTCTGTCACCAGATTTGAACTCCCATAGCCTGTCCCCTTGATTATAACATCCTGCCTGGGTATACTGTGCATTTATTTTCTTTGGCAAATCTCCCAGTCATGTCCAGTCTTTCTCTCATTTCCATTATATATTGGAGCACATTAGGGGACTATGTGCCTGTTCTTCCCAAATCTCTTTTATGAGATCCAACATCCCTCAAGGCTGTCATCTGTACAATTCAAAGGATGAGAAATCCATGGAAAATAGTGCACCTCCTGAACTGCAAACATTAAATAGGGTAACAATTCATCCCATTTGTTTGTCTCCGTTGAAACAAAATTTAGACACCATACCCTTTAAGGGTTGTTAAATCTTTCAACTAAACCGTCGGTCTGAGGGTGGACTTAACCTTTAGTATAACACACATCTGCCTCATAAGCTTTGACATAAAATTGGTGCCCTGATCAGTTAAGATCTCCTTTAGCAACCCAACTCAGGTAAATACCTTTGGCGGTTCTTTAGCTACTGATCAGGCGGTAAGTGAGTTCGTGGAAATAGCCTTAAGGTATCGGGTGGTATAACCCGTTATTACCACAATATACTGATGCTGTGCTGAATGTTCTACCAGGGTTCCCACTATATCAACCCCAATTCTTTCAAGCAGAATATTTGTTATGGGCTTGCTTTATACTTTTGTGGACAACCAACTAACATTCTGGGCAGGAAGAACAAAAATCTGCCACTTTCGTCCATACACATGGCCAGAAAAACTAGGCAAGTGTGTGCTTCTCAGTTTTTTCTCAGCCCAAGTGACCCACAATAAGTATGATATGAGCAAGTCTTAATACTTCCCTTCTTGCAGACCAGAGAAACAAAAGCTGATAATGTAAAGTTCCCATTTGTTTCTCCTGTTCAACCTTGTACAAAATGTCATTTTTTAGTTCACACCTTGAAAATACTGTATTATGCTTTTTGTTGATCAATCACATTGCCATTTACCAGAGCTAGGTTTCAAAAAGCATTTTTAAGAACTTTATCAATTCTTTGATCAGAAATTGTATTGACTGGATTTTGAAATATGACTGGCCTGATCTCTAGAAGTTCCTTGTGACCTCCCATTGAAGTGGATGCCAATTCCTCACTGGAGTCACTTATGACCTTCCTTGACCCCAGGTCCTTGCAGTCCCCAGCCACTACAACCTTTGACAGAGATGTTCCCTTATTTTTCTCCCTCCAATTCTGTCCCCGGGACTTCTTGGTCTTCCCTTCAGGGCCAAATAGCTCAGCATCAGTAAATGGAAATATTTCTTCTAATACTTCCAGGTTTTCCTCCTCCTGCTATGAGCATACTCTTTCAGAATTATTTTGTAGGAGGGTTTTTTAAATTCCCACCAGTTGTCCACTTTTATACATACTGGGGCTGTGGTATATGTGCAGATATCCCCATGTACACAAGCAATTTTTGGTGTTCTTCCTAGTGAATGACCTAAACTAGATACTACCACATATTATTAACCATTGTCTGCCTACAACCCAAATGCACCAGAGCAATAAGTATTTGGTCCCTCACTTGCTTTAGGACCACATAGAGATTGTTGAAATGGAATCCACTGTTGTGGTCTGTAGCTACATACAGTAGTTCACAGTGTCACAGTCCATATTGTTACAAAACATATAGATATACTCCACTTTTACCACAACAAATATGTATATAAAATGGTACTATGAGGTTGTTGACCTGTGTCACCTCATTTGGGTGACTGGGAACCAGGGTCTTAGGACTGGTGGAATTACACTAGATCCTGTGGTTATTCCTTTTGGGTTTGGAGGGAAACCACTTTCCCATATCAGTACACGTATTCCCATCCCCCCCCATTGTCCTTTCTCTCTTCTTCTATGAGAATTCTCCCTTTGGGTCACCACCTGAGGTTCATTGTGGGATCTGCTGCTCTTAGTGGCCTCTGGTCTCTCCTCTCCTCTTCCAAAGAATGCTCTTTGATCTTGACGGCAGTGGCCAGGGTGGTTTGCTTATGCCAACTCACCTAGTCACATACTTGCTTTGGCAACATGTTCAGATACTGCTCCAACACAATTAAATCCAAAATGTCATCTTTAAAGCAAACAACCAGTTTTAACCACTGGGTATCTGAGTCTTTTAATTTTTTGAGCTGCCACTCTGGATCAGGTTCTAGCCTTAAAACAAAATGTGTGAAAGTTCCATCAACACTTTTCTTTGGTTATCTCAATCCAGTCAAGGATAGCCAGCTTTACCTGGTCATAGTCTCTGGCAGTGACATCATCTAGGCTCTTATTAGCAGCTTGTGCATCTCCAGTGAGATATGGTGCAATGTGAGTGGTCCAGCATTCTTATGACCAGACAGTGGTACTAACAACTCTCTCAAAATTCACAAGGTAAGCTTTGGGGTCATCCTTAGGACCCATTTTTGTTAGCATGGTGTAGGGTCTTACAGCAATTGGATTCCCTGTGTCATGGAGCTGGGGCACAGCTGAGTTTCCAGCACCTGCTTGATAAACTCCTGCTGTTGCTGTGCTCTCTACACCTGCTGTTGCATCTGCTACTGGTCTCTCTGTGCCTGCAATTGTGCTTGCTGGGCCAACCAGTCTCTTTACATCTGAACCTGTTGCACCAGTTGCTGGTCTCTGTGATCCTGCTGTTGTGCCAGTTGTTGGCCTCTCTGAGCTTGCTGTTGGGCTTGCTGAGCCATCCAATCCCTTTGTAGCTGGGCCTGTTGTGCTTGATGAGCCATCCAATCCCTTTGTAGCTGGGCCTGTTGTGCTTGCTGAGCCATCCAATCCCTTTGTAGCTGGTCCTGTTGTGCTTGCTGTGCCATCCAATCCCTTTGTAGCTAGGCCTGTTGTGCTTCCTGAGCCATCCAATCCCTTCGGAGCTGACTTGTGCTTGCATCTGTCTCTGTTGCACTTGTTGTTCTACCAGCCATTTCAGCACTTTTCTGAGTCCATCTCACCCCTACTTAGTCAAGGGGAAGGTTTGATCCCACTACTAAAGCCAACCACATGTATTGGTGTTGTAGCAAGCCAAGACTTTTGGAGAAACCCTCAGAAAAAAACACTTCAGGCAAAGTTCAATGAAACAAAAAGTTACTTTACTTCAGCACCAAATAAGGGTTCAAACAGCTTACTCTGGCTGAGCAAATACAGAACAAAAAAAACTTTAGCTTGATTCAGCTCTCTAGATCACAGCTGTCATGCTGTCCCTCTCAAGACCTCAAATTCCTCACCCTGCTGTCCTTCTCAAGATCTCAAATTCCTCTTCTTTCTCTTTCTGGTTTGGTTTTAATATATCCCAGGTTAGGATCATTTGTGCCTTTCTCCCACGGGGAATTCCAGTACCAGTACAGACCAGAAATCAGCAAGGCTAAGTTTCAATTTCCCTTGTTTTCCTGCTAGTATCTTAGTGAAGAGGGGTCCCAGGTAAAGGTTGTATAGACCCCGACACACTCCTGTTAGGAACATGTATTCTTTGGACCACCTGCATCGGCTACTCCCATTCAGGGGGTCCCCATTTTCTCCATCTTCAGCAGTCCATAGTCATTGTAGGGAGCTTTGGATTCTGCAGGGTAATTGCAACGGGCACAAATGGGGTCCAGGGTCTGATGTTGGGGAGGGAGGGATCAGGGATGTGAGGACAAGAAGACACTCAGGGAAAAACTAGAACCCAGTTGGAAACCTCCTTCTCTGGTGACAGTACCGAGGGTTCTGTTTCATATCAGCAGGCAAGTGCTAATGGGACCAGCTGACTTTGCTACTCCTCTTGAGGCAGTTCATTGTGACACAAAATCACTGAGAAATAAAACTGCAGTGATAAAGAGATTCACTGCAGATTCCTTTGCTGATCTTGTATGTACCACCAGTACCTGGCTGTGTGACACAGAAGCATAGAAGATAAACAGAATAATAGATAGGGGACTGTGTATTACGAGGGTATAATACCACTGAAAAGTTCTGGTGACATGTGAACCTCAAGAGAGAAGCTCAAAAGGTTCTGACATGTCATCAGAACCTCAAGATGGCATTCTAGCCAATTCATAAACAGTCCCCAACCATTTATTTATTTGTAATATATTGATTTACTATAGATGGGAGTGTACCTCTATGCCCCTGTCTGGAACTACAGCCAACAGCATTCCCACAAGCAGCTCCTTCTGTGGCTGGAGGGTGAAACCACCTGTGTCTTCTGCTTTCAGCTCTCTCCGAGTGCAAACTCCCTCCACCCACAGAGAGTGGAAACTCTTCACTCCACCCCCCCCCAACAAGGCAGCAGTGGGGCAAGAGGGACTGGGCACAAGAGGGGATTCCTGTGGTGCTGATTTTCTTTCTCCTCAGCTCTACTGTGGCCGACAGTTACTGTACCTGAAGGTTACAGTAAAAGCAGGCTTGCATGCAGCTGTGTTGAGTGTGCAGAGTGTGAGGAAAGCTAGTCATTTTGTAGCACTATCTTAAAAAATCCATTGATAGTATTATGAGATCTTTCAATGCTACTGATGGATTTCTATGATAGTACTACTGAACAAAATGTATGCATTATGTGGTTTAAAGGAGAACCATTGAGTGTTGTGGAAACATTTAATTACTTAGATGTAGTTCTTGATGAAACACTAACTATGCAAGATCAGGTAAATAAAGTAACCAAAAAAATAAATAGTAAGTTACAATAAAATGTAAAAAAAAAATAGTAAGTTAGGTTATCTTTATAGAAATCGAAGTAACTTAACAAAAGGAGCCAAAGAAGCAACAGTAAAGTGTTAATTCCTGCGTAAGAGTATAATTCAATTTTTTTACATCAAATTTCTGAAAGTATTATGTGCAAGTATGTTGTCACATTTAACAAGATATGTATATCTGTTATTAAATCCTCCAAGCAGATTCATCACTGTGAGTTGTATACACATGCAAAAGTTTTGGCATCATGGGATATAATCTTTCAGAATGTTGTGAGCTTTGAACAAAAAGTTCTCACAACAAACGTGCCAGAAACCTTAAGAAAAAAGTCATCCCAGTTACAGTAAGTATGTTCCTGCTAAATACTTCAACAAAATGGTTTAATGAAATGCATATAAAAACTAAGGTACTTGAAAGATCCATTTCGATTATGGACCCAAAGTGTTAAATTGATTCAACAGGATATTGATCCATTTGTAAAGAACCCCGTATTTAAACAAAGCATCAATAATACTCTGTGGGCATCTTCTACATGTAATCGTATAAAAGCAGATTAAATTCTAATACTGTGGGCATTGTTAGTATGAAATGTTGCATGGAACTGTACAAATGTACAAAATTATATGTGCAAATGTTGCACAGAGAGCTCTCTAGATAATCTTTCAAATTTCTATTGTTATTATCTTTTGTATTTTTATATTTTTATTTATTTTCTTTTACCAGGAGAGACACACCAAGCTAAAAGCTTGTTTACAGATACGACCTGGGAGCACAGGGAAGTTAAGTGACTTGCTCAGGGTCACACAGTATGCAAGTATGCAAATATGTAAAGTTGTAACTTCCTCTGTTGTTACCTTGCCCTCAGGCGTGGCTGAAAATGGATCTTTTTGATCCAGTCCACCGTCCTGGTAAAATGGAAATAAATAAAAAAAAAATTCTTTTAAGTATTAAGATGAATTTTTTTGTATGAGTTTCAATGGTATTATTAGGCATATCCATATATTACAAAAGAAGAAAAAGCCCACTGGCCCATAGATTTTGCCTAACCCTGCCTATTACTCTTGCAATAGCCCTAATACCCATCCTCCTCCTCCCCTTTTCCCCTCCCATTTATTTCTCCTCCTGCCCTTATCAGGACCTTATGCCTGACCCAACCATTTTTGAATCCACTCACTGTTTTGGCACACTTCACCTTCCCTGGCAGTTCATTCCCTTTGTCCACCACTCTTCTGTGAAAAAGTATTTGCAGACATCCCTCCTGAATCTTCCCCCCCGCCTACCATAACACAGTATGACCTGCAGGTTCACTGTTATGCTGATGACACCAAGCTGTATCTGTTTTGCGCATATAATTGGAGAAATGCAGGTTTTGAACTGGGTCATAGTTAGAGATGTTGCAAAGTTTTATTTTGCTGGTGAAACTGGTGCGAAGTTAGGAACTTCACACTTTGAGAAGCTTCCCAAAGTTCCCAAAGGCTGCACAGACACTGCCAACCCATTTTATTTAAAACATAAACTGTTTTAACAAAACCCAACAGCCTTCACCCACTGTTCCATCACCCCCCCCCCACATCACTCTGGCCCTTTACTTTTTAGTTACCTCTTCCCTACCACCCTTTGCATTGAAAAATAAATCCTCCCCCCTCCTCACTACGTTTATCACTAGCATTATAGAGATTCCCTGCCCCCTACCTGCATGCCAAAATTTACTCCCTCCAGTGACCAGACCCTGATCGTCAATTAGAATACATCCCAACCCCTCCTCTGGCCACTGCCTCCCTTTTGTCCCCCAAGCACCTCAGAAATATAGGTTTGCTGTTTGCCTGACCTTTATATCTGAATATCTCATTGACATCCATGCTATTATATCCATGCATGTTTTGTAAGTCTCTATCATGTCCCCTCTCTCCCTTTTCTCCTCCAGTGAGTACATGTTAAACTCTAAACACCATTCTCTGTATTGTTTCAAGTTGTTCTGTATCCTTTTTTACATACAGCTTATATAATTTCATGCAGTAGTCTAGATGTGGGCTGACCAGAGACCTATGCAGTGACATGGTTTCTTGTTCACTGCGGCTTGCGAATCCTCATCTAATACATTCCAGTAGCCTGTTAGCTCTTCCATATTCTTTTTCACACTAACTCAGACTTTTCAGGTTACTGTTTATCATTATATGCAACAGCTGCAGCTATGCTATACTTTACATTTGCATTGCTCTTACCAGTATGCATCATAGTACATCTTTTGGCATTAAAGTGTTAGCTGTCAGAACCCAACCACTGTTTAAGGCATTCCCTATCCTTCGGCATGCTTCTTATTAGTGCCGTGTGGAATGCTGAATTCCGCAGGTAAAATTAACGTGGAATGACCATTCCGCCAGCGAAATTTCCACCAGCATTTCATTGGTTCTTCTGCGTAATTCCACCTTCTGCAGCTTTTCCACTGAAAATCATTCCGCAACCATTTTCGCTGAAAATATTGAGATCTGCGGAATACAATTCTGGAGAAATGTTGTGGAAAAACTCATTCCACATTTTTTTCTGCTGCAGAATTTTGCCATTCCGTTACCGGTAAAGTTTGGCAGAATTTCAGCAGCATTTTAATATTTCCATGTGTAACCTCCCACACCAGCCCCCCTTGTTTAACTAGCAGGGCTGCTCCTCTCATCACATAGTGTCTAGGAGCAAAAGAGAGGGGTGGGGGTTTACAGAACAGTTTATCTTACACATCTTTCGCTGAGCCTGCTATTACAGACAGGCAACCCAAGTGTGGCAACTACCTGGCACACACCTGGTGGGACCGTTTACCATGGCCAGCAACCCAGGTCCCTGGGAGAAAATGTTTGATCATAATTGTGCTAGGTTTGTACTTCTGGACAGGGGCACCCAAGTAATTCCAGACACAGTGGAAGCAATAACAGTACTGTCCGAACCAGGTTGGGATTCTAGAGTGTGACTTTTATTCACATACACAGCGAATAATCACAAAGCGAAGATGGACCCCCATAGGGATACTCATACTGGTAATGCAGATTACTGAGGTGCAAACATTCCTGAACTTCCCATTTAACATAGGCATACTGAACACACACAGCGAACTCTCAGGTTCTGAAATGGAGATTGGCACACACTGGTACATTTCCTCTTGGCTAGGCACACACTGCCAGTACTAGGACACTTCCTCTCGACTAGACACACACGGCCAGCACTAGGACACTTTCCCATATTTCATGAGAAATACTGGCGGCACACACGACCACCAAAGAGCATATACAGGCTAAAAATCTTCCAGCACCCACTACACTGAGGTGAACCAAAAACAGAATCCAAAACCCATGTCTGGGTAACTATTTCCAACAGGCACTGGCCAAATGTACTGACTGAAAATTGAAATGGTGCCCAAACTGAACCCAGAGAGGTAAACTGGTTACTCCAGATGGGGGTCTCCCACCTTTTGCTTTCAAGTTTATACTCGGCCATTCATCTGGTTAATAACACCTTCACCGAAAACTTGTAGATACTATCTTGAAATGTTTTTCACTCTTAACAGACTACATGACAAAAAGTTATGTACTCGATCAGTCTCTCTCTCTTTCTAGACTCAATAGTAGGCAGACACTTTTAAAAACAGACACAGTCTAGGTGACAGGGTCCCTTTGTGAGAGAAAATTCACCAAAAGGTATGCAGGTGCTCCTCCTGGGCTGACACAAAAGTACTCACAGTTCTGAAGTTGTCACAGGCAGCTTCACTAGACAGACATGGTGAGGGGATTACCCCTGAATCCTGGAGTTCGTCCCTATCCCTCCTGGGATGGGGCAAAGGAAAACCCACTTGTCAAGGTCTCCACCACTTCAATCACTGTCTTCTGTGTTCTTCTTCTTCTAGGGTGAGAACAAACTACCCAAAACACAGTGGTAGCTCTCTGTCAGAGCTGTCTGAGGAGCTGCACAGCAAGCTGCAGCCTCCTCCTGGAACTCCTACTCAGGACTGACAGAACATTCTAAAGCTAACATTCCTTGAGCTGGCAAAGGATTGTGGCTTGTGCCACTGCGAGAGTTCTAAGATTACATCACCCTCTAGCTCAGCTGAGACTGACACTAGAGCTTGAGAGTGTGAAATCAATTTAACTGGCATTTCACTAACTGCCTTTCCTTGCCTGTCACTGGTTCTAACTGGGACTCTAGTAACCCCTGGGGACAAGGGGGTTACAGATGGAATTTCATTCTGCCAGAATTTTAAAATTCCACACAGCACTACTTCATATGCCTTCTTCTATGTCCACCGTTCCTCATAACTTTGAGCCATTTGCAAACAGATGCACATTACAGTTCATTCCTCTCCCTATATAACTAATGAACATACAGTTCCAGTACCAACACAGACCACTGTTGAAGTCCTCGTGTCACCTTTTCATATATCTGCAAGTTTACCATTCAGTATCCCTTTCTTAGCTATGTCTGATAGCCAGTTGCTTATCCATCTTGTAAGTTTTTTCCTTCCCCCATTTGTCCTACTTTTTTGATAAGCCTTCTATGTAGTGATGAGGTATAGGATGTCTACTGCATGATTTTTGTTTACCATCTGTGTCCTTCCTCCTCATTTCCCTATGATGCCTGTTTTGTCCTTTGGTAGTGATCCACCTTTTTCAACTGTGAATGCTGACCAGAAAAAGTCATTCAGTAGGTCAGATTTGTCCTGTCCTCCTTGATGCATACCTTATCTTTTTGAGCCTGTCTATGCTGTCCTTAGGTTTTTCTTTTCTCTCTTATGTAGCTAAAGGAAGTCATGTCATTACTCATAACTCCCTCTGCAATCCTCTGTTTTGTGTCGACGTTAGCCCTTTTCATGATGTCCTTGCCAATGGCTAGCTTCTCCTTGTATGTGTCCCTGTCAACATAATTTTGGTTCTTCTTATAATCTCTGAATGTCCATTTCTTGCTGTTCACCAGGTTTATCTTAATATTGAATTATAGTGGTTTCTTTTTTTTTATCGTATCAATATTTATACTCCTGCAGCCTGCCTTGCCTACATCCAGCCGCTGCCTTTATCCCCAATCAGCCCACAGCTCACTCACATACTGGCAGGCACAGCACTGTACCCTCAGGGGGTCCTCCCCCCCCATGTCCCTCATGCCGGGCTAGGGAACCAATACCGCCCAGTCTGATTCCATGACAGACCCCTGGTTGCTGAAGTCGGCCATCAAGCTGCCTTGGTTGTCTGCCATTTTCCTCCTATGTTTTTTCCCCTGAGAAGTGTGGACATGCAATGATGTCAAGGCACAACGTGCCGACATCCTCCGCACTTCTCCCCATGTGTTCCCCACTCCTGTAGTGCCCCCGATTTCCATCGGGGGCTACTGCAGCATGGTGGATGCCCCGTCCCTCCCCAGGGAAAAGAGAGCAGTCTTTGGATGCTCAATCCTTTCCCTCCCCAGCCAACCTCCGATGGCCCAGGCTCATTCCCGAACCCAGGCCACCGGCATGGAGCGAGGTGTGATGTCCAGCACCTCAACCTTCAGCGCCACTGAGCTGGCTAACTATAGTGGTTTCTTACACCTTGTGTCCTTTATATATTCTGCACACAAAGATTAGTTGCCTCTTGCTTTGGTTTTATAAGAAATTATAATGTCATCCACTTGTGATCTGCCCTTTCCTCCTTGTGTAACTCCACTGGCACGGGGTCATAATGTCACAAGACACTATGCCGTAGCAATATTCTGTGCTGCCAAAACAGCACGATATATATTGCAAACAGCGTAAGTCTTGTTTTTGCAGGGGGCTCTGCTTCGAACCCCCAAAACGAAATTATCTAACTCTGGGGATTAGTAAAAATCACACAAAGTGCGAAAAAAGTAAAATTCCATGTGTCTGGGACCAGGAATCGAAACCCGGTCCCAAATGCATTGCCTGCCTCCTTTGCCGCCAGTGGCTCATACTATCGAGCTATGGCAGCTGCTCAGCGGAACTCTGTCACTGCGGGATTCTTATCCTGCGCTGGGAAGAGTGAGAGGGTCCACTGCCGTGCATACATCGTTTCGCGTTTTTGTACCCTCTTGCTCTTCCCTACCGCACTGTTCCTACCTCATGGTCATGTCACGAGCTGTAGATCGTATGACATATTGACCCGGTAGGAACTCCACTAGCTGTGTACCTCATATAGACCTCATTTGGTCATAGCCAATCATCCTAAAGTGTGGCGCCATGGTACAGTTTGTTTTTTGTTATTCTTAACCAATATCTCAAAACTACTGGAGTTGTATTCTCATAGTCCAATAGACACTTGATTTTTAATATTATTGATTATGACCTGGTTACTTAAACCTATTGTAGTGCAAGTGTTGCCTCCCCTCTAGTTGGATTGTGTACCCACTGTATAAGGAAACCATCCATTATATAGAGAATAATGCCTGTGCAGGTGTGTGTTATGAGGATTTTCAACACACCCGAGGTGTGTGATAATCTGTAAACCCCAAGAGTGTGTGGAAAATCCTCATAAAAAACCCTTGCACAGGCATTATTTTTTAATAATATCTGGCACAAGGATTCAATAGAGACAAAAACAGTAAGCTGTATTTCTTTGAGCGAGCATGCCCCTGAACAGGAAGCATGCAGAGTGCGAGTGGGAAATCGTTGTAGTAACCTGCTATCAAGTTATTTTGGAATTCAGTGGGTTATTATGAATTTTTTTCGGTAAAGTATATCCAGTCATTTTAGGGAGTCACCAGTTATTATTCCAATAAATTTCTGACTTATAAGTATATTTTGCCAGATAATGTCTGGGAGACTGATGTGATCCTTAATAACTGTTCTTGGCTGGCATGTTCCCTTAGCAATATCCTATCCCATCACATCATATCTAGTCATTTTCTTGTTCAGTGGCCTGTAGATCACTCTAACTGTCTACTTCCTTCTCTGTCTGTCTAGTAGTTGTAATCTGAATGATTCCATACCCCCTTCTGAGACTAAGCTATTTACCATTACTATTATTAAATGAGCTGCATTGAGGGGTTTTAATTATTCAAGTGTTGCATAAGGTCCAGTAGTAGTACTTTTTAAATTAAATATGAGTTTATAAAATCACATACTGGTGAATGGTGGTGGGTTCCTTAAAAGAGAACTGCACCAAACCTTGGAGTCATTTTCTCAGTAGATTTTTTATTTCAGTACTAGTTACAATTGTTATTGTTTCATCTCTAAAGGCCTTTTAGTAACCTCAATGGGTGTTTGGGCTTTACAATCTGGTGGTAAGTGCCATTTTAGAACTGTATGATGCAGTTTATGTTCCTCTCAGCCACAGAGTTGTATAGTAGAACAGGGACGTACTGTGCCAACAGTAGAAGAGAAGAACAGGGATATAAACTACATTGTACAATTCTAAAATGGCTCAAACCAGCAGTGTATAACTCAGAAACACTAGAGCAATAACAAAATTTGAACCAGTGTTTAAAAAACAGCCTCTACTCAGAAAAAAAAATATTTATAGATTCAGCACAGTTCTCCTTTACACAAAATTAATGCTACATACACATAGTTTGCAGAATATGTGAAACATTTGGTAGAATCCCACAGTGAAAAAAGTCCTCAAGTCACGGGAAAAAACCAAGACGCATGAAAACGAATCCAAATTGCTGACATTCTTCCTTCCACATGGGGTGGGCGAAGGGTAAATATCCTCTAAGAAGCACCAAGTCCTCAAGTGACAGAAAAAAGTCCTTAAGTTGCAAGGGGGAAAGTTAATAAATTGCCAACTTTGCAAAATTTCACAGAAGTTTTCCTCATTTCATGAATTTTGGTGGAAGTAAAATTTCTGACCTTTTGCACAGTTCTAGTCATTGTGTAGGCAATTTGGCTGTATCCTCATTTTAACGCACCAGTGCATGACCAACCTGAGTGGCAGAGACTGATTCTCTTACATCACATCATCTTGTGCTGATTTGAAAATTGATGCTTCTGATTAATAAAGCCTGCTAGACACTTAGATGACTTCATCAATCATATTTCATTTTAACCCAGAACTGAGCAGTTGTGAAATGGCACTGCAGTCTGCTACCCCATGTAGTCTCCATATTCAGATACACATCTTAGTCAGTAAGGCCTGTGACAGGGTCAGAACCCTGTCTCATTAATATAAAGAAAAATAAAATTTCTAAAAACTAGGAGTTTGTTAAAGACTGTATCAACACTAAAGACAGGAAGGGGTTAATGTTTTCCAACCTTAGCTACAGTTTTTTTTTTCTCTTATGTGTATGCTTTTCTCAGGACACTCAGTAAGGACAGCTAATTGAGTGTGATGTTCTGAGAAAAAAAGTCAGGAAGATAAGATTAGGAAATCAATAAACAGAGAAAAATAGAATTTGATGGCAGATAAAGACCGTTTGGTTCACCTAGTCTGCCCATTTCCCTACCTAACAGATAAGCTGCTGATCCTAGTTAGCCAACAGCCGACTTCCTCCTACCCCCCACTAGAATTGCCTTATGTCTGTCCCGTGCATTCTTAAATTCCCCCACTGTTTTTGACTCCACAACCTCCACAGAAAGGCTGTTCCATGCATCTACAACCCTCTTCATGAAGAAATACTTCCTCACGTTACCTCTTTGCCATCCCCCTCTATCTTCAAATTGTGCGCCCTTGTTCTTGCACATCTCTTTTTCTGAAAGATGCTACCCTCTTGGACTTTGTTGATTCCCTTGAGGTATTTTAAGGTTTCTATCATGTCCCCCCCTCCCTCCTTTCGTCAAGGCTATACATATTAAGCTCCTTCAGTCTTTCTTCATATGTTTTCTGGTGCAGACCCTGCACCATTTTGGTTGCCCTCCTCTGGACAGTCGTCACCCTGTCTATGTATTTGCAGAGATGGGGTCTCCAGAACTGTACAAAATACTCCAGAGTGTGGTCTTACCAACTGTCTGTACAGAGGGACAACAACATCCTGTTTTCTACTGGTGATGCCTCTCCCTATGCATCCCAGTATTCCCCCAGCCCTCTTTACTGCCTTCTCACATTGCTTGCCCACCTTTAGGTCATCTGATATAACTACCCCCAGGTTCCTTTCCATTTTTGTTGTTGTCAGTATCTCACCCCCATTGTGTACTCTTCCCCAGGGTTTTTGTTTCCCAGGTGCATTTCTTTGCACTTCTTTGTGTTGAATCTAAGCTGCCATACATTTGACCATTCCCCCAACCTTGCCAAGTCCCTTCTCATCCTTTCTACCCCACCTTGTGTATCAGCCCTGTTGCAGATCTTTGTGTCATCAGCAAAGAGACATACTTTTTCTTCCAGTCCCTCAGCAATGTCACATATAAAGACATTAAAAAGGACAGGCCCCAGTACTGAACCCTGCAGTACCCCACTAGTAACCCCCCTTTCTTCACTGTGGACTCCGTTTACTATTACCCTCTGTGTCCCGTTGTCCATCTAATGTTTAACACAGGCTACCACCCTGGGACCCACTCCCAGGCTGGCTAATTTGTTTATTAATCTTTTGTGCAGGACTGCGTCAAATGCCTTGCTAAAGTCTAGGTAGGCCACGTCCACAGCCCCTCCCTGGTCTACTACTTTGGTCACCCAGTCAAAGAAATTAATTAGATTTGTCTGACATGACCTTTTTGCTGTGAATCCATGCTGCCTTGGTTCCTGTGCCCCACTGGCCTCTAGGTA
This sequence comes from Neoceratodus forsteri, assembly GCA_016271365.2. Taxonomy (NCBI): domain Eukaryota; kingdom Metazoa; phylum Chordata; order Ceratodontiformes; family Ceratodontidae; genus Neoceratodus; species Neoceratodus forsteri. The sequence goes on from JADMNL010000027.1 coordinate 16,261,364, forward strand.
CTCAACAATTCTTTCCTTCAGAAGTGATTCCATCATTTTCCCTACCACTGAGGTCAAACTGACAGGTCTGTAGTTTCCTGCCTCTGTCTTGCTCCCACTTTTGTGAAGGGTAATCACAGCTGCCCTCCTCCAGTCTTCAGGTACCACACCATTCTCCCATGATTTATTAAAAAGGGTAGTCAGTGGTGTTACTATTTCTCTCCTTAGTTCTTTTAGAATTCTGGGGTGAATCCCATCAGGCCCCATTGCTTTATCCACCTTCAGTTTTAGGAGTTCTTTCAGAACCTTTTCTTCTGTGAAAGGACTGATATCAACCCCCCCCCTCATCCAGAGTGCTTCTATTGACTGGATTAGGTACCCCTCCATTCTTCCTTTGTGAATACTGAGCAGAAGTATTAATTCAGTATCCCTGCTTTTTTACTGTCACTCTCTGCCCAACCACCCTCCTCTTTATTCAGCCTCAGTATCCCTGCCTTAGTCTTTCTTTGCACCCTAATGTACCTGTAAAAGGTTTTATCCCCCTTCTTAACCAAGTTGGCTGTCTTTTCCTCGGTTTGGGCCTTTGGTAGTCTGACTGCCTTCCCTGCTTCCTTCTGCTTTAGCTGGTACAGTTCTCTGTCCTGCTCCTTCTGCGTTTCCTTATACTTCCTGAATGCTATCTTTTTGTCCCTAACCTTCCCCACCACTTCTTTTGAGAACCATAGTGTTTTTTCTTTCATTTTGATTTATTTGCTTCACATAAAGGCTTGTTGCCTCTGTGATGACAGTTTTGATGTTTCCCCATTGTTGCTCCACCCCTCCTTTTTGCCTGTCCACTAGTGCTTTTCTGAGGCACTCTCCCATTTTGACAAATTCAGCCCTCCTAAAGTCCAGTACCTTCACTTTTGTATGTCTTGACTCTACAGCTACGTTTATCATGAACCACACTGTTTGGTGGTCACTTGTTCCCAGATGGCTACCCACTTCTAGATCCGAGAAGGTTGCAGAAGAGAAGGGATTCTCTCTTAACACACACTCTGAGTTCTGAGAAGAAGGCAAGGCCTGCTTAAGAAACTGAAAGGAAGAAAGACCTAACCTAGTCAAACAGATTAACCTGAAGCAGCATGTTTATTTTCCTATTGCTTAGAAAGGGAAGTCTAAAATTCTGATGCAAGCAAGACATTTTAGAGCATATATGGAGTGCAAAAGCCTTAGCTGTATTTTCCATTTATAACTGACGTGAAGCAGCTGCCAAATCAGTTTTTCCAAATCTGTTTCTCAATCTGAAGCCATCCAACAAAGCACATAATTTTGTATTGCTGTGTTTTGAATATATAGCACTATTTGTGCTTTGTTCCTTTTTCTGTGGTCTGTTTCCTGCTATACTTCTCTGCCATAGGTCATTTATAGCCAGCTAGACCAACACGTTCTATTTATCTCTGCTTTCAGTATCTGTATACTACTCAGTAGCCATAATAACTTTAAAATACCGGATATCAGATTTCTTATATTGGACTGTCCCTATAGTCACCCCCTGCATCCATTGATAAAGATGACGCTGAAGGATCCCTCCTTAATGCAGTGAGTCAGAGCTTTGCAATTTATGCTTAATGCTAGCTAGAGAGTAGGAGACCGTCTGGCCAGGTTACATATTATACAGAGGTCCCACTTCTAAGAAGAGGCACATATATATTCAAAAGTTAAAAGAAAGTGTGGGGTTGTCAACAGTAGGCAAGGCATTTCAGAAAAAAGATAAAGAAAAGTTTGTGTGACACTTGTAAAAAAAAAAAAAGACACTTTAAAGGCCAAATGAAAGCTCATAATCTTCAAAGAGATACAGTAACTGGAGCTGTAATTGTGAAGCCAGAGAAACTCCCGTCAGAATCTTAGGTTTCAAACTAAAATTATTAAAAGGTTATATCCACATGGTCTTTAAGTACACTAATTTGGTTTCTTTCTGCCAAAAGTGTCTCATTTGTAAAAACAAAATTTATAATGATAATTTGGTTGGATTTCAACACTGGGGGAGGTGGTGAAGGGTGGCCTTCTGACAGCTAACTCCATTCTCAGGTACATGGGTGGCTGAGGAAAGACTCACATATGATTGCCTTGAGGGTGGAATGTGGTAAATGTGTGATAGGTTCTCCATTGCCTGTTAATGAATATCAGTGAGTAGGAGGTTGTGAGTGGGAACAGCTGTGTTTTCCTGACCACTAGGCAGTGACTTGGCATGTACAGTTTAAGCTTATTTTCCCATAACTTGTTCATCTAAGGAACCATACTTTGTAAAGCAGCAGTGCTAGCAATGATGTTTATACCACTTGGATCGCTAAAGACACTACATCTATCCCCCAGTTCAGGTTTTCAGTTTATTCCCACTATCAAGCACATTAGTTCTTTGCTATTATTACTTTTTTTTATATAATGCTTCAATCAGAAGCACATCATAATAAATATACAAATCATAAAATCCATAAGGATGAACCAGGGAACTATAGGCCGGTAAGTCTCACATTCATCATGGGTAAGCTGATGGAAACAATCCTGAAGGAGAGGCTAGTGGCCCTGCTGGAGACCAGTGGGCTGCAGGACTGTTGATAGCTTGGGTTTGTTGCGGACAGATTCTGTCAGACCAACCTGGTGGAGTACTATGACTGGGTAAACAGACAGTTGGACAGGGGCCATGCAGTGGATGTCCTGTACCTGGACTTCAGTAAGGTATTCGACTTGCTGCCACATGGGAGGTTAGGAAGTAAGCTGGAAGGCAAGGGGTGGTGGTGAAGATGGTGGGATGGGTAGGGAACTGGCTACAGGGGAGACAGCAGAGGGTGGTGGTGGGAGGGGAGCTCTCATCTCCGAGGGTGGTGATGAGCAGGGTACCTCCGGGCTCGGTGCTGGGGCTGGTGTTGTTTGGAGACTTGCAAGATGGCGGCCATGCTGGGCTAGCTGTCAGCACAATAGCAGCATTGGTGATTTTTGTTTTGGTAAAACTGTTCTTGTATATATTTTTCTTATTTTATTTAATTTGTTAGTTTTATGTGTTTAATTTTCATGTTAGTTAGTTAGGGATGAAGCAGTGAGTTATCAGGTGTGAGGACGCTTGTTTGGGATTTAAGCTTAATTTAGCCACATATAGCCACAGATAGTGAGAATATTCATATTATTTTCACAGTTTTTTGTTTCCGAACAGTTGACATTTATCACTGGGGTTATCTTCACCTAGAGTGAAAAATTACTCTTTTTTGGTTAATTTTTTCTGGCTATCTGTCTGTGGGCCAGTTTCTGAGATGAGGAGGAATCAGAAAGAACTGACTCTGTCATCAGGAGCTGTGGAGTGTTCTATATGGGAGTGTAGGAGTACAGGAGCCAAGGAGGAGCTGTGGCTATTGGAAGTCACTGGAACATTTTGGGGGTTCTGTTTCCTGGGAACTAAGCCGGATCTGCTACAGTGGTACTGCTGTGACATTAAGCAAACCAGGAGATCTGCCGGCTTGTTGTTTCTGGGCCTTTACTGTTTGTTAGCTCCGACCCGAACCCTGGGAGGGATCGCTGGGGTGGCTGACTGTAAGTGAGACCAGGCCTGGTGCTGTCAGAGGGTGAGCACTACAGTACCTTGGTCTCTTTGGTCTTTTGGGGGAACAGAACAGAGAGCTTGTCCCACGTAGGGACCATATTATGGCCAAAAGCCACTGGCAGTGACCTCTTGGGAGACAGTTAGGCTGCTCGACTGTCTGGGTGGAGAGAGGCCCTCAGGCCCCCCAAATACCTAGATGGTGTGGTGAGAAGCTCCAGTGTAAAGAACTTCATCAGATGGATGGTCAGAGTCTTCCTTTTCTTTTGAATCTAGTGGGCAGTAAGAGTGCCCTGTTGACTTGAACAAGTGTTTAAACTGCTTATTGTGCTCCCGGCCTATGTGAGAGACATGTCGGGGAGCCAATATTTCTTTTCTTTTCTCTGGTGAGATGAGAGCTCCCAAAGGTTAACAACTATTTTCCTCATGAGAGTGTTGTGGCCACTGTTTGCTCTGAAAATGTCATCCTCATCTGTTACATGATTTGTTGTTTTTGCTTGGATATGTTTTATCAATGTATTTTTTGAAGTATATATATATTTAATTGTTTTAGAGTAATTTTGAGTGGTGTGTGTGGTACCTGGAAGTTTTGATAGAGCGGGTGAGTGGTTGGGGTGTATGAGTGTTGTGTGGACTAAGCTGTATATGTGTGGTTGTTGAATATTGTTGAATATTTAATGTTTACTGTGTGAGGGGTGGTCTGGCAGGATATAAAGATTTTTAAGAGGCCGTATAAATTGAACTAGTGTGGATTGTTGCTGTGAACTGCTCCGTTAGACAGCAGTGGTTTTTAACTAGGTAGCATATGTTGGGACCATAGTTCGGTGGGCAGGCGCTATTCCCCCTCTAGTCTAAGGGGCTTGCGCCCCTCTGATAGTCCCCCATTGCAGCTCAAAGTGTATACACATTGTCGTGCCTTGGGTATTGTAAGGAGGAGCTGGAGGGGTGGGGTCCCTGTTCCTGGAGGGTGGAGGGAGCGAGGTGGGCAGATTGGGGTAGTGAAGTCGAGGAGGCACGCTGGGGCGAAATGGAACCAGGAAAGGGGTCATCCGTGCTTGGTATCCATACCCAAGGGTTCCACTGATGGTGGGCAAGTCACTCGCTCTTCCGTGGCCTCTCATCCAACTCGGGCAGTGTTATGCAATGCCAGGTCTATAAAGAACAAGACTGCAATTATTGCTGATCTTGTTGAAACATCTGACCTGGTTTGCATCACCAAGACCTGGCGGTATGAGAATGCTGGCCCAGTATTGGAGTCAGCTGTTTCAGCAGGGTACTCGGTGACACACTGCCTGAGATTGGATCATAGGGGTGGAGGTGTAGCCATTTGTTTTAAAACAGAACTAGGTCTTGTAGAGGTTCCAGTGGGAGTCACTAGATCCTTCAAGTGTATCATGGGTGCAGATGTGGGCAGCAGGATTCTTCTCATTCTCCATCCATCCAGAGATGAGAAAGTTTTCCTGCAGGAAGTTGCAGACTTCATGGTCAGTATGGTGTTGGAATCCCCCAGCTGGTTGATCCTGGGGGATTTTAATGCCTGGGTTGACGATGAACTCTTGCATTTTGGACCGAACTTCCTCCAATTAATGAATTTGTTGGGCTTCACACAGGTAGTTACTACTGCAACCCATATTCAGGGTCACTCCTTGGACCTGGTGTTCCTCCTAGGGACGGAGGCCACTGATTTTGTGGTGGAACCAGTCAGTTGGTCAGACCATCACTCTATAAGGTTCAGTTTTGGGGCTCCCCCTGTAAGACCCACCCCTTTGGAGATGGTCCGGTACCGCCCTTTGAGGGGTGCTATTCCTGAGGGTCTTATGGTGGTGCTGGACCTATTGAGTAGGCCAATGGAATGCTTGGACCCAGGAGACCTAGTAGTGTACTATAATAGTGTGGTGCTGAGGGCCCTGGGTTCTGTAGCACCTGTCCGAATTTGCTCTCTCCCTCTCCACCCTCAGTCCCTTTGGTTTGATTTGACTCTGAGGTAGTTGAGGAGAACTGGACGAAGGTTGGAACGTTGTTGGAGGAAATATGGCCTGGAGGAGGACAGACTTAGGTTGATGGTCCATTATTGAGAGAAGACAGAGTTCCTGTCCAAGGAGATTGCTGCAGCAAGGAACTGACCAGCCCAGCTCTTCCGGACTGTGGACAGGCTGTGCAATCCAGCCTGCCTCCAGGGCCAGAAAGCATTTTCACAAACTAAGTGTGAGGAGTTCACTCAGTCCTTTGCAGATAAGCTGTCCTACATCAGGCCAGAGATCTGCCTGACTCATTCAAATAAGTATGGCGGTGGTCAATGTGAGGATGCAGCCATCTGGTCTATCTGGACAGATTTCGACCAACCAGCGATCGTGGACATTGTGAAGATTGTTTGATATCTGTGACCGACTTACTGTAGTTTGGATCTTGGCCCAACCTGCCTTCTTGTGGGGTGTCTGGGAAGTCATTGGACCGATCCTTGCTGAGATAGTCTGGTGTTCACTGGACCAAGGGGTGTTCCTGGACCTTTTGAAGGAGGCCGTGGTGGCACTCCTTTTAAAGAAACCTTCCTGTGACACAGACTGTCTTGTGAACTACAGACTTGTCTCTAACCTGCCCTTTGTGGGCAAGGTTATTGAGAAGGTAGTCGCGTTGCAGCTTGAGAACTTTCTTACCACCCATGAAGTCTATGATTCTCTCCAGTCCGGTTTCAGGAAGAAGCATAGTACAGAGACAGCAGTGGTTCAGGTACTTAATGATCTTCTGATATTGAGAGATCGGAAGAGTCATTCGAGCTTAGTCCTCCTTGATCTCTCAGCAGCATTTGACAAAGTGGATCATGAGGTGCTGCTGGAATGCCTGTGGCTGCTCTGACAATCCTCAGATGGTTTCATTCTTTCCTTACAGGCAGGACTCAAAGGGTGGTGCTGGGGCTTTGTTCCTCTGCCCCCTTTGCCCTGCTCTGTGGGGTGCCACAGGGTTCCGTGCTGTCCCCCATGTTGTTCACGCTGTATATGTTGCAGTTAGGAGACATTATAAGGTGGTATGGGCTGAGTTTTCGCTGCTATGCAGATGATACTCAGAGCTACTTGTCCTTTGTACCTGAACAAAATAGTGCAGTCTCGGTCTTTAACAACTGCCTCGCCGAGATTCAGGACTGGATTAGTGCTAATTGGTTGAGACTAAATCCGGATAAGACTGACATGTTGGTAGTTGACCCAGGTCAGCGGGTAAGGAAGTTGACTCCTGGGCAGCCATCTGGCCTTGTACTTGGGGCAACCAGTTGAGACCTTCTGAACGGGTGCAAAATCTGGGCATTGTGCTTGACAATGAACTGACATTGATAGCGCAGGTGTTGGCAGTTGTCAAGTCCTCATTCTATCATCTGAGGAACATTGCCCGGATAATGCACCTTGTTCCACCCGAGGACCTCCCTGTGTTGGTCCACGCCTTTGTGTCCTCTCGTCTTGATTACTGTAATGCTCTATACCTAGTTTTGCCGGGGGGTAGATCTCCATCGCCGGCAGCTGGTGTAGAACGCTGCAGCCAGGTTGTTGTGAGGGTTATCAAGAACTAGCCATTTCACACCTGTGCTGCGCAAACTGCACTGACTGCCAGTGTGGTGGAGCATCACCTTCCAGGTCGCATTGCTGATCTATAAGACCCTACACGGACAGGGACTGGTTACTTGCAAGACCTCCTTCGGCATTACGCCCCTTCCCGCCTGCTTTGCTCTGCTGATGAGGGATTGCTAAAAGTTTCCAGGGTCTGTCTTCAAACACCATGTGCTAGGGCCTTTTCTTTTGTAGCCCCGACCCTGTGAAACGCTCTACCTCATCGGATTAGAGACTGCCTGTCCGCCGAGTCTTTCAAGTCCTCATTAAAAACCTACTTATTTGATCTAGCTTTTGGGGACTGTATTTAGTATATATTGCTGCCTTTTTATTTTGTACATTTTTTAGACTGTATGCTTAATTTTACATTGTATTGTGTATGCGCTTTGGTTTAAGAAAAGTGCACTATAAATAAATTTTGATTTGATTTGAATATTCATAGCAGGCACCTCGATGGGCATCAGGACTAAGATTAGTTTGTTTGCAGATGACACCCAGATGGGAGCAGTAGTGGATGACCTAGGAGGGTGGCAGAGGTTGCAAGATGATCTGTCAAAATTAGAAACCTGGTCAGACACCTGCAGCTGGGATTCAATGCCAAAAAGTTCAAGGTGCTACATTTTGGCACAAAAAACCCAAGGAGGAGCTACCAGCTTGGGGGATTCAGCTAGCCATGACAAAGGAGGAGAAGGATCTGGGGTTGATCATTACGGGCTCAATGAATAACTCAGCACAATGCAGGAAGGCAGCTGCAAAGGCCAACAAGATGCTGGGGTGTATTGCCAGGGGCATATCCTCCTGGAGAAGGGAGATAAACCTGCTACTGTCTATGTCACTGGTTACTGCCTGCAGTACTGATGCTCATACCTGAAGAAGGACATTAGGTTACTGGAGGGGATGCAGTGCAGGGCAACAAAGATGATCCAAGGGCTGGGGACTTACCCTACGAGAGCAGGCCAAGGGAGCTGAACATGTACTCACTGAAGGAGAGGAGGGACAGGGGAGATATGATTGAAACCTTCAGGTACATGAAAGGAATAAACAAGACAGATACAGATGGGCTTTTCAAGTTGGTTGGGGGGACACTCAAGGCCACGATCTGAGATTGAAGGGGGAAGGTTCAGGAGGGAAATGAGACAACGTTTTTCCATGGAGAGGGTGGTGTCTGGGTTGAATGCATTACCTGTGGAAGTGGCATCCTGTAGAACAGTGGGCTGCTTCAAAAGGGGATGGGACAGGATAAGAGGGAGGGAGGGTCATTGGAGGTGGGGAGGGGAAAGAGGGGCAGCTGCAATTTAGAGGCTGCTACAGTAGCTGCACAATCGAGCAGATTCGATAGACCATAAGGCCTTTATTCTGCTGGCAATTTCATATGTTCGCACAACAGGCAAATGTCTTACAAACAAATACATTTTCACCTTATGCTTACAAACCTTTAAAGAACCTTCATATTGGATCTCTAGTGAGAGACAATTCCACCACACTGGTGACAAATATGCCAGTACTCAGAGACTAAAAGAAGAATGGCATAAGGTAGATTAACAAAAAACAAAAAAAAACTTTCTTTGCAGACCTTAGACTACAAAACAGGATGTATAACTCATCACTGCCCAGTTGAAATGATCATGAATGACCATGCATTATTCATGACCTGTTCATGAATTCAGCTCATGCACTTTCATCATTTGTTATGAACCTTAAATAACACTCTGTGTTTATGAATGTTAATGAACATACAGGTTCATAAAGGTCCATAAACAGTAATGAGACTCCTCCACTGAACTGTTAGGGATAAAGTTTATCAATATAGTATTTGTAGTGACTAGAAATATCCCGTTTTTATAATATTGGTAAATGTTGTAGCACTATTCTCAAAATAGTTTTGCCCTATGTACAAATTAGAGAGAGACACATTAAGTTATTAGTTATGTTATCATTATTGTGATATCATTATCATACAACATAAGCAATTACCCATAACAGTTAATTAATTTTTTAAAGGGAAACAGTCAGCACCAAGAGCCCCACACCCAAGTGTGGGCTGGTCCCAATTTGCACTTTGTGTACAAAACCTTTTTTTTTTGCTTACTTTTTACTGTAGTATAGTAGATTGTATCAGACTTATTTTGCTTACTTCCATGCCAACATTTTCTGTAACTACACATCTTCAAATTCCCTGCAGCTGATATCAGAGTAGGGTTGCAGTACTTAGAGATTCAATAGCCTGACGTGCATGTTAGAGCATTTGTGAGTGCTGATCAGATGTTTGCTGGTCCCACTGAGGACTGTACATAGACCCAGGAGACAGCAGGACTTTGCAAAGAAAAGATCAGAGCTTATGTAAACTAACTAGCACTGCACAGAAACATAGAAACATAGACTTGGACAGCAGATAAGGACCACTTAGCCCACCTAGTCTGCCCATTTCCCTCCCAACTGGATGAGCTGCAGATCCTAGTTAACCAACAGTCTATTTCTTCCTGCTACCTACAAGAATTGCCTTATGTCTGCCCCATGCATTCTAGAATTCCCCCACTATTTTTTACCCCACGACCTCCTCAGGAAGGCCATTCCATGCGTCCACCACCCTCTCTGTGAAAAAATACTTCCTCACATTGTCGCTGAGCCATCCCCCTCAATCTTCAAATTGTGTCCCCTTGTTCTTGCACATCTCTTTTTCTGAAAGATGCTACCCTCTTGGACTTTGTTGATTCCCTTGAGGTACTTAAAAGTTTCTATCATGTCCCCCCTCTCCCTCCTTTCCTCAAGGGTATACATATTAAGCTCCTTTAGTCTCTCTTCATATGGCTTCTGTTGCAGACCCTGCACCATTTTAGTAGCCCTCCTCTGGACTGCCTCCATCCTGTCTATAGCCTTGTGAAGATGGGATCTCCAGAACTGCATGCAGTACTCCAGATGGGGTCTCACCAACTGTCTATACAGAGGTATAACAACTTCCTGTTTTCTACTGGTGATGCCTCTCCCTGTACATCCCAGTATCTCCCAGCCATCCCTTCTACTTTCTCACATTGCTTGCTAACCTTTAAGTCATCTGACATGACTACCCCCAGGTCCGTTTCCATTTTTGTTGTTGTTACTACCCCCCATTGTGTACCCTTCCCCTGGGTTTTTGTTTCCCAGGTGGATTACTTTGCACTTCTTTGCATTGAACCTAAGCTGCCATACTTCTGACCATTCCCTAACCCTGCCAAGTCCCTTCTCATCCTTTCCACCCCACCTTGTGTATCAACCCTGTTGCAGATCTTTGTGTCATCTGCAAAGAGACATACTTTTCCTTCCAGTCCCTCTGCAAATGTCACTTATAAAGACATTAAAAAGGACCAGCCCCAGTACTGAACCCTGCAGTACCCAACTAGCAACCCCCCCTTTCTTCGGAGTGGACTATGTTTACTATTACCCACTGTGCCCTGTTGTCCAGCCAATGTTTTACCCAGGCTACCACCCTGGGTACCACTCCCAGGGTAGTTAATTTGACTATTAATCTTTTGTGTGGGACTCTGTCAAATGCCTTGCTAAAGTCTAGGTAGGCCATGTCCACAGCCCCTGGACTGTTGGACTGTCGGAGGCCATTCCTTTGCCGAACTCCAGTGTCTGTTAATGTTTGTGATTTCAACTCTATTTGAGTGATAAATGTATTCCCACGTCCTGCTCCTGGCTCATTGCGTACTGTTTGGGCTGCTGTCCTGCACTCGCACCCTGCCCTGGTTTCTACGCGCAGCACCTTCTGTTCTTGGCCACATCCACAGCACCTCCCTGGTCTACTACTTTGGTCACCCAGTCAAAGAAATCCAGTAGATTCGTCTGACATGACCTTCCCGCTGTGAACCCATGCTGCCTTGGGTCCTGTGCCCCACTGGCCTCTAGATACTCAACAATTCTTTCCTTCAGAAGTGACTCCATCACTTTCCCTACCACAGAGGTCAGACTGACAGGTCTGTAGTTTCCTGCCTCTGTCTTGGACCCACTTTTGTGAAGGGGAATCACATCCGCCTTCCTCCAGTCCTCGGGTACCACACCATCCTCCCATGATTTATTAAAAAGGGTAGTCAGTGGTGTCACTAGTTCTCCCCTTAGTTCTTTTAGAATTCTGGGGTGAATCCCATCAGGCCCCATTGCTTTGTCCACCTTCAGTTTTAGAAGTTCTCTCAGAACCCTTTCTTCTGTGAAAGGACTTGTATCGACCCCCCATCCAGAGTGCTTCCACTGACTGGATTAGGTACCTCCCCCTCCTCTTTTGTGAATACTGGGCAGAAGTATTCATTCCGTATCCTACTTTTCACTGTCCCTCTGCCCACCCACCCTCCCCTTTAGTAAGCCTCACTACCCCTCCCTTGGTCTTTTTCGCTCCCTAATGTATCTATAAAGGTTTTATCCCCCTTCTTAACGAGTTGGCTATTTTTCCTCGGTTTGGGCCTTTGCTCTTCTGACTACCTTCCCCACTTCCTTCTGCTTTAACTAGTACAGTTCTCTGTCCTGCTCCTTCTGTGTTTCCTTATACTTTCTGAATGCTTTTTCTCCATAACCATCCTCACCACCTCTTTTGAGAAACATAGTGTTTTTTTCTTTTGTTTTGATTTGTTTATTTGCTTCACACAAAGGCTTCTTGCCTCTGTGATGGCAGTGTTGATGCGTCCCCATTGTTGCTCCGCTCCTCCTTCTTGCCTGTTTGCTAGTGCTTTTCTGAGGTACTCTCTAATTTTGACAAAGTCAGCCCTCCTTAAGTCCAGTACCCTTATTTTTGTATGGCTTGACTCTGCAACTAAGTTTATCATGAACCACACTGTTTGATGGCTACCCACTTCTATATCTGAGATCCTCTCTCTGTCCCCATTTGAGAGTACCAGGTCTAAGATTGCTCCCTCCCTAGTGGGTTCCAACACTAGCTGTCTGAGGCATGCCCCCTGTAGGGCATCGAGAAAGGCCCTGCTCTTGCATGTGGCTGCAGCAAAGGTACTTCAGTTAACATCTGGCATATTCAGGTCCCCCATCAACAATATCTCCCCTTTCTCTGCCATCCTAAGGCTGTCTTCTATCATTTCCTTGTCTATTTCCTCCCCCTGAAATGGAGATCTGTATATAACCCCTGTGGTGCCATTTCCAGTCTCCAGGGTGACCCACAGTGCCTCCTCTCTTCCCTCTTTACCCCTTTGCTCCATTGCTTTGTTCCATCTGTTACATAGATAGTTACTCCTCTTCCTCTTCTACCCTCCCTGTCCCTCCTGTAGATTGTGTACCCTGGTATGTTGACATCCCAGTCATGGTTCTCTGTGTACCATGTTTCTGTGACTGCCACAATATCCAGGCATCCCTCTTCCATCAAGGCCACCAGTTCAGGGAGCTTGTTACCTAGACTACTGACATTGGTACTCATTACCCTCCATTTTTTGATGGCCTTACACCTTTTTGCCCCATCCCTGTCCTTACTGCCTTTGCCTTTTTCTTCATTTACCCCTGCCCTTCTCCCTATCGACTTCTCTATGTTCGTGTTTACCTTGCTAACTGCCCTGCAGGTGGTTCCACCATCAGAACGCACCCGTCTGATTGTGCCTGTCATTAGGGCACCAGGATTTTTAATTAAGCTGCCCGGTATTTATCATCCCCCTACTAAATATTCTAACTCTGGGGCGGACCTGAGAAAGGGTGGCAAATTTAGAATTTTGGTGCCCTGTTGATGGGCGCACTCAGACCCGTGCACAGATAGCTGGAAGGGACTGCAGGCTACTGATTCTCATACTGCTGCTGCCTGCTCTAATGTCAGCTGCAGAGGAATCTGTAATATGTAGTTACAGAAAATGACAGCCTAGAAGTATTTTTTGTTTTATTTATTTATTGAAATCTTGGATTCATGCCTTTGAGCAGAAGCTGTTTACATAGGTTCTGCATCAGGAGACAAATACAGTGCATACAGACAAGTCATTGCTACAGATAAATTATATAATGTCAATTACAGGAGTATATATTCTAGAATTACTAATGGGTTACATAACAAATGTCAAGTCAGGAACAATATATACCATAGTCAGGTAGAACTAAGCTAAAATAAGTGAACCAGGGGAGGCAGAGAGTTAGGGACAAGCTTGGTACGTCTTGCCAAGGATGAGAGTAAAGGGTGACATGCTGAGAGGGAGGAAGAAGGGGGTGTAGGGTGAGGTAGTGTGAAATGGTGGTTAAGAAGGTAAAAGGGAAGGAAGAAGCAAGTGCTAGAATTGGCCTGCAGCCAATAGAAGTAAGCAAAATAAGTTTGATACAATCTACTATATTGCAGTGAACATCAAAGTTCGGGAACTGAGGAACGTAATTTTGCCTGGGTAACTCTTGGAAGTACAATGGTACAGTTGAGGTGACAGCCTTAAAAATAAAGAGTAATATTTTGTAGTGTGTCCATTATTTAATCAGATGTCAATAAAGCACTTTAAAGCATGGAGTAATATGATCAGATTTAGACATTTTATTTCCACTACACAATTCTTGATTACAATTTCTGGATTACTGAGCATGAAAGGACACATAAAAAGTATTACAAATATTAAACATTGAGATAACTATAGGATGAGCAAGTTTTGTCAGTCTGAATTGAGAAAATGTGCAAATCTTGCTTATTGTAAATAAGTGTAACCCCTAGGTGGCACTATCCCAAGGGCTACTACCCCTGCCTGTGTGGCTAGTAGCAGGTTAAGGGGCCTCAGTTCTGAAACGGGTGCCTCCACCCAGAGGTCAGGGTTGGTAGTGGTCAAACTAACCTGGGCACAGCCCGCGGGACACTGCAACCTCCCTCTTTCTGCCTCTAGTGGCCTGAGCAACATACGATAATCACTTTCACAGTACCCCTTACACACTATACCAGTACCCACACTGTTTGCACTTACCACCAGGGCTGGTTCCTCTGGCTCAACCCTGGGGACCCCCTGTAAAATAAGGTTATGCACAGTAAATAGCAAAACTACAGTACTCTTGGCACAAACTGGAACCACAGTCAGGTTAAATGCAGCAAAAAAGTCAGATCTAATGTATTCAGGGGACTTGAACAAGGAAGGGGCATAATCAGGTTGATTGGCTTAAAGGCTATATTAATCAAACAGTTATGCATGCACTTTAAGTCCCCACATAGTCACACACCCTGTGTACCCAGGTAGGAAAATGGTGGGCTAGCCAGGAACGTTGCAGCTGGTTGGGGCCCTGTGATGGAAGAAAAGCAACATGCACAACACACTACTTGTAATCCGGAGCTGGAGGGCTCAGTTCGTGAAAGAAAAAGCAACAAGACAATCAGCTGACAACACTTTAGATTTAGCTGTTGCTGCAGGGAGCTACCCTGATGTTTACTCATGATACCCAATACTAGACACAGGCAGGACGAAATTGAGACTGCAGGTTGTTGAGCTGGAGTGCCCGGAGAAGTGGGGTCCACGCAAATCACCAAGGCATCGTTCCTGTTCAAGTGTTGAGCAGGGGCTAATCCCCAGGCAGGTCTCTCGTCGATGGCTTTCTCTGTGCAGCAGATAATCAGACTGGGCCAGTGTGGCAAGGCCCAGACCCAGTGGAGCTGACTTTGGATTCAGTTCGTGAGGCTGGATGTGGCTTCCAGCAAGCAGAATAAAGTTCAAAGCACAGTGGGGAACCAAATTGCGACCCACTAGCAGCACACAGCACATTTACATGTAAGGTAAATTCTAATGCAGCTTCCAGCAAGCAGAATACAATTCCAACCACAGTGGGGAACCAAATCACGACCCACTATAAGAACACAACACATTCACATGTAAGGAAATTCCACTGTACCAGGCAAAAGGCTCTCTGGTCGCAATTACAGAGTCTCTGCATAATCTGGGAGTTCAGAGGTGGCTGGAAGTCCAGATAGGCTGATCACATTCAGCAAATCTTTGGTCTTCTTCACGTAGGAGCCTGATCACAATTCAATGGCATACTTTACTCTCCAAGTTCGGATTCAGTCCAAAAAAGGCACAAGTTCCCTCTCAGGGACAACAGGCAGGCATGCAGGCCAAAACTCAGGCCTTTCCACAGTTCTCCCACATGAATCCACTATGGATTGCTGCTCAAACTACCTCAAGCTGTTACTTCTTCACTTTCCAACTTAGATCTAACTGAAACTGCAAGCAGTTTTGGGACTTTCCCCAAAATCCAAAAGGTACGGTTGGCTGATCTGTCTGTCAGTGACAACAAGGGTTCCCCCTCCAGGTTATTTTAGGTGCCAAAAGCCCAAAACTACAATTCCTACAAGTTTTGAACCCACCAAGACCCTGTAGGCAGGCTCCATTTTAGAGTCCCAAATGTACTGATTGGCCCATTTCAGCAGTCCAGGACCAAGATGATGGAAACAAACAGAACTGTCCAAGCTGCAAAGAAGGCAGGTTAGAACAAACTGCAATATTATTACTACTCTAACAAATGATCAGCAAACAAGCACATCTTCTAACAGAGCTCCCTTTTAGATTAATTATGACTGCAATCCAGGCAGCTGTTAAAGAGACAGTACACAGAGGCTATATAGGTACTCTCTGGCAATCACATTTAAACTGCAAAAATGCAGAACACCAGCCTGGCAGTGAGCATTTAGATAAGTTCAAGGAAGACTTTTTGGGAACCCCCATTTGTAGGAAGGTTACGCACCAGGAAAGGACAGGGAAAATTGTTTAACTAGGAAAGGCACACTAAGCTGAAGCTTGTTTCCAGGTGTGACCTGGGAGCACAAGGAAGTTAAGTGACTTGCTCAGGGTCACACAGTATGCAAGAAGGGGCTGAGAGATTCAAACCCAAGTCGACAGGTGTGCAGCTCAGAGCCCTAAATCACTGCACTATACTGCCGCCTTGATAATAATAAATAAATGACTCTTAGATGATTTAACAACCAGTTCAATATGTGTGAAATTAGATGTGACCATCAATTGAAACACCCATGCTACCTGCAGTCAGCACCTATAAAACATATTAAGAATTTGCAAACTTGACATTCAGTTTCCACAAGTAAGCAATAACCTACGACATGCTGTGTGGTTACTGGGGATTAATCAACACCCTGGGTACATTGTGAGGCATGAGGCAAATCCAAGTGTCCTCACAGCACCCAGGGTGTTGATTAATCCCCAGTAACCACACAGCCTGGAGTGGGTTATTGCGCTTATAACATGGGCAGAAGAGACTTCTTGCATTTGTAAGGAAAACATTAAATCATACTCGAATAGACAACTTTGAAAGGTGTCATTACACCTAATAAAGTAGTCCATTTTCCAAAGCTGTGCTACAGTTCTTATTTACATATGATAATGTTAGCAATTTTTACTAGTACATCTTCTATGTAAATTTCACTGTAAAAGTAAAATTAAACAGATTAATTGTTAAAGTATTGAATAATGTTTTATCTGTATTCCTCAGTAGCGTTTCAGGGCGATGTAACACTGCTGGATGATGTTTGCGAGGACATGAAAAAATACTTACATTCTCTGTAGAAATACAAAGTAGTACAGTTCCTTGAGTTCACTATCGGTGTAATACTTCTAATCTGGCAAAAGAACACTTACAAATGTCTAAAACAACAATGGAGCAATATGCTAAATAGCAGGAAATACTACAGAGCTCTTGCATTTACCCACAAGTGTCACACTGAAAGATGTGCACTGGAAAACATAACGGGAGCAAAACGTTCTTCTTAGGTGCAAAATACATTAACTAAACTTTTCTACATTATAGAGAAGGTCTCCTGTGCAAACATTTAGGGCAGTTATTCACATTACAGGGAATCTTTCCTCTGCAAGGTGGTGCTGTTAAACATTTTGGGCGCTATGCACGAAGCGGGCGGGGTAACGTGGAAAAATCATGTACTCTGCCCACGCCCCTGCACCCTGTGGACAGATGCGCACATGCTGGCATTCACCAATGCTGGCCACCTGTGCATGACTCCTCTTCCCGGTGCACTGGACTCTGCAGGGTGGCTAGGGGAGGAGTCATCATTCCGGGTGGGTGTCCAATAGGATGCCCCCCGGGGAACATAGTGGATCACTTGCATTGAGTGGCACAGGTCTGGGGCTGTGCCTACTGCCTGCATGCACCTGACCTGCACAGCCCCAGCTGGTCCTGTTGTTGCCGCCTATGGAATGTCTGGGTGCTCGCTTGTCCAGCCACCCCTGGCCGTCCCCTGCAGCCCAGCGGTCAGGGGTGTCACAGTGTACCCTATCCTGGTCCCCCAGCAACTCCTTGGCTGTGCTGGTGGGGATATGCTGTGGGTTACAGCTGGGTCAGCCCTGGCATACCCTGCACCATCCACCGCACCCATGAGGCCAGCACTAGCAGGTTAGTGAATCCTGCATAGTGCTGGCACACCCCCGGAAAGGCCCCTGCGTGGAGTTGACCATGGACAAGGGGCATCAGGTGCAGTGGGTCTGTACATCCCCCTTTCCCGAATGCCACACAGGGGGCACGGTCAGTGCGGAGTGACTACATGCCCCAGATACGCACGTGTAGCCACTCTGCCCTAATAGTGCATAGCGCCCAGAATGAGGTAAATTTTAAACATAATATGAGGTAAATAATGTCATCTACAACATTGAATGTGGCATCGTACCTTTATCTTAATTTGGAAAACAGCACAATGCAGTAGCCACTTGCCCTTACACTGAGAAGCACAATTAGCAAGAATTCTGATTGCCACAGTGGTATTTCAGACACTTTGCATGAAAAACACTTTTCTATGAGCAGTACGAGTTCAGCAGGGTGAGTGGGAAAGAGCAAGAATTATTATTCTGAGAAGTATTGCAATTTAATACTGAGTGGAGAACAGGAATCACTTTCTTTACGAGATGTCAGCCATTAATAAAAAGGAAGACTCGATTGTCAAACATAGATGGAGCGACTGCATGAGGCGAGTGGGGATTTTGACAACTGACTTTTTACACTCAGCGTGAGGTTCGTATAACAGATATTAATGTATTCCCACATGTCTGCTTTCAACCAGTCAGATACACTGTATTTAAAGCCCATGTTATAAAAATAATTAAGCAATAATGACCAAGAAGCCGGTAATTTCCGAGGGATTAACAACCGGTTTGGGGGACCTTGAGCCACCTCCGTCCAACTGGTTATTAATCCAAGGAAATGACCAGCTTTGAGACTATGATTATAAGTCTAATCACAATGACAATTTTCTTTTTTTACTATTTATTTTTTTGATTTCTTAAGGTTTTAATCAGAGTGGCGCGAGCGATCAGCTGAGCGGCTGTGCTGTGCCGGGCATTTCTAAGAGATTTCAGACCGACACGGCAGCCAATAAATGAGCTACTTTAGCTCATGAATAATTAATTAGACTTGTAATTTCACTTATACCCATCATGCTTTGCTCTGAGTTTGAGGCTTGGAGAGTATACATATGCTTGGGAGAGGGAGACAGTGAAACCAAATAAACAGATATGTGTTCTCTTTAATGACACTTGTACACTGCTTGTCTCACAAACTACCTTGCTTGTATGTGACCCCTACATTTAGTAAATGAATGACCTCTCTATCCCAGAGAACACTGGCAATTACCCTTAGTCTACGAATGATAAATATCACCCAATGCATCAGTTTACTGCCCAAAGCCACCTCCTGCAGTCTCACAATAGGTCTTAGCTTCTCAATCTGATAAATCTCATTCTCCATACTTCACCATTCCTTCCTGGTTAGAATGATTTTTTTTTTAAACTTGCAATGTACAGATAGCATTAAACTTTAAATCCAAATCACCGCTAATGCAGCAGTAGAGCCACTGCTCATGATGCTGGCAACCGGGGTTCAGAAGTGAGCTTGGAATACCAAAGGGCCAGCTGGGGGGCAGGGGAAAATTGGATGACCAACCCAGGGACAGTTCTCCACCTCTGGGGGAGGGAGGGTCAGTGGTACCTGGCATTTGGATGACACTCAGCAGTGGCTGGGTGTACATCAAGCCAGGGGCCATGTAAAATCTAAGGAAAGGCAGTGGCAGACATCTGTGGGGCATGCGTGGAAGCATGCATACCCATGCACTGATGTCATTGCATGTCCACACCACAGGGGGAAATCGACACAAGGAGAAAACTCTGTGCAGAGGCAGCAGAGTGAAGGCCTTCTCTCCTTGGCCAAATGATGTCAGAGCCTATGACCTGGGTGAAACAAAGGTGGATCTTGGTCTTTCCCTTGGGAGTACAGATGCAGTGAATTTAAATTTTGCTGGCGAGGTTCTCGCGAAGTGGGGCACTTCGCATAGTCACTCCGCTATGCAGAGTAGCCAATACAAAAGGCTCACTTCACCTTGTAATTATTATTTTGCATTGTCATTTTGCCTTAACACGAAATAAGGCGAAGTGACAACAATATTGGCAGCCATACACACACACCAGAATTAATGTGCATCCCAAAAATGCTACTGTCTTGTGTCCAGAAAATTCCTCAGTGCTGACAAAGTGAAATGAGAGCGTAACAAGAAATGCAAAGTCTCCCAGAATTAATGGCACACTCAGCCATGTGCGTAGTGGTCACACACAGTCACCAGAATTAATATGCATCCCCAAAATGCTACTATCTTGTGTCCAGAAAACTCTCCAGTGCTGACGAAGTGAAATGAGAACACAACAAGAAATGCAAAGTCTCCTAGAATTAATGGTGTACTGCAAATGCACAGACAGATTAAGGCTGTGCTGCACACTCAAAAGATGCAGACGCAAAGGCCCAACACCAGCTAGCCAGTGCTCACAAGTCACAAATCCACATCTGGAAAAGAATACCTTTTGCCAGTTGGGGGGGTAGTGCATGGCAGTAACAGTCCACTACCAGTAAAGATACCACAAAGTAGTATAAAAAATTCATGCAGGTGCAGTGGATAGCAGGTTCACACTGCTGCAATTACTCGGTGGCACGATAAAAGGTGTCTGATAGAATGGCACCCATCGCACACACACTCACACACACATTACTAGTAAAGCGTAGCAAATTGAAAACCTTTAGAAATATAACCAAATGTTTAAACAAACTGAAATTATACACTGCTGCACCACAACAATCAACAAAAAAATGTCAAGAATTACTGAAAATATTACTGTGTGTACATTAACACAGTTATACACGAAAAATATAACCAAAACAGAAAGACTGCCTTTTTATCCCAGTTAATCTACCTACACCACAGATACGCCCCTTCCCCAAAGCACACTTCACAGTACACAGACTGACTGTTCTAAATTAACATTCAAAATCCACATACAAACAATAAACACTGGATGATATGAGCACAGGAGGGTTTCCTACAATCGATGTACTAAATTTTGAGAAAAAAAATGGCTCAAAAAGGCTTTTTTAACAGCTTTTAGAGGATTTGAATCGCAGAGCTCTGAGAGGAAACTGTCTCCATCTTCCACTATACACACACTGCATAGAACTGAGGCTGTGCAGAACAATCTAGAGACCATGTGACCTGCAATCCCATAAAGCACTGCAAAATTCGTGTTGGCACTCAATAACAAGGTGAAGTGATGTGAAGTACGTTGATTTCAATGTACTTCGCCTTAAAATTGGTGGAAAAGTGGTTTAAGGAAGGCAGAATAACACAAAGTCATTGGTTTTAATGGACTTCGTGTTCCTCATCATGACGCAAAGTACTCCGCTTCGCATTGAGGAGTACTTCATGAATTCCGCGTTACTCTGCGAATCACTTCATGGAACGAATTTTGGCCACTTTGCCCACCACTACTTGGGAGCTTCACCGTAGGGGTAAGTTATGTGTCCTCTGTCTGGGGCAGCTGTTGGAACATGCTGATCAAGGGGTATGGGGAACTGAGATGGGGTAAATCCCCACCTGCAGCACAAAGATAAACAAAGTTAAACAAAAAATCCACATCAGCACTACTGAAGTGATAATTAGTTTTCTAAATTCAACAATAATGAGGCTGAGACATTATATCCAGTAGTTTTAGAATTCAGTTGGCAATGTACTTTGAGTCTTTGTGCAGCTCATCATTTTCTGCTGTGAACTACAAAAAGATTCAGACATTACCAGTTTCATGAAAATCCAACTCCTACAAACTCATAATTGAAAAATTAAACAAAAAAAACTCATTAAACAAACCATAATAAGGAAGCAGAAAGTGATTGCATTTCATATCCTTAGTCAAAACCATTTAAAAGTACTTTATAAAATGAGTAGCAAAAATTAGGAAAAATTACTGGTTTAAACACATCACATGACAGTGTATTATTTTAGCCTAATGCATAGTCATCCTGGTGCTTAAACTAATCACAAATCAATGTACCATTATAGAATTTTTAAAAATAGATTATTAGCCGTTTTGTTTGCTCGGTAAACCCACATTTTTTCCCAGTTCTCAGCCATGATCATTTAAAAGCAAAACAAGTTTTTATTAATGAAAGCAGTGCATCCTTCAACTGCAGCTCAGCCCACGCTGTAGAGCCATTACTCTCTTTCTCTTTCTCTCTCTCTCTCTCTCTCTCTCTCTCCCTCCCTTAGACATGTAACATGGTGTACCTCTCTCAGTCACACTCACAGCACCCACAGTCCTGCTCTCAGCTTTTGTGTTTTCCAGAAGTCGCAGCACACAGTCCTCCTGAGTGCATCTAAAAAGGCTGTTAAGGAAAATAGTTTTGTGTTAATTAATAAAAGCACTCATCTACAGATAATGCTGAAGCTCACTCTGTAGAACTAAAAAAACAGTACCCCACATCCAGAAAGCCAAATGCCAGTGTAGCATCCCCTCGATTCACCTTGGCTGTTTCTGGGGCCCTCTGATCTCACCTGGACATACCTCCGAAGGGGCTAGCCTGGGTTCAGGAGCGGAGAAAAGAAATGGTGCGATGCTGCCACCTGAGGTAATGGCAGGGAATA
Source organism: Neoceratodus forsteri (assembly GCA_016271365.2). Lineage (NCBI taxonomy): Eukaryota > Metazoa > Chordata > Ceratodontiformes > Ceratodontidae > Neoceratodus > Neoceratodus forsteri. The sequence continues at coordinate 16,283,388 of JADMNL010000027.1, forward strand.
CCTGTGAACAGATTGCAGGTTACCACCCCCCCAGGAAATATATAATAGCTGCCCCCAAAGACACTTCTTCACACAATATCAGTTCCCCCCACTTGCAATGATTCACAGTACAAAAATATAACATGAACAATTAACAGTACTCTATGTCTGTCTTAAATATGTAAGGTTTTTATGTGAATTTGTAATAACCTTTTGTTTATGCAAATGGTTCAACAATAAATTGATTGATTGATTGATTGATTGATGGAATTACCAATATTTATTGTGTGGGAAGTGGAGAAAAGGGAGGAAGATAGCACAACAACATTAATAACTGGCACAACAATGTTAGCCAACACAATACTCCAAGCTCCCACTTGCAGGTGCACCCGGCTTCCCAACTTACAGTTGCCAAGTCCCTTAAGGTGGGTTCTACAACGCAATGCTAATTTCGATGCTGGAGAATGCAGCACAAGTATGGTGTCCAGCACCTTGACCCTCAGCGCCACCAGGCCGCTCTGATGGGGGTTATTTAGGGGAGCGTTTTTACGGTCCTCATCATTTTGCTTTCTCTTTCCTACTTGCAAGCATTTATTTACCACACAAATAAAAAAAATTGCCTGCTTTTATGGCTAGTTTTACATCCTCTCATTTCATTTTTAAGGAGTACCCAAGGGCATGGCCTCACAAAACATTTTTTTATAAAGCACCATGTTGTTTTCCTTGCAGGGATCCCAACCCACAAGAAGACCAACATGGTGCTCTCAGAATGTTTTGGTTGTATGGCTGTCCCCAGTGGGCCAGGTTCACTAACAGAGCGGGTGGGCACTGTGTGGAGGGATGGGCTGAACTAAAAAAAAAAAACTTATTGCTGTCTCAATGACAGCTCATAGAGTGTCAACAAGGTATATCCCCTTCCTTGTCTGATTACAGGGCAGGGTATATTCCTGTTTGTTTTGAGAGTGCAGCTCTATCTGAATACAGGGTATATCCCAGGTGGACAACAGAATGGAGGGAAAAATAACAGATAAAAAAAATTTGATTTCTGAAAATGAAACAAAACAGCCAGCTCCTTTGCCCTATAGTATCATCAGTACTGCTAATTCCTCCAATGAACTGAGTTTCCAAATAGACCTTGGTCTCTCAGGGGCCAGCCAGGGAGGACTGAGGGTGGGAGGTTTAGGAGGGAGGTCAGGAAGCACGTCTTCACAGAGAGGGTGATGGACACTTGGAATGTGCTGCCAGAAGAGGTAATCTCATTGAAGACAGTGGGCAGCTTTAAGAGAGGCTTGGGCAGGTATAGGGGGAGGGTAAGGGTCATGGGTAGGGAGGGAGGATGGGAGGAATGGGGAGAGGGGGCAGGGACAGTAGCTGAAGCTGTGGACCCTGCAACACGAGCAGACTTGATATACCAAATGGCCTTCTTCTGCTGGCTTCTTCGCATGTTCGTATGGATGGCTCTCCTCTCTAGAAGGGGAGGCACAGACAATGTCCCTATGTGAGACTGTCGTGGTGCCTATGTAGCATAAGCTGGGTGGCAACAAAGTGGACGTGTGAAAAAAGAAAATGAAATGATTTTAAAAGAGCAATAAAAATAAGCAGCCTTTTTTACTTGTGAGATAAACAACTGCAAGCAAAGAAAGGGATAGCAAAATGAGAGACACAGACTCTTGCACACACCAGTGTGCGGGTAAGGGAAGATATTCATGTATGGAGTTTGTACTGCTCCAGGGACCTAATATTCAAAAGTTTGCATGGGCACTAATAGGTCTTTGCCTGTGCAAACCAGGGTTTACACTGGATCCCCATATTCAAAAGGGGATGTTATGCGGGCAAAGAGGGTTAGTGCCCACACAAAACATAATGTAGATGGGTGGGCAAGGGGACGGGAGTGGCCCTGAATAGCCGCACTACCCCATATTCAGTGGCTTTGCACTGTGCAAAAGGGTTTAGTGTGAGCCTTTTATACAGTGCAAATACCACTGAACAAAACCCTGACTTACTCAAGGCAATCCTAGTGGCTGCCAGAGGCAACGTAGCCACCTAGTCAGTTGGCTGCTGGAGGAGCACCAATGCCCTCTGTGGTCCATGGCACCCCCTACTGCTCACCAGCCTGTACTGTTTACATTAAACATCCCTGGTGCTAGTGACCCCCCCATTTAGATCACCAGCCCATAGTACTGTATAATGTAATAATCCCTGGTGCTAGTGGTCCCCCCCAGATCACCAGCCCATAGTACAATGGATATCCCTCCCTGGCATCCAGTGGTCCCCCACTGGCACCAAGTCACTGCAATACCATAGTTTCTGGTGTCTAACACCCCCACTGTGGCACAGAACACCCATCTCCCAATTACCTTACCAGTCCTCTCGGTGCCGTGGGTGCATACAGTGGCTAGCGCAGCCCTGCTGACACCTCCTCAGCCGTCCTCCATATGTTCCGGCAGGGACCGTGTTTCTTTTTTACTGGACAGGGCTCAATTATTACATTATACAGTATGGGCTTGTGATTGAGGGGCCACTAGCTCTAGGGATGTTCAATGTATACAGCATGGGCTGGCGATCGGGGGAGAGGTGGGACCAGTAGCACCAAGGATTATTATTTCATACAGTATGGGCTGGCAATCAGAGGTGGGGGGAACCACTAGCACCAAGGATATCTACACAGCTTAGGGACCGGGCAATTGGGGGGCAGCATCACGCTAACCTGCCTCACTACCCATACAAATGAGCCAATAATGGGCATGCAAATGATTTGCATGGGTTTCTTTGAATATTGCAGATAGCGCTCAGGCGCTATCCATTCCTGGTTTCATACTTTGGGATCCTTGTCGGGGTAGCACTACTTGACTCAGTGCTGCACTGACAAGGCCCTATATTTAGTCTAATAGTGTCAGTGTACTATTCGACTGAGTATAGCATTCTTGAGCTCCTGGACAATCACAAGACACAGTGTAAAGTTTTACGCTCCGCTTTACACTCTTGAATGTTGGGCCCCCAGATGTCTGAGATACACCAGAAAACTTCACCCACAGCCTTCGAGAGTAGTGTGGCTATTGGCATTTTCATACCCTCATATATCTTTGGCACCACACTGCATGAAACTGTGGCATCTGATAGGAGCTGGTACTATAGCTACAAGTGATACAGAAGTCTCCGAAAGTCAGTGTCTTCCACAAGTGAAAAGGGTTGCAGATCCAATTCCATAATTCCACCTACTGTATGCTGTAAGTTGTGTGACGTGCTGAGATGTTGGATGGGATGGCTGGTACTTAGTTGTAGCCTGGAACGCTACCACTATTGACATCTACCATGGATGGGGGGGGATTCATACTAAGATCTAGGAGCTTAAAAACGTTTTTGGCCCATATATGCTCCATGGTTACACATAATATAGTAGATCCTTTTCACAGAGTAAATAATGATCGAATTTACCTTTGAATTGATTCTTATCTTTGCACAAGACTACTTCTGCAGGAAGATTATTCCAGGGGTTAACTACCCTTTGGGTAAAAAAAGGCTTTCTCTTTTTCGGTATTAAATTTTTTACTTTTTCATTGTACCCTTATGATGATTTTTAAAGCTAAAGTTTGGTTCAGAAAACAGTGCAGGATCTTTTACTAGACTGTAGCATGAAAGCATCTCTCCCCTAATCCTCCTAGTATGAATGGACATGAAATCGAGTTTATGCAGTCTGGGATGTTCCATGCTTACCAGATAGTGTGCAAATAGCAGGGGACTGGTGCTTGGCGGGAGTGCTGGGGGTCGTTGGAGGACTCTTTGATGTAGTAGGTGAAGGAGTGGTAGGAGCAGGCACAACATCATTTTTTTCAGATGCAAAGCGGTTTGTGGAATTGACAGTGCTATTAGCACCACTGCCTGCATACTAAGGTTCATACTAAGGTAGTTTAAGGCCCATTAGGCACCTATGCTAGTCATAATAATCCATCTTAAACCCATCAAGAATGATTTTATCTAATCTCTGTTTAAACTGAGGTTTAGTTTTGCTAATTATGACTTCAGTTGAAAGTTTATTCCAGGGACTGATAATTCGTTGCATAAAGAAATATTTGCGATTAGTATGAAGAAATCTTTTTCTAGAGATTTGAAGTGGGTGACCTCTAGTATTATGAGACCCATTTTTAAACTCAAAACCCAATTCAGTGAACAAGTATGGATCCTGAATTACTTCATACATGAAGAGGCAGTCTCCCCTGAGACGTAGCCTGTGATGTGGGCGACCGTAATTGAGTGACCCACGAAAGGGCAACTCAATTGTGGCACTCATCACAGGGGCTACTGATGAGGGAGAGCAACTGGATAGGGGGGTGGTGACCGGTAGTGACAGGTGTAGCAGGTCGGCTCACGGCTTCGGTGGTTAGGGTGCTAGGTTCAGGTCTGAAGAGCAGGTTCGTTTGCTGCCCAGCCCAGATTTCAGTCCACATTTGCCCCTTCCCAATGCCCCAGGTTGAGAATCCTTTAGTAGGGGTGCGGGGCCTGTATAAACATAAAAAAAATAAGTCCCTGGTGCCGTTTTGTTGTGCGCCTGGGAGTCAGAGGGCCGAAATTGATTTTTGGTGATCTGACTTCACCGTAACAGCGATTGCCCTTTGGTGGTCGCCGTTATCACATAGAACCCCCCTGAGATGTTTTGTTTTTAGAGACATGAATTTTAAATGGTTCATTCTAATTTGGTATGCTACATTGTATAAACCTGAGATTTGTTTGGTATATTTTCTTCATACTCTTTCCAATGTTGAAATTTCATATTTCTTGTATGGAGACAACAGTTGGGAAGCATATTCCAAGTGTGGCCTAACACACAATCGAAAGAGTGGCATCATGACCCTTGAGTCTCTATAGCCTCATTGATTTGTACGTTATTGCTAAGATCGTTACAGATTACTATGCCAAGGTTCTTTTCATTGGTTGTAATTTGTGGTGCAGATTCATTCATCATATATTGCATATAGCTGATGGGTTATTTTTTCTGAGGTGCATAACTTTGCACTTGGAGACATTTAGTTTCATACTCCATTTACAGACCCAATAAGAGATCTTATCAAGATCCTGCTAGAGGGTAGCAATGTTTTCTATGCAGTCACAAAGACCACCAATTTTCACATCGTCAGCTTATTTGATGTTAGATGATCCACAGTTTTTGGTCAAATCTGAAATGAATATTTGTAATAAACGGGGGCCTAACACCAACCCCTGTGGGACACCACTTGTAACTGCTCCAACCTCGGACAAATGTCTAATAATAAGCACTCCTTGTGAATATTTTTTTAGCCAATTGGCTATCCAGTTAATGATATTTTTATTAATTGAAGTACCGTCTAATTTTGTGATTAGTGCATCATGTGGCATCACATCAAAGCTTTACTGAAGTCTATATAAATGATGTCGAATGGGGTTCTTTTATCTAGATGTGCACTAACTTGTTTATAAAAACAAGTAAGGTTGCTAAGACAGCTCCTTCCCCTCCTAAAACCATGTTGGTCTGGATCAATATCATAAAGAATGGGAGTTATGATGTCTTTAATTCTGCCTTCTAAAAGTTTGCAAAGAGAGAAAGTCAGGCTAATATGCCTATAGTTTTTTGGACCCTTTTTGTGTATAGGTATAACATATGCCTGGTTCCACTCTAAAGGGACAAATTGGGATTGAAGACAGCCTTCAAAAAATAATCTCAGAGGATATGTGAGTTCATCGGCTAAGAGATACAATAAATGTCCTGGAATGTCATCCGGACCTGGGCTCATTTAATTTTTTAGACTTTTGATTTTGGTGTGTAGATCTTCCTCACTCAAACTAATTTTAACATCCATAACATCTTGAGAAGAGATGTCTCTAACAGCTGTTTGGTGAAATACCTCGCAGAATCCTGAGTTAAGTATGTTAGCCATACAGTGTGTTTTGGTTCATAGACCAATGTTTCATTTTTATCTAATAAGGGTCCTACCTGCAAGCTGTTTTTTAAGGAGTTGATATATGAATAAAAAACGTTACTGTTATTTTTGGTTGCATTTCTAGCTAGATTTAATTCCCAGGAGTTTTTTTCCTTTTTTATTTTTGCTTTACATTGTTTCTGTATCTTAATAAAAGAGTCCCAATTTTCAGTTGTTCCAAATTTCAAATAATGTGAGTTTTTTATTTATTTTTATTTAAGAGATGATGTATGGTTTTATTCATCCATTTTGGACTTTGTCACTGATTTGAATATTTAATTTTGGAAGGAACGTATTTATTTCTTAGTGTGATTAAAGTTCTATGAAGGAAGTCCCAGCAATCCTGTATTGTATTTTGAGAAAAGATACTGTTCCATTTTATTTCCTTAAGGTAGTCTTTCATTTTTTGTAAATTTGCTCTGTTGTGCAAAAATATACTAGTATTGTTGTTGTTAAGTGTGACATTTTGTACAAAAGTGAAATAAATGCAGTTATGGTTTCTGTCACAGATTCACTCAGCAGGTCAGGCCCTCTACTCCCAAAGTGCCAACCTCTGAGTGCAGTCTTGTGAACAGTGTAACAGACAAGGTAACCCTCTTGTCTGTTTTTGTGAGTTCAGATCAACCTTTGGTCTCAGTTCTGGAGGGATTCAAACTGTTAACCTCTTGCTAGCATACCCAATGTACAGGCTCAGATATATCTGTCTTTGGGGGGCCAGATATCTTTGCCTATGGGCACCTAATCAGGTATTCAGAGATGAACCCTTTAAAACTTTTATAAAGACCTCAGATTTAAAACTCTTCTCTTTCCAGCTTGATACCACCACACAAGCTATATGTCTGCTGAGCCATAAATATTTCTTAGCAAAAGAAAGCAATTCAAAGACAGACCAGGTTTTCTCTAAAATTAGAGTGTTTACTAAAATATAGAATAATATGTCAAACATACAATACAGAACTCTTATATCACAAGACATGCAGATCTTTAAACAAAACAAGGTTTAAAACAGTGCAATTCCTACAACTATATTTAGATTTGTCTAGCTTTCTAAATACCTCTTTTCAGTGCTCAGATGTTTTCTTGGTCAGTGTCAGATACAAATGCATCTCTATAGTGAAAGAGAATAATCTTTTCAAGCAGTATTGGCCAACCTCTTTTGGATGAAGTCATCCAGCCCCTCCTCTGGTCAAATATCTAACAAAAATATATTTTTATACAACCACAGGATGTAATTTTATTAATCTATACTATACAGCTATACAGGATGTATTAATTCTGCAACCTTAGCATAACTCAAGTTTCAATGACACCTCTTTTGATCTAATGCTGTACCCTCTTCACACAGGCTTCATAGGGTCATTTACAGCCTTACACCTCTATGTAACATCCTAGCTTCCCTTATTTTAACATCATAAACCTAGTTTATGATTTCTCTCTTAACAAAATTAACTTAACAACTCTGTAATTAGCTCAGAGAAACAGGATCCTTAATAAAAGTATTCCAGTAACTGTCAGCAGTTCTCTTGGCCTGCGTCTGTCAGCTAAAATCTGGGGGGATGAGAGGGTCATTCCTAGTGCATTTGATTTTCAGCAGAGACAGTAATACATTTTATATAAAAATATTATCCAGCACTCAGAACTGGCTGTCTACGTCACAGTCACTATTGCCAGTCGGTGGTTTCACAGCTACTTTAGTGATTTCCAGTACATTACTGTGGAGCACCAGATCTAGGGTTCACTCTCCTCTAGTTGTTGTTAAAATGTGTTGGTCCAAGTTCAGCTGTTGTGATGTAGCCAAAAGTTTTTTTGCATAGGCAGATACTGCCATGGAGGATTTCCAATTTATATCCCCTAGGTTAAAGTTACCCATACATATGATGTTACCCAAAGCAATAGGAGATTCCATTTCAAAGAGCAATTCCTCAGTAACTTCCTTGGTGGTACTTGGTGGCCAATAGATCATACCGATGATGGGATTATCAGCTTTATGCATCATCTCCACAAGATAGGTTTGATGGAACCACAGACCGTGCTGCTTGAAAAGTCCAATGATGTTTTACCTTTAGGCAGTTCATTAAGGAGGTGGTTGTTAAATTTGTCAGATTCCCACTACTTATTGCCTTACAGCACAGTGTGTACACTGCCATTCTGTTATTTTCTTTAAGTAATGTGAAATGCAGCCATATCTTTTATTTTTTATTTGCTAATTCGGATACAACCTTTGAGTATACACTCTTTTACAAGGGTTCCACGTCAGGATGTAAAACAGCAGAGATATAACAAAAACTTGACAGTTAACACAAAACATAAGATTGCTATGTAATACAGAAAATAGATAAATAATACATTTGAGTAACCTACACAACTGAAATGAAACAGCAGGAGGAGATTCCCAATTAGCAATGTACGGCATAGCAGCCCAGGGGGGCCTGTCAAGGAAGAGTATCGGAAAGGGTAGGAGAAAGAAAGGGGGGAGAGTGCGAATGAGGGGTAGATTAGAGAGAGAAGAGAGGAGGAGAGTGAGGGGAGAGAGAGAGAGAGGGACTGGGAGAAAGAGAATATTTAGGGAGAGTGGGTGGAAAGGGAGGTGTTGGGGGAGAATGGAGGGGAGGGAGTTGGAGGGAGGTAGAGAGGGGGATGGCAAGGGATGGCAGGTGGAAGTCCAAGGTAGGTAAAACAGGAGGAAAGCTCACTCAGACAGATGAGGGGGGTATCTGGGTTGAGGATATGGACTCAGGTAAGGGAGTCAGAGATGTTTAAGAGGGGGGTATCCAAGTTGAAGATATGGATTCCAGTAAGGCAGCCACAGGTGTTTGAGGTCAGCAGGTATTGCTTCAGTTCTCTTTTAAAGGACTGAACATTTGTTGTATGAAGAGTTGCAGCAGGGATCTCATTTAACCATAGTGGAGCTTGGTACATGAAGGTTCTTTGTCCTAGAGAAGTTCTCCATAATGGGACATCAGGTTGTGTTGTTACTGTTCTTCACGTGTTGTATTTGGAGCTTGCTTCCTTTACCAGGTCTGCAATGCAGGTAGGGGTTAGGGAGAGCATGGCCGTTCTCCCTAGCAGGCAAGTTTGGTATCTGATTCTGGATTGAAGCAGTAGTATATGGGCCAGACCATACAGGGTACAAGTGTGCATGAAGCAGTCAGCATTTAGCAATAGTCTGCAAGCCTTGTTAAGGGCAGTGGCAACCCTTTTGAGGGCTGTATCAGTGGCAGCGCCATAAACCACCAGCCCGTAGTCAACCAGGGAGAGGACAGAGCTGGAGACTGAGAGTCAGAGGGCTTCAGCAGTTAGGCTTTTCTTGTGCCTAAACAGGATCCCTAATTTAGTGTTCACAGCTTTCACCACCATGTTAATGTGCTGAACATACGAGAGGGTATCATCCACAATGACACCTAGGTACTTGAAGGAGTGAACCTGTTCCAGTGGGGCAGTCAGGTGATTTGTGATTTTTAGTTCCGGGCTTCTCCTATTTAGTTGGGGCTAGAGAGGAGCATCGTCTTGTTTTTTTTTGTAGTCAACCTTTGGGAGTAGAACTAGGTCACCAGTTGCTGGAAGGATGATTGTAGCTCGGCCTGTAGGTGCTCTATGTGAGAGTGACAGCTAAGTAGGACAGCATCATTAGTGTATAGAATGACTTTGCTAGTGCAGGCATCGGGTAGGTCATTCAGGAGCATACTGAAGAGCAATGGATCCAGGATGGACCCTTGAGGCACCCCTAGCAAGACTTCCTTGGATGCAGATACGGAGTGACCTATCTTGACCCTTTGAGACCGGGAGGTTAGGTAGTCCTGGAACCATAGAGCGGAATTTGGGGAAACACCACGGGCATGTAGTTGAGACAAGAGAAGTGGGTGGTAGACTGTGTCAAATGCTTTTGTTAGGTCAATGAAGATGGACCCAACTAGTTTTCCCTCATCCAATGCCTTATGGACATACTCAGTGAAATCCATCAGTGCAGTGTCCGTGCTGTGGAGTTTCCTAAAGCTGTGTTGCTGGGGACATTGCAGCTGGTGTTTGTGAATATAGTCAGTAAATTGATCTGCCACAATCCTTTCCAGTGCTTTAGAGAGGCGGGGAGAGGATAGAGATGGGCCTGTAGTTTGTGGTCAGTGACCTATCACCTCCCTTATGCACCGGGGTCACCAGCGCTTGTTTCCAAGGAGAAGGGAATTTGGTGAGCTGGAGGGATTTATTGAAAATTGTAGTGATGGGAGCGATGACTTTGTTGATTGCCAGTGCCAGCAGTTACATGTCAATGTTGACAGACCCCATTCTGGTTTTCCCCAGGACCTTTTTAACATTGCCCAGTGCTTCTTTGACAGTGACTCTCTTGAAGTAAAATTGAAGGTGCGAGTTGATGTCCGGTGGGCATCTATTATCAGCTTTGATATCATACTGTTACTGCTGCTGACATGACTCATGCAGCTAGTGTCACCAGTACCATCACCACCACTCTTTTGGCCCCCACTAGCCATTCTTGTTTGGACCTGCATCTGCTGGTCTTCCCCTGGCACCACTGGTGCCACTGCACCTGCTCCACTTGGATATTCTGCTGGGATGAAGCCTGCTGATCAAAGTACTGAATGGTAGCTTGCCAAGATTTTTAGGGGAGAGGAGCCATATTCTTCTCTCTTTCTCTCCCACTAGAGCGACCTTGAGAGGTTGAGTTTTTTTTTGCCACACAATTTTCCTGCTTTACGGTTCTCAAGGTACTCCCCATACTCTGCCTCATCATCAAAGCTGTTTTGCTTAGCCTCCTCAGATGATGTATCAGTGGGCAGTTCATCTCCTGGTAGAAGGTACTAAGACCCAGTTAAGTGCGTCTCCTCCTCATCTGCACTGGTAAGTCATACAGCACTGGAGACAGGCCAAGAAACAAGAGGTGTCACCGTAGGGGTGGGCACATTACTGGAAATAGTTTTGTAACGGATTAAGGACACAGTGGTCTAGTGGCCAGTGTCACCATAACAGTACTGGTGTTGCCATAGTCACAGTAGCAGGAGTGGTCTAGGTCACAGTGGCAGGAGTGGTCTAGATCACAGTGGCAGGAGTGGCTGTCAGGGTTACTGTTGCAGTAGAAGCTGGGATGCTAGTAGTTGCAATGGATGGGTGATGGATCAGAGTAGAGGTAGTTATTAAGGATGAGGTGATGGTGGTATTGGTGGCAGTGGCAAGGGATGAAGAGGACAGATTCACATTAGTAGCATCAGTGGCAGTTAATGACAATCTTCTCCTAGCAGCAGTACTAGTAGTTTGAATGGTACTTTTACTTTTTCCCTATGCTGGAGACTGCAGGCTTTGATGGGGTAAAACATAATTTGTGCAATGAATGCGCACTGAGCATCACTATGCAGTGTGCTTACTGTCTCCTGTTGCTTGCTTCTCTACACATAGTGCAGCTTTTCTGGGGTTGCTGGACCAACTGTGTTTTCTGGTACTACATCCTCCGGCAGCCATAGTTGTACTGCTCACAGGCAGGTGTCTCAAATTTCAATTATATTATTGTGAAATTTAGTTTCTCTAGTCACTGCAGCAGTGCTGAGTTGACAAGTTTCACTCACTTACAGTCAAGCTCGACTAGAAAATTCTCAGAAAAAAATTATTTTTTAAATCTTGGGCACAAAGCCACAGACTTTCTCAGAGAAAAAAAACATATTTAAATTTTTCATCAGGGACAAATCCACAATGTTTCTTAGAAGAAAAATCTTTTTTAAATTTCTTCTTGGGCAAAAAGCCACAAACTTAGTAAAATGTCTTGCGTGCACAGCAGTGTACGCACATGCACATACAAAACTAAAAGGCAGCTAACTGAAGAGGTGGAAGTCAGCCAATTAGTCCCACCCTATCACCTACAGTGTACTCGCAGTTGCACAAGTGGCCATGGAAGGATCCAAGCCCAGGTTCCTCACGGAGATGTCTGATATTAAATTTAAATTATATTATTATGAAAAATAGTTACTCACTCACTCACTCACTGCAGTAATGCTGAGCTGACATGTCTCACTTACTTGTCTGACTAGTAAACTCTCAGAATTTTTTTTTATTTCTTCTTGAGCACAAAACCAGAAACTTAGAAAAATGCTGTGAGTGCACAGCCATGCACACACACACACACACAGAACAAAAGAGCATCTAACAAAAGTGGTGGGAGTCAGCCGACTAGTCCCACTCTACCAACTACGGTGCACTTGCAGTTGCACAAGTGGCCGTGGAGGGATCTGAGCCCAGGTTCTTCACAGGAGATGTTTGATATGAAATTTTAATGATATTATTATGAAATATAGTCACTCACTCACTGTGGCAGTGCTGAGTTGACAAGTCTCACTCACTAGCCTGACTAGCATTCTTAGAAAAATATTTTTTTATCATTTCTTCTTGGGCACAAAGTCACAGATTTAGAAACATGTCTTGAGTGGACAGCCATGCACAAATGAAGACCAAAATGTCATGTAAGTGAAGTGGTGTGTGTCAGCTGACTTGTCCCACCCTACCAGCTATAGTACACTCACAGTTGCTCAAGTAATCACAGAGGGACCTGAGCCCAAGTTCCACACTGGAAGATGTTGGATAGTAAATTTAAATACAAAAACAAGGTGCTGCATCAGCATGTGGTCTGAAAGAAAAACAAAATGGTAATATTAAATGCATTTAATATTACCAGTAAATTTAAATGATATATTATGCAATATATGTCACTCAGGTTACTGCCACAATGCTGAGTTTACATGTTTCACTCACTATAGTCAAGTCTGACTCATAAATTCTCAGAAAAAAACACTTTTTAAACTTCTTCTTGAGCACAAAGCCACACGCTTAGAAAAATGTCTTGAATGCCCAGCTGTGCACACACACAGAACACAAAAAAAGTAGCTAATTGAAGCAGTGGGAATCAACTGACTGGTCGCACCCTACAAGCTATGGTGCGCTGGCAGTTGCACAAGTGGCCATGGAGCAACCCAAGCCCAGGTTCTTCACAGGGAGATGTGTGATATTACATTTAAATTGTGTTATTATGAAATATAGTCACTTAAGTCACTGCAACAATGCTGAGCTGTCAAGTCTCACTCACTATAGTCAAACCTGACTAAATTCTCAGGAAAAGAATATATTTTAAGTTTATTCATAGACATGGAGCCGAGCCATGAACAACAATAAAAAAGGTCTCTAACAGCTGACTAGTTAGACTACTTGCTTTGTTCTTTGTTTTAGACAACAACTAAGTTACCAACAAACCTTAAATTTCTAATCAAAATAAACCCCAAGAAAACTTTCCATACTCACTTAAGCTGTTCAGTGTTTAAAACACTAGACTGTAGCTTTAAATCTGGTTTGGTTTTCCCTTTCTTAAAAGCATAATTTTCACCCTATGGTGTAAAAAGATTGACCCTCTCTAGCTTGGGATTTAGAGAGGGAACAAAAGCTGTCAAGATTTCTGATTTTTATCCAATTTTAACAAACTAGATGAAAGCAGACTGTTCTTTCTGAGCAGCTCAGACATTTGTCTCTCCTGCCTGTAGCTTCTGCAAGTCCTGGTCATATGACCTGCCTTCAGTGCGCTTCCAAAGTGGCCTCTGATTGGACAGGAAGTCTCACGAGATCTTGAACTCCCACCAAATAACAAAATGCTGCATAGCTCTAAACAGTGCCAGTCATTTGTTTTTCTTCCAGAGCAACGAATAGCCTATTATTTGTGGTATTTGGTAAATACTGTTTGTTACTCACACACCCCCAATGTTCAGGTTTATTTCTTCTTGATCTGCTCCCCACAACCTACTTTCAAATTCAGTTGTGTGAGACCACAGCAAATAGCTTATTCCCTTCTCTGAGGTTTCAGAATGATCATCATTGTGTCCATTATATTATTCTTTTACCGCTTCCAATTTTTTCTCTGATTTTGATAATGTACTTCACTTTCTTGACTCCATGTGCTTCTGCAGAGTAGAATTGCTTTGTATGAATGCTCTGAGCAGTGAACTAGCTTTTGAGCTATAAATCTCAGTGCCTCCATCAACGCCCTTGCATCTGTTGTTGATTTAAACAGTTAGGTCCTCATAATCTCTGCCAAATTATTAATCCTCTTGATCAAACAAAATTAAGCATTTACCATTTCACTGTTTCCCCCAGAACAGATGGCTTTGGTAGTGTTTCATAAATTAAATATATTTCCTTTTTCTTGGCTTGTAGTGTGCAATGTGACAGTCTGGGTGAAAATCTAAAAAGAAGAGAAAATTATTTGTTGGTGAATGACTGCAAGTGAGCTGTGAGTTATGTGTGAATTATATTAGGAGACATTTTACCAAAGTGGGTTGAATCATCTGTATGTATCAGGTGCATGGTCCTCTGTGGGTCTGGCCACCTTGATGTAGTACAGAGGCTAACCCAATCAGCGAGATTGTTACTGAGAGCCAACTATGTGATGCCTGTTATTTATATGTCCAAGTTCTGCTTCTGAAGACCTCCACACAGACTCCCCACTCTCAGTCCCTGCTTTAGATCTGATATCACATTTTAGCTCCATCCAAATTAATTAGGTATGTCTGTAGCTCTCAAGCTAAACAGATACTAAACTTGCAAATGTCAACCTAACTTGTACTATCTTCACATTCCTTTACTTTTACTCTGGGGACATAAAGTGATCCTGAAACGTCCTGTACAGTATGGCCCAGATTTTCAAACTGCGCCATTCTGAGGCGCAAGCCCCTGCGCTGCTCAAAATAGTTGCGCAGGGGTGTGGCCGGGGTGATATTCAAAGGAGTTGCACTGTTGAGCAACTCCTTTGAATATCACCCCCAGCCACAGCACTTGCGCATGGCGCAGTGGAACTTGCGCCACTGCAAGTTGCCAGAGTTGAGCATTAAACTTGCAGTGGCACAAGTACCATTGCGCCATGCTCAAATTTCCGATATTCAAAAGGTGACATGCAAATGGGGCCATAATTTATGCAAGGCGCGGGGGGGCCATTTGCATCTATTTATGGCCCCATTTGCATGCCATTTGCATGTAGGTGCGCCGATCCCGAGGGACTTGCTCCTGGCCACCCTGCCAGACAGCAGCCGCTAGGGACCGGGACAAGCAATGCAGCCCGATCGCGGGCATCACAGTTACATGAAACCCCCCCACACACATATCCCACAGCCCGATCGCGGGCAGTACAGGTACATGAAACCCCCCCCACACATATCCCACAGCCCGATCGCTGGGCAGTACAGGTACATGAAACCCCCCCCCACACACATCTCCCACAGCCCGATCGCGGGCAGAGAGGTATATGAACCCCCCAGTGCCTGATCGCGGGCAGAATGTAACCCTCCCCAACCGAATATCTCCCTGGTGGTCCAGTGGACGTAAAGCCCGATCGTGGGCAGAATGTCACATCACAACCCCCCCAAACATCTCCCTGGTGTCTAGTGTCCCCACCCACCACGAAGCCCCTCCACCCCACTCCCCGCAGCCAGCGGGCGACAGCATCCACCTGCCTGCCGCCCCACCGCCCCGACTGACTGTCCGGTAGGGCTGCCGCTGTTGTTCATTCACAAATCTGGACTGTCATATACGGTATGGGCTGCATGCCCATTGGCTGTAGCTTCGGGCTGTGGGAGATGTGTGTGTGTGTGTGGGGGTTTCATGTAACTGTACTGCCCTGTGATCGGGCTTGGGATATGTGGGGGTTCATGTAACTGTGATGCCCGCTGATGTGGCTTCGGGATATGTGTGGGGGTTTCTGTAACTGTGATGCCTCAGATCGGCTGTGGGAGATGGTGGGGCGGGGGTTCATGTTACTCTATGCCCACAATCGGACTGGTGGGGGGGCACAGGGACCGAGTTGGGGGCCAGCCAGGGGTGGCAGCTGCTGTGTTGTGCCCTGCAATACAGCAGCTCACCTGTGGGTGGCCCTCAACTTGATCCTTTTTAGGCTCAAAGGTTGTGCAGAGGCGCAGGTTGGGGTTCTTGCATGCACAACTCTACCTAACCCGACTGAATATCGGGTTGCATGGGTTATGCATAGTTCCTCCCCTCCTGTTGAGCATGCATTCATTTGCATTGCTCTTTTGCGCAACCTGTTGCCAGTGGAGCAACTGCCTCCTGCTGAATATCGCAGAATGGCGCAATGTAGGACTTGCGCATGCGCAACCCTGTTGCGCATGGAGCAACCCTTTTGAATATCTGGGCCTATGTGTTTCAGCAATGATAATGCTGTGTATACCATGGGGTCCACAAAGGGGCTGTGAGGGCTTTCAGGTGTGAATGAATGGGAGCTCTCTCACACCACCTGTCATGCCAGTGATCAAACAAGGAATCCCCATACAAACATATTGCCAGGAAGTCCAAATAACTGTAGGTCCAGAATGATTTACTGATGATCGCTGCTAATGAATTTACCAAATACACTGGCCCACAGTGGTTTAATTTAAACAGAATGGCATGGATTGGAAATCATCATTATGCCAGAATCATGAGGACACAAGACATCCTCACCTGCTACAATTGGAATAGCCCAATCTATGGGGCACCTAAAGGGAGGCGGGGGTAAAGGTGGCATTATTGCTACAATTGGAATAGCCCAATCTATGGAGCACCTAAAGGGAGGTGAGGGTAAAGGTGGCATTATTGCTACAATTGGAATAGCCCAACCTATGGGGCACCCAAAGGGAGGCGGGGGGTAAAGGTGGCATTATTGCTACAATTGGAATAGCCCAATCTATGGGGCACCCAAAGGGAGGCGGGGGGTAAAGGTGGCATTATTGCTACAATTGGAATAGCCCAATCTATGGGGCACCTAAAGGGAGGCGGGGGTAACGGTGGCATTATTGCTACAATTGGAATAGCTCAATCTATGGGGCACCTAAAGGGAGGCGGGGGGTAAAGGTGGCATTATTGCTACAATTGGAATAGCCCAATCTATGGGGCACCTAAAGGGAGGCAGGGGGTAAAGGTGGCATTATTGCTACAATTGGAAAAGCCCAATCTATGGGGCACCTAAAGGGAGGCGGGGGGTAAAGGTGGCATTATAAGTATCATGGTCTGCAATGGAGATCTAATGGGTCTCAGTTGCAACACCTGGAAACCCCCAGATAATGGTCAAATTGTTCATAAAATTACTGCACTTTTCTTGCTGGAATATTTTGTTTCATTGCTACTGATCATAGAAACCTCCAGAACAGGAAACAGTGCTGCCCTAACATGGTCCCACTGGTAATCTGTTTTTTTTCTCATTTTGCAGGAATGCTACTGAATTTGAACAGATCATACATTCATACACTCAGCTCTTGCTTTTACTAAGGATTGTGTGCCTATTACTCTTAATAAAAGGTTTATTCTGCTGGCAAAAGCACCGTTTATTTACATAATGCAAAGTATTGTGGACTGCAGCACTCACAAAGTGATTGTAAAGGTTTTTGGCACCTTTAAATCCCACTAAAAGCTGAGGCAGATAAGCTCCTCACTGGTAATTGGCATGAGCACCCTTGATGTATCACATTAGGGTGCTGCAGTTAGATTTTACTAAAAGCTAAGCTTTATTGGCAGTGGGTTATATGCCTTACTGTAGCCCGAATGATTCTGCAATGGGCTTTGTATTTGTTGAGAATACTTTGTCATGGACACCTCACTCGTATTATTTTGATTACAAAAGAGATGAAGAACACAGATTCTTGAATGTCCTCACTATCTTTTCTAGTAACTGACTGGCTGAAGGTGTTTGCAGGTGTCAATATGGAACTTACAAATTAATCTGGGTCATAGCTAGATATTTCTGATCTTCTACTGTCAAACTACTCTTCTTTTCTTGTTTCCTACTCCAACAATTATCAACGTTACTGGTTTCGTGGATTATAGGATTTTGTATTCCCCTAATTGAGTATTTGTGCTGGGATTAATATATATAACATTTTAAAAATAATCAAGCCAGATTTACCTGGCAAAAAGATGTCCTTATAAAAGTTGCAGAAAGCATATAAAGGTAGACACGTCTCTGAAATAGGTGGAATTCCAAAAGTTTTTGTTCCACTTGCTCCAAGTCACAAAGCCCCATAAAGGATCTGTTTAAGGGGGTCAATCTTTTAATTTTTTTTTGTCCAGTATTCATTTCCTGTCTGTGTAGTCCATTCACTTACTGGTCAAGGTGTGAGCCCCCACCTTCATCAAATTTAGCTGGGAAAGGTTAGTCCCACCTCTTCAGGAAGGATTGTAATTTCCCCCAGTTTCTTTCCATTTTTCATTTCATGTCATTTTTTATTTGTTAACTAGGTAAGGACACAGGGACAAGCCCATTTTCAGGTTCGACCCGACAAAAGACAAAAACAACAACAGACATACTTTCCTCATTATGCTAGCACTGCTTTGACAGTGACAGTCAAATAGGTTTACTATGAAATGGGTTATATCTGCATTGGATTTATTTGCGTGACTGTATATTTGTGCTTTTGCCTCAGCCCAAAAAATAATAAATTAAAGATCAGTACCAAATGCTTCTTATTGCGCATTTTCAGTAGCAATCATAGAAATGCATCTAAGCATTAAGGCATAAGCATGGGTTGGGTTACAGTGGTTAATTTGACCCTAGGAGGATCCTATGACATGAGGCAAAGCTGAGTACCTAATGCTCTTAAGGTTAGAATGTCAAAAGTAACCCAATACTACTAGAGTTTCTTAATGCTGTTATAACCCCTAGGTGGTGCTATCCCAAAGGCTACTACCCCTGCCTGCTTGGCTAGTAGCAGGTTAAGGGGCCTGGGTAATGAAACAGGTGCCTCCAACCGGAGGTCAGGGTTGTTAGTGGTCAAGCTAACCTGGGCACAGCCCTCCAGGCACTGTAACCCCCCTCTTTCCCTTCTAGTGGCCTGAACAATATACAATAATTACTTTCAGAATTACCCTTATTCACCAGGCAATTACCCACACTGTTTGCATTTACCACCAGGGCTGGTTCCTCTAGCTTGACCCTGGGGACCCCCTGTAAAACAAGGTTAAGCACAGCAAACAGCAACAGTACAATACTTTTGGCACAAACTGGAACCACAGTCAGGTTAAATGCAAACAAAGTTAAATCTGATTTATTCAGGGGACTTGAACAAGGGAGGGGCGTAATCAGGTTGATATGCTTAAAAGCTAAATTAATCAGACAGTTCTGCATGCAGTTCAGAGTCCCTACACAGTCACACACTCTGGGTACCCAGGTAGGAAAATGGTGGGCTAGCCAGGAACACTGCAGCTGGTTGGATCCCTCTGATAGAAGAAAGCAACATGCACAACACACACTATTTGTAATCCAGAGCTGGAAGGCTCAGTTCATGAAAGAAAAGGCAACAAGACAATCAGATGACAATACTTTTAGATTTAGCTTTTGTTGCAGGGAGCTACATTGATGTTTACTCACGATACACAATACTGGACATAAGAGGACGAAATCGAGACAGTAGGCTGTTGAGCTGGAGTGCCTGGAGAAGCAGGGCCCACACAAATCACCAAGGCATCATTCCTGTTCAAGGCATTGAGCAGGGGGCTGAGCCCCAGGCCAGTCTCTCGTTGATGACTTTCTCTGCATAGCAGGTATTCTGGCTGGGTCAGTGTAGCAGGGCCCAGGCAAATGGAAATGGATACGGATTCAGTCCGTGGAGCTGGACAAAGTCTCCAGCAAGCAAAACACAGTTCAGACACACTGTGGGGAGCCAAATCACGACCCGCTATAAGCACACAGCACATTCACATGTAAGGAAATTCCATTGTACTAGGAAAATGGCTCTCCAGTCGCAATTACAGAGTCTCTGCCCAATCCGGGAGTTCAGAGGTAGCTAGAAGTCCTGACAGACCAATCTCATTCAGCAAATCTTCGGTCTTCTTCAGGTTAAAGCCTGGTCACAATTCAGTGGCTTAATTTGCTCTACAAATTCAGATTCAGTCCGAGAAAAGCACAAGATCCCTCTCAGGAACAGCAGGCAGGCATACAGGCCAAACTCAGGCCTTTCCACAGTTCTCCCACGTGAATCTACTGTGGATTGCTGCTCGAACTATCTTGAGCTGTTACTTCTTCACTTCCCAACCCCAATCTAACTGAATCTGCAAGCAGTGTGGGACTTTCTCCAAGATCCAAAAGGTTCGGTTGGCTGATCTGTCTGTCAGTCACAACAAGGGCTCCCCCTCCAGGATATTTTAGGCGCCAAAAGCCCAAAACTACAACTCATATAAATTTTGGCCCCACCAAGCCCCTGTAGGCAGGCTCCATTTTAGAGTCCCAAATGCACTGATTGGCCCATTCTGGCAGTCCAGGACCAAGATGAAGGAAACAAACAGAAATGTCCATGCTGCAAAGAAGGCAGGTTAGAACAAATTGCAATATTATTACTACTCTAACAAATGATCAGTAAACAAGTACATCTTCTAACAGAGCTCCCTCTCAGATTAATTATGACTACAATCCAGGCAGCTCTTAAAGAGACAGTACACAGAGGCTATACAGGCACTCTTTAGCAATACATTTAAACTGCTAAAACACAGGACACCAGCCTGGCAGTGAGCATTTAAGCAAGCTCAAAGAAGACTTTTCAGGAACCCACATTTGTAGGGGGGGTTACACCATTTTAAAACTAAAACATGTTTATTATTTTTACAATCAAGCTTGTATTGTTTAAGTCCTAATTGTTTTATTGCCAGTGAGGATTTCAATTAATTCACGGAACCTTTTAGAATGCAAACCGGCCAATCAGAATGCTACATTTCCAGTCATTGTTTTATAAATATATAACTCACCCAAAAAAGTGTTAGTACTTATAATTCATAACAAGCAATGAAAACTCTTTTTAAAATAAAATTGAAACATCCCTGTTTTCAAAAGTGGACCAAATTACTCTTTCAAGCTCTATGCATCAGAATATCTTTTGTATGTTTATATTGCCACAGAGACCACTCTTTCTGTTGCAAGAGAGCTCTTAGGTGCATTCTTACGGTATGGGAACCATGGACTGAAGGTGAACAGTTCTGATATGCTACGGATTTAAATGAGACCACTCTTAAAACCATGAGAGTGGTGTCAGTGGTGGTGTTCATATATTGTTGAATGAGATTAATCACTAATATACAATGGCAAGAAAGAACCTTGAGCTGTCATTGATCAGTGTGGGACTGGACCCATGGTGTTATCCTGGCATAACACCATGGCTCTAGTGTCAACACAGGGATGGCCACTTCTCAGTGTAAAACATACATCTCTCCACTGCCTACAAGCAGCTTTCCTGGTACAGTACCTGCTTTGCCAGTCAGCGCTTCCCTCGCACACCTGGAAACCCACCCCCACCACAGATGATAAGCCCGGAAAGAAAACCCACAGCCATCACAACATAAAACAAGTACTCATATTTTTTCTGTGAAAAAACAAATTGTAGCCCCATACAGAAAGCGAGCGCGTGGCCTAGTTAGCTAACGAGCGAGTGAGCAACCGCATTTTCACAAAGTCACGGCGGCTCTCACTCGTAAATACACTTTCCTCCTCTCCTTCTCAAACCCACTTTCTAAAACATGTCCTTACCTCCCATGCAGGTATCCTGAAAGAAGCGTGTGGCTGGCAGGAACTCAGCTGATGGCGGGGGAAGGGGGGGGTAATGGAGACCACAGCATTCAGCACCATGAAAAAAAAAGAGTTTCAAAAATCCTGTACAACGTCTCCCAAACCAAACTATAAACCCAAGGCAATATTGCTAATACAGAAGGATGGTTTGTAAACAGAGCCAACACTAACAAAGATTGCTGTCAGGAGCACGAAGCCACACCAAAACAGTACAGCTCCACCTACTGGCTAAAGTAGAAATCTGCACTATTTTGTCATAATGTAATCCTACTCACTGCAAAAACAGTAAAAAATATATATATTTTTAACATATTTTCTATCTTTTTTTTTTACTGTTTTACAATTGAGCCATTGTATAAAAGGAATAATGCACTCCAGGGTGTGTGTCATGCTGGGATACTGCCACGCCTGGAATGTTGCATGCACTTGGCCTGTGGCCTCATGCCCAACCATGACAGGCATGGCGTTATCCCAGCATGACACACGCCCTGGAGTGCATTATTCCTTTAATATATTACCATTTTAAAAATCCTTCCATGAATGTGCCCATTTCAGGGTAGCTGCAAATGAGACAAGCTTCACAGCATATGTGTGTCTCATGCACAGAGGAAAGGAGCACTCCAATTGATCAGGGGTGCTCCCTCAATCTATAATGGTTGTAGAATGTTCTCTTGCACAGCCCGATCTGTACTCCGATTGGCTAAATCAAGACTGATGATTTATACTTTTAATAATAGGAGCCC
The DNA here is from genome assembly GCA_016271365.2 of Neoceratodus forsteri. Taxonomy (NCBI): domain Eukaryota; kingdom Metazoa; phylum Chordata; order Ceratodontiformes; family Ceratodontidae; genus Neoceratodus; species Neoceratodus forsteri. The sequence goes on from JADMNL010000027.1 coordinate 16,305,629, forward strand.
ATTCCTTTTACTTGTGTGTTTCCACATTCAATCAGAGGATAGACTGCCACAGGACTATAGGAACTGAGAAAAGATCCATCAGACTTTTCTCATACCATCCAGGGAGCTTCAGCATTCAGTATTATGTAAAATATCAGAAATTTCAGGGAACCGTCTCTTCCTCAGTGCAATAAATGCTATAGCCAGTAATGTTATTCTCAATGAAGAGTTACTCCCAATTGAGTTTAGGAGATTCAGATCAGAGCTGGGCAGGCAGCACAGCAGTAGCACTACTGCTATCACCCGCTATGTTGGTGACAAGTATCCAGGAATGGATTTAGGTTGCTAGGTAAGGTGAGTGATCGGGCTTGGGATTCCAGTTGAACAAGATCCGTGCAGGTGAGAGAGAAAAAAAACCTGGTAATAAACAAAAATTCAGCACTCCCTACTTACTCTGCTTCCTTTGTGAGCTATTTCCATAGGTATAACACTCTCTAGGTGAATAAATATTTCCTCATATTAGCTCTGATCCCCTTTTAAGCACAGGATATGCCCTTTAGCTCTTTTTGTACCTGTAAACATGGAAAATGTTTCCCCGATCCGCCTTATTGAATTCCTTTAAAAATTAAAGAAAATTGATCATATCTGATCGTAGCAATGATTTTTCCAGAGGAAATGTTCCCAGCTTGTCTACTGTAAATGATCCCCATAGCTTTAATGCTCCTTTCTGTTAATCATCTTATTTATAGTACTCTCTGCTGTACCCTCTGAGCCATCGTACTTATTCTTTTTATGGCTGTATAACATAGCTATTCATGATATAATACATTCAGGAGAGAAAATGGGAAGGTGGAAGCAGAACTGTTGCATATTGCATTCAGCATCCACAGTGGAATCAGATCACCTACTTAGTATGCATTAGATCACTGCGCTCCCTGCCCCCCACCAGCCCCTTACCGGATCTAGTTAGTCCAAGAAAGCATATCGTATTAACTGCTTTGTCTCCTCAGTGTAGGATTTTCTTACTGCCTGCTTGTAACTGTCAGCTGAATATTCATGGGAGTTTGCACCATCAGTTCCTATGGGCAGTGCAGTGTGGACATTGAAGATCTTTCAATCTCATATTATTAAATAGAAAATGTGGTCTTGACCTTATCACGCTGATATATCTGTGCAGTTAATTCAAGAGATCAGTAGGTAGCCACATTTTTTTCTATAATGCATTGTGTATCTCAATATGTGGGTTCTAATGCTGCTCTTGTTTTAGTAAGTGATGTGATCCGATAGCAACCCCCTGTCAGTTGTTGAAATCGTGCAACCAGTTTAGATGCAAAGTAAAATAATGTGAAATATTTGTATTATAGCTTTACATTTTAGAGACATTGGGCCAGAAGTTAATTTTTCTCTGGCTTCTTCAGTGGGTCTGGTGCTCTTCCTGGATCCAGAAGCTCTCTCCCATGTGCTATTGTTTTCTTTGGCGGTGGGTGTTCTTTCCTGATCACAGCTGTGGAGGACAAAGTACCCCGTGCCCAGTTTTGGGGAAAATTCAAGATACTACAGATGTCACAAAACTACACAGGGCAAGGTATATCCTGCATTGAAAAGAAATGTATAGCTCATTATATTGTACTAGACAAACTGTGCATGGCAATTTTCCATTAGTAGGTGCTGCCCTGAACACTCTTACCAGCTAAGGAAGGACCGCACTACCTGGTAACCAGTTCTGTTGCACCTGAGAGCAGGGATCCATCTGCTGTGTCATCAAAGAATATAATAAGATGAAATATTAAATGGATCACTGTAAGCGCACTCTTGAAGGGACTAGCCTGTCAATACAATGGTAGATCAAGCACTCACAACAAAAGTGACCCCGGTTTGGGAACGAGTCTGCTTGGTCGGAGTACCGGTAGCGGAAAAAGGATGGAGCATCTCACAGGACACTCTCCTTACAGGAGGGATGGCCATGATCTATGCTGTCACACTGCCACCTGGGTAACCACAGGTAGTAGGGCAGCATGGGATGCATCACTTGGGGGAGCTGTATCTGTCCAAACGTCGTGTGGCAGCACGCAATAGAGTGTGTGTCTTCCTGATGCTCTTCATATTCTGGCTTCCATGTGGCAGAGGGAAGGGCAAGAATAAGGGAAACCCCTCAAGACAGTAGAATGATGGGCCCAGACTTCTGTGACCAGTCATTCCTTTACCAGGGAAGTTCTTATTTGTAGAGGGTCCAACTACTCTCCTGACCCTGTCCTGGCTGGGGGCCCTGTTTTGCGGGGTAACAAGGGACTGTAAGTACTAGAGAAGCCAGGGTACTGGACTGGGCAGCTGCTATTGAAGGGGGGCTGTGATGGAGATTGGACCATACACTATAATTAACAAAAATGTAGTCTTGCATATTCATTCTCTGCTGCTTTCCCTTGTGAGTGGGACACACTGTAGCACAGGAGAAAGACATGTATTTTGCCAAGTTAAATGCTTTGTTCAATGTCAGATACAGTGAGAATTCATGCCTCAGGGAGAAACCTGCTTTGAATGAGTAAATTCCTAGGATATGACACACTGCTCCCACACTATATATCTACCCAGCCCACTTGTATTACTTATTTAATCTTGTCTTTTTAATTTGTAATTGTGGTTGAACACCAGGACTCCCTACTGTGGCCCAGGATGTAATACCCCAGCATGGCATGTTACTGAAATCCCTTTATTTCTTGCTGCCATGAATACATGTTAACATTAACAGTTAATAAAAAAAGGAGGCTGACCTGGCAGTGTAGCTGCAGGGTTCTCCCCTGTGACTCCGGTGACATAGCTTTTGAAATGAGCCTAGGTCATCGGAGGACAGCCGAGGGAAGGAGGATTAAGTGCCCCAAAGTACATTGTCCTCCTCTTGGGAGGGAGTTCACTCTTCGGGCTGTTTTATTGCCACCTGGGTGACCACCGGTGGTAGTACAGGGAGGACACATGGATATGCAATTGGGAAGGGTGCACAGATAGTGATGCCTCAGGTGTGCCAGCATCTAGAGGCATCACGTGTGCACTCTTAGGTAAGGCAGAAAACTAGAACGAGGCAAGTGCCTCTATAGGGATGATGAAGACATGCCTGAATTGCCATGGCCATCTCTGGAATGCCTCTGGATTGCAGCACTGGAGGAGTTGCTGATATGATAGAGGAGCAGAATAATGATGAGTGCTAATCCTTGTGTTTCTTATTCTCTGTATAAATCATCTGTTATCTTTATAAATAGCAACAATATTATGAACATGCCTAAGAACATACACAGCAATGTTAGCATGGACCAACACTAGTTGCCTATCAGGACCCCCTCCCAAGTGATATTTTCTGTCTACTTTTGACTCCCACAGAATAATCACCTAATTTTTTCTTAAATTTTTCATTGCTTGCAAAGTTTATTATGCTACCTGGGAGTGCATTCCATTTAGTCACCACCCTCTGAGAGAACCAATACTTCCACCTGCCCCAACCCGCAAATTTCCCCTTGCAATTACTAGTTACGACCCCTTGTTATATTTTCATTTTGTCTAATATTTAACCCTAGGTCTCTGCACAGCTCTGAATCCTTCAGGAAACCATGAAATAGAATTTAAGTCCCCTCTTAACCTCCTTTGCTCCAAGCTAAGGATGTCAGTGGTATCCATTCTCTCCTTGTATTCCTCTAGTAGCTTCCTCTGTGTCAGCAACTCCTCCAAACTTGGTATCGTCTGCAAACTTATATCATTTCTTTGACTGGGTGACCAAGGAAGTAGATTAGGGTGGAGCGGTAGATGTGACCTACCTAGATTTCAGTAAGGCCTTCGACACGGTTCCACATGGGAGACTCATAAACAAGCTGGGGAGCCTGGGAGTGGGGCCAAAAATGGTAAACTGGGTAAGGAATTGGTTGGGGGATAGGCATCAGAGGGGGGTGATAAACAGAGTTCACTCTGAGGAAGGGAGGGTGACCAGTGGGGTACCACAAGGATCAGTACTGGGACCAGTCCTCTTTAATATATTTATTAGTGAAATTGCAGAGGAACTAGAAGGGAAGGTGTGCCTTTTTCCAGATACAGTAAAATCTGCAATAGTGTAGACACTCTGGGGGGGTGAATAGGAATCTAGGAGAGCTTGAGGCATGGTCAAGATGGTTAAGAATGAGGCAACAAAGCTTCAAGGTAAAGAATTGCAAAATCATGCACTTCGGTCATAGAAACCCAGGAGTGGAGTACAAAAAGGGGGGAGTGATACTGATGACCACCAGTCAGGACAGAAACCTGGTGGTAATCATATCTGATGACCTAAAGGTGGCCATACAGTGTGACAAGGCAGTAGGGAGAGTCAGTGGGATGCTAGGGTGCATAGGGAGGTGTAGCACTAGCAGAAAGAGTGAGTTGGTGAACCACTGTATAAATCATTGGTGAGACCTCATTTGGAGTACTGTGGACTGTGTCCAGTTCTGGATCCCCAGATGGACATAGACAGAGTAGAGGCAGTCCAGAGGAGGGCAACAAAAATGGTGCAGTGTCTACACCAGCGACCATATTAGGAGAGACTAAAGGACCTTAATATGTACACCCTGGAGAAAAGAAGGGAAAGGGGGGTTATGATAGAGACTTCCAAATACCTTACAGGTATAAATTAGGTACAAGAGGGAAGCATTTTTCAGGAAAAAAGGTGCTCAAGAATAAGGGGACATGCTATGAAGCTGGAGCGGGGTAGACTCAGGGGAAACATAAGGAAGTACTTCTTCACAGAGAAAGTAGTGGATGCCTGGAACAGCCTTCAAGCAGAGGTGATGGGGGCGAAAGCTGTGGTGGGATTCAAGGATGCATGGGATAGGCATAAGTTAACCTTAGCCATTAGAGAAGGAAGGATAAGCCAGAGACGAAGTAGGGTCTACGGTATTGCAGTAGGTAGTAAAAATGGGCAGACTGGGTGGGCCAAGTGGCCTTTATCTGCGGTCAAATTCTGTTTATATGTTTCAGAACTGGTAGTAGTACTCCAATTGTGGCCTCACGTATGTGCTGTACAGTGGTGCCATGACTTCCCTTGTCTTTCTCACGAAGCATCTCTTGATACAGCCTAGCACTTGTGCTGTCTCTTTAGATGCTATCTTACAATGTTAAGTTTGTTTAAAGATTAACACCTACATCCTTTTCATCATTAATCCCTCTTAATTCAGTGCCATTTAAATAGTACTTGACCTTCCTGTTCTTCGTTCCTAGGTGTAACACTGTGCATTTTCCCCTCGCCAAACCTCATGTCCCACCTATCTGCCCACTCCTCAATCCTATCCAGATCCCTCTGATTCCTCTAGTAGCTTCCTGTGTGTCAGCAGCTCCTCCAAATTTGATATCATCTGCAAACTTATTAACACATTTTCTACTTCTTTATTCATTTCTTGAAGTTATATTGTGATTAGTAGTATACCAAGCACAGGTCCCTGTTGCACTCTGCTTGTCATCATTTCCTCTTCTGAATTAATGCCATTAATTTTTACCCTTTACTTTCTGCCCAATAACCAGCTGCCAATTTAGTTGATTATCTTCCCATTGAATCCTGTGCTGCTAAACCTGTGAAGCAATTTCCTACGTAATACCTTATACAAGACTTTACTGAAGTACAAATAAACAACATCCACTGGGGTTCCCCTGTCCAAGTTTTTTTTTATAATTGATTTACAAAAAGTTAAAAGGTTTGTTAAGCAGGAATGTGCACTAGTGAAACCATAATGTGTTTGACACCATATCCCAACTCTTTCAGTTCCCCTATTATTTTCTTCCCTATGAAAGATTCCAGAACTTTGCATAAAATAGCAGTTCGAGTGACTGGCCTATGGTTTTATAATTCTTCTCTATCACTTTTCTTAAACAATGTAATCACTATAGCCTCCCTTTAGTCCTCTGGAACTCTCTTGTATCAGTTGAAAAAAAATATAATATATATATATGTGTGTGTATACTGTATATATATATATATATATATATATATATATATATATATATATAGAGAGAGAGAAGAGAGAGAGAGAGAGTGGAACTGTATCGCCATTGTAGTTAGAATTGAGTACCCCATTTAAGGTTAAAATCTGAAATTTTGCAGGTTAATAACTTTGCCACTGTATGACAGATTTGCCTGAAGTGTGGCAGGCACGGAGCGGTACCACAGATCTCTGGATTTGCCAAGTTTCATAATGGTCGTATCTACGGTTGCGGAGCTATAAAGTGCACTAGAAAGTTGTATTTACTATATTTCTTTGATTTAAAACTGTGGCTAGTAATGCTAGTGGATTTGTGACACTACAGTGGTCATTTGCGACACTAAAAACTGCATTTGCGACACTGTCGAATAGTTTAATTTTTCCCATTGACTATAATGGGAAACTTGTTTTTGAATAACTTTTGAACTGTTTAATATTTTTTCACGAAATCTTCTAAAGGCACACCGGGGACCCTGGCTGCATGTTCCCTGAAGGATTTGGACTGGTCGTGCAAACCATGCGACCTGTAGGTGTGAGCAAAGAATGCTCAAAAAAGCAATTCAGTATTCCAAGTGTTCATTTTCTGCTCCAAGGGCCATTATTATGCATACATTCTTTGTTTTCACTGTGCTTCTGAATGCACTTTTTGGGGACAAAAAGTGGGTGCTTTCGCGTTACTGTTACAGTTAGTGTTTGCTCTTGCATTTCCATTTCCATTAGCGTCTCCATTTACGTCACTGTGTGCATTACCCTTTGCATTTGCATTTGTGCGTGCGTTTGTGTTACTGTTACTATTTGCATTTCCATTACTGTTTTTTTTGCGTTTGTGTTTACTTTTGTGTCACCGTGTGCATTGCCATATATTTCATGCTTCGTGCTTCGGCTTTCCATTTCTATTTCATTTGGTGTCATCGTTGCTGTTACCGTTAGCGTTTGCATTTCCAATTGTGTTACCGTGACCGTACACATTATGATTTGCATTTCATTACAAGCCCGCGTTTCCGCTTCCATTTCTCTTACTGTTCACTTTGGCGTCCTCCTTGCTGTTACCGTATACGTTTGCGTTTCCACTTGCGTTACTGTTACTGTAGGGGCCCGCGCGTACACCAACACATTCCATTCACTATTTATACTGCACATTCTTAAAAAGAAGGAAAATTCATGGAGCGATAGCATGGATGTAGGTAGGGGATTGGAGATATTAACTGATGGGGTTGGAAGGGTTATTAGGACTAGATGAGTAGTGAGCAAGTGGAGATGGAAAAGAGAGGGATATGAGCAGAACAAGGGGGAGAGAGGAGAGTAGGGAATGCATTGTTCATAAAGGCAGAGAAATTGGTGAACAAATTGATTTAGGAACAGGAGGAATTTGTAAGCAGGGAGCACAGAGGGGGGGCTGGTCAGATGGAGGAGGTAGCTGAGTTTAGGAAGGTATCTATATGAACAAAAGGCAGGGATCACTTTAGATAAAGATTTTGTCCTTCTAGTGGCAGTACAGTATAACTTGCTAATGGGAAAATGGACACTTAAAAAGTAGAAAAAAATAAAACCTATGCTGGCAGCAGTGATAGTTGGGCAGGGTGAGGCGGGCAGCAGCGAGCTGGTGAAATTGCTGCAACCTCTGGAAGCAGAGCACCCTTGTCAGAGGGTCTCTGATCTGTGACTTATGACTCACAGACTTAGTGGTGGGACTTGGGTGGGGGAAGGCGAGGTAGTCGGTTTAGCACATGGGCGGGGGAGGGTATACTGAACTTACGCCTAGTTGAACTTTATCAGGGCGGGGGAGAGGAGGTGGGAGGAGGGTGCCAGTGGGGGATGTGAAGGGGATATGTGATGACTATAACATTTTTGCTGGTGGGAGGGGGTGGTATTACAGCATAGAGGGCGGGGGAGCTATTTCTTTACAGTAGGGTGAGGATTGTAAACAGAGACATGCAGCAACTGCAATTTCTTTAGTTTTTCACCAGTGAATTGCACAAATGTTTGTGACAAACTACACAAATTACCTAATTCCCTTAGGAATTGGCAGTTCACAAAAATTTGCCACACAGATTTGTCATCAGCAAAGTAAAGTTGCCAAAATTGCAAACTTCAGCACAAAGCACATTTTGGCAACTTCTCCTGTCTCTACAAACAAGTAATTATGTAGTGAGACTGTCTTGCATGGCTCTCACTTTCTACGGGGTGGTGGCTGGGTGGGGAGTTAGATGGCCATGCACTTACTGTATGTTATATTATGCAATTAAAGTGACAATCAGAAGGCTAAAACGCCAAAATCTATTATTTAGTCAAGCTCGAGATACTTTTATATTTTGTGATACAAAAACATCCAGATTCATATAATATCCAGAATAGATACCAGAATAAGAAAATTAATATTCTTTGTAAAAAAAACATAAAGTGACCAAGGGAAAATATATAGCTAAATCATTTTATATTGCATTGAAGTTCACTATGCATTTTTCTTTTTCATTATTTTTAGAAATAACCTTATTTTTTTTGTCACTTTTTTGTTAAAAAAAAAATTACAAACAGACCAGTGATATATTTCCCCTGGAGAAAAGCAGGCTGAGGTGAGACTTGATCTCAGTCTTCTGCATGCTATCGGGTATCAACAAGACTGAACAGACAGAGATGTTAGATCTGGTGTCTGGATGGAGAACCTATGGAACAGCCTACCATTGGAGACTGTGGAAATAAAAGGATTTCAGGCCTTCATTTTTAACCTGGGTAACAGTCTACTTACCAAGGGAATCACATTATATCCTGTGTAGCAGAGTGCATAGGGAATCCCTAAAGATTTATATGTTTGCAAAGCATACTTATTCTTCCCTGTTTATAAAGCAGGCAGGGGAAGGCATGGTGTACCTTGAGTCCCTACAGACCTTGTTCCCACATAGTTTATAGTTTTAGTCCCCTGCTGTTTACTAAAAGAAAACATAATAAAACATGCCCATGTCAACAGTAAATAAACCAACAGTAAATAAACCGTCACATTGTGTTGTATATGCTGTTGCCACTGTTTGCTGCTTATGTTTCTAGTCTCTTTTCTTCAGAGATGTGGGAAGTACAAAAGGTTGTTGTTCGGTAATGGATCAAGAGGCAAAAAGCTGAAATGATAGGCATTTGCATAAACATTTTATTCCTTTTAAGAATGGCGTGCAAGCAGCATCACACCCTGTTTATAGCACAGTCCTGCTTTTCAATAATGCATTGTTTAGCATGCTATGCCTGCACTGGTTGCGCTCCTTAGCATGCCACTTATTTTTCTGGTTCTTTAGGCAGTAATGCCACAGCAGTGAGCCAGTCCGTGAATGGTGCTAAGTATAAATTCTTTGTCTTACATTTTTACTTTGTTTTAAATGTATGGGAGCTTTTTTTATGTGAAAGGCATGGAACTGGTCCTGTTAGCACAGCATTCTTATTTTGTCCCTGCTTAGTTAGCAAGGAGGAGGAGATGAACATGATGGACCTAGAGCCCCTTCAAACCTTAAATTACTATATACATTTTCATTTCTGCTTATAAAGCAGGGGGAACAGACATGACAGACCTTCCAACATTACCATGTCACTTTCTTCCTTGCAGGCTGTTAGCTCTTCATAAGCCTCCTCTTCCCAGCCCACAGAGCTCCCTGTAGCACTGTACAAAGTAACTACAGCCAACATCGGTGAACTGTGTTAGCCCATCACTGCATATATGGCCACCCTGGGTGGGCTCTACCCTTATAGGTAGTTTAGGTCACATGACATATCACATGACCTGCCTCTTTCCAAACTAATCTCCCTAGAATAGATGTTGTATTATTCATTATACTGCATAACCTCTGGGAGTCCCTGCTGAGCCCCTAATCACCTTAGCATGATTTAACTCCTTTCTAGCTATTTCTGAGCCCACCTTTTTGATACCCTACATTTTAACCATATCCTGAGTGAACTTTATCTACCTTCTCCAAGAATCCATCACCCGGATTCAAACCTCTGACCCTTCATACTGTAGTCAGGGACTCTAACCTCTAAACCACCCTTCATACTGTAGTCGGGAACTCTAACCTCTAAGCCATCCCATCGGGCACATTTTTGTCTAACCTTTTCCTCTCCTTATACCTCATCTTAGCCACACTTCATTTTATGCATAACAATTTAGTATACGCATAATTTAACCACTTCTACTAGCATTCAACAAACCCTGATTTTTCATCCACCCTCTAGTGAAGCACTCCAAAATCACCTATTAATCCTCCTCACCACCATAGTACTGTTGCAGGATTTGAACACTTGATCTTCTGCACTAGAGGCAGTGACCATAACTACTGCACTATTCCAGCAGCCCTTCTAATTCCTGCTACATCTCTCTCCCTTATTTTCCTTATGCATTGAAAGGGTGATAACTGACCTCTCATCCTGCACCCCCTCCCCGTATAAGCCTCCCAAACTCTAATCCCTGAGCCATAGCTGGTACTGCACTTGTTGCCAGCCCTGGTCCTAACTGGACAAAGTAGCTGCAGACAACCCAAGTCCTCACGGATATATAACCCAATCCTCCTGGACCATGGGCCCACTTTGCATTTGGCTCATTTTCATACTAGTCCCAGTAAGTCCACCCCTCACGCATAGTGAAGCCAATCTTATTGGAAATTAAATAAATGGCACACTGATGCACCATGAGTGCCATAAAATCACATTCACTCCAGTATTCTCGTCTTTGGTACGAAGTTGTACTTGCATAAGTGGCAATTAGCTTAGGACTACACCACTTATCCCCTCACTCCCGTGACTTTAAATATGATCACACTGTCTAACAAAAATAGAAAAGAATGTGCAAAAGTCTGAAACTGCACGCAGGTGTTAAAACAACTAAAATGGCAAGCAATAAGAATGGCATAGCTACTACTGCTACTGTCAGGCAGTGTCCATCCCAACCCTGGACCCACTCCACTAACACCTGAACCCTTAAAGAAGCACAGTGGTATAACAGTCACCTCCATTAACATCTGCAGTTTCATGGCTAAGTTTGACTTGCTACAAGTTTGGGTAGCCCAACATAAACCAGGCATGATCTCAGTGGTTGAAACATGGCTCACATTGAGGGTTACAGATATGGCTATCCAGCTAGAGGGGTACACCTCTTTTAGGTTGGACAGGATTGGTAAGCGAGGTGGCGGATGTGTTATATATATCAAGGACACCATCCAGAGTCAAGTCCTACCTCATCTTGCCACTAGCAATAATGTACAAGTACTGGCAATAAAACTACTACTAGGTGCTCGGGGTAAAGGATTAACACTTGTCTCTGTCTACATTCCCCCAAAAGAACAGTCTAGCAGATTTACAGTACTCATAGACTACCTCTCCGACCTGTGCCACAACTCAGAGGTACTAGTGTTAGGGGATTTCAATATGAACTGACTATCCCATGAGGCTGCACCCTACAAGGATTCAATCTCCTCAATATACATGGTCCAATTTGTAGACTCTCCCGCATGAATGAATTATCATACTGGAACCAGTACGCTGCTAGACTGGATGATTACCAACTGGCCAGAGAGAATAACCCACTCAACTGTCCTCCCTGACTCCATCAACGATCACTCCCCTAACCTCTGTATCTGTTCGAATAACTCCCCCAGAACCCCTGCTAATTCATTCATATCTAGAGTGCTAAAAAAAGGGCAACTTGCCTCATTTAAAGTGCATCTCAGTCAGCAAGTCTGGACAGACCTATACACCGTAAATGATGTTGATGAAGCACTTGACTATTCCATCAAGACCGTCAATGTGGCCTGCAACATATATGCCCCCTATTCTAAGTGGAAAGTTTGTGGGGCTTGTAAGTCCTGGATCACTCCACCCCTCATCGAACTTATGAAGCAAAGAGACAACCTCTGGCATAAAGCTAGAAGTACTGGCTCTCAAACAGGTAATCAGAACTACAAAACCGCCTGACATAGATTACCTGGGCTATTCGTCAAGTGAAAAGCTGTTTATTCAAAAACAAGCTAGCTAACTCCGGGGGGGACAGCCACAAGTTCTGGGACAATATCAAGACCCTAACAGGGAAACCAAAAAAGACACCTCCAACCATGCTAAATCTTGAAGAAACCACAACCCATGACCCCCAAATCATAGCAAACACCTTTAATAAGGCATTTACTGACTTAAGTGGGGTATTTCCCCTTGATTTCCTAGACCCCCCAAGTGGCACAAATCTAAATAACAGGCATACTACCCATACTGGAACTGCCCCACCTTTCTACTTCAAAATTATCTCTCAAGCCAAAGCCAAAAAATACCTTCTATAAGTTTTAGGAAAAACTAGAATGAGTGGTGACACGCTTGACCCCAAGCTCATTGCTCTCACACTTGATGAGTTACTGTCACCCCTTGCCAGAATTATGAATCCCTCGCTTATAATCAGTAAATTTCCACAGCTATGGAAAGCGGTGGTGGTCACCACTGTTTTTAAAAGTGGTGACAGGGCTACTCTGAACAACTACCGTCTGATCTCTATACTCCCCCCACTCTCAAAAGCGCTATGACCAGCTTGTTGACTACCTCGACAAATATCCATTGCAATGCCTGGAATAGCATGGTTTCAGGAAACAATATAGTACTACAACAGCACTGGTGGAGTTCACAGGCTACATTCATGCTGCACTTGACTGGGGGATTATGGTGGGGGCAGCCTACATAGACCTCACCAAGGCCTTCGACATGGTCAATCATAAACTGCTGCTGAATCAACTAACCTGCACTGGGTTATCACCTGAATCAGTGGGGTAGTTCCAGAGCTACCTGTCTGGGAGAACACAAGTAAAAATTGTTGATACCCTCTCTGAAAGTCTGAATGTCAACACAGTGGTCCCCCAAGTTCAATCTTGGGTCCCCTGCACTTTAGCCTGTTCCTAAACTGCCTCCCTCTAGTGTGCCAGGATAAGGTCCTACTGTACGCTGATGATGCAGTACTCTATACCAGCTGCACAGACCCAGAAGCACTGAAAAAGCAAATGCAGGTTAATTTCTCTTTTGTTGAAGCCTGGTTTCTTGAGTCAAAGCTCTCACTTAATTATAAGAAGACTAAGACAATGCTGTTTGCCTCTTCTCACAACCGGCAGAGATCTCATGTATTAAAAATAGTAAACAACCAAAACTTCTCACTAGAAATGGTCCAAAGTTCTAAATATCTTGGGGTCACTTTAGACTGTTCCCTCACATTTTAACAGCACATTGACCTTGTAGCCAAGGCTGGAAATGTAAAAATTGGCCAGCCAACTATTTAGGCATAAACATTGCCTAACCAATGAGGCATTAAAATTCGCTGTGTGCAGCTCGGTCTTATCCGTGATTGACTACGGGCTTGTAGTCTATAGTGCGGCAACTGACACAGCTCTAAAGAGAATAAAGCTAGCCCTAAACAAAGCCTGTAGGTTTGTCCTAGATGTGCCACGCCTTAAACACACCTGCAATCTCTATTCCCAGTCTGGGTGGTGAATCTGCAATGTAGAACTCAATACCAAGTCTGCCTGCTAGCTAAAAAGTCCACCCTGGGTCTAACACCACTTGGCATTCAGAGTCTCCTCTGCCCCACCAACAAGGCTAGACTTATCAAAGGGACTAATAGCCAACCACAAAAAGTCCATTTCCACCGCACCTCCCAGTGTCAGCGGTCTTTTGAGTACCAGGCACCCACATGGCTCAACTCACTACATGACGACCTGGCAGAATCTGGCAGAATCTAAACTTGGCCCCTTCAAAACTAAACTTCGTACCCACCTAACAACACTTAGTGGGTGTGATTGTAACTTCTAAATTGTACAAGCCAACTCCTGTCTTCTTTCTGTTCATTATAGCACTTACAATCTCCCCTATCCAACTGCATTGTTGTGTTCCCCTCTTCTCTACCATCCCACTCTGCCTTCATCCTCAATTCCATTCCTCATCTGTTTCCTACCCCCCACCTAATCTGCTTCCCCCTCCCCTCACCATATCCTCCCACTCCAAAACCCCATGGAATTTTCGTCTTCCAGCAAACCAATGACAAGGCCCTGTGGCTTCTCCCATTTTCTCCACCTATTCTCTCTTATCCCTTCCTCATCTACTCAGCACTCTCTCAACACCCAGCTTCTGTTGCTACCAGTTTCTCTCTCCATAGTAAGCTACCTTTCCACTTTGTTCACCCCTTGCAAAATACATATTGCCTAATGTGATTGAATTTTGTAATTTTAGTTACAAAAGAGTTGAACATCATTTCTGTATCCAATGTACTAGTCCTGCACATCAACGCATTTTATTTATTAGTTTTTGTTGACCGGGTAAGTGCTCTAGACAAAATCCTGCCTATTTTTAGGCACTACCCAGGGGAAGGGGATACAGATGAATGCTAACCGACCTTGAACCAGATTAAGCTGTTGGTGGTATATTTTTTCAGTGAATGAGGGAAATTTGGCCAGGACACGGGGGAAATTCCCCTACTCTTTTCAATAAGTGCCATGGGATCTCTAACATCCACCTGAACTACCACAAATCCAGGCAGATGGGACCTCGGTTTTACATCTCATTCGAAAGACGGCACCTCAGAAGTGCAGCACCCCTCTCATGCTGCACTGCAGTGTCAGTACTGGGATATTAACCCAAGTGCCAGATGTGGGAACTGAACCCACAGCCCTCTGATCTCCCAGCCTTAGAGGCAAGTGTGCTACCTACTGAGCCACTGACACTGACAAGGTAGAGGTGGTTAGCATAAAGCAGGCAGCCAGTCTATCACTTACGATAATATTCCCAAAGCAATTGCGCTCCAAAAATAACCACAGACTCCAGAATATTTCATTAACAATTGTATTAAAGTTTCCACCAGTGCGAGCCCCTAGCACCTCGACTACAAGCCTTCAAGGGGGCATGTCCAATGTAATTTTGTAACCACTATCTGTATTGTTTTGCTGTATTTGCGTTGTTTGCTGCTGATGTTTAACCTCTGTAAACAAGCTTATAGCTCAAAGCTATTAATCCGAGAACTGAATAAACAAATAAATAAATAAACTATGCATTTGTTTCTTTCCAACTTATAAAGCAGGGGCGATAGACATGATGAACGTAGCATCCCTCCTGACCTTAAATACCCATGCTGCCTGCAAAGTGCAATATTTATACGTTTATACTGTTTTGTTTACCCTGAATGTATGAATATCAGGCTGTGATAATGTGGTGCCAAGTACAGATGTGCAGCACACTAATGCCTCCTGCTGGAAACAGACAACCAAGAGCAAAGGGTGATAGCACTTCCTAACTGGGATAGTGCACTGGGTTACTGCCTTTGATCCATGGCACCATATTCTAACAGGAGCATCCTAATAACCACAGAAGGTATGCAAGGCACTAAGAGGACATTTGCATGCCATAATGTGGCCATTTGCAGCTCTGTGCAATGCTTCCATGCCGTTGTATGTGCAGAGGAGTTGTATGGGGGGGTGGCACTGCCTTACCCTCACCTGACCCCAACATTGCCTGTGGTGCCAGTGGTACCCCCCTCGCTCACTGATCCTTATTTAAATTAACACTACATCCCTGGTGCTACAAATACCCCCCTCCTTCCATGATCCCCGTCTGAATTAATATGCCATCTCTTGTGTCATGGTATCCTCCTTCTACCCTGACCCCCATTTGAATTAACACACCCACCCTGGTGCTAGTGGTACTCCTCTGTCTGGCAAAACAATGCAATTACACTCAGTACCTACCATTTGGTATCTGATGCACCCAAATAAACAAGTTATCAGCAGCGGGCAGAGAGGCTGGTGGCAAATGGTACAGACACTCCTTTCACCACCTTGTCTGACTGCCATCTGAATGAATGTGGTTAAGCACTTACTTATAGTAAAAAGAGCTGTTTGGTGGTATTTTTAGTGAATGGGAGAAATCTGGTCAGGATACCAGGGCAAATCTCCTACTTTCGAGAAGTGCCATGGAATCTTTTAACATCCACCTGAACAACCACCAGAACAGGCAGACGGGACCTTAGTTTAATGTCTCATCCAAAAACGGCACCTCAGTAGTGCAACATCCCCTTCATGCTGCACTACAGTGTCAGTATTGGGATTTTACCCATATTTCCTGGTGTGTGGTGCATGCTTAGTTCCATTCATGCAGATGGTGGCCAGCTGAGGTGATGAGACATGGATTTGTGCTGATTGCCATACACCTCTCTGCCCACCAACAGTGATGTGTTTAATTGGATGGGTCAGGTGCCAGTGGGAGGGGTGGAGTGCGTTGGGGGCTGAGTCGATGGGGAGAGGGATCTGTCTTGTTTTTTTTGGGTGGGGTATCATTAGCAACAGGGATAGTATGTTAATTTAAATGGGGTTGGGGTGGGAGGAAGCTACAACTAGCACAAGGAATGAAGTTTAAATTCAAAGGGGCATTAGGTGAAGCAGGGGACACATATTGCATGTCTGTATTGAGCACCAGTGCTGTCAGGGGGCCCAAAAACCACTGTGCTCATTTTTTGGAAAGCTTTAATTAGCACTGCCACTGCAGCCTTTTTGCACATCCAAAACCCTTTCAGTACACCACTGCACCCTGTATGCAAGAGGTTCACCTCATGGGCAGAGTGGTGAATTTAGTGTGACCAAGTTTATAAACAGAATTAGTTTAGTTGCCATATTAGTCCTTGAAAGAACAGATCCAGAAACAAATGGTTTGATACTTTTTATTCAACCAACATAGATGTAACAAACGAAAACAGTGCCTAAGCTTTCAAACCAATCAAGTCCTTCCTCAGAAGCATATGCCATAAGGACTTGGTTGGTTCGAAAGGTTAGGCATTGTTTTCTTTTGTTACATCTATGTTGGTCCAATAAAAGGTATCAAACCAAGTTTACAAAGCAATGTCCTAGGTGTACCTTTGACTATTGCAGCGACTGTGCCAACAGGCTGCTGGCCGTGCTATAACCCATTAGTGTAATGGTTTGCCTGTTAGCAGCTCACTAATACTTTGAAAATGGAGCCCTTACAGTATGTTACTATGTAGGACATTATAATCTTCCAGATACACAGGATAATGGCAATAAACACACTTTAATATGAAAATGGCTTATGGAAAAATAATTTATTTATTATTTTTTGTTTATTAATATTATGGACAAACACCTTTGAGCCAAGGCTCGTTTACAAAGGTTCATGTCAGATTACAAGGAACAAATGGAGAAAAGAGCATTTGTAGGTACACAAAACAAACATTCTACCAAGGAGCTGCCAGTGACTTTGTCAGTAAATAAATGGGTTAAGCTAGGGAAGAAGATGGGATAGTACACCAGACATTGTACAATGTATGCCTGGAGCAGTAGACAGCGTGATGAAGGGAAAAGTAAGTGCTAATCGGGCATTTGGTAACTTTAGGTAAACAGCGAAACAGTGGAAGAGGAATGGCGGGGGAGGCTGAACAGTAGATAAATGAAGCCAGAGTGAGATAAAAGAGAAGAAGGTGGGGTGAGTGAGGACAGCGGGGGAGGTAAGGGTGCGAGGAGGAGGAGGAGGGAGGGTAGATGGGGGGTAGGAGTGGGTGGAGGGGTAGTTTTTCATTGTGTAGAGAGAGGCCATATAGGGTGGGAGAATACAGTGGATTCGTATAATTGATCTAGTGTGGATAGGTGCAGGCACAGTGTTAGAGCAGGTTAAGAAGAGAGCATGGATGGGGGGCGTTGCAGAGCTGTTTAAGTGTAGCAGTCAAAGAGAGCACAGGCCACCAAGTGTTGGTGAAGTTTGCATTTAAGTGTAGCAGTCACAGTGAGCATAGGCCACCAAGTGT
This sequence comes from Neoceratodus forsteri, assembly GCA_016271365.2. Lineage (NCBI taxonomy): Eukaryota > Metazoa > Chordata > Ceratodontiformes > Ceratodontidae > Neoceratodus > Neoceratodus forsteri. The sequence continues at coordinate 16,323,386 of JADMNL010000027.1, forward strand.
TGACGAAGTTTACGTTTAAAGGTGCTAAGGTTGGTGGAGCTGGGGATTTTTGCCTGGAGTGAGTTAAACCAGGTGGAAGCTCTGACTTTATAGGAGCACTGACCTTGAGCAGTCCTGCGGTGGAGAATGGAAAAGGATAGGCTATCAGCACTCCTGATTAGGTGGTGGCATAATGTGGGGTCAATATGGACTGACCCCTTGGGGGCAGTAAGCCCAGCGAAGTCTTCTTTGCAGGATACAAATCTGGTACTTCAGCCTGCCTGATAACTGGAGCCAGTTGGCCTGTTTATATACATTGCATGTATGGGAGAATCGACTGTCAGATGTGAGGAGCTGAGAGGCTTTATTGAGGGCTAGAGCTATGCGCTTGAGAGCAGTGATGGTGGCAGACCCATAGACATCAAGCCCATAGTCTATTATTGAGGTGACTGAGCACTGTATGGCCAGATTTAATGCTGCAACCATCAGACAGTGCCTATGCCTGTACAGTACCCCAATTTCAGCATTGATGGATTTGGCAATGTTATGAATATGCTTGGTATATGAGAGAGAGCACTCAAGAGTCACACCTAGGTATCTGAACTGGTTAACTTATTCCAGCACAGTACCTTCACTGTTGTTGTAAAGAAGTGGTTGGTCTTTGTGTCTGCTGTGAGTACTATGGAACAGCTTGTTGTGGTTTTGGAGTAGTTTAGGATGAGTTTGTTGGACCTGAACCAGGTTTCTACTTTTGAGAAACTTCTCTGAAACTGACACGGAAGGAGGGTGGGGTCCATGTGACTTGTAAAGATGACTGCATCATCCCCGTATAGAAGTATTCTGTTGTGGCAGGAGGCAGGAAGGTTGTTCATGAAAATACTGAATAATAGTGGGCCTGGTGTAGACCCTTGTGGAATACCAGAGTGGACCGGAAAGGAGGTTGAGAGGGATTCACCTATTCTGACCTGCTGGGAACGGTTGCAGAGATAACTTTGACACCAGAGGGAAGCATCCAGGAAGAGACCTAGGTGAGGTAATTGTTTGATCAGCAGGGAGTGGTTCACGGTATCGGATGCCTTTTTCAAGTCTATAAAGGCGGCCCTGACCAACTGGTTTTGATCCGGGGCTTGGTGGATGTAGGAGGTAAAGTCAAGGAGTGCAGTGTTAGTGCTGTGCCCCTTCCAAAATCCATGTTGCTGTGGGCATTGCAGATTATATTTTTCCAGATATTCAGTGAGTTGATGTGCTACTATCTGTTCCAAGGCTTTGAGGGGGGGCTGGAGATTGGTCTGTAGTTGCTAGTCTGGGTCTTATCGCCACTTTTGTGGATGGGGTCACCATGGCCAACTTCCATATACGGGGGAACTGAGAGAGCATCAGGGAGCAGTTGAGGATTTTGGTAAGGTGGGGTAGGACTTCATCAATGGTGAGAGCAAGGAGTTTAGGTCCAGGGAGTCACCACTGTGCCTGGATCCACCAAGAACTTTGAGTAGATGTTTCCTGGCTACCCCTTGGGAGATGGCCTTAAAGTAGAATGTTGGGTTCTGCTAAGTCACTCCAGAGGTATCAGATAGGGCTGCAGCTTGGGATGGCTCAAAAAGGTTTGGAGGGAACACATGACTCAGGTCAGTAAAAGTGGAGTTGAACACATTGTCAATAATTTCTTTATCCACAATGATAGAGCTGTCAGTGTTGAGCATTGAAGGGGTAACTTTGGGGGTTTTCCCTGTTACTTGGGAAAGATTGTCCCAGAACTTACTGCCATCCTTCCAGGTGTTAGCAAGGGAGCTCCTATAATAATTGGCTTTCACTAGGCATATGGTTCAAGTGCAGGCATTCCTGGCAGATTTGTAAGCCTGAGTGTCAGCCAGAGTGCCAGAGGCTTTTGCACAAAACCAGAGCATATCCCTGGATTTCATTTGATTTAGAAGGTCTAAGTACAGAGATCACATGATGCAGAGAACCTAGAAGCAGCTACAGACTGGAGCTATTGTCTAAGACCCTCTGCTAACGCTATTTTCACAAGTTTTGGTCAGCCTACAAAGATAATTTTCGGTTACTATAGTCTCCAATTGACTTCCAACCTTCAGTGGTTGCTATTTGCTTCGGCCCACATCGCGATCTACTACATCGCGGTGATGGATACTGAAATGAAACAGGCTGGAATCAAGCATATTCCACCGGCCACGCTGGAAAAAAATCTCCCCTCAAAAATCTTGATCTCAAAATTCAGGGAATGTCAGCAAAGCTTTGGCTCCAAGCTTTCCAGCGATCCCTCTCACTGAGGAATGTTTCTGCCATTTCAGGAGACTCTAACAGATATGTCTACAGAACTTAAAACCATCAGGTGAGACCTTAACAGCCTAACGACCAGGATGGGAGACTTGGAGACTAGATCTTTGTCCTTGGAAAGATGGAAAGAGAAAATCGACCCTGAAATTGTGCATCTCCACCAACAAATACATAAACTTCAACTCAAAACCAAAGATCTGCAGGGGAGAAGCCAGAGAAATAATGTTCTGATCATCGAGCTACCTGAAGGAGAGGAAGGAACTGACACCATAGCATCCCTACAACGGTTCCTACTTAAAATCGTAGGTCCATCACCTCTTAATCCACACTACTACATTGAGACAGATCATTGCTCTCTCCTACCACAACCTCAAAGTGGTGCTCCCCCTCGACTGATCATTATCAAATTTCTCAGCTTCCTGGAGAAACAACACATTATCGCCAAATATAAAGAATTACAATTGGTAACCTGGGGAAGTTCTACAATCAGGATTGCTCAAGACCTTCCTTTTGAGATCTGACAGAACGGTCAGCATTTCACCCAATTGTCAGAAAGTTGATTGCTGCTGGAATCCGCTTCAAAATGCTGTACCCTGACAAGCTGCAGATCAGTATAGATGGGACATCACATTCCTATGATTCTCCAGACCAGGCCTCAGTGGATATCACAAGCAAACTTCCTAACCTCTTCAAAGCTGGGTGACTGCACTAAAGACTAAACTCTGATGCTCACTTTTCTGTTGGGACATTTTCCCCATATATTGCACTTTTTAGAACATTATGATTTACCTGTTGCTGGAGGGGATTGGTCCTGGATGAGTTGGTAGGCCCGAGTGGGGTGCTGAGGCCTTAATAGCACCGGGTAGGCCCAAACCTTTTATGTGGCACATTAGGCTGCTCCTGGGTTAAGAGGGAGGAACCTTTAGGTAGGGATACGCTTTCCAGGATGTGTTTTCAGGGTAGGACATTTTTTGGTTCTACCATTTAGCACCCCCTACTGGTTTCCTTTCCCTATAGTTTTTTCTTTCCAGCTCCATTAGGTGTTTATAGATCAGGAGATGCTCTACAAACTACATGGGAGGGTATTTTCCTTTTCTCTTATTTAAACGCCTGATCGATTTTCAACCTTGAAAAACTCATTAGAGAGGTTAAGAGGAACAGCTCTAGGGGGCAAGTAGTTGAGGTAATTTTACTCTGTGCTGTTCCACAAGCTCATTCAACTGGAGGCTGGATTAAAGGAACTCCTAGTAGGTCAGGAAGTTAAATTCCAAAATTTTTCTTTATGCGTTAAGTCCTGCTTATGTTTTTCCCTTGCTTCCATATTAGTCCTTTACTGTTTTTAAAAATGAAAACATAACAGACTTACTCTCTCCATTCATCATGCTTAGTGGGGGGGGGTGATGCTTCAGTCTGATGCAGACTCAGGGAGAACTGCATTTTGTATCAGATAAGGGGGGGAAAAGACACATTTCCTATAAGCATTACAGGACTAGATGTCAAAATACGCTTGTCTGGTTATGCTTTGCTTTTAAAATTCGGGTCACAGAACTGAGCTGCAAGTCAAAGGGTGTACTCTTGTTTACAGAGGACTGCGTCCCAAGGTGAACAGTCTCCCAAGACTTCTGCAAAAGTTCTAGATCTCTTAGTATATATTGGGGGCTGTCTGTATATAGTTATTTGAGGTTGGGGGGGTTTATGGAGAGGGTAGGGTGTTATGTACGAATGTTTACCCTGTGGTACATAATTAGTGTTGTTCATGACTTCCTATTAGGTATATTTCGAATAGTGTTCAAAGAATATAAGTTATATATTATCTGGGTAAATGTGAGTTTGTTATGGATCTGTTTATTGTTATGAGGGGAGGAGTAAAGGGGTTAGGTAGAGTGTGCCCTTCAAGAGTTATTCTTCGATCAGTGTTCTACTCAGATATTACTTTTGCAATGCTGGTTTATGGTATAATGGAAAATGGCTAACAATCTTATCAAAATTGCAACGTGGAATGTCCGTGGAATTAGAGACATAACAAAAAGATTCCAAGTATTTAAAAACTGTTGATTTACTAAATGTAGATATTGTTCTGCTCCAAGAAATCCATTTGCTTAACCATGAGGCCAATCGGCTTCACCAATAAAGCTTTTCCCAAGTATTTGTAGCTGGCGGATCCTCGTCAAGTCGAGGAGTTGCTATCCTCATCAAAAGACATATCACATTCTAAGAAGAAACGAGCATCATAGATCTAGATGGTAGGTTTGTATTAGTGAAAGGTATCCTCAATAATACTAAAATAGTATTGGGCTTGGTATACGGTCTGGTGGGTGATGACCCCAACTTTCTCATGGCTTTATCCCATAAACTTGCAGACTGGCTGCCTACTCCATTGCTACTTGGTGGCGACTGGAATAACCCCCCGTCCCAGGATCTGGAAAGAACCTTCCTGCCACTAAAACCTCTATCTGTCTCTCAAAAGGCACTAGCTGAATTTGAAGACCATCTAGGATTATGTGATCCTTGGCATCTGCTCCACCCTTCCCATCACAGTTTTTCTTTCTATTCCTCAGTGCAACAATCTTGGTCTCGATTAGACTACGTCCCCATCAGTCTTTCCTTGCTGTCCGGTTTGCAGTGGGTAGATATTGAACCTATAATCCTCTCTGACTACTCAATGGCATAGGCCTTGATCTCTCCTATTCCAGACCTACAGTGGAACTCGACATGGAGGCTGAACACTCAACTTCTTAAAGACAATCTCCCATATTAAAAAAAATTAATCCTCAACTTCATAGCTTCTAATACCAGCTCCACGTCAAAAGAAGATATATTTTGGTGTACACTAAAGTGTTATCTTCATGGAGAATTTATCAAGATAGCATCCAGACGGAAAAGCAAAGAGATGCTAAAGTGATTTCCCTGTCAACAAAGATTAGGGAAATTGAAAACTCCCTATCTTCTTCTTCACCTAATTCCTTGGAGAACCTTTAATCATTAAGGAATGAATACACTGATTTGCTAAGGGAGAAAGCAGAGTATGCCATATTAAAATCTAAAACTAAATATATTGATCAAGGCTAAAAGGCGGGTAGGTTATTAGCTCTGTGTTTGCGTAAACTAGAAAGCTTGAGACTAATCCCTGCCATACAGTCCCAGAATGGCTCCATTAGAACATATCCTCAGAATATAGCTCAGGTTTTTGAAACCTTTTACAGTGAATTATATGGTAATCCACCTTCTGCAACTCTGTCTGCCAACATAGTTCACTATTTGGAAGAGCTTGACCTTCTCAATCTTCCAGAACACCACCAGGCCTTTTTTCCCTCCCCTATTACTCTGCAAGAGGTAGAAGAAGCAATTGAGGGGCTCGCGTCAGACAAATCTCTGGGACCGGATAGTTTCCCATCCAACTTCTATAAAGTTTTTAGGAAAGAACTCTCTCCTCTTCTACTCAAATTATATGAGTATATGTTTCAGAACAACTCTTTAGACCCTACGTTATTAGAAGCTATAATAATATTACTTCTCAAACCAGATAAACCGCCTACAAACCCTGAAAGTTATTGTCCAATTTCCCTTTTAAATTGTTACATTAAAATCTTGACCAAAATCTTATCCCTGTGGATTAAAAAGATTCGGTCTCAGTTACTGAGTCCTGAACAAGTAGGCTTTGTACAGGGCCATTCATCAGCTGATCATCTTAGAACTCTTGCCCACATTTTCCATACAGCCCAATCATTGCAGACGCCTATGGCCTTAATTTAATTGGATGCCAAAAAGGCCTTCAATAGAGTGAGTTGGGAGATTTTTATGGTTAACACTCAGTAAAATGGGATTCCCTACCTTTTTCATTAGAAAAATTCAATCGGTTTACATGTCCCCTTCCGCTAAAATTTACTGCAATGGAGTTTTTTCTTCTTGATTTCCTTTATATACAGGAACCAGACAAGGCTGCCCCCTACCTCCCTTTTTGTTTAACCTGTACTTGGAACCTCTCCTTCTTCATATCAAACGTTCTCCTCTAATTTGGGATATAGCGATACTACAGCAAACTTTAACACTCTCAGTTTATGCTGATGACATAGTCCTTCATTTGGAAACCCAGCCACTTCACTAGTGCATGTTTTGGATATCATTACGCAATATGGTCTCCTTTCCAATTACAAACTGAATTCATCTAAAACCGAAATTTTCTCTCTAAATAATTTTACCTACAGTACAGACTTTACTCAATTTGGAATGAAATGGTCCCCACAGTCGATTAAGTATTTAGGTAATCACCTCACTAAAAATCAAGACTTATTCAAAAAATTGAATCTTGAAAATTTAATAGTTACTATCCAGTAGGACTTCCAACGATGGGTAAACCTCCCTATCTCCTTATGGGGCCGTATTAGTACTATCAAAATGAATGTTCTGCCCCGTCCCTTTTATCCCTTAAATTGGTTGAATATATGGTTACCAATTTCCCTCTTCCACTGTATTCACTCAATTATTTCTCGCTTTATCTGGCACGATAAACATCCTAGACGTTCCTACATTAAGCTAAGTCTTCCCAAAGAAAGAGCTGGTCTTTGCCTTCCTGACTTTCTTTTGTATTATTGGGCAAGTCACATGGTCAAAGCGGGTAGATGGCTCTCCACCAGGAATGAGGAATATATACCTCCCTGGCTTCTCCTTGAAAGGCACTTGCTAGGGACCTATAATCTCAATTCATCTACTATTTTGCATATCACCAAAGTGGCATTACCAGTTTCATTACAAAATTTGGTGGTTGGAATTACTTGTGAGGTTCTGGGCCAGTGTTGGTCCTATTTCAAGTTGTCTCCTAAAACGGACTTAGATCAACCCCTTCTCTATAACCCTAACATTAAGACAGGGGGTGCTCAGATTTCATCAGATTGGCTTTCACAACTTCAAGGCATGGCGATACACAATCTATTCTCAAATGACACTCTTCTTTCTTCTCCAGAAATTATGACCAGACTTAGGATTCCTCAGAAACTCATATTCAAAATCTTCCAGCTGAGACATGTCATTTGCTCCCTTGTTGGTACAACTCCCACAGAATCTCGGTTTAAGCTCTTTCTGGAACAGTTTCTAGTTTATTCTAACAAATCTCATTGGGTCTCATTGATGTACTCCTACCTTCTGGATCTCAAATTTCCAGATGCTCTTCCTGGTTCCGCAGTCTGGACTTCCCTCCTGCTAGATGTTACCTTTACATGGGAACAGATCTGGAAGGATCTTCATAAATTTCATACTCAAGATAGACTCAGGATAACTCAGTATCATATTATTAATATGTATTATACACCAGTCCATCTAGCTAAATTAGATAGGCTACCAAGCCCTATCTGTACTAGATGCAACAAGGACAAAGGGAACTTAATACACATATTCTGGCAATGTAATAGAGTATCCTCTCTATGGCAGGCAATCCAGACTAAACTAGACCCATTATTCGGCTTGGCGGATCTCTTTACCATAGAGATTTGTATTTTAGGTGAGTTCTCTAGCATTGCCTTTCAAGAACGTAAATTTCACATGGCGTTAATTTCAATGATAGTGAAGAGGCTTGTGCTTAAGCACTGGATGGATCAGTTAATTCTTTCATATAGTGAATGGCTGAATGATAGTTCATCGTTGTTTCAAACTGAAAGATTGTTGGCTAGTTCCTATAATAATATGAAGGCATTTAATAAAAAATGGGGCAAATTATATTCTGTCTATTTACATTAATTTCCAGGCTTTACATGTCTCTACTCAACACGCTTAAAGAAGATTATATTTTAGGTGATGTGATACCATTGTAATAAGTTTCACTTTTACTTGGCACACTCTGGGGGGGAGGGATTAAGTAGTAGGGGGGTTTTGGTGGGAGGGGGAAGGGGTTAATGGATGGTTTATAATTTGTTTTAGTTATCCGTATTTAGATTTGGATGGACATTTTGATGATATGTGTGTTGGTTTGATGTATGGAAATAACAATAAAAAATTTAAATTTAAAAAAAAAAGGTCTAAGGACACCCATGGGTTTTTAGTACCCTTGCCCTTACGCTTCTTGAAAGGGGCATGAACATCACAGGCTGAGTTAAAGGTGTTATTAAAATATTCAAGTGCCGAGTCCACATCATGAGCAGCATAAATGGGTGACCAGTCAAGCTCACGCAGATGTGCTTTAAGGGGACCTAGGTAACCAGGTGCTAGTATTCTGCCAAAATGGTTCTTGGTGGTGGTTTGTTGAATTTGTTAGACCAGAAAAACACTACAGGTGAGTGGTCAATTATAGTGTCTGGAAAGACCTCAGTTTTTAGAATGTGTTCAGGTCTATTGGTGAGAACCCAGTCTAGAGTAGTGGAGGTCCCTGTCCTGTAGTTTACCCTAGTGGGTGATTGGATCATTTGTATCAAGTTAGCAACTGACAGGGCATCCTTTTAGTTGTTAGCAGTAGGGGCCAACCAGTTGATGCTGAAGTCCCCAAGCATGATAACGTCAGCTCTGTGACCTAGGAAGCTGATGCAGTCCAGGAGGGAGGGAAGACCCTGACTAGTCAGTTTGGGGGGGATGTAGACTGAGGCAATGGTCAGAACCTTATTGTGTGCACCCAGCAGGACTTTGGCGATGAGTACCTGAATGTCATTACTGGGGTTGGGTAACATCAATACATGACCCAACGGTGATTCCTTTAAGTAAAGAGTACAGCCACCACCTTTTTTGGAAATCCAGTCTTGCCTAAAGACTGAGTATCCGGGTATAGCAATGGGTGAGTTTGGGAACTTGGGGCCAGACATGTTTCGTGAACTGATGAGATATCAGGGTTGTGTTGAGAGATCCAAGCAGTGAGAGAATCAAGTTTTCTGAGGAAGCTGCAGATATTTGTGCTGGCTATTGATAGAGTCTCATGGTTGTGGGATGTCTTTGATGCCAATTGGGGAGGACTAGGGTTGGGGTGGATGTTCCCAGAAATAAGTAGCAGCAGCAGTATTAGGCATTTAAGGATGGCATTACAATGTTTAACATTCTGTTACGTAGCCCTCATTTTGGCCATTTTTTTCTGGTCCTGCTGTAGCGTGGAGGTTATTAATAACAATGTGCTAAGGACCAGGGGGGCTTTGTTAGGGGTAAGAAGAGGCACCCATTGGTTATGTAGTCTAGGGGAGAGTTGACTGATGAGAAGCAGGTCAATGTTGCTAGTGACTGTCCCATAGACTGATAATTGATGGGAGTTTATACTGAGCATAGACCTGCAGGTATGATATTCTAGAATACTGCTGGATCCAGTGATTAGAGCAAGAAAGGACAGAAGGCTCAGTACAGCACTACCTGGTGTCATTTTAGCTAGGCAGGGATTGTGGGAAGCTGGGCTCAATAAAGTTTGAGTGGCCCTTTAAGCGAAGGAGAATAGGAAGAAGTCAATCAATGGGAGTGTAATGTGTTCTTGAGTGGGAGGGATTTAGGCAAATTTAATAGAGGTCAGAACCGGGGAGGGTGAGTGGGACACAATATTAGGTGGTAGACAAGAAGCAGCAGCGAGGAGTAGAGGAAGAGAGAAAGGCCTGAGAGTGGATTCAGTCTGGTATCTGGCTCACAGGAGGCAGCCAATCAGGAACCACATGGCAGTAGAGCACCAAGTTGAAAAACATAGCTTCTGAGTCCTGTACCTTGCAGCAGGCTTCCCCACAGGAACTGCGCCGTAGATGGAGCTGTGTGTGGCAGGCAGGATAGCCGCACCACCTCTGGGAATGCAAGTGCCCGACTTAGGGGCAAGGAGCTCTGAAGAGAAGAGACAGTGAAACAATTTTAAATTGAGAGTCCAGAGGGGGAGGCAGGGGAGGCAGAGTGGCAGGAGGTGATGAATACAGCAGGGGTGGGAGAATGAGTTAAACAAAAGGAAAGTTAAATCGGGGGATAGTTTTCAGGCCAATTACTGGAGCAATTACTTGGCTGGAAACAAGGCGGGTCGGTGTCAAGCTCGAGCGAGCGGGGGGAGGGGTGGAGGTAGATGTAGGTTATCCTCATAAGAGAGGGGAAATAGACAGTCAGAGATTTGAGGGGAGAGGATTAAACAGAGGGATTTTCAGACAGGAAGAAATAGAATTAGGAGAGGTTGTGCCAGAGGGCCGGAAGTGTAATGTAAAAGTCAGATTCAAAAAACAGTATGGGAAACTCTGTGCAGGGTAACTAAACTCCTGGGCTAGGAAGTGAGAGCAGTTTAAAATAAATTACACAGAGAACAACTCTCTAAAATAGTCCTAGTTTCTAAGTTCTAAGAATGAGCACCTGTTTTTTTTTTTAACTCCTCACTTTCCCATTTGCAAGTTATACATCTCTACCACTTGAAGGCACTGTTACTACATGTCTTTCTGACTTGGTTAATTGTTGATAATTGCAGATTACAGAGATCGGCCACTAGAGGGGCTACAATCCTCCCTCTTACTTCTAGGTGCCTCCTCACTTTTTCAGACTGGTAGCTTAGCGTTAAGTAGGCTGCCACAATGCAGTCTCTCTTGCGATCTCTTGGCTGTTTAATAAGAATTTTCCTTAGTACCCTTGACCCACACACTGTACCCACAAACCCAGATTCACTGATAAACCTGACCCTTATTGAGCCACAAACTGTAACTATAAACCCAGATTCACTGACAAACATGAAGTTTTTTGCACAGTACACCTTCCAACATGGCACTAATCCTCAGGAAAGTAGGATTTATCTTTCTATTCTACTGCCTTCACCCTTCTTCCCTGCCCTTGTAACCCTTTCGGCCTTTGTGCTCTTATATGCTTCTATTGGTCCCCATAGTTCTTTCTTCGCCTGCCCTTCCTTGTATATCTCCCCCAACTCCAAAAGAGGTCAGACTTGACTCCTCAGGTTGCCATTAGGTGTCTCAAGAAACTTCTTCTTTTATTGTTGTTATGCTCGAGTAATGTTAAACTAAATCCAGGCCCCCTTCTCTTATTTCTGCGCCCTACGATCTAACGTTGTTAAAGGGCATGAGCTTCTACACATAAATGCTTGCAGTTTGTTAAGAAAACTTGACACTGTACAATCATGGATTTGCTACACAAAACCTGACATACTAGTGGTAACTGAAACTTGGCTTGCAAGCTCCACCCTGACCATGAGTTAAATCTTCCTTCTTAAAATGTATTCAGTTCAGAACTGACAGAAAATCCGGGGGTCATGATTTACATCCAAGATAAATTCACAGCCTCTCTAATCGACTCAGCTACCATACCCAAAGAATTTGAATGTCTCACAATAAAAGTCCTATTATCTCTGGCTGTGTCACTATGCATTATATGCTGCTACAGACCTCCCTCAGGGGGGCTCGAATTGCTGGGTCATCTGCACAGCTCCCTGGATTCACTGAGGTGATCACCATGGGTGACTTCAACATCGATTGGCTCTCCCCTAATTCTAAACCACTAAAAGACATCTGTGATGCTTACGGTCTTACCCAGCTTCTCTCTGAGGCCACCCGCCCAAATCATAAAAATCCTGCAAATAGTACACTGTTGGACCTAATTCTTGTAAATAAGCCCCACTTTATAACTCACGCTGGCATTTTTATCAATGACGTAAGTGATCATAGTTCCATAGCCTGTGTGAGGGCTGTTCCTAAACCTATCTCCACCTCTAGATACATATTCAAAAGAAGTCGTCGTAATTTTGACTGCTATGCCTTCCTCTCGGACCTAAAGAATACCATATGGTAAGACTTCTACCTAGCTGCTACTGTGTCTGAGGCCTATGACCTGTTCAAAATATAGTCTCATATGTCATAGATAAACATGCCCCATTAGTTTAAATTAGAACTAGGAAAAAGTTGTGCCCTGGGTTCACCAACAATCTAAAAGCAGCCCTACATAACAGGGATGCCCCATGGAAAAGAGCACGCAGATCTAAACAGCCAACAGACTGGGCAGCATTCAGAATGGTGAGGAACCAATGCACAACGCTTATAAGGGCTGTGAAAGTCAAATACTTCCAGTTAGAACTGGACTCCTCATCTAACTGCCCTGCTAAGTTCTGGAGAACACTAAAGGAAATCTTGCAGAAATTGAAAAATGGGTGTATGAAAATAATATGCAGTTTAATATTGAGAAATGTGTAGTTCTACACATAGGTAAAAATAACCCCGTATATTCCTACATCCTAAATCAAACAATAATTAAACCATCTAGTTGTGTTAAAGATTTAGGAATTATGGTTAATGATAGCTTTACAACTAATACTCAGTGTAGAAAATTAGCACATAGAACCCAGTCCTTACTTACAAAAATCAGATGCACTTGTATTGGTAGATCAGAACATCATATCCTACCATTATATAAAACCTATGTACGACCTATTTTAGATTATGGCTCCCAGTTTTGGTCTCCTTATTTAAGGAAGGATATAAACTTATTGGAAGGTGTGCAAAGAAAAGTCACCAGATATAGTCCCAGATTAAAAACTAAACACTATTCTCAGAGATTACAAGAAACTGGTTTGCATATGTTGGAGACAAGAAGGCAAAGAGTGGATCTTTTATTATTTTACAAAATAACACATAGTACAGGTGGTCTAAAAACTTTTAATTTGCATTATAGCAATACAAGAAGTGACCTTCATTCTCATAATCAGAAGATAAAGGTTGAAAAGTCAAACACATTTAAAAGGGATTACTTTTTTACTGTTAAGACATCGTTTTTATGGAACAAACTTACTCAGGATGTAAATGACAGTTCTAGTTTGGCTATATTTAAGAATACTTTAGATTGTATATATTATAATAAAAACCTATTGGTATAAATTATCCCACCTATGTGGAAGACATATATAATGGGCTTTTAAGCTCCCTTATGTCAATAAAAATCCTAGTAATCCTAGTAAATTGAAGGGCACAATCCAGCTAAATCTCTCACCACCAAAATCGTAAACAATCTATTTGAGACCTTCTAAGCAATCACTTTGCTACAACTGGGTTAACTTTCGATATCTCACCTGCAAATAAACTGTGCTCCCAGACCATTGTCCCTGACTAGGCCTGTCCAATCATAAGAAGCAAAATTCTCATTCTGCCCTATCACTTTCAAACAAGTAGAAGATCTTCTACTAGGTGTTGATACAAGAAAAGGCACTGGCGCTGATCAGCTTGACCCTGTATCATAGAGCGCTAAGATTTATTACTGGAGCACTGTACTCTACCCATCATTGCTCCCCCTATTCCCAGCTTGGTTGGAAGTCTCTTAAGTTTAGAAGACTCAAAAACGCAGCTACTTGGACCTATAGAGCACTTACTAACAAGCTCTCCCAATACATTTCCAATTGCCTGCTAACTAGTACCCCTGGAAGAAACTCCCTGTGAAGCCACTCTTATATCTCTCTCGATACCCCTAGAGTCAGAACACGCTTTGGCAGATCTTCTATGAGCCATGCCCTTCCTGTCCTTTGGAATAATCGCCCCCAAACCCTGACACTATCAAATTTTGTTAAAATGGCCACCTTTAAAACTGCTCACATGTTCTATTAAAGATACTTGTCACTGCTTTCCTTAACTACCTTCATGTCTGGAGCTTTGTATGGTTGCACTCTGCCCCAGCTCTCATCTAGTATGTCTTGTTGCTGTTACCTCCTCCTCTTCCCTGCCATCTACCTCTTCCATCTACCCCCCCATGCTCTTGCTGACCTGCTTCCACCCCTCAACTTAATAGTAATCTTTTTTTCTTGCATAGGTGTACTATACGTCATTGTTATATTGTGCTCTGTGAATTTTATAGGATTTTATCCTGTGCTGTAACGCATTGCTGACTTATGTTCTCCTTGGCCCATGTCCACCTTGTAAATGAGTTCGCTCAATGATGATCAGCCTGGTAATATAAAGATTGATTGATTGATTGATTGAAACAGAGGTGAACTGGCCAACTGAGCAGAAGCTAATTTTCAACGATGTCTATAAGGCTCAAATGGTTACACGAGGAAGGTCAGAAAAATGACATAAAAGCAGCAAACATATCACAATGATTAAAGGAATGGCAACATAACTAATTTACAGTCAGGTCAAGCAGGAACAGTAATCAGTATCAAAACTTGGTTGTATCCATCAGGTTATGCCAATGACACCACTGAAACAGGGATGAGGCATATTCATTAGGCCTTGAAGTCAACCTCAAATATGGTTTAAAAAACTACAGGGCAGGAATGGGGTCTTTAATCATTAGGAAAAGTATTCCAGGCACTTCAGAAATCAAACGCTTGCTTCTTGTGGTACAACTGAAATTATTTGCAGACCTTATACCAGGCCTAAGGTTATAAAGCGTTAATGAATCTAAGCTATTTAACTAGGGATTTTATCACTGATACATTTATGCCTACATTTATAGGAATGCGATTTTCTTCTATTAGCAGGAGAAAGTCAGTTTAGCTGCATACAGAGAAAACAATGGTGGAAATCCTGGGTAACAGTTAGAACACAGTGATGCATACTGTGATTAGATGCAGATCAGATTTCTCCACAACATAATAAATATAGTGTTTGCAGATGGTGAGGGATTGCCAGCACAGGTAACTGAAGTGCTTTGTTTCTACAGAGATCGGAACACTGAAGGCAGATACAATGTAGACTTCACTACTGTGATGAAAGATGAGGGACTGAGTTGTTCACTAGAAGCTATAGTCACCTGCTGATTTAGAGAGATAAAATATGTATGCTTCCCCATACGATGATGAATCTAGTGTAGTAGAGGGTATACACTGGTCCCAATATTTGGATTTGGCTTTGGAGTGGAGCTCCAACATTCAGGAAATCTTTAGATTTAGATCCATGGATTTCTTTGTGGCTGTCTTAGGACCCTTGTACACTCTTCACCTTCTCATAACTTCAAGCACTCCCCTTTACCCTCTGCCCTTTGTCAAAGCCCCAACCCTCTTACCTTATTTGTAAATTTACACAGTCATGAAGGGTGCAGATCTGTCCCCCTGTAATCCATATTGGGAGGGGGGCAATAAATGAAATCCAACATGGATGGCAGTATGACACAGCAACATGAGTTCTGCAGAATGAATGACAGTGCACAGCTGTATTCCCCCCATGACATGAGGCATTTAAAACTAAGAATAGGGAAGCTGTGGGCTTTTAGGGAGGAAAGCAAAGGGTGAGGAGTGCTAAATGTAACAGGTGGATTGGAAAGCTATAAAGCACAGGAGACAGGCACACTCACAAAACAACATAGAAACACAGATGCTGACTGCAGAAAAAAGCCCAATGGTCCATCCAGTCTGCCCAGTACCTACCTGCATCCACAGCCAGTCTAATACTGGATCAGAACTAGTCTACTGATGGCCTTGCCTATATTTCAGCACCCCCTCTCTAGTCCACTTGTCCCCTTCGCGTGTCTGCTCACCCTCCCTCTCTCATCTGGTTTGGTCTATTTCCCTGTGCCTATCCCACCTGTATTTTAACCCAGTGATTGAGGTATCCCATGATATGAGCTACTCAAATTGAGCGACTCAATATGAGCAATTCAATTTGAGCAACTGTGGAGACAGCGAGTGTTACTAAAGAGTGACGGGAACTACAACAAATGTGAAAAATGACTATGTATTAAACAGCTTGGCAGAGGTATGACATTAAGGATAGAGGGTGTGTTTGGGAAGGCTGCTTCCAGCTGGCTGTCTGGCATGGTGGGTTAGGTGATGACTTGCGATGCTGGAAATCCAGGGTTCAGGACTGGAGTGGTGCTTCTGTTTTTTTGTGGTTTTCAGTTGTTGTAGTTAATTTTTGTTATTGTTTCTGGAGGTATCCCATTCCCACTGAGTTTGTTTTCCCCCACAATGTTCTCCCCTTGTGCACAGGTAGCCCCCCTGTGGTGTAGCCCCCCGCCTGTGATTTACTCTTTCCCCAGTGTCACCCCCCCCGGAGTTGATTATATTAGTTAGGGTGGTGCAGGGGCAAAGCTCCCTGTAAAGAGAGTCTGAGGGTGTAGCCTCCCACAGAAAATGATGTTTTAAGTTATTTTTTTGTAAAAATTAAGCTTTGGTCTTTTAAATTCTAGGTCGCTGTGGTGTCCATGGCTTTTATTGCTGTTGCCAATATGTAGTTGCCGTGTAGTTCACTGCTGTTTTTGGTGGGCTGTTTTCACATGGTACTGCAACTGATTACATATCCATCACTTCTTCTGACAACATGTCCCACTTCTCCACAACTCCTTCTGTAAAGAAGAACTTCCTCAAGCTCTCTTAAAACTTCCCTCCACCGGTTTCCATTCAAAGCCCCTTGTTACCTTGCCCTCACTTCTTGTGAATAGGGCACTGCTGTGCACTTTATTAATATCCCTTAGGTACTTAAAGGTCTCTATTATATCCCTCCCTTCCCTCCTGGCCTACAGTGTGTAGTGAGTGAAACTCTCCTGATACTCCTCATATGTCTTGTTCTGCTGCCTCTGAATCATCTCCATGGTCCTCCTCCACACAACTTCCAAGAGGTCCCTGTCCTACTTCAGAAGTCGGCTCCAGAGCAGTGCATAGTACTCCAGGCCAAGAAACTGTTTAAGAGAAGAGTTACCTCATTCCTTCTGCTAGCATGCCCCCTTCATAAGTACTCCAACATCCTATTTGCTTTCCCCATATCCTCATGGCGTTATGTACTGTATAGGACTTTAGACTTGCTAATAATGATCCCCAAGTCAATTTCCTCCAACATCTGCTTCGCCCTCACTCCCTCAACCAGTATCTGTTTCTGGATTTCTTTTGCCAATATACATGACCATACACATTTTGGCATTCAGTTTGAGCCATATTTTCAACCACTTTCACAGTCTGTGCAGGTCCATTTATGTTCTCTGTATTCCCTTCACTGAGTCTTCCCTGCCTCTGATTTTAGTATCATCTGCATAGAGACAAATTTACCCTGGATCCCCTCCCCTGTATCACAGATGAATATACTGAAAAGGACCAGTGACAGGTCCAACCCTTGTGATACCCCACTGTGACATTTCTAATCCCGGAGTATTTTCTGTTGACAACTACCCACTGAGTCCAGTCAAAAATGATAAAATAAGTGAATTAATACAATTTTATTAAATAGATAAGAGGAGGCCCAAGATGTTACCTGCCGTGGCACAGCACTTTGCTGCTCACTGAGGATTTGTCAGGGAGGAGAGGCTGTGCTAGATTTGAATGTCAACAGTATACAGAACTGACTCTCAATCTTAAAAACTCCCCAAAGCAGGTTTTACCTGAAGTTGTCCAGTTTATTTATTTATTTATTATTTATTTATTTATTATTCAGATATACCTTTGAGTCAAAGACTCCTTTACAAAGGTTCCACGTCACAGAAGGTTAAAACATTACAGACATTAGTAGTTCAGCAAGGTACACAGTCAAGCATATTTACAGAGAAAACAGTGAAGTCTAACAGGCGGTTACTAGTATTAAATTATACAAGTCATTAGCAGTACATTTATAGTTAGAATTAAAAGAGTCATCAACTCAAGTAGGGTAAAAAAGGGGTTAAGCAGGCCAGAGGCCATAGTCAGAGAGTAGAGATGGGGGGGGGGGGAGGCGGGGCAAGGAGTTGGTGGTAGATGGAGGGGAGGCAATGCAAGGAATCAGTGGCAGTGACAGGTATTTGAGGCCCTAAGGTGGACCCTAAGGTATGTTTTGAAAGGGCCAATTCTATTTTTGTTCACAAGTGAGGATGGTAAGCTGTTCATCCAAGAAGGTGCCCTGTAGCTGAAGGACCTTTGGAACTGGGAGGTTCAGCAGTGGGGAACAGAGAACAGCAGATTGTCAGAGCTATGTGTATGCTTAAGCATTGGAACTGGGTGGACTAAGGAGGCCAACCCATGGGGAGAGGCTGAGGGCAAACTTTTTGGCCATGAGGCAAGTGTGGATCCTGATTCTATTGTCAAGATTTAGCCAGTTGGTAGCATTATAGAGAGAGCAAGTATGGGTGAGATGGTCACATCCCAGTACAAGGCGGCATGCTTTATTTAGGGAGAGACGTAGTCTATAAAGGGCTGAGGTGTTTGCTGTACTATAGATGAGTAGGCCATAGTTGAGAAGGGAGAGGACCGAGGCAGAGACAGCGAGCCTAAGGGCATCCGAGGTGAGGCAATGTTTGAAACGATATAATAACCCGAGCCTAACATTGAGGGTGGTGGACAGGAGATGGATATGTTGGTGGAAATTAAGGGCCAGGTCTAGAGTTATGCCTAGGTACTTAAAGGAGTCCACTTGCTCTAAAGGGGTCAGATTGGCAGTTAGTACATGAGGGCACTGCTCTTTCTGGGAGTTCAGAGGGTGAGAGAATAGCATGACTTTGGTCTTCTGATAGTTGCGAATAAGATGCTGAGTGGAAAACCAGTTTTCAGTGCCACTAAAGGAGGATTGCAGGGAACGGTGGAGTTCAAAGGGGTCCGAGCTGGAGGAATATAGGACAGCATCATCCGCATATAGAAGTAAGTTGTCAGGGCAGGATTTGGGGGGAGAGTTAAGGAAGAGGCTGAAAAGTAGAGGTCCTAGGATGGACCCCTGAAGCACACCAGAGAGGACAGGCAGCCTATTGGATAGGGTATCACCAATTTTGACCTGCTCTTAACAGTTCGAGTGGTAATCAGAGAACCAGACAAGGGCATCCTGAGAGAAGCCAAAGTTGGAGAGTGAGGTCAGTAAGAGGGAGTGGTTGATGGTGTCAAACACCTTAGTGAGATCTATGAAGACAGCACAGGTGAGATGGCCTCTGTCCAACGCGGAGTGAACGTGGGGTCGGTAAACTCCAGAAGGGCAGTAGTAATACTGTGCCCTTTCCGAATGTCATCCTACTGTTTGCAGAGTAGATTGTATTTGTTGAGGTGATCTATGAGCTGATCAACTACAATCCACTCTAGGGCCTTGGACAGGGGAAGGAGAATGGAGATGGGGCAGTAGTTATTGGTGAGGGTACAGTCCCCGCTTTAGAAGATAGGGGTAATGGATGCAGATTTCCACCTAGAGGGGAAGTTTCCTAAGCATAAGGAATGGTTTATTATATGGGTGATGGGGATAAGTACCTCATGGAGGGTAAGCAGCAGAAGTTTCAAATCTAAGGTGTCACTACTGTAGCAGGAGTGGCTCAGAGCTTTTTTAAGATATGGCTCCATGGACTTGGGTGAAATGCGATGTAGGTGAAAAGGGGGGCTTCAGGGGGAAGAGGGGGAGCAGGCTGGGGTGGGTCAAAGAAGTTAGGAGGGAGGATGTGGCCGAGGTTTGTGAAGATGTTGTTGAAGGCTGTGGCTATGCTAGAAGGTTCCGAGGTCAGGCACCCATCTACCATTATCTGATTCAGGACAGGGTTAGGGACTTTGACAGCTATTCTTAATATCGTCCCAAAATTTTCACCCAGAGCCCCAGGTAGATGTTAAGGAGGATTTAAAATACTCAGCTTTGACCTTACGCAGGACCCATGTGCATTTGTTCCTGGCCTCTCTGTACCTTTGTCTATCAGATGGAAGGTTAGCCTGATTAGAGAGGTGCCATAATGAATCTCTGGACCAAAACAGGGCCAGGAGGTTGTCTGATCCAAGGCGCCATATTGCCTTTGACCATCCTTTTAGTAATTGGGGCAAATTTGTCACATATGGTTTTGTAGGAGAGGATGAAGTGGTCGAGGGCTCTATCAGGGTTGGGAGTGTTCGTTATGAAGGATCAGTCCATAGATTTGAGATGCGATTTAAGACGGACAAGTTTGCCAGGGCCAATTTTGCGTCATAAAATTAATCTGGGAGGAGATTTGGGTGCTTTGCCTGTCCAGCAGCAGAGAACTGGGGAGTGGTCACTAACGGCGTTCGGGAGAACTGAGACGCTGGTGATTTTGTGGGGGCGGTTGGTGAAAACAAGGTCTAGCAATGAGGAGGACCCTGTATGTTGGTTCAGTTGGGTGGGGGATGTGACTACTTGTGTTAGGTCTTTGGCAGTAGCTGCATTAATGAGAGGTGCAGCAGCCTTGCCTAACCAATAGATATTGAAATCCTCAAGCATGATTTTTTTAGTTTGGGATGGGAGGGTGGCCAGGTAGGATAGTACTGAGTGGAAGGCCACCTTCTGGTCCCTGGGGGGAATGTATACTGCAGTGATGGGGGGGGGTAGGGAACATCCTAAGGTAAGTTTAAGAGTGAGGGCTTGGGGTCCAGGCACCAGCTGGGGGTAGGGAGAACCTGCCTGTGTATTGTGTCCTTGATGTAAACGGCGCAGCCACCCCTACACTTACTTAGCCAGTCAGCTCAGTATACGTTATAACCAGAGAGGGTTATCATTGAGTCTGGAATCTGGGGGGAGAGCCAGGTTTCACCCATGGCAATGACGTCAGGGCGGTATTGTAGAATTCAACACTAGAAGGCATCCCACTTTATTAACAAACTGCAAACATTAAGGGTGGCAATGCGCAGCCCGCAGGCAGGGGAGTGAGTCATCGCAGGGGGTGGGAGGGGTGCAGGGTTAGGTTGGATATTCCCAGACATGAAAAGGAGGAGGAGGAGGAACCTGAGGACAGGATTCCAGGACAGATTTCTGAGAAGGTGCGATTTGTGAGCTAAAGGCCCTTTTTGGGCCGAGAATATAGGGACGGGGAGGTTTAGTATATGGAGGGTAGCCAGAAAGAAGAGTCAAAATGAGGGCAGTGTTGATTGTTGCAGAAGTTCCAGCTGGGGTGGCTGCTAAGGATAGCCGGGAGAGCATAGTGTGATACACCAGGGGCAGTAGTCATTATAAGTGATAGTTGGATAGAAGACCATGGGGGTGGATCCATTAGCAAGGTAGGATGGGGTCAGAGAGACTTGACAAGTTATCCTCACTTGTGCTGCTGCGGAGAGAAACTGCCCAGCAAGCAGGTAGTCGTCAATGACATAATACAGTTAAAATGTATTGATAATAGCTGTATACACAGAGTACAAACAGAGCTGTCCATGGTCTCTTATCTTCCCCAATAATTCTGAGTCACAATGTAACAGTTTCGATGAATTTGTATGCATATGTTAAAAATATCAGGGGGTGGGGTCTGCGCAAACAGTGGTTGTTTACACAATAGTCCCTGCTGACTACCTGAAACATGAGACACAGTCTTTGGTAAGGGATATTTTTGCTGCTACCTCTTTTTGTAGGTGCAAGGCAGCACACGTAAACTACTGACCACTTTCAAAGTAGACCCTTTTAAAAACTTTTAAAGATTGCCAGCTGAGCTGATGGGGACTGTTGTCACTGAAAACAGAACTGACACCATTAGACTTCACTCAATTAACTTGTGACCCAAATCCAAGCTAAGCATAGGTGTTGTCACAGAAACCTAATGCATTATCCTTCCATTTGTCCTATACAAGTAGAAACTACAGCAATGAGGGAATGCAATTTTAATAATGGCTGCAGTCTGTCCTATACAGCTAGAAACAAGAGCACTGAGGAAATGCAATTTTAATAATGGCTTCAGTCTGTCCTATACCAGTAAAAACAACAGCAGTCAGGAAATGCAATTTTAATAATGGCTGTAGCTTGTAACATATTCAGACCTGAAATGCCTTCTACTAATACAATTATTCTGTATTTATTTAAATGCCACCTTCTCCCTTTGCCACATACAAGCAGTGTATGACATGAGATGGCATATTAATTCATTCCAAAAAGCTGTTCTCATTTGGTGAAAGGCGGACTTTTCCCTTCTGTAAAAAATGAACTTAGTGATTTACTTACAACATTTTAATATTTTAGATGCTGCATAGTAACAGTAAATACTAAAGAATTTAGCCAGGGCTTTGAAATTATGTTTTTCAGTATAACCTAGTGATAGCAGGAGGGAGTTGGCGTTGCCTCTGTATAGATCACTGATGAGACTTCACCTGGAATACTGTGTCCAGTTCTGGAGACCACACCTTTGGACAGATATAGACAGAGTCACAATGGTACAGAGGAAGGCAACTAACATGGTGCAGGACGTACATCAAAAGCCTTGTGAGGAGAGATTAAGGGAACTCATGGAAAAGAGGAGGGAGAGGAGGCTATGACAGAGACCTTTAAATACCTCAAGGGTGTAAATAAGGTACAGGAGGAAAGTTCTTCAGAAAAAAGGTGCTGAAGAACAAGGGGACATGCTGTGAATCTGGTGGGGGTAAATTCAGGAGAGATGTGAGACAGCACTTCTTCACAGAAAGAGTGGTGGGTTCCTGGAACATTTGACCAGCTGAGGTGGTTGGGGCAAAAACAGTGGTGGGGTTCAAGAAGGCATGGGATAGGCATAAGGGAATCTTAGGGGAAAGGAAGAGGGGAGGGAGGGAGAAAGAGCCAGAAATCAAGTAGGGTATGCAGTGATATTGTAGGTAGGAAGCAGACTGGATGGGCCAAGCGGTCCTTATCTGCCGACAGATTCTATGTTTCTATAGAAACAAGACTGCATGACATGCATCTAGCCTCCGTGGTTCTATTTTGTAAAGATTTTATGAGAGATAAGAAATATTGCTGCTGATTATGGGATATTGCAATAATATTGCTATAATTGTTTATTGCCCTTTTATTATATGCTATTCAGTATCAGTATACACATGTAGCATATACAGAATATAATGCATGGGCAAACGTGCACAGCAAGGCTATATTTCCATTGAGGGGTTCTGATGACATCAAAGGGACCTCAAGAGTGAAGCTGGAGAGGTTCCTGGTGCCATCAGAAGCCCAAGAATGAAAACACATAGGCCCAGATATTTAGAAATGCACCAAAGGCTGGCGCAAGGCCGGCACAGCGCAACTCCAATGGGCCATGGTGCAATAGGAGCCATATTCAGAGGGTGCACCGGCTGAACTGCGCCAGCGCAACCCAGCTGAATATGGCACAGTTGCGCCATGGTGCAAACAGAGTTGCGCCATGGTGCAGAAGAGATGCCCCAGTGCAACTGTGGGACCAGAGCAGCAGAGCAACAGAGGGGACACGGCACAGAGAACAGACCCAGGGACAGAGCCAGGGAAGCACAGTGACAGACCACAGGAGGCCTCCACCAGCAGGGCACAGCAGGGTGCACACAGGCACCCCGGACACCCCTCCCCAGAACATAACAGTGGCACAGATAGCAGGCAACAGGAGGTGCCAATGGTCAATGGAGGGCCATCAAGGGAGCCCCCCCCCAGCAGGCTGCTGGCTGTGCCTCCCCCTCCTAGACCATAGCAGACCACACCCAGGACCATGCAGCCAAGCACACACACACGCCACACAGGCACACAGGAAGCCCACACACAGTAGGCATTGAATGTGCCAGGAGGCAGGTAGCATGGCAGACCACATGGGACAGGATGCACAATGCCAAGCAGGGGCCCCAACACAGTGTGCGGCCAGTACCCAACCAATGTCCATGGCTGTGTGCCACCACCACGCACGCACCCACCACACATCCCTGACAGCTGCCCCATGGGCACCCCAAGGCACAGCCACTGACCGAGGAGAAGGACACCACCACAGTGGGATGCACCACAGCACACAGCAGTGAACCACAGAAGCACAACACGTGCCCCAACACATGCACCACATGGACAGATACTGGGCCACTGCAGCATGGCTTCTCACTCCACCTGCAAAGCAGACACAGACACAGGCAGGTAAGTCAAAAAGATATATATTTATGAGGAAAACTATTTACAATAACAATGGGGTGGTAAACGGTAGGTAAAACAAGGGAAGGGGACAGGGAACAGGGACTGTACAAGGGGAAGGGGGACTGTAGGGGGAGGTACAGCAGGGGAAACAGGGGAAAGCCTGGGCCAAACTAACGGCGGCCACGTCCCGCCACCCCTTGGCGCACTCGCTGCCTCTGCTCTGCCAGCAGCATGCGCTGAACTTGTAGAACTGCCTCCATGGTGGTTGAGGTGGTCAAGATCAACTGCCGGAGCAGTCTGCCATACAAAGGCTTCCTAGGTCTCCACTGGATACCTATAACAAGGGACAGGACAGGTGATCAGTGCAATGTCCCAAGGAACCATGCCCACCCACACTGGGCAGCAGGAACACACACCCCTGGAGGGCCCATACCGGCCACCCTCAGGGGGTGGGCCAACTCCTGCCAGCAACTTGGCCACCACAACATTGCACAGAGGTGGGCCCCAAGGCACAATGGCCACCCGACTGCGCAATGACAGTCACATGGCACTGTGCACTGGAAGCACCACAGCAACAACAGTGGCAGCTGGGTGCACACCCACCCCACCAACAGCAGGCACATGTGTCCAATGGATGCGCCACAGTGGCATGCACCACACACAGTGCGACACACACAGCTGCCATGGCACATGGCACAGGTGGCCATGCCCACGCCCACTCCCCCGCCACCCCCATGTAAAGTGCGAAGGACCATGACAGTGCTTACCTGCCCTCTGCAGCCCCGGCGGTGCCTGTCCCACTCCTCCGTGGCCCGCCATGGCCTGGTGTGCTGCTGCTGCTGCTGCCTGTGCCCAGTGCCAAATCTCAGGCCATCACTGATACATGTCACTTTTGAATATAGTAAAGTTTAGCACCGAAGCAAACATGTTTGCACTGGGCCTGTCAGTTTAACCCTGCATACCCTTTCATGTTAGCGCTGCCCAAACAGTTCGGGGAATAATTTACAGTTTTCCACACTGTACTTTCACATACGCTGCTGCGTGCAGCTGTACTGGGTCCACGCATTTGCTGGCACACACATTGGCCACATAGTTCAACTCTACCTACCTTCACATCACTGTACACTGTGTTGCTGTTGTGATTTGCACTTCCTGGTTGCCATATTCAGAGCTCTCTTATTCTAGGGCTAAGTTTGCCCTGCACTCCCAGCCCAGTTTGCCCGGCCTCATTCCCATGCTATATTCCGAGGCTGTTTGCCCTGGGCTATTCCTTTTGAATATGGCTTGCTTTGTGCTCCGGGCTAAGTTTGCCTGCCGGGCAGTGCTAATTTAGCCCCAGGGCAAAGTTTTGAATATCTGGCCCCGTGTGTTTGGGAAGAGTCTGATTCTGTGTGTGTACGTGTGTGTGTGTGTGTGTGTGTGGTGGGATGAATGTACAATAGCAGGTGACACTCGTTTCCATTCTAATTAAATAAAAACTGTTGTACCACACAAAGGTACAATAGTATTCAAATGACCTTTAAACTGTAGTGCAACAGATTCTGAGTTAGAATGGAAACCATGCACAATAAGAGGTAACCATATACTATATTTAGATACATATATGTTTACCTATGGAGAACAAAAGTGACTGCAAGTCATGGGGGTGAGTCTTCTATTAATGCTAGCCAATCCAAGACATTGTATTTATTGCAAACCTCTTCTGTCTGTTACTTAGACTTCTCTATCAATGCTGCACCTCTGGTACCCTGTTTCAAACCAAACCCCTTGTATCCTCTGACCAACACATATTTCCTGATATGTTTTGGATCATTTCTCCCCTCGACCTTAAAGAGTAACACTTAGCTTGGGAGCACTGGAGCAGGACTTCCTTCAGCTTTTCCTACCATTTGCCCATGCAAATTTTCAAAGGGGTCATTCCACATCCAGTTGAACTGGGGCATGATCTGCAGCTGGTAGATGAAGGAGCCATTGGACAGAAGTGCTATTGCTAGATGATCTTTTAGATGGTTGAACACCAGCATCCCAAATTGTCCTCATGCATCAAAATTTGGACACATACTGCTGTGAACTGTCTTGGATTGCTGCAGTTGGATACAGTTTATAAAATAGTACCCAGTGCACACAGGTGGGTGCCATATGCATTGGACCAGGTGCCACTAGATACAGTCATATCTCAAAGATGCCTACTTGTTTATTTAAATGTTGCCACTGGGGATAGGCTGGGCCTCGTGAAATGAAACATCTTGTTTGCAAGGGGATCCCAGGACTAAAGCAGTCAAATGGCTACACCATTCTCATACACAAACAACATGTTACCCTACACTAAACAATAACATTACCTAATCAACTATGGCAAACCGGCAAACCATGTATCCTTATTAGGCCAATACTTTAAAGATTTAAAACTGTGTCTGAATTTTATGTATTGGACCTCTGGGTGAAGAAGCTTTATTTACTGAATCTTGTGATTCTCCTCCTCTTTACAACACCTCTACATATCACCTTAAAGAGGAAGATATACATAGCACAAAGACAAATTTATATATGTTTATGGCTGGTCTCTTTCTATACTTCTCGTTCTCTCTCTTTTTTCATTTTTTATTTCCGTGGTTTTAACTCAGCTCCATATACAGTTCCTTATTGCACCATTGTACCTTAGGTGCTCCAACCAATGAACTCAGCAGTGAAAATCATCTGGAAGGTTCCGATACCACTGCCTGCTCTCATAAATCAACAGAAATTGGAATAGCCCCTCACATGTGTTCAGTTTTCATAAATGTTGCAGCTCTTGCTACTAGTGGTATCAGCATCACAGGTCACTAACGTCAGCATAAGGCTGGTTGGGACACCTAAAATGTTGCAGTTGAGGGGCTACATACAGAGTTGACGTACAGTTCATAAGGAACCAGGAATTGTTAATGCTGCAACCCCTTCCCAAACCCTGTAATATTCGTAATCATCCCTATTACAATGTATTTTCTAAAGGAACAAAATTAATTGCCCCTGTGAAAATAAATACTACCACCAAAACATCCATTTATTGCAAAAGTATTGTTCAACAGTTTCACAGTGGGTATCAGCTTTAACTCTGAACACTTTGTATTCACCACGTCATACTGTTACTCTGTGATTACATCTGATATTTCTCTTTTACCGTATTACTCCCTGGTTGCAGATTATACTTCTTAGTCACCATGTCAGACCCGTTACAACTGATATTTTTATTTACCACAGCAAACCACTACTCTCTGGTTACATCTGTTGAATCAAGTTTCACCATGTCACTAATATTGTATGGTTACATCTAAGGATCTAATTCTCCATGTCCTACCATTAATTCTGGGGTACATCTGATAAGTTATATTCAGCATGTCCCATTATTACTTTATGCTGACATCTGATATTCCTCTTTCACCATGTCCCACCATTAGTCATGGTTACATCCATAGGATATGGTAAAAGAGCTGTATCAGATGTAACAATGGAATAATAGTGGGACATGGTGAATGGGATTACTTTATTATCATGTCATAGTTACATCTGAAAAATGTCATTCATCATAGAAGACTGGTTAACAAGTTGGGTAGCCTGGCATGGACCACAAGGTGGCAAACTGGTTTAGAAACTGGTTAGGGGACAGGAAGCTGAGGGTGGTGATAAATGGGATCCGATCCGAGGAAAGGGGGTGACCAGTGGGGTACCTCAAGGATCAGTCCTGGGGGCCAGTCCTTTTTAATGTCTTTTTGTGGAAGGGTTTGAGGGGAAGGTTTGCCTGTTTGCAGATGACACCAAGATCTTCAACAGGGCAGACACTCCAGATGGAGTGGAGAAAATGAGGAGGGACCTAGGACAGCTGGAAAAATGATCCGAAGTGTGTCAACTGAGGTTCAATGTGAAGAAGTGCAAAATCATGCACCTGGGGTGCAGAAACCTTGGGGAGAGCTACAGGATGGGGGTGGGGGGGGGAAGAGTTGCTGACAGTCACCAGGGAAGAATGCCAAACTGGGAATCCTATATCAGCACAGGCGGGCAATGACCTTGGAGGCTCTGAGCCTAGTAACCCAGAGTTTAATACTCTCAGCCATAGATTACAGGTTAGCCATCTACAGTGCTGCCACTGAATTGGCATTGCAAAGGATCACGCTTCTACTAAATAAGGCCTGCCGGCTCGTATTAGGGGTTAAATACTTGACTCACACTTAAATAAAAGAAAAGATCAGTGCACCCCCCAAAAAAAAAATAAGATAAAAAACATTTGGGTAAACGTAACAATGAACATTAATCAGCCTGGATTGGCTACTTACTAGTTTAATTTCAAACCCAAAGTTAAGGAAAAATTGCAACAATAAACATTTTCATGCCTGAATTGGCTACTTACTAATGAAATATCAAAAGAAGTGGGGGTCTCTTGGTATTCACCTCAGGGCCCTATTGTGAAGTCGTTCAGCTACCAAAGTTGCGGTAGACCACCCTCAGCTGGGTCCCTAACCAAAATGCCTTTGCTTTAAGTAGCTTCCTTTATATAGAGGACATCAGCCTGCAGTGGACTTAAGTAAAGTGTGGTCTCCAGCCAAGTGTACAGGTACCAGGTGGGGAGTGAGCTAAGTGGGATAGCCATACTACTCCCAGGGCTTGACTCACACTTGTAACCTCTACTCAGACACAGGATGACTCCCCCTTCACCTTAGGGCCAGGTATCAGGCTTGCCTAATCGGGGAAAAAAGCCCTCTTGGGACTGGCATCTGATTCCATGGTGACCCTATTCCAGCACAACATAACCACTAAAATGACTAGAAGAACAGCCAAAGATGTGCTCCAGGTCCCCTTCAAGCGCACCTCCTTTGCCCAGTGTTCACTTGCCTACCGCGGACCTCAGTGGTTGAATGACTTCCACTTGTCCCTCTTAGAGCTTGAGAAGATGGATCCTTTCAAAAGAGAGTTCTGATTATTCCTAGCCTGTTCTAACCACTGTGACTGTCTCAGCTAATAGCATAATATCCATGTTACTCTACCCCTTCTCTACTTGCCCTGTACAAAGCCTTCTCCAGATGCTGACACTGTACTACCTCAGGACAAAGCCTTCTCTGGCTGCTAACACCGCACTACCAGCACTCAGAAACTGAACTGTGAGTGGGAGCTTCTACCTTACAAATGAGACATGCTGTTGTTCCTCCTATTGCACCTGTAACTGCCTTATATCTAACACTTTGTGTTTAGCATGACCTTGCCAATTTGTGATCGTATTTTATATGTACTGTAAAGTATTGTTTATATGTCCATTTGATGTGGAACCTTTGCAAAAGAGCCGTGCTGGCTCAAAGGTATCAATCAGAACCTGACATAAATAAATACGAAAGGGGTTTGGGGATTATTATCTCAGATGACTTAAAGGTGGCCAAGCAGAGTACAAAGGCTGTAGGAAAGGCCAGTGTTATGTTGGGGTGCATAGGAAGGGGTATCACTAGCCGAAGAAGGGAAGTGGTGATACCACTATACAAAACACTAGTGAGGCCTCATCTAGAATAATGTGTATGGTTCTGGAGGCCGCATCTTCGTAAGGACATAGTGAGGGTGGAGGCAGTTTAAAGAAGGATGACTACGATGGTGCAGGGCTAACACTAGAAGACATATGCGGAGAGATTGAAAGACCTCAATATGTATACACTGGAAGAGAGGAGGGAATGGGGGTGATATGATAGAAACCTTCAAGTATCTTAAGGGCATAAACAAGGTGCAAGGGGGTGACATCGTTCAGTATAGAAGAGGTACACGAATGAGGAGGCACGGTATGAGATTGGATGGGAGCAGGATAAGGGGAATTGTAAGGAAGTTTTTTTTTCATTGAAAGGGTGGTGGATGCATGGAATAGTCTATCCCAGGAGGTGGTGGGAGAAAGCACAGTGAGGGGATTCAAACATGCGTGGGATAGGCATAAGGGAACCCCAGAGGTGGGAAGGGGAGGTTAACGCCGATGACCAGATAGGGTCATCAGTTGCTAATAATACGGGCAGACTGGTCCTTATCTGCTGACAATTTCTCTGTTTCTATCATGCCTCACCATTACTCTGTAGGTATATTTGATTATTCTCATTCCCCATTTCTCTCCATTACTCCCTGGTTGTATCTAATATTTCTCATTCACTATTTCCCTCCATTACTCACTGGTTACATCTCATAAATCCATTCACCATGTCCTAGTATTTCTCTGATTCCATCTACTAAATCTCATTCACCAGGTCCCACAATTTCTACATGGTTCCATTTGATAAATTACATTTACTGTGTCCCACCATTAGGCCCTGGTTACATCTGATACTTCTGTTTTACCATGGCTGACTATTATTGCATTGCTACATCTGATACTTCTCATTTTAACATGTCCTACTATTAATTCATGGGTACAGCTAATAAACGTCATTCGCCATACCTCAGAATTCCTGATGATTACTGTCTATCTGTTAAAACTTAGTCACCATATCCCATCATTACTGTCTGGTTACATCTTTTTTTTTAATTATTTAACCAGGTGAGACACACTAAGCTGAAAACTTTTTTTACAGGTACAACCTGGGAGCACAGGGAACTTAAGTGACTTGCTCAGGGTCACACAGTATATGCAAGTGGGAGCTGTGGGATTCAAACCCAGGTCTCCAGATTTGCAGCTCAGAGCCTTAAACCACTGCGCTATACTGCCTCCCATGTCTGATAAATCTCACTCACTATGTCGCACCATGACTCTCTGGTTACAGATGACAACTTTTCATTCATCATGTAGAGTCATGCCTTTAGTCCCTGGTTAAATCTGATAAATCTCATTCAATATGTCCCATCATTACTCTATGGGTATATCTGATATTTAAAATTTAGCATGTCCCATTATTACTCCCTGGTTACACCTGACAAACTGTATTCACCATGTTTCACAAGTATATTACATCCTGGTTACTTTTGAAATTTCTCATTCAACATGGCTCACCAGTATATCACTGTTATGTCTGATAAATCTGATTGATCACGCCCTACCATTATGCCATGGTTACAGCTAATAATTCTCATTCACCATGTCCCTCTGGTAGTAATATAATGAAACCACTCAGTTCTGATCAGTACTAATGTATTTCATCAGTTAATAATAGTGTGGTCATTGGAATTTACAAAGCTGCCACCTAATCTTACAGTGGCAAGGGAATGTAATCCTGCCACATCAGAAATGCCCACAGTCAATCTCTTTCCATACTCTTTCATGGAGAATCCAGGCTTTAGGAAGCTGGTGGCAATTGCTTGCCCCAATGAAAAGTTAGTTTGCACACACATTTCTTGGGCCAGGCTATGCCCAAGCAGAGGGATTATGTTGCACACTTCCTGTCACATGCTTTGCTGTGCTCAGTAGTTGACACAATACACTGCACCACTGATATGTAAGGCAGTGGATTCTCATCTACTGTATCTTTCCTGTGCATAATGACCCATGTGGCCCAAATGGAGGTTCTGTGGCCCCACCCACCATGGTTGGAAATTAAATCCTCCTCCACACCTCTGATGTTTGCCAGCAAGCAACATTATCCATGACTTTCATGCCACAAGCCCACAATGCTGTAGATAGGCAGGATGGAGAAGCCTGTCCACAGTCTGAAAAAGCAGAGCTGATCTGTTCCTCCCTGCAGCAATCTCCCTGGACAGGAAATCTGCCTTCTTATGGTTGATTGTCCTTTGATATTCACCATAGTGAAGTCTCAAAGCCAGTTTATTCCCCTCAGACTGAGTCCTCCTCCAACGATGCTCCAACCTCTGAGCCTTGGTCTTCATCTCCTTGAGAACCCTATCAAACCATGGGAGTCTCAAGCGAGAAGACCTGGGTCATACAATGACTGGTGCAACAGAGTGAGTTTCTTGGTGATAGCCTTATTACAGGCTGCAACTGCCTTACCCACACCTGCCACACATGCAGCACTCACACCAGATAGATCCATCACTGCCATCAGTCCCTCTGGGGACAACCAATTCAAAGGGCGGTAGCAGACCATCTCTACAGGGGAGGGACTAATGGGGGGGTTCTAAACAAAAAACTCACCTTGCAGTGATACAACGAATCTGCCGGAGCAATCCTGAGATCAGAGACCTCACGCCCAAGTGAGAACACTAAGTTCAAAGCATGACTGTGGCTGTGGGTCACAAAATCAACAGCTTCTGCAAGGCTCAGCGAAGACATCAACTGGAGGAAGCCATAACCAAACTTTGAATGTTCGTCATTGATCCATGCACCGAAGTCACCCAGAACCATCTAGGTGACTCCAATACCTTTTCAGTGATAAAGTCTGCAATTTCCTGCAGAAACTCACCCTTGCTTCCCAGAGGCCAGTATACAAGGAGGATTCTGCAGCCGGCACCTGGACCTCTATGTATGGCCATGCATTCAAATGATGTAGTGGTGTACAGAGAAGTTCAGGTTGGATCTAAAACAAATGGCCACACACACACCCACCCACCCCCTCCCTGAATTCCTTCTTCTGGCAGTGCACTAAGGAAAACCTGGACAGGACAGATGCCTCTAATACTGGATCTATGTCATCCCCCAACCAGATCTTTGTGGTGCAAGCCAGATCGACTGAGGAAATGAAGTCCACAATAATGGTGGTCTTGTTCCTAAGGGGAAAGGGGAAAGGGGAAATTGTTTAACTAGGAAAGGCACACTAAGCAGAAGCTTGTTTCCAGGTGCGACCTGGGAGCACAAGGAAGTTAAGTGACTTGCTCAGGGTCACACAGTATGCAAGTGGGGGCTGTGGGATTCAAACCCAGGTCTCCAGGTTTGCAGCTCAGAGCCTTGAACCACTACGCTATACTGCCTTCTCCTAATTGATCTAGCATTGCACAGAACCACCTGAAGGGGACTTGTGGAGGTTGCTGGCCCTACAGTTACTTGCCCGCTCGGTCCAGTGAGAACCCTGGGTTTGGGGACCAAACACATCTGGCCCCTCTCCAGGCCCTGTTTAACCTAGGGAGCCTCCTGGTCCTAATCACCTCAATGCAACTCACTCCCACTATACCTCCCGCATCTCACTGCCTGCCATCACGCCCTCTCCCAATCCTGACCTCCCTACAGCTCCTCAATGCTGTAGTTGACAAAGGGAGGTCAATGAAAGGGCGGAGGTCAAGCAACAGTGATGCTGGATAGGTAATCTGTGGGGCCCTAGCAGTAACGCACATCCTAACTGCTCACAACAGATTAACCCACCCCAAATAAAATCCCAATAAATACCTCTCCCCGAGAAAAGAAAATAATAACTAACTCCTCCAATCCTAAAAACAACAGAATAAAATAAAGTTATATAAATACCCAAATAAACACAAAATAAATTAATCAGCAATTTCTTTTCTTTATAACCCAACCCAACGAACCCTCTAAGCATACAATGCTCGGCACATTTTAGGAAAATACAATATGAAAGTGCTGTGGGGAGCAAAGTTCAAAGTGAAATGTCCAGCTCCTTTTGGGGAGCAATGTCCAAAATTAACTACAAATAGTGTCACTAAAGTCAGTAAAAAGAAGTCCTTATGCTAGTAGACAATTTTCCCAGTAACACTCCTACCAATACTGAGACAAAGTGACCCACAAGGAGACGGTGCTCTCACCACCGCACTCCTAAGATATTAACGTGTATTTTAAACTGCAATAACTGGAAGGTTTTATAATTGTGTTCTCCAGACACCCCCCCACCACACACACACACACGCACACACCTCGGGTTGCGACTGGAAATGAACCTCAGCTCAGTGTACCTTTCCTGGTAACCAAGTTTTAAATAAGTAATAAAAATGCAACGGATATTCATGAACCATTCATGAACTTTCATTGACGTTTATGAGCTGATGAACTTCATTTTGCCGGAAGACCTTGAAGAGCAAAAGCATATTCTTTGTTATCCACTTGTATCCTGCCCCATCATCCCAGCAAGTGAGAAACTGTAGATCACTGCCAAATCCAAGTGTTTTACTGTGCAGCTGAGTGCCTGGGCTGGCAGCTTGAAATTCTTTACTGGATAGCCTAACTCAGAATGTTAATCCCTTACTGTAATTATAATGTCATTAATTTTCATAAGAAACAATCAACAGTAAATGCAATCACAAATATGTATATATCAAGGCAAAATGCCCTAACAGTTAATTGGAAGGAAACAGTGCACGCAAAACAGTGCTAAGAGCTTCTTACTGCAATAATGTCAAAATGCATGTCACAATAAACAAGGATTAAACTCATTTCCAAACTAATCTATGCCATAAATTCACCCCAATGCCATTTCTAAGGTCTTTGTGTTATTCCAGCAAGTCAATTTCCTTAATCAAACCCAGAGGACAAGCAGAACAATACCCATATGCAGGAGTTAAAATCTAAGGAATTCAAACCCCAGTGATCAGAACAAAACACAGACAAATGCTGGATTTATTCAGGTCTAATCAGTTTTATTCAGCGTCTTCCTGGTGTTATGAGAAGCAGCCTTGGACCCCGTCCCTACCCCAACCCTCGTCAGATGTTCTGTAATTTGTCTGTCTGATATGTCACCCAAATAGAATGAAATATACATTCAAAAGTATTTCAATTTTTTTTCTTTTTGCGGAAAACAGAGTTGGCCACACTGTGTAGCTTAGCCTCTGCAACATGCTATGTGAACATACAGTCACACAAGATGTCTAGTCTACATGATACCTACTTTTAAGAAAACTGGAAAATCCAATATACAGACACAATCTGGCTCATATTTTGCATATTTCTGCAGTTATTTTCCAGTTGTTTTTCATCACTTGATCAATTTGCATGACAAGTTCCTTGTCCCATGGAGTTCATCTGTCTCTGCTGCTTAATCTTTTGGCATAATCCTCTGTGCTTGACTTCACAGTTTTTTGATGTGGCAAGAATTATGATGTCACAAACACAGAATAGTGACTTCAATAAATAACGTAATATAGCCAGAATAACTGGAGGGGACAAGGATCCTGTTTCTATGTAAAGGAACTCAATAATGAAGAATTAAAGGAATAGATACACAGAAAATCTCTTAAAATAATTATTGATTTATTTAGAAATTGGCGACTGGGAAAGACACACTGAGCCAAGGCTCATTTTCAGGTACAAAGCAGGAAAAGGCTACGTGGGAGAATACAACATATCAACAAAAATAAGATATTATAAATACAGTGCAAACTAATACAGGCTAAAGCCAAAGTGTTTCTAAATATTATGTTTTTCACAGTTTTCCTAAAAGTAGCAAAATGATAAAAAAAAAAAAAAATGTTGGAATGTTTAGTCTACAGCTGGAAACCTGGGCTGCAACCTTCATGTGTACGACACAAATCAAATGAGTTTGGCAGATTGAGCGTGGTTCCTAATGCGCTAGAATGTACATGTTTTCATTATCAAGGCTCAAACCCATCTACCCTCTGTCTGGAAAAGCAGTACATATCTATGGAGAGAATGTGTGTTAACTTGATGGCGCAGATGCTGCATAGCTTTTTCTGTAACTGCACCCTTTTTGTAATCAGAAAAACATTCCTAGGCAGGTACTGTGTGAGCTGGCAACGCATCTTAGAAGGTGATTTCCACAAATTCAGTCTCATGTTTAAAAAACAACTGGAATGATCTGCTTTTTAAATAACATCATTGACTGCATATCACGGAAGAGCAGAGTACAGAATCATTTTGTATGTGTTTTCTGAAATCCTAGGAATTGAACCATTAGTTCAAATTTAAGTTCTTGATATTCACTTCCTCAAAACTCTGCACTTCTCTACTTAACTCTGTTGTTTTCCAGTCTGTTTAGTTTTTTTTTCTGTCTTGTTTATAATGGTTTTCTTCTGTCGTTTTTCATCACAATGGTGGAGCGCAGCTTGTGCTTGCATAAACTTTATGGGTGCTGTGTCTTTAAAAGATTTCTGTGGCATCACGTTCAGGTGGATCCATGGTTGTAGAAGCTGCCCCCTCCCCCCACTCCCACCACCCCCACCACCCAACAGTCCATTAATCATTAGTTTAAGTTTCCGCCCCACCGGGTATGTCAGGTCTCCATTCAGTGGGGTTTGTTTTTTCTCTCTGCCTGCATGGCTAACAGTAGGGGGCTCTCCCACATCTCTTTCGGCTGCATTAGCTGCTGGAGCCAGCCAGACTGACTAATGGAAGGACTGACCTCAGCTCTACCAAAGTTAACCACTAATAAGAATAGAATGACACCGGAATTTCTGTGTGTTTTCTTTTTTTAGTGGGGTTATGAATGTCATTGAATGTATTAGTAATAGTATTAAAGGTACCATTCTGCATTACCAGGCATGAAAATGCTAGTGTTCAAAAAATCCTGTCTCATGGTTAAAGTCGATTGCAACAAGTGCCGTGTCTTGCCTCTGTTCTGCAGCAAAGAACTGCCTGGATAATGGTTGTCAGACCCCACTGAAGTTCTATGTTTTGGTTCTGGTCTCATGTATATAGGACTGAGAGAGAACGAACAGAGAGAGAGGGTCAGAGTGTAATACTTAGAGGAGAAAAAATATCAATGAAAAAAAGACATTCCCTCTCAGCACAGCAACACTATTTTATTTCTCGGCACATGTGGTAGAAAAGTTAAAGGGCAATGCTGCGCTTCTGCATGTGCGTTCATGAATAAGATCTTTCAGCCATTACAATTTGCTAGAAAGTACATTTTTTCATTGTCAATGTTCCTTTCCAAGATTTACATCACATGTTGGTAATCTATTTGAAAAGTCTGTATAGAAAACATTTGCTTCTCCCCTGCTAACCTCACGGTGCCTTTGTTTATGACATAATAGTGCTCACCATGGCAACAGACTGTGATGTCACAAACAGCAATTGTATGGTTAGGAGGGCAGTGTCAGATAGAGTTTGAAAGACTCAGTGAAATAATTGCTGCATTATCTACAATGTTTAGTAGACCAACTGCAGGGGAAAGTAAAAAAAAAATAGCAAAAAAATGGAAAACAATAAATTTAAAACACAAGTGATGTAAATCTAGCATTGTTAATCTTATTACAACAGAGAGTTGCTCTTGAAGCACAATGTGCAATTAAAATACAAATGCAGAATTATAGTTGTGCTGTAGATTGGCACAGCTCCATGCACAGGTAAGTGAGCAGCACATTCTCATATGTGTGTTTTGCTGAGACATTTTAGATGTAATTACAGGTAGTTTACTTTCCAGACTGGTATCTCCTATTTTTGAAAAGTCTGAACAAAAAAGAAAGCATTTTATTTAGTATTTAGAACCATTAAATAATTAATTGATCAATGCATTTGAGATTACTCTGACTTGGATATCTCCATGAGACACAGCATCTCGTTTTCATGGGGGTCCCGTGGAGGACAGCAGCAGTCAACAGCTTAACAAAGTCCAGCAGGAATAGTTACATATAGTCTACAATACATGCAGAAAAAAAAAGAACTGTAAAGGAAATACATCCAAACATTATACAAAGCAAGCTAACAAGGTGGGGTCACAGCATGTGTGTTCTAGTTCTAAATAAGAAATAAAACCCTTGGGTTCTAAAAAGGTCCTAATCTTTTTAGAGTTACTTCTGACAGCCCTAACCTGGATTAGTCTAGTGCTCAGCTACAACTTGCTAAATGCTGCTAATTTATTTTAAGTAACCCCTGCCCCGTGCATTTGCTACTCTTGGATCAGCAAAAATCCCGTTCGCTAATTAATTGAACACCAATTTCAGTGCATAATGACATCACAGTTGGCTGCCAGATGCTTTACAATTAGGGGTGGTCAGAGTCTCTGGAGCCCGATTATTTTACTTTTTCCACGTGCTGTCTGAACAAGTGACCTCAATCTTGTCCCCATCCGCTTAGCATAACTGTTCCAAATTCTTTAACTGATAAAAAAGTCACAAGATACAGCACCAGCCCTACCTCTGAAATGCTTTGCACTACACTACTGACACCTAAATTTTACCCAGAGGCTACACAGAGATATACTGGTTGTCCATGTAATATAACTATTTCTAGACTTACAAGCTATTAAAAAGTTAAACTAACTTGACAGAAACATTCCTTAACACAAAAAGATATAGTGCCTGTAAACCTAACTACTGCTGGAACCACATCATAACCTTCTCTTGGTGCCAGTTAGGGTGGACATGATTCGTGGAGACATTCTGTGTCTAGGGGTATGATGGACTGTTCAGCAGAAGACTCTCCTAAATTAGCAACCACAATCATGGCACACTTCCTGGGTCCCCAGCCGTTGGGCGAGTACAGCTCAAACCTTCGCTCTGACAGGAATAAATCACACTGCAGTGTTTAAGCAGCAGTCACACTTTACTGACAACTCAGCAGTTACAGATGGGAACACAATCCCTGGTCACTCTTCATTTTAGCACTGCACAGACAGGTTTGAGCCCGACCCTGGACATGAGCCAGGACCTTGGCATCCCTTGATAAAAGTTGTACCTCACACTCACAACAGGAGGCACACAACCTCTCCCATTCCTTCATTGCACACACACCAGTGGGTGAGGTTATACCTCAGGTCAGACCTGTTCTACTCTGCACAGCTTCATATGCTTTTCCACTATGATAGTACGTTTGGGTTACTGTAGGTTTCACACTTTTATGGCCCCATGGAGCCTGGTAAGCTAATGATAAAGGAGACATCCAGTGTTGTAGGGGCAATTTCAGGGTCAGACAGGGTACAGGGGGCCCAACTGCAAAGTGAATACAGGGGCCTACCTGGAAAATCAATAGGGGACAGTCCAGGTGACACACTCAGTATTCCACTTCATTTGATAAACTAGCTCTGTGTTTGCATTTTACATTTACCTACAGTGCCCCAGATACCTCATTTAGCTAGAAAAGAGATGATAAATGCAAAGATTTTTCAGAGTTTAGAAGGTGGCTAGGGACTCAACTGAGGGAGGCCCACCTGGAAATTTCCAGGTATCCTGGTGGGCAGTCCAACTCTCGGCAATGCTTTTCAGACTTCAGATTTTCTGGTGGGCATGCACGGGTCCCCTAGTCCCAAGGGCAACTGCTCTGCACCAGGCCAGTCTCCACAGTGGAACCCTGAGTTCACCCCTCTGCGCTGGGTGCCTCCCATCTCAGCTTTTCTTATTCACTGAAAAGTATGCTGGGCCCAGCATTGCTGTGTGTACTCCAGCCTGTCCACTGACAGTGGCTAGTAATTGCTTCTGCCCCTGCACCAAAACCAGCAGCTCCAGTACTCATCCCAGCCTACAATCTCCAGTTAAACAATGTAGGTGCATCTTCTACCTTAGTCAGCAGTCTTGTCTGTTTTATCAGATTTCTCCTCCACAACAGCTTGGCTGGCAGCACCACATGGACACAGGACCACAGTTGGTTCCACAAAGGTGGCCATCTCTTTTTCTGGAGGATATCTCTGGTGCCAAAAGGCTGCTAGGGACTCCCATTGAGGAGAATCCCCCCGAGGTCCCCACACCCTCCCAGTGTGTCCCCAGCATACTTTCCAGGTTTAGCAGTGATCTACATTAATTGCTGTAAGATCTCTTCCTGGGATCTCCACTGCTGACTTGGGGTTGACACTGGAGGCTGTGACTTGACTGGGAATTAAGGTGACATGGTCTTGAAATCTGATTGACTGCTGAGAGGTGTGAGGTCCTTGCCACCTAATGGGTGAGTGTACCTTTATACCACAAATGTGACGCCCTGGCCATGAGAGTCATCTCACCAGATTTCTGTACATCTTATTTCCGTAGATGTGTAGTGACTGAATCATTAACATGACATTTATTTTAATATAA
The DNA here is from genome assembly GCA_016271365.2 of Neoceratodus forsteri. Lineage (NCBI taxonomy): Eukaryota > Metazoa > Chordata > Ceratodontiformes > Ceratodontidae > Neoceratodus > Neoceratodus forsteri. The sequence goes on from JADMNL010000027.1 coordinate 16,363,021, forward strand.
GGCTGCTATCTGCTATCTTAGAATTAAAGGGGAAGCCTTCGAAGGCAAACTAATGGAATCACTACTAAAAGAAAGATGTGTGATATATCTCGAATGCAACAGAGTACAGGATTAGAGGCAGCATGGATTCATAGTTAGAAGATACTGTCAAACAAATCTGATAGATTTCTTTGACTGGGTAACTAGGGAGGTGGATCAGGGAGGGGTGGTGGATGTGGCCTACCTGGATATCAGCAAGGCCTTCAACACCGTCCCACATAGGAGGCCAGTAAACAAGCTGGGCAGCCTGGAAGTGGGTCCCAGAGTGGTAAACTGGGTCAAAAATTGGCTGAGTGATAGGACACAGAGGGTGGTGGTAAATGGAGTTCAATCCAAAGGGAGGGGGGGTGACCAGCGGGGTCCCGCAGGGATCAGTGTTCAGACCAATTTCTCTTTAATGTCTTCATAAGCAACATTGCAGAGAGGCTGTAAGGGATGGTTGTCTCTTTGCAGAAGACATGAAGATCTGCAACAGGGTTGACACTCCAGGAAGGGGAGAGAAAATGAGAAGGGACCTAAGCAAGCTTGAGGAGTGGTCTAGGGTGTGGCAGCTAAGATTCAGTGCAAAGAAGTGCAAGATCATGCACTTGGGGTACAAACATTTTTGGGGGAGTACATGTGGGGGGGGTACTGATGGCCATCAAATAGGAAAGGGACCTGAGAGTAATCATATCTGATGATCTGAAGGTTACCAAACAATTTGAGAAGGCAGTGAGGGGAGCCAGTGGATTGCTGCGGTGCACAGGGAGAGGTATCTCCAGCAGAAGGAAGGAAGTGGTGATGCCACTGTATAGAACATTAGTGAGACCTCATCTAGAGTACTGTGTCCAGTTCTGGACACCGCATCTCCAGAAGGACATAGACAGAGTAGAAGTGGTTCAGAGAAGGGTGACAAAAATGGTGAGGGGCTGCACCAAATTCCATATGAGGGAAAACTGGAGGATCTCAATATGTATTCCGTGGAGGAGAGGAGAGAGAGAGAGGGGGGATATGATAGAGACTATCAAATACCTCAAGGGTAGAAGTAAGGTACAAGAGGGTAGCATCTTTCAAAAAAAAAAGATGTTGAAGAACAAGGGGCCATGATATGAAAACAGAGGGATGTAGACTTAGGAGTAACGAGAGAAAGTATTTTTTCACAGAAAGGGTGAGAGATCCATGGAACAGCCTCCTGGCAGAGGTTGTAGGGGCAAAAATGGTAGGAGGATTAAAAAACACATGGGACAGACATAAAGGAACTCTAGTGAGAGGAAAGAAGAGTATAAGCCGCAGATCATTTAGGATCTGCGGTACATGAACAGATAAGGAAAATGGGCGGACTAGGTGGGTCAAGTGGTCCCTATTTGCCATCAAATTCTATGTTTCTATGTTTCTAATTCTAAAGTCAACAGTAGTTAGCTCAAATTTTGGTAAAAAGAAAGGTGCTAGGGAGATGTCCCCCTCCACCCTCAGCATAATGACCAATCAGAATAAATTTTTACAAAGCTGTACTTTACCATGACATATTATTAATTGTCATACACATGTTTTTTTAATTTATCAGGCTGGTCTCACCAAGTTATCTATTATGTCTAGTTAATAATGAAGCTCCGCTTGGGCAAAAGAAAAGAAAGTCAGGCAGTCTGTACTTTGGAGCCTCTACCTGTGACCTTTAAGCCACAAAAGAAAGTGGGGAAGCTTCTTTGCCCACTACATGGATAACTATGAGACTGGAAAGATGACACCTCTGTTTCCAGGCTAGGAAGCATTGACATCAGGATTACTCCCCCCCTCCCCAGCCATGAGCCACAAGACAATAGGATCCTGGGCTCAGTCCCAAACCTAATTGCCTACCTTGCGGCACAACACGCTACCACTGTGCTGTTGGCAGTATCCCAGAAACCTGATCTGCCAGGCAATGGAAATCTCCGGATCACTCCAGAACCTGGATCATCTGCATGGTTCTGCAGCACGCCATCACCAGACCATTAGCAGCACCTCCAACCACAAACCACCACACAATATTAATCCTTGGGTCACTTCTAAACATGGACTGCCTCTGTGGGGAGTGCAGCATGGTACTATTGGGCCACCAGCAATTTCCCCAAATCAGGAGCCTCAAGACAATGTGAATCCCTTGGGATGCTTCCGAATCTGGATCCCTGCATGTTGATGCAATGTGGTACCACTGACCCATCAGGGCAGCTCTCCTACAGTGTGATTGCAAAACAGGAGATTTTCTCTGATTTGTACTTGAAAGAGCAGGGGCTGGATATCACACGCGTTGCTTGTGGCTTGCTCTGATTTTACAGTACATCAATATGCCACTTTGGTGACATTGTTTGCTGCAGCTCCGATACTTTCCTGTTGGCTGATGTGAATGCAGCAAACAGCTAACAAAGACGCCTGCTTGTGGAAATGATTTCCAACAAGAGGCAAAAGGAATGCAAACTGCTGCAAATTATTTATTTATTTGTAATGTTTTACCAGGAAAGACACACTAAGCTGTGACAGCTTGTCTCCATGCGTGTCCCAGTGGGGATGTGTTACGTGGAACCTGTTTTATTGAATTATTTGTAATGTTTGGTCAGAGAAGGCACACTGAGTTGTGACAGCTCATTTGTCTTTTTTTTTTTTAATCATTGTGTTCATCTCCTTTTGGTGCTGGCCCCCTTTGGCACCATCACACTCTTGGCCAGCACACATCTCTCCCAGGACTTACTGCCCATTTGAACCCCCATGGATTACTCCCCATGGTGGGGCCAGGAGGGGAGGGGCCGTTATCCTCCCTCCCATGGACTCAGTCCAGTTATGACCTTCCTGGGATGCTGGCATGGTTCCGGGTCGGGCATTATCCAGTGGTTGGTGGGAATTGGTGGCTGCTACATCACTGTGATTTTCCGTCTCCATTTTCTCCTAAGTGGCAGTCAGTAGCATACAATGGTGCAGAACCATGCACTTTTAGAGGCATGCGCATGCCATGCATTGGCCACCAACCCCCTCATTGTGGTCGCAACCACTGCCCCACCACCATGCCTCTAAGTAGTGGCAGTATAGGAGCGGTGCAGGATAATCCCTCCCCCCAGGACAGGAGAGCCATCAGGCAGACAGTACTCCCCCCCCCAACCGACTCCTGTCAAGGTAGTAAAAGGGAAGCACCACATAGAATATGCCAGGAATAATAGGATGAAACAAAAGGCTAAACACAAGGATGGGCCGAGAAGATGCCACCTTTCATGTAAAGTCTTGCAGACGAATGCCAGCAGTTTGGGGAACGAGGTCTCAGACTTGATGGCTGTAATGATGGAGGCTGATCTGGACACAGTGATCATAACCAAAACATGGTACACCAGGAACCACAGCTGGGACATAAGTGTACTTGATTATGCCCCGTTCAGAAAAGACAGAGAAGGTAAAAGGGGAGGGGGGGGGGTTACCCTCCATATCAAAGAAAGCATCAAGGCAACTGAAATTCAGAACAGGCATGAGGAAACAGAGGACGTTTGGGTCACCCTTGAGCCAGGCAATGGAACAGCCATTCACACAGGGGTCATTTATAGGCTCCCCTGCTCAGGCAGAAGAAATTGACAAGCTGCTGCTGGAAAACATGCATGACATGGCAGCAAAGGGGGAGGTACTGCTGATGGGAGACTTTAACATGCCAGAAATGGACTGGTCCATCCCAGCTGGGGCCTCAGCCAGGGCACAGGACTTCGTTGACTCCCTTGAGGGGGCTGGTCTTAGGCAACTGGTGCAGAAACCTACTAGAGACTGGGAAATCCTGGATCTGGTACTGATCAATGGGGACAGGATAACACGGCTCAAGGTGGAAGGTCAGCTAGGGTCCAGCGACCACCATATGGTGTAGTTCAAGATGCACACAGGGATTCAGTCAACCCATACAAAGGCAAGAGTCTTAGACTTCAGAAGGGCCAACTTTACCAGAATGAGACTTCAGCTTAGAGAAACCCTGGAAAAAAAGGGAGATGGGGGGATGTTGAGGAGAAATGGGGACACATCAAGGAGGCCATAGTGGATGTCACAAAACAATGTGTTAGATCGATAGACAAGGGAAAAAGGAGAAGAAAACTGCTTTGGTTCTCAAGGTGGGTGGCTGAAAAGGTAAGGGCCAAGAGGCTAGCCTTCAGGAAGTGTGAGGAGACACAAAGAGATGAAGGCAGGGAAATGTACCAGAAGTGTCTGAGAGAGGCAGGAAAAGCAGTGAGAAGCGCTATAGCACAAACCGAGTTGCGAATAGCTTAGTTGGTTACAAAGGGAGACAAGACTTCTTCAGGTACATCAGTTACAGAAGGAAGGAAGGAAGGAAGGCAAAAGGAGGAGTACCTAAGCTTCGAGGAGCCAAGGGACTGATAGTGGAGGGAGATAGGGAGAAAGCAGCGATCCTGAATGAATACTTCTGTGCAGTCTTCACTGTGGATGTGCATGGGCAGAGCCCACAGCTAGAATTTAAAGGAATGGAGGAAAAGGAAGGAGGTAAACACCAGTCCATTCACATAGGAGAGGGTATTAGAAGAGCTTGCAAAGCTGAAGGTGGACAAAGCCATGGGTCCAGATGGCGTACATCCCAGAGTCTTAAGGGAACTGAGAATTGAACTGGCAGTCCCTCTGGCAGCCCTATCCAGTGGGTCCCTAGACACTGGAGTGGTCCCAGATGACTGGAGAAGGGCAAATGTCCCTCTTCACAAGAGCGGTAGTAAAGAAGATGCAGGGAACTACAGACCAGTTAGTCTAACCTCTGTAGTAGCAAAGATAATGGAGACACTCCTCAAGGAAAGAATAGTGGAGTACCTAGAAGTCATGGGGATGTTGGATCCCAGACAACATGGGTTCACTGCAGGACAGTCCTGTCAAATTAATCTAATAGATTTCTTTGACTGGGTGACAAAGGCAGTAGACCGGGGTTGTAGACATTGCCTACCTAGATTTCAGCAAAGCCTTTGATACGTCCCACATAGGAGACTGGTCAACAAGCTAGAAAGCTTGGGGATGGGACATAAGGTCGTAAACTTGATTAAAAATTCGTTAAAGGACCGAAAACAGAGGCTAGTGGTAAATGGAACCCAATCAGAGGAAAGGGAAGTGACCAGTGGGGTACCTCAAGGGTCAGTTCTGGGGCCAGTCCTCTTCAATGTCTTCATCAGTGACACTGGAGATAGGCTGGAGGGAAAGGTTTGTCTCTGTGCAGATGACACCAAGATCTGCAACAAGGTGGATACCCCGGAAGGGGTGGAAAGGATGAGAAAGGACCTAGAATGGTTGGAGAGATGGTCAGATGCGTGGCAACTAAGGTTTAATGCAAAGAAATGTGAAATCTTGCACGCACATGGGAAGCAGGAACCCTGGAGCAAGCTACAGGTTGGGGGAGCACTGCTGGCAGTTACTAAGGAAGAGAGGGACTTGGGGGTCATAATCACAGATGACCTGAAGGCCACAAGTCATACTTCCAAGGTGGTGGGGAAGGCCACTGGGATGTTGAGGCATATTGGAAGGGGAATCACAAGCCGAAGGAGGGAGGTGATAGTTCCACTGTACAGGACCCTGGTGACGCCTCACCTTGAGTACTGTGTCAGTTTCTGGAGGCCACACACCCTTGTAAGGACATTGACAAAATAGAGAGGGTGCAGAGGAGGGCAACCAAAATGGTGAAGGGTCTACATCACAAGCCTTACGTGGAAAGAGTCAGAGACCTCAATTTGTACACACTGGAGCAAAGGAGGGAGATGACATGATAAAAATATTCAGATACCTCAAGGTCATGAAAAAGGTTGAACGGGCAACATATTCCAGTTTAAAAGTAGTGCCAGAACAAGAGGGCATGATATGAGACTGATGGGTGGCTGCATAAGGACTAATGTCAGGAAGTTCTCTTTTACCAAGAGGGTGGTAGGTGCATGGAATAGCCTGCCCCAGGAAGTGGTGGCCACCCGTACAGTAGCAGGCTTGAAACATGCATGGGACAGGAATAAAGGAATATTAGAGATGGTCCGGAAAAGCTAAAGCCAGTGACCAGATAGGGTCATTGGCCACTTCATCAGGTAGTATAAACAAGTAGACTTGATGGACCTGGTGGCTGTTATCTGCTGACAGTATATACAGTATGTATCAATGTAACCTGTGCTAGTTCCCGAACATGCGTCACTGGCATGGAGCAAGATGTGGCATCCAACACATCAACCTTCAGTGCCTCATGTCCAGCCCCAACAAGGACCTGTGAATTTATTTAGTTATTGATTTATAATATTTGACCAGAAAAGGCACACAGAGCTTGAACCGCTAGCTTTCAGGTGTGTCCCAGGAGGGAGAAGCTACATAGGACCCATTTTATTTATTTACTTGTAATTCTTGCCCAGGAAAGGCACACTGAACTGTGACTGCTCATTTCCAGGTGTGCTCAATGGGTGGATTACTTGGGGCATGTTTTCGTTCTTTGTTTGTAATCTTTGACCGGGAAAAGCACACTGAGCTGTTACAACTCATTTCCAGATGTGTCGTGGGGGGGGGGGTACATGAGACCTGTTTTAGTTACAGTGCTCCCTTGATTATCCACCAGCCTATTATCCTCCACTCTCAATTATCTGCCCAATTTTACTTGTATGAAAGGGTTCACCCACATCAGTGTGACAGGGAAAAGGGCAAGGGACATTAGGACACCAGCACGATGCCAACGGCGATCATCATGCCCGGCCATTGTGCCATCTGACCACAATTGCACCCAGTGCACCGGGGCAAGCGTGGGCTATTTGCAGGGGACTGTGCCCCCCCTGCATGCCCCAAAACTGTAATATAATCACCTTTACGTCAGAGGTGTATGGGGCAAGGAGCAAAATACCCCTACAGCCCTGTCTATGCCAAGTGCTGCGAAAACTGGTTCGCCAGTATGACAGGTGAACTGGTTGTGGTGCCCACATTATGATGCCCTAACAATGGTGCCCCCTTTAATGGTAAATGGTACGAAAGTGAGGGATAATTGAGGATTATTATTTGTAGTATTTGTAATTGTTCCTGGTGTCCTTTTCTTCTCTCTGTATGTTTACCTAGGAAAATGTTTGTTTTTTTTTCCTTAATTTTGCTCCCCTTTGCTGACCTTCCTCCATTTGTGGATGATTCCTCCAGACCCATCATCTGCTTTTTGTGGGGCTTGCTCCCTTACCTTCCTTCCTCCGTAGCTTATGCCCTTGTGGTAGGGCTGTTGGGGTTCCTTAAGCCTCTATGGATGCCATGCTTGGTTGGAGGTGGGGGCACAGTAGGCGATGAGGGACCTGCAGAGGATCACCACTTCAGCCTGCTGGAGTTGGGAACTGTTTTTCTGTGTTTTCTTCCCTGGTTGCTGGGATGGCAGTGGTGTCTGCCAACAGAGTATGCTCTCCCTACCATCAGAAGGGTGTCTGATCACCTGTGGTCACCCAGGTAAAAATACACAGGTGGTGATAGTTAAGTGACATGTAATAGCCTCTCTCCCAGAAGGAAGAGAGTACCCTATGGGATGCCCAGCTTTCCTCCTCTAACCAGCCCCAATTGGTGAAACGATATCAGTAAATAAACAACACTGTTACTTCTGCCCCAGAAGTCTTTGGGTTAAAGTCCCTTAAGACGTCAGCTCCTGATAATACTGCAGTGGTAGTCACCATGCTGACCTGTAATCCTCAGTCTCTAATTCAGTCTCCACTGCTGTTGTCCATTCCTGTATGTGGGATGAGATTGCGCCCACAAAGGCTGCCACCTGTACCCGGATACAGTCACTGAATTTATAAAGTTTATATAGCTGCTTCGTGACACACTTTGAGAGATTCAGTGTAAGACATACACAATATAAATCTGGCTTTATTTGCTATTTTTATATATGTCCCCTGCATCACTCTTGAACCATTGCCCACAAATGTATACTAAAGGGATTGCAACAACAATTACAAGCTTTCACTTTCCAGTGGCCTGCTTTGACTCCTGCAACCTCAGCTAGTTTAATGGTACTGAAATGGCTTCTCTGCCAACGAGGGATACTTGCTGCCTCCTCCTCCCCCTTCACTCCATTGAGATTTGGAAATTTACAGCATATGCCTTTAGTGCTGATTCTGACATGCAACATTGGCCCTTGAACTCCACAATCTTTGGGTGATCAGCTAAAGAGCCATTAGTGTGCTCTATGTATAAGAATGAGCCACTGTCCAGGCACTTAAAAAGCTAGCATACCCAAGCCATAAACTCTTCTACAACAACTGCTAGCTTAATTTACTTGATCTGTTCATATTAAAACAAAAACTATTTATCAGTGATAGGACAGAAGGTACTGTGTAGCCGCCCAGACCTTCCGCAGTTAATATATATCTTCAACTATAGATATGAAAGACTTAGAAGGTATGTAAAAGTACAGAAGGACACATACCCTGCTAATGCAGTGCATCATGGGTAATACATGCAACAATATAGTGACATATGTAATTTAAGGTTGGAAAGGGCTCTACAGTAAGTCTATCGTGTCCACTGCCACTGCTTCATAAGTAGGGATGAATAAGTATACCATGCAAACACATACTAACTTGAAGGGGTAATGACCGCCACGTATAGCACAAATAGCTCAACCTACTCCTGATATATCTTGTTGTAGTCTTCATTTCTTCAAGTCTCCGAGGAAGGATTTGGTTGGTCTGAAAGCTTAGACATTGTTTTCTTTTTGTGACATCTGTGTTTGTTCAATAAAAGGGATCAAACCATTTACTTCTGGATCACTTCTTTATAGTAATGTATCTTACCCACCCCTCTTGCTGTACACAAATCTAAACTTAACAGTCAGAATATTATTTATTTATTTTATTTGTTTTTGTTAACCAGGTAAGCACACTAGACAACAAGTGCCTATTTTCAGGTGCGACCCGGGAGGTTACAATACAGAAAGAAAAACATGGTACACATTCAGGGTAGCATACAGGCCCGCAATACAGGTGGGCCAGAGAGAATACAGTACATTGAAACATAGTGCATAGACAGAGAACAATCTCACCCACACACAGGTGGGGCTGGAGTACAGCATATAGACACAGTACAGAGTCAGAGCTAACAAACATGAGTACAACTACAAACTCACATACGATAAGCCCACATTGTAGCAAGGGGTAAGGAGAACAAGACTCATGCTGTGTACCCCATAAAGGTGATAGAAAACAGTTTTGACACCTCTAGATGCCCTCCAGTTGTTCTTTTATTGGATACCCAGTATTCTGATATGTTTTTGACCTTTTCTGTTAAATTAACAATCTAATTTTGTTGCCTTTGTATCTAAGAAGGCAACAAAGAAAGGGGAAGGATCAGATCCATTTCAGTGCAGTAGCTCCTCCTTGCTGTTTTTAAATTGCTTCTTGTTGACTTTACTTGGTAGTAGGTTATTTTTTTTCTTTCTTACTACTTCTAAGAGACTAGCAGGGCATTGTTTTGGGCTGTTGGAATTTTTAAACCTATTTTGGTGTGCTGTAAGTGGGTCGATTTGTCTTCTTATCTCACTTGGCAACAGGCTGAGTTTTTCTTACTTCTTAAAAAGAGCTAGTAGTGAACTGTTTAGGAGCTGTTGAAATTTTCAAACATATTTTGGTGTGCTTCAAGTGGGGCTGTCATTCTTTAAATTGGAGGCCTATTTCTTCTGATTCTTCTGATTTCAAGCCTATTTTGGTGAGCTTGTTGGGGGCTGTTCTGGTGGGGCTGTTTCTTTGAATTGAAAACCCATATCTTCTAATTTCAAGCATATTTGGTGTGTCGTTGGCGAGGCTGTTTGAATTGGAGACCTGTTTCTTCTGGTATTGAACCTATTTTTTGTGCTTTTAGTGGAGTTGTGATTGTTTTTTGCTGTCTTCACTAGCTGCAAAGTTTAGTGCATAGTGGGGGAAGGGTGCTAATTGTCTGGCTAGGGGCCCTCAGCTACCTGATTGTTTCTGGAAGGCACAGGCTGGTCCCACCCTCCCTGCCTCTCACCCCACCTGCCCCAAGTACATCATTTCCTTTATACGGGGGGTTATGACATCACTTCTCCAAAAGGGCAAAGGACATACACCTGTCATAGCAGAGGCAGATGTTCAGGAAAGGAACAGCAGCAAGTGAAGAGGTGACTGTTATCTCCGTGGAAGGGAAGTAACTGTATCACAAGGAGCTGTCATTTTTACCTGTTTGCATTGTGGAAAGGAGGGGTAGGAGTTAGAAGGAGGCTGTGCAATAGTTGCTTACAGTTTATTTTTGGGTGTGGACAGGAGGGATAGGAACTTAAAAGGCTGCTGCTCAATCTATCTAAAGTGTATGACAAAGGGGGAAGGAAAGTTGAGAAAAGGAGAAAAATGTTTTTCAATGATAGAGGGGGGAGACGGGAGACTTGGAGCATTGGGTATCCTTCATCTGGAAGGGTGGGGGGTTGCTGGTGGGCAATGAGAGCAATGGGTAGGGTGGTAGACTGCAACAACTGTGGTGTACCAATCTTTCTAAAAAGTGCGTAGAGGGTGGGGGCATGTTTAGTGTGCAACCAAATAGAATAAAAGGAGATTGAGGGTCTGCAGGAGTGGCTAAGACAGGCAAGGCAGACTAGAGGAGATTATAGCCCAACACTGGAGGGAAGGAGGAGGGGAGGTGAGGAGGGAGGGCAATTTCAGTCAACAGAGGGGAGGAGAGGGTCAGAAGAAGGGAAGCAGAGATGGGGGGCCCAAGCCAAGAAGAATGGTATCAGGGGAAACCAAGTCAAGGGAAAAAAGTCAACAGGAAGGAGGAGAAAGGGACTGGTGAGAGGAGGAGTAGAAGTGGCAACAATCATGGAGTCGAAAGGAGGGAACAGGCTACTATAAGGAGAGAGGAAGCGGGCATTGGAGAAGGGTCTCCAGAAAATCATTTTGCAGTACTAGAGGGGAAGGAGGAGGAGGGACGTGATGAAATTGGAGGATTAACTGATAGAAGTCTGGATGAAACTGGAGTGGGGGGAGTTCTGCTGGGGGAATTACAATGGGGCAGAAGGGGGAACTACTGTGCAGGAGGAAGAGGAGGAGCAGCCAGGAGCGAGAGGTGGGGAGGAAGGGAAGCAAGCAGTTAGTAAGACGGGTGGAATCTTAGTAGTGGGGCACTCAATACTAAGAGGAGTCAGGTGGGGTAGAAAAGGGGAGAGGCATAGTCACATTTGGGTGGAAGACATGCCTGGAATGACAGTGGAAAGGGTGGGACAATCTCTTCAAAAATATGCTAGAAGGAGTAGGGACAAGTCTCATTTAATTATACATTTGGGGACGAATGACCTGGCTGACAGGATGGTAGATACAGTCCAGAGGAGGTTTGAGGAACTAGGACAATTATGTGAGGGGGCAGGAAGATCAGTAGCTTTTTTAGAGATACTTCCAGTGCCCAGGAGAGCTACAACAAGAGAAAGCTGAGAATAAAGGAATTTAATGGATGGCTAAGAACCTGGTGTCATGCTAAAAGGGTATGGGTGGGTGGGGTTGGGAGGACCTAGGAGGACAGTAGTCTCTATGCCAAGGACAGACTACACTTGGTGAGGAGGAAAGAAAGGTTGAAACAGAGGATGGAGGAGTACACGAGGAAGTTGAGAATTTAAACTAGGATCGGGGGGTGGCAAGGGACATGCAGAGACCACAGGTTGGGAAGCCATATGAACTTATCCCCCATAACAGTGACAAAGAGCAAGTACTAGTGGCGATGCTAGAAAAGGAGGGAAGGATGGGGGAAAGGGGTAGAAGGTGGTCACCCTGAATGCTAGGAGCCTTGGGAAGAAAACTGCAGAGCTACAGACTCTCTTGGCAGAGGGGGAGGTGGACATTGCAGCTGTCACCGAAACATGGGCCACCCAATACAATAACTGGGACCTGTCGATTACCAAGGTACAGGATATTTTGTAGGACTAGAGTAATTGGGAAAGGGGGGTGACACTATATGTGAGGGAAGGACTGAAGTGTATACCGGAGGAAGGGGAGGAGGGTAGTACAGAGTCACTATGGATGCAAATCCAGGATTCCAAGAATAGGACTATCAGGATGGGAGTGGTTTACAGGCCACCCTCTCAGACAGAGGAGTTAGACAGGGAACTAATGGGACAGATCAGAAGGACCTGCAATTGGGAAGTGTGGTGATTGTGGGGGGACTTCAACATGCCAGGAGTGGATTGGAATACCCCAACAACCAGGAACAGAAGGGAGCAGGTACGGCTGGATGCCTTCCAGGACAGCTTCCTGCTGCAAATGGTCAGTGAACCAACCAGATTAGGGAATACCCTTGATATTGTGCTGGCAAATGGGGAGTTTGTAACGGAACTTAGGGTGGAAAAAACACTGGTGGGGAGTGACCACCACTCTGTATGGTTCACATTGGATATAGGTAAAGGAAGGAAGGGAATCTAGCACAAAAGTGCTGGTCTTCAGGAGGGCTGACTTTGGGAGGATGGGGAAAGTGGTAAAAGGGTACCTGGCCAGAATTCAACCTAGTATGGGCACTATTCAGAGGTGGGAGCTCATAAAGCTGGGGATGGTGGAGGCAACCAGAACCTGCAGCAAGGCTCAGAGCAAGAAGGCTAGGGCAAAGAAACCTAGCTGGGTGAGCAAGGAGGTCATGGAAAAAGTAAGGAGGAAAAGAGTTGCTTTTAGGAGGTATAAAAAAAAACAGGGTGGGGGGAGGACAAGGAGGAGTACCTGAAGGGATCAAATGAGGTGACAGGGCAGTAAGGACAGTCAAAGAGTCTACGGAGCTCAGGCTGGTGCAGAGCATTAAGAAGGGGGAGAAGGACTTCTTCATATACATCAGGGAGAAAAGGAACTGTAAGGACCATATAGTAAAGATTAGGAAGGAGTGGGGTTGGGAGTAAGCAGGGGATGATAAGGCAGAAGCACTAAATGATTACTTCTGCTCAGTATTTACTAAGGAGAAGAGGGGGGTGATACCCAATAGGGAAGGGAGGGCAAAAACAGAGGGGCAGGGGATGATGGACAGGGAAATCATAGAAGGCAGTGTTCTGGAGGGTTTGAGGGCACTGAGGGTGGACAAAGCACCAGGTCCAGATGACATCCACCCCAGGGTATTGAAGGAGCTGGCAGAGACCCTGGCAGGACCTTTGGTGGACCTATTTAATACCTCACTGCACTCAGGGTGTGTACCTCAGTATTGGAGGATGGCTCATGTGGTGCCCCTCCACAAGAGTGGCCCCATGGATGAACCAGAGAACTATAGACTGGTGAGCCTCACATCCATTGTGGTTAAGCTGATGGAAACTATCCTGAAGGAGAGGCTGGTGGCCCTCCTGGAGGCCAAAGGACTTCAGGATAGCAGACAGCATGGCTTCATATGTGGCAGATCCTGCCAAACCAATCTGGTGGAGTTCTATGACTGGATAACTAGGCAATTGGATGGGGGCCATGCAGTAGATGTCCTGTACCTGGACTTCAGTAAGGCATTTGACTTGGTGCTGCATGGGAGTCTGGGAAGTAAGTTAGGAAGTACAGGGGTGGGTGCAAAGCTGGTTAGATGGGTATAAAACTGGTTTAAAGGAAGGCAACAGAGGGTGGTGGTGGGTGGGGAACTCTCATCATCAAGATTAGTGACATGTGGTGATCCGAAGGACTCAGTGTTGGGACCAGTGTTGTTTGGGATATTCATTGCAGACATATCACTGGGCATCAAGAGCAAGACCAGTCTGTTTGCTGACAACACCAAGATGGGAGCAGTGGTGGATGGCCTAGGGGGATGGCAGGGGTTGCAGGATGATCTGGCAAAGCTGGAAACCTGGTCGGACACCTGGCAACTGGGGTTCAGTGCCAAAAAGTACAAGGTGCTGCATTTTGGGGTGAAAACCCCAAGGAGTTACCAGCTGGGGGGGAGTGCAGCTAGCATAGACAGAGGAGAAGAAGGATCTGGGGGTGCTCATTATGGGATCAATGAACAACTCGGCACAATGTAGGAAGGCAGCTGCAAAGGCCAACAAAATGCTGGGTTGCATTGCAAGGGGTATATCCCCGATGAGGGGGCAGTGATTCTGCCAATGTATAGATCATTAGTTAGACCGTACCTGGAGAAGTGTGTTCAGTACTCGCATCCATATCTGAAGAGGGACATTAAGTTACTGGAGGGGGTGCAGCACAGGATGGCAAAGATGATCAGGGGGCTGGGGGACTTACCATATGAGAGGAGGGTGAGGGAGTTGAACATGTACTCGTTGGAGGAGAGGAGGGCCATGGGGGGATATGATTGAAACCTTTAGGTACATGAAAGGAATAAACAAGAGTAAGGAAGAGGAGGGACACCTGGGGCCATGATATGAGACTGGATGGAGGAAAGTTCAGGAGGGAGATGAGGAGACACTTTTTATGGAGTGGGTGGTAGCTGGGTGGAATGCGTTACCAGCAGAAGTGGTATCCAGTAGAACAATGGACTGCTTCAAAAGGGTCTGGGACAGAGCAAGGGAGGGTCAAAGGAGGGACGGGTGGGAGGAGGGAGGGAGGGCAGCTGCAGGAATAAGGGGTGCTAGCTGCACATTCGAGAAGACTTGATAGGCCTCTAGGCCTTTATCTGCTGGCAAATTTCATATGTTCGTATGTTCATACCCTGAATCCCTCCCTCCTCAGCAGTTGCTGCTCTCTCTTTTCATACTGCCTCAACATTCTATGACATCAATAACAACATTCCAGGGCAGTCAGGTGAACAGCATGGAATGGGACTTACTAGTGTCATACAATGTCTTAGAAATATGACAATCAAAAGCAGTAGCTGGTGAAGAGAGTGGAATTTTATGTAGATCTCAGCTGGCACCCAAGAGCTACGTTATTTATTTATCAAAAAATCATCAAAGCATATGAGAATACATAACGGGCATGGAATGGAAGAAAGAAGGCAGTTAACTATGTTAAAATCAGTTCCTAACTCCTTTAATGTTATCCTATAATTGTGAACCAATTGTTAAAGTTATGGGCTCCTATGATAGGTTGATAGGTAGGTAGCTAGATGGCTAGATAGATAGATAGATAGATAGATAGATAGATAGATAGATATTTTATTTTAAAAACACATTTCTCAAAGTTAAGGTTCTGTACAAAAAGACCATGATAAACAAATGCAAAATAAAAAGAAAAAAAAAACATGTTTCAAAGTCTAACCATAGTAAATTCAGCATATACACCAAATTGATAAACATTAAATATAAAATATAAACTGTGCAGGGAAGCCAAAATGATATGATATCTGTCTTCATCAAATGCCTACTTCAACAGCCATGTTTTCAATTTTGTTCTGAAAGTGGGGACCCAGATGGCAGACCGATATCCATGGGACGGTTGTTCCAGACAGAGGAGGCTGCAACAGAAAAAAGTTCTGTTCCCTGCAGACTTTAATCTTGACTTTGGAACAACTGAAAGGTCAGAGCCTGAAGATCGTAATTCACAGATATTGGTGCTTATTGCGAGCAGATCCCTAAGATACAGGAGCCCCAGTCAGTTAAGGGCCTTATGGGTCAAAGGTAGGATCATTAAGTTGATCTGCTATCTGACTAGCAGCCAGTGCAAAGAGTGCAGTGCAGGCACAATGTGCTCGCTCTTCCCAGTGCAGGTAGCAAGTCTAGTGCAGCGTTCTGCACTAGCTGCCAAAAGTGGATCTGACCTACCAGAAGGGCCTTGTAGAGTGCATTACAGTAGTCAAGATGAGAGATGATGAAGACATGCATTAGTGTTAAGAGGTCATCTGGTGCAAGGTAGAGGTGCAATCCAGCTGTGCTTTCAGAAGGCAAAAGCCACTCCTGATCAGTCCTCACACCTGTGAAACAAGTGATAGCTCAGGGTCAAGAGTAACCCCTACAATTGTGCACTGTCTACCAAACCTGGAGCCTGTCATCCCCCAAAACAGGGAGCTTCCGGCCCTCCATAATGGTGGAGCATAGACAATCTGGTCCCACCAGTTGCAACTTGGTTCTGCCATGATTCAGTTTCAACCCACTGTGAGCCATCCACAGACTGATCTCAGATAGTCTATTCCCAAGCACAGCAATCAGAGAGTCTTGTCCAGGTTTAAATGAAAGGTATATTTTATATTGGCATAACAAAATAAAATTAAGCCAAACCTCCAGATTGCCTCTCCAAGCAAGAACATAAACACCACAAACAGTAATGGTGACAAAATGAAACCCTGAGGGACACTACAGTCCATGCTTAATAGAGAAGATCAAAAATTCCACCAAATCACTGATTGACAAGCACTGAGGAAGGACTGGAGCCAAGCAAGCATAGACCTATCTATCCCAATGATCCCCCTTCT
The DNA here is from genome assembly GCA_016271365.2 of Neoceratodus forsteri. NCBI lineage: Eukaryota > Metazoa > Chordata > Ceratodontiformes > Ceratodontidae > Neoceratodus > Neoceratodus forsteri. The sequence continues at coordinate 16,379,320 of JADMNL010000027.1, forward strand.
ACGCTCCAATAGTGCCACATGTCCAGTGGTGTTGAATACAGATAATAACCAGGAAAGATGGCCGGCCCGGTGGCACTGAGGGTTGAGGCACTGGACGCCACACCTTGCACCATGCTGATGACCCGGGTTCGGGAACAAGCTCAGTTCATCGGGGGTCCAGCCGGGGGAGGTAGGATAGAGCATCCCAACAGATGCTCTCCTCCTCCTCCATGGGGGTGGGTGGGTTAAATGGGGCAGCAATACCCATACGCGTTACTGCCTGTGGAAGCATGGATGGGAAGGCAAAATTCTGGTTTCCTAAGGAGGGGCTGGGGGGGTGGAGGGAGCGCTGTGGACGCTTGATGGTGGCATGCATCTGCACGTCATTCCTCTGGACGTAAGTCCTCTGCGTTGGTGCTCTCAGGGGGATGGGACCGGGAGAAAAACCAAAGGCAAAAAATCTTCCGGCCCTGAGCAGAATGATGCCGGGTCCACGCTACGTTAAGTGGCTCGGCCGAAAAGACCAGTGGATAAGATCCACTGGGCAGGGACCAGGAGAAAGTTAAAAAAAAAAAACAGGAAAGACTCCTCTCCATGATCCTTAGCAAGGAACAGATCATTTAGAACCCTCGCCGGGGCCATTTGAGTCCCACAGAAGGCAAGTTAGAGACTGGTCTAAAATTCACAAAATCATCAGAATTTAAAGGTACATTTTTATGGAGGGGTCATACAAAAGCCTCTTTCAGTGCTGCTGGAAACAGTCCCTCTCCCAGAGAGAGAGGCACTGACAATTCCCATGGGTGCTGGAGCAAGCAATGCACCTCCAGCATTTATTTAAGATGTAGGGGCTGGGTCAAGCTGAAAGTGACAGTGCTCGTGGAAATGGTCAATGCCTCTCTGAGGGAGGGACTATTTCCAGCAGAAGCTCTGATCTTTTGTTTTCTGGTCCTGCTGTCCTCCTGGGACTCAGTACAGTCACAGAGACCTGTATTTAGCCCTGTCAGAGCAGCAGGACCAACACACATCTGATCTGAGCTTATCAAATCACTAACATGCACTGCAGCCTACTGAATGTCTGACTGCTGCAGCCCTGCTCTGATATCAGCTGTAGGGGATTCTGGGATTTTTTTTTACATGAAAGGAAGTCAGCAGAATCTGCCTGATGCAGTCTAATATATTGCAATAAATAATAAGTAAAAGAAAATGTTTTTGCAAACTAAGTGAAAATCGGGACCAACCCCACACTTAGGTGTGGGGCTCTTAGTGCTGACTGTTCCTCTTTAAGACAGACCAGCATTAGTGTTACTCTTTGGGATTTCAGAATTTTGGCCAAGCTGCCCTACTTATGTACTCCAAAAATTCCAGCTTGTGACTGACTCTTCCATGGTTCCCTTTACAATGAAAAACAACTTATCAAATTGTCATCGAACTTGGTAGGGACTTTCATTTGTACTGTTTCTTGAGGATTTCAATATTGTGGCCATGGTGGTCCCAGTATGTATGAGTTCTGAACTGTAAATAACTAATTCATGTTTACCTGTATCCTCAGAACCCCTTATCCAATTACCAACAAGCTTGGGATGCACATTTGCTCACACCATATCGTTCTGCTGTCAGAATATTTGCCATGAATTGATAATCCAATTATATATGTGTGTTGTGGCTTGTGATTTTGATTGACTGTTGCATTTTTATGTTTGCTTGTGCGCATGCGCAAGAAACATTACGCGGTAGCGTAGGAGAGAAGCGGGTTGTGGAGGTGCGGCAGTGTGGCGGCCAATGTCAGCACTGCATTTGTGGGCTTGGTGGTGTGCACCCAATGCAGGCCCAGTGTCCTGATGACACTAGTTCTGCAGAAGTGCCACCAACTTGAAACAATTTGGCCGCTGCAATGAGGGGCTGCCTCATCATTGCAGCATCAGCAATTCCGCTGCAATGAGGGAGCGGCTCATCGTTGCAGGGCGGTACCTTGCCTGGTATAACATTTCTGTGAACATGGCGGCGGCTATGCCACCGCCTCACTGTCCCATGTAAGCTGACGGGGGTGCCCAATCCCCCTGTCAGCATGCCAATGACCCAATTAATTTGCCGATGGCGGAGCCCACACCCCATCAGTATAATGCCCCCCCCAATTTGCTGTGTGCCGGGGGTTGCCCAATCCCCCGCATCATGCCCTCAAAATAGTCTTTATTTGCTGGACGGGGCCCAATCCCCATCGGCTTAAGTCCCCTTCCCCAAAATGCAGGTGGCACACTGGGAGCCCACCCTAGTGTGCACAAATGAAGCCTGAAAAAAAAACTTCCCAAGTGACATCCTTTTATTATTTTATCCCTGAAATAAAGAAAATGGTCCTACGTAGTCTGTCGTGCCCCTCCCACAACCCATGCACACCCCACCTCCCCTCACCCCATACTTACATTCGAGCCCAGCACAACGATCTTCAGTGGACCGGGAACACTTTTGCACTCTTCAAAGCCGACTTCGAACTGAAGAAATGCCAGTAAGCTGTATAATGGCATAAATAAGGTTTTTTAAACTTATGTGGATATCTCAGCCATTTTTTTTTTACTTTTGCCATCAAATTTTCAACATGGGGTTATTGGGAACCCTCCTCATGAATACAGTCACTGTCATGGCATTATTCGGTACCAAAAGGTTATTTCACGGTCACTGTGCAGAATCACATTTTGGGACCAATTAATGAAATGACAGTGCCACTGTTCATGAGGTGGGCTTTCAAAAAGCCTATGTTGTAAATCTGGTGAAAAAAATCCAAAAAATGACTGTTTTACAAGTGTGTGTGGTGCAGTTTCCACGCTCCCTCGTAACTTCATGAATTTGTAATATTTTCACCCAGATTTTCAACATTGGCATTTTTTCAGACCTCCTTATGAACAGTACAGCTGTCATTTTTCACATCCTGGCCAAAATGTGTTTTCGCACTTTAGGTGCAGAATAGCTCTATTGCTGTGGGAAATCAAGTTTGGGACACATTACAAAAATCACAGTGACACTGTTCATGAGCAGAGGTCCTAAAATGCCTACGTTTAAAATTTGGTGATGAAAGTCAATAAAATGACTGTGTTACAAATGCGTGTTGCACAGTTTCCACGCACTCTCGTAACTTTACAAATTTGTAATATTTTCACTCCAGATTTTCAACATTGGTATTTTTCCACACCTCGTTATGAACAGTATAGCTATCATTTTTCACATCCAGGCAGAAATGTGTTTTCGCACTTCCGCCACACAATAGCGCGGTCGCTGTGGGAAGTCAGTGTTCGGGACAGATTAAGAAAATCACAGTGACACTAGAGGTGCTAAAATGCCTATGTTGAAAATTTAGTGACAAAAGTCAATGAAATGACTGTTATGAGTGTACATTGCGCAGTTTCCACACACCATCATAATTTTATTGTGTCAGTGGCTCAGTAGGTAGCACACTCGCCTCTGAGGCCGGGAGATCAGAGGGCTGTGGGTTCAGTTCCCACATCTGGCACATGGGTTAATATCCCAGTACTGACACTGTAGTGCAGCATGAGAGGGGCGCTGCACTTCTGAGGTGCCATCTTTCGGATAAGACGTTAAACCGAGGTCTCATCTGCCTGGATTGGTGGTAGTTCAGGTGGATGTTAAAGATCTCATGGCACTTCTCGAAAAAGAGTAGGGGAATTTCCACGGTGTCATGGCCAAATTTCCCTCATTCACTAAAAATACCACCAACAGCTTAATCTGGTTCAATGTCAGTTGGTATTCATTTGTATCCCCCTCCCCCGGGTCATGACTGAAAATAGGCAGGATTTGTCTAGTGCACTTACCCGGTCAACAAAAACTAAATAAATAAAATAAATAAATACATTTTACACATTTGTAATATTTTCACTCCAGATTTCCAATATTGGTATTTTTTCACACCTCCTTATGAACAGTACAGCTGTCATTTTTCATACCCTGCCTGAAATATGAGTTTACACATTTGGCTCAGAACAGCGTGGTCGCTGTGGGAAATTAATGTTTGAGACAGATAAGGAAAATCATAGGACAGTGTTCATGAGCAGAGGTCACAAAATGCCTATGTTGAAAATTAGGTGAAATAATTCCACTAAATGACTGTGTTACAAGCATGCGTTGCACAGTTTCCACGTACTCTCGGAAGTTCAAGCATTTTTAATATTTTCACTACAGATTTTCAACAGCCATCTCTTCACACCTCTCTATAAGTGGTACAGCTGTCATTCTTCACATCCTGCCTGATCAGTGTTTTCGTACATCTGGCGCAGAATGGTTGGTCGCTCTGGGAACTCAAAGTTTGGGACACATTAACAAAATCACAGTGCTACTGTTTATGAGAAGAGGTCCCAAATGCTTTCATGAGGTGTGAGTCACAAAAAGACCATGCTGGAAATTTGTAGTGCAAATACCAACAAACGCCCAGGGCATTAGGGTTTCTAACCATAATATCCCACCCTGTGCAGACTGACAGGCATCAGGGGTGTCCCTTTGGATTGCCGACTGTAATGCTCATGACTTTGCATCCCCATCCCCCCACCCTGCAGCCAGTGACAGGCATCAAGGTGCGCCTTGGACTCTTCGGCCCCTGAGTTCACCCTATTCTCCTATACTGCACCCATTTCAGCGTGTGTTCTTCTGGAATGGGGTGACTGTAAAGCCAAACACCCCAAGGCACACCTCAACACATGTCGGTGTCTGCAGGATAGGGTGAGGTGAAATGGCGTGAACGTTATAGGCGATGACCCAAACGCATACTTCAATGCCTGTCCCTCTCTGAAGGGTGGAGGTGGGGTTGGAGTGAAGTTCAATATTTCACTGCCATTCCTATTCTGCATCTGTCTAACCCCTGCATTCCCAACGCTAATACCAGCAAGCAAACATTCGGCATTGACAAATGCTTGTTCACTGTGGAGCATTGATCCAATTACAATCAACATTTGTGTAAACAGTTACTAGAAACACCTCTTGAATTTTCCCACTCTCAGTCACATATGTATAATTATGCATGAATCCTGGCTGATTAAGGTTAAACGTTGAAACTTAATTTGATTACATTGTACTTGAATGAGTAAATTGTTTCAAAAAAAAAATCAGCTGAGTAAATAATGCTATAGCAGGATGTCCTGATTTCTACTCCCAGTGAAGCAGCAGGAACTACTTATTCTCAGTGGACTCAAGGGATAATCCCCTGAATGTTCTGTGGTGTTTTCAGCTGCCTTAGATAGGACCGGAAAGAGACTGTCTGATCGGCTACCCAGGAGAGTGCCTTTCTTTTCCTTTTGTTGTTCCATGCCCTGTGGATGGGACAAACTCTGTGAGTACTGTTCCAGGAGACTATAGCTCCACATCTTTCAGAGAAATTGATAGTCTGGGGTGTGTGCGCCCATAGATAAGGCTGGATCGTAACTGTCAGTGCTCCTAGTTTCACCCAGGTGAATGAAGTACTGTTAAACTGTTCACCCAAGTAAGTGCAGTTTTGTTCTCTGGTCACCCCAGTGTGTGATGAAGATAAAGTGTGGGACCTCTAGCATTTCAGTGGGGAATGGGGGTTTCAATGGTGTAACCCTGAAGAATGACAGAGTCTGTTGGTTGGGGCCAAGGGTGGAAGGAACGCCATCTAAGTGCTTACAAGGCAGGGATTCCTGGTTCATAAAGGGCACCAGTTTTACCTGAGCAAGGGCCATGCTGCAGGTTAAGGTGTGTGACTGAGTTTCACTAATGTGCACCTATGTACAAAGAAGAGTTCTGAGTGTGTGGTTTGGATTCACTAAATGACACTCATGGTAGGAAAATGTTCATGTGCGTGGCCAGGTGTCCACAAATGCACCTTTTGGGAATTTGGGAAGAAGATTATTCTGTTGTGTATTCATGAACTGCACTGTATGCAAGCAGAGTTTGTGAAATGTGCTGACCAGCCTAGACCGACCCTTGGGGGGTCCACTTCTGCTTTAATTTTCCATGTGCTGAATAAACCATACTGCACAATCCCAGTTACTATTATGGACATTCCAATTATTGCTTCTGGTTGTGTGGATTTACTGGGGCCCCCTCAGCAGGTTAGTTCTACCATATGCCTTGCAGCCTTCACCCAGGACCTTGGTTGTATTATTTACACAAGGTCCATGTTGTTTTGTTTCTGTACCCCCACCCCCTCTCTTCCTCTAGAAAATGAGCCAGGTATACATCCTAATGCCAAGTGTGGTACCTACCTTTTTGTAAAGTAAACTGGTATGCCAGTATATAGGCACCAGTGTTTCCAGATGTCAATGGGGGTATGCTCACTAGTTAAAAAAGTGGCCTGGGGGTTACACACAGCATGAGTAGGTGAATAGGGAGTGACACAGGACTAGACATATTCCTGAGAAAGCATGGTATTGAAGAGACAAAGAACCTCTATACGCAAGCACTTAGGCAATGGTTACCCCAAAGGGCATTTGGCTGGGAAGCCAAGTTTCAAAGAAATACAAAATCACACATGCTCCCACAATGCAAAGCATCAAGGTCTGCATATGCAAATCACCACAGAATATTAAGCTTGTTCAACTTTAAGCAGAAATGCATGGTGCCAAAAGGCCTCTCACACAGTTTGCAAAGGGTGCCAACAGAAGACATAGACACGTGTTTTGTCCTACCAGGACTCATCAGTATGCCTCACCTGTTTGACTCTCCAGTACAATGAACCAGCTACCCTAAGATGGTCTGTCTGGGTTATGTTGTGGTGAACCCAATTAAAACAAAAAACAATTTAAAAGACAAAGAACCTATGTACGCAAACACTGAGGCAATGATTACCCCAAAGGGCATTTGGCTGGGAAGCCAAGTTTTACAGAAACAAAACAACATGGACCTTGTGTAAACAACAATAACCTGTGGTGATTCACATATGCAGACCTTGATGCTTTGCATTGTGGGGGCATGTGTGATATGGTATTGAAGGTTACACATTATGAGTATGGATAAGACAGGACTAGACAGATTCCTGAGGGAGATGGCATTGAGGGTTACACACCATGAGTAGGGGTAACACAGGAGTAGACAGATTCCTAAGGGAGATTGACATTGTGGGTTACTTAGTATGTGTAAGAGGGTTCACCCATGCCACAGCAACATACATTTTGTGGACGCTGATTTCAGCACAGACAAAATGCCATCTGGTGTTACAGCACCAGCCGTTTCATCTTCCGGGAGTTACAGTGCCAAAGCACCCTTGTGGTAAACGATCACTTCTTCAGGGGGGGCCTTGGTCCCCACAATCCCACAAACTAAATATAATCTCCTCTGGGGCAGGCATGCCCCAGAGGGGGTAGAAACTGTGTGGGCGCAAAGGACAACATGAGTGAGGGACGATCTAAAATCAAGATCGCCCCTTTCACTGTCACCCTTGTTGTGGCACTGTAATTGCCATGACCAAAATGAGTCAGCAACTTGGCGGACTACGGCTTTGACAGTTACATGGCATGAATAGGGTTAACAAAATACTAAACAGATTCCTAAGGGAAACAGACATTATGGGTCAAACAGCATATGTAGGAGTAACACAGGACTGGATAGATTCCTGAGGGAGAATGGCATTGAGGGTACACAGCATGTATAGGAGTAACAGGACTGGATTGATTCCTGATGGAGAATATTATTGAGCATTACGCAGCATGTGTAGGGGGTAATATTCCTGCTGAATAGCTTGGATGCATTTCTTTGCTAAAAATCGGTACAGTCACTGCCATGCAGCTTGAAGGGCAGAAAGACAGAACTTACGTTTTTGTCATCATAGTATTTTGTCACTGTGCATGTCAAAAAATCTGTGCTAATATTAGTATGTTATGATCAAGGCCCCTGGAATTCTGCGGTTCTGCAGTTGCGGAATGCACGAATTTGCATCATGCCCTTAGAATATGTATAGTGCTGCAGAATTCATTGTTTTGGTGAATTTTCATATAAATATACTGTTTTTCCATAGTGTCAGGCTTTCTTTCCCACCTATAGATACATAGATACATAGATACATAGATACATAGACAGTGTCGGCAGATAAGGGCCTATGGCCCACCTAGTCTGCCCATTTGAGCTTGTAAGTTCAGTTTGTTTTCTTGAAGTCTATTTCCCTACCCTGACCTCTAGAATTCCTTTATGTCATCCATGCATTCTTAAATCCCATGATTGTTTCAGCCCCACCACTTCCTCTGGCAGGGTGTTCCACTTGTCCACCACCCGTTCTGTGAAGAAATTCTTTCTCATGTTTCCTCTGAATCGTCCTCCTCCAACTTCATCCCATGCCCTCTAGTCCTGAAACATCTTTTCGCTTAAAATAGTGTTTTCCTGCACCCTGTTCCTCCCTGTAAGATACTTGTATGTCTCTATCATATCCCCTCTCCTCCCCTCTCCTCCAGGGAGTACATGTTCAGTTCCTTCAACCTGTCTTCATAGGATTTGTGATGCAACCCATGCACCATCTTTGTTGCCTCCTCTGAACCTTTCTACCCTGTCTATGTCCTTACGTAGGTATGGTCTCCAGAACTGTACACTGTACTCCAGGTGGGGCCTCACTAGTGTCTTGTATAGCGGAATTATGACCTCCCTTTTCCTGCTGGTGATGCCCCTGCCTATACATCCCAGCATCCTATTTGCTTTACCTGATGCCTTGTCACACTGTTTCCTCACCTTGAGGTCATCAGAGATGACAACCCCAAGATCCTTTCCTGCTTGGTGCATGCTATATCCTCACCCCCAACTGATATATTGTGCCAGGGTTTTGTGCCCATATGCATTATCTTGCACTTCTTTGCATTGAATTTCAACTGCCAAACCCTTGACCATTCTTCAAGTTTCTGCAGGTCCCTTCTCATTCTGTCTACACCCTCTGGTGTGTCTACTCTGTTACAGAGCTTTGTGTCATCAGCGAACAGTGAAATTCTGCCTTCTATATCCTGTGCAATGTCACTGATGAAGATGTTGAATAGGACCGGTCCCAGCACTGATCCCTGTGGTACCCCACTGGTCACTCTTCCCTCTGTGGAGTGACAGCCATTTACCACCACCCTCTGTGTCCTGCCACCCAGCCAGTTACCTACCCACCACACTACTGTCCTGCCCACACCCATATTCCCCAGTTTGTGTAATAGTCTTCTATGTGGCACAGTGTCAAAGGCCTTGCTGAAGTCCAGATAGGCCATGTCCACTGCCCTCCCCTGATCCACCTCCCTAGTCACCCAGTCAAAAAATTCAATGAGGTTGGTCTGACATGACCTCCCCCTGGTGAAACCATGCTGCCTTGGGTCCTGTAGTCCATTGACAACCAGATGTTCCACTCATTTATCCTGAAGCCCCTCCTCTATGCTCAGCATATGATGTCATCGATGACATCACATCATATTTAGCCAATGACAGGACTGCATTCTGCCAGAGAAATGAATAAATCATGCCGAAGAAATCAGAAAATGCTGCCGCAGAAGTCAAGGAGCCCTGCCACAGAAATCAGAAAGTTCTGCCGCAGAATTCAAGGAACCCTGCCACAGAAATCAGAAAATTCTGCTGCAGAACACCAGGGCCCTGGTTATGACTCATGAAAACAGTGAGTACAAACACTTCACACATACAATTGACAATACCTTTATAGCAGAATGTTTTACTCACAAACATAACAATGCAATATTTTCACCATCAGTGACTGGACTTAAATTTGAATCAATCAATCAATCAAGTCTTTATTTAACCAGGCGTTCATCGTTGAGCAGAAGCTCATTTGCAAGATGGACCTGGGTGGAGCATGAACAATTGTATATACAGGTCAACACAGGTATTTACAAGGCAATACAGATAATACTCTTTACAGAGAGGAAGAAAAATAAGTTCATATGTACATAGAATTATACAGATATTGTACAGATTACACGGTATTTACATACATAGAAGTGTCTATAGGAAGATAAAGCAGGTTATCTAAGGTTGCAGGAGGAAATAACGGAAGAAAAAATAAAATAAAATACACCAGGTAGAGGTGAAGGTAGGGGGGAAGAGAGGGAGGGAAGTAGGGGGAGAAAGGCTAGGAGGGCACGGTGCACAAAAAGGAGTTGGTAAAGCTGGATGTAGAGAAGGTGGATGGAGAAAAGGAGTATGTGTGAGCCCCGGGATTGAATGCTACAAAGTACGGGGCATGGTAGGATGACACAACCAAGGGTAGTGAACTCCTATCCGAGGTTGGGAAAGGACGAATAAGGGGATGGATGGGCCTAGTGTTGATAAGACAGGGGGATAAGAGAGAGAACAATTAGGCTGGTGAGGAGCAAGCTGGGGGGGTCAGTACTTAAAATTGGGTCTAGGCGTGGCTATATACCAGTGCAGACACCGGTACTGGGTCTGAGTGGGTGAAGCAGTTACATACTTCTCTGATTGTACAGAAATAAAGCATCTTGAAAGCATTTATACCGATTAGAGTGCTTAATTTGAGGGTTTTTTGTAGATCGTTCCATAAGGTAGGTAGCACAGCTTATGGCTGCCCTGTCAAGCGGATTTTGCTTTGGGTACTTTAAGTGTAATAGCTGAGTAACTTCTTAACGCAGATTCCCAATTATACTCAGGGAAGACAGCAGGAGATAGTAAAGGCTTATTAGAGATGGCTCTATAGGTCCAGAGAGCAGCGCTTCTACGCCTGAACTTTAGTGATGTCCATCCCACTGCCGACATAGGGTGCAGTGATGTGTGTCGAAGGGAGTCCCGTTATAAACCTCAGTTCTCGATGGTACAGTGTGTCCAGTTTAGCCATGTAAGAGTTGGGGCATTGGCTGTAGAGAAGTCAGCGTAATCAACCAATGATAGGAAAATGGATTGGACCAGTTGTTTCTTGGCATCTCTGGTGAGAATTGGCTGATTCTAAAAATAGTCCAAGCCTTTGTCAAGTCGTTTAGCAAGTCCTCGATATGTTCAATGAAGGAGAGTCTTTGGTCTATCCAAGCTCCCAGATACTTGAATTTTGTAACAAATTCTAGTTTTCACCTAGAACTGTGGTAATTTGGGGAACTGTCCCACTGGACACAGGGTTAGCTGTACAGATAAAAGGAGAGAGGACCATCGCTTTAGTTTTTTGGCATTAAGGAGTAGCTTTTTGGAGGAGTTGGCTTTGCAAAGGTTGAATTCTGATTGTAGGTCATGCAGGCAGCTTCAGGTGTTGGCGACTGCACGTGAGGAACTGTATCATCTGCAAACAGATGGATGTTGGCTTCTTTTATACAGTAGTCGATGTTATTAATGTAGATTGCAAAAGTAAGGGCCTAATATAGAACCCTGAGGTACCCCTCTTTGCAGAATTTTTAAGGGGACAGGCCTCCTTGACTTTAACTTGTTGAAGGCGCCTGTAAGATAGTCAGTGAACCAACGCAGAGGAGGGGTCACACCTATGGTTTGAAGGGCGGAGAGGAGACTATGGTCGACGGTGTCGAAAGCCTTGCTTAGATCAAGGAAAACAGCACAAATAAAGTTTTTGCTCTCAAGATTACGCTGCCAGTCGTTAGTAACTTTGGTGAGGGCTGAGATAGTGCTATGTTTAGCTCTGAATCCGGACTGCATAAGTTGCTAGTTCCCTAGACTCAAGGTGAGTCCTCAGCTGTGCATTTACAATTTTCTCACGAGCTTGGACAGGACGGAAGGAGGGAAATTGGCCTGTAGTTATTGAGATCGCCACGGTCACCTGATTTGAACAGTGGTATGACATGTGCTGTCTTCCATATAGGTGGTAAGGTGCCCTGAGACAGGGATAAGTTAAAAGGTGGGTGCGGGTATTGCTAGTGCGTGGTAGGCAATTTTAGGAAGTAAGGGTCAAGGGAGTCGGCCCCAGCACTTTTTCTAGTATCCAACTGAAGCAAGGGTCCTCTACCTCTTTCAGTGTGGCAGGTTGAAGTGAGAAGGCGGAAGCGCTACTCGGAGTTTCAGGCAGTTGGCTGGCAGTCTGGGAGCGAAGTATGTTTGCAGGAGTTATCAAATGCCATGCCTGCAGTAGCAAAGTGGTTATTGAATCGTCAAGTATATCCATCTTTTCGGTTATAGTCAAGTTGCCAGAGGTAATCTTGGTCGGGAGTGAATTTCTGGGAGTGGCCTAGCAGATCACTGATTGTGTTCCAGAGCAGTTGAGGGCTCTTTGTGGCAGAGTCGAGTTCGGATTTGAAGAAGGTGGCCTTGATTCTCTGATTGTTTTGGTACATAAATTTCATAGTCTCCTGAACTGGTTCCAATCCTCTGCAGTGTTCAGTCTCGGTGCTTTTTCTAGAGCTTATCTCTTTCTAGAAGCAAGGACTTGATCTGAGGGGTGAACCATTTACAGGTTTTGGTCCTAGTTCGAACTTTAATAAAGAGCATACTTATTAAGGGCCCTTGATAGAATGTTGTGGAAGATATTGTAAGCTATGATGTAATCGTTTTGGCCAGGTAGAAATCTTGCCACTCAGGGAGTACTTAAGCTCGTTTAGGTAGGCATGTTCATTGAAGTTGCGCCTGGATCTCTTCATAGAGAACTTGCTGATGGGTGCTGGGTTGTTGGTGGATCTTACTCCCGCAATAAAACAATGGTCGCTGGCGTCTGAGAAGAAGACATCAGCGTGGGAGAAGAGATGAGGTTTGCTCACCATTAGCACATCCAAAAGTGTACTTTTACTGGGGTTCTTCACGTTTGGCGTGTTGGTTCAGTAATAAGTTGCATCAGCCCATGTTCATCACAGAAGGATGCAAGGGGGCAGCTGTGTTAGAGAGCCAGTCAAAGTTGAGGTCTCCTAAAATAATAGTTTCTGGCAGCCCCTGTCCCAACTTGTCACTTAGATATGACACAAGCTGTGGGCAGCAGGCGGTGTTCTGTAGCATCCTATTACACAGAGTGCAGTAGTCTCGCGAATTCCACTTTGAGAATTAGGCATTCAAATTCTGGCGACAGATGCCGAGGATAAGCAGGAGGCAGAAAATTTGTCTTTAACATAGATAGCTACCTCCTCTCTGGCATGCCTATCAGCTCTGAACAAGGCATAGTTGGGTATGTTTACTTCTCTATCAGTGGTGCTGGGTCTAACCAAGTTTCGGAAATCCAAGTATGTCAGAGAGGTATGATTACCCAGGTTTGTATTAAGGTTATCTTTTTAAGGAGGCTACATACGTTAATATGCAAGAAGCTTATTCCTTTTAAATTTGCTAGTTCTGCTGGCAAAGCAATAGCTTCTGGGGGGCCAGGGTTGAGTTCTACGTTGCCTGAACAAAGCAGGAGGATAAGTAGGATTTTTCTAAGAGCGCTAATTATAAGCTTGTAATTCCTGCCTTTCTCCTGTCTAGTAGATCTGATGTTTTTAGGGACTGGAAAGTAGCCACCATAGAAGAGCTGATCTGTTGTAGCAAGAGCTAGTACCCTACCACAATAGGTGGGAGGAGATAGAAGCTCTGCGTGGTGGGAGGTGGGCCTGTGGTGGGGAGTGTTATAAGTACTACTGGTATGTGTGGTCCAAGAGCAGGGTTTGAGGTACTGGTACTTGGAATCACGGAGGCAATTAAGGATAAGTTGCCATGTGGTATACAGCACAAGGTGCGTTGTAGACCAAACATGATGGTAGTTCAGGTATCCAATGCTGGGCAGCTGGTATCAGCAGAAGAAGGGGCAGTAAAGGAGCCATATAGGGCCCGACATGATGGTACCTCAAAAGGAGCCACTCAATTAGCCCAGGGCCAGTGGGGTTGCTTGATTAATGCAGCTTATCAGTAGCTTTCCAATCCAGGTCGACCCAAATTTGATAGCATTAAAGATATTTAGTGGTGAAGGCACAGCCAAGGAGAGCCTATCGTTTTAGTAGGCGAGGCCCTGAGAGTTGGATCCCGTAGGCTGGATAGAGAAGAGGGGGATCAAGAGCTAAATCTCTATTGGTGGGGCACTGCGCCAGGGGACGTGGACTAATATTTTGGCAGGAGCTACTGTATTTAATAATCAGTGGAGGTGGGAGAGGGGGGGCGGTCGAAAAAGTTGCGGCAGTTGCCGTACCTTGTAGGGCCTTGGGTCCGTGTCTGCAGTCTCGAGCATCGGCTAGAGGGGTGCCGACCGCCCGGTAGCCGGGAATCCTTGAGCTTAGGAGCTGGGAGCCTGGGCGACAGTTTCGTCGAGGAGAGAAGGAGAGTGAGGGTTAATAAAGTGGATTCACATAAAGGGTTAGACAGAACAGCGGGAGTCCAAAATTTGCAGAATAAAAGGACGTGTATGGTACACAGCAATGCCAAAAGAGGTAGATGAGTAGTAGTAGGTGGTTGCACCCAAGGTAGTTTGTTTGGTGTTGCTTCCTGATTAACTGCAAGCTGGTTTATAGTTGAAAGGGTATATAGTCGAATTAGGGTGAGGTCCCTAACAATAGGGCAGGTAGAGCAGTAATTGAGAGGAGTTAGATGGAGTGGCTGGAGAAAAGGTTGAGAGGAAATGTGGGATCCTGTGGGTGGGACTGCTTTAAAAAGGGGCGTAAGAAAGTGGCTCAAGTCAGGTATTGAAGACAGGGAGGACAATAGCATGAAAATGTGCAGCAGTGGAGTGACCAATCTGCTGCTAGGCTGAGGAAGGGGTGGAGTAAGGGTCTATTTAATACTGTGAGGAGGAGGGGAGGGGGTGGGTGAAAAATTCAGTCCAGAACAAAGCACAGAAAGAGATTTCCCTGAGACCAGGAAGCACCAGGCGTTGGAAAATCAGCCAAGGAGTACAGCTGCCAGTCAGTGCCTGGTTCCTCCACTGGGCATCCAGTCAAAACAGTGGCATTCAAAACCACGAGTTTCGGAGGTCCGGTGCGTACCTGAATCTGTCCGGGGGTCAGTCGGGTGGTCTGTTAGCTGTGGCCTGCTCGGAGAGAGCCAAGGCCACAGGAGCAGCTTGGGAAGCCCACAGATGGGCTGTCTGAATCTGTCCGGGGGTCAGTCGGGTGGTCTGTTAGCTGTGGCCTGCTCGGAGAGAGCCAAGGCCACAGGAGCAGCTTGGGAAGCCCACAGATGGGCTGTCTGAATCTGTCCGGGGGTCAGTCGGGTGGTCTGTTAGCTGTGGCCTGCTTGGAGAGAGCCAAGGCCACAGGAGCAGCTTGGGAAGCCCACAGATGGGCTGTCTGAATCTGTCCGGGGGTCAGTCGAGTGGTCTGTTAGCTGTGGCCTGCTTGGAGAGAGCCAAGACCACAGGAGCAGCTTGGGAAGCCCACAGATGGGCTGTCTGATAAGGGCCTGATCCACAAAGCAACATTTTGCCCTCCACAGTTGCCCTCTCTTCAGATGTGGGGCTGTCCATGACACTTACAAAACGTCGTGATCCTCTCTGCTACTGACCCTGGTTCACCTATGCTTTCTACACAGGTGGGCTGGGTCAGGGTGCAGGGATTCTGTTCTGCGTGATTCACAAAACTGTTTCTGTTCTGCAGAGGTGGTGCAGAGGGTGGTGGCAAAACACCATAATAGCTCCCCCCTGCACATTTGTAGGGCTTGATTGGCCCCACCACTTTTAGCCCTGACTCCTAAGCCCTCTGCCCTGGCATAGAAAACTGGGAAACATGCCCTGCAATAATATACATTTTCATATTGTCTGTGTTCTCATTAAAGAGATGCAGCAGTACTTGGAGGACTGCTGCACTCCACAGAGGATCCTCTGTTGGGCCAACATGGACCTCAAATTGGTAGCCCGGTGTCCAGCTCCACTCTACTACTACCCCCCCCCCCATCTCTTGCTAGTGCATAAAAATACACCAGCATCTGAGAGTGTGAAGATCAGCACCCCAGAGAAATATGATATGTGTGTCACTGGAGTACCTTTGTTGATCAGGTCCTCAGTTAAGAAGTTGCTGAACTTTTTCTTGAATTTGGGTCCTACTTTGGTCACATTCTTCCTTACTCATTCCAATTTTGTGCCTTAAATGCTTAGCACAGACATGGTTAAGATTGCACCAAAAATTATTTACCACATAATTTGCTGCTCATGGCACAGCTTGCTGTTTGGGAAAGACGTCGAAGATGATTACATGTTGGTGACATGACACTGCAGTACACTATACACTAGGGTTTACATGTTGGTAGCCCTACACTAAACTACAGTAAACTACATAAAGTTTTACATAGAGGTGATAGTACTATACACTGAGGTTGACATGTAGGTGACGCTACATCACGCTTCAGTATGCTACACACTTGGGTTGACATGTAGGTGTCACTACATTACAATTCAGTAGGGTATACACTGGGGTTTACATGTAGGTGACACTACACTACACTTCATTATGCTACAGACTAAGGTTTACATGTAGATGAACTTGTACTACACTTCAGTATGCTACACCCTGGGACTTACATTTAGGTACACTACATTTCACTGCAGTATGCTACATACTAAGGTTTACATGTAAATTACATTACACTACACTACACTACAGTACACTATGCACACACTGCAGTTTACATGTAGGTGACACTACATTACACTGCAGTATGCTATAGACTACGTTTTACATGTATATGATGACACTACACTACACTACACTACACTGCACTACACAGACACTTCACTTCACTACACTACACTACACTACACAGACGCTGTGGTTTACATGTAAGTGACACTGCACTATACTACGCTATGCTACACACTATGGTTTACATGTATGTGTAACCCCCCTATTAATGGGAGTTCCTAAAAGCCTTCTTGGAGCTGCATAAGTGCTCCTTGCCTAACTGGTGTCTGGCGTAATGCTGCTTGAATGTGGGCACGGTGAGTGCTTTTAGAACCTCTGGTACTGTCTGTTTAAGAGTTGCCTGCTTGCAGGTTTGATCAGTTGTATGGGGGGACTACGGGTTTACTGCTTGAATCCCACTCGAGCTGCTGTTTGAATCGCTCCATTCTGCCGTCGCTAGGTGAGCAGAGGGAGCCTTATTGAAGGATGTAACTGTTTTCTGGAACATATGTAGAATAACAGTAAAATTGCTGTTTGTTTAACCTGCTTTGATTGCAGCTAGGACTCTGTGTGCTTGGCCCCTCCATTTTGGACCTGGACTACTGAGATGGGCCAATTGGAAAAGGGGAGCCTTTAAAATGGAGACCGCTTGAGCCAACCAGAACTTGAACTCCAACGGGGAGCTTACTAAAAGGGGGAATATATGATAGGTGCTTCTGGGAAATGTAGTCTGGACCCTGGCACCTTTTTTGCACCAATAGAGGGTGTGTGAAGTGATGGGCAGAACAAAGCAGCCAACTGGAGCCCTGTGGAGCGAGAGGAAACTGCCCTGCAACTGTCCTGGAGGAGCAGAGTCATTGGTGATCATGAAGGGAGAAGGAGCTCTGGCTCCTGCACTGTGAAAGTTTTTGCGTTGGAAGTGCGTGTGTTAGGCCAAGAAGTCGGGCGACCACATTGCCAGTAGAGGAGCAGACAAGATCCCTGGAGGAGTGCAGGCAGAGGAGGCTGTATGTATACAGCTACCTACCAGGCTCACCCTGTAGAGGACTGGAGAATCTGCTGAATCGCGCTCGGTCTGTCAGGGCAAGTGAGGCTGCGTTGTTCACCCGGTTTGATCAGTGAAAGTGATCAGGAGTTTGGAGCAGCTGCCTGGTATGGTACCCCTCTGTGTTACATATAAATGTGTGGAGCAGCGTCTGGATCACAGGCCAAGTCCTGCAGTGGTGTGAGAGGGATCTTACTGCAGGAGCCGTGAGTACTAAATCAGGGTAGCTCCCTGTCAGATGTTCCTTCTGAGGGAAAGATTTGTCTGGCTGTTTCAGTGGCTGCATGAATTGTCCCTGAGGGCTATTACAAATCAAGTCTAGGTACCAAATGCTTGTTTCCTCATCAGGGCCCCGACCAGCTGCACCGAATAGGCTAGCCTTGTAAGGCCTGGGTACCCAAAGACAGTGACTGATAGGTTTGACCTGTGCACAGTGCCCTGTATAGTAGAAGTGTTAAGCTAATCACCCTGATCTCCCCCGTCCTTGTTACTACCCCCCTTAATAAATCAGATGTGTTGTTGCAAGGTATACCATTTGAACTGTGTGTTTGTGCTACCCTTTTGTGTATGGGTTATTGTATAACTGCATCTTATTTTACAGGGGGTCCTCCGCACCAAGTTGGCCATCCTGACCCGGGGGTAAGTGTAAGACATAACGATAGCGTGGGAATTGCTGGTGAGCCACTAGTGGAAGAAAAGTGGGGTTGCAGTGACCCAGAGGGCTGTGACTAGGTAGTGCTTGACTGTTCCAACCCCGACCTCTGGGTGGAGGCACCCGCCATTGGATCCAGGCCCCTCAACCTGTTAACGGTAGAGCAGGCAGGGGTAGTAGCCCTTGGGATAGCACACCCTAGGGGTTACATATGTGAGACAACACTACACTTCAGTATGCTAGTGTTGACATGTACAGTGCGTGACACTACACTACACTTCAGTTTGCTACACATTGGGGTTTGCATGTAGATAATGCTACATTATGCTGCAGTATGCTACACATTAAAGTTTACATGTAGGTGACACTACTCTGCACTACACTATGCTACATGCTAGAGTTTACATATAAGTGACACTGTAGTACAGTATACTACAGACTGTGGTTTGCATACAGGTGACACCACACCATAGCAATTACACTATGCTACACAGTAGTGTTTACATTGAGGTGACACTACCCTGCACTATGCTGCACACTAGGTATTACTGTACATGTAGGTAACACTGCACTACAGTATGGTACACACTAGTGTTTACATGTAGGTGACACTACATTACACTATAGTACACATTATTGTTTTCATGTTTTTGTTTCTACAGTATGCTACATTGTGCTATACACGAGGGTTACATGTAGGTGATCTTACTCTATGTACAGTATGCTACACACTAGTTTTTAAATATAGGTAACACTACACTGCACTACAGTATACCACAGTAGCTACACACTCGGGCTTACATATAGGTGACACTACTTTATACTGTACACTAGGGTTTATATGAAGGTGAAACTACACTGTTCTGTACCCTAGGGTTTACATCAATATGAAAACATAATTGATACGAACATAAAAAGTGAGAACAGTAAAATTAGCTTTTGAACTTTTTGCAAAAACTGCTTGCACTGTTCGTCACAACTATTAAGTTCATTTAAACCTAGTGTTTAGCATAGTGCAGTATCACCTAAATGTTATCCCTCATGTGAAACAGTGTAGCGTCACCTACATGTAAACCCTACAGTGTAGCATAGATGTCTACATGTACAGCCTAGTGTGTAGCATAGTGTAGGCCCATCTACATGTAAACCCTATTGCTTAGCATAGTGTAGCATGGTGAGCACAGTGAAGAAGTACCAAGTTAAAGGCTTTGCTAATATCAAAGTAGAGTAGATCTGTAGCCTGCCCTTTATCCACTGACCTCATGACCTAGTCAAAGAAAACTATCAGGCTGGTCTGACATGACCTCCCCACCACAAACCCATGTAGTTTACTATCCTGCAGCCAGTTTTCCTTCAGGTATATACCAGACTTTCCTTGCCTGTAGTCTCCATCCGTTTACCAACAATGGAGGTAAGAATGACAAATCTGTAATTGCTCAGATCCTTCCTATCCCTCCTCCCTTGTGAAGTAGAGTGTAAGTGCTCTTAAAAAATAGATAACAAAATAGAAAATAGTTCTGAACTGTTTCCATCAATGAAATTCAGAACAGAATTTACCCAACACATCGATGAATGGATGGATGGAAGGATGGATGGATGGATAGAAGGATAGAAGGATGGACAGACATATATGGTGTTATATATATATATATATATATATATATATATATATATAGAAACATAGAAGTTGACAGCAGATAAGAACCGCAAGGCCCATCCAGTCTGCCCATTTCTTTTTCTACCTCATAAATGTGCCACCAGCCTTTGCTCTGTCAGTGGCCTATCTATTCATACCCATCTGTATTGCTCCCTTATGCCTATCCCATGCCTGTTTGAAACCCTGCATTTTAGTCATAGCCACCACTTCCTGAGGTAGACCGTTCCATGCATCCACCACCCTTTCTGTGAAAAATAATTTCCTCACATTCCCCCTTAATCGGCCTCCCTCTAATCTCATGCTGTGTCCTCTTGTCCTGCTATTTTTCTTATATTTAAACATGTTAGACTCTTTCACCTTGTTAATGCCCTTAAGGTATTTGAATGTCTCGATCATATCACCTCTCTCCCTCCTTTGCTCAAGGTATATTTGAGCTCTGTTAATCTGTCCTCATATGTCTTCTGATGCAGTCCCTGCACCATTTTGGTTGCCCTTCTCTGGACTGCCTCAATTTGGTTAATGTCCTTGTGAAGGTGTGGCCTCCAGTACTGCACAAGTACTCCAGATGGGGCTTCAACCAGTGTCTTGTAAAGAGGATTATTACCTCCCTCTTACGACTTATGATACCCTTTACTAATACACCCTAACATCCCCTAGCCTTAATGTACTGCTTTAGAGTTCTGCTTGATGATTTCAGGTCATCGGTGATGATGATGCCCAAGTCTCTTTCTTCCTTTGTGACTGCCAGCAACTCCTCCCAGCCTATAGGTGGCTTCAGGGTTTCTCTTCCTATGTATATGATCTTGCACTTCTTTGCAGTAATCCAGTTGCCACTCTTCTGACCATTTTGCTAGTTTATCCAGATCTCTTCTCATTCTGCCCACCCCATCTGGATCATCTACTCTGTTGCAGATCTTGGTGTCATCTGCAAACAGACAAGCCTTACCCTCTAGTCCATCTGCAATGTCACTAATGAAGATATTGAAGATGACTGGCTCCAGGACTGATCCCTGAGGTACCCCACTTGTGACTTGCATCTCTTCTGACTGTATACCATTTACCACCACTCTCTGTTCTCTGCCCATCAACCGGTTTGCCACCCAGTTGATCAACTTCTGTCCCACCCCGAGCCTACCCAGCTTATTTATCAATCTTCTATGTGGAGCAGTGTCGAAAGCTTTGCTGAAGTCAAGGTAGGTGACATCAACTGCTCTCCCTTGGTCCACCACTCTGGTTACCCAGTCAAAGAAATCTATGAGATTAGTTTGACAGGACCTTCCTTTGTAAACCCATGCTGTCTTGGATCCTGTGCCCCTATGGATTCCAGGTGTTGCACTATCCTTTCCTTACGGAGTGCCTCCATAATCTTGCCCACTACTGAGGTAAGACTGACTGGACTGTAGTTCCCTGCTTCCTCCCTGCTACCACTCTTGTGGAGCGGGATCACATGAGCCCTTCTCCAGTCTTTCTGGGACCTCTCTGTGCTCAGAGAGTCACTAAACAGTTCTGCTAATGGCTCTGCTAGTTTCACCCTTAGCTCCTTAAGTACCCTGGGATATATGCCATCAGGTCCCATTGCCTTGTCCTCCCTGAGCTTAGTGAGCTCTTGTAGGACCCTTTCTTTTGTGAAGGGAGTAGTGCTCACCTCCCTCCCCACTGTGTCCATGGTGCTGAGCTGTGGGCCCTGCCCTACCTTCTCTTCAGTAAATACTGAGCAAAAGTATCTATTTAGGATAGATGCTTTTACAGGGTCCTCCTCCTCCTCACATGCCCCCTTTTCTCCTGATTCAAAATATGCAATTAATCTTCATGACCAAAAAGGCAGAACCAATACTCAAGAGTATTGTTGTGAGATGTGGCCAGACATCTCAGAGAAATTTGCAACATGTGCCGACCCAGTGGTGCTGATGGTTGAGGTGCTAGACACCACCCTCGCCCCACGCCGGTGAGCCAGGTTTGGATGCAAAATTGGATCGTGGGGGATCAGCTGGGAAGGGAGAGGGCTGAGCATCAGGATGACTGTTGTCCTCTCCTAGGGTGGGAGGTTTTCAATTCCTGGCACTTGTGCGGCTCCTTGCATTGGCTGGGGGGGGCAGGCTGGGACTGAGGCAGGCTGGGACTGCACACGTTAGGAGAGGGAGTGGTGTCTGCTGATGCTCCATGCATGGAAGCATGTGTGGAGTCTTCTTCACAGCACTACACACTACCCTTTGATGGAGAAATACAAGAAAAAAATCCGTGGCTGGCTGAGTTGCCGCTGACTGACCACTGAAGTCAGCTACGCGAACCCCCGGTGCCACGATGTAAACTGGAATTTACAAAACAAAAATCAGGCAACACGGCACCAAAACAGATGAAAACCCACTGATTGCGTATAAGTTTAAAAACTATTTATTAAATAACTAAAACAGTAAAAACATGCTAGTGCACGTGACCAGCGCAAAACATTGTTACATTTGTTTTTCGCGGGGCTATTATGCTGCTAGCATATGTTTACTGTTTTATTTATTTAATAAATAGTTTTTAAAGTTATACCCAACCACTGGGTTTTCATCTATTTTGGTACTGGTTGCCCGAGTTGCCGCTGACCCTGACTACCTGGAGCCCTGCCCCCCGCCCCTCCCACCACTGAGCACTCAGGCCACACTGCCTCACGAGCAAAGGTAAGTCCTGGAGGGAAGCAGGGGAGTGGGGCTGTTGCGGTCAGCATCTGAAGGAAAGCTTGGATGCTGTTAGGGAAACATGACTAACTGCAAGGAAAGAAAGATGCAATTATTCCATACTCCACAGCCTTTTCCATAAAGTAAACTGGGCACTTCATGGAGAAGAAATACCTTGAACTGAGATGTTTTGTTTTCCTTTTGGCACTTCACTAGTGGGCAGTGCAGGTTTTCATATGCTTACCCCTCATTATTGACCATACTTGTCCAGTGGCCCTGCCCACCCTAGTCCAGACTATGTCCCTGGTGATGCAGTGAATCCCTCTCCTTAGTCCAATTCCTCCACGCATGTCCATTTTTCATAGCTGTCCAGCAGAGATCCAGGTTTGCTAGTTTGGTTAGGCATCTGGCAATGTGCCTAAAGCCCCTTAAAACAGATAAAAAAAAATCTTAGGTGGGGATGTTGCAAAAATGCTCTACCCTCTGTGCCAGCAGTAGTTGTCTGTGTAAATGGCATGACATTCCACATGCACATCCTGCTCCCTTTTGGATACCAGTGCCTTTTGATGTGCACTCGTTTGGAAAGGCTGTTCAGCCTCCAGTTCCCCCATGTATGTCCATTTTTTGTAACGATCCCACAACTATCTAGATTCCCCAATATAAGCGCACAGCATTTACAGTTGTCTAATGCCCCTTCTGCTTGTTCAAAACAGCACTTAGGTGGGAAGGAGTCTCAAAAGAGGAATGCTTGCTGTGCTCAGACTCCAGGCTAATTGCCTTTGATACTCTAATTTAAGGCATTCTTTAAAAATAAAAGTAGAGAAGGTAACTAAGTTAAACCAGTCAGTAACAAACTTCCATATAGTAAATAGAAACTCCAGCTACTTTAAAAAAAAAAAAAACTAATTGTGTTGCTGTCATTGCTAAAGAGGAATACAAACACATAATTTCAGCCCTCTTAATTGCAAAACTTCTCACCCAGTTTTTCCTTTTTTTTTCCAGACTGGGAGATACTGTGACTGAGAAAAGACACTGAACATGTTGATGTTTCTGCTCCTTAAGATCATAGAGTTATAAACACAACACAAATAGACTTTTAATGGAATCTATATCTAACCTTGAGGATGGGCATGATACTGTGCTCCCAGTATATATATTCACATATACATTTGGTATGAGAGGCTTTGTGATAGATTAGCTTTAAACAGGGTAAAGTAAGGTGCCACACTGCCTTCCAGCTACCCACATAGTCTGAACAAAGTGACACTTTTCATCCTACTTAGGACTTGTCAGAGTGACACGGTCTTGTTTCAGCCAATCACTGGAGGTCAGCCAGTCAATATTGTTAAATATGTGGTCATGCAGAACACAGAGGAAGCTAAGTTAAACCAAGTGCCATCATTGAAATGATTTATAATATCCATGATAGATATGCAGACTGCATACGTGAAGATAGCCAAAGCATTTTGAAATGTAAAGAATAATTATCAACATGTTTTCCCTGTAAGGTTTGATGTATAAATAACAACTGGTATCCACTGAAAGTGAAAAGTATAAAAAAACTTTAAAAAAAAAGTACCCAACTGGGGAGAATACCTAAAGAGAACTTTGGAACCATATTGAAAGTGGGCCAATAATTATCTAAATGAAGTAAATTAGAAAATATTATGAATAAAATTAGTACTTAAATAGAGTTTCACCTATGGTATTTTCTTTATATAAGATAACAAACTTTTAAGAAAAAATGAAGGCAGGAACAATGATGGACAGGAGAGGGAAAATAACCCAGTCATAAAAGTAGGTAGCATTTTTCGCACACATAAATACAGTAAGCCAGTATGCTTCTGAACAAGAAAGGAATATAAAAAACATAAAAGGCAATAGCCATGATTACTTATTTGTATAAACTTATAATTATAAAAATGAATTTTAAAATACTGATGATTTAACAGTATTCAATAAGTATAAAGTTTTATAAAAAAACTGCATGTAATATGAAAAATTGAAAATATGATGACTAAAATATTTATACATTAATTACAGTTCCTCAGAAGAAGCCTAACCAGGTGAAACTTTGGGGCGCAAGTAGAATAAAAGAAGCCTTCTGATGAACTTCTTTGTGTCAGGCTTTCTTTGTAAGCCAGAGCGGCCACAACCTTTGACCTTCACTTGATATTAACTGACAAGCAACATGCTCCACCCCTTGTCATAATAAAGGAATAAAATTATTTCCCCTTGGGACCCCCACTCACACTTGAAGGGACTCATGCCAAGGATGTGCCTTTGAAAGGTTTCATGAAAAAGTGTTATATGGTTCCAGAGTTACAATGATTTTAGAGTTAACATCCTGACATGAAAACTAAAAAAAAAAAAAAGAACAAACAAAAAAATCATGACTGCTTATTTTCAAGATTTACAACTCATGCTGAAAAAAAAATAAGATTGTGTCAGCCACCACTTTATTTCTCATTTTCAACTTGCAAGCACTGCAAATGCATAAAAATGATGTCTTAAAAAAAAAAAAACACCTGAACCTAGCAAAACGGAACCTATTTAGATAGATTAATCTGATAGGTTTTCCAGGCATCCTAAAACCCAGAGAGCCCAGCTTAGCGATAGGAGTCATTGACCTGCATCCTCTGTATGAGAACAGTTGGACTTTCTTGAGTTCTGCAGCCACAGCTGAAGTGTCAGCATGGCTCAGTTGGTAGCACATCCGCCTCTGGACCAGAAGGTCGTGGGTTCTTGCCCCACACAGGGATTGGACTTGCACCTAAAAATCACTGGCATCCGAGTACAGTATTGGGGGGTGCTGTACTGCAGGGGTGTGCCGTCCTTCGGATGAGACGTTAAACCGAGGTCTCTTCTGCCCATCCTGGTGTTGTCCAGGTGGAAGTAAAAGAACCCAGGGCACTCTTTGCAAAGAGTAGGGAACATTCCCAGTGTCCTGGCCAACATTCCCCTTCCCATAAACTGGTTCATGCAATTATCCAGGCTGTGTGTGAGTGATGACGTGCGATATGGCCGCCACCACACATTCAGTCACTTAACTACCAGTCTAGCATTGCTTGTAAAAGCACTTTGGATTTATGAAAAAGCGTTATATAAATGCTGATTCTTCTTCTTCTTGTGCTGCAGGCTACAGTGAGAGCAGTGACATTCCAATCAACTCTATCCCTGCGACACCTCTCCAGTATCTATCTATCTCTCTCTCTATTTGTTAAGCAGAGCAGGGTGCCCACCCCTAGTACCACTTCTTCCTCTCCCTTCCCCTCCAGGTCATCCACCTGCCCTTCCCAATGTTTTATAATATTTTTATGTATTTTATAACTAGACCGAGGTGCCCACCCAGGTACCACATGTCTTCACCCCCTTCCATTCCAAGTTGCCTGCCCCCAGTCCCATTTTCTAAGTGGTGGCACTGGAGTGCCCACCCTCAGTGCTGCCGAACAGTTGCATGACACTGGGGTGCCCAATCCCCTGTGTTGGAATGTGAGTGTCCTCTGCAAAAAAGAAAACCATCCCTATCCCTCATTTTTTCCCCTGCAAAAAAAAGAAAATGGTCCCTCGCCGATCTGACCCTCACCCCAACCATCACCTCACACCCACAACCCCAAACACCCTCATTCACCTGAACATGTTTCTCAGCATAGATCCACTCTCTGATTAGTAACACGTCTTGCTGCTGGAATCACCAACTGCACTAAGAGAAACTAAGATAAGTGTGGTTCAAGTTATTTCCAGTGGAGTTTTGAACTTTGAAACATAACTTTGTCAGTTTTTCATATTTTGACCCCAAATTTTCAACATGGCCTTTTAGGGACCTTACCTCATGGCCAGTGGCAGTGGAATTATGCAAATCTGTCCTGAAAGCTGATTTCACAGTTACTTGGTGAAATTACCTTTCAGGTGGGATTTGAACATTTTCTCTACCCTTGTTCATGAGGTGGGGGTCATACAGTAAGAAGGCAATGTTGAAAATCTGGAGTCAAAATATGTAAAAATGACAAAGTTATGCACATACATTGAAATCTTTCTACGCTTGCTCATAACTTTGGCATTTTAAAAATTTTGACCCCAAATTTCAACATAGCCATTTTTTTCACACCAACTCATGAATGTGACAGCTGTCATTTTTCAAATCCTGGCCAAAATGTGTTTTCACACCTGTGGCACAGAATAACATTTCAATGGCACGTAATGACATTTTGGCTGGGATTTCGATATTTTCACCTACCGGGTTCATGAGGTTGGAGTAATAAGAAGGCTATACTGAAAATCTGGTGTATAAGTATGGTAAAATGCCCAAGTTGTGAGAAAATGTTGCAGTATTTCAACATTCCCTCATAACTTCACTAATTGTTAATATTTTGACTCCAAACTTTCAATGTAGTAATTTTTCCATACCACTTCATAAACATGACATGTCATTTTTTTAAATCCTGGATGAGAAGTGTTTTCACACTTCTGGTATTAATTCAAAGTTTGGCCAATATACTGTAATAGGTACAGGTCATGTTTGTAAGGTGAATCATATAATGAGTATCTTTAAAAAGGGGGGTCGAAATAAATAAAAAATATATATATATATATATATATATATAATTGTTAAACTTTTTGTGCAGTGCCAGTCTTGACCCCAGTAGGTATGCTTTGGCATGTTGTGCTGGTGAGCTGAGTTTGGTGTTAGCTTAGCATTCTAGCTAGAAGAGGGGAGGGTTGGGGATGATACCATTATGCAACACCCACCAGTCAGGGAATGAAAAGTGCAGGGTTGCTCACACAGGCCTGGGTACTATATAGTGAAGACAACTGACCTCTTGGCATAGGGCCCTGTACCTCTCTGCTCATGCCCTGTGCATCTGTATCTCCAGCCACATGGAAGCACAGACACTACAGGGCCCTGCACTTCTGCAGCCCACCAGACAGCCCCATGAATTCTTCACATCCGTCACTGCATGGAACTGCAGGGCCCACAAGGGCCATGCATTTCTGTAGGTGGATGGAGTTTTTCCTTGGCACAGGGCATCTACATCTGTTTGTAAAGGTCCTGAAGGACCTGCATGAATGAGGATATGATTCCACTATCAAAAAAAGAAAGGAAATTCTTTGCAAAATCTTTGTTAATGCACCATTTAGGCCAAGATAATGTAATATCATAAAAGTAGGAAAATGTGGCGTTGAGGTTTCCAAATCTAATTCCCCACCCCCACTCCTAAAGCAGCAAAAGGAAAAAAACATTAGGGTTTTGGGTCTCCAGAGTCTTAGCAAATTAGTGATGGGGTCTTTTTGGGGTTATCAACTCTAAAGCCCACCCTGTTCCCTGAGAAAACAACATCACACATGATGTCCTTTTTTCACGCAGGCCCTGCAGGGTCTTGCATGAAGAAAGCTACAACAAATTGTGTTGGAAACATGTGGTGAGGCATACTTTTCTACCTTTGAAGTGTGTATCACTATGAGGCTCTGGCTTATGGCTGTACCTTGTGCTTTGGACAAGAGGCTAATGGCTGGGGTGAGGGAGTAAGCAGTAGCATTAGAGGATTGGAGGAGGGCACATGTGGTCCTTCTACACAAATCCATAAGTAGGGAGGAGGTAGGGAACTATAGGCCTGTCAGCCTCACCTAAGTAGTGGGGAAGATCATGGAGACATTGCTTAAAGAAAAGATAGTGGGGCATCTAGAAGCCATCAGAGCTCAGGACCATAGACAACATGCATTCACAGCTGGGAGGTCATGTCAGACAAATCTAGTTGATTTCTTCAACTGGGTGACAAAGGAAGTAAATCAGGGTTGGGCAGTGGACATCACTTACCTTGATTTCAGCAAAGCCTTTGACACCTTCCCATATAGGAGGCTGATAAACAAGCTGGGTAGGCTGGGCATGGGGGACAGGGTGGTAAACTGGGTTAGAAACTGGCTAACAGACAGGAGGCAGAGGGTGGTGGTAAATGGATTGCAGTCTGGGGAGAGGGGGGTGACCAGTGGGGTGCCTCAGGGATTGGTCCTGGGGCCAATCCTGTTCAATGTCTTCAGTAGCGACATTGCAGAAGGGATGGAGGGAAAGGTTTTCCTGTTTGCAGATGATATCAAGATCTGTAACAGAGTGGATACCCCAGAGGGGGTGGAGAAAATGATGAGGAACCTGGAGAAAGCTTGAAAATGGTCTGAGAACTGGCAACTGAAGTTTAATTCAAAAAAGTGCAAAACTATGCACCTGGGACACAGAAACCCTGGGGGAAGCTACAGGATGGGGGAGGGAGTAGCAGACAGTCACAAAGGAGGAAGAGGACCTTTTTTTATTTTGGAGGACCTGAAAATGTCAAAGCAGAGTACTATGGCATCTGGGAGGGCCAGTAGCATGCTGGGGTGCATAGGCAGGGGTATCATCAGCAGAAGGAGGGAGGTAGTGATGCCATTGTATAAAACCATGGTCATGCCTCACATGGAGTACTCTGTGCAGTTCTGGAGGCCTCACCTTCATAAGGATATTAACAGTCTGGAGACTGTCCAGAGAAGGGCAACTAAGATGGTACAGGGCTTGCAACACAATACTTATCAGGAGAGATTAAGGGACCTCAATATGCTCTTGCTGGAAGAAAGGAGGGAAAGAGGGGACATGATAGAAACATTCAAGTACCTCAAGGGTATAAACAAGGTGCAGGGGGGAGACATTTTCCAATACAGGAGGAGCACAAGAATGAGGGGGGATGACATGAAATTGGAAGGTTGGAGGTTAAGAGGGAATGTGAGGAAGTTCTTCACAGAGAGGGTGCTGGATGCATGGAATGGCCTGCCTCAGGAGGTGGTGGGAGCGAGCACTGTGGATGGATTCAAGCATGCTTGGGACAGGCATAGGGGAACCATAGAGGTACAGCAGTGGGTGGGTCAGAAGCAGTAATCCAGTACAAGGGCTTATGTGCAGACTAGATGGGCCAGGCAGTCCTTATCTGCTGACCATTTCTATGTTTCTATGTTTGACAGCCCCATGGAAGACCCCATCACTGATTCGTCAAGACTCCGGAGACCCCAAAACAGTAATTTTTTCCTTTTGCTGCTTGGGGGGAGGGGTTAGGGTTGGAAACCCTAACTCCATACT
Organism: Neoceratodus forsteri; assembly: GCA_016271365.2. Taxonomy (NCBI): domain Eukaryota; kingdom Metazoa; phylum Chordata; order Ceratodontiformes; family Ceratodontidae; genus Neoceratodus; species Neoceratodus forsteri. The sequence continues at coordinate 16,408,842 of JADMNL010000027.1, forward strand.
TCACTACTTTTGTGGCATTAAGTTACCCTAACTGGTGCATTAACAAAGTTTTTTGAAAATAATTGATATTATACTTTAAGAATATAAAAAAAATTACATCCCAAATTAAAATAATATACATGTGTAATACCTCTTTAAATCCTATTATTTCACTGTATCATTGTTTTGTTTTCCTTTTAGTTCCTCCTGTGACTTCTAGAGGCACTGCAATATATATTGATTTTCAGTAATTTTATGATATTCGTTGATTAGATATTTCTTCTTATATAAAGTTTTTAGGATTTTGTTTTACGATATATAATTCTTATTATTACCAACCTTTTGCAGAGTCTTTAATCTCACGTTCCCATATACCAGATATATATTGCATAATTTCTCTTTAGGTTAGATAACTCTGTAAAACATTATAGAACACTCAAATGTTTTGGTTTTTGTCAGTCAGTTATGTTTACATTGGCATTCCCTATCTGGCACTTAAACAGTCCACTCACCTTAAAATATGTAATAGGCTCAATAACGTTTCCAAATATCTGTTTAAATCCCTCAAACTGTGGAGTAAAACTGATTTCATATTCGGTTTTTATTTTTCATTTCTTAAGTAACTGTGTGACTATACCAGATAATTGATGTCACGAATGTGTTGTCAATGCAAAAGCACTTTAAGTACTTTATTCTGTTTTAACTAGCATACCTGTTTCACTTTAGAAGGAGCTCTTTCTCTCAGCGCTATCTGTTGTGCAAGAAATAAACATTTTCATTTTAGTATTTAACTTTGCCTCTCTTAACCACACCATTCTCTTATATAACTCAAATTATTTTTTTAAATAACAAAAAAAAAAAAAGACTTGGTTTCTCTCACAATACCTGCTCCTGTGTGCTTTGAGTCTTGATGGATGAAAGAGTGAACTCACTGGTGAGTTGACCTTTTGTACTGTTGAGCCACTGGACTAGCGAACACATGATGACATCAACAAGTGTGGCGCCATGGCGACCATCATGTGACTGCCCTGATGTTGTGTTTTGCACTTGTCTCCTAGCTTGACATACCTACCATACAACAAATGCTGTTAAAGGGAGCCTCCCTAGATCCAATCAGGGTGGGTCCCTATAGACTGGAGGATGGCCCATGCCGTGCCCCTCCACAAGAGTGGAGCTCGGAATGATCCAGAGAACTACAGACCGGTCAATTTGACATCCATCATGGGGAAAATGATAGAGGCCATCTTGAAAGAACGGATGGTGGAGTTCCTGGAGGTAAATGGTTTACAGGATATAAACCAGTATGGGTTTGTCTGGGGGAAATCATGTCAAACAAACCTGGTCGAATTTTCTGACTGTCTGACAAGGGCTCTGGATGGAGGTACACTGGTTGATGTCCTGTACCTGGACTTCAGCAAGGCTTTTGATTCAGTCCCACACAGAAGGCTAGTTTGGAAATTGAGGATCTCACATGGAAGGCTAGTTTGGAAATTGAGGGAACTGGGGGTGGGAGATAAGTTGGTGGGGTGGGTAGCGAACCGACTCAGGAATAAACAGCAGAGGGTGGTGGTAAGGGGAGAAGTCTCAACACCCAGAGAGGTCATCAGCGGGGTCCCACAAGGTTCAGTTTTGGGCCCTATTCTTTTTAATGTGTTCATTGCAGACAGCGGGGAAGGGGTTGGTAGTAAAATTAGTTTATTTGCTGATGATACTAAATTGGGGGCAGTGGTAGATAGCGAGGAGGGAAGGAGAGCACTACAGGATGACCTGCAGAGAGTGGAAAACTCAGCTCACATGTGACTGCTGGGGTTTAATGCACACAAATGTAGCGTTCTGTGCCTATGTGTTAGGAACCCTGGGTATACCTACCACTTGGGGGGAACAGTTGACTATTGTGTCGATGGCAAAAGATCTGGGGGTGATGACTAATGCTAAAGGGAACCACTCGGAGCAGTGCAGGAGAGTGGTGGCTAAGGCAAACAAAGTGCTTGGGTGTATTACCAGGGGGATGACATCCAGGAGAAGGGAGGTCATACTTCCCCTGTACACCTCACTGGCGAGGCAGCATCTGGAGTACTGCGGGCAGTTCTGGTGCCCCCACCTGAAAAAGGACATCAAACTGCTGAAAAGAGTCCAGAGAAGGGCGACAAGGCTGATTAGTGGTCTGGAGGGGGTGTCATATGAGAATAGACTTAGAGAGCTGAACATGTACTCTCTGGAGGACAGAAGGGATGGGGGAATATGATAGAGACCTTCAAATATCTGAAGGGGTTCAACAGAGGGAACAAGAAGGGTCTGATCAAGTTGAAAGAGGAGGGGACTATGAGAAGCCATAGTCTAAATTAGCAGGGGGGCAGTACAGAGGGGAGGCAAGGGGGAAGTGTTGCATGGAGAGGGTGCAGGTACCCTGGAATGTACTGCTGGATGATCTGGTAAAACTGGGAACTGTGAAATGTTTCCATAAGGGTTCGGACAGGCACAGGGGCACAGTTTGTGGTGGGGGTATGACCACCAGGGGTGTGCAGGGGGGAAATGGGTGGGAAGGGAGAAATAATGGGGGGAGGTAGAGCAGCTACTGGGCACTACCAGAGAGCTGAATTGGGCAGATGAAATCAACCATTAGGCCTAATCTGCTTGCAACCATGTATGTATGTATGTATGCAAATGTTGCCAGCAGATGAATGCTGAATGTAAGACTCAAACAATGTGATTACCTTTTATATATGGTTTCTTATGAGTGAGCTAAGATTATTCTTACTGTAAGCTCCCATAAATATAGACAGTAGTCAAATCATACCTTGTGGGAAATAAGTAACTTATATCTGGTAAAATCTGGTATTTTAATGCTAATTTTGGATGCTATTTTTCATATTCTAAAAGTATGACATAAATAATTATTTATTAATAATATTACTATATGAATCATAACTTATAAATATAGAGTTAGGATGATTTATCATAAAGATGTAATGCGAGTCATTTACAGGAGATAGCTATATGCAAATTTATTTTTGGCTCAGAAAACTATGTATGTGTGTAGGATGTGGTAAAAAGTTACCTTAAATGAATAACATTTTATTTTTACAGGCTAGCAAAGGAGCCCTGATGAAGTGAATACTCACAAAACATTGGCTGTAGTTTGGAACTAACTGTTTAAATAAAATATTAGAAATGGACCTTGGGGAGAGTGGGCCATTACTCCAACTGACCAAAAGTTTTGCAGTTATTTCGTTCCTTGATTTTTACAAGGATGCATTTCAAATCTTCAGTAAATATTCCCCATGTTTGCATTAAAATATTGAAAACTACCAAGCAAATTCTAAAATATTTTCTACATATGAGACTTTCTGATCAACTGTATAGCTTACATTATGCCTATAAAGCATTCCCTTTTACTAAAAGAAGTGCAGATCTCCTTAATCTATTTAGTGGATTTATTGGTATGCAAATTAAAGTAATTTCCTTTTTATATGCTATGGTACTTCTGTGGACAGGACCCTCCCTTGTCTATGTTACCAGCTTATCAGGTCCCCTTCCCCAGCTGTGGAAGACATTATAAGACCTAGATAAGGCTTCTTAAGTGGCAGCATGTTGTAAACATTCCCACTGGTACCATAAGATTAGAGTGCTGGGAAAAATGTCTCAACAGCCCCAAGTCGGAAAACGTGTCAGGATGGGGCTATGAGCTGGGGAACTGTGAAAATGTGATGTCTGTGTGTATGTGTGTATGGTGGGGTAGGATGTAGAGCTAATGTAGAAAAATAGTGGATAGGAGTTAAAATACGAAGGCTTAGTTGATGAAAAAGTTGAGATCTTCCTTAGGATATTTAAACTTTGTATTAAATTTAAGTGATCTCTGTTTGTAATCTAAAAGAAAACACAAATTCATAGAAACATAGAAACATAGAATTTGGTGGCAGATAAGGACCGCTTGGCCCACCCAGTCTGCCCATTTCCCTACCTACTGGATAAGCTGCAGATCCTAGTTAACCAGCAGCCTACTTCTTCTTACCCCCACCCCGCAGAATTGCCTTATGACTGTCCCATGCATGCTTGAATTCCACCACTGATTTTGACTCCACAACCTCCTCCGGAAGGCCGTTCCATGCATCCACAACCTCTCTGTGAAAAAATACTTCCTTAAATTACCTCTGAGCTGCCCCCTTCTATCTTCAAATTGTGCCCTCTTGTTCTTGCACACTCTTTTTGAAAGATGCTACCCTCTTGGACTTTGTTGATTCCCTTGAGGTACTTGAAAGTTTCTATCATGTCCCTCTCCCTCCTTTCCTCGAGACTATACATATTAAGCTCCTTAAGTCTCTCTTCATATGTCTTCGTGCAGACCCTGCACCATTTTATTGCCCTCCTCTGGACAGCTTCCATCCTGTCTATGTCTTATGGAGACTGGGTCTCCAGAACTGCACACAGTACTCAGATGGGGTCTCACCAGCTGTCTGTACAGAGGGATAATAACTTCCTGTTTTCTACTGGTGATGCCTCTCCCTATGCATCCCAGTAACCCCCAACCCTCCTTGCTGCCCTCTCACATTGCTTGCCACCTTTAGGTCATCTGATATGACTACCCCCAGGTCCCTTTCCATTTTTGTTGTTGTTAGTATCTCACCCCCCATTGTGTACTCTTCCCCTGGGTTTTTGTTTCCCAGGTGCATTACCTTGCACTTCTTAGCATTGAATCTAAGTTGCCATACATTTGACCATTCCTCTAACCTTGCCAAGTCCCTTCTCATCCTTTCCACCCCACCCTGTGCATCAACTCTGTTGCAGATCTTAGTGTCATCTGCAAAAGACATACTTTCCTTCAGTCCTTCCATAATGTCATATAAAGACACAGAAGAGGACTGGTCCCTATACTGAACCCTGCGGTACTCCACTAGTAACCCTCCTTTCTTCTGAGTGGACTCCATTTACTATTACTCTCTGTGTCCTATTCTCTAGCCAATTGTTTACCCAGGCTGCCATCTTGGGACCCACTCCCAGGCTGGCTAACTTGTTTATTAATCTTTTGTGTGGGACTGTGTCAAATGCCTTGCTAAAGTCTAGGTAGGCCATGTCCACAGCCCCTCCCTGATCTACTACTTTGGTCACCCAGTCAAAGAAATCTATCAGATTTGTCTGGCATGACCTTCCCACTGTGAATCCATGAAGCCTAGGGTCCTGTGCCCCTCTGGCCTCTAGATACTCGACAATTCTTTCCTTCAGAAGTGATTCCATCATTTTCCCTATCACTGAGGTTAAACTAACAGGTCTGTAGTTTCCTGCTTCTGCCTTGCTCCCACTTTTGTGAAGGGAATCACATCTGCCTCCTCCAGTCCTCGGTACCACCCCATCCTCCCATGATTTGTTAAAAGGGTAGTCAGTGGTGTCACTAGTTCTACCCTTAGCTCTTTTAGAATTCTGGGATGAATCCCATCAGGCCCCATTGCTTTGTTCACCTTCAGTTTTAAGAGTTCTTCAGAACCCTTTCTTCTGTAAATGGGCTGGTATCAACTTCTGTATCCAGAGTGTTACTACTGTTTGTTTTATGTACCTCCCCCTCTTCATTTGTAAATACTGAGCAAAAATATTTGTTTAGTATCTCTGCCTTTTCACAGTCTCCCTCTGCCCACCCTCCCTCCCCTTTATTAAGCCTCACTATCCTCCCTTGGTCTTCCTTTGCTCCCTGATGTACCTATAAAGGTTTATCCCCCTTCTTAACTGAGTTGGCTATCTTTTCCTTGGTTTGGGCCTTTGCTGTTCTGACTGCCTTCCCAGCCTCCTTTTTGCTTTAACTGATACAGTTCTCTGTCCTGCTCCTTCTGCGATTCCTTGTACTTCCTGAATGCTTTCTTTTTCTCTTGAACCTTCACTGCCACTTCCTTTGAGAACCATAGTGGTTTCTTACATCGTCTTGTTTTGTTTATTTGCTTCACACAAAGGCTCGTTACCTCTGTGATGGCAGTTTTATTATTCCCATTGTTCTTCCACCCCTTCTTCCTGCCCATTTGCTAGTGCATTCCTTAGGCACTCACCCATTTTAAGCAAAGTCAGCCCTCCTAAGTCCAGTACTTTTGTCTTTGTATGGCTTGCTCTATTGCTGTGTTTATTGTAGAACCATACTGTTCGATGGTCGCTAGTTCCCAGATGGCTACCCACTTCTACATCTGTGATCCTCTCTCCATCTCCATTTAGAGAATCAAGTCTAATATTGCTCCCTCTCGAGTGGGCTCCAGTACTAGTTGTCTAAGGCATGCCCCTGTGGGGCATCTAGAATAACTGCACTCTTTGAAGTGGCAGCTGCAGCTGCACTCCAGTTAACATCTGGCATATTCAACACCCATCAGCAATATCTCCCTTTCGCCATTCTAAGTATACTTTCATCATTTCGCTTGTCCATTTCCTCCCCTGAGAAGGGGGTTCAGATACAACCCTGTGTGTATTGTGGTGCCATTGCCTGTCTCCAAATTTACCCACAGCTTCTTCTCCACCCTGTTTACCCTTTTGTTCTGTTGCTTTTATTCCTTCCTTATGTAAGAACTACTCTCCTCCTCTTTACCCTCCCTGTCCCTCCTGTAGACAGTGTATCCTGGTATGTTTATGTCCCAGTCATGGTTTTGTGTGTACCATGTTTCTGTGACTGCCACGATATCCAGATGTTCCTCCTCCATCAAGGCCACTAATTCAGGAAGCTTGTTACCCAGACTACCCAGAATTCCAAAAGGTTATGGTGCTCTTTGCCTAAGCCTATCCAAAGATCTATAGTCCTGCCCAATCTCAGCGGCCCTGACCACCTACTTATAATTACAGCCCCAGTTGAAGGGCCAGAACCTTGAAGGTTACTCATAGTTTTGCATACAGATTTAGTCTTTGCCGTATTGGTCCTTGTAAGAACAGATCCAGAAGCAAATGATTTGATACCTTTTATTGGACCAACATAGATGTAACAAAAATAACAAAGTATTTTAGCTTCGGACCAACCCAGTCCTTCCTCGGAAGTTTAATGACAGTTATTTACTGCAGTCTTACAGAATATTCGGCGTCTTCTCCTGCTGCAGACAGGGATTCTCACAGAGATGGCTCCCAGGTGAAGCAGTTGCCTTCTTCAGATGCATCTCTCCTGTTGCTCTCTGTCTAACTATTCAATCTCCAGTGCACTTACCCAAAACAAAGACAACCCAGGCACTGATGTACCCCCACTTGCACCTTGATGTGTGGCTGGGATGTGGGATTCCTCCTTCTCTCTCCACTGACACACAATATGATTCTGCAGAACCCTAATGTTAGGCAAGGACTGCAGTGTAAATCCATCAGTCTGTCCACAGTGAAAACTCCCCCAGCTCTGATGCCTGCTCTCCTATTCAGCTTCGGGTTAAAGCTGCTTCTTCTGAAAGTTTATGTGTGCACACAGTTAGTGGCCTAGCAGGACCGCAGACAGATAGATAGATAGATAGATAGATAGATAGATAGATAGATAGATAGATAGATAGATAGATACATAATTGTATTTATATAGCGCCCCTCGCTGGGGACTCAGAGTGCTTCAAAATACAATTTAAAAAACACACAATAAAACAAGTAACCGTACATAAATACAGTACAGAGCAAAGCAGCAAATACAGGAAACTAGTTAACATAACATAATAATTAAAAAACATCAAATGTCTGGTGAAATAAAAAGGTTTTCAATCCCTTTTTAAAGGATTCCACTGAGGGTGCCTTCCGAAGTTGTTGAGGGAAAGAGTTCCAAAGGGTGGGTGCAGCCACTGAAAACGCTCAATCACTGGAATTCTTAAGCCTCAACCTAAGAACACTGAGGAGGTGACCCTCAGCGGCACAGAGAGTCCGAGATGGGCAGTGGGGCATGAGGAGATCTTACAGGTAGACTGGTCCCCAACCGTATAGGGTGTCATAGGTCAGAAAACCAAACTTGAAGATAATCCTCCATCTGACTGGCAGCCTGTGCAGTCTCTGGAGAATTTGTGTAATATGATCATATTTTGGTGTGCCCGACAACAATCGAGCCACCGCATTCTGCACTAGCTGCAGCCTTCGGAGGTTACTTCCAGAAAGCCCTAGGTAAAGGGCATTTCAGTAGTCCAGTCTAGATGTGACAAAAGCATGTACCAGTGAGGTCAGATCCTCAGGTGGTAGAAGGTGTCAGATCTGGGCAATATTCCTCAGGTGATAAAATCCACTCTTTAATGACGGCCAACACCTGAGCATCAAATGTTAGGCCATCATCAAGGATTACGCCCAGATCCTTGACCTGTGTGGATGGGACCAGAGGTACCCCACCAGAACAAGACTGGAGGGATTCCACTGTGTCCCATTCCCACTGCGACAACCCAGATCCACCACCAACATCTCAGTCTTGTCTGGGTTGAGCCTCAGCCAGTTCTGAGACATCCAAGCCTGGATTTCAGCCAGGCAGCTGTTAAGCATGGAATCCACCACCTGGCTACCTGGTGCACAGGATAGGTATAGCTGGGTATCATCAGCATAGCACTGAAAACCCAGTCCATGCCACCTGATGATGTCCCCCAGCGGCAGCATGCATACCATGAACAACAGATGTGACAAGACTGACCCTTGTAGAACTCCACAGATCACCTGATAGCCAGTATGTCTATGGCTCACAGCCTCCTTATTCATGTAGACTAAAAAAACTGAGCCCCCATTCTTGGCTTTATCCTCCTTCATAGAGTTCAGAACTTGACAGCTGATTAGGCAAAAAGTTCATCAGAAGATCATGCAGTCGAATCTTGAGTCAGCTAACCATGGCTGCACGCATGTGTCACTCCTACCTGGAGCTGAGGATAGGTACACTGTATCCCTGGGCAAATTTTATGAGCTTCTGACCCTTCCCAGCAGTCCAAATGGTGTCAGAGGGCTCTGTGCTGCTTGGCGATAGCCATGTTAGGTTACCTTTTGTAGTTCTTGTGGATGCAGTCTCCTCCTGTTTTTCTTGCCCAGGGGGGCTATTCTCCATACATCTTGGCTCCGTTGCCTGGCCTGGGGTCAAAAATAGGTCCAGGAATGTGGGTACTCTGCCTGTTACTGCACAGATATATTCTGGCACTCGGGCATCAAAGAACAGGGGCACTGGTGTTCAACTCCTACCACTGACTCCTGATGCAGAGAACACTGTACCCTGGTGCCCCCCCAGCTGGAGTTCCCAGGATCAGAGGACTGGAGGGTGAAGATGCAGGACATTGGGGCTGTCAGTTACCCATTTTGGGGGGTGGGTGCATTGCATATTTTATTTATTTATTTTTTTAGTAACAATTAAAATGGATGATTGGTGATATTATTTTCTCTGTTTTAGGATGTCCGTTATATTTTGTTGGTTTTCAGGACTGGGGCATGATTAAGGACCCATTCCACAAAGAAGTCCCAGATATGAACCAAATGTGTGTGTTGTTTGTTTATTTATTTATTTATTGAAAAGTTTCACCAGGTAAGCCCGCTGAGCAACAAGTTGCTCGTCTCCCGGTTCGACCTTGGGGGGAAGGGGTACATAGGATATGAACAGAACACATTGAGATTACAATAAAAAAAATTTACATACATTGAATCAAAACGTTAGCTATACATAGGTATATAGGATATGAGCAGAATATATTGAGAATTACAAAACAAAAATTACATACATTGGAGCAAAGCATTTAGCTATGCGCTTTGATAAGTCACGGCAATGGATGGTAACAACATTGAAGTGTGGCATTTAGGGATCACAGTTGTGAAATCATGACAAGGAGTGCACAAACATTAAAGGAAAATATCTGGCAAAGGCAGTTCGTGAATTTTATGACAAGGAAGGGGAAATGCAGAAGATCACCATAGACAGGAACCTAATTAGTACAGAAGGAGTAGCTGGCAGTAGGGGTTGAATAATGATAGGTAGAATTGGGAGGAGAGGAGTAGTAGGTAGTAGGGAGAGGGTGGTAGGGAGGTCAACAAGAATACTTAAGTACATAGTTATGAGCTGTTTGTAAGGTGCCGGGGGGGAGGAGGTTGGTGCAAGACAGCAGTAGAGCTGATTCTGGGGAGGAGGGGGAGGAGGAATATACGTTAGGGCTCGGGGAGTTCAAGGGGCACCTCCCAGCAATAGAGAGTCCTGCAAGGGGGCAGGGCAAATATTATAGTGAGAGTGAGGAGGGAGGGCAGGGGCGAAAATTGGGCAAGAAGTAAGGGGAAGGTGGGACAGGGAGAAGCCATGCCCGAGGTATTGTGGCCATGTAGCTCAGCTCGCTTGGAGTGCAGCACAAGTGGCAGCATTTCTGACCCCCTGTATGTGCACTTGGAAGGTCATGCAGAGGGGTCAAGTGTTTGTTGGGGTGGGACGGGGCCAGTTGGCAGGCATCCAGTTGAATGCCCATGCCAGGGAAGAGGTGATCCCCTGCTATGTGCGGAGCAGAGGATGATGAGACATGGCAATTCATGCCATATCACTTAAAGAGGAGCAGTATCTAAAAATAAAAGTATGCTGCTATAGCCCCTTACAAGATCAAGCTCGGGGGGGGGGCACCAAGAGCCAGGAAACATACAGGTCCAGAGAACACAAGAGTGGACTTAAAGGACAAACAACTGTTTCTACAAGGTCCCACTTGCAAAATGCTGCTGCCCTCTGCATCCCATCTCTGGTGAAGAAAACAAAACCAGAATTATGCAGAAACCTGTTCCTGACTCAAGCCTCCCCACCCCTGCTACTTGCAAAGACATGTGGGTGGTCCAGTATCAGGAGCAGGGGGATAACAAACATGTTTGCAGATTCCACAAAGTACCCTACATGGGTGTAAGGGGCATTTAGCAGCCCTGTATGCCCAAGCTACACCTGGATTTCAGCAAGGTCTTCAACACTGTCCCATATAGGAAGCTTGTAAACAAGTTGGGTAGCCTGGGTGTGGGTTCCAGAGTGGTAAACTGGGTCAGACATTGGATGAGCGGGGAGGACACAGAGGGTGGTAGTGAGTGGAGCTCAGTCCAAAAGACAGGGAGGTGACCAGCATAGCCGCAGGGATCAATGTTAGGGCCAGTCCTCTTTAATGTCTTCACAAGCGCCATTGCAGAGGGGCTGGAAGGGGAAAGTATGCCTCTTTTAAGATGACACTAAGATCTGCAACAGGGTGGCTACTCTGGGGGGGGAATGAGAAGGGACCTAAGCAAGCTTCAGGAGTGGTCGAGAGTGTGACAGCTAGGATTCAATGCAAAGAAATGGAAAATCATGCATTTGGGGCACAGAAATCCAGGGGAGAAATACATGATGGGTGGGGGGGGGTCCTGATGGCCAAACAGGAAAGGGACCTGGGGGGTGATCATATCTGAAGACCTAAAGGTGACCAGACAATATGATAAAACTGTATGGAGAACCACTGGGATGCTGGGATGCATTGGGAGAGGTATCACTAGCAGAAAAAGGAGGTGGTGGTGGTGATGCCACTATACAGATCACTGGTGAGACCTCATCTGGAGTACTGTGTCCAGTTCTGGAGGCCGCACCTCAAGAAGGCCATAGATGTAATCGAGGCAGTTCACAGAAGGGCAACTAAAATGGTGTAGGGGTTGCATCAGAAGTAATATGAGGAGAGACTAAAAGACCTCAATATGAATTTGCTGGAAGAGAGAAGGCGGGGGAGAGGGGATATGATAGAGACTTTCAAATACCACAAGGGTACAAATAAGATACAAGAGGGTAGTATTTTTTAGAAAAGAAGAGGTTCAAGAATAAGGGGTCACGATATGATACTGGGGGGATAGACTCGGGTGTAATGTGAGGAAGTATTTCTGCACAGAAAGGGTAGTGGATACATGGAACAGACTCCCAGCTGAGATTGTGTGGGAGAAAACGGTGGAGGAATTCAAAAATGCATGGAATAAACATACAGTATGGGAACACAAGCAATAGACAAGAGAAGGTAAGCCGCAGGGCAAGGGGGGATTGCAGTATATGCACTGGGTAGGAAAAAAAATCAGCAGATTAGATGGCCTGGTGGTCCTTAATTGCTGTCAGTTTCTATGTTTCTGAGGTCATAGCTCAGTTTTGTGGATAGTGTCCTAACAGCGATAATGCGACTCTGACAATGGGAAAGATTTTTTGTTATAATCAACACCACCCAGTATCTTTTATCTGTAATAGTGTAAATTAATGTCGTATAATAACTGGCCATTAATTATTTCAATGGTGATGGCCAGTTATTATTTGCCGTAATAACTGGCTGGTTATTACAGCAAACACGCGTTCATGGAACAGCAGCTGCTGTCTCAAAACTCTCTTGAGCGCTGCATTAATTGAGACCTAAATTATGGTGTAGTAATGATTTTTTGCTGAAAATGTAAAAAAATAAACTCACGCTGAACCAAACATGCTATGTGATCCCTCAGTACCGGAAAACATCCAGTGTGATCCTGCGCTCCTCTGGGTGTGTGTGTGGGGGATGAAATTGTGGTGTTGTTCAATCTGGAGACATTTTGTGGAAACTTAAAAAAAAACTAAACACTCTAAATCAAAGCATACTGTGTGATCCCACACAGTACCGAAAAATTCCCTGTGTGATCCTGCTGACTGGGAAATGGCTCCTCTGTGGCGGGTGGGGGGAATGAATGACACTGTTATAATTCCAGTGAACCAGAGTGATTAACATTGAGGGTGGTGGGAGGAAAAAAATTGATGACCAGTGATTATCTAAAATAAAACATGGAGTGATGTAATTACTCAGATTTAATGCGCACCCTCAGTGCATGATGCTTGAATAAACTCCTCAAGCTTTGGTCTTGGGGTTCATGTAGCATCACACACCAAGGGTGTGTATTAAATTCACTTATAAAATGGGCTCAAGAAATCCTGTAACCTGATTGGCTACAACATCTTCTGAGCCGTGTGGTTATCAGAAGCTATTGTAGCCATCCGGCACTACTGTCCACTCCTGAGCCCCAGTACAGCACAAAATCAGTGAGCTGTGCCAAACCTAAACAAAAACACAGGCTGGCACAGCAGCAGCTTACATCGGGGAAACGGAAGCCTGTCAGCTAATCGCGTGCCACCTCTTTCAAACCAGCTATGGATCCACAAAGAAAGCCTCTATAACCACAAACCATATCAAAATTAATTTAAATATTTAAATAAATTAATCCATGATGGTTGTATCCCCATGTTAACAAAAAAACAGAAATACCTCACTCAGTGGCACCGCGACCACTGAAACAGGAACTACTCCCCGAATACGACTTTCCCTTTCACCACATGCTGCCTTCAGTCTCGTCCCCCCATCCCTCGCAGTCTTCAATATCTAAATTCCACAGCCCAAGTGCTGTCTACTGCGGGACACACTCGTCTTTAAATGAGACGGCACCGCAAATGAATATAAACATATATTAAACAAAAACGCCAACCCGGAAATGGCTCCATATGGTGGCCAGCATGGGACATGCTCGTTGCGACTCAACAAAACCACTGACAGCAATATTAAAGCAAACGCAAAAGAAACAAATGAAAAATAAAATAACAAACAGTGTCTTCATGAAGGGACAGACTTGTGAGCACATAAAAACAAAGCCCCTCTACTTGCTGTTAATTAAAGCAGTCACTCAATGCGTCAGTGCAAGATTAGCACTGTAGAAACATGGACAACAGTAGAAGATAAGCACTATGTGTAGAGGAGGAAGACAACGGGGAATTAAAAGTGTATTTAGAAAGAGAACAACCTGACCTGTGTCTCTGTGGCTGTCTTGGGGGGGGGCATGCAGTGGACATCACAGTACAGAAAGTACATCAGTAGCGGGACTATTTTACTACTTCTGGTAATAAAACCTCAAATTATTAAAATGCTTTCCCTCTTTTTATTTTATTTTTTTCCCCCTAAATACTTACTTGTGAAACCCATTTTATAAGCGCTAATAACACACTCCAGTGTGGGTTGTCTCTGATAAGAGCACACCCAGGTGCATAAGGCACTTGGTGCAAGTGCCTCATGCCTAACAAGCACCTGGGTGTGCTCTTATCAGAAGATAACCCACACCTTGTTGTGTGTTATTGCTTGCGTAACACACACCACCCCACGTATTATTCTCTGTTTATCAATATTTATTTTCTATTGTTTCTTATTGATTTTTTAATGGATAAATTGTTGATGATGTAATTTCCTGTATTTCAGTATTCATGTTAAGTTTTGGTGATTTTCAGAACTAGGGAGTGATTAAAACACAGGCAGAAGACCCCTTGATTCATTATTTTGGTTGGTCCAGAAAGGTACAAGACTACAGGTCAAGGTGTGTTGTGGAGAAGAATGAAGTAATATTTTGCTGCAGCAGATAGTATTGTGCCACTAGAGGTTACATTCTTGGACTGGTACAATATGAAAAAAAAAGACACTGTTATTGTTCTGACCATAAACTATGCTAACTAGTAATCCAGCAGCATTATGCCCATGACCTGCTGGGGAGCGTCTGGGATACTGAAGTTTTTTGGGTGGCTAAACACTGAGGTGCGCAATACAGCTGTGGTTTCACAACTCTACACAAATATCCGTTGTCTCACACAGTGGAAAATGGGATACCTCACCCGGCCTGGCCCTGCACATAGAATGAACTTAGAGATTGATAGTTCTTTCTCAATTTTGTGGGTGGTGGATAATACATGGCCATTACTCTATACTAGGTTCTATACCTCATAACTTGAGACAGACAGAATGCCAAAAAGCCTATATGTAGCCTGTTTTCTGCATTAGCAGGGCCATTTTGTAGGGCTTATAGATAGTAGACATGCGTCTAACAATATTTTAAATATATTAAACAAATCGGTGTCCAACATTTCCCTTGGAAGTCCATTCTACCATGTTATCACCCTTTGTGTGAAAAAATATCTTCTAGAATTCCTTTTGGGGAAGGTCAATTTGAGTTGGTACTGATGACTTCTAAGGTTGGTATTCCTGTTATTTAATTCCAATCCCAGGCTAGTCATTAACTGGTCATCCCTCATTATTTTGAACATCTCAAGGATGTTGCCCCTGATATGTCTTAGTCCCAATGGGTAAAGGCTTAGTATCGGATGTTTAGATTCATAGGGCACTTTGCTAAGACCATGGATCATTTTGATCACCCTGCGCTCGACTCTCTCCAAGTTATTTACATCCCTTCTCAGATAGGGTTTCCGCAGTGGTGTACAATAGTCTAACTGGGGTCTCATGTAGGCTCTGCACAGAAGAACAGTACAGTTTCTGCATCTAGATACAAAAGCCCTTCTGATGCAACCTAGGATTTTATTAGATGTCTTAATCACTTCATTACAGTGTGAGCTGAAGTTAAGATTATTATTGATTAAGATCCCCAAACCTTCTCTCAACTATTTTTAACAGTTGACCATTTAATTCCAATGGGGTTTTGCTGTTGCTAGCACCCAGGTGCATAACTACACACTTTTCTATATTAAATGCCATACCATTTTTATGAACCTAGTCTTCCAGAGTTTTTAGATCCCTTCTGAGGTTGTTCACCAGATCCATATTTCCCACCTCTGCTCCCAACTTTTTTTTTTTTAAATTTGCCCAGGCCTCGACTTTCTTCCGAGGGGATCTCCTACCCCCACCTGAGTCCTCCACTGGGTCCTGACATACCAGGATCCTAGCTTCATAGTGCTCAGTGTCCAGGGGTGTTTGTATTTTTACCCCATATTTTGTCCCCATCCCCTGAGGGTGCCAGCGTGAAGGACATACGTCCAGATGTATGGCGTGCAGATGCATGCCGCAGTCAAGTGCCTGGCATGCTCTTCCTGCTCCCTGACTCCATAGAGCTGTGCGCCCTACAGCCCATGATTCCACCAGCAGTAGTGCTAGGGGTACCTTTGCTACCTGGTAACCCACCCCACCATGGAGGAAGAGAGCATCCATTGGGATGCTCAATCCTCCTCCCCCCAGCCAACCTCCGATAACCTGGGCCCATTCCTGAACCCAGGTCACCGGCACAGTGCGAGGTGTGGCACCCAGCGCCTCAACCCTCAGCACCACCGGTCCAGCCCTGCTCCCAACTTTGAATCATCTGCAAATTTTAGTAGCCAGTTACTGATGCCGATATTCATATCAGTGACAAATAATAAAAATAGGGCAGGTCCTAGAACGGAACACTGAGACACTCCACTTATCACTTCCCCCAGATCCGACACCACACCTCTTGTCCTAATCTGTTGGGTTCTACCAATCAGCCAATTTGTAATCCATCTCAGTAACATAGCGGAGACACTTACGCCTTTCTCTCCCCTCTATTTGTATGTACACACTGTAATTCTGTCAGTGCAAACTAGTAATTTGATGATAAGATGATGTATAACCCTTAGGCATTTACTCCTCACAAAATAGACAAAATAAAAGAAAAAATTACATCTTAGTAATTTTTTTCACATAGTTTTTTGCTCCTCTGTGGCCACCTTTGCCTTTTATTGGCCCCCCTCAGCTCCCAACCCCATCAGCCTCTCCCCCCATCATCTTACCAGTGGGATCCACAAGGAGTGGGGTCTGAAAGCTTTGGGGGTCATCACACGCGGACACAGAAAGGCATAAGCTTTTTGCTGGTTTCTCTCATCCTGAGCCAGAGCCGTGGCTTACAGGGTGGGTATGTGTGCATGGAGGCATGCACGCGCTCCCAGAACCACATTCTCCCTCTACCCTCCCAACGTAGCATCAGTCCCTCAGACCTCTGCTCTGACACCCAGCCTCCACCGGGTGCTGGTTGAAAGTAAGGTAACTTGCTTCCCCAGTCCAGCAGATGAGAGCAGCCCAGCAGTTGCTACTATCATCTCCCAACTCCCCCCCTGCCCAACACCTAGTGACCCAAGCTCACTCACAAACTTAGGTCACTGCTATGGCGTGAGGTGTTAGTGGTCGTAGTGATTTTTTGAATTTTAGCTAATGAATACCTCATAATTGTTATAAAAGTGATAATGTTAAATGTTTTCTAATAAACTATTTACCACCATTAATCCTGTTTAGCGGTAGTATAGAACTGAGATATAATGGGGAGAGAGGTGGGGCAACATTGGGCACCACAGAGTGCTCATCACTGGACAGAGAAAGGGAGAAGGAAACTGGGTACCAGGATGTGTTTGGTACACAAAGGGAAGAGGGAGGGGTGTCTCTGGGCACCAGGATATGCTTGGTATAGGACTGGAAGAGAGAGTGCCCCTGGACAAAAATATATATGTATCCTAGCAGTGCTTTGGATATATTTTGTGTTAATGATGCGTACCAGCTGTAGTGTGAGTAAGATCATCCCACTGCACTGCATCCATATAATTTTATAATGAAAGGTACTTTTGTTAATGAAAATATGAGTGTTTCAGCTTGGCTGGGAGGAGTATTTGAGAAACTGTGTGTGAGATATATAGTCTGACAGTATACATAATTCATGGGGGGGGGTCATACATTTGCTCGTAATACAATAACACTTCTATATCCAAGCAGCCTAAATGAACACATCCGACATTCCCCTCTCACATCCACCCTTTTGTCCTTTGCAAAACATTTTTAGGAGTCAAGAGGAGTGTCAGTGGCTCAGCAGGTAGCATACTCGCCTCTGAGGCTAGAAGATCTGTGAGTTCTATCCCCACACCAGGCACTTGGGTTAATATCCCAATTCTGACACTGTAGTGCAGCATTAGGGGGGTGCTGCACTCCTGAGGTGCCATCTTTCGGAAGACAGGTTAAACCCAGGTCCCATCTGCTTGTTCTGGTGGTAGTTCAAGTGGATGTTAAAGATCCCATGGCACTTCTCGAAAAGAGTGGGGGAATTTCCCCAGTGCCCTGGCCAAATTTCCTCCAATCATGAAAAATACCACCAACAGCTTAATCTGGTTCAAGGTTAGTTGACGTTCATCTGTATCCCCCTCCCCCGGGTTGTGCCTGAAAATAGGCAGGATTTGTCTAGTGCACTTAACCCGATCAACAAAAAATAAATAAATAATATGTGTTCATTGCCAATGTTTTGGTTCAATACATTGAAATGTTTGTTATCCTACAGGACTTTGTCTGATGGTCACCTGAGTCACTTCTGCTTGATAATGCATTATACTGAAAAAAAACAACTTCTTAGCCTGTCAGAATGCTGTTGTTTGCAATAACTGGACAGTAGATTAAATAATGGGACTGTAGCTCTGCATTCGGATAGGCTAGGAAAAATATTGGGACAGTGGCTCTGCATTCTGATTGTCTGCTGTGTGTGCACATAGCCAATCAGAGAGCAAGCCCAGTTTGCCCTCCCACTTCAACATGCAGCAGCCAGTCAGAGACATCTAGCAACACTACAGCGAATCTGTGACAAACAGGTCCTGCAAAAAAGATTTTGGCAGTTTTTAAATTTTTTAAAATGTTTTCAGTATACTAGCAATGATACCAATAGGGTCTGAGTTTCCTAAGTATTAACCAGTCTGCCTGGGAGGTTAATAAACACCTCGGCCTTCAGCCTCTGTGGTTTATTATCCCGGGTCTGGTTATTACCTCTGAAACCCAGACCATTATGGTGTTATCACTATAATGAAAGGTGTCCTCGTGAGGAAAAAAGATAGAATTTGCTCCATTGTACCAGTACCAGAAGGCATCCTTTTAGTCAAAACACCAGATTCCTGGTTCCATGAAAAGAACTGTATAGGGTGTTGACCATAAGGAAAATCCAGAAAAAAACACAAGTTCCTTTTGAATCAAGATTTATTTAAGTACTGTTAGACATAGACCATTTGGAGGTCTAAATCTAATTTCTGAAAATTGGAACATTGCAAGCAGTGGTACATTAGCCCACCTGTCCAGTCCCCTTTCAAGAGCTCATAGGACCAGAACTAGCAGGCAAACAAATGTAATTCAAAGAAGTCAGTTGTTATTTTTTATTTCTTGAAGTAGTTTTTATTTTCCATTTGCTAACTAGATAAGATTTACTATGATGTAAATGGCAATGTTTTACCTGGGGACTGACATATCTAGTTCTATTCCTCTTTACACCCCATCAGCACTGTAACCTCACTCATTGTGACACAACAATTGATCAATATTGCAGCATGTGATTGGCTGTTCTTGGTCAGTTGTGATGTCATAGACAGAGAGGTCATAGGGCTGGTGATGTATGAAGAGGAATAGAACTAAATATGTCAGCCTCCAGGTGGAGTACTGTTCCACACATCACATCTAGTACTGTCAGGTAGAAAATCTTCTAAGTAGCAAAAGGGAAAATAAATACTTCAGGTTTAAGAAGTAATAATTAACTACTTTTGAAAGTTAGCAATAATTTCAGGCAGTACACTAGCTCTTTATGACCATAAAACACTGAACTGAGAGATCCAGGGTCCCACACTTCCTCACTAGTGGTGGTTAGTTGTCACTATGATCACTGCACACAACCATCGACCTTGCAACTTTGTTGAGCTATGCTCAGTGGGGGTTGCCATCACTTCACCAGTGACTGCAAGGATGCTTGAAATCATTGCTGAAGAGGGAGGGGGCCTAACAAGCAGAGCCTGGCACTTGCATATAACATTGGCACGACAGCCCTGGCAATCTAGTAACAGCCTGCTGTGCTTCACCTAGGTTACCTTTTGTTAAAACCAGGAGGTAGTGTGTATCTGTGTGTGTGTGTGTGTGTGTGTGTGTGTGTGTGTGTGTGTGTGTGTGTGTGTGCATGTGTCTCGGGGGAGGGCTGTGCTGCGACCAGGTACAGCTCACAAGATGGTAGATGGCCACTAGGAGAACACACAAGTCCATGAGCTATAATGGTGTTTATTTGTGTGGACAGAGTGGGTCCCATTAGATGTCAGGAAATGTGGTGACTCTGGCAGGAGGTGTATGTTTTGGGGGTCTACTGGACCATCATGCTACTTGCCATTAGGTCAAAGAGGGCGGGGAACTAATGATCTTCTTGGACCCAAAATTAAAGGTGGAGTTACAGGAGGGGCAATCATGGATGGGATGCCTGCTGACCATCTGGAGCGACTGGTTCTCACTATGACATTGCATTGTGCGCCTGATGCAATTCCATGTGTACTGACACAGATGCAGATGCAATAAACCTGTTAGCAGATGAAAACCCTGTTTCCCCCTCTAAAAGCTGGATAAGCAACTTGCATTGCTCCTTCACTACGGGGGTCCCTCCCATCATGTGCCCAGCTTTGTGTATGTTGCTATCAGGTGGCAGTGCAATGGGCTGTCCAGTTTCCATATGTTTTGTGCTGTCACACATAGCAACAGAGAATGGGACCCACTGGTTCACTATTTCAATCCCCAGCAGACTATCACTGATTTACTGTACCACCTTTAGGAAGGTCACTGGACTGGTTTCCTCGTGTTCATGTTCTGCTGGCTGTAACGTTGGAATGAAGCTGGGACCTCACTTTAAACAAGATGACATGTCTTGGCTAGTTTGGTTACATACATTATTTGTAACGTACAATAGTACATGGTTAGCCATTGTATTGTATAACTATCAGCCTGATCCAAATCATCATAGCATATGGTTGAGTGGTGTTGTGTATGTAAATCCTTACACTTCCAGGTGCTTCCGACATCACCACTGTGGTACAAAAGCATAGATTATACAATGGATATGGAAATTCCTGCCTTCTGATTGACTGACTGGCACCTTTTACCCATGGTAAATCCTATGATATACCAACAGGAAAAGGTGCCAGCCACCACTCAGCCACATCAGAAACTCCCCAGAAATCACTCCGGCCAGAACTGGAAAAGATGGCAAGATGCTCACCCACACAAACCGCTATCTTGTTCACCCACTAAACTGCAACACTAACGGGCCACTTTCACAGGTACTGCAAATGTCATGATTTCGGCTGCCACTCTACTGCCTCCAAAACGTATACAAAGTAAATAAATGAAATCCACCAGAAACACCAATTTAAAAATAAATATCTTTCATGTCAATGGTCACTGATTTGCTGACTCCTTCTCAATGGTGTACACTTGCTCCCCGAAAAACAGGACACAAAAACACAAGCGGGAAACAGACTGCCTTTTTTTTTTTTTTTACTCGCAGACCCAAACAGGAAGAAATACACTTTGTGTATCACAAAATGTATTTTTTTAAATATATCCTCCATATGAAGTCGAACGAGCACCTGCCTCACCTCTCTCCACAAGTTTACCGGTACCGGGCTTCCTTTCTTGTTCCCCACAATATCCGTAGCTGGCAGCTGCCAAATTAATGTCCCAATCCCATTCAGTACAGAATTAAAACAAAAACAGACAAATAAAAAAAAAGAACGTCCTTCCCAAGTGCAAGAGCCAAACTAAAAAAGGAACCAATAAACCCAAAGCAAACCCGGAAGTATAAAAGAGTAAGCTTTTCACCAGCACCATGCTCTCCAAACAAACACCAATAACTGTCAGAGTCACTATTTAAAAAGAAAAGAAAAAGCAACTGAAACAAGGCTCTCTCTTCCCATTAACATAACAGTAACTCCGCTGCAGGACATTGGGGGTGGGTGGGTGGTGGGGGTGGGAGGGGGAGGGATGAAGATGCATTAAAACAAGTGAAACTTCTCACTCTTCCAGTAACCATATAGGAGTGGGGGATTATTTTACCTGGTAACTGGGAACTATTTTTTTTTTTGGTGGAGCAATAAAATCATTAAAAAGATAATTTAAAGGAAAACAAAACTATTTCTTCATTTTTTTTCTCACCAAAGAGGGCCATTGTATAATCGCAATATGCCACTCTAGGGTGTGAGTCATGGCAGGATTTATCACTTCTGGTATGGTTTACTCACTCAGCCTGCGGCCTCATGACCAAACCACACCAGGCCTGGTAAATCCTGCCATAACCCACACCCTGTCGTGGTATATTGCTTAAATCCTGTGCCTTTAAGATTCCTCATGCTTACCTACACTGCAGATTCCTCATACCAAAGCCACCAGCAAGACTGAAAACACCTCAAGAAAATAGTTAAAAAATGAACTGAAATGTTGCTAGCTCATGAAGCTAATAATTAAATCACATTAAATGTTTTTATGAAATGGGTTGGGAGTTTTCTGCCTCCTGATTGGCTGAGAGGTACCTTCAGCCGTGTCCTTATCAGTGCATATTGTGGCAACCAGTACCTCTTCAGCCAGTCAGAACATTTTACAAGAGAAATCACTGTGCCAATGTCTGTATTTTAAAACTAAGTGGACCTGCCTGGCTGAGCTGGAGAACACTCCCCCCCACACACACACGGCCAGCTGCATAGCATTATCAGAGCCCCATCAGTTTTGGTGAAAACTTTTGAAAATTAAACTGTAACCTCTGCTGCTCCAGTAAATGAAGCAGACCACAATGAAGTGAGTGAAGCACATGCCGCCAGGATGCAGCTTTAAAATCGAGCAAAGATCTGTTCCTCTGTTACCACTTTAATTCCGTAATTCTACCTGTATAACCCACCTCTTCTAAACATAACACATAAAACATGTATTTATGAAACAAAATCATTAAGCAGCAGTCAGTTCCGCAAAGCGCTACTAACAAAAGCGCTAACTATGGCAGCTCACATGGGACACACTTGCTCCCACTCCTCTCAGTAAAACTTGCTGGACATTTACTCACTGTTCAAAGCACACAGTCAACATAAGAAATGAGGAAAATATAAAATAAAAAGCATATTGTGGAGGTTTATGTGTGTGTGGGGGGGAAGGGGGAACAGCCACCACTGCCCTGTAGTGCATTTTAATTAAACACTCCATTACAATACAATGATAAGCACTACTTTTTTGATTTTTCCTATAACACAACCATATTATTTCCCTTTTATGTCTGCTTGCACGCATGCGCAAGAAACATTATGTGGCAGCTCAGGAGAGAAGCGGGTTGTGGAGGTGCGGCACTGTGGCGGCCAATGCCGGCACTGCATTGTTGGGCTTGGCAGTGCTCAACCAATGCAGGCCCAGTGTCCTGATGACACTGGTTCTGCAGAGTGCCACCAACTGGTAAGGATTTCGCCGCTGCAATCAGGGGCCACCCCGACATTGCAGAGTCAGTCATTCCGCTGCAATGAGGGAACGACCCGTCATTGCAGGGCGGTACCTTGCTTGGTGTACATTACCAGGCACATGGTGGCTCTATGCCACCACCTCAGAGCCCTATGAAAGCTGATGGGGGTGCCCAATCCCCCTGTCGGCATGCCCCTGACCCACTTCATTTGCTGACGTGGGAGCTCACTCCCCGTGGGCATAATGTCTACACCCCCGATTTTAGCTGTGTGCCAACAGGGGTCCCAATCCCCATCAGCTTCAGTCCCCTCCTTCCCAGTTCCAGTTGCCGAGGGGGTGCCCAATCCCCCTCTACATCATGCACCCCCCCACTCATTTCTGTGCCGATGGGGGCCCAATCCCCATCGGCTTCGGTCCCCCTTCCCACCAGTGGTGGTGGCACACTGGGAGTCCACTCCAGTGTACCAAAAACACACCTGCAAAAGTAAAAACTGACCCCTGTTGTCTGTATTTTTATTTAAACCTGTAAAATGAGAAAACAGTTCTCGAACTGTCCAGTGCCCCTCCCCCAACAAGCACCCACCCTCTGTGTACCCACCTCCCCACACCCCCCTCACCCCATACTTATCTCTGGAGCCCAGCGCGATGATCTTTGGTGGACCAGGACACGTCTGCACTCTTCAAAGCCAACTGCGAACTGAAGAAATGCCGGTAAGCTGTATAATGGCATAAATAGGGTTTTTACAACTTTGGTGCATATCTCTGGCAGTGTTGGGAATTTTGGCACCAAATTTTCAACATGGGGTTATTGGGACCCCTCCTCATGAAATAATTCACTGTCATGGTGTCATTCAGTCCTGAAAGGTGATTTTGTGGTCACTGCGCAGAATCACCTTTTGGGATCAATTAATGAAACGACAGTGCCACTGTTCATGAGGTGGGCTCTCAAAGAGCCTATGTTGCAAATCTGGTGAAAAATAATCCAAAAAAATGAATTTTTTGCAAGCATGCATTGCGTGCGTTTTGTAACTTTGCAAATTTGTAATGTTTTCACTCCAGATTTTCAACATTGTCATTTTTTCACACCTCCTTATGTACAGTACAGCTGTCATTTTACACATCCTGGCCAAAATGTGTTTTTGCACTTCTGGCGCAGAATAGTGCGGTCGTTGTGGGAAATCAGTTTTCAGGACAGGTTAAGAAAATGACAGTGACACTGTTCTTGAGCAGAGGTCCTAAAATGCCTATGTTGAAAATTTGGTGATGAAAGTCTATAAAATGACTGTGTTACAAGTGTGCATTGAGCAGTTTCCACGCACCTTTGTAACTTCTCAAATTTGTAATATTTTCACACCAGATTTTCAACACTGGCATTTTTTCACACCTCCTTATGAACAGTACAGCTGTCATTTTTCACATCCTGGTTGAAATGTGTTTTCACACTTCCAGCACAGAATAGCGTGGTCGCTGTGGGAAATCAGTGCTTGGGACAGATTAAGATTGAGCAAGTGAGAGGCGGGAGTGAGAGAGCTCAACGGAGCTCTGTCAGGACTGCTGCAGATTTCTTTGTGAGCAGAAAAAGGCACCAACGCAAGCAGGAGTCCAGTACAAAAGGGCAGTCTGCAGCGCTGGGAAAAACAGTACGAGTGAGTGGGGGGGGAGGGAGTGAGCGGCCTCAGCAGAGCTCTTTTGGGACTGCTGCAGCTTTCTCTGTGGGCAGAAAAAGGTGCCAATGCAGGCAGGAGCCCAGTGCAAAATGGCAGCCTGCAGCGCTGGGAGAAACAGAACAAGCGAGTGAGAGAGGGGGAGTGAGCGACCTCATTGGAGCTCTGTCAGGACTGCTGTGGATTTCTTTGTGGACAGAAGAAGGCACCAATGCAGGCAGGAGCCCAGTACAAAAGGACAGCCTGCAGTGCTGGGAGAAACAGAATGATTGACTGAAAGAGGGAGAGTGAGCGAGCTCAACGGAGCTCTGCCGGGACTTTAGAGTTGTCCACCCTCCCGCCCAGGGTCCTCTGTGGTCCTACATTACAGCAGGGTCTCTGGGGTGGAGACAAAGCAATGATTGGATACTTTTAGGATTGCTGTAATAACACAGATTTAGTTGTTGTGTTTCTTTCTCTAACTGAGCTAAGTACTGAGCTATACTGTTAGGATTGTTGTAATAATACATATTTATTTGTTTTGTTTATTTCTCTAACTGAGCTAAGTAATACTTAGAGTGCAAGAGGATTTCTAACTGGGCTAAGTGAAACTATATGAGAGCTGAGAACAAAAGTATGGTAGCTGAGGGTGAAAACAGACAAGGAGGCTTTAGGATTGCTACCGTAATACAGTATATAATGGATGAGATTTGAGACTGAATTAACCCAGTTGGCAAGGGGGATAGGGGGACTAGTGTGGGGGACAGGAATTTGAGTAAACAGGGCTTAATAGTTGTAGTAGGTTACAGAAACCGGAGTAAGAGCCCGTGAACATAAGATGGGGCAAAATGGGGCAAGTGCCACATGTCAATAGGGCGGGCATCTTTGGAAGGGTGGGGGTGTATAGGGTGTGGGTCTGCCATGATCCTGGATTGGGCTTGGAGGATGGGGGGAGTGTCGATCTGTAGACAACTGGCTAGTTTGAGGGAAGAACTGTGGAGGTTGGGAGGAGTCTAAGTGGCAGGGCAGATGAGTATGGTAGGCATCCTGGCTGGGGGGAGGATGGCAAGGGGGATGGAGGAAGAACAACTAGGGACTGAAACTGACCCCAGTATCAGAGGCACTAGCAGAAAAGAGAGGACAAGGGAGGGGTGCCTGAAATGAGGGGAGGCCTCCTGATGAGGAAGGAAGAGACCACGTAGAGTACCAGGGGAGAGAGTAGATGGCTGTGGGTAGGAAGGGACCAGGGGTGGGGCCAGGGGTCTCACCGAGGGGAACAAGTAGGAGGGGGAAACTGATAGGGGGAAGAGATGTAGGAGGGGTATCAACTAGAAATAGATTTGAGCCTCTGCTATGGGAGAGAGAGAGCGAGCAGGAACATACTGAAGGGGGGAGGACAAGCGGGGCATGACAGGGATGGCAACAGGTAGGGGAAGAGATAGCAAGGTCGAAAGAGTAGAAGGGGGCTAGTAAGGAAGGAGGGGGTGGTGACTGGAGTACAGAAGGCTACGGGAAGGGGGAAGGATGGCAGGGCATCACTGTTGGGGTAGAAGGGAATGGGGGTTCTAAATTGACAACAACAGGTATAGGAGAGGGGTTGGAAATCAGCAGGGGAGGAGGGGAGGTTGATACGTGAAGCCCAGTAGGAAGTAATCAGGCTGGGAAGGGGTTCAAGGGGGATGGGAGGAATGAGGCAGAGAAAAGGAGTGAGGCGGAAGTAGGGGGTACAGATACGGAAATCACAGAGGGTGCAGCTGGCGGGGCTAAGGAGCAGGGAAGAATGAATACTGGGGTGTTGGAAGGGGCATTAGAAGGGAAAGGGGGTAAGGGACGGGGGGTACTCATCCGGGGGGATTCTATACTGAAAGGGGTGAGATGGGGCTGAAGTGGGAAAGGCGCAGCCATATTTGGGTTAAAGCTATCCCCAGGTTGACTGCAGGAGGGGCAGAGCAGGCACTGCTCAAGTGTGCAGAGAGGGGGAGGAAGAAACCTCATTTGGTGTTGCATGTGGGTACAAACGACTTGGCGGGGGAGACTGTGAAAGTAGTGAGGGGGAGGTTTGAGTAATTGGGTAGGCAGTGTGAGGGGGTGGAAGAGTCAATGGCATTCTCAGAGGTACTCCTGCTACCATGTGCAAGCATTGGGAGGAAGGGTAGGATTGAGGAGTTCAACGAGTGGCTGAGGGATTGATGCCACACCAAAAATTATGGGTTACTGACTAACTGGGGTAGGGTCCACGGGAATAGTGACTTGTGTGTGGAGGACATGCTACACTTGAGCAGGAAGGGGAAGGGAGTATTAAAGGAGGGATTAGAGGGGTATATCTCTACTAAGGTGGATTTAAACTAGTGGGGGGGGGGTGGCCAAAAGACTGAGGTTGGTAGAAAGATCCGGAGAGAGGAACCTAATGAGCTCACCCCCCCTGGAGATAGGTAAAGGCAGAGTCATAGTAACCCTGGGAAGGGGCAGGCAGAGTGGTCTGAGTGTAATACAGAAGGCACCACGACCCAGTAAGAATAAGGAGGAGAAAGTGTGCGGACTACTGGGAGGAGGGACACAGGCCAAGGAGGAGAAGAGTGAGGAGAAGGAGGAGTATGGGTGGAAGGTGATCTCTCTCAACACAAGAAGCCTGGGGAACAAAATTGCAGAGCTTCAGGCACTCCTTTCAGAGGGGAACGTGGGCATTGCTGCAGTGACAGAGACTTGGGCCACAGAGTACCATGACTGGAACTTGGCAATCCTGGGATACAGGATATATAGGAGGGACCGGGGGTTGGGGTTGCACTATATGTGAGGGAAGGGATTAAATGCATAAGGGACGAGGGAGAAGAGGAGAGGACGGAGGCACTTTGGGTGCAGTTCTTGGACTCCAAGGGCAGAAAGCTGAGGCTGGGAGTGGTGTACAGACCACCAGCCTAATCCAGGGAACTGGATGGGGAGTTGGCAGAGCAGATAAGGAGGGTGTGTAGAAGGGGGATTGTGGTGATAGTGGGGGATTTTAACCTACCACGGGTTGACTGGAGCACCTCGGCCACTAGTAGTACCAGGGAGCAGATGCTCCTTGATGCATTCCAGGATGACCTTCTGACGCAATTGGTAAGTGGGCCTACAAGGCTTGGTAGCTCTCTGGACCTAGTACTCACAAATGGGGATGCGGAGAGGGAGGTAAGAGTGGAGGACCCACTAGCAGGTAGTGACCACCAAACAGTGTGGCTCATTCTCGTGCTGGGCAGGGAGACAGGCGGCACGGGCACTAAGGTGGTGGACTTTATTAGGGTGGACTTTGGGGCAATGGGAACAATACTGTGAAGGAGACTCCAGCATATAAGGCCGGGGATGGATGCAGAACAAAAGTGGGGAGTCATAAAAACTGGGCTAACAGAGGCCACAGTAGCCTGCACCAGGGCCAGAAGTAAGAAGAGCAGAGCCAAGAAACCATGCTGGCTAAACAAGGAAGTGCTGCAAGGGGTGAGGGCAAAGAGAGCTGCATACCAGAAGTGCAGGAGAACAGGGAAGGGAGAGGATAAGGAGGCTTTTGAGAGTTGGTCAAGGGAGGTTGCCAGGAGGGTGAAAAAAGTTAAGGCCTCCAGGGAATTAAGGTTCTCACACAGCATAAAGGGAGGGGAAAAGGACTTGTTTAGGTATGTCAGGGAAAAGAGGAAGTGCAAGGAACATATTGTGAGGATAAAGCAGGGAGGGGATTAGGTGGAAAAGGGGGAGGAGCAAGTGGACATTCTAAATGAGTACTTCTGCTCCATTTTCACTAAGGAGAGGGATGGTCCCCTACCAGAATGGGCTGGGGGTGGGGCACGGGGGAAAGGAGGTGACGGACAAAGTGATCACAGGGAGTAGGGTGCTAGAGGGGCTGAGGGCAGTAAGGATGGACAAGACACCAAGTCCCCATGGCATCCACCCCAGGGTGCTGAGGGAGATGGCGGAGCTGTTGGCTGAGCTGCTGGCAGATCTGTTCAACAGCTCCCTGGAAATGGGGTGTGTGCACCAGGACTGGAAGGTGGCCCATGTAGTGCCCATACACAAGAGTGGGCCTAGGGAGGAGCGAGGAAATTATCGTCCAGTAAGTCTCACAACCATAGTGGGTAAGCTTATGGAGGTGATACTGAAGGAGAGGCTGGTGGCATTCCTAGAGAGTAATGGCCTCCAAGATGGGCAGCAACACAGGCTCGTCTCAGGGAGGTCTTGTCAAACCAATCTAATGGAGTATTATGACTGGGTGACATGGGAGTTGGACAGGGGTCATGCGGTACCTGTCCTGTACTTTGACTTCAGTAAGGCCTTTGAAACAGTGCCTCATGGGAGATTGGGGGGGGGAAGCTGACGGCAGTGGGAGGGAAAAAGCTGACTAAATGGATAGAGAACTGGCTACAGGGGAGGGTGCAGAGGGTGGTGGTGGTGGGGGAGCTCTCGGCACACACAGCAGTCACAAGCAGTGTGCCACAGGGGTTAGTGCTGGGCCTGGTGCTATTTGGGCTCTTTATCTCCAATATAGCACATGGAGTGGGGAGCAGGGTTAGTCTGTTCGCAGATTACACCAAATTGGGAGCGGTGGTGGACGAAGAGGATGGATGGGGAAAAACTACAGGGTGACCTAACCAAACTAGAGACATGGTTGGTGGAGCGGCAGATAGGATTCAATGCAAAGAAGTGTAAGGCGATGTACTTCAGGGCTAAGAACCAGAAGAGGGATTATTGGTTTGGGATCACAGAGGAGGAGAAGGACCTAGGGGTGTTGGTAACTGGGAGCATGAACAACTCGGCCCACTGCAGGAGAGCAGCAGTGAAGGCAAACAGGATGCTGGGGTGCATCACAAGGGGGTTCTCATCCAGACACAGGTATGTGATCCTATCTCTCTACAGATCATTGGTCAGACCGCACATAGAGTACTGTGTGCAATACTGGAGGCCATACCTGAGGAGAGGTATAAAATTACTGGAGGGGGTGCAAAGGAGGGCAACAAAAATGTTAAAGGGGATGGAAGGAAAGGAATATGAAGTTCGGCTGAAGGAGCTGAACATGTACACACTGGAGGAGAGGAGGGATAAGGTGGATATGACTGAAGCGTTTAAATACCTGAGGGGGTAAATAAACCTAGCACCGAGGGGGGTTTAAACTGAGAGTGGAAGAGAGACGAGGGGGCACGGACTAAGGTTGGAAGGGGGACATTTCAAGAGGGAAATGAGGAGGTACTACTTCATTGAGAGGGTGGTGTCTAGTTGGAATGTGCTGCCAGAGGGGATGGTAACATGTAGGACAGTCAATAGCTTTAAGAAGGAGTGGGATAAAGCAAGAGGAAGAGTCAGGGGCAGGGTCTGGGACAAGCGAGGGAGGAACTGAGGGGGGGGAGGAGGCTGGGGCAGCTGCAATCTAGGGTGCTAGCTGCACACTCAGGCAGACTTAGATAGACCAATTGGTGTGTTCTGCTGGCAGATTCATATGTTCATATGTTTGTTTGTATGTTCATATGTAAAATCACAGTGACTCTGTTCTTGAGCAGAGGTCCTAAAATGCCTATGTTGAAAATTTGATGTCAAATGTCCATAAAATGACTGTGTTACAAGCGTGCATTGTGCAGTTTCCATGCACCCTCATAACTTTGCATATTTGTAGTATTTTCACTCCAGATTTTCAATATTGCCATTTTTCAGACCTCTTCATGAACAGTACAGCTGTCATTTTTCACATCCTGCCCAAAATATGCATTTACACATCTGGCACAGAATAACACGGTTACTGTGGGAAATCAATGTTAGGGACAGATTAAGAAAATCATAGTGACAGTGTTCATGAGCAGAGGTCACAAAATGCCTATGTTGAAAATTTGGTGAAATAATTCCACTAAATGACTGTGTTACGCGCATGTGTTGTGCAGTTTCCACGTACACGCAGAAGTTTGAGCATTTTTAATATTTTCAATACAGATTTTCAACTTTGCCATCTCGTCACACCTCCCTATGAATGGTATAGCTGTCTTTCTTCACATCCTGCCCGATCTGTGTTTTCATACATCTGGCGCACAATGGCACGGTCGGTGTGGAAACTCAAAGTTCGGGACACATTGGCAAAATCACAGTGCCACTGTTCATGAGAGGAGGTCCCAAATGCTTTCATGAGGTGGAGGCCATGTTGAAAATTTGTAGTGCAAATACCAACAAATGCCTGGGGTGTTATGGTTTCTAACCATAATGTCCCACCCTGTACAGACTGACAGGCATCAGGGGTGTGCCTTTGGATTGCTGACTGTAATGCTCATGCCATTCCTCCCCCAACCCCCACCCTGCAGCCAGTCATAGGCATCGAGGTGTGCCTTGGACTCTTCAGCCCCAAAGTTCACCCCATTCTCCTATATTGCACCCATTTCAGTGTATGTCCTTATGGAGTGGGGTGACTGTAAAGCCAAACACCCCAAGGCAGACCTCAACACTTGTCAGTGTCTGCAGGCTAGGGTGAGGTGAAATGGCATGAACGTTATGGGCGACAACCCAAAATGCATACCCCAATGCCTGTCCATCTCTACAGGATGGAGGTGGGGTTGGCGTGAAGTTCAATACTTCACTGCCATTCCTACTCTGCATCTGTCTAGCTCCTGCATTTCCAGTGCTAATACCAGGAAGCAAATATTTGGCATTGACAAATGCTTTTTTTATGAACAGTTTTTATCAAAATTTTTTAATTAAGGTTTTTACTGGTGTACCCATTTTATAAGCGGACTAAGACACTCCGAGGGGTCATTTATGGCCTGATAAGAGCACTTCCCAGGTGGTAAAGGCACTCAGCACAAGCACCTTGTGCCTCATTATGCACCCAGGGCATGCTTTTCATCAGGCCATAAACCATACCTCCTTACCTAATCTTATGATGCTGTTTGCTGCTTAATTGATCACAGTTCAAGGCAGAGTTTTAAAGAAGAAAAATTAGATTAAAACATATACTATACAAAATAGTATATGGACAACCATACACAACTAGGCTGATGTTTCCATTTCAGGGTGATATGACATAACAGAGACTTCCTGAGCTTAACTCTCAAGGTCAATCATGTCATGTCACCCCTCGATGGAAACAGCCTTGTTGTGTATGGTTGCCCATATATTATTCTGTATGTAGTGTACATTTCAAACTGTTGTGCACATTCCAAATAGTTATTCATAAAACAGCTGTGCATGTTCCAAAGTGGGGTTGCACACATTTCAAACAGTTGTACTACACAGTTCAAAAGTCATAACATTCTTCATTTACCCTACACCAAGCTGCCTTTCTAACCACCCCGTGCCCAACATTGTATCATTTAACTTGCAAAAGTGTGCCAGTTTTATTTTGATCATAGAACAGTTCACATCGGGTGGCAAGCCTACCATAATAAGTGATTCTGTGTCAATCCGCGTTATTAAAAGAGAAAGACTTAATATCACAGGGCTGTAACCTGGCACTAAACTCTTGTATGACAGAAATTAAATTTACAAACTACTATAAGTTAAAAGATATGAATCTGGCCACAGGGTAGGAAGTTAGCAGCTAAGTGTGGGGTGAGTTTTTTTGGTAAAGAAATGGAAAGTTATATATACTGGAGGGGGAGAACACTTTTGAGATTCCTGTGTAAAAAAACATATACTATAGAAGATAAAATATAGGTAATCACAGACATCTTGGCATGTGTTTCCATCTTAGGGTTGAGATGATGGCAGGGACCGCTCAAACTTCACTCTCGAGGTTTATATGCTGACATGTCAACCCTACAATTGAAGCACAGCCTCATTGTATACTGTATGGCTGCCTAGGCATTATTCCATATGTTGCAGTAAATGGCATGTCCAGATATTTCATGAAATTTCTATGATGCCTCTAAAGAAATGTCCTGCTTGACTGCAGTACCTCTTTAGGTCACCAGAGAGAATCTTAATAGAAATATTATGAATTATATGGAAATATCTGAACTTGATAGTTACAACTGTACATATGAACCAGAAAATATAACAATTTCCTGACAGTCCAAGTTTTGGTGCAGTATACATCTGTGATACATATCATTTAAATCAGCAACTGCATGACATTTCAGCTACTGCAAATCTTACTAAAGAGAGTAAACTTTATTTACTGACCCACCCTGTTCCCTGACCTTCAGAAGTAAATACTCAGTACTTTTAATTTGTTAATCTTTCTGTTTTTATACAGATGATTAAATGAGGGATCTAATTACTTTAAGCAAAATGCTAGACATACTTTTATTGTTTTAAAAGTTTAAAATAACAAACCTACTGCTGCCCACCCACCCACCACACATGCACCTATACAGACACTTACTGCTATATGTGAATAAAGGAATATTTCGTGTATGTCCTGGATTTTGAAATTGCTGTTGGCCACTCAGGCTGGGCTGCTGATTTCCAGCAGATGTTGCAGTAATGAATAACAACTTAATCTCAGTGCCTTAATATAGTGCCAGTGTGTGATAAGTCTTGAAATTGCTGTCATCAATTTTGCTCAGATGGTCTGTTCATTGTTCCGCACTGTCCTGCTTTGTTGATTGTGCAAATTGGGATTCTTAATGGAAAGGTCTGAAAAATGCAGCACCCTGGTTTTCAACTGTCTCTGACGTTCCCTTTGGATATCCGCTATTTGCCCCCTTTAAAACATTGTTATGAGTTCAGAGGATAAATCTCTGTCCATTATCAAATTTATGGTTCAGTACCTACAGAAACATCTATTATCCCACAGAATGTTATCTGACAGGCATTTGGGCCACTGGTGCTTTGTAAAACAAAGGAAAGTGTCCTGTTGTTAAAGAAGATAGTACAGTATTTTCTCCATGCCACCAGCACCATAAGTAAGGGGTCCCTCAAGAGGAAACATTCACTTAACTCAAAATAAAGTGTGGTGCTTTCTATGAAACAGACACTAGCATTGTTCTACTTCCTACATCCCTATTTTATGCAAGAGTGAGCACTGCTCTCTTACTTTACCTCTTGACTCCATTTTTTCTCACCACATATCAGACTCATGGCCCTTTCTCTTTGACTGCAAAGGGAATGGCTGGGGAGCTCCTCTGTGATGCCATCACTTTACCCTTGGACTGCAGGAGTCTTACATTGCTGCCCCACTGGGACAGTCGTCATTATTCAGAGTGTCAAACCCACCCACCAGAATATCTGGAAATTTCCAGGTGCCCTCTCTGTTGGATACCTGGCCACCTTCCAAACTCCGGAAACCTTTACATTTATTTTTTTAATTTTTAACTAAATGAGGTATTCTGGGTACTGCAAGTAAATGTAAGATGCAAACACAAAATTAATGTGTCAAACTTAAGTATAGTACCAATTACGACTGTGTCACTTTTGGGCCTCCACCGTTTATTTCTCAGGTGGGCACCAGTATCCATTTCCTTGGCTCTGTTCACTAATAGGCATGGTATGCACTAGCAGGAGCACGTACTGGGCCATACAAATGCATGCCTTGTAGTCAGCCCTTGCAGGATGTGCAGATCCAGTATACACATCCTCCTGGGCAGGCCTGAGTGCCCTGAGCATGGCTGCATTGCTCTGTGCTGGGGGCAGAACTGGCAGAGGGGGGGGATGTGGGCTGAAGTGGGACTGGGCCTCATAATGGATCCTCCATTCCATGGAAGCAGGGAATCCTGGGGCCTTACAGCCTGCCATCCCAGCCCTCTGGCTGTCATAATGGTAAGCTCCCTGTAACACTGGCCCAGTGAAGTGCAACTGGAAACATGCATGCCACACTCTGCTGGCCCTCTCTGGGGATGCTCCCTCCCCACCCCCACCCAGACCAGCCATGTAGTTGTGCAGGATCGCCATGGAAGGTCCTGAGCAGGGGTATGGAGTAGCTGTATGCTGGAGTGCATTCACAGGTGTTTATTGGACACCCAGAATGTGCTCTTCCTGGCCATACGCACCCCATAAAAGGTGCATAAGGCTAGGATACCATTAATGCATAAGGCCCATGCAGGCTCCTGTACCCAAGTCAAAGCCTGGTTATTTATGCCATGCATTTCTCATTGCATACTCTTTTCATTTCAACTTCTGAGAAATATTCATATACTAACATATTAACATACTAATTGCCAGCAGATTAGACCTTACGGTCTATCGAGTCTGCTCGAACCTCAGATCCCTAGTATGGCTGTGTATTGGAAATATATGTTTAAGTATGGGTACTAAGTTTCAATAGAAAAATGTATATTTTTATATAAAAATGTGTAAATGTAAAAATGATGGTCTCATTAAAAAAACGATGTATAAAAAATAAAATCGAATTCTGTAATACAATTTTAAAATTTGAATTATTTATGGAATGCTTGGGCTGGGATTTTTGAAGGGCTGGATACCACACTTACGTTCATATTTCAGACACATGCTGTGTCCAGACAAATGCATAAGAATGCTTGCATCATATTTTCAAACATACCGGTGCATTTGCAACATGTGCTACAGTTTACTGCAAAGAAAATGATGCATGGGTCAAAATTTGGATGCATGACTTATTTTTGGAGTGTGATTGCTGCAACCTGTGCTTGGAAGTCAGACCAGCTTTTAGATGGTCTAACAGTATAGGCGGATGCCGCGCGACCTTATCTGAGAAATGGACATGACTCTCTGAAAATGCCACCCTTGATGTTCATTATTCACATCTGGGGAATCTTAGGTGGTCAAATTGTTTTAGAGAAATATGAGTGGTATTAGTCTATCATATATAGAACAGCGCATGAGCAACCATATATGTGTTTCCATCAAATGGCTCTGATGACAACATAGACCACAGGAGCAAAGCTCCTCGTCTTCACACACTTTATCTACAACACATCAGAAGACAAAATGGCTAGGGCTGAGGGTAGAATTGGTGGGCTGGCAAAGAAGGACTGTATAGGGTACTGGCTAAATGATATATATATATATATATATATATATATATATATATATATATATATATATATATATATATATATATATATATATAATAAAACTATATATCTATATATATATAGATATATATAGATATTAGAAAAACCACTCTGAGGTATGCGGTTGCGCTCTGATATATGCACGCCTTGGTGTTGTTATGCACGGAGCCGCAGTCTGAGTGCATCAACCAACCAAGGCATGTGTATATCAGAGCACGACTGCACACCTCAGAGTGGTTTATGTATCTTATAAAATGTCAAAATTGTTTTGGAGGGGGGTAAAAGTGCAGGTGTGCAGTCGCGCTCTGATATACGCACGGTCATGTGATGCTGTACAGCTAATGATATTGCTGCAATTTCCCTACCCATGTTATAAAAAAAATATATATATATATATATATATATATATAAAATCTGTCCCAAATTACATCACTGCTGGTGTAATATAAACTACTCACAGAATTAGATAGACATTAAATTTGATTAGTTAAAGTCAACCCCCATCTTCACACCTCATATATAGAGTAAGTGTCACTCTGTTGATAGAAAAAGATAAGGTAATAAAAATAATTTATCTAACACAATACCATGACAACTATTACATCATTTATTCAAGTACGAATATTGGAATTAAAGTATGTGAAGCAATTCGACTTCTTTAAACTTATATTTGATTGCTCTAGAAACCACAACTGAATATAATTCCTTTGCATAGTAGAAATACAGGTAATGCATAAAGTTGCATAGGCTCTTCCAAGTGGAATTACCTGGATAGTATGCACCAATACTCTGATGTACTATAGTGGGTAATACTGCAAGTTAAATTTGTCCCAGCATAAAACGTTTAAAAGGGTTGCACTCTAAAAGGGTAGAGCATTAAGAGTATCCTTAAAATTATTGGCTCAACTCTGAAAGGTTGACGGGAACCTTCCTCCCACAAAAGTTTAGTTCACAGTAACTGCAGGGCATATTTACATTCTATGCAGCTGGCTAAGTTCAGTTGTATTTCAAGCCAATGAAAACCCAGCACTGTCTATACTTATAATAATAGCAGAAAACAGATCACATAAGAGAGTCAGGTAACTTACACAGCATGTATAACTAACAGTTAGTTATATTAAAATTAAATAGTGGTCCGTAGTAATGCCTGCAGCTACGAAGCATAATTCAATACAAAATGTCATATGTCTCCAAACCAATTCCCATGCAACATATTTAGAAATGATCGAGACAACGGCCACCACTACCCAACCCCCAAAACGCAGTTCTTATTACTGAAAGGTGGGCACAATTAATAAAAGCCTCATTATGCAATGAATAGAAAAACTTCCAGCACATAATCACAGATAAGAAAAAAATCCCAACCACCAGTTTTTTGCCTAATTGGAATCCTTCCACCCAACAGTCTAGCATCTCACAATACACCTGAAGTATTATGACATACCACACCTTGTTGTGGATTATTGCTTAAATAAACCTATTGCTCCCTTAAAGTGGAGTCTGGCTAAAATTTCTGGCACTAATAAATTCAGAATTTGGTTCAGCATATCCCCTGCCAGCTTCATACCAAATCTCTAAGTTACATTGTTTAAAAGTTACAGATCATTTTGTAAGGTTCCACCACGTTGGTTCAACACCTATATTGTCAACCGACACTACAGCAACATGATGATGCTGAAGATGACCCTGCCATGTGGCAATTGCGCTACCTGATCGCCATTGTACGCAATGCACCAGGGCACATTCTGGCTGTTTGCAGGGGGCTTTGCCCCCCGCACCCTCCAGAAATAATATAATCACCTCCAGGTCAGAGATATAGGGGATAAGAGTGCAACACCCCTGTGGGCAGCAATGACAATGGGTGCTATGAAATCCCGATTGTCAGAAAGATGGTTGATTGGGCTGCAGCGCCCACATTGCCATCACTGTAGGAGTTTCGCTGTGCTGACGGCACACCATTTTGTAACCCTAATTTCACTGCCTTTTCAAAAAAGTCAGCTTCAGTGAAGAGCTACTGATGATGTCATAACCAGAACTCACAGCCTGGTCCTGCTTGCAAGGTGCCTTATAGGATGTATTTCTCCCATGTTATATGAAATTGCAGTTATTGTAAACATGGCAAGCTTACACTTGGTGCATACAGGACATGCATTTCCATAATGTGCAAATGCAAGTACTTAAGAATGTGACTAGGGAACGAAAGGGGTTAATTACATTGGCAAACATAGCTTTAGTATGCCCAAGTTAAGTGGATTTATAGAATACTACATGCATTAGATTTCAAAATGTCACCAGGCAGCACTGACAATCTCAAAAAGTAGCTGGGACACAAAAATTTGGAATGTTGAAGGGATGCTGACACTCAGAATGTGGCAGTGTCATAAATGTTTAGAATGTGGCAGAGATACACAATTTCAAAATGCTGGAGACACATTGTGATGGTAGGGATATGCAGTTTCATAATGCATCATGGATGCATCATTTCTGCATGTGATGGTAATGCACAATTTCAGAATGTGGTAGGGACACTTGATGTCAGATTGTGGTGGTAACATGCATTTTTAAAATGTGGCCTGGTCCATGTAAACACCGAAACTCAGAATGTGGCAGGGTATTTACCGTTTCAGAATGTGGCGGGTATTTACTGTTTCAGAATGTGGTGGTCAAATACAATTTCAGAATGTGGCAGGGATGCACACTTTTGTAATGAGGTGGGATGCACAATTTTGGAGTCTGACAGGGAAATACATTTTCAGAACGAGACGGGTATGCATGATTTTTGAATATGATGGGGATGCACAGTTTTGGAACTGGCAGGGATATGCAGTTTTAGAATTTGGCTTGGACTTAATTTCAGAATGTGGCAGGGGACACTCATTTTTGGAATGTGGTGGGGATGCACACTTTTGGAATACGGTGGGGATGTGCATTTTTGAAATGTGATGAAGACAAGCAATTTTGGAATGTGACACTGACATACAATTTCAGAACATGGTAAGAAGGTGAAATGTCAGAATGTGGCTGGGACACAGAATTTTAGAATGTAGTGTGTGGATGGCACAGTTTTGGAACGTAGCTGTGAAAGCAATTTCAGAAGAGAGCGGTAATGCATAATTTTGGAATGTGTTAAAGACAAGCATTTTTGGAATGTGATGGGGATTCACAATTTTGGAATGTAGTGGTGACAATTTCAGAATGTGGTAGGGGTACACAATTTTGGAATGTGGCTGGGACACCCAGTTTCGGAAAGTGGCGGTGATGTGCAATTTTGGAATATGGCAGGGATGCACAATTTTGGAATGTGGCGCAGACACAGTTTTGGAATGTGGTGGTGACACAATTTCAGAATGTGGCATTGACACACAACTTCAAAATGTGGCAGGGATGTGTAATTTTGGAATGTGGTGAGGCTGTGCAGTTTCTGAATGTGGCACAACATCACAATGTCAGAATATGGCAGGGATCGACATGCAGTGTCAAAATGCAGTGGGGGGCTGATGCGCAATTTTGAAATGTGGTGGATGCATATAATTCTGGAATGTAGCAGGGACAGACAATTTCAGAATAAGCAGTAGTAGTAATTTATTTAGTGTCCAATCCCTGAGGCCCTGGCTGCTGTACATCATCACAATAAAATACATAACAAAAATAACACAACACATAATAATAAATAATGACAACTTAAAATGCAAAAGTGCAAATTCAGTAGCCAAGATAACTTTAAGACTCAGACCACCCCCACCTTGGTCAATCATCATCAGGTATGCACGTCCGTTTGTAGTTCAGCACACTGACCGTGAAGGAGATTCGCCACTTCACCGACAGCCAGTGCAGATCATGCAGGACTGGGATCACATGACATGACCCCAGAAGGCTAGTCGCTAACCTGGTCACTGTGTTCTGTACTAGCTGCAGGCATCATATGAACCTTCCACTAAACCCCAGAACCAGAGCATTACAGTAGTTGAGCCATGAAGTCACAAAGGCATGAACCAGTGAGGGCAGATCTTCCATCAGGATCAAAGCTTTAATCCTGTATTTGTCACAAAGATGGTAAAAGCTATTTCAGTCTACAGACAACACCTGAGCCTCATTTGTCAGTCTGTCATCCAGAATGATGCCTAGATTCTTCACCTTGGAAGAGGCCATTAGACCAGAGGAACCCAATACCAAACTGGTCCTCTCTACTGTTGCTCTACACCCTGCCATAGATCAGGTTTAATCGCTAGTACCTCCAACTTGCCTGGGTTGAACCACAGCCAGCTAGAGGAAATCCAGTCTTGGATCTCAACCAGACCTAAATTCAGTACATCGACTACATCAGGCATCCCAGATGCAAATGAGAGGTACAGCTGGGTATCATCTGCATAGCTGTGAAAGCCCAAGCTGTGCAGTCTGATGATATCACCCATGGGCATATACTGCGGACAACATAGGTGAGAGAATCAAACCCTGGGGTACATCACAAAGCAGGTGCTTTGGGACTTAGCAAAACTTCTCATCACCACCCTCTGCATCTTGTCACTGAGGTAGGACTCAAACCTGCTGGTGACCTTACCAGCGAGTCCACAGTACTCCCTGAGATGATTCAACAGCCTATAGTCCATATTGTCAATTGCTGATTAAATATTGAGTCAAATGAGAAATGACCATTCCCCTCTATCTCTAGCCCTGAGGAGGTCATTATGCACTTTGACCATTGCAGTCTTAGTACTA
This sequence comes from Neoceratodus forsteri, assembly GCA_016271365.2. Lineage (NCBI taxonomy): Eukaryota > Metazoa > Chordata > Ceratodontiformes > Ceratodontidae > Neoceratodus > Neoceratodus forsteri. The sequence goes on from JADMNL010000027.1 coordinate 16,449,048, forward strand.
TGCTTTGCTCTAAATCCAGACTGGAGTTGCTCAGAGCTGCAGAGCCACTATCTGATCAATAATTTTTCATAAGAATGGAAGCGTAGAGACCGGTCTCAAATTTGCCAAACAGTCCAGTTTCAAAGATGATTTTTTCAGAAGGTGGTCTCACCAGTGCATCTTTCAATGCACTCAGCAAAAGTCCCTTTAAAGGAGCACACTGGACCATCTCAGCAAACACTAGACCCAAGAATCCAACCCAACTTACTAGGAGGCATGCTGGACTCCAGTCCAGTTCACACTAGGTGGGCCACAGTTCAGAAATTATGCCACACACCTCCGTGGCAGAAGTCAGCCTAAACTCACACCAGACAGGAGGAGTGCTCCCTGAGACAACCCCCTCCACTCTGCTGGGTCACAACAGCCCAGCTGAGGTTATCCTAGACCTGAATGAAGACTCACTGTCAGAGAAGAACTAAGTGAACTCTTCATATCAGGTGAATGAAAATGTCGCTACCAATTGGAGACAGGCAGTAACCTATCCACCATCAAGAAGAGATGAGCCAGTCTGTTCCTCCCTGCTGCACTCTCCCTGGATAGAAATGCTGCCTTATTATGGAAGATTGTCCTCCGATACTCACCATCGTGAATTCTCAGAGCCAGTTTGTCTCCATCTGCCCTGAATTTCTGCCAGCAATGCATAGCAATAAAATGATGTGTCCTGTCACATTCTGACACTGAGTGCATCCCCACTATATTCAGAAATTGTCAGTCCCTCACCCAATTCCTAGATGTGCATCCTTGCCACATTCCAAGACTGAGTTTCCCTGCCACATTTCAAGATTGTGCATCCCTGTCACATTCTGAGATTTCATGTCACTCCCCCCAACATTCTGAAGTTGTGCACCACCTAAACATTCTATAGCTTTGTCCAGCACTGCATTCCAAAACAACTTACTACTGCATTTTGAAGTACAGTACCATGCAACTGAACCTTCTAGAAACAAATCCACTACACCCAACCCTGTCAGGTTTTTTTATGATTACAACTGCAGTTTTTATTTATTTTTAATTTGGAAAACACATTTGCAAAGGTTCCACGTCTTGACAAGAACAAGGAATGAGAGACACAACATACATTCACCAGCTCAGGAAGAGCCTGGTCAGCTGTAAGCAACAATAAATTAGCAGTAACGTTAATATACACACCCTAGCATAGCTGTCCCAGGGAGACAAGTCTGCAAGTGCCAGAAATGTATCAACACAAGATAAACATGGTATACTGGACAGAGGTCAATTTAAAACAACAGCAGGTTGATTTCATATTGAGTTCTTCTTTTAAGAATTTCCTAAAGTGTGCAATTTTGGAAATTCCCACTAGAGATTCTGGGAGTTTGTTAAGCCATTGGCAAGCACGGACTGCAAAAGATCACCTACCCAGGCTTGTCTTTCGGAAGGGGACTTCAATGGCCTGTCTAGACATACAGTACTTTTGGAAAAATATTGGTTTGTGACGGGCAGAAGAGATCTTTAATTGCAGTGGAGGTGAGGCCCAATAGAGCTTTTTTTTGCCATCAGACAGGTCTGGTATTTTAGCCTGTCCTGAAGTGGTAACTATTTGTTAAGAGCAGACAATGAGCAGCTATGTGTGAGCCTGTCTGTCCCACTGACAAAAAACAGGCTTTGTTGAGTACCATCCTTACTCTAGAAAGGGTGGTGTCGCAAGCTGCCCCATATACTGGGAGACCATAGTTGATGAGTGGTAGGATCATACTGGAGACTACCAGGCATCTAGCCTCTTCAGTGAAGTTAAGGTGTTGCCTGTAGAGTGCTTCTAACTTTCTATTGGCCAGCTTTGAGATGTTGTCAACATGTGTAGAGAATGAAAGGGTTCTTAAACTTTTGGAAAATAAGCCATAGATGGTTGCTGATAGGAAGAATTAGGCTGTGAATTCTGGTTATGACATCATCAGTAGCACTAGGCCCGTCCATCCCCTTATTCTTCCTTTCCCAACCTCGGATAGGAGCTCACTACCCTGGGTTGTGACATCCTACCATGCCCCGTACTTTATAGCATTCAATCCCGGGGCTCACACATACTCCTTTTCTCCATCCACCTTCTCTACATCCCGCTTTACCAACTCCTTCTGTGCACCGTGCCTTCCTAGCCTTTCTCCCCTACCTCCTCCCTTCCCTACCTTCACCTCTACCTGGTGTATATTTTATTTTTTTTCTTCCGTTACTTCCTCCTGCAACCTTAGATAACCTGCTTTATCTTCTATAGACACTTCTATGTATGTAAATACCGTGCAATCGGTACAATATCTGTATAAATTCTATGTACATGTGAACTTCCTTTTCTTCCTCTCTGTAAAGAGTATTATCTGTATTGCCTTGTAAATACCTGTGTTGACCTGTATATACAATTGTTCATGCTCCACCCAGGTCCATCTTGCAAATGAGCTTCTGCTCAACAATGAACGCCTGGTTAAATAAAGGCTTGATTGATTGATTGATTGATTGATTGACTTTACTGAAACAGGCTTTTTTGGACAGGGGGTGAAATTAGGGTTTCAAACTGGCTTGTAACTTTGAAACACAGTAAGTTATAGACCTAATGTTTGGTATGAGGTTTAGTGGGGATATGCAAATTCTAATTCTGCAATGTAGTTCTTTTGGTCAGACTCTCTCTTAAATGTGACTAGGAGTGAAACAGTAGGACCAAACATTATGATAATCTAAAGCACTTGCCCTCTGTACTCCTGTTATACAGTTTAGCTATTTAATAATTAAAAGGCTAATGCCTGTAGTCCTAGGGGTAGAGCAACCAGCCACACACTGCCCTCTTCATGGACTATTTAAACCAGCTTCCTCCAACCTCATTAAGAAGCACTATTTCTTTACTCTTGTCATCTTTCCCTCCTCCTCCTCCTCCAGCTACTCATGCATCTTTTTGGGGTCCCTACCTAAGGCACCTTTAGCCTAAAATAATTATGTTCTCCTGACACTTCTAGGGGTGGAACCCTCCTCAAGATGGTTCCTTTGCCTTCATGGTACTCCAACAGGGTGGTACTCACATAGGGGACAAAGAATGTGAATGGTCAAACCCATCATGTATAAAAGTCATAGAACTAACCTAGTGACTAGCAACAATATTGCACAAGTTCAACTCCTTACCTGGTTGTGTATGCCCACTGAAGTGTCTCTTATTAGGATTCCAACAAAAGAAGTGATTAGACCAAAAATATCCTTGTCTTCCCAATGGAGGAGACTGCATTTACCATTTGCATTTCTGGTTTTCAGTTATGCAATAACAAGGAGGTCCTGCTAAGGAGAGGAAGCTTTGATTACTTCCCAGTCTTCTATTTTGGGACCTTTACAGTGCCAAGTAATTAAGAGAGATGGTAGTTATCAGAACAAGTTCTGCTGAAAAATTCCAAAATGTCCAGCAATGAAAATGTTTCTGTGACTCCTGAAGGATATGCAACATTTCCTTGGATTTGTCAAGCAGACTATTGTATCATACACTACACTGGGCATCGTTGAAGTTTGGGAACTGCTAGTTTTTTTAACAGAAACAAATTTTGTTGCTGCACGATTGAGGCCCCCGTGTGTGAAACTATTGCCTGTGGGGATACAAGCCATACAAACTCCATTTTTTTTCCATAGAAGTGTTTATCCTTCTGAGCCAGACTGGGGCAGCTGTTCTGCCTCATTCCCCGGGGCAACCCTGACCATCCCGTTCCTGCCTTCATGCTGGGAGTTAATTGCCCCGCAGATTCCCCCTGTGGTGGGGCTAGGAGAGGGAGATCCATCCTTCACCTCCACAGACCAATCATATCCAGAAGGTGCATCAGCTGGAGTGGATGGATTGGTCAGTGCATCCCCGGGCCTGCTCACTTTTCCATCTATTTTTTACTCCCATAGCTGCATCTGCAAGAACTACGCATATGCGTGGAGGTGTGCACGTGATCAGGAACTGCAACTCCTTCCACCCCAAGACATCTTGCCCCCCATATGTCAATGCTACCACCAGGCCTCCACTTGGTGGCAGTCAAAAACTGGGATGCCCCGCCACCCCAGTCTGAGAGAGGAGAGCTGCCAGGCTCTTCTTCCCTGCTGGCTCCCCGCAACCTGCGCTCATTCTTGAACTCGGGTCACCAGCATAGAAAAAGGTAAGACATGTATAGCACCTCAGCCCTCTTGGACACTGAGCCGGCTATAAATACTCAATTTTTGTTTGATGGGAAAAATTCCTGACAAATCAGAGTTTACTAGAAGTGAATGCCATCTGGTGGTTTAATCAAACTAGAACACCGCAGACTTAAAGGGAGGCAGTGTAGCGCAGCGGTTTAGGGCTCTGAGCTGCAAATCTAGAGACCTGGGTTTGAATCCCACATCCCCCACTTGCATACTGTGTGACCCTGGGCAAGACACTTAACTTCCTTGTGCTCCCAGGTCACACCTGGAAACAAGTTTTGGCTTAGTGTGCCTTTCCTGGTTAAACAATTTCCCCTTTCCCTTTCCTTTGAATTCTGACACAGGCAATGGCCCACAGTGTCCCTATAGCAGGTGAATCACTTGACCGTGGCTCACTGTGTCACCAACAATGGGTGAGTCCCTTTACCTCAGTGTACTACCGGCATTCCAGTTGCATAGTTAAAGGGAACATAAACAATATTGTTTATATTTTCTAATACAATTGTAAATTTAGACATGTGTGAAGTCTGTCTAATCCTGTGTTTTGGTTTTGAAATAGCCCCCATTTTTCTCTTATTTAGGGTCTCCTATTAATATAGCCTTTTTCCTGCCCAATTTTATTTTTTAATTGTTTATCAATTCTAGCACTCAGTGACGTCACCTGAGCAGAAGACAACCATAAAGCAGAACACAATGACATTTGTTCAGCTGATGTCACCATATTCCACTTCATTGTAGCCTTGTAAGGGCCCTAAATATGCAAAAAATAGGACTGTTTCAAAACAAAAACAAAAACAATACACTGGGGCGATTGGACAAACTTCACACATATCCAAATTTACAGTTATATTAAAAAATCAAAACGATACTGCGTATTTCCCTTTTAAATGGAAGCAGCAGAACCCCATAGCTCCATCACAAATGTCTCTATCCTGACTAAATAAACTATAACAAAGAGCAGTTGCCAGCGCTGCAAGGATTGGGAAGCTTTGCATGTGATCTCATCACTATAAATACCTTTTTTGTATTACTTGTTTCCCAAGTTCATTGTATTTCCACTGCCTTTAATTTCAAAAATAATACAGTATATGGTTAGGGTTTATTGTAGATGGAAAACGATGGTTTTCCAAATCCTCTTATAGGACAGAACTGTGGGAGGCAGTATAGAGCAGTGGTTTAAGGCTCTGAGCTGCAAATCTGGAGACCTGTGTTTGAATCTCACAGCCCCACTTGCATACTGTGTGACCTTGAGCAAGTCACTTAACTTCCTTATCCTCCCAAGTCGCACCTGTAAACCAGCTTTCAGCTTAGTGTGTTACTCCTGGTAAAACAACTCAAAAAAAAAAAAAAGTTCAAAAGTGAAAAAAAGTTGTACTATTGTTCTGGCATCACAACAATAGTGCAACAACTTCATAACCTTAAACTGTTTCCCGATTGGCTGAAACATTGGGCTTCACAAAAAATACTGTACAACATGGCGGCGCTGCTAAGTGAGCAATTGGGAACGAGCTTCTCAGATAGTTTGGACACGGACTGCCCTAGTCAGCGCTGTGTTTCCAAACTATCAATTTTTCAACAGTATATTTTTTTTTAATAAATCGGTGGTCCTGGGGAACAAAACTAAGCTGGACAACAGCAAAGGAACTGGTACCTTTGGGGTTGGCAGTGGAGCGGGACTGCAGCGAGGACTGAGAGGAAACGGCAGTGTCAGGACAAGGTACAGAAACCAACAAATCCTCGTGAAATTAAACTGGCACAGTTTGGGGGGGGGGGGAGACCATATACTATATAAAATAACAGATAGGGAACTGTGCACAACAAGGCTGTTTCTCCATCTCAGGGGTTGATGACATCATAGGGACCTCTCAAGCTTCGCTCTTGAGGTCTATGATGTCATCAGCCCCCTCGATGGAAACACAGCCTTGTTGTGCACAGTTCCCTATCCATTAGTCTATGTGTTACTGGTACACAGAGGCACTGCTGGCAGTAGGAATACAGCTCCTATAAAAACTGTCCTTATAGGGTTGCCTGGTTGTTGTCAGAAAAAGCATTTCCCTGGAATGTCTACAATTTCTGAAGGGCAGTAGGCTATACAGTGGTTTATACAGGGAGACTCCTGGATGATCTTAGAAAAGTGGGCTGCCTTTGAGTATATTTTTGAATTGTTTCTGTACCACACCTGTGTTTTTTCCATTTGGCTGTTCACTTTTAATCCTTTGATTTCTGGATGTGAACATGATGAGGTGTTAGCATTTTTATGGTTGCAATAGTGTGCTGACTTTTCACTTATATTGTTCTGCTGTGTTAAAGGAGAGGACATCTGGAGACTTGGGGTTTGATTTCTGGCCCTGCCAAGAGCCCAAATCAAAGCAATGCAGTAGATTCTGGGTCTTAAGCTATCAGGTGGTGGTGTGAAGAGAGGAAGGGGGTTTATCCTGCAGAGCAGCTGGCCAAAGTGTGGGAGTGACTACACATGTCTTGCGCAGCTCTGCTCCCTTACTAGCAAGTATAAGCAGGCTAGGGCAGTTTCACATTAACTTCATTGTATTGTATTTCATAATAAGGCAATGAGATAGGGTTAACTTTTCTCAAAAGTAGGGATTCATCAGAGACCAGTAGCTATGCACAGTATATCTGCAATCCTGTTTGTGAAAGCACCATTGCACTGTGGGTCAATACTAATCAGGTGGCTCACATCAAAATTGGGCTATTACAAATAGGACCGCAACATGAATACATGAAAATGAGTGTCTCTTTAACTGAGGAAAACAAGCATTTGTCAATGCCGAATGTTGTCGCGCTGGCATTGGCTTTGGTACTGCAGTGCGGAAACACATTTTGGGCAGGATGTGAAAAATGACAGCTGTACTGTTCATAAGGAGGTGTAAAAAAATGGCAGTGTTGAAAATGTGGCATGTAAATATTGCAAATTTGCAAAGTTACAAGGATGCGTGGGAAATGCGCAATGCACGCTTGTAACACAGTCATTTTATAGACTTTCGGCACCAAATTTTCAACATAGGCATTTTAGCACCTCTGGTCATGTACAGTATCACTGTCATTTCCTCAAACTGTCCCAAAAAGTGATTTCACACAGTGACCGCGCAATTCTGCACCGGATGTGCAAAAACACATTTCGGGCAGGATATGTAGAATGACAGCTGTACTGTTCATCAAGAGGTATGGAAAAATGGCAATGGTAAAGAAAATCCAGAGTGAAAATATTATGAAATGCACGTTACGAAAGGCGGCGGCAAATCCGCGCAACCCACGCTCGTAACACAATCATTCTAAGCAGTATCATCACCAAAATTTCAATATAGGCATTTTAGGACCTCTGCTCATGAACAATGTCACTGTCATTTTTGTAATCTGCCCTGAACACTGATTTCCCATAGCGACCGCGCTATTGTGCGCCGGAAGTGCGGGAACACATTTTAGCCAGGATGTGAAAAATGACAGCTATAGTGTTCACAAGGAGGTGTAGAAAAATGACAATGTTGAAAATTTGGCATGCAAATATTGCGAATTTTGAAGCTTCTAGCGTGCGTGGCAACATACCTTTTTCAACAACACAGTCATTTTATGGAGTATCATCACCAAATTTTCAACATAGGCATTTTAGGACTTCTGCTCATGAACAGTGTTACTGTCATTTTAATAATCTGCCCCAAACACTGATTTCCCACAGCGACCGCGCTATTGTGCGCCGGAATTGCGGAATCACATTTCAGCCAGGATGTGAAATATGACAGCTATACTGTTCACAAGAAGGTGTAGAAAAATGACAATGTTGAAAATCTGGCATGAAAATATTGCGAATTTGCGAAGTTACGAGCGTGCATAGCAACTGCACAACACACGCTCGTAAAACAGCCATTTTTTGGATTTCTTCCACCAGATTTGCAACATAGGCTTTTTGAGAGCCCACCTCATGAACACTGCCACTGTTCTTGTGTTACTCGGTCCCGAAAGGTGATTCCACGTAGTGACTGCGAAATCACCTTTCGGACTGATTAACGTCATAACAGTGACAAAATTCATGAGGAGGAGTCCTAAAAACCTCATGTTTAAAATTTGGTGCAAAAATTCCAAAAAATGCCTGCGATATACATCAAAGTTGAAAAAATCCTATTTATTCCATTATACAGCTTACCAGCATTTCCTCAGTTCGCAGTCGGCTTTGAAGAGTGCAGACATGTTCCCAGTCCACCGAAGATCGTCGCGCCAGACTCCAGAGGTAAGTATGGGGTGAGGGGGGTGTGGGGAGGCAGGGTGTGCAGTGGGTGGGTGCGGGTGGTAGGGAGACTACGAAGGACTGTTTTCCGTTTATAGGTGTTTTAAAAAAAAACATCGTGGACAGTTTTCTTTTTTTACAGTTTTTTTTTGGGGGGGTACAGTAGCCGACGGGGATTAAATTCCCTGTTGGCACATAGAGTGGGGGACAGATGTCGACGGGGATTGGGCACCTGCCAGCAAACAACGAAAGTGGAGGGCGCTGATGAGCCGAGGGGGATTGGGCACCCCCTCAGCAACAAAAAAAGGAAAGGGGTGGACACGTTATGCCGACAGGGAGTGGACTCCCCTGTCAGCACATACAAGAGGGTCAGGGTAAGCCGACCGGGGGATTGGACACCCCCCGAAGTCAGCAGTTTAGCGGTCACTGTGCCGCCATGTTTGATGCGGGGGAAGCACGTAGGAAGGTCTGCTGCATGTGACGAGCTTTGCTCGCATTGCTGCGGACCTTTCCGTAGATGTGATCGCCCAGGTGGTGTGGCGCCGGCATGCAGGCAGATTGGGGAATAAGGGACACACCTACTGGTGCACGCCCTGCATTCACCCAACAGTGACCGTGCCTCCAAATCTCCACTACCGAAAGATGTTGGCTGTGCAAGCGCGCCAACATAAACAGAGATTACAGGAAAATACATAACATGGGTCAGAGTGCATTTGTGCAGATGAAGGAGCTAAGCTGGGGGGAAATCACTCCAAATTTCCAGCATTTTCTACTGCATCACAACTAACGTGCCTTGTAAGCCTTGATGTATGTCGCGGTATCCAATGTCTGTACAAATCCACTTTACTGTATATGACTGCGTGTATTTTTTTTCTGTCCTTTTAATTGTATTTCTATCTCCCTATTACCCTTCCTCCAGGACACACCGGGAGATGAGCAACTTGCTGTTCAGTGTGCCTCTTCTGGTGAAACTTTTAAATAAATATCAAGTTTTAGCAAATGTCTCTTTACTTTCTGTTAGACATATAGGACCCCTAGGATTACAAATATATTACAAAACAGAATAATATTCAGAACTATGAATTCTCAAAGGTAAAATTCCATCTCAGGCTTTTGGGGACCACAGATATTTTGAGCTTCACTCTCATGGCTTATGTCCCCAGAACCTCACAATGGATCCATGTCCTAATAATTTGCAGTTTATTTATTTAATTTTATTGGCCTGGTAGGCCCATTAGGACTAGAAGTACCTTTTTCAGGGGCGACGGGGGGATACAGATGGTAAGCAACTGAAACTGAACCAGATTAAACTGTTGGTGGTATTTTTAGTGAATGGGGGAAATTTGGCTAGGACACCGGTGAAATCCCCTACTCTTTTCGATAAGTGCCATGGGATCTTTAACATCCACCTGAACTATCACCGATCCAGGCAGATGGGACCTCAACTTAACGTCTCATCCGAAAGACGGCACCTCAGAAGTGCAGCACCCACCTTATGCTGCACTACAGTGTCAGTATTGGGATCTGAACCCTCAGCTCTCTGATCTCCTGGCCTCAGAGGAGTGTGTGCTACCTACTGAGCCACTGACAGTAACAGTTAGGTATCATTTATTTTATATACAATATAGGGACAATCACTTTAAAATCACAAATAGAGAATGTTTTTTAAATGCCGTAAACGCTGTAATTCACAGTGAATCTTGTAATTAACAGCCAGACATGAGCTACAGGAACCACCTATCAATCAAATTCATTCAAACATAAAAACCTTGTGCTTTAAAACCCAACTGCACAAATATTCATCTTGCCCTGCTTTAATGTGCCAGAAGGCTGGTTATATGCAAGAGAGTCCTTATATTTTGTAAAATATTTCTCAAAATTCAGAGTGGTTATGGTGTTTACAGGTGCTCTGTATTGCACCAGAAGTAAAGACACAGAGGGAGCATCATTTTTCAGTACAGTGCAAACCCAGTAAGGGAAGTTATGGATTTCCCTTCTGCTGGCGCTGAGTGCACCTAGAGAGAGCCAAAATGCCCACTCGGTAGGAACTGAAAGTACAATAGGATAGTCAGGCTGTAGCCTGCCCAGCCAGCAATGCACAGCAAAGAAAACAGAGGATTGCCCATATATATTATATAAAGTAGGAAATAGAAAAACATTAAGTGACAAAGTTATACTCAGTTTCTGGGTGTTTTGAACATTACCATTTACTCCAGCTTCAGTCTTGAGGTTTATAATTTACAACTTACTCACCTCTGCTCAAAACAGATTTAGGAAGGGACATAGCACAACCACGGCACTCAAACTCACAAATGATGTAAAATTATCCATGAAAAAGGGGTTATACAGAGGAGCGGTCTCTGTGGACTTAACAAAGGCATTCAAGCTGGTGAATCACCCCTTGCTAATATCAAAACTGGCCACACTCAGCTTCTCTCCCAGAAATTCCTCCTGCTTTGACAGTTACCTTACTGAGCGGAAGCAATTTGTAAAAATCGATAAATGAAAATCCGATCTCTCTCCCACCACTGTCGGGGCACCACAAGGATCCATTTTTGGCCCACTGATCTTCTCTCTATTTGTGAATGGGGTGCCACAAATATCTAGTCCACCCTCCACTATTCTATAAGTGGATGACATGGTATTGTACATCCGTGCCAGGACATTGCCACAATAAACTCCACAGTGGTGATGGATTTTGCTAGTCTGCATACATACAGCAGCGGGGGGGAAGGGGTGACAGATCGGGAAATCATGGAGAGCAGAGTTCGGGAGGGTTTGAAGGCACTGAGGGTGGACAAGGCACGAGGCCCAGATAGCATCCACCCCAGGGTACTGAAGGAGCTGGCAGAGGTCCTTGCAGGGCCTTTGGCAGACCTATTTAATGCCTCACTACATTCGGGGTGTACTTCAGGACTGGAGGATGGCTCATGGTGCCCCTCCACAAGAGTGGCTCAAGGATGAACTGGGAAACTACAGACCAGTGAGCTTCACATCCATTGTGGGTAAGCTAATGGAGACTATCCTGAAGAAGAGGCTGGTGGCCCTCCTAGAGGCCAAAAGGACTACAGGACAGCAGACAGCATGGCTTCATATGGGGCAGATCCTGTCAAACCAACCTGGTGGAGTTCTATGACTGGGTAACTAGGCAACTGGACAGGTGCCATGTAGTGGATGTCCTGTATCTGGACTTCAGTAAGGCATTCGAATCGGTGCCGCATGGAAGGCTGGGAAGTAAGTTAGAAGGCACGGGGGTGGGTGCAAAGCTGGTGAGATGGGTAGGGAACTAGCTTCAGGGAAGGCAACAGAGGGTGGTGGTGGGGTGGGGAGCTCTCACATCCAAGGGTAGTGACAAGCAGTGTCCCAGAGGGCTCGGTGTTGGGACCAGTGTTGTTTGGGATATTCATTGCAGACATATCATTGGACATCAAGAGCAAGATCAGTCTGTTTGCTGATGATACCAAGGTAGGAGCAGTGGTGGATGACCTAGGGGGATGGCAGGGGTTGCAGGATGATCTGGCAAAGCTTGAAACCTGGTCAGACACCTGGCAACTGGGGTTTAATGCCAAAAAGTGCAAGGTGCTGCATTTTGGGATAAAGAACCCAGGAGGAGTTACCAGTTGGGGGAGTGCAGCTAGCCCAGACAGAGGAGGAGAAGGATCTGGGGGTGCTCATTACAGGGTCAATGAACAACTCGGCACAATGTAGGAAGGCAGTTGCAAAGGCCAACAAAATGCCTGGTTGCATTGCAAGGGGTATATCTTCGAGGAGGGAGGAGGTGACTCTGCCACTGTATAGGTCATTAGTTAGACCGCACCTGGAGTACTGCATGCAGTACTTGCACCCGTATCTGAAGAGGGACATTAAGTTACTGGAGGGAGTGCAGCACAGGGTGACAAAGATGATCAAGGGGCTGGGGGACTTACCATACGAGAGGAGGCTGAGGGAGTTGAACACGTACTCGCTGGAGGAGAGGAGGGACGGGGGGACATGATTGAAACCTTTAAGTACATGAAAGGAATAAACAAGACAGGTACAGAGGGGCTGTTCAAAGTAAGGGAGGGGAGGGACACCAGGGGCCATGATATGAGACTGGAGGGAGGAAGGTTCAGGAGGGAGATGAGGAGACACTTTTTTACAGAGAGGGTGGTGGCTGGGTGGAATGTGTTACCTGCAGAAGTGGTATCTAGTAGAACAGTGGACTGCTTCAAAAGGGGATGAGACAGGACAAGGGGGAGGGTCAATGAAGCGGAAGGGTGGAAGGGAAGGACAACTGCAGAATAAGGGGTGCTAGCTGCACATTCGAGCAGACTTGATAGACCTCTAGGCCTTTATCTGCTGGCAAATTTCATATGTTCGTAATACACAACAAACTGCTACTGAATGCCAAGAAAATGGTGGCAATGCTGTTTGTCTCAGGTCCCAGAATCAAAGCCAATGCAACCACCCTGTCTATCCCTGGCCCTGATGAAATGCCACTGGAAGTGGCGGATGCCTTCAAGAACCTGGGAATAACTTTTGAGCCCTCAGGTGATTTCAGCGTACATATAGCTAATACATGCAAAACAGTTAATATGAAACTGGGGCTGGCCTATAAAATTAGATCATCTCTAAACACAGCAGTAAAACTGGCAATCGTGCAGGGGGTACTTTGACCTAGTCTGACTTATGGCATAATGACCTATTAGGATGCAAACAAAGGGCTATTTCAAAAATGGGACACTTGCTATAGTAACATCTGCCATTTCACCATTCAGTACCTAGGCGCACCCATCGCTATATACTTTATTCAAGTCTGGGCTGGCTATCTCCTACCTCATATCATACTTACACCGCGGGATGTATGATAGACGACATCATCAGAACTGGTACCCCAGAGTCCCTGGCTAGCATGATGATCCAAACATCACAGACCTATCCACTGAGGTCAGTAGAAAAGTGTCTTCTTGTTATACCTAAAAGTGCCATGAAAATGGGTGAACAAGCTTTCACCATGTCTGCCCCCCAAGCTGTGGAGCCCCCTTCCATTAACTGTCGGGCACTCCAAATCCCACCAGTCATTTAAAAATAAGCCCCATGCCTCCCTTCTGGGCACAGACTGTTGCACATGTGACCAAACTTCTGGGGCACCTGCTTAGCCTGTCTCCCCATAACCTATAGCACTTCCCTATGCCCACCTGGTAGGTTCTTCCCATAAGGTTTGCATAAACTCAATAGTCCTATGTCTGGTTGTGAGGCCTTACACTGCAGAAATGACTGTTATACTATACTAATTCCTATGTACTGTTTGGTTTATTCTTAATCTGCTTTCCTCAAATTGTTATTGTTCACCCTGCATCACTGAAATGTCTAACTTATAGCCCAATTTCCTGTAAAGTACTGTATTTATCTTCATTGAAATATTTTTACCCTTGTCTGTAACTCTCACAGATCTTGTCTGAAAATGGGCAATACTTGTCTAGAGCATCTACCCAGTAAACAAAAAATAACTGACTAACTAACTAACTAACTAACTAACATAATCCATGATCCCTTTGCCTGAATTATACCCTGTAATAGAGTATATGGATGGTAACTTTATCAGTTGGGAAACAGTGACATAAGAATCCCACAATACCATTCTTGTGACAGCACAGACTGATAATACCATTATTGTGACACCACAATGATAGATTACAAGGATGAACATTGACAAATTCATTGTGCCAAGCCCAAGTCAGCTTTTACTGTAACCACTGTTGTCAGTAAATGTCAAGCAGCGCTTTGGTTCTACACAGAATGGTTCTGTCAAATAAGGAAAGTACAAGCAATGACTGAATGCAATTCATTATATATTTTAAAAGCTTCTACACTTAGAAACATAGAATTTGTCAGCAGATAAGGACTGCCTGGCCCACCCAGTCTGCCCATTTCCCCACCCACCCACTGCATATACTGCAGATCCTATTTGACCTGCAGCTTAACCTCTCTTCCCTAACACTAGGTTGCCTTCTGTCTATCACATGCATTCTTGAATTCTCCTACCAATTTTACCCCCACCACCTCAGTAGGGAGGCTGTTCCATGCATCTAACACCCTTTCCATGAACAAATACTTCCTCACATTCCCCCTGAGCCTCCCCCCTCTAGCCTCATATTGTGACCACTTGTCGTTGCACATCTTTTTTTCTGAAAGATGCTGCCATCTTGTACCTTGGTTATCCCCTTGAGGTACTAGAAAGTCTCCATCATATCCCCTTCTCCTTCCTTTCCTCCAGGGGATACATACTGAGATCTTTCAGTTTTGTACACTTGTACAAAAGTTGACCTTACTTTGTTCTTTCATATTGGATTATTCATTGTTCAAGCCCACTCTATTTGGCAACACTTAAATAACTTTTACAAGTGTGTCTGAGAAGGTCCAGTTTTACAATTCATAACCTTTTTCATATAGCTTTGGTTCATATATTACAAAAACTGACAGAGAACTATGCATCGCTTGGGTGTAATACCATATGATGGTTCTGATGACATAAGGGAACCTCTCAAGCTTGGCTCTTAAGGTTCTCATGTCACCAGAACCTCTCTATGTTATTATCCCTACACAGCATTCCCATTTATTATTCTGTTTGTAAATCACAGAAAGCTCTCTTTTATTCTACATATACTGTTGTTTGCATTGTGAAAAGTTCATTTTTTTTTCTTATTTATAGTTTTTGCCACCTGTCCAACTGATTCCCTCAGCCCTGTCACCCGGCTTCTTCAAGGCTTACTTCACTCCACTTTGTCTTCTGCCATAGGACCTCCTTTTGTAGGTGTCTGCTCACTGGTGGGGGAGGGTATGGGGGGGATTTGGCTTCATCCTGTGGCAGGGGGGATTGTTCTGCCATTTTAAGCCCTGGGGCCCACTTTGCATGTGATGGATGAGATGTGTATGATTCGCCTCCACGGAGATGCCCCTGGCATTCTTCATGTGGGGTCCATATAGGAGAACTGTCCTTGGGATGCTAAATCCTCCTTTCCTAGCCGGCCTCCATGTGACCCATGTCCATTCCTGAATGTGGGTCACCGGTGTGGCAGGAGGTGAGATGTCCAGCAGCTTAGCCCTCCACACCACTAGGGCATCTTTTTCGTTTGTTTTTCTTACGATATACTGTCATCTGAAAATCTTTATATTAAGTTAAAAATCATCTGCGCTCTATATATAGGAAATAACCCATTTCTGTGCTATGTTATGTGACTTATCTTCCTCAACATCTATTTAGAATTTTAGAAACAGAAATTTCAAGATTTTTATGGGCAGAGAAAATGACAAGGGTAGATTCTCAGGTTTGACTTGATCATGCAGATTTCAAAATCATTTCTTGGCCTTTCAGCTGTACATCCATGTAGCATGGTTAACAATTAGTGAGAATTTACTGAACGGATTTGCAGTAGATGGAAATACTCTAAGTGATTTTCAGCAAATGCCATTCGCTGCACTTTTTTTCTTCAAAAAGCAATGCTGCTGCTGTATGAAACGTAAGTTCAAGCAGTGTAATTGAGGCAAAACTATCAATTCTGCTTCCATGAAATTTCACGAAACTTCCACAAACATGTAAAGTTTTACTGAACTTTAGTTTTCATTTTTATTTCTGTCTAATTTTAAAACCTCTCATTGGAATTCCAACAGCTTTGACAGCATGCAAGTGTGCTGCTCAGACTGGGAATGAATGCCAAGGTTCAGATATCTAGTTTTTTAAGGGAGTCAACATGTAGGAAGTCAAATATGCTTAAACCTTCAACATATTTCACATGTAAACTGCAAGATTTAAAGCCCTAGTAACTTTGCAGCTAAATATCGAAGTGTCAACAAATTTGGCAAATCTATTGACTCTGAAAATAAGTTGCGTGAACCAACTTTCTTATCGCCTGCTTAAAGGATAACCAAGTTATGAGCAACAGAAAATTGGCAATTAAAGTAAGTCCTTATAGCAAAAGTTTGTTTTTCTATTTGAGAGAACTGTGGAATTATAAGATAATTCTGTGGAAACCATATCCAGCAATTTTGTACAGCTACTATATACAGCTGACCTGCCACAGAGGAGGAAGTAAAAAGCTTGGCAGAATGGAAAGAAGGTAGTGTTCATTCGGAACTCCATGGTTAGGGCTGCAGGTGAAATGGAGGGTAATTGTGGGATTATAATACTAGTGCAGGTGAGATGACATGCTTGCCTGCAGGGTGCACCAAATCAGTGCTATTCATACCAAAAAAAAAAGTGCTCTCCAAAGTGAAGCAATGCAGCTGGAGAGAAGAGCGAACAATTTTGTGCTAGCTGGGGTGACATGAAATGACCCATGTCCCCATTTCTTACCTATGGGAAGTAGTCCCTCCTGTAGCTGACAATCAAATCTCCTCACCCTTTGTGGACCCTACATTACTGGGGTGCTGATATACATCCATGTCCCCTCTCATTTTTGCAGGATCCTAATTGTGGATTAGGTCCCTGTGGTGATTGGCAAGCAGCAAAGAGCTGAATGCTCCCATGTGCTGTCTGCTAGAGCCTTCAATATCTCCGTAGTTCAAGTTACACTGGGCAGGATAAGGCAATAGTACTAAATATCATAATACCACCCCCCCACACATATTTCCAGTATCTCACTGGCATGGCATATAGAGAGCACTTCCAGCAACTAAAATGACAGTAGCAGCCAGATAGCACCTGCATAGTGTCCCTTATGCAGCCACAAACCTAACTGCATGGTAAAAAGCCCTTACCAGATGAGAAGCAATTACTTCACTCACCATGCAACAGCTGGACACCCCATGCTCAGTCTCAAGAGCAACTCTTCACGTCAGCTTTTATGTTCATCATTTGAACTGGGCCCCTATCACCTGTGTCTGCACCTATCCCTAATTTCTTTATCTTGTGAAAGAGCTTTGAATTGAATGCGTGGCAGTGGTACCAGGACACTATCTGCCAGGGTAAGGAGTGACAAGTCAGAGTAGTACTGGGAGACCTATGAAGGTATCCTTCCTCAGTGTTGTGACAATTCAGATCCCTGTACTCTGATGGTCCCCTAATTACACAAACTGGCTCACACAACAGGACAGGCAGTGATCAGGGTGGGAGATGGACATGGGGAGTCAGGACGGCTCTTGCAATAGTGGGAAAGATACCGAGAATGGGGAAAGGTGTGGACTCGGGGGGCATCTCTGTTTTGTGTTTTTTGGCTCCCCTTTTAAACCCGGTGAGCTTGCACTAATACAGCTTACCCTTTGGCTGCTTCAATACAACCCTGTTGCAAAGCTGAACCCTGAGAACTCCGCACAGCTATGTGTGATGGACATATGTTGGAGGTGTTACCAATTTATTTATTTTATTTATTAAATTCTCGGATTACAAATACCTTTGAGCAGAAGCTGCTCCTTTACAAAGGTTCCACGTCAGAGGATGAGGGGCAAACATACATACAGAGGTAGTAAAAGAATGCACAATAAACAACCAAAACAGCTAAAAGAACAAAAATAAAGATACTCAGTTATAACATACTTTGAGATAATATTCATACAACGAGCAGCTTGAGTAGGCAGCTGGCTGCGGTAACAATAAGAGATAGAGGGCACAAGAGGCAGTTAGTATTGCAGGTGTGCGACCAGCAGAGGAAGTTGGCAGGCTAATGGGCCACTGTCAGAAGGTGGTGGAAAATGTCTTGTACCAGTGGAGATGTGAAGCAGGAAAGGAGTCACAATTGAAATATTTTTAAAATGTCTACATTTTCACATTTTGGGTTAAACTTCTGCTGATGCATACAGCTTTCTGGGCTTAGAGGAGTAATTTCAACTGAATGTTTTATCTCTGATGATTACTAGTGATGTGTGAAGTTAGAGATCTTCACTTTGTGGATTAATTTGCAAATTCATCTCATTTCGTGAAGTTTATCTGCCTTGCAAAGCCCACGTTTGTGGTAAACTGATAACTTTGCATAGTGCAGAGTTGGCAGTTTTGCAAACGAAGTTTGACACAGAGGTGAAGTCTGCAGTGTACTATGGGTAGAGATGTTGTGAAGTTTTAATTTGTGGTGATGTTCCGGTGAAGTTACAGACTATGCTGCTGTGCAGCAATCTTAGAAGTTTTACAATTCACTGACCTACACAGCCAGTATAGTGTTATGCTTATGTAACTATTAGTTTGGTTGTGGCCATTCGCACTCTCTATTCCAGAGGAATTACCACCCTGTAGGGGTACGAAAGCAAGGAACTCTCGGAGAGGGTTCCACCCCTAGAGGTGCCACAGGATGGTTCCCGTGGCTAAAGGTACCTTAGGAATCCCCAAAGGAAATGTAGTATCATCCCCAAAAGGAGGCAACATGGTGCATATGAGCAAATAGTAACAGTGACGTAGAAGTAAGTAACTGCAACATAGAGTAGAGAAGAATAGTGATGGCTTGTATGAGAGAAGGGGATCCCCTAAGGAGAGAGGGAATGGCAGGAAATCCGCCACCTCCATCCAACAATGGAACCTACCTAAGAAAACTAGGGGAAACAACTATGTTAACTAAGTGTTATGATCTGAGGCAATGGAGGAGAGAAAAAAACCCTATGAGGAGGAAATCTCTGGGGATCCAAGGCCTAGATTGCCTTCCCTCTAGACTTGGGAAAATGTATTTAGTGGCATCTCTGCAGCTGCAATTTGGAAAACCCAATTAAAGGGAGGTGGAAAATATTTCAATTTGGAGGAAGATGTCTCCACGTCTTAGACTGCAGTACACATACTTCCTGCATTAGGGAGTCTGACGATTTTGGGACTGCCACCATGCTGGACCCATGCTATAAATATGGGCCGGCCTGACATCAATAATTGAAGGTGGGTGTGAACAAGTCTCAAAGTTGACTGATCTTCTAATAAGAAGGGTACACAGGGGCATAGATGCTAAAGACACATTTTTCTAAGGCACAACATGAAACTCCACAGAGACAGGGTGTTGCTACCACCTCCTGACATGGGAAACAGGCTGGGAAAACATGCCAAATCCCATTTGCGATGTTATGTCAGGTGGGAGTTGAAGACATGGAAGAAAAAGAGGAGGAGGAGGAGGAGGAGGCTGATGAGATAGCAGGACTGCAGACAGTGCAACGCATGGTAGATGCACATTTAGCAGACACAAGGCACCTCACCATCTCCAAGGAGCACTTGCTATACTGGAGCAGCAAGGTCAGCGAGTGGCCAGCACTGATCTCGGTTGCAATGAAATGCCTCAGCTGCCCATCCTTGAATGTCAATGTGGCGCGTATATTCAGTTTGGCTGGAGCCATTGTGCGGGACAGGCACACCAGTCTGCCACCAAAAAATGTTGGCTTGCTAACACTTCTTAAAATTAATGAGGGGCACATTCTGCAGAAGACAATCATGTCCGTGTTCCTACCGCATCAAAGTGGTGGTAGTGGTGAAGATGAAGAGCAAGGTGTCAGTATTAGCAGATAGTCTTCCACCACCAAGGTGGATAAAGCAACATTGGAGAGAGAATTCCCATCTGGTGACAACTCCAGTCTGGAAGACTATGAGGGCTGCTTCTTCAATAAGGTTGAAGCATAAAAAGTAGTGTTTCTCTCTTTTCTCCTCATCAGTATAATCCTTTACTTTATGATTTACAAATTAATTCTGTTCTTCTCAGTCATTTTACTGTTCCCCATCCCGAACTGTTGTGCTGCTGTTTCTTTGCACCTAATCGATTACCTGCCTCCGGCACATGAATGTGATGTCTAGAGGCAATGCCTACTCCAGCCAGCAAGACACAGCACCACCACCTCCTCCTCCTCCTCCTCTGGCCTGCTTGGCTCCTATACAGCCACAAACAGCATGAGCCACTACCTCCGCACCGGTGCAAACATCGTCCTGACTCTAGGGAATACTGTTTGGCTTGTTCCTATGGTATGAGTTACAAAACTCCCTGACTTGACAACTCATATAAAATGAATACAACGTTCGAGCTGAGATAATACCTACTGGATTTGGAACTGACGATCCACACCATGTGGCGCAACTAAAAACACTTTGTGGAGAATTGAGAATCGATACTGGGGGTGGTACCATCACAACTCTACTGCAGCAATCCAGCTCCAGTCTGCCTGCAAGTACTGGGAAGATACTACTATCCAGGAAAACCTCCCCTGGTCGAAGTGAGAAGTCTCCACCTGATTCAAGTGTGTAAACACAAGCAAGACTGCAATCATCTAACTCATCAAAGAAGCAAGACCTCAGCTCCAGCAAGGCTGATCTCTGTCTGCTGTGATGGTAAGTGATTTTCACTGCTGCTCACAGTCCTTATCCTCACTGGTGGTGGGCGACTCCAGTCCTCGACCTCACAGAGGATGAAAGGCCTTCTGCCTTACTCAGAAAGATCTTGAAATATTTTTCCTTTTGCCCCCCCTGCAGGTTTCACCATTCTCAAGGATGACTGGCAAAGGAAGTCTCAAACCAGACAGCCCTCAAGAAACAGAGAGGAGTTACATGACGTCTTCATACACCATCTCTGTGGCATGCACCAGCCAGTAAACAGCATGGCCAGCAGCATTAATATAACGGTAAGTATCATTACGATTTTCTGTTTTTTTATTTTTATTTTTTGTTCTTCTTTTTCACAGGTACACAGTGTACCATGCTGGCCAAAGGGAGGCTAAATCATTTCTCATTTTTAGGGCTGCAGTGAGTATAGCCCTACAGACCTTTTGCTATCAGAAAAGGACTCAGAGCATTCCTTCTGACAGAGCATGTTGGAGTTGCAACACTGTTGCCTCCGTGTCTGTGAAGCACTCCACTCATTATTGTCAGTGGTCATGGCGCAACAAGGCATACTCCACCATGTCCAAGATGGCTGACAAACTGTATTGCGTATGTGCGAGCACTAGCGCATGCACAGTAGAGAGCAACAACCATCTTGGACATGGCAGGGTATTCCGTGTTCCACTGCAACTGCATTTTTTTTTCCTTTTTAATTATGGATCTCCCCCTAGTTGACACTCCCTCTCAGCATCACCCCCCCAAAAAAAAACATAACAATGACACCGGGGTGGCCAGTCCCTCAGTGACACAATTGTGCTTCACCATGCCTTTAATATATTTTTTCTTCCCCACCAGACCCTCCTCTCAGCACCCCCACCCCCCAGTAACATAACAATGACACTGGGGTGCCCCAATCCCAGTATTGTGACCATGCTCCACTGTGATCTTTTGATACATATATATTTGTCCCCCACCGACCCGACCCTCCCCTCTCAGCACTCACCCCCCAGAAACATAACAGCGACACTAGGGTACCCAATCCCCAGTGTAATGATTGGGAATTCTTGGTTGTGATTTTTTCACCTGTAAAAACCATCCATCAGTGTCTTTGAAACCATTCCTCACCCCCACTCGACACCCACCCCCGCCTCAAGCCCTTACTTACCCATCGGGGGTCCAACACCGTAATCCTCGCTGGACTGCAAACACATCTTCACTCTTCATAGCTGGTGCCAACTGAAGAAACAGGTATGCGGTTCAATAGATTTCAATGGGGTTTTATACTTAGTGGCATAACTTGGGCATTTTTGCATATTTTTGGCCCAGATTTTCAGCATGCCTTCTTGGGGACCCTGCCTCATCAACAGTTACACTGACATTAGGCAAATCTTTCCTGAAAGGTGATCTTGCAGTCCCTGCATGAATTCACCTTTCAGGCAGGAGCTGAAAATGTTCTCTGCTAGGACTGGGCGAAGGTTGCAAATTCCACTTTCACAAAACTTCCGCAAAATTTTGGAAATTTCATGGAACTTCTCAGAACTGCCACCATTGGTGAAATTGTGATCTCCCGTGGATTTTTGCCCGGTTCTGTTATATTTTTTAATAAATTGCGGAATAATATTTATAAACTACCGAATTTATTCAGTCCAGCAGTTTTAATGTATTATTTCATATCCTAAAGCGTAATACAGCCCCCACAGGCCCCCTGTCCAATAAACTACGCTGGTGTCTGGTGTAGTAGTCTTCCCACCTGCTGGTCATGGGGCTGATGTAAAAACCTCTCCTGTCTCTGCCGTGGCCCCTTACACCCACCGATTGTGGGTCCAATGTAAAACAAAAAATTTGATCCCTGGTGTCCAGTGGTCCCCCCAGCTGATCACGGCTCCCCTGTAAAAACCATCGGATCCCTACCATGGTCCCCTACACCCACTGATCGTGAGTCCAATGTAAAAAAAAAAAAAAAGAAAACAACCTCTGATTGATCTCTGGTGTCTAGTGACCCCCCACTCATCAATTGTGACTCCCCAAAAGTCACATTTCTCTGGCGTCTAGTGCCCCCCCATCCAGGATCCCCTTAATAAAAAAAAGTCCACAGTCCATCAATTCCATTTCCAAATCCTTACTCCATTTATATTTATTCTCTGGTGTCTAGTGGACCCCGTAGCAGTTAGTCTGCCACCACCCCTCCACCCTCACCCCTGACCCAGAGTGGGCCACCAGGCAACCTTCTGCTCTCCTCCATGGCTGGCAGCCCATCTGAACTGTCAGTGAATGAGTGCATGCTTGCGCCATTCGCTGACAGTTCAGTGGGCAACGTCCATGGAGGAGAGGAGGGGCTGGGTGCCGTGGCCCACTTGGGGTTGGGGTGTGAGGAGGGGGAGGGCCTGGTGGCAAACTAACTGCCAGGGTGGGGGGTCCACTAGACACCAGAGAATTTGAATTACTTTTTTTTCAGGGGATAGGGGATAGGGAGGGGGTCCACTAGACACCAGGGAATAATATAAATGGAGAAGGAATTTTGGGATGGAGCTGATGGACTGCAGGCATTTTCTTTTTTTATTAAGGGGATCCTGGATGGGGGGGCCCTAGACACCAGTGAGGGAATTATAACTTTTTTGGGGTCACGGTCAGTGGGGGGGCAGTGGACATCAGGGACTGATCAAAAATATATATATTTTTTTACACTGGACCCGTGATCAGTGCGGGGGTGCATGGCGAAATCAGAGGTTTTTTACAGGGGACCATCGATTGGTGGTTGGGGGGACCACTGGACACCAGGGATGGGATTTTATTTTAAAGAGGATCCACAATTGGTGGGTGCAGGGGGATCACTAGACACATCAAATGTTTGTGTTTTTTTTTTACATGTGTTTGGACCCATAACCAGCGGGTGTGGGAGTGTGGATTAATGTATTAAAGTGCGGCAAAAAAAAAAATCAGAAATAACCACTGATAGTGATCAGTTCTGTGGATATATTTTGCCGCAGTTTAATATATTAACCCACAGCTGGTATACTTATTCTGCGGTTTTAAGGCGGAATTTCCATGAAAGTTGCAAAAACGATTTCCAAACTTTTGCGGAAGCAAAAGTCGCACTTTTGTGGAAGTTCTGCCGTCAGAATTTTTTTTTGCACACCCCTATTCTCTACTTTTGTTTATGAGGTGGGATCATAAGTAGGCTATGTTGAAAATTTGGTGTAAAAAAATTTTAAAACAATAAAGTTATGAGCCTACATTGAATTTTGCAAAAGCAGGCTCGTAACTTTGGTAATTTTAAATATTTTTACCTCAAATTTACAACATAGCCATATCTTTACAGCACCTCATGAATATGACAACTATCATTTTTCAAATCCAGGCCAAAATTTTGTTTTTTTTTTTTACATCCCAAAAGGTGATTTTGTGGTCCCTGCATGAAATCACCTTTTGGACAGGAGTTAAAAATCTCCTCTGACCTCATTCATGAGGCAGGGTCATAAGAAGGCTATGTTTCAAATTTGGTGTAAAAATACATTTTTTTAAAAAAACAACGTTATGAGGCTATGTTGAATTTTGCAAACATGTGCTCATGACTTTGATAATATTCAATATTTTTACCCCAAAATTTCAACATAGTAATTTCTTTACAACACCTCATGAACGTGACAGCTGTCATTTTTCAACTCCTGCCCAAAATGTGTTTTTGCATCCTGAAAGTTGATTTCGCAGTCCCTGTGTAAAATCACCTTTAGGTCAGGAGTCGAACATTTTCTCTGCCCTTCTTTATGAGGCAGGGTCATAACAAGGCTATGTTGAAAATTTGGTGTAAACATGTTAAAAAACTAATTTTCAATATTTTTACCCCAACTTCCTTGGCTGCAGCCCTATGACTCTGGCAAGAGTTTGTTATTCACAGGTAACATGTATAGTAATATGGGGAGTCAACAACTGCCATAATACACAGCCAGCTGGCCACTGCAGAGGCCAAGTGAGGCAAAATAATTTCTCCTTTTTCTTCACCCATGACAGGTATTGTAAGATGGAGTGTCAACAATGGTCATACTGTGTGGCCCGCACAGTGGCCACATGAGGCAAAATAATTTGTCTTTTTTCTTCACAGGTGACAGGTGTAATAAGATGGAGATCTGACAATGGCTATACCATGAGGCCACCACCACAGTGGATAGTTGAGTCAAGTCTAAATAATATTTTCTTGTCTTCACAGGTCTTCTGTGCTGCTGTCTCCAGCAATCGAACCACTGCCATCTTCTCCGCCTGGTCAATATTGCAAAAGACACCTGCTGAAAATAACTTGAAATTAGAGTAATAAAAAACAGTGTCACATGTGCAAAATGTTTCAGAATTAAAAAACAGCACCCCACCCAAAAAAAAATACTTACCTTATATGGTTGGAAAATTGCTAAATGCAACAGTGAAAGAAAGGCAGAGTCAGTTTCAGGTCTGGTTTTATTGTTTGACTATACATCATTACAAACATATAAATATGCAAAAACTTTTTTTTAATACAAAAGAATATAATTTAATAGCAGAATGAATACACTAATACACACAATATACACCCTACATAATATTGCACAAATAGAGACTCCACTGGGTACTAGAGAATAGTAACTATTTTCATTCATATAAATTGAATAAACAATCTGCCATGTTAAATAGCCCTACCTGTTTACAGTGTAATTCTCCACAAGTGGATCAGTGTTGCCTTTACTTTTGCTGTATCAAGACAGTTCCCAGATATGTTATACGTTCAGCACTAATACGTCAGAGAATATTTCCTCAATCCTGTTTGTGTGAGAAGAAAATGAAGAAATGAGCACAAAACAATGAGTGAACCCTCAGTAACCTTATGAGGATAATTACCCACAGCACCAGCCAATCTCTTTTATTTCAAACTCTGTACTGGGCACCAGACATATTGGGAAGTCACAGCAAATATAAAATATTTTATACAATTCTGCCCGTAATTTTCTCAAATCTGATTATACCTGTCGGTGCAGCAGTTGGATTTCCGCTTGCAATGCCTGCGACCCGGGTTCGGGAGCGAGCTCGGGTCACTGGAGGACCAGCCGGGGGAGGCAGCTTGAGCATCCCACGACTGCTCGCTGTCTTCAGAGAGGGAAGGGGCTGTGACCCAGTGTTGAAGCGACCACTGGTGGAGGCCAGGGGTAGAGCAACATGTCAGGGTCATTGGGGTGGTGCGTGACAGACGTTGGCTCTTGCCTTGACGTCCAGACATCACGCACCTTAAGAAAGCCAGGAAAATCACTCACTGGCCGCCGGATGATGGCTCTATGTTCTCTGAGAGCCTCCAGTGCCTTCCCCAAGGACTCATGTTCCTTGGCAGCATCCCTGGGCCCTAGAGAGTATGTGCTGGGGTCATGCCTCTCCCCCTGGTGCCTTCCCCCTCGGAGGAGGGGGACCCGCCCGGTGAAAGGGATACGCCGGGATATCCTGGGGGTCAGCTACGATATGAGGATCACAGAAGGGCTGGGAAAGGACAGTAGGGGCTGGGGGTGAACTTGGTAGAGCCCGAAGGAGTGGTGGACCAGCGAGCATGGGGTTGAAAAATAGATCATACCAAAAAAAAAAAAAATCTGATCATAATACAACCACCAGTAAGACCTTTAAAGGAATTTCTCTTAAGATAAGCTTTTCTATCATTCTTTTCCTTACATTTTTAACTGTCTGAAGAAACTTAGCTAATCTATAAATAGTCACCTCGTCCATCGTATGAGTGAGTATTGAAGTTAACTCAGACATATCCATAGCATTTCCCTCATTGTAACAAGACCCCAACCAGAAAGCCCTAGCCCAGGGACCAGGGACATTCCCATTAAATATACAGAGTCTTCATGTTCACCTACTGAGCATAAGCATTTTGTGCTATTCATAGTGGTTTTATTGTATCTCACTGTTAGCACATATCTATCAAAGTTTCTCACATTTGTAACTAATAAATGTTTTTCTTAATTTGGCTTGGTAAGAAAGTCCAAGTAGAATTTAAAACCAAAATGCATATTAGCAGCTGCAAACCATTCTGAAAACTGTGAACTTGAAATAAACATAAGATCCTATTCAGCCCCAAGATTACACATTTCTTTTTATATATATGACTCGTATTTAAGACTTAAGGACATATTTTTCTCAAGATATCTATTTAATACCAATAGATCATGTTTCTTGAGGTTACTCAACAAATTCTTATACCACTCAGAATCTTTGCAACCAAGGTGGTGCCAGGTCTTTTTTCAATAAGACAATTACATAGCAGTTTGTCATTAATCATCTTGTTAAGTTTTAACCAATAATTTAATTTACAAGTATCTATCACTGCATTAATGTTATCCACACCCAGCTCCGATCTTCTGTATGCTGCTGGGTATGAAGTGACCATTCCTAGAAGTGCTCATGTAAGCAATAAGACATGATGGGGTGTGCATTAGACAGTTCTAATGCTGGCTAGGGGGACATAGTGAGGCACGAGGCCACAGGCCGAGTGCGTCCAGTCCCCTAGCCATGCACTAGAACTGTCTAATGCACATCCCCGGAGTGGCTTACTGCACTTATAAAATGGGCCTGTGTATTCTAAATGGGGTTCTAGTTTTAGCTGTGCATTAGACACATCTAATGCACAGGTAACAACCAATCAGATTGCTTGAAATCCTTTGCCCATTTTATAAAGGAATTTAAAGGTAGGGGCTGTTACACTGTTTCATTTTTAATATCCCAAACCTCAGTTCAATAAGTCAATTGAGGTATAGTTTTGCTCTAATTACATTAACAAGAGGTTTTAAAGAAATGCTCTGTATGCAGTATTAAAGTTTCTTAATCCCAAAATTTTTTCCTAGTTCACTATGTAAGCCCTTTGCCCCTGATTATTGCTTCAACCTGGATGATATTTCTTTTTCAAAAATAAGCAGTCATTTGGATTGCACACACATTCCTGCTCTTTGGGGTGGTGGTGGTGGTTAGATTAGTTCTTTCAGGTAGGCAGCAGCACTACTCTCAGTCCCACATAGGTGATCGATTACTGAGGCAGATACGCCCCCTCCCTTCCCTTTCTAGGGGTTTGATGGATCATTGTCTCTGGGAAAGGGGAAGGGCTCCAGCTCAACTGAGCAGCATAAAAATAAAGCAGGGCGCACACACAGTGCCTTATTTCTTTTGTAGATTGGGATTCCACTGGTGACGGCTGAGTTTCCGTCGAGGTGCAGGCTGGATGGTAATCTTCCTCCCCTCATGACTGGGGGCACTAGGTAACTCTAGAGTCTGGAAAACAGTTTAGTTAGGCAAGGCACAGCATAGCAATTCAGGACTCCCAAAGATTTGGTCCAAACAGGAATTGAATGCAATCAAGCATTTTTATTTGGTCTCAAAGCTCAAGCTGAAAAACACAACCCCATGGAGGGGTGCACACAATTCATTGTTACAGTTCCACACTATTTCTATGGCTGACAGCAGTGGCACAGTCACTTAGGGAACCAGGTTTTGAACCTGGATCCTCCACACTCACATCCCTTGCTTGTTGAGCCATAAGGGGCTCTGAATTTCTTTAGAACACTAGCAGTGTTCTCAGGCCAGTTTCTGCTTCTTGATCCCCACCAGTGGGAGTGGGGTGCACTCTCAGTCTGACACCTTGCTACTTCCTTCCCTCAGCTTGGGGGGGGTGGAAGTTCTCTCTCCCAGGGCAGAGTGCTTTTCACCATGCTGCAGGCCACCTGCAGATCCTTGGAAAGGGTTCGCAGAGGACGTCTGCAACCCACAAGCTACTTCCACAGGAATTTTCACAGTAACCCATTCCACTTCACAGGAGGTGGACACTCGAGGGCAGGGGTCCATGCTGCCACAGCAGCCCCTTTGAAGTAGTACTGCCACCACTAACCTCGGTCCTTCTCGTGGCAGTCACCTCACGAACCCACAGATCAACAGAGCCAAAATAGGCTAAAAACAGCATCTGTCCCTTTGGCTGGTTGTTTTGCTTTCTCCCTTATCCCCATGCTAGCATGTGGGAATTGGATGCTGGGGGAAGGGGGCCAATCTCCACACCCTGGCCCCGGGCCTACCTGGCACCGACTGGAGGCCCTCCCCTCAGGCCTTGGAGCTGGCACCAGCTGCTCCTCACTTCTCGATGGCTCTCCTTGAACTCTCCCTAACTGAATCTCTCTGTGCCGGTTGGCCCCTCAAATATTCCCACACACTTGCCAAACCCCACCCCCTGGCAGGCCTGGCAGTGTGAACCCACCTCCCGATACCAACAGGGCATCATTATTTAGTAACCCCCCCTAATTTGGCATGGGGGGGTTACAACTATAGTGTTTGTGACATGCTTCGTCCACCAGCCATTTGATGAAAAATTCATGCCTAAATGAACATAGCTTGATGTAACTGTAAATTTTTGCTTACCTAAATATCATTGGCCAAATTCTTTTTTTGGCCCAAAAGTTATAATTTGTGTCTTACTGAAATGAACAGAAAGTCTGAGCTCTTTAGCTTTGGATTCTATTAAGTCTAGCCTTTTTTGTAAACCCATTGTAGTCAGGGCTAGCAGGATCAAATCATCCACATGTGCTAACGCAATTATTTATTTTTGGCAAATCAGAATTCAGTGTTTCTAATTATTTTAATAACTGTCTATATATAAACAAAATAAAGTAGGTCATAAAACACACCTTTGACTCATCCCCTTACTTGTGGGGAACACTTTTGAAAATTGATCATTAGTACCGCATCTTACATGAGCCCAAGTATTCATATATAAGTTAGAAATTATTTGGACCAAGATTGGGTCTATAACTCTTTTAATAAGAAGTTCCAAGAGGATATTCCTGGAGACTGAGTCAAATGCTGCCAAAAAGTCTATAAACATCACAGATAGGGCCAGATATTCAAAGCTTTGCCCCTGGGTGAAGTTAACACTGCACGGCAGGCAAACGTAGCCCGGAGCACAAAGCAAGCCATATTCAAAAGGAAAAGCCCAGGGCAAACAGCTTCTGAATATAGCATGGGAATGAGGCTGTGCAAACAGGGCTGGGAGTGCAGGGCAAACGTAACCCTAGTATAAGGCAGCACTGAATATAGCAACCAGGAAGTGCAAACCACAACAACAACACAGTGCACAGTGTGACCAATGTGTGTGCCAGCATATGCGTGGACCCAGTACAGCAGCAGACAGCAGCAGATGTGAAAGAACAGTGATCAAAACTTTATAAACATCCCCGAACTGTTAGCGCCGTGCTAACACGTTAGCACGGCTTTAGAGCGGAGCTAAGCTGTTAGCCCGGTGCTAACGCATCTGCCCGGCACTAAGATTTGCCATATTCAAAAGTGACATGCAAATAAGGGAAAGGGAAATTGTTTAACCAGGAAGGCACGCTAAGCCAGAGCTTGTTTCCAGGTGCGACCTGGGAGCACAAGGAAGTTAAGTGACTTGCTCAGGGTCACACAGCATGCAAGTGGGAACTGATGGGATTCAAACCCAGGTCTCCAGGTTTGCAGCTCAGTGCTCTAAACCACTACGCTATACTGCCTCCTATGAGCAAATGGCAAATGACAAATGAGCCTACTTAGGTAGTCTTTGGGCAAACAGCCAGATTAGCATCTCATCATTCCCTGATTTGCATGCAGTTTGCCCAGCGTTACTACAGGGTCCCACAGCTCCACCTGTAGG
Source organism: Neoceratodus forsteri (assembly GCA_016271365.2). Classification (NCBI taxonomy): domain Eukaryota; kingdom Metazoa; phylum Chordata; order Ceratodontiformes; family Ceratodontidae; genus Neoceratodus; species Neoceratodus forsteri. Next base: position 16,479,375 of record JADMNL010000027.1, read on the forward strand.
TCAGTCTGGAAGTACAGGGGATGGCCAGGTCTGGCCACAGCTCCACCTGTAGGTTAGTCTGGCAGTGCATGACAGTTGCTGCAGGCTACATGTATGCAGTACAGCATTGCACTGTGTGCCCCAGGGGACAACACAGCATAGGCACAGGCAGTGGTGGTGCTGCATGCAACCGTCACACTGTAGGCCATGCTACAGTGCACAGCAGACACTACAGTAGCAAGGGGGCTGGTAGTGTGAGGGACACAGCAATGCCTATGGTATGTAGGGCAGTGATGACCACTGCACTGTACACAGTGACAGGCCAAACATGCAGGTGATTACTGACGGTGGACAGTACTGTTTCTCCATTGTGTGTGCCACAAATGCTGCACCTGTGGCATGGGATGCTCACAGTGACATCTGCATGGCCAGCTGTGTGTGCTCTGGCTTCTGTACAGTTGTGCAGTATGTGGCTGGGGGCCATGCATGCTCCGACAGGTACTCAGATGGTGGGGTATTCCCACTACTGGCCCATGTGCACTGCATTATGTGTCCCAGCCATGTGGCCACACCTGGGCTGTGGTGAGGGCTGACCACCCATACATCCTCCCCTCAATGGCCACCATGCCCACAGTGCTGCATGTGTGTGCTGGCATCTGTTGGTCACCACAGACGTATGGTCTGCAGGTGTGTCCTGTATGGCCACAATACCTAGTTGTCCCCTGTGGGTTGGATCCCCCCTTACTGTCTGTGCTTGGCTGGGACTGGTGGAAGCTGTTGGCATCATGGTGGTGCCAGCAGTAAGCAGCATGTGTCCTCCATGTCATGCATTTTCTAAGTGTCATGCTCTTATGTTAGGGTCACTCAAGCCACGCTAATCCCACACAAACACCGCGCTATGCACAAATGATGTGCAAAGCTGTTTGCCCAGGGTTAAGACCAGCTTTTCCTGTGCGGTAATTTGTTCCACTCTAAGGGTCACGCTATGTTGCGCTGAAAACCTTAGCGTGGCGCTAGTCACTGAATATCTCATAGCGCCTGTATTCATGTTCACTTTGCCCCTTGCATATACTTATGGTTTGCTCAGCGCTAATGCACTTTGCCTGCACTATGTGGTCTTTTGAATATGGCAGTCCCGCGCTAATCCCACACTAAACCCGCACAAACTGTTTGCGGACCGTGCAAAGCTTTGAATATCTGGCCCTCAGTCTTTGTTTTCTTAGCTGAACATATTTCTGCAACAGGTGGGCTAGAACAAAACAATTATTTATTGTGGAATATCTACTTCTGAAGCCCGACTGCATTTCACCAAGCCCTGCAGTTTTTATTATTGTACTTTTAGTCTTTCTAGGATAATTTTTGAAAAGATTTTCAGGTTAATATCAAGTAAACTAACTACTTTGTACATTGCTGGATCTGCAAGACTGCCTTTTTATGAATTGGAATAATGTCAACCCCCTCCATGAATGCAGGACAAATTTCTCCTCTATGCATTTTTAATAGAAAATCTTCAAAGGGTTGCACCATAAAGAGGTATTAGAATTGTATATCTGTTCTGGTATTCTATCTGGGCCTGGTGCCTTTTTCATTTTTAAATATTTTATTGCCATGTATACCTCCTTCCTCGTGATTTGTTGGAAGTCATTTTTTTTGGCCCTATCCTACTGCTCAATACATGAGAATCCAGCAGTTCTGGGTCAAAGAGCATTTTTGAGTAGTACTGTATCCATTTACTTTAAGGGATATAAGAATCCATAGAGTCTTTATAATTATTTGTTCCTTTAGCTACAAGTTTCCGAAATTCTTTAGAGTCTTTATTGTTAACTGCTTTAAGCATTTTTCCCTATAAAGTTACATAATATTGCTGTGTTCTATTTTTTAATTATTGTATTTTTCTTTCTTGATTTATTTGTTTGAACACTTCCTTATTATTAGTAATTTTTGCATTTTTGATCATGCGTCTTTAATTTTTACATATTCTGCAATCCTTGTCAAACCATCCTTTGTACTGATTATTTCCTTGTCTGGGTGTGTACATTATGTATAATTTTTCTACTATATTACTAAAATGGTAAGAAATTTTGACCAGATTGATGCTGCATTCAAGCTAGAGAAATCCTGCCAATTCTTTGCCCCAAATTTATGATCCCATATTATCCTTTTATTTAATTTCAATTCAGTAAATAGCAGTTTTGGGAGGTGCTACTACCACTTCGGCTGAAGTAAGTCCTTTTAGGAGTATAGAAAAATGGTCACTCTCAGATCTAGTGGTGACATGAAGGCTGTGCCAGACCTGAACATTCCCAGACCAGATAATTAGATCTGGTAAAGATATACCTGCAGGTCTAACATAGGTACAGTTGCCCTCAATATCCTGCATTCACCCATTTAGAGGATGCAAATGATATTCTTTCAAGATTTCAATAAGTGATAACCTGGCTTTATTTATTTTCTTATCTTTAGAGCATCTTATGGGCATTATTTTGAGTGTGTTAGTGTACCCAAAGATTGAATTACCTACATATCCATCGAAGGTTCTGATCCTAGCATTAAGATCGCCCATTACCCAAAATTTTCCAGGCCATAAAATTTAATGTTAGATCCTCTGCAATTATTTTGAATGTATCCTGCAGATTTGGGCTAAAGTATGTAGAATCTGCTGGAGGGCTATAACTATTAATCAGTACAATTTTAATTCCTTCTCTGTTTTTCAACAGGAATGAGAAGAAAATTTGCAGAATCTTATTTTAATATAAGTAGCTAAACCTCCCAATAGTCTACCAAATTTATTGCATTCTCAATAATCTGGTCCAGAGTCAAATGAATTAACTAATCTACTATTACTAGAAACAGTAAGTCAATCATCATAACCTGCTAGGACCATGAATTTGTTCGATAAAGTAACTGGTTGAGCGTCTCTAGGTTGAATTTCTGAGATTTTATTTTATTTCTTGGTTTCTGGATTTTTGTTTGGATAAACAGGGCTAGTATACGAGTCTAGGGCAGGATCATTTGAATCCAGAATGTACAGACCTGTATTGTCCATTATGCTAGATTCTGATAAAATTATATCAGCCACATCCTTATCTTTAACTAAAGTGTCGATTTGGGCTTCCAGTAATGTCACCATCGGCACGGCTGCTTGATTCCAGATCGCTTAGTACTTGGCGGTTCTATCTATCCTAATTGGCCGATATAGTCAGCAGAAACTAGTTGTAATCATCTCTACCGAACTGTTTGATAGTGCCCTTGATGTCTGACTCGAGTAGTTTGCAGCAAAAAGAGTGTGGAGGATGGAAAATGGATCAATGAAGGTCAAGGCCCAGAGACAATAGCCCCGTGGCATCAATTACCTCTCAGTGCACAGTTGGTTCAAGACAGGAGGAAGACAACCATGGTTCAGACATGGGGTATGAGTTGGGAAAAGCTGATACTGCAGCAATCATGCAAATGCTCTGCCGCATTGATGGAAAGATTACTGGCATAAGGAAGGACTTAAGAAAATTGGAACAGAGAACCTTCTCAATGGAGAACCATATGGAAACAATTCAGATGGAGCACATGGCGTTTGGGCACTCTCTCCTGTATCTGTATCAATGAGAAAGGGAACTTACCACTAGAGCTGAGGATACAGAGACCCGTTCTAGACATAACAACATTTGGGTCTTCAGCATCCCTGAAGGCTCTGAGCAGGAGGACACAGCCAGTTTTATGGCATGTTGGTTGCAGAAAGAGTTGACTCTAACAGAAGATTCGGAGTTGGGCATAGAATGAGCTCACTGAGCGCTGGTGGCTAAGCCGGCCCAAGGTGCACCTCCTCGTTCCATTATAATTAAGTTCCTCAGCTATCCCATGAAGGAAACAGTTTTGAGATTTGCCTGGGCCAAAAAAGATCTGAATCTTGATGGAAAGTGAGTCTACATAGATCAGGAATACCCCCCAGTGCTCCTGTCCCAGAGAAAAAAAGTGCTGCAGGTAGTTAAGCAACTCTGGGAAAAAGGACTCAAAGCTCAAGTGAGGTACCCGGCCTGCCTCTGGGTGCAAGACAAAGATTCTACTCAAAATGCTGTGTCTTTAGCAGCCACCTCCTCATTTCTAAAATCTCTCTCTATAAACATACCAGATCTGAGAGGAGAGGCCGTGAAGGCTGAAATAGAGGATCTGCTGTGGTCGACGATTTCACCAACTACTCTTAAAGGCAAACGTAAAACTGGAGCGATTACAGCTTTGCATTCTGAGCTGTCCAAATGGCTTAAAAAACAGATTCTGCTACCTGAAGAGGAACTTGAATGCTCCCTGCAGTAGCCTGTGTATTCAGCGACCACGACTGAGTGTTTTCAAAAAGGGTGACTCAGTTGCAGTGCATTTACAGAGGGCTACCAGGCAGGGAGAGTGACTGGATAAGGGGTTCGGTGAAATAGCTACAGGATGTCACTATATGTACGCACGCAGTGAGGAGGGACCACACCATGCGATGGGTGGAAGGGAGGGAGGAGGGAGGGTTTGTAGGGTGTAGCATGGTGGTGGGCTGCCAAGCTGGCCTTGTGGAATGGTGGGTTGGTGGCTGGCTAGGGTTGGGAGGGTGCTGGGTCTGGTTCTGTGTGTGTTTCTTTAGTGCCAGTCCAGGAAATTGTTTTGTGTTGTTTGCACCCCCAAAATGCACCCCTGGAGTTGAGAATCCTTAAGTAGGGGTGTGTGGGGGCAAAGCCTGTGCCCCCACATAAAAAAAGAACAGCTATGACTCCAACACCATCTTGCTGTTCATCGCGAATCTAAAGCACCAGAATTAATTTTTGGTGATGTAGACATGCAGAAACGGCGATCGCTATTATGCAGTCACCATTATCACATGGAATCCTTTCTGGCATCTACTAATGGTGACTCTTTTTAAGGTGGTAATATAATTTTAGATTACCTGTTATATAAAGTTTTTATACCGTCCGTAATGTGCTGGTTTTGGTGCTGTTCTGTGGTTCCTAAAAACCTTAATGGATGGTGTTCTTCAGCTGAGTCCAGTATCAGATTGCTTTGGTTTTCACAGTGCTTAATATATTCATGGGGAAGATTGAGGAAAATGGATGCAACGTGCTGCATGGCTTCAGCGGGTGGCAACTGGAGAAAGCGCAGTGGCGACACATTGAATTATTCCCTTCTTATGTCTCCTTCCGATTTGGCAGATACTGTCAAAAGGTTTTAAAGAAGTACAATTCCTATTGAATTGCCTTCTTTCTGACATTTATGCATCCAGCGATTCAGAACCTTAAATTATGGTATGGTTTCCATTTTCAGTACCAGGAAATGATTTGACTGTGCTGACCAGATGGATAATTTTTGTTTTGTCTTTAGTTCTGGATGCAATTTTGTCTGCCACTTTCATATGAAGCGTGAGGGAATGCCCTGGAAATTGGGAGAAATACATCTATTTTTTGTTATTGACTTGAAATGATTAACAAACCAGAAACTGAAACCTATACTGTTGAAATGTTTTACTTTCTCCCTCAACCTTGATATTATTGCTTATATTTGGTTGCTAGGCCACCAGACAGGGGTACACTAGGTGCACCTAGATCAAACCTGAGTTTTTAAGTTTACCTTAATTTTTGTTGCATGTTTAAAAATTGTGGGGACTAGCAAGGCTAGCTTCAAATATTTGGTGAATTATTTGAAAATGCAAACTGGTATTATGGAGGTGGGCGGGACGAGGGGGCAGGGAAGTTGGAAGACTGACCCATTCCAGCCATGAGCGGGTTCGGAGTACCTTGGCGATGTCTCGATCTGGATGGCCCCCTTCGCCACACGGTACCTCCATTATCAGAGATTTAAAAAGGCTAAACAATATTTGATTTTTGGGGTGGTGGGCAATTGCTTGTAGCTATTCTTGACAACTTTGCTCAAGGCACACCGGGTGGGGTGCCTAGACCTGCTAAATTTTGTTGGGATAGGGTCGGGCTCTACATGGAGGTACTAGGTGATTGTTGTTCCACCTCTCCTGATTCTTTTGAAATAATAACCACTGGGGAACAGGGTTATGAGATCCCGGAAGCCCTAACATAGAAACATAGAATTTGACGACAGATAAGGACCACTTGGCCCACCTAGTCTGCCGATTTCCCTACCTGATGGATAAGCTGCAGATTCTAGTTAATCAACAGCTTACTTCCTCCTACCCCCCACTAGAATTGCCTTATGTCTGTCCCATGCATTCTTGAATTCTCCCACTGTTCCTGACTCCACAACCTCCTCCTGAGGGAAGAGAGGCAGGGACCTTTGGTCACTCATGCCCTTTATACCTTGACATCAGGGTGCTCCTTTGGGGTAACTTTATTTAGTAGGGTGCTCATGGGAATCTTGGGAGGTCATTTCTCTCCCAGACGATACTGCAGGTCATTCCTGCATGGTTCTTTATGTATATGGTTATGTCAGTTACATTGCAAATGTTGAATGTATGTTATTGATTTTTGGTTTACTTTCTCTGTTATTTTGTTTTGGGGAATTTTATTTTCATTGTATTACCTGGACCTTACTGTAAGGAGGAAGAAGATTGGGAGGTGGGTGGTTGGTGAATTGGGGGGACGCAGGGGCTACATGGTAAGGTATACATTTTATAAGTGCGAGTTATGGACACACTTACAATATGTTCTTGGAATGTGAAGGGGATTAATGAGATGGTCAAAAGAGCTAGAATCATGCAGGAATTGCAGAGAGCTAAATGTGATGTGGCATGCTTACCGGAGATGAGACTTTTCCCTGCAGAGCACCTAAAATTATGGAGGATGTGGGTGGGGGTGTGTACGCGAACTCACATCCCGATTCTAAAAAGGCAGGGCTGGTTATTCTGGTGCACAGAGGGTTGCCCTTTCAGATAACTAATATCCACTGTGAGGGCTTGGGTAGATTGGTTTTGGTGTCTGGGGTGTTACGGGGTCATCCCATCCATGTGCTCTCTGTCTATGCACCCATACCTCCATCTGGAGAATTCTTCTGCAGAGTCTTTCAGCTGCTTTCTTCACTGCTGGAGGGTCAAATATTATCCCTAGATGATTGGAATTGTGTGGAGGATGTGGGGTGAGATAGAAGTCCTTCGCATGGGTAGGGGCATGGTGACTGCTTTAGGTTGCTTCAGATGCTGAGGTCAGAGGGGGGCCCAGTTGACCCCTGGTAGCTTCAGCATCCTACAGAGCGAGAGTTTACTTTTTACTCACATGCTACAAATTCGTATTCCAGGTTGGACAGATTGTACACACAGAAAAAAATGGGCACATGTGGTGGAAGATATTTGTACAAAAACTATTATCCTCTCAGATCATACCATGTTAGTGAGTCACATAAAATGGGACTCTGGAACCTCGGGGAGGTCGATGTCTCAATGTTAGTCTCTTACATGATAAAATTTTGTGACATCTACTAAAGAACTTATCACAAATTATTTTTCTGAAAATATGAATAAGGAAACCGCCCTCAAACATATCTGGGATTGTCTTAAGGCAGTGGTTAGGGGACATGTGATATCTTATGCCTCTCATAAGAGGTGTCAACACCAGGCTCTGCTTGTCAAGGCAGAGGATGCCCTATGGCAATTGGAATGTGAGCATAAAAAATCCAGAGACCTGGCTCTTCTGCCGAAACTGAAAGAAGCTAGGGCGATCCTAAATAATTTATTATTGCGTAAGGCTGAGAACACTCTCAGATTTACATGTCAAAGATATTATGACGGTGGGGATAAGGTGGATAGTTTGCTTGCCCTGCTCCTTAAAAAGCAAGAGGCGGACAGATATATTGCCAAGATTGCGGTGGAGGGCAGGTTGGGGGGGGTTTGGTCTTGTCCCCCCGGAGGTGGCAGAAGAATTTTGCAGATGTTATGCTAAATTATACAGCCAGGACAGGCAACTAGGTCATCTTACTAAAATAAATGACTTTTTTGAGAAAGTTAAACTTCAGCAGCTTTCGGGGGAGAGGCAGCAGTTTCTTGAGGCCCTATTCGAAGAAGAATATATTCAGATGATCATTAAGTCATTTAAAGGGGCAAGGCACCTGGCCCAGATGGGTTTCCAGTTGAGTTTTATCAAGCCTTCTTTAGGGAGCTTGTGCCTCTTCTTACCAGGGTTTGTAATGAGGTACATAAGGAGGGTCAGATGCCAGAGTCTTGGAACAGGGTGTTGGTCACGGTCCTGCCAAAGCCCGAAAGCACCCTTTGATGTGTTGCAGTTACCGCCCTATATCATTACTGAATCAGGATGCAAAGATTTCTGCCAAGGCCATAAACACTTGGGTACAGAATATTATTACTGAGCTGGTTGACCTGGACCAGACGGGATTCATCCCAGGAAAACACATCCAAGATAATATTCATCTCCTATTGAATACGCTGGCCTCTGTGAAATCCCTCTCACCCCAAATTTTGTATTTGGTAATATCAGTCAACACTGAAAAGGCGTTCAATCATCTGGACTGGCAATTTCTAGATGCAGCCCTGAGCCGTTTTGGATTTGGCCCCAAATTCAGAACCTGAGTCTTTAAACTTTATCGGTCCCCCACTGCCCAGGTCAAGATGAACGGAGTAACTTTGACCTCGCTGGCAATCCAGAGGGGGCACTCAAAAGGGCTGTCCACTTTTGCCACTTTTGTTTGCCTAAGTATTGAGCCCTTAATGGCTTTTATTCGACAATCTCCAGAGTATGAGGGCATCCAGATGGCATGGGAAGAACTGCATATTTCCCTATACGCAGATTATACCCTTTTGTATACAACTGATCCAGTCAAGATGGTTCCTGTGGTATTAAAAATGTTGGAATATTTTGGGTGTATCTCTAGATTTAAGGTTAATGCATATAAAATGGAGATGCTCCCTATGGGCACATATAGAGGGCCACTCCCTGCAGATATGAGTGGGTTGTGCTGGGCCACAAATGGTTTTATATATTTGGGAGCCTGGATTCTGAGGGACATTGCCCAATGATACCACACCAACCATCTCAAGCTCCTGCACAAGGCTCAGTCAGACTGTAGAAGGCGGAGGGAGTTGCCACTCTCCGTCTTTGGCATAACTGAAATGATTTGGATGAATCTACTTCCGTGTTTTATTTTTATTTTTTCAGTAGTGCCAATTAAACCTTCAGTGGTGTTTTGGAAAATGCTAAGGTCTATTTTGACAAAATTTATTTGGGGTGGAAAGAGGCCTAGAATTTGGTGGCTGGTTTCAATAGCACCCAAGGGGTGGGGGGCTGGCCTTGTCAGATTTTAAATTATATTATTGGGTGGTGCAACTTCAACATATCATCCCACATCTGAAGGATGCTGACCCTCCACTGTGGGTTACTCTGGAAAGGGAAACTACAGAGGCAGCATACATTAAAGATATATTATTTGCTGGCCCAGTGGTGCACAGGGCTGAGGCGCTGGACGCCACACCTTGAAGCACGCCAGCGACCCGGGTTCGGGAATGAACTCGGGTCATCAGGAGCTCACTGGGGAAGGAGAGGACTGAGTGTCTGAAGGACTGCTCTCCTCTCCTGGGTTGGGTAGGTGGGAAGCCTCGCTCTTGTAGTGGCCTCCAGTGGAGACTGGGGTACTACATGTAGCGGCACAGGAGGGACAACCAGAAAGCTGGAAAACAGCTTTGGCACCACCAGATGATGGCCTCCATGCTCCATGTTCCCCAGAACCTCTGGGAGCATCTTCCACCACAGCAGCACCTCCGGACCATGGAAAAAACAGTGTGCCAGGGTTCCTTGATACCTGGTACCTTCCCCTTCAGAGGAGGGGGATCCACCCCATGAGGGGATATGACAGGGACAAAACAGGAGATCAGCTGCGATATGTGTGTGTGGGAGGAGCTCCAGAAGAGGACAGCTGAGGCATGGAAGCATTAGGTGGCCCGAAGGAGAGGTGGATGCCAGAGTGTGAGGGGAGGTAGAAAGATCACACAAAAAAAAGATATGTTATTTATGGATACACATAATATTAAATTATTACACACTGGGAATATGTGGGCAAATTTACTTAAACAATCTTGGGTTGAGATATGCCATACATAATACTTACATTTGGCTTTGGCTAAAGACACTCCACTATGATCCTGTATAGATTTTCTTCCTTTTAAAATAGAAGGGAGTTGTAAAGCCTGGGAAAGATATGGACTGTCGGCTATAGGACAGTTCTTTCAAGGGGATATACTTAAATCTTTTCCCCAATTATGTCACGAGTATCATCTCTTGAGAAGGTACCCGTTTCGGTATATGCAATTTAGGCATTATGTGTTAGAACAACCTCAGAGAGCTCAGCTAGATCTGGGTCCCAACCCTCTGAAGCAATTACTCATAACCTTGTCTGGGTCAGCAGACGCTAGGGGCAGAATCTCTAAGACTGTCCGTTTGCTCTCTGACCTGGAGCATGATACCTGGGCAGCAAATTTGAGACAAATGGCAATCACAGGCAAGGATAGAACTGCAGGAGAAGGAGTGGGCAAGGATATGGGAAGGGGTGTTCACCAAATACAGCATCCCCTTCATGGAGGGACTTTCGGTGGGGCTTAATGGCCAGGTATTTTCGTGCACCTGTCATAGCAAAGCATTTTGGTGCTTACCCATCAGATCAGTACTGGAGGGGATGTGGGGAGTTGGGGACATATACCCACATTTATTGGTCCTGTCCCATTTTGGAATCTTACTGGTGGGAGGTGGGGACAGGGATTGGACTCATAATGGAGACTGAGGCTTCTTGGCAACTCCAAACTCTTGTTTTGGGGCTCCCCCTGCAACTCTATGCACAAGAGCACAGACATATTTATTTTATATTTTGATAACTGCGGCCTTAAAGGCTCTTACTCGGCTCTGCATGACTCCCAAGAAACCTTCCATTGCTACCTGGCATGCGATATGTCAGAATATAATGGAAATGGAACATATGATAGGTAAGTTAAGGATTTCAGACAAGTAGTGGAATTGCAGTATAATGTGTGGAGTGGTGCAATGCAGTGGCTGTGGGGCAGCCATATTCAGGCAGACCTTCTGGACACTGAGGTGCTGCCCTATCTGCATGCATCTCTCTGGACTGCGGGATGACGTAGCCAGACTCAGAGCGGAAGTAAACTGGGTCAGGAGTACCATCACCCCTATCCAGGGACCACCCAGTCCAATGCAACTGCCTCAAAAGGATGCCGAGAACGAGGAGCACTTGGATGACAGTGGGCTCAGGGAGGGTTAGAGCAGTCAGGCAGAGGCACATCCCAGATCCTATTCCACTCAAGAACTCATATGCCACACTGGCAAACAAGGACAACCAAATACAGGTACCCAGAGAAGTGGAAGGAAAGGATGTGGAGGTTAGCCAAGGAGGTGACCTCAGTGGGGAAAGCAATGGACCCCAGAGGAGGAGGATGTGAATCCTGGTGGGGGACTCCATCATAAGAGGGATCCAGCTAGGAACACAGGAGGGGGAGGACAGGGAGGTGAGGTGCCTACCAGGTGCCACGACATGGAGGGATGGAAGGAAGATCCTGGAGATCACTGGGAAGGCAAGACGGGAGGGTGAGCTGGATGTCATTATCCACCTAGGTACTAATGACCTGGCAAATGGGGAGCCAAAGGAAGTTCAGGAAGAGTTTAGGAAACTGGGGAGGGGTCTCAAGCAAGTAGCTACTTCTGTCACTTTCTCAGAAGTACTACCTGTGAGAGGCAAGGGAGAGCATAGCAGTGCATGCACAAGGAACTTTAACTCATGGTTGGAGAACTGGTGCTGTGAGGAAGGGTTTGGATTCATTGGTGACTGGGGACCCACCTGGAGGGATGGAGGTTTGTTCAAGCCTGACAGCCTGCATCCATCCTGGAGGGGAATCCAAGCACTCAATGATAAGTTTAAATGCTACATTGACAAGCATTTAAACTAGCAAAGGGGTAGCAGGCCAGCAGGAGAGGTACCTACTTGCTCACCCCCACAGCTAGCAGTGGAACCAGTGAACCAGAGGTGGCTATCTCTGCAAAGCAGTGTGCAAAAGATGGAGATTAGTGCCCAAGAGGTGGATAAGCAGAAAAGGGGCAAAATTCAGCAGACGGGCATACAGCAAGGAGAACCAGGGATAAATGACAACCAAGGAAGGGGCTGGAGTAGAATAGTGAGACAGTCTAGGGAGGTCAAATCATGGAAAGCCATGTGTGCAAATGCCAGGAGCCTTAGCAACAAGATGGAAGATCTGGAGGCTGTCATGGTGCAGTCAGACCTGGACATTGTGGCCATCACTGAAACCTGGTGTAATGATAACCACGACTGGGAGATGGCCATACCTGGCTACAACATATTCAGAAGAGACAGAGCAGGCAGGAAGGGAGGAGTGGCACTGTATGTGAAAAATGACATAAGGGCCACAGAGATCCAGGAGGAACAAAATGGGGAGAGATACAGTGGGTTAGCTGGAAAGGAAAATGGGGACAGCCATCCGCACAGGTGTGGTCTATAGACCACCAGCCCAGGAGGAAGAAACAGATAGGGGCTGATGCTAGCCATCCAAAGGATGGCAGACAAAGTGAGTAGTACTGGTTGGAGACTTCAATATTCCAGACGTGGACTGGAGCATCCCAGCAGCATCAACTGAGCAGATTTATCCTGGACTCCCTTCAGGGTGCCTTCCTCAAGCAACTGGTCATGGAACCAACTCGGCAGATGGCAATACTGGACCTTGTGCTCACAAACAGGGACAGTGTGATGGGGGTAACAGTGGGAGAGCACCTGGGAAACAGTGACCACCAGCCATTGTGGTTTGAAATCACAGAAAGAGCAGAACCAAACCACACAAAAACACGTATCCTGGATTTTAGGGGGGCAGACTTTGGGAAAATGGGGAGATACTTGAAAGAGGCATTAAGGGGAATGGGACAGGAATCAGGGGTTGAGGAACAGTGGGCAGTATTTAAAATGGGGATTACAAGAACAGAATTATGTATTAAGCAGGTTAGCAAGAGGAAAAGGAAGAGGAGACCATTATGGTTTTCCAAAGAGGTAGCAAAGAAAGTGAAAGCCAAAAAGATTGCATTCAGGCAATACAAAAAGACACAGGCAGAAGGGGATAGGGAGAAGTACCAGGAGAAGCAAAGGAAGGCAGGGAGGTCAGTAAGGGAAGCCAAAGCTCAGACAGAAGAACACATTGCAAAATCAGTGGGTAGAGGGGACAAAACTTTATACAGGTACATAAGTGAAAAAAGAAAGACAAAGGGAGGGATAGTGAGACTGAAGGGGGAGGATGGGGGCCGCGTGGAGGATGACAACAGTAAAGCTGACATACTGAACAGGTATTTCTGCTCAGTCTTTACTGAGGAAGAGGAGGGTAATGGGTCTGAAGGAGTACAAGGGGTGAGAATGGTGCAGAAATGGACACAAGTCCCTTTACGAGAAAGGGTCCTGAAGGAACTGGAAGTAATAAGAGTTGATAAAGCAATGGGGCCAGATGGGGTCACCCAGGTCCTTAAGAACTAAGAGGTGGTGGCTGAACCTCTGACTATCCTGTTTAGCCAATCACTGGAAACAGGGAGGTACCCAAAGACTGGAGGACAGCAGATGTAGTCCCTTATACAAAGTGGGAACAAAGAGGAAGCAGGGAACTACAGACCAGTCAGCTTCACCTCGGTAGTGGGAAGATCATGGAAGCACTACTGAAGGAGAGATTGGTGGAACATCTGGTTGTCAATGGACTACAGGACCCAAGGCAGCATGGTTTCACCAGGGGGAGGTCATGTCAGACCAACCTCATTGAATTTTTTGACTGGGTGACTAGGGAGGTGGATCAGGGGAGGGCAGTGGACATGGCCTATCTGGACTTCAGCATGGCCTTTGACACTGTGCCACATAGAAGACTATTACACAAACTGGGGAATATGGGTGTGGGCAGGAAAGTAGTGTGGTGGGTAGGTAACTGGCTGGGTGGCAGGACACAGAGGGTGGTGGTAAATGGCTGTCACTCCACAGAGGGAAGAGTGACCAGTGAGTACCACAGGGATCAGTGCTGGGACGGTCCTATTCAACATCTTCATCAGTGACATGGCAGGGACCTAGAAGGCAGAATTTCACTGTTCGCTGATGACACAAAGCTCTGTAACAGAGTAGACACACCAGGGGTGTAGACAGAATGAGAAGCGACCTGCAGAAACTTGAAAGAATGGTCAGGGTTTGGCAGTTGAAATTCAATGCAAAGAAGTGCAAGATAATGCATATGGGGCACAAAAACCCTGGCACAATATATCAGTTGGGGGTGAGGATATAGCATGCACCAAGCAGGAAAGGGATCTTGGGGTTATCATCTCTGATGACTTCAAGGTAGGGAAACAGTGTGACAAGGCAGCAGGTAAAGCAAATAGGATGCTGGGATGTATAGGCAGGGCATTACCAGCAGGAAAGGAGGTCATAATTCCGCTATACAAGACACTAGTGAGGCCCCACCTGGAGTACAGTGTACAGTTCTGGAGACCATACCTCACGTAGGACATAGACAGGGTAGAGAAGGTTCAGAGAAGGGCAACAAAGATGGTGCATGCATTGCATCACAAGTCCTATGAAGACAGGTTGAAGGAACTGAACATGTACTCCCTGGAGGAGAGGAGAGAGAGGGGATATGATAGAGACATACAAGTATCTTACAGGGAGGAACAGGGTGCAGGAAAACACTATTTTAAGCAAAAAGATGTTCCAGGACTAGAGGGCATGGGATGAAGTTGGAGGGAGGACGATTCAGAGGAAACATGAGAAAGAATTTCTTCACAGAACGGGTGGTGGACAAGTGGAACACCCTGCCAGGGGAAGTGGTGGGGGCTGAAACAATCACGGGATTTAAGAATGCATGGGATAGACATAAAGGAATTCTGGAGGTCAGGGGTAAGGTGCAACAGACTTCTAGGAAAACAAACTGAACTTACAAGCTCAAATGGGCAGACTGGGTGGGCCATAGGCCCTTATCTGCCGACACTGTCTATGTATCTATGTATCTATGATTGTAAAAAATAAGTATATTAGTTGTTGTCTCCCCTTTTTCCATTATTTGGCAGCCAAACAAAACAGAGACGTAACAGATTCTGGCTGAACAAGGATAGAGGAAGCCTTGCAATTCTCATGGCCGGACCTCCCTCCCTACTCCCACTCCAAGTACACTGCACAATCTCTTTGGTAGTTTTATCAACAGGCTTCATTAGAGGTTCCAGGGTTTTTTCCTTTTGGGTTCTGATTAACTTTCTTTTAATATTATAACTATCAACTCAGTGTTATTATAAGAATGTCGATGGGTTATATTTATTTTCCCTTGGTTTCAGTTGTATTGTTTACTGTATACAGTGACTGTGGATGTATGTGATTGACTGATGATGATTGTTGTTGTAATTGTTTCATGTTATTATGAAAACCATGCAATAAACTATAATTTCAAAACAAAAAAAGTGTCGATTTGGTTGCTGAAGTGACTGTGCCACACTTTCAGAATACAATTTTTACCTAAATAGATGTTAAAATATTTACTAAAAAATTACACTATAACCCCAGCAGTTTGTGATTAGTCTTACTGAACATCCCTGGTAATCCAAACATAGACAGACATACTGGAAGGTTTTGGTCCCTCTTGTTAATGTTAATAATCCTATTAAAGGCAGAGTCACTATATAGATATGTGCCATGTGAGTGCAGAGGCTTAAACGTGTGACCTTGAGATAAGGGGCTGGATTCACAATGCACTTGGAAATCACACAGCTGCGGGAAAAACTCGCGCAAGTGGGCTGCCACTTGCGTAACCACAATTTCTCCCAGAGCTACGGTATTCTCAAAAATTGAGCCAGTTTATGACTGGCTCCATGATTTATGGTGGCTTGTAGGTGGTGCTGCATTGGAACTCCCCGGAGCTATGGAAAAATGTTATGGCCAGTGGGATGAGCCATAACATCTTCCGCAACTGCTGCGGCTGTGAATAGTAATCTCTGCATCTGTAGAGATTTTGGTCTGCAACTGGAGTTGCAGTGTGGAACTTAATCCCAAAATTGTTTGTTAATCCAGCCCAAGTTGTTAATCACTCTAGAAGCCTCATTTTCAAAAATATTTGCCTTTAACACTCCAAAATCGAAGTTAACAAGCAAAGTTATCAGGTGAAATCACAAAAAGATGAACTGTGAATTTTAAAGGTAATTGTAAAACTTTGCTGATTGCTCCAAGGATGCAGAGTTGGTAACTTCACCAGTGAACTAACACTTCACAATATCTCTACTGATGCAACACATCTCTGTCTCACTCATATGTCTTTCTCTGTTAAAAGAAAACTGGAAACGATTTGGCATTCCATGTTAGAACGTATTTTATTATTGTCCAAATTATATCATCTGGTGCCCCCCCCCCAAACCTTGCCATCTTTGCAGGTTGCTCTGGCCATTAAGTAGTTAGGAGATGATGGGGAAAGTAATGATAATTGAAAGAAAGTTTATAGTGTGAGCAAGTGTACCATTTCTGCCAGTATGTGTTCCATGATCAAGTTCCTATTACCATTTGAATGCAATAGTCACAGTTTTCCCCCAAGGCATTGGGGTAATTGCATACTGTACATATCTGAGTGTGTGTAGTTCTCATGCTTACATTGGCTTGTGTTTGGATTCCAATGTACTTGTCCAATCAGTAGAGCTAGGAAAATTAGTTAAATTTAGTTTCATTCAATTTTTTATGGAATGCACACAATATCACCACTTTTTTCTATATTTCACATAAATGTTTAAAGTGTATACTTTTTAACTTATACTTTTTATGGTGCTAAGTGACTGGAGGAGAGCAGATGTGGTACTTCTCCACAAGGAAGGAAGGAAGTATGGCGAAGGCCTGCAACTACAGACTGTCCCACATCAGTGGTGGAGAAGTTAATGGAAATATTAATTAAACAGGACCTAGTAGAATACCTGGAGAAGAGCAGTCTCCTGGATGCCAGACAACATGGGTTCACAGCAGGAAGGTCATGCCAGGTAAACCTCATTATGCTCTTTGACTGGGTGGCTAAGGAATTGGACGTGGGCCACCCAGTGGATCTCCGCTTCATTGATTTTAGTAAGGCCTTTGATTTGGTGCTGCATGGGTGCCTGTTAAGAAAGTTGGAGGATCTGGGCACTGTCAGGAGCATAGTCAGGTGAGTGGGAAGTATGCTGAAGGACAGAAGACAGAGATCGGTGGTCAATGGGGTGAGGTCAGGTGAGGGTGAGGTTACTAGTGGTGTGCCTCAAGGCTTGGTCTTGGGCCCATGCTTTTTAATGTGTTCATAAGTGACATTGACCCAAGCATTCAGGGCATGCTTGCCCTCTTTGTGGATGACACTAAGTTGGGCAGTAGGGTTGACAACACAGAGGCAGTGAGAGATCTGCAAAAGAGACCTGCAAAGGTTGGAAAGATGATCAAATATTTGGCAGCTGAAGTTCAATGCAAAACAAATGCAGGGTAATGCATCTGGGGAAAGGGAACCCAAGGGCAGAATACAGGCTTAATGGGGTCACAATCAGTGCCTCACAAGAGAAAATGGACCTAGGGGTCATCATATGTGATACCCAGAAGCATTCAAGCCAATGCAACACAGCTTACAGTCAGGCAAATAAAATGCTGCAGTGTATAGGAAGATGATTTGACAACAAGGGCAAGGAGGTGATCCTCTTGCTGTACAGGTGCCTGGTGAGGTCTCACCTGGAATATTGCATCCAGTTCTGGAGTCCTCGCCTAAAGAAGGACAAGGGTCAGCTGGAGGCTGTGCAGAGAAGGATGACCAAGATTATACAGGGCCTCCAGGGGCTATCATACAAGGAGTGCCTAAAGACACTGAACATGTTCTCTCTCTTTTGACTAGAAGAGAGAGAAGGGATATGATAGAGACATTCAAGTTCCTGAGAGGCATAAATTAGGTGCCCTTCTTTGAACTTTTTAATAGGGTCACTTACTCAACCACTAGAGGGCATGAATGAAAGCTACAGGGAAGGGGGATTCAGAAGGGATCTAAGGAAACACTACATCACTGAAATGGTCACAGAGCCATGGAATAGACTGTCTGTGCAGGTGGTGGGAGCTAAGACCATGGCAGCTTTTAAGGAGTGGGCAGGACAGAGCAAAGGTTCATTTACTGCAGGTACAGACAATTGGTACAGGGACTAAGTCCTGGGACCCATAGAAGAACTTGGTAACCCTTGGGTAGACTTGATGGACCTATGGTCTCCTTCTGCCATCATTTTCTATGTTTGTATGTTTCTATTCTTAAAAAGTCCCATTTTAAAAAAGCATTTTTAAGTGAAAATGTGCATTTGTACATATGTTGTGCATAAAAATGTTGTGTAGTTTTATAAACCTTTTTTTTCCAATGTATAACTTGGGTAAAAATAAAGCACTTTTAAGTATTTGCACATACAAATTCCAAGCTACATCTTTTAAAACATGGCTTTTAAAATAATGAACAATTTGGAGAAAAGGAGCACTTTCACAAGTTTTTCACATAAATGTTAAAAACTGGTCATTATTTAAAAAAAACTTATTTAAAAAAATGTCAGTTTAGGGAAAATCTGTACAGTTTCATGTATTGTTCACAAATTTCCAAACTGTACATTTTGGTACAAACTGGGTTTGGGAAAAAATGTGCCATTTTGGCAAAATGTTCCATTGCTGAACTTGCATAATTTTAATGCAATTTTGGAAAAATTGTATGAAAGCAAATATGTCAATTTCGCAACATTTCACAAGTGTAATTGAAATTATGCCAGCACTGCTCCACAGAAAGCTTGGCAGCTCATTTCTTGTACAGCACTGGTCTCACGTGGGATAACCCATAAATCAAAACATGAATGATCTGCAGTGCTTTACATGTTTTTTTACACACCTGATGTGTGTTCTGTGTATTTCAGCTGCAGGAATGAAAATAAAAGCTTTGTAAAGCAGCATGTACCAGGATGTATAAGACAACAATTCTACTGTCCATAATTTTTTTTTTGTATTACTATTTTAAACTGAAACCCAAGGTACAGTGTTGAGTTTAATTTGTAGCAAAAGTGAAATTGATTTCTATAGTAAAGTCATGATTAATCTACCACTGGAGAGGTGGCAGCTATGACAATCTCTGTAATGCATGGGTTGCAATACCCACTCATGTATTATGGAGTTTGAAAATGCTCAGATTTAATGTATTATTTACACTAACCAGTAATTAAGCAATTATAAATAAAGGGTTTATGTTTGCTGTGGGGGAGATGGGGCAAGGCTGTAATAACGTATTATTAACCAAAATAACATTTTCTTATCATTTTTATCTTTGCACTGCATGTACTTTGTCTGCTTGTCTGCTGCTGTACGTCAGTCCCTTGATATCTTCTGCAGCATTTCACTATTTACACCTCACTGTTTAGTGTTGTACTGTTGTCAGTTGGATCATTGTTACCTGTTGTTTCCTCACTTGTGTACATAACCCCCCCTCCTTTAGGTCACACCTGAAAATGAGTCCTGGCTCAGTGTACACTTCTTGGGCAACAATTAAAAAAATAGATTGAACTCATGGTAACTGGAGGGTTGTTGTCAAACAATATAGGCAGCAAAGTTTTAGTTACATTTTCAGCTGTTTTGTTTAACTGCAACTTGTATATATACAGTACAGGTTCTATTCTAATGTGAAGTAATTTAAAGTAAATATTGTATTCATGTCAGAGACTTCTCAACCTCTTACTCCAATCCCTAATCTGTTTTGCAGGCTTTCCTGTAAAAGCACTGAAAGATAATAATGAAAAAGAAACTTTACAAATGGCTAAAATAATAAAAGAGAAGGAAGATTTATGATAGATCTGTGTTATCATTGACCCAGAGATATGCCACAAACCCACTCTCCCCCCCAAAAAGCATGAGCACACCATACAGTTATTCAGTTGTCTGCAGACACTTTATATTGCCGTAATTGTGGGACTATTGTGTGTCTGAGACAGAGATTATAACCAGTCTATGACTGATTCCAGCCTGGTAAAATCTAAAATGGATTATCCTGTCTTGACTGGTGGTAGGGAAGTTGAGAGGGCTGGGGGGACAAAAGCATCTCCTTGTTAGTTTGACCTTAGCCTCCTTTTTCCGCAAAGCTGTCCAATGACCTGTTGATTCAGGCTTTCATTTGCCTGACCTTATAGGTCATCTGGCTTTTTTAACTTAAAATATGAGTGGCCCTTGGTCAGAAGCCAGTCAATAAATTTAGAGGAACTTAACATTTCGATGAGCTGTAACTAATAAATAGTTCTGTCTACCTGTTTCTAGAGATTTATTGCATTCAGCACAGAAGACTATGAGTTTGCAGCAAGTCATTATGCCATGCCATTAGTTAACTCTTGAAAGCAATGGTCTGGAATAGGCAGCAATCAGTTGTCCCTATGCTTAAGATCACGTGATCAATGTTGCACAGAGTATCCACTTCATTTTTTGGTACCATTTAGTATGATTTGAATACACCATTGATGCTGGACTGGCTGCAGCAGCATTTTAGAGACAATCAACTAATAATTAATATCAGATGTAAGCAGGGCAGGGGTACATATGGAGTGCACAACAATGAATAATGCTCCCCTTATCAGATGAACAAGTCTTTATCTGCAGTATTGTTTCTACTGTACATGTCAATTTCTGAATGTTGTCTACAGCAAACTGCAGAGTGTCTCATTTAAACAATTTTCTAGTCACTAGATACATTTATAGTATAGCGTGCAGAATGCAGAATTGTGCTGACAGAAATCATGTGAAATGGCAACTCCACTTCCGGAATGCTTTTAGGAATTTCTTTTTGAATTCCGGAAAGTTCTGAAAAGGATTTCTATGTAAACTGAGGAATAACTTTCCATTGGTCACTTAAGCCATAACTTCCCACAGGTTGCAGAAAAGAAATCTACAGTTTATATAACCAACAGATTATTAATCCACAAAAAACAAACATTCTGAAATTTTAGAATTCTGCTACCTATGGAATTCTACAAGGTTAGGCAAAACTTTCAAAAAAATGTTACATAATTTCTTTCCATTGACATTTGAACATTCCACATAGCACTAATATATGTTCTATTCAGACGAAGTTCAGTTTATAGTTCAATCATTTTCTGTATGTATGTCCCCATCATTCTTTATTATAAGGGTCATTTGCACAAAAACAAGATTATTCTGTTACTGACATATTATCCTACTGTGTTGGCCATACCATGTGGCACAATGTGTGTTTATTGTGAAATAATCCTTTCCAAAGCAACAGATTCAGCTGTCTCAAAGAGAGAACTGTGCCTTCAGTAAAGGGGAAAATAGAAGGAGAAATACTGTCTGGGGGAAGGATCCTGTTTTGATGCAACAGGACACAGTAGCAAAGAAATGTTGGGTTACAATATAGGAAATTATAAAATATCAGCTGAATTGAATCGGAATATTATATTTTAGAATGAATCACTGAATACTGAAAAATCATGTTAAGTACAGCCTTCTGTTCTGTTTTCAGAATTGATGTGAAATATTTCCTAGCACTGCTTTCCCAGTCATCAAAAACTAACAAAGAAAGTGTGAGAATAATCTGTCCTAGTCATAGTGTAGAATGCCAACTAAACTATAGGCAGGAACCAATTTAGATCAGTTTATAGTAGCCTTGCCTGTCCACATTAATACACATTATAACTCTAAGTAATTATTCATGAGGCAAACATGCTCTCTGATTGGCTGCTGTACTAGGTATTAATCCCTTAGAAATAAAAACTTCAAGGTCCCCCCCCAACCCCTTACTTATGTGGTTAGACTTATAATCACAGTACTGACCTTACAGCCTGTCATTTTTCTGGGGATTAATTACCGGCTTGAGGCAGTTGGTCCTTGGCTTTGCCTCAGGCTAACTTCCCCCAATCCAGTCGTTAATCCCCAGCAAATGACTAGCTGTTTGGTCATCATTGCTTAATCAGTTTTTAACAGCCTTCTCCATGCACACCAGTTCATAGCAGTCCTACATGTATAATAGCCATACCCATGCATACCAATTAAGAGCAGTTTACAGTAGCCCGACCTGCAATCACCAATTTTGACCAGTTTGCAGCAGCCCTATCCACCTTGGACACCAATTCAGACTAGTTTATAACAGCCCTATCTGCTGTGTACAACGCTTCAGGCCAGTTTACAGCAGCCCTACTTTGGTACACACCAGTTCAGATTAGTTTACAGTAGCCCTACCTCTGCTCACCAGTTCAGACCCATTTTTAGCAGCCCCACCTGCGCTTAACAATTCAAACCAGTTTACAGCAACCTTTTCCACCGTGCAGACTGATTTTTCAGACCAGCTTACAGCAGCACTACCTGTTGCACATATCAATTCAGATTAAGTTACAGCAGCCCTAACCCAGCATGCACAACAATTTAGACCAGTTTACAGTCCATCTGCTTGGGCACATGAACTAAGACTGGTTTACAGCAGCCCTACCCACTGTGCACACCAGTTCAGACTAGTTACAACAGACCTGCCAGTGCAAACCAATTCAGACTAGTTTCCAGCTATACTATCCTCCATGCACACCCATTTAGACCAGTTTACATCAGCCTTACCCACCAGCTTAGACCAATTTATAGCAGCCCAACCAACCGTATGTGCCAAAGTTAGACCACTGTACAGCAGCCCTAATAGTTCACATCAGTTCAGATCAGCATACAGCAGCCTGACCTGTGCACACCACATCCAGACCAATTTACTCCAGTTCTATCTATGCACACAGTTCAGACCAGTTTACAACAACCCCACCTGTCCAAACCAGTTCAGACCAGTGTACAACAGCCTCAGCAAAGCAAACCAGTTTAGACTAGTTTACAACCACCTCACATGTGCAAACAATTTCAGATCAGTTTACAACAGCCCCACCTGTCCAAATCAGTTCAGAGCAGTTTACAACAACCCCATAAGAGCAAACCAATTTAGAACAGTTTACAACAACCCCACCTGTGCCAATTAGTTCAGACCAGTTTACAACAACCCCACTCCTTCAGACTACTTCAGTCCAGTTTACAACAGCCAAACTATGTACATTAATTCAGATCAGTTTACAGCAGCCTCAGCTGTGCACACCAATTCAGACCAGTTTACAGCAGTCCTACCCTCTGTATACACAATTCCAAGTCGGTTTGTTGTAGCCCAGTCCCAATACACTCAAGTTGGACAGAAACAAAAGATTCTGTAGAAGATCAGAGGTGGAGCCTGACAAAAAACAAGGACACCAGTATGATAAAAGAAATGAGGCAGCCACCACATTTACAGGAATTGATAAGGATAAAAAATGATCAGGTATCCCAGAGAGAGGTCATTCAGCCAAAATCTCTAGTCACAAATTCAGCATAGTCTATGTATGAAACTTCAGGCCTTCTCAGGGTGCTCACAGACAGACTGTCCCCAATGTTTCACACCTGTTCTTGGCACTTTGCCAAGAAGACCCCCAGTTAGACCAATTTGCAACAGCCTTTTCCAACAAGAGACACAATGAAAGCCATATCCTACGCAGGCCTTACAGAAAACACACTACCACTCATTAAGTTCCCTCCTCTTTCACACACACTGAGTACAAAAAACAAATGGTTGCTTTTGCCAAATGCTGTTTAACTTTGGCACCTTTCATCCATTCATGTCTGTTTGAATACGGTGTTAGAATCTGAATAGGCTCTTTTGCTTCACCAGATAAATTATGAACTGTGGACCAATTTAACGTTAATGTATGAACCCGAATTTGACTCGTAAAGTGCGGGTCCACACCATTTTCTTACTAGCAACTTCAATTGTTGACCTAGATCCCTAAATCCAACTCTAACATGCATTTTTATCAACAGATACAGTGCTTGAGAAGTATATTTTCACATACAATTTAATGGCAGCAGATTAATTTGTTTTATAAAATTAGCACTATAAACACTTTAGAGTGTACTGAATTAATTAAAAATATTAATAGATTATCTATTTGTGCAGTACTCAACAATATATTCTGATGAAGCAGTTTATCCATGAAATGAGGATTATAATTGCTTTGTTGATTAAAGAGTCACAGACGCCTCAAGAAGAAATTTGGAAAACAGTATATCTAGACACAAAGCAGCTTATATTTCTAATTAACTCTGTATTGCTTATCCCCATTATTTATTACTGAGGTCACATGCATGAATACAGGATAGCTGTTCCTTGAGGGTTTATCAGCCCCTATTGCTTCTTCCTAACCTGATCTCATAATACTCTGCTTGTGACATCACAGTTATTCCCATGGCAACAGACTGTGATGCCACAACAGAGCATTATGCTTTCAAGTAGAGAGTAAGATATAGAGGCAGATGAACTTCAAGGGATAAAGATCTTGTTTTTGCGGGAATTTCTTCGGTAATAAATAATAGAGAGGAGAAATCTACAGAAAATATATGACATGGAAGCTGTATTGTGTCCAAATATTATGTTTTTTAAAGTTTTCCATAGGGCGTCAGCTGCTCTTTAACTAATGACATTCGACACTCAGTAGATTAATAAAGAAATATAGAGGACTATAAATATACTTTGTGGTGAGAAACGTTTTTTGAGCCAAGACGGACGTGTTGTAGTCTTACTGTATTGTCTTGGGCAAAGCTGAGCAAAAAAGCAGCTGAAGCACAACCAGTTCTATGGTGCAGGTTCCAAAACAAAAGAACAGAGAACAAAAAAGGAAACTGCATCTCTGAAGAAGGAGCAGTAGTTCCAAACACATATGAAGTCTTGCCACAGAGGGTTGCCAAATTTTATGCTTTTGCACTATTGCTACTTAGATTTAAATAAATCTGTTTTGCCCAACTCCTGAGTTCAGGTTCCTTTTTTGTTCTTTGGGCAAAACACATCCTTCAGTGTTTTCTGAATTCACAGATACTAAGAGGAAGGTCACACTGTGCTGTGGCTACAGTAACAGGTTCATTTTGCTCACTTTTATTTGTTCAGTTTTTTTCCAGAAATGGTTGATATTGCTACACCCATATCAGTTTTCATTCTTATACAGTGCAGTCTCAGTCTAACAGACTCCATAAAGGGTTAAATGAACATTGGAAATAGAAAAGGCTAAGGCCCAAGCAGTTCAGATTATCAAGGTTATATTCGATTTACATCATACATGTTCACCGTCACATAAAATAGTCTCACTATAATTTATCCTACATTCTCTTCTATTCCACTGTATCAACTGAAGGATCATCCTTGAGTTTAGAAGTGCTGCAAGAAGGAAAAATGACCAGTAGATGTAACAGGGCTTGGGATTTTCAAGCAGCAACTTCTGGAAGGTGTGAATAATATACCGTGATCCATGGCAGATCAGATGACTATAATATGCCCGTGCCGTGATCCATGGCAGATCAAGGTGACCATCTTATTTGCCAGCTTGGACCTAACATCGAATCTGTTAGCAGATTTCTACACAGGAATGACTGGAAATGTTAACTCTGTAGTGCCTGTTCCATTCCATGGCACAGGGAGCAAGTAGATTTAAATTGCTCTGGTCTGATATAAGAAACTGTCCAAAGTGGCTCTGTGACATACATGGCTGTCTTGTGATGGAGAAACTCCTAAATACTGTGGCTAGTGGCATCAAGGGTGGAAATGTGCCTGATATTTATTTCAGTGGTGGAGATTCTAGGGAATGGAAACTTTACCGGTACAAAATATAAAAAAATAATAATAATAGTACTTACTGCATTGTGAAATGATTGCACGTCTTCCCCATTTCAATCTATTTTCCTTCCATTCCCACCCTTGTATCTTTCACTGTAAAAATTTTCAGGAGCAAACATGTAACATGGTAGCATTTTGTGCCCCAATCCCATATGACATTGGGTGTCTATTGAGCTGATTTGACTGAGTCCCCACTGTCACTGTAATTCAAAACTGCATCCACACATTTAACCCTATCCCATTCTCTCGCTGGGTCCATATGCTTGTTGAGTCAGCCGGTAGTGGTCTGTGTTCACTTATAGTAGGTGTGACACTTAGTAAGGAGGTGGAGCTTTGCTGACGTCATGGTTGGGGCTGGATATCACAGCTTCCAGTCACAAAAGATACACTTACTCAAGCCCCGGTTTGAATCACAGTGTCATGAATATTCTGCTCTTGGTGGAAACTTAAGTTATGTCCACTACTACTATGAACAGGCCACCCTTTCCTCAGATGCGTGTCCCCTGCCCCGAAGATTGGGGGTATTTTCCTAATTTGGATAACAGCTAGGTGTGAGCCAGATCAAGTTTTGTGAGCCTGTCTATAGAATGACATTGTCCGATTCCCCAGTTAATGGTTTGTAAACCCCTGTGAATGTACAGCATGTCTACAACTGTAGCCCAAAGTTTGATTTTGCCCATTAGTGTGCAAACTGATAGTTAGATAATCTGCAAACTATACAGAGGTAGCTACTTTTCTGGGGGTTTTGAGCCCGGAAAGAAAAAAAGATTTGAAGAAGTCCAAGTAGCAAATTGATAGTAATGGACCCACATAATGGTGCCAAATGTTAGAATAAAAAGAGTATTTTAACAGGTCATGTTTCAGAGAGTTACTCTCATTAAGGTAAGAAGGGCAAAGTCTATCTTCATTCATGTACCCTTCACTCTGACCCATCCAATGGCCGAAAAGAATTGCTCAATCCATAGCTTTGTTACAGCTCCCCTCAGTGATGGGTAAGTAATCGATGTGAAATAGTTTTCTTAAATATGTGCATTTGAAAATCATCCACTGAATTGTACTTAATTGTTTTTCTCTATGGATTCCTGACATATTTGCTTCTGCATATCAGGTTAGTTGCAAAAGGTTAAAGGGAAAGTCCTCTACAGCTATGTTCTGTACACCCGAGTAGTTTGTAGGCATGAACAATTATTCCCTCTCTTACATCCCACTAGTTTCTCCCTAATTTAAATATAAATGAGGTTGCTTCACTCAGTTCTGCACTGGAGTGAAAACCTGTTTTACTCCATTGCAAAGGTCATGACCCCACTCATCCAAGGCATCATGCGAGCTGATGATGCATCTCTGCACAAGCCAGCAGAAGTTATACTGTCAGTCAGTTCTGTTACATGTCTTGTGAAGTACCTGTACTCTCCGAAAGATGAAATTAGTGGGATACAATAGAGGCAATCAGTGTTCATGCCTACAAACAACACAGGAAAGCAGAATACAAGGCTGATGAGACCTTCCCTTTAACCTGTAAGGGCTCAGCTGTGTTGGGGTTGGATGGTAGCTCCAATTACACAGCGATTAGTCTTCATTGTACCTTATGGACCAGTTGTTAAGAGTAATAGCCCAGACTACCTGGCAAGATGGGGGGTTTGTGAGCTAGCCACCTTAACTTGTTTACCTCTTGAAAGAGCAAGTGCAGAACTGGTCAACACAGCTGGGGTTTGAATGGA
The DNA here is from genome assembly GCA_016271365.2 of Neoceratodus forsteri. Taxonomy (NCBI): domain Eukaryota; kingdom Metazoa; phylum Chordata; order Ceratodontiformes; family Ceratodontidae; genus Neoceratodus; species Neoceratodus forsteri. The sequence continues at coordinate 16,506,738 of JADMNL010000027.1, forward strand.
GCCAACTGGATATTGAAAAAAACAAAAAAAACAAATTGGCTGCCAACGGTGATGGCCTGTCCCAGTACTGTTTCATCATGGGAACACAGCACACTTTAATTAGGGTGCACAGACAAGAACTAGATCTCTTTTCTCGTCTCTGTGTTGGAGGATCAGGAATACCCACATAGAATGTAATCTGTGTCATAGGAGTCAATTCACAGCTGCTCTGTGTTTGTGTTCTATTGGGAAGTGTCTAAAAAAGCCTGTGAGGTAAGACAGAATCAATCACTTAGTCTTTTTCTGTTTTCAGATTTCCTATTGTTTAGAAAACCTTCATCTTGATTTTCCTAGTTTGTCCTGTGTTTCACAGTTTCTAGTTTGTATATCTTGAAACTCTGTAAATATTGAATTTTTTTTTACACTTAATACATCTGTGACTATGCTGTGTTGTAGAAAAGTACAGGTAATTTATTTTTCTTGCAACTCTGTGTTTCCGTCTCCGAAAGCACGTACCAAGCTAAAGTGACGCTGCCTCTGCTGCAGGAGCGTATTTAAGAGTGCCTGTATGTGAAATGGGATTCCCATGTCTGGAGGCCCTGTACTGTGTGAACAAAGACCAGAAAAGGGGAAACCTCAACAGTCAATTTTCAGCAGGCTACTGGCCACATTAGTTGAGTGAGTCTACTCATTTGTCAGCCAGAGACATTGTGATAGTGTTATCATAAAATGGGAGTAGTGTATAGCCATTTTAGAAGAGTGGACAGCTGCCAAATCTTGCTGTTAGGCAATGTACAGTACTCTAAACTGAAGATTTTTCTGTAAAATAAACTTTCAGCCTAGACTGTGTGACGCTAAATACAGTATAGGGGAACTTTGGCCTTTGCTCTGCAGTCATGGCTAAACTATGGTGGCAGACATCATTTCTAGGGGCTTTGAGAGAGGTTATGCCAAACCTATAACAAGTGTCTTCAGCGAGACTGTGCAAAGTTGTGTGCAGGCATCCTATTTACATAATTTAGCCTCATAAAAAACTTCAGGCCAGCTCTCTTGCAGCTTTTATGCCTAATTTGAAATACAGAGGTTGTACAGCTTTTGAACATTAATTATAAAGATCTTTCAAACAATACTGAAGGAAGTTCAGTTTAAAGTAAACCATCCAATTTTAGCATGTGTAAAGCTGCCAGGAGATTATCGAACCCTGGCAACTTGTGATGATTCTTCCATGTTATGTCTAGCCCAGCCAGTGGGCAGATGCACTGCTTAACAGTTTTTCAGAATGCAACACAGAAAGAGCCCTAGATGGCAATTAACTGATAACTAGAACTATCCTTGTAAACCTCCCTGTGCATTTCAGCCTTTTTACCACTAGAGGGCTCTTTTCCACCTGTCCTTCACCACTAGAGGACCTTCCTCCCTGTCTTTTACCACTAGAGGGCTCCTGTCATAGACTAAGTCTACAGGAAGGAAATGGGACAGTTACCCAGTAAATCATGGGCTACTTCTGCATGTGCCTCTGCCACTGCTCCAGATAAGACCAAATTCATGCTAAGCATTCTGTATACACCTGAGCAGGAGAATCTGGATGCCACTGTATAATCTGATACTGAAGACTATGGGCAGAAACACTCAGCCTGCAAACGGGAATGTGAATGTGCAGTTTTCTGCAGAAATCAATGCACCGGCAGAAGCAGTGTGCCTTCTCAGTTTAAAACTACTAAATATGTATTAGAGTAGCAACACCCTTTAATTTTGCTTCGTGCTGGCCTGGTGGCACAGAGGGTTGAGATGCTGGACACCAAACCTCACACCATGCTGGCAACTCGGATTCGGGAATGTCCTTGGGTCGTCGGGGCGCCGGCCAGTGAGGGAGAGTAGGAGCAGGGTAGGAGCAGGATTGAGCTGCCTACTGGCGGCTCTCCTCTCCTGGGGTGGATACTGTCCCACCCATAGTCCCATCACCACCGGGTGGAGGTCAGGTGGTGGCGTAGGTGGGTAGAGGGATGGCTGGTTGGGGGGGCATCCCATAGGGCATGATGTGCTCATGCCTCCACATGTGTGCATCACATCGGGGATGCACAGGATCAGGACTGGAAGAAAAATGCAAAAATAGCAAAAAGTACTGATTAAAAAAATAAACTTTGTTCCAATTATACTGATGGAGTATTACTTACTGACAAGCAGTTGGTGGTGCTATATAAACGTTTTCATACATCTTTAGTAGTTCTAGGCTAATTTTTTTTTGACACTGCTGTTCCTATTCTTCTTCTTGTTAATAGTTTTGTAGAGCTTTAGTGAATTGCTCTTAGGCTTCAAGCGAAATATGAAAAGCCTGTTTCTTGCCATGCATGCTATTTTGTGCATTTGAGGAAGATTTAAGATTAGATTTAATGTGCATGAGTTGGCCATGGTGAGATTTGAGTAGTGACATGGTAAGCAGAATGTAGTACCAGCTGAGCCATTTCCTTTTGAATTTATAACCCCTTCCCAAAGAAATAGCATGCACGTGATACTTTACACTGGCTTTTACATAGATACATAGACACTGTTGGCAGATAAGGGCCTATGGCCCACCCAGTCTGCCCATTTGAGCTTTTAAGTTCGCTTTATGTTTTCCTAGAAGTTTGTTGCCCTTTAACCCTGACCTCCAGAATTCCCTTATGTCTATCCCATGCATTCTTAAATCCCGCGATTGTTTCAGCCCCCACTACTTCCTCTGGCAGGCTGTTCCACTTGTCCACCACCCGTTCTGTGAAGAAATTCTTCCTCACGTTTCCTCTGAATCACCCTCCCTCCAACTTCATCCCTTGCTCTCTAGTCCTGGAATATCTTTTTTGCTGAAAAATAGTGTATTCCTGCACCCTGTTCCTCCCTGTAAGATACCTGTATGTCTCTATAATATCCCCTCTCTCCCTCCTCTCCTCCAGGGAGTACATATTCAAGTCCTTTAACCTGTCCTCATAGGACTTGTGATGCAATCCATGTACCATCTTTGTTGCCCTCCTTTGAACCTTTTCTACCCTATGTCGTTATGTAGGTAAGGTCTCCAGAGCTGTGGACTGTACTCCAGGTGGGGATTCACTAGTGTCTTGTATAATAACCTTCCTTTTCCTGCTGGTAATGCCCCTGCCTATGCATCCCAGCATCCTATTTGCTTTACCTGCTGCCTCATCGCACTGTTTCCCTATCTTGAGGTCATCAGAGATGATAACCCCAAGATACCTTTGCTGCTTGGTGCATGCTGTATCCTCACCCCCCAACTGATAAGTTATTCCAGGGTTTTTGTGCCCCATATGCATTATCTTGTACTTCTTTGCATTGAATTCTGCCAAACTCCTGACCATTCTTCAAGTTTCTGCAGGTCCCTCCTCATTCTGTCTACACCCTCTGGCGTGTCCACTCTGTTACAGAGCTTTGTGTCATCAGTGAACAGGGAAATTCTGCCCTCTAGATCCTGCACAATGTCACTGATGAAGACATTCAATAGGACTGGTCCCAGCACTGATCCCCTTGGTACCCCACTGTTCACTCTTTCCTCTGTGAAGTGACAGCCATCTACCACCACCCTCTGTGTCCTGCTGCCCAGCCAGTTGCCTACCCACCACACTACTGTCCTGCCCACACCCATATTCCCCAGTTTGTTTAATAGACTTCTATGTGCCACAGTATCAAAGGCCTTGCTGAAGTCCAGATAGGACACATCCACTGCCCTACCCTGATCCACCTCCCTTGTCACCCAGTCGAAAAATTCAATGAGGTTGGTCTGACATGATCTCACCCTGGTGAAGCCATGCTGCCTTGGGTCCTGTAGTCCGTTGGCAATCAGATGTTCTACCAATCTCTCCTTCAGTAGTGCTTCCATGATCTTCCTTACTACTGAAGTGAGGCTGACTGGTCTGTAGTTCCCCACTTTCTCTTTGTTCCCACTTTTGTATAAAGGGACTACATCTGCTGTCCTCCAGTCTTTGGGTACCTCCCATGTTTCCAGTGGTTGGCTAAACAGGATTGCCAGAGGTTCAGCCACCAAATCTCTTAGTTCTTTTAGGACCCTGGGGTGCACCCTATCTAGCCCCATTGCTTTATCAACTCTTATTCCTTCCAGTTACTTCAGGACCCTTTCTCGTGTAAAGGGACTTGTGTCCATTTCTGCGCTGTTCCCACCCCTTATACTCCCTTCAGGCCCATTACCCTCCTCTTCCTCCATAAAGACTGAGCAGACATACTTGTTCAATATGTCAGCTTTACTGTTGTCATCCTCCATGTGGCCCCCGTCCTCCCCTTTCAGTTTCACTATCTCTCCCTTTGCCTTTCTTTTTTCACTTATGTACCTGTAAAAGGTTTTGTCCCCTCTACCCACTGATTTTGCAGTGTGCTCTTCTGTCTGAGCTTTGGCTTCCCTTACTGACCTTGCTGCCTCCCTTTGCTTCTCTTGGTACTTCCCTGTCCCCTTCTGCCTGTGTCTTTTTGTATTGCCTGAATGCAATCTTTTTGGCTTTCACTTTCACCGTTACCTCCTTGGAAAACCATAATGGCCTCCTCTTCCCTTTCCCCTTGCTAACCTGCTTAATGCAAAATTCTGTTGCTCTTGTAATCCCTGTTTTAAATATTGCCCACTGTTTCTCGACCCCTGATTCCCACCCCATTCCCATGAATGCCTCTTTCAAGCATCTCCCCTTTTTCCCAAAGTCTGCCCCCCTAAAATCCAGGATATGTGTTTTTGTGCAGTTTGGTTCTGCTCCTTCTGTGATTTCAAACCACAGTGACTGGTGGTCACTGTTCCCCAGGTGCTCCCCCACTGTTACCCCATCACACTGTCCCTGTTTGTGTGAGAACAAGGTCTAGTATTGCCTTCTGCCGAGTTGGTTCCATTGCTTGAGGAAAGCACCTTGAAAGGAGTCCAGGATAAATCTGCTCCTGGTTGACGCTGCTGCTGGGAAGCTCCAGTCCACGTCTGGAATACTGAGGTCTCCAACCAGCACCACCTCACCCTTGTCTGCCATCCTTTGGATAGCTAGCATCAGCTCCCTATCTATTTCTTTCTCCTGGGCTAGTGGTCTATAGACCACCCCTGTGCAGATAGCTGGCCCCATTTTCCTTTCCAGCTTAACCCACAGTATCTCTCCCCCCCATTTTGTTCCTCCTGGATCTCTATGGCCTTTATGCCATCTTTCACATAAAGTGCCTCCTCCCTTCCTACCTGCCCTGTCTCTTCTGAACATGTTGTAGCCAGGCATGGCCATCTCCCAGTCATGATTATCATTACACCAGGTCTCTGTGATGGCCACAATGTCCAGGTCTGACTGCACTATGACAGCCTCCAGATCCTCCATCTTGTTGCTAAGGCTCCTGGCATTGGCACACATGGCTTTACATGATTTGAACTCCATGGACTGTTTAGCTGTTCTACTCCAGCCCCTTCCCTGGTTGTTCTTTATCCCTGGTTCTCCCTCTGTCTGCCTTATGTTGAATTTTGCCCCTTTTCTGCCTATCCACCTCATGGGTGCTTATCTCCATCTTTTGCACACTGCTTTGTAGAGATATCTACTTCTCCTGTTCACTGGTTCCACTGCTAGCTGTGAAGCTGGGCAATTAGCTACCCTCCTTGCTGGCCTGCCACCCCCCCTTGGCTAGTTTAAATGCTTGTCCTTGTAGCATTTAAACTTATCATTGAGTGCTTGGATTCCCCTCATGGATGGATGCAGGCCATCAGGCTTGAACAAGCCTCTATCCCTCCAGGTGGGTCCCCAGTCACCAATGAACCCAAACCCTACCTCACAGCACCAGTTCTTCAACCATGAGTTAAAGTTCCTGGTACATGCGCCCCTATTCTCTCCCATGCCTCTCACAGGTAGTACTTCTGAGAAGGTGACAGAAGTAGCTACTTGCTTGAGATCACTCCCCAATTTCCTAAACTCTTCCTGAACTTTCTTAAGCTCCCCATTTGCCAGGTCATTAGTACCTAGGTGGATAATGACATCTAGCTCACCCTCCCATCTTGCCTTTCCGGTGATCCCCAGGATCTTCCTCCCATCCCTCCATGCTGTGGCACCTGGTAGGCACCTCACCTCCCTGTTCTCCCCCTCTTGTGCTCCTAGCTGGATACCTCTAATGAGTTTAAGTTTTAGAATGAAAACATGTGGCTTGGAGAAGTTTGCAAAAACCAAACACATTGAAAATGATCTATGTTTCTGAATTGCTTATGCATCCTACATACTGCTATTCTTTCAAACTGCATCTCTATTATGCTGTTTTACGGGTATGTTACTTCCAACTGGGATGGGGGTTACTTAAGTACATTGGTCTGTAGTGGACTGACCATTTTGCTGAAGGAGTGAGTGCACTGCATGTCACCGTCACAGCCCTCTGCAGGCTAGCAGTGATTATGAGTGATTAAATGAGTATTCCAGTCAGAATTTTCAAAAACATATGTTGTGCAGAGTGTTTTGATTTGTGTGTGTAGTCTTAGTTTGTCCTTCCCTATGTCTGCTATTAGGAGTTTTTTCTAAATTAGCTTTCTAGTTTTATGGTAGTTTTATGGCCCCTGTGGATCTCCATAGTTTATTGCTCTTCTTATTCCTACAATGCTTCATTTCCCATGTGGCAGTGAAGAACCTGGGACCATGGATTCAGCAAGTACTGGTTTAGAGTCAATTTTACAACAGCAGAACTGTGATATTAAGTAACTTTCCTTATCCAGTGAGTACTAATGGCTACATTCATAGTTTAGCAAATGCTTGAGGGCTAATCGAGTGGGTTATTCTGTAAGAAAACAGCTAGAGTCTTTACTAATTATAGCATTGATGATCTGGGATGATTTGTGTGCTTTTTATGGTTGCGTGTAGTTTGATGAAATGAAAAGTTTTAAAAGCAAAATATTTATTCCTGCGGCCAGATATAACACATAGAAAACAAAAATACTGAATTAGAGCTGTTCAGTGGAAGCCAGAGCATTGGGCTCCTATCTTTAGTACATGCTGAATCACTGATTCCGGATGCATCACTGTCACATGGGACAGGAGGCATTGTAGGAAAAACAAGAGCAATAAACTTTATCCCAGGGGCCATAAAACTACTGCAGCAGGCTAATTTAGAAAAAAAAAAACCCTTAATAGCAAACAAACAGAAGGGCACACCAGAACTACAGACACAAATCAAAATACTCTGCACAACATATGTTTTTGCAAATTTTGATGGCAGTATTCCTTTAGATACAGTAAGCTTGTTGCTGTATATGGCTTCTTGCTCGGCTGTTGCAGAGCAAACAAGTTGTCACTCTTTGTGTTCCTCTGGAGTTGAGGAAAAGAAATAATTTTTATTTGTGTAGTCGTTTTCATACACTATATCCTAAAGACAGAAGCCACCCTCCCACACGCTCCTTGACAATGCCTCTGAATCACTCTAAGGGCTGCTCCTGTACACCCCTCACCCCCTTCCCCCGTCTCCACGCTAGGATGGGTCTATGCCTCCCTGGCCTCAGCCCTGCCTCCTTGAGCACTTTTACCAAAGCCCCCCCCGCTCCCCTACCAAAATCCTGTCCTTACTGACCCTCTGCCCAACCTAACCTAACCTCTAGTGCCTCTGCATCTTACCTGCACTTGTAATCAACTAAAGTTGATAGCCATATGCTGTATAGTGTTTTAAATGTCTAAGAAACTCTGTAACCTTTTCCTGATTGTTCTGCTGTTCAGTGTCTCAAATGTTCTAAAACTCTATAACCTTCTTGATTGAATGTCTATACTCTGTTCACATGATGTGGAACCTTTGTAAAACAGCCTTGGCTCAAAGGTTATTTTCCAAATACTAAATAAATGCATAATAAAATAAAGTGCTTTACAAGCAATTTTCTTACACTTGTTTGTCAGGTTGAGATGCCATATCTCATTTATAGTGGTGTCTCATTTATGATTGGGAAAGCTTGAAGCCTTTGATTCTGTTTTGACACTACTGTTCCTATTTTTCTTGTTAACTGTTTTGCATATGGGGTTCCTCTCCCAAATAGGTTGCTGTTTTTTAGTTTGCAACTGCTGTTCCTAATCTTCTTGTTAATTGTTTGACATGAGAGCGGCCCCCACAAGCTGACTTATCTTTTCAAGGCTGCTTGGCATCAGGATGCATCAGGAAATTACCTGTTACCAGCTCAGTATGTCTTTCCTGGTAGTAATAATTATTTATGAAAGAAAGAGAAAGAGAAAGAGAAAGAGAAAGAGAAAGAAGAAAGAGAGAAAGATTGGTGGCAGTGAGTATGGGTTTGATTGGGAGGAAGAACCGCAAGAAGAAGAAGAACCCTAAGAAGGCACCTGTGTGGCCCCGAAAGCTTGCGTATAATCCCATCTTTGTACAAGACACTTGTTGGTCCAATAAAAGGTATCAAACCTTCCATCTTCTCCTCATTGGGAGGAAGAGAAATGTGTGCCTTTTCCTCATGGACTGATGTGTCTCCTATGCTAGGAGAGGGCCACATAGACTCTGCAAAGATGTAGAGAAATGTATAAAGTGCAGTGAAAAAATTATGACGTGAAGAGTGAAAAGCTTCAGAGGGTTTCCTCTTTCTCATTTGATAATAGTTGTAATGGATTAAATAGAATAATAAATAGGAAATCATTAGTAACAAGACTTTAATTCCATGGAGGGATTCTGGTGACATTATCCCGAGAGCAAAGCTCAAGGGGTTTATGATGTCACCAGACTCCCAAGATGGAAAGACAAGCATAGTTACTGCTGGTTTCCTGTTATTTTTTGTAAGATATGGAATACTCCAAACATTCCATCCCATAATGCCATGGTTCTGATGTCCGAATGATAGTATTATGACTTTCTGATGTCAGAGCAATGGTATTAAGAGTTTATGATGTCACTGATTCCCTGTGGGGAATAAATAATGCCCATATATTACAAAGGGTTAAACAGACAGTCATTGGGAGAAAATGGAACCGGGGACAAATTGTAAACAACTACTTGGTTTGGCTGCAACTACTGTCATGGCCTTCACTGCTCCTGTGTCTAGTCTATGTATTCCCTTCTGCTGGCTGTTTGTAGCTGCTCCTCATACTCTCAGTTTAGACAATCTTTTTGAAATTACTCAAAGAATAACTCTACTTCTACACAATCTTATTATTGTAACATGTTGTTTATTGCAGCCAACTTCTCCTTGACTGCCTGTTGTTATACAAATATGACTGTCATTAATTTGTGTTGTACATTATTCTTAGTTATGTTCACTCTGAGTTGAATTGTTGTTATATGACAAGGCTGGTTATTTCCAAGTCTTTGGCTATTGTGCTGTTATTTAACTTTCTAATGTATTGTTCTTCCTTATTCTTCTTTTTAATGTGTCTTCTGTATAATCTTTTTTATTGTGTAACCTCCCAGGCTGTACCTGAAAATAGGCAAGAGGTTGTCTAGTGTGCTTAACTGGTCAATAAAAACTAAATAAATAAAACTCCTGCATCTAACGAATGAGAGGGACAAAAGGGGGTCTATTGCCAGGGAATCTGGGAGTGCTGCTAACCAGCAGAAATACAAGGAACTTAGGAACAAATGTACTAACAATATCCAAGTACTTTAAAGTCCAACAAATCTTACACTGAAACAATGGCAAACAATTCTGGGAGAATGTGAGCTACCTACTTAAAAATGAGGGAGAGAATTCTCCAGCTATCCTGAATATAAATGACACTGAGGTCATTGACTCTACTAGCATCGCTAATAAATTTAATGAGGCCTTCACCGACTTGAGTGCCTACATGCTACATTCCCCATGGCTCCTGTCTACCTCAGTCTAGCAACCTGGAGAACAACTTGCGCCTGGTTGACAGCACTAATCTTGGAGGAATGAAATTCTTTCATAAAGTCATCAGTGAAAGAGGAACCCTAAAATATGTGAAAAAAAATGTTAGGCAAAACCAGGATAGAAAGTGATGATACTGACATGAAGCTAGTCTCCCTGAGCCTACCGGAACTATCCCACTCAATGATCAAAATCTTCAATCTCTCCCTGGCCTCTCAAATTTCCCCTAGTAAATGGAAGTCAGTGCTTGTTACCCATGTTTTTAAAAATGATGACAGGACCAACATTGCAGATTACATGTCAACTTCCATTTTCTCCCCCCCCCCAGGCACTAGAAAAGGCTGTCATTGACCAACTCATTTCTTATCTGGGGAAACATTCCGTTCAATGCACCCGACAGCATGGTTTCAGGAATCTCCACAGCACTAATTCTGCCCTGGTTGGGTACCCACATTACCTCCATGATGCGCTGGAGAATGGTGGTCTGGTTGGGGGCATTTATATAGACCTTACAAAATGCTTACAATGGCCTTTGATTTAGTGAATCACAAGCTCCTGTTACAAAAATTGACTGGATTGGGCCGATCCCTGGACACTGCACTCTGATTCAGTAGATTTTTTCCAACCAGATCCAAAAGGTTGAAACTGAGGGTACCACCTACTGAGAAAGGGTTGTATCTGTAGGGGCACCGCAAGGCTCTATTTTGGGCCCCTAAAATTTAGGCCCTTTGTGAACCAATTATCTGAAGCCTGACACTCAGCTAACTTCCTCTTCAATGCAGATAACCCTGTTGTTACACCAGGCACTGCAACAAAACATATCCTCACCTGAGCCCTCCACAGCAACTTTGAGTCTGTAGAAACATGGTTCTTCAGCAACAGCGTTGTACTGAATTACAAAAGAACTAAGACCATGCTTTTCATTAGTACATGCTCAATGAAAAACTCACCCCCTTAGACATTTTCGGCTGTGGGAGTACTAGGCTGGAACAGATTAAGTCCTTCAAATACCTTGGGCTCTACCTAGATGACACCATGTCCTTCGTTTCACATGTTGATAACCTTGTGAAAAACTATCTGTACAGAAACAGGAATAACCTGACCCAGGAGGCCAGACGCCTTGTCATATCTAGCTGTATCCTATCCCTAACTGATTATGGCCTGGTAGACTACTCTGCAACCAATGAGTCTGTCATGGAAAGAGTCAGAGTACATTGCAACAGAGCATGCAGTCTAGTCATGAATGTGGATAAGTGCACCCATAGCTGTGATCCATACACACAAACTAATTGACTACCCCTTACTAGTAAGATTAGATATCAGACATGCTTACTAGGGAAAAAAGTCTCTCCTAGGTTTTACCTCTCCCAGCTGAAAAACCTGCTTGAACATGGTAAATACCTTGTACCAAACCAGAAGCATGTCAGACCACAGACTCCTTAAACCTTTCTATAGGACTAGCTGTGGGCAACACTCCCTTGTGGCCAGAGCCACCAACTAGTTAAATAATTTACCATGCACGAGCTACAATTTTACCAAATTGAACCAATTCAGAAGATCACTTTGGGCACATATAAAAGAAAAGGCTAAATGCTCCTGTACATGGCAGGTTGGCCTTAACTTCCTTGACTACCTAATGTTGGGTCCACTGTCGAGCTATGCATCTGACTCTTTGCTATTGCACCTTGTTTGACCCTGTACCTCTGACCCAGTGTAAGCTGTGCTGCAAAATGACATTATGCTTTCTGTATTTGTTTCTTACTTGTTATTCTAGCCTTTGTATAGTTTGCACTGTGTCAAGTTGTGTACATTATTGATACACAACCTTTGTAAAAGAGCACTTGTGCTCAAAGGTATTATCGTGTATAGTCAGGTGTTGTTCTGTGTAGAAACCTAAGCCCTTCCAAATGTTGTTCTACCACAGTTCAAAAGGTCATGGAATGCGATTGTACCGCACTGTGGTACAATAACAACATTTGGAAAAGCTCTAGAGGTTCTAACAGACAGCTAAACTGGGCACGAGCCCACCTAGCAGCAGCAATGGCAGGATCAACCAAATAGACAGAAGCGGCGGCCGCAACATCAGTGGAACCCGTGACGTGAACAGCAAAAACCAGATAAGTAAAAAAGAAATGCAGGAGCAACCAGATATTTAAAATAACTCACAATTAACTGCTTCATCCGAGTCCACACCCTCTCACTAAGTGAGACATACACCGCCATTTTTTTAATCCCTCCCACATCCCAGTGACAGCCAAAAGAAGGCTGCGCAATAAACATAGGGATGTCTGCTCCCTAGCAAGCAGCCCTAACTCCAGGAACACGACTGAGCAATGAACATTTTTTATTTTTTTATTTCAAAATTAAAAACTGCAAAAACATTGGCAAGGGGGTACTATACAGTATATAAAATAGTGCATGGGCAATCTTATGCCCAACCAACCTACTGTACAACCTCGGGGTTCCGATCACCGAGATTACTGAGATATTGCTTCTTAGCTTAGCTATCCTGGGTATATAGTATACAGTATAGCGCAGTGGTTTAAGGCTCTGAGCTGCAAACCTGAAGACCTGAGTTTGAATCCCACAGCCCCCACTTGCATACTGTGTGACCCTGAGCAAGTCACTTAACTTCCTTGTGCTCCCAGGTCACACCTGGAAACAAGTTTTCAGCTTAGTGTGCCACTCCTGGTAAAAAAAAAAAAAAAAAAAGTGGGTAAAAACACAAGAAAGTGGGAAACTCAGGACAGGAATCTGCACCTAAAGAAGTACAGGGACCACCTGGAGACTGTGCAGAGGAAGGCCACTAAAAAAAAAAAAAACAGTAGCAGCAGGGAAAATCGTATGAGAAGACAATGGTTCGCCTACACGCTAGTGACCTTAATGGAAAGGGGGATATAAAAGAGACTTATAAGTACTTGCATGGTATAAAAAGGGTGTGGTGCATTAAACTGCTTATGGGAAAAGGGGGCACTGTGATGAGAAGTCACACATGGAAACTAACGGGGGATGGTTCACGAAAGATGTAAGGAAGTGTTTCTTTATAGAAAGAGTGGTGGACTAGTGCAATAGATTGCCCAATTATGTGGTTCACTAAAAATCCATGATTGGGTTCAAACATGTGTGGCAAACACAAGGGTATACTTTAACCTATGGAGAAAAGCGAATGGAGGATTTTCTGGGGAAGAAGGTATTGAAAACCCACTAGAGCTATAGGATAACAACTCTGGTCCAATGTAGGTTGAGTACGGCTTCAGGTAGGCATACAGGTAGACTAGAAATAGGCCAATGGGTCTTTTTCTACCGTCAAAATGTGTGTCTTGGTAATCTAGACTCAGATTCTGGGTAAATATAATCTTAAAATGGGGAAAAAACAGAACCCCACTGAAAATGAGATACTGCATCTCAATTGGGATGCCAAAAGTAAATACAGTTCAGAATGGGTTAAAGGAGGACCCCACTGAAAAACATAAATTGTATCCCAGCTAGGCTCTGCACAGTAAATACCTTTGCAAATTTTGAATGATTTGTCTACCACTCCAATTTCCTCTATCTGCATGTGTATTTGCCACTTTCTGTTGTCTGTCCTCCCACGTTAACCAGTTCCCCCCACTCCCCTCCTGGGTAGCACCTGGAAATGAATCCTGGTTCTGTGTGCCTTTCCCAGTCTGCATATTTGAAATAAAAAATGAGTGAAAGCAGGACTACAATGAACTTAAGATGTGGCACTGCAGCTCAGTTATCACTTGTAAACATAGTGTAAAATTAGTAAAAGTAGGACCCCACTGAAAATGCGATGTTGACTTCAGATGAACTATCCAGAGTAAATACAGTCTAAAAATGGATAAATGCTGGATCCTTCTAAAAACGAGATACTGCATCTTAATTGGGCTACCCAGTTTAGACTGCAAAATTAGTAAAAACAGGATCATACAGAAAATAAGATATTGCATCTCAGGCTACCCTGCTTAATGTAGTTGGTGTAATGATAAGAAAAAGTAAAATTCCTCTGAAATGGGAATGTAGCATTTCAGCTCAGCTATATTTGGTAAATACATTGTAGAAATTGGTGAATGCAGGATCCTAATGAAGATAAGATCTTTACATTCCACTTGGGCTGAGCTATCCTCAGTGAATACACTGCAAAAATAGGTAAAAGCAGTACTCTCGGCTGGGTTGTCCTTAGTAAATGCAGCAAGCAAAATGGGTGAAAGCAGGACCCCCATTAAAAAATTAGATGTTACATCTCACTTGGGCTGTCCTACGTAAATGCACTGCAAAAGTTGGTAAAATCCATACCCCAATGAAAACAAGATATACTGCATCAGAGCTGAACTATCCTGGATAAATAGAGTGCACTAAAAAGGTAGCAGCAAGAACCAACTGAAAAAGAGATATTGCACCTCACCAGGGCAGGGCACCATTGGGTAAATACAATGTAAAAGTGGATGAATGCCTGCCAGCTAGTGTAGCCGTTACACTACTGTTTGGCATCCAGACAACCCTAGTTCATGCCCCGAGGCCTGGCTATCTGGTGCCGACCATAACAGTGGGGTTCAAGTGGTAGTCTTGAGTGCCTCCTGCTTGGGCAGAAGGGCACCTCCTTCTGCTGCATTACAGCTCCCTGGTGGCCTAGGATGAATGCGTGTCATGCAGGAAGTAATATGTGGATCCACTGGAGTGGCCTTGTATTAGCATGTTCTTGCTTGCCTGGCAGGTGACATGGAGGTGTCACATTCCAATAGTAGGTGTGGCAGGGGCATTCCAAAGGTAGGGTGAGGCTTGCTCACATTTCTGATAGCCCTGATAGGAGCTCTGCTGGGTTGATCCTTAGAAGCATGACCAGGTGAGGGATGAGAGAGGGCTTAATTGGGATAAAAGACCCCTTGCCACCACACCACTGTAGGGCCTTTATAACCCCTCCCATGCCTCAACAGCTCCTCCTCTCAGACCTCAACCATCGAATGTGGATTCTCCTGTAAGGTTGGGGAACGATTGGTAGTCCCAGCTACAGGGGACAAGCTGAGTATTTTGGTCAAAAGTATGGAGAGGTTGTTGAGCAGAGGCTGGTGCTGGCAGATTGGACTCTCAGCGGACTACTTGGCAGGCAGATGGAGTTAGACAGGTGGACAGAGGACCTGAAAGCTGGTGAGGAGAAATGGTGGTCTAAACAGAACATATAAAAAAATAATGGGTGAACTCATGACCCCAGTGAAAACAAGGTGTTGCATTGCATCTCACCTTGGCTATCTTGAGTGGATGCTCTTTAAAAGTTGGTGAAGTCCAGACAGCACTAGAAGCAAGATACAAGATATTGCCTCACTGCTGAGCAATCTTGGTAAACACATTGTAAAAATGGGTAACAGCTGGACCCCACTGAAAACGAGTCACTGTATTGCAATTCAGCTGGGCTTACCTTGATAAATCCAGGACTCTCTAAAGATAAGATATTGCAGCTCAGCTGGGTGATCCTGTGTAGCTGCAGTGTAAATATGGATAATGGAAGGACCCACTGAATATGAAATATGACATTTCAGCTTAGCTACTCTCAGAAAATGCTGTATAAAGTGGGTGAAAGAAGGACCCCAGTGAAAACAAGATGTGTCACCTCAACTTCATTATCTTGGGTGAATGGATTATAAACAATATGTGAAAGCAGGATCACAATACAAATCAGATATTGCATCTTGTCTGGGCTAGACTATCCTGGGCAACTGGATAGATGCAAAACCTCACTTAAAACTAGGTATTACAGCTCTACCGGGCAAACCAGGCTAAATACAGTGGGCAAATGGGTGCACGTAGGACCACACTGAAACTCAGATGTTGCATCTTAGCTTAGATATGCTGAGCAAATACACCATAATGATGGGTAGAAGCAAGACCCAGCTGAAATAACGTATTGCATGTTAGCTGGACCCTGGGTAAATACACTGTGAAAATGAGTGAAATCAGGACCCTGTTGGAAATGAAATGTTGCATCTGAGCTTGGCTATCGTGCATGAATACATTTTAAAAGTGGGGAAAAACAGGACCTCACTGAAAACAAGATGATTTAAAAGCAGCCATTGTTGGCTGCTGCCAGTTGTTGTTTACAATGTATTTACCTAGGATAGCCCCGCTGAGGTGCAATATCTAATTTTCAGTGGGATCCTGCTTCTACCCATTTTTACAGCTGGGTGGACTGTAGCATTGAAAGGCTAAATGACTTGTTCAGAGCCACATGGTGAGTAAGTGACTTGCTGGATTTGAACCTTGGTCTTCTGGTTCCTATGTGTGAGCTCTAAACACTAAATCATGCTGCCTCCTTGTCATTTACATGTAATAGGGTAGAGGTTAGGGAGCCAATCAGTCTAATCCATTTTGGTCACATAGTCACCAAGGCGAAATATCTGGTGACCCAAATTGGCATTCTTGGATGCAGAGTTAGCAAAGCACATGTTAAATTTCCTTTTGTTTTGTGGTCATTTGACCATATGAAGCCCATTTGTAGAGATTAGCAAGTTCCCACACTGTTCAGCTGGACACAGGGTGTGGTAGAGTGACCTTCATTATTTCTCTGGGTGGGCTGGTTTACGTGTGTCCAAGGAGATATACACAGTCCGAGGTCAAATACAACAGTGCAGTTTAATTAAGGCAGTGTTGTGTCCAACTAACTGAGGTCACAGCCATTTTAACAACACAGAAAAAACAAAACAAAAACTACTCCTGTCTGCAGTTCTTTTTTTTTTTTTTTTTTTTTTAGCACCCACAGAGCCCACAGGAAGCTCCGGACCTCCCTCAGAAGGACTTGGTCTCCGACCCCAACGTGTTGGGTTATCATGGACCCTGTCGGCTCCTGGCCTTTTTTCTGTTTCCCCCCCCCAGGCACCCAAACCATGCAAATGGGCAAGGTAGCGGTCCCCGCCTCCGCGGAAGCAGCCATACGCCCTGGACAGTGCCCTTCCGTCTTCTGGACAACATGCTTGTACCCACACCCAGCCACCACTAGGTGTCAGTGTACAGTACACCACACTGTCCCTCCTCTTTGAGTAAGGAGAACTGTCTACAGATGCTCAATCCTTCCTCCCGCTGCTGACCCCCTAGCGACCCGAGTGCTTTCCTGAACCCAGGTTGCTGGTGTGGCACGAGGTGTAGTATCCAGCACCTCAACCCTCAGTGCCACCAGGCCAGCCTGGAGTTCTTACTAAACAGAGCAATTCCCTCATAACCTCTGGTCACCAATTACTCTGGTTCAAGCCTCCAGGTAGTATAACAAAGTCCATTTACAAACTTCACAGTCCTTTCCAAAAATCTCTGTAGCTTGAACTTACCATTTATTTGCACCACTGCTTCCATCCTTTCCCCAGGTCTCGGTCGGTCTCGGTCTCGGTGTGTCTCTCTCTAGTGTTGCCTAGGTGGTTTTTATACTCTGCCCCCTGATGAACATCAACTGCAGCTGTGTTTGATTAGTTTCCTTCCTGGATATTTCCAGAGTGTTCCCTATCTAGATGCTTCCAGAGTTTTCTATGTTTGATAAGCTCTGTGTTTGATTAGCTCCCTACCATTTGATTAGCTCTGTGTTTGATTAGTCCCCTATCAGGATGCCTCTAGAACACTGTGCAACCTCCTTAACTTTCTAAAAAAGAAACACTGCTCTATCCATTGTGCTGCTGATATAAACTTCCTGTACACTCTGGCACAAGGATTATTTACAGCCTTTTATAAAATGGGCAGAAAGTTTCCTCAAGTCCTGATTGGATGAAAGCCTTTTTCAGCTGTGTCCTTATCAGGACATAACCCTTCAACCAGCACTAATTGTGCCAACCCAAAAGTAGCACACCAAGAAATCAATGCGTGACACCCAGCATGGCACTGTTCTCCCACTGCAGCTCCTCAGCTAGCATCTCATTGAATCACAGGAGAGCGGTGCCACAGCACTATAAAATCAGTACTTACATCCCTCACAGTCTCAAGCAGTAAGGACACCGCACCACATTTTCCACATACTTTAATTTTGGTTCTCTAAATGTCCTGCCAGGCTGCTGATCTGCAGCTCTCCTGCTAATTTCTGTGAAGCAGAGCGCCTTGCTATACGCCCCCACTGCATGCCCCCCAACACACACAGAGACGCTGTTTATTTCAGTAATTCCCCTGATCATTTCTTGTGTTTTAAATAAAGTCTGACCTGCTGTATTGTTTTGCTTGCTAGCTGACTACAAAGAAGTCAGCAAACCGTTTCCCACGGATTTCAAATCTCGCCACATACCCACCACTTTACCACTACCGGTACATCGAGCATCACAGTAGTCGAGAATAAAAAAAACAAAAAAAAATCCCTGTCCTCCATCGGAACTTGCACCAAACTTTACGAAAAAAAAATAAAAATTCCATTAGGGATTGACAGTTTTCACTTAAAAGTACACTCTAGGAAGAGTTGTCTCAAAAATGCAAACTACAGTGGCTGCATTAGGACACGCTTGCTCTCTCCGAAAGCAGACAGTTAGCGTCACTCAAACAGCCCTGGATCATTTTTAGCTACAGCAACCAATGACACCAGAAAAAAAAACTGGGTGGGAAGATGGTGTCTAAGGGTAATAAAATTACTGTTGATGCACAGATAATGGGAGCCCTGTACTGCTCATGACATACTTATAAAAGTATAGTAGGGGACTGTTTTTTACTATTTCACCCATTAAAACCACCTTTTTTAAATCTTTTTGATTTTTTTTGTTCTTCTTTCTTTCTTACATAGTTACTTGGAATGCCCATTTTATAAGCGCAATAAAACACTCTGAGGTGTGGGTTATGGTCTGATAAAACACTTCCCAGGTGCTAAAGGCACTCAGTGCAAGCGCCTCATGCCTTATAACACACCTGGGGTGTTCTCTTATCAGGCCATAACCCACACCTCATCGTGTCTTATTGCTGGCATAGGGGAATTGTGGAATGTTTACATCCAGAGATGAAGCTGCAGTTTGTTGGGTAAAGCTAAAGTTTTGCATTATGTTTCTTTATCAAACATCATTGACTTGTGAAATGGCTTGCTAACTTCTGACACCCTGAAAGAACATTTTAAAACGTTCTTAAAGTTTCACTTTGTATTGTATGCATGGTCATATGATTTATAAATCAGAAGTGAATCTAGAGAGGGTCATAGGGTTTGTGACCCCCTCAACTTACTGAAGTATGTTGCAAAGTTTCCAAAATTCCCTTTTGTATACTCTGACCCCCCCCCTCCCAAAAAAGAGCTTGATCTGCTCTTATAGACAAATAGCCACGCTTTTGAAAAATTAGCCAGGTGCTGACACAGTTTAATTGATATCATGCAGAGGGCAACAGTGAACCTTAGCTTTTTTCCAAGGTTAATTTAAGCCTTTCGACCCCCTTCCTACTGGAGAGCTCATGGCTCAACATGTTACAGTTGTTACCAACTGAAATAGATTTCACCCGGTGTCATCTTTCTTCTGTCTATACAGACTCCCTCCCCCCCAAGAAACCTCATTCTGCAGTGGGGCAGCAGACAGTAAAAGTCCCAGAGGCCTCTAGCTAGAGCCACCTGGGCCTCCTCCAGGAGGTGACATCTTCTGACGGTGTCTGGCAGATCAATAGCCGACTGGAGCAGAAACAGAATTCATTCTGCCCCCTTTCTTCCTTTACTGCTGGGGATTCTCACAGGTCACCTACTTTCCACCATTAATATATATTTTTTTTATCTTCAAAGAGGTGGATATGGAACAAGTTTTGTGGCTATTCCAAATGGACTTATTATATTACTTGTCAGCTAGAGAGAAAATACTGGCTGCTGGTTTGAAACTTTAGTTGTTGGAAGGAGTTTAATTTTGAAAGGTGTTTTTTCTCCTAATATGTTGGGTTAAGCAGTTGCCTACAGTGCGGAGACCGCAGCTTTGTTTTCCCTTTATCTTACAGTTTGAGCCATTTGTGCTGTCTTCACAAAGACAGAATAGAGAAAAACAAATAAGGCAGCCATTCTTGAGACATTCGTAGTATTTTAGACCATTATTTACATTTTAGAGAATACTGTAGATAAATAACATACTGCAGTCTAATTGGCTAATAGCATTCTAAAGCCATTCATTTATGTGTAAAGACTGACCACACATGCAAAAAAAACAGTGCCAAGCTAACCTCTTTACCAACCATATCAATGTGCCAGATCAGATTAATAGTTTTTCCTATATCTGCCTTTGTTTATCTCTACATAAAAAATGCTTTACCGACACTTGAGTTACAAACTCATCTCTATCACTTCTGATATTTTTGCATTTCCACTTTTACCCAGTTCTCTGTAATATTTTTTTTTTTGCTTCTTTTTAAAAATCGCACCCAGGTTTTGTCTGTGCTCCCAGGTGCCCACCCACTCATTTTCCCACTTGTTCAGACAATCCCTTAATTCACACCCAGTTTATCTTCAGTTACTCAAAAACTGAAAGCTGCAAAACAAACAAAGCAACTTCACCTTTTCTTGTGAATTTTGTTTGTGTTCATCATGTTCTTTCTCCGACTAAACACGCACCCTCTCCTTTTCACTCGACTCCCTATAAGAAGAAAAACCTTTTCAAGCTCAGCTCCAAGCATAGCTTTAGTGTCTATATAATGTAAAGGAGAAAAATACCTCGGGCACCCCCTAGTTACAGTCCACCAGTGGAGGGACTATGTTGTACATAATTTGCAATTTTGTAAAGGCTTACTTTTTTTCCAGATTTCTCACACCAAACCCATTTTCTAAGCAATATAAGACACTCCAGTGTGGATGGTGTTGTGAGATACCTACACTTTCAGTGGCTGTAATGCCCTCTGCCTGTAGCATCAGACCTCACTATGCCCTTGGGCATGTGCCCATCCCTCAACACTGCCCACCTTGTTGTGTCTTATTGCTTGTATATCATGCAACATTCAAAACTAACACCACTGGGGAAATGTGCTTGAGTGCCCGGATAACAGCTACAGAATTTTGCATGTAAGATATTGATAGCTATAGACATCGATGGCTGGAGAGATGACATGTAGACAGACAGACAGAAGGACAGACAGACATAGATAATGGAGAGAAATGCATAGACAGACAGTGATTGTAGATGGATACACAGACAAAGACAGACAGACAGACAGACAGAAACATAGATAGACAGATTGATCAGTACTGTCTGTAGATGGATAGATGGATGGATAGATAGATAGATAGATAGATGATAGATAGATAGATAGAGAGAGATAGACAAATAGATCAGTATTGTCTGTAGATGGATATATGTAAACTCCCCCACCTTGGGGGCTGTGACCCAAAGGTGTATCCTTGACAATGGCTCTGGGAGGGCTTTGGATGTGTTGGCAGGCCCATAACTTCTGCAACTGCAGCTGCTAATCCTTCCTGGTCTGCGGCCCTGTGAAAGAAGGGGGCTGAGGTCAGCTGAGTGCTTCTGCACTCCCGGGCACTTAGAGGGTCCGTTACTCAGTCCCAGGAGCAGTGAGAAATGGACTGAGCTAATGTAAACATTAAAGATGGCCATTGTGCTTCATATGCGCATTCGCAATCCTAAATCCTTAAAGGAGCCATGGCTCCCTGAGAGGGGCACAGTGAAAAGGCACAAAATCGGGCCCCTCTTGTATTGGGAACCCCGGTGGGTAAATAGGGTTCCCACCATGTAAATAAAATGTGCCTTGGCTCCCATATGGCAAACAGAGCCAGAAAATATAAGTCTTAGCCCCTGAATGGGTGTAACATTAAAACGGCTGGCCTGTGCGTGTCAGGAAAAAACGTAAACAAATATGGCGGCCCCCATAGGACTCCTGCAGCAGGGTGGCCACTGTGAAAATGTCAGAGGGCATCCTGGTAAGCCCAGGAACAATGCAGCCAAGCACAGTGGGGGGTGTTCAAGAGGCTATAAAAGACTGTTGAAAGCCCACCAAAGGAGCTTCGTAAGGCAGAGATTCCTCAGAGAGTTCAGCCAGGAGTGACTGTGGGTTGGGCTATCCAGCCCAAGGGCTTGTTCTACCTGCTCACTGGCCTTGCTGGCCCCAGAGATAAAGCGAGAGGCAGAGCACCTGACTGATAGGGAGCTAACAGGGAGAGAATCTAAGCCACTGACTGACTTCTTATAGCCAGATTGGAACCTGCGTTGTGAGTCTGTAGGTAGCACATAAACTAGCCTAAACATGCAGAGACTGTAACTGATGTTCCCCTCAGTGGGGTAAGTGTTTTGGGACTGCTAGACTGCTCTTCGACTGAGAGAGATTGTGTGTGCTGGGGCTAGAGACTGAGCCAGAACCTAGCTACATATTTATTCCAAGAAAGCATGGTGCTAGTGGAAACTGCTGGAACTCAAGACTGAACCAGAGCCCTGCTACAATTTTGCTCCAGGGAAGCTGTGTGCTGGTGACAGTCCTGGGTGCTCCCAGCCTGCCAAAGTGCCCAGGACTGATGGAAGTCAAAAGGGGAAGAGAGAAACATCACGGGGACACTGGAGAAGAAGGCGATGAGAGGCCTGTCAGGTGAACATTGTATACAAAGGCCTCAGAGGCGAAGATTTGAAAGGCCTTACAGGTGAGGACCAGCTGCTGTTCATCTGCAACCTGCATCGTGGTGCACCACTCAACAACTCCTGATACTAGCATGGTAGCATATGAAATAATTTCCCTGCTGAACCCCCCTGGATCACCAGACTGTAAGTACCTCTGGGCTGCTTTGGCTCCAAGGAGTCTTCTACTTTAGCTAGGTAGCTAGTTAGAAAAGGGGGTTAAGACCTGGGCGGGACTCTGCCAGCACTAAGATAAGCCCAGGCAGAAAAATAGTTAAAGTTTGCATCTGTTTAAAAGATATTGGGCCACAGCAAAAGTATTCTTTTCCCAGTTACAAGACTGTGTGTCCCCACTGGATCCCTACTTTTTGGAGCAACTCCAGCGAGGTAACCACTGCAACTGCCTAACTGTTTCTAATAGCCATCTGGGGGGAAGCTGGGTGCACCCACAAGTAGGAGGGGTGGGAAACAATGTAGGGTACAGTCAGTTGTTGAAATTATTATTGTTGTGCTATTTTCTCCCTATTCACTCCCTCCCTACAAAATAATGGAAAGTTGATTTATGGTACAATTTAGTATTGCTGGTTACTGGAAAGTGTCTGCATTTACTCTGTGGGGGAGGTACTATGGGGGCAGTTAATGTATTGTGGTATATGGATGAGCCTCAATAATACTATACTAAGTTAAACAAATATTTCCCAGTAATACATTACTACTCTCAATAATACTGTCCTGAAAAGTGATAATACTATCTTTTTTGCTGATAATACTACAGTTCAAAGGTCATCTTCAACTCTATTATTATCAACGGATCCATATATTACAAAACATAACAGAAAGATAAGTATTTACAAGGCAGTAATACCATCTTGAGCTTTTGGGGACTTTAGGACCTCTTGAGCTTCGCTCTCGAGGTTCCATGTCCCCCAAACCTCTCAATGGTATTACTGCCTTGTAATACACACTTATCTATTATTCTGTTTTTCCTGGGGGTGGTAACCTGAAATTTATCCCACAGATATCTCATATCACTAACCCAGCTGGAGGCACTGCACCATAAAATTTCAGTATATCGTTATCCACTTGTGAACCCAGGCCAGCCCCATTGAGTGTGTAGTGTGGATCTAAGGGCCCCAGAACAGCCAAGGTGAGTCAATGGGCTGTTACATATAGATAGATAGATACTGTAGTTAGACAGATGACAGAAAGATAGATCATTTAGAGAGATACATAGACAGACAGACAGACAGTGTCTGTAGATAGATAGATACACAGAGACAGTTAATCAGATAGAGAGTGAGGGAGACAGACAGACAGACAGACAGATCAGTACTGTCTGTAGATGGATAGGTAGAAAGGTAGATATATAGATAGACAGATAGATAGATACTGTAGATAGACATACAGCTAGACAGATAGTGGAGAGAGATATATAGACAGACAGATATACACTGTATGCACATACATACACAAAGACGACAGGCAGACAGATAGACAGACAGGCAGACAGCCAGATAGACAGACAAAGATAGCTAGATAGATATATAGACATAGCTAGATAGATAGATCAGTACTATCTGTAGATAGATAGATAGATAGATATATAGATAGCTAGATAGCTAGATAGATAGATAGATAGATAGATAGATGGATGGATAGATAGATAGATAGATAGATAGATAGATAGATAGATAGATAGATAGATAGATAGATAGATAGATAGATGTTGGCCTGCCATCACAGCAGTAGTGCTACCGCTTGCGACGCTGACAACACAGGTTCAGAAGTGAATCCAGGCTATTGAAGGGCAAGCTAGGGGGAGGAGGATTGAGCATCTGTAGGACTGCTGTCCTCTTCCAGGAGGAAGGGTGGGCTGAATGAAGCTTACTTGGCCCCTGGCTGAAGCTGGGGGGAAGGCAGCCCAGGCCAAGCAGGTTGGGACGTGTGGCAGGCATCAGTGCATGTCATGCTAAAGTGCATCATGCACACCATGACATCACTGCATGTCACATCTCCTGGGGGCCAAAAAAACAGAGGAAAAAATCAGGTGGCAGGATGACGATGAGCACCTGTAGGCCATGAACCTGATCAGTTGGGCATGCTGACCTGAACTGGATCCATTCTGTGATGGGGCTTGGGGAATTCCACCACCCCCAAAAGGAGGGGAAGCACTGGGGGAAGACAGCCAGCATGTAAGTCCCAGCAGACATCGGGGTGATGGGGCTTTGACGCTTGTCTGAATGAGGGCTGACCAGGAGGGGGAGAGAGGAAAAACACGACAGATAGATCAGTACTATCTGTATGTAACCCCTAGATGGCGCTATCCCAGGGGCTACTACCCCTGCCTGATTTTCCACTAACAGGTTGAGGGGCCTGGATCCAATGGCGGGTGCCTCCACCCAGAGGTCAGGGTTTGCAATAGTTAAACTAACTTGGTCACAGCCCTCTGGGACACTGCAACCCCCCTTTCTTCCCACTAGTGGCCCACACAATATATCAGAATTACCTTCACAGTATACACTTACCCCCAGGTCTGGTTCCGCACTGGGACCTCCTGTGAAATGAGATACAGTGCAACAATCACAGTACAGTACTTTAACATAGACAAATACCTCAGGCAGTATAACTTTGCTGAAACAAGCAGCTCTGATTTATTTAGGGGATATAACAAGGACAGGGGAAATCAGGTTAATTAGCTTATCACTCTAATAATTCATCTTATGGCTCTGTGCACAGGCCTATCCCTATCAGTTACTGTCCCTGGGTACCCAAGCCCTAGTGGCTAGTCCAAACCGCGCAGCTGGTAGGCCCTTTCACACAGAGAAAAGGAGAATTAAACAGTCAGCAGTACAGTAATTCCATTTGGATTTAATGTGGCAATTCAACAGGAGCGACCCTGAATTAGTACTCACGACCTCCAAATAAGATAGGTCCTTCAATGTCAGCAGGGCTCACTTGAGGTACACAAACCTCTTCACACATCCATATAAAGAAAGCACTATACCAGGCAGGCTGCATCTGTATCCCGATCGCAATTACTGCACAATACCCGGAGAACACACAGCAGATTCAGTTCCTGACAGACCGAGTGCAATTTTCAGCAATTCTTCCAGTCTTCTACAGGGTGAGCCTGGTTTCTACTCTTCAGAGATCTTTGATTCTTTTCACAGGACGGATTCAGTCCTAACAAGCTGTTACACAAGCTGCAGACCGAACTCTGGGCCTTACACACGTTTTTGACTAAAATGCACACTGAAAAAGCACAGGCTCCTTCCTTCTTCACTGCCAAAGCTCAACTGAAACTCCAACCGACAAAAACGGGCACTTCCTTTGAGTTCCTCCCAGTTCTTGACTGATTGGCTGTCACTCACAATAGACTGCTGCTGTTGGTCCAAAAGGCACTGAAGTCTAAACTACATCTCCCAGAGTCACTGCCCATACAATCCTCTTGTGGCTGGCTCAGATTATGAGTCCAAGTTCTGATTCGTCCAAGGCACCATTTTAGAGCTAGCTTACCCACAACTGATTGGTCCAGTTCAGCAGTTCAAAACTAGAATGGGGAACTAGCAGACACTGTTCTGACTGCAAAAGAAAGCAGGTTAGACAAACTGTAATTTCATTATTACTGTAAATGATTTCTGGCAAACAGTTACATCTTTCAGATAGGTTCCCTTTGCACTCCTAGTGACTGCAAAATGGAGTGAATTGGCAGCAGCTTGAGTGGTACTCAATCAAAGAAACACACAGTCCCCCATACAAATTCAATTATGTCTGCAAGCAGACAGCTCTTAAGAGACAGTACCAGAGGTTCTAAAAACACTCACTGATAAATGGCTTAAATGCCAAACACCATTCAGGCTTGGAGCATTCAAGCAAGCTCCTGAAGTCTTTGGAACCCCATTTGCAGGGGTTACACCTTCCTGGCTGGGAAAGCTTGACGTCCGCTGGCCAAGCAAGTACCCCATAAGTTTTAACTGCAACCATACATTTGCATTAGGCTCGCACATGTAATCATCAGTCAATATATCATTTTACCAAGAACACATTTCTGAAACATTGCAGCACGTCACTCTTACACAGTATTACATACACATTGTACCATAACTCAAGTTATTACCTCTTGTACATGAAACCTGAAGAGAGGGCCCTTCCTATCAGTTACCTTGGGGCTGGATGGGGCAAGGGCACCATACTTAGAGGGCAACACAAGTAACTTGAGTTAGCACTGACGCCAGCTTGGGCAATGAGCCTGGGACACATACACTCCTTTATGGACAACATTGAGAGGCAAATCCACAGGCCTCCCAAGGAATCATAACTGAGGTGCACCACAGGCTTTACAGCTCGACCAGTCTTTCTAGGGGAACTGTTACAGTCTCTGCACTCTGAGCCTCATTTTCAGCATTGTCCTCACTTGTCAGAGGAGTCTCCATGGGGTAGAGAGGCTAGAACTTGGGGCACTTTCAGCTCCAGGAGTTACAGTTTCTGAGTCCACAACATTTGGCTAGCATGGAGGCTTGGACACTGGCAGTGGACTGTCAGGGCACTCAAAATCCTTCTTGTTCGGGTGTATCACCAGTCTGCCCCAATCTATCATTTTCTCCCCTGAAAGCTCAAACAGTTCAACCATGCACAATGATTCTATTTCATCTGATCTGACAGCTTTGCACTTCACTTTCTGGGAGCATTGGCTCCAGGGATGAAGCTGGGGGCTTAGACAGTCCAGAAGGCCCAGCTTTGTCTCCACTATTGACTAGGGATTGCCTCAAACAATTGACTCAGTTCGTAAGAAGGATAGTATTCAAAGTCACTCTCACTTTCTTCCGATATGGACTGACAGTCATGCTCAACTGGGACTCTGTGGAGGGAACACTTTACTTTTGCTTCTGTAGGTGCAGACTTTCTTGATCTTTTCTTAGCAGCAGCTCTAGTCACTGGTCCAGAGGGGCATCTTCTAAGGCTCAGACTCAATTAAGATTTGTCCAATGGGCAGTAAATGATTTCTATGCATTGTTTTATCATCTTTGAATTATTCTCAGGCCTTACTTTGTACACTGGCAGATCATCTAGTTTGCCCACTACAATGTGAGGGAGATGGTGCCATCTGTCAGCAATCTTGTGCTTGCCATGCAGTCCCAGATTTCTTAGCAATACCCGACTCCTCCCGGAGTTCCTGTGCTTTCACCTTTTATCATACCTTTCTTTGTTGGCCAGATTTCTTTTGGCAGCCATGGTTTGAGCCAGATTGGTACGCATGAGTTAGCTGGGCCTTTAACTTTGCACATACT
Source organism: Neoceratodus forsteri (assembly GCA_016271365.2). Lineage (NCBI taxonomy): Eukaryota > Metazoa > Chordata > Ceratodontiformes > Ceratodontidae > Neoceratodus > Neoceratodus forsteri. The sequence continues at coordinate 16,534,310 of JADMNL010000027.1, forward strand.
GTAAATAGTTGTCAGCTTGAACCCCATCAGGAGAGACCCAAAACACACATCTACTGGTAGTCGAGCTCTCTTCCAAACATCAGGTGTAGGGGAGAATCCAGTGAACACTTTGGTGCAGTTATAAGCATGTACCAGGGTGCTAATTTGTTGGCTCCATCTAGGCTTGTCCTTTGGGTGCAGGGTGCCTAGCATATCTAGCAAAGTGCGGTTGGAACGTTCAGGCTGGTCCCCTGGGGTGGTAAGGAGTGGTTCTGGACTTTCTCACTCCCACAGAGAAAGCATCTCTTTGATCAGACGACTCTCAAAGTCTCTCCCTTGATCAGAATGGATTCTTTGTGGAGCCTCCAGTGAACAAAAAGTTTTCACAAGTACTTTGGCCACAGTGGATGCTTTCTGGTCTTTGGTGGGGAAAGCTTGGGCATATCTCGTGAAATGGTCAGTGACCACCAGCACATGCACTGATATTTCTTTGATCCGACTCCAAACTCAGAAAATCAATAACAGACCAGCTCCATGGGTGCACTGTGTGAGTGTTAATAGGGCAGCCTCTGGGGCAAAGCCTCTGTAAGCAGCCATTACAAGTTTGAATGTGTTGCTCCACATCAGCTCCCATCTTAGGCCAATAGAATCTGGATCTCACCAAGTCAAGTGTTCTGTCTATACCAAGGTGCCCCATGGTTGTGCAAGGACCTCAGTACTGAGTCTCGAAAGGCAGTGGGCAGCACTAGTTGTTGTTTGTCTACTTGTCCCCCTCTGTCTACTGTTTCTCTGTATAACAGTTTATTGATCAGTTTCAACTTAGGACCTTCTTTGTATAACAGTGCAGTTCTCAAATCAGTGAGCGTAATTTGGACACATCTTTTCCTGCATAGAGGCTTCTAAGCTGCTTTGATCATGGATCGCGGATTGAGCCTGCCGATACTGTCATTGTCCAGCTGAGGCAGTGCACCAATGTCTATTGCAGAAAAGTGGCAATAAGCAGCAGGTATGCGTTCTCAGAGGCTCCAAAGCAGTCCACCATGCAGTCCACTGCGTCCGTGGACATTTGTTCCTCCCTGTCAAACTTCGGCAGAGTGCCCGAATGTCAGGTTCTGATATCGGACCCAATCATTCTGGGGAACAGGCCTCCGGGAGAGAGCATCAGCATCTATGTGGTTCAGACCTGCTCGGTATTCGAGAGCATAGTCATATGTAGATAATGCAGAAAGCCACCTATGGCAGTGGCATCCAACTTAGCTGAGGTCTGCACATAGGTCAAAGGATTATTGTCAGTTTTACTAGTATTTTAGCCCCATACAAGTACTCATGGAATTGGTCAACAATAGCCCACTTCAAAGCTAGAACTCTAACTTATGTACAGGATAGTTCTTTTCGGATGGGGTCAGGCTTCTACTGGCAAAGGCCACTGGTCTCAGGCCATTCTCGTGCTCTTGGTACAACACACAGCCCCAACCCTTGCAAGCTAGCATCAGTGTGCAGGACGTAAGGTTTTCTGGATCGCATAGGCCAGCACTGGAGCATGGGTAGTTGATATATGATCTCATGAAAAGCAGTCTCACAATCAGGAGTCCAGCGGGCCCCAAATACTTCACTCGGATGAAAATACACTCTTTCAGTCTTGAGGACGCTGACTTTGGTATTTTTGTGGGTTGGGGATACCCTTGAGTAAGGTTAAGTAAAGGGCGATCACTCTTGAATAGTCCTTGATGAAGCCGATAATAACCACAGAATCCCAGGAATCTTTGCAGTTCTTTTAGATTTTGGGCTGTGGCCAGGTGGTCAAGGCCTCAACTTTACTTGGGTCGGTTCTATTCCTCGGTGGATACTATGTGTCCCACATACTTTACTGATGTTTGAAAGAATTGACACTTATCAATGGACAGTTTAAGGCCAAAGTCCTCCAGTCGGTCCAATACCTAAATAATCTGCTCTCATGTTCCTCCAGTGAGCTGCCAAACACAATGACATCATCTAGGTATACCAGGCACTCTAGTAAGTTCATGTCCCCACTGCACGCCCATCAATCGTTGAAAGTGGCTGGGGCACCTGAAATCCTTGGAGGCATCCTCATGAATTCATAGCCAAGCGGACAGATAAAGGCCGTCTTTTCCTCACGGTCCTCTGGGGCCAGGGATCTGGTAGTACCCTGCGGAGATCCAGCACAGAGAACCACTTGCTCCCGCTTAGGCAGTCCAAAGCATCCTGAATGCGGGGCATTGTGTACTGATCAGGGATAGTCCGCGGTTTAAGGTGCGATAATCCACACACATCCTTACTGTTCCATTCTTTTCCTCACTACCACAATGGGGAAGCATAAGGGCTTCTGGATTCTTGTATTACACCAGCAGCTAACATCTCTTGCAGATGCCGCCTCACATCATCTATGTCGCAGCAGGTGCCAGGCCGAGACCTCTCACGAAATGGTCTTCGTCATGCAGCCGGATATTGTGCTCAGCTCCTTGCACGCATCCTACATCCCATTCCTTTAAAGAAAACACCTGGTCTCTCTGGGCAAGCTTCTCACTGATCCTCACTTTCCATTCAGCTGGCAGCGGAGTCGCTAAATCAAACAAGTCAGGCGTTACTCTGTCATTCTTCCTTGAACTCTTGCTGCTGGGTAGCACTGCAGTGTCTGCACAATGCACATTAGCCAGGATGCAACCTCTGTTTACTCGAATGTCTCTTTCAGACACATTATGAACTTGGACCATTACCCTTCTGGCATAAGCATGGGCTCTAGCGGCAAAATACTAGCTTGACCAGCAGTCCCTCTGGCAATTTTCCATCGCCTGGTGCATCCAACATTAATATTTTATTCTTAACATCCTTTCTGATATGGACCTCTCCCTGTAAGGTACACTGGGCATTTGGCCAGGATCAGAGACTCAGGATCCTTCTTCCATACAATTCCGACCGGTTCCTCTGGTTCTGTTTTTCAGCATCTCTCTGCCTCTATAGGCCTTCTTAATTAAAGCCGAACTCTTAAAGCTCTACTAGTCTTTGGCCCCTGTTTTCATAACACAACTGTGCCAGCCTTCCAACATATGAGCATTTGTTCCAATCAACAAAGGGACACCATCATCACAGTCCAGTGGGGGACACACTAAGGCTAGGGTCTCTACTTGTTCGGCCACTCCAGCCACGGAGGTGGGGAAAGACAGCCAAGTGGATATACCCGGAATAAGGTAGGCCTTCTCACTTAACCCCCATACATGCAGTCCTTCTAATGGTTGTAAGGTACGCCTGACAAATGCTTCTGATACCAATCCTGGAACATAATTGTCACTTGGGAGCCACTGTCTAATACAGCTCTGTAGACACTCCATTCACCTTTACAGTGGTCTCCATGGAGGGACCCACTATTCTGGACCAGTCTGGGAGGCGGTAGTGGGGCCTGGGCAACTGACCTTGCCACAAGAGGACGGAATTAGCATTTTGGTGCCCTCACTGGGACCATGTCGGCACCTCTTAACCACTGATTTTCTTCTCCAAGCTCTCCTTGTAGCCTATATGCAACTTTTGTCAGTGTCTTTTGGGACTGGCATTCCTTTTCATGTGCCCATCTTTCCCACAATTATAGCAAAACATACTTTCTGGAGTTTGAGCTGGCCGAGGCGCCACACTGGGAGCCAGGGCGGGGTATTACTAACTGGAAACCTTGGTGCCATCTGTCTGCGGCGTGATAAGCATTTGGAGACATCTCGTCAGTTTCTCCACTTCCATGGTCAAGGAATCGAGTTCGAGCTGTACTATCAGTAGGATATATGGGTACCCCACCCCATAGCAGATGCAGTCGGATATAGGTCAGGGGCTCAGATTGCAGGCGTATTTATAAAGGGACTGTTTTGAATTCCTGGATCTCTCAACAGTTCGCCCCATTGTGACATATCTTTTTCCTTGTCAGAGCACTCATTGACTGCCAACCTCTGCCCCCTGAACTTCACTTCTGATGGGTCACCTCAGTCACTCGGGTCAGAAGTCGCAGCTATTGGTGCAGGTCCCTCCCGAGGTCGCCTTTTCTCAACTCTCGACTCTCTCATTAACTCATCATAGGAGGGTGGGGATCCAGTCGATCTGCTCAGGCGAATCGAAGCAACAGCAGTTCTGAGAAGGGGGCAGACTTAAGGATCCTGTCCAGCCTGGTTCGGTCCAGTTCAATAGCTGGAAACTACCTTTTCTGAGGCATTCTTGCAACAATTTTCCAGCCGAGATACATACACAGACAACAACTCCCCTTGGTACTATTGTGCATCTCTTACTCTCCACCATAGGTCCTCATCAGAATCTGGGCTCCCATACACATTCTCCAAGGCCTCAAGATAGGCCTGTGCAGTCGCTCAGGGTTACTGGCCCATTTAGCACGGATGGTGGTGCCAAGGCAGGACCGGAGGCCTCTCACTAACCCTTCGCCGCCTCGAGCATTGCCATTCTAGCAACTTGGGGCAAACATAGTTCATCCAGGTCTCCCAGTCATCCTCCCCTGGGGGGTGGGGGAGGTAGCCAGAAGATCCTCAACCTTCGGTAAGAGTCGTGACTAATGGCAGGTGCAGAAATAGGAGTCTGCATTGGTTCAGCCACCATTACGGGCACTGGAGCAGGAGAGGTGTTGGGGAGGAACACCCCCAGGTGGCAAGAATAGTTTCTTCAAGTCCTCCACAGTTTTCCCTCTCCCAGCAAACCATTCAGCAAATTTCTCCTCAAAAGTTTCAGATAGTGGTGGGGCTGATTCCCCCGGTCTTTACTGTCCTTAGTTATCACTCTCCAAGCAGTGAGGGCTCCTCTGGGGTAATGGTCTGTGGCACTTTGGAGCTATCTAGGATCCTTAAACTCTACTAGGGACCGGAAAGTGTGGGTGAGCAGATTAGCATGCCGACCCACCACCACAGGGTTTTGTAAACCTTCCACCTTGGAAAGTACTCCTGCACAGTGTCCGTATTGATACCCAGGGGGATGTCCAGGATAAGCATAGCATATTTGGGGGTCGATCTCCTCCCAGTACACCACTCCACCAGCGGTGCACAGCCACTTCTGTCGGGTACCCATTTTTTTCTTAACAGTGTTCAGGAATAAGGCCACTAGAGGACACACAATCCCAGCGGTGAGCCTCCAAGATGTAACCCCTAGATGGCGCTATCCCAGGGCTACTACCCCTGCCTGATTTTCCACTAACAGGTTGAGGGCCTGGATCCAATGGCGGGTGCCTCCACCAGAGGTCAGGGTTTGCAATAGTTAAATCCAACTTGGTCACAGCCCTCTGGGACACTGCAACCCCTTTCTTCCCACTAGTGGCCCAACACAATATATCAGAATTACCTTCACAGTATACACTTACCCCAGGTCTGGTTCCGCACTGGGACCTCCTGTGAAATGAGATACATGCAACAATCACAGTACAGTACTTTAACATAGACAAATACCTCAGGCAGTATAACTTTGCTGAAACAAGCAGCTCTGATTTATTTAGGGGATATAACAAGGACAGGGGAAATCAGGTTAATTAGCTTATCACTCTAATAATCTACTCCATGGCTCTGTGCACAGGCCTATCCTCATCAGTTACTGTCCCTGGGTACCCAAGCCCTAGTGGCTAACCAAACTCGTGGCAGCTGGTAGGGGCCCTTCAACAGAGAAAAGGAGAATTAAACAGTCAGCAGTACAGTAATTCCATTTGGATTTAATGTGGCAATCAACAGGGAGCGAACTGAATTAGTACTCACGACCTCCAAACAAGATAGGGTCCTTCAATGTCAGCAGGCTCACTTGAGGTACACAAACCTCTTCACACATCCATATAAAAGAAAGCACTATACCAGGCAGGCTGCATCTGTATCCCGATCGCAATTACTGCACAATACCCGGAGAACACACAGCAGATTCAGTTCCTGACAGACCGAGTGCAATTTTCAGCAATTCTTCCAGTCTTCTACAGGGTGAGCCTGGTTTCTACTCTTCAGAGATCCTTGATTCTTTTCACAGGACGGATTCAGTCCTAACAAGCTGTTACACAAGCTGCAGACCGAACTCTGGCCTTACACACGTTTTTGACTAAAACTGCACACTGAAAAAGCACAGGGCTCCTTCCTTCTTCACTGCCAAAGCTCAACTGAAACTCCAACCACAAAAACGGCACTTCCTTTGAGTTCCTCCCAGTTCTTGACTGGATTGGCTGTCACCACAATAGACTGCTGCTGTTGGTCCAAAAAGGCACTGAAGTCTAAACTACATCTCCCAGAGTCACTGCCCATACAATCCTCTTGTGGCTGGCTCAGATTATGAGTCCAAGTTCTGATTCGTCCAAGGCACCATTTTAGAGCTAGCTTACCCACACTGATTGGTCCAGTTCAGCAGTTCAAAACTAGAATGGGGAACTAGCAGACACTGTTCTGACTGCAAAAGAAAGCAGGTTAGACAAACTGTAATTTCATTATTACTGTAAATGATTTCTGGCAAACAGTTACATCTTTCAGATAGGTTCCTTTGCACTCTAGTGACTGCAAAAATGGAGTGAATTGGCAGCAGCTTGAGTGGTACTCAATCAAAGAAACACACAGTCCCCATACAAACTAATTATGTCTGCAAGCAGACAGCTCTTAAAGAGACAGTACCAGAGGTTCTAAAAACACTCACTGATAAATGGCTTAAATGCCAAACACCATTCAGGCTTGGAGCATTCAAGCAAGCTCCTGGAAGTCTTTTGGGAACCCCCATTTGCAGGGGGGTTACATGTAGATAGATAGATAGATAGATAGATAGATAGACAGATAGATCAGTACTATCTGTAGCTAGATAGATAGATAGATAGACAGATAGATCAGTACTATCTGTAGATAGATAGATAGATCAGTACTATCTGTAGATAGATAGAGCAGTACTATCTGTAGATAGATAGCACTGATCTATCTATCTATCTATCTATCTACAGATAGCACTGATCTATCTAGCTAGCTGTAGATAGCTAGATAGATCAGTACTATCTGTAGATAGATAGGTAGATAGATAAACAGATGGATAAATAGATAGATCAGTATTATCTATAGATAGATAGATAGATAGATAAATAGGTAGATAGATAAACAGATGGATAGATAGATAGATAGATAGATAGATAGACAGACATACTGTACAGATGAACAGACAGACAGACAGACACAATGGCCTGACTCAAGCTATGCAGTTTATCTTCAAGTTTAGGGGGGGCAGTACCACAAGTAGTGAGTAACAAAGTCATGACCCCCCACAAGTGATAATAAAATGTACATTTCGACTCAGGCCAATTAGGTTATTTGCATGTTTGTGTCGCCTGTTGTGTGGTGTGCTCCATCACTGGAGAAATGATAGCAAAATGATAGACAGCACTACAGTTCCACTAGTGTTGTCTAAATATATTTATTAAAAGCAGTGTGATCAAGTGGTTAGATCCCCTGCTTGGGAACTGAAAGATCCCACATTCAAACCTGATCAGAGCCAAATACTCACTCTGTGACCATAGGCAAGCAATTTAAACCCCCAGTGGTCTAGTCTTTGCAGCTGAGGAAACGGGTAGAAGCAGATGTCTACTGACAATGAGATACTAGCTGGACATTTTACTTGGTTAAAGAGTTATTGAGGTGTTTTTTTAATGAAGAAAAAAAAACAGCACATAAATGGAAGATATGTGGTCCGCTTTTCAAAGGTTGACACAGTTCCTGCTTCATTCCTTGCAGCAGTGCTGTGCATCACCACCACAAAATATAACATAACTGCACCCAGTTTTCTAATATCGAGTACAGGTATGGTAATTGGACCTGCTTTACCCATCCTGTGGCTAAGAGTGGCAACAAGCTGCATTTAGAGGCATGCACGAGACCCCAGCAATGATGCACACTAGACCACAGAAAAAGTGGTCTAGCAGGCATCTTAATAATGCATAGGATAGAAAATCCCATTTTTTTTCCACACGTCTGGTTGTGCCGTATCTTTGATATATTGGAGGCTTGTGTCAAAGTGCCAGCTTTGACAATCTAGCCCATGTTCTCTGCACCATGTCTGCTGTTTATGTCTTCATCACCTTTTGTGGCACTGTTGATTTAGAACAGCAATCCATAGTTCTGCAACGTATGCAATTGTGAAAATAAAAACATCCTGTAAGGCCTAAGGGATGTGGAAAATCCATGAAATAGCAAAAACATCTAATAGGGGAAAATGTTTACCACAAATTCTATAAAGAGGCAGAGCACCCTCAAAGTGCTGAGACTTTTGGGCTACCTTCTGTTGGGTTCCATGTGTTGTTTGATGCAGGTTATGACTTATTACCTGCTTGAACTGAATGCTGTATGGGCAGTGCAAACATCAAATTACTTCTGATAAACTTACCATTGGTGCTGATCTTGCAAGCATTGTTACAGCTTTATTTTGACCATGCTCCTGAAATGCACAACTATCTGTTTTGTTTGAACTTGTATAGCGGGACCACCTTGTCTGCACACCAAACTCCTGCACTCTACACAACGTCACTTGCTGACTGCACCATAGGGTAAAATGTCCCCTGAGTTATGCTGAATCTGTGGTGTGGAGCTCTTTAGGATTTTAAAGATGGTTGACTGCAACATTAGCATTGCCCTAAGCTCACAAGTCTCCATTTAGGCTCACAAAAATACTCATACAGCAAAGCTTGAAGATAGCATGCCAAATTTCAGGAATTCCACTGCTATAGCATAGGATCATTCCACTTTCAAGGAGCGCCATGCTACAAATTCACCAAGGCATTGGGGACATTTCTTCAAAATATTAACTGTGCCTAGTTTTGATGCTATGTATTTAAACCCTAAGTCTTGCATTAATGCAGTTTTTTTTTGTACTGAATTTCTTTACTTTTTAAAAAGTTATATGTAGGAGAGCAGGTCAGGATGCAAAGCTGTGTCATGTGACACTGCATGACAAAAGGGATAACCTGCCATTGAAATGGCCTTGTTTTCTGCAGTACCTCTACTGCAGTGTGCTGCAGTTTTGAGTTGCATCCTGGCTGGCTCCACTGGGGAGCTATGTGATATATGATTTAACTGCACAAGGGCAATCTGACCTCGGGTAACCTCATGAGTGGTGAAAGCCACGCGTGATGTGCCCAAGGACAAACTGCCCCAGTGCAGATAAATCATGTCACACAGCTCCCCATCACATATTTCTTTTATTCAGCGGGGCAGATGTTGTGTGTTGTGTTAAATACTGCTGTAGTCTTTTTTTATATTTATATTTGTTTATTTATGTGGGACTTTCTGGTGCTGCAGTTAGTCAGTGCGCCTTGTGGAGCTAGTTGCCATGGCTATTGCTCTTGCCATGGTCATGATGTCAGGACGTCGTCTTGTCCTGATAGAGTTGCCGTTGATTGGTGGAGAGAGCAGCCTTTCTGAAAATTCAAAGGCAACATGGCAGCTGCTGTTAGCGAGCACTTCCTGATATTGGAGTCACTTGGAAGTGCTCACGTTTTTCAGGAGTTTGCTGTGGAAGTTGTGCCCAGCAATATTCTTCATGTGGAGGTGCTTTGGCGTTTGTTTGTTTGTTTTTTAAATGCAAGTGGACTGTCTGACAAGGGGGAGTAGACTGTCAGATGAGCAGAGAGGGAATATGATGTGGTAATGTGAAGATCAGGGGAACAGAATTGGAACAAAGAGGTAAAAATAAATTACGTGAAGAGGCTGGAACTGTGGAGCAGGTGCAGTTTGTGTATGTAGCAAAATAACAGCCCGGTGCTTTTCTCGGTTTTTTGGTTTCCTGTTTTTCCAGAGTTTTCTGTGTAGCAAGGTGGCTGAACTGTATAGAGTGAAACTGCATCTTAGGTATGAAGTAGTTCTGGCTGGCCAGGAAGCTGGCTTGGGGGGGGGGGGTTGTCTGATGACGAATTAACTATGTACATAAAACAAGCATGATGTACTTACTTTGTGTATTAATCTTGGTGACGTATTTACTAGATGTATAAATTTTATTTACGCATGTAATTGCTCTGATAACAAGATTTATCACAGTGTGTTAATCACCACATCGCTCAGGCCTTGATAAGTAAAGAATAAGGGTGGTACATGGTTATAAAGAAGCTGGGAAAATACAGTTGCAAAACTAACAGAAAGAACAGATAAAATAAGTACAAAATTAGGATACAGTGTCAATAAAGTGGTACAATAACAAGTTAAACAGTTCGGTTTTGTAAATCAGCATGAAGAAATGGATTGATAATGACAGCCAAAATGTTGTTAATGGGAAACAGTCTGTGAATCAAATATACCAGCCTTTGTATGACATTGTTTATACTCCTAATGGCAAACAGTCCCGTGACTGGCAATGGCAACAGACAATGTCTGCTGGCTGCAGTATCAGTGACAACAAATAGTCACAACTAGCATTACCGTATTTATTTATTTATTTAATTTTGATGATCGGGTAGGCCCACTGAGCCCTGAAGGTCCCTTTTTCAGGGGCGACCCGGTATAACAATACATTTATAATACAGTGGTTAAACATTTGGTTACAGGATTATACAGGCTTACTTTTGTTGTTGCATACATGGTTATCATCATGACACAGTCTTAACTAGAATGCTGCTTGGCTTAGTTTTAAGCATGACAACTTGATGTGAAGTTTTAGGAAGGGGAAGCTTACAATTCACTAAGCAACATGCAGTGCAAATATTTTGATTGTGTCTTTCAATATGTCAGTGTTATCCACAAACAAAAAAATATACAGAACATATTTAAAATAAACAACCATGTTATATTATTAAAAATGTTCATTATAAGGTATTGAAAATCAAGATTTGTTTTACATTATAAATGTCTGATAGAAAAATGTGACAGAAAATCTGGAGGGGGGATGGATGGAGGGAGGGAGGGAAGAAGTGAGGAAGGGAAGGAGGGGTCAGGGTTGCTGGCTTCTTGATCATGCTAGGCAAATTCATTGGTCAGTATTTGTAGCATCTTCAGTGTCACTACCAGCCCCACCCCTTCCTCTCTCCCTTTCAGACATGCATTTACTTAGCCTGCCAATGGACCTGTGGTGCACACAGTGGGGTGGCGAAAGGGGCAGTTGAGCTAGCCAGGTGATGGACTGTTGGCCCTCGAAACATATGGCTAAGGGGTGAGAAGGGGTGCACTCGACCAAAAAAGAGTGTGTGGAGGTCTTAGTGGGAAAGATTTGGGCAGGGGGGTTGTGTAGCTAGGTGCTATTAAGAATTAGTACTGCAGTTCACCATTTTTGGCTATATGCTAGAAAACAGTTGCCAAAGGTAATACAAATGGGGTTGGAGCCAGTTCTAGAGAGGCACCTCAGTTCAGAAGGTGGCGGCAGCCAAGAGGCAGACTCCCTATAAGCACTGAAGATCCTAATTCAGGGGTCTGTGTTTTTCCTCAGTCTGAGGCTGCACCATGACAGAAAGGTTGCTGAAGTGGGGAAGATGTGAGTAGTAACCCTCTGGAGTCAGAAAGGGATCATCCTGGCAAGTTTATCCAGAACCAGTGTTACTGTGGGAGAGAGTCTTTATAGCAATGTATTCATTTTTTTTTTCATAAAAACATAGAAACATAGACTTTGATGGCAGATAAGGACTGCTTGGCCCACCTAGTCTGCCCATTTCCCTACCTACAGGATAAGCTGCAGATCCTAGTTAACCAACAGACCATTTCTTCCTACCCCCCCACGAGAATTGCCTTATGTTTGTCCCATGCATTCTTGAATTCTCCCACAGTTTTAGACATCACAGCCTCCTCAGGAAGGCTGTTCCATACATCCACCACCCTATCTGTGAAAAAATACTTCCTCACATTGTCCCTGAGCCGTTCCCCTATTCTATTTCTGACGCCAGGCACCCCTAGCCTCACAAACAGGCTCACCAGGTTCTGGTGACCTGAACTCTCACCAAGGGAAGCTCCCCCCCAAGTGGCACCACTGAAGCAGAACTGTCGTGGCTGGAGGGCCAGGCACCAGAGCTGGCTCATACATGGGGGCTGGCATTTTTACTGGATTTTCTCATAGGAGCGGAGGGACAAATAATGATGCCAACATGAAAGTGTCTGTCCCAAACTCTGCCCTATTGCAGTGCGATGCCTTTTCCCCCAGTCTCCACCAGGGGGCAATCGGCACTGGCACTGGAGACCCCCCTTCCCGGAGAGGGACAGCAGTACACCATACGCTCAATTCTTCTCCTCCCCTGCCAACTACCAGTGGCCCATGCCCATTCCCGAACACGGGTCACCGGCATGGCGTGTGGTGTGGCATCCAGCGCCTCAACCCTCAGTGCCACTGGGCCACATAACGTATCCATTTCTGCAATGGGGATGCTGAGAGACTCACTGGGGAATGACATGTCAAGGGAGAGAATGGGTCCTCTCCAGGACCCCATAAGAAGTAGTTATCAAAGAGAAAGGAAGCATCTGGAGACTGAGGAAAGGAATTGAAATTATGGACTGCAGCCCCTTGAGGATTCTCCCAAATTACTTTATTCTAAAAGAGCACATCACAGGCTTAGGGGCTCAGATTCTGATCCTGGAAGAATGTAAGTTGATGCCCTATGGGTGCAGCTAGACAGTGTAGGAATCCTCCAGCTGCCTGGCAAACAAGTATTCCGGGGGTTGGGGTCATCACATGTGTGCCAAGCTGTGTTGACAGAGTCAGTTCTTGTTCCCCAGAGATTTCCAGGAATGTTCATCTGCTAAGGAGCTGAAAATGAGGGTAAGATACAGTAAAAATGATCAGTGTCAGAACTCATGTGTACCATCTGCCTCAGTTAAAAGTAACATGGACTGGCAGGCCCAGTGGTGCTGAGGGTTGAGGCACTGCATGCCATGCCTCACGCTATGCCGGTGACCCTGGTTTGGGAATGGACTTGGGCCATCGGTGGCAGCCAAGGGAGAGGAAGGATTGAGCATCCCATGACTGATCTCCTTCCTCTGGGGTAGGTGGGAAGGGAGCATTGCGCTGCATCAGCGACTGGTGGAGGCCAACTGCACTACAGTAGCATGCCTAGAAGGAAAGGGAGCATGGCAGACGTCAGCACGGTTGTGCTTGGACACCATTGCACATCTGGCTCCCTGGGACCAGAAACACAGAAAATAGTGGGGTGACCTCTGTGGCTGATGGCCGTGCCCTGCACCCCCGGACATGAGAGGTGCCTTCATCGGGGAGTGGCCCACCCCGTGCGATGGAGCATATCGCGTGCCAGGTGGGGTGTGGGTGCTGGCGGCCGGAGGTCGAGGGGGCGCTCTGCGAAGGAGAAAGTATTCTATGATAAAAAAAGTAACATGGACAATCAGCCCGGTGGTGCTGAGAGCTAAGGTGCTGGATGCCTTATCTTGCACCACATCGATGACCCATGTTTGCTAACGAGCACAGGTCATCAGAGGTTGGCAGTGGAGAAGGGCATGGAGCTGGATGGAGCCGCTGAGAGGCAGCTCTCCTCTCTGGGGAGGGAAGGTGGTATCCCTTGGCTCTTGACTGCCTTGCAGTGGAGGCCAGGGGGCAGCACAGACAAGCGGGAGTGCCAGGTACTATGCTGATGGGTGAGCAGAAGGGGCTGTCACCAGGGCTGTAGTACACATGCATGCCTCCACGTGCATGCATCTCTACTCCTGGGGCCCCGGGGTAACTGGGAGGACAAAAATGGAGGAGAAAATGGATCCAGCTGCAGGATGATGTCCAATCATCTGCAGGCTCTGCTCCTGGACTGGATATAAGGTAAGCGCCTGTAATTCTGGGATGTCGGGGCTGGGGAGGTCGGGCTGAAGGTGGCAGCCAGCGGCGATAAATAGTCATAAAAAAAAAGTAACATGGACTGCAGCCCCCACTCTGGGAGCAACTGAGAAAGGCAATGGATGTTTGTGAGCTTGTTTTACAAACCCATAGGCCAGGGTTTTCAAAACTTTGGATGCAGTATCTGTGGCAGTTGTTCTGCCACCATTCCAGTACAGCAAATGTGCCAAAATGTTTGTGTATGTGTAACCAGCCAGGGGTCGGGTTTATGTTATTTTTTGTTTTATTAGCTCGGTGCGGTGCCTCCATTTTGTAACCCACTACCTGGCTGCCTGGGTGCTGGGAGAAAACTGTAGCTCGGCATTTTGGCTAGGTTTGAAACCTCTGCACAGGGGCACATAAGTAATCCGGAACAAGAAGCAATAACTGAAATGTCCAAACCAGGAGTAGGATTCTAGAGTGTGGCTTTTATTCACAACAACAACAGAATAATTAAGCAATAAGGCACAACAGGGTGTGGGTTATTGGGGGATTTACCCACGCCTTGTGTGATGTGTCACGAGGCACAGCCAAGAGACTTAACCACATAAGAAGTGGGTAAATCCCCAGTAACTCACACACTGGAGTGCCTTATTGTGATTATACAATGGACTCATGTGTAAAATAAGTGTAAAAATGTGTTTAATTATGTTTTTATAAATGTAGTTCCTCAGCCATGGGTAATGCAGGATTTACCCCACGATCATGTGACAAGTTGTGACCAATGAGGTTACAGGATTTTCACACACCATTGTATAATAAAGCATAGATGGACCCCCACGGGGCTACACTCCCTGGTAATGCAGATTAATGGAGACTAGAACACATCTTCTTCACAACACGGTAACCCTCAGGTTCTGAACACACTGGTCCCTGAGCCCGAGCTGGTATTCTTCTCTTGGATTCCCTGGCGTAGCACCTCAGCCAGCACTGGGACATTTTTCCATATGGCATGGATATTTATTGGTGGCTCCCTCTACCACCCAGGAGCACTTCCTAGCTCAATAAGGGAAAACATCATCCTCAATCCCACGTCTGGGTACTTTCTGCAAACACTGGCCAAGTGCCCGGAAGAAAGCTATAGGTGCCCAAAGTGAACCTGTGGAGGTAAATCTGGTTACTCCAGATGGGGATCTCCCACCTCTCACTCTCAAATCCATACCCGGCCATTCATTTGGAATCAACACCTTTCTTTGTGAACCTCTCTGGTTGTAGAATGCTATCTCGAAACGTATATCACATTTAACACTCTACTTTTCATGCACTGGTGTCCTGACTTGTAATGTTCTTTAAGTGGCTATGTCCTTCCCTGTAGACCCCACTGTTTAGATGTATTTTAAGTCATACACAAATATCAAGAACTGTACTTGGCTGTCCTTCCCTGACCCCACAGTAACAAATACTTTACACACTGTCTCGGTGAACACTTGGGCTCTAAAGCAGAGCAGACTCACCAACTGGTTTTCAGGTGCCCCAGGGCTTCTGGCAAAGAAAAAACACATCTTGGTACCTCAGTACTTGCCCTACAAATCATCAGGCAGCTTTCCCTCCTTCAGCAGGGCCAGGGGATTGCCCCTGAATTGCTGGTCTCTTCCGCCCCCATCCCTCCAGAGATGGGGCACTGGAACAAGCCGGGGAGCGGTCTCTACCACTATGTCAGGTTTCTTCTGTGTCCCTGTGCAGGGCGAGAACACACACCCTCTATCTCTGGGCAGCTCTATAGCAGAGCTAAGTTCTGAGGGGCTGCTACCTGCAGCACACCTCCTTCACTCTCAACCCTCATCTGCAGACTGCCCAAGAGTGACTAAAAAATCCCCAATGTTCTAAGCTAATGCCTTGCTGCAGCATTCCAATGTGGCTTATGCTGCTGCGAGAATTCTATATGATGTCATCCCTCCAGTTCAGCTGAGACTGAGGACAGAGTGAGACAGTGTGAACCCATTTAACTGTTGTCTCACAAGCTGCCTTTCCCTGCCTGCCACTAGATCTAAGTGGGATTCTTGTAACTCTGGGTGACAGGGGGGTTACATATGAATTTCAGATATTTTGGTGCATTTATTACTCTTTGCCCGCTTAAAGGCAAAAATGTGATACATGTGTAATTTCTTTGATTCGTTCATAATTTTTGATGGGCAACTTGTGGCACTTGCAACATGATGTTAGACAATGTTTAATGTGGTCCAACATTCATGTCACAAGATAATCACAGCAAAATCATGGATATGGTGGAGATAATGAAGTTACTGTGTTTGATTAAGTGTTTACAGTGCCCTTCTATTTTTCCTCATACCCTTGTTCTGTCAAAAACTGTTGGAATCCTGGTTGACTCTTCTAAAGGGAAAAGGCACCCTTGTAGCAAGCCTCCATGGACTGGCCACATGTAGACAATATGGTGCTGGCTCCTGACATGGAGCCAAGCTTTAGAGAGTGGCCATATCAAACAGTATTGCCCTTTCCCAGATTATGAATGGATTATTGGGGGGAAGGGGGTGCTCTTCAAAAAACAGGTATCGGGAGTTGGGCTTTGGAAGGGAAGTCTCAGTCTAGGTTTGTCTATGTGCCTAGGTCCATGTTTTTGTTTGAATTGTGTGGCCACCATGTTTAGATGCACCATTCATTTCAGGTTTATGTTTATTTCATTTTTTTTAAGTTTTTTTAATTAAGTACTTTTTTTTCTGGCATGAGCTGGGAGGTTACAATATGGCAGAAAGAACAGCTGGGTAGTAGTGTAGCACAAATAAGTGCATTGAAAGCAGAGATACACAGCAACACTGCAAGATAAAATAATTAATATTAAAGAACATTAATTAGACAAGTGCAAACATGAAAAGTTATTCAGCAACACAAAATACAAATTATGCTAAATATAGAGAGTGTCAGATATTAATTAAACAGTGTGACTTACCTTGAAAGGGCTAGTCGTAAATGTAGTCACAAGAACAGGAGTTTTCAAGTAATAAATGTTTCCTTAATTCAAGTTTGGACAGTTGTTTGGTGGGATTGTTGCAGATTCCAAGTGGGAGGGAATTCCAAAATTTGGGTGCAAAATAGGAAAAAGCATGCTCCCAAGGTTTATTTTGGCATTTTCCATATACAACACATCTCCTTAGTCCTTCTCACAATTATCATAGCCACCACCAACAGTGATGATTACCACTGTGTGAAACAGTCTCCCGGCAATGGATTATAACTCCCCATAACTCTGGACCTCTGCCAGGTCCAGGAACTATGACCAATAGTGCTGACAGGTACCCTTGCTCCCTAAACTTGTGTAACAGTGTCATCCAAAACCTACACACTCCCGCCATCCCTTGTTCCCCACCTTACCCTATCTCTCTGCCAACACAAGCAGAAGAAAGCAAGCAAACATAATCAAAAAATTACACTAACCCTACTAAAAAATTCTCTGATCAGGATAACTATACTTCTCCTGCTTCTCTCGAGTAACATCCACCCTAACCCCAGCCCAGGACGTCAGTGAATGAACAGGAAAAAAAACACGGCACCTTAAAGCTAGCGTCCATCAACATCTGTTGTTTGGTGGCCAAATTTGGTGCACTCCAGGTCGGGGTCACCCAACACAAATCAGATATACTCTCGGTGGTAGAGACCTGACTAGCACCTAAAGTCCCAAATGCATCAATCACCTTGAATGGCCACTTCCTTTTCAGGCAAGATAGTGTTTGCAAATGGGGTTGGGGCTGGTAATTTACCTCAGGGACACCCTACAGGGCCATGCTCTACCCCAAGTGGAAACTGGGAAACATGTTCAGACTGTTGCTGTCAAGATACTACTTGGGACTCCATGGTAAATCACTCACTGCTGTCTCACTTTATATTCCCCCATGGGAACAGGCACTGGGTATCAATAGGATTATTGAATACATAACCAGTATGTGCCAAAACCATGAAGTGGTACTGATGGGCGACTTCAATGTCAACTGGTTGGGCTCAGAGTTTGTTCCCTTTGAGGATGCAGTCTCTGCCATCAGTATGTCACAACTGGTCGACTCACCCACTAGGGTCAATTACAGGACTGGCTGAAGCTCCCTGCTGGACAAGATTCTAACCAATCACCCGGAAAGAATCTCCAACACCTCTGTCCTGTCTGACTCAATGAGCGACCACTCCCCCTTCCTCTGTCTATGGTCACATATGGCTCCAAAGCTACCTGCTAAAACAGTTACTCATAGGGTTTTGGAAAAAGGTAATCTTGAACCCCTAAAGACACAACATAGACAAACTGATTGGTCCCCTATTGACGCAGCACATACTGTGGACCAAGTCCTTGAGTACTTCATTTCTCAGTTTAACACAGTTTGCGATATCCACACCCCCCCCTTTAGGAAATGAAAGATTAAGGAAGCAAACACTGCCTGGATAACACTCTCCCTGCTTATCCTTACAGCCACCAGGGTCAACCTGTGGCATCGTGCCCAGGCTACCAGAAAACAGGCAGATTGGCAATGGTACAAAATCACCAGGAGTGCCTGTACCAGGGAGATTTGTTATGTCAAGATCTGCCACTTCCAAGAGGAGCAGTCTAACTCCTGGAGGGATGGCAGAAACTTTTGGGGAAATATGAGAGACTTCAAGGGCACGACCAGCAAGTTAGCCCCATCCATGCTCTCTGTAAATGGGGAAATCACTCAGGACTCCAAGGTGATCACCGACACTTTTAACTTGGCCTTCTCAGACCTAAGTGTCGTACTACCATCTGATTTTCGATCCTCGATGTGCCAGCGCCTCCTACCATGGCGCACAAAGAAGGCACACATCAAGTCCACCCCCTTCTATTTTAGGATGGTCTCCAAGCAAGAGGCCAGAAAATATTTGCAGCGGGTGACTGGGAAGTCAAGATTTAGCAGTGACTCTCTCAACCTGAAGATTTTAACCTCACTCTTGAAGAAGTCCTACCTCCCTTAACTAAACTCCTCAATCTCTCCCTCTGCCATGTCAGTTCCCTGAGAAATGGAAGGCAGCTATAGTCACCCCATCTTCAAAAATGGTGACCATGCCCTCCATACAAATTACCACCCAATCTTAATCCCCCCCCTTCAAAGGCATTGTAAAGGATTGTGTCAGACCAGCTTACTGAGTATCTAGAGAAATACAAGATCCAGTGCCCACAACAGCACGGTTTCCATAAAGCACACAGTGCCACCACTGCCCTGCTTGAATTCACCAGCTACATTCATAACGCAATTGATTGAGGCCACTTAGTGGGGGAAATTTACATTGAATTCACTAAAGCTTTCAACATGGTAAACTGCACCATTCTGCTACACTCACTCTCTGCCGCTAGACTTTCACCCGAAACCGTAGGCTGATTCAGTAGCTATCTGGAGGGTAGATCCCAATAAGACAAAATAAATGGCGTTCACTCTGACAGTCACCCAGTTTGCTCTGGTGTTCTTCAAGGCTTGATACTAGGTCTGTTACTCTTTACCCTGTTTCTTAATAACCTCCCTGAGGCAAGCTCCACCAACATCTTACTCAATGCGGATGATGCAGTTATTTTCTCCAGCCAACTGTACCCTTGTCTCCTGGAGACCCAGCTCCAACTTGCTTTTGCATCTGTTGAGGACAGGTTCTCACAACATAAACTCCTTATGAAGTACAAAAAAACAAAAACTATGCTTTTCAATAACACCCACAACAAACACAAGTTGCACAGGCTTACCATCCGGAACAGTCGGGAGGGGGGGGACACACTTGAGCCAGTCCCGTATTTCAAATACCTAGGCATAACCCTTGATAGTTCTCTGTCCTACGCCGCCTATATAGATTAAGCTGCTAAAGCAGTAAATGCCAGGATCAGTCTGCTATACTGACACAGACATTACCTAACCTCCGATGCCCTCCGACTTGCGGTCAACAGCTTCATAGTCACCATTATTGACTATGTACTAGTTATATACAGTGCGGTAATGGACATTGCACTCAAAAGGATCAACCTAGCCCTTAATAATACTTGCAGTTTAATCAAGGGTGCACACTGTCTCACCCAAACCTGCAACCCATACGAACAAACAAATTGGTTGAACCCCATGGGACAAGTAAAATACCAGACCTGCCTCCTCACACAAAAAGGCTGTCTTGGACTAACCCCCCCAGTAATAAAATATCTTCTTAAACAAGCGATCAACTCACATACAACTCGAGGTATGTCAAGAAAAGCGCTTCTCATACCTTTCCGCCGCACTACGCAGGCACAACACCCTTTTACTCACCAGGTGCCCTCCTGGCTAAATGACCTGCCAGCCGCTAGCCTGTCAGTACCCAAGTTGGGCCCTTTCAAATATAAACTCTGTCTACACCTTACTGCACTTAGCAGATGTGATTGTCCAATCATGGGGAACTCTCACCCCATTGCCTCTATTGCCTAAGGCCATCCTCTATTTCTCTGTACCCCCTACCCCTCCCTCTATGCTACTGCATCCCCACCTCCTATCTCCCTACCGCTTGTTGACATAGACCTGTATCCTGTCCACCATCCCACCTCCTTGTAAACGGAGATCTGCATCCCGTCTATTATCTCCATCCCTCCCCCACTCTTGTTTCTCCCCCTCCACTGTCCATGCCCCCTAGACCAGTCCTATCCCATGGCCCCCCTCCTACCGCCTATTCTTTTTTCCTGACACTTCCTGACATTCCCCCTCCCCATTCCTTTTTCTACCCCTCACTCTCAAACAACAAGGCCATTGTTGGCTGCTCTATGTTCATCTATTTTATACTTATTCCAAAATGTATTTTTATTGTCTACCCTTTAGTGCCTGTCAGAACATTGTACTCTTGTTATTGTAACGCTCTGGTGCTAGTTGTTGTATTGTATTGTTTAATGTTATATTTTATTGTATTTCTCTTTCGACATGGAACCTCTGTAAAAGAGCCTCAGGCTCAAAGGTATTGTGATCCAAAAACAAAGAAATAAACAAATAATTTTTGGATTGACAGTAATGCCTGATCAATGGACTTAAGGATGTAGATGCAGAGCAGTTTCATAAAAGGGTCTAAGGAGGAGGGGGTTTAGTGCCACACTATCTTGTCATTGAGGCATCTAAGGTTAAAGGCGTCTTCTAAAACAGGGTAGAGCCAACCCATGCCTGAGCAAACAGTGGTGTGTTTGACATGCGGTAGCCAGAGCAAAATGACATGTTGTGGTTACATCCCACCTTCTCTGATTGGCTTTAGAAGTATTGAAATACAGTAGGATGACCCAGTAGAACTGAATTGACAGTAGGTAGTAAGATGCCTTATGTTATTGCCATACAAGCTTTGTGGTTTAGATTCTGTCTAACTCTGTATGCAAGGCCAATCTTAGAGTTTACAGACTGCATTTATATGTAGTGAGAAATCAAGGAAAGGGTTAAATGTAACGCCCAGCTTTTCAAGATAGTCAACCGTGAAGAAGGTAGCCATCCATGCATGTTATTTCTAGTTTATTGAGACTACCAATGAGTTTTTGCAGAGATCTGAACAACATGCCCTGGGTTTTGTTTCCATTTAAAACCGCGTATTTGGTAAAACCAAGTTTTGAAGTGAGCTGAAATCCAGACAGATTTTTCCTATTGAGGTCATCGCTAGAGTTTGAGAGTTTGAGAGGCAGTATAGCGCAGTGGTCTAAGACTCTGAGCTGCAAATTTGGTGACATCCAGCAGACCAGACCTGGGTTTGAATCCCATAGCTTTCACTTGCATACTGTGTGATCCTGAGCAAGTCACTTAACCTCCTTGTGCTCCCAGGTCGCTCCTGTAAAAAAGCTTTCAGCTTAGTGTGCTATACCTGGTTAAACAACTAAATAAAAGAGGACTGCATACAGAAGAAAGGTACAGGGCGGAGGGAGGTCCCACATCATGTGTGGAAATTGTGTGCAGGTATTCAGCTAGTATGGATTAACTTCCAAATGTTTAACAGGAAAGACAAAAACATAAAAAAAAAAATTGGTTTCAAAATCAACACTGAATTGAAACTCTATAAAACCACAGACTAGAATTCTAAAAGAAAAGGAACACACTACTTGCCTCTATAACATGTAAAACTCACTTTTTTATTCTCATAGATTGATTTGTAATGCTTCTCACAGTGATATCACCTCAAACAGTCCCTGCCCTTCCTTTCACAAGTGCTCTTACAGTATTAGGCTACTTGAATTAGAGAAATTAACAAGTCGTGTGAAACTGAATGAATTCCAGGTCAGGTCAACCAAGTGAAAAGAATGTCATATTTTTGCAAAATGTAGGTAATGACAATTTCCAAATAGGAATCCCTCACCTCCTTCGCTGCTTGAAATATGAACAGCACTCCCCCACCCGCACTGCCCCAACCTTAAACTTAAGAATGGTCCCATTTCTTTGTAGGCAAATACTGAGTGATTTCATTGGCCATGTCTTCTAGAATGACATAGTTTGAGATTGGATGCCGTAATGTAAGCCTTACATCATGATGGCATTCAGTCTTTCTGCCCTTTTGGTTAAATATCACTACCATCCCAGCCTGCGTTATGGGCTGCATCAGAATCTGCCGGGCATATAAGGAATCCAGCAGTGAATGTATGACCCTAAAGCTTAAAAAAAAAGACAACTCTGTCTTTGTCACTTCAGACCACCCCCACCACACACAGACAGAAGGACACACACATACACACACACACCCACACCCACACCCACACACATCCACACACGCACACCCCCCTATGAATGGGGCAGGGAGGCTAAGGCAGAACATCAGGAAACAACTTAATGTGCGGGCTGTACAGAGGGAAGTGAGTATTGTGGTGGTCACCAGACACATGGGTCACACCTATAGGAGCCAGAACCGATAGGCGAGGGGTGGCTGCGGCTCCCCCACTTTTGCCCAAGAGCATTACAAGAGCTCCTTTAATACATGCAAGGTCAGCAGAGAAACAATCATGATATCTAGCATTATTACTACAGGCCCCCTCTCACACTTTTGCCCATGATCTGGAACCCTGACCTAACCATGACTGGGACCTCTCGATCCCTGGGTATAAATTATACAGGAAGATAAGGAGAGGGTTAGTGGTTTACATCAAGGAGGGTGTAACGAGTACAAGGGAGGAGTCAGAAGAGGGTAGGGTAGAAGTAATGTGGATTCAGTTACTGTCTACTAGAGGGAGGAAGGTGAGGTTGGGGGTGGTTTATAGACAACCCAACCAGGAGGAGGAAAGAGACAAGGAATTGAACTTGCAAATATTGACTGATGCAGGGTAGTAAGAGGTGGTAACAGTGAGAGACTTCAACCTTCTTGAGGTGGATTGGAGGGTACTGGCCATGATCTGCGCCAGATGTCAGGTGATCCTAGATGCATTGCATAGTGGGGTCCTGGACTCAGGGCATCACAGAATCCACCAGGGAAGGGGACATCCTTGATCTGATGCTGTCAAACAGAAACCACATTCAGTATATAAAGGTGTAGGAAACCCTGGTTGGGATTGACCATTGCACAGTGTGGTTCTGGTTGAACATGGGCATGTCCCCCACTAAGACTAAAATCCTTGATTATAGAAAGGCAGACTTCAGAAAGATGGGTGAGCTTCCAAGGAGACACCTGGCAAGCATCTGAGTGGATAAGGGGGTGGTCTAGAGGAGATCCATAGTCAAGCGGGGAATAATGATTGCCTCAGAGGAGACTAAAAGGGAGGAACTTGAGGGCCAAAGTACCCAGTTAGTTTAGTACAGAGGTTGCCCAGGCAGTGAGGGATAAGAGGTCAGCCTAGAAAAAATTCAGGAGGACTCGGGGGGAGGAAGACAGTTAGGATTACCTGAAGATGGCTAGTATGACAAATAAGGTAGTCCAGCAGGTTAAAGCTTAGAAGGAACTGCAGTTAACTGAGGAACTAAGAAGTGGGAAAAAGCCTTTTTTCACTATATTAGCAAGAAAATGGACAAGAAAGATGGGATTGTTAGGCTCAGGAATGGGGACAGACAGGTGGAGGAGAATGGGGGCAAAGCAGAGTACTGAATGAGCACTTCTGGTCCATCTTCACCAGGGAGAAAGGCAGACCGGTGCCACTAGGGGAAGGAGGGGGGGGGGTGGCACAAATGTTTTGCTAGAGATGGATATGGTGAGGACAGGGCTGCTAGCAATGAGGATGGATAAATCCCCAGGCCAAGTCGGCATACACCTGAGGGAACTGGTGGAGCAGCTTGCAGATCCCTTGGCAGGCCTGTTTAAAGCTTCACTGGAGTTGAGCATGGTGTCGCAGCACTGGAGAATGGCACATATAGTGTCCCTCCATAAGAGCTGTCCCATGGACAACCCTGGGAATTACAGACCGGTCAGTCTGACCTCAATCAAGTGCAAGTTCATGGACACCATACTTAGGGGAAGGGGAAATTGTTTAATCAGGAAGGCACACTAAGCCAAAGCTTGTTTCCAGGTGTGACCTGAAAGCACAAGGAAGTTAAGTGACTTGCTCAGGGTCACACAGTGCGCAAGTGAAGCTGGTGGGATTCAAACCCAGGTCTCCAGGTTTGCAGATCAGTGCTCTTAACCATTACGTTATACTGCCTATTTAAGGAAAGGTTAGTGGAGTATCTGGATAAGCATGGTCTCCAGGATGAGTAACCTGGGTTTATGGGAGGGAGGTGGTGTCAAACAACTCTGACTGATTTCTTTGACTGGATCACTAAAACAGTGAACAGGGGCCAAGTGGTGGGCATAATTTACCTGGACTTCAGCAAGACCTTTGACTCTGTACCCCACAAGAGGTTGATGTGGAACTTGATGGATCTTGGGGTTGGGGAGAAGTTGACCAGATGGCTGGAAAACTGTCTGAGGGGTAGGATCTAGAGTGTAGTAGTGAGTAGTGAGCTATTCAGCACCAGGGAGGTCACAAGTGGGGTCTCACTGGGCTTAGTACTTGTACCGGTGCTGTTCAATGTCTTCATCAAGGATACTGCGGATGGCATTCAGGGAAAAATTTGCCTCTTTGCAGACAACGCCAAGCTCTGTGGAAGGGTGGACACAGCATAAGGGATACAAGACCTAAAGGAGGATCGAGAAGAACTAGGGAAGTGGTCTGGATGAGGGAGATGGGGGAGATGGGGAGGAGGGGTGGGTGGAGGGGCATACTCAGGGAGGGGGCAGGGGAGGGAGGAGTATGGGACATGTGAACTGCATAATTTCTGCCTGTATTTGCCCGGTGTACATGTTTAGTGGCTCCATATCAGGGTTCTGTGAAAACTCAATAAAGTTAAATTTAAAAAAAAAACAGTGAAGTGATCTGGAATTTGGCAGGTTGGCTTCAATGCAAAGAAATGCAGAGTTATGCACATTGGAGCCAAGAACCTGAGGACTGAGTCCAGGCCTGTGAGGGATCCGGGTAACTACATCTGAGGAGGAGAAGGACCTGGGAGTGATAAGTGCCATGCAATGTAGGAAAACAGTAGAGAAGGCAAATAAAATGTTGGACTGCATTGCCAGAGGGGTCAGCTGCAGGCGAGAGGAGGTAATACTGCCCTTGTACAGGTTGTTAGTGAGGCCACATCTGGAGTTTAGTGTACAGTACTGGTGCCCATACCATAAAAAGGACATTACCCTCCTGGAGATGGTCCAAAGGAGGGCAACAAACATGATCATGGGCCAGCAGAGTAGGGTGTATGAGGAGAGGTTAGAGGCCCTGAACTTGTACTCCCTGGAGGAGAGGAGAGGAGAGGAGAGAGATAGGATTGAGACCTTCGGTACTTGATAGGAATAAACAGGGTGGATAAGGAGGGTCTCTGTAAGCTTAGTGGGAACTGAGACACAAGGGACACAGGCTCAAGTTGGAGGACGGGAGGTTTAGGAGAAAGGCTAGGAAGCACTTTTTCATGGAGAGGATGGTGGTGGGTTGGAATGTGCTTCTGAAAGAAGTGGTTTTGTTGAAGTCAGTGGACAGAATCAAGAGAGGCTGGGATAGAGTTAAGGGGAAAATAAGGGTCATGGTAGGGGCTTACAGAGGGGAAGAGTGGATTGGGGGGGGCAGGGTCAGTAGCTTATGCTGAGGACCCTGCACTATGAGCAAACCAGATAAACCTAATGGCCTTATTCTGCTGGCTTCATTGCATATTCTTATGTTCAAATTGACAGGGCAGAGACAGTCCAGCGAAGGGCAACTAAAATGGTACATGGGTTGCATGAGAAGCTCTATGTTGAGTGACTGAGTAATCCAGGAGGGAGAGAGGGGACATGATAGAGACCTACAAGTACCTCAAGGGAGTGAACAGATACAGATGGGGAGCTTGTTTCAAATGAAAAAGTGCAACAGAATGAGATGGTATGAAATGAGGCTAGGAGGGGGAATGTAAGAGAGTTAAATGGAAATACTACTTCACTGAAAGAGTGGTGGACACCTGGAACAGCATCCCACAAGAGGTAATAGGGGCAAAAACTGGGGGGGTCATTACACATGCAAGGGAAAAGTATAGGGGAATACTAATAAGGGGGGGTTCCCAGAGACCAGTTAGGGTCTGCTGGAACAGAATAGGCAGGAAATAAAACTGGGCAGACTGGGTGACCCAAGCTGTCCTTTCCTGTTGACAAATTCTATGTTTTTATGTAGTGTTTAATTGGGGAAGGTTAAGGTGGTTTTACTGTAGTGAAATCCTGTAAATTGTTCACAGAATTTTGTACAAGTAAAATTCTAGATTTTGCACTGTTTCACTCATGAAATACTCCAAAACAGTGGATACACTTGGACAAAGTTATAGCCAGTTACGAACATACGAACATACGGAGATGCCAGCAGATAGGCCAAATGGTCTATTGCATCTGCTTGTGTGCTGCTCACTTTACAGCTGCCACAGCTCCCCCCCTCCTCTTATCCTCCCCATGCCCAAAGATGTTCCCCCCTCAATTCCCATACCTTTTGCACTTCTCCCAGCCTGTACCTTGCCCAAGTACCTGTCCCATCCATTCTTGAAGCTTCGCACTGATTCCAAGAAAATCAGATCCTCAGGTAACTCATTCCAGGGAGACACCCTTTCCGTGAAGTATTGTTTTCTCAATTCCCTTCCATACCTTCCTTCTACCAGCTTCAGGTTGCACTTTACTGAACTGTTATTATTAGTATGCTGTGTTTTGCACTACTTGAACACTGTTCTTCTTCTTAACTGTCTACCATGTACTTTTTATGTTTGCTTGCACGCATGCACAAGAAACATTATGTGACAGCTTAGGAGAGAAGCGTGTTGTGGAGGTGCGGCACTGTAGCAGCCAAGGGAGGCACAGCATTTGGGGGCTTGGCAGTGGTGGGCCAATGGAGGCACAGTGTGCTGATGACACTGGCTTCCAAAAGTTGCACAAAGTTGCAACGTTTTCGTCACGTCAATCAGGGGCCGGCTCGTCATTGCAGCGTCAGTGATTCCGCTGCAATTAGGGAGCGACCCGTCATTGTTGGGCAGAACTTTCCAACTGTAATATTGTTTGTAAACATGGCGGGTGGCTTGCCACCTGTTCACAAATGATATTAAAGTTGCCCCCAAAGCCAAGGGTGGCCAATCCCCCTTGGCAGCATGTAACCCCTGCCACAACAGTGTTTTGCCGGCAGAGGCCCCAATCCCTGTCGGCTTCAGTCCCTCCACTTAAAGTTGCCAACGGGGAGCCCACTCCCGTTGGCATCATGTCCCCAGTTTGATTTGCTGATGGGGAGCTCACTCCCGTCAGCATAATGCACCCTGAAAACAAAGTAAATTTGAGCTGCGGTGCCCAATCACTGACTCATTCGCCCCCGCTTTTGTGCTGACGGGGTGCCCAATCCCCATTGGCTACATTCCCCCAGAAACATTTCAGGTGGCATGCTGGGGGCCCACCCCAGTGTGCCCAATGCCCCTGTAATGGTAAAACCGTCCCGCCATGGTTGTTTAAGTTTCTTTTAAACCTGTAAACAAAAACTGTCCCTCATAGTCTCCCTGTCCCCCCACAATCTGCACCCACCCACTTCGCACCCTGCCTTCTCAAACCCCCCTCACCCCATACTTACTTCCGGAGTCCGGCGTGATGATCTTTGGTGGACTGGGAACACGTCTGCACTCTTCAAAGCCGACCGCGAACTGAGGAAATGCCAGTAAGCTCTATAATGGGATACATAGGGGTTTTTTCAACTTTGCTGCATATCTCAGGCATTGTTTGGAATTTTGGCACCAAATTTTCAACATGGGGTTTTTGGGACCCCTCCTCATGAATGCAGTCACTGTCATGATGTTAATTGGTCCTAAAAGGTGATTTTGTGGTCACTGCTTGGAATCATCTTTTGGGACCGATTAATGGAATGACAGTGCCAGTGTTCATGAGGTGGGCTCTCAAAAAGTGTATGTTGCAAATTTGGTGGGAAAAAAAATGACTGTTTTATGAGCGTGCATTGCACAGTTGCTAAGTACGCTCTTAACTTTGCAAATTTGCAATATTTTCAGTCCAGATGTTCAATATTGCCATTTTTGCACACCTCCTTATGAACAGTACAGCTGTCATTTTTCACATCCTGGGCAAAATGTGTTTTTGCTCTTCTGGTGCAGAGTAGCGCGGTCACTGTGGGAAATCCATGTTGGGGCCACATTATGAAAATGACAGTGACACTGTTCATTAGCAGAGGTCTTAAAATGCCTATGTTGAAAATTTGGTGACAAGAGTATGTAAAATGACTGTGTTACGAGCATGCAGTGCGCAGTTCCCACGTACGTTCGTAACTTCGCACATTTGCAATATTTTCACTCCAGATTTTCAGCATTGCCATTTTTCCACACCTCTTCATGAACAGTACAGCTGTCATTTTTCACATCCTGGCCGAAACATGTTTTCGCACTTCCGGCGGAGAATTGCACGGTCGCTGTGGGAATCCATATTCGGGACACATTACAAAAATCACAGTGACACTGTTCATTAGCAGAGGTCCTAAAATGCCTATGTTGAAAATTTGGTGAAAAAGTCTATAAAATGACTGTGTTACGTGCATGCGTTGTGCAGTGTTCATGCACGCTCGTAACTCCGCACATTTACAATATTTCCACTCCAGATTTTCAATATTGCCATTTCTCCGCACCTCCCTTATGAATAGTACAGCTGTCATTTTTCACTTCTGGCCAAAATGTGTTTTTGCACTTCCGGGTGCACAATAGCGTGGTCGCTATGGGAAATCTGTATTTGGGACACATTACGAAAAATCACAGTGACACTGTTCATTAGCAGAGGTCCTAAAATACCTATGTCGCAGATTTGGTGACAAAAGTCCATAACATGACTGTGTTATGTTCGTGTGTTGCACAGTTTCCACGCACGCTTGTAACTCCGCACATTTGCAATATTTTCACTCCAGATTTCTAACATTGCCATTTTTCCACACCTCCTTATGAACAGTACAGCTGTCATTTTTCACATTCTGGCCGAAATGTGTTTTAGCACTTTGACACGTTACAAAAATGTCAGTGACACTGTTCATTAACACAGGTCCTAAAATGCCTATGTTGAAAATTTAGTGATGAAAATCCATAAAATGACTGTGTTACGGCGTCGTTCACGAACCTCCACGCCGCGCTCATAACCACACATTTGCAATATGGTCACGCCACATTTTCAACATTGCCATTTTTCTGCACCTCATTATGAACAGTACAGCTGTCATTTTTCACATGCTGGCCGAAATGTGTTTTTGCACTTCTGGTGCACAATTCCATGGTTGCTGTGGGAAATCAGTGTTCAGGACACATTAAAAAAATCACAGTGACACTGTTCATAAGCACGGGGAGTGTGCAGTGCACAGTTTCCACGTATGCTCGAAAATGCGAGCATGTGTAATATTCCTACTACACATTTTCAGCATTGCCATCTCTTCACACCTCCCTATGGATGGCACAGCTGTCATTTTTCACATCCTGCTCGATCTATGTTTTCATACATGTGGTGCAGAATGGCACTGTCGCTCTTGCAACTCAGTGTTCGGGACACATTGACAAAATCACACTGCCACTCTTCATGAGAAGAGGTCCCAAATGCTTTCATGAGGTGGGGTCACAAAAGGCCATGTTGACAATTTGTTCTGTAAATACCAACACACGCTCGAGGCATTAGCGTTTCTACCCATAACGTCCTACCCTGTACAGATGGACAGCTATTGGGATGTGCCTTTGGATTGCTTACTGTACTGCTCATGCCATCCCACCCCCCCCCCAGCCACTGACAGACATCAAGGTGTGCCTTGGACTCTTCGGCCCCAGACTTTGCCCCATTCTCTTATGCTGCACCCATTTCAGCATATGTCCTTATGGAATGGGGTGACTGTAAAGCCGAAAACCCTAAGGCATACCTCAACCCGTGTTGGTGTCTACAGAATAGGGTGAGGTGATACTGCATGACCCTCATGGGCGACAACCCAAACACTTACCCCAATGCCTGTCCATCTCTACAGGATGGAGGTGGGGTTGGCATGAACTTCAATACTTCACTGCCATTCCTATTCTGCATCTCTCTAACTCCTGCATTTCCAGTGCTAATTCCAGCAAGCAAACATTCAGCATCAACAAATGCTTGTTATTATTGTTATAATTGTAACTTTATTGACGCAACTTATTGCTGCAGACTCCTCATCCCCTGCAGGATACACCTGGAAATGAGCAATTTAGCTCAATATGTTTTTCACTGATGAAACTCTTGAAATAAATTCATACATACATAAAAAAATAAAGTTGTTGATGGGGGAGTATTCTGTTTCTTTTAACCATGCATTTTTCTCAGCAATCTGACAACGATTGTTTCAGCAAACACTGATTTTACTGCTCTAACAGAAACAGATAGGGTTCCAATTACTATTCATTATTTTTTTAATTAAATACACGTTATTGATTTTTATGACATAAGACTAAACCATAACAACAAATAGATCCGCAATTTAGTAAAAGGAATCCCTCCAACAAACCCATCCTTTTTTTCAATTAAATACACTTTATTGATTTTCATGGCATAACAATAAACCACAACGACTATTAATTAGAAGTGATCTGAAAGTACACATGCAAAAAAAGATGATTAATGAAATATACTCTGTGCACTCACTTCCTGGGGTGGGTTTAGCTATTTTTGTAAATAGATTACAATGTTGTTGACGTGCTGTGAACATTACAGAAAGCCTTTGTGTGTTTTCTTGAAAAATGTCTCCACTACACCTCTAGTATCCTTGCTCTGAGATGACTGGACATTCTTAATAAAGTCGTGTTTGTTTGCAAGGCTTAATGTCTGCCCATTTTCTGATACTGTATCTCTGCCTTCCATCCCTTCTTCCCCCCAAAAATTCCGTTTTGCTAAGCTTTGTCAGCCTGACGGTGGCCTCTGACCCCATATCTGGCCGACTAAGGCTATGGCCTGTCTCTGCTAATCAAGTCTGATGAAGATGGGAGACATGAATCCCAGAACTAGTGTCTCAGATCTGGTATACATTGTCAGTGCAGATAGCTGTCTGCAGGACACACCAGAGAGTATGCAGCACTTTCCAGAGGCATGACTCTCAAACTTAATTCATAACTGGTCACACAGTTATACCTTAAACATCTTATTCAAAGTGTGAAACTGGCAGCTGCCTGTGGCTAGCAAAACCTTGCTCTGACTACCAAAACAAAGAAAACAGCTGTTCAATTACTTCCCCCTGGGATCCTTTGTGCTCAAATCACTGTTAAAGGAAATAGCCATTGCCATTGATAATTTGCAGGTCTGCGAAAAGATAAGCTGAACTGAAACTAGATTATTCTCCTGCTGTCTGCTCCACTATCAGTATGTTACAGAGTTGGATTTTTAAAACTTGTTCTATGTAATCCATTTTGGCTATTACACCTGCTGAATTAGTAGCCGAGATGAGTACATAAAAAACAAGCATTTGTCAATGCTGAACATCTTTGCTTGCATGCTGTTACAAGTTAGAACAGCATGTCGATACTAATACAGGCAAAGCTTTGTTTTGTTTGCACTGTATTTACCCAGGACAGCTCAGCTCACAGATGCCATATGTCATTGTCAGTGTGGTTCTGCTTTTATTCTTTTTTAGACTGTATTTACCCAGGATAGGGTGGCTGAGATGCAATGTTTCATTTTCCATTGGGTCCTGGTGTGACACAGTTTTACGCTGAATTTATCCAGCATAGGTCAGTGGATATGCAATATGTCATTTTCATCGTGGTTGTACTTTTCCCTATTATTACACTGTGATCAGGACAGCACAGTGGAGAGGCAATATCCCCTTTTCAGTGGAGGCCCAGCTTTTAAGCAGTTTTACAATGTAGTTACCCAGGATAGCCAAGCTGAGAGATAATTTTTTACATTCAGTGAGGTCCAGCTTTCACAATGTATCTTTCCTGGGATAAGCATGTATAGATGCACATCTTTGAGCGGGGTTTTGCTGTGCTGTCTTGCTTTTACACAGTTTTACAATATATTACCAAGGATAGCTGAGCTAAGATGCCATGTCTCGTTTTCAGTGGGATCGTGCATTTACCCATTTTAGACTGTATTTACCCTGGATAGTACAGCTGAGATGGCTACATCTTTCTTCCCATACAGGCACTGGTGGTTTGTAAAACAAACCACTCTGCAGCACTTTCTGTCTCCCCCACAACTGCGTCCCTCTCCGATCTCTCTTCCGCCTGCCCAAAACCCCGATAAAATACAGCACTGCTGCTGTGCATCCCACTGCATCTGCGAAATTCAGTGTAAGGCAGCTCTGCAGATAGTTTAGCTGAGATATGATATTTAATTATTAACAGGATCCTGCTTTGACACATGTTTTACACTGTATTTACCCAGGACAGTACTGATGAGATGCAATATTTCATTTTCATTTGTTCCTGCTTGTATTCATTTTTACACTGTATTTATCCAGGCTAGCACAGTGGAGAGTCAATATCTCATTTTCGACGGGGGCTCAGCTTTTACCCATTTTCGCAATGTATTTACCCAGGACAGCCCGGCTGAGAGGCAATTTCTCATTTTCAGTGGGGTCCAGCTTTTGCAATGCATGTTTCCCTGGACAGACCAGCATAGATGCACATTTTTTTCAGTGGGACCCTACTGTACTGGGGTTTTGCTTGTACACATTTTTACTATATACTTACCTAAGATAGATGTAGAACAGATGAGGTGCAATATCTCATTTACAATGGGCTCCTGATTTTACACATTTTATACTACATTTGTCCAGGATAGCTAGAGATGAGATGTGGTATCTCATTTTTAGTAGGGTCCGGCCTTTACAATGTATTTTTCCAGGTCAGATCATCTTAAATGCTGGATCTCTTTTTCGGTGGGATCTGCTTTAGGGTTCTGGTTTTACACAGTTATACAATATGTTTATCCAGGATAACCCAGCTGAGATGCCTGGGTCACTTATCACAAGCCAGATGTATTAGCCATCACTGAAACCTGGATTCAGCCTTCGACACCAGACAATGAATTAGCAATCTTTGGTTATACTATTTATAGAAAGGATAGGGCAAAGGGAAAAGGGGGAGGAGTTGTGTTTTATGTTAAAAATACTTTGTTTAACCTCTTAGTAACGATAATCCTGGTTATTATAATCATGAGTACCTTGGACTACAAGTTAGAACAGGTGCATTTAAAAAGTTGAACATTTACTGTGTATACAAACCCCCCCTTCCCCAAGAAATAACAGTCAAGGATTACAGGATTTTGTTGATTTAGTGTCAAACTGTTGTAAAAAGGAACTAATTGTCGTAGGCATCTTTAATCTTAATTGGATGGGTAAAGATATGAAAGCAATAAGACACAACAGGGTGTGTGTTGTTGATTGATAAGAGCACGCCCCCCAGGTGCATTGTTAGGCACGAGGCACTTCTACATAGACTAGTTATTAGCAGTGCCCTACTGAGTCCCCCCGCATATTGTCACCCCCTCCCCCTCCCCCTACCACACACACACACACACACTGGCATCTGTATCTTTTTTCTTAATTTTTTGCTACAGGTTGAATGAGCAGCTGTCACCGGAGGAGTACTGGCGGGAAGTGTTGTGCAGGGCACGTGATTAGTAATGTTACGACATCGGCATCATGGTGGTTATTTTTTAAAACTTTTTCTGGATCTAGCAGCAGAGTCACCTGAAGTGACTGTGAGGATGGATTTGTAACAAAAGAGGAAGGTAAATCTGATGCCAGCTTTAACAATGAATTGGTGATGGCGAGTGAACATTTTGGAGGGTGGGAGTGTGGGTGGTGCAGTCGAGAATTTGTTTTATATTTAGCCATAAAAATGCAAAAGACAGCGATTTTTAATGGTATTAGAATAATTGCTCTGCCATTTGTTGGGAGTCTTTTTAGTGGCTGCAGGGCAAGTGGAAAAAAAAACAAGCTGCTATGTTTATCATAAAACTGTTGTAACTGTTTTTAGTTGGCTGATCAGTTTTGTAGTTTTCCTCGCTAAGTGAGAAAAAAATGGTGGTGTTTTAAAAATGTAAGTTCTATGTGCACATTGATTTTGTTGTACTGCATCCTGCTTTTGAGCACTTGTTTTTAGCCATGCATTAGACACTTCTAATGCATGGTTAATGACCAATCAGGAGTTGTGCTTCTTGCTTTTTAGTTTCCACCCAAGGAGCCCCTAGAGAGCATGTCTTATCTGGAGGTACTTCCAGTGTTGCTGGTTTGCAAGCTGGAACTCATGTTGGAGCTGGGCAAAACTTTTCATATTGTCCAGGATTGGGTGCAGGACATCCGATAAGTAGTTTATGCCCGCTAGAGTCCATTCTTTGCCCTGCATTGGTTCCACCCAATACAAAGGCATGGGTTAGCCCAAAGGGGGAAATATTTTGCCTTTTCTGGTACCCATTTATCCATTTCTAGATACTTTGTCCAAGTTTAGAGGGTATGGGTCAGTGTAGGTGGCATGTTGGGTTTTTTTTGACGAGGAGGCAAATTGAATAATTTTTGCCAATGGGCCTCATGCTATGAAGGCCACACAGTCTTCCCATCTGGTTATGTAGATCTGTAGACCCCAGGGTGTTGTCTGCGCAAGCTGTAGCAGATTGTGGGCCATGATTCTGTGATGAAAGTCCGGGATTTTAAGGCCACTGTTACTGAGGTCCCTTATTAGCTTGTTCCAACTTATTTGAGTTGATCCCATGCTACCAAAAAATCTCCCTATTTTGGTATGTATTGGCTTAATTATTTTTTGGTCTAGGTGAAATGGGAGGTTGTCTAATACATTGTGTATCTTGGGGGCCGCCAACATTTAGAAAGCTTGTGCCCTCCCCCAATGGGATAAGTGGAGTAGTACCCACTGTCTGAGTTCTTTGTCTATCTGCTCTAGGAAAGGGTGTAAGTTGTCCCATCCTAGATGTGAAAGGTTCAAATGGAACGTGATGCCCAAATACTCTACATGATGGTGGGCATGGTGGAGTCCCCACGGGTAATGTGGCAATTTTGATATCTGGGTTGTTGAGGTGAGGAATTGGGATTTTGTGATATTAAGTTTATACCCAGATAGTTGGCTATAGTGTTCAATGAGGGTTAGGAATTTAGGAGTAGACCTGCCTGGGTCCTTAAGTATGAGCATGATGTCATCTGCATATGCAAGGACTTTGTGTTCTCCTCCCATTTCCACTTCCTTAATGTCCAGCACAAGTCGGATAGCTTGCAGTAGGGGTTACAGTGCCAGAATGAATAATAAGAGTGACAGTGGGCAACCTGGTTTTATTCCTCGCTGGAGCTGAAAGGGCAGGGAGGATTTGCCATTAGTAAGTACCTCTGCTGAGGCTTCATTATGTAGGAGGACCTGCACCCACTTTCTGAATGTTGGGCCTATATTAAAGGCAGTGAGGGCTGCAAACAGGTATTTCCCTTCTACCCTGTCGAAGGCCTTTTCCATATCAAGGGAAAGAAGGATAACTGGGGAATATGAGGCTTTGGATTTCCAGAGCAGATTAATGAGTTGCCTGGTGCTGTATGTGCCTCAGCGACCCGGGATGAAGCCAACCTGGAGGATTACCTTTAAGGTCAGTCTTCTGACCTTTAAAGCCCTACATGAACTGGGACCTCGCCGCCTGCAAGAACTCCTGACTCCCTACCACCCCCTTCATCCTCTCCGATCCGCCGATGAGGGACTGCTAGAGGTTCCCACAGTATGTTTGAAGACATCTGGTGCACGTGCCTTTTCGTTTGTGGCCTCTACCCTGTGGAACTCTCTATCTCATTGATTGAGAGAATTTAAGTCAGAGTTTAAAACCTACCTATTTCAAAAAGCATTCCCAGATGATTTTAATTAACTTATATTTATATATTTGTATTTATTGATGTGCATTTTACTGCTGTTTGTGAAGCGCCTTGGTTTTAAGAAAGGCGCTATAGAAATAAAGATTGCTTGCTTGCTTGCCTATCTATCAGCTCTGTAATGAGTTCTTTGAGTCTGGCGGCCATGGACTTGGTGAAAACCTTGCAATCAGCCGTTATTACATAGATTGGTCTGTAGCTGCTGCAGAGGCATGAGTCCTTCCCTGGTTTAGGCAACAGAGAATTCTGGACCATTGTTATAGAGGCTGGTAGGATTCCTGTGATGTATGCTTCTGTGAGGGTGTCTGAGAGTGGGTTTAGCAGAACATCCTTGAAGGTGTTCAGGAATTCTGCTGGAAATTCATCTCCCCTTGGAGCCTGCCCAGTAGGCATGGATCATAAAGCAATGTCAAGCTTTGTCTGCTTTAAGTGCTTATCTAAGGATGCCATCTTATCGGGAGGTAAATTTGGTAGCTGTAGTTTGCTAAGGAACTCCTGTAATCCACAATCAGTATGCTTTACCTCGCTTGTGTATAGAGAACTATGGAAAGCATGGAATTCATGGGTAATGCTCTCATCAGCCCTGGTAAGCTCCCCCATCTCTTTTTCTTATAGAGAGGATTCTGAAGCATCCTTGTCACTCTTTTAGTTGATATGCTAGGAGGCGACCTGGTTTCTGTCCTGATTCCCAAAATGATTGGTGGAGGCAGAAGAACGTATATTCTGCCTTTTTGTGTAAATATGTATTAATCTTATACCAGAGCCCTATTATTTCTGCAGGTAGGTTACCAGGTGCTTTGGGATTATCTCTGAACTTTTGTTCGATTTCTTTTAGCTGTTGTTGGCTTTCTGGAAAGTCTTGCATTTTTTTATTTTTCGGAAGTGGGAGGTGTGGCTGATACACCTACTTCTCATGAAGGCTTTGAGGGCATCCCACTGTATTGCCGCTGTGATATCTTCTGGTTTGTTGGCCTGCAGGATACAAAGAATGTCCTCTCTTAGGCTTGCACAAAAGTTCAGGTCTTTGAGGGTAGGGGTGTTAAAACACCATCTGCCCCTGCTCCCTGTGAGTGCAGTGGGAGGTAACCGTCACTGAGGCACAGGTCAGGAAGCATAAGAAAACCATGAGCAATTATAAAATTCACAAGTAGTGTTACATTAGTATCAATAATAATAAAACAAAAAATAAAAAAATGTTCAGTATAACTATTTACAAAGGCAGTGCAAACAGAGAAAACAAAGTCCTTCATATGAGGGTATCTCTAATTCCAAGTTTCAGTCTCTTCAGAAAAAATATTGCTGATCTTTTTGTAGTAAATCTTTGCCTGATAATTAACTTCTTCATCCTGAGCTCATTAAGGAGACATCCTGTTTCTCTCAAAATGTTCTTGTCAGTTTCTTTGCAGGTGCAATAAAACAGAACTTGGTGTCTCAGCACTGACATCCTGTTGACAGCTCTGCAAAAGAGTTTACAGACAAGCCTGAGAGGAACTCAAACCGTATCTCAGGTTAACCCCCTAAATTCCAAATAGCTTTTTGCAATCATTTCAACAGTATAATTATACTTTCAAACCAAGGGATCCCAGTTTCACATACAGATTCACATATATTTTTATAACTGCAGATATGCAAGGGGGAAGAAAAGACAGAAACAGCAAGTGAAGACAGAGAGTGAGGGTATGCGCCCAGGATGGTGACACTATTACAGCAAAAATGTTGACGCCGACAACATCTACATTTTCACTGTAATAGACTGCCCCGAGACCCTGTCACTCTCTCTCCCAGTCCTGCACCCCCTCCCCAAGCCAACTCTGACTTGGAGTTAGAATCTTAAAGATCTGGGGGTGTGGGGGCAGAGCCCCCTTCATGGGGGGTTCAGGAAGCAAAGCCCCCGATGAAAAAATGGCCAGAGAATCAAGTTGGATTTATGTGAACCACAAGTTGAGGTCGACATAAATCCATTGCTGTGATGGCGGTCGACAACTTAGTTGTCGAACCGGCATTGTAGAGCTGAGAGCAAAAAGGTGGAGAATTGTAAGACCATCAGAGTGATCAGTTCTTAGGTCTCACAAGAACATTTGATTGCACAATCAGACAGACAAGAGACAGAAAAGGAAAGGGTAGAACAGATCCTTGCATTTAACTCTTTCTGCATAACAACTGGGACAGGGCGTTATTCATCCCTGTCACAGTAGCCATGTAAAGGAGACTGGTACGTGGTCTGAGATGACCATTGCCCCAATTTGGGCTTTCAATCACATTTGCTATCCAGGCACCTGGCATGAGCCACAGGTCTATCCATGAGAAGGTTTGATGAGGGTGGAGAAAAAGGAGTAATCCCTCCCTGTAAGATGGATTAATTTCCAGATGTCCAGCAGGCCTAGCTCTTGTGCAAGGTCCTGGGGTGCTTCTGATGCAAGGGTCTGGTGCCCTGTGGGGGCCTTACATTTGTCTAGAAACTCATCCATGATTGCGCTCATGTCACTTCCCATTACTAACTGTCCCTTTTGAGTTTCGAGGAGGAGTTGTGTGAGAGTCTGAAAAAGGCAGCATCTATAATACTGGGGCCATAAATATTTCACAGAGTTACTTCGTGGCCCGCTAAGGTCTCCTGGACAATGATGTATCTTCCTTCTGGGTCAGTGGTGACCTTTGCTACTTGGAAGGGTACATTTTTGTGTATGAGAATGGCCACTTCTCTACTGGAATTATAGGTGGAGCTGAAGACTTGTGAAACCCAGCCATGCTTGTGCTTTTCAGCTTCAGTTTTGGATAAATGGGTTCCTTGTAGAAAAGCCACCCCCATCACATGTCTTCTAAGGTAATACAGAATCTTTCTCCTCTTTGCAGGAGTGTGGATACTCTTTACATTCCAAAAAGTCCACTTTATATGTTGATTAACAATTGTTATATATACTGAACCTTACACCTATCAGCATGTAATTTCATAGAACATTTGTGAAATCTAGATTTAGTGTTTGCTGCATTGGTCCTTGAAAGAACAGATCCAGAAGCAAATGATTTGATACCTTTTAATGGACCAACATAGAGGATTGTGTATGATTGCTCATATACAACAAGGGTATTTTTCACTCGAGAGGTTTCCATGGTAACTGGAGACCTTGAGCTGCGCCTTCGAGGTCTGGGTTACCATGGAGCCTCAAGAGCTCTAAAATACTCTATGTTGCGTATGAGCGATCATACTCAGTCTTTTATAGTGTATGGTCGTTCATAAAAACACTGCCCTTACTTTTTTTGAGTTTCTTGTGTGGTTTTCGGTTCCTTCCAGCCTGTTTCACTGCCGTGGCCGTTCTTTGCCCTTCGCCGGTCTCCTGATCGTGCATGCACACTCAGCTTTCACACATGCGCACACACCTTCTAGGTGTTCTGCTGCACTAGCTACGTAGCTAGTGCAGCACAACAGCTACGATGATTTAGCTAGTGCAGCACAACAACGCTGTTGGGAGCATGGATTTCCATGCTCAACAGTGTTCTACCATACACTATATAGATGTATCAAGAACAGAGTGCTTTCTGGATCAACAAGTCCTTCTGACGAAGGACTTGTTGGTCCGAAAGCTAGAGCACTCTGTTCTTGTTGTTACATCTATGTTGGTCCATTAAAAGGTATCAAATCATTTGCTTCTGGATAGAGCATTTGTGAATTTACTGCTGAACCATACACCTATTAGCATGTAATTTCACAGAGCACTTGTGAAATTACATGCTGAACCTTACAACTATTAGCATGCAGTTTCACAGAGCATTTGTGAAATTATATGCTGAACCTTACACCTATTAGCATGTAGTTTCACAGAGCGCATGTGAAATTACATGCTGAACTTTACACCTATTAGCATGTAATTTTACAGAGCATTTGTGAAATTACATGCTGAACCTGACACCTATTAGTATGTAGTTTCACAGAGCATTTATGAAATTTCATGTGTAGTGCCCCAAAGTAAGGGGTAAGAATGGGGCACCACAGTAAAAAGTAGTGGGGTATAGACTGTCCCAGGGGTCCTGGTGGTGTTGTGGGGCATGAGGGCTATGTTTTGCAACCCTCATAGTGTTTCCCACCCAGAGAATCGTCAGGCAAGGCAATTTTGTAAAAAAAAAAAAAAAAAAAAGGTTTTCTCTTATCTCTCTGCTGCCTGATTGCTCCATTCCAACCCCTCCGAGCAGGCAGCACGAGAGTGGGCACCCATGCACTGGGACCGCTGTCCCTAGCCAGCGCGTGGTACCCATTTCAAAATTCATGGCTGTTGGTTTGGGCACGGGCTCAGGTTCTAGAATCAGAACCCCAAGCACCTTTTCAAAGGGAGAACTGACGTTTCCTCAGCAGATTGAGCTGGGCTGTGGAGTAGAGAGGGTCACAGGAGTGCAACGGGGACTGAGGCTTACCTGAAGTGTTGTGTTACCTGTTGACTCCATGGTGTTTCCCCTCCTCCAGCCAGTGAAAACCCCAACATCTACTGCTCCTGTGGTGTGCCCTCTTGTGCGGTCGAGTCCGGCAGTTGTCACTGCTGAAAAAAAGTGAAGGACCAGGTTCCCTACGGTGGTGTGGGCTCAGTTTAACTCCATTTGCTTTTTCATATGTTCCATGAAGTTCCTCGTCAGCAGCATAGGAAAAGCCGCATCTTCAGAAGAGCCGTTGGGCATCTCAAAGACCCACGAGGTCCCTGCCGTCCGCCGCACTGTCTGCTGCCTCCTGTGCCAGTTTTCCCCACCCTCTGCCAGAGATCCTCCCTCCTCCCAGCAGCTTCCTTCACCCCGGGACAGGGCAGTGAGTCAGCGGCCACATCATCAGCTAGGGGCAGACCCCCTGAAATTTATTTTAATAAAAAGAAAAATTAAATTGTTTTAAAGCACTTCAGGGAGATGGCCAAGAGCCGAGAGGGGCGGGTTATGGCCCCGAATTTGGATATTTATTCTGGGCAAGCAACACCCATGGGGAGTGGCCTGCCTATAGGCCTAGTGGGGAGAAAAAGGAACAGTCATTAAGGGGGCGGCGCTGAGGTGGTCAAGGGGAATTGACTGCCAGAAAGGCCTGGTCAGGCCTAAAGAATTAAAAGGGCACTGACCAGCCCAAAGGATTTAAAAGGGCAGCAAAGGCCCTACAGAATTAAAAGGGGTCCAGTCTTTAGGCCCATGAAAGGGAGAAGGATAGCAAAGGCCCTACATGTTGAAAGGGAACTCGAGAAGCAAGGCCCATAGGGAAAAAGGGCCCAGAGATAAAAAGGGCAACAAGATAGGCCCAGGTTTGAAAAGGGGATTGAAGGGGCAGAGAAGAAAAGAAAATCCAAGGACTCAAAAGGAGTAAGGACCCAGTCAGAAGGGGGGGGTAGCAAGGGCCACAAAGAGAGAGAGGGCTCAGCAGCATGGGTCAGGTGGCCATAAAGGGTAAAGCCCCCACAGTAGTGACAGGGACACAGGCACCCCTTTGGTCTCCAGCAAGCCCAATGGGTAGGGGCAAGGAAGGCTCAGGGAACAGAAGGACATTCCTCCTGAGATGTGGCAGGGTGGCCAATTCCGAGCGCCCAAAGGGACCCACAAGGTGGAGGGTCGGCAAAAAGGGGTGCTTGGCACACAACTGCCATCTAGTGACTGTCAGCTGATGAAACTGTGTATTGACTAGTATCTGAAATGTTGTGTTGATTGCCAAGTACCAGGACTGTATTATACTAGAATTGTGGTTATTTGCCCCTGCTATGAACGATTGCCCCAGATTCCAGCAATTTGGCCCGCTCCAGGCAAATTGCCCCAGCTGCAAACAATTGCCCTGGATTCCTGCAATTTGCCCCTGCTCCAGGTAAATTGCCCCTGCTACGAACAATTGCCCCATATTCCAGCAATTTGCACCTGCTCAAGGCAAATTGCCTCTGCTATGAACAATGACCCGGATTCTAGCAATTTGCCCCTGCTCCTGGCAAATTGCCCCAGCAACGACTAAACACCTTGGTGCAGTGAAAGGTGTATTTACTAGTGTTCTCAGTGCCAACTGAATGTACATGGACTCAATCTTCTGCTGTAACACCCCTGGTGAGGTTGTTTACAGCTAATTCTTCACTGAAGCAGTCTCCAGCCAGCAAAGAACTTCACAGCAACCCCTTCCCTGTCGTCTGTCATTGGTCAAAACTGACGCCACCCTGTGTGAATCGCAACCACCGGCTCTTGGTTTCCTTGAAGTTTGGTCAGCCTGGAAGTGGAACATCCTGGAAGAAGTCTCATCTGCCACTCCCAGTCGTTCGCCGATAGTCGAGTACGATGTGGCCAGGTGTGTGTCCGCATCCACTGGTTTGTTGCTTTCTGGTTCTGGACAGTACAGGGCTCTGATCTTCATCCGGCGTCCTACTCTTCCTGCTTGTCTTGCCTTGCTTGCATCATGTTGTCCTCTGGGATTTAGCTTGATCTTGGTGGTCCTCCAGTGGACTTTTCTCCAAAGAAGCTCCAATGTGTCTTCATCCTTGGCAATCCTTGCAAGTGGATTCGATGCCAAGTACTTGTTCCTTCATCCTTGGCAGCCCTGGTCAAGAGTTTGTGCCGGGAAGCTATAGTCAGCCTTTGTTTCTTCATCCTTGGCAGACCTGGTCGAGGGTTCGTGCTGGGGAAAACAACCACAGATCTTCACTCTTGACAATCCTTTCAAGTGGATTCAATGCCAAGGTCTTTGTTTCTTTATCCTTTGTCAGCCCTGGTTTAGGGTTTGTGCCGGGGAAGAGTTCAGCATCTTATGCTAAAGTATTCTGGCAACCTTAGAGAGTGGGTTGGCTGAAGAATTTGGATGTGTT
Source organism: Neoceratodus forsteri (assembly GCA_016271365.2). Classification (NCBI taxonomy): domain Eukaryota; kingdom Metazoa; phylum Chordata; order Ceratodontiformes; family Ceratodontidae; genus Neoceratodus; species Neoceratodus forsteri. The sequence continues at coordinate 16,577,108 of JADMNL010000027.1, forward strand.
TACAAATCTCTCACATCTCCCCCCCCAAACCTCTCCTAGGTTTTCACACAGGTGTAGTTTGGTGCCAAATCGGAACCCCGTTCTCCCTTTTACCCAACTGCTACTCCATTCTTCAGCTGTGTGAACGAAGATGGCAGGAAAAGTTGGACTTCCTTTAACACCATAAACTCTTAAAAGTGATTACTCCACCTGGCCCTTCTCGGTCTGCAACTGGTATCCATTGTTCACTGCAGTGATTGTCTCATATTATTATAGAGTAATAGATGTTTTGAATTTGTTCATTAGATCGTTTAGAGAAAGCATAGTATAGAGCTTAATAGATAGTGGACTTGGGCCAAGGTGCACATCTCAGAGACAGTAGGGAATGTTATTTGCTGTTCATGTCTGGTTTGGTCCCCCTCTTCCCTTGTGACCATGTCTACCTTTCCCTGTGGTATGAATAAAGCCCGTTGGGCATCAAACTTACAGATTGTCTCCTGCCTCTCCTTAGCGGGTGCCTCCATCCACCCAACCCTATTCGAATCGCAGCATTGTCGCAACAGTCCTCCTGCTTGAGATGATGCTGGTGGTGCACCTGAGACAGGTGATCTTCATGAGTAGCACTCAGTTAGTTCAACACACATGCTGAACCTTACACCTATTAGCATGTAGTGTCACAAATGCTCTGTTGCTAGACAATGAAAGATAAACGTTAGTCTTACTTGTTTACCTACCATTAATTATATTAATAGACATCCTGTAACTACTCTCTGAATGTAGAATTACAGTGAGAGTTAGTTAAGTATACCGTTGATACTTTCTCTTCTAGTTAAAAGTTTACATTATATTTATTTCCTTAATAAATCAATTTTTTGCTTACAGTTATACTTCCTCAAGAAATGTTCCCAGGCAGGATATTTGTTGCTTGTTTTCCTCTTTATATTGCTTTGCAATGATTGTTATCTGCCATATCTAAGAAAATCAATGAGCTTAAAAAAAACAAAAAAACATATTTTTACTGGCAAGCGCCTCTTCTGATGTGCTGCTTGCACACACTTCAGTGCCACTTGTCATGTCCTGCTCCCGTTGACATGCTGCTTGCAAATGCACATCCCTACTCCATTATCTTCTCCTGCTGGACCCTGCCTTCACTGCTTGAAACAATAACAAACCAGCAAAGCTTAAAAGTCACCTTTTCCACTCAACTGCTCTCCTGACTACACTCACTAAAATCACTGGTCACCAACAGCACCACTCAGCCACTGTCCTAACTGTGCTTTCTCCTGACCTGGTCAGTACAGTCAGTGCCACAACCATGCTCGCTAATCAGCTCCACCCGTTTGATCATGCTTTTAACAACAATTAAAAAAAAAATCAACAGACTGCTATTGGGGTAAGCAACAGACACTTTAATCTCTGTGTGTATGGGGGGATGCTACAGGGGGTAGCAGAAACATAAAAGGTGTGAAAAACAGCTGTGCCCTTTACTGGTAATTCCACCAGTGGAGGTACTACTTTACGTATAAAATGCTTTTTACATTAATTTTAACTTCTTTTTTGCTGTGTTATATCTCATAATCTTTTAAAAAAGGTACTTTTTCTAAATGCAGTAATACCCTCCACGGATGGTGGTATGAGCTATACCACACCTTCCTGTGGCGTCAGGCCTCATTATGCCCTGAGTGATCTGGTATAGCCCAATACTGAGGAATCTTAACATATATACCCTGGAAGAGAATGGACTGCACTGGGGTGAAAAGGATGCAGGAGGGGAGTCTCTTTCAAATGAGAAACATCACCAGGACCAGGACCAGGAAACATGTTATGAAGCTGGAGGGGGGAGTTTAAGAGGGATGTGAGTAAGTATTACTTCACTGAAAGGGTGGTAGACACCTGGAACAGACAGCCAGCATAAATGGGTAGGTGAAAACAGTGGTGGGCTTCAAGCATGCATGGGACAGACAGAGGGGAATATTATTTGTTTTATTTTTATTGTGTTTGAAAGACCATTGAGTCAGGAGCCTTTTCTTCAAATGTGTCCAAGTCAGAGAAAGAGTCACATACCAATAAAACAACACTGCGACAAAGAACACAATTAGTATACAAGTGCAGTTGTACAATATAATCACAGTTAAGGTACAAACTATGAGCAGTTACATTTAAGCTTCCATATAAAGAAAGGTGTAGCTTGTGATTTGAAAGAGTTAAAGGAAGTGAGAGCAGTCACTTCAGGGGTTAGTGAATTCCATCCCTTGACTGCTCTAGATACAAGTGAGCGTTGACCAAGAACCATTTTCCTAAGGTGCACGAGTAGTTTATTATCACCCATGGATCGAGTACCATATTTGTTGTCAACCAGGGTAAAGAGGTTACAAATACCAGGGGGGCATTTGGGCTAGCAGTGCCCTTCTGCATAGGAGAACTGAGATGTTAGAAGATCTGAGGTGGAAAGAGAGTCAGCTGCAGGAGATGTAGAGGTCACAGCAATGAGCGTCGCTTTTACATTAAGTGCAGATCTGCACGTGTGGTTAAAGGCAACACAGATTTTTCCAGGACAGTACTGTTTGCAGCACATTATGCCACCAAATCAGAGTCTATGACCAAGATGGTGAGGCTAGAGACTAATGCTTCCTTGACCTCGCTGGGAAAGTTTTGTCTATTTCTGTACAACAGGCCAAGATGTTGCTTGATACTTTTGACTACTGAGTGAAGATGAGAGGGGAAGGACATGGGTGGTTTCCAGATAAATACCTTGGGATTGGAAAACTTGGACTTGTTCATTCAGGTCCTCATTTGGGGTGGTGATGTACAGACCAGGGTTTCCCCTTCTGGGGGCATGGGTACTTCTAAACAAGATGTTTTTTGGGGAGTTTATGACAAGGTTGTTAGTGGCAAACCAGCAGCATACCTTGTTAAAGTCAGATTGCATATTTTTCTCAAGGGTTACCAAGTTCCGGTGAGATGCAAAATTACTAGATTGTTGCATACAGTATTGATTTGGAGTAGTCAGAGACCTCAGGGACTTTATTAGCAAATAGGCTAAGCAGCGGGGGCCCCAAAATAGAGCACCGTGGTTCCCCAGTGGCTGCACTTTGTCTTCTGTGTCCTGTTATCCAGGTAGTCAGAGAACCATCCAGGTTCCTTGGCTGACAGGCCCAACTCATAGGAACACAGAAACATAAAAAGTGACGGCAGATGGGGACCAAAGATCCGTCTAGTCTGCCCAGATCCTACCCTCCTACTCAGATACTTTTTGTAACTATCCTCTTGTGCCTATCCCAAGCTGATTTAAATCCCCATACTGTTTCGGATTCAATGACTTCAGCAGGTAGGTCATTCCATTGGTCAACCGCCCTTTCTGTGAAGAAAAACGTGCGCATGTTGCCTCTGAATCTACCCCACTTCCCCTCAGTTTCATGTCATGGCCTCTTGTTCTCATGGAGTTATTAATGAGAAAGAGCTCCTTAGTGGGGACTCTGTTTATAACCTTTAAGTACTTGAATGTCTCAATCATGTCCCCACTATCACTTCACTGCTCCAGGGAGTACATGTTGAGCTCATTTAATCTGTGTTCGTGAGACAACTCATGGAGACCGTGAATCATTTTAGTTGCCCTCCTCTGCACTGTCTCTAGTCTGTCTATGTCATTCCTGAGGTAAGGCCTCCAGAACTGGATGCAGTACTCAAGGTGGGACCTCACCAGGGACCTGTACAGTGGCAGGATCACCTCCCTTCTTCTACTTGAGATGCCCCTACCTATGCATCCTAGAATTTTGCTGGCCCTTATTGCTGCTGTTTTGCATTGGTTGTCCACTTTTAAATCATCTGAAATGATAACTCCCAGATCTAGCTCCTGCCAGATGATTGTTAGTCTCTTCCCTCAGGTGGTAGTCAGTACCTAGGTTGTTCTCACCCAGATGAATAACCTTGCATTTTTTTGCATTGAATTTTAGCTGCCACATGCTTGACCATTTTTCAAGCTTGAGAAGGTCACTTCTCATTTGCTCCACCCCCTGTGCCATATCCACTCTGTTGCGGAGCTTCGTGTCATCTGCAAACAGACATAGCCTCTCACCTAACTCATCTGTGATGTCACTGATGAACACATTAAAGGCCCCAGGACGGACTCTTGTGGCACATCACTGGTCACTTCCCTGGCTTCTGATGATTCCAGGAGACTTTTTTTTTATATAAGAGATCATGATTTACTAGGTCAAATGCCTTAGATAAGTCAAGGAAGGCAGCACCAACATATTCTGCTCTATCTTAAGTTAAATGCAGTACCACGGTTAGCACAATCAGTGCAGTAGCTGTACTATGCATCTTTCTAAAGCCATGTTGTTCAGCAGCGAGGAGATTATGCACAGTGATCTAGTCCACCAGCTGGTCGCTGATAATTTTCTCCAAGGTCTTAGATGGTGAGGAGAGAATTCAGATGGGCCTGTAGTTAGAGACAACCATATTGTTACCTAATTTCAATACCGGAACCACATTAGCTTGCTTCCAGACATCTGGGAGGGAGCAGAATTGAAGAGAGAAGTTGGGCAATTTTTGGATTGAGCTCATCAGTGGCCATTTTAAGCAGTTCCTTGTTTACTAAGTCAGGCCCAGTTCTAGATTTAGTAGGAAACAGGCACAGAGTGGGGAGGGTCACCAGAGACCAGCTAAGGTCTGTGGAGACAGATTAGGCATGGAACATCTGGGCAGACTAGGTGGCCCAAGTTGTCTTTTTCTGCCAACAAATTCTGTGTTTTAATGTTTTTATGTTTCACATTTTACTAAAGGTTGACTTTGTTCTAATCAAACTCACTATCTACTGACATCATTTTACCTCACAAATGAGATACGTATATATGTGTATATATATGTATGTATATGTATATATATCAAGGGTTACTTATTCTGGTTAACTAAATACACTAAGTAGTTGAATGCTAGCTGCGGTATGAGTAAAGCAGAGCACACCTTTCAGTGTACACACACACACACACACACACACACACACACATGTTCACACACATGCATATAAACACAGATGCACACACACATGTCCACACACTTGCACATGCATCCACACCACACACACAAACACATGCACACACACATACACACAGTCAAGCACACACATGCATGTGCATGCTTGCACACACACACACGCACAAGCTCACACAGACATGCACACATGCTCATACACATACACACACAAGCACACATGTAGATACACATTCACACACACACAGTCAAATACATGCATGTACATATACACAGATACAAACATGAACAGGCACACTCGTTGCCCTGCTGTCAGTGGGTATGAGTAGGTTTTTGGTGGACATCTCCATTCTGGAGCCCACACAAAACTGTGAATACAGAACAAAAGCATTAAACAATAAAAAATAAATATTTAGAGAATCTGTCATACTGTCAGGAAACATTAATTTGAATGAAGGCATCCAAGATTCATTTACAGAGCCAACACATCACATCTTATTTGGGGATCACAGCCAATGTAAACAAATCAGAAAATATGAGACACACGTTTCTGAGACAAGACCATCTGTTTGCATGGTACAGCAGTTATAGTGTAGGTAAATCCTTTTTTATTTCATTGGGAATTTCTAAGAGAGGTCTTTTCTGGGATGGTTAATTTTTGATCAGGCTTTTTGTGGTGCACTGCCAATGAGAATGTAACTTTTTTTCCAGATCACTGGACTTCTTGCTGTATAATAATACAGCTACAGTAATCCAACCACCAGTTAGGTTAATACCCATTTTTATCACCAGTGAAATGACATTGTAACCAGCTTTTACTATTTCTTAAAATTACAGTTTTATGAAGCTTTTTACATAATATGCATACAAAACGCATACACACATATGAGAATATCTAGCCCATTACATCAAGAAAGAGGACAAGATGCAACACTTACCTTTTTGTAAGAGAAAATAATTCTGACTTGGACTGCTGCTCAGTTATATAAAATTCTCCGGTCTTATTAAATCACAAAAACAGTGTATCACCCACATTCATCTCTACTGTTGGAACAATATACTTAATATTATACATTAATCATTATATCATATTTTCATTTTCTTAACAAAATTAATACAAGTGAATTGGCATATCTGAAAAGTCTGATTTCCTGTCATCATTGTACAGATTAAAACATTTAAATACAGAAGCAAGAAGAAAAAAGAGTTTTATATTTAAGTGGAAAAATGTTATGTTTCACCATGGAACTGTCCTGGGGTAAGTATTTTGGGCCCAGTTTTGAATGCCCTGTGCATGGCGCAAGGTGACGTGCATCCTACATGACGGACGCAAGTACCACTTTGTGCCATGAGATGAGCCCAGTGGTATTCCAAAAGGCAGCCTGCGACAACATGCAGGCTGCTTGTGACAAAGTGGTTTTGTGCCACCAGTGTACCCCAGACCAGGCAGCAACCTGGCATGGGAGGGGGGGGTTTACAGCAGCTTCTGAACCCTGTTCTCAAAGGGTGACTGCCACAACCCTAAATTGGCACTCTGAAACAACCCCTGGAGGACATCCAACAAGGTACAGTTACACCAGCTATGAGCTGGTGTACCTGTATCTTGCCGCCCACCTGGAGTTGCCACAATGTGCCCCCAACCATGCCCCCAAGATCATGTAGCCCCCCTCCCAGCCATGATCCCAAGAAAGAACACAACTGAGCCCCCAGCCCCAGTCCCCACAATGCACAGAAGGGACCCCCTACCTGGCCCTGATCCCCGGTAATATGAATTAGTAGCCCCCCTGCCAAGCTTCCAGCCCTGAAATAAATAACACTGCACAGTACAGTGAAACAAATGGCCTGTGTCTCAAAGTAACCCTGGTGGTCTATTGGACCAACATCTCCACCTGGCAGTGACCGACCACCCCACCCCCTCTACCCAGCTGACGACTGGCACAGCCCACCTCTCACCACTGTGGCCAGCCACTGACTAAGCTCTGTATGAGTGCGTACTGTAAATAGTATGCACTCTGTGAATGACAGCTGCTGTCATTCACTGAGCACATACTATTTACAGTACATGCTCGTACAGAGCGCAGTCAGTGGCTGGCCATGGTGATGAGAGGTGGGCTGTGCCAGTCATCAGCTGGGTAGGGGGGAAGCAGGGTGGTAGGTCACTGCCAGGTGGAGGGTTGGGTCCACTAGTCCACTAGGGTTACTTTGAGACTTGGGCCATTTGTTTCACTGTACCAGGCAGTATTATTTATTTCGGGGACTGTCGGGGGGCCTACTAATTCATTTTACTGGGCATCAGGGCAGGGTGGGGGTCCTTTCTGTGCATTGTGGGGACTGGGGCTGGGGGGTCTATATATTTACCTTGGGGGGTTTGGGGCTGTGGGGGGCGTAGCACACCAGGGCTTATTATCGCTTCAGTGTTGGGGATCGAGGCTGGCAGGGGCACCTGCGCCGGGTCAGTGGGCATTGCTGCAGCTTGTGGCATCCTGTCCAGGTGCACCCTCCCTTTGGCGTACCACCTGGGCTGCTGTAAGTCATAGGACATAGCCGTGGGGACCCTGCATGTTAGGGAATTGGGCCCAGGGTCCCCGACGCAGTGGCATTTGGTGCAAGACACCTTTGGGGCGAGTTGTGCCAGTGCCTTCCAGAATCGGGCCCAAAATGTTTTGTGCTGCTCTACCAGTTTTATGCCAGCAATGAATGCCCCTTTCTGAAGTTGTAGCATTTCAGTTGGACTCAGATGTGCTTCCCTGATGAAGAGACAGTTGGGCCCAATTTTCAGATGGCTATAGATCGCCGCCGGGGACTTGTGGTAGGGGGCTGGATGCAAGTGGGGAATTCCGGCAAGCACCACAGTAATTCAGATTTTACAAACAACTCAGACGCAACTCCCTGCCGCAAGTCCTGCACGCTGAATGCAGGACTTAGACCTGCTCCCTCCAGTCTACATTTGTGGCATTGGAGCAGCAGTTTTATGGGACTTGTGCCAAACATTTGGTGCATGCTACCGTAAAGTGAGTAGATTGTCACAGCTGTGCCAAACATACTAAAATTGAGGGCAAGATGTGGTAAACCATTATGCACAGCTGCGGCCAACTTTACGGAGCATGCAGGGCCTGACGCAAGCCATGCATCCATCTTCTAAAGCCGGGCCCAACACCTCTTCCAATAGTCCTGCTTGGGGAGGTAGCCTGACCCCTGCCACTCATTTTCACAATGAACTTATGTCTTGATTGCTTTGCTCCTAGCTTATAACAGTAAGCTAATAACTCCCTGGGCTATTATCCCATGATCTAATGGATGGATGTACCTCCCAAGAACATACGAATAACATTACTAAGGTTTTTCCAAACTGCAGCTTAAAACTGAAAGAAAAACATGGGCAGATGGAAAAAACAATTTTTTCGTGCAATTTATGTATTGTTAGATATGACTTACACACAACTGTATTCAGCATGTGCGGTGGGGGAAGGGGAGAACAGAAGTGCTGGTGGTTAAAGAGTTCAATCAGCAGAAAAAATTTCCTGGTTATCTCACACTGGGAACAGATGTCGGGAGTTACTTTTTCAGGGCAAAGGGACTAGCTCAGATGGAAAACTGTACCCTACAGTTCTGAGATTCAACTTTGTCTACAAACAGTCCAAGGTGAAAGATCATGTGTAAGCATCAGCTAAACAATTGTCTGTGATGATTTGGTTACAGTCATACCCCCTGTAAATCTGTAGTGCCGTGGCTATTGAACTGGCTAAAGCCTATGTGTTGCTGCACAACTGGTGCATTGCTGCCAAATTCACCAAGTTAGGTTACATGTATGGTATATAAAGCAAGCCTAGTACTGTATTCTACAGTTTCTGACTGTCTCATCTTGCCCTGAAGCCACCCCCCCCGCTGCTCAAAAATCTGATGCCATTGATGACATCACATAGTATGCCAACCAATGTATGGACAAAACAAAAATGCCACAGAAAGAGGGGTCACAGAAATAAAGACTTCCTGTGGCACTAGCAAATGAAATCTGACCCAGAAGCTTACATCACTGCTACATAACGTGGGGCCACAGACGTAAGGAACTCCTGTGGCCCAGGTAAATAAAATCTATTACAGAAGCCTACATCGCTGCCACAGAACTTGGAACCAAAGTGCCGCAAAGAACAAGGGGACCAGTTTACAATACATTTAGATCCTAAACATACGCAAAAGAACCTTGAGAACAAGAAGTGATAGTATTTGCTTTTGAAAACGTCCTCTGTTCCACTGACATGTCTAGAAGTTAGAAGCAAGAAAAATCACAGTTCCAAGACAGACGGTTTTAGATCGGGAGGCGTTTGTTTTTTACATTGATGTGGTTTGGCTTTATTTGTTATATAGCTGCATGTACAGTATGGAGAACACACAAAAAGTCAATAAATAACACAACATAACACAATACACTATTCCTGTGTAGGGAGGCAGTTTGGCTTATCTAGTGGTTAGAAAAATAGAAAAGAGTAAGACTGAAAAATGCATCTTGGGAAGATTACAGTGTTGTTAACCTAGACACATACTGTAGGTTTGAATCCAGCAACTGTCACTTTACATACAATGTTACACTGAGCAAGTCACATGACCTCTCTGAGCTTACTCTCTCTCTCTCTCTCTCTCTCTCTCTCTCTTATGCCTACCGAGTCCTTAATCTTTTTGGGTGCTCTTTGAATCTTGCTGTCTGCTGAAAATGGCAAAAACCTTCTCTCCATGCGCGTCTCTTCTGGAATTTTACTTATTTATTGAAAAGTTTCACCAGGTAAGGCACACTGAACGACAAGTTGCTTGTCTCCCGGTGTGACCTGGGGGAGAGGGAAGCTGGAGTTACATAGTAAAATATAATGCAACAATGCATATTACAACAGAAAGAGACAGAATAACATACATAGTAGACAGTTTCAACTTTTGCTGAAACATCTGAAATAACATAGAGTGAACGGAGTTTCATGTAGAACTGATTGTATACAGGAAGATATTCCAGAAAGGCAGAAGCACATTAGCAATAACACATGGTACTGTGGTTATGACAGTTACAGCAAGAAAAGCGATCTCTATGGCCATATGGACCAATGGCTAGTAAATAGCAGATACATAAGGCGATTACAAGGCTAAAAACATGCAGATTGGCTGCAGTATAACATAATTAGCTAGTAGGAGCTCCACAAGGGAGCACAAACATTCCAACAAATGCAGATTGCGACAACAGAAAGCAGAGGACACACTTTAAGTGCAGTAATAAGGGCTTGCATGTAGGTAACGCCTAGATTAACATACTAACATACTAAAAAGCCAGCAGAATAGGCCAAATGGTCTGTCTTGTCAGCTCAAAAGCCAGCAACCTAATGGCTGCTCGCCTTACCACCCCCCAGCTCCCAATAGGATCTTCTTTAGTTTCAGTTTCCCCTTGTACCTGTCCAACCCTTTCTTGAATCCCTCCACTGTGCCCTCCTCCTCCACCAGCCTCCCAGGGAATGCATTCCATGGCTCCACCACCCTCTCAGTGAAAAAAATGCTTCTTATGCTCCCCCCTGTAGTTAACCCCCTCCAGTTTCCACTCATGGCCCCTGGATTTCCCCCCTTCTTTAGCTTAAAAAGCTCTTTGGTTCCACTTTTGTTTATTCCTTTTACATACTTGAAAACTTCTATCATATCTCCCCTGTGCCTCCTCTCCTGCAGTGAATAAAGCCCAGGCTCATCCAATCTCTCCTCATAAGGCCTCCCCTCCATGCCCTGAATCATCCTGGTCACTCTCCTCTGGACCCTCTCCAGCAGCGCTATGTCCTTCTTCAGATGAGGTCTCCAGAACTGTACACAGTACCTGAGCTGCGGCCTGACCAAGGCATTATACAGAGGGAGGATCACCTCCCTCCTTCTGGACATAATACCCCTGGCTATACAGCCCAGTGTTCTGTTTGCTTTGGCTACTGTTCTTCTACAATTCTCAGAGTTATTCATTTTGACGTCTATCACCACCCCTAAATCCCTTTCTCCCAATGTGGCTTGCAGTGTGACCCCCCCCCCAGGCTATATTCATGACCTGGGTTTTTTACCCCCAAATACAATACTTTACATTTCCTGGCATTACATTTCAGTCCCCACCTCCTTGACTACCCCTCCAGGGTATCCAGGTCCCCCTGGACCGCCAACCCTCGCTTCTTCACAATCCACCAGTGCTCCCAGTTTTGAATCATCCGCAAAGAGACTCAACCTATTCCTAACCCCCCTCCCAATATCCGAGACATAGGTGTTGAACAAGAGTAGCCCCAATACCGAACCCTGAGGGACCCCACTGATTACTTTCCTGGGAGAGAAGAGTATCCCACCCACCATTACCCTCTGTAAGCTCCCTGAGAGCCAATTTTCAACCCAATTGAGCTCCTGTCCTCCCATCTCCATCTCCCCCATCTTTTTTATCAGCCCATAATGTGGTACTGAATCAAACACCTTGCTGAAATCTAGGTATAGGACGTCCACCAGCCTATGTCTGTCCAAGGCCCCCGTCACCCAGTCATAAAACTGTACAAGATTGGACTGACACGATCTCCCCAGAATGAAGCCATACTGTTTATCATCCTGGTGCCCTAACCATTCCAGCTGCCTCCCAATCCTCTCCTTGATAAAGCCCTCCATTACTTTGCCTACCACAGACGTTAGGCTGACAGGCCTATAATTCCCCATCTCTTCTCTAGACCCCCCTTTATGAATAGGAACTACATAAGCTACCCTCCAGTCTTGGGGCAGCCATCCTGTCTGCAAAGAGGTGTTATTTATTTATTTATTTGAGTTTTGGTGACCAGGTGAGTCCACTGAGACAATACAGTTCCTTTTTCAGGGGCTACCCGGGTATGGATTACGTACAGTATCAGTGCAAAATAAACAGAGTGGTAATAAATTGGACATTAATAGTACAAATTGACAGTGAGGTAAAAACTTTCGACATTTAGAAGAAACAAAAAGACAAAGCAATGATTAAAGACTTAAACAAGGTTCGTCGGGGTAAGAGATAAGTAGAAAACAGGGATTAGGCGGTTGGCACATGATAATAGTTTCATCACAACATTAAGTAGTGAGGTGCACATCAGGGGTACATTAGGAACGGAGGGGGAGAAGGGGGGACCAATTCAGGAGGAGCAAGAACAGGGTGAAGAGGGGTATGACTAGGCAGATAACTCGGATTGGAACTGAGTGAGAGAGGAGCAGGACAAAATTGTCAGGGAAAGAGAATTCCAATCCAAGAGAGCAGCGAACGAGAAGGATCTCCTAGAAGTGGTCAAGCGTAGTTTCAGTAGGACAAGGAGGGGAAGTGAGATGGAGTGGAGGGTGTGCGGTCCGTGATGGAGACGCACGAGTTCGTTAAGGCAAGGAGGTGTAAAATCATGGACGAGCTTGAAGATGAGGCTCAAGGAGGAGTACCTTAATTTATCAATGTAAGTAAACCAGCCCAGCGAGGAGAGGACACCACAGTGGTGCGAGCTGGTTTTGACCCCCAGGGCAAACCTTCCAATCCTGTGGTAAACCTGAGAGAGGAGGGACATGGAGGTAGAGTTGGTAGAGAGGATCAGGGGAGCACAGTAGGTTAAGAGAGGTATAAGGGAGGAGGAGTCAATTTTCTGGCAGGAGGCAGATGTGTGAAGCGGGTGAATAAGGTAGAGGAGACCTAGTTTCTGATTAAGAGATTTGGCAATAATTGAGGCATGGGACCTGAAGGAGAGCATGGGATCCAAAGTGAATCCCAGATATTTAAATGAGTGAACTACCTCCAGGGTCTCACCCTTTAGGGTAGAGATGTGAAGGGGTGATGGGTGAAGATTTGGAATAGGACGATGTGAGAAGAGCATACACTTAGTTTTATTAGCATTAAGGACAAGATGATTGTGAAGGAACCAGCTTTCGAGGGAGGCAAAGTCAGAGGCAAGGTCATGGTTAATAATGTTAGTGTGATGGGAGGAGCGGTAAAGTATAGCATCTTCCTCATAAAGATGTACAGAGGCACCACCACAATACTGAGGAAGTTCATTAATGAAGAGTGAGAATAGGATGGGGCCCAGGATGGATCCTTGTGGTACCCCATGGGTTACTGGGCGGAGGTCGGAGAGGAAGCCATCCCACTTCACTGTCTGGGAATTCCCAGTCAGATAACTTTTGACCCAGTGGAGGGCACTGTTGTCCATACCGATATGAAAAAGCTGGTGGAGAAGGAGATCATGACTCACTAGGTCGAATGCCTTGGTGAGGTCCACAAAGATGGCACCTGTAGTGAGACCTTTGTCCATGGCATAAAATATGTCAGATGTAACCTTTAACAGGGCAGTAAGAGTACTATGTTTCCTTCTAAAGCCATGTTGATAAGGGGAGAGAATATTGTGAAGGTCAAGGTAGTCCTGGAGGTGGTTATAGACTATGTGTTCTTGGGCTTTGGCCAGTGGGCACAGGCTAGAGATTGGATGGTAGTTGTCTGCAACAGAGTTGGGCCCCCCCTTATGCACTGGGACAACTATTGCCACCTTCCATTTATTGGGAATGGAGTTAGAGAGAAAGGACTGGTTGAAGAGGTCTCGAATGGGGCGGGTGAGGGCAGGGGCACCCAGTTTGAGAAATTTTGGTTCTAGTGTGTCATGTCCTGGAGAGCTTTCTGGTTTCAAGTTGGAGAGAAGCTGTTCTACCTCTCTGAGTGTGGCTAACTTTAGATGGGACTCAGGACGTTCCCCTATGGTAGTTGGGGCAGCAGGTGTATGGAAGGGAAAGTAATGAAAGAGAGAGGTGTATTTTTTGAAGGTCAGTAAAGAAGTGATTAAAGCAGGCAGCAATGGATGCAGAGTCATCAAGGGTCGAGCCGTTGACAGTGATATTACTAGGGATTACTGCAGTTTTACCTTTTACTGGCGAATTCATTTGCCTCCAGAATTCCTTGGGATTACTAAGGTGTTCTGCTTGCAGAGGTTTGAAATGGAGGTGCCAAGCTTTTTGGAGTGCGTTTTTGCAACTGTTACGAAGTTGTCTGTAAGTCTGCCAGTCAGGAATAGTTCCACTATTTTTGTAGGTGTACCAGGCTTTGTCGCGAAGGGACATTTGTATCCTGATCTCCTTTGTAATCCATGGGGTCGTGGCACCCTTGGATCTGCATTTTTTCAAGGGGGCATGTTGGTTTACTATCCGTGATACAGCATCAATTACAAAGTCTAGGGCCTGATTTATATCAGGGAGTGTGCCAATGGGATGCCAGTAAGTGTTATTTAGAGAGAAGATAAAGCTTTCTAGGTCAAACCTGGACATGTCTCAAATAAGTGAGATTTTAGGACGTGGGCTGGAATGGTTGTTTCTTCACACACAGAAGGTGGGAGAATGATCACTTATACAGTCAGGGAGTATGCCCGCCAATTTGATCTTGTGAAGCCAGTGGATCTGCCAGTTCCTCCAGCAATTCCTTCACAACCCTCGGGTGTAGCCCATCCGGCTCCGGCGCCTTATCAGTCTTTAGCTTCTGAAGGGCCTCCCTCACCCTATCCACTGTGATTTCTTCCCCCATTCCTCCCCCTCACTCAACCTCCCCACCCTTTCTGGGTCTGTTCCTATCTGTACCCTAGCCTCATTCCATCCTCTGGTCTCAGACCGACTTCTCACTTTAGCTGAATGCTCTTCCCTCCCATCAGCCTGTAGGGATCCCCAGTCCCCATTTGCAAAGACTGAGGCAAAGTACTCATTTAGCACCTCTGCCTGTTCCCCTGCTTCCTGAGGCCATCCTCCTATAATTTTAATCCTATTGATCTATGTCCTCTCTTTTTGCTTCTCTCTTATGTATCTATAGAATCCCTCCACCCCCCCCTCCAGATATCCCTACCCAGGTTATGCTCCATCCCTGCCTTGGCTCCCCTCACCACTCTGGTGACCTTTCTGGCCGATGTTTCATACTCTCCTCGCTCCTTGTCCCCCCTTGAGCATTTAAAACGTGCAAAAGCAGCCTTTTTATCCCTCACTGCCTCCTGCACCTCCCTAGTCCACCAACATGGCTAACTGGTTCTACCATGCTTTCACCTTAATTTTGTACAGTACTTAGTAGCCTCCTGTACTCCTTTCTTAATGGTCTCCCACAATCTTCCAGCATCCATGTCTGGCCTAATGTTGTCCAACCTCTCTTTTAGAATCCTACCCATGCCCACGAAATCCACTCCCCTAAAATCTACCACTACTGTGTTAGTACAGTTTTTCTCATCCCCTATATACAGCAGAAACCAGACCGTGGCATGGTCTGCACCCGCCAGTGGACTGCACACTTCCAGGCCTCTTATCTGATCACTATCCGCCAGGACAACATCCAATATCTGCCCCTCTCTAGTAGGTTCCCCCACCTGTTGGACCAGGAAAGCATCCTGAAACACGTCCATCAGTCGCTGTTCCCTGGCTACAGAGGATGACATGGTGCCCCAGTCCACCCCCGGCATATTAAGGTCACCCACGATCACCACCCTACCCTTACCAAGGTCACAATGACCCTTAATGTTCTCAACCAGTTTATCCTCCAGAGCCTCATCAATTGTGGGGGGCCTGTATACCACCCCTATTTTCAAATTTTTTCCTCCCCTCATTTGCAAAGTTACCCAAATCGCCTCCACTCCTTCTTCAATCTCCTCCACTCCACTAACGACAACATCATTTCTGACTATCAGCGCAACCCCTCCCCCTCTTCTCACTCCTCTATCTTTCCTGAATATCTTATAGCCCTCCAAATTTAGGTCCCAATCATTTCTCTGGGTGGCCCATGTCTCTGTAATTGCCGACACATCCACTGATCCCTCAGTCAGCATAGCCTGTAACTCGGGGATTTTATTGCTCATGCTCCTGGCACTAATCAGTACTGTCCTCCACCCTGACCTTTCCTCCCTACCCAATCTCCCCAGCCCTGCGCAGTTCTTATTCTGCCTAATTTTTCTTAGATTTGCATCGCATTCCCCCTCACTCTTCAATTGCCCTGGACCTGGACCCACAAACAGCTTCCCTGGGGCCAATCTTTTATTTGACCCTCCCCCATTACAAGTTTAAACCCCACCTCTCTCCTATAAAACCAGAAAGTTTTAGTTTCAAAATCTCCCTCCCCTCCAGATTGAGATGTAATCTACCCCTAGCATATAGCCCCTTATCCTCCCAAGTATCTCCCCAATCTCCCACCAGCCCATACCCCTCTGCCTTGCACCAATCCATAAGCCACTGGTTCACCCCTCTAAGTTTTAGTTTACTCTCCCCTGTTGCCCTTGGTACTGGCAAAATCTCAGAGAATGAAATTTTGCTTCCTATAGAGTGACAAACCCTTGTCAGTTCCTGGAACCTAGTCTGTATTTCTAGCTCACTGTTCCCTTCCAAGTCATTTGTCCCCAGATGTACTAGGAAGTCCGGGGTCCCCCACATTCCAGTGCTTTCAAGTATAGGTGGAATTTGGCCTTGTGTACAGATAGTCCTGGCATACATTTAGCCTTGACTGGGCTGCTTTTATTTTCCCCCACCTCCTCCCACTGGATACCCCTGATCATGGAATCCCCCAGCAGTATCACCTTCACCCCACCCTCCACTTTACTAGCTCATTTTGATCCTTCCAGACTCCTCCTCCTTCTATCATCAAACCCCTACTTACTCCTGCCTCTCCCGTCAGCCTGGGAATCTTTATTAGCCCATTTAGATCCATCCAGGCTCCTCCTTCTGTCGACAACCCCCTGCTTACTCCTTCCAACTCCATCAGCCTGAAGGCCACCCTCATATGCTAGCCCTACCATACTCCTACCTGCGACTTCCAATTTGCTCCTAGTCCCCCCACTTTCCCGGGAGGCCAGAGAATGCCCCCCCAATTCCACCCCATCACCCTTCTTGAGCTATAATCCTCCAATCTCCCACCCGAGCAACCTTCCAGTAGTTTTTCTTCATCCCCCCCCTTTCCGGACCTGTGCTTCCCACCCCATCAGCTGAAATTCTCCCTACCCTACTCTCCACCTCTTCCAATGAAACTTGTCTCACAGCTGACCTCTCTACTGCCCCCCCTTGATTAACTTCCCCAACCTGGACACTGGCCTGACCACTTTCCTGCCACCTTCCACCCTTGTCCTCACTCAATGCACCTCATCTACCATATTTCCCCCAACCTAGGCTCCTGTCCCTCCCTCCATCCTTTCCTATGGTTCCGGCCCTTCTCTGTCTCCCACCCCTCAGCTTACTGAGCAACTTTCTTACTGCTTAAGGGCAGCAGTAGAGTACAAGTATGATTTTAAAGTGCATTGGTGCACAGTTTGCATAAAAGGTGCTAAATAAAACAAAATTATTTTCTTTCATAATACTGTGGTAAATATTAGTGCATTGCATTAGTAACATGAACATTACATTTGGCTGTGAAGGCTTGTTCAAACAGTAGACCCATAAGATTATCTATAAATACAGGTAACGAGGATGCCATGACCGATGTTAGTAAGCAGGGTGGCCTATTGGGCCAGGGCTGTAACACTGAACACCTGATTGCCAAGATTTCAGACAGGAAGCTGAACATGTAGCAGCCTCTGGCTCACAGCCTGGGTGACTCTACCCAGGAGATTTGGGGTCAGGGGCACACAAAGGGAGTTCGGGCCCAGTTTGTTTAGAACTTTAAAGGCCAGCTGTAGAGACATTTTGGTCAGTGGGCAGTTCGGTCAGTGCACTGCCTTACAAGAAACAAGTGCAGAATGTGCAGAATTGGTGTCATTTGAGCTGACTTCTGGACTCCAGGATTAGAGGCCATACTGCTGTGCTCTACACTAGCTGCAGGCATTGGATCTAGCCACAGGGCAAGCTCTTGTATAGTACATTACACCAATCAAGGTACAATGCAGTGAATGCCTGTACAAGGGCTTTCGGATCTCAATGGTCTAAAAAATGTGTGCAGTGAGTCTGGCAATGTTTTTACAATAGTGAAAGCAGCTCTTGATTGACTACTACTGACTCCTGAGATTCCAACAACAGCTTCTCAACAGCATTTGTACAGATTCCCTTACTTCCAAGAAGATGTCATTTTCAGGTTATGTTTTTTGATACATTGTTGCCATTACTGTTATTACTTTGCCATATGTACAAATGTCATCTTGCATTAAAACTAATCAGAATAGCCTTGCTCAGGGTTCTGGTAATAAACATAAGAACATTTGAGAGTGTGTGTGTGTGTGTGTGTGTGTTTTATGTATGTATGTATTCATGAATGTGTACATTTGTGTGTGTGTATATGCACATGTGCATGTATATGTGTATATCTGTATATATGCGTGTGTGCATGTATGTATGAATGTGTACATTTGTGTGTGTGTATATGCATGTGTGTATGCATGTTTGCGCGTGTGTGTATGTGTGTATGCTGTATATGCTTTTATGTCCGCATGTATGCGTGTATATGTATGTATGCCTGTTTGTGTATATGTTTATGTGGGTGTACGTATGTTTTTGTGGGTGTATGTATGTGGGTATATGCATGCCTATGTATGTGTGTTTTGTGTACATATATGCACAGTAAGTTTGGGTGTATGTATGTGTGTGTGTGTGTGTGTGTGTACAGTATGTGTGTGTGTTTTTGTGTTTGTATGTGTGTGTCTGTGTGTATATATGTGTGTATATGCATGTGCATATATGTGTGTATGTTTGTGTATGTGGGTGTGTCTGCTTGTGTTATGTATGTGTGTGCATGTATATTTGTATGTGTATGTATATGAAGAGTGCATTGTGTACATGTATGTATGTTTGTGTGTGTTGTATGTTTACTGTATATAGGAATGTATGCATGAGTGTATGTATGTATGTATGTGGATATTTGTATGCATGTATATACATGGGCGTATGTGTGATCTGTGTGGAAGTGTATCTATGTGGTGGAGACTGAGGTGGTTAATCAGTATGTCATATTCTGGCTGATGCAGCAGTTGAACACCACACCACAAATTAACTCTAAAGATATACAAACACCCCACACTACTGCACCCCTTCTTTCTTTCCAGATTGAATCTCAAATGGTCTGCAAACTGGAAAAAAAATGGAATGTCTCTCCTCCCAAACCCCAAACATTGTACCTTCCTGAATTATAACTAACTAACTAACCGGCAGGGTCTGCTGTGGCAGTACCACTGCTTTAGATGTGATTTGTTCGGGCTAAGGTTAAGGAGAGGAGAGGGGCCCTCTTTTTTGAAGTCCTTCATAGCAGCAGTCAGAGTGTATACAAAGACAGAATTAATTTGAGAAGGAAAGAACCCTTTTCACCTCTCCCTTTCATTTTTTCCTAATCAGTGACATCATAGGGGAAAAAGAACTAAAAGGCCTGTTTCACAGTACAAAGGAGTTCCTGACTGATCATGTCTCATTTCCTAGGCTGTTTAAGAAAACATCAAATTGGAATAAAAAAAATGGAAACAGATAGTGAATATCTTCTAAGGATGCTGACAGCCTTTCTTAGGTTTAACATTTTAAAAACAAAAAAGATCCAAGATAGGGATTTGAACTGGAAAGTGGCGGACCTATAAACTTGGACACATGCAAACACAGCATGGTGTGTTTGGTAGATGACAATAAACAAACACTAGAACAAAGCAGAGTGAAATGTAATTTGGTTTTATAGGACCTTTCATACATAAGGTGACCCAAAGCTCTTTGTAGTGTGATGGATGTTATACTAGGAGAGTGGTGACTGTATGGAGTCAAACAGAACAGTCCTTAGTTGTTTCAGTGTGGGAAGTTGGATAGGAGCATCCCCTGCACTTTATGAAATGCTACCCGAGATTATTAACACCCCCCCAGACAATCAGCAGTGATATCACAACTGACCAATTCGGCAGCAGAAACAGTGGCATGAACTGAATGGCACATGTGCTGTCTTGGTCAGCTGTGACATCACTATTTGTGACATCAGTGGGCAACCTAAGGCAGGCTTGCCTAGCACTGGCTTGGCTCAACATCTATAAGCAATAGAGAGTCAAGGTCAAGTTAAGCCAGCTACTATCAAAGCCAGCAATTTTGTTCGCCTGAGCAGTTAGTGCAGTGATGGAAAAGTTCAGCTCCTCTTGCCAACTCCTGAGAGACAGTGTCAATATTGCAGAAGACCGCCTGAGGTAGCCATGGCTTGGCTTGTGCTTTGGCTCATACAGTCAATGCAGGCCCTTGGCTTGGCTGTAGGCGAAACATTTCTGGCTTGCCCACCTCAAACCATACTGACATAGTGTGAAACAGAATATTACTAAATAAAGTTGTGTTGTACATAGCACATCTGGTAGTATCAGGTAGAACATAGTTTAACTGGAAAAACGAAAATGTACAAAAAAAAATTAAAATGTAATACTTTCATCAAGTGCAGTAGCTGTTGTTCACAGAGGAAAGTGATGGGGAGGGGCCACAAAGATGTAACATGAGTTTTGGAGGGAGGAAGGGAGGTGGACACTAGTCCATTTTCAGAGGACAGAGTCCTGGAGGGACTCGCAAATCTGAACGTTGACAAAGCAATGGGGCCAGATGGGGTCCACCCAAGGGTATTGAGGGAGCTCAGGGAGGTTCTGACTGCACCTATGATGGTTCTATTTAGCAGTTTATTGGAAACAGGAGTAGTTCCAGAGGACTGGAGGAGGGTAGATGTAGTCCCACTTCACAAAAGTGGTAGCAGGGCAGAGGCTGGCAAATACAGGCCAGTTAGCCTGACTTAAGTGATGGGAACTTTAATGGAATCACTGCTGAAAGAAAGGATTGTAGAATATCTTTAATACAATGAGTTACGAGACCCGAGGCAGCACAGATTTATGGGAGGGAGGTCATGTCAAACAAATATGACAGATTTCTTTGATTGGGTGACCAAGCAACTAGATCTGGGTGGAGTGGTGGATATAGCCTAACTAGAGTTCAGTAAGACATTTAACATGGTTTCACATAGGAGAGTAGTAAGCAAACTGGGCAGCTTAGGAGTGGGTCCAATTGTGGTAAACTGAATGAGAAATTGGTTAAGAGATAGGCGGCAGAGGGTGTTGGTACATGGAGATCACTCTGATGAAGGAAGGGTGAACAGTGGACTGCCTCAGGGATCAGTGCTGGCACTGGTCCTCTTTAATGTCTTTATAAGGGATATTGCAGGGGATCTGGAAGGGAAGATCTGCTTCTTTGTGGATGACACCAAACTCTGCAATAGGGTGAACACTCTGGGGTGTGTGGAAAGGATCAGCAGTGACCTGAGAAAACTCGAGGAGTGGTCAAGCATATGGTATCTGGGGTTCAATGTGTTAAAGTGCAAATAATGCACCTGGGGCACAGAAGCCCAGAGGTAGCATACAAAATGTGTGTGTGTGTGTATGGGGGGGGGTGGTGGTGGTACTGACAACCACTAAGCAGGAAAGAGACCTGGGCATTATCATATTGGATGACTTAAAGGTGGCCAGGGAGTGTGACAATGTAGTCTGAAGGGTGAATGGGATGCTGAGGTGCGTAAGGAGGGAAGGAACAGCCTTCCAGCAGAGGTGGTTGGGGCAAAAACAGTGGTGGGGTTCAAGTATGCATGGGATAGGCATAAGGGAATCTTAGAGGAAATGAAGGGGGGGAAACGAGAATGGGTTGACGAGATCAAGTAGGATATGTGGTGCTGCTATAGAAAGGGAAAAATGGGCAGACTATCTGTATGTCTGCCAAGTGGTCCTTATTTCTTGGCAAATTCTGATTTCAATCCATATCCCTGTTCTCTTTCTGTGTATTTCTCTTTTTTGTTTCCTGTCTCCCTGACTTTCAAACTTTGCTCCATGTATAGCCCCCACAGTATACAGCTATAGGCTCTCCAGACAGTGAAAACATTGGTTGTTATCAGTATCAATGGCTTTTATAGCTCTTAATGCTGATACCACCGTGTATATACAATAAGTTGCTACAATGTTGCAAATTGAACACTTTGAGAAGCTGCACCACTTTTAGCAAGTTTGTGACCCATGTAATTAATGGTGTCAGCAGAAAGAGCCTCTGACTGCTTGCAGCTGATGGTCTCACTGATTATAACTTCTTTATCAAGGATTGCTGACCAATTTGGCCTCCTCATTGGACGAAACCTGATAACATTGGCTAGACTAACCTATGATAACTTGCTCAAGAGGCATGCCACTGCATCACAATAATGTACCACAAATACTGTACATGTTATTGAAAGGACTAATGTAGAGGTCAGAGATCAATATGCAAATGGACTATACAGTGGCACATTCTTATCCAATCACATTGCAATCTCCAATGCCCCCAGAAAGCACAGCATAATGCATAAAACCTAACGTTTACAAAATCTTGCATTGCCAGACCACCCAGCACAAAAATGCAACTCAAAAACAAATATTTAATATACAGTAAACACAGCAACCATACATTTCAAACACACAGAAGGAACAGTACCGCAGCACAGCACTAACATGCAACTGCTACCTTATCACTTATATTTTGTGTATATATCTGTGGCACTCCAATTCCTTACAAGCAGGGTCATGTTCACCTGACTGGCTGCAAGATGCACATGTGACCTTGTATCGGATTTTAACATCCCACTTGAACCCCCTTAGCTCCTAACCCCACCAGTTCCTTATGTGCATCTGAACAGGCTGCAGCAAAATCCCTGAGCTCCTGTGAGAGGAATGCTGAATCAGCTTGAAGGTAAGAGCTCCCATTTAAAAAAAAGCTAGGCTCTGACACCTACAACTATCCCTCTCATATCTAATGAACATTTTCAAAATTAACTCAGTCCTGGATACAATCTAGCTAGCCAGAATCACGCATTCGTTGGGAGAGGTAACCTTATCAGGCTTTATCCATCTTTGTTCTTCTATATTCAGTTCTTAAAGTTTAAGATGATTTAATGTGGCACCTGGATATTAGCCCCTTATGCACTCCCCCGTAACACTTAACTTTCAGCTCATGCAGCCCCTGACACAGTGGCTACATACAAGCACTTATATGAACCCTCAAGTTGTATTTTCAAAGGTATGGACAATAAAGTGTTTGGATAATACTGGGCATTCCCCTGATTAGTGGATCACCACAGCACTGGGCCATGGAGTTCGGCCACTGTTCTCTCTCCATACGAGCACAGAGTCCTGCCAGCTGAACAAGTCAAAAGACAGAGACAGAGAAGATGAAAATGGGGCAGAGGGGATGAATACCGGAGTTGGCTACCCCAATTCAGACTACTGTCTTCAATCGCGTCCCCTCATTTGCTGCAGACAAAGACAGGAGCACCACTTGCTCTAACTTACCTCCGGTGCCAGGAGGCTAGCACTATGATGAAACAATGTATCCTCAATGCAGTAAGGTCAATTGGGATCTCTTGGCAAACCCTCTCTCCTGTCTGTTGTCAACAGAGACACTGTACTGATGTGGTATCAAGATGCTAGCACCATTTTGCCATGGCGCCCAACTCCTCATCCATTGGGCCATGATCCCTGGGGTCCTAGCGCATGTGCAGTACCTTTGAGGACACATGCCCAGGGATGCTGTCAGAGAAGAAATGTCTTTTAAGCACCATCCTCTAAGTTATTACAGCCCTAGCATAATGCACCGTAGTGGGCTATATCTATGTATAAAAAAAGGGGGGATGGAAAGCAGTGGAATGTTTGCTACAATAAAGGACACCAAGATGGCGACGTTCCCTTACAGCTGCCATCTTGGGTAGGTCCCTTCAGTTTTAACCACACAGAGTCATATACTCAAAACAGAGTAATAGGGGACACTCAAGATGGCGGCTCCCTCAGGATGGCAACCATCTTAGTGAATGGGAGCAAGGCTAGGAGAGGTCATATTGTAGTACCAGGGCCAACTCTTAAAGTCATACATGCAGTCAAGATGGCCAAGTCTTAAGGGCATGGCACCCATATAAAGTATACAATATCTTGTCTTCCTATATTCCCAGTATAACACTCATGCAAACAATTTTGTACACCCTCTAATTGGATATACATACTCTCGATATCTCTTTGTTTTCCCCAGATGGCAAAATCCAGAAAGTGCACTGCATGCAAAATGACACTGCTAGCACACTACAATGCCCCTCATTCAAGACTGAGTGGTCAAACCAGAACTCCTCACCAGCTAACTTGCCAACAAAGGTCGTGACCTGCGAAAATTCGGAATGGCAGCTGGACCCCTCAGCACTCATGATAAAAGAGGCCACTACGGCCATGATGGAACATCAGTAGAGCTTCATGATCAAGATAATTGAAACTGGAGGCCCTATCAAGGCTCAGCCCTAAGAACTCAACTCCAACAGAGAGATCCACCAACACCATACCCCACAGGAAATACCAACATAGGGGACACAGCCCACTCCAGTGCCAAGGCCCCCGCAGACCCAGATGGCCAGGAACCAGATAAGGAGGAGGGGTCAGAACATGGTGCAAATGAACCAGAGAACCCCATGGAGACAGAAGAACCAGTGCTTACATCAAAACTATGCTCCGTCAAAGCCTTTCCTGGCCTACTGAGATCTATCAAAGCCACCATGGGGTTTGACCTACTTCCCCCATGCCCAGAAAGCAAGTTAGACCCTATGATTCAACAGAAACAAAAGCACTCAGACTTCTTCCCCATATGCTTTGCCACTGAGGATATATTTACCAAAGAATGGGAAGCCCCTGACCCTACTTGTATACCAGAGAGAAGGGCTCTAGACTGCATGAATCCCATACAAGAGGACAAGATCAAATTATTTTGCATCACACCAATGGTAGAACCTCATATTGTAGCCTGGAGCAAGAGGAACATAATTCCAGCTGACAGCTCCACCTGCTCAGAGATCAGGCAGATATGAAACTTGAGGAGATGCTAAAGAAGCTCTTTGAGATGATAGGGCTAGCTGCTAGAGCCACCACCACCACAGCAGTATGCACCACAAGGGCACAAATCAGACGGCTGGAGGAGGCGGCTAAGACCTTAACATTTAAGTCACCTGAGGCAGACCTTGTCAACTGCACCCTACAAACAGCAAAATATCTGGAGGACATGTCAGTGGACATACTAAGGTTAAACACCAGGGTGGCAGCAGTGTCAAATAGAGCCAGGTGCTTGTCATGGCTAAAACTGTAGGACGAGGACACTGATTTAATGAATCGATTACAGAAACTACATTTCAGAGGAGGCCAACTGTTTGGTGAGGGCATACAGGAATTGCTAAAATAAAAGGAACAGGGCAATGAAACAGTCAGGGAGAGCAATGCCTACTCCTACTTACCATCCTTTTGTAGCAACTTTCATCATATAGGAGACAAGGAAGTAAGAGCAGAAATCAAAATTTCAGGAGTAGGGGACCCCACAGCATCTATTGTAACTACAGGCACAAGAATTACTCCTCCTTCAACTACAACTTCAAGGCAAGAAAATCAGGGGAGGAACAGGCACAGGCAGGTCAAGCAGCCCTGTGGTAAAGCCCGGCAAGCAAGCTCAAAAATGGCAACATGTTAGCAAGCCCAAAGAGGCTGACACTATATAACAACCACCTACCCATAGGAGGATGTCTGGCATCATTTCAGCCAGCATGGCAAAACACCACCACAGACAAGTGGGTACTAGAGATAGTGTCAGAAGGGTATGCTACAGAATTCTCAACCAAACCCAAGGAAGACAGACTCATCGAATGTCCAATAGCAAAGAAAAAGGCATCACCGGAACAAGTACAGGACATACTGAACAAACTCCTAGCGAACAAGGCAAAACAATAAGTTTCAGAGGCAGGGCAAGGCAAGGGCATTTACTCTATATTCTTCCTGATTCCAAGAAAAGACTAGAGATATCAGACTGGTCTTGAATCTCAAATTTCTAAACCATTCAGTAAAATCTCAGACATTCAAGATGGAAACAATAAGACCAACACTGAAAGCCATACAACAAAGAGACTTTCTGACCTTCATAGATCTCCAGGACGATTATCTTCACATTTTGATAAGACCGGCCCAGTTCAGATACCTACAGTTCTACATATTGGGCAAACAATATTAATATCAGGCACCACCATTTGGCCTAGCATTAGCACCCAGGGTATTCATGAAGGTGGCCATGGTTATTGCAGCATGACTGAGACAGCTGGGCATAGATATCATCCCCTACCTAGATGATTGGCTCATACGCACCAGACCCAGAGCACAGGACGAAAGGGACAAACACACAGTTATGCAAACACTCATAGCACACTGGTGGGTTATAAACAGAGAAAATAATTTGCTGGACCCTTCACAGAGAATAAAACACCTGGGGAAGGACATAGACATGGTAGCAAGTCTAGTACACCCATCAACAGGCAGAATAGAAAAACGTCAGAAGCTAACCCATCAACCAATGGCAAAACAATCTACAACATTGCTATAGGTGGCACGGGTGCTGGGGGGAGATAACTTTGAGCATAAACCTAGTACGTGGGACAGATGGAACATGCGCCTACTGCAGATCTTGGCCATACCATATGGGACACTGACAGAGGAGAACATACACACCACAGTATAGTTAACAGACAAAGTGAGGAAGTCACTGAAATGGTGGACAAGGACACAAAATCTATTGAAACGAATCCTCCAGAGAGGCAGCATGAAGTCATTATAAACATAGATGCCAGCCTAATAGGCTGGGGTGCCTCCATGGGACACAGGGTGGCCCAGGGAAGGTGGACTCACACGAATCCAAATTAGAAATCAATATACTAGAAATGAAGGTAGTGTTTCATGCACTTACATCCTTCAAAGTGCACATCAAAGGAAAATCAGTACTGATTCAATTAGATAACAGGGCAACTGTGGCCTACACTGCCAAGAAAGGGGAACCAAAAGTCACGCTCTCATGCAGAAAGCAACAAAGGTCATGTCTTGGGTCCAAGCCAGCCTGATACACATAATGATGATATATCTAGCTGGGAAACTGAACACCATGGCTGACTGGCAAAGCAGGCAACAAACCCACCCCAGAGAGTGGCAATTGCACAACATCAACAAATGTTGGAGCCCGATACCAATAGACCTCATGGCAACAGCAAGAAATGCCCAGGTGAAGCCATTCTATTCAAGGTACAAGTAACCAGAGTTAGAAAGGGTAGACGCACTATCACTCCTGTGAACCCATGACAGAGCCTATATATTCCAACTTTCCCCCTCATTCCACAAGTGCTAAGGAAGGTGAGATAATCCGGGTGGACATACTGACGCAAGGCCCAGTCACTCACCCCAGTTCTTGCAACCTCAAACTTATGGCCTGGTTCCTGAAAGGGAGAGACTGCTGAAATCGGGCTATTATGACTCAGTGATTGCCACCATTCTTCAGTCCAGGCGCTCATCCACAACTGCCACATACAGTAGACAATGGGACATTTTTAACAGATGTTGCTCATTGTACAATAAGCAATATCGGTTCCACATTGTTCCTACAACAAGGCTTAGACAAGGGCCTTTCACTATCCTTGCTCAGAGTACATGCATCAGCAAAAGGGGCAGCCTTAGGAAGGGTAGGAGGTGCAGCTCCTGGATCACAACCAGACATATTGAGGTTCATCAAGACCGCTAACAGAATAAGACCCCACACCAAATTAATTGAGACCCCATGGGATTTAACCCTAGTACTAAATTCTCTAATGAAGAGCCCCTTTGAACCCCTTGAAGTCATTGACCTCTACTAGATGGGGCTGAAGACATCCTTCCTAGTGGCACTCTGTTCAGCTATATGGATAGGAGAGCTGTCCGCACTCTCACGCAAACAGCCATTCCTACAGTTTAAGCAGGATGGAGTACCACTCAGAATGGTCCCAGCATTCGCACCAAAGGTGCACTCCACATTCCACCTAAACCAGAGAATTGAACTTCCCACATTCTACACGGACTACTTAGACAAGAGGGAGAAGTCTCTAAGCACGCTAGATGTCAAAAGGGCCTTGACAATCTATGTGGATAGAACAAAGGAGGTCCTCAAGTCAGACAAATTATTCATCATCACACAGGGCCACAGAAAGGGCATGGCAGCAACAAAAGTCACCATCACCACTTGGCTAAAAGGGACAATGCAGGAGGCATACAAATCAGCAAGGGAGAACCCCCCAGAAGTCATCAAGGTCCGCTCCACTGGGGCAGTAGCCACCTTCTGGGCAGAGAGAAACCAAGCTGCAGCAGCAGACATTTGTGCAGCAGTGACATGGTCTAATATACACACTTTCACCTGAACAAACTCTTAAATCCCAAATGTACTGAATTGAATGCTTCATACATCTAAATGCAGCACAAGTGTAGTTGTCAAGCAGACTCTGTGGAAACCACACTGCCTCAAACGAAACAACACGTCACTCACATATACAATTAAAACTTCAAAGAATTTCAGGAACACAGGTCACACAAACCTTATCACCTACAGAGAAAACTTTTAAATCTGATTGAATTGGAATAGGTTAATAAAATAGAGCTTCCTGACTGGCTATAAACATTCTATTAGGCCTATTTTAATTTAAGGTAAACATATCTAATGAAATTCTGAACAGAGTACAACTTTATTTTTAAAATATCCACTTTTATATTAGCAATAAGACACTCCCAGGGGTTATGTTACTGTTTTGTTAATCTCCCTATAGGGGCATGTGACACTTGACTATGTCTCGTGCCACATCACACCCCTCAAGGGTGACTAGCTTAACCTTATTATCACCCTGATCTTGCCTTGGTGCTTAAAACTAACCAAAATGAAAGTTTTGCACACCTGAAAGCAGCCCAGCTTTGTTCTTCCCTCACAGTCTACAGTTTCAAATTGCACTGATCCACATATTCACTGGGTGCTGTCAAGTGATCAAGCAGAAACTCCGAGGGATCTTACATCAACAGTACCACGTAAGACAGGCTGCACGTAAACAGAGGTATAGCTAGGACAATAAAGTGTGTACACCGTTTTGTGCAGCATGACCTTGTTTGTTGCCTCAGCTGCACTCTGTTTGTTTGCTGTACAATTGTATACACCCCTAGGATAGGGTGCTTTACAAATAAATACACCAGTGCTGTGTTAAGCATGAGAGAAAACTAAAGCAGTACGTAGTTGTATGCATTTGCCTAGTGACTTGCCTAACAGAGTGCAAATTCATATTATAACTGAGGGGCATATGGTGCACCTGTGGTACTGCAAACTGCTGCCCCTCAAAAATAAATCTGCACTAGCAGGTCTGGTGGAGGGGAGGGCTGAGTCATTGAATGCTTCACCTTCTGCTATGCTGGTGACCCGCATTCGGGAA
Source organism: Neoceratodus forsteri (assembly GCA_016271365.2). Taxonomy (NCBI): domain Eukaryota; kingdom Metazoa; phylum Chordata; order Ceratodontiformes; family Ceratodontidae; genus Neoceratodus; species Neoceratodus forsteri. The sequence continues at coordinate 16,606,323 of JADMNL010000027.1, forward strand.
TTAGCACAGGTTACCGAGGGTCATGGGGGGGGGGGATTGAATGTCCAACTGACTGCTCTACTCTCTCGGGCTGGGGTGGCATGTCAGCTCTGCTCTTGGCTGCCACCAGGTGGAGACCTGGGGGATAGTACCCTGCTTGAGTGGCAAAATAACAGGGAGGGTGCCGCAGTTTTGTGACATGTGTGGATCTTCACATACACACATTCAATGTGTTACCGCAGCTGAGGTAGCAGGAAAAACATGGAAAATGTTCGGCATGGGCTAAATGAAGTCCTGCCCACCATCCCCCATCCCGTGTGACCACCTAGACTGCTGGACCTGTCACTGGATTTGAGATTCCAGGTGAGGTGGAGAGCGGCCCTTCCCCATCTGGCTGCACCACAGGGGGCAGTCCGTGAAGGTCCCTAGGTCTGGTCATGATGGGTTGAGGCAGTTGTCAGGCAGAGGGGTGCAGACAGGACTGACAGTCTGCTTGTGTCCAACCAACAGCTAAAAAGCTATATGGGAAAAAATATATACACACCATGGCTTATGTAGTGTAAGCATTCCTACACATTTGCACATAAACTAGCCTTGAAAACATTAATGCATTTTTGTTATGACACAAAACCACTTGATAAGTGGAATAAAACATTCCTTAGTAGGGATTAAACCTCATAATATGCCTTCTGCTGGTAAGCAACCCTCACATTTGACTTGGTAAACTCACCCCTCAGCATGTTACCACTGAAAAATATCTACCCTGTCAGGCCTTATTCCTTCCATAATGGTGCAGTGGGATGGGGTTACAGACCTTCTGAACTTAAAGACTGAGGGACAGACTTTCAAAAGTATGAAAACAGAGGACGTGCAGGGAAAACAGTTATGCAAGGGAGCATTTCATTGCATAATCACAATTGTTTCCCCAAGAGATCAATTTTTAAAGAGGTTGCATTTTTGCAACTTTTTGCACAATGTATGGCAGCCTATGTATATATTGCATATATTATTTTTGTGCAGCTGTGTAAAAATGGGATGCCTTGTATTACTACGGAAATGCTACCCATGTACCTAAAATGCTAATAACAGCATTTTCACTGGTGTGGATATTTTCCCTACACCAAGCAGTTGTGCACAGGGACTAAGTCCTGGGGCCAGCTCTATCCCTTGGGAAACTGGGCCTGAGGAAGCAAGAAAAAAAAAAACAGACAGACGTAGACCAAAAAAGAACTGGGGGTAAAAAAGGTAAAGGAACATGTAGCTGTGCTTCTGCCCCCTTCCCCCATGGACTTTTTTGTAATGGAATTGTGTCTTTGAGAGAACCAAAGCAAAGCATCTGTAATATTTTCCTTTTTTTTTTCTTTTTTTGTTTTATAATTTTATAATGTTCCCCTCTAAAGCTTGATGAGGACAGCATGTTTTCAAAATTTCGGACCACTATTTATCAAAGCAGCTGAATAAGATAAATGTCCCAAAACAGCATTTGTTTCAAACCTGGCTAACGATACTGATGGCGCCATGCGGCCCTCATTAAGAATAAAGAAGCATAATTCATGTCAATTTTTTTCTTTTAAGCAGCCTTTTCAAGATGGGCTTATTATTCTCCTTTTCTATATCCTTTCTATAAATCATGTTTTTAATTTTAAAAAGAAAGCCGCATGGGTTAATGAAGGTTGCTTGCGGAACCTTCAACGTCTTCAGTAGTTCAATGGTGCAGCTTTCTAGTTATGGATATCCAGACCGATTTCCTTATACATAATCCTTGTGAACAGTGCATTTTGTTTTGAATATTGACCTTCTCAGTAAAGACAACGCACATCACCCTGTTCTCTGGTACAGCAGTGTGACCTACACATCTATTTGCTGTGATCGTCATATGCTGCTAATAGCTGTACAGTGGGGGAAAAAGTACTTTCACAGAGGCTACACTTGAGCCTGTTTTTTCATAGTAAATGTGCAGCGTTTTCCACTCCAAGTGACAGTCAATCTAATTGCCATGCTGATTATAACATACCAGGGGCTGCATTAACGTAGAGTATATTGTTTGCCCTGGAAGTAACAACTGAAAAAATATTAAATAAATTGCCCCCCCCAAAAAAAAAAAGGTAGCACATATAGTACATGCATCTCATCTGCTTGAATCATCACTGTAAGAAACAGGTGGGTATTACCAAGGTGGATTTGGGTTTTGATTTTAATCGAGCTTCCTGAGATTTAGTTTGGGAGCTGATATAAGCTCCATATTATTTTTATTTTATTGTTTGTGCACCCCTGCCTTTGTGCAGTGGATATATCACCTTCTGGCTGGTTGTACTGGTCATCACATGGCTATGGGTGGAGCAGGATTTACCTTGTCTATGGCTGCCCTTTTGATTTCTGTCCTTTTCCTGTCCTTCCAGGGATGCTGGCATGATAGGACCAGGGTCCCAAACATTAACGGATGCACTCTATATGATATGTGTCACAACGTCCCTCCCTCCCTGTGTCCTGAGCTCACTGCCACACATATGTCTACAGGTGGCAGTAGTCCCCCTGCCCTGGCAGAAACAAGCATTCTTAGGAATGCTTGCTTCCCCTCCCTCCTCCCCTGGCTTGCCCTGATGGGCCAGGCTAATTCCTGAACCCCGGTCACTGATGTTACAATCCGCAGCCATGCCGCTGCATTGACTTGCCAGCATAGGGGTTCAGATTTAATAGGACTTGTCCTGTACGCTATCCCAGTCTTCACCTTAATGAATTCCAGTCCTATTCCTGGAAAACCTATACCCACCTGCACAAAACATCCCTCTCCAAAGGAATTCAAATATAATTTTCCCAGCTGTACATACCCACCATCCCTCAAATGAATTAAACTTTCCTACCAAGTTGCTTACATTCACCCTCCTTCAAATGAACTTTAACGTCTGCCTCCAGAGCTTTGTTAGTTGAGAACTTGCTAACTGTTACCAAAAGTTAGCAAAAGACCGTGTGTAGTGTATAGAAAGGGTTAGAAAAAGATGCTCAGTTGACTTGTATGGTGTGCACCCCCACATTCTGACTCAAGTCAGTTAGTAGAAAATATACATACTAACATACTAAAATGCCAGCAGAATAGGTCTAACGGTCTTTCATGTCTGCTTGTATGGTCAGCTCCCGCCCTGGGAGCTGACCTTGCTGCACCCCTCGCCCTCTCTGGTTTCTCCCTTCCCAGTCCCGGATATTCTCGCTGCACAGGACTTTACTTCCAGAATCCTTCCCCTATACCTGCCCCACCCACTATTGAACCCCTCCACCGTCTCTGCCTCCACCAGCCCCCCATATAGTAGGCAATTTTATTTTTATATAGGTAAAGTTTGATACAAACACCATTACAGAAAAAAAGTCCTATTTACAAGGTGGTCTGGTAGTTAAATAATTAATTTACATTACAAACAACATATTCAGGCATATGCAAGAGCTTAAGAGAGACATTACAATTTCAACTATAAAGACTCATATTGAACAGGTACAATGTGTACTCAATTCCCTTTTCATAGCAGTGTTAAATGCCTTTGATTTGGAAACTAGTTGTTTAGTTTGTGGCTCAATACCATTCCAAAATGTTGCTACTACTTGCGAAAATACCATAACCCCATATCTAGTTTTTGAAATAGATTTTTCAAATTCTCTGTACTTGTTGAATGAGAATCTCAAGTTATGTATGTGTTCAACCTTTTGCAATCTTTCCGACAATTTTACTGGTTTATTTTGATTCAATATGTTGTTTACTAATCCTGCCCAGATCAATTTACATCTGTGTTCAGTTGTAAACCAACCCAACTTCTTAGACATCTCACAGTGGTGAGTCTTATATTCACAACACAATACAAATCTGGCCAAATTATTGTAAGTGACATCTAGTACCACATGACAGGAAATTAAGAAACAACAAGCCACAGTTAGGCAGTTCTGAGGCACTCAGAGAGTTATTGTTTTCTCTTAATCCTTTTATGATTGGAAATGAGAAAACCAAGTCCTAAAATCTCTAATTTTCAAGCACAGTAACACACTCTGGAATTTGAGGCTTGTACTGTACTAACCAACTCAATGGCTGGTTGAAACCACATCATAAAACCCAACCTCAGCAGCAACACACACACATTCCCTCCCAAAATATCTGTCCTCATCCAGTTCTGACTCCTATTAGGAAGAAAAACTCTAATCCCTCTGCAATCACCTTAACAGGGCCCCTGGCGTGTTGCAGCTCCTACTGGCCAGGGTACTGACAAAAAACAAAACAAAACACAGTTTCCCCCAAGGCCTAGCCCTCATCACTCCACAGCCTTCACCCTTCCAGTCATGGTCCACCATCATTCCAGGCTATTGTGCTCCAAGATCTTGAAAACAAATTTCAATTACCGCCCCCTTTCCCCCCACATACACACACTCCCACCTGCTTAACATTTCTCTTTGTTTGGTCGTGACTACTGCTGGCCACAGTGCCGAACCCTCCCCCCACCCATAAAATAAACCCACACCCACCCCTCATTACTCCACACCTACCCCAGCACCCACATTTCTGTTTGATATTCTCTGTTAGCAAGTTGACATAATGGCAAGTGTTTTCCTCTTTTTCCTTGCTCTCCTAGGTTGACAATGGAAATCCTTCATTGATGGGATTGTGTAATAAAGGGAGGCAAAAGAGCAGCCGTGTTAAACTACTTTGGGATCTCTTATTTGTTTAGCTAGGCAAGCTCCGCCTTTTGCTTGGCAACACATTGCAAGTCTGAAAGCCAGATGGTTGCAAGTTCAAATTCAAAGTGTCTTGATTTGGAAGTGCACAAGGCTGCAGTACTAGGCATTCTCAGCAAATGACTACGATGCCAGAGCCATTACAGATGGTGTCAGGGTGGCCAAATGCAAACTTTCAACAGAGGGTAAGTTTGGGAAGTAATTCATTTGTTGGACAGGAATATATGTGATGGAGTGATGCAATAATGTGATAAAAATTAGAAAACAGTTTTAAGAATATAGGAATGTCTTACTGGCTCAGCTTGGGGAGCTGCTCTTTTATCATGACAGCAGAATCCTGGGTTGGGAGCCAATGGGTTCCAGGTTCAAATCCCATGTGCCTTTGTTTGGAAATATGAGGCTGCAGTATTAGGAATTGATCAGCAGAGGACCACAGTTTGGGAACCTTTATACACATATATAAACACACACACACACACACACACACACACACATCTGTGCCAAAGCACTAATATGAAACAGTCATGAATTCTAAGCCAGTTATCAGTTTGAATTTGACTATATTATTTACCAGGTGACTGGCAGAGGTTAGCCTGTCCACACACATAATTACTGGGAATGGGGGACTTGTATTCCCAGCTCAGGAGGGTGAGGATGAGGAGGTATCCAGGCCTACCTCTCACAGTGGGAACTTGCTTAATTGTAAGGCAGCCAGTTCTGCCCTGCTAAAGTAAGAATATTAAGACATATGGAGCTGGTAACAGCTTATTTCCAGATGTGTCCTGGAGGGAAGGGGAGTATGATACAACTTAAATAATAAGGTGCAGCAAAATAATATACATTGCAAATGACAGTTGCTGTGCAGAGAGACAATATAAATACAGTGTAAACAGCCAATAGTCATGACCAAAGGAACAGAATACATTAATTAACAGATACAGCATACATTAATTAGAACATAAGACTATAAAAAATGTGTTGGCAGAAGGGGACCATGTGATCCATCTAGTCTGCTCAATTTCCTACCCCCCCCCCACTTCATTTTGGGTTTCCAATGTGCCTATCCCAAGCTCACTTGAACTCTCCTATTGTTTTAGCAGCTACACCCTCTTCGGTCAGGCTGTTTCAGGGTTCCACCACTCTCTCTCTCTGTGAAGAAGAACTTCCTGAGGTTACTTCTGAATCTACCTCCCTTAAGGCCCATGCTGTGGCCTCTTGTCCGTGTAGCCATATTTTCCTGGAAAAGGCTCTGAGCCTGTACTGCATTTATTCCTTTGAGGTATTGAAAAGTTTCTGTCATGTCGCCTCTGTTGTGCCTTTGTTCTAGGCAGTACAAGTTAAGCTGCTGGACCCTTGCTCCATAAGGTTCCTGGTGCAGCCCCCTGCACCATCTTAGTATCCCATCTCTGCACAGACTCCAAACGGTCTATGTCCTTTCTTAGGTGCGGCCTCCAGAACTGCATGCAGTACTCCAAATGAGGCCTGATCATGGATCTGTACAATAGCATAAACACCTCGCTCCTTCTGCTAGCGATACCTCTGCCAACGCAGCCCAGAATATTGTTGACCTCTAGTGCCGCTTTTTCACAGAATCAACAGATACAGTGCTAAAACTAATTAGCAAAAACCTCAGATTAAGCTATGGTCAAATGAGGGTGATGCTGGGAGGGGCAGGAAAGTGGGAGGAGTGGCTAGTATGAAACAGTTAATTCATTTTTCACGTGATCAGTCTGGGTGCTAGTGTGTTAAAGATATATAAATCATGGTTACTGCAAAACAATTAGAGAAACTGCCTCTTTTTAAAAATGATTTAAATAGAAATGTTTTTTATTTTTAAAAAGTGAAGTCATTCTTCCCATACTGGCCTGGAGTTTTGTGAGACTGACTCACTCCCCTTCTTCCTGGATGGCATTTCAGTGGGAAGTTATTGACCAGGCTGACAAAGGTGCCCATACTATAAAAGGGCTTCATGAAGTAGCATGCTTTTCAAAAGAACACTGAAGCATAACAGACAGTTCAGTACTCCCATTTTTCTAACAAGGTGTCTTATAGCATCTTCAGAATTTGAAAATTGTACATTCTGTTTAAATATATGATTGTCTTAATTCAGGGTGTCTCTGTGCATCTTTTCTTTTAACTTATTTCAGGTGGAAATCAGATTTTGATGCCACAGACTCCATTAACTAGATTTATAATATGTATGGCTGTATGTATAATTACTGGGTCTTTTACCCAGAAGAACTCACAGATAACACTTTTAACCATAAGAGACCTACTAGTAAACTTAGATATCAGCAAACATGTGTGCCTATATATTGTATATACTGTACTATAAACACACATGTATGTGTGTATGCACTGGACAATTTTATTAGAAAACTTACCAATGAGGGGTATACACTGACACACACACACACACACACACACTATACACATCAAGCCAAGAGGTGAAACAGAAGAGCCTATTCATGAAATTCCTTGTTATATTTGGAAAGTTCTCAAAATGTACAACCTGCAGCTTAAATGGAGGTTGGTAAGAAAAAACTGGAGGCTTGTGATCTGTGTCAGTCATAACACCAAATCGTTATTTATGAGGCCCAGTGACTCATAGAATTAGTATATTTATAAAACTGCGCTAACCAGGAAAATTCAGGTTACTTCAAAGCCTCATTTTTAACCATGTCCCATGAGGCAGCTGTGTACATCTAATTAAGAGCGAAATAAAATTCAATGAAAGGGTGAAACTGTTTCCATTGTAACTGGATACCAGACAGAAAGAGGAACATGTCACAGTTGGTATATATATATATATATATCAATCATAGGGGCACGGTCACACAACCCTATAGTTTGGGTTTAACAGTCACTTCTTTTTTAAGCTCAAAATTTTGCACTTTAATAACTTTGCAATTGTTTAGGTGATTCGAATGACATGTTGCATGTGCCCAAATTTCTCTTGATGTGGAAGGTTTTGTTCTGGTCAGACGTGTGGATGCAGAGATATGGAGTGTCAGAAAATGTGGAAATTACAATTTTTTGTCAAATTCGTAATCACACCACTGCGCAAAACCAGCTTGGGAATTTGGTCTGAAATCTTTAGGGTAGAAAGGTCTTGTGTCACAGAAGTGCCTTTTGAAAGTTTGGTAAAAAAATATTAATCCATTCCAAAGTTATTACATTTAAAAATGTCCCATTATTTTCAATAGGAGTAGTTAGATGTCCCTCTCGAAAAAGGATACTTTATTGGAAATGCGTAATCCTTTGCCACAAATGGGCAATCCTTTGTTGCAAATGGGAAATCCTTTTTCATGCTACCGCCATCTTATTTTCAGTTAGTGGTGGCATTAACATGAAATAACAAAAAAAAAGAGCCCTTTAGTAAACACTAATGGTTGTGTTTACCTAATTGGGGCCTATACAGTCTGATTCTGGGTTTTCTTTTGCCATATCACACACACACCAGAGGGGCTCCGAGCCGCCAGCGGGCGGGCGGCCACCGCATAGCCGAAAAGGGAACCAGGAGGCCGGGGGAGAAAGCCAGAAAGCCGCCTGCCCTCAAGGACACACACACCAGAGGGGTCTCCGAGCCGCCAGCGGGTGGGCGGCCACCCAGATAGCCGAAAGGAACCAGGAGGCCGGGGAGAAAGCCAGAAAGCCTGCCTGCCTCGAGGACACACACACCAGAGGCTCGAGCCAGCGGGCGGGCGGCCACCGACAGCCGAAAAGGGAACCAGGAGGCCGGGGAGAAAGCCAGAAAGCCAGCCTGCCTCGAGGACACACACACCAGAGGGGCTCCGAAGCAGCCAGCGGTGGGCGGCCAACATAGCCGAAAGGGAACCAGGAGGCCGGGAGAAAGCCGAAAAGCCGGCCTGCCCTCAGGACACACACACCAGAGGTGGGCCCGAAGCCGCCAGCGGGCGGGCGGCCACCGTGATAGCCGAAAAGGGAACCAGGAGGCCGGGGAGAAAGCCAGAAAGCCGGCCTGCCCCTCGAGGACACACACCAGAGGGCTCCGAGTCACTAGCCGGCGGGCGGCCACCGCGACAGTCAAAAGGGAACCAGGAGGCCGGGAGAAAGCCAGAAAGCCGGCCTGCCCTCGAGGACACACACACCAGAGGGGCTCGAGCCACCAGCGGGCGGGCGCCACCGGATAGCCGGAAAAGGGAACCAGGAGGCCGGGGAGAAAGCCAGAAAGCTGGCCTGCCCTCGAGGACACACACACCAGAGGGCCTGAGCCACCAGCGGGTGGCGGCCACCGTGATAGCCGAAAGGGAACCAGGAGGCCGGGGAGAAAGCCAGAAAGCCGCCTGCCTCGAGGACACACACACCAGAGGGGTTCCGAGCCGCAGCGGGCGGGCGGCCACCAAGGTTAAAGGGAACCAGGAGGCCGGGGAGAAAGCCAGAAAGCCGGCCTGCCTCGAGGACACACACACCAGAGGGGCTTCGAGCCGCCAGCGGGCGGGCGGCCACTCGTGATAGCCGAAGGGAAACAGGAGGCCGGGGAGAAAGCCAGAAAGCCGGCCTGCCCTCGAGGGACACACACACCAGAGGGGTTCGAGCCGCAGCGGGCGGCGGCCACTGCATAGCCGAAAAGGGAACCAGGAGGCCGGGGAGAAAGCCAGAAAGCCGCCTGCCCTGGAGGAAACACACACCAGAGGGCTCCGAGGCCAGCGGACGGGCGGCCACCGCATAGCCGAAAGGGAACCAGGAGGCCGGGGAGAAAGCCAGAAAGCCGCCTGCCTCGAGGACACACACCAGAGGGCTCCGGAGCCAGCGAGCGGCGGCCACCGGATCAGCCGAAAAGGGTCCAGGAGGCCGGGAGACAGCCAGAAAGGTACGTGAAAGCCGACAGCCAATCGGAGGGGTGACCGCCGACTTTGCCAGCTCCTGATTGGTGCGCCTTCTCCCATTGACTTTGCTGTATCTTTGCACCACCAAAACTGGTCGAGATTGCTTGTGTTTGTACTGTAAAGTTAACTCTCTAAAAAGGGCTATTTTTGCTGTTTTACTGTGTACTTCTGTGAAATGCATACTTACCTGTTTAGATAGTAATTACAGTCTTTGGGCAATTTTGTGTTGGGCTAGACGGCTCAGGCGCTTAACCCCCCACCCTCCCAGTCTTTGTTGTGCAAAGTTTTACAATCTAGCACCTCTAGCAAGCCACTGCCTGCAAGTGCTTCTTCTGATTGCCTCTCCTCTGTCCCCTCCCTTCTAGCCGGCCTGCCCTCGAGGACACACACACCAGAGGGGCTCCAAGCCGCCAGCGGGCGGGCGGCCACCGCATAGCCGAAAAGGGAACCAGGAGGCCGGGGGAGAAAGCCAGAAAGGTACGGGAAAGCCGCAAAATTTTGCTTGCCCCCACCCCCTTCAGGGTGTTTCTTTTATACACCTTCCGCCAAATCTCATCCCCGCCCATAGCTATTCTCCCAGCCAATTTCCAAGCTCATTTTCTTCACATCATCTTACTTCTTTAACCTCTCCTACCCTCCACCATGCTACTGCACCTACTACTGCTGCTTTGCTTCTCACCTTCCTTAGATCCAGATGAGATAACTGTTGGAACCCATACCGAGGTGCTTAGGGCGACCACTCAACACTGCCCCCCTCTACTGTCCCCAGTGGATACCCCTAAACTATACATACTTGTACTACCGCTTCTGCACAATAATCCTTGGGGAATCCAAAAAGGCTCACAACCAGTTTGGAACTCTTATCCCCTGCTACCATACTGGCACTACAATTACTCCCTACGCCTGTCCATTAAGCTGGCAATCTATGATAATCTCGATAACCATGCAGCAGGATCATCACCCACTATATATTGGATCCCAAGAAAGAAGAAAAACTGCCTGACTGCTCACTACTCCTATCACTTGGTGCCTCATCAAGTTAATCTTCTTCTGCTGGTCTGTGTTGGCACTGTGGAAATCAACCCTGGACCCACTGAAAGCTCGATCTCTCCAACTGACCTAACCTCCATAAATGGATTGAGTTTTCTTCACTTCAATGCCTGCAGCCTCCTAAAAAGTTCTCATCAATACAGGCCTGGTTGCACACACTTACCGGACTGTCTGGTTATATCTGAAACATGGCTCAAATCTGCAACAAAAGATAGTGAAATAAACCTTCCCAACTATCAGCTCTTCAGATCTGACCGCTATCCAGGGGCGGGGGTAGCCATCTATGTCAAAGCAAATATCTCTGCATCCTGCCTCAATTCTACATCTCAACCAAAGGAATTCGAATGCTTGTCTATTAAAATAACCCTTCCCAACACATCTTCCTTTCAACTGGTTGGTTGCTATAGGCCCCTCTGCAGGCCTCAAACCTCCTATCCCATTTAGGATCCATACTTAATCTGGGCCCCTGAAGACACCATCATCTTAGGAGACATGAACTTAAATTGGCTGACTAATGCATCTGCACCCCTGGTAACCTTCTGTGACACCTATGGATTCTCTCAATTAATCAAAGAACCAACAAGGATCAACCCAAAGAATACTCTCAACAGCACACTCCTGGATATTATATTGGTAAATAAACCTCATCATTATCCCTATGCAGGAGTACTTCTCAGTGACATAAGTGACCACTGTCCCATAGCTGCCATTAGATCAACAATCAAGCCACCCAATCCTGCAAAATTCCTCCCACGAAGGTCAAAAAAGAACTTTAATATTACAGGATATCTCCATGATCTGTGCCACACCACACGTTGGCAAGAATTCTATCTCACAGCCTCAATAGAGTCAGCTCTTCAAATCCTAAATGATATAATCATAAGTGCCCTCAATTCACATGCACCTCTCACCAGTGTCAGAACCAAACTCAAATCCTGTCGCTGGTTCTCTGCGACCTAACCACGACTGCTTGCCAGAGACAAACTCTGGAAAAGGGCAAGAAAGACAAAGGACCCAAATGACTGGCTCCAATTCAGAAAAGCCAGAAACTCCTGCACAAAACAAGTAAGAAAAGCCAAGGCAACCTTCTACACAGCTGAACTAGATGCCTCCTATAACAACCCTTCCAGGTTCTGGGGTACCATAAAGGGCATCCTAGGTCAAACCTCTACCCTGTCTTACCATCCAAAATTCAATTAAATAACATTGAAATCACCGACAAGCAAAATATCTTGAATGCCTTCAATGACCATTTCACTACAGCTGGCCTGGCTTTGACTCCTCTCCTGCAAACCTATTAAGATCATCTCTAAACCTACAATCTACTGAGAGTCAAAAGGTTGCTTCCACATTCTCATTCAAACCAATATTGTTCAAAGAAGTAGAAGACCTCCTACTCCAACTAGATACCACCAAAAGTGCAGGTGCAGACTCCTGGATCCCTACTTTCTAAAAGTAGCACTGTATGCCTTAACCGCCCTCACCCATCTCTTCAATCTATCACTTGTCACTGGTACTATCCTCAATATGGAAAACAGCTCAAGTGTTTCCATTACTTAAGGCAGGTGATCCCATGGACCTCAATAATTATAGGCCCATCTCCATCTTACCAATACTATCCAAGATGCTTGAGAAGCTGGTAAACTCTCAGTTAACTGCCTCACCTTGATACCAACAATCTCCTAAATCCAGCTCAATCTGGGTTTAGATCTATACATAGCACCATCTCTGCACTAGCAAAAGTCACAAATGACTGGCAGACTGCCCTAGACAAAAGAATAATACCTGTGCTGTGTTTCTGGATCTAAGCAAAGCCTTTGACACTGTGGATCATGATCTTCTAATCACCTCACTAAACTCCATAGGCCTTGACTCACTCTCTATTAAATGGTTCAGATGCTATCTCTCTGGAAGGCTACAACTGGTAAAGAATGATGGTGATCTATCTACCCCTAAGCCACTCCTAAGAGGTGTACCGCAGGCTTCATCCTGGTCCCATCCTTTTGCCATTTACATCAACAATATTGACTCCAATCTCTCTCTTCTAATATCCACCTTTTGCAGATGACACTGTACTTTATGTGAGCGATCCTCACCATCAAAAGCCTGTGAGCTCCTACAGTCTCAATTCTCCCTCCTCCAGCATAACCTATTAAAAAGAAATTATTACTAAATGCTAAGAAAACCAAAGCTATGTTCTTTGCCCACAAGAACTGTTCTTCCACTATCCCATCATTCACCCTCCCACAACTCTACCATCCTTGGTGAAAATCTGGAATATGTTGACAAATTCAAATACCTAGGAGTATGGATAGACAATAAACTAGACTATACTACCCACGTTGAAGAGCTCCTGAAAAGCTAAGACAAAGACTTGGTCTATTCTATAGAATCAAACACTACCTGACCAAAGATTCCAAACAAAGATTAATCCTTGCATCATTCATGTCCCTCATTGATTATGCTGACTTCCTCTATGGTCATTGCTCCTCTCCCATCTAAACAAACTAGACACCCTGTATCATAGAGCTATTAGATTCATTACTGACCTTCCCTCTAGCACCCATCACTGCTCTCTCTACAATGCAGTCAGCTGGACATCCCTGCAACATAGAAGAAGAAAAATGCTGCTACCTGGATCTACAAAGCTCTGACAAACAAACTCCCTTCCTACATCTCAGATTGCTTCAACCAGATCACATCCAGGCCCTACACCTTGAGGATCAACAAACTGATCCTGCTGAAGATTCCTATCACCTACACCCGGTATGGAAGAGCTGCAATCAGTTATTCCCTGGCACTTATCTGGAATTCTATCCAAAAGACATTGAAAATGGAAACACTGGTCCCCCTTACATCCTTCAAAAAGCTGTACACCAGCCTAATCCCAGATTCATGCAATTGCTTCCACAAGGCCTAGTCCTCCCACCCCCACCCCCAACACCCTCTCTCCCCCACCCCCTTCTAAAGCTCCTCCCTATTCTTCTATCGTTGCTCTGGTCCTTTCCACATCAAACCTCAAACATATATGCCCACCCATGTACCATTATCCAAGCCTTATCCCTACCAGACTGTTTGTTTCTCACCTTTAATAGGTTTTGGTTTACTGTCCTTTGCCTTGTATATATGTAAATAATTGTACATCTATCTCACTCATAAATGTTTGTATTTGTGCTATTTCAATATCATGTTTTTGTATACACTCTGTAACCTTTTTTGTTATGACCACTCAGGTCCATCTTGTAAATGAGCTATGCTCAATGATGTTCGCCTGAATAAATAAAGATTTTGATTGATTGATTGATTGATATCGCAGTTGGAAATGCAGTTTCTTAACATGCTAATATCTTGTTTTTCAAATTGCAAAAAAGGAATCACAAAATAGGATCCTTTTTTGCAATTTGCTAAAAAGGATTTGGGCACCTGAAGAAACAGCATTTCCACAACAGTGTATGCATTCCCTGGTAGGCTAAGTCCTCCCCGCCCCTGTTCCTGATCCCCGTCCTGATCTGAGGAATGTATTCTTGGTTGTCTTTGGTCCCACCCTTCCCCAATGTCTGATTGCCATCTCATTATTTCTAAAATATTCCCTGGTGGTCATTGGCTGGACTAAAACAAACAATACCAAGAGGGTGATGGGGGATTGGGAAAGGGGGTGGAACCACTAGACAACCAGGGAATACTTTTCCGAATACTGAGAGGGTGATCAGCACTTGGGAGGGGTGGGACCACTAGACTACCAGGGAATATTTTTTCTCTATACTGGGAGAGCAATCATCAGTTGGGTAGGGGGGTGGGACCACTAGATCACCACAGAATATTTATAGAAATAACGGGACAGTGATTGGCAATCAGGGAAGGGGTGAGACTACTAGACTAGCAGGGAATATTTTTAGAAATAACAGGACAGTGATCGGACAGTGAGAAAGGGGGGGCTGGACCACTAGACTACCAGGGAATATTTCTACAGTAAGGAAGGGTGATTGGACATTGGGGGAGGGAGGAGGGACCACTAGACTACTAGGGAATTGACAAACTAAGTTAAATGCGGTTTTATGTATTTCAATGCGGTTTTCAACTTTGGTACAATACTTTGTCATTTTTCAACATCCTCTTTTGAGGCCCCTCCTCATGACAATGTTGGTGTCATTTCCAAAACCCTATCCAAAAGGCGCTTTCATGGTTGGTTGGCAAAATCATCTTTCTGGTCAGATTTGACAATTTTCACCATATTAGTTCATGAGGTGGGGTCATAAGATGGGTACGTTGAAAATGTAGGTCAAAATATGTTAAAATGGCCAAGTTGTGCACATCTGTTGACATTTTACCACGCTCACTCCTAACTTTTGTAATTTTCAGTATTTTCACCCCAGATATTCAACATAGCCACTTCTTTACAACACATGATGTACATGACAGCTGTCAGTTTTCAATTCCTGGCCAAAATGTGTTTTGTCACCTGTGGAGTGGGATGATGTTGCCATGGTGCGATATGAAGTTTTGGTGGACATTTGAAAATTCTCAGCCCAGCATTCATGAGGTGGGGTAATAACATGGCTATGCTAACAATTTGGTTGCTCTTTTGACTGAAATGTGTGCATGGCAACGTACATATACTGTATGCGTCTATGGAGGCATGGGAGCTGGGCCCTGCGCTCCCACAAGCAAAGAAGGCTACAATCATACTTTCTCAAAAAGTAAGGAAATTCTTGTAAAAAACTTTGTTAATGCATCAGTTAGGGTTCCAGTGATAACAGTTTATAAATGCCTGCAGGCAACAACAAGCATGGGGGGGTGCATTTGGGTTGTCAACCCTAACACTCACCCCATTCTCCATACTGTAATCATCTCAGCTTACTTACACATAGAATGGGGTGAGCATTAGGGTTGACAACCCCAAGGCACCCCCCACACCTGTTGCTGCCTGCATGGTGGGGGTGGGGTGTTAAGCTTGGAGACCCTAGCAGCACATTTCCAAACTTTTGTCTCTGGAACTCTAACTGGTTCATTAACAACGTTTCTATATGGGGCTTGAATTTTCATTTGCAGCCATACCACCTATCAGATCTCGGAAGTTCAGCAGGGTTGGGCCTGTCTGTTGTTGGATTGAAGACCTCCAATGGACACTAGGTGCCGCAGGATATGGTATTGAAATGGTAGCTCTGCAAGAGATACTTTCCCCTTGGTTATAGTAACCATACCAATCACCCAGCTTTTCAGAATTTCATTTTTAGTTGCACAGTGTTCTGAAAAGCATTTCTGTGTCAACCATGGAAAAATATTCTGTGACTTACATAATCTATGTCATATTATTCCTTTCTTTGTGGAAAATGAATCCTCAGTTTATGTAAACTACTGAATCCTATTCCATGGTTTATGTAAACCACATGGATTATGAATCTGCAGTTAAAAAAAAAACATTTGACTTCAGGAATTTCAGAATTCTGTTTCCAGTGGAATTCTGTGGACTTGGGTGGAATTTCAAAAATTTTTGGTAGAAGCAGAATTTGAAAATTTCATACAGGTCTAGTATGATCTGGACTGAGATACAAATTATTTGCAAACCAATCGGAAAGCGACCGCAGACTGTGCCTTGCTTCCGATTGGTGCGCCTTCCCCATAGACTTAAACTGGGGTTTGCTGCACTATTCTGGCTGGGATTTCTGCTTTTCTGTAATTTATTTTGAAATTCTCATAAAAAGTGCTGTTTTCTCTTACTTTGTGCCTGGTATATGGGCTGTTTTTCTCTATGTTAAAATTAAGTGTTACAGTCTTTTGAATTGTTGTGTGGGCTAGACGCTTAGGCGCCTAACCCCCCATACCCTCCCAGTCTATTGTTGTGCAGATCTCAAGTTTTAGCACCTTGTTGCAGATTACTGCAATAAAGGTACTTTACTGACTGCCTTCTCCTCTGTCCCCCACCTTGTAGAAGGCGCAGCCCTCGAGATCCAAAGAGCGGAGGGGCTCCAAGACGCCAGCGGGTCGGCGGCACCTGTGCAGCTGACCAAGGGTTCCAGGAGGCCGGGAGAAGCAGGCAGAAGGTACGGGCAAAGCCGCAAAATTTTTGCCCGCCCCCCCCCTCTTGGTTGATTCCTTTTATACACTTTCTCCCGCCATTTCTTAATCCACACCCACATCCCTTCCCTTCCTCCTTAACCCATACCTAACCTCCACAATGCTACTTTGCTCCCTTTTGCTCCTGAGCCTTGTATCTCACCCAATCCCTTATGATATCAATGCTATACCCAGTGTCAAGATAAATAACTCAGTTAATATGACCTGCCCATTTCTACCATCCACAAGGGCCAACCACGGATTCCTTATTCACCCTGAACCACATTTGCATTGCAACCTCTGGGATATCCCACATAAGGCCACCCTAACAATTCAGCACAGCCCTGGCACCCTACTTGTATCATGGCTTTTTATTAACCCACTATGCCTGTCCATTAAAATATTATGCTATGAAAAATTTTGCATCCATATATCAGGACCATCACTCAGCTCACAGCAGGCACCCAGGATTAGGAGGAAACGCTCTGACCACTCACTATCCTTGTCCCTTGGTGCCCTCCTCAAATTAATCTTCTACCTTCTGATCTGTTTTGGTACCATTGAAATAAATCCTGGCCCCATTGAAAGTATTTTTCCCCTGCTGATTTATCCTCTATAAATGGCCTAAGCTTCCTACATATCAATGCCTGCAGCCTTTTAAAAAAATTCTCTGTAATACAGGCCTGGGTGGCACATACCCTGCCTGACTTTCTGGTCATCTCTGAATCTTGGCTCAGACCATCGACCAAAGACAGTGTTATAAACCTTACCAACTATCAGCTCTTCAGAGCAGATCGCCCTTCCAGGGGTGGTGGGGTGGCCATATACATTAAGGACACCATCTCTGCTACCTGCCTCATCATCACATCCGAACCAAAGGAATTTGAATGTTTATCAATCAAAATATCCTTCAAACTTGTCTCCATTTAAATTGATTGGCTGCTATAGGCCCCTCAGCAAGTCTCAAATTACTATCTCACCTGGGGTCAATAACCAATCTAGGCCCTGAAGATACCATCATCCTTGGTGATTTGAATTTAAACTGGCTATCTAATGCATCTGCTCCATTGGTAACCTTCTGTGACACCTATGGCTTTACACAGCTAATAAAAGACCCAACCAGGGTTAACCTAAAAAATTCTAGCAACAGCTCACTCCTGGATATTATGTTGGTAAATAAGCCTCACTTATATACTCATGCAGGAGTACTACCGAATGATGTAAGTGACCATTGTCCCATAGCTGGCATAAGATCTTCACCCAAACCATCCAACCCTGCTGAATTTGTCCCCAAAAGGTCAAAAAAGGAGTTCAATATACCAGGTTACCTCCATGACCTGAGTAACACAATATATTGGCAAGATTTCTACCTTACAACCTCAGTGGAAATAGCTCTCCAGATCTTAAAGGACATTATCACTAATGCTCTAAATATTCATGCACCATTCACCAATATCAGAACTAAAGCAAGGTCCTGCCCCTGGTTCACCACTGATCTTAAAACAGCCTTGCTAGCCAGAGACAAACGGTGGAAAAAGGCAAGAAAAACTAAGGACTCCATAGACTGGCTAAATTTCAGAAAAGCAAGAAATTCATGTACAACACAAATAAGATCTGCCAAAGCGGCCTATTATAGAGCTGAATTGGATGCCTCCTATAATAACCCAACCAGGCTCTGGGGAACTATAAAGGGTATCTTGGGCCAAAACTCTACTCCTGCCTTAATCTGCAAACTGCTACTAAATAACACAGAAATTACGGATAAACAAGAAATTCTAAATACCTTCAATGACCACTTCACCACAGCTGGACTAGCATTTGACTCTTCACCTGCAAATCTCCTGAGATCTTCCTTGAATCTTCAATCCACTGGGCCAAAGGCTACATCAACCTTCTCCTTCAACCCAATATCATTGAAAGAAGTGGAAGATCTCCTCTCCAATTTGGACACTTCAAAAAGTGCAGGTACAGACTCCCTGGACCCCTACTTCCTCAAGATTGCATCTCAAGTCTTATCTGCCCCCCTCACTCATCTCTTCAATCTTTCCCTCACCTCTGGATCCATTCCCTCCATTTGGAAAACAGCCCAAGTAGTTCCTTTACTCAAATCTGGTGATCCCATGGATCTCAATAATTACAGGCCCATTTCCATCCTATCAGTTCTGTCCAAGATGCTCGAAAAGTTAGTAAACTCACAATTAAGGGTCTACCTGGATAACAATAACCTCCTAAACACAGCACAATCAGGATTTAGATCAAGGCACAGCACCATTTCAGCCCTAGCCAAAGTAACCAACGACTGGCAGACTGCTATGGATAAGAAGAATAGTACCTGTGCTGTGTTCCTGGATTTGAGCAAAGCATTTGACACAGTGGATCATGAATCACTGATCACCTCCTTGGCTCAATAGGGTTGGGTTCCCTTCACTCAATTGGTTCAAGTGCTATCTATCAGACAGATCACAACTGGTAAAAATGGAAACTACCTATCCACTTTAAAACCACTGCTAAGAGGGTACCGCAAGGCTCTATTCTTGGCCCCATCCTCTTTTCCATCTATATTAATAATATTGATGCTAACCTCACTCAATCAAACATCCATCTGTTTCCTGATGATACTGTGCTATATGTTAGCAATCCTTCATTGTCTAAAGCCTGTGAACTGCTACAATCTGAATTCTCCATCCTACAACACAACTTACTGGATAAAAAACTACTTCTAAATGCCAAAAAAACAAAAGCTATGCTCTTTTCCTCACAAAGTTGCTCTGCCACTACCCCCATCATCTACCACCCTACAACTAACCACCTTACTTGGAGAGAAGCTGGAATACGTTGATAACTTCAAATATCTTGGTGTCTGGATTGATAACAAACTTGACTTTTCTGTCCATATTGAGGAGCTACTAAAGAAACTGAGACAAAGGCTTGGTTTATTTTTTAGAATAAAGCACTACCTCAACAGAGACTCCAAAAAAAGATTAATCCAGGCTTCATTCCTATCCCTCATTGACTATGCTGACTTTCTGTATGGACACTGTTCACTCCCCCTCTTAAATAAACTGGACACCCTATACCACAGGTCCATCAGATTCATTACTGACCTTCCCTTCAGCACCCACCATTGTTCCCTTTATAAGGCAGTTAACTGGTCATCATTACAACACAGAAGAAATAGGAATGCTGCAATTTGGATATTCAAAGCCTTATCAGGCAAGCTACCTACCTACATCTTGGACTGTTTTACTCAAATCACTTCTAGGCCATACAACCTAAGGATCAGCAAAATTATCATTCTTAAGGTCCCCAATGCCTGCACCCAGCTTGGGAGGGCTGCTATCAGCTACTCACTAGCAATTGTTTGGAACTCACTCCAAAAAACCATGAAGCTAAATAACCTCCCACCCTTAATATCCTTCAAAAGATTATTCACCACCCTATTCCCAGAACTCTGCAACTGCTTCCACAAGGCCTAATTCACAGCCCTACCCCCCTTTTCTGCTCGTGTTTCTATATGCTGAAAAAACTCCCGTTCCCAGTCTCAAGATTCACCCTCAAAATGCCTGCTAGGTCCTATAATCTACATATTAACTCTGATGTGCCAACTGCCTACTGTCTTCCAGATTAAAAGTGTTAATGCCTTGTACATATGTATATTGTTATATACTAGCACTTATGTCATTGTATTACTGTTTTTTGTTACCCCTGTCATTGTATTACTGTTTATGTTACCCTTGTCAATGTAATAACACTTGCACTTCTTGACCACTCAGGTCCATCTTGTAAATGAGCTATGCTCAATGATGTTCGCCTGATTAAATAAAGATTTTGATTGATTGATTGATTGATTGATTGATTTTCAGAAAAATGTTCTTCATACAAATAGAATAAAATGTGGGTGGCCAGGCTGCTGGCGCAGCAGTAGTGTTACCACTCGCGATGCTGACGACCTGGGTTTAAAAGTGAGCCTTGGTGTCAGAGAGCTGGCCCGGGGAGGAGGATCGA
This sequence comes from Neoceratodus forsteri, assembly GCA_016271365.2. NCBI lineage: Eukaryota > Metazoa > Chordata > Ceratodontiformes > Ceratodontidae > Neoceratodus > Neoceratodus forsteri. Next base: position 16,626,971 of record JADMNL010000027.1, read on the forward strand.
GCATCCCATGGATGGCTCTCCTCCTCCAGGGGAGGGGGATGAGGCTCCTGGCACTCACCTGACCCCTAGTGGAGGCCAGGGGTCGGACAGCCAGTGCAAGTAGTTGCTGGAAGTGGGGCAGACATCAGCGTACATGCCCATGATGTCATTGCATGTCCCACCTCCTGAGGAGAAAAAAACTGGAAAACCTTGGACCGTGCAGGATGCTGCCCACTTCATGCTGCAGGTCTCACACCGCTGACCCGTGGCACCTCGGAGTTATAGCCCATTGTCCTGTGGGAGGGAAATGGGGGAGTGCCTGCCAAAGGCCCCACCCTGGGGAGCAATCCAGGGCACAACTCCAGTGAGTAAGTCCTCAGAGGAAGTGGATGATGGGGCTAGCTGTGGGGTAGGGACAATGGGGGCTGGTCCTTGTGAAAAAGTATGGCAAATAAAACAAAAGAATAACACATGGGAAACTATCCGTTGTGATGCTATAGCACCATCAAGGGATTCCATGATATCATAAACCTTGAGAGTGTAGCTTGTGAGGTTTACAGCTTCATGGAATCCCGAGATGATGTTACCAACACTGTAAAGAGACAGTTTGCCATGTGTCGTTTTTTGTAATGCATGGGAATCTTTCTGTGAGTGCGTTTCTTTTAATCCCCCCCCTCATTTTATTTGTTTTAGATTTTACTCACTGCTGTGGTGTATACTCTTTCACTCTCACTTGCGCATTTATGTTTTCAGTATGATGGTTACATAGCAACGATGCCGATTACTAGACAATGGCCAATCACTAGGAACAGGCGCCTGCCATTTCTTTTAAAATCAGCTGCTATGGTCTTGAGAAACAACTGAGCATGTGCACCTTTTGAGAGAGTTCCATGTTGTAATAGCATCTGATGTCAGGTTGATGCTATTATGACTTCAAACCTTGCAGCCCAGAACTATTACAAATTCCGGTGCAGATTGTTTATACAGGAAAACAAGCCCCCCCCCCCCCCATGTATTGCAAGGTGTTACGAGGCAGCACATTCAGAAAATGGTTTGGGATTCTGCCACTGACTATGGCCCTAATTAAGCCAAGCTTATAGCAACATTCCCAGGTCTTGTGGTGAATATGAAAAATTCGGCCACAGATAGACCAGCCATCCCTTTGTTAATTGTAACACTTTACTATCCCATACACACTTTAGATTCTAATATACACTAGGAAAGCACTGGTGACTGTGGAACAGTTGCTTTTGTCATTTATACTGATGGAACAATAGCCACACAGGAAAGGAAAGGAAAGTTATTCATGCGTTAAAATTTAGCCTTTCGCCATTTTTTTGTCCTTGTTCACTGTTCACCTACTTGCTTTGTTGGGGTTCTTCTGTGCTTTCAGTATGGGGAGGGGCATTCATAGATTCACACTGCACATTTAATGCTTAAAAGTGCTTATAGTGTATGGTGGAATGCTGTTATGCATGGAATTGCATGCCTGGAATATGCTTGTTCTGCTGCAGTAGTGACATCATTTTGTTGTGCCGCAGTAGTGACGTCACAACTGCAGCAGAACAACTTGGAATGCTACCACACAGTTGCTTTCCTCTATCCAGTTAAGCTGGAAGTTGTGTTTTTTTTTAAACTTGAACTTGCAGAAACATCTGCAGCACATGGTGTCAGTTAAAATAAAAAATAAAATGTTACAATGTCTATTCTCCATTGCTTTCACTAGCTGGTTTTGTGTGATTTTCTATGTTGCAACTGCCCATACACTATAAAAGACTGTGTATGAGCAGTCATACACAACAAGGATATTCTTGTATTTCGAGGTTCCCTTGGTAACAGAGAACTTTCTAGCTGTGCTCTCGAGGTCATCTGTTACCAAGGAAATCTCTCGATACAAGAATATCCTTGTTATGTATGACTGCTCATACACAATCCTCTATGTAGTTCTCTCTCCTTACTACATTCCATCCGTTGTTTCACTGCTTCCTTTTTTACCTCTGTTTTTTTCTCTGTTTTCTCATTGTTTACATTTCCATTGAAGGTTTTATACTTTGCTGAAATGTTTGTAGTGACTTGTACCCCTGTAACTTTTGGTTGTTATCTCTAAAAAAAATTATATGCCCATGCAGTGAGCACATTAACTAATACAATAATGTTTATATTAAAATATAAGTAAAATCACAGTACTTGTACTAATAGTCCTTTCTGTGTACCTTAAGTAGTACTTACACATATTATTTCAGGCAGTAATGTTCATATGACTTTCTTCAGAAAGCACTTTTAAGGGATTTTGTTTTGACAGCAGGGCATTATAGGGCGAAACCGATAGCATAAGTACCATTTAGACACTTTGATCAGCAGGGACTATAAATCTCTAGGAGAAAGGCTTGTGTATATTAGAGAGGAAATTCATTGTGGTACTCAAGCAGCTTTTACATATGATAGCCCATGCTATTGGTTACACACTAACTGACTCCCTTATATGATTGTGGTTTAGACCAGATGTTTTTCTGTGCTACAGTGGACCAGGCTGTTTCCAATCCTGGTGGCCCCCTTAAAAAATATCTCCCCTGAACTCCCCTATCAAAAGAAAAGTGTTCATAAGCTCCAGAACTGCTTTGAAGTTATCACATTTCAACATGAAACTAAGACCTGGAACTTACATTTTCATAAATGTCACAGCTAAAAAGAAATACAAAGTATGAAAACTTGCTATAGTTATCAAAATGTATGAAATAAGACAGTTACAATACTATTTTAATTATATGTGTAACCCCCCCTGCGATAGGGGGTTCCTAGAAAGCCTGCTTGGGCTTACCTGCCACCATGCCACTCTATCTCCTGCTGCTCTTCCTGGGCTTCTCCTGTTTCCTGGCAGCATTTTTTTTATGTCCCCCAGGTCTTGTTTCTGCCCCTGGCGCTCTGCATTTCAGCCCAAGTAAAAAAGCCAGCCCCTTGGGGCTTAAGAATTGCCACCGTGATCTCTTGCTATGCTGTCTGCCCCCAGGGCAGCGGGAATTATGTAGGCATGACCGGCGCCTTTCATCTTGGGCCGTGCCATTTTGCGGTTGCCTCGGGGAGTGTTCCATTGGTCCCGGGATCACCCATCACCTAATTGGGACCCAGTGACCACAGACAGGCCGCTGAGGGGCCACTTTCTTTAAAATTAAATGAGTTTGCAAGTGTGTTCGGTCGGGGGCTCATTAGCATATCCATGACCTGAGCCCCTGATCCCTTTGAATATTCATTAGTGTCTTTCTGCCCCCAGGGCAGCCTGTATCTTGGCTATGGCCGAAAAGAAGAAAGAAAGTATTTTATTTAAATAATAACTACTGCTGCATGTGGGAAAAAGTGTATTTCAGGGGGGAAAAGTATTTAAATTAAAATAAGTGCTTTACCCTGGCTGAACCAGAACTTTTATGGGGACTCAAAGTTTCAGCCTGTCTGCTGCTGCAAGGGAACTGAAATACTGGCAAGAGCAACAGGAAAATGAGCAGAACAATACCCTTCTTCTGTGCAGCAACAGTAAGTACACCCTCTGGGCTAAAGAACTGTGGGGCATTGGGACAAATATCCTTTAATCCCTGGCTGCACCAGAACTTTTAATCAGGACTGTGCTTGTTCTGCTAAAAGGACAGTGGGTTAAGCAGCCATTGCAAGCAGTCACAGCCAATTGGAAAGCCAGGACTTGTGGGACATTCTCAAAAGCTCATGGGTAAACATCAGGTGCTCATGGGGACTTACAGGGACCTAATTCTAGGCGACAAAACACCAGACCAACAGTGCATTGAGTAAGCTTCATGCATTATTCATTTCTGTGAGTGACAGGTCCTCCAGCCAATCGGAGGTCAATCACCCCATCACTGAAACCAATCTGGAGCCTTGGGAAAGCCCTATAGGAGAGAATGTCTTTCAGAATTTCATCAGATTGAGATGGACTGAGAGCCAGTTTTCAATCTGCAGCTTCAAGCAGGACCCCCCCCTTTTTTGGGGGGAGAGGGCCTAGGCCCCAGTCATGCTGCCAAGCTGGAGTTCCAGTTTATCCTCTCCAGCTTGGAGGGGATTTGCCACTTTATTATTTGGAGTAAAGTCAAAGTAATTTAGTTACATTTGTACCTGCTAGCCTGGAGGTTGCCAGAGATGTCCTCCAGGTGCTAGCCCTCCCTCCCACATCAGGGAAAGATGTGGACCAAAGACCAGATGACATCAAGCAGCAGTGAGAGCGCTGACCCAAACCTCAGTCATGAGAGGACTGAAGATAGCCAGGATGCCTTCTATTGTGGATGACCACCCGTGGAGGACCTGCATGAGTACCCTTGTACCCCTGGCGCAAGGAAAAGTATGCTGCAAGTTCACTTATGGGCCTGTCTGCCCTTGCAGTTGCTTTGAGCTAAGGAAAAGAAATAAGTAATCTTGAGGCTGACCTGCCTGTTATCTTCTGAATTGTGAGAGACAGTAAAAGTAATAGTCTGGGCCACTTTGCCTGAAGTGACTATGACCACTAGTGCTTATCTTGTTTGCACCTTGCCTGCTGCCAGTGCCCAGAGGGATCAGTGCAGGTGTATGGAGTTCTTTGTTATTAAATCATACAGATGTGCTAATATTTATCTGTACCCTCTATGGGTCAAGATTGCCCTGTTGGAACTGACAGCCAAGGTCATGTTGTCACTTCAGAGGACATGAGGCCCTAGAGTTTTGCTATGTCCGAGTTATACATCTGGGAATGACATATTCCACATTGCTTGACTTCGCTGAATAGTGAAGATGCTTGGAGAAACTATTGGTATATAAATATACTAGGATATGACTGTGTCTCCGAATAGGAATGCTTGATAAAAGTATTGGTATCTAAATGTGCTGGATGTGACTATATATATGTGCTGAATGCTTGGGATTTTGGAATCCAAGATCTAGCCAAGGTAATCCGGATCAGTTGCCCTTTTCTGAAAATGTTCCATTCTCTGACTAGCAGGGCAATCCCTGCCTTCCTGTGACCGGCAGAGCAACCCCTGCTACTCTGCCAAATGCAGAGCAATCCCTGCATCCTTCAGAATATTCGACAGCCATTGTTGTAAGTGCTTCCCAAGTTTGCCCCTCCCTTCTAATCAAAGCCAGCCAGCTCACCAGCTGCAACATCCACCAGGCCTGCAACATCCAGGACTTTGGTATCTGGGTACCCAGTGAATAGTGTGAGATTGTGGGGTTTCAGTTGTATCTGGGACTGGTACCAGTGGTGAAATAATTGTTATGTAACATCTGATCTAGTCAGTTTAGATAGCCAGGGCTCTGGGTATCATGTTGGTCAACTACATTATGATTGCCTTTTCTATTAATATAGTGGCCACCTAGCTGGAGGGTTCACCAGCAAACCAAAACCAAACCTTGTACATTTGTAAATAGCAATCAGCATAACCTCTATACTCCTGTTTCCCTGTTCTAACACCTGTGTCCCTCAAATAAATCTGTTGTTACTGTTTTTGTAAATCATTGTGCGTGAGCATATTAATAGAGAGAGTCATTAATTTCAAAGTGTTGAAATGTGGGGAAAGGCCTATTGGGTCATGTCTGGGGAAGGTAAATGGTATTTGTGGGTGGTATAACACCTCGGTGGGGTTATACTCAGTAACAGCTAGTCCATGATAAAGGTAACTGTGAGTGGAGGCACTGCGCAATTGTGTTTTGAACGTGTTATAAGTTAGTGAACCCAAACCCCTCAGCCTAGCTTTTATGTAGTAGACAGGGGTGTAACACTAGGGATAGTGCCACCTAGGGGTTACATATGCTTTACAGAAAGCTATAATCTCAGAAACAGCATTTCCGATAGGCTACTAGTCCTTATGTCTCACAGATATGCTTGAATAGTGTGCATTCCTCCCTCATACTGCACTCTCAGAATAACACATTTTTTCAGTATTATTTTAAATAGAAAACATCAGGATGTATATAAGAGCTATATGGACCTCCACATTAGTCCTAGTATATCAGTCTCCTATACTGTTCTGCATAGCATCTCAGGATATATAAGATTGGGTACATTTAGGGGGTACGGCTGTATACGTTATAGTTACAGTAGGTAGGGACTAGCTAATTGTTATGCACCACTCACTTCATTGTCAGTCGTTAAAGAGCAGGTTCTCAGTTCAGAAGGTCTCCCCCTTCCCTGACATATATGGTAGCTTTCCTGCTGTGAAATGTACTGTGCCAAGAAGTTTCATTTATTTTTGGATCTATTTGGAGAATAAATGCTCGTAATTTTGTTTGTAGCAGTCGGCAGTCAAAACAGACCTAATTCCGAGTATGCAGGCACACCCCCACACAAGTACATTTCATGACCTCACTAGCTGAACAGCATGGGGACACGCTCCATAGATGTTGATGGGGACCATTTTTAAAAGCATTTTTTCTACTTCTCTGTGCCGATTATGACAAAGGAAGGCCACCGCTCAACTAACATGGATATTGTTAGTTGAGGTGGCTTCTTCATAATAACATGAAAAATGCTGCAAAAAATAGTCCCCATTAACATCTATGAAGCGTGTCCCCGCGCTGTTCAGTTGGTGAGATTACCAAACATACTTGCATGGGGGCATGTCTGCATACTCGGAACTAGATCTGTTTTGGCTGCCAACTGCTATAAACAAAATTATGAGTGCTTTTTCTCCAAATAGAGCCATAATTAAATAAAACTTCTTGGCACAGGGCAGATAAGCTACCGTATATGGTGGTGGTGGGGGGGAGACCTTCTGAAATGAGAACCTTCTCTTTAACTACCTCAGTAAAGTCTTTAACTGCCCAGTCAATGGTTGCAGTCTCAGCAATTATTGCTTATTTTTTATTGAGTAAATTTCTGTTGCTGTAGTTTTTATGTTTGCTTGTGCACATGTGCAAAGTGAACATGTGGTTACTGTACAGTAGGGGCTCTGTTGATGTGTACTGTATAAGCCAATGGATGTAGAAATGCAGGAGGCTTGCCTCTCAGAATCCATTGCTGGAAAGGCAGATGGTGACAGTGTTCATCTGGCTGATGTGTGCAAGCTTCTTGTAGTTCAAAGGAGAAAAGCCCTACCAATCACATTAATTTTCTGCCATTAGCCAGCTAATAGACATCATAAGGCTTTGAAGATAAACATCAAGCCTTACACTGTGTGTGTGTGTGTGTGTGTGTGTGTGTGTGTGTGCGTGTGAGATCGCGCTCATTTTTCCCCCTAGTTCCAAAGAGGAAACGCCTATCTGAAAACACTAAACTGAGTTGGGAACAGCACGTAGAATGCAAATATAATAGATTCAAATATGTTAACAGCATGTCAGTGATGAACAGAAAACACCAGCAATAGTTGATTTAAATTATATATTGTTTATGTTCCCTTTAAAGTACTCCTGATATTAGTTGGATAACTTTGAAAAATGAGAGAGTTAGACACAATTCCATTTATAGTTCATATGTTTTCACAATCCTTTTTTTATATAGACTTTGTCCTGCTGTTCCTCATCATCAGCCCCCTTCTGCTGTTGAACCCCAGCCCCTTCACCCCACCTCCAAGACTTACACCATCTACTTCTTGGTTCCAACCTCAGAACGCACCAGGCAATTAGGGTGGCAATTGGTGATGTCGACGATCACTTTTTTTGTGGGGGCTGTGCCATCCATATCACCCTACTTAAAGATTCCTACTCCAGGAGGGAAGACTTCGGGGAGCATGTAGTGAATCCCACATTTGGCACCCTGATTGCCCGGTGCCATAATGTTGGCGCTCTGAGCACTGTAAGGGATTCTTCTTACCTTATTGTTTGAGTAGGTGCCATAGATGGTGGTGGTATGGTGCCTTCAGGGCTGCAGCATCATCCTGCAGACAGAAATGTTTTTCTGCCGATTACACGCCTTGAGTCAGAGCTGGCAGTGTGTAATGGCGCACATGTAGACCATGAAGATAGTGTCCCATTCACTCCTCCTGGACAAGCTGAGCTCTGCCAGCCTCTCAGCCCCTTCTGTTTACTGGTTCCATTCCTACCTCTTGGTCATCAATAGTCCGTTCAGGTAGGTGGTGCCCTGTCCCTGCCTCTCCTTATCCAGGCTGAAGTCCCACAGGGCTCCATTCTGGGTCCAGTCCTATTTTCCATCTTCCTAAACCACCTCCCCTCTGCCTGTGCTAATCTGCATATTCCATGTATGCAAATGACATAGTTCTCTACAGTTTCAGTCTCTTGGATACATCTGTGGAAGTCTCACTCCAGCAAGACTTTCACAATGTTCTGCGTTGGTTCCAGTCCAATCAACTTCAGGTCAACACTAAAAAAAACAGTGTCATTGACCTTTGGTACCAGTCAGAAGCTGGCCAAATTCTCCCCCTTCCCATTTTCTCCACACTGGATGGCACCCCCTTTGAAGAAGTCCCAACTTTCAAGTACCTCTGTGTATGGTTAGACAGCAGGCTTGACTTCTGTGCCCACACTGATGCCATTCATGCCAAACTCCACTCCAAACCAGTGCTCTGTGCTGCAAAAAGGACTGTCTTTCTCCCCAGGTCTTCTGGAAGCTTGTCAACAAAATGGTTCTTCTGGTTTTCAACTATGTGGATGTAGTCTATTGCACTGCCCCATCACTTCTCTTGCCAGACAGGACACCCTCTGGAATGCCTTCTGCCGCTTTGCTACCAACTCATCATCTCACACCCACCACTGTTCCCTATAATCCTTCTTATCCATCCTCCCTCTCCCCTCACTTCACCAGTCCCATTGTGCATCCATCATCTCTAAATAGTGGTTTGGGTCCCTCCCCTCATACCTATCACTGATACTACCAAGATTAGTACCTTCAAAGCTGGGCTCAAATCTCTCCTTGTCTCTAAAATGAATTGTACCTGCCTGTGCTAATGTGATAGTACCTCACCCCCCGTTTTCCATTTACCAACCCCTCCACATCTTTCTGCTGTATACCACTTTTTTCTTAACCCGATCCCCTACCTCAATTACCTGATGATGACCTCACTTGGTTGAAAGCTCCACCTCTCTCTCCCACCTCAGACAATGCCACCTCTGGCTGACCCCCTCCAACACCCTCTTATCTAATCAGTCTATCTGTTAATATGTACCAATTTGATGTGTATAAGTTCAAATTTTTCTATTACTGCCTTTGTATATGTTTCAATATTTTTCTTTTTTCTCTGTAAACCTTGTATTTTTGTAATGTTTGTTCAACACTCATGTGGAACCTTTGAAAATGAGTCCTTGACTCAAAGGTATTAATCCCAAACTGAAATAAATAAATAAAATCCTCACTCCTCGTCTCTCTCCCCCTCCTTCTACTCTGTATGCTCTAGGGATCCTCACATCATCTCCCTCCCTCACCTTCACTCCTCTCCTGGGAAATCTAAATTCTCCTGTCACCTTCCTTCCTTCTGAAACCAACTATCTTCCTCTGTTCATCTCTTTACCTCCCTTCCCTCCATCAGGTGGCAGCTAAAACTTCTCCCCCTCCCTCTTGTTTCTGTCAGCTCTGTACCTGAACCTTTCGTAACCACTTCTCCTATGATTTTGTCCTCCCCTTACCTTTATTTCTCCCTAACTGCATAGTTTTGGCTATTTTGTGTGTAGTTTAATCAGACTGTTTCATCGCTTCCTAGAAGACTAGGTCAGTCCCTGCTTATTCAGGCACTAATCACATTTTGATCATGTTAAATTACAAAGGTGATTTGTATGCTAATGTATTTCTCCTCTGCTATATGCAACAGTCTTGCTTTCTCATTTGTACTGCACTCTGTTATTGCAGTTTATTGTCATTGTCACTGTGACCACATCATCTGACTTGCTGTGATCTTTGTAATTGTTTTCTCCCCTCCCTCTCTCCCCAACTTGCACCTGTAAATGAGCCTTGGATCAATGTGCTTCTCCCAGTGAGCCCACATCCAACTTTCAATTCTGGTGACTGCTGCTGTACCACCTATCCTCCAGTAGGTGGTGGCCAAGCAGCAGTACACACTGTCCCTCCACCCTGAAGGAGGAGATCCATCAATGGATGCTAAAATCCTCCTCCCCCCATCAGCCCTCAAGAACCTTGGTCCAGTCTTGAACCCAGATCACCAGTGTGATGAGAACTGAGGTGTCCAATGCCTCAGTCCTTCACACCACTGGCCTGGCTACAAGTTTTCTGCAGCTCAGATTTCCTTAGACAGTATTGTTTGTTGCCTTGAGAGAGGCTGAACCTTCAACCCACTGTTTTACAGTTCTGTGCTTTTACCCACCATGCCATTCAGTTAGAACCATATTTTTGCAATGCTTTCCCCTTTCTCTTAATTGCTGAGGGAAATGACATAAAATCAGGATTACTGTCCCATGGATGTTATTCGCTTTGGCTGCTTACCTACATGTGACATCATAATGTCCTGTTTATGGCATCATAATTATCTCAACAGCAACAGAGTGGGATATCATAAACAGAATTGTAACTGCAGAAGTAGACAAGCAGACAGAGCAAACAGGGCAGAGATCCTGTTTCCATGCAAATTTCCTAAGTAATAAACAAATAAGGGCAACAGTTACAAAACAGGGTGAAATATGAGCTGAACTATGTCTAGATGTTATGTTTTTCACAAGTTGTCCCAACACTGCAAGCAAACACTCCTCACTGACAAATGCTTGTTTTCTAAAAGCTGCCTTTCTTTCAGGAACAATATCAGCTAGCTGTCAATTTACTAATAATGGCCTAAAACCTCTTTCCCCCTTGATCTGCACCTGATCATGCTTGTGCAGCAATGAGATTTGATTTGTACTACATTTCAAGGCAGTTGTATTCTGGGATGGGCTCACACAAGCATCGCCATATAGACAGCTATTAATGCTCCTTCTTATCTGAAAGGTGGGCCTTTACAGACAGAACAGTATGTCACATTGGAGAGGAAATGGAGATTGGACCCTTTCGTTAAATATATAACAGCACTTCACCAATTCAAGGTTCCTGTGTTAGAACATTTATAAAATGAGCATCCAAAATAAAGAAGTCCCATTGGTCAAAATATATCATGTGACCATGCATGAAATGTGTTTCATGCACAGTCATCCTTGTCCCAAACCACATCACATAATGAGCAAATCAGTCCTCCTACAACCAGAACTAACCTTCATCAGTCCCCCTACAACCAGAATTGATCTTCCATCACAAATATGGCTGCTACCTTTACAAAGTAAAAAAAAAAAACTTCAACTGGGCCCTCAAAATAAAATGATCTTAAATAAAAAATAAAGAAAATTAATTAAATGTTGTTTCCTTGATCATCACACTTTTCTTACACATATAAACAAATTCGAAACATTAAGTATTGTTTATAGTTTTCATTACAACTGTTTCTTTCCTGTCAGTGAAACATCCCCCTTCTATCTTTACCTGCTCATCAGGGAAGTCTCTTCTGCCTTCCCTGACAGTGAGATGATTGAGTCTCTGGCTGTAGAAGAGGCCTTTGTTATGTGTGTGTTCAGTATGTTAGGAGAGGAACATTCTGTTAGTGGAACTGAGGAGAATTTTGAATCCATGTATTCCACGGTAAACATTCCATGATAGGCATTCCATATCTTGAATCCTGATGCCAGCAAAGGACAAACTGAGTCTAGCAGTAATACAATGACATCATCAATGACATTTGCAGTGGGCAGAAGGACTATTTTATCATAAATGCACATAAGTAAATCTATTGTTTCTAAATATAAACATGCTTTTCCCAACTGTAAAAAGTTAAAAAAGAAGCCCATTTTATAAGTGCAAAAAGATACTCCAGGGGTGTGCATGGAACAGATTTTACCGCACTTCCAGGGGCTGAAAGCACTCGGCATGTGGCCTCACGCCTCACTACGCCCCTGGGCATGCTTTAAAATCTGTTCCATGCATACCCCATTGTGTCTTATTGCTTACTTAAAGACTGAGGAAGAACCTATTTCAGTCAAATACATCACCCTGTTGTCATAACCACCATAGCCACTGATATTAGTTATTGCCAGGAACTCCTCTTGCCTAACTTTGAAACTCTGTACGATATTTTCCTTCATGGCAAATTCCAGCAAGTCATTAGTCTAAAAATTACCCACCATCTCTGTGAAGTAATATTGTGAGATATGATCTTGCACTTTTTCTCACTTGTGTCTCTGTTCAGGCCTTTATATTCTATAATATTGTGAATAACCTGCTAGAATGAATCTTCTCACGCTTTTAATATTTTATGCACCTGTATTGCACTATTCTCCTAGTTCTCTCTTTTCTATAGACAACCACCACACCCCTCAGGTTTTCCAGCCTTTCTTTACAACTCAGTTTTTCTAACTAACTAGTAATATCTATATGGGCAGACTGAAGGATACTGGGTGTGTGTGTGTGTGTGTATGTGTGTGTGTGTGTGTGTGTGTGTGTGTTTTTAAAAGGGTTGGATATGGATGCTGCTAATTTCAGAAGTTGCATCCATACAAAAATGATTTGTGACCGAAGACCGATCCAGTTATGGCTTGTGTTTAGTTTAAATGCACTTGCACCTATTTTTAGACACACATTTCGACACTGTTAGGACATCTAATAGAAGATCTAGCAGGTCTGATGCATTTAAGCAATAATGCCCAACAGGGTGTGTGTCATGCTGGAATAACGTCACACCTCAGGTGGTTGGGCACGAGGCCACAGGACAAGTGCATCCAACAACTGAGGCATGACATTGTCCCAAATGACACACACCCTGGAGGGTATTATTGTTATTATACAATGGCTCATTGTTATATATAAAATACAAAAATAATTTTAAAGAATGTTTTTTAGTGTGGAAAAATATTTTTGGTTTTTAAGAGGAGATGCAAAAAAAGAGGTCATGTAGTTCATCATATAGCTCATCTACAGGTTCACAGTGAGGCTGAGACTAGAGCTGTGATGTTGTACTGGGATAACAGCATGGGGTCAGCCCAAGATTGACCAATCAGAGGCACACATTCTTTCTTGCCATTGTATAATTCAACTTTGAAAATAGAGAAGTAAGAATCCCGGGGACATGCTTTTGAAAATTCTGCCCTTGGCTTTTATCTGCCAAAGGCATCTGTGTTTCTATATTACCTTATTTTCATATACTTTTTCTTTATTTTTCTTTATTTATTTTATTTATTTAGTTCTAGGATTACAGGTACCTTTGAGCAGGGCCGGATTAAGGCATAGGCAACATAGGCACAGGCCTAGGGCCCCTGCATGCTGGGGGCCCAACAATTCCCAACATATATTTTCAGTATATCTTTTTCTTCCTGTCTGAGCTGCATGTTTTTTGTAAAGGACCAAGCTGCTAAATAATCTGAACAAGGTAGGGGCTGAACTGTGACATGACTCCCACCTCCCTGTTTAGGTGTTAAATGCAGTTGATGACTCAGGAGGCCCTTGCCAGGCTGACCATTTAATGCGAACAGGCTCATTTCCTTTGCTTTGTCTACCACCCCCACATAGAATCCCCATTTAGAATCAAGTCTTACTCTTAAATATAAAAGATTAACAGAGCAATTTAATGTGCACGCTTTATATTTAATCACATTCCTAAAATTAAGAAAACTACAATGTGTTTCAATTGTACAATTAAAGATCATACTCTTATTTTTAATTCCCTTATAGAAACATGGACCTTGAAGGCAGATAAGGACCGCTTGGCCCACCCAGTCTGCCCATTTCTCCACCTATTGGATAAGCTGAAGATTCTTTATCTCACTCTTCTTGAAGTTCTGATCTTGTTATAGCTCTATTTTCGTGGTGAACAAGTGAATGTATTTCCAGATTCATTTCCCATCAGTAAATCTTGTCATTTATTGATCCTGGCTTTATTTATTTCATTCATTTTTGTTGTCCAGGTAAGTGGACTGGACAAAACACTGCCTATTTTCAAGCACAACCCGTTAGGTTACAGAACAGTAGAACAACAGTCAGTAGAAAACAAGACAGTTTCAGGAAGGATAAGTTAGTTACAAAGCATAAAATTTTGAACAATACAGTTTCAGGAGGATGAGGTACAAAACGTAACCTCAACCTTATGGTTGAGCATTGTCCAAGTCAATGAGTATAGATAACCCTGGTACAGAAGACTAGTGAACATATTCACACAGCCAGGAGAATTTAGATGAAGGGGACACTTATTACTTATCAATAACAGAAATGTTGGATCCAGGGAATGATTTCTTCCAACAATCACTTGCTTTGTGATATAATCTCTAAAGTTCTCAGCTTCTCTAGTAATCCACAGACTTAACTCGTACACCTGGCAGGGCCTACCTCTTTAAAAGATGGGTACCTGCACTACCCAACAGAACTCCCCATCCTGGTTCATACTATCTGACAGGACAAAATGGTAACACCCACACTGCAAGCACACACGTGTGTGTTTGGGGGGGGGGGGCCTTTGGAGAAGTGCAAATCATGGCATTTCACACCCAAAAAATTATTTTTACCAGACCAATTAATAATTATTTTCTGTAAATGATCAAAACTCAGACTACTGTTATTTTTCCATACTGATATTATTAGTTTCATTCATTGTGAATCATTTTAGTTAGGTTATTTACATTTCATGCAACTTTTTAGGGACAGTAAGAATTTGTTTTCAAGTTTTAGTAACTGATATGCAATGGCCAACTTGAGGCACAGTCACAGTGAAGGGGCACAGTTGTGGTACAGCGGCGTGGTTGTGTTGAGGGGGCCCCAGATTTCTCTTGGGCCTAGGGCTCCAGGTTGCCTTAATCTGGCCCTGCCTTTGAGCCAAGGCTCTTTTACAAAGGTTCCACGTCACTGATTACAGCAAGACACACATGAAGGTAGTATAAACTTGAAGGAGGAACATTATCAGTACTTAAAGTTACAGGGCATTAGTGTGAACTAGAAAAAAAGGGGGGTAATCAGAGACATAAGGAGGAGGGTGGGTGTAGGGGGAGAAAACAAATTAAGGAGGTAGGGAAGAGAAGGGGAAGCAGAGGAAGAAGAAGAGATCAATAGGGAAAGGTAGGAGGGTGGTGGGGAGGTGGAGAGAGGGGAGTGTGGAAAACAAGGTGGGAGGTAAGCAGCCAGGTGGCATTGTCTGAGGCTGACGGGGGGAATGCAAATGGTGGGGCAAGGTGTAGGCAAAGTGCTAGAGATATGGTGGCCCTTCAGGGCAACTATGGCAATGGAACCACAAGGTGGGAGGTCTGCTTAGTCAAGGCACTCACTAGTTCATCCATCCCCTTCTTGTAGTGAGGCTCAGTACAATATATATAATACATATACTGTAGGTGAGATCTAACCAGTGCCTTGCTCAAGGGCAGTGTAACCTCCCTTGCCCTCTTTTCTATTTCACAATTACTGCATCACAGCATCCTACAAGCTTTTTTTGCCTGCTGCTGCACACTAATTTAAGTGCCTCTGAGGTCCTGCTACTAGTACTCCAAAGTACCTCTCTTTCTCTTAAGCTGCAGTTTACTTTCCGGTTAATACATAGTTTTTGCCACTGTTTGTATGTCGGAGGTGAAGTCCCTTACACGTATTGGACTGCATTTACCACTTGTTTGTCCCTTTAGGTTTTTGTATGTGTCCCCTCCCCCTTCTCTATTTATTGTTCAGGCATGCTTGGTGACATCACATGTCATCTGCAAAGCAACTGTAACTCTTCTGCAACTGTTCCCATTTTCTGTGTCATTAGAATTAAATCATATAGCACTGAAGTTTGGGTTGGAAGCAGCATTTTGTGATTCCAGGCGGCAGCAACAGAGCAATGGGTTTCCCGGAACCCCTGAATTGCCCTAATCTACTGGAATATTTTCTATACATTATGTGACACTGAGTCCCTTCCTTCAGTCAAGGTGTTTGTTAGGAGGAGGGCAAAATTACAAAAAATGCCACTTCCATGTAAATTTCACAGAGTGTAAAGATTGAGCACCCAGGTCTAGTCAGAGTCCTCCACAGTAATGTATATGCCCAGTGGCCATCGTCCTGTTCTGCTTACATTGCCGTGCATGCCCATCCAATCCTCCATGCCTTATTAAATACACAGAAATAGAGCTGGAAACCTTTGCAAAGACTTTAGCTAGTGTGCCTAATTCTCTACAAATCTGGTGTAGCTAGAAGCCAACTTCAGCAATGGAGAGTTGCATGTATTTTCATTCTTTTGTATGTATTTTATAGCAAAGCTTTCGGTGCACATCAGAATGTATGAATACTAAGCAGACACAAGAGAACGTGTCTGATTTTTAATATTCACTGTTAAGTTTTTTAATATCTTCAGCACCAAATAAAGTATATTGAATTTAAAAAAAAATATGTACAGCAGCGTAAATGACTAAAATGATCAGTATTAGCTTTTTATAGTGCCAACTTTAGGTGAAGAGAGTGTGTGGTTTGATTTAATACATGTAGTATTCTTTTTAACAACATACCTAAGGCACAGGTGCTGCTGCTTACGCCTGTTATGTACATAGAATAAATGCTAGAAAAGGGGTTGTATACAAGGAAATTATACCATCAAGGTAGATATTGAGCTCATTAAGCTATCAGGCAGAAGAATGAATGTCTTATATGACTTATTATACCCCAAAATTGTATTATTCGTGAGTACACCCTAATGCTTGCATTATTTAATATATAATGATGGACAGATACAGAGGGTGGGATTTTCAGAACTCTAGATGCAGCACCTGCAGAATTTTTTCTGTCACAGCTGTGTCATATTAAATGTGCCAGGCTATTAGCGACCTATTTAAACATCCTGATGCATTTATGACATTTCACCTGATTTAAATATAAAAATGATGCATGTGTCAAAATTTGGATGCATGTGTCATTTCTGAGCGGAATTTGTGGAAAGTGTGGCCAGAGGTTAGGCCATCTTTTAGCAGGTCTGATAGTTTATGCATTTAGAGCAGCTGCTTAGAAAAGGACTGATTCCTTGAAAATCCAGCTCATATTGTTTAGTGTAGAAGTATCTTTATTTTGTGTTTATTTGCAAATGTTTTACAATAATAAACTCCATGATTTGTTTAATTATCATGAGCATTTTCTTGACTCTATGTACAATACTCAGCCATGCCCATAACAGCGGTCAGTTTCTGGGTAGGTAGTTCAGTTCATTTAGTATATGTTCTCAAACTCTCTCTAAATATGTATCTTTTCCCATGTTTTCTGCTGTGGTTCCTAACATCAGAAACATACATTTTCCTGGAGTGTTCATAACAGCTGAATGTGGTATCAGGAAGAATCAAGGTGACTCATTTATTGTTATTTTGTAGCCAATGTTTTCTGCATCATTTAGCACCCAGCTTTGGGGCTTCAGATATTGGGGGGGGGGGCTCTAAAGTTTGCTTATGCAGGAACCTGATAAGAAGGTTAGACAATCTATTAAAGAGAAACTATGAATAGTAATAATGTATAAATTTAGCCTGTACTTAGCAATACATGGTGACTTCTCCTTTATGTTCCTTGGCCAGAGATAACTCTTACTCTCGCACGCATGATTGCTTTTATTCTAGTATTTGCTTACATAACTTGTTTGTTGGGTCAGTATGAATGAACTCAGTAAAACGTGTTATTAGGTACCTGCAGGGATGATACTTTTTTTATCTCCCTATAGGGTTGTTACCATCCTTGCAGGTATGTCACAATGCAGCCAATTTGTTCCTGCATGTGCTGCAGTTTTTGCCACTAAAGTCTGAACCTTCGCTCACTGTTGACTACCTGAGACAGGTCATGGAAACGTACAAACATAGAAGTTGATGGCAGAGAAGTGCCACAACGCCCATTGAGTCTGCCCATTTCTTTTTCGACCTTATGAATGTGCCATCGGCCTTTGCTCTGTCAATGGCCTATCTATTCATACTCATCTGTATTGCTCCCTTATGCCAATCCCATGCCTGTTTGAAGCCCTGCACTGTATTCATATCCACCACGTCCTGAGGTAGGCCATTCCTTGAATCCACCACCCTTTCTGTGAAAAAGAACTTCCTCACATTGCCCTTTAATCAGTCTCCCTCTAATCTCACGCTGTGTTCTCTTCTCCTGCTATTTTTCTTATATTGAAACATGTTAGTCTCTTTCACCTCATTAATGCCCTTAAGATGTTTGAATGTTTCAATCATATCACCTCTCTCCCTCCTTCGCTCTAGGTATACATATTGAGCTCCGTTAATCTGTCCTCATATGTTTTCTGATGCAGTCCCTGCACCATTTTGGTTGCCCTTCTCTGGACTGCCTCCATTTTGTTAATGTCCTTGTGCAGGTGCGGCCTCCAGTATTGCACGGAGTACTCCAGATGGGGCCTAACCAGTGTCTTGTAAAGAGGGATTACTACCTCTCTCTTATGACTTGTGATACTCCTACTAATACACCCCAACATCCCTCTAGCCTTACCTACTGCTTTAGTGGCCTGCTTGGATGAGTTCAGGTCATCTGTGACGATGATGCCTAAGTCTCTTTCTTCCCTTGTGATTGCCAGCAACTCCCCTCCCAACCTATAGGTGGCCTCAGGGTTTCTCTTCCCTGTGTGTATGATCTTGCATTTCTTTGCGTTAAACCCCAGTTGCCATTCTTCTTACCATTTTGCCAGTTTATCCAGATCTCTTCTCATTCTGCCCACCCCATCTGGATCATCTACTCTGTTGCAAATCTTGGTGTCACCTACAAACAGACAAACCTTACTCTCCAGTCCATCTGTAATGTCTCTGATGAAGATATTGAAGAGGACTGGCCCCAAGACTGATCCCTGAAGTACCCCACTTGTGACTTGCATCTCTTCTGACTGTATACCAGTTTACCACCACTCTCTGTTTTCTGCCTGCCACCCAATTTGCCACCCAGTTGACCAACCTCTGACCCCTATCCAAGCCTACCCAGCTTATTTGGTGCTTGTGCTCAGCTCTAAGACCCCTCACAATTTTGATCAATGGTCTGAAAAATAACAGCTAAAAAACTTAAGTGAGACAATCCTTCTGAACAAGTAATAAACTTCCTCTCTAGGCCATCAAATGTGTAGCATAAATAGGACAACGCATGCGGTTCTTGTTGTATGGGCATTAAATATTTTTTTTTTGCCATAAAGCTTTTTATCCTTCTCAGCTCAGACAGAGGACTGTTCAGCCCCATCCCCACCTCCCATGACCAGCTACCACCTCTTTTGGCCTCGGGGACTTAAATTTCCCATGGATTTCTCCCATGATGGGGCCAGAGGAGGGATGGCCATCCTTACCCCTGGAGTACAATACAGAAGTGCCCTGGGGGCCAAGCAACAGTGCAGGCTATGGAAAAGCAGGCTGGGCTCCATTAGGCCTCCCTGACTGCCACTTTCCATTTTTCTCTCCAGTCCTTCAAACTATAGTGCAATGCCAGTGCACATGTGTGGAGATGTGCACATGCTGCAGAACCGTAGCCCCCACCCTTTGAAGCCTCTTGGAGCCTAAAGTACCCCCAGGCCTCAACCAAGTGGCAGTCAAAGTCTGAGATGGCTGGGCCACCCATCCCAAAGAAGGAAAGCAATCCCTGAGATGCCGAATCCTTTCCCCCTGACTGACCCCCAGCACCCAAGATCATTCCCAAACCCAGGTTGTTGATGTGGCAGCAGGTGAGACACAAGTATATCAGTCCTCCACACCACTGGGCAGCAATGTCTCCTGCACCACTCATTGCCAGAAAGAATTGTTGCCAATATTCCAGAGGAAATAAAAAGCTTATACACAAGAGCCCCATGTGATATCCCCTATATACTTAACAGGGCTGCACTGATAAAAAGCAAAATAAAAAGCGCTCTCTTGACACAACATAGTGCTATATTACCTTGCAAAGTTGGGAATGTCACAGTGTTCCAAGTTCTGGTTTTGGGCAAACATATAAGATAGTTCCCGCCATTGACTAGACCCCATGCCACTCTCCTCCCCATACAAGTAAAAATACCCCATACCCTCAGGCCACTTAGTAACCATAACCACCCTGCTCCCCAATACCCACCTTTTAATTAAGTCCAGCAGTGGATGACCAACACAACCTTCAGTCAACCCTCTGCCTCAGTAACCCACCATCTACTTAAGGAAAAATAGTCATGAAATTTGCTAATTGCCACTGAATCAGGAAATTAGAATTTTTTTAGGCTTTTTTTCCGATCATAACTTAGTCATTTTGGGCCCACATTTTCAAGTTGCCTAAGTTGCCACACAACAACCATGTAGGTGGTACCTTGTAAAGCTGACACCAAAAGTGTTCTTTTGGGGAGGGGGGAGTTCCCAAACATATTTTAGGTAAAATTTACAAGGTGTCATTTTCATTACACCATTTATTATATATATATATATTTTTTTTTTCAAACTATTCTTATCTCCTCCTGCCCCATCGAACTATCTCCGGCATCCTCTTGGTTTCTCCTGTCTCTACCTCCCATCGTGACTTGTACCTACTCTACTCCCCCAGCCCGGCACATCCCTCGGGTCTGATCCCTCCAAGGAAGGGCTGCCCTATCCACCCAGGATGCTCTTTCCTACAGTGTTGAGCTCTGGACTGGGGGGGCGGACACAGCAGAAAGGCAAGCCCAATGTTGGGAGTGTGGACTGAGGATGGGAGGTGCCTTCCCTATTGATGAGAGGAGGGTTTTTGAATGATTTTTCCTCCCTCACCCACCCACCCTCCCTCCCTCAGAGCCACATCCTACTGACATCCTCTGCAGCTCTGTGGAACCTGCCCCCAGCCTTCTGAACTCTGAAGCATGGCAATGCTTCCAGCTTCTGCCAGAAACCACTGCAGTGCTGAGCCACCCCTGGATCCTTCCCGGAGAGAAGAGAACTGTCCTCTGGATGCTCTATCCTCTCTCCTGCCTGCTGACCACCAATGGCCTGGGCTCATTCCTGAACTCAGGTCACCAGTGTGGCATGAGGTGTGGCATCCAGCACCTCAACCCTTAGCACCACCAGCCAGGTTCATTTATTTTATATTAAAGAGTGTTGCTGCATAACATACAAATATGGTTGTGACAGACATGTGACCAGACTGATCTAATAATTTCATTTTGTTAATGCATTCTGTTAGTGTAATTATGCACCTGTCATAAGTTCTGCTATTTGTCAAGTGGACACAAGGAAAAAAAGGCTTCCAAGGTCACATGACCAAACAGATCTTACGGGAAATCTTGGTCAAAGCTGCTAAGTGGAATGTTCCCTTGGGAACACTCAGCCACAGATTCTGTAAGGCAGATGTGAGCATGCCATTTTGAATGCCTCAGGCATCCTGAAAGGCAGGGGCGTGGGGTTGCACACCATGGGCATCCTGAAAAATAGTATCGTAAAAGTGGACAGAGCATGTTTGGGTGTGAAGTGAGCCAGCAGGCCTGGATTATGCCATCCATCCATAGACCTACCCATTTGGAGAGGGGGAGCAGTGGTAAACTGTAACTCAAAAGGGCAAAACCACCTCCCACAGTAAAAGAGATTAAATCAGTGAGCTGTGGTTCAGCTCATTCTCTTGGACCCAATAACATCTGAAAATCCAGAGCCCTGCAGCTAGAGATCTGGTGAGAAATACAGCTTAGGGAATAGTGTTTCTTCAGATAGCAGTAGGTAAATAGGTTGTAGAGTGAGAATAGCTCAGATTTTCATATCTGCTAACTGCCTGGTTTAACTCCATTTATTTTCATTTCTAGTAAACTGGTAATCCTTTTGTCTGACTATATATAAATCCTGTTGTAAATACTTGTAGTCCTCTAGTAAAGAATGTATTTTTTAGGTACAACAAGTGACTGCCTGTTTATTTACTAAGGTAATTTGGTTATTTCTGCTGGACTCTATTTGCAATCCATCCCTAAAGAGCATTCTACCCACAGTTACTGTGTTTACCTTCCTGACCATGTGCAAAGGAGGAGATAAGAAGTGGGTTTCCTGGTTCCCATTTTGTAAAAATCTGGTGGTGGCAGTGAACTAGAAGTCCCTGGTGTGGGGATTTTAATCACAATGGCATACAATAGTGTTGAGTTATAGCATATTAATGAACTATAATATACTAATGTTGCATAACATAGTGCTGAGGTAAAAAATATAATGCAATATAAAATACATGTGGCATAAAATAGAGCTATGATATAACATAGTGCTGTGGTATTAGAGTTCAGTGAGATAAAAGATGTGGCATAAAACAGCTCTGTGATATAAAATGATAATGTGGTATAAAATATTAATATAAAATAGTGCTGTGGTATAAAATTTTAGTGTGGTATAAGATAGTGTTGTGTTACAAAATACTAATGTGGCATAAAATAGAGCTTTGGTATAAAATACTAATGTGGCATAAAGGATGGCTCTGGTATAAAACCAGGAGGCAGTATAGCATAGTGGTTAAGAGCACTGAGCTGAAAACCTGGAGACCTGGGTTTGAATCCCACAGCCCAACTTGCATACTGTGTGACACTGAGCAAGTCACTTAACTTCCTTGTGCTCCCAGGTTGCACCTGGAAACAAGATTTGGCTTAGTGTGCCTTTCCTGGTTAAACAATTTCCCCTTTCGTCCAAAACAGTCTTGTGGTGTAACATACTAATGTGGTACAAAATATGGCTATGGTATATAATACTAATGTGGTACAACCCGTGATGTGGATGGGCCATATAGCCTTTTGTGCAATCAACTTCTATGTTTCTATTTTTCCTTGTAAAATAATGCTGTAGTATTTTTCTTTTTTTAACTAGGAGAGACATGCTAAGCTGAAGCTTGTTTACAGATGCGACTTGGGAGCCCAAGGAAGTTAAGTGACTTGCTTAGGGTCACACAGTTACAATAGTGCTGAGTTATAACATATTAATGAGATATGAAATACTAATGTGGTTTAAAATCATGCTGTTTTAGTAAACATTGATGTGGCAATAAAATAGTGCAGTGATAAGGGCTATTGATGTGGTGTAAACTAGTGGAGTGATATAACATGCTGTAATATGCTATAATAGAGTGCTGTGGTATAAAATACTAATGTGATGTAAAATAGATATAATACAGATATAAAATACTGCTGAGATATAAAATAGTGCAGTGCTATAAAAAAAGCAAGAAAAAATCTAGAACTCTCATTGGCCGAGGGAGGTCATCTGATGTCACCTGACCATACATTAAATTTGTATAGATGCTGAATGTCATTTTACTCCCCCAAAAAACCTACTTAGAGCCATTTTAGAAGTGTAATAAGCCCCTCCAGGGTGTGCATCATAGGATTTTAATGCACTTCCCAGGGGGTATAAGGGCACTCAGCCTTTGGCCTCATCCCTTACTACACCTCTGGGGCACGCATCAAATATAGAATAATATATGATTGGATGTGTGTAACCAGAATTTTACACATACCTGAGGTGTGGGATGCTACATAAACCCAGAGGGGAGGCCCAAGGGGTTTATAAAAGCTCCACACCGGTATTACAATTTAGTTTTACTACCTTTATATATTATTTTATTTAATTATTAGTCCTCATTTTTTTTAGTTTTACACACACACCCACACACACACACATTCTTTCATTTACTCACTAGCCAGTTGCTCGCGGTTCCTGCAGGTGCAGTGGCGGCACGGTGCGTCACTCGACAGTTTGGCATGGCAGGATCAACCAGATGTGTTTTTTTTAGTTTGAAGACAGGATCAACCAGATAAATATTTAAAAGTATGTAAGAAAAAATTACCTGGGATGAAGTGAGAGGTTAAGGACAACTTCGGTACCTGGGTTTGGAAAGTTGGTTACTGAGCAAGGGAGCTGCCATGTTTCTCAGAGATGATTGGTCTGCCCAGATGGAGTTGCAGCCAATGAGCTGTGTAGCTGTTCTTTGAGTGGCAGACAGTGATTACAACCTCCCATGTTGTAATGAAAAATATCAACTGGGAGGTTGTAACGCAGAATAAAACCACAGTTATCCGTGGATTAAAAATGAGGATCAATAATTAAAATCCTATAGTGCACACCCTGTTGTGGCTTATTACTTATGTATCAAATACTTATTTGGAATCTGGCCTGTTGGTGCAATGGTAGCACAACCACTTGGGATGCCGGTGACCCGGGTTCAGATGTGAGCTTGAGTATTCGGGGGCTAGCCGAGGGGAGGAGGATTGATTATCCCAGAGGATGCTCTACTCTTTTGGGGACAGAGATCCATGTGCTCTGCTGCACTACTGCCACCTGGGTGACCACAGATGGTGGCTCATCCAGGGCTATGATGGATGGGCGGGCATCTGATGCTGACTGGGGCACTGACATGCTAGCATGCATACATCTGCTCAGTCTTGCTCATAAGGTGCCCTGGAGGAGGGGACCAGAAAAATGGAAACACCCTTGACTGCAGTAGAATGAAGCTGAACCTCCTTGCAGACCATGCACTGCTTACTGGGTGGTCGACCATAATACATCTGAGCTGAACTCTTTCCAGGCCTAAGGAACCCAGGAGGCTCCATCATGGGGGTAAATTGTGGGGTAGTGTCATAGATGGTGGTAAGCCCTGCAGTGTCAGGTGAAAGAGCAGGTTGCTTAATTGGGGGCACAAAGCATAACAAATTTAAAAAAAGATACTTATTTGGTATACAGTAGTGCTGTGGTATGAAATAATTCTGCATTATGAAATGGGTAGAAAAAATGCTGAATTCTGATTAGCCAAGAGCTGCTTTCAGCTGGGCTGTTATCCCAGCACAATGGCCCAGCTGAAAGTATTATGTTTAAAAATGCATAAAATGACCCATTTCATAATCGCAATAAGGCACTCCAGGGGGTGTGTTATGGTGGGCTAACAGCCCTTCATGGGTGGTGGAAGCCCTCGGCTAAGCCTCGTGCTTCAACCCACTCCGAGGTGGGCCGTATCCCACCATAACACACCCCCTGCCATGCCTTATTGCTTAATTATACAATGGCAAGAAAGAATCCTGGCTTCTGATTGGTCAGTTGATCACCACAGCAGGGATGTTATCCCGGCATAACATCCCAGCTGATTGTTTGCTTTTGCATCATTCGCATCTTCGCTTAAGAAATAAATATAATTTTCTACACTAACAAAAACATTCTTTAAAGTTATTTTTGTAATTCTGTGTATAACAACAAGCCATTGAATAATAGGAAAAATGCCCTCCAGGGTGGACGTTATGCTGGGATAACATCCCTTCTTGGGCATTGGATGCCCTCGGCCTATGGCCTCGGGCCCAGTCACCCAAGACGGGCTGTTATCTCAGCATAACACCCACCCTGTCGGGCATTATTCCTTTAGTATGACATGCTGATGTTGCATAAAATACTAATGCAATATAAAATAGTTATGTGGTATAATACACTAATGCAATATAAAAATAGTGCTGTGGTTTAAAATACTGAAGTGGTATAAATACTGATGTGGTATAACACAGTATTGTGGTATAAAATAGTGTTGTGGTATAAAAACATGATAAAAAATAATGACATAGTATCAAATAGTGCTGTCGTATAAAACACTCTATGCTGTATAAAATGCTCATGCTGTAGCTCCGCTATCTGCAGATAAAGGCACACATGCTATTATAATTGTAGCCTATGCTAATCTATAATTTGAATCAATATTTAATTTTTAAAACTACAAAAATTAAGTTATACGGACTATGTAATGCATTTTAATGAAGCAGGTTAAACAGAGAAGTAGTCATTTTGATTTCTTAGCACTGGATCCAAAAGCACAGTCTAATATTATTCACGAGCTGGCTTGCTGTTGGAGTAATGGGCAGTGATGATTTTGCAGCCCTGCCTATTAAACTCAAGTAGCGCTCTCCATAAATATAAATAATTATAAGATGTCACAGCTGCACAGTACACATCTGTGAACGTTTGCCAGTTTACAGATGGAGAACAGAAACTTGAAATGTTTACATTTGAGATCATTCTTTATCTATATACCTTCAACCTCTCTTCCAGGGTTCAGCCTGGCTCTCCACACTAATGAAAAGAGGGAAACTCCCACACATAGGAGTTGAATGACCTTTCAGAAAATCATACATCTCTGCATTGGGGTTTCTACATGGTTTCAAAAAATGTTGTGCTGTAGTTGACTGCAGTGCTTGAATTCATATGGGAGAACATTTTGGATCTGAAGAGCTCAAACTGCATCGTAGATCAGATGAGAAATGAGTTTGGTTTTATCGGCTCAGTTCCTTGTGGAAAGGACTGTATGCAAACCGCTGACATTTCTAAATTGCACACATTTTGGGAAGAATTTGAAACATTTCAAACGTTTTAACATTTATTTGAAACTCTAATTTATCCTGAGATCTGGGATGCAAAGATCAGCTCAAATCATAAAGTTGCAGTTCCTTTGACTGACTTAGGAATCTACAGTGCTAGTTCATAGAATCACAGAAATCCAGCAGGAAAGGACCCCAAGGGCCCATCGAGTCTGCCCCTTCCTCCCCCCATCTCATCTCCTTTTCCACTTCACTGTCAAGGAATTATGTTGCATGCCTTTCTAGCATTTACCATGCATTGTCAACTGATGCTGTGTTAATCTGCAACACTGCAGTAACTCGAGACTCAAGAACAAATTATATGCAATTTTTTTGCAACTCAACAGAGATAGTGCTGTATGTCTGTCACAATCCAGTGCCAAACTGAGTTGCAACTCTCAGACAATACTTTTTGCAAAGCATTGTGCTGGATTCAGCAGCAATTACACAACTCCTTGAGTACTGTATTGACTGGCCTCCACCATCTCCCCTCCCTTGAGTACCTACCCCACACTTCTTGGAGTTAAATGTCCATACCTATTTGTATTCTTCACCACATTTCCTGACATGCAGTACTTACTCAGCATGATGTGCACAGCAAGGAATCTCAGCTTTGGTTCCTCTGCCCCTTCTCCTTCCTGTTCTGAAAGAGGAAGCTCACACCAAATGAAGGATCAAGTCCCCTATCTTGTGCCAGCCCCTTCTCCAAGGGCTTCCTGGGAGATCTAGAGAACCCTTCGGCCATGAGCAAGGGGAGTTTATTAGCTAAAGGAGACCCCTCCCCTCCCAGAGCTCTCCTTATTGCTGGCAGTACCGATAGGGATGCCAAGACCCATCTACACTGGGCATGGGTCTACCAATTCCACCCAACCAGATCCACACAAATACCAACCAAGAAGGAGCTGACAAGTTCCTCCTCTCCAACTATAACCTTTACTTTTCCCAGAGACTCCTTAGCCACCTCATTGCTTACAGCAACTATGGCATTTTCTCTATTAGGTGAAAACTAGTGCTGTGTGGCATTTTCAGATTCTGACAGAATGGAATTCCATGGAATTTCAGAAAATGGCAACTAATTCTGTGAAATTCCAGCAGAAGTGAAATGATGGAATTCCACTGTGGAACGATGTTATGCCATTTTGTGGGTTGGATTTGTTTGACAGAATGCGTTCTGTGACTGTTATTTATTGATATTTATTGATATTTATTGGTGGAATATCTAGAAGAGCATGGTCTCCAGGATTCAATGCAGCATGAGGTCATGGGGGGGGGGGATCATATCAAGCAAATCTGATAAACTTCTTTGACTGTGTCACTATGACAGTAGACAGGGGCCAAGCTGTAGACATCCTCTATCTTGATTTCAGCCGGGCCTTTGACTCTGTGCCCCACAAAAGGTTGATCAGGAAGTTGGTGGATCTCAGGGTTGGGGAAAAGATGGCCAGATGTGTGGAAAACTGTCTGAGGGACAGAACCCAAAGGGTGGTTTTGGGGGGAGAGTTATCTGGTACCACAGAGGTAACCAGTGGGGTCCCACAGGGCTCAGTGCTGGGGCCGGTGTTGTTCAATGTCTTCATCAATGACATTGGGGATGGCATTAAGGGCAAAATGTGCCTATTCACGGATGACACCAAGCTCTGTGGGAGAGTGGATGCAGCTGAAGGGATATAGGACCTACAGAAAGCTCTGGAAAAGCTGGAGAGGTGGTCCAGGATCTGGCAGCTTGGCTTCAATGCCAAGAAATGCAAAGTTATGCATATTGGAGCCAAGAATCCCAGGACAGAATACTACCCGGGTGGAGTCCGAGTATCTGCATCAGAGGAGGAGAAGAACCTGGGAGTGATGATCACTAGTGACCTGAAACACTCCATACAGTGCAAGAAAGCAGCAGTAAAGCCAAACAAGATGCTGGGATGCATATCTAGGGGGTCAGTAGTAGGAGAGAGAGAGGAGGTTATACTGCCTTTGTACAGGTCACTGGTAAGGCCGCATCTAGAGTATGGAGTTCAGTACTGGTGCCCACACCTCAAAAAGGACATTAATCTGCTGGAGAAGGTCCAGAGGAGGGCTACAAAGGTGATAGTGAGTTAGCAGTGTAAAGCATACGAGGAGAGGTTGAGAGCACTGAACATGTACTCCCTGGAAGACAGGAGAGAGATAGGACATGACTGGGACCTTCAAGTACTTGAAAGGGATAAATAAGGTGGATAAGGAGAGTCTCTTTAAGCTGAGTGGAAACCATAACATGAGGGGGCACAGTCTTTAGCTGGAGGGTAGGAGGTGTAGAAGGGAGGCCAGGAAGCACTTCTTCAAAGAGAGGGTGGTGGACACTTGGAATGCGCTGCCAGAAGAGGTCATCTCATGAAGAAAGTGGGCAGCTTCAAGAGAGGCTGGGATAGGCATAGGGGGAAGGTAAGGATCATGGGTGGGGAGGATGGGAGGAATGGGGAGGGAAGGCAGGGACAGTAGCTTAAGCTGTGGACCCTGCAATATGAGCAGACTTGATAGACCAATGGCCTTTTTCTGCTGGTTTCTTTGTATGTTCGTATGTTCATAAATTCAGTTTCAGAAAGTGGGTGCATTTCATCAGAAATGTACTCAGTTGCCTGCCCAGTTGCACAGAGAGCTGAGGTGCTGGACTCCATACCTCTTGCCACGCCAGTGACCCAGGTTTGGGAATGGACCAGGGTTGCTTGGGGGCTAGCTGTGGGAAGAAGGAGGAGTGAGCATCCATAGACAGCTGTACTTCTTTGGGGAAGGGGAACACTGTGTTCCGCTGCTTGACCATTACCCAGGCTGGGTGGCACAGCATGTGGCTGTGTCTCTGAGGGCCAGGTGCAGACTTTCAAGTATGTGCAGCATCTTCACATCGCACACCCATGCCAATGCATGTGTGCTGACCTTGGGATGGGGAAACTGAAAATGGGAAAAGCAAGGGGTGTACACCTAGGAAGCCCTGCTTGCTGGTTCCTGAACTGCACCATTGCCCTGGGACCCTGCCAAACTGGATCTGGACTCCAGGTTGTGGGAGGACAACCCTCCCTCTCCCAGCCCTGTCAAGGGAGTAAGCCATGGGGGAATCTAGGCAGCTGAGTCCTGGGGGGAGATGGTGATCAGTAAGGAAGCAAGTAGGGGCTGAAAAGCCAGCCAGCATCCAGAAAGAAAGAAAGAAAGAAAGAAAGAAAGAAAGAAAGAAAGAAAGAAAGAAAGCTCTATAGAAGAAAAGAAGAAATGCACTCACTTGCTGGCCCATCTATACAGTGATATGGCTACTGATCGGGACGCTGGTGACCCGTATTTGGGAATGAGCATTAGACACTGGGAGCTAGCCAGGATGGGGGGGCTTGAATGATCCTGATGATGCTCTCTTCCGGGGAAGGAGTGTGGCAGGAGGCTATACTGCTGTACCGCCACCTGGGTGACCACCGGTGGCAGTGCAGATGGAGCAGCTTGTGGAAGGACAGATGTCAGCTGGTGCTGTGCAAAGCAATGTGACTGTATGTGCAAATGGTGCAAGTGATGCTCACATCCAATGGGGACAGGAGGAGGAAGAAAAGCAAAAACACTGCAGAGCAAATAGGATGATGCCACCACCCTTTGGGCCCCTATTTGCCTACTGGTCAGTCTTCATGCCACACTTTGTGGAACGAGCAGATGCCGCTTCTCAGTGGAATCCCCCACAGCAGCAGGAGCTGTGAGCTGTCAACCCCAGGGTGAGGACATTAGCAGCAGAGATATCCAGGATGGGGCTGGGATGGCAGGGTAAATAGATGAGGAGAGACAGGGGATCAACAAAATATTTATATATATAAAAAAAAAGAAACGCACCTTCTTGTTTTCTAATGGCACTTACACATCTTTCTGGGGGACCATGATGTAAGCAATAGCAATGACATACAGCAGGGTATGTTTTGTGCTAGATCACAGAATGCCCTGGCTGCACCATGAGGCATGAGGTCACAGGCCAAGTGCCTGCAACCACCTAGGAATTGTGGCAGTCTATCATAAAACACACTCTGGAATGTGTTATTGGGCTTATACTGTATATTTTTTTATTTTGCATGCATTTAACATTGAAATAATTAGGTGTACAGAAAAAATATACATTTTGTTTATCAGTTTTTCATGAAGTATTTTTTTCAGTTGTGTGGTCTTGTTTTTACATTTTGTTTTGGTAGAATGCCATAGTAAGCTTTCAAAGTTGTAGCTGGCAGTAATTTTATGTGTGTATTTATATATTTATTTAGTTGGTTTTTTGATACCAGATAACATACATTTGGCATACATATGGCTATTTTCAGACATGAGAAAGTTACAGACCAACAGCAGGAAAAAATACACATCAAAAGTATACATAAATTGAGAGCAGTGACACGGGGGGTATAATTATTCGACATCATGAAATAAGCAGTAGTACAAACTAAACTGTAGTCAGTGCAGTCGAGAAATTAACTTGCTAAAAAAAGGGAAACATGGGGGGAAAAATCACAGTACAGAGTGTAATAACATTTACTGTAGTATGAAAGATAATACACAAAATTAAGTGGAAGGTGCAACAGTGCTAGGGTAGCCAGTCCTGTGGTTACTAGCAGGAGCAAGGGCAGAGAAGACACAATGAGTCCTTTAGAGCCTTGCAGAAGATCGGGTGGCCTGGAGAGAGGTGTAATTCTGGGGAAAGGGAGTTCCAGTAAATAGGGGCATAGAGTGCAAAAGCCAATTTTCCTAGGACAGTGAAGCTCGCTGCTCAGTGAGGCATGGAGTCCGCAGATCTTTTATAGCACTGCATGAACCCCCCCCCCACCCTCACTCAACTGTTATGCCACTGCCTGGGAGACGGGTTTTTTCCTACTTTGTGAGTGTTGCAACAGGGTAGTGCTACATGTTTGCTTTGATGTGTAGATGCCGAAAACATGAGTGTGTTTCAAGAGAGACAAAGGGAGACAGACAGAAAACCTAGAGTTCGAGCATTTGATACATGTGGTTGACAAACATGAGAGAGAGAGAGAAAGAAGAGAGAGAGAGAGGGAGGGAGGGAGGAGGGAGAGAGAGAGAGAGAGAGAGAGAGAGAGAGAGATATGGCAGACGTGATGTTAAGATACTGCTAATTTGTGGGGAAAAAATAACTGTTTGAAACCCAATATGTTTTTGGAACTGTCTGCTTGCATATTGATGAGTCATGTGGTTTTGTACCAGGATGACCACGCATTGAGCAAAATCAGTGCATGGCCACGTGATGGATTTTGGCCATTTATGCTTGGAGAGTTTGCTCTACCATTTTTATGTTTGCTTGCACACATACGCAAGAAACATTTCATCACAGCTTAGGAGAGAAGTTGGGGTTTGGAGGTGCAGCACTGTGGGGGTCAATGACCCCAGTGCCTTTTGAGGCCTGGCCTGCTTTCCCCAATGCGGTGCACGTTGCTGCTGACACTAGTTCAGCCAGCGTGCCACCACCTTGAAACGAATCTGCGCTGCAATGAGGAGCGACCTGTCATTGCAGGGCAGTACCTTCCCGTCCCGACCCAGTTCATTTGCAGACAGAGGCCCACTCCCTGCTGGCATGCTGTAACCTTCCCCATTTATTGTGTTCCAAGGGTGCCCAATCCCCTCAACATCATGCACTCCCAATGGTCTTTGCCGATGGGGGCCCAATCCCCATCGGCTTCGGTTCTCCCCTTTCCCAGTTCAATTTGTTGATGGGGTGAGCCCACTCCCATTGCAGGCGGGGGTGCCCAATCTTCCATCAGCTACAGCCCCCAAAAAAACACTCAGGTGGCATGCAGGGAGCCCATCCCAGCATGTCAAATGTCCCTGTAAAAAAAAAAAAAAAGTCCTGCAATGTTTTTTTTTTTAAAACCTGTAAAACAGAAAATGATCCCTCATTGAGTTTGGTGGCCCCTCCCCCAACCTGTGCCCACCCTCTGTGCACCGTGCCTCCCCCCCCCATCGCCTCATACTTACTTCTGGGTGGATCGGGAACATGTCTGCACTCTTCAAAGCTGACCGTGAACTGAACAAATGCCAGTAAGTTGTATAATGGCATAAATAGGATTTTTTCAATTTGATGCTTATCTCAGGCATTTTGAGGAATTTTGGCACCAAATTTTCAACATGGGGTGATTGGGACCCCTCCTCATGAATTCAGCCACTGTCATGGTGTTATTTGGTCCCAAAGGTGATTTCGCGGTCACTGCGCGGCATCACCTTTTGGGATTGAGTGATGAAACAACAGTGCCAGTGTTCATGAGGTGGGCTCTCAAAATGGCTATGTTGCAAATTTGGTGAAAAAAAAATTCAAAAAAATTACTGTTTTATAAGCGTGCGTTACACTGTTTCCACGTGTGCTCATACCTTAATGAATTTGTAATATTTTCACTCCAAATTTTCAATATTGGCATTTTTCCACACCTCCTTATGAATGGTACAGCTGTCATTTTTCACATCCTGACCAAAATATGTTTTCTCACTTCCTTTGCAGATTAGCGTGGTCACTGTGGGAAATCAGTGTTTGGGGCACATTAAAAAAATCACAGTGACACTGTTCATGAGCAGAGGTCCTAAAATGCCTATGTTGACAATTTGGTGACCAAAGTCCATAAAATGACTGTGTTACTAGCATGTGTTGCGCAGTTTCCATGCATGCTCATAACTTTGCATATTTGCAATATTTTCACTCCAGGTTTTCAACATTGGCATTTTCCACACCTCCTTATGAACAGCACAGCTGTCATTTTTCATATCCTGGCCAAAATGTGTTTTTGCACTTCTGGCGCAAAATAGCGCGGTTGCTGTGGGAAATCAGTGTTCAGGACACATTAAGAAAATCATAGTGACACTGTTCATGAGCAGAGGACCTAAAATGCCTATGTTAACAATTTGGTGACTAAAGTCCATAAAATGACTGTGTTACAAGCGTGTGTTGTGCAGTTTCCATGTATGCGTGGAAGTATGCAAATTTGTAATATTTTCACTCCAGATTTTCAACAATGACATTTTGCTACACCTCCTTATGAACAGTCCAGCTGTCTTTTTTCATATCCTGCCCGAAATATGCATTTGCACACCTGGCACACAATGGCACGGTCGTTGTGGGAAGTTAATGTTTCAGACAAATTAAGAAAATCATAGTGACAGTGTTCATGAGCAGATGTCACAAAATGCCTATATTGAAAATTCGGTGAAATAATTCCACTAAATGACTGCGATACAAGCATGTGTTGCATAGTTTCCTTGTACACTTGGAACTTTGAGCATTTTTAATATTTTCACTACAGATTTTCAACATTGCCATCTCTTCACACCTTCCTATGGATGGTACAGCTGTCATTCTTTACATCCTGCCTGATCTGTGTTTTCGCACATCTGGCACAGAATGGCATGGTCACTGTGGGAACACAATGTTTGGGACACATTAACAAAATCACACTGCCAATGTTCATGAGAAGAGGTCCCAAATGCTTTCATGAGGTGGGGTCACAAAAAGGCCATGCTAAAAATTTGTAGTGCAAATACCAACACACTCCCGGGGCATTAGGGTTTCTAACCATAATGTCACACCCTGTACAGACTGACAGGCATCAGAGGTGTAATTTTGGATCATCGGCTGTAATGCTCATGCCATCCCACCCCCACCCTGAAGCCAGTGACAGGCATCAAGGTGTCCCTTGCACTCTTTAGACCCAGACTTCACCCCATTCTCCTGTACTGCACCCATTTCAGCATATGTCCTTATGAAATGGGATGATTGTGAATCCGAACACCCCAAGGTACACCTCAACACTTGTTGATGTCTACAGGATAGGGTGATGTGAAATGCCGTGAACGAGCCTGTTTCAATATAATTTTAACTTGAAGCCCGTACCTCACCCCCTTTTTCTTCCTTCATCCCTTTACACCTCCCCCACCTCGATTACCCCTCCTTTCTTTGCTTTCTTTCCCCCTTGACTACCAGTTGACACACTCCTGTAACTTAACCTAACTTATGTTTTCTGCCACAATGTTGCTTTAAGACTTTTACTATGCCACCCTCCTTTATTTTTAATATTACTACATTTTTGTTCTTGCTAAATCAGTTGTTTCTACTGTGTATCAAATTGTTTCCCATTACTTACACTGTATTGATATATTTGTATGCACTTACTGTCTATATGCTCTTGTATGTCTTTTGTAAAAATGTTTTGTTTCCTGTATCTCCCGGGTTGTGCCTGAAAATAGTCATTTCTATGGCTAGTGCACCTTACCCAGTCAACAAAAACTAACTAAATAAATAAATAAAATAAAAATGACCCAAAGGCACACCCCAATGCCTGTCCATCTCTGCAGGGTGGAGGTGGGGTTGGCATGAGTTCAATACTTCACTGCCACTCCTATTATGCATCAGTCTAACTCCTGTACATCCAATGCTAATATCAGCAAGCAAACATTCGGCATTGACAAATGCTTGTTATAAGATGTCTTGATGGCCCATACTCTGTTCTGAAATGTTGCCTAAATCCTGCTGTTTACATTGACTCTGAGATGCAAACCATGGAACTGTATTCCACCATTTTCCCCCAAAGTGTTTTTGTATTCCGCAAATGCGTAGAATATTTCATGGAATTGGTCTTTTTGCAAAAAATTATTCTGTGGAAACTTAGCGAATACATGTGGTGACTTTAATTTATTTATTTAGTTTTGTTTACCAGGTAGGTGCACTAGACAAATACATTGCCTACTTTCATGCACGACCCGGAAGTACAAACAATAAGTAAAGCAGCAGGATTTGTTAGCAAAGAAATTCATCATATAGCTATTTTTTACCAAAAATATATATTTTGGCATCCTTAGACACATCTTCTGTGGTTTTAAAAAATGTTCACAAATATTTTGAAAACCACTTTTATAGCTAATTTTGTAATTAATGACTCATGCCATTAAAGTTGGACGCCACTCACAATTTTTAAAAAATCTCTTCTGTTGAGGTTACCAGCTGAATGTACACACTAGATTCATACTGTAGATGTATTAGGATGGTGCTGTCACATGTTTCTGATTGTAAACAGCACAGCACTGCACCAAGATGTTTTATTTTCTTCATGGTGGGCATGTCAAGGGAGCAGGATCTTTATAAACTTCAAAATCAGATATATCAGTTTGGTAATGAAAGAAAGCAAAACAAAATAATGAGTATATTGATGTTTTGCCAGATAAACACTATTGCTATAAAAAATACATGGTGACTAACAAATATTGCTGGTAAACTGCATGCCATGTTATACATCCCCTTCCCAGGCTTCTCTCAGTATTTCAGAGTTTGTGAGGCATTCAGAGGGAGGGATCACTGAAGGTGCCACAGTTTTGCTCTGAAACTGACCCATAATCTTGTCATAAACTTGGTCATACCTGTTGCATGATAGGTCTAAATCCATGTATGTGAGTTCATATTGTATATGCTGTAATGCACTTTAGAATTAAGACACTGTCTCTTTAAAAGGCTTTTAGGAATGGAACTACAAAAATAGCCTTAATTGTTCTAATAGCTAGGGTGGATCTGGTACATCTCCAGATAAGTGAGACAGGTTTATGGACCCAGGAAATCATAACTCTTAGAGAAAACTGGGTATCTAGCTTTCCATGAGAGGAAGTGGTCAGGGGGATGATCTAAAGGTCAAGGGTTAAGCCAAATGCATAGACCAGATGTCACTAGGGATGACATGAAACCTGACATGGGACCATAGTATCACCTACAGGGAAAAGTAAACTGTTGCACCCCATCACACTGTGGGTATGGCTTGAAGATGACCAGCCTGTATGTATAAGACACACGTTTTGAACTCAAAGCAGTTGATAAACAGTTTAGCTGGGTCAGATAGCCTGTCCAGCTGGCATATACTTGAAGACCAGAAGTATATGTGTAGGCCTGGAAAAAATCTCTAAAACCAGACCTGAGTGTGTGGAAAGTTTAACTTGTCACATACTGAACAGAAAATTCAGATTTTAAGT
This sequence comes from Neoceratodus forsteri, assembly GCA_016271365.2. Lineage (NCBI taxonomy): Eukaryota > Metazoa > Chordata > Ceratodontiformes > Ceratodontidae > Neoceratodus > Neoceratodus forsteri. The sequence goes on from JADMNL010000027.1 coordinate 16,663,117, forward strand.
CAGAATTTTGGAAACCGAGACTTTTCACCAAGGAAAGCACCTGAAGACTTTTTTAAAAGGACATTCAGAGGAACTGACTTGGAAAAACACTTGCTACAGAACTGTTGCTTAAGGACTCATCTCTACAAGGACATTAAAAATCTTGTCTGGACTCTAACATCAAAACAAGTTATAGTTTAGAATAACAGTATCTAGTGTTTTCTGTAAACCATCCAGTTTTACTTTTGTTATTATCTGCATTTCAAAGTGCTTCCAAACTGTAGAATTTTCTGCATTGCTTTTATTTTAAGTAAACTTTTATGATTTTATCAACTCTGCCTGGGGGTCTGATTGTGTGATCTAACATTTTAACAGAAGGGTTTTGAAAAGGCTGTGTGCCTTGAAAGATAGTACCACTTGGCTATCATACCAAACTACTTAGGCAAGATGTGACCAGTGGTGGGCTTCAAACACTGAATGTAGTGCAGAGTCAAGGGAACTCAAAACTACAGTGTCCACCCTCCCACTGGGAAAAGGAAGGTTGGGTAAGTCTTCTGGAACCCTTACAATTGCTCATGAGTTCTTAAAAAGTGGGATCCTCTCTGAAAACAGGAGGTCCTACCGGTCTGCCTGGGGGTTGGGGGCCAGGGGCTCGTGACAATACCCAGCATACTTTTACTACAAACTTATAGTTAAAGTGCCAGAACGATCTTGTGTATATTTGTCATTTCTACTGTATAGTTTGTACATTTTAATGTGGTCCAGCAGGCTATAGTTGGTGTTGTGTGTTGGGGAGGATGGGACTGGAGAATAACCCTGCACAGTTCAGTATTAGCAAGCAGCCAGCCATGCTGCAAAAGGACTTTTGTGCAGTGTATTTATTTCTAATTATTTATGCAGTTCTGGGAGTGGTTGAAATTTGTTCATGCTTGACAGCCGCTGCATTTACTGAAGAGATTTGTTGTGGAGTGTGGGTCTTCTGTAAATAATCCAGTAATAGCCAGCACAAGAGAGATAAGTACAAGCTAGCTGAGGCTATGAGGGTATTTTTATTCAATTATTTGCAACCTGGTGAGTGCGACAAATATTGTTAGTTTGTGCAGCCACTCCCTCCCTATGAGCAGAATTTATTTTCTCCATTGTTACTTCTTAGTGCACATCAGGACACAATGTAGAAGAGCTGCAGTTCAGTCCATGGGTGTGGCTACAGGCATGCTAATATGCAGTCAAAAATTTCTGCAAAACAGAAAAGTAGGGTTGCATCTTGGTCATATGGCAAATCTTCTGCACAGCACTTAGTGTTTTAGGCACTACCTTTACCATCATTAGTACCAGTGGTGCCATGGGAGGCTGGAGAAGGATCACTGGTAGGAAAAGTACTAGTATTAAGAATTGCCATGTTAAAAATCAGCTGCTGAAGGAGCAGCAATGCTAATAACGGAATCTCATGGGGAGTCAGTTGAGCCAGAGTCACAGAAGACAGGGAAGGAGGAGCCTCAGCAGATGTTAGTGGAGGAGGAAGATGCATAGTAGGAGGTAGTACAGGTGGAGGAATCTTAACAGAACTGGAGGAGGGATATTCTCAGGAGCAGGTACTGGAGGTGGAAGAGTCACATGAAAAGACTACAGTGGGTGTGGTACATAGTGGTAGTCATTGTCATGCAGTGCCAGATGGCTAAGTAGAAAAGGTGGAGATATACATAGATACAGAGATATATAGATGCTGCCGGCAGATAAGGACCACTAGGCCCATCCAGTCTGATGAGGGTAGCAGTGATGCTGATGATGCAGTAGCTAATGTAGATTCTTTTTTTTTTTTTATTTATTCAATCTTGATTTACAATACCTTTGAGCGGGAGACCGCTCTTTTACAAAGGTTCCATGTCGTAAAGGGTGGGAATACATACATTGTGGGTTTAAGAGTATCTAGCTAGGCGAGTAAACACAGACAAAAATACATTGTAAATAGGAAATAAAGATGGTTTTAACACTAGGATAATTCAGGTAACAGTAGCAGCCTAGGTGGCATTGTCAGGTAAAAGACAGTAAGCAGCTATCCAGAAAGGAGAGTAGGGGCACTGAGTGGGGGGGGGGGCATGATGACTATTTAGGGGGAGGTGGGAGAGGAGAGTGCAGGGTATTGCAGGGCAAAAATGGGGACAATTCAGGGTAGAAGGACAAAGTAGGAGTAGCGAAGAGATGGTAATAACCATGCCAGAGTACCATGCAAGTAGTCCAAAATGCAAACATTTACTTCTCTTGGTGGCGGAGGAGGAGGAGGATGATGGCGGGAGGGTGCTGGTCTGACATGCAAAAATGTATTTGAAATAAGCGAAAAGGGACAGTGAAGAGAAAGGCGAAGGAAAAGAGAGAGTGGTAAGGGAGGTAAAGGAAGAGGCGATGCTGGAGTACATGAGGGTGCAGAGGGTACAGGTAAAGGCATGGGTCCAGTGGCCCCCATGGATAGACAATAGCTAAGCAGTGCCCCTATCCTAAACATCTTTAGTTTGGGATTTCTGTGTCACAGACAAAAGTGATAAATGTGGCAATATGCCAAATTTGCACAGCTCAAGTGAGCCAAAGCCCACCTGGGACATGGATCAGATCCTATAGAGAGGATAGCCAGAATAACAATTGATACACTTTGGAAGAGCGAGATCAGTCTGTGCTGAAATTTGCATGACTGTTCTATTTCTCTATAATAAATGCATGGTCTTTTCTGGGGTGCATTGAAAGCAGCTGTCTCCAAAAGACTGAAGACAACACAGCACTACATTCAAAATTGTTCCTTAGTTCCAATTTCTGTTAAGGGTAGCAAATGTGACTAATAGAAATGGCTGTACTTGAAAGCATCAGTGGGACTTAAAAACACATGGGGCTCTATTCTCAAGAGCCCAACTTTGGCCTAAGGTGCTTGTGTCACACAGCACTGGTGCAAGGGGTACCTTTGCTTCAAAACATGCAGATTTCATCATTCTCAAAGACCCCCTCTGTACAACACCAGGACCCAGTGTGCCAGACCGGTCCTGTGCCAGGTCTGCGCCATGCAGCTAGGTGTGTCAGGATGCTAGGGGGCTTGCAGCAGATGCAAGCTGCCATATCCTCTAATTTGGGATTCTCTAAACCCTCCAAGAGGGCACATTTCTTAGTACCATTAGACCAGCCAGGGCTAGGCTAATGGTACTTAGAAGTGTGTCCACTGGGAGGGTTAGAGAACCTGTGTCACCCCCAGAGCCCTCACTGGATAGGAGGGAACATGTGCCACAGCCCCCCAACCCCCAATCTGCTGTTGAAAAAAATAACACTGTTCTCTGGTGGCTTGAGGTCCCCCCTCCCCATCCCTGATCCCTAGTATACATAAAAGTCAACACTGCCCCAGTGTCCAGTGTTCCCTCCAATCCCTGTGCACCCCATCCAACAATACCCAACAGTCTCTGGTGTCTAGGGGACCTCCACCCTGTCAGGTTGTGCCCCACCACCCTGCTTCCCCATCCCATCCTAGAGCCAATGGCTGGCACAGCCCTTCACTCTCCACCAGGGCTGGCCAATGACTGAGCTGTCAAGGAGCGCATACTGTACAGTACACACTCCTTGACAGCTCAGTCAGTGGCCGGCCATGGTGGAGATCAGAGAGCTGTTCCAGTCACTGGGTCCAGGATTGGATGGGGGGAGTGGGGTGGTGGGGCACTACCTGTGGGGGTAGGAGGTCTTCTAAACACCAGGGACTGTTGGGTATTGTTGGGTGGAGAGGTTGGAGATGGAGAGGGGGGAACATTGGACACCATGTCAGGTCTGACTTTTACATATACATAAAATTGGGATGGGGAGGGGGACTGCTAGACACCAGGGAGGGGATATGTATTATACATTTTGTGGGATAACTATATTGTTGTACATTAAAGTAGTATCTTAAGTGACACAAACTAGTGCACTGATCCAGCATGAGACATCCCCCATGTCCCTGGCAGCCTCCTGGATGGTCATATATTCTGGGCGCAGATGCTTCCCAGTCACCCCGCAGCTTGTGGCAAACCAACCAGATGTGCCATATGTTTGGCGCATGGTCACAGTTGCCGCAAGCTGCAGGTCTTTGTCGCCTGAACCCTACTCAGTAGAAAATCAGGCACAGGGTTACTGGTGCATTGGCAATCAATGCAAGCTGCTGTTGGTGCAACTTGGCCTCCCTTTGAGAATTGAGCCCACAGTGTCTCCTGATGGCCCCCACAGGGGAAGGAACTATTCAACCATATTATAAATCAAAATTTTGTATTATTTCCTGAGTTTTAAAATAGACTTTTATTTCTGTTAATTTCTGTAAAAACTCATTTTATTTATGCAGTAAGACACCCTGAAAATGCTGTGATCTTGTGACTTACACACCCCAGGGGTTGTGATAAATCTAGTACAACCAACACATACAAAAACTAATTCAGCACACTCAAGGATTAAAAAATAAGTAAACTTAGAACATGGAAAGTTCCAAAATTGAAGTAATTTATTGTGAAATCCGTAAATCCTCAAGGCCGGAAAACACCATCTTCCTGGATGTTTTTCATTTTTTAATACAACCAACACCCTGTTGTGTCTTATTGCTTGAAGGTTAACTCATCACCTGTGTCTCACTCACTCTTCCTCTGTCAAAATCTTGCACTATCAAAAGTGAAACTCAAATGTAAGCACATGAGGAAACCCCCAAATCAGAACCTGCTGATTAATATTAGGCTGTAGAACTGTTCATTATCACAATTGCTTTGTTTTGTGGTTCAGCACCTGCTGACTTTACAGCGGTAAATATTTTCCGCGGGATGGTAGAGCTATCTGTTCCTTATTGACAGTTTGTTTCACAGTGCAGCATGGCTAGAGGAATAGGCAGTGGCTGAATTATGGCTTTTTTCCTAGCAGGCTTTGTAGTGCTGGGGATGGGAATGAATGGATGGAGGTAGAGAGGGAGGGCTGTCAGGAAATGTAGGGGAGATCATGGCGCCGGTGAGATAAGATGCTGACATGTCGACAGCATGGAAGCTAGAAGTGGGAAGTTAGCAGTCACTGTGTCTCTGTCAGCATCTCACAGTCTCAGACCTGAAAGTATGATTTAAACAGAGCAGTTCTGAAATTCAACTTTAATTTTAAATGACTTTTTAAGTTTTGTAGCATTGGTTGTGCACAGGAGGGTGGTTGTGCCTGAGAGAAATCAGTGAGGTATTGACATTGCTCAGATGCCAACATGATGATTGCTTGGAAACTGGAAAGCAGTAAGTAGGTCAGTGTCTTGGAGCTGCATTACTGCATTCTACTGAGATGTTACTTTATGCTACTTTATACTTTTAACCTACTTTGTTTTTGATTTGTTTGGAATTTGCTTTATTTGTGCTTGCACTGGCAAACAGGAGGGTCAGTGAGTCTAGAACCATGTGGAGTGCGAATCACGTCTTCCTTGCAGACTATGTTTCTCTCCTACCTCGGCAGACTCTCTCCAGTCAGGATTCTCCGCTGGTGCTCTGCTGCCAGCCTGAAGCCCCCAACACTCACATTCTCCGGTTCAGGCCCTCACCCCCCAACCTCATCCAGCCGCATGGCTCCCTGGCTCTGAGTCCCCGGGGCTGGGGCCGCCAACTCCTCCAGCGCTCTATCTATAATCCAGTGAAGCAATGGAAGAGGAGGAGAGTGACTGGGAGTGTGGTTCGGTAAGGCCCGGTAGTGGGCGTGGGGCCTGCCACTGATCCTCACCATTGCCTGCCACCGAAGTAAGGTTTTTTCTGTAGTTTTCTCCCCTCAGGGTGTGGCATGCAATGATGTCCTGTGCGGCTAATGCTGCTGGGGCCTGCCAATGTCCCACCCTCTTTCTGTATCCTGATGTCTGTGCCTGCCCCTAGTCTCCTCCAGAGGCTGCAACTGCGCTGGGAGCCCCCAGCAACCCACCCCGGGAGAGTAGAGCAGTCCTCTGGATGCTTTATCCTCTCCCTTCCCTGCCGACCTCCAGTGACCCAGGTCCATTCCCGAACCCAGGTCACCGGTGTGGCATGAGGTGTGGTGTTCAGTGCCTCAACCCTCAGCGCCACTGGGCTGGCTGAGTGTGGTTCACTTGAATGTTAAAAATACTGACATGTCATCTAGGACTGTATCTTGTATTTATGCATCTCGGAGCTGCAGTTAATGGTTTACCATTCTCCTTTTTTCAGTTTCTTTGTAAAGCATGGCAGCATAACCAGGAGTCAAGGGAGATTACTAGGGGAGATCTAGGTGTGATAAGTAGGATGCCAAATGCAGCATTCAGAACTTACTATAATAGGTTATTTTCACTGTAGTTTTATTTTCACAGCAGATTAGTGTATTGCAAATATAGCGAAAAACTAAAACTGCAGGAAATATAACCTATTCTCCAGTATTTCATGGCTACCATTTTACTCCACAGAATGTTATTCCAGCACTACAAAGAGGTATAATTAAAAAGTACATCTGGAATAATACTCTACAGTTTCAAAAAAACGTAAAGTGACCCTTGAACCATGGAATGTCATTCTGATGTTTTATATAGTACATTCACAAAATCATAATCCACAGAATTGAAATCTGTGGTCTCAATTAGAATTCATGGAATGCTCATAGATTTCCACAGAATTACCCCAAACATTCTGAAATGCATTTGAGGGGCAGGATTGGCAACCCATTGTGTACAGCTCTAGGTAAAGGTTGTATATTTAAAAACAATGGTTTTAGGGAAGCTTTAACTTTCTTTTCAGCTGGCTGCAGGGTAGCACATGGCTACAATGATATCCTCAGAATTGTGAAGGCTGCTTTGTGGTTGGCTTGATACATTTCTGACCTCTAGAAAATGTTTATGTAGAAGACAGATGGCTTGATAAAGCTATAGCATTCATTTCTTGCCAGACTTCATAGATACATGAGATGTTTGAGTTAGAAAATTTGCTTTATAAATATCTTACTATAAGAAAACGTTATTCTAATTGTGATAATGCAGACCTTATCCTCATCCATTAAACATAAGAAGGCATTCCACAGCAGAACACTTTTGTAGGCAGAGTCTCATTCTGGTGTTATTTTGACTAGATCATGATAAAGACATACTGTCATGTAATTTGGTTCAAATCCTTAAATTCTCACTTTCTGGAATTTTTCTTCCTTATGACCTCTTCATAGCTCAGTAGGCATGGCCAAAGCAGATCTGCAAAAGGGCAGAGCACTGGATAACATCCCGTGTCTTCTAGATAACTGTATCAGATTACATTATTTACAATGATGTACTGTAGGAGTTAATTTTGCAGTGCCCCCTAATCTCTACTACCAAGATAGCACTGCCACATATTTTTTTTTTTATAGTTTCTTTCCTATCCCTCTTACTGAAAACTGTCAGTTAAAGTTGGACTGCTTCAAGATCCAGTCATTTACCCTTCTTCTTCTTTACTGTGGTACAGTAGCACCATTAAAGATTAGGGTTAAGTAGACACTTTAAAGGGAATGTGTACAAATTGATTCCCTGTATGATTATTTCAAGAGTTACTATAATTATCCAGCAATTTGATTGCTAGGTTATATTTAGCAAAGGACTTTAGGAAAACATTGAAACATACTCTTTAAGCATGATCATGGAGATATCCAGTGGCAGTGGCAGTGACTCAGCAGGTTGCACACTCACTACTGAGGCCTGAAGACACCATGTGGGAAGAGTTTATCGATTCCACTTGCCACTGACATGAATAATGGCCAACCTTTACTCTGCATCAAGATAATCAGTGAAAAAAATGGTTTCAGGTCTTTACAAAAATTAAAACTAGGGTAGGGTCTAATGGTATTGACTTAAAACTGTATGAGGTGGTAATACACTCAGATATAGCTCATGTCTGGAAATGTGCATTTGTTTCACCTATTTTTAAAAGTGGGGATAGTTCTGAAACATCAGACTATAGACCAACATTTGTTTATTGCCACTCTCCAAGGTTTTAGAAAGAATTGGGTATGATCAGATTATGGATTATTTGTAAAAATACAAAAAAAATGTGTAGAACATCATAGTTTCAGAAAGAACCATAGCACAGTCTCATCTCAGCATTAGCAGACCTCACCTATTCTATGCATGCAGTCACTACACACTATACCAATTCTACATATAAGGCCTTGGAGTAATTTTCCATAGCATGCCTTTAATCAACACACAAGATACAATTGATAAGATATGGTTTAGATTGCTTACTGGATAGCCATTCCATTTTTAAAAATGGGTTGCTCAATCTGGAGAATAAAGATGGCATTACCCAGGTTTATCAGCTCCAACAGGTTATGTGAAAGGGGAATATTTATAAAATATTGCAGTAAGCCACAGTTCCACTGTTTATGACAGCACAATGTTCCATAAAATGGTGCAAGCATTATATCAGTAAAGGAAAGACTTTGTCACAGGAATCTCTACACTTCTACCAGCTACAGGTAAGCCCAATGCACTATTCAAAACAGCTTTTTATGGGGGGTTCGAACTATGAGAGACAGACCCCTTGGGATGAGGCTGAACATAATATTTCCATGCTCCAAAGAAAGAAAGAAAGAAAGAAAGAATCAATTAAGGTGTTCTACAGTTCTTCAAGGTCTAGTGCTGGAGGTGCCAATGTAGTCTTCCACTGTTATCATATCACAATTACATCATGCCACTGCTCCCTACTCCCTTCTAGAGCTTAAGCAAATGGTTAAAGTAACAAAAGCTGGATTGCAAGGGTTTCCTTTCATCATACAGAAATTAACTTTGGCGCCAGACCATCAAAGCTTGAATTGGTCAAACAAGTCAAACTTATTTAGACTTTGAGATCTTAACCAATGATACCACCCTAACCTGCAAAATGCACCCTCAGATTTGAGGTTTTAATCCCAGCTCAAAGCAATGTCAAGCTGTTATGGGTTTAACTCACATTGGCAATCATTTTAGAGTTTCTTCAAAGACATTTACAAAAGTACTTGATGAGTGGGTAAAAAGAGGCTGGTAGTGAATAGACAATATGACAAATTTGGTGGATAGTTGTGAATCAAGTATGCAGCCAGGCAGATCATTTTGGTTACTTAATGGTATTTTATTTTACCTGAGAATTTACCACCTGCACATTTGTCTGCCTTACAACCTGTCATTTGACAATTGACTCTAAATGAATTTCGATAGAGTGCTAATTATTACTTTTTAATGACTACATCACTACTTAGTTTAATATAACATGACTCATTATGTTGGGTTAAGAACATAATACTCTGGTCATGATAAAGACCTAGAGAAGAAAAATAAACAGAAGTAGAATAAAATCAGTCAAAGAAGAGATCAAAGTCAAACAAGGTGTTACATATGCAACATAATCAGATCCACTTTCAGTAATGCCAGTTAAAACCCTGGAAGCCCACATGTGTGGTATTCAGGTCAAGACATCGTCAATCAAATTCTATATCCATTTAGAAACTTGGAGACAGCATGAATGTGTCTGAATGTTTGGTGTCTAAGACAATGACTGTTCAGTGCTTAGATTCACTATGCTGACTGACTGCCACATTTTATAAAATACCACACTTTTAATTGTTTAAAAATTATGTGTTTATAACTCGAAACTAAAAGCTTTGAATTAGCATTTAATCAAGTAAAAATACATATAATCAAAATACAAAGAGACTCTTAAATACACTTATTTCAGAGACTGTCTTAAAAGATTGAGGCTTTGGTGCAATTTACTTCAATAATACTTCAGTAAACCAAATTTTATTTTCCAGCTGGGACTTGGAAAAAAAATATCCATACAGATTGTTAGAACTAAATGAAATATACATATATATATATATATATATATATATATATATATATATATATATATATAGTATATACATGTATATATATATATATATATATACATATATATGTTCAATAGTTTATTATTCTAGTTTTGTCTGCCTAAAAACAGGGTAATAAGTTTAATAGAACTCTCAGCTAATCATCTGTCTGTTCTCTGTACTAGCAGTTGTAATGTACAGTATATTTTCTGACTTGCCACAACCATGAGCATATAACTTTGGCAGAACATTTGAACTTTGGACCTATAAAGTGCAGAGCAAATGTTTCAAGCTTCCCCTTCAAAAAAACACTCATGCAGCTGATTTTCCTTGAAGTACTGTAATTAGTTTGTATGACAGTAAAATGGCACCACTACCTTCTTGCTATGGTAAACTCCAGTTTTTCTTTTATTTTACAAAATATACAAATTTGTTAAGTCATATGAATGACATTAAATGTGTTCTCAGCTCTGAATAACAGACTCCTTCTCCATCTCTATTAGGAAAGCATAGGATGGCCCTTCTAGCTGCTGCCACCATAATCCCAGGAGTTTATTATAGCACAGACTGAGGGTGACATATAACAGTCTCTCACAATTAGAAGCCTCAGTGTAATAAATTATTTCCCAAACATTTTTTGTTGTGCTCTACTCAGTCCCCCCTCCCTTCCAGTCATAATGGCGTGCCACACAGCAGATACTTTTTCTCTGCAGGTAAAACATGAAATATCACACTCTTTTTGACATATCAGTGTGGCCCCTACCTCCACACCAACCCTAAGTCTGAGTGCATTAAATTTGCAATGCATTAAATGCACCCAACCAGCCACAACGGAAATGGAAAGACTAAGCGAATCTATGTCTCCTGCCCCAAAATGCAGACACCTGTTGAGAATGCTGGCAGGCCATCATGCCATACTGGTTCTGTAGTAATTTGTAGACTGCAATTAGGAACTGTAATGGCAGGAAAATTGCCAGTTCCAGAACGTAACTTTGCTGCCAGTGTCAGAGCAGCTTTGCTGTGTTGTGTCTCCATAATTGAATTTAAGTGATACAGTTAACCAAAAAATAGTTGTTTTCTGTCTTTCATTCTGAATTGGCAACAAATAAAAGAGCTGATGTGTTTTTGTATAGTTTTAGAAATGAAAGAACTATTTTTCCAGAAGAACATCCAAGGATTTATAGTTTTTGAGGCTTCCAATTATTTCCTTGGACCGGATATGAAAAAACAGTCATGTGCTTGCATGCAAGATCTACCAAATAGAAATATAATGGTAGGGCACATTTACCTTGAATTGTTAAATGACCCGTACTGGTCCCACAACTGAGGGTCAAACACACCATCTCATTTTCAGGATCAAAATCCGCAGGAAATGGTATACATAAGGTATACCTTTGCATAGTATACTTGTAACCCTCCTGTTTTTTCAGCCTTTTAAAAGAAATTATAATATAAATTATCCCCCCTGGCCAGTTTTGAAGCCACTTATATGACAAAATATTATTAGTAAATTTTCAAAACAAAATAGCAATGCGCTTGACTACAATTTCAACTACTAGTTGTTTTTTTGGGTTCCGGCCAGTAACATCACGGAACAAAATAAAGCGGACAAAAATAAAGTGGCAAAAACAGTGTCACCTTCAATACTGGCAGCACAAAATGTAGTGTGCCAGAACAATACAGGCCACACCAAATGCAGGTAGCAAACAACGTCCATTGCATGGAAGCACTGGACTGGAACCACAGGAGCCAGGAGCACAAGCCAGCATGCCATCTCCCTTGTCCTGTGTGTTGCGTGTGTTGCTGGGGACATGCTGGCTTGTGCTTCTGGCCCCTTGCATTATACATGGCCATCCACCTGGTGGCCATGGTCCACCTGTCCTCCAGTGATTACCCTGGTGCATGTTCTCCATCACTCAGCATTCTGGGTGGGGTTCCCTACCATGTGGGTGCCTGTGCCGTTAGATTACCATGGTAGGTGTCCAGTAGCCTGCTTCCCCCAGTGGTGGTTGCAGCCTGCTCTGTTCAATCTCCCTGCACCACTGTGCTGTTGCTTTACACAGGTGCCTGCTGCTGTGTGTTCCAGTGCAGAGCCTCCATGTGGTGGACGTTGTTTGCTATCTGTGTGTCATGTGGCCTGCAATGTTCTGGCACGCTACATTTTGTGCTGCCAATAATGATGGTGACACTGTTTTTGCTGCTTTATTTTTGTCCACTTTATTTTGTGTTGCGATGTTATTAACAGGAACCATTTTTTTGTCTCATTTGAAGTACAAGATTTTAGAAAATATAGACTTGAATTAGTCAAATTTGCTTAATCACAACCTAGTTTGCAATTTCAAACATTTAGTTATCTGAGTTCCTTTGATTGCTATACTTAATACCATCATGGAAATATAATTTTGCAAAATAATCTTGTCCAGGCTGGCCTGCTCATGCAGTAGTAGCGCTACCACTCATGATGCTGGTGACCCAGGTTCGGGAATGAGCCCGGGGAGTCGGAGGGCCAGCTGGGGGAGTGAAGGCTGAGCATCCAGGAGACTGCTCACCTTCTCCAGGGAGGGAGGGGGCTGAGGCTCGGTGCTTGACTGGTCCCAGGCAGAGGCCTGAGTTACTGCAGGTGCCCAGCCACATAGAGGAGGGGAGGCGTGATGACATCAGAAGTCATGCCTTGACGTCGGGGACACACGTCACACCCAGAACAAGGAAGATGGCTCCCTGCACTCTGGGGAGATGGAGAACCCAGGTGAAGATACACAGCTCCCCTGCCTGTCCTGTACTGGTGCCCCAATGAATGGACAATGTTTGGGGGTGCATGGGCCCCACCTCGTTCCTGCCTGGGGGCAAACCAAGGCTACATGGGGGGGACTACCATGGGCTCAAGGTAAGAGGGGGCATGGGACAGATACCATTGGTGACTCTCAAGGAAGTGGAGTGCAGGGGGCAGGGGGGCATAAACAGAAAGTAAAAAGGAGAAAATAATCTTCTAAGTAAATTGTGTAAAAGTTTCCTAAACTGTGTGCTAGATGCATATACTGTATGCAAACTTTTTAAATATATCTTTTGGTTTTTAAGTATTGAAAGCCCCTCCAGGCAAAGTAAGAATCAAAGCAGCTCAAACAGTCTGTTGTCTAGGGCACGTTTCCATTTTACCATTAAGCCTTCAAAGTCTGATAAAACTCAGCTGCTCTGAAATGTAAAAAAAAAAGCACTTTAGATAAGATACTTAAACAGAAATGATGATTAGTATATTTGATTTTGTCAAATTCTTCTTTGGAACATTAAGACCTCTGTAGTTCAAAGACAGGTTCTGACAATGTATATTAATGCATTCATCCAAGTTGGTGGTGCCGTGCATTGCCTTGACCTCTGTGGTCGCTTCATCTCATTCCTTTGTGTTTGAGCAAAGGATTCATGTTTCAAGGGGAGCTGCTCACCAAGTGCCACATGCATTATAACAGAGCCATTGACGTGGTGGCAAGTGACCCTCTGCTATCTAAAGAAACTCAGGCTGACAACTTATTGATAAAATCAAGTGACACTTCAGTCCCTCCAAGGATGGAGTTCTTCTTGCTCTGAGGGTGGTCGAACAAGACAAGAAACAAGGAGGAAACAACATTTCCCAGGGTCCTGTCTGATCTAACACTTTCACATTGCCACTTTCAGGTTTCTTCATTTAGCAAGATCAATATCTTTCAACCAAAAAAAAAATCCTCTTAGGGTCCTCAGTTAGGCCTTTTAGTATTGACCATGTATGGTGTTGATGGAAACAGGGAAGAGGCTACAAAGTACCCTTTCAACATTATCTTCTCTATTCATGAAAAGTTTTAATCTTTCAGGAGGTTTGAATGTTAATCTACTCAAAGTAAAGTCTTAAGAGCCTGGTAAAATCAAACAAGTTGTCTTGCAGAATGTCCCTGTTGTTTAAAATATTTGAAAAGTATAGAGTCAATCAATCAATCAAAATCGTTATTTATCCAGGCGGGCACCATTGAGCAAGGCTCATTTGGAAGGTGGTCATGAATACATCAAAGTACAGTACAGAAGCAGGTATACAAAAAGCAATAATACACAAGGAAGAAAAAGTGTATACAGTACAGTACAAGGTTGAAATAAATAAAAAAAACTGCATTATTTTACAATTGAAGAAGTCAGCAGATGTACAATCAACCATAGGCATACAGGGGTTATAAGCAGAGATCTTTTGAGTGAGGCAACTGGCAACTACACATATAGGGGAAAGAGGCCATGTATGGGGTGGCAGGTTAGAGAGGTAAAGAAGAGGAGGGATATATTACTGACAACTGGGGGAAAAATTGAGCTAAAACCACAGAAAGTGACAATGGCTGTCGTGTACTTGTTTATTATGATAATGACAGAGGAGGGGTAGATAATTGGGACACTACTATGGATGGAGTGGGACTTTAGCCAGGCTGGAGTGGACAGGGAAGGGTGGGTGCAGCAAGAAGAGTTAATAGGGAAAGAGTGGGAGCCAGGGGTAGAAACATGGCTAATAGAGTACTGGCCCTAAAAAATTAATTTGGTGTTACAACAAAACAATAGTTTCTGTTTTAACCCTGTGTTAAACAAGTTTACGGATTTTGTTTTATATATATATATATATATATATATATATATATATATATATATCTATCTATCTATCTATATATATATATATATGAGGCCTTTTGGTCCAGTTATTCATAGAGGTATGTACATGTGGCATTTCCCCAAGAACATATTGTGGATAGTTGTACATTTTAACTTTTTATAGCATATCACATGCAGACAACTTGCTATAAAATAATTTAATGCAACCATAACCACATTATCGAGCACTTTATCAGCAATGCATGATAGTGGTAAAAAGTTTTACAAATACTTTTTTATTTCATTTTAAATTGCCACCTACACTTTATCTCCTGACTTGTATGATACCCCTTTTACACATTTTAGGTCTGTGTTTCCACTTTTTTTTTATCACGGATGAAATAATAAAAAGAGCACTCCTTTTAATGTGGCTCAGACTAGGTTTACATCAGTATTCTTTGTTGATTTTGAACACCCATTGTTTATGACCACTTTTTTTGTGACTAAAATGAACTAGCATGCAGCAGACACTGTTCCCTGCCCTTACAGTACAAGAGGTGTACAAAAGCAGCTGATAATTCTGATGAGAACCTGGTTTGAGCACTACTACATGGAGGGTTCTTTGTATTATTTCAGATGTTATAAAAAAGTGCTAAAGCAGGTTCAAAATAGGGAAACAAAGGGTGCTGTACAAGTCAGGAGATAAGGTACAATCTGCATGTGAGGAGGAGGACCCTGTAAAGGCATCTATCCTAAATAGATACTTTTGCTCAGTATTTACTGAAGAGAAGGTAGGGCAGGGCCCACAGCTCAGCATCATGGACACAGGGGGGAAGGAGGTGAGCACTACTCCCTTCACAAAGGAAAGGGTCCTACAAGAGCTTGCTAAGCTCAGGGTGGATAAGGCAATGGGACCTGATGGCATACATCCCAGGGTACTTAAGGAGCTAAAGGAGGAACTAGCAGAGCCATTAGCAGAATTGTTTAGTGAGTCTCTGAGCACAGGAGAGGTCCCAGAAGACTGGAGAAGGGCTCATGTGATCCCGCTCCACAAGAGTGGTAGCAGGGAGGAGGCGGGGAACTACAGACCAGTCAGTCTTACCTCAGTAGTGGGCAAGATTATGGAGGCACTCCTTAAGGAAGGATAGTGCAACACCTGGAATCCATAGGGGCACAGGATCCAAGACAGCATGGGTTTACAAAAGGAAGGTCCTGTCAAACTAATCTCATAGATTTCTTTGACTGGGTAACCAGAGTGGTGGACCAAGGGGGAGCAGTTGATGTCGCCTACCTTGACTTCAGCAAAGCTTTTGACACTGTTCCACATAGAAGATTGATAAATAAGCTGGGTAGGCTCGGGGTGGGTCAGAAGTTGGTCAACTGGGTGGCAAACTGGTTGACGGGCAGAAAACAGAGAGTGGTGGTAAATGGTATACAGTCAGAAGAGATGCAAGTCACAAGTAGAAGTTACTCAGGGATCAGTCCTGGGGCAAGTCCTCTTCAACATCTTCATTAGTGACCTTGCAGATGGACTAGAGGGTAAGGCTTGTCTGTTTGCAGATGACACCAAGATTTGCAACAGAGTAGATGATCCAGATGGGGTGGGCAGAATGAGAAGAGATCTGGATAAACTAGCAGAATGGTCAGAAGAGTGGCAACTGGGATTTAATGCAAAGAAGTGCAAAATCATGCACATAGGGAAGAGAAACCCTGAAGCCACCTATAGGCTGGGAGGAGTTGCTAGCAGTCACAAAGGAAGAAAGAGACTTGGGCATCATCATCACTGATGACCTAAAATCATCAAGCAGACCTCTAAAGCAGTAGGTAAGGCTAGGGGGTGTTAGGGTGTATTAGTAGGGGTATCACAAGTCGTAAGAGGAGGTAATAATCCCTCTGTACAAGACACTGGTTAGGCCCCATCTGGAGTACTGTGTGCAGTATTGGGCCACACCTTCACAAGGACATTAACCAAATTAAGGCAGTCCAGAAGGGCAGCAAAATGGTGCAGGGACTGCATCAGAAGACATATGAGGACAGATTAACGGAGCTCAATATGTATACCCTTGAGCAAAGGAGGGAGAGAGGTGATATGATCGAGGCATTCAAACACCTTAAGGGCATAAACAAGGTGAAAGAGTCTAACATGTTTAAATATAAGAAAAATAGCAGGACAAGAGGACACAGCATGAGATTAGAGGGAGGCCGATTAAGGGGAGCGTGGAAATTCTTTTTCACAGAAAGGGTGGTGGATGCATGGAATGGCTTACCACAAGAAGTGGTGGCTATGAATACAGTGCAGGGCTTCAAACAGGCATGGGATAGGCATAAGGGAGCAATACAAATGACTATGAATAGATAGGTCACTGACAGAGCAAAGGCTGAAGGCACATTTATAAGGTAGAAAAAGAAATGGGCAGACTGGATGGGCCTTGCGGTCCTTATCTGCCGTCAACTTCTATGTTTCTATGTTTCTACAATAGAATGAAAAAGTATAGGTTGAAATTTCCATAGCTATCATGCACTGCTGCTATAAAATCAGTGCTTTCTTAAGATAAATATTTGTTTGCTTGCCATAAATTATTTTCTGCCACAGCTTTCTTAACCTGATGAAAGCAAGGAAGATACTGGGATCACTAAATATGGAATGAAAACTTTTGTGATTTTTGTGATGTGAGCGCAGTACTTTGCCAACAGACTTTGATTATAAAAATGGTGGGAACTTATTTATCTTGTCTGAATTTGAACCAAACATTTTAACATTTTAAGAAGTTATTTTAAGAATTCATGGTTGAAGAACTGGTGCTGTGAGGAAGGGTTTGGATTCATTGGTGACTGGGACCCACCTGGAGGGATGGAGGTTTGTTCAAGCCTGACGGCCTGCATCCATCCTGGAGGGAAATCCAAGCACTCAATGATAAGTTTAAATGCTACATTGACAAGCATTTAAACTAGCAAAGGGGGGTGGCAGGCCAGCAAGGAGGGTACCTACTTGCTCACCCCCACAGCTAGCAGTGGAACCAGTGAACCAGAGGAGTGGCTATCTCTGCAAAGCAGTGTGCAAAGATGGAGATTAGTGCCCAAGAGGTGGATAAGCAGAAAAGGTGAAAAATTCAGCAGACGGGCAGACAGCAAGGAGAACCAGGGATAAATGACAACCAAGGAAGGGGCTGGAGTAGAACAGTGAGACGGTCTAGGGAGGTCAAATCATGGAAAGCCATGTGTGCAAATGCCAGGAGCCTTAGCAACAAGATGGAAGATCTGGAGTCTGTCATGGTGCAGTCAGACCTGGACATTGTGGCCATCACTGAAACCTGATATAATGATAACCACGACTGGGAGATGGCCATACTTGGCTACAACATATTCAGAAGAGACAGAGCAGGTAGGAAGGAGGTGGCACTCTATGTGAAAAATGACATAAGGACACAGAGATCCAGGAGGAACAAAATGGGGAGAGATACTGTGGGTTAAGCTGGAAAGGAAAATGGGGACAGCCATCCGCACAGGTGTGGTCTATAGACCACCAGCAGGAGGAAGAAACAGATAGGGAGCTGAAGCTAGCCATCCAAGGATGGCAGACATAGGTGGTGGTACTGGTTGGAGACTTCAATATTCCAGATGTGGACTGGAGCATCCAGCAGCAGCATCAACTAGGAGCAGATTTATCTTGGACTCCTTCAGGGTGCCTTCCTCAAGTAACTGGTCATGGAACCAACTCGGCAGAAGGCAATACTGGACCTTGTGCTCACAAACAGGGACAGTGTGATGGGGGTAACAGTGGGGAGCACCTGGGAAACAGTGACCACCAGTCATTGTGGTTTGAAATCACAGAAGAGCAGAACCAAACCACACAAAAACACGTATCCTGGATTTTAGGGGCAGACTTTGGGAAAATGGGAGATACTTGAAAGAGGCATTAAGGGAATGGGACAGGAATCAGGGGTTGAGTAACAGTGGGCAGTATTTAAAATGGGGATTACAAGAACAACAGAATTATGTATTAAGCAGGTTAGCAAGAGGAAAAGGAAGAGGAGACCATTATGGTTTCCAAAGAGTAGCAAAGAAAGTGAAAGCCAAAAGATTGCATTCAGGCAATACAAAAGACACAGGCAGAAGGGGATAGGGAGAAGTACCAGGAGAAGCAAAGGGAGGCAGGGAGGTCAGTAAGGAAGCCAAAGCTCAGACAGAAGAACACATTGCAAAATCAGTGGGTAGAGGGACAAAACCTTTTACAGATACATAAGTGAAAAAAGAAAAGACAAAGGAGGGATAGTGAGACTGAAGGGGAGGATGAGGGCCACGTGGAGGATGACAACAGTAAAGCTGACATACTGAAAGGTATTTCTGCTCAGTCTTTACTGAGGAAGAGGAGGGTAATGGGTCTGAAGGAGTACAAAGGGTGAGAATGGTGCAGAAATGGACACAGTCCCTTTACGAAAAGGGTCCTGACGGAACTGGAAGTAATAAGAGTTGATAAAGCAATGGGGCCAGATGGGTGCACCCAGGGTCCTTAAAGAACTAAGAGGTGGTGGCTGAACCTCTGGCTATCCTGTTTAGCCGATCACTGGAAACAGGAGGTACCCAAAGACTGGAGGACAATAGATGTAGTCCCCTTATACAAAAGTGGGAACAAAGAGGAAGCAGGGAACTACAGACCAGGCAGCCTCACCTCGGTAGTGGGGAAGATCAAGGAAGCACTACTGAAGGAGAGATTGGTGGAACATCTGGTTGTCAATGGACTACAGGACCCAAGGCAGCATGGTTTCACCAGGGGGAGGTCATGTCAGACCAACCTCATTGAATTTTTGACTGGGTGACTAGGGAGGTGGATCAGGGAGGGCAGTGGTCATGGCCTATCTGGACTTCAGCAAGGCCTTTGACACTGTGCCACATAGAAACTAATACACAAACTGGGAATATGGGTGTGGGCAGGACAGTAGTGTGGTGGGTAGGTAACTGGCTGGGTGGCTGGACACAGAGGGTGGTGGTAAATGGCTGTCACCTCTACAGAGGAAGAGTGACCAGTGAGGCACCACAGGGATCGACTGGAACCGGTCCTATTCAACATCTTCATCAGTGACATGGCGCAGGGACCTAGAAGGCAGAATTTCACTGTTCGCTGATGACACAAAGCTCTGTAACAGAGTAGACACACCAGAGGTGGTAGACAGAATCAAAGCGACCTGCAGAAACTTCAAGAATGGTCAGGGTTTGGCAGTTGAAATCCAATGCAAAGAGGTGCAAGATAATGCATATGTGGCACAAAACCCTGGCACAATATATCAGTTGGGGGTGAGGAAATAGCATGCACCAAGCAGGAAAGGGATCTTGGGGTTATCATCTCTGATGACCTCAAGGTAGGGAAACAGTGTGACAAGGCAGCAGGTAAAGCAAATAGGATACTGGGATGTATAGGCAGGGCATTACCAGCAGGAAAAGGGAGGTCATAATTCCACTATACAAGACACTAGTGAGGCCTCACCTGGAGTACAGTGTACAGTTCTGGAGACCATACCTACGTAAGGACATACACAAGTGAGAGAAGGTTCAGAGGAGGGCAACAAAGATGGTGCATGGATTGCATCACAAGTCCTATGAAGACAGGTTGAAGGAACTGAACATGTACTCCCTGGAGGAGAGGGAGGGAGAGGGGATATGATAGAGACATACAAGTATCTTACAGGGAGGAACAGGGTGCAGGAAAACACTATTTTTAAGTGAAAAGATGTTCCAGGACTAGAGGCATGGGATGAAGTTGGAGGGAGGACGATTCAGAGGAAACATGAGAAGAATTTCTTCACAGAATGGGTGTTGGACAAGTGGAACACCCTGCCAGAGGAAGTGGTGGGGGCTGAAACAATCACGGGATTTAAGAATGCATGGGATAGACATAAAGGAATTCTGAAGGTCAGGGGTTAGGTGCAACAGACTTCTAGGAAAACAAACTGAACTTACAAGCTCAAATGGGCAGACTGGGTGGGCCATAGGCCCTTATCTGCCGACACTGTCTATGTATCTATGTATCTATGTAATTCTGGACAGCAAAATACATCATGTACAGTAACATTATCAATAATGATAATTGCAAACTGTACTGATATTATGATGTCATCCTCACTTCAAACTTTTAGTTTAAAAACATAGAAACAGAATTTGTCAGTAGATAAGGACCGCTTGGCCCACCCAGTCTGTCTGTTTTTTCCCTACCTATACTGCCACTGCAAACCCTACCTGATCTCCAGCTACTCCCCCTGTTTTCCTAACAAGATTCCTTTGTGCTTATTCCATGCATATGAAGCTCACCACTGTTTTCTCCTCCACCACTTCTGCTGAAAGACTGTTGCAGGTATACACCCTTCTTTCAGTGAAGAAGTACTTCATCAGATCCCTCTTAAAGTTCCCTCCTTCCAGCTTCGTTTCATACCCCATTGTTCTCGTGCACCATCATTTCTGAAAAATACTCCCCTCCTATACTTTATTCACCTCCCTGAAGTATTTGTAGGTCTCTATCAAGTCCCCACCCTTCTTTCTTCCAGTACATAAAAATTGAGATCCCTCAGTCCCTCCTCATAGGGCTTATATTGCAGGCCCTGTTTATGTCCTTCCTGAGATGTGGTCTCCAGAACAGCGCACAGTACCCCAGGTGGGGTCTCACTAATGGTTGATGCAGTAATAACACCACTTTAAAAATAGACTCCGTTTAAAGGGTTTTATGTGAAATAATATCTAAACTAAAACTAAACACCAATTTTCTCCTCCTATTGGTGATACCCCTTCCTAATGTGCACCCCAGAATCCTGATGGCCTTGCCTACTGCCTTGTCGCACTGCCTCACCACTTAGAGGCCATCAGATATGATTGCCCCATGGTCCCTTTCCTGTTTAGTGGCTGCCAATACCTCTTCTCCCATGTTATACACTGCCTCTATGTTTCTGTACCCCAAGTGCATTATTGTCTACATTTTCACATTGAAATCTAGCCACCATACCTTTGACCACTCTTTCATTTTTCTTAGGTCTCTACTAATTCTCTCCACCCCTCTACAGTCTGCTGTATTGCAGATTTTAATGTAATCTGCAAAGAGGCATACCTTCCCTTCCAGCTTTTCTGCAATGTCACTTATAAAGACATTATAATGCTTGTCCCCCTCATCCCCTTATAATGGTATTGAAGTACTGGATATTAGCCTCAGTAGGGGCCCTCATCACCTCTCTTTTTATCTCCAAACCAGTCCTATATCAAGCAGATAGAACTACTCCAGGTTACACTGACTTTGCAATGTCTAATGTCATAGCTTGTTCACACAAAAAAACTGGGACAGTTTCTGCCTACTTGCCCCTAGAATCTGGTATTCCATGTCCTGGTATAGCAATAAGTTCCTTTGGAGCTCTCTCCTAAAAGGACTGCAGATGAAAACCCATGCCCTGACCCTCTTAGCCCTCTCCCTTATACAGGCCGCTGGAGACATAGAACCCAACCCTGGACCTAGTTTTTCTCAGGCTCCTACTTCCTTTCTCCCCCCTGGCAAGTCAAAAAAGGTCTTAAAACAGTTCACTTAAACATAAGGAATCTCCTCCACAACCTGGATGAGCATGGGTTATATCCTTGGCATTTCAAAACCTGGTTAAAGCATTTTGTACCCAGTAACCATTGTGCCCTTCTGAGATATAACTCACTAAGATGAGACAGGAACTCCTCTGGGCTGCACTATGATATACTACTAAGCCCATCTAAATTTCTCTGCCCCCTAGTTTCCCCTCTCCCAAACTTGGTCATCTGTTTGATTTATGTCATGCTACTCTAACTGTGGTTAACATTAAGAAACTCCACGTCTTCTGCATATATGTTCCACCTTGTGACAGTGTAAACACTACACTGGGAAACAAGAGGTAAACATCTTGCTTGAGGCTGAGAAAATGCAGGGAATGCAACATGAACAGGCAAGGGGGTGCCTCCCCAGGTGTTGCTAATTAGAGGGATTGCTAAACGGCAGAGAGAATACAGCAAGGAGTCAATTAGAAGCTGGAAACTGCTGCAGGGAGGAGATACTCCTAGGCAGAGAACCCTGCAAGATGGAGGGTGGAATGTAACACAGGAACCAGAGCAGAAAGCCAGGGAGAATGGTTAATTATTGCAGAGAGCCTATGGGGAGAAGTTGAAACTTGCTGCTGAGAAAGAGATCATTTCTAGAGCAGAGAGTCCTGAGGTAAAGGATCAGCCTAGCCAGCTGGGCCAAAAACAGTGAGTGGAATGTACTGCTAATAACAGCCTGTGAATAAGGCTAAAAGGGGAAACTGTGTGTGAATTCAAAACTGCTGGCCCACAAACCGTTTATGTTTTGTTTGAGACTGTATATTGAAAAACTGCTGGCCCACATAGGTGGTTTAAAGATTCCTTTTGTCAAGTCAGACTGAAAGCAGAACTGTTTTGTGTTAACCTTTATTTTACCTGACCAGGCTGGAGAAGTTGAACTGCCTGATTATGCTTTTCTGGAGCAATAACTTACATTTGGAGCAATAAAAGTACATTTTCTTCTGTGAACTTTAACCCCAGTGTGACACCTCTCCGTCTGCCATAGGCCAACTTGTCACACACCTGCTGGTAGTCATCAAGAACTTCAATCCTTAATCAGCACTATTGGACCCTTGCCCAAGGCAATGAATTTATCCTCTTTTCGGGACTTCAATATTGATTGGTTAAAATATAATAAAAATCTTTAAACAAATTGTTGCTTTCTAGGATTATCTCTAACTCCACTAGGATTTCCAGTAACGGGCAATGTGCCAACCTTATTGACTGGGTACTCATTCCTAAGCTCGACAGAGTAGTCTGTGTGGGGGTACTTCCTGATGCTATTAGTGATCACTAGTCTCCCATATATTGTGTATGCCGTGTAAAACCCCCTAAGATGCCCTCCCCCAACTGATTCATTTTTGTGACTTCTCGCACTTTGACCCTAACTAGTTCAAAATTAAAGTAGCATAACAAGACTGGTCTTATCTGTGGGCCACAACCAATGTCAGCTTGGCTGTCTCATATTTATGCACAATCTGTTCTGGTCTCTAGGACAAATATGCTTCCCTTATAACAAGGAGGGTGCATGGTTCTACTACAAAATGGGGCAACCACCCTCTATTATCCCTCCTCAAATGGAAAGACAAATGCTGGACTGCCTACAAGGCATATAGCTCAGTCTCTGACTGGACACACTATAGAAAGCTCAGAAAAGAATGCAAGCAGGCCATCTGGTGGAGTAAATGTAGTTTCTGCAAATTCCTGCTAGATTCCTCCATTGGCGGCCCACACCAATTTTGGACCTGTATTAAGAAAACCCTAGGTCAGAACATTTCCCCCACCCCTACAGACATTGAAGTTAGGGAAGTAAATTGTAACAACTCCTCAACTATCTCAAATGCTTTCAATACATTTTTTCACATACCTCTCACCCTAGACTGTGACCTTTCCTATCTCCTCACCTACTCTGGCATCCTCCACTGCTCCTAAAGTAACATCTTATCCTGCTTTTTATCTAAAAAGAGTCAGGGTCTCAGAGGTGTGTAAACTCCTGAGGCAGATCACAGATTCTAAATCCGCTGGATCTGATGGGATCAAGCCCCACCTCCTTAAACTTGCTACCAATGAGCTTGCCTCCACAATAGCAAGAATCATTAACCTGTCCCTCTCCTTAGGCATTGTTCTTAATCTCTGTAAGATGTTTCACATAGTACCAGTGTTCAGAAAATGTAATAATAAAAACATCTGTAATTACAGACCTATTGCCCTTCTACCAGCTCAAAATAAGATCTTGGAAAAAATTGTAGCCACCCAACTTACTGATTGCCTCTCTGCCCATGATCTCTTCTCCCATACCCAACATGGGATCCACCAGAATCATTGTAACAACATGTCACTGCTCACCTTAACCAACAGGATTTCTAATGCATTTGATAAAAGGGAGCTTACTGGCACTAGTTTCATTGATCCCAGAAAGACCTTTGATGTGGTTGATCACACTCTGATCTGTAATAAACTAACATCCTTGGGTGTACCTGATACTGCCCTCCCATGGTTCTAAAGTTATTTATCAAATAGACAACTATGAGCTTGGCTTGGATCCTCCCTCTCTGATCCTGCACCCATCTCAATTGGTGTTCCCAAGGCTTAATACTTGGACCCGTAATCTTCTCCCTCCACATCAACTCTGTTCACTACTGCATTTTCAACAGCATGCATATTGTGTATGCTGATGATCTGGTGTTTTTCTCTAGTGCCAGAACATTGCTGATATCAACAGAAAAC
Source organism: Neoceratodus forsteri (assembly GCA_016271365.2). Taxonomy (NCBI): domain Eukaryota; kingdom Metazoa; phylum Chordata; order Ceratodontiformes; family Ceratodontidae; genus Neoceratodus; species Neoceratodus forsteri. The sequence goes on from JADMNL010000027.1 coordinate 16,687,795, forward strand.
TAGCATCTGACCAGCAGTCAGTCCGAACATGGTTCCAAGAAAACAGGCTTTTAATGAAAGCCATAAAATCACAGGCCATGCCCTTTGGATCTGCTTCGTGTTTAAAGAATATCCAAACTCCTCTTTCAGTGTACTGCAGTGACAGTACATTCTTGGTCACTGTCCCTTCCTTTAATTACTTGGGCGTTATGCTTGACCCCTCTCTTGATTTTTCTCCCCACCTGTCATCTGTTTGTAAGACTGTCACTGTCCAACTTGGGCTTGTTTATAGAGTCAGCCAAAACTTCTCTCCTAGTGCTCATATCACCACTGCCTGAGGCATCCTGCTCCCTAAACTGTCTTATGGTCTGCCTCTCTTTGTTGGAGCCTCAAACTCAACACTGCATGCATAGGACATGGTATATAACAACATATGTCATTTTGCCCTTGCAAGTAACTGGCTAGCCCACCACTGTTCACTTTACCCTAAACTTGACTGGCTCCCTTCATCAGCCAAATGTGATCTCTCCCTGGGAGGTATTATTCATAGCAGGAGATTTTCAAATGGGTTGCGCCTGGTGCAACTGAGTTGCACCAGTGCAACTCTGCAATGCACCCCGGCACGATATTCAAAAGGGTGCCTTGTGCAGCGCACGTCCCGATGCACCAGGGTGCAATGATAATGTATGTGGTGCATCTGCAGAGGGCGTGCCCATGCATATGCAGCACATCCTGCTATTCAGCCCAGGATGTGCAGTGCATCTGCTGGCACAACCCCCAGATGCGCCGCATACTGTGGCACAAAGTTAAGCCTGAAAAGTTTGGCTCAAACGCCGGCCACTCACAGCTGGGTAGCTGTATTGCAAGGTGCAACACAGCAGGCCCCAGCTGTGGGTGCCTGCCCGCCCACCCAGAACACCATCCAAAAGCACCCATCTGTGCCCAGGTAGGCTAGCAGTCCACCCTCCCTCCCGTATGCCTGATCGCAGGCATGTGTAAGAAAACTATCTAACCCTGGTAGTCCAGTGGTCCTCCCAACCCTCCCATAACCCAATCACTGGTATTTGTAATAATAAGAACTATGCCTGGTAGTCTAGTGGTCCCTCACCTCTCACGTATGCCGATCATCCAAAAGGACATCTATGAACTGCCCTGGTGGTCTAGTGTAACCCCTCATCCCCCCATAGCCCCAATAATGGGTACAAATCAGTAACAGTAATCCCTGGTGGTCCAGTGGCAACCCCCAACCCTTCCACCTGCAGAGGACCCCTGGCCATCCAGCTCCTCCCATCATCTATGGGCAGCTGCACCCCACCCACATACCACCTGTCTGACCACCAAATGACAGCTTACAGTATGTGCTATAAGCCTATTGATCCACAGTGTGGACCAATGGGCTTGCAGGCCATACTGTACTACATAAGCACCAATATGTGAATGACCATAGTCATATAGTACAGCACATACTGCAAGCAGTCATTCGGTGGGCAGCTGGGTGGTATGCAGGTGGGTGCAGCCACCCGCAATGAGGGGGAGCTGGGTGGCCAGGGGTACTCTGTTGGTGGGAGGAGTGGGGTACCACTGGACCACCAGGGATTACCATTATGGATCTGTATCCATGATCAGGGCTACGGGGGGGTGATGGGTTACACTAGACCACCAGGGTAGCTCATTGATATCCTTTCAGTTGCTTGGGCATATGAGAGGGGTTGAAGAACTGCTACACTACCAGGGATAGTTCTTTTTCTTACAAATACTGGTGATCAGGTTAAGGGAGGGGTGGAGGGACCACTGGACTACCAGAGTTAGATAGTTTTCTTATGAATGCCCGTGATTGGCATATGGGGAGGGGGACTGCTAGACTGCCAGGGAGTCAGTACATGTTGGCAGTGGCTATGCAGGGTGCCTCGCACAAGTTGCCGGGTTGCCCTGTGCAACACATGCAAATGGGGCCATAATGATATGCAAATGGACCCATTTGTGCCTTGCATACATTATGGCTCCATTTGCATGCCCAAGTCTGAATATCATGGTTGCTGCACCCAGCACAACCATAGTTGCGCTGGTGCATTCCCAATCCACCCTGTCTGGGGAATGTGCACGTCACCTTTGAATATCACCCTGTCTTGGCCCCGGTGCATTTCGGATGTGCTGCACCCCCACTTGCGCCATTGCCTGGAGCAGTCTGAATATCTCCCCCATAGTGTTTTTCAAAATCAAGTTCCTCTATTGCTTGCCTCCCTCCTAGTGCCTATCATAAATGCCTACCCTCTCCAATCCTCTGACCATGACCCCCTAGTCATACCAAGGACCAATACCAAATTAGGTGAGATAGCTTTTTCAGTCTCTGCCCCCAAACCTTGGACCACCATAACAGATAATATCAAGCATAATTCTGCTACCTGCACCTTCAGAAATATGTATTGCTCCCACATACTGGAAATAGCAGTATGTACCTGTTCCTAGTCTTGAATCTTGTCAGACATTTTGCCAACAGTATGTGTTAATGCTGCTGCACTTGTAGAATGTACACCTATTTATACCTTGGGTTTTATCTGTTGCTACATTATTCTGAAGTTGTCTTTGTCATGTACTGTATTGCTTATTTGTTGTACTCTTCCAGGTCATGCCTGAAAATAGGCAAATGCTTGTCTACTGCACCCAACCTGGTAAACAAAAATGAAATAAATAAATTACTTTATTTTGTTAAGCGGGAAAGAGCACTGAACCAAGGGTCTTTTTTCAGGTTTGACCTGGGCATAAAAATGCAATACAAGTTGTACAAAAACAGACAAGATATAAATACATCACAGTACAACATAGCACTTAAGCACAATTTCAAATACATTGATTATGTAAATATTGTAAAAAAAAGTTGCTTTTAAAAACCTGGAATGAACAAGGTTGCCATAAAAAGTCAGGTAAACAATTCCAATAATGAGGGGCAACTACAGAAAAAGCAGAGGAACTGACCTTGAATTTGCATGATTTTTTGACAAGAACAACCCATTTTGCTGATCTGAAGCTAAACATCATAATCCTTTTAAAAAACAAATCTACAAGAGTGGTCAGAACATGGGGGAAAACATTTTTTTTAATAACTAAACAACCAAAAAATATTCAGTATGTAATAGCAGAGATAATCAACCAAGCTGAGAATATAGGGAATGATACTGAGTATGCAAAAGAGTAAGCAAACAAAACAACAGATGTTATTGTAAACAACAGAAAAATGATGACACTCTTTGACTGCCAAAGCAAAAAAAAAAGAAAGACTTAAAACATAACCAGGTTTGTGGCAAAAGGGAGCCAATAGCAATGGCTTTTCAAGTGTCACAAGAAAAAAAAAGCAGTTTATACAATACCCCTAATTTTTGTTTAATATTCCAACAGACCATTTTCACATGATCCACATGATCTGAAAAGGACAACATTGGGTCCAAAAGAACACCCAAATACATAAACTGTGAAACCTGCTCAATTAAATTTCTAAAATTGTCCTGTAATCTAGGAGATGGAATTCCTCTAAGTATTCCATGCAAACAAAAAGCATCAAATTTGTTTGTTTGTTTTAGAGTTAAGCATTAAAGAGTTGCTAGAAAACCATGTGCATACTGAGAGGAAATCAAAATCAAACTCTGGGTCGCTAGATACAGTAGGTAGATCATCCACAATAGGAAAAAAAATAATATCGTAAGTAGAAACCAACGAATCACAAAATTTAAAAACTGAAGGAAGCAGATTAACAAACAAAAAATCAAAGGACCCAATATTGACCCCTGTGGTATACCCCTACCTATTTCACAGTGATTTGAAAAGACAAAACTCACCCGCACATATTGAGTTCAATTGGTCAAATAATCTTGCACCCAGGAGACTACATTAACAGGAAAAAACAAGATACTGCAACTTTAAACAAAGCATATTATGGTCAGGATGATCGAATACCTTGGTCAGGTCCACAGACATGGCCCCTATAATAAGACCAGAATCAAGGCTGTTAAGGACCGCATTTGTGAACCTGACCAAGACAGTGACAGTGCTGTAGCCCTTTCAAAATCTATGCTATTGTAGACAAAGGATATTGTACCTCTCCAAATAATATTTAATTTGTTCAACCACAATTTTTTTAAGTAGTTTGCTTAAAGGATTACAATTTGAAATATGCCAAAAATCCTCAATCCTCAATCCTCAATCACAACTCAACTTCAGTTATCAAATAAAAAAAAATGCTTATCTACTAGGACAGTATTCTGGAGGATTTGGTAGAACTAGCAGATGACATTTTCCAATCATAACAAGAAAGCGCTGACAATTTAGAATATAAGGAATTTGCCATTTCAAGAGGATTACCAATCTCCTGACCATTTACAAATAGTGTCTTAATTGGGCCTCTCGATTTAAAATTTGTAAGAGAATTTATATTGTCCTAAAGTGCCAGGTGTCAGATCAATTTAAATCCGGTTACTTCTTTAAAAACCTCAGTCTTAGATTCACCGGCCCGGTGGTGCTGAGGGCTGAGGTGCTGGACGCCTTACCTCACGCTACACTGGCTACCCGGGTTTGGGAATGACCTTGGGTCATTGGGGTGCTGGCACAGGGGCAGAATAGGAGCATGATGGAGCACTGGCTCTCCTCTCTGGGAGGGAAGGTCACCCATCCATAGCCCTGCTGCCACCGGATGGAGGTCCAGTGGCAGGTGCAGGCAGTAACGGAGTGACTGGAAGGGTGGGGCATCCTGTAGTGTGTGACCTGCGCATGCCTCCACATGTGCTTGCTACACTGAGATGCGGGAGATTGGGGAGAAAATGGAAAAAAGCCTACAAATTACGTACAGTATAGAAAAAAAAACCCTGAGTCTTAGCTGACCTGATCAAATATTTAACTTTGTTCCTGATGTGATGATAGTTTAACAATAAACTATCTCAGGGACAGGATGTGTAGTCATCCCAAGACAGTTTCCATTGCTTTATCCAATGTTTAATATTATCTGAAAACTACTTGTCAGGGATGCCCCAAATTCTCACCAATCATTTAAGAAAACTTTTTTTGGGAATAGGGCATTAACTGGAAATGGGAAAAATCTGAAGCTAAATCAACATAATGTATCAGGTCAATAAAAAAACAATCAATCAAAAAGTACTGGTCCCAGTACCGAGCCCTGAGGTACCTCATTGGTCACTCACCCCTCAGCACAGGGAGTGCTATTTACCACCACCCTCTGTTGCCTGTCCTTGAACCTATTTCATACCCAGTATATCACCCTGAGCCCTGCAGCCTAACTGCCCAGTTTTCTTTTAAGCCTCCTGTGTGGTACAGTGCTGAAGGTCTTACTGAAGTCTAGCCACTTTAGCTGCACTATAAAAGTGTATCTGTCAGTAAGGACTGGCCTTCCTGAAGAACTGCACATGCACGAAGCCGCTCAGGACACCATGTGAGCACTCATTTTCTCCACCCTGCCTTATAAGTATGTAAGTTGCCTATAAATGCTTTTCAACAGAAATAAATAGTTTGGGCAACATTTTCTGGCTGGCAGTTGCAGTTTTTGTTTTTGCTAGAATGTTTGGCTGGTAAAAAAGATCATGCCGTTAGCATTGAAGTTTACGTAGGACATGTCCACTGCCCCATCGTGATCTGTTTCCCTGGTCACCCAATTAAACAAATCAGTCAGGTTTGTCTGACATGATTGTTTGTCCAGAGGGACTGTTTTTGTTGTTATGATATTCCCCTTCCCCTGTGAATCTGCTGTGCTGCCTTGGGTCTTGTAGCCTGCTGAATTCAAAATACTTCACTAGCCTTTCTTTTAAAAGTATCTCCATATAACTTCCCCACCACTGACATCAGACTGACTGGCCTATAGTTGCTGCTGCTTTTATGAAGTGGGACTACGTCTGCCCTCCTCTAGTCCTCTGTAACCACTCCTGTTTCCAGTGAATTATTGAACAGGGCTGAAAAACCAAAGATTTGTAGAGACAGTTCATTGTCACAGTAGTAGGGTTACATCTTCCAATGCAGGTGACCTGCATCTCAAAAACGAACCTAGGTCATTGCTGACCAGCAATGGGGAGGAGGATGGAATGTACTAGAGTAGGCTGTCCTCCTCCCAGTGGGTGTCAGTCCATTCTCTGCCATATGGGGGCCATCTGGGGGTGCCCAGGAAATGCAAGTCAGTTAGGGATGGCATTGAGTGGGGGGTACACAGTGGCCTTGTGGCATACTTGCCTGTTGCATGTTGCACTGCACATTCACAGCCCAGCATCTCAGGGGAAGGTTTAACAACATATAGAGCAAAAAAAAAAATTCCCCAAGCATGTTTGAGAATGACACCCTCATGCTTGCTCCCCCACTGCTGCTATGGATTTATAGTACACTGGATGGGGGTTCTGGTTGCTCTGATCATTCTACCATGGGTGGATACCCCCATGGGGTAGGTAAACAGGGTTCTCTGAGGCACATAACAGCACTGGGTGGTAGCCAGGCCAATGGACAATAGACTGGGGGAAGGAAACAACATAATTTAAAAAAAATGTTTCTAACCCTAATGGTTCCAAAGCTAGATGTTTAAAAACGGTTAACTTTGTAAATGTGAGGGCTAGAAATGTATATCAATAAACTAGAAATATATATCAATAACCTTTTATTATTATTATCAGTAACTTTGGTTATCAATAATAATACAACAGGTATCAATTTTAAGCCAATTAGAACACAGGAACACTCTTATTTAATATACCACAAACTACTGCAACCACATTTTACGTGCCCCAAAAAAGATTATCCACATTTCAGACATGCCCACAGTAGACTATCCAATTTCAGACAGTCCCAATGTAGTTTATCCATTTTTTTCACAGAAAAAAGGGGAAAAGACACATTTTGCTTGAATTACCACAGAACTTTTAAAATCCTGGGTTCAAAATTCCTAGTCATATAATAGAAATCACATTTAGTTAGCTGGGGTATACTCGGAATAACTGACTTCTGTGGTTGATTAAATTTAATCACTCACTTCAGCTGTTCATTCCTTCATATACTCCAGTTGACCAGATGTTATCACTTAATTAAACACTGTATCAGTATAGCTCATTTATGATGTTGCCTAGACTCGGAGCTTTCCTTTAAAAAGAGAAGTTTCCAGCCATAATGGTTCCAAAACTAAACTTTTTAAGATAATTTATTGGTAGAACACTAACTTTGGAAACATTTGGAATAAAAATAAACACACACACACATTATTGATAATTAAAACTATATTAATATAACTCTTATATGCTGTTACCTTGATGCCAAGCTTTTATCTAAAACAACATTTTTTTTTTAACTTGCACTTTATACTCCCCCTGCTCCCCGAGCCTCACACCATCAGGAGTCACCTATGATGTTTTCCATAACTCTACATCTACCTGGGCCTGTGTGTGGACCCCCATCGAGCCTTGGTTCAACCCCCTAAATGGGGACAAGGTGGGACCCATACACCCTGAGCTTCTACTTTCATTGGGCCCCCAGTAGGACAGACAAGAGTGAGCTGTGGGGTCTGCACCAGGTGCTCCATCTTCCTGGTACTCAGAGAACTGTTTTTCCACTGTTTCTGGGGGCATGACAAGTGCCCATATGTCAAGGTGCCAACGCTGACATCCATCATGCCCCAACCCCTCAGAATAGCTTATGTGCTTGCTGTGCCCCTTGCCTTCACCAGAGGCCAATCAAGCACTGAGCCTCATCCCCTCTCCCTCCCTGAAGAAGGTGAACAGTCCTCAGATGCTCTGGCCTCCTCCCCCTGGCTAGCCTTCCATCTCCCCAGTGCATGTTCCCGAAACTGGGTCAATGGCATTGCAAGTGGTAGCACTACTGCTGTGACGGTGGGCTGGCAACAAATGAAGATCTAGGCTCTAACTGTTCCAAAGTTAAGACTTTCTAAGGATAATTTCTTTGAAAATGGCTAGCATTCTCTAGAGCTGTGCAGAACATTGAAATCTGCTGATGAATTTTGTGAGGAATGACAAGTCAGCTTCCAAAGTGCTTTTAGTGAAGTCTAACAGATGGGGTTAAGGGTAAGCTTAAAACTGTACATGTTAATACACGAAGTCTGATACCAAAACTTGATGAATGTGCTGCTTGGATTAAGTTAAATAATTCTGATGTTGAATAATTTAGATGTTATAACAGGTTCTGAAACTTTGCTTTCCATTATGCATTCAGATAATGATGTTAAGCTCAAAAATTAAGATCTATTTAGAAGGGATAGGTTAGGAAAAAAGGGGGTGGTGGGTATTAATCTATGTTAGTACTCAGTTTATTGCTACTCTGGATATTTATAATTATGCAGAGTCTACTTGTGATTTTTTATCTGTAAAAAGGTGGGCTTAAGCAGTTGTTTATTGGAACCTTTCATTTTTCTCCTGGTTGTTCGGATAATGGATTGTCCTTTTTGGTAGGTTATTGTGGGTCAAAAAGTATATCTAGGGAAATTATCTTGCTAGAAGATGCTACTATCAACTGGAAAGATAGTTTAAAAATTCTAAAATTAGGAAAAGAACTGAGAGCATAGGTTTAACAAAGGTTGTTAATGAATTGACATGAACAAATTATAGAACAGGAGCTAAAACGCTGTTGGACTGGATTCTGACATCCAGGCCAAATAGAATAGTGGAGTAAATATCATTGAAAGACCCTCTTTTTGTCTAGTGCACCTACCTGGTAAACAAAAACTAAATAAATAAAATCATAATCCAGTACACAAAAACTAAATAAATAAATAAAATCATAATTCCGTACTCTGTACAAGATCATCATAGAAACCCCATGTACCTCCAATTTCCAATAATTCCAGGAATTTTAGAACTTTTAATCTTTCTGTATTTAGGAATATGATTGCTAATGTTTACCGGTCCTTTTTTTGCATTCTATCCCTGACATTGATACTATGTTAAATTTTGTTTTGACTGAACTGATAATGATATCTGACAAGGTTGTACTGATGTGGAAACATAGAATCAAAAATAGAAATCAGACCTGGATAACACCAGACTTAATAAATGCAATGCAAGAAACAGAGAAAGCTTGCAAAAACTATAAATCAGAGAAATCATTGAGAAATTTAAATGAATATAAAATATTGAGGAATCTAAGCAAATAATTGGTTCAGAAAACAAAGCCTGAAATTTATTTAAATAGACAATTTGAAAACGGTAATAGAATGAAGAAAATTTGGAAGATTTTGAATGAGTTTGTGGAGAAAACAAAGACAACAAAAACTGATTTCCTGACTACAGCCAATGCTGAGGTTAACACACCCTTGGAGATAGTCACAGAATTAAACAATGTTTTTTGTAATAAAGTATATCCAATGGTGTGTCTCTGGGGAATTTTTTTAACTGAAGCTACAACAGTAAAGAAGGATGTAAATGGAGTTTTATATTTCAGGGAAGTAACTGATTGTGTTGTGTATGGATATTTACAACACATGAATACTAGGACAAAAAATTATAAGAGTGGAACTGAGTTAAAATTATTTGCTTCTGGAAGGGATTTACTGGTTGTACCATTGAAGATGTTATTTAATTTTTTCTTTGAAATGTGGGGTATTTCCTGAGTTATCGAGGCAGGTGAATGTGATGCCTACTTTAATAGTGGAGACATGTCTTTAGTTAAAAATTATAGGCAATGTCTTTTTATTGTCCTCTCTTTCCAAGGTCTTGGAGAAAGTGGTCTCTGTCCAAATCTTGGGCTACCTAGATCTGTATGGTTTACTGTCTCCAGTACAGCATGGATTTTAAAAAAGAGCATAGTACTTTAACAGCATTGATAAAATTGACTACATTTTTTCATGAGGCCTTGGATAGGGGTGAGACTATTCCTTCTTGAATTTATTCAAAACTTTTGATGTGGTGCATTGTGGTTGCCTGCTCTTCAAACTCAGGGACACTGTTTGTGAGATGGGAGTTATGTCTTGGTTTGAGAGATGCCTGTGCAGTAGAATGAAATATGTAATTTTAGGTGATGTAAAGTCTCCACTAGTGAGAATTGGTGCATTGTTTCCAGAGGACTCTATTTTTAGGACCTTTGCTGTTTAGCATTTTTGTTAATGATTCACCATCTGTTACCTCATCTTTGAAGATTTTACTTTATTCAGATGATAGCATTTTAATAGTGGGTGTAACTGTGAAAACTTAATTTTAGATTTACAGCATGAGTTTCTGTTGGTTAATAGATTGTATGATAATGGTATATAATTAAATGTGTCTAAAACTAAATTTATATTTTTTGGAAATAGGAACAAGTTGGTTGTCATCCCTAACTGTCTGAAAATTAAGAATGCACATAATGTGGAAAATAAGAGGGTAGATTGTTTTAAGTATTTGGGTTTTTATTTGGTTAGTTTATTGTTGAACAGTTCTCATACTGATTTTTTTGGTTACGATTGTTAATTTAAAATTAGGCTTGTTTTTGTAGACTAAGGAATTGTCTCTCATTTAATTCTAAAAAAGTTTTATTTTTTATTTTTATTTATTTAGCCTTTGTTGACCGGGTAAGTGCACTAGACAAATCCTTCCTATTTTCAGGCATGACCCGGGGGAGGGGGATACAGATGAATGCTAACTGACCTTGAACCAGATTAAGCTGTTGGTGGTATTTTTAGTGAATTAGGGAAATTTGGCCAGGACACTGGGGAAATTCCCCTACTCTGTAGTGGGAGAACCTCCATCCAAGATGGCGGATGCACCTTTGTCTGCTGCGGAGAGTGCTATGGAGACAGGAGGACTGGTCTCAACTCCTGTCTCTGACTGTGTGGAGACCATAACGACATGCACTGATGCAATGCAAGTTACTGTTCCTGTTGGAGAAAAGGACACTTAAGTACAGGCTACCACTCAAGACTCCCTGCTATGTCAAGCAGCTGGGGATTCTCCTACGTCTTATGCTGTTTCTAAGGGGGAGTTTTTCTCCTCAGACTCTGATGTTACCTGTTCAGTGGAGAAGGATATTCAAGTCTGTTTGGCAATGGCAGAATGCCGTTTTGCTATTACAAAAATGAAACTACAACAGGAGTTGTAACGGCTCCGGACTGCTGGATTGGCTGGGGATGTTTTCCCCACTGCAACTGAGGGCTTTGAGGGACTGTCAACTACGACCTGTCAAACGACTGCTGTACTAGCATGTTCAGTGCTTCCCAGCATATCTACAGCCTCTGTTACACTGCCTGCCTCTCACTCAACCACGGAAAGTACCACCTCTGCTCAGACTACTGATTCTACTTTGTCTACTGTAACACTGCCTCCCTCGACGTTAGCACCCCAGACTGCGGCTCTTCTAGCTGCACCTACCTGGTCAGTAGACACGGCATTACAGGGTGCTGGATGGGTGTAGGAACCTTCGGCAGGAACATGGGTCTCGGGTCCATCTCCTATACAGTCCCCCCGGCCCGAGGACTTTCCAGAGTTGCAGCATACACCAAAACCATCTGCGGTCTCTTCTGACCCCTTGTGTCTGTCTATGGAATTAGAGCTGACCCAGAACCCTGTTTTGGAATATTTGCGAAGTCCTCCTCTTCAGGCTTCTTCTAATGACAAGCCTGTGGCAACCAAAACCTCGGCATTTGTTCAGCCACCCTCTAAACAGGTGGCGCCTTCTCATTCCTTTTCTTCTTTATTTAAGTTCCCGATACTGGCTACTAAACGGTATAATGCTGTTCGATTGGCTTATAAGGGAGGGTTGCCTGAGCCTCCAGACCATGTGTATGTAGCACGGACATTCTTGAAGGACTCATTAAAATTTTTTTCTCATGAGATATATGCCCTAATTCATATTTCAGGTGAATCTACATTTGATGTTAGTTTCCAAACATCCCATGGGTTGGAGTGTTTTTGGTCAAAGTACCATGCTTTTCAAAACACTGCACTATGGACCCCATTTCAGGCTGTACCCCTTTCTAAACCTGCTTTCAAGACTATCACCATTCTGTTTTGGAATGAAGGAGTTGAAGTGACTGATGTTGTTTATTGGTTGAAGCAGCGTTGTAATGTTCGAGGGCAACCAGAAGCTATTTTGGACACAAAAAATATCTGGACTGGGGGTTGGAAATTTAAAGTTATGTTACACTCAAATGATTCTGGTCCTGTGCACTTACCAAATTCTTTTTTATAGGTCGAGACAGGGGGGTCCTGTTTTACCCAGGTCAGCCTAAGGCTTGCTACCGGTGTGGTGACCCCTCACATCTTAGTAGTGTATGTGACAAAATGAAATGTAATAACTGTGGAGAAATGGGTCATGTAGGGGTCCACTGTGTGAATGAGTGTAAATGCAATCTTTGTGACGAGATGTGCCACACATAGAAACATAGAATTTGATGGCAGATAAGGACAGCTTGGCCCACCCAGTCTGCCCATTTCCCTACCTGATGGATAAGCTGCAGATCCTAGTTAACCAGCAGCCTACTTCTTCCTACCCCCAACCCCTAGAATTGCCTTATGACTGTCCCATGCATGCTTGAATTCCACCACTGTTTTTGACTCCACAACCTCCTCTGGAAGGCTGTTCCATGCATCCACAACCCTCTCTGTGAAAAAATACTTCCTTAAATTACCTCTGAGCTGCCCCCCTTCTATCTTCAAATTGTGCCCCCTTGTTCATGCACACCTCTTTTTTTGAAAGATGCTACCCTCTTGGACTTTGTTGATTCCCTTGAGGTACTTGAAAGTTTCTATCATGTCCCCCTCTCCCTCCTTTCCTCGAGGCTATACATATTAAGCTCCTTAAGTCTCTCTTCATATGTCTTCCAGTGCAGACCCTGCACCATTTTAGTTGCCCTCCTCTGGACAGCTTCCATCCTGTCTATGTCTTTGCGGAGACTGGGTCTCCAGAACTGCACGCAGTACTCAGATGTGGTCTCACCAGCTGTCTGTACAGAGGGATAATAACTCTTGTTTCTACTGGTGATGCCTCTCCCTATGCATCCCAGTATCCCCAGCCCTCCTTGCTGCCTTCTCACATTGCTTACCCAATTTTAGGTCATCTGATATGACTACCCCCCAGGTCCCTTTCCATTTTTGTTGTTGTTAGTATCTCACCCCCCATTGTGTACTCTTCCCCTGGGTTTTTGTTTCCCAGGTGCATTACCTTGCACTTCTTAGCATTGAATCTAAGCTGCCATACATTTGACCATTCCTCTAACCTTACCAAGTCCCTTCTCATCCTTTCCACCCCACCTTGTGCATCAACTCTGTTTCAGATCTTTGTGTCATCTGCAAAGAGACATACTTTCCTTCAATCCCTCTGCAATGTAAACATAAAAGACATTGAAGAGGACCGATCTAATACTGAACCCTGTGGTACCCCACTGCTAACCCCCTTTTTCAGTGGACTCCATTTACTATTACTCTCTGTGTCCTATTCTCCAGCCAATTCTTTACCCAGGCTGTCATCTTGGGACCCACTCCCAGGCTGGCTAACTTTATATTAATCTTTGTGTGGGACTGTGTCAAATGCCTTGCAAAGTCTAGGTAGGCCATGTCCACAGCCCCTCCCTGATCTACTACTTTGGTCACCCAGTCAAAGAAATCTATCAGATTTGTCTGGCATGACCTTCCGCTGTGAATCCATGCTGCCTTGGGTCCTGTGCCCCTCTGGCCTCTAGATCTGTAACAATTCTTTCCTTCAGAGTGATTCCATCATTTTCCCTACCACTGAGGTTAAACTAACAGGTCTGTAGTTTTATGCTTCTGCCTTGCTCCACTTTTGTGAAGGGGAATCACATCTGCCCTCCTCAGTCCTCAGGTACCACCCCATCCTCCTATGATTTGTTAAAGAGGGTAGTCAGTGGTGTCACTAGTTCTATCCTTAGTTCTTTTAGAATTCTGGGATGAATCCATCAGGCCCCATTGCTTTGTCCACCTTCAGTTTTAAGAGCTCTTTCAGAACTCTTTCTTCTGTAAATGGGCTGGTATCAACTTCTGTATCCAGAGTGTTTCTACTGTTTGTTTAGGTACCTCCCCTCTTCCTTTGTAAATACTGAGCAAAAATATTTGTTTAGTATCTCTGCCTTTTCTGAGTCACCCTCTGCCCACCCTCCGTCCCCTTTATTAAGTCTCACTATCCCTTCCTTGGTCTTCCTTTGCTCCTAATGTACCTATAAAGGTTTTATCCCCTTAACTGAGTTGGCTATCTTTCCTCGGTTTGGGCCTTTGCTGTTCTGACTGCCTTTCTAGCTTCCTTTTGCTTTAACTGATACAGTTCTCTGTCCTGTTCCTTCTGTGATTCCTTGTACTTCCTGAATGCTTTCTTTTCTCTTGAACCTTCACTGCCACTTCCTTTGAGAACCATAGTGGTTTCTTACCTCGTTTCGTTTTGTTTATTTGCTTTACACAAAGGCTTGTTGCCTCTGTGATGGCAGTTTTATTATTCCCCATTGTTCTTCCACCCTCCTTCCTGCCCATTTGCTAGTGCATTCCTTAGGCACTCACCCATATAGCAAAGTCAGCCCTCCTAAATCCAGTACCTTTGTCTTTGTATAGCTGACTCTTTGCTGTGTTTATTGAACCATACTGTTCGATGGTGGCTAGTTCCCAGATGGCTACCCACTTCTACATCTGGCAGTCCTCTTCATCTCCGTTTGAGAGAACCGGTCTAAGATTGCTCCCTCTCCGGTGGGCTCCAATACTAGTTGTCTAAGACATGCCCCCTGTAGGGCATCTAGAATAACCCACTCTTAGAAGTGGCTGCTGCAACTGTACTCCAGTTAACATCTGGCATATTCAGATCACCCATCAGCAATATCTCCCTTTATCTGCCATTCTAAGTATACTTTCTATCATTTCCTTGTCCATTTCCTCCCCTGAAATGAGTCTGTCTAACCCTGTGCGGATTGTGGTGCCATTGCCTGCCTCCAAATTGACCCACAGTGCTTCTTCTCTCCCTGTTTACCCTTCTGTTCTGTTGCTTTGATTTCTTCTCTTATGTGAGAGCTACTCCTCCTCCTCTTTACCCTCCCTGTCCCTCCTGTAGATAGTGTATCCTGATATGTTTATGTCCCAGTCATGGTTCTGTGTGTACCATGTTTCTGTGACTGCCACAATATCCAGATCTTCCTCCTCCATCAAGGCCACTAATTCAGGAAGCTTGTTACCCAGACTATGAGCATTGGTACTCATTGCTCTCCATTTTTGATGGCATTACCTTCTGTGCAGCCTCACCTGACCTTTCTACCTTGGTCTTTTTCCCATTTAGTACCCTGTTTTGTAGGAGGGCTGGGATTTTCCTTCTGCTTATCAGTGCCTCCCCTTGACTAGTTAAAGGCTTGCCAATGAAGCATTTAAACCGATTGCTAAAGAGTTGTTCCTTCCTGGACAGATGCAGACCATCCTGCCAGTATGGGCTGGTGTCCTCAGGTGGAACCCAGTCCCAATGAAGCCAAACCCCTGTGCTCCACACCATTTTTCAACCATTTGTTAAACTGCATGGTGCAAATTACCCTTACCTCCTCATGCCACTGACAGGCAGCACCTCTGAGAAGGATACTGTGTGTGCTACTTGTCTTAAGCCCTCCCAACTCTACAAAGTCCTTTTGCACTGCTCTAATCTCATGATGAGCCAAGTCATTTGTCCCTAGGTGGACAATGATGTCCAGCTCAGACTCCCGTGCAACTGTTCTCGTTATCCTAAGGATGTGCTTCCTGTCCCTCCAAGCCATGGCACCAGGCAGGCACCTTATTTCAGTTTTCCCTGCTCCCCCCAGTTCTATCCCCCTAATAATTGAGTCCCCCACCAGGAGCTGCTTTCTTTCCCTGTGGTGCACTCTTCCTCCTTCCTGAGGGCCTCCCTTGTGACAGTTGTCTGCACCCTCCCGTTTCAGAATTGTCAGTGGGCTGCTCATAATCAGGCTACTCATGATGGTGGCGTTGATCAACGTTTTGTTATTACACAGGCACAGAAAGCTCGTATTCACACCACCATAACTGCATCTCCTTCTGCAGCTGCACAGCCTTTACCGCAGGTCCCTGTGCCTGTTGTAATCCAGGACTCAGTGTCAGTGGTCACCTGTGCTGAACCCCCTTTGGTGGTGACCCCCCTCTACACTTGCACCTGTCCAATCTAGTGAGCTTATACAGGACCCAGTTCTGGGTCCAAGTACTATGCCACCTCCCCGAGAACCCACCAGTTGTGTGCCGCAGGTCATTGAGGAATAGTCCTGGACTTCACCATTTCCTCCAACAGCCCTGCAACCCCCACCTATTGCCCTGTCAAATGCCTTTGAGTTGCTCCAACCCATCTCTGTTGATGCTGGAGGCGAGTCTGACTCTTCCTCCATTGAGTCTTCCATTCCTGATGGCACTACTGATTCTGAATTTCAACTGGGTACTGGTCTTTCACAGAAGCGGAAGGCTAAAGTGTGGCTTAAGGGAAAAAAGTTGGTTGGGAATAGGAAATCGTAATGTGTTCTCTGCCTTATTTTTTTTTACTATGTCACACTTTGTTTGCCATACTATTAATGTGAATAGTATGAAACGTACAGCAAAACAGAGATTGGTGTTTTCCTTTTTGCGGCTCTTACCATTAGGGCTCTTTTTGTTGCAGGATACAAGACTTCACACCATGCATGAGATCCGACAAGCAAAACAGGACTGGCTATTAGGTCCTTCGTTTTGGTCTATAGGTCAGGACTCTTGTTCGGGCCTAGGTATATTAATTAATATCCCGGAGTTCCGTTTACTGAAATTATTTGATGTAGCCCCTGGTAGAGTGCTTGTTTTAGATGTTTTGATAGGGCTTTGCCCTTATTGGGTGATAAACATCTATGCTCCCCAAACTAAGACAGTACGCATAGCTTTATTTTCATTAATTCGTCCTTACCTGCATACCTCCTTTCAAGTTCTTTTCTCCGCTGATTTTAATTGTGGCTTAAGCCTTCATGATAAGAGTTCTTTTGCTATCACAAAGAAATTATTCTGTGACTCGCATGTACTGAGGAAACTAGTTCGCACTGCACATTTAACCGATGCCTATTTTTCTTTTACGAATCAACACACTCCTACATTCCAAAAGGGTAAACTGGCAACCCGAATTGATTTTGTTTTTTTATCTCGCATGTTGTTGATTAATTCTGCCATTGTACAAGCTGTGGCCTTTTCTGATCATAAATTGCTTTCTGTCAGTGTTGGCCCTGATTCACCTTTCCGTAAAGGACCGGGACTGTGGAAAGTCAACACGTCTCTGTTGCAAGTCCCCAAGTTTCTACAGTCTCTTCTGTCCTTTATTCATGCTCGTAAATCAGTTTTTATATGTTATGACAACCCTATCCAGTGGTGGACTGATACAAAACATGATTTGGTAATTTTCTTGAAAAACTGCAGTCGTCAGAAATGTAGGAGAGAATATCTGGAATATTTACAAAAAAGAGTGCATTTTCAGTCCTTGTTAACGATAGAATACATGACGGGACAAGATCTTTCTCAACAAATATAACTAATACAGAATGATATGTTGAATTTCCAATCTAGACAATCACAACAATTGTATCATCAACACAAATTTAACATGGCAGGAACATGGGACGTTGTTTGCCCTTTTGAGTCTAATTCCAGACAGATTGCCCAAAAATCTATGCTGTGCCTTGCTAATACTGCTGGCACTTT
Organism: Neoceratodus forsteri; assembly: GCA_016271365.2. Classification (NCBI taxonomy): domain Eukaryota; kingdom Metazoa; phylum Chordata; order Ceratodontiformes; family Ceratodontidae; genus Neoceratodus; species Neoceratodus forsteri. The sequence goes on from JADMNL010000027.1 coordinate 16,705,401, forward strand.
ATGTACTACTCAATCCGACATCTGTCAAATTGTGACTGATTACACAACTGTTTTATTTTCTCCTCTCCCTGCCGTACCAGGTGATCCAGCAACTTGGTACGGAGATCTTAATATTCCAACCCCTTCACAGCTGAGTGTGGATTCAGCATGTATACCTATAACTGAGTTGGAACTGAAGTCGACTATTTCTTCGTTACCCGTACAGAGGACCCCTGGCCCCGATGGCCTCCCTGCTGCCTTATATAGGGTGCTGGGCGATCATTTGGTCCCTGAACTAACCTTTGTGTTTAATTCCCTGCTTAACTCTGAGTTTATTCCATTGGATTTTATGAAGGGCACCTTGATTTATATCTATAAGCAGAAAGGAGATGCTCACTCTAAGAGAATTGGCGCCCTCTATGTATGTTAAATACTGACTTTAAGTTATTGATGAAAATCATTGTGAAGCGTTTGCTGGGGATTGCAGAAGTGGTTGTACATCCTGCTCAGTCCTGTTCCATACCTAACAGATGAATTTCTGACCACCTGATTCTCCTTTGAGAATTGTTTTCCTATGGTTATGCGGATTCGGTTTCGGGACTAATTGTCTCAGTAGATCAAAAGATGGCATTTGATTCGGTTAACCATACTTTTTCATGGAATATGCTTTGCTTCATGCATGTTCTAGAAGTAATGATTCAATGGATTCGTGCTTTTTACAGAACAGCTACTGTCGTGCCTGTTTTGAATGGTTGGGTAGGCCCAATGATCCCTGTGAAGAGAGGGGTCCGACAAGGGTGTCCTTTGAGCCCTTTGTTATATGTCCTTTTTTTAGATGTTTTGCTTCATTGACTGAATGTTCACCCTCAGATTCATGCCATCTCTAGTTCTGCTCTGCTCTTGCCTTATAAGGCTAGTGCATATGTGGACAATGTTTGTTTTATTGTAGCTGATGAAGCTTCAGCGATTATTTCCCTCCAGGAATGTTCCACTTTTGGAGGTTCTTCTGGAGCATGTTTAAATCTCAGTAAAAGCTTGGGTATACGGTTAGGATCTACGATAGCCCCTTTGGAGCATATTGGCCCAGTGCAACTAGTTGAGGGTTCTATTCATATTTTAGGGGTTCATTTTGGGACTAGGGACTCAGATCTTTTCAATTGGAATGCTAAATTGCAACAAGGTAAGCTTAAAGTTGCCTCTTGTAATAAGGGGCAGATTGGGAAGAAGAAACATGTTTTTTTGATTAAAACTTATCTGATACCGAAGTTTCTTTATTTGAGTTATGTATTCCCAATCCCGAAACAATTGGAAATGCCATTTTTAGCCTGTTTTTCCAGGCTTTATGGGGGAGCAGGCTAAATCCGGTAAAGAGGAATGTTACTTATTTACCTATACCGGAGGGTAGTGTTCATATGATGAATCCTTTGTTGTTTTTTTCATGTATTTTTTTCACTGCTAACTTACGGCCTCTACTGATTAATACTCAGAGAGGATGGGAATCATGGTTTTATGATTCCTGCAGGGTTTGGTTTCACTAGTGGGAAAGTAATTCTTTAAGTGTACTACGACAAATTGTGGGTATACCAATGTATGTTAAACATATGTTTTTACCTTTGAAACAATGGAAAATATCGACCCAGATGATATTAAGTACTTCACATAAAGTCTTATATAATAATCTTCTTTCTTCCATTTGTGCCATGCAGTCACCTTTTGAAAAATGCCCAAACCAACATCCTCTTCTCTCTTGTTTTTGTTAAGATGTAACAGAGTGCCTGCCCATATGTGGGATTTTCATTGGCTGTCTTGCCATGAAAAGAGAAATGTCAAAGCAAATCATAAACACAAGCAGTCTCAAGACCAATTATGTTCTAGATTATTATGTATCACTGAATTGGAAACTATATCACATTTACTTTTTGAGTGTTCTTTTATTCAGAATTGGTGGGGTTTTTTGGCACAGAAATGGGCTTCTCCTTTGTTTCAGATGGTCTCTTATCAGAATGTTATATATGGAGTTTTTTCCTCTCAGTGGTCTTTTTGGAATACGGATACTTTAAATCTTGTTTTTGTTGTGATTAAATGGAATATTTGGATGGCACGGTGTTTGTTCACCTTACAGCAAAAAGACTGCTCTGACTTGGAACTTGAGAAAAAAATTGTGAAAGACTTGAAGAACATTTATGAATATGAAAGTACCTTACTCTCAGAGACGACACTACTAGCCCTTTGGAAGGCTCTTCCTTGGATAATGGACTCGGATTCTGCAGTGACTTGAGGGCTTATTTTTAGGTTGCATTTCTTTTATGTTTTCTGTTTACTATTCTTGAATTCCTACGAGTCTTGTACTTATGCTTTGGTTATTGTTGAATGATTTCTTGTTTCAATAAAGTCTTCCCCCTACTCTTTTTGAGAAGTGCCATGGAATCTTTAACATCCACCTGAGCTACCACCAATCCAGGCGGATGGGACCTCGGTTTAACGTCTCATCCGAAAGACGGGTGCAGTCATTAATTCTCTCTGTTATTGATTATGAATTATCAGCACATTCAGCTGCAGTGGAGATGTTCTTACACAGAGGTCTGGGGAGGGATTTTCAAAGCGTGTCGCAGGGCTTGCATTCAGCACTTTGTTATGACACTTAGGTTCTGGTGGTGCGACAAACTCTTTGCCGCAACTGTGCCTAATTTTACAGTCTCTAAAGAACAGCGTGATGGTTTCGATTTACATTGCTTTGCCAAATATTTGGTGCAAGTGCCATAAAAGGTTCCAGGATTGCCACAAGTTAGACCAGAGAAAGTTGGTCTAACTTGCGGCAATTGCTGCACAGGATAAAAAATCTTGCTAGATCAGTGCAAGCCCCATGCGCCATACCATCGGCACACCCAGGGCTTGCAGTGATCAAAGCTTTTGAAAATCCTGCTCTTAGAGTTGCCTATCATATTGTGTGTTGTTTTGTATTGCGTAGTCCTAGGTTAAAGCATCACTGTTTATTTTATTCCTCACTTAATTGGTATTCATTTGATTACTATTTTTTTTATTTTAGGTTAATTTCTTTTTGGAGATTTCAAAATGGTCATGTACAGTTATCTTTCAAGGATTTGATTAAGATGGGCAGTTCTAAATACCCAATCCCTTCTGTATCAACATTTTATATTAAATTACTTTTGTATGGATCATCTTCAGCTCAATGATCATTTGTTTATAAAGTGTTAAAAGAATGTAACTCACTTCCATCCGTACATTACATAGAAGCCAATCATACCTTTAAAGTGAATTTAAAGAAGTACTGCATTGATATGTCTCAGTCTCATTGCTTTGACTGAATTTTATCATGTATATATTGCTTGTTTTTTGTATGTATGTATGTAATGTGAGAATTCTATATATGTAATTTTTGTTATTTGTTTGAGTCTTCCGTGAAAATAGGCCTGTTATGCTCTTGGTTAACACATTTTTTATTATCTGTTTTTTTGTACTCCTCTGCCACCAGCCACCCGATACCTTGGCCCAGTCATGGACCATGACTTCCACCTCCACAATGGTCATGACCCTTCAATACCCACTGGCTTACCCCCCCAAGGGGGGTTGCGACACTAGACTCCCCCAGTGCCACACACAATGGGATAGGTTGGAGGGCTAGCCTGGAGGCTAATTGAAACCGTGGTGGGCTTCATCTAGGGTGGCCAGCAGCTTCTTTTTTTCCTGGTTTTCTGGGGAGTGGGAACTTGCAATGATGTCCTGCATCCTCCCTACCCCATGAGGATTCTCGGCACCTGTTGCTGCACTACCTCCGGCCTCTGTCAGGGGTCTGTTGAGCACTGGACCCACTCCCCACACTCCCCCCAGAGAAGGAGAGCAGTCCTCAGGATGCTCCATACTTCTCCCCCTGCTGGCCCTCCAGAGTCCTGGATCTGTTCCTGAACACTGGTTGCCGGCATTGCAAGTGGAAATCCAACCACTGCGCTGATGGGTCGGCATTACCTGGTTAAAAAATTTAAAATAAAATAAAAAAAAAATTAAAAAGTTCCACAGAATTCCCCAAAAAGATTCTGTGCAAACCTTAGAATAACATTCTGCAGATTATGTAATCATGGAACATTATTCCGCAGTTTGTAGAAAATTAATATGATTAATTGGTTTACGTAAACTGTGGAATATTATCCCAAAGTTTATGTAAAGTGTGGATTACTATTCCACCGTTCAAAAGAAGTCCACTGTTAGGAATTTGGTATTATACTACTGACAAAATTCTGAGGAATTTGGTGGAATTTCTGAAATTCCATAGAATTCAAGTGGACACAGAATTTGAAAATTCTGCACAGCCCTATTTGGAACTCTTAGTGTTAGAAATTTAATTAAAGGGGGACGGTCAGCATTAAGAGCCCCACACCTACAATAAGTGTGGTCCTGATTTGCACATTGTGTGCAAAGCATTTTTTACTTACTGTTGACTGCAGTATGGTAAATTGTTTTAGGCTGATTCTGCTGACTTCTAAGATGATATTTGATGAAACCAGAAATTTCAGACTCCCCTGCAGCCGATATCAGAGCAGGGCTGCAGCAGTGGGAGACTCAGTAGCCTGCAATGCATGTTAGAGATTTTTTAAACTCAGATCAGATGTTTGCCAGTCTTGCTTTCTCCAAATGCTAAGCACAGCCATGTGTGACTGTACCTAGCCCCAGGAGGAAAGCACACTTTTACCATTAAACACTGGAACCTAGTTCTAAAGGGTCTTCTATACTCTTTGGGTCCATTGTAATAACAGAACATGCCAGACAAAGTTTATGGCTTGTAATGGACAACATGGGCTCTGTCAATGGTAAAGTGTGAATCGCAGGGCTTTAATGCCATTAACTAATGGCAGTTTACCTTTCATTTGTTTGTATCTTTACACTCAATTTTATATTTTATTTTTAGTGTTCGTCCCAATGCCAGGTGCCCATGGGACTGCAGATAATTTCATTTTTATTGCTTTTTACTGTTGCAACAAGCTTGTAGGTAAGGTAGTTTTGTTTGAGGTGGATACAAAGTCCCACTTGTGACTTTAATCAGCCACATGAGGTGTTTTTAATGGCATGGACAAGGCTCCAGAGTCAAACTGGTCCACCGGGGTGCCTGTAAATTTGCAGGTGGGCTCCTCTGTTAGGTATCTGGCCACCTTCTGAGCTCTAAAAATTATTGCATTTGCCCTCTGTTTTCTAATTAAATTAGGTTGTTTGGGCACTGCAAGTAAATCTGAGATATAAACATAGAGCTAATGTATCAAATGTAAGTGGGATAATGATGAGAGTGTGTCACCCTGGGTCCTCCCTTAATAATTTACCAGGTGATCCTCTGCATCAGCTTTCCAGGTGGTCCCCTCATGGCCCATGTGGCAGTGTCTCAGTATCTCCAGCCTCAGATGCACAACCTGCCCCTCTGCGCTGGCCCAATCTAATCCATGCCTCTATGAGGACAGTTGAGTCAGGTGCTGGCAAAGGGGCAGTGTGACCCATGACATTTCCCATATGGTCAAAGGGCTGGCAGAGGGCAAGTCTGCAGTGCCAATGTGACCCTAGCCATTATGCTTATTTACTGCCAGTCATGGCCTCCGTGGATTGCTGTGCAGCCCAAATGGCCCTCCTTCCACCTTCTGATATGGCAAGGAGGGCTGAAAGACATATAATTCCCATTTTGTTTTATAAACCTTTCATCCATTTCATATGGATGTGATAGTCCTTGGAGGACTGCCCCATCCCACACTTCTCTGCTCTGTATCTATCTAACCTGTCTGTCGTGTGTGAGTGTGTCTTTGTAAGCAAGAATAAGGGCTGCTAAACAAAGTCACAAAAGAAAGGGTAGACCAGTATGTTAGTTTGTTAGTAGATGAACAGGCATTAGACAGAAGTGCAGTAAATTTTGATATGTGGGAGACTGTCCTGCAAGTATGGCTTGGGAGTACTTCTGCCTTAAAAGAGTTTCTGCTAAAGATGCTGTCTGTGAAATTCCCCCTGCAAATTTAAATGACAAAATGCATGGCCTTTTAAAACCAAAAACAAATATTTATTTTTATTCTTTCATTATAGTTAGTAATGATTTTTTTTTACTTACAATTTTATGCCCCTTCATGTCACAGGCTCCTGATCTCTCTGGGAGCCCATGGCACAAGTTAACGCTCCTTGCATCTACAATGCCACCAACACCCCACCATGGACCTGTGGCTTCCCCATGTGGGATCGGGGATGGGGGCTGTACCTCCAAAATTCCACTATTGTTAGGTGGAAAGCAAGATGAACTAAGAAGGGCTTTGTTAGTCAAGCAATGGGTGTAAGGTATATTAAAAGCTGTGAAACATTTTATTAAATTACAAGTAAAAATAGCCCCATAGACTTGTATAGAGTGCAGTCCATGCTCTACTTTGTTAGACGTCACAAAATGTTTGAGTGTGGTGGTGGGATCAACAACAGACTGGGAAATGAACGGGATTGGCTGGTGGCCGCTTTGGCCAAATTTATGATCCCTTCCTTCCTGATTGGAACACTAGTATAAATTATGAAGACTGCATAAAGAAGCTCACACCAGGGCCAGGTACTTAAAGTTATAGTTAGAAATAGCACCGGTGACAAAAGCCAGAATTTTTGTGCTTTCCTTTGAGTTTTAAAAGTAGTCAGTTGTTATTTTTTATTTCTGAAAATTATTTTATTTTTGTATTTGCTGATTAGAATTTTTTCTACCAGGTAATACAGTATTAGATGGGATGTAAGGTGCAGTACTTCACCTGGAAGCTGACATATTTAGTTATATTCCTCTTCATACTTCATCAGCATTGTGATCTCACTTATTGTGACATCACAAGGGACTGATCTTGCAGCAGGTGATTGGTTTTTCTTGGTCAGTTGTGAGGTTACAGGCAGTAAGTTTATAGGGCTGATGGTGTATGAAGAGCAATAGAAGTAGATATGTCAGTCTCCAGGTAGAGTACAGTTTCACATATCACACCAGTATTGTCAGGTACAAATTATTCTAATTAGTAAAAGGGAAAATAAAAAAAAATATTTAAGATAAATGAAGTAATAAGTCACAACTTTTGAAAGTTAATGTTAATTTCAAGCAGTGCAATAGCTCTTTAAAGTCAAAGTTCATTAGTTTTTGTAAAAACTATGGAACTTTGTGATAATTATGTGGAAGCCATAACCATAACATTGGTCCAGTCATATGCCTTACCTGCCATGCAGAAGGAAGGAAGGAAATGACTTGGCAGAATAAAGTAACTTTAAAAGGGGACTCCATAGTTAAAGGTAAAAGGAGAGTTGCAGGGGTATTGCATGATCTCATGACAGCAAGGTGAGTTGCCTGTCAGCAGTGCAGGTCAAATGGGTATGGTTCATGGTAAGCACCGCAACAAGAAGACCTTACTGTTATTGTCTACATTGCCATGAAGGGAATCAATGACAGAGAGATAAATGCTGAAGACATATATGACAAAGTCATTTATCAGAGTGGGGAAGTTCCTAAAGGGAAAGGTAGCCAGAGAGATCTATGAGATCTTCATAGTTCTGGTGCCTAAGAGGACTTGCAAAGCAAGCTAACCCTTGCTAATAGACTGTTGAAAAAGAGATACTCTTTTTAGACTCAGTCACACTGCCAGTTTTGAGGCGGTGGTGGTGGTGCACAGCACCCAGATCGGTGCCACTGTGCATATCTGAACACCACTGTTATGCCATTTTTCACTTGTGCTCTGTTGTACCCATGATCCCTGTTTTTTTAGGATCACATAGTGGAGTGTGAGTTTTGTACCAATTTGCTCAGCTGTGTGAACAGCCAGCACCATCCACAACATTGCCCAGTGTCACAGATCCACTCTGACTGTGTTTTCTCCAACTTAAAGCCCTCAATTTTTAAAAAGAACTACTTGCCCGAGTTCAGCTGTGTTTAATGTACAAAAAACAACCTTTAGCTGAACTTTGGTCTGAAAACCTCCCCCCCCAGCCTTCTGCCGCTGTAGCATCATTAACCCCACCCCGCACTGGAACTCTCCTCAGAATGGCGGAACTTCTCTTGCGGCACCTGTAGCGCTCCAGAGCTATGCCATCTGAATGCTGCTCCACAGTGTTTCAGATAGTTTGGCTGCAATGATCAACACAGTGGTGATCCAACTTTCTCACCACATGAATGAGCCTTTTATGTTCAGCTAGAGGGTATTCTGTGGCAAAGAATGCCTGCATACCCAAGCTGGATTGCAGCTTCACCAAGAGGGAGGAGTATTTGCTAAGACAATGGGCAGGACATTTGGGGAATTTAAACTAAAGGATGTGGGAAGCAGCTAGTGCAGAGCATTGTCATTTGCACAAGTTAAATACATGGGCTAACCAAGGGTAGGACAATAGAGCTTGGTAGCATAAGAATAGTAGATCCCCAGTTGGAGCAAGGAAGCAAAGAAGGATGATAAGTCTGACTTGAATGCAGGTCAAATGAGAATCACACCAGCAAAATTGACTATCTGAGAGCCTGATGACTCCGAAGGCCAGGACTTAGAAGGACTCACAGAGACTTGTTTGGAACAAAATGACTGGGACACCAAGAATGAGAACTTCCAGCTTTTCTGAAGGGACAGAGTAGAGTCCATCCAGTCTGCTTTATAAAAAGTTCCACAGCTTTTTAATACACCTAGAAATGAATGCCCTTTTATATTGTCTGACAGAAAAAGGAATTGACTTGCTTTTTAAGAAAGGCTATAATTGTTAAGAACAAGGAAGATATCTGGGGTCAAACAGTTTCATTGGGTCCATTTTTTTAGCTCAGAGAAAAGGGAAGGTTTGGGGGTGGACAAAACAGTTACCTAGAGGTGTACTACAGGACTGCAAACAGTTCAACATGGGGGGAGGGGGGGATTACCAGAATTTCTAAATCAGATTCTGTGGTGAAATTAAAATTCCACAAGTGGAATCATGGTGGCCTTATGACAGCAAAGGCACTTATTTCTTTCTCTCTTCTGTTTGTAGGAGTTCCATAAATGTGCATACTACACTCTCGTGATTGAAAATGTAATTATCTGTGCAGAACCAGGCTGCGCATTAGAGAAAGAGTAAGGTGCCTTGGGATGTCCCAGTTTTCAGTTGTCTTGGTGGCACAGCTGATAGCACAATTGGAATGGTATTCCGGGTGGCTTGAGTTCAAGTCCCAGCTAAGGCACTTATTTCTCTCTCTCTCTCTCTCTCTCTCTTCTGTTTGTATGAGTTCAATAAATATGCACACCACACTCTTGTGATTGTAAATGGTATTATCTATTCTGCCATAAATTTTGAGAAAATGTTGCCAATTAATAACCTACAGTATTTTTGCTTTAAATATAAAACAACTAAACCAAATTTCTTCAGCTTTGTTAGGTTCCAGGACCCATTACCATGGGTATGCACGCATGCCACATGTCAGGTCTACACCTTCAATGGAAGCAGAAAATGTTTGCAAAATTTCATAAGCAAATAAATTGTGAAATTATAAGGTCCTGAAACTTAAAAAATTAGTTAATCAAATCTTATCGTATTTAGGTGTTTCTCAGACCTTCCAGAAAATTATAGATGCTAACCTGCAGGTATCTAGCTCCAGAGGTGGCCGAGTTATAAGCAGAGAAACATTTTCATGAAATGTCTATAATGCTAGACTTTGAGCCCCTATAAGTTTTAAATGACTCACCTGAATGTCATGATGCTTTAGATCCCTTAACAACAAATAAGCACACCAGTTATCAAGTCTCTAGCAAAAAGGACAGTGAGTTAGAACCAAGTAAACAAATTCACAAAGTCACAAAATTCCATGATATTTTGCAAACTTTATAGAATTTCATACATTTAGGCTGGCCCAATGGCACAGATGGTTGAGGTGCTGGACGCCTTACCTCTTGCCATGCTGGCAACCCATTTTCAGGAACAAGCACAAATCATCAGAGGTCGGCACGGGGAGGAGGGAGCAGTGCAGGATTGAGCTGCCAACAGGCAGCTCTCCTCCCTGGGGAGGGATCTGCACTTCCCTCGGCTCTTGACTGCGTTGTGGTGGAGGCCAGGGGGCAGTGCAAGCTGAGGGAGCCAGGGCACTAGGCCAATGGGTTGGGAGGAAGGGGCCACCACTAGAGCAAGAGGACACATGCGTGCCTCCACGCACATGCAGCTCTCTTTCTGAGGCCCCAGGTAACAGGGGAAGGGAGAAAATATGGAAAATTGGGGTCCGCAGCAGGATGATGCCTCCAGGCTCACTCCTGGGGGTCTGCCGGGACACACATCGCATTCAAGATCCCGAATGATCCCAGAGTCCGGGGTTGGTGCACAAGCAGCTGTGGCCCACCCCAGTAGGATAAACACCTATATGCAAAAATAATTTTATACATTTTCCATGGAGGTAGAATTTGTTAATTTTGATCAACCCTAGTGCCTATCATGCAAGCATCTCTAAATGAATGAACAAAGAAATCCAACAATTAGAGCTGTGTAGAATGTGGAATTCCACTAACAGAATTCATGCAAGATGGCAATGTCACTTCCGAAATGCTTTTTGGTATTTCTTTTGAGTTCCATGGAATTCTGAAAAGAATTTCTATGCAAACCATATGATTACTTCCTGTGGTTACATAAACCATGGAATAATATCCCAAGCATTGCGGAACTGCAATCCACAGTTTATGTAAACCACAGATTACTAATCCATGAAAAACATTCCACTTCCAAAATTTTGGAAACCCATTAATGACAGAATTCCCTGAAATTTGGAGTCATTTCTTGAAATTCTGTGGAACTCAGTTCTGTCTGAATTTTAAAATTCTGCACAGCCCTACTAACAGAAATATAACTAGACATAACTGCAACAACAGCATGAAGAATCACAACTGACCCGGTGGTAATGCAAACCAAATTATGCGGACTATGCATTTAAAATAAACCAATAGTCTGAAAAAGTAGATAAGAAAAATTGCTGCTCGGTGGATTTGAAGTGCAAGCACTCAAGACACAAACCCACTAGAGACAACATGCAAAAAGAACACTGCACCCAAGGTACTTGCTCATAAAATACTGGTGCTCATTTATTAGCTAGATGCAAAAAAGTGAGAAACAAACTTTGTACTTACTTCCCCATGGAAGCTGATGTGACTGGCTGTTTCTCCTCCTGTGATGACGGGCTCTGTAAGTGTATTCCTTTTTTCATATTTAATTGGAAGGCTATGCCTGCAGTTCAATGGGCTACAGCAACTAGCCCCGCCTCCCCACCTGAGTTATATAAACCAGTTCCTTCCAGCCTCCTTCAGAAACACTTTTTCTTAGCAGATGGAATCTCTCTTGGACTCTATCTTTCTCAGCTGGAATCTCTGCTCTTTCAGCGTTCATCTCCCTCCTTTACTGCTTTTGGATATTTTGCTTGGTTTATGCTGGCCTTTCTGCTGGTTTGTGTTTTTTCCTGATTTTCTCTGCCAGCACTTTGCTTTTTGCCTCCAGCTGCTGTTTGTGCATCTCGCTGTTGTCTGTGTCTGCTTTCTTGTTCTCCTGTGTTTGTATTTCTTCAGTTTTATTTTTTTTTGGGGGTGAGGGCTTCTAGTTTTACTAGTTTTCTGCTGCTTATCTTTGCTTGTTTCATGCTATTCAGGTCATCATGCTAGTCAGGCTCCCATTTACTTTTGTCATACTTTTAGCAGTCCTCAGTTTACCTGCTATTGTCCTCTGTGTGCTATTCAGCTCCAACTTGCTGTTGTTGTCTCCCTGCACATTCATCCTTAATTGTTTACACCTGCTCCACTGAGTACCTAGCTTCATTCAGCAGTTACAACTCACAACATTTCTGTTCCCATGTGTTGGCTTTTCTAGCAGTTTTATTATTGATCTACTACATTTACTCTGCTTCCTTAGCAGTTCATTGTTATACTACTGCCTCAGCCTACCTAATTTGTGATGCATCAGCAACTCACACTAACCTCCTTTCAAACTGGCTGGCATGCTTTCTGGCTGTATCATTCAGTCTCATTCTCTGTCCCTGTTATCATTCAAAGTTTCACTCAGCATTCTACCCTACATTCTGCCTGATGTTTCAGTCACTCCTGATACTGCTGTTGCATGCTTACTTATGCTGCCTCCCCATTATACTGCTGTTGTGAATGCTGCTATAAATCCTCCTGTGCTGCACTGGTTTGTCAAATGCTGCTGCAATTATAACTGCTATGACAAATCAGTCCCCCTGCCTCTTGTTGCTTCTTCCTGGCATGGTGTCCTGGTGATCTGCTTGTGCCATCGGTTATTCCCATGGTGGGGGACAATGATGTTGCAGCAGAGTATTGTGGCTTCAGGTTGGGAATGGGCTATGGGGGCAGAAATAACATGTAGTCATATAGCTTTGCCCAGCATCCTACTACCCATGCATTCAGTTAAAGCAGCTATTCAGCCTTACCTATATTCATGCTGCATGCACTCATGGCCATCAGACTTCAACACGGCCCCTCTTTCCTACAGTCAGATGCATGCCAGCCACAACCATTATATGCCTCAGGGCCTTCCCTATAACTGATGGTCTCACTCTGCCCCATGAAGTCCACATCTGGGGGGATACATCCCCCACCTGCAGAGGTTGCACTCACACTGTGGGGTGCTTTAGCATTGCCAATCATTGGCACCACCTCTTGATGCAGAATTTGAGACATCAGCTGCCGAAGAGTGGGGCCCCTAAGTCCAAGGGGGGCTCCTTTAGCTGTGCAGGCCATGTCAGTAGCACCTTCAAACATGTTCTCCCTACAACCACTGCAGGTTCACCTGATCTCCATGTCCTCCCCTTCCCTGCCCATTCTCTGCTTTCTTCAACTGCTCACTTCAAAGATGGTTCCCAGAGAAGCGCCCCAGATGTCTCCCTTCTCCCTAGGCCTCCCTTGGTGAGGCTGGGTGAGTGCCTTTCAGTGGTTGTTGCTCTCCTCCTCCCACATTGGGGTGAGGGCCTCACAAGTGGGAGTTTCCCTTTGCTGTAGAAAATGTTTGCAGCCCTCTCAGGGCATTTCCCATTAGAGGGACAGAGCGAGAGCCTTCCTCCAAATTTAAATATATCCCCCCCAAACTGGGTTTCTAAATTGCAGTAGCAAGCCATCCTTAAAAGTTTCCCAAGCCTGGAGGGAAGGTGACCTAGGCTTTGGATCCCCAGAGATTTCCTCCTCATAGGGGTATTTCCTCTCCTCCATGCTGCAGGTCACAAAAGTTCCTTCCAGCCTCATTCAGAAGCACTTTTTCTTTGCCCCACCATCCTCCTCCCCTCCTCCTCCTTTGGCACACCCATCTCCTCTGGGCTCCTTTGTAAGGTACCTTTAGCCAAGAGAATACTTCCTATGGCACCTCTAGGGGTGGAACCCTCCTCAAGGGTTCCTTGCCTTCGATATCCCTACAGGGTGGTAGTTCCCTGCAGAACAGAGCATGCAAATGGCCAAAGTATCAACAATTGCACAAGCATAACACTAAACTAAGTTGTGAAAGCTCATTGAACTTATACATGAGCATGAGCATTTTATGAGCAAGTCCCTTGTGTGTAGCCTTTTATTTCCCTTTCTCTTTATATTTTATTACCCCGTATAAGCCTGCTGGAATTAATAAGTCTTTCATTTCACCTACAGTGTGGACAAAGGGAGTGCCTTACAAATAGGAGATGGTAGACATTCCAGACACAGAGATCAATACTCCTAAAAGCTCGTTCACCTCTTATTGCAAGGCATTAAAAACAAATTTTGAACAGGAGTGTCAGGACCAAGTTAAGATCACTAAGTACAAGACATTGGTGAGCAATAAAGGGTGCATTTCAGCCTGATGCATTTGGTCACCCTTCACGTAAAGAAATCATAACCTCAGTATCATGTCTGCTTTCATCCAACCCAGAGAAAAAGAGACCAGCAGTACCTCCTGAACTTGGGCTTCTTACTTTGCTGACTAGCCACCATGACAGCTTTAAACAGCATGCTTCCTGATTTTATCATAGCGTGACATTATGATGATATGGCCTGGTGTAAAAGCTGTGACAAGTTTCTGAAATTACCCTGTTCTTGCAAAAGCTGATCCACCTGTGGATGGCACAATGGTCATATTTATTCCCACTTGGCAGAGACAAAAGGATCTTTATTCATTGAGTCTTTTTTTCATTTTCTTTATGCTCCTCTCCCTGGCTACCCCCCTTCTGACTGACCCCACCAGTCCAATCACCTGGCTCCACCAGGACTTAGCTTACACCTGCATCCTCTGCCGCAGGACTGTGGCATGTGCCCAGCCACTGGTATGGAGCCTGTGTATGGGAGGATCAGTCTTCATCCTATCGCCGGGATTTTTCTGCCAATTTGTCTCGCCTTTACTCCCAGGGGTCTTGGCAAACACGGTCACACATATGCATGGAGGCATGCACGCACCATGGAAGTGACAACAACCCCAATCCACCCAGCCTAGCACCAGCCCCCCCCCCATTTGCCCAACACTACCATTGAAACTCCACTCGGTGGCGGTCAAGGGCCGGGAAGGCCTACCTCCCCAATCCAGGAGAGAAGAGCTGCCTGGTGGCTGCTCTATCCACTCCGAGCCCTCCCCCTCGGCTAACCCCTGGCAACCCATGCTCATTCCTGAGCACAGATCGCTGGCATGGTGAGAGGTACGGCATCCAGCACCTCAGCCCTCTACACCACTGGGCTGGCCATTCATTAAATATTTTTACAACAGAAACATGCTGAACTATTAGCAACTTGTTTCTATATTCTTCCTGGAAGCAGGGAACAAGGGAGTAACACAAAACAACATGGTACAAAAGATGCAGAGGATTATACAACTGATGCAAATAAAGCCATAATTGGTACAAGGGAGTAGGGAGTAATACAGTAGGAAATAAAATTGAGCAAGAAGGTAACAAAAGGCATTCAGTGAAAATGCCAGAAAATTATACACTGAAAAAATTTAAAACATACTTATGTGTACACTTTTGGCTTTGTCACTCATGAATTATAGATCTCAGCTGCAAACATGGGAATATACAGGGTATATGAAATTGGCTGCACTGTAATAAAGATATGTATCTCCCCATATGATAATAATAATAAACTTTATTTATGTGACGTGCAATTCAATGAATATCAAAGTGCTTTTACAAAATAATAAAATCATAAAATCTTATAACCACATCAAATTACAAGTCAGTAATTAGTAATTGGGGTAAGCAAGAGAAAATAAGTGCATTTTCAGAGCAGCTTTAAAGCTGTCCACAGTCAAGGACCCCTGTATCTGGGGAGGTAGAGAATTCCTCAAGGTCAGAGCCATGAAAGCAAATGCCCTGGCTCCCAAGGACTTCAAATGAACTCTGGGAATCTCTAGCAATTCCTCCGCAGCACAGCGGAGTGGTCAGCTGGGGCAGTAAAGACAGAGCAGCTCTTGCAGGTAACTCGGTCCCTGCCCGTGAAGGGACTTATAGGTTAGCAAGCCAACCTTGAAGGTGATCTGCCACTGAACTGGCAGCCAGCGTAGATTGCACAGCACAGGTGTGACATGGCTAGATCTAGAAAGCCCAGTCAGCAACCTGGCCACCGTTTTCTGCACTAGCTGCAAGCAGTGGATATCAACCCCTGGAAGCCCTAGGTACAGGGCATTGCAGTAAGCAAGGTGCGAGGTCACAAAGGCATGGACCAGAGACGGCAGGTCACCGGACAGAACCAGATGCTTAATCTGGGTGATATTCCTCAGATGGTAAAATGAGGTCTTGATGACAAATGACACCTGAGATCTAAGGGTCAACCCCTTGTCAAAGATAACACCCAGACCCCGCACCCATTCAAAGGAAAACAGCTGACAACCTCAAATACAAAATCGGAGGTCTGTTCAGCCGAGGCCCTCTCTACCGAGTGACCTGGGTCCACCACCAAAACCTCAGTCTTGTCAGGATTCAGCCTCAGCCAGTTGGCACTTTTCCAGCTCTGAATCTTGGCGAGGTAGTTGTTAAACACTGAAATCACATCATCCTGGTCAGGTGCAAAGGACATGTATAGCTGACTATCATCTGTATAGCAGTGAAAACTCAAGCCATACCACCTTACAACGTCTTCTAATGGCAGCATGTACACAGCGAATAACATAGGTGAAAGCACAGAGCCCTGGGGTACTTTTTAATTTTTTTTAATTATTAAGATTTTGGATAATATCTTTGACCCAAGGCTCTTTTACAAAGGTTCCATATCAGACGACGAGAAGACAAAACACAATCAGGATACATCATACAATTAAGACAAATTAAGGCAGCCAGAGGTATTGTCAGTTATGCATATTTGGTTGGCAGATACACATCAGTTCACGTATTTAATAAAAAAAAAAAAATTAGGGCAAGGAAGAGATAAGGGGAGGAGGCAGTTACAGGTGGAATAGGTCAGAAGGGCTGATGCAAAAAGTGGTAGAGGTGAGGTAGAAGATGGAGAAAG
The DNA here is from genome assembly GCA_016271365.2 of Neoceratodus forsteri. Taxonomy (NCBI): domain Eukaryota; kingdom Metazoa; phylum Chordata; order Ceratodontiformes; family Ceratodontidae; genus Neoceratodus; species Neoceratodus forsteri. The sequence continues at coordinate 16,721,810 of JADMNL010000027.1, forward strand.
AGAGACTAGAGAGCATTGGCATGGGGGGGGTGGAGGAGGGAAAGGGAGGAGGTGAAATCAGAGAAACTGGTGGAAGAGGTGGAGGAGGCCAGGAGAAGGAAGAGTGAAAGGTGAGAGAGGGAAAGGGGATGTTATTGGAAGGCAAGAGAGAGAAGAATAGGGTTAGGTTAGGAGAAGCAATCACAGGAGGCATTGGCGATGAGTTATTGAAGAAGATTGTGCTGAAAAGTGCCCAGAGAAGTATTATTAGTAACTTCTGGAGGAAGCGAGTTGTACCAGGATGATGCTCTGGATGCGAAGGAGCGTTGTCCATGAGAAGTACGTCTGCGGGGGCCAGAAAAAGTAAGTGTTTCTGAGCTCATGGTTTGGCAGGAACCTCCATGGGGACCAGCATAGTTGTAATACCTAAAGGTAGTAGGTCCAACATGGATTTTTTGGCTAGGATGCATGTTTGGTAGCAAAGCCTGCCAGAGAGTTGAAACGAGTTATCTTGCTCATAGATATTGCAGGTGTGTGTAAGGTGGAGAGCAGAGGTCAGGAGATGACAGGCCTTGTTTAATGCTATGGTAATGCATCAAAGTGCAGTATTGGTGGCAGCTCCATAAATCACTAACCCATAGTCAATTATTGGGTAACTGAGCTCTGAATTGCAATCCTTAGGGCTTCAGCCATGAGGCAGTTTCTATGTCTGTACAGCAGACCAATCTGGGTAATCACTAATTTGGCAATATTATTGATGTGTTCAGAGTATAGTAGAGTGCAGTCAAGGGTCACCCCCAGGTATCTGAACAGGACAACTTGCTCCAGCATCACTCTGTCACTGGTAATGATAGATAGGCCTTTGTTTTTGTGTTTCTTGTGGGTAACCTAGAACACCATAGTTTTTGTTTTTTTGTAGTTAAGAATGAGTTTATAGGATTTAAACCATGTCTCAACCTCTGTGAAGCTTGCTTGCAGTTGCAACTGAAGAAGGGACAGATCGGTGGGAGGTAAAGATCACTGCATCGTCCGCATATAGAAGAATTCTATCAGGGCAGGAGGAAGGAAGATTCTTTAAAAATATACTGAAAAGCATGGGACCCACAATTGATCCCTGTGGGACTCCTGATCATACCAGTAGGGAAGTTGAGAGGGATTCACCAATTCTAACCTGTTGGATTTGATCATTGAGTTAGCTTTGGAACCACGGTGTAACGTCAGTTGAGAGTCCTAAGCAGGATAATTGTTCAATCAGCAGGGTTGGTTTACCATATGAAACCTCTTTGTCAAATTGATGAAGGTGGTACCGACAAGATGACCCAGGTCCAGGGTGTCGTGGATGTATGAGGTGAAATTGAGGAGAGCAGTGGTGGTGCTGTGCCTCTTACGAAAGCTCAGTGCACTGAAGACTGTATTTTGCAAAGTAATCAGCAAGCTGATGTGCAACTATTGTCGCCAGAACTTTGGGGGGGGGGTATGGAGATGGGTCTATAGCTGCAAGTAATAGACTTAACACCACTTTTGTAGATAGGCATCACCACTGTGGATTTCCATTTTTGGGTGAACTGTGAGAGCATTGTGTATCTGTTAAGGATTTTGGAGAGTGGGGTCAGGACTTCATCAATGGTGAGGGCAAGGAGTTTCAGATCCAGGGAGTCACCACTAGATCTGGACTTTCCAAGCACTTTGAGTAGATGCTTTTTAGCTGAAGTCTAAGAGTGGCTTTAAAGTAGAATGGCCGTTGCCTCTGCATTGAAACCCCTTTGCCAGGTCTACGAGCATCCAGTGAGGGATCAAAGAAAGTTGGAGGAAGCACATGACTGAAGTCGGTAAAGGCGATGTTGAAAGCGTTAGCCATGGTGACTTGATCTGTGGTAATACTGCCATTTAAATTGAGCATATAGGGTGGTACTTTTGGGTCTTTCCCTGTAAGTTCAGTAAGGTTGGACTAGAACTTCTTCCGGTCTTTCCATGTATTGGCTAGGGTGCTCCTATAGTAGCTGGCCTTCTCAGTCCGGATTGCTCTTGTACGGGCATTTCTTGCTGCTCTGTAGGCTTGGATGTCAGCCTGTGAGTGGTTTTATGTGATAAAGGTGAGTCTGAAAGACTGCCTAGAGCGAGCAAACCTGAGCCCATAGTCAAAAGGGTGACAGATATTGTACCGACCATTGCAAATAGCGACAGTCACTACAATAATTAAGTAAATCACACAGGAATCTTTTTTTATGCGGGGCCGGGCTGTGCCCCCTGCACCACTCCCCCACTTGAGGAGGGCAAGCCCCTTTCACCCCCCAAACTTAAATAACCAACTCAGAGGGGGTGCGGACCACAGGGAAAGTTACCAGATTGTGCAAAAAAAAAAATGTTTCTGATTGTAGCCAGACCTGAACCCGGGTTTGCTTGCATTGCAAGCGGTGGTGTACACCACTATGCTATGCAAGCAGCTCGGCAGGAATTGGCCTCAAAGGATGCTATATCCTGCAGTAGTGAGTACAGCTCCTTGCTGTACTCGCTATACAGGATATAGCGAAGTATTGCACCACTCGCTCTCTTGTAGAGCACTATTATTGAGTTGCTCAAATGTGCAATGCTCAATAATAAGTGCTCTACATGGGTGCTACCCTGTGAGCCAGTGGTATTAGCACGGTCCCAGAGTTGATCCCAGAACCTCCTTTGCTCAAGAAGATCATTAGTAATCCAGGGGTTGTTGATACCCTTGATCTTACGTTTCTTGACAGGGGCATGTACATTGCAAGCAGTGTTAAAACTATGGATAAAGTAGTCGAGGGCAGAATCCACGTCAGGGGCTCTGTCTATTTGTGTCCAGTCATGTTCACATAGGAGAGTTTTAAGAGGGCCAAGATGACCTGGAATAAGTTTCCTGCTGTTAATAGTTTTAGGAGGGGGCTTTGTGAATTTGTTGGTCCAGGAGCATATGACTGGGGAATGGTCACTTATGCAGTCTGGGAGAACTACAGTATTAGTGATGTGATCTGGGTGGTTAGTGAGTATCCAGTCCAGAAGCATTGAGGTTCCTGTCCTGTGGTTCACCCTGGTGGGTGACTGGACCATTTGTGAGAACTTTGCCACTGTCAGAGCATCCTTACACTTGTTGGCATTTGGGGCGGACCAGTTGACATTGAAGTCCCCCAGCAGGACTGTTTCTGCACTCTGATTGAGGGAGTGGATGATGTCCAGTATAGTGTTTAGGCCTTGGTTAGTCAGCTTGGGCAGTATGTAGACTGATGCCACTGTCAGAATTTTGTTGTGTGCCCCAAGCAGTATCTTAGTGACAAGTACCTATGTATCATTCACAGGGTGGGGCACACTGATGATATGCCCTTTTAGAGTGTCCTTTATGTGAAGGGCACAGCCTCCCCCTTTTTTGGAGAGCCTGTCTAGCCTAAAAACAGCATATCCAGGAATTGATATCGCTGAGTCTGGGATCTTAGGGGATAGCAATGTCTCAATTACTGATAGAATATCAGGGTTGAGATGCATTACCTCGGCGGTGGGGGAATCAAATTTATTGAGCAGGCTGCAAATGTTTAAACTAGCCAGGTACAGCATTCTATCCCTCCCTGTGGTTCTAGCTCAGCACTGTGTGGAGCCAGGGCTGGGATGAACGTTACCTGAGAGAAGTAGTAGCAACAGTATTAGGCATGTTAAGAATGCTTTGAGAAGGTTCTTTTGAGGCATTAGAATTCTGGCTTTAGGGTTTTCTGTCACTGGAGGTTGTTGTGTAGAGCAAAATCCCATTTGAAGGAGCGATGTGCTGAGGAGCATTGGGATGTGCTCATTTGGCAGGAGTGACATCCAGAAATGCAGAGGCCTGGGAGCTAATTTCTGTGCATGAAGCAGGAGATGGTTACATGTGGTGGTCCATTGTGTAGATAGTATGAATTCAATAGAATGCTCAGAGGATAGGTGGTGTGATTTTTCATTAATTAGTCCAGCAAAGGTAGCGAGTGTCACGCTGGTAAACAGGCACAAAAGTGGATAAACAATGTCCATTTTAAGAACTGAGAAGCACAAGGGTGGAAAGGCACCCAATGTTAGTTGTGTTACTTTAAGTGGATTGGACAAACAATGTTATAAGTGTTGTTTTCAAAAGAGGGGAGAGGCATGAAAGAAAGAAGCCAATTAGAGTGACATAGAAGAAAAGGGCGGCATTAGGGTGTACTTAATAGAGGTCAGGGCCAGGAGGGTGGGCGGGACAAAATATCACTCAAAATAGCAGGAGAAAGCTTAAAACTGCAGGGCAAGAGGTAGAAAAGAGAAAGCAGGCAGGGTCCCTGGTAACATCTGCTAAAATCAATCAGGAGGATTCAGTTAGCAAAGGCGGCCAATCACAGAAAGTTCCTGGTGCAGCGCGTTCGATTTGAATCTCCAGTAGTTCGTATCTTAGCGGGGAGGTCCCGGTGAAGCTGCAGCAAGGAGTGGGTGGCGGCTGAACAGATAACCGCACTGCTGAGGTTGGTAGCCCAGTCACAGGTGCGGCAGTTTAGTGGGAGGTCCTGGTGAAGTTGCAGCAAGGAGTGGGCAGTGGTTGGACAGATAGCTACACTGCCAAGGTCGGTAGCCCAGTCACAGGCATGGCAACTTAGTGGGGAGGTCCCAGTGAAGCTGTAGCAAGGAGTGGGCAGTGGCTGGACAGATAGCTGCACCGCTGAGATCGGTAGCCCAGTCACAGGCGCAGCAGCTGTTTGGTACCCCACATAATAGAAAGAATACATCACGGGAATAAGTTCCTGATGCAGCTTTCTGAGATCTACCGGTGAGGAATGAGTAGAACCATCTGAGGACTGTACCTGACAGTCCACATATCACCCACAGGCGGTCCAGCAAAATGCCATGATTCATGGTGTCAAATGCTGCAGACAGATCGAGGAGGACCATGATGGAACAGGTCCTTCGATCTCTCGCTATCAAGAGATCATTGGGCACATGGACCAGGGCAGTTTCGGTGCTATGCCTCTTCCTAAATCCTGACTGGAGAGGATCATAGATGTCATGGATGGTAAGATGATCATCCAGCTGCAGCACGACCACCTTCTCAATAACCTTGCTCACAAAGGGCAGGTTAGAAACGGGTCTGTAGTTGGCAAGACAGTCAGGGTTGAGAGTCGATATCTTAAGGAGGGGTGTAACCACTGCCTCCTTCAGGGAGTCAGGAAACTCACCCATCTCAAGCAACCTCTGGACTACCTCAGCCAGGACCAGAACGATAACTTCAATGCATCCCACAGGGAGTCGGGTTGGGTCTTGGTCCAAACCACAGTAGGTCGGCTGCATACTTTGGATGATCCCTATAACATCCATGATTGCCAGCTGAATGAAGGCCGACCAACAAAACTGGGGTTCTGCAACCTCTGACTGATCACCACCCTGCCCATTGGCACTAGCTAAGGCGATCTCTGATCTAATATCGGCAACCTTGTCCGCAAAGAAGTGAGCAAACTCATCAATCTTAACCTGTGACAATGCTCTCCAAACCTGCAGACAGGCTGGATTGCACAGTCTATCTGCAGTTCTGAAGAGCTGAGCTGGTTGGTTCCTTGCAGCGGCAATCTCCCCGGACAGGAATACTGCCTTCTTATGGGAGATTGCAGACTGATAGTCCAAATAATGGACCATCAATCTATTCCTGTTGGCAACAAGACCAGATTTTCACCAGCATTGTTCCATCCTATGCCCCTCTCTCCTCATCTCCCTCAAGATCCCATCAAACCAAGGAGACAGAAGGTGAAGGGTGAAGCGGCAAACATAAACAGGAGCAATGGAGTTCAGAGCCACTGCCACAGCCCTATTATAAGCTTGCAGCAGGTTGTCCGGACCTATACTAGCAGTCAGAAGTCCTGATAGGTCCAATACCACCAACAGACCATCTGGGGTAACTTCCTTTAAAGGACGGTACGTGACCATCTCCAAAGAGGCAGGCCTATGAGGGGGGCCTGGAAATTGAACCTAATAATGTAATGGTCAGACCAACCTACTGGCTCCACCACCAAATCAGAGATTTCCATACCCAGGAGGAAGACCAGGCCCAATGAGTGCCCAGAGTTATGGGTTGCAGAGGCAATTGCCTGTAAAAAGCCCAATTAAATCATAAGTCAGAGAAGCCTTGACCAAACTGTGATAGTTCATCATCACCCTAGGCATTGAAGTCATCCAGCACCATCAATCTGGATGACTCCAACAACATCTCAATGATGAAATCCACGACTTCCTGCAAGAATTGCTTCCCGTCCCCAGGTGGATGGTAGACAAGAAGAACTCTGCATCCCCCATCTGCACCCAGGATACGTTCAAAGGATCTGATCTCCCCCACTGGAACATCCACCAGGCCCAATTCTGTTTTAAAACAAATGGCCACACCCCCTTCCCTATGATCCAGCCTCGGGCGGTGTGTCACTGAGAAACCCGCTGGAACCACTGACTCAAGAATTGGGTCAGCATTACCATCCAGCCAGGTATTGGTGATGTAAGCCAGGTCCAATGACCCAACAAGATTGGCAATTATTGCCATCTTGTTCTTAATGGACCTGGCATTGCATAACACCACCCGGGTTGGGTGAGACTCCGAGGCTGACTGAGTAAGCTGCCCACCAAAGGTGGAGCCCTTGGGTATGGGAACCAGACACAGTGAACCCCTATCTAGTCTCCATTTCAGCCCAGGGCATCTCCTTGCCACTACAACCCCAATCCGGCCGCCAGCTCCCCCCCTCCCTGCAGTCCAGAGCCCCATCCCCCATGTCTCCACCTCACTATTCCTAGTGATTGTATATGTTGGCATGTAACTGGGGACAATTAAAGGGACAGAAGCCCTGAAGTGCAGAGGAGGAGTAGCGTCTGACTGGGAGAGCTGCTTGCCAACACATAATCTCTGGCTGCCTGGACAGCCACCCCAGTTAATCAAATCACTGCACCCATGAATAAATTAAACAAATTAAACCAACCTCCCCAGCTTAAACAACCAAATACTAAACCAACTTCCCCTCACAATCTCATTTAATAAAAACACTAAAATACCTAAACACAAGCTTATTATGGGGTTAGACAGCAATGGTAACAAGACTGGAACGACAAAATATCTTCCACACAGTGTCCATAATTCACAAAGTTAAAATGAAATAGCAGCAAATGTCACAAGAGCCAGCACTCGGCTCACAAAAAATTGTAATTGACAAGGAGGGTCCACATCACCTCCTTTTCACCAGTATTAGACCAAAGGATACAGTCCTCTCACAGTCATATCCAAAGCTGAAATGAGAGGATTTAGCGCAGAATAAGAGGCCCTCTCACTGCCTTATAGCTCAGTTAATATGATCAAAATAAAGTCATTAGCAGCTTCCAACAGCAGAGAAAATCCAAGCAGCAGACCGCAACCAACCTGATCAGTTCGACAGAGGATAACGCCTTTGATGAGAATAATCCTGTTTGGTCAATATATGACCAGGTCCCAGCCAACCCAGGGCAGGCAACAGGGTATACCCTGCTCTCCCCACTTAGGTCACTGGGGCCAGCCCAACCTCTGACAGGCAATTCCCTGCAGTCCCAGGAGGTCACGAGTACCCACTGTCCGGTATGCACTACTGATCCCCTCAGGGAAGAACGGCTGCCCCCTCCACCCACCTCCAGGTAAGCCAGTCTGGCTAACCTCTCCTTCTCTCTCCTGGTCCGCGTCCATTCTTCCAGGCAGGTAATATGCTTATTCTTAAATCAAGAATATCCCCGGGCCAAACTGGATCCGGACGCCCTGTTATGATACCAGTTCCAGAAGTCCAGGTAAGTCCAGATAATCCTTTCTCTGCTGATGGCTGCTACAATATATGCAGCAAATCACTGCTGTGAAACCAAGTCTTTAGTACTAAAACTAGCACAAATGAAGGAAGCAGTCCCCACTGTAGCGCTTATTGGGTCCTTACCATTACAACAAGCAGTGGAGTATTTGGCAATGGCTTTCTTCTCAGCAAGTACCACATACAAAATGTTACATGGTCATCCCGAACAGTCCCGTCAAGTAACTACCGCTTGGCCACTACACCTCGAGTCCACTAATGCTCTAGACAAAAGTAAATAAATAAACATCAACAAATGATGAATGAACAATAAAATAAATAATGACAGGCAGAGTTAATCCAGTGTTAATCTAGTAACTGACCCAGCATGGCCGCCATCTTGATTAGTAGTCATCCAAACAGGCAGTGGGTAAGACCCATTCCTCATATGTAGCGATGCCAAAAATGTGCTAGAAACAGGGCCGTTGCCAGGATTTTCACAAGGGGGGTTCTTTTTATACAGTCTGCAACCTTTTTAAAAAAGCCATGGGTCTTAGGGCCACCAGGACCCCAGAAGCCATGGGGTCCTAGATGCTCTGTGGTACATTTTGTGGCTTATTTTGAAGCTAAAGAAGTCATATCTGAAATCTCCTACACCCCTTACTCTACACAATATTATTATCTGGCTGGCTGCAGAGTGAATACATGTATGTATTCAGTACCGGAGGGTAGCAAGATGCTGCTAATGTAATATATTGTCTCAGATATAATATGTTATCAGCTTTAATATCTGCAGCTGTATCTACTGGTGTGTAGGTAAGGAGACTGGGAGCTGCCAGGCCCCAGAAGCTCTGGGGGACTAGATGCTCTGTGACTCATTTTGTGGCTTATTTTTAACCTAAATAACTCATCTGTGAGCTCCCCTCCACCTCATGCTCTAAGGACAATTATTACTAACTGGGTGGCACAGCGAGTGTGTGTGTGTGTGTGTGTGTGTGTGTGCATTTATTTATAAAATGAGTAGGAAAAATGTCTGCTGATTGGTTCAAATGCATTACATGACTGTGCATGTATCAGAGCACAGCCGCACACCTACACTTTCACCTCTCCTCCAAAACAATTTTGCTATTTTATAAGATAGATAACCCACTCTAGATGCAGTGGTCGCGCCTGATATACACACGCCTTTTGAGTGGTTGATAATAATAATGCAGCGCAACTAAACACCTCAGAGTGAGTTATCTATTTTATATACTGTATATATATATATATATATATATATATATATATATATATATATATTTATAAAATGGGTAGGGAAATTGCTTGGAATTTATTGAAGAATGAACATCGCATTATTGTGCATATATCAGAGCGACTGCACATCTGCACTTTTACCCCCCCAAAAACTATTTTGCCAATTTATAAGATAGATAACCCACTCTGAGATGTGTGGTCGCACTTTGAAATACACACGCCTTGGGTGGTTGACGCACTTGGCCTGCGGACTCATGTGTGTATATCAGAGCGCGACCGCACACCTCAGAGTGGGTTATCTATTACATATATGTACTGAACCTCAGTGCAGAGTCTGGAGCTAGTTTGGGCTGGGTATTGTACACTACTAACTTAGTGCAGTGCTGGCTTGCTTCTAGGGCAGGGGTCTGGGGCTGATAGGCCCCAGAAACCATGGGCTACAGTATGTTCTGTGGTGCACTTTTGTGGCTTATTTTAAGTCTAAATAACTCATATCTGAGCTCTCTCTACCCTTGCTGTAACCCCCCACCCTCTCCAACTCAATATATCATTTAAGCAATTGAGTTAGTGCAACTTGGCCTATAGCAAGGCTAGCAGGATGCTGGGATGTATCGGTAGGGGTATTTATTGCAGAAGAAAGGAGATAATACTCCCCTCTACAGATCCTCGGTGAGGCCTCACCTAAAGTACTGTGTCGAGTTCTTGAGTCCTCACCTCAGAAAGGATGAGGATAGGTTGGAGACAGTGCAGCACAGAATAACTAAAATGATTCAGGGACAACAGGGCAGATTCTATGAAGAGCGCCTCAAGGCACTAAATATGTACTCATTGGAGACCAGAAGAGAGGGGAGATATGATTGAGACCTTCAAGTTCCTTAAAGGAATTAACAAAGTGAACTGCAGGGTACTATTTAATCTGAGTACCAATTTGTGGTCACATGGACACGAATGGAAATTAACAGGAAGTAGGTTCAGGAGAGATGTGAGTAAGTACTACTTTGCGGAAAGGGTGGTGGAACTTTGGAACAGTCTGTCAGCTGAATTGGTGGGTGCAAAAACAGCCAGGGGATTCAGGCAGCGCTGGGACATAATGAAGGGAATAGCGGTTACGGGAGCAGCAGGACCAAGGAGGAGAATAAAGAGAGGATGAGGAGGGTCAGTACCCTGGAGAAAAGGTAGATTCCAGGGATTATAGGGAACTTGGGCAGACTGGGTGGACCTCTGTTTTTTTCTGCTGTCATTGTCTATGTTTTTATGTTTCTATACCAGGCACACAGCTTGGAAAAAAATCTGTAACATAATTCTTAGTTCAACATTGGGTACTACACTTGTTGCCCCTACTCCATTCTCCAATGTGGTAGGCATGACAAAGGGAGTAAGGGAAAGGTAATTTGATGGGGATTCCCAGTGCAAAGTTACCATCTCCTAAATACCCCCCCCAACCCCACCATGCTTCCAAAAATATTATGGGTATATTCATAACACTGAACTGTAGCAACAAATGTCATTCTACTGACACATGTGATCATCTGGAGAAAACACTTATCACAACGTATTTGTTTTAATGGCAACTGGCACAGATGACACAGACAAAAGTGGAACTGAAAGTCAATGAAAATAGGACCACAGGGCTGGCCCGGTGGTGCTGAGGGTTGAGGTGCTGGATGCCACACTTTGTGCCATGCTGGAGACCCAGGTTCAGTGATGGATTCAGGTCACTGGGGCCATCTGGGGGGAGAAGGACTGAGTGCCCGATGGCTGCTCTTCTCCGGGGAGGGGTGGGATGCTTGCCCCACTGCTGTACCGCCACCACCTGGGTGACCACGGGCGGTGCTGGTGTGGCTAGGGGAAGGCAGATACACAGAGGAGGGGCCAACATCGGCTGAGGACTGGAGAGAAGGCACATCTCAGCATGCCTCCATCTCATTGGTCCTCCCTGAGTGCCAATGCCGATGGGCTGGACCAGAAAAAGAAAATACCCCACGACTGATCCAAGAGAAGGGCTCCTGCACCAGAGGTGACCATGGAGGAACCAAGAAGGAGATTCAGTTGCACGTGCCCTTGAGGATTAGGAGGAGAGAGGGACTCTTCTGCCCCACCCAGGGGGTCAACCAGGTCTTTAGAGGTATGTACAGGAGCAGGGCACCTATGGGAGCTTCCTCCCAGTCCACATGGTGCTTTTGGGGTGCACTGAGATGCCTGGAGAGAGGGATCGCTCATGGTGTTAGGGTGAAAAAAGAAATAGTAAAAAAAAAAAAAAGTAAATGGGACCACAGTGAAGATCTCCCTGAACAGCAAAGTTAGCAACATGGCAGTGTAGATCCCAGCCAGACCCTTGCAAACACTTGCATTGCCTTTCCGCTGTGGTACCTCTTTTGTTTAACTTATGAAAAGTTAAAACAGGCATATGAAACATGACAGCTTGGCATTTTGCATAGCGGAGGATTTAAGTAATTTATTTCTAAATCTTCAGCCCACCCACTCGAACAGTTCCCTTGCCCAGCTACACAGCCTATCCCTTGATATACAGTTATTAAGGGACACATCTTCAGCAACAGTGGCCAGCAAAATTTAGCTGCCAGTGACTGATAGTATTATAAGTCGAGGTCTTCCACTTCTTTTTTGCTCTCCTGGAGATGTTGTCTCTGAGCCTGTCGCCATGCTCCATCTCCCTCGAGTGCTAGCTGCTGGCGTGAATTTTGGGCAGTGGCCATGCTGTATTCTGGTCACATTCATGATGCTGACATGAGCTCCAATTGGCCAGCCAGTCATAGGGGGAGGGTGCCTAGAAAGACTCACAAAGCATCTCCAATCATCTTCCTGGAACTGAGGGAGCTGATTGGCAGCAGATATTGGGGGGGGGTGTATGCAGAGAGAAAGTGCTGGGATTCATCATGTGCGCATAAGCACTCTGTGACAGTCACAAAATAAACAGAAATGATAAAAACATTTTACAAATGATGAAAAAAGGGTGAGTTTCAAAAGGGGGGTTCTTTCGAACCAGACGACCCCCCCCCCCGGCAATGGCTATGAGGAAAATCCAGTTCTCTGTTGTTTTATTAATTTGAATTTTGTTAACCAGGTAGGCCCACTGAGACCTTGCAGTCCCTTTTCAGTGATGCCCCGGGGATACATACAACAACTATAAATGATACATACATCAGGTAAAATAATGCGCCAGGGTTAACACAGTAAACATGGCAATGTCAAGACTTCTACAGCTAGAGTGAACTAATATGTTGTAGTGACACATCTTTATTACAGAGCAAACCATTACATATGCTGATTATACAATATCATTTTAAGTTCTTTATTGAATATGTTGTTTCTTTTTACTTACCTGCAGACAACTGAATGAACATTGGGCAACTGTGATAACACTGGTGCAACAAAGTGGAGGAGATAGTAAGCATGCCTATCTCGCCACACTTTTTAAGTCTCAATGCATTTATCTACCATTTTTCAAAGTCACAATTAAAGACAGCAGATTTAATCCTGTAAAATGCTTCACTCCTGAAGTTGCATAAATAAGTAATAAGAAAAGAGAATGCGAGTGAAGCATTAAAATATAATGCAATTAATCGATGATTATGTAGTAATCTTAATAATATGATGTACTGAGACCCCTGCAGGTATGGTATAATGCATCATGACCACACAGTCTGATTTTGTTGACCTCATCAGATCACTGGATTTACTACACCATCCTTCATCCGTTTCAGTTGCTAGTTGTCAGCTATGTTCTCCACTTTCCAGCCCAGCACAGAAACTAGTTACTATTATTAATAAGAAAAAAAAACTGCATAAATCCAGTTAAGAATCCTCCTCAGTTCACCGGTATAAAACTTTTTTTAATTACTGTCCCACACCACTTTCAGAACTCCTTCTTGTTCACACTCAAATACAAAACAAAAACAACTGACTTCTCCCCCTCTGCCCACTAGTGAGGTATCATCTTTTCCCTATCCCACTGGGGTACCACAACATGGAAGGTGTCATGAGTATTCATATCTACTCCAACCCAACCACCTGGCTGTCAGAAATATTGCACTTCCACTGGAATGCACCCAAAGAACAGCTATATAGATTCACATAGTTCAGTGTTGAATCATTGGCACAGAACGCCCTGTATGTAGACCATGAGTATTTCCAGAGCACTGCTAATGCTGAACAGTGAGATAGCAGAGATTTCTTTCACTAGTGCGCTTCAGTGAGAGGGATTCCCAAACAGGTTCCCTTGCTTTCATTTCCATCTCAGAAATCATTCCTCTGCCCTCACCTAGTGCATTACTTTCTTATTTGAACACATTTAGGTTATAGATATCCCCTCAAGCTCTTAACATTATCTTCAATGTTTGTATTGTACAGAATTTCCTTAAAAAACACAATTATGTACCACTGGGATAACAGACATCAGCAGTACTACACATTTATTGTCAGAAAGCATTATTCTGAAAGCTCACAATGTCTGTCAGCATTTCAATCTGATGAAGCTTATTCTCTGAGCCCCACCATTCCATCCAGGGTAGTCAGAATGCTTTTACTCACTTTCTAGTGATGTAGTCAAATATTTAAGTATATTATTTAGAAGTATGTATAAAAAATGTTTTTCACGTATAGTAAATTATTAAAATCATGTTAAAAACACTTTACATTCTCCCATTAAGGCTAACATGAGATCCACATTTTTATATGATATAAACTGTATATATCTCCTTTAGTCTCAACAAACAGTGTACCATCTGGCATGGTTCAACTCTCTTCCATCAGAAATTTACAACATTGTCATGCTAGGCACTTTTAAGCACTCCTTCCACCAGCCTCTTGTAGCTAGTGCCTCCTGTGATTGCTTCTTCTAGCTTGTTCCAAGTTTTCTCTATCTAGCCTCACTCTAGGATCTCCACCACCCCTCCCTTCTAGCACTCTCCTTCCTTCCCGTGGAGTTCACATAATGTTATTCTTTCTCCCTCCTTAAAGCCACACTCTGCCGCCACCTCCAACCAGCTGTTCCAATCCTATGATGCTGCTCTGTACCTCCACCCCTTCAAATCACCCCATTCCCACTTTCCTCCCACTCCCACCCATACCCTCCCCCTTCTCTTCCTTCTTCCACCTTTACTCCTATCTCCTCCCCTCTCATTCCTCTCCTACCCTACTACTTCCCTTTATTTTCCCCCTTTGACAATGCTGCCTGAGCTGTTTTCCTCCTTCCGCCTCTCTCCTTACCAATTCTCTAATGCCTCTGCACTTACCACCAAACCAATTTCTCCCTAGGCATACACTGTAAAATGGCTACTATTATGTTGTGCTGGTTGAAATATGGACATGCATTTATTTGACAATGGCTTTGACTGCTCCTAATGTATGCCTTATAGTATGCTTGTAACTTTGCTCAAGTCTGTTTTTCTTTTGTCATTACTTATTGTGTTTTCCTGACAAGGAACCTTTGTAAATGAGCCCTGGCTCAAAGGTGTTATCCGATATCTTAATAAATAAATAAATAAATAAATAAATGTAGCCATCTGCTTCTCTATTGCACACAACATGTCATATTCCATAATACATTGAGTATATCATAAGCAAAATTGGCAGTTGCATAAATATGGTAACCACTTTCGCAAAACAAACATGCCATCCAAGATCTTTAGTTGTGTTTTTCTATTGTTTACCATGGCTACAGTAGGTTTTTTCATATTGACACTACGCATTTGCTCTTTGGTTTACTTAGTAATGGATAGGCAAATATATGATGGCTAACTGTTTTTCTGGTATACTGATTGCATTTATGAAACACAGCATCATTCCAATTATTTACTACTTTATCTGGCCACCTCCTTTCAGAAATGAAGGCTTTGCAGAACTTAGAATAAACATTTCTGTGGGACTTTCTTTCACAGTAAGATAATTATTTTTTTTCCCACCATTTTAAAATTTCAGTAAATTTGTGCATTCTGTATATCAACCAATTTTCCAAATTCCATTTGAAAGAAATTGTCTGTAAGACGTTGAATGGCAGTTCTAACGTATAGCTTCAAATTGTCAGTGGCAAAGCTGTCCCACATTCCCACATCTCCTTATTCCCTCCAACCCAGACTTTGATAGGTTACACACTTAGCAACAGTAGGCCTATGAACCAGCTGTCTCATTTTAAGGCTATAAATAGGGCTGATGTCTTAAAATTTCTAGACACTATATGTGATAATACCACTGTTGAATCAGATTGTCTTGAGCACAAACTTATAAAACTTGCTGCCCCCTTTATTGCCTCACCCCTGGCTAGAATATTTACTCTGTCCCTGTGCCACAGCAAAGTTCCTGGCATATGGAAAATCATCAGAATCACTCCAGTATTCAAAAAGGGTGATAAAAAACAAATCTCTAACTATAGGCCCATAGCTATCCTCTTCGTCTTGAGCAAAATCCTCGAAAAAACTGGTCACCTGGCAAACTATTGATTATCTCACAAAGTATGATTTCCTCTGGCATGATCAACACGGATTCCGTAAAAGGCACAGCACTGTCGCTGCCTTACTGAAGTTCACAAACGATACAATCTGTGCCGTTTGATTCTGGTCTTCTGACAGGTACCATCTTGATTGATCTTACCAAAGCGTTTGATCTTGTGGATCACCCACTTCTCCTTGACAGTCTTCTCTCCCTGGGGTTCTCTCCGCAGGTTGTGGGCTGGTTGAAAAACTACTTCCCATACACAGCCCAGGTTGTAAAACCCAACTCAGCCCTATCCGATCATACCTCTGTCAACATAGGTGTCCCTCAGGGCTCTATCCTGGGTCCCCTGCTCTTCTCTTTTTTCATAAACCAGATTGCACATAACACCCCTTTTTGTTCATCCCTCCGTTATACAGATGATCTGGCCTTGTATTCCAGCTCGAAAGATGTATCTGAGATCAATCTCAATCTCTCAGCATCCTTTCCCAATATCCAATCCTGGCTCCATAGACAGAAGCTTATCCTTAATGTGGGCAGAATGAAAGCTATGCTAGTTGGACCTGCTGTGAAACTTAAAGCCATTCAGAGTCTTCTCAAAAATCTCCTGCCTTGACAGCTCTGTGCTGGAGACAGTAAGTTCCTTTAAATATCTAGGAATTCTGCTAGATGGATCCCTTGACTTTGATCAACATATTCTAGCCACATGTAAATCTGTTAACTCCAAAACTGGGGTTGCATATAAAACTAGTTGCACTCTGACACTCTCTGCGAGAATGGCAGTTGCCAGAGGCATCCTACTCCCACCTCTCACCTATGGTGCAGCTATCTACATTATGTTAATGCATCTGGGGCTTCTCTACATAAATGGGACACTACCTATAATAATATCTTCCACTATGCCTCAGCATCCCCTCAACTCAAACACCACTGTCAACTCTATGCTGACCTTAATTGCTCCCCCCTTCTGTCCACAGGAATCTTGCCCTTAGCTCCATCACAGACAGCTTTAGGAGATCTAATGCCTCCTTGCTACTCCCCCTTTCCTCCTCCTGTGGCCTCAGATCAACTGACCATGCACTGCTTCACATACCAAGGTGTAAAATCACCTAAGGTGCCTGTGCTTTCTCTCATGCCGCCTCAAGATACTGTAATGCTCTTATTTATTTCTTTTTTATTTATTTATTGAGGTCTTGTATACACCTGTGAGCAGATATTCGTTGAGAGGTTCCACATCAAATACATTAAACAACAAGGCAAAAAAAAAAAAACACTGAGGACAATTTACAGATAATTCAACAAGAGTTCTGCAAACAAATAATGAGAGTATTAAACATAACGGGTACATAAAATCCAGCCAGGAACAGATAAGCTGAGGCATTGTACGAAGTATGTCTGCATCAGTAGGAGGAGCAGAAGAAGAAAGGGAAGAAAGAGGGGCAGGATATGTAGGGCAGTGTGGGAAGAGGCAGGGGTTTGACTGGGACAGGATAGGGGTACTAGAGGTTGGGGGGATTGCTAAGTGCCGGGGTTTGCCTATCCCAAGGGTTAGGGACTGGGAAGTGCTGGTGGTAGTCAGTCAGTTCATGGGGTGTCTCAGCGGTGGCACCTGCAGTAACTCCTGTCAATAAGGTGTTGGTGCTGTCTGAGTTTGAAGGATCCAAGAGTAGTAGTGCTAGAGATATCAGGCGGTAGCGCGTTTGTCCAGAGTGATGCCCGGTAGGAGAAAGCACGTTGTGCCATGGATGTGCAGCATCTGGGCACATGGAAGGTTTTTGTGGTGGAGCTCCTCATTTGCCTGATGTTTAGCAGTAGGGACAGTAGGTTCTGAACTCCAGGAGGAAGCCGGTTTAGCATAGCCTTTTTGGTGAGAAGGCAGGCTTGATATCTTATTCTGTAGTTAAGTTGGAGCCAGCCAGCATAGGTATATAGTTTGCAGGTATGGATTAGTTTAGGTCTGTTTGTAAGCAAGAGGCAGGCTTTATTTAGGGCAACAGCAATGTGTTGGAGTGCCGTGTCAGTTGCAGATCTGTATATTACCAGTCCATAATCTATAAGGGATACAATCGAGCTGTTAAAAGCCAGTTTCAGCGCTTCATGGGTGAGACAGTACCTGTGTCGGTAGAGGATGCCAGTTCTGATGTTGATGGCTTTAGCAGTGTTGTCGATGTGCTGTGTGAAGGACATGGAGGAGCTGATTGTAACCCCCAGGTATTTGAAGTGTGGGATGAGTTCCAGGGTGCTGCCACTGTCATTCCGTATTGACAAGGGGTAGTTTTTTAGTTTGTTTTGAGCTGTTGCGTAGAGCATGGTTTTGGTCTTTTTGTAATTCATGACCAGCTTTTGTTCTGTGAACCATTCTTGGCTGATGCAAAGCCACTTTGGAGATCTGTTTCAGGGAGTTCTGGGCACAGTTTGCTGGCAAAGATTACTGCGTCATCAGTGTACAAGAGCACGCGGCACTGGCAAGTGGCCGGTAAGTTGTTGAAGAAGACACTGAATAGCAATGGTCCCAGTATTGACCCTTGTGGTACACTGGATCTGACAGGTCAGCTATCGGATAGGACATCCCCAATCCTTACTTTTTTGGAGCGGAGGCTCAGGTAGCTGCTAAAGCAGGCCATGGTTTCTATTGCAAGTCCAATTTTAGGAAGCTACTCAAGGAGGAGGGCATGGTGAACCATATCAAAAGCCTTTGATAGGTCAATGAAGGACGCACCTACCAGGTGACCTTGGTCCAAGACGTTATTGATGAACCCTGTGAATTCTAAAAGGGCCGTGATGGTACTATAGCTGCCCTGGAACCCACGTTGCTCTGAGCAGAGGAGCTTGTGTTGGTTAAGATAACCCATCTGGTCAGCCACAATCCACCCCAGTGCCTTGGAGAGTGGTGGAAGTATGGAGATGGGTCTGTAATTGTGGTGTAAAGTTTGGTCCCCACTTTTATGTACAGAAGTTACTGTGGCAGACTTCCATCTTTTAGGGACTTGAGAGTCGCAGAGGGAGAGGTTAATTATTTTTGTTAGTAGTCCAATTATTTCGTCCAGTGTCAGGTGAATGAATTTGAGGTCCAGTGAGTCCCCCACTATGCCTTGACTCTTCCCCTTGGACTGCGGCTTTCACCCACTCATGCCCTATTTCAAAAGAAACATTGTTCTCTTCTCACCAATGGTGCTCAATGCAAATGTTTTAATCCCCTTTGAGTATCCTGTCATGCAAATGTTTTAATCCCCCCTGAATATCCTGTGTTTCAACTACCTGCGTTTATTGATTCCCTCCTTCCTACCTTTTAACTCTTCTCCATATCACTCCACCCCCTGTCCAGTACCCTCTTGCTCTGCCTCATCTGCTCCCACCTAGTTTGTTAACTTTCCTTCTTGCTGTATACTTCTACAATTCTTACTGGGGACAATGTGAATTTCCCTGTTTTGTAGTTTCCTTTACCCACCTTGTAACAGTTGCACTACTTGCATTGCACTATTATGCTTTACTCAGGTTGCTGAGCATTGTCTCTAATCTGTATTGTTTCTGATTGTGTCATGTATTCTGTACCACTACTTTGTAACTTCCTGGGTGGTATCTGAAAATAGTCATTCATTTGGCTAGTGCACTCCCCGGTTAACAAAAACAAACAAACAAACAAATACATAAATCTCTGGCAGCCTTAACATTTTGAGTGTGTTATTCCACTTCTGAAACCACTGTGATTCTTTCTTGTTATCTTGACTTTCTATAAAGCATTTAATGAAGTACTTAACTTTTAAAGTGCCTTGAACAGAGAACAAATATTGCTGCACTTTTTACAGTTTATCTTTTGGAAGAACTCCTGAAATTAGTCATTTTGTTGACACTGATATGGGTGCAGGCAATATGCCACCCAACATTTCTGCGCTAGGCATCACGGCTCCCAGGATGGAGAGTGCTAATGCCCCATCCTGGGAAAGAGTCATGTTTTGTGGGGGACTTCACCCCCCACACCCCTTAATGTGGGAGGCTTCACCCGCCACATCCCCCACAACTAAATATAACCTCCTCCAGGGTGGCATGACCTGGTGGGGGTAGAAATTGTCAGGATGCAAATGGCAACATGACTGAGGGGCAATCTAAAATCAAGATTGCCCCTGTCATCATCACCCTTATTGCGGCGCCCTAATTGAGGTGACAAAATTCAGTCACCGTTCTAATGGTATACTAATGAGAACCGTGCTCTCTCCTTAATCACTCAAATCCTAACTGAGTTGCATTTGCCTCCAATAGAAACATATCTAACTTACTCTTGCTTCTACAGCCTTCTTGAGCAGGTGACTTCACCGGCGTGCTACCCTTTGAGTGAGGAATATATCCTGATGTTTCTTTTTACTCTACCTTTGACAGCCTTAGTTTGTGCCCTCTTACATATCTCATGCTAGTTGCGAAAGCTTTCCCAGGTCCACTTCAATAATTCCTTTCAAAATGTTAACTACCACTATGATGGCCCTCTGCACCTTTCTTTCTTCCATTTTGATGATATCTAATGCTTCAGTCTCTCCTCTTAGCTCAGCCTTCTACCACTTTAATTATTTCTTACAGGAGCACTGTGATGTATTTACTTTCACTCAGCATGCTGCTATGTTCTGTTTAAGGCTGCTTGGCTTGGCAAGCAGACTTGTTGTGGGTACGCCAGAGTAGGTCTATAGGAAGAAACACAAAAGAGGTGTTTGCACACTGGGTGTTTTTGTGCCTCTTTTTGCATGTGCAGATCTTTGCTTGGGGGAAAACTGCAAGGCTTTTTTGTTTTTACAATGCAGGACATCTTCCCACCAAACTGTGAACTGTTTTTGTGTGTTCCTCCACCTAATCCTGACTGCCTAGGTGTCCTATAAAAATAGTGAGCACAAAATGGCGAGGAACAGAAATGGTGAGGACAAAACTGCAGTTGCCATTTCATCAAATTCGGCATTCTCCCCTCCTCGTGTTGTGCACCCCAGAGTTGGTTATTCATAGTAATGGGGATGTAGGGGGGTGAAGTCTCTCAGAAAGGAGGGTGCGGGGGGTATAGCCCCCTGTAAAAACTGTGGTTGTTGTTTGTGCCTCACTGTTTTGTCCTTGCTATTTGCGAGTCACCGTTTTGTACTCGTTATAATCACATAGAACCCCTGCCCTAGGATATCACCACAGAGACTGCATAAAAGGACTTAAATAGTGTACCAAATTACACATAACCCACTAATGCAAAGCATTATGGGAAGTATATACAAATCACTGTCCATATACCTCCCATTATGCTTTGCATTGTGTCATGTTAAATTTGGTGAAATGGTGGGTGGTTCTATTCTGGGGAACTATTTATTTAAACATTTGGTGACTGGGAAAGGCACACTGAGCCAAGGCTTGTCTCCAGGTGCATCCTGGTGGAAGGGGAACATGGGATCAAAAAGTACAATTACAGTGCTACACAACAGGAAGCATAATAATACATTGCATGATACATTACTTGATGTCTAGTACAGCATAATACAGTATACAAATACAACAGTGCACAATAGGAAGCATACTAACACATTTTATGAAAACTAATACAGCAACCCAGGCTACGCAAATATTTGGGTACATTGTACGGTACAGAATAAAGGAGCAAAAACAAAGAGCAGTGTAAATACAACTGGGAAACAAAACATTTCACGTGCTATGTTATGTTATAGGAACAAGTGGGGAGGAGTAGGAGGCGTAGCAGATATTTGACAGAGAAGTGAGAGGGAGAGTTGCATAGGAGAGGAGTTTGAGAGTTCCACAGAGAGGGGAGGTGATAGTTAAAGGCAGATGTACCCATACTGGAAGATGGGGTTGGGAGAGAGAAGGAGCATGAATCCCTTTCACATAGGTACCTTTACTGCCACATACTAAAACTACCATACACAAATGGGATTTGTTGTCTGCAGGAGATGGATTTCTTTCTGTGACAGTGATCCAGCTGCAGTTAAGCAGATTGCACGTCAGATATAAATGGTAACATATAAGCTGTCTGGCCATTAACATGCTGGACTGGGCAGCGTAGTGCTTGGTCCACATGGCACCAGGTGCATCAAAAGCATTTAGTGCAGCTGGGAATTCAAGCTGAGAAATGAGCATCAATTTATGTAACAGTCATATGCAAATACATATGATAATTTATTGTTATAATGCACAAACCTTTTCTGACTTTTTTTTAAGTTTGAACAGAGCCCATTTAAACCTGAACCTTTGAAGGTTTGACCTCCCTTATTTCTCTCTATTAAATGCGATGAAGAAAGAGTTAAATCCATACCTTTAGTACCAGCTGTAACTGTGGAAACACTATAGTCACAGTATGTCTTCTATGGTCAAGAAGGATCTGCTCTACTAATTACCTGAATTTTACTATCCAATCCTAAAGGCATTCAGTCTAGTTTCTGCAATATTTATCTGTCGTGTCGTGTCTTGTCTGGAATTCTTACCACTCTCTGTTTCTTTTCTCTTCATGTATCAACACATAGCCACATCTCTTGCTCAGGTTGTTAACTGATTTTTCTTTTCCAGGATACATCTTGAAACAAGCTGTTGCCAGCTCAGTATGTCTTTCCTGGTAAAACTTTTGAAATAGATAAATACATTTTCTATCTGCTCCTTAATTTTGGTTGACGTAGCCAGTAGTCTCCTTGCAGACACATGATAGTTTGTCTAACAGAAGGAAGCATGAAAAATATCTAAGTGAATTATGAATTACTGTTGAGTGTGCCTAATGCCACCGCTTGCCTGCCCATGGATATCCCCATAGAAATTCTGTGTTGAAGTGCTGTTTGCCAAGTTTTACTTTGCCAGTGAATTGTTGGCAAAGTGTCAAACTTCACATGCGGCTTTACTAAAGGTGACACTTTGCAATCAATTCACAGTGTGAAGTTCCTTTTTTTTATAACTTATTTTAACAAAAATAATTCTGTTCCTCCACTCATTTGAATCACCTTATCCCCCCATTTCCATACCCAGCCCTCCCCAGTTTGAATATCCAGCCCCCTTCCTCTCACCCTCTGGAAGTAGCCACACAGCCACCCCCCTCCCCCCACCAGCCATGGCAAGAAAGGACCTTTTACCTTCTGCTCACAAGAAAAACAAGAGAAGCCACCTCTGCAATATTATAGGCACCTTGTTCCACATATCCACTGCAGCACCCATCCTCCCTCCACTCCATGCAATCTGGTTTGAATATAAGAACCCCTCTTCCCCTCCCATTGGCAGCTTCCACGCCACCACCCTCCTCCTCCTCCCAGCTCTGGGAAGAACAATTCCGCCACTGCCTGCTCACAACATCCAACCCTTACATCTTCCCTTCAGCCATTACAGCCAATTTATAGACACCCTTTTGCCACCTATCCACCGAAGCCCTCATCCACCCACCACCCCCATGAAATCCCCAGAAAAATTATATATTTTCAAAGAAAGAGATGGTGGGCTAGCATTGACCCTCCTCTCACCACCACAGCCTTCTGCCATCTGAATAAATGGGAGGCAGCATGTGCTCATAGTAAAAACAAACAGCTGATTACTGTGATTGAGAGCTGCCTCTCATTGCCAGATCATCTAGTTGGTGAGGAGGATCTCTGCGGCTCATATCCCTTTCTTCAGAGATGTACCCAGTTCTTGGATGGTGTGGGGTAGAGGGTGGTTTGGTGCTGCAGTGGCTGGTTGGGATGAGGGTCTATAATTTGGCCATGCTGGATGGGACTGGGATGAGGAAGATATTGGGGCTGGGTGTTGTAAGTGGCTGAGGCCAAGGGTTCTTTCTTGCTTGGGTTGGTGTGGGGGAGTAGGGTGGTGGTGGTGTGGGTGCTGCCAGTTGATAGTGCAAAGATCACTACACAGTGCTCAGTTACAAGAAGAGGGTGCACAGAGGTGGTGGTGCTGGGACAAAACAGGTGCAAGCAAAATCAGAAAAGTCCCGCACTCACCACCATAATGAAGAGTTGTCCACATGAAATGTAGTGTGCAAAAAATCTTTTATTGAAAGTGTTCCAGACAGGTAAATATGTCTTGACGTGTTTCGGAAAAGATAAAGGAAATTATCTTTTCCAAACTGTGTCAGGACATGTTTACCTATCTGGAGCACTTCCTGTAAAGGATTTTTTGCATGCTACATTTCATGTAGACAGCTCTTGATTATGGTGGTGAGTGTGGGGACTTTTCTGATATCACTACACAGTGCACTACATGAAGGACCATGTGAAGTAGTGGCATTTTGGTTAGCACTCCATGTAGAAGAGTTTAATTATTCCACAAACACCTAATCGCATGGAGGAAGATTTATTTAGAAACATAGAAACATAGAATTTGACAGCAGATAAGGACCGCTTGGCCCACCCAGTCTGCCCATTTCCCTACCTGATGGATAAGCTGCAGATCCTAGTTAACCAGCAGCCTACTTCTTCCTATCCCCACCCCCTAGAATTGCCTTATGACTGTCCCATGCATGCTTGAATTCCACCACTGTTTTTGACTCCACAACCTCCTCTGGAAGGCTGTTCCATGCATCCACAACCCTCTCTGTGAAAAAATACTTCCTTAAATTACCTCTGTGCCACCCCCCTTCTATCTTCAAATTGTGCCCCCTTGTTCTTGCACACCTCTTTTTTTGAAAGATGCTACCCTCTTGGACTTTGTTGATTCCCTTGAGGTACTTGAAAGTTTCTATCATATCCCCCCTCTCCCTCCTTTCCTCGAGGCTATACATATTAAGCTCCTTAAGTCTCACTTCATATGTCTTCCGGTGCAGACCCTGCACCATTTTAGTTGCCCTCCTCTGGACAGCTTACATCCTGTCTATGTCTTTGCGGAGATTGGGTCTCCAGAACTGCACGCAGTACTCCAGATGGGGTCTCACCAGCTGTCTGTACAGAGGGATTTGTAATCTCTATGTGTGGGCTGGTGCAACTCGAACTACTATGGTGGCCTGAAAGCCAGCATTGGGTAGAGGGTGAGGACAGAGCCAACACGAGAGACTGCTGCATGCGAAGGCACCAAAGTCATTCAGTGCTGCTGAGTCTAACAATCAGGGCTGGCAGAGTTGGTAGAGGAAGGCATAGAGGCAACATTGGCAGTGGCAACAAAGTCAGTCAGCTCAGTGATAGTCTGACAAAACAAACAAAATGGGGAGTGTTGTAAGGTTTTGCTTTAGTACCGAATATTTGATGTAATGCCAAACTTCATGATCTGGGGTGCTCTGGTAAAGTTGGCACTGCAGTGTGATATTCCTTTTTTTTATTGTTTAAATTTTCTCATTAAGAAAGGTTCCCTTTCCCATCCTCTTGAAGCACCATATACCACCCTTCTCGCCCACTATCTCTACTCACTTTGAATATAACATAACCTTCCCCATCCAAAAAGGGCCCTTCTACCCTACCACTCAGAGGACCCAATCCTAATCTCCTCCACCCCCCCCATCACCATGGACAAAGTAGAGACCTTCCTCCCACCCACTCACTACAGCACCCACCCACCCCATGCCACTCCAAGAAGAAGGATATCATCAAAGAAGGACAGCATCCAGTACAGACCCTCCTTACATCATCTCAGGTGGCCACCTTCTGAATGAATTGGAGGCAGTGTGCACTCACTGTAATCAACTGTTTTTCCTATAAGCACACATTGGTGGCCAGCAAAGGTGGCGAGAGGAAGTTTATGCTGTTTGCTTTCCTGCTTCTTTGGCAACATCCCTTTCCTTGTGCTGGCATGGGGTGAAGGGTAGATGGGTGCTACAGTGTGTGGCTAGGTGGTTAAGTGAGTATCTAATTCAGCAGCGGTGGCAGGGGGAAGAGGTGGCTGGGACTGGATATTCTGTGTGGGTGGTGGAGAGTTCTTTCTTGCTAGGACTGGTGGGGGATGTATGTGCTGCCACTGAGTGGGGAAAGGGGGTTATTTTATATTAAAACTGGGTAGGTGTGACCGGGACTCCTGCCACTCTTGAGAACCGACCTTTTCTTAAATCTATTGCAACAGTTCTTCTATTTCTAAGCCTAATCTATCCTTTACTATTTCTAGTCCATAAGATTGGCCACCTGTGGGCACCCCCTTCTCCCCCCCTCCCTAGACTATGATACAGTGTCCTCTTTAATTTTCATTTTTCCCTCTTAGGTCCTCGTACAGGGAGGTTATTGTGGTGACTTCAGAGTATATGTAAAAAAGGTTGTGTTTATTGTTGCTGGATTTAGTATGTAATAGCACTATGTTCTAAAATACCTTAATGTATATACCTTATGTTTATGAAACCTGTAACTGTTTAAAATACCACGGCACTTGGCGTTTTGATAATGGTAAAAAGTACTAGGTGACTATTATAGAAATTAAGCTAGTTGTGCTATTTAAAATGCATGTAAATTGTTGTAAACTTAACAAGCCAGAAATGTCATGGTGATCTGCATATATCCCATGATGCATTGCATTATGGAAGTATGTATGACGTATTTCTTTGAAACTTAATTTGTTGCCAATGCCCTTTGGGGTAACCCTTCTCTCAGTGATTCTGCATTGAGGTTCTTTGTTTATAGCTTGTTTTGTTTTGTTTTTTTCTTTTTTAGCCCCCACTACATAAGCAAATGGGGCTTGCATAGGGGTGGTTGCTACATCGTAACTAGTGAATTGGATCAGAGACCAGTGTCAGTAGGTGCTGGGAAAGTGCAGAGAAAGGACATTCATAGTCTGTTGCTGCAAACTGATGTACTGAAGAAGAAATATGCTATTGCAGAAGGTTATTTCTTGTATTTTGAATAAACATCACACAGAGATTGTGTGTTGAACCTGAAGCTCAGTGTCTGGTCCATCTGTTATCCCACAACCCCTCCACAGTAGGGCAGAGTAGGGAAGAGGGTGGTTTGTGGTGCTATAAGAAGGTGGAGGGAAAGGAACCTCTTTTGAAACAAAACAAAAAGAAAACACTCCATGAAATGGCACTTCACAGGTGCAATACCCCTTCGTGGATTTCTCACCAAAAAAATTACTCTGTCAAATGGTGCAACATTTATTACACAGTGTACAATGTGAAGGGCCATACAAAGTAGCTTCACTTCTAATAGGGCACCATATAACAAAGGTAGTTTACTTCGCAACCATCTCCTGGAGGGGTGAAGACTGAGTTCTCAGAAGAAGGGGCAGAGGAAAGACCAGCAGCAGGCAGAGATGTTGACAAATTGATATGTCCTAAACTGGAGGAGGAGATACCTACAGTCTGGTACTGGAGCAGCAGAATACTAGAAAGGAGCTGTTAGCAGGTCGGTATGTATTTCCTGGTGACACTTTTGAAATGAATGAATAGCACAGTCTAAGTGCAGCAAAAGCAAACATGCAGGCTGGCTAAGGTTATTTATTATTAAAGGACATCACTAACTTGACTGTTTTGAGGCTAGAGAGAGAGAGAGAGAGAGAGATGCAGCAAGGGAAACTGCGGCTGTGAAGCCGGTGCAAAGTCAGGCCCTTCACACAATGCATAGAGGGGAAGAATTTCCTGAGTTCACCCCAATTTCATGCAGAGAAGTTCTTTTCACAGTGTGTGTTGCCTTTGTATATTACATATCAACAATAGTAAGTTACTCCCATTATTTGCCCCTACAGACAGAGCCTTGGTATGCCCAGTTGCTGTTGTGAGGGGCAACACAGACAGAAGAGATTGGAGTCTGTCATATGAATAGATAGCTCATCCACACACATGCACACGTTCAAACAATGCACACACATGCACACACACACACCACCATCACCCACTGGCAGAGCAGTGTTCTGCCCCCACAGAGGCCAATGTAGAACAGGACAGCTGTGTGTGTGTGTGTGTGTGTGTGTGTGTGTGTGTGTGTGTGTGTGTGTGTGTGTGTGTGCATGTTTGCGTGTTGGTTGTAGATCTCAGCATTCAGGACTACTGACACTGCTGTAGCCTGCTACAGATGACAATGGCTGCTTCTATAGTCCATTGATATGTATGGTGGTGTTCTATTACAGCAAACCACAAATGCAGGACAGCCTTAAACAGTAAGCTAATGTCAAGCCAAATCAGTAATTACTGGCTGTAGCCAACTCTTGTTCAGGGTCAGAGAATCCCTAAATATGACTTTGCCATTTTCTGTCTTGATTACTAAGGGAAGCTGAGCTTTTCTTTTGTCATTGTGGGTCTCTTTCAGTGGAGTACTGTATACTTTACTAAATCTCAGGTGGTTGGCTGAACTGGGAGAAGACAAAACAAACTGGCATTTATATAGAGATTTAGGCATATTATATCCTAAAGTGCTTTACAAGCAATGTATGACTAGTAGTGAAGTGACAATGGTTTGCTGATGCAGTTTCATTAATGCAGTATTTACGTATGAAACAGGACCCAACTATCATATGCTAGTATTCTCTCTGGGTGAAAAAAAAAATTCTCCCTCTTGATGCTGTTTTCATTTGTTTTTTGTTTTGTTTTTTTGCTGGGTTACATCGTGCCAGTTTATTTAGGATCTGTACTATTCCTTCTGTTGTAATTGACTTTGATTATCCTTAACGTCTGACTCTCTAGGTTTTTTTTTTTATGCATAGTCCACGCTGTTCAATGGGTTTTGTGTTAGACAGATGAAGTCTGGAGAACTTCTTTTGATTTAATTTTTTCAGTTTAGTTTAGATTGCATTTTTGATAGTGGTTTCTGTGTTGTCCTGTGACATGTGATCATTACTTGTTTTCTTACTTGTGGGTTTGCAAGAAGAGAAAAAAGCACCGGTTACTGCAAAAACAAGAAACAATACCAAACAGATTGAATCCCCTCAGTGTATTAATGGCCAGCCATGCCAAAACAACTCTGTGTGCATCTGTCATTAAATATCCTTTTTAAAAAGGAAGACATTGTTGCAAACAGCTACACTCGTGCACAGAGTTAGGGCTGAAGCACAAAGATGTGAAGGTAGGGAAATGTGATGTTGCAATTCTCTTGAGTCTTGGTGATTGTTGGTGTGGTGTTCCCAGGGTTTCAACAATTTCTTGAAGAAGCATGTTTTCATGTTAATGAGCAAAGCTGTAGAGCAAAAAAAAAAAACAAGCATTTTTCAATGCCAAATGTTGTCTTGCTACTTTTGGCATTGGTAGTGCAGGAGTTAGAGAGACGCATATATAAGTAGCAGTGAAGTATAGAACCGACATCAACCCCTCTCCACCCTGCAGACAGTGACAGGCATTGGGGTGTGCGTTGGGGTTGCTGGCCATAACGCTCATGCTATTTCACCTCACCCTACCCTGCAGAGTCTGACCAGTGTTGTGTTGTGCCTTGAGGTCATCTGGCCTTATGCTCACCTCATTTCATAAGAAAGTACATTGAGATGGGTGCAGCATAGGAGAATGGGTTGAACTTTTGGGCTAAGAGTCCAAGGCACACCTTAATGCCTGTCAGTGGCTGCAGGATGGAGGTGGAGGAGCAATGGCGTGAGCAGTACAGCAGACAATCCAAAGACACACCCCCTGATGCCTATTAGTCTGTACCGGGTGAGATGTAATGGTTAGAAGCCCTAACACCCTGGGCGTGTGTTGGTATTTGCACTCCAAATTTTTAAAACATGGCCTTTTTGTGACCCCACCTCATGAAAGCATTTGGGACCTCTGTTCATGAACAGTGTCCCTGTGATTTTGTTAATCTGTTCCACAGTGACCGCGACATTCTGCACCACATGAAAATGTCAGCTGAACCATTGATATGGAGGTGTGAAGAGGTGGCAATGTGGGAAATCTGGAGTGAAAATATTAAACATTCTTGAAGTTATGAGCACGTGTGAAAACTGCACATTGCATGCTCGTAACAGCTATTTAATGTAATTATTTCACAAAAATTTTAACATACCCATTTTGGGATCTCTGCTTATGAACAGTGGCACTATGATTATCGTAGTGTGCCCGAACGTTGATTTTCCACAGCGACTGCGTGATTGTGCACCAGATGTGTGAAACTACATTTTGGGCAGGATGTGACAAATGACAGCTGAACTGTTCATAAGAAGGTGTGCAAAAATGACAATGTTGAAAATCTGAAGTGAAAATATTACAAATTCTCGAACTTACGACTGTGCATGGACACTGCGCAATGCACGCTTGTAACATAGTCATTTTATGGAATTTTTTCACCAAATTTTCAACATAAGCATTTTGGGACCTCTGCTAATGAACAGTGTTACTGTGATTTTCTTACTCTGTTCTGAACATTGTTTTCCTACAGTGACTGTGCCACTGCACGCCAGATATGCGAACACACAGTTCAGGTAGGATGTGGAAAATGAAAGCTGTACTGTTCATAAGGAGGTGTGAAAAAATGGCAATGGTGAAAATGTGGAGTAAAAATATTAAAAATTATCGAAGTTATGAACATACGTGGAAACTGCACAATGCATGCTTGTAAAATGGTCACTTCATGGACGTTTGTCCCCTAATTTTCAACATAGGCATTTTAGTACATCTGCACATAAACAGAGTCACTGTGATTTTCTTACTCTGTCCCAAACACTGATTTCCCACAGCGACCATGCTATTCTGCACCAGAAGTGTGAAAACACATTTCAGCCAGGATGTGAAAAATGACGAAGGTGCGTTAAAACTGCGCAACGCACACTCATAGAACAGTCATTTAATAGACTTTCATCACCAAATTTTCAACATAGGCATTTTAGGACCTCTGCTCATGAACAGTATCACTGTGATTTTTTTACCCTGTCCTGAGCATTGATTTCCCACAGTGACCACGCTATTCTGCGCCAGAAGTGTGAAAACACGTTTCAGCCAGGATGTGAAAAATGACAGCTGTACTGTTCATATGGAGGTGTGGAAAAATGCCAATGTTGAAAATCTGGAGTGAAAATATTACAGATTCGCAAAGTTACGGGCATGCATGGAAACTACGCAGCGCACACTCGTAAAACAGTCATTTTCTGGATTTTTTTCATCAAATTGGCAACATAGGCTTTTTGAGAGCCCACCTCATGAGCAGTCACACTGTTGTTTCATTAATCGGTCCCAAAGGGTGATTCCGCGCATTAACCGCAAAATCACCTTTTGGAACCGAATAACGCCATGACAATAATTGAATTCGTGAGAAGGGGTCTCAGTAACCCCATGTTGAAGATTTGGTGGCAAAATTCCCCAAAATGTCCGAGATATGCATCAAAGTTGAAAAAACCCTATTTATGCCATTATTCAGTTCGCGGTCGGCTTTGAAGATTGCAGACGTCTTCCCAGTCCACAGAAGATCGTTGCGCTGGGCTCCGGAGGTAAGTATGCGGTGAAGGGGGTGTGTGGAGGTGGGGCATGCAGTGGGTGGGCGCAGGTTGGGGGAAGGGGCTACAGACTGCGAGGCACCGTTTTCTACTTTACAGGGAAAACACACAAAAAAAAACAGGTTCGTTTGACACGCTGGGGTGGGCTCCCAGCTTGTCACCTGCGTGTTTTTTTGGGGGGGGGATTGGAGCTGATGGAGTTTGGGCACCCGAACAGCAACTAAAAAAGAGTGTTGGGGGGTGATGCTGATGGGGATTGGGCTCCCCGCCAGCAAATGAACTGGGGAGGGGGGTGTCACCTGAGGCAGTATAGTGCAGTGGTCTAAGGCTCTGAGCTGCAAATCTGGTGACATCCAGCAGACCAGACCTGGGTTTGAATCCCACAGCTTCCACTTGCATACTGTGTGACCCTGAGCAAGTCACTTAACCACCTTGTGCTCCCAGGTCGCTCCTGTAAAAAAGCTTTCAGCTTAGTGTGCTATACCTGGTAAAAAAAAAAAAACAACCTGCGTGTTTTTTTGGGGGGGCTGGCACCGATGGAGATTGGGCACCCCGTCGGCAAATACAAGAGTGTTTTGGGGGAGATGATGCAGATGGGGATTGGGTACCCCCATCAGCTTTTCTGGGGACTGTGCGAGGCGGACGGCACAGCTGCCGCCATGTTGCACTGAAATGTTACACCAGGAAAGGCACGCCCTGCAATGAGGTGGAGCTCCCTCACTGCAGTGACTAAAACCTGTCAAGTTGGTGGCACGCTTTTGCACTGCTGTCATAGACACCGTGCAATCTAATTCATACCACGGAGCACAGCCCCAAAAAGCAGTGGTACCACAGGCCACAACAGGTCCGCGTCTCCAAAACCTGCTATTCCAAAGTTACCGCAACATGTTTCTTGAGCAGGCATAAGACAACATAAAAAGGTTGGCTTGTGCCACTGGGGCTGGTGTTGTGATGTTAATGCTGTAATATACGTTAAGAAGTTGTCATGTTAATGGCTGCTGAATTCTCTTTTTTGTCTTGAGCATTATAAAGTATTGTGGCAACTGCATCATATCTTCTGTTCCACTGCCCCTCCCCCACATAGTCCAAATAATAAACAAAAATACTCTTTTCACTAACACGTAGCACCCAATTTCAACACCCCCTGACAATCCCAGAAATAAACAAGCATTTGTCAATGCCAAATGTTTGCTTGCTGGTATTAGCAGTGGAAATGCAGGAGTTAGACAGATGCAGAGTAGGAATGGCAGTGAAGTATTGAACTTGACGCCAACCCCACCTCCACCCTGCAGAGACAGACATGCATTGGGGTATGCATTTGGGTTGTCACCCATAACGTTCAAGCCATTTCACCTCACCCTATCCCGCAGGCACTAACAAGTGCTGAGGTGTGCCTTGTGGTGTTTGGCTTTACAGTGACCCCACTCCATAAGGACATAAGCTGAAACGGTTGCAATATAGAATGGGGTGAACTCTGGGGCTGAAGAGTCCAAGGCACAGCTTGATGCCTGTCATTGGCTGGGGGGGGGTTTGGAATGGCATGAGCATTACAGTTGGCAAGCCAAAGGCACACCCCTAATGCCTGTCAGTCTGTACAGGGTGGGACGTTGTGGTTAGAAACAATAACGCCCCAGGCATTTGTTGGTATTTGCAGTACAAATGTACAACATGGCCATTTTGTGGCCCCCACCTCATGAAAGCATTTGGAACCTCTTCTCATGAACAGTGGCACTGTGATTTTGTCAATGTGTCCCGAAATTTGAGTTTCCACAGTGACCATGCCATTGTACGCCAAATGCACGAAAACACAGATCGGGCAGGATGTGAAAAATGACAGCTGGTACCATTCATAGGGAGGCGTGAAGAGATGGCAATGTTGAAAATCTGTAGTGAAAATATTAAAAATGCTCAAACTTCTGAGTGTACATAGAAACTGCGTAACGCATGTGTGTAACACAGTCATTTAGTGGAATTATTTCACCAAATTTTCAACATAGGCATTTTGTGACCTCTGCTCATGAACACTGTCACTGTGATGTTATTAATCTGTCCCGAATATCGATTTCCCACAGCGCAGTATTCTGTGCCAGATGTGTAAACACATATTTTGAGTAGGATATGAAAAATGACAACTGTACTGTTCATAAGGAGGTGTGGAAAAATGGCAATGTTGAAAATCTGGAGTGAAAAATTTGCAAAATTATGAGGGTGCATGGAAACTGCACAACACATGCTTGTAACACAGTCATTTTAAGGATATTTGTCACCAAATTTTCAACATAGGCATTTTAGGACCTCTGTTCATGAACAGCGTCACTGTGATTTTACATACGAACACACATGCGAACATATTAAACTACGAATCTGCCAGCAGAACACACCAATTGGTCTATGTAAGTCTGCCCGAGTGTGCGGCTAGCACCCTAGATTGCAGCTGCCCCAGCCTCCTCCTCAGTTCCTCCCCTGCTTTTCCCAGCCCCTGCCCCCCCAACTCTTTCTCTTGCTTTATCCCACTCCTTCTTTAAGCTATTAACTGTTCTACATGTTACCACCCCATCTGGCAGTACAGTCCAACTAGACACCACCATCTCAGAGAAGTAGTGCCTCCTAATTTCCCTCTTGAAACATCCCCCTTCCAACCTCAGTCTGTGCCCCCTCACCTCTCTTCCACTCCTCAGTTTAAACACCCCCTCGGTGCTAGGTTTATTAACCCCCTCAGGTAGTTAAATGCTTCAATCATATCCCCCCCGTCCCTGCTCTCCTCCAGTGTGTACATGTTCGGCTCCATCAGCCTAAATTCATATTCCTTTCCTTCCATCCCCTTTAACATTTTTGTTGCCCTCCTTTGCACCCCCTTCAGTAACTTGATATCTCTCCTCGGGTATGGCCTTCAGTATTGCACAGTACTCTAGGTGTGGTGTGACCAATGATCTGTAGAGAGGTAGGATCACATCCCCGTGTCTTGATGAGCACGCCCTTGCAGTGCATCCCAGAATCCTGTTTGCCTTCGCTGCTGCTTTCCTGCACTGGGCTGAGTTGTTCATGCTTCCAGTTACCAACACCCCAGGTCCTTCTCCTCCTCTGTGATCCCCAACCAATAGTCCCTCTTCCGGTTCTTAGCCCTAAAGTGCATCACCTTACACTTCTTTGCACTGAATCCTAGCTGCCACTCCTCTGACCATGTCTGTAGTTTGATTAGGTCCCCCTGTAGTTTTTCCCATCCACCCTCTTCGTCCATCACCGCTCCCAATTTGGTATAATGTGCAAACAGACGAACCCTGCTCCTCAGTCCATGTGCTATATCAGAGATAAAGAGCCCAAATAGCACCGGGCCCAGCACTGACCCCTGTGGCACCCTGATTGTCACTGCTCTTGGTGCCGAGAGCTCCCCACCACCACCCTCTACACTCTCCCCTATAACCAGTTCTCTATTCATTTAGTCAGACTACCTTCCACCAGTACCCCTCCTTCTCATCACTCTTTTCCTCCTTGGCCTATGTCCCTCCTCCCAGTAGTCCACACTCTTTCTCCCCCTAATTCTTATTGGGTGGTGGTGCCTTCTGTATTACACTCAGACCACTCTGCCCGCCCCCTCCCAGGGTTACTACGCCTCCGCCTTGACCTATATCTCGTGGGGGTGAGCTCATTAGGCTTCCCTGTCCGGACCTTTCTACCAACCTCAGTCTTTTAGCCACCCCCCCCACTAGTTTAAATCCACCTTAGTAGAGATATACCCCTCTAATCCTGCCTTTAATACTCCCTTCCTCTTCCTGCTCAAGTGTACCCTATCCCCCATGTACAAGTCACTATTCCCCCAAACCCTACTGCAGTTAATCACTAGCCCATCATTTTTGGTGTGGCACCAATCCCTCCACCACTCATTGAACTCCTCAAGCCTACCCTTCCTCCCCATGCTTGCACATGGTACCGGCAGTATCTCCGAGAATGCCACTGACACCCCACCCCATCACACAACCTGCCCAACTACTTGAACCTCCCCTTCACTACTTCCACAGTCCCCCACGCCAAGTCATTTGTACCCACATGCAACACTAAATGAGGTTTCTTCCTCCCCCTTGCTGCGCAATTGAGCAGTGCCTGCCCTGCCCCTCCTGCAGTCAACCTAGGGGATAGCTTCAACCCAAATACAGCTGTGCCTTTCTCCCCTGCTGCCTCATCTCACCCCTTTCAGTATAGAATCCCCAGGATGAGTATCCCCTGTCCCTTACCCCCTTTCCCTTCTAATGCCCCTTCCATCACCCCAGTATATGCTCTTCCCTGCCCCTTACCCCTGCCAGCTGCTCTCTCTCTGTAACTTCTGTATCTCTACCCCCTACTTCCGCCTCACCCCTTTCCTCTGCCTTATTCCTCCCATCCCCCTTGAACAACTTCCCAGCCTGACTACTTCCTACTGGGCTTCCCATGTCAACCTCCCCTCCTCCCCTGCTGATTTACAAACCCTCTCCTATCCCCGCTGTTGTCAATTTACAGCCCCCATTCCCTTCTACCCCAATAGTGATGCCCCTCCCATCCTTCCCCCTTCTCATAGCCTTTTCTCCTTCAGTCACCACCCTCTCCTTCCTTACTAGCCCCTCTTCTACCCTTTGTCCTCGTTATCTCTTCTCCTTCCTGTTGCCATCCATCTCAAGCCCTGCTTGTCCTCCCCTCCTTTAGTATGTTCCTGCTCCTCTTATCTCTCCCATAGCAGAGGTTCAAATCTATTCCTAGTTGATACCCCTCTACATCTCTTCTCCTTATCAGTTACCCCCTCCTACTTGTTCCCCGCTCTGTGCCACCCCCTGGTCCCACCCATGGTCCCTCCCTACCCACAGCCATCTGCTCTCTCCCTTGGTACTCCTCGTGGTCTCTTCCTCCCCCATCAGGAGGCCCCCCTTGCCTTGGGCACCCCTCCCTCCTCTCTTTTCTGTTAGTGCCTCTGATACTGGGGTCAGTTTCACTACCTAGTTGTTCTTCCTCTGTCCCCCTTTGCCATCCCCTATCCCCCCCAACCAGGATGCCTACCATTCTCATCTGCCCTGCCACTTAGACTCCTCCCTAACCTCCACAGTTACTCCCTCACACTAGCCAGTCATCTACAGACCATATACCACCCCCATCCTCCAAGCCCAGTCCAGGATCATGGCGGACCCACACCCTGTACACCCCACCACCCTTCCAAAGATGCCCACCCTATTAACATATGGCACCTGCCCCATTTTGGCCCCCATATTATGTTGCGGGCTCTTACTCCCAGGTTCTGTACCCTACTACAACTGTTAGGCTCCTATTTACTCAAATTCCTGTCCCCCCCACACTAGTCCCCCTACTGCCCCCTTGCCAACTGGGTTAATTCACTTTCAAATCTCATCCATTAGATACTGTATTACTGTAGCAATCCTAAAGCCTCCTTGTCCATTTTTCACCCCACAGCTACCATACTTTTTGTTCTCAGCTCTCATATAGTTTCACTTAGCCCAGTTAGAAATCCTATTGCACTCCAAGTATTACTCAGCTCAGCTAAAGAAATAAACAGAACAAATAAATATGTATTATTACAGCAATCATAACAAGATAGCTTGGTATTTAGCTCAGTTAGAGAAATAAACAGAACAACTAAATCTGTATTATTACAGCAATCCTGAAAGTATCCAATCATTGCTTTGTCTCCACTTCAGAGACCCTGCTGTAATATAGGACCACAGAGGATCCTGGGCAGGAGAGTGGGCAACTCTAAAGTCCTGGTAGAGCTCCATTGAGCTTTCTCACTCCCCCTCTCTCACTCACTTGTTCTATTTCTCCCGACGCTGCAGACTGCTCTTTTGTACTGGGCTCCTGCCTGCGTTGTCACCTTTTTCTGCCCACAAAGAAATCTGCAGCAGTCCTGACAGAGCTCAGTTGAGCTTGGTCACTCCTCCCCCACTCGCTCAATCTTACTCTGTCCCAAACACTGATTTCCCAAAGCGACTGCACTGTTCTGCGCCGGAAGCGCAAAAAACACATTGTGAACAATGACAGCTGTAATGTTCATAAGCAGGTGTGAAAAATGCCAGTGTTGAAAATCTAAAGTGAAAATATTGCAAATTATGGCGTTACGAAGCCGCATGTAGCAACTGTGCAATGGACGTCATAAACAGCGTCATTTTTTTTATTTTTCCACCAAATTGCAACATAGGCTTTTTGAGAGCCCACATCTTGAACACTGGCACTATCATTTCATTAATCAGTCCTGAAAGATGATTCCACACAGTGACCGTGAAATCACATTTCGGAAATGAATAACGCCATGACAGTGGCTGAATTCATGAGGAGGGGTCCCAATAACCCCATGTTAAAAATTTAGTGCCAATATTTCCAAAAATGTCTGAGATATGCACCAAAGTTAAAAAAAAACCCTGTTTATGCCATTATTCAGCTTACTGGCATTTCTTCAGTTCGCAGTTGGCTTTGAAGAGTGCAGACATGTTCTGGTCCACTGAAGATCGTCGCACCGGCTCCTGAGGTCAGTATAGGGTGGGGGTGTGGGAGGTAGGTGCACAGAGGGTGGGCATGGGTTGGGGGAGTGGGCACAGACAGCGAGGGACCGTTTTCTTCTTTACAGAGTTTAAAAAAAAAATTGACATCTCGGTATGGTTTTTCCTTTTAGCAGGTACATTTGTCATGTTGGGGTGGGCTCCCAGTGTGCCACCTGCATGTTTTGGGGTGTGGACTGGAGCCGATGGGGATTGGGCACTCCCGTCGGCACATACAGGGGAGAGCCAAGGGATTGTTGGGCACCCCTGCGTCCTTACAAATCGGGGGTGAGACGTTCTGCCGATGGGGAGTAGGCCCCTGTTGGCAAATTCTAACAGGGAGTGAAGCCAATGGGGTTTGGGCCCCATTGGCAAAGAAAGACTTGGTAGGGGGGTGCATGAAGCCGAGGGGACTGGACACCCCCTTGGCAAACAACAAATGGGAGAGGGGGGGTTACAGTGTGCCAACAGGGAGTGGGCTCCCCTGTAAGCAAATTACTGGGTTGGGATGGCAAGGTACGCTCTGCAATGATGAGTCACTCCCCCATTGCAGTGGAATGGCTAATGCTGCAATGACATGGTGGCCCCTGATTGCAGTGGTGATAACCTTTCAAGGTGGTGGCACGCTGACTGAACTAGTGTCATCAGCAGCATGCCACCACATTGGGGAAAGTGGGCCAAGCCTTAAAAGGCACTGGAGGCATTGGCTACAACAGTGCCACACCTCCACAATCTGCTTCTGCAGCAAGCTGTCGCAACATGTTTCTTGTGCATGCATGCAAGCAAACATAAAAATAGCAGGATACTCTAATTTCAATTCACATAGCACCCCAGCTACTACATTTCTTCCCCTATGGTTCCAGTAATGAAAAAGTTCCCCTTTCCCCATCCCACATACCACTTCAACTCCCACTGTCCTACCCTGCTTCCACTGTTCCAGTAGTAAAAAATACCCCTTCCCCATCCCACATAGCACCCTAAGTCACAGCCTCCAACCCCATACATGCCAACTTAAAAGAAAACATTTAATTCTCTGGCAGCAACTAACCAAAAGACTCTGTCAAATGATTCAAAGGGAATAAGCAACTAGAGTAGTGTTGTGCTTGTGCAACTGGGATAATTGTTTGGCTGTTTGCACTCTCTATTCCAGGGGGAATTACCACCCTGTAGGGGTACTGAAGGAAAGGAACCCTTGAAGAGGGTTGCACCCCTAGAGGTGCTGCAGGAAAGATTCCCTTGATTAAAGGTACATTAGGAAGGAGCCTCCCAAGGAGAGAGGCATGCTGCTGGAGGAGGTGGAGTGGAGGATGGTGGAGCAAAGAAAAAGTGCTTCAGATGGAGGCTGGGAGGAACTACTTATATAGCTCAGGAAGGGAGCATGGCTGGTTGCTCACCCCATTGTACTACAGATATAGCCTTCCAATTCAGTTGGCCTACACAGCCAGACTAGTGATATGCTTGCGAAACTCTGATAACTGTTTTATCATTCGCACTCTCTATTCCACAGGGCATTACCACCCTGCAGGGGTACCAAAGGCAAGGAATCCTGGAAAAGGGTTCCACCCCTAGGGGTGCTGTAGGAAAGATTCCCTTAGTTAAGGGTACATTAGGAAGGAGCCCCAAAAAGAATATTAAGCAGAAAAAACTGACTACCAGGTTGAGAGCAGATTGACTGCCATGAGACAGCTTGAAGAATATGAATGAGATGTGCAGGTTGTCAGAACTGTACTGATAAAATAGATTGCACTGATGACTTAAGGGGGCTTCCTAGGGAGAGGGGGAACAGCAAGTAGGGCCACCATCCATCTCCATCCAACCACAGGAACCTACTTAAGAAAACTAGGGAAATAAACTATTAACAACTAACTACATACAGTATTATGACCTTTGGAATGAAGGAAAGGAAAAAACCTTTTTAAAGGAGGAAACATCTGAGGATCCAAAGCCTAGGTCGCCTTCCCTCCAGACTAGGGACATTTTATTTAGCGATGGCTTTGCTGCTGCAGTTTAGAAACCCAATTCAAGTGGAGGAAATATTCTAGTTTGGCGGAAAGCTCTCATGATCCCTCTAACAGGAACACCGTGAAGGGTTGGGAGAGGCTTCTGCAACAATAGATACTCTTGAAGCAAGAGCAGACCCCAAGGCTGGAGGAGGAGAGCAATGACTCCTGTGGCACTCAGCTGGCCTACTGACTAAAACAGACCAGGTAAACCAGAGGTGGTCACAGGGAGAATAGCTTTTGAAGGTGCCATGGCATTGTCATAGATAAAGGGGTGCTCTTGGGCTTAAGGGACCCACCCCTCAGCAGCTGAAGTCTTAAATTCTACATCAAGAGGTGCCAGCAATGAGTTAGACAACTGAAGCTCCACCTGGAGTGAGGACATTTCCACTATGGGCCAGATGAGAAGAACCCTGCCCCCAGCTTCACATGCTCAAGATGCAGACTTCATGGGTGCAGATTGAGACTGTCAGCTACAGGGCAAGCCCTGAGCCAGAAAAGGTAATGGCACACCTCTGATTTATGATTTATGAGTGAGCACATGAATCAGCTTTGACGGGCTAGACAGAAGGCGGTCAGGTGAAGCCACTGGCTGTAGATTAGGTAGCAGGTTACTGATGAGAAGGTTGGGCAAAGCCAGCAGCATCAGTGATAAGGAGGCCGGGTGAGGCCAGTGGCCTGGGTAAGGTAGAAGGCTGTAGTGTGAGCCAGCATTCAGAGGTTGATAGTGGTAGCAGACATCAGAAAGCAAGTCAACCAATTCCACTAAGGAAGCCAAATTAATGGTGACATAAAAGGTAAGAGTTTAGGTAGTGAGAGGCTGAGATGCCAGTAATTGAATCAGTGAGGTTTAGCAGTTAATTGCTATGTTTTCAGCATGAATAGTGAATTGATATGAGTGGCATGAATATCTTAGATGCCTTTAAAGCGGAGATATGTTGTTCCTGTAAACAGCATTTGTAGCACAGTAATAAAATGTAATGAAAATCTTGAAAGTCAGGAAGACTGGGAGAATAAATAGAATAATAGATAGGTTCCTGTGCATTACAATGTAGTAATTCCATCGAGAGGTTCTGGGGACATTGGGAACCTCGAGAGCGAAGCTCGAGAGGTTCCATGTCCCCAGAACCTCGAGATGGATTTACTACATTGTAATGCACAGGAACATATTTTTTAATTTTTTTAATATATGGATGCGATTTTCGTTTCTCTGAGGCAGTCGGCAGCTGCAGCCCGAACAAGTCTCTCCGCTCTGGCCACGTGCCACACTGTCTCACTGCTTGTTTTTTCTTTTTTTGTTTTAGTGAAGGAAAGCCTACCTTTTCCATGTCTGGGGAACTCAGGGTCAGCTTGATATCTGTATTTTTCAGGTATTTTTTAAAAAAAGCTGTGAAATGTTACGGTTGGGAAACTCTCGGTAAGTGAGACAGTGGCCGCCATGTTTTTCGAACTGTTCTGCCCGCCCTAACAGGAAAAGTGGCCAATTAGGCACGTTTTAAAAGACGTTGGGAGCTGGACTAGTGCATGCGCTGTTGTGATTTGGTGATAATACTATCGTTCAGGTACCCAACGATAGTATTACGGCACCTGAACGATGGTATTATCACTCCTGAAGTGTAGTATTATCACTTTGGGAGTGATACTATTATGGGGAATATTTTGTATGCTTTTGTACTATATTATTTTCATGATCCATATATTAAAATGTATTTATGCATGGATAACTGAAAAGCCATGCTGGCAAGGAGCAGCAAGGAGCAGGGTGATTCATATAACTTACGTAAAGCATGCTCCTTCTACCTGGAGCCAGAATGCTCCACCATGACCCCATAGTCCCCTACCGTAGGAATAACAGGGAGCTACAAGCAGAGCACCATGATACAAGGCAGCTAATGTAATAGCTGAAAGTTTCAATATAATAATGCAGCAGTTGGCTGAATGGAGCTAACACTGAATGATTTAAGAGCAGAGCTGTTGAACACTCATAGCACAAACAAGGAGTGGCAGCTAACTGAGCAGGATGAAACCTGGACCAGGTGCAAATAATTAAGGTAGAAAGCAAAGGAGATAGCAGGAAGGGAAACAGCAGTATGAGCTGAAGTATACAATAACAATGCAGTTGACTGAGGGCTTGCAAAACCTGGTGAGTAAATGAGAGCCTGAGAGTACAGGCACAGGGCAGCTTAAGGTAAGGAAACAACAATATGTAACCTGAAGCACAAATAAGCAATGTATACACAAGGTGCTAGAAAACTAGAAAAGCCCAAAAGAGACAAACAAAAGCAAACACAAGTACAAGAGAAGTAAGGAAACAAGCACACAAAGAAGCATGCAGCAGCTGGAGGCAAAGCAATACTAACCACAAACAGGAGAAACACAACAAACAGAGTCCAGTATGTTCAAAGCAGAGCCCAAGCACATAGGAAAGAGGGAAGCAAATGCTGGGAGGGGGGCGCAAAGTCATAGTAGGCCCAGGGGAGAAGGCAGAGATGGACAGAGCCTCTGGCCACAAAAAAAAGTGCTTCAGAAGGAGTATGGAAGGAACTGTTTCTGTAGCTCAGGAAGGGGGCGTGACTGGTTGCCCACCCCATTGAACTACAGGCATAGCCTAACTGCTTATATAGCTTAGGAAGGGGATATGGCTGGTTG
Organism: Neoceratodus forsteri; assembly: GCA_016271365.2. NCBI lineage: Eukaryota > Metazoa > Chordata > Ceratodontiformes > Ceratodontidae > Neoceratodus > Neoceratodus forsteri. The sequence continues at coordinate 16,763,687 of JADMNL010000027.1, forward strand.
CTTATCCAACTGAACTACAGGCATAGCCTTCTAAAAAATCAAATGCAAACCAAAACAGTAAAGTGCATTTAAAACTGGTTAAAAATATTAGCGATGTTAATAGTTAGTGAGGTAAAGGCATAAATGTTAACAAGGGTTAGTGCAGTGCCCAGAGTGAGAAAGGGGACCATGGCGGTGGTGGTGGTCAGGTGATTGGGTTCTGCTGAGGACTGTAAATGCAGCAGGCAGGGTAAGACCTGAGACTTGCTCCAGGAGAATTGGTTTAGACTGGGATTCAGGCACTGAGATGCAACCTCTCATTTCCAGTAGGGTTCAGCATCTGCACATTTCTTCAGGTGCATGGACTGGAGCATAAAGAGGTTAAGTAACTTGCTCTGGGTCACGCAGGGAGTACTTGCCTCCAGCAGAGTTTGAACCTGTGATTTCCTGGTTCCCAACAGTGCGCTAAGCAGTAGAGGGCCACAAGCTTCTGCTCTCCTCCTAGGGATGGGTGACTCAGTATATAGCTCACTGAGGGATACCTAGTGGTGGCATCATAGAGGTTCCACTGGCTACGTGGGTGTCCCCAGTCCTGGCACTTACAAGCATGTGTGCACACAATGTTAGAGAGGTGGACAGTAATAAAAAGAGAAGCAACGGTCTCCTACTGGCTGCAGAATGACGTGTGGCCAGAGAATCGCCAATACTCTATGAGCAGGATTTTGGAAAAATTACCCACTTACTGCAGTGTTTAAATGTTAGAAATGTCATTAATTGTTTTACATAGCTCGCATCAGAAAGGGTGTCAGTACTGTACTGCATGAGAGCCAATGTTTTGAGGTAAATCCTCTCTGTCAGGGCATGCAGTTATTAAATAATAATAAGGGGGAATTCAAAACAGAATACATTTAACATATAATTCAATGCACTAAGTGTGGAAAACTATAAAATGTGCTTTCTAAACCAAGTATGGAAACAACCAACTCACAGGTATCTGTCACAAGTACGTTGCTGCAGTCAAATTCCCAGAGCGTTATTTTATAACTAAATAAACAAGCACAAAACCAGTCCATTGTGGGCCTTTATGAACTCTGTCTATATTTTTCTATATTAAAAACCAATCCTACTGTTCACTAGATTCACCAAAATACACAAACATATTTAATGAAGGAAGGAACCTAAGCCAATGACTGTTTTTGTGTATTTCCTAATCTTGCCTGCTGCACTCACAGTCCTCAACAAGACACGATCACCTGCCCGACACCATGGCATCCCTTCCCCGTCCATGCAAGGGAGTGCCACGTTTGAACATTTGTGTGTTTACCTCACTAACTAACCCTATTTATTCCACTATTAAAACATACAGGCATTAAGGAATCGACCAATGCTTGTTAGCTTGCTGTGCTGGTTTGTGTGCTTTCATGTTTTGGTTGTGCTGTGCATTTTGTTGCATTTACTTGTTAGTTGTGCTAAATTTTGTTTGCATTCAGTTTTATTTGTGTGAATATTTTTTTTATTTCATTTTTAGATGAACTTCTCTGTTTTGGTTTACGTTGTATTTTTTGTCATTTTCATTTGGTTCCACTGCACATTTGTTCTTTGTTTTGCCACTTGCTTTTTGTGGTATCACACTTTATACTTTGTTTTTTTGTTTCTATTTATACTTTTTTGTTGCTTTTCTCTTTTTTAAATATATTTACTGTTATTTTCTGAGTATAGGCAAAGAACACTATAACATGAAGTATAACAACAATGTCAACATGCTGTATTTTAATATTTTAGTAGGCTAAGAAAATAAAATCATTATGTCAACATAATATATATCATTTCCTCTTTTGCAGGTGATACCAGTTTTCTGTGGACAGTAACATGCATTGTAATAAGTAGTGTAGGATTCGTGTTTTTGTTTAGTCACCCCTGCATTACCTGTACCCATACATACTAAAATACAGAGCAGTATAAAAATAAAGAAAATATGATGACATGGTACAAAGTGTGTTTTTTATTTTGTCAAAATGAACATTACTTATTGTCACCATCTTAATTCAAAAACTGGGTATACATTATTAAGTTGAACTGTAAGCTTTTCTCTTTTTTATTTGCATTTAATTTTTCAGTTGTTGCTTTGCTTATTTGATTGCTTATTATTTTTTTTTGTGTTTTTCACTTTGAGCCCACCATAATAAACATTACTTATCCACTGTGTTTCCTCATGCACTTTTTTGAAAACTGAAAACCATCACGCGCTGCACTCATGGAAGACTGTCAGACACCAGGTAATAAGAGTTTAGTCCTGGTTGGAAAAATTCTCAGTGATCCCAGGTAATGCTGTGCAGATTGTGGAATTCCACCACTGAAATTAGCATGAAATTACCATTCTGCTGGAATTTCACTGGTTCTTCTGTGGAATTCCACCTGCTGCAATCCGCGGAATAATATTCCATGGAACAGCATTTTTTTCAGCAGAAAGTAATTCCGCAACCATTTCCACAGAAAATATTGAGACCTGCAGAATTATATTCAATGGAACAGGACAAACATTTCCATGAAAAATATTGAGATCTACGGAGTTTGGGAAAAAATGCATTGGGCATTTTTCTGCTGTGGAATTCTGCCATTCTGTTTCCAGCAAAATTTGGCAAAATTTTAAAAATTCCACTAAATTTCATTCTGCCAGAATTTGATAATTCTTCACAGCACTAGTCCCAGGTAAAGCCACAGCAGTAAAATTAAAAATGTGACTGCTGGGACAACAAAGTGCAGCACCAGTAAATAAGTGGAATCTGCATTCTCCCACAAATATACACCAGTAATAATGTAAAATAAAATATGTAGTGGTTTATGGGGCATCAAGCAATAAATACATTGGGTGAGTAAAAACAACTTATAATTACTGGTGACCACCTTTAATATACGGCTTTACTGTGATTTTCAAATGCTATAATAATCGGGAAATGCCGTAATAACCGGTTATTACAGCATTTTCGAAACTCAGCACCAGTCTCCTCGTGCACAGTCTGTATTGCGTCTCTTCATTGGCTCATTCTCTGCATGTGGGTGAGCCCAGCAGTCTGTAAAAAATGGTGGCTCAGCTTCCCACCCACCGACAAGCTGTTTTTCTTTACTACCCTCACAATTTTTTAATTATTTATCTGGTTGAACCTGCCTCCCAAAATACACAAGAAATATCTGGTTGATCCCACCGTGTCGCTGAATTGGCAGATGCCAACTCTGTTCCTGAACAGACCCCAGCATGACTCACAGCTCATGGAAAGAGGTCATCACAGAGTGAGGGAGAATGGGAAAAAGTGTGTGTCTGCGTGTGTGAGTGTGTGTGTGTGTGTGTTTGTGTGTCTGTGTGTCTGTGTCTGTGTGTGTCTATGCAGGGGAGAGATTGTCAACACCAGCAATTATAAAAAGTAAAATTTATGCAACTGTGCTGTTATGAATATATTTTTACACCCTCAGTGTGTGATGACTTCATAAACCTCTTGAGCTTTGCTCTCGAGGTTTTTGGGTCATCACACACCTCTGGTGTGTAAAAATAAATCCACAACACACAGTTGCATAACCATTATTCTCTATGTAATGATCTACTCCCCATACATTATGTGTATTTTTTTTTAAAAGGAAAGGTACACTAAGCTATGACAGCTCATTTCCAGGTACATGTTCATGTGTGTGTTTTTTTACATGGAACCTATTTTATGTATAGCAAATACATAATGGGTTTAGGTGGAATAATACATGTGTCTCCAGTAGTCAGTGATGAAACCCATAACTTATGAGTAGTGAAGCCACAAGTTAATTATGAAGGTTTTACCATTCGTGTGGAGAACAGTATGCTATTCCACTGCAACCCATAATATATTTGATATATACCACACTTTTGTTAATGTTTGTTATTACTGTTTCACCTTATTGTTGCTTAATACTGCCTCTTGTTCCACTGTGAACTCTCAAGCTGATTTCTTGTTGTCCGTAAGTAGAAATACAATGTTCCAAGTGTAACAGCATGTGCTGAAAGTGTAATAGTGTGCTCTGAGTGAAGATATAGGGGATATGACATGAGCTAACTTAATGTATCATTTGTAACTTCATGAGAGGGTATTGGTCTGTTGACATCACATGAGTGCAAAGGCACGAGTGAGAGAACAATAGCCCCATATCAGTATCCCGTGACTTGGATGAAGCAAATTGAGTGACTCAGTTTGCATGCTCAAAGGAATAGCTACCATGGCTTAATAGTGACTGTGGAGGGACAGAATAGTGAGGGCGAATGACTGGAGAGTGTAGGGTCATGTGGGCAATTTTGCATGCTGCTGCGGAGTTGTTCATCTGGTGTGGTGGATAGGGTCACTGCCTGCAAAGCTGAGAGACCAGGATTCTGGACTGCCTATAGGTAAATTTTTGGGTGAGCTGTTGTGGCTGATACAATTTTTTTTTTTACTGTGCCCTCCGGTTCCTCCGACTTTGTTGCCCCCAGCCACAGTATCCGCCTGCATAGTGTAGCACCCCCCCATGTATTTCCTTGTCTCCAAGTGTCCTTCCCTCCTGGAGTTGATTATATGTAGATTGGGGGTGTGGGGGTATAGTTCCCCGTATTAAACATAAGTGTAAAACACCCCCCTATTATAGAATTGTAAGAAAATTTCCTGGATTTTGATTGGTCAGTGTGTGCTTGTTGCACTGAGATTATCCGCACACAGCCTCAGAGCATCAAGTCCAAAGAGACAGATGATTACATAGCAGGTGGAAAGACCAGCAACAACCTCACTTGTATAATATCAGTAATGCACCCCCGAGTGTGGGTTGTGCTGGGATAATCTTACTTCTGCAGTGTTGGATGTATTTGACCTTGTTCCCAAGCACCCCCAGAGTGAGGTTATCCCAGCACAACCCACACTCTGTTGTGCATTATTGCTTAATTTTAATATGTACTGCTGTTGCTGTATTAGCATGTTTTGGTGAATTGTAGTCGCTGTAGTGTAAGTCCCCGAAAACTTTTTGCTGTTATGGCATAGAACCAACAATATTCTTGAATGAAAGTAAGAATAATATCTTAAATCAGCCCAAGGCATATTCAATTTCTACAACAGATGGTTAGGTGGTTTTGTGATAGAAATGGTAAAAAATTACAAAAAGAAAAAAAGTACAAAATCAAAACTGTGTCTCTCTGTTCAGTGGTTCAGCATACATGTAATTATCAACTCAAGGCAGCAGAAGAGTCAAACCACATGAAAGCAGGGGTCCTGGATTTGAGGTGGGCTGATTTTGCCAAGATGAGGAAATGTCTTAGGAAATCACTGGCAGGGAAGGAGAAAAGGGGGGGGGGGCAATGGGAGAATCTTAAGGGAACCATAAAGGAGGCAACAAGCCATTGCATTAGGCAAGTAAGCAAAACAAAGAGAAAGAAAAAACACCATAGTTCTCAAAGGAAGTGGCCAAGAAGATAAGGGTGAAAAGGATGGCATTCAGGAGGTACAAGGAAACACAGAGGGAAGAAAACAGGGAACTGTATCTGGAAAAGCACAGGAGGTGAAGAAAGCAGCCAGAAGTGCAAAGACGCAAACAGAAGGAAAATAGCCCAAGCAATAATAAAAGGTGAGAAGAACATTGTCCAGTACATTTGTGAAAGAAAAATGACTAAGTGCGGGCTTGTGAGACTAAAAAGGGAAGGAAGGAAGTGTGCAGAGGGGGACCAAGAAAAGGCAGAAATCCTAAATAAATATTTTTGTTCAGTATTTATAGAAGAAGGGGAAGAGGAGGGACCAAAGTTAGGTGATGAAAGTACCACTGTGAGTTAGGCAGACACCAGTCCATTTAAGAAGGAGAGAGTCTTAAAGGAACTCACTAATTTTAGTAATCTGAAAGTGGACAAGGCAATGGGGCCAGATGGGATACATTCCAGAGTATTAAGAGAACTTAGGGAGGTGCTGGCAGCACCACTGACAGCCCTGTTCAACAGTTCGCTGGAAACAGGTGTGGTACAAAAGGACTGGAGGAGGATGAATGTAGTTCCTCTCGACAAAGTGGGAGCAGGGAGGAGGCTGGCAAATACAGGCCAGTCAGCCTGACTTCAGTGGTTGGGAAACTAATGGAATCACTACTAAAAGAAAGGTTTGTGATATATCTCATCTATAATCCAACGGAGCACAGGATCTGAGGCAGCATGGATTCACAGTGGGAAGATCATGTCAAACAAGTCTGATAAATTTCTTTGACTCAGTGACTAAGGAGGTGGATAAAGGAGGGGTGATGGATGTGGACTACCAGGATTTCAGCAAGGCCTTTGACATCATCCCACATAGGTGGCTAATAAATCAGCTGGGCAGCCTGGGAGTGGGTCCCTCCCAGGGTGGTAAACTGGGTCAAAAATTGGCTTAGCAATAGGACACAGAGGGTGGTGGGGAATGGAGTTCAATCTGAAGGGGGAGTGACCAGTGGGGTCCCATAGGGATCAGTAATTGATTCAGTCTTCTTTAATGTCTTCATAAGCAACATTACAGAGGGGCTGGAAGGGAAGGTGTGTCTCTTTGCAGATGAAATGAAGAACTGCAACAGGGTTGATACTCCAGGAGAGCTAGAGAAAATGAGGAGGGACCAAAGCAAACTTGAGGAGTGGTCAAGGGTGTGGCAGCTAAGATTCAATGCAAAGAAGTGCAAGATCATGCACTTGGGACACAGAAATGCGTGGGAGGAGTACATGATGGGGAGGAGGTACTGACGGCCACCAAACAGGAGAGGAACCTGGGATTAATCATATCTGATAATCTAAAGGTTACCAAACAATGTGAGAAGGCTGTGAGGAGAGCCAGTTGAATGCTGGGGTGCATATTGAGAGGTATCTCCAGCAGAAGGAACAAGGTAGTGATGCCACTGCATAGAACATTGGTGAGACCTCATCTAGAGTACTATGTCCAGTTCTGGAGGCTGCATCTCCGGAAAGACATAGACAGAGTAGAAGTGATTCAGAGAAGGGTGACAAAAATGGTGCAGGGACTGCACCAAATGTCATGTGATTGGAGACTGGAGGATCTCAGTATGTATTCCCTGGAGGAAAGGAGAGAGAGGGGGTATATGATAGAGACTTTCAAATACCTCAAGAGTGTAAATAAGGTACAAGAAGGTAGCATCTTTCAAAAAAAAAAAAAGATGTCCAAGAACAAGGGGCCATGATATGAACATTGAGGGGGGTAGACTTAGGGGTAATGTGAGAAAGTATTGTTTCATGGAAAGGGTGGTGGATCAATGGAACAGCCGTAAAGGAACTCTAGCGATAGGAAAGAGAAGGTAAGCCACAGATCATTTAAGATCTGCGGTATATGAAACACATAGGGAAAATGGGCAGACTAGTTGGGCCAAGTGGTCCTTATCTGCTGTCAAATTCTATGCGTCTATGTTTCTTTCAAGAAATAAATGGTACCTCACATGTGAGAATAAATTTCTGAGCATGCTCAGTGAGGGCAAAATGAGTAAAATACATTTCTGAGCATGCATACTGACCAGCTATATTTATTTATTTATTGAATCGTTTCACCAGGAAAGGCACTCTGAACAACAAGTTGCTCATCTCATGGTGCATCCTGGGGGAAAGGGTAGTGGAAATACATACATGCATACTACAGCAAACATTATTACAACAATAGTGGCAGCGGTGAATAGCAAATAACAAAAATAACATATTAAGTGCAGCATGTGAGTACAATTGTTTACAGAGGACACAATGGAGAGGTCAAGTGCATTACATTAGGATAACACCTTAAATTCATGATGAGGGTACTATTTAGCCCAAAAGAAAGGGGTGGATAGGGAGTAACAGCAGAGGTGGAAAGGTAGAGAGGCTGGGAGGGGAAGGGAGCAGATGAATAAGAATCAAGGTTATAGATATAATGATAGTAGTAGATTTATAGGAACCTAAAGTCATAGTTATATTGGTGGTTATAGATAACCCAAAGGAATGGCCAGGTAGGGATCTCTGTAGGGAAAGAAAGTAGTGGGGCTGGAAGGGAGCTGTAATTCAGAATAGTTACTTAATATATTGATAGAGGTTGGGGAGCAGGTCAAGAATACCAGGTAAGTTAATTGCAGGTACAATTCACAGAGAGGAAATTATGTAGGGCTGAAGTTATAGAGGAGGGGAGGAGAAGTGGCGAATCTGGTGAGGAAGTGAATTTCACAGTTTTGGGACGTGATATGAGAAAGTAGCCTGGTCTACAGTGGTTGACTGGCAAGGGACAACCAAGGAATGGGAGTCGTAAGATCTAAGTGAGTGGGCAGAGGGAGGGAGGACTGAAAGAGAAGAAGTGAGATAGGATGGGAGCGAGCCAAACCATCTATCTTGCTATGTTTGGCAAAGACAAATCTTTTTATCTTGCTATTTATCAGTACATGTGCTTATCTCAAAACAACATGATTCATTTACACAATTTATTTACCACTAGTGCTTTATGTAATCATTTATAATGTTGGACCAGGAAAGGCACACTGAAGTGTGACAGATCATTTCCGTGTGTGTCCTGTGTGTGTGTGTGGGGGGGTTACATGGACCTGTTTTATGTATCTATTTATTTTTTAATGCTCCTCTGACCCCTTAACCAGCCACTCCTTCGGGTCGCCAAGGCCCCACCACTGCTGCCTATCCCCATACACCATCAACCGCCCCTTTCTAATGCCATGTCTCTCCCAGGTAACCCGATGTAACCCCTTTTTCAGGAGGGCCCCTATTACCCATAGGGGTACCAGGGGAGGAAATTCACCCTTTAGGACTTTCACATACCCTGGGCATGGCAAGAGACCACACAGACACACTGTCTGGGCTCTTGAGGCATGTGGGGGGAACCAGCAGCCATCATCCGGTCAGCTGGGGGGCTTTTTTTCCTTTTCTCTTGTTCCACCCATCCTATAACCACAATTTGGTGGCATGCAGGTGGTATCCTGGCTAGGTGTACAGTGGTGGTGGTTATGCATGCTGCAACATGCATTGCCCCAAGGGGCCACCAAGAGCCGCTCTACAGTGGTGCCAGCTCATGCCCACACCCTCCGGGGAGTAGAGCATCCACTAGATGCTCTGCACCCTCCACACTGGCCTCCGCTGCTGTCGTCCTGGGCTCTGGCGTGAACCCGGGTCACCAGCATGCCAGGTGATCCCTTATCACCCAGCATCACGGAGGTTTCTTTTTTGTAATGTTTGGCCTGGAAAGGCACACTGAACAGTGACAGGTTATGTCCAGGTATGTCCCAGGGGATTTATATGGAACTGTTTCAATCCAGGTCACCAGCGTGCAAGGTGATCCCCTATCACCTGTCACCATGGAAGTTAATTTTTTGCAGTGTTTGACCAGGAAAAGCACTGTGAGCAGTGACATCTTATTTTCAGGTATGTTCAAGATGTGTGTGTGTGGGGGGGGTGTTACATGGAACTGTTTCCCTTATTTATTTATAACGTTTGACAAGAAAAGGCACTGTGGGCTGTGACAGCTTGTTTCCAGGTCTACTCAGATGAGGTGGTTTGCTATACTGAGCATGAGCGTGTTTTCATTCATTAGACAGCAGCTGGCTGAGGAGGTGGGAGAGCTGTGCTGGTTGCACAGTGCTGGACATTTAAAGTATCTATTCTGTGGGTGGCATGGATGCCTTGCAGGTGGGGTAAGGTGTGTGCATGATTATTTTATTGGGTCAGGCTTTGGAAAGGCCGACGGGGATAGGAATTTTTACAAGGGTGACAAGAAGGGCATTATACATGAATGCATGGCATCTTCCTACAAATATGCTTCACTGTGCCAGGTTGAGAGGGAGGGAAGGCATGGTTCTTTGAGAGTGGGAGTCCTGTTGGGAAGATTTTCAGTGATTGGGGCTGGGGGAAGGAGGGTGGTTAAAGGTACTACGTGAGTAGATGTGACATTTAAATTTATTTATTTTTCTAAACTTCATGTACTGGTAGTGGTACTTTACCACAATGTGCCACTGTATGAATCCTTTACTTGGTAAAGTGCCCACTTTGCCAGGTTAAGAACTATACAAAGTAACACTTCATCTTTCGGGAAGTTGTGAAACTTTGCATCATTTTCTATGAGGCACAAGTTCCTACATTCTTACACCACTAAGTACATAGACCTGTTTTATTGACAGGGAATGATGGCCAAGAGACCAGAAAAAAAAACCTTACGTGCTAAAGGATTGTAAACATTCATCTAAACAGCCACTACAAATAAGCATAAGGGACCCCAGTTTAACGTGTCATCTAAAGGAAGGCACCTTAGCAGGGCAGCCTCTCAGTATATGTTATTAGCCCAGGTTCCTGGTGTGGGACTAGAACCCATGACCTTCCAATCTTCTGTGCTCACAAGTGAGCAAGCAACCTAGAGTCACTGACACTATAATTAAATGTTACACAATAGTCAAGTTGGTTAAAGAAATTCTCAGTATTTCATAAATTAGCACTTCTTTTCCTTATCTGAGCTGCCATATAGGTAAACAAAGGAACAGCAAATGTCACCTCAGAGTCCTAATCGCATAATGAAAATAATATAAGGCTGATCAGGTCCATGTAATGAAGGGTCAAGATAAAAGCAAAATGCAAAGATCAAAACTGGTCATGTAAAGGGTAGGTTAGCAAATAATACCTATAACCTTGCAATACTTCACAACAAGAACAGTAGCGAAGCTTATCACTCCAGGGAATCTGTTCAGATCTGCTCTGTCTCACTGCAATACCCATTTGCTCCACTCTCAATTTAGACAAGGCTTTCTAGAGCTTTGAACAAAAAGTGTTTGAAATTGGGTGGTATTTGTTCCAGTTTACGTTAGTTGAACTAAGTTTGTGTTAATTATTTTGTTGTGGGGTCTTCCAGTGATGAATGCTGCCATCATATGTGTTCACAATTTATCATTTAAACTATCTTGAACTGACTTATGTACTTCTGTGTTTTATTTTGCGTTCGCTGGATGAACCTTGCGTCTTTTTGTTCCATCATTTTCTCAATGTTTCTATACTTCTGCATGGTCTTACTGAATGTGTACAATCTACTGTTTTTGTCCTTTTGATAAACCATTTATAATTGTTTGTAATGTTGGCCTGGCTACTGCAAGACCAATTTGTCTAACAAACTATATGTGAACTTGAAACTTGTACTATCATGAAAATACAAAGACCGAGGGTAAGGAAGCAGAAGAACTACCTTCTTTTGTTTACATCCTTTGCCTAGTCAAGTAGCAATGAACAGAAAATGCAAACTAGATGTGATGGATCAAACCATGGATTGCAGACTCGCAGTGCATGATCTCCAAGGAGTAGTAATGGATTGGATTATTGATCCCTGCACTTGTCACAATGAATTGAGGTGCCATCATTAAATCCCTAACCTTTGCCATGCCATTAATCTCTCACTCATTCTTAATACTAAAAAATATTGAGAACATGATGTCCAACAGACTGTTAGCAGAAAAGTTTCCAGTCGCCTGTAAAAACACACTAGGCTTTATCAGGTGACACAAATTGTCTTGACTTCTATGTGCATACATTAATGCATCTTTTTTTTTTTTGCTTTCACGTTGTTTAAAAATAACAAGCCTCTGTATTAAAAAATCCATATCATATTGGAGTAAAACAAAGCTGGAACCTACAGAAGGCAGTTTGGCTTAGTGGTTAGAGCACAGAGTGGTGAGCATAGAGATCAAAGTTTAAATCCCACAACTACCACTTTCTCACTGTGTGACCCTGAGCAAGTCATTTAACCTCCCTGTGCTTAATGGCACTCTAAACTCTCTTTCTAGTCTATCTCTAGTTTCTTGGGGCTACATTTTCAAAGAGCCCTTAGAGCGACACAAGTTGCATCACTCTAGGGCTGTGGTGAACTCCAGGTGCATCAGGGATCCTGCACTCAATTTTATAAAGGGGGGGTATGCACTAAAAACCCAGGAGTTGCTACAGCCACAGGCTAGCACCAAACATATGGTGCACCAGAAGGAATTGCTACAAGGATCTGACCCCCCTGTTCAGTTCAACATTAGAAGGACCAGGATGGTTGGGGAGTGAATTGAATCCTCTGGACAAGAGGGACTGGGGGCAGACAGGGTATGAGAGGTGGTATTGGGGGAGTTGGGGAGCCAGCTGGGTCAGAGATGGAGTGAGGTGGCACCAGGTGGGGTGCATTTGCTTATTTATGTATGTTATTATTGTCTCTCAATTTCTATTTGTGTACAACACAGTACTGTACCAATTAGTTATACATTACATACAAACACAGACATGTCCAACTCTTCGGAGGGACAAGTGATATTCTTGAATAAACCTTCATCATATTTAAACATAACTCAGCAGACCGCAAAACTTGTACATTGTATAGACCATTATAATCATCTACTATATACTTATTGGGGGTTCCATTTGAATATCCTCACTTCTGATGGGGTCATGGGACCGACATGGGGGTGGTTCCAGGGACAGAACATGACATGGCAACAGGTGGGCACAGCCCTGGCAGCTGCGTCATGTCCACCTGGTGCCATGTCACTTTCTGTCCCAGGACCCCCCCCCATGTTGGTCCCATCCTATCAGCAATTAGAATATTCAAACGGCAACCCCAATAATAAGTATATAGTATATGGTTAGGGCCTTTGTGGATGGAAATCAGTGGCTTCTAAACTGTTGTTGTAGGACAGTTCAAAGGTCAAAAAAGTTGTTGTACTATTGTTCAGATGTCACATCGATAGTACAACAACTTTTTTGCCTTGAGCTGCCATCTGATTGGCTATCTTGACTGGCTCCAATGAGAAAAAAATCAGAAATGTGGCGGCGTGATTTAGTGACCACTGATCAGTGGACCCCCCCTACTTTTGACACAAAGAGCCTCACGCTACTCCGTGTCACAAAAGTTTTTTTTTTTGTTTATTTCATTTTAAAAATGCACAGTGCTGAAAATGGAAAAATAAAAAAGGAAGCCAGAGCGAGCGGGATGGCAGAGAAGCCAGAGTGAGTATCGATGAGAAGCAGGCGGGAGCGGAAGCAGCAGCTAAGGCAGAGGTAAAGAATGACTGAAAAAAAAGATACCAAAAGTAAACAAGCCCTAACGATATTCTATATAAAACAGTGGATGGGTGACCATCCACAACAAAGGCCATTTTTTCCATCTTGGGAATTAATGACATCAGTGAGACCTCTTGAGCTTTGTTCTCGAGGTCTCTATGATGTCATCAACTCCCTCAATGGAAGCACAGCCCTGTTGTGGATGGTCAACCATTCACTATTCCACATACAGTAGATGATTGTAATGGTTTGTATAACATGCAAGTTTTGAGGTCTGCTGAGTTTTGTTTAAATATGACAAAGTATTATTCAGGAATATCACTTGCCCCTCTGATGAGTTGGAAGTATCTGTGTCTGTATGTAGTGTATAACCAACAGGTACAGTACTGTATAGTACACTAATAGGACCTGAGAGGCAATAATAACTTACATTAAAAAAGCAAACGCATCCCTTTGGGTGCCACCTCACTCTCTCCTACCCAGCTGGCTCCCTGACTCCCCCAATGCCATCTCCTGTGTCCCATCTGCCCCCCGACAAATCCAGTTTCAGACCCCATCCTCCTTCACAACAGTGTGTGGCATTGGTGCACCTCCCTTAGACCTTCTCCTGGCTGGTGCAAGTGGAGGCCCTTTCTGCATCCAAGGCTGGGCTTGCGAAATCACAAAAAAGGGGATGTTGCAGCTCCGCTATGGTGCAAGCCCCCTTGTGACCTTGCGCACCCCAATTTGTGTTGCAATGCTGGTGCAGTGCCACTTTGGCTCAGTGGCTCCCCTTTTCAATGTAGACTGCCTTTGAAAATTGAGAATGCCGCATCTTTTGATGGAAGGTGCCACTCGCGTCATTTATGTTTGACGCAAGCACCTTGTGTCATTTCCTGGGCTTAAACATCAAGCCCCTCTCCAAGTGCTAAACATGGCAGCAACATTATCTCCCCTCCTGGATTCTAAAGCATTCTGGGATGCAGTTTGTATAAAGGCACTATATAATACCAAATCCCTTATCTTGCCTTACAAGAAATGTTATATAGGTTAATGTTCTCAACAGTAATTGCTGGAGATCTGGGGGCCACAGGTACTTAGTCAATTGGTCATCTACTGTAGGGTATATTCACATATTCATATTTTTTATATGTTTATAATGCTAAAATGTGGCTAGGGAAACTGGCAGGACAAAATGGCTTCAGAAGTATCCTTAGGCAATAAAAAAGTCTCCATGTGGGGCTCCTGTGACCAGCAAAAAAAAATCATACATGGTATCAGCAGAACTTGATTACAAAACATTAAAGCCATGCAGAATGCATAATTCTGCTTGCTAAATTCATGCAGAATGGCAACTCTGCTTCCAAAATGGTTTTTCGAATTTTTTTAACTCCACGAAATTCTAAAAAATATTTCTATGTAAACCATGGAGTAATATTCCTCAGATCACGTAATTCAGAAAGTATTAATCTATGGTTTGAGGAAAAAAGCAATCTGTTGTTTATGAAAACCACAGATTTTTAATCCACAGGTTTATTTTTTAAGTTCCACTTTTGGAAAGTCAGAATTCTGCTTCTTATGGAATCGTGCAGGATTTGACGAAATTCTGCAGAATTTCCACATATGCTAAGTCTGCCAAAGAAATGAAGCAGGCATCGCCTTGTTGGTGCTCCCTCCCTCCTTCCCCTGTAGCCTGAAGGTAGGCAGGTAGGAATCCTCCCTGGGGGTGGGGGCTTAGCATTGGCACCACACCTGAGGGAGGAATCACTGGAGCTGCCCACAGGGTGTGGGTCACCTGCAATAGGCGGAGTGCAAGGGGTCAAAAAGAGTTAGTTGGCAACAGTTCCCCCTCATCCCTGTTCTCCTGCTTTGTATTTGTCAGCAGAGACACAAGACACAGGACAGCAACTTTTCAGACAAGTGCAGCACCCTGTTGATAAGAATCTTATGTGTTTCTTTGAAGCTGTAGGATTGCGCTGCAGGGCACTTCCCCAGCTAGGTTTGAGTGAATTGTTTTGTGCCCTCAACTTTCCTCCATTGGAGGGACTCTGAGGAATGAATCTGGTCAGCAAGCTGGGGGCCCCAGTAAACTCTCCCACCAACCCACTTACATGCAGGAAGGGAGCTCAGTTCCCAGCTCTAGTTGCAGTCAGTCTGTGCCTTAGGCAGGGGATTCTTTCTCTGGTGAGTTTGGTTAAATCAGTTACAGGCTGAGGAATGGGGACTAGCTGGAATGGTAGTTGGCTGGTCTTAGTTCAGTTGGTGCCATTCAGTCTTTTCCAGCAAACAGCCCCTTCCCCACCGGTACAAATCACTAGCAGATAGGAATGGGAGGATACTGAGATCCTCACATGGCAAAGAGCAGAATTCTTTTCAAAACGGATGGGCGGCTGAATGGTCCCAGCATTATGGTGCTTGCAGAAGCAACATGGCACCAAGTAGTCCCCCTGCCCCAAACGAGCTGGCGGCCATGTGGCCCCACAGAAGCAGGTAGCCACCATATTCTGGCAGAGGATGGACAGGCATTGCAGTGTTTGTGGAATTTCCTAGGCTCAGGCAGATCCCCACATAATAAAAAGAAAGAGAGAGAAAACAGGAAGCTAAATTTAGCTGGAGGTCGGTCGCTGTCACACTCCCCCCCAGGGTTCCTGGAGACTGACCGCCACAACAGCTGCACATTGTGGGGGGGCACATGGGTAATGCTGAGTTGGCTGCCTTATCCTTCCCCATTGTGCCTAGCTCTGCAATGAGCTTTTGATGCATTGTATAAAGTGTAATGTATTTACGAAGAGTTTTTACACAGCACATGAACTGTCTAGCAAAAAGTATTACCCAGCAGATTTAAATGGGTGGTCCATTCAAGGGGAAACTGGCAAGAAAAAGTGAAACTTTGCAGCTGCTAGTGATCAAATTTTTGCATCTACTAGAAGCTTAACCATAAATCAAAGCACTAAGAGTTAGATCATCACTTGGCTTGTTCCAGTTTGTCTGTTTCCCAGTTCAGAAAGGACCCCACTGTACATGTCTGAATGCTGGGGCATTGAGTTTCACAGCGAGTGCCACTCCCCTTCATCACCAAAGTAAAGATAAACTTACTGACATTCTGGGCAGCACAAGGGGCTTTGGTATTTCAATATAGTTTCCTCATTTTGAGCCTGTATCTACAGCAAGCTTGTCCACATGGGGGCCAAGCTAGTGACTACCATGTGGCAGTTCTGGTGGGCTCCCTAGCTGCAGCAGTTTGAGCTAAGTGGGTGGCTGATCTGAAGCCTTCATTCCAAACAGAATGGCCAAGTTATACATGATGCATTTCCTATAGATTACATAGGATGATTTTACAGCATAATTTAGAAGAACAATGATAAAACATGTATGGTTCTGATGTGGTGAGGACCTTTCTAACTGCATATGGGCAGATGGCATGGTTCTTTCTGTGCCATAATAATGGACTTGCTAACAGGTTGCCAGCATGGATGACTGGCTCCTTGGGGAAGATATTGTCTGAATGTCAAAAAATAAGCAGCTTAAGAAGGGTTTCTAAGACTAAAATAATATTATTATTCTTAAGAATGTATTAGTGCTGCATTCCCGGTTCAAGAACTTGGTATTTGTGGCCAGTGGCAAGAATATATATATATATATATATATATATATATATATATATATATAATAATGAAAACAAAATCAATCAATAAATAATAGTCAGGAGGAAGCAGGTTTTAGATATTTACCAGATGGAAGGGGGAGCATATGTGATAAGCCTGATGGCTCCGACAAGGCCCTCTCCCCATGCACCTGGGTCACAAGCACAGTCTCTAACCAGTTCTTCCTTGTGAGGAAGCAGCTTTTGTCATTTCAGCTCTATAATCATGCCTAGTAAGAGCAAGACTTCCACTGCAAAGGCAGTAGTGACTGCAGCCTTGAGGGAGCAGCAGAGGTTGATGTACACCAAAAATGGCAGAGAGTGACTGGAGGCCTGCCTCAAAGGTACCAATACTCCAAATCAGAAAAAGGCACCAGAGAAATATAAGCAGCCAGCAAAAGATCTAGTAGCACCTCTGGCTAAAGTACCCTGGAAATCCCACTCCACTCCACGGGCTTCTATGTTGTCAGATTAAAATTTAAGGCAATGATCATGTGGGACTTTGGTAATGCCCCATGGGGGGATCTCCTCCAGCCAAGCCCAAAAAAGGGGTAAAAGACTGAATCTCAAGGATGTGGCTTTGAATGTGGAAGAGGTGGTGCAAGCCCCTCCCCCACACCAGAGATGACACCTTGGGATCTGGCACCATTAGATTCATTCACACATCAACCTGGCCAGGTTAAGCATCCCACCATGGAAGAGAAGCTGGACAGGTTGATGGAGTTTATGGTTGGTTTCACAGCCTTGGTTCAGAACCACCAGGAAGGGGAAGGAATGAGCCAGGCATCCACAAGTGTCACCAGTAGCAGCACAACAACACAGGTGCTGCCCCAGCATCCCTCCCCCCCCAGGTCACTACATAAGCATGGCAAAGCCAGTAAGGCTCCACCTGACAGACAAGGTCTGACAACAGATCAGAGGAAGGGAGTATGTGAACATGTGTTCTTTGTTGAACCACTCTGTTGAGCAAGAGGAGGGCAAGGAAAGAAAACAATGATCTGGGTAAGAAGAAGGTGAAGGCTGACTGCCCCCTTTAATAACTGGATAGCTGGGTTCATAGTTCTTGTCCATACAGTGATTCAGATGGCCCCAAATAAAGAGCTAGACATGTTCAGTTACCTGAACAGGACCACTGGCCCACAGGCAAAAAGGAGGGCCTGCGTAGCTTGAATATGATGAAGAATTCAAGCAGCGCATGCAGTACGACCCGTTGTTTGGGAGGGGTGTTCTCGACCTGCCACTGCTGGTTGAGGTTATGCATGTGGTAGGGGTCACAGACAGCGGTCATCCCATTAAGGCACCCCAGCAGCAAAGGGGCAATGGTAGCAGGGCCCCCCCAACAACAATGCATTAGCTTCAATAAGGAGAGTTGTTCCAAACACAACTGTAAGTACTGATATGAATGTATTGCTTGTGGACAACAACACCCTCTGCTGCATTGTAATCCCTTGAAAGGCCTGAAGGGAGGCAATAAGTTCTTTTGGAAAAAGTTCAAGCCCAACAGGGACAAGCCTGCATACCCTGATAAGGGTGGATCACTGTAGACCTGGGCAAGAACACTACCTGAATCACAACACTGCTCACCTTTTAGAGGAGGGCTTCTTGGTGGAGTTCAGAATATGATACACCATTGGCCCAGTGGTGTTGAGGGCTGAGGCACTGAAACGTCCGTGCCTTATCTCACGTCACACAGGCAACCTGAGTTTGTCTCAAGCTTGGGTTGTCAGGGGTCAGTGGAGGGGAACAGGAACAGAATTGAACAAGTCATCTGGCAGCTCTCCTACCCTGGAGCAGAGTGGCTAGCTGTCCCTGTGTTAGCTGACACCTAGTGGAGGCTTGGTGTCAGAACATGGATGCAAGGAAGCTGACATAATGTTGGGAAGTTGGATGGGGAAGTGGGCCGAGAGAGCATGTGTGCTACCATGCACTTGCTATGACCCTGGGACTGGGAGATAATTTGGAGAAAAATGTTTAAGTACAGCAGGGAATGAATGACACCTGCACAGCATTCCTCCACCTGCCACATCACCGGAGCTTGTGGCAACAACTGGATTGTGCTTCAAAGAGGGGGGAATCCCTCCCTCTCCTGATCCTACCATGGAGGGAAAATCTATGGAGTACTGCACTGACAGGTAAGCTGGGGAGATAGTGGACAGTGGAGGGGGTGGTGGCACCTGCTGCAGGGAGCCTACCCACCATGGCTAGAGGCAGATAAAATGTATACAAAAAGAAAAGAAAGTTTATCATGCACTGACCCTTGAGTGGAGTATGAGGCTGATAATCTGAAGTTTGTGAGAGATAGGCCACTTGTAATTCAGAAAAAATTAAAGAAGTAGATCTGGCTGGGGAAGGTGAGCAGTCCTTAACCTTCCCCACCTTTGCCAAACCTCAGAGTGTCTCTGATCGGCCTAGTCCCCAAGAAGGTCCTGGGGGAATTCTGCATGATCAATCATCTGTTGCACCCAGATGGTGACTCAGTCAATGACCATACTGAAACAACTTCATGGCGGTGGAGAATGCATCCTTTGGTTGAGGCTGTACAGTCAGTTGGGCCACAGGCGTTGATGGCCAAAGCAGACTTAGAGTCAGCTTTCTGTTTCCTGCTGGTACACCATAACAGCAGGGATCTTATGGGGATGAAGTTTGAGGGTCAACATTATATTGACATTTGCTTGCCCATGGAGTGTTTGGTGACCTGTGCAGTATTCAAAAGTTTCAGTACCTACTTACAATGGGTGACTGCCCCAAAGTCAAACAATCGGGGTATAGTACGCTACTTAGGCAACATCCTATTTGTGGGGCTAGGGCACTCTCCAGTCTGCAGACAGACATTGGACACCTTTGTGGGGCTGAGCAAACTTTATGGTGCATCAGGGGCCCCTGGAAAAATCAAGGTTCCCAACTTAGTAATGACGTTCCTGGGTGTGGAGATTGACACAGTGAAGCAAGAGAGCCACCTGCCTGTTGAAAAGGTAGACTCCCTGAGGTGCCTTTTGACCAATGCTATAGTGGCAAAAAGGGTGACTTAACAGGAGTTGCAACAGCTCGTGGGGCATCTCAACTTTGCTTGTTGGGAGGACCTTTTTGCAGCATATAGCAAAGCTGGGTCTGGGATTTGGAAACCACACCATCGGATCCAGTTGACCAGTGGTTTCTGGGAGGATCTGCAGGTGTGGTTGACATTCGTAGTACATTTTAACAGCATGTCAGTGTTGCCTGAGATAGTAGATGACCATGTGCTGAGGAGGGGCTCTCCTTGTGGGCAGTGTCAGGGTGCATGAGACAAATCACGCTGTTAGAATTCTTCCCAGCTGTGGTGGACCTATGCATATGGTGTCCTTGATTGTGGAACAAGAAAGTCATATTCTGCCCCAGTAACATAGAGTGGTTCATACCATAAACAGGTAGGAGCAAAAGACCCCACGGGTGACTTTAACGAGAACATGCATTTTAAAATGCATGCTACTGAATCTACATGTTAATGTGGTCCATGTTTCTGGCATTGAGAGTGGTATTGCTGATGCTTTATCTCATTCACAGTGGTAGAAATTAAGGGAGTTGGTGCCAGCAGCAGTCCAAATCCATGACCAGTTTCACCTTTTCTGAGGAAGGTTGTGACAGTGACACCTGGGAGTGCATAGGTAAAGCCATAGTTCCTCAGACCAGAGCAGCCTATCGCCATGGCATGGAACATAACTATGCCATCATGGGGTGGCCAAACAACTGGCCCATCCCTATGGACCGAATATGCAACTATCTCATGGAGGCCAAATGTTGGCTTAACTTCAGGGGTTGTGGTGCAGCACCTTGTGGGTCCTTTTGTGGTTTTCTAAGGTGTTGGGTTTCAAATAAGACAGTCACTATTTCAAGGTCTGAAAGGTCCTGAAAGGGTGAAGCAACAGACAATCCAAAGGGCCAGATCCCAGACATCCAACCATGCCAGTCATTCTAGAATAATCATGGGAAACCCTCACAGTGGTCTGCTGGTCTACGTATGAGGCCTTAGTCTTCAGGACAGCCTTTACCTTGGCTTTCTGTGGGATGTTCTGGGTGTCAGAACAGATGGAAATTACACAGACCAGTACCATGATGAGCCTGGGGGAGGTAGACATTGCAGTGACCTCAGAAGGGGTCTTTGTAGCTGCAGTGGAGCAAGACAGACCAAGCAGGTGTTGGCTGCTGGTGTGTGGTGAAAGCCCAGATGGGGCATCATGATATATAGCATCAATGGTGACTGATTACATACTGTAGCACTCTTCCCATGCCTGGGCAAGGCCTTCCTGTGGCATGCAGATGGCAAGCCAGTAACAGTGTATCTCTTCAGGCATGTGTTGATCTTGGCAGAGTGTTGGGTAGGCTTGAAATTTAAGGAGTACAACACCCATTCATTCAGAACTGGGGCAGCAACAACCACCAGGACCTGGGGCACTCAGATAGAGACAGCCAAACCATGGGATGGTGGAGGTCACCAGCATTTGTACGTTATGTATGTCGACGCTTGCTTTAACTTTGTTTTGCTGTTTTCAAGGATCCCTCGATGGTTCCAAAGAAGTGTTGATCTGTGGGCACTTCTTCATCCCTTTGGCAGCAGAGTGTATGGGACATTGGCCCGGGGAAAAGAACCTATCAATCCCGAGCTGAAGGCACGTATTTGCTGTATGGGCAAGATAGGCGTGTGCTGGGAGGATGTTCTTCCCTGGCTGGCGGTGGACGCCCAACAAGGATGTTAACCAGACATCCTGCTGATCCATCTGGGTGAGAATGACCTAGGACTCCAGAAATCTGTGGACCTACTCTTGAGGATTTAGGAGTAGTTGTGATCCATTTGAGTCTGGTGGCCTAACACCAGGCTTATTCAGTTCAGCATCATCCAGTGGCTACACTGGCGGCAGCCAAATGACTCTAAAGCCATGGACAAAGCTTGCATATGCATTAATTGGGAGATGCAGTCAGTTATGGACTCCACTGAGGGAACTGTGGTCAGGTGCCAAGACGTAGACACCTTCTGCCAAGGACTTTATGCCAAAGACAATGTGCATTTACAGAACTTTGGCTGGGTCTTTCTGTTAGATTCCTTTTATCAAGTCTTGGAGCACTGTCTAGATTAATCTGCTTCTGGAGTTGGATGATGTCCATCCTGTGGCAGCTTGAGAGTCTCTCAGATTGATGGTACAAGAGGGAAAAGGGGAATGAAACATAGAACATAGAAACATAGACTTTGACGGCAGATAAGTACGACTTGGCCCACTCAGTCTGCCCATTTCCCTACCTACTGGATAAGCTGCAGATTCTAGTTAACCAACAGCCTACTTCCTGCCACCCCCCCCACTACAATTGCCTTGTGTCTGTCCCATGCATGTTTGAATTCCCCCACTGTTTTAGCCCCAACAACCTCCCCAGGAAGGCAGTTCCATGCATCCACCACTCTCTCCATGAAAAAAGATTTCCTTACATTACCCCTGAGCTGTTCCTCTCTATCTTTAAATTGTGTCCCCTTGTTCTTACACATCTCTTTTTCTGAAAGATGATACCCTCCTGGACTTTGTTGATTCCCTTGAGGTACTTGAATGTTTCTATCATGTTCCCCAGTCCCTCCTTTCATCAAGGGTATACATATTAAGCTCTCTCAGTCTCTCTTCATATGATTTCTGATGCAGACCCTGCACCATTTTAGTTGCCCTCCTCTGAACTGCTTCCATCCTGTCTATCTCCTTGCGTAGATGAGGTCTCCAAAACTGCACACAGTACTCCTGATGGGGTCTCACCAACTGTCTGTACAGAGGGATAACCACTTCCATTTTTCTACTTGTGATGCCCCTTCCTATGCATCCCAGTATCCCCCTGGCTCTCCTCACTGACTTCTCACATTGCTTACCCACCTTTAGATCATCCGATATGACTACCCCCAAGTCCCATTCCATTTTTGTTGTTGTTAGTACCTCCTGCTATTGTATACTTTTCTCCTGGGTTTTTGTTTCCCAGGTGCATTACTTTGCACTTCTTTGCATTGAATCTAAGTTGCCATATGTCTGACCATTCCTCCAACCTTGCCAAGTCCCTTCTCATCCTTTATACCCCCCTTGTGTATCAACTCTGTTACAGATCTTGGTATCATCTGCAAAGAGGCATACCTTTCCCTCCAGACCCTCTGCAATGTCACCTATAAAGATGTTAAAGAGGACTGGACCCCGTACTGAGCCCTGAGGTACTCCACTAGTGACCCCCTTTCTTTGGAATGTGTGCCACTAACTATTACCTTCTGTGTCCTGTTGTGCAGCCAGTTTGCTACCCAGGCTACCACCCTGGGACCCACTCCCAGGCTGGCTAACTTGATTATTAATCTTTTGTGCTGGACTGTGTCAAATGCCTTGCTAAAGTCTAGGTAGGCCATATCCACAGCCCCTCCCTGGTCTATTACTTTGGTCACCCAGTCAAAGAAATCTATTAGATTCATCTGACATGACCTTCCTGCTGTAAATCCATGCTACTTTGGGTCCTGTGCCCTGCTGGCCTCTAGGTACTCAACAATTCTTTCTTTCAGAAGTGATTCCATCATTTTCCCTACCACTGAGGTCAAACTTACAGGTCTGTAGTTTCCTGCTTCTGCCTTGCTCCCACTTTTGTGAAGGGGGATCACATCTGCCCTCCTCCAGTCCTCAGGTACCACCCCATCCTCCCATGATTTGTTAAAAAGTGTGGTCAGTGGTGTCACTAGGTCCTCAACTTCTCTGGTTGGCATGGGGTCCATGGAACTCCAAGACCTGGACCTCATGGGGGGATTGTGGTTCAACCTCATTAGGCTTGCCTGTGGGGGGAGATCAGTGACACCAGATGGTTGTGGTCATTTGCTTCCCTGACCACAAAGCCTCCCCACTCCTGTGGCTTGGTTTCCAGCTCAGAAGATACATCATTTCATCGGCCTGCACAATGGGGAACCCCTTCATGGGAAGGGGGCAGGTCAGAGTTAGAATTCGAGAACTCCTAGCTGTGGATGCCACTCCAACTGTGTAATAACCTAACCTATTACTAAACATATGGCTGTGGCCATTTCTCCAAGATCTGTGTGTGTGTGTGTGTGTGTGTGTGTGTGTGTGTGTGTGTGTGTGTGTGTGACTTCAGGAGGAAGGTATGTGGACTACTAAGACAAAGCAGACTTTAAAAAATCCACCCAGCTCTACAAGTCGTTTCACAAACATTCTGAGCAATTCTGTTCTTTAGAATTTTATAAATGAACTTTTAGGGGAAATAACCTTCCATTTCCATGTAAATACCTTTAATAACCAAGAAAGGAATCACTTGAAATCCAGGTTTTTTAAAGAATGTTGTGAAATAAAGTTCTGCAGATACTAACTGTAAATGTTTGCAGGTGACCGGACTACCTACTTAAAAATGATTTAAAAATATAACCTCCGTTCTCATGTGAGGCCGGCCCACCAGCACAGCATAAAGATTAACCGCTGTGACTCCGGTCACCCAGATTCGTGAATCGACTCGGGCGTCAGAGGGCCAGCTGGGGGAGAGAAGGCTTGAGCATCTGCTGACTACTCACCTTCTCTCCGGGGTAGGGTGGGGTAGAGGACTGGTGCCTACTGTCCCCTTGCGGAGACTAGGTGTACAGCAGTGCACCTGGTCCCACTATCTAAGGAGCATGACAGATGCTGGTGTCTGCCTTGTATCCTGCACGTCACGCTCCTGCTGGAGAAAATCAGAAAATGGCGCACTGGTTCATTGGGTGACAGCCTCCTGGATCCTCACCACCGGAGATCCTGGGCCTCGATCAGCCACCTCAGCAGCACCCAGCACCATTGAAAAGGCCGGTAAGGCTCTTTCCCTACATAGGAAGGGGACCCACCCAATGAAGGGATACATTGGGGTACCCTGGGGTGGCTGCGATGTGGGGCGGTGGGGATCGGGAGCAGCCAGGGTAAGAATCGGTCCCTGAAAGGCCCGAATGAGGGATCAGCCAGTGTGCAGGGTGGTAGCATAAAACAAATATATGTATAACTTCCAAGTTTATTGAGATGTGTGTTGCTAGGAATGGTAGTGGGCAATAAAGCCTTTCACACCTGTGATTCTTGATTTATCCAAAATCTGGTATCCGCAATGAAAACTTTTGCACCTGGGATTCTTCATTCATCCAAAAGCTGGACTCACCTGATGATTGCTTATTTGAGGTTTATAGCATGCAAAATTCTTCTGGGAGAATTCAGTTCTGTAATGCTTTTCAGAAATTTAGCTTTGAATTTCAAAACACATTTCCATGAAAACCATGGAATAACTTCTACCTTCTTGACTACCCTAAAGTTACCCTACTCTTCTCCTCCCTTCTTCACTGCCATTGTTTGGTAGCCATTCAATTGCACGGGGGCTGGTGGTGTGTGTGTGTGTGGGGGGGGGGGCTGAGTTAGCTGAGTTCAGCCTAATACTGTAATTCTGTGCTTCACCAATCTGCCTTCTGTTGATTTTCCTTACTAATGTTATATTGTTAATGTACTTATCCTTATTTTATATTGTTATTGTACTTATCCTTACTTATCTTATGTTGTTATTGTACTTATCCTTACTTATGTTTCATTATTTCCTTGTAACAATTGATGTACCCAATCTACCCTACTGCATTGTAGTTTTATTGCAGTTCTGGTGTACTTGCTGTATTATCATTGTGCATATCATCTATTATGTTCCTGTTGCCTCTTGGCCCGGGTCATGCCTGAAAACGGTCCCCTGGACCAGTGCACCTACCCGGTTATCAAAGTCATAAATAAATAAACTTCCTCTTTAAAATTTCTTACAGTATTAGCCTTGACTACCCACCTTAACAGTCTCCCATACTTCCTATTACCCTCTGGCAAAAGTAATGTTTAAGATTGTGCCCTCTCTTTCTGTTTGCATAGGATATCATGAATAAATGAATGGCATCTACCTTCTACAAGTGCATCAGTGTCTTAGAAACCTATATCACATATACAGTAATGTTGTAGCATGCTAACTTAACACTTGGTCCCTCAGGTCCACCACCTCACTTCATCACTGGGTATTAATATACTGTGCAAACACTTGTTAATTTATAGGGATTCTCCCAACTCTACAACTCAAGGTGAAAAAAAGTATTTTGTGGAAACATCTGCTAATTCATTGGTATTCTCTACCCCGTGTACTGCAAAGGGGACCTGGTGATGCCCTTGGTAAGCAAAATTTGTCCAGGCTTACCTTAAAGGCTTGTATTGTTTTCATATCACCCCCCCATCTCCTCTTCCCTAAAGAAAACAGCCCCAGCTTTTCCACTTTCTCTGTTAGTCCAACCCCTCTACCTCCTGCCCGTCTGTGTTGCTGTGCACTTTACCTGTCCCACTTATGTGATGTGTTTTTTGTAATGCTGTGCTCATAATGGAGCGCATAACTCTAAATATGGATTTACTGGTCTTGAACAGCTTCAGTATCCCTTCACTTGTCTGATTCTAGAATTCCTGCCTTGGTGGAATCCAGCAATGCCCATTATAAAATGGCATGAGAAAATCTAGAAATCTCATTGGCCAAGAGACTTCAACTGATCGTACATTAAGTCTCTATATATGCACAGTCATTCTGGTCCTAAGCTACATCACACAATAATCAATTCAGTCCTCCTACAGCGAAAACTATCTTCCATCAGTCTCCCTAGATCCAGAACTGATTTTCCATCACAACCATGGCTATTACCGTTACACTGTGTAAACCTTCAACTGGGCCCTAAAAATAAAACTACCTTAAATTAAAAATAAAACAAATTAATTAAATGTTTTTCCTTGATCATCACACTCTCCTTACACACATAAACAAATTAGAAACAATAAGTATTGTTTATAGTCTTCATTACAACTGTTTCTTTGCTGGCAGTGAAAAATCCCTCTTCTATTTTTACCTGCTCATCAGGGAAATCTCTTCTGCTTTCCCTGACAGTGAGCTAATTGAGTCTGTGGCTTTAGAAAAGGCCTTAGTGTGTGTGTGTGTGTGTGTGTGTGTGTGTGTATACAGTATGTTAGAAGAGGAACATTCTGCCAGTGGAATGGAGCAGAGTTCTGAATCCCTGTATTCCATGGTAAACATTCCCTGATACACATACCATTTCTTGAATGTGGGGAAACACAGAGAAAAAAAACACAGAATGAAGAAAGGAAGCAATAATACTATATAAACAAAGTGAAAAGGTAGTAAATGACCCAAACTGCTGTTTAGTTTTTAAGACAGCGTGAGCAGTTCATGGTGCTGTAAGAGTGTGTCAGTTTTGAACCACACTCATGCTTGCAGCATCGGGGAACTGAGAAGCCTCTGTTATGGCTTCCTTTTAGTTTTGTCTACAGAGTGAGGAAAATGAATTAAAGTAAGGGGGCTATGTGTCATACTTAGTATGAGAAATACAGCATTTGTGAATTGTTATGGCTGGCAGGGGAATATGAAGCTTAAGTGGGTAGGGAGGCACACACTGTATAACACTACTTTAATCTAGCACCAATAGGCAGAAGGACTATTTTATGTTAAAAGCACAGATTCACTTACATTTTTATTTATTTAAAAATGTGTTGCAAAATAAAAAAAATGGCTTCTAAAAATAAAGGGCCATTTTATAAGAGCAATAAGACACTCCGGGTTTGTGCATTATGGTGTGATAACTACATTCCTAGGGATGACCAGCACTCAGCCTTCGGCCTCGTGCCTAATTACACCCCTAGGAGTGCGGTTATCACACCATAATGCACACCCCGTCATGTCTTATTGCTTACATGATGAGGATCCTTATACTCCAGAACCTCAACAGTTACACAAAATATGTGTTTAGGCTTTTGCTTTGTGGTAAATCAGTTTCAGGGAGGCTATCCTGGAATACGAATTGGTGTTCAGCCAACCTGCCTGGGAGTTAATGGCACAGTGACTGCAATAGAAAATAAACCTCTGATTTAGGATCTAGTGCTTGGGTATGAACAAAATGAGATGCAGTTACTCATGTTTCACTTTTAAAATGCCTAATTCTCAGTGCTTATTTTTATAAGATTGTTAAAAAGGGATATCAAAATGCCATCAAAGTTAGTCTTTCTAGTTTATACTTTTCTACTTTTTCAGGGTTATGTTTGTATTGCAAGTATAGTTTCATGTAAGTGCTTTACTTTTCTTACAATTGCTAAAATAGCTGAGAAATTAAAGTACTGTACAAATTTGCTTTTCTTGTTTATACGTTTCACTCTGTCAGGGTTATGTCTGAGGAGAACATTTAATGCTGACGTTGAAGTAATGTTTTTCTGTTATTCCAGCGGAGTGGACTCCAAAAGAATTGTTTATTTTCTCATATAGCCTGGCTGACTTTAGTACTGACCTGGGATGAGTGCAAGCTTTGTTTGAAATCGTTGGAACACAATGCACAAGCCTCAAGAGACCTGGGTGAACCATGGGGATTGAAAACATCCTTGCTGTAGGCATTCAGAGTAATTCAGCCCCTGCCATAGCTAGGGTTGGATGAAGCTTAGATGGAATATTATGACTTTAATTTGAGCAATTTGAAGATTTAACTCCAGATAGGAACATAGGAAATGCCGGACAAAAGAAGACAAAGGGTTCATCGTGTTTGTCTTCAGCCACACAAATACTGTAGCTGCAGAACTCACTGTCATGTGACAACATACTGTACCTGTACCATACCCAATGCGAGAAAATGGCACCAAAGGCAAGCAGCATCCCTTGATGTATTGGTAGAGTTATTACCAGGAGGAAGCATGATGTAATCTTCCTGCTGTACAGGTCCTTGGTGAGACCTCACTTGGAGTACTGTGTGCAGTTCTGGAGACCTCACCTAAAAAAGGACATAGACTGTCTGGAAACCGTGCAGAGATGTGCTACCAAAATGGTGCAGGGTCTGCATGACAAAATGTATGAAGCTAGGCTCAGCCAGCTAAATTTATTCCCCCTCGAGCAGAGGAGGAACAGAGGAGACATGATTGAGACATTTCAATTTGTTAAAGGGATCAACACAGTACAAACCAGGAACCTCTTCTGGAAAAACAGGGCTGCACGTACTGGAGAACACAACATGCACCTGGTGGGAGGTAAATTCAAAACAATTGTTAGGAAGTACTTTTTCATGGAGAGGGTGGTGGACCCTTGGAACAGCCTGCCACCAGAAGTAGTGGCAGCCAAGATGGTCAGGGAATTCAAACAGGCATGAGATAGACAGTATAGTCACCTTAGCAAGACAAATTGATAGTGGGGGGTAGAAAACACAAGCAGACTAGATGGACCACATGGTCTCCTTCTGCAGGCAAATTCATATGTTCTTATGTTCTGTAGTCCCACTGTTGAAGAAAACAAAAAAGAAAGAATTCATCTCTTTGGGAGAGATCCCATTTGCAAAGCTGTGCCCATTGTACAAATATTTTACATCAAGAATACTTACCTTGAGATGAAAGACTAGACAGATGGCTGCTGCTGCTGCTGCTGCATTGGCAACTGATACCCTCCCAACAGCTACTGTGACTCTGGAAGCACAACACTGACATTGATGATCTGAAAAAACATCTCTCTTGTCTCTAGTGCTGGCCCCCAGATTTGGTGGATGTAAAACTTTCTTGCTGACAGATACTCCTCCAACAAACCTTGCTTTGGTCAGAATGGCTGAATTGCCAGATCACCCCTGATGGATACAGACTTACTTGATCAAGACTCATGGGGCAATGGAAATGTAACCTTATGACTGGCAAATGGTGGCTGATTGTTGGCTGAATGAATTATGCTCCCAACGCATCCTGTTTGAGTCGTCCTTTGAGAAGATGAAAATGGAGCTGGAGAACCTTGAACAGATAGCCAACAGTCCTGAACTAAAGTTTTTTTGTTTTTTTTTCAATTGTTTAACCAGGAGTGGCACACTAAGCTGAAAGCTTGTTTCCAGGTGCGACCTGGGAGCACAGGGAAGATAAGTGACTCGCTCAGGGTCACACAGTATGCAAGTGGGGCTGTGGGATTCAAACCCAGGTTTCCAGATTTGCAGCTCAGAGCCTTAAACCACTGCGCTATACTGCCTCACTATAGGTCCAGACCTTTTACATGCTCATTGCACACTGCATCAGAGTTAGAGAAAACAAACAAAAATAATAACAAAAAAAAAAAGTGGAATTGCTAGAAAATCCACAGCACTATTAGAAACTTTTGAATTATTGGAAAATAGTTTGTGATGAAAGCCTCCCTACCTTGAGGGAATTGGTTAAGAATGTATTAAAAGAGGCTTTTCAAACCCCAAGGAAAGTCTGCCATTCATATTAAAATATTATAGGATCCAGTCAATGAGGCAGTGAAATGTGACAAGATCAGACCCAATGATCATAATGTCTGCAATATTGACAGTTCTCCTGAATCAGCAATATTCACTACTTTGGCATTTTAGATAGACAAGGGCCTGACTTAGACCTTTGCTTGCACAGACTAGATGGGCCAGTAAGTTTTTATCTGCTGGAAAGATCTATGTTTTCATAACTTTTCAGCTGGCTCTTGATGGAAAATAATTTGATATAGCAGAGTGACAGATGTTCCATTTTATCCTAATTTTACTTTGGCCACTGAGCTACAGAGAAGGAGGGTTACTTTTTTTTGCAAATGAGGGAAGATGTCATTGAGTTGAAGGTTGCCATATCCCTCTTGAGTCCATTAAAAGTTAAAATCACTTATTGACCTTGAATGCATGCCTTCTTTGAGCTTGACCAGGTATTGAAATGTTGTTGGTTTGCATTACATATCTATAAAAACAGCTGACTTCTTATTAATTAATTAATTGTTATAATATTTATCTGTGTAGAGGAAGGCCGTTGAGCAATAAATGCCCATTTTCAAAGACAACCAAAAGTCAGAAGACGTAAACACTGAAACAACTAGCATTTGAAAATATATACTGTCATAGAGGTGTGTAACATTGTATGCACCGTGATACAGAATAGAAAGGATATTATCTGAACCTGATTCTGATAAAGGTTTGCTTAAACTTGTAGAAACTGGAAAATGGCACTTAAAGCATGATTGCCTGCTAAAATAAAAAAGGTAAAACTATTGATTTACGTAAGTTCTATTTTACTTCAGTGTTTTCTAATTTGTTTTGTTGTTGTTGTTGATCTACTACATATTTCATATCAGGCAGCATTTATTTTACAGTCTTTTAAACACATTTATCTGTTTCCAACCAAACTCACAACTGTGGTTAGTAACATTACAGTCCGTTGCCATGGTAAGCACTATGATGTCATAAACAAAGGCACTATGAGGTCAGTTGGGGACAGGCAAATGCTTTCTATGCAGAAGTTTTAGATAAACTACCAAGGTGTGTATTAGCCCCTGAAAAGGAAACTGGAAGCTGAAAACTGTATTCTGTGGTAAACTGTAAAAGCCAAAATATCAGCCTACATTTTCAAAGCTTTGGATGCAGGACTTGCATAGAAACATAGAAACCTAGAATATGATGGCAGAAGGGGACCGCAAGACTCATCTAATCTGCCCAAGAACCTACATGGTGCTAGTCCCCCCTTCCCTCCTTTGCCTTTCTGCATGCTACCTTTATGTCTATCCCATGTGTTCATGGGCTATCTTACTGTTTTGGCCCCCACTACCTCCTTGGGTAGGCTCTTCCATGGGTCCACCACACTCTCTGTAAAGAAGAACTTCCTTGTATTGCTCCTGAACCTCCCTCCCTTCAACCTCATGTCATGCCCTCTCATTCTCCCACTCTCTTTGAACTGGAAAAGCTCCAGAACATTAACCTTATTTATACCCCTCGTATATTTAAAAGTCTCAGTCATGTCGCCCCTCTCCCTCCTCTGTTCCAGGGAGTACATGTTGAGTTCCCTCAGCCTGTCCTGGTATGCCACATGGTGCAGTCCTGGAATAATTTTCATGGCCCTCCTTTGCACCATCTCGATTCTGTCATGTCCCTTTTGAGATGCAGTCTCCAATACTATATGTAGTACTCCAAGTGGGGGTGCCCCAATGCCCTGTACAGTGGCAATGCCACCTCCCTTCTGTGACTTGTGATTCCCCTCCCAGTGCAGCTCAGCATGCCACTTGCCTTTAGTGCCGTCTTTTCACACTGTTCACCCACTTTCAAGTTTTCTGATATAATGACCCCTAGGTCCCTCTCCTGGCTGGTGGAGGCTAGATTCTCTCCTGTCAGGTAGCAATCCTCTTTGGGATTGTTTCTGCCTAAGTGCATGACTTTTCACTTTTTGTCATTGAATATTAGCTGCCATGTTTCCGACCACTCCTAAAGTTTCTTCAAGTCAGAAGTTATACTCCTCACACCCTCAGGGAAGTCCACGCTGTTGCAAATCTTGGTGTCATCAGCAAATAGACACACTTTACCTTCCAGCCCATTTGCAATGTCTGCTATGAACACATTGAAGAGTAGGGGACCCAGTACCAAATCCTGTGCTACCCTGCTGGTCACCTTCCTCTCAACTAAAAATGCTTCATTTACCTGAACTCTCTGTGTTCTTCCTCTCAGCCAGCTACTCAACCACTTCTCTGTCCACCTCCATGTGGTCCAGCTTCCTTACCAGCCTTCTGTGTGGAACAGAGTCGAAGGCTTTTCTAAAGTCCAGATAGGTGACATCTACAGCCACTCCCCGATCTACTATCCTTGTAACCCAGTCGAAGAAGTCAACCAGGTTAGTTTGTCAAGCCCTACCTGCCATGAACCCATGCTGTTTTGGGCCTTGCTGCCTACTGGATTCCAGATTTGTTATGATTCTCTGTTTGAGTAGTGTCTCCGTCAACTTCCCTACCACTGACATGAGGCTTACTGGATAGTAATTGCCAGCCTCCTCCCTGTTCCCTGCTTTGTGGAGCGGGACCACTGTTGCCCTTTTCCAGTCCTCTGGTATGGTCCCACTCTCTAGTGATTTGGTGAATATTCCTGCTAGGGGTGCTGCTAGTACACACCTCAGCTCCCTGGGAACTCTAGGGTGAATCCCATCTGGTCCCATGGCCTTGTCCACCTTTAGTTTATTTAAAGCTTCAGAGATTTGAACCTCTGTGAAGGAGCTTGTGTCAACCCCAGCCCCTGGGTGTTGCTGGTATGCAGGCTCAGTCCATCCCCTGTGTTTTCTTTGGTGAACACTTCTGCTTTATGATAATCTTTTTCTACCAATTTCTATGTTTCTATGATTTTGTTTTGGGAGACAATAAAAGCAAGGAGGTGCCCCATAGGGCTTTTCTAACTTTTTTCCCTGCCCAAGTGTATTCCAGGAATTGGGTTTGAGGAAATATTGAAGCCCCTCCAAGGCCCATTTGTCCTTGTTTGCATGGTCACCCCCAAAAATGAATACAGCACAGAATGGTCACAGATTCCAAAATATAAAGAGTGCCCAAGTGAGATACTGTCATACTGAATACTTTATACGTGGGCACAGTCAAACACAGTGCACAGAATAGGCCCTAATGCAGCCATTGTTCTGTCACAGCTGCATCACTGCAAATGTATCAAAATGTTTGCAAACAGTTTTAAAAGATTTTGACACATTAGCAGCTCTTTGATCACTTTACAGCAGAAAAATCATGCATGCTTCGTTTTCAATGAACAGCTTACAGCACTTGCTGCATGACGTTAAACCACTTTCTACTTTCACTAGTAGCACAAAACCATTGCACATGATCATTACACAATTTTAGAGAAACATGTCCTATAAGCTTGTTGACAGGGAATACTAGACGGCGAGGTCCCTAGATGACATCAACAGCAGCTCTGCACTGAAGCAGGCTTTTTTTGAACAGGTAGTGAAATAAGGGTTACAAAATGGCTAATAACTTTAAAATGAAGTAACACAGAAATCTATTTTTTGGTATGAGATTTACTGGGGATATGCTTATTCTAATTCTGCAATGTAGCACTTCTGGCCAGATAGTGTCAGTTGCTCTTTAAAGAATTACTTGGACAGGTGTGGATGCAGTGTCAAGTGATCTGATATGTTGAATACAGTGAAAAATAAACTTTGTTATTATCTAATGAAATGAGTGAGAATATATTTTTATTGTTTTTTTTTCTTTGCAGAGTTGTACATAACTTATAGTATAATTTGTTTGTTGTATAAAGGGTATACAACCCTAAAAGTTCAAATTATGAACATAATTATGAATATACTGGTGTAATTTTTTGTCAATCAGAACATAAGCTTTTATTTTTGAAATGACTGCAAAAGCTGGGTGTAAGCATTTACTGTGATCAATCTATAAAACTGCACATGGAATACAGGCATTATTGATATCTTTATGTTTTGAAAGTAATTAGCAAACAATCTCTGCTGTAGTACTGCTACTTGAAAGTGCAGTAGATGCATTGTTTATTTGAATTTCAATCTAAGAAACTTAAATGAAAATAAAGTATTAAAAAGGGCACAGGAGAAACTGTTGTTGTGGGTCTTGCTATAACTTTTTGTCAGGGAAAAATATTTATACTTGTATTAAATAGTCTATATCTATACCTTGATATAAGGGAAGTATAACCTTATATTGTACCATCCACCAGACTGAGTTTAATCATGTTATTTGCATAATTAAATACAAATTTGTGACAGCATCAGTTTCCATTAGGGTCTATTCTGTGCACTGGGTTTGATTGTACCCACATATAAAGCATTCAGTATAACAGTATCTCACTTGGGCGCTCTTTATATTTTGGAATCTCTGTGTCCATTCTGTGCTGTATTTATTTTTTGGGGTGACCATGCAAACAAGAATAAATGGGCCTTGGAGGGGCTTCTATATCCCTTCAAAGCCAATTCCTAGAATACACTTGGCCAGGAAAAAAGTTAGAAAAGCCACATAGGGGCGTTTCTCTGCTTTTATTGTCTCCCAGAATAGAATCAACTTCTCTCATTCACACAAAATATTAATAAAAATTCCTAGGCTCTTTTCACACTAAGTGCCAGTATTTTCAGGAAGAAACCATATTCATGCTAACTGTGCTGTTGTATAATATAACCCATGGAGGTTATTGTATTGTATCAATCAACAGGAATCAGAATGTACTCCTTGGTATAAAGTAGCACAGGTTGCTTCCCAATTGACTGACTCAGCCAACCATTGCAAAGTCAACTAGTTTTTATAACCAACAATGTGAGTTAAGCTGTGTAGACAGAGTGGTACAGTACTTGTCACAACTCCAAATGGCTCAGGTTGACATAAGTGCAATTTAGGGAGAATTTTAAACAGTACAAAAAGGAAACTGATGCTTCAAGACTAACTCTTTATCAGAATATGTTTGATGGGAAATTATTATGAAATACCAGATTTTTCTTACTGCTGTTTGACAATCTCCCTACAAACTGACCAATGTGAACAAGTAACGGGGCTTTGACGACTCATTTCGAGTACTGAGTAATGTTTATAACCAGTGACAGGCATTATTTATAAATTAAAGCTTTTAAAGTTGCATGTGTACAGTAAGTCTACTCTAATACATTACAACTTAAATAGAGAGTTTAAGTTTGATTTAATTCCCCTTCTACAGCTTGCACAAATAGCAATCATGGGAACTACACTAGTATAACAAATGTGGGTGCCTTAAGTTCTAAGGATATGTTTAGCAAACCTGATAGCACGCACCTGAGTTACGGAGTAAATCTATGGCTTGAGTATGTATCTGGAGAGGTCACGTAAGACTGTGGAAGTGGCACATTTTATTTTCTTTTAGTTTCAGGGAGTGTGCTCATGAGGCAGTTGAGCAGTCACATGCAAGATGGTTTCAGTCAAGAGGAGAAGAGCATGAACCTGGAGGCAGAATCTGTAGAAAGAGAGAGAGGAGGGACCATGGAAAAACCACCAGATGCCAAGTCGGAACCCCATGACTTGGTCCCAACTATGAAATGCATACAGTGGCTACTCTTTCATAGTTAGGACCAAACCATGGGGTTCCACCTTGGCGTCTGGTGATTTGGCTTCCTCACATTTGAACTCCAGTCTGAAAACTAAGATAGCCAATTCAGGTAGTAAAAATTTTTACTTCTCAGATTTACCATGGGGAGGGGTGGTCATGCACTGGACTCTGTCAGTTTGTTACATGCAACAAGACCAGTAGCACCCCTCAGCAGAAATGTGAGTCGAACTCTGTGAATAATACAAATGTTAAAGCGTATGAGTCTCAGAATGTGTTTAGAGTTTGGAAGCTTGTGTGGTACTCCTTTTAGCATGCTCCCTTTGATCACCTGTGAAATTATCTGGATGGAAGCACTTTTCTTTAAAAGTGCCAGTTTAGGCAATGCACTGTATTTAAGAACAGCCACTGTAGGCATTGCATAGTTAGGGCTCAACCGTGGGCTTCCACCTTGATGTCTGGTGGTTTGGCTTGTTTACATTCGAATTCCAATCTGAAAACTAAGAAAACCCATTTTCCATGGAGTCTAAAGCAAGAAAATAGTCAATAGTCAATTCAGACAGTAATTTGTTTTTCTCCTCAGATTTACTATGGGGGGTGCACTGAACTCTGTCTCTTTGTTTGTTTGTTACATGCCACAAAACCAGTGCACAGGTCAGAGTGTGCTAGTCTTTTAATGTGTTTAGAGTTTGGGAGTTTCTGGTACTCGTTTTAGCATGGTCACTTTGATCGCCTGTGAAATTATCTGGGTGGAAGCACTTTACAGGAGTCAGTTTTAACAATGCACGCTGGGTAGGCATTTCATAATTAGGACAAAACTGTGGGATTCCACCTTGGCATCTGGTGGTTTGGCTTCTTCACATTGGAATTCCAATCTGAAAACTAAAGCCGTGTTTACACAGCAGCAGTGCCGCCAACTCAGACCACAACAGCATGGCCCAAACCACCCATGACTTAATCATCTGCCAGTCTGAACTGCCCCTGTCTGAATTGCTCCAATCCATGCTCATGAGAGGCCATGCATCGGGGGAGTGGCTGGATGGTAGCTCAAGGAATCATGAGCGATGGAACAGGTTGCAGTGGCACACACAGTCCACACAGCAGTGGAAGCTGCTGTAAGCTGCTCGCTATGCTTCATATTCCCAGCTTGCTAGGGAATCTGGGAGCATGTTAGTGAGTGGCTTACCATGATTGAGTGTCTGTCTACATGGCCATACTTGCACGGGAGCAACCCAAGCACTCGTGTTACTCCAGTGCTAATGCAACCATGTAAACATGGCTTAAAAGTACCTGTTTTCCATGGAGATAAATGTAAGACAATAGCTAGTTTAGATAATAAAAAATGTTTTACTTCTCAGAGTTACCTTGGGGGAGGGGTGGTGGTTATGCACTGGTCTCTGTTTGTGTGTGGACCATGTACCTGCTATTGAATTAGTGTCTGGCAGCAGATCATGTTATTGAGCTAATATGTTGACCCTAGGCTTGTTGCAGTAGTGTGTGGCAACTGGACCTGCCATTTAAGTAGTATTTGACTCTGGGGCTTGTCACTGAATTAGTGGTTGGACCCTGGGACAGTTATACATGTTCACTTGGTTTCATCCCATCCTGCAGTTACTACAATAATGGCGGTCTGTGTGCCTATTGTGGGGTGTATTAGCCCTTCTTGGTCCATATGGGGAGCCCTTCTGGATCACTGACACCATGCCTGATTCCATGTGCTGCATTGTGCCTATGAAAGCATTACATAGATGTGCGTGGAAGATATTCAGGTTTTATCAGATTGTCGGTTCTAATGTTGAAGTGTCTGGTTAAGCTATTTGGAAAAGGAATTGCTTGATATTGTGAGATAGGTAGAAATCACATTCTCATGGAAGAATGGTAATGTAGTCATTGGGCCCAGGGCCTTGCATAAAACTTGACTTGGAGAGCGGGGTGGGGGAAGGAGAGGTTCAGAGTGCCTCTGCTTTGACAGGAAGAGAGAGAGAGAGCTGGAATGTGAGCATATGAGGAAGAAGGCAGGGCCCTGACAAGCTTATTGCTTCCAGACATGCAGAAATCCTAAACAGCATTTTGTATGTTTAGGTGATTTGTGATTTCATGAGTTCAGCTTCTGTGCAATAATAAAAATACGCTGAAAAAAAATGTTTTGAGCTGGACTGTTGATGGGAGGCCTTATTTGCTAGCATCAGCCTAATGACCCTTCACAGTGTTGTCATGTAAAGGTACAGTGGCACAGGTGGCAGTTCGGACAGACCATCCTGGAAAATGCACGTGCAGCCACTGTTTTTTGTTCATCTTTCTGGGGTTGTAAACTGTTCTGCACCAATCAGCACTCAAGAAAAAAGGAGAAAAAGTTTAAATTTGAGGGAACCAAGCAAAGGGCAAGAGAAAAAAATGCAAGTTATGAAAGATAATACACATACTGTGTAAAATTGGAATTCTTGTATGTTTTTATATCAGCATATTGACATGTAATGGTGCCATATTAAACAGCGAGGGTTCCTCTCTTAGAGCAATCCACAAAAACGTATTTGAAAAGTTGAATTTGTCAGCAAGGTATAATACAAGTTATATAGTTACATTCACAAAAAAGATCTGTGCTATAAGGACTTACAAACTTTAAAAGGATCAGGAATATAAGTGTACTTGTAAGCTATGATGCAGAAAATTGTGTTGATCAGCAATGTATTCATTGTGCTGCTTACTGTAGCCCGTGCCAATTTATTAATGTCTCAGTCACTTGGCAGAAAAATGTTCAAGTCATGCATTTACACGTACTTCAACCCGTCTTACAGTCAACGTCACTTCTAATATTTTTGCAATAATATTACAGCTCCAGTACAAGTAAGCAATGCTCCAAAATGGTGCTTTGATATTCTTTATGCTTTTGTAAGGGATCATGCCAAAACTTCAGGGCCTGATAAAACAACAACAAAGAAACAAACAAAAGAGCAGGCATTCAAAGCATCTTCACGTGGAATTTGCTGTTCCAGAAAATGTAAAAACACTTTTTAATTTTTAGTTGGGCAAAAAGATGCCTGCTTAAAATGTTTAAGGGCATCACCAGAAGTTGAAATAGTTGTGAATCACAGTGACATCCCTGAAGAATGTTAATAAAGTGTTATAAACTGTGCATGAGCTTCTGAATTTCATGAGTGAATGTATTAAATATCTTGGTCTTAATTTAGCCAGCAACAATTTACATGCATTTATTAGCCTACTTCTCCACAGACAGACAACAGTGGTGGAATATGCTGATGAATGGGATGTAACATATTCCTAAAAGGGCCCTAAGGACTTGCTTTTACATAATCTCTAACTTGCACACCTGTTTTAGTTTAGGCAGCTATTATGACAAAAATATTGTTCATTTGTTAAGAAAGTTATTGCATGTAGCTTGCAGGGAAATCACTTAAATGTATAACACCTTTACATTTGGGCAGTGACCCTCTAGGGTAAAAAGGTAGCAAGCCAGTTTTTGGCTGCGGCTATAGATTTCTAGGAGAGATGGAGAAAGCGTAAGTAAAAGCAAAGGAATTTCTTTTTTTATGGTGCATTTCATAGAAACTGTGTGCCCCAAAGTGCTTTACAGTTCAGAAAAATGAACTGAGTGAATGTTGCTGCCATTTCATGCAAATTCAAACAGCACAGAAATAGACTAGAGAGATATTACAGAGGGGTTAAGCCACTTGCTTAAGGTCTCACATTGAGAAAGTGGCAGCTGTAGGGTTCAACTAGGGTCACCAGGTTCCCAGCTGTACACTCTAACCACTACGCCAAACTGCCCCCAGTAAAAATATAGATAACAATGGGGGGTTTGAATAAGACAAGGACACTAATAATAGCAGTGGAGTCTAATTACCCCAGTATTGACTAGAAAACATTTATGGAGAAGTTTCTGAAGCTTGTTTAAAGGTAACGCAGGAAAGGACTGCTGCCATACACACGTTGCGAAACAGGGAATATTCTGTCAGGCTCTTCTGTATATTGCTCTTGCTGAGAAAACAAATGAAATACAGGAGAGACCAGATACCTGTAAATGGCAGTCTCTTTAGCTAATAGTGAGGTTATCAGTTGCAAACCCCAAGGCCAGTACTGGGGACTGCTCTTGTTCCAAATATATTTATGTATCAGAGCCTGTGATGCCTTTATGGCATGGGTGTTGTGTTGATGTTGTGGTGGTGGTGGTGGTGATTGAGAGGAAGTATGGTCTAATGATTATAGCAGCAGCTTGGGATTGGGAACCAGGAGATTGCAGGTTCAAAACCCTGCTGGAGCCAAATACTCACCATTTGGCAAGTTCATTTGCATACTCAAAGGCAATGACAGAATCGAAGTTTGAGACTTTTGATCTGGTGTCATGCAGCAGGACACTGGAGCATGCTCAGAAGCTGAGCAGTTGTAAATTCAAGGGTAACGTGATCAGACAGTTTTTCTTCCTGGACATATGGAACATCCTACCAGTGAAAATGTGGAAATGAAGACAGTATAAAACAGGACGTTGTTATCCCTCTGTACAGACAGCTGGTGAGACCCCATCTGGAGTACTACATCCAGTTCTAGATACCCCATTTCCACAAGGACATAGACAGGATGGAGGCAGTTCAGAGGACGGCAATTAAAATGGTGCCAGGTCTGCAAGATAAGCCATACAAGGAGAGACTAAAGGAGCTTAATGTGTATACCCTTGAGGAAAGGAGGGAGAGGGGGGGCATGATAGAAACTTTTAAGTACCTCAGTGGAATCAACAAAGTCCAAGAGGGTAGCATCTCTCAGAAAAAGAGATGTGCAAGAACAAAGGGACACAAGTTGAAGATAGAGGGGGGACGGCTCACGGGAAATGTGAGGAGGTATTTTTTCACAGAGAGGGTGGTAGATGCATGGAACAGCCTTCTGAGAAGGTTGTGGGGTCTAAAACTGTGGGAGAATTCAAGAATGCATGGAACAGACATAAGGCAATTCTTGTGGGGGGGTAGAAAGAAATAGGCTGTTGGTTAACTAGGATCTGCAGCGTATCCTACAGGTAGGGAAATGGGCAGACTAGGTGGGCCAAGCGGTCCTTATCTGCCATCAAAGTCTATGTTTCTATGTATAGCCCTCTAAGGTAAGCCTGGACAAATATCTGCTTTCCATGGGGAATAATGGGATACCCTGGATAGCGGAGTGGTTAGAGAAGTTGTATAAATCAGTATGTGTTTTGAACAGCATACTTCATTTATTCACGCATGTGAAGTGTGTGTGTATGTGTGTGTGTGGGGGGGTGTGCGACATACTGGACCTAGATTTAGAGTTGTGTCAAATTTTCAAATTCCGCTTCTGATGGAATTCCATGGAAATTCTCAAATTTCACCTAATGCCATGTAATTCTGCCAG
This sequence comes from Neoceratodus forsteri, assembly GCA_016271365.2. NCBI lineage: Eukaryota > Metazoa > Chordata > Ceratodontiformes > Ceratodontidae > Neoceratodus > Neoceratodus forsteri. The sequence goes on from JADMNL010000027.1 coordinate 16,804,559, forward strand.
AAGCAGAATTCTAACATTTCAAAAGAAGAATAGTAACCATGGAATTGCATTCTGTAGTTTATGTTGCAGACTCATTTTCCATAAACTGTGGAATAACATTCTGTGGATTGCATAATCCACTGAATATTTTTTCATGGATTACATAGAAATACTTTCTGGAACTCTGCAGAATTAAAACAAAGAAATACCAAAAAGCATTTTAAAACCAGAATCGTCATTCCACATGAATTCCATTGGCTAAATTCCACACTCCTCAAAGCTCTGCCTAGATTTCTTTCTGACCATAATTGTTACTTTATACGTTACTATATGAACTTGGGGGCAAATTTCTTAACAAATGAACAATATTTTTGTCATAATAGCTGCCTAAACTAAAACATGTGTGCAAGTTAGAGATTATGTAAAAGCAAGTCCTTAGGGCCCTTTTAGGAATATGTTACATCCCATTCATCAGCATATTCCACCACTGTTGTCTGTCTGTGGAGAAGTAGGCTAATAAATGCATGTAAATTGTTGCTGGATGAATTATTTACTCAAGAAATTCAGAAGCTCATGCACAGTTTATAACACTTTATTAACATTCTTTAGATATGTCGCTGTAATTCACAGCTATTGTAACTTCTGTTGATGCCTTTAAACATTTTAAGCAGCCATCTTTTTGCCCGACAAAAACTTAAGCATTTGTTAATGCTGAATGTTTGCCACTTGCATTGCTGTTTTACCAGGTCTTGCTTGTAAACATTTTTATTATATATTTACCCAGGATTGACCAGATGAGATGCAATATCTCATTTTCAGTGGTGGCCTGCTTTACACATTTTTAGATTGCATTTATCCAGGATAGGCCAGCTGAGAGGCAATATCTAATTTTCAGTGGGTTCCCACATTTTGACCCCAAATTTTCAAGATTTTTATGACCTGGCATTATGATTAAAGGGGACAGGAAATCTGGGCAAATTGGCAGCTGTTTATGAAGTTCTTATTCTTAGAAAGTATATGCAGTCCCCTAAATTATACATATTTTACTATACCTGAATAAAAAGTGATATGGAAAACTGTATTTTACATTGTTTTGTTTTTTATGGAAAGCATTCTGTTACAGATCTCTTCTTGGAACCAGTTATTTGGAGTTTCTACTATGTCATGGTCTGTGTACAGAATGCTAATTATCAGCTGTTGACCTATCAGAACCATGCTTAGACTTCTATGCACAAACTGTGACATAGTTAATATTCAAAATTACTGGTTCCATGAAGAGAACTGTAGCAGAATGTTGCCCATAAAAAGAAAACAATGCAAAATACAGTTTTTCATAGAACTTTTTATTCAGGTAAAGTTAAATATGGGTACTTTAGGGGAATGCATAATATTTCTGAGAATAAGAATGTTATAAACAGGTGCCAATTGGAAATGATTTCCTGTCCCCTTTAAGATGGGTGGAATTTATTAAATCCCATCCAAAAGATGATTTTGCACTGCGACTGTGTAAACAAGTTTCAGAGGGGATTTAAAAAATGACACCAGTCATGTTCAGGAGGTAGGGTAACACATGGGATATGTTGAACATTAGGGGTCAAATCTGCAGAAATAAAGTTATTAGTAAATGTTGGAACACTTCAACGTTTCTTCATAACTTAGTTAATTTTTTCACATTTTGACCCCAAATTTTCAGCATAGTGTTTTTATGATGACTCCTTCTGAACATGACAGGTGTCATTTATAAAATGGTGGCTAAAATATCATTTTTGCCACTAGTGTGAAAACACATTTTGACAAGGATTTGAAAAATGACAGCTGTCATGTTCTTGAGGTGGTGTGAAAAAATGGAAACGCTGAAAATTTGGGGTCAGAATATTGATAATTACCAAAACACAAGCATACATTCAAAAAATTGAATGTATGCCTATGATTGTGTCTTTTTAAAATATTTTTACCCCAAATTTTCAACATAGCCTTGTTATGACTCCACATCATGAATAGGGGTGGAGAAAATGTTCACATCCTACCTGAAAAGTGATTTTGTGCTACAAGTGTGAAAACACATTTTGACCAGGATTTTAAAATGACAGCTATCACATTTGTTAGGTGGTGTAAAAAACAGCTATGTTGAAACTCTGGGATCAAAATATTGAAAATTACCAACATTATGAGCATCCATTGAAAAATTTCGATGTACACTGATAATGCTATTGTTTTTAAACATTTTTAACCAAAATTTTCAACACAGCCTTCTTAGCCACCCCATGAACAAGGGCATAGAAATTTTTCAAATCCTGCCTGAAAGGTGGTTTCACACATCGACTACAAAAATTACCTTTTGGGATGGATTTGCATAATTTCACCATCCTTGTTCATGAGGTGGGGTCGAGAAAAGGCGATGTTGAAAATGTGGGAAAAATATTTTAAAATGACCAAGTTATGAGGACAAGTTCAAAACCTATTAAAATACTTTGAACTGCATGCCTGATTTCCTCAGTTCCTGGTCTGGCATTGAAGGGTGAAGATGTGTCTGTGGTCCAGAGAAGATTACGGCATTGGACCTCCTGTAGGTAAGTAAGGTGTGTGTGTGGGGGGGGAGTACTGAGTGGGAGGGGAGGTTGGGGGCAAGGTAATGGTGGCAGTGAGCTGGCAGTGGCAACAAGTATCGATGGCTGGTTTTCTTTTTGACGGTGTATAAAAATAACAAAAAAAAAACCTACAAGGGAAGGTTTTCATGTATTGACACTGAGGACTGGGCATCCCAGTGTCAGTATTATGTTTGGCGGCAGCAGGGGGTGGCTTCCACAGTGTCACACAGTGAAAATGGGCAGGGTGGGGGATACTAGCTGTCACTGGGGATTGGGCATCCTGATGTCAGAAAATCATGAAGGAAGAGGTCAGAGGGATTAAGGGGCAGTTTTCTTTATTTCATGTACTGACACTGTGAATTGTGCAACAGAGTGTTGGAGTTGTAGAGTTGTACTTGGTGGCGCCAGGGGTGGGTTCATTGGTGTCAGACAGTGAAAATGGATGGGGTGGGGGTACTAACTTGCACTGGGGATTGGGCACCCTGATGTCTTAAAATTAAGAAGGAAGAAGTGGAGGGATTGTTTTTGCATTGTGGGGGCACCATAGCAGGCTGATTATACTACGATTCATACTAAGAACTGATAGTTATACTGAAGGCATTAGCCCATGTACATATAACTCCAGCCAAACTGGAACATCATCCCTAGTTCATAAGGTAAACATCTAGTTCGTACTTAAAGTTTGTGGGGATTGAAGATTCAGCTATTGTTTTTGGAAGCGAATTCCACAGTGGGATTATTCTTTGGGTAAAGAAGTAGCATCTAATATCAGTTTTGGGAAAAGTCAGTGCTAGTTGGTATTTGTGACTTCTTAAGTCATAGACCCTTGTCCTAAAAGACATTCCCAACGTGTCATTAATTCTTCATCGTGTGTCAATGTGTACATTAGTAGTAGATCTCCTCTGATTCTCCGCTGCTCAAGTAAATACGTTTTGTTGCACATGTTGGTTATTACTTTGGTGACTCTCCGCTGTACCCCCTTCAACCTATTTACATCTCTCCTGAGATAGGGGCTCCACAGTGGTGAGCAGTGGTCCATATGCGGTCTAACATATGCCTTATAAAGAGGCAAAATGCAGCCCCTATCTCAGGATGTGAAGGACCTCTTTATATTACCTACTAATCTGTTAACACGGCTAAAAATATGGTTACAGTGGCCTTGAAAAGATAGGTCTGACTTTATAATTATACCAAGATATGTTTCCTGTGTTACTGGTTTCAAAATATACCCATTTAAAGTAAAAGTATTATGTTTATTAATTGCTCCAGGTGCATTATCACACATTTGCTACTAGTGAAAGTTATATTGTTTGATAGTGTCCAGTCTTCCAATTTTTTTAAGTCTTTTTGGAGGTTAAGAATGTCATCCTCTGTTTTGACTTGTGCTTCTAATTTTGTGTCATCTGCAAATTTGATGGCAAAGCTACTGATATTTTCCGGCATGTCTGATATAAAGATGGAGAATATGACCGGGCCTAAAACAAAACCCTGTGGGACGCCACTAGTAACTAAACTTAAGTTAGACGTATATCCCCTGATGCATACCCATTGGGCGCATTTGTTCAACCACTCTTCAACCCAGTCTACAATTGTGTTGTTTATTCCTACTTTGTGCATTTTTGCTACTAATGTTCTGTGGGGCACTTTATCAAAAGTCTTTCAAAAGTCCAAGTAGACGATGTCTACTGGTACCTTATCTGCCAGTGTTCTGCTTATGTTTTCATAAAAGACTAAATTACTACTCAAGCATGGCCTATGTTGCTTAAAGCTATGCTGAGTATAGTCTACCAAGCTGATTAGCTATGCTTGCTGGGTGGCATTATGCAGATCAAAGGAAAGAGCTGCCCTATAATTGGGGCAGCTTTTTCCTTTGAACTACATAAAGTTTCCACCCAGCGAGACCAAAAGAGTGTTATGATCAGTCTGGCTGATGATTGGTCTGACATTGTCCAGCCCCTTGCAGACTGCCCTGCATTGGACTGACAGTGGCACACCTCTCAAAATCCACTATCATACCAATATGCTGACTTTGCACAAGCACAAGGGTGAACATAAAAAGTGTTTTAAATTTTCTGGAAAAACAGATTCCACATGGAGATGCTTTGAATGGCTGCTACCGAGTAAATGTTTTAATTTGTTATTGCTTATCAGACACTGAAGTTTTGGCATGATTCCTTGCAAAACCATAAAGAATATGAAAACACCTTCTTGGATCATTGCTTACTTGTAGCAAGACGGCCACCTGGCTGGGTGTTCTGTAAGTTATCACTCTGGCTAGTCTTTAACAAGCTATGCAATTTTAAATGTTATACATGTTTGGTGAGAGTGCATTTTTGGAAGCTGATAGTTAAACTTCCCAAACTAGTTTTTATTCTGTATTTCAAGCTGGGTATTGGTTAGTAAGTAATAGTGATTAGGGGGAGTAGTGTTAGCCAGGGGAATGAGTGAGTAAGTGATAGGAGTTTCTAGCTTTTTTTCAGTTTAGTTAATGGTATATGGTGCCATGCCCAATTCTTGACCATCTGGGTGGTATTGTTAGATTGCCTTTACTCTGTCTTCAGGAACTGCAATGTTGTTGTTGGAGTACTGACCTGAGGTACCTGAGGTATGGGGCCTCTCCGGGCATTTATGCTGGGTCATTGAGGTTGGTGCAGTCTCTGGGTGTTTCATGCAGAACGTGGAGGTGTTGTAGACAAGGGAGCTGGGAAAGTGTATGGACAGTGTGGAGCAGGGCTAGGAGATGAGCGGTGGCAATTGGTTGCCGCATGGCTGATCTGCTCTATGTGAGGCTGTTGCATTTGAGTGAAGAGGATTGGGAACAAATGCAAGTGGACACACATTCTATCGAACTGAAACTGCAGCCACCACTGTTTTGAAACAGCACTCAAGCTAGGAAGCTTATGCAGGCTGCTAGCCAGCAGTCGGGATTTGTGAACTATACTGCAGATGCTATTTTTTGCCAGATGCCTCTTGAACTGATATTAGAATTATTTACTAGGGTCACACTCCCTGTCTCTTGCAACAAATGATCACAGCAAATGGTTTTCCTACAGGATGAGCTTGAGGACCTGGGTCTGTGCTGCTAAACTCATGGGTGGTGAGAACCCTTGGGTTCACGTTTTCTATCTTAGTGCAGTACTGACATCTGTTTGTTGCTTAGTGGTTGTGAGAATGCTTCCTTGTAACATTTTCTGGTGTTTTATTTAGGTTTCTCTGGTGAGAGCAGAGACTATTATCTCACAATCTCAATAGCCAGAATTATTGGGACATTAATAAACGTTATTATCTGCTGTGGACTATTATTTGCACTACAGATGGATCACTATTGCTGATTTTCCCATTAGGACTATTTAATTTTATCAGTTTTAAGTGTACGGGGTGGGTGGGGTTGTGTTTGTATGGTGTGTGTTGTGGTACAAATAGCAGTGTGTATCTGTAAGAAATAGCTCTGATTTGTATTTACAGTGTGAGGAAACTGAGTGTTTGGTTAGTTGTTGGGTGGTTAGAGTGTGTTTGTGGATGTTGCAGCTAGGGAAGCTTACAGTTGAGTGTGTGAAAAGTACTTTATGTTGACTGTACTATGTACTAAGGACAGAGGACCCCCCAACTTAGTTACTCCCAGTCCCAGCTGCTAGATCTCTGCCCCTTTGATGCCTCCTGTCAGCAATAGTGTATAGGTGCTGCTGGGAAGTGGTATGGTAGGTGATGGGGTCTGGGACACGTTAACGGGGAGGGGGTTACTATAGGTTTGGTTGGGACCAGGAGGCACTCAGGGGTGAAATGGGCCCAAGAGAGAGGCGAGACATGTTTGGTGCCCGTACTCAGGGATCCCACCAGACTATCTGGGTAAGTAGCCAGTAGGTCAGCATGGGCAGTGCTGTGCAATACCAGATTATGACAAACAAGACAGTCATTATGGCAGATTTAATGTTTTGTTCTTTGCTTGATCTGGCTTGTATAATGGAGACTTGATGCAGTGATGATGCTGGTACTGTTTTGGAGGCAGCTGTCCCAGCTGGATTCTGTGTGGTGCACTGCCCATAGAGGGACCGTGAGGAGGAGTGGCCATCTCTTTTAGATTCAAACTGAATTTCACTGTGCACCCAGTTGGGGTTACTTCTTCATGTAAATACATGGTCATGCATAGGTGCTGGTTGCAGGATCATTCTTGTTTACCGGCCTCCGGGACATGATCAGGTTTTTCTGCAGGAAATAGCAGACTTTGTCACTGAGAGGGTGTTGGATTCACCAAGATGGTTAATTCTGGGCTACGGCAACACCTGAATTGATGATTACTTGGTTTTCTTGGTTTACTTGGTTAGAAGGACAGAAGAAGGCCGTAGCCCATTGAGACTGTCCTCCACATGTGTGGATCATTATTTTGTTCCTATCTGGATAACCAATTGTCAAGTTTGATTTTAAATGTCGTAACAGTAGTTGAATCAATAATATCTTATGGAAGGGCATTCCATAATCTGGGAGTTCTTATGGAAAAAAAGTTTTGTCTTTTGTTAGTATTACATTTATCAATATCAAGTTGTTTATTATTTAGTCTAGGTAACAATTTTCTAGAAGATAATGTTATACCACATTGCTTCATCAAAATAGGTGACTTAACAATCTTGAAAAGTTGTAGTAAATGAAGATGAACTCCTGCAATTTGGTTAGGATTTCCTCCAGTTGATGGATTCATTGTGTCTTGCACAGATAGTTACCTTTGTGATTCATCAACACAGTCATGCCTTGGACTTAATATTCTTGTATGGGCCTGAGGTTAGTGACCTCTGGATTGATTCAGTAAGTTGGTCAGATCATTGAATAGTGAAGTTCTCTTTTAGGCCCCCCCCCCCAGAATACACCTCCTACAGAGATGGATCACTATCACCCTTTGAAAGGATTGTCCCCAGAATGACTCTAGGTGATAGAGGATCTCTCGAGTGTGATGGCTACTTATACAACTGGATCAGAGGAGGTGGTGATGGCTTATAATATTGCCATTGCCTGAGCCTTCAATGAAGTTGCACCAGTCCATATATGACCACATATTTTAGTTTGAGATCCCTGTGGTTTGACGGGGAGCTCATGAAGCTGATGTCCAGAGGTCGGAGCTTAGAGCATTGTTGGAGAAGATCTAGGTGTGATGCAGACAAACTAGCTTTGAAGATGTGCTATGGTGAGTATCAATGAGCAATCTTCTGTGAGAAGGCAGTATTCCTGTCCAGGGAGATCACTGCAGGGGAGAAACCAACCAGCTCAGCTCCTCTGGATTGTGGACAGACTTCTAAATCCAGTCTGTCTGCAACTGGTAAGAGTAAATTCATCTGCTCATTGCATAGAATTTGCTGGGTTTTTCTCTGACTGAGTGTCCTTGATTCAGTCTGGGATCTCTCCTGCTGGGTCACCTCGACCTTGAAGTACTGAGCTAGTGAGAGGTGGATGCCATTCACCAATCTGGAGTTAGTTTAGACCAGTTTTGATGGAAGGAGTTTGTGAGGTGGTCTTGGAACTGTGGCTCACTTTTTGTTAGCTGGATCTGACCTGACTCGCTTATTAATTAGGTGTATTGAGTTTTTGGGTCAAGTGTTCACCGAGCTGATCTGGTGTTGCTTTTCAGAGTTTTTTTTTCCAAGGACACTAAAAACTGCTCTGGTGAAACCTCTCCTGAAGAAACCATCTTTAGACCCAGACTGTCTGGTGAATTATAGACCAGTGTCTAACCTCCCCTTTTTGGAGGAGGCTATTGAGAAGATAATGATTCTGTAGTTTGAGGAACACCTCATGGCTATTGACATCTATGAACCTCTCCAGTCTGGGTTTAGGTCAAGGCAGAGTACTGAGACAATATTAGTCAGGGTGCATAATGACCTTTCTCAGGGCTAGAGACAGAGGAGAGTGGTCAGTTCTTGTTCTCCATGATCTCTTATCAGTGTTCAACACTGTAAACCCTGGGTTGTTGTTGGACCACCTCAGGGAGTACTTTGGACTCACTGACACTGTTATCTTTTGGTTTGAGTCCTTCATTAGAGACATCATGCAGAGAGTGGCAATGGGGAGTTTCTCCTCACTCCTGAGGCCCCTGCTCTGTAGTGTGCTCCAGGAGTTGATCCTTTATCCCATGTTGTTCGCTGTTAATCTGCTGCCCCTGGGAGGGATCATTAAATGATACAGTTTGGATTTTCATTGTTATGTTGATGATACTCAGCTGTATCTGTCTTTTGTACCCAGGACACCTGGTGCTGTTGAGGTACCTAATTTGTGCCTGGCTGAGATCCAGGACTGGATGTCATCAAGCTGGTTGAGACTCAGTCCAGATAACACAGAGGTACTGGTGACTGAGCCTAGTCAGAGGTGAGGTGTAGTGGGCCACTGATGATGGCACTGGCCTACTGTTAGGTTCCTCTGGGTTGGTGGCCCCAACTAAGGTTAAGGATCTGGGAGTCATTCTGGACAAAAAGCTTACACTTGAGGCACAGGTGTCAGCTGTAGTCCAGAATGGGATTTACCATCTCAGAAACATCACCTGGATTAAAACCTTGATTTCCCCTGAAGATCTGCCCTCACTGGTACATGCATTCATCACTTCTAGACTTGATTACTGTAACACTTTATTTATTTTATTTTTTTTTATTTATTGAAATTTTGGAATTACAATCCTTTGAGTCGAAGACTCCTTCGCAAAGACTCCACATCAGTACAAAAACAGAACATTGCATCAAGACATATTGTACATAGTTCTCAAAACAGAACATTACATTTCAACAAATTGTACATAAAAGATAACTGTACATGGCATTTACATTGATTGGTTACCACCTCAAGGGTTGTTAGAGGACCCTGGGTCAACGAGGTGTGGTGGGACAAGGTTTCCAATTTAGAGGGACTTAGCCAAGCCCTACGTTGAGGTAAGAATACCACCGAGTTGTAGGCCTTGCTGAACAGCTTTTTTATTGGGCCTAGGGAGGACTGTTGGAACAGCTCCAGGCCTCTGAGTCAAGAAGTAGTCTCTTGATACTAGTTTTGAATTGGCCAAGACTTGGGGCCAGTGAGATGGAGGATGGTAGGTTGTTAAGCCAGAGGGGAGCACAATAACGGAAGGACCTTTGCCCTAGAGAGGTCATACAGTGGGGGACAATAAGGCAGGTGTTTGCCTGGTGCCTAGGGGTACTCCTATGTGGGGCTGGTTGGATAAGGGGTTGTAGACCAGTAGGTGTAAGCTTCATTAGTATCTTTTTGGCTTGGAGGCAAGTGTGGTATTTTAGTCTTCCTTCGAAGATAAACCAGTCTGCTAGCTTACAGAGAGCACATGTATGGGTTAGTCTTTCACTGCTTGTTACCAGTCGGCAGGCTTTGTTGAGGGCTATATTGATACAGTTCAGAGCTGTTTGGTCAGCGGCTCCATAAATTATTATCCCATAATCAACCAATGAAAGGACTGAGCAGGTAACAGCCTGCCGTATGGCCTGGGTGGTTAGGCAGTGTTTGTGCCCTTATAGAATCCCTAATCGGGTGTTAACAGAGGAGGAGAGGTGTTTAATGTGGATGTGGATGTGGTAGGTGAGGGATATGTCCAGTGTGATACCTAGATATTTGAAATGTGGGACCTGTTCAATGTGGATGCCCTGCGAGTTAGAGATAGCTAACAGGGAATTACTGAGGGGGGTTTGGCAGTGAGCAAATATCATAGATTTCATCTTGTTGTAGTTTAGTATTAGTCGATGATCAGTGAACCAGTATTCTAGTTCTCTAAAACAGTCTTGTGGGGCAATTTGGAGAGAGTTTAGATTGGTATGTTTCCAGTATAGTACGGCATCGTCTCCATAGAGCAATAGTTTTCCACTGCAGGCCTAAGGGAGGGAGTTTAGAAAGAGGGTGAACAGTAGTGGGCCAAGTATCAATCCTTGTGGGATGCCTGCTAGAACTGGTTGCTTGGAGGAGAGGTTGTTGCTAATTTTGACTTGCCGTGTCCTGCCTGTGAGATAGTTTTTGAATCAGGAAATAGCTTCAGGGGAAAAATGGAGGGAGACGAGAGAGTGGAGAAGTAGCGCATGATTGACGATGTCAAATGCTTTGGTCAAATCAACATAGATTGCCCCTGCTACTGACACCTGTTCTAGTACTTCATGAATGTATGAGGTAAATTCAAGTAGGGCTGTGGTAGTGCTGTGTCCCATTCTGAAGCCATGTTGTTCAAGGCAAAGCAAGGTGTGTTTGCCCAGATGTTCGGTAAGCTGGTCTGACAATTTTTTCGAGAGCTTTTGAGGGGGGGGGGGAAGGATAGTAATGGGTCTATAGTTAACAGGGGCTGTTGGATCCCCATTCTTTAGGACTGGAGTGATAATTCCTCTTTTCCAGAGGGTAGAGATTTGACCTAGGCACAGTGAGCAGTTGAGTAGTTTGGTGAGGTGAGGCAGGGTCTCATCAAGGGTTAGTTGGAGAATTTTAAGATCTAGGGAGCCGCTGCTGAAGTGCGAGTTGCGCAGGGCTTTGGAGAGGTAGCATTTAGCCTATTTGCAGGAGATGATTCACAGCCGGAAGGGAGGGGGTGTAGAAGTGGGAGGGGTGTCAGAGGGGCAGTTGGTGATGGGGTCAAAGAAGTTTTTTGGGAGGATGTGACTAAGGTCAGAGAAGGAGGTGTTTAGGGCATTGGATATGATGGTAGGGTCATGCGAGAGGGTTCCATTGACTTGGAGTTGTGTCAGGTCAAGGGAGGTGGCTTTTCCACAGAGTTCCTTGACATTGTTCCAAAAATTTTTCCCAGAGCCCCATGTGGAGGTGAAGGCTTGCTTATAGTAAGTTGCCTTCACTAGCTGAATACCCCAAGTGCATTTATTTCTTGCCTCTCTCTTTATACAGTGGTGTGAGTGGAGATGCCCTACAACATCTGCAGCTGGTGCAGAACGCAGTTGTTTACTGGCCTTCCTAGGTCTTTTCATATAACCCCAGTCCTGCATGAACTGCACTGGCTGCTGGTGAAGTGGCATGTCACCTTCAAGGTTGGCTTGCTGACCTATAAGGCCCTATACAAACTGGGTCATGGCTACCTCAGAGACCACTGCCTTTCAGACCTGTCATCCCCTCCTCTCCTCTGAGGTGGGCCTTTTATCTGTTTCTAGGGTGAGGCTGAAATCCTCAGGAGACTGTGATGTTTCACTTGTTAGCCCTGCCCTATGGAACAGGTGTCTCTGTGATCTATGAGAGGCCTCCTCAGTGCAGGCCTTTAAGAGGAGCCAGAAGTCTTTCCTCTTTGGAGAGGCCTTTGTCACTTTCTGATTTCCAAACCTCTGAACTGCTACACTTTATTTGTCTTGCATGTTGCATTTCAGTTTTTGTTTTTAAATATACATTACTCATAACTTTACTTATTTTATGCATATAATGTTTTATTAATGGTGTGTGCATTTTATGAGTATTGTACAGTGCTCAGAGCGCCTGGGATTAATAGCTACTGCTACTTCTTAACCTTCTTAAGCAGTCCACTCAGCTGCAGAAATGGGTAGAAGCACAACCCCACAGAAATCAAGATGCTGAATCTCAGCTGGGCCCTCTTTAGTAAATAAATTGTAACAAAGAAAAAAATGTGACGTTTAGGAAGGGTACTCTGAAGCAAAGTGTTTGCGACACACAAATCATAAATGAGCTGACATTCAAACACTGAGACACTTCTTGAACCTCTGATATATACATTAATTATAAAATACATGTAAATTCTAAAGGACAGATACTTTTATTTGATATTTTACATTTATTTTAAGTCCACACCTCTTGCTTTTTACTATCTGGACTGGCCTCCCCCTCTCCTCCCATTGCAGGATCACATTTCCATCTATGTAGGTACCAAACTGATTCACCCACTATGGCTGAAGACACAATTGGCAACTATGCAGTCATTGTCCCCTAAAGCAGATAGAGGGGGAGAGAGAGGGGCTGAGGATTCAAAACATCTTAGCCAGTGTAGCCCACCTGACCTGCAAAACTAAACAGAAACCAGGGGGATCTGCTTCTCCACAAGGCCTTAACATACGAATCCAAACACAGTGGAGTAATGACCCACTCATCGGTCAGTTTGTAAGTATTTTTGTGCCAGCTCCAAACAAGTTAGCAGGCATCCACACAACTATTGCTGACATTTTGTGGTCTCTATTCAATGGACCACTTCTTCAGGATAGTATGCCTTAGAAACTGAGGCGATTGTCTCTTACTTCTGAGCTTATTTTGCAGTTCATATAGCGCTCCATAGTAATCATCCTGTTCACTGACAATTATTTTAAAGCTCTTATTACAATCCAGCACTACTCAGAGAAATAGGCAAGAACAGGAGCCATGAAATATTTAAAAAGCACAGTTAGAGCTTAAAAAGAATGTTGCATGTGGGGAGGGGGTACCAAAGGTACAAGGTATGTTCCTGAGATGGAGGTGATGGAGCTGCATGGCTGAGAGCTGCAGGGGGCCTGTCAGTGGTGCAGTGCCTGCAACAACCCTACCTTCACTCTGTCAGCTGCTCTTTATCCCATTTTTATTGCCAACCCACTTGCACTGACACAGTGCACGGCCCCATAGGTCTTGACACACACATCAACCCCTTGTGAGGGAATGCACCCCAGCCTGCCACAAGGTGTTGTCTGTGTGCCAGAACACTGCTCTATCCCTCCATAGGCTGGGGCCATTGCTGTATGCCACAGTGTCTCCCCCCCCAGCCTTGGCCAATCCACCTGACTCACTGACCTCACATCCAGACTCAGGTCACTGGCACAGTAAGGCAACATGGTACCCACTAGGCCAACAGCAGTCCCTGCAACCAACATTACTTTGTAATTTTTTCTGAAGATTTGACCCCAAATTTTCAACATAGCCTTTTTGTATCCCCCCCCCCAGCTAACATAGCAGGCATCATTTGGCCAAAACATAATTTCGCACCACAAGTGCCAAAACACATTTTGACCAGGGGGTTTACACTACCGGTCAAAAGTTTTAGAACACCCCCATTTTTCCAGCTTTTATTGAAATTTAAGCAATTCCAGTCTGGTGAATAACCTGAAATGGTACAAATGTAAGCGGTAAACTGCTAGAGGTTAAAAAAAAGTTTACGTTAGCAAAAACTGCTTTAGAGAAATTACAAAGAAAGCCAAGGTGTCAGTGAGTACAGTTTCCTACACCATCAAAAGGCACTTGGAAACTGGAGGAAACTCTGACAGGAAGAGGTCTGGCAGACCCAAAGCCACAACAGAATCAGAAGACAAGTTTCTGAGTCAACAGTTTCATGGATAGGCGGCTCACAGGACAACAGCACAGAGTGACTGGCACCCTGAACCAAAAGGGCTACCACAGCATTTAGCAGCACCATGCAATACCCTCTGGTCTACGCCTAGTTGGTCAGGGGTTCATCCTACAGCAAGATAATGACCCAAAACATACCTCCAGGCTATGTCAGAACTACCTTCGAGGAAAAGAACAAGACGGTAGGCTTCAAATCATGGAATGGCCAGCACAGTCTCAGACTTAAACCCCATTGAGCAGGTTTGGATGAACTGGACAGAAGGGTGAAAGAAAGCAACCTACAAGTGCAACACATTTGTGGGAACTTCTGCAACAGTGTTGGAAGAACTTCAGAACAATATTTGATGTCCATTGTAGGAAGAATGCCATGAGTGTGTTCAAGTGGTTACAGTATATCTGCAAAAGGTGGCTACTTTGATGAGTCAAAATTTAGATTAAATTTTGTTAAACAAAATGATTCTATGATTTCTTTTTTATCTCCAATTGTTTATTTGTTCTATGCTTTAATTTCAGAGTACATTGAGACATTAACCTGTAAATTTCAATAAAACTGGTAAAATGGGGGTTCTAAAACTTTTGACGGTAGTGTATGTGATAACGGTGAACGCTTAAAGGCGATTATCAAGAGTCACTCAGTCAGGAGTGCAAAACATTTTCAGCACTCTGACAACCCCGCAATGGCGCCAGGACACTATTTTACTGTTTCTGTGGGGGCTGCACCACCTCCTCGTGGGGTCTTTACCCCTGCTCCCCTCTACTTAAGATTCTCAACTCCAGGGGGTGCATGTTGGAGGGTGAAAGCAGGGGAAAAAAGGTTTGGGCAGGTGCAATTAATTTGCACAAGCGCCCAGACCGAACCCAGTACCTCTCACTGCATCCACTTGCCAACCCCAATGCCATGATGCAGCTTGGCCAGCCACCGCAGCACCACCCCGTAAGCCTCTCTACCCCTCCCAGCCCACGCCATCATGCTCGCTTCCCACCCCCATGTGCATGCACATAGTGACATCCTGCCACCCAATTCACCCACAACCTCATCCGGTCGCCCTCCTCTCGCCATCGCCATGAGGGATTGCACTGGGAAGGATTCACTGTAACAGACAGCGCCCTTTCTCATTCTCCCACCTCATGGGTTACCTTGACGAGGAGTTGAAAAATGACACCTGTCACATTCATGACATGGTGTGAAAAGAAAAAACAGTGTTAAAAATTTGGGGCCAAAATACTGAAAATTATAAAAGTTATGAGTGTGCATTGAAAGATTTCAAGGAAACTTAATAACTTTATATATATATACACACACATATATATATATATATATATTCAACACAAATTTTCAAGATAGTCATCTTATGATCTCACCTCATAACTGGTAGGTGAAAATTTTCAAATTTTGCCCCAAATGGGAATCAACTTTCAGGTCAGATTTGAAAAGTTGAACTTACCTTTTCATGGGGTGGGGCAAAAAGCCGTGTTGAAAATTTTGGAGAAAATATTAAAAATAACCAACTTTTGAGTAAAAGGTCAAAATGCATTGAAAATACATTGACCACACTTACCTTGTTTCCTCAGTTTGCAGTCCCTCATTCCAGGGACAGCATGACTTTCATGCAGAAAGTGGATCTATGACAGTGGACATGTTTTAGGTGAGTGAAGGGTGAGGGAGGGTCTGAGGTAGTGGTACTGACTGGGACGCCAGGGGTGGGGTGGGTAGGGTGTGGAGACAGGGGAGTGACAACATTAATCAGTGGATGGATTTCCTTATTTTAGGTATTAAAAAAGGACTATGAGAAACAGATTTTTGTTGTTCACTCCAGTGTCAGTTTTCTGTTTAGCAGCACTGGGGGTGGGCACCCCAGTGTCTCCCACTTGCAGCAGGCAGAGTCTAGGCTGGTACAGTGGATTGGCAACCTGGTGTCAGGTTCTTCTTGTGGTCAGGGGATTAAAGTATAAAATATACACATGGCGCTGTCAAATGGTACCGGGGTGGGCACTCCAGTGTCGAATGTGGGGTGGGTTATGTAGTCATCACCAGGAACTGGGCATCCCAGTGTCAGAATATGCATCAGGCAGGCAGGAGAGTAAATGGCACTGGGGATTGGGCACCCCGTGTTGGTATCTTCATTGGGCAGATTGGTAATTAGCAAAGAGGAAGGGGTGGACATAACTGACACCAAGGTTGGCACCCTGGTGTCAGAAACATTCATTCTTTAGCCAGTACCAGGGATTGATCACCACTGTGTCTGATTTACACAAAACAGGCTGTGGATGTGGCTAATGGTGGCCAAAAGGCCTAATTAGAAAAAGAGCATGCACAGCTCTGTTCAGCTGGAGTGGGGCTAAGCACAGATGCATAGCCATACCCCTGCTGAACAAATGCTGTTTAAACAGAAACAGATGCTGTTTACAGCATCAGGATAGCCCTAACCCCTCAGACATGCCTGCATTTTGATCAAACAACCACATTTAGAAATGCAATTATAAAGTCAGTTATACGTAGAATGTTCAACTTTTAAAGTGAGAATGTGTGAGGTTTTTCCTAAATTTCTCAAAACTGGGGCAAGTTAAGGATTTAAAAATCACAAAAGGCCAGCCATGTGGTGCAGATGGCTGGGGCCCCGGACACCTTACCTCGGGCCACCCTGGCGACCTGGGTTTGGGAACGGACTCGGGTCATCAGGGAGCTGCCCTGGGGGGGAGCAGGATTGAGCTGCCTAATGGCAGCTCTCCTCTCTCGGGGAGGGAGTTGCCCTCCCACAGTCCAGCTGCCTCCAGGTGAAGGTACGATGGTGGTGTAGGTAGGTAGTGGGCAACCGGTAGGGTTTGGCATCCCACAGTGCATGATGTGCGCATGCCTCCACACACTTGCGCTCATGCCAAGGATGTGAAGGTTGGTGAAAAAGGGGGGAAATGGCTAAACAATTAATAGGAAAAAAGCACATAAATACACACTTTGGGGCAAACACTATCAAACCTGCAAGCTTCAGGTTTGAAATTCTCCCATTTTTTAGTTATAGGTGAGCAGAAATGTCTTAATTTTGTCCAATTTTATGTTTTTTGCACCTCTCTAACTTTGCACCCAGTGAACCAGTTGCCATAAACATGCCAGCATCTACAGACCATGACGTCCACTCTGAGCCTGTCAAACTGCAAGTAAATCATTTGAACAGGGGTGGAGTTATTGAGGTGCTTAAATCAAGGTTTAACATTAAAGTGCTTACTGCACCTGTAACATATATTAATTGCAAAAACTATGTTAATGCAGACATTAGGGTTGAAGAATGCAAAGCAGACAAAGTAAGGAAATGAAAAACATTGGGGTTTTGGGTCTCAGGAGTACTGGTGAAAGACTGGTGGGGTCTTCCTTGGGGTTGTCAGCCTTATTGCTCACCACCCCCCCCCAGTCCATAGCCTCATATCCAAACCACAAGATACAGTTCCAGGCCAGTGCCTCATCATGATACACTCTTTGGAGGTAAAGAAATGGCTTGCCACATGTTACCAACAAAATCAGTCATAGCTTTCTTCTTGCAGGACCCTGTGGGACCTACGTGAAAAAAGAGATGATATTTGGACCTTGTTTGCTCAGAGGAGAGGGTTGACAACCCCAAGGAAGACCCCTCACCACTGATTTGCTAATACTCTAGAGTCCCAAAACTCTAATGTTTTCATTTTCCTGCTTTGTGCACTTTGCATTCTTCAACCCAAATGTCATCATTACTGCAGTTTTTTGCAATTAATTTCCTTCTTTTCTGATGGTGGAATTGTATCCTCATTTGAACAGGTCTCTTTGGTACCTGGGCAAAATAAAAGCAGTAGAATGCTAGAGATAGCCCTGACACAGTACATGGGCCCATCAGGCTTCAACACAGACCCACCACAAGGTGTTGTATGTATGATAGAACAAGCCCTACCCAGGCTCTGCATACAGTGTTTCCAGATTGATTTAGCATTTTCCCTGTGATTCCAAGGCAATTTTCCTGTGTTTTCCTGTTTTCTACATTATTTCCTATGAAAGCAGAATTGCTCTGTTTTGCTGCATAACCAATGCAAATCTATGGAAAGAATTTCCCTTTAGATGGCTCCAAATCCCTGTAAAATACAAGAATACCTTTAGATCTAGGAGCCCTGTGCATACTGTGGCACCTTCCCCCTCCAGCCTTCTACCATTGAGCTTGTACCCAAATTCAGGTCAATGGCATAGGAAGACAATGTGGTCCACACCGGACCAACAGACATCCCTGCAAACAACTTAACTTCATAATTTCTTTTTTAACATTTTAACCCCAGAATTTCAACAGAGTCGTTTTATGTCCCTTCCTTCCGAACATGACAGTTGTCATTTAATAATATACTGGAAAAATGTAATCTTGCACCAGATGTGTGAAATCACATGTTGGCCATGATTTGAAAAACAACAGCTGTCATGCTCACGGGGAGTGTGAAAAAATGGCTATGCTGGAACACTGGGGTTAAAATATTGAAAATTACCAAAGTTATGAACATGTGTAGAAACATTACAACATACCTTCATAACTTTGTTGGTTTTTAATATTTTGACCCAAATCAAATTTTCAACATAGTAGTCTTATGACCCATCTCATGAACTTAGTAGATGAACAGGTGTGAAAACACATTTTGGCAAGAATTTCAAAAATGATAGCTGTAATGTTCATGAGGAGGTGTGAAAAGTATGACTGCTGAAAATTTGGGGTCAAAATATTGAAAATTAGCAAAGTTATGAGTGAGAATAGAAAAATTTAAATATGGCTCATAAATTGGTCATTTTTACATATTTTCCCCCCACATTTTCTAAATGGTCTTTTTGGGACCTGACCTCATGAACAAGGGTGGTGAAATGATTCAAATCTGACTCAAAAGGTGATTTTTTGTGCAGTGACCATAAAATCACCTTTCAGGATGGATTTATTTCATAAGGTGGGGTCCCAAAAAGGCCACGTTGAAAATCTGGGCAAAAAAGTTATATAAAAATGACCAAGTTGTGAAGAAAAGTTCAAAATGCATTGAAATACATTATATGGCATTTGACAGTTTTCCTCAGTTCCTGGTCCAGCACTGAAGAGTGGAGATGTGTCTCCAGTTGCAGAAAGGATTATGGCATTGGATCTTGGCTGCATAAGTATGGGGTAAGGGGGTGGGCCACTGGATGCTTAGTAGGGTGTTGGGTGTGGATGGGGATGAGAACGGCAGAAGACAATGAGGGATAATGTTCTTTGTTTCCAAAAAAGAAGATGTTGCTGGATGATTATCTTTTTTACAGGCATCTCCAACACTAGGGATTGGTCACCCTATTGTCGGCATGACAGTTGAGGGCACTGGGGTGGGCACCTCAGTGTCCCAGACTGCTGGGTCAGGGAGGAGAGACTGTCTACTTCAACACCATGAATTGGGCACCTAGGTTTTGGACAGTATAAATTATGGTCATTGGGGGAACATAATGGTTGGGAGGAGGAAGGTACCTCCAACACTGGGGACTGGGCACCTCATTGTTGTCATGACACTTGGAGGCACTGAAAGTGTGCACCCCAGTGTCCCACAGTGCTGGGTCAGGGTGAAGGGGATTGTGTATGCCAATACTGGGGACTGGGCCAAACTTTTGAAAAGTGCTGCACTTCAATGGTATGTGGAGAGTGGGAGCAGAGGCAACTGCCTCATGCCAGAAACCATAGAAACACAAAATAGAACTAAACTCCACTTGGAACAACATATGTCATGCCTATTTGGGTATAGAAACCCAGAATGCATTATGTCCAATATCCAAGGAAGCTTGAAAAATGAAGTGCAGGAGTTATCTATTGTGTCACTGTGTTTGTGGAATAAAGCATTAGAAGGTGTTAGAACCTTAAAATCTACAAAGAGTCTGGATTTGCCTTTTTCTGAGGGACTACTTCAGAACGCTGTTGTTCCAAGTGGAGTGCAGAACTATTTTGTGTTTCTGTGGTTACTGGGGATTGGGCCCCGGTGTCTAGAAGTATAAATAATGGGCATGGGGTGGGGACAATCAGAGGAGGGGGATGAACTGGCACTGAGGTGGGCACCCGGTGCCAGACTACATTATCAGTTACACTGGCACCAGAGACTGGGCACCCCAGTGTCCACTTCAAATAAATAAAGCCGCTTATGTGGCTAATGATGAGACAGAAAGGGAAGAAACACAATGCATTAGCTTGCCATAGGTGGGGCTGCACACTGACGTATAGCCCCATACCTGTTGAATTAAATTAGTGAGGATGGCATATGTAGACATGGAAATGCCCCTGCCACCTGTTAAATTAGAACACGTTCGTAACAGGACTACATGACTTCATACGGTCATAAAAATTTATTTATTTTTGGAATGCTGAATTTTTACTGATCATTTTCAAACATGGAACTTTTTTCTTAAATATTTTAAAAAACTGCTACACTTTGGGAGATAAGAACCACACAAGCACACACCTTGCACCAAACTCTATCAAACCTGCAAGTTTCAGGTTTCAAATCCTGTTCATTTTTTAGTTATAGTTGAGCAAATAAAGGTCTACATTTAGGTGATTTGGGGGAGTTTTGCCCCTCTGTAACTTTGCCAACAATGAACCAATGACCACAAGCTTTTCAGGATCCATAGATCCTGGCACCATCTCTGAGTCTTCCAAATTTCATGTAAATTGGTTGAGTAGGGGAAAAGTTATTAAGGTGCAAAATTGGGGGGGGGTTAACATTAAAGTGCTTACTCAACCCTAATATACAGGCACTACCATGCCTGTATAATATATACAGTATGTATGTATGTTCCCTTCTCCCCACCTGTGAGCCAGAATTGAACCTCCATCTTCCCAACCTCACCTGACCAAAAGGCATACTTTCCTGACCTCCTCTGCCTCAACCTCCGTTACCCCCCAAGCACCCCTAACAAAGTGATGTTTCACCTTTAAAAATAAAAGGGGGAAGGGGTGCCCACAAGAAGTGGGATGACAGGAATAGAAGGCATTAGATATATATGATAAAAAAAAAAATGTCCCACATTGCAGAGACTTCACCTCTGTTCACTGGTAATATCAATCTTTACCTGAGATCTTGGACTCGGAGCATAAACCCAGATCACCAGCATACCAGGTATGGGCATGATGCATGGCACCATGTAACTGGTTCCTCAGAGTTTATCCTTTTTTATCGTTGTTATGATTTGCCATTATACTGAATGTTCATTACACACTAAACAATTCAGAAGTTTTCAGACTACTCTGAACAGTTATTCATATATCATGTTAATATATCAAAAGGTTTAGGACCCAGCTAATTTATCCAAAGAATGACTCCTTGGCTCCATTTGTATTAGGCTATTCTGTTTTTCAGCAGCCAAATGTGATCCATCCTGTCTGTTCAGTGTACCCAAACACTTGCAGGATAATAGGAGAGAGACTATATTCTGTGAGAGACAGAGTTATGTTCTTGCTCTCATGTTAAAAAACTGAATGATTTATGCTTCCTGTTTAACTCTTTAAGGAGCACAAACCAGTGGACACAAAGTCGAACAAGCGATAAGGTCATTAACTGAGCCTATCACTGGGTTTAAAATACAGTGGGAGACTTTTAAGGGAGAACTGCACTGAACCTGTAAGTCATTTTCCCCTGTAAAAGCTGATGTTTAGATACTGGCACAGTTCTGTTACTGTTTCATCTCTATAGGGTGCTTAGCTATTCAAATGGGTGGTTCTGATTTACATACAGTTAGAAGGCTGGATTTTCAAAACAAAATGGAAATCAGTCCTACTCTGCAACTGCAGTTGTGGTTCAAAATCTCCACAGCTGCAGAGATTTGCATTTTCACTTCACCACAGCTGCAGGAGATGTTAAGCCTGGTTCCACTGGGCATGACATTTTCCCACAGCTGCAGGGGACAAAACAGCCACAGGCTGCAGAAATCATGGAGCCTGTCGTAAACCCACTCCATCTTTAAAAATACTGCAGTTGTGGGAAAACTGCAGCTCCTCAAGTGGCAATCCAATTCGTCAGATTTTCTCCCTTAGCTGTGGGATTTTCAAGGGCTCTGAAAATCTGGGCCACAATTTTTTCAATTTTAGAATTGTGTGATGTAGTTTATGTCCGTTGCTCTGCTCTTTCACTGTTGGTACAATGCATCTGTGTTTTACTATTGAACTCAAGTGGTTGAGTGGGACATAAACGGCATCATACTTTTCTAAAATGGTACTAAACAGAGTATAAATCAGAAACACCAACTAAGGCTATTAACAGACCAGTACAGATGGAACAATAACTGAATTGGAACCAGCATTTAAAACATGGTTTCTTCTATGGAAAAATGATTTTCAGGTTCAGGACAGTTCTACTTCAAGGGGTTACTGGAAAGTAATACTCTGTAAGTCTTCAGGATGTATTTGATGGACTGACGGTCTTTTTTTCTGTCTTTACTCTCTTGTGTTTCTAAGTATGCCACAGATCCACTTCTCATGAATACTACAGCACTGTGATTCATAAGTAGTACTCATATTTCTGAGCCAGAGGGTTGTAGGTTCATGTCCTACACTGGGATCTGGGCTCCTATCCAATGCTAATGCTATAATACAATAATGGGGAAGGGGTACTGTCAGAGGCATCACTCTTTGTATGGTACACATGAAACGGAGGTCCTTATTCCCACTCTTGTGGTTGTCCAATTGGAAGTTAAGTGAAGTATCTATAGCTGTTTTCGAAAAATGTAGGGGTCTTTCCTATTTATTCACAAGTCTCCCTCCCAACAAAGCAGGTTCTAATTCAAAGTTCTTGCAAACTGACATTTGTTTTGCTCTATCTCCCCAGGATAATGTATAGCACATCAATCAGTTCCTCGGCTATCCTGTATGACAGCATTGTGACTTGTTGTCACTCAGTGATGCTAGGCAGACCACCAACCAAAATGCTCAGCTACCAGCTGACAGTCTGAGACAGATGAAGATGCAGGTAGGGAGGAAGCCAACTCTGTGGTAAGGATTTCTTTACTGCCCTTCCTCATCATTGATCAGGTGCCCTATATTTCCAAAGAATTAAAAAATCATACACTTGCAGCAGGAAAAATCATGCAGTGGAGGAGGGTCACACTGCACTCATACAAGTCTAACCACATACAAGTGAGGTTCACACAAAATGCAGTTTTGCAACCTCTTCCCTGCTTTATAATAGCTTGTGACTATTTTTTCTGTGTACATGCTATATCTGCAAAATTTTACTTCGACGGTGATGTTTCAGCAAAGTTTCAAAATTCACATTCGCGAATAACTTTGCGAATTGCTGACTGCTCCACTTTACCATTTGGCACTAATTTTTCCTTGGGAAATGGCACTTTTTGAGGTGAAGTCAGATGAAGTTCATCTGAAACAGTAACACTTTGCCTCCCAAAAACTTTGCACATCTTTACCTGGGGCCAGATTTTCAAAAGTTGTACAATTTCTTGCATACCAAAAATAGTTAGGCAAGGGAGGGGTTCCTTGCATAACTGCAGTTTTTCAGTATGTGCTCTATTGTTGAAAAGGTTGCCTTCTTTGAATGGGAGAAGGTTTGTTTGAAGGGGATGTGGTGATCAGCTAGGGAGGAGGTGACCAAAGGGGGTGTGGTGGTCATGGGGTTAGCCATGGCCACCTGAAAGAGGAGGAAAGGCTTTATTCAACAACATTGTTTTTATTGGGTTTTAAGCACCAAAAATTACTAAACAACATATCATATATCAATACAATAAAATGCAACATATACAATATTATATATCCCAGATTGTGCCATATAAAAAATATTATTTTAGGGAGAGGAAATTGTTTAACCAGGAAAGGCACACTAAGTTGGAGCTTGTTTCCAGGTGCGACTTGGGAGCACAAGGAAGTTAAGTAACTTGCTCCGGGTCATACAGTATGCAAGTGAAAGCTGTGGGATTCAAACCCAGGTATGGTCTGCTGGATATCACCAGATTTGCAGCTCAGAGCCTTAGACCACTGTGCTATACTGCCTTTTAGGTAAAGCTGTTCATTTTTTTTTGTAAAGTACGTGCCCTAATATTGTGGAGACCCAAGATCATTAGAAAAAAAGAACACATTTAGACTATAACTGTAAACCTACAAGTCTAAACAGTATAAACAGGACAAATAAAAATTATACAAGCATCTACAGTTGTGCAGTGCCATGTCGTTTTCTGCTGTTTCATGCAACACAGTGTTTTCCAGCATTTTGCAGTAGCAAGTAATATGATGCCTGTTATGTGCAGCAGAGGTGCCAATACCAATATGCTGTCTCTTTTCCATCCTATAGGTGGCCCTAGCAGTGCATTCTCTTCTTCCAAAGGATGTGCCACTAGTAAACTGACAGCCATCACATTAAATGACCCTCAAAAACCACCTTTCCTTTGCAGTAGCAATGTATGCTTTAAGGGTATTTAGGGTACACCATGGGGAATGTGAATCTGGAATTACATATAGCAGTAAGAAAAATACCAAAGTTATGAGCCATTTTGTGTGACGGCTGCAATTACATTCTGTCTATGGGAACAGATTGCTTTTTGGCAGCTATCACATGAAATCACCTTTCCCTTGGAGTACCAATATGTGCTTCCATGGTTACTTAGGAAACACATTGGGGGACACAAATTTAAAATTTAATGCAAAAGTAAGAAGAGATGGGAAAGTTAGGAGTCATTCTGTGAGATGGCTGCAATTGCATTCTGTCTATGGGACCTGACTGCATTCTGGCAGCCAATACATGAAATCACCCCCTGAAAACCACCTTTTCCTTGGAGTATCAGTGTGTGCTTCCATTTGGGAATTTAGGAGACACCTTGGGCAACAGGAATTTGAAATTTCATGTGAAAGTAAGCAGAAATGCCAAAGATATGAGCCATTTGTTGTGATGGCTGCAATTGCATTCTGCTTATGGGACTTGACTGCCTTTTTGGCAACCATTGCATGCCCCCCTCAGGTTCTGGTCGGTAACATCGCAGAACAAAATAAAGTGGACAAAAATAAAGCAGCAAAAATAGTGTCACAATCAGTATTGGCAGCACAAAATGTAGCATGCCAGAACAATGCAGGCCACACGACACGCAGGTCGCAAACAATGTCCTTCACATTGAGACACTGCACTAGAACACATAGCAGCAGGCACCCATGCACAGGAACAGCACAGGGGTGCAGGGAGATGGAACAAGGCAGGGTGTAACCACCACTGAGGGAAGCAGGCCACTGGATACCTACCATGGTAATCTAATGGCACAGGCACCCACATGGTGGAGTACCTACACCCAGAATGCTGAGTGATGGAGACAGTGCACTGGGGTAACCACTGGAGGACAGGTGGACCATGGCCACCATGTGGATGGCCGTGTATAATACAAAGGGCTAGGAGCACAAGCCAGCATGTCCCCAGGAACACACACAACACACAGGGCAGGGGAGATGGCATGCTAGCTTGTGCTCCTGGCCCCTGGGATTCTAGTGCAGCATCTCCATGTGGTGGACGCTGTTTGCTACCTGCGTGTCATGTGGCCTGCAGTGTTCTGGCACACTTAATTTTGTACTGCCAGTATTGATGGTGACACAGCTTTTTCTGCTTTATTTTTGTCCACTTTATTGTGTTCCGTGATGTTACTGACTGGAAACCCCCTCCCCCCAACCACTACTTCCAATCGAGTACCAATGTGAGCTTCCAGGGATATTTAGGGGACACCTTGGGGAACATGAATCTGATTAGGAGCCATTTTGTGTGATGGCTGCAACTGTATTCTGTCTATGAGACCTAAGAAATTGCCCTGCTTTTTGGCAGCCATCACATGAAATCCCCCCCACCAAAAGCACCTTTCCCTTGGAGTACCAACTTGCTCTTTGGGAATATTTAGGGGACACATTGGGAAACATGAATCTGAAATTACATATGAAATAAGCAGAAATGCCAAAGTTAGGAGCCATTTGTTGTGATGGCTGTAATCGCATTCTGTCTATGACACCTGAGACATTTCCCTGCATTTTTTGGCATAAAATAATTTTTCCCTTGGAGAAGCAGCTTGCCACCCATGTAGTGACCCCCGTGGGCCAACGAACCTCACCACAAAGTGGTTTGGTTGCATTGGCAGTCTTGCTTCAGCTATGTTTGAAATATCATGCTCTATGTATTGTGTGTTTATGATTTAATTTCTGGGACTTACCTTTTCTAGGAGGGATCCAACGGTGTTCAGTGCAGTGGTCTTCTTTTTCAATTGCTCTAACCTTCAGTCTTTGACAGTCTTATGCATTGGGATACTGAGTACATGAAATTATTTATTCACTATCATATTCACACCTGTTTTTGTCAGTAGGCGTATGTAGGACAGGTACACTGTTTCATCTAATAATATCCACTCCTCCATGACTTCTAACTCGCGTAGTTTTGTTATTATTTACTTGTGATTTATCTTTCTAGAGGGGAGATCACAGAGTATTCATTGCTGTAATGTTCATACTAAAAGGTTCCATTTTCAGTCTTTGACCTTTTTTTGCATTATGGATATTGTGTGCATAAAATTATTTTTTCACCTTTTATGTTCACTTCACTCTTGTAAATAGGCATATAAGGGTACACACACTATTTCATCTTGTTGTTCCTTTATCCATTCTCCCCAGTATCAGTGACATTCCATACTCTGTGCTGTAATGTACTTCAGGTCTAACATCAAATTTTCATGAAAAGTATTTTATGGCAAAACTACTACTGCATGCACCAAAACATTATTTCTTGCTGACCCTGCTGAACTCTGACTTGTAACTTGTCCTAAAGCCTCTAACAATGACCTGTCTTTGTACTCCCTTCCCCCCTTTTCACAATTCACAGGTTTGTGGGCCACTTTCTTTTAAATACATTTTATTTATTTAAAACATATCAGACATGACGTACCTTTACAAAGAAATATTGCCATGCTTTTTTATGCACTATTTTCCACATTTACATTTTTAGTTATACTGGTTATAACTGTCTATTGGTTATATATTTCTGTGTAATACCTTCTTCTTAGTTATATAACCCATATCTATACACACATCTACATGTGGTGGGACTATCCATATACTCTTTTTATATATCACAAAACAGGTACAATAATGTTAATTATTTTCTATACTTTCAGTATGGGGGAGAGATATACCATAAATATCTAAATCAGATTCCGAAATATTCCACCATAATGTTTCATAACACACAGTTTCTCTTAATATGTTCTACAATCTACATTTTTCAAATATGGGAATTGTGGGAATTGAGGGAGAATTATATCTTTCCAATATGTCTTTTAGTGACTGTCATCCCTATGGCAAGATTTTTTTGTATATGTGTTTTCTTGCCTGCTAGTTCTGTCATGTTTGTTAAATTATTAAATAGGAAGATATCACTTTGTAAGGGGATTTTAACATCTAAAATCTGCTTTAATAATTTTCTTGTTTGTACTAATCATGGATACATTTTTGGACAGTTCCACAAACAGTGAATTAAATCCCCTCTATTTCCACATCTATGATAATAATCTTTATTATAAACTGTTCCTACTCTATAAATTTCCCATTGGTTATAAAATCTTTCCATCTTCTATATCTCATTTTAACAGGTTCATTTAACTTTATGTTTATTCCTCTCTGATATAGTTTATGATTTTCCTCTGTTTCCATAAATGGCCATGGAATGTCTTCCATATGAAATATTTTACTAATTATTTTTAAAGCAGGTATAACATATGAAAAGTAGTCTATCTGGTAAATGCTGGATGGAATATCCATAATCAAACTACTTATTTTTAGTCCTTGCAACCCATGGTTTTTAAAGAGTCTCTCATATATTTTATGTTACTGTTTCAGAAAGAAACTCCATTCCCATATAATGTTAAAATAATGTTCTTGTTTGTACCAATCATGGATATATTTTTGGACAGTACCACAAACAGTGAATTAAATTCCCTCTATTTCCATAGGAAACATTTTACTAATTATTTTTAAAGCAGGTGTAAAGGATGAAAAGTAGTCTATCTGCTAATTCTGGATGGAATATCCATAATCAAACTACTTATCTTTAGTTCTTGCAGCCCATGGTTTAAATCTAGACAGAACATCTCTCCCAATGTCTCTGCTATTATTAGATTATTCAATGCAGTTCACAGTTTCTCTCTTCTCTTCTCTTCTCCACAGGAATTTTGTAAAGATTAATTTTATATCTAAGAAACAAGCTTCAGTGGGAGATACAAATACATTTTGTAACACATAAATAAAATACAGCAAAGCCATCATTTTTAGCATATTGATACAAACCTAAAATGAAAGTGTAAGATTTTGCCAGTTATTTAGTAAATGTTTAATTCTAGTAATTGCATTTGCATAATTAATTTGAATATTGCTTTTTGGATTATTGGACAAAACAATCTCTAAATATTTTATGTGTGTGTCTATTTTGCAATCATTTGCATATTTCTCCAATTTTCTTCCCCCTTAGATATCTGAATAATTATTGACTTAGTTTTATTCAATTTATACCCTGATATCTAATGAATTTGTTCACTTCTTCCATAAATGATGGTAAAGATTTATTGATATTTTTAAGAATTTATAAAATATCATCTGCAATGATGCTTATTTTAGTTTCAGATTCATAAAATTCTACTTCCAGTGCAGTTTGATTCTTGCACAGTTTTATTAATAATTCAAAACAAAACAAAAGCAGTCTTGGAGAAAGGGAACAGCATTGATGCACCTCATTTTTCATTTGAAAAGTGTTAGATAAATATAAATTAATCTGGAACCTGTCATTTTCTTGTACAGAGTTGAAATTAGTTTAATGATACAGTAGTGTGTTTCTCATGCCTTTCATGCCTCTATCATAAATTCATGATTCAAGATGTCAAATACCTTACTGGCATCAACTGCAACAGTGTAACACATTTCCTGTTTGGTTTCAAGTTTTGAATTAAAGCTTGCACCTTTCTTGTAGCCTGCATTATCGATCTTCCTTTGGTAAAACCATATTGGTCTTAGTGGATGGCATTGGGCAATCCTGGTTTAATTCTATCAGCTAGTATTGTTGCTATTAATTTATAATCTGAATTCAATAGGGTATCAGTTTATTGTTACCTGGAGTTTTTTATGTTTACCTTCTTTATGAATTAACACTATTTTAGCTTCTTGCATGGATTTAGGTAATTCCCTAATACCATAAATCAATTCCTTTATCGTCATAAAACCCCATGACCCTAACACTTTCATGAAAGCAAGTAACAATTCATTTGTCATTAGAGATGCAGTGAAATTAAATTTCACCTGCGAAATGCCATCAAAATCACAAATTTCACCACACAAAACGTTTTGTGAAATTTGTGGATTTCATCGACGAATTTGCTGGTGTGAAAAGCAAACGTCCACTGGCAAATTAGTGAATTTCATCCACAAAATGCAGAATTTTGCTCGCAAGCAGCTGAATTTTGCCAGAGAGAGGTGAAATTATGCTGTTCGTGGGTGAAATTCTGCATTTCGTGGGTGACATTCATGATTTCCTCTGCAGAATTTCACATTTCACACCCACTAAATATTTCACAAAATGCTTGAATTTCATGAAATATTTTGCAGAATGAAATTCATGAATTTTGCACATCTCTGTTTGTCATCTCATGTAACCTGGGTATCTTCCCTTTAGGTAAAGCTTGCATTACTTCCTGTACTACTTTTATGGTTAAAAAAATTAATCAATGCATTTAATTTGTATTATATTAGCTTCTTTGAATATAATTATTTAAGTTGTTTTTATGTATTAATATTTCCTTTGGATATATACCTTATTAACACTTAGAAAAAAATCAGCTATCTCTTCATCTTCGTGTTTCATTTGTCCTTGTTCATGGGCCATAGAAGTAATTATATGTCTTTCCTTTATGTTCTTTAAAAGAGAAGCAAATAATGTTCATGATTTATCCCCTTATATATATTTGACACATTTAATAAAAAAAGTTGCACTGTTTCAATGTTAATTAAATCCTGTTTCTTAATTTTTCATGTCACACCATTCTTCATAGTATCTAGAGTGAGCTTTAATTATTAGTTTGTTTAGTTCATTGATTATTTTATCTGTTTGATCATTAACCTTTTTGATTTCTTCATTTGTCCATGTTTAGTAAGAAATAATTGTTCCTTTTAAGGTTGCTGTTATAGCATCCCTTTAGTTCACTGTTGCAATCTCATCTTCAAAATGATAAAACTAAAATTTACGTGTAGAAGTTCAGATTAATTCAATAATTGTTTTTGTCTTTTAACAATTCATTGTTGAATGGCCATCTTTTAGTAGTTAGTCTATCCTCATTACATAAATACATAAGTAATGATGCCAAAGCATGGTCAGAAGTTATAATTGACTTTACTTCTATCCTTATAATGTCCTTAACTAAAGACTTATTTATAAATATATAATCAATTCTTGAGAATTGCACCTTTTTTATTATAATGCATGTATTCTTATACTTTATGATGAGCCAGATGCCATATATCTACAAATGCTGGATAAACTAACATGCCTGCCACAGCATGGAACTAAGCAGTAGTGTTCCTCTGAGCTCCAAGATTGGTGCAAACAATGCTGGACATGGTAAAAAAAATAAAGAAATGGTGGTAGCACAGTAGTTAGGTTACAATTAAAACAATGGAATTGCTGAATGTCCAAAATGTTTTGGAGCCAAGGTTGGTAAATAACTCCTCCAAAATGAAGATGGACCACTTTTTTTAAACTTAGTTTGACTGCAGACAGGGTAGAGACACAAAAAAGCAGCTTCCATGGCATTATGAAACATTTCAGTGATGAGTCTAAAGCTCACCAACAGCTAGAAAAATCAAATACTGTCACTCTACAGCCTGAGAAATGGAATGAATGTCAGGCTGATATGTCTAATCTATAATCTTCTGAATAGTTTAGGGCATCTGGAATTCTAGAGGAATGATTGTACCCTAATGAAAGTAGAATGAACAAAATGGCAACAGATGGCAAAAATGTGAGGAAAGCTGTGCTGAGTTTGGGAGATTTCACAAACCCTGTTAAGGAGCAAAATACAGGCGTAGCTGTACTCCCTGTGGTTATTCTGGAAATGCTAACAAGAAATACAGCAATATAGGATAAACATTTTAATAAAGAAACACAAAGGTTGAAATATTTTGTGAACCTGGTTAAGGAGCATGAAAAAAGATGTGGTCTTATTCCTGGTTGTTGAATCAACACTGCCAACCAGAAATACAGTATAGAAGTGTCAAAGTAAGCAGCTCATTTTAAATATGAAATCAATACAAGAGGATCAGATGGGGGATCAGATTATCCCCCAGCCCCCCTCACTCCCCCCTCTATCCACTCCACTCATCTGCTAAATTTTGACAAGGCCTACTTGGCTGCTCCAGTCCTCCTCTCATCCCCCCTCTCTTAGTCCTTCCTACACTATCTGTTTCCTCCCCTTACCCCCCTGCTAGCAGTCCCTTCCCATCTATGGTCCTCTTTCCTTCTCCTGCCTTGCATTATTAGTGCACTTATGTTACACATGATTTACTGTACTATAATATCTGTACTTTTATAATCCTACATGTTAAACATCTGTGTCTAAATTGCCTGTTTGTTTTCTTTGTTAACACTGTTTTGACTTGTCTAATTTGACTACTGTATCCCTGTTTTGTCATGACGTGGAACCTTTATAAATGAGATTCCAGTGCAAAGGTTGTAATCTGAGATTTCAATAAATAAATAAATGAACAATAAATGAGATCCATTGTTACAAGTGTAAAAGATGGGGGGGCACTGTGGAGCACAAGCAATGAGCATCAAACTATATCAGCTCTCTATAGTTGTGATGGAATTTGCCTAATCTCACCCTTTTGTATCCCCCAAAACTTCTTTTTGACCCCACCATCAGAAAAGAGTGACTTAGAGTTATCAAAGATGGGTAACCCTAAAATTGAAAAGGGGTCTGGAGGAGCCAGAAAGACCAAAGAAACTGGAGGATTTGAGAGGTCAGAAGCCACCACGTTGCCTGATGTTAGACCTTAGTCGGGAGAGACTATAGCTACCCTTGGACACAAGCTGCAAACTTTGATCACTTCTATGTCCACCCTTAATCAAAAGGTGGATGATTTTAATGGTCATGTCCTAATTCTGGAATCTGCAGTGGATGGCCTTAAGGGTGCTCTCCAGGATGTCTGCAAGCAGACCAAAGCTTCCTCCAAAGCAATCACGCTCTTGATTAAAGAAAATCAACAATTCAGGACAAGATTAGAGGCTCTTGAAAACCACACTAGAGTGGCCAATGTTTGGATAGTTGGGCTCCCCTAAGGTTCAGAAGGGGATCACCCGACCCTGAACATTAAAGAGTGACTTACTGAAAAACTTTCCCCGATGCCCCAGACGTTAACTGGGAAACACAAAAAGTATACAGAGTCATCCTCCATGGACGCATGCAGAATTCTGAGGAACCCAAACATTGATGCCTGTTATGTTGGGTGTTGCAGCCCGAGACAGATTATTAAGATGCACCTGCAGAGCAGCTCCCCTGTTCCAGGGAGAATGTCAGGTTCATCTCTTCCCGGACATTAGTTATGTGACAAGACAACGCCGCAAGAGATTTGAGGGAGAGAAGCGGGTCCTGAGGGATCTGGGTGTGCTGCACACAATCATTTTTCCAGCCAGGCTGCGGATCATGTTCCAGAGCAAGGTATACATGTTCTCAGATCCTATTGAGTCTGGTAAGTGGAAAGATCAGAGGGTTGCCAAATCTTGCAGATGCACTGAAGGATTGGACAAGGAGGATGATGAGGCAACAAATTGATTTTTATCCCTCGGGACACTGAAAGCTATTCTTAGGTGTAACTGTATGTATGACATATAAATGCAGTTCTTCAGTAGTATTTGTTTGTGTGATTTGAGCATGGTGTTCAAAAGTTAACATTATAGAGTGGAGATTTTTTTTGGGGGGTCTCCTGGTTATACTTTATTCTACTATCATTTAGACTTTGAACAGATGTAACTATTCAGTTTGGAATGGGAAACATTTGCTTTCTAGTCATTGGGGGAGTAAATAAAAGGGAGATGGGCAATGCTGCTCACTCCACATTTAGACATAATATTATGCTGCAATTTGTTTAAAGAGCAGTATTTTACATCAGGATTAAATCATGGCACCAATTGTATCTTTTAGGAACACTGCTTCATTCTTGGACTGGAATTGCTGGACAATTAGATCACATCTGTTTTAGCCATGCAGCTCATGGGCTTTCTAGTGAGCACATGCTGCTGTTCATTTAATTTTGGAATACCTAGTTGGAGCCCCCTGATGATGTACCTCTATATAGTAGATGCATAGTCTTACTTTAATTAAGGGAAGGGTCTCATTTCCAATGAAAAAAGCTTTCAGCTAAATGGTCTGTCTGCTATATGTTCTCTGTTTATCATGTAAATGATAAAATGTAAAGAATAAAGTTTTAAAAAAGCAAGTGTAAAAGATGTTCAAGGCAGAAATGTTATTGAAAACTACAGTGCTCAAACCAAGATAAAAATAAACTGTGACAGTCTGTAGCAAAGTACTGATAAAAAGCATGGACATCAGCAGCAACAACAACTATATATATATATATATATATATATATATATATATATATATATATATATACCACAGCGACAAAAGTGAGGAAATTTGGTGTTAGGATTGAAAGCTCTCCTTGGACCCACCGGCTGGCATCGGGATGTGCGTTGGGTTGTCGGCCCTAACTCTCACCCCATCACATGTGTGAAGAAGCAGAGGTATAGGAAATGGGGAGAGTTAAGACCGATGACCCCAATGCGCACTCCTGATGCTGGCCGGGGAGGGCTGGGGGGTCCAAGGGGGGAATTTAACCCTAACACCAAATTTCCTCACTTTTGTCGCTATGGAACAACCCTAACTAATGCATTAAACAGTTTTTTGCCTCTAATTTCCCTTCTTTCTGAGAATTAAATTTGTTAACTGGGTAGGAACACTGGACCACAAGGTCCTTTTTCAGGTCTGAGCCAGAAATACAATACTAAATAAAAACAAAACACAATACAAAACAAAAGCAAATAATAAATAGCACAGTTGCAAACAGCTTTATCCACTAAAAATGGTTTAAAACTTTGAATAGAAACTACAGATCGAAGTGCTACAGATAGGCCATTCCAGTATAGAGGTGCTGCAATGGAAAAAGCACAAGAGCCAACCTTAGTTTTATAGGGAATGGATTTTAGTAACGGGCCATTGACTGATCCAAATTTAGACAGATCTTATAGAGGCTAGATCAGATAATGGAAATCTAATACAAGGAAAGAGTGACTTAAAAATTATACAACCAAAAAAATACTCAGTTCTAGATCTGGGGGACAACCAATCAAGATGTGAATAAAGGTCATAATGATGAGTTCAAAGAGGGGCAGAAAAAACAAACAACAAATATTGTTAAAAGTGAAAGAAAGAGTATTCAGTTCCTTACTTCCCAAATTGTTTGTTTTATTTATTTATACTGGTAAGTCCATGGGCCACAGACCTGTTTTCATGGTTGACCAGTTTCACATAAACATACAATTATACAAAAGTACACATTAATGCTCACAAAGTCATTAATATATATTACAAAGATATCAAGTAAAACATTTGCAATCTCTTTCTAATAGAAGGTAGTCTTTAAGTCTCTTCCTGAAAGACATCAATGATCCATTCAGGCTATCTAGAATGGGAAACAAGATTAAAAAGGTGAGGAAGAACATACAGCAATGATTTTTGACCCATAGAAGTCTTCATCCTAAGTATTACAAAAAAAGTATTGTCAGCAGACCTTGTGCAAATGGTACTAATATGTCTCTGAAAGACAGTATCAATAACCTCAGGAGTCCTATTTAATGTTATTTTCTTTGCCAACATGCCCAATTGAAGTTTAAAGCACAAGTCTAATGGCAAAAAACCTGCATCCCTTAATAATAGGCAATGATGTGTCCTAGTTGGAAGTTGTGTGGAAAATCTAAAGATCTCATTCAAAAGAATTTTGGCTTTATTTATTAATCCATCCCCTGTAGCATGATAAATCAAAAGACCATAATTAATAATAGGAATTAAGAAGTTCTGGGCAAGTATTCTTCTGGTAGATGGAACTAAGGAAGAATTAAGTCTTAATAAAGCCCTTAATCTTTGGTGAGTAGCTTTAATCAAACTAGAGAAATGTGGTTCAAATGTCATACCCTCATCTATTAGGAGTCCAAAACATTTAAATTGTTGGACTTGTTCAATAATAGCTCCCTGCACTATCTGTAATAATAGCTCAGTATCCATCCCTGTTCTCTTTCTTGCTTTCTGAAATATAATGAACTTAGTTTTCTTTTCATTCAAAACCAGTCTATGTTCCATAAACCAGTTATGGGCTGCCTGAAAATCATCTGAAAGATTTTTACAGACAATGTTAATATTTGAGCCACTCGTGAGGATCACTGTGTCATCTGTTATAATCTCAGTGGGATTTTCTAAGCAAGGTATGCTAGAGGAACACTTTTTGCCCAAAAGTTCATTAATCAATTTCCACATTTCAGATGTATTCTTACCCGTAAAATCCCTTTGTCTATAAAATAATTTATTTTTAAACTTCGAACTAACATTTTACATTTATTTCTAATGGTCTTATATGACACAAGGGTGGAATGACTAAGAGTTTTTCTGTAGGTTTTCCACAAAATATTTCAGTCTCTCAGTAATTTCAGAAGCACTGGTGTTACCCATTTGTGTTTGTTTCCCGTAATCCTTAATTTCCTAAGAGGG
This sequence comes from Neoceratodus forsteri, assembly GCA_016271365.2. Classification (NCBI taxonomy): domain Eukaryota; kingdom Metazoa; phylum Chordata; order Ceratodontiformes; family Ceratodontidae; genus Neoceratodus; species Neoceratodus forsteri. The sequence goes on from JADMNL010000027.1 coordinate 16,840,217, forward strand.
GCAATCTTATTACAAATAGTGCTAAATAAGGAACACAAAATAGACAGTGCTTCATCAGTCTCAGTTGTCTGCTCTATTCCTGTCCAATCAATGGATACCACAGCTGTTCTGAATTTCTCAGAGTCTATTTTTTTTTATACTATGGGAAAATATAAATACTGGGGGAACCTTCTTCCTTTTTGCTGTCCAGCAACAACATACAGGGCTATGGTAACTGACACAGTCCAATAGGACCCATGATTGAACAATTTTATTATTGTCAGAGACCAAGATCCATTCCAGGAGAGAGGTATATCCAGATCTGTAGTGAGTCCTAGTTGGGACATAAATTAACTGTGTGAGCTTATTATTAATAACCAATCCTTACCTAACCAATTCATGTTTAAGTCTCCCAAGATTATTAATCCTCTATGTTTTGGGAGTGTTCCTCTTAAGATCTCAATAAAGCTTAGACACTCCTCCTGGTGTCCTGGGGGTGCATAGATCACGGCAAGAGTCAATACTTTATGCTCACCCAGGACAACAGATAGTCAACAACAGGGGCATTTAAGATAACTTTAAAGTAATCCTTAATATAAAATAAACAACCACCTCCCCTTTTAATCTTTCTATCAGCTCTAAAGATATTATATTCCTCAAGCTGAATCATTTTACTTGAGACCTTATTCGTAAGCCAGGTCTCTGACAAAGCTACAATTTCAATTGACCATACAATGAAATCATCCCATTTTGCCAGCAGAATCTGAACATTCAAATGAGTAATATTGATTGTATTTTTTGGAAAAGAAACAGCGTAGAATCATTAAGAGGTCCTGGACTGGGATGGACGGAGCCAGATATCAATAACAGCAGAAGTATCATGTTCCTTTTTAAAAATACAGAGAAAAACCTCTGTCACCAATGGTTTTGCTCAATATTTATGGAGGTACACTTGGACAAAAAGAAAATACTAAATAAAACTTGTTGGGATATCAGGGATTTCAAATGTTTTTTAGCTTGCTTTGAAAAAATTATAACAAGATGATTAAAAAATATAGGATAGAGACACTTATCCCTTTGTGAAATTCCAGTTCTAAATCCTAGAACCAAGAATGGACTATTATCAACTCTAGGTAAATCAGCTGTATTCAGCTGAGATACCAAAGGGGACTCAACCAATATAATAAAACTGAAACAAATATCCAAAAAGGCAACATGTTATTACAAAGCTACTAAAACAGACTAGTGAATCAAAAATATATGCTAAAAATCAAACTAATAAATTAGTGATAAAACAAACCTTAGACACCTTTTAACAAGTTTAACTCAATTGTGAGGTGATCTGAAAGGCCCAAACTAGTCACCTGACTGCAACCTAGGAAGTAAAGGTTAGACACATAATCAATGTGAGGGAGGAGGGAGTGCACAATGATGGATTTTCCAGTTGCCATGGTAAAATCATTTTTAAATTTATAAAGAATGCCCAGTTTCTGATTAGTTGTATGACTGACAGATCTAACTTGTAAAGAAAAGGTAAGTCCAGGATCAAGTAATACCTCATGATATTTAACTTGATCTACTTATTCCACTAGAACACCAACATTATCTCGCAGCAGTGAACTAGGATGTTCTTTTAACATAGGGGGAGTACCAAAAACCATGGACTTTTTAATTTTTTAGAGTTAAGGACTAAAGATTTACTAGAAAACCAATTAGAAACACCAGAAACATCCTGTTCAAGGTTGAATATTAAATCAGACATCAACTTGACATGTGAAAATAGAATTAAATCATCTACATAAAGAAGAGAGTCAATAAACTTACACAATGAAAGTAATTGATTAATAAAAAGAGAATATAACAAAGGGCTCATAATAGACCCCTAGGGTACCCCACATCTCAAAGAGCAAACCCAATGGACCCTATGCATGGAAAAAATTATTGCCTACGTGCCAGGTAGCTGAGGCATGTAGGAATCCTAAGTCAGAATGCAGTACAGCAGGGGTCCCATGGACCCCCAGTGGCATTCACAGAACCATGCACAGGGTGGTTACACAGCTGATCCCTGGCCATGCAGTTAGCAAGGCACCGGGGTGGGTGGGGGATGCATTCACTAAGACATGGAGTGCTGTGCACTGGGGAGCATAGGAGGGTGCCAGTTATGCCAGGGGGGCCCTGCTGTATTCACTGTACACACCCAGCCCATTCCCAAACAGGACCTCTCATGGCCCCAGCAGCTGCATGGCAGCCCCCCCACACACAACACATGTCTGCCCTAACCTCATACCCCAAAGCACCCACAACACAGTGCAGCCCTGTCCCTGTACTCCTGAAGCATACCACCAACACATTGCAGCCCCATCCCCATGCATGCCAATCATCTCCCCCAACACCCAATTGCACATGACACCCCCAGACACATGCATGTACAGCTCTTCCCCAAATGCACATGATATAGCACCCGCCTCTGACATATATATGGCCCATCCCTGAATGTTCATCACATACCCTCCATCCCCAGACACATGTATGGCCCATCCATGAATGCACATGACATACCCCTCACCCTGAGCACAAGTATGGCCCTTCCCCGAATGCTCTGTACATAACCCCCACCCCCTCAACACTTGGCAGCCCTGTCCCCAGAGTAGAGCACATGACACCCCCCTACACACAAAGGGTCCCTGGTCATCACAATCATGACCCCTGACCCAGTACTCCTGCAGAACCATTGGTGGCCAGTGCCCCTGCCCCCACCCTTGGCACTGACAACACCTTCCCCAGTCCCTGAATCCACCAGTTGGTGTGGCGGCTCCTGATGGCCAGTGGCACAGCCTCACACACCTCCTTGGCTGCTGGCAGTCCAACTGATGCTGGGAATGCACTGCTATATACTGTAAAGGCAGCTTGCTCCCAGCATCGGTTGGATGGCCCGGTAGTATGTGGAGGCTGTGCCACTGGCCATCCAGAGATGCAGCACTGACTGGCGGGTATGGGGGACTGAGGGATGGTGTTGTCAGTTCTGCAGGGGTGGGGTGGGAGCACTAGCCACCAATGGTTCTGCAGGGGTACCGGGTTGGGGGTTGGGAGTCTGATGAACAGGAAATCTGTGTGTGTGTGTGTGTGGGGGCAGGTTCTGTTCAACACAGGGACCAGGGCAGCCATGTGTTGGGGGCTGCCTTTGCCATAAGGAGATGGGGTGCAGATGTGCGTGGGGTCAATTGTTCGGGGAGGGGCACAGATGTGTTGGGGAGTTACTGTACCCTGATGGAGAAGGGGTTGTGCTGTGTAGTAGGAGGAGTCTTTTGAATGCCTGCTGGACACGGGGTATGGTCACGTTGATCTGGGTGCCTGCGGGGGGTATTTTTGCACCTGGACCAGTGCCTTGGCATGCAGGTGATCCACTCTGGGACCCAGGATGGGCATCCAAATGGCTGCCCATCTGGGTCTGCTACTCTGCTCCGGCCACCCTGCATAGTCCTGCATGCTGGGGGAGCAGGCTGTGGACAGGTGCCAGGTGGGTGCATGCTGTAATGGATACCATGCACTCTGCACCTGTCTGAGGCCACAGAGCTATGCAGGTGGATAACACACCTTTGGCATGTACCTTCCACCCCATTCGTGCATACGACCCAATATTAACAAACTGTGAATGGTCCGACAAGTAATCCTTAACCCAAGACATGGCACCATCAGAGAAACCAATACTACTAAGTTTAGAACAGAGCAAATCATGCTCAGTAAGATAAAATGCCTTGATCAGGTCCACAAACACTGCTCCAGTCATAAGGCCCTTTTCAAAACCATTCTGAACAGAGTCTGTGAACCTAACCAAGGTGGTACCGGTTCCATGATTCTTACAGAATCCATACTGTTGAGGACAGAGAACATTGTAAAGTTCCAAATAATTATTAATTTGATTAAACACAATCTTTTCCAACACTTTACTTAACGGATTTAATATAGAAATAGGTCTAAAGTCCTCAACTGATTCAGAGTGAGATTTCTCAGGAATAGGCACTACCTGTGCACATTTCCAAACAAATGGAAATTGACGAGATATCAAAGACAGGTTGAAAATAGAGTGAAGAGGATCAACAATAAACAGAATAGATGATCCAAGAAACCGCCCATCCAACCCACCCGCACAGTCACCAAATTTGTTAGGAATTGAAAAAGGGAGTTTTAAAACATCCCTTCTAGACACCTCTCTAAAGTTAAAAATTGGTCTACCAACCAGAGATTCATCCTGACAAAAATCAACAATAGGTACCCATGGAGAGTTAGCCTTGTAACTAGACAAATCTGAGAATTTAGCATTAAAAGAGTTAGCAGTCTCAGCAGGACCAGATATCTCAGCATCATTAACCTTCAGTTTTGTTATAGCTTTTATTGACTTGGGAGACAAAAGTGAATTAACATTCTTCCTAAAATTCTTATGGTCAGACCAACTAGCTTCAAATTGTGCCCTGTAGAACTTTCTTCTTGCATTTCTTACCAATTTAGAAGCCTTATTTATTAAACAACGGTAGCTTTTTAAAGATGAGATAGATGGACACTTCTTATAAGCATCCCATGCAAGATTTCTCTGCTTTATACACATTTTAGTTTGCCTAGAAAACCCTTTATTAGGGGCCCCCCGAATTCTTAATGTGTGAAGTGAAAACCATTTGTTCTGAACTGGGATTGACTACAGCAGAAATCAAGAAACAAACCAATGGAAGGAATGAACTCTAAATAAGACCAGTCAAGTAATGACATATGTTTTTTGTGTGCCTTGTGGGGAGGAGAGAAGGTGGGGTGCTATATTTACCAAGTAGCTATCCATCTTTTATTTGCCTGGTTTCAAACATCCAGCACAGGGAGGAGTTGTGTCAGATGAAAGCATCATGTGTACCACTGTGGCACTTTGCTGCCACATTTGTGATATGATTGTTGCCATCACATACCACCTGGGCATTTAGGGAGTGGAAGTCTTCCCATTGAAAAATGCCTCCCCTCTCTCCCACGTGGTGCCTCACTGGCAACATGGGTGCAGTCCACTGCTTTCAGCACATTGGGCATGCATGCAACCCCATAGGATACCTGCAAAGTTGTTGGTCTCTGCTCCTGGGATCCAAGGAATGTGACATAGTCCTCACACCTCTTAGAGCATCTAGGAACTGGGTTAGTAGACAACACATTGCTGACCGTGTCATCCCCAGGGTGTCCCCACAGGGCATCTGGAATGTGCTAGTGTAAAGAAAGCATAGTGCAGCTGTTACCTTCGGTTTTAGACAACACCTGGCTGTGCTGCTCTGGAGGTCCCCCCAGAGTATGTCACACAGTTCATGGATGGTGTTGCAGTCTATGAATATGTGGTCTTGATGTTTTTACTGTATTTGTTGTAAGTCTGTATGTTATGGAACTGAAACTTTTGATTAAGTTGATACTCAGGAGCACTTTGTAAATGGGACTTGTCCCAATGGTGTATGTCATCCTTTCCTGGTGAAAAATAAAGATTTTACTACTACTACTACTCTAGTCAGTAGGGGTCCTCTATCTGCTGGTCAGACATCTCCAGGTAGGTGTGGTGGGGTCTATGGAACCTGTTGGGGGCATATGGCAATGGGACACACCTGTGTCGGTGGCTTGCATAGGTCTGGGCTTGATCCAAATCACTGGTGAGCTCCAGCAGCAACTGTTACAGGAGCACAGTGTGTGTCTGGGTGTGTCCCACACAGGCCTGCCTGCCTTTTATAGTTTTCTTGTATTCTGCACCCTGTGTTGATTTGTGGCTGCCAGTCACAAATCAACACAGGGACGCAGAACACCTGTGCAGGAAACTGGTTACCTGCTTTTTGTGGGGGTTCCATTTGTGATCGCATTCAAACACTTTGCAGAGGCAAGATGCCTTGAATATGTGACTGAATCTGATATGCATGACTAGGGTCCTCATTTACATGTTCTTTGTATAAGCTGATTTTCGTGATCACTGGCAATTTGCTGATCACTGTTACCACAAGTCAGATATGGGGCAGGGCATGCTAGAAGGTCACAATTGTGTTTCTCACTATTCACATTGGTGCCTATATAATCCTTTGAATATTCTAACCAATATTTTTATTTAAAGAAAATTAGATAGACCCATGTGTGGGAAATTAACTGTACCAGCTGAACTTAGAATGTCAGAATCTGAGTACTATTAGCATGAGACACCCTCTTATTGCTATAAAAGTACCTGGAATGTTTAGAAATAAATGATCTTGATTAGCTTAGAATGATGTTGTGATTTACATAGTGTCTGTACAAGAGTGCTATGCAAAATTTCACAAATTTTGCAAAATGTTCAGAAATTCTGACTAAGACGAAATCCAAATCCTCTGAATGTGTTTGGTGAATTTTCACCCTGTTCAATGTAATTTTGTGGCTGAATTGCAGAACTATATACATGAACTGTGGAATGACAGTTCTGTGGAATTCCATTTTGCAGTTTAATACATCACTGCACAATACTTGCAGTTATTCCACAGTTCAGTGATCAGTTCTGTGAAATTTCTTTCTGCAGTTTTATCACATTAATCTGCAGTTCATACATTCATTCCCCTGTTCTAAGTATGAATTTTGCAAAAGTTGCAAAGTTACACCAAGGTAGAGAAGTCAGTAGGGAGCAGGACAGGGGTAAATGCAGAAAAAGGCAGTAAGGACAGGGATGGGGCTAAAAGGGGTAAGGCCATAAACAATAAATGGATGGTGATGAGTACCAATGCCCACAGTCTGTTCAACAAGCTCCCTGAACTAGTAGCCTTGATGGAAGAGGGATGCCTGGGTAGTGTGGCAGTCACTGAAACATGGTACACAGAGAACCATGACTGGGATGTCAACATACTAGGATACACAGTCTACAGGAGGAACGGGGGGGAAGAGGAGGAGGAGTAGCTCTCTATATGAGGGAAGGGATTAAGGCAACAGAACTAAAGAGTAAACAGGAAGTTGATGAGTCACTATGGGTCACCCTGGAGACAGGAAATGGCACCACAATCCACGTGGGTGTTGTGTACAGACCCCCATCTCAGGTGGAGGAAATGGACAAGGAAATGATAGAAGGCATCCTTAAAATGGCAGAAAAAGGGGAGATATTGTTGATGGGGGACCTGAATATGCCAGATGTTAACTGGAATATCTTTGCTGCAGGCACATCCAAGAGCAGGGTCATTTTGATACCCTACAGGGGGCATGCCTCAGACAGCTAGTGTTGGAACCCACTCAGGAGGGAGCAATCTTAGATCTGGTACTCTCAAATGGGGAAGGAGAAAGGATCTCAGATTTAGAAGTGGGTAGCCATCTGGGAACAAGTGACCACCAAACAGTGTGGTTCACAATAAACACAGCCATAGAGTCAAGCCATACAAAAACAAGAGTATTGGACTTTAGGAAGGCTGACTTTGGGAAAATGAGAGAGTGCCTCAGAAAAGCACTAGCAAATGGGCAAGAAGGAGGGATGGAGGAACAATGGAGAATAATTAAAACAGCCATTGCAGAGGCAACAAGCCTTTGTGTGAAGCAAATCAACAAAACAAAATGAAGGAAAAAAACACTATGGTTCTCAAAAGGGGTGGCAGGGACGGTTAAGGAGAAAAGGATATCATTCAGGAGATATAAGGAAACACAAAAGGAGCAGGACAGAGAACTTTATCAGTTAAAGCAGAAGGAGGCAGGGAAGGCAGTCAGAATAGCAAAGGCACAAACTGAGGAAAAGATAGCCAACTCTGTTAAGAAGGGGGATAAAACCTTTTATAAGTACATTAGGGAATGAAGAAAGACCATGGGAGAGATACAGAGACTTAATAAAGGGGAAGGAATGTGGGCAGAGGGTGACAGTGAAAAAGCAGGGATACTGAACAAATATTTCTGCTCAGTATTCACAATGGAAGAGGAGGGGGAAGTACCTAAACCAAACAAGAGAGAAACTGTGAATAGGGGGGTCGATACCAGTCCATTCACAGAAGAAAGGGTTTCGAAATAACTCTTGAAACTGAAGGTGAACAAAGCAATGAGGCCTGATGGGATTCACCCAAGAATTCTAAAAGAACTAAGCATAGAACTAGTAATACCACTGACTATTCTCTTTAAAAAATCATGGGAGGATGGAGAGGTACCAGAGGACTGGAGGAGGGCAAATGTGATTCCAATTCACAAAAGTGGGAGCAGGGCAGAGGCAGGAAACTACAGACCAGTTAGTTTGACTTCAGTGGTAGGGAAAATGATGGAATCACTTCTGAAGGGAAGAATTGTTGAGTACCTAGAGGCCAGTGGGGCACAGGACCCAAGGCAGCATGTTTTCACAGCAGGAAGGTCATGTCAGACAACGTAATAAATTTCTTTGACTGGTTGACCAAAGTAGTAGACCAGGGAGGGGCTGTGGATATGGCCTACTTAGATTTTAGCAAGGCATTTGACACAGTCTCACACAAAGATTAATATATAGGTTAGCCAGCCTTGGAGTGGGTCCCAAGGTGGTAGACTGGATAAAAACTGACTGGACAACAGGACGCAAAGGGTAATAGTAAATGGGAGTCCACAGTGAAGAAAGGGGGGGTAACTTGCTGGGTACTGCAGGGTTCAGTACTGGGACCAGTCCTCTTTAATGTCTTTATAAGTGACATTGGAGAGCACCCGGAAGGAAAGGTATGTCTCTTTGCAGGTGACACAAAGATCTGCAACAGGGTTGATACACAAGGTGGGGTGGAAAGGATGAAAAGGGACTTGGCAAGGTTGGAGGAATGGTCAAATATGTGGCAGCTCAGATTCGATGCAAAGAAGTGCAAGGTAATCATCTGGGAAACAAAAACCCAGGGGAAGAGTACATGGGGGGGGTGAGTTAATAACAACAACAAAAATTGAAGGAACTGGGAGTAATTATATCAGATGATCTAAAGGTGGGCAAGCAATGTGAGAAGGCAGTAAGGAGGGCTGGGGGGATACTGGGATGCATAGGGAGATGCATCAACAGTAGAAAAGAGGAAGTTGTTATCCCTCTGTACAGACAGTTAGTGAGATCCCATCTGCAGTACTGCACACAATTCTGGAGACTCCATCTCCGCAAAGACATAGAGTGGAGGCTGTTCAGAGGAGGTCAACCAAAAATGGTACAGGGTCTGCACCAGAAGACATATGAGGAGAGACTAAAGCAACTTAATATGTATACCCTTGAGGAAAGGAGTGAGAGGGGGGCATAATAGAAACTTTCAAGTATCTCAAGGGAATTAACAAAGCACAAGAGGGTAGCATCTTTCAGAAGAAGAGACATGCAAGAAAAAGGGGGCACAATTTGAAGATAGAGGGGAGACGGCTCAGAGGTAATGTTAGAAAGTATTTCTTCACAGAAAGGATTGTAGATGAATGGAACAGCCTTCCTGAGGAGGTTGTGGAGTAAGGAACAGTGGGAGAATTCAAGAATGCATGGGACAGGCATAAGGCAATTCTAGTGGGGTGGTAGGAGGAAGTAAGCTGTTGATTAACTAGAATCTGCAGCTTATCCATCAGGTAGGGAAATGGGCAGACTGGGTGGGCCAAGCAGTCCTTATCTGCTGTCAAATTCATACTAGGTATCATACTAGGTGGGTAAGGAGTTAGGAGGCTTATAGGCCCATAATACTCCTATAATAAATAATATTTAATAGTAGGGTTTGCAAGAATATATTTATCTAACCTACCCTTAAAAGTTGTTTTTGAATCACTAATAATAATATTGAATGGAAGTGTATTCCAAGGATTAATACATCTCACAGTAAAAAAATATTTCCGAAGCAAATGCTTAAAGCCCTTACCCTGTAATTGGAGTGGATGACCTCTAGTATTAAAAATGTTTTTTTTTTTAAATCCACACCCATGTTACACATCAGATAGTTATTGTGAACAACATCAAACATGAGTAATAAGTCTCCCCTCATAAGTCTGGTAACAAGTGACATTAAATTAAGAGAAACTAATCTTTGGCCATATTGAATATTAGTATAGCCTTTAATATGTTTGGTAAATTTCCACTGGACTTTTTCTATTTGAAGTATATCTTGCTTCCTGAATGGACACCAAAACTGGGAGGCATAATCCAAATGCGGAAGAACATAGGCTCTATATAGAGGCAACAAGACCTTTACATCACGAGATTTAATGTTCCTGAGTATGGACCATAAAGCAACATTTGCTTTTTGTATAGTTTCATTAACCTGTACGTGAATGAAAAATCATTGGAAATATAAACACCCAGATCTTTTTCTACAACTGTACATATTAGGGGTTTATTATCCAACATATATATATATTTTAGGATTCTAGGCACCCAAGTGCATAACCTTGCATTTCTCATGATTTAATCTCATACCCCAATTATTAACCCATTCTGTAATATGATCCAGATCATGTTAAATGACATTGATACTATCAAGATCCAAGCAAAGCCCACCAATTTTGATGTCATCGGCATATTTTAAAGAATTAGAACTACAATTCTGGGATATACTGGTGATAAATGCTTGAGATAAACAAGGGCCCAAAATAGACCCTTGTGGCACTCCACCATAGACCGTACCTGGGCTTGAAAGATGGCCATTTATTAATACTTGCTGTGATCGGCCAATAAGCCAGTGTGATATCCAACTGGTGATGTTATGATTTATTGGGAGGGTACTCAATTTTTTTATAATAGCCCAATGCAGGATGGAATCAAAGGCTTTGCTAAAGTCAATATATATTATATCACAGGATAATCTATTGTCTAATTGAAGACTAACATCTTCATAAAAACAGACTAAGTTAGTCAGACAACTATGACCTTTAGTGAACCCATTCCTGGCTTGTATCTAATTCCCCTATAGTGTCGGCCACCAAATCTTTAATAAGCCCTTCCAATAATTTACACAATGGAGAAGTGGGACTAATTGGGTGATAATTTTGCCAATTATCTCGCAGACCTTTCTTGTGGATAGGAATCACATAAGCAGTTTTCCAAGATTCTGGTACAAAAGAGGAATTAATACACTGTTCAAAAAGTATTTTAAGTGGAAGAGATAGACAGTCTACTAATAGAAACAAAAGATGACCAGAAATATTATCCGGAGAGGTTCTAATTTTACCCTTCAATTTCAAGAGTCGATCATAAATGGCTCTTTCTGCTATTAAAATAGGAGTGTCTTGAGAAAATTCAATTGACACTGTTTTTATGGTTTTTACAAAAAATATCAGTCAACTTGGAATTAAAGAAATTAGCCATGTCACTTGGGAGATAATTCATACTGTTTTCAGAATGTAATGGGCCCACCTGGCAAACAGTTTTTTTAAGTGAGTTGACATAGGAAAATAAATACTTAGAATTAATTTTATTTGCTTCAGCAGCCAATTTATATTCCCATTTTTTTTGATATCTGAATGCTTTTCTTACATTTTTTTTGACTTGATAAATACAAATTCCAATTTGCGAGTGAGGGAGTTTTCAAATATTCGGAATGACTCCTATTCTTTTTTTTAATAAGTTTTTTAATATTACTATTCATCCATTTTGGGTTACAACGGCCATTAGAATTCTTAATTTTAAAGGGAATATATGTATCACATAGATGGTTAAGAGTGTCAATAAGTTTTAAATAATATCCCCCTATATCAGTAGTAGTCGAGATCAGGCCAACATATATTGTTTAAATGATCTTTCATACCTTTAATGTCAGCCTTCTCATATAAATAAATTTTAGTTGTATTATTAGCAACATTCAGTGGATGTTCAAGTCTAAAGCTCAGGGTATTGTGATCACTATTACCAATAGGTGGAAGAATCCCAACTTTCTTTACCTGTAAGTTTTTACTATGAAATACTAAATCTAAAATGTTGTTTCCCCTGGTGGCTGACCTAGTGCATTGGATTAGGTTACATTGCACACTTGTATTCAGTAATGATTTACCAAAACTTGATTCAGCGGTGTGATTGACCCAATCCACATCGCTGATATTAAAATCACCCATCAACACAATATCACCCAATGTACTAGGTGTATCAATTTCATGGTTAATAGTGTCAAAATATTCTGAGTTAGAGTTAGGGGGGCGGTAACATGTTCCAAAGATAACACTTTGGATTTTATTCAGCATTACCTTAATCCATAAGGATTGAGTGTTAGATGTAGGATCTTTAACTTTATTTGAAATATCAGCTGCATAAATATTATCTTTCAAAAAAATTGCCATGCCACCATCTTTTCTATTCTTTCTGTTAAGAAAAAACAAATTATAACCAGGGATGTTACAAACACAATCTAAGTTATCATTTCCCCATGTTTTGTTAACTGAAATTATATATACATTTTCTAAAGTGATAATTGTTTTTAGTTCGAGTTTGTTGAAAAGGCTTCTGGCATTGAAATGAAAACACTTTAATTCTTTAAGATTTCTACAAGAACCTGTCTTACTAAACTGAGAAATGTGGGGACGTGACATTAGTCTTGTCCCCAAATTTATAAATTTAAATTTTTTTCCACATAAGCTAGAATATGTTTGCTAAGAAGTGAATTTCCCTTATAACTCAAATGGAGTCCATCTTTTGCAAATAGATAAGGTCTGTTAACAAATTCTTCCTAATGTATAATACATGTCAAAGATTCACGCAGGCACCATTTACGCAACCATTCATTGTACTTTTTAATTTTAGAATTAATCTGATGTGATGTTCTAGGAATGGGTAAGATTTCTGAGAATGCAATATCACTGGTAAAATTTGACAAATGATTAAATGAAGCCACTGTGTCTTTTTTTATCTCTAATGTATTGTCATGTGTAGTATTATTAGTGCCAACATGTAAAGCAAGTAAAGGCGAAGGACCACTATCCTTTAGAATGTTATTAACCATTCCAGTTAAGTCAGATATCCTAGCACCACGAAAAGTAGAACAGGTGCAGTTTGCTTTATGTTTGGCACAAATTGGTCTGTCTAAATGTTTAACCAATGAGTCACCTAACACATAAACCTGTCTTTTCTGAAAAGACATGGCAGGGGTAGTGTCCATAATAGATTCAAGACCAGTAGAGACACTAGTATAATCCGACTGAACTTGGCTAGGTACAATAGGCAGTGGGGTAAGGGGAGCAGTTGAGAACATAGATTCAATAGGCAGCGGAATAAGGGGGACAGCTGAAGACATGGGATATGCACCCAACAACTGTTGAGTATTATGGGAATCACCCAGATTACCAGATGTAGACAAAGTATTAATAAGTAATTCAGCCATTACTCCCTCAATAGGGGGAGGTTCATTAATCACAGTATCACTTAGTGGGAAAAACCTATTAGCTGTATCTAACATAAAAGCTGCAGCATTGCATCCTTTTTTAAATGATCTCTTGCCTTGTACATTATCTCAGAGTTCATTAGAGGAGTCATCACAATCAGTATCCCCTTCTCTAGGTCTTTTGTTTAAAGAGGGCGTATCACTAACTACTGATGTCAAACCAGAAAATTAAATGTTTCTATGTTGCCAAAGTGCATTCCAAAACTCTACGGAGGCAAAATTCTGACTTTTGCGGTAATTCCTCCAGTGGAATTTTATTTTCACGCAACACCTTTGCACAGTGGTTCAATTGGAAATGTTTAGGTGGCGGAACTCTCACATCTAGGTGGTGGAACTGTCATTTCTAGGTGGTGGGGCTCGCCTGTAGAAGTCAATACAGAAAGATACATTTTTTCCAGGGGTGGTAGAACTGAGTTCATGTGGGCTCCTGTCCAATTTAACCCCTGCCTCTGCACAGCCACACATCACAACCTATACTAATTCTCCTCTGCTGTCTCTGAACTGGTGTGTGAATACCCAGCCAAGCCTCAGCTCCCTGGTGACAAGTGATGAGTGACATTTTTATTGCATTTGTGAAACTGAGCAAAATGATCAATTTCTCATTCATGCAAGGTTTTTGAAATTCTGGCAAAGTCTGGCATAATTTCACAAATGTGTTTTTTTCAAATAACACCGTTTTCCACACATTATGCATTCTTAAAACTAAGTTCTTTAAAATTGTGAAATTTCAGTAAATAGCACCATGCTTTCCAAAGTGAGTATTTTTAACAATTTGATTTTTTTAAAGTGCAATTTCAACTAAAATTGCCCATTTTAAACACACTGTTCTACAAACATACAAATTTGCCAGCAGAGACAGGCCATAATGGTCTATCAAGTCTGCTCGAGTGTGCAGCTCTAATTAGTTCCTGGAGATGCCCCCTCCCTGCTCACCCTGACGCCAACTATCCATCTCCTAATATCCTCCCCTTCCCATCCCATGTACACCCACCCTAATTTTCCCTCCCCTGATCCTACCGCACCCTTGAAACTAGGCGTAGTATTTACCACAACCACCTTTTCTGGCGACTTGTTCCACCCCGGCACCACCCTTTTAGTGAAAAAGTGCCTCCTCATTTCCATCTTAAATCTACGCTTCTTGTAATCTGTTATCATATGACCGGTGTGACTGCTTTATCGATTTACCTGTACTGTTCCTGTCTCATGCCTTACGTTCCTTGTAATCTGACACAGTAGACCTGTTTGGCTGTTATCACACTTCCATGACATACCGTTATGCTGCTAAACCCTGTTATTCTCCTGTTGTCAATTATACCATATTTTGCTCTGTATTACACTACCAATGTTTGCTGTAACCATGTGCCATTTATCCATGTCTGTTTATACTCATGCTCTTCTTTTGCATGTATCCTGCTTTCTGTATTATCTGTATTATCTACCATTGTTGACGAGGTATCTTTGGAAATGAGCCCCTGGCTCAAAGGTTGTAAACTGATTGCATTATAAATATAAATATAAATATAAATATAAAAATCTGCCCCCAACTAACTATAGGATGTGCCCTTGTTTTACCCTCCTTCCTTAAGTTAAAAATGCCCTCCGATCTCTCCCTGTTTATTCCCTTTAGGTACTTGAAGGTCTCTATCATGTTCCCTGTCTCTCTCTCTCTCCTCTCCTCCAGGGAGTACAAGTTCAAGTCACTCAGCCTCTCCTCATATGTTTTATTCTCCATACCCTGGATCATCCTGGTCGCCCTCCTCTGGACCCCCTTCAGTAGCTTGATATCCTTCTTCAGATACGGGCACCAGAACTGCACACAGTATTCCAGGTGCGACCTCACCAGTGACCTGTACAGTGGCAAGATGGCTTCCTCCCTCCTAGAGGTTATTCCCCTGGTGATGCAGTCTAGCATTTTATTTGCTTTGGCTGCTGACTTGTGGCACTATGCAGAGTGTTTCATGTCTCCTCTGACCATCACCCCAAGGTTCTTTTCCTCCTCTGAGACTGCCACCTAATTCATGTCTCCCCTCCACTGTGTCCACTCTCCCACAGAGCTTGGTATCATCCGCAAAGTGGCAGATCTTACTTTTGACTTCCTCTGCTATGTCACCAATAAAGATGTCGAACAGCACAGGTTCAAGTACTGAGCTCTGTGGGACCCCACTGGTTATAGGCCGAGGCTGGGATAGTTCCTCCCCTACCACAACTCTTTGATTCCCATCCTTCAGCCAGTTCTTGACCCACTCCAGCAGTTTGACCCCTATTCCCAGATCCTTCAGCTTGTGGATCAGCCTGCATTGTGGCACTGAATTCAATGCCTTGCTGAAGTCCAGATACAGGACATCCACCACCTGTCCCCTATCCAATACCTTTGTAACCCAGTTGAAGAAGTCAATCATGTTTGTTTGACAAGCCATCCCCCTGACAAACCCATGCTGCCTGTCATCCTTGAGACCATTTCCCTTAAGGAAGGACACCAGCTTTTCCTTTAAAATGGACTCTGTTATTCTCCCCACTATGAAGGTCAGGTTAATCAGCCTGTAGTTCCCTGGCTCATTCCTGGGACCACTCTTGTGGAGAGAAACCACATGACCTGTTCTCCAGTCCTGTGGAATGAACCCCTCCTCCAGTGAGATGTTAAACAGGTCTGTCAGTGGGGCTGCTAGTACCCCCCGCCAACTCCCTCAGGACCCTTGGGTGTAACCTGTCTGGTCCCAGTGTTTTATCCACCTGCAGTTCTGTTAGCCCCCTTAAGACCCTGTCCATCCAAACTCACCCTCATAGTCCACCTCCCTGGGCTCCCCCATTCCTCTGCTGTGGTATGGACCATTCTGCTTCCTTAGTGAAGACAGAGCAAAAGTATTCATTTAAAGCCTCCACTTGATTGTCCCCCTTTTCTGCCTATCCTCCTTCCTTCTTAATCCTTACCATCCCATCCCTTCTCCTTCTTTTCTCCTTAATGTATCAGAATAAATCTTTCTCCCCCTTTTTTATTCCCTGTGCTAGTCTTAGCTCTTTATCCACTTTAGCTGCCTGGACCTCTCTCCCTACCTCCCTAGATTTCTCTGCATAAACCTCTCTGTCCTCCTCCTTCATGGTATTCTTGTACTTCAGGAAGGCCTCCTGCTTTAATTTTGCCTTCTTGGCCAACCACCTGCTATACCAGCTGGGTCTCCGACACCTGGAGTTCTTTTTACGAATCTTCATGCATGTGTCAGTGCCCTCTATTAAATCCTACTTGATGACTGCCCATTTCTGCTCTGCATCCATCTGTGGTTTGAGTTTTGCCAGGTGCTCCTTCAGCATGTTACCCATTTTAGTGAAGTCTGCCTTCCTGAAATCCACCATTCTCATTTTTGACTTGGCTGCATCCTTCCCCATGTTAATATAAAACCACAATGTGCGGTGGTGACTGTCTGTAAGGGGATCCCTCACTTCAACTCCTTGGACATGATCCCCATCTGACAGCACCAGGTCTAGTGTGGCCCCTTTTCTTGTTGGCTCTGTGACTCCCTGTGTCAGGAAACTCTCCTGGATAGCCTCCAGGAGGAGCTGCTCCCTGCCACAGGAAGTAGCCGGGGTGCCCCAGTCAATGCCAGGCAGATTGATGTTGCCTAGGATTGCAGTGTTCTTTCTCCCTCCTGCCCTCCTAATCTCTTCCCCCAGCTCCCTATCCAGCTGTATGATCTGTGTAATGGTGGTCTGTACACCCCCCACACTCAAATCTGTCTCCCATTTGTGCTCTGTAGCACTACCTATAGGGCTTCAGTTGCTTTCTCCTCCCCTTCCTACCTGGTGCACATTATTTATTTATTTAGATTTTGTTTACTGGGTAAACCCACTGAGACCAATGGTCCCTTTTTCAGGGGCGACCAGAGTTAGTTACAGAAAGGACACTAGAAACAATAATTGCATTAATTAAGTTAGTTACATTTGTTACATCACAGTATAATGATATCATTTATACAAGGGTAGCAGGAGGGTTCACATACAGATGCATATTAAAAGCAATATGTTAAGACCTCACACATTATATACAGTATGTACACAAGTTCCACCAGAAATCAGAGTCGACATTAGAAATTCATGTTAAGTCAAAGAAAGAGTTCAAAGCAGTGAAAGGGCCAGGGGCACTAGTCTGGGGAGCTAGTGGTTACAGCCACAGAGACTAAGATTGAGAAGATATAGTTTGAGTCCATTTTTAAACTGGGAGAGAGTGGGTGAGTTTGTCAGGCCAGGTGATAGGGAGTTCCATAGGTAAGGGGCAGCAAATTTGAAGGAACGTTTGCCATGGTTTGAGCGCGTTCTAGGGATGATGAGAGGGTGACTTGCAGTTGATCGCAGGGTTCTGGCATGCTTTCTGGGGGAAAGAAGTCCTCTGAGATGAGGAGGGGGACCTAGGTAAGTAAACTTGAAAGCTAGGCAGGCAACAGGATAGGCTAGCTTATGACGGAGAGAGGGCCAGTTTAACTCCTTTAGGGCCTTGCAATGATGTCTCCTAGGGGAGGAGTTAGTGGCAAAATGGGCCACATAGTTATAGAGTATGGAGAACTTATTATATTCTGTCTCACGGAGGAACTGCAGAAGAGGAGCACCATATAGGACGGATGGAAGGAGATTGCAGCAGGCGATTGCACTCCGTGCAGTAGAGGATAAGGAGTTCCCCAGTCGAAAAAGGAGGCCAAGCTTTTGATGGGTGGACCTGGTTATTGAGTCAATATGGAATTGGTAGGACATTTCTTGGTCTAGATGGACCCCGATATATTTGAAACTAGGCATGACCTTGATCTTTTTCCTTGGCTGGTACAGATCTGGAGGAACTGGCTTCTGTCAGAGCCCAGTCATCTTGATCCAAACAGTACAGCTTTGGTTTTTGCATCATTGAGTTTAAGGGAGTTTGCGGAGGACCAGGACTCGAGGGTGGAGAGACTATTCTGCAGATTAGTTGAGATGACACTAGGTTGTGGGTCACTGCAGTATATGACAGTGTCATCAGCATACAGAATGAGATTGCTGCAGAGGCTGTGTCCCTCAATACTATTGAGGAAGAGTGAGAAGAGCAGAGGGCCCAGGATTGAGCCCTGAGGTACCCCAGCAGTGACCGATCTAGGTCCAGACTGTGCACCCTTCCAGCGGACCTTTTGGGAATGGTCCCTCAGGTAGCTCTCGAACCAGGAGTGAGAGTGGTGATCCAGTCCCAAGGTCTGGAGTTTAGAGAGGAGGAGGTTATGGTTAACCAAGTCAAAGGCCCTGGATAGGTCAATGAAGAGGGCACCCATTGGGGAACCTTGGTCCATATAGGACAGAATGTCCGTAGTGAGTCGGATAAGCGCAGTGTCAGTACCATGACCCTTTCTAAAACCATGCTGACTGTCAGCCATGAGAGAGTGCAGCTCAAGGTATTCTTGTAGTTGGTTTGAGACTAGCCTTTCCTGAATTTTCCCCAAGGGACTGAGTAGGGAAATTGGTCTATAATTTCCCAATTTGTCTTGGGGCCCACTTTTGTGGACAGGTACAATGGTCGCTACCTTCCACATTTCTGGGACCTTTCCTTCCTGAAGTGACATTATCCCCACCCTCATGTACAGCATTACTTCTCCCCCTCTCCCCCTTTCCCTATCCTTTCTATGCAATTGGTACCCTGGGAACTCAAGGTCCCAGTCATAGTACTGGGTTGCCCATGTGTCTGTGATGGCAGCTATGTCTACCTCCCCTTCTGCCATCAGCACCTGTAGGTCTGCTGTCTTATTTGTCAGGCTCCTGGCATTCAAGGAGACCACTTTCCATCTTGACCCCTGCCCCACATTTCCCCTGTTTCCTCCTTGACTCCATCCCCCTTATCTCTCCCTTTGCCCTCTTCCTTCCTTTAGGTTCCCTCCTGGGGGGAAGGTCCGACAGCCCCCCGCACCAGTGCTGTGCCCTCTACTGCCCCCTCTTTTTAGTTTAAATGTAGTTTATCCATCAAGTACCTTTCCAGGTTGTCTTTTAGGATCCTTGTGCCCTCCTTATTCATATGCAACCTGTTTAGTGCATATAGGTGATTGTGTTCCCATATCCTACCCAGTCTCCCACAAGCCTGCACCCATTTGGCTCACATCAACCTCCCAGCCACATATTGAATTCCACAGTCCTTAACTTTCTTGCAGTACTGGCTCTTGGAACAGGTAGTACCTCTGAGAATGTTACTGTCTTCCCTATCCCATTACAGATTCTTCCCAGTTCCCTGAACCTTTCCTGCACCATGTTCACCTCACACCCTGCCAGGTCATTGAATCCCAAATGAACCACTATGTGTGGCTTACCCTGTTCCTGTCTCACACATTTTGGTATGATTGTTCCCACCCTCCCTGCGGTCATGCCAGGCATGCACTCCACCTTCCTGTTGTTCCTCCTAGTATGTTTGTTACCCCATCTTAATCCCTTAAGTATCAAGTCTAAAAGAATTAACACCCTCTTCCCTCTTTCTTGACCCCTTCTGCCATGGTTCCCCCCTCCATTTCTCTTCACCTATATTTTCTCCTCTGCTGTGCATACCACCCAGAGCAACTCCTTTTCTCTGTAACCCAATTGCCCTTTTCCCCATGCTTACCCCCAGCTTTGCCTCCCCCTGTGGTCTGGCCTTTTCTCCCCTTTGTACTCCCCACTTGGAGATTCCCTCACATTGCCCATGCCTCCCTCCTCCCTATCACCTCCATGCTTATCCTGCTCCCATCCCTCTCATCTCTCCTACCTCACTGTTCCCGTTACCTTTCTCTAACTCTGTCCCACCCCCACTTCCCTGTCCCCCTTACTGGGTTCTGCCTCTGCCTCCCAATTCTTTCTGTTCTCCCCCATTCCCCCTGCTCATTCAAACCTTGCAGTACTGTATACCTGCTAAAGGTCTTATTTCCCCTGCCCTCAGTGCCTTGTGCTACCCTGCCCAGCTTCTACCTCATCCATCCTTGCCCTGAGCCCTTCCATTCTCTGTGTCCCCTCCTCATCACCTCCCATTTTATTCCTACTCTCCCCCTTGATACCCGTGGCAGTTGTATTCCCTGACCCCGTTGAGTCTTCCTAGTTACCTGCCCTGATACCATCCATGCACTGGCCTGCTGTGTTTTGCCTATATCCCCCATCCCCTGCTCTCCCACCCAACTACCTTCCCTCCTCATTCCCATTTTCCATCTCAACCTCCCTATTTCCTCTCTAAGCTGCCCAAGCTGCCTACAGACTAGACAGACCCCCACCCTCCATATTAATCCTAGGAAGATGGCTGCTCTGCACCCATTACATCTGACCATCCTCCCATGTCCCCCCTGTACGCTCCATGTACTATCCTTGCCCCACCAACTTTCCTCCATGCCACTTAACTGCTCCCCCCCACTGCTAGTTTTCCATATGTTCCCCTGTATCTTTGCTATTGATAACTTCTAAACTTCCCCTTAGTGGTGTACTCCCTTGCTTACCCTACCTCAGCGTGGCCTGTAGCCTGCATCCTCCATGCTAATGCCCTGCAGATGGCACCTAGTCAGATGCCACACTACTGCTTCATGGCCACTCATGCACGGGATCGCCTGGCCCCCTGGGAGGTAAATAGGGACTCTGGCCTCCTGACTGGCTGTACTGGGTCACATGGTCGCTGCTTCCTCCCTCACAGTCCCTCCCTCTCCAGCCACCCCCGACTTCCCAACCCCCCGTTCTAGCCCCAAACAGCAACATATCCCTCACAACCGCACATCATTCAATAAATCAATGCAGTCCTCAGCAAATCCAGCACTAAAATGAAAGATTTACCTCCTTCCACTGCTCCGTCCTCCTCCATTCCAGTGACACCTTGGAGTGGGCCTGGACTACAAAAATGTCCTTTTAAATCCCCAGACTCCGGCCTTCCGACTGGCTCAGCTGGGCTAAATGGCTGCAGCTTCCTCCCTCACAAGTCCCTCCCTCTCCAGCCATCCTCGACCTCCCAAAGCCCCTGTTTTAGCCCCAAACAGTAATAAATCCCTCACAACAGCACAGCATTCAGTAAATCAATGTAGTTCCCAGCAAATCCAGCAGTAAAATGAAAGATTCACCTCCCTCCCTTGCTTCGTCCTCCTCCATTCCAGCGATGCCTTGCACATCTGGTTCACAAAATCACATGAATGATGCAATTTCGTGATTATTGAGCAAAATGGATTTTTTTTAATTTTGCCCAGCACTACTGGTGACCCCTTATACTGTAAGGCTTACAGGGTATGAAACCTTAGATGCCTTGCAAACATGTGCCTCCAGTCTTGACACAGGGATTTAAAGCTGTTTTGCAGTAGTGCTTGTTAATGATTTATTCTTTTACTTGATACAAATCTGAGAATAATCAGTACCTATTTCAAACAGAAGGGCTTATTTTTATTATGATTTCATCTACAACTGTGTCGACCACTAACATAAGATACATTTACCAAATGTTTCCAATGTAACATAGTTTTTGGGCAGTTTTTTTTTATTTTGCTTGGGAAGGTTTCATCTATGATTAGGGTACTGCGGCCCCTGACAACATTTCTGAAACCATAATGGGGCTGCAATACACTGCACAAAAGATAAATAAACTGAGTTTTAATTGTATTTAATACTGTTTATAAACTTTTAATGATGTTACCACTCCATTAAATAAAGTGTTCTTTTGCATTCAAATCTGTTGCTTTGATTCATTTTGTGGTGAAATGGGTCTGGTCTGGTCTGGGTCATGCATGGGCATGTGGCCCTTGAGGGGGTTTGAGGGCCACATATGCAGACCTCAGGTTATTTTAGGTTGCCCACCCCTGCCTTACAGGGTATGAAATCTTTGATGCCTTGCAAACATGTACCTCCAGTCTTACCATGGGATTTAAAGCTGTTTTGTAATAGTGCTTCTTAATGATTTATTCTTTTACTCTATACAAATCTGAGAATAATCAGTACCTATTTCAAACAGAAGGGCTTATTTTTACTATGATTTCATCTACAGCCGTGTCAATCACTAATTTACAATACATTTACCAAATGTTTCCAATATAACATGGTTTGTGGGCAGTTTTTTTTATTTTGCTTGGGAAGGTTTCATCTGTGATTAGGGTACTAAATCTTAGGCTGTAGTTAAAAATACTGTACTCTGAGCTGGTAGTATTTTGAAAATGTTAAGATTTATTACACTCGATCAGCAGAGTTGACAAGCCTCTTCAGAAAGCAGACCTCCACTTGTAATCTGCAAACAACACTGTCCCACTTAAGGCCACAGTGCTGAATGGGGTTATGGGGTTATATGGCTTCCAAAAGATAATTATGACATCCTCAGAAGTGTGCTATATCCTCTAATTATGGGATGGAATTTTTGTCATACCACTCACAGTAAAAGAAAAATTGCACCTGCTATTTTTCAAGATGGAATGTTGCTGAAAGATGCAGGAGAAATTCTTGAGCTCTATTTCTCTTGCACCACAATATATTCCATATGCTGAAAACCTGTAGGAGATGCAGCATGCTGTACAATGTAACTTCAGTAGAATACTTTCTTCCCACAGTATGGACAGATTACCAGTATTTTCTTCATTGTTCACAGCTGGAAGAAATTTAGTATAAAATGCTAACTTTTTTATTGTAAAGTTGCTGATATCTATAAAAGGTCTCAAATGTTTCGGCTGTTTTATTGTCTTGATCTATTTTATTGGTAACCAGGGACTTGGCAAGACACACTGAGTGTAGTTTATCTTGGGAGTAACTTGAAGCAGGGACATTTAAATGTTGCATGTGATTTAAGCTGAAGCTACCTTTGCTGCACAGGGAAGCTGACTATGGAATTGCAAAGCTGAGAGGAGGGCGCAGAGCCAGATTGAAGTCCAGTGGTTATAGAAAAATAAACTGGTTGAGACAATCATGTCTATAAAATGGGTTTAGAAGCTAGTTGATGTTTCAAGACCTCTCTGTTGTTTGGGAAATGATGAAATGCTAGGCAAACCAGGAAGAGCAAGGCAACAATAAATTGTTAATGAAGAATAAAGCACAGTGTCAACCAATTAAATGTGACTTTTTTTTATTTTATTGAAATCTAGGATTACAAATACCTTTGAGCAGGAACTGCTCATTTACAAAGGTTCCACGTCGAGTTAACCACTTTATACTAAATGATAAAAAATAAATAAATGGAAAGCAACATTTCTAATTTTTATTTGATCTGAGTATAATATTTTGCATCCTGTAAACCAAGTTGAAGTTATTACATATGAGTTATTGTATTAACACAGAAAAAAGTAAACAAAAATACTATAATTCAATAATAAAAAAAAATAATAGAAATAACACACCTCAGACTATAGATTTAGTTTATAAATTTCAGAGACAAAAGTTACCAGAGAAAGGAACTGTGTCCCGGAACCCCAGGTCCAACCAGTCCATGGAAGCCTATAGCTCAGTGGTTAGAGAACCAGAACGGTATTATGGGCACCTAGGTTCAGTTCCCACTAAGTCACAATATTTCCAATGTGTGAGAGACAAAAGATGATAAGCAATAATATAGAAACCAGAAAGTGTAATACATGCAAAACTGACAAAGCCGAGAGACAATAAAGCATAAAGGAAGAAACAAAAACATTGGCAGTACCACACATTGCTAGACAAATAAAATACTGAGAATTAGAAATACACCAAAGATTTTATTCACCAATGAAGTTGATGTGAAGTTGGACACTGCGCGCTGGTAAAGCTTTATGAATTTCATGACACACCATACTGACATCATTGGTCCATTTTGATTTAAATATAAAAATCTCCAGAAGGCATACACTCCCTTCCCCATACATTGTGCTAAACATTCCCACCCCTTCCCACCTCCCAGATAGTTTTTAAAATGAACCCTCTCCTCCCATCCCCCCACTAGCACCCTCCAACCCCGCCCTAGCAAATTTAATTTACATATAACAGATTTTCCCTTCCCCACCAGTGCACCAAAACCCACTCCCCCAGCTCCCCTGAACTGATCAGACCCCAGTGTAAACTTTCTTTCCCTCACCCAACCACCCTCTGTCCCTCACCATCCTCTTCCCCCAGCACCCCAAAAAATCCCCTTTTTTCTCACTTGTAAAAGAAGGAAACAATCCCCCACTGCAGAGCATCCACTCTGTTTAGTAGGGATGAGCAGACCGACCTCCCTAAAATCAGAACCCCCCCGGATCAAAAGCGGCCTGGCTGACCCGGTTAAATAAGAACCCATTGCATAAGTGTACTGAGTGTGGGTCCGCCGGCCGTGTATAACTAGATGATTAAAACATGTCCCGCCTGCGGCTGGAGCTGGCATTTTTTGTTTCCTTTTTCGGCTTTTTTCCCCAAGATGTTACACTTTGGGGCCCCAGCCCAAAGCTCAAGGAATTCCTCTCCTGGTAAAGTATCCAACCATGGACACTAAACCACTGACAGCCAAGCAGTCAGTCACTGACTCAGTGTGACTGTATTATTGTTACTAGGCAATGGAGGGGGGTGGTTGGTCTTGGAGGGCAGGGCAGGGCTGGGTGGACTCCTGCCTGTCTGTCTGTCTGTCTGCATCTCAGTGCGCTACTAAGCTCACTCTCCTCCTCAGTCCAGTCCAGGCTCGAGACTCCTCCTCCTGTGCTGACTGATTTGTCTCTATTCTCAGTGTGTGTGTGGGTGGCCAGTGCATGTGACAATTTCCGTGCATCCCACTTTGCTTTATCAGAGATGACCCCAGAAGAGACAGTAGCCAGAGAGTCAGTCAGATGGAGTTTGGAGTAGACCATTGGCCCCCTCGGCTTGGCTGCCAGTGCCCATCCAGTGAATGTACCACCCAACAGTTTACCATTTCCATGGTGACTGCCAGTGCCACCCTCGCCCACCACTGAACTGAGAATTATTTAAATGGACCACATTGTGGAGACCCTGTGCCATGGCCGCATAGTGCTTGGTTACCTGAATGCCTGATGTGGTGGAAATTTGGAATACGATTAAGGTTTTTTTCAGTTTTTCTATGGTCTTCTACAGTTGCACTCTACTTAGAATGATGACCCCCAACCTGCAACCAGTGTTGCTCTGCCATGTCTTGTCTCACTCGTTGAGTCAAAGGCCTTATTGTTTCTGCACAGTGCACACACACTTTAGTCTAATTAGATTTTGCCCAATAAAAAAATCAAGCACAATGCATGAGTTATGATAAGGTCCACAGTCATGAACCTATGTGTACAATAGCAGGTCCTGCAAAATTATTGTACAAAATCTAATTAGACTAAAGTGTGTGTGCAGTGCTGTGAAGAAACAATAATACTTTGAGGCAGCTGGTCAACATGTTGCCGTATCAACTCGAGTATACTCGCGAAATAATCACTTTTTTAATTTTGTGGATTTGTTCGCTGAGACACTGGTATACATACATTACCATTCTCCTTTAAACTAAGTGACTGCACTTGCACCATACACAGCAGACACACATGACAGTGACATACCTCTGCCAGACTGCCACCACCTGACTAGCTGTATGTCAGTCAGGTGGCATAGAGAGATGGGTATATAAAAGGCTGTGTGTGGCAGGAATTGCTCAGTGTGTGGCTGACTGCAGTGCCTATGAGAGAGGTACACAGATGGGGTTTTGAGTACTTTACTTTGTATTATCTGTGATTCTGATCACAGTTTACCTTCGGCAAAAATATCCACCAACTGATTGACTTCTTTTTACTGAAATACACAACTAAAAAGAAAAAAAGGGAGATAAAAGAACCGATCGTGTGGTGGGGTGGGGACATGGAGCTTTGAGTGCTCGTCACTCACAGTGGACGGCCTATCTCCTCGTGTTTATCAGATCTCATCTATTCTGCTCTTCCTTTTCCGTGATTATTAAACACAAAGCCTGCCAGAACTGTATTAAAAAACAAAAGCAAGCAGGCTAGTAGGCGGTACATATTTTATTTACTAGAAAAGAATAAAGGGGAACAGAGAGAGAGAGAAGTAAGCAGATCACCACCAGCCTGGCAGGTTGCAAGCTTTGAGTGCTCCCTGCTCTCTCAGTGCCTGACTCTATATTTCCTGCTTTTTCTTTTCAAGTTAGCTGAGCTTTTTATTGCCTCATTTAAAATTTTCTAAATAAATAAGAAAACATCAGTGAGTTAGTTTTATCCCCCCATGTCTCAAGTGCGGTGAATCTCTGAAGTAGGGAGGAGATTGCTGCAAGATTCTACTTTGCTTTTGCTGCAGTGCTGTACTTTGTCTTGCCTGGAAGGCACTAATTAAAAAAATGTATTTTCTGACTTTCTGTATACTGTAATTGTGGGGGATAATCTTTGAGGCACTCACATGTCCTTACACATGGGTTGTGTCCACCTGATAGGTTGCTTGATGCACATGTGACTTCAAAGAAGTCTGACCCCCTTTCCCTGTGATGCTGCCTCTCCAGGATCAGTTCTTCATGCGCATCTGTAGGTTCTGGGCACATCACAACAGTGCCCAAGCAGTTATTTCAAGAAAATCAAACAAAAGGTAAGGCCACCAGGCTTAACAATTTTATATCTAAATTGTTTTTTTTTTTGGCAGGTTAGGCAAAGCGTCTTATGGAATTAAGTTGTGAAAATATATGGCTCAATCTAGATTCCAGAGGGAGAGTTGGTTGGTTAAAATAACTTCCTTTGTGATACTCAAAACCAATTCATGGTATCTGACTGGGAATCGCAGAGACAGTCACTCAGCCTACATTTAAATTATTGCCAGAGACACACTCCAGGAGATCAACTCAGGGTACTGTGTCATGCCCATAAATTTAATTCCAGATGCCTTAGACTCCCTTTCAGCAAATCTAAGATGAATTAAGCACTCATGACTGCAATTTGCAGCTTTCTGGGATCCCTGCTAGTGGTCCCAGTTCAGCCTGCACTGACTACTACACTCTGGTGGGATTGGGAACACTCTATGTCTCCTGCTAGCAGCCACAGGAGTGCTGTCCCACATATATTTAAAACAACTCCTATATGGAGTTTGGTTGCTGCAGCAAGTGAATATTTCAAGCACATTGTACAGCTCCAGTGTGCTGATAAAATTTAAGTTTGCCAAAATGAAGGTAAGAAGACTACATTACTGAGAGAATTGGATATCAAAAGAGCTGAAAGTGTCTGCTAATATAACAATATGAGCATAGAATATAAGTACTTTTAAATGCCTACACAGCGACTGAATGACTGGGCGCAGTAACAGATTATCTTTGGGGCAGACAATAAATGATGACATTATTGCAAAATTAATCTGTCACCCTTGCTAGTGGTACCTGTGTTTAGATGTACTGTAAAATATTTCAACACAGCAGCTCCAGAGTATGTTTCGCAGCTATGCAACTGTTTAAAATTGCAAAACTGGTAGCCTTAAGGATGTTTGCACTGCGGCTTCTACTGGCATCGGTTGTCTAGAAAAATATTAGCTGAGAATTTGCTAGCACAGTATTCAAATTATGAACATTATCACATCATACGAGCATAGAGATTAATAGTTACCTGAACACCCTTGCCAGGAGCTAAAAACAATGTCTGATCCACATAAATGAACACAGAATCTATGCAATGGTTTACAGGAGGTAATATAATAAATAATCAATTTGGTTCCCTTGCCAGCAGTTCCTGAGTTGTATTATTCACCAACAAGAACATGGTGACCCACTAACATCACTAACTCATAAAAAGGGTACTCACAAACTCATCCAGAAAAGTTTCCTTGCATTGGAAGGTGCTTAAAATGCCCATGCTGGATTCAGCCATTCCTTGAATTCAGTGGCAGTAAATAAAAGCACCTACAACCATTTCATGTTATTTTCTATCCAAAAACACTCCCACAGAGAAAAGGAAGCTCTAGGTGCCAAAATGGAGCCACTGAAATGTTATTTTATGGCTTGTCAAACAGCATGACCATCCCCCATGCTTCTTCATAGTTTCCAAATTTCCTGCTCCATGAGAGCTGCAAGCTGACTGGCTCTCAGCTCTCGCGAAATCTTGGCCACCATCTCAGAGGAAGATAAACAAGATTTGACTAAATCCAACATATCTTGCAATGGAGAATGGAGCTAGCAATTGTACAGCTTCTCAAGTCTAAGTTCCCTAACTTTGAACACTGACCATGAAGGACATCTGAAGAAACATATTTTAAAGAGCAAAAAAAAAAAAAAAGGCAGACGATTCTTCCTCAGCTTGCCACACCCAAGGCAAATTAGCTAAGACATCCTGTCCACCTCCCCCTCTTAAAGGCACATGCCTACATTATCCCAAAGAATACCAAGGCATACAAAAGGGGCCAGAATAAATAAATAAAATATAAATTAAAAATAAATAAATAAATAAAACACAGTCCTGTATTATATTGGATCAATATACAAGAAGTTTTGATTACAATAAAATAACTATTGGGAAATCGTGTACTTTAATAGTCATTTCTTTTACTGATATCCACAGTTTCCTTCTATTAATGGCACAGTCACATATTAATTAAGGAGCCGCTACTATGTACTGTGTATGACAAAGTAATGCATACTAATGTGAATGCATGACTTAGCCTCATTAATTTTATACAAAAAAAAAGGGCTTGAACAACATAATATATCACATTTTTGAAATTTAAAGGATGCTAACAGAGCCATGTATTGTCAGAGATCTTTCATGGATGACCAAATAGATTCCACAGCCACAGGAGCTCAGTACATCAGGGCCTACAAAATAATTAAAGGCCTCATTCCGTAAATGGGCATATACTCTTGAGTTCCCTACATGCTGTCCAGAACAAGCATACCACTTTACTAAGCTGCCAGATGACCTGGAGCCCCTGCCAGCAGCTCCAGAGTCTATCCACTATTAAATGAGCAAGTGGCCACCTTAGAACATCAGGAGTACCCTGCCAGCATCCCGGACTCGTTAAAATACTAAGTAATGTGCCACAGTTCCCCATTACAATCATAGTAGCACCTGAAGTGCTCACTCAAGACATAACTACATAACAGTTTGGAATCATTTTCTCAGTCTCACTTGCTCTCAATAGGTTTTATGGCACATTATGTCTTTTAAACTCACCACCTTCTTCTATCAAAGGTAGAGGAAACCTCTATCATCTACCTGACTCAAACACCACAAACAAAGTAGGTCTCATGAGGAGGAGGAACATTGAGGACTAACCTAACTTGCCTATCCAGATCAGCAGCCATGAGAAATATCATCACAAGACTTGCTGCTGTGATCTCAATAAGCTCTCCCTCCCCCCTTATCTATGCGGGATTAAGGGTGTAGGCAGCTGCCAGACAGTGTAGATTGACTGACAGTCACTGCCGCCATCTTGTGGACAACGCAACTACGCTCACAAATGTCCAACCAGCACAGAGGGCATTGGTTAAAAGCACCAACCGATCTGCAACAGCAGACCACAATGCGACTAATTAAATATAAAGGCAACGATTTGAAAATCAGTTAATAATGAGGAAAATACATTGGGGGCTGCACTATTACCACAGCTGTGGGCAAGACAGCATAACACTGAGTCCCTCACTCACTCTAGCCACATTTATAGGGACAGTGCACATTTTAATGCACAGGCACAACAATAGCCTGTACGGTGCAGAACATTATTGATTACTGTGCAGGGAAGAATTAAGGAAATAATAAATAAATAAAACAATATATCTAATCCCCCACACCACTCTCTATGTATCCTTTCTCAACTTACCACAATAACTAAAGCAAAGAGCTGCAGCCAATGCAATGTGCCGCTAGCCCAAACAACTAAGTATACTGTGTGCATCAGATGCAGAAGGTGCACCCATGCCATCTGACCAGGAGGACACCTATGAAAACACAAAAGACAAGGCACAAACAAATATGCCACCTGCATTCCCAAATCCTCCGCTGGGCAGTATTTAGACACCACAACAATTCCCACCAAAATAATCAACTGAAGCAGGCACACCTAGTGTAAAACACCATGTGAAATAAAGTTAGGTACTGGCAGGGCCAGAAACCCACTCACCACAGCCAGATTCGGAAACACACTCGATCTAGAAACAGAGATGGAGATGGTTACACAAACACTAACATCCATATGGTGTTTTCTGGATCAGATACAGCCATTAGTGAAAATACAATGATGAAGGTGGGGTTTGTCATCAGCTCCTACCCCACTACCCAAGCTAATCCCCACATCTTAATGGCACACTGCCTATGCCATTTGCTTGCTGATAATGCCATAACCCTTCGTAGCCTCTACATAGTGGCCACTCCACTGGGAAGCCTAGAAAATGGTACATGCAAGAGTAAAAATGGCCATAAACATTCTGAAATCAGGGCACTATCCTGTGCACCACTGCAATTCACAAGGCTAGTCAGGAAAAGGGAAATTGCCTCATGAGCTTGGACAATCAGGTTATCATCTCCTATATCAACATGCTAGGAAGAATAAAGAGCAGAGCCATGCAAAGGGAGGCTCAAGACTCATTTTTTGGGCACAAAAACATCTGGTGAGCATATCAGCCATACATTTGGCAAGCAGGCTGAATACCAATGCAGACTGGTTAAGTCACCAGTTAATACATCCGGGAGAGCGGAAGATTCATTCCAACATATTCCAAATGATCAACAGACATTGGGGACTGATGGAAATAAACTTAATGGAGACCAACAAGAACAATCAGTGCCCCAGATTCTACTCCCACTTCAGGGATGACAAATCCATGGCAGTGGATGCACTATTAGCTACATGGTCATTCCATATAACCTACGTCTTTCCACTGATACTACAGGTTCTGAAAGAGATATGCAGAACCAGAACCTGGGTGATAAATATCACCCCTCATTGGCCCAGGAGAACAGGGTTCACCACGATAGTTACAATGGCACTAGACCACCCATGGACACTACCATTCAGGGAGGATAGTCTCACCCAGGGACCGGTATGTCACCTCAGTCTGAACAATCTCAAACTAACAGCCTGGCTCCTGAATAGGAGAGACTGTTAAGAGAGGGATACCATCCAGTGGTCACCAACACTATGGAGAAACCCCATTACCTTAAAATATCAGAGACATTTGAGATTATTCCACAGGTGGTAAGAAGAAAAGGGAAAAAAACAAACAAAAAAAAAAAACAAAATTACAACCTCTAAGGGCCACAGTGCCCAACATACTTCTCTTCCTTCAGCAAGGTCTGCATAAAGGACTATCTCCAGCATCCCTTACAGTGCAAGTGGCAGCAATCGGTCCAATCTACATCCTAAGATAAAACAATGGCCTGGGACCTCAACTTAGTACCCAGAGCAATGACCAACTCACCATCTGAACCTTTAGAGTCACTACCACTCAAATGGCAAACACTTAATCTTTATGGTCACTATATGTTCAGCTAGATGCATAAGCAAACTACAAGCATTATCCCACAGACTAAATCCAAACAAACTCTGCACTCATGTGCCAATGAAGTTGCAAAACAAACACCAACCTTCTTTTTTTTTCCACAAAGCTGTGAATTTTATTGTATGATGTCTGGATTCACAAATAAATCTTTCTGCTGCAAGAATTCCAAATTACAACCATTGTGAGTGCATCCAACAAACACTGTTTCCCAGCGCTCGACCACATGTGTGGTCTTCCTAAGATCCCTAAGTAAAATGAAAATTCAGGACAAAGGCATTGTATGTACAAAAAAAACTGGTGAAAGGAGGAGTGTGGCTGTGAGGCTGAGCCTGTACTGAGTGGGCAGAGGAACTTGGAAACAACTGAGAAGATTAAATAAAAGAAAACACATACAGGAAAGCATTTTGTATGCAATAAAAAAGCTGTAAATGTGCAGCAGAGAGGGTGAGGATGAGGCCAAAATGGGGAAAAGTATGGGAAACGTACTGTATGTCACAAACAACACTGCCCAGTCTGACTGGTAAAAGACCAATTGCTGGTACTTCATCTGGTAGCAGTAGTGGTTCTTCCACAATGCTGTCTAAACAGGCAGGAAAGGTAAATACCCTTAATTAAAACTAAAGGAGTAGTCGGCATCACAAGGAGTAGCAAGCCAAGATATGGTACCTATGTACCATAGTACCAGTACAGATTTAAATGAAACAGGGGAAAACTGAGCTCTGATGAGAGTAATGATTATGAAATGGAGGATGTAAACGAGGAGGGGACAAGCAGAAACAAAGGAAAGCTGGAATGATGCAGAGGTGGCAGTTGCACAGACGCAGGATGAATGCAATGATTTGGACTTTGATGAGATGGGCACTTGGGCATGAACAGAGTGGTGTAGGTGCAGGATAATCAAGATGAGGGTGCAGTGCATTCAGATTTAGATTCTGTTAGTGGCCTGGAGGAGCTGTTGGATGATGTTAATGGTGAAACTGAAAAACGCCATGATGAGCAGCTTCCAGTGTCGAAAGAACAACATAGTGGAAGTGACAAAGGAGGACAGTATAGTATGCCTGGCAATTAAACAAAAAGGTGACCTCTTATGCGTGGTCTTACTTTTCTCTCTGGCTGCCAATAATGAGTTATGAGCTCATCTTGAGGCAATTGCTATAACAAAACTAATTTCAGAGATGATAGCACTGGACTTACAGCCTTACAGAATTGTGGAGCATGTAAGATTCAAAAGCCTTTTGAATCACTTGTCACCACAATACAATATTCCGTCCAGAAAATATTTCTCAACTGTTGCAATACCAGAGTTGTATGATACAGTAACTGCTGAACTGAAAACGCTTTAAAGAAGCAGTTGCTGGGGTTGTTGATCTGACTACTGACATATGGACAAGCTGCCAGCCAGAACCATTTATGTCACTGACTGCGCATTGGGTATCATTTACTCCCTGTAGTGACACTGACAATTCCCCTCTGAAACTGGCTTCCCTTTGCATCCAATATATCCCACAGGATCACACAGCTTCCAGCATCTTGGATGAGCTCAATAGAGATAAAGTACTGGCTGACATCACAAGGGCTTTCTGTAGGTTTTATTGTGGCTGACAATGGCTCAAACGTAAAGAAAGCATTGTCTGATGGGGGCTTTGTCCACATTCGATGTTTTGCACACTGCCTAAATTTGATTGTGCATGCATTTATGGAAGAGGACAGAGATATAAAGGCTCTGCATGTGGCAAAAAGAATATGCACACATTTCAGTCACACCTGCAAAGCACGCCAATGTCTTCAGGCCATAAAAGAAGAACATGGACTGCCTCTAATACACTCATCCAGTATGTTGCAACGAGGTGGAACTCTGCCTTTACATGTTCCAAAGATTGCTGGAGCAAAAAAGGCTGTAAGACAGTATACACCAGAGAACAGCATAGGGATGCTGATGTGTACATTACTCCTCAGCAGTGGGCTGTTTTACAATTTCTCATCAAGATCCTGCAACCATTTGAGGAAATTACTAGGAAGTGAGTTCAACAGTGCCACACTCAGCCAAATAACCCCATTGATCAAGATTCTTATATTTCAGCTGAATGCTATCAGGGATGAGTTGGAAGGTACAACAAGCCAGTTTCAGATGGGAGTGTCTAGTGCAACTAAAAGGGACTTGCCATCCAGAATAAAAAATACGTAGTACATAGAATGATTAAAAAAGTCAGAGATGATGAGAAACTCTGTGAAATGCTCACAGCAGAACATTACATTATTTCAACAGTATTAGACCCATGGTACAAGATGAAACACCTCTCACAGTATGACCCAAATGTGTTCTAACACTGCAGAGAGAAAATCATTCAAGAAGTAGATCTGCTTTTGAAAAAAAAACATAACAACTGATGCAGTCCCCTCATCCATTCCTCCTGCACCTTCACAGCTCTCTCTTCAATCAGGCTACAAAACAGTCAGTTGCTGCCATTCATTCTACATCCAGCAGTCATCTTTGGGGTCACTTGGATGCTGTTGTCCTTTAAAAATCAGCCCTTCCTTCTCCATATGTCACTGCTTCTGCCCAGGCCATGGTTGACTGTTATTTAGCAGAAAAATGTATCGAATGGAATGCAGATCTCATTAAGTACTGGCAAAGCAAGGAGCCTAGGTTTGCACTTGTGCAGGTAGCCTTGAAGTATATGGTCTGTCCCCAACCAGCATATTTTCAGAGCGACTCTTTAGCTGTGCAGGAAGTGAGGTAACAGATACACGATCTAGACTACTACCAGAAAATGTTGAAAAGTTAACACTCTTAAAAGTAAACCTTCCATTGACTGGTTACACCTATGACCCGGAGGCAGCAAATACATTTCGCAGTGACCTCAAAGATGACTACTTGAAAGAGTAGAAACTTAGATCACCATTTTTTCAGAAAAATAAATCAGTGGTACTCATGTAAGCCTATATGTGGCCTACACAATTTTTGTACCTGATGGCACAATGTTGTCAGCATGTCCTAATGGACTTTGATAATTTTTGGATTGCCTGAACCTGATGGCACACTTTTTGCAGCATGTCCTAATGGACTTGTGTAATTTTTGGACTGCCTGAACCTGATGGCACACTTTTCACATCATGTCCTAATGGACTTGTGTAATTTTTGGATTGCCTGAACCTGATGGCACACTTTTCACAGCATGTCCTCATGGACTTGTGTAATTTTTGGACTGCCTGAACCTGATGGCACACTTTTCGCAGCATGTCCTCATGGACTTGTATCATTTCTGGACTGCCTGTAATTGAGACTGATGACAGAATGTTTTCAGTATGTCCTAATTTCTGGATTGCCTGAACATGATAGCACACTTTTTTCAGTATGTATTCATGGACTTGTCTAATATTTGCATTTTTGGATTACCTGA
The DNA here is from genome assembly GCA_016271365.2 of Neoceratodus forsteri. NCBI lineage: Eukaryota > Metazoa > Chordata > Ceratodontiformes > Ceratodontidae > Neoceratodus > Neoceratodus forsteri. Next base: position 16,875,265 of record JADMNL010000027.1, read on the forward strand.
ATGTAGGTCTCTGCCCACTCAGTACAGGCTCGACCTCACAGCCACACTCCCCCTTCCAACATAGTCACTAGGTCTCTGATTCCTAACGACATGCAGTTATTTTTTGGGTAGGGGTTCCCTAAATATGTCATCAATTTGGGTGGGTGGGAGGAGGGGATACCATGCCATAGAAAATAACTGCATGACTCTCAGTGGAACAGAGGGTGCAACAATAACAAACTGATATCTGTTAGGAGAAAGTAGACTGCTGGTTAACTAAAACCTGCAGCTTATCCAATGGGTAGGGAAATGGGCAGACTGGGTGGGCCAAGTGGTCCTTATCTGCCATCAAATTCTATGCATCTGTGTTTCTATGATATGTCCATTGTATAGTGTGTGCACTAAGTGGGAATGGGATTCTCCTCTGAGGCCAGGCAGGTTTGTGTTTACAGTTGCAGCACTAGTACTACTGACTCTGACACAGGAAACAGACAGAGGTCAACTTCATAATAACTACCATATTCCATTGACCAGCACGTCAAGAGCTATAAACTCACAATTTTCATATCCCGAAATGCTGACTACAATTCTATGTGTGTACCACAGATCTCAGTGTCGTTTTATGCAATTATATAGCAGATTTGCAGTTTTCACCACATTTTACAAAAGGTTCTGATTTAAATCAGGACTAATCAGAACTTATCAGGACTTTGGCCTGGATCCTGATCATGATAATAAGAATCAGGACCTTTTTGGGTCAGCCCAATCCTACTGTTTAGGTGATGGCACAACTGAATGATGACATCTTTGCTTTGCTTACAGTAAAACCTCATTGACTGAAACTAAACCAATTAGGTTTTACTTCAAGCAAATGTGTCATCATTCAGTCACTACATTACTAATATGGAGGAAGTTTAAGTCTTTTGGGCTTTTTACAGTGCCAAAGGCAGCTGGATGGTCAGTTTGTGTAGTTTTCACTGGTGTAGTGATTGCCTGCTTTGCTGGTGAATGGAAGTTTACTCACCTGGTAAACGTGATTATAGGAGCACATTTTTACAGCACTCTGAGTCTCAACAAATGGGTTATTCTGCCATCTCCTCTCAGGCTGATACCCAAAAAGATATCAGATTCATAATTCGATCTGTCTCCTCCCTCTTTGGTCACCGCTTCCTCAGTACGACTTCTTCCATGGCTTCGATATTTCTGTCGATAAAAAGGATAGTTACCAGAAAACACAACCTGATGGTCCCTGATGGACTTGTCTTATGTAAATGACTGGGCAGAATCATATATGCATACTTAACTGTATTTAATTAACTATGTCCACAATGTGCCTTACACATATCAATGCTACCGTGAACAACACTAATTAGTCTACTATGAAAGGATACATGATTAGGCATACGTCCGTCTTGCATTGCAACATTTCTGACCTCTGATCCATCTTTGTCATTGTCTTTCCTCCTCATTGGGTGGGATGCAGAGTGCTGTAAAAAAGTGCTCCTATAATCACCTTTACCAGACGAGTAAACTTCCATTATCTATTGGACCTTTTTACAGCACTCCGAGTCTCAACAAATGGGTGATTGTACAGCAGTGTCCACCTCTAATGGGTGGGAGGAGGAGGAGGAAGAGGACTAAACACCACCTGTAATATCTTTCTGCCAAACCCTGACTTGTTGGTTAACCCGGTATCCAACTGGTAAAACCTGGTAAAGGTATGGGGCAAGGCCCAGGTTGCTGCCTGACAGATGTCTGCTGTAGATGCAGAGTTGCATTCTGCCCACGAAGCTGCCACTGCCCTGGTGGAGTGTGCTCTAATGTTTTTGGGTGTGGTTGACTCTTTTGCCCTGTAGGCTTTAGAAATGGCAGATCGTAGCCATTTCACAATAGTGGACTTGAATGCTGGCAAACCTTGCTTGGGGCTCTGTGTAATAATAAACAATCTGTCAGAGTGCCTTATTTTGGCTGTTCTTTCTATGTAGGTCTTCAGAGCTCATCCTGGATCTAACTGTGAAAGTGTATCTCTTTGGCGATCATCTTTGCTTGGGTTAAAGTTTGGGACAGAGATCTCCTGGGTGAAGGAAAATTGGCTAGCACTTTTGGGAACAAAGGACAGAACCATCCTGAGGACTACTCTATCGGATAAAAGATTGTGAATTCTCTGCAGGACAGGACCTGAATTTCACTAGTCCTCCTAGCCGATGATCTTGCAATCAAAATACCAGTTTCAGGGTGAGGATTGGTAGGGTCAGATCCTCAAGAGGCTCAAAAGGTGAATTAGTTAGGGCATCCAATACCAGATTGAGGTGCCACGGAGCTGTAGTGGGTCTCGGTCCAAGCCTAATGTTGGAAGTGGCCTTCATGAATGTCTGAACCAAGGGGTGTGCTCCTGAAAAGTGTCCATCCCTCTGTCCTTGGATTGCTCCAGTTGCCACCGCTTGCACCCATAGGGATGCTGATGACAGACCTTGACCAATCCATCTTGTAAAAATCTAGGACATAGAATATGGAACATGTGGAGCTTCTAGCTCTCGATTCACACCATGTGGAGAATGTAAACCAATGTCTGTTGTATGTCCTGTTAGTGGATAGCCTCAGAGTTTTTAACAATGTATCGGCTACTTTGTCAGAGACTTCCATTTTCAACAGTCTAGACCTTTGAGTGGCCAAGCCATCAGTTTTAGTGATGGTGGGGACTCATGACAGATTGGGCATTGCATAAGAAGGTCCGGCTGTGACGGTAAAGTCATTGTCTTATCCGTTAACATTCTCTGGATAAGGGCATACCATGTCCTTTTTGGCCAGTCCAGTATGATCAGAACCACTGCACTGCCTCACTGCACTGCCTGTGTCTCGTATTTTCTGCAGCACTTGTCTGATCATAGATAGTAGGGGAAACACATAAGATTTCTGAAAATGCCATGGGATGGACAGGGCATCTACTCCCGCAGTTCCTTTCTCCCTGTATCGGGACATGAAGACCGGTAACTAAGCATTAACTGCCAATGCCATAAGATCTATCTGCAGTGGGTCCCACTTCCTCTGGATTCTCTGGAACACCATTTGATTTAGCTGCCATTCCTCTGGATGAAGCGATTTCCTGCTGAGCCAGTCTGCCCTGATGTTCAGAGCTCCTTCCAGATGCACTGCTGTCAGGCTGAGCAAGTGTTTCTCTGCCCATTTCATCAGACATCCTGCCTCCTGAACCATTGACTTGCTCCTTGTACCTCCTTGTTTGTTGATGTACGCCATTGCCAGACTGTTGTCCATGCGTACTGTACTTTCACCTGTTTGTTTTGGACCTTTGAAATGTTTCAGTGCCAAGTGGATGGCTCTGGTTTCCAGTATGTTGATCAGTAAACTTCTCTGCATCGGACCACCTCTCTTGGACAGATTTGCTGCCCCCAGCCAGTTAGGTGGGCATCGGTTTTCAATGTTCTTGATACTCTTTTTTTCTAGGGTGGCTCCTTGAATTAGGTTGCTTGGATCTGCCACCACTTCAAAGATCTCTTTACAGACAGTGATATGAGCACTAGAGAAAAGTAGTTTTGGGTTTTGTAGCTCCAATTGTCTAGGAGAAGATATTGTAACTGCCTCATGTGGGCTCTGACCCAGTCATGTAGGTCTATGCATGTTGCCATTAGGCCTAGAAGTTGCATCAACTGCCAAACTGTAGCCATATTGTGACTTAGTATCCACTTGCAGTGTGCTACCAGGTTCCATACGCGAGTCTCGGATGGTCTGACCATTCCTCTGCCTGTGTCGAATACTGCTCCCAGGTGTTTGAGAGTTGTTGTGGGAGATAGGTGACTCTTTGCCTGATTGACAATCCATCCGTGCTTTGTCAGCAAGTCATGTAGTAGTAGTAGTAAAAAATGCATTTTTATGCAGAAAACAAATCTTTAGGCCAATAGGCCTAGTTTACAAGACTGTCCTGTTTGTAATTAATTGCCTATACATTAAAATATACAACATATACAACATGGGCTCATTTTGTTGCTATCTGTGCTTTCTGTATCAATCTGACTCTGATTAGCCAGTCATCCAACTATGGGATCACATGCACCCCTCCCTTCACAGTATTGCAGCCAGGGGGGCCATCAACTTTGTGAAGATGCGTGGGGCCAATGCTAGGCCAAATGGGAGGCACCGATATTGAAAGTGGTAGCCCAGTATGGAATACCGCAGAAATCTCTGGTGACTGGGCCTGATTGGTATGGGGAGGTACGCATCCTTCAAGTCTATGGATGTGAGATTATCCCCCCTGTATACTGCCACTATGGTGGATCACAACGTCTCCATCTTGAACTTGTGATAACAGATGAACTGGTTTACAAATTTTAGGTCCAGGATTGGTCTTAGATCTCCCGTCTTTTTTGGAACCAAGAAAAAGATGGAGTATACTCCTGAGTGTCGCTCTTCTACTGGCACTGGTGTTATGGCTTTTGAGTGTACTAGCTGATTGAAAATTGATTGTACGTTGTTCATAGTGTTTATGTCTGTCGAGATGTGTGATTTCGCAAACCTGTCTCTTGGGGTGACATCAAACCTGTAGCGCAATCCTGAGATATGATTTCCGCACCCATCTGTTCATGCATCGAAATGGTCCAGATTGCAGCAAAATGTTGCAGTCTTTCCCCCACCATGATCACCACATCCTGGACCTGGGTCATTTCATTGCAGATATCCCTTATTGTTCGTGTTAGGTTTGAGGTGTGGTTTCTGTTGTAGTGACCTCTGCACCTCTATTGTTTTTATAATTCTGCCTCGGGTTAAAGTAGTTTGGTTTAAATCTGAATGATCTATCTTGACACTGTTGCCCTTGGCCCATTTTGTGCTTATGGACACAACTCCATACCTGGTTGTTGCGAAAGGGAGGTAGGGTCACAAGCTTCCCTTGGTTGTCTTTGTCATCCAGTTTAACTGTGAATTCCTCAGTCCCCAGGTCAAATACCTTATCTTCCCAAAAATTTTGTTTCAACAATCTACTTTTTGATTCCCGATCAGTGTGCCATAATTTTAACCAGATGTGTCTTCTAGCCCTGTTGATAGATACCACAAATCTGGATGCCATCTTAAAGTTGTCCATTGTTGCATTGGCTATATATTTTATGGCCTGTATGGTGTAATCCATTGTGGCGCAATGTGAGCTTGTTGAGGGGATGTCTTGTCTGGCAGCCTCCAGCCACCGAAGTACTGCCCTGGAGGAATAAATGGCCACTGTAGATGCCCTGATGGACATTGTGAGCATCTTGTGTACCTTCTTAATGATGTCATCCACCTTCCTGTCTGTTTGGTCCTTTAGCACTGATGAGAACTCAGAAGGCAACACCATCTTATTGCTAAGAGAAGTGACTTTTGGGTCAATCTTAGGCAGTGCTGCCCATGCTCTTTCTTTCTTTCAAAGGTGCCTTTTTCCCTGACTCTTAATGGGCTCAGTTGCCTCCCATTCCTTGGCCAGAATACTCTCCAGGGCCTTGCATATGGGGAAGTAAGTCATGGACTTCTTGCATTCCCTTACTAGGGAATCTAATTAACTGTCTGGTTATTCACAAGGTTCATCTATGCTGAGTATTTCACAGATCACTCTGATGTGCTCTGGAATGAGGTCAAATGGGAATAGCCTGGCTGCCATGTCTTCCTCCTCCTCCTCTGAAAATTCCTCCTCTTATGAGTCTGAAGAGTTGGAGGTGTCATTCGGGTCAGCACCCCTAGGCTTCTTGAGTTTAGGGCTTTTACATTGTCAGACTCTCTGGGGTGTTTGTTGCCCCCAGTGAATCTATCTTGTCCAGCAGTTTTGAAGTAGATCCACCATGATGTTTTACATCATGATGGAGGCACTGTCGTCCATGGCCTCCTCTTGTGGATCCAAACATCTTGTTAGAGACTGTGGCTCTGCGTCTACCATGCAAAGTGAGCAGAGATCCCCTGTGGCCTTTGTCAGAAGTAAGTTGGGGCATTTGTGGCATGTCCTGTGGGTTTTGCCCATGATGACTCTTAGGAGACACAAGGGAAGAAGACCAGGGACTGGTTAGTAGACTCCGCAGTGTTGGACGAACAACAAATTGTAAAAATATTTATTATTACATTTTTTTTTTGTATGGTTGCCTGTGCTACTTCAGCCATCTTGGGGGTCACCCTCGCTGTATACTATAATGTGAACTAAAGGCAAGCCCCTTGGTGCAGCTCTGCTTTGGTGATCTGGCCCTTTAAGTTGCTAATCATGGCATGCTGGCAGCAGCCTCAATCATGGCTGCTGACAGGAGTCAGAGCCATCATGTTGTGTGTGTCTACCCTTCTGTGTTACTGAAGACCCTAAACATGGTCACCAACCCCACCCCGGAATACCATCTTGTGTGAGGCAGTCTTTTCATGTGTTGACAAATAACTCTTCCACCAGTTAACTTCGAGGAACATGTAAAATAGACTCTCATCTCTCAAAAGGTGACAGGGGACATTCTCGATAATGTGCATTGCAACTGGAGGCCATTTCTGGTAGTGCCTGATAGCTGCCAGAGTTATGACCACATGACATCTGAAATCTCACTTCTTGCAAGAGTTACTGGATGAAGGGGAGATGATCACTAGCATGGGCATGTCCAGAAATGGAGTCAAACTTGCAGCATGAAATCTACACAAAGGACTCTGTGGGCAGTCCAGGCAACATGTCAGAGGGCTGTAAAACTGCCACATGAAGTCTGGATCATGGCCATGGACTCTGGAGATTACCACTGGTGTCTGGAAATGGGGAACTGCTGCAGCACTGTTCAGATCCTTCCTCTCTGACCTCATTAAATCAGAACTCAGATTCATCAGAGTGAATAGTAATGCTATGTAGTGCACAAGATTAAAATTCGGCATGCAGGCAAGCTGTAGAGGGGTATCTAATGTGTTCACCACTCTTGGCTGAACGAGGTGAACTGAGAGGGGAATTGAGGTGCTTCTGCCTCTGCTTGCTTGCAGGCTCACTGAGGGGTGCTCTGAACTGGAGCCTGTTTCAGACATCAGTCCCCTGGCTGAGCAAGGTAAGCTGAGGGGTATGTTCCATACACTGCCACTGTCCTAGAGCAATGTCCCCTTACTCAACCCCCAGAAGAACAAGGTAACCTGGGGGGAGCTGCAGAACTTGGTTTTCCTGAATGATTATGCGAGTACCCTAATGCTGTCACCACCCTGATGCTCTCAAGTGGTTAAACTAATCTTGAAAATTTTAGCTGGTGGCACCAGACCTAGCAAGGCAACATTAAGAGGGGTACTGCTCAAGCCAATAGTTATTTTTCTATGGTTGTAGTAAATTAATTCTCTTACCTCTGAAGTTATTGGCAAAGAGCCAAGCAAAAACACGATCAGCCTGATGGGATGCACAAAAAGAATGGAGGAAGGGGTGACTCAAGAGGGAGGAGACAGATCAAGTTATGAATCTGATATCTATTTGTGCAACAGCCTGAGAGGAGATGGCAGAATAACCCATCTGTTGAGACCTGGAGTGCTGAAAAAAGGTGTGATAGATAATTCACAGTTTGTGTTGATTGCGAATGGAAGTTAGACACTTTGCTAGATGAAAGCTACATGAATTTGTCCACTGGCAAATCAAAGTCAGGTGAAATTACAAAGCATTTTGTGAAGCAAATTTCACTGATTTTGCCCACCACTACTGAGAATACAGTGGATTTCATATATATGGCATCATTGCAAAAGAACTACACTTAGGTATTCATTAGGATTGAAGCACAAAGCCATAGTAGAAAGGAATTGTAATGTTAAGGCAATATGTCCCATGAACAGTAATGATTGTGTGGTGTGGCATTCCTTTGGGTTTGAATGATTGTTGCAAGCAGCACTGACATTAACCCAGGACCATCAATCAAGGCACATAAATGTTCTCACACACTAATGCTTTGAGAGATGGTGCCAAAGTTATGGTGATGCCAACATTACTTCGAGCAATTGTTTAAACAATTACTGTGTTTTTTTTTGCAATTAATTTGCAGCCTTTTTGAAAAGAATATTTAGTAACAAATGTACAGCAATTTATAATGACAAAGATGACTTTAGTCCTTCCTTCACCCCATTCCATGCAAAGTAGCCTGTGGCATTTAGTGACTCCTTCTTACCCTGCTTCTAGACCAAGCAATTCCTGGGTCCAGTGGCAACCCCCTCCCTTACACTGACTAAGCAGTCCCTGACATCCTGTGGCACCACCTTCCTTTGTCCACCACCAAAGTCAAGCAATCCCTGGCATCTAGTTGCATCCCATCACCATGCCTCAAGCCAAGCAATTCCTGTTGTCCAATGGCACTTGCGCACCCTGCCCCAAGCCAAGCAGTCAGTGTCATCCAGTTGCACCTCACCTTGCTCATAAAGTAAACAATCCTCCCTGCCTCCCAATGGAGACCCATCACAAACCATCCACTAATCTTCTCAGCCATCTGCCCTCTGAATGACAGAATCTTAGTAGCCAGTATCAGAGCCACCTCTGAAAATTGTAGACCTACATATACCAATGAGCCAATGCCCACTTCTTTATAATAACAGTAGATCAATGTTTAATATCGGTATTGCACTTTATAAGCATTTAAAACTTTGTTGCAGTAAACACAGATGCATACAAACATAGTCCATGATGGCAGAAAAAGACCAGCGCTCCATCCAGTCTGACCATACTCCCTATAATCACTGGAACCATCCCTGGAACCTATTGTTCCTCCAGGGTACTAACCCTCCCCATCCTACCCCCATCGAATAGATGCACTCTTGAAATTTATAGGGCAGGCATATGCAGTTAATGCTGCTTCTACAGGAGTTCAACAGACCATATTTTATATTCTGTTAGCAACTGCAGTTCTTCAGAGCTTCTAGTCCAAGAATTCACGTTTTACCCAAACTTGTAAACAAGTAAAGTTTCAAATGCACCAGCTAACAGACTCAGACTGCACCTGAGATACAACCTGGAGAAATACTCCTACAGTGTGCTACATGCTTACTTTTCAGGACCATGCCCCTTCTTCAGAGATAATGTATATGGTCTTAAGATTTATTTATTTATTTAGTTAGTTTTTGTTAACCAGGAAAGGAAGACTAGACAATTCTGCCTATTTTCAGCCTCATCCTCGGGGAGGGGGATACCAATGGATGCCAGTAGATGCCAATGAGGAAATGATGATGGATACAGACTTTATAGAAGCAGGTGCTAACCTGCAAAATGACCTTGAAGAACAATGCCGGAGAATCCAGGCACAACTCACACAAGCTGAGGTGACATACCAGGATGAAAGAAGGAAGCTGGAGGAGGACTAATGCACTGAAATCTGGCCAATGGAAAATCATGTACACAAATGCCCACAGTCTTGGAAACAAGATACCAGACCTGGAGGCAACAATGACATAGGCTAAACTGGACATAGTAGCCATTAGTGAGACATGGTTCACCAGTAACCACGCTTGCGAGACTTCAGTACCCGCTATGTACTGTTCAGAAGAAACCAAAGTGCAAAAAGGGTGGTAGAGTGGCCCTTTATGTCAATGAAAATATCAAAGCTATAGAAATTCAGAATACACATAAGGAGCCAGAAGAACGGTGGGTCACCCTGGAAACAGGAAATGGGACAGCCATATGAACTGGGGTTGTCTACAGGCCTCTAGACCAGGGAAGGACATAGACACATTACTGTTAGAAGTTATACAAAACATGACAGCTAAAGGGAGGTTCTGATAATGAGAGACTTCAACATGCCAGATACAGATTGGTCAATACCAGCAGGAACATCCAACAGAACTAGACACATAGTGGATTCCTGCAAGGGGGCTTAAACAATTGGTACAACAACCCACAAGAGACAGGGCTATCCTGGCTCTACTACTGACTAATGGGGAAAGGATCACAGATCTCCAGGTAGAAGGTCACCTGAAGGCCAGTGACCATCACATGGTATGGTTCAGTTTGTCCACTAGAACTAAATCATCCCATTCCAAGGCAAAAATATGGGACTTCAGAGGAGCTGACTTTGATAAGATGGCCAACAGAGTTAAGCTAGCCATGGCAAGAATAAATACAGGTGAGGGTGTACAGGCAAAGTGGGTAAGCATTAAGGATGCAATACTTGAAGCAACATCCCATTGTGTTAAGGAGAAAAGCAAGAGCAAAAGAAGGAAGAAACCACTTTGGTTCTCAAAAACAGTAGCAGAAAAGATCAGAGCAAAAAGGCTGGTCTTCAGGAAATATAAGGAAACACAGTGGGACAAAGATAGGAAGGCATACCAAACTTTCCTAAGGGGAGCAGGGAAGGCAGTAAGGCAGGCAAAGGCCCAAACTGAGGAAACACTAGCATGAACAGTAAAAGAAGGGGGACAAGACTTTCTACAGATTCATTCATGAAAGGAGAAAGTCCAGAGGGGGTATTGCTAACATCAAAGGTGATAAGGGGGATTGTGTGGAGGAGGACCAAGGAAAAGCATCTATCCTAAATAGATACTTCTGCTCAGTATTTACTGAGGAGAAGGTAGGGCAGTACCTACAGCTCAGCACTATGGACATGGGGGAGGGAGGTGTGCGCAAGTCTCTTCACAAATGAAAGGGTCCTACAAGAGCTCACTAAGTTCAGAGTGGACAAGGAAATAGGACCTGATGGCATACGTCCCAGGGTACTAAAGGAGCTAAGGGTGGAACTAGCAGAGCCATTATCAGAACTATTTAGTGAGTCTCTGAGCATAGGAGAGGTCCCATAAGACTGCTCCACAAGAGTGGCAGCAGGGAGGAGGCAGGGAGCTACAGACCAGTTAGTCTTACCTCAGTAGTGGGCAAGAGTATGGAGGCACCCTTAAGGAAAGGATAGTGCAACACCTGGAATCCATAGGAGCACTGGATCCAAGACAGCATGGGTTTACAACAGGAAGGTCCTGTCAAACTAATCTCATAGATTTCTTTGACTGGGTAACCAGAGTGGTGGACCAAGGGGTGCAGTTGATGTCACCCACCTTGACTTCTTTTTTATTTACTTATTCATTTTGATGACCAGGTAGGGCCACTGAGCCCCAAGGGTCCCTTTTCAGGGTGACCCAGAAATGTAATTACATGGAGAAATACAGACAGGAAAAGGTTACAGTGCATACAGATAATTTGAACAGCTTACAGTCATACATAGCATACAATGCTTGCTTGTGTGGTTAGAGACCATGCTGTACTAATGTTGAGCAGCTGAAGGGGTTATGGGGGGGCAGTCAGGTGTCATGACAGTGGCAAGTGCTTTTAATACTGTTTCACACAGAAGACTGATTAATAAGCTGGGTAGGCTCGGGGTGGGTCAGAAGTTGGTCAACTTGGTGGCAAACTGGTTGGCTGGCAGAAAACAGAGAGTGGTGGTAAACGGTATACAGTCAGAAGAGATGCAAGTCACAAGTGGGTTACCTCAGGGATCAGTCCTGGTGCCAGTCCTCTTCAATATCTTCATCAGTGACATTGCAGATCGACTGGAGGGCAAGGTTTGCCTGTTTGCAGATGACACCAAGTTCTGCAACAGAGTAGATTATGCAGATGGGGTGGGCAGAATGGGAAGAGATCTGGAAAAACTAGCAAAATGGTCTGAACAGTGGGTTTAACGCAAAGAAGTGCAAGATCATGCACATAGGGAAGAGACACCCATAAGCTACCTATAGGTTGGGAGGGGAGTTGCTGGCAATCATAAAGGAAGAAAGAGACTTGGCATCATCATCATCATCACAGATGACCTGAAATCATCTAAGCAGACCACTAAAGCAGTAGGTAAGGCTAGAGGGATGTTGGAGTGTATTGCAAGTCATAAGAGGGAGGTAAGCAGAGCTGAATCAGGTGTGGAATCAGTGCTTTGGCTTCTCAGAAGGAACTAGAAGGGGGACAGGATCAGATCTACAGTACAGTAGCTTCTTGTTTTACATTGTTGTTTTTTTGATTCTACTTGGTAGAATGTTATTTTTTCTTTCTTACTACTAAGTGGCTAGCAGGGTATTGTTTGGGGGCTGTTGGAATTTTTAAACCTGTTTTGGTAGCTATAAGTGGGCTCATTTGTTTGGTTCACTGTGTGGCAGGCTGCATTTGTAGAGGCCTATTTCTTCTGTTTTAAAACATATTTGGTGTAATTTAACTGTGTCTGTTTCTTTGAATTGGAGACCAATATCTTCTAATTCCAAGCCTATTTTGATGTGTTGTTGGTGAAGCTGTTTGAATTGGAGTCCTGTTTCTTTGGGTAGCAAACCTATTTTGGGGGCTTTGAGTGGAACTGTGATTCATTGTTGCTGGCTTCACTAGCTGCAAAGTTTGAGTGCACAGTGGGGGAGGGTGCTAATGGTCTGGCCAGGTCTCACTCAGTAGGGAGGCAGAGCTGAATCAGATGTGGAGTCAGTGCTTTGGCTTCTCAGAAGGAACTAGAAGGGGACAGGATCAGATCTACAGTACAGTAGCTTCTTGTTTTACATTGTTTTTCGTGGATTCTACTTGGTAGAATGTTATTTCTTTTCTTTCTTACTACTAAGGGGCTAGCAGGGTATTGTTTGGGGCTGTTGGAATTTTGAAACCTGTTTTGGTAGCTATAAGTGGGCTCATTTGTTTGGTTCACTGTGTGGCAGGCTGCATTTGTAGAGGCCTATTTCTTCTGTTTTAAAACATAATTGGTGTAATTTAACTGTGTCTGCTTCTTTGAATTGGAGACCAATATCTTCTAATTCCAAGTCTATTTTGATGTGTTGTTGGTGAAGCTGTTTGAATTGGAGTCCTGTTTCTTTGGGTAGCAAACCTATTTTGGGGGCTTTGAGTGGAATTGTGATTCATTGTTGCTGGCTTCACTAGCTGCAAAGTTTGAGTGCACAGTGGGGGAAGGGTGCTAATGGTCTGACCAGAGGCCTCAGCTACCTGATTGTTTCTGGAAGACTTGGGCTGGTCCCACCCCCAAACCCCTCACCCCACCCACCCCGGTCCATTATTTCCTTTATACTAGGGGTTCTGATGTCACTTCCTCAAACAGGCAAATGATATGCACCTGTCATAGCAGAAGCAGACATCCAGGAATGGAACAGCAGCAAGTGAAGAGGTGACTGGTCTCTCAGTGGAAGGGAAGTAAATGCAAATCTAGGAGCTTTCATTATTACTTCTTCGCATTGATATTGCATTGGGAAAAGGAGGAGTAGGAGTTTGAAGAAGGTTGTGCAATGGCTACTTAAAGTCTCTTTTTGAGTGTGGATAGGAAGGATAGGAATATAAAAAGCAGTTGCTCAATATATCTAAATGTGTGCAACAAAGAAGGTAAGGGAAATAAAGAAAATGTTTTGCACTGATAGAGGGGAAGAGGGGAGACTTGGGGGAATGTTTGGTATCCTGCATCTGGAAGAGTGGGGGGTCACTGGTGGGCAATGACAGCAATGGGTAGGGTGGTAGGCTGCAACAACTGCGGTGCACCAATCTTTCTAAACATTGCCTGGAGTGTGGGAGGATGTTTAGTGTGCAGCCACATAGAAAAACTTAGAAAGGAGATTGAGGGTCTGCAGGAGGAACTAAGACAGGTAAGGCAGATTGGGGGTGGGTTTAGCCCAATACTGGAGGGAGGAAGAAGGGGAGATGAGGGAGGGCGATTTAAGCCAACAATGGTAAGGAAAGGGTCAGAAGAAGGGAAGCAGAGACAAAGGGGCCCAGGCCAGGAAGAATGATTGCCGGGGAAACCAGGACAGGAGACAAAAGACAAATGGAAGGAGGAGATAGGGACTTGTGAGGGGAGGCGAAGAAGTGGCAAAAGTCATGGAGTGGAAAGGAGAGAACAGGTTACTATGCAGAGAGGAGCGGGCATTTGTGAAGGGTCTTCAGAAAATAGTCAGCACTGCTAGAGAGGAAGAAGGTGGAGGAGGGAATGATGACATTAGAGGAGTAATTGATAAATGCCTGACCAACTGAGCGGGGAAGTTCTGCGGAGAATTGCAAATAGGGTAAAAGGGGGAAATAATGTGCAGAAGGAAGAAGAGGAGCTGGAAATGAGAGAGGGAGATGAATGGAAGCAAGCAGGAGTAAGAGGGTGGAATCTTAGTGCTGGGGACCAATACTAAGAGGAGTTAGGTGGGGTAGCAAGGGGGAGAGGCATAGTCGCATTTGGGTGGAGGCCATGCCAGGAATGACAGCGGAAAGGGTGGGACGGTCTGTTCTGAAATATGCTAGAAGGGGTAGGGACAAGCCTCATTTAATTATACATCTTGGGACAAACAACCTGGCTGACAAGACAGTAGATATAGTCCAGAGGAAGTTTGAGGAACTAGCACAATTATGTGAGGGGGTAGGAAGATCAGTAACTTTTTCTGAGATACTTCCGGTGCCAAAGGCAAGCACAACAAGAAAGCTGAGAATTGAGGAATTTAACGGATGGCTAAGAACCTGGTGTTGTGCTAAAGGGTATGGGCTGTTGGGGGTGGGAGGGACCTGGGAGGACAGTAGCCTCTATGCCAAGGACAGACTACACTTGAGTGAGGAGGAAAGAAAGTGTTGAAACAGAGGATGGAAGAGTATATAGAGGAAGTTGGGAATTTAAACTAGGAGTGGGGTGGCAGTTGGGAAGAGATATGCAGAGACCACAGGTTGGAAATCATATGAGCTTACCCCTCATAACAGTGAAAAAGGACAAATGGCAAGTACTATTGGTGATGCTAGGAATGAAGGGCAGGATGGTGGGGGGAAGGGGTGGAAGGTGGTTACCCTTAATGCTAGGAGCCTTGGGAGGAAAACTGCAGAGTTACAAGTTCTCATGGCAGAGGGAGAGGTGGACATTGCAGCCATCACGGAAACATGGGCCACCCAATATAATGACTGGGACCTGTCTGTACGAGGGTACAGGTTATTTCATAGGGACAGGTGATTGGGAAAGGAGGGGTGGCACTGTATGTGAAGGAAGGACTGAAGTGTGTAAGGGAGGAAGGGGAGGAGGATAGTACGGAGTCACTTTGGGTGCAAATCCAGGATTCCAAGAATAGGATTCTTAGAATGTGAGTGGTGTACAGGCCACCATCTCAGATGGAGGAGTTAGACAGGGAACTAGCGGGACAGATCAGGAGGACCTGCGAGAAGGGTAGTGTGGTGATTGCGGGGGATTTCAACATGCCAGGAGTGGACTGGAGCACCCCAACAACCAGGAACAGAAGGGAGCAGGTACTGCTGGATGCCTTCCAGGACAGCTTCCTGCTGCCAATGGTCAGTGAACCAACCAGGTTATGGAATACCCTTGACCTTGTGCTGGCAAATGAGGACTTTGTGAGAGAACTTACAGTGGAGGAACCGCTGTCAGGGAGTGACCACCACTCAGTATGGCTCACTTTGGATATGGGCAAGGAAGGAGTGGAATCTGGCACAAGAGTGCTGAACTTCAGGAGGGCCGACTTTGGGAGGATGGGGGAAGTGGTAAAAGGGTACCTGGCCAGAATTCAATCTAGTATGGATACTAACCAGAGGTGGGAGCTCATAAAGCTGGGGATAGTGGAGGCAACCAAAACCTGCTGCAAAGCCCAGAGCAAGAAGGCTAGGGCTAAGAAACCGAACTGGTTGAGCAAGGAGGTCATGGAAAAGGTAAGGAGGAAAAGAGCTGCCTTTAGGAAGTACAAGAAAACAGGGAGGGGGGAGGACAGAGAGTACTTGACAGAATCGAAGGAGGTGACAAGGGCAGTAAGGGGAGCCAAAGCATCTATGGAACTCAGGCTGGCACAAGGCATTAAGAAGGGGGAGAAGGACTTCTTTAAGTACATCAGGGAGAAAAGGAGCTGTAAGGACCACATAGTAAGGATTAGGAAGGAGGGGGGTTGGGTGGAAGCAGGGTGCGATAAGGCGGAAGCACTAAATGAGTACTTCTGCTCAGTATTTACTAAAGAGAAGAGGGGGATGACACCCAAGGTGGGAGAAATGGCAGAAGCAGGGGGAAGTGGTGACAGATGGGGAAATCATGGAGGGCAGAGTTCGAGAGGGTTTGAAGGCACTGAGGGTGGACAAGGCGCCAGGCCCAGATGGCATCCACCCCAGGGTACTGAAGGAGCTGGCAGAGGTCCTTGCAGGACCTTTGGCAGACCTATTTAATGCCTCATTACATTCGGGGTGTGTACCTCAGGACTGGAGGATGGCTCATGTGGTGCCCCTCCACAAGAGTGGCCCCAAGGATGAACCGGGAAACTACAGATCAGCGAGCCTCACATCCATCGTGGGTAAGCTAATGAAGACTATCCTGAAGGAGAGGCTGGTGGCCCTCCTAGAGGCCAAAGGACTACAGGACAGCAGACAGCATGGCTTCATACATGGCAGATCATGCCAAACCAACCTGGTCGAGTTCTATGACTGGGTATCTAGGCAACTGGACAGGGGCCATGCAGTGGATGTCCTGTATCTGGACTTCAGTAAGGCATTCACTCGGTGCCACATGGAAGGCTGGGAAGGAAGTTAGTAGGCACAGAGGCGGTGCAAACTGGTGAGATGGGTAGGAAACTGGCTGCAGGAAGGCAACAGAGTGTGGTGGTGGGTGGGGAGCTCTCACACCCAAGGGCAGTGATGAGCGGTGTCCCACAGGGCTTGGTGTTGGGACCAGTGTTGTTTGGGATATTCATTGCAGACATATCATGGGACATCAAGAGCAAGATCAGTCTGTTTGCTGATGATACCAAGGTTGGCGCGGTGGTGGATGACCTAGGGGGATGGCAGGGGTTGCAGGATGATCTGGCAAAGCTTGAAACCTGGTCAGACACCTGGCAACTGGGCTTTAATGCCAAAAAGTGCAAGATGCTGCATTTTGGGATGAAGAACCCAAGGAGGAGTTACCAGCTAGGGGGAGTGCAGCTAGCCCAGACAAAGGAGGAGAAGGATCTGGGGGTGCTCATTACAGGGTCAATGAACAACTCGGCACAATGTAGGAAGGCAGCTGCAAAGGCCAACAAAATGCTGGGTTGTATTGCAAGGGGTATATCCCCGAGGAGGGAGGAGGTGATTCTGCCACTGTATAGGTCATTAGTTAGACCACACCTGGGAGTACTGCATGCAGTACTGGCGTCCGTATCTGAAGAGGGACATTAAGTTACTGGAGGGGGTGCAGCGCAGGGTGACAAAGATGATCGAGGGGCTGGGGGACTTACCATACGAGAGGAGGTTGAAGGAGTTGAACATGTACTCACTGGAGGAGAGGAGAGGAGAGACAGGGGTGACATGATTGAAACCTTTAAATACATGAAAGGAATAAACAAGACAGGTACAGAGGGGCTGTTCAAAGTAAGGGAGGGGAGGGCCACCAGGGGCCATGATATGAGACTGGAGCGAGGAAGGTTCAGGAGGAGATGAGGAGACACTTTTTACAGAGAGGGTGGTGGCTGGGTGGAATGCGTTACCTGCAGAAGTGGTGGCGGTAGAACAATGGACTGCTTCAAATGAGGATGGGACAGGACAAGGAGGAGGGTTAATGAAGGAAGGGTGGAAGGGAGGGCAGCTGCAGAATATAAAAGCATGTACTTATCTGAAAGCAGACTGATAGACTCTAGGCCTTTATCTGCTGGCAAATTTCGTATGTTCGTAATAATCCCTCTTTACAAGACACTGGTTAGGCCCCATCTGGAGTACTGTGTACAGTATTGGAGGCTGCACCTGCACAAGGACATTAACAAAATAGAGGCAGGCCAGAGAAGGGCAACCAAAATGGTGCACGGGCTGCATCATAAAACATATGAGGACAGATTAATGGAGCTCAGTATGTATACCATAGAGCAAAGGAGGGAGAGAGAGGTGATATTATCAAAACATTCAAACATCTTAAGGTCATTAACAAAGTGAAAGGGTCTAACATGTTTCAATATAAGAAAAGTAGCAGGACAAGAGGATGCAGCATGAGATTAGAGGGAGACCAATTAAGGGCTAATGTGAGGAAGTTCTTTTTCACAGAAAGGGTGGTGGATGCACGGAACAGCCTGCCTTAGGAAGTGGTGGATATGAATACAGTGCAGGGCTTCAAACAGGCATGGGATACGCATAAGGGAGTAATACAGAGGAGTATGCACAAGGTGGGGTGGAAAGGATGAGAAGGGACTTGGCAAGGTTAGAGGAATGGTCAAATGTATGGCAGCTTAGATTCAATGCTAAGAAGTGCAAGGTCATGCACCTGGGAAACAAAAACCCAGGGGAAGAGTACACAATGGGGGGTGAGATACTAACAACAACAAAAATGGAAAGGGACCTGGGGGTAGTCATATCAGATGACCTAAAGGTGGGCAAGCAATGAGAGGGCAGCAAGAAGGGCTAGGGGATACTGGGATGCATAGGAGAGGCATCACCAGTAGAAAACAGGAAGTTATTATCCCTCTGTACAGACAGTTGGTGAGACCCCATCTGAGTACTGCGTGCAGTTCTGGAGACCCAATCTCTGCAAAGACATAGACAGGATGGAAGCTGTCCAGAGGAGGGCAACTAAAATGGTGCAGGGTCTGCACCGGAAGACATATGAAGAGAGACTTAAGGAGCTAAATATGTATAGCCTCGAGGAAAGGAGGGAGAGGGGGGACATGATAGAAACTTTCAAGTACCTCAAGGGAATCAACAAAGTCCAAGAGGGTAGCAACTTTCAAAAAAAGAGGTGTGCAAGAACAAGGGGCACAATTTGAAGATAGAAGGGGCAGCTCCAGAGGTAACTTAAGGAAGTATTTTTTCACTGAGAGGTTGTGGATGCATGGAACAGCCTTCGGAGGAGGTTGTGGAGTCAAAAACAGTGGTGGAATTCAAGCATGCATGGGACAGTCATAAGGCAATTCTAGGGGGTGGTGAGAAGAAGAAGGCTGCTGGTTAACTAGGATCTGCAGCTTATCCATTAGGTAGGGAATGGGCAGACTGGTGGGCCAAGTGGTCCTTATCTGCTGTCAAAATCTATTTTTCTATGAATAAATAGGCCATTGACAGAGTGAAGGCCTGTGGAATATTCATAAGGTAGAAAAATGGGCAGACTGGATAGGCCTTGGTCCTTGTCTGCCATCAACTCTCTGTTTCTGTGAGGACAAGAAATGCAAACAGGAGAAAGGAAACTCCCCAAAATGGCCTCCGCTATGCCGACAAAACTGTTTGTCTTTCAAACAGAGCAGCGTGGTTCCATGTCATAATGGCAATCGCGGAATAGCGATCTCCATTACGGTGAGTATACATCACCAAAAATGAATTTTGGTGATGCACACTCACAGCGCAGACAAAAACGGTGCCCGAGAACTATGGGTCTTATTCCCTGTCACTATCAGAAGTGTTCTATGATGCCTCATCAGGAATCCCCATAGAATCCTCACAAAATGAGGAGAGAGGGCAAACAGAAGGCTGCAGCCAATCGCCTGCCATCCCTGCCCCACAGCACTCAGCTGAGCGCCGGGGCTTCGCTCCGCCAGCTGGCAGTCGACGGCACCTCAGCCGACTCAAGGAACCATGAGGCCGGGAGGGACAGTGAGGGAGGACTCGGGAAAGCCACAGCCAATCGCCTGCCATACCTGCACCACAGCACCCAGCTGATCACCGGGGCTTCGCTCTGCCAGCAGGTGGTCGGTGGCACCTTAGCCAACTCAGGGAACCACGAGGCCGGGAGGGACAGCGAGGGAGGACTCGGGAAAGCCGCAGCCACCGCTCTGCCATCCCTGCCCCACAGCACCCAGCTGAGCGCCGGGCTTCACTCCGCCAGCGGGCGGTCGGCAGCACCTAGCCGACTCAGGGAACCACGAGGCCGGAGGAGGACTGTGGAAAGCCGGCAAGAATAATCGCCTGCCATCCCTGCCCCACAGCACCAGCTGAGCACCGGGGCTTGCCACAAGCGGCAGTCGGTAGCACCTTACGACTCAGGGAACCACGAGGCCGGAGGGACAGCTAGGAGGACTAGAGAAAGCCGCAGAGCCAATCGGTAAGCGAGCGCTTCTCTAGGCACAGCAGCCGTTTGGCCCTCCTGCCCCCACTGACTTACACTGACTGAGCCTGCCATACCGAAATCTGTCTGGGACTTGGGATTTTCTTCCCTGTATTCTTGCAAAATTCCCCAAAAAAGAGCTGTCTTCTATTTTGCTGCATCTGTAAAGGGAATCTGTTGATTTGATTGTATTTTTGCTGTAATTCTAAATCCCTTGTATCCGAAGTGGACCAGACGCTGAGGCGCCTCTTTCCATCCTTAAACTGTGTAATATACCTAAAAGGTGCTGTTTTCTGCTAATGTAATTGCAAGGAACTGCTGATTTATTGCTCTTTACTGTGATTGAAATCCTTTTGCATTTGTAAGGTGGGCCAGATGCTGAGGCACCACAGCACCCCACCACAGCCTTTTGTTGTGCAGATTTAGTCAGTGACAAACAGGAACACTTGTTTCTGCTTCTATTTAATTGTTGCACCTTCCTCTGTCTCTCTCCAGCCTGCCATCCTGCCCTACAGCACCCAGCTGAGCGCTGGGCTTCGCCCGCCAGCGGGCGGTCAGCGGCACCTTAGCCGGCCAGGGAACCACGAGGCTGGGAGGGACAGCGAGGGAGGACTCGGAAAGCTCTCAGCCAATCGGTAAGCGAGGCTTCAGGCACAGCAGCCAATTGGCTCTCCTGCCTCCATTGACTTACACTGACTGAGCCTGCCATCAAATCTGTCTGGGACTTGGGATTTTCTTCCTGTATTCTTGAAAAATTCCCCAAAAAAGAGCTGTCTTCTGTTTTGCTGCATCTGTAAAGGGAATCTGTTGATTTGATTGTATTTTGCTGTAATTCTAAATCCCTGGTATCTGAAGCGGGCCAGACGCTGAGGCGGCACTTTCCATCCTTAAACTGTGTAATATACCTAAAAGGTGCTGTTTTCTGCTAATGTAATTGCAAGTGGAAACTGCTGATTTATTGCTCTTTACTGTGATTACAAATCCTTTTTTGCATTTGTAAGGTGGGCCAGACACTCAGGCACCACAGCACCCCCCCCACAGCCTTTTGTTGTGCAGATTTAGTCAGTGACGAACAGGAACACTTGTTTCTGCCTCTATTTAATTGTTGCACCTTCCTCTGTCTCTCTCTCCAGCCTGCCATCCCTGCCCCAGAGCACCCAGCTGAGCGCCGGGGCTTCGCTCCGTCAGCGGGCAGTCAGCGGCACCTTAGCCGACTCAGGGAACCATGAGGCCAGGAGGGACAGTGAGGGAGGACTCGGGAAAGCCGCAGCCAATCGGTAAGCGAGCGCTTCTCTAGGCACAGCAGCCGTTTGGCTCTCCTGCCCCCACTGACTTACAATGACTGAGCCTGCCATACGAAATCTGTCTGGGACTTGGGATTTTCTTCCCTGTATTCTTGCAAAATTCCCCAAAAAAGAGCTGTCTTCTATTTTGCTGCATCTGTAAAGGGAATCTGTTGATTTGATTGTATTTTTGCTGTAATTCTAAATCCCTTGTATCCGAAGTGGGCCAGACGCTGAGGCGCCTCTTTCCATCCTTAAACTGTGTAATATACCTAAAAGGTGCTGTTTTCTGCTAATGTAATTGCAAGGGGAACTGCTGATTTATTGCTCTTTACTGTGATTGAAATCCTTTTTTGCATTTGTAAGGTGGGCCAGATGCTGAGGCACCACAGCACCCCCACCACAGCCTTTTGTTGTGCAGATTTAGTCAGTGACAAACAGGAACACTTGTTTCTGCTTCTATTTAATTGTTGCACCTTCCTCTGTCTCTCTCCAGCCTGCCATTCCTGCCCCACAGCACCCAGCTGAGCGCCGGGGCTTCGCTCCGCCAGCGGGCGGTCAGCGGCACCTTAGCCGGCTCAGGGAACCACGAGGCTGGGAGGGACAGCGAGGGAGGACTCGGGAAAGCCTCAGCCAATCGGTAAGCGAGCGCTTCTCTAGGCACAGCAGCCAATTGGCTCTCCTGCCTCCATTGACTTACACTGACTGAGCCTGCCATACCGAAATCTGTCTGGGACTTGGGATTTTCTTCCCTGTATTCTTGAAAAATTCCCCAAAAAAGAGCTGTCTTCTGTTTTGCTGCATCTGTAAAGGGAATCTGTTGATTTGATTGTATTTTGCTGTAATTCTAAATCCCTGGTATCCAAAGCGGGCCAGACGCTGAGGCGGCACTTTCCATCCTTAAACTGTGTAATATACCTAAAAGGTGCTGTTTTCTGCTAATGTAATTGCAAGGGGAAACTGCTGATTTATTGCTCTTTACTGTGATTACAAATCCTTTTTTGCATTTGTAAGGTGGGCCAGACACTCAGGCACCACAGCACCCCCCCCCACAGCCTTTTGTTGTGCAGATTTAGTCAGTGACGAACAGGAACACTTGTTTCTGCCTCTATTTAATTGTTGCACCTTCCTCTGTCTCTCTCTCCAGCCTGCCATCCCTGCCCCAGAGCACCCAGCTGAGCGCCGGGGCTTCGCTCCGCCAGCGGGCAGTCAGCGGCACCTTAGCCGACTCAGGGAACCATGAGGCTGGGAGGGACAGTGAGGGAGGACTCGGGAAAGCCACAGCCAATCGGTAAGCGAGCACTTCTCTAGGCACAGCAGCCGATTGGCTCTCCTGCCCCCATTGACTTACACTGACTGAGCCTGCCATACCGAAATCTGTCTGGGACTTGGGATTTTGTTCTCTGTATTCTTGAAAAATTCCCCAAAAAAGATCTGTCTTCTATTTTGCTGCATCTGTAAATGGAATCTGTTGATTTGATTGTATTTTTAGTGTAATTCTAAATCCCTGGTATCCGAAGTGACCAGACGCTGAGGCGCCACTTTCCATCTTTAAACTGTTTAATATACCTAAAAGGTGCTGTTTTCTGCTAATGTAATTGCAAGGGAAACTGCTGATTTATTGCTCTTTACTGTGATTACAAACTTTTTGCATTTGTAAGGTGGGCTAGACACTGAGGCGCCACAGCACCCCCCACAGCCTTTTGTTGTGCAGATTTAGTCAGTGATGAACAGGAACACTTGTTTCTGCCTCTATTTAATTGTTGCACCTTCCTCTGTCTCTCTCCAGCCTGCCATCCCTGCCCCACAGCACCCAGCTGAGCGCCGGGGCTTCGCTCCGCCAGCGGGCGGTCGGCGGCACCTTAGCCGACTCAGGGAACCATGAGGCCGGAAGGGACAGTGAGGGACGACTCGGGAAAGCCGCAAAATTTGTGCCCACCTGCCCTTCCCCCCTCTTGTGTGTTACTTTATAGGCATCTTCCCGACGAAATCTCTTCCCCGCCCTCAGCATTACCCTAAACCAATAAACTGTCACACCGGCTTGCTGATCCAACCAATCAGCAACTTCACTACTCCCCCGATAGCCAACTAACAATATCTCTCTCACAATGGGGAGTTTACTTCTGATACTTCTTTCACTGACAGCCAATGGGTTCCACAAAGAAGATGTCCTTGTCACACAAACTAGTGTGATCCATCTGCCCAGTCTCTCTGAACCATCCCCTTTGGTTGACGCTCAGACCCTCACAAATGCCCTACCACTG
The DNA here is from genome assembly GCA_016271365.2 of Neoceratodus forsteri. NCBI lineage: Eukaryota > Metazoa > Chordata > Ceratodontiformes > Ceratodontidae > Neoceratodus > Neoceratodus forsteri. The sequence goes on from JADMNL010000027.1 coordinate 16,898,683, forward strand.
CTGCATCGATTACAGTGGTGTGATCCCCAAAAAGAGACACATACCACCACACATGTATTTCAATCAAGGCTCCACTACTGGATGTACAGATCCCCCCTGAGCCTAACCACCAAGCCGCTACTTGGTGTCTCGACACAATTCCTTAACCCCACGTGGAGCACCCCAAAAGAATGGCAACAGAATAAGAGAAGGAGAACCAAAGACAGCCCCCTCTCCCTAACACTGGCAGCCCTCACGAAACTCCTGCTCTTTCTATTGCTCTGTACTGGTAACGTGGAAATCAACCCTGGACCCCCTGAATGTATCACCTTTCCATCAGACCTAACCTCAATTAAAGGCCTCAGTTTTCTGCATATTAATGTATGCAGTCTGTTGAAAAAACTTACACTGATACAAGCCTAGGTTGCCCATACCTTGCCAGACTTTCTCGTGGTATCTGAGACATGGCTCAAACCCACCACAGCAGACAGGGATGTTAACCACCCAACTATCAGCTATTCAGAGCGGATCGCCAAACAAGGAGGTGGAGAGTAGCTATATATGCAAAATACGGTATACCTGTATCCTGTATTGCTGCAACCTCTATGCCCAAGGAATTTGAATGCCTATCCCTAAAAGTCTCTCTCCCCAATACAGCAGCTTTTCAGCTAGTTGGATGCTACAGACCCCCCTCTGCTGAACACAAGCTGTTATCCCACCTGGGGAATCTGCTCAAGCCCAGCACTGAAGAAGTCATTATTCTAGGTGACCTGAATTTCAACTGGCTTACCCAGGCAGCTGCACCTCTGGTATCATTCTGTGATACATATGGGTTCACACAACTAATTAATGAGCCAACAAGACTTAATGCAAGGAATAGTAATAACAGCACACTACTTGATATCATGCTAGTGAATAAACCACATCTATTCACACACGCTGGAGTGCTTCTCTGTGACATAAGTGATCACTGCCCCATCGCAGGGGTAAGATCCACCAGCAAAACAACAACCCCTGCAAAATTCCTCATGAGGAGATCCAAGAAAAAACATCAATATTGAAGGATATTTGCATGATCTAGCTCACTCTCCACACTGGCAAGAGTTTTATCTTGCCCATTCTGTTGAAAAAGCTCAGCAGGTGCTAAATAGCATTATAATAAATGCCCTTAACACCCATGCCCCAATCTCTAGTATCCGAATAAAAAACAAATCCTGTCATTGGTTTTCAGCTGACCTCAAAGCTGCACTGCTGGAGAGAGACAAACTCTGGAAAATGGCAAGAAAAACCAAGAATGCAAATGACTGGATGATCTTTAGGAAAGCCAGGAATAGATGCACCAAGAAAGTTAGGGATGCAAAGGCTGCCTTCTACTTGGCCGAGCTCGACTCCTCCTATCATAATCCTGCTAGGTTTTGGGGTACCATCAAGGGTATGGTGGGGCAGGATGCTAGCACCTCCCTTCCAACTCAATTACACAACAGTTATGGCCCTATCACTGGCAAAATGGAAACTCTGGACACCTTCAATAACCACTTCACAACGGCTGGCCTTGCCTTTGATACCTCTCCAGCTAACCTGCTGAGGGAACAATTAAGCTCCCATTACACTGGTGTTCAGAGAGCTGACTCTTCCTTCAGCTTCAAATCTCTACTGTTGAAGCAAGTAGAGGACCTATTATGGCAGCTGGATACCAAAAAAGCTAGGGCAGACTCTCTGACCCCACTTTCTAAAGATTGGTCCCATGTACTTGCAGTCCCCCTAACACATCTCTTTAACCTATCTCTAAACTCTGGTTCTATTCCCACACTGTGGAAGACAGCCCAAGTGGTTCCCTTTCTAAAATCAGGGGACCCTATGGAACTTAATAATTACAGGCCCATTTTCATTCTACCAGTGCTATCCAAGATGCTGGAGAAATTAGTGAGTCACTAGTTAAGGGAGTATCTTGACAATGCTAACCTCTTGAATCAGCTCAATCTGGATTCAGGGCCAAGCACAGCACTATCACTGCACTAGCTAAGGTCACAAATGACTGGCAAACCGAATTAGATAAAAAGAATAATGTCTGTGCAGTATTTCTGGATCTGAGCAAAGCATTCGATACTGTGGACCACGAGCTTCTACTATCATCCCTGCACTCCCTTGGCCTAGATCCACCCTCCCTTAAATGGTTCAGATGTTATCTCACCGGTAGGTCACAGCAGGTAAAAGCTGAAGGTGATCTATCCCCATTAAAACCACTGTTAAGAGGAGTCCCCCAAGGTTCTATCCTGGGTCCTATCCTTTTTGCCATTTATATAAATAATATTGATTCAACCCTCACCAATTCCTCTGTACACCTCTTTGCTGATGAAACTGTTTTGTATGTCAGCAACCCTTCGCCTGCAGCTGCTCGTGAAATCCTATAAGCAGAATTCTCCTTGTTGCAATATCAGCTACTTGAGAAAAGCTTGTTAAATGCAAAGAAAACTAAAGCAATGATGTTCACAAATCAAAGCTCCACCAGCACCTCCTCTTCAATCATCCTCCCCAGCTATGCACTATACTTGGAGAAAATCTGGAATATGTAGAAAACTTCAAATACCTAGGTGTGTGGATTGACAAGAGACTCACTTCACTCATCATTTAGAAAAACTGCTAAAAGCTTCAAAGGCTTGGCCTTCTATAGATTAAAACCCTTCCTAAACAGAGATTCAAAGATGAGGTTAGTCCAGGCCATTTTTCTATCAGTTGCTGACTATGCAGACTTCCTTTATAGTCACTGCCCCATCTCCTACCTACACAAGTTGGATACCTTATACCATACAGCAATAAGATTCATTACAGATCTGCCATCTAATACCCATCATTGCTCTCTTTATGCTGCAGTTGGATGGGTTTCCCTTCACCTCAGAAGGAACAGAAATGCAGCCCTATGGATTTACAGAGCATTATCAAAAAAACTTAAAACTATATTTTGGACTGCTTCACCCAGACCATTCCTAGCTTCTATGCCCTAAGAAGAAGCAACAACATCATCCTGCTCAAATTGCCCAAATTCAGCACCAGGCTAGGGAGGGCAGCAATCAGCTATTCTCTAGCTATAGCATGGAACACTCACAAAAATCCCTAAAACTGCCCAATATTATTCCATTTGCATCCTTTAAACAGCATTGTACAGTCTTCTTCACAGAGAAATGCAATTGCTACCACTAGAGCTAGCTTTGTCATCTCACAATCTCCCTCCCAAAAATTAACCATATATGGCATAAATCCTTCCAGGCAGACACCCCATCTTATGGCACCCAGTAATACCTTCACCATCCTAGTATTACATTATGCTGTATGTTTGCCATGGCCCCTCCACTGGGATATGTATATACTGTATATACTGTAAATATTAGCTTAACTTTCCTGTAACCGATTTTTATCATGTGAATGTTACTGTACATCACTGTGTTTATAAACGTTTTTCCCCTGTATGTATAACTGTTTTATATAAGTGTATGATGTATCTGTTGTGTATCAACTGTTGAACCTTGACCTTATCAGGTCCATCTTGTAAATGAGCCTTGCTCAATGATGTTCGCCTGAATAAATAAAAGATTTGATGATGATGATGATGATGATGAAGAAGGAAATATTGGAGCCACACATGCTGCAGAGCACTCTGAAAATACTGATGCTGCGGCTTCCAATAGTAATACTGGTTACCAACAATGTATATAAGTTTATTCAGTTAACCAGTGGAACTGGCTAAATGAAGAAACACAGTAAGACTGCAATACATGGGGTGTGTGGAGGTTATGCCAGACAGATTCTATGTGGGGAGGGAACTCATGAAAAGATCCATGGGTTTTACCCCTGCAGAAGTCTACGCATTTATTCATGCACCTGGGAGAGCTCATTTGATATTAGATTTTGAACCCTTGCATTAATTGACAGATTTTGGTCAAAATATGCAATCTTAAAAATGAACTCCTTTGAGTACCTTCTCAAGCTATACCCTTAACAAAGAGCCCAATGAAAATTATCACTGTTTTTCTGAAATGAAGGGATAAATATAGCAGACATTCTATACTGGCTGTAAAGGAAATGTATAGTTCAGGGAAACCCAGACCATATTATAAATGCAGAGGGTTTCTGGAATGGGGGGGAGGGTGAATCAAAATAACTCTGAAGCAAACAAGCACTGATCTGGTACATTTATCAAACTGTTTTTTTCTTGGTCAGGATAAGAGGTTTATATTCTGCCCAGGACAACCATGACACTGTTACAAATGTGGCTCCCCAAGACACCTCGGCAATCAATGTGAGATTCTAAATGTGATCAATGTGAGAGACTGGTCATTCCAGTTTCTTCTAGTGGATGATATTGAAGAGCAATCTTTGTGAGAGAATGGACACAACTTTGTAGACTGTCTTTCAGCCTCGCACAATATGAGTGATTCTGACTTGGAGGACAGTACATTTACATCAACAAGTCCGCAAGGGGAACCCCGACTTACAGACAACCTCCTCCCCAGGAGGTCATCATCCACAAGGACATCACAGATTGGTCCGCAGACTCTACTCAAGTTTCCACAGCCAGTTCAAATAAGGAACAGTCTATACAGGTTCCTTCAGCCCCAGTTCAAGGGATATGCCACCCCCAACTATACAAGACAGTGAAACCTTTGCTATAGTTATGAAAAAGGTGCAGCATCTACTAAACGAAATGTAGAAATACCTCAGAAAGAGGTATGTTACAAAACAAGTACATTGTTTTACAACATGACGAGATGGACATGGGGAAGACTCTGACACTACATCAATTACTTCCTCACAAAAAGACACCATCTTGGACACTAAGAATCCTTCGGTAGAGGCAAAAGAACTACCCCTAATACAGGGAAGCCCAAGAGACATAGAATGGGATCCAGAGATTCCAAAAAGACTAGTATTTCATGATTGTATTCAGCCTTTTGTGATTCCTGAGCAACTCATTATATAACTTGGCCTCTAAATATAAACAGCATTTTGTCTGAAAGGAAAAAAACTAACCACTTTCTTCCTTTTTCAGGAAACCTTGTATGACATTTTGTTTTTACAAGACACAAGACTCCATTCTTCTCAAGACATACAGTTGGCTTGTAACGGTGATGGTAGGGGAGGTCATATTGGTCCATAGGGGATGATTCTAGGATGGAGTAGGAATCTGTCTTAATAACAGCTCCCTTTAGCTACAGTACTTCAGTTAGTAGACATCTGCCCAGGTACAGCTTTATTGCTTGATGAGGATTTCCACTCTGTTGAATTCCATTTAATTAATATATATGCACCTGAACTAGGGCACACAGAACTATTGAAAGCAACACAACCATACTTATATACTGTACCTCCAGGCATATTTTATATGTGGGGGAATTTTAATTGCAGCAGACTTGTAACAGATAGAGGTCCACAAACAAACAAAACATTTTGTGATGCAGCCTTTTTAAACCAGCTCCTTTTATAAACAGGGTTAAAGGATGTGTTTGAATCCAAAGGCTCTAAGATTCATCATACATTCTTTAAAGGCACCTCATCCACTAGAATAGATTATTGGTTTTTATCTCCTACTTTAACAGTTCAGGACTGTGTGGTTGTCCCTGTAGCATCCTTGGATCATGGGCTATTAAGGGTAATTATTTCAAATTATAAAGAAACAGCAAAAGGGCTGGGATATTGGAGGATGAACAACAGCCTAATGGATATTCCACTAGCAGCAGAAGGACTGCAATATGCACTACAAGAAAGACAGTCTGTTTTTTTTTCTTATATGATTCACAACTGGAGTGGGGGGAGGATAAAAAAAAGAAATTAGGGAATATTGTCAAGCGATAGGGAAAAGAAAGTGGAGGGAGCAACATATGCAATATGCAGAGTTGTGGGAAAAGTTTTACAACCTACTTTCAAAGCAGAATAGTGGGAAGGACAGCAATATTGACCAATTAACAAACATTATAGCAGCACTTAGTCACATTCAATATGACTGTATGAAAAGTTTAGAAAATAAACAAAGATTTGGCATGCAAGGAGCACAAGCAGGTATAAACCCATTTGAAACCTGTATGTCAAAGAAAGGCACAAAACGATGCAGTCTGTAATGACTCAGGAAGGAAAGGTAGTTTATGATCAGAAAATAATCATGGGGGAAGTGAAAAATGTTATCAACAGGATGTTCAGTACATCTCGGATGATACCAACTAAAATATTGGTTAAAACAGTGTCCTGAACAAAAACTACCACAATATCTGTGCAAAGAATTAATTAGGCCTATAACCGAACAAGAACTTGAATTTGTTATTCAGTCTTTGCCACAAGGCAAAGCACCAGGGGAGATGGCCTACCATACGAAATATATCATTGCATTTTCACTACTCTTAAAATAGATATGGTGACTTTCTTTAACACACTACTGTGTGGCTAGTACTTCTGGATAGTATGTATAAAGATTTAGTTATTCTTTTGTATAAATCGGGGACAAACAATTGCTTACAAATTGAGGCCGATTATCTGACTAAATTCTGACTATAAAATATGTTTTAAATTGTTAAGTCTCAGACTGGCAGCCACATTGGAACATGTCATCCATCCCTCACAGACTTTTGGGGTGCCAGGATGTAAAATACGGGATACCCTCATATTATTATAGGAGATTATGGATAACGGATAAACAGAAGAAATGTTAGGGTTCTTGTTGAGCCTCAACCAATCCAAAGTGCTCGACAGGGTGTCCCATTACTATTTATAACAAATTTTACAGGCTTATGGCTTTCCACCACAATTCCTTGCATGGCTGCAATTATGTTACAGAAATGCTACAAGTATCCCATACTTAAATGGTTGGATAAGGAAAGAATGTCCAGTTAAACAGAGGATTAGACAAGGGTGTCCCTTAAGCTCTATTCTGTATATTTTAACTTTAGACCCATTATTGTAATGTATAAATACTGCTGAACACATTTGAGGACTATCGATTCACAGTGAAGATAGGGAAATAAAAACTGCTGCATATGCAGATGGTGTGTGTTTAATATTAGCTGATAGGGCCTCAGCCACTCAAATGGAAGCCATCTTGCAGGAATTTTCAAGATGTACAGGGTCCATTATTAATTTTCAAAAAAGTAACTGTATTTCAGTAGGGACTTGGCCATGTCATAGAGAAACTATTATGGGAATCACCATTAACATGGGTTTCTGTGAAATCTTGGGGATATACCATATTTTGGTCCCGGAGATGCTGGATTCTATAATTGGACACAGTTTAACAGAAAGCAGGGCAAAAGTGAAACAGGTGGCACATGTCATAACTGAAGCGTATTTATATGATTAAAATATATTTACTAATCATGGTTTTGCATTTATGTATAGTTTTTCCACCCCCAAACAACTAGAAACAACCCTGTACAGTTGCTTTTTCTCCTGCCTCTGGAGTAGTAGACTGAACCCCATTAAAAGGGGGATCACATATCTGGGCAAGAAAAAAAGGGGGTCTAGCAATGATAAATCCAGTTTTGTTCTGTCACAGCATGTTCCTTTATCATAACATATGTCTTTTATTACTGGACACAAAGGTTATCTGGAGCCCCTGGGTTAGGGACCAGGTTCAACCATGGATAAAGACATGGGGCACTAAGGAACCTATAGCAAAACAAAAATCCTTGCAAGGCTTACCAAGTTATTTCCAGGACTGCTTTGAGAAACTAAAACTGCGGTTAATAACTAAACAACAGGTGTACTCTGCACCCAGGAAAGGATTTTACAACAAGGTTTTAGAGAAATTGTTTCTAGAAGTATCACATTTTGGGACTAGAGCAATACAAGAACTCAGATATGCAGGTAGAATGTTAACAAACAAACAAATACCTGATCAAATGTGGGATGTTCTTTGCTGAGTACCCATCGACGCTTGAGTGTAAAAAGATAGCTTAAAACAAAAGTACAGAAGAAAGGTACTGCCTAAGAAACGTGTACATCAAGGCCAGAGACAATTTGTATTTGCTTTGACCCTTTATTAAACAATTTTGGAACATGGTCCACAAACATGGAAAGATGCCCCATTTGACAGGGTAACTCCTGAAATTCTCTTTTAGGAATTATGTCAGTAGGATGGAAGAAATTTAACTGCAATACTATGCAGATCCTTTTATTAAGCCGCCATATCACATCTGGATAACTCTCGTATATATGAACATTACAACAGATAGAGCCATCACCTGAACAGCTCTTAAGCATTGTACAAAGTTCTATCTGGGACATTAGGTATAAAGAACAGTTGATGGTGTCACTGCACACATTCCAACAATGGTGGGGCAACATTTCTTGGTTATAGTAGGCTAAAAATGTTTTAAAAGAATGTTAAGTGCTGGGGTGATCAGATAGGATATGTTTAGCCCATAAGGTGGGACAGTTCCCCACGAAGGTACATAGGAGAAGTGTCAGTAAAGGCGTCCTGACCATAATTCAACTGTTTCAAGTTACTTTATTTTCTTTCATTTTATTTTATGTGGACAGGAAGGTCCTTCAGTTGTACTAAAAATCCACCTACTCATTTAGTGGAGGGGAGTGGGGTGGTGGTATTACTTAAGTTTCATTCTTATTATTTAGTTTTGTATATACAATGGGAAGTAACCTGTAGGGGGTATGATTGAAATATTTTTTTGATTTCCTTTATTTGTTGATCTGTATATTAATTTTGTGTGAATTAATGCTGTTTGTAACTATTTGCTTTGAAGTTATAATAATACAAGTTTCCCTACTCTAAAAGTAGTGGGAGGGTGGGTAGGGTGTATACTGAACTATTTAATTTACTTTCTTGCGATTTCAATTTGTATATTTATTTCCATGTGATTTCTAACATGTATTGTACTATTAATTGATGTTGGAGTTATAATAAAAAGTCCCCTACTCTTAGGGGTTGGGGGGGTGGAGGAGCTTGTATGAGATGTATGAATTAATATGTATTTTGCTTTTGTATAAGGGTTTTTCTGTTTTATGTTACAGGCTAGAACATGTTTAGTATTTCCAGGGGACTAGTATGCATTAATACTTATTTTGCTTTAAGGTTTTGCTTTCTCTTATTTTGAATAGAAACAGTGTAATGTATAATGACCTTTGGAACATGGTCCACAAAACATGGAAAGGCCTTTGACATGGTCAGTCATAAATTACTCCTCTCTAAACTCCAAAGGCTTGGCTTGGATCAGCTCTCTCTCTCTCTCCTGGGCCACTAGCTACCTGACTAACAGAACACAGACAGTACGATGGCAAGGCGTTTACTCAAGCCCCAGACCGGTGATCTCTGGGGTACCCCAGGGCTCCATACTAGGACCCCTGCTGTTCTCCCTATTTGTGAATGACATAGCTGAAGTGCTGCACCCAGCAATCTACTGCTCTACGCTGATGATACAGTAATCTATCACAGTGACCCCTAATCCTCCGCTATCGCATGGAACTACAAACCTGTCAGCAAAACTTGAGACGTGGTTAACTGCCAACCAACTCAAGCTAAACAAGGACAAGACAAAGCTGTCCTCTTTGGGACCCGCGACTGGGTAAGGACAGAGGTCTTCTCTATAACATCTGCTCGAGGAATGCGTGTCGAGGTCACTGACCAATTTAAGTATCTAGGGATTACCCTTGACCAGGAACCAACCTTCAAACCCCATATAGATACCCTAACAAAACCATCCACCAGAGGCTGGGTCTATACCGCCTTGGGAACTCCTCTCTGAGAGGCACGAGAGCCATTGCTAACTGCAACCTCTCCTATTTACTGTATGGTTCTCCAATATTACAGTCCTCAGAGAGACTGAGCTAACTAACCTCTCCACCCTCTACCACGCATTGCTTGCTTTGCAACCCATTCCTCCCCTAGGCGGCACCACTGAAGCCCTTAAGGATCTTAACTGGATGGCCACCAAGCTTAAACTATCTTTTCCCCATGCCTGCCTTTCCTACAAACTCCTTTCCACATGCCATCCACCTCACCTCAGTGACCTGCTCACCCCTAAAGTTCCCTCCGCAACCTGCGGTCTGCCTCAAGTCGACTCTTGAACATACCCCACATCCACACCAATCAAGGAAAACGCTCCTTCCAGTTCACCGCCCCTCACTTCTGGAACTCGCTCCCCTCTTCCCTGCTAGACAAACCCTCCCTCTCCTCTTTCAAGGCCGGTCTCAAAGTCTACCTCCTAGAACTGAGCCTCTGCTGCTGCAACCGCTAGATATACTCCCCACCCCTCATGAACCTATGTGACCATCTATGAACCCATGGTGCCCCTGGTACCAACTAACCTCTATCAACTGTATTTCTCCTTACAACCTGTGTTATGTTCTTCCCTTTGAATGACCCATGGAATTTTGAATTTATTGTTTTTCATTTTTTTCTCCCCCTGGGCAATGCAATTCTATTTTTTCTCAGACTACTGGTACTCCCTTCTTGCTCTCTATCTCTGCCCTACAGTTACGCAACCTCCTGTATGAACTGTATATACATTATTATTTGTTTTTTGAAATTAATTTACTTATGTATCTGTATGCTGTACCTTATATATGAATTGTATATGTATCTTCGAAGCTGTACACTGTACATAATGTAAAGTTGGTGGTGTATTCACCCCGGGTCGCCCCTGAAAAAGGGACCTTTGGTCTCAGTGGGTTTACCTGGTAAACAAAATCTAAATAAATAAATAAATAATGATTTTGTTGAAGTCGGAATAAAATTCCCTACTCTGCAGTAAGGGGAACCTTGGCTGTTTGCAGAATGGCCAGTTCACCAGGAGAGGCGACAAGGATGGATGTGCGCAGGCTGGGGAGTGGGTCTCCTCTCTGCCTGTACACCCTTAGAGACTGAAGAATTCTATGAAGCTGATGGAACATTGGACACCCTGCCAGGGCAAAAACATATCACTGAGGAGCAAATGCCAGAAAAAAAGGGTAAAATGTACTATGAAAGAGAATGAGAGGATACTGGCAGAGCTACAAAATAATGACAAAAACACCTTGCAGGCTTTACTGCAAGCAGAAGAATTTAAGTTTGCACAACAGAAGAAAGAAATTATAGCAGCTCTAGCAAAAAGCATTGCACCAGACCTTTTTCGCCAAAGCGTGGCCTTACCTGGCAACCAGACCAACTCAAGCAGTACTCCCATGGAAACGGACAACACTACAGGAGATCAACAGAATCTGGACAAAGCAACACCTTTCCCCACAATTTTCAAACTAACAGCAATGATCAAGGACAGCAACGGTCTTTTCCTTCACAGTGAGACCGAGCAGGAGAAATAAATCAATACGAGCAGACACAGGAAACCCACCAGGACAGTAGATTGGGCCAGCGCCCTGTCCTAGATAATAACCATGGACAGTAGAAAGAGCTCTTCAAGCAGCAGGCTGGGTTCACGTGCTGAAACAAAGTTTTGGTTTCCAGCTCATCCCTAATAGGATACCAGGAGTGCAGATACAAGACATCACAACAGCACTCGATGATAAAGGTAACAAGCATACAAACTTTAAATTTGGTACTACCTCTGATAATGTTGAAAGATCACCTTTACATCTACCTGAAGGTTTAGAACACAGAACCCAAGCTTACAAATACAAGGGCAACCCACTGCTACAGCATCAAATAATCCAAACTCAGCCTGTAATGATAATGCAGAGCAAACTGCAGAAATGAATGACTCCCCCAGTGTTATACCAGCTAGCAATGACCGCAGACAGCAGAACAGACAATGTGCCTCCTTGTTTCATACCCCCACATATACAGTAAAACACCACAATGCCACAAGACTATTGTATAAAGGTGGAATGGAACATTTTCCTGATTGGTTTTTGTGGCCTGAAGCCAACTGAAAAAAAATATGGGCTTTCATACCACCGAGATTTGTGTACTAATCCATGTATTAGGAGAATCATCTTTCGATGTCAGTTTTAAACTTAATAATGGTTTACAGAAGTTTTGGCAGTAGCCTACTGGGTCAAAATGCTGTGCGCTCTACAGCGTATGACATTGACCTCGAGGTAGGAGCAGCGCCATTGGTAAGAGTGAGAGGGTGCAAAACAGTGAAAGGAAGTATGCATCGTAGTTCATCCTCTCACTCTTCCCAGTGTAAGATAAGAATCCTGCTGGGAGAGGGGTCTGCTGAGCAGCTGCCATGGCTCAATGGGCTGAGTCACAGGCAGCAAGGGAGGCAAGCAGTGCGATGGGACTGGGTTTCGATCCCTGGTCCCAGATGCAGGGAAATTTTTTTCTCGCACTTTGTCCGATGTTAAGTGTGACCCCAGAGTTTGTTATTTTAGTTGGGGGGCTTGGGAGCACATGCCCCCTGTAACAGGGGGTGCAGGGGATTCTGTCCCCACAAAAAAAAGAATTATGCAATTTGCAATATATCGCGCTGTATTGGCAGCATGGTATATTGTTATGGCATAATCTCTTGTGACATTATGGTCTCCATGCCTTGGCACCAGTACCACCAACTAAAGGACATGACATTATGGACTCCCTTTGTCACCATTCTGCTAACAATGCTGGCTCACAAGACCATTACAGTCCTTGTCAGAAATGAATGAGTCAGTGTTACTGACTTAATTTATTGGTTAAAACAACACTGCAATGTCCTGGGAAACCCCAAAGCCATCTTCGATTCAGAGGACATTTAGACAGGAGGTTGGAGGATTAAAGTCATCTTGCATTCAAATGACACAGGGTTACAGGACTTGCCTAAATTTTTTTTTTTGGTGGGGGAGGGACTGTGGAGTGCTTTTCTATGCTAGCCAACCCAAGGCCTGCTATAGATGTGGCACCACCAGTCACATAAGCAGTATTTGTGACAGGTTAAGATGTACACTGTTTAACGAATTGGGCCACACCAGCAGCCACTGTAGAAATGAGCCAGTTTGTAACTTATGCAATGCCAAGGGTCATTCTTACCATTAGTATAGGTGAGTGGCTCATGATCAGGAAGACCAGGCAGACCAAGAAGAACAACAGTTACTGATAATGAATGCACAGAGAGCAAAGTCCAAGCAGCACCCCAAAAGAGGCAGGATACTCGCCCAAGAGGCAGGTTACTCCTCCAGAAGGATGTCACATCAAGCAGGGAAACAGTACAGGCTGAAGAGGATCCTAACATTAGAGAAGTTGTTGATATGGATATATCCGGAATGTTTCTCAGGATCCAAACCCCCAGCTGTAGAAACAGAGCTCCCCTTCCCCAGATGAGACTGCAATAAGGAAAGGGAAACCAGACAAAGACCCCCAAAAACAACCAGCTCCCAAAGTACTCAAATGTCCACAAAAGCGGTTACTAACAGATATGGTACACTACAAACAAGTACAGGAAATTCTGATAATGACTCGGAAGACTCATCAGTCAGTTCCAATCAGCAAGATATGCCTTCTGATACAGAACATAGTGGACCAGACATACAGGGTACAAACTAACTGAAAGCAGACTCAGGGAATTAAAAAAAGCCCTAGGAGATCAGGCAGGAAGAAAAAGCCACCGTAGGCAGATGGGCAGATTTAAACTGACCCTGTACTAAAAATTCATGACAGCCTCCTTCTCTAGCTGAACTAACAATGTTAATAGTGTCAAGACAGCAGGTAAAAGGAGGATTGTCTTCTTAAAACTCATTGCTAACCATTTTGATATTACCTTCATCCAGGATACAAGGTTACATTTATTTATTTTATTTATTTATTTAGTTTTTGTTGACCGGGTAAGTGCACTAGACAAATTCTGCCTATTTTCAGGCACGACCCGGGGGAGGGGGATACAGATGAATGCCAACTGACCTTGAACCAGATTAAGCTGTTGGTGGTATTTTTAGTGAATGAGGGAAATTTGGCCAGGACACCAGGGAAATTCCCCTACTCTTTGCTGGTTGATGCTGCTGTTTGGCCAGTAGAGGGAGCCGGAAGTTGGCGGAATGGCCACTTCAGAGGAGCTGCTGATGCAGCAGGACGTCGCGGGATTAGGAGAGCGGGCCTCCTCTCCTGATTCTCAGAAAGAGAGGCCCAAACAAAAAAACGCCCGGTATGGGCTAAAGAGAGAAGCCGAAGAGATTTTCTTCTAGGGAGGATTTGAGGCAGCGCAAGCATCGGGAGCACGGATGGTATCCCTGAAGCTGTTTTTTCTGCCCACGTATATTCTCAGCACAGCGCACTGGAGTTGAACCAGCCAAACATAAAGGTACAAAGTAAACATCTTTGGGGTTATCCTCGATGGGAAAGGACTCCAGAGCTAGCGAGGGGTTAATAGCACGCCAGGGATTTCAAGCAAGGAGCAAGCGGGAGGTAATTGGCAGCTCCTCTAATCCAATTATATGTGCACCCCTAAGTTTAGACCCCAAGCAGGCTGGCAGTTTCAGCACCAAGGGAGGTGTGTGCCTAAAGCCTGAGGAAATTTTAGATTGGTCAGCGGTGGCCATGGATGGAGAAAATAGTGCTGAGTATCCTGCATCAGGTGAAGCACTAAGCCAAAAAAATAAGGCTTCATTTCAATCCTCTGTCATTATGAAGGAGTCTGGTTTTGTATTTAAAGCACCAGTATTAATGGAAAAGTATGGGACAGCGTCTAATGACAGTGTTGTTTATCAGACTAATCCAACAACACAGGAAGGAGTTACTACTTTTTTTTGGGTCCAAACCTAAGACTAACCCGATATCTGCTCAGGAGCAGTTGAAAACTCCAGCAACCATTCCCACTCCAACAACCACTCCCACTTCAACGACTATTTCCACTCCAACGACCATTCCCACTTCTACATCTGGCTCTTCAGAACTACCAGATACAGTAGAGCCATGGTCTACTACCCAGGCCTTGCAGGGAGCAGGATGGGTGAAAACCGAGCAAGGTGCTTGGATTCCAGACCCCACTTGGGATTATTCATCAGGGTTTTCACAGGCTTCTCCAAGGTGGAAGCCTTCTAGTATTAGCCCACCAAAACTGCCAGTGGCTAAAGGGGTTATTAAGGTCCCTGCTACTGGCTCTGAGGTTACCGAAAGAGAAAACATTATGAAAGATGACAACTTAGGAAATAATGCTCAGTCACAATCTCCTGCAACTAACCAACCGCCTTATTGTCAGAATTGTTTTCTAACATCAAAGAAGAAGCTGCACCTAGGCGAATGCCATCCGGATCCGCTATAAGGGAGGTTTAGCGGATAGGCCTGACCGTGTTTGTGGGGTGTAGATTGTTGAAAGACTTTGCAATTTTCCCTAAAGATGTTTTATGCACTGATAAATATTTCTGGTGAAGACAATTATGATGTCAGTTTTAGAACTGCTCATGCTTTAGAGCTTTTCTGGGAGTGTTATGCATTAGTTAAATTTTCCCCTATGGTCTCCCTTTCTGGTTATTCCCCTGACCAAGCCTTCTGTTAGATTTGTAACGGTAATGTTTCGGAATGAGGGGGTCCATGTCGATGACATTACATATTGGTTATCGCAGAAATGTGAGGTTTTAAGTAAACCTGAGGCCTTGTTGGATTCTGAATCCTTTTGGACTGGGGGGTGGAAATATAAAGTTAAACTGCGGGTTGGGGAAAATGGGCTAGAACACATTCCTAATTCCTTTATGTTGGGTAGGGACAGAGGAGTATGCTTTTACTAAGGGCAGCCGAGCCTCTATAAATGTGGAGCTCGAACACATTTGTCTAGTTCCTGTGATCAGGCTCACGATAATTGCGGGGTATAGGCATATAGCCCTCATGACCCAATAGCACTAGGTGCTATTTATGTGAGGAGGAGGGCCATGTATTTGGTGACTGTTCTTGGCAGCCAGGAATAAGGCCCCAAATGCAAGCCCTGATCTTTTAATACAACAGGCACAAGAATTGCTGGAAAGGAAGGTTGACCCCCTCCTCAGAATGTAGTTTCCTTTCTAATCTAATCCCCAAGCCAGTTTTAGATGGTACTCCAGTACCTTGTCCTTCTCTGCCGATAGCTAGGCCTGAGGCTAGTTCTCCACCCAAGCAGGACAGTGTAGCCACGAGTGATAAAGTGAACCCACCCTTCGCCTGTTTGTTATGGGGATCATTTAGATCCAAAGGAAGTAGAATTTAAACCTGTAGCTAGGAGACGTTCATCTAGACAGAACAAAGCTGCTTCTTTAAGTAAAGTAAAAGAGGCAAGCATTAAGGAAAGTGGGAACTCATATGCAGCCTTGTTCCTTCCTGATGGGAGTTCTGACATGGAACAGAGTGAAGCTGATTCACAGTCAGTTGGCAGTAGTCAGGTATCCTTTAGGATGGAATATGGGGATTATAAAGATAAAAAAAGGAAAAGCGGAAAAAATAGTTTTCTGTTCCTTTCACTGTGCGTCCCTTCAACCTCATAACCCATGGGTTCTCTTGTTATAGGGTTTTTAAACATTCATAGCCTATTAAATGTGGTGAAAAGAAGACGTTTTTCCTTTATTCACAGTTCAGGTTATGATATTTTCTTTTTCCAGGAGACCTGGATGTGTTCTAGAGAACAATTGTTACTGTTTAAAAGGGAGTGGATTTGGGGGCCTTCTTATTGGTCCTTTGGGCCAGATAGTGCGGATGGGGTGAGTATTCTTTTTGGTTCATATAAATTCTCGTTAATTAAACTGATTGATTTAATGCCAGGGCGTTTGTTTTTGTTTTTGTTGGATGGTATTTGGCAGTCTAGTGCTTTTCGCCTTATTAATGTGTATGCCCCCCAAACTAAGGCAGCTCGGGTGGAGCTTTTGAGGCTAATACAGCCTTATTTAGTGTCATCATATGCCATCATTTTAGGGGGGGACTTTAACTGTGACATTGTCAGAGACCAAGCAGTGGGTAGTAAAAGAAAGAAGATATATTGTGATTCTCACATGTTATCAGCTGTGGTAGATACTGCTAAGTTGATCAATTGTAGTAGTTACAATAAAGGCAGTAGGTTCACCTATAGCAGGAAAAATTACAAAACTACAATAGATCATCTTTTTCAATCCCAGAATATAAAAAAAAAAGTCTATTTCCAGATTATCCCTAGTGAATTCTCGGATCATTCTTTATTGCAATTTACTCTTTCAGATATCCCCCCAAAAAACAGGTAAAGAAATAGATGGAGACTAAATGCGTCCCTATTAGAGTCCCCTATTGTTAAATCTGGGATAGAGGCCTTACTAGCAGCTAGAATTTCTGTATTGTATCTTTATGACAAGATTGGAGATTGGTGGATGGATACTAAAGGAGACATACGAGGCTGGTTTTGTGCACATGGTAGATCCTTAGGGAATAAAAAGTTTTTGAAATATTTGTTGCTTAGAGGTCAACTGCAGCATTTATATTCACTGTCTTATCTAAGTAAGGAAGATTTTTCTACTCAGATTGCCATAATTAAGGAAGAAATGGTAAAATACCAATATGATAGAGCATCCACAATTTCGAATGCTTTCTATGGGTACTAAGAGAGGGCCGTGGGGATCCTTATGAGGCCTGTAAGAAAATGCATTCTGATAGTACGATAGAATATTTACAAGACGTTAATGGTAATAAATTTGATACAGTACAAGATATGGAATCCCTGATTAAAGTTCATTATCAGTCTCTATTTCCGTAGAAACCCCTCAGATGAAAAATATTAAGGATTATATGCAAAATATTGAGATTTCTGGTTTTTCAAAAGAGGCATTGGGTTGTTTAAAACATTACTTTGGCAGAAGTCCAAGAAGCTATTAAAAGCCTTAAAATAGGGACCTCTCTGGATTGGACGGGTTGCCAAATCAATTTTACAAATGCTTCATTTCAAAAATATCAGTGATATTATATACTGTTTATTCGGCATTTTTCAGGAACTTGAGTTTCCATCCACCTTTTCAGAAGGTTTATTAGTTTATTTATTTAAAGCCGAATAAAGCAAATATTGCCAATTGGAGACCAATAATTCTCCTGAATACTGATTACAAGATTCTGGCACAAACCTTAATATCAGGCTTAAGAATTATGCTTATTTGATTCTGTCAAATCACCAATTTTGTGGTATTCCTGGGAGGAGAATACAAGACTTTAATGTTGACTAGAGATTTTATTGAATTGGTATCCTTACAAAAGAATAAGGCTGCATAGTTTCACTGACCAAGAAAAGCTTTCAATCGTATTGACCGGAAGTTTCTTTATGGCCTTGGCCAAGTATGTATGCTCCTGTAAAATTTATTGGCTATATTGAAATGCTATATTCACATGTCTATGTTAAAGTTTTTCTTAGAGGACAAATTACAGAAGGGTTTGAGATTTTGACTCGGGTACGACAGGGCTGTCCACTCAGCCCTTTGCTGTATCTTTTCTCAATTGATCCCCTGTTACAACAATTAGGCAAATTGAATACGGGAAATTTGTTGCTTCAGAGTGATTTGGCTAGATTGTCGGTTTTAGCCTATGCAGATGATATTTGTGGTTTTTTTTTTTATCAAAATCAGGTCCCCTGTTTTTTACAAACAGTTGGGCAGTATGCAGGCATCTCAAATACTAAGCTTAACCTTGCCAAATGTAAGGGTTATTGGTTGGTGATTGGGGATTTCTTCATGTCAAATATCCGGGTCCTTTTTCAAAAGATCCAATAAATATCTTAGGTATTATTTTTGGAGTGCCAGATGTGGCTCTGGTTAACTGGGAAAAGGCTATAGAGTGTACCTTGTTTAAAGTCAAAAGATGGCAGGCATGGAAATTATCAAAACTTAAAAGGATACAGATTTTAAAATGCTTTATAATTCCGCAATTGCAGTATGTGGCTTATATTTTTCCTCTTCCCTTAGTATTAGAAACCAAAATTTATGGAATGTTCTTTCGGATGTTATGGGGCAATGGGCTTAATCCGGTCAAAAGGTGTTATACTTATTTAAGTAAAGAAAATGGAGGTTTAGGAATGATTGAGCCTATTGTTTTCTTTTATTCTTATTTTTTATCATACAGTTTTGTATGGAATTTCTAGTACTTTAAATAGCCTTAAGGGGATGGTGCACTTGGTCCTTGGAAATTATCTTGCAGCCTGGGGGGAAGTGGCGCCTAAACTTCATTCGAGACTGCCAGTACCTGAATATTTTCGCCCGGCAGCTTAGAAACTATTTAAATGGAAAATCACTCATGGTGAGATTCTTCATGCCAGTAGGAAAAAGTTCTGTTCTACACTAATGGCCCGGCTGTACCCTACGGAACCTTGTTTTAAGAATTGCCCCTCTTCATTGAATGGTCAGGTTTTGAAACAATTGAACAATAAACGAATGCCAGCTGCAATATGGGAGATATCATGGCTGACTGTTTACGGCAGATTGAATGTTCGTGGGAATGCAAAACATAAAAACTTAGAACAAAGGAATTGTCCTTATTTAGCATGTGTAAATGTGGAAGAAACTATGAATCATTTTCTGTTAACCTGTTCATATTCAAAATCACTTTGGATTTTTCTTGCAGGAAAATGGCATATGAGTTGGTTGGGGGAAATGGATTATGATACTTTAGTATTAGGGGTTCTTCATAGAGGTGCTTCTACTCTTCACTTGGAAACTTATTTCATTTTGTTAAGTTGTTTAAGGTTTTACCTGTGCAAGCAAGATGTCAATGGGTAATTTATCAAAAATGATGTCATATCAAGTTTTAGTTATCTAGTTATGCAAATGATGAAGACTGTATATCAATCTGATTTATTGCACTACTCAGGGCTAAGGTTCACAGATGGTGGAAGGGTTCCAGATTTTCATTAAATATAAATAGATGTTGTTTAATATTAGATTAAGTTTATGTTTGAGTATTAATGTGTATAATTTCTTGTGATTATCTACAGGAAATGATCAGTGATGGAATAATGTAATTTGTTTTCTTTGTTGTGAAGCTTCTTATGTGAATTTCAATAAAAACTCCCCTACTCTTTTAGATAAGTGCCATGGGATCTTTAACATCCACCTGAACTACCACCAATCCAGGCAGATGGGACCTCGGTTTAACGTCTCATCTGAAAGACGGTTCTACCACTGAGCTTAATACTGCTATCAAACAATGGTACATAGGTCCTTCATTCTGGTCATTGGGCACAGACACAGTTTGGAGTCGGGTTTCCTATTTGAAACCCGGAGATCAGAATTTTAACTTAATAGATCTAGTCCCAGGAGGGCATTAATTCCAGATGTTAAAAGACACTAAACTCTATAGGCTGATTAATATTTATGCGCCACAAAAAGCTGACAGAATTGGCCTATTTCATTAAATTCAACCCTATCTATTTACACCCCACAATATTATCTGGGGTAGTGATTTTAGCTGTGCCCTATCCTTAAAAGATAGAGGGAGATTAATCATGATCCAAAAACTTTATTGTGATACTGTATTCTGAATAAAATAATAAAATCTGCAAATTTAATGGATTCTTATACAGTACACTTTTCATGCATGGACCCCAGCTTCCATAAAGGAAACCTGGCCTCAGTATAGATTTTTTTATTACAAACAAAATCTAGATATACACAGATGGAAACTAGTCCTGTTGAATATTCAGACCACAACAAACTTCACTTATTTTTAGGAACAACTAAAACCCCATCTTATGGGCCGGGAATATGGCCATTCCATGCCACTTTATTAGCAGATACAGATACCACCCAGGAAATTCAATATTTTATTACAGCTAAAAAATCAGTTCTAATTATGTACAATGACCCAGCCCTATGGTGAGAAGATGCAAAAACAGATTTAAACACCGATTACAATCCTTAAATAAAAAACATAATGACCAAGAACACTTACAATATTGGAACCATAGAAAACAATTACAAAAAATTGGTAGCTTTGTCATACAATACTGAACATAATTTCTCAGGTCAAATCACCACCCTTAAATTAAATATGCAACAGTACCATGACAAACAAGCAAATAACTTGAGACAGCTGCAGCTTGTTTGACACACAGGGGAAAAAAGCTTCATATGCCCTTTAACAGCTGCCAAGACAGAATAAAAGAAAGTCTATAGAGGCCTTATGGGATAATAATAATGTATAGAAATCGAGCACTGCCGATTTACTAGATATTGTAAATCCTGCACCTTATGAAATATTACAGTGAACAGGCAACAGACTTCTCATGTCTCAATTTGTTTTGAAAATGTCGATAGCTAAATGTCTTCAGAGTATCATAGAACTTTAGATACAGATATTAGAGCAGACAAAGTTAATCTTGCAATTTCAACCCTGGAAAATGGAAAGCCCCAGAATGGATGTCTTAAACTCAGAAATTAATAAAACTAATAGGGAATAGTATAGCACCAGAACTAGCTCTAGTTTATAATTATCTGTTACAGCGTTCACATATCTCATTATCCATGGCAGAAGGAATTATAATTTTTCTGCATAAAAAGGGGGAAAAAAGACAAACAACTGGAGGCCTATCAGCCTTCTGAATGTTGATTTTAAAATCTTAGCAAAAATTTTACATAACAAACTCAAACAAGCAGCCTTATATCTTATCACACCTGAACAATCCTGTTCAATAAAAGGCAGAACCATAACAGATTGTCTAATTTTTTTGAGAGAGGTGGTGGAGAAAGACAACATAGTAGGCTTAGAAGGGTTTCTGATCTCACTAGATCAAGAAAAAGCATTTGATTCAGTGAATCATAACTACCTGTGGTATACCCTGCAACAATATGGCATTCCAGGCACTTTCATTAACTGGTTACGAAAATTGTACTGTACAGCTACTGTGACCCCTCAGATCAATGGATGGTGTGGCCCCTTAATCCCAGTTAAAACAGGGGTGATACAAGGGTGCCCCCTGAGCCCATTATTATATACTTTCTGTACTGACCCCCTTAATTAGGGCCATCAACTCAGCCCCAACAGTTCATCCAGTTCTCTGGAAAGGGAACCCCTTCCCCTTAAAGCTTTGGCATATGCGGATGATATCAAGTTTCTGACACAAGATGAACAATCAGTAAAGAATGTTCTAGCACTATGCCAAAAATATGACACATTTTCAGGGGCCAAGCTAAACAAACATAAATGTATTAGAAAAAGTTTTAATAAGGTACAGTAGATCCAAAACCACACCATATAGCAGAAATATCAATAACAACAGAACCCATAAAAATATTAGGGATTTTATTTGGACAAACACAGCTAGACATATTAAACTGGGAAAGTAAATTAAACCAAGGTAAGATATTAGTACAACTGTGGAACATCTGGCCTTTAGGGATAGCAAAACGTATATACTTAATTAAAACTTTTTTATTACCCATTTTTTTATATACTGCAACAATCGTTCCACCTCCCAGATGTATGGAAACTACACTTCTTAGTATTTTTCTTTTCAAGCTGTTTGGGGTAGCAGGTTAAACCCTAATAAGAAATATAACATATTTATCAAAAGATAAAGGGGACTTAATATGATCAACCCTATTTTATTTTTCTACACCATATTCTTTTCCACTAACTTAACACCCCTTATGGCCATATAAAAGAAAGTTTGAAGGACTTATTTTTTCATCTATATCACTATGGTTTTATTCCCAGGAATCAGGCAATTTGAAAGTAGTAAGAAAACCATACACTCCCCACAATATCTGAGAGAAATCTTTAGAAACTGAAACAATGGAATATTACTAGTCAACTTTAATGACCAAGACAAGGAAGTATATCTATACTACAGTGACTGATACACATTTTACAGAAAAAAATCACCTTTCCACTGTGTCCTAGCTCAAAACTGGGTTCTCTCCAGAACTTACTATCAGAAAAAAGGATACCTATAAAAATGCATGATATTCACTGGCTGTGTTGTCACGAGAAGTTAAATATTAATGCAAACCATAAACATAAACAACAGACAGAAAGGAACTGCTCTGTACCTAAGTGTATATAACAGTTAGAGACAATGCAACATTTATATTTTTCATGCTCAAACATACCAAAATTGTGGGTATTTGTAGCTCATACATGGAATGAAGCTATATTTTCTTCAATTACCTGTGGTATACTTGTAGTTGGGCATTATCCAGTCAGTTGGAGTGAGTGGGATAAAAGTACTTTAAATGTCATACTAACTGTCTTAAAATGGCATATTTGGAACGTTAGATGCTTTCACCTTAAACGGAGAGTGACTACTTATGAAGCGTATACCCACCTGACAGAGAAACATCTACATTGGCTGACACTACAGCGACTACAGCACCAGGTTCCTGTAGTCTCAGCACTGGAACCTGGCACTGTCTTGCTGGGGTCTTGCACCCCCCAATCAGCTCCAACTCGGAGTTGATTATATATAGTGGGTGATGTGGGTGCATAGACTCCTGTGTGGGGGGTTCCGGGTGAAGTCCCCTGAAAAAAAAATTGTTGCCCTGTAGGAACCGGTCTGCTGACCGTGAAATGCGGTTGACGCGATGGGTTTGCTGTCTGGTCGTTTGACACAAATTTTGTCGATGACCAGTCATAGATCCTTTATGAGGAACTATTAGGGAAAATTTCACATGAAATTAAATGTATATACCATGCTGAATCTATTAACAGAACACAAACTGAATTAAGTAGATCATGGAGAAACATGCCATGGATTACTGATTCAGACAGTCCAATTACATGAGAATACCATATGAATTGAAATTACAATTAACAGGCATCCATGGAAAGTCTAATAAACAGAAAGTTTGCTACTTTAAAAATAAGTAATGGAATATTATAGCTATCAACTGTAATAGATTTCTATATTTCTCTAATTTACACTTATATAAAATCATTATTTGGGGGTTTATGTTTTGGACTCACTGGTAGCACGTAAGAATTTTTTCCTTTCTTTTTCCTTTTATATTTTTTGTTATTAATTTTCACAACAATATGGAATGTTTGACTGAATTAAGTTGCATTTCTGTACCCTTTGTATTATTTCAATAAAATCAGTTTCCCCTACCCTTTTTGAGAAATGCCATGGGATCTTTAACATCCACCTGAACTACCACCAGATCAGGCAGATGGGACCTCAGTTTAACATCTCTTCTGAAAGACGGCACCTTAAGAGTGCAGCACCCCCCTCATGCTGCACTGCAGTGTCAGTAATGGGATTTTTTTTTTCAATTTAGTATGTTTTATTCATTTTCTCAACAAGCAGAAATAAAAATAACAATAGTCAAGGAAAGGCAAACAGAGTACAAATAACAAAAACAATAACACTACACCACCCCCCGATCAAGACCTCCCCATCCCATAATTCAACCCCCACTCCCCCAATTACCCCCCTCCACCCGAGCACTGCCAAAATGCAAGGGAGAACCATGATGAGAAGGAAAATGGCACTGGGGCATTAACCTATTGAACCAATGGTGCACAATCTAGATAAGGGGTACCCATTTAAATGGAAACAAGGGTTTCCAAAGGTCCCCAAAGATCCCTGTATTTCTGCATCCATTCCTGACATGTTGCAATATGTTTCTCAACTGCCAAGGCTTGAAGAATCTCCTGTCACCATTCCAAGACAGATAGGTCTGTATCGTCAATCCAATGGTGCAAAATAACCAACTTGGCAGTGATCAAAAGATATACACTTTAGTGGGATCAGTATTGTGATTTAACCCTAGTGCGGGGATAGAACCCACAGTCTTCTGATCTTCTGGCTTCAGAGGCAAATGTGAAATCTGCTGAGCCACTGACACTTCCATATTATACCATGATGTGTTTCTAAGGCAACCAGTACTAAAGTGACAAGCACGTAGTATTAAAGTGATAAGCACATAGTAAGACTCACTGTATAAAAAGCCCTACGACATACACAACCTATATAACATGCAAGGCAGTGAGAGAATAGAAATCAGTGTAAAGATTGGTTGTTGGGGTGGCCAGCATCAACTGACCAACTAGTCTCCAGTTTGCAGCCAACCCTAAGAGCATGCTTCATGACATCGTAAGGTGCGCTGCCTGGCACGCTGACATCTGCATGCTTGCCTCTCTTGGGCATGCAGAGAACTTCCAGCTGGACCTGCCATGTACTCCCAGATGCCTCCTCCTGTGCTTCCTGTATGATGATAGATCAGCAGTAGACTAAGTCCTCCTTCACTGGGAAGAGAGCATCTTGTGGGATGTTGTGAGATGTTCAGCCCCCAGCCCTCCACTGACTCAGGCTCATTCTCAGAACCAGGGTCTGGCATTAAGTGCAGTGCTACTTTATTAATCTCTTTCTCTCCATTCTGCCTCTTACTCACAGGAATTTCACTCCTCCTCCTCTCTTTCATAGTAGCAGCGTGTAGCCAGATTCTGGTTTAATTTGCTTTCCTCGTACCTCTCTTCCATTCTATCCACTGCCTCTCCCTCCTTGTATGCCTTATGCACTAGAGACCCTTGCTCCTTCTCCCTTCCCTATCCTCACACTACTGCAGGTCAGGCTGCCTTATCTTACTCTCTTCCCCTGCTCTGGAACCAGCTCCCTCCTAATCTCCATAACGCTGCCCTTTTCTTGTCACTCAACTGTCTCATCCATCTTCTTCCTATCCCCTCTGGCTCCTGCCTCTCTCCCAGCTGCCCTCTTAAGCCTTACTCTTCCTCCCTCCCTTCTTTTCCTTATCCTCTTGCTCGGCTGTCCCCTTACACCATTTCTGTTGCAGGATTTCATGTCATGCACTTATATTTCACCTTGCCTAATATTTTAGCTTCTGTCTTCTATTTCACAATATTGTATCATACTTTTCTCCAGTGGTTGGTGTACTCAACCCCGGGTCGCCCCTGAAAAAGGGACCTCTGGTCTCAGAGGGCTTACCTGGTTAACAAAATCTAAATAAATAAATACTTATATTTTGTAATCAGTCTGACCTCATTCTTGTCTCCAGCTCATTGTTAATCTTTGTTGGGCTATTGTAACCCTGCTACCTGTAGTTTATTTTTATTCTTACTTCTTTGTACCTATATTTGTCTACTGTGATGAAGCTCCCCTACCCACCTGGAAATGAACCTCGGCTCAGTATGCCTTTCCAAGAACAAATGTTTTAAATAAATTAAAACCAAAATTAATAAACAAAAGTTGCAACACTTGAGTTGCACTGGAGCTGAGCTCACAGTGCAACACTTAACAGCAGGGCCGACTTGTTCAAGGACACCAGCTGTGCAGCACATCTGCGTGTGAAAATACCTGAAGAAAATACAAAAAAATAAGTACAGATGCATGGCCATTTTTTTTTTTATTTTAATGATTTTATTTTGAACTTATCAATTCCTAAAACACCTAAAGGCATTCACTTGTGACAGGATCTGATAAACATGAAAGTATCAGGCTTCAGTTCCTTACTTTTTTCCAATAGCAGAAAGAAACAAGCATAACTAGAGCTGTGAGGAATTTTCAAATTCTAGTTCTGCTTGAATTCCTCAGAATTTGGGAAATGCTGCCTTATTTTGTAGAATTCCATCGGAAGTGGAATTCCAAAATTCTGAAGTGGAATGTTGACTTCGAGAAACTATTCCACTGTTTATGTAAACCACAAATTCAATTTGTAACACACTACTGAGTATTGTTCAATGGATTACACAGAAATGTTTTTTTGGAATTCTTCAGAATTAAAATTCTGAAAAGCATTTTGGAAGTGGAATTGCCATTCCACATGAATTTTGCCAGCAGAATTCTGCATTCCACACAGCTCTGATTATAGCTAACATATATTTTATATATGAGGCATACAAACCAAATGACCAATGTTTACAAAGTTTGAAGGTCTATAGACCATGCCACTACGTGCACATAGCAAGTTTCTTGTCTTTAGGTAAAGAGACAGCCGTGTAATAAGCAAGAGTTTGTGACTGAATATAGAAGTGCCTCTCGACCCTAGCTACAGCTGCTGTGCAGTGCATGAGGCATTGAATTCAAACATTGCACAGCCCTCTGGGTGTTGTGACTAGAGCTGGGGAAATTGTCTTACTCCCAATAAAAACTGGCAAATGTGACCTTTTGTTTATTTCACATCCAGGTGATAATAAATCTGATCTCATCATTTTTGTAGAAGCAATTTCACATAGTAATTTAGGGTAAGAAGGGACTCTGGGTCTATCATAGCCACCCTGCTACTTCAAAACCAGGGAAAAAGGTATGATATGTGAGTATGTACCAAGTTATATGGATTCCTACCTACTTACTACCGAGGTGCCAAGTGATTCTCTTGGTAAGCACAATGCAGAGGAGGTGTAATTAACCACATAGAGTTTTATGGGCTAGATTTTCAAAGTAGGTGCACCTGTTCCATGACGCTTGGGTTCTGGCAGTGCTATGAACTCCTTTGCCACAACTGCACCTGATTTTACAATCTTGGGCACAGTTGCAACAATTTCCACATTTTACGGCAGCTTGTACCAAATATCTGGTACAAGCTCAGTAAAAAAAGGCCCCCAGGATTGCCGCAAGCTAGACCACAAAATGTTGATCTAACTTGTGACAATTGGTGCATGGGACAGAAAATCCTGACCGCCAGCCAGGAGAATACCGCAGGCTTAGTGCACCATATCTCCAGTGCACCTGGGGCATGTGGCATTCTTGCCAATTTCAAAATCCACACTAAAATGCGACTCACAGTACTGGGCAGTGAATGGTCATTTCCACGTCCATCAGGAAGAGATCCATCCCACACAAAACCTTGAAACTGGGCCACCATTACTAGATCGTGACAGTTGACTGAGGTTGGAAGGCCACAATATGAGGACTCAGTGCCAGCAGTTTCACCATGTAACATACTGAATAACCTCTTTCAACTACTTGATGCTCATATTTGTCTTATTACTGGCTCTTATTTCTTTCTTTCCAGTAAATAGCAATTTGTGGTTGAAATTACTGTAGAATTATCTAATGGTAGCTAAAGTTATCCATTTTGCTTCTGTGCAATGACTAGTAAAGCCAAATTCCATGTATTATAATGATATGAACATGTTCTAATAACATCCAATCACTGCATACTATATCAACGCAGAATGAATGGTCTGATGTACTCTCATTCTGCTTCATGCCCAAAGGGTTTCCAGAAGGTCATCCTGTAGGATACCCAGGGTTTTCTGCCATGAGATGAGTTCAGGAGTGCTAGATATAGGCAGTGGGCTTTAGCAATACAATAATGTAATGTTAGGTGTGATGAAGAGTAATTTTTGTTCAAAAATAGTTTTACCAGAATAGTGAGATGGCAGTTCATGCTAAATAAGTGGATAAAGCAGAGAGTGCAGAACCAGGATATTCCAGGTTCGAATCACACCTGAGCCATGTATGACCTCAAGTAAGTTTTTCAATCTCTTTTATGCTATGGTCCCTCACAGCTGCAAAACCTGATGGGATCAGGACCCCAAAGAAAAGGATGTGTTGCATCTTAGTTTGACAGTCCTAGGTAAATAAACTGAATAGATAGGTAGGTAGGTAGACAGACAGACAGACAGACAGACAGACAGACAGACAGACAGATAGATACTGTTTTAAAGTAATATTAGTGTTTCCAGACATCGAAGAAGAAAAGAAATTCAGAGTTACGGTTTGAATACTTACGATTAATGTTCACTCCACTGCTTAAAACCTACTCCCACATTAATAATGTATATCATACCTTCACATGTAATAATAATATTATGTTTAATCAATTTCATAGGTGTACTATGATGAGTGGAGTTAGGTTTACAAGTAATGGTCCTTTTCAGTGTTGATCAGCATATTAATACTTCTTTAGCATCTTTCATATAAAACTTTTGACAGTTTCATCATGTCTATCCTTTGATGACTTCCTAGCCTCAACACCTGTTACTTGGCTGGTATCCCCATGGTGGGGTGATGTTCCCATCCAGTGTGTTCAAAGTGAGTGTGACCGATCATGGTGCAGGTTCCAAGAGGACCAAGGGCTGCTATACTGATAGTCACTTTTCTATCATTTGTCCCTCCCATCACCGCTGGCATGGCAGCTCACCTGTCACCATAGCAACCCTGTGGTGGAGTCAGGACCCATGCTTCCAACCTTCTCATTGGCCCAGGTAGGGAACATGCTTCCTGCATTCTCTGTGACTCAGGTAAGACATATGTTTCAACATTTCCCAAAGCCAGCACGGTAGGAGCACATGCTTCCAAAGTTCTCATTAGTCTAGTTATGGATACAAGCTCCAACATTTTCCTTGGCCCAGGTAGGGACACACACTGCCAATATTCACCATGACCTAAATAGGGACACATGCTTCTAATACTTCCATGGTCCAGTTAATCATATATGCTTCCAGTATTCTTTATGACCCTGGCAGGGACACAGGTTTCAACATTTTCCTTAGCCCAGGTAGGGACATATGTTCTCAACATTCTCCATGGCTGAAGTAGGGATGCATATTTCCAAAACTGGTCAGAGACACATAGTTCTTTTTTATATATATATATATATATATATATATATATTATCTTTTATGTCCACTCCTGGCTAGGGCTCGTGGCAGTGTATCACCTGTCCGGGCACTTCTCCTCAATCATGGATCACTCTGCACGGCAGTTAGTGAGATTTCATGGTTGTGGAAAGGAGCTACTTTGTCCTGTCCCCAACCCTGAGGACACCGGTGAATAGGACCAGAGTTCAGGCGCAGCAAACCGTGGTGAGGCACCGCTTCTGCCAATCACCCAACAATGCTCTCCCTCTGATGCCATCTGCTAGTTAGCACGGTTCCCAATCCACCCCAGGAGTGAAGAGTTACCAATCGGTGACTCAATCCAGCTCCTCCCCCAGCCAACCTCCAGCATCCCAGGCTCATTCCTGAACCCGGGTCACCAGTGTAGCATGAGGTGTGGCTTCCAGCGCCTCAGTCTTCAGTGCCACCAGGCTGGCAATGTGACACATAGTTCAAACATTCTCCTTGGCCAATGTAGGGACATACAAGTCCAACATTGTCCTTGATCAACATAGGGATACATGCTTCCAAAATTCTCCTTGCTCCAGTTTGGGACACCTGATTCCAACATGTTCCTAAATGTAGGTAGGGTCTTATGCTTCCATCATGCTCCTTTGCCAAAGTAGGGACATATGCTTCCAACATTTTCCTTGTCCCAAAGTAGGGACACATGCTTTATATATTCTCCATAATCCAGGGAGGGACACATGCTTCCAACATTCTCCATTACCCAGGCAAGAATAAATGCTTCCAACATTCTCCACTATCTAGAAGGGACAACAACTTTTATCATTCTGCAAGTCCCAAGTTCCTACCCAGGTTGAGACACATGCCTCTAACATGCTACATGACTCAGGTAGGGACACCTGCTTCCAGTGTTTTCCTTGGCTGACCACAAATGCTGCTGTGGAAGTATGAAGGTGAGACCACCCTACCCAAGTCATGAAACATGGTCTTCATGTGCACTGCCTCCACTGATATGCTGTGCCATAGATTCACAGCCTTCTGGTTGAAGAATATTATTGTGCTCCCATAATATTTATACAATATCACTGGTGATAGTTGCCTTTTCTAAATGGTTGTATCAAACCTGATTACCTGATATTATGTGTTTCAAAAACATGTTATTAGTCACAGTTCAAATGTCATTGAAATGTAATCCTCACAATGTGTCATACAGATATAACTATAACATGTAAAATAGGAGCACTATAGTGCTGGCCCACCAGTGCAGAGGCAAGGCATCCATCTGCAGTGCCCACATCCAGGGTTCAGAAACAGACTCAGGAGTTGGATGGCTAGCCGAGGAAGAAGGACTGAGCATACAAGGACTGCTTTCCTTCTCCGGGGAGGGGGTCTGAGTGTCTGGTGCACTATGGACCCCTGGCAGAGGTCAGAGAGTTCCACAGCAGCTGGTATCATGCATGGGGTGGGGTACATGCTGGATGTCATTGCACATCCCTGCCTCAGGGCTCTAGCATCTGGAAAATGCCGCCCCATGTATGACGCCAGTTCAGCTACCATCCCCGCTGCCCACCAGTGTCCCCCCGGGATCCAGCCTCATGGCTCAGACTCAGGGGGTAACCGGGTCTCACCTACCCCAATGTCCATTGGGAAGTGTTGCTCACCCAGCAGCCCCGCTCGGGGGGGCAAGCCTGAGCATGGGGGGGGCAGTCAGCGGAGTGGGGATGAGTTCTGAACGGGGGTTCAGAACAAATAAAAATGGGAGCACTGCTCTCTGTGATCAGTGGCATAATAAATGCACTGTATACATTCTAACGTTGGTAGCTGTCAAAAAATGGAAAGCTAAATCCTAAATCAGAGTTATTTAGGAGATATGCCTCTAAATCGATGTTGAATAAATTGTACAGTACATCTGATATTTTTCAGTCTGAAAACTTAACACAGTTGTGTTATGGTTATGGTCCTTCTCTTCACATGTGCAGAACATGGTTAAACATCTGTTGGGACCCAAATGAAAAGGCTGTGTAGGAGCTGATTTTAATACAGATGGGGTATTACCACTGTAAACGAACTCCATGTGGGAGAGCTTATAGGTAGAAATAAAAGATAGTGTGCATGTCTGTTTCAAGAAACATGAAGACTAGGCTCAACAAAAAGTAATCTGAAGAAATATGATGGATTATTTCCTAAACTGTGAAGGTTAAAGGTAACAGAAAGCATTGTGTTAGATGTGGGGTTTTGCTTTGCTACATTTCTTTTACCCTTTAAGAATGCCTTTAACCCTTGCATTGCAGCGGACTGATGTATCAGTTCAAAATTCCTATACCTTCTAATTCTGTTGGTAGCCTAAGGGTTAAGCTACTGAATTCCATGTGGGAAATGTAAAAAAGGAAGGAAGGTGCACCAGAATCATGTAATACATCACTGACCTCATCTTTAAAACTAAGCTTCCAGTTTATACCGTAAGAATTGTAACAAAAAGTCTGAAGTTCAGTCAGGTATGTGGTTTTGTAGCTGGCCCAGTGGCGCTGAAGGTTGAGGCAGTGGATGCCACACCTCGCGCCACGTCAGTGACCCAGGTTTGGGAATGGACTGAGGTCATTGGGGGTCAACGGGGGAAGAGAGAGGACCAAGCATCCCAAGACAACTTTCCTCTCTCTGGGGAAGGCATGAGGTTCATGTCACTCTGCAGTGGCATCTGGCAGCTGTTGGGTGCACTGCAAGTTGCGGTGCACAGAAGAAGGGTTGGAGCATGGTGGATGTTGGCATGCAAATGTGCGGTACATCATTGCATGCCAGCTCCAGGGAGAAACACCTCGGTGGAAAATAGCGAGGCGGTTGTGGTGGCTGATGGCTGTGTGCTGTGCCCCTGGACCTAAGAGGTGCACCCCCAGGTACTGGTTCCAGATTCCAGAGGGGGGATACTTTGTGTACCCCAGCCTGTGGTGGAGACTGTGTCGCTGGCCAGACAGGGTATGGGGTGCAGGTGCTGGCAGCCGGATGACCTGCCATGCCCATGCCACAGGAGGGAGAAACAATGACATGATAAAAAAAAAAGATATGTAGTTTTGTAAATTGCAAGATTAAAGAAAAAGACCTATTACAGCTTTTTATAACTTACTTAACATTTCCAGCAACCACGGAGGATAACTCATGGGAATTCCAGGACTTCTTATTATCAAACTGAACTCATAGCATATGAATGGAACACAGCAATGTCATATTTATTATTTGTTTCACTTTAAAATAAAAATGATCTTCTGGCATGGTTTTGCCAGCAGTTGCATGCTATGACAACATGTGGGAGGCCTGGCTTCATGATCGAGTTCACTTCCCAGCCTTGGGGATGAAGGAGTCCCTGAAGCGCAGGCAAGCACCAGGTGCTGTGGAAAGACAGAAGAGCTGCCGTAATATTGTGGATGCCCATACAATGCCAACCTCCCCAAAGGTCTGACATAGTGGGTTGTGGTGTCACTACATGGGAGGTGGGAGCTTCAAAGGGCAAATGGGCCAGCTGACAGCATGAAAATGCCTCCCTTTCTCATGCATCAGTGGCTGAGATGGCCTTGAGTCTTTCTGCCCTCCTCACTGGATCCTGAGAAGAAAGGCTGACTGTGAGGGTGAAGCCACAGCGATGTTCGGGGCAGTGACTGAAAGAGGCTCTGGGGTTCCTCTCGTGGTGTGGTAGTTGGAAACAGAGGTTTAGAAGAGCAGAGGTTGAGCCTGCACAGCCCAGGGTTAAAATGCGAACTAAAAATGAAATTCAAACAACTCATTGTTTTATGTGTTGTATTCCTTACATGTGTATGTGATGTGTATCCCCTCTCTCTTGGGAGTTCAGAACCCTTCAACATTGCTTAGCAGTTCTATCACCAAGAGCTGGTTCCATGACATAATAGCGATTGCAAAACAGCCATTGCTATTATGGTGAGTGTATATCGCCAGAAAGCAAATCGGCGATATACACATGCCAGTGAACAGACATCTGGCAAGGAATCCAAGTGTTTATGAGGGGGAGGCTGCACCCCCCCCTTTTGGGGGGCTTCGCCCGCAGCACCCCCCCGCTAAAGGATGATCAACGCCAGGGGTGTGCATGTTGGGGAAGGGGTGACACTCTGGATTCCTGCAAAAACAAAACACAGTGGCAAAATTGTTCCTCCGGTCCCCAGCCCTGAACCCGGTACCTGCTATACCAGAGCTAGCCACACTCACCACCACACCACATGGCTAGCTCAGCTGCAGCAGGCACACTACCCCCTCAGAGACCCTCTTCCCTATCCCTCCCCTTCCCCTCGCTATATTCCCCTTCTGGTCGCCCTCCCCTACATTCGCCTTTGCATAGGGTCACTACCCTTGCAGGGTAGCCAATGAGGACAGCGCTGATTATGAGTTGCCTTTTTGACGGTCAGTCATATTCAGTCGCTATCCTCACTGGATACTCCAAGGGCTACTTGATGACAGTCATCCTGTATATTAAAGGATACCATGCATAACGCATATCAACTAATACTAAAGATTGCTGTGAATGATGAAATGTCAGGCTAAAAAGGTATCTGTGTGCAACTTCCATCCCTTTTACTTCAGTAGTTCTGGAAAATATTCTAACTGTATAGCCTTTTTTATACAAGATAATATGCCAGATGGTTTCATACTACTCCATTTTGTTTGATCCCTGCTGACACCACTCTACTAATACACCACTGCGCTGACTGACCAAGAGGGGCCACCTTTTCTGAATGTGAAAATGATTCAAATTTCATGTTTGCTTGGTCCCTGTGCCTGCTTTAAGTAAGGTCTGCATGCAGTTGGTCAAGATAATAATCCATTGTCCACTGGGAACCAATGTATTATTGCTACCAAGTTCTTTTCACAGGTAGCATTAGGTAGGAAAGGCTAGTGAATTTACCTCGCTGTCATCCACTGTCAGGGAGACACTGCTGAAAGCACGGCCTTAAATTTGTAGCATTTACATAGCAGGTGCTCAGCAGCTTAATGAATATCATTACCCTTTCTGAATGCTGCAATAACTAAAAAAAAGAAAATTATGTTGTTCTACTATTGGTCCTTAACTTACAAGAAAGGATCACCAATGTAAACGCAATATGCTGCTATTGTAATTTAAAATATTCAGCAGTCAGTTTTTATACCCGTAGTAAGTATTTCTATGCTGTGCTGTTGACTGTCATTTAAAGGAGTACTACGGTCAAGATTTGCAAAAACATGTGTTGTGTGCAGTGTTTTGATTTGTGTGTGTAATTCTGGTGTGTCCTTCCCTTTGTTTGCTATCAAGAGTTATTCTAAATTAGCCTGCTAATTATATAGTAGTGTAATGGCCCCAGGGATCTCCATCTTAGCAAGATTTATGGCTCTTCTTTTTCCTACATCGCCTCCTGTTCCATGTAACAGTGATGCATCCAAGACCACTGATTCAGCAAGTACTAGAGACAGCAGCCTGAAGGTCAGACCTGCACTAAATAGCTCTAATTCAATATATTTTTTCTATGTGTGTGTGTCAGCAGGTCTAGCCAACAGGGTAAATGTTTCACTTTTAAAATGTTTCATTTCAACAAACTACACGCAGCCATAAAAAGAACACAAAACACCCCAGATCATCAATGCTATAATTAGTAAATACTCTGTTTTCTTAAAGAATAACCCACCAATTACCCTCAAGTATTTGCTAAACTGTAAATGTAGCCAGTAGTACTCATTGGATAAGAAAGTTACTAATATCACAGCTCTGCTGTTGTAAAATTGACTCTAAACCAGTACATGCTGAATGCATGGTCCCAAACACATCAATGTCACATGGAACAGGAGGCATTGTAGGAACAAGTAGAGAAATAAACCATGCTAAGATGGAGATCCCAAGGCCATTAGACTACCTTAAAACTAGCAGGCTAATTTAGAAAAGCTCCTAATACAGGAAAGGGAAGGACACACTAGGACTATACACACAAATCAAAATATTCTCCCAACAAATGTTTTTCCTAATTCTGACTGTACTACTCCTTTAAGAACCTGTTGACCATTAAACTCCAGCTTCACTTTAAGCCTTATTTTCTTTCAGCAATCTATAATGGGCTCACAGAGGATTAATAAACTGATTTATGTTGCTTGTCTATAAATCTCATGAAACAGTGCAACTGCAAAAGCAGCATTTCTGTTTTCCATATACGGTAGATGTTTATTCTTCCATTTCATCAGCTGTCCTTGCATCTGGCCAATTCCACAAGATACTATCCAAAACAGACACTCACAGTGCTTGGGCTTGTTCCTCCAATGATTTTCACCACTGTGACATCAGCACAGCCATTCTCCTAGAATTGTGTTAAACTTATGGATGATATTTATTATTTTTGATTTGTCTTCTGCTGATGCATTTAGCAGTAGTTTGCATAAATATTTAAATGGATTAAATGTTCTTGTCTTTAAATTTTTGTACAATGATTCTGTATCAAGTTTGGTAATTATGTGAGTTGCAATTGTACTTTTTAGTACAGCAAGTCATGCCTGAAAAGTGTGGCCCAGGTACCAAAGCACTTACCCAGAGAGTAAAATAAACTAAACAAAACTAAACTGAGCTTTTCTGGATCACCACAGTAGATTACATGCTACCTGTTGCACAGTCTGGTAAAAAGTAGTATGCAGTATGTGGCAATGTAGTCTCAATCCTGTAGCTGGTAGTGTTCCAGGAACATCAGGCAGGGGATGGGTGCCATGCACCATCAATCTGGCATAGCCAGTGATGCCATTCAAGACCACTTCAGATGTCCATGATGTCTTATGTGGGTGATATGCAGAGGTGCTGATGCATTTCTGATGAGTGATGTTTCAAATTGTAGGAGGAATCAGTCTATACCACTCACAGTCTGGGGTCCCATGTGGTTTACCCTCTGTGGCAGAGCCTTCAAGGGTGTCCCTCACTGGAGCAACAGCAGGCTGAAAGTGTAAGAGCCATTATTCAATGACCAGCATTATTTTCCTTATATCTTTTCTCTCACACCTCACGTGGGGAATGCCAGCAGCAAGGGTTCCAAGTGCACATGCAGTGGCATGCTATCATGAAGCCAGCCAGGGACCCCTCATCCATGCAGTAATGTATTGCATTTAGTCTGCCCATGGCCACTTAAGAGAAGAGCAGAAGGGGGGAAGTTCAAGAAAGATGTGAGGAAGCAGTATATCACTGAAAGGGTGGTAGATGTCTGAAATAGACTGCTAGCAGAAGTAGTGGAGCAAAACAATTGTGGCTTCAACCATGTATGGAAGAAACGTAGGGGAGTATTGGTAAATAGGCAGGGGATGGGGAGGATTGCCAGAGACTGGTTAAGGTCTGCAGAGACAGATTAGGCTGGGAATATCTGGGCAGACTGGGTGGGCCAAGCAGTCATTTTCTGCTGACAGATCCTATGTTTCTAAACATGTAGCAAACTAAGCTGCCCCTTTCCCCAGAGGCTGGGAGAATCCAGGAAAACATTACTATTATCTCCTGTCAACCCACAGCAAAAACGTGGACTTGGAGAAGAAATGTGAGCTTGGAATAGAAACATTAACTTGGAACAGAAATGGGCTTAGAGCAAAAATATGGGCTTGAATTAGGAACATAGGCTTGGAGCAGAAGCATAGGCTTGGAGCAGAAACATAGGCTTGGAGCAGAAACTGTGGTCATGATACGGCAAGCAGCTCCGCCATCAAAGGAACTGAAATGCTACATTTCAGCTCCATTACTAATAGTCTTTAGTTCACAGATAAATGGTGGATAATGTGAAAAGAACATTTAGTGTCAGCATTGCTGAGTTGGTAGCACATCTGCCTCTGGAACAGAAGGTCATGGGTTCTAGTCCCACACTGAGATTTGGGCTCATACCAGGAATGCTGGAACCTAAATACAGTAGATGGGGTACTCTGCACTGAGGGTGTGCCATCCTTTGGAAGAGATATTAAACTGAGCTCTCTTCTGCCCACCTATGTTACTGTCATGGTGGGAGTCAAGGTAGAAATAAAAGAACCCAAAGCATTTTTGCATGAATAGGGGTTTTCCCCCAGTGCCCTAGCCAAATGTCCTCTTTCCATAAAACTGATTTGGGCAACTTGCCAAGGCTGTGTTGTTGCTGGATGTGCAGATTGGATGCAACTACATGTTTATAGTCCGTTGACTACCAGTATCTCATTGTTTGTAAACACTGGGATAAAATGTGTTGAAAAAGAACTATGTCAATACTTCTTCTTCTTCTTCTTCTTCTTCCTCCCCTAACTTTATTAATAAAAATAGTGTGACATATTTTGCATTTACTGTGTTTTAAACAATCAGAAGGTTTTATGGTAACAAAAAAGAACAACAAAACATATTTTGCATTTATTGTGTTTTAAACAATCATAAGGTTTTATAGTAACATAAAAGAACAAAAAACGAATGTTTTATCTTTTACTTTCAGCACAGATCATCATTAAGCTCCCTTGACATCCCCTCTGACACTTACCTGCCATTGTCAGTCCTTAATTGACTGCTAGAAAAATACTTCAATGGTCTTTGTTGTTTAAAAGTATTACTTTAAGAATCTGAAATGCATATGGCTTGGACAAACCAATGTGGTTAAACACTGATATGAATGTCAATGCATATGTTTATATCATTCTGCTGGCAAGCATCTCAACATGTACATAATGACTTTATCTCCCATTGTACAAAAAGCTAGACTACATGCTCTGTGTGCAGTGAATAATGTCTTTGTTAGATTCCACTGTAAATCAGTCAGGTCTTCCTGTCTCTTCTTGTCTATTTTCTTTATCTCAGGATTATGTGTTATAAATCTTTAGGCTGCAGAAAGCTTGCAGCATGTTGAAATTAGGAGAGCCAATTCATCTGTCTCTACTATTAGGTCAATAAAAGGTAACTCATCCTTATTATTATTTCATGTAATGCTGTATTTCTGTCATATCTTAAAATTCTGACAAGCAAATACCTGAAGACAACATGGGTTTATGATATCTACCTATTTATACAACATCAGTGGAGATAAAAATGACAAGATAAAAACAGATATCTTATACCCAACTCAGAAGATATTATGTTGTCTTTTGAGCTGGGTATGTCATAGTAGATGATATCTTGCCCTGTTGGGTACATCACAATGGAACTAAACCAATCAGAGAGCAGCTTTACAGTGCCGATCAGGGCCACTGGAAAATTGTGAATGTTTTAGCAGATTTTGCAGGAATTTGTTGGACTTTTTCTCCCAAATTTTGTGGGGATTTTGCAGGACTTTGTATGGATTTTGCATGGATTTTATGGCTACTGGGAACACATTTACCTTTGTGAGGTACAAGTATGGGTTTTCAATTTCATTTGCTTTGTAATGCATATTAAAGCCAGCATCAAAAGGTATATGTTTTGTAAAAAAACACACAGACACACACAAAAGGTATATGTTTTATTAAAACACACACAACTGATCCAAAACAATGTACATTATAATAGTAGCACGATCAAATCAGTACCACCACCACCACTTCTAATAATCCAAACATTATTAGTATTCTACAGTAAAAGTATAGTACCACCACCACCACCACGCCAGATCGTCAAGAAAGGATTTTAACATCATAGAATGAGCGCAACTGTTATCCTACTAAGATCTTTAAATGTCTTATTGCACTTCAACATAAGAAGTAGTCTAGTGTTGTCATCTGTCAGACTTCACCGATTGTCTTTTAAAAGGTCTGTGTACAGCGTAAAAGTCAGTTCAACATCTGCTGTGCTTACAGAAAGCCAGATATACCTTTTGCCACAGCAGCAAGATGTGGAATGTATCCTTTGTGCTTCCCACCACTCAGCAATATTAAAATTGTCACTGAGTACTGACTGGGCAAAAGTTCTGTACCCATGCCATTGAAAGTTTGAAACACCAGCCAGAGATGGTAGCTCCTGGTGTGTTTTGCTTTTCCTTGCCCAGTGTTGGCAGCTGCTTTGGATTAAAGATTCAGGCAGCTTTGAATGTGCTGACTGAAGGATGAGATTTTAAATGTTGTTCAGTTTCTCACTGCTGTCCAACATAACCTTCTGAAAAGGTTCACATAGTTTTGATTTTCATGTAACATGTTCATGTTTACAGCTTACCTTCACCTGACTAAGACCTCCACACCAATTCCCTGGCACTTACTTCTACCCCAACCACTCCTCCATACCTCCTAATACTAGTAGCCTTAGCCACTCTCTGAATCTCCCACCAGCACCTCCATGTCATTCGTCAGAGGCTGCTTATCATCATTTTTGCAGTCATAAATCATTACATCTGTTTGTCTGCGTTAGTTTGCCCTGGAGCCTGTAATCACCTGTTACCATGTAGTGCGTGCTTGCTTTGGCTCCTCTATTGGATCTTGGACATTCTGGTTTCTTCTAGGGTACTTCTATTGTATCCTACCTTGTTCTGTTAGGTTGAATCATCCTTATCCTTCATTTGTATATATGTTTATATTACTGTATCTGTTTAAATAAGTGTTCTGTATATGTCTGCTATTGTACCTTCAATTTGATCCTTGACCTATCAGGTCCATCTTGTAAATGAGCTTTGCTCAATGATGTCCGCCTGAATAAATAAAGATTTGATTGATTGATTGATTGATTGATGTAACTGACAGTGGTACAACATTTCTACTGTATTTGGTCTGTGTTCAGTTTCCCCTGCAGTGGCACAGAGGTCCAAAAACATATGCACATTTTGCATCCTTCCAAATATGGAGTGTCCCTGTGGCTGGCTGCTTGACTGAATTGTTGAATAAGGTTAACAAGTTCAGAAGAGTGTTCCACCACAAAAGTGGCTTGTGTTACCAGCTCTGCTGCTTTGCCTTTCAATAAGCACTTTAGTCACTTCAAGGTTGCTGCATCAGATGGTAGTGTTTAAATAAATTCTGTTACCACAGGCAAATAGTCTGCCAAATACTGAACAGCATTAACCCAGGAACACTACAGAGTTACCACTGCGTATACTGGCATCTTGGGTACAATGCTCTGCTTGGAGTCCATGAAGGCAAAGTACTGATACCTATGCATTGGGCTCTGGCAAAATATATTTTTAACAAGGGAAACAGCAGTGCTTAAGTCTTCCAGTGTGTCCGCCCAGACCTCCAAGACCAAACTGAGGAGGTGGGCAATGCAAGTGACATGCACTGCATTTGGTAGGACACAGGACAGCACAGTTTCAAAAGCCTTGTGCATATAACTTGCACTGTCCGTGACAATGGCAAAGACTTTATTTAAGTTCACCCCATTGGTGTTTAGCACTTTTATAGAGCTTGGGATACTGTGGTGATGTTCACATGATGCAAACACTCCACACCAATTAGAGTGGCTGCTCCCCAACATTAAGCAAAGGTTGGGCCAAAATAGCAACACACTACACCCACAGGCTTCTGTTGTCTCATCCAGAAAAATGAAGACATCTTAATTCTCCACCACCTCTTTCAAGGACTGTTCGTGATCAGGCCAAGTTCTTGGAGGTACGTGTTCTGAAGCTGTGCTAGTCCCAGAAGACTACCTCCTTGTTTTGTGTGCTTCTTTAAGAACTCTTGAAAGCTAGAAGCCTTCTCCAGTGGTATGTCTGCATGGATCAAACAGCAGGCGAAGTCCAGAACAAATTCCTTCCGTTCAATGGACGATTCCATTTCTCAACTGAAATTAGAAGTCAGCAACTTGTCATAGAGGTGTGCCATAAAAATCAAACAAATAAAACAAGATATAATATTTTACAGGGAAAATAAACTGTGCCTGGAAAACAAAATAAAAGCAAATTATTTAATATTTTACAGGGAAAAATAAACTGTAGGCCAGCCCAGTGGCATGGAGGGCTGAGGAGCTGTGAGCCTTACCTCCTGCCACACTGGCAACCTGTTTGTGAACAAGATCAGGTCGGCGGGGAAGGAGAGGATCAAGTGTCCAACTGGCTGCTTTCATCTCCTAAGTGGGGATGAAAATCTGCTGTCTTGCTCTTAGAGGCCAGGTGGTAGTGTTGAACTCTAGCGGCAAGGAAGGGGGATGCAGGAACAAGGCACATGTGTACATGGGGGGGATGGGGTTCCATGGTGCCAGAGAGAGATGAGATGGACTTGGGAGGCAGGGACAGAGCAGATATCAGTCACCCAAGGGGAAAAACAGACTATGTAAAAAATAAAATAACTGCAAACATCTGTGAGACTAGTACTTACTTTGCATGTTTTTCTTTGCAGCTTCTTTTCTTTCTAGATGTTTTTGCGACTTCATGTGCATGTCAACTGTATGCTTCTGCATGAAGTCGATTGTGTGGGTGCATGCATGACAAAACAGCAATCCTCTATCCTCGTAAAGATCTTCTGGATATAACTTAACCTGATTGTGGGCACACACAAGATAAGAGACATGACGGTCCTTGGCCTCTTCTCGAGAAAGACAGAAGCACTTTGGTGACGGTGTAGACATAGTGTAGTTAAACTAAAACAAAATTAAACCAAAACTTAAGACTTGAAAGAGAGCATCAGTGCATAAGAGGAGGAAAGCTGTCCATGGGATGCTTGATCCTCCAATGTCACACCACTAGTTTGCATCCCACAATGTTCTAAGCTGGCAGATTGGTTTCAAAAGCTCAACTCTTTGAGTTGCCTTGTCATGGCACTGAGCTAGCCCATAGACTTACTAGTATCCATGGAACAAAAGACTCCAGAAATTCAATTTTCTTGCTACCTTTCAATTTCTTTTTAATCTGGGCACTATATAGAACACAGGAGCAAGGCATTGTGCTATGTCAGCTCAATCCATTCATCCATTCTCCAACCCAAAAGATTGATGCATGGACGAACCACAGGATCGATGCATGGACAAACCATTGGAGTGATGCATGGATGAACCACAGGAGTGACTCATGGATGAACCTCAGGAGCAATGCATGGATGAACCACAGGAGTGAGTGAAGGACACACCACGAAAGTGAGGGTGGACCCAGGCGACTGCCATACATGATGGAAAAAAATTGTTCTGTGCCATTCTGGTCACCTCCCTCACCCTGCTTCCTCACCAGAGACCATAACAATTTTTTTCACCATGTGTGCTAGTCCGCCAGACCTACCCCTCCACTCCCATCCCCATGGAACCACAGCAGCGAGTCAAAGACACACCATGGGAGCGAGGGACAGACATAGGCAACTGCCATACATGATGAAAAAATTGTTCTGTGCCATTCTGTTCACCTGCCCCACCCTGCTCTCACCAGAGGCCAGAACAATTTTTTCACCATGTGTGCCAGTCCGCCAGGTCCACCCTCCATCTCTGCAAAACCATAGCAATTTTTCATGTACATTTTATTTTATTTAATTTAGTTGTTTAACCAGGTATAGCACACTAAGCTGAAAGCTTTTTTACAGGAGTGACCCGGGAGCACAAGGAGGTTAAGTGACTTCTTCAGGGTCACACAGTATGCAAGTGGAAGCTGTGGGATTCAAACCCAGGTCAGGTCTGCTGGATGTCACCAAATTTGCAGCTCCGAGCCTCAGACCACTGTGCTATACTGCCTCCATTTGAAACACTATGCATTTTTTCTCCCTCCTTCACCTCGTCTGGACCCTTCTGGGCTCCCTCTGAGGGGACACAAAATTATTTAGAGCAGCTGCCCTCTAGCTGGACCCTCCTGGTCTCCCACCCTCCCTCCCTCCGAGAGGGACACCATTTTAAAGAAATGCCTCCCACCCATCAGAGCCCTCCCATCCCCATCTCTCTCCCAGGGGACACAGAATTATTTAGAGCAGCTGCCCCTAGCTGGACCCTCCTGGTCTCCCACCCTCCCTCCAAGAGGGACACAATTTTTAGAGAGATGCCTCCCCCACTCAGGGCCCTCCCCAACTCCCTCCCTCCCTCCCACCAAGAGGGACACAACATTTCTTTTTAGTGCAGCTGCCCCCTAGCTGGGTTCCTGGTCTCCCACCCTCCCCGTTAGGGGACACAGGTTTTATGCAAAATATAAAATCATATAATATCTGGTAATGTAGTTCATCTCCTAACAGCAACAGCAGCAGTCTCCACAAATAGTCACACAAAGTAGGGATTCTGACAGGCTGGCAGCACAGAAAGCAAATTGGCAGGGGGTTGCCCTACAGACACCCAAGGATTCAGTTCTTTATGGAATTTAAAGGCTAGCCAGCAGTCAGTAGCTCTCCAGAAAAATACTCTGCTATGGCCTCTCACTCTGTTCCATGTCCTCTGTGTCTGCTCCACTTTCTGCTGTGATGTTTCCTTCTGCTCCACATCCTCTGCTTCTGCTCCACATTCCCTCTCTCAGCTAAAACGCTATCCTGGCTGGCTACTCCTTGGGAAAACATAACCCAGGGAAAACAGTACTCAATGGAAGGGGAGCAGCTAGTGGATACAAGGCTAGAGCAGGACCTGGGGGTGATCATGTCAGATGGCCACAAGGTCATCAAGCAATGTGAGAAGGCAGCACTAAAAGCTAGTGGCATCCTGGGATGCATAGGAAGGGGCATCACAAGCAGGAGGCATGAAGTGATCATGCCTCTGTATTGATCCCTGGTAAGACCCCACCTGGAATACTGCATCCAGTTCTGGAAGCTACACTTCAGAAAGGACATAGATAGGCTGGAGATGGTTCAGAGAAGAACAACAAAGATGGTGCAGGGCTTGCACCAGAAACCGTACAAAGCCAGACTCAATTAACTCAATCTTTACTCTCTAGAGCAGCACAGAAATTGGGTGGACATAATAGAGTCATTTAAATACCTTAAAGGCATCAACAAGGTACAGCTGCAGACTCTCTTTCCAGTAAAAGACTATAGCAGGACAAGAGGGCATGACCTTCCCCCTCAA
Organism: Neoceratodus forsteri; assembly: GCA_016271365.2. Classification (NCBI taxonomy): domain Eukaryota; kingdom Metazoa; phylum Chordata; order Ceratodontiformes; family Ceratodontidae; genus Neoceratodus; species Neoceratodus forsteri. The sequence continues at coordinate 16,942,833 of JADMNL010000027.1, forward strand.
GGGAGGTAGCTTCAGGAGCAATATGAGGACATTCTTCACAGAGCACATTGTTGAACCATGGAATAGCCTACCAGAGAGGGTGGTGGGGGTGATGACAATGGGGAAATTCAAGCAGGCATGGGACAAGCATTGCAGGATACTCAAACAGGCAGCTAAATGGGGGTAGGACAATGAAGGGCAGACTTGATAGATCATAAGGTCCCCACCTGCTGACAACTTCTATGTTACGTTTGGTTGCATTGGACAGTAGTTTGAGACAGTCACTGAAGAGGACTCTAAGGTTTCTTACCCCAGAGATCTGATCCACCCTTACCCCATCCAAATGATCCTCCATTTTATAGAAACATAGAAACATAGAATGTGATGGCAGATAAGGATCACTTGGCCCACCTACTCTGCCCATTTCCCTACCTAATGGATAAGTTGCAGATCCTAGTTAACCAACAGCCTGCTTCCTCCTACCCTCCACTAGAATTGCCTTATGTCTGTCCCATGCATTCTTGAATTTCTCTACTGTTTTTGACTCCTCGACTTCCTCAGGAAGGCTGTTCCATGCATCCACAATCCTCTCCATGAAATAATACTTCCTCACATTATCTATGAGCCATACCCCCTCTATCTTCAAATTGTGCCCCCTTGTTCTTGTACATTTCTTTTGCTGAAAGATGCTACCCTCTTGGACTTTGTTGAGTCCCTTGAGGTACTTGAAAGTTTCAGTCATGTGCTCCCTCTCCCTCTCCCTCCTTTCCTTGAGGGTATACATATCAAGCTCCTTTAGCCTCTCTTCATATGTCTTCTAGTGCAGACCCTGCACCATTTCGTTGCCCTCCTCTTGACAGCCTCCATCCTGTCTATGTCCTTGCAAAGATGGGGTCGCCAGAACTGCATGCAGTACTCCATATGGGGTCTCACCACCAACTGTCTGTACAGAGGGACAACAACTTCCTGTTTTCACTGGTGATGCCTCTCTCATGCATCCCAGTATCCTCCCAGCCCTCCTTACTGCCTTCTCACATTGCTTGCCCACTTTTAGATCATCTTATAAGACTACCCCAGGTCACATTCCATTTTTGTTGTTGTTAGTATCTCACCCCATTGTGTACTCTTTCTCTGGTTTTCATTTACCAGGTGCATTACTTTGCACTTCTTTGCGTTGAATATAAGCTGCCATACATTTGACCATTCCTCCAACCTTGCCAAGTCCCTTCTCATCCTTTCTACCCCATCTTGTGTATCAACCATGTTTCAGATCTTTGTGTCATCTGCAAAAAGACATACTTTTCCTTCCAGTCCCTCTGCAATTTCACTTATAAAGATATTAAAGAGGACCAGTTCCGGTACTGAACCCTGCAGTACCCTGCTAGTAACTCCCCTTTCTTCAGAGTGGACTCTGTTTACTATTACCCTCTGTGCATGTTGTCCAGCCAATGTTTTACCCAGGCTACCACCTTGGGACCCACTTCAAGGCTGGCTAACTTGTATGTTAATCTTTTGTGTGGGACCATGTCAAATGCCTTGCTAAAGTCTAGGTAGGCCATGTCCACAGCCCCTCCCTGGTCTATTAATTTGGTCATCTAGTCAAAGAAATCTATTAGATTTGTCTGACATGACCTTCCCACTGTGAATCCATGCTGCCTTGGGTCCTGTGCCCCGCTGGCTTCTAGGTACTCAGCAATTCTTTCCTTCAGAAGTGATTCCATCATTTTTCTTACCACAGAGGTCAAACTAACAGGTCTGTAGTTTCTTGTCTCTGCCTCGCTCTCACTTTTGTGAAGTGGAATCACATCCACCCTCCTTCAGTCCTCAGGTACCACACCATCCTCCCATGATTTGTTAAAGAGGGTAGTCAGTGGTGTCACTAGTTCTACCCTTAGTTCTTTTAGAATTCTTGGGTGAATCAATCAGGCCACATTGCTTTGTACACCTTTAGTTTTAAGAGTTCTTTCAGAACCCTTTCTTCGTGAATGGACTGGTATCAACTTCCTATCCAGAGTTTTCCATTGTTTGGTTTAGGTACCTCCCATTCCTCTTCTTTTGTGAATACTGAGCAGAAGTATTCATTCAGTATCCCTACTTTTTTACTGTCACACTCTGCCCACATTCTCTCCCCTTTATCAAGCCTCAGTATCCCTCCCTTGGTCTTTCTTCACTCCCTAATATACCTATAAAATGTTTTATCTCCCTTAACAGAGTTGGCTATCTTTTCCTCAGTTTGGGCCTTTGCTATTCTTACTGCCTTCCCTGCCTCCTTCTGCTTTAACTGATATTGTTTTCTGTCCTGCTCCTTCTGTGCTTCCTTATATTTCTTGACCTTCCCTGCCACCTCTTTTGAGAACCATTGTGGCATTTTCCTCATTTTGTTTTGTTGACTTGCTTTACACAAAGGCTTGTTGCCTCTGTGATGGCAGTTTTGATTTTTCCCCATTGTTCTTCCACCTCTCCTTCTTGTCTGTTTGCTAGTGCTTTTCTGAGGCACTCTCCCATTTTTCCAAAGTCAGCCATCCTAAAGTCCAACACCATTGCTTTCGTATGGCTTGACTCTACATCTATGTTTATTGTGAATCACATTGTTTGGTGGCCGCTTGTTCCCAGATTGCTACCCACTTCTAAATCTGAGATCCACTCTCCATCCCCATTTGAGAGTACCAGGTCTAAGATTACTTCCTCCTGAGTGGGTTCCAACACTAGCTGTCTAAAGCATAATCCCTGTTGGGCATCGAGAATGGCCTTACTCTTGAATGTGGCTGCAGTAAATGTGCTCCAGTTAACATCTGGCATATTTGGGTCTCCCATCAACAATACATGTCATTTTTCTGCCATTCTAAGGATTCCTTCTATCATTTCCTTATCAATTGCCTCCCCCTGAGATGGGAGTCTGTAAGCAACCCCTGTGTGGATTGTGGTGCCATTTCCTGTCTCCAGGTTGACCAACAGTGCCTCCTCACCTACCTGTTTACCCTTTAGTTCTGTTGCATTGATTCCTTTCCTTATATAGAGAGCTACTACTCCTCCTCCTCTTTTACCCTCCCTATTCCTCCTGAAGATTGTGTACCCTGGTATGTTGACATTCCAGTCATGGTTCCCTGTGTACCATGTCTCTGTGACTGGCATGATAGCTAGGCATCCCTCTTCCATCAAGGCCACTAGTTCAGGGAGCTTGTTACCCAGACTATGGGCATTGGTACTCATCGCCCTCCATTTTTTGATGGCCTTACCCCTTTTAGGCCCATCCTGTCCTTACTCCTTTGCCTTTTTCTTGATTTACCCCTGTCCTGCACCCTATTGACTTCTACCTTTGTGTCTACTTCGCTAACTACCCTGTTTTGTGAGGGGCTGAGATTTCCTTGCTTCTTTTCAGTGCCTTCTCCTTGGCTAGTTTAAATGTTAGCCAGTAAAGCATTTAAACCTATCACATAGGATCCTGGTTCCCATCCTGGACAGATGCAGACCATCATTCCAGTATAGATCAGTAGCCTCCAGGTGGACCCCATTCCCAATGGAGCCAAATCCCTGAACTCCACACCAGTTTTTCAACCAGTCATTGAATCTCATGGTGCAGAGTACCTAGCCTCCATGCCATAGACAGGTAGCACATTCAAGAAAGTTACTGTCGTGCTACTTGTCTAAGGCCCTCCCCAACTCCACAAACTCCTGCTACACTGCTCTGATCCCATTCCCAGCCACGTCATTTGTCCCTAGGTGGACAATGACATCCAGCTCCCTCCCCCATGCAGCTGCTCCCATGATCCTGAGGATTCACTTCCTGTGCCTCCATGACATGGTACCGGGCAGGCATCTTAACTCCCTCTCCCCTCCCTCTGTCAGTTCTACCTCCCCAATGATTGAGTTCTCAACCAGAGTTGTTTTCTTCCCCTGTGGGTCCTCAGCCACCCTCCTCTGGGTCTCCTTTGTGGAGGTTCTCAGCATCTTCCTTGGTCTCCACTGTGGGTGCCTCCATAGAGGAACCACACTTTTCCAGTATGGCAAATGAATTGGGGAGAGGCACAACTGGAGGAATGCACCTCTGTTCCACCAACCTCACCCTCCCTGAGCCCACCATGGTCCAACTGCTCCTCTTTCTTGGCAACCTCTGAGGCAGTGGTGGTGGCCTGAGGGGGCCCTGGGTGGGGGGAGGTTTCCTGAATCCTTGTGAGGTCAGCATGGAGATGGATAACCTCCTCCCTCAGACCAGAGAGGTGTCTGCAATAGAGCAGCAAAAAAACCTCCAGAACATCTCCCAGAAGACTACCACTCCACAGACAGTGCATCGCACCACTCCCCACATGTTTATCTCTCTTCCTGTTTAAGATGTTTTCTTTTTTTTTTGTTATTGTGTGCAAGCATGTGAGTGTGTTTACCCTCTATTCAGTGTGCTGTGCCTTTAAGGATATGAACAGGCATATGTCCTTTGCACTTTGGGGAAGTGATATCAGAACCCCTGATATAAAGGAAATGATGCACTTGGGGAGGGTGGGTGAGGGCAGGGTGGTGGGACTAAGCCTGTGCCCTCCAGACATAATCAACTACAAATCTGACCCACCACCCAGGTGAGTGCCTTCCTTCCATTCAGACACCTATTTAACAGTGTTTAAGTAACAGGTCTAGTCACAAATGACTGTAAATATTCTCCCAGCTAGATTTCCTCCCTGGCAAATAAAGGTACACTAAGAAAAGTCAACCCCAAAAACAGAGAACTAAAACACTGACTTCTACTTACTTACACGGGCCCTAAAATTAAGAATTCAATTCAGTGTACTGTTATTAAATCATCTCCTTGGTTTAAGGAAGCTGGTGGCTGCTTCCTGTCTCAGCTACAGCAGACAGAGTCCACAAACAACTCTTGTTTTGAATCCACAGTTCCTCAGGCCCCTTTCAGCTCCTCCCCTTATCAGACACCTATTTCATAGAGTTTAAGTAACAGGTCTAGTCACAAATGACTGTAAATATTTTTCCCGCTAGATTTCCTCCCTGGCAAATAAAAGTTACACTAAGAAAAGTCAACCCCAAAAACAGAGAACCAAAACACTGACTTCTACTTACTTACACAGGCCCCCAAATTAAGAATTCAATTTAGTGTACTCTTATTAAATCACCTCCTTGCTTTAAGAAAACTGGTGGCTGCTCTCTGCCTCAGCTACAGCAGCAAAGTTTGGCTTTTATATTGCCATTGTGCCTAATTTTGTACTTTTTAGCATTAATTATGACTTGCAAAACCTGGACCACCTTTTTTTTACCTCTCCAGATCCCGTTTCATGCCTATTAAAGATGTACCCTTGTAGTGGATTCTCAGTCTACGTATTTGTTTTTAGCTGTGAGTGATTTAAGGGCCTTATGGTTTCTGTGTCAGTCTGATACATAACCTATTACACCAGATAGGAACACTGCTCTTACAAATGTCTTGCTAAAAGCAAACAGCACTTTGTAGGATATGTGGAATTATGCTAATGTGTGCAAAATTTCATATACATATGTTATGTTTACTTCTCATGAAAATTTCATGACATTCAAGGAATGATTATTTTTTTACTTTGAAGTTTCATGAAACAACATTTTAAGTTTCACAGAGCTCTGATTTCACTAGGCAGGAATGTTTAACTGATACCTGAGTTATTTTTTTGTTCTTTTTTTTTCTCTGGGAACTTTTAATAAAGCTAATTTTGAATAGGGAACTTCCATAATGCCCATACTATTCATATACATATTAGTTCATCCACAGTAACAAAAGATATTAATGGGTAAAGACAGTATAGCCAAAGTTCTATAGTTGGATTTAGATCTAGAGAGAAAGGAGCAAGCATAAGTAACATAATATAAATGTTCTACAAATCATAAACATCCTGGAGACTGTTAAAACAGAATTACTCTAGTTACAAGTAAATAAAAAGCTATCTGTGTGCAGCACCACATGTGGTGTGTATGTAATATATATATATATATATATGTAATACAAGACAAAGGATAATAACTTGAGTAATAATACTAATAATACTCCCACAGACCAGGAAAAGTATTTCATCACGGCAACAAGCAAATTAAATGCTATACCAAAACATTAAACACAGTAATTAAAGAACTAAACATGTAACTATTTAAAATGCCCAGACACCAGTAAAGAACAATACAAGAGTAGGACATTGCCCCCACTGAAAAAGAGAACTGAAAAAATGCCATGCCAGTGGCTAATCAAGCATTTGAGACATCATTCATAAAATAACATTGACCCTTCTTATCAATTATGACATTAACAGCTAAATACCAGTAGCCTAATTAGTCATTCATGACATAAGAGTGAACTTCTGGCAATGTCACCAGCCTATTGGCTGCATAGATCTCCAGCTCTGGCAACCCCTGACATCAGTCAGGATCAATCCAACAGCTAATTACTTAAAGTTAGCAGTGAAAAACTCCAGGCAGACTCTGTCAAAGTAGAAGGGACCAGTGATGTCATCCCAGAACCTCAAAGAGCTACTTGCTGCAGAAAAATAGGGATCCCTGTTCACGGCTACACCAGGACCTGGCCTCTCAGTCTCAGACAAAGAGAAGCACACACCTGCAGTAGACATGTAGGAGATGGAACCTGATTGCAACAATTAAAAGATGGCAGCAGCAGCAGTTAACCATATAGAGAAGGCTATCTCAGGAATCTAGAAGGATATTACAAAAACTGAAAAGAGAACAGCTGCCCAGGAGAGTCGGATGACAGAACTGAATGACACCACCAACCACCACAACTACCTCATGCTCTATTTGCTGGTGAGAAAGTAGAAGCTCACACTCAGACTTGATGATATAGAAAGATGAAGCAGGTGACAGAATTTAAGGATATATGGCATTCCCAATGTAGTGGAGTAAAATGCTGCCTCCATAACCCTGTTTTTGCAACAATTGCTCTGAGAAGTATTGCAATTGTCCAAGGACTTTTATATGTGGATGGATCACACTCACAGATCCCAGGGACCTCCCTCCACTGGCCCCAACCTGAAACCATAATCAATCCTTACAAAGATAACAGACTGCAGGGCAAAGGAGATTTTACAATGACCAGGCCAATGGCCAGATTTAAAATACAAGGAGCATCAAATTACCATCGGTAATGACTTCACAACAGTGGAGCAAGATAAGCTCTGAAGCATGTGGATGATCATGAAACAACTCAGGGCAAAGAACATGAAAGCATAGATTTTGTTTCCAGTCTGGCCCAAGAAATATGTTCGAACCTTCTAGCTGCCACAGCATTCCAGAAAGAGCAGAAGATTGCCCCTTCCCAGGGGCAGAGGATATCCAATTAGAGCAGGACCTGCTGAGATCAGCAGGGTGTTGCATGGGCTGGCAGGGAAACATAGCGCAGCACTTTAAACCAGGCTTCCTCTGCAAACAGACTTCGGCCACTGCTCTCTGCATATGTGACTGCACCATGGTTGGAAGAAACAGCAACTGAATTGGAGACCAATGAAACCACCGATCAGCAAGGAGCGGTGAGTGTCTCCTCCACCTAGCAAAGTCTGAGCTCTGTCTAGGACTTTAAGGGACTGAAAGGTGGTGAATACTCTGCTCTCTCATGGACAATGTTGTTAAAGACACTGTCATGTATACTAACCCCCAAAGCAAGTCTTTAAAATTTCAGGGGCTTCTATCTGTACAAAAATGAACAAACAAACAAAAAAAGCAATCTGACAGACTAAGATAAGTGTAGCCATTTTTTTCCACTTTTTTTAGGAGGCTTTCATGTATACATAATTGTTATCAGTGCTGGGTACATGTCTGATGGGGGGGGGTCTAGCTGAAACCTTCTGAGAGGTATTGAATATCAGGAGATATGCAGGGGGGTGTCTGGGGGGTTGGCAGCCTGGTTCTGGGTGCCTTTCAGGACTGGTGAGCCCCCAAGCTATGCAGACTTAATCTACCCCTTGGATTAACTGCCACACTTAAAGTAAAAGAGGGGCACGCTAAGGATGGCTAGTGGGCTGGTGGAGGGTGTGAGACAGGTAATAGTGTCAATATAGCTGAAGAGGGTGGGCAGCGGACAACCCAGTCTGAGCGACAAAGGGAGGCAACTGGAATGGACAAGGGCTCAGGGACACCCTATGCAGCACACAGAGGCCTCTGAGTACACAGGCGGTGCAGACCAGGTAACTCCATCACGGATTCCACCCATCAATTGGATGGCCCTTTATCAACTTATTAATGGCTATCCTGGAACATAAGCAGAGGCTGTCAGTGGCTATGCAGGGGAATGTCTCGTAGACTAAGACACATCACTCAGAAGCTCTAGTGCCTGGAGAAATAAGTTAGGGGTCTCCTGCCTTCTGGGAGGGTTTGCTAATGGAACCCTCATAATACGTGTATCCAGAACTGAACCAGAGTCCTCCCTTGAGGAGGGAAAGGGGAGGAGCTGTCTATCGCTTCACCTGGGGGTGAACCTTCTTTCCACCCTGGCACCAGCCATCCATGAGAGTAACTGCAAACAAAGATGAATGACCCTAAGTGGAGGCATCTTGGGGTGCCCTTGATCATTTGCCTGCCATGGAGAGGACAGTTTACAAAAAAATAAACACTAGCTAGGGGCTCAAAGGGGACTGGGGTCAGCAGGTTGAGTGGCCCCTGCCCATGGACCATACCGTTGCCAGTCACAGCAGGGTCATTCCCTTACCCAAAACCACCTCTTAGTGTGAAGTATTTTTATAATACTGAGATGGAGACAAGAAGAAAGGGGAAAATGTTTGTGCTACATAGTCCAATTAATGTTCATTTTCTTAAATTTGATGCCACCGAGGCTCTGCCCCAACACCAGCTGGTTTGGGGGGGGGGCTTTGGTTAAATGAAGTTAACCATATGATGTTCAGGAGACCGGGGGACACTATTGTCTATAGTAGAATGCAACCATGAATGGGTAGGTGGCAATATACAATATGCTTGAGGGAGTAGCATTTTTGGTAACCACCCTCCTATATCATTGTAATTGCTACTAAATTGTATAAATGTATGAAACCATTCTGTGTAACTCTTAAGTATGTGACTTTATGCTGTAACCAAAATTTGTTCTGTCTGTCCTCAATGTGACGAGGTACCTTTGGAAATAAGCCTCTGGCTCAAAGGTTGTAAACCGATGTACAAATAAATAAATATTATCTTTTAACCAACAAAGACAGATGTGTAGGCTTGTGTGAGGTGCCACAGTCTAAGAAGGTCACTCAGTCCAGGAAACAGACCTTCAGGAACCACCAAGGAAGCAGAGTGGGGCTGGAGTGGAAAGGCTCTCAGCAGACAGTGTCAAGTGGACGAGCTAGGATGCTGCAGGAAACATTGGCTTGCCATAATAATGCTGAGTCAGGGCAAGCTAACCACTGTGTTATGCCACTGGATTTACTTGTAATAAGTGGATAATTATTTTAATTATATTTGTTTGGTGCTATGGTCACGGTACAGGTACATATGATCAATATGATGAACAGTGCACTAAAACAGTAGGAAAGGCAGTTGTGCACATTATACGGACAGCTGATTTAAAGCGCAAGATGACACGTTTTATTGAGGTATTGACGTATAATGTAAATGGGGTTAACAACCCCATTAAACACAAACAGATAATGACCATGCTTAGGAAGGAAAGAGTTGAAAATAATCTTCCTCTAAGAAACCCACCTGAAACCGGTGGAAGCACTGAAATTCAAAAATGTAGGTATTCCAAATTTTATTACTCCTCCCTTGAGCAAGGTAAGAGGAGAGATTTGATAACTCTAATCTCAAACAATGTCCCATTTGTGAAAGAAGAAGTTTTAGCTAATATGGAGGGACACTACCTTGTAGTGATTGGACAAATACAGGATTTGACACTCAATTACAAATTTGTATGCCCACCAGGGTCCCCATAAGATGTACAAATAGTTCTTGGTTTTGGTACATGGTAAAATGAGAAGTACACTGGTCATGGGGGGCTGGAACTTGATCTTTAACCGAGGATTGGGTACTGCATTGAGAGTCCTAGCCCTTGGGTCTGGAGTGCTGAAAAGGTGTTTCAGCTAATGGAGCAGCTGGGCCTTGGAGACACATGGTGAGTAAAATATCCACTGCTGAGGGAACATATCTGTTATTCACAAAGATTCAAAGTCTATTCCAGGCATAATAACATCTTCATGCATAAAGCTGATATGGTAAGGGTAGAATCTCTTTGGCTGGAAGCTTCATACTGTCAGACCATCAGCCAGTTTATGCTCATTTAGAGTTAACCATCCAAAAAAGACCTTCTGGTGTCTTAACCTGTCCCTACTTAGAGACTGTCACTTGGTCAAGAAATTAAAACTAGAAATGATGAGAGTGCTGACTGAAAATGACACCCAATAGATGCCCCCAAAAAAATCTTCTGAGACACAGCTAAAATGGTGCTCAGGGCATATTAATCTTGGTGGCAGCACAGAAGGCAGAAATAAACAAGTTAAAACTGAAGCACTGACAGCTACAGTAAGAGACCTGGAAAGGCACCAGCAAGAGAGATGGGAGGTTCCTAGGAGGAAGTCATAACAAAAGTGAGAACAGAATTAACAGGCCATCCAGAAAGGGAAACAGAGAAGACATTGCTCTCCTTAAACAAACATATTATGGGTGGGTGGGGTGGGGCATGGGCCTCTAAATTACTGGTATTTGCCCAAAACAACAGGCAGCTAAAGCATGCATCACAAGGATTGTAATGGCCCAGATATCTGAGGCCTTTGTACAATACTACAAGACTCTATATAGGCCACATCCAGAGAACACACCACCAGAGCAATGGAGTTTTATTTATTTATTAATTTATTTCTCGGAATTACAGTACCTTTGAGCCAAGGGCTCGTTTACAAAGGTTGCATTTCAAGTGTACAAAAAATAATTAGAGAAAAAGAAAAGTTCAGGCTCAACAACAGTAGTTACAAAAACAGTCAGATTAAACAGTGGCACAGAAACAAAGCTAAGTATAGTACATAGGTCATAATAATTAAATTAAAAGAACAAAAACAGGTAGATGCAAACTGTTGTGGCTTGAAGGGAGTATAAGTGTGGGGAAGGAATAGAAAATAGGAGAGGCAGAGGACAGAAAGGTGGGGAGGAGGGAGGAGGGAGGAAAGGATGAGAAGGGGGATGGGAGGAAGGACAGGCGAGGGGAGGACAGTCAGGATGGGAGAAAGTGTAGAAGGGGAAATGCGGGCAAGGGAGATAAGAAAAGAAGACTATGAGGGTGAAAGGGGCAGATGGGAAGGGGGAGAGCAGTATAGCTCAGCAATCGCAGACACATTGGTTAAGAGAGGTGAGGTACTGGCACATTTTTGATTTGAAAGGACTTAGTTTTAGTTCTGAGGCAACCTCTGGAGGAAGGGCATTAAGCCAAGTAGGAGCTCTGAAGGTGTAAGAGTGCTGAGCTAAGGAGGTGCGGCACAGGGGGACTTTGGGTGTGCCACGAGTTGGGAGCATGCTGTAGCAATGCCTGAGTAGCGGGGGGAGTGAGGTTAAGGCAGATCTTTTTTGTGAGGAGGCAGGTTTGATACATGATCCTGCCCGTAAGATGTAGCCAGCCAGTCTGTGCATAGAGCTCACAAGTATGTGTGCACTTGTGTGCACCAGTGACAAGATGACAACAATTATTGAGCACCACCCTTAAGATGATTAAGGGAGGTGTCAGTGGTTGACCCATAAATAACAAGTCCATAGTCAATAATGGACAGGATGAAGCTTGTAACCACAATATGTAGCACTTCAGGGGTGCGGCAATGGCAGTGACGACAAAGGACCCCAAGCCTGGCATTAATAACTTTAGCGATGAGGTTGATATGGAGTTGCTATGTAAGTGAGCAGTTTAGTGTCACACCAAACTATTTGAAGTCACTGACCTGGTCTAGTGGGAGATTTTGTTTGTTATAGATAGTAAGAGTAGCAGATCTGGACTTATTATGGGTGCCAGAGAAGAGCATGGCCTTGGTTTTCTTATAGTTCATTAATAACTTATGCTGGAGAAACCAGGTCTCGATCAAAGAGAAATTGGATTGCAGGTCAGCTGTGAGAGGAAGCAGTTCAGCATGGGTTGAAAAGATGACCGCATCATTAGCATAGAGGAGCATGCAGTTGTTGCAGGTCTTAGGGAGATTGTTGATGAAGAGGCTAAAAAGTAATGGACCCAGAATGGAGTCTTGAGGGACTCCAGAGTGAACAGAGAGGTTAAAGAAAAGGATATCAAAAATCCTGATATGTTGCATTCTATTCATGAGGTAGCTGCCAAGGCAGCTGATGACCCCTTGAGAGAGGCCTAGTGCAGGAAAGGAGTTAAGTAGGAGCTGGTGGTTGATGGTTTCAAATGCCTTAGTGAGGGCTATGTAAATGGCGCCCAATGAATGAACCTGGCCCAGTGTCTTATGGATATGATTAGTGTATTCAAGAAGGGTCATGCTGTGAGTTTTGCAGAAACCATGTTGCTGGGGGCATTGGATGCCATATTTAACCAGATATTCACTGAGTGAATCAGACACAATGTACTCTAATGCTTTGGAGAGTGGAGGGAGGATAGATATGGGGCAGTAATTGGAAAGTAGAGACCTATCACTGCTTTTATGAACAGGCATCACAATGGCAGCTTCACAGAAGGGGAACTGTCTTAGAGTAAGGGATAGGTTAAAGAGTTTAGTGAATGGAAGTAGAATTGTATCAAGTGTGAGGTGGAGGAGTTTTAGATCAAGGAAGTCCCCACTAAACCTGGCTTTGCCAAATGACTTTGAGAAGGTAGCGCTGGGTTTCAGCAGAGGAGACTCTTCTGAAACAAAAGGGCGGTGCGTTAGGTGGGGGGAGGAATTTATGGAGTTCTCATGGTGATCAGGGACAGTGAAGAAGTCAGGGAGAATACCAATGAGATCAGAGAATGCAGTGTTTCTGGAGGCCTTATCTCTTCCAAAGCTCACAGAGGGGCAAAACCTTGTCTGTTATGGCTATTTCATTCTCCCCTTCCCACGCTTATTTAGTTTTGTCTGACAGCACTAGGGTAATATCGCATAACACTTTATATAGGACCGAGATGTACCCTTTTGAATCATACCCCTAAGAATATCCTGCATTATTTGTAGGAATGCTGTAATGCCTAGGATAGGTGTCGGAGTCATTCTCCATTTAGTGTGAATGATGGTTCGAACTTGCAGGAATCAAAAAAAGGTGACTGTTTGCAGGTCATATTCCTGTTTGGCCATTTCAAATGTCATCAGCTTCCCCACATGTATTAACTGTCATGAGCAGGCAGCCCTATTTCACCCACTGCCTGTATCTCACGCCTATAGTAGCCATGGCAAAGATGTTGTCCCAAGCCATCCACCTGAATGCCTAGAGATGCAGTGTTAGATGAAATCTACCCAGGCCCTGTAGCAATCTCTAAGGGGTTTCTGAGTGCCCTTAGTAGGTCATTTCACAGTCTGTTTCACTGCCCCAGTCCACCATTCTAGCTCACACTGGTGGAGCTCCTCTTCCACCTGTTCTATCCCTTCCATTTTGCTTTATATGAAGGCACCAATCCTTGCAATAGGACCCTATATGTGATGCAAAATTATACAGTTCTAAGTCTGGGACTACCCTCTCTCCATCAGATGTCCCCTACTGTAAAGAATTTAAATTGAGTCCTAGGGTGTCTATCTGTACAAATGAATTTCAAAAGTGTTCTTTGCCAGGTCCTGAATTGTCTCTGGAGGAAGAGCATAGGCGTGCTCTGAAATAGGTATAGATATTTAGGTAACACTGTCATTGTAATTGATTTAATTCTAGTATACAAAGGAAAATTAATTAGCAACAGCACGGGATCATCACACCGCAGACACAACTGTGCGGAATATATGCCGCAAGCAAAACAGTGGCACACACAAAAGGTTGGGAACAACAGCGACCCGACTATGACAGTGAACCCCATTGAATACAATGGGACTTTTGTTTTATGCGGGGGCTATGACCCCAAACTCTGGACTTAAAATAACCAACTCTGGGGGTTGTGGACTTCGGGATGGGAAGAAAATCAGGAGGGGAAATTACATTTTCAAAATCAATATGAAAAGTTGCAGCTGGAGCAGACCTCAGGGAACCAACTATGGTCCCAGGTCTCCTGCTCTGCTGTGTGCTGGTACCCTAGTCACTCTACCACAGGAGCAGCTTGACCAGCACCCCAGCACACAGCAACTCGATTCCTCCAGAGGGTGTGTGAAGAGTGACAGGGTTAGCGGTAATTCCCTACCACTATTCTAACCCCTGTCACTCTAAATCCTCTTGCACTTTACACAGCGCAGTTCTATCAGCGCTCTTCTTGCTGTGCTATTATGACCTGCTACCATTAGTGACCACCTCTTCAGGTCTGTCTCGACCTTTGCTACCTATGTATAAAATTGGTTTCATATAGTTTGCTTAAGGTGATCTGGACGCCCAGATATTTAAACTTGGTGACTTCCCACTTTAAGGGCAAAAAAGTATACAAAGTTGGATGCTGGGTGAGTATTAAACATGGGTATCTCTGTGTTTGTTTATTTAAAATATACCTTGTGTGACGTCAAAAAACTTGTAATCACTTTGACACCTCCAGCACAAATTCCTCTGGGTTAGCCAAGTGCAGTAAGACATCATCCGTGTACAGAACTATTTTCTGAAGACTCCCTCCCATCTCCACTGGCCGCACCTTCTCATTCAACCAAATCCACTGGGCCAGAGGCTCAATGTGTAAAGCAAAGAGCAGTAAGGAACGGTGCAAGCCCTGCCATGTCCCCTGTGTAGCTGAAAGGCCTCCAATATACCACCATTCATTCTTACGCCTGCCCTTGGGGATTGATATACAGCGCAAATGCCATCTATGAATTTATTGTCAAATCCAAATTGTACTTAGACACCTTCCTACTCTGTGGAATAATTTCTTCTACTACCTGACCATCATCTGCTTTGTGCTCATACAAATTACTCCTGCTGTCTCAACTCTCAACATCATGCACCTGTTGCAAGCCATTTCTCTCTTGCTATAAGACTTGTCCCTATATCCTTCACCTGGTTTCCAGCAACTTCTGTAAATTATATTATTTGCTTGTACATGCAATATAAATGTTGTATTATTGCACCATTGCTGATTTTAAAATGCACTTCACCTGTTCTCTTGTTTTACTGGATGACACTGCCCTAGCCAAAACCATATTTACCAAGCACGCTTTGTATTTTTGCACATTTTGCCTACATTGTGCCTCTTAGAAGTCTTGGCCACTCTCCATTGTGCATCACATCAGAGCTGAGGCCAGGACATGTGAATTCAACACCAGAACCTCCGGAGGTTGGGGCACATAGACACGCAAGCACAGCAATACAGAAAGCAGCCATGTAAACGCAGCTTTACAGATAGGGATTGAAAGGATCGCCTTGGATGAGTAGAAGAAGAAGGACACTGGAATAGAGGGAAAAGAGACGAGAGGGGTGGGCAGTACCAATCCAGTATTTGGGCAGGATGAAGGTACCATAAAAGAGGCACTGGGCTTCAAGGTGGAAGAGAAAGATTTGTATGGTGAAAGCAGTCATACAGTAGGTGACAGAACAGTAAGGGAAAAGCAACAAAAGGAGTGAAACCCTGGACAGAATAGATTCTAGGGCAGTGCCTTAAACCACATCTGTGTAGTCAACAACAGGTAGGATCATGCTGAGGATTTTCTGACAGCGGATTGAAAGTGGGAAGTTAATTTGTTGTCAAGCAGTGCACCAAGCTTGGGGTAGGGTTTCTTTTGCATGATATCTCAGAGCGGGTGTAAAAACTAAGGTTTATTTCCTGCCACACCCCTAGATACTTCAAATGGGATACTACATCAAGCAGGACACCTACCAGAGTCCTGAAGACTGTGGTAAGTTGAAGAAACACTAGTCTCCACTCTCTGCCTAGTGCCAAAAGTCAGAGAACAGTCTTTTTGGTATTTATTGAGAGTCTGAGAAACACAAAAACATAGACTTTGGTGGAAGATAAGGACCACTTGGCCCATCCAGTCTGCCCATTTCCCTACCTATTGAAGAAGAACCAGCAACTAACATTGCCAAAGTCATGCTGTAGCTAAAACTCAGAAATGAACAACCCCTATGGGGCAGCATTAACATTACAGTTAATGAGAAACCTCTGAACAACCACACATGGAAAAGCAAAGGTATACTACAGCATGTGTGATTTATCCATTGGTTAACAGGGGATAGAAGCCATATGGACCATTGCAAGCTTGCTCTCACCTGCAGAGCATGCAGACAGCAAGTATTTCCAATTGTTCTAGAACGTTCCTTTATGCATTCATCTGCTGGGAGATAGAATTTTAATATTAATTACAAAATAAGAGTCTCCATTTTTTATATCGCAAGTATAGTTTATTGAGATTTCGCTTAATGTCACCTTTTTTATGAGACCCTTGTTTTAGTGAGAATGCAAAAATGTTCAGAGATGGCCTTCCTAATAGAAGTAGGGCTTTACTGGGTTTGCCACACTGTCCTTTGTATAAGACATTTATTTATTTTTATTTATTTATTTAAAAGTTTCGTGTTGGCCCAGTGGCGCTGAGGGTTGAGGCACTGGATGCAACACCTCGTGCTGCGCTGACCACCCAGGTTTGGGAATGAGCCTGGGTCATTGGGGGTCAGTGGGGAGGGTGAAGGATCGAGCATCCGCTGGACTGCTCTCCTTCCCCGGGGAGGGGATTTGCTGCCACCGGTGCACTGATGGCCTCTAGCAATGGCTGGTGACGATGCAGTAGCACAGGCAGTCGGGGGGGGGCATGCTGAGGCTGACGCCGGCAAGGTGTGCATGCGGTAGCATGTGCGTGCCTGTCCTGTGGCATCATTGCACACCTCACACACCATGGGGAACCAGAAAATGGGAAAAAGTGGCACTGGTCATGTCGGCATGATGGCCATCTCCGAGCGGAGCATATGGCTCCAACAGTATGCAGTGAAACACTGGATCCAGTCTCAGTGGAGGGCATGGGGGGCTTGCTGCTACCCCACCATGGGGGGCAAGCCATGGGGGCTCTAGCTGCGGGACCCGAATGGGAACTGGGGTCCCTGGAGATGGTGGCTGGAAGACCTGAGGGAATGCCAGGACATGACAGAGGTAGTAAGACCAGGGTACCTAGGGGAAAAATGACCAACGGAAAAAAAAGTTTCACCAGCAAAATCATACTGAGCAGTGTTATCATTTCCAGATGCATCCTGGGACATACGGGGGTGCAAGAACAACATGGTACCAGTCAACAATATGCATCAGTCAACAATATACATGATAATGACATGCAAGGTACAAACAATAGTAGCAATCCAAGCAATCCAGACAAACAGAAATAGAATAATACATAGGTTACAGTGAATTACAAGGCTGTAATTCCATCGAGAGGTTCTGGAGACATAGATAACCTCAAGAGTGAAGCTTGAGAGGTTTCCGTGTCCCCAGAACCTCGAGATGGAATTTCTGCCGAGTATTTCACTCTAACATATTTTTTAATTTTTGTAATATATGGAAGACAGAACATGGCGAGGTCTTACTTGGTGAAGCATCATGCAGGCTGACATGTTCAATGAGGAATTGGGAAGTTGTGGGATTTTTTTTTTTCTGGACAGCCGAACAGGAAAGTGCAGGAAACAGTTCCGGTTAACAGTAGTAGGCAAAATGTAGTTACAATTCAACGGAACGTGTAACTGTTACTCGTTTTCTTTTAAAGAAAAATAGAGGTACTGTTTGGTTACTTTCGGGCGGCTTTGAAATCCTTCGGTGCTGACACTTGGAAGAGCTGTCCGTGGTCAGCACAAGGCATCAGGCTGCACCTGCACATTTATTTATGAGTGATAGTACTATCGCTCAAATGAAACGATGGTATTATTGGGATCAAGTGTGGTATTGAGAAGCTGGTATGTATTAAAAGATTTTTTTGCATCATTTTCAATGCTATTATTTTAACTATCCATACATTACAAAACAATAACTGTCCTTCTTCCCATTCCTGGTAGCTGCAAGCACGTGAAAATGTTGTCATGGCACTTTTAAGTAAGCGTGTGGATTCCAGTGGTGCCCATGGCAACACTTGTTTATGATTTATTAACCCTGTATTTCCTAGCTGAGAGGTATTATTTTCATGGAGCTTCATATGCCAGTAGGCACATAGTTTCCACATAGAAAAGCTGATTCCACATGGAAAGCAATAGAAAAGTATTACCTGGTGCACCGGTGTGGTATTTTGCTTTGGAGATGGACTTCCACTGTTAGAGTGTCTGCATGAAAATAAAGGTTGTTTGTATCACCAGCAACAGGTATACTTCAGTATTGATTTGACCATGTGGAATCGGTTGTTTTTTTATGTGGAAACTGTTGGTCTTGCTGAAACAAGCTATTGCTGTCTCTTAAGCAGTACACTTTTTAGCCATGGCACAGCGATCCTTAAGAGTGGCTCTCCAATTCCTTCTCGTGGGCTGCCTATATCTAATTTGGCAAATTGGAGGACTGGTGCACAAGAGATCAGATGACTTGTTAAGTATCCCACAGTGAAATGGTGGCCATTTTAGGAATTCATTCTGTGAGTTCAGTTTCAAATGTGATTAGCATTTTGTGTCTTTCCTAAGCCCAAATTAGTTCCACAAAAGTTGGACTTTCTTTTGAAGATACAGTCATTACACTGCAGTATCAAACACATCATTTTGTAAAGCAAATTTGAAAATGGGTTGAAAAAGTTCAGAAACCTGATTGGCTGACAGCAGTCACAAGGGTGTGTGTGTATCAGGCAACAGGGTCCTCTTAAAAAAGCCAGCACTGTTTCAGAATAAGGACTATCATACATATAAAATTTGTTCTTTAAATATTTTAAAATACGGTTTTTGTACATTTTATTACTGCTAAAGCACATTTTCTAAGAGCAGTAAGACCCTTCAAGGTGTGGGGATGTTGTGGGATACCCCCACTTCCAGGGACTGTATGGCCCTCCACCTGTGGCTTCAGGCCTCTACACCTGGACAGTGTGGTTATCACTCAACTCCCCACACCCCCTTGGGTCTTATTGCTTACTTGTGGTACAGGTGTATGAAGGACACTATAAAAGCACATACTTTATTTTCTGCTCTGTTCAGTTATTCAAAGCAAGGTCTTTCCCCAACTGGAAAAAAAAGACAAGCAGTCAATGCTTGCTACTTTCTTTCATATGCAGTCCTTACAGAATGGTTAAACTTTATGGTGTGACTAAGTACTTAACATGCCTTTCAACAGTAAAAGTTGTTTGACATCTTTACGGAGATCATGAGGTCAGAGAGTTGTTGGACACCTTTTTCTTTTTAAACGTGTGTCCAAGTATTAGCCTTTCTTATCGGTCATTATGTTTGAGAAGTGTTTACACAGAATTTACTGGAGCCCTTAAAGTGTAATAGTGCCTTAAAACTCAATTTTCTAAACTGGCTTTCAGAATTTAATTTATTCGAAAAGACAAGTATCATCTGAGTGTGACATGGAAAAGATTCTGCTTGGATAATGGGAGAGATTAAAATATATTTATATTTTTGTGCAAAGGTCACAGGATGGAAATATTCTGCAGCCTGTCTTCCTCCGATTACATTGCATATTTACAAAGTGAAATGGATTAGCAACTCAGTTTCAATCAGCATGATTTACTGGCTAAGTGATTTGCTGGACATTTACATGAACCAGAAGATGTGTTATCTAGTGAAAATTGTTTAATTTAATATCCTGCTCTAGCCAGTTTTCTAGTGCACTGCCTTCGGTATTTTGCCAGCCCAGATGACTTTACTTATCACAAAAGATCAGACAATCCTAGGCTTTGAATGTTAATCACAGCACTGCAGTTAAGGAAAGAACTTAACATCTGATATGTCACTTGCAACTTGGCTCAAGATGTTTACAATGCAATACAACACAGCACAATGCAATTAAATTTTGTTAGACAATGGGCAGAAAATGTCCCTGCCTCTGAAAGGCTGAGACACCTGGCAAGCAGTACGTTCATATACCAACAAAGACTGGGAATTAACAAGTCCCAGTGCCTTGACAGTTTACCTAGCCAAATTCCTGTGCCAGCAAGCCGCCATTTGTTTTCTCGCTCACGGAGGGGAAATGCCTACTAATGGATGGCAACGCCACCAGCTCTGTGTTAGCTAACAGTTTCTGAAATGTACATTGCAAGTAACTACAAACCACAATAGCATCTCACTGTGGCAGTTCATTGCCAGCACTGTTTCTGACCCGCCAGTCCAAAATTGATCTAACGCACCAGTACTGAGCTTTCAGTCTGGGGTCACTGCTCTCACAAATATCCCTACTGAGTACTGACAACCAAGTGGCAAAACAAAAACTGCATAAAATTATGATTCCAATTGATCATCACAGTAAAGTTAGCAAACTGTTTTTTTGTTTGTTTTTGCAGTTCCCACATACATCTGGGTGTCATGTCCTGTGAATGCATGTATCATAACAGTACCTTCAGCCTGTAGGACATAACACTAGTCCGAAGGCGGAGTACCTACCGGTGCCACAAAAGAGAGCATGCAAGTCAAACTTTTCAAACGGGAGGGTGTCATGTTCCTGATCAGCAGTAAAAGGGTGGGAAGTAGGGAGTAGGGAGGGAGAGACAGGCACCTGGATCACAACTTCATGTTTTAAAAGAAAAGTGTTTTAAAAAGAGGTGCCCTCTAGTGGTAACTGTTCCAGTAGAGGGACTACTTTACCATAAAATGTGTTTCTATCCATTATTGTTCATTGAAGTGATTTTACAGTATATTTTATTATTGTTTTATTAAAATTGGAAGTTTAATCCAGTTTCTAACCACAATAATACCCTCCTGGGTGGACAGTATGGGCTATACCGGACCTTCCTGGGGCTATAAGGCCCTCTGCCTGTGGTGTCGGGCCTCATTGCATCCTTGAGCAATCCAGTATATCCCAATACTGCCCACCCTGTCAGGTATTATTGTTATCTTAGTACATTTCAAGACAATGTTTATTCACAACATGAAAGTGAGTGATCTGTGCTCTAGCCAGACTGGAAACCAAAGTTGCAAGATTCCCAGTAGCCTGTGGCATGAGCAGTGATTAGAAAACTGAATGAAGATACTTCTTTTAAAGGGTTAAATTACAAATGAGGCAGTATAGCACAGTGGTTTAAGACGCTGAGCTGCAAATTTGGAGACCTAGGTTTGAATCCCACAGCCTTCACTTGCATACTGTGTGACCCTTAGCAAGTCATTTAACTTCCTTGTGCTCCCAGGTCACACCTGTAAACAAGCTTCGCTTAGTGTGTTTCTCCCACAAAAAAAGAGGATTGGAACTGGGTGGTAGCACACGGTGTTTTGTGAGTGGGCATTATCTCAGTTGTGATAGGACAGGATAAGATGAGATTGTTAATAACTGTTGATTGCTAAAATGTAGGTAGCGAGGAATGGGAAGCAGTTTAAGACAGTTCTGAGGAAATTATAAAAATATTTTTTTTTTCTAAATGGTTGTAAGATACAAAGAGGGGTCAGTAACTTACTGTAGAGAAATTTGACTAGAAAGCGTGAGGGAGACTCAGATGGAAAGGAATGCCTAGGAGGTCTTTTAGGACACAGTAAGGGATGGTAGCAATGGAAATACTGTTTCTGACAGTTTTTAAGTGAAAAGAGTTGGCAGCTGTCACATTTTATGTAAACATTAACACACAACAAGGTGCTGATTATCTGGGATTAACATATTTTCAGGTGCATAATAAGGCACAAGGTGCTTGGCTGAGTGACTTCAGCACCTGAAAGTGCATTAAGGTCAGACAACAAACAACCTGGAGTGTCTCACTGCACTTTTAAAATGGGTACACTGAGAAACAATGAAAAAAGTCAACATTTGTATTATAAAAAGTCCCAATAACTACATGTTGAAAATTTGGTGGCAAAGTCCAAAAAATGGCCAAGATATCCACATAAGTTGAAAATACCTATTTATGCCATTATACAGCTTACTGGCATTTCTTAAGTTTGCAGTCGGCTTTGAAGAGTGCAGTTGCATCCCAGTCCACAGAAGATCATCACGCCGGGCTCTGGAGGTAAGTATGGGCTGAGAGGGGTGGGGAGGTGGGGTGCTCAGAGGTTGGGCATGGGTTGTGGGAGGGGCATGACAGACCATGAGGAACAGTTTTCTTTATTTCAGGGACAAAATAATAAAAGGATGTTGCAGAAAGGTTTTCTTTCCAGGCTTCATTTGTGTACACTGGGGTGGGCTTCCAGTGCTGCCTGCATTTTGGGAAAGAGGTACTTGCTGACGGGATTGGGCCCCTGCTGGCGTTCACAGAAATGTTACACCAGGCAGGGTACCGCCCGCAATGACAGATCGCTTCCCTCATTGCAGCGGAATTGCTGACACTGCAATGACGAGGCAGCCCCTCGTTGCAGCTGCCAAATTGTTTCAAGTTGGTGGCACTTCTGCAGAAGCAGTGTCATCAGGACACTGGGCCTGCATTGGTTGCACACCGCCAAGCCCACAAATGTAGTGCTGGCATTGGCCTCCACACTGCTGCACCTCCACAACCCACTTCTCGCCTAAGCTTGCTTAATGTTTCTTGGGCATGTGCGCAAGCAAACATAAAATGACACTGGTATGCCCAAAAATCAACCATATATGTTAACTTTGCATTTGAATCTAACAGAGATTTAGTTGTGCATCTATTTAGATGAAAGTTCCACAGGAGAGAAGAAAATTTCTTGCTTTCAGACAGGAGTTGCTTGAGATGGAAGATGAGTTTCAATAGCTTGCCCAGCAAAGCTTTGTATAAAGTAGAAGTGTGCTAAACACATCTTTTTTGATGTTGATCAATTGACTATATTAATTAGAGTCAAGTATGAGCAGAATTCACACAGAGAGTGGGAAACAGATTCCCCAACAGTTTTGGAGGAAGAAATGATGATGATGGAAACATAAACATAAAATTGCAACATATTGTTTGTTTAAATTGTACCGTCACAATTTACAAATATAAATGTGTTTGACAATTAAGTTTATGTAAATATAATTTATATTATAGTTTAGAATTTTGGGGGAAATGGTGGATACAAATTTGCTAAATGAAGTTTAATATTTTATTTTCCCAAAGAATGTTGGAATAAATAGGGCAAGTTTAAATATGCACTTACCCTCCCACTCAGTTCTCTACCACTTCACTTCTCTGTGTCCCTGCCCACCTGAGTAAACCACCAATAGCTAGCACCACCCCTTAAAGGCATATGGGACCCTATCTCGCTGGGTGCACCACCCACAGATCCAAAACACAGGGTGGCGCTGCACCCTGCCGTCCCAAGAGCACATTCATCATCTCCAGAGAGCGGGCATTGCCCAGGACCCAATTCCAATCTAACCCGGAAAGTATAAGTACCCCACTCAACCCAGTGAGCTGCTAAGGGCGTACCAAGACAAATAAGGGGGAAAAAAAACTCCCACTGTCTGAACTGCTTTCAAACTCCCATAGCGCTTCCCCACCAATCTCACAAAGCCCTTTGCAATGAAACCAGCAATGACACCACGTGCAGCCTGGCTATTAACATCCGTCATGGCCTGCCTGCTACTTCACACTGCCTTGCCACATGCCAGTCACAATATAGTCCTAGGACAGCATCCTACATACAGGGATGGGATCCCTGACTCCACATCAGGGCCTAGGTTCCCAATGACCGAAGCTCCCCAGATGCTAGGGCCTCGGTGTCTGCTATCTGCTGGCCACCATCACCTTATCCCGCCGCCTAACACTCTAATAAGCCATCCTACCTACAACAATAGTAATCAACCCCGGTCCCAATGCCTTCCGCCTCGCTCAGCCAAGCAACTCAAACTCCTTGCGATCAGAGTAGCCTGGCTACTCCTAATGCTGTCAGGCAATATTCATCGTAACCCCGGCCCCGGTTACAATGCCTCAGGGCCAACCAGGAAAAGTCATCTGATCTCCATAGCATCCCTTAATATCTGCAGCCTGCTGCCAAAACTTGACCTACTGCAAGCTTGGGTAGTACATCACAACCCAGACATTCTGGCCTTAACTGAAACATGGCTTACTCCCAGGACCAAGGACAGCCAAGTCCAGCTCCACGGTACACCCTTCACCATGATTGGCTAGGTAAGAGGCATGGTGGATTTATAATCTACATAAAAGATTACCTGCAGGGATAGCTCTCCACATTTAAGTTTGGGAAAAACGTTCAGATACTCGCACACTTAACCCCAGGCACTCAGGGCAAGGCCATTACTATCGTCTCAGCCTACCTATTCCCTAGGGAAGTAGCTGAGGATTTAAAGTGCTGCATAAGCATCTAGCCAATATCCACTCTAGTAGCGAAGTCATAGTGCTGGGGGATTTCAACATCAGTTGGTTGTCTCAGGACTCTGCCGCCTATAAGGATACGGTCTCCTCAATCAACTTCCTTCAGCTTGTGGAACAACCCACCCATACAAACTACAGATCAGGCACCAGTACCTTGCTAGACTGGGTGCTAACTGACCACCCAGAATGTATCTCTGACCTAAAAGTGCTCCCAGACTCCCCAAGTGACCATTCTCCCATCATCTTCACCTGGTCCAACAAGGCCCCTAAACCGCCCACAAAGGTGATAATATCCCATACTCTTAAAAAAGGGCATACTAGGGCTCTTTAAGCAACACCACCTACAACTGAGCTGGGCACCTATCCTAAATGCCAAAGACGTTGACACAGCCCTGAATAAATTTATAGCTAGCTTCAAAACTGCTTGCGATAAATTTACCCCCTTATCTAAAAGGAGTATAGCGCAGTGGTTTAAGGTTCTGAGCTGCAAATCTAGTGACATGCAGCAGACCAGACCTGGGTTTGAATCCCACAGCTTCCACTTATATACTGTGTGACCCTGAGCAAGTCACTTAATTTCCCTGTGTTCCCAGGTCACACCTATAAAAAAGCTTTCAGCTTAGTGTGCTACTCCTTGTTAAACAACTTCAAACAAAAAGTCCGTGGCTTGCAAAAAACATGGGTAACTCCTCACCTCCTTGCCCAGATGAGCACCAGAGACCGCCTATGGCATAAGTACAAAAATACTCTCTCTGACCAGGATCTGAAAAACTATAAGGCTGCATGGAATAAATGCACCGTCATAATCCATCAGGCTAAAGCTAACTTCCACAGACTTGAGCTTAACTCTGCCTATGGGGACAGCTGCCGTTTCTGGGATAGCATTAATGCAATCATTGGGAAGCAAGATACCTCAGCACCCACAATGCTGTGCAACAATGGATCCCTTACAAGACCCCAGATCCATTGCTGACATCTTCAACAAAGCCTTTGCTGACCTCAGCACAGTGCTCCCCCAGCTTCCAACACCAAGCCGGTACCAACCAGTCCAGCCCCACAGTCCCCCACGCCCAAGCCCCCCATTCTATCTTAGAGTATTATCTAAAGGAGAGGTAAAACATATCTCTCCAAAGTCCTGGGAAGTCCAGGCACAGTTCCGAGGACTTCGAGCTAAAATTAATCTCTTACCCTTGACAAACTGCTAACCCCACTGACCTGTATCATAAATCTATCCTTCACAGGTACCTTCAAAACTCTGGAAAGCCACAATTGTAACCCCAGTCCAAAAGCAGGCAGTAAGTCTGACCATGCCAACTACCATCCAATTTCAATCCTCCCACCTATCTCAAAAGCCCTCCAGCTTATAGTCTACGATCAGCTGGTGGAACACCTACAAATATCAACCACAATGCCAGCAGTAACATGGCTTCCATCAACACCACAGCACTACCACAGTGCTTCTCGAGTTCACAGGTTACATTCACAGTGTCTTCGACCTAGGGCACTTGGTTGGGCAACCTTCATTGACCTGACCAAGGCCTTTGACATGGTCAACCATGACCTCCTTCTGGCCCAATTAGAGGTAACTGGGCTTTCCTCTGACTCTCTGCACTGGTTCCAGAGCTACCTCTCTGGACATGTTCAGCAGGTAAAAATAAGAAATGTGCTCTCGGACCCACTTCAAGTGTCAATTGGAGTCCCCCAAGGATCCATCCTGGGCCCCCTCCTCTTTAGCCTCTTTCTAAACGATCTACTGCTAGCCTGTCAACAAAAATCCTTTTATACGCTGATGATGCGACGATCTACTCCAGTCATTCAGACCAAATTGCACTGGAGCAGCATCTTCAACAGGACTTTTACAAGGTGGAAGACTGGTTTAACAAATCTAAACTCCTAGTCAACCACAAAAAGATGAAGTCCATGCTCTTTGCCGCTGTGCGCAGCCGCCACAGGGCCACAAACTTGCACATCCTAAATTCACAAAAGATCGCCATTGAAATGGTCTCCACATTCAAATACCTGGGCCTCACCCTCGACAGCTCCCTTGCTTACACTGCTCATATCGATCATGTTGCCTCTTCAGCTAACAGGAAGCTCTGCCTGTTATATAAGCACCACAGTTTCCTCTCCGATAAAGCCCTCCAGCTTGCCATAACCAGCCAGTCTTCTCAACTATTGATTATGACCTTGCAATCTATAGTGCTGCCTCTGACAGCACCCTCAGGTGACTCGCCACCACGCTCAACAAAGCCTGCAGACTTGCTCATGGAGCCCCGCACCAAACCCATACCTTTCACCTCTACCAGCAAACCGGTTGGCTAAATCTGAATGACAGGGCCCACTACCAAACCTATCTTCTTGCCAAAAAAGCAACTCTGGGCCTTCTGCCTCCTGGGCCCACCTCCCTCATACACAAGGTCGCGCCAACCAGGACCGCAAGGACATCCAATAAAATCCCTATCAAGATCCCCTACTGTCGCTCCCCCCAAGGTCAGAGCTCCTTTGAATACCGGGCCCTGCTATGGTTTACCTCACTCCCACCTGAAATAGCCACTATTAGCAAGATTTTCTTGTTCAAATCTGCACTTAGATCCCACCTATCCAACCTTGGGAAATGCACCTGTCTTACCTGACATCCCTCCTGGTTATAATTCTGACTACCCCGCCTTAGTGCACTTAAGCAATCACCCACTCTGCTATGCCCCACTCCCACCCTCCCCACCAATCCCTTCCGCCCGACCTCAGCCCAGTCCCTTCACCTTCCCTTAATTTACTAACAAAGTCCTCCCACCCCCACCCCTCCTGACAAGGCGACCACATGCCAGTGGGTCCCTTAAGCTGAACATCTCCCTAGTTCCCCCTTCACTCTTGTCCGTACCTCCCACCCCCACACTCTCTCGTACACATACTGCTACTGCTCGACTCTGCCTGCTTATCTATGGCACTATCCTTTCCATGTACCCTCTTTCATATTACCATTAACAACTTGATGAATGCTCGCTGTAACCCTGCATTTCTTTTTTACTATTGTGCATTTGTATCTACTTCCTGACGTGGAACCTTTGTAAACGAGCTTGTAGCTCAAAGGTTGTAATCCAAGAATTCAATAAATAAATAAAATAAAAAAAGTTGCAGTTGTATTTACTGATGTACTGAGGTAAATATTAAATCTCAAATTTCTATATTAATTAGCAGCTAAGACCTGTAATGTATCATTATTTTTTATTGTCCATCTCTAAGGGTAATTTGGACTTAATTTGTTTTTGGTTTTTTATACACTGAGATTGCATACTCTTGTATAATTACATTGCTACATTTGTGTTGTGAATGTAATGGTAAAGAAATCTATAAAATACAAGAGTAAAAAAAAAATCACTGGCAGCTTCCTGTGTATTCCAGTCCCCCCTTTTTGCTGGCAGTTTGATCTAGCTGAAGTACAATTTGAAACAGGGGATCACAAATTCAAAT
This sequence comes from Neoceratodus forsteri, assembly GCA_016271365.2. Lineage (NCBI taxonomy): Eukaryota > Metazoa > Chordata > Ceratodontiformes > Ceratodontidae > Neoceratodus > Neoceratodus forsteri. Next base: position 16,970,612 of record JADMNL010000027.1, read on the forward strand.
CCTGAGCAAACCACGTAACCTCCCAGTGCTTTAGTTCACCCACCTGTGCAAATGGGTAGAAGCAGACTTACACTGGAATTAAGGTGTTTCATCTCAGTTGAGCTATCCTGGGCAAGTAGATTGTAGAAAAGGTTAACAGAAGGGCCCCGCTGTAAACGAGGTGTTGCATGTTAGCTATACCTTCTTGGGAAAATAAACTTAAAAAACAAACAAACAAACAAACAAACATTGCCAGCAGCTGCAGGTCTTTTCTGATACCCCCCCCCACACATGCATGCTGTGTGGTTTAGTGGTTAGAACAAAGTTTCTAACTGCAGGGCAGGCCCATTGGGCAGCAGTAGGGCTACCACATGTGATGCCAGAGTGACCTGGGGTTGGGATTATGCCTGGTTGAATTGACCAGCCAGGGAGAAGTGCTGAGCCTGCATGGGGATGCTTTCCTCTCCATGGAGGAGGGAGTGTGACACCACCACAGCAACACCAGATGGGTGACCAAAAGTGGAGCTAGGATCAGCAAGCTGCGGAGGGAGATACTGGAAAACAGCATGTGCCAGCATGCGTGCATGCTCATTCATGCTTGCATGTCAGAGCCTCTAGCATGCATGTCAGAGCCTCTAGCTTGCATGTCAGAGCCTCTAGCTTGCATGTCAGGCCTCTAGCTTGCATGTCAGGGCTCTAGCTTGCATGTCAGAGCCTCTAGCTTGCATGTCAGAGCCTCTAGCATCTTGAAGTAGGGAGAAAAAAAAATAAAACATGGCCTTAAACCTGTGGATCTCACACCCTGATATATCTGGGCCCAGGGAACTGGGAGAGCACAAGTTCAAACCCCAAAAGAGCCAAATATTCAGTGTGACCCTGAGTAAGTCATTTAACCTTCCAGTACTGCAGTCCACTTAGCTGTGGAAAAGATATCGCACCTCAGCCTGGCTAACCTGTTTCAGTACGTTGTAAAAATCAGATAAAAGCAGAAGCCTACGGTAAACAAGATGTTGCCTCTCAGCTGGGCTTCCTGGGTAAATACATGGTAAAATATCAAAAGAAAGAATATTGCTGGAGATGCCATCATTTTCCAGTTCTTCCTTTGCTAGCACTGGATGCAGCAGTCTCATGACAGTAGGTTACTGGAAAACAGGAGATGGCAAGTTCAAGTCTCACTACAGCCAGTTGCTCACTGTGTGACCCGTAGCACTCATGTTCTTTCAGGAAATATTTCCTATCCCCCTTTTCTGGGTTAATAAAAATGAACTAAATATAGTAATCCTAATTTCACTATTAAAATTTACAAGCAAACATTATTGGCATTTGCCAATATGTGCTTAGATATCACTGTCTTAGACTTTAAGGATGGATACCCTAGTCAGTCTGGATTTACAGGAGTGGATATTGTTCATATGTGTTTGTAGTTTATAGATACAATAAATTGAAACTACAGGATCCAAAAATACATAAAGGGGTACTGTACTGAATCTGTCAGCTACTGTATTGTCTTTTTTTCTGTAGAAGCTGTGTACAAATAATGGTTCACTTTTTGTTACTGTTCCATATTTGCCTTTTAATAAAATCAGTGTATGTTGCTTATTTACACACTGGTGGGTAGGGCCATTATAGAACTGTATGATATAGTTTATGTTCTTGTTAAGCTCTTCCGCTGTTGTCACAATGCATCTGTGTTGTACTACAGAACTCAGTGGTTGAAAGGGAAGTAAACTACATCATTCAGTTTTACAATGGTCAGAGCCAGCCTTAGCTAGGAGTGAACTGTGCATTGGCACAGGGCCCCAACAGAAGAGAGGCACCCTAAAGACTCAGCTGTCCAGTTGGCCTCCTTTCTTCCTGGTTGTATATGCTCTAATTCAAGTAGAGTGCAATCATGGCACAACAATGGATGAAAATGAAAATATAGGGCAGCCATGGTAGGGATGAGGATATTTCTTGGGGGCTTCACAACTTCTGATATGGGGCCCCAGTAAGGAAGTTTGCACAGGGCCCGGGATAGCTAGGGCCAGTCCTGATAGCACTAATCACCAGTGCATAAAACAGTAATACCCACAACAACCACTAAACAGCAGAGTTGGAACAACAGAATTGGAATCTATATTAACAAGAACAAACACAGCTTCTATAGGAAAAAATAACGGACGGGTTCAGGTCAGTGATTCTGCAAATAAATAAACACACACGTCAAGAGCTGTTTTAAGCAGGCACATATAGAATATAAGCAAATTTTTGTATAGTAATGTGTCTAATATAAGTAAATGTAGATTGATTTATAAATCCATATTCATTTTGTAACCTGGTGTGCATTACCTATTTGAAATCTGCCACTTCACCACTTTCCACATTGTCTTCATAGATAACAAGTCAGTAACCATGGTTAATCATAAACGTACTCTTATTCTCATTTTATTATGGGATTTCAGTCTTGGTACTTTCATTTCTCAGTTCGTGAAATAGCATATTGTACCCTTTCGTAGTCAAAACATCACAAGTATTTTTTTTGTTTAATTTTGAGTTTCCATTAACTTACTCTCTCGCCAAGTGATTTTGAAATGACAGTAAGACAAATTTTCTTGTGAAGGAACATCTTATTTTATGATCCTGACAAATATATAACCCAGAAAAGACAACCAGAAATATGCACACTGCTGTCTCTCATGGAATTCCACAGAGCTGTCAACGGAAGAGCTATTAATGTAGCTACTGCCTCTGTTCCGTAGAATGTGAAAATATAGCAACCTGGTCTAAGAGAGGCATAAAGATGGAGAGAATGAGAAAAACGACAAATTTATGTGGAACACCAGAGTAGGTGAAAGATAAGTTGCCTGTTTTTCATTTTATGGTGCATGTTGTGTCTGTTTCCTTATGCCACACAGGCATCTGGTATTTGGTTGGCAGCTTAAGTGTCAAAGTTAGACCGAACCTGGTGGTGACTAATCCTGAGTCAAGTTCTGATCCCATGTCAGCTGAAAAAGCAGCATTTTTGTATCTGCTGGACAGTAGGCTACATCATTATAAAAATAATATTTGCTGCATCTAAATGGACCGAAAGCCTAGGCTTAAGGCTTCTAGTTCCATTCAACATGTGGTTATTATGACAGATGAAATATAGCGTTTAGTGAGTGGATCGACCACCAAAACCAGGTGGGGGTAATAAATATTGCCTGTCTTTCATGTGACACTATGAGACATTTTACTATGTCTTAAAAATGTTTAAACTGTATTGATATACAGTATATTATTTGTTTGTGACTAGTTTCAATCAAAATGTTATAAAGTAAAAACAAAAAAAAGCCTTATGACTAGTGTGCTACTTACAAACTGCACAAAATTGTCTCTAGTTAAGTGTAGTAAAGGAAAGCAAGGTACTGTTTGAAAAAAATAAATTATATCCACATCCCATATACCCTATTTCACTTATTGCTAACACTTATTAAAATTATTCTGTTACTTAAATATTTTGGTAATACTTTATTTGAAAGCAGCAGTGCAGTGAAAAATGTTGTTTAAAAATATTATTTTCAGCTATAATCAATACAAATATTTGCATACCTGTCAAATCTACTTTTCTAGGTACCTCCTGTGCTGTGAACAATGATTTTTTTTCTCAGTCCTAACCCTTGCCAAGTCTACAATGCTATTCTTATGCCAGATATGGTGGCCATCTTTTTTTCTTGAGAGAAAAATAAATTTAAACACATATAAAGTACTGTAATTAAAAAACTGTTTTACCACCAAATAAAACTGGAAGATGCCTGGAATCTTTTATTGCGAAAAATGGTAGGGTCATGTAAGCGTGGGAGAAATGATTGACAACCAGAGTAGGGTAAATGCATGAAAATGCATGAAAATGCATTTATCATTTTATTTAAATAAGAAAATATTTGCAGAAAGAAAATATTGGTGTTAATCTTCATTCAACAGGATATGACATCTCCTTCAGACTCCTGCCTTTCTTCTGTACAATGATAGTTTTAGTATGTGCAAATTCTCACATACACCTCCTCCTTGCTTTGTGGTCTGCCACTTACTGACCCACCTCACTGACTTCAACCTCCAGGATGAGCTTTTTAGTCTCAGTTTGGTCTATGACCTCCCCTTATTATGACATCATCTCTCCTGATTCCTATAAAGCCTGTCAGTAGAGGGGCTGCCAGCCCTATAGTAAGAGGCTCCCCAAATGACTAGGTATCAGGTAAAGGAAATTCATTTTATACATTTTTAGGAACAGGAATAATCAGCCTAAACAGGGGAACAGCAAATGAGGGGCGCACTCCCTCTTTGCATTCCCCTGACAGCCCAAGAGGTCTGAAAATGATTTTTTAAAGGAATAAATAAGAACAGAACGAAACAGCAAATATCCTTCTGGTTGTGGTTTTGTATATTTAACATGTTTATTTTGGCTGTTTTCCCTTTAATCATGCACAATGCTTCACTCTCCAAAGGTTAGAAATACCTGCTTGTTTAACCAACCCAATGGCTAAAATGCCAGCCATTGGCAAACATTTCATTTTGGCCTTTCTTTTTATTTTGTCCCCATTTCAGGCCCTTTATTCATAGCAGTACTAAATTTCACCTTTACAGTATTGTTTACAGAGGACACTATGGGCTTTTCCTTCCTGACCGTCATGTCCTTTTAAGGAATTTCCCTCCTTCACTTTCTCTGCCCTGTGTGGCACTTTTACTTTTTTTTTTTTTTAACTTTCAATCTTTATTTTGTTTTTGCAAGGGAAACTTTACAAACTTTAAAAAAGAAAAGGAGAAGGTATCCAAAGGAAGGAGAAATACTCTAAAATTCTAAAATTACAAACATTAATAAATAAGGAAAGAAAAAAATAAATGTATTGTGCACAATTATCATAAGTGATCAGAGATTTCATACAGTACCACTTAGAGGGGGTAAAGGGTGTAATCCATTAAGTTCAATGTAACAATGACTTGAAGGGTCACTAAAATTAATTTATGGGACAAATTCTGGGCATAAAGGCGTTATATATAGAACCCACTTTCTCCTTTCATTTTCGAAAGCCTTCTGTGACTTATTAACTATGGCAGTGAGTCTCTGCATTTTATAAAGATCTGTCATTATTTGCTGCCATAGATCTAGGGTAGGGAGAGTGAGAATTCCACCTCTTGGTAATGGCTTTTTGGCAGCTAAAAGAGCCAAATTAAGAAATTTTTGAGGAACCTCATTGGGTTCCTGAGAGTATTCACAAAAGAAATAAATGGAAATTCAGGACCAGGTCAGGCGATATTAGCTAATGGAGAGCCTCACTGAGTTGAGAGAAGAAAGGCTGCAGAGCCGCACAAGACCAGAAGATATGACTCAAGGTTGCAGGGGAGAAACCACATTGCCTCCAACAGTCTGCCCCAGCGCCAGGCACGTATTTCTGGACTACTATAGGGGCTCTGAAATACCTAACTGTGAGCTTCCAGGAGAAATCTTTCCAATTCCCTGAGTTGACCCCTCTATACATATTTTCAGTGGCCCTGCCAAAGGAAACAGATAGCTCAGTCCCCAAATCCTTCCCCAGGCTATTCTAGTTTTATCAAGAGGCTTGTTCTGTAGTTTACACAGGCTTCCATATACTGAAATCAGATGCGATTGGATTAGTCTCCATCTATGGTGGATAAAAATAAGTAGAAGGTTGGTAGAAGGGGAATCCACCCATTGTGCTCTTCCCAATGAATTAAGATAATACCTGGCCTGGAAATACCTAAATCTGTTAGTATAGGGAACACTATATTTTTGAGTCAATTCTGTTAAAGAAAGGACAGTTCCTTTGGGCATAAAGTGATACACCAAATGTAGGCCTTTCCTGAGCCAGGTATGGTACCCATAGTTCATCTTACCCGGGAGGAAGGCATCTAGGTAAGGAAGGGAATAGATGGCTGATCTCCAGGGTTTAAATTCCCTTGATGACAGGGTTCTTTGCCAGGATTTAATCATTGACTGAGTATATGGATTAATTATCATGTCTACCCTAACTGTTGGGGAGGAAAGTATAGTACCATAGATGTCAGTGAAATCTCTTCCTTCATTTCCACCGATTTCCATCTGGAGATATATGTTTGGTCCAGCCAGAATAATGGATTCTTATTTGGCAGGCTTGATAGTATAATCTGAAATTTGGTAGGATGGGCCCCTAGATGTCTTGGGAGCTGTAATATTGCAAGGCTAATCCTGGGTTTACGGTTTGCCCAGATGAATGAAGAAATTTTTTCTGTAAGGTCCGAAGAACGATCTGGGATTGGGATTGGAAGAGTCTGAGCAAGGTAAAGGAAACAAGGCAGAATTAATATCTTAATTGACTCTACCCGTTGATACATGGACAGGGAAGAGCCTCCATCTTTCTAAATCAGATGAGGTCCTGGACAGAATGGGTATATAGTTTAGTGCAAACAAGTAGCAATTGGGACCTATTTGTACTCCAAGGTATTTTATACTTTTCAGGTGCCATTTGAAGTTGAAGATTTGCTTTAGATCAGCCTGTGGGGTAAAATTCCAGGCAAGACCTCAGTTTTACTTTCATTAATTTTGTATCCAGATATAGCTCCAAATCTTTTAAAATGTCCCAAAGAATGGGAGAGCAACTTCAGGGTCAGTCATATAAATCTCAGCATATAATGCTAATTTGTGTTTAATTGCTTGAACCTCTATCCCTGACAGGCCATCGTCCTATCTCAGAGCCTGAGCCAAAGGCTCCAGGTAAATTGCAAATAACAAAGGGGAGAGGGGGCACCCCTGTCTGGTACCTCGGGAGAGGGCGATAGGGCTGGAGAAGGAGACGTTTATCCAGACGTAGGCTTGGGGATGGGAATACATTGCTTTTATTAGTTGGACAGTATTCTGTGGGACACCAAAGTACCCCAACACCTCCCAAAGAAAAGGCCATTCGACCTGGTCGAACGCCTTCTCTGCATCTAGGGAGAGAAGGATGAACCGGGACCCACTGTCCTTCACGCATTGCCATAAGTGCAAAGTCTCTTAATGTTATCCTGTGTCTGGCGCCTGAACAAAACCTGTTTGGTCTAGGTTTATTATTTCAGGTAAGAACATTTCAAATCTTCTGGCCATTATAGAAGCAAATACCTTGTAATCAGTATAAAGGACTGAAATGGGCCTGAATGAAGAGCAGGATGTTGTGTCTTTACCTGATTTCAAAATACTGGATATGTATGCGTATCTCCAAGAGTCAGGGATAGGCTCCCCAAGATGTACAGCTCTGCAGGCCTCCAGCAAAGCCGGGGACAGATCTGCTTGAAAAGCCTTATAAAAGTCCCCAGCATAGCCATCTGGGCCCAGACTCTTATTAGCCTTGAGGGCTGCTAGTGCCTGCTCTAATTCAGATAGAGAAATTGGGTTCTCCAGGATTTGCTGCTGCTTCTGAGATAAGTTCGTCAAACTGAGATTTTTCAAGAAGGCCCCCATTTCATGCAGCTCTCCAGAGCATTCAGTGCTATACAGGCCTCTATAGTGCCTCTGGAAGGCCTGCTCAATTTCTCGGGCATGGTGACTATCTTCTTAGAACCAGGTCTCTAATTTGGGTGATGTTAGCTCTGGATCTGTGCTGCCTAAGTCTGTGAGCTAATAAATGAGTAGTTCTAGGGCCTCCCTCATAGTATTTTTGTTTGAGAAGCTGCAGCGCTTGCTCTGTGCGTATATCTAAAATAGTCTGAATCTGTTGTTTAGTGGCTAGCAGAAGAGGATATGCCCCAACATCACCGGCAGCGTGCAGGGCCTACAAACTGCTAAGTTGCTGTTGCAGGCTGTCAAGGCGCTGCTGCTGCATTTTCTTGTGATGCGCAGCATATTTAATTATTTCCCCTCTCAGGACAGCTTTAAGAGTGTCCCATAGAACCCCTTTCTTAGTTTCCTGCCTAGTGTTATTCTCTAGAATCTGTTTTATTTTATGATGCACCATCTCCCTGAAATCCTTATTGTTTAGTAGGAAGTTATTAAACCTCCATAAGGTGTTAACTTTCTCCCTACTCCATGTCATATTCAAGGTAAGAATCGAGTGGTCAGATAACACTGTTGGGGACTGTGTGCAGCTCTGTATTTTATATAGGTGTTCCTTGGATATATGCAAATAATCTATATGGGCATACACCTTATGGGGGTGGAGTAGTGTATACTCCCTTTTATTGGGGTGCAGACTCGCCAGACATCTATCCAGTGTGCCTCGGATAGGTACGCCTGCACAGCACGGTGCGTAGATGATCTCTTAAAGGGTCTCTTGCTAGAAGTGTCCATATGAGAGGTACTTAAATTGTGATCCCCGCCCATTATCAAAACTTCCCTACTTTTTTCCATCATCTTCTGAAACAATATTTTTCTCCTCATTGGCCCCTCCCCCGGAGGTACGTATAAAGAGACAAGGGTGAGCTCCTGTTCCTCCAAGCGGCCCACTGCAATGGCAAGGTGACCATCTGGGTCTGAATATGAGCTTGTTAGAGAAAAGGGGACCCCTTTAGGAATCAAAACAGCAGCTCCCCTTCTCCTTCCTCTGCCATATACAGAGGCCACAATTGTAGAGAAGCCAAATTTGGCTAGCTTTTGGTGTTCTTGTTTATTTAAATGGGTTTCCTGTAGTAGGAGAAAGGAAGGCTTTATTTTTTTGAGGGAAGAGATCACCCTGTACCTCTTGATTGGGTTATTTAGTCCATTAACATTGTGGGAACAAATCTTAATTGTGGGGACAGAACCCATCACAAGTCTCCGAGTCTGTACTGAGTAAATATCAACTGTGAAAGAGCTATAGAGAATCTCAGGATTCTGAGGATAAATGACTCAAAGCAGAGCCCTTCATTCTCAGCACCCACCCCATGGTTTCATAATGACTAGACAGTCTATGATCCAGAATCAGTCTCCTGACTTGACCTAGCCAGAGATCCAGGAAAAACATGTGCACAGTACAACAAAAAAGTATACAATATAGTTCAACAATCAGTAACTGGAATAACTTATTTACAATCGTACTTCCAAGAGAGGAGGGCATAGAAATTACCCCTCTAAGAAAAAGGGGCTCTGACCTTAATTCAGGAGAGGGCCCCATGGGAGGAATTGTGACCTTCAGTCAGGTCAGGCATCCCCAATCCCTAAAAAAGTCGGGATCAAGTATTGGGGACATCAAACTGGGAGCAGAGGTCATCAAAGTGGTCTTTATGTCGATGACCTGAGTAATTGCCCTGAAAGGGCATAATCGGGAATACTGTGTGAGGTTTAGATGTCAGACCATAACCTTCGACTAAAAGAGAATTTAATTAGCTGTTAACGTTCTGAGAACTATTCCATTTATAACTCAAATTGGTGGCAGGGGTTAAAAAAAACTCATAGGAGTGATAAACAAAGAGTTTAGGCCATGTATCTAACAGTATGGGCATAAGCACGGAACCATTAACTGAAAGGGGAAAGAAAAGGTTTAGAAAAACCGCTGCCATTCAGCTGACCCCACTGACTCCGCTGTTACTGCAGCAGAATTTAAATATTAAAGGGATCTGCTTAACCCCCATAAACAAAGTCAAACCATCAGAGCACCATCAGTGTCCTCAAGTATTCGAACTACGGCAGTCCATTTCTTGGTCCTTCAGAGAGGGATGCAAACTCCTTATATATTCCTTGACTTCTTGCAGAGAATGAAATCTTCCTCACTTCCCTGAGTCCCCACGAGCTGCCATGGAGTCCTGCCAGCGAACCGGGGCGATTCTCTTATTGCACAGGACCAGCCGGGTGGGAACCCCATCCCCTCCTCTTCAGTTCCGAAGAGATTTCTTCAGGGTTCGAGTATATTACATTGCCAGAGTCCCAGAAGACCCGAAGCTTAGCTGGGTAAGGTGTTTGAAATTTAATTCCCTTTTCTTTTAGCAGTCTGAGAATTGGTGCATAAGCCATCCTCTTTTTCATAATATCTGTGGGATAGTCATTATCAAAGAGTAGCCTGGCAGAATTATATGTAACGCTCTTTTTAGCCCATGCTGTCTTCAGAATGTGCTCTTTATCCCTGTAACTAGAGAGCTTAAGAACAACTGAGCGGGGCCTCGCAGATGGATCCGTGGGTTTCCACGCTAGGGCTCTGTGCGCTCTTTCAATTTTAAATAGGAAAGTAGGAGGGAGAGGCCAGATGTTTCTCAGCATATCAGTCAGGAAATCTTCCATTCTCCCAACTTCTGAACCCTCGGGAAGTCCATATATGTGGAGGTTGTCCCTCCGAGACCGAGCTTCCAGATCAGTAATTTTTCTTGCATAGCTTCGTGTTGATCAATCAGAAAATCCACTGCCTGATGAAGACGTTGCATTTCCTCTGCAACCTCTCTGGTTGCTTCCTCAGAGCGGTCCAATCTCTCTTCGACCTCCGAGATCCAATTTTGTAGGGCTTTGAACTCCTTTTTATTTTCATTCGGAATGCTCTTATTTCGGCCAGGAGAGTCTCATACCGGGATCATGACAACCTTTCCGCCTCTCTATCAGTGTCTGGGTTTTGATCACCCACTATGCTACTCGTCGGAGAGGTGCTGCGACTGTCTGCAGGCCTGCTCTGACCTAAGCACATCTGCCACATGCGGTGGTCTCCCAGGGCGCGATTTTGCTTTATTCATGCTCCCTGTCGTCTCGCCTTCTTATGCTGAATTTTAGGCATGTTATAGCTGATTAGGGAGACTGTTGATAGGTTATTCAGGGCTATTCCCCTAGGCAGCCATTCCCGATAGTGGCGTCACTGAGTCTGGCACTTTGCTTTTAATTCCACTAAGCAGTCTGTTAATAAACGCAGCGCCGCACCTTCCTCGCATATCAGAGCATGCTCCCGCTCTGATATACAAAGCAGCAGGGGTGCTTATTATAGCTAGAGGTGGCAGCTTTTCCAAGTTGCAGGCTCTTACAAAGAGCTTTCTTTTCTACAGTTTATGGCAGCTTCTTTCTTTTATTTACCCAGCCTGACATTGGGCTTGCAGTGAGGCACATCAGGGTTTCATCTGAGTGCTTTCCTGGTCCTGTGTAAGATTCAGTGCCAATTCTAATCTCATAGCGGCAACAGGCAGCTAGCGGCTGTAAGAACCTCATACTTGGCTCCTATAAGCATTAAACTCCATATCAGGAGCTGTAAAAAGATTACCGCAACAGCGGTTGCTTTATTTATGTAGCTTAATATCGAGCTTTTAATACAGTGCTTCAATAAGCTGGTAGAAGCACCAGCATTACAGCGCATAGTGCTTTTTAACTAATAGGGGCACCTTTTTAAAAATAGGCATGAATATCATCACTGTACTGTTCGTATTCATTAATATGTGCTTGATTTGAATAAAGCTGATTAAATTTAAAAAAAAAATATGTGCTTGATTCAAGAACGGGGAATAAAACAAAAGGGACAATAAAGGTTTCATAGGAATGCCAGGTTGGCCACCCTGACATGAAAAGACAGCTAAAGAAGAGAGAAGTAAGAAGATAGGCAAGCAGGAAAAGAATAAGGGAAGGGAAGCACTTTTCTCTCTTTAACAAATTTTATTTTCTTAACAGGGGCACCCTGTTACAGGTCAGATTTTATTTGTCATATTTCATTGCCCTGCTTCTTTAAATAAATATAACATTTGTTACTAAAGCTTGAAAAATGTGCTATAACCTAGATGAAACTGTGTTAAATTACCTACATCACATTTGCAAAAGACATGAAATCTGAGCCAAAATGTCTCAACATTTCAGTTTGGTCTCTTTTACATTTTATTGAAAGTATACATTGTTTGCATACTGCATCCTGTTAAAAATGTACTTTTTTATAAATAATGCACTATAATCACACAAAGTACTCATTACTTGAACTTCAACTTTCCACAGTTTTAAATGTGTACACTTTTAGTAATGACATGCATATTTTTTGCATACCATGTTATGTTATGTTATGTTATGTTATGTTATGTTATGTTATGTTATGTTATGTTATGTTATGTTATGTTATGTTATGTTGTTATGTTATGTTATAAATAGAGTTTTGTTTTAATTCACCAAAATCGCCATTGTGCACATTTTCATATTTTATTATTTCTTTAAATTAAGTCTTTTGTCCTTGGCCTATTCCCCCCCCCCCAGTCCATAGTACCCTGTGGCAAGTGAAACCACCCCATTCCCAACCTATGCTAGCCCACTCCTTGATGGAGTGGATGCATGGCGCAGGGCCAAAGGTAACCACGGCCATCATCATGATGGTGGCATGTATTTTACTCCCCATTTTTGGTCTCCCATCTCCCCCGATGCTGTTCATTAAAGCACACCCTGTGCAAATGCCACCCCTCACATGGGGTCAGTCTCCATAGTCCACCATGAGGAGTCAACAGCAGACTGTAGACATCTATCTCTCGGACTGGCTCATGCTGCGCTCAGCAGCACTTCTCAGTTTAGGGCGGCAGTATTGCGCAGTGGTTTAAGGCTCTGAGCTACGACTCTGGAGACCTAGGTTTGAATCCCACAGTCCCCACTTGCATACTGTGTGACCTTGAGCAAGTCACTCAACTTCCCTGTGCTCCCAGGTCGCACCTGTAAACAAGCTTTCAGCTTAGTCTGCTACTCCTGGTAAAACAGTTGGGAAAAACACAATTCTGGTAGCACCCAATCCTATCTTCTCGTGTCTGCTCTCAAATTGAGTTGACAGCAAGGAAGCATGACGCACTTACACTAGACTATCATGCAGCCCCATCATTTGCATTTTTATGCTTCACAGTTTTGAATATAAACACGTGTAATAAAGTGCTTACTAGAAATGGCCACAATCTGTAATATTTGCAGTTTTATATGTTGCAATTTCAAAGGTGTGCACTTTGTATTTGAGCAACATTTTACTTTTGAAATGGAGTATATTTTATTGAAATGCACAAAATCATTACAAAATGCACAAACATTCTTGATGATATAACAAATGTTACAAAACCAGTATGAAGCAAAATGTGCATGTTTTGTCAAGCACTACTTATTACAAGTTATTGATACATTAACAGGTATAGTATCCAGTGGTATTTGTAAAATTTATCTTTGCACAGATTTTTCACTGTAAAGTCTGACCAACAGTATTTACTAATGTTTTTAATGGTTAGAAACATAGAAACATAAGAACTGTCAGCAGAAAAGAAGAGCTTGGCCCACCCAGTCTGTCTTTGTATTTCCTGCCTATTAAATTAATGTTAAATAAGCTGTTGCATGATATATGTGATCAAGCAGTTTCTGTGTTTATTATGTAAATGCATTGCATTATAAAATTTTCTTGCAACTAATAGCAGAATGACATTTCTGCGATTTGCTTTATTCAGTTCTTACAATGCGTGAAAACTTACATTATTAAAACTGACTTCATTTAAAAAGTGTGACTTTTTTCAACAATAAATGAGTAGTTTCAGACTTTTGCAATGTTTCCCCATTCCCCTGTTTCACGCCTCCTTGCCTCTCAGACCCCACCCACTTGCAGCCACTCCTAGGCTTTATGTCTGGCTGCTCTAAGCCAGCCTAGGACACAAACCCTCCTGCTGTTTAGCTTTGTTCCCCATCACCTGACTCCGCCCCTGCTCCTCTTAACCTCTCACACTCACCCATGGCTTCTGTCCCTTCCACCATCTTTAATTGCCCCTCCATTTCTGCCCTTTTTTCCTCAGCTCCTCGTCTGCTGAATACTCTTGGTGCCATAACCCAGACCCCCAACTCCCCTCATAATCTTCTGCTACCCCATAGCTATGCCCACCATTTGCACCTCCTTCACTCTGCATTGTCTCCTACCTGGCCCTCCCCCACTCCTGTGCTGCCTGGGTATTTTTTCCTTTTAAATAACTAAATCCTTCTCTGTCTCTCCCCTTCTAGGTGCAGCCCCTTTGGCTTCAGATGGACCTCTGTTGCTGCTTGGATCTGCCACTGGTCGGCTGCTGCACCTGCACCCAGACCACCGCTCTCCCAGCTACTGCAAGGTACACGCTAGATTCCTTACCCCAGCTTGTAAGCTGAGCAACTGATTGGTTCCTTGGGGCTGTAGCGGTCTCCTACTGGTCGCTACAGCTTAGTGCTCCACTCCTGTTGGCACTCACTCCGCTTGATTTCTTGCTCAGCACCCAGCACCTCAGCATTTTAAACTGCTATTTGTCCTGCCCACCCACCCTGACCCCAGCCTCTATTAAATGCTCTTTAGGACACCTCATCCTCTCCCTGCTCCTCCTCTTGTTAATACCTGTCTTAGCCCCTGCTTTTAAAGGGCTACTCTCTAATTCCTTCCAGTTCTACACCTCCTATTGTGACAATTTAGGGACTTTTCTGCGTACGCTTATACCCCTATTATTCCCACTTGGATATTCCTCCATGGGCCCTTTCCTCAGTGCTCACTGTTACCCCAGTCATACTATTTTTAGTATGTAATTGTCCATAGCAATCAAGAACTTATTCCCTATTTTTTTTTTTTTATATTTCTATTTATCACTTCTGGGACCTGGAACTCTCTCAGGCTCCCAACTCACCTTGCCGCCTACCACCCACTGTGACCCACTTTCTTCAAGGACATTACTCTCTCCCAATGGGACCCATGGGCCCTAAGGTCCATGAGGGAGATCAAAGGCAGGTGGAGGTCCAGTGTTAGGCGTGTGTGGTGGCCAGGGCACTGTGGGGCCATTGCCTGTCTGGGGCTGAAGGAGGTTTTCCCATTTGGTCCCTGTGAGCTCCCTCCTCCCCTGAGCCTGGTGTGCAGTGATGCCATGGCACACGGCAACCCTGCCAGCATCTGCCACGCTCCCCACACATCTGGTCCTATGTCCTGCAGTGCCCCTGATCTCCACTGGGGATCACTGGGACATTGGACAACCCCACTGCCCTCCCCCCAGGAGAGGAGAGCAGTCCATCAGACTCTCAATCCTCTGCCTCCCCACCAACCCCGCACCGAGCTCACTCTCAACCTGGATCCAGTGCCAGCATGAGGTGGCATCCAGTGCCTGACCTCAGTGCGCCACCAGGCTGGCGAACTTATTCCCTATTGCCATTCCATCCTATAGGCAGCATCTAATACCCCTTTCTTCCTTCCCCAATCCTCTTCTGGTGGGTCCTCCCTGGATTACTCCTCCAACTTTACCCTTCTTGTTCTCCTCCTGTTTAACCTTAGAGTCTTCTCCTCCAGTATTTATACAGTACTGTACCCACCTTGATCTCCTCCTGTTTGACCTTAGAGGCTTCTCCCTCCAGTGTTTTTACCTCCTTTCTCCACATTGCTTGGACAAGCCCCCCTTTGCCTTTTACCCTCCTAGTGACTGCCAATTTCCTGTTCAGTCACTTCTTTCTCATGCTTACCCCTTCTATCCCTGCTCTATACAATGCCTACTCCCTCCTAATTGACATGTCCAGGCTGCACCCTCAGTCACCTAGTAATATGGGGGCCTGATCCACTGCAATACTGCCCTTATGACTACTGATCCTTATGTTTTCAATCCTACCCATCACTGTTCCTGTTGTGATGGTTTCAGCATCCCCTAATATCATGGTTGGTAACCGCCTCTGTGTGTATGGATCCTTTATGTCCCCACATTGCACTGGTCCTACTGGCAACAATAAACTCTGGGACATGTCCCCACCATTATACAGATGGCGAGTGCTGACCGCCAGTCCTGGCTACCTCCCTACCTCAATCCTCCAGAGGATTTTCTTCACACAGGTAAATGCAATCTGCACCACACTCAGTGAAGGTTGCACCACTGTGACAACACAGAACTAAAGGAATACCTGCTTAGGCTTGAACTTTTGTTATTACTACTACTCTCTGGCAATATCCACACAAACCTGGGGCCTCCACAGAAGTCAGACACCCCCAAGAGGATAGCAGGGTCATTCATAATTGCGTCACTTAACGTTTGCAGCCTCCTACCCAAACTTGACATCCTGAAGGTATGGATCACCCAACGCAACCCTGATATCCTCTCTATTGTTGAAACATGTCTCTCCCCGAAAATGCCAGACACATCTATCTCTATTCTGGGATACTCGATTTTCAGGTAGGATCACCTATCAAAAAGAGGAGCAAGATGTGCAATCTATCTTAGAGATGGATGCCAGAGCCTCACCCTACCATTGCCCATTACTGACGGCAATGTTCAAACACTTGCCATCAAAGTGCTACTAGGTGTTCACAATAAATCGCCACTGTGTTGTCGGTCTATATTGCTCCCAGACAGACAACTGCTGGCTTAGACTCTCTCTCCTGCACTGTTTGGGGAGCCTAAGTCCTAACTTTGAAGTAATAGTGCTCAGTGACTTCAACATTAACTGGCTTACCCCAGATGCCAGCCCTTTCAGAGATGCAACTCTGCTGTATACCCCACACAGTTCATCAAATCACCAACAAGGATGAACTATAAGATGAAAACAGGCATTCTTCTGGACTGGGTCCTCTCCAACTGCCCCAACCATATCTCCAGTATCACAGTACTCCCAGATGGTTTAAGTGACCACTCCCCTGTCCTATTCTGCTGGGACAATACATTTTCCAAGCTTCCCCCTAGAGTATTTCCTCCAGGGTCCTCACCTGGGGTCAAATTAACCACCTGAAATTTGACCTCCAATGCTTGGAGTGGTCCAGTGTCTTCTCCACCTGTGATGTCAATACTGCCCTTGAGCAATTCATACATCAATTCGATGCTGTCTGTGACTATCATGCTCCTTACTGACAAGTAAAATTAAAGACCACGATAACCCATGGCTTTCCCCAGATCTCCTTGAACTCTTAAAAACCAGGAACCACCTGTGCCACAGGGCCTGGGCCACTGGAAAACGTGCTTATGTTCAGAACTCTAAACAGGCAAGAAACAAATGCGCCAGAGCTATCTGCATGGCAAAAGTAACTACTACAAAGAAGCTCTGTCTCAGACATGGAATGACAGCAGAAAGTTTTGGAATAACCTCAAATAAATTACCGGAAAGCCTCCAAACTCCCTCCATTCTGAGCATTAATGGTGAACCTTCTACTGACCTAAGAGTTTATGTAACACTCTCAATGATGCGTTTACTGAACTGAGCACCATCCTCCCTCCTGACTACTTCTGCCCGACAAGTAATTCCAATTCCTTGGGTAATGCTACACTGTCCCTTTACTCACCATTTTACTAGAGTCGCCTCAGCCCTGAAGCCAGGAAACCTCCTCAAGGTCCTGGGCAAGTCTAGATACAGTGGTGATTCTCTGATCTCAAGCTTTTCGCACTCACCCTTGACATGATCCTAATGCCCTTAACTCACATTCTCAACCTATCGCTCAGGCACTCACAATTTCTGAAATAGTGGAAGGTGGCAACAGTGACACCAGTGCCTAAGAGTGGTGACCGTGCTATGTACAGGAACTACTTTCCGATAGCCATACTCCCTCCCTTCTCTAAAGCATTAGAAAGGATAATGGCCGACTAGTTGATTGAATATGTAGAAAAATATCAACTGCAATGCAAAGAGCAGCACGGTTTCAGGAGTGGGCATAGCACCACAACAGCCTTGCTTGAGTTCACATGCTTTATCCATCACTCCTTTGATCAAGATCGCCTTGTTGGTGCGGTCTTTATAGACTTAACCAAGGCATTCAACATGGTGAACTATGCCCTCCTGGTTGATCAACTCTCCACCTCTGGTCTCTCCACCAACACAGAGGAGTGGTTCAACAGTTACCCGAGTGGCCACTCGCAGCAGATGAAGATTGGGAACACTCTCTCAGATAATAGACCTGTTTGCTCAGGAGTCCCCAAGACTCCATCCTGGGACCCTCCTGTTTAATGTCTTCCTAACAAACTGCCTTGTCTGCCAGGACTGTATTCTGTTATATGGATGATGCTGTCATCTTCTCCCAGTGACCCTGACCCTAAAGCTCTGGAAAGACAGCTCCAGGAAAACTTTACTGATGTTGAAAGCTGGTTCAACAAGCATAAACTCATAATGAACTACAAAAGGATGAAAATAATGTTGTTCTTGAATACTCAAATCAGACATAGCTCCTACCCACTAACAATCACCAATGAAGCGGGCTCTCCCCTAGAACTGCTCCAACACTTTAAGTATCTGGGGGTCACGGTTGACAGTGCCCTGTCTTATGCTATCCACATTGACAATGTCGCCAAGGCCATCAACTCACGCATTGGGCTTCTCCACAGACACAAATCTTGTCTGACTTCAGATGCCCTCAATTTAGCCATTCACAGCTCTGTGGTATCACTTATAGACTATGGACTTGTCATCTATGGATCAGCCACAGAAACAACACTCCACTGCATCTCTGTAGCACTCAACAAAGCCTGCTGGCTCCTAACAGACTCCACCGATTGACCCATACTCATGACTTATTGGGCCAGGCCAACTGGCCCCTTCAAGAGCAAATTAATGTTTCAAACATGTATATTAGTGAAAAAAGTGGACCTTGAATGTGCCCCTGGTGTTCAGGAACTCCTCACTCCATTCACCAACCTCCGCCACACCAGAAGCTCGGTTAGCCAGGTTTTCAAAATTCCCCGCTGCCGTACTCTCCTAAGGTCAAAGATCTTTGCCCTCCGGTCCCACATTGGTATAATTCACTTCACGTTGACATCTCCTTAGCACCCACATTGGACTCTTTAAATGACTGTTTAGACAGCATGTTGTTGCTTCTGCTGCGACTGCTTCCACTAGGAGGTACTAAACCTCTGACCACTGTCCCTGGGCCCTTGCCTCCCTCACCCTACTCCTCCCCCCTTGTATTCCCTTGCCCCTTCTCCAGCCCTCTCTCTACACTCCACTTCCTCCTCTCCCCTCACCTAGACCTCTCCCCAGGCCCTTCCCGTCTCCTACACCCTACCCTCCTCACCTCTCCTCACTTTAGACATGGCCTGTTGGCCGCTCCCCTGACTCTACC
Organism: Neoceratodus forsteri; assembly: GCA_016271365.2. Lineage (NCBI taxonomy): Eukaryota > Metazoa > Chordata > Ceratodontiformes > Ceratodontidae > Neoceratodus > Neoceratodus forsteri. Next base: position 16,989,472 of record JADMNL010000027.1, read on the forward strand.
CCCTGTTACTCGATTAGCTAATCTCTCACTACCACTCAGGCCCCATGGGTCTTCCCCATATCCATTACCCCAATTAACTCCCATAACTTGGCCTTCTGGGCTGTAACTCTAATGCTATCTCACCATGGAACCTATCCTCTGGGTCCACCTCTATGCCATTCTATCTCCCTTGACTTGGCTTCTGGGCTGCAACACTAAATTCAATCTGACCTCAGACCCTACCCTCAAGATGTCACTCTTCCCTCTCTCCTGCTGCGTCTCTGTCCTGCTCCTATGTCTCCATTGATTTGATTTTATTTTGCATTTTTGCTAAACTGTGACTACATTGTACAATGCCATACATGGATAGCTGTGTCTGCCCTTTGTGCCTTCTGTTAACCACTGACACACCTATACCCAGTACAGTTACGTGCACCATAGGATTTCTTTGTGCTGTATTTTTGGGGGGCTGTATGTTTCTTAATAGGCAGTATGTATTAGCCCTCAACATGTTTGTTCTCTATGTAATTGTTGACCGTAATGTCTTGCGCCCTACTTGTATTGTTTTGCCCTTTTGTACAAAATTCCTTTGACGTGGAACCTATGTAAAGAGCTTTTAGTTCAAAGATGTTGATCTGAGATATTAATAAATAAAGTACAAATATTGCACATTTTGATTAAATTGTGCATTTTGACAAAATATACTGTAACAAACAATGGGCACATTTGCCATTGCCCAATAAAATTATATACAAATTGTGCACTAGTGAAACTGTGCACTTTAACATGACATGGTACATAAACAGCAAACTATGAAAGCAGGTCAGGGTAACTAAGATGAAGACTCACCAACAATCTAAGAATGAGAGAAAATACCTTGCTACACATGCCAGGTTACAATTCATTACATGTATTTGCAGTTGTTGCACCACTGTGAAACTAGCAGCCTACCTGACAGAGAGAACCTCAATGTTTCACAGAGCCATGCTATGCAACGTTGATGCTCTGTGTGTCAGATGAGCTGCTAGTTTCACAGTGGTACAACTGCAAAAAGTTCCTGAATTGGAATGTGTCAAGTACGGAAAGGTCTTTTTCTCATTCATGGTATGCAAATAATTAATTACTTTAAATTGTATGATATTGTAAAGATGCATGTTGGCCATATTTAGTACATCTCTATTTAGCAACACATTTCTGAAGAGACGTGGTATAAAATATGCACACTTTAAAACAAAGTACAAAAGAAACAAATTGAATTTAACAACATTTTGTCACAAATCGTTCAAAATTGCAGAAAAGCAAGCTAGGCAGTTTCTCACAATGATGCTTGTGTTACTGAAATTTGACACAGCACCAACAACTACAATGCAAAATAGTTTACATAAAGCATTTCCTAAGAATCCACATACAATAAAAGATATTCAAGGAAATGCTGTAGAGATTCTACTGTGGAGAAGAGAAAGTCCTGGTGCCCCTGTATCAAGCCATGGTGAGACCACACCTTAAGTATGGAGTCCAGTTTTGGAGGCTTTACTTGCACAAAGACATTGACTCGATTAAAAGGGTTCAGAGGAGAGTGACTACGATGGTGCTAGGGATGAAGAACATACCATATGAACAGAGATGCAAGGAGTTGGGGCTCTACACATTGGAGACCAGAAGGGAAAGAGGGGACATGACTGAGACCTTCAGATACATCAAAGGAATAAACAAAGTGGACCCAGGAGATTACTCACATGAGGGAGGGAACCATTACAAGGGGGCATGGCCTGAGACTTCAGGGGGGCACTTCAGAGGAACAAGAGGTTGATTCTCAATGAGGTGGTGGATGCCTGGAATGGGCTTTCAGAGAGGTGGTGGGGGCTGAGACTGTTGTGGGCTTCAAGAGGGCATGGGACAAGCATAAGGGGTTACAAGGGAGCAGGGGGCTTAAGGTTGCAGGGAGGAAGGCAGACTTGATGAGCCAAGGGTCCTTTTCTGCCATCAAGTTCTATGCTTCTGTGATTCTATGATGATGTAGTAAGTGTAGAGAATATTGAGAGGAGGTAGTGGAGGGTACTGGGGAGGTTGTAGGAATAGATGCAGATAATTTACAAGACAATTATTTGCTAGAATCGTTTGTACCAGACAGCCTGCTAACTGTATTTTCTAATGTTGTTCTGCATTAAAAAACAATGGAAATATGCAATTTACATTGTTTATTTTCTACTTCTGATATGTACTTATAACAAAATGTTCTTTAAAAAATATTGAAGTTAATAGTAAATTGCTTTTGTCACTACTGTTTCTGCCCTAAATTCTAAGAGCCACAACATTTTGTGTGAAACAGTATGACACCATTTCAGTCTCAGCAGTTTTCTTCCTGCTAAAACAAATAAATTGTACATTTTTGTACGTAAGAAATTCAATGCATGTCAATTTTATTTAAAACAGGATTACAGATCATTGAGTTGAAGTTCATGCTCAATGGTACCCTGATCACATAAACTTAGTTGCACAATATTTATCTATAACTCCATGACAAATACAGTAACATACTATGCAATACTAAAGATAATTTGAACATATAGAGAATACATAATAGGTTGTAGTGGAATAAAACATCTCCCTAGGAGTGGTAAGACCATATCTCACAACTGGAATGCCACAGGATAGTAATGAAGGTATTTCCACCATGTGTGAGATAAATGTGTTATTCTAATGCAACATATTATGTATTTAATATATATCACACTGTTTCTAATGCTTTTATTAGTGTGTTGCCTTGTTTTAACTTAAAACTGACTCTTTCCATTGTAAGCTGTCTGTCTGGCCCATTATTCTCTGCATTCTAGTTCTAGATTCTTAAGTGCCGTGACATATGTTCTAAGTGAAATAATATGTTCTACATGAAAATAAATACTAAACACAAAATAGCAAGATTTATTTACCAAATTTATTCTGTACTAGTGTGATATATGATAAAATAACCACAGAAGAAAAGTAATCCTGTCACTATAAATTCATCTTATTTTATTTTTTTTTTTTGTTGTTGTTAATGGAAAAGCTTTTCATAAGGGCTGGGATTTAAATGGTCAGACAGTATGGATCACAACTGCATTATTAAAGTAATGTCAGCCTGAAATGTTGGGAAAAGAGCAGCAATAGAAGAGCACATGAGCACATCACGGGAGGCTTAAGAAATGGTTTTGAACTTAAACACAGCCTATGCTGTTAGTACATGCTATCAGTAAAAATAAGATAACCTATATTATACATTTCCAGTGATCTTAAGAGCAGTGTTTCACTAGAAGGGGGTTTCAAAACTTCCCTCAGCTTAGAGAAGAACAGTGGAGCATGGTGATCAAGACCGATCATGCAGAGAAGTTGACACAGATTGTAGGATCACAGAAGGATGCTTTTGGCAATAATTGATTAGTATGATTAGCCTTTATCATCCAAAGGGTAATTTGGGTTGTGCTATAAGGAAATACTTTAGAATACAGAAGATGTCTTAGGAGATATGAACTATTGGAGGAGATACTGTGGCACTTGGCCTGCTGGTTATGATTGTTGTATGAGATTTGTAATATAAAAAACATAGTAGGTGATTGTCTCACATAAGACAGCCTGTGCTTATGGTGCCCCCGCCCAGGTTTCAGTGAAGCTACAGTGACAAGTGGCCTGAAACCAGGAGGTAATTAAAAGACCAGAGAGACTTAATTAAGGGTCTCCTCTTTTTCTGTCTTAATTAGAACTGACTCAGCTGCCAGGATATAGGGCTCATAAAGTTTTATGATTCCTATAGGAAGAACATTTTATACTAACCTCGTGCTAAAGTTGTAAAACCCTTTGATATGCCTTGGGAATAGGAACCACATCAGATCAAAGAGAAAATGTTTAATTAAGGAGTCATATTTAGGATGTGGAATGTTTGCTGATGTCACATTATTTAATATACCTCCTGATAGGACATCCTGTTTGTATTTTTTTTTTACATTCTAAAAAGAGGAACTAGATGACACACAGAAGGGGTGTGGAGAGACACAGTTTAAACTATACTGTGTCTGAACTGTTTAACCAGGCATTCCATCTTGGGACTCTAGAAAGACATACAGCTCTCTGATAAGGCACTTAAAGAGATAATACATTATAGAAAAGTCTAAATGTATTGTGGTAGGAGTTTTGTTTTGTACTTTTCCTTGTTTTATATTAGTGATTGTATGCTCTTTGATATATTGTTCATGCTTATGTTTTACATATTGTTATCATCTTTTAGTAAAATCTTTTATTTGAAAGACTGCCAGGTGTCTCCCAAATTCTTTTTGCATGTGATGTATACATGGTTAAGTTTGACAGCTGTTCTGGAAAGCTTGATGGTGTTATTAAACTGGGAAAAGGTAAGAATATACCTAAGGTCTTTTATAGAGTTTTAAGGGTTCATTTTGGAAGCCTGGCTTGGTGCCCCGGTGAAAGATTGTACCTCAAATCCTGAAGAGGGTACATATCTGAGCCTGTACATTGGGTACACTAGTATAAGGTTCACAGTTTGAATCCCCCCAGAACTTGAGACTAAAGGTGATTCAGACCCAAAAGCAGACAGGAGGGTTACCCTGTCTGTTACCTGTTCACATTACTGCACTCAGAGGTTGGCATTGTGAGAGCAGAGGGCTTGACCTACTGAGTATGTGTGTGACAGATTTGGTTAGCAGCGGTGCTGTAAATTTAGTAACACAATCTTTAACTGTTCAGTATATCAACTTAATACTGTAAAGCTCACTTGCAAAATAGGCAGTGATTTATTTTTTAAAAAGGAAACAGAACTATATCATTTTGCTTACAGTCAAGTTCCTACCTGTTTTATCTTTTTTCTAAACTGCAAATTAAAGTAGCCATAGTTAGGGGGGAAGAAGATGGCTTCCAACTACAGCGGGCACACTGCAGACTACTTGAGGCAGTTGTGCCAGGACAGAGGAGACCTGCATGAGACGAGAGCCACCAAGCAGAACCTCATGGATGCCCTGATGGCAGCAGATGCCCACAGCATTGAGTCACAGACTGCGACTCTAAAGGACCAAACCTTGGGTGTGGAGGGTCCAGCAGTCAGCGCAGTGTCCAGATCCAGTGAGGAGGGCAGCAGAGCCAGTGTAAGCAAAGGGCCACAGCAGCAGGTGAAGGTCACCAGCATTCTGAAGCCAGAAGCAATCAGGCTGCAGATTGAGTTGCACAGAATGGAGTTGGAGTTCCAGAGAAAAGAGAAGTGAGAACAGTGAGCCACAGAGGAGAAGAGGGAGCAAGAACAGCGAGACGCTGAACATAAACAGCGAGAGGTAGACCATGAAGAGTGTGAGCGCCAGAGGTGACATGAACTGAAGAAGTTACAACTCCAACCACCAGCACCAGAGCAGGTAAGCCACATTGAAATGAGTGAGGAAGAGTTGGAGAGCTGTCTCAACAGAAGGGCATAAGTCAAGGAAGCTCCAGTCAATGGCTGGAAGGTGATTCCTGAAGTTGGTGACAGTGCTATTTTTTATAACTCTGTTCCTCACCAATTTGGGTGGGGGACTGGCTCATTTTATTGACCACTCACATTGGATAGGTGAGTGGTCACTCAGAGTATCTGGGTACTACCTTGACATCAGTTAGCCTTTCTGGGTGATGTGTTAGTACCCAGTCAATCAGAGTGCTTGTACTGGTGCAATAGTTTGTTCTGGTGCAGTTCTTGACAGCCTGCATTAGGTAGAGTCTGGATACAAGATCTATGTGCATGGCAATGGAGCTGGCAAGCCAGCTGGAGTTAAAATTCCCTAGTACAATAGTCTCCTTGTGTTGGCTAGCCTGGGTGTAAAAATTAACAAAGGCTTCTAGCCCAGCTTGCTGCTGCCCTAGTGGGATGCAGAATGCCATAATGAGCAGGCCTTTTTGCCCCTTACCTAGTAGGATTTTTATTGCTAGGCATTCACAGTCATTGTTGACAGTAGCCAGTTGAATTCTGTGGCACTGCAAGCAGTTCCAGGTGTATATTATGCAGCTGCCACCTCTTTTTCCGAAGTGGTCCTGTTTATGAAGGTTGTATCTGGCAATGGAGACTACCAAGTCAGTTGTTCATGGGGAGATCCAGGTCTCTGTCAGAGCAATGACATCAGGCAGAGTATATGCCACCCAAGCCTCAAACTACACTAGCTTGGCTGGGAGGCTGCCAGTGTTCAAGGCCACAATCCTTAATTTCCCTTAAGATTGGGGTCTGAATGTGGGTTGGAATGGGGCCAGGGTTAGGGTGAATGTTTCCAGAGATCAGCAGCAGGATTAGGATGAGTTTTCTCCATACCAAACAGGTGAATTGTGGGAAATGATCAGAGTATAGCACAGCGTCTTTTTCAACACCTAATGAACCTTTATTTCTTCTTTTAACCTTTTATCATTTAAAACAAGTCCACATAAATCCATTCTCAACACCGACTTGCTCCTGTCCAGGAGTCATAAGGATGATATGCCGACCGGACAATGATTCCAGGACAAATCCCTCACAGGCGACAATCTCTACAGGTTTAGGAATGTCGCTGTGAGGACTCCAAGTGAAATTTTGCCCTTTTGCCATCTTTCGCCCCCCCTTTGAACTAACTCCAATTCAGAGTTAGTTATATTAAGAAGGGGTGCAGGGGGTGCAGCCCCCCAATAGAAATACACCAGTGTCTGACAGGCGAAATTTCGCCTGTTGACATTGGGATCTCGCTTTGCTGAACTTCTCGACAACACTGTCGTCATTTGGCATGGGAGCACAGCACCTTTCCCATGCTCCCTCCACTGATCACTTCTCTGTCAGCTGTTCTCTCACTGACCAGGAGGCCCAATGAACCTACTTCCCAGCTAAACAGCAGCAAATCAGCTCCTAACCTCAGTACAAAGTAATGGGCACTGAAAAGGCCACTGAAAATCCAAATTTCAACAAGGACTTCTGGCTGCTCCTTGGCCATTTCAGTGCTGAGCTGCTCCTGTCTGGGGTCATGAAGTACGTACAGTACCTCTTTCCACCTCCCCAACAATGGCTTCTCTGCCAGTCTTCCCTTGCCAACTGGAGTGCCCAGTGAACCCGCCTCCCCAGCTGCACAGCAGCCAATTAGCTCCTGCCCTCAGGGCAAAGGGGCAAACGCTGAAAAGCTTGTAAAAATTTGAAGTTTCAATAGGAAATCTGACTGCTCCTCAGGCTTAGTGAGTCTCCCCTGGTTAAAAAAAAATAAATAAATAAATAAATAAACATTTCAGTGCAGACCTGCTCCTTTCCATGGGTCATGAGAGTGAAAACAGACCCCATTCCCACCTTCCTCCCCACAATCACTTCTCTGCCAGCCATTCCATTGCCAGCTGGGAGTGCCCAGTGAACTTGCCTCCAAACTCAGCAGCAGCAGGCAATAAGTTCATACCCTCGACTCTGCCTGCTCTGTTAAAGCCATTTATATAGGCCAGAGCATGAAGGGCTACAGTGTAAAGGGCAACAAAGGAGTCTGCACACAGAGCAACAAAGGAGTCTGCACAGAGGGCAACAAAGGAGTCTGCACAGAGGCAACAAAGGAGTTTGCACAGAGAGCAACTAAGAAGTCTGGACGGAGGGCAACAATGTAGTCTGCACAGAGAGCAACAAAGGAGTCTGCACAGAGGGTAACAAAGGAGTCTGCACAGAGAGCAACTAAGAAGTCTGCACAGAGGGCAACAAAGGAGTCTGCACAGAGAGCAACAAAGGAGTCTGCACAGAGGGTAACAAAGGAGTCTGCACAGAGAGCAACAAAGGAGTCTGCACAGAGAGCAACTAAGAAGTCTGGACGGAGGGCAACAATGTAGTCTGCACAGAGAGCAACAAAGGAGTCTGCACAGAGGGTAACAAAGGAGTCTGCACAGAGAGCAACTAAGAAGTCTGCACAGAGGGCAACAAAGGAATCTGCACAGAGGGCAACAAAGGAGTCTGCACAGAGGGCAACAAAGGAGTCTGCTTAGTATTCAGTCAAACAGGAAGTCGGTGGCTGAACACTCTGCATGATTCTGTATTCCCTGAGTTTGAATACACATACTTCTGCTGTTTAAGTTGCCATCCATTTGCTTTTCTACCTCATCAGTTATGGTTGCCTCCCAGTTGTAGTCATGGCTAGGCAACCAGTCATTTAATATACCATTTATTACACTGTTAAATATCCTCCCTGTCATTGGTTAGTGTCATTTCCTTGCTGTAGGTATTGTTTCAGTAACCTGTCCAGCAATTTACTGCTCATTTAATTTACTGCTCAAGTCATTAATTATTATTAATGTACTGCTATTAATACTGTTTGTTGATGGTTAGTGTTCAACATTGCCCTGCTGTCTCTCTGTTCTGCCCTTCCTTAGTCATGTCTATATTGTTCTTATCTGGGTGCATCATGCATCCCCTTTTCCATTACTGGTTTACAACACCCTGGGTGTAGTTTTTACTTTTAGCTTATTCCTTATTGAGTGTAGCTCCCATACTATCTTCCACATGTTCCCCTGCCCTCCTCTTGAGTGTATGACATCCCCATCCATTGCAGTGCTCCTTCCTGGTATAGCCTACTGTTTTAACAGCCTCAGTAAACAAGCTCAGCTAATCAGGCAACTGCTGCCACCTCTCCATCATGCTATTAGTTACCATTGCTCTTCTACCCTCCTAGTCTCCTCTCCTCCTCCTCCCTCTATCTTCCCCTCCTTTCCTCTTCCTTGCCCCTTCTCCTCTTCCATCTTCCATTCCACAAGACTTCCACCCAACACTCACCCTGCCCTCCTGGATGCAGCCTCCTCCCTTCCACCTGGATCCACCTTGATGTGCTCAGGGGCCTCTGTCACTCCTCCCTTCTTCTCCCCCACTCCTCCTCCCCCAACCCTCCCTCCACTTCACACAATCATCTCATAGGTGCCCTTAAGCACCTCATCTCCCACTACTCATTCTAGCAGGTAACATTGAACTCACCCTCTTCTTGACCTGCCAACTACCTCTCCTCAAAGGGTTAAGAGTAGCCCATGTCATTACCTGCAACTTCCTTCCAAAAACTGTCCTTCTTCACTAATGGTGCACCTCAACCCTGACATTCCTGGAAATCTCAGAATCTTTGCTCTCCTGCTGTAATATAGGACCACAGAGGACCCTGGGCAGGAGGGCAGGCAACTTTAAAGTCCCGGCACAGCTCAGTTGAGCTTGCTCACTCCCCCTCTCTCACTCGCTTGTTCTATGTCTCCCAGCACTGCAGGCTGCCCTTTTGTACAGGGCTCCTGCTTGTGTTGGTACCTTTTTCTGTCCACAAGGAAATCTGCAGCAGTTCTGACAGAGCTCCTGAGCTTGCTCACTCCTGCTCTGTCACTCGCTCAATCTTAATCTGTCCCAAACACTGATTTCCCAAAGCAACCATGCTATTCTGCACTGGAAGTGTGAAAACACATTTGGGCCAGGATGTGAAAAATGACAGCTGTACTGTTCATATAAGAGGTGTGAAAAATGCCAGTGTTGAAAATCTGGCATGAAAATAATCAAATTTGCTGAAGTTACAAGGGTGCGTGGAAACTGCGCAACGCACTCTAGTAACACAGACATTTTATGGACTTTTGTCACCAAATTTTCAACATAGGATTTTAGGACCTCTGCTCATGAACAGTGTTACTGTCATTTTCACAATCTTTCCCAAAAATGGATTTCCCACAGTGACCGCGCTATTCTGCACTGGAAGTGCAAAAACACATTTTGGCCAGGATGTGAAAAATGACAGCTGTACTGTTCATAAGGAGGTGTAGAAAAATGGCAATGTTGAAATCTGGAGTAAAAATATTACAAATTCACAAAGTTACAAGCGTATGTACAAACTGCACAACGCACGCTTGTAAAACAGTCATTGTCTGGATTTTTTCCACCAAATTTGCAGTATAGACTTTTTGAGAACCCACCTCATGAACAGTGGCACTGTCATTTCATTAATCGGTCCCGGAAGGTAATTCCACGCAGTAACCGCAAAATCATCTTTCGGGACCAAATAACGTCATGACAGTGACTGAATTCATGAGTAGGGGTTACAATAGCCCCATGTTGAAAATGTGGTGCCAAATTTCCCAAAAATGCCCAAGATAGGAACCAAAGTTCAAAAACCCCTATTTATGCCATTATACAGCTAAATGGCATTTCTTCAGTTTGCAGTTGGCTTTGAAGAGTGCAGACGTGTTCCCAGGCCACCGAAGATGGTCGCATTGGGCTATGGAGGTAAGTATGGGGTGAGGGAGGAGTGGGGAGGTGGGGTGCGCAGAGGGTGGGTGTGGGTTGAGGGAGGGGTCACCGGACTCAACCAGGGACTGTTTTCTGTTTTACAGGTTAAAAAAAAAAAGAAAAACATCAGGGGAAGGTTTTGTTTTTTTAACAGAGACATTTGGCACACTGGGTTGGGCTCCCAGCATGCCACCTGAGTGATTTTTGGGGGGGCTGTAGCCAACATGAGATTGGGCAACCCCACTGGCACATAGAGAGGGGATGGGGGCAAGTACCAAGGGGGATTGGGCACCTCTCAGCACACAACAAATTGGGGGGGGAGTTATGCCAATGGAGAGTGGGCTCCCCCATCAGTAAATTGAACTGGGAAGGGAGGGGGACTGAAGCCAATGGGGATTGGGCCCTCATCAGCAAAGAAAGACTGTTGGGAGGTGCATGGTGCCGAGGGGATTGGGCACCCCCTCGGCACACAACAAATGGAGGGTATTATGCCAACGGGGAGTGGGATCCCCATCAGCAAATGTCGTAATACTGTGCTGCATCAGTCGGGGTGCTCTGCCATCGCAGCCTCAGCTTCTGTCGGCAAACTGCATGGCCGGAACACAAGCTGCTGCTGCTATGATGAGGCGCTCCTGGACTGGTGTGGCTATTTTCTTTCAAGGTGGTGGCACGCTTTGAAACTAGTGTCAAGGGCAGTGTCCTCCTTTATTGGTGTCCAACACACAAGCCCCAAAATGCATTGGCGGCATTGGCCACTACAGTGCCGCACCTCCACAACCTGCTTCTGCAGCAAGCTGCCACAACAAGTTTCTTGCGCATGTGTGCAAGCAAACATAAAAATGACATGAAAAATGCCCTTGCAGTACAAGTTACGCAAAAAGGATTGAACCACCACTTTACATTCCAAGGACTAGAGAGAATTACTATAGGCCTGTGGGAAGACAGGATAATAATCTTTTACAAATGAAATTAAATGGCAGTATTTATTAAAAGTTAATTCAAGTGAGAGATGAAATGAGAGTTTCAGTCTAGTACCATTTTTAAAACAAAGAAGATAAAATATGTCACTTTAGTCTACCTTTTCTAACTGGTTTCTGACAAGTAACTGTTGCTAAGTACTTTATAGATAGAAAGTTTGCTTTAAGATAAAGAAAGCAATAAGATTATAAGTTATCTGAATTTTGATAGGAACATCCTATATAAATATGCACAAGTAGATGTTTATAAGTGTAATGTATTGCCCTTCGCTTTTCTATACTTATTTTACTTTCATTCTATTTATTATGTAATATTAGATGGTAATTTTATGATATTTTGTTGCTTTCCTGTGTGCTAGTCTTGGTCTGAGCACTGATGAACTCATTTTCCTAATACTTTTATTGATGTGGTGGATACTAAATGTGATTGGTGAAATCAAAGGTTATGTGACAAGATCATGAGTATAAATGAAATGATGTCAGTGCATAGGCCACACCTTGATAAAGCATCGGACAGGATGTGAAACATTGGTGGAGGGGGAGCAATTTGCTGCTGCTTTCTAAATTATTTACAAATAAATTTTGAGATAACAGAACTCAGGAGTTCTCTCTGGTCAGTCATTTTGGGAAGCTGGACTCCTCCATTTTCTCACAAAGATGGAAGCCCAGATGGCCTTGACACCAAACTCTTGACTCTGTCCACCTCAGCCATTGCCCTTCCTATCACCCACCTTTTAAATTGCTCTTCTCACTTTCCACAGTCCCTGATCAGTAGAAACAGGCCAAGGTCATTCTCATCCACATGGGGTGACCCATCCCTTCCTCTCTGGCAACTACCACCCCATCTCCTCCTCTCTTTCCTGACTAAACTTCAGGAACACCTGATCCTTTCCCAACTCTCCCTTTTCTTTGAAAACTCCTTCTTCCTCACTCCCTGAGCCTGGCTTCAGGAAATCCCACTCCACCACCTCCCTCCTTAGGCTCACTGACTTCATCCCTTCTGGTATGCACCAGGGGCTGGTCACCTCTGCCATCTTTGTCAACCTTGCCAAAGCCTTCAACACTGTTGACCACCCCATCCTACTGACAAGCTTCTCCTTGTCTGTTGAATGGTTTTGAGCATACCTAGAGGGTAGAAGCATGCTGTTTGTATTGGTGATGCCATCTCCCTCCTCTTAAAATATTTTATGACATCCCCCCAAGGATCCATCCTTGGCCCTATTCTATTCTCCATTTTCCTCAATGATCTCCCCAGCCTGCTCCTCTGCGTCCATTCACTCGCATGCAGATGGCATGGTTCTCTGTGCCTCTGGTTCCTCTACCCCTGATCTAATGTTCTGACTACAACTGGATTTCAACAACATCTGCTGCTGGTTTTAGGCCAATCAGCTGCCTCTGAATGCCAAAAAGTGGTCTCCATTACTTTTGCCAATCGGCAAAAAACTTACCAAGCTCTCTGCACTCCCCTTCCTCCAGACCCTTGATGGTGCTACAACTGAGGATGTTCCCTCCTTTAAATACCTTGGTTTGGCTGGATTGTCATCCTGGCTTCTCTGCTCACATGGATGCCAACTACAAGAAGCTGCACCCTAAATTAGAGGCACTTTATAGGAACAAAGCAAGTATCCTGCTTCCTGCCCATAGAGAGATTCTCACAAAGATGATTCTACTTATCTTTTATTATGGTAGCACAGTATACAGTACAGTTACTAAGTCAGCCTTGGCAGGCTGGATCCCCTTTCACTACTTTGACTGCATTGCCCTGGATTACCTCTCCAGAGCCCGCCACTCATCCCTGTATTCTACCCTCTCTGTCCTCTCTCTTGATGCCAGGCACCTTGGTCATTATGTCACTTTAGTCTCCAAATCCTAGCTGGACTGCCTCCACTTCCACCTTTCTTCCTTATATCTTCCCCATTCCATCTCCTGCCCCTTTGCAGCTCTGACACCTGCTCTCTCTCTTCCCTCGGTAAAATCTTCTGTTTGTCAAGCTGCTTTCTCCTTCTGCTTCCACAAACTCTGGAACATTCTACCATTGCCATTTGCAGTACTCCTCTTCCTTTCACTATAACCCTCTTCCTTGACTTCACTACCTGCAGTTACCACTGATCCTAGGCTAGTCCCACTGGTACTCCCTCCAAATTACTCCCTCCCCCTACTGCCCCAATGTTTTGGTCCACTACCCCGCTGGTCTTGTCTCCCCTCCCCGTACTTGCAACCTCCCTTCCCTTCCTCCTTAATTATGCTGCCAGTTGCACTTTGCTGAACTTGCTGCTAATGTCATGCTATGTGTTGCACCACTTGAACACCGTGCTTCCTCTTATTTGTTCATTGTATACTTTTCACTACTGTTATTATAATTGTAACCTTAGTGATATAACTTACACTGCACTCTCCTCTTCCCCTTCCTTCCAGGATACATATGGAAATCAGCTATTTAACTCAGTATATTTTTCCTGGTGAAACTCTTGAAATAAATAAATAAATATGCACAAAAACACAATCAAGAGTTTGGGGTTTTGCTCTAAGAAACCCACGCTTGGGTGGATGAAACCATTTGGTTTTGCCTTGTGCTTTGCACACATTCATTTTGTGGGTTTATTGGAGCACAACCCACTTGTGTGCTATTGCTTCCTTGAACTGTCAGCCCAAGTCAGAGAATAGCTCAATGTTGCATACTAGCCATCCTAGGAAGAGACAACAGGAAGGGAGAAGTAGCTTAGTAACAGTGACCCAGTGTATACAGTTTGAAGTTAGTGGGGCAGCTCTATCAGGCAGATTATCTCTAGTACCATTTTATGGCACTCCAAGTCATCACAACTGGCTCTTAGAAGTGTCCTCTAATAGGCTGATGCATAAAAAGAAACTAGAAATCTGATCCTGACTCTGCCCCTTCCTGCTGGATCAAATTGAGTTTGGCTCTGTGCCAGCTGTTCTCTGTTTTGTGATAAGAAATCAGTTTTTTAGTTCTTGCCAGTGCTTTCCTATCTATCTTTACTATGACTGCTCCACATTTGTCATTTTTGGGGGAATTTTATGGCACCTTTTCTGTGTTTTTTTCCATTATTGTGTGGATCCAAAGGCTGGAGTGCCCACTCCCAGCATCTATCCCCTCCCTATCCTCCCAGCTCAGCCTAACTTAACTTTGATTCAGATCACCTTTTTTACTTGGCTCTGGTGCTGTGCTTCCCTTTTTGTGTTCACTTGCCCACATGCACAAGGAATGTCTTACAACAGTACGACTTTTTGGAGGTGTGTGACCCTCCTCACGAATGCAGTGCTCAGTGTAGCAGGCACGACCCTACCGGACCAATACTTGCCAAGCTGTGTATGACAGCAGTTTGGCTGTGTTGGTCTTCACTTTTAAGAAAAGGTCCACTGCAGTCAGTGGTGGTATTGTGTGTGTGCAATTGGCATACTGACATCAGCCGAACTGCTATCGTATACAGCTTGGTATGAAATCCCTCCCACTTCCTCCCTCTGCTAATGTCCTCCCCCTCCCTCGTTAGTGTTCTCCCCAGCCCCTACATTGTGTACCGAGGAGGGTGCCCAATCCCCCACAGCTCATGTACCCCCCAGCACACTGTGTGGCTGTTGGGGGTGCCCAATCCCCCACTGGCTACAGCTCCCCCAACAAACAACCAGTTGGCACGCTGGGAGCTCACCCCAGCACGCACATGCCTCACCCCAACACACACACTGTATGGCCGATGGGGTGCCCAACTCCTGCCAGCTCCAGTTTCCCCAACAAACACACATAGGTGGCACTCTGGGATCCACCCCAGTGTGCACATGCTTCCCCCAGCACATTGTATGGCTGATGGGGGTTGCCCAATCCTGCTGGCTCCAGTCTCCCCCAACAAACACATATGTGGCATGCTGGGAGCCCACTCCTGTGTACTAAAAGCATCTGTCTTTTGTTGTTTTTAAAATTTCTGTGAAAGAAGAAAATGGTCCTCGGTGAGTCCTTTGCCCTCCTCGCTAACATGTGCCTACCTCTGTGCACCACCCCCAACCCCATACTTACCTCCGAGCCCAGTGTGATGATCTTTGCTGGACCAGGAACACGTCTGCACTCTTCAAAGCCAACTGCTAACTGAGAAAATGCTGGTAAGCTGTATAATGGCATAAATTGGGGTTTCCAGCTTAGGTGGATATCTTAGCCATTTGTTTGACTTTTGGCACCAAATGTTCAACATGGGGTTCTTGGGACCCGTTCTCATGAATTCAGTCACTGTCATGGCATTATTCAGTCCCGAAAAGTGATTTTGTGGTCACTGCGCGGAATCACCTTTCAGGACTGATTAATGAAATGACAGTGTCAGTGTTCATGAGGTGGGCTCTCAAGAAGTCTATGTTGCAAATTTGGTAAAAGAAATTCCAAAAATGACTGCTTTATGAGCGCTCATTGTGCAGTTTCCACGCACACCGTAAGTTTGCTAATTTGTAACAGTTTCACCCAGATTTTCAACATTGGCATATTTCCACACTCCTTATGAACAGTGCAGCTGTCATTTTTCACATCCTGGCCAAAATGTGTTTTCGCTTCTGGTGCAGAATAACGTGGTCACTGTTGGAAATCAGTGTTTGCTACAGAGTAAGAGAATCACAGTGACACTGTTCATGAGCAGAGGTTCTAAATGCCTATGTTGAAAATTTCATAACCAAAGTCCATAAAATGGTTGTTTTATGAGCATGCATTGTGCAGTTTCTACACAGACTCATATGTTCATGAATTTGTAATATTTTCACTCAGATTTTAACATTGGCATTTTCCCACATCTCCTTATGACCAGTACAGCTGTCATTTTTCACATCCTGGCCAAAATGTGTTTTTCGCACTTCTGGATAGGAATAGCATGGTTGCTGTGGGAAATCAGTGTTCGGTACAGAGTAAGAAAATCACAGGGACACTGTTCATGAGCAGACATCGTAAAATGCCTATGTTGAAAATTCTGTGAAATAATTCCAAAAAATGATTGTTTTACAAGCGTGCATTGCACAGTTTCCATGCACACGCATAACTTCACGAATTTGTAATATTTTCTCTCCAGATTTTCAACATTTGCATTTTCCCACATCTCCTTATGAAAAGTATGGCTGTCATTTTTCACATCCTGGCCAAAATGTGTTTTCACACTTATGGTGCAGAATAGCATGGTCGCTGTGGGAAATCAGTGTTCGGTATACAGTAAGAAAATCATAGTGACAGTGTTCTTGATCAGAGGTGACAAAATGCCAATGTTGAAAATTTGGTGAAATGATTCCACTGAATGACTGTGTTGTGAGCACGCATTGTGCAGGTTCCACACAGGCTTCGTAACATGAACATGACCAGAGCATTAGGTTCCAAGACAGACACTTAAAGTATGAGGCTGAAATGTTAATCAGATGCAAAAGGAGTTGCAGAGAGGCACTCTGTTGGGATGTGGATGCTGAAAGGGACATGGATACAACTGGGTGTCACATGAATGCCAAACACCACTGCAAATTCCTGCAAGTGAATGTTTGGCATTGACAAATGCTTGTTACTCTTGTGTTGTTGAAACTCACGTCTACACCAATGAACCCATTTATGAGCACCATTGAAGAGTAAACCTTTAGGGGTTCATGAGGATAAGAAGGGGGGGTAGGGATAACAATTATTATGCTTCCCTACTTCGAGGCTACTTACTAGCAGTACTGTATATGTCTCCATCAGTAAATGGGACCTAAAGGAAATGTTAACAACGTTTGTTTATCATAACCTAGTAACATAAAATCTGGAGATGAGAATTTCAACATCCCAGCAGGATACAGATTAATCTTATCTCTTTAGGACATAAGAGGTTATGACTGCTTATCATTCAGATAAATGGACGTATGTACTAAGCATACTTATTTCATCCTTGTTTGTGGAACAGAGTGGATGAACATCATGGACCTAGAGTCCTCTCTGACATGAAATAAATATATTTCTGTGTTACTATAGGGACATGTAGGTTACAAATAAGTGAAGTGTGATGCAAACATTATTCTTAGCCTGAAATGATACAACTGCCTGGGGAGAAACATTATAGCTGGACATATACTATAACTAGGAGATAAGATAGCAGGAGAACAGACCCAGTGGTCAGTTAAGCAATAAGGCACAACAGGGTGTGGGTTATTGGGGGATTTACCCATGCCTTGTGTGGTGTGTCATGAGGTGCAGTTGTGTGACTTAACCACACAAGAAGTGAGTAAATCCTCCAATAACCCACATCCTGGAGTGCCTTATTGTGATTATACAATGGACCCATGTGTAAAATAAATTTTAAATGTGCTTAAGTATGTTTTATAAATAATATTTCATAGCGTGAGGTTATTACAGGATATACCACGGTCATGTGATGTGTTTTGACCAATGAGGTTACAGGATTTTCATACTCCATTGTATAATTAGTCATATTCTGTCCTGACATCAATATATTAGAGAAAGAGCATATAACCTAAAAGGTTAACCTAAAGTTACAGATAGACAATGTACATCTAAACTAACTGAGCTGAGTGTATTCTTGAGAACAGAAAGCTTTTGATTTATATGGGTAAAACACTGAAGCTCCTCTGACCAGAGAAAGGTCAAATGACTAGGAAGAGGGGTCAGGTGACCAGGAAAGTGCCATAAATAAAAGACATTAAGTGAAAAGCAGATTCATCTCTTGTACTTAGGCAAAGATGACGTTCAGTCTTGCAGAATACTTCAGAACAAAAGCAGAAAACATCCCGCCTAAAGATTAATGAAAATAAATGAAAATTGCATACCAAATCAAGCAGAGAAGCTTCATAAAAATAGAAAGCTACCTAAGGAAACACTGCATATGTTAGTACAAGTATAAGCACTAAGTGGCATGGAAGTATAACTAACGAGGTAAGAAATATTTTCAAACATTTTGGCAAAATCTGTTGATATATTTAAGGAAGATGTTTTCTGGTTTTGTTTGGTGAAGGGGGTTAGGGTTGGACAGCAGGGTGATTAACATCTTCTCTAAGGATGTAAAAACTCCCTTTTCCATTTCTAGTTCCTCCATACCTCACTGTTTTTTTAACCTTGGATAACACGGCCTAGGTTCCCATAACAGCAATGTGAAAACTACTTTTGCCCCTCAAAGCCAATTACTTTTTTTTTTATTTTAACAGCATCAAAGGCTTAACCTAGTCCCTTTTGACCCACTGTTGCCCCCCCCATTAAGTATAATCACGTGCTTCTGGTGGGCGAGCTCATGCATACTGATTAACATGTCCCGTCTATTGAATAAATGTGCTAAGCACAAGAAAGTTTGTACACAGCCAGCTTTGGTTTTGTTTCAGAGGAAGGAGCCACACAACAGTTGATTTTGTTAAAGACCAACTGATTCTGATTTGTAATGCCCTAGTTAATCATAGAATCTTAGAGGACTGACAGCAGAAAAGGATACTAATGCTTATCGAGTCTGCCCCAATACTCCCCCCCCTTATCCAGATACACCAAGTGCATCATACATTTTTGAAGATATGATTGCAATTTAAACTCACTTCTCATGGATGCTGACATGCCCTAGACGTCTATAGCAACCGAACGATGTCACTCTAAACCTTGGTAAGCTGTATATTCAGGTAAGCCCAGGTTTCAATGCAAGCTTGAAACAAATTTATGGACTGAAAGAAAAAAACAGGACCACTGTTTTATGGTGTCTCAATTAATCAAATTCTATTTTCAAGATCAGAAGTTCCAGAAGCACCAAAGCGTATCGCTGTCTAATTTCCAGATTTTTGAAGATTCTACTGTCTACCTTTTGCATGTAAACATATACAGAATGAAAGAAATCTAAATGTGCAGCAAATAAACAAATAAATAAAACTTGAAAATAGTTCAAGAAATAACTTGTAGGGAAAATATGCATTCCGTATATTTACTGCTGTGGTATAATATGACAAATTCTGTGAAATTCTCTTTTCCAGGATGCAGACAGATCAAATTCGGTTATTTTACTTTTTCTGATGAAAACCATACATAAATAGCCTTGGAAAAGGACAATGAAGAGTGGCTATCAGATCTCCAGCTGTTCCGTTTAGGGAAGATAAGTGTCAGGGGACCTAAACCAATAGTGTAAAACTAGAAAAAGTTGTGTTCTTCTTGATAAAATACTACTGGTATCTTCTGATGCATGATATCTAAACCCACTTCCTTTATATATATATATATATATATTTAAATTCCTATTATTTGTCGGTCAATATGTGCAAATTTGTATTTATTTATTTATTTAATTTAGCTTTTGTTTACCAGGTGAGTACACTAGACAAAACAGATGCCTATTTTCAGGTATAACCCAGGAGAGTACAGGAAGTAAAAGAACATACAGACTACAACTTGAAGCAAGTAAGGCAGATACACTGAAACCAGAAGAAGCATAACATACATAGAAGATAATTCAGTTTTCAACAGCAGTACAGTTAAACATAAATCAATACAGAGTCATTATGACATTGATCACAGCAGTATAGATAAATACAAGAAATTTACACATTTACACATTTAGCACAGGGCCACACCCAGACGGGCAGACAGCACAGCAGGACTGAAGCCAGAGGTACAGGAGATGATATGCTCAGGTACCGCAGGTGATCAAGGTCAACAAGATAGTCATGGGGGTTTAAGACAATCACATACCGAGGTGAGCTTCAAGTGTGTCCACAGGGAGGACCATTGGCGTGCCTGGGAGGGGGAGGACCAGATCTGGACCGGCAGAGTGTTCCAGAATCTGGGGGCACATGATGCAAAATCCCTGTCCACCATTTGAGTGTGCTTTGCAGGAACCTTGAGGATAGCGGGTCCCAGAGACCTTAGGGAGTAGAAAGTGGATGGAGCCAGCACAAGGAGTTCCGCCAATCCAGAGGGGGTGCCTGTGCCCATAACCTTGCCTGTGAAGCACCCCAAAACAAAATTAATGTAATTGGATGGGGAGAGCCAGTTGAGTTTAGCATATAGATCACAATGTTGAGTGAGGTGAGGGGCTCCTAGCGCAAAATGGCATTGGGCCTCATTATGCCCCTGGGTGGTCCGTATTTCAATAATGCCCACCCTATCAGGTATTATTGCTTACTTGAACTAAAAGAAAGAACACAGTACCACACCACTGATAGGCTGCCATAGTACTTAAACAGCTCAAAAGCTTGGAGAAAGAAGAAAACACAAGACAGCACAAAAGAAATAATGTACTGTAGAGTATTATGCAATAAATATACTCAGTTGTTTAACAGAGATAAATAAAGTATCTACCAAAACAAACAGAGTACCCACAAATAACACTTAGATCCTCAGTATCAGACACCACCAAAGGCACATACAGAAATAGTTTAAACTATAGCATTAAAATTAATCACATCAGAGTTGAAAGATCACACTAAACAAATATGATGATCCTTTAACTACCAACAAGTATCTACCACACAAATTTTATATCTTATAAATCTTATCAGTTTTATATGTTCCTGGAGCCTACAGGGTTATCTTTCACAAACACCTAAATTTACATAAAACAAAACCATTTTTGTACTGAAAAATGTAGTAAAAAGCATTTAGCTTTGGGAGCTCTTCTCAAACACAGCCACTCAGCTCAGAGTTCTAGAATCAGAATCAGTAGAGAAAGAGGTGGTAACAGCCAGAAGTGTGTGCTACAGAAGCAGGCAAAATAAAAACCCGAGAGAGACACACAACCAACAGTTACAAAATGCCACTGTGTGCATGGGCCTGCTACATGTGGAGTGCAGGACACAGACAACACCAAAGAGTATCACAGCTGTCACATGTGTGCTGCTCTTGGTTGGTTGAAGTTGCCCAACAGTGCATATTGCTGCATGTGCTGCTGTTGTGCAGGGACAGGCAGGCCAGGCCAATGCTGTGGTGCAAGGTCCTTCTGGTACAGGTGGTGCTGCTGTGGTCCCAGTTGTGGGACTGGCTGCTGGCCTCAGTGGTAGTGCTGGTCCTGCTGCATTGTTTGCAAGACTGTCAAATTCTCCTGCTCCAATTAATATGGATCATCTGTTGTTCTGTCTGCTGAGCCTTTTAAATTATTTCCACAGCTGCGGACCCATACATGAACAAATTCTGCACCCGTAGAATTCTGTAACTTACCTTTTGCAGTTTTCCACACTCTGTGAAACTTCACTGTGAATATGCTAGACTTGCATTTTCCACAGTTTTGTAAGCTTTTTTCTGCATGTGTGGAATTTTCTGCTCTTTTTGAATCTAGCCCCATCTTCCGTTAGAGTTCATTCACAACAAAATGCCTGCACACACACGCTGTTAAGTGATGTAAAAGTTTCTTTATTAAAAGCTCTTAAATGGGACAATATCCAAGGGTTTCATATAGGTGGTCGAGGGAAAACACAAAGTGCAAGTAAATTAAAGTGCTTACTAGTGAGTAAATAGAAGGAAATGTTGTTTAAGCAGTTCCCTCTATTGTCCTTTTTTGGGCACCATAAAATGGCATACAGTATGAGTGGGCAACACCCTAGAAACATACCGATCAACGGTCAATCCTGGCCCAGCCCCCTTAGAAACTACCCGAACAATCAAGCAGGATTCCTCTCAGTCATCTCACTTAACATCTGTAGTCTCCTTCGCAACTTGACGCTTCAGACTTTTGCCTGCCAGCATAGCCCGAACATACTAGCAGTCGAGAAACCTGGCTCTCACCTTTGGTCCCCGATCATGCTATCACCCTCCTGGGTACAATGTTTTCCACTTCGATCGAACAGCTAAAGAGGTGGTGGCTGTCCTTACTTCAAGGACACTATCCGGGGCACTACATCAGCCACACCCCCAAAACACCATAGCGCAGATCCTTCCTATCAAGGTCCTCCTGGTGCACACAATAAAGCAATCACAGTAGTCACAATCTACATCCCACCAAAGGAGCAAAGAAATGGGCTAATGCAGTCCTGACTTTACCAAATCCTCGCACCTGACTCTGAAACCATCCTCCTCAGTGACTTTAATATTAACTGGTCTGCTGTGGATACACGGGCATATAGGGACTCCATAGTGGTAGCAGACCTTACCCAAATGATTAGCTCCCCAACCAGAACAAATTACAAAACGGGTACCAGCACCCTGCTGGATTGGATCCTAACCAGTCACCCAGCCAGGATCACTAACACCACTGTCCTCCCTGACACACTCAGTGACCACTCCCCTGTCAACTGCCTCTGGTCCAACAAATTCATCAAACCCCTCCCAAAACTATTACAAGCAGAGTCCTTCATAGAGGAAAGCTACCCCATCTCAATACCTTCCTTCATCAACAAGATTGGTCCCCAATCCTCTCAGCAACTAATGTGAACACCGCACTTGATCACTTCATCAGAATCTTTAATCAGGCATGCAACCAATATGCACCCCTCAAAAAGTGCAAAGCCAAAGCACTTTGCAACCCCTGGCTCACCGGTGACCTACTGATGTGACTAAAAGCTCAGGACCACCTCTGGGAGATTGCCAGAAGCACTGGGAGACAAAGTGATATCACTAACTACAAAGCCGCATTGAAACGATTATTGCACTAAACAAATCCAGGAAACGAAGATCACCTATTACAATAGCGCCCTCATTAACACATGGGGCAATGGAAGGGACTTCTGGAATAACATAAAAGAAGTCATCAGGAAGCAGTCTAAATCACCCCCATCGGTACTCTGCATAAATGGTGTAACCACTCTCGACAAGAAGTTCATTGCTGATACTTTCAATGTCGCCTTCACGGACCTCAGCTCTGTACTCCCCAAAGGTTTTTTCGATAAGGAGGATCCCACTGTCTCCCCAGCCCCCACCAGTCACCCTCCCTTCCACTTTAAAGCAATAAAATTGCATCAGGTCCACAGTTATATTACCAAAGCCATCAGCAACTCCAGAAGAAACAATGACTCCCTTGACCTCAAACTACTATCGCTCACCCTTGTTGAAGTTCTCTGGCCACTGACAAAGATCTTTAACCTCTCCCTCAACCTCAGCCAGTTCCCAGACATATGGAAATCCACCTCGGTAACCCCTATTCACAAAAGTGGGGACAAAACAGCACATGAGAACTACCATCCAATTTTCATCCTATTGCCACACTCCAAGGCCCTGGAAAGGATAGTATCAGACCAGCTCACTGACTACCTTGACAAGTACAGCATCATGTACAAGGAGCAGCATGGCTTTAGAAAGAGTCATAGCACCTCCACGGCCTTACTCGAATTTACTGGTGCAATCCATCACTCAGTAGATAACAGTCAACTAACTGGGTCCACCTTCATTGACTTAACTAAAGCTTTTGATACCGTCAACCATCATCTACTTCTTGCCCAGCTTCAGCTAGCAGGGCTCTCACCCAACTCAGTAGATTGGTTCAAGAGCTACTTACACAATCGGTACCAAAGAGTGAGAATTGCGGACACACTCTCAGATCCAAGACCAGTCCGGTCCGGTGTTCCACAGGGCTCAATCCTGGGCCTGCTCCTTTTCAGCCTCTTCTTGAACTCACTGCCAGATTCCTGTCCTGAACAACTTCTACTCTATGTGGATGATGCTGTCATCTTGGCCTCCCACCATGATCCAGTACATCTCCAAGGAAACCTGCAGCAGGCCTTCTCAGCAGTTGAAAATTGGTTCACTAAACACAAACTGATCCTTAACCAGAAGAAAACAAAGGCCATGATATTCTGTAGTACCCACAACAAATTCAAACAATGTCAACTATCCATCAAAACCAAACTAGGAATCACCCTTGAACAAGTCCACACATTTAAATACCTCAGTCTCACCCTAGAATCAAACCTCTCCTATGTTCCACATATCAATAATGTGGCAAGGTAGCAAACACCAGGCTGGGCCTTCTGTTCCGACATAGGAAACATCTAAACCCTGAATCTTTGTTTGTCGCTGTCCAGAGCTCCATCACCAGCATCATCGATTATGGCCTCGTATTCACGGAGCTGCCACAACTTTCAACTGCCCTATCAAGCCTGGGTTGCCTGCTACTGGTTCTCACTGTCCACCAATACCTGTGACCTCTACTCTAAAACAGGGTGGCTTTCAACTAAACAACCATATCAAATACCAAACCTGCATCACAGCTAAGAAAATCCTACTGGGTAAAAGAACCACCTGGAGTCAGCACCCTCCTTAAACCCAAAATCAACACTGTCAACACCAGGAACACTAAGCCACAAATCCTGCAAACCCTCTGCCGCACATCACAAGGCCAAAGATAATTTTCTTACAGGGCCCCTAGTTGGTTTAACAGTCTCCATGGAGACATCTCTCCACAACAACACTTGGTGTCTTCAAACTAAGCTACGCCTCCCCAACAGGCACCCACACCTGCGGTTGCTCCTCCTAATGTGGCCCCTATACTGCCTCTGACCATCCCCAGTTCTGTTCTGCTCTCTCACCTGCACTTACCTATCCACAGCCATCTCTTAGGCACTTAACCCCATGTCTGTCCTGAGAAAGCCCATCGGCTGCCTCACTCTACCCTCTCACACATATCCCATCCCTTCCCCAGCCCTTCCACCTACTATCTACCTCCTAGTGTCTGTTTGTTCACTCCTCACCACTAATTCCTAATGTCATCCTAGCTGTTATATGTTATTGTGTACCTTGTAATCAATCAGTAACCATGTAACCATTTTGATGCTTTTGCCTGCACTACTGATGTGGAACCTTTGTAAAAGAGCCTTGGCTCAAAGGTATGTCGTCATCCTAGATTCAAATAAAAAAAAAAATGTGAAAAGTCAGGTGGATTATGCTTGGGTGTATCACCAATGTGTCATGCACTTATCATTCCACTGAGCTTCAGTAAAACTTAGTAAAGTAAGTTTTTATGCTTAGCCGTGGCACGTGCAGGCATTTTTTGTGATTACATAGCTATACATTATTGCACTAACGCTTTCTTGGAGCGGGCTTTTGCTGTTTTTCTAGTTCTTTACAGTATAGCACAGTGGGTTAAGGCTCTGAGCTGCAGATCTGGAGACCTGGGTTTGAATTCCACAGCCACCTAGGTGCATACTGTCTGATCCTGAGCAAGTCACTTAACTTCCTTGTGCTTCCCAGGTCACATTTGGAAACAAGCTTTGACTTAGTGTGCTACTCCTGGTTAAACAATTTCCTCTTTCCCTTTCTTTACAGTCCATTTACTCCTGCTGCTTATTCCCCACTTGTAGTTGTAATCAGTTATTGCACATGGCATCAAAGTCTCTTGCTGTAGAAATGCTTCTGATGTCACAGGCAAAGAGGGAATAAGCAGCTGAGCAGCAGAAATCTAATGGACAAAGATCATGTTTACATACAAATATCCTCAAAAGAAAGAAACAGGAGGATGAGAAATGAAGAAGCAAATGTGAAATATAAGTTGAAATGCGCCTATTTATTATATATGTTTAAGTGTTGTCCTTTGGCAGCAACTGCTTTTATAACAAACCCTCTGATTGTGCTCATATTGTTTTTACCATCACCCATTAGATTCCACTGAATCTTTGAAACCACCGTTAGACTGGTTGTTGAGCAGGTAAATGAATCAAAGGGCTTCAATAGTACTTTGAAGAGTTGTTATACAAATGTGAAATATTACTATAATATGAAGGCTGAATTTGAATGTGAGCCTTGACAATTTTGTGGAAAAAGACTTTGAGGAATAATCCACAACTGACTGATACTCCTTTTATAGAAATTTTGACACAGACACAAATATTAATCTTAATGGTCTTGAAATTCAAAGTACTGTACTGTAGTGGGCAGTAACAGAAGCACCAGCTGCAGTAGACAGGGGTCAGTCATTGTTCTGGCATTAGGGTTAACCTAATAATCTAAGAAGAAAAATCATGAAAAGCTGAAAGTGCAACCTCACTGAAACAGTTAATCTGTTTCTCCTTAATTGATTCCGGCTTCTTAACAGACACTCAATGGTCAGAAAAGCACAAAACTGATAAGGCTGTTTGGTTCCGTCCTGGTACCTTGTAGTAGACAAGGGTTGAGCAGAAAGATCAAAGGCATTGCCAAAGCCAAAGCATTTTTCTAATAGGTCAGCCATCACAGATGACAGGTTTTCATTGGGAAAAGACACGAGACTGCTTTTCAGTGCTTGTGTTGAAAAATCACCAGTCTTTCCATCCCCCAGCTTTGCTTCATTCTCCGACATCAATACAGTACCTAGATGAGAAGCAAGACTGAAATATGTGCACTATGTTTGAATGTCGGGTCTAATGATTCTGTTTCATCTGGCCTTTCTGACACAGCTTTATGGAACACCTCCAATGGTGCTTCCTTACAAGGTACAGCGCTTTTTCACCCCACACTAACTCCAACAGGAATATAGGATTAAACTAACTGTTGTCAGGCTTTCCTTCATCATCATGATCTAGGAGCCACATATCTACTCTAGTTATTCAAATGCTGTAACTAGCTTAACCTCGCCTGCATAATTACATTGACTGCAATTCACGCTAGCACAGTGGAAATGGTGAAGAAATTTCTCTGTTTCTCCCATTGTATAGAATCTTTTGAAAACTGTAACACACATGCAGACTCATGCATGTATGCATGAATGCCCCCGACACACACAGTCAGTATCCCACTATTGGCACTCATAGACCAAGGAATCTTTACCGGTGTGTACTTTCAAGTCAAATGGCTACCATGTATGCCTAAACTTAGGAATACACATACATAAAACATCATAGGCTTAGCGATCAATAAGCCATTTAAAATAATAAGGGCCAGATATTCAAAACGTTGCCCTGGGAGGCTAAATTAGCACTGCCTGGCATGCTACTAAGTAGTGAACCCAATAACCCGCTATTCAAAAGGATAACCCAGTGCTAAACCTGCTGAATATAGCATGCTAAGAAGCTGGGCAACTGGGCTGGGAGTTCAGTTCAACATAAAATCGGGACGAAGATAGGGAGGTATACCAAACTTCCTAAGGGAAGCAGGAGAGGCAGTAAGGCAGGCAAAGGCCCAAACCGAGGAAACACTAGCACAAACAGTAAAAGAAGGAGACAAGACTTTCTATAGATACATTAGTGATATGAGAAAGTCCAGAGAGGGTATTGCTAAGATCAAAGGGGATAAGGGTGTGTGTGAGGAGGAGGACCATGTAAAAGCACCTATCCTAAATAGATACTTCTGCCTAGTATTTACTGGAGAGAAGGTAGGGCAAGGCCCACAGCTCAGCACCGTGGACACAGGGGGGAGGGAGGTGTGTACTAGTCCCTTCACAAAATAAAGGGTTCTACAACAGCTCGATAAGCTCAGGATGGACAAGACAATGGGATCTGATGGCATACATCCCAGGGTACTAAAGGAGCTAAGGGTGGAACTAGCAGAGCCATTATCAGAACTGTTTAGTGAGTCTCTGAGCATGGCAGAGGTCCCAGAAGACTGAAGAAGGGCTCATGTGATCCGCTCTACAAGAGTGGTAGAAGGAAGGAGGCAGGGAACTACAGACCAGTCAGTCTTACCTCAGTAGTGGGCAAGATTATGGAGGCACTACATAAAGAAAGGCTAGTGCAGTACCTGGAATCCATAGGAGCACAGGATTCAAGACAGAATGTGTTTGCAACAAGAAGGTCCTGTCAAACTAATCTCATAGATTTCTTTGACTAGTAAACTAGAGTGGTGGAACAAGGAAGAGCAGTTGATGTCACCTACCTTGACTTCAGCAAAGCTTTTGATACTGTTCCACATAGAAGATTGATTAATTAGCTGGGTAGGCTTGGTGGATCACAAGTTGGTCAGCTGGGTGGCAAACTGGCTGACAGGCACAAAACAGAGAGTGGTGGTAAATGGTATACAGTCAGAAGAGATGCAAGTCACAAGTGGGTACCTCAGGATCAGTTCTGGGGCCAGTCCTCTTCAACATCTGTATCAGTGACATTGCAGATGGACTGAGGTGTGTTTGTCTGTTTGCAGATGACACCAAGATCTGCAACAGAGTAGATGATCCAAATGGGTTGGACAGAGGAGAAGAAATCTGGATAAACTGACAAATGGTCAGAAGAGTGCCAACTGGGGTTTAACACAAAGAAGTGCAAGAACATGCAAATAGGGAAGAGAAACCCGAAGCCACTTATAGGCTGGGAGGGAGTTGCTAGCAGTCACAAAGGAAGAAAGAGACTTGGGCATCATCATCACTGATGACCTAAAATCATCCAAGCAGACCTCTAAAGCAGTAGGTAAGGCTAGGGGGTGTTAGGTGTATTAGTAGGGGTATCACAAGTCGTAAGAGGGAGGTAATAATCCTCTGTACAAGACATTGGTTAGGCCCCATCTGGAGTACTGCGTGCAGTATTGGAGGCCACACCTTCACAAGGACATTAACCAAATTGAGGCAGTCCAGAGAAGGGCAACCAAAATGGTGCAGGGACTGCATCAGAAGACATATAAGGACAGATTAACGGAGCTCAATATGTATACCCTTGAGCAAAGGAGGAGAGAGGTGATATGATCGAGACATTTAAACACCTTAAGGGCATAAACAAGGTGAAAGAGTCTAACATGTTTAAATATAAGAAAAATAGCAGGACAAGAGGACACAGCATGAGATTAGAGGGAGGCCAATTAAGGGGAATGTGAGGAAATTCTTTTCACAGAAAGGGTGGTAGATGCATGGAATGGCTTACCACAAGAAGTGGTGGCTATGAATACAGTGCAGGGCTTCAAACAGGCATGGGATAGGCATAAGGGAGCAATACAAATGACTATGAATAGATAGGTCACTGACAGAGCAAAGGCCGATGGCACATTTATAAGGTAGAAAAGAAATGGGCAGACTGGATGGGCCTTGCGGTCCTTATCTGCCGTCAACTTCTATGTTTCTATGTTTCTATGATCAAAAAATTCAAACACCTTAAGGGCAATAACAAGGTGAAAGAGTCTAACATGTTTCAATGTAAGAAAAATAGCAGGACAAGAGGACACAGCATGAGATTAGAGGGAGGCC
This sequence comes from Neoceratodus forsteri, assembly GCA_016271365.2. NCBI lineage: Eukaryota > Metazoa > Chordata > Ceratodontiformes > Ceratodontidae > Neoceratodus > Neoceratodus forsteri. The sequence continues at coordinate 17,018,634 of JADMNL010000027.1, forward strand.
AATTAAGAGGTAATGTGAGGAAGTTCTTTTTCACAGAAAGGGTGGTGGATGCATGGCACGGCCTACTTCAGGAAGTGGTGGATATGAATACAGTGCAGGGCTTCAAACAGGCATGGGATAGGCATAAGGGAGCAATACATATGAGTATGACTAGATAGGCCATCGACAGGGCAAAGGCCTATGGCACATTCATAAGGTAGAAAAAGAAATGGGCAGACTGGATAGACATACTAACATACTAACATACTAACATGCCAGCAGAATAGGCCTAACGGTCTTTCGTGTCTGCTCGTTTGGTCAGTCCCCAACCTGGGTGCTGACCTTGCTGTCCCCCTCGCCTTCTCTGGCTTCTCCCTTCCCAGTTCCGGATATTCTTGCTGCATTGGATTTTGCTTCCAGAACCCTTCCCCTGTACCTGTCCCACCCCCTCTTGAACCCCTCCACTGTCTCTGCCTCCACCAGCCCCCTAGGCAGTGCATTCCATGGCTCCACCACCCTCTCAGTGAAGTAGCACCTCCTCCTTTCTCTCCTGAATCTTCCCCCCTCCAGCTTCCAGCCATGCCCTCTAGTGGCCCCTTCCTCCTTCCTTCGAAGCACCCGACTGTTCCTCCCCTATTTACCCTCTTCATGTACCTAAAGACCTCTATCATGTCCCCCGTCCCTTCTCTCTTCCAATGTGTACATATTTAGCTCTTCGAGCCTCTCCTCATAGGTCCTGTCCCAAGCCCCAAATCATTTGGTTGCCCTCCTCTGACCCCTCCAGGAGGTTAATGTCCCTTTAAGTGTGGCCTCCAAAACTGCACGCAGTACTCAAGGTGTGCCTCACCAAGCAGTTATACAAAGGAGTATCACTTCCTCCTTCTGGAGGTGATCCCCCTAGCGATGCATCCCAGCATCCTGTTGGCCTTGGCTGCTGCCCTCCTACAAGTCTCAGAGTTGTTCATCTTGACATCCACCACCACCCCCAGGTCCCTCTCAGCCATCGAGACTTGTAGCAGTCCTCCCCCAGGGTGTACACTTGACCTGGGTTTCTGGCCCCCAGGTGGAGTACCTTGCATTTCCCTGCATTGAACCTCAGCTTCCACTTTCTAGACCATCTTTACAGAGCCTTCAGGTCCCCCTGTAGGGCCACCCTCCCCTCCTCCCAATCCACCACCGCCCCCAGTTTCAAGTCATCTGCAAAGAGACTCATCTCACTCCTGATTCCTGTCCTTATGTCAGATACATAGGCGTTGAACAGAAGGGGCCCAAGGACTGATCCCTGTGGGACCCCACTAATGACCCTCCTTGGGGATGAGACTATCCCACCAACTACGACCTTCTGGGTCCGGTCCTGGAGCCAATTGCCTATCCATCTGATCCTCTGGTTCCCCACCCCCATTTCTCCCAGCTTATCCAACAGGCCCACGTGAGGAACAGAGTCAAATGCCTTGCTGAAGTCCAGAAAGAGGACATCCACTGGTCTACCAGGTCCAAGGCACTTGTCACCCAGTCATAGAACTCTACCAGGTTTGTCTGACATGATTTCCTGGGATGAATCCATGCTGTCTATCGTCCAGGCACCCTGACTTATCCAGGTCCCCCCCTAGCCTCTCCTTGACAATGCCCTCCATCACCTTGCCCACCACCGAGGTCAGGCTGACAGGCCTGTAGTTCCCTGCCACCTCCCTTGATCCCCCCTTGTGGATAGGCACTATATGCACCACCTTCCAGTCTTGGGGCACCCACCCTGTCCTCAGAGAGATGGTGAAAAGCTCTGCCAGGGGTTTTGCCAGGACATCTGCAAGTTCCTTCAGCACTCTGGGATGTAATTTATCCGGCCCCGGTGCTTTCTCCGTCTTAAGGGAGCTGAGGGCTTCCCTCACTCTCTCAGCTGTGATTTCCACTTCCGGTACCCCTTCTCCCTGCTTAGCCCTCCCCCCACCTGCCAGTGATGCCTCCCCCTCTCCCCAGACCTGCCGATCGGTAAGGGTCCCCCCTCCTCAGTATCTCTGTCTCCTCCCATGTATGATGCAGCACCCCCATTTTCCTGGTGAAAACTGAGGTGAAGTACTCATTTAGTACCTCAGCCTGCTCCCCCGGGTCTTGTGCCCATCCCTCCCCTGATTTAATCCTGCTAATCTGCCCCTTCACCCTTCGTTTTTCCCCAATGTATCTAAAGAACCCCTTGTTCCCTCTCCTAATTTCCCTGGCCAGGTTCTGCTCCTTCCTTGCCTTAGCCACCCTCACCACTCTAGTGGCCCTTCTAGCCATCAGCTCATACTCCCCTCGATCCCTTTCACTCCTTGAGCACTTGAATTGCTTATAGGCTCCTTTCTTTCCCCGCACCACCTCCTGGACCTCCTTGGTCCTTGCGGTCCTTATCTGCTGTCGGCGTCTATGTTTCCTGCCCAGGAATAAGACTGCTCTGAATATAGCAACCAGGAAGTGCACACCACAGCAACAGCCAAGTTCACAGTGACATGAAGGAAGGTAGGGGTGAACTATGTAGCCAATGTGTGTGCCAGCAAAGGCATGGACTCAGTCAAGCTGCAAGCAGCAGTGCATGTGAAATTACACTGTGCAAAATGTACAATATTTCCAAAATGTTTTCACTGCTGCTAACACATTTGGGCAGGTTTAGTGCAGAGCTAAGCCATTTGCCGGGCACAATCACATTTGCCAAGGGCTAAACTTTGCTATATTCAAAAGTGACATGCAAATGAGCCTACTTAGGTAGTCTCTGGGCAAACATCCAGATTAGCATATCATTATGCCCTGATTTGCATGCAGGTTGCCCAGCATTATTGCAGGGTCCCATAGCTCCACCTGTAGGTCAGTCTGGAAGTACAGGGGCTGGCTGGGTCTGCCCACAGCTCCACCTGTAGGTCAGTCTGGGAGTGCATGGTGGTAGCTGTAGGCTACATTTATACAGTACAGCATAGCATATTGTGCCCCAGGGGACTACACAGCATAGGCACAGGTGGTGGTGCTGCATGTAACTGTCAAACTCTAGTTCATGCTACAGTACACAGCAGGCATTACAGCAGCAAGGGGGCCAGTAGTGTGAGGGACACAGCAATGCCTATGGTGTGCTGGGCAGTGATGATCACTGCACCATACACAGTGGCAGGCCCAACTTGCAGGTGCTTACGGACAGTGGGCATTACTGTTATGCTGTTGTGCAACCCACAGATGCTGCACCACTGGCATGGGATGCTCACAGTGGCATATACATGGTAGCTGTGTGTGCTGTGGTGTCTGTACAGAAGAGCGGTATGTGGCTGGGGTGGCATACTGACCAGACAGGCACACTGGTGTTGGAGTATTCCCAGCACTGGCACAGCTGCACAACATAGCTTGTCCCAGCCTTGTGGTCACACATCTAGTCTGTGGTGCAGCCTGGCCACTTGTACACCCTCCCCTCGACACCCGCCATGCCCACAGTGCTGCATGTGTGTGCTAGCATCTGTTGGTGTCCACTGAAGGGTGGTCTGCAGGTGTGTGCTGTATGGCTGCACTGCCATGGTGTCCACTGGGAGCTGGGATGCCACTTACTGCCTGGCATGGCTGGGACTGGTGGCAGAAATAAAAATGGCCTCACAATGTTCATTTTTTTTTCTTTACCTGAAAAAAAGAAAATGGTCCCCTCGACTAGTCTGCGGCACCCCCTTCCCCAACCTGCACCCACCTTCTGTGCACCCCACCTCCACACACCCCTGCCTCACCCCATACTTATCTCTGGCAGTCCTGCACTGCAATCTTCAGTGGAGTGTTAACATGTCTGGACTCTTCAAAGCCAAACTGCAAAATGAAGAAATGCAGGCAAGCTGTATAATGATATCAATGGCAGGGGGTCAACTTAGTGGGAATTCTCTGCCACTTTTTTTAATTTTGGCTCTAAATTTTCAACATGGGGTTCTTGGGACCCCAACTCATGAACACATGCACTGTCATCTTGTTATTTGGTCCCAAAAGGTCATTTTTCAGTCACTGCATGGAATCACCTTTTGGGGCTGATTAACAAAACAACAGCACCACTGTTCATGAGGCAGGGTCCCAAAAAGCCTATGTTGCAAATTTGGTGAAAAAAATCCAGAAAATGACTGTGTTACGAGTATGCATTGCCTAGTTTCCATGCACAGTTGTAACTTCAACAATTGTTAATATTTTCACTCCAGATTTTCAACATTGCCATTTTTTCACACCTCCATATGAACAGTACAGCTGTCATTTTTTTACATCCTGCCCAAAATGTCTTTTCACACATCTGTGACAATGGTGCTTTGCTGTGGGAAATCAACGCTTGGGGACAGATTATTAAAATCACACTGCCACTGTTCTTTAGCAGAGGTCCCAAAATACCTATGTTGAAAATGTGGTTAACAAATCCCAAAAATAATTACGTACGGACATGCATTGTACAGTTTCTATGCGTGCTCACGACTTCACCAATTTTTCATCCAGTTTGAAATGTGTTTTGTACCTGTGGTACCAAATGGCAGAATCGGTGTGCAAAATCACCTTTTGGCTAATGAACTGATAATGCCACTTTTCATGAGGTGGGTCACAAAAAGGGTTTCCAACCATAAAGCCAAGCCCTAGACTGACAGGCATCAGGGCTGTGAACTGGGAAAGTCGGCTGTAATGCTCATGCCATTCCACCCCACCCTGTGGCTAGTGACAGGCATCAAGGTGTGCCTTGGACTGTTTGGCCCCAAAGTTCATCCCATTCTCCTATACTGCACCCATCTCAGAGGATTTCCTTATGGAATGGGGTGAGCATAAGACCTGAAGATCCCAAGACACCACAACATTTGTCAGTGTTTGCAGGGTAGGGTGAGGTGAAATGGCATGAGCATTATGGACAACAACCTAAGGCGCACCCCTGCCTGTCAGTCTCTGCAGGTTAGGGTGGGGTTGGCATCAGTTCAATACTTCACTGCCATTCTAATTATGCATCTCTAACTCCCTGCTACCAATGTCAATGCCAGCAAGACAACATTCGGCAGTGACAAATGCTTGTTTGAACTATATGTTGCTAGTATGTAAACTGCAAAATGATCAGCCTCTGTAATATTAAAGCCAGAGAATGCAGTGCCACCAACATTGGCAGGTTCATGAATCCTAAAAAGGAAGTTGTGCATACTAAATTTTTAATCTTCTGCATGTAAAATGTTCATGTTATAAACAGCCAAAAACTGCAAAATGACTTCAGTTCTTAATGCCAAATTTCAAGAGTTTTTGTGAAAAATATAGAATGTTGTGATGATTTTATGGAAGCCATATCCATCAGTTTTGCCCAGCCAATCACCTGGCATGCCATGCAGGAGAAAGGAAAAAGTTGGGTAGATTGGTAATAAGGTTGCATCCATAGATGACTTCAATGTAAACGTAGCGTGAGAGTTGGAGGAGGAATGCAGAACCATGATGCTAGTACTGGTAAGGTGATCTGGCTGTATATTTATCCATGACATGAATGCACTCTGCTAGTCTGGGTGTAGTCTTGACATTGGTAATGAATGAAACCAGAAAAAGATGCACTCCAAGTTGATAGATGTAAAAAGTTATCTGTTTAAATCAGCTTAGTCCATCACAAGAACTGGAATGCTGCTATGCAATGCAGTTCACTTACAGCACTGTAAAAAGAGCACACTAATGTTGTAGCAGGGTAGCACCCTTAGAGTGCTGATTATGAGCCCTGCACTTTTGAGTGACTCAAAAATAGCGCTCTACAAGAGAGCAAGTGGTGCAATACCTCGCTACATCCTGTGTACGAAAATGAAGTAACTTGCCCTGTGGTCTGCACCCTTCCCTCAGAGTTGGTTATTTAAGTTCAGGGGGTGCAAAAATGATATCTGTATGGTTAGACCATTGCTATTTGCAATGTTTGGTACAATATCTGTCACCCTTTTGACTATGGGCTCAAGTTTGCTCACTCTATGTTCTGGTGGTCTTTCTGACTCACCTTTACCACATGGAACCTAGCAGAGCAGCATCACAGCTAGAGGTGTTGAGAAGTAAAACTTCACTAGTGAATTTCACATGAAGCGCCAAAAATTCACACTTCATGGAATTCACAGAGTTTTGGCTGACTGTCAAAACTTCGATTCATGCAATTTGTGCAAAGTTGTCGGTGAAATTTGCCATTTTATTTTCATGAAGCGCAAAATTTTCAGGCAAGATTTTGATTTCACAGTGGAATCCATGAAATTCACAGCCACGAATTTTGCAAAATCCCTCCACGAAATCTGTGAATTACCTCATGGTGTGAATTCCGTGGACTTCGCACATCTCTAATCGCAGCCCAGTGCTTTGAGGTAGACCGCTTCTTCATCAGGTGGTTTGGCTGCCTGCCATAATAGGCAAATGAGGGCCATCCGTATCTAAGCACGGCACCAAGAGGGAGGAGCTGACTGCTGTCCACATTGTAATAGGGAGGACAAGTTCAGAGGACAGGAGGAGGCCATTTATTTTATTGAGTTAGGGATATTCCTAAGAGGAAAGGGATCCTGAGGGATCTTCTCTAAGAGTGTTATTGTCCTGGGGCCTGTGATGAATGATATAAATTAGACAAGGTAAGTTTACTAAGATTCTGTTGAAAGAGGTAGGATCATCTTTTTCTGGCCAGCCAGAAGGCATTCTGAGAGTAGAAATACCTGCATGCTCCAGATGGGATGCAACTGTGCCAAAAGGCAGGGGGTACTGGTCATGTCAAGGGATAGGACAGTTACGGGGATTTACACCAAAGGGAAAAGGATGGAGAGGCAGCTAATGAAGACATCACCAGTGGGAGGAGTTAGATCACGGGAAGGACAGCTGAGCTGAAAATAGATCCCCTACTGGAGCAAAGAAGCACAGAAAGGCAACAATTTTGACTTGAAAGCAGGTCATATAATCACAGGGTTCAACAAAATGGCTCTGGGCTAACTAGCAAACACTGAGGCTGCGCTTCACATTAGTGTCAATATAAAAAAATTATTGATTTAAAAATTAATATACACACAGTGGCATGATCCCTCACTGCCATGGCCATGCCATGCCATGTCATGGCAGTGAGGGGTTCATGCTACTGTATGTATATTCATCTTTTAATAAGTGTTTTTTTTATATTAAGACTAATGTTAAGTGTAGCCTCAGTGTTTGCTAGTTGGCCCAGCTCTGTATTGTTGAACCCTTCAACTTTTTTGCAGTGTCCTAAGGAACCTCTTGTGGCTAAAGGTGTTCATATAAAATCACACCCAGCAAAAGTGACTTGCCTCAGATCATGATCTACTCCAAAGTCGAGGACTTAGAGGCACTCAGACAGACCTGGTTGGGGAAGAAAATGATGGGGGGAATACCAAAAAAGAGGACTTTCAGCTATTCCAATGTGATAGGCCTGACAGGAAAGGAGTAGGTGGCTCTCTTTTCAAAGTAGTGTGCCACTGTGAAGAACAAGGAGGAGATTGGAGAAAAGCAGCTCCTCCGAGTCCATCTAGTCAAGCTAAGAGAAAAAAAGTGGGGCACAATAGTTACCCAGGAAGGAACTACAGGACTGAAAATTGTTTACATACTAACATACTAAAAGCCAGCAGAATAGGCTCACGGTCTTCGTGTCTGCTCGGTATCCATTCTTAGCGGGCGCCTCCCCCATCCCCATGAGGGTCAATCTTGGCTTCAGTACCCCATGCATCTGTCCCACCCTTCTTGAAGCCCTCCACAGTTTCTTGCTCAACCAGGCTCCTCGGACTATGCATTCCATGGCTCCACCACCCTCTCTGTGAAGTAATGCCTTCTACACTCTCCCCTATAGGTTCCTCCCTCGAGTTTCCATTATGCCCCCTGGTTTTGCCCTTTTGCTTGAGCCTGAACATTTCATTGGCTCCACCCTTGTTAATCCCTTTCACATATTTGAAAACCTCAATCATGTCCCCCCTATCTCTCTTCTCCTCCAGTGAGTACAGCCCAAGGGCTTGCAGCCTGTCCTCATAGGTCCTATCCCCCATGCCCCAGATCATCCTAGTTGCCCTCCTCTGGACTTTCTCCAACAGTACTATGTCCTTCTTAGGGCGCAGCCTCCAGAATTGCATGCAATACTCAAGGTGCAGTCTAACCAGGGCATTGTACAGAGGTAGGATCACCTCATTCCTCCTGGATGTTATTCCCCGGGCTATGCAGCACAGCAACTTGTTTGCCTTTGCTGCCGTTCTTCTGCAGTTCTCACTGCTGTTCATTTTGGTGTCTACCACCACCCCGAGGTCCCTTTCTCCCGTAGTGGCTTGCAGTGGAACCCCTCCCAAGGTATAAACATGCCCTGGGTTTCTGACCCCCAGATGCAACACCCTACACTTCTCCGGGTTAAACCTAAGCCCCCACCTCTTTGCCCAGCCCTCCAGGGTGTCCAGATCCCTCTGAACTGCCACCCTTGCTTCCTCTTCGATGGCCAATGCTCCCAGCTTAGAGTCGTCAACGAAAAGTCTCATCCTACTCCTAACTCCTGTCCCTATATCGGAGACATAGGCGTTGAACAGGAGTGGCCCCAATACTGACCCCTGTGGCACCCCACTGATGACCTTCCTAGGAGAGGAGACAGTCCCTCTCACCACCACCCTCTGTGTTCTATCTGTAAGCCAGTTTCCCACCCATCTAAGCAACTGTCTTACCACTCCCATCTCCCCCAACTTTGCCAACACCCTGCAGTGGGGAACTGAGTTGAACGCCTTACTAAAGTCCAGATATAAGACATCCACTGTACTCTGTCCAGGGTCTCTGTCACCCAGTCATAGAAATCTATGAGGCTGGTCTGGCGCAATCTGCCTGGGATGAAACCATACTGCTTTTCATCCATGCGTCCCAGCCTATCCACTTGCCTCCCGAGCATCCCTTTGATGAAGCCCTGCATTAGCTTGCCTACCACTGACGTTAGACTGACAGGCCTATAATTCCACACCACAATTTCAAGTGACCATATACACCACCCCTGATGTTCTGCAGGTAATTAAATCCTGAACTCAACATTGCTTCTGGGTGGCAGGATACATAAAAATACACGTATTTACCACTTTTGTACAGTATTTACAATTTCTACACCTAATGTAGACTTCATCTTTAGGTGGCAACCACATTCTGGGCTTTTCAGAAGGAGGTTGTACAGAATGTATAGGCAGGTCTTTAATGTTTTTGCCCCGCCAATAAAAAGAAATTTGAAAATTCAGGAGCTATATCTCTTAAACCTGCTTCATTTTTTTACTGAGCACTGCCAATCCCAGGTGCGGTCATTTTCTATTTTTGTATCTATATCTATATCTATATCTATATCTATATCTATATCTATATCTATATCTATGTCTATATATATGTACAGTGGGAAGAGGGGCTGGAGGGGGAATTTTCATTCATACACATATGGACTGCCTTATGCGGTATGGGCTGCGCCCATTGGTTCTTGCTCTGAACCAATGGGCGGCAGTCTCACCGTCACGAGCAGTCAGTTGGTGGGGGGCAGGGTGGCAGATGGGTGGATGCTGCTGCCCGGCCGCTGGACGGAGGGAGCGGGGTGGTGGGGCCCATGGGTGGGTGGGTTGGGGGGCCACTAGATCACCAGGGTAGTTAGACCTTGAGGGGTGGTGGACTCTAATGCCCTTGATCGGGCTTTGTGGTCCACTGGACCACCAGGGATATATTCTTGGTAGGTTTTAAATCTGTTCTGCCCGATTGGGCTAGTGGGGGGTGGGTTTTTGTCACTGATGCCCTTGATAGGGCTGGTCGGGGGGTGGGTTTTTAAACTTGTGCCCTGATCGGGCCAGTTGAGGGAGGTTTTGTAACTTCGCCCTTGATCAGGCCAGTCGGAGGAGGGGGTTATTATGCCCACGATTGGGCTGCAGAGTGGCATAGGAGCCAAGGCCACCTACAGGTGGCAGCTGCTGTATTGCGCCTGCAATGTGACAGCTCACCTGTGGGTGGCCCCGACTTACTCCTTTTTTTTTTTTTTCAAAGTTGTGCAAGCCAGAGGTTGGGGTTGTGCCTGCACAACTTGCACAGCCCGCTGAATATCGGGCTGTACAGTTTATGCATGGTTCCTCCCCTCCGGTTCAGCATGCCTTCATTAGCATTGCGCTGTTGCTCAGCTTGACTTGGGGCGCAACTGCCTCCTGCTGAATATGGCAGAATGGCGCCATTTTGGACTTGTGCAGGAGTAACCCTATTGCGCATGGCGCAACCCTTTTGAATATCCAGCCCATGTTCTCTATGTTAAAACAGAGGAATACACACAGAAGGAACACACTGAATTTAAGTTAGAAAGGACTCATAAACATTGATGTGAGTTCACGTTCCAAACTTTATAAAACCAGGAGGCACTAGGAGCAGTGAAACTCTGCAGCATTCCAATGGGTTTATTAAAACTTAACTAGGTGTGGTATGGGAGTTCTAGTTCATTCAATATACTGATTTCAGCTTCCAAGACTCGTCACCACTACATCAGTGAGCACAACCAAAAGAAAAGGCAGTACCTTTGTTAGTTGTGAAAATACCTTGCCTCTAAAATTTGCCAATATTTTCTCTAATGTACTTGGGTTCAATACAGAAAATGTCAAATGTTCGTGTACTTCTCTTTCTCCAGCTGGGGGGCCATTTGTTCCCATCTCATATGATCTGGAGTTTGTTTCCACCAAGGCCTGCCACTTGCTAAAGCCACTTTTCTCCATTTCTCCATACTCTTTGATCAGTTTCCTCCATGAAAATGTGCCAGCTCCTGCTCATCTGAACCTCAGTTCACCATTGTTCACTAGGTTCCACCCTTATGTCGAATTGTTTCATCTGTGAGGAGGGAAAAAAGAGAAAAACGTTCCACTGAGTGTAGTAAACCTTCACACTAGTATGAACTGCAACTCCCCAACCCTCGGCAACAGTAGCATACCTTTTTAAAATAAAACCAAGCATTTCAGCACTCTTGAGCACACCTATTCGAAAACAGATACCTCCACAGTTATATTTTCCTCACAGCGTCATGTTTGTATCCAAAGAAACAATACAGTTTGTAGAGTAGAAAAGAAGGTGTCTGGAAATGCCAAGCTGACCATGGATGGAGGGGTGCCACTAGACACCAGGAAAATGTGGAAAATGGGATCGGCATCTGGGGGATGCCACAAGGCACCAGGGAAGATATTAGTCATTATGAGGACAGTGTGTGTGTGGGGGGGGGGTAGCACCAGCAAAAACCAGGGAAATGGTGGGGTGGATCACAGCACACACTGCAGCTGATACCAGGAGTTCAGCTGCTGCCGCAGAACTAAAGAAAATGCACTGTTCTCCTACTGAGAACGTGGGGGAAGGCTCCTCTTGCTAAGCTAGGCACCTGGGATTTTGGGTACCCATAAAATTTATTTCTGGCCCTAATTGAGAAAAACAAACACCAGAATCTAGCTAAATGGAGACCGTTGAGCTAGGTTCTGGTGTTTGATTTTTAAAATGACAAACGTTTTCTGTATTTTTCATGCTTTTTAGTTCATGGAAAAAAGAAAACAAGATGGCGGCTCATGAAAAAGGATTTTTCACTCACAAAAAAGGAATGGATCTTGCGAGAAATAATTATTTGTTGTGAGATCAATCCTTTGTCCAACTTTTTACCTCTATCCAGGAACGTGATCTTTCCATAGGAAATAATGGGAACTTAAAAACGGAATAACTTTGCAACAGATTAATATTTTTCACCAAACGATGCATGGAAGTTCTGTTACCCAAGTTTTTGCTACCATTAAAAAATCACACCAAAATTTCACACCATATGGGCACAAGGTGATCAAGAAAAAAGTGCAGAAGGTGGAGACTTTTAAGGTTTTTGCACTATCCATATCTCAGAATCCACACATCCAACCAGAGCGAAACTTGACACATCATGAGAACTACTCCACAGGACAGAGTATACCACATTTTGTGCAAATCCATTGATCAGTTGCAAAGTTATTAAAGTGCAAAATTTGAGGTTTAACATTAAACAGGCTACTCAAACCTAACTATGGCGGTGCTATCGCACCACTATAATATATATGTTATCTTTTTTACATTTCTATGTTCTGCCTTAGTTACCACCCCTAACAAGAGTCTATTTTTTACAGAATGTGGAAGTCTGTCTGTCTCAATTTAGTTCTAATTGACAAAAGTCTATATCAGAAAATGAACATGTATAGTACACAGTGTGACAATTATTTATTTATTTATTTGCTTTAGTTAACCAGGTAAGCACACTAGACAGCCAAGTGCCTATTTTCAGGTGTGACCGGAGAGTTACAAGGTATCCATGAAACAAAATACAATATTTGACACAAGTGGGCAGTTTGATAAAGCAAGCCCTGTATCAAGTTAATTTCCTCTCATCCAATAAAGTTACTCCTTTCAAATCATAGCTGGTCTGTAAAGAAATGGCCATTTTTGAAATTTATATTTTATTGATTTCAAACAAACATGACAAAACATTTGCAGTTTAGCATGTAATATCTTTGGCATACATTTACAGTGCACAGTTCATTCACGTGACACATTCATAGCAGTTTAAAGTTCTTGTATTGCCTTCTATTTCTCCCCTACCCTGTGTACTTTATTTACTGGCTTGTTAGATACTCACTCTTTCTGCCCAGTAAACTGATTTAATTTCCACCCAGGCTTTGGTGTGGTCATTTCTCAAAAATAGGGCTTATTTCTGCCTTGCAGCATATATTATCACTCGCACTTAGTTTAACATGTAAATTAAGTGTTGTGGTACTTACATAGGGCACTATTCATGAAAGAACCGCCGCTATGTGCAAAAGTGGCATAAAGGCGGGTGTGGAGCTACACAGCTGTGCTCTGTGCAACACACACGAAATACATGGCATGCACGAACAAGCTGGGAACACCTCCAGGAGGATGGGGTGGGATATGTGGAGGCACGCAGCAATGCACAAGGGCAGGTCTGGGACAGTGCAAGACACCCAGAATGCCCCTTGACCCTGCCATACATGGAGATGCGGAAGTGTTATGCTACACTGCTATGCAGACATATGCAAAAACATATTGGCAGAGGAAATGAGAGCAAATTCCAGGAAAGAGCACCATGGACTGGCGGAGTCTGCGGTGCAGGCAAGCGGGGCTGAGGGACATGGCACAGGTAGTGGAGGTGGCAAGAGGCTGTGGTCCCCAACTTTATTGGGGCACAGGTCTCCATCATGGTGACTGAGGTCCATCAGCACTATGATGTGCTGTTCGGTTGTAGGGCACTCCAGTACCCCACCTGAGTCAAAGTACAGAATATGGCTGGACGTGCAGGTGGCCATAAATGTCACGGACCAGAGGCATGTACATTGGCTGCCATAAAGCACAAGTGGCTTGACCTCTGGTCCCAGGTTAAGAAGAAGATGAGCCAGGCACAACAGTCGCAGGGCACCACTGGGGGAGACCCACCACCACCAGATCCCCCTCACGCCCATAGAACAAATGGTGTCAGACACGATCAGCGATGTCGCCATGGATGGGGAGCCCAATGGCCTTGACAGCATGCCAGGATAGCACAATGAGCATGTGCACAAGGCAACCACACAACACAGTACCACTGACAAGTTCCCTAACCACCTGTCACCCTTCCCACCCACAGAGCAGGATGATGATAGTACTGGTGAGGGACCTGCTGGGATTGGCAGTGGAGCACCACATTGGTCAGGTGATGCACATATGTAGTGGCACAGACACAGGGTGGTGCATGTCACAGGACAGACAAACATGTGTACTAAATGATGCCCTCCCCCACACAGGTATGCCGCAAAGCCCTGATGGCACACAGGAGGGGGGACACACAGCAGACAGCACTGGTAGAGGACCAGCAGAGGTGTGATGATGGCAGGACACCAGAACAGCAGCAGGAGGAGAGTGGAAGTTGAGCCACAGCAGTGGACAAATAGGCCAGCAAGGATTGTGGGATGCTGACGGACCATGATTAGGGTGACAATATGGTGCCTGGAATGTACAGGAGCACAGAGGAGGACTCCCTGTGACTGGAGGCAGCTGCATGGTGACCGCAGGGACATCGGCACCTGACATAACACGGACACCCAGAAGCAGGACACAGGTGCCTCAGAGGGACCCCTCCCACAAGGCATCATAGGCAGGATGGCAGTGGCTCCAGCACTGGCAAGCTATTTCCCTGACCTGTGCCAGCTGGAGCATGACCAGTTGCAGGCCACCTGTGACTGTGCAGAGGCAGTGCACCGCATGACGGAGGTCATGGTAGCATCCGCGGCATACACGGGAGAGGCTGGCTGAGAGCATTGCCACGGCATGAGGGCACAGGAATGCATGTCTGAGGCCATTTCCACGACAGCCCATGCCCAAGACAGACTCACGGAGGAGGTGGCAGTGGGTGCCTGCTCACAGAAGTGGACAAGAGGCTACCTGCCATAGCCATAGCACCCGGGCCATGCAGCAGGCCTGACCAACAGCCATGGCCACACCATCAGCACCAACCAATGATGCCCAGCCATCAACCTCTGCGCAGGTGGCACTGTGTGACAGCACCCACAGCATGTGGTGTCAGCCCTGGCAGCCCTAGCTGCCACAACAGGTGCAGGCATCATGGCCCAATATTCACATTGTGTACAGGCAGCACAGCACATCACACAGACAATGGCCATGCAAAGGGGAAACAGGGGAACAGGATGAGGGTGCAGATGCAGTGGGCTGCCACAGAAACCAGCCACACAGTGATGGGGTGGATCCCACAGCAATGACCATGTACAGCATGCACACACTCCCCACACATGCCCCACACTAACACACCCACACCGACAACCAAGGCACACCACAGACCAGTGCACTGTGACACCCCATGGACCAGCACTGCCTAGGCGGTGTGACTAGGAGCACACAAAAGGGACACAGGCACACTACAATGGGCACCCCCCTCCTGCACGGGCATCCTGTGCACTGTGACAAGCACAGCATGCACTGACAGGCCACAAAATGTGTCATGGCATGATTCTGTAGTGGCTGGCTATGCAATAGACCTGTGCCTATGGCACTTGGTTTGCAGCACAGCCATGTGTTGCACAGGATGGCTCAGACATGTGGTGTCATCATCGCAAGTATGCGCAACCGCTCACCTGCCAAATGTGCCATGTGCCATGCAATGCCACATGGCCTGTGCCGCCATGCATCCCATGGCATGCTGTCCCATGGTGGCACTCACCACCATCATCACCGGATGATGCTGGTCCGATGGGTGGCTGCAGGTCCTCGTCCATCTCCTCGGGTGTGCATCTGGGGGCTGTGGCACACTATGTCGGATGTATATGTTGTGCAGCATGGCACAGGTGATGAGCACTCTGCACATCATCCCTGGTGCAAGCATCATCATGCTACCTGTGTGGCCCAGGCAGTGGAAACATATCTTTATAAGCCTGATGGTGCATTCCACAATGCCACATGCCTGAACATATGCAGCTTTGAATGCCTCCTCTGCAGGGTGTCATGGTGCAAGGTATGGTGTCAGGAGGGTCATCCTCAGTGGGTATTCGCTGTCACCTGTGGAATGGGATGGTACACAGATGTTGGGCACATAATAGTGCACATCCCACAGCCATTCCTGCAGTCAGTGATTGGTGCTCACCCAACAGCCAACCGTATCCCAACTCCTGCCAGTCCAGATGGTGTCACAGTGCGCTGTTGTTATAGATGTAGGAATTGTGGCATGACCCCAGGTACTGAGCCAGGACATTTGTGATGATGCCCATTGCATCATATATGATCTGGCAGATTATGCTGTGGTATCCCTTATGGTTCCGGTTGGCCTTCTTGTTCGTGATTGTTGTATGGGTACATGTGTGCAGTCTATCACACCTACAGTGTTGGGCATGCCATACCTGTCCAGGAACACACCCTTGATGGCCCTGAGCTTTGCCACGGTCACGGGGAACATGATGTGCCATTCACTGTGGCACACAAAGGCATCAGTTACTTGGTGCAGGGCCCTGGACACGGAGGACTGACTCACACCTGTCATGTCCCCAGTCACTCTCTGGAAGGTGCTGGTGGCATAGTATTGCAGTGTGCACAGCACTTTCATTTCCACAGACATGGCCATGGAGTGCCTTTTGCTGGGACGGATGTCATCCTTCATGAGTTCACAGATGAACTGCAGTGTGTCATGGTCGATCCTGTACCATTGCAGGATGTCAGTTCCACAAGATTTGGCCTGACTATCCATTGGCAGAACCTCACATGGGAACAATTTTCCTCCAAGGCATCCTGTATTAGGACGGCAGTGCTCTGGCAGTCATCATATTGACACTGCCTGTTCCGCTGTCCATGTCCACACAGTGGCGTTGCAGGCACACAAGCATGTCCAGCCATGCTGTGTCGTGTGGCACAGAGGTCCTATAGAGCGGGGCATGCTCATGTGGTGTGGGTGGCTGGCTACAAGAATGCCATAACTGCACAGACAGTCATGGCAGTGGCAGCTCCACCAATGCCACAGGGCAATGCGTGCAGGCTAGCCCTGCCACAGCACCTGTATCATGTCACTATGGAGGTGTACCAGGATGGAGTACCAGCGGGGGCCATTTGGGAGGTCATGGAATGAAGATAGGTAGATACCACAGTCTGTTCACTGCCTGTTGTAGCCCTGTGCCTGTTGGGGGGGTGCATGGTGCTCTGAGCATGCTTTTCACTGTTACTACCTGTGCATTTCTACAGGGGTGACACAGTGGCATAAGGCCATGTTGGTGTTGGAGCTGCGAGAGGTGGGAGGGACAGGCCCTGCAGTGGTGGTGCCTCAAGCCACAGGCTGCCCCACGACATCTCGATGCCGATGGACCTGTGGCAGAGAACATCAGACATGGTCTACAGAGATGATGAGGGTTGGACCTGTGGGCCATTTGCTCCCCCTCGCAGCTAGGTGGCTCTTGGTTCCCTGTGTGTGTGTGTGTGTGTGTGTGTGTGTATGTGTGTGGCAACATTGCATTGGTGGCCTGGTCATTTATGTGGGTACTGATCTACGTCCCCTGTGTCTGCTCTTGTCACTGCAGTGCTACTGTGGAGCCATCAGGCACCTGTTGCTGGAGGAATGTGAGTTCACAGATACAACCCCCCCCCCGGGATGTAACCCCATCAACCAGCCCAGAGATGGCCACTGAAGAGGATTCGCAACTAAGATGGGGACTCCTTCACCCCAATCTGTCTCCCTCCCTGCTGTTGTGTTGCCCTGTGTGGGCATTGTGCTTTGTATGCCATTAAAGACATTTGACTGTATGGCCCTGTGTGTGCCTCATTCTTCACCCTGGCACAGTGTGCGGGGGCCGGGGCAGGTGTGTGTGTGTGTATGTGTGTGCCATGGGTGTTGGGCTGGTTGTGATTCTGTGAATGATACCTGTGTTGACTGTGCTGTGGGTGTGGCCTGTGTGCCACAGGTCTCCATGCTGGGCATGTGGCATCAGCGGTGCCTGGTGGTTGGCATGCATACCGTGCCTGGGCCTGCAGTCTGGTTGTTGTTGTCGCACGTGCATGTGGCGCACATGGTATGTTCTGGGCATATGCATGGCCATCCCTGCCATGCCATGTGTCGCTGCATGCCTGTCTGGCGGTGTTTGCCGTTGTGGGCATGGTCGCCCCTACACCAACATGCTTTGCCAGACATTCCTGCTATGTGTGCGGTGCATATGCCACTTTATGGCTGCTTTCCAGATGCATATTGCCTATGCGGGGCCATGACACGACATTCCGACGTAGTGTATGTCATGCATGTGCGTACTGCTTGCCTCACTCGCATGGCATATGTGGCAACACCCCTGTATGGATGGGTATCCTCCATGGCATGCTATTGTACTTGGCGCAGCTACGCATGTCCCTATGCATGGTTCATGCATCCCGTGCGGTGGTTGCTTATGCCGCTTTGGTGCATATGTGCCTCTGCACGGGACGTATGCACCATGCATAGGGCCGTGTAGCCTTCGTGACTAGGGCCCAATATGTCTGGCTTGGTTTTTTTCTCTCTTTTTCTTCCCTATGGGATGGGGTGTTCACCCTCAGCCTGCATGTTCCTGGGATCTTGGATGGGTCCAGGCCCTGGTATTCACCATGGCATTCAGGTAGCATACTCTTAGAAGATCCCCCCTCACATTCTCATTCTTATACATATCCACTTTATCCCCAAGTATCTGAGCATGCAGGAGCTGTCCTCTTCATGAATTTTTTAAATTACTATTAAACCACTCAGTTGTAATTCTGATATTGCAGCATTCATCCCCACCATGCAATGTGTCCTGACCATAAAAGGTGCTTTCTCAGCATGCATGCATTATAGCCTTGTTATTGGCTTTGCATGGAACCCTTTCTTACTGTGTTGTGCGTCCTTATCTCTGCCAGTTTTACTTCACCTGGAGCCCTGATCTATAAGTTATGGAAGGAAACCATATGTAGTAAGTTTGAGTAGCAGTAAGGATACCTAACCTATTCTGCAGTTCTTAGTTCCCTCAGTTAGCCATTCTTCTTCTTTATAAATTTATAGTTCAGTGGTCCTATTAATGTTCATATAAATAAATATAGCCCATAAGCAGCATGGGTTCAAAAGCAGTTGGTTCTCCAATCCACAACCTTAGGTGTGAAACTTATCTGTAGGAATATTTTCCTATTAGGCAAATCTTGCATTATTTCCTCATGCTTCCCTGTCTCCTTCTTTCTAAGGAAAACGTACTTAGGAACTCTGTATTTGAAACTTCTGTTGAACTGTTGAGCTCTTTTATAGTATCTTCATCCTTTTAGGGTTTAGCACACTGTCCATGTACCTCATCTTTTGAGCAGTGCTGCAACTAGCAAAATATATGAACACTCACAACAAGTGCAGGTTTACTGAATTGAATTAACTCATCTGCTGGGCATAGAGGAATGGTGAAGTGCAGCCTCAGGGATGTGCCCCGAGCCCATACTCTGTGTCCCCCCCCCCCCGGGGCAATGCACTCCTAAACACAATCTGTGGGGGTGCACAGGCAGTCAGGGGCACACACTGGCACTGGCTGGCGCTCCAGCTAGAAGTGGGAAAGGAGGTACAAGACAGGCAGGCTCCCCCACTTTCCTACATCTGTATAATCTGAGGTTCCCCTGCTTTTGCATCAAGCTACAGCATAAAGTCTGGATGCTTACCTGTTTCATGGTTTATCCACAGAGCACCACTCACTTAGCAAACTACATGAACACTCACAACATGTGCAGGTTTTTGAATTGAATTAACTCGTCTGCTGGGTATAGAGGAGTGATGAGGTGGAGCTCCAAGGGGATGCAGCCCCATCCCCAGGCCCCCCGTGCTCCTCAACCCAGGATCAGTGCTCCTCTACCTGGGTATTGCACTCCTAAACAGAATCTTTGGGGTTGCCCAGCCAGTCAGGGGCATACACTGTCTGATGCTCAAACTGGAAGGAGGGACGCAGGTACAAGACCAGCAGGCCCGCCAGCTTCTTACATCCATATTATTTGAGGTTCCCTGCTTTTGCATCAAGCTACAGGATAAAGTCTGGATTCTTGGCCATTATGTGGTGTTTCCACAGAGCCCACCTGAATGGAAACAGTTCTCTCCTATCTTTGAGCACATAGGTTATGCGCTCCATTTTACAAATGGTATTCACAGTTATTCTCCACTCATGCATGGTGGAGCTCTCTTAGATTAGTCACTTCCTTGTTATAGCCTTCTTTGCTGCTGCCAGCATTATTTCCAGGAGGTATTTGACTTGTTTGTCCTTGCACCCTGGGGGGGTGCGGATTTGAGAAGCAGGTAGAGCGCAGCTGTAAGGGGCACATCTTACCCCAAAGCTTCTCTCATCTCTGCTACCAGCTCTTGGTTAAAAGGTTGCAACACAATGCATGCCACATTACATACAGATGTGTCAAGCCAGGATGAAGCTCAGAAATGCTGCAGAATATCACAGAATACTGCAGTTTACTGCGGCGCATAGTAAGTCAATGGAAATTAAGCCCTTTGTCAAGCAGGATTTTGTGACTTGTCATTACTGCAAGTTACTGCACTTCATCGTGGCTGACACATCTATATGTATGTGAGGTTCTTGCCTCACCCACACCTCCTCCAACAGGTGGAGCCTCTCATGTGGGTGAAATGGCTGTCATCACAGGGCTACAAAAATACCTCATCACCTGTTTCCACATATATTCTCTACATATCGTACCAGTCTTCTCTTTGTGTTGGGGGGTCAAGGAATTCCAAAATAATTCTGTTTTATCTAAAAATATTTGCCATTTTATTTTGTTGGCTACTATACATACCCATCATTGCACTTTGTACTCTCAGTTAGGTTGTCTTTCTCTTTTTTCATGTGTTAAGTATTTTTTGGCAGTTCAGTTATTAGAAGTGTTTTCTTTTTTATGTTTCTGGGGCTCTCTCAGATTTAATAACTTGCAGGTCAATGCTTCCTGGCCTGAGATCAGTGAAAAGGGTTGCTTTAGTTGAATGGTTGTGCAAATTTAATTTATTTCATTATTTATTTATTTATTACAGTCTTGGAATTTGACATACCTTTGAGTCAGACTCATTTAGAAAGGTTCCACTTCCTAAAGAAATCATAGCAATTAACTAAATACAACAATGTAACAAAAACATTTATTTATTTTTATTTATTTAGTTGTTTTTTTTGTGTGTTTTTTTTGACCGGGTAAGTGCACTAGACAAATTCTGCCTATTTTCAGGCACGACCTAGGAGAAGGGGATACAGATGAATGCCAACTGACCTTGAACCAGATTAAGCTGTCGGTGGTATTTTTAGTGACAAGGATGTAACAAAAAAACAGAAAACAATCAGAGCCATCATAATATCAGACTTTGTCAAAGTCGGCAAATAAGAACCAAAAATAGATTCCAGGGTAAAAGCTAAGATACAACTACAATAATTTATCAGTATGTGACAATAGGCGGTCAAGAATAACTTTGTCAAAGTCAGTAGGTTAACATGAGTCGGCCAAGACAAATAAAAGGAACAATGAAAAAGGGGAAAGGAGGAGGAGGGGGAATAGGTGGAAATCAGGGTTCAGGAGCCACAGAGTGAGGTGAAGTAGAAAGGAAGCACGTCGAGAGAGAGGTACCTATGGGGGTGTGGGGGAGGGAGGAGGGGGAGACTGGCAGCTGTTTTGCCAGGAAATGGGGGATATGTGAGGGTGAAGCAGCTTAAGTTAGAGCTGTGAGAGAAAGAAGGTACTGTCTGAGGTTGCATTTAAACTGCCCTAATTTGGAGGCAGTTTATACATCAAGAGGGAGATAAGATAGCTAGGTGGAAGTCTCCAGAGAAAGGTCTGATGCTTGATTAGTCTGACAGAATGGGGCCTGATAGGTAGTTCTTGTGCATCTTGTCCTTTGAGGATTGGTTACTGAGGTAAGGAGGTGTGGCGTTGTTGGAGGGGTCAGACCCAGGTGGATCTTCTTACTTAGTAGGCAGGTCTGGTACACAATCTTGCCACTAAGATTCAGCCAGTAGGTTTGGGTATACAGAATACAGGTGTGGGTGTACCTGTGACCCCCAGAAACTAATCGGCAGGCCTTTATTGAGGAAGCAACCTCCATACATTTCATTGAAGTGTCAGTAGCTGCTCCATAAATGACTAGCCCATAGCCTACAAGAGAGGACAGAGCTGTTGACAGCAAGATGGAGTGCATCAGGGTAAGGCTGTGATAGTGTCTGTAGAGGAGCCCTATTTGAGTAGTAACAGCTTTAGAAATGATGTTTATATGGTAATTAAAGGATAGGTGCTCTCAAGTGTAATGTCTAGGTACATGAAGTTGTGTACTTGCTCCAGAGGATCATGACAGTTGTTAAGGATGATGAGTTGAGCAGACTTATGCTTTTTTTTTTCATTTTGTTTGGAGATTCTATTTATGCAGACTTACCTTTGGGGCATGTCTCAGGGTCCCAACAGCAGCCACCGTGCATAACTGCCCGCCTAAACCGACCTGCTCTGGGCTACATTGTGTATGCGAGGTCTGGGCACCCCCCCAGCCCCAAGGAGCAGCCCCAGACCCCAAGGAGAAATGGAGAGTCAGCCGACATTGGGCATGAGGTCAGATGGTCTGCTCTATGTTCATTGGGTCACCTTACCCGGCGGAAGCGATTTTTTTTTTCCTTGGTTTCCACCCTGAGCATGGACATGCAATGATTTCCTGCCCAGCATGTGTGCACTCCTGCATGCACTGGGAAGATGTCCGCCACTGCTCCAATCCTCAAGCTTCTGCTGCTATGCACTGCATTAGTCCCAGCCTCTGCCAGGAGTCACCAGTGCATCAGAAGTTCCCCAAACCCTCCCCAGGACTAGGAGAGCTGTCTACAAATGCTCAATCCTAGTCCTCCCCTGCTGACCCCCAACAACCCGAGCTCGTTCCCGAACACAGGTCGCCGGTGTGGTGCGAAGTGTGGCGTCCAGCGTCTCAACCCTCAGTGCCACTGGGCCGGCGAGCTGACTTATGCTTGTTGTGAGAATTTGCAAATAACATCACTTTGGTCTTGTTATAGTTCAGGATTAACTTGTGTTCTGTAAGCCAGGACTTGACCATGGCAAAGCTGTGCTGCAACTCTCTAGTACAGAGGGAGGGGTCTGGCTGGCTCTTGAATAAGACAGCATCATCTGTGTAGAGAAGGAGTTGACTGGAGCAGGCCGGGGGAGGAGAACTGAAGAAGAGACTAAAAAGAAGGGGACCAAGAATGGAACCTTGTGGTACACTGGAGAGCACAGGATGGTAGGTTGAGAGGGTACCTCTAATTTTCACCTGTTGCATCCTGCCAGCAAGGTAGTTCTGAAACCAGAAGGTAACTGCATGTGAAAGACCAAGGGCGGGGAGAGACTCAATAAGTAGGGAATGGTTAACCATGTCGAATGCTCCAGTTAGGTCAATGTAGATGGACCCAACTAGGTGGCCATGGTTGAGTGCTCTGTGAATAAGTGTAGTATATTCAAGAAGTGCTGTAGTGATGCTATGATTTTTTCTAAATCCGTGTTGCTGCAGACATTGAATGTTATATTTGGACAGGTAAGCGGAGAGCTGATCGTAAACAATACGTTAAAGCACTTTGAAGAGGGGAGTATAGAGATGGGATGGTAGTTAGAGTGCAAGGTCTTGTATCCGCTCTTGTAGACAGGGGTAACTATGGCTGCTTTCCACAAGAGAGGAATTGACCTAGGCAGAGGAACAGATAGAAAATCTTGTTGAGGGATAGCAGTACAGCATCTAGGGCAAGGTGAGAAGTTTTAGATCAAGGGAATCACTGCTGTAGCCAATCTGTTAAGGACCGAAGGAGGTACTTTTTGTCTCTTTGGCTGAGACTGTCCTAAAGTAGAAGGGGCGGGAGTTGGGAGTTCTCATAACTCTAGGGGAGCTGTTAGGGGGTTCAGGTGTAGAGGGGGTTAGAGAAGAAGTCAGGGGAAGGACTCCACTCAGGTCTGAGGCGCATTATTAAAGATGTCAACAATTTGTTATGGATCCTGAGTGGAAACCCCGTTGATGTTGATAAGTGAGGGTGGAGTTTTGTTGGGCTTGCCAGTCACTTCCTTGATGTTCTCCCAAAAATTCCTACTATTACTCCATGTGTCAGTAAACACAGTTTTGGAATAATCAGATTTAGCAAGGCAAATTACATGAGTGCAGTTGTTTCTAGCCACCTTGTACCTTTCCTAGTCAGAGGAGACCCCAGTGGCATGGGCTTTGTAATAGAGATGAGCTTGAGCAGCCATCTGATTAAGGAGAGGTAGACATCCAGGGTTATAGGCACCTCTGATTTCCTTTTTCTGAGAGGGGCGAAGATATCACAAGCTTCATTGAAAGTGGTGATAAAGTATGCTAGTGTAGAGTCAACATTAATGGCTGAAAAAGAGGCATCCAATCACACTGCTGAAGGTGACATAAGAACTGCTGATGCTTCCCTTTTTTTCAGGAAGTGCTGGTAAATTGCCTTGGGGGGAGTTTAGGGGTCTTGTTAGACCAGAAGCTGGTAACTGGGGAGTGGTCACTGAGTGAGACAGATAAGACCTCAGTGCCCATAAACCTTTCAGGATGGTGGTAAGAAGTAGGTCTAACTGAGTACTGTTGTCTGTTCTATGGTTGGCGCCTGGTGGGGGGAATTAAAAAACTGGGAGACGTTAAGGGCGGCAAGTGCATCTTTGAAAGGGTCAGCTTCAGGTGCAAGCCAATTTACATTAAAGTCACCAAGAGCTACTATTTCAGAGTGATTTACAAGGCTAGAGATGTAGTCAAGTATAAGACTAAAGCCTCTGCAAGTATCCTTTGGGGGATATATATATACAGAGAGAACACTGAGGGGCTTACCATGGTGCCAGTTGCAATTTTGACTGCAAGTTCCTGAGCATTGTTATCAAATGCAATTGTCAGGAGGACTTGACCATGTAGTGAGTCTGATAAGTCTCTACCTTCCTCTCCAATCCTCCTTCTTCACTGCTTTCCAGTCTGGCTTCAGGAAAAACCACTCCACTACTATGTCCCTCTTAGACTCACTGACTCTATCCTCACAGGTATGGACAGTGGGCAAATCACCTTGGCAATTTTTGTTGACCTTGCCAAGGCTTTCAACATGGTCTCTCATCCACTACTCCTCCTCCTCCTAAATCTGACTTCAGCTGGCCTGTTCATCTCTGCCACTGACTGGTTCAGAGCCTACCTCACAGGTAGAACAAAATCGGTCAGAACAGCTGAAGCTCTGTCTCCTCTCTCCAAATCCACACTGGTGTGCCACAAGGTTTTGTTGTAGGCCCACTACTTTTCTCTATTTTTCTCAATGACCTTCCCACAGTCTGCTCAGCCATGTCCATTCATATGTACGTGCTGACACAGTCCTGTATACCTCTGGCCACAGCTCCACTAACGTAGAAGCCAGGCTTCAGCAGGACTTTGACAAAGTTCACCTCTGGCTTTGCTCACACAAACTCTTCCTTAATGCCAAGAAGACTGTCTCCATGACCTTTGGCACAAGACAGACTCTCTATGCTTTTCTCCTCTCCTTCCTATCACACCATCAACAGGCCTCTTCTCGAGGACACATCCTCCTTTAGGTATCTTGGGGTCTGGCTTGACCAGCACCTTAGTTTTTCTGGTCACATTGATGCCATCCTGTCAAAACTGTGCCGCAAGCAGGGGCACTATACAGGAACTGCAATTGTTTTCCACCTAAGGCTAGGCGTGAACTGATCCAGAAGATGATCCTACCTATTTTTGGCTACTGTAATGTAGTCTAAAGTGCTGCCCCCAAGTTCTCCCTAGCGAAACTGGATACCTTCTTCAACTCTTTCTGTCACTTTACTCTGGATGCTCACCCTCTCACTCAACACTGTGACTTCTATCGCTTGCTTGCCCTCCCTTTTCTGGGCAATCGACGTCTCTCTCACTGCGCTAAATTCATCCCTAAATTCTGATTCCACTCTCTCCCTTCTTACCTTTCTTCCTCCTTAACACTACCAACAACATCCCACCACTCTCTCAGATCCACTGATGCTCACACCCTATCGATCCCTCGCCGATCAACAACCATAGGTCAGTCAGGGTTCTCACACCACCTCCCTAAAATCTGGAATGCACTTCCCCCCAAATTTACCATTCCTCATTCTCTGCATCCATTTCATCCGGCCTACTTAATTTCTACTCCGCTAACTGCACCTGTACGTAACTCCTCCATCTCTACCTTTATCCCACCACCCACCCAGTCAACAACTCTAAAGCATTTAACAGCTCCTTATGTATTAGCTCTTATGACAGACCAATTGTACAGTGCCTTGCTCTTTGTCCGTATCTCAGACAAATCTGTTGTATTGACTTACTGTACCCTTTTTAACTGTATTATGTATGTGTAATTAACTGTTGTATTGGCTGGGTAACCTATTTTATCAATATTATGTATTCGCATTCATATATGTATTTTGTACCTGGTATGGCAATTGTGTATGTATCCTTTCCCCACATGTACCCTCCCCAGGACGCACCTGAGAAAAAGCAATTTTGATTGTTCAGAGTACTTTTCTGGTGAAACTTTTCAATAAATAAATAATAAGTAAATAGTATACCTTCCTCCCTCCCTCTTGCCCAGTCTATCCTCTCTGAACAGGGTTGGTTCACATGCTTTTCTGTTGCAGCTCCTCTATTCTGGAATAGTCTACCCATTTCATTGCAATCTGCTTCTTCTTTTAATGATAGTAATAATAATAATTTTTATTTATAAGGTGCCTTTTGAATGTCAAGGCGCCATACATAATAACAATTAAAACAGTTAACATCATTAAAAATACAGCCAGACCAAACAATCAATATTCTGGAAATGCAGTTTACCACAGAAAGGACTTCCGACCTCTTAAAACCCTCCACAGAAGTGCATTCCATAACCAATGGGTAGAGCGTTCCAAAGGAGCAACATACGAGAAAGCCCAAGCGCCAGAAGATTTCAAATTCACCCTTGAACCTCTAGCAACCCTCATCGGCCGAGCAGAGAGACTGATGAGGGTAATAGGGAACCAGAAGTTCTTTCAGATAGACTGGGCCCAAATCATGTAGGGCTTTAAAAGTCAGCAAGCTGACTTTAAAGGTGATCCGCCACCAAACTGGCAGCCAGTGCAGCTCATGAACTTCGAGATAATATGATAGGATCTTCTAGAACCCGTCAAAAGCGGGCTATTCTTGTAAAAATCATTTTCTGCAGTACTTGTACAGTCAATGCAATTGTCATTGTAATTTTGTGTAATGTACTTTGTTTGATTGTTTTAATGTATTATGTACTTATTTGTTTGTTCTATCATTGCAGTTTCTGCCTAGGCCAAGCCGGAAAAAGGACCCTCTGTCCAGCTCTTTCTCCCAGCTATCAAATAAATAAATAAAATAAATAAATAAAATATATGGGCAGAGGAGACTTTGACATGCCTGTCAAATGCTCTGTACCAGCCCTCCTTGCTAATAGCTCAACATCCAGCTCCCAAAAGTAGTGCCATCTGCAGAGTGTCTTCTCTCGTCTTTTGTACATAGATACATAGATACATAGACAGTATCAGCAGATAAGGGCCTATGGCCCACCCAGTCTGCCATTTGAGCTTGTAAGTTCAGTTTGTTTTCCTAGAAGTCTGTTGCCTACCTTGACCTCTAGAATTCCTTTATGTCTATCCCATGCATTCTTAAATCCCGTGATTGTTTCAGCCCCCACCACTTCCTCTGGCAGGGTGTTTCACTTGTCCACCACCCGTTCTGTGAAGAAATTCTTTCTCATGTTTCCTCTGAATCGTCCTCCCTCCAACTTCATCCCATGCCCTCTAGTCCTGGAACATCTTTTGCGCTTAAAAATAGTGTTTTCCTGCACCCTGTTCCTCCCTGTAAGATACTTGTATGTCTCTATCATATCCCCTCTCTCCCTCCTCTCCTCCAGGGAGTACATGTTCAGTTCCTTCAACCTGTCTTCATAGGACTTGTGATGCAATCCATGCACCATCTTTGTTGCCCTCCTCTGAACCTTCTCTACCCTGTCTATGTCCTTACATAGGTATGGTCTCAGGACTGTACACTGTACTCGGGGTGGGGCCTCACTAGTGTCTTGTATAGCGGAATTATGACCTCCCTTTTCCTGCTGGTGATGCCCCTGCCTATACATCCCAGCATCCTATTTGCTTTACCTGCTGCCTTGTCACACTGTTTCCTACCTTGAGGTCATCAGAGATGACAACCCCAAGATCCCTTTCCTGCTTGGTGCATGCTATATCCTCACCCCCAACTGATATATTGTGCCAGGGTTTTGTGCCCCACATGCATTATCTTGCACTTCTTTGCATTGAATTTCAACTGCCAAACCCTTGACCATTCTTCAAGTTTCTGCAGGTCGCTTCTCATTCTGTCTACACCCTCTGGTGTGTCTACTCTGTTACAGAGCTTTGTGTCATCAGCGAACAGTGAAATTCTGCCTTCTAGATCCTGTGCAATGTCACTGATGAAAATGTTGAATAGGACCGGTCCCAGCACTGATCCCTGTGGTACCCCACTGGTCACTCTTCCCTCTGTGGAGGACAGCCATTTACCACCACCCTCTGTGTCCTGCCACCCAGCCAGTTACCTACCCACCACACTACTGTGCTGCCACACCCATATTCCCCAGTTTGTATAATAGTCTTCTATGTGGCACAGTGTCAAAGGCCTTGCTGAAGTCCAGATAGGCCATGTCCACTGCCCTCCCTGATCCACCTCCCTAGTCACCCAGTCAAAAAAATTCAATGAGGTTGGTCTGACATGACCTCCCCCTGGTGAAACCATGCTGCCTTGGGTCCTGTAGTCCATTGACAACCAGATGTTCCACCAATCTCTCCTTCAGTAGTGCTTCCATGATCTTCCCCACTACCGAGGTGAGGCTGACTGGTCTGTAGTTCCCTGCTTCCTCTTTGTTCCCGCTTTTGTATAAAGAGGACTACATCTGCTGTCCTCCAGTCTTTGGAGTACCTCCTCTGTTTCCAGTGATCGGCTAAACAGGATGGCCAGAGGTTCAGCCACCACCTCTCTTAGTTCTTTAAGGACCCTGGGGTGCACTCCGTCTGGCCCCATTGCTTTATCAACTCTTATTACTTCCAGTTCCTTCAGGACCTTTCTCGTGTAAAGGGACTTGTGTCCATTTCTGCACCATTCTCACCCCTTGTACTCCCTTCAGACCCATTACCCCTCTTCCTCAGTAAAGACTGAGCAGAAATACCTGTTCAATATGTCAGCTTTACTGTTGTCATCCTCCATGCGGCTCCCATCCTCCCCCTTCAGTCTCACTGTCCCTCCCTTTGTCTTTTTTTTCACTTATGTACCTGTAAAGGTTTTGTCCCTCTACCCTCTACTCTCTGTATCATGCTGTAGATAGTTTTGATCTGCTGGGATTGGATTCCTGTGTGTAAAATGTACATCTTTGCTCTGATCAGTTTGTGCCTGCCTTATGACTCCTCTCCTCCAGTGGTAGCCAATAACGTCATTTCTAACCAGCATATATCTGTAGAAATCTGTTTGCTGCAGACTGTATTTCTGTTGGAATAACTGGATGGAGGCCATCTGCCCTTTTTCCATCAGCTGGAAGACATATATCAGGCCCACTGAACCACTGCCTGTATCTTTGAGGCAAGTAAGGCTGATCCAACATTTCGGTGCAAGGTGACACACCAGCCAGTCCCATGCTGTGACAGTGTTTGCCACCCATGTGTTAGGATGTGACCAGGCATCTGTCCTTCAGTAATGGCAACATATTAGCTGGGATCTTTGGCCTGTTGGGATGATGGATTGCTCCATCTCAATCCACTGTGCTCATGGAGTCTGGAGCCACAAGCAGATGACTTTATTTGGGAGTCTTTGTGGTACATCATCAAGTCTGGTAGGGTAAAGCCACCTCTCCTTTTGGCAGTGTCAGGTTCTTGAACTGTATCTTTGGTTTCTTTCCCATCTAGATCAATCTGGAGATGCACTTTCTCCACTTACACCAGTCCTGTTCCTTAACTGACAGGTGTAGATTTTGAAGAGGTATAGCACCCTAGGCAGGGTGACCATTCTGACTGTGTCTTTCTTTCTTAAACATCTCAGTGGCAGGGCACTCCTCTGGGCTAGGTCCTCCTGCTTTTGTCTTATCAGAGGCTGGTAACTGTGGTCATATAATTCCTCTTTATTTTGAGTTATGTTGATACCTAGGTATCTCATTTGTGTCAACTCCCATTTAAGAGGGAATCACTGCATCAGATTTCTTGTGGGGTTGTTGTGAAGTGTTAGTACTTCCAGCTTGTCCACATTTATTTTATATCCTGATGGGGGCAATATTTATCCAGTGTCCTGCATACAGCCAGTAATGACTGTTCTGGGATCCTAAGGTATAGTATGATGTAATCCGTACATAATCAGAGCCGGAGCTCACACCCCTCTGCCTCTATGCCCTTTACGTCTGCTTATTCTCTGATGTCCTATGCTAGAGGCGCTATGTAGAGGATAAACAGCAGAGGGTACATTGGGCACCATTCAAGAAAACAACCAAATCATCCTGCACAGGTAAAGGTGCTATAGATCCCAAATACAAGTAAAAATAAACACGCACGGGGCACCCCTGTCTGGTGCCATGCCCTAATTTGAAGTACTGGGATACAAAGCCATTTGCCTTGATCACTGCTCCAGGGGTTGCATAAAGGTTGCTTAGAAGTCTTATAAATTGTCTTGAAAAGCTGAAGGATTCCATAGTTTGGAACAGACAGGACCATGAGATGTGTTCAAATACCTTTTCAGTGTCCAGGCTTCCTAGAATTGAGGGTAGCTTGACTGCATCTATGGGTGTCATAATCTGGAGGGTTTCATGGCTATTGTCCAAGGTCTGTCTCATCCTTACGAACCTGGTTTGGTCACTGTGTATCAGGATGGGGAGGATTTTATCCACCCTCTGTGCCAATAATGATAAAAATAACTTATAGTCAGCATTTATCACCAAATGGGATGGTATGAGGCACATTTGGAGGGATCGTCCCCTGCTTAGAGATAAGTGAGGTGGTTGCATATTTCCATGTATCGAGGGCCTCCTTTCCTCCAGCACTTTGTTGAACACTCAATATATGTGGCAGTATGACCTGTTGAAAGGTTTTGTAGTACTCAGCTGGGTAGCTGTCTGTTCCCAGTGCTTTCTGAGTCTTTGTTTGTTATATCACCTGCAGAATTTCCTCTGAGGTGATAAGTGCAAGCAGCTCTACTCCCCTGTCCTCCTCTAGCTGAGAGAGCCTTAGAATATTAAGAAAGGCCTGTATTTCTGAGCTAGATACAGTGCACTCTGGGGTATACAGAGCTTCGTAAAAGTCTTTAGAAATATCTGATTCCTTCTGTACCATCCTCCTGCAGGTGGGGTTCATTCATTTTACCACCTTGGTTTTAACTTTTGGTGCCTGAGCTAGAAGGCCAAGGGTCTAAAGAAAGGGCTTTGATTCTGGTTTCATTGTTTTCTCATTCATACAGTGGCGTTCCCCAGGATGAAACCCACTTTTAAAGCACTCTGCAATATGCTGCAGCAGACCTACTAAATAAATGCCTGAAAATAGGCAGGATTGTTGCCTAGTGCACTTACCCGGTTACCAAAAAGCTAATAAATAAATACATTTTAATGGCAATTAGTCCTTTTTGTCATGCAGGAAACTGTGGCATTCACTTCATCCTGGCAGTGTTGCATTTTCCTGAATGATAAAAGGACTCGTTGCCATTGAAATTGCATTGCTTTATTCAGTAGGTCTGCTGCAGCTTCTGTAGAGTGCTGCAAAATGCTGCAGAATTGGGTTTCATCCTGGGGATGCCACTGTACCTGCACTGAGTTTACACGCAGTACAAGGACATTTGCTTTGCACCCACCCTGAGTGTACCTTTGGCCTAAGAATAAGAAGATAACTTCTATTTCTTCTCCAGTGCTGGCAGTACCTTACCTTTTAGCAGCACCAGATTCATCCCTTTGTGCATAAACCAGTGCACTGAGCCTGCCCATGCTGTACCTTCTCTGGTCATGTGCACAGGATTTCAGTCTGTAGTGCTGTCAACAAGTCGCCACCCGGCACCACTAAACTCAGTCACGGTGTGGGTAAACCATGCACTGAGCATGCCTACACTGTATCTGTCCTGCTACACCACAGGTCACTTCAGTTCGAGTACAGATTAGTAAAGCACAAATTCTCGAATAGTAAATGTACAAATCAAAATAACTGAAACTACTTTCACTCTTCTGTGACTTGCTTTATTACTATGAGATGTGATGTTGGGAGATCAGTGAGTTCCCTCATGTTAACACTAATACCATGTTATATTCTGTGGTCTCCTCCTTCAGTTAGGCAAGGAAATGTTGCATTCAACTACTTTTCCAATATGTTTGGCATAGAGTGAACATTCTAAGACATATTCTATTACCAAACACCCTTAACCTCCTCTCTTTGCTGCTTTATTCAGATAGGATGCAGAAATATATCTTGCTGGCCCTACACATTTGGGTCCCAGTTTAACCAGAAGACCTGGCATCTGTACTTACAACCATTGCTGGTTTGGGGTTTGGGTGGTCAGTGTATCAAGTTTGAAAATACTTTGGGTTTTTACAATAGCTATAATTCCCTTTGTCTGGAATGTTACACAATCTAGACAGCATCAGCAGTGAAATGGTTAATACAGTTTGAAAACCCATAAGACTCATGTGTAGAACAGGGTTAGGCAGTTGACCCACCTAATCTAATTTTGATCCTACTGTCTATTCTTCTTTGTGGTGTGCTGTCATTACACAGGGGCTGGCAGCTCCTGGTTTCCTAAGAAATGTCCACTCTGAAAATTTAAGCATCCAGACTCTCCCAAAGGCTTCTGCCAAAGATCAAAGCAGCACTCTTTCTTAACTAGGCCCATGAGGTGCTCCGGCTCTATTTGAAGAGCGAACACCTTCTATTGGAGAAAAATGACTGTGGCCACAGAAGGCTGCGGTAAATAGAAAGGGTCTGCAGAATGTTAGACACCTTCCCAATGAGCTTTGCTGCAGTTTCCAGACTCTGTTTGCCACAAAAACTGAAGCCTGTGTACCTGTGGGAAACCATGGCTGCTGAGTCACAAAAAAAATTTAGTCTTTGGCCTGGTGGTGGTGGTTGTGGTGTTGGGGGTGTAATTAAATGCACAGTGATGTACACTGGCTAGCCTTTGTGAACATCGGACAAACTGAAAGACAGCAGGAGGTGTGTCTGGCATCTGTCAAGTACGGTACACAATGTCATGGTACATGCATGAGTTTTTTTTTCCACAAAAGCAAAGTAAACCAGTGGTATCAAGTTTTAGTGATAACCTGTCAAATTTAGAGGTTTGAAAACAAAATATCAGGTTAGCCATAACAAAATTGAAATTTATTTAGGAGAATGTAAAAAATAGATGTACAGGAAAAACATATTTATCTTAAAATGGTACATTCTTTGGTTATTCTGTTGATGGTACCTGTTCTTTGTGTCTCTGTTGCATTTCAAATTGCTCACTGAAGTATTAAAAGTAAATTTAATTTGCAGGTCTAATGAGAATCAGAATACCATGATGTCGATTTTGCCCATTTGTTATCCTTGTGGTCTGATGATTGTCCCACATCTGTTATTCTCCCAAACAAAGATTATTAGTGAACATGTACCTAGATATGGGTATTAAAAAGATATGGGACCAGGTGCAGAACAATGTTGCTTGGGCAAAATGGGTGTTTTCCCAACAACGTGGCCTTGCACAAGTGAACCATATGCTAAGTTTGGTAATTTCTGAATGTTTCACAACTCATGTGAAAATTAACATTTTAAATGACATCCATGTGGTAGTAATGAATAGTCCTAAGACAGAAGCTGTTTTGTGGATTTCATTGGGAACAGATCAGGAGCGTTCCACAGAGAACTAAACTGGGACTCTGCTATCTATCTATCTATCTATCTATCTATCTATCTATCTATCTATCTATCTATCTATCTATCCATCTATATTGTAAATCGGAAAGACATTCAGGAAGGCTGAACCGCTCTATTTGGGCAAGTGTGACCAAAATAAAATTAAGCACAAAATACTGGTTTTGTGTGATCATGTATAGTTTCACTGAAAGTTTACTCTTCCTGATTGTTCTATGCTTTTAAAACTCTTTTTTTAGCAGGCAGTTACTTTATTTATCTTAAAATCTGAGAATCGAATATGTGGATGTGTGCAGCTTCCATTACTGGTGCAGCGCCGCACCACCACTCACATTGAAGTGAGCGGGGCGCCGATCGTTACAGTAAATGGAGCTGCACACAGTCCGCCATATTTGGTTCATGATTTTAAGGAATAAATATAAAGTAACTGCCTGCTGGGAAAAAAGAGGGTGTTTAAGGCACAAAAGCTTAATCGGGAGGTAAGCTTTTCGAGGGTGGGGAGCTTTGTATTGCCGCAGTTCTCCTTTAAAAAAAGAAAGCAAAGTTATAGTAAAATATTAGTCAATGCAATTACATTTAGCAAGATCTAATAGATACTGTTTCTATTGAGTTTTGAAGGATAAGGCTTATATACTGTTCCTAATACCTAAGTTGTGGCAGTTTTATTTTTGTTCTTAAATATTGATATTGCATCAATAACACAAGAGAGTGTTTGTGTAGGTACAAATCAGGGGCAGGACATTGACCAATAAATGGAGCATGACACTGATTAAAAAACAAAACAAAATGGGTCCCAGGATATACACTTGTGGTGCCCCTAAAACCACTAATTTAGTGGCTGACAAGATTGATCCTACTTACAACATCTGTACTTAATCCAGTGATCAGAAACCCCAAAAAACATTAGTTTACATATGTAGCTTCTTTAATGAGGGGAGTGGCAGAAGGGAAGCGTAGGGAGCAGGCTGAAGGGGGTACAGAAAGGAAATATAGACGCATGCCAGAGGGGAGAAAGGTTCAAGTGGAAGGGATGGGGACAGCAGATGTAGAGGGTCAGGAGGGAGTACAAGACAGAAAGGAAGAGGCAGGTGGTAGTGGGCAGTGGTATGGATAGAAGGGAGGGAGGGCTCAGGATGAGGGAGGAAGGGTGGTGATCTTGGGGGATTCAATAGTGAAGAGGGGTGAGATGGGGTAAAGGCGCTGAGGCAAATTGTAGGAGGGCAGAATGCATGCCAGGGATAATGGCAGAGATGGTGGGATCTCTAGTAGCACAGTGCATGGGACAGGGAGGAGAGAAAAATCACATTATAGTACATCTGGGTATGAATGACCTTGCAGGATGTGAGGTGGGAGTCGTGCAAGAGAGGTTCAAGGAGGTGGGAAGAATATGCAGGGTGGAAGGGATCTTGGTAGCCTTTTTAGAGGTGCTTCTGGTCCCAAGGGCTAGTACTGCAAGAAAGGAAAGATTGCTGAATTTAACAAATGGCATAGAAGGTGGTGTGAGGCAGAAGGATATGGATGCATTGGTGGTTGGGGGACATGGAATAACAAGCACCTGTATGCATCAGACAAGTTAGAGAGCACAAGGGTCCTGAAGTGTTAGCTTGAGGATGTCATGATTAAAAATCTAAATTTAAACTGACAAGTGGGGCAGAGGAGCACAGCACTTTAGTTACCTGGTGGATGAGGCTGATAGGCCTCCCACCAACCAGGACAGTATGAGGAGGAGAAGGATGGGAGGGTGGAGTAAGATGGGAGGGACAAAGGGGAGAGAAGAGGGGTGGGAGGAGGCAGGTCAGGAGTAAGGGGGGTCCAGAGTTATGGTGGAGGGTGGTGTGTCTCTAAATGCCAGAAGTCTGGGAACAAAATGTCAGAACTGCAGTCATTGTTGGCTGAGGGAGTGGTGGACATAATGGCCATCACAGAGACTTGAGCCTCACAAAACCATGATTGTAACCTAGATGTTCCAGGGTATAAAATGTACACAAATACTAGGGGGTGGGAAGAGGGGTATGGTACTGTATGTGGAGGAGGGATAACCTGTACCAGAGATGAAGAGGCAGAGAGTAAGACTGAAGCTTCATGGATACAGGTATAATCTGCTATGGGGAGGAAACTAAGGATGGGGTGGTATACAGATTGTCTTCCCAGGATGAGGAACTGGACATGGTATTGGGGTAGCAGATGATAGATATGTCCAGCAGTGAGGAAGTAATAATAAGGGATTTCACTCTATCCTGGGTGGACTAGGAAAATCCCTGCTACCTCCTGCACTAGGGAACAAATACTCTGGATACTTTCCAGAGTGCTTTTCTGACTCAAGGTGTCATGTAGCCTACTAGGGAGAGGGCTGTCCTGGATCTGATTCTGTCCAACTGTGGACATGTACAGGACGTGAAGGTGGATGTGCCACTTGCAGGAAGTGACAACCACATGGTGTGGTTGCACCTGGACATGGATAGAGGGAAGGTCAAGATCAAGGTCAGGGTCTTGGACTTTCAAAGGGCTGACTTTCTTAGGATGGGAGATGTTCTGAAAGGACACCATGATGGATCCCAGAGTGGGGATGGACGTGCAACAGAAATGGGCCATAATAAACAAAAGAATGATGGAGACTACTAGTGTGTGTGCCAAATCAAAAATAAGAAGCTAAGGCTGAGAAGCCCAGCTGGTTCAGCAAGGAGGGGGAAAAAGTGGGAGGGGATAAGAGGGTAGCCTTCAGAAAGTACAAGTGTACTCAGAAGGAAGAGAACTGGGTAGACTATGTTGTTAAATCAAGGGAGATGAGGAGGGTGATAAGAGAGGCAAAGGTTACAAGAGAAGTAAAGCTAGTGTAGGGGGTGAAAGTGTGTGACAAGGCCTTTTTCCAATACATAAGGGACAAAAGAAATATAAAGGATGAGACTGTAAGGTTAACAAGGGAGGGGGGCTGGGCAGAGAGTAGTGAAGAAAAAGCAAAGGTGCTTAAAAAGTACATCTGTTCAGATTTCTCTTGGGAGAAAGACGGACATAGAAACATAGAATTTGATGGCAGATAAGGACCTCTAGGACCACCCAGTCTGCCCATTTTTTCCCTACCTACAGAATCACCGAAACCTTAATCACTCTCTGGTTCTCCCCTTTCTTTTCTACTAAGATACCTTTATGCATATCCCATGCATTCTTGAACTCCATCACTGCCTTCTCTGTCTCCTCCATTGGAAGGCTGTCCCAGACATATATCACTCCATCTCTGAAGAAGTATTTTCTCACATCTCCCTGAATCACCCCTCCAGCTTCATAGCATGTCTCCTTGATCTTGAGTTGCATTTTTTTAGAAAAATACTTGCCTCCTCTGTCTCATGTACCACTGTGAGGTATTTAAAGGTCTCTATCATATCCCCTGCCACTTGCTGCTCTCCTCTAGGGTGTGCATATTGATGTTCTTCAGTCTCTCATCATAGGGCTTGTGGTGTAGACCCTGCACCATTTGATCTGCCTCCCTCTGGACAACTTCCACTCTATGTCCTTCTTTTTTACTTTTTTTTCTTTTAGTCTACAGATGTGATCTCCAGAACTGGACACAGTGCTCAAGGACCAGTACCACAAGGGAGTGGGGTGGGGGGGGATTGATAAGGGGAAAATCACAGGCATCATAATTCCGGAAGACAAAGTGCTCAAGGGCCTAAGGGCACTTAAGGTACACAGATCACCAGAACCAGATGACATGCACCCGAGGGTCCTAAGAGAACTGGCAGAGACTCTGGTGGACTTCTTTAACACCTCACTGGAGTCCAGAAATGTTCCCCAGTATTGGGAAATGGTGCATGTGGTACCTCTACATAAAAGTGGGATGAGGGATAAACCAGGGAACTACAGGCCAGTCAGCCTGACCTTAAAAGTGGGTAAGCTGATGGAGACCATCCTGAAAGAGAGACTGGTCAGCATTCTGGAGGAAAATGGGCTCCAGCATATGAGGCAGCATGGGTTTATGTTGGGGAGGTCTTGCCAAACTAACCTACTTGACTTCTTTGATTGGGTCACTAGGACAGTGAACAGGGCCAGGCAGTTGGTGTCCTGTATCTAGACCTCAGCAAGGTCATTGACTCAGTGCCATATTAGAGACTGGTTGGGAAGCTGAGGGTCCTGGTGGTAGGGGTTAAGCTTGCAGGGTGGGTCAGAAGCTAATTGCAAGACAGAAGCCAAAAGTTTGTAGTTGGGCGAGAATTCTCAGAAGTGAGGTCTGCGACCAGTGGGGTCCCAAAAGACTCAGTGCTAGGCCCAGTGTTGTTTAGCAAATTCATAAGTGACATCGTGGATGGGATCAAATGTAAAAATCTCCGTCTCAGCCATCACCTTCAAGCAGGTCGAAGAGCAATTACATAAGCTGGATGTAAAAAAGAGTTGGGGTGCAGACAATATAGACCCCTTCTTTTTGAAACTGGGATACTATCTTCTCACTGCTCCAGTCACCCACTTATACAGTCTCTCTTTAGCTGAATGCACAGTGCTTCAAGACTGGAAGGTAGTGCACCTTATTCCACTCTTTAAATCAGGTGACCCCAGTGATGCAAACAATTATAGGCCAGTTTTGATCTTACTAACCCTGTCAAAAATTCCAGAGAAATTAGTCAGTGATCAGACAAGATCTTTCCTTGAATCATATCAGCTAGTATGTCCCCCCCCAATTGGGCTTTAAATCAAACCATAGTACTGTCTCGGCACTGTCTAAAGTCACTGGTAATTGGTTTGAGGCCATGGATAGCAAACACGTAACTGGAGTGGTATTTTTGGACCTTAGCAGGACCTTTGATACCATGGATCATCCATTGTTGCTTGACAGCCTCAAATTCCATGGCATGACTGACTCAGAGGTGTGCTGGTTTGCCAGTTACCTGGGCAATAGGCAACAACATAACAAAATAAACGGTACCTCCTCTTCTCTTCTTCCACTAATAAGAGGGATCCAACAAGGATCCATTCTGTGTCAGTTGCTGTTCCTGATATATGTCAACAACCTTGGCTCAGGCATAGTTGATTCCAGTATCCATCTTTTCATGCACGATACCATCCTTTACACATCAAGCCAACTGTTGATCAAGTCTGCACAGCACTCCAGTCTGATTTTGACAAACTCCAACAAAACCTAGTTCAGAACAAACTGCTTCCAAATGCTAAAAAAACAAAAGTAATGTTCTTCTACCCACCTAATACCTCACTATTCTGCCCCATATCAAATCCACATGCACCTATAACCACTATCCTAGGGGATATATTGGAGGTGGTAAACAATTTCAAGTATCTAGGGTTCATTCTTGACTCGCATCTATCCTTCTCTTCACATATCAAAGCAATCACCAAAAAACTGAAGCAAAGACTTGGGTTCTTCTATAGAAACAAATCCTTATTCTCCCCGGAGTCCAGAAATAGACTGGTACAGGCTACATTTATGCCCCTCCTTGACTATGCAGACATTCTCTACAATAATAGCGCATCCATACATCTTTGCAAATTGGACGCATTCTTCCATCTCGCCATTCACTTCATAATCAATGCTCCAGCTAGAACCCATCATTTTACCTTGTATAAAGCTGTAGGTTGGTCCTCCTTATCCACCAAGAGACTTGTTCATACCTACTCCTGGACTTATAAAGCACTTCTAAATAAACTACCTCCTTATATCTCAAATGTCCTCACTCACACAAGTAGCTCATATGCCCTCAGGACCTGCTCATATATCACCATGAAGGTACCCAAGTGTTGAACCCATCTTGGTATGGCATCAATAAGCTACTTCCTCCCTGCCACCTGTAATAAGCTTCAAGCTACCTTAAAACTCTGTGTCCTAATACCACTAAGAGCATTCCTTAGGTTGGTCAGAGAACTCACCACTGAGTCATGCCATTGTATTTAGCCTCCCACACTACTGCTACTCCTTCCTCTGCTCTACTGATCCTACTTAGGCACTTATCCCTCACCCTTCCTTCCCTCCCCTTTTCCATAGCCATTAGTGATCCCATCATTTATCAAATGGCACTTACTGTTATGTCGTTATTAGATCATTATGTTAAATTGTACAAATTAATCTCCAGTATTCTGTTTTGTACAAGAATGTATCTGCTGTGTATATTGTATATTTTTTGTGTACCATTGCTGTAGTTCATTGTAAGGCAACTGTGATTTGTTGTGAACTTCTGTGTCTAACAAGTATGTTGTATAAGGACCTCCTTGCAAACGAGCATGCTGAATGAAACTATCCTTCACAATAAACTGGACTGACACCAGCTGCTGTGGGAGGGTAGATACGGAGGAGGGAAGACAGGAACTTAGGAGGACCTGGCTAGGCTAGAAAAGTGATTTGCATGTGGCAGCTGGGGTTCAATACTAAGTTTATTTTTATTTATTTATTAAGATCTAGGATTACAAATACCTTTGAGCCAAGGCTCTTTTACAAAGGTTCCACATCAGAAAAATGTACAGTTATTCACTTGGGGTGAAGAATCCAGGGACCAACTACTGGTTGGGTGGCATGCAGATAACCAGATCAGAGGAAGAAAAGGACCTGGGGTAAAATCACAAGTGATCTGAAAACTCTGCACACTGCGGAGAGCAGCAGCTAAAGCAAGTCAGATGCTGAGATGCATAGCCAGGGAATTACCACCAGGAAGGCAGAGGTTATTCTACCATTGTACAGGTCACTGATCAGACCACATCTGGAGTACAGTGGGCAGTTTAGGTGCCCATATCTTAAGAAGGATATCAACTTGCTGGAGACAGTTCAGAGAAGGACAACCAAGGTGATCCATGACCAGCAGGGCAATACCTACGAGAAGAGGCTCGGGGTTCATCATGTACTCTCCTGAGGAAAAAGGTGAGGGAAACATGATTGAGATCTTCAAATATCTTAAGGGTACTAACAGGGAGCACTGAGGGCCTCTTCATCCTTAATGGGAACAAGGGCACAGTGGGGAAGGTTCAGGAGGAGATGAGGAAGCACTTTTCGCCAAGAGGGTGGTAGCCAAATGAAATGAGCTGCCAGAGGATGTGGTAGTTTTAGAAATGATGCACAGCATCAAGAGGGTGGGACAGGGTGAAAGAGAAGTTGTGGGTCGGATGGGGATGGGTGAGGGGAGAGGGGGGTAGTTGATTGAGATCAGAAAGGGAAATGGCAAAGGGGGAGCAGTTTGCTCTGTAAATACATTGGGAAGAATGCACTTGAGCAGACTAGATAGACTGTAAGGCCTTTATCTGCTGGCATGTTCACATGTACTGTATGTTCATAATTTATGCAACAATAATGTTTTGTCTACTAAATTAAAGTCTTGGATAAGTTAATGAACATGGTGCCCACATGTTCATTGACATCCAAAGCATTGATTAAAAGTTGGTAAAACCTAACGAAACAGTATTTATGTTTATGATATTTATGGAACCCATGTTTGGCATCAGATAATAAACAATTCTTGTTTAAATTCTCAACCAGTTCTTTATGAATGACCCTATCTAGTGCTTTACATAATAGAGACAACACTAAAATGGGACAGTAGTCATCAACAAACAGAACAATCCCTGCTTTGTGAATTGGGGTAATATGGTCCTCTCTACAAAAAGTAGGGAACATTTGAGAAATTAAGGATACATTTGTTAATTTTCTTATAGGTACAGCAAACTCAGGTGCTGTTACCTTTAACAATATAAAATCAAGCCCATCAGGACTAACCCTATGTTTATAACCTAATCAATGTATGTATTTTTAGCTTTAAGCTATGGACTCTTTTAATAAACTAAAAAATTGGGATGACTGTTACCCTGTAGTTCACTTATCAGATTATTTATTATTGAATTAGAATTCAGAGTAGTAGAGAAAAATTGAAAGGTCAGAAAAATAATTGTTAAAACAATTACACCATTTATGTGACTAATATCTGAATCCTCCAAAGTCATTACACTTGTCCTCAACTTCCTGCCTAGTAGAGTGTGTAAATACCTGACCAGAACCTTTGGAGAGTTGTTAAGTAAGCATTAATCACCAACAGAGGAGGGCTCTACCGGTGGATTAATGCCCTGCTGCTTCCAACCACCCAGCGGGCATTAATCCCCGGTAGAGCCTGACGCTGGAGGTGATTAATGCACTTGTAACATGGCAAGTGCGACGGGGATATTGTGCGAGTACTAGATCAATCGGAAATAGACAACACTTGCTGAAAGTAATACTGCTGCTTGCTATAGTATGCTAGTTTTGCTTGCATTCCAGTCAGTGTGATGATGTGACAGCATGCGCATTCACGATGCACGCTAGACAATCTTTTATATAGTGGTGCCTATTTCTCACCCGACACCAAGAGAAGATTACTGTCTGAAAGACACAACAATGTTACAATTTTTGAATTCCAACGAGGTTTTCTATGATTTGTCATTAGGCGTTATATACTGATCCCCCATGGAAGCAGTGCAGTACAGGAAAACTAATCAGTGCGAGTAACAAATATTGACACACTTATTATGCCTTTACTGGGCTTATCTACCTTCTGTGTTTCTGTGCCACGATATCTCCATGTTCAACATTTCTTTGCCTTGCTGCCACAGTTCAATAAGTCCCGTCCTGTCTGTCAGATCCTCCGACTCGGGTGGGGGAGGTGTCACCATGCGCAATTACACTGACCATTTCATTGCTGCTTAATGAATGCTGCCATATACAGGCTTTTGCACATAGCTACTGGTGCTGTGTCTGTGTACCACTGCTCCCCAGCACGCTTCCGATAATTGTGTTCGCTTTCCTGGGCGCAATATGATACTGGCTTGTGAGGGCTGATCGATTTGGACCACTCTCTGCTCTCCATTTGCATGTCATTTTGTTGCCATGTTACAAACCACATGAGACCACACAATGAATCTTTGCCTTCTAATTTTAGTTGTGCACGATCCCAATGCCGCCTGGCTCCTACAGAAGGATTGCATCTGTACCCTCTTCATTCTTGTCCCAGTGCTGCACCCTCTAGCTGATGGACACTCTAGGTACTACCCCAGTGGGCTCTAATGAGTGCTGCTTGTGTGGACGGTGTGGGTACTACACAAGCAGGATCTACTGTGGCTTAATCACCGCCTCCCAGTGTGTCAGATGACATGTTTGGACCAATCCCTGAGCTCCATTTGGCTGCTGTGCTCAGACCCATGTTACAAAGTATCCTATTGTCTCTTCTTGAAATAGGCTGCTTTTGCTTCTCTAGGCTGTTTCTTACAAAGATTTAGCAGCTCGTTATGTTTTTGTATCCATGTATTAGTCTTGGTTTTCTTATAAGCTGTCTAGGTCTTATTTTTTGTTACCTATTCTTGTTTATCCCCTCATACTTGATTTTTTGTTTTACTAAGGTGTATTTGTCACTTATTTTTGGAGAATTAGGGCCAGATATTCAAAACTTTTCCCCGGGACTAAATTAGCACTGCCTGGCAGGAAAACTTAGCCCGGAGAAGAAAGCAAGTTATATTCAAAAGGAATAGCCCGGTGCAAAACCAGCTGAAAATAGCAAGCAAAGGAAGCCAGGCAAACAGGGCCAGGGGTGCAGGGCAAAAATTGCACTGGAATTAGACAGCACTGAATATAGCAACAGGGAAGTGCACACTGCAACTGCAGCCCATTAGACTCTGAAGCAAGCCAATGTTGCAGATAGAGAACAGTGTGTGTGATTGCACAGAGATGTCTCACAGCTACTTTAAACGACAATGTAAGCCACACACTGCAGAACTGCGCTATGCTAAAATGTTGTTTGCCCGGGGCTAACCCGATAGCACAGTGCTAACACAATAGCCTGGTGCAAACTGGTTAGCCCAGGGCAAACGTGAGCTATATTCAGAGGTAGAAGACTTGGTTTGCTGGCCAAGGCACCTAGCTTCACCTGAGCTCTTTCCTTCTAAGACTGCTTGAAAGGCAGAGTAGAGAAACTTACCAGAGCAAGGGAGAAGGATTAAGACTTAGGTTGGCTAAGCAGATTTACTGTGTGGTGGTGTTTTTATTTTTTACTCACAGGGATTGCTACTGTTTGTTGCTAACATTTCATTGCTTTATTTTTTCTCTGATTCAAATTGTTGTTGCTGGTATACCTTCTTCTGCATTATTACAAGGTGTGCCTACAGGTGTGTGCTAACAGATTACTGCTGTAATCTTCTGATTCAAATTGTCTTTGCAAGGTATATCTTCTGTTACTGCTTTATTTTCTCTGGAGCAAAGTGTTTCTTACAGGGTATATCTTCTCTGAAATTATTACAGGTGGTGCTTTACAGGTTTTACAGTTTTATCTAACATTAGGATAAGCTTTCAGGGTTACTGCATTTGTTGTTGACTGATTGTTTCTGCTCTTACCTCCTTGTTCTTTCATCCGTGGTTCTTCTTTTTAGGCAGGGAAGGGCCCAGCCACCACCCCATCCCCAACCACCCCATGCTACATCCTTTTATAGGGTACCACAATTGTGACATTTCTGTGGCAGAGCAGGAAGGGCGGATCAGTGGCCTCCACAAGGTGATCTCATTTACAGGGGCACTAGTAATTTAACTTGTTATAACAAGTTAAACAAAGCACAATTAAACCATTACTTGCATTTTTTTCCTTTTTTTCCTTCTAATTACTCTGACTAGGTTACAAACCCAGCAACTTATTTGGAATGGATTTCATTAACTGCAGGTACTGTGGAACAATTTTCAGAAGGACAGTCTTACAGGATTTAGGACACTGTCCTACATGCTGAGCCTTTGGAGATCTTAGGTCTCAGCTCGGGCAGCATGGGCAGAGATTGCACGCCTCAAATTTCATATTGAAGAGGAAATACATTATAAGAACCACCTGCCATTTCCCCAGCATCCAACAGAAAAACCTCGACCGCAGAGGGTAGTTGGTCCAGGAGGTTGGCAGGTGGTTAGGAGGAGCAAATCAGGTGCCCCATCACTCTCTGCTCTCCAACACATTACCTCCAAAAACCATATAAACACTACAAACAGGTATCTGCCTCTATCTCTGAAATCAAATAAAGAGGCAGAAGACACTGCAGAGCAGGACACTGGCACAGGAGCTAGCACAACAATACTCACCCAAATCAGGAACCAAAACTAAACAAGCACAAAGGAAATCCAAAAACTTCTGATCATAGGAGACTCCATGATTCGGGAATTGATAC
This sequence comes from Neoceratodus forsteri, assembly GCA_016271365.2. Taxonomy (NCBI): domain Eukaryota; kingdom Metazoa; phylum Chordata; order Ceratodontiformes; family Ceratodontidae; genus Neoceratodus; species Neoceratodus forsteri. Next base: position 17,063,157 of record JADMNL010000027.1, read on the forward strand.
CCATCTCCAGCCAGGGGTGATGGTCAGATGTCTCCAGGTACATCAACATGGAGAGACACTGACCGCATTGCTAAATTGTTCACAAAGCAGGAAAACATTGATGTCCTAGTACATAGGGACTAATGATCTCACCAGCCGGTCAGTTGTGAGACCAAGGAACACCTGACTAAGCTGGGTGACAAACTATCATCTATTTCATCCGCATCTCCTTCTCTGAGATCCTGCCAGTCTGGGAGAAGGAGCAGATGGACGGAAGGTCAGAGAAGGGGAGATAGGGGAGTTAAACCACGTGGCTCAAGGACTGGTGCCAGGAAAAGGACACAGATTTGTAGGGAACTGGCAGCAGTTCTGGGGTGAAAGTTCTTAATTTGATGGACTGCATCTGACTAAAGAGGGAGTCAGTGCATTGGGGCAGAAGTTTGACGTCTTTGCAGAATATTTAAACTAGCAAATGGGGAGAGGGGTGCAGCACCCCATACGTCGAATGGGAAGAACATCCCTCCCCCTCAGCTAGTGGTCAAACAGGAATTCAGCATGTTTGCCGTTCATTTGCATCACCAGGTAAGAAAAAAGGTTTGTCTCCCCATACGATGCACAGGGGTAATGCCAAACTTCACCCAACAACTAACACACCAAAATCTGGCCAATGGAAAATCATGTACACAAATGCTCACAGCCTGGGAAATAAGATCCCAGACCTGCAGGCAATAATGTCAGAGGCTAAACTGGACATAGTAGCAATTAGTGAGACGTGGTTTACCAGTAACCACACTTGGGAGACTTCAGTACCTGGCTATGTATTGTTCAGAAGAGACCGAGGTGCAAAGGGGGAGTGGCCTGTATGTTAATGAAAATATCAAAGCTGCAGAAATTCAGAATACACATAAGGAGCCAGAAGAACTGTGGGTCACCCTGGAAACAGGAAATGGGACAGCCATAAGAACTGGGGTTGTCTACAGGCCCCAGACCAGAGGGAGGACATAGACACATTACTGTTAGAAGATATACAAAACATGACAGCTAAAGGGAGGTTCTGATAATGGGAGACTTCAACATGCCAGATACAGATTGGTCAATACCAGCAGGAACATCTGCCAGAACTAGACTCATAGTGGATTCCCTGCAGGGGAGGGCCTCAAACAACTGGTACAGCAACCCACAAGAGACAGGGCTATCCTAGATCTAGTACTGACTAACAAAGAAGGGATCACAGATCTCCAGGTAGAAGGTCACCTGGGGGCCAGTGACCATCACATGGTATGGTTCAATTTGGCTACTACATCTAAATCATCCTTCCAAGGCAAAAATATGGGACTTCAGAGGAGCTGACTTTGATAAGATGGCCAACAGAGTTAAGCTAGCCCTGGCAAAAAGAAACACAGGTGAGGAGGTACAGGCAAAGTGGGCAAGCATTAAGGATACAATACTTGAAGCAACATCCCATTGTGTTAGACAGAAAAGGAAGTGCAAAAGAAGAAGGAAACCACTTTGGTTCTCAAATACAGTAGCAGAAAAGGTCAGAGCCAAAAGGCTGGCCTTCAGGAAATATAAGGGAACACAGCGGGATGAAGATAGGGAGGCATACCAAACTGCCCTAAGGGAAGCAGGTAAGGCAGTAAGGCAGGCAAAGTCCCAAACTGAGGAAACACTAGCACGAACAGTAAAGAAGGTGACAAGACTTTCTATAGATACATTAGTGAAAGGAGAAAGTCCAGAGGGGGTATTGCTAAGCTTAATGGAGAAAAGGGAGCATGTGAGGAGGAGGACCCTGTAAAGGCATCTATCCTAAATAGATACTTTTGCTCAGTATTTACTGAAGAGAAGGTAGGGCAGGGCCCACAGCTCAGCATCATGGACACAGGGGGAGGAGGTGAGCACTACTCCCTTCACAAAGAAAGGGTCTACAAGAGCTTGCTAAGCTCAGGTGGATAAGGCAATGGGATCTGATGGCATACATCCCAGGGTACTTAAGGAGCTAAAGGAGGAACTAGCAGAGCCATTAGCAGAATTGTTTAGTGAGTCTCTGAGCACAGGAGAGGTCCCAGAAGACTGGAGAAGGGCTCATGTGATCCCGCTCCACAAGAGTGGTAGCAGGGAGGAGGCGGGAACTACAGACCAGTCAGTCTTACCTCAGTAGTGGGCAAGATTATGGAGGCACTCCTTAAGGAAAGGATAGTGCAACACCTGGAATCCATAGGGCACAGGATCCAAGACAGCATGGGTTTACAAAGGGAGGTCCTGTCAAACTAATCTCATAGATTTCTTTGACTGGGTAACCAGAGTGGTGGACCAAGGGGAGCAGTTGATGTCGCCTTACCTTGACTTCAGCAAAGCTTTTGACACTGTTCCCATAGAAGATTGATAAATAAGCTAGGTAGGCTCGGGGTGGGTCGAAGTTGGTCAACTGGGTGGCAAACTGGTTGACTGGCAGAAAACAGAGAGTGGTGGTAAATGGTATACAGTCAGAAGAGATGCAAGTCACAACTGGGGTACCTCAGGGATCAGTCCTGGGGCCAGTCCTTTTCAACATCTTCATTAGTGACCTTGCAGATGGACTAGAGGGTAAGGCTTGTCTGTTTGCAGATGACACCAAGATCTGCAACAGAGTAGATGATCCAGAGGGGTGGGCAGAATGAGAAGAGATCTGGATAAACCAGCAAAATGGTCAGAAGAGTGGCAACTGGGATTTAATGCAAAAAGTGCAAAATCATGCACATAGGGAAGAGAAACCCTGAAGCCACTTATAGGCTGGGAGGGAGTTGCTAGCAGTCACAAAGGAAGAAAGAGACTTGGGCATCATCATCACTGATGACCTAAAATCATCAAGCAGACCTCTAAAGCAGTAGGTAAGGCTAGGGGGTGTTAGGATTGTGATAGGGTATCACAAGTCGTAAGAGGAGGTAATAATCCCTCTGTACAAGACATTGGTTAGGCCCCATCTGGAGTACTGGCAGTATTGGAGGCCACACCTTCACAAGGACATTAACCAAATTGAGGCAGTCCAGAGAAGGGCAACCAAAATAGTGCAGGGACTGCATCAGAAGACATATGAGGACAGATTAACGGAGCTCAATATGTATACCCTTGAGCAAAGGAGGGAGAGAGTGATATGATCGAGACATTTAAACACCTTAAGGGCATAAACAAGGTGAAAGAGTCTAACATGTTTAAATATAAGAAAAATAGCAGGACAAGAGGACACAGCATGAGATTAGAGGAGGCCGATTAAGGGGAATGTGAGGAAATTCTTTTACAGAAAGGGTGGTAGATGCATGGAATAGCTTACCACAAGAAGTGGTGGCTATGAATACAGTGCAGGGCTTCAAACAGGCATGGGATAGGCATAAGGGAGCAATACAAATGACTATGAATAGATAGGTCACTGACTGAGCAAAGGCCGATGGCACATTTATAAGGTAGAAAAAGAAATGGGCAGACTGGATGGGCCTTGCGGTCCTTATCTGCCATCAACTTCTATGTTTCTATGTTTCTATGCTCCCATGCAAATGAGCTTAATTAGGTAATCCATGGGCAAACAGGCACATTTGCATCTCATTATGTGCTGCTTAGCATACATTACCATGCAGTTTGCCCGGTGCTACTGCATGGGGGGGGCACACAGCTCCACCTTTTGTCAGAATGGAAGTACAGACTGGACACCGCAGGCCAAGGCATGCCCACAGCATCCCCTGTTGGTTGGAATGGAAGCACAGGCTGGAAGCAGCAGGAACTGTGTGCTGGCAGGCACAAACAGAGCAGACAACCTGCCCATGCATCACTGCAAGCAGTACAACACAAGGTACATATATATTGTGAGAGAGAGAGAGAGAGAAAGAGAAAGGGAGAGAGTGATAACTATGTGATACAAAGCTATATATACATATGATGCACACACACACACACACACACACACACGTGTGTGTGTGTGTATATATATATATATATATATATATATGTGTATAGATAGATATACACACGCACGTACTGTGACCATATGTGCTCTTGTAGATGCGCCCCCAACAACATAGGCACCCCACGGCAGGTGTGGGTGGAACACAGTGGGGGGACCCAGGAAAGCATGGGACAGGCATAAGGCATGCCTGGTGGGGGTGGGAGGACATAAGCTGTAGGTCAACTAGGGCTTGCAGCATATCCATTCAATAGGGAACTGGGCAGACTGGCTGGGCCAGGCACTCCTCTCTGCCATTATGGTCCCTGTTTTCATGTGTGCCTGTTGTACACCCTGGTAGTCTAGTGGCCCCCCTCCCTCAGCCCCCCAGGCATGATCCCTGACCTCCGGTAGCCGCTAAAATGTGATTTATCCATGGTGGTGTAGTGGTCCCCCCACATCTCCAACACGATCCCCGTCCTCTGGTATCTGCGAGAAAGAGGAAAATTTCATTGGTGGTGAAGTGATCCCCCCACCCACAGCATGATCCTCAACCCCCATAGCCATGGTAATTTAAGATTTTACCTGGTAGTCTAGTGGTCCCCCCAACATGATCCCCGTCTTCCGGTAGCCACCGACTGTGGTATGCATGAGTCCTACTGAAATGAATCATTCATTTCAGTCATGCTCATTCATTCCACAGTCTTTGGATGGCCATGGTGGTGAGAGGAGGGCTGAGCTGGTCTCCAGCTCCTATAGGAAGTATTATGGGGCAATGGGAGGCGCACTGCCAGGTGGGGGGGACCACTACACCACCAACAGAATTTACTCTTTCTTGAGGCTACCAGTGAACAGGGATCATGTTGGGAGGTGGGGGGACCACTAGACTACCAGGTAAACTATGAAAATACCACAGCTATGGGTGTCGGGGATCATGCTGGGGTGGGGGACCACTAGACTACCAGGTACAATCTTAAATTACTGTGGCTATGGGTGTCAGGATTCATACTGGGGGTGGGGACCACTAGACTACCAGGATTATTGATATCCCGGCTACAGAGGTCCACGATGTGGGGGGGCACCGTTGCAGTACCACCTGCTTTTTTTCGGTGATATCTAGCACCACACTACAAGTCACACTAATGCCTGTAGCATGGTGCTATACCTTTGAATATGCTGCACTGCTGGCATTCCTGGGCACTCCCCTATCTGCACCCCTCCATACCATTATCTATTAGTGTCAGCGCTACCACACAGAGCCGGCACTAATAGGGCTTTTGAATATTGCAGCCTCACACAAATCCAGCTCTATTCCAGTGCTATGGATTTGCGCTAGGTGCAAAGGTTTGAATATCTGGCCCCAAGTGTATAAAACAAATTAGTTTCCAAATTCAGATCAGGAGCAGAATCAATGAAGGAACAACCAGAGGAATCCAATTCTTGTTGAAAAGAAATTTAATCAAGTGCCACCAATCTCCTAAAATATACAAATTTGGATCGGGCTCAACAGCAGTTTTTTTTGTTTGGAGGCCCACAAAGTATGATTGCTATCATTATCTGCAAGAGCACCAGATTCCATAACTCTGTCTGGCCAAGACACCAATATGCAATCTAAAATAGTATTTTACTCTCTTATAGTTAACTCTAGTTTATAGCGATATAATCTAGTTTAAATTCAGGTCAGATGTTATATCTTTTAATTTTGGGAGTCTGGAGTCAGCACAGTCAGCTTTAATGTCACCAGAGAGTAGCTTTGCTAGTAACCTGGGAAAAATGTAAATAACTTCAAGTACTTAATTTTAGCATCTCCTTACACTAAGTTAATTATTTTTTTTTTTTGAAATTCAAGTTTATTAGTTTCAAAGATAATACAACCAAAAACCATAATGATTAAAGAAACAGACCAGTAAATCCAAGTCAGACTAAACCCCCTCCCACCCCCTCCCTTTAACCAATATGATAAACAATAAGGCACATCCAAGAATAAAACAACATAAAATGTCTATCTATCAATCCATGTGCCAAAGATAAACCCCTCACCCCTCCCTCCCCAAGGTGCACCCACTAAAATCGTAAGTTAACAGTTTCTGACATCTGGATATCACTCCTATTAAACAGCCCATCTAATATTCAGATCCAACGTCCAAGTTATAATAAGGAAAACATGACTTAATATCACAATAAGACGGTATACTGAGATAACAGCTATTGCACTATATAGTATGAGGGTCCAGGGATCAGGTCGCCAAGCTTATCCTAAGGTAAGCAAAGAGACTGAAGCTTACCCCATCTTTTATAAAATGAGTCCATACGGTTCTTATAACTAGCAATCAAATTTTCGGACTGGAGATATGACACCAACTCCTTTAACCAGTCCGCATAGGATAGGACCAATTGATCCTTCCAATGCCTTAAAACCAACTTTTTGACTGCCATAGATATCAGAGCCATATGGTACCTACGCTCCACACTGTCTATCGGAGAAAAGTCACCCAGTACACAAATTCCAGGAGAGAAAAATATGCTCAGACCCAGAAGGGGATCCAGGGTCTCCGGATCAAAGTCCACAATGGGGCAACCTTGATACTCCCAAAAATATGAATCAAAGTGCCCTCATCTTGAGAGCACCTGAAACACACTGGGACAGGAATCAGCTTACGTTGAAAAAGCTTGACCGGAGTAAAGTATAGGTTATTAACAATATTATATTGGACTAAACGAAACCTGTCCCTGTAGATAATTTATGTAGGTTAGGCCAAAGGTTCTCCACAATGGTATCGAAGAAGATGCGGCCCAGACCGGGGACCACCAACCTCCTCCCCAGAGTTAAAAGTCAGGAGGTAGGAGTATATCTGCAAATGGAGGGGTGGACGCCAGCAAAATAACATTGGAGAAAAGGGATGAACCGCAGATTGTTTAAACACCATTCCAAACTTACTACTCAGCAGATGCCGGAGCTGAAACACCTTGAAAATCTCTCGGCTTGGGATATCAAATCTGGTTAAATATCACTTGATGTGAGAAGCGAAGCATGGCTGTACAGATGCTCAACCCTAGAATCTTTAAGTTGTGGGAGCCAGTTTGTTCCCAACCAAGAGTCCCCTAGAGTAATATTAGGGTTAAGAGAAATCGGCTGCCCTAAGTCCGTATGGTTAGAGATCCGGAAAAACCTAAGGCACTGGGCCCACACTTTAAGAGAAGTTGCCACCGTATCATCCAAGATCAATTGTGAGAGGGTTTTTAGGGTAAGATAAGGAAGAGTGGATATATCAAATTTAAGCTCAGAGAGGAAAGCCGATTCTACCTGAAGCCAAATTGGGGAAAGGTTTCCAGGCTCCGCAGAGAACCACCTTCCCAACTTGGATAGGTGAACCGCCCAGTAGAATAGCTGAAAGTTCGGAAGTCTTAGGCCTCCTCTATCTTTGGGAAGTGACAAAGAGCCGTATGAACATCGCACCCCTTTCCCTCCCCAGATGAAAGTGGAGAACAAACTATGAAGCTGCTGAAAAAGGAAAGAGGAAGCCAAAGGTTGGTAAGGTTCAGTGGGTAAAAATCCGGGAAGAACGCTCATCTTGATAATATTAATTCTGCCCCACAAAGAAATAGGAAGGATGCCCAACGCTGCAGATCTTGAGTAATCGAGTCTCTGATCTTAATTAAATTCAGTTTTTGAGCGTAGTGGATCAGTAGAGAAGTGGATCCCAGATACTTAATTGAATTGGAAGCCCACCTCATGCCAAAAGAAGAGAAACATCTCTAAAGGTATAATCATTTAAGGAAAGATCTCACATTTTGAAATATTTAGCTTATAACCAGAAAGGGAGCTGAACTGTTTGATAATGTCCAGGGCTGCGTCTAATGATACTACTGGGTCTGACAGATGTAAAGAACATCATCTGCATACGCAGAAAGAACTAACTCCGATTATAGAATCCCACCCTCTTACCTGAGGGAGGACTTAAGACAATCAATAGGGGCTCTAGGTATAAATTAAATAATAAAGGAGAGAGGGGCAGCCTGCCTAGTGCCAGCAAGAAGACTGAAAGAGGGGATAATACCCCTTGCAATAGATTTTGCAGAGGGCATCTATAAAATACCGAATCAGATTCAGAAAGGAGGTTGGAAGCCCATTTCTTCCATGACGGTCCATAAAAAGTCCAGTCAACCCGATCAAATGCTTTCTCAGCATCTAAAGAGACTAAAACTATTGGATCCGAACAGACCGGGCATGTTGCGAGATATGCAATAGAGTCCTCAGATGGTCAGCTGCTGATCTTCCGGAGACAAAACCTGCCTGTTCAGGACTCAAAAGCTCCACCCAGATCTTTTTAATCCTCTCAGCAAGTATTTTGGCTAGTATCTTACCATCGTAGTTCTGAAGAGAAATGGGACGGTAGCTAGCCGGGTCAGAAGGGTCCTTATCCACTTTAGGAATTAAAACTATAGTGGCCTCGAACAAAGTCGGATCAAGATCCACTGCGACCGGAAGGTAATTATATAGTTTAAGCAAGATAGGAACTAAATCTTTCGCAAAAACCTTGTAAAAAATTCACTGGGAACCCATCTGGGCCCGGTGCTTTGTCCGGAGCCAGAGAGGCAATAGTGCTCCGGATTTCTTCGGCTGAAATAGGAGCCAATAAGCTCGCTTGTTGGGCCTCCAATATACTCGGGACACCAATACCTCTAACATAATTACTGACCTCTACCCTCGTATGAGATGTCGGGAGAGGACTGTAAAGATTGGAATAGTATTCCCTAAAGACCTGAGCAATCTCTCTGGGTGAGGAAACAATACTTCCAGATGAGGAAACCAGAGAGGGAATAAGCCTTGAACCTTCTATCGTACGCAAGCGCAGGGCCAATAATTTACCGGATTTCTCTCACCGAGATCAATGTACTTAGCCTGAGTTCTAACCAGACAATACTCTATCTTTTCTTTCAGAAGGTCCGAGTATTCAGTCTTAACTGAAAGGAGCTCTTTAAGGTCCGAAACTGAAGAAGTCGAGGAATACCTACCTTCTAACTCCCTTATCCTATCCACCAACTCTAACGACCTAGCCAACCGGTTTTTTCCAAGTGAAGCCATCTTAATAAGGTCGCCTTAAGGTAGCACTTTTAAAGCTCCCATCATGTCCACCTGGGGTGGAATCCATGTTGTCAGCCAAAAAGAGCAAAATTTTAACGCTAATCTCCGAAACACAATGCCGGTCCTTTAATAATTGCGTATTTAATCTCCACATGGAGTCACGAGAATAATCAGGACTTGAAGAGAGGTGTAACCAAACCAAAGCATGATCTGACACTATAATCGGCTCTATACCAGATAAAGACATGCTAGGGAGAAAAGATAAACTAACTAATATCATATCCAATCTCGATTTAGTGCCATGTGACTGGGATTGAAAAGAAAAGGCCCGACAAGAAGGATTGGCTTGTCGCCACAGGATCACCTAGGCCTAACATTGAAACCATTTCACAGAGAGCCTTCTGGGCCGAGGAGGGCGCACGCCTGTCCAGGGGCTCTCTATCCAACGACGAGGGAAAGGCACATTCCAGTCCCCCTAACACATATTGAGTTGGCAAAAAAACAGCCAATTTCTCTGTCAATTTTGTGAAAAATTCAGGATTACCTCCTACCGGTCCGTTATACGAACCTAGAACTACACTCACTCCGTTCAGGTTCCCTTTAACTAGAATGAATCTCCCTCGGTCTGAGCTACCAAATCCTTGGTAAATAAAACATGTCGCTTGACGAGAATCGCCACCCTTTACTAAAATGAGAATTCCCAGCAAGGTAAACTTGGGAGAACCCAGACCGAGAAAGCAGCTTGGCCTCATCTCTGCCTAAATGTGTTTCTTGCAAGAACAAAATGTCCGCAAGGAGCAGAGCAATGATTAAAACCTGCAGGCGTTTGACCTGATCCCTCTCACATTCCAGGATACTATTTTAATGATACTCCTAGCCGTTTAACTTTATCTCACAGCAATTGGATATCCAGAGAAAATAGCCCTCAACATACTATAGCAGGGTGCACCTCCCTTATAAAAGTTTGAAACCCCATCGCATTTAATCCTCCCTCCTTCCCCTATACAAACATACCCCAGACCCGAACGAAGATTAAATGAAACATCAACGGTAACCCCTCCCCATGCCCCCAACCCCAGATTCTAAAATGATTTAACAAGCTAACCACCCTAAAAGGGGCCCCCAAACAAGACTGTTGGACCCAATGCTATAATCGACAACATAAACCCTCCCCCAGAACACCCCAAATACAAACCCCACAAAAACTATGTACAGATGGGGTCCGCACAGCAGTAGTCCAAAAACAACCTAATACCCCAAGTTACTAACCACCAATTCCCAACGTGAATCTCCAACCCCAGAGCGAAGCGAAAGCAGATATTGTCAAAAATCCAAACTCCCTCAGCATGGATATAACCCCATAACTATCAACCAGCCCCTACTACCAATCGCCCAGGGCAGAGATTAGCTACCCCCATGCACAGCCTCGTGATCCCACATCCAGCACGCAGATTCACCAAGCTCCCCCATAGCCGCCCGCCCCCACATACCACAATATAGCAAAGAGTTGAGAAACCTTAGAAAAAGGGGTGAGGGGGAGGAGAACTGGCAGATACACCTAAACCTCTTAAGCCCCCAGTATCAGCCATTCTTTAGGTGACCTTCCCCCAGACAGCCCCACAACAGACCTCCCACACCTCAATAACCTAACTAGCCACCTACCCGGATCAGCTCCAGATGAGGAACAGGAAACATTCCAGCACACACCCCTCCAGCAAAGGACAGCAAGGTGGCTCCTCGGAGATTCGAGATAGCGGTTGCCGTTTCCCAGGGGGCCCATATTACTGCTGTACCATTACTGGTCCGCTCCCCAGGAAGTTCCCTCCCGGAAACCACTCCCCAGAAAAAAAAAAAAAAACGTTCCGACGCCGGCATATACGTCGCAAAGCGGGACCGACCACACGAAACCAGGCCCTAACCTAGCGACCCATCGCGCCCACCTTTCCGCGGCCATCCCAGTGGAAGAACTCAAAGAAAAAAGCTCAGACAGCCAGACCAGACCAGGGAAAAGACCACCACAAAGCACAGCACAAAGGTAGGTGACGAAAGGGATGGGAGAGGATGACACAGAAGGCCAAGGGGGACGTAACGACAACCAACAAAATCAGACACAAACACCATTAAAAACACAAAAGAACATTAAGGACAGGCATTAATACAGCCTCCAAAAGTCTTTCGGCAGTCTTCAACCGATCCCTTAAACAGGTCAGGCAATCTGCTGGTAAGCTCCTTGTGGACGCCTAGGGTATTGAAACTCGTGGCTGAGCCTCCTACAGTCACTTTTAAGGTTGCGGATATATCATCCTGAAAGGTATAGCTGCTGCTATAAGCTTCTGAACTATTTGATGGCACGCTGCCCTCTTCTCCGTATCTCCTTGGGAAGGTCCTGGGCACCGAATCCTCGAGGTACCCCACAAAACTCTTTAAGCCTCGGCCTTCACATACACATGCTGCCTTTCCAGGTAACTTAAAAATTTGATGATAATCGGACGTGGGGGGGCCCCAGCTGTAGGTCGAGGGCGCAATGAACGATGAGCCCTTTCAAGATGGTAAGAGGCATTTATGGGAGATGGGCCCACTATCTTCACAAAAAACCTCTGCAGGAAGGCCATAAGGTCTGGGCCTTCTTCCATCTCCGGAAGACCAATTATAAGCAAGTTATTTCTGCGGTTTCGCCCCTCTAGGTCCTCAGTCTTAAGTTGGAGTTTCTTCACTTGTTGCTTTAAATCAGATATCTCCATTTCAGCCCTGGATCTCCAGTTTTCAACAGAAGCCACCTTGACCTCCACATCAGAGACCTTTTTAACAACATCAGAGAGGTCGCTCCGTAAGGATTTGAGCTCCCCTGTAAGATCAACAAGCAGCTCTTTCAAAGGTGCAAGCTCCTGGAGGAATTTATCCTCTGATAACAACGTAGGCTGTGGTGTTTTATCACTTCCATGGTCGGGCCTAGCTGGGGCCTGGTTCCTCTGCTTCTTTGCGACCTTCTCAGGGGAAGCTGGAGGGGTGTGCTTGGTGAGGGCCTGTCTTGAATCCACCTCCATCACGCTCCAGTTAAGGCTTAAAAGTCCAAAACTAGGATTCTTATCAATAGCAGAGAGTTATAGAACTTACTTTTAACTTTATTTCCAAAGAAAAACACGTCCAAATGCACTTTGAATTGCAGATTAGGCGGCCAGAGGGGGAGCTCAGGATCTCAGCTGCTGCTCAGATGGATGCCATCACGTGACCCTACACTAAGTTAATTACTTAAAGTCACATACTGGGCAAGATCCCACAATGGTGAGCCTATTATGATTACTGATCTTCCACATTTATCTAATCAATCAATGTGCAAGAACACAACTTAAGTTTTTTAAGGAGTCCTTGATCCCACAGATTCAAAGTGAATCAAATATTCACCTCTTGCTCCAGGGAAGCCCTCCACATCTTCTTGGAGAAGTTTGCCATGGCCCACTCTTCTCTCCAATACACTCAAAGTACCCTCTTCCACACTGCCTTTTCTAGGTAACAAATTGTTGGTGCAGAACACTGATCTGAAGACATTGGTTTATTACAAACCCACTAACTCACATAGCTTTCTCCTACACAGCTCCTTCCATCCCAAACATGTTAAGAATGGTTTGCCATATTTGAGGTTTCTTAGACTTCGCAGGTACTACAGTGAAGATGATGATTTTGCTGAGCAGGCTGAAATAATGCAGTTTTCTTTATAAACAAGGAATACACAAAATCACAGTGGACAGGAACTCCTCCCAGGTCAGTAATATGCCTCGTAACCTTGACCCTTATGAGGTATACTCTCACACAATAAAGACAACGAATTCCGCTTGTGCTTCCTTCTATTCTAACACCCCTTCTCGTTACAGGATCATCACTAAGAACTTCCCTTTTCTGCAATCTGATATTGAAGCTTCCTTTACAGAACAACCCATTGCTTCTTACCGTAGACCATGCAGCCTGCAGAATCTCCTGGTATGAAGCAGCCTACATACTCCTAACAATTCCTTCCTACCACTACCAAAGGTTGGTGACAAAACACACTGTTATGCCTGCAAATTAATTTCTAGTGTTATTGAAATTCAAGGTCCCACAGGTATTGTTCACATCACCGAGGGGTTTTCGTGTACCTTCAGTAATGTGATATATTGTATCTTTGAGGAAGTGTGTAGCTATTACATCAGAGAAACTGACATATGCCTGGCTGACTGATTCAGGAAACATTACAGGGCAGTCAGGAATGGTGATGCTGATAAACCAATAGTATCCCATTTTACCTCCAGGGTCCATAATGTCAATGTTCTTTCTGTTTGTGTCCTTCAGCAGGGATGCTGGATGCTGATCAAAGGAAAACCATGGAAACTAAGCTGATTATCTGCCTAAGCTCCCAGCAGCCCTATGTTTAAATAACAGTCTTGTTTTCTACTAACATCTTTCAGCCACCTTATGGTTTACCACTCTAGTCTGTCATTTTCACTTCCACCCCCATCATATCTTTGCTTGCATGACGGTACATTTACATGTGTGGGCATGCTTGCACACACTACCATCCAGTGAGAAAGAGAGAGAGAGAGAGAGTGTGTGTGTGTGGGGGGGGGGGCATGCTTACATGGGCATTCCAGCTATGTGTGCTAATCTATTTTCATTTTCTACAGATGTCTGTTCCTCTGTTTCCTTCCCCACATTTGTTACCTTTCAACCTTTTCACAAGGCCCTGTTAATTGGTCCCCACTTGAAGACTCCTCAGCTCATTCACTCCTACAATGCCTTTTCATACCCAACATCACCTTTTTGTTTTCCAGCTTCTATTCTTACCTTGCCTCTTATCACTTTTTCTTCAGATCTTCCCTTTGTTTTCTTCCTTCATATATGTATCCTTTATTTCCTCTTACCTCTCCAATTACTTTGCTTTTTTCTCTTTTAGATAATTCCAGAAGAAGACCTATGGTTGAAATGTTGTTTCTTACCCTATTTTCTATTTTCAGTGTGCATTTAATATTATCATTTTGTTTTGGTTTCAGACCACACAGTAAAGCAGCATCTTGTTTTTAGTATTTAAACTTGGTGCCACATTAAGGCATCTCCGGTAACTGACATATAAATCTCCCTAAAATTCTTGCTCAAACAAAAGAAAACACATATACTTTGTTACAGTTATTAACTACTCAAGCAAGACTTCCTAGATGTCAACAAAACCATGTGACTTGTCAGATGGAGATTAAGAAATGAACCAGACCCAGACAGTTAAAGAATGCCAATCTGCCCATCTAATGTTGGTCCATGGGATAACAAGTGTAAAAGAGTGAGTAAGAAGAATGAACAGTTACAGGTTCTAGTCTTGCACAAGGAACATGGACTATTACCCTAATACTGGCACTGTAGTTCAGTACAAGAGGCTGCTGCACTATTAAGGTGCCACCATTCACATGAGATGTTAAATTGAAGTCTCTTCTACCCATGTTGAGTGATTGTCCAAGTGGAAGTTAAACATCCCATGGCACTTATTATAGGAGATGAAGAGTTATTCCTAGTGTCCTGGCCAAAATTTGCCCTTTAATTACAACAGCAACATCAATCTGTTGGAAAGGGTTCAAATACAGCTCTCTAGATCTATAAAGGGTTTAAATAATAAACCATACCAGGAAAGGTTGGCATCCCTCAATCTATATTCCTTACATTATAGAAGAACTAGGGGAGACCTATGTTTACTATATAGACTGATGGAGGATAATAATCTCTTAGCAGAAATAGGACTTTAAGAATAATCTCGGGAGGATCAGTACTAGGAAACAAAATAAGCAGCTCCTTCTTCAAACGTGGAATCTCAACTTGCATAAATCCTGGTTCAGTTATAGAATGGTGGCATTATGGAACGATCTTCCACATGATGTAGTGAGCAGCTCCAGCATGAATAGTTTCAAAAATGGGCTGGATAGGCATTTCAGGGACAACATTTTCCAATTTTAAATTAAACCAGGAAACTGCAAGCTTTAAAGGACTAAGGTCTATAAGCTTGACTACACCTATGAAACCAATGAAACAGGTCCATGTAAACCCACCCCAGACACACCAGGAAATGAGCTGTCAAAGCTCAGTGTGAATTTTCAGGCCAAGCATTACATATAGAATAATGCCTATCAGATCACCTTCAGGCGACACACAATTTCAATTTCACACTATGCTGTTTGATGACTCAGAACAACTGTGGTTATGCATGAGACAGAAAACTCCATAATAACTGGGTTTAACGTCATACCCCGTTATTACCTTATTTGTATAGTAAAGATTTATGGCTGATATGAGGTGTCACCAATTATAAATAAAATAAAATAACATAAAATAAATAAATACCTGCATACACACATACGTATAGTCAATGAGCACTCTATCGTTCCAAAAAGGAGGTACCTGTGGAACTCAGATTACCAGGCTGGATTCACACAGAGGGCAGGAGGCACAACTGCCTAAATTGAGTGGACAGACATAACACTGACCATAATGTGTATAAATCAATGATTCAGCCCATTTTAAAGTTTTGTACACTTGTGTGGAACTCAGCCATAACCATTAACGCTGAGCAGAATTTTCAAATTCCACTGGAATGGAATTCCACAAGATTTCAGAAAAATCCACCTAATTCAGCAAAATTCATGGATTACATACAATCCAGATTCCGTGGGATAACACAAGGGATATGTTGCATGCTGGAGCCCAGATCTGCAAAAAATAAAGTTATGAGCAAATGTTGGAACATGTTTCCTTATAGCTTAGTTAGTGTTTCACATTTTTACCCCAAATTTTGAAACACAATCTTTTTTTGACCACTCCTTCTGAAACTGACAGGTGTCATTTATAAAACAATGGCTGAAATGTCATTTTGCACCACAAGTGTTAAAACACATTTAGGGTAGGGTCTGAGAACTGACAGCTGTCACATTCATGAGGTGGTGTGAAAAAATGGTCATGCTGAAAAGTTGGGGTCAAAATATTGACAATTACCACAGTGACTTGCATGCATTGAAAATTTGCCATGTAGACTCATAACATTGTTGTTTTCTCATATCTTACCCTACATTTTCAACATAGCCTTCTTAGGACCCCACATAGCCTTTGTATGAGGCCACCTCATGAACAAGGCAGAGAAAATATTCAAATCCTGCCCAAAAGGTGATTGTATGCCACAAGTGTGAAAACACATTTTGGCCAGGATTTGAAAAATGACAAGTACCAGTCCAACAAGTAAAGTCTGCAAAAACACAAAGCGGGAGGGAAGGCACAAAATGTAGGGGAACTACCCCTCTTACAAAGCACCGATTCCACAACAAATAGTAAGCTCTTGTGGAACAGACAGTTTATGATTGCTTCTGAATTCACTACTGGAGCAATAACTCAACTCTGCTGTGGAGCATCAAAAACTAGGTAAAAATCCAGATTCCAAAAATACCGCAGTACACTAGAAGTACTATGTACTAAAGCAAAAACTTTTATTTAAAATGATAAAGAAGAAAGAAGCAAGTTACAAAGCAGGCCAGTCAATGACCACACTTTCCCGCTCTTCGGTTTAAACAATCCTTTCTCAGGGAGCGGAGTTATTGAGCCATGGAGAACAGAAGTGAATTAAGAAACAAGAGTAAACTTTCTATTTCACAGGAGTGCACTATTTGTTGTGGAATTGGCAGTTTGAAAATGACAGCTTTCAAATTCATGAGTTGCTGCAAAGAAATGGCTTTGCTGAACATTTGGTATAAAATATTGAAAACTACCAAAATTTCAATGTAAGCTCATAACTTTGTTGTTTTACAATATTTTTAATCCAAATTTTCAACATAGCCTTGTTATGACCCCACCTCATGAACAAGTGGAGATAATTTTCAGCTCTGACCGAACGATGATTTGACGAGCGATCATGAAATCACCTTTTGGAACAGATTTACCTAATTTCACTGCCATTGTTCATGAGGTGGGGTCCCAAAAAAAGGCATCTTGAAAATCTGAGGTAACAGTATTCAAAAGTGACCAGATTATGACAAGTTCAAAACCCCATTGAAATACATTGAACCGCATACCTGATTTCCTCAGTTCATGGTCCATTGTTTAAAAGTGAAGATATGTCTGTGGTCCAGAGAGGATTATGGCATTGAACCACTGGTAGGTAAGTAAAGGCCTGGGGGGAGGTGTCGTGGTGGGTGCTGAGTGGGAGGGTAAGGTGGGGGGACAGTAATGGAGGTGGCAGCAACAGACATTGATGGATGGTTTTCTTTTTTATGAGGTGTATTTAAAAAAACTATGAGGGATGGTTTCTTTATTTCAGGTGCTGACGCTGGGGATTGTGTACCCCCAGTGTTGGAGTTACATTTGGCATCACTGGGGTTGGGCCCTGGTGTTGCAGATGCAAACCAGGCAGGGTGGTAGGCAGCCAGCACAGGGATTGCGCCACCTGTGCTGGAATATTAACATGCTTTGGTTGGGCTTGGGTGGGGTGTGGTGGTGGGTGCTGAGTAGGAAGATCAGGTGGGAGGGACAGTAGATAAGTAAAGGCTTGGGGGGTGGGATGGTGGGTGCTGAATGATTTTACTGGGTATATTAAAAAAAAACTATGAGGGACAGTTTTCTTTACTTCAGGTGGCAACAGTGGAGATTGTGCACCCCATTGTCAGTGTTATGTTTGGTAGCACCGGAGGTGGGCTCCCCAGAGTTGCAGAAGCAAAACAGGCAGGGTGGGGAGTAGTAGCTGGCATGAGGGATTAGGCACCCTGTGCTTGAATATTAACATGCATGGGTTGGGCTGGGGGGACAGTTATGGTGGCAGCAACAGACATCGATGGCTGGTCTTCTTTTTTTGCAGGGTGTATTTAAAAAACTACGAGGATGATTTTGTTTATTTCAGGTGGAAACACTGGGGATTGGCACCCTCAGTGTCAGTGTCATGTATGGTGGCACCAGGATGGTCTCCCGTATTGAATCAAAATAGGCAGGGTGGGGTAGCAGTCAGCATGGGGGATTGGGTGCCTTACCAGAATATTGACATGGATTGGGCTGGGGAGGGGGACAGTTACTGCAGCAACAGCAACAGACACTGATGGATGGTTTTCTTTTACAGGGTGTAATTTAAAAAACATGAGGACAGTTTTCATCAGGCTGAGCATGACAGATCAGCTGTGTTTGCTGAGCAGGGTTATTTAGATGAAAGGAAAGAAAGAGCCACCCTATGATTGGTTCAGCTCTCTCTTTGAACTACACAAAGATTCCACCAGCAAGCCAGAACAGTGTCATGATCAGCCTAGCCAAAGATTGGTGTGGCACTACAAGCCCCTTGCAGACCACTCTGCTTTGGACTGACAGTGTCACACCTCTCAAAACCCACTTTCATAACAAAGTGTTCATTGCATGTGTGCACATGGCAAACATAAAAAGTGAGTCCATCTAGTAAAGTGCATGTAGAATTATTTGCATAAATGAAAATTATGATGTGGCCAAGAAAAAGCTGGAGTTAAAATTCATTGAAACAAGATGGGACCAATCATGTGAACAGATTGAAAGTATTATCAGAGTGCCTGACAGACCTGTGGGGGTAGTATGGGCAAATGTATCCACACATACCAAAATCAAAGCCATAAGTAGTGGCCACCACCACCACTAATCCAAGCCGTTCTAAAAGATAAAACACCAGCTCTGTGCCCATGACAATTATGAAATTCTAACAGTATAAAAATAGTGGTGTTACCAATAATACAATGATGTTCGTACAATTGTGATTTTGATATGCCTTTTGAGGGCATGGTTTAATAGCCATCCACCTGAAGGGGGCAGTAAGAATGCAGATCTTCATTCTGAAGTGTTAATGCTCATATCACAGTTTACTCATAGCATAAGGATTTACTGGCTATGTATTTGGATGTTCAGTATTGCATGGAATCTGGGTATTTATATATTCATATGCTAGCAATGAATCTTGCTTGCTTTATCTGTATAATTCCCTTATGTTTTACATTATCATAAGTATTGTAAGACATGTACTAGTATATGCAGCCCATGATGCATTGCATTGTGGGGACATGTGTGATTTTGTATTACTTTAAAACTTGGCTTCCCAGCCAAATGCCCTTTGGGGTAACCATTACCTCAGTGCTTGCACACAGAGGTTCTTTGTCTTTTAAATAGTTTTTTTTGTTTTAATTGGGTTCACCACAATATAACCCAGATAGACCATCTTAGGGTTGCTGGTTCATTCCACTGGGGTGTCAAATAGATGAGGCATACTGATGAGTCCTGGTAGGACCCTTTACAAACTGTGTGGGAGGCTTTTGGCACCATGCATTTCTGCTTAAAGTTGAACCAGCATAATATTCTGTGGTGATTTGCATATGCAGCCCATGATGCTTTGCATTGTGGGGACATTGTGATTTTGTATTTCTTTAAAACTTGGCTTCCCAGCCAATTGCCCTTTGGGGTAACCATTGTCTCAGTGCTTGACAGAGATTCTTTGTCTTTTAAATAGTTTTTTGTTTTAATTGGGTTCACCACAACATAACCCAGATAGACCATCTTAGGGTTGCTGGTTCATTCCACTGGGGTGTCAAACAGACATGGCATACTGATGAGTCCTGGTAGGATAAAACATGTGTCTATGTCTTCTGTTGGCACCCTCTGCAAACTGTGTGAGAGGCCTTTTGGCACCATGCATTTCTGCTTAAAGTAGAACCAGCATAATATTCTGTGGTTATTTTAATATGCAGCCCATGATGCTTTGCATTGTGGGGACATGTGTGATTTTGTATTTCTTATGTACTAGTAAAGGTGCATTTATGTATTTTTTAATATTGTGTTTTATAATGTTATTTAACTTATTTTATAACTGAGCTATACAATCTTCAGCCATGATTTTCATGATTGTAATAAATGATCAATCATCTCTGTTGTGACAAAACTGGGAAAACTAACACTTAGCAGCCCTGACGTTTTCAAAAATTATTAGGTCCCTGAAGAAGAGGCAGTGCATCTCATGTGAGGGAGCATTCTGGTCAGTTTTTTTCTTCACCTCACTTCAATAAACAATTGTTATACTTGACTCCCTGTAAGTTCAATGTTTTTGTTTTTTAGTCTAAATTTTGTGCACAGATTGAACTGCAAAATAAAAAACTATAATATACATAGACTTCCATTTAAAATCTCACAGTTTCATAATTCATAATATTCTTCAACAAATTCCATGAATTATTTACTGCAGAAGCAGAATTAGTGATTTTATTGGCGATTCTACCTGTAAAATGTAAGTATTTGGTGCAGAACACAACTAGCCTACAACTCTGGAATACATGACAGCTTACAGTTTACAAGAACATCAATCATGCTGGTTAGTTTGGGGTTGACGGGTAGGTTGATTAGATTTAAAGTCACTTGCTGCCCTGCTGCTAGCTGAGTAATCATAAGAAGTAGGGACTAGACATTTTTACTGTGTACTGTCTCTTTAAGAGCTGCCTGAATTGCAGTTATAAATAATCTGAGAGGGAGCTCTGTTGAAAGATGTAACTATTTGCTGAAAATCATTTAGAGTGATAATGATAATGCAGTTTGTCTAACCTGCCATCTTTACAGCAAGGACTGTTTTGTTTATCTCCACAATCTTGGTCCTCGACTGCGAATTGGACCAATCAGTACTGTGGGACCTAAAATGGAGCTGGACTACAGGAGCTGTCTGGAGTAAAAATCTGTAGGAATAGTAATTTTGGGCTTTTTGTGCCTTTTTGCACCTGAAGGGGAGCCTTTGTTGTGATTGACAGGAGGATCAGCCAACCGAACCTTTTGGATCTTGGGGAATTTCTCAGGCTGCTGCAGCTAGTTTCAGTTTTGAGCTGAGAAGTGAAGAAGTAACAGCTCAAATGATTTTGAGCAGCAGTTCTGTGTAGTTTTGCATGGGAGAACTGTGAAAGGCCTGAGTTTTGGCCTGCAGGTCTGCCTGCTGTCCCTGAGAGGGAAAACAGAGTTTATTCGGACTGAATCCGAGTTGTGAGGACTATTTAAGCCACTGGACTGTGACCAGGCTTTAACCTGAAGAAGACTGAAGATTTGCTGAATGTGATCAGCCTGTCAGGGTTTTCAGCTGCTTTTGAATCCCCGGTTTGTGCAGAGACTTTGCAATCGTAACCGGAGAGCGGTTTGCCTGGTACAGTAGAATTTCAAAGGAACATAGAAACATAGACTTTGACGGCAGATAAGGACCGCTTGACCCACCTAGTCTTCCTATTTCCTTACATGTAAATGTGCTGTGTATCGAAAGAGGGTCATGATTTGGTTCCCCACTGTGTAAACTGTGTTCTGCTTGCTGGTACCGTAGAATTCTTTACATGTAAATGTGCTGTGTATTGAAAGTGGGTCATGATTTGGTTCCCTACTGTGTGAACTGTGTTCTGCTTGCTGGAAGCTTTATCCAGCCTAATTGGACTGAATCTGCATTCATGTCCGTTCGGCCTGGGCCATGCCACACTGGCCCTGCCAGACTACCCCACTGCACAGAGAAAGCCACTGACGAGAGACCTGCCTGGGGATCAGCCCCCTTTTCCATGCTTGAACAGGAATGACGCCTCGGCGAATAGTGTGAGCTCTGCTTCTCCTTGCACTCCAGATTAACCACCTGCTATCTCGATTTTTGTCCAGCCTGTGTCCAGTCTTGGGTATCGTGAGTAATCATCAGGGTAGCTCCCTGCAACAACAGCCTAATCTAAAAGTGTGTCATCTGAGTGTCTTGTTGTTTTCTTTTCATGAACTGAGCCCTCTGGCTCTGGATTACAAATAGTGTCTGTATTGTGCATATTATTTTCTTCCATCCACAGGGCCCCAACCAGCTGCAATGTTCCTGGCTAGCCCACCATTCTCTATCTGGGTACCCAGAGTGTGTGACTGTTTATGGACCCTGAAGTGCATGCATATCTGTTTGATTGATAGATACAGCCTTTAAGCAAATTAACCTGATTATGACCCTCCCTTGTTCAAGCCCCTTAAATAAATCTGATCTAACTCTTTTTTGCATTTACCTTGAGTGTGGTTCCAGTTTGGGCAAGAGTACTGTACTGCTGTTATTTGCTGTGTATAACCTTGTTTTACAGGGGGTCGCCAGGGCCGGACCAGAGGAAAGCCCTGGTGGTAACTGCAAACAGTGTGGGTACTTGTGTGGTGTATCAGGGATATTGTGAAAGTGATTATTGTGTATTGTTCCGGCCACTAGTAAGGAAAGAGGGTGGTTACAGTTTCCCGGAGGGCTGTGCCCAGGTTAGCTTGACCACTACCAACCCTGACCTCTGGGTAGAGGCACCCATTTCAGAACTCAGGTCTCTTAACCTGCTATTAGCCAAGCAGTCAGTGGTAGCAGCCCTTGGGATAGCGCCACCTAGTGGTTACACAAGGTTGTGTGAAATTTATATTTTGGATTAATGCTAATTATGCCTTTCCTACAGTGATGGGTGACATTTCATCCCAAAACATCACAGAATGTCACCACATCTCCTGCAATAGCAGACAAGATTTCATCTGCAGGTAGATGGTGGGGTGCAGCTGTAAAGCCCCTGATTCTCTAAATTTATTTTAATAATTGAAATGACATCTCATTTCAGTGATCAAATACATGTAGAGAATCAGGGGCTTCACGCCCCACCCCTCAACTGCTCATACATTGGGTGACAGGCACACGGGAATGGGAAATGTGTATAAGGGGATATACTGGGGGCTAATAAGCAAAGTCCCAAAATAAGACAGGCTTTGGCAGACTAGGTGATCAAGCAGGCTTTTATCTGCCATTATTTTTTATGTTTCTGTTTCTATCTTCCTAAGAATGGAGCCTGAAACAATGGGACATCTTTGAAAATATAGCATTCTCTAACTCTATCTTATGGTGCTGGCTATTTAATGAGCTGTTGTAACACAAGCTGCTTGAGTAAGTGACAACACTGTGATTTTATGTTTTAAGTACTAGCTGTAGCACTATGACTTCTGTAGATATTTATATAACAGGTGTATTACCTCCAGCTATATATGGGGAAAAAGTGCTTTCAACTTATTAATTGAAGCATCTAACACCTTGAAAGACTGCAGAATGATACAGGTAACTAACTATACATGGATGTGGGTGGTAGTTTATCGCCCAGGGTAATGTTTTCCTTTAAATAAATGCCTTAAAATGCAGGAGAAAACTAAGGATATATTTAGAGTTGGAAGACACATTAGTATCAAAAGTCAAAATAACAAATTAATGATTTGTGCAGCACATGGAGTTTTTCTGAGATGAGCATGCCGGAGATAGAACCTGATTTAAAATGGTTCCATATCATAATAGCGATCGCAAAACAGCGATCGCAATTATCGTGAGTGTAAATAACCAAAAAGCAAACTGGTGATATACACTTAAAAGTGACCTGATATCCGGATTGAAATAATAGTGTTTCTGCAGGGAGGCTGCTCCCTCCTGTGCCCCTCCCCTTGCTGGGGACTTTGCCCCCGCACACCCCCCTGAAATAGGATTCTCAACTCCAGTAGGGTACATGTTGGGGAGGGGACAAAATCCAAAATTTTGGGCAAGATATAAGTGTCACAGCTTGCAGCTACAGTAAAATGTACATGCTCCTGGTCCCGAACCCGGTACATGCTGTGACAGAGCTAGCCACCCACACCACCACCATGCCACATGGCTAGCTCAGCGGCAGCAGGTACATCAGCACCTGAAAACCCCTTCCCTGTCCCTCCCCTTCCCCTCGCTATTCCCCCACTTCTGTTCACCCTTCCCCATGGTCGCTATCCCATACCCTCACCATTGCACAGCGTAGCCCACGATAACAGCACCCAAAATGAGTCGCTATTTTTGTAGCCGCTCATTTTGGGTCACAAATATATGTGATACCATTTGAAACCATGGTGTATATTTAAGTAATAAGGCATGACAGGGTGTGTGTTATCGTGTAATAACATCACCCCTGGGGTGGGTTGAAGACGAGGCGAAGCTGAGTGCTTCCACCACCCTAGGAGTGATGTTATTACGTGTAACACACACTGGAGTGCCTTATTGCTATTATACAATGGCTCATTGTTATACAAAATAAAAAACATTTAAAAAAATGTTTTTAGTAGATTTTTAGTGTGGCAGTAAATCTTTGTTTCTAAAGATAAGATGAGCAAATTGATATCATCTCCACAGAGTGATGTTATTGTGTAATAACTTCACTGTCTCAGGTATACACTGACCAATCAGAGTCCAAGATTCTTTTTGCCATTGTATAATTGTAGATATCAGATGAGAAGTGATGATCAAGAGCAGAAGAAGAAAATCAGCATGCTAGCTGGTGGAGGCACGGGGTCAAAACCCCACAAACAAAAACAGTGTGGCAAAGAATGCCGCAAGCAAAATGCCAGTTGCAGTAATGGGGTCAGTCAAACACTGACTGATACACAATACCACTCCACCACACAAAATAAAGGAAAACATAGACACACACTCCCACACACTCACTGCAATTAATATAACTAACTCCAAGGGGATGTGAACCTTGGGGATAAGTAAAAACTTGGGAGGGGGGAAACTGCTTTTATACACAAAAAAATGTAAAATATTGGATGATGGGGAACCAAACTCTGGTCTCAGGTCTCCACCACTCCAGGTGCAAGTGCCTAGTCACTCCACCATGGGAGTGACTCAACCAGCATCACACCTGAAGTGTCTTCAGCCCTTCCTCCACTCCGTGGACAGCAACAGGAGTAGTGGTAATTCACTAACAATATTATAACCCTGTCGCTGTCAATGGTTACGA
Organism: Neoceratodus forsteri; assembly: GCA_016271365.2. Lineage (NCBI taxonomy): Eukaryota > Metazoa > Chordata > Ceratodontiformes > Ceratodontidae > Neoceratodus > Neoceratodus forsteri. The sequence continues at coordinate 17,087,923 of JADMNL010000027.1, forward strand.
CATTACTACAACTTAGTTTATTCCGCGCTGTTTGTACAACGGCCGGTTGACCTGGTACCATTAGTGGGCATGTTTCTATTACAAACAAACAGCATCAAGGGGGTCTGGCACCTGGCAAGAAGGTTTGCTTTGTATAAAATGTTGCTTCCAGTAAGGGCACTCACAGTAGACCTCATGGATGTCAATTAAAACTTCTTCATTTATCTAAGTTTTAAAATTCATTTTTATATGTAAGCAAAGTCCAGAAAAATACAGCAAAGTGCATACAAGAAACAAACATGTTGGATGCTATGAATGAAGTGAGATGGGTAGGTGGAAAAGTCATGCAACCCCACTCGCACTTCTGCACCCCACGGACAGGTGCACCTATTGGCCCGCATTCACCAATGCTGGCCACCTGTCCAGCCCTTCCCCAGTGCACAGGACTTTGCAAGGTGACCAGGGTGGAGTCATAGACCCAGGCAGGCATCCAATGGAATGCCTGTCCTGGGTCCAAAAGTGGATGCCTCACACTGCGATGCGCAGGTCCACAGTTGTGCATGCTGTCGAGGCACCGGTACCCGCATGGCATGGCTCCATGGCTGGTCATGCCTCCAGCCCAGCCTCAGTGAATGGTGCCTTTCCAGTGCAGTGCAGGACCCTGGCATCGAGACCCACCTCTGGCTCACATGCCTGCGGCTGTGCCTCAACACCATGGTGGACTCCGTACCCCAGAGCCCCCATGGGGGGGCATGTCCATCTCCCCCTCCTGCAACATCCCAGTGCCACTGCAAAGCTTGCATTATGGGCACTCACCTGTCCCAATGCCCCTGTCCTCACCAGCTGCCTAGTGGGCAGGGGCAGCATGTAGAACACTGACCATGTCCCCTGGCATCTGGTGGATGGGTACCATGGGGGCACACAGAGGATTACCAGGGTCTCCCTGTCATACCATGTGCCACCTTCACTCCATGCAGCCAGCACTATGTGGTTTAGTGAATACCGCATAGTGCTGGCACACCTCCGGAACACCCCCAGCATGGTGCGGTCCATGGACATGGGGGATCAGGTGCAGTGAGTCTGCATGCCCCCCCTTTGTGCATGCTGCATGGGGGTGCAGTGGGTGTGGAGTGGCTATGCGCCAAAGATATGCGCGGGTAGCTACTCCACTCCATTCGTGCATAGGGCCTATTGTCCTTACATTTCCATCTCCAAATGCTTCAAACTGCTCCTAAGACCCACATGAGGGACTGAAACCTGCTCCTGGTGCACTTTTTCAAAGGATAGCAAATAACAATCTATGTATCACTTATAAATACCCCCCTTAAAGAGACAGTGCACAACATTAACCATACATGTATTGGGTTCCATTCTTAGACTTGACATACTGTACATTGACTGAAATATAGTACAAGTTATAAACATACATTAAAAAATTCTTGTATTACAGTAGACTCACTAGGTGTACCACACACATTATTTTATTTATTTATTTAAAAGTTCAGCCAGGAAAGACATACTGAGCTGAGAAAAGCATGTTTCCAGATGTGTCCTGGGGAAGGGAAGAAGAAGATAGCTAAACAATAAAATGATGAAAATAAGAAGTCAATTTCAGTAATATAGTAATTCGTGAAGCATAAATATAAATATAAATAATTAGAGGCAAATTAATAAATGAAAGCAAGTAGAAAATAAAATACACTTACATGTATTGAGAAAAGGCATAAGAAGAGGAGAGGGTCATAGACAGTTGCAGGTAGGAGAATAAAAGTCATAAAGAAGAGACTTAAAGAGGAAGGAGAAGAGGCAGAATGAATAGAAAGGGAAGGGGGACTAAAGATTAGAAATCGGTAGAAAAGCAGATTGTCCAACAGTATATATTCTAGAAGGAATAGAAATAGAAGGGAATTAATGTTGTGGACAAGGTAGAAGGAAGAAGGAGAAGATAGAAGGATTTAAGATAGGAAGGAAGGAGCTGAATCAGAATTTGAATATAAAAGATGTACAATGGGAAAGGCACCTAGCATCAAGAGAAGAGAGACAGTGATGAGTAAAGAGATCAGTGATGAGTACGAGGGGGGCAATCTAAAGCAAAACAACAGAAAAAATGGAAAAGGGGGTCCAGTCTGGCAAGGCAAGATGTAGGGGCACCACTCTAGGCTAAGTCACCAGTCAAAGATAGAGAGAATCATTTTTACTACAGTTTCTCATCAGGCAGGAAGTCAGATACTCGCTTTATTCCTGTACAAAGTTCCAAGCTTAGGGGGTAGCTTATGGTGAACAGCATCAATATGCACTGAGAAATCAAGATGCCAGTCAAGGCAGACCATGGGAAGAGGAGACAGAAGCCAAAAGAACTGTGTCATCAGCATACATATGAATGGATACAGAGGAACAGACAGTGGGGAGGTCATTTAAGAAAACAGAAAAGAGAATAGGACCCAGGACAGACCCTTGAGGGATGCCTGAGCTAATGGGAAGAGGAACTGAAATGGATTTTCCTATCCAGACATCTTGAGACCTCCTGCCAATGTAAGAATGAAACCAACTGACTGAAGAATCAGAGAGGCCTGTTGCTTTAAGTTTGTCCAGAAGGAGAGGATGTGCCACAGTGTCAAAAGCTTTAGTGAGATCAACAAAAATAGCAGAAGTAATCAGTCCTTCATTCATACCTGTGAGCATGGAGTCAGTGAGACGTAGGAGGGAGGAAGAAGTGGAGTGGGATTTCCTGAAGCCAGACTGGAAAGGTGTGAAAAAGATGAAGCTGTAAAGAAAGAACATGAGCTGAGAAAGAACAATGTGTTCCTGTAATTTAGCCAAAGTGGGAAGAAGAGATATAGGACGGAATTTACCAGGAGCGGTGGGATCACCACCTTTGTGAAGAGGTATGACAATGGCATGTTTCCAAGTATCAGAAACAGTAGCAGAGGTAAAGGAAAGATTGAGGAGTAGAGTATAGAGTAATAGGCAGATCAATGGCAAGTGGTGAGAGAAGAAGAAACTTAGGGTCAAGGCCATCTGGACTACTTCCCTTCATAGGATTAAAGGAAAGCAGAGCCTTAGGGAGATAGAGGGAGGACAGAGAGAGAAGGAAAAAGGAGGAGATGAAAGCAGAGAAAGGGAGGAGGGGTAGAGGAAGAGGTGATAAGATAGAGGGTACAGGTAGTAAAGTAGGTGTTAAAAGACATAGCAACAGCAGAAGGGTCAAAATAAGGGAGTCACCAACCTTGAGAACAGGAGAGGGAGACTGTGTCTGTGGGATGAAAAGGGAATGGATAACCTTTCAGAATTTATAGGGGTTATTAAGATTATTTTGGAGTGTGGAAGCAAAATACTCTAATTAAGGTGCCTGATTCCTTAATTTCAATATTTATAAAACATTAACTATTTTACTACTCAGTTATCTGTTCAACATTACTTTGCAATACCAAGAAGGAAAACATCTGTAGGCCAGAAAACGTTGCCTTACATTCTCCCATTCTTCTTTAATTCTCTTCACTCTATTTTTGAATGCCTAGATGTTTCTTTCCGGGCCTTTAGATTTAAGTTGAGAGGGTATTTATTAGCTGAAAGTGAGTGTAAATGTTTTGTCTAATTGTGTATTGAAAGCCTGATGATACAAGTCTGTATTTTATACTCTGAGTATTTCACCTAGTTACATGTATTTTTGTATTTATGCTGGTCGCTCATGAAAATGGATCTTTTTCCCATGGTCTCACCAGTTTAAAAAAAAATAAATTCTCAGACTTCACAAGTTTGATGACTTTGGTACAGGCATTGCAAAGGCATCTATAGCTGGCCAATGAAGACTGGGAACTACAGTAGGGATTTTAAAAGTACACCAGGCAAGGTCTCTAGTATGGAGACAAGTAAGTACATCATCCAATATCCAGGGAAGACAAGAACTTATAAACTTATTGGGCCAGATTTTCAAAGGCCTTAGAATGATGCAAGGTGCCTGTGTCGAAGAAGTCTGATGCAACAGGAACCTTGCACCAAGCAATGCACCTGGAGATATTTTCTAATGCAGCCTGCATCCAACAGCAGGCTTCGTGCACCAAAGGAGCTTTCACCGCCCTTGCACCACAGAAGTGGCTGTGGCATGGTGCAAGGGGGCTTGCAGCAGACCCTGGCTGCCACAAACCCAACAGTCTAATTTTCAAAACCAACCCCAGTGACAAAGAGCTAAGTACCATTAGACCAGCAAAGGGCTGGTCTAACAGGACTTTAGACAGCCCCTGAGAGGGTGTCAACTGTGTCCTGTAACTGTGTTCCCCCCCCAACAATATCCCATTACATATAGCCCTATCTCCCAGCCCCAATATGCTCATACATGTGGATATTCTGGGCTCCAGTGCCGCCGCCCCCACCAAGACCTGATCTGCCCATATTTACAGGCAGTCTCAGTGATCTGTTGCCCTCCTCTCTGCACTCTGATCCCCAGTACAACTGCCATGGATGGTCATCCCTGGTGATCTAGTGGCCCCCCACCCACCAAGTGGTGCCCACCACCTCACTTCCTCCCATCCATCAGTATCCCAGATCCGGCGATTGGCACTGCCATCCACACACCACCATGGCTGGCTGCCGAATTAACTGTCAAGAACATACTGTATACAGTACATGCTCTGACATTTCATTTGGTGGCCGCCATGGTGGTTGTTTGGAGGGCTGAGCCGGTCACTGGGTCAAGAGATTGGGAGGAGGGAGCGTGGTGGAGGTGACACTATTGCCTGGGTGGGGTGGTGGGGGCCATGCAGGGTGGAGGTGGGCACTAATGCTGGGTGGGGGGCCAATAGATCACCAAGGTGTAGAACATTATTATTTGCTGCATATTGGCACATTGGGGCATGGTGGTGATGTGGGGTCCACCATGCACCTATGGAAGGGTGCAGTGTCCACCTCACCATCCCGCAGCACTTGTGGCACTTCTGCAGGGTGCACCATACAGTTGGTGCACCCACTCACTTGCTGCAAACAGTGGGACATAGACACCGGGACCATGCCCCATCTAAAATCGGGGGCAGGGTCCTGGATGCACTGGCACTCAGCCCAAGCTGCTGATGTCACAGCTTGCATTGGTTGTTTGCAAATCTGGCCCATAAACTCTAGCAGATGATCTTCAAAAGCTTTAGCACTGTACCCCATTTTGACGTGCAGGAAATATATTTTTTGAACAGTAAACATTTGCCTGCAGCCGTACTACCTGAATCCTGATCTCATCAGCTGTCAGAAGCTTAACATGGTCCGATTTGGTCTGTAGTTGGATGGAAAACTTCAATGAATACAGTGTTGCACAATGTGGTGTTAGTAGCACTGCAGGGTCACTCTCCTCTTTGTTATAAGTAACCATACTGATGTACCAACATGGTGTTAGGAGGACACTGTGCTGTCTTGAAGTGCAGTTTTTAGATATGACAACAAACTGAGATCCCATCTGCTTGTTCCTTTGGTTGTTCAGGTGGATGTTAAAGATCTCATGGCATTCATTGTGCACTTTTTAAATGCTATAAATGGGACTCTGATATATACTTGCCAATGTTTCTAAAATGATCATGTATGTATTGTTAACTGTTCATGGTACTTGTTGTGAAGTGTAACTTATTTATTTATTATTCTTTCTAACTATTCTATAAATGTACTAGGATTTTCATAACTCTTCCCTCCTTTTACATGAAAGTAACTTCTGAAATTTTAGGAACTTTAGGTACAGGACTGTCTTGTAAACTGAAAAATCGTCCAAATGTCATGTTAAATTCCTGTATAAAAATAAAGTTTTACCTACCTACCTTCTCAAAAAAAAATAAGGAAATTTCCTCTGTGTCCTGGCCAAAATTCACTCATTCACCAAAAATACCTCCAAAAGCTCAATCTTGACCAGTATCTGTCTGCTTTTTCTCGACTGCCTGGACAAGGCTAAAAAAAGGAAACATTTTCCTATCCCTCCTATCCTGGTCAAGTAAATAAATGTTGGGATTTAATTGAAACAAACCACTCAACAAACAGCATGCAATCTAATAAAAATCACAGAACATGTTTGCTACCCAGTACTTCATGTACATTGTTAGCTTACATGAATCTTTTACCTTTTTCTCCACTGGAACAAATACCACAAGTGTTATTTAGGAACGGAATGAAAAATGGATTAAATACATAAAACGGTTGAATACATATACTGATTTATCCTTACAGAATAAATTATGAAAGCGTAATTAATTAATAATATATTTGCACAATGAATGGATATGATTATATAACAAAGAAATTGGTAGTGTCTGACTGGAACTCCCTTCCTCCTTCCATCCTGTCTTGCCTCTCTCTTCCTACATTCCAATCCAATTTGCTTTCCACTCTCTCTGCAGCTGCTGCTTGCTTCTGCTTCTGGTGATGCCTAACCTACTCCTACCCTGATGTTTCCCTATGTCTCTTCCTGCCTGACTCTTGACCCATGCTGTACTCCTTGTCCTCTGTCCCCCCTTCACCCTCTGCTCCTCCCTTGTATTACACTTGACTCTTGCCTGTCCCAAGCACCATTTACACCTTTTGCCCATGTTCTCATTTTTTGACTTTGACATGGTTTATGTATAACTTTTATATTAGAAGACAAGCTTGTTATTTGTTATTTTATGATGCTATCATTCCTGTATTTTGCTGTGCTTCATGACCATTGTTCCTTTTTACAGCTGCAGTGGGCGTAGCCCTGCAGACATTTTGCTTTGAGAAAAGGACTCCCTGCATAAATTACCTACCAAACAACATGACAGAGTGTTAAAAATAGTGTCATCCACTGAAGCCTCATTACTACACTGCCTGTGTGTGTATGGCAGCTGGAGAGCACTATCTTTCCTCTGGCTTGAAAAGTAATTGAGGCCTCCCCAGTACTGCTTTTTTTGCAAGTTAAAACCCCATCCATAGTGTTTTATGGGCCTTTTCTTTCTTTGTTAAGTTTCAGTGCTTAATTTATTACCATTTGCAAACTGAGAAATGTGTTTTGCTGGTATCCCCTCCCCACTCATTCATATGTGTGAATTCCTTTGTTTCCTAACCATGCTGGTTGATACTTGCTTCCCAATATTAAGAAATGAACTAAACTTGTTATTTTAAATGATTGATAAAGTGATATGTCCAGTTTACATCTCTTGGGGATGAAGCTGTATCCCTTACCTGTATGGAGTAATTCACTTGCCACCAAGTCTTAAGACCTCAGCTGTAAGATACATCATGCATGTAAGGATATATAAAATTACATTGCATTCCCTGAAAAACAGATCCATTTCTTTTCCTCCCTCTGAAGCTACACAAAGCCAACCCTTATCTATCTTTCTCTCTCTAAGATACCTACTGCTGGACAACACAGCTGTCTAAACAAACAAAGCTGTTTTATTTTCTTAAAAGTGTGTGTGGGGGGTTCTTCTCATTTTGAGTGCCTTGGTAAGCCACAGGAAGACATGCATGCTGCCAAGGATGTATAAAAAGTCACAAGATATCTATAGAGAAAAGGAACTACAACACTTTAATGGTTACAGCTGCATTAGACTACAAATGCAGACCATGGCAAAAAGTTCTCATGAACTAATTCAACATTAAACTAATTAAGTTTATATTCTTTATGCTTCTCTTTTCTTGATGTTACTATGATCCCTATTTGCTGTTGCTGTTGCAAACATTTGTTCTGGAGGTCCCAGCCATCTCAGAAAAGATGAAGATTGGGTGAAGGCAGTACAGAGAAGGGCAACCAAAATGGTGCATGTCCTGCACCAGAAGCACTATGAAGAAACACTCAGGGAGTTAAATATGTACTCTCTACAGGAAAGCAGGGATGGGGAGACATGATAGAAGCATTCAAATACCTCAAAGGTATTAACAAGGTACAGGAAGATTCAATTCTGCTGAGAAAGAGATGTTCATGGACAAGGGGGCATGATTTATAGCTGGAAGGGGGAGACTTAGTGGGGATGTGAAGAAATACTTCTTTACAGAGAGGACACTGGACACCTGGAACAGCCTGCCAGCAGAGGTAATGGGTACTGAAATGGTAACAGGTTTCAGACATGCATGGGATACCCATAAGGGGACCTTGGTAACAGGACTGGTGCAGGGGGTGAGGTTAAGGCTGGAGATCAGTTATGGTCCATGGCAGCACAGTAGTAGGGACCTTAACACAGACTAGGTGGGCCAGGAGGTCCTTTTCTGCCAACAGCTATTATGTTTCTATATTAGTAAATAGCTGGTACATGAGCACTATACATTCATGTTGACATCAATTTTAAGATGTTAAATATAAAGCCTATGGTACCAGTAACGCAATGCCATTAGCAAGTACTGCTCAAATATTCAAAATCCATGGAATCAACCTATTGTCAATTTAAATCAAAAATATGTACCTCTATAGATGTCAGGACCATAAAGAAAAGAGAGAAAAAGGAAACAAACACAAAAGAAAAAGTGTATAAAAGTAACCAAAGTAAGGGGAGGGATAATATGTATAAAGCAAGTGAGCAGCACTGAAATGCATTTTCTTGACACTTGAGAAAGGATGAAAGCTCATGTAAAATATAGGTCCTAAATATAGAAAACAGTTGAAAAGGATAAAAAGGAAAGGAAAAGGTCCTAGATGCAGTAGGAAAGAACAAAACAACCCCCCAAAAATCAAAGAAACTGAGTGGCATAAAATTTAAAACAACAAAACAGTGAATGACATTTGGCAGATTATAAAGGGCATCATATTATCATTTGCAATAGTTACATTAAAAGGATCGAGGAATATAACAACAAATGATGACGAGCAAGATGGCTAAATGAGGATGTGAAGAAAGTTACTCAACAAAAAAAAAAAGCTAAACATGCAATAAAATATCTGAAATCAAAAGCCATGACATAACCACGTGGTCAGAATATTAATCATTTTAAAAGAAACATAAAAGCAAAAGTAACCATTTCAAAAAGAAAATGGAACTCAAATTGCAACAGATGCAGACAAAAGCAACAGCAAGCAATTGTGCAGTTACATCACTAGCCTAAACAAAAAAATAAGAATATAAGTAATATTAATATTAAAGGGGAAACAGTAAAAAATCCAGTGGAGATAGCAAACCAGTGTAATGAATATTTGTGTTCCTTATTCAAACCCAGTTACAACTCAGTCCCCTGCCCCTGTACATTACCAGGAATGCCAACATAATTAATATAATACACACAACATACTGCAAAGAATTCAGAATAAAAAAATCAGAGTGCAAAGTTTCCACTAAAATGCTGAAATTAGATATTATAATCTATAACCAGGCACTTCTTCAATTTTTTTTTAAAATGAATGAATACAGGTTCCGGGTAAAATTCTAGACTCACTACTTAAAGATATAAGTTAGCCACATGTCTACAGTAATTTCAGTGACAGAGAACAGCATGGATTCACAAAGGGACAATCATGTACCACAAATATAATCTGTATCTATGAAAACGTGATCCAATTCTTGGATAACAATACCTTATAGACATAATTTCTGTTATACCTTTGCAAAACATCTGCCACTGTACCACATTTGGCAGTCATTGAAAAAATGTCTTCCCTAGCTATTCATCCCTGTATTATAAACAGTAGAACCCAAGCCAGCCAAACCACATGAAGATTCATCAATGTAAGCTTTGTGTATTATGCAGACTGTGATACTTAACACTTGTAGGGTAAGTAAGTGCATCTGGACTTATTTTCTGCATGTGCATCTCAATTGCTATGGGGTCCTGACAATGTTCACCCTTCCTCAAGCCAAGCTAGCTACAATATGTCTTACAACTCCTGGTAGGTGACATCACTTTAGCTTATGTATTACTGTGGCAAGCTTCTATTTTCAACAAGAAGTTAAAATTTTAAAAAGACAGTGATGTGGACTGAGAAGCAACTTGGGCAGGTGAATCATCATGCTAGCCTAGATATTTCCAGGTTGCATTCAGTTAGCCTAACCAGTGGGAGCAGAAGAGGAGCGGGATACAGATCTAAAATAGAACCGTTTTACCCATTTGTGATTTAAAGTTACATTATGGAAATGTGGCCTCCAGAACTGGACACCATATTCCAAATGAGGCCTCACCAGTGATCTGCACAGTGGCATCACCACCTCCTTCCTTCTGCTGGTGATACCTCTCCCTATGCACCCAAGCATTCTGGTCATCCAGTATGATAATCCCAAATCCCTTTCCTGTATGGTGACCATTAGTTCTCCCCACCCCCACCCCGTAATCCTCCCTGGGTTCCTGCAACCCAAATACATGAGTTTACACTTTTTGCATTAAATCTCAGCTGCCACATTTTGGACCATTCCTCCAGTTTACCTAGGTCCCTCCTCATTTTTCCACCCTTCCAGGAGTGTCCACTCTGTTGCAGATCTTTGTGTCATTCACAAAGAGGTACACTTTCCCCTCCAGCCCCTCTGCAGTTTCACTTATAAAGACATTAAACAGGACTGGGCCCAGGACTGATCCCTGTGGCACCCTGCTGGTCACACTCCTTTCCTTAGATTGAGCACCATTTACCATGACTCTCTGTTTTCTATCATTCAACCAGTTCCTAAACCAGTTTACCACCTTGTGACCCACTCCCAGGCTGCCCAGCTTGTTCACAAGTCATATGTAGAATGGTATTGTCTGCCTTACTAAATGCAATTCATGTTTATGTTTATGTTTAAGCCCATGAAACACCCTTATCTAGTTAATGCATTTGCAACCATGGTGGCTCTGCCAGAATTTGTTTACTATGATATGTCTTTTGCTACTGTAATTATCTTTCTGTGAAATTGCTCTGTATTGTAATTATCATTATGTGAAATTGCTCTGTACTGAACTTCTCTTGTTGCTCTCCTGGGTCATCCTTGAAAAAGGGACTGCTATTGTCTCAGTGGACTTATCCGGTTACCAAAATTCAAATAAATAAATACAATAAATAAAGAATATAGATTATACATTGGAATTGGCACTGTGGAGCCAGCCTGGCAGTGCAGAGGAAAGGCTACCACTCAGGATGCCAGTGACCTGGATTCAAGATAGAACAAGGCCTGTTGCAGAGTTGGCTGGGAGAAGGAAGCTTGATCATCCCTCAGAAGACTCTCCTTCTTTGGGTAGGTGGGTTCCTCTCTCCACTGCAACACTGCCAAATGCATGGCCAAGGAAAATAGTGCAGTGCAGGGACAGTGGAAGGGAGGACACTGGATGAACTCTGCAGTGGTATGCTTTGCATGCACACACACTTGAAGCTCCATGCGTGGTAGCATCCATCTGAGCTAGGACACAGAACTGGAAAAAATATCCTTGTGTACAGCAGGATAATGGGGAGTATACTCAGACCACATCTCAGACTGGCCACCCACAACAGAGATTCTCTGGATAAGAGAACCAACCCCCTCCAGGGGATGTCCAAAAGTGGTTGGACCCAGGTTGGGGAGTAAGCCAAGGTAAAGTGATAAGTGTTGGAAATGTCCGAGGGTGAAGTTGGGTTGTTGCCAGTTGGATGTAGGCACTGCAGGAGAGTAGGAATATAAAAAATTAAAATAACAAAGGAATTGGCATTGCCAGATATTGTTTGTAATATGACATCTCGGGTATAAGACATCATCTCCAACAAATCTAACATCAGTGACCAAAACCCCTGTGATGGGGGCCATTTTATGTTACTGGACAGGACGGGATCTCACAAATTAGCAGCCATATGGTGCATTAAACATATTTGTAGTAGGCATGTAAGATTTCATTTTGGGTAGCTATTTGACCACCTGGCCATTGTACTTAGTTTTACTCTATTGTTATATGTATGGTGCTGTTAAACACCACACTGTTGATCAGTTGTGCTTGTTATTGCATGGCGCTAAGCCAGGGCCATAAACTGTGACACCCTGGTTGGTGGGTAATTTTACAGAACTGCTATAATATTCTGCCTTTTCCTTGCTTCACTATTGCCAGTAAGGAAGAAATCTGCTGGAGGAAATACATGGTTATTGGGTATCTACAAGTTTTCAAGTTCCACAGCTGTGCCCAGAAAGTGCTGTACTTACAATCATAGAAACATAGATGATGACGACAGAAAAAGACTGACAGTCCATCAAGTCTCCCTATATTATCCTGTCATAACCTGCTGGGACCTGCAGTCCCTGTGGCATCTTCACTTACTCTGTTCTCCTTATTGTTCTCTGTGTTTCTACCTCCCTCCTCCTTCTCAGTAGCTACTAAACCCAGGACTCTGTCCCAGCTTTAATACAGAATCAGCTTAAATTGTCATGGTGATTTGCATTATGTGGGTTTGTGTGATTTGATATTTCTTTGAAACTTGGCTTTCTTGTCAGTGCTCTTTTTGGTTAACCCTTGCCTTGGTGCTTTTGTGCTGAGGTTCTTTGTTCTTTTTACCTTGCTTTCTTATTTGTAGTCTGTCCATGTCCTTTTTTAGATGAGGACTACAGAACTGGGCACAGTACTCCAGGTGTGGCCTTACCAGGGACCTATACAGAGGTAACAGTACCTCCTGTTTCCAATTGTCAAACCTCCTCCCAATGCACCTTAGCATAATGTTATACATTTTTTTTGTTACTATTTTATGCTCCAGTTGCTGCAGCCCCTACCTCTGGAGAGAGAGCCCCCAGCCCTGTCCCCCAATATCCACCAGCTGGCGCTGACCCTTACCCCCAGGGCTTACCCCCTCTGGCAGGGCCGGTGGGGTTCCCCAACCCCTGCCGGAGATCAGATCCAGTGCGGCCAGCACTGTGGCTAGCAGGGAACATGACCTGCAAGGCACCCTCCGTCATGTGCCGCAGCAACTTGTTTTCCTCCTCAGTTTTCTCCCTGTTGAGATAAGGCGTGCAATGACGCCAGCAGAGGGAGCTCGCACGCACCCACATGTGCTCCTCAAGGCATCTTCTCCATCTCCACCCCCCCATCTGCAGCATTGGCATCTGCCCACAGCCTCTGCTAGGGGCCAGTCATATGCCAACCACTGGCACCCTCCTCCCCGAGAAGGAGAACAGTCCCTTGGATGCTTGATCCTTCTCCTCCCCTGCTGACCCCCAGTGACCCATGCTTGTTCCCGAACATGAGTTGCCGGCATAGTGTGAGGTAAGGCATCTAGCTCCCCAACCCTCAGAGCCACCAGGCTGACCTATAATGTTTGACTTTCTGAAGGCTTTGTTACATTAGCTGGTTTGTTTAAGGGAGCCACTAATTATGACTCATCGGTCCCTTTCTTCTAATGTTGAGTCCAGCTGAACACCTTCCATCCAGTACTCTGTTCTTAGGTTTTTGTTCTCTAAGTGCATCACTGTGCACTTCTTGGCATACTTTACACCAATTTTCCAGTCATTGCAGGTCTCTGCAATTCCCTTATCCCCTCTATATTGTCAAATCTATTATAGAGTTTAGTGTTATCTGTGAATAGACACGGCCTTCCCTGAATTCCCTCTCCTTTGTTGCTGATAAACACACTGAAGAGGACTAGGCCCAGAACAACTCTGCTGGTGACCTCTCTTTCCCTCTTTCCAATGATCTGACCCCATTCACAAAAACTCATTGCTGCCTCCCCTCCAACTTCCTACCCACCTTACTATTTTCTTAGCTGTTCCCAGATCTGTGTCACACCGAGTAGAATGCCTTGCTGAAATCATAGTAGAGTAGGCCTACTGCATTCCTGTTTAAAGCAGAACCAACCTAAATTTTCATGGTGATTTGCATATATATTCCATGATGCTTTGTATTACATGGGTATGCGTGATTTAGTATTTCTTTGAAACCTGGCTTTGTTGTGAATGCACTTTTTGGGTGTCCCTTGCCTCAGTGCATTTGTGCAGAGGATCTTTACCTTTTCTTATTTTTGGCACACTACAACCCAAAAATGTAAGATCCCATTAGGGCTGGTTTAGTTTGCACAGGGGTGATATACAAACAAAGCACACTGATGAGTCCTGCATAGGATGAAACATGAATATGTGGCTTCTGTTCTCAACCTTTGAAGACTGTGTGAGAGGCCCTTTGGCACCATGCATTCCTGTTTAATGCAGTATCAGCTTAAATTGTCATAGAAATTTACATTACATGGGTATGTGTGATTTGACATTTCTTTGAAACTTGGCTTCACTGCCAATGTCATTTTTGGTTAACCATTTCCTCTGTGCTTTTGTGCTGAGGTTCTTTGTTGTTTTTAGCTTGCTTTCTTATTTGGGGCCCACCATGACCCAAAACCATAAGACCGCATTAGGGCTGGTTTGGTTTCCTCTAGGATGCGACACAGACAAGGCACACTGATGGGCATTGTGTTAGATGAGTGTCTGTTCTCATCTTTTGCAGATTGTGTGAGAGGCTCTTTGGCACTATACATTCTTGCTTGAAGTAGAACCAGCCTAAACATTTAGGGTGATTTGCAAATCTATCCAGTGATGCATTGTATTATGGGGATAGGTGAGATTTTGTAAGTCTGTTGCTAGAGATTTGTGAAATTCTGAAATTTTGTTTCGAAAAATATTTCATGAAATTCTCGCATTTTGTGAAATATTTTGCTGGTGCAAAATGCAAACTTTCACCCATGGAAAGTGAAATGTCACCTGCGAAATGCAAAATTTTGCCTATGGAATGGCAAAATTCCACCCACGAGTGGGTGAAATTTTGTTATTTCGGCGAAACTGTGCATTTCATGGTGAAATTCCGATTCGGAGGCAAGTTTCGCAACTCGACCCAGCAAAAAATGTCACCACACGACAGAATTTTGCTAAATGTTTTGCGCAGCGAAATTGCTGATTTTGTGGCTATTTAGTTGGCAAAATTTCATTTTGCAACATCTCTATCTGCTATATGCCCCTTGTCAACTTCCTGGTTACCCTTCTCAAAGTATACTATCAGGTTGCTACGACATGACCTCCCTGCCATAAATCTGTGCTGCTTACTATCCTGAAGCATATTTGTCTCCAGATAGTCCACTTAAGTTTTTGACTAGTGTCTACTTCAGTTTCCCTACCATGGAGGTAAGGCTCATATGTCTACAGTTTCCAGCTGCCCTTTTCCCCTCCCCTGTACAGTGGAACTACGTCTACCATTCTCCAGACCTTGGGACCACCACTTGCTGCAAAGAGCTCCTGGATGACTCCACCAGGGGTTCAGCTAACACAAATGCCAGTTCCCTTAGTACCTTTGGATGCACCCCATCCAGTCATGGGGCCTTAAATAGCTTGAGGGGTCCTAACCCTTTTCTCTTTTGCTAGTATATTTCTGCAGCCTCATTTTCATGACCCCTCTATCAGCTGCCTTTATTCCACTATCTGGTGGGAGCCCACTGTTCTCCCTATTGAAAAGTGAAAGGAAGTAATTGTTCAGCATGGCTGCCGTTTGCCTTTTTCTATACCCTGCCCCCCTCCATTAACCTGACAATACTTTTGGCACTCTGATGGAAAACCAACAAATGCCACAAGTTAGATCATATGTCGCTTTTATGGGTAGTAAGACTTAAACTACATCTCCTTCAAATAGTCATCATCTGGTTTAGTTGGCCTTTCCAGTTTCAGTTCACTGGCTTCAAATGTCAAATGCATAACTCTTATATGCAAAATACTGTGCAAAAAGGTGTGATATACAATAAACGGTAGTTACAATGGAAAAGTCTGTTTTTACTGTTGAAATTATAGTAAAAACAGTACTACTGAGGGCACAATACAACAGTAACCCATTGTAAGGAATAAACCCAGTTCTGTGTCCAAATCTGTGAATTATTAGGAAACATGCAGAAAGGTCCTCTATTTGCATTTCCGTTTGACTCTCACAAGAGCAATTTCTCTTCTGAAAGTAGCATGTGCCTGTTCAGTTTAATGCTTCTGCTTCTTATCATCTGCTTTCATAAAATGGATTTTTTAATCCACATAAACGCACACTATCATAGTGGAAATACAAGAGCACGGGAAAGTTTTGATATAGACTGTGGTAATTTTCCCAAATTCTGTCCTGTTGCTGCAGTTTGTTCCACTTTTTTATTAACCTACAGCAAATGTAATAATGTTTTGCTGTAGCCTGTTCTTAATAGGAAAATGCAACCTACCCTTGGGCCCCATTTGTAAAAGATATCAGGTCATGCTGAGTGCATCTGTATAGGCTGCTCTGTTGTGCATGCATTTTTGTTAAATTACATAGTCTGTGCATCCCAAATTGATAGAGCTCAGATATGTGCACCTGAAGATCTGGGTTTGAATCCCAATAAGTCATTAAACCTCCTTGCATTTAAAAGAGAATTTCCAGCAAAAATATCACAGTTGCTACTGGGAGTACTCAGTTATAAATCCTCCCCACTTTTTAATTTCAGGACCATCCATTTTTTGTTACTGAGGACAGTTTCATTAGAAAAGGACCTTTACATTAGATTTCATCTGTTCCTGCAGCTTATTACTGCCAAGATATCACAATTCATTGCTTATAACACCACACCACAACCTGTTGCTCCAAAATTATTCTGATGTCACAAGCAGAGGATTATTTGTTTTTTAAGATATTTATTTATTTCTTCTTTATCTATTTTGGTTGTTTTGCACACCAAGACTGTAGCTAGTGTCCCAGGGACACACATAATACTATCAAGGTAATGACAGATTCAGGATTCTTTCTACTTCTAAAGTACTTTTCTTTTCTAGTGCTCATTTCATGGTTTTCTACTTGCTGTTCCTGATATTAGATGTGAAGTGAAGAACAACGCTTTACTTGGGAGTATGGCACATCTAGGTCTAGTCTCCTTCATTCCTCATCACTATTATGATGGGAATTGCACATTAAATGAATCAGTATGTAATGGATGAAATGGAACAGAAAGAACTCCCCTTATTATGGGAAGAGTACACAAAGGGGGGAAGTATTAACAACAACAAAAATGGAAAGGGACTTGGGGGTAGTCATATCAGATGACCTAAAGGTAAGCAAGCAATGTGAGAAGGCAGTAAGGATGGCTGGGGGGTTACTGGGATGTATAGGGAGAGACACCACCAGTAGAAAACAAGAAGTTGTTATCCCTCGGTACAGACAGTTGGTGAGACCCCATCTGGAGTACTGCATGCAGTTCTGGAGACCCCATCTCCGCAAGGGCATAGACAAGATGGAAGCAGCCCAGAGGAGGGCAACTAAAATGGTGCAGGGTCTAAATAGAAGCCATACGAAGAGAGACTAAAGGAGCTAATATGTATGCTCTTGAGGAAAGGAGGGAGGGGACATGATAGAAACTTTCAAGCACCTCAAGGGAATCAACAAAGTCCAAGAGGGTAGCACCTTTCAGAAAAGAGATGTGAGGAAGTATTTTTTATCAGAAAGAGGGTGGTGGATGCATGTAATGGCCTTCCTGAGGAGGTTGTGGGGTCAAAAACAGTGGAGGAATTCAAGAATGCATGGGACAGACATAAGACAATTCTGGTGGGGAGTAGGAAGAAGTAGGCTGTTGGTTAACTAGGATCTGCAGCTTATCCAATAGGTAGGGAAATGGGCAGACTAGGTGGGCCAAGTGGTCCTTATCTGCCTTCAAAGTCTATGTTTTCTGTGAGGAAGGTCTTGAGACGACTGAAGCATAGGAGTGAAAGCAGACGTCTCCTGGGTGATTATCTTTCACTGATGTCTGGTATCTTCTCTTTTTTGAATATATTGTATTTATAACAAACTTTTGTACTTACTACTGGTGAGCCATGCTATTTGCAATGTTTTGTGTGCCACAGGCACTTATTATTGATACTTTTCACTGCCAAAGATTGTTATATGCAATAGAAAAAAAGTTTATATGCAGTAAATTTTCTTTGTCCATTTATGATTACTTATGTGAAGAGCAGCCACATTTGTAAGTGTCATTGTCTATGTATGATTACTTGTGTAAAGTGCAACCGCATTTTATGCGTGTCATTGTCTAAGTATGATTACTTGTGTAAAGGGCAGCCACATTTGTATGTGTCATTGTCCATGTATGATTACTTGTGTATGAGTGCAACCACATTTGTACGTGTCATTGTCCATGTATGATTACTTATGTAAGAGTGCAGCCACATTTGTACGTCATTGTCTATGTATGATTACTTGTGTAAATTGCAGCCACATTTGTACGTGTCATTGTCCATGTATGATTACTTGTGTAAGAGTGCAGCCACATTGGTCCATCTCATTGTCGATGTATGATTACTTGTGTAAGAGTGCAACCACATTTGTGCATGTCATTGTCTATGTATGATTACTTGTGTAAGAATGCAACCACATGTGTACGTGTCATTGTCTATGTATGATTACTTGTGTAAAGGCAGCCACATTTGTACTTGTCATGGTCCATGTATGATTACTTGTGTAAGAGTGCAACCACATTTGTATGTGTCATTGTCCATGTATGATTACTTATGTAAGAGTGCAGTCACTTTTGTACGCCATTGTCTATGTATGATTACTTGTGTAAATTGCAACCACATTTGTACATCTCATTGTCGATGTATGATTACTTGTGTAAGAGTGCAACCACATTTGTACATGTCATTGTCTATGCATGATTACTTGTGTAAGAGTACAACCACATTTGTATGTGTCATTGTCCATGTATGATTACTTATGTAAGAGTGCAGTCACTTTTGTACGTCATTGTCTATGTATGATTACTTGTGTAAATTGCAACCACATTTGTACGTCTCATTGTCGATGAATGATTACTTGTGTAAGAGCAACCACATTTGTACATGTCATTGTCTATGTATGATTATTTGTGTAAGAGTGCAGCCACAAATGCAAGTGTCATTGTCCATGTAAGATTACTTGTGTAAGAGTGCAACCACATGTAATGTCATTGTCCATGTAAGATTACTTGTGTGAAATTAACCACATTGCTATGTGTCATTGTCTATGTATGATTACTTGTGTGAGTGCAGCCATATGCAAGTGTCATTGTCCATGTATGATTACTTGTGAAAGAGTGCAGCCACATTTATACGTGTCATTGTCCATGTATGATTACTTATTTTTATCATTGAACATTTTCCTACCTGCAGCCACAGTCCTGCTATTCTCCAGCCACCGCTCATCCACCACCAACCCCGAGCTGTCATGCCCAGCTGGCATAGGTAGATACACCATCAAGAGGGCTCCTCCAGCCACCGTGCCCAGTGAGGATCCACTACCGCGCACGCACCGCCAGGCATTGTCGGGTCAGTGAACTGCGGCCATCAAGCTGCCACAGACTTGCGCTGCTTTTCCCTGTATTTTCTCCAATGGGGCATCGGCACAAATGATGTCTGCACACTAGCATGCAGACGTCTGCCGTGCTCCCCCAACCTTGGCTCCTCGCTCTGCAGTACCTCCAGGCATCCCCAGGGATCACTAGAGCATGGTATGCACCCAACCACCCCTTTCCCTGGACTAGGAGAGCTTTGTTGGATGCTCGATCCTAGTCCACCCCTGCTGACTCCTGATGACCTGGGCTAGTTCCCGAATCTGGGTCACCAGCATGGAGCGAGGTGTGGCGACCAGCGCCTCAACCCTCAGCACCCCTGGGCTGGGCTTATGTATGATTACTTATGTAAGAGTGCAGCCACATTTGTATGTGTCATTGTCCATGTATGATTACTTGTGTAAGAGTACAACCACATTTGTACGTATCATTGTCCATGTATATTTACTTGTGTAAGAGTGCAGCCACATTTGCAAGTGTCATTGTCCATGTATGATTACTTGTGTAAAGTGCAGCCACATTTGTACATGTCATTGTCCATGTATGATTACTTGTGTAAGAGTGCAGCCACATTTGCAAGTGTCATTGTCCATGTAAGATTACTTGTATAAGAGTGCAGCCACATTTGTACATGTCATTGTCCTTGTATGATTACTTGTGTAAGAGTGTAGCCACATTTGCAAGTGTCATTGTCCATGTAAGATTACTTGTGTAAGAGTGCAGCCACATTTGTACATGTCATTGTCCATGTATGATTACTTGTGTAAAAGTGCAGCCACATTTGTATGTGTCTGGAGCTAGCTTCTCTAAATGGCTTGGCACCCCTCCACACGGCAAAGACTTACAGTCCCTTGTAAAGTTTATGACCTTTTCTATTCTTCAGTTTCCTTTCTTTTCTTCTCTTTTTTATTTTCTTATTCTTTTCTTTTCTTCACATTTCCTTCCCTTATCTTCAGTTAATTTTCCTTTCTTTCATTGTCTTCCTTTCCCTGTCTCCCCATTCCTATCCTTCCATTTTCTTCTCTTTCTTCTCTTTCTTTCTGTCCTTCCGATCTCATGCCCTTCCTTTACTTTTGTTCCAATCAATTTTCTCCTGTTTCTTTCCTTTACTTCCATTTTTTCCTTTCCTTTGCCTTTCTTTTCCTTTCCCTTTCTTCCTTCACTTTCTTTTGTTTTGTTCTTGTCATATTCTTCCTTTTCTCCTTCCTTTCCTTTCTGTTCCTTCCCTTTTCTTCTCTACCATGTTAATTCATTTTCATTTCTTTTCTTTCCATTTCATCATTTTCTTTTCTTTATATGTTCTTAACTTTCAATCACTTCCTTTCCATTCCATGTGTCTTTTCTTTCCTTTACTTTCCTGTCCTTTCCTTTTCATTCCCTTTCCTTCCTTTCCTTTCTTATCTCTGTCCTGTATTTCCTTCCTTTCCCTTTATATTCCTTTCATTTTCTTCCCTTTCTTGTTCTCCCCTTTCCTTTTCTTTCTATCCATTTTCTGCCCATTCCTTTGCTTTCTTTTCCATTTCTTACTGTTCCTGCTTTTCCCTTTTATTTCCTTTCCTTTGCTGTTCATTTCTCCCCTTTCTATTCCTTTCCTTCCTTTCCCTTTCCTACTCTTTTATTGCATTGTTTTTCATTTCTTCCCATTCCTGTTATTCTTATCCCTTTATTTTCTTCCTTTCCTTTCCTTTCAATTTTTTAGCTTAGGTTAAAGAATTTCTCTCCACAGTTCATGTATATGCACAGAGCTAGTTGCTTTACAAATAGAGCTGCATATGTGCATAGGTCTGGGGTCTGGGCTACCAAACAGGCATGACAATGATTTTTTTACCCCAAAATGTCCAACATTAGTTCTAAAATTAAAGGATTTGAAGAGCAATGTGGCCCATCATTGTTTCTGTAAAAACTAAAACAAATTATCAAAATGTGAGAGATTATTCTTATGGAGGAGTATGCACTGGTATGGTCTTATTTATTTTATTTATTTATTCAAGTCTCGGATTACAACCTTTGAGCTCAGAGCTCATTTACAGAGGTTCCACATCAGTTAAGCAACATGAGGTTACATAACAAACAATAAACATGAAATGAACAAGCAAATTATACAGAATAAGCCAGTTACTTAAGTAATACAGGTAGTGGACAAAAATGTTTTTTTTTTTTATTGAGGATATAGGGAGGTCAACAAAGTTCAACAAATAAGGGAGGAAAATAGGTGCTCAAGGAGGAAGGCAAAGGAGGGGTCTTAATAGGGAGAAGCAGTTCCTTTGTCTAGAGAGGTGGATATGGGAGCAGGGGTAGGATAAGAAAGTAAGGAGCTGAATGTGGTGGTAGAGAGGAGCTGGACAAAGATGTGGAGGTTGGGGGAAGGGTGGGGCTGTAGGATTAGGAGGTAGGAAGGTGAAGATGGAAACAAAGGTAACAGGAGAATGTGGTGAGAGGGCAATGGGAATGAGGGGTGTAAGATTAGGATGGTTGGAAGGTGGAGACGGGAGAAGTGGTGAGAGAGGGCAATGGGATGAGTGTGTGCTACAGAGGGAAAGTAGAGCTTTAAAGTAAAGAAGAGAGAGGGTATGAGTGGATATAGATGGGCAATTGAAGGGTTGAGTGCTTAGAATAGGAGTTGAATACGGGGGTCAGTGCTGTTTGGATCAATGCCAGGCAAACACTTGCACACATTGAAGGAAGCAAGAGTATGCCATTTGACTGGAGAGAGTACATAAGTTTAAATCTAAATGGCACAATTTTAGGTTCAGCTAGTAGATTGCTCAGCAGGGAGTTGAGCAAGTATGTAATGGTATTCAAGGATCACTGTCCCTTAGATGGGCAGTGGAATGGAACCTTGAAAGGGTTGTTTTGTGACCCTCAGGTTAGCCTACTGGGTGCAGTTGGGCTTAGTATGGCTTGGACCCTGGAGAAGTAAGGCCAAGGATAGCCTTTTGGCAAGAAGAAGGAGCTGATATTGCATACAGTTTTCCAAGTCCAACCAGCCCATGAAGGAATAAAAGTCGCAGGTGGGTAAGTGTGGAGCTCCCAGGAATAGCATGCATGCCTTATTCAGTGTAAGGGCTATTCTTTTTAAGGATGAGTCATTGGCCTAACTATAAAAACAAGGCAGTAATCTAAGGCCAGAAGACAGAACTATTAATGGCAAGTTTAAGGCTTCCACAGTGAGGTAATGTCTGTCTAAACAGCTGACCAATCTTTCTATTTGCTGCTCTGGAGACCTGGTCAATGAATAGTGAGTAAGATAGGGAGGTGTCAAGTGTTACCCTGAGGTATTTGAATGAGTGTACTATCTTGAGAATTCATTTAGTTTATTGTGGACAGATAGATAGAAAGTTTTATGCTTGCTATGTGTACAGACACACAACATTGTTTTTGTTTTCTTGTAGTTTAGTAGTAGTCAGGAATTAGAGAACCTATCTTCAACTAGTTTGAAGTTACTCTGCAGTCATTGTTCGAGGGTGACCAGGTCTGGATGGGTTGAAAAGAGTACAGCATCGTCTGTGTATAGGAGTATGTTGTCCTGACACACTCGGGGGAGGTGGTTTAAAATAAAAAAGACTAAATAGCAATGGGCCCAGGATATTTTCTGTGCATAATGTCTTTAAATGCTTTTATGTTGTTTAATTAAAATTATCTATTGTGTGATATATTTTGCAAGGGGATGTGACCTTTTGTAAAGGAAGGTAATGAAAGACATACTACCATTCTGCATTCTTTGTTTTAATTGTTGCTTATGATTGCGATTCTGTGTGTGATTGTGCCTTTGTGAATGTATGCATGAGTGACTTCACATCTCTGTAAGTTTACATGTGTATATGGTTATGTTTCTCTTTGTGGAGATAAGTATGTAGCTATCTGTGTACCCCCACTGGGGAAAACAAACACTCATAATTGCTGCAACCAGCTCTTGTTGGCTGTGGCCAACTCTTGCAATCATTGGAAAAGCAATTTCAAAACTACAGAAAATGACTACTGGGGCCCACTGAAAGAGTGTTCTGTAAGTGGGCAGCAGTGGTTCCCCTGCTAAGGTTCTGCATACCTCTCTGCCACAGGGGATTGGATTACATTTAAAAAAAAAATAATATTTCAAGAAAGCAAAATACTACCTGACAAACGAGATATTACTGAAAGTCAGCAGGAAAATGGCGTTTGGGTTTTGATCAACAACAACATTAAGTGAGGGTAACACAGTGGGGAAGTAGCTAGCAAAGCCAATAAACTCACGTTATTCATCAGAAGAAATATTGTAAGCAGACTGAGTTTTAATGCCCTTGTACAGATCACTGGTGAGACCCCATCTGGGGTACAGTTTGCATTTCTGATTCACATATCTGAGGAAGGATACTGACAGTGCTAAAAGGTTACAGAGAAGAGCAACCAGGGTGATTGAGGGCTCCATGGGGATGAACAAAACCCTCGGTTCCTCACTGATCAAAGAGAATGTATCTCCATAATGAGTTTATTATAGTAGCATTTCACACAAATATCTATAGCCATATCACTCCTTGGATGCTTTATCATCTTTATGATCTTGATAATGTGTCAAGGGTGATGCAAAATGTAGATGTTTGTGTGAGGGGTGCTACGTTTTGTAATAAACTCATTTTTTATTGGAGATACAGCATTTCCATCTGTTCTTTTGGATCAGGGTGAGTCAAGGGTTTTGTTTTACTCCTCATGCTGCTCTGTCTTTTGTACCTTGGCTCCCCTCTACTACGACCTCGAGCCGTGTTTTTCCTTATGAGTATTGACTGAGGGCTTGGAAAACATGGGCTATGAGGGCCAGTTGTCAGAACTGGGACTGTACTTCATGGAAGAGAGAGACTCAGGTGTGGCAGGATTACTGTTTTCAAATTTCTGAAAGGGATAACACCAGCATACCAAATGCAACTCATTCAGAATGACAAAGATGAGAGGACAAGGGAACCACTATATCCTTGATTTAAGGGAAATATTAAACAAGCATTTGTCAATGCCAATTTTTTTTGCTGATATTGGCATTGGTAGTGCTGGAGTTAGAGAGATGCATAATAGGAATGTCAGTGAAGATACAACCAACGCCAACCCCCACCCTTACTCCTGCATAGACTGGACAGGCATTTGGGGATGTGTTTTGGGTCGCTGGGCTATAAGGCTCATTCCATTATGGCTCTCACTTCACCCTGCAGACACTGACAGGTGTTGCAGTGTGCCTTGGGGTCTTTGGCCCTTATGCCCACCACATTCCATAAGGAAATAAACTGAGATGGGTGCAGTAGAGGAGAATGGGGAAACGTTAGGGCCAAAGACCCCAAGGCACACCTCAATGCCTGTCACTGGCTGCAGGGTAGAGGTGGGGTGGAATGGCATGAGCATTACATCTGACTACCCAAGTCACACCCCCAACACCTGTCAGTCTATTAGGTGGGCATTATGGTTGGAAACCCTAATGCCTCTGGCGCTTGTTGGTATTTCATTACAGATTTTCAACATGGGCTTTTGGGACCACCTCATGAACAGTGGCACTATCATTTCATTACTCAATCCCAAAAGGTGATTTTACATATGACTGTGCTATTCAGCCACAGGTGTTAAAACACATTTTGGGCAGGATTTGAAAAATGACAACTGTACTGATCATGAGGAGGTGTAAAAATGACAATGTTGAAAATCTGAGTGAAAATATGAAAATTGGTGAAGTTATGAGTGTGTGTAGAAACTGTGCAATGCACACCTGTAACACAATCATTTTTGAATTTGTTCACCAGATTATCAATATGGGCATTTTGGGACTCTCCCCATGTACAGTGCCACTGGGATTTTGTTAATCTGTCCCAAAAGTTGATTTCATTAATGATTGCACTATTCTGCACCACAGTCAGAAAACACACTTGGGGCAGAATGTGAAAAAGACAGCTATACTGTTCATAAGGAGATGTGAAAATGGCAAGGTTGAAAATCTGGAGTGAAAATATTAAAATTGGTGAAGTTACAAGCGTGTGTAGAAACTGTGCAATGCATGCTTGTAATGCAGTCATTTTTAGAATTTTTCACCAGGTTTGCAACATGGGTTTTTGGGACCCCACTCATTAACAGTGGCACTGTCCTTTCAGTAATCGTCCCAAAAGGTGATTCCATGCAGCAACCGCAAAATCACCTTTCTGGACCAAGTAGCCAAAAGACAGTGACAGTGGTGGGGTCCCAAGAGCCCCACTTTGAAAATTTGGAGCCAAAATTCCTAAAATGGCTGAGATATCAACCAAAGTTGAAATCCCTGATTGACTCCCATTATACAGCTTACTGTCATTTCTTCAGTTTTCCGGTTGTTTCAAGAGTGCAGATGTGTCCCGTCCATGGAAGATAGCTGCTTCCAACCTCCGGAGGTAAGTATGTGATGGAGGGGGGTGCGAGGTGGGTCCACAGAAGGAGGTCAGGGGTGGGAGGGGGCATGGGGAGACGATGAAGGACCGATTTCCTTTTACAGGGAAAAAGACTTTGGGGACAGTTTTCTTTATTTTACAGGTTACTGTAATATTTAGGCACACTGGGGTGGGCTCCCAGTGTGCCACAATAGTGTGTGTGTTTGTGGGGGCATGCTGACATGGGAGATGGGGCACCCCAGTGTCAGGGGTTCCATGTGATAATAGCTACTGCAAAATAGCTACTGCCACTGCCAATAACAGCCACTACTACCTTTTCCTTCAACTGTTGTTTGTTGCATGATTACTTGATATAAATGTGGGGGCTGTGCCTCCCACACCCCCCATCTTAAAGATTCTAACACCACGCCACTCACTGATTTCAGACAGAATTACATATTTGGAACACCGTTATTATGAGTCACTATTCTGTGTCATTCACTATTTTGCAGTCGCTATTTTGACAGTGGCTATTTTGCAGTAGCTATTATCATGGGATACCAGTGTGAGCACTTGAAATATTCAGGCTTGTGGGGGTCATCTGATACCAGGAGTGGGCATCCCTGTGTCAGAAACATAAATAAAATTATTTTGGCACACTGGGTGGGCTCACAGTGTGTTACATTAGTGGGAGGGGATACCTGCCGACACGGGGATTGGGCACCCTGATTTTGGCTTTCCAGGGATTGTGTGTGGGGTGGCAGGAGACACCAATGTGGAAAGCCACACCGCGGCTCATTTATTTATTTATTGAAATGGTTCACCAGGACAGGCACACCGAACAAACAAGGTGCTCGATGGCAGGAGCTGACAAGAACCATAACTCTGGCCATGCGCATCACTGCACACTGTAATGTGCATGGCTGGAGTCTTGTCTGCCCACAGAGGAAAGGTATGTCTGTGTGCCTGGTTGCCAGGGAGGGGAAAGGTCCTGCTGCAATGAGGAAACTGTCCCTCATTGCAGCAGCAGATTTCTTTCAAGTGCGGTCCTCTTTCTCAAACTGCTGTCAGAGACAGCTCACTGATTCATTGGTGCCTGAGGGATGAGCCCCATAAAGCATCAATAGCATTGGGCAAAACTCACACATCTCTAAATGTCGATTGTCCCAAGATGTTTCTGTGTATGCGTAGGCGATGTACGCAAGCAAACATAAAAGAATTATGTTACAGAATAAGTGGAATAGGATACCTGAACAAGTGGTGTCAGTCAACTCTACTTTACCTTTAAACTTAAGCTAGGTACTTACCTTGAAGAAATGGAGATGATAGTTAGTCCCACAAGATGATGTGGGAAAAGGACTTGATAGACCAGTGGTTGTTTTTCTTCCTAAGTTCATGTTTGTCTGTTCATTTATTTAGGTTTTTGAATGGGATAGCAACATATATGTGCAACACATTGTTCGGAGGAAGGTCCCATTGACAAACTGAGGACATAGAAACATAGACTTTGACGGCAGATAAGAACTGCTTGGTCCACCTAGTCTGCCCATTTCTACCTATTGGATAAGCTGCAGATACTAGTGTTACCAACAGCTTATTTCCTCCTACTTCCACTACAATTGCCTTATGTCTGTCCCATGCATTCTTAAATTCCCCACTGTTTTTGACCCCACGACCTCCTCAGGAAGGCCATTTCATGCATCCACCACCTTCCATGAAAAAATACTCTCACATTGCCCTGAGTCATCCCTCTATCTTCAAATTGTGCCCCTTTCTTGCACATCTCTTTTCTGAAAGATGCTACCCTGTTGGACTTCATTGATTCCTTGATGTACTTGAAAGTTTCTAACATGTTCCCCCCTCCCTCCTTTCCTCAAGTGTATACATATTAAGCTCTTTTAGCCTCTCTTCATATGGCTTCTGGTGCAGAACTGAAGTTTTTAATTTGAGAGATACAGAGCACATAATCCAACGCAGTATTTACATCTAAACAAGTAGAAGCTTGGTAAATTATGCAAAACAGTAAAGTTTTTATTTTTCACTGGATGGGTCACATAGAAAATGTTGGAGTAAAAAGGCCATTGGTCTATCCCATCTGCCCTGTTTTACCCCCCCCTACCCAACCTTGGGACCTATTGTCTAGTCAGGGTTACTGCCCACACCTCTCCTGTTACCCAACTGCTTACCTGGTGTAACTATTAAGTGTTTTACTTTTTCCAAGCTGTGTTTGAAACCATTAAAGGTCCTTGTACCCACCACGTCTGCTGGCAGGCTGTTGCATGGACACATACATATATCACACTAATGAATATATACTCTCAGTATGAATTAATACATGTTTGCAAGTACTGTATGTTTATCAGTCCTTGCTTATCAAGTGTGGGGGACAGGTACTATGAACCTAGAGACCCTTTCAACCTGAAATTACTCTATTACTATGTAAATTGGGAAAACTATTTTTTTTAGTTCATTGACCCAGGGTAGTTTTGGTGAGACTCAAGATTTCATTTTCATTGAGGTCAAACCATTACAAGATTTTTCTGTCTGGTGTATTTAAGCAGTAAGAGGTTATGTTACTCACTCATGGTCATAAACTAAGTGTGTTTCTCTGGTGGGATTTGAATCTAGGTCCCTGGTTTCCATTGCCTCTGTCTTGGTTGCTAAATAATGATGCATTTTTTAGAGAAAAAAAAGGAAACAATAGTAAAGGAAGTTGTGAGTAACATGGTGAAACAGAATACTAGTAAGACCAAAAACTGGTACTTAACACATTTTCAGGGTTCATCATTAGGTAATATAATGTGTCCTTGAACTGTAGAAGCTCTTTCATGTTTCTGTGGTATTCCAGAAGTGCAGCATTCTTGATGGTCAGTACTGCATGAAAGAAGGCCATACTGTACATCTATCCTTTGTTTTAATTGGTTGGAAATTAAGAACATCCCTGACTTGTGAATGTAGCTGATGCGCACATGTAGTTGTGCTTTGAATGTACTTTGAGTAATTTCCATACATATATCATGGCAATACGTGGCATCGTGTATTCACAAAGCCTACTATAGATCTCAAAGTGGTATGTCATGCACAATGTACTTTTGCATAGGCTGTCATAAAATACTGTTAGCCTTTGCACCACGATATGGTTGGCTGAAACTTGTGGGTTAGTGACTCAGTTTCACACAGAAGGCTGTTAAAGAAGCTGGACCACATCAGCATAGGTAGTACGAAGTGGTGGTTGGGTGAGCAACTGGCTGAAGGGAAGAACACAACAGGTGCAGGTAAATGTAGTGGTATTGACTGACAGGGAAGTGACTACTGAGAGCTTCAGGGTCAGTGCTGGGGCCCTGCTCTTCAGTGTGTTCATACCTAACATTGGTAATGGATTGGAAGGGAAGTTGTGTCTGTCTGCAGATAACGCCAAGATATGTAACAGAGTGGACAGCCCAGAAGGAGTCAAGAGCATGGACTCAAACCTGAGGAAAACTTGAGGAGTGGTCAGATGGCTGGCAGTTGAAGTTCAACACCAAAAAGTGCAAGGTCATGCACTTAGGCAAGGGAAACCCCAATGTTGGATACTACATGAAAGGGGAGCAGCAGGTATGCATCAACCAGGAGTGAGACCTAGGAGTCATTATATCAGGTGACTTAAAGCTAAGGAGGCAGTGTGAAAAGGTGGCACTAAAGACCACTGGTTTGCTGGGCTGCATAGGGAGGGGAATCACGAGTTGCAGAAGGGAGGTGGTGCTGCCACTTTACAGGGTACTGGTGCACCCCCACCTGGAATATTGCACACAATTCTGGAGGCTGCACCTTAGGAAAGACATTGATAGGATTGAGACAGTGCAGAGCAGAGCCACAAAAATGATTCAGGGTCTGCATCAAATGGCATATGCGGATAGGTTGAGGGATCTCAACATGTACTCCCTCGAGCAGAGGAAGGATAGTGGGGACAGGATTGAGACATTCAAGTATATCAATGGTATAAATAGAGCAGGGGTA
The DNA here is from genome assembly GCA_016271365.2 of Neoceratodus forsteri. NCBI lineage: Eukaryota > Metazoa > Chordata > Ceratodontiformes > Ceratodontidae > Neoceratodus > Neoceratodus forsteri. The sequence goes on from JADMNL010000027.1 coordinate 17,117,422, forward strand.
CAGGAACTCCTTTAGGAGAAGAAAAGCATCAGAACTAGAGGACCCGATATGAGGCTCAAGGGTGGGCAATTCAGGAGCAATGCTAGGAAATTCTTCTTCACTGAGAGGGTGGTCAACCCATGGAATTGCCTGGCCCGGGAAGTGGTGGAGGCCAAAATGGTAAATGGGTTCAAAACACCTGGGACAGGCACAAAGGTATAGTTTTATAGAAAGATAGGGGTGAATAGTTACCCATATTGGGCAGACTAGATGGATCTTGTGGTCCCCTCTGCTATCAATGTCTATGTTTCCATGCTTCACTTCATGTGGTTGTTTTTGCATAGCTGATTGTATCATCAGCATAGAGGTGCATGTTGGAGCTTGCAAGTAACGAAGTTGGGTCATTTATGAAGGGGAGAAATAGCAGTGAGCTATTTATGGATCCATGAGGAATACCCAAGTTTAAATATCCAGGGACTGAAAGAACAGCATTGTAGATGACAGCCGTAGGACTGTTACACATAACACAGAAGCCAGTTTACTATGTTGCTTAACAGGCATATGTATGATGATTTCTTCAAATGTATGTCATGGTTGACTGACAGATGCTTTTCAAGGTATTTGAAGATCACCCCAGGAGTTCTTCAACTCTTTATGTATTATTGTAACCTTAAAGCAGGTAGTTGTTAACAAGCGTGTTGACCAAAAACTGAACTGGAAACTAGAAAGGATATTGTTGAACATATCTGAGCTTTCCTTCTGTCCATGTGGACTGCTAACCTTAGAGTCCTGCCAGAGATAAGCCAGTGTGTGCCTTTTTTTTTGACATGCCAGAAATCAAGAAAATGCCACATGCCGTCTCTGTGTTGTACCAGAACTGTGCCAGAATCCCACCAGGTTCCTATGGAGCAGCTCAGTATTTACCTGCTGTGACTCTATTTGATCAAGTAACAGTATGCAGAGGACTTTGTGCTGCTCCATACAGCAGAAAAACCCTGAAAATTTCAGTACAGACTATGGACTTGTGAGACTATACCTTTGAACTTTTCAGCAGATAAACAGTACTGCTATCTGAGACTGATTTGACTTTGTAAATTGTAAACAAGTTTTTAAAAGCTCATGTATTTAACTTTTTATTGCTTTAAACCCTCTAAGAGCTCTTAATTTTGGCAATTATAAGTAGAGGTATTATTGCTGTATTTATTATGTACTTGTTTCCTTTGAGGAAAACTGTTTTTCATTGAATAAGTGCCAACATGGCTAGTACTAGGCAACAAAGGAAAAATAAGGGTTCTCTGCTTCCCTGTTCTTTCTTCAGATAAAGATAAAGAAAACTAATTAAAAAAAGAGGCAGAGAGGAAAACCTCAGTCTAAAATGACAGATCACGTAATTGCCAGCCCTTATTTAAGACCAGAATTCTAGAAAATAGCAGTGGCAGAACTTCCACCCCTAATGTAAAGGAGGGTGTAAATGTGAAATGAAGCCCTTTATCTCTGTTTCTCAAATCTCAGCCAACTTGGTTGATTTGAACCTCTGGAAAGATCATCTAATCTGTTGATTAATTTGGACTCACCAGTAAGCCCAGGCCTATGGCTCCAATACCTCCAAACAGACACATACAAATGTGGCTGTACTTACACAAGTAATCATACATGGACAATGACACGTACAAATGTGGCTGCACTCTACAAGTATTCATACGGGATAATGACATGTGCAAATGTGGCTATTCTTACACAAGTAATCATACGTGGACAATGACACGCAAATGTGGCTGCACTCTTACACAAGTAATCATACATGGAGAATGACACGTACAAATGTGGCTGCACTCTTACACAAGTAATCATACCATTACCAGGTACTGAGGATAATAAACTTATATCTGGTAATCTAACAGGGAAAATGCAAGATAGCAGCATTTTAGTTTCAAAAAATATAATTAATGAAGTATTGCAGGATTTGCAACAAATTATAGAGGGTTTAAGAGAGTTTGAAAAAATAGTCTGACTGAGTTGTTGCCTTTTAGGTGCTACAGGTCCTACCGTGATTTCTTTATCTATGAAAATACCTTTCATGACATAAGTCAGAGTGCCCCATCCTCCCAGTATTTTACTTCCTATCTGAATGAGAAAACAATAGAAATTAAAAAAAATCAATAAATAGCAAACTTAATGTTAAGGGAACATCTAGTTATTATACAAAATAAATTAGGAACACAAGAAGAGCTATTGCAGTTAATGGAGCTAGATTGGATAATATGATTAAAACTCTTAATAGGGTTTGTCCCCCTAAAGAGACTTCATCAGTGTACTTTATTATCCAGTCACAGACAGAGCCAAAGAAGAGACTGAATTTTAGTAGTATTTGCATCTCAGAAAACCCCAGAGCAAGTATGACAGAAGGGTGTGAAAGAAAAGAAAATGAAGCAGATGCCTGCCGGTATCAAGGAAACCAAGAAGGTGATTGAGAATAAAATTTAAAAATAAAACACTAATCCAGATCAATTAAGAAGGAAAACACAAAAGGCTAATGGTAAAAATTATGGTACTCAGTAACAGATTGAAGATTGAAGATTGGGATAATGCGGAGAAGCAGTTAAGGCAAGACAATAATTTGCTATATCATTTACAAAAAATTAATGATTAATTAGTGGCATTGAGAAAACAACTCAATGTATTGACTAGTAAAGGAAAACTGGGTGACAGTCTTGGAGATATAGTGACAGAACAGCCACCTCCACCAGAAAATAGTGTCCGTCTGAACTTCACTAAAATGATGAAGGTTATAGAGGGTTTTGATAAAAGAACTGATATGCAAAACCTGACATGCGGGGACCTGTATGAAGGAGAAGTGTGCCAGCAAATAGTACAGCCAAAAATTAAACTGGTATTTAGACCATTTCTAAGATATAGTGGCCAGATAAATGGATTAATTTGTCTAATGTGCCTGTGAGATCTCAGATTGGACATCTACTAAGGGCAGACATGGGGCTGGAAATCTTTGAAGATGTTATAAAAGTGGAACATGCTGTTTGTAAAGAACTCAAAAATGTTGTGGATTTCTATTTTAGTTTTCCAAGCATGACTAATTTTGTTTAGATAAAGGTTACAATCCTTCGAAGTAAAGGTATCAAGATAGGTTTCCCCAATAGGTTGCAGTTTAACAGGGTAAAGGCCTTCTCAAGAGAAGATCTGAGAACCCAGTCACACTTATCCTATTTAGAATGTCTAGATTAGAGAAGGAAATGATAGCAAGCTAACTTACTCCTATGCAATTTCTTTAGAAACTAATTGAAAATACAGCTGGGAAAGAATGGCATTATAGGGTTGTGCATACAGAAGCCTTCCCTGAAGGAGGACAGATTGATATTATAATTAAGAGCAAATTATAGCAGAGAGTATATTACAAAGAAGTGACAAGATGGACATTCTGGGGCTTTACTTAGTTAATAATGGAGCCTATGAGGTTAATATAACAGACACATCCTAAAGTAATACAAATTGATGCAACAATTCATAATTACTACATGTTAGAAGCACATTTAATCTCCATCTCAAACAGATTTTGGCTGTAGCTGGATAGGAGGAGTGACTAATTAGGCAGCAAATTAGGCAGCACACACCACAAGATGTTGGCTCCCAAAATATTAGTACTGATCCATTTGTAGATGGTCCTGAGGGAAGTATTATTATGTCATAGAATATTATGGGAGGAGCAAAATTTGCAGATAGTGAATGAATAAATATGTAACTTCTGTGATATTATATATCTACAGAAAACATGACATGTTAAGGAGGAGGAGATTATGCTCAATGGACATGAGTTCTTTCAACAACCAGGTAGAAAAGATTGTAAATCTGGTAGTACAGTAGTTTATCTCAAATTAGAATCTTATAACAGTGTTTCACTACTAGCTTGTTCTGATAACTGGATTGTTATATTGCAGGACAGAAATGATATCAAAATGACCCTAGTAAACATATATGTTCCACCAGTAGGCTCGAGATATTACAATGAGTTGGTATGGATTAATATCAAAGACCGTCTGCAAGAGGCTAATGTCAAATACCCAGTCAAAAGCATACTGGTATTTGGAAATGTAAAAGCAAGAATTGGATCATGTGATGCCTTAGTAGATTATAATGTTTTAAATAAACCAATTGTCCATTATTCCAGCTAGAAATATTAACAATAAAAAGGTCAATAAAGCTGTCTCAATATTAATCAAGATTTTAAAAGCAGTTTGTTCTTATTTATTGGTAGATTGGAGGGAGATTTTGAGGGGAGCATAACACGTATGCCACATTTGGATGCTTTAGTTATAGATTTTTTTTTTGGTCTAGTCAAGTTAAATTCTGAAGAAGCCTAAATATTTCTATAAAATCAGAAAGTGATCACTTTCTAGCTATATTGAAAGGGCATGGCACTCACCCCCCCCCACCCATGTGCAGACCCTAGAAGTGAGGTTTTGTTCTCAGAAGTTAGAAACAGGAAAAGAGTGACTTGGTGTGTTCCCCTAGAAGAGGAGATTTGAAACATTATTTGGAATTATTTAGACATTAATCATCTGGAAGTGCTCAAAGTACGAAAGCAGAGGAAATATAGGAGGGTGTGAGTTCTCTTTTTGAGGATATTATTAGAGTTATGAACAAGGAGGTTCCTGTAAAATGCAAACAATTCCACTAAACAGGCTGGTTTGGTCTGGAATGTAAAAAAACAGCTCTTATAGTACAGATTAAAAGTGTTAAAGGCTAATGATAAATAAAATCATTTAACATCTCAAATTAGAAAGGAAAATTACAACAATATATTAAAGAGTAAGAATAAAAGAGTTCTTCTATTAACAGTAGAGGATGCTCAAGGTTATACAAAAGAATGATGTCAAGGGGTTTTGAATTTAGTGGCCTATGGCAAATAATTCAAAACCAATATGAATCCTTTATTACAGAAGATAAATGGCTATACCATTCTTCTCATATTTTCTTTGATCCCAATGCTAATAATTCTTTCTCAACCAAACTGTCAGTGGTGGATAATTCTAGAAAAGAAGTATATTTAGTCATAAAGTCACTTAAAGGTACCTAAACAAGCAGTTTTTAAAACTGCAAACTCCAAAACTAGGTTTCATTGTAGAAAAGTAAAGGCTGCTGTTTACATTATAAGAAACTGCATTTATGTAAAATATAAATGCAGTTTCATGGCTTTTGAAAATGTAAACATCAGCCTTTACTTTCAAAAACAGCCTTGGTTTCTCCCTAAGATGTCTGCCAAGTGTGTTAAGTGATGAGTCATGATGACATCATCAGAGCCAGAGACAGAGACCCACATACATTTCTATAGTGCTAACTAGTTCTTCTTTCTCTCTTTGTTTTGAATTGTTGTACCAGAATGATCAACACCATGTATTAACTCATGGATTATTTTGATCAGTACACATGTTAGGCTATGATTTTGTTTACTTTAACTTGCAGAAAATGTTTTGCAATCCAGCTGACTTTTTCTTTGGCAAACTGCATTACAGTACAACACGTCATGTGGCACCTGATGATCTAGTGGTTATGTGATGCACTGAATTTAGTTTTTTGTTAACCAGGAGAGCCACACTAAGCTGAAAGCTTGTTTACAGGTGTGGTCTGGGAGCACAAGGAAGTTTAGTGACTTGCTCAGGGTCACACAGCAAAGTACTGGTCTGGTTCAGTTCCAAAGCTCATGTTCTCTTGTTAATCCACAAATAAGGCTTTCTTTTCCATGTGAACCCCTGCCCTAGCTTGCCTTCTGTTGAACACTCCACCATCCATACCCTATCCTAGTACTGTCTGGGCCCACACTACGGTTTCATGAGAGAATTATCACCTCAGATTGTAATCTTGTACCTCAGAGAGTTGTGCACACCTATACTGATATGTATCATCAGCTGGCACTGTTAAAAATGCCTCCCAAATCACTCTCCAGTCCACATTCTCAATGTTTGACTTCTGCTCCACAGTAAACATTGAGTGGATCACCACCCTTCTGCACAGTGAAGGCAGTATGTACAGTTCTATCATATTAGGGAAGGTTTTGCACCTTCAAATTGTTTTGTGAATCCTCTATGTGTTTTGAAGAGATATGAAAGAACAAATGACTCTTAGCTTAAAATATAAGCAATATAGCAAACAAAAATAAACAATTGGGAAATGATAGATTTGGAAAGTCTCCAAAACCTAGATTCTCCCATATTTTGCTTTCAACAATTGTTACTTTGGTTATAAGTATTATTTGAAGTTCCTGTAGATGCTCAACTAAAGAAAGCTCGCTTGTTGTTTAGGTTTGAGCTCTTTAAGAGTAACGCCCTATTAGACAGGTATAAAAAGATGAACCTCTAGTGATCCCTAACTGTGCTTTGCTCTGTAGGTGGCAGGAAGGTATCCAGCATGTAGGATGGTACTGTACATGTTGCAATAAAGCTGAGTGCTACTGTCTTGGTCATGCTATGAAATCCCTACAAGAAACTAATAAGGAAATAGCTTTGAGTATTTTTTTAGATGACTGGAACATAACTAGAGCTGCTAATTTTTTTCTCAGCAGTCATGAAAATTAGGGAAAAAAATCATTAAAAAGTGAAAGTCATAAGACTGGTCCAGTGGAACTGAGGGTTGAGGCACTGGATGCCACCTGTGCCATGCTGGTGACCCAGGTTTGGGTACGAGCTTGAGCAGCTGGGGGTCAGCTGGGGGGAGGGCAAGGAGCAGATTCAGCAGCCAGCAGGCAGCTCTCCTCCTTGGGGAGGGATGTGGGGTTTCCTAGGAACTTGGCTGTCACCCAGTGGAGGCTGAATGGCAGTGCCATGCCTGAGGTGGAACCTGGCAAATAGGCCATGAGGGTGGAAGGGATCGTCACTGGAGATGCGGTGTGCATGCGTGCCTCCACGCACATGGACATCCTCAGTCTGGGGTCTCAGGGCAAAATGGGAAGAAAACAGAGAAAAAAATCAGGAGCCATGGCTGGATGAAGCCCCCAGACCAGCTCCAGTGGTCCACCGGGGCACAAGTGGGAGGGCCCACCGCAGATGATAAATATCTGATGAGGAAAAAAAGTGAAAGTCGGAAAGCACAGATAACATATTATCTGCCTAATAGTAATTTTATAAGTATGTTTTACCATAGCCATGTCAGATCAATTTTATGTATTTTAAATATATTTTCTGTGTATTAAACTGTTGTTATCTCATGAAATAGCTTGCCTGTGCAGACTCTGTATAGTTTGAGATGCTGCTAATGTATTTTATGAATGTATATTATCTACTTCATGGATCAAACAAATAAACATGAACTTGAACATAGAATTATATCCGACTGGGTTATTCTTCCTTGGATTGTATTTAAGGTGCTGAGTACAGAGACTGGGCTAGATGATAGGGTTCCTCTGCCCCCAACTTTATTCAATGGCATTACTAATCATTTTTTCACATTAGTGGTACTTGCTCAGTTGATAGTGTAAGGTTAAACACTGAGGAGAGTTGTCTGGTTAGGTGAATTGCCATTAACTTGATTAGTTTTGATTCCATAGCTGTGCGTCTGATCTAGCACTTTGGGTTCAGTTAAAATCCCATAAATGTGTCACTGGCAGTGATGTAAAAAACTTCAATGGTTTCATGAGGTGGGGCGCATTGGCTTGTATTGGTTCCCTATTTGGTGATGAAATATGTAAACACTGGGTGATGCAGGAAGTAAGTTTGGTTATTTTGGGACCTTGAGGCTCAGGTTAATAACATGCATTTGCTACTTCATGGATAAATTTGATTTTGAATTCAGTAAGGCTAAGATGAGGCAACATAGTATAATGGTTCAGCTGAGGCTTTGTAGCTAGGTCTCACAGGTGCAAATCCCACCAGAATCACTTAATCACTGGGTGAACTTCACTTAATCACCTTGTGATCTTCAGTAAGCTACTAAGCTTCTCTGTGATTCCATCCTCCTAGCTATAAAAATGTGTAAAAGCAGGATCCTAGTGAAAATGAGATGTTGCATTTCAGTTGGGCTATCCTTGGTAAACACACTGTACAAATGAAATGGTCTAAAATGTTATTTCTTGTCTAAGGCCCTCTGATACTCTCTCTGGTAGTAGTTGTGCTTTTGTTTTTTAACTATTTTTGTCTGTTTAATAAAATATTTAGATATTAACATTCACAATTTTGGTCATGCTAGCATTCTTAAACTTCAGACAGACTTTATACTGGATATGCATATAATCATGACATCTATGATTCTGGGTTGAGAGTTGCCCCTGTTTGGGATTTTTGATTGGTACGTGTTTGTGGTAGATGTTTTGGATTTTACTTTGTAGGCATTCCTGTGTACCCTCAGTGGAAACCGTTAAAAAGGGGCTAAAAACACTTTTATTTAACCAGGTTTTTAATATATAAGATTCACATAAATTAATTAAGATCTCTGATATTTGATTTGATTAGGTAAATAGATTTTATCTGTACTGCTGCATGCTTTGCTTTGCTATTCTACATACTATATGTATCTGTAAATTGTTGTGTTTATTATTGTTTTACTTAGTTTTATTGCTAAATGCTCTGAGTCCCTGGAAAGGGGCACTATATAAATACAGTTAGTTTCTTTCTTTCTTTCTTTCTTTCTTTCTTTCTTTCTTTCTTTCTTTTTCTTTCTTTCTTTCTTTCTTTCTTTCTGTCTACAGACAGTATCTATCTATCTATCTATCTATCTATCTATCTATCTATCTATCTATTCATCTATCTACAGATAGTACTGATCTATCTATCTACAGATAGTACTGATCTCTCTATCTATCTATCTACAGACAGTATCTATCTATCTATCTATTTATCTATCTAGAGACAGTATCTATCTATCTATCTAGAGACAGTATCTATCTATCTACAGATAGTACTGATCTATCTATCTATCTATCTATCTATCTATCTATCTATCTATCTACAGATAGTACTGATCTATCTATCTACAGATAGTACTGATCTATCTATCATCTATCTATCTACAGATAGTACTGATCTATCTATCTATCTATCTATCTATCTATCTATCTATCTATCTATCTATCTACAGATAGTACTGCTCTATCTATCTATCTATCTATCTATCTATCTATCTATCTATCTATCTATCTACAGATAGTACTGATCTATCTATCTATCTATCTATCTATCTATCTATCTATCTATCTACTCTATCTATCTATCTATCCTTCAGACATCCATGATGACATCTCTGGATCTTAGATTCAGCTTTTGCTGAAAGCCTGTATATTTATTAAGCATGGTGTTAGTTTATACTGGTCCACATACAATATGTCACATTATGGTCACTTAAGGAATCTGGGAGTACTTCGGCCATTTTAATTGTGTCAGGTATGTGTGTGAGGATCCAGTCCATCCCAAATGCTTTGCTATGGTTTTATCTGACTGCAGAGGTGATCAGTTGTGTGAGGTTGTTGCAAAAGGTACATTGCTTTTGCCAGATTGGTGTTAATTCCTTACCATTAATATCAAAATCCCCAAGGAGGAAAATGTATCTTGTGGAAATCAGTTGAAAGAGGATGTCAAGGATGAGTGGCAGGGGAGAGGTGGATAATTTCGGCAGCTTATTAAGGCAGCATACAAACAGGTCACAGAATCATCTGAGACCTAACAGTTTATATTTATTTATTTTATTTAACAGACTTTAGGATAACAACCTTTGAGTCAGGGACTCATTTACAAAGGCTCCACGTCAGAAAAACAAACATAAACGCTTAATATATATAGACATAGAATGGCAGCTGAAAGTTACAGTTTTTTTAGCTACACAATATTGCAGAATCAAGATCAGCTATACATTGCATTGAATGTGTTACCAAGAGCTGTATTTACAGTTTTCAAGAGACAATAAGTTTGTTGATAGAGGAGGGAGTAAAAGGTTTGATATTTACAGTGAAGTAGAGAATTAGATGGGAGTCAGTTTGCCATGGGTTGTGATTTTCAAAGGATCATGTGCATATATGATACTCCACCTCCTCTCCCATTGTGTTAGTCATGAGCATTATGTAGTCCTCAAGTATAGCTTATCAGTTGGTAGACTTGGCTTCAGCAAAGTTTCATTTATGTACTTAAACTTGACAAGGGAATTCATGCCCTGACTTGATCAATATCTGAGAGAAGACTGTGGATGTTATGATGTATTACTTGTAGTTCATTCATGGGTAATTGCTTGTGTAAGGGCCTAGTAGGAGACCAAGTACTTCTGTCTTAATATATTCTTCTTGTTGTCTCCTCCTCTTCTTCTCCTCCTCCTCATTTAACCCTTCTCTCTTGCAAAGTGCACACTTTTTAATGTGCATAGAAACTAACCTGGAGGAGATGCCACCTTATTATGTGAAACTGCAACAAGCTATATAAATCTATCACTGGTCAGCTGATGTTTTTAAAAATTGTAATTTAAAAGTGTTTGAATGGAGCAACACATAAATCAGCATATAGATGGCCAGGGGAGGAGCACTTAGATATGAATTATTTTTCTGGTACAATTTACTTCATCATTAAAGGTTTTAATATGTGAGCGTTGAAGAAGCAAACTTTCTTTTTTTGTTTATTCTTTTGTGTCTCAGGGTTTGCCCCTTTCCCTCCACTACCCCTTGCTGATGATCACAGTAAATGGTCCTGGAAGTCAGCCATGTTGCTGCCTTTACAGGTGACACAAATCTTGCTGTGTGACTGCCCAGCTGAGGTTGCGCACCAATGCTGAGTGATTGATTCCTTCCTTCCCTAGTAAATGAGCACCTCGTCTCTGCAGTAGACCTGACTCCAGCATACCATACTTGATTCCATAGCATGCTATTGTGCCAGTCTTGAAATCTTATTTTAATCTATGTGGCAGGTACAGTTCCCATACACTGATCTGTCAGTTTTCAACCTGCCATGTAATTTCTGTGTTCCTGTGTGTGGCAGTGGTAAGTCTTTTATTTCTTTCCCAGTCTTAGTTTCATCATCATTGAAACTCTTCACCTAGTAGAGCTGGCATTCAGCTCACAGTCTGACTCAGTCAAAATGTAGAGTGCATCATAGTACTTAAAGCAGTCAGTCAAAATGTAGATTTTGTCATAGTACTTAACACAGTGTTCAAGTCCAGGATGTGATGAATATTCATTAGTAGGGCAGGTGAAATTAGTATATTCTTTTCTATAAATTGTTTCTTAAATTCCACAAATTTAATGGAAATTCATAGTATTTCTTGAATTTTCATAAATTTTAGCTGGTTATAACTCAACTGTTCTTTAATCTAGAGACCTAGAAAACGGTATGCTTACTCATTGAGTACTGGTCTATGGATTTCCCAAATTTCATGACATTCAGATATGTTGTTTGTAACTTACAGAGGCTCAAAAGCTGGCAGTGTTTTCTTTGAAATGTTGCCAATATTTTGAGCGTGTTATAACTCAGCTGTACTTTAATCTAGAGATCTAAACATTGGCAAGCTCACCTAAGGAGCAAGGCTTTAAACACCTGCCACATTTCCAAACATTCAGTTATGTACTGTTGAACAAACAATTGCTCATAATCTGGCAGTTTATTTCTCTATGAAATTTCAAGAAATGTTGAGCTAATGTTTAATACACAGACCTGACAACGGCCATGGCCAACCACAGGTTAGTGCTCTAAGCACCTGAAAAATGTGCCAGCATTCCATTGTGAGATTTTGAACTTAGAGGGGTTTAAATCTGGCTGCTTATTTTCCTGTGATAATTTAAGAGAATATCTAAAATATTTTTCTGCTTATATTTCAGTCACCTTTTGAGTTAGAAACCTAACATTTGCATGCATAATGTTTTTGGAAGGGCCTTAACCACTGATTAATGTGGCAACATTTGGTTAAGTTATTTTTAAGATATGGGGTTCATAATTTTGGTTTACTTACATGCGATGTTTTGTCAACATCTCCTCAAAGTGTGGATGATTGTAACTCTTCCGTCCTAAGGAACTGAAACATAAAAACAAAGAAAGATTGCAGGCAGAAAAAGGCCTGATGGTCTATCCAGTCTGCCCCCCAGGTGGTACATTCACCCTAGATATCCTTAATCATCTTCCCCCTACTCCATCCCACCCAGGTTCCATAGCCAGTTCTTTATATCTGTACTACTTTTCCACCACACGCTTCTTGAAGAAATACTTTCTAATGTCCTTTTTTTTTACACTACACCTCCAGTTGTCTTTTATGCACCCAGATATTAATTGTCTCACTTTCTGTAAACAGCTTGGTTGTTCCCACTTTGTTTATTCCCTGCATGTACTAAATGGCTCAATCATGCCTCCTCTCCCCCCGGAATGCAGAAAGGATCTGGTGAGACTCTCTAGTCTCTGTTCATACATCCTACCCTGATGGCCATGTATCATCTTAGTCCCCTCCTCTGTACTGACTCTAGTTTATTAATATCTTTCCTAAGGTGAGGGTTCCAAAAGTGCATCCTGTACTCCAGGTGCAGTCACACTAGGGGTCTTCCTTTTCTTTCCTGCTCTTGACTCCCTCACAGTGCATCACAGCATTCTGTTTACTTTCTCCATTGCTATGTTACATTGTGCTGATGATCTGAGTTTGTTGGAAATCACCACCCTAAATTCTGTGCCTCCTCAGCCATCACAACAGTCACCCTTGTAGACTGTATTTATTCCTCATGGTTTCAGCTGCCTACTTGCATGACCTACATATTTTGACATTGAAGCTCAGTTGCCAGATATCTGAAAATTTCTCCAGATCTTTCTTCATTCTGCAGATAGCCTCCTCACAATCTACCCTCCCACAGAGCTAGGCGTCATCCACAAAAAGGCATATTTTCCCTTTATGCCTTCTCTTACTTCACTGATAAAGAGTTAACGAGTACTGAGTCAAGGACTGACACCTGCAGGACCCCACTAGTGACCTTCCTTGCCCACAAGTGCCCCCCATTTACCAGAACCCTCTGTGTTCTTCTCCTTAGCCAGTTTCCAACCAAGGGGCATGTCTAGGGTCTGAAAACATTAGAGGCTTGAGTGCCCACACCTCCTGTCCAGTGAAAAAAATAAATTAGGATTGGGGGTCAGTTTTAGGAACTAAGAATCTTTTATTTGGGGCTAATGAATAAAGATGCTGAGCTCTAACCCCTAATTCACACTCCTAGTGATGCCCCTGTCCCAACCTACTATGTTAGTCAGTCACCTACCTTGAGATTCCCTAGTTTCATGACCAACCACCTGTGTGAGACTGAGTCAAACACCTTGTTAAAGTCCAGACACAGTATATCAACTGCCTGGCATTTATCAACAGCCATTGTCATCCATTTTAAGAAGTCAATCAAGTTTGTTTGGCAAGCTCTGTCTTCCAGTGTTGTCTACTGTCCACTAATCCATTTGTCAAAAGTCTATACTTTCATTCTTTCCAACATTTATGTGCAGGGACACATCTCTCATTCTCCAGAGTGAAGGCACCTCTCTAGACGCCAGTAAGCAGTTGTACAGATCTGCCAGGGGGGCTTCCAGCACCTGCACCATCTCCCCCAGCACCCTGGGGTGTATCCAACCATTACCCAGTGATATGAGTGAAGCAAATTGAGCAACTCAAATATGAGTGACTCAGTGTGTGCACTTGTAAGAGCAGTGATGGTGAGATTTTAGTGAGGGGAGGGAATAGAGAGGGATGAAGGACAGAAGAGCGACAGTGAATGACAGGGGTTGCCTAATGCTATGGGCTAAATGGCAAAGTGCAGCCTGCTGCAGCTGAGTGGGCCACCTGGCATGGTGGGTATGGATGCTGCCAGTGGTGCCAATGGTCCCATGTTCAGGGCTGTCTGTAGGTAAATTTTTTGTAGCGTTTCTGATGCTGTTTGTTGTTTTTTTCTGTGTTTCTGTCCTGTAGTTCTTGTGCCCCAGCTGTGGTATCCTCTGTTTGCTGTGCCCCCATTTAGTCTCCTGTCCACTAGTGTCCACCCCCTGGAGATCATTTTAGTATGGGGGGGGACTCAACAAACTGTAAGACCTATGTCTGCTGGCATTTTCATATGTTCGTATGCTGTATTTTCTTTGTCCTTCCCATAATCTAGTGAAAACAAGGCCATATCACCTTCTTAACACATTTGGTTGTTCTTAGTTCTGCTTCAGCCTTGACCTTGCATTCCACCTACTGGTATTGCTTTTACTTCCTAGGAATATTTCCTATCTTCTTCTGCATGGATCCCATTAAAGGGAAGGCCCCCTCAGCCTTTTATTTTGTTTACCTGTGTAGTTTGTAGGCATGAACAATGATTGCCTCTAATTACATCAGGATTTCAATGTAAATGAAGGTACTTAAGTTTGGAGTGAAAACCTGCTTGACTCCATTGCAAAGGTCATGACCTGACCCACATAAGGCATCCTTGAATTTTATGATGTTTTAGTGCTAAAGCCTGCATTAGTTATACTATATTAGTCAGTGCTGTTGCTGTCCTCTGCATTTCCTATGTTCTTATCTTATGCTGGCCATGAAACTTTTCAAAGCATAGTAAGTGCACTGGTGTTATTTTGTACTTTAAAGTGTATCTGAGTTAGAAAAAATTGTTTTAGAAAATGCAGAGACTTCACAAGACATGTAATAGAACTGAATGAGAGAATAACTTTTGCTGACTTGTGCAGGTACACATCGTCAACTTCCATGATGCCTTACATGAGTGGGGTCATGATCTCTGCAATAGATACAAACGTGTTTTCACATCAGGGCAAAACAGAGTAAAGCAATCTGATTTATAGTTAAATAAGGATGAAATCAGGGGGATGCAAGAGAGGGAATCATTGTTCATGCCTACAAACTACAGAGATATACAGAAAATAGGTAGAGGAGACTTCCTTTTTAAATCTCCCGAACACCGTCCTTTTATCATTCACTGGTATTGTCACCTCCATTGTAAACCAAATCAGTTTCCTGTTTTTCTTGCCCTTCCCCCCACCTCAAGCAGGAGCTGATGAGCTCTTGCAGGCTTTTTCTGATGCCCAGTTCATCCTCTACACCCCTCACTACTCCGCTATCTCCTGCTATTGAGCTTCTCCTCAGTCCCCAAAGTGTGCTTTTCTGAAATCCAGGGACTCTAGTTCTGGCGCTTGATGTGCTGTGCTCATTGCCCAGTTTAGGAGTGAACCATACAAAAGGTGGTCATTATACCCAGTGGTTCTCCTACTTTATGTCCCCAACATCATTGTTATTTGTGAGCTCTAGTTCCAGGGTCACCCTTCTTTGTTTGTTTCTCAACCCACTGAACACCAAACCATTGTGGAATGCATCCATGAGTGGTTGGCTTCTGGTGCTGTTTTCACCTAGGATTCTTCAATCAATGTCAGGAAGATTGACATCTTCCATGAACACCACAGCATCTTCTGATGTTGCCTTTTTGACTTCCTCCTCTAGAACCTTGTCTGACTCATTGTTCTGATTTGTCAACCTGTAAACTACCCCCATTATCCACTCTTCTGCCCTTCCTGCTTCTAAGAGTTATAGAACTGATGTTTACCATGCTTATCAAGCATCAATGGGTCTAAACATGTCACATCTGGAGGGATGCAGCTGAGTAGTTTTAAAGCTACAGGGGAAATACCATAGGCTACTTATGAGCAAAATGTCATAAACAGATGATCTTTCAAAATTTCATGAAAAGTGAATAGGTGATCCTGTCACCGTTCCAGTGGTAGGCATTTAACTGCACAAACCATTAATCAACACCTCATCTTTTTTGGCTGCTTTCATAATGTCCCATACTAGCTGTGCATCAAGATATGGTGAGCTTTTAGGAGTCCTGGAGCCAGTGGCAGATCTTGGGGAGAGGATGATGGGTGTGACCACACCCCCATTCTCTCCCAGGTCGTTGACCCCCTGGCCTGTGGACCTGCTGCAATAACCACGACGGGTTGGCAAAAACACAGCTATTAATTTTTTTTTTTAATTGTTTTATGGCTCAGGGTACCAGTTGCGTATCCTTCCCCCACTCCCTACCTCCTCACCTCACACTAGACTATTTACATTTACCATCCAATCAGAGCACACACTGCATAAGAACAGCTGGCTGGTCATTCGAATTTTTGGCGGTAGCGACTAAGCGACTTACTCAGTAGCCCTAAAATTAAAAAAAATATTATAAAAAAAGGCCATGTGTATGTGTGCAGCGTGACTGCATCTGATCAGAGCAGATGGGCAAAGAAGTTTGAGGACAGTTATTAGCGGTGGACAGTGGTGGTGGCAGGTTGCCTGTGACGTGGGTGCCTGAATTAAGGCGCCATTCGAAATGGTGACGCAATGTGGGTGAAAGCCCAAAAGGCAAGGGGGCAGGGAAGGCAACCAGATGTGGTGGGGTGGGTGACCCTAATGACAGGATGTCGCTATATGTACACGAAATGCGGGGGAGCGAGCCACGGTGAGCGTGACCTGGGAGGGGGCGGAGGGGATGTAGGGGTAGTGCTGCGGTGAGCTACTAAGCTGTGCTGTGGCATTGGGGGTTGACCTCCACTTACGGTTTGTGGGGCTCTGGGTTCGGGTTTGGATCCGGGCGCTACTATGGTTTTGTTGCGCCTGGCCCAAAACTTGTTATTGTCTTTGCTTTCACCCCCAGATGTGCAGCCCTGGAGTTGAGAATCCTTAAGAGGGGGTGGGGTGCAGCCCCACAGAAAGCAAATGCTTTAAGTCCCTGGCACCATTCTTCCATGCACTTAGGATGTCAGGGTGAGGGAAATTGTTTTGCCACTTGATTGCCGAGCACGCGGGTCACCATTCGCACTCGCCATTATCACATAGAACCACTTCAACACATGGGCTCACTACTGTCTGCACTGTGGACCGATTCTGGGACTGGAGGAGGACACTGACATGGACATGATGGGACTTTGGGACATCATCCAATCAGTGGACACTAGTCAGTTGGTCCCAGGCAGGAACTGAAGACACTGGCATCATGGTTACTGCAGGAGGTAGGTAATGATTCATGTCACCCAACACCTATAAGGCATCTTGCTGTTTCATTTCCTACTGAGGGTCCAGATTCAGTATTACCTCAGGAATTCTAAAATGTGTGTCCATCAGCTCAGGTATGATCTTTTTTGGGGGAGGGTGGGGGCTCAGGCTCAGCTCAACCTATAATGCACATGCATGGTGGCTTTTAATGATCTTACTGATTTCAGTGTCACTCCCAAAGTCTCCATGTGGGTCACTGGTTCCCTGTCCTCCTTCCTTTCCCTTCTCTTCTCTCTTCCCAATTTGGTTCTCCTCTGTTGCAGTACTAGTCATTTGCAGCCACTACCTTCAATCTGGTGGGGGGGGAGTATCTCTGGGTTCCTGTTGTCCTCTTGGGGAACTGATAAACAACATGATGACTGCAGAATGGTTAAGGTATGAGGTTGTTCAGAATTGGGAGAGAGAGGGAGGCCTGAATGCACACTGTAAGAAGGTCAGCAGCTCATGCTTTGAATCAAGCTGTCTCTCCCCCTCCCAACATTCATCAACATTATGGGGAGTGAGGGACATTAATTTCCAGGAGAGGGATGTGGACTTGTTCCAAGTCCCAGACTGCCACAGCCAAAGCCCTTGCTAGGAGATTTGCTTATACAGTCAGACTTTTCACTTTCTTGGGTGACTGTGAGCAGTACTGTGGAAGGGATGCCTCCAGCTGTAATACATAGTGTTGTGCAAAACTAAGAAATTTCATTATGTGAAATATTTCACGAAATTTGCACATTTCACAAACTATTTTGTGGATGTGAAATTTCACCAGAAAATGGGAGATTTTGCCCAAAGATTGTGAATTTCTGCCAAAAAATGGCAAATGTTTGCCCGCAGAATGGTGAAAGTTGCCACTTGTGGGCAAAATTTCATCATTTTGGGTGAATTTCACATTTTGTGGCAAAATGTTTGCAGTTTGCACCCTGCAAAATATTTTGCAGAACGGCTGAATTTTGTAAAATATTTCACCTGAGTGAAATTGGCAATTTTGTGGCAATTTCACCCACAAAATGCATTTCTCAACATTTCCAGTAATACAGAGCCAGCATAGTGGTACCCCCAACCTGAAATGCCTTATCCAATTGTCGTTAACAGTCAGGGGGAGAGAGGTGTACTTTAGAAAACTACAGATAAAGGTAACAGCTTGATAGGCAAGGCAGAGGTGATCTTTCCATATATATTTTTACACCTTGTGAGGCAATCTCTTGTCAGTCCTTTGAGTCAACTTTAAACATTAGTTTTCCTCCTGTGTTTCTAATGCCTCGCTCACTGTCATTGCTGAAGGTGTCATTTTATTCCTCTCATTGACTCATTTTTATTAAAAGGTATTCAAAAGTGTCGGCCTTTTAGAGATATCCAGGGGTATGAAGAATGAGATGCTTTGAAGTTTTGTGCCTTCACTGATCATCACTGTTGTTGCCTGCATTTGTGCTAATTTACCTTGTGGGGGTATATGGGCATGTTGTTCATCCACATGCCGGATCCCTTCCTCATCACTCCCTGCATTGTTCTGTGAGGTTACACTGCTCAGAAGGGGCCATTCTCTGCACTGTCCTGTGAAGTTATATTGTTTGGGGGGCAGGTTGGCAATCTGAACGAGGATCCCTGCCAAGAATTAGCAGCTCGCACTTAACAGGGGAGATTTCCGTTATGAGACTCTGGATAATTTCCAGCTCTGGATATTAAGATGTGATGTTTTTTGTCCCTCCCAAGTTGCAATGTTTGACTTTAGTGAGATGGTGTTCAGAGGAGGGCAGTATCTGTAGGGTACCATCCTCATTGCCTCTAGGACAGTTTCTACAATTTCAGTTTTACTGTACTACCTTTACCGTAATAACTTTAGTGCTTATCCCTGTAGCAGGACACTGGTATGGGAGGGCACTTATATTTTATACCATGGCCCTGTGAAATGGTGGCTTTAGTAAATGAGACACCTTGCTTCACACAGCTAACTTATCATGTGACCATGTCTTCATGTGGCAGATCTGTACTACCCTTTGGTGCCAACTCTGTGCTTTTCAACAGTGACCATTAGAGTGAAATTCTAAAATGGAGCACTGCCAGTTTTACAGTTCAGACCTGGAGTTCAAAGCTGGCAAAGGTGGAAAAAAAACACAGCCCTAACTGGTTTTAGCATCCATGCCATGGGGAGGAAGTGGAGAGTGGGGCTAACTGGGATCAGAAGGGGTGAGGGGGAGGAAATCATCCCTGCCACCTCCCCCTGCAGCTTACTCCTGTGGATATTAAGGGGCTAAAGTATTTTGGAAGAAAGAGATACCATTCTAAATATTCCACACACCCTTCATGTTCTCCCTTTATATCTGCCCACCACAGAAATGACCGCAGCTACATTGCCCTTCAGGCAGGGTAAACAGCCTCAGTGGTGATGGGGGGGGTTGTCTGCATTGTGTATACTAGTGTCTAACTCAAAAGTAAAGGGCTGTAACTACCAGGTAAAAGGGTCTATGCTACTCCAATGCTGTTTCCCATGTGCTCATTGCATGCAATACTGCAACCCAGCAGGAGTGAAGCATCTCTATGATGGTGCTAGACAATTATACAAAGGATTTCAAAACATTCCAAAAATGTTCATACCAAACCCCACCCCAAGACTCACCCACTGCACCCCCATTCTAAAATCCTAGATCCACTACTGCCTGGAGAAGACCCTGGTGATTACTTTGCCCTGGACTCTGTGGCACTCTTTCTTTCCACCCTCTCCATGTTGTTCTTGTGTTCAATGGTGACAACCTCCTTAAAAAGAGAGTCACCCACTGCCTATCCTCCTGTATCTTTATAGGGTACTAACCGAGCACTAATGGAATACTTGCAGCCTGTATTAGAGACTGACCTTGATTATTAGCCATGGCTTGAAATGGGAAATGTTTAAACTAAGTTATAGCTACTAATCAAAGATATATGGCATTTTTTGCAGAGGCTCAATTGATCATTTTGCCCCTGACAATGCTGGCAGCATTTACATTTCATGAATCACTTTTGTAACTGTACAGTTAATGTATTATGGTATACTGATATTCTTTCTCAATATTTCAGGTTGTATTTATAATATTGGCCTTATCATTACTTTTTTTCTCTGTTCTGTTACAATGGTAAAATGAAACACATTTCACCATACAGCAACAAGCTAGGAAGACACTACCTGAGGCCCTGGTACAGTATTTGTTTATCCCTCAAGGGTGTTCAAAGCCTACACTATTAATAACTTACATAGCCTGTAATTATTGTGCACATGCAAGGATTTTAAATGTCATACAATCATTTTGGTTGCAGAATACCATCAAAACTTTCAAAGTCAATGTCCATGTAGCATATTACAATTTTATTAACAGAGCCAAGTCAGAGAAATAAATGAGGCACACAATTTGGCTAGGAAATAGTTATGCACACATTTTAAATAAGAGAGAGAGATTTATTGTGCTATTGAGAATCCAAATAAATACCCAAATATCTTTTCACAGTGCCAAACAGGAATAACTTAATCAGTAACATACCATAAATATGTAGGCATTATGGGCTAAGAATTGTTTCCTGTGTCCTGGACTCTGGCTAAAGAAGTGATGTGGATTGGGGTATTTGACTGTCAGTAAATGAATTGCCAATTTTTATGCTTTGAAAAAACCTTTATACATATCTTTGATCAGCCAGGACATGATAAATGTATTTCATAGGAATTTCTTTACTGGTAAAGCCTCAAAATGCTAGCTCTGAAAAAGGCTTTTATCTTTCATAAATCACAGAGTAGACTAAAATAAGTAGGGATTTTCTAAAGCAATGTCCATTTAGTCACCACCTGCATATATTTAAAATGAATATAGGTTGCCTTTTGTTTTTATTTAGCATCTGTGAATCACCAAACATAAAAAGAATCCAATTTGTCTTAATGCTAATTTTAAGCTTAAGATTTAAAACCTCAAGATATGGGAGATGAATCTTTCTTAAGTAAAAATATTGTTTGGGAATTCAGTCCTCTTAGGTTAAAAATGCAACTGAACTTCCATCTTGAAACTAATAATTCGGCAACAGTAATAACAAATATAAGAATCCAATGTGGATTACAGAGTTTCACTCATACCTTCATGCTTATTTAATACATTAATGAATCAAAGCTTATTTTCTTCATATTAGGGTTCCCTGAAACAGGCAGTTTGGTGCAGAAACCAGTTGGCAATGGACTGATGTACCTTGTGTATGGCCCTGACAATATTAGGGAGGTTACAAAGTTGGACCTCATTAAATCATTTTCAAACCCCTTTTAAAACCTCTTAACTTTGGGCTGCAGCCACACTCAGTGGTTTAATACTGTGTTAATATCATGTTAAAACCCACATTTAATCTCAGCTCAGAGATAGGCTTGAACATGGTTTTAAAGACAGTTTTATTTATTTTTTTAATTTTTATTTCAATCTAGGATTACAATACCTTTGAGCCGAGGCTCTTTTACAAAGGTTCCAAGTCAGCGTGTGCAACCAAGTGCAAGTTCTGCACTTAATGTGATTTTCTTGCTAATGTGGATGCACTATTGAAACTGTGTTTCAGTATCACTTAGTGTTGGCACACAGTGCATCATGGGATACATGCCTCATTTGTAGTAAACACTCAACTGTGTTAACACTTCTTAACTTCACTAGTGTGGATGCAGTAAAACAGTATTCACACACGGTTCACTAAGAGTCCTGCCTGTCAAATTCAGTAAGTTTAAACTGGTTTATAGACCAATTTTAGAGATGTACTAAAAGTGCATATAGGGCATAAAATGTCATGTAAGACTTTTCAATAGACAAAATGTACACTGAAATCTGTGGGGTTGGTGAATTTTTATCTTTGATATGAAGACAATAAGTGTTGATTCATTACTGCATTGAATGTACATTAGAGGAACGAATGCCACTTTATAGTCCACATTGGATTCTTTCCACAGCTACATAGTAGTGCTGTGTGGAATACATAATTCTGCCAGTGGAATTAGCATGGAATGGCCATTCTGCTGGAGGAATTTCTACCAGAATTTTACTGATTCTTCAGTGGAATTCCACGTACTGTGATCCATGAATAACATTCCAAAAAATAAATTTTCATGGAAAATTATTCCACAACAATTTCTGCAGAAAATATTGAGATCCACGGAATAATATTCTATGGGACAGCATTTTGTTCTGGGAAAATCATTCCACAACTATTTTCTACCATGGAATTTCACCATTCCGTTTGTGTCAAAATCTGGTGGAATTTTGGCGGAATTTTGAAAATTCTGCAGAATTTAGTTCTGCCAGAATTTGAAAATTCCCCTCAGCACTACTGCATAGCAATAGCAATGCAACATATTTACTAGCAAGAGAAGAGGAAGCAGGGCAGACAGGAACAGGAACTGATGTATACTTCCCTCTATTTCCACAGTGGAGTTTCATCACCTAATTGGTATGCACAAGATCCCTGTTCTTCTGTGTATGTCTGTGCCCCTCATCCCCCTCACCTTCCTCCACCCAGATCTACTTTATTCATGACTCTGCGGCTGTGGCTCTTTTTATCTGTCTCTGTGCCACCTCCACAGCTGGTACACGCAATACATAACACAGCAGGAGCAAGTTCCTGTGACTGATAAACAATTCTATCATCAATTAATTTAGATCGGACACAGCAGAAACTGTTTTTTATCTCCATAGTATGTACTGAAAGAACAGATAAATGGAAAGAATGAGACAACAAAGGCAGTCATGCTGATAATGAGTTCAATTTACATAAGTATGCAAAGAGTGGTAATGTAAACTGAAATGTGCGATCTGGTTGGACTAGTCCTCTGCTGTCTATTTGATCAACAAGTAATTACTCGGTTTCACATTATTTATTTGATTTACCAGGAAAGTGGTCTGGATCAAAGACCCATTTTCAGCAACGCCTGGGGTATAAGGGTATGCAGTAGGCATACAATACAATGTTACAACTCACATAACAGTAATTTGAAATCATGTAATAAAAGCAAAAGAAATATGTTACATATCTACAGAGTTCATCTGTAGGTAGATGAGCAATTGAGCATAACAACTATTCCAGTATAATCAAAACAACCACATGTTGATAGTGTTGTTAGGTAATTCTTCACGTTTCTTTTAAACACATCTGTTTTTGACTAAACATCAAACTCCAATCTAAATAGCTCATTTAATAGTCTAGGGCCATAAAAGATAATGAACATTTCAGCCACCTTAGTTTGGTTTGACTTGCTTGGTAGAACGTTAACGAAGATGTACACAGTGATTTGTTATTATTTGTTCTTATCAACCTGTTGCTTAGGATTCAGGGTTTTCTGTGTTCAAAATCTTATGAAGAAAAGTTAATACTGTGTATTGAATTCCTTGTTGGGGATGGTTCCAAACTCTTGATATGAGTTACAGTGATGTTTGTTTGCTTTGGTTAGTAGCAAATCTAATGACATTATGACATGTAACTACATATTTTTAAGTGTAGTATTTGGTAAGTTAGACAGTAAAATTAAATCATATTCCAGAGCTGGAAGAAGTACAGTCCATTCTGGATGTATGCACAAGCTCGGGGCAAGCCATTTTGGTGCATACATCCAAAAATGCATATAACCGAAATCCAATAGATTTTAATGGCTGCCATAGGAAATACTGGCTGCCATTGAAATCAATCTTAATTCATATTCTGAAATGCCTTAAACACCAAAAATTACCCAAGATTTCCTGCCTAGTTGGATAACTACAGTAGTTAATAAAGTAAATGTACTATGGCACAGTACCTCTAAAATATCACCGTGTCTTACACCAAACCGCGACTGCTGTGTAACTGCATTTCACTATATCGGGCTGCCCTATGTCAGGTGTTGAATTGTCATAGTGCCTCTGTATCTTTGAGTAAGTCTTTAAATCACTGTGACTCAGGGATGTGAATGCTATAACAGAGACTAATGAGAACGCTGCATCATGATCAGAGACAAAGATACAGACTACAAGACAATCTCTGAAACTGCTGTCCTGAATCCAGTTCTTCATCAGGCAGTTCAGCTTTGTATCAGTCCATTTACATTCTGTCCAGCTGTTATCACCTAGTCTAGCAGCATCAAAGCAATGAGTGGCTTAATCGAGTTGCAGAGAGATGAGGTTATACAATTGCACCTCTGAAGAGGTGTCAGTTACTGTTAATTGACTGACTGCCACACTAAGCACACAGATAAAAAGGCACACAAGTGGAAAACTGTGTGCACACAACTAGTGTTTACATTACAAGAATAGAGAATTAATCGGGACCGGGTGGATGTGTGCACATAAGCGAATGTGCACATCCGAAGGCATACCTGTACAAGTGGAATAGACTGTACTTGATTTGCTAGTTCTTTTGACTTGCAAAGTTAAACTCTTTTGTTTCTATGTAAATATCTCAGATTGTTGTTTACATTTTAATTACTGTTGTTATATACTCATGAAAAGACAACATTTTATCTATCATCTCCTAAGTAATTAAAACCGAGCACTTCCTCCAAAACATGCCCATTCACCCCTAGTATGATCATATTATTGCCATTAGCCTCAATCCTTTGCTTAGTTCCAAAACACATAGTTTTAGTTTTCTTTTCATTTAACATAAGTTTATTTTCCATAAACCGATTTTGTAATGCATAATATACTGTAGGCATTTTTGCTTCTAGGTCCGATCCTGTTCTCCCAGCACAATAAAAAACTGTATCGTCTGCATACGTTATAGTTGAAACTTCCTTACAGATTTCTGTAAATTATTTACAAATATAGAGAACAGGAGCAGACCCAGAACCAAACCCTGTGGCACCCCAATGCTTACTGTCTTTACTGACGATTTAACTGACCCAATATTAATCAATTGTTTTTTATTTAATAGGTATTATTTAAACCAGCCAAGTGTACAATTCCCCACACCTATACTTTCTAACACATGAATCAGTATGGGATGATGCACCAGGTTGAGGGCCTTGGTCAGGTAGATAAAAATTCCCCCAGTGAGCATTCCACAATCCATGTCATCATATATGTCACTGGTTAAGCTGACCAAGGCTGTCTGTGTACTGTAACCCCCTCAAAACCCATATTGATCTTGTGTGAGAAGATGGTTCTCTCCTGGATGTTTAGCCAGTAATTGAAAACTACTTTCTCTAGAAGTTATGCTGAAGCTGGCAAAATAGAAATAGGTTTATAGTTTGTAATTATTTGCTTATCACCTGTCTTACATATAAGAATTACAATTGCTGTTTTCGAACAGTTTGGTAACTGATTTGTACATAAAGATAAGTTAAACAAATATGTCACTGGTTCAGTCAGTTGTTTAGCTGCCAATTTTAATAATCTAGGAAACAGAACATCTACACCTGCCCCTTTATTTCTTCCTAACTTAAAGGGACACCGTCAACCTGTTTTTCATCATATTATTTCTATTTAAAACGAGCATTTGTCAATGCCAAATGTTTGCTTGCTGGCATTGGCAGTGGTAGTGTAGAAGTTACAGAGCTGCGTAATAGGAATGGCAGTGAAGTATTGAACTGAAGCCAACCCCACCACCACCCTGCAGAGAGTGACAGGCATTGGAGAGTGCGTTTGGGTTTGTCAGGCATAACAGCCATGCCATTTCACCACACCCCCTGCAGACACTGACAAGTGTCGCGATTGTTCATAGGGTCTTTGGCTCTTATCGCACCCCATTTCATTAGGAAATATGGTGAGATGGGTGCGATATAGGGAGAATAGGGTGAAGTTTGGGTCGAAGAGTCCAAGGCATACCTTGATGCCTCTCACTGACTGCAGGGTGTGGAATGGTATGAGCATCACAGGCAGAATCCCAAGTCACACCCCTGATGCCTGTCATTCTTTACAGGGTTAGGCGTTATGGCTGGAAACCCTAATACCTCAGGCATTCATTGGTATTTTCACTCCAAATTTTCAACATGTTTTTTTTGTGACCCCACCTCATGAACAGGGGGAATATCAGTTTGTTAGCCGAAAGCTGCTTATGCACAGTGACTACGGCACTTAGCACCACAGGTGCAAAAACATTCTGAACAGGATGTAAAAAATGACAGCTGTACTGTTCATGGGGAGGTGTAAAAAATGGCAATGTTGCAAATCTGTAGTAAAAATATTTAAAAAAATGGTGAAGTCACGAGCGTACATAGAAACTGTGCAACGCACACCCGTAATATAATTAGGTTGGGGATTTTTTACAGCAGATTGTCAACTCAGGCATTTTGGTGCCTCCGATCATGAAGAGTGTCACTGTGATTTTCTTTATCTGTGCCAAACAATGATTTCCCACAGCCACTACGCATCTCTGTGCTGAAAGTGTGGAAACACACTTCAGCCATGTTGTGAAAAATGACAGCTGTACTGTTCATAAGGAAGTGTGGAAAAATGGCACTGGTGAAAATCTGGACTGAAAATATTACAAAGTCATGAACTAGCAAGGGTGCGTGGAAACTGGGCAATGCTCACTTGTAACACAGTCATTTTATGGACTTTTGTCACCAAATTTTCAACATAGCCATTTTAAGACCTCTGCTCATGAACAGTGTAACTGTGATTTTCTTAATCTGTCCTAAACATTGCTTTCACACACCAACAGCACCATTGTGCGCTACATGTGCGAAAACACATTTTGGGTGACATATGAAAAATTTCAGCTGTACTGTTCATAAGGAAGTGTAATAAAATGGCAATGTTGAAAATCTGGAGTGAAAATATTAAATTTGCAAACTTACGAGCATGCATAGGAACTGTGCAACGCACGCTCGTAACACAGTCATTTTTAGGAATTTTTTCACCAAATTTTCAACATAGCCATTTTAGGACCTCTGCTCATGAACAGTGTCACTGTGATTTTCTTAATTTGTCCCGTACATTGATTTCGCACACCGACTGCGCCACTGTGCGCTACATGGGCGGAAACACATTTTGGGTGAGATGTGAAAAATGACAGCTGTACTACTCATAAGAAGGTGTGGTAAAATGGCAATGTTGAAAATCTGGAGTGAAAATATTGAAAATTTGCTTGAACTTACGAGAAGTGAACTGTACACGCGACGCCATAAACAGCGTCATGTTTTTTTGAATTTTTCACCAAATTTTCAACATAGCCATTTTAAGACCTTTTCTCATGAACAGTGTCACTGTGATTTTCTTAATTTATCCCATACATTGATTTTGCACCGACTGCCATGGTAATAGCTACATGGGCGGAAACATTTTGGGTGAGATGTGAAAAATGACAGCTGTACTACTCATAAGAAGGTGTGGCAAAATGGCAATGTTGGAAATCTGGAGTGAAAATATTGAAAATTATGAACTACGAGCAAGCATAAGAACTGTAACAGCGCACAATCTAAACAGTCATTTTGGAATTTTCACCAAATTTTCAACATAGCCATTTAACACCTCAGCTCATGAACAGTGTCACTGTGATTTTCTTAATTTGCCCGTACATTGATCTCGCACACCGACTGCGCCATTGTGCGCTACATGGGCTGAAACACATTTTGGGTGAGATGTGAAAAATGGCAGCTGTACTACTCATAAGAAGGTGTGGTAAAATGGCAATGTTGAAAATTTGGAGTGAAAATATTGAAAATTCGCGAACTTATGAGAGTGCGTAGGAACTGAGCAATGCTGCTCGTAAAACAGTCATTTTGGAATTTTGGCGCAAATTTTCAACATGGGGTTTGGGACCCCTTCTCATGAATGATGTCACTGTCATGGTGTTATTCAGGCCCAAAGGGTGATTTCACGCAGTGACTGCGCAGTGATCTTGAAATCACCTTCGGGCCTGAATAACGCCATGACAGGACATCATTCATGAGAAGGGGTCCCAAAACCCCATGTTGAAGATTTGGTGCAAAATTCCAAAATGCCTGAGATATGCAACAGTTGAACCCCCATCTAGCCCATTATACAGCTTACCGGCATTTCCTCAGTTCGCATTCGGCTTTGAAGAGTGCAGGCGTGTTCGGTCCACGAAGATCGTCGCGCCGAGTCCGAAGGTAAGTATGGGGTGAGGGGGAGGGGGAGGCTGGGTGTGCAGTGGGTGAGTGCGGGTTGTGGGATGGGGGCTGGGAGATGCGCCGTGGGACCATTTTTCTTTACAGGGTAAAAAAGACGAGGACATTTGCCACACTGGGGTGGGCTCCCAGCATGGCACAAGAATGGTTGGGGGAACCGTTCAGCCGACGGGGGATTGGGCACCCCTGTTGGCCAAAGTATGGATTGCCACGCTGGGGTGGGCTCCCAGCGTGGCACTTAGTACTCGGGGGGGTTAGGACAGTGGCCGATGGGGGATTGGGCACTCCCATCAGCTATATCATTACTTGCCACGCTGGGTGGGCACCCAGTGTGGCATTTTAAAACTTTGGGGGAGGGGGAAGTGCAGCACAGCCCGGGATGGAGATTGGGCACCCCGGCCACGGCTATTCAGTGTGCGGGGGGCGGGGTGCACGCCTGCATGTGTGTGTGTGTGGGGGGGGAGCTGCGCATGAGCAGGCGATATCTTATCGCTGCTCACTCAAGCGTAGCTCCCCCTTTGAACTGTATGCCACTGCATTTTGGAGCTTGTCATAGACAGCTCCAGCATGCATTGGCTTACAGGGGCCGCGCCTGCCAACACACTGACTGAATTGGAGGAGGAGGTGACACACCTCCGAAATCTCCGATGATGGCACTATGTTTCTTGCACATGCGTGCAAGCAAACATAAAAATGACATTTTATGATTGCTTACTTTCTCTAAAATTCATTGATGTTGTTGTTTGTTTTGTCTGGTTCCTTGTTTAGCAGAACTGAAATGCATGGTAATGTATATTTATGAACAATCTTTGTTTACAATCCTGGATCTGTTCTTACTGCTTACTTCTTGAGCATTAGAAACACATCCAGACAATGCAGTCACTCATACGGCAGTAGCCTCCTAAACTCACTCTGCATCATGAGGGGCTATACTGTCTTGTGGGTGTTCCCAAGTCCAGGAGAGATGCAGTTGGAGCTGATCAAGGAATGTATACAAACCTGTGTTTGTGTAGTAACACCAGTATGGTGGGCAGTTTCTTTTTCACTTTTTTAAAGAAAAAAGAGTCAGAATCAAACTACCAGCTACATCAGCAATCTTTACAGAATGTTGGCAATAATAAAATGTGTTTTATAAACTAGGGCCACTTTGAGACCAAAGGAGGGTTGACAGTGTCCCTTTAAGTAAAAGTATATAAACTTCTTTTTTAACCCTAAAAAATGTAAAGTTGTTGAACAGAATGTTATTTAGTCCATGTTAGCCAACTTCTTATGAGAATGTTTGGTTTGGTTTTATATATTGTCATATCTGTAAAAAACTAATTAAATGCATCTGTTGTTCCAAATTATCACTTATTAACTTTCTCCAATTTATAGATTATCAATCTTCTTTTATTTGGAAGGTTGATAAAATCTTTAAATAGTCCCAAAAACTTCTAAGGTTAGTTAAGCCTTTTAGCTGTTTTTCCTTATAGTATGTTTGCTTTCATTTCTTTGTTTCAGATTTACACAAATTTTGAATTTTATGATAAGCATTTAAATCACATTGCAAGTTAGACTTCTTGAATTGTTTCCAAAGTATGTTTCTTATTTTAAACAAACCAAGTAATTTGCAGTTAGCCATGGTAATTGTTTTGTTTGTATCCTTTATTTTTTTATTGATGCATAATGAGTCATAATATTTAATAGCTGCTCTTTAAAATAAGTTACTGCTCTATCTACCTGCACTAAATTATACAAAGGTGACCAGTCTAAATTGCTGCTTTTTATAAATACCTGTACTTCATCAGGTAAGTTTTTAAAAGATCTAACTTCCCTATCTAAACTCTTTTGTTCTATCTTTTAAATTTGTGTCTAACCGTATAAACAGGATAGTGGTCAGAAATTGTGTCAGTTAAGATACAAGGAATTGTACTCTATTTGTTGCTATCCAGTCTATAGTTGTGCCCCGTCTGGTCTTGTAATTCTTGCTGAGTTCATAAAATCATTGGTCATTACAATATTTTAACCCTAGCATTTTTGTTTAGACTTGTCCAGTCTATATTAAAATCTCCCATAATTATGTGTTCTTTGTTTCTCTTGTTTAAAAGTGTCAAATTGTCTAATGCTGCCATATCTGTTCTAGTTGTTTTGTGTGGTGGATAGACACATGCAAAATATACATCAGTACCCATTTTACCACCCAAAGTAAGTTTAATAGTCAGACGTCCAGCTCAAATAATACTCATTTCTACCTCTACTTTGTTAACATATATGTTTTCTTTTACATGAATGACTCCCTCCTTTACCTTTAACCCTATCATTTTGAAATAGGGTATAGCCTCTAGACAGACATACTCATTGGCACTGATTCTGTGAGAATACAGTATATCAAAAAACATATAGTATGTTACAGGTACAGTAGGTGATATTGTTTGTTAGTCCAATAGAAGGTAGACTGGACTAACATAGTTACCAAATTTCTCCATCAGAATAAACCAGACTAGATCCACATTGTATTGCACAATGTCATCTGCAGAAATTAGTTTGGGGGGGGGGACAAAGAAAAGATAAACAAGTGCAGCAGTTTTCTTGGGAAATGCACTTCAGCAAATGCTTCTTAATACAAGCAGAGCAAACCCCAGTTTAACCTGTTGCCAATTCCTGATATCTCAGACCTTGTTCTTACACTGAGCTACTTCAGCTTTCTCAGGATAACAGTGAGTGGATAAAAGTGTCTCTGATGGGATTTGAACCTGAACTTGCTGATTCCCAAGCCTGTGATTTAACCACTAGACTCAAATACCATCTCCGTCATATTGTTAAGGATGCTTAATGAATCTTAAAGAGCTCCTGACACAGTTGAGACAATTTTGAAAAAATGTAATATTCAGGAATACAGTAAATGTAGCTTAGATTTCATGTTTTATTCTGTAATTCTCAGCATTACTTCATTATTACTAAGGGTATTTGCATGAATACAGTATCTCTGCCATTTTAGCTCTGGCTGCCTGCCTACACCTGACATCATAGTTCTGTTTATAACATCAGAATGTGTTGATGTGAAGATAATTACAATGCCATAAACAGGGGATTGTGATGTAATGTGCAGAGAAGCAGCCAGATATAGTCGAGAAGACAGGGATATTATTTTCATGCAACTGTTTTCAGTAATAAAGCAAATGGGGAATTAATTACTGAAAATATATGAAGCAATAAAGAAAATGGGATGGAGCTGAATATAAATCTTACTTTTTCAAAGTTTTCATAATGCAGTCAGGGGATCTTTAAAGCAAAAAGCAGTAAAACCTAGGTGAACTTAGTTTGTGGAGTGACATTAAAAGTCTGATTCAGTTCCAGAAATAAAATGAGAAAGAACTATTTTATGTAAAATATGCAGCCCAAAGGCATAAAACTAACTAAATAAGGTGTAAAAATGCAACATAAAATGAAGAAACATATCCCCAGACCCCTGTCATGTATGTTCAGTACTAGATCTCAGGTGATGAGTTCCCTCAATGAATCATTTCCATTTCCAACTCTGAAAGCAGACTTCTTGTTAGTGTTCTGCTTGGCATGACCAAAACCAGAAAAGGTGAACTTTACTGTTAAAACCCCTCCAAGGGAAAAAGTCAGCAGGGTGCCAACCACAGGAGAGTTATAATGTAATGTTTACATTTCATAGGAATATACACCATTGCATACTAACTGCTTGCCCCCCATTTCAAGTAGTGCCCTGAGGTAGCAGAATCCAGCCCCATAAATTTCACAGCTCCTAAGAAAGGGGTTGCATTACCCTGAAGTTGCAGAGGCTGGTACATTTGAGGTGTATGAGTTGAAATGTATGTGCTGTATGCACGATATTTTTTTCACTAACTGTTGTATTTTTTTTTTACAACATATTTATTAAATAAAACTCTCATTGAATTTTATCCGTTTAAGTTTGGAGTGCTGGATTCTTTTTACACATCCCATAAATGTTTTCTCTGCTGTCCAGTTAATGTGAGATTTTTAAATTACAATAATACAAGTAAATTGCAACTATGCCATGCATTATTCTACATCCCTTATCAGGCTAATTCATTAGCAGCCATATTGGATCTGACCAGAATTTGTTTATTATTGTTGTGCATGAGCTTGCACTGAAATTGACATTTTGCCTTAAGGAAGTATACAGTTTTTCTGGTATGAGTTGCCTCTGGATTCTTGCATGCAGTTTTACTGAGTTCTGTAACTGTATCAAAATAAGATGACATTCATAATTTTAAGAGAATGAGACATTTGCATAATCAGATCTGACATCATTTGTCTTTAAAGATTATCCATGACATTTACAGAACTAGAGAGACTGTTCTTAAAGAAATAGTTACATTTAACTGTAACCCCTCACCTCTGCCTTTTTGCAAAATGACAGGTGGTATGCTGTTGAAGCTGACAGCAGTACCTGGTAGGGACTGGGTTCGGGGAGGATTAGGTTACTCGGCACAGGAGGCCTAGATTTGGTTACTCTGCACAGGGGCACCCAAGTAAATCCGAACACAGGAAGCAATAACTGTAATGTCGAGAACCAGGAATGGGATTCTACAGTGTGGCTTTTATTCACATCCAAGCTGAACAAACAAAGCATAGATGGACCCCCACGGGGACATTCCTGGTAATGCATATTAGAGACAACAGAACACTTTTTCACTTTTCCAGCCCTCAGGCTCTGAACCCACCAGGCACACAGCCCAGACTTGCATGCAGCTTTGGGAACACAGCCCGACTTGTACACTACTTGGGTTTTCCCCACTGGCCCGGCTCCCCCGACGGCCACTTGATCCATGGTCCATTTTGGGAAATGAACCAGTTTTCCTGTTGCAGCTCCCCAAACCACCTTAGAGCCTTTGACTCCTAGAGGGAATTTTCCTTCCAATCCCATGTCTGGGTACTTCCCTCATCACTGGCCAAGTGCATGAGGCAAAGTAGAAATCCACAGAGAAAATCCGTAGAGGTGGACCTGGTCACTAAAGATGGGGGGTCTCCCACCTCCACCTCCCACAATCCATACCTGGCCATTTCTCTGGAAACTAAACAACTCTTTACTGAAAGCTTGGCAATGTAGATTACTGGGTAGACGTATGTCACATCTTCTCTACATGTCTTGACTTCCCATGAGTGCTGGACTTGAACATACTATTACTTTTGGCTAAGCCTATTACTCTAGGCCTCCCACTACTTCAGTAGTCCAATCCCACTATCACACAAGTCCCAGGGTGAAAACATAGGCCTTTAGAAAGAGCAGAAACTCACCTCCTGTTGCAGGTGCCCCACAGGCGATTCACTAAATCTTCTTGTTTCCCAAAACTCTTGGGCCAAATAGGCAGCTTCTCCACTAGCAGAAAACCACCAGGGGTTGCATTTGGAATATGCAGGACAACCTTTCCTGCCCCATCCTCCGAGGGATGGGGCACTGAGACCCAGTCAGCAGTTTCCACCACTTCAGAACTATCTTCTGTGTCTCTCTTAGGTGAAACACACACCTTTTCCCAGAATGTAGCCCTATCTCAGGGCTGTGGCTCCACGAGCCTACACAGAGCTGCTGTGCTGCTCTCTCAGCAAGCTCCAAACTCCAATTGACCACAGATTGCTGTTCAAACCTCCCAACATTCTATTCCAACTCCCTGCTGCAGATTCCATTATGGCTCATGCAGCGGTGACAGTTCTATGGTGATGTCATCCCTTAGTCTCAGCTGAGACTGAGAACAGAGTGACACAGTGTGAAATCCATGTAACTGGAGTTTCACAAGCTGCCTTCCCTGCCTACCACTAGGTCTTACTGGGATTCTAGTAACCCCGGGTAACAAGGGGGTTACATAACTATAACTGAATTTTAAGTTTACAATTTATTTACCCAGGTTAGCCTGGCTGAAATGCAGCATCTCATTCTCAGTGAGATCATGCTTCTATCCATTTTACAACTGAGCAGAATGAACCACTGGGTGGCTAAATGACTTTTGTAAAGGGGAGCATAATCTAATCATTGGGTAGGGTCTCTCTTCATCTGACAACCCATGAAACTCATTTTAATTCAGGTACTGGGTACAACCTGTAGCTGTTTGCTGACTTGAGTTATCCATGTCTAAGTTAGCTCTAAATCAATTCAAGGAAGGAACCATTTTGTGGAACCTTAAGACAGACAGGGATGTCACTGAGGGGGAAGTGGTGTGCTGATAAGTACAGCTTCCCCATTGGGACTTAGCTTTCTGTTTCAATGTTCCATGAAATGGCTGCTGCATTAAAGAATATAGGTCAGGCTTAGACATGGTTATCTCAAAAATGTTGACACCTGCAGATAATTGCATAATACTACCTCATTTAAAATAATTTTTATGGACTTTCAGACATTGAGGGACCCAGCAAACTTGTGTTCCCCTTTATAGTCACACACTGAAAGTGTCTTGGGATCTTAACTGCCATGGGAATAGAAGGTGCCTCAGTTTGGTATCAAGCAACAAGAAGCACCTCCAACTAGTGCAGGGCAAAATTTGAAAAATTAACTTCATGCACTTTTTGTAAATTGCAACTGCTTGATGTAATTTTGTGTAAATTTCAAAACTACAACAGTGTGTTTAAAATGGAAAGTTTTGGTTCATATTTTGCCTTTTTAGACATTGATTTTTTTAAAGTGTGCTGTTTGGAAATATGTTACACTATTTGCTAAAATTGTGCATTTTTAAGTAGCAGTATTTGTTAGTACCTGTAAAGTTTTCTTTTGTTTGTTTTGGCAGTAATGTTTTCTGGCAAAAATATCCTGACCTATTTTCTTTTCATTTTCTTTCTTCCTGAACCAAGATATGGGGTTTAAAGTTTTAAAATTTCCTGTTCCTGTGACATGCCCTACATGAAAAATAAAATATACTTCTGTGCTATTTGTCATCAGAAATATGTAGTAGAACTATTTTAATTCATCCACATTCCATCATGTACAGTAAACAGGTAACCTTAATGAAAGAGATTTTTTCTAAATTGCGAAAGGCATCCATCTTTAATCATGTGAGTCATTAGTTAGGAAATTATCCTTAAAAGCTGTTTTAAAAATATCTGAGAAAATTAAAAATAAACTTAGGATGAATTTAAAGATGTCCGAAATATATTTTTGCTAAGAAAAACTATATGATTATTTTTTTTCTGACCAACAAATACTGCTGAGTTAAGAAGTCCTGTTTGGGCTGGCATTACAGAGGTTAGACTAATGAGCTGTGAGTAAGCTTGGTACATCCAGTAGACCTAGGTTTGATTCCTTCAACCTCCACTTGCAAACTGTGTGAACATGACCAAGTCACTTAACCTTCCGAGTGCTCCTGAGTTGCTCCTGAAAACAGGCATTGTGCTTAGTGGGCCTTACTTGGTTACCAAAGGAAAACAAAATAGGCAGTTTAGGGAAAGACTGTGCTATTTAAAGGGACAATAAACATTGCAGGGATTGCTCAAACTGTGAAGTCCATGAAAAGTTATGCTGAACGGGTATCTGGCTTCCTTGTAGGTGTCAAAGTCCCAAGATATGAATATTTAAATCATCTGTAAATCAAAACAAGCAGCAGCCATTTCATGCAATCTTACAACAGAAAGTGATGTCACTGAGAGGCAAGCTGTAATTAACAACATAGAGATAGTCCTCAGTGAAATCACTTCCTGTTTACAAGACTGCATGAAATGGCTGTTGCTATGAGTTGATTTACACATTACTTAGCTATTCATATCTCAAGACTCCTGTTTCCTACAGATAAACCCAATATCTCATTTGAAAGATCTTTTCATGGGTTTTCACAATTTGAGTAACCCCTGCAATGTTTAGTGTCCCTTTGAATCAAAATAATTTGCAAAATGGTGCCAGATGTTGGTGCAATTTTGAAAAAAATTGCACACTTGGAAAATATGCAATTTTGCACAGTTTTGCAAGTGGAGTAAAAATTTCACCTGGCAGCACTTTCAGAATTGCAGTACTCCTTCCCCATCACCACCATCATTATTGTATTACTGAGTCAGCAATGACATGAGCACGTTCTTGATTAGGCACTGAAATTCAAGCGTAAAGCTTCAAATAGAAGCAAACATTTACATCCAAAATGGTTCTTGGTACGTACATATGTTTGCTACATGACTAGAGCCATTGGAATGCATAATTCTGCCAACGGAACTTCATGCAGAATGACTATTCCAGTTCCAAAAAAAATAAATCAGAATTTCTTTTTAGATTCTGTGGAATTGAAAACGTTTATATGTGAACCATGGAATAACTTTCCATAGATTATGTAAACTGCAGAATAATAGTCAACCAATTGAGGAAAATAACTCCACAGTTTATGTAAACTGCAGCTTACTAATAAGATAAAAACAGTTCACTTTTTAAATTTAGGAATTTCATGGATTTATCTAGAATTTTCAGAAATTCCACAGAATTATGTTCCATCAGAATTTAAAAATTTCACACAGACATGACATTTCTACTTTGAAACCAAATATTTCATATGTTATATATTTAGAAACAAGAAGCTGGCAAATATTTGATAGAGTCAGAGAATATCTGCCAAGAAAAGGTGGTATTTCACAAGCAGAAAAGGAAGCCAGAAAGGTATGTTTTTAATGTATGTGTTAAGTGAGGATAAAGTCCAATTTGTTCCAGTTTTGTTGGTGATCTAAAATATTCATGTCATTACATGGATTTTTTTTATAATGATGATATTGATTGCAATGTCAGTGGCTCAGCAGGATGTACACTCACCTCTGAGGATGGAAGATTGGAAGCTGTGGATTCCATCCTCACACCAGACCTTGAGTTAATCCCAATACTGACACTGTAGTGCAGCATGAAGGGTGCTGCACTCCTGGGTTCCATCTTTCAGATGAGACGTTAAAGCAAGGTCCTGTCTGCCTGTTCTGATGGTTGTTCAGGTGGACGTGAATGATCCAATGGTACTCCTCAAAAGAGTAGGTGAATTTTATTAAAAGAAAAAAATCATACAGAACAGAACAAAATCACCATAAGTATCCACATGTCATGATACATGTAAGACTCCCCTTCTAGTTACAGGCTAAGACCAAAGGGAAAAAATTTCATGAATGGAAATCAGTCATTAAATGACATATCACAAACTTGTGCCAATTTATTACTTGTGCTATAGCAGTTACAAATCTACAATATTGCTAATATTTTACCCAATTCAAAGCCTAAGTTAAACAAGGCTAGTGCCAAAAAACTAGTTTTCGCAGACCCGTACAATTCTAATTACAGCTTCTGGGATACAGTACTTCTGCTGCAACTATATTGAACATTATGCATGCCAGATATAAAACATGCATATACCATAGATGCAGTGAATCCGTTACAGCGAATGTACATTACAGCGACAAATCGCTGTAATGTACCAGTAGGACCATGGCAGTGTGTTTGGGGAGTTGCACCCCCTCCCCTAATCAACTCTGACTCAGAGTTGATTTTAATAGCTATGGGGTGCTTTGGGCAGAGTCTCCTGAATGGGGGGTGTGGGGAACAAAGCCCCCCCAACAAAAAAAGACACTTTTCCCTGACAGCTGTCTGCTGACTGTCAGCTTAACAGCCGTCACTGTGCTTGCAGTTGACAAACTTTCTGTTGAACCACCAACATGGAACCAACAACAACCTGATAAGCCACCACTGCCCATGCTTTGCTTAGCTGTGACCAAAAAGAGCTCACATATGGACAATCCAGCAAAAAGGTGGAACTAGGTTTCTGTGATATCCAGGCAACTCTACTTGGGGCAGTTCATTTCCTCAATTTTCTTATGTCTAAATGAATCTCGGACCACAATTTGTCCATGAATACTTACCAACTTATGTCCCACATTTCCTCAGAACTCCTCTAATTCTGTAATTTTTCAGCTGCTTTACTTTCCTGTCCAACCAGATAATCCTTGATTTCCAGTGGTTAAAAAAAACAAGCACACAAAATATGTGAGTACAACTGTTTCCTAGTCTGGGAAAGAAGGTTATCTTGAGGTCATTTCCATAATTTATTCTTCAGCAGAGGACAATGAATATACTGAGGGATAAGGTGTTCATAGTCTCATAACCAGCTTACCCAGGCCCCAGACTGCCATTCAGACTGTCAAGGAACCAACCAGTCAACCAGAAAGAGAATCCAGAGTTTTTCCTGATCTTTTAAAGCAGGCACAAAATTTTAATACAAAAATATAGTCATAAAAATTACAAGGGGATTTTCCATTCTTATTCCACCCTTTTTATAGTCCCTATAAGAAACTTCTCTGTTAACTGGGTTAAGGCAACTTCCACATGTCTTGGAAAATGACGCTATATAATCTGGTCTCAAGGGATATAAGGGGTGGAAAAATGACACTAATATAAAAAAAAACAAGAGCGCAGCAACATCCTGATTAAAAAAAAAACTTTTCCACTTTGATAAGGGCTTGTTCCACCATGTGGCCAGTTTCCTTGCTGCTTTTAGTAAACTGTCATTCCAATTCTCAAAAATCATATCTCCTAGCCCAAATTTAATATCCCATATTTTCATAGGCTCATCTGAAATATTAATCCCAGAAATCTTCTCCCAGTCTTATAATTTCTAGAAAATCCAATCACTATACCTAAACACTTTTGCCGTTAACCTTAGCTCTGGCAAGACAGAGAATTTGCACTGGTTTCCCAGAGGTTTCATCTTTTTAGCACAATACAGAGATCATCTGCATATACAGTGGCTTTTATGTCTGGCATGTCTAAAGTCAGCTTGATCCCTTTTATTTCTGTATTCTGCTATAAGAGCCACATTACAGGATCCAAAGTAAAGACATACAAAAGAGGATTCAGTGAACACCCTTATGTAATGCCCTCTTAATTTGGAAAGCAGGGCCTAGACTGTAATTAATATAAGGAGCTACAACCACACCTATACACAAAGCTATTACCTACTCTACAAAATGTCAAGGATACCATAATGTGATGATACTCTGCCCAGAAAAGGATGTGAAACCTGGTCAGATACTTTTTCCTGATCAATACAGGGCAAAAAGCCCTCATTTAAGCCTTTCTGACCTCTCTCCCATAGTTCTCTCAATATGATTAGATTATCATAAATATTTCTCTGCTTAATGGCACAAGCTTGAGAATTGTCAAGGACTATTGCTACAACATCTGACAACTGCTGTGCCACAATTTTGGACAATATTTTCTGATCCAAATTCAAAACAATCAGGGTTTACAGTTTTTATATTCAATTTGTCACATTTTTTATAAAGAAAAATCAGCAATACTTCCTCATAGATGGATTGTAATACTGGCCAAATAATACCCCAAATATTCATAACATTCTAATGGAAGGCCTTCAGTCCCAGGGGCAGTGTTGTTCCCCAGGGACTTAATGTCCTGAACCACTTCCATCACCTGAATGGAGAACATGAGTTTTCTCTGAACATGCTTATGAAGCTCTTGAATTTCAAGGTTCACTATGATGCCTGGGTCCCAAACCATCTCTGCTTCCTTACCAAAACTATCTATGGTATACTTGAAAAATTTCCATAATATTCATTTGGTGAAGACACTACCATGCCATCAACTGGTCTATATAGACCAGATATAATTCTGTGCTGAATTTGGTCCAGGCATCCTGCAAAGGTGCTCAAATGCTACAACCTCCTTTGCATTCCAAACTTTAATTCCTTCTCAAGAGAAGTGGCCCTTTCATATTGGAACAGTCACATTTCTTTTTTTAATGTGTTCAATAATTTCTACAAAATCACTACAATTGTCTTGCATTTGCAAAATCAATTTATGAAACTTTGATCTGAGCCCAGGATAATGTATATATCTGTCATTGTTGATATTATGACTCATTTGATGAAAGAGAGAGGCGAAATCCCGTTTGGTGTCCTCCCACCATTTGACTACGGTATTGTAGGCTGCTATGACAGAACATCATGCCTAAAAGAGCTCTAACCATACATGCTGCACTGCCTGCTGTTCTAATAAAGACACATGTAACCTCTAGGGCAGGGGTTCTCAAATGGTGAGGCCAGCCTCCCTTGGGAGGCCCCAACCTGTTCCAGGGGAGGCTCAAGCAAGTCTGAAAAAGTACTGTATTTAAATTTGGGGTTTTATATATTTTATGTGAAGAGATGAAGCAAACTGAAAGAGGATAATAACAGTAGGTGAATGTATGTATTTATTTACTAATAGGTGACAAACGAAGGTAAATGAGCCATAACTCATTTCAGGTGTACCCAGGGAAGGGTAGGGAGTGAATAAATTTCAAACGGTAACTGCAAAACAATCAAGAAATATACAATGAGCAATAGTGCACATAAATATGAACAATAAATTAATAATGAGTGGTGGTAACTGATCAATTTGTAAACTGATGGCAGAACAGCCCAGATACAAGGGTTGAGCATAGAAGTGCTAAGAGCAATAGCAGGAAGGAGCAAAGTAACCCCCGAGAAGAGGCAAAGTATGTAGGAAGTTTATTTCATACAGAGAGGAAACAGAGGAAGTAGTCTGACCCATGAAGGTACTGCAACAAGGGGGGACAATGGTTCAAGAATGAAAATAACAGAGCAAGTAGGTTGGCCTGTGTGTGTGTGTGTGGGGGGGTTACAATAAGCTGAATAATTATATTTGTTTATTTTATTTATTTGTTATTCAGATAACACCTTTGAGCACAAGAGCTCTTTTTCAAAAGTTCCAAGTCCGTATAAGGCAAAGAACTGAATGTGAGCCAAGTACTCAAAGGGGTTTCAGTTTATTCATGGTGTACTGTGCAAAGTACAGTGTGC
Organism: Neoceratodus forsteri; assembly: GCA_016271365.2. Taxonomy (NCBI): domain Eukaryota; kingdom Metazoa; phylum Chordata; order Ceratodontiformes; family Ceratodontidae; genus Neoceratodus; species Neoceratodus forsteri. The sequence continues at coordinate 17,158,217 of JADMNL010000027.1, forward strand.
TATTTTTTGTTGGGGAGTCCCAAGATTATTGCAATTTTTGGGGGAGGCTCAAAATCTTTTCCATGGATTTGGGGAGGCTCACTGTGACAAAGTCTGAGAACTATTGCTCTAGGGCAGTGGTACTCACACACTGCAGCTCGCGAGCCACATGCGGCTCTTTTGCACTTCTCCTGTGGCTCCTTTACTCATCTAATCCTGCCTCATATATGCGGCTCTTCACATGCCGCCTGACTGATCGAGCGCATTTAATATTTAAAAAAAAGATGTTTCAGAGTTTCTTGTTGGGCATTTGGCGAGGAATTTCGCTCATTGTGGCTGTTGAATGAAATTAACAGCAAACCGCTTAGCGCTATCAATGACAGGATGGTAGCGCTAAATCGGTGCTGTTAATTTAATTGCATTTAGAACACCTGCTAATTGATGCAGTTACTGTAGGTGGCATTGATTTTTAAATGCTGATACTGCTACTTGTTGTTGTATTGTACCCTGATTATGAACTGCTGGGGAAAGCAAATATGCAGTGAAGAAGGAAGAGAGCTGTGGGAAAGGGGGGATAAAAAGAGGAATGAGTCAAGGTAATGGATATTTTATGCTCAATGAGCTGGATATTCAAACTGTGCTATTCTGTGACATGAGCCTGCAGCTGCACAAAATAGTTAGCATGGGGGGTGTGGCCAGGGCGATATTCAATGGAGTTGGCGCTATGAGCAACCTCTTTGAATATCACCTTCCTCATTAGCAGCCACTGTGCATGGTGCAGTGGAACTTGCACCACCGCAAGTGGTCAGAGTGGAGCATTCAAGATACGGTGGCGCAGTACCATTGCCATACGCCAAATTCCGATATTCAAAGCAGACATGCAAATGGGCCATAATTCATGCAAGGTGCAGGGGGCCATTTGCATCTATTTATGGTCCCATTGCATGCCATTAGCATGCGATGTGTGCCGATCCCAGAGGACTTACTTGCAGCGCCTGCCGAGCAGCAGCCATCGAGGACTGACGCTCCCGCGCAGCCTGATTGCGGGCATAAGTTTAAACATCCCCCACCCCCGACTGGCCGATCGCGAGCATAAGTTAAACATCCCCCACCCCCTGACTGGTCTGATCGCGGGCATAGTTCAAACATCCCCACACCCCCAAATGGCCGATCACAGGCATAAGTGAAAAAAAAGCCCTGCCGCTCCCCCGTCAGGCAGGCGGCAGCATCCACCGCCTGCCCGCTGCCACCGACTGACTGCCGGTAGGACTGCACGCCCATTGGTTCAGAGCAAAGAGCCAATGGGCGCAGCCCTATATTAGAAAGGCAGTTCAGATATGACAGGGGGAGTGGGAAGGTGAAACTCCATGAGTGGGTGGGGTGGGGGCCACTAGATCACCAGGTAGGTGGTCCTTGGGGTTTGAACTCTTTTCGCCCATGATCGGGCTTCGAGGTCCACTAGACCACCAGGGATATGTTCTTGGGGACGGTTGAACTTTTTCTGCTGCGATCGGGCTAGTGAAATGTGTCTTTTTCACTTATGCCGCGATTAGGGCCAGTAGGGTGTGGGGGATGTTTAAACTTATGCCATGATCGGGCCAGTCGGGGTGGGGGTTACTATATGCCCACGATTGGGCTGCAGGGGCACAGGGAGATGAAGAGGGCCACCCACAGATGGCAGCTGCTGTGCACCCTGCAATCGGGCTCACCTGTGGGTGGCCCTCACTTACTCCTTTTTTTTTCTAATAGTTGTGCAGGCGCGGGTTGGGGTTAGCCTGCAACAACTCTCGCACAGCCACTGAATATCGGGCTCAGCTTGACTTGGGGGCTTAACTGTTTCCCGCTGAATATGGCAGAATGGCACAATTTCAGACTTGGCGAGGCTTAAAACTCCTATTGCTCATGCCAACCCTTTGGAATATCCAGTCCAGTGTCTTTTAAGTTTAACTCATGGTGGTTGTCCCGCAGTGAAACTGCTACAGTTTGTCAGACCACAAGTGAGGAATAGGAAATGGAGTTTTTCTTTAATCAGCTTATGACTTAGTAAGGGAAAAACTGCAGCAATACAAACTGCTAGTGCTGTCCCTTTGCAAATGTGTCAGTTTAATTACATGCATGCAGTCTTTAGTCAGCTCACTGATGCAAACTGTCAGCTAACTCCATGCATAAACACCTGTTCATAGCTATAAAACATGAGCAAAGAAGCAGTATACGAAGCGTTGGGTTCTTGCTGTCTCTTTTGTCAGTGAAAGTAATGTAGTTGCATTGTTCTTTGGGCACTCATTGCCTATTCTTCTTGTTGGATCCCATTTATTTACTGAATAATGATAACCTATTCTAATAAAACAAAAGATTTTAATAGTTAGCCAGAGGCTTACTTAAACTGAATTAAATCATTTTCCACTGTCAGACTGTGCAACTGTTTTTAGAAAATTAAATAAATATTCATTAAATTAATGTTTAGTATTCTTTTCTTTTACTTTGAAGTGTGTTTGAGGTGCGTTTGCCAAAATTTAGAATAACTTGTATATTGTGGCTTCTTGCCCAACTCTAACTGCCCATGTGGCTCCTGAGCTGGTAAGGACTGAGTTTCACTGCTCTAGGGAGAATTTCATGGAGTGTATAACAGTGGCAGAGGACAGCTGAATGATCAGAGGTTTTGACAGCAATAGTCCATGCCACATTCACCTTCAAACCAACTCCCTGATCCTCAGTCTACCAAAGACACAGGCCATGCTCTTTGGGTCTGCCAGAAAAATCCATGCTGGGACCACTAAGCTTTGCATGCGCTGCTGTAATGGGTCTGTAGTCCTGTCCATGGACTCCTTCAAATATCTTGGCGTGACACTGGATCTTGCTCTTGATTTCTCTTCTCATTTAATTTAGGTGTGCAGATCCATCATCATTAAGATTGGCACCGCATACTGAGTGTGTAACTCCCTAGCCCCTGCTGCAGATCTCAGTAGCCAGAGGGGTCTTGCTTCCTAGGCTTCTGTATGCCCTCCCCATCTTTTCCCACGCTAACATTGGTATTCTTCATAATGGGACACCACCTACAACAACATCTACAGATTTGCCAAGCCTGCCTCACCTTACTCATCACTGTCTCCTGTACTCCACCCTACATTGGCTGTCTCACAAAAACCTGTGCTTATACACTCTGGGCTGCTTCACTGATTCCATGGCTAGACCCCTCACCCTGACAGCATTGAGGCTATGCTCACCCGGTGTCACACTCTCACCTACTGAGATCCTCTAATTCCTCTTCACTCTCCATCCCACTGTTCTACAAAATGGAGAACAAGCTTTCTCTCACTTTGCTCCCAAATTCTGGAACTCTCTACCTCCTAGTCTTAAATGCTCTCCATCTCACTCCTTCTTCAAGACTGCACTTTTCTCCTACTACATGCACTTGATTCCTGTGTTTGTACCTAACCCCACCTAGCTTACTGTTGTCTCTGCAATTATTGACTGCTTTGTCTTGCTTCCCATGCCTGCTTCCTTCCATCCCTGCATGGATGACCACTTTCACATGTATGTTTTGTTTCCATGACTATCCCTGTGAGGATATCTACTGGTTCTGTATTATTTGCTGCTTGTTTTTTGTAAACTGTATATTGTACTCTCCCAAGTCGTGCTTGAAAATAGGCAGGGGTTTTGCCTAATGCACCTACCTGGTCAACAAAAGCTAATAAATAAATCAAGCTGAAGACATAAATAAAAGGTCAAATCTGGTTCTCAGAAACTCTTTCATAAAGGTAGCACCCTTCTTAAATGGCATATTTGCAAATCCATCAGTTAAACCAGCTGTATAAATAATTTCCTGTAGAAAGATAGTCACTTTCTGATCATAGGAGACTCCATGATTCGGGGAGTTGATACCCATCTCCAGCCAGGGGTGATGGTCAGATGTCTCCCAGGTACATCAGCATGGAGAGACACTGACCGCATTGCTAAAATTGTTCACAAAGCAGGAGAAAACATTGATGTCTAGTACACATAGGGACTAATGATCCGCCAGCCGGTCAGTTGTGGAGACCAAGGAACACCTGACTAGGCTGGGTGACAAACTATCATCTATTTCGTCCGGCATCTCCTTCTCTGAGATCCTGCCAGTCTGGGAGAAGGGAGCAGATGGACGGAAGGTCAGAAGGGAGATAGGGGAGCTAAACACGTGGCTCAAGGACTGGTGCCAGGAAAAAGGACACAGATTTGTAGGGAACTGGCAACAGTTCTGGGAGCGAAAGTTCTTTAAATTTGATGGACTGCATCTGACTAAAGAGGAGTCAGTGCATTGGGGCAGATGTTTGACGTCCTTGCAGAATATTTAAACTAGCAAATGGGGAGAGGTGCAGCACCCGCTCGTCGAATGGGAAGAACACCCTCCCCTCAGCTAGTGGTCAAACAGGAATTCAGTGTGTTTGCTGTTCATTTGCATCACCAGGTAAGAAAAAGGTTTGTCTCCCCATACGATGCACAGGGTAATGCCAAACTCACCCAACAACCAACACACCAAAATCTGGCCAATGGAAAATCATGTACATAAATGCTCACAGCCTGGGAAATAAGATCCCAGACCTGCAGGCACAATGTCAGAGGCTAAACTGGACATAGTAGTAATTAGTGAGACGTGGTTTACCAGTAACCACACTTGGGAGACTTCAGTACCTGGCTATGTATTGTTCAGAAGAAGAGACGAGGTGCAAAGGGGGAGGGGTGGTCCTGTATGTTAATGAAAAATCAAAGCTGCAGAAATTCAGAATACACATAAGGAGCCAGAAGAACTGTGGGTCACCCTGGAAACAGGAAATGGGACAGCCATAAGAACTGGGGTTGTCTACAGGCCCCCAGACCAGAGGGAGGACATAGACACATTACTGTTAGAAGATATACAAAACATGACAGCTAAAGGGGAGGTTCTGATAATGGGAGACTTCAACATGCCAGATACAGATTGGTCATACCAGCAGGAACATCTGCCAGAACTAGACTCATAGTGGATTCCCTGCAGGGGAGGGCCTCAAACAACTGGTACAGCAACCCACAAGAGACAGGGCTATCCTAGATCTAGTACTGACTAACAAAGAAGGGATCACAGATCTCCAGGTAGAAGGTCACCTGGGGCCAGTGACCATCACATGGTATGGTTCAATTTGGCTACTACATCTAAATCATCCCATTCCAAAGCAAAAATATGGGACTTCAGAGGAGCTGACTTTGATAAGATGGCCAACAGAGTTAAGCTAGCCCTGGCAAAAAGAAACACAGGTGAGGAGGTACAGGCAAAGTGGGCAAGCATTAAGGATACAATACTTGAAGCAACATCCCATTGTGTTAGACAGAAAAGGAAGTGCAAAGAAGAAGAAACCACTTTGGTTCTCAAATACAGTAGCAGAAAAGGTCAGAGCCAAAGGCTGGCCTTCAGAAAATATAAAGGAACACAGCGGATGAAGATAGGGAGGCATACCAAACTGCCCTAAGGGAAGCAGGTAAGCAGTAAGGCAGGCAAAGTCCCAAACTGAGGAAACACTAGCACAAACAGTAAAAGAAGGTGACAAGACTTTCTATAGATACATTAGTGAAAGGAGAAAGTCCAGAGGGGTATGCTAAGCTTAATGGAGAAAGGGAGCATGTGAGGAGGAGGACCCTGTAAAGGCATCTATCCTAAATAGATACTTTTGCTCAGTATTTACTGAAGAGAAGGTAGGGCAGGGCCCACGCTCAGCATCATGGACACAGGGGAGGGAGGTGAGCACTACTCCTTCCAAAAGAAAGGGTCCTACAAGAGCTTGCTAAGCTCAGGGTGGATAAGGCAATGGGACCTGATGGCATACATCCCAGGGTACTTAAGGAGCTAAAGGAGGAACTAGCAGAGCCGTTAGCAGAATTGTTTAGTGAGTCTCTGAGCACAGGAGAGGTCCCAGAAGACTGGAGAAGGGCTCATGTGATCCCACTCCACAAGAGTGGTAGCAGGAGAGGAGGCGGGGAACTACAGACCGGTCAGTCTTACCTCAGTAGTGGACAAGATTATGGAGGCACTCCTTAAGGAAAGGATAGTGCAACACCTGGAATCCATAGGGCACAGGATCCAAGACAGCATGGGTTTACAAAAGGAAGGTCTGTCAAACTAATCTCATAGATTTCTTTGACTGGGTAACCAGAGTGGTGGACCAAGGGGAGCAGTTGATGTCGCCTACCTTGACTTCAGCAAAGCTTTTGACACTGTTCCACATAGAAGATTGATAAATAAGCTAGGTAGGCCTGGTGGGTCAGAAGTTGGTCAACTGGGTGGCAAACTGGTTGACTGGCAGAAAACAGAGAGTGGTGGTAAATGGTATACAGTCAGAAGAGATGCAAGTCACAAGTGGGTACCTCAGGGATCAGTCCTGGGGCCAGTCCTATTCAACATCTTCATTAGTGACCTCACAGATGGACTAGAGGGTAAGGCTTGTCTGTTTGCAGATGACACCAAGATCTGCAACAGAGTAGATGATCCAGATGGGGTGGGCAGAATGAGAAGAGATCTGGATAAACTAGAATGGTCAGAAGAGTGGCAACTGGGATTTAATGCAAAGAAGTGCAAAATCATGCACATAGGGAAGAGAAACCCTGAAGCCACTTATAGGCTGGGAGGAGTTGCTAGCAGTCACAAAGGAAGAAAGAGACTTGGGCATCATCATCACTGATGACCTAAAATCATCCAAGCAGACCTCAAAGCAGTAGGTAAGGCTAGGGGTGTTAGGGGTATTAGTAGGGGTATCACAAGTCGTAAGAGGAGGTAATAATCCCTCTGTACAAGACAGCTAAGGCCCTCATCTGGAGTACTGGGCGTGCAGTATTGGAGGCCACACCTTCACAAGGACATTAACCAAATTGAGGCAGTCCAGAGAAGGGCAACCAAAATGGTGCAGGGACTGCATCAGAAGACATATGAGGACAGTTAACGGAGCTCAATATGTATACCCTTGAGCAAAGGAGGGAGAGAGGGATATGATCGAGACATTTAAACACCTTAAGGGCATAAACAAGGTGAAAGAGTCTAACATGTTTAAATATAAGAAAAATAGCAGGACAAGAGGACACAGCATGAGATTAGAGGAGGCCGATTAAGGGGAATGTGAGGAAATTCTTTTCACAGAAAGGGTGGTAGATGCATGGAATGGCTTACCACAAGAAGTGGTGGCTATGAATACAGTGCAGGGCTTCAAACAGGCATGGGATAGGCATAAGGGAGCAATACAAATGACTATGAATAGATAGGTCACTGACAGAGCAAAGGCCGATGGCACATTTATAAGGTAGAAAAAGAAATGGGCAGACTGGATGGGCCTTGCGGTCCTTATCTGCCGTCAACTTCTATGTTTCTATGTTTCTATATTTTGTCTTCCCCATCCTCCAGGGACAGCCCACAATTGAAGTCACTGCCTAATATTACCATTCTACTAGTGTGGAGAAAGGGATTTATATCTTGGAATAAAGCAACTCTCACAGACTTTGTGGAGCATATACAAACAATAACACCTGATGGGGTGTGGTTTAGTCTGGATAACTGCACACCTTGGGCGTGGTGTGGTACAAAGCCACAGGCAGAGTGTCTTACTACCCGAGGCGTGCATTTATCCAGACTAAACCACATTCTGGAATGTGTTATTGTGCTTATAAATAGTATATGTTAAAAATATTGTAACTTTTTAAAAAGTTAAGAAATATTAAGTTTTTCTTTTTTGAAGCAAAATTGTCCCTCCACTTAACTGTCAGTAGGGGCACTAAGGAGAAAATTTTATCCTGTGCACAGTGTCAACTTATTCTGTGCAGGGTTTTTTCTCCCATCCACCACTCACTCCCTTCCTTTCATTGATTCACAGTTGACTTTCCTGGTTTTCTATCCCAAGCACTTTCCTGATGTCAAGAGTGACTGTGGCAGATCACTGGGCTGCTGGCAAAACCGAGATTTCCTTGTTATCTTGCTAGCAGCATGCTTCCATCTGCAATTGCATGTTTCAGGAAAGTGCCATGGTCTCCCTGTCTGTCAGTCTCAACGGAACATGAGAGACCACCAGCGAGTTGGGTGAGGACTGTGCTGGTGAGGACACAGTGTTCTGTGGGTCTGAAGGGAAAAAGAAAATATTTAGGTGACTGCTGTGTGGACTGGGAGGGAGGGTGGAAGGCAGAGTGAGAGAAACAGAGCAGCTGTCTGAATGGATTACATGTTTGTGCCACTTGGGAAGTTCAACATGTAGGATCAGAAGAGATGAAAGAAGTCTTGCCAGGGCGGCACAAGGATAATCTGGGTTAGTGGGTCACTGGTGGTAGCACTCATTTTTCAGTGTGGTAGAACCAATTTAAATGGCATAGCAGACAAGGGCCATCTGCCAATCACATTACTTTACTGTCTCTACCCATTTTATAAATATTTTTTATTTTATTGAAATCTAGGATTACAAATACGTTTGTGCAGGAACTGCTCATTTACAAAGGTTCCACGTCGAAATATAAGGCAAAGGTGTCTCCCACTTTGTGCCACATCTAGAAGAAGAGCTCTACCTGGCTCTATTTCTACCAGTTTAGTGACCTTAAATGTGGTGTCCTTAAACAGGATGCCAACACCATCACACTAATCTGTCCCTTGTGACTAAAAAGATGGCCTACCTGTGCACAAGTGTTTTGTGGCTGAAATTTTATACTGGAATGTAATATGTGTATCCTGTAAAAATCCATTGTTACATTGTAATGTCTCTAAAAGTGACATGATAGACACCCTCTTTCTGTATGTCTTGACGCTATTGGTATTTAAGGTGACTAGAAACTGTGGGCCAAACACACATAATGTATTAAATAGGGGTCCTTTAAGTCATCCCTCATCTGGGACCTTATCCTTTTCAGCTTTTTGGCAACTGATGACACTGAGACAGCATCATCACAAACTGATGACTGATCCTAACAGAGGATTTAAAGTGGAAGCTTCTCAATTTCCGTTCTTCCTCAGTGTCCCAAATGTTCAGCAGAGGACAAAACCTTATATTATTAGACAATGGGATGACATGTGCCTTCACAATTTTGTCTTTAGCTTTCCTGTTATAGTCTCTCTTCCGAGGTAACATTTTCCATATCAACATCCTTCAGAGATGGGGAGGGGCATTTTGACTGAGTCCCGCAATTTCTGATTGCAGAGGACAACAGTAGACCAGACTGGCATAGGATCTTCAGGATCCCTAGGGGCAAAAATGTCATGTCTCTTTCCTGAACGTTGGACCAAAGAATTTTCAGGATTTACTTGGTACTGTATACTGGCTGTTGAGCATTAACAGTTGCCTAGTGGGGCAGCATCTAGAAGTGTCTGTTTGAGCAATATCAGCAAACCTCAAGTAGATGCCTGAGCAGAACCCTGTGTCTGTCATTTATTTATCAGCTCCTCCTGATTTAGAACCACCTAACCTATTATGTGAAACCCAGTGGTACTGCCTGCATGAATGCACCTGTTCCTACACAGGCTACATTTAAAGGGGTTCGGGCAATGAAAACTAAGGTGACCTTGCTCCAGACACATGTTGCAACATTCAGCATTGCATGCAGCACTCAGATGCCCTTTGAGCCACATTTGTGGCATGTACGTGGTTGTCCGGGTTAAAGACAGATGCCTCTATCCCAGCTGAGATAACAGTTCCCTGCCAGATGACAGACTCTAGTATTCATTTGATGTATTTTTAGCTCAACGCTACACCTCCATCCACCTGTTCACAACTGATAATAGATACAGACTCTCGAACACTTCACACCTCTGTTTAAGCCAATAAATAATATCACACAGATTCACCCCTTCATTTCTCAATCAGATAGTTATGTTTTTTATACAAGGGAAGGACAGTTAATGAGAATCATAAATCTGAATCATTTAGTTTGTCATACTTAATCTAGAAATGCTCTAGAGTTTTTAAAGTTTTAAAGCTTACATCAGACATTATTTCCCTAGATACCTGTATCACTGTGTACAGTTCTGCAGCCAAATAACCCAGTGGAATCTTTAAGTAGGTTCCTAATTACAAAAACTCTATCTGGAAGAATTTCCAGGTTCCCTCTATATTTTAGCCTGACTGCATTCCTACATTGTGCAGGTTCTCCCTGAGCAGCAAACAGATCAGCCATCCTAAAGTGCTTAGTGGTTCTTCAGGATGCTGCCTGAAAGTCTGTGTAGATTCTGCATCAGATACGTCTGGGTCTACAGAATTCTCCTGAAATTCTGCCATCCCCTTATGCTCCATGGACTGTTTCCCCAACAGCCATTTCTGAGACCTTTTCTGAAACAATGTTAAAGGAAGCAGCCTGACTATTATCAGTAGCAGATGCTGTCTGTGTAGTTACAATATTCTCATTTCCCCCATGTGCCTTCCACCAGTCCCATTATCCATCATACTCACAGCAGGAGCCTCCCCTCTCTGTACTTTGGTCCCACAGCATCCACTCTGAGTACTTACAGTTTGCTTTTGTAAAGGCTCAGCAGCTAAACTGTGTTTTCCCTGACAACAAGGAACATCCATCTGGGGCTTTCACCTAGCCTGCAGCCTCAGGGCTGACTTCATAGTCCATTAACAGTTGTACTGCTTTTTCTACAGTGACTGGTCCTTCTGAGCTGAATTGCAATGCCGGGGCCCAAGGTGCTTTGTTATTTTATTTTTTCCTTCCACAATAGAAGCTTTATGTTTAGTACTGGTGCTATTCAAAACAGTGCGTGGCAGGGCTCCAGAGACATGATGCTTTCTACTCTTCAGTCCAGGGCTTTCATGAGAAATCTTCCCCACTCCCATATCCCAGTTGGTACCTGGTACAACATAAGCAGAGCCTTGGGGAACACACTGAAGGGGTCAATAAACCTTGACTGAGGTCCTGGCATCTTCTGGGAAGTCAATACTTTCAGGTTGTGCAGTCTGAATCAGGCTGTCTGGAGCTGGAATGGATGTATTTGCACTGACAGTGTCAAACAGTTTGACAGACCCGCTGTGAGTCGATGCCTTTGATACTGTTGCATCAGCAGCAAATACTGTTGCCTGATCTGCTGTCTTTACCGAAGAATCCTCAGTACTGATGCTGGCTTCTGTGGGGTGCAACATGACAAGTAATCATTTGCTCTCCTCTCAAAAATGAGCTTCCTCCTCTTCCTACAACTACAACAGGTACTTTTTTCCTTACTTCCATTTTTCTTTTTCATTTCATTATCTTCCTCCTCCATTCGTCTACATTGTTGAACTGTGAGCACATTCAGGTCAATTATTCAGTCCACCACCACCTTACCAGCTTTCAGTTCCATACTTTTCTCCTTCTTATCCAAAACAGAAATATCAGTAGTGAAGATCTCTGGAGAATAGGTGATGGGAAGGAGGTTGCCTCCACACCTAAGGTATCTGTACCCACTCTTGCCTGGGTGGCCATCTTGGCAAACAACCAGATGGCCAGAGGTTCCCATACAGGAAGAGTAGGGAATTTCATGGAAAAAATATCAGACATAAATCACAAATACATGTTATAAATCATACCACAAGAAGAACAAAAGGTTATGCTAAGGTAAAATGAAAACCTGATCACAGCTTATGAAACAAAGTTATAGTGAAAGGACTTTTCTAACACAAGCTGTGAAACTTGTAATGTTCTGTTTGTGCAATTACGTCAGGCGGGATCACTTTCCGTTGTAGCGTAAGCACAGCGAGCCTGCCAGAGGTAGTATTTACATGGCAAACACACGTGTAGGTACGCTTGGTAAACCCAGACCAAGCAGAGGGATATAGCCTCAACACATTTATTTCATATGTGACAGTTGCAAAAACAGGGCAGTGCTACGTGATACTAAGACATTTCAGAAGCTACATTATATGGGCATTCTAATAAAAATTAGATGGAGTTTCCAGAATCCCTGCAGAGTTATGTCTATGGCATATCCTTTCTGACATGGACTTATGTTTTAGGGAGTCATGGACCACCAATTCACGTGCAGACTGAGCCATAGAATGCCCCCCGTGGTGTGGGATAGAGGTATTTGTAAGTTGGGAAAGTGCTGTGACTAGGTTGGGAGGTGGACAAAATTTCAGCTGAAGTTGGGGGTATAATTACCAATAAGAATATGTTGATCCAAACTCTTCCTAGAGAGACTGGAACAATCTTCAAATGATAAATGCCACATACACACTTTCTTAAATGCATGAATGAAATAGGCTGGTACTAAATGGACATAGTTCCCTCCTGGGGGTCTGGCCCCATATGTGTTCCACAAAGTCAGAAAAGGCACCAACAAATCTTCCACTAGAGGGATCCAGGGAGCCTGGGCTTCACGAATACAGGTGTAAAGTTACTAGAAAAAAATTACTAAAGTAAAATACAAGTGGGTTTAACATATGTAGATCCCCTCTATTTCTTGATAGATAAGTGATAGTCCTCTTAGTCAGATTTAAACGAAAGCCCCACAACCCTTGAAAAAAAGCATGCAACAATCTAGTTTTCACAGAGAGATGGGGTGGGAAAACACAGCTCAGGTACACGAAACAAGGCAGTAACAATGTTTTGATTAGAAATATTCTTTTAGATTTGACTACATTCCTATGTTTCCAAAGAGCCAAGATACCTTCTGCCTTCTGTAATCTGCCTTCCCATTTGAAAACTGCTGTGTCATGGTAATTAAAAAAAATGCCAAGGAGGTTCACTGGGTCAGAGGAAACATCTCTAAAGTCTGAGTTGTGTGACCGGACGAAGTCACACAACTGTATAGCTACACTTTGGCATAGTTTATTTTGGAGTCTTAGCGTAGGAGAAATCCTCACCAGGGATCTAGCAGCATCTCCTGAAACCAAGTCCCATACAAAAATACTCAGGTCATCTGCGTGCACCAGCACTCTAAGTTCAGGAGTATCTGGCATTGGTTGCATGCTGCAGATAAAGGTGGATCTTTCTATAAGCTAAGCAGTGGGTCTAGGAAAAAACATAAAGCAGGGGCTCAATGGGCATCCTGCCACACCCCTCTGCTATGCAAAATGGGATGGCCAGTGAAAGAATTAATATAAGGAATCAATCTTGTGGCTGAGTGCATTACCTGGAGCCAGGAGACAAAAAGGTGTTAAACAGATGTGCAGGAAGACCCAGTCAAATGCCTGCTGCTGATCCGGAGAAGTACATAACCAAGGCAAAACCCTGCTTACACCATTTGACTACCTCCCAAAGTGGTGTGAGATTATCAGTGCTGTACTGGGAGGGAATAGCACAACACTAGGTCCTAGAAATCAGGACTTCCACAGCTGTAGCCAATCATCTTGCTAACAATTTAACAAGGATTTTTTAATCTGTATTTAACAGACACAACAGTCTCCAATTTTCTAACAATGTCCTATCACCTTTTTTTTTATAAAAAAAATGAGTAGGGCTTCACCCATGGAAGAGGGTAGGGAACCCGCTACCAGCAACTGCGTATACAGAATCTGTAGAGTAGGGGCCAAGTAATCCACTAAAGTTTAGTAAAATTCAGAGGTAGGGCCGTCTGTTCCAGGTGCAATATTTGAGGTAAACCTTTAATATCTCTCCCTACCATCTATTCCTCCATACCCCTCTTCACTCTACCTCTCCTTCCTCTTGGTCCCACTACCCCCTCCCTCCCTCCCCCCCTTCCAGCTCTCAACAACGCCTCCTTTGGCTGACCTGCTCTATCTACTGCACTTTTTCAAAAGTCTTGTCTTGTTTCGATTATTATGCTCCATATGCTTTTACTCACGATGTATAACCTGGCAACTCTGCTGATCATGTAATTACTGGTTGGATACAGCATCTCTGTGTTTGGATCAGTCGTCATGATTTTATTCCCATCCATCTCTTTAGTGCTCATGTTCCTGCTCAGTTTTATGTATGTTTGTTACTTACCTGCTGATGTGGAACCTTTGTAAAAGAGCTTCAGCTCAAAGGTATTTGGAATCTGAAACATAAATAAATTAAATAAAATAAATTAAATTAATGGGCCCAGATATTCCAACTGCGCCCAAAAAGTGCGCAATAGCAGGAGCAAGTGCAAGTCTATTGTGCCCATGCGCAAGAGAATCGATATTCAAAAAAGGAGCAGGCCAAATTGCACCTACAGCCAACGACTGAATATCACACCACCTGAGCCACAGCGTAACTAGGGAGGGGAAGCTGAGCAGATCTGATGTGCCATAGCGCAACAAGGGATGTTCAGCTGAGCAGTCCAGAGGTGCCATAGTGCAACCAGAGAGCCCCCCCAGCTGCAGAGCAATGTAACTGCACAATCAGGGAGGTAGGGGCCCACCACCCATGCCACAGATGGTCAGAGGAACACACAGCAGAACAGACATTGTCCCCCCACACCAGGGGCATCACCATGGGTACAAAGTTGAGGGGACTAATGCTCCTTAGTCAAAATCCTAACAAAGCTAGGGGGCTCCAGGGGCATGCTCCCCTGGAAAATTTTGAAATTTTACCTTCAAATGGTGGCTTTTCCTGCATTTTAGTGGTGAAAAATATGGTTGAGAAGCCTAGTTATCAGCCATCTATTTAATGGTACATGGAAAAATGTGATTACTGGTCCACCAAGGACAGGTGACAGGAGGACTCAGAGCAAATAAGACACCAGAACAGCCAGACATACCATTATCCCAGCAGATCTGCTGGTAAGGTTGCAGGAGGACCCCAGAGCAAATAAGAGACCAGAATAGCCAGACATGCCATTGGTCTCTGTGCAAGCAAGCTGCTATGCTGTTGGTAGGCAGAGTATGAGGTGGGTGCCAGTCACAGAATACAGAATAGAACCCTCTCCCTGCTCTCCACCTCCAGTCTGTCAGATCTGCTGGCGCTGCCCTGGATCCCCCCGCCCACATACCAGACAACTCGCACTGATGACTCCAGTCCTTGCTCAGCATGACATGCAAGCCAAGAGCCTCCTCCATGGCTGCTAGTAAGTGCTGCTGCAGTGCAGGCTGCTGTCCGTCTGAGTGCTGTGCTGACGTGTTGACTTGAGCCAGACACCACGCCAGTGAGCCTGTTCCATCATGCCAGCAACTGCCACTGAAAATTCCCTGTCCTGACTCCCTCCCGTCTCTCTCTCTCTCTCTCTCTCTCTCTCCCCTGAGTCACTCTCCAGCGCCTCCTTCCTTCTCCTTCCTCGCTGTAACCCACTGTACCCCGTGCCTTCCCTGAATCCCCAGTAAATTTATTTATAGAGGAGAGGAATAGAGCACTGAGCACCCCCATCAGTGAAAGTGCCTCTGACTCCCCAGAAAGTAAACCTTAACCTTTAGTGACACACTTCACTTACTTGCACGTCAGGCAGGGATAAGCAATTCAGTTTGTGACTGACTCGTGAATGTTTTCTTCCCATCGCTCACTCGCTCAGCTCAACTCTTAAACTTAAAGTTCTCCCTTTGTCCACACTGACACAATCTGCACCACAGCAGCAGCCTGTCACTGGACTACTAACTGTAACCCGACTATCTGGGGACTCTCGCTCGACACGACTCATACTTTACTCTACTAATTAAAGTAACTGTACCTGAGTGAGTTACTTGACTCCTGATGACAACAACTAATTAGAAAAAAAAGCATTCGCTTCGGCTCACGCTGCTGGTGGCTGCATCGCTCGCTCGCTACTGGCAGGTGGCTGCCTGGCTCACTCACAGCCTTCCAGTCCTCAGTCAGTCAGTCTCTCTCGGACTCTCGGATGCCAGATGGAGATGGTCACAGACACAAATAACAAATTAAAACTATTTTTTCATTTAAAAAATGTCTACTCCTCTCTCTGGCTAGCCTTAGCCTATTAAGTTATTATAACTGCAGTCTGCAGCAGAAACAATTAGTGCCGAGCCCGATTGCCATTTCTTAACTATTGCAGCTGGCAGCTGCAGAATTTAAACAGTTAAGAAATGGTATTTAATTTATTTTTTTAGTGCAAATGATTGGGGGGGCTTTAACTTAGATTGGGGGGGGCTGTAGCCTCCCCAAAATCAACATGGTGACTCCACTGCCCCACACCCCAAGCACAGCACAACCGGGGGAGGGCCGGAATAACCACTGGTCCACGGAGACAAGCAACCAACCCACAGCCTGGGCATGGTGACCCATCACACCTACCGGCAAGCTATGACTGGCACACAAGAAGGGCAGACCACCCTGTGCCACACCATCCCCCCAGTGCACAGCACACCCTGCACCGTGACCCCCAGACACCCCTCCATGAGCAGTGACTACCACTGCAGGAAACCCCATGCATGCCACTACCCCCACTGTGTCAATGCAACCCTCTGCACCACAGAACCATGCAAGCCAGCCCCACCACGAGCACCCATCAGCAGGTTGCAGCACACGGCAATGCAACAATGGCAGACACAGTGCTACCATGCACAGTCCCCAAAGGTACTGCTGAGAGACCGATCATGTGTTGGCACAAGAGGTACCCCATATGGGATGGTCATGTCCTTGACACCACCACCAGTGGTACAGCGCCCTGCACAGTATTCCAGTGACAAACCCTGGCCCACCACTGGCCACAACAGCCAGCACAGACACCCACAGTGGTGCGTGGAAGCATGCACTACACCGGATGCCACACAGGGTATGGACAGACACCCACCCATACCCAAGGGCACAACAACACAGGGACGCAGTGGTGGGGCAACCAAGCCCCATTGTGGGCCCATGTAATATGTACACACAACCCACAGTCCACCATGGCACTGGACTGCCAGCCACCTGTGCAGGCACCGTGGACCGTACACCACCAATACTCACCGGAGCACAAGCCACAGACAGTGGGGCACATCCCTGCAAACACACAAGCCACAGCATGGAGGTGGGACAATGACCATGTCACCCACAGTGCCACCTGAGCCAGGCATGTACCACACCAGTGACATGGACAACCCAGAAAAGTGACAGGTACAGTGTCTGCCCTGCAGGGAATGCCACCACTGACATGCCACCGGACCATGCAGGTCACAAACAGGTATGTGTGTTGGCTGCACAGGCCATGGACAGGCCGATGGGTGTGCCATGGACACAGAGCACGCACCATGGACCACTGCACACAGTCATCCAGTGCACAGGGAACAACACACACAACACAGACACTGACTGATATCTACCCCCACACCATAGTTACCTCCACACAGACACACGCACATACCCATGACTGCACCACCCCTGATGCCATGCACACCACTGCAGCTGAGCACCTATAGCCCTCTGTAATCAGAGACCTCCACGGTATTCATATAAAATTCAAATGTATTGGAAAAATATAAAACTGAACTATGTACAATAATAAAAACTATTTACAAGCTTGGGGTGGGGGACACAAACAACATGGGGTGGGCAGGGGGAAGGGGTGG
This sequence comes from Neoceratodus forsteri, assembly GCA_016271365.2. Taxonomy (NCBI): domain Eukaryota; kingdom Metazoa; phylum Chordata; order Ceratodontiformes; family Ceratodontidae; genus Neoceratodus; species Neoceratodus forsteri. Next base: position 17,175,559 of record JADMNL010000027.1, read on the forward strand.
ACAAATGGGATGGGATAGGAGGGGTGTGAGGGTGGGTCCAGGGGGCTGGGGAAGTCAGGGACCAAGGGACTGTTATAGTGACTGCAGTTCCTGGCTCTGGGTCCGCCTGGCTCAGTGGCGCCGCAGCACCCCCGTTGTGTCCAGCCTCCTTAGTATCGCCACTGACTCACGGGCCAGATTCAGGGGCTCCCTCATGGTGTCCCGTATTTCCCTGAGATGTCTCATACCTAGGACAAGAGAGCACAGTCAATAGGTGTGAATGCACAACCCCTTACAGCCCGCCCACTGTGCACTGGCATACGGCTATGGGACATACCACTGTGATGGTGTGTGACCACCCGCGGTGATCACGTCCACAGGACCTGCCCACCCAGGTGCATACAGTCATGCGGAATGCTGCACACCCACCAGCCAAGTCATGCACAGCACCACTGTGGCCATTTTAGTGACATGGCTTGTGGTGCAAAGGCAGTGGCACAGCCATGCACCTGATGCGACTATGGAGCACCAGTGGCGCACCCAGACATGCATTGCCACTGGACAGTGTCGGCTGTAACAAGTGGCGTGCATGCAGTGATGTCAAGGAATGGTGGCCATGCCCCACTGCCTACCCTGTCACACAGCATGCAATACTAAACATGGAGGTCTGGCTCTCACCCTCATCGGGCTGGTCAGGTGGGCGTTGCTGGTCCTCGGCCCGCCTGGCTGCGGTTTCAACACCCTTCGCGCTCGCCCATACCCTCGTATTTCATCTGGGCTTGTGGGGAAAAAGGAGAGAAGAACATCAGTACATTCCCAAAGCAAAGTCCCCTGCCCCAAGGTGTGTGCCCTCCCACCCAGCTGGACCACCCACCCACACCCTGTGAACACGCCACGACCAACCCCATATGGTCCCTCCCCATGTGCTGGACAAATACAACACTGTGACTCATATGGACAATAAAAGTGTGTTGCGGAACCCCTACCTGGACGTGGCACTATGCCCCTCCTGGCACGTGACTGCAGTCAGGCTAGTAGCTCCGGCTCCCTCCTGCGCAGGTCACCATAGCACTGCCTGCACTGCTCAGCTGAACGCCCCTGGCCTGTTGCCTCATCCAGGGCAGTGGCCACCTCCTGCCACACCTGGGTCCTTGCCCTGTCCAGAGGGGCCTCTCCAAAGACTGGCCCATGGTGTGGCTCAACTATGGCCACCAGATTGGCCAGCTCAATGGCCGTCCATGGAGCAGCTCATCTACGTGCTATTTCAACAGCTGTAGTAGGCAATATGGCGCTCTGCAGTGCGGCTCCCCACATGCAGATGCTGCGTGGTACAGCGCTGCCATTCCCTATCGAGCTGTTACCGAACAGCGCGATAGAGGTGCACCTGTGCCTGACGCATGGTGCCAAGGGGACAAAGGTCGGGCACAGGGTCAAGGGTCTCTGGCGCAAGGACACACACAGCGCCATCGGATGACAATGCATGTAGCGCAATTGGCTGCCTGTGTGCCAGCACCACAGCGGACTATCAGGCAGTTGGGCCATTGCGCCTGTGAAGGCCCAGTGCCACAGCGCCATGTAGTGATCATCGCTATAGCGCTACTGGCACAATGGTGGCCATGCCCTGCATTGCGTACCGTGCACAGCATGTCATCAGCACAGCAGACGCCTGCGTCAGCAACCCGGGCATGCGCAGTGAGGTGTACTACGCATGCCACAGAACTGCACCATTGGCTCAGCACGTTTAACACAATTGCGCAAAGTGCAACAGTGCGATATTCAGCAGTCATATGCAAATCATGTACTCAGCCATTCAATGGTGCAGCACTGCAATTTACATCTACTTAAAGTTGCTTCTCACCTCATTTGCATGGATTGCGCTATAAAGGTGCGACAATGTGCTGCAGTGGCCATAGTTGGCTACTGCAGTTTATTGGTGAGTAGCATGCTGTTTGGGAGTGTGGACTGTGGATTCTGGGACATGCATGGGACTGCACAGTCACAGGTAACAACTGCCATTCTTACAGGCTACATAATGACCTAACACGTTGTTGGAGGAGGAAAACAGTGGGGAGGAGGAGGAGGAGGCCGAATTTACAAAGGCTGAAACCGAGGCCCTTTTGAGGCCTACCTGGATCAGGAGCCACTGCTCAGTGGACGGGGAACCCCCAGGCCACGCTGCTGCAGGAGGAGGTGGCAGGTGCCGTGAACCTGCATGGCAGCCACCAGCACTCCATGCAGGAGTGTAAGAAGAAGATGGGCACGGACAGGAGGAGGGTTAAGGAGAAGGTGGCTGCTATCAGGGCGGCACATGCTGCAACAGGTGGGAGACAGCCGGAGGTGGTACAGCTCACCCCAGCAGAGGACAGGCTTGCTGGAAGCATGCGGCTAAGTGCCATAGAGGGTGTTCTGGGTGGTGGCTTTCAGACGGGTGGTGGCCCATCACTGCATGGTGAGTCATGGTCTGTCTGGGGGGACAGGGTAGGTCACATGCAGTAATGCAACTTTGCTTTCCCTTACAGATCCTGAGCATCTGCATGGGTCAGCGATGGTGGGCCTGTCCACTGCGGACAGTTGGATGGAGTCGGAGGTGGGACCATCCATCTCCACAGGTATTTGTGGATCATTACGACAGTGGGGCCACCTGGCTGTCCACAATGACGTCATTGTGACAGGTGTGGAGGAAGCCCTGCCTGTGTCCCAGCCTGCTGGTGTCCACGGTTTCTAGCACGCTGTGGCTGTGGCCGGGGTAGAGTCCAGCACCAGTGGTGATGATGACATGACCGTCATGGGCAGTGACATGTGTGTGCCACAGGATGGACACACAGCAGAGCAATTTGCACCCATGGCTGTGGGTGGTGTCACCGTGGAGGCCTGCGTGTCAGCACAGTCCCAGGCTGTGCCTGTCAGCACCAGTGGGGCAGCACTGGTGTCTGTTCAGTCAATCAATCAATCAATCAATCTTTATTTTTAAAAAGGCGCTTTTCTCAAAACCAAAGCGCCTGTACAATTTCATAAAACAATAAATAAACCAAGTTTAAAACTAACATAAATCATTAAAAGCTATATTAAAAAGGTGTGTCTTCAAAGCTCATTTAAAGCTTAGGACAGTCGGGCAATTTCGCACCTGATGAGGTAGAGAATTCCACAGGGTCAGAGCCATAAAACTAAATGATCTAGCCCCTGAAGTTTTCAAACAAACCCTGGGAATCTCTAGCAATCCCTAGTCAGTGGATTGGAGGTGGCGGTAAGGACAGTAGGGGCACAGGAGCTCTTTCAGGTAAGTAGGTCCCTGATCGTGTAGGGCTTTATAGGTCAGCAAACCAACCTGTTCCTGTTCAGGACAGTGGGACTATTGCGGCCACTGTGGCAGCACCACTGAGCCCTGGGGTGCAGCAGCCAGAGGGGCAGCATCAACAGTCACCCACTGGGCTTGTGGTTACAGGGTTCAGCGGCGGCGTCTGTGCACCACCTGTGGACATGCCCAGACCTGGTCCTGGTGCGCAGCACCCACCCTCAAGGGATGCTGAACATCAGGCCCTTGCACACCCTGAGGGACAGGATGCCGAGGCTGATGACCTCTTGGATGAGCACACCGCCTACTGCGAGCATCAGTCCAGCCGCAGATGCAGCTGGCGATGTCTGTGGAAGCACTGTGTGTGGCTCTGGAGCGGGCAGAGAAGCATTGCAGCAGAGACACCGAACAGATCCTGGCACGGATGGACCGTTTGCGGGAGGATTTTTCTCTGGTTTTCTCCCGGAGATCCCAGGAGTCAGTGCGCATGTGTATGGAGGTGCGCATGCACGGAACAGCCCTGGTAATGGCCTCATTCCCCCACCTCCTGGCCTACTGCCTAGGCTCCCTCTGGCCCAAGCTTCCTCCTGCCTCCACTGGGGGTCACCCGTCAGCCGAGGGATGCCGTGCTTCCTCCCCAGAGAGGAGAGCCTGCCAGTCGGCAGCTCCATCCAGCTCCACCCTCCCCCCCATGGTGACCTCTGACACCCTGGGCTCATTCCCAAACCCAGGTCACCAGCGTGGGTTGAAGTAAGGTGCCAGCACCTTAGCCCTCTCCGCCACTGGGCCACTTTTTCTCCAACCATTTCCAAACATTCTGTGTATAAAAGTGAGACTTTGCAGGTGGAATATAGCATGTGGTCAATTTTAACCACACTTTATGTGTCCCTAATCTAATTATCATAAAAAAAAATAATTCTTGCTAAGCTCCTGCATAATATTACAAACTCCAAACGTTACATGTGTTATTAAGCCACCTGCTCTCGTACCTTGTTTTGATTTCTTATAACTAGAGCATTGAAATGTTTGATAACCATTACTATTTACATTATTCCTGAAATCATGTCATGTTTCCTGAAGACAAATTACTGTACACTTTTTATCAAAATTTAAGCAATCTGCATTACTAATTTTAGCCCAGTATCGGGCTATATTCCATGTCAAGAAACACAATAAGTTGCTCTCTTCCCTTGTTATATTATTTATAACTTGCTATGTTGACATGAATGTAGAAACTTCTTCATTCACTTCTTTAACCTCTGTATTCTGTAAAAGTCAATTCCTACCCGCTAATGCTTGGAATCTGTTTTGCATTCTAATAGCTTCATTTATTATATAAGTTCCAATTTGGCTCTCTTGATTTTCCTTTCTACTTTCCCCACAAAGAGGCTAGCAAACAAGGTGAGCAATCTGAAAGTAGGTCCCAAGGTGGTAAACTGCATCAGAAATTGGCTTAGCAACAGACAGAGGTTGTGGTAAATGAAGTTCAATCTGAAGAAAGGGGGTAACCAGTGGGATGTCACTAGGTTCAGTGCTGGGGCCAGTCCTCTTTAAAGTCTCTATAAGTGACATTGCAGATGGACTCGAAGGAAAAGTATGCCTCTTTGCAGATGACACCAAGATCTGCAATAGGATTGATACCCAGGTGGGGGATGGAGCAAATGAGGAGAGACTTAAACAAGTTGGAGGAGTGGTCAAGAGTGTGGCAGCTTGGATTCAATGCCAAGAAGTGAAAATCATGCACTTGGAGAACAAAAACCCAGGGGAGGAATACACAACGGGGGGGTACTAACAACAACCAAAATGGAAAGGGACCGGGGGTAGACATAACAGATGATCTAAAAATAGCCAAACAATGTGAAATGGCAGTGAGGAAAGCCAGTGGAAAGCTGGGGTTCATAGGGAGAGGTTTCACCAGTAGAAAACAGGAGGTGGTGATACCACTGTACAGGCAGTTGGTGAGGCCGCATCTTGAGTACTGTGTGCAGTTCTGGAGACCTCATCTTCGAAAGGACATTGACAGGGTGGAGGCAGTTCTGAGAAGGGCAACAAAAATGGTGCAGGAGCTACACCAGAAATCATATCAGGAAAGAGTGAGAGAACTCAATATGTATACTCTGGAGGACAGGAGGAAGAGGGGGGATATGATAGAGACATTCAAATACCTCAAGGGGATCAACAGAGTTCAAGAAGGAAGTATCTTTCAGAAAAGGAGATGTGCAAGAACAAGGGGTCGCAATATGAGTCTGGAGAGGGGAAGACTCACGGGGAAGGTGAGAAAGTATTTTTCACAGAAAGGGTGGTGAATGCATGGAACAGCCTCCTGGAGGAGGTTGTGGGGGCAAAAACAGTTGTCACATTCAAGAATGCATGGGACATACAGAAGGCAAAACTAGTGGTAGGAAGGAGGAGGTAGGGAGCAGATCAAATAGGATCTGGAGCTTATACAGTAGGTAGAGAAATGGGCAGACTAGGTGGGCCAAGTGGTCTTTATCTGTCATCGAGTTCTATGTTTCCAAGAGGAGGCAGCAGACAAAGACCGGGCAGCAGGGGGTTGAGCTGTGGATTGCAAAACCGTCGGCTCCAGCTGCTGGTCAGAGTCAGTTACATGCTGAGGTGGGGTATAGGAACTGAGTCAAGAAGCAACATCCAATACAGGATTGGCAGAAGAGGTACAGTTTCAGTAGGATCCCACCTGGATCCAGCAGCACTCTTGTAGGCCAGGCAGAAGGAAGGAGACACAAGCTGCTTCTTTTTAAATTCTTAAGTCCATTCCTCTTCTTCCAAAAGAGCCAGAAAGTGGTGTTTTTTCAAATCCATGTCTCGCCTTAGGTACTCTTCTGCCTGTTGCTTCTATGTTTAGTGCCAGCAGCTCAGGAAACAAATTAGAAGAAGCGGACTCAGAAAGATCCATGGCATCATCAGGTATTCCAAAGATCTCCTTGGCAGGATCATAGACAGCCTCTGGTAAGACAGTAACAGGGGAAGAGGCTTGCTCCCCTGTCCCCGTCACTTGCTCACACTCGAGTAACTTCGAAGAAGCTATCTTGGCAGAATGCCTGATGGCCTAGGACCCCTACTGGAGTAGGGTATTTTTATTGAAATAAGTATAAACAAAACAAACAGATTTCAAAAGTATGCCCAAAACAAAACTGAACCATTACAACATTTGATCATTTGCAGTAAGCTCCTTCATAAATCCATGGCCTTAAGCTTTCCATTCTTCTCTTAAATGGTTTAATTTTATATTGCTTTGTACCTTATTCTGAAACAAAAAGAATTTAAAAAGGAAAAACATCTTCTTAAGAACAGTGTACTAATTTAAAAGACTCACTCCCTCCCTTTTTTCTGTATACCTCTATTACAGAAACACCTTCTAATATTATTTTTCTCTTGTGATGATCTGTGGTACTCCCCAAACACACACACACACAAACACACACACACATCTCTGATTCACCCTTTCCTTTACCACATGCATTTGATCAAACTGATATTGTTTTCTCAACTCCTTTTCAATCTGAATGTCTACCGCTAAGGGAGGTATGTCTATTTTTTGTATTATATATTTACATTGTGTCTGCCACAAAATAAACTTTATACAAGTAAACATCAAATGAAGAGTGCCTTCCTCCAATATTGAAAAGGATCTAGAACTTCTAGTAATCATTTCTTGATAGGTTATCCGTTTCCATTTTTTATTTGTCCATCTCTTTGCTAAAATCTCCCAGACTTCCTCAACAAACGGGCACTCTATAAGAAAATGCTCCATTGTTTCCTCCTTCTTTCACATCCTATTCTAGGACAATTTCTTTATTCTTTACTCTTATGTTTTGCATTTCCTTTACACAAGTTTGCCATGACTGCACAACCAGATCACATCCCACATCCTGGGAGCTTTGTCTATTAGATATTTTTCTATGTTGTGATATTCTGTCTCTGGTATATTTTATACACTGGCATTGTTATGTATCATTGGTCTTGAATCATGTGATATAATGACTTCCTATTTGATGTCATAACCTGTGTTATTGTTAATTTCCATTTTCTGAGTTTTCTATAACTGTATTCATATATTATGGTGTTGTCTTGCCTTTTTACTACACTATGTGCTTGGTTCCATTGTGTCAGTAAAGAAGCTAACCATGATTCCATTACCTTTTCCAACCCTTTTCATTAGGTACTAGAAAACACTGTAAATTTGCATAAATTAAAATACTGAAGTAATAATTGATTGGGTTAATTACAGATATACCCCCCTCTTTATATGTACAGTACAATATTTCCCTTTTAATTGGAGTCAGTCTGCTCCCCCATATGATTTCAAATTCCAAACTCAGGATGGTGGTTTCAAAACACTTTAGTATTGGAAATACCACACTTAAATATGTGAATACTGGTAAAAGATATGTTTTTACTATTGCAACTTTCTTTTCTTAGTCTGTTGCCATAGTTTCCAAATATTAACTTTTCCTGCACCTTCATCTAATTTCAGTTTCCAGTTAGAATGTGCCATATCCCTTTCCCAAAGTTGATACCAAGAATCTCTAGTTTTCATCTGAAATCTCTGTTTGATCATTTTTTCTGTTTTAGTACTCAGTCTATATCCTCTACAATTTGTATGATAATTTTTTGCTCCTTATGCCTTGGAATATTCTGTCACTTTTCTAAAGCCCTTTTCCCATGAGTCGCATAGCCAAAAGTAAACAAATATCATCTGCATATGCCAAAATAGCTGTTGTATGTCCTCTCTCTTCTATTTTAGGCCCTAAAATCCTTGGATCTTGTATAGATTTCAATAAAGGGCTATAAAAATCATACAATGGTGGACTCAGTGGGCACCCTGCCTGACCCTTTCCCTATTGTTATAATTGGGCCTTGAAACCCATTTATAAGTGATTTTGCTGCAAGCTACCCTATAGATTGCCATTAACCATTTACAAAAAGTCTCTGGTATACCGTATTTTCTTAACACTGCCCTGATATGTGCATGTGACACCCTGTTAAATGCTTTTTCTTGGTCTAGGGTCATTAGGAATATTGTTGTGAGATTTTGTTCCCCCAATTTCTATTACTTCTCTGATCATAAATTTGTCTTGAATACTACGCTCTACTACCGAACATGTTTGTCCTTCTGCTATCAGAAGAGGCGCTATAGAAGCTAATCTAGCAGCTAAAATTTTCATTAAAATATTCATGTCCGTATTCATTAAACTGATGGGCTGCCAGTTATTTAAGTCCCTTCTAGCAGCTTTTTATATATAAAAAATCTGGAAGGATATTCCCAACTGAGGGCTACATTTTCTGTTTCTAGCATTTCATTATAAACCACTGTAAGGATCTGGCAATCTCTGTCCCCATTGCTTTATAAAATTCTGTTGTCAGTCCATCCGGGCATGATGAAATATTATTATTCAACTTTTTTATTGCTTGTACCACCTCCTCTATTGTTATGGGGGCAATCAAAGCCTCCTATTTTGATTCTGGCAAGGATGGTACCATAATTCAATTAAAAAATGGTAAGAGGTTATCTGAAATATTAGGTTCAGAGTATATGGTCTGCATATAAGTTGCAACAGCCTGTATAATACCTGTATTATCTTTTACTTCATCCACAGTCCATTATTTTATCATGGATTCTTTGCTTACAACTTTTAAAATAATCCTCTGAACTTGGTATCCCTGGGGTTCCAATATGGTGTTCATGTAGCAAATAAGCTCCTCCTGAGTATTGTAATGTTTCCATTTCTCTTTTTAGATTCTGGATCTGGTCTCCATATTGCCCATAGCCTGAATTTACTAAGGACATGATTTTCTATTGTTGTGACTGCGGAGTTAGGTATTTTTGTATTGTTCTGCATGGATCTCACTGGCCTTTGTTTGAAAAAAATGTTTTAAATCCTTTGTGTCTCTTCCCACCATCTACTTATTTTATCCTTTAATCCTACAAGTGACTTTCTTACATTTAACAAATCTCCAACTGTTTGTATAGTTTCTGAAATTTCTAACAGATTAGAATTTAATTTCCAATACTCTTTCCCAAAAGCTTTCTTAGTTACAAAACTAAAATATATCATAAGCAATAAGTGATCTGAATTTTCTACTGGTCTTACTGTGGCAGTTTTCAGGTGATTCTGCTTTGTAGTAAAAATAAAATAAATTCTTGTTGCCATTTTACTATGATAATAGGTCTGACCCCCTTCTTTATGTATTTGCCTGTAAAGTCAATCAATTCTACATCTTTTATAATGTAAATGTAATGTTTTTAAGAGTTGAAGTATCACAGAATTGTTTATGTGTCTTTACTCCCTTATCCTCAGGTTGTATCCCACAATAGAAGTCACCTGCCCAAATAAGTTTCCAGTTATGAATAAAAAAGGTTTGATTGCATTAAACACATCTACTCTGCCTTTCTTAGTTTGTGGTTCATATACATTGATAGCCCTCCATACCATATTATCATGAGTAAAGTCCAGTAATAATGCCCTTCCTGGACAAATATCCACCATTCTTGTAATTGTAAAATTATAACACCTAAACAACACTCCCACCCCATCACATACGTCTAGGCCGTATGAAAAAAGAAGGACCCCAACACCAGAGTCTTGAAGCAGCATTCATTTCTGCCATAGTGTCTAGTCTTCTATCTTGTAGAAAGCAAATGTCCAGGTTATAGTCGTTTAAAATTGAAAAAGTCACCAAATGTCGCTGGGTACTTTCAATGCTGTTTACATTGAGTGTTGCAATTTTATAGATGTAAGGAGTATCCATGTTTGTTTAAAAGGTTAGTCATCCTTTCTCAAATGTCCACTTCTTCGAGTGCAAACCCCCAAAGTTTTTTTATTTTGTGCCTGGACTTTTTGTACTTCCTCCGTCAAATCCTAATCCTCTGACTCTGTGGAATTTCCTGGTATTGATGAGATGGTTGATGAGGTTCCTGATTTCTCCCCTGGATCCAAGTCATGCATCTGTAGTGCATTATATCTCTTTGTGAGAGTCAGTTTTTTCCTAAGATTTTGTAGTTCTAGGTAATTTTGCTTTTGGTTGTTATTTAGTTATTCTTCTTTTCCTTGACTGCACCACTGTCATTTTGGGAGATTGCATAGTATTATCCTCTGTATTATCCTGTTGTTCAATATGTTCTGACTGTTGTTCCTCTGTTTGCTCATTAATCTCTTCCTTTTGTTGATTTTGTACTCCTGGCTGTGAAGTGTCCAGTGGGTTCATGGAATGATCAGCCTCCATTTCTATAGTAGGATGTGTTTACATCTCAGGTTGTGTTATTGTCTGTGGCTGTATTACTTCATTTTCTTGTTGTTCCTTTTGTTCTTGTTCTCTTCTTTTTCTTTCCATGCTTCTTTTTTGTGCATAGGTAAAAATGCTGTCCTGATCTGGTCTGTCTTCTCAACTGTGGGCTGCCCATGGACAGGTTCTATATGCATGTCCTTCTTCCTCATGCAAATTACACTTTAAATCATTTGTACAAGCTGAGTTCATATGTCCATATTCCAGGCATAGGTTACATTTAATGCGATCGCATGCACTGCTTAGATGTTGAGTCCACCCGCATTTAAAACATGTTTTAGGCTGGCCTTGATAAAAACAGTTTGTCCCTGATCTTTACCTAAAAAGAAACAACTTGGAAGATGTTTTTGACCTGTAGGTGTTAAACGCAATTTTACTTTAAATTTCCACTCCCAGTCCATATACAGTATGGTTCATATTAAGGTTCATACTAAGGTTTCGAAACAGCCAGGAGGCTTATGTACCCATATTGCTCTTGATGGTACTAATAATAACTAATAAAATTACCAGATAAAATGTATTTGTCCGAGAGATTTTTAAACATATTTTTGGAACTGCTAATAACAATATCCTTAGGTAATGAATTCCAGGGATTTATAATACGTAAAGAGAAGAAGCATTTTCTTGCTTTCATATTAAAGGTTTAACCATAAAGTTGAAGAGGATGCCGTCTTGTATTGTAGTGATTCTGCTTAAGTACAAGTCCCAGTTCAGTGATTAGAAAAGGATCATGAATAATATCATACATAAACAGAAGATCACCCCGCAACCGTCTTGTAGCCAATGACATCAGATTCAAGGATTTAAGCCTGGTTTCATATGGGTCATTATATAAACCATTAATATGTTTAGTGTATTTTCTCTGGACCTTTTCAAGTAGCATGATGTCAGCTTTTTTGAAGAGGTTCCACAATTGGGAAGCATATTCCAGATGAGGCCGGACATATGCTGTATACAAGGGCATTAAGACGCTCTTGTCCTTAGATTTTATATTGCACCTAATGGACCAAATGACTTCATTAGTTTTTTAAATGGTCTTGTTAATTAGTTTACAGGGACAAAAATCTGTAGAAATATTTACTCCAAGATCCCTTTCATTAGATGTAGAGGCAAGTGTTTTTCCAGCTAATTGATAAGATACATGTTGGTTTAATACTCCTAAGTGCATAACCTTGCACTTGTAGGGATTCAATAGCATATGCCATTAATAACCCAGTTTGATATTTTATTTAAATCAGTCTGGATAGTATCAATTTGGTCCATAGTCAGACAAGGTCCACCTATTTTTACATCATCTGCATATTTCATTGATAAGGAAAGACAGTCTATAGCTAGATCACTTATAAAAAGTTATTCTTCATCCAGTATGGCTTCAGGCTACCCATCAGGTCACACCTTTGAGACAACCAGTGTTTAATGTTCTACATGCTAACACCTTTATTTCTAAACAAAATTGTCCTTGTTTAATAGCTGGTTTGGTTGGTGGAATTGCCCGAAGGCAGCCAGAGAGCAGTATGTTTCTTTTTTAAGTGAGGCCCCAAATCTGCTTAGGCCCATGAATAAATGCATATATTTAATTTGAAAAAAAACACACATCGATTCCTTTATTAAAGTTTGCCCCAACATAAATTCTGTCTAGTGTTTCCTCAGACCCCCTGACAAAGTTTCACTATGGCTGCTTGTAGATATTGCACTGCGTGATTCATTTTAAACTTTGTGATTGTAACCATGAACTCAACTGTAATTGTCTTATACATATGTTACTTCTGGCCATGCTTGGCCTGATTATCTCTGTTGATGCAGAACCTTTGTAAAAGAACCTCTGGTTCAAAGGCGTTAATCCTAGAAATCAATAAATAAATAAATATTGTAGGTGTACAGCCTTTCTTCTTCGCGTTGGAGTTGCATTTTGAAAAACATTTTCCCTGGATCGGAATTTTGCCCACATTTGTTTTGCTGCTTCTGTACTTATGGGTGGCTGTCCCATGGGGAATTCTGTATCCTTTCTTTCTCCTCAAGAAGGGGCTGGGGTCTATGTCTTCCACTTGGGGGGTCAGAATCGCTATTTATAGAATTCCTTCTTGGGCCTGGAGAATTGTAAATAGCTGAGTCTGCATTCAAGTCTGTATCAGTGTCAGTAAAAAACAAAACTTATTTCCCTCTTTAGTAATAAGAACTTCAGATGTCTGTGCCAGGGGTACTGAGGAGTTCTGTGGTGTGGTCCCTGTTATTTGGCCTGGAAGTGGGCACGCCCATTGCTCTTGTTCATTTTGAAACCATCCATCTTGTTTCAAAGTCGTTTCAATTTTATTTTGCTTATCCCCTTTTTTCAACTGTTTGCAGTTGTGTTGCTGTCATACAGCCCTGTCTCGTGGGCAAAGCCTCCCCCTGTCCTGTTTGGTCTGACTTTCTTTTTTTACTTCTCCGTCTGTTTCCATCTCAATTATATTTTCTTCATTGTTACACTGTAAAACATTGCTCACATTGTCCTGCAAGTCGCTTTTTGAAGTTTGTTCAGTCTGCTGTGGTGTTTGCTTCTCCACTTGACTGTCAGATTTGGGCGTTGTCTCTGACAAGGGTGGCCTCTCTGATGTTACTGTGTCACACCTCTCAACCAGACCTGGACTGTCAGTGTCTCCTCCTGTACTCTCCAGCTATAAAATTGCTTCTTCTGGAACTCTTTGCACCTCTGCTGTAGATTGGACTTTCTTATGCTATTTACAGGTATAGTTTGCCAGTCAGTACACTTTCTAATAATTCCAAGACTCTTGCTTTGTTTTGCAATATAAAGTATCGCAACAACTGTTCTTCTGTTTCCAGAACTGCCCATTGTCATGATTCATTGCAGTGTCCACAACATTAGAGAATTCTGTTGCCATAATTTCAATTTCCCGTGCTGGACCTGCAGGGTTGGAGATCTGCTCCCCTGCAAGTACACCAGCCTCCTCCTCCTTATAGAATTCCTCCTTGGGCCTGGTGAATTGTAAATAGCTGAGTCTAACTTGAGCCTGCCATTCTGCTCAGTATTTCAGCACTCCCCCTCTGGCAAGCAAGGGAATTTCCCCAGTGTCCTGACCAAATGTCCCCCATTCAAAATACCACCCACTGTTTAATCTGGTTCAATGTCCATCGATTTCCATGTGCATCCCCCCCGCCCCAGGATGAGACTGATAATAGGCAGAATTGCCCAGTCTTCCTTTCCCAGTCAATAAAAAAACAAAATAAAATAATTAAACTATGTAAGATGCAAAGCTGTCAGTGCCAGAACATTGAAACAATTGTCATAAGTTCACTCTCACTGACTCCATTTTGTTCATGAGGAGCACTGTGACATGGGATAGTGCTGTACCTCTTACATACTTACAAAGGTGAGATCCCTAGATGGCTAGTTCAGAAGAACAGCCATAGTGTATCTAATAATGTCATCATTTGGAGGGCAAGACATCACTTCATGAAGGGAAGTGTTAGTGAGCTACAGGGATTTCAGAAACCTAGAGCTGAAAAAAAAACATTGAAAAGTTGTTTTATTTTACGTTATTAGACTCAATCATCAAAGAATAATCTACACTAGCAAACTCTGTGCGTGTGTGTGTGCGTGTGCGCGCGGCCGTGTGTGTGTGTGTGTGTGTGTGTGATGATTCTGCGATATATGAAGAGGCAATCTTGCACTTCGCTCTTTCTTAAGGATGCACTTGAAAGTAAAAGGATAGTCCAATGAGATTTTCTGATCATTTTTAAATAATTGTTGTCTGTTTGAAATCATGGAAGCCATTTGTAATTTCCGTAACCATCACCAAGGAAACTGGCATGCAGAATACTTTCTCTGAAGGAAAAAAAGCAACGTAGTTACAGTCCAAGATATTCCAAGAACCTTCATTTGCTCTCACAGCCATTTGCTCCTGGCACAAATTAGTGCTTGAAGCAAACTGCTGATAAACTGGAACGTGCCCCTCACATATAGTGAATGCTTAAGGAATGTTCCAATATGCAAATCAACTAGCAAGCCACTATCCCGATTGAACCCACAAACTGCAATCTACTGGCTACATGATTGTCTATATTATTGTGACCAGAACTGCTTGTATACACTAGATGAAGGCTAATCGAGGATCTATGTATTAATGTTATTAATAGCATCTATTCACTGATATTACTCAGAAATAATTTTTTATGTAATTGTTTCCTGTACTTGCTCCATTGTAACCTCTCCTTCCCTTTCACCTCCCCTTCCCTAGGTCACAGCTGGAAATGAGATTGCACTTTATCTCTGCCTGCTCTAATAAAATAAATAACTGAACATGAATAATTTATTGTATATTTTAGTATCGAATCAGAGAATTACTGCAGACATCAGAATCCCTAACTCTGAACTTCAGAGCAAATTGTCTGAACAGATTGTCAATAGTTGTAGTGCACTTATGGAATACAACCTGATCTGTGTCTATGACTTTACCAAAACCATTACAAGTTTACCCACCTGTATCTTAACCATCAGATTATAACTGGCATTTAGCAAAATGTTAGGTTAGGAAGTTAGCCCTTTGAATTCTGCCAAAAGGGCAAATATAAGACAGATGATAGCCCCCTTATTTTATGAGGCACATAATTTGACTGCAAGAGCTCATTATGCAACTTTTAAATGATGTCTTATTCAGGGTCACACCAGGGCAAACCTTAACAAATGATTCAGCCTTTCCTTGAAGTAGGCTGCAATTTATTGCACTTTTGAACTTTCAGAGGTTCATACAACTTTAAAAAGTGGCATGGAAAAAAGCATTTGAACTACTGTGATCCATGTCTTCAGATGATACTGCAGTCACAGCACACAGAGATGCCATTAAATGCAAACAGGCTTGTCACAGCTTTTCTATCACAAACATAATATTAGGCTGAGACATGTATAGTGATATAACATTGTATGGTGGCATACAGGGTATTTAACATTACATAGAATAGTGGCAGTGATTCATTACATAGCAGAAGGGCAATAACTGGTTCAGTCAAAAGGAAATAAAACATTATAGCTCCACTCCTGCAGTCTATTTCACAAATCCTTTTTTATTATTCCATCAAAAAATAAAATAAAATAAAACATTTCATGGCTAATACTTCATCAGGCAATATGGTGGTTTTAGCTCTCTTAAGATATGATTTAAGCTGAACTGAGAACATGCCCAGACTAAGTTTACGTTGTATTCTGGCTTACCCAGTCCACCTGCTTCTCTAATGCTAACTTTGAAACATCATTCCATATCTTTTGCTTTACAAAGCTATAGGATTGAGATGCAGCCTGCTTCCTGCCAACCTGGAGCAGGACATTAGGGCTGCTAAACAAATCATTTGTTTCATGCAATGATTCTAGTGGGATTTTACCTTTACTTTTCAAACTGTTAGTAAAAAGAATTCAATAGCATTCTGTTCTTGTGATGTAAGAAAATAACCACTAGAACTATATTTCAATGAAAAACTTCAGATTCATTTCCATTTTTTTTTTCAAAAGAAGTGGGATGGTCTATCAGCAACAGATTGTGCCTTTTATATGTGTATAATACATCTGCATAGTTTTTACAATCTTTTAAAGGGACACTGTCAACCTTATGTGCATCATATCATTGTAGTTACAACCCACATTTTATGAATGCTTACGTTTTCTGAAATGTATTGATGTTGCTTGTTGTTTCATTTGCTTCCTTTCTAAGTAGAACTGAAAGCATGCTAACTGTGTAATTTAAATTAATCTTGATTTGGTTCAAGTGCTTGATCTATTCTTCTTGTGTACTTCCTGAACATTAGGAACACCCTCAAACAGTAGAATCACTCACAATGCAATAGTCGCCCCTCCTCCCACTGATCTATGAGTAGCTAGACTGTGTTGGAGTGTTCTAAAGTCCAGGAAAGATGCTGCGGGAGTTGACCATGAAATGTAAGCAAACATGTTTTTTTGTGGAAACGCCAGTGTGATAGGCAGTCTGTTTTTCACTTTTCAAAAGAAAAAAGAATCAGAATCAAACTGTCAGCTATATCAGCAGTCTGTACGGAATGTGAGCAATCATAACCTGTTTTTTGTGTTCACTCTTGTGCTTGTGTGAAGTAAACATATTGGTATGATAGTGGGTTTTGAGAAGTGTGTCACTGTTGGTCCAATACAGGGCAGTCTGCAAGGAGCTCGACAGTGTCAGACCAATCTTCAGACAGGTTGATCATGACAGTGTTTTGGTCTTACTTGGTGGAGACTTTGCGTAGTTCAAAGAAAAGAGCTGGCTGAACGATAGGACATCTCTTTCCTTTGATCTGCATAAGGCCGACCAGCAAGCAAAGCTGATCAGCATCATGATCCACCTGCTGTGGTCCCCCGCAAATGTTAAAACAATCCCTTCCACCTCCCATTTCTTCCCCCATTTTCATTGTCTGACTCCTGAGAGCTCAATCCCGGGGCCAGCTAGTACCACCACCCCACCTGTTTTCACTGTGCAACACTGGGGAGCCCACCCTTAGTGCCGCCAAACATAACACTGACATTGGGGTGCCCAATCCCCAGTATCAGTTCCTGAAATAAAGAAAACTGTCCCTCATAGTCTTTATTATTTTTATGAACACTGTAAAAAATAAAACCATCCATCGATGTCTGTTGCCGCCACCAGCACATTGCCACCACTACCTTCCCCCCACCCAACACTCCCACTCATCACCCGTCACCCATCACCCCACACCCACCCATACTTTTTATTTTCTGACACTGGGGTGCCGAATCTCTGGTGCTTGCTAGTAACCCCCACTGGTCTTCACTGTGTGACACCGGGGAGCCCACCTGCAGTGCTGCCAAACATAACACCAACACTAGGATGGTCAATCCCCATTGTGGTATACTGTCATAACATTGACTGAAATTGAGTGACCCAAATATGAGTGATTCAGTTTCAGTGCCTGTTATGTGGGCTACCATGCAAGGTTAGCGATCAGGGTGACAGGAAAAAGGGGAGGGCAACAGGAATGGGAGGGAGACCGGAAGAGGAAGGAGGGTATATAGGGGTTGTACTCCCTGAGGCTGCCGAGCTGGCACCGTGTGGGAGTGGTGAGGGTGGCTGGCTACAGTGGGGAGGGTGCAGGGTTCAGTACTGGGGAGGGATACAGATTTTTATTTCTTTCCACTCATGCTCAGTGAGCAAATATTTTTTTTTTTGGCAAGGTTTTTTCCCCTCCCAACATGCACCCCCCCCAGAGTTAGTAATCATTAAGTGTGGGGGGGAGAACAACCTCTTGAGTTTTGCCACTGTTTTTTCACTGTGAGTGCACATTGCCTTTTTTTTCGGTGCTGTGCACTCACCGTAACGGCAATCGCTATTCCGCAATCGCCGTTATGACATGAAACTCCCATTGTCAGTAAGTACCTGAAATAAAAAAAAATGCCTCATAGTCTTTTTTAATTTTATACACCTGTAAAAAAGAAAACCATCCATAGACGTCTGTTGCATCGCTGGCACAGTGCTGCCATTACCCTCCCCCACCTGACCCTTGCACTCAACACCCACCACCCCACACCCCTTACTTACTTACCAGGGGTCCAACACCATAATCCTCTCTGGACCAGAGACATGTCTTCACTCTTCCATGCCAGATCAGGAACTGAAGAAATCAGGTAACTATAGACCCATCAATTTGGCCTCGGTGGTGGGAAAATTAATGGAGAGTATACTAAAGAAACGATTGGGGGTGTTCTTGGAGGAGGTGGGAGGTCTGGATAGTTGGCAACATGGGTTTGTGCCAGATAGATCATGTCAAACCAATCTTGTGGAGTTCTATGAATGGGTAACATCAGAACTGGACAGGGGAAAGCCTGTGGTTGTGTTATTCTTGGACTTCAGCAAGGCGTTTGACTCTGTCCCCCACAATGGCCTGGTGGAGAAACTGATGGGGTTGGGAGTAGGCCCTTTGATGGTCAGATGGATTGAAAACTGGCTAGCTGGACACACCCAGAGAGTAGTGGTCAGTGGGGAGCTCTCGAATTCTAGACAGGTCGGTAGTGGGGTACCGCAGGGCTCGGTCCTGGGTCCGATCCTGTTTAATGCATACATATCAGACATCAGGGAAGGTATAGGGTATGAAATGAGTCTCTTCGCTGATGACTCCAAGATGGGAGCAGTAGTTGAGGGGGAAGAGGGGAGGTTGGCCCTGCAAGGGGACCTGGACACCCTGGAAAGCTGGGCTCACACATGGAAGTTAAATTTCAATATCACCAAGTGCAAGGTGTTACATCTTGGGCAGGGAAACCCTAAACACAGGTACACACCCTGGGAGGGAGGTGCTGGAGACCTCAATAGGGAAAAAGACCAGGGGTCATGGTGGCTGCATGTATGAATAATTCTGAGCAGTGCAGGAGAGCACTAGCAAGGCAAACAGGATGTTGGGATGCATCATAAGGGGATCACCTCTAGGAGCAGGAAATGATTCTGCCTCTGTACAATGGACTGGTTAGACCACACCTTGAGTACTGTGTACAGTACTGGAGACCACACTTGAAGAGGAACATACAGCTCCTGGAGAGGGTACAGAGGAGGGCAACTAGGATGATACGAGTACTAGGGGATTTGACATATGAGGATAGACTTGAGGAGCTCTGCCTGTTTTCATTGGGGGAGAGGAGAGACAGGGGGACATGATTGAGGTCTTCAAGTACCTCAAGGGAATAAATAGGGTAAACATTGAGGGGATCTTTAGACTAAAGCAGGGAGATATCACCAGAGGGCGTGGTTTGAAGGTGGAAGGGTGAGGGAGGAAAAGAGGAGGAGGTTTTTCACTGAGAGGGTGGTGGACCCTTGGAATGCACTGCCTGGTGAGCTGGTTCAGAGATCCACAGTGGAGGACTTCAAGAGAGGGTGGGACAGACACAGAAAGTGGATGTATCAGATGATGGCCTGTCCCAGGGGGTGGGGATGGATGATAGGGTTTCTGGAACACAAGGGGGGAAGGCCTCAGCACCCAACTAGGGATCTGAGGTTCAAGCAGACTCAATAGACCATAAGGCCTGATCTGCTGGCAATTAGTATGTTAGCATATGCTATATATATGTACTAGGCACATGCTTTTTAAACATAAGCCCTTCATGGACTAGAAAATATATTCCTTGAAACTCACTATCAGTGGATTACATGGTAGCACTCATGACTCTGGGCCTGGATGATTAAACATCTGTAAGTTCAAGTCCCACACCATGCACGTGGAACAATACCCGACACTGATGTTGCAGTGCTTCACTAGGGGGCGTGGCACTTCTGGAAGTGTCATGCTTTAGATGAGAAATTAAAATGGAGGTCCAAGATCATTAGGTTGAAGTTTATGATCCCAAGGCACATTTTGGAGAGAAAGGGATTTATCCTTTGTACAGTGGCCACCATTCCCCCTCTCAATAATGCAGGTTATAATCCACAGCTACAGGTGTCATATTTGTGTGTGTAATGGCTGATGGATGTATACCACATACAATCCCTGATCTATCAATATTTAACTCAATGTTTTGCAAAGCAAGAGGGGATGTAGTGTGAGTGAGTGATGCAGTATTAACTAAAATCCATTCTATTCTACAGTCCTTCAGTGCAAACAGATTGCACTGTGACATCAGCATTGCAGGATAATTATGGGTAGAACAGTGGATTACAGGCAATTATAGTGCAGCACTCTATCTCATTAGGCATCCACAAAATAAAAGATAGCATGTGAACTGGGAACCAGAATATTTGGAACAATGCCAGAAACTGCTAGTCAGGGATTGGCATGAGGAGGATTAACACCGCAGTTATGAGCCTTTTCCTCTAATAAGAGTCAGTGTGGCCCTGGGACCCTATGAAAGTAAAGGTAAGAGGGAGAAGTCTGCTCCAAATAAGACCAGAAATGTAAATTATGCAGAAATATTGATGCATACAGTAGACTAAATGCATTAAATTAATATAAATAAATGTTCAACTTTTATTTTTTTAAAAGGGAGTTTATCAAGCCCTCAATGTACCACTAGTGTTTTATGTACAGTTCAGACACTGCTTCCTATGGGTGATCAGGCACTTGTCTTAATTTCCATTTGAAAGTGTATGTGTGTGTATATACTCTTATTCTGTGCATCTTTTCTGTCTGAATACACAGAATAAAGTATCATTTTCTTCCCTCTCATGGGATTTATTATTCTCTTGATTTCAGCATCTGTCTGCAGCACATAATTCTGAGAGTACATGTTCACCCTGGGGAAGTGAAGTCTGAACTGTGAAACACTGGTGGTAGATGCCATTTTAGACAAAATTAAAAAAATGAAACTTGTCTGAATTAATTTCTTGAGTCAAGACTCTTTTCCAGTGTTTATACTTGATTAGGTTTCAAATCAGCATTTGGCAAATGTCATCATCATTCCTTTTTGGATGAACAAATGGCAATAAACAATGTGGTCCGCCTCTAAATCAGCTTAAAGTGAACCATCATAAAGAACATAAACTACAGGGGAATGACTTACCAATAGTTATATAGCTTGAGTAAAAGGGTTACCTAAGGTAGCTAGGACCAACATCAGAATGTACAACTGTTGTACACATCTGTTGTTGTCTCTGAAGAATCTTAGCTGGCATCTTACATACAAACAAAAATTATATGTAATGTGAACATTTGCATAACAAACACATTGCACATGCAAAGCATTCATTGACAGGGCCCTCCAGAGTCTTTTCTATGGGATAATGATTTGATAAACTTACTTCATTGGAATGCCATATCACTTACTGTAAGTATAAGCATCAATGAATAGTGCTACAGAAACGGTCTGCATCAGGAATGCGTGAAGGAAGGTCTGGACCATTCACTGGGAGCTCATAAAAGAGGATGTTATTCAGCTCACCCACCCATGTGACACCCTCATCACAAACCATTTCTGTTTGTAAAAATACTTATATGCTGAACTTAAAGAGTCTTAGGCTCTGATGATTGACAGAGGCAATTGTCCTGTCAAAACTGTCAGGCCTGCTGTACCTTATGACTTATGTATACATACAACAATGTAGAAAACGATTTATTCCACAGCTACTGACATGTCATCAGAAGCAACCAGTTTATCATACTTTTTTTTCTGGAATTTATCCACTTAGTACATGAAAGATTATAGATCATTTCACATATATAAAAAGATGGGCCTAGCTTGAACTTTTCGCAGAATCTTGTTTTCTTTTATAAATAAGGTGCTGAAGGATAATGGAAAGACTCCAAGTGATATTTCCACAAGGAGCTTCTCTCTCTTTGTCATGTACAGTACTATACTGTAGATCCATCAACTCTGCTGTTGTAATATTTCAGAAATAGATATAGAAACATACAGGTCTGAAGATTTTGTACTGTAACATTATGTGGCACATGAAGCAATAGGGACAGAGACTGGGCTATTCTTAAAATCACACTGACAGAAGTGTGTACAGAACAGACATTTTGATGCATGTACTTGGGAAAGCGAGGACACTGGGGGCATAACTGATGGATGTACACTGATACCTCTATTTTCAATGGCCAAAAGGGCACGAAAAGAGTGTTCAGAAAGGAAGGGGCAATAAGACAGTGTTCAGTGGGGTCCAGAAGTTATTCCTGATAGAACAGGAGTAAAAGTACTCTTACTTTGAAATCAAGACAAGCATTTCTTCAGTTTAAGGAAATAAAAAAAATGCAAAACTGAGGCTTCAGTCTCATTTCTTTAATGATGATAGTAAAGGGGATATCCCCTAGTCACCATAGAGCCATCTGTATGAGTATTAAATGTGGGCTGGATTTTTGGAACATTTCCACCTGTAATTTAGCCATTTCAGGAAATTACAAATACATTTCTTTTGTCAAAAACAGCTCATAATTTGTAGGGTCAACAGGAGAATGTGCTAATATTATGTATTGAAGAAGAATTTCTGGATAGACAATTCTCCTAACAAAAAAGTGGAGTAACAGTTTCCAGGACAATGAAGCAGCATGCAGATCCAGCATTTTGAAAATCTGCTTTGGACTACTTTGTCCAGTTTAAGGTCTTATTATTAGAGCTGTGCAGGATGCTAAATTCTGCCAGTGGAATTTATGCAGAATGACAATTTTGCTTACATAATGCTTTTCAGAATTTCAATTTATGTACAATTCCAAAAAGTATTTCTATATAAACTGGGGATTAACTTTCCACAGATCATGTAAACCATAGAATAATTTTCCATGACTTGTGGAAAAAGAACCTGCAGTTTATGTAAACTGTGGATTACTGATCAGTGAAAAACATTTTGTTTTCAAAATGTTAGAATTCTGCTAGTGTCAGAATTATGCAGAATTTTCCAAAATTAAACAGAATTACATTCTGTTGGAATTTCAAAATTCTGCACACTACCTCTTTTAAACCTTCTGTCTCTGCTCTGCCCCTTGTTACCTTATCATCTCCTTTAGTCTTTATTCTGCAACCAAGCTGATGGAGAATGCAAGGGCTTTAATACCTTGCAAGATGCAAGGAGTGAAGGGGGGAGTCAAATGTGTGGTGCTTCTACATTAGGGGACATAGAAAACAGCAAAGCTTTGTTTAAAGTTTTTTTTTTTTTAAATAACAGCATGGGATCTTTAACTTCCTGTGGTACACTGTGAGAGATGGACAGCAACGAACATGGTCAATCATCACTTCTGGAAAATTATACCTCCAACAGATCCCTAGTTCTTGCAGTGTCAGTACTGGTTATGAGTACATGAACACAATTTTTTTTTAACGATCATGTGCAATGGTCTTCAAAACTAAAACAGGCAGCACCACTCAATAAACATTGCTATTAAAAATATGTGCGTTGCATGTTCTGTGACAAAAGTCGACTAATTCATACTTTTTCTACACCTTTTTGATGTGATCCATTTCTCCAAGGTTGCTGGATGCTAAGTCAGCATGTCTCCAGGCTGCTGTCATTTGCCTGTTAAACAGTTGTATTGCTACTAGTATTGTAATGTTTGTAATTTCACTGCTGTTGGTCAGTATCTGTTTTACAGTATGCTCTAACAGGGGCCTTGTCTGTGTCAATTCCTACTAAGGATGGATATGTTAGCCTTGCTACAAAGATCATTTTAATGCGGAGTAATGAATAATTGTGACTGAATTTAGGTCAAGTAAAAACCTGCCAGGGAGAAAACACTGGGCTAACCAGTGCATAGGAACTCTTAGTAAGGTCTGGATAATTATTGATCCTGAGAAATCACCTCTATTGAATGAGCACAGCAGTTAACTTGATAATTGGACTGATGCCTTTCACTACGATAGAAAGTTATAGAATCTGCAAACCTTACAGCAATGTCCTACTCTCCCTGACTTTTGCACAGGCTAAAATGATAATTTTAAACTATTTTTGTGCTTTGCTGGCATTGAACATGACACAACCACAATCAAACAGCTGATTGACTTTCAGTTTCTTGCAACAGGCACAGAACAAGAAAAAACAAATTTTTACAGACTTCAGCAAAGTTACAGTCTCCCTGGCTTCTTCATAGATGAAACAGAATGACATCACCAGCATGCAGTCATGCTGATTACCACAGGGAACAGCAAGTCTCAGCATCTAGCAGTGTGGCTGACACACAACAAATTGCTGAAATGGTATGAAATTGTAGATTTTCACAAAAAACTCAAGTGTGACAAAAAACACTATTTATATTTATTGATTTATTAATTCATTTATTTATTTTTATGTGGAAAGGAGGCCTAGAGAATACTTCCTATAGTCAGACTCATTCAGGGAAAAGGGTACAGTTGCAAACCAACTGGAATTGATAAAACTTTATTTCACTGACCTACGCAGCCAGTATAGTGTTATGCTTGTGCAACTGTGTTAGTTTGGTTTTGGCCATTCGCACTCTCGATTTCAGAGGAATTACCACCCTGTAGGGATACGACAGCAAGGAACTCAGAGAGGGTTCCACCCCTAGAGGTGCCACAGGATGTTTCTTGGGGCTAAAGTTACCTTGGGAATCCCCGCCAAAAATGTAGTATCATCCCCAAAAAGGAGGCAACACAAAGCATAATGCAAGCAGCAACAATGATGTGGATGCAGTAAACTGTAACATAGTAGTAGAGAAGCATAGGCAGTTTGATAGTTCAATGACATGCTCAGTTGTTGTAGTAACAGCCCAGGTTTGTGTAGCATGATACTGATGGCTAGCATTGAGAGAAGGGGATCCCCTAAGGAGAGAGGGAATGGCAGAACATCCTCCACCTCCATCCAATAATGGAACCTGCCTAAAGAGACTAGGGAAAACAACTATGCTAACTAAGAGTTATGACCTGAGGCAACGGAGGAGAGAAAAAAAACCCTATGAGGAGGAAACCTCTGGGGATCCAAGACCTAGGTCATCTTCCCTCCAGGCTTGGGAAAATTTATTTAGTGACGGCTCTGCAACTGCAATTTGGAAAACCCAATTAAAGGGAGGTGGAAAATATTCCAATTTGGAGGGAAGCTCTCACTCAAACCTTCTAGCAGGAACGTCATGGAAGGTTGCGAGAAAACTCTGCAACAATATGTGCATCAAAGGTGCAGGAGGAGAGCAACAACTGCTGAGGCACTCAACTGGCCTACCCACCCTAAATCAAACCAGGTGAACCAGAGGCAGTCATGGGGAGAATGCAGTGAAGCTGTCTTGCTAGGGAAACCACTAAAGTCAATGGCCAACCATTATAGTGGAACACTAGAGCCAAAGGAGATCATTGTAACCACCCTTCACCGTTAGTCTTAAATTCTACACCAGGGGCTCCTGTCACGTAGCAGGCAGCTAAAGCCAAGCCCAGGGTGAGGACATTCCCAGCTCTGGGCCATGTGAGAAGGATCCCGCCCCAAGTTGGACACACTCAATGATGTGGACTAAATGTAGAGAGAGACCATCAGCTGCAGGAACTCTGCTCCAGAATAGAATGGTTGGCATGCCCTAGAATTGATTGAGAACTGAAAGCAAGTGGGCTGAATGAGCACAGCATGCTGAGATCATAATGGGCATTGAGTGCTTAGACCTTGCAAGGTCAAATGCATATTGAGAACTGTAGAATCCCAGGCTGAAGCCAAGGGGATGGCAGTAGGCGTGAAGCAATGGTTTGCATAAGCAAGGAGCAATGGTTGCGTAAGCAAGTGTGGACCTGATAGGTCAGCAAGTAGTAGTAGTAATAGTAATAGTAATAGTAATAGTAATAGTAATAGTAATAGGTGGACCTGCATAACAACTGTATAGGAAGTAAACAGCACTGAATTAGGGGCAAGCCAGCAAGACATGCATAGCCAAATCAAGGTGACAAACTCTGAGGATTTTCGGCAGCAAAGACAGGATTTAGAACAGAATTAATTAACCACATAGGCCACGACCCCCCCAAAACACCTCCCAGTCCCCGCCGTAGGACAAACAAGGAAGCGATGAAAGGCCGAGAACCACATGCAGATATAAAAGCTAATTTAATAGCCTCAGCAGGAGCTTCAGCTAACCTCAGAGTAAACAAGGTACAATAGGAATGGGTGTAAACAATGCAGCAGCAGGAAGCAAGTAGACCTGCACAGCAGTAGTAAACAAATGAGTACACTGAGTTGTAAGTGCAAATAAAGGAGCAACTATGGTTGAGCTGAAATACACAGGTAACGAATGCAGTTGCATTGCAGTAGTTTGAGCGCGGTGAGCACAGTGTTAAAACACAGGCACTGGGTACAATAGTAAAGTAAACAGCAGTGGCTGCAATTGTAGGTAACTGAAAGCAGTAGCGTGAGTTCTGAGTAGGTTTGCAGTAGCAGTGCAAGTAATTTGAGAGTTGCAACTGAAAGCCAGCAGTATGAGCTCTGTAGTAGCAGTATGCTAGGAGTTTAGAAAATAAAAGCCCCCAAAAAGACTAAACCAAAACACAGCAAAACAGAACAGGGAAAGGCCCCAAAAAAGAAACAAAACACACAGGGAAGCACACAGCCAGAGGAATACAAACCAGAAGCAAGAAAACAAACACCAAGTCCAGCAGAGACACACATAAACAGCAGGCGGGGGGCAGGCCCCAGCCAGCTCAGAGAACAAACCAACATAGCCTCCGGCTGCAAAGACAAAATGCTTCACAGAGAGGCTTAGAGGAACTGCTGCTTATATAGCTCAGGAAGTGGGAGTGGCTGGCTGCTTGGCCACTGAACTTTAGCCTTACATATATGAGAATGGACACTTTAGCAAAAACTGTGCTTTCTATACAGTATGTGTGCTTCTTTTCTGTTCCCCAGTATCTTTCCTGTGTTGATTTCATGTATACAGCTGTTTATAAAATGGCAAGGAGATAATGAAGGACATGATATTCTGAACCATATTACACGACCATGCATAACAGCATAGCATAGCAGCACACATGTTGATGGCAGAAAAAGGCCCAATGGCCCATCAAGTCTCCCCGTGCCTGCATCC
The DNA here is from genome assembly GCA_016271365.2 of Neoceratodus forsteri. Lineage (NCBI taxonomy): Eukaryota > Metazoa > Chordata > Ceratodontiformes > Ceratodontidae > Neoceratodus > Neoceratodus forsteri. The sequence continues at coordinate 17,202,560 of JADMNL010000027.1, forward strand.
TCTCCCAGCCTAATGCTTAATCAGAACTACTGTACTCTACTGATGGCCCTGACTGCATTTCAACCCCCCCCCCCCATCCGCTCATCCCCTTCCTTTGATTGTCCTCCGGGAAGGTCTTGAAGTATTCCCTGTGCCTATCCTACTGTGTTTGAAGCTGGTAACATACTCCATTTTGGCCACTTCCTCTGGCAACATATTCTCCTTCTCCATGAATCTTTCTGTGAAGAAGAAGTCCTAACATCTTCCCTAAAGGTCCCCCAACTAGTTTCCATCTATGGTCTCTTGCTGCCTTGCAATTGCTTCTTGTTAAAAGGGCACTGCTGTTCATTTTGTTGATACCCCTTAGGTACTTAAAGATCTCAACTCCCCTCTCTCTCCCCTGGCCTCTGGTGTGATACTGAGACTCTACAGCCTTTCCTCCTGTATCATTCCCTTTGTCTTATTATCACACAGCTATCTGCCAATCATAACTCAAATGATAAAATGCACTTTTATGTGTGTGTTTATGAGACACAGGTAAAAGGCGTTCCCAAAAGGTAAAAGCATAGCACGTCACTTATTGATAGGTCATGTTACTTTCAGTTTTTTATTTGATCATGAACTAGTGTGTATACTCATAAGACTACTCATACACTTGTAAGAGTGATATCACATGCATTTTTAGGGTATGAGAACTGTGAACCAAAGATGAGTGATTCTGATACCCTGTGAATGTAAGTGAGATTTCTCTTACAACCACAAGTACTGACTCTGAATCAGGACTAGTATATTATTGATCAAGGTGGAGCTACAATATATTGAACATTTAAAGAGCTGGTGACACGTTCAGGACAACTTTAACAAAACCTAATATTTAGACATAGTCCAGCATGTATTTCCTATTAGTGCTGTATTCCTCCTCCCCATTATTTATTACTGAGGTCATCTTGATGAAAACAGGATCTTTGCTCCTGAAGAGTTTGTCTATTCCTGCTGCTTTCTCCCTACCTGAAGACACAGAGCACTACTTGTGACCTCACAGTTACTCCCATGGCAACAGATTATGTCACAACAGAGTATTATGACTTGAAGTAGGGAGTAAGATATAGAGGCAGATGGACTCTAAAGAAACTGTAAGCGATAAAGATCATATATTCATGCAAATTTCCTTGGTAATAAATAATGGGGAGGAGAAACATAAAATATAAATGGAATGCAGGCAGAAATATACCAAATTATTATGCTTTTTGAAGTTTTCTTTGAGGCATCAGTAGCTCTTTATAAAAACCTTCTCTAACTGAGCCTGTTTCCAGGAACCCCACACATGAGACAATCTTTACAGATTTAAAGTGTGTCACATGCATGGAAAAGTAATGCTCTGACTGGTTGAGAGTTCTCTCTCGATCTATTATGACCCAAAGAGACCACTTAATTCCCAGGAGGAATAGTTTGAATATAACAAGAGGTCATTATGCTTTGGGAAATGCTGAACACCGTTTCTAAAAGTGGTTTCATAATATGCAACATTTTTATTCCAGTATTGTTGTACTTCTTTAAATTCAGGTCACCAGTTTCTAAAAGAAAGAAAATGCCACAATATGTGTTGTTTTGTTATATTCCCCAAATGTGTAAAAACATATATATAATATACAGAGAATATCTGATAGGTGAGTGTCAGATATTAGGAAATAATACCATTGATGGGTCAAACAAGCTATAAACCACAAGCCTGAATTGTAAGTGTCCTTTATGACTTGTTTGACTCTAAGATGGTGATATTTCATAAATATCTGAGACTTACCAGTCAGACGTTTTATATATTGCATAAGGTTGGTCTTTTTTGTTGGTTTCCTGTACATTTCCAGGATCCCTTAGTAGGGTAAAGGCACCTAGTGTAGTGCTTTTCCATAGTGTAGTGGGGGCACTTATGCTTAGTGTAGTGCTTTTCTGTAGTGTAGTGGGGGCACACACATGTCTGTGCATGTTTGCATGCATGCGTGTATACACACACACACACTCACACACACACACACACGAGTGGTACACCCATATAAGGGGATGTGGTATGGCCAGTGCTTCCTTTTGTATTCAGGATGGCATGAGCGGCTAGCTTGGCAGCATAGCAGTGCGGCATTGCCATTGTGTTGTTGTAGTCAGGAGCATTGGGACATGGAGTAGCGGCAAAGCAGCAGCTCTGAAACATAGAAACAGAAGTTGATGTCAGAAGGAGACCGCTAGGTCCATCTAGTCTGCCCATTTGTTTTAGACCTAGCTAGACACCCCAGTTGCCCTTTGTAGTCAGGGCTCCCTTGTGTCTTCAATGCTTCAGGGGCAGAACAGCAGCAACCTTAGCAGGGGCCAATGAGCAAAAGCATGGCGGGCCCGGAAGAGAAGCATGGAGCACTGAGGGAAATTAATGTTTGGTGAGTTGCTGAAGTGAGCTTGTGGTTTAGGCTAGGGCTTTTTTTGCAGGTAGTTTTGGTTTTTATTGTGTTGGTTTTGAGGGGGGTTGTAATTATTAGAGGTTTGGGGATTTTTAAGGTGATTGTTGCCTTTGTTATTAAGGTTGTTGTAACATGTTTAGTTAACAAGTTAATAGTATAGAGAATAAAGTATGGGTCTGGGTGTGTAACGAGAATTTACACACACCCGAGGGGTTTATGCATAGCATCTAACCCCTTGGGTGTGTGTAAATTGAGTTTACACACACCCAGAACCATACTTTATTTTATATAATTGCCGGGATGTCCTTTTTCCCTACAGCAACTATATAAAATAAAAAAAGACGTTCTTGTGCGACCGCGGCAGTCTGCTTAGCTGTGAGCGCGTGCTCTATGTTTGTCGGTCGCTCGCTTTTTAATTTTTTATTTCATTTTGAGGGCATTTCCCTCATTTTGATTCATTTCTGCCTGCCAGCACTTACCGCAGTTAAGAGTAGCGGTCCAGAGGGGGAAAGATGAGGCGGACAGTGGCTGGGAGGAAGAGTGTCAGAGGTGAGGGTGCCTGCGCAGTGTGAGGGAAACCGGGCGTATGTTCGCCATTATCAACGCTCCTTTATAATGGTGAATTACACCATGGTTTCCCAATGGGAAAAAGGACATGCCAGTTATTATGTTGTAATTACATGTATGTATTTTTTCTATACTTGTAATAGTTAGTAAGCAGGCTGTTCATTATATTGTAATAAGCTGTGTAGTTACATATGTAGTGTTAATTAAAGTCAGATATGGGGAATTATCTGATGGTTTGATAAATGGAAAAAGTCCCAACCATTTTATATATATATATATACGTGTGTGTGTGTGTGTGTGTGTGTGTGTGTGTGTGTAAAATATTGCTTTTAATGGGAGTTTAATTCATTTAGCTTGAAGTAACAAGGTCTACTGCAATAAGAGGAAACTTTGTTTATGATAAGCACAGTATTTATTTGCCTTCATTACAACTAGTAATGATGCTTTTTTTGGATGTAGCTATCGTTTTAAACTAGCTTGCATTTGAAAAGAATTGCATTGTATCTTTTATACTCATTTCTGTAAATGTATTCCCTTCAGAGATGCATCACCTGTGTAAAAGCATTCTAATTTATTATTTAACACCATTGTGACTACTGAGCACCAGTCGCTCTTTAGGAGTGATGAAAGATGTGTTCCTGTACTACAAAGTGCAGATGACATCTAGTATTACAGGCTCCTTGTTCAAAGACAGAAATGTTAGACTTTCGTGGCAACATCAGCTTCCCAAAGCCACATATTCAGATAAAATCCCTTTAATTAATAGCTACTTGGTCCTTGTGTTTTCATAATGACAATAGCATCTTGAACTACTTAGGAGTATTCTGAGATGAAAATACCATTTCAGTGAGAGTTCTTACTTTAGAGACAGATCAAAACATCCCACTGAGATCATGTCAGATAGCATGACTCACTATAACCTGATAAAATGAGACAATTAAGCTGAGCAAAGTCTTGCATGGCTTGCAGAATTAATGGACAGTGCAATGGTTATACATAATGTGTTTAATAACTGTATTTTTCCTGCATAGATTTCAGCCAGTGCATGTGTCGTGATACATATACATATACATTTTATGGGGGAAAGTAAATTGTTTTGTTTTCTTAAAATATGTTTATTACCCAAATGTAGAGGTAAATGGACATTCCTCTGTCTGAGTAAAATAGTTTTGACTGTACTAAATTTATTTACCCAAGATAACCAGTGGTGGATGACCTAGGGGGATGGCAGGGGTTGCAGGATGATCTGAAACCTGGTCAGACACCTGGCAACTGGGGTTTAATGCCAAAAAGTGCAAGGTGCTGCATTTTGGGACGAAGAACCAAAGGAGAAGTTACCAGCTGGGGGGGTGCAGCTAGCCCAGACAGAGGAGGAGAAGGATCTGGGGGTGCTCATTACAGGGTCAATGAGCAACTCGGCACAATGTAGGAAGACAGCTGCAAAGGCCAACCAAATGCTGGGTTGTATTGCAAGGGGTATATCCTCGAGGAGGGAGGAGGTAATTCTGCCACTGTATAGGTCATTAGTTAGACCACACCTGGAGTACTGCACACACTACTGGTGCCCATATCTGAAGAGGGACATTAAGTTACTGGAGGGGGTGCAGCGCAGGGTGACAAAGATGATCAAGGGGCTGGGGGACTTATCATACGAGAGGAGGCTGAGGGAGTTGAACATGTACTCGCTGGAGGAGAGGAGGGACAGGGGTATGATTGAAACCTTTAAGTACATGAAGGAATAAACAAGACGGTACAGAGGGCTGTTCAAAGTAAGGGAGGGAGGGACACTAGGGCCATGATATGAGACTGGAGGGAGGAAGGTTCAAGAGGGAGATGAAGAGACACTTTTACAGAGAGGGTGGTGGCTGGGTGGAATGCGTTACCTGCAGAAGTGGTATCTAGCAGAACAGTGGACTGCTTCAAAAGGGGATGAGACAGGACAAGGGGGAGGGTCAATGAAGGGGAAGGGTGGAAGGGAGGAGCAGCTGCAGAATAAGGGGTGCTAGCTGCACATTCGAGCAGACTTGATAGATCTCTAGGCCTTTATCTGCTGGCAAATTTAGTATATTTTGTATGTTTGTAACCTGACTGTGTTGCAGTATATCATTGTCAGTGGGGTATTGCTTTTTAATTTTTTCTGTTTTCATGGCTTGTTGGACTTGATCCCTGGGAGATTAAAAGTGACTTGCTTAAGGTCACACCATGAATATTTGTTATTGTTGGGGCTTATGCCTGTGATCTCCTGGTTTCCCAATCTGTCTTTTAAACACTAACCCACACTGTCTACAAATAAATTGTCTTGTAAGAAAATAATTTAGAGTTTACTAATTATTGTAAGCTACTTTACGTATCCAGTACTCAGTAAGATGATCATAGAGCCTGATAGAGAAAACATCTGCATAAGCAGCATAGCTTTGGCAATTTTCAAAATACTTTTTTTGGGGTGGGCAGAAAAATTCCTGCTCAGAATTTCTGAGGATATCATTGACATTAAGATTAGTGATAAATTCTATTGATGTCTCTAAAAATCTTGAGAAGCATTTTTTTTTTAATTTAAAAAGAGTTGTGAAAAAGAGTGAAATTGTTGTTCAAATTGTTCAAATTACCACTTGATCTAGGTTGGGTAACAGTGTTATCAAGGGTTGGTACCACTTTTAAAAATCAATATTTTTATTACAAAAGCATTCTCTCTAAGGCAACTAAGGTTACTGCACCTGCTAGTGTGGATGGTTGAATTGATTGATTCATTAACCATTACACTAGCACAATTATTGCATTCCCCTTGATGTGGGGAGGCTGCTTAAAATAGACTCACTGTTCTGCATGCTACAACTCACAGAACAGCTTTGGGGTTTAGATCAGTGAGACACAGGGTTTTTTTTCGGCATCAGAAACCTTGCTAGCCAGCCAGTTCTTTGGAAAATAACTCTTTCAAATAACCTGCTAGAGCAGTAGTACAACCGCAATGTACTGGGGGTTTCACAATCCTAAGTGAAAATACACTGAGTAAGTGGAGTTTGGCCATTTTATATCATCTTACATCCAGGTGCAATTTGTAATTATTTGTTTCAACAAAAGCTTTTATTCCTTTTTTTTAATTTCAAATAAGTAAGATTTTAAGGAACTGCTTGCCTACTTTACTTCAGTAACATAGGGAATAATTTGGAGATCTTAGGGGCTCAACAGGCTGCATGAAAGACAAAGTATTATACCTACTAAATTGACTCTGTGTACATATATTGTATTCCATAGTGGTGGAATTCATCAAGCAACAAACTGCAAGAGCACAGTGCACTATAGGGGGATAAGCAAAATGAAGCATAAACAGCCAGTCTGCTTCCATAAACTCTTTCCCACAGATGACTTAGAAACCATTCATAAAAGTTGCCACTTAGAATGAGGGCATCGATTTAGCACATACTGGATAAAGAAGCTAAAGACCGGCAGCAAAAGGCTGAAGGCTTGGCAGAAGGTTAACATTTAAATTAAGAAGGACTTTTTTTTTAAAGTTGTAAATTTCACTGAAAGCAATAGTGCAACATCTTAATAGTGCCAAAGCTTGTCACAAAGCAAATTTTAGCTACTTAGCAGAGTTAAAGTACAATAGTGCTTTAGCACTTAAGCCATAGGACCCTACAGGTCAAATAGGTATTTCTCATATTGTGCTCTTGTCTTGCACCTTTTATTGACTTTACCGATTTTATGACCACACTTTTATTAGAACTTGGTACACAAGAAAAAATAGTTCATATTATCTCAGCACCTTTTTCTATTTTTTTTTTGTGAGACAGTGCTTTAAGAGCTGCAGTTAGAGTTTATATTGTACGTAAATAATCTTCTTTAATTAACTAACAGAACTAAACCATTTGTCACTGGAAAGCAAAATTTAAAAAGCATATTACATAACTGAACTTATAAGAAATTTAAGCAAGGTCAGGTTAAGAGGAGCAACAATTTTGTTTAGCAGTTACACAGAGGACTTGAACCTACAAAAGGTAACTAAGGTAATCAAACTCAATTACATTCTGGCATAGAAATAAAAAAGTAGGTACATTTTCACCCTCAATGCCAACAACATTTGAATGGGAACCTTTCCCTGAGGTGGTGACAAAATTAGATCATACTATTTCTTCATTACAGAAGTCCTCCATCTCAAACCAGTCAGTATTGGTTAACAGTAATGAAAATGACCATATTACTAGGCATTCCAAAAACTCCAGCAATTCTAAGGTCAGAGTTACTTCAGAACTAGTTAAAAATGATCTCACTCCTTTTACACCCAAGTTAATACCTTAAATGATAGTCACATGGCAAATGTATTACTCTTAGAACAGCTATACATTTTAAAGGATGAAATAACAATTAAAACTACATTAGTTCACCACGAAGGATTGATTAGAAACGTATTTAGGAAACTAGCGTAAGCTGACCTTGGGTCAGAGTTGGACTCCATGCAGATTAGGCAATTGAATGAATCTGTAACCCAGATAGATTCAGCCTCAAACGTTACACCAAGTTTCATCATTACCAAAATGAGGGCACTTGGTAAAAGAGAAAAAGAAGCAAAGGAATAGAACGAATAAGAAACAAAAAAAGGTGAAAAATAAACAATGATGAGTTAACCAAAAAGGAGAAAAAGGTGATCAACCAAAGTAGTAAGGGTAATAAGGAGCAAGAACCAGAAATAGGTTTAAAGGAAGATAATGGGGATTCTGGGTTGCTGGTAAATTCTCAAGAAAATACAACAAAAGAGGGTTCAGCTTTAGGCAATAAAAATGGATAAGATGTCACAAAGTAAAGAAAAGCATCAAATAAATTAGGATAACTGTAATGTTCCAAAAACTTGGCACCCAGAAAAAAAGCAAGGATTAGTGCTTCACTCGGATGAATTCTCAGAGAGTACCCAAAGTATACAAGAAAGAGATACACTCGATAAAGGCCTTTGGTTATCAGGCAACGAGGGAGTTATAGCAGTCTACAGTATCTGACAGAATAAAAACTAGTCCCCCAAGTAACTTCTGGAGATATTGGCACAAGCATTAGAGGTAGAATCTGCAATACCAAATTGCAGAAATAACTTTATTTATTTATTTATTTATTTTATTTGCTTTTGGTAACCGGGTAAGTGCACTAGACAAAACTGCCTATTTACAGGCATGACCTGGGAAAGTACAAGTCAAAATACAGGGAATAACAAATACATTGTAGTACAATAAGGGTTACAACAGCTTTACGGAGGTAAAAGTTACATAGCACATATCTGGATAGTATACATCCCACAATAAAATAGGTAACAACAACAGACAGTATTGGCACAGTAAAGGATAAAAAGGTACAAACATGAAGGAACAATAAGCTAATTCTAGCTAGGAGACAGTACTCTGACCAAAACAGAGAAACCTAAGTGCATATAAACACAGGCTGTAGTGATGCTCAAACCCCTATTTACGAGGCCGTATGACATTGGTGCGCCATCCCAGGATAATTTGAATTAATTCTGAGCACCAAAGTGTTCAGTTTGATGTGCACACAATTCAAGAGAAAATGTAATTCAGACAGACTCATTTTCATAAATGCCACCAAGGCTTAGTATTTATTTAGAAGAAATAACAAAGCTTTTTACTTTAATTTTTAAAAGCGTTAAAACACCCAGTTCAGTTCATGTTCCTTGTCTTATTTCCACCACGGACCTATTCTGGTCCCCAAAAAATGATAAATGATAAATGTTTTTTGTTCTTCGGGCTTTGCCCTTTTAACTGCCATGCTAATATGAGTTACAGGTTAAAGAAATAGTAAATGTAGTTATTCTTATTTTTTTCCAATTGTTTAACCAGGAGAGACACACTAAACTGAAAGCTTGTTTATAGGTGTGACCTGGGAGCAGAGGGAAGTTAAGTGACTTGCTCAGGGTCACACAGTATGCAAGTGGAGGCTGTGGGATTCAAACCCAGGTCTCCAGATTTGCAGCTTAGAGCCTTAAACCACTGCGCTATACTGCTTCCCTTATTTATTTATTCTTTAGGCATTAGCCCTTTTGACTGCTGTGCATTTATGAGCTGCAGATTAAACACATTGTCTCACAGAAAAATAATCTAAATGTTTTTCTTCAGTCTGTGCCCTTCTGAGTACAGTGACTTTATACGTGGTTTGCTTTTCTCAAATTAAACACATTTTTTTCAGGCAAGTTAAAGTACTTATCTTGAGGGTTGCCCCTCATGTTTTATCTTCATGGCTCAATTGTCTAAATCCATTGGCTACCTTGATGGTCTCCTGTAGCTTCTTTTCCTCTAGCTAAAAATTGAAGCCATACTGCAGGTTAATACCACGACGATGTTCAGTTTACCTTTGCACGTTGAGTCTTTCAGGCAGCCATGGCATATGCACTCTCTTACTTCCTTGTTACCTGCGTGATTGCACCTTCGACCTGCATCTCCCTCTCTCAGGTGTGGAGCGTGCAACTTGACGTGCTGACGTTTCAGAGTAACTCTTACTCCATCTTCGGAGCTAAGGAGGAATTGCACCTTTGTGGCTTTTATCTTGTTCAGCGAGCATACTAGTTCTGACCTATTGACCTTCTTATTCTTTTGCTCCTAATGTGTTTGATTACTCATTTTTTTCTATAACTTCATTTTCAGGATGATTTTATTTGTACAAGACATTCACTTGAATTTTCCATGCTTTTTTTATTTGTACAAGACATTCTCTTGAACTTCCTTGAATTTCCCATTCTAACTTCATTTTTAATCACTGACATATATGTTTCATGTCCTATCTAGTTCTCTTTGCCTTTCTTTTACAAATAACTGCTATAGCCATTGTCTTCATTCAAGCTTTTTGGCCATAATGTGTCCATTTCAAAAATCCATAATGCTTTCCTTTGCAGCAATACATCTTTGATATTCCCTCCACGTTCTGGGATTTTCCCTGCCTCTAGTCCTATATATACTTGAAGTCTTGCTGATCCATGATTTGCTTCACAGTGGTGTTTTGCCATGGCATACTTCAAGTTTTGACTCCTTATGGCTGTTTTGTGTTCCCCCATTCATATCATAAGTGGTCTTTTTATTTGGCCTATGTATACCAGGCCACATGGACATGACAACATGTAAATTACATTCTCTGTATTACAGGTGATAATACCCTGTATTTTATACTTCTTCCTTGACCTAGGGTGATTTATTGTTTTTGTCTTCCTCGTGCAATTGCATTGGGCACAGTTCCCACATCGGTAGTTTCCTGATGGAAAGGATGGTAACCACTGTGTTTTACTTTCTGTTTTTCCCTCTTTGAACTGTGTCTTTACTAAAATGTCCTTTAGACATCTTCCTTTTGTATAGCTCAGTAAAGGCCCATTTCTAGCCACATCAGTGAGCCAATCGTATGTTCCTAAAACTCCCCAATGGCGTTTCATTATTTGTCCCACTTCACCATACACGTCATTGTATTCTGTGCAAAAGCTGATCCTCTCTTCTTCTCCACTTCCAATTTTTTCTGGTTGTATCACCAATAGATTTTTCCTATCCATTTTATTTATTTTTTCCACTGCTGTTAACAATACCCCGGGTGTGTACCCCCTTGCTTATAAATCTTTGACAAGTATTTGCTATTTCTTGCTTCATTTCTTCTTCTTCGCTGCAGTTACATTTTATTCTCAATAGTTGTCCCAAGGGAATGTTCATTCTTGTGTGCCTGGGATGGTTACTGTTATAATGCAGTACTGTATTGCTATCGGTTAATTTTCTGAAAAGCTTTGTCTCTAACTTTTGATTCTTTATATAAATCGTGATGTCCAAAAAATCTACTTTTTCTTTACTTATTTCTGCTGTAAATCTCAGATTCTGGTCACTATGATTAATATAAAGCATGAAGTCTCTTAAATCTGTTTCTTGTCCTTCCAAAATTAGGAGTACATCATCCACAAATTTTAACCATGCTTTGATGTTCATTAGCCATCTATTTGTCTGTGCGTCCCATATAGTTTTCTCTTCCCATTGCCCCACATAAATATTTGCCAATAATGGGGCAAACATGGTGCCAATGGCAGTGCCATGTATCTGCTTATAAAATGTATTGCCAAAGCTAAAATAGTTATTTTTCAACACAAAATCTGCCATTTCTGTGATGAACTCTGATGGTGGAACCATGTCATTCAGTCTTGTTCTTAATCTTTCTTTTGTTGCTTCTATCCCTGCTTTATATGGGATGTTGTAGAGCTTTTCTACATCACATGTTATCAAATAAGTATTTGCTTGTCTGTCTATATCACTCAGTTTATTCAAAATATCTTTCAAGTCTGCCTGGAAAGACCTATTTTTTCTGCCTAAAGGTTTCAAGAAAAAATCCACGTACTTCAATAGAGGTTCTGTGATGGAGCCAATGCTACTTACTATCTGCCTTCCCAGTGGTGCTAATTTGTTTTTGTGTACTTTTGGTAAGAAGTATATTGTAGGTCTAATAGGGTTTTCAGCAAGAAGAAACTTCTGTTCTGTTTCTGTTATCCAATTTTTTTCTCTTGCTTTTACTATCAAGTATGTTACCTCTTTTTTAATTCCCTCTGTTGGATCTTTTCCCAGGCAGTTGCAATATTTTTCATATTTCAACTGTCTTTCCATCTTATTTATATACTGGTCTTTGTCTCACAAGACTACAACTCCCCCTTTGTCCACTTTCTTTATCACTGTGTCTGGTATCAGTAGCTCAGGAAGAGAGGGGAAGAGTCAGAGTAGACATGGGATATGAGTGCAAGGTTGGGCTGATTAACAAGAATCGTGAGGCTAAGGACATTTACATGTATCAAGGGAGGCAAGGTAATTGGAATGGGCTTTCTTGAAGGCAGGGTGGAAAAAGAAGTTTGTCAACAAGAAGAACCAGTGTTCTTTCTCCTATCAGATATGAAAATTAAAAAATGGATATGGAGACAGATGTTTCCTCTAAGTCATTTAGGGTTAAAAGCAGAGTCACCTGTTACAAGCAAGCAAGCAAACTTTATTTATATAGCGTCTTTCAAAATCAAGGCGCTGTACATAATGTTAAATTACAGTATAAAAACAGATGATTTAATAAATTATTTAAAATCAATCATTAATTAATCAGGGAAGGCCAAAGAAAATAAATACATTTTCAGCATTGATTTAAAACTGCTGATGGTCAGGCAATCTCTCAACTGACACGGTAGAAAATTCCACAGGGTTGGTGCTGCAAATGAAAAAGCACAAGCTCCAGATGTTTTAAAATGAACCCTGGGAATCTCTAGCAATCCCTCTTCAGCAGATCGGAGATGGCGATTGAGGGAGTAGGGAGTCAGGAGATCTTTCAGGTAGTCAAGTCCCTGTTCATGTAGGGCTTTAAAGGTAAGTAAGCCTACCTTGTAGGTGATCCACCACTGAACTGGCAGCCAGTGAAGTTCATGCAGCACAGGCGTAATATGACTGGCCCTGGAGGTACCAGTCAGCAGCCTGGCTGCAGCATTCTGCACTAGCTGCAGGTGGTGGATATCAATCCCAGACAGCTCTAGGTAGTGGGTGTTGCAGTACTCAAGACAGGTAGTAATGAAGGCATGGACCAATGCTGGAAGTTCACCCGGTGGAATCAGGTGTTTCACCTGGGCGATATTCCTCAGATGGTAAAATAAGAATTTAACCACAGCTGACACCTGGGACTTCAGGGTCAAGCCTTCATCAAAAATAATACCCAGGTTATGCACCGGATCTGAAGTAATGAGCTGGACACCATCAAGGCATAGCCCGACATATGTCCAGCCCCAAAACCTGCCCCTGGGTGGCCCGGATCCACAACCAACACTTCAGTCTTATCCAGATTCAGTCTCAAGAAACTCGACCTCATCCAATCTTTGATCTCAGAGACGCAGCTTTTTAGCATAGAGATTGCCTCAATCTGACTGGGCACAAAGGACATATACAGCTGAGTATCATCTGCATAGCAGTGAAAACTCATGCCGTATTACCTGATGATATCTCCCAATGGCAGCATATATACTGCGAACAACATGGGAGCCAATATGGAGTCCTGTGGAACCCCACAGGACAGGGGGAGGGTATCAGAGGAGTAAATTCCAGCAGTAAACTACCTGAATGGAACAAAGGAGTCTTTTTCTTAGGGTAAATATATTCTTAAAGATGATGTAGACAAACAGTTAAGAATAAATAAAACAATTACCTCTAACAGTTATGGTGGTGATGATGGTCACCATCTACTCTCCTTACATGTTATAGAAAAACTGCTTCAGGAAATGCAAAGTTCTGTAATGAGGGCAATGTGTTAAATCTTATCCAATGTCTTAAATGTAAAGTTAGGATATATGGACGTTAAATGGGTAAAATGAGAAAAAGGTTTCACAAACCAAGGACAGATCACATCTGCAGTTAGAGATATCATTTTATGTAAATTAATTTTATCTGAAGCCCATAAATTGGATAGTTTGGCAGTTCTACTCTGCTAGTGGTCTGAAAATCAAACTCAGAAGCAATTTTCACAGGACAATGCATGTTATCACTACTGGGAAATGTATAACGTGCACTATAAAGCAGAGGTAGAAAAGGTCGCCCATGTTAGTATTCCAACGTGGAATCACTTCCAGTGCCTGTCTGATCTTGGACAGGACTTAGTGAGAATTCTCAGAACATAAGCCTGGACCAAGACTGAACCATTCTGTCGATATTCAGAAGGAAAATCAATTAAATTTTTTACTATCTTGGAACATAGCAGGCTACTCAAAAAGTATAATAGACCCCCAACTCAGGAAATTTTGTTCAGAACATATTATCATGTGTGTGAGGTGCAACTGAGTGGAGCAGACAGGTTGTGGAGCTTTGGAGCAGCTAAGTTATTTTGTGTCTGGCTAGTGGGCTGGATGGAGCTTCACTCACCTATGTGGAGCTGACTGAAATTGTGTGTGGGGGATTTAAAGAGACTGGGTGGTGGGAGGACACTCTGGGAGGGAGGGAGGAGGAGGAGGGAGAGGTAGGACTTATTTGGAAAATTGAATGAGGGGGTGGCTCTGTACATAAGGGTAGGATTAGTGGTCAGCAGGGAGGAAGAGGAGGAGGGGAAAGCAGAGATCTTGTGGATCAGCATTCAGAATTTTAAGGGGGAGAAGGTTAGACTAGGGGTGGCATACCATCTTCCATCCCAGGAGGAAGACATCAACCAGGAGCTGGTGACAAATGTCATCAAGCACCACCAGAAGGGAAGGGCAGTGGTGGTTGGTGACTTCAATCTACTGGGGGTAGATTGGAACACAATGACCACATCTAGCACAAGGGAACGGGTCTTGTTGGATGGTTTCCAGGACATCTTCCTCACTCGGCACATGACAGAACCTACTAGGGAAGGGAATATCTTGGACCTGGCCCTAGCAGGTGGTGACCAGGTGCAAGATGTTAGGGTTGAGGCACTTCTGGCCAGGAGTGTCCACAACATGGTGTGATTCTCATTAGGTATGGGTAGGGAGGGGAGGGCTAGCAAAACCAAGGTAATGGATTTCAGGAGGGCTGACGTCGGCAGAATTGCAACCATAGTTGGAGGGCATGTGGCCACCATCAGGCCAGAGAGGGACACAAACTAAAAATCATAAAGAACAGCCTGCTGGAGGCAACAAACTCTTGTACAAAGAGTGTCAGTAAGAATTCAAAGTCCAGGAAGCCTAGTTGGTGGACAAAAGAGGTGCAAGAGTGAGTGAGGGAGAAAACAACAGCTTCTAAAACCTTTAAATGGACATGCAGGGAGGTAGACAAGGAGTACATTGCGAAATCCAGAGAGGTGGCCAGGGCAGTGAGGGCAGCCAAGGTCACAAAGAAGTTAAGGCTGGCACAGGGGATTAGGAAGGGGGAGAAATGATTTTTTAAATATGTCAAAGAGAAAAGGAAAAGTAAGAAACAGATTGTCAGAATCAGGAACAACAATGGAAGATGGGCAGTAAAGAGGCAGACCAGGCAGACATACTAAATAACTACTTCTGCTTGGTATTCATGAGAAGGATGGGCCCATCCATCTGTGGAAGGATGGGGGGGATGGTTGGAGGGGAAAGGATAACAGATATTGATATCGCAGAGAAGAGGGTGTTGGATGGCTTAAGATCTCTTATGGTGGACAAGGCTCTAGGGCCAGATGGGATACATCTGAGAGTACTGATGGAACTATCGGAGGGCTGGCAGCACCCCAATGGATGTATTCAACACCTCCCTATGGACCTCCCATCCTGTGTGCCACTTGACTGGAGAATGGTGCACATGGTACCCATACATAACAATGGCACCAGGGATGAGCCAGGAAATTACAGGCCAGTCAGCCTCACATCCTTAGTGGGGAAATTGATGGAGACCATCCTAAAGGGATGGTTAGTGGACTTCATGCAAAAACACATGCTGGGAGATGACAGACAACATAGATTCATCAATGAGAGGTCATGCCAAGCAAACCTGGTTGAATTTTTCAACTGGGTAACTAGGTCACTGGATGGGGGAAAGGCAGTTGATGTCCTGTGTCTGGATTTCAGTTAAGCCTTTGACTCATAGCCACATGGCAGACTGATATGTAAACACATGGGTATGGGGGCAGGGCTAAGATTGGTTAGGTGGGTGGAAAGTTGGTTGGGAATTAGGAAACAAAGGGTGGTATTGTGGGTGCACTCTCAACACCCCAGACAGTTATTAGTGGTATCCCAGGGGGCTGTCCTAGGACCTGTCCAATTCAACATATACATAGCAGATATAGCGGAAGGGGTGGAGAACAAGATTAGCCTGTTTGCTGACAACACCAAAATTGGTGCAGTGGTGGATTCTGAGGAGAAGAGGATGGTGCTGGTCAAGAACAAGGCAATTGAGGTTCAATGCTAGGAAGTGCAAGGTCATGCACTTCGGGGCAAAAACCCCAAGGAACACCTACCGTATGGGGGGAATGGTTAAAGGTCACAGAGGAGGAATTGATCGGGGTTGTGGTGATCACAGGGAATATGAAATGCTTGGAGCAGTGCAGGTTGGCAGCAGCCAAGGTCAACAAAATGCTAGGGTGTATTGCCAGAGGGATCACCTCAAGGAAAGAGGAGGTGATCCTGCCACTGTACAGATCACTGGTGAGGCCACACCTAGAATTTTGTATACAGTTCTGGTGCTCCTACTTAAAGAGGGACATCAAGCTCTTGGAGGGGGTCCAGATAAGGGTGACCAAACTAATAAGGTCTGGTATTACTGCCCAACAGTTGTCCTCCTGACAAGTAACCTCCCGACTGTAAGTTCCCGAAAACTGAGTGCCGTTCAGTATAATTTATCAACAGAATCATTTGCCCGACCAGTATTAAACACATTGACAAGACACTGCTAGAGATGCTAGTGATGCTGTCAACTTCAGGATTCTAAAAGGAATATATTTTGCTTTCATGCAGAAAAGGAAAAAAAACTATTTGTCTTCAGTTCGTACAGGCTTATAAAACCTTTCAAAACCGCAAATAACATAATGAACTACATTCTCCCTAAGAGATTTGGTAGGCACTGCATGCCTCACCAATATCTCCAGGAGCTGCACATTTTATTTTCATACAGCCGTTGCAGCCGTCGGGCACATATTTCATTTCAGCACTTCTCTACATTTTTCACACTCCTGCAGCCCTTGTCTGTACTTTATGGGTCTGTTTATTCAGGCTGTGCACTTCATTTCATGGGGACGCTACAGGAATTAAATAATTTCTCTGCTCGTAGTGCCTCCTGCTAAATTACACATTTCATTCATAATTTTGCACTGCAGCTCCCATTTCCACAAGATGGATCATTTCAAGCTCCGCTCGCTACTGACATCAATTTTATTTCTCAAACAGCCCATTTTTAAACATAGTCAGGATGCTTTTCCAACATACAGGATCCCCTTTTTCTCTGTGAACACTAATGGACTTTATTTGTCAGGACTGCCCGTATTGTTCACTCAGTCCCCCCGACTTCCAATTTGTATTTGCTGCTTTCAGCAGCTGGGGACATGAATGGGAGCCGCTTTCTCCGCTCCTCTGCTTGCTGTCTCTGTTCTCGTATCGACCACAAATGGGACAGTACCTCAATGGAGATCTGACCAGCATGTACAGTCAGGGAGTGAGAGTCTGAGTACTGGAAGTGGTTGACAGTTTGCGGATAATTGTTCTCACTCTCCACTAACTTATTTTAAGTCTTCTCTGAATGCTGAACTGGACAGAGTCTTTATGTATTAAAAACAAGGGCTACAATTTACAGTCATGATAGCCATGATAGTGAACTCCAGTAATGCTTCAAAAGTTACATAGTGTGAGGTGTTGTCTGTCGGACAATTGTTCATACGGGATAGAATTCGACGGCAAAGTAACCCAGTCAGGAATTCGATGTCGGGAAATAGTTTGTTGGCAAGTTACATGTTGGGCAGCAGTATGGATCCCAACTAATAAGGGGGATGGAGGATAAGCCCTATGAGCAGAGGTTGAAGGAGCTAAATATGTACTCCTTGGAGAATAGAAGGGACAGGGGAGATATGATTGAGACCTTCAAGTACCTGAAGAGCATAAATAGGGTTATCACTGGGGATATGTTTCAGTTGAAGAGAGGGGGTCACTAGGGACCATTGTATGAAGTTGAATGGAGGAAGATTCAGGAGCGAACTGAGAAGACACTACTTTACAGAAAGAGTGGTGGCAGCATGGAACATAATCCCGGAGAAGCTGGTCTCACAGAGATCGGTGGAGAGTTTTAAAAGGAGGTGGAATAAAGTAAAGTGCAGCATAATCATTGGAGTCAGCTGGACCTAACGGTCAAGCTCAGTTAGAGAGAAGAAAGGTGATAGTGGTGACAAGGGAAAGGGGGTGGCAGCAAAGGTGTAACGTAAACCATGAGCTGCAAAATCGAGCAGATGCGCTAGACCTTTTTGGCCTGTATTGGCTAGCTTTTTCATATGTTTGTATGTATGTTGTATGTTTACAGGAACCCTGGGCTGTAGAAAATATATTTCTAGATGGCTATATTTGTACATCTTCTAAAGCAAAAAAAAAATTAGCTAAATACAGCAGACCACTAGGGGAACTACTAACTTTTGTTAAAGTGAGGAAAATATTTATTTAAATCTTCAACAGTACCCATACCAAATCTTATCATCTTGTTACAATGCAATGATAATTTGATATATATTTGTGGATATATTTTGAAATCTCAAAATTCAGAATCCCAAACACTACAACACTGAGTTCAGGAGACTGAATTCCGTAATACCACAAGCTTCACAAATGTAATGCGTGGAGCTCCGTGCTGGCACTCCTCGCACCCCCCATAACCTAAATAACCAACTCTGAGGGGAAGCCGACATGAGAGTAAAAAAAAGCTACGGGTGTGGAACAATGTTTTGCAAAAATAGTGGACACCAGGAACAGAACCCTGGTGTACCAGACCATGCTGGCCGAGCTGGTACTGCTTTAGACCTCCATGCCATGGGAGCAGCTCAGCCAGCTTCCACATTTTCCTGTCATTTGTAATGCCTGGCTAGGAGTAGGGTAGCGGTTCATCACATCCACTATCATACTCCTGCTGGCATCACTTCTTCCTGTCCAGCTTCTGAATGTGTCGGGTGACAGAACTCGGTCCGATCAGTTTCAGGATTGTGAGTTTCAGTCCCTTAAATAGATACCATATTTGTAACTGCTATGAGCAGACTCAAGATGATGGCCACGCTGGGCCAGTCATCATTTTTAGCTTAGCAGCAGCACTGTTTTGGACTTTATTTTTAAGTTATCAGTTTCATTTTAGTTATCTTGTTTGTTTGTTTTTTTACTGTCAGCAGCAGTGGAGTGAAAGTTAGCGGTTTATCTCGTTACACTTACAGCTGTTTGAGAGCTCTGTTCGCTTCATTTCTCGGATTGGGCTTGCTCACAGTCATATGAATGTGCAAACTGCTCATTTGTGGTCTGTGAGTGCTTGAACTGTTGGCCACGAACTGTGAGCTGTGTGATTGTAGCACCTGAACTTTGACCAGTTGCTCATCTATAGGAATGGAGAGAGTTTGGAAAACAGAAGGGCTCAGTGGAGGCTGATTATGGAGTTCCGAGCCTGGATTATATGTGAGGGAGAAAGGGCTGTAGACAGAGTGTGTCTGGGATCTATCTGGTGCCTGAAATTACATCTTGGACTTTACTGAGCATCTGGTGGAATGGGAGGCGGCCGTGAGTCATGGATTGTTGGGCCCCTTTGAACTTGTTCTTTTCTGGAGTGGAATCAAGTTAGGATCCTGTGAAGAACTGCTGTGGAGCTGAAGATCAAGGACTAGCCAGTCGGGCTTGTCTGAGATGGGTGCAGAGTGCATCTGTTTTCCCCAGGGAGGGTCAGGAGTGCTGGCAGGAGGGTGGGCATTTGCCTGGGCTCCTTGAGCTGTGGGAGTTTGCCTGATGGGGTCGGGTATCTGTGGCGGCTCAGTGGGGGAATTGGGTGTATTCTGGGGCCTGCCTGGGTGAGTTTTGGTCTGGCATTTAGTCCAATAAACAACTATCATGAAGGGGATATAAATGGACTTGACTCGGGGACTGGTTGAACTGGAAATGTTTTTGACTCTGTTCTATGAGGCCTTGATCGAGTTTTCTCTCTCCAGCCCTGCTGTTTGGATTGACTGGTGTTTGTTTGCTATATACTTTAATTTTTTGGAGGCAGTAAGAGGTCCTCCTTTTTCAAATGGACATATGATGTGGCAGTGAGAGGGCTGTATCTGTTTGGTTTGACTTTATGGTTAGGGGGTGGTGCGAACCCCCCCTTCCATTATCAGACTTGGACTATAAAAGTTAACACTGTGGATAATATTAAATTTGTGTATTACTGCCACGTTGACTACTGCTAGCTGCTGCTGTATTTAATTTATTTTGTTTTGGGTTTTATATTTGGTTGGGATTTGTTTATATTTGCAAGGCTTCTAGCTGGGAATATGTGTTGGGAAGGTGCAGGGACGGTCAGGCAATATTCCCCCTCCAGACTCAGGAACCTCCATCCCTTTGTTTGTCCCCCACTGTCCCTGGAAGTGTATAGGTGGTGTTGAGCTCTGGGGATAGTGAGGAGGAGGAGGAGGAGGAGGAAGAGGCAAAGGGCTGGAACTGGTGGGGGAATGGAAAGGAGTGGGCGGATTGGGGTAGTGGGAACAAGGAGACACCCTGGGGCAAAATGGGTACAGGAAAGGGTCCTCCCTGCCTGATTCCCATACCCAAGGGCTCAGCCATTGGCAGGCAAGTAACGCGGTCTTCCTTGGTCACTCATTCTACTCGGGCGGTGTTATGCAATGCCAGGTCTATTAAAAACAAGAGTGCTATAATAGCAGCTCTT
Source organism: Neoceratodus forsteri (assembly GCA_016271365.2). Taxonomy (NCBI): domain Eukaryota; kingdom Metazoa; phylum Chordata; order Ceratodontiformes; family Ceratodontidae; genus Neoceratodus; species Neoceratodus forsteri. Next base: position 17,222,868 of record JADMNL010000027.1, read on the forward strand.
GTTGGACCATCTGACCTGACTTCCATCACCGAGACCTAGCTGGATGAAAATGCTGGCCCAGTTCTGGTTTCAGCAATTCCGGCTGGGTACTCGGTGATACACTGCCCGAGGATGGATTGTAGGGGCAGGGATGTAGCAATCTGTTTTAGATCGGAACTGAACCTGGTGGAGGTTCCAGTGGAGATCACCAACTCCTTTGAATGTATCTTGGGTGAGGGTGTAGGGTACAGGATTCTTCTCATCTACTGTCCACCAGGAGATGGGAACGTTTTCCTGCAGGAAGTCATGGACTTCATTGTCGGCTGCATTGGAATCCCCCAGATAGCTGATCCTGGGGGATTTCAATGCCTGGGTCAATGATGAGCTTTAGCAGTTTGGTCAAGACTTCCTCCAGCTAATGAGCTCACTGGGCCTTACATAGGTTATTACCTTCTCAACCCATATTGGAGGTCATTCATTGGACTTGATGTTCCTCCTGGGGATGGAGATATCCAATTTGGTGGTGGAGCCAGTCTGGTGGTCTGACCATCATACCATCAGGTTCTATTTCGTGGCTCCCCCTAGTAGGCCTGCCCCTATGGAGATGGTCCAATACTGTCCTTTAAGGGATGTTACCCCAGATGGCCTAATGAGGGTACTGGATCTATCGGGTGTACCGAGTGAATGCATGGATCCAGGGGATCTAGTACTTGCCTATAATAAGGCAGTGATGGCGGCCCTGGATTCCATTGCACCTGTTCGTGTTCGCCCCCTCACCCTCCACCCAAGGTCTCAAGGTTTGATGAGACCTTGAAGAAGCTGAGGAGAGTGGGGCAAAGGTTAGAGTGAAGTTGCCGGAAATCAGGCCTGGAGTGTAACAGACTTAGATTGATGGACCATTATGTGGTCTACCAATCAGCAATCACCCATAAGAAGGCAGAATTCCTGTCCAGGGAGATTGCTTCTGCACAGAACTGACCAGCTCAGCTCTTCCAGAATGTGGACAGATTGTGCAATCGAATCTGTCTCCAGTCTGGGGGAGCCTTGTCACAAGAACGGTGCGAATAGTTTGCTCGGTTCTTTGCAGATAAGGTCGCCACAGTCAGGTCCGGTTTCTGTCTGGCTCACCCTAATGGAAGTTGCCATGGTTGGCAGGAGATGTCGGGCCCCAGTATACCTGGTTTGACTTTAACCGACTCGCAATCACTAACCTAGTGATGATCATCCATACGTTGCTACCAACCAGCTGTAGTTTGGATCCAGGCTCCACACGCCTCCTGGTCGGATGTGTAGATGAGTTTGGCCCAGTCCTAGCTGAGAAGTCTGGAGGTCATTGGAGAGGGGGATCTGTCCAGATCCCCTGAAGGAGTCAGTTGTTCGGCCCCTCCTTAAAAATCCCTCACTCAACCCGAACTGCTTGGTGAACTACAGACTTGTCTCTAACCTACTCTTTGTGGGTAAGGTTATTGAGAAGGTGGTTGCGTCACAAGTGGATGATCATTTGACCAGCCACAATGTCTATGATTCTCTCCAGTCAGGATTTAGAAAGAGACATAGTACCGAGACGGCCCTTGTCCGGGTGCTAAATTACCTCCTAATAGTGAGAGATCAGAAGACCCATTCCATCTTCGTCCTCCTTGGTCCCTCTGCAGTATTTGACACTGTAGACCATGGTGTGCTGTTGGAGCACCTGCAGCTCATCTGTGGACTGTCTGGTACAGTCCTCAAATGGTTTCAATCCTTCCTCGAGAGTAGGACTCAGAAAGTGGTGTCTGGGATGTATTCCTCGGCCCCTCTCCCCCTATCCTGTGGGGTGCTGCAGGGCACCATCTTGTTACCCATGCTGTTTGCAGTGTATATGCTGCCATTAGGAGAGATTATTAGGTAGTATGTGGTCTGAGTTTTTACTGCTATGCAGATGACACTCAGCTGTACATGTCCTTTGCACCTGATCAGGATGTGTTCCTCCCAGTATTTAACAACTGTCTCACAGAGATCAAGGACTGGATGAGTGTGAGCTGGCTGTGGTTAAACCCAGCTAAAACTGAGGTGCTGGTTGTGGACCCTGATAGTCAGGAGGCAGGTTTATCAGCAGGTTCACCCTCGGGACTATGTCTCGGGGGTGTTGAGCTGACTACTTCAGACTGGGTGTGGAACCTGGGCGGTATTGTTGACGATGGCTTGACCCTGAAATCGCAGGTGTCTGCAGATGTCAAGACCTCTTTTTACCATCTAAGGAATATCGCCCGGGTGAAACACCTGGTTCCTCTCAAGGATCTTCCAATGTTGGTCCATGCCTTCATTACCTCTCACCTTGACTACTGCAATGCCCTTTACCTAGGGCTACCAAGGGTTGCTGTCCGCCACCTTCAGCTAGTGCAGAATGTGGCAGCCAGGCTGTTGATTGGTACATCTAGGACCAGTCACATAATGCCTGTGCTCCGCGGACTGCACTGGCTGCCAGTGCGGTGGAGGATCACCTTCAAGGTCAGTTTGCTGACCTATAAAGCCCTACATGACCGGGGACCCAGTTACTTACAAGATCTCATTCACCCTTACTGTCCCACCTCCCTTTCTGATCCACCAATGAGGGATTGCTAGAGATTTCCAGGGTCCGTTTAAAGACATCAGGGGCCCGGTCTTTTAGCTTTGTGGCCCTGATCCTGTGGAATTCTCTAACTCATCAGGTGCAAGATTGCCTCACCATCCAGGAGTTTAAAACTGCACTAAAGACTCACTTATTTGAACTGGCATATCCAGATTTTTAATGTTGTATTATAATTGTTAGAGTTTTAAACCATAGGATTTTATTGATTACTGCTGGAATTATTTATTGTATTTTGTTTTATTAGGTACAAGTGCCTTGGTTTCAAGAAAGGCACTTTTTAAAAATAAAGTATGATTTTCTTTGATTCCCCACAAAATACTGACTATTATGATCCTGAGATCTGGGAGAAACTAGAGGGCTTACTACAGGAAGCTATTCAGGCACATCCTGAAGCAGGGTCGCAAGTAGTGGATGAATTAAATACTAGAACAGCCAGTAAGATTCCAGATATGGATGCAGATGTTGGTATTCCATTATCAACAAAGACATCACAGGACAAGACCGTAAATAGGAGTGGCAGATGACAACTACTTCTTTTGGAGAAATTGGGTTTATTTATATTTAAAGAGCTGCTGACGCCTTAAAAAACTCTGAAAAACATAATAATTAGGTACAATTCAGCTTGCATTCCATGCATGTTCTAAAGATTTCTTCTCCCCAGTATGGTGGTAACTGGTTGAATACTTAGAAAAATCTCAGCTACAATGCCCGCTACAACACAGGTTCAGAAATGGTCATAGTTCCACTACCACCCTTCTGGAGTTCACAGGCTTTTTTCACCACTCCTTAGATCAAGGACACCTGGTCGGTGCTGCTTTCATTGATTTAACCAAAGCTTTTGACACAGTGAATCATGTCCTCCTGGTCAAACAGCTTACCACCATTGGCTTAGCTCGTGATAGCGTAGCCTGGTTTGAAAGTTACCTGCACAACCGTACACAGCAGGTGAAGATTGGTAACACCCTCTCGGATAGCAGACCTGTCCTATCTGGAGTTCCTCAAGGGTCCATCTTGGGCCCTCTTTTATTTAGCATTTTCCTCAACAACCTTCCTTACTCCTGTCAGGGCCCCATCCTTTTATATGCTGATGATGCTGTCCTGTTTACCGGTGATCCAGACCCTAAGGTTCTTGAATCTAGGCTACAGAGTAATTTTGTAGTCGTAGAAAGATGGTTCCATTAGCTCAAGTTAGTTATGAGTTACAACAAGACTAAAACCGTGCTGTTCTTCAGCTCTCAAAATAGGCACAGAACTTACTCTCTTTCTATTACCAACAGAGAGGGCTCTCCCCTTGAACTTGTTCAACTCTTTAAATATCTATGGATTACTATTGACAGTAGGATGACCTATGCCTATCACATTGACAACATTGCTAAGGCTGTTAACACCCTCATTGGACTACTTTATAGGCATAAGCAATGTTTGACCCCAGAGGCTCTTAACCTGGCCATTCAAAGCTCTCTTGTTTTGCTTATTGATTATGGCTTACCAACCTAGGGATCAGCTGCTGAAACAACTCTTTGCTGCATCATAGTTGCACTCAACAAAGCATGCCAGCTCCTTACCGGCTCAGCCCATCTGTCCCATACCTGCAACATGTATGCTCAGGCTAACTGGCTTCAATTCAAAGGTAGACTCATGTACCAAACATGTTTACTGTCCAAAAAAGTAAGCTTAGGCAAAATGCCCCCAGGAGTGCAAAAGCTGATTACTCCCACTATCAACCGTCATTGCACCAGAAGCTCTACTAGCCAGATTTTTAATATACCCCACTGTCGCACTTCTCTGGGACAAAGGTCCTTTGCCTATTGTGCCCCGCTATGGATGAACTCACTGCACCATGACTTCACTTCAGCATCCACCTTGCGCTCCTTCAAAGTTAAACTTAAGCAACAGCTATTTGCTGAGGCCAGTTGCGACTGCTTCCAATAACCTTCCTTCTTGTGACCAGCACTTATTCTAACCTTATGCAATCCTGACCTTATGCGTAACTGTTCTCAGCATGTAAATAACTATGCTAAGTTGCAAATCATTCTCCTTCACATTTCCTCTTGATCCCTTCCACTTTTTCCCCTCATCACTCTATGGCTTTCCCCCATCCCTCCCCTGCTATATCCCTGAGCTCCCTTGCTCACTTTAAAATGCTTTGTCCCATACCTTCTCACCTCTGACGAGGCCCCTGGGCTGATGCCATCCCTTACCTTGTTGATTATTAGATATTAGGCTGAGTCTGTTCTCACTTTCATGTAAAGGGTTGTTTCATGAGACCCCACCCTCTCTAATATGACCCTTTGAATTCCAGGTTTTAATCAAATATGCACCATGGCATACATTGTACAATGCCACATGTATTGGAACTTCTCTAGTTATACACTCTTGTAATGTCTTGTATAATTCCTTGTTTTGTTTGATCTCCATCTCATGCTTTCCCAAAATGTATTGTTCGTCTGATGTGGAACCTATGAAATGAGCCTGTTCTCAAAGGCGTTAACCAAAATTTCAATAAATAAAAGATAAATAAAAAGGATTTATTACTGAGGAAATTTGCAAGAATACATGATCTTTATTCTGCGGGGTTCATCTGCCTTTATACCTGACTCCCTAGTTCATGTCATCATCCTCTTTTGTGACATCACAATCTGTAGCCATGGGAGTAACTGTGATATCACAAGCAGTGAATTATAACCTCAAGGAGGGAGAAAGAAAGACTAGATGAACTCTTCAGAAGCAAAGATCCTGTTTTCATGCAAATGGCCTCAGGAATAAATAATGGGGAGCAGAAATACAGAACTAATGTGAAATACAAGCTGAACTGTGTCAAAATATTATGTTTTGTTAAAGTTCTCCTGAAATCATCCGCTGCTCTTTAATGGTACATTAAAAGGGGAAAATACTTCATATTTTACATATCTAACCTCAACAAGGGCCAGTGTAGTGGATTATATGTTTGCATTTCCATGGCAAACATATGATTATAAAGAATTTAAGGTAGCATTAAGACCCGAGAGTGATCATTATCCAATAATACTTAGGCTCATTGCCTCCAAATCCGCTGAAAAAAGGATCAAACTTATTGTGGCCCACAAATTGAGGTTAGAAATCATGGAAGGGTAACTTTTTCTGTACCTGTCTTTTTCTATGTTTTTTTAACTTTGAAAAAAACATGGTACTTGCCTATTATGGCTTATCAAATAAAATAACTGAACTGGAACTGGAAGAGTAATGTTTTCAACACAAATAGAGGCAGATACTAAGGAAGTCATGGTCACAGTAGAAAATTTCAGGGAAGTAAACTATATAAATCCAGAAAGTCTGGTTAGGGAGATTTATCAAAACATACAAGAAGTATGTGGGCCTTTTTTGCCATTTATATACTCTCCTAAGAATGCAAAAACATATGATTCATGGTTTAACAATGATTGCAAAAAATGTAAATCAAATCTTTCACGTTTTATAAGATTCAGGAGACAAAACCCCTCAAAAGAAAATTACTCCTTATTGAACGAATACAGAAAAGAATATAAAAAGTTTTTCTGAAAACAGCGGCAGTTATTCCAAATTAAACAATGGCCACAAATGCTGGAGGTTATAAAATCAAATGACAACAAGATATTCTGGCTGATGGTGACTAAGGGTACCATTATGCCACCAATATCTCAGCACACCAAAAGGTGTTTTATGTTAGTGAACTTGAAACTATGCAAGTAAAAATTCTAGACAAATTAAATAATACAAACATACAAACATACAATGAAGCTAGCAGATAAAGGCCTAACGGTCTATCCTGTCTGCTCAAATGTGCAGCTCTCAGTGCTGGACATTGATTCTGACCCCACCCCCAGCCTTCTCCTCCAACTCCCCTCTAATTTCTCCAACTACTTTAAACTTTTCCATGCGGCCCCCCCACCCCACTCATCTCCACCCACTAAATGCCTCATGCTCATTGAACATAACACCAGAAGAAATAATGATAGCTATTAAACTTGTGAAACCAAATAAGGCACCTGGTCCTGATAAAGTACCCATCTTCCTGTTTAAGGTAAAGTTTGAATGGTGGAGTAATCTTCTGGCCATATTATTTCATTAATTGATGAAAATTATGTACCCTATGAGTGGAAAGGTAACGCTATAGTCCCAATTTACAAAAAAGGGGATCCAAATTTACCAGAAAACTATAGACCAAGGCTCTATGATGCTGGTTCGACAACACTTTCATCGACCGGGATCACAACGATGGGATTTATGTTGACCACAAGTTGCAGTCCATTTAGCCGAGTCAGAGTTGAGTCAGGGAGGGGGCGCAGGACTGGGAGACAGTGTGCCCCTGTCTCAGGTGCACCAACACAGCAACCTGTTGACAAATTGCCGATTTTGTCGATAGCAAGGTAGGTCGCTGCATTGGTGTCACTGTCGGGGGGGGAGGTATACCATAGACCAATCAGTCTCATTGACATTTTGGGGAAGATCTTTATGAGAGTCTTGTTGACAGGATTAAACTCATGGATTGAAAATCAGAACATAATGAATATTTATCAAGCAGGATTTAGAAAATCCAGCTCAACCATATACCAAATATTCATATTGTATCACTTAATTGAGAAGTATTATACCAGGAAATGACTGCCCATCTATATGGCATTTGTGGACTTTAAAGAGCTCTTAATGATTTTTGTGCAGTGTGTGGATTGTGATACATTGAGACTGGCTTTATAGGGTAGCTGATATCTCAGTCTTTTACAGATCCTGTATTCCTAGTTATAACTGCAATCCCCGTGCCACCCATGACCTCTGTTATTTTCCTATGGTTTGCCAATGCTACAAGTCTACACTGCAAGTGACATTATATGCAGGTGTACACTAAGCCACTGAGTAGAATCCATGGCATTCAGAAACTGACTGGTGGCCTCTCGAGGAGTGACCCTTAATCTATCCAGTTCTAGAAATGAGAAAAAGAAGCACCTCACTGAACGTTATACACTACCATCTCAGTTGGGCCATGTTGGGTATATAAATAAAACTGAGAGACACTCACAAATTTGGCAGATTACTGAATGCTTGACAGGTATAAGAAACGCCGCAAACCCTCCCCTTTACTGGGGCTGTTGAACAGCATCAATGCCTTGTAAACATTCAGTAACTCATGAACTAGTCATTATTATTTTTTTTTTTATTTCCTCATTGATTTTGCCATATGACATCACTTGCAGTGTGGACTGGCAGCATCGGCAAACTGTGGGAAAATAACAGCGGTCATGGGTGGTATGGGGATTGCATTTGTAACTTGGAATACAGGATCTGTAAAAGACTAAGATACCAGCTACCCTATAAAGCTGGTCTCAAAGTATCACAATCCACACACTGCACAAACATCATCAGGAACTCTTTAAGGAGGCATTTGATAGCACAAACAGGGCATTACTATGGGAAAAAAAACATTACAAATTAAAAATAAATCAAACAATACTTAGAATAATCATAAATTTATATATGGGTAATTGGTCATCTGTAAGATATAACATAGGTGGAAACACTTCTAATCCTTTTAGGTCCAACAAAGGAGTGAAACTGGGTTGTATCTTAACACCTTTTTTGTTTAAAATCTCATTACCTCTGATAGCTACATATGAAGTCCGAACTATCCATTGTTTACCTGACACAAAATGGCTGCCCAGGTAATAATGAGTTAATCTTTTTGTAAATGACCTTACAACTCTGTTTCAGCAAGGTGCAACACACTCCCCAGCAGTAAAATGGGCCATAGTCCCAGCTTTGATGTTTGCTGACAATTTAGTCATAATCACAGTCTCTTCTCTAGGTTTAAAAAGGCAGCTGAGTCTATTACATCAGTATTTAATTAAAACAACTTAATTCTAAATACAAAAAAGACTCAAATACTAGTAGTAGGGAAGCATAGTATAAAGCCTTTAGAGATCAGAGACAAAAAACCTCTGTGTGTAAGTACTGAGGCAATGGTTACCCCAAAAGGCATTGGCCAAAAAGCCAAGTTTCAAAGAAATAAAAATCACACATGCCCCCATAATGCAGAGCATCATGGGCCGTATATGCAAATCACCACAGAATATTAGCTGGTTCAACTTTAAGCAAAAATGCATGGTGCCAAAAGGCCTTTCACACAGTTTGCAAAGGGTGCCAGCAGAAGACATAGACACATGTTTCATTCTACAAGGACTCATCAGTATGTCTCGTCTGTTTGACACCCCAGGGGAATGAACCAGCTATCCTAAGATGGTTACTAATCATCGGAACCTGGGTTACTATTTTTCAAATAATAACAAATTAACTCATCATATAAATTATGTAAGCAATAATGCCTGACAGGGTGGGCGGTATTGGGCAATACCGGACCGGCCAGGGGCGTAATGAGGCCCGACAACAGCATGGAGGGGCCTTATAGCTCTTTGGCTGGTCCGGTATTGCCCATACCGCCCACCCTGGAGGGCATTATTGCGCTTAGAAAATGGGCATCTGTGTCAAGTTTAATTAAAAAGTAAAATAACAGAGGAAAGTAGTTTAAAATTAATAAAAAACTAGAAGAAAAAGTGTTGTTGGTAAAGTAGTCCTCTGATTAGTTATGCTGTTGATTCATGTGTTGCTCCCTCTCCGAGAGAGCCATTATCTTGAAGTGATCCCCCGGACTCATTGCAGAGGAACAGATGAAGTCAGTATGGCATCGCTTTGTTAATTTGTATTAGTTATGGAGAGAGCCATTCTCGGCGATCCCCCAGGACACATTGTAGAGGAACAGATTTACTTAGTATGGCATCGTTTTTGTTTATTTGTAATAGTTTTGGTGCCAGTTTCATTGTCCTTAGTAATGCCCCTCGACACACGCTGATAGCGTAGACACACCGGTTTCAAACAAGTAAGATGGTTAAAATAGAAGAGCGTGCTGTTAGGTGCGTGACCTTGCATTAGGCTGCAGTTGTGAAAATAATCAGTATATTCCTTGTGTGGTAAGATTCGGTGGAGGGTAGAGCAAGAGTGTTAAGTGGCATAGAGTTACTGTGATTGTGAGTGCGTTTTACAATGATGCGGTATCGTTCATTTTTTTTTTCAACTCAGCTGTACCATCTGAACTGAGCCATTATGGCTAAAGCCGGAAAAGTACAACAATTAAAGAGGTAATGATTTTGTATTACATGAGATTGATGGTGTTGCTGTTCCAAGTTCCGTTCCTATCGTGCTGGGTATACGTGTATGGGCTAAGGATTGATGGCTGGTGGAGGCTCTCTCGTTAAGCGGTTAGAAAATGGTGGCATTTTTAAATTTTTAATTAGGTGTTGCAGCCAATTAGGAAGGTGGGTGAGCACCAGGAGACATCCTGGGTGAAGGGGCATTGTAGACTGGTACTTTTTGTTTCCTGGGCATCTATTGAAAGTTAATGTACCCCTCTGGCAAGGGTACTAGCCAATCAGATGCCAGGAAATAAAAAGCCCATTTTCTAAACATTGAATAAGTTAACTCAAGTTAAAAATTACCTTTTGAGATGTAATGCTAATTATGGGGGTCACTTGGTGATCTTCATCTTAAAAACAGCAGAAATTAAATTAAATCCTGTCGACCATTATGCTGCAGAGGTATGGTATGATAAAGGGTTTGATAAACTTGAAAAAAACATTTATACAGTTACATAGAACTGTTCTACAGGTGTCTAAATCAACACCAGCAGTAATAGCAAGAGCCAGATTAGGGTGTACTAAAATGCGTTCTCTGGCCCTTTCAACAAAGCTTGCTTATTGGATTATATGTACTGGGACAATTCAAATAGGTTAAACAAAAAATGTCTAGAGGAAAAAATAACCTTGATAAAAAAATAATTCCACTTCAAAATGATTACAAGACATATTAGATACTCTTAAAAACTATGAACTTGAAATATTTATGGATTGCCCCATTGAAGGACATAGCATAGTCATATCTTACAACTGTGTAAAATTAATTATCACTGTCAGTGGCTCTGTAGGTAGCACACTCGCCTCTGAGACCGGGAGATCAGAGGGCTGTGGGTTCAGTTCCCACATCTGGCACTTGGGTTAATATCCCAGTACCGACACTGTAGTACAGCATGAGAGGGGTGCTGCACTTCTGAGATGTCGTCTTTTGGATGAGATGTTAAACTGAGGTCCCATCTGCCTGGATTGGTGGTAGTTCAGGTGGATGTTAAAGATCTCATGGCACTTATCGAAAAGAGTAGGGGAATTTCCCCGGTGTCCTGACCAAATTTCCCTCATTCACTAAAAATACCACCAACAGCTTAATCTGGTTCAAGGTCAGTTGGCATTCATCTGTAACCCCCCTCCCCGGGTCATGCCTGAAAATAGGCAGGATTTGTCTAGTGCACTTACCCGGTCAACAAAAACTAAATAAATAAATGAAAAGCAAACTTAAGATGTTATCCTATGAAAAAGATACGACGCAAATTAGATCTGTAAACCAACATAAATGATATTCACAAAATAAAATCAACCATGTACTGGAGCCATATTTACTTTTTTCTGATGGAAAAAAAAGATTGAGCAATTTTTACAAAATTTAGGCAGGAATAGTATCCATGTAAAATTCTACAATACATTTATACCAAGACCAAAGAAGCAGATTTAAATCTATATTGTGACTGCGGACAGGATTCATTAGAAACTCTTCCCCATATTTTTCTCTATTGCCCAAAATTTTACAAAATAAGAAGTATTTTTTTGGGACACTATTTGTCAAATAATGAATTGCCAAAATATGACTTTCTCAGAATTCTTATGAATCCACCAATTGAATTAGTAGCAAATGACATGATGAAATGCATACAATTAAAAAATAAATCACTGTCAAACCAGAAACAAACTTGATATGCATTCCACAGTATGGATAGTGTTATATGACTCTCAATTGAGTGTTTATGACACCCATGACTGTTAGGTGTCTTAGGGATTACACGTTCAATTATGTCAGGACTACACCCAGGTAGCAACATCTTGTTTACATGTCATAACTTCAGTATGTAAAGAATATGACATTAATGAAAGCCTCCCTTATGGAATATATCAACATTTTGCATCAAGTTCACCTACATATTTTGACCTAAATGTATTGCTAATTTTATGTAAAATTAGCTGCCTTTATTCACCCCAATGATATTCTTTTGTTGCCATCTAATAACACCTATTGTGTTAAAGGAGAAATATGAGTACTGTCTCAGCTGTTTATATAGAATGTAACAGTTTACAACTGAAATAACTATTGTATGTGAAGAGAATATGTGCAGTTCATGTTGGTGCTTTTAACAGGTGTGAGCAAATAACATTTTATAAAGGTTTAGACGAGAGGACCAATACAAACTGAAATTATAATTGGTGCAATATTCTGCCTAGCATCTAATCATGCTAAGGTCTCCTTAATTCAGCCTACCTTGTGCAATGATATGTAGAAATGTATGGTGTTTGAAGCATTTGCAGTATACATTTATGTAAGATCTATGGTTTGTATTTGTATTCAGTGAACATTTGTTTTGTATACAATTTTATTAGAATAATTGTATTGTAATGACATTTTTGTTGAGCAAATAAACTGGAACTTGAACTTACATGACAAACAAATCATATGTACACATGTCTTGACTATCCAGTAACAGTTCCAAATAACTTCTATGCATTATAGTAGATATTCTGATAATAGATTCATGAAGGACAGCCTACAACTAGAATGAAAACAGCTAAGGAAGAGCTGGAAGTCAGGATAGACAGCAGCAAGAGATGCAGAAAACTCCAAAGCTGTCTTTTAGTACATAAACAGAATGAGGACAGTAAAGGAGAGGATCGTCTACTTGAAAACAGGGTGGGGAGCAAACTGTAAGAGAGTCAGAGGTGATGGCTGAAATGCTTAAAAACTACTTATGTGTTCAACAAACAGTCCCTGGTGTGGGTGGGGGGGACTCATTGGGAGGGCCCATGACATTACAGATAGCCACAATACAGCCATTGGACATCATACTTTCTGTGGTAGCTGACTACCTGGCAATGATCAAGCTGGGTAAGTCCCATGAAGCAGGATTGGATACATCCCAGGATCATGTGATTTATTTATTAATTGTATGTATTTCTGTCCTCCTGACCTCCGCTAGTCATCTGCTTCTCCTCCCTTCTCATTCTCCTTGGTCTCACCTGAAGATGCACTCGCTGTCCTACTATCCATCAACCCATCTAAAGGTAGCTCTAATGATGACCTAGACCCTAAGCTCATCTTCCTCTCTGCCACAGCGATCTCATGCCCAATTGTTGAATTACTAAACCTCTCCTTTATCCTAGCTGAAGTCCTGATGCTGTGGAAGCATGCAGATGTTCTCCCCCTTCCCAAGGGTGGAGACTCCACTTCTCCTGGGAATTATCATCCCATCTCCTTGTTCCCTACCCTTGCTAAGCTCCAGGAACATCTCATCCTCTCCCAAATCTCCTCATTCCTCTCTGAATCCAACTTCTTCACCCCATTCCAATCTGGATCTAGAAGAAAACATTCTACCACCATCTCCCTTCTCAGACTCACTGATACCATTCTCACAGGAATGGACAATGGCCTGATCACCTCTGCCATCTTTGTTGACCTTGTCAAGGCTTTCAACACAGTTTCCCAAACCTTGCTTCTCCAATCCCTCTCTGCAGCTGGCCTCTCTCCATCTGCTACAAACTGGTTCAAGGCCTATCTCACTGGATGGACTCAGTCAGTTAGAATTGCCAACTCCAACTCCCTTCCACATCATAAACATACTAGAGTGCCTCAGGGATCAGTGCTGGGCCCCCTCCTGTTCACTATATTCCTAAATGACTTGCTGTCAGCTTGTTCCACCTCCCACATCATATGTACGCTGATGATACCGTCTTGTTCATCACTGGCCAATCTCCCTCTGATGTGGAAGCCAGACTCCAGCTCAACTTCAGCAAGATCCAGCACTGGCTCATCTCACATCAATTCTTTCTAAATGCCAAGAAAACAGTCTCCATGACCTTTGGCACCAGGCAGAGACTTGCTCACCTCCCTGTGATGCCCACTTTCCACACCCTGGATGGGACTCAGCTTGAGGATACCACCTCATTCAGATACCTTGGGGTTTGGCTGGACCAACACCTGAACTTCTCTGGTCACATCAATGCCATCCTTAAAAAACTGCACCCAAACTCAGTGCCGTCTACAGGAACCATAATTGCATCCCTCTTACGGCCAGGCATGTGATTGTCCAAAAGATGATATTCCCTATTTTTGACTACTATAATGTAGTCTACAGTTCTGCTCCCAAATCCACCTTATCCAGATTGGACCCCTCTTCAATTCTTTCTGCCCTTTGCTCTTGACTTCCCTGTGTGTACTCACCACTGTGACCTCTATCACAATCTCTCCTTCCCCTCACTTACTAACCCATACCTCTCCCACTGCACCAAGCTCATCTTGAAATACTGGCTAGGCTCTCTACCTCCATATCTTGCCTCCTCCCTCTCTACCCCTCCTCCAGCTCATTCTTTAAGGTCATCAGATACGAGGACCCTTGTTGTCCCTCATTGTTTCATGTTGGCAGGTCAGTCGGCCTTCAAACACCATGTTCCTAAAATCTGTAATGCCCTCTCTTCTCAAATCTGGCACTCATCATCCCTTCAGTCCTTCTCCTCTGCCCTTCAACAGTTTCTATCCACAAACTGTACCTGTCTCATGCAATCCTAATGCTGCCCCACACCTCTCTCTTGTCACCCTCCCCTTTCAAGGTCTACCTACTTACTACTGCACTTATGTTTGTAAATAGTGCACCTTTAAGTTGATCAATTTATTGCTATGTGTTTATTTCTGTGAATCACTGCATTGTAGCAACTATTGCATTGTCTATTGTTTCAAAAATTGTATTATCACACTACTCTGTTCACTGTTTTGTTTTATCTTGTATTTTTGTATATAATTTCCCTATACCCCTTCCCCCCAGGATGCACTAGGAGATGAGCAACTTGTTGTTCAGTGTGCCTTCCTGGTGAAACATTTTAATAAATAAATAAATAAAATCAGATCCCAGGATCATAGCAGATCATAGCAGTGGTAAAGGAACATTTGGCAGTATCATTTACAATAATCTTTCAAGAGTCTGTTTGGACAGGTGTGGTTTCAAGTGACTGGAAAGATGCCAGTGTGATCCTCTTCTTTGAGAAGGGAACAAGGTAGAATGCAGAGATTACACTCTGCTCAGCCTGAGTTACATCAGTACTAGAGATGTGAAATTAAATTTTGCTGGTGAAAATGAAGCAAAATCAGCAATTTTGCCACGTGAAACATTTCGTGAAATTCTGCCATTCTGCAAAAGTTTTTGCCATGTGTGAATTTTGACCTGCGAAATGTGAAATTTCACCACAAAATGCACAATTTCACCCTAATTTCACCAAATTTTGCCCAAATTTTGCCATTTGCAGGCAAAATTTCATGTTTCACAGGCAAAATTTCACATTTCATGGCAAAATTTTGCATTTTGCACCCACAAAATATTTTGCAAAATGCATGAATTTCACAAAATAATTTCTTGGAATGAAATTTTCTAATTTCGCACATCTCTAATCAGTACTGCACAAGGTCCTGGAGGCCATTATCAAGGAGCAAATAATGGAGCCCTTGTTTAAGGCTAATGTTCTTCTCAGCATGGCTTTATGAGGGATATATCATGCTAAACCAAACAGAAAGATAAAAAGATTAAAAATTCACAGGCAGAAATTAAAACTTCTAGTTTATTTCATACTACAGTTCTGTATGAATATGAAGTGCATGCCCATGCAAACAATGCTCCGCTATAAATGGCATTAGCCAAGGCACCCCATGACCCTGGTCTACCATGTGTAGCCCTCCTCTGACGTCAGCTGCAGGGTGTTCTGGGGTTTGCAGATACAGACAATGTCAGCTTACAAGTCAGCAGAATCAGTCTGATACAATCTACTATACTGCAGTAAATAATAACTTTTACTTACATATGGGGCTATTTGTGTTTACAGTTCCCCTTTATAGGGGAACCCTCAGCTCCTCTGCCTTAATACTGTAAGACCTAAAGGTCCTGACTAAGCAAACTGCATAAAGAAATATTTTTTTACATTCCGGCCTATTAGATTTCTTACTTTTTATCCAGTTGATCCTGCGTCCCTCCATCGGCCATGCAGTTTGCTTAATCGGAACCTCTAGATCCCACTGTATTAAAGCAGAGGAGCTGAGGGTTCCCCTTTAAGTTTGTTTATTTAGAAAATAATTATCTTCCTATAACTCTCTTATCTGTTTAATTATGGTATGAACAATTCAAACTTCATACTGTAAAACATTTTTTTTTATAATGGGTAAGGCATAACTGGCACTAAGATTTAGAATAGTGACTCATCATATCTCATGAGGTCCTTAGCACCATAGGCATCAGATATTAAGAATGGCCTGATGCAGATGCAGCTATATGTGCCGCTCGTGTCTGCATTACCCTGCATGTGTTATTAAATGTGTTTGTGACCTAAAGTCATACAAAAACAGATGCAGATTATTTTTCTATTCAATTTGTGACAGTCAGAAAAATGCAAATGCTAGATGGCTCAGCAGATGGACTAGCAATACCCAATGGATGCAGATTTAACTCTGCAATTGAAATTACAGGGTAGCAGCACTGGACAGAAATCTGTGAAAATCCTGTCCTCAGTCTAGCATTTACAGAGCTTACCTCATTGTAATACAACTGAAATCCATCCAACGTGACAACTATAACTGACACTCAAAAACTGAATGTGAGCAGCCTCTATAAGTCATCCTATAATATAAATGAACCGATCACACAATTGGGCAAGAACTGATTTGGGAGACTGAAAGATAATACTTACGTCATCAGGGTTTTAGAAGTATTTTTTTACTTACCTGTTTCAGACCAAGGTGCAATTAGAGACTTTAAAATGCTTCAATTAAACTTGATATAGTGGGTGTTCAGATGTAATCCCAAGGGTCAGGAATCATGAAAAGTTCTATTTTCCAGGACAAATACCCTTAACGATGTTAAGAAACTAATTGAAAAATAACTTCTCCTTGGAAATTAGCAGTAAGAAATATTGCTCTTTAACCTGGCCATATTTTGAACATTTGCCCTTAGGAGCCGTAGGCACCCAGAAATTCACCATTGCTCAGCAGGTGATGGTAATAAGTAACAGGAAGCAGGAAGCTGATTAAAGAGATGGTGCCCTCGAGGGTGTAGAGAACAGACCAACATATGTATGCTCCACCCTCATTAGAAGGTTGTTTGTACTCTGCCATGATACAGGACTAAGATATTTTATCTCTATAAGTGTTACTATATCATTCATCACTATCTTTATTACCATTGTAACGCAGAACTCTGAAACGTGCCAGATATATGTCTTCTAATGTCAGGATAGCCTCTTGAGTTGATAGTTAACCAGGCAGCGCACAGGTATGGTATTCAGTGGTCATGGGTGTAAGTCAGTTACATGCCCATCACTTTACTAGTTCTTGCTAAAGTTTACATTTTGAATGCCTACAGTGGCTTATACCTTACAAGTTCCTTAAAAAGTAGTGTCAGAATGAGGCTGTAAATATCAAAAGCTTAAAGTGATAGTATGTGCCACATTATACTACATTACTCCACATACAATTGCAAAGTAGGGAGTACTACAGAAGAGAAAATATTATGGTAGAGAGGTGTTATGCACAAGTGTGGGTTGGGGGTCAGAGATATATTAAGATCATCGGATGCAGTATTTGGGTCTAAAGCTCTAGTATATTATAGTTCAAATAGGTATTGCTTATTTGTTTTTAACTTTTCAGTTTGTACCTGCAATAGTTTAAGTCAGCATACAGTACCTAAAGCTAATCTTTCCAGCTGGGCATTTTATAGACGTCCAGTTTCATGTATCTGACACTCATGAACTCACTGAATATTCTAAGTAGCAACATTCTTCTCATTTCAGTTATAAGCTTTTAGTTTTGGGTTGCTTGGTTATGTGAAGGATACTACTTTTTTTGGGAAAGAACTGCTTGAATGAAGTTTGTTAAAATATCTGGAATTTACAATGTACTAGATGCTTTCAAATGGCTGTATTCATAAAATGAAACAGTTCACAATTATTACCTGCTTTTTAGAAAAATGATTACAACTATTTTAGGAAAGCTACACTGCAAAAACCTAACAACACTGGACCTAATTAAAGTTGTCTCCAAGGCAGCCCTGGCTCTGAGGTAACACTTTACTCTTGTACTTATTCTTTCTCACAACTAAGTCCCTTTTCTGATATATTTACTATTATATCTCCATGCCACCAAGAATCATGACTCTAGTGAATATTGCCTTGCTGAAAATACAAAATGAAGTGATGTTTGCTGTTTAAATATGTGTTCCCTTTTTGATCAGTCTGTAGACCTTTCTACTTCACCACAAAGATGGCACGGCAATGAAGCATATCTCTTTCAGTAAATCAGCAAAAACAAAAGGATTCACACTGGGATGGGGTGCTCATGATAAATTAGTCCATAACACCACAAAAAAATTGGGAACTCACCCCCATGAATAAAAATAAGTCTAGGTCCATTAGGTTAAAACATTATTTATTAAAAAAAATGCTTATTGGCATAAAAATCAGATAATACCTAATGTGTTTTGGATGAACTGTCCTTTGTCAAAGTATATAAATTTAACAAAGGACAGTCCATCTGAAACTCATCAGGTATTACCTGATTTTTATGCCAATAAGCAGTTTTTAATAAATAATTTTTTAACCTAATGGACCTGGACTTATGTTTATTCATGGTGGTGAGTGCTCGATTTTTTTGTGGTGTTAAATCTCTTTCAGTGTATAGGATAAAGCCCTGCCTGAGAGGCAGCACTAACTATAATGTCTGCTGCCTCTCCAAGGCATCTTTGGTTTACTCTTTGTACCTCTTGCAAGTCAGGTAGAGTACAAAAATGGACTCCTTCTGTTGCCACAAATAAAATGCTATACTCTAATCATCACCCTTCAACAGAAGAACAATACAAATCAGCAGGTCAGATATTAGGGGCACAATTAGGGTTTGCACCAGCTAACGCTGTGGCATGTACCAGTGACCATGACTCAGTATATCATTACGGTATGTGCCTGGCACATGTTGCCAATGCTGCACTGTTATGTTGAGAATAGGCTAACGGGCCTCTCAGTCAGATGTGTCCTCCCCTCCCACCAAGTATTCAGTTCCCTGGTCCAGTTGCTCCTCACTCCTTACTATGACCATAACATAACTCAGGGGTAGTGCTGTGCAGAATTTTCACATTCCAGCGGAACTAAATTCCACAAAATTTTCTAAATTCCACCAAAAACAGAATGGTGCAATTCCACAGCAGAAAATCGTTGCAAAATGATTTTCTGTGAAAAAAATGCTGTTCTGCAGAATATTATTCTGCGGATCACAGTAGACGGAATTCCACAGACGAACCAGTGAAATTCTGGCAGAAATTCTGCCAGCGGAATCATCATTCTGTGATAATTCTGCTGGCAGAATTCCACATTCCGCACAGCACTACTCAGGAGTCCTCCATTCCACTCCCACAGTCACTCCAGTCCCTGGTAGACAAGGTGAAGAAGTAGTACTAGTAAAATGCTTTATTTTTATATAGGATAAGGTCACAAATTCACACTGTTTGGTCCTGAGATTTATTTACAAGATGGTCCTTATTATAAAATATCAAGTTATAAAATATTTTGTTTCTCAGTTAAAACATTGCAAATGCAGTACAAAACAAATCCTTAATTTACATGCAGATTTCATATTCATCCATCATACTTCATACTTGTTACACACAAAACATTTCAATCCAGACACTCCCAGATGCTCAGTCATAGCATTATGCTATTCTGAGGTATTTTACTCCTCAACCATTGCACATACACCTTCCCGATTTCCCCATACCATTTTCTATTGTGCTCTAGCGGTTCCCTCTTGCACTGGTCTAACAGCTGCTTCCTTCAGACCACCAGACATGCATGTTATGCCCTTGTAACCTGCTTTTAGAAGGTAGTAACCCAGAGAGGGCACTGTAACATATAGCAATGTCTCTGAGGACCACTATCTTCTGAGCATGGTCCTGCAGGACATTTGCAATGTAGCCCTGTACCCTTTCCCATTTGCTACAGTAAACTTTGTGGCCACTCAAGATAGTGTTGTGAGTCGAACCCCATTTAGAATGTTTCATGGGAGTCACAAAATGCTGGCCACTGCAGTGCTCTTTGTGACCACTTAGATCCAGCCAGTGCAGCTGAGTATTTGGCTCACTATGTCCATCATAATAATTAAATGAACCATCACACTGTGTAACACAGAATATGTACCAATGGAATAAAAGCATACGCAATGATGGAACAAAAAGTGACAGATCCATTTAGTCTGCCTAGGGTTCCCAATCTTCCCCAGAAACTACTGTCCATGCAGGGTTTTAATCCCTCCCAGTCCACCCCTTCCCTATTTCCCTGCCTACTACTACCAACCTGGGAACCACCAAACCCTTCACTCTGCCCCAGCCATGCTAGAAACCATTTATGGTCTTGGTGCACAATACCACCTCTGACAGACTGTTCCACAGCTCTGACACCCTTTCTATAAAATAGAACTTCCTCACATCCCTCTAAAACCTTCCCCCTGTCGGTTTCCACTTGTGACTTTGGGTTCTTGACTCTGTACTCATGCTAAATAGTTCCCCACAGTTCACCTTGCTTATTCCCTTCAGGAACATGAAGGTTGCTATCATATCCCCTTTCGCTCACCTGGTCGCCAGTGAGTACATATTTAGTGCTTTGAGACAACCTTCATAAGATTTGCTCTGTTGTTCCTGAATGATCTTGGGCGCCATGTGTTGCACCATCGCCAGCCTGTACCTACCCTTTCTTAGTATTGGTGGGCAAAGTGGCCTCAAACTGCTCCGCGAAGTGATTCATGGGGCTAAGACGGATTTGCAGAGTGCTCCACAATGCGAAGCAGAGTAATTCGAGTCATAATGAGGAACGCAAAGTCCATTGAAGACAGTGACTTTGCATTACTCCACCTTCCCAGACCACTACTCCATGAATTTTAAAGGTGAAGTGCATTGAAAACAATGTACTTCACCTCACTTCACCTTGTTTTTAAGATCCAAAGGTGAATTTTGCAGTGATTCATGGGATTTCAGGTCACATGGGCTCTATATTGATCTGCACAGCCTCATTTCTGGGTAGTGTGTGTAGGAAGCTATAGGAGGCAGAGTGCTCTGAGAGCTGTCTGTGATTCAAACCTTCTAAAAACTGTCAAAAAAGCCTTTTTGAGTAATTTTTTTTTGCTCAAACTTTAGTTCATCGATTGTAGGAAACCCTCCTGTGCTCATATCATTGAGCGTTTTTGTTTGTGTGTGGATTTTGAATGTTAATGTACAACTCTGAGTCTGTGTAGTAAGAGACAGTGAAATGTGTTTTGGGGGAGGGGTGTATCTGTGGTGTAGGTAGATTTAAGTTGGAGAAATAGGGAGTTCTTTGTTTTTTGGTTATATTTTTGTTATATAACTGACTCTGTTAATGTACACACAGTAATATTGTCATTAATTGTTGACTTTTTTTGCTGATTGTGTGTTGTGTGGATCTGGTGCAGCAGTTCATAATTTCAGGTTGTTTACAATATGTTGTATATTACTGAACTTTTCAATTTGCTATGCTTGTACACAGATTTTGTGTGTGTGTATGTGTGTGTGTGGTGCCTGACATCAAATAATACACCTTTTATTGTGCCACCATGTAATTGCAGGTGCAGCCGTGTGAACCTGCTATCCACTGCAGCTGCGTGATTTTGTACTGCCACTGTGGTATCTTTTCTTTGTTTTTCTGCTTGCAGTGCCATAAAAATCTGCAGTCAGTGCCCCCCACCTGCAAAAGGAATTGTTTTCCAGATGGGATTGTTTGTGACTTCAGCACCACTGGTTAGTTAAGGTGTTGTTTTCACTTGTGAATTTGCATCTGTATGTGTTGCTGAAGCCACAGTTGTTTTTTTGGCTTCACATCCAGTATCCCCCAACCCAAAATCTAAATTTGTTTAGAATATTGTTGTTGATCCCCTAAAATGCCTGCAAAGAGATGTGCAAGCAAAGCTGGTTCTCACCATGGCACTGCTGCCAGTGGTAAGATTGTCTGTGGGCGTGGTAGTAGGCAGACGCAGAAGTGCATTGCTGATGTGAGGAAAAGGTATTTCTCCTGCAATGTTTTTTACAGCCCAATCAGTAGCTTCTTTCATAGTTGGAGGAGATGATGTTGTCCCAGCCAGTGGTGTTAGTGTAGTTGCTGGTGGTGGTATGAGTACTGCTGCTTCAAGTTCCATTTCTGACCAGTGTACCATGTCCAAAAATATAGTGGAGTGTGAAGCAGTGCGAGTGAGTGGCAGTGTAGATGATGTCATACTTCCCAGTAACATCCCAGTAACTGAACATGAGGATTCTGATAATCATGTCATCGATATCGTACAATGTGACATTTCTTCCACCGTAGTTCAGGTCATGTATTTTCCACGCAGTGATTCACAGTGTGGTGAAAAAATATCAGGTATGGTGGTGCTGATGATGATGATGAATCTGATGGTGATGATGTTGCTGTGGTTACAACATGCAGTCCACATGCCAGCACCCAAGCAGAAGATGTGGATGTGGCTGATGTTGATGAATATGATGATGATGTATTTGACCCCAGTTGGGAACTGTAGAAAAAGAAATTCAAGGTGGCTGTGTCTGGGTCTATTTGCATTAATCCCGTCCCCCCCCCGTAAAAACTTGTGATTTACCAGTTTCCGTTGATGATGATGATGATGACCCAGTAATAATGATAGGTAGTCGTGGTGGTCAGTTGCAGTCCAAGTGTGTTCTGCCCCCAAAAATCATGTAGCACACCCCCGACTTCATGGCTTAAAAGAATAGAGTCCAATAGGCAGCATCAGGGACATGTTAGAAGTAGAACGTCACAATCCCTTGTTTCGGATTTTTTTGTGCAAGATGAAAATGATGAGTCAGTTGCAATCTGCCAGGTTTGCCATGTGCGTGTGACTCAAGGTAAAAAGGGGAGCCATCTGAGCACAGGAGGACAGCATTCGCATCTTAAGAATAGGCACATGGCACTGTGGACCCAGCACACGATGGCAGCTAATACCATAGTGGGACGTTCACCCTCGTCATCAACCATAATGAGCATGTTATCCCCTTCCATGACTGTTAAATCCAGTACGAAATTAAATGTGTGCAGTAGTGAGGAAATGAGAGCAGAGGATTACTACAGGCATGATGAGGTGGAGGAGCATAATGATTTTGAAATGCTGTCCAGTGCTGGTGAGAGTAGCAGTTTTGGTGGTGGTGAATGCAATATGTCTAGTGCAAGTGGTACCTCAACCCCAGTTGGTAAATGTGGCAAAATAACTGCATTTGTGGGTTTGTCATCATCACCTGTGCAACCGTCTTCATCAAACGTCCACACTCCACCCCCTGCCATTCGCAGAGCAGAACCATTTGTCATCACACCCCATGTAAAACATTTAAGTCAGCCCACGTTACAGAGTGTTTTTGCGCATAAGTTGAGGTACCCACCCAGTCATACAGTGTCACGTGAACTTAATGCTGCTGTCACAGAAATGCTGGAAATTGATCTTTTGCCCTTCTCCTTTGTGGAGAATTCTGGGTTCTGGCAGTTTGCTGCATGTGCCTGTTCAAAATGGAAAGTCCCAACCAGGACATACTTTTTGAGCCATGCTGTCCCCGAGTTGTACCGTACTGTGTCCGACTCAGTAAGGCATGCCCTTCAACATCCCTCCTCTCCATTCATCCATTTAGGTATGGATATGTGGACAAGTGGCAAAACAGCAGGGAGTTCATATTTGCATATGACTGCACACTGGACACAGGTGCCAGGGGTTGTTTGTGATGTTGGTAGTGTGAATAATCAGTGCAGTAAGGTGGAGTGTCATGGTAGCAATCTTACAGGAATTCAACAGCATGCGACGATTGCTATGCACAATGTGACCTGTTCACACAGTGGTGAAAACATGTTGGATGTGATACTGACTGAAATTGACAAGTGGCTGAACCCCCTGTCCCTGAGAGCTGGCTTCATAGCAATTGACGATGGGTCAAATGTGGTGAAATGCATCACGAATGCTGGCTTTTTCCGTGTTCCATGCATGGCCCATTGTTTAAATCTTGTGGTGCAGGAGTTTCTGCAGCACTCTTATGTAAAGGAAATGCTGCCAGTTGCACGCAGTATCTGTTCTCACTTTTCATGATCTGCAAAGGCCCATAACCAACTTCTGCAGATGCAAAACAGCCTCCTTCAGCACCACTTGAAGCTGGAAGTTGTCACCCGGTGGAACACCACTTTATGCATGGCAGAGAGGTTGTATGAACAATACAAAGCCATCTCAGAATATCTTGTGATGCACAGTAGCCGTGACAGTTCTGGGGCCTCCATGTCTATGACAACCAAATATTGGTGCCTCATGGACTCTGTAATAACAATTTTGTGGCCTTTTGAACATGTCACATGGGCAGTGAGTGGTGAGTCTACCTCCATTAGCCAATCAATTCCACTGCCTTAGGTGCTGAGGTATACACTGGTGAATGTACAGCATGGTCTTGATCTTGCCGAAGACAGTGCTAGCAGTATGTTGCTGAAACACATGCTGACAGTATTTGACCAGAATCGTCACATTTTGAGCATTCAGTGTAGTGACAACTTTGCCATAGCAGCAATGCTGGACCCACGATACAAATGTGGATTTGCCTCAGTACTGAAGGAAGGGTCTGAACAGGTAAAAAAATGTCAGTGGGCAACTGGTGCGCTTGGTTCATGGGGCACAGAAGTCACGTACCAAGGTCAGCAAATCTCAGCAGCATAATCAGGCTGAAGGTGCACCTGGAAGAGTATCAAGCATATCTTGTAAGGGGAAGGGGACTGCAGTTCCAGGTGGTCTGTCATCCAAAGTGGTTGGCGTCAACCCACTTTGGGAGTCTTTGTCCCAAGTGGGGATTTGTGAGAAAAAATGATTCCGGAGAACAGGATGATGCATCAACCACTGGACTTAGTGCGGCACAGAGAATGGTTGAGTCATATTTGTCTGAAAACAAGCATCTGTCAATAACTGATGATCCTCTTTTGTACTGGAGTGGAAAGGTCAGTGAATGGCCAGAGCTGACTACAGTGGCACTGAAGTACCTCACATGCCCACCCTCCAGTGTAAGTGTCAAGAGGGTATTCATCTCAGCAGGTGCAATAGTTAGAGATCATTGGACAAACCTCTCTCCTGCAAATGTTAGTTTGCTTACATTCATAAAAATGAATGAGAGGCACATACCAGCACAGACTGCAACCTCAGTATTCGTACTCCGGCCTAGTCATGGTGGTTTTGGTGACGTAGAAATGGACCATCCTAGTGGCACTGGCAGTGACAGTATGAAACGGCCTATCACTGACATAGATGATGCCACAATGGAGAAAGAATTTTCCACTGGTCAGACTTCAGACATGATTGTGAGGGTAGCTTTCTTTATGAGGATGATGATGTGGTTAATGTTGGCAGGTTTTAACTGAAGTTGTTAAAAGGCAGTGACATTTGTTATATGTTACGTGTTTTCTTTTTTGATGACTTTGTGTGCCCCCCCCAGACCACCACCAGGACTGCTGTTAGCCACTGCCACCACAGCAAATGACTTTGTGTGCCCCGTGGACCACCACCACCACCACCACCAGGACCGCTGTGAGCCACTGTCACTAAAGCGAATGACTTTGCATGCCCCCCCGGACCACCACCACCACCAGAACCAATGTTAGCCACTGCCATCACAGAGAATGACTTTGTGTGCCCCCCCGGACCATCACCACCAGGACCAAAGTTAGCCACTGCCACCTCAGAGAATAACTTTGTGTGCCCCCTGGACCACCATCACCAGGACCGATGTTAGCCACTGCCACCACAGAGAATGACTTTGTGTGCCTCCCTGGAGCACCACCACCAGGACCACTGTTAGCTACTGACACCTCCACCAGATGCAGGAAGATGTCACAGGGGAATGTCATCATGTGCCGCAGCTATCACCACCAGCACCCACCACTAGTGTCATTCTGACAATGTTTTCCCATTACATTGACCATGCCAAGGCAGAGGGAGTTGAACAGGAGACCACATCCATCAGCCACAGGCACAAGGCTTCTTAATATTAAAACTAAAAAGTGAGTATGTGTACTAATGTTTTTTTATGCTATTCAACTTCCTTTAGCTGTGTGTTTTGTTTTCTGTTGCTTTTCTGTGCTGCAATGGTCAAATACATACGGTAAACTTATTTTGTTTTTTTGCAGGTTAACAAAAAATGACTCTCCTTCGCTGAACGTCAGTATCAATGGTACTGCAGCAGTACTGTACATAGGAACCTATGGAATATCCATTTCAAATCCATACTGGTAAGTATATATATATATATTTATTTTCATCTGTTCATTTTTTTAAAAGAGTTCAACAAATCTGACTGAGGAGGATTCATAAACTAGGTGATGTGTGTACAGTAAAAACTATTTCTGCAATATATCATGCACTGTATTCTGAATTTGCAGCTGTGCAGCCATGACAGTGTTGAAAAAGTTACACACAGGTTGTGGTACTTGACAAGATGTGCTTTTGAAATGCAACTTGAGTTGAGATTGAGAACCAGGGACACTGGCAAAGTATATTTGTTACACAGCCTGGTACTAAATTAAGTTGTGATTGATCTGCTGATTGCAGTGTGACAGCTTATTATCTGTGTTAACAATCCAGATACCCATGGAACAGCCATGGCTTAAACATAATGTGTTACTGCTGCAATCAAGTTGTAATAAGTCCTTCATCTATTTTTTTAGGAAACTTCCAGATGCTTTGTTGTGGCATAGTTGCCTTATCCAAAGATGTTCTTCAACATCAGGCACCCCCAGGGATGGGGCAGATATGCAACATGCAGAAGTCATTTCAATCGATGATAATGGCTATCATTATCAACCAGACTCGAGAAGGATGCAGATGAAATCTGTGAAGAAGTAACCAAATAAGAAACCATTAATGAGACCTACCTGCAAATATGCTTGCCCCCCCAAAAAAAAAATACTTACCTTCATTGGCTTGAGAGTTACCCATTTCCAATTTCAATGCAAACATTTTTTATCAAACATGGAATGTGCACACCAACAGTATCTGTGACCTGTGATACAAAACAATACAATGAGTACATGTCTATATATCAACCCACACCTACAAAATAATATATATATATATATATATATATATATATATATATATATATATATATCAATTCACCAAGGCTACTATTAGTGTACAGACAAAGGGCACCCTTCCATCTGGTTGAGATGATTGCATCACATTTGCAGGAATCGCAGCACACTTCGGTCTAGCAACAGTTCGCTCACAGTCAGCATTTCCGACGGTACTTTGTATGTGGTGTAACACCCCCATTTCACTTTGTTACCACTTGTCAATTTTCTGGATACAAGACAGATGCATTTTTGGGATGCAGAAAAAATCTGGGGACTCTGTGCAAGTACTGCATGCATGACTGAGTGCACCATTAATTCTGGGGGACTTTGTATTTGGTGTAACGCTCCCATTTCACTTCATTACCACTTATCAATTTTCTGAACACAAGACAGATGCATTTTGGAGATGCAGACAAAATCTGGAGACTTCTGTGTGGACACTGCGTGCATGATTGAGTGTGTCAATAATTCTGGGACACTTTGTATTTCATGGTATGCTCTCATTTCACTTCATCAGCACTGGGGAATTTTCTGGACACAATACAGTTGCACTGGATCGATGCACAATAATTCTGGAGACTGTGTGTGAGTACTGCATGCATGACTGAGTGTGCCAATAATTATGGGACACTTTGCATTTCATGGTACACTCTCATTTCATTTCATCAGCACTGGGGAATTTTCTGGACACAAGACAGTTGCATTTTGGGATTGGAAATTCTGGTGATTCTGGTATATATTTTTGGAGCCTCAGTAATGTTTACTTTCTGTCATGCTATTGTGAAGTATTTGTCAAAAAGCAGGACTGAGCACTGCAATTATACTGTGCTTAACTACATGTGTGCAGTCCGTCTTCTTTCCTGTGTGTGCAGACACTGTCCAGCATCAAGTTGCAAATATATATATATATATATATATATATATATATATATATATATATACTGGCTTGTTGCACTGTTTGTGGTAATGATATAAAGGATAAAGATAAGAATATATATTGTATATTTTATTTGTACCATCAATGGCAGCAGACAAAGTCATATGATATATTTTCAGAGGTCATGGGCCAGTGTGCACCTCAATCACTTGTCACACAGACAGTGCACACATGACTTTGCGAAGATAATAGCACAAAAATCATGCTTTTTAAACAAACCATACCCAACAGATATAAAATATTGCTTAGGCACCCAAAATATTTTATGTGTATAGACATGTTCAAGTCAGAATATATAACAGGTCCTGCAGTCCACTGCCACCACACTGTGCTACCACTGGCACCGTGTCATGTTATGGTGTACATCAACTTTCTGAAACACTGACACTGCCAGTGTAAACTAGAAAGACATATTCCAGAACAAATAATGAAAAGAAGGAATGTGGTAGTACAGTGTGGTGGCAGTGAACTGGCCCTTAGATATTTTGTGACTTTATAAAGTCCGTACACTGTGAAATATTTTGGGTGCATCAGCAATACTTCATGCTGTTAGATTAGGTTAGTTGAAAAGCAGGGTTTTTGGTTGCTAAGATCGCCTAACAAAATATATATTATATATTCTCATCTGTATTCTTTATACCATAAACACAGCAACAAGTCAGACAGCAATCAGCATATATATGTTTTCAAGAAGCTGGACAGTGTCTGCAATACATACACACACAGGAAAGAAAACTGACTGCACACATTCAGTTTAGCATAGTATACTTGCACTGCTCAGTCCTGCTTTTCAACATACACTCTGTGACAGAAAGTAAACATTAATCAGGCACCAAAACAGTGCACATACATGCACACACACACACACACACTTAACAGAAGGAAGAGGGGGCCAGAATACAAAGTGTCACACATACAGAAGACAACAAAAAAGGACATAATTACATACAAGGGTCGGGGATGGTGGAGGAATACACTTCATAACACAGCAAGGAAGGTGTTGGGGGGCACATTGTGTGAGGAAAAAAAACTAATGTGGGATCCCATGGTGATCCAGCAGCAGTTTCAGCATGGACATAATTTGCAACTGATGTCCCTCTATGCGATCCAGCCACTGCTAGACAGCACTCACCCTCTCATTGTTCTCCTCGACAGCACTCCAGAGAACTGCCAGGTCAGCCTGTGTTACACGCAGTTCTCTGGGGTCCACACATTCTACAGACTAACCTGCTGGTGGTGGTGGTGGAGGTGCTGGTGGAGCAGCAAGTGCTGCTGTGGCTCTCCTCTTCTTAGGGCCACTGCCATGCACAGTTGCACCTTCTGCCACAGAAGGGCCAGCAGGTGCAGGCATGACCCATTCTGTGTTAGCCTGCCACTCCAACTGGTGGTGATTGAGCATATGGGTGCACTGGCCCCCAGTCCCCAGGTGAGTCCCCCATGGGCCATGACACACCTTCACTTCACATAGGTGACACATGACCCTGCTGCTGTCCCCCTGATACAGTCAAAAAGCTGCCAAACAACGGAGGTGCAGGTAGGACCAGGCACAGGCAGGGGAGGGCCAGATGAACTGGCAGCCAAGTGGTCATGGTGCTCAACTGGGGTGTGATCCACACCCGGGCCCGGGGGCACAGGCACATCCTGCTCCAGAGTACCTGGTGCTGGAGCTGGTGCTGAACATGGTGATGGTGGTGGAGGTTCAACTACCTCAGAGTCAGAAGGTGGTGCTGGTCCTGCTTCTGGGGGGGACACTCAGAATTTTTGATCGATCCAACAGGAACTGGCAGCCATGCCCCCTACGCATGCACATGGTATGATGCCTACCAGTACCATGTTCTCCCAGAGCTGCCGCCCAAGACTTTCCTCCCCCGGTCCATCTCTCCTACTGCGCTCCCTCAGTCCGAGCAATGACTACTCACACTGTCACACAATACACACACACAGTCACACAGACAGACAACTAACTACTTATAAAGGTAAGAAAAATTAATTTACAGAAAGAACAAATTAAGTAAAAAAGAATACAGAAAAGACAAAAAAATGTAGCTTTTAAAAAAGCTGTTGGGTCTAAATCTCCTTGCTCTGATCTCTAAGTCTCAGCAGTGACAAAACAACACACTCCTCTCTCTCCATCTGCACAGGCGAAAGTGAAAGTGTCTGCTTCTATGACTCACTTCCTTCCTGCCTGGCTAAAGAGCATGTGACTTACAGTACTGTATGTCATGTAATGTGTGGGGGGGGGAGGCTGCCAAATCTGAAACAAGAAGTGGATCACTTAGAATCATAATGAGGAATGCGAAGTCCACTAAAAACAACGACTTCACTTTACTTCGTGTTGCCATTCTGCCTTAACACAAAGTGGTAATGACGAGGCAGAGTGAGCACATTGCATTGCCCACTCCACATAGTGGAGTGGCAACACAAAGTGCCCACTTCTCGTTCACTTCACCGATGGAATTTAAATTCACTGTATCTCTATTCCTTAGGTTAGGACTGCAAAACTGAGCACAGTATTCCAGGTTCAGCCTCACCAGTGACCTATATAGAAGTGGACTTCCAGTGCAGCTGCTGATGGTGGTGGTTGCAGGATAGTAAGCTCTGTGATGGGTCACAAACAACTTTCACCATGGCATTGCTGACCCAGCTTCATTTTACATCTGATTTTGTATTTCTGTGTCTGCACTTACCGTTGGAAATTTTTTGGTTCTTTCTTGTGGTCCCTACGATGGCAGAGCAAGTGCTAGATGAGATGACACAGCTAACTTCTTTACTGCTGAGCCTGGTGCTGCCACAGCTGCCAGAATGCCACAGACTGGACTTTGGAACTACTGCTCTCTTGCCTGTCTCAGAACACCTCACAGAACAAGAACCATACTTCTATATGCAGGAGTTTGCCATTATAAAATTAATCTTATCGGAGCTGGTCACAGATGTAAAGTCTATCCGCCTGTCCATGGAATCTCTTTTGACCCGTGTCAGGGATGTGGAGGCCTTGGTCAGTTCTCTGGAAGACTGGGTGCAGATGCAAGAATAGGACATTACTGCTCTATGAAGAAGAATGGTAAAACTTAAGAACAAAATTGATGATCTGGAAAACAGGAGCTGACAGAATAACTTGCTCCTGATTGGCATGTCAGAGGACACTGAGGGCGCTAACCTGGTACAATTTGCATACAACCTTTTTTGTTAGCTGGCTGGATCACCACCATCTGGGCAAGGATCTGCCATCGAGTGTGCTCATAGAGCTTTATGCCTAGACCCACAGCCTGGTGAGTGACCTCAAGCTTTTATCTGCCGATTGTTACATTTTCAGGATAAAATTAAGATTTAGCAAACTTGCCAGAGCCCATCCTGCTTTATACTGGCAACAACATCTTTACTATATTTTTAATGATTTAAGTCAACCAGTTCGCAAAACATAAAGAGTCCACAAAGATATTAAATGGCAACTTCACCAGGGTGGCAGTACATTTTGAGTGTAGTTCCCTG
Organism: Neoceratodus forsteri; assembly: GCA_016271365.2. Taxonomy (NCBI): domain Eukaryota; kingdom Metazoa; phylum Chordata; order Ceratodontiformes; family Ceratodontidae; genus Neoceratodus; species Neoceratodus forsteri. The sequence goes on from JADMNL010000027.1 coordinate 17,254,207, forward strand.
TGAAAATGATTTTGCCACTCCCCGCATGGCACATTCAGTTTTGATTCAGAGGATGACACCATGCAACATCTCCCTAGCCTGCTCATAGAAACATAGAAACATAGAATTTGACGGCAGATAAGGACTGCTTGGCCCACCTAGACTGCCCATTTTCCTACCTAACAGATAAGCTGCAGATCCTGGTTAACCAACAGCTTACTTCCTCCTACCCCCCACTAGGACTGCCTTATGTCTGTCCCATGCATTCTTATATTCCCCCACTGTTCTTGACTCCACAACCTCCTCAGGAAGGCTGTTTCATGCATCCACAACCCTCTCTGTGAAAAAATACTTCCTCACATTACCTCTGAGCCGTCCCCCGTCTATCTTCAAATTGTGCCCCCTTGTTCTTGCACATCTCTTTTTCTGAAAGATGCTACCCTCTTGGACTTTGTTGATTCCCTTGAGGTACTTGAAAGTTTCTATCATGTCCCGTCTCTCCCTTCTTTACTCAAGGGTATACATATTAAGCTCCTTTAGTCTTTCTTCATATGTCTTCTGGTGCAGACCCTGCACCATTTTGGTTGCCCTCCTCTGGACAGCCTCCACTCTGTCTATGTCTTTGCGGAGATCGGGTCTCCAGAACTGCACACAGTACTCCAGATGGGGTCTCACCAACTGTCTGTACAGAGAGATAACAATGGGAAACAAATGGATTTATTTGTTCACTCCAAGCAGCAACCACTGTCTGAGAAAATGGCCTGAAACTATATGACATTTGGCTGTGTGACTGACTACCTCTCTCCTTTTTTTTTTTCCTTCATACACCGCTTCTACATAAATGTTTTTTCTGATAACTGACTGAGCACTACCAGGCTTGTTGTTGTTAATGTTTTAATGGGACTCGCCACTCATTGGTTAATCCCTACGATTCCTGTGGGGTTGTTCTTCAGTAACCGCTTATTCTTATGGGGACTTACTGAAGCCATTTCCCTGGTCGCCTTCAGATTTTCTTTTTTCCCTTGGATTGGAGCACTGACCACTGTTGTTATTTTTAGGAATCTATCAAGTTGGTCAGCTATCTTTTGGAATTGTGGGGTGAGTTTATATGGGTTCACCGTTACTTTTTTGAAGCCTCTGTACTTGTTACTATTGTGTTGGACCTTTTCAATGGCTTACTGATTTATCTGCCCCATATGGGTATCAGAATGTTTACTGGTGTAATGGACCCAAACATTTGCAACAGTTCAGATAGTTTGTTTTTTCCAATATTGCTTTTTGATGGCTTCCTCATTTCTTGTCTTGTTTCTTAATTGGTGTTTTACTCTATATGGACCCCTTCATTTTTCTGGACATATTTAACTGAGTTTACTGTTTGCTGGCCACTGTGCCATTTATTGCTTACTGTTACCGATTGCGTAGGAACTTGGTGTCATTAGTATTGTTGTGTGCTGGGTTGGGATTCTCCTTCTTTTTAATGGGACCTATAAGTATGTGATGGTCCACACAACTTGATCGTATCATTATTCTCCTTCTGCTTGTTTTTTTTTTTTCTCTCTGAATCTGTTACATCTCTGGTTGCTTCTGTATTGGATATCTCATCAAACACTTTTACGTTTTATGTTTAGTTCCACAGGGTTCAGAGCAGGCCTCAACATATGCCTACTCCTGCATGGGGGACAGACATTGTATTTATCAACTTTGGTTCAGTACTTTTTCTTATATTCTGCGGGACTTTTTGCCTGGCCTGGGTACCTCTCAACTGTCCCTGCCCTATTTCTTGCTTTGTTGTGTTTTTGGACGACTGGCTGGGGTGATGCTGGGAGCCTCCAGTCTGTTGTCTTTATTTTGCCCTCCTAGTGGTGGTGGTGGGGGAGCTTTCCACTGCCATTTGGTTTTGTGACCCAAGCTGTACCATGATTGTGATAGCTTCCTGATTGCTCCACTTTAGTCATGAACAGGACGAGGGGGTATGGGTTTGGATCTGGGGAAGGGGGGTTGTGTTGCAGGTTTCTTTGTTTGAGGGGTACTGTTTTGGGTATGGGGGGATGGTTTGGTGCCCTGGCTATAGGCCAGGAAATATTTTCAAGGCCTCTCTCAGATAGTCTTGCAATACTAGTTTTCCTTTTTCTACTGCTCAGACATAGTTGTTTTTCCAGTCCAATACCACACGCCATTGCGTGGTTTGTCAGTTTGCCCTTGGAGTCCAGATTTCTAAATTATTTTTATTTATTTCTGCTGTGACAGACATTATGGCTGGTCACTCCTTGATTACTTGGAATGCAAATGGGCCAACTCTCTTCAAAAACGTTCCCGTATTTTGACTCACCTCAATATCACCCCTCCATTGCTTTTCCACAGGAAACCCACCTTATTTCAGATGATCTTACACTACTCCATTGCAATTGTGTGGATCAAGTTTATGGCATGGAGTGGACAAAAAATGGGTGGCGGTGGCAATTCTAATAGGTAGGGCAGTTGCTTTTCAAATGCACCAGGTGGTGACAGACCCACAAGGTAGTTATGTTGTAGTAAACGGCACCTTGGACCAGACCAATTTACTTTCAGTTTCCTTTTATGATCCTACTATGCATCAACCTCAAACCTTTGTCACTCTCAAGTTGCAATTGGCCAAATGGCTGACTCTGCCCTTGATTTTAGCTAGAAAGTGGAATGTTCCCCTTGATGGGGACTTAAACAGGTCTGGCCCACCTACCCATTTGTTGACCCCTAATCAAAGGGCCCTCTGGGATGTGACTGATATGTACACCCTGATAGAGCCTTGGAGGACCCTTCACCCCACCTCCAAGAACTATACCTTCTTTTCTTCCCCTCACTGGACATATTCTAGAATAGATTACTTTTTAGTTACTTGAATGCTTCTGCTGTCGGCTGACATTTTCTCTCGGGTCATTTTTGACCACTCCCTTGTTCAGGTCCATTTGTCACTGAAGCTCTTTGAGATGATGGACAAAACCTGGAGGATGAGTGATTCTTTACTCCAGGACCATCAGTTGGTTAACCATTTGTGGGAGTTTACTACTCACTTTTTCCTAGAAAATCTGGGTACAGTCTCATGGAGGGGGGTGCCCTCTGGGAGGCTTACAAAAGCACCATTCATGGGGAAATGATTCAAATGGCTATGATGATTAAGTGGCCCAAACAGGCTAAAGCTGCTGAGCTCCTGAAAAACGTACAGTCCCTGGAACTGTAGCTGGCATCGGCTGGCTCTGAGCAACTCACTTTACAGCTTAATTCTGTCAGGGATCAATACTATGAATTGAATAGGACTCAGGCTCAGTTAGCCTTATTTAAGGCAAAGGCTTCTTATATTTCTACAGGTGAGTGGGCAGGTAAACTACTGTCCCTTTGCCTTAAGTAGCAGGAGGTAGCCCGTTCAATTAAATATTTAATAAATCTGTGAGCCAGGAAAATGTTGCACAACCCCGGCAGATTGCTGAAGAATTTTGACTTTATTACAGTATGCTTTACAGTTTTGGGGACCTTGGAATCAACTTGGAGGCTACAGATGTTTATTTAGATCAGACACTCTTGCCCCACCTGTTGGAGGATGCCCAAGCCCTTCTGGCAAAACCCCTTTCCCTCATGGAGCTTCATGCAGCCTTGACTGCCTTGGCCTCGGACAAGGACCCTGGCCCAGACTTTTTTTCATTTCATTCTACAAGGCCCATTCCAGTGAGCATCTTCCTCTTTTGCTCCAGGCTTTTAGGGATGCTAATGAAGTGGGGAAGCTGGATACCTCCTTTCAGGAGGCTTTTATCACAATTCTTCTGAAATCTCGATGTGACCCCACAAAGGTCACCAACCATCCACCAATTTCTTCATTGAATTTTGACTTAAAGAGTCTCACTAACTCTCTTGCCTTTTGTCTGCAGTGAGTTTGGTCTGCTCTAATGAGCTCCGAGCAGATGGAGTTCATGATGGGTCACCTGTCTTTGGATCATCTACAAAAGCTACAACATATCATTTCCACATCTAAGAAGAGCAGGGACCCTGCAATCCTGGTCTCCCTGAACCAGGAGAAAGCTTTCAATAGGGTAACTCGGCAATATTTCTTATGAGTTTTGACTAAATTCAGTATTCTGGTGGCCTTTATCCAATGGGTCCATTTGCTATGCTTGCACCCCACCACCTTGGTACATTGTAATGGTGTTTTGTCTTCTCGTTTCTCTCTTAAAAATGGGACTCATGAAGGCTGCCCCTTTCCCCATTTCTATTTAGCCTGTATTTGGAACTTTTGGTATGGTGTATACAGTCCCACCTTCCATAGCAGATTTTACCTTGGGATCCAACCAATACAAGATTTCGGTATACGCTGATGATATATTTTTACATTTATCCAACCCCCTGAATTTGCTTAAGTTGGCCTTGCAAGAACTTCAGCAGTTTGGTGTTCTCTCCCTTTACAAACTAAACATTGAGAAAACACAACTACAACCTTTAAATGCTTTTGTTCACAAGGCCAACTTTGTTTCTATGGGGTTTGTCTGGGTGACCAAGGATATCACCTACTTGGGAATAAAATTAACTATCTCTTCAACTCAGTTAATCCAAAAGAATTTTATGGACTCACTGCGCCCAATTAGGGCTGATATAGACTGCTGGGTTGGCCTTCCTCTGACATTATAGGGAAGATTAAGTATACTCAAGATGAATATCCTTCCATGTATTCTTTACCACATGAACATGCTAACTGTCCAACTGCCACTGAAATGGTCCCAACATCTCCATGCAGGGATTCACACCTTTATATGGAAAAGCCACAAGCCAAGACTTTGGTATCTTAAACTTGCTGCTCCAAAATCTGACAGGGGGATTTGAGTGTGCCTGACTTTCTGGGGTATTATCACACTGCTCAGGGGAGCCAAATATTTTTGGTGGGTCATCCCAAGGGCCACACATCCTTCTTCCTATATTCCACAGTGGTGGATTATTGAGGATGAAGTTTGTCACCAACTGGGTCTCAGTCTGCTAGCACTCCTTTATTTAACCTCGAAATTTTAATCCAAATCCATAAAGGATACCCCTGTAGTTATCTCTGTTTTTATTTACAACCAATTGAAATGCCTCCATAAATTTCTTATCAGTAACCTAATAGACCAATCTTTGTGGATGAACCCAAATTTTACCCTCTTAGGCAAACCCCATGTAAAGACACTTGGCAAGCCTGGGATATAGACCAAGTCTCTCACCTGCATCAGGGACACACATGGGCCCCTTGTACTGTCCTCCAGCAGCTCTATGGTTTGGACTCCAAGGATTACTTCTGCTGTTATCAACTGTGTCATTTATTATTGGGGGATTAGGGTCTGTACCTTCTTAAGGGTCATGCAGTCTCACCTTGGCTGAGCTCAGTCAGCTCAGTGTGGCTTGACATGCTATTTCTATAATTTCTCAAGCCTTCCAGAAAATTTGGCCTCTTAGATATGGTTCACCTTCTAGGTATTAACCTGAGACCTTAGCTTGGGGACTCAATGCGTGGCAATGGTATGAGGTCTGGCTGAACTTACACCATTATCTCAAATATGACGGTCACCAGTGTATCCAATTTAAGATTGCTCATGCTATTTACAAATACTTCTCTTAATTTATATAAATGGAGGCTGAGGACCTTGTTGCTTTGCACCAGATGTACTAGTGGAGAGGGGTCCCTTTTTCACATTCTTTGGGATTATCCAAAAGCCCAACCCTTGTGGCATTGCATACAAGCCACTTTGAACCTGACACTGGTCTTAACTGAGGCTTTTTCACCCCAGTGGTGTATTACAGGAGTGGACCTTCACTCGCTTGTGGGAGCCAGATGCTATTATTTCACATTAATCACTATGGCTGCCAAAAGAAAAATCATCCTCCAGCACTAGATTAATCAGTTTGTCCCATCCTTTGCTGAAAGGCACCAGTAAGTTTTGGACATTCTAAGAGTTGAATGTATGATAGCCTCCATGAGATGATGTTTCTCAGCCTACCTTAAGTGTTGGGCCCCCCTGGACGCATGGCTGTCTACTTTGGGGTGCATACACCTCCTTAGTATCTTGGACATTTGTCAACCTGCATACCTATCTGTTTCCTTCCCTGTTCTGGGGCCCAACGTATGGGTGTGGGGGGTTTGGTGTGGATGGCGGGGGTAATACATTTGTTTGCATTGGTTTGTTTTTACAGTGGTTTTGCTTGTGGTTGTTTGTATTCTTATAGAAACCTAATAAAGTTTATTAAATTAAAAAAGGCCTATATAGAGGTAGTAGTAGTATCTTATTTTCCCTACTGTCAGTATCCCTTCCGATACACCCAAGCATCCTATTAGCCTTACTATAGGGCTTGTTATACTGGCTTGATTGTTTGATGGAATTACTAATGATGACTCTCAGGTCCCCTTCCTCTGCCATACTGCTCAGTTTAACCCCTCTGTTCAAGTACTCTGCCCTGTTTTTTTTCTGCAAGATGTATAACCTTGCTTTTTAGGTGCTGAATTTTAACTGCCAAACCTTAGACCCGTTCTCTCCTTTGTAGATCCCTCTGCATCTCCCTGATCCCTTTTTTACTCTCTACCCTACCACAGACCTTCATGTCATCCGATGTTGTCATATCAAATGATGTTGTTCATGTTGTTGTCCATTCCCTAGACACCAGAAGAAAAACTAATTGAGTATGTGCAAGCAGACAATGCAAACACTTTATCTACTGCAATCTTATTTCTAGAAACCTTATTATTTTATGGACTGTTAGGCCACTGAGCATTTACTGAATTTTTCTTAATGCTGTGAAACAATGAAACATAGAAACATTTTCTATGTTTCATTGTTTCACATAGAAACATAGAAGTTGTCAGCAGATGGGGACTGTACAAGTCTGCCCTTGTCTTCCTACCCCCCACTTAGCTGCCTGCTTGTGTATCCCACAGTGTCTGTCCCATGCCTGCTTGAATTTACCCACTGTCTTGGCTCCCACCACCCCCTCTGGCAGGCTATTCCATGGTTCTACAACATGCTCTGTGAAGAAGAATTTCCTCGTATTGCTTCTGAAATTTCCTTCCTTAAGTCGAAGGTTGTGCCATCTAGTCCTGCTGTAGTCCTTTACCTGAAAGAGGTTCTGCACGTGCACCCTGTAGTTGCCTTTAAGGTATTTGAATGCTTCTATCACGTCCCCATGATTCCTGCATTGTTCTAGGGAATATAATTTGAGGTCATCCAGTCTTGCCTCGTACGGTTTCTGATACAAGCCCTGCATCACCTTTGTTGCTCTTCTCTATACCATCTCTAGCCTATCTATGTCCTTCCTGAGGTGTGCTTTCCAGAACTGGACACAGTACTCCAGGAGAGGCCTGACCAGGGACTGATATAGGGGCATGATTACTTCATACCTTCTGCTCGTGATTCCCCTCCCTATGTATCACAGGATACCACTAGCCTTTAGTGACTCCACCTTTTCACATTGCCTACTGACCTTGAGGTCATCTGATATGATCTTCCCTAGGTCTTGCTCCTGCCTGGTAGCCACCAGCTGCTCCCCTCCCACTGACTACTATTTCCCTGGGTTACAATTTCCCAGGTACATGACCTTGCATTTTTTGGCATTGAATTTCAATTGCCAGGTCTTGGACCACTCCTCCAGTTTTCAGAGATCAGCTTCTATGCTTTGCTGTCCCTCTGTTGTGTTTACCCTGTTGCCAGTTTTGGTGTCATCTGCAAATAGGCACACCTTTCCCTCCAGTTCATCTGCAATGTCGCTGATGAATATGTTTAAGAGGATCAGCCCCAGAACTTAGCCCTGTGGGACCCCACTAGTCACCCTCCCCTCCACAGACAGAGTTCCATCTACTAATAATCTCTGAGTTCTCCTATGTCACCAGTTTCTGACCCAGTTTGTAACCTTGGGCCCAATTCCCATGTTCTCCAGTTTTTTGACTAGTCTCCTGTGCAGAATGGAGTCAAAAACTCTGCTGAAGTCCAGGCAAACCACATCCACTGAGCCATGATGATCCACTGTTTTAGTGACCCAATTGAAAAAATCAGCCAGATTTGTCTGGCAGGACCTCCCTGTTGTGAAACCATGCTGATTTTTGTTGAGCTGACCAGTTTGCTCCACAAAAGCTATGATTCTTTCTTTCAGCAGTGACTCCATCAGTTTTCTCATGACTGATGTTAGACTAACTGGACGGTAGTTACATGGCTGTTCCTTGCTTCCACTCTTGTGGAGTGGTGCTACGTTTGCACTTTTCCAATCCTCTGGCACCTCCCCACTCCTTAATGACTTGTTGAAGAGCACTGCTAAGGGGGCTGCCAGTTCCATCCCTAGTTCTTTCAGTATTCTTGGGTATATCCCATCTGACCCCATGGCTTTATCTACCTTTAACTTGTCTATTTCCGCCAGGACCCTTTCCAATGCGAAGTGACCCGTGTCTATTCCTTCAATCGGACACTTCTTTTTGCCTATTGTTAGCCTGTCACTGTCTGCTTCCTGTGTGAAGACTAAGCAGAGGTACTCATTGAGTGCCTCTGCCTTCTCCCCATCTTGCTCTGTGGTTTGTCTGTCTTTTTTTGTGATTCTAACAATGCCCCTTTTGGTCTTCCTTTTTTCACGTATGTACCTGTAGAAGGTTTTGTTACCTTTTTCTACTTCCTGAGCTATCCTAACCTCTGTTTGAGCCTTTGCATTTCTTATCACTTTCCCCGTCTCTTTTAGTTTCTGTTTATATTCTGTTTTGTATGCCTCATTCCCCGACTCCTTGTACTTTCTGAAGGCTATGTGCTTTTCACTCACCATGGTTGCCACCTCCTTGGAAAATCATAGTGGGTTTTTTCCTCCTTTTGTTCTTACTAACCTGATGGGCACACTGTGATGTGACCATGGTTATTGCATCCTTCAGCCTTGTTCAATATTCCTCAACACTCCCTTCTGTCGAGTTACTAAGGTTGTCTCTTAGGCAGGCCTTCATGTTTGGGAAGTCTGTCCTCCTGAAGTCAATGACCTTCAGTTTGGAGTGTGTGGAGTCTACAGTCCTTTTTACCCTGAAACATACCATGTTATGATCACTGTTGCCCAGATGGTTCCCTACTTTGACACCAGTAACCCTATCGCTATTTGTGAATATCAGATCTAGAGCCACATTACCCCTTGTGGGTGATGTCACTAGTTGACTTAAGCCTGCTTCCTGTAGTGTGACTAGGAATTCCCTGCTCTTCTGTGATGTCATTGTGTGAGTATTCCAATCTATGTCTGGCAGATTGAAATCCCCCACCAGCACCATATCCCCTTTGCCTGACATCTGGAGGATGGTTCCCAGGATTTTCTTATCCCTGGCTTCCTCCTGATTTGGGGGTCTGTAGATTATTCCTACTTGAATGGGTTTCCAGCTTCCAGCCCCTATTGTGATCCATAGATCCTCTGTTTCCCCTAGTGCCTGCTGTATTTCTGTAGCATTGATGGTATCCTTAACATAAATAGCTACCTCCCTTCTCCTTTTTTCCCAATCCTATCTCTCCCCTAAACAAGCTGTACCCTGGGATAGTCACTTCCTAACCATGATTATTTGTGAATCATGTTTCGGTCATGGCCACCCAGTCTAGTCCTGCCTCAGCTATTGTGGCAGTGAGGTCAGTCATCTTGTTAACCAGACTACATTCATTGAGGCACAGTGCTGACCACTCTTGCTGTGTCACTTTGTTTGTCATGCCTCTCTTGCTCTTATTGTTCATCCCTTTGTAGTTTTCCCTGTGTATGGTTCCTCCCTTACCATTGTGATGGTCATTGCCAGAGATGGAAAGGGTTTTGTGTTCCCAACTGTCTGCTTTTGCTGTCCTGGAGTGTGTAGATCTGGTGCTAGCTGGAGAGGGAGAGAAGACAGGCTCTATGTGTGTTTCTCCTAGAGCTACCGTCATCTCCCCTCCCACTAGTTTAAATGTCCTACGTGGATGTCAAACTTCTGGCCCAGTGCTCTGACTCCCTCCTTTAGTCAGGTGGAGGCGTTGAATTTGAAGAACTCGCTTTCCCAGTGGAATCCATGTAAATTGTAATAAACCATAAGTTCAAGTTCACAAGTCTTTTATTAATTGATCCTAGGGTTATTGCAGTGTTAAAAAGTATAAAAGTGATCAAGAAATAGAAAAAAATGCATATATGAGTAACAGTGTTTAACAAAATATGCTGTCGTAATACCTAACAGAGAAGAGAAAAAGAATTATTAAATGTGCAGAAAGAAATTCTAAATACATAGCAGCTTAATTATTGTAACAGGCTCTAATTCCTATGACTTGGTAAATTCACAACTCTGAGAAATAACCTTCTTATCTCAAGAAATAGTTTGTGGTTCATGCTTCCCGTAAAGTTTATAGTTGAATGTATTCACTTCAATGATTTGTCTCCTCACAGTAGCCTTTAAAAAAAAAACAGTAGTTTCAACAGCAATGTATTTGAGAGAGGGGAGTAGAAAAATCAGTTATTTTGTGTGAAGGAAGATATACTGTAACTTTCCAAGAACATCTTCAACCAACAGCACTATATACGGTTGCACAATGGACAATCAATTAAAATCTGTATAATATCCTCATGGCCTAACCCACAGTCATAATTCAAATTGTGTGCAGATAATTGATTTATTTATCTGGCTGACAATTCATTTTTACTTTTGAATGCCTCAAATCTAAAGGATATAAAACATTGTCTTTTCTGAGTTCTTTCCTAGTCAACAAAAACTAAAATAAATACAAAATGGTGAACACAATTCAAAATTATGAGTTACTATAGCTTTTGATAGCCAAGGACTATATCATGAACAAGAAACTTCAAAGACGTCACTTTAATTGGCTAATTAATATAAATGTTTCCTTCATACATTGATAAGGTATTTGTTTAACATCTTTTGTCATGAGTATTACTGAGTAGGTTAAATCTTACAATTGACAGATTGTGTAGGCTAATCTGCCTCATTTCTATCTTTACTTACACTGCTGATGTAGAACAAGGAATACCCAGTGCTGATCTGTAAAACTGATTTATCACAGAATTTATTTCAGAAAGATAGGAACACCCCAAAATTTCACAACCATGTACAGAATGATGATTAAGCATTGCCTCTGATGCACAAATTGCTACAGTTATATTTAGACATCAACATTTCTTGTTCTGTCTCAGTATTCCTTATAAATGTTATCTCATTATTTTAGAAATGTCTTTGATATGCTTAGACCACAACGTAGTACTACTGAAAAGATGTCCTAAATGTCCATATTTGTTAAAAATTCCAGAACATCATTACTGATTATCCATTTATGTTTAACTTTGTTAACACTGAACACCAATACTTTTCTTGTGTTGGCATTAATAACCAGTTTCAGAGCATTACATTTTCAGGTTAGGAAATCATGTTTCTTTTGTAGTCCAGTTGGTGAAAGTGATAGAAGAACTAAATAAGGTGTGTAGGCTAGTACAGAAATACTTTTTTAGAGTATGTTTGATGAGAGGAGTGATACATTATTAATATCAGCAGAAAGTTGGAGGTGCCAAAATGAACATTTGACTGACATCTGTATTGGTTTCAAAAGCTTCAGTGAGCGTGCCATCCAAGCCAGAGAGGGTTTATACACAAACAATAAAGTGCAGAGTGATTATAACATCAAGCAGGTTGTTAGAAAGACCCATATTTTTAATTCTTTCTCATAGAATTTGGCTGGAGATTGAATTAAATGTGGCTACTGAATTAATGAAAGCTACATAGTGTTTCTGCTTTCTTACAAGGACATACTTGTCCACTAAATTTTGATCTACACTTGTCTACCCCTTTTTTCTTCCCCTACAGCAACCAGCCTTATCCCCTCTCATTAGAAATCAGGCTGTATCTCCGTTACCTTTGCACTTTGAATTGTACTTCCTTGAAACTTCCTTGAATCCTCTTCCTTGCTTATATTGCACTTTGCAATTTATGTGTATCTTTTGTACCTCCCTGATACTTCTGGACTGCATTATCTTCCTTATCCTTGTATAAATTGCACAAATTGCAAAATTTGCTTATTGATTGTAGCTTAGTATATGATGCTTAGTTTTATTACCTGCTATGTAATTATTGTTCTGATTGTTATTTATTACCCTCCTCTTCTTCATTCCCCCAGAACACATCTGGAAATGAGTTGCTGTTAGCTCAGTATGTCTTTCCTGGTGAATCTTTTGAAATAAATAAATAAGTCTGGCATATTAAAAGTCTCCCATGATTACAACTGCCCCTATTTCATGACTTGCCTAAGCCCTCCTTCAGGTTCCTTTTCTGATTTCTTTCTCTGATTTGGTGATCTATTGATCACCCCCATATTCACTTTCCTACGTGTTTCAGATACAACAAGAAACCATAGGGTCTCTGTCCAGTACCACCCACCAATTTGTTGTGGCCTTGATTCCCTCTCAGACATACAGAGCAATACCTCCACCTTTTCCTAAAAGTCTGCCCTTTCTGTATACTTAGTACCCAGGCATATTTATGCCTTAGTCATAATGCTGGGATTTACAAGTCTCAGTGACCACTACCATCTGTGTGACTCATTGTCACTAGGGCTTGGATGTCCCCAATTTCTGTTTAGCCAGATTCCTGGATTGATCAATGTAACTCTCCAGAAAGTTTGTTTTCTACTAGGTCCTCTTTTTACAACTTTTTTTTGTTTTCAGACCAATAAGTCCCCTATCATGTCCTCACTCCTCTGTGTACACATTTGACACCAAATCCATTCCCTCCACTGCCCCTAAATCCTCACTAAATAAGCCATGCACTAGTTTATTTTACCCCTTCTATTTGCATCAGTTTTCACCTGCAGTAGTCCCTCCATATTTTAGCAGATATGATTAAGACGGCCATTCCAAGAGGTGTGCTTTTTAAACTTTTTGCAAAACAATGAAATTAAATATCAAAACATGTCTCTGCTATGACAGTAATTCTGATGTGTTGATGTTTAAATCATTATAGCATTGAAACAGTCAATTATGGTCAGGGAATATAATACTTCCAATGAAACTTTAATTGCTGAGGTCCATAGAACCATAGAAACATAGACAATGATGGCAGAAAAAAAACAGGGGTCTATCCAATCTGCCCAAGTTCCCTATAAACCCAGGAACCTACTGTTCCTCCAGGATACTAAACTTCTACATCCTCTCCCCATTCTCCTCCTTGGTCCTATCACCCCAGGCAACCACTATTCCCTTCAATATATATCCCAGCCCTGTCTGAACCCCCTGACTGCTTTTGCACCCAACACCTCAGCTGACAGACTGTTCCAAGGCTCCAGCACCCTTTCTATAAAATAATACTTCCTCATGTCCCTCCTGAACCTCCCTCCTGTTAATTTCCACTTTTGTCCATGTGACCGTAAGTTAGTATTCAAGCTAAATACTTCCCTGCCATTCACTTTGTTAATTCCTTTAAGGAACTTAAAGGTCTCTTATCATATCTCTCCTTTCCCTTCTGGTCTCAAGTGAGTACATATTTAGTGTCTTGAAGCATTCCTCATAGGATCTGCCCTTCTGGCCCTGAATAATTTTTGTAACTCTGCACTGCACTGTCTCCAACCTATCCTTATCCTTTCTGAGGTGAGGACTCAAGAACTGGGGCAGTATTCCAGGTGAGACCACACCAGGGAACTGTATTACCTCTTTTTTTCTGCTATCAGTACCTCTTCTGATACATCCCAGCATCCTGTTAGCCTTGCTATAAACCTTGTTGTACTGACTCAAGTGTTTGAGTTGCTGGCAATAACTCCCAGATCCTGTTCCTCAGCTGTAGCACTAAGTCTCTCCCCTCCCATCCAGTACTCTGTCTTGGGGTTCTTTGTCCCTAGTAGACCCTGGAGCAGTCGGAGGCAGTTGAAATAGTCAGTTGCAATTGCATTAGATTGCTGTCATAAAATAGTGGAGTTGAAATCCACTGCAGTTGACAATTCCGTGACCCATCCAGGTTTGTTTTTGTGGTGCACTGCAATGTGTTTTCTGTTTTTTTCTTTCCAGGGAAGGAGAGGCGGGGGGGGCCATGAATATCTAAGAGTCCTCAACCACCAGCACTGAGCCTTATGGCCAATAAAATGCACCCCTGGCTCCTGGACATGAAACATTCACCAATTAGGAAAGATAGAAGGAGGAGCCAGGAGCTTGAGATTGTCTGAGACTGGCTGCACAAGATGGTGGGGAGGGCATGCTTAGGCAGGAGAGGAGACTGTCAGGAGAAGAGGCATCTGTGTTAGTATGTAGGCAACAGAGTGAGCAGTGTTTTTCTGAAAGGATGAAGTCTTGTTGTTCAGCCATTCATTTAAAAATAAGTTAACTGTGTCCACTGTCCTGTTGTGTCTGGTACCCGGAAAGAGACTAGTGTGTGGCTGTGCAGGTCCCAGTCAGTCCTCCAGCAAAGTCAAGAAGCAACTGTGTGAAGGCAGCAAGTCAGTGGTCTGGTCATGGTCGGGATTAGCCCATGACCCTATTGGCCAGGCCCATTGGGTGACTCTCACTCAGCCTCAGTCAGGTTTTCAGAGTTGGCAAGGAGGAGGAGTGGTAGGTGCACTAGTTCCACTGTGCAGAATGCCAGAGTGGGGACGTGGGTCTGAGTTGGGGACTGACTGTGTGGGCAGGGAGGAGGGAGCACACAGCTCCAAAAAACACCAGCACCACCACTGAGTAGAGCAGCAGTGGCAGCCTGAGCCATGGAGTCACCCACCGCCACTGCTGAATCATCACCGAACACCTGACCGAACTGGCAACAGGTTACTACAGTGAGCAAGGTACTGTATGGGATGTGTATGAAGGCCCACCAGGGCTGGGCAGTGTGCAGTAGGAAGGAGGAGGATGGTCTCTCACAGACTACTCAATCTGTCTGTGTGTCTGCTGCATGCTGGGCTGGCTTGTCTGGCTGGTTGAGGGCTTGGGGGCATGGGGGTCAAACTTGAAAAGCCAAGGTGATCGATCATCATCGATCTACTGCTGGTGACTTGGCTGGACTCTCTCTGACTGTGGTGGCATTGGGAATAAGTCAGACTCCCCACTAGGTCATGGAGCAGACCAGGTGCAGGTGGTCGGTTGGTGAGTTCCTGGACCCATAGAAGGCCAGAGAACGGAGCATGGTTGGTCAGGTTCAATGGACAAAATGTTTCTTGATTGCCGCTGTAGGAATCAGATAAACTAAATATTAAAGTCCTAACGGCAAGATGAATAAAATTTTAAAAAAAGCACATTAGTGTACATGCTGAAAGCCAAACAAGTTCAGAAACTGTGTCATAAAATGTTATTTTAATATGCATGAATTTTCTTAGCTTTAAATTTAAGCTATGGATACATCTCAGTTCTAGTATACCTGGCTCTACCATGCCGGTTCGACATTCTTTATGTCGACTGGCATTATGCCGGCAGGAATCAAGTCAACCGCAAGTTGTGGTCTACATGATTCCTGTGTGTCTCCAGGTCCTTTTTTTTATTGTGGCTCTTAGCCCCCCAACCCCCAATGTGGGGGGCTCTGCCCCTCCATCATTTGGATGCTTAACTCCAGTTGGAGTTGATTCAGGGTGGGCGTGAAGGACCGGGAGACAGCATGCCCCCTGTCTCAGGCACACCAACACAGCGACCTGTCTGCAAAGTGTTGATTTTGCCAACAGGTATGTATTCCACTGGGTTGGTGTTGCCATAAGGGTGGCATACCAGTATACCATATAGGAGGTATTTCTAGGGGTCCTCTCATAAACTGTTTTTAGTCTCATAGATTCTACAACTACTAGTAAACTAACATATATTGATGGTTAGCTCTGTTTGCAAAAGGGTACCTTCTAGCTTCTGTGCTATGTTTAAGAGGGCCTACCTATACTGTATTTTAGACTCACAGTTTTTTTTCTAAGTAACTAGTATTACTGCTGCTTATTTTTCTATACCATATACTAATGTGCAAGAACAAAGAGACACAATTTGAAGATAGAGGGGGGACGGCTCAGAGGTAATGTGAGGAAGTATTGCTTCACAGAGAGGGTTGTAGATGCATGAAACAGAGTCAAAAACAGTGGGGGAATTCAAAAATGCATGGGACAGACATAAGACAATTCTAGTGGGGTGTAGGAGGAAATTGGCTGTTAGTTAACTAGGATCTGCAGCTTATCCGTTAGGTAGAGAAATGGGAGGACTAGGTGGGCCAAGTGGTCCTTATCTGCCATCAAATTCTGTTTCTATGTTCTATTCTGTGTTTTACTGCCCTGCTTCAACTTGTTACTTTCAGGGACTTAATATATTTTGTTGTTGTTTTGACTGGTTATTGTGCTTTAGTGGGTCCCTACTGTGTGTAGATTTATTTCATTGCACTTTGTATTTGCATTTTAAAGAGCAGCCAGCTTCTTAGTTGCTGCTGACTAGTTGCTGCTCTCTTCAATATATGCAATGCCTCACCTGCCCCAGAGTTGAGGAGCATAAAGAATTCATTTTGTTTCTGACCATTTATGATGTTGTAATGCTGCTAAATCCCAAATACTAAAAACGGAGTTGCTTCCCAACCATAGCCCACCTTAACCCACCAACATGTTCCCACATAGGCACATGCTGCCCCATTTTGTGATGTCAGAAGGCTGTGTGTGTGCTTGCCCCATTGATTATTTTTTTTTGGGGGGGGGGACCTTTCCATACATTTTATTGACTTTTATAGTCAACATTTTAATAAAAAAAGATACGAAGTTAAAAAAGTATGACAAACTACTACATAATAAAATTCAACCATGGTGAAAGTTGAAAATGGTTGGATTTTCTTCAGTTAATTGAAGTCAGAAATTTCAAACTAGCTGAAAAAAATCAGTCATAATTATGTGTGGGAAGTCAGTCATAATTGTTTTTTCAACTGACTCTGGGGTCTAGCCCCTAGATGCATCACCTTGCAATTTCTGGCATTGAATTTTAACTGCCAAACCTTTGATTACTCCTCTAAGTTTTGTAGATCTCTCTGCATTTCCCTTATTCCCTCATTACTATCCACCCTCCCACAAAGTTTTGTGTCATCTGCAATGAGACACAACCTGCCCTGGATTCCCTGTCCAATATGACTAATGAACATGCTGAAGAGAACCAGACCCAGGACAGATCCCTGTGGAACCTCAATCATAACTGCAGTTTCCTCTGCTTTAACCTCATTGACCACAACCCTCTGCTGTAGCCAGTTACCCATCCAGTTCACTGTGGATTTAGCCACACCCAGGTTCTCTATGGTCTTGAGCAGTCATTTGTTAGGCACTGAGTCAAAAACCTTGCTGAAGTTGAAGTACAGCAGATCCACAGCATGGCCCCTGTCTAATTCCTGTGTCACCCAGTCAAAGAAAACTACCAGGTTAGTCTGACAAGACCTTCCTAGCATGAAATCATGCTGCTTACTATCATGGAGTCCATGGCTCTCCAAGTACTCTGTGAGGTCCTCTTTGATCAATAACTCCATCAGCTTCCCTATGATAGAGGTTAGAGTGCAAGGTTTGTAGTTCCCTGGCTGCTCCTTAACCTCCTTTTATGAAGTGGTACAATGTCTGCTACCTTCCGGTCCCTTGGAACGTCCCCATACCTAATTTAGCTGTTGAATAGACCTACTAGTGGCTCAGCAAGTTCCACTGCTAATTCCCTGACTATCTTCGGATGCAGCCCATCTGGTCCCAGGGCCTTATCTATCTTAAGGGCAGCCAACTCTTTCAGGATCCTTTCACTAGTAAGCATCAATTGACTCATTTCCAGGAATCCCTTAATGGTCACTTTAATGCCACTCTCTGGCAAGGATACACCATCCTCCTTAGTGAAAACTGGGCAAAAGTAGTCATTAAGAACAGTGACCTTTTGCCTTCCTCCTCAATCACCCTACCCTCCTCAACTAGCCTTACGATTCCCCCACCTTTTTTCACTAATATATCTGAAACACTGTTTTTCTCCGTTTCCGATCCCCTCCACAATACACAGCTTAGTGTCTGGATTCACCTCCCTAATGGCCCTCTTTGCTTCCCTATTTATCTGCAGATAATCCTCCCATTCTACCTCCTCGTGCTTTTCCTCATATTTATAGATGGCCTTCATTTCGGTCCTTACTGCATCCCTGACCCTTCCTGAGAACCATAGTGGTCTCTTGAACCTGTTTTTCTTTGTCACTGTTCTTATGCATACCTTAGGTGCCTTGAGAATGGCCCCCTTAATTGCCCCCATCTCTCCTCCACCCCACCTATGTCCTTCACCCCTACTAACATATCCCTGACCAGTTCCCTCATCCTGTCAAAGTTTGCCCTTCTAAAGTCAAGGACTGCAGTTCTTGATTGTGGCTTGCCAGCCCCACTGGCCATTTCAGACCAAACAGAGTTATGATCACTGCTTCTCATCTGCTCCCCTATTACCACAGTTCCTACCATCTCTGAGTTGGTGAGTACCATGTCAAGGATTGCAGTCTGCCCAGTGGGTTCCATAACAAGCTGTACCAATAGACAGTCTTGGAAGGTATGCAGCAAGGCCTGACTCCTGGTGTTCTTGGCCAGCAGAACATCCCAATCAATGTCTGACAGGTTCAGGTCTCCTACATCCGCTAAATCCCCCTTTGCTACCCCTCTTTCAAGTTCCTCTCTGAGTTCTCTGTCCCTTTCATCCCTTTGCCCTGGAAGCTTATAAATATCCCCCTAGTGTACTTTCCTGCCTGAGGCTGCTGAGTTACACCCATACTGACTCAGCCTCCTTATTGCTACCCTTTAATACACCCATCTAGAACCACTTCAATGCCCTCCTTGACAAAAAGGGCAACTCCTCTCCCTCTACCAGTTCCTCTGTTCCTCCTGAACAGTGAATATCCTAGAACTGTCACCTCCCAGTCATTATCTGAGGCCACAATTATAAATCATAATTAGGTGAGTTAGAATTACTACTTTACAGATCTTTAATCATAATGTTTTTCTGAATAGTTTTCCCTAATAATTACAGGAAAATAATTGCTTTCAGCTGTGGTGCATCTCTATATTATAGGGGCACAGTAGCACCTCAATAGTTAGGGTTAAGTAGGGTGTTCAGTGTTAAACCCCTAACTTTGCCCCTTAATAACTTTGGCAGCATTTGACAGAACACCCCACAAATTTTTATGCATGGTCACACTGCCATACTGTCAACATGTGGAGTCCATGACAGCACATTGTTCAGTTTTTGAGAGCTAGATACCCTTTATTTTGTAAAAGGGTAACTTTTCTTCTTATACTTAACGTGTGGTGTTGTTTTTCTTCTCTCATGTACAGGTTAGTTGGTACCATGTTTACCCATGAAACTTTCAGGGTACGGGTGGCCTGTGCCAAGGCAATGCATTTTAAAGATTTTGTGAAAAAATTATTAAACATCTACAGAGTTATAAGGATTTATAGTTAGGTTTTGGATAGCTGTCTGGTGCAAACCAAAAGCTAATAGGTTTATGAGACTGTTTTTGGTTCACATCACTTATGTGTCACAAACCAAAACTACTCCTCACAACCAACTTTTTTTAGTTTCTGATAGCTGCCATCTTGATTCTTCCTTTTGCTTACCACAACAATATAAAAACACATATAAATAGACACTGAGAAAAACAAAAACAAAATCTTGCCAAACAGGACCTCCTAAGGAAGATTCTGATGTTTCTGTTTCAAAAAGCATTAGAAACAGTCATTTTTGGACTTTGGGACTGTCCTCCCCTGATTTTTGGTTTGTCAGACTTTTTTTGTTCAAACTGAAAAATGTTTGATTCACAAACTGAAACTTTTAGTGCAAACCAAAAACTTTGGTTTGTGAACCAAAAATGTTAATGTGAACTGAATGTTTCAGCTCACAAATTGAAAATTTCAGTGCAAACTGAAAAGTTCAGCTCATGAACCAAAAATGTTGGTACAAAACAAAAATGTAGGCTTGTTTGGAAACAAAAAATGTAGGTTCAAATGAAAATTAGAGTTTGCAAGCCAAACTTTTTCAGTTCAAACTGAATGTAGTCCTCAGTGAGTGCAGTTACTGCTAGCAGGTAGGAATTGTCCCCCAACAAAAGTCCCCTTTGTTCTGTAGCTCCCATTCTGAATTTCAGTCTTCTCTTACACATCCCAAGTAACAATATAGTGAAGATAAGTCTTCTATTTTGCAAAGGACCCAAAGGGCCCTGCATATCTGCACCCAAAGCTGCATGGAAGCAGGGAACCTAGAAGGTGCTGCACTTCTGCAACCAGAATAACTCTTGGCCTCATGCATCTGTGTCAGGAGTTACAAGGAAGTACAGGGGCCAGAGGGCCCTGTGGTTCTGCTGCCCCCCAGACAGCCCCACAGATTGTTTGCATTCATAGTCAGCAGGCATATGGACACTTCAGTTTGCATACAGACTCCTCCCTTGGTGCAGGACCCAGAGGGCCCTATGCATCTGCATCTGTTAATGAAGGAAATTTTTACTGCAAACAAAAAATTTCAGTTTATGAACTAAAAAGTTTGGTGAAAACTGAAAAGTTCAGCTTGCGAACTAAACTTTTTAGCTTGCAAACCAAAACTTTGGGTTCACAAACTAAAACTTTCAGTTCAAACTGAAAAGTGGGATAGGTAAACCAAACTTTTTCAGTTCAGACTGAAAGTAGCTCTCAATGAGTGCAGGCAGGCATGTCCTGTTGTCCCCCAACAAAAGTCCCCTTTGTTCTGTAGCTCCCATTCCAAATCTCAGTCTTCACTTACATGTTCCACATAGCCATATAGTGAAGATAAGTCTTCTATTTTGCATAGGGTCCAGAGGGCCCTGCACCTCTGCACCCATAGCTGCATCAAAGAGCAGGGCCTAGAAGGCCCTGTGCTTCCACAGCCAGAATGACTCTTGGCCCTGCACATCTGAATCTGTAGCTACATGGAAGCACAGGGGCCAGAGGGTCCTGTGGTGCTGCAGCCCCCCAGATATCCCCAGAAATTGTCAGCATTCATAGCCAGTAGGCAGATGGACACTTCAACTTGCATACGGACTCATGCCTTGGTGCAAGGCCCAGAGGGCACTGTGCATCTGCATCTGTCAATGAAGGAACCTTTTGATGTGAACCAAGAATTTTGGTTCATAAACTGAAACTTTTGGTGTGAATTGAAAATTTAAGCTCAAAAAATGAAACTTTTGGTGTGAACTAAATAAAAAGTTCAGCTCGCAAACCAAAAATGTTGGTGCAAACCAAAAATTTCTGTTTGAACTGAAAAATAGGGTTTGCAAACCAGAATTTTTATTTTCAAGCCAAAAATAGTTTTCACTGACTGTAGTTGCTGCTAGAAGGTAGGAATGTCATGTTGTCCCCCAACAAAAGTCCCCTTTGTTCTGCAGCTCTCATTCTGAATCTCAGTCTTCCCTTACACTTCCCAAGGAACCATATAGTGAAGATAAAGTCTTCTATTTTGCATAGGGCCAGAGGGTCCTGCACTTCTGCATCCCACCGCTACATAGAAGTGAAAGGCCTAGAAGGCCCTGCACTTCCACAGCCAGAATGAGTTTTGGCCCTGCATATCTACATCTGTTGGTACTGTACATAGAAGCACAGGAACCAAGGGTCCTGTGGTTCTGCAGTCTCCCAAACTTCCCCACAAATTGTTTACATTCATAGCCAGCAAGGCAGATGGTCACTTCAGCTTGTATAGGGACTCTTCCCTTGGCACAGTGCCCAAAGAGCCCTGTGCATCTGCATCTCTTAATGAAGGAATATTTTGGTATAAACCAAGTATTTCAGCTTGCAAACTGAAATGTTTGGTGCGAAAGGAAAATTAGGGTTTGCAGACCAACATTTTTCACTTAAAACCAAAAGTAGTCCTCAGTGAGTGCAGTTACTGGTGGCAGGCAGGAATGTCCTTTTGTCCCCAACAAAAGTCCCCTGTGTTCTGCAGCTCCCATTCCACATCTGTCTTCCCTTATATGTCCCAAGTAACCATAGAGAGTAGATAAGTCTTCTATTTTCATCTCAGAGGAGCTGTAATTGCCATGTTGGAGGGGTTGTAATTGCTGCATCGGTGGCTGGAGGAAGGGCCCAGCAGTAATTTCTGTGCCACATCGGCGGCAGAAGAGGGGCAGCTGAGAGCCATATCACTGCATTGGTGGTGGGAGAGGAACAGCTGAAGTCTGGATCTGATGCCAGAAAAGTGCCAGAAGGCATCAGCAGCAGGAAGAGGTAATGGGTGCTTTCAGCCAGGCCAAAGGGGAGCAGACCAATCAGATGGCTCCAGGTGGGAGCCAATAGGAGGCACCAGAAACACAGGGTGGGACTTTTCAAAATGGCAACCGGGCTATAAATCCAAGCCCAGCTGCTAGGCCAGCAGTCTTGGAGAAGCTGTAATTGCCACATTAGAGGAGCTGTAATTGCTGCATTGGTGGTCAGAAGAGGGGCCTAGAGGTAATTTATGTGCCACATTGGCGGAAGAAGAACGGCAGTTGAGTGCCATATTGCCGCATTGGTGGTGGGAGATGAGTAGTTGAAGGCCAGATTGGTGGCCAGAAAAGCACCAGAGGGCATCAGCAGCTGGAAGAGGTAATGGGCACTTTTGGCCCAGCCAAAGGGGAGCTGGCCAATCAGGTGGCTCCAGGTGGGAGCTAATACAAGGCACCAGAGACACAGAGGGCAGCACTTCTCAAAATTGTGACTGGGCTATAAATCAAAGACCAGCTGCTAGGCCAGCAGTCTTGGAGGAGCTGTAATTGTCACATCGAAGGAACTGTACTTGCAGCATCAGTGGCCAGAGGAAGGGGCCCATGGTAATTTCTGTGCCACATCGGTGGCAGAAGAGGGGCAGCTAAGGACAGTATCACTGCATCGGCAGTGGGGGAGGAACAGCTGAAGGCCAGATCAGCAGCCAGAAAACCACCAGAAGGCATCAGCAGCAGGAAGAGGTAATGGGCACTTACAGCCTGGCAAAAGGGGAGCAGGCCAATCAGGTGGCTCCAGGCAGGAGCCAATAGGAGTCACCAGAGACACAGGGAAGGAATTTTCAAAATTGTGACCGGGCTATAAATCCAAGCCCAGCTGCTAGGGGCCAGCACCCTCGAAGGAACTGTAACTGCTTTGCTTGTATTTTCTCCCACCCACCCGCCCCACACTTTCTCCTTATTAATTGATTTTTGGCCCTCCCAGTAGGGCTAAATCAATAGGGAGGGTGAAAGAGAGGGTTTGGAGGGGAAAGAGTCGACAGAGGTGAGTGGAGCTTCAGGAGCTGGAAGTGGGCATATGAGTGAAGCTGGAGCTATAACTGCGGATATACGACTGTAGCTGGAACTACAACTTTTAAGGGTACTGTTTTTGGTTTGTGCACAGAAAAGATTGGTAAAGTTACATTAAGTGTAACTGGTAGCATTTCCATTGGTGGCATTTTGGGGGTAAGCTTAAGCAACTGAAGGGACTTGTACTGTCTGCTGGCCAACTGGTGGAAACCCAGAGGGGGAGGA
The DNA here is from genome assembly GCA_016271365.2 of Neoceratodus forsteri. Classification (NCBI taxonomy): domain Eukaryota; kingdom Metazoa; phylum Chordata; order Ceratodontiformes; family Ceratodontidae; genus Neoceratodus; species Neoceratodus forsteri. The sequence continues at coordinate 17,277,596 of JADMNL010000027.1, forward strand.
TTGGAGGGTGGCAAGGGGCAATTAGTGAGGGGAATTCTTAGGATTGTATCACTATAGTAAGGAAAATATAAAACAGAAGGGGGCTCACAGAAGAGGTGGAAGGGGTACACTTGAAGATCTAAGAAAATAGAGGAAGGTAAGGGGTAGCGCTAACCATTGTAGGTATAATGAGGGTTAGAGAAGCAATGAGGTAAGCAAATGAAAAATGCTAGGGGGTGGAGGGGCACTAATGGGGTGGGAGGGGACAGCGCAGCAGTGGGTGGTACAGAAGGCAGCAGAATGCTAGGGGGCCAACATGGGTAGAATAGTGGACTGCAATGGATGTGGGGCGGTGATCTGGATGAATATATTGTGGAAGCTGGGGGGGTGTCCAATCTGTCACAGGCTGAGGAGTCTGGAGGAAGAAGTGCTGTGACTTGGTAGATTGTTAGAGTGGATGGGGGGAGGGAGGTGGGAATCTGGTGCAGAAGGGTCTTTTCCAGGGAGTAACATGAAGATGCAGCATGGGAGGAACAGAGGTTCAAGGGAGAGGATGGGAAGGAGGTGCAGGGTCAAAGTAAACAAGGTGCCTAGCACTGGAAGGAAGGCTCCAGTCAGGAGGAAGGAAGCAACACACAACAATGCAGAGGGGGCAGATAATAGATTTGCGGTGCTGGCAACACTGGGGGAGGAGGAGGGGGTGCAGGATCATCAGGAGGGGCAGAGAGAGGAAGGGATGGGAATGCACAAGAGACTGCAGTCCATCAGAGGAGTGTGGCAGAGGTAAAGGGGGAGGAGCACAGTTGGAAGGACAGATGAAGACAGCAGGGGTATAGGGGAGAGAAGCAATGATGGTGGGGAGCACGAGTGGGACATAGCAAAGGGGGAGCCAAGGGCAGATGGGAGAGATGGGGATGATAGTGGGAGAGCAGTGAAGAGGGAGGGGGACAGGACAGGGGTGGAGGGGGGGGGGAGATGCAGGGAGAAGGGAAGAGCTAAATGTGGTGGACTTGGGCACCTAGGTAAGAGGGTGGGGCGGGGATGAGGAAGGAGGAGAGGGTATAGTCTGGGGGATTCCATACTAAAAGGGATCAGGTGGGGCAGTAAGGGGGAAAAACACAGTCACATACTGTATGGGTGGAGTCCACACCTGGGTTAAAGGCAGGCAAGACAGGGCAGTCAATTCTTAAGTACACAAGGAGGGGTAGGAAGAAACCATATCTCATGGTGCACATGGGTACAAATGACCTGGCGGGGGAGATGGTGGAGGTAGTGAGGGAAAGGTTTGAGGAACTGGGTAGGCTGTGTGGGGAGATGGGGGAATCAGTGGCCTTCTCAGAGGTGCTCCCAGTACCCTGTGAGAGTACGGTGAAGAAAGGAAGAATTGGGGAGTTCAACACTTGGTTGGGGAAGTGGTGTTGAGCCAAGGGGCATGGGTTAGTGGGAGGCTGGGGCAGAACTGGGAACAATAATGATCTATGTGCAGGGGACAGGCTACACCTGAGTGGGGAGGGGAAGGGGGTCTTAAAGCAGGGGATAGAGGGGAACATAGCAACAAAGGTGGATTTAAACTAGGTGAGGGTGGAGAGTGGATAGCTGAAGGGCAGGGATCCCAGAGTGGGGAGCCAAACAAGCTCACCCCCCAAGCTATTGGGGAGGGAATCAGGAGAGTGGCACAAGGGGGGATTAAGAGGGGGAAAAATCAGGGAAGGGTAGGGAGAGGAACAGGTTGGAGGGTGGTCTCAATGAATGCGAGGAGCCTAAGTCACAAATCAACTGAGTTACAGGCTCTCTTGTCAGTAGGGAGGGTGGACATCATGGCCATCATGGAAACGTGGGCCACCCACTACCAGGAATGGGATGTTATGATCCCAGGGTATAGACTATTCAGAAATGATAGGGCCAAGGGGAAAGGGGGGTGTAGCAATTTATGTATGAGCTGGGATAAGGTGTACAAGGGAGGAGGGGGAGGAGGAGGAGGAGGGCAGGACTGAGGCCCTATTGATATTGTATCAGGACTTGAAAAGTAGTATACTGAGGATGGGGTAGTGTACAGGCCACCCACTCAAGTGGATGACCTGGACAAGGAGTTTGCTGAGCAAATTAGAAGGGTTTGTAGGAAGGGGTACGTGGTGGTGGTGGGGGACTTCAACCTACCTGGGGTGGATTAGAGCACCCCAACCACCACAAGTGCAAAGGAGCAGGTCATATTAGAGGCATTTCAGGACAGCTTCCTGGTGCAGTTCGTCCATGAGCCAAATAGGTTGGAAAAGACTCTAGACCTGGTACTATCAAATGGGGAGGCTGTAAGGGATCTCGGGGTGGAGGACCCTCTGGTGAGGAGTGACCACCACTCAGTGTGGTTCGCGTTCAATATAGGGAGGCAAGCAGGAGGTATGGGCACCAAGGTGATTTAATTTAAGGGGGCAGACTTTAAAAGGGTTGGGGAAATTATGGGAAGGCATCTGGTGGCACTTCAACCATGTATGGATGCGAGTCAAAAATGGGATATTATTAAAAAAGGGCTGGCAGAGGTTACTGAGTCATGTACTAGGACACAAAGTATGAAGGGAAGGGCAAAGAAGCCCAGCCGGTTGACTCAGGAAGTCACGGAAGGGGTGAGGGCCAAGAGAAAAGCATTCAAGAGGGGGCAGTTACCTTATGGGAGGGGTGGCATGGGCAGGGGAGGTGACTGATATAGGGATTACAGAGGACAGGGTTCTGGAAGGATTTAGGGCACTGAGGGTGGACAAGGCACCTGGGCCAGATGGCATTCACCCTAGGGTACTTAAGGAACTAGCAGAGATCCTGGCAGGACCACTGGCTGACTTGTTCAATACCTCCCTGTACACAGGATGCAAACCACAAGGCTGAAGGATGGCCCATGTGGTGCCCATTCACAACAGTGGTCCAAAGGATGAACCAGACAATTACAGGCCAGTGAGCCTCACATCAATTGTGGGGAAGCTCATGGAGACAATCCTAAAAGAGAGGCTGGTGACTTTTTTGGAGGACAATGGACTCCAGGATGGTCAACAGCATGGGTTTGCCTCAGGTAGATCCTGCCAGACAAACCTAACTGAGTACTATGACTGGGTGACCTGGGAACTGGACAAGGTCCATGCAGTGGTTTCCTTTATTTGGATTTCAGCAAGGCCTTTGATTCTGTGCCACATGGAAGGCTTGGGGGAAGCTGGAATATATAGGGGTGGGTACAAAGATGGTCAGCTGGATCACCAACTGGCTGCAGGGAAGGCAGTAAAGGGTGGTAGTGGGGGAGAACTCTCAACACTGAGGGAGGTGATGAGTGGGGTACCACAGGGATTGGTGCTGGCATCGGTGCTGTTTGGGATATTCATAGCTGATATCTCACATGGAATCTGGAGTAAAATCAGTCTGTTCACAGACAATGCAAAGATGAGAGCTGTGGTAAATGGCATCGAAGGGTGGTGGGGGCTGCAGGACGACTTGACCAAACTACAGGAGTGGTCAGAGACATGACAGTTGGGGTTCAATACCAAGAAGTGCAAGGTGTAGCACTTCAGAGCAAGGAACCAGGGGAGGAGCTGTCAGCTGGGAGTGGTACAGTTGGAAAGCACAGAGGAAGAAAAGGATCTAGGGGTTTTTATAATGGGGAATATGAACAGCTTAGCTCAGTGCAGGAAGGCAGCAGCTAAAGCCAACAAGATGATGGAGTGTATAGCAAGGGGAATCTCCTCCAGAAATAGAGAGGTGATCATTCCCCTGTACAGGTCATTGATCAGGCCGCACCTGGAGTACTGTGTACAGTACTGGTCCCCATTCCTGAGGAAGGACATCAGATTGTTGGAGGGGTACAGCATAGGGTGACTAAGATGATCCAGGGACTGGAGGGAAGGTTCTATGATGACAGGCTGAGTGAGCTGAACATGTATACCCTGGAAGAGAGGAGGGATGGGGGGATATGATTGAAATCTTTAAATACTTACAGGGGATAAACAAGACCAGTACTGAAGGGATTTTCCAGATTAGAAGAGGGAGGGACATGAGAGGGCATCCGCTGAGATTGGAGGGGGGAAGATTCAGGTGGGAAATCAGGAGGCATTTTTTCACAGAACGGGTGGTAGACAAGTGAAATACTCTGCCTGAGGAGGTGATATCCAGTAGGATGGTGGGTGGTTTTAAGAGGGGTTGGGACAGAGTGAGGGGGTAATTATGAAGTGGGGAAGGGAGGGTGGGGCAGCTGCCAGTTGAGGGGCTAGCTGCACAATCAAGCAGACTCAACAGACCATGAGGCCTGTTTCAGCTGGCATTTTGTATGTTCATATTTTGCATAGGGTCCAGAGGGTCCTGCACCTCTGCACCCATAGCTGCATGAAAGTGTGGGGCCTAGAAGGCTCTGCACTTCCACAGCCAGAATGACTCTTGGCCATACACATCTGCATCTGAAGCTACATAGAAGCACAGAGGCCAGAGGACCCTGTAGTTCCACTGCCCCCTAGACAGTCCCACAAACTGTTTGCATTCATAGCTGGCAGGCAGATGGACAGTTCAGCTTGCATATGGACTCTTCTCTTTCCACAGAGCCCAGAGGGCCCTGTGCATCTGCATCTGTTAATGATGGGACCTGCATGAATGAGGATACAATTCCACTCCCTCAAAAAGAAAGGAAATTCATTGGAAAAAATCGACATTAATGCACCAGGTAGGGTTCAAGTTAACACCATAAAAGTAGCGAAATGTGGTGCTAGGGTATCCAATTCTAACTCCCTACCCCTTCCCAGGCAGTAAAAGGACACAACCACACAAGCAACCACAGACAACCATTCTCAGGTAAGACAAACAACATGCAACTGTTTCCAGATGACACAAATGCAGAAGCACTAATGTGCTACCTTCATGGATTTGTATATGTGGTACGCACACTGCAACACATACATACTCAGTTATGGCGGGAGATAGAAATCCATGCTAATGAAATTACAACACTGCTTGTGTGTGCAGAAGCACAGGCCCTGCAGTCACAGCTGTTCTGTAGCTGCAGGCTCATCCACACTGTAAGACGTACACAGAGTTTTGACCACAGGGACCTGCACTTCTGCAATCACAGGTGAACATACACACTAACTCTGCCTGAAGAAGTGCAAGTGGCACAAAATCCATGATACCAGAATTGCAACAGTACTTCTGTTTGTAGAAGAGCAGTCCTCCGGGGGGCCTGTGCCTCTTCAGCCACTGATGTAAGACTTAATCACCAACTTCTGGTTGCAGAAGCACAGACACTGGTGGGGCCTGCAGTTATGCAGCTGCATAAAGAAAAGCATGTACTAGTGGATCCAGCTATGCAGTGAGGCACCACCTGCTACCACCTTAGGCCAGGAAAAAGCAACTGTTTTAACCTAATCTGAGCTTTAAAGGGTAACATTTTACTTTTTCAGTGGAAGTGCTACCCCCTAGACAAAACTGCTACCCCCTTGAAAAATTTCTACATTCACTGCTGAAACCAAAATACCCACATGGCAAAAGTACTTCTTCAGCCACAAGCAGTCATGTACATTGTATGATGTATACACAGAGGTGTGGCTGCATAAGCACTGACTCCTGTGGCACCTGTGCTTCTGTAGCTGCAGATGCAAATGCATGAAGATAGTACATTAGTGCTACTACATTTGTGTCATCTAGAAACAGTTGTATGTTGTTTGTCTTACCTGATGATGGCTGTCTGTGGTTGCTAGTGTGGTCTTGTCCATTTACTGCTTAGGGGTGGGGTGTTAGGGATGGATACCCTAAAATCACATTTCCCTACCTTTATGGTGTTATCTTGAACATTACCTGGTGCATTAACACAGGTCATTTGCAATTAATATATGCATAAATTATAAATTATTCTTACTGTCATTGATTTATGTACTATGTGCTACACGTATAACTGTATGACTGTTCTACCTGTGGTCTGCTTTGGACCCTTAGGAAGTCATGATGTTATATTCATAAGGTTCTCCAAGGGAATATCATTTTCTTTTTACAATTTATAATTTATGTTTTATGCTCCCTTTTTCTGCAGTGCAGCCCCCTTCCAGCAGATACTGCAGGTCCTGTACCCTGCCTTCCCTAGCACTTATCCCTTCCAATGCCCCAACTTATCACCCAAGGTGGGGCCTACTTGGATGGCTGGTCCAGGCTAGGTGTTGGTCATCCTCCTCCTCCTCCTCTGTGAGGACCTCTAGAGTGAGTGGGTGGCTGGTTGGCTAGGCCAAGGCCTGAAGGCACTCCATCATCTTGCAGCACAACTGGCAGTGTTTTTGCTTTAAGTTCTCTGACCTCTGAGGCAGCCAGCATGCAAGGAGATCCAAGCACATATGTACACCAATGCATGGCAATGCGATCCCATCCCACATCTTCCCATCCTACAGCATGCCTCCACAGCACAACCACCCGTGGTCACCCAGGTGGATATGTTGCAGCAGAAGCAGTGAACCTCTCGCCCCCAGCACCCTCGATCCCCCTCTTCCTGGCTGCACCCACCCCACTGACCCTGGGCTTATTTATGATCATGAGCTGCGAGTGTCATGAGTGGTAACCCTATTGCTGCACTGACAGGCTGGCCATGAACATCAGTTTTATAAATAAATGTTGTTTTGTTTCTGTATCCATATCAGAATGTAGAACTTTTCTAAAATCTTTTTGGAACAGGGCCAAAAATATAAGAAGGCTGTGTCAGAGATGGAAAAATCCTTCCACAGGTAAGCATATCAGTGGCAGTATAGAAATAGAAGAGATATGAAGCTTCTTTTTTCAATATATTAAGGGCGCCCCAAAATATGTTCTTGAATAATGGCCTAAAAAACAAAGGAAAACAGACCTAGTTATTTTAGTTGGCATCATTCTGAGTACTTCTGGTCAATGTCTGTTTTATTAAACCTTGTCCAGGTTACATTGCACCCCCGGTAAATGTAAGTACAGTATTTAGTAGTGGCAGCACACACACACACACAAAACATACACACTACTGGTAGATTAAAAAACATAATTCACTGTTACTAGTGGTCCCTCTTTATGTTTACCTTTTTTTCACCAATTTTCACTTTGTCTGCTGATCATCCCCCTTCTTCTCAGGCCTTCTAAGCCCTATCAACTATTTTCCCTATGACTTAGCTGGTTCCAGGACAGTCCCCCATTGATTCCATCCCATGGTGGGCCAAAGGAGGTGTCCATCTGCCCCCACAGAGCACATTCCAGAAATCTTAGATACTTGCCTAGTCAGTGGAGTAGGGCCTGCAGAGGGTTAGACAGTCATCTAACCAGCTGTTTTTTTTCCCTCCAGTATTCTCCAGGACCATACAATGTGTAATGATGCAGCATGTCTGCACATACAAGCATATCAGCATCCAAGGGTGGTCCTCCCCTTGTTGAGGTGATCCCTGCTGTAGTACCACCAGTTTTCCACTATATGGCAAGCTGGTGGCGAGATGCCTGTACTCCCCTCCCCAAGGAAGAAGAGCTGTCCATAGGATTCTCTATCCTCCCTCTCCAGGCCAACCCCTGAACAACCTGAGTCCACTTCTGAACTCATGCCACTGGTGCAGCAAGCAGTACCACTGTGCTATAAGACTGGCCTTCGGATCCCTTTGTATAAGAAAAATATTTTCTCTTGTAATCTAGTGGTCAGCCCCCAGACCAGTCATAGTAATCACTGCCCTGCATCCCACCCCCAAACTAAAGATGGTGGTATATTTTTACTCTTTGCTCACCTCTGCTACTGGCTGATGTCTTACACAAGTGCAGTGACTTGCACTATCTAAGACTCTGTGTTGATACCAAGACAGGGAAGCCATTGCACTTGTGTGAGATGTCAGCCAGTATCAGAGGTGAGTAGAAGTTAAAAACAGCCACCATCTCAAGGTTGAGGGGAGCAGGGGGCTGGGAGGTGATTACCATGATCAGAATGGGAGATGGGCAATTAGATTAGAAGGGGGAAACCAAAGCAATAAAAGTAGGGAGCACTTGGTATCAGAGAATAGTTGTTTTAAAAGTTTTAAATTGAACGTGATCGTATGTATTTGCTAGTTTAGTGGGCAATAGTTTTTTGAACTATTGCTATTGTTGCTCAAATGGATCCGGACAAATCCAGATCCACAGATACCTGCCCTATGTGGCAGGATAGTGACTCTGATAGATACTTCCACTATCTGCCTGTGGGTCCTGCCATCAGATCCTAACCAGGATCCATCACTATCTGGCCCTGGATTCTAACAATCTTCCCCAGGATCTGTGGATCCTAACCAGGATACCTGGCTCCTAACCAGGATCCATCACTATATGTCCCTGGATCCTAACAATCTGCCCTAGGATCTGTGGATCCTAACTAGGATACCTAGATCCTAATCAGGATCCATCACTATCTGATCCTGGATCCTAACAATCTTCCCCAGGATCCATGGATCCATGGATCCCAACCAGGATACCTGGATCCTAACTAGGATCCATCACTATCTGGCACCAGATCCTAACTATCTGCCCTAGGATCTGCAGGTCCTAACTAGGATACCTGGATCTTAACCAGGATCCATCACTATCTGACCCTGGATCCTGCATCTGTCTTTGGCAGGATATCTGGTAGGATCCAAGTCAGGATACCAGCACTATCTGACAGATAGTGGTAGGATCCACAAAAGCACTATCCGAGCAACACTAACTATTGTCCTTTGATATAGCTTTTGCCCATTGTCAAGGTTAGGCAGGGAAACAGTGCAAGCCATTTCCAATTTTGTAACCAGTTTTTAGCCAATCACAAGCCATGATTTTGGTTCAGGGTTCAATACTAGTAAATATTGCATTGTTCTTTTTTTCTCCTAAGTCGTAGACTTTTGAAGTATTTCTAGGGCATACTCATCTTAAAAATAAAAAGAAAGATATACAGTAGTTATCAAGAAACTAAAAGAATCAGAAATGATATTTAGAAATAAATCCAGAAAAAAGCAGTTCTGGGTTATTAAGCTTTTCCACCTGCATAAAGCTTGCATAACTGTTTTATGACATGAAAAACATTGTCAAGTGTTTCTAAACCAGTAAAAAGCTAAATTTATTTGAGTTCAAAAATTAACATTCTGGGGCCAGTTATTCAAAACTCAGCCTGGTGCTCAGAGCTGCATACTTGTGCTAACTGGGTTTTGCGCCTGGTTTATGGTTGGAGTCTATATTCAGACACCTCCACAGTGCAGGCAAAACCCATTTGTGAATGAGCACTAATTTACTGCTGAGCCCGTGCAAATGAGAGGGTCCTCCCCTGCATATAGGCACAGCAGGAAATTCAGAAGTTTACAAAGGTGGTAAATGCCACCTGAAGGGTTCAAGTTACCACCTTTGCAAACCCCAGTGTAACAGGGTGCAAGGCCCTGGCGACTGGCAGCTGTACTGCAGCTGTACACCCCCCCCACCCCTAAACCCTGGCTCATTTAAACAATGGATTCCCTGGTGTCCAGTGGCACCTTCCACCCTCTGAACACTTGTCCTGGTACTTATTGTATTGTTCCTGGTGTCCAGTAGCATCCTCTGCCCTCCAATCACCCATCCCTGTACATGTTGTACATTTCCTGATGTCTAGTAGCATCCCCACCCTCTGACTGCCCACTGTCATATGAGGACCATTTTCCCTGGTGTCTAGTGGCACCCACCACCCTATGATCACCCATCACCATACTAGTAATGATTTCCCTGGTGTCTAGTGGTACCCCCTACCCTCTGCTTGCCCACTGCTGTATGATAACTGCTTTCTCTGGTGTCTTGTGGTATCCTCTGCCCTCTGATCACCCATCACCATATTAGTAATGAGTTCCCTGATGTCTAGTGTCACTCCCCACCTACAATCACCTGTTGCCATTAAATTAATGCTTCCCTGGTGTCAGTGATAGCCCCCACCTGCCCAGCACCCGTCCCAGTGCCACCCTACTCCCCCAGTGGCTAAAGTCACCCCCCACACACTGAGCACACCACTCTACCACTCCCTCATGCCACTATGGCTGGTGCCATGTGGGGAGTCTGCCACGGGGACTGGTACAGCCCTTCTGTCACCATCTTAACCGACTGCCATATGGAATGACAGGGAGTGAGCTTACCGCATCAGAAAAGTGCAGCTCACAACAAATATGTAGCCATTGCACAGTCTATTTCTAAAGTCTTTAAATAAAAACACACAATTACAATAAGAATGGTGCAAGAGAACAGTTCAGCTCATGGAGAATTGGTCCCTTTGTATTTGCAGTTATATGAAGCCATCATCATAATCCAGGAAGGAGTGTAAAGAAAGTATTTTGTAAACCAAGCGGTGAGCCCGAAGGCATGCAGTCAATGAAAATCTCCAGGGATTTGCTATAAAGGCCAGTATTAGGCAAAGAAAAAAGCCAGTAAGGTCAATACTCTGCCAGCTTCCTCAGGAGCTGCAGGGGATCTTTGTCCACTCTCTGGACCTGACATTTTCCAGTAAGGGATTCAGCTGCCTTCGTGTCCTTAAACAAGTAGGGTGTACCAGATGCTACTACTTGAATTGAACTGGACAGAACAAATAAGCCCAATAGCCACATTCAGCTGAATATATCTGAATGGCAATAAGAACAGACAGATCTTGTTGCCAATTTAGAAATATTTGGTTGAACATGGTTGCTGGGTGTATCTGTTGTCTCCAAGTGGATTGCAAGTAGTTGCACCTGGTGCCCCCTGCCTGTTTACAGATGTGGAGGCAGCTGAATCCCTTGTTGAAAAATGTCAAGTCCAGAAATTGGATGAAGATACTCCAGCGGATCCTGAGGACGTTGGAGGAGTTTTGACCTTATTGGCTTTTTTCTTTGCCTAATACTGGCCTTTACAGCAAATTCCTGGAGATTTTCATTGACTGTATGCCTTTGGGCTCACTGCTCAGTTTACTACACATTTTCTTTACACTCCTTCCTGGACTATGATGATGGCTTCATGTAACTGATAATGCAAAGGGATTAATTCCCTGTGAGTTGAACTATTTTCTTACACCATTCGATTGGTAATTGTGTTTTTTATTTAAATACATTACAATTATACTGTGCAATGGCTACATATTTGTTGCAAGTTGCATTTATCTGAATTGGTATGCATGCTCCCTGTCATTGCATATGTTGGCCAGCTGAGATGGTGAGAGGAGGGCTTTGTTGTCCACCATATTGGATCCCCAGTGTGGCACCAGTGACATAGGTATGGAGGGTGACAGGGTGGTGTGCTCTGTGCAGGCAGTGTGGGGGCCCCACTAGCCACCAGGGAGCAATTGGCATCCAGGACAGGAGCTCAGTGGGTGGGGTACTACTAGACATCAGAGACTTTGCTAGCGGTATGGTAATGGGCAGTTGGAGGGTGGGGGTGTCACTGGACACATAGGATACTACAACGTTTACTGGGACAGGGATCAGAGGGCCGGGGGGGCCACTACATATGAAAGCAAAACAAACATGTACCAGAATGGGTGATCAGAAGGTGGGGAAGCCACTAGACACCAGGTAAAAACAATCATTTACTGGGATGGGTGATTGGATGGTCTAGGGGTGCCACTAGACACCAGGGAAAGCAGTATGATTACGGGGATGGGGATCGGAGGGCGGGGTGGTGCAACTGAATACCAGGGAATCATGCATCTTACAGGGATGGGTGATCAGGGTGGGGGGAGCAGTTGCCACCATGCCTGACATAATGGCTGGCCACAGGCGGGACACATATCTTGCAATGCAAATGAACCCATAATGGGCTTGCATATGGCCCCTTAGTGCTTTGTATACCCAATGGTCTCATTTGCACATCATGGGCTGAATATCATTCAGTGGCTCCCAGTGCTATTCAGTCTTAGGGTGCAGTTCCCTGCAGTTCCCAATAGGTTGTATTCAGCCCAGATCCATGTTGGAGCAGAGCTACTCAACATAGCACTGCACCAACATGGCCCTATAGTCAGTTGGATAGTGCCAGTGCACTATCCGCTAGTATATAACGGCCTCTGGATCGGGCACACAGGGCAAACACAGTGCAAACCTTTGGGCTCAGCTTTCACTCATATTTCAATATCTAGATGTTTGTTACTGTGGAAAAATGCATTTGAAATCCCTACAGACTGGTCCCATGTGTATCAACAGTATTGTGTTATATGTTGAACTGTTCAGTGCATATACTTTCTGGCATAAAGTGTATGTATATTCTACTGGATCTCACAACAAAGGATTTTGCCACCTCAACTGCATGCATAAAACTGACAGGTACTTACACATATACAGAATATCATACGGTATGTATGATTAGGACATATGACTTATCTCCTTTCAGTGACATAGGCTAAGTACTGTAAATAGGATTATTCAAAATTCCAACACATGAAGTGGTCAATATAAAAGCACCTTTTCCTTCAAAAATAAATGTGCTCTATGCTTTCTCTTTGTTTTGGGAAAAAAAATCTTCCCATGCTGTATACTTAGTTTAGATGTCAGGTCTTACCCTCTAATAGTATACACTCAGTTATAGTTTTGGTGGTAGAATAGCTCAGCTTAGCACTAAAGTTCCCTTATTCACGCTGCACATACATGAACACTTTTAACTGATGCCCAAGACCTGGCATTTTAACTCTTAGACCAGATTTGTTCTTCTAACCATAAGGTTATTGCCTTTAATTTATTTTTTACCTGTCCAGGATAATATAATATCTTCCCTGAAGTGGCATCTTGTTTCTTTCCACTTTTATTGTAAATTGGGACTAGAGCACTAGCAAATCAAGTGTCTTACTCTTGCTTATGTAGAGATGCTTCAATGATCTTTTTAGTGCTCATGATAGGTGGCAGATAGACAGCAGAAAACCAGACTTCCTGTTCTTGACGAGTACAACCCAGATCCTCCTCCCCACACTGCCCTCACCAATGTGCCACAGCTCAGAGGGAGTGTCTGAAGGGGTTGAGAATGTAGTTGATGCATACTGCTTGTCTTTGCACTCTGTTCTTTCATGTGTCTGAGTGCCAATACGAGTATTAATTATTGTCAATTTATTTGGGGGGTTGCATGTGGGCACACATCCACTGAACAGGACTGAAACCACCACGACTCATTTATATTGAACTTTTTGTGACATGCATTTGAGATACATCTATTGGATCACTTGTGATGTTTTTTCACCCAGGACACTCTTGAAAAATAGGTGTCTAACCTAAATAAGGCTATCCTGGTGTGAGAAAATTTAAGTAAGTAAATAAATGTTTATTTATTCTTTTGTGAATGACTAATTTAAGCTTATCATGATAAAATTTATCACTGATTCCAGTTGCTACAATGATGACAATGGAGTTGTAGAAAGTATAGAATATTTGATTCCTAGCTTACTTATCAAGCATTTAAATGATATTGGGCCTGATTCTAGAAGCACCCCTATGCATTGTCATAAGTTGTGACATCATAGGGGTGCAGCTGCACCAGAGATTCTGTGCCCAGGTCGGCCCGGTGGCACAGAGGGCTGAGGTGCTGCACCTTACCTCATGCCATGCCGGCGATCTGAGCTTGGGAATGGACTCAGTACACCAGGAGCTGGCAGGGGAAGGAGAGGATTGAGCATCTGTAAGACTGCTCTCCTCTCCTGGGGTGGGTAGTGGGGATGCATTGCTCTGCAGCGGCCTCCGGTGGAGACCGGGTGCAAGGCAGGTGCAACGCAAGGGAACATCACCAGAAAAAGAGAAAAAAATGGCTCCATGTTCAGCCAGATGATGGCCACCTGGTGATCTGATGCCATCAATGTCCCAGAGCTCCCGGTCCATCAGCAGTTCCCCGAGGGCCACGTAGTGCGCTAGCCTGCCCCTCTGGTGCTGTCCCCCTCAGAGGAGGGGGACCTGCGTGGTGAAGGGTTACATCTGGGTTACCCTGGGGATGACTGCAATATGAGGGTCAGGGCTTGGGAACAAGATGGATCAGATGCAGCCTTGGCACAGCCTGAAGGAGTGGCTGAGGCAGTAGCATGTAGGGGAGAAAATAACACACACAAAAAACAGAGACTCTCTGCCCAGTTCTCTATCTGGCAGGGCCTCTGTGCCTAAGTCCTGTGGTTTATGCCAACAGGAGACTTGCTCTAAATGGAGGGTGCAACAGCAGACATTGCTGCAAGCATGTGGCATTGCCCTGTAAAAGGGCAAAGGTGCCCCTCAGCCCCGATCCCCATAAACTTCCTCCCTAGCCATGATCCCCCACATACAAAATCCCCCTCAGCTCTGATTTCCCTGTAATATCCATTCATAATCCTTCTCAGCCCAATTCCCCATAATATTAATACAAACCCCCCTCCCAGCCCCGATCCTGATCCATGCACCCTGCAACCCAAGTACTATGGCACCCATAAATATAAAACAAGAAATAAGATACTTATACAGTCACCTATCATCCCTGGTAGTCTAGTGGCCCCACCTCCCCCACCCAGCAGTGTCAGACCACCCCACTCCCCCTGACCCGTACCCAGCCAGTGACTGGCACAACCCACCTCTCATGACCAGCTGCCAAATGAGTGCCATTTGAGTGCATACTACTGTAAATAGTATGCGCTTAATGAATGATGGCTCATTTGCAAAACAGTTCACATCCATGGTTTTGGGTGGTATGTCTCTTGGTGTACCAAGTTTTGGTTAGGTCGGATGTGCAGCTTCTGAGATCCAGATAGTGAAAAAAGTTTAAAAATAGTTGTTTACTGCTGTTTTTTGTCACTGTCTAGCACCCAGATGGTTTGGAATTTTGGTCAGAAATTTTCAGGGAAGAAAGGGCTTGGCCACAGATGTGCTTTTCACTGGTTTGGTGAAAAAAATATTAATCTGTCCCAACTCGGAACAGACAGTTAACCTGTTGAGCAAGGAGTGTAACCTCAGCCAAAGGTACACGAACCACTCTATTAAAGCCACAGCTGTGCATCTACTATATACTGCCTGACTGCAAGCATGGGGGGAAATTATGGCAATCATGGGGCACAGATCAGAAGCTAGCTTGAGAAGTTATTTCAGTGCATCTGCTGAAGACTGGAAAAAGTGGAGCATAATCCTGGCACACAGTATGAAAGAAAAGCAGCAGATGGAATCTTCAAGCAAGAATCAAGAAATGGAGCCTACAAGCATGAAACAGAAACTGGAGCCTGAAATGAGTTCACCGACAATAAGCATAAAACACAATCAAGAGGAAATACAGTGCAGGGAAATGTGTCTTTCAGGCTCATAACCCTGTATTCCATGGCAAGGTGTAATTCATCAATTTCAACAAGCAAACCTAAAATGTTCCACATTGTGGGGATTTTTTTACTTTTCTGTTGTTATTTTGACTGCCCCCCAAAAAGCAGTACATCATGCAGTTCTAAGCTATTTATTATTTTGCTCATCCCAAACAGTGTAGTTAAGGACTATTTTTTCTCCCTTTTTTAAGAAATTCTCTAGTCTTTATTTAAATAAATGTTACAAAATTTTATAAATGCAAACTCTTGTTGGTGTCAATTTTTATTAGGCATAACACATTTTATAAGCACAACAAGATACTCCAGGGTGTTGGTTGCTCTGTGATAACTGCACACCTAGCTGCAAAAGGACACTCAACCTTTGGCCTCGTGCATTAGCATGCACCTAGGAGTGCAGTTACCACAGAACAACCAACATGCTGTTGTGTATTATTGCTTGCTTATCTAAGGCAAAGATTCTTAGATGTGACAAAAGGGGTGGGTTGTTTGCTCTTTTTTAAGGAGCACTGTGCTGTGTGACAGTAAACAGTGGCTTTGGTGGGATATGCACCAAGAGATACCCCAAGTGAGGTTGTGGCTGAGTTGTAGCAGCATACAAGCAAAACCCTTTCAGGTGCCTAAAGGGCTGTGAAAACTGGTAGCGGTGCTAATTGTGTTCTGGGACAGAAACAGTCTGAGCTAGGTACAAAATGGAAGAAACCTTTTCTTGAGAAGGGCATTACTAGATCACAATTTTTCACTGTAAGCAGGTCAAAGTGCTCTCACACACACACACACACACACACACACCTCTCTCTCTCTCTCTCTCTCCTTCTCTCATATGGAGAGAAATATCTTCAATGTATTCTGCCCTGAGATCTTTAGTCTGCTTACTAATTACATGCCATTAAGACTTGCTCCATGATGACAGCTGACATAAAAATAATCTAATAATCTCCAGATTACACATGTAAACTAAACAAACTTCATGTAAACTCTTTAAAAGTGAAAATATTGAGAAACAATACGCACAAATAAAATAAGCATTCAAAAACTCTATCTAAATAGTCAGCAAATCGTTTAGATTTATTCACTATATACAATTTGCTATTTACACCGACAAATTAAAAGAATCTTTTTGTACACCAAGAACATTTGAAATTGCATTACTATTACATATTTTTGTCTACCACATTTTAGTTATCTAGAAACAAACAATTTATAATAGAACAATAAATACTATAGACAAGTTTAAACTTTCATTTTGAGTTATAAGTCAAAAATTCCATGTTTCTGTTTAATATATAACTTAACTTCATTTGTTATTTTGAGTTCACGTTTGAGTTTTACAACATGAACTTGTGAACAGGGCACTGAAAACATGAATGTACAGCACAGTTATTCAATGGTATACAAATATCAGTTTACATGAAAAAATACCTTTGAAGTGCCCTACTGTATATTATTTACATGGCTGGTGCATCACAGTTGCAGAACTAGTTTATTTACACACAATTCTGTAAATAAACCTATTGAGTATGAATGCATCATAATTTGTGGTGACATTTTAAGAAAGATTATTCTGAGAAAATGCCATTTAACATTAGTATGGAAAACTGTAACATGAAATGGTAATTCGCTAGAATCAATTGGAATTCCTTTGGTGTCACCAGCTCTCTACTGGTAAGAGCTTTATCTTTTTAGACCAGGATTTATCATTCTAGCTGGTGACCAGCTGGGTTTTAATTCCACAAGTTTCCGAATAGTGACTTGTAATCTAGTTTTCATAAGAGGTTCTTTGGACAAGCCTATGAATAGGAAACTAATCTTTCAAGAAGGGTGTAAAATGTATCATCATCATCATCATAATTATTGCTCAAAAACATCTACCTCTGAAAATATTTTCCTAACTGCATTATTTTATGCATATACTGCACCTGTGCACTGTTTGCCTTCCTCAGTTATTCACAACTAGATAGTAAAAGTAAACCATTTCCCAGAATTTTATTTATTTAGTTTTTGTTTACTGGGTAGGTGCACTAGCCAAGGTCATGACTATTTTCAGGTACGACCCGGGAGGATACAGTACAGAAAAACAATAAGGTATGACAATGTTTACAGGGACATCTTTTAGGGAGTAAATATCAAACAGAACATCAAACATTACAGCAGTAAACCTTAGCAATAGTTAATGCCATGAAGAGTGTAGATAGAGTCAGAGAGAGAAAAAGAATTAGAGAAAAGAGCTGAGTGTAAGTGCAGGACAGTGCTGGTATTGGGGGGGCTAAGGGGGTTTGAAGCAGGAGCAAACATTTGTTGAGACTAGATACTTGCGGAGCTCAGTCTTAAAGGCCTTGTGAGAGGGAGCAAGGTGCACAGCTAGGGGGATGGAGTTCTAATATTGTGGAGCTAGAAGGGCAAAAGCACTTGCACCCTTGGAGGAACTGTACCTAGGGATACAGACAAGGTATTTGTCCACTGAGAGCAATCCATAGTGGGAGGGCTGTCTGACAAAGTACCCAGCAAGTGACATAGGAGTTTGTGAAGATATGATCCTATTTATGGTAGTGCAGAGAGAGTAGAGCCTAGTCTCCTTTGGAGATAACCAGCCCAGGTCCGAGTAAAGGAGACAGTGGTGTTTAAGTCAGTGGGCAGAGGAGGCATAGAGACAGATGCTGTTGTAGGTGATGTCCCACTTGTATAGACTAGATTTGGCCACAGCAGTATAGGTGGCAACATCATAGGTAAGCGAGGGGAGTGAAATACCTCATGCTATTGCTAGCCTGGTGGAGGGGGTTAACACATAGCTGGTGTGGTAGACAATGCCCAGTTTTGTGTTAACTGTCTTGTAAGCATCTTGTATATGGAGATCAAAGCTTAGTGATTCGCCGAGGGTAACACCAAGGTATTTAAAAGAAGTAACAGATCCTGTGGTGGAGCCATCCAAGGCCAAGACTCTGAGATTACTTTAGGAGTGCTTGATTTTAGGGTTTATTCCAAAAAGTATAACTTTGGTCTTTGAGTCATTTAACAGCAGCCTGTGGTTTGCCAACCATGACTGTGTATTTTGAAAGTCAGTCGGGAGTCACTGATTTATGACATGCAAGTCTTTGGCACTGGTGTAGAGCACTATATCATCAGCATACAGAAGTGAGGAAGTCTCCGATAGGGTAGATGTGATGCCATTGATAAAGATGGAAAAAAAGAGTGGGCCGAGGATGGAGCCTTGGGGCACCCCAATATTTAGTCCAGTCTTGCACGAGAAGGTGGAGTTGTATTTGACCATTTGAGTCCTGTTTGATAGGTAGCTGTCAAACCAATTTACAACATTAGGTGTAAAGTTTAGTGAATGCAGGGTAGCAAGGAGGATAGGGTGGTCAACCAGGTTGAAGGCCTTTGTCATGTCAATGAAGATTGCCCCTGTGAGAAGACCAGCATCCATAGCAGATAGGGTGTTGGACGTGAGTTTGAGGAGGGCAGTAGTTGTGCTGTGATATTTATGGAATCCGTGCTGTGCCACAGTTAGAAGCTCATATTTCTGTAAGAATTCAATAGTTTGGGTTGCTACAAGCTTTTTGAGAATCTTTCCAAGGACAGGTAGGATGGCAATGGGTCTATAGTTTTTGGGGTCTTTGGGATCTCCTTTTTTGGAAATGGGGTGACCCTTGCGGATTTCCAGATGTCAGGTACTTGACTTTGGCTAAGGGAGAGAGTGAAGATCCTTGCTAGTGGTGCAGCTATAAAAGGTGCCACCAGTTTTAATAGTCTGGGTTCCAAGGTGTCCGAGCCAGTAGCCGTAGTCTCCAAGACTTTCCGTAGGTGGGTAAAGACTTCTTTACATGTAATTGACCTGAAATAGTAGAAGGGGACTGACCTATCAGGAGGAATATTAGGAAGTTGCAACACTGGGAGGGAGGCGGTAAGAGGTGAGAGGTCAGAGAATTTGCGATTAAAAAAGTTTGCAATGGTTTCAGGGTTGTTACAATTTATGCCTTCAAGAATCATGTCACTAGGTGATGAGAGCTGGTGAGAACCCAGAAAAGACTTGATATGGGATCAGAATTTTCTGGAGTCACCATAAGAGTTTGTTAGCAATTCTTTGCAGTAAGAGCTTTTTGCATGCTTGATGTCTTTTTTACAGGCATTCCTCTGAGCTCTGTAGAGGTCATAGTCACTTTTCAGGCCAGAGGTTTTGAACCAGTGCCAATTCTTATCCCTCTGTAACTTGGTAAGGAGATCGGTTTTTAACCATCGGGTTTTCCTCAACTTGACTCGACGTGTAACCAGAAGACAATGGTAGTCCTGTTTGGCTAGAAAGTTGTTTAGGAAGATATTAGGGCAGATTGAACATCAGTAGCCTTATACAAATCAGTCCAGTCGATGCAGGAGACATGCTGTAGAAAGGATTGGGGCGCAAGGCTTGCATAATCACGGAAGGTGATAAGATGAGGCTTAGTCGGAGGTGGGACAGCTTTGCACCATATGCAGAAATTTGGTGAGTGGTCAGTAATAGCATCAGCTAAGGTGCCAGAGTTGAGAATGTTTTCAGGATGATTTGTCAAAATTCAATTCAGCAGGGTGCTACTATTTGAGTTTGGAGCTAACCTGGTAGGCTCAGTGATCAACTGGTGTAGGTTGTAGCTTTGGATCTTTGAGAGTGACATAGCATGGGTATTTCCAAGCCAGTTATGCAGTGTAGGTACCTATCATGTGGATAGTAATGCAGTGCATCAAAAAGTGTTTGTACAGCTCTTTAAAGGAATTCAAATAAACTCTAATTTCTTTTTCTTTCTTTCTTTCTTTCTTTCTTTCTTTCTTTCTTTCTTTCTTTCTTTCTTTCTTTCTTTCTTTCTTTCTTTCTTTCTTTCTTTCATTTCACCTGGAAGGCATACTGAGCAGTATAGCTCATTTCCAGATGCATCCTGGGGGAAGCAGACTACAAGTAGATAGTACGTGAAGAACACTGGGACAGATAATAAAATGGACACTATACATAGCAGAGAAATTAACAGTAAGCAGCACAGTAAAGTACATTGTGTCAGTTACAACCAAAACTATGTGCAGTAATACAGCATGGAGAAAGTAATAAAATAGACAGTATACATAGAGAACAACTAACAGTAAGCAGTGCAGCAAGTATATTGAGTCGGGTGCATCCAAAACATTTTAAACAGAAATTACAACATCCAAAAATGTAACATACATACAGCAATGAGTACACAGAAGAAGTATGCAGACAAAATAAACTGGGTAAGCTGCCAAGTGAATAGGAGGGGCATGACGGACAGCTGTTTTGGGTAAACCAACTGGATCATGGCAAGGGGAAGCCAAATCATAGGGTTAAAGGTTTGGGGGGGATATAGGTCAGTGTAAGGTGAAGGGACACTAGGTTTTGACATGAAAAGGTTGTGGTTGTGAAATCACGTAGGAAGGAGGAGAGGGAATTGTGTGAGGTGCATCATGGATGGGGGAAGGGACAGCATTCCACAGTTTAGGACAGTGGAAAATGAAGGCAGACTGGCCAGTGGTGGTAGAACAGTGGGGGATTACGTAGGATCGAAGGTCAGTGTTACGGAGGGAGTAAGTGCATTGGGAAGAAGTGCAAATACAGGAAGAAAGCTAGGAGGGGAGATTACATCCAGAATTTGGCCTTAAAAGTGGCAGTGTGAGACAATTGTCTGGACTCCAGGAATGGGAGGGATAAGACTTTGTAAAGGTCACAATTGTGAGTATGAGGGCTTCAAGAAAGTACAAAGTGATAGAGAGAATTGAAGAAGGTGTCCAGTCTGGCCATGGTAGTTTTGGGAACAGCGCTATAGACTATGTCTGCATAGTCAAAGGTGGGGAGGATCAAACTGTACACAACTGCATGCCAGGCAGTTTGAGGAATGCAATCCTAGTTTCTGTATAAAGCACCAAGCTTGGGGTGTAGGTTCTTCAGGACTGCATTTGTATGTGCTGAAAAGTCCAAATGATGATCTAACCAGACCCCAAGGTATCTAAAGGTGGTGACATTTTCGAAAGGGGTGCCATCCAGGATGTGGAAGGTGGGGGGAATTTAAGTTTAGATAGTCTCTGTCTGGTGCCAAAGGACATGGAGACTGTCATTTTGTCATTAAGGAACAACTGGGTAAACTGGAACCATTACTGGACCTTGTTGAAGTCATGTTGCAGTCTAGCCTCAGCATCAGAGGGTGTGTAACTAGATTTGCAAAGACTGTGTCATCTGCTTACATGTGGCTATGGGAAGTGGAGCAGGCAGAAGAGAGATCATTGAGGAAGACAGAAAATAATATAGGGCCAAGTATTGAGCTCTGTGGAACTCCAGTGGTGATGGGGAGAGGGAGGAGGCAATCTTGACTGACTTGAGATCTGCCTGACAGGTAGGATTGAAAGCACACTGTGGCTGAGGAGTTAAACCAGCAACAGTGAGTTTTTGGAGAAGGAGGGAGTGGGATACTGTGTCAAAGGCTTTTGCCAGATCAACAAATATGGCAGAGGTAATGTGTCCCTGATCCATACTGGTAAGTATGGAGTCAGTGAGATGTAAGAGGGAGGTGCTTGTGGAGTGGGACCTATGGAAGCCTGACTGGAAAGGGGTGAAAAATGAAGTAGAGTCAAGGTAAGGGGTTAGCTGAGCAAGGACAATGCATTCTTGGAGCTAGAATAGTAGGTAGTAAGAAGATATGACAATAGTTCTCAGGAGCAGTGGGATCACCACTCTTGGGGAGAGGAATAACAGTAAAGTGTTTCCAGGTAGAGGGAACTAAGGATAGAGTAAAGGATAGGTTGAGCAGAGAGGCAAGAGTGGTAGCTATAGCAGATGTGGAGAGATAGAGCAGATTGGGGTCTACGCCATCTGGGTTCTTACCTTTGGAGGGGTTCAATGCTTGGAGTTCCTTTAGAGCTTCATTTGGTGAAATAAGAGAGAAAGAGAAAGAGAAAGAGAAAGGTGGGTGGAAAGGGAAGGAGTAGGTGGGGGTTCAGGGGAGGCAGTAGGCATACATGTGGGGAGGGTGGAGAGCAGTGAGGAAGCACAGAATGTAAATAAAATGTGGAAAGTAGATGCAACATATGGAGGGTCAAGAAAGGGTATCATTACCATGGACTAATGGTTTAGTTATAGTCATGCATTAGTTGCTGAATTTACAGATCAAGTTATATAAATATCAGTTAGGCAAAGGTAATCAATCCAATAGGGTATTACTTATGATTCATTAAGTAGTTAACAGTAGTGTATTCAAAGCTATTTTGATGCCTGCATGGAGCAAATAATGTTGCTCTTATAGTGCCATGCTTGCATATAAACAAGGCATTTTCGGTTGTCCACGTTCACTTGCAATACTGAATTCTATATAGCTGTGATCATTTGAAGTACTGTATATCTTGTTTAAATTCCCTGCCAAGACTTTTTAAGTGACCTTGATGAGTTGGTGTTAGCAAAACATTCAAATCCTTCATAAAGACATGGGCTGATATGTTATAAATTATAAATACAGGCTAAATGACCACTACATCCCTCAAGGGTTAAGTTTCCTCACAAACTAGGAGTGGAATTTTGGTATCTGTGTAATGTCCACATTGTCATTACTTAGATAATGAAGTAATTTATTACAGATGTCAAAAGTGTAACCTTTCCTTTGTTTTGCAGGGACTTAGTACTTTCAGCAGATCCAGGCCCCAAGAGCAAGACAATACATGATAAGTATTCTCTGTGCTTTCCTGCAATCAGGGCTGTGGAGTTGACTGTGTTAAGGTTTATTACTGTATGCAAATGTTTTCTATGCAGAGCAGACCAGATCCCTGTGATACACCAGCTGAAAGTAAAACTTTCTGAATGTTTAGGTGAAAGCTGAATGCCTGGAAAGTTGAATGCCTGAAATGTCTCCTTTCACTGTATGTTTCAGAGACCTCTTTCTTTTGTGCACAACATACTCCTTCGTAAGATAAAAGATTGACAAGCAATTAGCTTTACATAAAACACTGCTTCATTAGATCATGAACCGCCATTCAAAACATTCATTTTATTGGTTAATGTGTTCAATCTGCCATTTTGTTTGAGTGGTATGCTTAGGTAGATACAAATCAAACGCTATTACAATCTGGCAGCTTATCTTGGACCTCATAGCACAGTATTTATTCGTCATATGCATGGTGCATAAAATTATAGCAATAGACAGATACCTAGGGAACTTTAACATACACACACCAAGTAGAGTATAATACTGACTAAAGGGTACCTGGAATTTGTATAAGTGAATTGTGGAAAGCTCACATTCTGTGTCCAATAAAGAATATAACTTTTGACCAGCTTCTACTGTGTCACTTCAATGTACTTGTTAGAGAAAAAAAATATTGAAATAAATACTATAACCCAAAATATTTTACATCTGAACCCTGTAATTAATGCTTTGATTACACTTTAAAAAAACACTGCAATTCCTAACAGGATTTTTCACATATCCCAAATGTATTTTACTATATGTTTAGAGAGCTCCATAATTTCAGCATCTAGAACACTGTTACTTTCACATCATGGAATTCAAGAAGAGGTGTCTTGAGAAATCATTTATGTAAATGGGCCATTCTTCACCACCAGAACTTTCTCCAAAACTGCTAATTGAATAGTCAGTGTTTCGCAAATGGTGAGGCTAGCCTTCAATGGAAGGTCCTGACCATTTCCAGAAAGGTTCAATCAAGCTTGACAATGTACTGTACCAATTACTTACTTTTTAAGTTTTTGATGTTTTTTTTTATGTGAAGAGGTAGGACAAACTGAAAGAGCAAAATGTCAGGTGACTAAACTCAACCATTAAGATATTTCTCCTAATTTCTAGTGCATGTGCAAATATTTGTGTGGCCTTGTTCTATGGAGAGGCTCAAGATTTTGCATATATGTGGGAAGTCACAAGATTTTTCCCATCGCATAGAGGATTCTTACTATGACAATGTTGAAGAACTTACGGAATACCTCAATCCAAATTCTGATATAGAACAGTTGAGCTTGTATGACGTTCTCCTGCCTTGAAAGTCAATATGTTTTAAAAGCCTGCTTTAGCTTGTCCACCATCAACAGGTGCTAAAACACAGCAGGCTACGTCACACTGATACAGAAAAACAACATACTATTTCCTTTTGCCAAGGTCAGTTTATGTTATGTTATGAAAGTGAACAAATGGGGCTTTCTCCTTAAACATCATTTTTCAACTGAGAAAATATATGCTGACTTTGTAAAGCTGTGAGATGTTTGTTGTTTCTGGAAATTCGCAGTTGTAATTTTAAACAGCTGATCAACGAATGCAGTATCTACCTTCAAAACATCCATAATGTTCTAGGTAAACCTATTCCTGTAGCATGGATTAGCTGTTCTCACTCCATTCTGGGACCATACCCACCCCATGCACAGAATGGTACTGATGCGGAGAGAGGGTTCTGGACACCCCATGAGAATACAGATATTCAGTTGGTTGAATGCTGACAGGAGACTGGATCCCTGTTTGAGGTCCACATTGCCTAATTATGGGCTGGTGAGGAACAGATGTCTGATGCTGAAACATACTATGTGTGTCTCCTATCTGTGGAGATGTGTGATTGGCCACTCCAGTAAGGCGTGTCATCAAGGGACCAGAGGCAAAATGGGCAGAAAAGTGTTGGTAGGGCAACCTGTCCATAGGCTGCATGACACTCACTGTACAGCTACTGTAAGATGGCACCGTGGCCCATGTGTTGCAACTGATGTCTTCTAAGCTGGGCACGGCATCTGTGGCTTGAGCTGAGGTGGCATACATACATGCTTGGCGTTGTGCAGATTCAGTCCTATAAGAAGGAGTTACTCCTTGTTGCTGGGAGTAGCTAGTAGATCTATAGTAAGGGTCATCCTCAGTTGGAGAAGTATCCATGTAAGGTTTTTTATAAGGATGTTCTGTGGGACATTCCTCATCCACTGGAAACAAAGACAAATTTAGCAGGTTAATCAGTGCTGCTGTTTATAACTGAATCAAGGATATCTGCATCAGAATGGTTGTTGTGAGCAACCTGTTGGTATAATAAAAGTAATGTGTAAACTGTATTGAAACCAACCCGAATGTCTCATTGAGGGTGGTGCAGTGTGAGGAATGGGCACTTTGGCTGGCACTGACTATCTGGAATACTGACTATAAGTAAACAGACCATGGGTGAATGGTTTGTGCTGTATCCTAACAGTTATAAATACATGTTGAAGTTGAATGTGAAAGTTATTTTAAATTTTGACAGGATATGGTCACTAGGCAAAGCTTATTTTCAGGACCGTCCTATTATACAACAATGGGATCCCTGGCTTACAGCAATAGTTATTACTTACAGCCTGGTATTTGTATTCATCAACTAATTCAGTCACTTCTTATCTGTTAGGAAATGCATCATCAGCTGCTATAAAATGAGCATTTATGGGGAAACAGGGCTAAAGAAGGGAGATCCACTGGACACTGGGGAATCATTTTTGACTGGAGTTATGAAGGGGGTTACTAGAACCAGGGAAAAATGTAGAGCGATCAAAAATGAAGGTCCTTCAATGCCCAAAAGTAGGCCTGTTGCTAATGATTTGGCATGTGTGAAACAATTTAGGCAGTAGCACCTGTGTCACTGGCCACTGTGCATTGCACAGCCCCATGCAACTGGCACTTCACAGAAATCCACTGGGAGTTCTGAATCAGGTATTCATGTCAACTAAACCTGATTGTGTTCACTTATATCTGCATTACCTCATTTGCATTCCAACTAGCCAGGAGGGACACCTCCCCAAACAATTAAGTCATCCCTTTGTGAATGGATGTTGTTAGTTGTCACTGATTGGTACCTATCTGCAACCTGATTTGTGACTCCCCAACTGTGCATTGGACCCAATATATTTTTCAGAATTTCTCCTGGGATGCCAGTGGCTCTCTAACTCATTAAAACAGATAGTTGGCTCTTCCACAACAATCAAAGGAAGCAGATAAATTGGGATTTACTGAAACCACCCAAGGACTCAGCAAGCTCAGCTGGATTTCCAATGTGGAAGGAAACTTCTGCCAATTTTCTTATCACTTTACAATGTACAACAAGATTATGAACTGTCTTTGTTGTTTAAGGGTCTCACTGTTAAAAATTCTGTGATATATTGCCATGGATTTTTCTAACATCTGTATCTGCTTAAAGATTAAAAGTGTGCACTTTGCAGAAAGTTATGGGATCCTGTTTATCAACTAATATAAGACAACAGAATAATAGTATATGGATGGTATCCCCGTGAACATTCAGTTATAAAATGTCTTTAGTATATTGTTTCTTAATTCGTATAAAGTATTGAGCAAAATAGTTGTTCACTTGTAAAAGTTGATTGTTTTCTTAATAGTATATGCCCTGCAACTAGTGTTGAAAACGTGCTGACAAAACAGTATTGATTATTAGCACCATATGAAACTACAAATAACAGTAAATTACTATAACAAATTGGGGATGAGAATGTTAGTTTTTCTTCTTTTGAGTTCTAAAATGGCAGCTACACTTTAAAAGTCACATTCTCACTAAGAATATTTAATTTTGCACTTGTTGTTCAAATGATACAGTATGTGTTCAGTATTCTGCACCAGCCCATACATCTGCTGTTTTTTAATGTTATGCTAAGAAGGGTACTGCTACCCTCGCAACAATCAAAGCACAGTGCTGTCTTTCTATTTTTGATTTGATTTTATGATTTTATTTGATAAATTATGTCCATTGAAGAAATTATCCTTTTGCAAGATTGATCTGAGGCAATATCATAACGGTAAAACAGATGCAGATTTTTACAAACATTGTTGCAAGTATAAAAACAATGATAGGCTGTACAGTACAAATTCTGATTTACATCAACAGTGACCGACATTGTATATGAATACTCATAGCAAGCAATCTTATTAAAAGGAATCATTCAGATGCTCTTCTGGTTTGGTTTGATTTTAAATGTTATATGAGATTCAAGTTGCCTATGGTCAAGAGGAAAATTGTTCCAAATTAATCTACCACCGCCGCAAAAAAGTTTCACAATACAGAATACTAATCATAAACAATGTTGGCATTTTAAGGTCTCTGAAGTGTTTTAATTCATGTCAGTATTTAATGTAATGAGATACCCATCTGCAGGTTTCTTTTGGAATTTGGAAACAAGACCTTAATAATTCATTAAAAAGGAAATTAAAATGTTTACATCCAATGCTATTATTAGTACTTTACAAATGGTATCACTTAAACAATTAGGCCCAAAACAGAGGGACATATCATAGAAAAACCACAAAATTACCAAACCAATCCATATTTTGTGACAGTGGTTGCTCATCATCCAGGGTTTTATTAAATGCATACATACTAGCATAAATTACTTTTATAAATTTGTATAAACCTATAAACCACTTAAGTCACCATATTTCCTATTTTATGTTTTTCATTTTTACTTTGTGGTGTTGAGGTTTAAGAATAATTGTCCTAGAATACAGATTAGGTCTCTGACAGTTGGATCAGAGGTGGTGTGGTCTAGTGTTTAGAGTAAGGCTTGGGAATCACTAGCCTACAGTTCAAACCCCACCAGAGACATTTATGTCTGGTGCAATTTTGAACATGGAAGCATAGAACTTGTCAGCTGTCCATCCAGTCTACACTAACCTACCTATTGTTTGAGAAGGTCCTAGTGCTACAGGTGACTTGACCTCCCTGTTTCATTCCCCAAACTATAAAATTGGGTAGAAGCAGGACCCAGCTGAGGGATGTTTTCTCAAATGGACTCCCACTTCTTACTCCTGACTACTGACTACAGGGACATTATATACAGATTGGTGAAAAAAGTTACTGTTAAAGCCCTGGATCATCTGTATATCAAGCTATGTAGGTTAACACTTTTGTGTGACTTGGCCAACCATTACTGTGCTCTCTTTGACAAGCTGAACTTGCTAAGTTCCTCAGGCAGACAGCACTGGTTTTGATTTATGTGATAACGGTGATCACAGAACAGCAATCGCCATTACGACGAACTGCACATCGCCAACATTTTTTTTCGGTGATGTAGTCCCCGGTGCACAGCAAAAGGGTGCCAGGGATTTACAATTTCAATGTTAATGCAGGGGGCTGCACCCCAACACCCCCCTGAGTGGCTTCACCCCCGCACCCCTACTGAAGGATTCTCAACCAGGGGTGGCATGTGGGGGGCAAGGCAAAAAAGTTTCAGGCTGAGTGCAACAAAAGGTACCTGTGCTCTGCCACAAATTTGACACCCTATGCAGCGCAGCCCTGTACCCAGCCACCACAACATGGGAGCAGCTCAGAACCTCACTGTGGCACCACACCTCACATCCCTTCCGCCCTCCTGCCCCTCACTGTGCATGCTCGCTCCCCCCGTGCACGTATACATGTAGCAACAGGATGTCACTATATTCATGCACCCCCCATCTGGTCACCCTCCCTCCCCAGTTGCTGATATGTGAGGTGCCATGATTGAGTCACCGTTCTGGTAGGTGCCCAATCATTGTCACCTGACTCATGGGATACCCACTGGTTTTCATTACTATACAGCTGTGTTCCTGTTAGAGCCACTAATTATCTCTTAACTTACCTTATACTATCAGGAGATGCCTACACATGCCACTCATCTACAGCCGCCAGCTTTTCAGCTTCCAGAATTACGTATAATTCTGGTCGGATTACTGGAATAAGCTCTCTCCTCAACTTAGGAATGCCCCAGCATGCAACCATTCAAAACAAATCTCTCCCACCAACTGAGAATCTCTTGTACCTATTTTTGTCCAGGGTTACACACAACCCATCAACAAATATAATATATTTAAGGCCTCATTTTGCAGACTGCTGTTATTCCACTTATACCATTCTGTAATGAATTATGTTTTGCTTCTTTCTTATTTGCTTTAATAGAGCATTCATATGCTATACTTGCATATTGTTTTTAACTGCTTTTCTGTGGTGCTATTCATACTGCTACCAGCTGTTAACCCCTCTGGGACCTATATGAAAAGGAGATGCTGCATAGCACAGGTTTATCCAGGATGGAGAAATTTAAAGTAAATAAATATAGCATAATACATGGGTGGGTGAATGTAACCAGAATTTTAGACACCCAAGATGTTGGATGCTACAAAACCCCGAGAGTAAAGCACCAGGGGATTACAAAAGCATCCCACACTGAATGTGTGTGTAAACGTCTGGTTTACACACACCCAATCATGTTTTATGTTTTATAATTGCAAGTCAGAATTTTTAATTACTGTGGCAGTTGTGTGACTGGTGCTCATGTCGCACACAGCTCAAGCTTGATTGACAGGAGGCAATTACAACCAAGCAGTTGTAAACCATAATTACAGGTTATCTGAATATTAAAATCAGTTGATCTATCCTGGATAAACAAATAAATTGTAAAACAAAAAAAATCATACCGATTATAAGATTTTTAACCACTCTTCTGTAACAGACACATAATTGTATAGAATTAAAATTTAGATATTGTCCATTGCAATTCACTTGAACTGACACTGCTAAAGATACATTGGTGCAGACATAAGATGCTGGGGGAGAAACATTAGGTTTAGCTTATTTTTACCATGTGTAGTACTGCTCTTTAGCTGTGCTGGTACTTCCATTTTCTGATTGTGTAAAACTCTTGTTTGTATCTGGGAGCTGAATTAGTAGGGAGAACATCCTGTTATGTTGCCCATTAGTTTCTGCAGCATGTGTTTCTGCTGATTGAGTCTAACAAAACAAGTCGCAGCAAAGGTGTGGAATCACCCATTTACTTTAGGTTAGCTTCAAAACATTCTTAGCAGTGGTAATGCATAATTATTTCTTCTAAAATGTTTAACTGTGTGTGTTTTTTGTTAGTTTTTCTTGTTACTCAGGCTTTCTGCATAGCGATGAATGCTGTAAATGATTACTGTGACTATGGCCCCCATATTCGACCATATTCAAAAGGTTAGTGAAGTACCAACTGGGTTAGTGCTGCATTAACCTGAAGTAGTGTCAGCGCTCTTGGCAGGGCCATATTCAGGTGACCAGGGTGATGGGGGGGTGCAAGGCAGGGGTCCTCAGCGGTGCCACCTGGGGGGGTAGTACTTGTTCAGGTAGCCACTAAACCAACAGAGAAGTTGATTTCCCTTGGGTCGGGGTGATCAGGAGGACCATTGTCCATTAGATTATAAGGAGTCATTTACACAGGGATGGGGAAATCCGGGGTGTTCCACTAAACTACCAGGATGGTTTACGCAGGCATTTCAGCAATCAGGGGAGGGGGGTCCACTAGACTACCAGGGCTGATTTACACAGGGACAGGGGCAATCATGGGGAGGGGAATCCACTACACCACCAGGTTGTTTACAGAGGGATTGGGGTGATCAGGGAGAGGGTGATCCACTAGATTACCAGAAATGACTTACACAGGGACCGGGCCTGTTGTTGGGTGGAGGTCCATTAGACTACCAGGGACTCTATTTGTCAGCTGCCAAGCATGGATACTATGGGGAAGAGCATAGATGTAACTGAGCCCATAATGATCATGCAAATGGTCCCTTAGCACCTTGCATGTCCAATGGACTCATTTGCATGCTAGGGCTGAATATGGCCCACAGGGCATTGGCACTGTCCTGGTTTGGGCCCCTTATCTGCTGTGGGTCATATGCAGTCTTGGCCAATGTTGGCACAGCACATATTAATCTTGTACTACACCAGCATGGTCCCATATCCAGTCAGTGTTCTCTGTTACATGTGTGCTACCTGGCTGAATATAGCTCAGAGCCAACCATGCACTATGTTCAGTGGAGTGCTACATGCTGTGCAGTGCTATCAGCTGTCTCTGAGTATGAGGGCCTATGTCACACTTCTAATGCAGCTCCCAGAACAAGTGCACTATCAAGCAATAAGAAATTGGAGGCACACATAACAGTTACATGAGAGTTCTGGTAACACAGTAAAACTAAATTAGCCAGACAGACAGACAGACAGACAGACAGACAGACAGATAGATAGATAGATAGATAGATAGATAGATAGATAGTGATACATAGAATGACAGACAGTGAGATAGAATTTGATAGAATTTAACTGTTTTTTGCATAGCCCCTTCAGATTTTTTTATTTTGCAAAGATCAGATTAGTAGCATCCCTTTCAAAGTGCAGTTAGCAATACAACTTTTTTTTTTTTTTTAAATAAAAGGGTATTTAAAATTAACATCAGGACGTTATCCCTTGTTAGCCCTTGTAAAGTGATTCAAAGTGATGAGATTTGGCAACTTGTGCATTACCTTCCTTGTGGTCACATGAAGTTTCTAAAATCACAGGGATGAATTATCAGTTACAAGGAACAAGAAACCAGTCACAGAGAGTAAAAATTGTGGACGCTCTTTCTAACACCCTGCCTGTTTGCCCGGGTGTCCCACAGGGATCCATACTGGGACCCCTCCTTTTTAGCCTTTTTTTAAACTCCCTTCCTTACCACTGCTTTGAGTAGCTCATACTATATGCCGATGATGCTGTTGTATTCTCCACTCACAAAGATCCTGCAACTCTTCAACACAACCTTCAACTTGGTTTCAGTTCTGTAGAGACATGGTTTCTTAATCATAAAATGGTCCTCAATGACAAGAAAACCGAATCTATGCTCTTCTGCAGCTCTCATAACCCACACAAGCTACACCACTTGGCTATCTCCACCACCTAGGGGAATACTCTAGATCAGGTGGGGTCCTTCAAATACTTAGGGATACAGCTTGACCCCTAATCTCTCCTATGGACTTCATGTAGATAATGTAGCTAGAGCTGCTAATACATGGCTTGGTCTCCTTTACAAACACAGACCACACCTCACACCAGAAGCTTTGAAGGTTGCAGTCCTGAGCTCTGTGATCTCTGTAATAGACTATGGTCTCATCATTTATGGCTCGGCCACAACCACAACCCTTAGATGCCTCTCAACTACCTTAAATAAAGCATGTCGGCTCATCACTGGTGCTCACCATTTCACCCACACATGTGACCTGTACACTCAGACTGGCTGGCTCCAACTATCAAACCACATAAAGTTTCTCACCTGCTCCATGGTGAAAAAAATCTACCTTGACCTTGCACCTTATGGGGTCTCAACTCTGTTACAACACCGAATTAACAAATGGCACCTTAGGAGATCAACGCTACAGCTACTGAAAGTCCCCCACTGTCACACTTCACAGGGACAACACTCTTTTGCTTATCAAGTGCCACTCTGGTTCAATGGCCTCAGCCCAACCATGTCCTCTGCCCCAACTATTGGTATGTTTAAAACTAGGCTCCGGGACTATCTCACCTACCAACAGCTCCTGTGACTCCCAACTTTACCTGTTCTCACTCCCTTTCTGCTCTAGTTGTCCCCCACTGGATTCTGCCCTCACATCTTGGTATACCCAATGCTGCACTTTTCACCCTCTTGCCACCCTTCCTACATTCCTTCTCCCCCTCCCCACCCTCTTCCCTCTCCCTATGACTGGCACTTCTTATCTGTTGTCAATCTTCTCTGACAAATGCCACTGGCTGCCTTGTTACAATGCTACCCTTGAACTGTATTAATCTGTACTCTGTTTGCAATGTCCACATTGTTGTAATGTCTGTCTTGATGTTCCCCATAATTTGTATTTCTCTGACGTGGAACCTTTGTAAAAGAGCCATGGCTCAAAGGTATTTGTAATCCTAGACTTGATAAATAAAATAAAAATAAATAAAATAAAATAACAGGTGGAAACTGGTTTGGCCAGACCCTTGTTGTGACCCCTTCGAACTATACTCAGAGGGGGTCGGGGGTATTTGTCTGTGTGCTGGTGGGCAGACGAGGGTGGAAGTGGCATGAAAATGCCACACAGTTCAATTCACTGTGCAAACTACCACTGATGCATCATATGTAGGAGTCTTGCAATGCCCACTAAATTCCATTAAATATTTCTGACAGTAGGGGGAGTCAGACTGCTGCACTGGTTGTGCCAAGGTGCTGGGAGACACTGTTCAACAAGGGACTGGATTATTGAGGGACAGATAGGAGCAACCAGGGCTAGGAAAGAGCATCCACTAGACTACAACATACAAATGTAGAACCTGAATTTGACAGCAGATAAGGATTGCTTGACCCATCTAGTCTACCCATTCCTCCCTACCTACACTATTACCACAGACCATACCTGATCTACAGTTCTTTCTCCCTCTCCCCTTCTTTTCCATTATGAGCCCCTTGTGCTTATTCTATGCATGCTTGAACCCCACCACTGCTTTCTCCCCCACCACATCTGCTGGAAGTCTTTTCCAGGAATCCACAACTTTTTCTGTAAAGTACTTCCTCACATCTCTCCTGAATCTACCCCCCTCCAACTTTGTAGAATGTCCTCTTGTTCTTGAGCACCTTTTCTTCTGAAAAATACTTCTCTCCTGTACCTTATTTACCCTTGTAAGGTACTTAAAGGTGTCTATCATATTGCCCCTCTCCCTCCGCTCTTCCCAGGTGTACATATTGAGGTCCTTTAGTCTCTCCCCATAGGGCTTTTGATGCAGACCCTGCACAATTTTAGTTTTTTGGTTTTTTAGTGTTTGGTAAATGGGTAAGGCCCACTAGGCACATGTGCCTGTTTTCAGGGGTGACCTGGGAGCACTGGCGGTTAAGTGACTTGCTCACAGTCAGACAGTATGCAAGTGGAGGTTGTGAGAATCAAACCCAGGTCTGGTCTGCTGGATGTACCAAGCTCGTTCACAGCTCGTTACTCTAACCTCTAGGCTATACTGCCTATAGTTGCTCTCCTCTGGACTGCCTCCACTCTGTCTATGTCCTTCTGGAGATGTGGTCTCCAGAACTGGAGACGGTACTCTAGGTGGGGTCATACCAGCAATCTATACAGAGGCAACACCACCTCCCTCTTTCTGCTGATGATACCCCTCCCTATGCACCCCAGCATCCCACTAGCCCTCCACTTTCCTTGTTGCACTGTCTGACCACCTTTAGATCATCTGATATGATAACCCCCAGGTCTCTTTCCTGCTTGGTGGTCATCAATACTACTCCACCCATTTTGTACTCTGCTGCAGGGTTTCTGTGCCCTAAGTAAATTATTTTGCACTTTCTCACATTGAAACCCAGCTGCCATACCCTTGATTACTCCTCTTGTTTTCTAAAGTATTTGCTCACCCTTACCACATCCCCTGGAGTGTCCACCCTGTTGCAGATTTTGGTGTCATCTGCAAAGAGGCAGACCTTCCCTTCCAACTCTTCTGCAATGTCACTTATAAAGATATTAAAGAGGACTGGTCCCAACACTGAACCCTGAGGCACACTACTGGTCACCCTCCATTCCTCTAAGTGAACTCCTTTTACTACAGCCCTCTGTCGCCTATCCCCTAACCAATTTCTTATCCAATTTAACACCTTTGGACCCACTCCTACGCTACCCAGCTTGCTTACTATTCTTCTATATGGAACATTGTTGAAAGTCTTACTAAAATCTAGATAGGCAATGCCCATCGCTCCACCCTGATCTAAATCCTTTGTCACCCAGTCAAAGAAGTCTATCAGATTCATTTGACATGACTTCTCCCCTGTGAACCCATGCTGCCTCAGGTCTTGCAACCCACTGATATTCCACAATCCTTTCCTTCAGCAGCAATTCCATTAATTTTTGCACCACCGACGTCCGGCTGACTGGCCTATAATTGCCATCCTCCTCCCTGCTCTGCTACCACTTTTGTGTAGTAGGACTAAATCTGCACTCTTTCAATCCTCGGGAACCACTCCTGTTTCCAGCTAACTGTTAAACAGAACTGTCAGAGGTGTGGCCAGTATTTCCCTGAGGTCCTTCAATACCCTTGGATGCACCCCATCTGCATGGCCCCATTACTTTGTCCATCTTCAGATTAATGAGTTCCTTCAGGACTCTCTCCCCCAAAAAAGGACTAGTGTCCACCTCCTTCCCTCCAAAGCATATGTTATTTTCTTGTGGCTCCTCCCCTTCTCCTTCCTCTGGGAAAACTGAATAAAAGTATTTGCTCAGGACATCTGCCTTTTCCTGGTCTCACTCTGCACAGTCCCCCCTTCCCTTTCTAACCTTACAATTCCACCTCTGGTCTTCCTCTTTTCACTTATATACCTAAAAAATGTCTTGTCCCCTTTTGTTACCTCCTGAGCTGTTCTCTCTTCAGTTTGTGCCTTTGTGCTCCTTACTGCTTTCCCTGCTTCCCTCTGTTTCCCCGATGCACCTCCCTATCTTCCTCACTCTGCATCTCCTTATACCTATTGAATGCTACCCTTTTTAGTCTTTACCTTTTCAGCCACCTCTCTCGAGAACCATGGCTGTCTCTTTTTCCCTCTTACTTTTGCTCACTTGTTTGATGCAGAGGTATGTTGCCGTTGCTATGCTCCCTTTTAGCTGCACCCACTGTTCCTCCACCCCACCCAGGCCATCCTCCCCCCCCAACCAGGTCATCCCTGAGGCATTCACCCATCTTTATAATATCTGCCCACCTGAAATACAGGACCCTTGCACTTGTGTGACTTGATTCCACAGCCATCCTGATATTGAACCACCTGTATGGTGATCACTGGTCCCCAGATGGCATTCCACCTTGATGTCTGCAATACTGTCCCTGTTAATGAGTACCAGGTCCAGTATTGCCCCATCATGAGTGAGTTCACTGACTAATTGCCTGACAAACACCCCTGTAGAGAGTCCAAGATGTTCCTGCTTCTAGCTGAAGAAGCTGTTAGGATGCTCCAGTCTACATCTGTAAGGTTGAAGTCCCTCACCAGTAGTACCTCACACTTTTTTGTCATCTTGCCAATGGCTTCCACCAGTACCTGATGTAATTCTTCTCCCTGTACTGGAGGTTTGTAGATCACTCCAGTGTGAATAGTAGCTCCATTCCACATCTCCAGGGTGACCCACAGTACCCCTGCTACCCCCTGTATTCCATGAATCTCCATTACTTTTATGCTTTTCTTCACATAAAGCACCACACTCCCTCCTTTCCTGCCCAACTGATCCTTCCTGAACAGAGTATAACCTGGCATGGCCATGTCTCAGTCATGGTTTTCTGCACACCATGACTCCGTAATGGCCACAACATCCAGGCTGATCTCTGCTATGATGGCCTCTAGGTCTGGAATTTTATTTCTGGACTTCCAGCATTTGCACACATGGCCTTCCAGATTTTGGTTCCACTCTGCTTGTTGCCACCTTTTTTTCCTTTTTGCCCTACTTCCTTCCCCACTCTCTTTTTAAAGATCCCATTCTCTTCCCCCTTTATCTCTACCACCCTGCTTCTTTTAATAATTTGACCCCAGAGGATTTCTCTCCCCTCGCATTCTCCTCACTCTATACTTCAGCCTGTGGGGAGGGGCAGTTTCTGACTCTGCGGTTCCTTCCACCATCCCCCTTGGCTAGTTTAAATGTTAATTGAAGTGACATTAAAACCATCCACTGAGGACTTCAGTTCACCTCCCAGATGGATGCAGACCATCACCCCTGTATAGGCCCTTATCCTCCCAGGTGGATCCCCGGTCCCCAGTGTAACTGAACCCTTCCTCTCTGCACCATTCCTTCAGTCATGAGTTGGAGATCCTGATGCACAGATCCCTCTCCTTTCTCCTGTCATAGACAGGCAGCACCTCAATGAAAGCCACTGAGCAAGCTACCTGTCTAAGACCCCTCTCCAGATCTCTAAACTCCCCCTGTGCTATCCTAGCCCCACCACTAGCCAGATTATGAGTCCCTGAGTGGACAATAACAAGCAGCGGTCCCTCCTGTTCTGCTGCCTTAGCAATCCTCAGGATCTGCTTCCCATTCCTCCAGGCCATGATGCCAAATAGGCATCTAACCTGCCTCCTCCCCCTTTCCTATTCCCAAATGTATCCCCCTCACAATCAAGTCCCCCACCAAAAGTTGCTTCCTCCTCCTCTGGGGCCCACTACCACCCTTCTTGGGGTTTCTATAATGGAGGGCCCTACATCCTCCCTGATCTCCACTGTGGATACCTCCTGCTGGGAGTGCCACCCTGCCAGAGTGGCTTAGGAATTACATAATGGTACCGGCTGAGGAATGTGCCTTTGTCCTCCCACTGCTACCCTTCCAGAGCCCACCATAGTCCAGCCATTCCTCCTTCCTGGCATCCTGTGAGGAAACGGTGGCAGATTTGGTAGCCCCTGTGCTGGGAAGAGGTACTCTAAATCCTAGCCAACTCAGCCTGGAGTCTAGCGACCTTCTTCCTCGACCCAGAGTGGTGTGTGCAGAGGGGGCAGTACCACAGTCTCACAAAGGTCTCTCTGAAAACTGGTGCCTCACAGCCACTGCACTGCACCGCTCCCAGCATCCTCAGCTTCTAGTCTCTTACTTTTCTGTATTTGCTTAGTACTCTTAGACTAGAACCAAAATATATGGAGTACTTCCTACACCTCCCTTAAGCTTACAGAAATATATATAAACATCTATTTCACTTGTCTCAAATCTTACAATTATCCACATATAATGTATGGAGAGCATCTATTAATATCTATTTTCAATCAGTTTACAACCTGATAATCTGATCTTTATGATGTCAGTATGCTGTAAACCTTGCTTCAGTATGTCATACCAATGGGATTACAGGTTAGAATGTCACCAGCTGCCATAATTCTTTCAAAGGAATGGCGATCTGCTGCCCATGACAATGTCATTTAAAACACATGCGTTCCATGCTCTTCAGGTGTACGATCACCACCCCTTCCTCAGAGAAGATGCTGATGCTGTGTGAATCTGTGAAGTAACGTGACTCATTCTGAGCAATCAGAAACTGCTGGCTGAAGCTATGTTTAGTTTGAACATTTAGATAGATTATCAGTTTGTTGTTTTATTAAAGTTGAGCTGTTTTGAAGGTCTTTACTGTACGTGCATTTAGCATTTAGTAAAGCTTTTAATATTAGTATGCTGATTCTGTATCGCATCTCTTGCTAATTGTTGTACTCTAATAAACATCCTATTGGGCCTTCCTGATTCATACCTCTCTCAAGCCATGTTTACATAGCAGCAGCACTCTGGCATTTGCACTGCTCCATTCCCACTGTGGTGGCTGCTCGGAATGCAATCCCTATTTACACAGCCTGTCCTCACACTGCTGCAGGTCGTGCCAAGGATGGGCTGCGAATGCTATGGGGGGACGCATGGGGAAAGACGTGGAGCAAGCACAGCAAAGTGTTTACACCGCTGGTTGCTGTGCTCACTCTGATAGGGGTACTGACAACTGAGTCAGTGTAGAAAATTGATCGCAGCCACACTTGCAGCATTCCAGAATGTGTTCACGCACCCCGACTTTGCAGCGCATCAACCAGTGCGCATGGGTTGATGTGCTGCAAAGCAGGTGGTGCTTACAGGGCTTCAGTAAGTGTTTCTTTAACAGAAACTGTAACTTTTTGTTCCTCGGTGGCTAAATGGGTTTCCATGCATTATAAAATATAATGCCTGACTAGCAGTTGTTAACCACAGACGTAATTACCTCTTGTGGTCGCCATGA
The DNA here is from genome assembly GCA_016271365.2 of Neoceratodus forsteri. Taxonomy (NCBI): domain Eukaryota; kingdom Metazoa; phylum Chordata; order Ceratodontiformes; family Ceratodontidae; genus Neoceratodus; species Neoceratodus forsteri. The sequence continues at coordinate 17,316,315 of JADMNL010000027.1, forward strand.
CAACTGTAAACCTCTCGAGCTGCACTTTCAAGGTTTAGTTGGTTGTCCTGGCAACTGCTTGAGGTGATTACAGTGTGGTTAACAACCACTACTCAGGCATTATCCTCTATGTTTAGAGCAAATCTCAGTATTCTGAAATTCAGTGAGTTGCTACTTCAGATGTCCTGTTAGAACCAGAACACTATGCCAGGAAAGTCATTTCAAAGCAACAGTAAGATTCCGGCTAAACAATGACTTTAAAACAAATAAATGTTTTTTGTATTTTATTTTATTTTTAACCCTTTCAGGGCTGTGGACTGATATATCCATCCAGGACTCCAGTACGTTCTAATTTTGTCAGCAGTCTAAGGATTAAACAACAAACACTCAGCAGCCCAGAAAACCCACTAAAGCGTGAAAAGCAAAGTCACAGTCCCACTTAATTAACAGGCCACCACAGTAATAAGCCAGCAAATCCTAGTTGCAAAGACAACCCCAGGAAAGCCACACACAAACTGCCAGATTATATACATAAAATTAAATTTACACGAGAAGTGATTTAACACAGAACGAATGTGGTAACCACAGAACAAATGTGGTTATTTTCCTGCTCCCAATTAACACCAAATACACAAAATACCACACCTTCATATAGTCAACAATTCTCTCTTTCTCAATCCACAAACATTAGACAAGAAAAACAAATATTTAAAATTAGGAAAAAGATGGACATTTTTCATTTATTTGTGGGAGCTCCACATAGACACAGCCACTCTACTACTGCCAGCATTCTAGAATACAAGGGAGGACATCAAGGAATAATGTCAAGCACTAGCTCATCAGCTCACAATCAGCCCTAATGCATGCATGGGTCTAGAGAGGTGGCCTTCTGTTAAATTCTTCGTCATGTGCATGCATGGCATGTACCATGTATATACATACATGGGATGGTATTTTGCACTATTACTAAGCACAAACCATGTCTGCCCACAGCACCATATGAATGTCTGCACCACATTTTAAAATGAGAGGTCTGAAGAACAGACAGTAGCGTGGTTATCCAAAGTCTCACGGAGAGCAAGTAACTTTGAGGTGATTCAAGCACGAGTTCCCTGTTTAACAATTCTGAATGCTAACCAATGGTTAAAGTGATCTTCCAGTTCTCTGCAAAACGTGCAGTTAATGCAGTATTAGTAGGACTCAATTTTTTTCAAATGTTCCCCTCCCCCAAAATTGAATTTCAAGTGGCTGTTGTCTAACAATTCTGACGTCACAATCAGATTGTAACGTCAAGGCAGGAAAAGCAGAGGGAACAGATAATGTCTAAAGGGCTAAAACACTGTCTGCATGCCAGATAGTGTTAATGATAACATTTGAAATGTCCAGAAATTCAGATTTTGACAGAATTTTGTATAAGTGAGATCTACTGATACCAACAGTGATTGCTTTTTTTTTTTCTTTCAGGAAGTCAGAAAATAATTTTAAGCTGCGTTGCCTAAATGTTATGTTTGATTGCAGATTTTTCTAAACGAAGCAAACATGAAACATCATAAATACAATTCTGCAGCTACACACTTTAAACCCATTTATGTTATTGTGTTCAGTGTGTTGCAGATCTTTAAAAATTCAAATAAAACGTAACATTAATACTAGCGTCAGAACAAATAATGTGGTGCTACTGAAAGGAAATGTTAATTTTCGGTGGTAATAGGCTCCCTGGGATAGAGTGTCTTATTTATATTTAGTGACTGAACAAGCTGTAATATTTATTTATTTTATTTATTTGATATATCAGGTTTACAACCTTTGAGCCAGAGGCTCATTTACAAAGGTACCTCGTCACATGTAAGACAGAAACTAATACAGACAGGGTATAACAACAATTACATTTTCAGACTGTGATGTGTTTTTTTAGCTTTAAGATCTGCAGCTGTCCCAGTACTTGAAATGTGCTTCCCATGGCTAGAGCTACTGAGACTGTCAATGAGGGCCAGCTGAACAGTTTGGCTCTCACAACCCCAACTGCCAGAGCACAAAGGACAATGCAATTTAAGCATGGCTCTAGGAACTGACCCTTATGCAGAGAAGCCAAATCATGGCCCAGGATTTGCTGGGAGGTGTGACTTTGTGATGGGCTATAAAGCCCATGCCTTCATCTGCACATGCTACCTGCTTTTCATACCCTTTGCTGAAAAAAATCTGTCATTGGGGTCAACTGAGCCACCAGGCTCCCACAACTGCTGGAGAACAAAGGACCATAAAATCCTAGAGTGCTGTCTGGGGCCATCCCTTAAGACAGGGGTGGCCAACCTGTAGTTCATGAGCCACATATCACTCTCGAAGCAGTTTGATGTGGCTCTCGAGAGGTTTGTCAATGAAGTGTCAAGTTCACATCACAGTCTTTTAAATTTAAGAAAAGTCAAAGTACAGGAGCTAAAAAGTGCCCTGAGTGCTCAACAAGCTACTTTTACTAGACCTGCAAGCAAATCTAAAGTTCCAGAGCTGCTCTGAATAATTATTTTACAATTACAACTATTTTTTTAAAAGTAGTGTAAGTTAATATGATTATTGACTATTTACTATGACTGTGTTATTATTATAACTCCTAAATATGGGTATATATGAGCATGGTAAGGGCCCCACATTGGGAATGATATGAGCCGCACGTTGTTGTGGCTCACATCTTACTCAGAAATGTGAATGTGGCTCACGACCCCAAAAAGGTTGGATACCCCTGCCTTAAGCCAAGCAGCACCGTTGGAACCAAGGACATGCTGGCAGGTCAGACTTCTCAGTACCACTTCTTCATCCTAAGGCACACAATTTTTACAGGCAGAAAAAGGCAGAGTCCATTGTGCAGTCCCTTGAGTAGCCTCCCAATATGATGGCCACAGCAGAAGGGTGTGTACATGGGTGTCATGCAGGCTTTCTGCATTCTGCTGGCTGGCTCCATCCTGCTCACCCTCACAGAGTTACTGCTGCTGTTTAATAGCCACAGCCTATGAGGGTCAATTCACCCCTTGCCTCCTCATCCCTATGCTTTACATATTCTGCTCATCATTTTGATGACCCCCCTCACCCATGTTTGGACTCAAGATCTGTTACTAACTGCCTGTATTATTGAGCCCTGTCTCTACTCCTAGTCCCCTATTGTTAGCTGTGCCTCTAAAATGTTTTTCCATACATTCCCTCTCTTCTCCCTTCTCTTTCCCTCATTGCTCCTGCCTTGCTTGCCTCCTTAATGTCCCTCTGACTTCTTCTTAATGCCTGCCCTCCTCACTGTACCCCCAGGGACTAGCTCTTAAATGTTACTCCTCCTCTGTTCTTTGTCATTTTCTTCCCCCTCTTCATCATTTATTCACTCTCCTAATAATAGTTATACCCTCCACCCTCATTCCTGCATCTCTGGTCATCCTCTCCAAAACTGTTCCCATTCCTTCCTCTCTTCTTTACCACATCAGTAGCAGCCTCATCCTTTCTCCTGTTCAAGCTCAAAACCCTTTGGAGATCTAGCTCCCATAATCAATCCTTCCCTATGCCATCCTGTTTAAAGAATGTCCAAGTCCTATAAGCTGATTATTTCACATCTACTTTTGGGTGTTGTGGTGCTAAAACCTTGCCCCTTCCTCCTTCCTCTTTCCCCTCGTCATGGGTCACAGCACATTCCACATCAACACTTGAAGCTTACTAGCTATGTTGAAGTAACTAAGGATGTAATCCAAGCAGCACTATCCTGAAATTCAAGTAATTCCTCGACTCTAGGCCAGGATTACTAATATGAATGTCACCATCATAGGCTATGCTATACACAGAAAGAACCATGGCAAGTGAGGGATGGTGGGGCCATGTATATTCATCTCAACCTTAGTTTTGGAGTCATTTCAATAAGCTCTCCTTCTCCCCCTCCCTCCCAGTATTTACTGGTGGTGTTTACTGCCAGCCCTGACTCCCTTTCCGAGCTCCTCTCCACCATCTCCAACTACTATTCTTCTAGTGAGCTTCTGGTCCTGGGTGACCACAATACGAGTTAGCTCTCCCTATCTAAAGAAAAACATTTCTGACAAATTTAAACTAAAACCAAACATAATTTATCTTTGAACTGACCTGCCTCAACCTGCATTCCTCTTATCACTCCCCTTATAGACTATGTTCTGTCCTCCCACCCTCACAATATTGTGACATTTGGCATCCTCCATGACACTATCAGTTAATACAGGATGCTTAACTGTGTCCACAAGCTCTGCCACATCAAAGCTTCCTCCACCTGAAGTACATAGAAACATAGAAACATCATCAGGTTACTCACATCATTTGATGTAGTCTCACTGCATGATGGTTTTCCTGCCAGTGACTGATCCCCTATTCCTGCGTCCACTGACACAGATGCAGCTAGAACAAACATGTCACCCTCTAGAGGTTACCTGTTCAAAGCTCCAAATTTCCCTGGATCACCCCAGGCCTCCCTAAAGGCTTATGATTTTGTGTGGTTCGAGCACAAGGCCTCTGTCTTCCCACAGGACTTTCTGCAATACAATTTCAATACCAAAGCTTTCAAGGAAACCACATTGAACTGTTTACTACTAACATCCATAATAACCTCAATCTGCCTCAGACTTCTGAAATGTTATTCAAAGTTGTTCACTCTGTTTTTAGTCTCTATGCTCCATCTGCTTCTTCGTTCCTTAAAACAGGATCTCCCATCTCTGATGGCAGTATAGCACAGAGGTTTAGGGCTCTGAGCTGCAAACCTGGAGACCTGGGTTTGAATCCCACAGCCCACACTTGCATACTGTATGACCCTGAGCAAGTCACTTAACTTCTTTGTGCTCCCAGGTTGCACCCGGAATCAAGCTTCGGCTTAGTGTGCCTTTGCTGGTTAAACAATGTCCCCTGATAATACTGAGGCTGTATGCACTTTCAGGTAGTACTTTACCTCCTATGCTCACTCAAATCCCCCCATCCCACTTGTACTGTCCCCCACCTCCTTTTCTCTATACATGCTACCCTCCACTTCTCGACCCACCCATCCCTCTTTATGTTCTTTCTGTTTCTTCTTCCTGGCTGCTACATTAGTTGCTTTTCAGTCCCTCAATATAAACATAGAAACTGACAACAGAAAAGGGCCCACTGGAACATACTGTATGCCTGCCCCTATCTATAGTATGATGTAAATGCCCTAGTGGCCATTCAAGCCCTCTCCTTCATGTCATCTTACCCTGCTATCCTTACTAGCCTATATGTCCCACATTCACTTGAACATCTCCACCAATGTGCTGCAGATCACCCTCTCCAGCAGCATGTTCCACTTATCTACCACTTTCTCTGTAAAGAAATACTTTCTGAATATCCCTCCCACTAGCTGAGTTGAATTCCCCCTTGTAACCATGTGTCCACTCATTGTGAACAGCTCCCCAGTGTCCAACGTGCTTATTACATGAAGAAACTTGAAAGACTCAATCATTTCCCCCTCTCCCACTTAGTTTCCAGTGTATGCATATTGAGCTCTTTGAGCATCTCTGTGTAGGACTTCTATTGCTGCCCCTGAATCATTTTATTGCCCTGCTCTGCACCACTTCAGTCCTACCCCCATCTTTATCATTTTTTGGTTTAGACTTCAGAATTGCAAGCAGTTCTCAAAATGTGACCACACTAGGGCTTAGTACATTCATTTATTCATTTTATTTGATAACTGGGTAAAAAAGCAACTGGGCCACAAGGCCCTTTTACAGGTTTGGTCCAATGAGGGTCAGAAGATTCTCAAACACACCAACACATATGACACAATTATAAAAACTAAAAGCCAAAAATACAATACAATACAAGACATTGCAAAATAAAACTTAAGTTAAACAACAAAAATTGCATTTACAAGAATTGTAGCAAGTGAAATCATGTGCAAGTGCATACAGGCTTGGAATAAAGCAGTTCATGGGCAGGACTGCCTCCTTCTTTCTGCTGCTGATCTCTCTGACTATGCTTCCCAGCATCCTTCTTGCCAATGCCTTCCCCTCTGTTACGCTGCACTGCACTACCTACTTTATGTTGGCTGGTATTAAGACCACAAGATCCCTCTTCTCTGTCATTTTTTCTAACACTGCATGTCTTATGCTGTATTTTCTCTCTGAGTTCCAGACCCCGATGCACATAACTTTGTACTTTTCATGGGTTTTAGTTGCCAGACCCTTGACAATTTTTCCAGTCTCTTCAGATCTTCCCATAATGTCCTGACACCCTCCCCATCACTGTCCACTCTACCACGTATTTTTGTGTCATCTGAAAATGGTACACCTTCCCTTGGATCTCTTCTCCAATTTTTGCAAATAAAGATGTTAAAAAGTACTAGGCCTAATCCCTCCAAGGAAATAAACTTGACTGTCTCACCCCTTAATTCCTTAACCTTGCTGCTTCTGCCATTGCCAGCCCTATTTACTCCCTCCCAATCCTCTTTTTTTGACATGGCAAGGTACTTGGGGCATGAAAATATGCACCATCCAAAAATAGATTCCCACTTTAAGCAGGATAAACCATGTGTAGTCATTGACAATAAAGCCAGCAGAATGCTGGTGTGCATCAAATGGGAGTTGACCAGCAGGGCAGATGAAGTAATCTTGCCACTTTGCATGGTTCTTGTCAGGCCCCACCTACAGTACTACATGCAGGTTTTGCCTCCTCAATACTAAAAGAACATTCAGGCAGGCAAGAAGGTGCAACAGAAGGCCACCAAAATAATCAGTAGTATGGGGAGAAAAGATATAAGAGGCCACAGGTTCCTTAACATACTCATCTTGGAGAAAAGGAGGCTGAAATGCAGGGGCATGCCCTAAATTGCAGAGATGGTAAGTTCAAGGGTACTGTTTGAAAATCTTTTCTCCCAGAGGGTGGCATATCTACAGAACAGATTGCCGGGGGAGAGAGCAGTCATGAAGACAGTAAAAGCCTTTAAGGTAAGCCTGTGGATGCTTCTGCTTACCAAGGGAATCACCTGATACCCTGGGTAGTAGAGTGAGTAGGAATATAAAGAAATCAGTTTGTGTCTGTTCAGCATACTTATTTCATCCCTCAGTGCTGCATACTTATTTCATCCCTCAGTGCTACATACTTATTTCATTCCTCAGCACTACATACTTTTTTCATCCCCCAGCGTTACATACTTATTTCATCCCTCAGCGCTAGGGACTATGGTGCTTTTTTTAAAAATTTTTGTTCAATAAATGAACTGAAAATTACCTACAGTGAAGTCTATCTCTATATATGGCTGGTGAAGTGCCCAAATTCCTGTGATTTGTCTTATGAAAAGTTTTTGAGGAGCACCACTTTCCTAGCGTGCACTTTCCTTAGGTTGTGTACTTATTTCATCCCTGTATGCGAATCAGGGAGGACAGACATGATGCACTTAGAGACCTGTCCATCTTTAATTTACTATGTTGCTATGTTAAATGGGGTGACCCTGCCTCTCCAGGGGCATATTTCCAATATTTCTGCTCCCTCTCCAGGAAAAAATGCAGGAGATACCCATGCGCTTTCAGATCTCCTTTCTGCTCCTCTCGATCTTGTGCTTCTCAAAATTCCATTCCATGATCTGGTTTACCTGTACAACTCATTAATTCTATCTGGAGGGGGTGGATCAGAGTCTGCTTACTTCCACCATCTTTTCCAGCTTTGGCATTGAACATTATCATTTCCTCCACTCTGTAAATATATGGAGTTTGGTCTCTGTGATCAGTCATTCGGTTGGTTCTGCTCCTGCTTGCTTGACAGGCACTAGTTTATGCAAGTAGATGATCCCCTATTGACCCTTTGTATCCCCTCAGACATCCCCAGTGCTCCATTCAGGACCCCATCTCATTTTGCATCTTCCTCAATAACCTCCTCTCAGTCTATGTTTCTACACATATTTACAATTACATGGATGAGACTGTACTCTTTGACTTTGGAATCTCAGCATCCATGCTAGAAGTGACTTTGCAATGGGGCATTGAGTTATGTGCAGTGATCGCTTCACTCAATCCCCCTCACACTCGATTCCAATACAAAACAGACTCCATGATCTTTGATAGCAAACAGGATATTGCCAGGCTCAAACACACCTGCCTATGATGCTCTAGATCAGACCTACTTGAAAAACAATTCCTGGCCAGATTAGCTCCCGTTTTTCATTCCTTCTGCTAAACTACCCCCTGCACTCATCAATTTTCTCTTTACTCTAATCTCTCCATCCAATCTGTTGAAGGCAAGAAACTCTACCAATGTGCCTCCTTTCTTTCCAAATTCTGGTTCAGCTTTCCATCCAGTAACTTCTTCTTTTTCCACTTCCCCTCATCTGCCTTTTTGTTATTCTTGTTACTCTGCTGACTCCCACTCTTTCTCTGTCCCTTGTTCCAAAATCTCACCTAGGAAAGCTGTCTCCTCCTCACACCCCTTCCCCAGTTTCTTTGAAGTACCCAGCACCTTGTTCTCTATTACTCTTAATCTTTCCATTTCATTCAAAGCACTCCACCATGAGCTCTCCTCCTATACTTGTTCCTGAAATGTTACCCCCCTTATCTGCTCTGCAGTCACTTTCTTCTGCTCCTATTGTCCCATCTTGTACAATAGGGGTGAGATGATATGCTATTCTTTATTTTGGCATAAAACCACCACCATGAGATATCACACTCTGCTGACATTACCAGAGTGTGATAACCAAAGTTTTCACCAATTATCACACTGTGATGACATCATCATCATGTGTGATAAATGGAGTCCTCTCCTGTTATCATGCCCCTATTGTATAAAATGGATACATGATGTGCACTTGTGTAATATGGAAAATATTTTCACTCCTGCACAGTAACCTCTGGATACTCATACTCATGGCTTTGCCACTCATGAATATACAGAGGTCACTCTAAAGGAGTGAAAATATTTTCCGATCACACTCATGCCCATCATGTATCCCCTTATCTGCCCTGACCCTTTTTCCTTTTAATCAACTTTCAAAAAATGTCCTAGTATTTATTACCCATACCCCTGACTTCTAATATATGTTTATGGACTTTTGTACAGACCTGTGTACTATTTGAGCTATCTTTCAAAATATGTTTTTGTATATGTAGGTGTTTTTCCCTTAGTAAAGATTTTGCACTGTGCTTTCTCACCTTTTTTTATAAGAAGAACTTGAGAATGGTTGGATGGAAAAAGGACTGTCACCTATAAAGACCCCCCACCACACACACACAGACACACTTCTCAGTGGTAGTATCTGTTTATTTTTGCCTCATATATTGAGGTTAGAGTAAAGAGCTGTGAATGAGCTTGGTACATCCAGCAGACCTGGAGGCAGTATGGTGCAATGGTTCAAACCTGGAGACCTGGGTTTGAATCCCACAGCCCCCTGCTGTGTGACCCTGAGCAAGTCACTTAACTTCCTTGTGCTCCCAGGTCATACCTGTAAACAAGCTTCAGCTTAGTGTGTCTTTTCTGGTTAAACAAAAAATACCTGGGTTTGATTCCTACAACCTCCACTTGCATACTGTGTGACTCTAAGCAAATCACTTAACCACCCAGTGCTCCCAGATCACCCCTGAAAGCAAGCACTTCTGCCTAGTGTGTCGTACCTGGTTACCAAAAGAATAAAATTAATATATATACATATATAATATACCTTATTGCTTTCATTTTTGAACTTACAATGTTATCTGGGAGTTAATTCGTATACCCACTACTCTCTGTGAGAAATCACATTCTTCCAGTCCCCATAAAACATATCTTCTTGCCGTTGTATGCTATTCCCCCACTGGTAATTTCATTATGTTTTTTTTTTTAATTAGTCCCAGGTCCTTATATAGTTCTGGATGTTTTAGGAAACCAGTCAGCATAATTATATCTACCCTAATCTGCCTTCTCTCAAAGCTAAATGTTAAGTGTGTCCAGTCTCTCCCTGTATTCCATGGTGTCACCATCTATCATTAATCTAGTCACTATTCTTTGTACTCTCTCCAGTCTATCTATGTCCTTCCTGTGATATGGATTTCAGAACTAGCAGTAGTACTCCAGATGATGTCTCACATATGCCCTTTAAAGTGATTCCATAAACTCCCATAGTAAAGGTCCTGAATAAGCTGTGTCCATCCTACCTCAGCATATTCCATAACTCTACCCTCCCAGAAGGGCATCTAGGTTCACTGGACAGGGGCTTTTGATAGTGCCACCATCTCATTAAAAGTCAGCAGATGACAGGGCAATTGTGATGGTGGCCCCTAATTTCTGAAATGCTCTCCTAGATGAGATGTGGTTCTTCTATTCAATGAATATATTTAAGTTTTAAAGTTAGAAGGTTTCTGTTTTGGCAGGTTATCAAGTTCCTTTGACGTTTAATTGTTTTTCTAATTCTCTAGTCTTGTTATTTAATATTTTTAGTCTAATGCATTAGTATATCAGATATTTTGAGAGTGCATGTTTAAGGCCCCTACCACCTTTCTAGAGTTGTTTCTTTTTTATTTTATGTACAATTTTCATAATCCCTTTCTCATGTTTAATCTTTGCTCTTTGCATTGCATTTTTGGTTCATTTTGTCACTTGCTTTTAGCCTGGGATGAGCACTGTTAAAGAAATAAACTACTACTCCTATTTGTGTATGTATTCCCGATTGATTGTATTTTAACTTATGTCATTTTTGTGCTGTTATTCATTGAATGTCTCCTCACTGTGCAACACCCCCTATCCTCTGGATGGCACATTGAAATGAAGCTCAGCGCTGTGTGTGTACCCAGGCCAAAAATTCTAATTGTATAAAAATAAATAAAATATTTTAATTTCCTAAATACACACACACACACACACACACACACACAATTCATTTTACAAAATCTACATTACTTGATAGTCTGACAGTGTATTGCACTAAGTCACCTTTATTAAACTGCAAAGGCAACAAACAAATAAAGAGCTGGACAACATACACAATGATATGTTATCATTTCACCTTTTCTCTTGGAGCAGTGGTAAACCTGGCTGTGCTCCTGAGCCAGTGGGTAGGGGTTAGGAGTAGACAGTAGGTCTTGAGATGTACTGGACACGCCATTCTCACACTGATACTGGGAACCCAGGTTAGAGGACGTAGGCAGAACCCTCACCTCTCCACTGAAAGGGCTCTGATTAGAGCCTATTCTTTGTCTCACAGTACTCCTGGGAATCACTGGATACTCCTTGCTGCAAAATAGAAAGATATGTGCAAGTTAATTACTGCACTGCATCTTTTAGTGTAACCCCTGCTCATCCCATCTGCTTCCATAAACTTCTACAGCAGCACAAATTTGATATGATGCATTTACTGCTGCATAGAGTTGTGCAAATCCTGATAAAATGTGAGAATTTTTTTCTAGACCCACAAATGTTTCCAAGACTTGCCTAAGTTAAAGTAATTGTATTTCTGGTGCTAGGGATCACAGATGAGGGGAGCACGGCATCCATTGTACATCAGCCTGACCTCATTTTTTAACCATAACCATCTAATTCTACACAATGCTCACAATTTCATTTGCATTGAAATCTATAGGAGCATAAACCTGCTTACAGTTATGTTATTAGAGTATCAAAGTTTGTTTTGATGCAGAATCATTGCTACAATATTCCTAGGAGTAACATATTTATCCAGCTATATTTGAAAAATCTAAATGATGACTGTAGTAAATTATACTGATATGTGTTAGGGTAAAAATATTCAACATGGCATGGCCTCATTTCCAGAGTTGTAAAATTGATCACTTTCTATCATGCCCTTTTTTTTTTGTTTGTTTCCTTTAAAAAAAATATAATTGATTTTATGATGGATTCATAGGCCTTTCATATACAGCATACTGGTGTATGCAGGTTACTGTGATGGGGTGAAGGAAATTCACTTTTAGGTTTCACCAAAAGAACAGCACCTAGGACAAATTAGCATTGCCTGTCCCAGCATTGCAATACAATGCCAATTTTGACTGTCAGTCCTGGTGGCTCAGTATGTGGCCAACTCACAAGCTAGGTAAGTGTGTTAGCAACTAAGATACAACAGCACAAAGCAATTTTATTTATTTATTGAGTTGTCAAAGTTCAATAAATAAAATTGACTTGTACTATTGTGTCTTAGTTGATAATACTATTTCAATTCAACACTATATAGTACAACATAAATAGAATAGTGGATGGGCACCATCTGACACACTGTGTCGCCGAGGATGTTGATGACATCACAGAGACTCAAGAGTGAAGCTCGAGAGGTCTCACTGATGTCTTCAACATCCCAAGAGGGAAACACAGCCTTAGTTGTGGATGGGTGAACATCCATTGTTTTATATATAGTATATGGTTAGGGCTTATTGTTTTTTGAAAACTGTGGGTTACCTCACAATTCCTGCTCCCACTCTACATTGCCACTGGTTTCAAGTTCACTGCACTCCCGCTGGCTAGGGCTTCTCGTCACCCCCTGCTTGCTCGCTAGCTGTCACAGCGGCAGTTTTCATTTTTATAATTAAACTACAGTGGCAGTTTTCATTTTTAGAATTAAACTACAAAAAAAAACTGTTCCATGACAGGACACCGTCTGAGGCTATTTGTGTCAGGAGGAGTAGGATCCAGACCACTGCTCTGCCGTTCTACGTCCCCTTAATCTCACTGCCATTTTGTTTTGTTTTCTTCTACGATGCAGCTATTTGAGTCAGCCAATCAGGAGGTAGGACAAGGCTGAAAAGATGTTATAAAATGGGCAAAGGATTTCAAGCAATCTGATTGGTTGTTAGCTGTGCATTAGATATGTCTAAAGCACAGCTAAAACTAGAACCCCCATTTAGAATACACAGGTCCATTTTATAAGAGCAATAAGCCACTCGGTGATGTACATTAGACAGTTCTAATGCACGCTAGGGACTGGACTCACTATATCCCCTAGCTGCATTAGAACTGTCTAATGCACACCCCATCATGTCTTATTGCTTACTTGTACTATCGATGTGACGTCAGAATGATAGTACAACAACTTTTCTAACCTTTGAGCTGTCCTACAACAAGATTTGAAAAGCCACTGATTTCTATCTACAATAAACTCTAACCATGTACTCTATATAAAACAGTTCTTTGAATTTCTAGTATTTCCTTCACTCATTTGCTTCCCAGCTACTTCTCAGTTCCCCACTGTAAAACTTTTGCTGAGTAATCTGCTTTTTCTATCACCTCTCACTCCTTCAGAATAGCCTCACTCTTGTCTTCCATGCCTCCATCTCTTTCAAAGCTTTCTTCAGTGACTTCCTCACACATACTGTAGCAACTAGTGTCCCCATCCAATTCCACAAAACCACCAGCTGCCCTCCCCTTTTTGCTTTTCCCTTCCCACTGCCCCTAAACTTAAATAAATAAATAATATATTATTTTATTCAACCTCCTCACATTAATTGGATTTGGAATTGTATTCACGCCATTTGGTACAGCCAGCATCAAATTTCAAAGCAACTTTATTGCTATTGAGTTAATGCATTTTCTTAACTCAGGCACAATTTGAACCATAAAGGACATTTTTAATATTTTATTATAATTATTCTACAAAGAATCAGAAAAGTCCAGTTTAGAAATGAGACCTGGTGAAACCAGTAAGGGTAGTAGGAATGGGAGGAGGATGATAGGGAGACTAGGAAATAAAGAAGTAAGCACACACAAAGTATAGTCATGCAAAACCAGTAAAGGCATAACAGTACAACAATATTCAATGTACAATGTATATAATTACACACCAGAGTTTCTAGTTCAGTTGACAATGAATTAGATGTGTTTGCATCTAAAATATGTTATATAATACTTTAAATATATTAGCCTTACTATATTTATATAAAAATCCATTACTTACAAAAAGCATAATAAAAAAGAAAAACAATTGCATTGCAACTCATAAAATAATGAGTTAGCACCCCACTGCAATTAAAGCTCAATGTGAGTTGCATTGTACCTTCTTATAATTTCTCTACATTATCATTTTGTCTTTATGTTCAGTACCTTGTATTTATTGTTTGTTCTGTGCTTCCCTCCCTTTTTTTCCCCAGCCCTGGGTCACACTTGGAAACTGATTGAAACGCTATGGGTTTGAGATCAGCACTGTATAAATAAAAATACATTTTGGTATTTAGTTTTTGTTGACCCCCGATAAGAGGACTAGACATTACTCAAATGTTCAGACATATGGTTGGTGGTGGTTGGGGGTGTACTGTAAGCCGGCTGAAAGTCGGCGTTTGTCTGACGAATGAGGGAATTTGGCCAGGACACGGACACATGATAAGAAAAAGTCTGTTTCACTTTTCTGAGGGTGTTCTTTCTTTGTTTCTCATCTAGTTTTTTTTAACTAAGTGCATTGTTATGTACCTTACATTTCAATTTGTATTTATTATCTTATGTATTGCAATTGTTTCACCAGGAAAGGCACACTGAGCAACAAGATGCTCGTCTCCTGGTGCGACGGGGTGGGGGAGTCCCACATGGGTATGATAACACGCAGGTTATCAAGTGAACAGTTTTTTGTTTGTTTTTGTGTCTTTGGTAACCGGGTAAGTTAACAGAAGCAAATAAAAAGCAGCATAAGGATACACGATTGCATGAATTTTTGAACAGTATTTGCCTGACACAATGGGTTCTGGTAATAATATTTTGTTTTATGTGTGTATTTATAACACAAACAAATTCCATAGTCTTCTAGAGAAGAATTATTGGATGTTTAATCCACCTGAACAATCACCGTGAAACAGAAGAGAGAGGGGACCTAACTTCGGAAGGACAACACACCGTGCAGAAAAGTAACAGCATCGGTCCACTATTGCACTCAGTTGCCAGCGTTGTTTTTATGGTATGAACTCTGTATTGGTGTGGAACTAGAAGCCATGACCTTCTGACCCTGAGGGAGATGAGCTACCGACTGAGCCACCTGACACTTGACACTAATCATACTATGTATCCTATAATAAAACGAGTTTCAACTCACTTGCCTTTCTTGTTCATCAGCTTGTGAAGGGATAAAAGTCACGAAAAATAGATTCAGATAAATTTCTGTCAACTCTTTCAGCTGCCTTGAAATAATGTGTTTTAATTACCCAGGAGCGTCACTTATGGGTAGCCAGGGCTGTGGTTGAGGCCCCACACTGGTTTCTTATCGGCAGGAGAGAAGGAACAGGGGGGATATCATAGAGTTCTTCAGATAACTCAAAGAAATGTAAAAGGTTAGCCTCCAGGGGGTGCTTCGGCTGAGGGAGGTAGGGTCCACCAGGGGACACTCAATGAATCTGTACAGGAGAGGCTGAGGGGAGAAACAAGGAGACGTTACTTCACTTGAGAGAGTGGTGAAGCCCTGGAATGTGCTGCCCGGAGAGTTGGTGGCTGCTACAGCTGTGAAGGGATTCAAGAAAGGCTGGGATAGGTATAGGGGACAGTGCATCCCAGAGCCCCATTGGGGAATGGGGGACCTGGGGGGGGCTAAAAGGTGCCCTGGGAAGGCACTGATTATCAAGCAGACTCGATAGACCATAGGGCCTAATCTGCTGGCTTCTTGGTATGTTAGTATGTATACATGTGATATGTTCAACTTGCTTAAGAGGGAGATTTGGGTCAAATTAGGAGGGAGATTGGCCTGCCAACTTGCTTAAGAGGGAGATTTGGGTCAAATTAGGAGGGAGATTGGCCTGCTAGTAGGGAGATGCCGTAACGTCCTGAGTTTGTCCTTAAATGGCGACAAAAAAATAAGAAAAAAGTTAATACAAAAATTGAATGTATTTATTTTGCCAAGAATAAGCACTAAAAAGAATGAACAGCTAGTTATATAAAGTTATCAGATACATTGTTCATTACTGATTTAATTTTTATGTGTCGTTATCTGCCCCAAAAACATGGATATTTTGGAAAGAATGTTACTTAAGCAGGAGATTTTGTTTCCCAGGAGGAAGGGAGTTCAGTCAAAAAAAAACCAGAATCTCCTGCGTAAAGAGGGAGATATCACATGCATGAGTATGTTATCAGCCCATGTGATGTCCTTTGCAAACACCTAAGAAGCCCGAAAACAAGGTTTTCCTGGCATTTCTGTAAATGTGGTAGGTGAAGGAGCTTCGCGACACTTCTGCTTCTGCTGAAATGGGATTTAGTAATCCCTATAATTCTGGTGAAATGAGCTACTGCAATCACCATGACAAATCATTATGACAAACTGGTCATTTTATAAAAGTGGACATCACTTGAGTTTAGATTATTGAAATGAAACGTTTAATCCCTTCATTTTTTTTCTGAATGTACGCCATTAAAATACCAACAAAGGAGAAATAGCGTGATTGGGGAAAATAGATTGATACTCCCCGTAATGTCTGTAAAGCATCTACTATACTGCAAATGTTGGTTCTTGGCTTGGACAACATCCTATGCACTTTGTTCAAGATAAGGGCTCATAGACGAGATAAAGGAAGTCCCAACCCCTAGCAAACGAACAAAAGTTATCATCCTCATGAGGCAAAGAACATTCTTAAAATAGTTTATGAACCATGGGACTATCACGCTCAACAGGAAACAATGCGAACTGACATGTTTGTTTTTAAACGAGGCCTAAAATTTGAAGTTTCAGAAATAAGGATTCAGCTCGCCAGATACTGTAAATAAATACCAATATGACTGAAAAAGAGCTATAACTTTACTAATTACAAAACGCAATATTGTATTGACTGAAAATATCACTTCAGTTACGTCGTTTGAAAATAAGGCAAGTCGGTATTGAAAAATGGCATTGACTCTGTAGGCGTTATTAGTAGACATCGATTTACAGCACTTATAAATTATGGTATTGTTCCATCTTTTTCAGCCTTTTAGTACACTCAATGTATGGTTCTGAAGATTCATACAGGTGGCACCGTTTTAGGGCCGTAATATATATACCCCCACTCAACCACTTTGCGTCATTGAAGCCCGCGGCATCCCTGTAAATGTGACCTTCGAGTTCCAGTTAACTTACCAGGTATAAAAATGACTACCAGATTCAACGCTTTGCTCCTTTTAGCCGATTTTACAGCTGATCTGCAAACAAAATGTCACATAGTAAACCATGCAAATACCGGTCCCGTTTCTTGGGGTTTACTTTGTTTTCAGGAGAAATACAGGCATGTCCCACACTAGTAACCTTTAAGAACTAACAAGAGTAAACTTGTTTAGAATTTCATTCTTTTACCTTTGCATTCGCGACATTCGATGAAGCTCCATGTCATCACTGCCCCGAAATCCTTTAGCAAAGGGGTTGTTTTCAATCTTTAATTGTGTGATCTAAAAGATCAAGTCGCAAGAGATTACAACATTGAAGTCAGTGGATAACAGAAATAAGAGTACCTCTTACAATTTCTCGCAAATAAAAATGTTTTGGCTTGCACGTGTTTACAGTTACAATATTATAATAACCCCACCATCTCCAACAGGCAACACTTCACTTCATAAAGTTGATTTCAGTTATCGGTTCTAAACTCAGGAGAAATTATTTGTGTACAAAGCTTCTTAAAAATTGCTTTAATCTTTGGAAGTGGCATTATACCAGATTCCTATTACTGCATGTAGTGTTACATGTTTCCTAAATAATTACATCTTGTCTTATAGAAGTGGAATTGCTCTGGTTCCCCTATAACCAATTAAAGTGTATGGCATCAATTTCCCTTTAGATTGTTCCCTTTCCTTGTAAAACACTGGAACTTAATATGGAGAGGGAGGATGGAATGGGAGGGAGAGACCCTTGAACTTGACACTCATTGAAGCTACAAACCCCAAACCGGATATCCCGGGAAAGCAAAATAAATCTTCAGGTTCAGCCACTCGGTTGTAAAAAACTAATGAAACTATCGGCATTGTTTCTTTCAAAGACCTTCATTGGTGTATGCCTTAATTGTGTTTTAATTATTTGTAGTTATAGCCTTAATTTCCTGTTTCAGGAGATGTACGCTCAATTATTATGGTAGGCAATTATTACGGTAGGCAAACACGAGCAAGTAACTATTATTTAATAGCATATCAGAATAAAGCTAGAACAGATGGGAAATGGTGAATACAGTTGATGCAAGCGTGAGACTTATTTCACTGGAAGCAACAATCAGATCAGTTGGTTGAGAGTTGTTGAATTAAATACTAACATACTAAGAAGCCAGCAGATTTGGCCCTATGGTCTATCTCGAGTCTGCTCGATGATCAGTGTTGAATCTTACTGTGCTTTATTTGATCGTGACAATATGCAATAATAATGGAACCCAGAGGTGCATACGCAAACCAGTTTGTTAAAACTATATGTCTGAGCCCGAAAACCCAACATTGATTAATGTAGTGACAAGAAAAAAGGCGGCCACTTAAAACGTAACTGGAGACCAGACATAAAAAGTACAGGCAGAAAGGAGAAGTCGGGCTGCACGGTGTAAGGCAACAGACTCCAAGATAAGTCACGTTAAATCATTTATTTGATATAAAAAAAAACAGATAAAAAGGCAGCAAAAATTCTCCCCACAATACTGGGCAGCCCGACTTCTCCTTTCTACATTGATTAATGTAGGCATTTTGCATCTCTGCCTTTTATGCGCAAATGCCTTGCTGTAGAATCCGAGCTCACTTATTCTGGAATTGTGTCAGAAATGTAGGCTGGCATATAAAATAATGGGTGCAAATAAATGTACGCTTGGAAATAAGAACCACCGTTTTGAATATTAGTTTTCTTCTATTGACAATGTTCTGTAAAGTCAAAAATGCAAACTTTGTTCTTTATCATTCTGAAGATGTAAATAATGGTCGAAACGTTGCTTCTAAGCTAATTTTCCGCCAGTCCTGCATTTGATTTACACGTGTATCTGTGTTGCAGACCAGAAACTACTGTACCTGATTTCCAGATGAGCAAAGTGGATGACTTGTATCACCTTTTTCATCTGTTCCTACTAGGACCAATATATCTACACACGAGTTTCTAGTTTTCCATTAACTTTAAAGTTTAATATACCAACAGCGTATTTGTCTCTCCAAGAACCGTTAAATATTTGAGGTAGACAATCTCACACCATTTTATAAATAAGATTTTACAGCACTTTTTGATAACTAATATGTCTACTGCCGTTTTGTTAAAAGAGGCAGTCTGATCTCCGCCCATTTCTCTTTAATCGGTTTAACAAATTATCATACCAAAATACATAACTCTATGTGCCTTTTAGTTATATTACTGGAATTTTGACCTAATTCAAATTCTACAAGCTGTTAGTTTCCAGCGATTATTTTTGCAGTCACTAGTAAAAATGTATAAATGAATAACTGAGAACAATGAGTGAGAGATGTTGGTCTCAAATTCAATTCAGTGTTTAATTCTGGGCACAATAACCTGGTAATAATAATAACAGTAACATAGTAATTTAAGGATGGTAGAGACTCTAGGCCCATCATGCCCGCTCCTTCATAAACTGGTGGGAAAAAAAGAAAGCATTATGTGCAAACATGCACTACACCTAAACATGCGAAGTAGTAATGATTTATTTCATGTTGAAGGAACTAAACAATCAGGATGCTAAACACGTTTATGACGGATTTGTTCACTTAACTGGTATTCATCAAAATGTCGTCTTAAAACTTCATATTTTTAACAACCGATTTTATGTTGTGTTATGTTCTCATGTGTAATTAAGACATATTTTGCGTATTCGTGGCTGCAGCTGCCATTCAGTAATACAACAGAGTACTGCGTGTGTATCTGAAAAGGTCTGCTTTGTAGTTACCCAGTTCTGTCTGGCTGATGTGATTACCAGTGCTGGTGCTACACGGCACTCCGTTTAAATCCACCATATTTGAAATATCGGGATTGGGTCTACGTTTAGAAATAACTTACAAAACAAACATTATCTTCCCATTAATTAGCACCTATTTCTTTACATAAATAGATAATAAACACGTGTGTTCTTTAACATATTACTCCACTGGTGGAAAGCATAACATCTTACTTTATTTCAAGCATTTAAATACAATTTAAGTTATAAAGAACTCCAGAGGGACATAAACCCGGGGTGGGATATTCAGACTGCGCTAGGCTGTGGCACAAGCCTGGGCGCAGCGCAACTGGGATGTGCCAGGGCGCTGACAGGGTGACATTCAATGGTGCTGCACCATGGCTCAGCACCGTTGAATATTGCTTTGTGCGACCCGCATTGTGCATGGTGCAGTGGCACTGCACCAGAGCAAGTGGCCAGAGAGGGGCAGGAGGACGAGCTAGAGCAAGTGCCCTGGTGCTAGGCCCATCAACCGGGATATTCAAAGGTGCACATGCAAATGGGGCCATAATGCATGCAAGGCACAAATGGGGCCATTTGCCTGTCATCATGGCCCCATTTGCATGCAGGTGCACCTATCCCCTGTGACTTGCGCCTGGCGCCCTGCCAGTCTGCAGCCCTAGGGGACCAACGCCCCCTGCACAAGTGGCAAAAGTGCCCCACAGCCCCATCGCGGGCATAAGTATAGAAATATGTAACTCCCATATCCCTGGTGGTCTAGCGGACTGTTGGCAGCCCAATTGTGGGCATAAGTATAGAAATATGAAACTCCTATATCCCTCGTGGTCCAGTGGACTGCTCGCAGCCTGATCGTGGGCATAAGTATAGAAATATGAAACTCCTATATCCCTGGTGGTCCAGTGGACCGCTCACAGCCCGATTGAGGGCAGATGACTAAAACAAGATAAGATCCCATCCCTGGTGGTCCAGCGGTACTTACCTCCCCACCTCCCACCGAGCCCCACCACCTCATCCCCGTCAGCGGCGGATGGCAGCTCCCCACCCCAAGCTGCCTGGCTGCCCGCTGACTGACTGCATACAGTACAGCTGTACATCCATTGGTCCACAGTGTGGGCCAATGGGTGTAGATCTGTACCGACTATATTCCAGATACGTGAATGAATCCATTCACGTATCTGGACTGTGTAGTACAGTATGGTCTGCATGCCCATTGGCCCACGCTGCGGACCAATGGGCATACTGCTGTACTGTACACAGTCAGTCAGCGGGTGGCTGGGCAGCTTGTGGGTGGGGAGCTGCCACCTACCGCTGACCAGGGGGAAGTGGGGTGGTGGGGCTCAGTTGGAGGGTGGGGGGGTACTACTAGACCACCAGGGATGGGATCTAATGTTGTTTTAGACATCTGCCCACAATCAGGCTGTGAGCAGTCCACTGGACCACCAGGGATATAGGAGCTACATATATCTATACTTATGCCCATGAGCAGTCCACTGGACTACTAGGGATATAGGAGTTCCATATTTCTAAACTTATGCCCGCAATCGGGCATGGGGGCACTACCCAATGG
This sequence comes from Neoceratodus forsteri, assembly GCA_016271365.2. Taxonomy (NCBI): domain Eukaryota; kingdom Metazoa; phylum Chordata; order Ceratodontiformes; family Ceratodontidae; genus Neoceratodus; species Neoceratodus forsteri. The sequence continues at coordinate 17,337,618 of JADMNL010000027.1, forward strand.
AGGGTGCCGCCAGAGCTCAGTGGCCACCCACAGCTGGCAGCTGCTGTGTTGCACCCTGCAATACAGCAGCTGACCTGTGGGTGGCCGGCTGTTGCTTCTTTATTTTTTGGAACAACTGCATGCGGTGCATGTAGGGGTTGCACCTGCATGGGCTCCACACATCCCGGGCTGAATATTGGGATGTGCAGTTGTATGCATGGGTAACGCCCCCCCCCCCCACTTGTGTCACATACATTAATGATGTGCCCCAGTGCATCGGGATTTGTGCCATGCACTTTCCCCTTTTGAATATCATGCTGGGGTGCATCAGTAGGTTGCACATGGTGAAAATGTGTTGCGCTATGTGCAACCCTTCTGAATAGCCCACCCTCTGTCTTTACCCTTTTAATTAAAAATTGGGGTAGGAAGGTATTCTCATAAATCTCCCTATTTTAGTTTTTTTTTATTGCATCACAATACTCTCTCATTCTCTCCACTCCACTCATCCCCCTTTAGGGGTCATTTTTGATGATACCTTTTTCCGACCAGATATTAGCTCTGATCAGTTCCCAAACCGGTCACATCAATTGAGCGGAAGCTCATATTTGAAGTTTTAATGTGCAGCCTCAACTCAACTGGAAATGATAAGAAACTATAAGAATATATATCAGATGGAAAATGCAGCATCAACAAAGGACCATAGAGGAGTATGTAGAAGACTACCATTTTGTACCACTTCAGCCGCATTTACTCCAGGGTGAGCATCTTAAGGGTCCCTAACCTCTTACAACTTTTGTTCCCCATAGCCTTGCTCATTGTTAAGAGAAACTCTGATTGAGTCCCTCAGTGCAGCAGCAGCAGCTGCAGAGACGCCCGATTAGGGCTTTCAACATAAAATACATTTTTTAGTACCTGAGGTGCTCTGGAATTTTCAGAAAAGATCCACCAGTAGAGATGACGTCCATGGGCAGACATCTTGTACCTTGGGTGACTTCTGCTGCGAAAGTTATGCTAATGAGGGCTACCAACAAATGGCAGATGTTGGTAGCCCTCATTAGCATAACTAGCAGAGGAAGTCACCCAAAGTGCACGAGATGTCCGCCTGAGGGTCTGTCACCATGATGGAGCGAGCAGATTCTTTCTATTAAAATCCAGGCACCAGGAACTAAAAAAAGTTTATTTTATGTTGAAAGCCCTAATTAGGCATTTCTGCAGCTGCTGCTGCACTGAGGGACTCAGTCAGAGTTTCCCTTTAAGGGCCTTGTGTTGGATAGGTGCTTATTTTGTTTAAACAATCCAGTCCCTGCATCCAAGTTGCTGTATAAAGTTCAACATTCAAACAAGCAACAAATAGCATCAAATGAACAAGCGAATAACTTACAATATTAGGAGAATCAGAAGTGTTGAAAGAATATGATGGGTAAATGTTATGTATTTTCAAAGACCGAACACCAACTTGGAAAATATTATTTGGAAAATATCATTTCCTTGGAATTATGTGCAACTCCACAGTCTGAGATGATAACAACCAAATAAAGTTACAAAAATGGCTGATGTCCTTTTAAACTGAGATGATGAACTCATCATGTATAGGACAGTAATTTAAAATGAGAACACAGTCTTTGCAAATGGTGAGCAAAGTGACCCTTTGAAAACCAGTACCTTATCCCTGAACACACTCTAAAGGCATCTTGCTGCTAAAGGAATGCTTGAAAATCTAGGCAGCTAACTTTAATGCCAAAACTAGAGGAAGGAACCAGAACATCCAACATTTATATCTCAAAGGGATGCATACTTTATTTATTTTATTTATTTGTTCTAGGATTACAAATACCTTTGAGCCGAGGCTCTTTTACAAAGGATCCACGTCATTGATACAATTGAGACAAACATAAGCAAAGATAACAGTTTATAAAATTAAATACTGGCAGCCTTTGGCAAATGTTTTCCACATACACGCTGCCCAGAACAAACACAAGCATGATTTGTTTTTACATAAGCTTAAGGAACATCTGGAGCACATTTCCTCGATATTTGGGATTTTATTTGGAAACTTAGGAGAAAACATCCGAATGCAAGTTTTCCGACCATGGAATACCTTCGCAATATCACGCTGTCTTTAGGTGTTGCATTTTGGCACAGGTTCAGAGAATATACTGTCAAAAACTCGCCTTAACAGGCAAACATTTACCACACAGTTGTTTTACAATAATGTACATGTGACCACCATAAATGCATCATTATATTTTAGTTACTATTGACAAATTCACAACTGTTATCACTAGGTTAGCCATTATATATCTGACATAAACAGACAGGGCCACAGTCAGCAGCTTTTATAAATCTCTTTCCCAGAGGTTACTTTTTTAGGATTACCACCTGTCCCGAATTTCACAGGACAGTCCTGATTTGGGCAGCTGTGTTCTGCAAAAAAACATGAAAAATACTACATGTCCTGACTTTACAATAGGAAAAAATATTTTGCGCCCACTGGATTCATATTGAGCCAGAAAGGTGTTCCGCACATTTCTGGTGGTAAACAGCACAGCATCACACTACAACTACATTACTATACTTTGTTTTATCATGGTGTTGTGGTTTGTTAGCAGGAATTTTAGAAAATATTACAGCTGCATATAGTACTTTAGGAATGAAATTAAAGGGTAACAGTGGATATGATAATGTGTTTGTGCTATCTGCGCTAACTGTTAACGGCAAGCTATCTAAAATGTCTTTTTTAGTAATCCTGTTGTAAATGGGCTTTTTTACCATGGTATCACAAGCAACTCCAAATTATTTTTTTAGAACATCCCATTGTTTTTATTTTGCTGCAGTGATGTTCTGTCTCAACTCGTCTTTCCTTACCTTGTGGTTTTGGTACGATGTAACAGCAATAAAGGAAGTTTCAGGAAACACATGGGTACAAAAAGCTGTATTTTTCGACCCAAATCCATTATTTTCATCTGCCTTCACGATATGCAGTCTGGGCTGGTATTTGTGCATAGAGTTCAAAATAATCTTTAAAAGAAAGAGAAAAAAATCCAATAGCATCCATTATAATGTGTGTCCAGTTTACCTAAGATAAACTCAGTTGATCACAAAGTTTTGCTTCTAGGAATTAAATCAACAGCCCTGTGTTCAGTGAACAATATGTAAATCAGCAATAATTATACACATTATATCATCCTGATATTCCTATATGTATTACTGAGCGGCAAAATCAAGCCTTGGTCCATGCTACAGAGATCCCTTCCTTCCTTCCCTTCCCTTCCCTTCCTTCCTCCTCCTCCTCCTCCTTCCTTCCTTCCTTCCTTCCTTCCCTAAACTCACTGGAAATCTAGGTCCTTTTACAGGAGTGACAGGACATTGTTATAAAACAGATGTCAGACAATATCCGTATTGTTTAATTTTCAAAGAAACAAAGCCAGCTCCAGAAATGATGGCCTGTATTTATGAAAAATATTTTCAGCATTAACACCCCTTTATTTTACCCCTTCTAACCCAGTTCAGCAATGTGCCAGTGAACAACATATTGTTGCACTTGGTTGGCAATGAAGATCACAACCCTTTCTGGTTGGCAGGGAAGACAATTGTTTTAACTCTGGAGTTATACTACTGTGTAGAGGCCAGTGTAGTTTAAAATACAAATGCTTTGAAAGTCATTTTGTTTTATTCTGGGCTGTTGCAACCATTGTTGAAAAGTAATGTTACTGATTACTCATTAGGAGCTCAGGAAATACAGAAAAGTTACAAAATACTGATTATTGTTCATACAATTGATCTGTTGCTGACTACTGATTACATTTGCATTAATTTTGTGACAGGAAGGCACAAATTGTGGGCTACAATTTTTCATTTAAGAGTGAAACTAGAGGGTGCCAGTATAAGAAGGGTGGAAGGTCACTGATCAGCCACATATAGCTGAAGACAAAATAATGTATCCATGCAAACTTGTTAATCTGAGTTATGTACATATGAGAGAAATAAATAACAGTAATCCGGAGTATTTGGGAATTAAGAGTAACCTGATAACTCATTCAGATAACTTTACATTCTTATGTTTCAGGCATAACCTGTGAAAGCATTTGAAGATGTTGCGATTACCCACTGGAGGAATGAATAGTGAGTGTAAGATGAATGTGCAATTTTGAAAATACATTTTTGTAAAAACAAAATCTTGCTATTGTTATTTGTTTGATTTCCTTATAAATCAAATATATAAAGTGTTTCAAAAAATGTCTTAAAACTTTTATTTTAAATAGTGTCATCTTTTCATTAACAAAAAGCAGCAGGGCAGCAAGAAGTGATTCATGTAAAACAAATGGTGCTCAGATCTACAAACAGACCAGTAAAAGTGCAAGATCATCACTTGCTCAGTATTCAAAGACAAAGACATCCCAAACACAAAAAAAATGCAAGTGTAAATGTATGTACTGATTTAGTAACTGAGCTGAAGAAGATCATTTCCAGAGGTTGTGTCCTGGGGAGAGAGACACAGAGAAGCACAAGAATACATTGCAATTTAGCAACAAGCAAATCTAAAACTACAAAAAGCAGCAGGGATTATAATACAGTGGCAAGGGAATGGTGAATTCAGTGAGATACATTCATTTGGAAAGGTGAGCAAAAATGTGGGTAGAATGTGTAACAAGGGGAGATACATGGGAGTGAGGGCATGGTTAGGTGCATGAGCAAACATGAGTAGTGTGGGTTTGGAGTACAGTCTTCAAGGAGGATGGGATGGAGGCAGATTTGATAGGGGAAGGGAGGCAGCAGCAATATAGGGGAAGTCTGAGAGGAAGCAGGCTGACCAAAGGTTTTGGCCCTCGGAATGGAAATTAAATAAGGGTCAGCAGAGTGGAGGGAGTAAATGGATGGCTGGGGAAAGGATTGGAGGGAAGGGAGGGAAGGGAAGATAGGTAACATGTTCAAATGAAAACATAAGATATAATAGTTACACAGTAAGTGAGGTATAGACCTTCAAGAGAGAAGAGAGAAGAGAGAGGCATGGATACAGGGAACAGTGATAGGTGTGAGGAGGGTAGACCATGGCAAAGCAACACAAACAATGGAACAGGGGACACAGCCTGATTAGGCTGGATTTAGGAACACCACTACTGACAATATACATGAAGGCAAAGGCGAACAAGGTCTTTTTTATGATAGTCTAATGCAGTGGAGGGGGGGGCAGGCTGCTATATAGCATCCGTATTTGGGGGGGAAAGATTGCTATGGATGGTGTTGAAATGGACCATTAAGCAAGGATGATGGTTAAGTCTAACACCCAAGTATTTTAAAGATGATATGGCCTCTATTTGGAACTCATCCAGGATCATGCAGACAGGGGGTGTTTGGATTCTAGCCAGCTGTTGTCTGATGCCAAAGAACATAGAGGCAGTCTTTTTGGCATTAAGGGTGAGTTGGTTGTTGTGGAGCCAGAGTTGAAATATAGTATTGCTGAAGCTGCAAGGCCAACTCAGGGGCACAGGGGCCTGATGCAAAAAGGACTGTATCATCCACATACAGGTGAATGTTAGAGAATTTGCAGGTCTTGGAAAGGCCGTTCAGGATATAAATTTGTTAAAGTGCAGTAATGTACCAAAGCATCTGTTGCAGAGGATGTGAAACATTAGTTCCAGTTACTAGGTCGCTGCCTGCTATTTGTCTTCTTTTTTTTTTTTTAAATGGATAAGTAGACTTAGATTATATGATTGGTTGGAAAGGATCGCATGACCATGCCTTGATTTAGCTCAACAGATGATCATCCTAGTATTCCACCTATTTACATATTAGTACATCATCTCAGTTTAGAAAACAAAAACAAATTATCAGCAAGCCCCCCCAAGCAAAGCAGTACTTTATCACAGGCTGCAGACTTAACCCCCCACCACCCTATCCCCTTGGTGTTACCCAACAACAATCCAAGTCTTTTTATACATACCCTTTGCCAATTAACAGAAGTGAATATGAATGCTTTTCTATTTTTTAAATCTAATTTACTCAACACTACTGCGGGCAAACCATTAGACTGATACATGTGCTCCCACCACAATGACTCTTTCAGCCACCAGTCACGCACTATCTAATTTTCTTTCCAACTTATTCTGACTCCAAATTTGCAAGAAATTCACACTCCACTCACTGGCCCAAACAGCAGCAACATCTCTCTCTCTCTCCTCTCTCTCTCTCTCTCACTGCAGCTTTTGTACACTATTTCCCTCAAGCTTGCTCACTACAAAGCTGAACAAACTCCAACTACTGAACACACAGTAGGACAGTTTAGTCCTAATGACTGAGCACTTAGCAAACAAATGGGGGGGGGTGGAGAACAGGAGAAAGAGCTATAAACCAGCAAAATATTTCTACTTTTAAATAAGTCTTTTTTTCTCAGTTTTGACATAGTTATAGTATACCGATTGTACAAGCCCAATAAACCACTCTAAGGCATGCATAGAGCTCAGTTGATGTACTTTCTGGGTATTAAAAGAACTCTGTCAGTGGCCTCATATGTCGTAACATCAGGGATTTGTATTATTTGAGCTTAACACCTGCATTATCATCTGTAATTGCTTATTTGACCCACCACAGCACTTAAATAAAGTCATTTTCACTTGAGTTGTGTGCTTTTAGTGCCTTTCTTCATTGATCGGTGACAGAGTAGTGATCTTTTGCTTTTCCTAGTTATTTTAGTCAATATAATGTAAGCATACCCTCTATTCACACCATATTGATAACCTGAAACCTCTTTCTGTCAATATATGGTGGTTGAAGTACATCATTATTTTTGTATTAATATACTGGTAGTAAAATTATTTTCATCTATATGGATAAACTGAAAGTGAATCAGCAGGCTGTAGCTACATTGAACTGACTCTAAGCTTTCATTAAACAGTTGCTTTTCTATCCCTTATGGTTGCAAAATAAGCTATTTTTAAAGATAATTTTAACCAAAAGATCTAATTTTGACATTAAGGGCTAGGAACTTAACTTTTTACATAAAAGCTAGGAGTCAGGTCAGCATGACTGTATCCATACTGCACCCTTGTGATAATAAACTTTTGTACACATTGATGTAGTAATGAAAACATTATTAATACACTGATATAGTCAAAGTGTTTTGTCAGTATATTAAATGGTTAAATGTGTGCCAGCAGTATTGAACCATATTAACCTGACTGCAAGGGTTCATTTAAGGAAAATAAGTCCCTAACCCTAATGGTTCTAAATATACATTAACATTTTTCCAAAGATGGTTCTTTTGAAAAGTTCTAACTTGGAGTTATCAAGGAAATACATTTTTTTCTTCATAGAAATGTAGAAACATAGAAGATAGCAGGCAGAAAAAGACAAATGGTCCATCAAGGCAACTGAAAATCCTTGTTATATTACCAAACCTGATATGTTTCTGTCAACACAATTTGGCTGCATCCTTTTGATAATTTGGAAGCCTTCATAATTCAGAAATGGCGTGACGCTTGACTGGGTTCCCTATTATGACTATTTGGGAATTAGATACTACCAGCTATTACTGGAAAAGTCACCTACTATGGGTAGAAAATAGTATTTCAAACATTTGAATGTGATTGGCAACTTTAATAAGAATATGGAGGCAATAACATTACAGTTATTCTTCAAGACATTAGTGCTAAAATCATTAACATGATTTTGTATGGTTGTGAAATTTGAAGTAGTACAAATATTCAGAAGCTGGAAAAAACATTAAATAGAATATGTAAAAAAAAAAAACTCTTGGGATCCCCACCTCAGCCCTTTAAGTGTTTGCAAGGGCTGAGCTGGATGTTCCTATTACTCAGTCTAATGCAGATAAAAATATTAATCAAATATTGTCTTAAACACAATGCTCTCATAGAAACTTGACATGTTAAACAATATTTAATTGAGATGTATGAATGAATATAAAAATGAGAGAGAGTAAAGACCTATTTGGAGTGATATTATTAAGAAATTAAACACATTGTCTTGATTATATTTACTTTTCCTTAACTGGAACATTTGTATGTTATATTAAATATTCAACAAAAGAATCACAGACCAAGCATGAGAATCAGAAGGGGCTTTAATAAGACAACAAAGATCTTCCAAATGAATGTCATTCAATAAATATACAATAGCTCTAGAACCATATTTGGCATTATGTATCAAACCTGAAAATAGAAGACTTTCACACTCTGTGGTCAGCATGTCTATGACAGCAACTTTTTAAAATTTAGGTGTAAAACACAATGACCAGGCTCCTTTTTGTAGATGTGGGATACAAACTACAGATGATTTGTACCTCAGTGTAATGATTTTCCCACTATACTCAAACCAAAGACATCTATATGTATTTTTACTTTCAGTGCTAGAAAAATCATTTCAATATCACCACAAATTAATAAAACAGTTAATGAACAATACAGAAAGAAAATGTTTTGGCTATTGTCTTGGAATACTTGAAATCAACTTCAAGAGTCTCCCAAGGGAAACATATGATCGATCTGATGGTTTAACCCTGCATGTAATAATTGTTACATGTGAAATGTTACTTAATTACTGTTATTTTTGTTGTCTTCTTAGATGAGTAATATATGTTTTTGATTTTTTTGTCACTGTAATAACTTTGCTGACCAGTGTATGTATAAACACATGGAAACTATCAAAAGGACATATACATTTCAACCTGACTCCAAGTTTAATTAAAAATAATTACTAGCCCTTACATTTCCAAAGTTAGCCCATACTACATATATTTTCTTTACAAATGATGAACTTTGGGACCATTAGGGCAAGGGACTTAATTTTCTTGAACTAAAACATGGAGTTAGGTCAACATGTCTGTGTCCTGTCAATACTACTTTCTTGTATTTATACACACAGATATTCATTCATATATGCTTAACCATAATATTATTTCATTTAATGTGAATCAGTGAAATTAAATTATATAAAAGCAAGTGTCCAGCTGCTGCATGAAGGTAGATAATGCTTGCAACAATATTAGCTGTTTCGTGGGAAGATACTAATGGTATTCCATCAGACAGAACCACATTCATTTTTTCAGGCTGGATAGTTATCCCCAATTATCGTCTGATTCGAAAAGGTCCAGCTATCTTACATATAATACAAGTAAAATTATTGTTATGTTGTTTTTCACTAAGTACAAGCATTCAGTGACAACTGCTAGGCCTTTCCTTTCAACTCAAAGTGGCACCCCATCTGTCAAGTTGACTATTTATAATATTCCAGCATCTGGCTAGATAAACACCTGGATTTCTCTAATCACAATATGGCCTCATGCAGAAAACTTCTTTCCTGTCTCAGAATCTATTCTCACTCTTTAAGTACAATATGGCCTCATACTGAAAACCTCATTTTTGTCTTGGACTCTAGTATCACTACAAATCCTGCCTCCCACTAGAATCGTACTCCCACTTGAATTCCATCAGAAAAATATATTACCCATATTCTGGTATGGTGGCCAGATTGGGTTTATTGTGCTGCCTCAGTTTCCTCCCTTGTCAAACTGTACATCCATAAAACTTCTTCTACCACTTTGTTCTCGATGTTTACTCCTGGACCCACCACTGTAATCTGTATAGGGGCCTCAATTGGCCATCATTGATAGGACACTATAATTTGCATGGTATCCTTTCCCCGTTTAAATTCTGGTCTGCTGAATTTCCTGTCAACATTTTTCTCTTTTATTAAAACTACTATGCAAGATAATGCATGTGGGGCACAAAAATCAGGAACAACATATCAGTTGGAGGGAGGATATAACAAGCACCAAGCAGGAAAGGGACCTTGGGGTTATCATCTCTGATGACCTCAATGTAAGGAAACAGTGTGACAAAGCAGCAGGTAAAGCAAGTAGGATGCTGGGATGTAGAGACAGGGGCATCACCAGCAGGAAAAGGGAGGTCATAATTACACTATACAACACACTAGTGAGGCCCCACCTGGAGTACAGTGTACAGTTCTGGAGACCTTACCTACATAAGGACATAGACAGGGTAGATAAGGTTTAGTGGAGGGCAACAAAGATAGTACAGGGATTGCATCACATGTCCTATGAGGTCAGGCTGAATTACTTGAATATGTACTCCCTGGATAAGAGGAGGGAGAGAGGCGATATGATAGAGACATACAAGTACCTTACAGGGAGGAACAGGGTGCAGGATACACTATTTTCCCAGAGAAAAAAAGATGTTCCAGGACTAGAGGGCATGGGATGAAGTTGGAGGGAGGGTGATTCAGAGGAAATGTGAGAAAGAATTTCTTCACAGAAAGGGTGGTGGACAAGTGGAACACCCTGCTAGAGGAAGTGGTGGGGCTGAAGCAATCTTGGGATTTAAGAATGCATGTGATAGACATAAGGGAATTCTGAAGGTCAGGGGTAAGGGGCAACAGACTTCTAGAAAAACATAAAGGGAACTTACAAGCTCAAATGGGCAGACTGGGTGGGACATAGGTCCTTATCTGCCAACAGTGTCTATGTATGTATGTATCTATGTATCTATGTACCAACTCTGGTTAGGCAACTTTCTAACCCAGAAGGACGAAGGTTATTGGCCAAGTTAGATTCTGCAACAGATTCTCTTGTCTTTTAAACCATTCCATAGAAATACATTTATCCATGTCATGGCGTATAATCAAAATGCTGCTGCTTGATTTATTTTGCCTAACACGCTATTTTATTATGTCTAGTTTTGTATTCTGCTGCATGCCTTTACTGCACATATATTTAGTTCTAAGGCATTACATTTCTTAGTACTAGTTATTGTTATACCGTCTATGTCTCAAGTGCTACTAATTTATCTAATTTTTTTATTTCAAAAATAGCATCCCCCTTGTGCTGATATCTTCTATGAATTATGGGTTCCTTCTCTATACCCTTCCTAACAGAATGCATCTGCAAATTAGCTGAGTCTTTTAATGACCAAGCTTCTATACTGATATAGTACATTCTGCTTTTTCATAAATGTTGTTAATATTTGGCAAAACAAGACAGAGCAATAAATGCAAATTTTTTGCATACCCCATAGTAACTGTAAAGAGTTAGCCTGCAAAAGTGCTATTAATTTGAAAATATGTATTTATGCCAGCACGTCAGTGCAGCGGTTGGATTTCCACTTGCACGCCGCTGCATCTGGTTCAGGAACGGACTGGGTTGCCGGAGGGTCGGCCGGGGGGAGAAGGGTAGAGCATCCTATGGACTGCTCTCCTTCTCTGGGGGATGGGTAAGGAAGTGCCCAGCATGAGACAGACCCCTGTCAGAGGCCGGGGGTCTCACAACTACCAGCACTCATCTCTAATGGAGGCGGGGCGGACGTTGGATGTCATTGAATGTCCCCACCCCCCAGAGGAAAATCAAGAAAAATAGAGGGGAGATCCTCTGTCTACATGAATCCCTCCCCAGGCTTCAATTAGCCACTGCCACTGCACTCACAACTAGATACTGGCTCTGTGGCACTGGAATTAGGGGAACCAGTGCTGCAGTCCCGCCCTCTGGGGGGCAAGCTGGGGGTGACTGGGAGTATGCAGGCAATAGGCAGTTGGTGGAAGCCCTGGGGGCTGTGATCAGGGCAAAGATTTTGACGGAGGACCTCCTGGGGGAAAAAAAAAAGAATATATGTATTTATTTAAGAGGTCACTTTTTCAGGGGAGATCGGAATTAATTACATAAATACCTGTTGGATATAGGACATTTCAGTGAGACAAGACAGTTTTTGGAACAATCAAGGCAATTCAAAGTGTCTTACATTACAGAGGAACATACCTAGACATTATATAATCACTTAGAGCTTTACAGGAGGTGACTTCCAACAATGACAGAGTGTCAATACAAGTTACTATGACTACAGGTAACAGACACCAAACCACACTGACCATTTTTGCACTATTCAGCTTATGCAGATGTGCTTTTTCTTTTTGGGGCTTTTACATATCATGCGGGGTAGGTTGCTATGGGTCTATAGCCGAATAATCACTGGCACATGCAGAGGCTATTTTCCAGAAGGTGCTCCCTAAGCCATTTTCTGAAGGAGAACAGGGAGCTGGCATTTTGCTGATGGTCAGGGAGACTGTTCCAGAGCATCATCAGAGTCACAATGGAGAAGGACCCGCTACCTGCTGTTGTCCTTACCCTAGGGACTTCCAGGTGCTTCATGTATAATGCATGAGGTGCAGAGCAGTCTGCCTGGGTGCTTGGGGACCAGCAGCCCAGCAAGGCCTGTCAGGTGAGCATCATTTATTATTTTGTAATCAGTGCACAGGAGAGGGTACTGGAGCCATTGAGAAACAGATGGCCAGTTTAAGAAGTCAGGTACATCAGAGTGATGTCGCCTTGGGTGGAATTTGGTTGCAAATTGAGCAATCTTATCATATAGTATTTGCATCCTGCCAAGTTCCCTTGCTGTGAGTGACTGCAGCACTGGAGCAGCATAGGTAAGGTTGGGTAGGAGGATGCTGTTCACTATAGCTATCCTGGTTTCAGGGATAAATTGTGAGTTCAACCAATAGCGTAAGCCTAGCTTTTGGTGTATGGATCTGGTCACTTGGTCCACATACGAACATATGAAATTTGCCAGCAGATAAAGGCCTAGAGGTCTATCAAGTCAGCTCGAATGTGCAGCTAGCACCCCTTATTCTGCATGGCATTTGAAAGTGAGGCCTTGGTCAAGGAAAAGGACCAGGTACTTGAAGGAGCTCACAACCTCTATGGGAGAAACATATGAAGATACGAGGGGGAGCAGTAGGGTTCTGTCCAAGCCTAGCATTCTGGGCCCATGCAACATGTATATCTTGTAATTTTTCATATCTGAAACAACTACCATTTTTTTTTTGGTTTTTAATGAGATTTTCTGTCAAGACTGAAATATGTGGAGTGACGCCTAGTGGCTGGCACATCCAGTTCTATTCTTCTTCTTCAGCATTGCAACCTTCTACTTATTCTGACATTATGACTGACCAAGAATAGCCACTAACCCTCTGTCATTCTGTCATACTTGACACTTGACTACGCCACAGTGAGCGAAATCATAATGCAAATGAGGTAAGAAGAGAAACATAACCATATGTTTGCTTTCAGGTATCACAGAAGCCTACTTGGTCCTATACAGAGCAAGTCATCCATTTTTTTAGATTTAGATACTTTTAACACATTGATTTAGTTTGCTGTACCCAACTAGAAAAACACACAGGACCATAACTGACATTTGTAGAAACTTCAAAAATGGAAGCATAGTACCGCACATTTATCGGCAATAAATGTCCCAACCAATCAGTGGCAGAGGTATAGCATTCACATGACCCCCAAGGATTAAGTTTAATGGGGCCCTCAAAAACAGAAGGTAGGCTCTGACAAAAGTATTTCAAAATCATCCTTAAAAATGTAAATATTGTAAACCCACACACCTTGAAATATCACTGAAAGAACAAAGAAAATAAAGGACTAAACCAACCAGACCACCCAAATATATCTGTGGTGCTCACCAGACAAAAGCAGAATGAGCAAGAAATGCAAAAATCCCACCAAACTGAACTCAGCAAACCTTCACAAGTCCAGAAATTGCATAATACACATATATTCAAAAGTGCCAATATTATCAAGAATACATTACCCTCAGCACCAGTGTCTGAAGTGTTGTAAAAATTAATAACATGTTGAAGTGAAAGAACTCTATTTTACAGTTTCTTTTCTGATTAAAAGCAGCATCATAAAACATAATAATAATGATTATACTACACTTAGACTAGTGCTGTGCAGAATTTTCAAATTCCATTCCATTTGAGAAAATTCTGACTACTTCTGCAGATTTCCAATGGAAGTAGAATGTCAGCATTATGTCACCAACAAGTTTAAAGCAGAGCTACAGAATGCCATTCTGCTGTTCTGCATTTTTTCTGTGAAACCCATTCTACAAGTATTGTATGCAATTTCTGTGGAAGCAAGTGGGTCGATTTCCTCATGGATGCACCCACATTTCTCTAGTGGTCCTCATTCTCTTGGCTGGGGTCCATTAAGATGTTTTAATAGCTACAGTAGTTGTCAGTTTTTAATCTGTGCCAAACATGTGCCATTTACATTGACTTTGCAAAGTAAATTGCAGAATGCTATTCTGCTATTTTCCAAAGGTGATTTAGTTTTCCATGAAAGTGCTTAGTTATCAATGGAATAGAAGATTTTGCACATAAGAGTTCTACAATCTAGGTGCTTTGAGGGTTTGCAGAACTCGTGAACAAGGCCATGTATTTACAGTGATTTAAGTAATGAAATTCAGTATTAAAGACTTGAAATCCAGGAATTGCACTGATGATTGTTAGTCCTATTTCTGGATTTTACCAGGATTCTACTGTCATTCTTTTAGTATGTATATAAATAATCAGAATAACAGAAGGCTTAATATACAGAGCATTGAATGAAGGAAATTGAAAAGAGTACAGGAAGCAATTGTGCAAAAAAATATACGTTGTGTAGATTTACTAATCTGGTATAAAGTGCCAAATTCCATGAAACTCTTTGTTTTTATTAGAGTGCAAGCAGTCCAAATACTAGAATTTTACCAGGTTTTCTGCTAAAATCTGAAAATCAATGGCCTTGTTGACAAGGCATTCAGGAGAGGAGGATCTGCTCTGCTCTCTGGATCTACAGCAGTTTTTGTTAAAGAAAGTTGCCACATCTTGCTACAGACTTGCTCATTCTTGTGTACTGTTACTACTAGCTTGTTAAAGTGCCAGAGAAATCTTTAAAGTTTTTTTTTTTTTCTGTTTTTTTTTTCTGTTTAGTTAGGGCCATTTGACCGTAGTTTCTGTAGTCTGGTGATGAAGAGAGTGTGCAGAACATTGCATCAACACAGTATTAGATAGCTTCCAGAGAAAAGAACAAATAACTTGAGGCTGTTAAAGGACTGCAGGAAACTTTCTATTCTCTTTATGTTTGCAGCATTGTTGGTTGATATTTTGGTAGTGCTTGGTAGTTGCTCATTCGTGCAGTAGTGTGTGGATGATAGGACTCTTTCTGGACACAGCCAATAACAGCCAGCATGAGAAATAATTAGAAGCTGTGGCTCTGTGTGTAATTAAATGTAATTTTTGCAGTATTTTGAGTGAGATAAACAACTGTAGTGTGTACTCGCTGCAGCAAGAAAATTAGTTTTTTTTCTCCAATTTTGTTAGCTCATATCACATGATGAGGCAATGAAAAAAAAGCTGTTGAAGACAGGGGTGTGATAATATACAGTTGCAAAGTGCAGAGAAAGGGAAATGGAGGGGTGCCCAGATCATCTAGTGTATCTGCTACACATCTGTCAGTGCTTCAGTTGCTAACAAGACAATCAGTAGTACCAGTGCTGCCACTGGAGGCAGGAAGAAAAGCCAATGGTGAACCAAGTAATGATGTTGAGATTTGGCATGTTCAAATAGGTATCCCGTGATATGGGCGAGTCAAATTGAGCAACTCAATTTGCGTGCCTGTGAGAATAGCGATTGTGAAAGGATAGCAAGGGATGCTAACAGCAAGTGGGAAAGGACAGCGAGGGGAAGAATACAGTGACTGAGGATAAGAATAAGGAAGTTGTTTGGCCCAGCAGTTCCCAGCTGGCCATTTGGTGTTGTGATAGGAGTCACTGCCTCTGGTGCAGAAGGACCCAGGCTTGGACCTAGCTAGGTGTGTGATAAAAATATTTTTGCATTGTTGGGGCACTTTATTTTTTTTTTTTTGCATTCCTTGACCTCCCAGATTTATGCTCCATGTTCCCCTGCCCTTCTGACTGTAGTCCCCCAGTCCACAGGTCACCCCCCAACATTCTTCCCTTGATGACTTGAACCCCCCAAATAGCCCCCTCCTGAATTTTCCCTTGTACCCCATGTCAGGCCCCCCAGAGTTGATTATAATAATAATGGGGTGTGGGGGCAAAGCCCCCTGCATAGAGGGTACAGGTGGCATTGCCCCCACATAAAAATTTCAGTACATATTGCCTCCAGAGAGAATGTTAAGAAGAAGAAGAATCAGCATTTATATAGCGCTTTTCATACACAGTATCCCAAAGTGCATTACAAGCAATGCTAGACTGGTAGTGAAGTGACTGAAATGTGTGGTGGCAGCCATATCACGCATCATCACCCACACGCAGCCTGGATAATTGCATGAACCGGTTTATGGGAAGGGGAATGCTGGCTAGGACACCGGGAATGTTCCCTGCTCTTTGCAAAGAGTGCCCTGGGTTCTTTTACTTCCACCTGGACACCCACCAGGACAACACCAGGATGGACAGAAGGGACCTCGGTTTAACGTCTCATTCAAAGGACGGCACACCCCAGCAGTACAGCACCCTCCAATATTGCACTGCACTTGGATGTCAGCAATTTTTAGATGCAAGTCCAATCCTGGTGTGGGATGAGAACCCACGACCCTCTGGTCCAGAGGCGGATGTGCTACCAACTGAGCCATGCGGACCATTGCTGTTTATGGTCCTCACTGTAGTGCACATCGGCATTTTAGTATTCACTGATGTGCACTCGCTCATGTTACTGTCACTATTGTTCCATCGCTCATATCACATGGAACCATTAAAATACAGTTGCCAATGTAGCAGTGATGCTAAAAGTAGGCTCCAGGGTGAGTGTGTAGTTGAGCATGAGTGACAGGAGGCAGCGCACGAGGAGTCACAGCAGAAGATGTTTGTGGTGGAGTTGATGGATGCACAAGAGGAAGTACAGTCACTAGCTGATCCAACTGTGTAGTGAAGTAACACCTGCAACACCCTTAGGCCAGAAAACTGTAGCACTTTTAGCTTAATCTAAGTTTTAAAGGGAACATTTTTTTATTTTATTTTACAACTTGAGGGGAAGGGGGTGCCCCTTTGAAGAAAGTATGACACCCTTAAACAATTCTAGCTCTGACTCTTGGTGCTGTAGTACTGATGGAGGAATCATAGCAAGAGATGGATGATGAGTATTCACAGGAGGAGATAATAGAGGAAGAAACACATCAGAAAACAGTAGGAGTTTGAATATACTAGTAGTTGGATTCATCCAGAATTGCCAGGTGACAAAGCAGAAGAGTAGCAGATGGAGTTTAATGAAGGCAGTAGCAATGATGTTGCTGTAGAATGGAAGCCAAAGTACCATCAAAGTGGTCCAAAATGTTGAAGATCCCTTTTGTACCCAGAGAAAGGGAAACTGAGGAGGATGAGGAGGAGGAGGAAGAGGAGGAGGAGGAGGAGAAGGAGGTGGACAGTGGTGGGCCATCCTGTGAAATGTGGTGAAATGTGACTTGTGAATGTGGGTTGAAAGCAAAGGAAAATGGAAGGTGCAGGGCATGTAATATGACTGAAAGAAAGATGTTTGGTAATGTTTACCAACAACAGTGTAATGGGATTTACATTTCCTGTCACTATGGCAACACCTCCAAAGGTTTCCAGCATGGGGGCTCTCTGAATTGGATGCTCTCACAAAAATGCTTTAATTGCCTCACTGTCCTGGCATGCCCTCCCCACCCACCCACACACACACACTGATCGTCAGACTGTGGATATTTTTATAGATTTTTTTTGCTAAATATGGCAGACTTTTCATAAACCACACAGCTGCTCTGCATTCTTTGACACCTCACTTAGGAGGATTTTAGTCTCCTCCATTGAGAAGGGTACAACCAGGCCCTTCTTCACACTTTCCTCTGAAACACTGAGGAAGCAGCCTTCTCCAAATTGTTGAAATTTGTTCTTTAAAGTAGCAGTGTAATGAATTTTTTTTTTAATCTAGTTTCAGGTACGATTACTAAAAATTTCTATTTGCATATCTGTCAGATCTACTTTTCTGGGTACCTCCTATGCGGTGCACCATGAGGTTTTATTATTATTTTCACTTTTTTTTGTATTTCTTGATCATAACTCTTATTTGGTCTAGAATGCTACATCTAAGCTAAATCTGGCAGCCATCTTTTTTCTTAAGAAAAATAAATTAAAACATTGATAAAATACTCACATTGTTGTGGAGCTAGGAAATGTTACTAACAAATACAACTGGATGATAACTAGAATCTTTTATAATAAAAAAGGTAAATATTTTGCCAGGTTTTGTTACACTGTTGCATCATTATTGCTATTCTCACAGTCTCCCTGGGGTTGATTTTCAAACAGCTCTAGAGCGATGCAAAGTGCACTGCTCTAGGACTGCAGTGAACTCTGAATGTGTCAGGGACCCTGTGACCAATTTTATAATGGTGAGGCCCTCTGCACCAAAAATTCAGGAGTTGCCACAGCCTAGCACCCAATATATGGTGCACCTGTGGAAATTGCCACAGGGATCCACCCTCCCACCCAGCACTACACTAGAGGGGCCTGGATGGTTGAGGGGTGGTGAATCTGCTGGACAGGAGGGGGATGGGGCTGAAGGGGTATGGGGTTGCCACAGGGGCAGTAAGAGAGACAGCTGGGCACCAGTGAGAGTGATGTAACACCCATTGAGGTTTCCATTAGCATATCCATGTGGCCAATGGAATGGGACCACTTGGGGAGTTCCAGGGACAGAAAGTGACATGGCACCAGGTGGACACTGCCCTGGCAGCTGTCCCATAGGTGACCACCTATGTTACCCAGAAACCAGCTCTGGGGTAAATAAATCAGATTCTTGTATGTCTACAGTGTCAGCCAAAGAAACAACCACACAAGCAGAAGTAATAATGATAATTTATTACAATACTTACACCAAGCATGTGACAGAGAAAATCACAAGGCAGATGGGTTCTCACCAGTCTCCTGAAGAATGTACAAAATCTCCAGAATTTCCAGAATCTCCACGAGAAGCTGGGTTACACAAGGTTATATACCACAAATAACATCATAGCAATAGATATGAGATCCATAATGTATTTGTTCTATATTATATATGTGGTATAAGACATTCTCCAATGGATAATGACTTAGGAGACAGAATTACTAATGAGTATAATGTGAGACAAAGGATTTGTCTCTCTTTCAGCATGAATTTAAGACAAAGAGAAGTGCTGACTGGCCACTACTACATGTGACATATTTGCCTAAGTGTAAAACACACACTACATATGATTATATGAGAATATATAAGTGTATCCAGTAATCACTGATAATCTGTGAGAGTCATCTTATCAGTGATTAGGTAGATTAGATTTAGAATATATGTAAAGGACAAATGTAATGCATTATAGTGAGGTATAATAATCATGCATGATATAATCCTATAAAGGATGTAAACACTAGCACATATTAGCAGCAAAGCATATTCCTGGCACTCATGCTTATACAATGGGTGCCTAAATCTACATGTTAGTGCAAAATAGCAGTATTACAGTATAATAGACCAGGAATACAGTGGAAGGTGTATGTGGGATGATAAGGGGCATAACCCAGGTGCAACACATATGGGGCAGCTACCAGAGTTGTGCCCACCTACTACCATGCCACTTTCCATCCCTGGAACCCCCCCATGGTGGTCCCATCAAATCAGCTGTATGGATATGCTAACGGCATCCCTGTGGGGTGTCACATCACTCCATCTCATGCCCAGCTGTCTCCTCAACTCCCACAATGGCACCCCTATGCCCCATCTGTCCCTGGCATCCAACTTTCAGACCCTGCCCTCCTTCACCAATGTGTGTGGCACTGGTGCAGGTCCCTTAGACCACCTCCTGGCTGGTCTAAGTGGAACCTCTTGCTACATCCATGGCAGGGCTTGCAAAATAGCAGAAAAGGGGATGTTGCAGTCCTGCCATGGCACAAGCCCCCTTGCCACCTGGCACACCCTGATTTGGCTCGCCAGGTTGGTGCAGTACCACTTTGACACAATGGCTCCCCTTTCTGACACAGACTACATTCAAAAATAGGGATTGCTGCATCTTTTGATGCAAGGAGTCACTTGCATCAATTATGTTTGATGCAGGCACCTTGCATCATAGTCTGGGTTTTGAAAATCAAGCCCCCTGTGTCCAGAGGCTCAGTTTTCAAAGAGTCCTTAGAGCAATACAAGTTGTGTCACTCCAGGGTTACTGCAAACTCCAGGTGCATCAGGGAATCTGTGCCCAATTTTATAAAAGTGGGGTCCCTGTGCCAAAAAAAACATGAGTCACTGCAGCCACAGGCTAGTGCCAAACATTTGGTGCACATGCGGAAATTGCAGCAGGGATCCTCTTCCCCCCACCTGGTGCAATGCTAGAGGGATTGTGAAGGGTGTGTGTGTGTGACTCTGCATGGCAGGGGGGACTGGGGGCAGACAGAGCATGGGATTGTTCCCTTTGTATATTGAATCAACTAAAATAATTGTAATTGGAACCTGTACTTCCTAAATAAATGCTGAATGTTTCTGCTAGGTAGGGAAGCATTGAACATCTTCCTTGTACAATATGTACCTGTATAAATACCTGCTCAAACTCTGAGGCAGGTGCCATGGCAGTGCCCATCTGGAGCCAAGTTAATTTCCATCACTGCCAAGCTTCCCTGGACCATCAGTTGAGTGACTGCCAGGTATAGCACCATGCACCCCAGCCAGGTGCCAAATCACCACCCTGCATTATCGCTATCTCCCTCATGCCTTCTAAGGCAACCACCCATGCTGTATCTGCCCCCAGCCTTTTCCTGACAGATCCCACCCACTGGCACCATCCTCTCATATGGACCATGGCTTTTAGACCACTCCCTGGCTGGTCTAAGTGGAGTCCCTTGCTACGTCCATGATGGGGCTTCCAAAATGGGAAAAAGGGAGATGTTGCTACCCCTCTGTGGTGCATGCCACCTTGTGACCTTGTGCACCCCACTTTAGGTCACAAGGCTGGCACAGTGCCAGTTTGGCACAACAGCTCCCCTTTGCAACATAGACTGCATTCAAAAATTGGGATTGCTGCATCTTTTGTCCCAAGGTGCCACTTGCATCAGTTTATGTTTGATGTTGGCACCTTGCATCATTCTCAGGGCTTTGAAAATTGAGCCCCAGATCTCACTCATGAAAGTGAAAGTAAACTGTGAGCACATATCCTAGAACTGTGGAATCCGAACCTGTTCACAACTTAGAATTCCATGGTGTACAGAGCACAGGTGCCAACATTTTTAAATTGTGGAATACTATTCAAGTGAATGTGAAATGCTATTCTGCCATTTCAATTTAAAAAATGCCATACCACTTGAGTTGCAGAATGACTTTCCAGCAATTTAAAATAGCACAAGCACAAAATCCTAAGCAAACCATGGGACTGCAATCCATGATTTCAATAATGAATCTGTGGAAGGGTTTTGCAGTTTTGCAGAATCAACTCAAACATGCCAAAATACATTTCAAAAGCAGAATTGTCATTCCATAAAAATTGAGTTGGAGGAAAGTAGCATTTAGGGCAGCAGTACCATAGACACAATTTCTCTGATCAGGGTGTCCTAAAAGTGCTATAGCACACTAACTACTGCTACTGCACACTCTTAACAGCTATAAAAGAATAGTTGTATAAGGAAGGGCATGCCTAGAGCAGTCAGGGGTAGCAAACAGGCAGCAGAGAAGGGGAAAGATGATGGGAGTGGTGCAGTGCAGTGGCTATGGGGTGGCAGTCTTCAGGAGGACTTTCTGGATACTGCAGTGCTGCCCCATCTGCAGACACCTCTCTGGGCTAAGGGCAAAGGTTACCAGTCTCCAGGATGAGTTGGCCAGGATTCAGGGGGTTTCCTCCTCCCCCACCTAGAGGCCACCAAATCCACACCCTCTACCTAAACAATTGCCCAGCAGGAGTAGAGGTTGGACTATGGTGGTCTCAGGGAGGGTAACAGAGGTGGGACAGAAGCACATCCCCCAGCCAGCGCAACTGAAGAACTCTTATACTGTGTTGGAGAAATAGGATGGCCCCACGGGGTCACCTGAAGTTGTGTCCAGGGAGGATGTGAGAGACCTCCATAAGGGAGCCCCAAGGGTGGGTGGTAGAGGACCCCACTGGAAGAGGAAGCTACTCCTGGTGGGGGACTTCATAGTCCAGGGAGTGGAGATAGGGGCAGCTAGCAAGGGGGAGAGGGAGGTAAAGTGCCTACCAGGAGGCACAGCTCAGAGGGATGGAAAGTGGATCCAGAGGATCACTAGGGTGATCACGAGGGGGGAGGAGCTGGATGTCATTGTCCATCTGGGGACCAATGACCTGGCTGGGGACTGTAGAGAGATAGGAAGGATGCAGAAGGATTTCAGGGAGCTAGGGATGGGCCTGAGGCAGATAGCAAGCTTGTTAACCTTCTTGGAGGTGTTGCCTGTCCATGGCAAGGGGGAGGCTAGGGATCTCTATGCCAAGGACTTCAATGCTTGGTTGGAGAATGGGTGCAGAGAGCAGGATTTCAGCTTCACTGGGGACTAGGGACCCACCTGGAGGGATATAGACCTGTACGGGGGGACCCCCTGCATCCTTCCAGGAAGGGGACTGATGTCCTCAGTGAATGGTTTAAATGCTTCACTGGCAAGCATTTAAACTAGCCAAGGGGGGGTGGAGAAAGGAAGCAGGGCAAATCAGACTGCCCACATCCACAGTATTATGTAGCCAGCAGGGAGGACCATAACATTACAAACTTGCCAGGGAAGACTGGTCAGGGCAAAGTAAGGGAGGGAGAGAAAGCACAAAGGGAAAAGAGGTGAGGTCAGGAGGGTGAATTTGTAGAAAATGCAGGGCCATGTGTGTGAATGCCTGTAACCTAGGAAGTAAAATCTCATGCCTGGCAGTCTTGGTGGCAGAGGCTAACCTGGATATTGTAGCTATTACCAAAACATGGTACAATGGGAAGCATGAGTGGGTTGTAGCTATACCAGGTTATACTTTATTCAGGAGAAACCGGGAGGGCAAATAGGGTGGAGGAGTGGCTCTTTATGTCAAAAAGGGGATAAAGGTAACAGAGGTGCAAGGAATGCAGGGGGAGGTAGAGGCACTGTGGGTCACCCTGGGGACAGGCAATGGCACAGCCATTCACACAGGAGTGATCTAAAGACCCCCCAGCACAAGGGGAGAAAATGGACAGGGATCTACTCAAAGCTACACATAAAATAGTGGCTAAAGGGGAGGTGCTGCTGGTAGGTGACTTTAATCTGCCAGATGTTGATTGGAGCATCTCAGCAGCAGCCAGTGTAGGGATATCCTGGACTCCCTACATGGAGCAGGCCTCAAGCAGCTAATGCTTGAGCCAACCAGTGAGGGAGTGATTTTAGACCTGGTACTAACAAACGTGGACAGAATTACAGATGTCAAGGTGGGAGAACACCTGGAGACCAGCGACCATCGCACGGTGTGGTTCAAAATGAGTACTGCAACAAGCCACCCAAAAGTAAGGCTCCTCAACTTCAAGAAGGCTGACTTCGCCAGGATGGGAGTATGTCTCAGGGAAGCCTTAGCAGAGGGAAAGAAAAGTGGGGGAGTTGAGGACCAATAGGCCAACCTAAAAGGAGCCATACTGGAGGCAACAAACCTTTGCATTTGGCAAATAAACAAAGGCAAGAGAAAAGGAAAGCCACTGGGGTTCTCAAAGAAAGTGGCTGGAAAAGAAAAGGCAAAAAAAGATGGCTTTCTGGAAATATAAGGAAACACAGAGGGAAGTGGACAGGACAGTGTATCTAGGGAGGCAAAGTGAGGCAGGAAAGATGGTTAGGAGTGCAAAGGCACAGATAGAAGGAAAAATTGCAAAAGATGTGACAAGGGGGGACAAGACTTTCTATAGGTATATTAGCAAGAGAAGAAATACCGGTGGGGTGGGGGGATAGTAAGGCTAAAAGGGGAGGGGGGGAGACTGCTTGGAAGGAGACCAAGAAATAGCATCAGTCCTGAACAGATATTTCTGCTCAGTTTTCACAAAAGAAGGAGAAGGGGAGGGACCACAACTAAGAAATAGAATTGGAAGGGAGATGGACACAGTACCATTTGCAGAGGAGGGTGTCCTAAAGGAACTCAGAAGACTAAAGGTAGATAAAGCAATGGGACCAGATGGGGTACACCCTAGAATATTGAAGGAGTTAAGGGATGTACTGGCAGCACCACTGGCAGACCTGTATAATGAGTCACTGGATACAGGAGTGGTTCCGGAGGACTGGAGCAGGGCAGTTGTATTCCCTCTCCACAAAAGTGGGAGTAGGGAGGAGGCTGGAAACTATAGACCTGCCAACCTGACTTTGGTGGTGGGGAAAATGATGGAATCATTGCTAAAAGAAAGGATAGCAGAGCACCATGAATTCAGCAGAGCACATGATCCAAGGCAGCATGGATTCACATCAGGAAGGTCATGTCAGACAAATCTGATAGATTTCTTTAACTGGGTGACCAGGGAAGTGGATCAAGGGGAGCGGTGGATGGGGCCAACCTGGACTTCAGCAAGGCATTCGACACTGTTCCACATAGGATGCTTTTAAACAAGCTGGGCAGCCTATGATTGGGAGATGAGGTAGTGAAGTGGGTGACAAATTGGTTGGGGGATAGAACACAGAGCAGTGGTAAATAGAGCTAGAGCTGAGGAGGGGATGGTGACCAGTAGGGTGCCACAAGGATCAGTTTTTTTGGCCAGTCCTGTTTAATGTCTTCATCAGTGACATTATGGAGAGACTGGAGGGGAGGTAGGCCTCTTAGCAGATGACATGAAGATCTGCAAAAGGGGTTATACACCAGAAGGGGTGGAAAAAATGAGAAATGAACTGGATAAGCTGGAGCAATGGTCTAGAGTGTGGCAGCTAAGATTCAATATGAAGAAGTGCAAAATCATGCACTCGGGGTGCAGCAATCCAGAGGAGGAGGAGCACGTGTTGGGTGGGAAAGTGCTATTGGCCACCAAACAAGAAAGAGACCTGGGGGTGATCATATCTGATGACCTTAAGGTGGACAAACAACGTGACAAGGTGGTGGGGAAAGACAGTGGGATGCTGGGGTGCATAAGGAGAGGTATCACCAGCAGAAGAAAAGAGGTGGTGATGCCACTGTAAAAGTCTTTGGTGAGACCTCATTTGGAGTACTGAGTCCAGTTCTGGAGATCACATCTCCAGAAGGACATAGACAGAGTATAGGCAGTTCAAAGAAGGGCAACAAAAATGGTGCAAAGCCTGCACCTAAGGTCTTGCAAGGAGAGGCTTGAGAAACTCAGTATGTATACCCTGGAGGAGCAAAGAGAGAGAGGGGGGACATGATAGAGACCTTTAAAGTCCTAAATGGGAATAAACAAAGTACAGGAAGGTATCATCTTTCAAACAAGGATTTACTCTAGAATGAGAGGGCATGACATGAGACCAGTAGAGGGTAGACTAAGGGGCAATGTGAGAAAATACTTCTTCACAGAAAGAGTGGTGGAGGCATGGAAAAGCCTCCCAGCAGAGGTGGTGGGGGTAAAGTCGGTGCAGGAATTCAAAACTACATAGCACAGTCATAGAGGAACCCTATCAATACAGAAGAGGAGGTAAGGCCAGATACAAGAGTAAGGATCAGCAGCCTTGTTAGTAGATAAAGAGAAAAGGGCGCCTTGATGGGCCTATCGATCCTTATCTGCCATCAAATTCTGTGTTTCTATGTTTCTATAGAACATGCCTCCGTTCTTAAAAAAACTATTTTCTTAAAGTAATAGCACTAAACGTGTCACTAAAATACTATGGTTAGTTTCTTATTACAGACATTTATTTTAAGTGGAGTAACACCTACAAATGGTTTCAAGTGAGCATAAGATCATGAAAAATAGAACACACTGGTAGGAGTCTTTTTCAACAAGACCAAAGTCAATAAATAAAAAACTTAGGTTGGAAAGAGGACTCACTTGTGCAGGATTAATCAGTTCTCTCATGAAATATTATTATTGTTTCAAGGAGCAATAAAAGCAGATTGAGAATATCAATGTTATTGTAAGGTTTCTCCCCACTTCCCCATGATGTACAGATCTAAAATAATCTTCTAACAGTGCAAAATAGTTTTTTTTATTTTATTCATAAACTATCAAATAAATTTTCTGGACAAAACATAATAATTAGTCTGCCACATACTGACCAGATATCCTAATCATTAATACAGAGCCTCCAAATACATTCTGTTTTTGTATATCTTATATTTTCTAGATTATCATTTGAGGTACTTTATATACATGTATGCATGTATTTTATTTTCTTTCTTTCTTTCTTTCTTTCTTTCTTTCTTTCTTTCTTCCTTCCTTTCTTTCTTTCTTTCCTTACAAGAATTATACAGTTCATTGATCCCGTGCAGCAAATGTACTCTTTAATGTTCCCCTTTTAATCCTTTTGTCGTTGTCATTCCTATTTGACCCTTAGTTTATCCTTATTGTTCTATTGCTGTTTGCTCTTTGCCACAGTGTGGCTGACTGGGATGTTGATCTATTTTTGAGTTTATTCTTTGATGTCCATTATCTAGTTATGTTGAGTTACCTCTAGGTTTTGTGGGAAATGAGAACTGGTTCATAGTGCTGTTCCTGGACACCAATTTGTAAATAAATCATCTGTCTGTGTGTCTGTCTGCCTACTTGTATGCCTGTCTGTCTGCCTGTCTGTTTTGGAGGCTGTGCTATGAGGTTTCTATGGCAAAGGCTTGGGAACCAGGAACTCTAGGTACACATTCAACAGCAGCCACTTACAACAAAAGTCACTTAGTGTTTCAATCAATCCAAATGTTAGAAAAAAATAGTAAAAGAAGACATCACTGAAAATAAGATACTGCATCTCAGTTGAGTTATCCTAAGTACATGTACTTGTTCCCAAAAAAACAACAATAATTTAATAAAATTCCCAAAATAAAAAAAATATAGTGGCATGGTGGTGCAAATATAGTTATGGTTGCAAAGGCATTTGCATAGAACCCCCCAAGTTTTGGTCATGGTCACTTATACTGTAATTCGGCCATCTTCTGATGTAGGAATATTAGATGTTCAAGAATTGTGAATTGGCCCAGGGTTTCATGATGTTTCAGTTTTGGAGAACTGTGGTTTGACAGTTTTTGTGCCCCAGAGTGTCACAATGTGTTAAAATTACAGAAAAGAGGACTTTGATTATCAATAACTGACAAATGGCTGGGTTTGAAACATGAAACATGCAGGATTGTTAGACACCCTCCCAAGGGTGTGGTGTTTTGGTCTTTAGAGAATAAAGAAATGTGTAGTTTAAAAGTTATTAAATAAAGAAAATATGTTAGTGGGCATCACAAAAATCAGTGCAAAGTCAGACAGTCCAATGCATGCATTACCCCCCGCCCCCTGCAGTGGTTGCAGAATTGCACATGTTCAAAGCTGCATTCATAGTGCACTGCAAAACCAAAAAGTAGCGATGGGTTCATATCTGCTAACACATACTTATTTCCTGGTTTGGAGACCAATAAAAAGAGAATTATGCTGCCACCATGAGCCCATCCATTTTGACCATTTCAGCCCTTCTTCCAGCCTTGATACCATAAAAATGTTTACTGGTAACCCAACCTTGATGGCCTCCAAATCCAAACATTGACACTAGAAGCTCTTCCCAGGTGCTGGCTCCCTGTGTTTTTTTTGTTTTTGGTTTTTAAATGTGAATGTCATGAGCCCAGCTCTGGTGCAACTGACAATACTCCCAATTCCAATCCCTGGTTCCCAACCCTGTATGAAAAAGATCATTAAAATAAACATGCCACTGGGAGCCCAACACTGGCGATGTCCACCCCTCCTTCTGATTCAACTGCTCGGAGCATAATTATGGTGCAGTCAACATCTTTTGCCCTTCAAATTCCAACACTGGGTGCCCATCCCTGAACCATGTTCCTTGAGTCACCTTGTTTATTGTTTCTCAATTAAAACATTGTGCTGAATTATATAGAAAAAGCAAAAATTTAACACATCAGAATCTTTGACTTTGTTTCATAAATCCCACAACTATTGCATGCCCCTTATTCACCAATACAAGACATCTTATTTTGAAACAAACGTGGCTGCCTCAAAGAACAATTCTACAAAATGTTGGTGTTTAGTAGATTCATTTTGGAGTGTGGCTTCAGAATCCCCTTCCCCCGGTTTATCTTATGGTAGTATTACCTCTTAGGCAAAAGATGGCATTTGCAAGTTGTTAAACTCTTTTTTTTGTTTGTTTGTTTCTTTTTAGTTACTGAAGCCTTGCTGACTTTGCTGTCCAGAGCAGTGCTGGATTTTTCCATTTCTACTTTAGGAAGATTGAATGTGTTGAAGTTGCCAACTTATTGAACACCTTAAGGAAAATTTTGCAAGGAGCATTGACAAGCTAGACAATTCCCTGTTAAAACTAAGTAGCAACACATTGTTTCCATCCTTGACTTATTTAACTGATCCATGTCTACCCATCCCTTCCACTCTGCTTGAAAGCATTCTGTGGTAATCCCTCTCCACAAAGATGGCTCCAAATCAGTGGCAGACATAGCAAATATCATCCTGTCTCTCTCTTGCCTATTATTTCAAATTCTTGGAGAAAACTAAACTTAAACAGATAAATCGCTATTTGGAACAGCACCAAATTATTTTATTGCAACACTCAGGCTAATCCAACCTAAATATTCCACCCAAACTGCTCTCACTGATTTTTTAGAATCCCGTCTATGGTGCTTTGGATTCTGGTTGCTTTATGGGCTCTATGTTTATAGACCTGTTTAAAGTTTTTGATCTGAATAATAATTCTTTACTACTTTCTCACCTTTCTAATTATGGGTTTTCTCTAAATGTTGTAACTTGGTTTTCCTCTTACTTATAGGGGAGATCTCAATCTATTTTTGGGGATGGGTGCTTTTCTTCCCCTCTCCAAGTCACTGCTGAGGTTCAGCAAGGTTTTATTCTTGGTCCCATTCTTGCTTCAGTTTTGTTCATCATATTTGTCAGTCCTCTACCCTCTGCCATTCACAGATGTTTAGGGTGTCTTTATGCAGACAATACTGTCCTCTTCTCAGCTCACAAATCAGTTGCTACTTTATCCAAAACACTACAACACAAGTTCAATAAATTATATTTGCTGACTTTGAATGGCAATATATATATATATATATATATATATATATATATATATATATATATACACATATGTATATGAAATACAAAATCAAAGATACCCCATAATGTGAAGCATCATGGACTGTATATGCAAACCACCACAAAGTATCATGCTGGTTCAACTTTAAGCAGAAATGCATGGTGCCGAAAGGCCTCTCACACAGTCTGAAAAGGGTGCCAACAGGAGACACAGACATGTGTTTCATCCTACCAGGACTCATTAGTGTGCTTCATCTGTATGACACCCCAGTGGAATGAACCTGCTACCCTAAGTTGATCTATCTAGGTTGGGTTGTGATGAGCCCAATAAAAACAAAAAACAATATATATATAATATATATTTGTGTGTGTATATATATATGTGTGTGTGTGTGTCCGTCTTTCGGATGAGACGTTAAACCGAGGTCCCATCTGCCTGGACTGGTGATAGTTCAGGTGGATGTTAAAGATCCCATGGCACTTATCAAAAAAAGAGTAGGGGAATTTCCCCGGTGTCCTGGCCAAATTTCCCTCATTCACTAAAAATACCACCAACAGCTTAATCTGGTTCAAGGTCAGTTGGCATTCTTCTGTATCCCTCCCCGGTCGTGTCTGAAAATAGGCAGGATTTGTCTAGTGCACTTACCCGGTCAACAAAAGCTAAATAAATAAATATATATATATATATATATATATATATATATATATATATATATATATACATATATATATATATATATATATATATATACAGTATATATACATGCACATACATATAGATATATATCATATACACACACACACACACATATGATATATATGTATGTGTTATTCAGCTCACAGCACTCTACAGCTAACTCAGGCTGCACTTTCACTATTACTTTATACAGTTCTCAGCTGGAAAAGGTCACTGTATACAAGTACCTGAGGCTTTACTTTCATCCCTCTCTCACTTTAAAATTCACATCCAGATGGTGGATGTGCTATAAAATTTCCAGTGCCATAACAATTTATGGATTCAGAGGATGCCTGAGGGGGCAGAAGGGAAGGACCATGTGCAATTTGTAGAGAAATGACTCTCTCAAGCTTTGAAACTTAACCTACCAGAAAAATCATCTGAAGGTGGACATAGCCCATAGATCCTTGACCTCCCACCCCCCGGATGATGCACCTCTGAGGCAGTTAATTTTAAAATAGTATAATTACCCCATTAAGTAGAGGATTCTGACTGCTTACAGGAAGATTAGGGACTTGCACTATGGAGACCATGAAGTGTTTATTTTCCAGGACTTTCTTGGCTGGAGTAAAGCAAACACAGGGTGTTTGACCTATTGCTGGATGACCTTCGAAGGAGTAAAGTTGATTTTCACTTATAGTACCCTGTGGTTCTGACAATTACACATGAGAGTGCCACTTATTCATTCTGAGAGGTGGATAAAGCTAGAGCAGTGTGTATACAGATTGGATTGCTGTCAAAGTGATGGGGCAGAGTCTGGACTACTTGTTAACTTTACATGTGCAATTGTCCTTTGGTTTTGGTACCTTTTACTGGATTGAACTCCTAGATCTGTCTTTCCCACCTTCCCCAGTAATCAACTTACACAACACATGTAGACAAGATGGCTGGAGAATGCCAACAAGAGGAGTGCAGGATGGCTAAGGAGTCATTGCAGGAAGCAGTCATATTATTATTCTTTATTGTGCAAACTACTACTGATTGCCACAGCAAGTGCATGGAGTGAAGGTCACAACAGTGTGAAGATTTAGACTGGTCTTGTTAAATGCTGCTCTATCTGCATATTTCATCTTGCAGTTGCCCTGTGTAAATGGAGGTTCTATGGGTAATAGAGACTGCCATCCACTACTGTTATTGGACTAGGCATGTATTTTTGCAGACTGGTGTACTAGAAATCTATTTTTTTTATTTTGCAGGGTTGGGTGTTTACTGGGCTGGCTGAGCCATGGGTATGGGGCGGGATCGAGGCTGGGATGGGACTTTGGAGGTATGGGGCAAAGAAATGTTGTACTGGTCATAGTGAGGGGCCACTGTCTGCAGATCTGTAGGTGTCTGGCTTCAAATTCTCTTATACAGAGCCAACCCTTTTGTCCACAATTTATGATAGGAAGACACAGGAAATGATACAGCTTTTTCCTAATGGGATAGTGTTGTGGACTTCCCTGTGTGTGGGGGGGGCAAAGGAGTGGGTCAGAAGTTTGAGTGGTGCTGGTGACATGGACTGCATTGCTTATGATTGTTGGGTACACAGGAATTAAGGTTAATTTGACCACATGAAGGTTGTTATGGTTATAGAGAACAGAGGGGGTGGGACTATTGAAAGTCTATGAAGAAATTAGATCCTAGTGATCTCCTAGCTGAGACTTGTCAATCTTCTGGGCCAGGAGTGTTAGGGCATGTGGTGACTTTCCCTGTGCTGCTACATACTTCTAGTGTGTACACTGGGGCCAGGGGAAATAAGGTATTTGGTTTATCTTTGAAATGAGTCTTGTTACTGATATGTTACTTTATTGTTCTACATTACTGTTGTGGTTTTCCCATAAGGAAAAGATCTATATTTTTTAAATATCTGAAATATATCCTTGTATCCCCAAATATGTTTCAAATATACGTCAGATACATTCACAATTTTCAGATATATTTTGGGATATATTCTAAATATTCACAGAATGATGCAAGATGTATCATATTTGGGAAACATCTTTGGTACATATATTTGAAACATATTTTTTGCTATACTATTTCAAAATTAAAGTTTTTGTTCTTTCAATGATACGTCTTTGAATAAAATCAAAAATACTTACTTGTGCATACACATCATTGCAGATTCTACATATTTTGCATTTTATGTAAACATATATTTTGAATCTATCCCAAATATATATTTTGAGTTACTTTTATCTTTTCATTTTTGTGTTGCCTTATAAGAGGCTAAATATATACAAAATGCCAAAATATATTCATGACATACTTTTTAATTATACCCATGTGGAAAAGAACTATACTGTATTTTGTTAATAAATGGACTATATCTGAATATGTCTAAATATATCACATATTTCAAAAGCTGTGCATTTTTCCAGTTATACTTCAGATATTTGCAGAATTCAATGAGGTTTACCATTGATATACTAAATTGATATGTTTTGTTATACTAGCAAAGAAAAAATTTTTTTTTAATTTTTAATGGTTTTATGGACTATCTAATGAAATATTATTATAGTTTTATACAAGCATAATTTTAATCTGTAATTTGTACAATAAGTATATGTCAGCAAACATTTATTTTTGATATATTAAATATATTTTTTATATATGTTAAAATGGGTTTGGCCTGATATACATCTGGAAAGTATCTGTAATATAGGTATTCAAACTGATAATACATTTTAAATATGTTATACATAGCTAATAAATATGGTTTTTAATTTATAAATATGATTGGAATATATATGATGTATACCTTTATAATACATATCTGTACTACATTCTGTAGATTTATACTGAATGCACTATTTCTACATATCTTCTTATTGCAAAATATGTATACAAGCCAAGACGGCAGCTCCAAAATGTAGTGGTGCTCACAACGTCAATGTAAACAGCACTCATGGTAAATATTAGGCACACACACACACACACACACGATAAGGAACTCCAGAAGACAATTCTTAGATTTTTCACCACAATGTTTATTTGTACAAAAGATACAATGTTGTAAAACCAAAGCCAAAAGTATCAATAGTAAAAATCAGACCTCCCCACAGGACTGACATTTTGTGCTGTTCTCGTGCTTTTTCAAGAACAGTGTGAAATGTCGGTCCTGTGGGGAGGACTGTTTTTTTACTATTGCTGCTTTTGGCATTAGTTTTACATTTTTGTCTTTACTGTGCAAATACAGTACATTTTGTGATGGAAAATCCAGGAAGTGTCTTCTGGAGCTCCAGGTCTGGTGTGCGTGTGCCTAACTTCTGCTGTGAGTAAAATATGTATCTTGTTTGCTTGCAAGATATAGTATGTGTAGAATATATGCAGAATATATAGTTGTTTATATGTCAAATATATTTTTACAAATGCCTGCTATGGTACTGTGTACATATTTGCATGACTAATTTGCATATTTCAAAAGTACAGTTTACCAACCAAAAGCATGGCAATTTCTATTTCTAAAATAGTTTTGAATTGATATCATTAGTTTACAGATCAGAGGGAAAGAAAAAGAGTGAAAAACAAGTACATGTAGGAACTCACCCCAACATTAAAGTGAACCCAACAGGGGAGGTATAAATACCAGTTTGCGCCTTTATATATTGTGAGATCAAGAGGTAAGTCCTATATATAATCATAAATGTATATTTTAAAAGTCTTTAGTAATGGTGCATCATTAAATGATAATTCTCCTGTAGAGATCTAACATGGTTACTAATAAGTGGAATTCCAAATGTACAGTTAAAGGTATATTACAACAAGATTAATCTACTGTCTGGGAATTTTAAGATATTTTTACAATGCATATATTTAAAACATATTTTAGATATATGCCAACTACATAAAAAAGGCAAGGCACATTTTATTTCATTCCCAGAGGCTCTGGGCACCTAACAATAAAAGCAATGCAAGTAATACACAGCACAGAACATTAAAATAAATATAACATTTTAAAGTTCAAATCACAGTTTATAATAAGTGTTTATAATTACTCAAACAGTCAGGCAGGGAAAGTTATTCCAGATAGATCAGGTGGAAGAAGTGGGCTTTTAGCCTCTATTTGAGCTCCTCATTTGAAGGTGCCTCCTGGACTGAGGGTGGTAGTGAGTGCCACAGGGTTGGCCCAGTGACACTTAAGGCATGGTCACTCAGTGTCTTGAGCTGAACCCTGGGAACATCCAGGAGGCCCCAAGATGAGCACTGGTGGGAGTGTACAGAGGTTGCCAGTGTCAGGAGCTCAGTCAGATAGCCTGGATCCAGTCCATATAGGGCCTTAAAGGTGAGCAAGCCCACCTTGAAAAGGAACCTCCACCTGAAAGGCAGCCAGTGCAGAGCAGGCAGAACTGGGTTACAATACTGGACCTAGACAGGCCCATCACTAACTGAACCACTGTGTTCTGCACAAGGTGCAACCTGTGGAAGTTCCCTCCCATGACCCCAAAGTAAAGAGAATTGCAGTAGTCAAGCCTAGAGGTAACAAAGGCATGTACTAGTGTCAGCAGGTCTTCAGGCTGAATGAGGGGCTTGATCCTGGTGATGTTCCTCAAGTGGTAAAAAAACACTTTTGATAACAGAAGACACTTGCTCTACAAGTGTCAATCTGCTGTCCAGGATCAGACCAAGGTCATGCATCCTTGGAGAGACCACCTATGGAGCAGACCCCAGGAAGAGCCCTGTGTCAGCTTCGGGTGCCCTCCCATCATGCCTGTGACCTGGCTCGACCACCAGCACCTCTGTCTTATCTGGCTTGAGATGCAACCAGCTGGAGGACATCCAGTCATTGATTTTTGTCAGACAGATGTTAAGCACATCTACAGCATTGGCTATTTCAGGAACAAATGACACATACAGCTGGGTGTCATCTACGTACCAGTGAAACTCCATGCTGAACTGTCGAATAATCCCACCCAGGGGCAGCATATACACTGTGAACAACATCGGTGACAAGATTGAGCTCTGGGGCATTCCACATGATGGGTCACTGTGGAGGAGGAGAAATCCCCCATCACTACCCGCTGCACCCTGTCAGAGAGCTAGGACTCAAACCATTTGACGACAATACTGGTGAGTCCACAGTACTCACAGAGTTGATCCAGAAGCACAAAGTGATCCACAGTGTTGAAAACTGAGAAGAGATTGAGGAGAACCAAAATGTTGTCTCCTCTATCTCTAGCCCTGAGCAGATCATTTTGTACCCTAACTAATGCTGTTTCCATGCTGTGTCTGGCCCTAAAACCCGACTGGAATGGCTCATAGATGTCAAAGGACACAAGGTGATCCTCGAGCAGTTGGAGATAGGATGGTAATTCACAAGGAAGTCTGGGTCAAGAGATTGTTTCTTTAGGAGGGGTCTCACCGGCACCTCTTTCAAGACCACTGGGAAGGCACCATTGGCCATCAAGCACCAGGCAATCCTGGTGAACACCAGGCCAACAGTCCTGGCACATCTCATTAAGAAATGCATCAGGGCTGCATCCAGTTTACAATTAGTGTGCTTCAGCTCTGAGATCACTTCAATGACCTCCACCACCTCCACTGGTTTAAATTCCTCCCAGATTGGAGTGACTCTGTACCTCCCAGTCTGACCACTGCAAAGTGGTGATTGCCTCACTGATGGAATCCCTGACTGAATAGAGGACACTCTATCAGAGAAAAACAGAGTGAACTCTTCACATAAAGTGGATGAAAAAGCCTTTCTTGGCTGTAGGCAGACAGGATAAAGTAGCCTATCCCCAGTCTGAAAAGCTGAGAAGGTCTGTTTTTCCCTGCCACAATTTCCCTAGACATGAATCCCACCTTCTTATGGGAAACTGCCTCCTGGTACTCACCATAGTAGGCTCACAGGACCAGTTTGTCATCCACCGACCGGGTCTTCTGCCAGCAATGCTCCAACTTCCAACCCTTGATCTTCATCACCTTGAGATCCCCATCGAACCATGGAGATCTCAAATGAGAGGATCTGGGTCATATAAGAACTGGAGCAATGATGTCCAGGGCTTCAGATACTATCCTATCACAGGTGGCCACCACTTCACTGGTGCTAGTCACACAAGCAGCATCCACCCTAGCTAAGTCAGCTAATGCCAGTAGTCCCTCTGGGGACAAACCCCTTGAAGGGCGGTAGTTGACCATCTTGACAGGGGAGGGACTTTCAGGGAGGGCCCCAAGTATGAACATCACCGTGCAGTGATCTGACCAAGAGACCCAAACAATCTTGAGGTTACCCACCTCAAGACCCAGCTGGAATACCAGACTGAGCATGTGACTGTGTTGGTGGGTCACAGAAGTAATTACTTGTGCTAGTCCCAGTAATGACATCAACTGGAGGAGGTCATACCCAAAATGTGAAGATTCATTATCGACCCAGGCATTGAAGTCCCCCGGGATTAAACACCTGGGGAACTCCAACACCTGGTAGATGATGAAGTCCACCACCTCCTCCAGGAATGCCCCCCCCCAATTCAGAGGGTCAGTAGATAAAGAGAATCCAGCAACCTGCACCTGGACCCCCACACACAGCTACACACTTAAAAAGGCACGACAGTTCCAACTGGATGCACCGTGAAGCCCAGGCTGGATCTACAAATGATGGCCACTCCCCCAACCCTGCGTTCCTTCCTTGGACAGTGCATTATGAAATACCCAGAGTGGACAGCCACCTCTAAAACTGGGCCGGCATCATCACCCAGCCAGGTTTCCATTATCCAAGCCAGGTCGACAGAGGAAGTCAAATCCACAATAATAGCGGTCTTTTCTCTTATCGACTTTGCATTACATAGCACCATTTGAAGGGGATTAGAGGGTGCTGCCCAGCCTTCTGGCTGCCTGCCCACTCAGTCTGGTGGGGCCCCTGGGTATGGAGACCAAACATGTCTGGCCTTTCTCCAGGTTCAGTTTAAACCCAGGGTGTCTCCTGCACCTGACAACCTCAGTACCACTCATGTCCCATACCTCAGCTGCACCCTGCCACCACTGACCCTTCCACCTCCTCATAATCCTGACCTTCCTGCAAAGCCTTGCTGTAATGGAAGGGACTGAGAGGTTTGTAAAGGAGTGGAGGTCACAAAGTAGGGAGGCAGCATAGGTGACTCACACAGGGCCACGATCCCAGCACATCTTCGCCTAGTTTTCCTGCTCCAATTGAAGTGGGCATCCTACTACACCTAATCCTTTAACTAGCAGGACAAATAAAACTTTAATATAACCTTCTTAACTGCACACACAAGCTGTCACTGTACTTTACAGAAAAGAAAATATTCCTAACCATTCACACATCACCAACCACACACCCCTTACCCAAATCAAGCACAATCCTCCACAAACAGTCCATCCCCTTCCCTATTGCAATAAAAGAAAGAAAGAAAAATAAATTAATTAAATAATTAAAACATTAAATTCCAGAGACAGCTCAACAGTGCAGTGTACTTAAAAGTTCAGTCCAATTCACAGTGGGAAGAGGACTATAATTACTAGTCTTTAAAAAGTATAATGTCCAGGGGGAAAGTTCTCCAACTAGTCAGATGTTGAAATTCACAAAGCAATTTCAGAAATAAGGGAAAGAGGGGAAGGACAGCAGTGCTCACACCACTACAGACTAAAGCCCTTTCCACAATAGAAGCTTGACCAAATAGGCAGTTCAATGAGGAGCAAAGTGTCTTGGAGAGAAGCAGAACTGCAAAGAAGCACTTCTCTCACAAGCACAAACAGCAAAGAGTTTGATTAGGACCACTCACCCTCAAAGCACCAGTTCACAAATTCCAATCACCAGAGGAAAAGTATATCTGTTAAATATTCAAATGATATAAGCAGATGAATTATATATATATATATATATATATATATATATATATATGTAGCTATAATAAGTACATCATGGAAATATATTTGTGATATATCTTAAATATATCTGTCAGATGTATTCTGCAAATAAATCAGATATTTCAAACCCAGCCAGTTTGAGATATTTTGCACATACTTCAGACATATGATCAAACATATATTTGAAATATACTTTTATAAATATATCTAAAATATATTTATTTTCCATATGGGTTGGTTTGTCTTATTCTTATTAGATATTTTATTAGCTATGACACACTCTACTACCATGGGAATAGCACCAAAGAGTTGTACTTTCTCTGAGAGGAGATGCTTCTGTAGAGGAATATTATTAATAATGTGGTAGGATCTGCATTTGGTAGGGTGTGTCCCTCCTCCTCCTGCCCCCCCTCCATAGGTTGGCACAATAGCTGAGAAAATCACAATATGCTCCTGGAATGTCCAGGGCATCTCCTCTCTGGTGAAATGCAAAAAAAACCTTTCCACCCTAAAGAAGAGCATGGTACAGATTGCCATATTGCAAGAAACGCACCTACTACCCCTGAGCATAAGAAGCTGCTACAGGACTGGATGGGCCACTGCTATTTGGCATCCTTTAAGGGGCATAATTGGGGCGTGGTGATCCTCATCCATAGATCTCTTAACTTTGTGGAGGAGGGGGTCTTGAGGGATCCAAATGGGGAAGGGATGTGTTTGTTTGAGGTGCGATAGGCAGAGAGAAGATTACCTTTGGCAATGTGAATGCACCAGTGGTGCATGATCCCACCTTTTTTGATAATATCCTGGCCATCCTCCAGGCCCAGAATTTCCAGAACTTAATCCATGCAGGGACTTTCAGCTGTGTACCGGATCCCAGGCTGGACAGGTCGGGGGGGGAGGCAAGAGTGGAGCCAATGGTGGCTTGATGGGGGATGAATTTTAAGTGAGCTGGAATGTCTAGATGTGTGGAGAGAGTGAACCCCAGGTGCCATAGAGCATATATTCGTCTCAATCCCCCATAGAACATGGTCAGGCATTGACTATATTATGATCCCAAGGTAGTGGTACACATGGGTGCAAGATGCGTAGATCAGTCTTATTCTGGTCTCAGATCATGCAAGAGTGTCAGTAACATTGCACACTTCCATCCCCAGAGTGACAGCTAGGACTTGGAGGTTTCCCACATATATGCTCCAGAATGAAAAATTCAGAGAGTACCTTTGAGAGCAGTGGGCACCAAGAAGTCAACTGGGATATGGCTCCCAATAAGGCATGCTTTTGGGACACAGGGAAGTCCCACATGAGAGGTGCTATATTAGACTTTCTGGTGAGAAAGCAGAAGCAGAGGAAAGAGAAGTTCCAGGAAATGGAGTAGAAGATTAAGGACTTGAAGGTCCAGACCTTGCAGAACTCCTTGAAAAAAACCATCCATGCCCTCAAGAAGGTGAGAGAAGTGATTAATAGGGAACTCAGAAGGGAGGCAGAGGTGGCACTCTTTTTCTCCCAGCAAATATTTTATGAATGGAGCAATAAACCCAGCCCCCTTCTGGTCTGGCTTGGTTTGAAAGGGACAAAAAAGGTCTAATGTAATTGCTTTAATTAGGAAGCAGATGGGCGAAGTCACAGGCAGGAGTAGGGAAATTAGGAAGGCATTTGTACAATTTTACTATAAATTGTATATAAGTGAATGACCTAACCAAGAAGCAGAGATAGCCAATTTCCTGTGGTTCTTGAATCTCCCAACCCCCACCCAGGAACAGATCACTCAGCTGAATAATTATTTTACCCTGGGGAAGTTACACAGGACAGCTACTGGGATGGCTGCTGGAAGAGTGATGGGCCCTGATGGACTCCCCATGGAATACTACAGGATATTGGGTGACCCCCTTTGACAGGATATGCATGACACATTCTAGGAAACAATAGAAGAGGGAGAACCTCCTCATTCACGTGGGCTCACGACTATTACAGTTGTTCATGATGAAGGGTAGAACCCCTCTGATTGTGCAGCCTATAGACCTATCTCGCTTTTGAACAGTGGTGTTTAAATTCTGGCCAAGACACTGGCCCACAGATTGGAGGAGGTCATCCATGACTTGATTAAGGCTGACCAGACTGGCTTCATTAAGGGGCACCATTCCTACCATAATATCAGGAGGCTCCTGGGAGTCCTCCAGTAGGGGTGCAGAATCTGGTGGGAGACTGTGTGCTCTCCCTGGATACTGAAAAAGCTTTGATAGGCTAAAATTGGGGTACATGTTTAAGATCCTAGAGGTCTTTGGTCTATGGGGAGGAGCTTATTAACATGGTTCGAATATTATAACAGGTGCCCCAAGCGAGCATGCTGGGTAATGGTGAGCACTCGCATGTGTTTGAGTTGGGTACGGTGACCCATCAAGGGTGCCCTCTGTCCCAACTGCTGTTAGCACTAGCCATCATGCTCCTTGCAGAGGTGATTCTCAACAGTGTGGCAGTGTGGGGTATAGGGGGTGCTTGAGGAACACAACACAAGGTGACCCTTTATGCCAACAACATGTTATTATTTTTAACGGAGGCAGCCACTTCCATTCCAGAGGTCACATGCATCATAGAGAATTTTGCATTTTTTTTCTGGTTACAAAGTTAACTTTGGAAAGTCTGAGCTGATGGGTATAGGTGGGAGGTAGTCCATTAATGTGCTGACAGAATATTGCTGCCAGAATGTTGTTGGCTGAATAATGTTGCACGCTTCCTGTGCGACTTTGTTTTTCTCTTATTGGGCATTGTTGCCAATCTCTGGATCACCTTTCATGCCACCAGGCTACAACTTGGAGTTTGTTATTTAAATAACTGGGGGGAGGGGGAAAAGCCCCCCGCAACTGCCATCGCTCCAAGTACCAGATGGCAGATGGTCGGAGCGCTGTGCTGAGTGTCTGCCAAGTGCTGGTGCCAACATTTACACCAGCAACTTGGTTGTTGCTGTGGCATGAGTGAACCTAGGTGCAATGCCTATGGGGGAGTTGCAGGGACATGGGTACACTCAGGTGATGACCCATCTGAAATATCTAGGCATACAGGTGGGCCCCTTCCTCTCATCTCTCTATGAACAAAATTACAAACCAATTTTGCTATTAAAAAACAACCTGAGATGATGGCAAGGCCTTCCAATATCCTGGCTGGGAAGGCTAAACCTGATTAAGATTAACATCCTCCCCATGATTTTATACCCTTTACAGATGTTACCATTTGGTTTGAGTAAGAAGGACTTGAAAAGCTTGGACAAGTGGTGTTTGAAGTTTATGTGGGAGATAGAAGACCATAGGTGAGGCTGGCATGCTTGTGGTGTCCTACAATTAAGGGGGGGGTCTAGGATTGCCATATTTTTTGCACTTTACTCCTGGGCTGCCCAACTGTGGCTCTTTCAAAGTGGGTTAAAAGGCAGGGGTGGCAGCATGGGTTGTACTGAATCACATGGCGGTTACTTCCCCGGTCACATCCCTCTTGAATCAAGAGAGCATGAGGATTTTTAAGCATATGGCAAATAGTGTGCCACTGGTGGGATATATGCTAACAGCATGGGGTTGGGTGAAGAAATATGTTAAGGCACGTGAGGCAAAGACAGTTTTTGACCCAATAGCATAAAATCCAGAATTCTTGCCAGGGTTAGAGGACCCAGACTTTTTGTAGTGGGAGGAGGGAGGAGTTACTTGTCTGAGAAATCTTTACCAGGGAGGAGGGTTTAAAGAATTTGACACAATACGGACCCAATTGGGAGTTCCTTGCAATCATAGATTCTGATACTTGCAGGTCAGGTACTGGGCACATCAGATGGACATATTGTCTCCTGAGTCCTCATCACTTTATGACATAGAACTGTGCATACTTCAGAATACAGTGAACCATAAAGGGTCAAGCAACAGCCTACAGGACATCATGTGACCACACTCTGGATCTTTCAGATAAGGTTAGGCAGCAGTGAGGGAGGGGTGACCTGTCCACATTCTAGAAAAGGCCTGGACTACTATATGTGAGTCACATATGGGTCTTCTAGTCTGTAATAAATTTGAAGAGGCTCAGTACAAATTCTTTTATAGGCTCTAGATGCCACCCTTAGTGGTTAATAAGTTTCACAAGGGTGTCTCCTCAATGTGTGGATGCTGTGAGGGGACCCTGAGCACCTCCTTTCACTGCTTTTGGACATGTCCATAACTGTGGAGTTTCTGGATGGAGATTGTTCAAGTAATCACAACTATACAGGGCTCAGGGTTAGGGATGACCTCATGTTCATGTTACTTGGAGTGGAAGCGCAGGAGAGGGAGGAGTGGGACTTACATCACAGGATGGTGCACATTATGCTCCTTTAGGCATTCAAATGTATTTTAAACATGTGAGTTTCCCATGCTCTTCCCACTAAGGGCATGTGGCAGGAGCTTCTGAGGAGGGTTCTACCTTTGGAGCACCTCACGTATGAATTAAGATGGTAGGGTGACAGCTGTGAGGGACAATGGGGCCCATACTTGAAAATACTCCCTGGAGGCTGCTTTGATCAGGCTAACAGGTTAAGCAACAGGGTCCATCAGAGTGAGCTTGGAGTGGGTTGTAGATTGTCCTCTTGGGGTTGGCAGGGAAAACTTTCAGCCTTTGGTGCTAGCGAATCTAAATATTCCATATAAAATATTGTATACGGAATAGATATCTACATCACTTCTGCATATGAACTGCTGACAAATGGATTTTAGTGTACATGTGTGTCTGGTATATGTTTAACAGTTTTCTGTTTGTTCTGTCTGTTTCTAGTTAAATATTATGAATTATTTACTAGATGTATGAGCTTACACTGTCTGATCATAGAGATACTACTGGAGATGGTAATGATCTTATGGACAGTATGTTTAGTAGCATAAGATATTTATCTTGTACGATTTGTTGTGTGTCTATGCTGCAGTGTTGTAAATCTGATTAAAAAAAAATAGAAGTTATAAAAAAAAATCACATCCAAAAAACTACTTCCAAAATTCAGTCTTGCCTGGGTCATTTAAAACGAGTCAGGCATTGCTTAACTGTAACAGAAAACATTTAGTTGCACAAGCAATCCTTCCAGTACTAGACTATGAGGATATCATCTATCACCATGTTTCAGAGTCTGCTTTAGCTCCCCTAAATGTAGTTTATTACCAACTGTTATGGTTCATTTTAGAAGAAAAATGGGATGCATATCACTGTTCACTATTTCCGTAACTAAACTGATTACACCCCTCCCTCCCCCCAAAAGAGAACTAAACTAGCTTTGTTTGGGCCTCAAGACTGTACATAATCAAACTGATTCATATCTACCTGACTACCTGGTGGCATCTTCTCATTGATATGCCTTGCTGGATGTCCAGCACCACTGTTACCAGTTACCTAAATTTTTACCTGCATATGGCAAATGAAAATATTTTCCTCCAGAGCCCCTCATGCTTGGAATAACTTAGAACTGCAATTCAAAAGTTATACCAGTATGTTGCCTTACAAAAATGCTGTAAAACTTGCCATGTTAAAAACTCAGCTTTGTTGTAACTGTTTTGCTACCTGATAGGATGTTTAGATAATTTACTGTGCTATGTAATAAGTCTTTGTATTGTATGACTTAAAATACAGATCATATGAGGAGAGACTTCTAGATTTGAACCTCATGTCCCTGGAAACAAGAAGAATAAGGGGGGATCTCTTGATGTGTTATGATATCATGCAGGACAACTACCTGATGAGTGAACTAAATCTAGAATTTAAAAATCATTTGGTCAACACCAGGGGGAATCCGTTACAACTGAAACCTAAGAACTTTAACACAAACAAAAGGAAGGTCTTCTACACACAGAGGGTGGTGCCCCCTGGAATGGGTTACCCTTGGAAGTAATAATAAGTAATATTAAAGTTTCAAGCAATGATTAGACAGAAATACATTAAATGGCAACGCTATTCAGTATTATGGGTAAATGGACAGGAGTACCTAAAGGGCTGTCAGCCTCCTTAAGCTCCTAAACACCTTAGTATGAGCCTTAGTAGTATTTTTTGACGTGGGATGATTTGTAAATGAGATTTGCATCTCATAGAACTCATCTTGTAATCACAAACATTAAATAAACCCTGATGTTGCACTGATGTAATCTTAAACAAAAAAACTATGCAGTCCCCAAGATCCCAGCCCCCATGGTTGCATACTCTTCCCCTTCCCCCAATTCTGACAGGGTGCCCATGACTACAGTGAAGTGTTGCCTCACTAGCTAAACCCATTTGCCCATTAAATGTATCCATTTGTATATTCATTTTGTATATATAAAATCTGTTATTCTTTGTACCTACCTCACATGTTTCAATCAAATGTTTAAATAAAAAAAATTGCCCAGTTTTCTCTCATCCCCTCAATCAATCAACTTTATTTAACCAGGCATAGACACCATTGAGCAAGCTCATTTTCAAGGTGGTCCTGGACATCAAGAATATACAGACACAGGTAGGAAATCACAAGAGAACATGGGTACATTTCATAAAAAACAGATATCATAATAAATGCAGTTATCAAAGACATCAGAGTAGAAATTACTTGCATGTATGTATATACTAGGCCAGAGAAGGATGGACGAGAGTGAGACTGAGAGAAGGAGAGTGGGAGAGAGTGAAGAAGAATGAGA
This sequence comes from Neoceratodus forsteri, assembly GCA_016271365.2. Lineage (NCBI taxonomy): Eukaryota > Metazoa > Chordata > Ceratodontiformes > Ceratodontidae > Neoceratodus > Neoceratodus forsteri. Next base: position 17,381,759 of record JADMNL010000027.1, read on the forward strand.
GAGGGAGAGGGAGAATGAGAAGGAGAGGGAGAGAGGGAGGATCATGAAAGAGAATGAGAAAGAAAGGAGGGATGAAGGGATAGGGAAAGTCAGGGATAGGGGGAGAAGGAATGAGAGATTGTGGAGGGAGAGAGGGGAGAGCGAAATAGAGAGAGAGAGGGAAGGAGAAGGAGAGAGAGGGGAAGGAGAGAGAGAGGAAGGGGAGAGAGGGGTGAGAGAGAGAGAGAGAGAGAGAGGGAGGGAGGGAGGAGGATAACAATGGAGGGAGAGAAGGAGTGAGGAATAGGAGAAGGGACGGGCAAGTACTAGGAGCTCCCTGACTAGAGGATAAGGTGATCTATGTGCCCAAGAAAATGCAAAAAGTATTGGAGGTTGCGGAAGTTGGATCATCTAAAGCAGTTACAGGTATCTTTTAGGTAATCAGTTAACATTGCTTTGAAGGAGAATGGACCAGAGAGGGTATAAAGTTTTAAGGAGTTTTGCATGGTATTCCATAGGGAAGGGAAGGGAAGGAGAAAGTGATTGCAGTCGAGCCATAGGATGCTTTAACTCTTGGTGTCTGAAGGCAAAGTAGGGAGAAGCGTCACAAACCGTAAGCACCCTTGGCACACTTGAAGAGGCTCGAGATATACACCGGAAGCCTATCAGACAGTGCTCTGTAGAGCCAGAGAAGAGCATTTCTTTTCCTCCTTGTGGGGAGGGTGAGCCATCCCATCTCATGGTAGAGCAGACAATGATGAGTGCGAGAAGGTAGATTAAGGATGCACCTCAAGGCCCTGTGATAAAGAGTGTCAAGCTTACTAAGCGCTGAGGAGGGACAGTTATCATACAGGAAGTCGGCATAATCCAGGAGTGGCATGAATGTAGATTGCACTAGCCTCTTCCTGGCATCTTTGGTGAGGAGGTGTTTGATGCAGTAGAATATGCCTAAGCATTGTCTTAGTTTTTGGTGACCTCATTCAGGTGAAATAGGAAATTAAGTTTATTGTCCAGCCAGAACCCCTGATATTTAAAGTTGTCCACAGTTTCAAGGGGTTCCCCCAACAGAGTTAAGATCTTGTGATTGCTAGAGGGGCCAGGCTATCAAGGGACTGCACAGTGTGCCCAACCCCTGCACAGCAAAAAGCCTCCTTCCTTCTCATAATCTGTGGCCAGATCAAACCCTCCACTCACCATCTAGGCCAAATATCATTTGAATAAATCACAACAGTGATTTAAGAAACACATACTTGTATTTCTTGAATTATGGCTGCATTTTATTCAGACTGTGGACAGCTGTTGAGGTGTGCAGAGGATATTTGCTAGCAACCATGGAGGGTGATGACATTGGTGAGAGCTGGGATACCACTGGATTCTAGGGGTACATAGTCATGAGGAAGTGTATGGGAGGGGTTGCCACTGGATGTCAGGGATACTTGAAAATGGCACAGTGTGGGGGTACAGCTGGACACCAAGATTACTTGGACATAGGGTAAGGTGTGCTGGTTACCACTTGATGCCAAGGATACTTGAAAGGGGAAGGGCCTTGGATACTCCTGGATGCCAGGGAGAGGTGAAATAAGATTGGGTGTGGAACAGGGTGTCACATGATGACAGGAATACTTAGAATAGGGCAAGGAAGTGTGGAGGGATATGACTGGAAACCAGGGATATGTGAATGATACTGGGTGGGGGATGGAACTGGACAGCATGGATACTTGGAATGGGACAGGATATGGGTGGGTGGTGGCACTGGATGCCAGGGATGGTTGGCATGGGTCTGGGTGTGGAAGGATTGCCACTAGACACCAGGGATTAGTTTTCTGTGGCAGTGCGAAGGAGTGGGTACCACTAGACATAGGGACTATTTGATACAGGGGTGGGGTGAAAGTGGGCATGCCACTATATTATCAGGACTATTTGTCACAGAGTGGGGAAAGGGCAGGGTGTGGCACTTTGACTGGGTACTGCATGCTGACATTATCAATCCAGAGATTTTTAGCTATTAAGATTATTGGCAATAGAAAAATAGAAGTTGTCAGCAGCAAAAGTCCTTGCATTCCAACAGGTATGCCCAGTCCTACCTTTCTAATGTTGCTTGAAAGGGCTCTAGTGGCCCATCACTATTCCTCACCATTCTTTCCACCATCTTTACCAGCCCTATATGTCTGTACTACCCATGTTTGAATCCCTCCCCACTGATTTTACACAGACTACCTTCCTTGGTAGTCTAGTCCACCTCTCTACCACCCTATCTGTGAAGAAATGCTTTCCGACATCCCTCTGAAACCTACCACCCCCTGCTACATTTGGTTACCTCTGGTACTTTGGGACCCACTCAATGTGAACAGCCTTCTGCTATCCACTATATTTATCACAGGGAGGTATTTATATGCCTCAGTCATGTCCTCAGTTTCTTCTCCTGCTTCCAGAGTGTACACACTGAGGTATTTCAACCTCTCCACGTAAGTATTTTCCTTCTGACCACTGGTCATTGTGGTTACTGTACTCTCCATAGCCTGTACCCTGTTGTTGTCAGATTGTACACATTATTCCCAATAATGATGAGCCAGGGACCTGTAAAGTGGCAGAGTCACCTCACTCTCACTCCTGTGGCTACTGATCCTCCTTCCTATACATCCCAGCATCCTACTGTCCCTCTCCACTGCCCTGATGTTTTCATGTTGTCCGATATTATGGCCCATAGGACCATCTCCTCAGTCATATTTCTACCCATTACCCCCTCTTCTGTATTCAATTTTTCTTTTTTTTTGTTGTATGCATTACCGTGTGCTTCATAGCACTGGATTTCAATTGTCAGACATTTGACCACTTCTCTAGTCTTTCTAGGTCCTCTCTTATATATATTTCTTTCCCTTTCTCTATATTCACTCTTCCACAGATCTTAGAATCATCTGTGAGGAAGCACACATTCCCCTGGTTACCTACTCCAGTATCACTGAGGATGTTTAAGAGGACCAGATATAAAACATCTTTGTGGAACACCACTTGCACCTCCCTTGTCTCTAAGCATTCCCCATTCAGAACAACCCACTGGGTTTTTCCACTTAACCAGTTTCCTACCCATCTTGAAATATTTTCCTTCACACCCAGATCACCCAAGTTTGTTTTTTTTTATTAACCACCCATGTGGAACAGTTAAAGGCTTTGCTGATGTCAAGGTACAGTATGTCCAGCACCTGCCCCTTGTCAAATTCTTCACCCAGCCCAAGAAGTCAGTCAGCTTCATCTGACTTGGCCCTCCTTCTGTGATCCCATGCAGTCTGACAGCCTGAAGTCCACATGCCTCTGCCCCAAAAAAACACCGGCCTTTCCTTTTTTTAAGGCCTCTAGTAATGTCCACACCATGTATGTGAAACTGACAGGCCTTAGTTCCCTGGTTTATCTCAACATCTGCTCTTGTGCAGGGGACATCACCTGCTGTCCTCTTGCCTCTAGATGTGATCCCCATCTCCAATGATCTGTTAAAGAACTCAGCTAGTGGGGCAGGTAGGACCTGTCTTATTTTCTTTAGCACCCAAGGACGCTACCCATCTAGGCCCATGGCAAAAAACACTACCCTAGCCCCATCCACCTGACTGTTTTTGTGTTTTCTAAAAGTCTCTGTCTAACAGCCTCATTCACCTCCTTTGTGAACCACAGTGGTTTCCTGCCCCTTCTGTTTTCCCCTACCAACCTTACACAGTGACTTGTGACTTCCAATACCCCATTGTTAATCAATGTCCACTTCTCTTCCATCTCCTCTACCATCTACCCCTTCTAGTTTCGACTGCAACAACTCTCATATTCAGCCAGAATCTGCCCTCCTGAAGTCCAGGACTTCTGTCTGTGAGCATTTCCTCTCCCTTTCTATTTTTTTTTGTTAGTATTTATGCTCCTGCTCCATCAGCCCTTACATTCTGGGGAAGCCCCAGTCCTGTCACCCCGGCATCCACCATCCGGCTTATATATCCCCAGGGCTTCCCCCCCAATGGGGTCGGTGGAGGGGCCTCCCCCACCGATACCAGATCAAGTGTTGCACCATGGCTGGCTGGGTGCGGGGCCTGCAAGCTCCCCTGTCATCCACCAGAAGCTATTTTCTGGCATTTTCCCTTCCTTGGGGCGGTGCATGCAATGACGCCCATGATGGTGCTGCACACAGGAGCATGCACGACAGCTTCAAGCATCTGCGCCACTCCCATCCCTCAGGTTGTTGCATCAGTGTGCCAGCTCCCAGCCACTGCTAGGGGCTAGGCAAACACCAACTGCTGGATCCCCCCCCCAGAGAAGGAACACTGTCCTTTGGATGCTCAAGCCTTCTCCTCCCTGCTGACCCCCGGTGGCCCGCGCTTGTTCCTGAATGCAGGTCACCAGCATGGAATGAGGTGTGGCGCCCAGTGCTTCAAACCTCAGAGCCACTGGGCCGGCCTCTCCCTTTCTAATTTGATATTAAAATACAGTATCTGGTGATCATTAGTTCTCACTGGGCCCTGTACCATGAGCTCTCTAATACTATCACTGTTTACAAGGACTACATCTATGATGGATCCCTCCGTTTTAAGTTCCTCAACCATCTGTATCAGAAATGCTTCCTGGAATATCTCTACAAACTGTTGATGTATTACACTTGCTGCTATTGGGATACTCCAGTTCACAACTGACATGCTAAAGTCACCCATTAGCAACACCTTCCCTTGTTCAGCTGTCCTTCTGATCTCCTCCCCCAGTTACCTATCAGTGATTTCCTTCTGAGGTGGACATCTATATACCACACCATTCCTGAAGCTTCTCCCTCCACCTGCCCTTCCCACTAACTTTGACCTCCACCTTTATGTATAGTGATGCTCTTCCTACCCCTTCCCTGCACCCTGTCTCTTCTAGGCATGCAATCCCTGAAATAGTCAAATCTTAGTCATGGTACTGTGTTGTTTACATTTCTGTGATCGCACCAGATCGACATATGCTTCTGCCACCACTGCTTCCAGGTCACTGGTTTTGTTCCTTGGTCTCATGGCATTAGCAGATATATTCATCCATGTAAGTGGCTCCTCTTTCCCTGTGACTTTTCTACCCATGCTTTTTCCTTCCCTTATCCTTAGCTTTGTAACTACTGCACCTACTCTTCCTCCCTGCTGGACTCTTTGCAGCCCCTTCCCTGTATCCTCTACTTCTTTTACCTTGTCTGCACTCCATTTTTGCTCTGGTGTTCATTCTGTATCTAGTATCATGGGGGGTTGGGAGCATCCAGGCCTCCTTCGTTTGAGTAGGTGCACCTGTTAGGAACTGCTTTGGCATAATCGATACCTAATTGGGGGCATCTGTTGTTATATAACTTTTTGAAAAAGGTTCCGAAATCCATTGGGGAAAAAAACAAACAAAATGCTACAGTTAGTGTGTTTGCACAGAGCACCAAAAGTAGGGAAATGTGATGTTTGGGTAAATAATCCCCTGTCCCTTGGTAAATCTGTGGCTTGACATTTTTGGGGTTTCATGATCGTGTGAAGCATTGATGGCACTGCCTTAACCTTTGCACCATCGCTCCAAGTATTGGTGTGTGAGTACTTTTGTCTACCTGGACAGACAATGCCAAAGTTCATGCCAATACTGCATCACATGAATGCTCAAACACTGTGGAGCACCATACCACAGATTCACCATGACTCAAGAGACTTTTTACCTTCCCTGTTTTTGATGCTTTATGTTTAAGCAGATGCATTTAGATTGTGTTTTGCAATGTAGATAGATAGATAGATAGATAGATAGATAGATCAGTACTATTTGTAGATAGATAGATAATAATAATAATAATAATAATAATAATATAATAATAAAATTTATTTAGTTAAGCGCCTTTCAAATTTTCAAGGCGCTGTACATAAAGCATAAAAACACCAGCATATCAATGAATACAATAAAACAGAACAACAAATATAACAGATAAAATAACCAATTACGGTATAACAGGGAATGCCTTATCCCATAGAAAGGACTTTAAGGCCCTTTTAAAACTGTCCACCGTTGTACTCTCTCTCGGAGCTGACGGGGCAGAGAATTCCAGAGGGAAGGGGCCGTGAAACCGAAGGCACGGGCTCTAGAAGACTTCAAATTTACCCTCGGAATCTCCAGCAACCCCTCGTCAGCAGAGCAAAGCTGTCTCAAAGGGGTGTAGGGCACCAGAAGCTCTTTCAAGTAGTCAGGACCAAGCCCGTGTAGGACTTTGTAGGTCAAAAGACCCACTTTAAAGGTGATCCGCCACTGTATTGGCAGCCAGTGCAGAGTGTGCAGCACTGGGGTAATATGAGACCTTCTTGAAGCCCCAGTCAACAAACGTGCTGCTGCATTCTGCACTAGCTGCAAGCGGTGGATATCAACCCCAGCAAGCCCTAGGTACAGGGAGTTACAGTAATCAAGATGAGATGTCACAAAGGCGTGGACCAAAACCGGCAAATCACCAGGTGGAACCAGGTGCCTAATCCTGGTGATGTTTCTAAGACGAAAAAATGCAGTCCTGACAACTACAGACACCTGATAACGAAGGGTCAGATCAGTGTCAAGCTCCACACCCAAGTTATGCACCCGTTCAGAGGTAGGGATCTGGTCCACCCCTAGAATTAATCCAGAGGGGGAACCCACCCCTAAACCCTCAACCCTGCGACCGGGGTCCACCACCATAACCTCGGTCATTCCCGGATTTAACTAGATAGATCAGTACTATCTGTAGATAGATAGATAGATAGATAGATAGATAGATAGATAGATAGATAGATAGAGAGATAGACAGACTGACGATAGAATAATGAACAGAAATGAGCTATAAATGTATTCATCTCTTCTAAGATGAACTTATCCTCTCTTCCTACTACATGCCACCACCATTTTGCTGTCTGCCTACCTGACAAATACCTTATGGCCTGTATTGTGGCTTGGTCTGCTCTTGCTCAGACACATTGATAGATGCCACTATTCTGTTAAGGGTAGGTATAACACATTCTATTGTGTTTGTTATATTCAAATTAAGTAAACGTAAAGTGTCTTTGTCATGACAATCATGATACAATATCTTGCTTTCAGTGGGACATTGCTTTTACTCATTTATACAGCTGGATGAACTGAACAAATGAATAGTTAAGAAACAAAAATACGGATAGATAATGAAAGAGAGAGTGACAAAGAGAGATAATAGCCTCAGCTCCCACCCATAAATATGCCATATAAACCATAAGGTCTGAACAGTAAATTTTAAATTAGCCCTCTCTTCACTGATGTAATTGTTTCTCTTTCAGTTCAACTGCTTGGTGTTTAGTTCATCACATGAGACCATTAATTAGGTTTGTGAAAGTTACCTTCCCATTCATTATAAAGCATCTGACAGGACCTAGGCAGGCAAGTCACAAGATTCTGCCAGTCCATGGGTGTAAAAAACATTTTATTTTTGCTTTGTAATTAAACAGACTTGCTCTTTTGTGTGGTTTGATTATATTTTCAACAGTACTGCCCACTCTGGACTGACCACTGTATACATTTGTGTACAGTTTTTTTAAGAAACTGTCAAAAGTACATGTTTTCTTTGAAAGCATTATCAGTATCTAATTTATTGTAGGCCACTGAGTCATATATCTGTTTAAACTTGTTATCTTGCACATAGATATAAGTGTGCTACTTGTTTATGAATAAAATACCTGGGGTGGGATATTCAGACTGCACCAGGCTATGGCGCAAGCCTGGGTGCAGTGCAACTGGGATGTGCCAGGGCGCTGACAGGGTGATATTCAATGGTGCTGTGCCATGGCTCACCACCATTGAATATCGCTCTGTGGCCACCCACATTGTCCATGGCAAAGTGGTACTGCACCAGCGCAAGTGGTCAGAGAGGGGCAGGGGGATGCGCTAGCGCAAGTGCCATTGCACTAGGCACATCAACTGTGATATTCAAAGGTGCACATGCAAATGGGGTCATAATGCATGCAAGGTGCAAATGGGGCCATTTGCATGTCATTATGGCCCCATTTGCATGCAGGTGCACCCATCCCTGGCGACTTGCGCCTAGCACCCTGCCAGACTGCAGCTGTCGGGGACCGATGCCCCCTGCACAAGAGGCAAAGTGCCCCACTGCCTGATCATGGGCATGTGTATAAACATAGAAGGTCCTATCCCTGGTGGTCTAGTGGACCGCTCGCAGCCCAATCATGGGCAAAAGTCTAATGAAAGATTAATTCCCATCCCTAGTGGTCCAGCGGTATCCTCCTCCCCACCCTCCCACTGTTCCCTGCCACACCGCTCCCCACCCTCAAGCCACCCGGCTGCCTGCCAACTCACTACATACAGTACAGCTGTATGCCCATTGGTCCATAGCATGGGCCAATGGGCGTGCAGACTGTACCGTACTACACAGTCCAGATATGTGAATGAATCCATTGGACCACCAGGGATATAGGACCTTCTATTTTTATACATATGCCCATGATCGGGCTGAAAGCAGTCCACTGGACCACCAGGGATGTAGACCTTTCTATATTTATACATATGCCCATGATCGGGCTTGGGGGTGCTACCCAACGGAGGGTACCACCAGAGCTGGCAGCTGTCATGTAGCGCCCTGCTATATGGCAGCTCACCTGTGGGTGGCCGGCTGTTGCTCCTTTATTTTTTGGAACAACTGTATGTGGCACATGTAGGGGTTGTGCCTGCATGGGCTCCGCACATCCCGGGCTGACTATCCGGATGTGCAGTGGTATGCATGGGCATACCCCCCTACTTGCGCCGCATACATTAATGATTTGTGCCATGCACTTTCCCCTTTTGACTATCACACCTGGGGCACATCAGTGGGTTGCGCTTGGCACAACTGTGTTGCGCCATGTACAACCCTTCTGAATATCCCACCCTCGGACTGGTAATCTGACTTGTTTGCAACAGGTGGGGCCGGGCAGCACTTGGAAAGAGTGTGTGTACAAAACTGAAATTTAGTGACCACTGCCGTGGTTCTGATTAACACACCCACCTTGTTTTGTGGTATTCTGCTAACAATAGTCTATAGTTGTAACTAAAATAAGAAACAAATTCAGAGCTCCAATTAATTTGAAATTGCTGCATTGTGGTCAGACAATACAATAATCTCTCCTTATCCCTTCTTTTCCTCCACTTCTCTCATCTTCCCCTGTTTTCACCTTGTTTGTCTCCTCGTTGGTATACACCTTTGCTTGTAGGTTCCCTCTGAGTCCCCCTCCCTATGACAATCATACATATGTATTATTTATTTATTTTATTTAGACATTTGATAACTGGGAAAAGGACACTGAGCTGAGGCTCGATTCCAGGTGTGACCCGGGGGTGAGGGGGAGGGAGTTACAATAGTATACATACATATAATAGATACATGAGAATATTACATACAATCACATAATTTTGTACAAAGGATTTATTACATTCAGTTGCATATATACAGTTATTTACCTTCAGTTACATGCAAATAATAAACAATGTTCATTTGGCTAAAGGCAGACTAGTTACAGTTACAGGTGGGGAAGGGGAGTTGATGAAGTTGAGATTTAATGGAGTTGTGCAAGGGTGAGATTCTGATGGGCATGGTAAGCTGGTTCCATAGGTAGGGGATATGGCAGGAGAAGGCAGATTTTCCAGCTGATGAGGATGGTTTGGGGAGGGAGAAGGAGAGGAAGTCCCTAGAGTGCAGCAAGTAAGAAGAAAAGGCTATAGGGGTTAGTTTCTCTGCAAGGTAGGGGGCAGTAGGTCAAACCAAAATTTGGAGATTAAAGAAATGGAGTGGCAAAAATGGTGATGGGAGAGGAGGGCTAACCTGAGGGAGGAAAAGAGGGTGCAATGGTGTGTTCTGAAAGGGGAATTTGTTGCAAAATGGCAAAAAGCATGGAATTAGGAGTCCAGCCTGGATAGCGAGGTGAAGGGGGCCGTGTTGTGCACAATGTCAATGTAATCAAAGATAGGAGTGATAATTTTTGTTAGCAGTGTGCATCTAACAGGGAGTGGGAGGGAGTCATGGTTTCTGTAAAGAAGACCAAGCTTCAGGCGGAGCTTCAAAGTGATGGTATCTATGTTGGTTGAGTAGTTTAGCAGGGGATCTAGCCATATTCCTAGGTATATATAGGAAAGACTGTGTTTAGTGTGTTTCCATCCAGGGTGGTAATTACAGGAGGCTGGGTGTTCTTGATAGTTTTTTGGACTTACCTGAAGGTCATGGAGACAGTTTTGGAGGTATTTATTTTGAGATTGTTTAGAAGAAACCAAGACTGCATGTTGCTGTAGTCGTGTTGTAGCAGAGAGTGGATGTCACTTAGAACAGGGCCAGATGCAAAAATTAGAGTGTTGTCTGCATACACACATATATGTGACCTTGTGCAGACTGCGTGGAGATCATTGATGAAAAGGGAGAGTAAAACTGGGCCTAGGATTGACCCTTGGGGAACGCCAGTGAGGATAGGAGGGGACATGGAGTTCATGATCATGACTGACTGCTGCCTATTTTTGAGGTAGGATTCGAACCATTGTACTGCGCCAGGGAGGGGCGAGTTCCTTGTCCTCAGCTTGTATCTCTCTTTATTGGTGCCATTATGCAGGTTACCCAGTTCCCAATTCTGTTCTCTTGATTTTATTTCTAGTGTCTTCAATGTTTACTGTTGTACTCGAGTGTATTTTTAATGTGTTTTGGATTATTTGTGCACTATTTAGTTCAATTCCTTTTGGTGCATTTATTTATTGTAACTGTATTCACTTGCATTATAATTACATTATGTGCATCACATCAACACAATACTACTGCTTTCTAGTCACCTGTATTTCTTCCTCCATTGCCAGCCCCCACCTGAAATGGGCCTGGGCTAAGTATGCTTTTGTGGACAAACAGTATGAAACAAGCAAGCAAGCACATAAAAAATTGGGATAATTTGAAACCAGTTATTTGCCAGATTGATTATATTCCAGACCATTTCCTTCCTTCAGACAGAATACAGGCATACACATGTAGTTTATATCAGAATGAAAAGCATGATTAAGTACTCAAACTCCAAAGAGGGTCCTTCACCTTCTCAAGGGAGGGAAAACATTGGAAGGTAGGTTTTTGGGGGAGAGGAGGGGCTATTAAGGATGAATGATGTGAGGTACTGCTTCAGCGTCAACTTGCTAGAAGTCTTTTTTCTGACCTTGCTTTCTAAGTTTCTGTTTCTATATTTCAAGACCAGCAGAATGGTACAGCCTTTCAGCTCCCGCCCACAAACCATCTTACTTTCCAAAGGTTTCTACTTGAAGAGCAGTTCAAAGATTCCTGCAGTTTCCCTCCTACTTTGTGTGGCTTGTTATCACCAGCCCCACCCCAAATATTTTCCTGATTTTTATTGAATACTAGCACCAGCCTTCCTTTCAACTTTCCATTGATAGTGCCTACACACATACAAAGAAGCAACCCTCAACACCTAAGGCTAGTATTATCCCCTTATGAGTACTGTATATTGTATCTGCTACTTCCATGAACTGACTTGTACAGTAAAAGTAACCCGGCTTTATATCCATTTAGAACTATAGTATTTGTATAGTATATAGTGCCCTATAAATTAAGAACATGTACCTTGCTTTACCAAGGAATCCCAAGATACACTAATGGGGCCATTCCATTCTGCGTGCCCATTATTGTGAGAATATTTAATGTTGTCACATAAACCACTTCAGTGCACTTGGAATTAAACTACTGTTAATACTCGAGTAGTAAGACCACTTTTGGTGATGGCAAAAGGTCACACGAATTAAACATGGTGGAATGTGTCCCCTACAAAAGCAAATACCAGTTCTTCTCAAAGTTTTCCACTAGTACTAATCTTTTAAAAGTCTTCCCCTCTCCATTTGTATTATGTAATGATAATGATTGCTGGAGAACTTGGCGTCAGGAAGACGATGTTTGTCCCGCCAGCCCTGCGCCATCCACAGTCCCTGGAAGTCATCTTTGCTTGCAAGCCCCTCTCATCCTGAGGGCTTAGCCAAATTGCTTTGACATTCTGGTTAGTCGTAGACATCAGCGGCGAACGATCTAATGATTTTTAATTTCATTACGGCCACTCTAATTGAGAGACTACTGGTGCCGTTTGTTCTTTGAAGTCCATGTATTGTTTGGCTCTCCCTCACGTTTGTTTAAATAGACTTTCATTAACCGCCTCTTCACAGTAGGGACAAGGTACCCCTTTTCACGAGAGCATCTTATATCATCGCTATGATTCATGCTTTCGTAATGTACAGTGTACTCCATGTGCGTCTGGTTATCAACCCCCCCCCCCCAGTACAATAAAAAAAGAACAATTTGTCAAGCAGTTCTATACTTTGTATTTGTTTATTTTCAAAAGTTAACGAACATGCTGAGACAGCTGGTTTCCAGGTGTGGCATTGGGATGTACATAGGGATGGAAAATCATCTACAAAAGAATAATACTATTATCCTAATTATTCTAATGCCAAACAAATTTTAAAGATAGGATAATATACTAATCAGACTTTGTAGCAAATAGATGGTGTGCAAAAATTAAAATTGGCCTTCCATTCCAAAACTGTTTCACTGCATAATACCCGTTTAATTACCAACTCCATAAACGTAGTACTTTTTTAGTGTATAGACTAATTTAGTCGGGAAATTGATTTATCTGAAAATAAAAGATTTGTCTTACTTTCAGCGGGGTCGCCTCTGAGTTTGGAAGATGGGATAGTTTATAGGTTCTAGTCCCACACTAGGACAATATGAATAAATACCCACTGACTACAGTGCTGCACTGCTTGGCTGTGCCGACCTAAGGATGAGATATGAGACCGGGGTCCCGTCTGTCCATCTCTGCTGGTTGTATGTATAGAAGATAAAGATCTCATGACAGTTTTTGTGAACTGCGGATAAGTACCATTGCTATGCAGTACATTTAAAAAAAAATCTTAACAAGATCGGCATTTAACATACACTTCTCTGACTATATATATATATATATATATATATATATATATATACATATATATATATATATATATATATAGTCCCGTCATTTGCTTTGGAAATCGTCTTGAGTAGGGTTTTTCCCCGTACTTTGGCCACTATTCCAGCTAATACAACAGGTTTATGTATTTTATTTAAAAGATTTACCAGGAAAGACATACTGAGCGGTGAAGCTCATTTCCAGATGCGTCCTGGGTGAAGGGATGAGTACAAGTAGAAGCACGGTAATACAAATAATATACAGCTACACAGTTATACAATAATATGCAATATGTACAATAATATACATTAACACAAAGGCAATAATAATAATGCAGGATAATAACAACCAGAAGTGTGAGGTACCTGGCACTCGCAAAACTGCAACATCAGGAAAATATGGACTGGGTAGGAGTGTGAACAAGAAGAAGAGAGGGGCGGGGGAGGAGAGGGGGTAGGAGGGAGAAAGAGGGGGATGGGGCAAATGGAGAAGTGGGTGGAGAAGTAGAGAGAAGGATGGAAACAAAAATAATGGTTACAAAATACAGGGTGCGGTGGAGGGAAATAGAGTGTTGAGGATAGGAAAGGGGAGTGGAACGGGGATAGAAAGGGTAATTAAGGGAGGTGGTAGTGAGTAATAAGAAGAAAGGTGAGAGTGCGAATTGAAAAAGAGAAGGACGGAGAAGGGAGAGAAGTATGGGGCTTGAGGTGGAGTTGGGAAAAGTGCAGAGGTTGGGGTGGAAGGGGAATAGGTGCAGGACATACGGCTGTGGGAATTTACAACAGGGGGCAGTGTGGCCTTGGAGTATAGAGATGAGAGACTGTTTAAGAAGGAGCAGAGCGAATTGTTGGCGGAAGGGAGTTCCAGAGATTAGGAAGGCAGAGGGAGAAACCAGACCCAAGTTCCTTTAACCCACCCCTAGGACGCATCTGGAAATTAATTGGTATAGTTCACAGTACAGTCAAAATTACAAATACATAAATACTGTGGATTTGTTGTACTTTCGCTGCGATTCCTGACAGACAGAGGACATATTCGCTTTGAGGAGCAAAATCGATGTTAATATTGCCCCTTGCCTTAAATTTCAGTTTATAGGAGCAAATCAAAAATGTGTAACACAAAAAGTTGATGGGTTTATAATACAAGTACCAAAACCCAACCACTAAAATATTTATTTCAGCTGAAAAAGGAACACTGAGCCCCAGTAGGGAGCACAGAGGGGTTACATGACTTGCTTAGGGTCACATTATGCAAGCAGAGGTTGTAAATTTCAAACCCAGGCCAGATGGGTCTCCAAGTTCATAACTCGGTGTTAAACCTCTAAGCTATGCTGCCTACCTATTATCTAGCAATGTAAGAGGGAACTCGAACCCGATAATAGCGAATATAATAAACTTGCACATCTGATAGTATGAATGCTTATTTTTGTTCTAGATGGGGGTGCACCTCAGGAGAGTCTATCTTGCACAATAATGGACAATTGGGATTGCCTATGCAGGGACCAGGGTCCTTGCAATACAGAAGCATTGTTGTTAAGATGTAATACCTGCGCCGTCGGCCAATGCAACAAACTATTTCGGATGGTTACTGTCAGCCAATCCATAGGAACAATTTCTAACAGTTCCAAAGTGCAGTACTAAAATAAAGCCCATGTCACTCTCTGCAACATTTACTGCACACCTTTGTATCGAGTCATAACTTCTATGACAAGATTCAACTATTTTTCCACTACAGCCCCCCCCCCACACACACACAAATACAGCCACATATAATGCCAATATCCTATAGTTCTTAAAGGAAAACTACACCCTCATATCATTTACATGTTGTTTCCATGTCAACCCACTGCTGAGAAACTTATCCCAACTGCATTTGCTGAGAGGGGAGTGCACCAGGCACTACCCAGGCTACAATAGAATGAAGAATAAGGAAGCTTGATATTGTCTGTATTGTTTTAATGACTTGTGCCGAATCTGTAATTGTCTGTGTAACTGTATCCTTGAATAGCATCTCAATAAAGTATATTATAGTGAAAAAAAAAAAACTCCTTTCCTGTAGCTGTTAGGGCTATATGTGTTAGCTTTAGTTTGCTGTCACTGCTCATGGTAGCCCCCTATGACTGCCCTGGTGGTCTCCATTTCATGGTTGTTGAAACTGTCTATGAGAACTGTATTAGCATACCAGAACATGATGTCAGATCAACCATTTATATCATGGATCTCTATGCTAAAAGAACAAATATACTGCAAAAATTCTCCGGAAACTCATAAACTGAATGGAGTTTAAAGGGGAAAAAACAGCATTAAAACACAGATAGTTTGCAAAGGCTGAAGGTAAATGTGTTATTTCACACCTTCTTGCAGCTTGTTTCTTTGAAGACTAATTAAGCAGAGGGGGTACACTGGGGAGTTTAAAGGTTGATTGCTCATCATGTTCTTATATGCTAATACAGCTCTCAGGGACAATGAGATTTCAACAGTCATTGAAGTGGAGCCTCCCAGGACAATAAAAGGACCTAGTATGAACTGTGAAAACAGAGTAAAGCAGTTGCATACATCTTTAACAGCTACATGAAAAGAGTTGTCAGTTGACATGGAAACAAATAACATTTAGAAGACATGAGGATGTAGCTTTCCTTTAAATTATGCAGTCTGTCAAACAAGTTGTTTGACAAGTAAAACAATGTCTGTCTTAACAGCAAAAATAGCAAACGTTTGGAATGTTTCCAGTTGAAAGGCCTAAATGCATAAGCAACATTCACAACCCAGTGTTCAGAGCATTACAATGCATTTTCTCTCTTTATGATGATTTTCAAACTCCTGTGGTGTTACTCTTCACCAGATTCAGTGCCACTTTTCATGGTGGAGTAAATCTGAACCAAATCCATCTTCCCCCTACCCGTTTTTACCTACCCCTTAAGGTTATACAAGGATGTATTCCACTGCAACGCCAAAGAAATTGTACATATTTAATTGTAAACCTGTATTTTATACCAACATGTAACTAAGTGTATTCTGTGTTCAATGTCTGCACCTGTAATGTTGTCCAATGTTGTATCTGTACAATGTTCTATTGTCTTGCCCTCCCTGGGAGGAGGTGCCTTTGTAAATGAGTCCCTGACTCAAAGGTTGTAAATCCGACTTGTACAAATAAATAAATAAATAAGCCAATAAGCAAATGTCTCTGTAAATGTGCTTCAAGTAGTGTATGTTAACAAGGGTTCATTAACTATATAGAAAAGAACATTTTGTAAAACAAAAGATATTGCAGTTGCAGTTAATGAAATGTATGTTACATCAGATGTGGGGTAACACTTCACAGTGTTTTTGTCTTTATTAGGTCTGTGTAAAGGTTTGCCATCTCACACGTCACCTAACCCACATATTCCAAAGAGTAAACATTAGAAAGCATTAGTCTTTCATAGGGCTATATCAAAAGGCATACATTTTCCTTGAATTTGGCAAACAAAAAAAAAAACAGCATGTTAGGTTCAAGACAACACAATCTTCTGCAAATACGGTTTGCAAAATATGCGCGGTAGTGGATATCTTCCCCCACCCCATTCACACAGAAACTGAGGACATTTTTGAAACACTACTCACATGTCCAAATGGGTCAAGGTGATTGTTGGTCAGTTTGAGTTTTTGAAAGGAGACAAGTTGTCTCATCCAATGGGCCCCAGTAGCTGGTGAATCGGGGTGGACGTAAAGCCTGCCTGGCATGGCTGGTTCTGCTTTCCCTGTCACCGACCTAAATTTAAAAAAAAAAATTACTATGCACACACAATATGAGTAGTACAAACCACGAACAAACAGAAAATGAATACTGCGACTGTCTGCCTCGTTATTTGTAAAAAGAGATGCGTGACAGAATCAACATTAATGTAAGTTTCGTTTCAGTATAGAAGGAGTCCCATGCGAAATACAGGCCGGCAAAATACTAAGGGACCTATTTTCAAAATGATTGTTCGCATTTTTTATCTTTGGCACACATCTTTTGAAAATAGGGCTCTTAAGCTTCATCGACAATCGTGTGTTACTTGAGATATACCAAAAAGGAACACTTTGTAGATGCCCTAAAGAAATGCAAAGTCGCACAGCAAACCAAAACAAAAACATCATGTTCTAGTAAGGCTGATCTAGAAACAGTTGCATCCATGGTTGGGGGTATACGACACTATGAATAAAGGTACCAAAGTAATAGAAAAATAGAAACTTGGACAATTACTTCAGAACACACACACACACACACACACACACACACAGACACACACACACACTTGAAAAGTCTGCTGCTGGAAAAATATCTAAACAGTCTCATTTTAAAATAGTCTAATATATGATAAAATATATAATAGAATTCAGTAAAAGGGGAATGCATACAGTGTTGGCCTGCTCCATTCCTGAAAAAAAAAACAAATACGCGCGCGCGCACACAGGATGTATCTGCCGCCTCTTTATATGGAGAAGGCAAATGCCACTCCTTGCCTATTGAAGCCAGTGTATCTTTTAATGAAAGACTACTAGTTCTGCCAATTTGGGTCTAACCATATCTGTTGTAGCTTTAGGATCACGTGCCCAAACATTTGGACAAGGCTACCGAATTTGAGTTGTGAACAGAGAGGTGCGTGTGTGAGTGTGTGCGCTACTGTGCTTTCAACAGTTGCATGCATACAAAACCGTGTGTTTAGACGATCATGCTGTTATTAGAGTTGGACTAGTCTGAGCAATATTGAATGCATTCTTTACTGAAAATGAACTGTTAACTTTGCTACACACACACACCATACACACGATCATTCTCGAGAATTATGATTAGTTCACATTTTATTTTAAAGGATTTATGCAACTCATCATATATAGACCATGCCCTACATTTTGCTGCCACTGCAATTTAACCTGAAAATATTTCATACCATTTGTTATCGGCGAATTTGTATCTGTGGTCATCTGCTGGTACAATATCCATCAGGAGAATGTATTTAGTTTTTGGATTGAGTCCAGTAACCTTCACTTTGTAACTAGGAAACATACGCCTGGACAGTAAAAAGAGAGAGATACAGTGGGAAAACGACAGTTGGTGGAACAGTGATAAGATTCATTTTTTTCTTTGTAATCTCTAAATATGCTGAAAAGTTTTTTGAAAACGACGAAACAATAACATTCTCAGAATACAGCATATGCCTGCAAGTGAGAAATATTCCATGCCAAGTGTTCAGGATATGGCAAGACTGGCAGTTGTATTTTACAACTTTGGCCGAAGAAAAACTGCATTGAGGCCTTTGTTTCCAAAATACTGTAATGCCTAAATCGTACATACAGAACATGCATGCCTATATAAAACAACAGTCATTCCATTCAATAAATAACTACAGTTATGTATGTGTCGTTTATGTGAACTGGCACATGGGACAGACGGGAATCTGAATGTACAAGATTTCTGAAAAAAATCTATCAACAAGAAACATATTGTAAGTCGGATCGTCGGATACATAACATCTTTGTAAGCTGTGAAAGTTTAGTTTAACACAGTGTTACATACATGTGAACCAATTCCATTAAATGTTTTATATTTCATCTGCAGTTGTTTCTTTCCATGTTAGACTTGCTTCCATACGCGATGTGCGGAATGTAATATTCCTTAGGAAAAATTAACAACTAGAATATGTTTTACTTTTCTTTCATGTTACTCCAAAAGAGAAATAATGTAGCAATACCGAACCATCAGCACGATATTTGTAAAACAAGCCATGTGATTACCATGTTTGACATCCAAATAATGAATAAGCATGGGCATGACGCAAGTTTGCTTTATAATTGGGAAACAACTTAATTACCAATAAAATCTCTACAGTGCCGTTTAGCAGACTGTATAGCTTTGAGACACCTGAATACCCACTTGGACCTTAGGAGTCTTCCGAACTTTAGGGCCCCCGCATCTCTTAAAGTTCATTATAAATCATAATTTGCAGTCCAACGCTGACTAAAATGTGAATATTTATGGAAATAAAAGAGCATATAGCTCTTAATCTGACAAAGGCAGCAAGCAATAAAACAAGCAAATTTATGACAAAGATGGTCACGGTTAGAATTACAGAAAAAATAACATCCATTTAAGTGTGGTGACAGTGTCGCAAAGAACACAATTTTATTTGCAGTTCAGTTATCCAAAAACAAGAGCTCATCTGCTGAGCATGCAGAGTTATTTAATGTGCTATTCTGGGACTGACCCGGATTAATAGTGAAAATTGGGAGATTATACATATGGATGTTTTTATGTTGCATCAAATCATTACAGAGTCTTTCAGCATTTGGAACTGAATAAGTCAGTCCGTCTTACTATAGCCAAGTCATAAAGTATATTAACTAGTTTATAATAGTCTTACCTTCCTGCTTTTGTTATTATCATTTCTGTGCCCACTTCATGAAACTTTAACCAAAGTTCCCTTTCGTGTAAAAACACTTTTATTCCCTCCATACCCTGTAAAAGATATCGGGAATTCAAATGTTTAATCTTGTAAGAAAGGATCAAATCAGTAAGAGACAAGGTTATCGAAGTATAATGTTTGATATTCGTCTCAGATAATCTACACTGTGTAAGCAAAAGTCAGCCATCCTATCAAAGTTATCTGAAGTCAGACCCTTTACCAATATGGACATCTATGTGCTGAATGAACCGATTCCACGTCTACTGCCCGAAGATGATAACTGGAATCATGTAATTTTACTTATACTATGACATAAGTATATGCTAGGAATGTCAGTCGTATCTTTTTCTACAAAGGGATTGACTCTGATCTGCCTAAAGCATACACCATTTGTGCATTCTATTTAAAACACACCCTTCTGATCGAATAAGGTGAACAGGCTCTATCATTAGAAGGACTTTATGTGGCTGATTTAAAATGATAGGCACGCCATAGTTCCTGTTTAATAGCACCCATCATCCCTTTTCAGAGCCTTTCCTTACCCATAGATCGATTAAGTTATCTGTCTGTTTGTCTGTCTATGTCTGTTCCTGTAGAAGTTAAATATTTCAAGACGCTTCTATATTTATTTATTTTTAAATAAATCAGTTGGCCATAGGTATTAATTGCATACATTGCAATATCTGTCCCTGTCAGGCGAATTTAAGAAATAACATTATATTAATTCAAAACGTTCCACTTTTAAATTAGGTATTGAGCTTTATGCATCTTAAATATCTTATCAAATGCAAACTGAAAATTAAATAAGCATTCAGTCATGTTCAACCATAAAAAAGAATAGAAATCTTAGATTGATAATTTACTTCGTAGGAAAATGTATATATTTTAGCTTTTGTGCTTCACATTATGCACAAGGGGTTTCCAAAGTTGAACGTCTTCAATACTGTTTAGACACAATTTAATAACAGAGATAATGTTCACCTGTACAGGTTCCCATGACTAAAGGTGATTGTTGAAATGATGTCCCCCGTTATACTTCATGCATATTTATCAATGCACCAGAAATGTATTAGTAAAACTATGTATGCCCATTAACACACAACTGGTAAATCAATAAGTAAGTTTATCAGCAACACACATATATAACATTGTGGCAAGCTGGGACACAATCTCGATGTGTAAGTTGCTAATGGTGCACTGTTATACTCCAAACTTGTACTGGGAATGGGTGGGGACACAGGGGCTCAGCCATATATGGCCAGTTCTATTATATGTTTATATGTACAGTTAATGGGTCCCCTATGATTATAAGAGTGCATTCTCCAGTTCTTTTGGTGAAAGAATTGTGATGCTGAAGTTGAGCTGTTCTGGCACACAAAGTACTTCAGAAAAAAACTTCATAACCCTAAGAGACATGGAAACAGTACACATACACAAATTACAGTCATGTTAAAGGCTTTTGTTTAAAAACTGGAATTGGAATTTAAAATCAAAATGTAAATGTTTACTTAGCAGAATAGATAATCCTTTTCGTATGAAGTGGACTGTGCAAAGTGAACTTAAAACTTCAGAATTTTAGAACTATTTGCACAAAACAACCTCTTATGGTTATAAGACTACCTGGAATATATAGAAATTACCAATCCTGATTGGCTAAGGGTGATGTCATGATTTATAATTACTTATAAATGGAAACTAATCAGAGTATATAGACAAGGCCTCTTCAGTCTGAAGTGAGACCCAATAGTACCTACAACACTGCAATTGACTGATGATGGGGCAGTGTATAAACTGTGCCCTATAGCTCTAATGAGAGCATAAATAATGTTTACAGTTCAAATACGAATAAAGCCCCATATGTCTTAAATGAGCCCTAACTTATGTAATAGTCCCATTTACCGCAGATGGGGGAGAGGGGGCAGGATACAGTGGTCCTACACCGGCATTATTGCAAAGGAAATGACTGCTCACTTCAGAGGTAGGGCCTCAAGCTTCTAATACTCATGAAGTTTAATTTCAGCAGTGCCACAAATATGCAGATGCCACATTCAAAGAAAACAGTTAATATTATCCAGCATTCATGAATAAAATAAGGGAATTGCAAACAAAGGCTCGTTCAGTAAAAGGCCTGTCTCTGCACTAAACACGTTGCTATGTTTAATATTTTTAACACCGAAATTATAATTACCTCTTTACATTCTACCATTTGCACCATTGTTGGGAAGTCAACTAAATTGGGATAAATCTTAGATCTGTTTTTCCTAACCTGCTGGGTATAGGAGGCTTGGGGTGGGGAAGGGGGTTTGCTGTTAGCTCCTAGTTGGTTCTCTTGCTTGTTGTCAGACTGAAGCTCTTTGGAGTCTGAGTCACTCGGTGTATTAGGCAGCCCAAATCCTTCTTCTGTATCCGCCATGTTACAGGCCTTTCTCACTGAATCCTCTACTATAAAAGAAGACAACCCCAGACATTTGTTAAAACACTGCTTGTAGTGCATGTTCTTGTCATTCTTCATGCAAAAAAAAAAAAAAGAAAGAAAGGTCTAAATAATATCGGAAGTAGCCCTTAAAATACTTATTGAATTATTTCATATCCTGTTCTTCTTCGGAGTAAGTTAGTTATACAAAAAGTAGAAAATGACACAAATCTGGTATTTTTAGAAAAATGTGTCTTGAAAGGGTAATAAAGCTATAGGATTTTATATTTAGGGAAAGCTTGATTAGGGCAAAAATTCCGTTTGTAGTGTTGCCTTCTCACAGGCCTCACTAAATTGTCCTTGCTGATTTGTTTTCATTGTATACCCTATAAACAAACATTAGGCCTTCAACATTTAAGCATAACCCTGGGTATTTGAGAGTAAGAGATTGCACACTTTGGCTAAAATCGTTAAATAGATGCATTTTCTGTCATTTAAATCCTGAATCCAATTAAATTTGAAATTGATGGCTGTAATGTAACTGTAAAGACACTGAAAAGTTCCCCAAAAGTTAAAAGCATACATTAGAGTGTGTATAAGTTGTTTGTAGTTGATAGTGAAAGTACAGCGATTTATCCCATGAAATATGATGTAATGGAGGCAGCTAAGGAGCGTAGAATGTGTTGGTTGTTAAATAAATGCCTTCAACAATAACTTTAGGGTAGGAAATAAAGACCGAATATCAGTTACTAACTTGTTAAGTTGACAAGATAGATAGATAGATAGATAGATAGATAGATAGATAGATAGAAAGAAAGAAAGAAAGAAAGAAAGAAAGAAAGAAAGAAAGAAAGAAAGAAAGAAAGAAAGAAAGAAAGAATCTCTAAGATAATGAACTGATGCTCCCTGGTTCTACAAAAATATCTTTTTTAATATTGTGACAGTAACAATGAATTACTCAGACATTTTAAACTATGTTTCATAACATTTTTTCATTGAAGCCATCGTAGTTGATTATAACACGATTATTTGTCACGTTTATTATCTGTTGAGGGGTTAAGTGCCTTCTCCCAATATTCTTCATTCAGTTTAGTTACTGTATTTCTATGGCTTTTCTGGAAACATCCTAAATGATTTGTGAGGTATTTAATTGCCTTACCTGTTTGTCACATAGCATGATTATTTTCATTTCATGTATATAACCCAGGAAGTTTTCCAAAATTTAAAAGACAACATTTGGGCGAACTTGACAAATCTGTTTAGCACATAGTGAGTACTGTCTGGCTCGACCATAAGAGAATGAAATAGTGGGTGCACTGTGTTGTGTATAACTGTGTGCAGGGTTTGTCAGGAAAAAAATCCTGGGTTGCTATTTTATAACAACACTATGATTTGCTTTCACTATATGTACACATGTTATGTTGGGAGCTATTTTGTATCATATATGTTTAATTCTTAATTTTTTTCCAAATCCCTACTATTATTAAACACTTACACACACACAATGTCCTCAGTTTATCATCACAACAATTCTAAAAAATAAATATCCACACAAACAACCACAGTAAAGCATTCATAATCTTAGTATTCACTTTACAATACACCAGGGGAACAAAACTGATGTTTTGCTATAAACAGTCCAGGACAAAGACGAATGCACAAGATATGCCCTAATAGCTACAAGAAGCAAATATTAATTAAAATGATTAGTTCATCTAACCACGGTAGCTTATACGCCTTACTTGTTCATATTTAATACTACAGAACTACATTTTACAATACTTTAAAAAGCTATAATCCTAAAGACTTTTTTTGCGATGCCTCAGTAGGCCCCGTTATTTCGAGGCAATGAGCACTGTACTGCATACAGTACTAACAATGACTGGCGATCACTTTCACTCTCGGCGAAATCCATAGAACCTACTTTAAGTAAACAGTTTACCTTTGTCGCCGAAATCCATTTAAGTATATGGACCCTTGCTCTTTTAATATTCTTCCTCTTAGTCTTTCAGACAGAGCAGATAACCCAAGCTAGAAATCCCATGGATCTCTGTCTCCAGTGGAACACTGCGCGTCTTTTCTCAAACACTTCCAGGTTGCCAGACGCACAAGCAAGGATCCTGAGAAAAAGATAAGGCCCTTCCCTTATCGCCCTGATTTGGAAGATTCGGCCTCCCAGGCAAAAGTAGTTTTTAAAGACTGTACTGGTTGTTCAGCATGAGCTACCACAAAAAAATATATTGGTGTTCTTGAAGCTTTCTCTCACTCCCACTCTCGCTTTTACTGTTTCTCCTTTCTCCTTTCTCCTTTCTCTCTCTCTCTCCTCTCTCTCTCTCTCTCTCTCTCTCTGGAAGACACTGCTAGTGGATCTAGGAAATGCATGCAGCTCCAGAGCACAACGCTGAGAGGAGTGACGTGGGGGAGCCTTGGTGCTCTCAAAGTGCTGAGAGCTTCTGTCCAACCAGATCTGATCTACTCCAAAGCCCCTCTCTGCGTCCAGACACCCCCTCCCTTTTTCTGGCAAGCAAACAAGCAGGAACACAGCACAAAGACAGCCATGAAACTCAACAGCACCCCTTCATCCATCTTTCTACCCCTCAACAAAAAGGACAATTCTAAGCTGCAGACCTATAATAATCAGTCCTTAACACAAACCATATTCAAAGTTCTTACCTTTCATAAAAAAAGAGGAACGTTTTCAATTTACCAGATTCTCCTGTAATAGTTTACATTAACATCAACAAGACTATCGGGAGAGTTAAAGCTTATGAATAGACACCCGCATAAGGTATGGTGTTCTTACCAAATTTGTAAAAAAAATGAAGATGTCCCATGGTATGCGCAACTACAGAAGATCAAAGATTTAAAAATAGATCTACAAGAGCCACAGGAATGCCTTAACGATTTAACTTGAAGGTGCAATATATACAAAGCTCAGGGCTCGGCTGTATTAAAATAATCAAGCCGTCATTGAGGATTGTGCTGTGTTTTTATCTCGGTTCGCTGCGCTCACGTTTTGAAAACGTATTATTTTGAGGGTAAAGTTGAATAGGTCAAAGCAAGGTAAACAGCCATGCTGTCGCATTCTACTCTCTGAAAAGAAACAGATTGGGAAATCTATTTTTGATAAGACCGAAGAATAAATGCCATGGTTTAGATAATCCAGAACTCTCTTTATTTGATTTATCCTGAACTGGGCATGTATAAAACATAAGTAGAACAGGAGACTTCTCTGTATTTTGACTGCTTGTGTCACATTTTTTTTCATTCTCATAATACCATAAGATCCCAGAAATGTAACTTCTTTATAATACTGACATTTATTACAAACACAGTGGACAACACATATTGCTTCAAAGCAGCCTTTGATGTTGGATGGAGGGCAAAACACTGTCATTCTGCTCAAAATGTAAAATGACTGGTAGCTATTTGCTAAATATTTTGAAAACAAAAGCAAAACCTATTTTTTTAAGTAGCAAATTGCTACTGATATTGTGCCGAACGTAATTATTCTATACTATTATTAAAAACTACGCCTTCTGCCTCACTTACAGCTATTAAGGTGCTCTGTAAAATGCAATATTCCTTCTCCCTTTCCTTTTAACAATACCAGGGATGTGTACCCTAAACATTTGTTGGGGCAACTGTTCATTTAAGCGAATCATTAAGTTACACTATTGGTTGTGATAATTCTATGCAATTATATTGTTCTGTGTATTTCTGATTATGAGATGAGGGTTTCCCCTTACTCTTGTACCATAGGCAAGTGTTTTGTTAAAATTCAGTAAAGATCTTTATGGGAAAAAAACCTGATACAAGGTAGTATTTTACTAATAGGCAAAATGAACTAACTGAAAGTGATATTTTGTGCAACAAATCCAAAGTATGTTTTAATGAACTGACATTTGAACAATTAAGTACTTATCACAACTACATCCACGCTATCTGTATACAGTATATCGTGTTCTATGTGCTTGTGTGTTTTTTGTTTGTTAGTATACGAATTATAAAGCCTATGTGAAAATACTCTGTTTACTCATGATCATATACTGTTGTTGATACAACCACAAATGATTGGGATAGATAACAATGTTTGGTTTCATTGCTTTCAAAAAGGACTCTGAATTCATATGCACACCTACGGCAAATAATTAAATACATAGACAAATAATGCTAATAAAAGTAAACATCATTAATATCCTTAGTTATATCATTTAGGCAATCTGATTTACTGATTTTATTTTACCAGGAAAATGCCATTCAGTTTACACTCTTGAAAAGTCATCCTGGAAATGCACTCACCTTTGAGTCCAAATGTGCTTGCTAAGATAATAGCAACCGGTAGAAAGGATGCTTAACCGTTTCTCCCCCTCCTATGTTGTAGGCTGCATATTTAGCAAGAAAAGGTCCTTTGGTCAAGGCACTTCATTAAGGTAACCAGTCTCACGGTTAGAAGTACTTGCGGTCGCTGGCAAATTAAATATTACTGTTTATTACTAGCCATACTCCAATAAAATAAAGAGCTCGCAGGGCAATATCAACTATCTCACCAACCCATGCACCTATAGAACTCAGAAACGTCACCAATCACTCAACTGGCCCATTTTGCCAAGGTTGACTGAAGCAGTAATGGAAGCTTTATTCCTCTTTCCCTCAGTACTCTCCAGTGAGTTCTCTTGCAAGATGCTGTATTTGCAACCTCACAACCTTACAATCCACTAAACCATAAGACACCTAAATTATTAATTACACAAGTAGTAGCTCAGCTTTCCAAGTGATTATAGCTATAATCTGGAGTTCATCATTCTGTGCACAGAAAGCTATACGGAAGTAGTGCAAAGCTGTCAGTGCAGCCTTCATTTTTATTATTAGCTGAAAACGTGTCAAATGAATATCCAGACACCTCTACTGGGAGGCTGTCGGGCTATATATAGTAAATGATAACCCTAGCGTTCGCACTTTCGAGTCTGGGAACCAATTATTTACCATGATATATAGTAACCCAGCCAAGTTATTAAGGCTGCATGGGGTACATTGAACACCCAAAAACTAATCCCAGAGTCAAAATATGTATAATGAATATTATCTCGGGTTGAGTGTCTTTGAGCAGCACGTCTGCACACAATGTACGAATTAATAAAAAGAAAAATTTCTCTGTAGCAGAGGAAGCCACAGCAAGAAATTCAGAAGTATTAGAAGTTACGTGAACCTTCGGAAAGAACATTTTTTTCCTGATGGAGTTTTTGATCTTTCGACTTCAAGGAAAATGGTGAGTAAACACAAGTCTTCATCAGTGTTCTTGCTTTATTGATGAACTGTGCGACGCATTTAACTTAATATATAGAAGTTGTAACTGTAATAAACAATAATACAAGTGGAGTTAGCCTCCTGCCATATGCTTGAAATACACACCACAAATGAGGTTGACATGGTTTGTGGCATGGGTTGGGTTTTCAGCAAAAAAGGAAAATATAAGAAATGCCGATTACAATGAAGGCTTATATTGTCTTGTACATCACAAACTCCAGTAACAATTAAAATTTCCTGTATGTCTTCACATGAAAAAAAGCTCCACTTGCATCTGATTTTTAATGTCTAGCTCTATATTCCCAATACTGCCGGTGTAGTTTTGCTAATGTCAGCAGTCTGTGGTGTGGAACTAAAATAATAATCATCACTAAACGTATATTGCTCTACAGGTAAAACATCTGACAGTTAAACAGACTGTAATATTTTGCAGTTAATAATTTTTTATTGAGTTTTCAGTTTGAATCACAACAAATTAGGATAGTTACAAATATGCAACAATATAATGGGATATACACATTTTCATCAGCGTAACATCATGGAAGTGTAACATCATAGAAAAGTTTCAGACATGATTTAATATTTTGTACTATATGTATCTAGTTTCTTTGATATTTATCTTCTCCTCCATTTAATTTAATTCATTCTGAACTGTGAACAAGAAGTGCCTTGCGGATTTTACATACATATCGTGTCAAGGCTTATCCGATCATCTTCAGAGATTGTCATGCAAAGTTATATATTACAGTTCTGTGCATTTAGCTGTCTAACAGTCTGACTGCGTTAAACTTTTGCAGATATGTTGCTCAAGAACCTTTAGTTTGTAGTGATTTCTATCCTGAAAGTCATACATATCTTCGTGTTTCATATACTGGGATTCTAACTACGCTACCTATCTTCTATAGGGAAACTAATAGTTAAACCTAGCAGTGCCATACAGTAACCTGTTAATTGTTGCCATAAAAAAATAGACTGTTCTACAGAATCATAGAATCACAGAAGGTGAAAGCAGAAAAGGACTCTACGACCCATCTAGTCTGCCCCTTGCCCCTCTAGTCCACTTTGAGTACATTTCAGTATGTACTCTGCAGTATGTATCAGTGTCTATGTGTATGTATGCATCCCCCTTGGTCCGTGTTGACAGATATAATAAGAATGGCAATAATAATTATAGTAATAATAATAAAACGTTTTAAAATAAGTCCCCAAATTCCATAAATTCATTTTAAAGCAGTATACTCCACTCTGGTGATACGTCTATTGTGTGCGCATCTTCCCACATCTCGGGATCATTGCTCTCTAGACAGATTTCTTCTCGCTAATGAGTGTCTTTAGAGATGTCCGGGGAAAGTCATGATTTAACGATTGTGTTTAAAGTGATGACAGAAATTCTAAACAATGTAAGTTGAAACAAGGGAGACGCAAAGGTGAATCCCATTTTATTGTACCCTAATAACCAAATTGCCATGTCTTACAATTAGCATAAACACTTGCATCTCCTTTTAAATACTTTGGACCTTGCAAACTTTATAATCAAACCATTTGTTAAAATAATACGACACTTGGCGTGGATTATGCTAGGGCAGCGCATACTTTGTAAAACTAAATCCACTAGACCTGACAGTAGTATAAACTTCTCAGTACTGTTGTCACCAAGTTTTGTTTTCTAAAGCTGCTTGAAAAACAGAATATTTTACTACAAAAGCCAAATTCAAGTGTTCTTCAAGGAGTACATTTTATAGAAATTGGTTGACTCACTGACATTTTGGTCTTTTATAGTGACACCCAATTAATGTCAAATAGATGCATATAAAACATAACTATTGTAAACACAAATTAAAAGCAACTGTTTTCTTTGTAACATATGCACACTAAAACAAAAACAAGATCACTGCTAGTATTCATCAGTTCTGGCAGTTTATTTACAATTGAAACCCGCGTTCCTTTGATTGTGACATCACAACCTGTTGCTACGAAAAACAGTCATTTTGTCATAAACAAATGGTTAAGGTAACAGGCAAAGCACCAGTGCAAATAAAGTCTAGTTGATACTGATTCTTGTTTTTATGGTACTGTGCTATTGCTATTTTGAAAAGGGAAAGACAAATTCACATAATAAGTGAAATACAACCTAACTATGTCTAAACGTTGTGTTTTCCCCTAATGTTTACACTGGTGTCAAGAGTCCTTTAAGCTTTCCTTTCCACATGCTGCATTTCCACTTTAGTTCGATCATTTCTTTCAGTTCTCAGCTAAAAGAAATAGTGCCCAATGAGCTAGCATTACATCCCCACCAGTCCTGTATAACATGTGGGTTACTGAGAGTGTGAACTTTCAGTTTGGAAACCTTCTTTAACCCGATGCGTTTCTAAACATGTACCCACAGCCAATGGTATTTTCATAATTAGGACGGAGCTGCATGGTAATACCACATGAATATTGGAGGTCAACAAATAAATACATGAATGTTAGGTATCTAAGCACAGTTCCAAACACAATCAAATTAACTGTATCCCTACACATGAACTCAAAATGTTATATTTCACACTGGTGAGAATGCAAAGTTAATTTGCCAGAAACTATTATGTCGTGTGCATAAAGCTACAATTGTACAACCGTCAAAAGCTGGCATTTATCAGTCATGCACCTAATTTATTGTAGGGCATTCTTTACACTAAAATTGAATTTATTTTCTGTGAATTTTTAAGAGGGCATCCAATATGGGTTATATCTGTCTATCTGTTATATATATATATATATATATATAGACATAGTTATTTGCTGGCCCTTGTCTGGTGTGTGTCCTTGTGTCCTGTATTTAAGCATTCATCAAAGGTCAAATGCAAACTTATTCTCAGAAGGGGGCGTTATATGGAACGTCTCATTAAAAGCACAACCTTTGGACTTTAAGGTGTCTGGTACAGGTCTAATGGGTGACTTTTTAACATTTTGGTGGTGCATTCTCTTTTAAGATTCTTACAAATATGACACGCAGGGCATTTTAGTAGAAGTAGTCATTTTACACGAAAATGTTTTCTTAACATTATTTGGAAAACAGAAAATAACACACCAAGCAAATTCCAGTGGTTTTTCCTTTTAGATTAAATGTCTTGGGGGTCTTGAATATTATAGTTGAACTGCTGGGAAGAAACCTGTTTAATGTCAAAGAAGAAATACAGCTGTAAGTAAGAGTAGAATTTTTGTTTGTAAATCGTTAAAAAAATTCTTGCTTGAACATAAGTTGCTTTTGATAAGTAGATTAGCAAAATAGCATTTGTCAATATAGAGAGAGATGCCACTATCTAAAAAGTATTACCTTGTTGTTTAAGATATTTTTTAGTATCCAGAAAAAACGTTTTCAAATGTAATATTCGGACACAGCTTAGCTTATATTTAATTGATATCACCTCCATTCTTTATTACTGAGTACATTTGCCTTCAAACATAATTTATGACTATGACATCATAATTATTTCACCAGTAACAGACTATGGTGTCAGAAATAAATAAAGACTTCGGCAGAGGTAAAAGCAGGGAGAAGAGATGAAGTCGGAGACACTAGAATCCTGCTTTTAAGCAAATACCATCGATAATAAGTAGTAATGAAAACAGGCAATTCATAAAATTTAAAGAGATGTGTCTGATTCATATTTTGAGGCGTTTTGCTGGACCTTGGAAATCGCTTTAAATTGTTTCACACAACAATGTCGCAGAAAATCTCATAACTATATATTTTTTATTAAACATGACAGGGAACCGACGAAATGTATTTCAGCTGTTCAAATATAATCCTAATCAAAACAGTAAGCGGTGATATGAAAGGTAAATATATTTTTTGTTGTGTGACTTTCCCCATAACCTGAAACAAGAATAATTCAGAATAACACACATACAGGGAGCAATGCCAGGAACAATGCAGAGTGGTGTAGTAGAGCGTCAACTTGAGAAAAGGAAGCTCACAGGTTCATCTCCACCAGTCAAATGTTCGTGTGACCTAATATAGTCGGATAGTAATTCAAGGTTGGAATGTACTCTTGGTCCATTGTGTGCCCCCCCCCCCACACACACACAGACGGTTTTATGAGCAGATATAAAATAAATATTTGAAAACATGTTCTAATTTATAGGCACAGTATTACCCTACACACTCTACCCTAGGAACCCTGGTAGTTCCTTGGTAAGCAGAAATGTGTCAGGCTTACCTTTAAATTCTATGACTGTCGAGAGCAAGTCTCTTAACCAATCTGCTTTAACCCATTTCCAAAGCTGTGTCCACACAGCAGTAGACATCTGTTAAAGTAGGCCCTCGTTGCAAATGAGATTTTCCACTCATTCTCATTTTGTTTACAGGACAGCCTAATGTATTGAATTTACACCAAGGCCATCAGCTGGCTACAGCAACAATTTGCCATGCTCTTTATCTTTTTGAATGTGTTCTTTGCCGCCTCTGGGGCTTAAAGGCCTGGTACCTTGCCGAAGCCTCTCTGTTGGTGCCGAGTGGCTTGTTATTAATCAGCTCTGCCAGGCCCACTTAGCTAAGGTCTTCTTGGGCAGCTATAACGAAAACTAAAACGTTTGTTTCCTGTCACTTATTGTTTCACCTAATGTATTGTAAGTGCTTGCTGTAACCTGTATCCTTTGTACCTGATTTTCATTTTTAGCTTGTTTGTGCCCTCTTTATGGCCCGGATCATGCCTGAAAACGGTCCATGGGATCAGTGTACCAACCGGTTAACAAACACACAAAGAAACAAGCAAACAAAGAAACAAATAGTTTTTGCTATTAGGCAGAACTTGGACACAGACGTCTTTTTCAAGGTAGCCAACAGATTTAAATCAATAAACACCATACTTAGATGGGGATGGAAAAGAACAAATATTAGCATAATATATAAGTGGCTCTTTATTACAATGTTTGAAACACAGCAGTTTCTGATCATATTAGATAATACCATCTTGAATCAGTTATGTAAATTCACACAAAGACGGTGAATTGGTAAACTATATTGTATACGTGGCATAATTTCCAAACATTTTGGAACATAAAACATAGTCTGAAAAAGTCACTACTGTGTAAGCCATACAAAACCAACAATATAGAAAATAAAGCAAACTTGTATAAATCCTAAACTAGACTTGGTTTGCTGCGTATATTACATTCAAATAAATGTTCATACAAACATTGCTATGGCCTTGATATAGGGTTTGCACACATTTCACAGGGATAAAGCTAGCACAAAAGTTCCAGTTGTTAAAGTAAGTTACTGTGTGAGGGTTCCATGGCCCACAACCTGTCCTTCTTTTGGGGAATGCCTTACATTAATTAATTTAGCTCCAGTTCAGAAAATGACCTTGTTAGCCAGTTATGTATAACGCTCCCATTTTTTACATTCCATTGGTTAGGAGATCTCAGGCAAAAAAAAGATCTTTTAAGCAGGAAGTACCGCAATTCATTAGTCTTGATGTTTGGAAATTGTTTCCTTATAGCGTTTATAGTACTTTATACAAACGCGCCAGTTCTTAAAATTATTTTCCTCCTGTACTGGTTTGCATTTGTTACTGCCATTCAACTTATCCTTTATTCCATAATCAGTTTAATTCATTTTACTCACATGTCAATTGCTAAAACATGTATGAGGTATAGTTTGGGACATCACAATATTTAAGCCATAAACTAGTGTGCAATTTGTGACAATTGTATAAACTTACAAAAATAAATGCCTATCCTTGCTCTTATTGCCTCAGTCTTAATAATTATCCATCTATTAAATTTGCTGTTGACAATTCTGTTTAAAGGTACAGAAACTAAATGCAACAAGTTGAGATTGTCACTTGTTAAATCCCAGTTTTGAAACAATTGTTAGTTGATAAATGTCCTTCCTTCCTTCCTTCCCTTTTGCTTCTATGAAAAATGGATGCAGAAACCATCCATGCAGTTACTTCCTTCTATTTGTAATACATTATGCAACAATTTGATATGACATATGTACTCTATTACTGGTTAATATGTGATTGCTTAGAAGTAAGTTTAATGAGCTGTTTATCCTTCTGTTCTTTATGGTAATCATTACAGAGAGTATGAAACATATAACAAAATGACCAGTGCTCTTGAATGGGTATAAATGGAAACTCATAAATGAACATTACAAACCACAAAACAAGTTTATATGGAACATTATATATTTGTGCATACAAACTGTAATATTGATGAAACAATTGTTTACTTTTTTAGAAAATGGGATGCAGTAATAACATATTGCCACAATTTAAACGTTTTAATTTTGTTTGCTTATGGAAGAACTGTATTTGAGACCTATAAAGATTGTTCTGGTTAAGAGAATAATAACAATATGCTGTACTTGCCAAGGAAACCGGCCAAGAAGGGCCCTCAAAACTAATTCTCTTTATAAGGTTGACTGCAAGTAATCTATAGTTATGTAATGTTTACGTATTTTTGAACCAGGTAAGTGCACCAGGTAAACAGATGAATATTTTCAGGCAGGCATGGAAGAGTTACTTAGCAATGTTAAGTGAAATGGCATTACATATAGAGGGTAGATAGATGGTACAAGCCAGATCACATTTGATGAGATTAGCTATTACAAGGTAAGAAAGTACAAGATAAAACAATTAAAACTGGAACAGTTCAATAATAAAAAAAGATGTGCAAACAGCTTTGAATACAGTGCAATGGTTGTACACACACACTCTGGGCAACTGCACATCGGCTTGTTTCTATAATTGGAAAATAATTCTGAGTGTGCTTCACATGCTCATGTTAAGGTACCATGTTGATACAAGATGAGTTGGTTGCCACAGAATAACCGAAAATGCCCCCCCTCTGGGGGGGCGGGGTAGCTTTGCACACGGCCCACATAACTGCAGGTGAGCAAGCCATGAAGCTGAGCCATCAGGTCCTCGGCAAATGGTGGCCCAGCCTGGCTACCAGGGACAGCCAATCGGCATGGGCCCCCACAACAGGAGGGGGCAGCCCGAGCTTCCCGGGAGGGTCATCAAGGGGGTTTTTTAAGGGGAGTGCAGAGAGGGATTCCCCTTCTCTGAACTCGCCCTTGACCTTTTGGACATCACTGGATAATCGCAGTAATCCCTCCTTTTCCCCAATTTCAGTTAGTTGCAGGCCTTCTGGTTGATTTTGTTTTCCTTCCGCTTCTCTTCAGGAGGCTACACTATATAGCAGGTAAGTGAATTTCCATCCCCTGTTTGCCTTTTAATCCCTCAGCACCCTATGGGAACCACACAGTTGGGCAAGTGGATTTCATTGTTTTGCCCAGAGCCTTAGTCGGGGCTCAGAGGGCCAGTTAATTTTCTTCAGGGGGGCAGTCTGCTTTTGTAGGTTCTCAGACCTCTCTCTGGGCTTAGCTTGCCTGATTTTTTTTTCCCCGCCATGGGGTAGTCCCGCACAGGGTTTTTCCACCTTGTCTGGCCTGTTGGCTAGGCCTGCCACATGCCCCCACTAAAGTCAGAGTTGGGCATTTCAAATATTCTGAGGTCTGTGGGTAAGATTATCCCCCATGCAGCCCAGTTCCCTCACACCCATGGGGGGAGGTGCTTTTTTTGATTGGGGAGCCCCTGAGAAGCCAGTTTGGTCTTTTCTTTTGGCATGTCCCTTAGAGGCGGTGTTTCCCCTATCACCAGCAGTGCAAGCCCAAGCTTTTGGCCTTCCCTCACCATGTGGTAGGCCTTGTAGGTCCAGCCATTATATCCTGCCTCCTCCCCATTTATTTTTCTTGCACAGGGCATCAGAAGCCTCCTTCTCAAGAGCAGAGAATGAATTAACCCCGTGTTTTTTTTTTTGTTTTTTTTTTACCTAAAGTTTGATTGACTTCAGGGCAGATTAAATGTGGTTTTATTAATTCTGCTGAACTGCGTTGTCTCAAGACTAAGCTCTTAACTAGGGACTCTGTTGGAGTATGAGTTTCCCGTGTAGCCCTGCAGCAATAATATGTGGATTCTGAGTTACTGTGGTGGCCCCTCACCCCTTGCTATTACTTTGCACTTGGACTGTGCAGGCCTGCCTGGGCTCCCTCCTAAGCTGCAGGCCTGGAGCCTGGTTGCATCTCATGGGAATAGTCCCCCCCCCCCATCCCATGGCTACTGTGTGGCTGCGGTTTGTATGTTCCCTCTCCAGTTTGGTCTCCACCAGCCTGGAGCTTAGGCTGTTTTGTGGAGCCTTCAGTGCTTGGCTGGGCACACCAGCTCTCGGCCACTTGGATGGCCTCCCTGGGTCATGGACTGGGGTTTGGTAGGGTGGGCTGGCAGCAGCACTCCCTCCCCTCCCAATTCCTTGGTTTTCTCATCAACTTCTTGGTTGTTATGTATTTCCTGAAAATCCCCTATTGTTCAGTCACATTATCCTTATTTTCTTTCATTAGCTGTATGGGTCACTCCTCTTGGTTAGGCTAGTACTAGAATTTAAATGTTCTGTATCATGTGATATGATAGCAAACCATCCCTTTGCAGTTAGGAGCTTTGGGATCCCTCAAGAATTTTAATTGTGTTGGCAACATAAGGGAGAACTAAAACCATTCCTGCTCTCTAGCCTGTCTAACCCTAATGATCATCCTAAATCCTAAAAAGTAAGTACTCCGAAGGACACCATGGCCATATTAAAAATATTCCATACATTATGGAAATATCCATGTTCTGGTGGCCTAATGTTTTCACTATTAAAATTCCTCCCAGTAATTGAAGGCATTGCACTCTTGATAATTGCTTCTGCCTTGTCCCCACCTTTTTGGGGAAGAGGCAGCCCCCTTCCTTTAAGGGTCCGGAAGTATAGTATTAAGGTTTGGTTCATATTAAAATTATTGAAAAATTCCACTTACAGGCCCTCGGAATGCTGCCTATCTGGACAATGAGTAGTGATATGCGGGGCCAGTCGATTAACCTCTTTAACAGCTGGCTTGCCCAAGTTGTACACCTATCTAGGCCGGGCGTTGAGTCACCGAAGCAGGGCTTGGTCCTAATGGCAGCATACCTACAAGGGGGTGTGGCAATCATTTTAATTGTTTATACAGTTTAAGGCACAGGGGATATTTAAAGGGGGGCCAACTCAGCTGAGGTAATGGTACAGTTTGGCAGAAAATGTGAGGCGGCATGCAGGAGCGTTAACTGTCTTGTCTTTTCTCTCCACATAGCCAGGTCAGAATCCACTGTTCACTACCTTGTCCCTAACATCCGCTAACCTAGTATGGCAGCCAGTAAGATGACACTGGAGTGGGATTCACAGGCCATGGCCGGCCCAGCTCACAGCAGTCCAAGGTTCCTGACAGGGCTTTCATGGAGGCCTTCCAGCGAATGAAGGAACTGGGAGGTCCCAACTGGTGGAAGGCTGCTGTCAAGCTGGACTCATCTTTGTAGGTGTCTGCCCCCATCACAAAAACCACACTGGCATGTGATGCAGGATCTGGCATTAGTGGTGACACCTTGGCTGGTGGTCAAGAGGAAGTGCGAGGTAGGTGTACTGCATGGCAGAGACAGCCATCCGCACACCTCCTGAAAGCAGTAGTGCTGTCACCAGCAGGTAGGAGCAGGAGATGAGGCAAAAGGACATCAGGGACAAAGTAGCTCACAAGAACCAAAAAGGGCAGATGTCCACAGCAAATGCTGGAGCTGCTAGAAGGATCCAGAGCAACACAGGACACCTCTGATGACAGAACAGGAAGGTGAGTCAAGGGAGTTAATGGAAGAGTGTTCACTCCACACTTCCAAGGTTGGAGGAGTTGACTGAAGAGGAGGACGAACAAAAGGGAAGTGATGCATCCTCAACAGTGGCACCATCACCGGCGAGGCTGCAGACATGGAAGTCCATTGAAGAAAGAGAAGATATCCTGGTCCCTCCATTAGATGATGAGGAAGGGTCATGGGAGTGTCATGTGGGGTGTCACGTGGGGCCAGCAGGCACCAAAATGAGCCCATTGCCATATACAGGTGGGATTTTGAAAGACATCGGCCCCGCAGCCCACCATCTCACAGGGACTTCACAGTAACTGGGGAGGGCTCATGTGGACAGGAGGATCCAGGAGTGGGAGCAAGCGTTGGTGCCTCAGAGACCAGATGGGGGGACCAGCAGTGGGTCTCAGCCCAGACCAATGACCGGGCACACCACCAGGCATCAAGCATGACAGACATGGCTGGAACCAGCCTGGGTTGGGCTCAACTGGAATGGGGCTTTATGGAAAATCCATGGGCACCTTTTCCATGGGGACATCTTTAAGCATAAGACCCTCAATTTTGGCTGGCATATCCTTGGGGACCAGGTGGCCCAGGGAGCCAGAACCCTTGGGGATGGTGGGAAACCCCACAAGAGATGGAACCCAGGGTCTCAGTGCCACCACCAGAATCACTACTTAGGCACCCCCTTCCAGGCCCCTCTGTGGGAATGCTACCTCCAAGGGTCTCTAGGGTGACCCTAGGGCTCCAGGCAGTTGTGGGACAGGAAACAACACAAATTTGGATGGGTGGTGATGGCTCCTCAGTGAGAGCCAATGTGCAGGGGGATGGCAGCGGGGGCCAAACTGCTTTGGCACTGCAGGGAGTGCAGGGGAATAGTGCGGCTGAGCATGGAAAAGGTCAAAATGGATCATAGGGGCCCTCCGGGCCCTCAACAGCAGATCAGCTGAGTCATACTCTGCTGACCCCACCTGCTAAGCTGACCTCCCCTGCACCAGTGCCCAGTGACAACAAATGGGCATATGCAGGATTGGAGGATCCATTAGGGGATCATTTGTCAGACAGCGTCAGGAAGAAAATATGGAAGGGAAGAGTATATTAACATGTTCTCCCTGCTACACAGAGAACTCCCAGAGGAGGACGACAACAGAAAAAGAAAGAAAGAGAGGGTGCGGAGGCCGAAGGTCCCCTTCACTTTTGAGAACTGGACTGCAGTCTTCGACATATTCATGTCAGTGTACAGGATGAAGCACCCAGATAAACTGCTGCTATTACTCAAAGATAGGGACACCATTAAGTTTGCTCACCTGACTTTTGATGGGTTGGCCTGGTTTAAATATGACGAGCAGTTTCATCTCAGATTGGCTCGCCAACCCAGTTTAAAATGGGAAAATATGCCCCTCGATCTATGGGCCAGGTACATGACCAGGGGCAGACCTAATTCTGTAATGTACATGGATAGTGGACATATGATCACCCAACCCAGTAACAGTGAAAAGAAGGAGTTCAAAAAATGGGACAAGAAAGCTTGTTATGATTACAATAAGAGGAAGTGCTTCCAGAGCCACTGTAAATTCCACCATGTCTGCGAGTCTTGTGGAGAAGGTCACCGGGTTACCATTTGCTAAAAAGCCACGTCCAGAACATCCGGTCCACCCCATGCTGGCAAGTCCAAGTCCGGGGCCAGCTAAGCTGGCAAACACCTCTGTGGACTTACAGACGATGTCGAATTGGCTTTCCCTGTATCCTGATCAATGTGCAGCACAATTTGTGTGGGCTGGTTTTACCGCAGTATTTGAAATCCCTTACAGGGGTCCATGGATTGCTATGGCAGCCCGCAACCTAAAGTCTGCTATCACTCTGCCAACAATGTTGGCACACAAGATCAACAAAGAGGTACAAGTGGGACAGGTTGCGGGCCCTTTTGGCCAGCCTCCTTTCCAGACACTCAGAGTATCTCCACTTGGCCTTGTCCCCAAAAAGAACAAAGGGGAATACTGGCTGATCCACCACCTTTCCTACCCAAAAGGTGGATCGGTGAATGACCACATTGCACCAGAGGGTGCATCAGTGAAGTACGCATCGTTGGATGTAGCAGTTGAATTGGTGCGGGGCTTAGGACCGGGCACCTTGATGGGAAAGAGTGACATAAAGCCAGCATTTCACCTGTTGCTGGTACGACCAAAGGATTACGATCTATTGGGTTTTACATTCAAAGGGCAATGGTATTATGACAAGGCAAAGCCCATGGGTTGCTCAATTAGCTGTGCAGCTTTTGAGACATTTTCTAACTTCCTAGAATGGACCACCAAGGTTTACATAGGAAACACCGCAATCATTCACTATCTTGATGATTTTTATTCGCAGATCCCAAGGATTCGGGTAAGTGCCAGGCCACTCTACATGGCTGTCAAACATTGATGAAAAATCTGGGGTGCCACTGGCCTTACAGAAAACAGAAGGTCCTACCACATGCATCTCATGCTTGGGTATTAAGCTGGACTCCGTGGCCATGGTCTCACAGTTACCTTTAGATAAGGTATTAAACCTACTACGATTGCTGAGGAAGGTTATTGGTGCAAAAAAAGGCCACCCTAGTGGAATTACAATCCTTGCTAGGCCACCTCAACTTTGCCTGCAGGGCAGTAAGCCCTGCGCACCCATTCCTCAGGAGACTAGCAGCAGCAATGTCTGGCCCTACAAAACCATATCACCATATAGGGATAACAAGGGGCCTCAAGGCCGACTTGCAGGTGTGGGGAGCTTTTTTAATGGATTTTAATGGGGTAAACATGTGGCAATACAAAGGACTCCATCAACAAGGATTGGATGTGGTGACTGTTGCATTGGGGGCATAGGTTTCAGGGCATATTTTCAAAGGTCCTGGTTTGCAGGAACTTGGCCAGAAAATTGGGTGGAGCAGGGGGTTGACAAAAAACATCAGGTTGCTAGAGATGTTCTACAGCAACAAGTTGCCATGCCCTTTATCTTTCTGACTGTGTTCTTTGCCGAAGCCTCTCTGTTGGTGCCCAGTGGCTTGTTATTAATCAGCACTGCCAAGCCCACTTAGCTAAGGTCTTCTTGGGCAGACATAGCGAAAACTAAACCGTTTGTTTCCTGTCACTTATTGCTTCACCTAATGTATTGTAACTGTTTGCTGTAACCTGTATCCTTTGTACCTGATTTTCATTTTTAGCTTGTTTGTGCGGTCTTTATGGCCCGGATCGTGCCTGAAAACGGTCCCTGGGATCAGTGTACCCCCGGTTAACAAACACACAAAGAAACAAGCAAGCAAAGAAGCAAATAGTTTTTGCTATTAGGCAGAACTTGGATACAGACGTCTTTTTCAAGGTAGCCAACAGATTTAAATCAATTTTATTTATTTAGTTCTTGTTGACCGGGTAAGTGCACTAGACAAATCCTGCCTATTTTCAGGCACGACCCGGGGGAGGGGGATACAGATGAATGCCGACTGATCTTGAACCAGATTAAGCTGTATATAAACACCATAGGTAGATCGGGATGGAAATGAACAAATATTAGCATAATATATAATTGGTTCGCTATTACAATGTTTGAAATACAGCAGATTCCGGTCGTATTAGATAATACCATCTTGAATCAGTTACCTCAATTCACACAAAGACAGTAACTTGGTAAACTATATTATAATATATACGTGGTATAATTTGGAAACATTTTGGAACATAAAACGTAGTCTGAAAAAGTCACTACAGTGTAAGCCATACAAAACCGACAATATAGAAAATAAGGCAAACTTATATAAATCTTAAACTAGACTTGGTTGTGCTGCGTATATTACATTCAAATAAATGTTCATACAAAAACACTGTTATGGCCTTGATATCAGGTTTGCACACATTTGGCAGGGATAAAGCTAGCACAAAAATTTCAGTTGTTAAAGTGAATTACTGTGTGAGGGTTCCATGGCCCACAACCTGTCCTTCTTTTGGGGAATGCCTTACGTTAATTAATTTAGCTCCAGTTCAGAAAATGACCTTGTTAGCCAGTTATATATAACGCTCCCATTTTCTACATTCCATTGGTCAGGGGATCTCAGGCAAACAAAAAATAAAGATATTTAAAGCTGGAAGTACCGCAATTCATTAGTCTTGATGTTTGGAAATTGTTTCCTTATAGCTTTTATGGTTCTTAAAATTATTTTCCTCCTGTACTGGTTTGCATTTGTTACTGCCATTCAACTTATCCTTTATTCCATAACCAGTATAATTCATTTTACTCACATGTCAATTGCTAAAACATGTATGAGGTATAGTTTGGGGCATCACGATATTTAGAGCCATAAACTAGTGTGCAATTTGTGACAATTGTATAAACTTACAAAAATAAATGCCAACCATTGTTCTTATTGCCTCAGTCTTAATAATTACTCCTCTATTAAATTTGCTGTTGACAGTTCTGTCTAAAGACACAGAAACTAAATGCAACAAGTTGAGATTGTCACTTGTTAAATCCCAGTTTGGAAACTATTGTTAGTTGATAAATATCCTTCCTTCCTTCCTTCCCTTTTGCTTCTATGAAAAATGGATGCACAAAACATCCACGCAGTTACTTCCTTCTATTTGTAATACATTATGCAACAATTTGATATGACATTTGTACTCTATTATTGGTTAATATGTGATTGCTTAGAAGTAGGTTTAATGAGCTGTTTTGTCTTTCTGTTCTTTATGGTAATCATCACAGCGAGTATGAAACATATAACAAAAGGACCAGTGCTCTTGAATAGGTATAAATGGAAACTCATAAATGAACATTACAAACCACGAAACAAGTTTATATGGGATATTATTTATTTGTGCATACAAACTGTAATATTGAAGAAACAATTGTTTACTTTTTTTTTAGAAAATGGGATGCAGTAATAACATACTGCCACACTTTAAACGTTTTAATTTTGTTTGCTTATGGAAGAACTGTATTTGAGACCTATAAAGCTTGTTCTGGTTAAGAGAATAATAACAATATGCTGTACTTGCCAAGGAAAACGGCCAAGAAGGGTCCTCAAAACTAATTCTCTTTATAAGGTTGACTGCAAGTAATCTATAGTTATGTAATGTTTACGTATTTGTGAACCAGTTAAGTGCACCAGGTAAACAGATGCGTATTTTCAGGCAGGCATGGAAGAGTTACATAGCAATGCTCAGTGAAATGGCATTACAA
The DNA here is from genome assembly GCA_016271365.2 of Neoceratodus forsteri. Classification (NCBI taxonomy): domain Eukaryota; kingdom Metazoa; phylum Chordata; order Ceratodontiformes; family Ceratodontidae; genus Neoceratodus; species Neoceratodus forsteri. Next base: position 17,423,753 of record JADMNL010000027.1, read on the forward strand.
ATAGACGGTAGATAGATGGTACACGCGAGATCACATTTAATGAGATTTACTATTACAAGGTAACAAAGTGCAAGATAAAACAAAACTAGAACAGTTCAATAATAAAAAAAAAAAGATGTGCAAACAGCTTTGAATACAGTGCAGTGGTTGTACACACACACTTTGGGCAACTGAACATCGGCTTGTTTCTATAATTGGAAAATAATTCTGAGTGTGCTTCCCATGCTCTTGTTAAGGTACCAGGTTGATACAAGATGAGTCGGTTGCCATAGAATAACCGGAAACTTACAATGAGACAAGAAATGGGTGTGCATCCGTAGACTGTGATTACAATATCACCTTTTGGTGGGGTAGCAGCTTCTTCTGAGCAACTTCGAACATCAAGGAATTAATCAATTTGACCAATGAGCAGCATATAATACATAACTCCGAGACCAACAGAGAAAACATAAAGAGCAATTCAGTGGCTCAGTCCAAAAACTGAAATTCGTTTTAACCTTAGTGTTCTGTTTGCATTAACTTTAACTACTGTATTTCACATCTGTTAGAAGCCTCCCTGCCCCGGTGTTTTTTTTAAAGCGAACATATCCCCTTCAAACTGATTCACAGCCTCATAAAACTGTGCTTCTGTTTCTTTTCCTGTTGCCAATTAAAATCTTAAGGCAATGGCATGTGAGAATACAGGGGGATATTTTCTGCAACATATTTATTGATATATTTGTAATTCGAAGAGAACATACAGAGTTGCGGGCAGCTTTTTTTCCAGGGGCAGGTACAACGGAGAAAACAAAATAAAATAGAGAAAATGTTTCACAGCTGGCTATACAGGTAGCAAACGGGTGCATTCAAGTAACGTGTTCTTTGCCATCGCCTGCAGTTTAAGTTAATGAGCCATTTCAACCCAAAAACTTGGACAGAAAAGTTTACCTGGTTAATAGCATTCTCATCTGTTCATTGTCACTACAGACATTTAATACGACAAGGGATACTATAGTCAAAATATGTATTGATCATCTGATACCCATAATAAAGATAAGAACTGCAGCAGTACCAGCTTTTGAAAACAAGATATGGGATGGCTGTTCAAACTTTTTTATCATTGCCGCCTTGTCAGACAACAAAACATAAAGCAGACCCTTAAGTCATACTCGCCTTTTTGATTTTTTGACAGTTGACTGAGATAGGTAAACGACGCCACATCCCAATAACAAGCTATAGTGTTATCTTAAGTATCGTTAATTTGGAGAGAAAAGTTATTGTACAAACGTGCTGCCGTAACCGTATTTTTGGGGCTTAGAAATCGGCGGTTCTCAACTGGTGCTCTTTAGCAGAGTCAGTCCACCACTCAGCGACCGGAACCGCACAGATAAGGTTCATCTTGTTACACAAAAATTGTTTTTATTTCACAACAGATTGCTACTATATAGCGAGCTGAGATGCAATGTCCTGTTCAAAGTAGAGTTCCTGCTTATACCCGATTTCGCAGCTGAGTGCGACTGAAGCATTGAGATAAAGTAACTTGCTTTAGACTACCTGTCGTCACAAAAAACTTAGGGAAACATTTTTTAGACGGGTATTTCAAAATATACCACAACTAGTGGTAAATATATCGAGTAATTAGCTCGTGTTATTTTGTGATCAATATTTTTTTTCACTTGAAACGCGTTGTTTTACTAAGAAAAGGTTATTTCGCTTAGAACATGCTGTTTTTACTTAAAATCTGGAACCAGACCACAGAGAACAATGGGCCAGATACAGGAGGCAGTTAAAGCTAAGTTAAGGTAAACACTGATAGAAACATTAAAACAGTGCGGTATACATTAAACACATAATGAGTTGAAGCAGAATGCCACATTTATGTTCTCACTCACACGAGTAGTAATACCTTTATAACTAACTCTTGGCTTTGCCATTTATGAGTTATGTGTCTTACCACTCACTAGTGGACGCAGATGTGTGATTCCACTGTAACAAATAATGCATTCCCTATTTATTTTCAGATATTTTTCACCTGAAAGCAGGATCACGGTTCATTAGATTTCTTTTGCTCTGGCCGCCTGCCTTCATCTGACATCATAACACTATGTTTATGATCTCATAATTACTTATCAGGCGTTAAAAAACAGCTACAAAGGATGATGCGGCAGTGATCTGGTTTTCATATGAATGCACATAGCTAAAAGAAAAATGAAAGAAAAATACTGAAAATAAAACCATAAAATACTGACCTTGATATAGGTGAACATGAATGGAAACTAACAGGAGGAAGGTTCTGGAGGGACAAGAGGAAGTATCGTTTTACAGAAAGGGCGGTGGAGCCGTGGAACAGTCTACCAGCCGAAGTGGTAGGTACAAAAATGGTTGGTGGTTTCAAGCACAGTTGGGCATAGTGGTTGCTCAGGGCATCAGAGACTGGAAGAATATGGGTGGGTGTGAGGGCTGGGGAGGGCTAGCACCCTGTAGGGAAAGTACATCCCATGGCTAAATAGGGAACTCGGGCAGACTGGGTGGACCGAGGGTCTTTTTCTGCCGTTATTGTTTATGTTTCTATGACCCATATATTTTCAAGTTTCCACGTAAACATATGTGACTCTTTAGAGTCAGGCTGTGATTAAGTAGCTCTCGTTGGATTTGATCCCGTGTCTAATGGCTCTAGGGCCTGAGTTATACTAATTTTGCATTGAGACGATCAAATAGAATCCCATCAATGTTTTTATAGCGCAGGGAAAAAAGTTACTGGCCACAGTAGTTGTAGTTCAAAAGGGCTCTGAGACTCTGCCTCCGAGTACCAATATGGTCGTGTGCCAATATTTTTCTCTTACTGTACCCCACATTTGGGGGATTAAAGCTTGCTTAGGCAATGCGAATTTTTAACTTTTTCTGTAAGAATGTTCATGGTCCGATTTGCTCCTGCAAAATAGACTCCTTGAATACCGATCACTTTTAGCGGACCGGCAGAAACGTAGACTTGTGATTCACGTCCGCCATTCCCCAAATTTAGTTTACACTCAAAAAAGTGGTTTAGAGTCCTTGAAGATATAGCCCATTGAACACCCGCTTTTGTCTCTTCTTCCAGTCTTCTGACGTTCCTGAACATGGACATTACATACCGATGCTATGGGTCACACAGACCCTTCCTCAAGAACCTAGCCAGTGGACCTTTATAGACATTGTTCACCAGGAAAGCACACGGGAGAAACATGTCCCACATTTTTAGGTGGGGCTGGGAGTGTACACTCAGTAATGTGCAATACAGTGATGGCACACATCCACAAACTAATAAGAGCAATGACATACTGAGTTAACATTATGTGGCCATGAAACCATATACACCAAATGTCGGTGCAATATATGTCTCGGACCATCAAAACCAATCACAGTATGAGTTCCTGTAACTTTATTTCTTGAGAGCTATACTCTTAACACTAGTAATTGCATAGACTGAATAGCATAATAAACACTTATAGAGGAGGACACTATAAACTGATTACATTTCATTACTTTACCTACCACATTAACAGGGTCATGCAGGAACCCATCAGAAGCTTGACACTGGTTGGGAGCTGGTTTACTCAAAATATAAGGAGAGTGATACTGCGGCAATACATATTGTGTATGACACTAATACTAGAATACAGAAGAGAGTCATACATGGGGGCACCATTCACTAGACTCTGAAATTCACAGTTGTCTGAAACAGCCTTTGTAAGTTTGGCCTCAGCTGTAACAGAAGCACCCAACATTCACCCGTATAGCACTTTGGGCTTCCTTCCATCTGAAGGGAGGCTAGAACATCAATAAACTACAGTAATTCATAAATGGGCACATAGGTGCTACCCAACCTAAGGTAATAATGTATTAACTAAATCCCAGGCAACCCTCTACACTCAGGTAACTAATCAAAAACATTTCATATGCTCCCAGGGCCAACAAGACCATTAGACAAATGGTCTTTACCATAACTGCTCCAGGCACCAGGAATTATATCCCCTGATGGTATACAAGACTAGTGTACAGCCCTTCAAGCTGACCAACCATATTCTGGCAACTTGCAGCTGCCACAAACATCTACTTATCTTTCCTGACTGTACTCTCAATATAGGGTCCATATACCACTCTATTAAAGAGAGACTCAGGCCAAAATTTATAGCCTGAAGAAATTCAGAATTTAAATCAGCATATCCCCAATCAGCCTCATGCTAAAATGAGATATCTAAGTTATTTTCTTGAAAGTCATTCTATAACCCTAATTTCACAGCCTGATCAAAAAAAGCCAGTTTCAGTGAAGACCTACTGATGATGTAATAAACAGATCTCACAGCCTAATCCTCCCTGCTAGCTACTTTATATAACTTTTTTCTCATAGGTAGCAAGGAGTAAAACTGCACTGGTAGTAAACATTTGGACCAGGAAAGCTGACACTGGGTGGGTACAGGGCATGCATTTCCATAATGTGCAGATGCAAGGTATCTGGAAATGTGATGGCATGGTGGGAGAGTTGGAATGCAGCAGCAAACATGGCTTTAGTACAAAATTTGTGTGATTTTTAGAATACTGCAGGGATAAGAGTTTAGAATGCCACCAGGTTGCAACTGTGGAATGTAACAAAAACACACCCTCAGAAAGTATCTGGGACACATAATTTTGGAATGGGACAAGGATGATGAAATTAAGAATGTGGTGGTGTCATAAAATGTTTAGAATGTGGCAGAGATACGCAATTTTTAAATGCAGGAGACATATTTGTGGAATGTTGCACAGATATGCAGTTTTATAATGTGTCATGGGTGAGTAATTTCGGCATTTGGTGGTGATCCATAATTTGCTAATGTGGAGGGGATGCTTGATTTCAGATTGTGGTGGCAACATGCAGTTCACAATGTGGTGTGAGCACAGAATCTCAGAATCTGGTAGGCATGCACAGTTTTAGAATGAGGTGGTCACATGCAATTTCTGAATGTGGCAGGGATGCACATTTGTGGAATGTGTAATTTTAGAAGTGGGCAAGGAAATGCATTTTCAGAATGTGACAGGTATGCCCATTTTGGAATGTGTTGGAGGCACAATCTCAAAATGTGGCAGGGATGTACAGGTCAAGAATATGGCTTGAACGTGAAAGTTTGAAACCTGGAAGGGACACTCATTTTCACAATGTGGTGGGGATGCGTAATTTTGCAACATGTTGGGAATGTGAATTTTTGGAATGTGACAAATAAAGGAAATTTTGGAATGTGGCATTGACACACAATTTTGTAATATGACAGGATATTCATTTTCAGAAAGTGGTGGGGATGACCAACTTTGGAATGTGTCTGGAAAACACAATTTCAAAATGTGACAGAAAGTCATTATTTTGGAATATGTTGAGTAGGAGCACTCTTTGAATGTGACAGGGATGCACAATTTTGGAATGTAGTGGTGACACAATTTTAGAATGATGTAGAGATGCACAGTTTCAGAAAGTGGCAGTGATGCACAATTTCATAATGTGGTGGTGGTACATAATTTCAGAATGTAGCAGGGATGCACAATTTCAGGTTGTGGCAGTGACAGTTTTGGAATGTGGTGTTGACACAATTTCAGAATGTGGCATTGACACTCAACTTTAAAATGTGGTGGGGATGTGCAATTTGGGAATATGGCAGGTATGCATAATGTGAAAATGTGGTGGGGGGATGCAATACACAATTTTGAAATTTGCTGGGTGCATACAATTTTGGAATGTGGCAGGGACAAACAATTTCAGAACAAAGTGGTGTTCTGTCACATTACAGCAGTGCACATCCCCACTATGTTCCAAAGTTGTCAGTCCCCTCCAAATTCCAAGATGGGTGTCCCTTTGGCATTCCAAGACAGAGGGTTCCCATCACATTTCAACAGAGACAGCTCTGCCACATTCTGAGATTGCAAGCCCCCTTCCCCCAACATTCTAAAATTGTTCACCACCTTGACATTCCATTGTTTTCTCCAGTGCTGCATTCCAGAACCACCTGCTGCTATATTCTAAAGTATGGTACAATGAATCTGAACATTCTGGAAAGGCATGCACTGCACCCAAACTTGTGTCAGTTTTCTTTTTCAAATGATTACTACAACCACAGTTTCTTAAACTTCCTAGAAATATGATTACTACAATTACAGTCTCAAACTCTGGAGAAATAAGTCCTATAAAGTTTTTGACACTGTGAACTAGGTAGTGAGTATTGGTTATGACATAATCAGTTCATTGAAACTGGCTTTTCTTGAACAGGGAGTGAACTCAGGATTGCAACATGGCAAAGTGACTTAGAGATCTAATTGCTGGTATCAGGCTTATTGGATATATGCAGTTTCTAATTCTGCAATGTACCACTTTTGTCTGGACTTCCTCTTTAATTCTTATCATTGAATAATAGAATCATAGAAGCTGATGGCAGAAAAGGACCTCCTGGCCCATCCAGTCTGCCCCTTATTCCCCCTAGCCCTACCAACCTTATCTTGAGACCTCCCTTTCCCCTTAGTCCCATGTGTCTGCCCAAAGTAGTCTTGAATCCCTCTATGGTCTCTGAATTCACCACCTCCTACAGAAGCCCATTCCAGTTCTCCACCACCCTCTCCATGGAAAATTGAACTCTCACATTGCTCCTGAAGTGCCCCCCCCCCATGTCTCAGTCCATGCTCCCTTGTTATGTTTCCTTCCTTCCTGTGGAATAACTTCCCTGGGCCTCCCTTGCTCATCCCTTTGACATATTGAAAGGTCTTGATCATGTCCCCCCTCTCCCTCCTGGTCTCCATTGTATCTTCATTGAAACTGGCTTTTCTTGAACAGGGAGTGAAATCAGGTTTGCAACATGGCAAAGTAACTTAGAGATCTAATTGTTGGTATCAGGCTTATTGGATATATGCAGTTTCTAATCCTGCAATGTACCACTTTTGGCTGGACTCCTTCTTTAATTCTCATCATAGAATCAGAATCATAGAAGCTGATGGCAGAAAAGGACCTCCCGGCCCATCCAGTCTGCCTCTTACCCCCCTAGCCCTACCAACCTTATCTTGAGAGCCCCCTTCCCCTTAGTCCCATGTGTTTGTCCCAAGTAGTCTTGAATCTCTCTAAGGTCTCCGAATTCACCACCTCATCCGGAAGCCCATTCCAGTTCTCCACCATCCTCTCCATGAAAAATTGACCTCTCACATTGCTCCTGAAGTGCCCCCCCCCAGAGTCTCAGTCCATGTCCCCTTGTTGTGTTTCCTTCCATCCTATGGAATAACTTTCCTGGGCCTCCCTTGCTCATCTCTTTGACATAGTGAAAGGTCTTGATCCCCCCTTTCCCTCCTGGTATCCATTGTATATAGCCCCAACTCCTTGCATCTCTGTTTGTATGGTTTGCCCTTCATCCCCTGCACCATCTTGGTCACCCTTCACTGAACCCTTTTGATCGAGTCTATATCCTTGTGCAGGTAAGGCCTCCAAAACTGGACACTGTACTTGAGGTGTGGCCTCACCAGGGCCTGATACAGGAGCACCAGAACCTCGCTACTCCTGCTGTTGATCCCCCTGCTGATACTTGCCAGCATCCCATACACCCTCCCCATCACTCTTAAGCATTGCTTCCCTACCTTGAGGTTGCTGGAGACTGTTATCCCTAGATCCCTGTCATTCTCTGTCACCCTGAATCTCTCCCCTCCCAGCATATATGCGGCCCTTTGGTTCCTGTGACCCAAGTGCATAACAGCACATTTCTTGATGTTGAATTTTAGCTGCCAGGTCTCTGCCCACTCTAATCTAAACTCTTATCTCATCTAACATCTGCTGCTTCTAACCTTATGATGACAGGTATTGTAGATACATGTAAACATGTGAGTACTGTAATAGTAAAGTTTATATACATGTACCATTCATTACCTTACACCTTGTCTGTTAACAGTGCAGTTTCATAGTAACTGACAAAGCAATACCCCGCAAAAGCACGAGTTTGTATGTGTGTATATATACCAACTTTTGCAACATCAGAGTAACACCATACACAAAACAGTCCACTATAAAAGTGGGTGGCAGAATAGAAAAAAATGTTCTATACAATGATTTTATTTCAACTGGCTTCTCAAGAATACAAAGTGACAGAGCTTTAAGTTGTAACAGGGTACTTAACTCAGTACACATTTTTCTCAGGATTTAACAACTGTATCTCTTTCTTTCCTGCCTCACTAATTTATTTGGGGACAGCATTTAATAACCACAGCTATAGAGCCTGTGGGATCCCCTTCCAGAATACCACTGTACCATGTCTTTATGAGTCTCACACTAACTGATAATCGCCAATCAACAGATGCTACCCATTGTAATGGATTATTATGATACTATTACTCTATCTTAGTTGTAATTATGTGGAATGTGATTATCTAGTGTAACTACAAATAACTTCTGCTATTATAAAACGTAATACCTTAGATATCGCAATTTATTCAAAATTCTGGTATTGGTATTCTGATATTAATCAGCATTGGAATTGTCTGGAAAACGCAATTTCAGAATGTGGCAGAAAGTCAATTTTTTGGAAAATGGTGAGGAATAACATATTTGGAATGGGACCGGGCTGCACAATTTTGGAATGTAGTGGTGACACAATTGCAGAATGATGCAGAGATAAACAGTTTCAGAATGTGGCAGTATTGCACAATTTGGTAATGTGGTAGTGATTTCCCAATTTCAGAACCTGGCAGAGCTGCAAAATGTTGGGTTGTGGCAGTGACACCATTTTGGGATGTGGTGGTGACACAATTTCAGAAGGTGGCATTGTCACTCAACTTTGAAATGTGATGGGGATATGCAATTTGGAAATGTGGCAGAGGGAGGCATAATGTCAGAATGTGGTGGGGGATGCGATGCATGCATAATTTTGAAATTTGGTGGGAGCATACAATTTTGGAATATGGCACCGACAAGCAATTTGAGAACTAACTGGTGTCCTGTCACATTACAGCAATGTGTATCCCCACTATATTCCAGAATTGTCAGTCCCCACCAAATTCCAAGATGGGTGTCCCTGTTGCACTCCAATATTGAGTGTTCCCACCACATTTCAACACTGGTATCCCTGCCACATTCTGAGATTGCATGCCCCCTCAACATTCTAAAATTGTGCATGGCCTTGACATTCCATAGTTTTGTCCAGTGATGTATCCCCAAACCACTTATGCTGTATTCCAAAGTACAGTACAATGAATCTGAACATTCTGTGAAGGCATGCACTGCACTCAACATTTTGTCAGTTTTCTTTTTCAAATGATTACTACAACTACAATTTCTTAAACTTCGGAGAAATATGATTATACAATTACAGTTTCTTACATTCTGGAGAAATAAGTCCTATCTGTACCCCTTTTGACTGGACTCCCTCTTTAATTCTTATCTCCCCAACATCTGTGGCTTCTAACTTTATGATGACAGGTATTGTAGATACATGTAAACATGTGAGTATTGTACTAGTAAACCCTATATACATGTGCAATTACCTTACACCTTAGCTGTTAGTGACCTCTGCTATTCTAACCCCCCCCCACTAAAAAAAATAGGCATTTGGCCTAAGAGTGGATATCCCAGTGTGAGAATATGTACATAAACAAACAAAAAAAATCAATAAATAAATATTCAGTTAAAAAAATCGTGCGCTCCTCAGGCTATTCTTATTTAAAGGCAAATTTTCATTTGCATTTTGGAAACACTCTGAAAGAATTAAAAAATAAAACATTCCTTGTTATGCATTAGAGTCCACCAAAAGGAGCCTATATGGCAAATTAGTATTTTTAAAATAGGATTGATTTTAGTGCTGTCCGCCTCCCTCACTCCGCCATCTCTCTCTCTCTCTCTGTCTCCCTTCCCCCTTTCTCTCTCTCTCCTTCCCTTCCTCCCTCCATCTCTTTCTCTCTCTATCTCTCTGTCTCTATCTATCAACATAGTCCACAATAAAAGGAGAGAAAGCATATACAAAATTATTCTCTATAAAAATGATTTTATTTCAACTCGCTTCTCAAGAATACAAAGTGACAGAGTTTTAAGTTGCGACGGGGTCCTTGACAGTGCACATTTCTCAGGATTTAGCATCTGTGTCTCTTTCGTGTCTCATTAATTTACTGGGGACATCATTTAATAACTACATTTATAGAGCCTGTGGGATCCCCCTCCAGAATATCAATGTACCATGTCATTACAAGTCTCACCTTGACTGATAATCAGATTCGCCAATCATCAGATGCTACCCATTGTAATGGATTGTTATGATACTATTACTTTATCTTAGCTGTAATTCTGCGGAATGTGATTATCTAGTGTAATTATAAATAAATTCTGCTATTATAAAACGTACTGCCATAGATATCTCAAATTTTTCAAAATTCTGATATTGGAAAGTCGAAATTCCCAAGACTGACATTAGACTAATGAATTATTACTTCAGAAATTATCAAACATACAATCAGGCAGTTGAGTTGAAAAAAAAAAACGAAAATGACAACCTGTTTGTTTAAAAACATCTGGAAACATCTGGAAACGCGCTGCTACTCAGTTCAGTATGTCTTTCCTGGAACAACTTTTGAAATTTTAAATAAAAACGATTTTCCAAACAGGATAATTTTACATCTTTGTTAATGAATTAATTATATACACTAATTGATAAGAAAGTTAAAGGGGTATAATTGTAGGAGATTTAATGGCATCATAAACCTGCAAAGCCGCACATGAATTCTTTATAATTTCGCAAAAAAAATAACATCGTATTATTTTCCTTGTGTACTTTTATCTTCGTTGCTTTCAGAGCAATGATCCAAAAGACAAGGTGAAAGAAAACATTTGGTTAATTACAGCACTTGTGAATTATGTGCCACAGCATGAACAACTTGAAAATTCGCCATCATTTTTTTATCATATCATGATATCAAAAGTCATGCTAAGCAGCTATGGTGCCAACACTGAATTTTGACTTCCTGGTGCTAAAACTCGTGAAAGAGTGAACTTTTTTAGTTTGTTAATGGATCATCGATTAATCATAATGGATGTCTAAGTACAACAATGACTATATTAACATTAGGTTGAGGCCCTTGTATTTTAAAACATATATTGGAAACTTCGATTTCCTGTGACACCATTAGGCACTTCAGCTTCGGTTGAGTAAAACACCTTAGGGGAACTGCGACCTTTATGTTCACGTTATAGAGCGAGGGAGCACTCCCGACCAATCAGAGGGCTCATTTCCTCTGCGCTTGAGACACTCTTCTGTCAAGAGTGTCTCACGCCCAGCTACCCTGGACATGGGCATGTTAGGGTAAGGATTTTTTGAAAGTTAATTTATTGTTGATCAAGCTCGATCAATAACATATTAATACTGGTACCGAGACCACTGTTAAGGTTGTAAACGTGGTTTCACATTCTTAGGATACCAGAACCGTAGAACCGCACACCGTCGGTTCACGGTTCTCATACCCTAAGAATGCGGGTGAACCCACTCTTACAACAGTGAGAGCGGCCTTGGCGGCGGTATTAACATACTATTGATCATGTGTACACTTTAGTGTCATGAAGTACATGTAAATATATGAATATTAACTCTTCCGTCCTCATATACATGCACCAACCTGTTTATCAGTTAGTTTGCTGTTATTATGGGACAACTTTAATCCCCGTGAAACCTTTTCTTTGAGCTTAGCTTTGTTAGTGCTATGCGCTTTTCTCTAAATAGTCAAGTTCTGATCTCTAACAGACGAGATTAGACGAGTGGAACTGAAAGCAACAGAACAAAGATGGAAATTGTGCAGTCAAGACAGCATTGTTCTCGCATCTGTCTTGGATCGTAACATTTAGTCTAGGAATGTAAAAAAATCCACTCAACTATCCTATCAACCTGTTTAAAATGTGTAAGATGCATGAGCACACAGTTATAACAATGAGGCATATTATCAGAGTCAGTAGCTTAGTAAGTAGCACACTCACCTCTGGGACCAGAAGCCCAAATAAATGGTCATGGATATTAGCCCCACAACAGGCTTTTGGGGTAATACCCATAACGGGCACTGTAGTACAATACAAAGGGGCTGCTACACTGCTGACCCGCCGTCCTTAGGGTAAAAGGTAAACCCCGAGGTCCCTTCTGGTCACTGTTTAAGTAAGCAAACGATCCCATGGTCCTTACCGATTCAGGGGAGTTTCCCCGGTATTATAACTAACACTCTCCTTTCAATCATACATGTCAACTGTCCCTGATTCTGCCTCAAAGTTTTTCTCTGTTCCTCCTAAAACGTGTGTTTTTGTGACAGAAGAGTGGGGATTAAAATACAAAATAATGGCAAACATTAAAGTTACAGACTTGTCCTTTTTCAGAAAATGCTCCTTACACAGATCCCCTTACTCTATTAGCATTATGACTGAACAGTACCGATTTTTAAGAGGCCCTTTAGAATGGAGAAAATGATCAGCTCCCTATCAACAGACTGTCCCAATTCCGGAAAAGATGGGTGTCCCTGGAAACTCTTCTGCTGCTGAGCTGGTCCCTTCCCAAGCCACTGGGGAGCAAAAGTCTCCTTTTCTCAGCAATCTGTAGCCACCCCGCTTCTGCGTGGCATAACTCCATAGCAATTAGCTGAAAACCGGGGGCAACAGGCTCCACCCCAGCTCATACAGAAGGAAGAATAGGGAATCTTTTTTATATGATATACTTTATTAAGAAAATATTCAGGGATACAGTTACACAGACAGTTACAGACTGAACAAGTCATTTATACAGTACAGACAATGTCAGGCTTCCTTATTCTTCATTCTGTTGGAGCAGGGGTGGCACCTGGTACACCATGACCTTCGGCAATTGCAGTTGGGATATGTCTCTTAGCAGTGGGATGGCTAGAGATTGTCGAGAGTAGGTGGCTTATTCCTCCCCTGTGATCTGAGGAGGAGTCAGTCCACTAGCAGAAGAGTTTCTAGAGATCCCCATCTTTTGTAGAACTGGGGCAGTCTGTTGTTACAGGAGCTAATTTCTCCATTCTAAGTGCTTCCAAGATGGAGTTGTGCCACTCCCTGAAGCTGGGCATTGATTCCTCAAGCCATTGTTTAAGTATTACCTCTTTGGCTATTGCAGAGACGAGGGATACGCGAAATTTGCGAGGGCCAAAGACTAAGTCAATGTCAAGGCCCAGTAGGCAGATTCGAGGTGCAAAGGTATCATCGAGCCACAGGAGTGGGTTTAAGTGGCTGCAGATAGCTTCCATAGGGGTCTAGCTTTTGTGCAATCCCATAAAATGTGTTTTAGACTTCCTTTATCTAACTGACACATACTGCAGTTAGGAGAGGTGACCCCGCCTATGGAGTTTGGTTGGTGTGTAATACATGTTGTGAGCGATCTTGTATTTTCTGAACCCATCACATTTGTTGTATTTGTGTAGATTCCTCCACATGAGTTGGCGAGTGGGGAGTTGTTTGAGTTCTGAGAATTCTTTCTCCCAGTGGGGGCACTGGTCTATGTCCTTGGGGTGCATATCTCCTGCTGTTGATATTGTCTGTCCTGTCTAAACGATTTGTTCACATTTTGTAATGTTCTGTTTATTGTATCCTTACATATTTTCTCAATAACATATATTATACATATAGAAAAGCTGTGTCCCTAATCTGGGCTCTTTGTCCCTGATTTTAAAGCCTTGTCCCTGATTCATGAGGCAAGAGGTTGACATATATGTTTTCAATCAAATAGGCCCAGGCAAGTGCTCTCTCCCCCCCCCCCCACGCACCTGGAAACAAGTTGCCATAGTGTAGTGTGCCTTTTCTGATAAAAATAAATAAATAAAACGAGTGCACTACTAACTGACATGCAACAAATAGCATGTTTTATGTCCAATTGGAATTACAAATTGTGAGCTTATATACACATTGGAAGTAATACCCGGTGCTCAGTTCAAACCTGCAAAATGCCAGGTCACTCAGATAATGCATGCTTCCTCCAAATTCTGCAATTCACCAAGAACTGCCAAGCAGTAAACCAAATGCATCTGTTTATTCATGTGTGGGTCGGTGAGTGGGACTGGGCCCGCATTTGTTGCGTTTATAATTCAATTCATTGAGCTCAGCAAAAAAAAGCATATAAGTCTACATTTAGGCACACTTGCTTGCCAACGCCGCCTGGTGGTTACAGTGCTTTCATGTTAAACAGTTCAAATCCCACCGGAGCTCCTGTGCCTCTGCCAATGAACATAACCAAATAACCTCAAACTTCATAAACCCTCCCAACTGTGCTACATATAAAGCTGGACCCCACTAAAAACCAGATGGATCAGCTCAGTTGTATCCCAATGTATTTTCGAGTTTGCTGAGCGGGAAAGAAGTGCTAGACACTGCTGTCTTTTATAAATTTAGTGGAAGGGGAAGGAGAGTACAGATGCAAACCAGCTGAAATTGAACCAGATTAAGTTGCTGTGTGGTATTTTAGAGAATTGGGGAAATCCCCCACTCTTTTTTAGAACAGCCATATGATCTTTAACGCCCACCTAACCAGTGGTAAAATTTGAAATGTTTAGGTGGGGGAACTGTTATATTTAGATTTTTAGGTGGCGGAACTGTCATTTCTAGGTAGTGGAACTCTCCTACAGTAGTCAATGGAGGTATGACAGAGGTGGTGGAACTGTCACACAGTTTTTTAAGAGGTGGTGGAACTGAGTTCCTGTGAGCCCCTGCCCAGTTTAACCCCTGCACCTAACCAAGCATCAGACAGGGCAGACGAGACCTTAAGCTTTTCACTGGGGTGCCGGAGTTTACCAATGAGCCCAGTCGCATAGACACATAGAATTTTGGGAGCAGAAATAATATGCGGTCTATCAAATTTGTTCGGGTCTCTACCTTGGTCCTGATATCAGTCTACCACTAATGAGACCATACTTTGCTTACACACCTACCATGTTACCCCTCCTATTCTGCCTCGCAACCTTCTGACTCAGAGGCGGAAAATGTGCTTCCAACTAGATTTCTCTTTTGTTCTCCCATAGCTATTTACACCGCAAAATAACTTAAATTGGAAAACTACAGTTCCTTAAAATCCCCCTTTACACTTGGTAGGGCAGCGCCCAAAGGTAACTCCGATGAAGACATCGGTAACACCACCAAAATGTTTTCCACCAACAGACTGCAGCATTTACTCCATGTACTCTTTGATGTAGGAATCCGGTTTTATTAAGTTGATACATTAACGTGTGTGTGTGTGTGTGTGTGTGGGGGGGGGCTGGCAGGAACACTCATCACTTCTCACTGTATGAAGACCTTCAGCAGCTCCTTTGGAACAACTTATTATGTATCTGTGTGTCCCTTTTGTTTGGAAAATTAATGGCTTGAGAACTTTCTTTTTTGATACTCTTTTCGTTGTATCAGACACAAATCGCCTAATTCGTAGTTCTGCTCTGTGTTTATTGACTGTACCCTATCGAAAAACTGCTCAAGGTCAAAGAATATTTTCTTATATTATGTCTAAAGCTTGGAACTTTTGCTTCGACATATTGTGTTTTTACTGTTGATACTTTTGCTTCATTCAAATGTAATTGTGAGTGTCGTTTGTTGAGTTGTAGTGTATGCAAATGTTTTGCATTATTGCATTCTTTTTCATGATTAACTCTTTATCCATTGTTCTTGTAGTCTGTAATTCTTAATTTCGAGTCCTCCACGAAAATGGACAGCTTCTATCATTGTGTGCCTACCCGGTTAACAAACTATAAAATTAAATAAAATAAAATAAATCCGTAAATAAATAAACTAACAAACAAATAAATACATTAATAAATAGTAAACTTGAACTCACAGAACTGGTCTGTGTGGGATCCTGTTCCAAATGGGTAGTGTCTTTGTGTTCACACAGCCCATAAAATCTTTCCAGGCATGATTGATATAAATCTGTATCCGGATCCGACACATATTTTCTAAAGAATATTACCTATAGGTTATCACAGTATTCACTTAACTTGTTTCATTCATATAAGCTTTCCACAGCAGGGGTGTAGCCAGGTATTTCAGATCTGCACACCAAGTGGACTTACTGCTACCCCATGTAGCCAGACAATATACAAATGTACACTAGGACCATGTTTGTTGCCTCATTTGGAACAATAAATACAACTTTTGTATCTCATGACAGTGGTTGTTGCCACGCATGGGTAAATACAAATGCCATGCATTGTTCCCTAAGACACCCACATACCAGCCCAGAGCCTGTAAAGTTGTATTGTCCTTGGGATGCAAAGCGTATTAGTGACCAGTCCTTCTAGTTTCGACTACCATGAACAAAATTACAGACAGGTTCAGCATTTTCTTTGTTAGTTTTCATGGAAAAAGGAAGCAGTTCAGAGCCTATTTGCTACCCCCCTTAAATAAAATTGCACACCATGGTGTGCTTGGAGTATGCCTGCCTACACCCCCACAGCTGCTTGGGTCAGTATTAGGCTGGAAAAGTCTGTACCACTGGAACACACTGTGGTGTACTTGCACAGAATGCTTTAATGTTGGTTCTTTTTGTTTGCTGAGTTATTAATAATTAGGGATGCAAAATTAGGATAGAGCAGCTCAATTTTCTGCCCCCCGCCACGCCCCATTGCATGTCTTCCAATGTAGAGCAAAAGGCTTGTTTACACGGTCGCCTTTGCACTGGAGCAACCTGAGCGCTTCTGCCGCTCTGAGGCAAATGCTTCCCTGTAGACACCCGATCGGGGTAAGTCGCTTATTATGAAGCTCCCAGATTCTCCCTCAATCATATATTTTTAATGGTCTGAAGCATATGCTATGATTTGCAGTCTCATTATTTCTTTTAATTTGTGTCATCTTGCTAACTTCCTTAAGTTGATTTTTCTATTGACTGATAAAACTGTTCCCGGATAAGACACCTAGCAGATAATTACTGTCAAAGTCCTCCACTGGTACTTTTTGTGTATCAGACATATTTTTCTTTTCCTTTTTTCTAATTAGAATAATATATTTCTTACCTGACAGCAGGAGGAGGCTGGCATATTCTGTACCCCTTCAGTCCTCAACAGCACTGTAAACATCTGGACTGACCAAGGAGAAATCCTCAATTTATGCCAGACTTGCCACTAGTAGTATGACACAATGAATGAGGCCACAGTGCTGACGAGGTATACGGAGAAATAACTTTAGATATGACAGTTTCCAGGTTAAGGGTTGGCTCTATTTATTACACTTATACATGGTCTCTGTTAAAAGGAAGGAGAAAATACTTGAGGAAATGAAACGGGACTAGCTTTTAAAAAAATAACATTTTGTCAGTTTGTTTTCTGCACTAGCGCAGTAGTATCTTGAGACTGAGCCTTTTTACATCTGTAGAAAGCAGATATGAGGATATCCAGATCATACAGGGTGCAATTAAATCAGCGACGGCAGACTGTGATGTCACAACATGCAACTGTGGTATCTGATGTTGACAGCTGTCTGAAACACAGAGTGAAAGTAGTATAGGTTATATGGAAGGTTAAACACCAGAGAAAATATTTCTGTAAACAAGTTGGTTGTCTTTTTATTTTAATAGTATATCCAGAGGCATATTAATGTTCTATTTGATGTGCACTTTCCTCTACTGAAAGCATAATTAGTAAAGTAATAGTTCATTTTTCTAAAGCGGTACTGTTTCATATATACATATATTTCCTATTTTTAATGCTGACCTGATATAACAAAAATACTAATAAATGAACAAGACTGCACTCTTGATAGTTTTTTAGTGTGGAGTCACTGTCCCTAACATGTTTGAGTAAAATAGGTATTTGGCACACCTTCAAAGCGCTTTACAAACCAAGGAGGGAGGAGAGTACAATGCTGCCACTGTCAGGGGTACATGGAGATTTATTTAACTAGAGGGCGGGGAGAGAGAGAGAGAGAGAGAGAGAGAGAGAGAGAGAGAGACAGAAAATAAGTACTGGGAGTGACTTGCTCAAGGTCACACACGTTTAGAGAGTGGCGGCTGTGGGATTTAATCCGCAGTCTAAAACTATATTGTTCTATGTTCAAAGCCACGAAGTTCAGTCTGCCCTCATATTGAATAAAATACCCTATTTAATATGAGTACTTGTTTAGTAAGGTTGAGCCCACCACATCCTTCCATACACAATGCCCCAATAAAAATGTAATGTAATTACTTCAGTTTTGTACTAGAGCCCATGCCATACTGGCTGTTAATGCAAAAAGAGTTAAGAAACATTCAGACACGCGCACGCACGCATACACAAACACACCCTGCATCTTCATCTATTCTTTCAACACATGGATGCTAAATTGCCGCTGTAAAATCCCAAATCATATGAATATCTGTAATGTATGGCACACCAGTTCAAAAAGGTCTGTGATGTTAAGAAACGTTCGTTTTTTTTTATTTAGTTGTTTAACCAGGAGTAGCACACTAAGCTGAAAGCTTTTTACAGGAGCGACCTGGGAGCACAGGGAAGTTAAGTGACTTGCTCAGGGTCACACAGTATGCAAGTGGAAGCTGTGGGATTCAAACCCAGGTCTGGTCTGCTGGATGTCACAAGATTTGCAGCTCACAGCCTTAAACCACTGCGCAATACTGCCTTCTTTTGCACATTTTGATTACGCTTTCCTTTAGAATTTCGCCTTAAGAGTTCTGTGGCCCACCCCAACCCTTACACACTTGAAAAATACTTAGCTGCCAGTGCAGTACCTATACAATTAGGTTGTACAGGACACCCATAGCTAAGACCAATAGCTTCGGTGACATATTATTACCTCGGAGCTCTACTGTTTCCATGAAAATACCCCTACACGCACACACACACACACACACACACACACACAGTTGCAAGCCGGCCCTTGCCATTGGCAGAATGTACAACCCTCCAGCTCGTTGTGTGCTTCCATAGAAACATAGAAGTTGACGGCAGATAAGGACCACAAGGCCCATCCACTCTGCCCATTTGTTCTACCTTATGAATGTGCCATAGACCTTTGCTCTGTCAATGGCTTATCTATTCATACTCATCTGTAATGCTCCCTTATGCCTATCCCATGCCTGTTTGAAGCCCTGCACTGTATTCATATCCACCACTTCCTGAGGTAGGCTGTTCCATGCATCCACCACCCTTTATGTGAAAAAGAACTTCCTCACATTACCCCTTAATCAGCCTCCCTCTAATCTCATGCTGTGTCCTCTTGTCCTGCTGTTTTTCTTACATTGAAACATGTTAGACTCTTTCACCTTGTTAATGCCCTTAAGGTGTTTGAATGTTTCAATCATATCAACTCTCTCCCTGCTTTGCTCTAGGGTATACATATTGAGTTCAGTTAATCTGTCCTCATATGTTTTCTGATGCAGTCCCTGCACCATTTTGGTTGCCCTTCTCTGGACTGCCTCAATTTGGTTAATGCCCTTGTGAAGGTGTGGTCTCCAGTACTGCATGCAGTACTCCAGATGGGGCCTAACCAGTGTCTTGTAAAGAGGGATTATTACCTCCATCTTCTGACTTGTGATACCCCTACTTATACACCCCAACATCCCTCTAGCCTTACCTACTGCTTTAGAGATCTGCTTGATGATTTCAGGTCATCGGTGATGATGACGCCCAAGTCTCATTCTTCCCCTGTGACTGCCAGCAACTCCCCTCCCAGCCTATAGCTGGCTTCAGGGTTTCTCTTCCCTACAATATGTGCATAATCTTGCACTTCTTTGCATTAAACCCCAGTTGCCACTCTTCTGACCATTTTGCTAGTTTATCCAGATTGCTTCTCATTCTGCCCACACCATCTGGATTATCTACTCTGTTGCAAATCTTGGTGTCATCTGCAAACAGACAAACCTTACCTCCCAGTCCATCTGCAATGTCACTGATGAGGATATTGAAGAGGACTGGACCCAGTACTGATCCCTGAGGTACCCCACTTGTGACTTGCATCTCTTCTGACTGTATACCATTTACCACCACTCTCTGTTTTCTGCCCATCAACCAGTTTGCCACCCAGTTGACCAAAGTCTGACCCACCCCAAGCCTACCCAGCTTATTAATCAGTCTTCTATGTGGAACAGTATCAAAAGCTTTGCTGAAGTCAAGGTAGGCAACATCAACTGCTCCCCCTTGGTCCACCACTCTGGTTACCTAGTCAAAAAAATCTTTTGAGATTAGTTTGACAGGACCTTCCTATTGTAAACCCATGCTGTCTTGGATCCTGTGCTCCTATGGATTCCAGGTGTTGCACTATCCTTTCCTTAAGGAGTGTCTCCATTATCTTGCCACTACTGAGGTAAGACTGACTGGTCTGTAGTTCCCTGCCTTCTCCCTGCTACCACTCTTGTGGAGTGGGATCACATGAGCCCTTCTCCAGTCTTTTGGGGCCTCTGCTGTGCTCAGAGACTCATTAAATAGTTCTGATAATGGCTCTGCTAGTTCCACCCTTAGCTACTTTAGTACCCTGAGATGTATGCCATCAGGTCCTAGTGCCTTGTCCACCCTGAGCTTATCGAGCTCTTGTTGGACCCTTTCTTTTGTGAAGGGACTAGTGCACACCTCCTTCCCCTCTGTGTCCATTGTGCAGAGCCGTGGGCCCTGCCCTGCCTTCTCTTCAGTAATTGCTGCGCAGAAGTATCTATTAAGCATAGATGCTTTTACATGGTCCTCCTCCTCACATGCCTCTTATCCCCTTTGATCTTAGCAATACCCCCTCTGGACTTTCTCCTTTCACTAATGTATCTATAGAAAGTCTTGTCACTTTCTTTTACTGTTCATGCTAGTGTTTTCTAGGGCCTTTGCCTGCCTTACTGCCTTCCCTGCTTCCCTTAGGGAAGTTTGGTATGCCTCCCTATCTTCATCCTGCTGCGTTCCCTTATATTTCCTGAAGCCTTTTGGCTCTGACCTTTTCTGCTACTGTGTTTGAGAACCAAATTGGTTTCCTTCTTCTTTTGTACTTCCTTTTCTCACTAACACAATGGGATGTTGCTTCAAGTATTGCATCTTTAATGCTTGCCCAGTTTGCCTGTACTCCCTCACCTGTATTTCTTTTTGCCAGGGCTAGCTTAACTCTGTTGGCTATCTTATCAAAGTCAGCTCCTCTGAAGTCCCATATTTTTGCCTTGGAATGGGATGATTTTGTTCTAGTGGCCAAATTGAACTATACAATGCGATGGTCACTGGCCCCCAGGTGACCTTCTACTTGGAGATCTGTGATCCTTTCCCTGTTAGTCAGTATTAGATCTAGGATAGTCCTGTCTCAAGTGGGTTGTTGTACCAGTTGTTTGAGGCCCTCCCCCTGCAGGGAATCTACCATGTGTCTAGTTCTGGCAGATGACCCTGCTGGTATTGACCAATCTGTATCTGGCATGTTGAAGTCTCCCATTATCAGAGCCTCCCCTTCAGCTGTCATGTTTTGTATATCTTCTAACAGTAAGTGTCTATGTCCTCCCCCTGGTGTGGAGGCCTGTACACAACCCCAGTTCTGTGTGACATTTAAAAAAAATCATTTCTATTGTTTTTTCTGTTAATCAACATTACAGAAGTATATAGGAAAAAGTGATGCGGCATTAATGCATTTTCACACCTCTGAATTATGTCTATTACAACAGGCAGTATGATAGCTATCATAACATATACATACATTAATGTTCGAGTGCCTGGAATAAGGAGGGGGCCCTGCTGTGATTACCAAAGCTTTGAATAAAAAACGAGTAGTGAAAGGCAATTGCAGGAAGTTTGTAAGTCCCGCTGTTACTATTTTTTTTACGAATCATGCTAAGTTTAACTCAATTATAAAATAAAGGTTTCCTTGCAAATGCATTTATGTTTATGTTTATTTTTATTTGTTGACTGGAAAAGCACACTGGGCCAAAGACCATTTTTCAGATACAACCAGGAGGAGAGATACAGAAACAGCTTATAGATTGTAAAATGCATAAAACAAATACAGCCATAACAGTAATCAATAGTACACCTCTTGCAATATGCAGGTATCAAGTATTCTGATAAAAAGCAACATGACATGCAATCCCATGACAAACAAACCAAAAAACAAACATTTGCGACCCACCTGGATGAATAGATAACACTTTACTTGATTTTTATTTTATTTTTTTTGTTTACTGATATGTTTTCTATTACTCTCCATTATTTATCTGAATAATCTGCTTTGTGGTTGACCAATATAATTGCCACAAATTGTTGACTCTGGTCACTGGAGCCAACCAATATCTTCCTCTGAAGACATGGTTTAAGATCATGAAAAAACCCCAAAACTTTAAAATATTTATTTCAAGGTTGGAGTTGTTTATCTCACTTTTTCTTCAAATAAAACCCAACCAAATGCTTACTAAAACAACACCAACTGAGAACGTCATTCAGTTTCCAGCAAAAAAGTCTTCATATGTAGCAAAGCAACTTGATAAATGTAGACCAACGCAACAGCAACAACGCTGTCATAACATGCATACAATTCAAGTTGTACATTTAGCATTTATCATTAACAAAGCACATCAGTTGGGAATGCAAACCCCAGCTTAAAGACAAAGTCACACAGAAATCTGAAAAAAAAAAACGTGTACTAGAGAATTCTGTACCGGGCCCTTCATTTTACACAAGGAGACTCATCTTAATTTCTTTTTTTTTTTTTTTTGGCAGTTAATAGTTTTTATTAAGTTTTCAGGTTGACATCACAACAATACATTTTAGGATGGTTAACTTTTTTTTTATTTATTTATCTGTATTTCGGATGACACCTTGACACATATTAGGGTAATTACTTATATATATCAGTGTAACATTACAATGAGTTTTACACAGATTCACCAGACTGACCTCTTGAAAGTATGAGGCCATAACAGAACTTCACAAATAAATTTAGTTAACATTTTGTACTATATGCATCAAGCCTGTTCAATAACTCTCTCCACTTCACATAATTGACATTGTCTCATGCTGTGAACAAAAGGTGCCTTGTGGGTATTACATAAATTGTGTGTCAGATCTTAGCTGACCATCTTTCCATCCTGACCATCTTTCAAGATTGTCCTGCAGGATTATTGTACACATTTCAGTCCTGTATGGTTAGCTGTAGTGCCTTCAGATTGTACTCCTCTGTTTCCTATCTTTTACTTAAAATCCTTGAGTTTGAAGAGATTTCTATCATGGGGTCATTAAATGTGTTCTGGATTCATATAGTATCTGCATATAAGTTCATGTCTACCTTAGCTACCTACTGTATAGGCTCCATAACAGTGCCTCCTCATCCGTATTGAATGTTTGTGTAATTTACTGTTCCTTCCCTTATGTAACCCCCCCTTATTTCCCCCAAGTCGCATCTGGAAACGAGTGGTCCTCCGCTCAGTATGCCTGCCTGGTTAAACTCTTGAATAAATAAATAAATAAATAAATAAATATACTAGAATTCTAACTATCTACCTACATTACCTATCTGCTAGTACTAAGCTAATATTTAAACCTAGTAGTGTTTTATTTATTGTATTTATTTATTTGAACAATATCGGAATTACAATCTTTTGAGTCAGAGACTCCTTTACAAAGACTCCATGTCAAAATAGTACACAGGTTTCAGACAAACATCAAAAATAGGGAACATAGTTTCCTAATCCAGTGAGCAAGATACCACATCAAAATAGTACACAGGTTTCAGACAGACATCAAAATAGGGAGCACAGTTTCCTAGCAAATAATGTACATAATACAGTGAACAAGTTACCAGGTAGATTATTAAACAGTATGCATTTGATGGCAACAAGGAGTAAGGTACCACTCAGGCTCAGAATAAGGTACAACCCTGAAAGAGGTAGATAAGCAGGACAGGAGTCTCTTGTCAAGAATTAGGAGGTGGCTGGCCAGCAGGAACAGATAAGGAAAAGGCCAGAAGAGAAGAGGGAGACCTGGGAGTGAACTAAGGACAGTTACAGGTACTGGAGGAAAGGAGATAGTCTCAGAGGAGGGCTTTGTAGTGACCAAGTTTGTTTTCTAGGGTGATAGCACTAGGTAGGGAGTTCAGCCATGAAGGGGCTCTGTAGCAGAAAGATCTCTGTCCCAAGGTGGTCCTGACATGTGGTACTAGGAGGGTAGGTTTGGTGAACTCCTGGTGGCTAAGGTCACAGGTGCCAGTTGTAGAAGAGTGGATAGACCAGGAGGGGAAAGGCCACTGGTTATCTTCCTGGCAAATAGACAGGTCTGGTACCTCAACCTTTCATCAAAGTTGAGCCAGTTGGCTAGGTTGTACAGTGTGCAGGTGTGAGTGAGCCTGCCACTACCTGTGACTAGGTGGCAAGCTTTATTTAAGGAGATCTTAATTCTATGGAGGGCAGTGTTATCAGCTGCCCCATAGATAAGGATCCCATAGTCTAAGAGGGACAGGACAGAGGAAGACACTGTGAGCTGGACGGTGTCAGGGGGAGGCAGCTTCTGTTGCGATACAGCATGCCAATCCTAGAATTGACTGTGGTGCTCAGGAGATGAATATGTTCATTGAAGGTGAGTGCAGAGTCATGGGTGATCCTGAGATATTTGAAAGAATTCACCTGCTCAAAGGGGTGGAGTCAATTGATAAGAATTTGGAGAGGGATCCCGTTGAGTTTGTCTTGGTTGTGGGTGAACATCATGGCCTTGGTCTTTTTGTGGTTTAGTACTAGCCTATGGTTGACAAACCAGGATTCGGCTTCACTAAATGAATTCTGGAGGGATTGTTGAAGGGAGATGGGATCAGTATGGGAGGAGAAGAGGACCGCATCATCAGCATATAAGAGGATTTTTCTCAGAGCAGGCCTTGGGTAGAGTATTAAGGAATAGACTAAACAGAATGGGCCCCAGGATGGAATCCTGGGGTACACCAGACTGGACCAGGAGACACAGAGAGTACCATTTATTTTGACACACTGGGACCTAGTAGACAGGTAGTCTACATACCAGGTGGTAACCTCCTGGGTGAGGCCTAAGTGGGACAGGGTAGATAGGAGGAGGGTGTGATTAATAGTGTCAAAAGCTTTTGACAGGTCTATGAAGACTGAGTCAACCAGGTGCCCATTGTCAATGGTGGAGGGGATAAAACTGGCAAACTCTTGAATTGTGGTAATGGTGCTGTGGCCCTGCCAGAAACCACGTTGTTCCCTCCAGAGAAGGTCATATTTAATAAGGTAATCCATAAACTGGTTCAAGACAATTTTTTCCAGGGCTTTCGAGATGGGAGGGAGGATCAATATGGGGCGATAGTTCCCAGGGGAAGTATGGTCACCACTTTTGTGAATAGGGGTGATTACAGCAGTTTTCCAGATGGAGGGAGACTTGCCAAGGCAGAGGGAGTAATTGAGGAGGCTGGTAAGAGGGGAAGAGGACCACATCCAGGATCAGGTGAAGGAGTCTGAGGTCTAGGGTGTCATTACTGTGGCGAGTGCCACTTAGGGCTTTAAGGAGGTAGGGCTTAGCTTCCTGTGCAGAAAGAGAGCTCTGAAGTACAAAGGTGGGTGATGGCATGAGCGGGGCTGGGAGGTGGCAGAGGGATCAAAAAAGTTGGGGGAAGAACAGAGCTGAAGTCAGAGAAGGAAGAGTTAAGGGTATTGGCAATGAGTTGCGGGTCAGTGGTGATGGAGCCATTGATGCTGAGCTGTGTTGGGGGATGGGCTATGGATTTGCCATTGATTTCCTTCATGTTGTCCCAGAACTTACAACTGGAGCCCCAGGTGGAAGCAAGGGAAGCGCTATAGTATTCAGCTTTGGCTTTGCAAATGGTCCATATACACCTATTACGTGTGGCCCAGTAGCATTGTCTGTTCGATGGCTTGCCAGAATCTAAAGCTTTTTTCCAGAGATTTTCTCTGTGGTGCATCTGATCTAGTAGAGCCTGTGAGATCCATGTGGTACTGGGACCTTTGACAATATGCTGGGTCAGGGGAGCATATAGATCACAGGCCGAGTTAAAGGAACGGATGAAATAATTAAGGGCAGTGTCATTGTCAGGGGCAAGGTTTATGGGGACCAGTCCCAGCTGGCCAGGAGGTCTTTTAGCAGTCTAAGTTTGCCTGGTTTGAGTCGACACATGAGGACAGTTTTTGGGGCTAGTTAAACTGTGACAATGACATGCAGTAATCCATTAATCCACTAATGTTTGTCTGATTATCATATGTTTGTCATAAGTTTGTCATGGAGTGGACTAGCTCTGCATCGAATAGTTTTCGATGAGTCTTCTTCCATTTGTACATTGTGCGCCTCTAAGTGTGTGCATATGTATATACAGTCTATGTGTATGTATGCATGTATGTATGTATGTATGTGCGTATGTATGTATGTATGTATGCATGTATCCCTTTGGTCTACCTGCACAGATATTTTCCAGTAATGTCTGGTTATGATTAGGTCTGAGGAGGCGCTTTTGGCGCGAAACCGGTCAGGCTGTTCTTTTGTCTGGGAGCTGTTGTTACCTTGCATGGCGCCACTACATTTATCATCGTCCATCAATTGTATGTGAGTTTAATACAGATACATTTTTTCAAAGAAGTGTTGGTGCTGTGTTTCTTTTGATTGCTACTAGGTCTGGTAAGGAGCCAGTGGTGCCTGTGCTGATATTTTGTGGTGGTGTTTTGTGATGGGTAGGGGTGGGGTGTAAGTGTGTAGAGATGTGTCTAAGCATGTCCTGGTTCAGAGCCCGTGGTGGGAGGGTATGTAGGTGTGCAAAAGATGTTGTGTGTTTTGTGGTGGGCATTGGTGTCCTATTTTCCAATAATATTACCCTATCTAAGTCTGGGGGTGTTGAGTGTTGTTGTTGGTGTAGTTGAGGCTGAAATTATGGTTGTGTTTGTTGTTGTGGTTAGTGGTGGAGTTTGGTTTAGAAATTGGTGGAATTTGTCCAAAGTTTTGTTGTATTTTGCTATGGAGTTTGCTGCCAGATGGGATAGTCTTTCATACTGCGCTAGCTTCACCATATTGTTGAGGAATTCTTGTACTGAGGGAATCTCCTTCGTACGCCATTTGCGTAAAAGTAATCGCTTCTATGCTGGCTAGGATCCTTATGTTGTACTGATACTTCCCTAAGTGTGGTAGATTGGGGTTTAGTTCTAGTAAGAGGAGTTCAGGTGCTAAAAGAACTGGAGATTGAATAATGGATTGAAGGGTGTGTTGTATTTGTTGCCAGTATCCTGTGATTTCGGGGCAAGTCCAAAGGATGTCATATAGGTCTTCCCCTGGCTGTGAGCATCTCCAGCAGTTGTTGTCTGTGGTGATATGTGCAGCGTGAAGTACCTGGGGTGTGCAGTACCAGGAGTGTGTAACTTTGTTTTGTATTAGTCTGCTGCCAGAGTTTTGGGCTGGGGTGTGTGTGGATTTCCAGCATGTGGCCCAGTCTGTGTCATCTATAGTTATGTTTAGGGCTTTCTCCCAATACCTTTTTTTTTTTTTTACCAATTATTTTACCAGGTGAGACACACTAAGCTGAAAGCTTGTTTGCAGGTGCAACCTGGGAGCACAAGGAAGTTAAGTGACTTGCTCAGGGTCACACAGTATGCAAGTGGGGGCTGTGGGATTCAAACCCAGGTCTCCAGATTTGCAGCTCAGAGCCTTAAACCACTGCGCCATACTGCCTCCTACTGCCACCTCCTTTTTGCCTTTCCTGTTTGGTCTGGTGTACCATCTCTGATACTGGAGTAGATCTTATTATTTTTTTGCATTGGTTAAGCCATATCATGGTTGGATATGCCTGTGCATAGGTCCTGGACTCTTGTATTTGTTTCAGGAGAGGCGTTAGTGCCTTTCTCAGTTGTAGGTATTTTCAAAATTTGTTTTTGTGTAACCCAAATCTAGTTTGGAGGCCTTGGAATGAGTCTAAGCATTTTGATTTTGGCATTAGGATGTCTGATATCATGTGGATATCATGTGGATAGTCTTTCCATGTGACCCAGTTTATCAGTGTTGCCCTACCTTTAGGGATGTGTTTCCCCATAGTGGGGTAATCTCTGGTTGTAAGAGGTCTATTTTCAGTCAGCAGTCCATTTGTTTCCATGTGTCCCGGGAGGCATAGATGGGTGGTGCCAGGTATAAATTAGGTATCTTTTCAAATAGACTAACATGAGGTGGGGAGTTTCCTGACAAGTGTGTTTCAATTTCAGTCCATATCAAGTGGATTAGTCCTGATTCTGGGAACTGTCGTAGGGTTTGTGCCACTCTAAATGCCCAGTAGTACCATTTTAGCCATGGTAGGCCTAGCCCCCCCTTTATTCCAGTGTGTTCTTAATTTGTTTCTACTATATCTTGGCCTTTTCCCTTCCCATAGGAAATGTCCTATGCACTTATCTATTCCTGTGAACCATTTATTTGGGATTATCAGTGGAAGGTGAGAGATAAGGTGGAGTAGTTTTGGTGTTGTCACCATTTTGATTGCTTCTATTTTCCCTGGACATGATAGTTGGAGTGGTTTCCATCTATCGAGCTCTGTAGTAATCTTATCTAGCAGCAGTTTGATGTTTAAGTCCACTATTTTGTTTATCTGTGAGCTTATTTTTATTCTGAGGTAGGTGATGTGTGTTTGGGTCCACTGAAGATTCAGTCTAGTGAAGTCTGTGGCTTGGCATTTAGTGTTTTAAGGGAGTACTTCTGTTTTGTTAGTGTTAATTTTTGAGCCCAGATTATTTTGAGAAATTAGCCACAAGTTTTAAAAGGTGTTGTACAGATGTTCCCGCTTCACTAGACAGGACCAATAAGTCATCTGCATATAGAAGGGTTTTGTATTGTTTTGAACCCACTTGTACCCCTTTAATGTCTGTGTTTTGTTGCAGTGCTGCTGCTAGGGGTTCTAATGCTAGAATGAATAGAAGGGATGAGAAAGAGCAGCCCTGTCTGGTGCCTCTGTGTAAAGGGAAAGGGTTTGACTGTTCTTAATTTCAATCTATTTTTCAGATAAGACCTCACACACACTTTCTTCTGTTCTCCTGGGTCCTTCCATGTCCCATATCAGTTACCTCAAGATGCTCATAACTGGCAACACTGGGATACAACTGTCTTTTTGCCAACATGTTTTATCTATAAAAATATAAAAATATTGTGAAAACACATTTGCAAGGAAGTTTAAGAAAACAACAACATGCCCATTTTGCAGATGAATAGAGTCCTTATCTTTGAAGGGTAACAGTCAGCACTAAAAACACCTCACCAAGAGCCCCACACCAAGTGTCCCAGTTTGCACTTTGCAATGCAAAATCATTTTTTTACTTACTGTTTAGTGCAGTATAGTAGACTGTATCAGGCTCATTCTGCTGACTTCCAAGCTGACATTTTCTGCAACTATGAATCCCAGAATCCCCTGTAGCTGACACCAGAGCAAGGCTGCTGACATCAGAACAAGGCTGCTGCAGTGGGAGATTCAGCAGTGCATATTATATTGTTATATGTTTTAATATTTTGTATGTTCCCACTGTCCCCCTTGGGCAAAATACAGTCATAGAGTACTATACTTTGCCCCAGGATAACAGCAGAACCAACACACATCTGACTGAAATTAATGAAATCTCTAACATGCACTGCAGGCTTTTGAATCTCCCACTGCTGTAGCCCTCCTTTAATGCCAGCTGCAGGGGATTTTGGGTTTCTGTATCTATAGAAAATGCTAGCTTGCAAGTCAACAGAATTAGTCTGATACAATCTACTATACTGCAGTAAACAGTAAGTACAAGAAATGCTTTTGCACACAAAGTGCAGACTGGAACCAGTCCCACACTTGGGTGTGGGTCTCTTAGTGCTGACTGATCCCATTTAAGTTTAATAAATGGCATATTGAGAACATAGAGAAAAGACAGGAAAAACAGGGGTGGTAATACAAATGATCAGATGCAGTCTGTTTTAAAAAATTGTATTTGGTTGCCCTGTCAGCAGCAGGTCACCTTAACTGTAGCTAACACCATTATAGAATTCCATCAACTCTTTCTTGAACACTTCCAGTTTCCTTTCCCCCTTCCAGTCTGATTTTCACAAGGCACACTCCATTGTTTCCTTTGTGTCACAAGCAGCCTCCATCTTGAATGGGGTGAACCAGGGTCATCTTACCATCGCTGTCTTTATTGACCATGCCAAGGCTTTTGATACAGTGGACAACCCCATCCTCCTGGATAAGCTAAGGAGAGCAGCACTATATGATTCTTCAGTCAAATGGGTTAGCTCCTATCTCTCAGATAGACATCAATTAGTTCTGATAAGTTGAGTGTTGAGTGAAATATTCATATCTATGCTGATGACAGTGTGCTTTTCACCACTGGTGCCTCAGTCTCTGAGTTGGAATAATCACTTCAGCTTGACTTAGACAATGTCCAGTTCTGGTTGCACTCAAACCAGCTTGCTCTGAATGCCAAAAAGATAGCATCCATGTCCTTTGGGACTATGTATATGCTTGCTAGGCTGACCATATTACCCCTTCAAAAACCCTGGATGGATAATTAAGGGATTTATGGAAGACCTGAAGTGGGTGGACTCATTCTGATGTAAATATCCAACCTGGAAGAAATTTTCCTTTTTTTCCATGGCTCATAATTCTTTTTCCATGATTGAGTTTTATCTGGTTTTGGAGAAGCTCCTAGATACAATTATTAATATAAAAAATGGTGCTATTAAACCTTCAGATCATGCCCCATTGTTTTTCTCAAAGATTATTATAGAAAAAAATCTGCAGTGTCAGTGTTGGAGATTTGATAATATCTTATTGAAGGATGAAACATTTAAACTTAAACTAAAGGATGCTATACTTGAATTTCTTAACATAAATGATACAGGGGACATTGCAGTCATATCAGTATGGGAGGTGCTGAAAGCATATTTAAGAGTCTGGATAATTTCCTATTCAGCATTTAAAAAGAAACAATGGACTGCAACATTAGACAGTTTAGAAAATGATTTGCTAGTAATAGAGGCTGCTTTCAGAGACTCCGGTTCTGAAGCAGACTTATTTAAGACATTAAGAATTAAAGAGGAATACAATAAGGACTTAACATACAGAGCAGAGAAAGCTTTTGAATGGTCAAAATCAAACAATTTTTTTTTCAGATAAACTAGACAAATTAGTGGCATATCAAATACAATGTGAAAAAATAGATTTGCTATCAAAAACATAACTCTGGATATGGGCGAAATTACAAACAATCATCTGATGATACACCAAACTTTCCAGAATTTTTCACTAAGTTGTACACATCTGATATGAACCCAGAACATGAACAGACTGACTCTTTCTTGAATAAATTATAATTATAGACTTTTAACAAAACCGAGAAGAATATATTAAATAAGCAAATAGATGTTCAAAAGATTTCATTTACCATACAGGATTTTAAAAACGGGAAAGCTCCAGGTCCAGATGGGTTTACCATAGAATTTTATAAAACATTTCAAGATATCCTGTCCTCTCTTCTTCTTGCGCTATCTGAAGATATAGAAAAGAGGGTGAGCCAACCACCCACCATGCAGGATGCGATCATCACTTTATTACTAAGAAAGGATAAGGGCCCATTGAATTGCAATTCTTACAGAGTCATGTCTTTGGTTAATGTTGATTACAAAATAGACTTGGATGACTGATACATGCTATTGTCCATCCTTTATTTCAGGCCGACGCCTATCATCTAATATTAGGAAAACCCTGGATATTATAAAAATTGCTAAAGATAATGAACATTCAGTAGCAGTCCTATCGTTAGATGGCAAGAAGACATTTGACTGGGTACACTGGGTTTTTCTGAGGGCCTGCTTGGGCAGTGTAGACATAGGTACCTGGTTCTCAAAATGGGTCAACATGATATATGATAAGCTGAATGCTAGAATAAAGACTAATTATATCTGTTCCCATTCAGCTGCATAGGGGAGTGAGGTAGGGCTGTCCCCTCTCACTGCTTTTATTTGTTATTTTCCTTGAACCTTTAGCAGCCGGAATTAGACAGGATGAAATCATAAAAGGAGTACAACTGAATAGAGATGAGTTCACCATATCCCTATATGCAGTTAATGTGTTGATATGTTTGAATAACCCCATGCTCACAAGTAAATATTTAAGAACATAAAAAGAGTGATGGCAGAAGGAGACCTTTTGGTCTATCTAGCCTGCTTTCTTTTCTTGCTACCCCCCACCCAGCTAATTCTTTCTTTGGCTTGCATAATTGACTTGTACGGTACCCTATCTAGTTATAAAGTCAACTGGGAAATCTGAAAGCTTACACTAGAACACAGACAAAAATGTCCCCACCACCCTTGATTGTTTAAAAGATGCTAAAATAAAGAAAGAAATGAGATATCTAGGAGTAATACTATCGGATGACATAAGTAGAATCCTGGAACTTAATTACCTAACTTAATCATGGAAACATAGAAACATAGAAGTTGTCGGCAGATAATGACCCCTTTGGCCCATCCAATCTGCCCATTTTCCCTGCCTACTGTGCCACCGCAGCCCTTGCACAATCTCCAGTTCTCCCCACCCCTTGTGTTCCTTCCAAGGTCCCCTTGTATCTGTCCCATGCATGCTTAAATCTTGCAACTACTTTGGGACCTACCACCTCCACTGGGAGGCCATTCCAGGCTTCCACCAGCCTGTCTGTGAAGAAATATTTCCTCACATCCCCTCTGAGTCCCCACTTCAAGCTTCATTGCATGACCCCTTGTCCTCGAGTCTGCCTTTCTGTGGAAAATGCTACCTTCCTGTACCTTATTAATACCTGTTATATATTTGAATATTTCTATCATACCCCCTTTCTCTTCTTTCCTCCATCAAGTACATACTCAGTTCTCTTTAGCTGTGTTTACATGGAGGCATTTGCACTGCAGCAACCCAAGTACTCGAGTTGCTGTGGTGCAAGTGCCACCATGTGGACTCTTACTGAATTGTGATAAGCCACTCCCTGTGCTGCTCAGCAGTCCAAGAAAGTCTGAGTATGCATTCAGCAGTGAGGGGTCACTCGCTCCCACTTGTGGGCACTTTCAACTGCTGACTGCCCTAACTCCCAGCCTCTCTCCAGCACTGAGGGGGCTGTGTAGATGCTTTAGCCAAGCATCTTTTGGGTCAGGGCAGCTCTGCAATGCTCCAAAGAAAGAGTGAGATCAGCTGTGTAAACATGGCTTTAGTCTCTCCTCATAGGGCTTTTGATGCAGTCCCTGCACCATTTTTGTTGCCTGCTTCTGTACTGCCTCTACCCTATCACTGTCCTTCAAGAGCTGGGGCCTCCAGTACTGGACACAGCACTCAAAGTGTGGTCTTACCAGTGACATGCATAGGGGCAACACTATCTCCTTCTTCCTACTGGTGATACCAATCCTTATGCACCCCAGAATTCTACTAGCCTTTCCCACTGCCTTTTCACTCTGCTTGGCTACCTTCAGGTGATTAGAAATGATTGCCCCCAGGTCCCTTTCCTGTTTGGTGGTTGCCAATACCTCTCCTGCAAATTGTTATGTATCCCCCTGGTTTTTGTACCCCAAGTTCATGATTTTGCACTTTTTAATATTGAAACCCAGCTGCCAAAACACTTGACCATTCTTCTGACTTCCGTAAATCATTCCTCATTTTTTCAAGCCCCCTGGTGTGTCCACCCTTTTGCAGATTTCTGTGTCATACATGAACAGACAGACTTTCCCTTCTAGTCCTTCTGCAATATCACTGATAAAGACACTGAAGAGGACTGGGCCTAGTACTGATGCCTGAAGCACCCTGCTTGTTATCCTGCCTTCTCCAGAGTGGACTCCATTTACAACCAACCAACTTCTTACCCAGTTTACTACTTTCTGTCCCACACCTAGACAGGCCAGCTTGTTCACCAGTATTCTATGTGGAACAGTGTCAAAGGCCTTCTTGAAATCCAGGTATGCCACATCTACCTCTCTACTCTGATCCACTTCCCTGGTCACTCAGTCAAAGAACTTGTTCGGGTTTGTCTAGAAAGATTTCCCTGCAGTGAAACCATGTTGCCTTTGATCCTGCAATCTACTTGTTTCAAGGTATTCCATTATCCTTTCCTTCAATAGTGATTTGATAACCTTGTCCACTTCCAAAGTTAGCCTGTCAGGTCTATAATTTCCTGCATCCACCCTATTACCATTTTTGTGAAGTGGAACCACATCCACCCTTCTCTAGTCCCTCAGAACCACCCCTGTATCCAGCAATAAGTTAAAAGAAATGGCCAGTGGTTCCAACAGCACCTCTCTGAGCTCCTTCAGTATCCTAGGGTGAACTCCATTCAGTCTCATTGCCTTGTCAACTTTTGATTTTGCTAGTACTCTGAGGACTTCCTCCTCTGTGAAAGGACTAGTGTCAACCTCCCTACCAATTCTGCCCCTGTTCATTATCTTTGGCCTGTCACCTACCCCTTCTATTGTAAATACTGAACAAAAGTATCTGTTCAATATGTTCACCTTCCCTTGGTCGCCTTCCTCACAGACCACCCCCTTCGCACTTTATCCTTGTTATCCCCCCTGTTGATCTTTCTCTTCTCACTAATTTATCTAAAGAAAGTTTTATCCCCCTTTTTTATTGACTGGGCAATATTCTCATCTGTTTGTGCCTTTGCTCTCCTCACTGCCTTCCCTGCCTCCCTTTGCGCAGTTAATTGATACTATTAGATTAGACTTGGAAAAATGGGGTCACTCTACTATTGACTTTGATGGGAAGAGTGAATGTATTAAAGATGATTATTCTACCCAGACTTCTTTTTCTTTTTCAAATGGTACAGTACCTCTCACTGTAAACAGGAGTTTTTTCATTAACTTAGATAACATTGTTAGGCAATTTCGGTGGCAAGGCAAGATACCCAGAGCTCACGTGGACAAATTATACCCACCTTTAGCACAAAGAGAAATAGGGCTACCTAATTTTAGATTACACAGTCAAACCCACTTAAACCATAGCCTCTGGACGTCAGCCGATTATGCATTTAAGTGGGTTATGCATCTATGTGATCTTGTGTATTTTGATACTTTGCTTTGGACTGGATGACAACCTGCTGTGATAGACTTTTAGCAGACTTGTAGTGGTTGCAGTTTGAGGGTGGAAGGCATGTAATTTTATTAGGTACAGGACTATGTATCACAGTATGGGAGCAGATGCTTGCCTTTATTGGACAGGTACTCTATATGATTGGCCATTAGAATGTAGCTTTGTGCTTGTGCTGGCAACTGATCACGGCAGTGCTTGACGGTTAGAAAAACTGTTTCATTAACTTTGCTTTGTGACTTAATATTTTTTAAAGGGAGTTGATGCTCAGTTAAATGTTTTAGTACTGTATTGTAAAAGTGCTTGAACTGCTAAAACCAGGCTGTGACAGTACTGCAGCTTCATTAATTGCCATTGGTGTGCAAAAATTTAAAATGGTCAGTCAGTTTAGACTGCTGTTGGCATTCTTTAGTAGCCATGCTGCAAACATTCTTAAGTTCATAAAATGTTTTGTAATCTTCCTTGCTGCAGGCATTCAGTTCAAAATAGCAGTGGATTTCCATCAGATAGTGAAGCACATCTTTGGATGTCATGGCAGGCATCCTCCTTTGTCATCATCTCGCTCACCTTCACCAAGCGATGCTGCCGTCTCCTCATCTGTTAGCATGCCAGTACACTGGCGGTCATCATCTGCAATCATGAAACACTGAAGACATACTGTGGAATGTTTTCGGGGGCTACTACTGTTTCCTCCTCTTCATCAGGTGCATCAGTATTGTCCCTAAGAAACCCTGCTTTTTTAAAGCAATTTTGTGTGGTCTGAACTTTTACTTCTGTCCATGCCTGAAACAACATGTGGATTCCATTCAGAACTGTAAACCTTCATGCAAGGTCAGTGGCATCACACCACTTCCATCACTGAATGCTGTGATCACAACAGACAGCACTTGACTTTGGTAGAGGCACTTGCACTTCAGGTTCCTAATTATTACCTGATCCATTGGCTGGATCAGGGATGTAAGTGTTAGAGGGTAGGAAAATAATCTTTACATGGGACAGCTCAATATGTGTGTGTGCAGTGCAGTTGTCAGTGTGCAGCACAGTGTTTTTCTTCAGCCATCAATTTGTTTGTTAAAGTTCTTTGTCCATTCCTTAAAAATTTCGGAGGTCATCCATGCGTTGTGGTTCACACGGTAGGTCACTGGCAGCCCCTGCAGATTTTTGCCCTTGAAACATCTTGTGTTACAGTGTTTACCAATGACAAGCAGTTTGATTTTGTGGGAGCAGTCCATGTTGGCACATGTGAGGACTGTTATGTGATCTTTTGCCTTTTTTGCTGCCTGCTATGCTGTCTGACTTAAAAGTCAGAGTACCATCAGGGGTGGCATGATAAAAATACCGGCTTCATCTGGATTATAAACATAGTCTGGAGGGTAATTTGCCAGTAAGGATGGTAAAATAGCCTGCACCCAGTGTTCTGCCGATGCTGTGTCGGCATCTTTCTTCTCACCGTGTGCTTTTTTGAAGGCAGTGTTGTACCATATCTTAAAATGGCACAATCAGCCATTGCTAGGCTCAAATCTGGCTTTCCCATGGCACATGCCAGTTTCCTTACCTTTTTTTTGAAAAAGAGAACCTGAAAATAGCATGTCCAAGCCCAGGCATGCTTAAACCACCAGAGAAGGGCATCTTCAACTGCTGTGTCCTTACTCTCCCTCTTGCATTTGCTATTAATATTGCCACTGGTGTTGTGCTCCTGTAACACCTGTGCTTCATTTTTTTACAAGCCTATAAATGTGGCTCTGGGACACACCAAGCGGCAGTGCAACTTCTGTTTGAGAGGTGTCAGGACTTGAAAGCAGATTGAGAGCCTTTACTTTTTCTGCCAGATTCAGCTCCTTCCTTTTGTTTGGTGTATCCTCCATCTTCACAGAGCAACAGAGAACAGGAACTCTGAGGAAATTAAGCCCTGTTTTTATGGTCACATTTGCACTGGAGGAACCCAATCGCTCAGGTTGCTCCAGTGCAACTGCGACCATGTGGACATGTACCCGATCATGACAAGTCACTCATTAAGCTGGTCCTGCATTCCCTTTCAAGCTGGGATGCCAACCGGAGTGAGTGACTTGCAGTGGATTAAACCACTGTGTGGAATGTCTGCGCCATCGCAGCATGGCCACTCTGTCTTTGTGGTGGTGATCAACAGTCCAGCCCCCTGATGCATGGCCCCTCACCAGCTCAGAATGTAGTGGTGCAAACAGGGGCAGTGTGGACAGGTGGTTTGCCACTTCCTGCTGGTCAGAACCACACTGCTGCAGTCTGAAATGAGTAGCGCTTCTGCCGTGTAAACACGGCTTTAGAGACCTGAAAGCATTAGGCAGATTGAAGATTTATACAGGTGCCAAACATGTGATTACATTCCATTGCACAGTAATCACCACATAATTGACAGCTGCTTGAGAGCAGGTGGAGGTTGGGGGATGGAGTGTGAATGGCTGCAGTCGCTGAAAAGTCAAAGAAAAGCACTTCAGATTTATACATTTATATAGGAAACACACAGTCAATGCATTTAAATCAGCATCATATAATGGACTAGATAGGAAAGGAATTGGGAAATGGACAATTTATGCATTTATAAATGGTATATGATTAAATGGGCTAGACTGTACTACATAGTGGCACAACTAGAACAAATGGTAGACTGGTTCCCAAGTGCTGATCATGTAAATTCCTTATCTAGTTGGTCTTGTGTGGAAAAACACTTTACCCCTTTTGATATTTTAGCCCACGCACTATATGTCAATTTAGATAATAGGATCAGTATGAGAATAGCCTAACAACAGCTAAAACCACCTCAAATATCTGGAAAGAGGCCCAGTACATTATAGAACATAAAGAATGCTTCTTCCTCTTTCCCCCTCTCCAATCAAATAATTAAGTTATGTTTTCTTATGAAAACAAAATATTTCATAGTTGGAGAAGAAAAGGACTTGTTTACCTGGGCCAGTGCTTTCAAGATGGCATTTTGAGATCAAGTGCGGCTTTTAGAGATGAGTTTGATCTTCAAGCAAGTAGTTTTTAAAGTTATTTACAGATTAAGAATTTCACTAGTTAAATACTTTGGGATGGGTGTCCAGTACTGGCATCCCCTCTGGAATTGCTATTAAGCAACAATACAGACAAACATGAAGTAGTGGCAAACATGTATAAGCTCCTTTTAGAGGCAAACAAACCCAGTTTGATGCAGCTACAAAATTCTTGTCAAAGGGACATCACAGTGGAAATCCATGGAGAAAAAATAGGAGGAAATTATGAGAACCCCTGAATTAGTTTCTAAAAATACCAAATTAAATTAAAGTCAGTTCAATATAGTGCATAGGCTTCATTTTACACCAAGTAAATTAAAAAAGTGCAACCCAAATGTATCCTATCTTTACTAACATTGCAACAGCGAAAAAGGTACAATACCTCATAAGTTTGTTTCATGCCACTTGTTAAAATCTTATTGGGATACAATCAGAAGAATTTTATCTAAAATTATAGAAAGGAATATTCCCTTTGACCCAGGGATTCTTCTGCTGTTTAGTTTCCTCCCTTCAAATCTGCTTGGAACTGAGTTTCTTTATGTCATTAGCATTATGTGTTGCAAGAAAAGTTATACTCTTGCATTGGAAAGACACATTCCCTCCAAACCATAAAGAATGTCTCAGTCTTCTCATAGAATGTGCCAATATGGAAATCATTTTTTATATAAGAGAAGGGAAAGAAGAATCTTTCTAAAATATGGCACCCTTTCATACTATATATTCAAAATAAGTTATAAGCTTCTTTTCGGTTAATCAGTAGGGCATAGAATTAAGTTAGATACTGCTTCCCCTAGTTGTACTATGATGCATTATGATACCAAGGATGACTGTGAATACCTTGCCTGATAGTGGGTATCTGTCTGAGTATAAAACAAAAAAAAATGGATGGCATTCCACTCAAAGAGACTCTCCAATTCAAGTAGATCAGTGTGTGACTGGGTAGAAACTTAAACTTCTGTACCCATGTTGATGCCATCCATAAGAAACACTGCTCAAAGCCTGGTACTTTTTACTGCAACAAAGCTACTCCCCTCACAGTCTGCAATAAGAGCCTTCATAAAATAATCTTGCCAGCATTTGACCGTGCCAGTGTGGTATACAGCACTGCTCCAAAGTCCTTCCTATTCAGGTTAGATTCTTTCTTTCATTCCTTCTACTGCTTCACCTAAACTCTCTTCCTTTTACCCACCACTGCTTCCTGTACCTAAACTATTCACTCCCTTCCATTGAGTCCTAATGGCTCTCCAATTGCCTTTCATTCCTCTCCAAGTATTGGTACTCTTCATTCCCCCTCCCCGACCTCACTATCCTCCTCTCCTAATCTGTTATTTCTTCCTACTTGCTCTTGTACACTGACTGCCAGACCCTTCCCATCCCCCACTGCAGACCATCCATTGGTCAAACTGCTTTTTCTGTTCATATCCCTATACTCTGGAATTACTGTCCTGTTCACCCTTGCCTCTTGCTGTCCTTCCTCTCTTTATTTAGTTGTTCCTATGTGACTTCTTTACTCCTTCCTGGGCCTGTGTCTAACCTACTGTTCCACTCCCTGCCACTTTCCCAGCCTTCACACAATCTCTGCCTCTACCTTACCTCCTCTGTCCCCCCAGACATGGGATTTCCTTTCTTTGTTGCTTTCCTTGCCTCTGTCTCTTCTGCTTCCCTTTTATGTCTTCCTCTTTCCAGTTTAAAACAGCCCAATGCTTGTTCCCCTCTCCCCAAGCATACTCCCCCTGGTTCTCTTATATTAGTTCATCCCATTTCCCACAGTTGCCTTCCCTGTTTGTCATCTGGCCTTTTGCTTTTGTAGTATATTGTATTTTTCCTCTATCCTATATGTATGTTATTTGCACCATGTATTCCTTTTACACCATGGGCACTTTGGACTGTGGTTATTTATGTACCTGAATTTTCTGAGCATTGTACACTCCTCTTTTTTTAAATTGTATAGTTTGTATCCTGTCTCCCATGTACCCTACCCCTGGGTCATACCTGGAAATGAGCCTTGGTGCAGTGTGCCTTTCGAGGTTACACTTTTATAAACAGATAATTTGAGTGTTCCTCTTAAAAAATTGAGAGTGCCCATCCTCTGTGAATTACATACTTTCTCTTTGGTGAAAAAATTTAAAGCTACAGTGATGTGAAGAAAAATATATGGAAATACTATAAGGGTGGTTTAGGGGATGGTATCAAACATGATCTCTGTTGGCTGGCCTGCCTGTGCAGAGGTAGTGATGTCACTTACAGTGCTGATGACATGGGTTTGGGAATGAGCCCAGAGCATCAGCAGGTCAGCTGGGGAGGAGGAGGAGGATTGAGCATTCGATGGGCAGTTGTCTTCCTCCTCCTCCTTCAAAGTTGGAGGGTGGTATCAGAGACTGGCAATAGTCTACCCTGAGCCATGGCTGGGGATCAGTGTGGCAGAGAC
This sequence comes from Neoceratodus forsteri, assembly GCA_016271365.2. NCBI lineage: Eukaryota > Metazoa > Chordata > Ceratodontiformes > Ceratodontidae > Neoceratodus > Neoceratodus forsteri. The sequence goes on from JADMNL010000027.1 coordinate 17,464,140, forward strand.
TGTTGCAACTGCAGGGATTGGTGGAGCCACAGACATCAGCTCTTCTGGGATGAGAGTGCATCTGACATTACCTGACATGATTGCACACTGGCTTCACCAGGGAAAAGCAACAAAGGAGAAACCCCTGAAGCTGCACTCATTAAGCCTGGGAGCATACCAGTTCCATGTCCACTGAACAAGAGCTGGTTGACTCACTTGTTGATTTTAATCTTGCCTAATCCCCTCGGGAGGAGCCTTGTCATGGAGGACAAGTCACAGCCTGTTGAGGACAGCCATTCTGGTAAGTCCCTTGGGTAACACTCTGATTGGGGTGAGTGTGTCCCCTTAGAAAGGACAGATATGGAGTATATCCCTGCTGACCTTAGAAGCAAAAACAGAGTTTACGTAAAAACAGAAAAACATGATATACTGTATATTTATGTAATTTTTACCCCTTTTGTGAAAACTTTGAGAAAGCAGAATATAAAGACCCAGTTCTACTTATATTCTGCTTTTTCAAGGTTTTCACATAAGGGACAGCATTTTCTTTCTTTCTTTCTTTCTTTCTTTCTTTCTTTCTTTCTTTCTTTCTTTCTTTCTGACTGGGTCAGCACACTGACCCAAACACCTTTTTCAGGAGTAGCCTGTAACTGACCAAGGTAGCTAAAAGATGACAGTCATGATACAACTACAGCTTTATAAAAAATGCACTTGCAATATGCAGGTATAAACAGTATAAAATAATTTCAATACACTTTGCAATGTAAAACACATTTAACAATTACATACTCTCCCTGCTAACCTGGTCAATAGGCCTTCTCTACAAGGCTTCAAGTCAGGCCTCAAAGTATATCTCCTTGAACTAAGCCTCTGCGGCTGCAATTGTTAGCCCCCACTCTTCTCCCCTTCCCATGCAGGTCTCAACCACGACCACTGCATCCCTTGCTTATGTCAATGTATGCATCTACTATGACCCTTGCTACTTCTAAGTATAGTGCCTAATGTACTAGCAGTATTGTCAACCGTAATTACTGTCACTCTTGTATGCAACAATCCTAATAAATGTATCTTGTCTACCATATGAAAATGTATTTTGTCTACTGTATGTAACCACTGCCTCTTTGTAACTAATCCCGGGGTCACCCCTAAAAAAGGGACCTCTGGTCTCAGTGGGCTTACCTGGTTACCAACATTTAAATAAATAAATACAGACTTAGCAAGGAGGTACTGTTTCAACATAATTCTGAAAATATGCATGCTGTGCTGACCCACTATTGTGTTAGCCTTAGGTATAGAAAGCAAGTTATTTTCATAAGATGTCAAATGTCTAATATTTCATGTAAAATTTAATAAGCGCAATAAAGGAGAGTCAGGGTGCAATCCCCATGGCTTTATCGATTAGACAACAATACTGATGTTGTCTAAATCTACAGAATGAGTTGTTCAACTTAGAAACTTGGTCTCTAAAATATAAACTTAGTTTTAATGTGGATACATGTGCTGTGATGCACTTAGGCAGGTCTAACACAATGGCCCAGTACCAGCTAAATGCAAGGCCCAGTACCAAATGGCAAGTCCCTCAAGGAAACAACAGGAGAAAAAAACTTGGGTATACTAGTGACAAAGACTTGAGATTTAAGTGGAAATGTCACCGTAGTGCAAACATGGCTAATGCAATCTTGAACTGCATTAGAAGACATATTAGAAGAAGAGACATGGGAGTGGTAATGCCTCAGTATATTTCTCTTGTGAGGCCCCTCTTGGAATACCATTCTCAGTTTTAGGCACCCAGCACCCAATACAAAAGCAGAGCTAAGGACTCTGGAGTGGGTGCTGTGACGAGCTACTAAAGTAGGATAGTGTTTGGCCTTAAGGGCCTGTGCTCTTAGGATAGGTTAAAGTTCCTGGGGTTGTATTCCCTGAAGTTTGGAAGGCTGCGGGGAGATCTGTACCTGCTTTTTGGATCCCTATCTAATCATGATCTATGGGACTGCCTGGGCTTTGAATTAAGGGAACAGAGTTACAGGACAAGAGTCTGTGATCTACACCTTAGGGGTGAAACTTGCTCTGCTAGGTGCAGAGCCAGCTGGTTTAACCAGAGAGTAATTGGTGTCTGGAATAGCCTTTGAATGGAGGTGATAGGTAAGCAATAATACCCAACAGGGTGGGCAGTATTGGGCAATACCAGATCGCCCAGGGGCGTAATGAGACCTGACACCTCAGGTCGGGGGCCTTATAGCCCCTGAAAGGTTCGGTATTGCCCATATCACCCACCCTGTAGGGTATTATTGTGCTTAGAAAATGGGTACAGTGAAATGTTCCAAAACAAATATGAAAATAAAAAAATATATAAATAAAAATCAATTCAAATTAAGTTCTCTGGTAAAATAGTCCCTGCATTCCTACAATTGTAATAGGAGGGCACTGCTGTGTTTTTTTTTTCTTTCCTACAGTATCTGGAACATTTGCTCAAGCTTGCTGTTTTGGTTCCCCCCCAAAAACACTGAGGCAACATAGTGGAGTACTGTCTTTTATTCTCTTTTATGAGGACCGAGTTGGAGCGGGAAAAGTAGTGTGGTCAGCTAAATTTGTACAGAGGTAAGCTTCATTCTTCTTTTTTTAATTGCTTTTCCAATGTGGCGTGAGTCTCCAGCGCGAGTTTCAAATCACTGAAGTCTGTTGAGAATGAGCACAGTAGTCAGCAGCAAAGAGAAATGGCATTGTTTGAACAAAAAAAAAGAAAGAAACATGCAAGATCTGAAGGTAAGGCACTTGGGAGGGGCAAGATACAATTTGTATTTTGGAGTTACACTATCAGAGTTATGTCGTCTGTTGCGGTGGACTGTTCATTCACCTGGTTGCTGACTGGAGAAAAAAAAGATAATGCGATTGGAGCTTCTCCCTACATTTCAATGTGCATGTGTATGTGCTGTCATTATTATGTGAACTTCTTTGTAGAGGGTAATAGCAGTGTTGGCTAGAGCCATGACTAGCTTTTAATCATTGTTTTTGTGATGTCAGTGGAGAGATGCTGGGATGAGTTGGGATGAGCATGGAAGCTGCTTCTGTACTGTGCCTAATATTACAGTTTCGAATAGGCTTCTTAATCTGAACCTGATTTATTTCTAAGACTAGGAGAACAGGGAAAAGGTGGTGAGCCTCAATCAGTGTCCCCCCCCACAAAAAGACCGTTGCATTGGATAGGGAGCTCTATCTCTTGCTAAGTGACAACAACAACAAAAAAAAATGCGGGCATTTTAAATTCAAAATTCCACTGGCACCCAGATAGTGGTAGTCATGTCGGTTGGGACTGGCACTTTTTTACCTGGGATCTGTTGTCAGATAGACACCCACCTTGCCAGGGATATCAGCCAGTCACAGCCTGGAGATTTCTTTGCTCATTTTCTAAGTAGCAATAATATGGCAGAATTTAAACTTAGAATGGATGATTATTTTCTTAAAGAACTAGTGTACTGTTTGGAACTACCAGTAATTTTCACATGCAGTCAGCTATCACTTCCTATATCTGAAGTATTTTTTTTTTGTTTTCTGTTCATTATTTAGAAGATTTTCCACCTGGCAGTACTGGGCTGATGTGCGGAGCAGCACTCTGTCTGGAGGCTAAAAAAAAGTCAGTTCTGTTCCTCCCACTATATAGTCAGAAATGTGACCAAACACACTGAGTCACCACAATCCTTGCAGTCTGAGCAGTTACTTTCACAAATTACTAGTCAAAATGCCGGAAACTGTGGCATCAGTGGTAACCAAAAAGAGCCAGTCTGTGCTGCTTCATGTGAAAGAGAATAATCCGGCAGTGAGAAATGGTTACTAGTGATATCACAGTCAATGTGTGGCCTCAGTGTTGATATAGTGGAAGGAACAGAACTAACTTTATTAAAGCTTTCATCCAGAGTGCTGCTCCACATATCACCCCAGTACTGCCAGGTGGAAAATTGTCTAATTAGCAAACAGAAAAGAAAAAGATTCTTGACGTATAAGAAGTGATAGCTGACTACATCTGAAAGTTACAATTAATTCCAGGCAGTTTCCAGGCAGTACACTGGCTCTTTAAGGAGGGCATCTCAGGATATCCCTTTGTATAAAAGGTGAGCTTCTAATGGGTCTTTGACCTAAAATGACTTGTAAATGACCTATGAGACCTATAAATCTATGCTGTTAAGGACTCATCTGCCCTAGTAGATTATATAGTACACAGTGATGCATGCTATGTGAAACATTTAACACAAAACGGATATTATTTTAAGTACAATTTAAACATAAAAATCAGACAGTGAGATGTTTAAGAAAACAAACAAATTATATGTTGAAGTGGATAGCAAAACACCAGTTCCTATTCATTTCCATGTGACAGGTGATAAACAATCCTTGAGTCTGTAACGTACATCCAGTTTTTGATTAACCTGTTTGCAGATGTTATTTACGTAATGTGAAAAAGTCAAATGGGACTGTAAAGAAACACCCAAATATTCAAAAAGTTCCACTTGCTTTAAATGTGCACCACTAGAGTTGGAAAACTTAAGTCCCAGAGTGCTTTTGGCTGTTTTAGGTCCTCAACAAAAAAGCATAGACATAGTTTTTTTTTTGTTACAATTCAACAGTAAGTGATGTTGAAAAAGCCAAGTATAGCAGTTGGCAAAATCCATATATAAAGAAAAACGTATATCAGAAAGAGATGAAGAGCTTTTATAGATGGTAACATCATCTGCATACAAAACCAAACTTGTGAATTGTAGCATAAATGAAATATAATCTACAAATAATGAGAACAACAGGGGTCCAAGAGTGGACTCTTGTGGTATTCCATCAGATAGTATATGCTCACTAGATGTATAACCCAAGAGGTCAAGCACTCAAGTAGCTCTGAAACCAGCTACATGGAGAGTTTGAAATACCCACATTTCAAAAACTATTTAATACCAAGGTATGGTCAAACAAGGTCAACAACCTTGGTCAGGTCCACAAAAACCACACCAGTGAACTCACCTTTGTCCGTAGTTTGACTAATATAGTCTGTGAACATGACCAAAGCAATTCCTGTACTGTGATGTTGTCTAAAACCATGTTGTTCTGCAGATTGAAGCTTATATGTTTGAAGATAAGCAATAATCCAGCCATTAACCAACTTTTCTAATATCTTGCTAAGAGAAGATAATATATAAATGTATCTACAATTAGCAACACACTTAGGTGATCCAAATTTCAGTATAGGAATGAGCACTATGTTTTTTCACAGTTCTAGCAACTCCTCCATAATCAATGATAAATTAAACATAACTGTCAGAGGATGACAAATACTATATACTGACAATTTCAAAAAGTGTGGTTGCCACCCATCAGCACCTGTACTTTTGTCAGTAGACCAAAGTCTCAACATTTTTAAGTCTTGCTTAGGCTTAATTAGGTGAAAGTAGAATGGGGAACTATATTAGGGGAGGAGGTTACATAAGTTGGAAGACAAAATTTACATTTGATTTATTGAAACAGTCCTATATTTGGTCATGTCTGAAAATTTTTCAACAAAGATCTCACAAATACTAGACTGAGCCAAGACAGGTTGATTTTTACAGTTTATAACATCATTATATTAATTTTCAACTGGATTAGTCAATTCCATAACAGAGGCCCAATATTTTTTAGGACTACCTAGGTTTTCATTTTGTTTATTTAAAAATAGTTTGATTTATATTGTCTGATTTTTGCCTTACAACATTTCAAAGATTTCTTTCTCATAGTCAGACATGTTGATGGTTGTTTTGTAGCATTTCCAGCTGTCATGCCTTTTTTCATCAAAATCAATAATGCCTGAAAAATCCAGTCATTCTTTTTTGCTCTTATCCATTTAGTTTTCAATGGAAAAAAAATGTTTTGAATCTTAATTAAAGCACCAGCAAAAAAATCAACTGCAACGTCTATCTTAGGAATAATATCTATGAAAGACCAGTCAATAGAATTAACCTCTCTCATTAATTCATTGTGATTACTGTCCCTGAAATTTCTGAATGAAATGAATGTAAGTAGGTTGTGTCCTGGCACCACTGCTGCTCCAAGTGCAGAAAATGGGTAAGTGATCATTAATGGAGTCAGTAAAAGTGCCATGGCTTCAAACCTTACTTATCTTGTTAGTTAAAATCCAGTCCAGGTGGTTAACATGGAAAAAGGAGCCTTGTTGCTAACAAAGGTGGAGTCTGTGTCATCCAGTGGTTAGAACAGTGGCTTGGGAACTGGGAAATCACATGTTCAGCTCTGCCCACCAGAGACAAATGCTCATTGTGTGACTTTGGGCAAATCAATTAACCTCTCAGTGCGCCATTGTACCCTGCTATAGCAATTGGTAGAAGCGGCACCTCACTGAAAATAAAAAGTTGCATCTCAGCAGAGTTATCCCAAGTTAAACACTCATTTGTCAATGCTGAATGTTTCCTTGCATGGTGTATGTGGCAAGAATGTATTGTGTTAGTTGAATTAAGAAACAACAATAAAATATGGCACTGAGTGCCAGGATCACATGGAAAGCTATAATATGTATAAAACAAAGAAAACACAGTACAACTGCCCCTGACCAGGTTTGCTCCTTGCTTTCTGAAATGGACCTTTGGAAAAGCCAGGAGCAGAACCGGTCAGGAGTGTTTGTACTCTGTTTTGTTTGGGTATACGTATTAAAGGTTTCTGTGTGATCCTGAAACTCATTGCCTTTTTTTTCTATTGATATTTCAGTATTGACATTATACCAGGCATGAGTTGCCGAGGTGCAGCTACTTGTTTGTGTACAGCACCATTAGTTGAAGTAAGGGAGAGAAGCAGTGACATTATTGGTAAACATCAGGATTTACTTAGAGTTCTTAGTAAATATGATGCACTGAAAGTGAATCAGCTGTCTCTCCCACTAATACCACTGGAAGAGTCTGTATCAAGCCTGGATAGAGAGGCTTGCCTCTCCACCTTTCCACTGGTAGATATGTGTGTGTGTGTGTGTGTGTGTGTGTGTGTGTGTGTGTTTCTGGGTGAGCTTCTTCTCCAAATGCACCATGCATGCCATACAATTGAGTTTAAATTCCAAGGTGTACAAGGTGATGTACTTTGGGAAAAGGAACCTAAATATGGAATACTGGAGAGGGGAAGGTTGGCCACTACATCTGAGGAGAAGGATGTCGGAGTCAATCATCAATGGCTCCCTTATGCACACCAACTAGTGGAATAAGGGATACAGTAAGGCACGTAGGGTGCTGGGGTGCATTGGGAAGGGTTTATAGTAGCAGAAGGGAAGTAATGCTGCCTATCTATAGCTGGAGAGTACATTATCTTTTATAATGCTTGTTTGGCTATTATGAGAATCAAAAGATTCAACAGGAGACATACAAAGACATAATGATAACATTTGTCACAATCATCCCTGCACAATAAAAATATTTCATTTTGTCAGACTGCGTCTGGTGTATTTCTTTATTTAGTTTAGCAACAGAAGAGAGAGGTAGTGATGCCACTTTACAGACAATTAGTGAGACCACATCTGGAATACTGTGTACAGTTCTGGAGGCTGTATCTCAAGAAAGACGTAAAAAGAATAGAGATAGTTTGGGGAAGGACTACAAAAATGGTGCAATAGTTGCATGAGATGTCACATGAGGACAGACTGAGGGACCTCAACATGTATTCAGTAGAGGAGAGAAGAGACAGGAGATATATGATAGAAACTTTTAAATACCTCAAGGGCATTAACAAAGTACAAGGGAGTAGCCTCTTCCAGATAAACGGTGGTCCGAGAACAAGAGGTCATGATATAAATTTGCAGGGAACTAGGCTCAGGAGTAACATGATGAAGTATTTCTTCATGTTGAGGGTAGTTGACAAGAGGAACAGCCTCCCTGTGGAGGTAGTGGAGGCTAAAATGGTAGGGGAATTCAAAAGGGCTTTGGACACACATAAAGGAACGCATTCAACTAAGGGGAAAGCTGCTGGCCGAATGAGGTCGGAGATAGAGCAAAAATGGGCAGACTTGATGGGCCAGGTGGTCCTTTATCTGTTGTCGGATTCTATGTATGTACTGTATGTGTAGTTCTTTCAGCATCCCATACATATCAGCTTGGCCTTCCATGGAGGCAGGGAGGATATATAGGGGCCCCATTGCCTTTCAGGTTTGTTTTTTCTTTGCCCATCCCCTTAACTCAAATGTAAGTCTCTCCATGGATATGATTTTCAAAGCTATATTGTCACGGGTACAACTTTCAAAGCTAGGTTGTGCCATATTTCAAAAATGTGCTGCACCTGCTGAGATCCAGGTATTTTGTAGGCATTTCAACATAATGAGGAGTAGAATATGCAGTAGTGTTGGATAAGGGTTCCAGTTATCTTCCTTCATGCACTCTGCCACTTATAGTAGCAAGGCAGCAGCACCTCTCACATGGATTCCCATGATTTGCTCAGGCACCCAAAGCAGGCTGGCCATTACACCTCTGTCCATCACTGGATAAATAGGTGGTGCAACAGTGCAGATGAAAGTCAGTTTTAAAAAATATTGGATGGACAGATCCAGTTTGAAAACCCTGCCCACAGAATTGATTTATTGTTTTAAGAGGGAGTTGTAAAACAAATGCGACTACTACTATGTGTAAAATGACTAAGAAATGCAAAATCAACAAGATACTAGACTATTACAAATGAAAGCAATAATTACATCAAGGCATGATTACAGTCAGGTTACACAGACATACACACACACACACACACACACACTCACACACAACCATCTATGGCAACTATTGAACATAACGTGCATCGCACCTTGCAGTTAGCAACCCTTCATGCAAGAAAAAAAGTGCTGCAATACATTTTCACCATACTACACACAGACACACACACACACACACACACACACACACACACACACACACACACACCCCTTCAGACAGAAACAGGCATTGCCCATCATTCAAGACAGCAGCTGTTTGAGAATCAGAAAAGTGTTGCTGACTGTGCATCATACACACACACACACACACACACACACACACACACACACACACACACACACACACACACACACACACACTACACACACAACACACACACACCTTCGGACAGAAACAGGTATTGCCCATAGTATTGCCCATCATTCAAGACAGCAGCTGTTCCAGAATCAGAAAAATGTTGCGGACTGTGCATCATACACACACACACCACACACACACACACACACACACACACATATCTATGGCAACTGTTGAATACAGCATATATCCCACCTAACAGCTAGCAGACTTTTATGCAAGGAAAAAAATGCTATGATGTATGTCACCTTAACACACACACACACACACACACACACACACACACACACACACACACAGTAATGGGCAGTGCACTGTAGAAATGTCACATTCAACCCACCAAGTGTAGGTAATATGTAGAGGGGCTCTTACTTGGGTACTAGGGAACAAGAGGTAGGAGTCTTAAAGGGACAGTGTCCATTGAACCTGTGAAATAAAATATAGGAAAAGGGTCACAAAGAATCTGTATTTCTCAGGGAGTAAATACTAAGGATAGGATTGACACAGAGTAATACTTATCTGATGAGGAAGGAGTAAGCCTTCTGCCAGACCTGTTAAAGATGTGCCTTATCTGGCTACCGCAACAAATAAAAACTAAATTTGTTTGGGGCTCAGCACCCTGGACCTAGTGGTCAGTAATTAAAAGTAGTAGCCCAGGTGGCCTAGCAGGGACTCTTTTGTGCTACTGACTCCAGCATAAATAAAATAATTTAGCATTGGCAGTCCAGGGTACTAGATGTGCCCCATGTGGGGGCCAATAATTTATATACTATCCTTGCCTGCCTTATCTTGCCTGTGGGCTGTGTTATGGGTCACCATATATCGTGCCAGGTTAGAACCCCTTTCCCCTGCACTCACTGTACAATGGTGGCAGCTGTATGTGGGGTGACTGATGCAGTACGTACAGGCATTCTCCCCACTGGCTTTGCTGTGTGCATGTCAGGGGTGTGGATTGTGTGGCAGGTGTGCTGTCGAGGGTGATCATTCCGACATGTGTCCCACCAAAGTCCTCTGCACTGGAGCTGCCATTCATCATGCATAGGTAGCATGGCATGGCAGGCGCGGAACAGGATTGGACTGTACACTGCATTGCCTTTCATGTGAGTGGTCTGTCTCCTACATCACATTACAAGCCATGTCCTGTTGCAGTGGGACATGTGCTGGGAATATATGGGGGGACGACTAAGGGTGTTTAGGTACGGGCAGGGAGATGTGTATGTGATTAGCCCATGGTGTGGCCCTGTCCCACTGTGCTGTGTTTTTTGGTGCCCCCTGGTCCCTTGCAGCTGTGTGGACTGGCACTGTGCCTGCTGGCAGCCCCCTGCTGGTGCTCTAACGGCTGGTGCCCTACCACCGGTGTCCTGACCACGTAGAACCATAAATGGCATCAAAAGTTTACTTTCATCACAGAATGTTATCTCAAAACCCCTACTTAACATGCACAAGTTGGAATGCACTGACATTTAAAGCCTTATAACTCTGGAACCGTTTGATGTTTTTTCACCAGACCTGAAAAAAGTATTACCTTGGGACATGACACATGTACCCTGCAAGTTTGGGGCAACAATTCCTTTCCATGTAGGCTGTAGGAGAGAGCAAAAAGAACCAAAAACAATATTAAGTATAGGAAAAAAGTTGTTTTTTTAAAAACAATTACATATGCATATCTCAGAAACTCCACAAGCTGCTACCACAAACATTTTCACACATCAAGACCTTGCCTCCTAGACAACATATACAAACTTTCAGCTCATTTTGGCAAAGAGAGCCAAACATATTAATGTGCAAAATTTGAGGTTTAATATTAAATGGGCTACTCAGCCTTAACTACCGCACCCCTATAATAGATAGAATATATGGCTGGGAATGTTTCCCCATATAAAAGGCCACCATTTATTTCCCTGTGTACCTGTGACTGCTCTATCAATCAAAGCTTGCACTAATTAATCAGTTACAGCTATATACCTCCTGCACAAATCAATCAATTATAGCATTATACCTGCTCAAATTAAAGCTACACTAAACAAACAATTAAAAGTATATATCTCCACTAATAAAAAGTACACCACTGCACTACATTAACCCCTATGGGATACAACTAATAACTCAATTCACACAACATTACAAAGCTAGCCAAACCAATTAACAAGCTGCAAAAGAACCTGGAAAAAAGACTATCACACAAAACCCTCTCAAACCTAGAAATCTCCTAAACTCCTACTTATTTAACCTAGAATCCTCACAACGAGGGACTACTCTAAATTCTCACCCGAGCAATATAATAACTTTCTTAGTAACATTGACTGGAGTCCACTACGACACCTCCGTACCCTGGATGGGGCAGTCGCCTTCTTCCTGAAATCCCTCACGAGGGCTGCAGATCTCTTTGCTCCGATGAAGACCCATCGTGTTAAAGGCAGTTGCTACAAGTGGATCACTCCCCCTCTAAAGGCCCCGATGATTCACCGTGACAAAGCCTGGAAAAAGTTCAAGAGCTCTACACTCCTAGCTGACTTTAAGACCTACAGAGCTCTTAGAAACCAAAGTAAGCATGCTGTCAAACTAGCAAAATGGGCATACATCAATCACCACCAGAAAACTAACCTAGGCAACCTGAGGTTATTCTGGTCTCACATCAATGAGCTGATAAAGGGAAACAGAAAGGCTGCCCCAGGCTCTATAGTGGCCAATGGGCAGTTACTGAATGAAGGGACCCTCATTGCTGAGGCCCTTAATCGCCGTTTCATGAACCTTGACTATTACAAGGCTGGGCTCCCAGTGTCCTAAAATGAGTCCCACATTCTGGAACCTCCTAACCTAGATCACCCATCTTTTCATCTGAGGTTAGCTAAGGTTAAAGAAGCCTTCACCCTTCTAAAGTTCTTGAAAAAAAGAGGATCAGGTGGGCCTAATGGTATCCAAGCTAGACTACTCAAGGACGGTACCCCAGCACTTGCAAGGCCTCTTACCTGGCTCATAAACAGGTCTCTTCTAGAAGGGACTGTCCCAGAGCTGTAGAAACATGCTCATGTTGTCCCTATTCACAAAGGTGGGCCTGCGGAACCTATTGGCAACTACAGGCTGATCTCCCTGCTTTGTACCCTTGCAAAAATTCAGGAAAAACTGGTGTACACTCAACTCCATGAATACTTAGAGGCACACCTGCTTCTTTCCCCGGCTCAACATGGTTTCAGAGCTAAGCATGGGACAGACACTGCCCTAACTAAGTTCTCAGCAGATGTGCTTAGGGAACTTGACTCAGGGTCCAACACAGGTGTGGTTTTCATCGACCATTCCAAGGCCTTCGACTTGGTCAACCACCGACTCCTACATCAAAAATTGTGTAACATAGGCCTGGACACATGCTCTCAGATGGTTTGAAAGCTACCTTACTGGTCACTCTCAGAGGGTCAAGTGGAAGGACAAGATCTCTGATCCACTGCCCCTTAAGGAGGGGGGGTACCACAAGGGTCCATACTCAGTCCCCTCCTGTTCTCCTTGTTTATAAATGATCTGCACAACCACTGCAGGAGTAGTAATGTCATCCAGTATGCTGATGATGCCTTGATTTACAGGTCCTCTGACAACCTGGATGACCTTGGTCCATCCCTTCAAGAGGACATTCTCACTATGGAGGACTGGCTTACTAAGAATAAAATGGTCCTTAATACTACCAAAACCAAGGCCATGTTGTTCGGACCCAGATCCCTTGGCCAAAACAGAACACAACTCCTACAACTCACTTCCAGAGTGGGTAACAAACTTGAAGTGGTTGCCTCCACAAAATACCTTGTGGCCTTACTTTGGACCAAGGTTTCACCCTAAAACAACATGTTGACCAAGTCACCAAAGTCATCCATGGTAAACTTGGTACACTCTATCGTCTCAAGGATCAGCTGATCCCTGAAGTCAGGACTGCCATTGCCTCATGTGTCTTACTCCCAACACTCACCTATGCTGCCCCAATACTTCAGGGAGTGGCCAAGCTGGAGTTCAGTAAGTTACAGGTCTTGTACAACAAGGTGGTCCATTTCGCCACTCAGTCCCACTCTAGGAACCACCATTGTGATTCACTAGCACTACTCAGCTAGCCATCATTCAAAGCCTGTCTCAGGTACCCAGTGCTCTGCCTAGCACATAAGCCAATTAGCTCTACACCTCCCCCAAGCCTCACAGGGCTTATAACTGTCAAGCAAAATCCTTGCAATCTACGGACCTCAGGCCAAACTCTTCTCAAAGTCCCTAGGGTAAGGACCAAGGCAGGGGACATGTCCTTTTCCCACACTGCCCCTTCTCTATGGAACAACCTTCCTCCTGAGGTTCGGGAAGCTCCATCACCAGTGTGCTTCCGAACAAGACTCAAGGCACATATGCTTGCCACAAGTCAATGCCAATGCTACATTACCTGACACTTCCACACTACCTGCTGGCCTGAGCACTTACATCACTACCACCTGAGCTGGCAGCACTAACCCTCTCCATTGTCTCTCCTCCCAAAATATTCTACTTGGGTAATTGTGACCCAGTTATGGCTCTGGCTCTCCTATATTGTTTCACTTCAATAATCGATGTAACCTGCTATGTAATATATCACTGATATATATATATATATATATATATATATATATATATATATATATGTTAACATGTTGCATGTCATAAGCTATATCTGTACTAACTGTGTACCCTACTAGTCCTGTAACTCCCAGGTCACACCTGAAAAAGGGACCTCCAGGGCCCAGTGGGCCTACCCGGTCATCAAAATTTAATCAATCAATAAATAAATAAATAAATAAAATTATGCTCACTACTCACCATTTTCTCCTTGTTGCAAGAGACCTTCAGGTGCCATAACGTGACCACAAATGCAATCTCCATAACAGTAACCATCTGAAGGTTTTATATTCAACAATCAATGGGTAAGGGTGGAACACTCAGAAGTATATCCATCTCAGGGCAAATAATCCTTGTATACCACTCTTACCCATTATATATACTGTATATGTATACCTTGTGGTGCAATTATGAAATTAAAGATACTGAAATAATTAAATTCCTGAAACTTTTGGAATCCAGACTACTTGCATAAGATGTTGATTACAGAGAATGCAGTTTTGTAATGGAGCATGTATTCTGCTGTAAAGTGCTTCTCAAGTGGTCTTTGATTAAAAATAAATAAATAAATATACTAGTGTGCAGAGAGCAATGCACTCACCCCTGTCTTGGGAACTTTACAGAAAGATATGCAGCAACTAAAAGTGTTGCCAAAGTTTTTCTTTACTTAGCCCATTAAGCATCAGGCAAACAGTGCAATACAGGAAAAGTGGTGCAGGCATGCACCATCTCTTATGTTTCACCAATCACTACTGGCTTCATCAGAGATCTGTGATGAAGCCAGTAGTGACTGGTGAAATGTAAGAGCTGGTGCGTGCCTACACAACCTTTCCTCTATTGCACTGTTTGCCTGATGCTTAATGGACTAAGTAAAGAAAAACATCAGCAACACTTTCAGTTGTTGGGTATCCTTCTGTAAAGTTCCCAAGACAGGGGTGAGTGCGTTGCTCTCTGTACACTAGTATACTTATTAGTAACAGCACCACCATCCCAGTGCTCACTGCCACCCTCAGTAAATACATAAATATGCCCAGCAGATTCGGAAGGAAATAAAGATATAAGCACAGGAAACATTTTTATACAGAGCATTAGAAAATCCAGGTCTCTTCCCTGAATAATTTGATTGTTATAATATCTACTTATCTGACTATTCACGTGTACAGTATCCCCATTTTGAAGGGTGGGGTTATAATTGGATGATTAAAACCTCTATGATCTACAGTAATGTATCAGTAATGAAAAAAGTCAAGGTGCTTTTATTTAGAAGAGTTTTGCAATACAGACTGAAAGCTTAAAGGGATATAAACCCTGTTATTTATATTTTAATATGATTGTAACTTTGGGCATGTGAGAAGTCTGTTTTATAACCCAGTGTATTGTTTTGTATATTTGTTCTGAAATTGACTGATTTTTTCCTTAATTAGGGTCCATTGTTAATGTAGCCTTTCTACCAAACTAATATTCATTTTTTGATTAGTTATTAATTCCATAACACAGTGACATCAGTTGCAGTGAAACCTACAGTGAAACGTTCCATATGGAGTTGCCACTTAACTGATGCGAATTGGTCCAGGAACTGCTAACTAATGTAACAAAATCAATATAGCCCAGGAAAAAGGCTGCATTAAAAAGGAGCACTTAATAAAAAAATAGGACTATTTAAAAACAAAACACAAAACAGTACACTAAGGTTGTAGAACAGACATCACACATGGATGCCTAAGTTAACAATTAAATTAAAAATGCAAACAACAGTGTTTATGTTTCCTTTAATGAAGCTATGGGTTGCAGATTTCCTGTCTACTATGTTATTACATAACTGAAAGTAACACACCCCCACACATGCAAAATTTAGAAAATAGAGAATAATTTATGGGGTGGTGTGTGTAACAAGATTTTACACACACCGAGGTTGGATGGCATATAAACCCGAGCGAGTTCAAGGGTTTATCACGCATCC
This sequence comes from Neoceratodus forsteri, assembly GCA_016271365.2. NCBI lineage: Eukaryota > Metazoa > Chordata > Ceratodontiformes > Ceratodontidae > Neoceratodus > Neoceratodus forsteri. Next base: position 17,479,758 of record JADMNL010000027.1, read on the forward strand.
AATCCCGAGTGTGTGTAAATTCAGTTTACACACACCACCCCATATTTTATTTTATATAATTGCTGGGTTAGGCTTTTTCGCCACAGTCAATTATATAAAATAAATGGTCTGGTGCGGCTGCACTCTGGATGATGTTTAGCTGAGTCCTCGGTCACTTAGCAGTAGTTTACTTTTTCTTGTTTTGTTGTCCACTTTATGGTGTGATTTTTGTTAGGAAGTTTTTTTTTAAATAGTTACTTACCCCCTAGAGATCGTGGCAGCGGTGCTGTTTTGACCGATGAAGAAATCTGGTGGCGAGCGGTGAAAACCCGGAGGAGCTGTAGGTTGGGCATGTGCATAGCGAGGGAAACCATGTGCGTGTTTTCCGTTATAAACGCTCCTTTTTCATGTTATTTCTCATTCTGCAAATTTAATAAACTTGAATTTCAAAAAAAAAAAAATAAACGCTCCTTTATAACGGCAAATTATGCCATGGTTTCCCTATGGGAAAAAGCCTAACCCAGTTATTATAAGGAATTTATTGATATTAGGTAGCAAAAATAAAACAATCCCAACTTAAATGCTTTTTTTCTGGTGTGGAGCTGGTTGTTGTGTGTAGGCATCTTAAGCTAGTCATACTTTTACTGCTACTGAATGTGTTCCAGTAGACTGTTTTTGTATTTGGGAATTCATTAATGATTTCAGAGCTGGACGTCTGGAACTTAAAGCAGGCCTCTAGTTTCCTGTAGAGCCTGATACTCCCCAAATAGCCACAGTGCAATTAAAAAAAAAACACTACTTGGCTTTTAAAAAGAAAGTAACATCAAACTTATGCACTGGGACAGGTGTTATATAGTAAAGGTGTAGGTAGCTATGCCATATTTTAAAGTAGCACAGTATTTTATATCTAATTTCTTATGGAATATGTGTACCCCCATGCACTTTACTGACAGGGCATAGCATGCTAAAATATATATATATCTTTTTTATCTAAACATTTGGTAACCAGGAAAGGCACACTGAGCCAAGCTCGTTTCCAGGTGCAATCCAGGGGTAAGTGTACAGGGAATACAATACAATGATGTTAAAGTACATGAATATATACAATTAGATTACAGATATACAAAGAATACAGGACTAGCCAAGACAAGCTTGGCTAGATTAGGCAACACTTCAATAGAGAAACATTTTTACAAATTAAAAAGACATATTAGCTGCAGTTAATTTAGATAGGAAGGGCTGACATGTATACAGAGTTGGTACCGTACATTTATATACAAATAGTAGTCAAGCTGGAGATATGTAGGAACAAGAAGGCTACTGCTTCTTGGAAGAAAAGCCAATCATCCTGTTATGGTTTACCTTATGTGTGAGGACTTGGAGGCAGGATGAGAAGTTGAGTAGGTGAGAAGCAGGAGCAGGTGGGGGATGAAAGCAATACAAGTTGTCTAATAGAATTGTGTGAGGGTGAGTTGCTTAGTAGTGGTGATAGCTGGTTCCATAGGAATGAAGCCTGTATGTGAAAGTGGATTTGCCAGTGGTCAGTGATGGTTTGAGCAGCAAGAAGGCATGTGTATCCCTTGATCATGTAAGGTGATGGGTTCACTGGGGATAGGCTCTCTGAGAGGTAGGGGTGTAGCAGATTGAACCAGAACTTAAATATTAGGGAGAGAGAATGGATGTAGTGGTGGTGGGACAAGGATGATATATTGAGGGTGGAGAAGTGCCTAGTCTGGCTAAGGAAGATTCTGGGGTTGTGCTATATACTATATCTGCATAGTCAAAAATAGGTGTGATCATTTTTGTCAGTAATTCGTGTCTCACAGGTAGTGAGAGACAGTCTCTGTTTTGGTATAGAATACCAATCCTTAGACAGAGTTTTGAGGTGATCAGTTCTATGTGGGCTGAGAAGTTTAAATGGGAGTTGAGCCATACAACATATTTTTGTGAGGATACAGCACTTGGGAGAGGGGTCCCATACCGGGAGATAATGGCAGGAGGAAGGGGTTGTCTGGATAGTTTTTGTGCCATCCTGAAGGTCATGGAGACTGTTTTGGAGGTGTTTATCTTGAGCTGGTTAGCCTGGAACCAGGACTATGTTGTGGAAATCTTGCTGAAGAATGGATTGGACTTCCCCTTACAACTGGCATGGATGTAAAGAGGATGGTATCATCTGCATACATATGTATGCGGGAACTTGAGCAGGCAGTGGCGAGGTCATTTATAAATATGAAGAACAGGATGGGGCCAAGTATTAATCCTTGGGACATGCCTGAGAGTATGGGGAGCAGAGGATATGTGGCGTTAGCTATTCTGACTGATTGGAGCCTTTTTCCAAGGTAGGAGCTGAACCACTGGATTTTTTTTTGGGGGGGGGTGGACTAGTCTGGCTGCTTCAAGTTTGTTTAGAAGCAGGGGGTAAGAGACTGAATCAAAGGCCTTGGCCAGCTCTACAAAAACACCTGCAGTTAGGTGGCCTTGGTCTGAGGCACAAAGGGTGTGTCCAAAGACTCATAGCAGGGAGGATATTGTAGAGTGATGCTTTCTGAAGCCTGACTGGTAGGAAGAGAGGAACTCAGAAGTCTTGAGAAACTCAGACAGTCTAGCTTGGACTAAGGCTTCTTCTACTTTGGCAAGAGTTGGGAGGAGGGAGGAGGGAGATTGGCCGGTAATTTCCTGGCACTGAGGGGTCGCCACCCATATGTAGGGAAAAACACAAGCCATCTTCCAGGCTTGAGGAACAGATCCCAAGGAAAAATACAGGTTTAATATGAAGGCTGGAGTGGGGGAGGCAATTGCAGGTGCTGAAATGTGAAGTTGTTTAAGATGGATCCTGACTGGGCTGGACTTAAGCAACATTTAGGGAGTAGATGGCATTTAGGACTCCCTGCTTGGAAGTGGGAGCAAACATAAAGGTGTTGATGGGCGAGTAGACATAAAGTAACTTTGATAGTGGTCCAACTGGAGACAAATGCATACATATGTACACTGAAATTTGTTGACTTGATAATTGAACTGCTGGAGGGAAAATTATTTTACAAAATACATTCGCATAGTGGCACAGATGTTGTGCATTTATATCAGATTTAGTTAACCAGGGAATCACAATTAACGTGCTTTCCAAGTCAGCCTTTGGCAAATGAGGAAAAATACTTGTGAAAAATTACATTAGAACAGATCAAATATAATTATTTCCTAATGCTAATATGTTACAGATATTCCAGGTTTCATACAAAATGGAAAAGTAGTTTTCTGATTATGAATGCTTGTTTGCAGTGGTAGGGAGGCAATCCTCTAAATTTTGGCAGACACATGTCCCACTCTTTTAATGCAAATACCTTATAAGCATGTGTTTTCAGTTACACTGCATTCAGTACTTGCTTCATTAGTTGCATTAAATATTGTAAAACAGGGCAAAAAACAAACTGATTAAATCAGCCACCTGTAAAATAATTAGAAGCTGCTGGACCCTACTGAAAATGAAATGTGGAATCTAAGCTGGTCTTAGTAAATCAATTGAAAATTGAATGGCAAAGGCAGCATACTATTATTAAATAATATGAAATCAGCTTATTCAATTTTCAACTGTCTGAAATACTTGTTATAAAAATATTTTAGGTACGTCTTCCTTTGATTTTCAGCTTTTTATTGAGAGTTACATCACATTAACTTTATCTAATAGTACTTAATGAGCCTACCTCATAAACAACCCTGAAAAAAATCTCATTTCCATTCACTATTTATATATTTGTACAATTTATTTGACATCTTTATTGTAATAATTAATTTATAGTTTTGGAAGACTGAATGAAACTACCAGTTAGTTAGGTAACTTATTTTTAGTCTCATGGCATCAACAAGTTTTTGTTTGAATTCTGGCATAACTACAAGGATAAAAAGCTATTCTATTCAGTGTTATTGCATGGCTATTAAATAGTTTAGGCATACAAGGTCTACGCTAAAATAGAACTGTTTTATTCACCCATGCTAAATGAGCTCTTTATTGAGAAAGGTCTTTGGGCAGAAGCTTTTATGAATTAAAGATGATCAAACAAATATACATAATTTGAGAATGAAGGAGACACTCAGAATTATTTGAGACTAGTTTGGCAGTTTATATTTTCCTAAACATTATTTCCTTCTTATATTGTTCAAGCACCAACATTGTATACAAAGGTATCATTAAATGTTGGCGGTAATTTCATGCTATTGATGAATTGGTCAAATATTGCTGTTAATATGGTGGGCAGTGTTGTTGCAAGTGCTTTGCAGAATTCCGCTGTAAAACCATTTGGGCTGGGTGATTCACTTGGAAAGAAAGAATTTATTGAATCTATTTTTCTTCCAAAGAGATTTCGTGATCTTGAGTGGCTCCATCTTCAGTTTTAAATTCTAGGAGATTTACAGTATATTATCAAAAGAACATGGTATCTCTTCTAATTATACTGCTGACTTTGGTGTGTAGATCTCTTTATAGAAATCTGGGAGTGAATTATTGGTTTGTCTAGGTTCAGATATGATACTGCATGAGTCATCTTTTATTTTTAGTGTTGTACATTGTTTTCTTATTGGAGCTGATATGCTAATAGTCTATAAAGTTTGTCACTGAAAAAATAATATTTGGTTCTTGCTCTGGTTATTGCACCTTGAGGCTGGGAGTAAGTAACCTGGTCAATTTCATCTCTAATTGACAAAACTCTAAACAAGTCTTTCTCTGCCCCCAGTGTAAAATGGTTTGATTCTGCTTTACAGAGATCAGTCTCTAAATCTCTGAACTTTTTAGAGCATATTTTAGATCTATTTGCTACACGTGATATGACCTGGTCTCTAAGATATGCTTTTAAGATACCTTAGGTAACAGGATACTAATTTCAGTTTGTAGATTAGTTTCCATGAATACTGCTATTTTTGCTTTAAGTATTGACTCAAGTAATCAGATAGGTATGCAGATTCTACTTTCCAAATGATGTCACTAGTTGATAATGCATCCATCTCCAGAGAAAGGATCACGAGTGCATGGTCAGATATTTTAATCCCTCCATAATCTATATTTCTTAATTGATGCATAATGCTTTTTGTTGCTGTTGTTGTTTATAAAACAAATATCAGTACCCTAGTATGTGTTGTGAACGTTGAATAATAAGAATATGTAAAAGCATCTTCTAAATTTCAATCCAAAAGAAAATTGTTTATAGTTTTTGCTGTTCTTTTTTGTTTTGAATTTACCATTAGAACTGTCCTTATATGCCAGTGTTTTATTGAAATCTTCTTCTACAAGGTATGGTGGGAGAAATTTAGTTAACTTTTGAGCAATGTCTATGAAAAAAGAGCGAGGTTCCTCCTTTGGGGCATACATATTGGTCAGAGTAAATAATGCCAAACCTATTTTAATTTTTAATATTATAAAATGGCCTTTAAATGTTATAAAGCTACCAATGTGATCTATCACTTGACCTACAGTTGCCCCACTAAAACTATTCTTAAGGACAATTGCTACTCCTCTAGCACTGGAGAAGTAGTGGTAGTGCACCTCACTTCTTCCGTATAGATTTATAAAGTGGTTGAAGCCCTAATACATAAAATGTGGTTCCTCAAAAACATGCAGTCTATGGATTCCTGGTTGTTATAGTGAATGATTTTTCTTATTTGGGTTCAATTCCTAGCTTCTTTTACTTTCTATGACAGCTATTTTAGAATAATTTGGCTCTTCTTTTTATTTTGGTTCATGTGATTTTTTTTCCTTTTGGGACTAACTGGCAGCTCTAATACTTAAACTAATATTAATACTAATACTAATACTCTGATCTGATTGAAATTCCGGATAAATTCTTCCCTATAAAAACTAGATGGGTGAGGGGGACTACTAATAATTGGTTTTCCTCTGAATTGGATTCTTTACTGAAACAGAGGGAAGCTGAAAATCTTTTAAATCCACAAATCGTTTAATGGAATGGAATAGATATTGGCATTTAAGAAACATATGCAAATCTAAAATTCATCAGTGTAAATCTGATTTTTTTTCAAAATAAGTAATGTGGGTCCTTAGGAAATCCTAAAAATTGTTGGTCTTCTGTGAAATCTCTTGTAGATCCTGTAAGTAGAGGATCAACTGATGTCCTTTATAATAATGGTGTTAAAATGCTTCATTCTTCTGAACTATGTGAAGCTTTTATGGAAAAATTTCTAGATTTGACTAAATATAAGAAAGATTTTGTTGACACTGAATTGATCAATAGAAGCGACTCGGTACTGTTATTCAAAAAACATTCCTCCTTTTTATTTTTGTACAATTAAGCCAGTGCAGGTCTTAAAGATGTTGAAACAATTGCCAGTAAACAAAATGTGTGTGAAAGGATGGTTTGGAACCAAGATTTTTAAAACTTGTGGGCAGGATTTTCAAAGCATGCACAGGGCTTGCATCCAGCACTGTGCCACAACAATTAGATTCTGGTGGTGAGCCAAACCCTTTGTTGCAACTGAGCCTGATTTTACAACCTCGGGTACAGTTGCAACAGTTTCTACTAATTATGGCAGTTTGCACCAAATATGTGGCACAAGCTCCATAAAAATGGTCCCTAGGATTGCTGCAAGTTAGACCAAAAAGAGTTGGACTAACTTGCAGCAATTCCTACATGGGATAGAAAATACCATTAGATCACTGCAAGCCCCATGCACCATATCAGCACACTAGGGCTTGCGGTGATCTAAGGCTTTTAAAAATCCTGCACAGTATCTGCAGCTATTTTTCTTCCTCTGACTACCATTTTCAAATTGTCTTTAACCATTGGTGAATTTTCTAGATCTTGGAAAAATACTACAATAATACCTATTCTCAAATCAGGATCCCTAAATAATTTGGACAACTATTGTCAAATCTATATATTATCACCACTAGTCAAGATGTTGGAAAAACTTGTCAATAGCTGGGTGGTTGAGTATCTGCAGGCTCATGGTCTCTGGTTTTCTGAGCAGCATGGTTTCATAAACATCACAATACTGGTATGGCCTTGGCCAGGTTCATTGACCACATCAGTAGAGCTATGGACAATTGCATGCTCACTGGGGTGGTTTTTATGGACCTGTCCAAGGCCTTTGATCTTGTTGATCACTGACCGCTACTCAAGAGACTGAGGAGCATGGGCCTGGCAGACTCCACTTGTGCCTGGTTTCATAGCTATCTAAATGCTCATCCTCTTAAAGTGAATTTTGATGGACCTCAATCTAGTACTCATATCTTAGAAGAAGGAGTGCCCAGGGTTCTGTCTTGGGGCCTCTATTATTCTCAATGTTTATTGATGCCATTCCTTCCACTTGAGCTTTTTCTAAATCAATTATTTATGTGGATGACATCATTGCTTACTTTAGCACTTTTATTTACTGAAATGTTTCACCGGGAGAGCACACTGATCAACAAGTTGCTTGTCTCCTGTTGTGACCTGGGGGTTGGGGTACAGAGTGGATAAACAATTATGTTCATACTTTCTTTATTGATGAAATTAATTCAGCATTGAATACAGACTTCACTACTTTAAATTTATGGCTGTTGCAAAACCATCTTTCTTTAAATAGTAAGAAAACTAAATGAATGCCCTTTGGATCTAAATCTAAGTTTCCAATTGCTCACCAATGTTAATTTCTGACTCCAATGGCACCCTCTTGGAGCATGTTTATAACTTTTACTATCTAGTGGTGCTTTCGTACTCCAATTTAACCTTTTCATTGCACACAAAGGCTATTAGTAAACAGGTCAAAGAAAAATTGGGAGCATTGTTTGAACTAAATAGCTATTTAACATTGAAAGCCAGACATACTATTACAATAAGTTTATTGTTACCTGTATTAAACTATAATTCCTTTGAGTCTGCCAATCTATCTTCTACTAATTTTACTTTATTAACTAGGAAGTTTAATGGGATTTGTCGATTTGGACTAAACATGCCATATAGTACTCATCATTGTGTGCTGTATGCAAATACTGGCACGTTACCTTCAAAACTCTGTAGTTTTTATAATTTATGTTGTGTTGTGGATAAAACCTTGAGAATAGCATTTGATTCCCCATTGTTAAATCAATTCAATTTTAGAGAAGAGTGTAGGGACCTTAGATCAGCAGGAAACGATCTGTTATCTGTCCCAGTTACTTCTTTTATAATGGATTAGCATGCTTTTTCTGTTTATGCTGCTAAATCTTGGAATTACTTGTCTGTTTTTCTTCATAATGCTGAAAGTCATACTGCTTTTGAAAATCAATTAAGGCTTCAGTTGTCAAAACAGCTGGATTGTGTATGTTTTAACTGAATACATCTATTGATGTTGTTTGTTTTATTTAAAGTATTATTCCTGCATATTGCAAAATGTATCCTTGTAATGTGTTACATTTTATTTATCATCTTGTAGCTGCTTTGTAAATACATCTCCAGGCCATTCCTGAAAAAGGGCCTTTGGCTCAGTGTACTTACCCGGTAAATAAAGTAAATAAATAAATACACATATAAATAAAAATAAATAAATAATACATTTTGGCATGTCATTACTGTTATTTTTTAAATGTCTGGATTATCTTGAGTAATGTTTTGCATTGCCTGAAAATGTCTGTACTCTCACTATTTTCTTTTTTTTATAACCTTAACCCTTTCTTGTGACATCTTTCATCCCAATTGTTCCCTATCTCTCCCCGTCCCATTTCAATTTACATATCATACAAAAGACAAAAAAAAAATTCCTATTGTGTCTCCCTACTGTGTCTCCCAAAGCAAGTAACAAAGATGGCCATTGGGGTCCGATAGCACCCAGAAAAGCAAGCTTTCATGCTAAGTGTGTCAGTATATGACAGCTTCATCCAGGGCTGCAAATATTATTTTGATAAAGTAAGAATGACCAAGCTAAAAAAAAAACATAAATGGAGAAATGGAACTGAGTAAAAGAAAAGGAGACAAGAAGTGGGCAGTAAGTTATTATAAGGGGGATGTATTGCTAAGGTGCTAGATATGCTTCACGAAAGAGAGTGTAGGAGTGGAAGGTTGAGTGGAGAAAGAGATGAGGTATAAAAGAAAGGAGCCAAATGACAGTTGCATAGTAAAGAGATTAGAATCCAGTTATATACACACATTTTTCTGTCCACAGAAGGAATCTCCACCTCCTTATTCAGAAATACTAGACTCCTCTTATTGAGGGTATCATGTCTATTCCCATACTTAACAGAGGGAGCACCAGACAAAGATATTTCTTTCTTTCTTTTCCCTCTTTCATATTCTCCATCTTTTCTTTATTCTTTGTTCCTTCCATCTCTGTCCCACCCTTCTTCCTTCCTTCTCTTCCTCTCTCCACCCCACTGTACCTCCTCATAATGAGGATTTTAAATGCTAGATCTTCAGGTGGTCTAATATATCATCCTAAACACAATCTGCTCTCATTCTCCATTTCCCTGCCTCTCTTCCTATCTTCTCTTCTTAGCTTTAACATTTTCTTCTTGTCTTCCATTTTTTCTAGTCACATTCTTTTGTATGCCCTTGGTAAGATTTTTCAGAACAAGAGTTGTGTCTTGATCCTTATTTGATGCTGCCAAACCAGTTGAGGAAACTGACCTAACTAAAGCCCCAGGAGATGCAAAGACTGGTTTTGATGAGGCATGCTCAGTTGATTAGGCCGTAGATGGATCAGCTGTAGGTTAATGTATAGGTGGTCCTGTGTCTGCAAATAACACATTTTCTTCCCTTGAAATGGATAGGAGACTTTGTCCATATATGGATCAGCTGCACAGATGAAGGTCATTGTCTGTTAGAGGTTGTTACTAAGATTTGGCAGACAGGGTAGGGTTGGTATTTGTGCTGCTTTCTTGTTTTTCTTTTTTGCTATGAGGTTGGTGGGTCTTGTAGCAGAAAGGCTTGAAAGGTTCAGTATGTCTTATCAGATTAAGAATTACTTGTATGCTTATTTGTTATTACACATTAAGTCAACATTTTTAATCTGATTTTTTTTTATTGTATGTATATAACTTTAATGTTATAGTACATGCCATAGTGAAACCAATGTTGTGCCTGAAAAGGCATGTTGTTCACCACTGTACCTACCTGGTCAACCAATAAAAATGAAATGAAATGTGAATATTCTCATCTGGCCCTGTAGCTGAACATGCAACTTGGTGGGAGGCAGCATGGTGAGCCTAATATTGTACTTATAGAGCAGTGATTCTGCTACTGAGAATACCTTTCTTTTATTTATGACATGCTGAGGGAGGTCAGGATAGAACTGGATGTTTAGGTTCCTTATTCTGATACTTTTCTCAAGTCATACTGCAGCATTTTGCAATTTTGTGTGCTTTATGTTGCCCAGTAGAAAGAAAATGCTCTCTCATTATGTCTTAACCACAAAATAATGGATTTCTAAAACAGACGTAGGATGAACTACTTCAAGACTAATTGGCCATTGACAAACTTTGCCTGGTTTAATGGACCATGCTAGGAAGATTCAACTAGGGAAGTTTCACACTGCTCTGCTATATAATACTATTCCCTCCAATAACATTTGCCTCTAAGTTACTTGAACTCTTAAATTGACAGTTTCTTAATAACTACTCAGCCATACCTGGGTCAGTCTCTGATGCAAGCGGCAAGTTCAGCTGGGCAGATGGTATTGGGACCACTTGAAATGTGGGTATGAGGTACAGAATCAGCATACTCATATTGCCATAAACCTTCAGTTTAGTACAATGAGTCAGGGAGTACACTATGTGTTCCTTTTCAAATCTAATTGAATTAAAAAACATGTTTTCTGAATGGCTGTGCAGTGTTTACAAAGATAGGTGAGATCTCACTCAGAGGCCCACATAGACAATTCGAGGTCTCCAGGTGGAACAGTAGAACGAACACTGAGCCATATTAGTTACTCACTGATATCCAAATAAGATAAGGCTCAAACAGCAAGTGATATAAATACTTGAAAGAAAAACATAATTGCACATGACCCAATAATACCAAGCATCATGGGAAGCATATGCAAATCCCCACAAAGGAATTTGGACTTACTCAACTTTAAGCAGAATTACATGGTGCCAAAAGGCCTCACAATGCAGCCAGCAAAGGCTGAGAACAACAGACACAGACACAAGTTTAATCCTTGTTAGGACTCATCAGTGTGCCATAGTTATATCTCAGTGCAGATGGAGGAAGCCAGCCTTACGAGGGTCTTACTTATTTGGATAATGGACAGCTCACAATAGAAAAGCACTACAAAAGACAAGAGCCCCAGAGCAAATGCCCTGAGGCAAGGGATTCCCTGGAAGGGTATTGGCCATACAGTCAAATTTCAAAGAAAAACACAATTGCACATGCCCCAGTAATGCAAAGCATAATAGGAAGGACATGCAAATCCCCATGAAGGAATTTGGACTGGCTCAACTTTAAGCAGAACAGCATGGTACCAAAAGGCCTCACAATGTAATCAGCCAAGGCTGAGAACAGCAAACAAAACATATGTTTCATCCTTGTGAGACTGTCCCTCATAAGGCTGGCTCTTCCTCTCCAGGCTGAGATACAGATACGGCACACTGATGAGTCCTAATAAGGATGAAACACATGTCTGTGTCTGCTGTTCTCAGACTTAGCTGATTGCAATGTGAGGGCTTTCAGAACCATGCAGTTCTGCTTAAAGTTGAGCCAGTCCCAATTCCTTTGGGGGGAGTTGCGTATGCATCCTTTGATACTTTGCATTAGTGAGGCATGTGCAATTGTATTTTTCTTTGAAATCTGACTGTATGTCCAATACCCTTCAAGGGTAATCCTTGTCTCAGGTTATTTGCTCTGGGGTTCTTGGCTTAAATAAGTATTTTGTCTTTCACAAGGTCAGGGTTTCCCCAGTCAACCTAAGACTGTCTGGCCTGACAGAACACAAGAATAAACAAACAAACAAAAAACAATGTGGCTTTTAAATGACATCTGTCCTAGTATTAGGGAGAAACAGTCACCATCAAAAGCAATCTCAGCTACCTTACATACAATCTGACAATAAAGAAATGGTCAGCAAAAACCCTGTCAAGGGAAAGGGATAGTTAGGGATATTAACCCACTGTGGGTAGTTCATAACTATCTACTAGTGCCCCTGCAGACATAAACCAATGTATACAATAACAATCATTTGTCAATGCCGAATATTTGCTACTTGCATTGCTGTTGTACTGGGTCCTGCTTGAACGCATTTTCCTTACCTAATGCTCCCTCTAGTGTATCCACCCTGTTGCAGAGATTTGTATAATCTGCAAACAGGCAAACCTTCCCCTCCAGTTCAGCAGTGATGTCACTGATGAATATGTTGAAGAGGATTGGACCAAGCACTGATTCCTGTGGAATGCCACTGGTCACACCTCTCTCCCTTGATAATGCCCCATTGACAAAAACTCTCTGGGTCCTATTCTGCAGCCAGTTTCTAATCCAGTTTACTATTTTCTGTCCAACTCCTGTGTGTTCTAGTTTGTTAGCAAGTCTCCTGTGGGGAATGGTGTCAAAGGCCTTGCTGAAGTCTAGGTACACCACATCCACCACCCCACCCTGGTCTACTGTTCTGGAAACCCAGTCAAAGAGGTCAATCATGTTTATTTGGCATGAGCACCCTGCTGTGAAGCCATGTTGTTTGGAGTTGAGTTTTCCAGTTTCCTTTAAGTAGTCAACTATTTTCTCCTTTAGTAATGTCTCCATAATTCTTCCCACTGTAGAGGTCAGGCTGACAGGGTGGTGGTTTCTGGCCACTTCCTTGCTTCCACTTTTGTGCCAGGGCACAACTGTTGCCCTTTTCCAGTCTTGAGGTACTCTGCTGCTTTCAAGAGACAGACTGAATAGCTCAGCTAGTAGTGCAGCTATTTCTTTCCAAGCTTTTTTAGTATTCTGGGGTGGATACCATCTGGCCCCATAGCTTTATCTACCTTAAGTTTGCTTGGCTCTTCAAAAATCCTATCTTTCACGAAGGGGCTTGTGTCTGTCCCTCCACTATACTGCTCTGTCTTACTTAGTGTAGGTCCTTTGCCAATATCTTCTATTGTGAAGACTGAGCAGAATAATTTGTTTAACAACTCTGCTTTGTCTTCATCTTTCTCTAACAGCTGTCCCTCTCATGTTGCTAGTCAGACTATTCCCTATTTACTTATCCTTTTTCCTCTTATGTATCTACAGAAAGTTTTATCTCCCTTCCTAAACCCCTCTGCTATTCTTTCCTCTGTTTGGGCTTTGCTTATCTGAATTGATTTTCCTGCCCCCATGAATTTGTTCCTATATTCTTACCTGTCTGTTTCTCCTTTTGTTTCCTTGCACTGCTTTAAAGCCCTCTTTTTTTCCTTGATTTTGGTTGCTACCTCTTTGAAAAACCGGAAAGGGTTCTTCCTTCTCTTGGCTTTGCTGATTTGTCTTGAGCATTGCTCAGTGACTGCATTTAAGGAATTCTTTAAGTTCTCCCAGCAGTGTTCTGCATCCCCCTTGTTTCTGGTGTCAAGCATGGTCTTGATCCTGGATTTCATTTTGGCAAAGTTTGCTTTCCAGAAATCAAGAATCTTGATTTTTGTGTGACTTTTACCTTCCTCTTTTTATTTACTGATAACCAGACTGACCTTTGGTCGCTGGTCCCAAGACTGACACCCACATGAACATCTGAAATCCTGTTTCTGTTTCTGAGCACCAGGTCCAGGGTTGCTTTGTCTCTGGTGGCCGAGTCTACCAGCTGATTTAGACCTGTCCCCCACAGTGTGAACATCTGAGGCTAGGGGCAAGGAAAGATACCGGTGACAAATGTGCAACTGAGAAGCCTAGTTGCCTAGTGAAAAAACACGCTTTTGATGTGGCAGCAATGTTAATGGTACCACAAACACAGGGTGGGTCATCAGCAGTGGAAGAATCCCAGGATACTGTGGAGTCTGAGGCACTGACCCTACTGGTGGTAGTGTTAGCATCTGAAGCACTGAAGGCTGTGCAACCGATATGCCAGCTGACCCAGAAGTATCCCTCTGTTTCTCCATGCTTTATGATTGCATATTACCATGCCACACCCATTTCCACAGCACAAAATGCTTTTATTCATTGTATCATAGTGGTATGCTTGAAAACAGGAGAACATAAACACTTTTCCTGCTGTAGCGAGTGTACATTTTATTTATTTATTTCACATAAAACCCTTTAACCCTTTAGGCTATGCCTCCGGACCACCCAGGGTCAACGATCATTTGCCTATCATGCCCCGAACTGGCTAAATACTCTTAGCACCTCTATTACCTCCTCTAACTCCTTAGGTGCATTTAAATCTAGCCTATTCTTTCACCTTGTCACCTCCAACTCCTGTGACTGCCTTGATTAAATCCTAACTATTTCACTTCTCCACCCTGCCCACTTACCTGACAAAGGCCTGGTAGAGGATCCTCTTCTCTAACTATGGTCCGCTCCTCCCCCCTTCTCTCTCTCTCTCTTACACTACTTATCACACTTCCCTTACCTATCTTTCCCTTTCCATATGTTTTCTAAATGATGAAAGTGTCTAATTGGTAATTATCTGGTCGTTCATAAATGTCTTTGATGTTTAACTGTTTCATGTCTCTGTTTATTTCCACAATGTAACCTAAATGTGCAACTCATTGTAACCCTATTGTTTGTACCTAATTTAACATGGAACCTTTGTAAAAGAGCCTTGGCTCAAAGGTATTAATTCCTAGAATAAAATAAACAATAAACAATAAACAATTTTCAAAGGATCTAGGTCAGATACAACAAAGGACAACAATTAGTAGGTATATAATACATACATGCATTCATAGTGCAATCCAAGACAAAAACAGTGAGATACAAAAGTTACACTATGAACTAGAGCAATTCCACAGTCATACAATACAATACAATTAATACAATTAGTCATACAGTACAATAAGTGGGATACTGTGAGCTGCCAAGTTGCAAGGTTTGGCTGAGGACAGTAGTGCAGTTACTAAACAGTGATTTAACTAATGCAAGTGCTTGTGTTAGAGTAGCAGATGGGGGGAGACAGGCTCACAGATCAGTGATAACAGTTGCAAGGGCTGGGAGGAGTGAATGAGGAAAGAAGTTGGGATTTAAACAGATTTATAGAGCCAGAGGATTTTAGAGAGGAGGAGCAGGCCATTTCACAGTTTAGAGAACCTGAAAGAGAAACAGGCTTGGCCTAAGGGTGTTTTCTTGTGGGGGTAGCACCAGGGAGTTTTTTTCAACACCCCTCTTGGAATATTTTTGGTCAACTGGATGGAGCATGGCCTGTACACCAGGGGACATCAAGCTAAGGAGGGCTTTCTTGCCAGTGACCAAGGTTCAGTAGTGTAATTTCAAGTCAAGGTTTAGCCAGCAAAGGTTATTATAAAGTATGCAGGAGTGTGAGTCCTGTCTTAGGTCAAGTCCGAGGCGGCATGCTCTTTTCAATAGACATGTGACCCTGGTCAGCACACTGTCTCTAGCAGCACTGTAGACCATCAGACCACAGTCTTATGCTGATGATGTTGCATCTGACCAGGAGTTTCTTTATCTCCGGTAGGAAGCTATTTCTATGTCTGTAGAGCAGCCCAAGTCTGGAGTTGGCAGTCTTGATTAAGGTGTCAACATGTGCTGCATAAGATAACCCAGAGTCAGCGGTGATTCCCAGGTACTTGAAGGTATCTACCTGCTCTAGGGGGGTTCCTGAGGAAGAAGTAATATTTAATGATGGGCAAGATGAGAACTTACTGCGGGTGCAAAAAAGGATAGATTTGGTTTTCTTAGTGTTCATAACAAGTAGTTTGGAAGTAAACCAATCCTGGATAGCAGAAAAGTCAGTCTGTAGCCTCTGCTGTAGTTTCCCCAGGCACTTGTCAGTGGAGGTGATCACTGCATCGTCCACATATAGAAGGATATTAGTGGACTTACAGGCTGTGGGAAGGTTAATTATAGATAGAAAAGAAGGGGGCCCAGTATTGACCCTTGGGGACACCAACAGTAACTGGTCTATATTCAGAGAGAGCCCCATGGCATTTTACAGACTGAGTTCAACCCACCAGATAGCTGGCAAACCATTAGGTAGCATCAGCAGAGAGGCCGCATTTGATTATATTTCTGGCAAGGTCGACAAGGTCGAAGGCCTTGGTGAGGTCTCTGAACATGGAGCCTGCAATGTCACCTCTGTCCAGTGTGCAGTGAAGTAAATCTTTAAACTCCAATACAGCTGTCATTGTGCTGTGGGTTTTTCTGAAGCCATGTCTTGGTCAGGAGCTCATGCTGGCTCAGGGTGTGTATGAGCTGGTCAGTTACGACCCTTCATAGAGTTTTTTTCTTTGGGGGGGTGATAAGATAGAGATAGAGCAGTAATTTGAGGGCAAACCATGGTCACCCCATTTGAATACAGGGGTTATATGTGCTACTTTCCAGAACCTTGGTACATGCCATGTGGAGAGGGATAAATTAAAGATTATACAATGTGGTAAATCCGATATGCTGAATCCTGCATCCTGATTGGTTGGCTGGCACAATGACCACCATGATAAATCCTCCAGTGTACCCACTGGAAGAAGTGCCAGCCAACCTTATACCGTGCTAATCCGGTCGCTTTCGCTTCAGACGAAACTGCCACGATTTGTCCTGTCGCCGCTTCGCTAAAACACCACGGTAAATTTTTAGCAAAATGACCTCCTCTTTCAGTGTAGGGACCTCAGCGAAGTTAGAACACAGTTAAAAACATAAAAAAATAACATTCCGCATTGTATAATAAAAGAATTTATCCACTCAGGGTGGGCACACTGGAGGATTTACTCGACTGGTGTGATTGGTCACCGGCAGGCCTCGTGACCGAATCACACCAGCCGGTAAATCCTCCAGTGTACCCACACCCTGGAAGGATAAATTGCTTAATGATTTGAAGGGGGTGGGTAACCTCCCTTAGTACTATACTGAGTTCTTTGCTGATTTTGTAAGACAGGAGTAGGCGTCTAGCCCATCGGGCCTGTCTCCCACGTTATGTGGGGCAATCTTTACCTTTGGTTGGGAAAATATTTGTCCGATCTTTTTTTGAATATTTCTATGGAACCTGATGATACCACTTCTCTTGGTACTCAGTTCCAACCTTGTATTGCCTTGTAAACAAAAAAGCCTCTTCTTGTAATTTCTGTATGGTATTACATTGAGATTTGCTGTGTAAGACAGAGTAGGTGATTCTTATTTATATGAATTCTTAAACCCATACTGCTCATTGGTTCCCTATATCTTGTAATTTTGTATATCTGTATTATGTCACCTCTCTTTTGTCTCATCTCCAGTGTATACAGTCCCAGCTCATCCAGTCTTTCGTCATACATCTTATCTCTCAGCCTTGCTAGCATGTTAGCGGCCCTATGCTGAACTGTCTCCAAGCTGTTTATGTCTCTCTATAGGTGAGGGCTCCAAACCATGGAGCAGTAGTCCAAATGTGGTCTTATATAGGTTGTAAAAATTCAGCGAATGCAATTTCTATCCCTTGAAATGAATGCATTTTTATGCAACATAGTGTTGAATTAGATTTTTTTATAATGTTATTGCAATGTTCATTAAAGTTAAGATCCTTGTTTATTAATATTCCCAGCTCATTTTCTGTTTCTATGTCCATTAATGAGTTACCCAGTAGGCTGTAAGATGAATGAGTGTTGTTTCTACCCAGGTGTAACACTACACATTTATCAGGGTTAAAACTCATAAAGTTCTTTTGTGCCCATTGTTCTATAGTTTTAAGATAATTTTTTAGGCTTGTAATCTGCTCTGTGTTATTGACCACTGCTCCCAATCTGGAGTTATCAGTAAATTTTGCTGTCCAGTTTGAAATTCCTTTTTCTAGGTCAGAAATGAACAGACTAAATAGAGCCAAGCCGAGTACCGAACCTTGCGGTACCACACTTGTTACTCCTCTTAGCTCGGACATGCTACCTCTGATTCTTACATCCTGTGTCCTGTTATGCAGCCAATTTGTAATCCAGGTTACTATATCCCTCTCCAAATCCAAGTCATATAGTTTTTTTATCAACATATTGTGTGGCACTTTATCGAATGTCTTCTGGAAATCAAGGTACTGTATATAATGTCAAATAGATAATTTGTGGATAATGCCTGACTGACTTTTTTATAAAAAAAACTAACATATCAGTTACACACTACTTATTTTTTTTTCTAAATCCATGCTGGTTTGGGTCTGTGATATTTTTATTTTTAAGATTAATTTCTATCCTATTTTTGATAATAGTTTCCACAATCTTACTAATTTAAGGAGCATCATATCTACGTTGTCCGGACCTACAGTATTCTAGTTGTAATTTTGGTTTGGGTGAGGTAGGTGTGCGTCTCAGCCCAGGTTAGCCTTTTAAGATAGAAATTGGGTCTGTGGGGGAGGTTGGGTGTGTCATCAGCCCCAGCAGTATAAGAGTTCGGGTCCAGAACGTAGGCAGATGGATCACTAAAAGTTATGTTAATTAGTTAGTTATGAGAATTGGTGCTTTGAAACATTAGAAGCCTATCTCACACTCATCAAACTGCAGAAGAACACATTTTATTACCGTCACAGTTTAAGATTGTATGTCAGTGCTTCTTGTCTTTCATTCTGACTGTTATAGAGAATACTCTCTGAGACACTCCAGGATCCTTGCATCTAGAGTTATGTTCACTTGATAGGTTTCTGATGCACATGTCGCTTCAAAAGTGAAATTCAACCCACCTGGTCATGTAACCTGATGAGACTAGCTCAGTTTCATATATGCATCTTATCAGGTTGCAGCACAGGATCTCAGCTCCAGCTCTCAGCTCCTGCTCTCAGCTATTTGGATCCTAAAATGTACTTTGACTAACCAAAATCTCTAAGGTATGTTGTTTTTTTTAGCTTGTGACTACCTTTTTTTGCTAGAGAGGCTATGAAATGCCTATTTCCTCCTGTTTAATCTTTTTTTTTTTGTGGTTGGCTACTGACTCTACCCAGGGCCAGCAGTGTGATACTGCATCATGTGCACCAGGATTTTGGCAGGAATTTGGCAGTAATATTGATGTAGGCAGATTAGAAGCTATACATTGAGAACTGGTGCTTTGAAGCCCTACTCAATATGCTGTTGTGTTTATACTCTGCATAAGATTGCTTGAAGTTGGAATTTACTACTCAGTCCCTGCAATGCATGCAGACAGTGCCTAGATGGTGTGTTGGTGCTTGAGTGTGACCCCTCATGTGGTGATCACATGCCACACTGCACTGCACTGCATTTGGTAGTGGAAGAAACCCACTGGTAGCAGGTCTCTCACTGCTTTGAAACAGCGCTGTAGCATGCTGAAATCCCTACTAGTGATTTCGGGATCAGCTACTCCCACACAGTGACCCAGGATGCATTATTCTGTTTTTAGTGTGGATTGGGGTGATCCCCATGCTGAGTGGGAGAGTTTGTTAGCAGCATCTCTGCTTGGATTTAAAACAGCACCTGCACCATGTTTCAAAGCTAATCACCCTTCTCTACCTGGCCTGGACTCCTGAATTGCTCATTGTCCACCCTCTGCCCTGTCTGCTGCTTCTGCTAGTCACAGACAATGTCGGACAGCATATGTCAAATGTCGCGACACTCATGCATGTGCATTAGCCCTTATGCTCACACATGTGTACCACTGCATTCGCCATCTTTCTCATGATGAGTTGGTCATGCTAACCATCATAATGGGTACTGAGTGTGCCCCTACATTGGCTCTCTCTTTTAGAACCCCTATTTAGAGCATATTTGCCATGCTGCTTGAGTTGCGCTGCCTTGCTCCAGTCATGTGGAATGTGTAGACCCCCCACACTGCTGGAAGTGACCCAATTCGTGTCACTTCCAGTGGTCATTTTAATTGGAGGCATGTCATTGCTGACCTTTTTTTTAAATATTTGGCCAGAAAAGACATGCTAAACTCAGTCTTGTTTCCAGTTGTGCCCTGGAAACACAGGGAAGATAAGTGACTTGCTTAGGGTCACACAGTATGTAAGTGGTGGCTGTAGGATTCAAACTCAGTTCTTTAGATTTGCAGCTCAGTCCTCTTAACTACTATGCTATACTGCCTCCCATTTTTAGTGTGGATTGTGGTGGTCCCTAGGATGAGCAAAAGTTTATCAGCAGCATCTCTATTTGAGTTTAAAATGGTGCCTGCACCATGCTTTAAAGTTAATCACCCTTCTCTGTCATGCATGCTGAGCTCCTCCCTTGCTCATTCCCCTCTCTCTACCCTTTGTGCTGCTTCTACTAGTTGCTGACACATTAACTCTAACTCTCACACATGCACACCACTGCAGCCACAATCTTTTTCACGGTGAGTTGTCCATGCTAAGCATCGTAACAGGACCTGAGTTTGCTGCTTTATCAGCTCTCTTCAGTGGGACTCCTATTTAGAGTGCATTCGCCTTATTGCCCAAGTTGTGCTGCCTTGTTCCAGCCATATGGAATGTGTAGAGCCCCCACGCCGCCAGAAGTGACCCCATTCATGTCACTTCTGGTGGGTATCTTCCTAGGAGGACTTAATTGCTGACTTTTTTTTTTGGTTTACAATTTTTGACCAAGAAAAACATGCTAAGCTGATGATTGTTTCCAGGTGTGTCCTGGTAGAACAGGGAAGTTAAGTGGCTTGCTCATGGTCACACAGTATGCAAGTAGAGGCTGTGGGATTCAAACCCAGTTCTTCAAGTTCGCAGCTCAGTGCTCTCAACCACTATACTACACTATGCTGCCTCCCATTTTTAGTATGGATTGAGGTACTCCCTGGGCTTAGCAAGAAAGTTTATCAGCAGCATGTCTATTTTTGTTTAAAACAGCACCCACTCCATGTTTCAAAGCTAATCACCCTTCTCTATCAAGCCTGCACTCCTCCCTTGCTTGTTCACCACTCTCCACCCAGTGTGCTGCTTCTACTAGTCCATGACAAGGTGTGATGTCATCTGTCTGATGTTGTGGCACTCAACATACTGTACATGTTAGATCTAACACTTGCGCATGCTCACCACTGCAGTCTCCATCTTTCCCATGGTGAGTCAGCCATGCAAACCATCATAACTGGGCCTGAGTGTGTCCCTGCATTGGCTCTCTCCAGCAAGACTCCTGTTTAGAGCATGTTCACCCTATTGCCCAAGTTGTGCTGCCTTGTTCCAGCCATGTAGAATGTGTATGGAAAGCATAGAGCTCCTACACCTCTGAAAGTGATCTGATTTGTGTCACCTCAGGCAGCCATCTTACTAAGGGCACATCGTTGCTGACATTTTTTTTGTTTGTTTACAAGTTTTGGCCAGGAAAGACATCCAAAGCTGAGGTTTGTTCCCAGGTGCATCCTGGGAGCACAGGGAAGTTAAAGGAGATAGGAAATAATTTTTACATAGTTAGCTACCCTTCAACATACCTTTCCATGCCAATTATGTGTTCAGTTATGCTTTGTCCAATTTTAGATAATCAAATGATCTTGCTTTGGGTGCCCTCAGAGCTACACAGGGTTCCACTCTCCTCATCAGCTACTGCTCTCTCTTCATATTTCTAAGACATTTTATGACATCAATAATGCTATTCTATGCTATTCATCTGAATGGCCTGGAATTGTGTTATCGATATCATAGAATGTTCAGATCATATGACAAAAGAGATCAGAAACTGCTGAGGAGAGTGGGATTCAGAGTAATTACAAAGGCAAAAAAGTTATACTACTAATTTAACAAAAAAGGTAAAAAAAATATTGGATAGACACTAAAAGGACAACAGGAAGATATCTAGATGAACAAAACCTGTTTCTTATCACCTTTTAGTGATTTGCTCATGGTCACACAGTATGCAAGGGGTGGCTGTGGGATTCAAATCCAGTTCTTCAGGTTTTCAGCTCAATGCTCTTAACCATGTTATTCTGTCTCCCATTTCTAGTGTGGATTGGGGTGCTCCCTCAGCTAAGTAAGCCCGTTTATCAGCAGCTTCTCTATTTGGGTTTGAAATGGCACCCTCATCATGTTTAAAAGCTAATCACCCTTCACTATAAGGCCTGAGCTCCTCACTTGCTCTTTTCCTGTTCCCCACTCTCAGCCCTGTGTGCTGCTTTTACTAGTCACTGACATACGAAGATACAAAGATATGAAGAAGCCAGCAGAAGAAGGCCATTTGGTCTATCATGTCTGTTCCTATTGCAAGGTCCATAGCTTGAGCTAATGTCCCTTCTCTCCCTCCTCACTCCTTCCATTCTCCCTATCCATGATCCTTACTTTCTCCATGCCTATCCCAGCTTCTCTTAATGCTACTCACTGTCTTCAATGAGATGATCTCTTCCAACAATGCATTCCAAGTGTCCACCACCCTCTCTGTGAAGAAGTGCTTCCTGACCTCCCTCCTAAACCTACTAAGGTGGAAAAGAAGCTAGAGAGACGTAGGGTCCATAGATGCTTCCTGGTATTTAATAATAACAAAGGTTAATTTCTGATAGTATTAACATGTCCAAATGAGATTTAAGCATAAGTTTAGAACTACTAGAAATAAGTTCCATAGGTAGACTATTCCAAGGTTTTATAATATGTAAAGTGAAAAATAATTTTCTATATATTAGGTTAAATTTCCTAAGTTTTAATTGAAGTGGGTGACCTCTAAGATTAAATATATCCTCTTTAAATGTAAAGCCAAGATTAGTTAATGAATATGGGTCCTGCATAATGTCAAACATAAGAAGAAGATCCCGTCTTAACCTTCTTGTTGTAAAAGGCATTAAATTTAATATATTCAATCTATAGTCATATGATACATGTTGTAACCCTTTAACACATTTAATGAAATGTGAACGTTCTCAAGATGTAAAATGTCATACTTCCTGAAAGGGCACCATAATGGGGAGGAAAAGTCCAAATGCGGATGAACATAGGCTCTGTACAGTGGCAGTAATACATTTTTGTCCCTTGATATGATATTCCTTAAAATGGACCAGATGATCCTATTTGCTTTCAGTATCACAGCATTGATCTGGGAGTCAGACCGAAAATCATCTGTCACTAATATTCCCAGATCTTTCTCTTTATTAGTATTATTCATCACCTTGTTATCCAGAATGTATGGATGGAATGTATTTGGTACTCCAAAATGCATAACCTTACATTTGTTATGATTAAGTTTCATTCCCCAGTGATTGATCCATTTAGAGATGGTATTCAGGTCAGTTTGAATGGCTGCAATCTGCTCTGGTATTAAACATAACACAGGCCAAAGTTCATCACATTGAAGGAATTTAACTCTTTCTGTGACTCTGGTCCTCTTCAGTTCATCATTTCCACTGGATCTATCTTTTATTTCATTTGCTGCTTTCTCCTTGGAGGATCCCCTGAGCGGGGATTCCGTTGCCATACAAGCCCTCCAAGCTCCCTCCTAACTGTGCCTCTGCCAGCAGCCTGAGTGGCACCTCCAAAACCGGAGACCACAAAAGCCTGCAAGCAACCATAGCTCTCAAGACCTTTTAGCGGGGCCACCGCACCTTCAAAGCCACCACCCACGCCCACCCTCTCCAGCCAGCAACAATGACAGGTACGGTAACTTTTTGACCAGCCGGAAAGCAGTGCTTTCTTACTTCTGCAACCTGATTGGTTGGTCTCCCTGACTGTGTGCTCCTATTGGCCAGTTTCTTTTGAAATGCCGTGGCTCTACAGTACGAACTTCTCTCATTCAAAATTCTACTGCTTAATTCTGGAAAATCTTAATATTAGCAAATAAGATTGTTCATAACTGTTTTAAAGCATTAGAGCATTAATTGCCATTTAGTTTTCAGTGTGTGTATATAAGCAGGGCCACCTCAGCACTCTCAAAATGTCATTACTACAGCTTTTGTTAAATAATTTATTCTGTTATTGACTGTTAAGCAGTATCCTGAAACTATTAAATTTCACGCCGACCCCGCCATGCAGAGCACAAGAGGGGCTGGCAGGAACGTTGGAATTAAATATTCATCAGCATCGTAGTTTTAATATTACGTTTTGGAAGTCGACAAATTACACAAATCATGCTGAAGTTTAACTTTTAGGTTAGGTCATTTACGTGATCAGGGTATTCAGATAGCAACATAGTTTCTTCTGTGAAACTGGCCACTTCAGATATGGTGCTGCACCCTAGTCTCCCCCTAATGAACCCTCCTCTCACCTCTAAAACTTCACCACTTATACTTCTGTCTCTCCTGTTATGTCTAAACTGGCTAACAACATGTACATCTCTTGCTACTTATCCCTGCGCTAACAATGATAGTGACTTCAGGTTTTCTAACATCCTGCTGTACTATTACTTGAATTCTACCCCTGCTCACTCTATCCTCATCAAAAAGGGCTGTATCTATCTGTCTATCCACTCCTATCTCTTGAACTATCGTAGACCCAAACGCCAGCTAGGCACTGTCTCTGCCAACCTACTTTCTCACCTTGCCCGGCGGCTCCTTATGCTTGCCGGAGATATTGAACCCAATCCGGGCCCCATGGTTTGCGCTTCACCCCCTGCAATGGCTGCAACAAAAAAGGGTCTGGTTATACCCCACATGAATATCCGGAGTCTCACGAGCCACCTGGCTGAGCTCGAAGCCTGGGCTAAACTGATTAACCCTGACATTTTATGCCTATCAGAGACTTGGCTGAAGCCTTGGGTGCCTGATGCCACTTGTCTTGTGCCTGGTTATAGCATTCTAAGGAAAGACCGTGATTGGGTCCAAAGAGAGGGGGTCTTGATTATGTACAAAAATCATCTATCCCTGAACATCCTACCCTGCACTGATTCCCTAACACCTTGTGAAACTCTGCACGCTACCCTGGCACTGGGTTCAAAACTGCTGCACATCATTTGTGTCTACAATCCACCTACAAGCGGGATGAGTGGTCTCCAGAATTTGCTACAATATGTCTCCCAGAATGTAAAATCAAATGAGGCTCTACTCCTTGGGGACCTGAACCTTAACTGGCTGGGTCCACAGCACAGCATCCTTGAATCTCTAATACAGAAGCACAATCTACACCAAACTATCACAGGCTTTACCAGAACTATTACTCCGCACTCAGGGTCCCTACTTGATTGGATCCTTACCACCAGACCTGATCATGTACTAGATGCCACAGTGCTTGCTGACTCAATCACTGATCATTCCCCCACACTTTGTCGATGGCGATCCTGTCCACCTCCTCCTCCTCCACCACGTCTGATTAGGTTTTCAAACTATGCTGCCCTGGAAAACAAGCCTTCCTATTTGACCTCTCTTGTGTTGACTGGTCTAACATTTATACCGCAACCAATGTTGATACTGCCCTCAATTCATTTCTGACTGAATTTGGCAACATCCAAAAGAAGCACCTCCCTACAGTCAAAAGGAGGGTAAGGGCCAGCATTCAGAGTGGCTGAAAAAGACCTGCTTCAAAAGTTAAAAGTTAGAGACAATCAATGGAAAAAGTACAAACAAACTGGACTGCAGTCAGATCTCATTCTGTATAAACAATACAGAAATGACTGTAAAAGATGCATCAGGCAGGCCAAAAGTAAATACTGCCAAAACCTGCTGATTAATTCTTCCAATGACCCTCAAGTTTTGGGGTCACATTAAGTCCTTCTTAGGTTCTGCTAAAGATGTCACTCCCTCAGATATGGTCCTACATGGTGTACACTGTAATGATCCTACTACCATTGCAAATGCTTTTAACCAACAATTTTCTGACTTATCTGCCTACACAGCTTCCTCCCATCACAATCCTCTGCTTCACAGTTTAACCCCACAGCATCTGAAGGACCCCCAAACTTAACCAACCCCTTCTATTTCAGGGAAGTGTCTATGCATCAGGTCCTAAAGCTGCTCAGGTCACTCTCTGAAAACACCAGTACTGGCTCAGATGGCCTAGAACCAAGACTACTAAAAATGGCTTCTTACTACATCTCTGGCCCCTGGCACACATCTTCACCCTATCTCTCCAATGGCATTGTCCCTGAAGTCTGAAGGCAGCCAGAGTCACTCCTGTATTTAAGAAAGACAGTAAAATGACATATCAAATTACCGCCTATTGCTATTTTGTCTGTTCTGAATAAAATCCTGGAAAAGTAGTATCCATGCAAATCACTGAATACCTTGAGAAATTCAATTTACTAAGCTCAACTAAACATGGTTTTAGAAAGCAGCACAGCACCATGACAGCACTTGCAAAATTCACTTCAGATATACGTTACCAATACGGATGAGGGAAAGTTAACAGGGGCAGTCTTCATTGACTTAACCAAAGCTTTCGATCTGGTTGACCATTCTCTGCTACTATCCGCTCTCAGCACCTTGGGCTTCTCTCCCCCAGTCACTACCTGGGTCAAAAGCTACCTCTCCAACAGAACACAAGCTGTTAAGTTTAATTCATCCATGTCAGACAGTGCTGTCATCAACATTGGGGTCCCTCAGGGGTCTATACTTGGCCCTCTTCTATTCTCATTATTCATCAATAAACTTCCTGAGCTGGTCACCACAGGTCACTCACTTCTTTATGCGGATGACCTGGTAATTTATTATCACTCTGATAAGGTCCTGGATCTAAATGCTGCCCTCACTGCAGATTTTCGTGCTGTACAACACTGGTTGAACTCTCAACGCCTGGTTTTAAATACAAATAAAACAAAAGTTATGATGTTTGGCTCCAATCACAAGCTTAGATCCTGTCCTCTGACCATCTCTGTCTCTGATACCGATGGGGACCCTATAGAAAATGTCACTTCCTTTCGTTACCTTGGCATCCACCTGGATCAAACCTTGGACCTGAAAGCACATATACAGAAAACCTGCAAGTCAATTAACTGCAAATTGGGGCTCACTACAGAACCAAATACCTGCTCACCCTGCTGCTAAATTGGCGATAGCCAGAGGCATTCTATTGCCAACTCTTACATACGGGTGTCCCATCCTGTCCTTGGCCACCAAATCTTCACTGCAACTATGGGATACTACCTTCAATAATGTGTGCAGGTATGCAACCAAAGCACCTCGGCTGCAGCATCATTGTCTCTTATATCAGGACCTTGGTTGGCTTTCTCCTTCTCTACCAGGCAGTACTACTTGTACAATTTAGTTGATTCCATCCTAAGGGCGTCCAAGCCTGCTATCCTGTCTGATCTCCTCAGGCCGGCCATTCCACAAGGAATCTTAGATCGGCTGATCAGACCTTACTATCCATCCCTTTTGTCGGACTAAAAGGGCATGGGCTCTTCCATCATGCTGCCCCCACCTATGGAACCTACTACCTCAGGATCTAAGAGATGTCTCCACTCATGTGACTTTTAAGAGCAAACTCAGGACTTTCCTCACTACTATGGACAAATGTGTTTGTTTGACCCTACCTGATCCGCTGCATTTGTACTGTTTCCTCATTGCTAGCACTTTGCCTGTCAAATGGGTGTTCTATACTGTGCCTTGTAATTAATGTTTTATTTTGTGCCTTGTAATTAATGTTGCCTTAACCTGTTTCTTTATAAGCCTAATGTTAGCTGTTGACAATTGTAAGTCGCTATTCTACCCATGACATTCTTATCTTCACTTCACAGCCTCTCCTCACTTAACCCCACTGCTGCTCTCTTCCCCCCTTCTTCTGTTATATCCTCTTCCCCCCTTTTTGCCACTCCCCACCAAACTCACCTTTACCTGTTCCTACCTCATCCATGCCCCTCCTTAGTCCCACCCTCCTGGCTGTGTAGTCCTCTCTCCACCTACTACTGCCTACTCCCACCGTCTACCGACCCCCTTCCCTGCCCTGCTGTCTCTTGGTTCCACTGGCTCGGCTTGACTTTGACACTTTTGCATGTGCGTAACTCCTCCCGCCTCTATCCCCCTCTCACCGGCATCCTCATTCTCGCCCTGCCGTCTATCGGTTCCACCAGCCGGCTGTATTTTCCTACCTCCTACACATGTTGCCGTCTACTGCCGCTCCCCCTACTACCCTCTCTTCCTGCCGTCTTTCGGCTCCATAGGTCCGCGCGGGTTGGTACCTCACCCGCTGTTGCCATATCTGACGGCACCTCCTTTCCACTTAATCTCTCCCTCCCATCCTTTTGCCAGTTTTCCTTCCTTGTGTCTCTTCTACGATGCCTATCCTCTTATTTTCTGCCTTCTACTATTCACATTTTTGAGTATGTTCCATGATCAAGTGCTAAAGTATATTTTTGTTTACTAATGTATGTTACATTGCCATATGTATTTCTCTCTGCATTTTTTGTACTCGTTGTCTTAATAATCTGGCTGTACTCTTTGTGTGTTGTAATTGTACCTCCCGGGTCGTGCCTGAAAACAGTCACTTGCTGACTAGCGCACTTACCCGGTTAACAAAAACTAAATAAATAAAATAAAATAACCCTCCAGTTTTGTTGTAGTCAGCATATTTGATGGAATTTGAAAAACAACTAGACGTGATATCAGATATAAACAATTGAAATAGGCTAGGGCTCAAAACTGAGACCTGTGGTACGCCACTAGTAATATAGCCCATTTTAGACAATTGTCCATTAATCAGGACCTGTTGAGTTCTGCCGATCAGCCAACTAGATATCCATCTGATAATAACTGGAGCCATATTGATGGAGGCTAACTTTTGCAATAATGCCCAATGAGGAAGAAGGACGAAGGCCTTACTAAAGTCAATATATATGACATCATATGGAAATTTATTATCAAGCTGCAAACTGACATCCTCATAAAAACACAGTAAACTGATTAAGCAACTGTGTCCTTTTTTAAAACCATGTTGTTCCACGTCAAGTGTAACTAATATAGAGGTAATAATATCTTTGATTAGGCTTTCCAAAATTTTGCACAGAGAAGCAGTTAAACTGATAGATCTATAGTTTTCCCAGCAACTTTTTGGTAGCTGTTTATGAATAGGGATTACTTAAGCTGTCTTCCATAATTGAGGCACAAAGTTATAGTTAATACAATATTCAAAGAGCAATTTAAGAGGAAATGCCAGACTATCTGCCAATAGATACAAAAGATGGCCTGGTATACCATCTGGTGATAGACTAAGTTTTTCTTTAAGAGAGGTTAACTTAGCATGCACATCAGGTACAGAGATAATAATATTTCCCACCCCAGAATATGTATCATTAATAACAATCTTATTATCTGAAAATATTTTACAGAAATTGACATTAAATACATTTGCCATTTTCAGGGGCTCATAAATTTGTAAATTATTTAGCTGGATGGGCCCTACTTGACAGGTAGGATTTTTTAAAGAGTTAATATAAGCAAAGAATGATTTGCTGTTATCCTTCCTTGCATTAACAGCCAACTTTAGTTCCCATGTTTTTAGCTTTCCTGCGGTACTTCTTGCATTTCTTCTGAATATTGACATATGAACACCAATCAGTACTACTCCATGCTTTCAAATATGCAGCATGTTTTTTTTTTCTTTAGTAAAGCTTTTATAGCGTTATTCATCTATTTTGGTACATGTTGTTTTGAAGTCATTTTTGGTTTAGATGGAATATACAAGCTTCTAAGGTCAGAAATGTTATTTTGAAATAAAGAAAAATAATCACTAATGCCAGCTGTATTTAAAATAGAAACCCAATCAATGTTATCCAAACTGGTTCTCATACTGGGAATATCAGCTTTATCATACAGATATACTATAGAATTGTTTTCCAATGGAGCAATCATATGTTCTAATAGGAACCTAATGAAACAATGGTCACTATTCCCAATCAGTGTGGTTACAATAAGATTCTTAGGAGCCAAGCTCTCACTATGAAGCACTAGATCTAAAATATTCGTGCCTCTGGTAGGCTGATTTACACCCTGGGTGAGGTTGCACTACTGACAAATATTTATTAATTTTCTTCCTGCACAAGTGGTTGCAGTTTGTGTGGTCCAATCAATTTCACCTAAATTAAAGTCCCCTGTTAGAATAATATCCCCCATAGTGGAGGTGAGTTCTATTTCTGATATTAAACCATCAAGATAGTCCAGGGATGCACCTGGGGGACGATAACACACTCCCAAAATAATCGGACTATGTTTATTTAAGATTAGTTTAATCCATAATGACTCAGAGACACTACCAGGAGACTCACTCTTGTCAGAAATATTGATCCATTTAAGTGATTCATTTAGAAACATTGCAACCCCACCACCTTTTCTATTTTGTCAATTATATTTATAAAGACTATACCCAGTAAGAGAAAAGTCCCAGCTAGTGTTGTCATCACCCCACATTTCGGTGACCATAATCACATCAATCTTATCAACTGAAAGTATGGCCCACAATTCATCTAATTTTATTATTTAGGCTCCTGGCATTAAAATAGAGATATTTTAGATGATGCAAATGTTTGGTAACATATTTTTTTTTATATGAATGCCTCTGGGGGGGGAGTTATACTCACCCCCAGCTCAAGCAGTTTAAATGTTCATTTATGTATTTAACCATACGTTCTGCCAATAAACGATTTCCCCTAGGACTTAAATGGAGGCCATCCCTGCAATGCAGTTCAGGTCTATGAAAAAATTCCTCCGAATGAGTAAGACAGATTTGATCTTGTTTGAGAAATCTAAGGAGAAGCCAGTTGTTGAAATTATGTATTCTGTTATTAAATGCATCAGAAGTTCTAGAAACAGGTAAATTTCATAGAAAGCAATCTCACATCCCATCTTAACCAAGATGTTAGAAAGTGCCACAATATCTTTCTTAATATCCAATAATTCTGAGTGTGCAAAGTCATTAGTGCCAACATGGAGCACTACCAGATGAGGGTCTATGTGATAACGGCCAACACCTAAAGGCGATCACCATTATCGCTCAGTCAGAGTGCCAAACACATTTTCAGCACTCTGATAACCCTGGTGCACCAGTACAATGGCACCAGGACATACTTTTACTACTTTCTGTGGGGGGCTGCCCCCCCACACACCCCCCCTCACTTAAGGATTCTCAACTCTAGGGGGATGCATGTCTGGGGGGTGAAAGTAGTAAAAATAAAAAGGTTTGGGCCAAGCACAATAAAAATTGCACCAGCGCCCGGACCTGAACCTGATACCTCAGCCACCCCAGCCATTAACCAATTTCAGGGACCATGACACAGCTCGACCAGCAACTGTAGCACCACTCCCTACAGCCCCGCCACCCCTTCTCATTCAATGCTCGCCATACTCACTTCCACCCTCCCACTCATGTACGAATAGTGACATTCTGTCACCTAGTTCACCCACCCCCTCACCCGGTCACCCTACCTGTTGGTCACCATGAGTGGATTGCGTGGGGAATTTGTTGCCATAATGGACGGCACCCTTCCTCTTGCACCCACTTCATGGGTTACCACCAGGGGATGTTGACAGCAATGATTTTGAGTATTGTACACCATATTAGTGATATTTGAGATCCTGACACCACTAAAACTAGAGCATGTAGGATTTGTTTTATCTGGATCACAAATGGCTCTATTTAGATTTTTAATGATAGAGTCCCCCAATACATACACTTGCCTAGGACCACAACAGTGTGTCTGAGATGTCTCCATAATACTTGGGTCATTTACCTCAAGAATCACATTATCAGGGGGAGACCTCCCACCTTCCAGCTTAAGACTGCGCCCCCTAGTGTTATGGTTGCCACTCAGCTTAAAGAGACTCTCTTTATCAACCTTATTTATCAGTTTCAAATACCTAAAGGTCCCAATCATGTCCCCTCTCTCCTGTCTTCCAGGGAGTACATGTTCAGTGCCCTTAACCTCTCCTCGTATGCCTTACCCTGCTGACTGGCTATCATCTTTGTAGCCCTCCTGGACCTTCTCCAGCAGATTAATGTCATTTTTGAGGTGTGGGCACCAGTACTGGACACTATACTCTAGATGCAGCCTTACCTGTGACCCATATGAGGGCAGTATAACCTCCTTCCTCCTACTACTGATCCCCAGATTTATATCCCAGCATCTTGTTTGTCTTTGCTGCTGCTTTCTTGCACTGACAACATCTGATATTACAGGCAGGCTGACTGGAAGAGACCATCCCATCTATTCCAGGGGCCATCTTACCTTTGGGCTAATCCACTATTACACTACAGGTTGGAATTACAGGCTAGACTTTCCTAGCTATGTATAATTATACAAGATTTAACCCCAACACCTAATGTTCTTATCCTATGTAACCACTATCACATTTGCATGATGACATCACATGGGGTGGTCCATGATTTACAGCTTCCCCTACTGCAGTTAGTTCATTGTCCCTTCATTATTACTGGGTTAGTGTTACATATTGTGCACTAGATAGTGGACCCTTCCTCACTAGCTTCCCCCTCTGGTTATATCTCCTCATAGAATAAGACATGGGCTGGACAAAGAGGTGCAATTACTGCAATGTCCCACTCCTAGCAGGCCACGTGGGCCACGTCTGCCCCACCTGTGCTGAAGAGCCCCCACAATTGTTCGATATTGCCTACACAAATGACAACTCCAGTGGACCCTCCATAGAGCTGTCTGCTTCCAGACCAACAACAGGTAGTCCATCTACTGCCTTCCCTCAAGTGGTCAACACACCTGGTCTCTTTATGGACACTGCCTCCATCATCCTGCAGAACCAGCAGATTTTCCAAGTGCAACAACACTTTAAGATGGCTATGCTGGAGAAACTGGCAGAAATAGCTGGCCAACACAGAAACATAGAATCTGTTGGCAGAGAAGGACCTGATGGCTCACCTAGTCTGCCCTATTCTCCCTACCTGTAGTGTCGCTGCAGACCCTACTCACATTCCATAACCCAACACCAGCTAATCATGCACCAATGCTTCCATCACTGGCCCCCTCTACTCCTAACCCTGTCAACCCCACCCCAGCAGACCCACGCCCAGACACTCCAGAACCCAGAGGTCAATCAGAGGAAGAGTCTGAGGATGAGGATGACATGGAAATAGATCCCAAGTCACTGACAGCCAAGTGATGCTTCCCAGACCAAATTCTTGTTCTGGTACATCATATCAAGATGACTGTGGGATTTGATGCCCCATCACCTTCATCACAATGTAAACTAATGCCTTCATTCTACCAACAGCCAAACTGAACAACACCTTCCCAGTATGCAAGTCCATTGATGAGGCAATGGCTAAAGAATGTGGATCACCAAACCCAGCTCACATTCCAGAACACCGCTCATGGGACATGGCATACCTGTTGCAGTCTGACAAACAACAGCTGTAATACAAGCTGCTTATTGTTGACCCACAAATGTCAGCTCTGAACAAAAAGATGGCCCTCCCCTTGCAAGGTGCTACAGGCCTTAAGGACCCAGCAGACAGGAAGCCAGGGGACAAACTAAAAAAGAACTTTCAGCTGGCAGGACTCAAAAGCTAGAATGGCCACTACCACCATTTACACCACCATGGTGCAACTAGCCTAGATACAAGATGTACATAAGACACTAGCCCCAAAGTCAGCACAGATGCAACTACTACAGCAGGCAATTTTATCTATTAAATATTTAGTGGGCATGGCAGTGTAGTCCCTCAAAATCAATGCCAGGGCAGTGGAATTGATAAACCAAGGCAGAAGAGCCTTGTGGCTAAAACTATGGGACAAAGATAACGAATCAAAGGCAATGCCCCACAAACTTCCTTGCAAATGAGCCCTGCTGTTTGGAGAAGGTTTGGACAAATACATAAAGGGCAAGAAGGGTTGGAAAGACCTGGAGAAAGAGCAGACTGCAAAGTCCATCTAGTGGTTTCATGTAATATCAGTGAAAACAAAACAGCAACAGCAAAAAGAGTGATGCAAAAACAGCAAACCCCAAAACAGTGCATACACTTACTAGTGATTAGACAAAACAGAGAACCAGCACTGGAGAAACCATGAACCCAGCACAAATGGGTATAACAAAGTAACAGCACTAATACAGGGGAACAAACATACAAAGTGGGCATCCCAACTCTTCTTTCTGCCATGGCAATCTGTGGAGGGCTTTGCCCCCCACAACCCCTTTAAAAATATAAAAGTATATAATCATCACAAGGGGGTGAGTGAACTCAGGGACATGGAAAAACACAGGATGGGGCAGATTGGGAGGGGTGCATGTAAAATATAAGAAGCTGGCGGGGGGAAGAGAAGGTGGCTGCCACACAGAACAAAAAAAAATCACCGCAAGAATCGAACCTGGTTCTGCAAGATATACCACCAATACACATAAACAGTGACTGAACTCTCTATGCCATGCTGCCAGCACATCTCAAGACCCAACACGCATGCCTCTTAGTCCTAACAACACTACTGTCCCCCCACTAGTGACTCGGCATTTAACCATTTTCACTCATATTACTGTGGCACACTAAACACACAGTTGCCCATATTCCTTTTGCTCTTTTTCACTTGCTCTTTTAACTTTGCCCAAAATGATTCACTAAGATCATGGAATACCCCATCTAGCTACCATGCAGATTTAGATTTTGTTCAAATAACAATTTTCATGACAGGTCACTAGGCCACTATGGTAACCAAGGAAACAATTTTCATTCCTCATATCCCCCCACCAGCAATAACAAGAAATTTAGAGGCTGAGGTGGATCCAACACAGGCATGTTCTTGATGACTTCAATCGTAAATGACAGACAAAGAAAAGACTATCCATGTTTGCCTCCACTGGGACACACTCCAATAGGAGCTCAACTTCAGCAGTTTGCACACAGATGGTGGAAATCAGCAGAAGACAAATGAGTGATGTAAACTGTAGATAAGGGCTCTGCCATAGACCTGGAAGAAATTCCCTGAATGGACCATGTCATCATTTTACCAGTCTCTAAGTACATGGTGCAACTATATCAAATTCAAGAAATATTGCAGGGATTGATAAACAACAAGGCAATAGCAGAGGTACTACCAGAGGAAGGAAGATGGGGAATATATGCCATCTTCTTTACAGTACTCAAGACAACCAGAGATCTTTGGGCAGTGTTAGATTTAAAATTCTTAAATCAATCAGTTCAATACAAGCCCTTCAAAATGGAAACAGTCAGGTCCACCTTAAGAAACATTTGACCTGGGATTTCCTCACATCAGTAGACCTGAAAGACACATATTTGCACATCCCTATCAGGCCATCACACTTCAAGTTCCTCAGATTTCATGTTTGCAGAAATACTATCAGTGCCATGTACTTCCCTTCAGACTTGCCTCAACACCCAGAAAATTCACAAATGTCTCCATAGTACTAGCAGCCAAAATGAGAGAAAGGGGCATCTGAATTATCCTGTATGAGGACAACCAACTAATTAGACCCAGATCCCCACAGTAGTTGATACAGTAGACACAAACCATGATAAAATACCTAGAAAAGCATGGTTGGATAATCAAGAGAAAGAAGAGCAGCCTTATGCCTAGCCAGTCCATAGATCACCCAAACACACTAATCAACAGTACAGCAGGCCGAGCATGGTCCTTGGACAAATGGATCAACAACCCACTCTGGAGCAAGTATCATGAGTACTGAGGCTGATGACATTTTGTTATTGACATGGTTCCCTGGGGCAATGTGACCCTAATGGGATGCAAATGGCACCATAGAGCCTTACTAATACTATGGGATCATTTGCATAGGATGTATGAATATGGCAGATTGCTCTACAGGAGTAATCATCACTACCAGGCCCTACCATGCCATTTTCTCTCACAAGCCCCATAACATAAGCTGTGTGGCTAACAGGGGCTTGTTGTTAGGTAGTACAATCGGAATCGCACCTGCAGTGATGCCAAGACCAATTTCAGCTGCTCTGTTCTCCAACCAAAGTTGTTCAAACCAGTATTTGGTGATAAAAGCTAGGAAGTGCATCCAGTGATGGTGGGCATGTGAATTTGTGCATGAGAGCAGGCCAAGGGGAGGTTATTGATGAACAGAGAGAACAGGAAAGGGCCTAGGATGGAGCTTTGGGGAACCCAAGTAAGGATTGGGAGGGGAGAAGAGAGGGCAGAGCCCACCTGGTCTTACTGGCTCCTGTTTGAGAGGTAGGAACTGACCCAGTTCACAACTGTAGCCACTAAGCCAACTAAGTGGAGCTTATTGAGCAGGAGCAGGTGGGACACCAAATCAAAAGCTTTTGCCAGATCAATGAAGACTGCAGCAGTAATGTGACCCATGTGCATTCCTTAGAGAATGGTGTCTGTGAAATGCAGTAGGGAGGATGTGGTGTAGTGGTTCTTCCTAAAGCTACCTTGGTGAGGGTGTTGGTGACTGTGAGGAAATCAGTAACCCTAGAATAGATTAGGGATTCCTGAAGCTTTGCAAGGGAGGGAAGGAGGGAGATGGGGTGGTAACTCCCTGGACTGGAGGGGTCACCATCTTTATAGAGTGGTAAGACCTTAGTCATTTTCCAGGCCAAAGGAACTATACCTGAGGAGAGGAAGAGACTGAAAAGATGTATAAGGGGGAGGACAATGGTGGGGGAAGAGATACATAGGATCTTAGGGTCAATGCTGTCTGTGCTACTTTTTGCTGGGTTTAGAGATGATATGGCATTGTAGATCTCCTGCTGGGAGAGAGCGGAATTGGTGACCACTGGGAGAGCATGGGAAGGGGAGGGGTCAAAGTGGGCTGTGGTGGGAATGTCAGGAAGTGCACATGAGATGAAATACTTATTGAGGGTATTAGCCCCAGAGGCGATGTCTGAGACAATGGAGCATTCTACTGAGAGGACTGGGGTGGTTGAAGGGGTAGGAGGAGGGTCAATGAAAGAGTGGATGGTTTTCCAAAACTTTGTGGGAGAGCTTTGGGTAGACTGGAGGAGTTCCTTGAAATAATATGCTTTGACTGTATGGACTGCCTTTGTGCATTTGTTTCTCAGGGACCTATATGCCTGGAAGTTGGCTTAAGTCAGGGTGGATTTGCAGGTGGCCTGTACATGATCCCACAGTTTGCATTGGGCAATTAGGGCTCTGTTGATCCAGGTGTGGTGGAAACACTTTACTCCTGCTTTTTTCAGGGGTGCATGATTGTTTCAAACACTAGTGAAAATGCTGGTAAATGAACTGAGGGCTGTGTCAACGTTGGTGGTGGAGAATACGTAGGACCAGTTGGTGCTAACCAGGTCTTGTAGGAGGTCATTTGTGTCTAATGCCTTGAAGGAGTGGTACCATATATATTTTGGGACTGAGTGAGAGAGGCACACCTTCTTGATGCAATGGGTTAAACAATGATTGCTAAACAATATCTGGGCAGATACCTGAGGCAATAATATGGTGAGGGTGAGAAGAGAGCACCCAGTCCAGTAAAGAGTAGTTAGTACAGCCAGAGTTCAGCCAAGTAGGTTCCTTAATGAGCTGGGGAAGGTTCAGTAGTTCATTGCTGTGTAAGGTGGGTTTGGAGGCGGGTGAGAATCAGTTTAGATTAAAGTCACCAAGCTGCAAAGGGGCCCCTACACTTGCTCTCCTCTCAGCCATAGCGCTAAAACTAGTCTGATAGATCTGACTAAAAAGCAGAACTCTAGCCACCCCCAGAAAACAAGACTTCCTTGGCACTTAAACTATAAGACTTTGGCAAATGTATGGAGGAACAAGCACATTTTTAGCAAAATGATTTTAGCAAAATATGAGGGTAGGTTTCTTGAACAAAACTGTAGCAAGAGCCATGGATGTAGGCATGCATAGGCCAAGTAAGATATTGCTTACAAGTTAATTGGAGAGTGGACAGCATTCTGTGCCTTGTCAATTAATTTTGGTTACTCCTACTGTCTCATATTCATGACTGACCTATTTACATTTGGTTGGGGGGGGGGGTAAAATAGCACAAAGGCTTGCAACTTACAAGTTTTATTTTCCTAGCTGTGCCACAGGCAATGCTCCAGAGCAGCAGAACAAGCACCTTTTCTCTTGAATGCCTCATGAGTTCCAAAAGAAGGCAGGGAGTCAAATGATGTGTAGATTGTTTCTGAAAGTTAACCACACTGTGTCTATAAAAGGTAATGAAACAATTTTCTTTGGAAGAACTATTTCCATGAATTTTAGGGCACTCCAGTGGAAATGGGCTGAACAGAGTTCTGTGAATTACAGCATTGAAACAATGTAAATGGTGGAATTCATGCATGATTTCAAAAGAAACTACTGGCCACCAAGACATCTTTATGAACCCCCAGGTAGGTCTGTCAAGGCCATTAGAAAGCAAGTGGGTGCATTTCCAATTATATTCACCCCCTTGCTTCCATGGGAGTTGCATACAATACACGAAGAACGTTTCAGCAGAATAAATGTGGAATGGCTGAATGCTATTCCACCATTCTTCTTAAATACATCTTGGGAATGAATCAGCAAACCATGAATTCAATAATGAATCTGTGGCTTGCTTTTGGAATTCTTTGGATTGCCCAACAAAATTCCAAAATGCATTCCTCAGTCTAAATTGTCATTCTGAATGAATTCCACTGGTGTAGTTCCACATTTCACATAGCTGTACTATCTGTGCCATCATACAGAAACCTGTTTTGTTAACACTCCTTGTTCTCTTGCTGCATACATTCTGAATTTATAAATGCCCACGCAAAGTCTACCGACTCAAGTGTACTGTTCTCCATCCACTGCATCCTGGGCACCTAGTCTGCGTGGGAGGATTCCCAAGTTACAGGAAGGTCACAATGGAAGTAGATCATGTTTTCTTATGGTACCACCAGTATGATAAGTGGACACATAAAGAAAAACCATGGGTACACAATAGTGCTGTGTACAAATTTTAAATGCTGATGGAACAAAAGTCTTCAAAATTTTGAAAATTTCTGACTAATCCAGTGGAATTCCATTAGAAGCAGAACTGAATTTTAATTATGGATTAGACATTTGTGGTTTACATAAACTGCAGATTAGGTTTCTGAAAATAGTGGAAACATAATATGCAGTTTACATAATCCACAGAAAACTAATCAATAGTTTCAGTTGAAAGACTGTTGGAATTCCAATGAATTTATTGGAACATTTTGGAAAATATTTTAGTAGCAGAACTGCCATTCTGTCTGAAGTCACCAGTGAAATTCCACATTCTGCACAGTCTCCATGTTTCTTATGAGCTGTGTATATTTCTTACTTATTTTTCAAACACATTATTGGGCACATTACCTCACTTGTGTGTGCCCATCTTTTTTTTTTGTTTGGGACATACCACTGTAACAGTAGCCCTGTTAATAAAGGTTTTCCTCCCCAAAGGTTGAAGACTGACATGTACATTTTTTTTATTACTCCTTTCATCCTGTCCTATCTACTACCTCTTGTTCTAATTCTGTTTTACTGTTCTCTTTGTCAGGGTGGTCAACCTGACATACCCTTGTTTACTGTGCTATCCCTTTATTTTTTAATGATGCCAGTCTCCCTTCATATTAACATTGGCAGTGAAAGCCACAAGAGAATGTCCCCGAGGTGAAGTAATCCATTTCAGTATAAAGAAACCCTAAGAGTAACTTGGAAAGGTATACAAAAATAACTGTATTGGTACCCCACAAGCACTTTCAAAAGGAATGAAATAGTAGGAATAGTGTAAACAAAGTTATAAATGCTCCCGTATGCTCCTTTAGTTGTGAGCATTTCAAAATGCCACGGGGTGCAGAGCGCGACTGAGTGCTGTAGTGTAGCAGCAAAGAATAAAGAAATTCAATGAGAACAGGAGTGAGTGTAGTTCCAGAGATGTTTCAGAGCCATTTTCAGCTCTAAAATACATGTACCGAGTGGCTGTTGTCACAGAATGCTCCTAGCAGGTGGCAGTACAAAGCCAAACTTCGCTGCAGCTCTAAAAGTGGAAGCAGCTGCATGGAAGTCAGCTAAGCAGGGCATGCATGTATAAGAGAGGGCATTGGAAAGTGAGGGAAGGAGGTACTTTCCCAAGAAAACTTGCTCTCTTATTGTTTATTTTGGTAAAGACACAGAAATAGTGACATTGGGCTGTTAAGTTTGGCATGAGGAACCAAAAATGTCCGAATGAAATATTAGCTGACACCTGAAAGTTTCAGCCATAGACATTAGGAGAAGCCAAAAATACTACTTTCCTTGTTTTGTAAACGGTTCAGTTTAGACACTGTATAAGGGGAAAGTTGTTTCCAAAATTGTTATCTAGTGCATACCATGGTATTAATGGATAAGTCAAACCATGTGAAAATCTGTTTATATAAAAAGGGAAGCATATAGTTCTTATGTTAGGAGCACCTAAATTGTGGAGATGAGGAGCATGACCTCAATCCCCCTTGTTTACCCCAAACATAATGTATAAGCACAAAACACTTGAAAAGCTAGAGAAATAAAGTTCTGGGTATTTACCTGAAAGAGGGTTCCCAGCAGGTTCTATAGGGCAGATTGGCCCAGACTGACTGCAGTTATAGTGACAGTGAGTGGTGATGTCACAAAAAGGAGGTGGAACTGTAATATTAATGAGCCTCATTACACTGTTTCTGCAGATATTTTAAGAAGGGCTGACCAGAAAGAAAGAAATCCTATGGCAGGAGAAGAACCAAGAATGTCTCTTGTACTATGCTTATTCCAGCATGAATGTAATGTTTTTATATGTTAGAAATGGAGCTTAATAAGGTTATTGCCTAGGTCACATGGTTATGATGTCATACTGGGGAAGGGGATAAAAAGTACAGGATTTTGTGACAAAAGAGAGGCCAGTTGGTTGCTGGTAGCAGAGGAGAGAGGGTGTGCCAGACTTCACACCAGCAGTTAATGGTTCACTAAGTAAGGAATGAAGCTGCAGTTACAGATTTATTTTCGTATTTTAGGTGTGATGACTAACACCCATTTTTCTTTCATTTCTGTAAATACTGATTTTTCATTTATTTGAATAAAAATTATAAACACAAGTTGCGTTTATTTTATGCAATATACTCCTGTCTGTGCGTCTGTTTATCCCACCCTATAACAGTGGTGTCAGAAGTGAGATAGCTGATGGTATCTATGTTGCCTGGAAAAACACTATCGGGGTACTGGATCCAGTACCCAACAGATGCAGAAGGGACAGGATGGCATACATTTGACCAGGCCAATGGCGGATAAGACAGAGATACTCCCTGGACCAGGACTGGATTTTGGAGCAAAACCCAAGAAGAAAACGGAGAAAGACATCGACGAAGACAGCAAAGAAGATTTCTAGGAGCCCCAAAAGATGGAGTTACTGGAGGATACCAGTGAACTGTTGTGCTGGCTGTGTATTCGGCAGTAGGAAATGAAACAGCAACAGCAGAAGGATCGGCGACAGCAAGAAGAGTACCACAGATGACAGGAAAAAGATTGTAGATGTCTGAAGGACAAATGGGCTGACACTGTGCATTTGCTACAGACCATGATACCAGGACAACCTAACCGGTCAGTATCTAGAGACATTAAATTGACTAAATTAACTGATGGGATGACATAGAGGCTTATTTAACAACATTTGAGAGAATTGCAGAGACCTGTACATGGCCAAGAGACCAGTGGGTCATAAGACTGGTCCCTTATCTATCAGACCGAGTCCAGCTAGTATAAAGCCAAATGAGTGGAAAGAATGCCACCAATTATGAGATGGTTAAGGAGGAGATATTGCAAAGATATGACATTAACACCAAAACGTATCGGCAATGGTTCAGATTATTGA
Organism: Neoceratodus forsteri; assembly: GCA_016271365.2. Classification (NCBI taxonomy): domain Eukaryota; kingdom Metazoa; phylum Chordata; order Ceratodontiformes; family Ceratodontidae; genus Neoceratodus; species Neoceratodus forsteri. Next base: position 17,521,292 of record JADMNL010000027.1, read on the forward strand.
AAATGGCCTATACTGATGCCCCTATAGAGATATATGCTAAACTAAAGGATTATTGTTGCAAGTGGTTGCAACCTTCCACAAAGACAGTTGCCCAGTTAACTGAGTTGGTGATTATTGAACAATTCATTCAGGTTCTTCCTCAAGAGGTTCAGGTGTTGATTAAAGAACACAAATCTGATACTGCGGAACAGACCATTAAACTTGCAAAAGATTTCTTGGCAGCATGGCCTTCCCTACCAAGAGGAAAACCAGGAGTACCCCAACCTGCTGAGGTGGTAAGACCTTTTTATTCAAACACCCAGAGACAATCTACTTATGTATGAGACGACCGAGGTGCAAGGGTTGTCATGGCAGACATTGTGTGCCATGGATATTTGGGGAAGAGGCACATGGTACGCAATTGTCCAGATAAGCACGTGGATGATTCCCATTTAGCCCTGGCTAATATTGGATATGTGACTTTGGTGGGGATAGGACAACATCAGACTGTGGGGCTATTAGACTCTGGAAGTCGCCAGACTTTGATGAGGGCAGATCTGTTCCCCACTGAGAATTGTGTCCTTAAAAGACACTACTGTCATATGTGTCCATGGTGATCTCCATAAGTATCAAATAGCTGAGGTGGAGGTTACGGGGGAAAATCAGACCCATTGTTTAATGGTGGGTTTGGGTCCCAAACTACCAGTCCCAATTATTGGACAAGACTACCCTGAATTTTCTAGATTGTTAAAAAGTCATGCAGCCATCGGAGACTTAGTACCAGTTATTACATGCTCCCAGGCTAAGGTGGCACAAATATCTAATATCTTTCCCTTTGAAGATGAACTGTATGACGCCTCAGGGAAAGACTGAAAATCTCAGAAACAGAAGAAAAAGGAGAAGAGGATATGGATTGAAAGTCACCAGCCTGATGTAGCTGGAATTTCTAATCCTGATTTTAAAAAGGAACCGTTGTCTGATGAGTCCCTAAAACCTTTTTTCTTACAGGTACAAGATGCTAAAGTAGCAGGACAACCTTACTATATGTTAAAGAAAGGGATTCTATATAGAGAATATATGAACCCCATAACACAAGTAAATGTAAAACAAATGATGGTTCCATTGAAGTATAGAAACAAATTGATGGCATTAACCCATGATCTACCCATGGCTGGCCATGAAGGAAGAGGCAGAACCTTGGGGAGGCTTACTTTGAGATTTTTCTGGCCATGCACCCATGAGGATGTAGCCAAATATTGTCGGGCCTGCCCAAAATACCAGTTAGTTGCCCTGGGGGGAAAACGGACAAGGTACCGCTCCATCCCATTCCCCATGTCACTGTTCATTTTGAACGTATAGCCATGGACATCATAGGGCCATTAACCACAAGCACAAAAGGAAACAGGTTCATCCTTGTAATCTGTGATTATGCCATGAGGTACCCTGAGGCTATACCGATACGGACTGCAAAAGCCCCTTGGATTGCTGAGGAATTGGCAAAAGTTTTTAGTCATGTCAGTATACACCAGGAGATTCTGACAGATGGAAAGTAATTTTAACTTCCACCTGTTGAAAGAATTATACAGTTTACTTGGAGTCTCTACCATACACACTTCCCCCTACCATCCCTAAACTGATGGCCTTGTAGAAAGGTTTAACAAAACATTAAAAGGGATGTTGAGAAAGTATGTGGAGGATGAAGGGTGAACCTGAGATAGAGTTCTCCCTTATTTAATGTTTGCCTACCGGGAAGTACCCCAGGCAACTACAAGTTGTTCGCCTTTTATATTATTATATGGTAGAAATCCCAGGAACCCTTGGATGTTGTAAAGGAACATTGGGAAGAGGGTAAAATGGTAGGCTTCACTAACATCCAAGACTATATGTCCTCAATAAGACAGAGGTTGGTTAAATTTGTAAACCTGGCTCATGAAAATGTGGCTGATGTACAGAAAGAACAGAAAAGGATGTATGATGATGGGTTGAAAGAAAAAATGTTTTGATCCTGGGGAAAAGGTTTTACTATTGCTACCTACTGTTGAGAACAAACTCCTAATGAGGTAGCAGGGTCCCTTTACGGTCCTGTGTAGAACAGGGGTGGTAAACTATGAGATTGAACTACCAGGCAGGAGAAACCAAAAAGAGAATTTACCATGCCACCTTTTGAGAAAATGGGTAGAGAAGACAGAACCCCTACCCGCCTTATTCATACATCCAGAAGAACAGAATACAGACTTGGAAATAGCCTATGATAGGTTAAGTCCTCAGGAAGAGCAAGGGACAGTGCCTGTTAACCCTGAGTTAACTCCCAGACAGAAAGCTGATATTGACCAATTGTTACATCATTATAGTCATACCTTTGCACATATACCGGGAAGAACAAAAGGGGTTGTACAACAGATTGCCATCACTCAGGACAAGCCTATCTACCAAAAACCTTATAGATTACCAGAGAAAATTAGAGCAGAGGTTATTAAGGAGGTCAGGAAAATGGAACAGATGGGGGTCATTGTTCCCTCCCGAAGTGCCTGGTCATCACCCGTGGTAGTGGTCCCAAAGAAGGAGGGGGATTGCGTTTATGTCTTGATTTCTGGAATTTGAATGCTATCTCCTCCTTTTATGGGTACCCCATGCAACATATTAACTACTTGTTTGATAAAATAGGTACAGCAAGATATATTAGTACCTTAGACTTAACCAAGGGGTATTAGCAGATACCCTTAGCCACTCAAGCACAGGAGTTGACTGCTTTCTGCACACCTATAGGTTTCTTCCAGTTTAAAACAATGCCTTTTGAGTTACACGGGACCCCCATGACATTTCAGCGGTACAAGGACCATATTCTCAGACCTCATATGTCATACAGTGCAGTCTACCTGGATGACGTGGTCATTTTCAGTCAAACCTGGCCAAAACATGTAGAACATCTAAGATCAGTCATCCAGGCCATAACTGAAGCAGGGTTAACTATTAATCCACAGAAATATGCCTTGGCTAACACTGAAACAAAGTACCTTGGATTTGTGGTGGGAAATGGAGTTGTCCAACCTGAGAGAAGCAAAATAGAAGCAGTGGCTAATAGCCCAAGACCTTTAACCAAGATACACATACGATCTTTTCTAGGGTTAGCTGGCCAATATCGGTGGTTTATCCCCAATTTTGCTTCCTTGGCCACGTCTTTAACAGAATTAACAAAAAACAGACACCCTAATAAAGTGCTACGGAGTCCTGATTGTGAGGAAGCATTCACACAAATAAAGTCCATATTGTGTTTTGCTCCCTGTAATTATTAGTCCCAATTTTTCCCTACCATTTGAAGTACACACCAATGCATCAGACACTGGCATTGGGCTGTTTTGACACAATATGTTTGGAATGGTGAGCATCCAGTTATATATGTGAGTTGGAAGTTGCATGAGAGGGAGAGAAAGTACTCCACGATCAAGAAAAAATGATTGGCTATGAAGTGGGCCATAGCAGCCCTGAAGTATTATCTGTGAGGGACAGAATTTACAGTATTAACAGATCACAATCCTTTGGTATGGCTGCACCAAATGAAAGAAAAAAATACCAGGATTATGCACTGGTATTTGGCTTTGCAGCCCTACCAATCCACAGTGAAGCATAAAGCTGGCACGTTACACCAGAATGCAGATTTCCTGTCCAGATTTGGGGCTAGTGGAATGGACATTTGTGTTGATTTTAAACCTCAGGGAAAGAATGAGAGCCATGATAAAAAAAGAATGATGGTTGTTGTTTAATTTTTGTATGATTTCTAATTAGGGTCCCTGAGGGGAACTTCTGGTGAGGGTGGGCAGAAGTTCCAACCCTTCCTAGGGTGAAAGGTCTTGACAACAAGATCTGTTGCTGTTTTGGGTAGGGAGGAGTGTAACAGGAGCCCTGTTAATAAAGGTTTTCCTCCTCTAACGTTGAAGACTGACATGTACATTTTTTTATATTACTCCTTTCATCCTGTCCTATCTATTACCTCTTATTCTAATTCTTTTCTACTGTTCTCTTTGTCAGGGTGACCAACCTGACAAACCCTCATTTACTGTGCTAGCCCTTTATTTTTTATTTATGCCAGTCTCCCTTCGTATTACACATTGGCGGTGAAAGCTAAAAGCGAATGTCCCTGAGGCGAAGTAATCCATTTCAGTGTAAAGAAACCATAAGAGTAACTTGGAAAGGTATAAAAAAATAACTATATTGGTATCCCAAAAGCACTTCCAAAAGGGATGAAATAGTAGGAATAGTGTAAACGAAGTTACAAATGCTCCCGTGTGCTCCATTAGTTGTGAGCATTTCAAAATGCTGCAGGTTGCAGCGTGCGACTGAGTGCTGCAGTGTAGCGGCAAAGAATAAAGAAATTTAGTGAGAACAGGAGCAAGTGTAGCTCCTGAGATGTCACAGAGCCATTTTCAGCTCTAAAATACATGTACCGAGTGGCTGTTGTCACGGAATGCTCCTAGCTGGTGGCAGTACAAAGCCGAACTTTGCTGCAACTCTAAAAGTGGGGGCGGCTGCATGGAAGTCAGCTAAGCAGGGCACGCATGTATAAGAGAGGGCATTGGAAAGTGAGGGGAAGAGGTAGCTTCCCAAGAAAACTTGCTCTCTTATTGTTTATTTTGGTAAAGACCCAGAAAAAGTGACATTGGGCTGTTAAGTTTGGCATGGGGAAACCAAAAAGGCCCGAATTAAATATTAGTCGATGGCTGAAAGTTTTCAGCCGTAGACATTAGAAGATGCCCAAAAAGATTGTTTTCCTTGTTTTGTAAACAGTTCAGTTTAGACACTGGATAAGAGGAAAGTTGTTTCCAAAATTGTTATCTAGTGCATACCATGGTATGAATGGATAAGTCAAACCATGTGAAAATCTGTTTATATAAACAGTGAAACATATAGTTCTTATGTTAGGAGCACCTAAATTGTGGAGATGAGGAGCGCACCCTCAATCCCTCCTGTTTAGTTTGCCCCAAACATAATGTATAAGCACAAAACACTTGAAAAGCTGGAGAGATAATGTTCTGGGTATTTACCTGAGAGAGAATTCCCAGCAGGTTCTATAGGGCAGGTTGGACCCAGACTGACTGCAGTTATAGTGACAGTGAGTGGTGATGTCACAAAAAGAAAGCAGAGCTGTAGTATTAATGAGACTCATTATACTGTTTCTGCAGATATTTTAAGAAGGGCTGACCAGAAAGAAAGAAATTTGTGGCAAGAAAAGAACCAAGAATGTCTCTTGTACTAAGCTTATTCCAGCATGAATGTAATGTTTTTATGTGTTAGAAAAGGAGCTTGCCAGCCCGGTGGCGCTGAGGGTTGAGGCGCTAGATGCCACACCTCATACCACGCCGGCGACCCGGGTTTGGGAACGGACTCGGGTCATCGGGGGTCGGCCGGGGGGGAAGGAGGATTGAGCGTCCCAACGGATGCTCTCTCCTCAGGGGATTCTCAACCCTGAGTATGCGGTGGGAGCACCGCGCCAGAAAGGGGTTGAGGCTCCATTACTGGAGTCGGGAGGGGACATCGTTAGGCGGCAGGGAGGCATGCGGTCAGCACGTCACCCCTCTAGGACGTACGTCCTTGTGTGCCGGCGTCCCAGGGGGCGGGGGAAGTGGGGAGAAAAGCGGAAAATGGTAGTCCTCAGTGTCCCTAGATGAAGACTGCCCCATCCAGAGAGTCCACCCAGGACAGACCCCGCTGTGCAGCAGAAGGAGAGGTAATGGCACTCTAGGGGCAGATCCTGAAAAAGGGGGGGGCTACTGGGATATGTGCAGTCGGAAGGAGGGGGACACCGGGGACAGGAAGGTGAATAAAGAAATAAAGCAAAAAAAAAAAGAAAAGGAGCTTAATAAGGTTATTGCCTAGGTCACATGGTTATGATGTCATTCTGGGAAAGGGGATAAAAAGCCCAGGATTTTGTGACAAAAGAGAGGCCAGTTGATTGCTGGTAGCAGAGAAGAGAGGGTGTGCCAGACTTCACACCAGCAGTTTATGGTTCACTAAGTAAGGAGTGAAGCTGCAGTTACAGATTTATTTTTGTATTTTAGGTGTGATGACTAACACCCATTTTTCTTTCATTTCTCTAAATATTGATTTTTCATTTATTTGCATAAAAATTATAAATGCAAGTTGTGTTTATTTTATGCAATATACTCCTGTCTGTGCATCTGTTTATCCCACCCTATTACAACCACTACATGCAGCTGGGGGCATCACCTGAGGGAGTAAGAGTGTGTGTGTGTCCTTTTTCCTTGTCCATGGTAAGTAGACAGTCACATTTTTACTCTTGTAAAGAAAACAGGAAGTAGATGGAACACAAAGAGCTGCATCAGCAAAATCTGCAGAAGGTTAGCAAAAAATATATATTTTGTCCAATTTGAAGACTCGAAGGGGGGAGGTAACACAGTGTCCTTTAAATCAAAGCACATGGAATAAAAATGTCATGCTAATAAAAAAAATGTTGTGGGGGGAAGGCAGTATGATCATGTGATTAGAGGAGCTGTGAATCTTCAAACCCAGATCTGAATTGATGGCCAAAACTGCCACTTACTCACAGGTATGTGACCCTAAGCATGTTGATTAACCTTCCAGGGCTTGATCTGTCTGTGAATGGCAGCAACATTCTATCCCCTCTCTCTTTTGGCTTGTTGAGTGCCCTGGAATACAGTTTGTATGAAAAGCTGTACATTAAACTAAATTCCTTTCTTTATTTATTTTATACCACATACAGTCTTAAGGTCATATTTTCAAAAAGAGGTCTTTCATTCAATGTGCATTTGTAACATTAGCTGAAAATAAGAACAATGGATTTTGTATAAACGTTTTTCCCACTCCAGCAGTGGAGTGTCTCATTTATTTAGGCATTGGTTTATTAAAGATCTGCCATTTCTTGCTTCAGAACAAGCAAGCTACAATCATCAATGTCTTGGCTTGATAAAACATAAATGTTTATCTTTTGGAAAATGTTTTAATGTGGTTAGATCACGTGAGGTGCTCACATAACTTGCATTCATAAGTGATAAACTACCACAAATAAACGGCTGTACTTTAAGTGTAGTAAAAGGTCAATGTAATTTTTGGCAAGTGACCAGGTAAAATGCAGACATGTGGTTACAAACTATCACCTAGCACTAATGTGTGCTGTTGCGAACCATAAACACTCAAAGCAGAACACAGGGAACATGATATTAATGGAGTAATAATTGAGAGTTAACAGACATAGCAGACAACCTTTTGTCTTAATGACTATCAAATAAGGCAGTTTAATGCATGCTGTGCTGAGTTTTTATCACATTATTGAGCTAAAGTCTTAGCATTCATTAAAGCATTATATATGTTACATTACCTTTAATCTTCATCCGCTTCCAGTTTTCTGAATACTTGTGTGTAACATTTTGTACCAATCGTCCAGTCATGCCAATTCATGAATGAATCAAGGCTCAACCTTAAATCCATGTCTGTTGATTAAATCGCTGTGACTTTTGGAAATGTTGAATGTCTTATAAAGATTATTCTATAATGAAATACATCCTAAAATATTATTGATAAAACTAATAATTACTTAGATCTGTGTGTTTTACCTATGTTTATAAATTGCTTATAGCCAAGGTCCCTTATTCTCTGCAGCACCATAGTGATAATTCTACAACAGGGACTCTGAACTTCTGCAGAACTGTTAGGTCAAGTTCTGCTGCAAGATGTAATATTCTGCAGCACATTAATACATCAATTATACAGTGCTGGCATTACAGTTTTGGGAACCCAGCAAGGATGGCCTGTGAGGAAGACTCCTAACTCCCACCACATAATTTAAGTGACATAACTTGCCATGAACATCCAGTTTTATGATTTTCTGCAGCTGTTCTGGTTCTCTTTATTCATCTAAATATATTGAGGTATTAGTAACATTGTATACAACATTAACATCTATTGGCAGATATCCCCCTCCCAACCTGCTGGAGGCAAACAAACAGCTGGATAGTAGTTCCTATAAGGGGAGCCTGAAATAGCCTAGCCATGGAGCACCCACGATGTCCCTCCTCTGTGAACACCTATCATGGGCTCCATACATCATCACAGTTGGGGGTGGTGAGCTTTGTGGGGACACTGAGTCTTCCTGTGCTGCCACCCCCAACAAGTCACACATTAAAAATGTAAAACATCAAGCAATTGCAGTGTCAGTGTGATAATTTCTTTTTTTTCTGTTTCACTCTTTCCTTGTTTGGTTTTCCCATTTTAAATAAATCTTTAGCATGGTTGTTATCTTCCTTACCTTGCTTCATCTTTTCTTTATTTTATTTCATGTGCACCTCCTTGCCCTAGCCTGAAAGACCTGGCATCTGCAGCACCCCCTGAGCTGTCCTAAAGTGGTCTGGGTGATCCCAGGATCACACTTGAACTTGGGTTGCCATCACATAACCTTGATGCACTACCTACCACTGGCCTATCATGGTGGCCCAGCTAGCTTTTTCTTTTGTTTCTGTAGCCTCATAGTCTATGTTTCTGTGTCAGGCAAATCATCCCTTCTCCCAGAGGACATAATAGCAGCAAAACTCTCTCCTCCACTCCAGGCTAAAAGGCTGAAATTCTCTCTTCTCCTTCATGCTCCCATCCTAGTTAAAGAAAAGCTTTCTCCTCCCCATCTCCCGCCTACCTAATGGCAGCAATGCTTTCTCTTCCCTGGTCCACATAACTGCAGCAGTGCTCTATCTTCCCCCAATCCACATAATGGCAGCAATGCTCTCTCTCTTCCACTAATTCACATAATGGCAGCAATGCTCTCTCTTCCACTAATCCACATAATGGCAGCAATGCTCTCTCTTCCACTAATCCACATAATGGCAGCAATGCTCTCTCTTCCCCTCTCTTCCCCCAGACCTAATGTCAGGAATTCTCTCTTCTTCACCTCCCCCTTAAAGGGAACATAAACAGGCTCTGTATTTCTTTGTTAACAAAAACAATCCTTTATACCCCATACACGTTTTGTACAGTGCTGTGAACTTGAAAATGTACAAAACAGCATTTTTACCTAAAAAATGACTTTTTTCCCTTGTCAGCACTGCAGTTCACAGTCAGTATACCAGTAATGAGCTGAGCCAATCACATGATCAGATGACATCAGATTAGCAACAAGAGAATGAGAGTACTCCACATTCGACCAGTGAGTCAGTGACCACAGAGAGACATATATGGCTGATTAAAACAAAAAGCTTTAATACATTTTATGAGTGTCATACTTCAGAGCAGTGAAAACACTTTATAGTTTTCCAGCTGTGGTTGTGGAAGCACATACTTTTGGATAAATTGTAACACAAGTTGGATAAATACATGGATGCAAATCACAATGGTAGATCCTGCTGAAAGGCAGGAAGACATTCCTAATAGACCTCGCCCTCTTTTTATATCTCTCAAACCAAAGTATTAACCTAAAATTAGAGGATTATGACTTTATGGCAATGTTAAAAGATGAAATCCAAGGGAAAAATATCCTGTTTTTGTTTAAATATATTTTATTCAGTTAAAAAAATACGCTAGACATTTGAAAACCCCTAAGCATAGGATGAATACATAAAGATATTTCACAGTACAGCTTAATCTGGTTCAATCTCACTTGGCATGCATCTGTGTGGGGGTAATTGTGAGGGGGAGGGGCAGCTGCAAAGTGGGGTGTTAGCTGCGCACTCGAGCAGACTTGATAGACCATGTGGCCTGTATCTGCGGGCAAGTAGTAAGTAAGTGGGAGAAGGAACACTACATTTTTTGGTACAGCATGACCTAAAATATCTAACAGTTTAACTCTGTAAACCAAAAATTAATCATAAACTATTAACCATTTGCAGCAATGTCAAGGGCTATTTGCTAATAAAAATTTCTGGAAATGTTCCAGGTAATGAACACAGTACCAATACATCACCTTGTCTGTAGCATTACAAAGTCCACGCTGCAAAATTGGTAAGAAACAGATTGGAAGATCCATCTCTGATAAACAGTAAGTAACGGTCGTCTGAGGCCCCAAAATACACCCTTTTCTAAAGTAATGTCATCACATGCTGCTATAAAATGCAACCCAATTAAGCAGATAGGCTATTTTTAACATGTTTAAACTCTTTGATCATAAACAGTTTAAGATCCCAACACTAATATTTACATCAACACCTTTCTAAAGTGTTTATACCTTATATAAAATTCAGTGTAATAGTTAATAACTGAAAACCCTCATAAATTACCTGAATATGGGTTGAACTGTCAATTTTAACTACACAAACTATTAAATACAGCATCCTTTGTCATTTATAATTTCTCATATGGAATAAATCCGAATTAGTATCGTTATACTCCCAGACCCTCACGTTGATTAAAGGCTTTGTATGTGTGGACTCATTGCCTAGCGTATATAGCATCGCACAGACTGGAGAGTAAGTGCCATCATTACTGTCTTCTGTTCCCCTTGATGGCAAGGGATGTTCTTGCCACTGTCGAGATATAACAGGCTTAATTATTTTAAAATTGGTCAGCGTCTGTGGAGAGCCACACATACTGTACACGTGACACTATATTGTAAAATATGCTTGTCACAGAGTGACTCTGTGATGGATTAGGGGCCCTGGAACTTTTGGGCTTGGTGCTTTACTTAAAGCCTTTTGATGCTATAACTATGTAAAATCAGAAATTAAATAAATAAATGTAAGCTTTAAAAGTTGAGACTAAGTTAAAAAATAGTGTAGTGGAGACTAGCAAGGTAGAAAAAAATAAAGCAATGGGGAGGACAGAAGTAAGAGTGAGTCATTTAGTACCCCCCCCCCCAGGTAATTCAGTTAAAGAGAGAGGGAGAACTGAATCCCTTGTGTAAAGGTAGTTGAGATTCTTTACATGGTAATTGAGTTAATTTGGAGCTTAAATGAGCAACTCCAGCAATCTGTTTCTACTTGGGTTGAAATAACACTTTTAGTCCTTCTTTTTAGAGGTGTTTGGTAGCACACCAGAATACAGGCGCTGCGTGACTAAGAGGAAGAATGGGTTGCAAGTGAGGGGAAATAAAATAAAGTAATTTAAGTCACTGTTCTGTTTTAAGTTTCAGTCTTAAAGGGACTATTATTTGGAAGTCATTCCTTCTCCAGTGGTTGTAAATATTAACAGTAGCAAAAGTATTGAAATGCAACATGTGCTTGTTGCACATTTAACTTCCCCTGGCAGAAGGTCAGTGAAATGTTAATTCATACACATGTCCTCACCTATCTTTTGATAAAATAAAGACTACAGACAAGGCACTTGTAGTGGGCTGTAAAACCATTTGTAAAAGGTTGGTTAGTTAGAATTACTTCCTGCTTAAAGCTCCCTGTTTGAAACAACCAGTTAAGGCACATGTTGGTAACAGCCTGGCAGTTGTGTTTAAGTAAGCAGGTTATAAAACTATATGGGGGATTGTACACCTCAGAGAAAAACTATATAAATTGTGTGGTACAGTTCTCACTTACAGAAAGGGCACCTGTTCCTGTGTCTTTGGATTTTCAGCTTCTGCTTCTGACTCTCCTTGCACCACTCCCTTCCAGGACAGCTATATTGCTGACCAGCCCTATGTTCCTTTGTTTTATGCTGTCTCTTGTTGGGGGCGGTGTCTGATGGTCAGAGCTGTTTGTAAAAGAGCCAGGAATTGAAATAAAATAGACTGCATATGTGTATATATGTATGTGAATTATAAACTGTTTAGTTAGATAGTTAAAACAAAATAATTATGTCTAAATAAGAAGTTTTACTTTAGAATTAATGATGTGGGTGGAGTTGGGGAGAACACATGATCATGTCCCTGTATAAAAGGACCGTCATTTGAGCTTGTTAGTTTAGATTGTGCTCCTGGGTCTGGAGGTGAACTCCATGGAGCTCTGTGAATTGCTCCAGCAGGTGTTAGGAAGAACACCTTTCAATCCATGTAAAAGTCATGGGATGAAGTTTATTTGCCATTCTGATTATTTTATTTTGTTGTCGTACCAGTCCGCTGATGTTATATTTGTCCTACTATGAAGAAATTTTGAGATAGAAGTGAATAAATGTCATTCATTTACAACTGAAACTGTGTCATGCTACCAATTAGTCCACAAAGAGACCTGCGCCCACTCACAATGCTGATCAAAACCTAGCTGGGAGACCATCACTTTCTTATTGATTTATTTAGGTTTTATTGACCGGGTAAGTGCACTAGACAAATTCTTGCCTATTTTCAGGCACGACTTGGGGGGAAGGGGATACAGATGAATGCCAACTGATCTTTAACCAGATTATGCTGTCGGTGATATTTTTAGTGAATGTGTAAAATTAACTGCATTTCAAAACATATATATATTTATATGGCATATAGGTAACAGCGGTTCACTGTTTAAGTGACTGCAGCTCACATAATGCCCATGAATACAAAGTCTGTAATACACTGTCAGTTCCTAGTAGCCAAACCTGTTTATCCACCATCTTGTGAAGCAAAGCCCACTTTAATGCTTTCAAGGTGTTTTGCCAGCATCCACCAGATCGTTAAAAATAGACACATTGTCAAAGTAGATCACTCTTAGTTTAGCTGGTAACTGCTGGATATGGGCTATTCCAAGGGAGTGCAATGCAGCCAGAACTCTGTCAAATGCATTACGGCATTGCAGTGTACAATAAGTGAGGTTTGGAAAGACGTATAGCATGGAACCATCATCCCATGTTAAATGTCTTCTTTAGTATGCTGCTAGCAGGACTGAATCTGTGATGTGCTCTCCATGCATTACAACCAGCAGGGTCCTGGGTTGGATTATGTTGGGCACTCTGCATTTGGGGGTGATTCAATATACTTTGTAGTTATAAAGGGTTTGTCCTTCTAAATTGCTGTATACCTGTGTAAGCAGTATGTCTGTTTTGCTACTGTGGCAACACAGTTTAGATCAGATAATTAATTTAATACTGTTAAAAATACAAAAACAACCTGGTGCTTCTGCATCACCATAATAAATCTGATCTAATAACAGTAATCTTGTAAACTTCATTTGAAAGTTGCTATGCTGATCGTTTAGTGTGTACTTAGTTGGGGAGATATGATGACATGCATAAAATTAAAGATGGAATATATGTATGGACTGTTTGATCTCATGCCCTCTTTAGCATACAGTTTATCTGGTTCAATTCCTGGTACTGATGTTTTTGTCTAACCTGTCAGTGAAATCTTAAAGAAAATACAACAAATAGAGGTATTATTAAGATATTTGAAAAAAAAATAATTAGAAACACAGTAACCTGTGTAATATATATACTGTGTGTGTGAGGTTTTCTTTTTTCCCAAGTCACTCTAGTGCATTTCTAAAGCCTTGAACTTGTATAAGCATGCAGAGGTTGCAGAACTGCATATCCTTGTAGCCAGCCATTTAATATATCTACTTTTATTTTCTCTGTACATAAAGATGGAACTTGTCTCTAAATGAGAGCAGCACCTCCAGCTGGTTCTATGTGATAACGGTGATCACCGTTAGGGCGAAGTCACATAGCTGAATTTTTTTTTGGCGATGGACTCCCCAACGCACAGCAACACAGCACCGGGATTTTATTCTTTATGCGGGTGCCACATCCCCCTCACATCCCCTACTTAAAGATTCTTCAACCCAGGGGGTTCCATGCCGCAGGCGCAACTCAGGCTAAAAAAAAACCTTGGGCCAGGTGCAACAAAAGGGAACCTGGCACCATACCCACCGCAGACCAACACCTAACACCATGGCGCAGCCCAGCAGCTCACCACTGTGCCACCCCTACAGCTCCTCCATCCCCTCCCAGCCCACACTCGGCATACTCGCTCCCCCACTGTGCACAGACATATAGCAACATCTGGTCACTATTTCGCCCACCCCACCATCCAGTCATCCAACTTCCCCAATTGCCGCATCCACAGGCACCACGACTGAGATGCCCTTTCAGCAGGTGCCCAATTGCAGTCCCCATCATCACAGGATACCCCTCCAGCCTACCCTGTGTGCTGCACTGAAGGTCCTGATTGGCAGGTTCAAGATATGCTCGCTCATGTGTTGCATATCTGGGAAAAGGCTATTTTCAATCAAGACAGGCAGCTAAAAAAAGTTAACAGTGCATTAGAAAAAGTATTTTAAGAACAGAGAAAATAAACTTAGATAGTAAATGATTGGTTACAAGATTATGCAATTCTGCACCAGGGCATACTTATACAAGTTCTCAGTTTTAGACATGTATTAGACTGATGTGGGTGAAAACAAACTCACACACAGTCTATATATTACACAGGTTATTGTGCTTTTTGTTGTTTTTTTTTTACTTCCAAATATTGTAATAAAGCCTCTATTTGTTGGATTTTTTTTTAAAGATGTCACTGATGGGAATGTCAGTACCAGGAATCAAACCACATAAACTGTATGAAAAAGAGGGCATGAGATCAAACAGTCCCTAGATACTTTCCATTTTTTTTTTTTTTTTGCTACTAGGAATGCATGTCATACCTCCCTGTTTATTGCAACTAAGTGCACTCTGACAAGCAGCATAGTGGTTTTAATATGAAGTTTACAAGGCTACTGTCATTTGATCAAGTTTACTACAGTGATGCAGAAGCACCATTTTCATGTTGTCTTGCACATGCAGCACAAGCAACATTTTGTGACAGCTTGCTGGAGTAGCAGGTTGTGGAGGTGCGGCTGTGTTGAGGCCAAAGGCATCACTGCTTTCTTGGGCTGGTCTGTATGGCACCAATGAATGAGCACGCTGTCTACGACAGCACTTCAGAAGTGTGCCACCAACTTAAAAGAAATCCGCTGCTGCAATGACAGACAGACAGGCTCATCATTGCAGCGGCAGATCTCACACACCTCCATTACGTGCCCCTGGTGAAACATTTCAATAAACATGGTGGTGACTCCCACCATCTGCCTTTCACAGTCCCTACAAAGCTGATGTCGGGGGTGCCCAAATCCCCCTGTCGGCATGCCCCCTCCCGAGTTCATTTGCCAAAGGGGGAGCCAATCCCTGTCAGCATAGTGTCTCCCTTGTTTCATCTGCCGAGGAGGGTGCCCAATCCCCCTCAGCATCATGCCCCCAAGCACAGACACACTTTCTTTTCCAACGGGGGCCCAATCCCCATTGGCTTCAGCCCCCCCCAGAAAACACAGGTGGCACACTGGGAGCCCACCCCAGTGTGTTGAAAGCAAATCTGTAAATAAAAAACCTTCCCGTGATGTCCCTTTTTTTTTATTCCCTGTAAAACAGAAAACAGTCCCTCGTGGTCACGACACCCCCTTCCCCAACCTACACCCACCCTCTGTGCACTCCACATCCCCACACTCCCCTCACCACATACTTACCTCCAGAGCCTGGCACGATAATCTTCAGTGGAATGGGAGACATCTGAACTCTTCAAAAGCCGACCGTGAACTAAAGAAAATCACGGTAAGCTGTATAATGGCATCAATGGGGGGGGGAGGGGGGTTGAACTTAAGAGGATATCTTGGCCATTTTTGTAACTTTTGGCTCCAAACTTTCAACATGGGGTTCTTGGAACCCCTCCTCATGAACTCAGTCACTGTCATTTCATTATTCAGTCCTGAAAGGTGATTTTGCGGTCACTGCACAGAATCACCTTCTGGGACCGATTAACAAAACAACAGTGTAACTGTTCATGAGGTGGGCTCCCAAAAAGCCTATGTTGCAAATTTAGTGGAAAAATTCCAAAAAATGACTGTGTTATGAGCGAGCATTGCGCAGTTTCCATGCATGCTCATAACTTCGAGAATTTGTAGTATTTTCACTCCACATTTTCAACATTGCCTTTTTTTCATATCTCCTTATGAACAGTACAGCTGTCATTTTTCACATCCTGTCCGAAATGTGTTTTCACACATCTGGTGCACAATGGCATGGTCGCTGTGGGAAATCAATGTTCAGGACAGATTAAGAAAATCACAGTGACACTGCTCATGAGTGGAAGTCCCAAAATGCCTACAGTGGCGTGAAAAAGTATTTGCCCCTTCCTGATTTTCTCTATTATTGCATATTTGTCACACTGGATGTTTTCAGGTCTTTAGAGAAAATGTAATATTAGCTAAAGGGAACCTGAGTGAACAAATAACACTTGTTTTTTTTTTAATTTCACTTATTTAATGAAAAAAAGTTAACCAACACAAACTGGCCCTGTGTGAAAAAGTAATTGCCCCCTTACACTTAATAACTGGTTATGCCACATTTAGCTGCAATGACTGCAACCAAACACTTCCTATAATTCAATATCAGTCTTTCACATCGCTGTGGAGGAATTTTAATCCACTCTTCCTCGCAGAACTGCTTTAATTCAGTAACATTTGGTAGGTTTTCGGCATGACCTGCTCATTTCAGGTCCTGCCACAGCATCTCTATTTGGTTTAAGTCTGGACTTTGACTAGGCCATTCCAAAACTTTAATTTTACTTCTTTTTAGCCATTCTGATGTGGACTTGCTTTTGTGTTTTGGATCATTGTCTTGCTGCATGGCCCAACTACGCTTCAGCTTCAGCTGGCGGAAGGATGACGGACATTTTCCTTAAGAATTTTCTGGTACAGAGCAGAATTCATGGTTCCTTTAATTATGGCAAGTCATCCAGGTCCTTAGGCAGCAAAGCATCCCACACCATCTACACCACCACCATGTTTGACTGTTGGTATGGTGTTCTTACTGTGGCATGCTGTGTTTGCTTTACGCGACATTATGGGATCCATATCATCCAAAAGTTCCACTTTGGACTCATCTGTCCATAGAACATTTTCCCAAAAGGCTTGTGGATCATCCAGGTGCTTCTTGGCAAATGAGAGCGAGCATTTATGTTCTTCTTGTTGTGCAGTCGCTTCCTGCTTTGCTACTCTCACATGAAGCCCATTTTGCCCAGTCTCTTTCTGATTGTGGAGTCGTGAACACTGACCTTAGCTGAGGCAAGAGAAGCCTGCAGTTCTTGGATGTTGTTTTAGGATCCTTTGAGACTTCCTGAATGATTTTCGCTGCGCCCTTGGAGTAATTTTTGGCAGGCCGCCAACTCCTGGAAGATTCACTACTGTTCCAAGTGTTCTCCATTTGGAGATTATGGCTCTCACTGTGGTTCGATGGAGTCCCAGAGCCTTAGAAATAGCTTTGTAACCCTTTCCAGACTGATAGAGGGCAACAAATTTTTTCTGATCTTTTCAGGAACTTCCTTTGATCATGGCATAATGTGCTTGTTGAATCTTTGTGCTGGCACGTGACTCTGATGGTAAGGGTCAAAATAAGTGAGATTTATATTGAGCAGGGCTGGCTGTAATCAAGCCTGGCTGTGTTCAAGCAGCTGACTCTAATTATCCCTTTAATTGGATTGATTTAACTAGGGGCAATTACTTTTTCACACAGTGCCTGTTGGTGTTGGTTAACTTTTTTCATTAAATAAATGAAATAAGTAAAAAAAAAAAGTGTTATTTGTTCACTCAGGTTCCCTTTATCTAATATTATATTTTGTCTAAAGACCTGAAAACATCCAGTGTGACAAATATGCAATAATAGAGAAAATCAGGAAGGGGGCAAATACTTTTTCACGCCACTGTATGTTGAAAATGCGGTGAAGAAATTCCACAAAATGACTGTTACAAGCATGCGTTGTGCAATTTCAATGCACGCTCATAACTTCGAGAATTTTTTATATTTTCACTTCAGATTTTCAGCATTGCCATTTTTTCACACCTCCTTATGAATGGTACAGCTGTAATTTTCCACATCCTGCCTGAAATGTGTTTTCTCACATCTGGAGCACAATGGAGCGATGGAGCGGTCGCTGTGGGAAATCAATGTTTGGGACAGATTAAGAAAATCACAGTGACACTGTTCATGAGTAGAGGTCCCAAAATGCTTATGTTGAAAATTTGGTGAAAACAATTCCACAAAATGACTGTGTTACATGCGTGCATTGTGCAGTTTCAATGCACGCTCCTAATTGCGAGTATTTTTAATATTTTCACTCCAGATTTTCAACATTGTCATTTCTTCACACTTCCTTATGAATGGTACAGCTGTCATTTTTCACATCCTGCCCAAAATATGTTTTTGCACATCTTGCACAGAATGGCACAGTCGCTGTGGGAAATCAATGTTAGGGACAGATTAACAAAATCACAGTGTCACTGTTCATCAGCAGAGGTCCCAAATGCTTTCATGAGGTAGGGACACAAGAAGCCCATGTTGAAAATTTGGAGTACAAATACCTACAAATGCCCTGGGCATTAGGGTTTCTAACCATAACGTCCTACCCTGTAGAGACTGACAGGTGTCAGGGGTGTGACTTTGAATTGTCAGCTGTAATGCTCAAGCCATTCCACCCCCACCCATACTCTGCAACCAGTGACAGATATCAAGGTGTGCTTTGGACTCTTTGGACTCAAAGTTCATCCCATTCTCCTATACTGCACCCATCTCAATGTATTTCTTTATGGAATGGGGTAAGCGTAAGGCCAGACAACCCCAAAGCACAATACAACACTTGTCAGTGTCTGCAGGGTAGGGTGAGGTAAAATGGCATGAGTGTTATGGCCAAAGACCCAAAGGCACATTTAAGTGCCTGTCAGTCTCTGCAGGGTGCGGTGGGGTTGTTAGTTCCATACTTCACTGCCATTCCTATTACGCATCTGTCTAAATCCTGCACTACCAATGCCAATGCCAGCAAGACAACATTCGGCATTGACAAATGCTTGGTTTTTGTAGTATTAGATAAAATAACTGATTTAAAATGAGTCGTCATAGTAGCAAGACCTATGACTTACACAAGTATACAGTAGTTTAGAAGGATAAACACTTCCCACCCAAACAAAAACCGAAATACTTTGAATGCCCAACAAATGATTGGAAGACAGCTTTATGTATGAACAGCTGTTTTTTGACAGTAGTCATTCTGAAATGATATTAATTTTAACAGTTTTGTTTACAAAAAACAGTCATTTAAGCACTCCGTACTGACTGTCACAATGAGGTCCAATTTGCTATCAGACAGAACAGAAAAAAAAAGACTAGACACCTTGCTTATTATTAAAATAATCAATTTATTACACTGCTGTAGAAAACTACTGGGAAAGTTAAGATTTACAATATGATATTTGCCATTGCTCATTAAGGCATGCCAAGTCTCTCACTTTACAGAAGAGGCTCCCTCATTTCTAATTCCACAAGCATAAAAAATAATTAATATAGTAACATAGAGCTCCTCTGTTAATAACTTTGAATAGACATTCACCAAATTGTTGCCTGTTGCAGACCAGAAAGACAAAAATACACACTGAGTTTTCTTTTACAACACATTTTTTTAACAAACTATTTACAGGAATTCAATGGAAAACAACATAATGCTCCAATATGATTCAGAAACAGCTTGCTAAAGTGACATCATCAGCTTTTGTTCTCTTGTGTGAACACAGGCACTGGGATTCAAACATGCATTCAGCTTGCTTCCTGGAATTACAGCTTTTAAAACAAAAATAACTCTGTCATTTTAACACTTTCTTTTTCACCCTTGTTGTGAAACGGTACATCAGGGATCAGGGCAGCTGCACAGTAAGTAATTTATTGCAAAAAAATGCTTGTTTATATTCCCTTTAATGGTAGTAATGCTCACTGCAACCTACCCCCACTCTGGACCAAATGACAGCAAGATTCACTCTCCTCTCCCTTATGTGATCCTGCCCTCTCCCCTTCAACAGCTTTACATGACCCCAGTTTTTAAATTTCAGTGTAGCCCACTATGGCTGGGCAGACTGTTCCACCTGAAATCAACCCCCCCCCGATCCAAGCACTTACCACAGACTGTGATAAATATGGACTTCACTGCAGAAGTCTTGTTCTGGGTCTGTGGTAAGCTAGAGTGTGTCTTTTCATAATTATTTCTTGTGTAAGTCAATTGCATTGACTGTTTCCATAAGGATGCCATTGGCATGCCACTTTCCAAGTACAGCATCAGAACAGGTGGCCAACTGCATCCAATCAGGCAACAGTTATGTGATGCACCAAATTGAAGTCATGTGATACTGCTCACTCACAGCATATAACTGTGGTGAGTACATAAAGTGGCCAAGGACAGAGAGAGAGAGAGAGAGAGAGACAGAGATGGAGGGGAGTGTGAGAAGCACTATTGCAAATAGACTCAGCAACTCAAGTATACAAGATGTGTCATCATCACTCATCCTTATTCTTCTTATTTTTATCATATATATATATGAAACCAACCACACCATACCAGTGTGCACCAGATGTGTCTGCATCACCAATTCAAATTCTGGGGCTGTGGAAGCACACACTGTTGAGTAAGAATTGTTGAATACAGTTGGTCACTGAACAGTAACGGAAGGAGTCACTCTTCTGCAGTGAGCTAAGCATGGAAGGAAGTGGTGGTGGTGTGCTATGTACACTAAATTTGGTCCTGTATAGTGTGGGAGAGTATCCTAGGGAGTCAGGAGGGAATCTTTTTACAGGGTAAAATTTAAAATAAGAAAAAATGGATCAAAGCATTCAGGCGTATTCTCATGTAGGCACTGCAGCTTCAGGGCCAAAGGACAGGAGCTGTCAGCCTGCACAGGAGCAACACAATCAAACAAAATAAAGTGAGCCTGGTAACTTTAAAGTTTCATCATCCAAGTGAATTCTTGAATCCAAAACAGATGCATCTGTTGGATCAGCCCCAACCAAAAAATAAAAAAAGGTTATGCAGTTAAAACTAAAGTGTTGGTGGGTACCATCCACAGAGGCACCCAAGGTATGAAACAGTTGCACACTATGCTACTGTCAGTCCCTCACAGTCATCCGATTCATCTGAGGTTGAAACTGATGAGGGTAAAGATGAAGATGATGAAGACAATGATCAGGCACAAGGTTCACTGGGGGAATGGAAATTGCTAATGAGGAAGAAGCAGAAAGAAATGTTTCTATGGTTGAGGAGGAGGGCAGTGGGTTACAGGAAGGGAATAAATCACAACAGGAACTGGCCCAAGAAAAATCTGGGAAACTGACCCTGAAAAGGAGACTGACCTGCAGTGCCTTCCTGGGAAAAAACTAAAAAAGATATCAGGCTGAATTCACAAAGCTTTCTGAAGGTGTAAAACCTTCCCTAAGTCCCCAAAACTGCTGTAGCTGTGGAAACAAAGGGGAATTTGCACTGAGTGCTATTCACAAAACCCTCTGCAGCTGCAGAAAACAACACTAAGGACTGTGGAAAAAAGTGCAGCTGTGAAAGTTCCTCAAGGAAAAAAAGGTGTGAGATAAGTAAGGTATAGCCCCTGAAAGGCTATTCACAACCAGTTTTTTTTCCACAATTGTGGAAAAAATGTTACACACAGTGGAATGAGGTGTAACTCTCCCTCAGCAAACTGCAGTAGTACCCCAGTAATTGGAATCAATTAAGGTGGTGGTAAAGCACAGGTAATAGCATCCTAGATAGTATAACAGTGACTGCTGTAACAGCAACGAAAACACATGTTGCCATGATATGGCAATAGGAAACAAATACCAGACCCAGTGCAACCCATGATGGATCCCCACAGGCAGTAGAGTCTGGCCAGCCTGCAGTGAGTGCTACCCCTGCAGGCAACAGGAACACCCCAGGGAGGGAGGACCAGCAGTGATAGTTGGACACTGTGGTGCCATGGTATTGCTGGTACCTGTGGTGCTGCAGTGGTCCCAGGGACTGGTTGCTTGTTTCTTTGTGGGTACTTTCAGCTTCATTCTATGGCAGCCCTGTTAAAGTCTGCTGTTCCAACTAATTAAGTTCACTGTTGCTGTGCCTCCTAAGCTATTTCTGCAGCTGCAGATCCACAGTTGCGGATTTTCAGCACATGCGCAATTTCCGCAGCCGTTGGGATTTTACAAAATTCCACACCTGCTCAAAATTTCGTCATGAATATCATGCAAATGCATTTCTGCAGTGCTGCAGGCCTTTTTCCCACAGCTGTGGGATTTTTGGCTTTCTTTGTGAATCCTGCCCTTCATCTTTTGTTTGGTCATAATTCTCCATTAGTGCTTGTAATGAGTTGGTGGCAACATGTGCTATTTGTACATGGCCAATCAGCAGTGGTAAAAAGAAAGAAGCATTGGGAACTTCAGTACTGAAAATGCACCTAGACAGATCTCATAACATTAATGAGAAATCTATTTGTGAGACTCGAGAAAGTGACAGTGATACCTCACTACACTCAGGGGTAACTACAATAGATGAAAGCAGTGGCAGCCTCCCAGCAATACAGAAACACCTCCAGCACTTCCTCCCATTTGAAGGACTCCTAGTGTTATGGAAAGTGACCATGTGTTCAAAAGCCCCCATCCTTGAAGGAGACAGCTTACCATCTCAGAAACATATGAATGTAAAGGCAAATATGCATCAACCCACCCTGTTGCTGTTACAATAACCAAGAAAATTTCAGAAATGATAGCTGTTGATTTGCTACTATAGAATGTGTTTTTTCCATAATAATTTTTATTGTTTTTTCAGAACAGTAAACAAAAGAGCAATATTACAGAATTTAGTAAGGCTGTAGTCAATTAAATAGTAAAACATATAATGTAAAGATTTTCTGCATTTCATTTCCTAGACAGTGGTATTGCTCAACCAACTATAAAGTTCTATGGAACAAAGAGTATCTTAGATGTTGCAGTGTTATAGTGATCAGGTATAACACATCCTACATACACATTAATTACTTCAGTTCAGAAAAGAGTGTCCAAATTTTCTGAAAAATATCTAGTCCATCATTAAGCGAATAACAAATCCTCTTGTTATTATCTAGGAATACCATTTGGTTATACCATTCACTAAAGGAGGGTACAGATACAAGCTTCCATTTTTTTAGTATGAGACATTTAACACTTAGTGAGGCATGTGAGATCCAAATTGTTTGGTACATGCTCAAGCCCAAGTGGTCTGGAAATATTCCCAGTATGAATAATAGGGGTGAGGATGGAATAATAATTTTGGTGAATTTTGCACATAAGGAGTGAACTAATTGCCAGAGTCCCTGAATTTTAGAGCAGTCCCACAGCATGTGAGCCAAGCCTATACTGGGACAATTACATCTCCAACAGTTAGAACTACTTAAGTAGCCTATTGAACATAACCTACTTGGGCTTAGGTAATACTCATGTACAATTTTTAACTGGATCAGCCTACCTTGTAATTCTTTCAAATTTCTGCTGGCCATTTTCCATACTGAATCCCATTCCTTAGGGTTAAGATTGAGCTTTAATTCTTCTTTTTGTGTCTCTTTGGCCTTATTTGTTAAACAGGCAGATACCAAATTATTAGCTAGAAGTTTATATATGAAACTAGCACCCTTCCTAAGAGAACCTAATTTAAATAATTGGTTCCATTCTTCACATTTTAGAATGACATAATCATTAGATAAAATATTATTTCTAAGGATATCCCTTACTTGAAGATAGTAGTGGAAGTGAAACTTGTGGACACAGAACTTGTGTCCGATTTCTTGGAAGGAAAACAGAAATCCCGTGTCTTGATTAGCTATGTGACTAAGTCTAGTATACCAACTTTCCACCAGTCCTGGTTCTATAGCTCCCCCTTCTGTTAGAATAGGATTTGACCAGATAGACTTAACATTTAGAGGTGTCTTGTTTGGGTTAATGATGTTATTAACTTTCTTAAGTGTTTGCAGCGAACCTGGTATACATGGATTGTCTTTAAACTGAGAATGGAGGGGTTAAAATATAAAATCTGTAAGGCAATGCAGGCTACGTAGACTTTTTCCATAGACAATCATAAGGGTTCAATGCATGTCTTGTTGGAGGGTTCTGTTATGTGTGCAAGAGTTTGCATAAGGATAAAGACAAACTGGTATCGTTACCACCATGGTAGGGCAAAGATGTTCACATCTTGAGGAGTGCTTAGCTTGGAGATACCTAGTCTAAGAGGTTTACCATTCCAAATAAATTTTCTGATAATCCTTTCCAACCACTTAAGATATTTTTATGAAGTAAGATTGACATGTTCTGGAAGATGTGAAATATCCTTGAGGCAACATCCATCTTTATTGAATTAATTTTTCCCCTCAAATATAGGTTAATTTTCTCCCATCTAGCTATTTCCAACTTGATATCAAGTCATTAAAGGCAAGTAATTTAGTGCCAAGATTTTCTCTAGGTTAGTGATAATCTGCAAACCTAGATACATTATGGCATTTTTAAACCACTTTTTGTCCAGGATCTCTTCTAAGCCTTCCATAGTGGTTCTAGAAATATTGTTGTGCAGCAGCTGCATTTTATCCCAATTTTATCATAAGACCTGAGATATCTTCAAAATCTTTAAGAATTGTTTGGAGGTTAATGCAGGAATGAAATGGGTTACTGAGTGTTAGTAACAGATCATCTGCAAAGGCAAACAATTTATGTTCAAATCTATCTAGCTTTACTCCTTTGATACCTAAGTGGTCATTGATTGTCCTGACTTGGAGTTTGAAAGCTAAGATGAACAAATAAGGGGATAAGGGTCACCTTTGCCTTGTGTCACAAGCCAACTTGATTTGAGGAGATAAAATACCATTGGTTAGTACATGTGTCACAGGTTTGTCATAGAACATACTCATCCATTCACTAAAACTTCCCCCACAGCCAAATTTGGATAGTGCTCTGATGATATATACCAAGTTTACAGAATCAAAGGCCTTCAGAACAATGCAATAAGTGGATTTTCTTTTTAGTAGCCCGACATATCAGATTAAGTAGTCTATGAATACAGTTAGCCCCTGACCTATTTTGAATAAACCCTACCTGATTCAAACCTATCAATTTAGTGATGACATTTTGTACCATTTTAACTAGAATTTTGGCCAGCAACTTGTAGTCTGTATTCATCAAGGAAATTGGCCTACAGCTGGCACAATCCAAGTAATCATTATCTTTTGGAAGCATATGGGTAAGAAAGGCCTGTTTCATTGTAACGGGTAATGACCTGATGTTCCAAGCTTCAAGAAGTGTATCATATAGTTGGTAAGAAAGTGTGGGGGTAAACTTTTTATAAAATTCCCCATGGAAGCCAACAGGGCCTGGGGTCTTTCTGGATGATAGATCTTGAATTACATATAGAATTTCATCCAGGGAAATAACTTTCCCCAGTTGGTCTCTGTCCTGGAGCATAAGGGAGGGAAGGTTGATTTTTTTTTAAGAAATTATCCAGATTTTCAAGGGAGAGGGTTTCCTGGTTCACATAGATATTGCTATAAAATTTGTAAAATTCACTGTTTATGTCTTTATTGATTGTTAGAATGTTACCCAAGCTAGTTCTAATACAGGTGATTATATTCTGCTGTTGAATTTTTCTTAGTCTGAAGGCCAGAAGCTTACTTGCCTTGTCCCCTGCTTTCCAGTGTTTTTGTCTTAATTTGAAAAGTGCATATTCTGCCTTCTGAGATAGGATGACATTAACCTCTCTTATGAGAACTGAAATTTTATCTAAAAGTTCCCTAGAAGATGTTTTAGTAGATTTGGAAAGGTTTTTCAGGTTGTTCAGCTCCTGCTCCTTTTCCTCAAGCAATTTTCTCCTCTCTCTCTCTCTCTCTCTTTTTCTTTTAGAGGATAAATGTTTGATCGTACCCCTTATGTAAGCTTTGTAAGCTTCCCAAAAACACATTTGTGAGACTTCCCCATTGTCATTAAATTTAAAGTATTTCTTAGTCTGGTCTGACACACAATCTAGGAAGTCCATTTCCATAAGAAGGTTTGTATTAAGTCTCCAATGGTGTGTTTTCCCACCCAGGTCACCAATGACAAAATTCAGACTAATTACTACATGATCTGAGATGGTGATGTTATCTATCCTAGCATCTAAAGTGGAGGACATCAGACTGTTAGAAATTAAGAAATAATCAATTTTACTATAAGAAGAATGTCTATTTGAGAAAAAAAACAGTAGTCTCATCCCTGGGGATGGACAATCCACCATGAGTCCAAGATACCTATGTCCAGTAGAAGTTTCCTGAATGATGCTCTGTTTTTTGTAACTAGTTGGATTGATCTGCTGGAGGATCTGTCTAAAATAGGATCAAGTATTTCATTAAAATCTCCTCTAATAATGAACTCATAGTCAGAAAAGCTATTAAGTACAATGGCTACGGAGTTAAAGAATCCTTCCTGACCTTTGGTGCATAAACATTGCAGAGAGTATGTTTTTTGGCCATCTAGTGTCCCGGCCAAGATTTGATATCTCACCTCTGGGTTAGTTAAGTGGTTGAATTTGCAAGAAATAACCCCTTTTCCAATTAAAATAGATGTACCCCATTTCTTGGAGGAAAAACAGCAGCTGTCTGCTTGACCCACCCAGGCTCTCAGCATTTTTTCATCCTCTCCTTGAGTTAGATGTGTCTCCTGTAGAAAAGCAAAATCAGATGTCTTCTTATTCAGGTAACACAACACTTTCTTTCATTTGACAGGGGATCCTAGGCCTTTTTACATTTCAGGATGTGAAAACGTAATGCAACATCCTGTATCCACTCTAATTACTCACACAGGACAGGGATGATAAAGTGAAAAATGAATAACTTTGAATAAGTTAAGGAGTAGAGTAAAATAAGCGCAATACCTACTGTGGAAACTAACTTTGTTCTTAAAACTTCTCAACTAAATGCAGTTGTATAACAATATACAGTAAAGTCTTATATAAACAAATTCTAAATACAGAAACAACAGAAACAACGTTATTGGTAAGTATGGACTGCAAACAGTTAATCTCTGTAAAGTTTTGAGTTTAGCAAAAATGTGCAAAACCACACAATACAACTAAAATGACATCTAAAACGTGAGAAAGTACACAAGACTAAAACCACAAAAAGTCCAATAGGACCAAGTAGGCTGGTACTCTACTTTGACAATCCAATACATACTGGACTATAATGTGGTTGAATATGTAGGATTCTGGCAGCTGCTTGAGTACCTTGAACCTCGATATATCAATCAATCAATCTTTTTTTTACCAGGTGAAAAACCATTGAGCAAGCTCATTTACAAGGTGAACCTGGGCAGGTACTGTACATAGATAACATATAACAATGAGTACAATTTTTTCAATGAATAAAACAAACAAACATGAGCAAAGGAAACACAAGGCACATATCATATGTACAACAATATATACAATTTGGTCAATGTACAGGGGAACAAAAAAGTACATACTGAAAATTACATGATATTCGCAGGTAATAAGATGGTCAGAGCTATTTACAACAGTGTATACAATCTGGTCAAGTACAGGAACAATGGAATGCATACCGTAAAACTGATTGGGTTAAAACAAACAAACAAACAAACAAAAATATATATATATATATATATATATATATATATATACACCATTGAGAAAATACTTCTCCTCAACAGGGATTCCAGTACTCTATGATGTTGTATGTAAAAAAATTGAGATTAGTTTTGTGCAGTACTGTTAGGAGGATGGTGCATCTCATAACAGATATCCAGACAAGATGTCAGCCTGAACCCTCCATGTCTGTCACTGCACATTGGGCATGCTTTGATAATTTTTGTGGGGACAGTGAAATTCAGTTTGCTGTTCTAAGAATGCTTTATTTTCCATCTGAACATTCCTCATACAACATCAATGAAGAGCTCCAAAAATCAGTACAGCAATGTCTCACTTCTCAGGGACTTTCAGTTGGCTTTATATTGCAAATAATTGGTCCAGCATGAGGAAGGCCTAGGAGCAGGAGGGCTTTGTTCACATCTGCTGCTTTGCACATTGCTTAAATTTAATAGTTCACAGTTATCTTGATGAGAATAGGGACATTTAGGTACTTGTTAGCACTGCTTAAAGAATATAGACTCATTTCAGTCACTCAAGCAAAGACCATCTCTTGTTTGAAAAAATACAACAGAAGCACAATTTACCTTTGCACAGACTGATCCAGGACATTTCTTCTTGATGGAAGTTGACGTTTCTTATGTCCACAGGCAGCTGGAACAAAATATAGCTATCAGACAGAACACCTTGGAAAAAAAAATGGTGATACAGATGTCTATATTACTCCATCACAGTGAGGCATGCTGGAGCTTCTAATTTTACTCATCCAGGAACTCACCAGAGAGGTGAGTGCAAACACAGCACCTCTGAGCCAGGTGATACCCCTAATAAAAATGTCAAAATTCAGATTGAATCTGATTGGGGAAAAGTTAGAGAACCAAGACAATTTCATCACACATGCTGTCAGTGGTGCTGCTGACACACACAGGTTGCCACCAGAATACAAAAAGATCTAACCAGACATGATCAGAACAGTTGGTGAAGATGACAAACTATGTAACATGCTTAATTCTGAGTACTATATTAAAGCAACAATCTTGGAACTATGATACAAGTCAAAGCAACTATTGAGTGATGATGATACTTCCTTCGAGATAAACAAACAAGAAATAATTGATGAGGTGCATGCTGTCATGGAACAAAATTTAGCACCAAATTCAGAATCTTCTTCACAATACAACACAACACAGCACAGCATCAGACAGCCCATACTCTAGTGTTTCAGCATTTTCTCCCACTTCCTCTTCAGCCACTGAGGCAAGATCTTCTTCACCACCATCCAAACATAGCACTGTCCTTCAGTCACTTGGTTCAGCTTCATGTCTCTGGAGTCACTTACAAGATGTAATTGTAACAACTTCTTCATCCACTTCTTTTAACACAGCGTTAGCACAGACCACTGTTGAAATGTACCTGGCAGAGCCCAATATTAACTAGAATGCTGATCCTTTGAAATACTGGAAATCCAAACAAAGTACGTGTCCTGCTTTAATAAAAATTGTAATGAAGTACATGAATCATCCTCTGACTAGGGTCTGTTCAGAACGAATGTTTAGTTCAGCTAGTAACATCATTACAAACACAAAATATTATTTGACATCAGAAAATGCTGAGCATTTCAAATTTCTAAAAGCCTACATTCCTCACTTTATTTTCAAATATGATACCTGAGTGAAAGGTTCATTGACTCTGAGCAGGTCCTATCCACAAAACGGTTTCTAGTATTGTGCCTGTGGTGAAAATATTTTGTGACTAGGGTCTACTACTTTTTAATACATGAGGCATGCATAAGATAGTGGCAACAAGTCAGGTCAGGAGGACTGGAGGACACATGGCCAGGCCAGAATTACTTGAATGAACACAATGAGCACAGATACATGAAAAATGATAACATCAGTGGGTTTAAAGCCCAAATTCAAAAAGCAACTGCATTTCATATCACAAATTCACTTGGCAGTACCCCTTTCTGATCTAGAAAGTATGGCACTGCTGTCTACTATTACTACTACTGCTTCTTGTCACTTTTTATACTCAGCAACTGATTAAAAAATATTATTTTATCACCTGACTGTACTGTAGTATTACTGTTTTCCTTTTCATACAACAGATGGCTTAGTAGAAGCCTGAACCATGAAACTGAATGCTATTATAGAATACATTTCTCACATTCCCTATGTTTGGCTGTGATTACTTCACAGAGAAAAATGGTACTAAATTGAATTAATTTCTTTATCGTGTGTGGTATGCTAGCATGGCTGTAACACTACATCTCACTTACAGTAAATGGGCTAAGATTATTATATTTTACATACTTAAATTACTTGGCACTGGCAGCAATTGTTTGGAATGAGGAAGGATGTAATTGTGCATCATCAGGTCTTCAGGGACACACAACATAGCAGTGGCAAACTTTATGACTGCACTGCACTTGATTGTGATGTAACTGCCTCAGTGGTCATCAGAATATGTTTCATTTCAGTTTGCCCACTTTTATGGGTTTTATCACATGTTTTAAAATATTTATAAATAATCAGAACTAATCAGAACTAATGATAACCCCACCCATATTCCAGTTCTTATTTAACAAGGGTCAGAACTTCACCAAGTCCTCTCTGCCCTATAGCCCATCCCACCCATCATAGCACCACCATCAACCCCAGGAAAGAAAGGGATTGTATTTTCAATACTCACCAAATAATTTAATCACAGAACATCAACACACTGGAGCTAGCTTTTGGACTACGGAAGTGTAAGAAATAGGGCCGTCAATTACACACAGCCAAAATTTGATTCATTCACTTAAGTCCCATCCTCAAATAATTATTTGAATACTTTGACTACTATATTTAAAGGTCAAGCTATGTATGCTTAAAAAACACACATTGAGGCTGCATTGGTGCTCTTTGGGTAAATTGACTTGTCCTTCAGAAACAATTTAGTTCAGATGCAGTGAGCTTAAAAACCTGTCTTGCCTACACATCCCTGATCCACCCTTCCATTTTGTACCAATACCAATATAATATTGTCTCAAAGCAACATGTGGACATTTAGAAATGTATAATTTGTAGAATTGTAATTTTTTTTCTCTATTTCTCTGTTTGTTTCTCTCTTCCCTTATTTAGTTTCCATATTCTGCATAAATAATCTTTAACTTCACTAAGGATAACTAAGGAAACACAAGAAGCAAATGGCAAAGTCCATACAAAGCTCCTGTCATTTACCCATAATACCCCAGTGGACTGTCTGAAGAAAATAATTTATCCAGTCTGTTTTTAAATGTTGATTTACAAGCTCTAATGACAACAGAAGTGAGTAAGAAGTGTCACAGTTTAATGACTCTTTGAGAAAAAAATATGCTTGTTTATTTGTGTTAAAACGAATGCACACAAATTGTAATGAGTGACCCCCTTATATTAACAGTGACTTGTTTGTAGTCTAGACCAATTTCAGTCATGAGATCTTGATTTTTATTACTTTGTCATGTAAGCATCAGGTCTCCTCACATCCTTCTGGATTCTAGTGACGAGTTTAAAACTTGCCAGATGATTTTCATAGCTCATGTCACTGGCTCCTTGTACATATTTTGTAATTTTCCTTTGGATTTTTTCCAAACTTGTGATTTCACCTTTTTTCCTATGGGCACCAGAGCTGTGATGCATAATCAATATGGGGGAAGATGTAAGCCCTATATAGAGGTGGGAGAACTGATTGATCTTTGGATATTATGCCTAACGGACCACCATACTCTGTTAACTTTGTTAAGCAGTTCTGTTATGTGTTTGTTGAAGTTAAAGTCGCTTGATATAATGACTCCCAAATCTTTTTCTTGTGTTGTTTTATTTATTTGACCATTTAAAGGGTAGTTAAATCAAGGATTCCTTAGCCCAAAGTGCATGACACTACATTTATTGATGTTGAGCATCATATCCCAAACATCTACCCATTTTGAAAGTTTTTCCAGATCCTTCTGTAGCCTACTAATTTCCATCTGATTACTGCAATGACCACCAATCTTATAATCAGCAGCATGTTTTATAGTCCAGCTATCAAAGTTTGAAGATAAATGGGAAAGGAAGATCTGAAAAATCAAAGATGCCAATACTGAACCTTGAGTCATGCTACTGGAAACTTTTTTGCCAGTCAGATGTAGAACCATTGATAATTAATTAATTAATCAATCAATAAATCAAAGATGTATTTATACAGCACAAATTTCAGGGAATCAAAGTGCTTTACATATTATTAGTACTTAAAGGGACACTGTCAGCTTTGCTCATCTATCTTGCACTATATGTCAGCAGTGTGCCTCTTAGCACACACATATCACAGATTGTCCCAGTATGCCCTTATGTATGTAAAACTTCAAGAATATTAGTAGTTTACCTGAATTTTGAATTATGTATTACTCTCATGACCGGACTTAATCTCCCCACCAACGGGCGCATACACAAGGCCGAGACCAGCGTCTCTGCCACAAAGCGTGGTCGAAGTGTCATTTTGGACATTACGAGTGGAAAATGAAGTGAATCCAGTAGAGTAACCCTTTATTAACTGCCGTTGCCATACAGCGCCAAAAACTAAGCACCAAGAGGAGAGCAAAACACTTTTTTAAAATAGGACCAAAATCCCATGCATGCACAATCACTGTATGTTCTTGTGCATGTGCGGGATCTTTACTTATGCTGCACTTGTGCATGCGTGGGATTTCAGTCCCATTTAAAAAAAGTGTTTTGCTCTTCTCTTGGTGCTCGGTTTCTGGCGCTACATGGTAACAGCAGCTAATAAAGGGCTACTCTACTGGATTAACTTCATTTTCCACTCATGATGTCCAAAAATGACACTTTGGGACCGCGCTTGTGGCAGACGCGAGGTCTCGTCCTGCGTATACTTCCTGTTGGTGGGGGGTTTATGTCCGGCTGAGCGAGCAACACATAATTCAAAATTCAGGTAAACTACTAATATTCTTTAAGTTTTACATACATAAGGGCATACTAGGGGCAATTTGAGATGTGTGTGTGCCAAGAGGCACGCTGCTGACATATAGTGCAAGATAGACAATCAAAGCTGACAGTGCCCCTTTAAAATCTATGTCGAATAATTTAATAAAACACACTTTAATAGCATCTGCAGTATTAAAATCCTTAAATTAAATCCCATCAGGGAAGGCCTGGCTAAATAAAAATGTCTTCAATTCAGTTTTAAAATGGTTGATGGTCTGGCAGTCTCTAATCTGATGAGACAGAGAATTTCACAGGATCAGGGCTGCAAAAGCAAATGTACAGGCTTCAGATGTATTTAGTTTGACCTGGGACTCTCCAACAAACCCTCATCAGTGGAGCAGAGTGGGCAGAAAGGGCATTAAGGGTGTAGAAGGTCTTGAAGGTAGCTGGGTCCCTGGCCATGTAGGGTTTTATAAGTCAGCAAGCTGACCTTGAAGGTGATCTGCCAATTTATCAGCAGCCAGTGCAGATAGCAGAGCACAGGTGTGACATGGTAAGATCTTGATAAGCCAATCAACAACCTGGCTGCTGAATTCTATACTAGCTGTAATCGGTGAAGATCTACCCCCGGTAGCCCTAGGTATGTGGCATTATAGTAATCTAAACAAGAGGTCACAAAGGTGTGAACCAATGTTGGCACATCACCAAGGGAGATCAAGTGTTTGATCTGGGCCATGTTTCTCAGAAGGTAAAATGAGGCTTTCCTAATGGGTGAAACCTGTGATTTTAGTGTCAAGCCACTGTCCAGCCCAATGCCCAGATTTCTCACCCAATCTGAGGTGAGCAGCTTGGAGTTCCCGAATCAGAGCCTCGAGGTCTGACCAGCTTGCACTCTCATATTCTGGTGACCAGGTTCTAACACCAATACTTTGGTCTTGTCTGGATTAACTTCAACCAGATGGCCCTCATCCAGTCCTAGATCTCTGAGAGGCAGTTATTAAAGACCAAAACCATGTCATCCTGCCCGGGTGCAAAGGACATGTAGAGCTGAGCATCATCTGCGTAGCAGTGAAAACACAGCCTGTACCACCTAATGATATCCCTTAATGGCAGCATATACACTACAAACAACATAAGGGATAAGACTGAGCCCTGTGGAACCAAACAGGACAGGAGCAGAGGAGTTGAAGAAAAATTCCCAACACTACTCTCTGCATCCTGCCCATGAGAAAATATTTAAACCAGCTGAAGACTGTACCAGCCAATCCACAGCAAACATGCAGGTGCTCCATCAACACCCCATGGTTTGCAATGTCAAATGCTGCTGAGAGATCAAGAAGTTTGTGTTTGTTGTTGTATTTGTTCAGTCATTGACCATTACAAAAATCGTTAAAAACACATACAAAAATATATCATTTCCAAATAGAACAAAACCATTAAAATACACAATTCAAATACAATGTAGAAATTGCACACTTTTTCATATAGCCTCTTCTAGGATATATATTTACAATATCTTATAGTTTAGATTTTTAGTACAAGGATATTTTGTTTCTAAGAATGTTTTAAATGAATTAGTGCTATAGCTTTTAAATATGAAGTCACATTATTTATTATAAACTCATCCAGGGTTGTAAACATAGGGCCAGATATTCAAAAGAGTTGAGACATGCGCAATAGGGTTGCGCCTGTGCAAGTCCGAAATGCGCCATTCTGTGATATTCAGCAGGAGGTAGTTACGCCCCTCAAATCATGTTGAGCAACAGCGCAATGCTAATGAAGGCATGTGCAACTGAAGGGGGAGGAACCATGCATAAACTACACAGCCCGATATTCAGCCGGGCCATGCAGAGTTATGCAGGCGCAACCCCCTACCTGCGCCTGCACAACTTTATGCCAAAAAAAAGGATCAAGTCAAGGGCCACCCACAGGTGAGCTGCCACATTGCAGGGTGCAACACAGCAGCTGCCACCTGTGGGTGGCCCTCCTGTTCCTGGTGCCCCCATAGCCCAATCATGGGCATAATAGTAACCCCATGAGCCCGATTGTGGGCAGCAGAGTAGTCCCCCTCCGCAGCCAGATCGCGGGCATAATATAATGTTTCCCCCCACCCCGACTAGCCTGATGTTGGGCATGGTAACACCCCACCCCGACTAGCCCGACCATGGGCAGCTCTCAACCCCCCACATCCAGAATCCTGGTGATCTGGTGGGCCCCCTCTCGCCCATGAAGCCCCACTCACCCCATTCACCCCATCAGCCAGCGCGGTGGCAGCACTTATCTCAAGCTGCCGCCTACTCCAATTAACTGACAGCTGAGATGCACGCCCATTGGTTCAGAATATAAGCCAATGGGTGTGCAGCCCATACCGTACAAGACAGTCTGGATATGTGAATGGGTGGGAGGTGGAGGCTCACTGATCACCAGGGATTCTGGATGTAGGGGGTTGAGGAAGCCGCATCACGATCGGGCTAGTCGGGGTGGGGAGTTACTGTATGCCTGTGATCGGCTAGTCAGGGGTGGGGAAGCTACTGTATGCCCACTGATCAGGCTAGTCAGGGGTGTTACTGTATGCCTGTGATCAGGCTAGTCAAGGGTGGGGAGTACTGTATGCCCTGATGCGTAGTAGTCAGGGGTGGGGGTGTTACTGTATGCCCGCGATAGGGCTAGTCAGGAGGGTGGGGGCCAATTACATTATACCCACGATCAGGCTAGTTGGGGGTGGGGGGGCGTTACTTTATGCACGTGATCGGGCTAGTCGGGGTGGGGATGAATTACTTTATGCACGCGATCGGGCGTTAGTCGGGGGGTTGGGGGACGAATTATGTTATGCCCGCGATCGGGCTACTGGGGGTGGAGTTTACATTATACCCGATTGGGCTGCTGGGGGGATGGAATACTGTTCTGCCCATGATCGGGCTGCAGGGGGCGTTGGTCCCCGATGGCTGCTGCCTGGCAGGGCGCCAGGCGCAAGTCATCGGGTATCAGCACACCTGCATGCTAATGGCATGCAAATGGGGCCGTATTTAGATGCAAATGGCCCCCCATGCACCTTGTATAAATTATGGCCCCATTTGCATGTCACCTTTTGAATATCGCAGGTTTGTGCATGGCACAATGGAACTTGCGCCACCGCATCTGAATGCTCCACTCTGACCACTTGTGGTGGCACAAGTTCCACTGTGCCATGCACAGTGGCTGTGGCCATGGGGTGATATTCAAAGAAGTTGCTCAATAGCGTAACTCCATTGAACATCGCCCTGGCCACACCCCTGTCCAACTTTTTTGAGCAGTGCAAGGGCTTGCACCACAGAATGGTGCAGTTTGAATATCTGGCCCATAATATCTAACAGAATTGTGGAATCTGTAGTTTGGATCATGTTGCAGATTGGTTGAAGCTAATACTTTCTTGGAATCATATACCAGATACATTTGAACATAACATGACATAGATCTTCTAATTCAGGATTATTAGAGTCACAGCATTGATCTTCAGGTTTTGCTGATTTTGCATAACGAGCTTGTATGACGTTACTCTGGTGCAGTTCAAAACAATATTTTGTGTATAATTTTCTTTTTACTTGATCTGTTAAAATATCAAGGTAATACATATAATAGTGGTTTAAGTCATGTGCAGTTAAACACGTTGACATTTTTATTTTAGAAATTTTAAGTACGTCATCTGCTTTATAATAATTAATAATTGTGTTAGTAATATATCTATTGTATTTTAAACTTATATGAACTCCTTTCTTGAATGGTGTTTTAGAAATTTCAAGCCATATTTATTAAGCAACATATCAATATTTTTTAGCCAATATGACTGCTTACAACCCAGCTTTTTCCATTTTATTTTAACTTCAGACAAATTAGTGACAATCTCTTGTCCTTCATCCTAAGAATTTTTGCCCGATATGTGATTTTCTTAGCACCCATCGGTGCCTTTGGACCATCGATACCTACTTCTGCTCTTACTAATGCTACTGGCACCGAAGAACCCAATCCTGAGTGATCAAGGAGAACTAAGATAGTATGACTCCCTCAATCCCTTGCCATCAGGAGACCATTCAACACCCAAACAAGGACAGTCTCAGTACTGTGCCTCTTCCTGAACCCAAGCTGGAGAGGATTGTAGATGCCATGAGTTATTAAATGATCTTCCAGTTGAGCAGCCACCACCTTCTCAATAACCTTGCCCACAAAGGGTATGTTAGAGACAGGCCTGTAGTTTGCCAGGCAGTCCCGGTCTAGCGAAGACTTTTTAGGAGAGGTTTAATTGACACTTCCTTCAGGGGCTTCAAAAAAAAACTGTCACTAGAAAACAATGGACTATCCTAGCAAGGACTGGGCCAATGACTTCAACACACCCCAACAAAAGGCATGTTGTCCCTGAGTCCAAACTACAGTAGGTTGGCTGCAATTCCTGGACAATCTGTGTAACATCCACGAAAGCCAACTGGCTAAAGCTAGACCAGACAGGCCAAGTACTTGAGACCACAAGCCCATTACTGCAACATCCATTTGAGGGGGCTGACTGGATCTTCAATCTGATAGTGCCATCTTATCAGCAAAAAACTGAGCAAACTCATCACATCTTACTTGTGAAAAGGCTCCCCATGACTGAAGACAAGTTGGATTGCACAGCCTGTTGACAGCGCAGAAGAGCCGAGCTGGTCTGTTAGTGCTACAGCAATCTCCTTGGACAGAAGCTCTGCCTTCTTATGGGAGATTGCTGATTGATAGTCTTTATAATGTACCATCAATCTAAGTTTGTCCTCTGCCAGACCAGATTTCCTCCAGCACCGCTCCAACCTTCGACCCCTCCTTCTCATCTCCCTCAGAGTCTTGTCAAACTGTGGAGACTTCTGACAAGATGTGAAGGGGCAAACACGCACAGGCAGTCAACTCCTCAGAGGTGCAGGCTCCCCCGGTGTCACGGCCCACTACTGCTGGGCCCGGCATGGGTGGCTCCTCAGTGCTGCCCCCTGGTGCTATTCTGTATCCGGGGGCCATTTGCAGCTCTGGTGATCAGCACCATGAGTGATACTGGACCCTCCTGTTGCACTGCAAGTGACACTTTGGGTGGGAAAACCTCTGGGGCTGCCAGTCTGGAGATCTTCTGGCTCTTCTTCTCTCCAGTGCTAGATGCTTGGCAGCCTGATCTGGAATGGCTGCCTGACTTCTCCGAGTCAGAGGGTTCACCAGTGCCCAGTAACTATGTGCCCTCCCAGGCATACTTTCTCTTGGCACTGGCGATTATGATTGGTGCTGGCCCCAATGCCAGTGGTGACATCAGGAGCATGCCTGCCATAGTGACACTCTATCTGAGGGAATGGTGGTTTGGATCTCAGGGGCCCGGAGAGCTGTCTGTCACAGTGCTGTTCCACCATGGGCCAAAACGGGGACTCACTCTTCTGCAGCCTCTCTCAGGAGGCCTGTGGGATTGGAGCAGTCCCTAGCTTTGGGAATGAGGAAGTGCTTGACCTCAGAATCAATAGGGTTTAGGGGGCAGGACATGGGGCAGCAACCTTCCCAGAGGATTCTTAGGGCTTCAGGGATGTGTCACAGTGCTGAGCATTTATTCTCTCCTTGTCCCCTTCAAGGGAGGCCTTTTTGGGTGGGGTTGGGGTCTGCCCTTCTGGTTCTATGCAGGCCCGGTCTCCTCACAGGGGAGTTTCCCATTCAGGGCTCAGTACTGACAGCTTTGAGCTGGTTGAGCGGCCAGTAACTGCACAGACCAGTGGATCCCTGGGAGGTCCAGAATCACCAGCAAGGTCCCCTAGCCCTGGCAGAGGTCACTCAGATAAGGTGAAGTGTGTCTCCCCATTGCCTCTGCAGCCCCCTCATTTCCCAGAGCACATGGGTCCTTCCGGGAACTTGACCTGGGAGCAGTTCAAAGTCACTGCTGCCACCTTCCTCAGGAATGTCAGGGCTACAGATGAGCAGGTCTTTTGCCTGTCTCCCCAGCAGCAGCCAGACATGGACTCTTCAGATTCATCAGCCTCCTCATCTTCCTCCTTCAAGGAAGAGGATACCTCTGTCCATCTGTCCTCAGACACTGATCAGATAGAGTATCAGCGCTTCCTATCGAGGCTGGTCAGCAATCTGCACCTATTCCACATCACAAGATGCAATACTGAGTGGACGACTCATGTCTTCCTTAACAAATTCAGTGCAGATCACCTGGTCATCCTTTCCTGGCTGGTTCCCTTCCAGGAAGCATTGTCCCACACATGGCAGTGCCTATCTATCAAAAACTCCAGCCCCTATGGACTACCAGCACAGCTATTATGCACACCAGGGGTCTCCAGGGACCTTGCCTCATCCCACTTCTGGAGTGAGGGTACTGGATATCCTTTTTGGGCATAGACACCTGGTATGCAACCAGCCCCCAGATGTGGACTCTGTGGAGTTTGACTGCTGGAGATGGATAGTGTGCTCTTGGCTTGTATCATGCTCAGCTTTGCCGGTCATCAGGCACATCACGCTGCCTACAACAGGCATCTGTGATCAATGCTAGGTCAGGTGCTGACATTGCTGCCTGATATGAAGGCAACCAGACAGGCCATTACCCTTTCTGCACAGGGTCTGGAGCTCACAAGGCACCAGGCAAGGCTGTCTTATGATGCCAATGAGGTATCTTCAAGGCTAGCAGTGACAGTGATCTGCATTAGACAGACAGCATAGCTTCGTCCATCAAGGTTGTCACCCTTGGCATAGTGTAGGGTGCTGCCGCTGCTCTCCAGGGGACCCAACTTTTCTCCCAGATAGCAAGGTGAGAACTACAGGGGCAACTTCTGTCTCTCAGGCACCATGAGACCCCACCTTGCCCTGACCAGTCGAGGGCCTAACTGGCCTGTAATGGGTCTCCTCCTTTTGTGGTCCTCTCCCAAAAGAGACTGAGAGACTCACATCCCTCAGGGAAGTACTAGGCCCCATTCAGGGAGCTTATTACTCACCTAGACAGTGATGAATGGTGAAGACTGACACTGGGAAGATATAAAAATTATGTACCTATCATAATTATTGATCTTCTTGTATATCTTCACCATTCATCACTGGCACCTTTCCTTCTGGGCCTCAGTCCTGGGGTGATATCACCTCCCTGCTTGGCCTCCCCCTCCTTGAGGCTAATTGTGGGCTGGGTCCTACTGGTACCTCTGGATCCTCTGTTACCTTCCTAAATGATAGAGAGCCTACCCTAGGAGGGAGGACAGGTAGGATTTCTTGTCCTGGCCTTAAGGGCTCCCTGTAGGTCCTTCTCTTCTCTGCTAGGGGGTTCCTCCTGGACGTGGTCTGGTCCTGTGGTGGGGGATCTCCCCTAGGTGGGGTAGAGAGGAGAGGGATCACGGGGACTGTATTTCTCCCTCCTTATAAAATTTTTCCTCCTCCCCCCACTTTTTTTGGGATAGGAGTTGTCCTAGACAGGATTGCTCCTGAACCCTGTGGGATCTTCCTCTCGGGACAATGGTAACCAGAGGGGCTCTTCTTTACCTATGAATAAACTGTCCTGTTGTACAATGCTGAACAGTCATAAGACTGACTGATTGTACATCATGTATATTGCACCCCCACTTTAGCTGCTACTCTACTGTATTTCAACTGTGTTCTTGCACTTTGTTGTACCTAGCTGTACTCACTATATTCAATGTATTCTATTTCCTGTACCTTTATTTGCTACTGTAAGTGTACTGTCTGTATTATTTATCTACCATCTTTATGGTCTGGGTCATGCCTGAAAACAGTCCATTGGATCGGTGCACCTAGGAACATATAAACAAAGGAAATTTGCCAGCAGAAACAAGCCACATGGTCTATCAAGTCTGCTCGAATGTGCAGCTATCACACCTACCTCACAGCTACCCCTCCCCCCTCCTCTTTCACAATAACTTCCAATCTCATCCTGTGTCATCCCCTTTTGAAACCCCCACTGTCTTGAGGATACTAGCTCCTCTGGCAGAGAATTCCATTCCACCACAACCCTCTCCATGAAAAAGTCCCTCCTATATCTACGCCCTCCAATCTAAGACCATGACCTCTTGTGTCCCTCCCCCGATTAACTTGAATATTCCTTCTGTTCCTGTCTTGTTAATCCCCTTAAAGTACTCAAAGGTCTCAATCATATCCCCCCGATCTCTCCTGTCCTACAGGGAGTATATATTCAAGTCACGCATCCTCTCCTCATATGGCCATTCCCCCAGTCCCTGTGTCATCTTAGTTGCTCTGTGCTGTACCCCTTCCAGTAGTCTGATTTCCTTCTTTAGATATGGGCATCAGTACTGCATACAGTACTCCAGGTGTGGTCTGACCAGTGATCTGTAGAGAGGCAGGATCACCTCTCTGTTCCTGGAGGAGATTCTTCCCCAATACACTCCAGCATCCTGTTGGCCTCTGCTGCCACATTCCTGTTGTTCATTTTCCAATTAACAACCATCCCTAGATCCTTTTCCTCCTCGGTGGTACTTAGCTGTACTCAACCCAGCCGATAGCTCCTCCCTGGGTTCTTCACTCCAAAGTGCATCACCTTGCACTTTTCAGCATTGAACCCAAGCTGCTACTCTTCTGACCACTCCTCCAGTTTAATCAGGTAATTCTGCAGTTCCTGCCATCCCTCTATGTCACTCACCACTGCCCCCAACTTGGTATCATCAGCGAAGAGGCTGATCTTATTTCTGATGCCATGCGAGATGTCTGCTATGAATATCCCAAACAACACTGGCCCCAGTATCAATCCTGTGGCACCCTACTTGTAACTGCCCTTGGAGATGAGAGCTGCTGTCTTCCCTGAAGCCAATTTTCAATCTAGTTAACCATCTTAGTCCCAACCCCCACATACCTCAATTTCCCCTCTGACCTCCCATACAACACTGAATCAAAGGTCTTGCTGAAGTCCAAAAATATGACATCCACCACATGACCTTTGTCCAATTCCCTCAGTACCCAGTCATAGTACTCAACTAGGTTAGTCTGACAGAATCTTCCCAAGACAAACCCATGCTGATGTCTGTCCTGGAGTCCATTATCCTCCAGAAATGTCACCAGCCTCTCCTTCAAGATTGTCTCCATCAGCTTTCCCACAATGGATGTCAGGCTTACAGGTTTATAATTGCCTGGTTCATCCTTAGGGTCACTTTTATGGAGAGGCACCACA
The DNA here is from genome assembly GCA_016271365.2 of Neoceratodus forsteri. Classification (NCBI taxonomy): domain Eukaryota; kingdom Metazoa; phylum Chordata; order Ceratodontiformes; family Ceratodontidae; genus Neoceratodus; species Neoceratodus forsteri. Next base: position 17,562,681 of record JADMNL010000027.1, read on the forward strand.
TTGGGCATCCTCCAGTCCTGTGGTATGCACCTTGTGTCCAGGGAAGTATTGAATAGGTCTGCCAGTGGCTCTGCCAGTACCTCCACCAGTTTCCCCAGCACCCTGGGATGTATGCTGTCTGGTCCTGGTGCCATATCCACTCTCAGAGCCCTCAGACCCTCTAATATCTGCCCTCAGTGATTACCCCATCTGTCTCACCCTCCCCACCCCCGTGGATGCTGCCTGCCCTTCTCTCTCATGACTATGGAACAGAAGTACTCATTTTAGTGCTTCTGCCTGTTCTGCTCCTTTCTCTGCCCATGGAGGTATGGTGGGGTGGAGGCACTGGCTGATGTTTGCATTTTTTTGGGCTGTTTAGGATGGTATGTGTTTGGGACCGGGGGGTCCATGAGAGTGGATGAACTGGTCACTTGGGATGGGGAGAATGGTACTTCTGATGGGTTGGGGTGGGGAGAGAAGCCAGGCCCATGCTGGTCACTCAGGGTGGGAATTATATAATTTATTTTGCTGACTTATGACTGCCCTGCATACCTGCTGTCCTCCACTTTAGTCTGATTCTGGTTTGCTGCTGTGCTGACCTACCCTGCCAGCTTTGTGCTGCTAACCTGCCCTTTCTGTTGCTGCTGACAGGACCCGTAGCCTGATAAACTTTTTCTTTTGGATAGCCATGCTGCTGTTTCAAGATATAGAAAGATATTTAATGTTTTCAAAATCTGGACTCAGGTGACTTTGGAGTGAGGGGCGGACTGGCATAGTGGCACATAATCATTTTTTTCCAACATGGATACCAGTCTGTTGGGTCCAAGCCATGCTCCAGTGTTTGGCTGTTGATGGTCCATGGAGGGATGGACTTGGTGGACAGGTACACATGCTGGAAGAAATGGTTCTGCCCTCTGATGGAGGGGTGGATGGGCATACTGGCACAGAACCATTTTTTCTAACATGTATGCCAGTCCACCGGGTCTGTACCATGCTCCAGTGGTTGGTCATTAATGGTCAGCAGATGGACAGCCTTGGCTGACTAGTACACATGCTGGAAAAAATGGTTCTGGCCTCTGGTGATAGAGGCGGGAGGGGTGGAGGGGCAGAGTGGCACAGAACCATTTTTTCCAACATGTCTGCCAGTCCACTGGGTCCATGCCATCCTCCTGTGGTTTGTCATTGATGGTCAGTTGAGGAACGGGCTAGGCGGACAGGTATGCATGCTGAAAAAAATGGTTCTGGCCTCTGGTGATGGAAGAGGGAGGGATGGATGGGCAGTATGGTACAGAACCATTTTTTTCCACATGTTTGTCAGTCCACCGGGTCCATGCCATGCTCCAGTGGTTGGTCATAGATGGTCCTCTGTGTCAAACTTGGGGACTGTTGGGAGGTATGCAATCCTACAGTAGAAAATATTTACAAAAATCTTAATCTGAATGTAATAATTTCACATTACTGTGTGATTACTGTGTGGTTCAGCAAGATGTTCTGTGTGGCCTGTCCTCATTTAGCACCCTGGTCTGTGGGATGAGTGGCCTGGCGGGTACATCAGGGTGGGATGAGTGGCCTGGCTGGTATGTTGGGGTGGGATGAGTGGCCCGGCTGGTATGTCAGGTGGTATGAGTGGCCAGGCTGGTCTGTAGGGGTATGGATAGTGGCCGTGCAGGTCAGTAGGGGTGGGGCAGAGTGACCTGGCTGGTATCCCATGGTTGGTCATTGATGGTTGGCAGAGGGATGGGCCTGGCAGACTGGTACATGTGCTTAAAAAAATGGTTCTGGCCTGTGGTGATGGTGGAGGTAGGGGTGGACCGGCAGGGTGGCACAAAACCATTTTTTCCAGCATGTATGCCAGTCCACTGGGTTCATGCCAAGCTCCCATGGTTGGTCATTGATGGTCGGCATAGGGATGGGCTTGGCCGACTGGTACATGTGCTAAAAAAATTGTTCTGGCCTGTGGTGATGGTGGAGGTAGGGGTAGACCGGCAGGGTGGCACAGAACCTTTTTTCCAACATGTTTGCCAGCCCGCTGGGTCCATGCCATGGTCCAGTGGTTGGTCGCAGATGGTCAGCAGAGGGACAGAATTGGTGGACTGGTACACATGCTGAAAAAAATGGTTCTGGCCTCTAATGGAGAGGTGACTGGGCATACTGGCACCGAATCAGTTTTTCAACATGTATGCCAGTCTGCTGGGTCTGTGCCATGGTCCAGTGGTTGGTAGCATTGTGTGTGGTGGGGTGGGGATGCTGGCATTGTTGTGGTGGGGTGGGGGATGCTGGTGGTGGTTTTGGTAAGTTGTTGCTGTTGCCTTTTTTTTTTTTATACCAGGAGGGGTTTTAAACTACTGCTGCTAGTGACTGGAAAGTGTATTATTTATTTAGTTTTTGTTGACCGGGTAAGTGCACTAGACAAATCCTGCCTATTTTCAGGCACTACCCGGGGGAAGGGATACAGATGAATGCTAACTGACCTTGAACCAGATTAAGCTGTTGGTGGTATTTTTAGTGAGTGAGGGAAATTTGACCAGAACATCGGGGAAATTCCCCTACTCTTGTCAGAGGGCGCTGTGTCACTGAAGGAGAATGTAGGTCCCCATTCTGATCTAAGACTCTGGAGGGGGTGGACATATGACTGTTCCTCAGGAGCCTTTTTCAACTAATGACACAGAAAGAGTTTTGCTGATGACAGAAACCAGAGCTTCTTATACTGAGGAAAAGGTTGGTTCACCCATATCTAATGAGAGTCCTATGGAGGATGAAATAGAATTACAAAGTGAACTGGATATGAAAAAATCACATTTGTTGGAGCTCATTTCGATGGCAGAAAAGAATTTCCAATTATGCAGAAGAAAGACTGGAGGAGGAAAAGAAAAGAAAACACTTGTCGGCAAGCCCAGGGTCACCAGGGCATAAAAGATTCCCTACAGGTGAAGTTACAGAGACTTCAGGGGGGCAGACTTTATGGGCATGGGAAATATTCTCAAGGATCACTTGAAGGGGATTACCTCAACAACAAGTGTGGAAAGGAGATGGGAGGTCATAAAACGGGGACTTCATGAGGCAGTCAGGATCTGCGCTAAGTTGAAACGTAAGGGAGCAAGGTCACATAAACCATGCTGGTGGTCCAGTGAGGTCCAGGTAGCAGTCAGAGAAAAGAAGGTGGCTACAAAAATATAAAACAACAAGAGGGATAGGGATAAGGAAATGTACCAGCTTGCATCTAGAAAAGTCACCTGTATGGTGAGGGAGCTAAGTCCAGTAAAAGCAATGGCTGGCACAGGGCATACATGGAGGGAAAAGGGTTCTTCCGCACATTGGGGAGCGGAGAAAAACTAAGGGCTATCTCAGCAGATTGAGATCAGAAGGAGGTGGGTGGAAGAGGCGAGGGACCAGGCAGAGGTGGCATTTAACGTACTTTGCCTCTGTGTTCACTAGGGAGGGGATGGGATATCTACAAAGCAAGGCACAAAGGGGATAGAAGCGGTAGGAGTGGGATCAGGGAGCAACAGAAATGGAGCAAAGGAGGGAAAGGTACCCCAGGGTGTCACATCTGGATAAGGATAAAAAGACCAGTAGGTGGAGGACGGATGATGCCATCCCACCAAAAGGGTGTGGTTTGCCCTCAAGGCCCTAAAGAAAGACAAATCTCCTGGGACGGGATGGCATTCATCCAGAGTACTATGGGAATTGGCGACATACTGGCTGCACTCTGGCTGAGCTTTTCAACAGGTCACTTGGAGACAGGGAGGGTACCTAGGGATTGGCGAGAGGCACATGTGGTACCAATCCATAAAGGGGGTCAAGGAAGTACCAGGAAACTATAGACCCATCAGTTTAACCTCGGTGGTGGGAAAATTAATGGAGAGTATACTAAAGGAACGATTGGGGTTTACTTGGAGGAGGTGGGAGGTCTGATAGTCGGCAGCATGGGTTTGTGCCAGGTAGATCATGTCAAACCAACCTTGTGGAGTTCTATGAATGGGTAACATCAGAACTGGACAGAGGTAAGCCTGTGGATGTATTATTCTTGGACTTCAGCAAGGCGTTTGACTCTGTCCCCACAATGGTCTGGTGGAGAAACTGATGGGGTTAGGAGTAGGCCCTTTGATGGTCAGATGGATTGAAAACTGGATAGCTGGACGCACTCAGAGAGTAGTGGTCTGTGGGGAGCTCTCGAACCCTACAGAGGTTGGTAGTGGGTACCACAGGGCTTGGTCCTGGGTCCAATCCTGTTTAATGCATACATATCAGACATCAGGGATGGTATAGGGTGTGAAATGAGTCTCTTGGATGACTCCAAGATGGGAGCAGTAGTTGAGGGAGAAGAGGGAGGTTGGCCCTGCAAGGGACTTGGACACCCTGGAAAGCTGGGCTCACATGGAAATTAATTTCAATATCACCAAGTACAAGGTGTTGCATCTTGGTGGGAAACCCTAAACACAGGTACACCCTGGGAGGGCGGTGCTGGAAGCCTCAACAGGGGAAAAAGACCTAGGGGTCATGGTGGATACATGTATGAATAACACTGAGCAGTGCAGGAGAGCAGCTAGCAAGGCAAACAGGATGTTGGGATGCATCCTGAGGGGGATCACCTCTAGGAGCAAGGAAGTGATTCTGCCGCTGGCTAATGGACTGGTTAGACCACACCTTGAGTACTGTGTACAGTACTGGAGACCACACTTGAAGAGGGACATACAGCTCCTGGAGAGGGGTACAGAGGAGGGCAACAAAGATGATCTGAGGGCTAAGGGATTTGACTTACGAGGACAGACTTGAGGAGCTCTGACTGTTTTCATTGGAGGAGAGGAGAGACAGGGGACATGATTGAGGTCTTCAAGTACCTCAAGGGAATAAATAGGGGAACATGGAGGGATCTTTGACTAAAGCAGGGAGGCATCACCAGAGGCATGGTTTGAAGTTGGAAGGTGGAAGGGTGAGGGGAAAAGAGGAGGAGGTTTTCACTGAGAGGGTGGTGGACCCTTGGAATGCTCTTCCTGGTGAGCTGGTTCAGAGATCCACAGTGGAGAGCTTTAAGAGAGGGTGGGACAGACACAGAAAGTGGATGTATCAGATGATGGCCTGTCCCGGGGGGGGTGGGGATGGATGATAGGGGTTTCTGGAGCACAAGGGATGGGAGGGTCTCGGCACCCAACTAAGGATCTAGGTTCGAGCAGACTTGATAGACCATAAGGCCTAATCTACTGGCAAATAGTATGTTAGTATGTTAGTATTAGTGATGATATTCATAATACTGGCAGTCCCATTACTTTACCGGAAAATATTGGACACATTCCGTTTGATGAACAGGATTCCTGGTCTCCGGGAGAGGCTTTATCGAAGGCAGGATGGAAAAAAGATGATAAAGATATCTGGGTACCTGACCCCTCTATACTGCTCCCCAGAACCTCTGAATCGGCGGTAGTGCTTGCACACACGGAAGCTGCACAGGATACATCGGACCCAATAGTAAATATGCAATTTACACAGCATTGCCCGGAGATAGAGGATTTTTCGAAAAGGGAAATCGAGAAAGAAATCTCACTGATAGTTTGTTCTAAGAACAGTGAAGCGGAAAAACACCCAAATTAATGAGGGAGGCACCCCCCAGGTAAATACTGATAATGCAAACAATACGGAGGGGACTAAATCACTACAGTCTTATGCTGGATTATTTCAGAAACCGGCTGAGGCAGCGAAAAGCGGTTTCTAGTTTGGTTGAGCTATAAAGGCCTAGCTCTGATAACACCAGACAGGCTATGGGTCGGAAAGACTTTAATATTGGGTTCCCTAAAATTTACCCCAGTAGAGATCTATGCTTTTATACATTCCCCAAGGGATCAAATTTATGACATTCATTTTTGCACAGGAGTATTACTTGACAAATTTTGGAAAATGTATTATGATGTTGAAAAATTCTGAAGTTTGGAAAGACTCTGTGGCAGTCCCAATCACAAAGCCTACTGTTAAGACAGTGACGATTCTTTTCAGGAATGAAGGGGTGAATTTGGACAATATAATCTTCTGGCTAGAGAAACGTTGTTCTGTTTTTGATGTCCCTAAAGCCATTATGGATGACAACAGGTTTTGGACTGGGGGATGGACGGTAAGAATACAGTTGAAACAAGATGAAGAAAGGATACATCATTTGCCTTATTCTTTTTTTCTGGGTAGAGACAGAGGGATCATTTTTTATGCTGGGCAGCCAAAAGGCTGTTATAAATGTGGCTCATTGTCTCATTTAAATGTGGATTGTGATAAACTAAAATGCTTTAAATGTGAATTATTAGGACATAGAGCTTCGCAATGTACTGCTGCACAGAAATGTGATTTGTGCCGAGAGGGTGATCATGGGTTCTCTTCTTGTCCTTGGGCAGTTCAGAGCCCAGATGATCTTTCAGACCAGGATTTTTTCCTAACTAAAGCTAGGCGTTCTTTTGGTCCACCATCTCACACTGATACTGAGTTGTTTTCTAGAGGCAGACAGAGGGGAAGGGGGTGAGGAGGAGGAGGTCTTCGGGACAGGCTTGGAGCGGGGGTATTTGTTCCAGAACTTTCAGTCCTAAGCTCCATTGCACCTGTAATTCCTTTAGTACCAGACCACTACACAGAAAAGGATACTCCATTTGTGACCCCCCAAGGTTCTCCACGTCAAGAGCCTACTACCCCAGATAAGCAGAATACCTGAGTTGTGAATACAATTCGAGAGGTAGTATTTGAGGAGGTTGGAGTGGACATAAGCGGGGAGGTGCATAGTGAAATAATTAGTGAACTACCAATTTCCCAGTTAAAGTTAACTAACAAATTTTCCCCTTTTTCAACTTGGAGTGACCAAGTAGACGAAGCAAATCCCATGGACACAGACAGTGTATTTGTTTCAGAGGAATTACCACCATATGGTAGAACAGAACAGAAGAGCAACAGTCAGACAAGCCAAAAACTTTTGAGAAAACAAAATGCATTACTAGATCTAGCGGTAAGAATTTAAAACCCCCTTGAATGATCTTTCTTTGAAGCTGGCAAGTCTTAATGCCAATAGCATAAAGTCTCCTAGAAAGCGATTATCTACTTATGGCTTGCTGCAGACATTAGCATTAGATGTAGTATTTATTCAAGATACCAGACTTCATACATTAGGAGAAATTGTTACAGCTACTCAAGACTGGGTATGGGGCTCTTCTTTTTGGTCTCTTGGAGAAGAGACGTGTAGTGGAGTAGGAATTTGTTTTTTTCACATGGAATAAATGTTACCAGATTGTTAGAAATCAATTCTGGCAGAGCTTTTTTGTTAGATGTTGTTATTTGTGATATAGAATATAGATTTATTAATTTGTATGGCCCTCAGACTAAAGCTTTACATATTTTGTTATTACAAAAAATACAACCCTATTTAAATATTAGACGGCAGGTGATTTTAGGAGGGGACTTTAATGTTAATATGCAGCAGACAAAAGAAGGTAAACAGTATTGTGATAAAGTCTATCTTAAAACTCTTATAACCCAAAAAGGTTTAAGAGATGTGCATATGGCGAGTCACAAAAAAGCCAAGCCTACCTTTTTTAAAGGTTCTTTGTCTTCATGCATAGACTTTATTTTTGTACCACAAACATTGAAGGTGGACAAAATATTTAATATTCCAGTAGAAACATCTGATCATAATCTTATTGGTTTTGAAATTATGACTGCCCTGGTAAGAACTATGGGGCAAGGAGTTTGGAGGATAAATGTCTGCTTGTTAACTTATATGGAAGTATTACAAGAATTTAAAATTGTGCAAGATAAATTTACTATATTTTTATGTGAAGATATAGGGTTGTGGTGGGAAGAGTTCAAGATTTGTATATGAGTTTTTTTCCAATCACAAGGCGGAGCTAAGGCATCCCTACGTTATGAGAAATATTTGTCTTGAAGAAATGAATTGACACAGTTATTTTCCTTTCCGAATAATGCTGGTGAAAATTAAGTAGAAAGGATAAGGGAAATTAAACAACAAATGGAGAAACATCAATATGATAGGTTAAGATCTTTGAAAAGAGAACCGATGTTTAGTACCAAAGGTAAAGCTGAACAGATTAACCCCTTTTTGGCTAGTCAGAGGAGACGACAGTGTATGAAGATTGAAAGTTTAATAGGTCCTTCAGGTGTAGAGTTTTTGATAATAAGGGGATTATGATCATATTGGATGATTACATTAGTGATATGTTTGGAGAGCCAGTTGTGGAATCTCAGTTTACAAATCAACTGTTACAAGCAGCGGATGTACCGAAACTTTCTGAAATGCTACATAAATCTTTAATTGTACCATTTTTTAATTTGGAATTAGAGTCAGTTATCAAGGCATTGCATAGGGATGTATCCCCAGGAGCTAATGGTTTGTCTAATGAATTATTTAAGGTATTATGGGATATTATGCCTGATGTTTTTCTTACATTGTATAATTTTTTTCTTTCTGACTATACATTACCAACATCAATGTATGAAGGGTTGATGATTTTCCTTTTTAAAAAAGGAGAAAAAAATATATTAGAAACTGGAGACCACTCACATTATTGAATACTGATTTCAAAATTTTCGCTAAATTACTAAGTAACAGGTTAGGACTTGTGATGAGGGAACTCCTATGTCCTATGCTGTTTTGTTCAGTTCCAGGCAGAGGCATAATGGAAGCTTTGTTATTATTACGAGAATTAATGGAACAGAAAATGGAGGAGAATAAAATGGAAGATGATCAGGGATATTTAGTCAGTTTAGAGCAGGTGAAAATCCCACTCCTTTTTATGGGCATGTTTAGCAGCTTATGGTATCCCAGATCCCTTCATCCAGTGGCTAAAATTATACTATTCTTTAGCATATGTAGTACCATGTGATAATGGGTGGAGAGGAACCCCTCATAGAATTTGTAGAGGGGTATGGCAGGGCTGCCCGTTGAGCCCAATGTTGTATGCATTTTCTTTAGATCCTTTATTAAGATTTATGCAATGATCGCCAGGTATAAAACAATTACCAGGGTTTATAGAAGGAAATTGTACAAATTCTTGCCTATGCAGATGATATCTGTTTAGTGGTTCCTGATGGGGACTCTATTAAACTGGCATGTAATTTGCTCCAAGTTTTAGGAAAAATAACGGGGACTAGAATAAATAAGAATAAGACAATATGTTTACAGGTGGGCAGATTTCCGATAACTTCTACTGAGATAGGAGGGTTCCCGATTGCAAGGATGCCTTGTAAAATTTTAGGATTGTATTTTGGAGGTACGGATATGGCTGGTTATAATTGGGATAGGGCTTTACAAAGAGGGAATGAAATGGTTTTGGAATAGAACAAATGGAAAATGTCAAAAAAGAAACGTATATATTGCATTACTACCTTTCTAATTCCTGTATTTTTGTTTTTGAGTCCAATATTTTATATCCCTAAAATCATGGAAACACAGCTGATGCAAGCCTTTTTTAAAGCTTTTTGGGGCAGTCAATTAAACCCAATTAAGAGATCGGTATTATATAATACCATCATTGAAGGTGGCGTAAATATGATAAACCCTGTAGTATTTTATTTTACGGCTTTTTTATATAATAATTTGGTATCAATAATGCGGAACAAAGGGCACTTATGGGAATTTCGGGGTTCAAAGTCAGTGCAAGGAATTTTGGCAGAATGGAGATCAGGTGTCTTTTGTCATAAGAACTAATGACACCCTCGATTATTAGCAAGTTGGAAAGGAGTGTTTGACAAAATTAAATTATGGTCAGTAAAGTATGAGACAGTTTTGAGTAAGACTCGAAAGGCTTGTTACATCAAAATTCAGACTCAATGTTTTTTAGATTTTCCACTATCATGATTTACTGATAGGGATAGATCTAGCATTGCAACATATATCACTGACAATAGAATCCCTGATAAAATGTGGGATACGGTATGGTTGGGAATTCATGACAGGATGAATGTTCAAGGAAACCAAAAACATAAAGCTTTGACGGAACGGTATTGCCCCAGGGAGGGTTGTTATGAGCAACTAGAAACTATGGACCATCTTTACTATGTTTGTCCATATGTAGGTAACTTTTGGGATGTGCTGAAAGAAAGATGGAATGGGAAGATACACACTCCCCCTTGTCCACAATTATTGTATTATGGTATTTTGTTGCAAAGAAACTTAGTGGGTAATTGTAACACATTCCATATTCTGCACGTTCATTTTCTGTATTGGATATGGATTAGTCGCTGCCGGTTGGCATTGCAGCAACAAGATATTATGGTTTTGGATTTATTTTATATGCTTCAAGTAGGCTTAGCTTCTTGGAAACAGAGTGAAAAATCTAATTTTTGTGGCCAACAATGGGACAAATTATGGCGGGGTTTTGAGTTCATATAATAAATTAGGGAATGACAGTGTCTGTAGGGAGTCTAAATTGACTTTAATATATATATAAAAGTAAAGAGGAGTTTATAGAATTTGAATGTTTCTGTTTTCTTTTCCTTTAAAAGAATGAACTAGATATGACTAAGGGCTATGTTTTAATGACATTGAGATTAAGAAGAGTGTGATTTATTTAGATAGAAATATGGATGTATGTAAATTTACACTGTTTAAGGGAACAATCTCCCCCTACTGTTTACCAGCAGGGAGAGGGAGGGTGTGTGTTAATAGTTTTTTTTTAAGGGCTAGTGTATGTATTAAATATTTATACTTCGTTAGCCTTTTCTCTGGGGTATGATCCTGTCTGATGTACAACTGTTCTGTGTATATTCTGTTTTTGTGTAAATTTAAAGATTATAGTAGCTATAGTCCCTCCTACTCTTTTAGTGGGGGGAGGGTGTTGGTATTATGTGTGGGTTGTAGTATGATGTAATACTTTATTTTTTATGATTTTAATTTGGTATGCCGTAATACTGTTGTGTCTTACATTGTTTCTTGTATTTCATTTATTACTGAGCTTGTATGATATATGATTGCTTTGTATTCATTTCTTATGGTTTTCAGTAAAAAATCCACCCAATTTTCAACATGGTATTTTGAGGACCCCACGTCATGAACAATGTCTGTGCCATTTCATTACTCTGTCCCGAAAGTTGAGTTTGTACAGCAAATGTGCCATTCTGCACCACAGATGCAAAATCATGTTTTGGGCAGGATGTTAAAAATGACAGCTGTATAATGTTGATGAGGAGGTGTGGAAAAAGTTAATGTTGAAAACCAGGAGGGAAAATATGGAAAGCTGGCGAAGTTATGAGTGTGCGTAGAAACTGCGCAATGCCCGCTCATAACCTGGTCATTTTTTGGAATTTTTTAACCAAATTTTCAACATGAGCTTTTTGGGAAATCCCTTCATGAGCATTGGCACTGTGATTTTGTTAATCCATCCCAAAAGTTGATTTCGCACAGTGATGCGCCATTCTGTGGCAGACGTGTAAAAACACACTTTCTGCAGGATGTGAGAAATGACAGCTATACTGTTCATGAGAAAGTGTGGAAAAATGGCAATGTTGAAAATCTGGAGTGAAAATATAAAAAATTGGTGAAGTCACGAGCATGCGTAGAAACTGCACATCGCATGCTTGTAACACGCCCATTTTTGGATTTTTTTTGCACCAAATTTTAAACATTGGCTGCTTGGGACCTCCCCTCATCAAGAACAGGATTTTAATTTCATTAATCAGTTCTGAAAGGAGATTTTACATCCTGAATGTTGATTTTGTGCGACAGCCGTGAAATCACCATTCCAGATTGAGTAACGGGATGACAGTAGCATTGTTCATGAGGTGGGGTCCAATACCATCCTATGGTTAACACTGAGTGATATTGGAGGCAGGGTTACATGGACTGATATTGGAGGCAGGGCTTACATGTGGTGATATTGGAGGCGGAACTTACATTGGGTGATATTGGAGGCGGGGCTTTTATTGGGTGATATTGGAGGCAGGGCTTACATGGAGTGAGACTGGAGGCAGGAATTACATGGGTTGATATTGAAGATGGGGCTTACATGTGGTGATATTGGAGGTGGAGCTTACATTGGGAGATATTGGAGGCAGGGCTTACATGGGGTGAGACTGGAGGCAGGAATTACATGGGTTGATATTTGAGGCGGGGCTTACATGGGTTGATATTGGAGGTGGGGCTTACATGTGGTGATATTAGAGGTGGAACTTACAGTGGGTGATATTGGAGGCAGGGCTTATATGGGCTGAGATTGGAGACAGGACTTACATGGGGTGATATAGGAGGCGGGGCTTGTATTGGGTGATATTGGAGGCAGAGTTTACATGGGGTGAGACTGGAGGCAGGAATTACATGGGTTGATATTGGAGGCGGGGTTTACATGTGGTGATATTGGAGGTGGGGCTTACATTGGTTGATATTGGAGGCAGGGTTTACATGGGGTGAGACTGGAGGCAGAGCTTACATGGGGTGTTATTGGAGGTGGGGCTTGGATGCTGACTATATGGCAAAATCAGATGCTCTGACACATGCAGTTGCTGGCTCAGGGAACAATATACCTCTGGTGGTTATGGGATTCAAACCTAGGACTATGAGGCCTTTTGGTTTGTAACTCAGTGCTTTAACCTCTGCACTATTTTGCAGACAATATCAAGAGGACACTTTTTTTTCTTTTAGTAATTGTTGGGGTTGTAGTATAAACAATATAGCAACTGAAAACAGGAAAGGCATGGTGAAACCATGATAATAGTGACTGCATAATTCTTGAGTGTCCTTGATAAGGCAGTATAGAAGTGCACACATCTAGAGATCAAAGCCCTGACCTTTTGCTTGTAAAGCCAAGACACAGCCAGTGCACCACGTGAGAGCATGGTTAATTGCAGTAGCTGGTCAAGTCTTTAAGAGCATGTAGTTTGGTAATAAGTGCATATAGCATAGTAAGTTTTAAGGGGAATGGGCTGCTTGCTGCTAGAAGCATGAGTATAATGACACCACAATATTAACAGCACAATATTTGAGTATTTCTAATTTATTATTTGAACAGAATTCTGGGTAGCCTGGGTTCAAATCTTAGCCAATGCACTGATTTGTTTTTATCTCTTTTGTTTCTCTGGGTTCCACTAAAGATACAAATACTTTGTATTAGAGTCACCTTGATTGATTGCATTTTGTTAATCATCCCACTTCACCATCTGCAGTTTATCAGCACCACACACTAGAGGGTGTCCAATCTTTACATATATATATATATATATATATATATATTGTAAAAACAAAACAAGGCACTGTGTCAGCATGTGGTCTAAAAGCAAAACAAAATGGTTATATTAAATGCCGCTGAAAATAGAAAATAAAGTTAAAATCTACATTTAGACCTTAGGTCTTCTTCAGGATTCTGATATATATATATATATATATATATATATATATATATATATATATATATATATATATATATATATAAACATTTTTGATCTATTTCTTCCCTGGTGGCTGGAGATGGGTGCAGACAGGGGATGCTGGCACCCATCTCCAGCCACCCATTCAGCGCCATACCCCAACATCAGGCAGCTTCAACTCTTCCCCCACGGATTACCCCCCATGGCAGGGTGACACAGTGAGGATCCCCGCTAGCTCAACTCAGCTCTACCAGGATCCAGTTCAGGGAGCACCATTCAAGGTTGAGGCCTGCGGCAGGTGGCTGCTTCATCCTGATTGACTGGCAGGACCATTATTCTTATTTGCACCCCTTATGTGTGAGGGGTGTACAATGACACTAGTGGAGGGAGCATGCATGCATCCACACACGATCCTCTGGGTGTCTACCCCACCTCAGCCCCTTCTTTGCAGCATCAGAATACTGTCCCCCAGCCTCCATTAGGGGCCAGAAGCATGCTAACCACTGGAGTCCCCACACCCAGAGTGGGAGAGCAGTCCCTCGGATGCTTGAGCCCTCTCCACCCCTGCCATCCTCTGGCTGCCCATGCCCGTTCCTGAACAGGGGTCACCAGCATGGCGCAAGGTAAGGTGTCCAGTGCCTCAGCCCTCAGCACCACCGGGTCAGTCACACGATTTATATATAACTGATATTCATTGCAAAAAACTTTGTTAATGCATCAGTTAGGGTTACACCGACAAAAGTGGGGAACTTAAATGTGAGGGTAGGGCCCATAGCCCCCCACTACCCCACCCCCCATCTTCCACAGACTGACAGATGCCAGGGCATGCCACAGGATCACAAGGCCTAACTCTCACCCCATTCCATGTGTAAACAGGTTGACATGCTACAGTAAAAGAGAATGGGGTGAGAGTTAGGCCTCCTGACCCCCTGAGCACACCCTGCCATCTGTCGGTCTGTGGAGGATGGGAGATGGGGTGTTGGGTGGGGATGGGGCTCTATCCTAATATATCATTTCCTCACTTTTGTCAGTTTAACCCTAGCTGATGCACTAACAAAGTTTTTTTTATAATGATATATATATATATATATATATATATATATATATATATGGATGGCGATATCGTAGTCCGGAATTTAAGTGGATGAGGTCAGTGTAAAGTCTGTAGCTGCTCCTCCCCACTCTCATAAACATGGCCTTACAGTAGTGGTAAGATTCTGATGCTGGTTTCTTACTATAGATATTTCTAGTCTGGACTGTAAAAACTTCGGAGGGCAGCGTGATTTCTGTAGCTGCTGCTCCTGACCATCACCCTCGTCTCTGGCCATGAATGACCAGTGAGATTCTAATGCTGATGTAGTCTCTTATTTTAGTCTTAATTGAAGATTATGAGTAATTAGTGTTTTTTTTTTTTTTTTTAACTTTCTATTTCTCCTCCTTCCCCCCACCCCGGAGCTGCGCTTCTTCAGGAGACTCCTAAGTGCCCCCCAGTGACTGGCCTACCTGAATCCCCGGAGGTTCCCCATGGATCCGTGGCTATACCCCCCAGGTGGGTACGGGGTGGGGCCCAGTGCCCCGACATCTTCGAGTTTTGTCGGGTCCCTTGGTGGTCAGGCAGGTCATCACAATTAAGTCTGGCACTGGAGCTCCATCTACCCACACTACGGTGGTGCTTTTTCTGACTTTCTGTGCTGTGTGGTGTGTGCCCTGATGTCAAGGTGTTACACGCCAACATCCACCACACAGCTCCCCCATTGGTCTGTCCTACCAGCTTACTGTACCTCGGGCCTCTGCCCAGGGTCAGACAAGCTGCAGATCTTGTCCCTCCCTCCCCCTCCAGAGAAGACGAGCAGTCCCTGGGATGCTCAAGCCTTCTCCCCCAGCCGGCCATCCAGTGACCTGAGTTCACTCCCAAACCTGGGTCACCGGCATCTTGAGCGGAAATCCAACAGCTGCACTGATGGGCGGCCCAGTTGTGAAATTTTAATAGTTGTGCTGCACAATTGTAAAGATGTTTTCTGTATCTCCCAATTGTGTTTCAAGTTTAGTTCACTGGAGTCATCTACACAAGATTTGTAGCAACTGCAACACCACCACCACCAAGCAAAATTGCCAAAATCTCATCTGTTACTGCTAAAGACTGGGCATTGCAATTCAAGTCCTATGGCACGTATGAAGATGGAGGGAAGATATTCTGTTGCTTCTGTGATCACCCTGTTGACCACATCAGGAAGGACACAGTGGTGGATCACTGTAAATGCAAAAAACACACAAGCCAGAAGAGTAACAGAAGACAGGTGACCCTGCACACCAGTTTTAGTGTCACAACAGCTGCAGCTGCTGCAAGGGAGGAAACCATTTTGTACACATTGAGAGCTTGGTGCAGTGCCAATATACCGATTGAAAAGTTGGATCAGCCCTGCTTGAGAGACTGGATGGGGAAGTAAATCAAAGGAACTGGAGCTCTTCCAAAGGCAGACACCTTACAACAGCATTACTTGCCCTGACTGAATAGGGAAATGGAGGGGGGAATTAGCCAGCTGGTAAAAGGCAAGACACTCACAATAATGTGCGACAAAACAACCGATGCAGACGCCTGCTGGGTAATGAACATTATTTTTGTAATAGAGAGTGGAAAATCTATAATAGCCAACACCACAGAGCTAACAGCGGTAAACCACTCCACTGTTGCCCAAAGTGTTTAAAGACCTTGGATAAACATGGTGTGGAGATGGAACAAGTGGTCACCCTTGTTAGTGACAATACACGTTATATGACAAAGTGCTTTAATGATGTATTACGTGGCCTTATTCGTGACCATGTAGTCCATGTGGGTTGTTGGCCACACATTTTATCATTGGTAGGTGATATCTGGATTGACTACTTTGATCAGGTGAATAAGCTTCTGGCACTTATAAAATATGCCTTTCAGAAGTTGCCAAAATATAAGCGAGAGTACATAGCATTCGTGGAAGAGAGGAGCAGAAAAATAAAATATTGCCCCCTGTTCCTGTCTTGACCTGTTGGAACACCTGGTTCAAAGCAGTAACGTACACTCTGTTTATCTGGACCACCTACGAGAGTTCTTCAGGTATGAAACCAGTGATGCCAACTCCATTAGGTCCTTAAAAAACTATTTGAAGAATGGTTCATAGAGCTGCAGGTTCAAACTGCATTCATTGCTGAAAACTGCACTGACCCTATTGATGCAATCGAGCTTTTGCAAAGCAAGGAAAAGCCCCTGGCTGTTTTTTTTAAAGGCAGCATTAGCAAAATAAAACAGCAGTTTGAAGCAGGAGTCTTGAAGATGGAATAATCTGGTGACAGAACTGCTGGGTACTTTCAGGCTATGAGGCCACGGGTCAAGCAGGAAAATGTTGCCCTTTTTGAAGGAGCATTTGGTGTTGCTTTAAACAAGCTTTCTAAACACATGGACACAAACTCGTCAGTTGAGTTCTTTAAAGCTTGCCATATTTTGGACCCCAGACACTTACCAAAACTGAATAGGGAATTGACACAGCATGCCAGTGACATTCCTCTGTTAGCATATCACAGCCAAACAGCACTGCAAAATGACTGGGATGTATATGCTAGGCAGGATATAAAGGAACTTCCAAGCATACTGGAGTTGGATGTTGGGCAGTACTGGCTTTCAATGTAGCCATAACTAACAGTACTATCCAGAGCTGCTCTAAAAGCAATCTGGATGCCCACGTCAAGTGCAGATATGTAGAGATCCTTCTCTGTATATGGACAGATACACACAGTTCAAAGGAGGAACCAGCTGGTACAAAATCTGAAACTGCTTTCCCAGCTCATGTACAACAAGTTGCTCTATTATATTTTTGCATGGTTTCCGCATGTTTGATGCCCATTTTCATACTTCTGGTAGAGCATTCAAGCCATTCACCAGTGCCACCCTCTCTGTGAAATAATGGCTTCTCCCTCTAACTTCAGACTGTTGCCCCTGTTGTCCCTCCCTTAATATTTGAAGGCCTTGATCATGTCCCTTTCCTTTCTATCTTCTAGGGTGCACATGTTGAGCTCCCTCTACCTCTCCTCATGTGCTCTGTCTGTCACCCATCCCCAGGATCATGTTCGTCACCCTAAGTTGGACCCCGCCCCCACCCTCACTGGAAACACTAAACAGAAGTACTTCCTAACCATCTTCCTTTCCCTCCCTTTTTCGCCGAATGGAGATTCGATTGCTTCCCCTCTTCCTGCCTGTCTATTGGGGACGAGTGGGGAGACTGATGGACTTCCTTGCATGATGGTGCTGTTTACTGCCCACCCCCACACCACCACCCTGCCAACTTTAAGTTATACTTTTCTGTAGTGAACTCTCCCAGATTTTTCTTTAGAATCCCTGAGCTCTACAAACTCAGATGCAGCCTATCCTGTGCATACAGGTCTTGGTTCTCTGGGATACCTTTTCTACTGTTGTATAGTTTTCCACATTTCATGTGCCTTTGCACATTCAATGTATTTATAGTTAGTTATATGCCATATGTTTATACACTGTATATTTTAGTTCACTTGTTTTTTATTGTAGTTATATATACAGTCAGATTTTACAAATTTTTTTGGTAGAGCTTTAGTTTAGTTGTTGTATTTCCATGTTCCACATTTTGCACATTTAACTGTATATGGGTTTCAGTTCAAATGTCTGTTCTCCACTGTTTCTGCACTTTCAGTGTACCATTTTATACCAGTTTTGTATAGATTTTATAGGCTTTGGTTTCTCATATTACACTCGCACCATTTTATGCTTTTTTTTTTAGTACAACTTTGCATATTTTGCTGTATAGATGTTTTTGTATTGTTTATATTTTTACTCCTTTCTGCACATTTTTTATAAACACTATTTTATTTAATGCAGCTGTTCCCTTTATTGCATTTCACTTTATTCATTTCTGAATTGGTGATATGACAAAACATGCAGAGCGAAGGTTCCTTTACATATAGCATAGACCAAAGTACAATGTCATGGTACCAATGCCATGAAGGAGCATAAGTCTGGTTGGGGGGCTTTGGGAAAATGTCTCTGCCTAACAGGGAATTACCATGGCATTGCTCTAGTAGAGAACCCACTGAAAATGGGTGACAGGGCACACAACATTCATTAAATCATGGATTTGGTTGGGTATGGTGGCATGACTGGCTATGTTCGTTGCTGTCTGTGTTGGTGCTAGGGGAGCTGACTGTGCTCACTTTTTGGTGAGGGGATTGGGTGTATTTGTGCACAGAATGTGTTACATATGAGGGGGGTTGCATTGGGGAGGAGTCATGTTGGTGCCTGGAGGAGTTGACTGTGTTGGTGTTACCATGACATCTGAGGAATGGGGGATGTAGTCATGCTGCAGTCAAACCTGAGGAATAGGGACCATAGTGCTGTTGCTGCTGCTGTCACACCTGAGGAATGGGAGCCATAGTCCTTCTGCTGCCAACACAACAGAGGTTGGGGGATACAGTGCAGTATCCTGAGGGATAGAGCAAGGCCATAGTGCTGTTGACACTGCCATCGCACTGGAGGGATGGGGGCGACTGTGCTGCTGCTACCTTCACATCTTGACCTATTAAAATAACTAACTGGTGCATGGATGGATGTACAATAGTGGAGATCAAAATTGCTAATATGCATGGTAGCAAAGTAAAAATTTGTTAAATAAAGTACACAAAACAAAACACCGGTAAAAATGGATTTTGGCTTAGCAGACACCGGTGACAATACCATTTTTTCCAATGTGCAAAATGGAATTTTCCCTTTCTCAATCACGGTAAACCAGTGTCCCTGAACAAGGGCAACCACCTGTATAAAGGGGAGACACAAAAGAACATGGGCAACCACCGATATAAAGAGGAAGAAACAAAAGAACATGGGCAACTGTCTGTATAAAGGGGGGTGAACCAAAGAACATGGGCAACCACTTGTATAAAGGGAGAGAAACAAAAGAACATAGGCAACCACCCATACAAAGGAGAAGAAACAAAAGAACATCCCTTACAGAAATATAGGTGTGCTATGTACATGCAGAATGCATGCCACATGCTTAGCTGTGCAATGTGTGCATGCAGTTCGTATACACAAAGTGAACCTAAGCGAACCAGGTCTAAAAAACAAATGAAGTTCACATGCTGCAAGCTTGACATATGTGCAGCAGGTAAGCTGGTGTAAACATCTTCTAAAACTTACATCAGGTTCGTGTGTTGCATGCTTGGCATGAGTGCAGCAGTTAAGCTGGTGCAAATCTCATCAAAAAAAATACATCAGTTTCTATTTCTTATACTACTGCTAGCAATTAGAGCCATTAAAATACATTTTTATTTGAATTCCCATAAAAATTAGGTAAACTCATTAATTTCATTCCTTTTGCAAGTTGTTTAATGGCTTTTGATTATTGTCATTAAATCACCATTAGTTTGTAAAGTACTGTTTGCTTACTGCATTAAATGCCTAGGATATAGCCAGCCAACATCCCCAGTTTCTTTTGTTATATATTTTCTTGTCTTCCTATGTGGCTGGGGGGGGTGTTACCAATGGTTCCCCCCCAATCCGGCCTGACCAACAACCCCCAGTCTGCCCCCCATCCCAAGCTCAACCCCTTACCTGTCCAACCTACACCATGATCTGTTTGCTGTGGTGGGCACGCGACCACCACCATGGGATCCGAGGGTTTTTTTCCGGTGCAGGGGAAGCATCCAGGCAGAAGCCAGTGGGAGCTGCCCGTCCGGCCATCATGTAGCCCATAGTATTTTTTTCTTCTGTTTCCCTCCTGTACATCTGTGGCGTGCAATGATGACAAGGGACTGGAGCGCACGCGCTACCGCACGCGCCCCCTCCCAGTGTCTGCCACAGCACATCCCTCTAGTTCTGCCCTTGACCTGCCATAGCCCCCAGCCACCACTAGGAGCCAGCAGGACATCGAGGCATTCCCCTTCCCACCCCCAGAGAAGGAGAGCAGTCTAACGGATGCTCGATCCTTCTCCACCCCTGCCAATCCCCGACGGCCCAGGCTCATTCCTGAACCCGGGTCGCCGGCGTAGTGGAGGTGTGGTGTCCAGCGCCTCAACCCTCAGCACCACCGGGCCGGCCAACATCCCCAATTTCAGAAGTACAAAGGAGGGCTTCTGTGTTGTGAAGCCTATCCTTTTTGTTTTGGACCATGCAACTCCCTTATGCATATTTAGTGCTACAAATGTGTTTCTCCATGACTGTTTCATCTCACTTACTTTCCCCTTGTCATTCTGTATTGAGCATATACACTACGGCCATGCTCAGCACTCTTTTTGTGCTGAGTAGGGTCTTGGAAGCATGCACCATACTTCACAATTCGTCACTGAAATGAGGGACAAGGACACTCAAAATGAGGGACAATGAGGGACACTAACCCACATGATGATCAGGATACATCATAAAACATGGAGATACAGTACCTCAGAACACAATGAAAACCATTGCATTAGCACCTGAGAATGAATTTCTACCTAAAGCAGGGTGCCATTTAGGTAGGGAAAAGGGGGGCAGTTGCCCCTGTCCTGTATGTGTTCCTAGGTTGTTCTTATGGTGTGGCAATAATGGCATTAAATCTTTTGCATAATAAGTGTCCACCTGGTATGTGTGTGCTCATGCTGCAGGTAATCTCCAGACTCAACTGTGTTTGATTGTGTTGTCCACTTTCTCCACCTATTAGCAGAAGCACCATCACATGTGATGTGGAAGAGCTCCAGCCAAGAAAGAGCACATGCGTCTTGCAAGTGCAACTCTGCCTTTCCTGTCACAGAGTAGACAGACTGCACACTACAGCTTGGAGGAGTCGGTGAGCACTGAACTCTCAATAGCAGTGTTGTGGCAGCATATTTTTGTTGGTCTACTCTTAGTGAGTCTCCATTTCCCCTGGTGGCTGAAGGGGCAGAGGGTGAGCTAGAAGCTAACTCAAGACTAGGCTACCTACTTACTCTACTAGGCTCATTATGCAAAAGAAAACAGCACAGATCCCCATAGCAGCAAGCTAGGCTTAGCAGCAGTGGTGACAGAGGTGTGGATGGCCTTCATAGGCCTTGATCAGTGCTGTGCAGCAGCAGCAACCACAGCAGCAACCAAGCAAGAAGCAAGCAACCAAGGTTGGGTGGGTTCAGTTGGTGAGGTGACTTGGTTGCAGACCACGTTGGGGACCTGTGATGGTCAGTGTGACGCTCTGTCACCTGCTTATTATTGTATGTATAATATCTGTATTATAGATAAATGTGTATGTGATTGTCTGCCTGGGGCACACCAGTCAGCCAGTATAAAGAGGCTTGAACTTTGACCTCAAAGGTGTCAGTGTGACTGAAGCAGCAGGCTGTCATAAAACTGGCCAGTTGGAACACTAATTAAAGGTTTCCTGTTCTGTCTTAACACATAGGGCTTCCTGCCAAATGTCAGGTGATAAGACATCGTAAAAGATCCAATTTGAAGCTAAAACTAAATAGGAATTTTATGATCCTGAGGGAAGGGACAACTTTTTAGCAGACTCTTGTGAAAATGATAAAACTGAAATCATTCTTGCAAAACAGGAAACCAGCAGCGATCAAAGGAAAGGCTTTGATGAAATACACTGTCATACTTTAAAAATTGCTAACTGCTGATTTCCACATCCTTTTGGATGTTTGTACTGGGAATTTGGGTTTTTGGCAGGATCCAACAGTGACATGTATGTTGTGATATCACCATGAGGTGGCGAAAACTGACTTTTGAATATTGCCTGCATCTGAGAAGTTAGTGCAGAAGTCGTCTCTGAAAACCAGACACACTTAGTCTCTGGACTGATAACGAGGCACTTTAGAAATATATAATTCAGCTGGAACTTTTAAGTATTTTGCAGGTGTTTTCTTTGTTCTGTAATTTCCCATTGTTTTATTGACTGTAAGTATTCATGTTATATATTCTGGGTTGGGTATTTTATCTTTTTTACAGTTTTAGTAAACACTATTTTCCTTGAAATTCTGCCTGTGCCTTTGCAGTTTCTTTTGCATGTGAATACTGGAATAGTGTTTAATTCTGACAGCTGTTAAGAGTTCCAAAGGGTGTGTTACTATCTTGCTAAAGGTAAGACTATACCTAGGTCTCATACTGAGTCATGAGGGTACATTTGGGGAACCTGACTGGGTGCCACTGGGCAAAGGATTGTATTGCATTTCCCTGAAGGGAATATATATCTGAGCCTGTTAACTGGGTGCACTAGCATAAGGTTCACCTTTGACCCCCAGGACTCGAGGCTGATAGGTGATTCGAACCCAAAACAGTCAGGAGGGTTACCCTGTTTGTCTCCTGTTCACACTATAGCACTTTGAGGTTTGGCACTGTGGGAGCAGAGGGCCTGACCTGCAAGGCACATTGTGACAGATTTGGTTGGCAGTGGTGTGATTTAAAAGTGTTTGGTAGCACGAGCATTAACAGTCCAGTGTGTCAGATTAATATTGTAACAGCTCAAGTGCAAAATAAGGCAGTGATTTAAAAAAAAATAAATAGAACTGTATCATTGTGCTTACAGTCTAACATCCTTAGTTGTTTTATTTTGTTTTCAGGTGCAAGTTAGTGTAGTTGTAGATAGGGAAGAAGATGGCTTCCAACTACAGCGAATACACTGCAGAATACCTAAAGCAGTTGTGCCAAGAGAGAGGAGTCCAGCACGAGGGCTGAGCTAAAAAGCATCACCTCGTGGAGGCTTTTGTGGCAGCTGATGCACAAGACCTCGAGTCACAGTCTGTGACTGGAAAGGACCAAACATTGGGTGTGGAGGGACCAGGGTCCAGTGCAGCATCCAGATCCGGTGAGGAGGACAGCAGGACCAGTGCAAGCCAAGGGCCACAGCAGCAGGGGAAGGCCACCAGCATTCTGGAGCCAGAAGGGATCAGGCTGCAGATAGAGTTGCAGAGAATGGAACTGGAGTTTGAAAAGAAAAGGTTCAAAGCCCAGCAGCAAAGGGAGCTTAAACAGAGGAAGCTGGAGATGGAAAGAGAGGGAAAGTGAGAGCAGCTTCGAAGAGAGGCTGAGGAAAAAGATCGACAGCTTCAGTGAGAGGCCAAGTGAGAAGAGCATGAACTCAGAGGCAAAATGAACTGGAGAAGCTACGACTCCAAACACCAGCACCAGAGCAGGTAAGTGTCTTGAGGTTAACTGGGACTTCAGGACTGGGTTACAAATTAAATTCTAAATTGAAAGCTGAATTTAAAAAGGGGAAAGATATGGATGCTTTTTTAAATTCCTTTGAAAAAGTATGTATTCAGGCAAATATTCCTAGACAGTCCTGAAGCTTCCAGCTAGCCCTGCTACTTACTGGGAAAGCTCGGGATGTATTGGGTCAAATGGACAAAGAGAACAGTAATGATTATAGTAAACTTAAAGCTGCCCTGCTAGAAAAGTACAATTTAACAGTAGAGGCATACAGAGTTAAATTCCATAAGCTCAGAAGAAGCCCTGACATGAGCTACAAGGAGCTAGCCACTAAACAACATCAGTTTTTAAAACATTGGTGGGAAGGGATTGAAGCAAACTCTGTAGAGAAAACTGAAAATGCTGTACTGTTAGAGCAGTTTGTTCGGGCATTCCCAGCAGAGCTGAAAACCTGACTGGAGGACCGAGGTCCAAAAACAGTGCAAGAGGCTGCTGAACTCTCAGACTGCTATGCCAGGAGCAGACCTGCTCTGAGAGGGAATGGGGCCAGTGTGGCAGTGCAGAAAGGGAAAAGCACACCTTCAGGGCAGCTAAAACCCTCCCTGCCTCCACCGAAACCAGGTAGCCCCAGGTTACAAAGAAAAGATTTACCAGAGAAAAGAAATGAATGTTGGGTTTGCACAGAACCTGGTCATCTTGCCAGGCAGTGTCCTAAAAGGGCAGAGAGTACACAAAGTGGTGCTAGGAAAGAAGTGGGTTGTTTGTGTGTCCCTGAAAGCATGCCAGTAAACATGAGGGAACACATATACCCAGTCACTGTGAATGGGATACAGACACATGGGTTAAGGGACAAGGGGGCATCCCTGACTTTGGTAAAAGGGGATTTGGTAGAGCCTGAACAGCTTATACCCAATCAATTTGTGACTGTATCGGGATTCACTGGGAAGGAGACAACATTGCCACTTGCTAGTGTCCTCCTAGACTGGGGTGAGACAGGGGAGACTGTGCAAACGGTTGCCATAGCAAGGAACCCTGCTGTAGATGTAATTATTAGAAACAATCTCAAATAGGGGATGGTGCATGCAGTTACCCGCAGTCAAGCAGCAAATGTAAATTGTTATTCCCTGGACCCCATAGAAGCTCCTGTGGAAAGCACTGGGAAGCTGGTTCCCCAGCCTGTGTCTTCTGATATGGAGAATAATGAAAGGGGGGTTGAAATTCCCCAGGTAGTGGTTAACAGACCAGCTATGAAGGGTTACTCCAAGGAGGAAGGTGTGACCCATTGTCAGAGGCTTAGGGAGGGCAGTGATCCTGAATGCCCTGATGCTACAGCTAGGGACCCTAGTTTAGGAACTGGGGGTACCTGTCCCATGCCTTTGGAATGTATAAGCAGTTTGCAGCTGCTCAGAAAAAGTGACCCTAGTTTAGAGAAGCTGAGGGCTTGGGCAGACTCTGATGGAGCACAGGGAGTTGATGGAAAACATGAAGTTTATTGGGACAATGGACTGATATATACGCAGGATGTAAAGATAGAGGGAGGAGTGATGGGCAGGCAGCTTGTCATTCCCCAGGGTTAACCATGAGTGGTTGCTCAAGATTGCTCATGATATTCCCACATCTGGTCATCTGGGAATCGTGCACACTACGCAGTGGTTGGACCAGAATTTCTATTGGCCCAACTTAACCCAGCAGGTGAAGGAGTATTGCAGGTCTTGTCACCGATGCCAAGAAATAGGGAAGGTGGGTAAGAGAACCCAAGCCACCCTAATTCCTTTGCCCATAGTGGAGAAGCCATTCCAGAGGGTGGAATTGGATATTGTGGGGCCTTTAAATACCTCCAGCTCCTTTGGGAAGAGATTTATCCTAACTGTGGTGGATTATGCCACCTGGTACCCAGAGACAGTTGCCCTATCCTCACTGAAGACAGACAAAGTGGCAGATGCCTTGCTTGGGATTTTCTCCCTTGTTGGGTTTCCACAGGAGGTTATCACCAATTGAGGGGGTTCCTTCATGTCGTACCCGATGAAATGTTTGTGGTAGAAGTGTGGGGTGGTGCAGAGACGCACAACATCTTATCACCCACAAGACAATGGGCTTGTGGAAAGATTTAATGATACCCTAAGTCAATGCTCTAAGCATTTACTGAACGGCATGTGAGGGACTGGGAGAAATACCTTCCCCACCTGTTGTTCGCATACAGGGAGGTGCCCCAAGAGTCGACAAGGTTTTCCCCCTTCGAGCTCTTACCTGGATGCAGGGTACGTGGGCCCCTAGACTTGATCCAGGAGGACTGGGAAGGCAAGCACACCACCCAGGGAACTCCCATAAGTGGATTATGTCCCTAGGTTTAGGGAAAAGCTGAAGGAGCTTATGGCAACAGCCCAGAGCAACCTGGCAGCTGCCCAACAAAAATAAAAGGTGTAGTATGACCGCAGAGACAGAGCTCACTCATACACTGTGGGGTCAGGAAGTCATGGTCCTAATCCCGGTCTGGAAGGACAAGCTGCAGGCCAAGTGGGCAGGACCATACAAAGTAGTCAGATGGGTAAATGATGTAAACTACATTATAGAGCTACTTGACAGGAGACATACACAAAGAATGTACCATGTCAACACGATGAAGCCATATGCTAATAGGGCTGACATGGTGTTTGCAGTGTGTAGTCCTGGGGAGGGGATGGATGAAGGAGACCCCCTTCTGGACTTGCTGGAAGAAAGCAAGTGGGAGTCCTCTGTGGAGGCAATTAAAAGGTCACCCCAGTTGACCCTGGACCAGATCCAGGAAGTAAGGAAGGTTTTAGCAGACTTTGCCCCACTGTTTAGCACCAAGTCTGGACTAACCCCCTTAATGACGCACAATGTGAAGACAGGGATGCAGACACCCATACAGTGGACAGCATATCGGGTGTCAGAGGTGGTCCAAAAGGACATTAGGAGGGAGGTGGAGGAAATGCTGGATTTAGGGGTAATCCAGAAATCCCAGAGCCCCTGGGCCTCACCTGTGGTCCTTGTTCCCAAGCCAGATGGCTCTACTCATTTTTGTATGGACTATCATAGACTGAATGCAGTCATGAAGTCAGACGCCCAACAAATGCCATGGACAGATGAACTCCTGGACAAATTGGGAGGGGAGACATACCTTACCACTATTGACCAGACAAAGAGGTATGGGAAGGTAGAGTTAACTGCCAGGGCTAGAGAGAGGTTGGCATTTATTACTCCGATAGGGTTATTTGAATTTAAAGTAATGCCTTTTGGAATGAAGAACACCCCTGCCACTTTCCAAAGTTGGTGAACCAGGTGTTAAATGGTGCTGAGGCGTATGCTGCAGCATACCTGGATGACATTGTCTTTAGTGCCAGCTGGGAGGAACACCTGTCCCACCTTAGGGAAGTGCTGGGCAGGACACAGAGGGATGGACTCACTGTAAAAGCTGAAAAGTGCCAGGTGGCCATGGCTGAGGTGGCATACCTTAGACACGTTGTAGGTTGGGAACAGCTCCATCCTAACCAAGGAAAAATAAAGCCAATCAAGGCATGGCCCAGACCAGAAACACAGAAGCAGGTCTGGCATTTTCTAGGGACAGCAGGGTACTATAGGAAATGTGTACCAAATTACAGTGCCCTGGCTGCTCCCTTATCTGGCCTGTTAAGGAAAAGGATGCCTAAGAAAGTTACCTGGGAATCAGCCTGTGAACAAGCCTTTACAAGACCAAAGGAGGCACTTTGCAGTGACCCTGTATTGACAAGTCCAGACTATAGTAGACCCTTTGTAGTCCAGACTGATGTCTCACATGTGGGTATTGGGGCAGTGCTTAGTCAGACATCCAACCAAGGGAAAGATCATCCCATAGCATTCCTCAGTAAGAAGTTACTTCCCAGGGAGCAGGCTTACTCTACTTTGGAAAAAGAGTGTCTTGCCATGGTGTGGGCACTAAAGAAGTTAGAACCATACCAATACGGGCATCATTTTGAGGTACAAACTGACCACAACCCACTGGTTTGGCTGGCACAAATGAGTAAAATGAATGGTAGGCTTGTTAAGATGGAGCCTTGCCTTGCAAGGGTATAACATGACACAGAGCAGGGGCAGCAAATGAAAATGCAGATGGACTTTCATGTCAATTTGAGCTATGAACTGAGTTTGGGGAACTCATCCCATTGCAGGAATAGATACCCCAGATTCAGTCTAGGTGGGGAGGAGTGTGACGCTCTGCCACCTGCTTATTATTATATGTATAATATTTGTATTATAGATAAATGTGTATGCGATTGTCTGCCTGGGGCACACCAGTCAGCCAGTGTAGAGAGGCTTGACCTTTGACCTCAAAGGTGTCAGTGCGACTGAAGCAGCAAGCTGTCATAAAACTGGCCAGTTGGAACACTAATTAAAGGTTTCCTGTTCTGTCTTAATACATAGGGCTTCCTGCCAAATGCCAGGTGATGAGACATCGTAAAATATCCCTTTTGAAGCTAAAACTAAATTGGAATTTTATGATCCTGAGGGAAGGGACAACTTTTTAGCAGACTTTTGTGAAAATGATAAAACTGAAATCATTCTTGCGAAACAGGAAACCAACAGAGAGATCAAAGGAAAGGCTTTGATGAAAGAGACTGTCATATTTTAAAAATTGCTAACTGCTGATTTCCACATCCTTTTGGATATTTGTACTGGGAATTTGGGTTTATGCAGGATCTAACAGTGACATGTATGCTGTGACATCACCGGGAGGTGGAGAAAACTGACTTTTGAATATTGCCTGCAACTGAGACGTTAGTGCAGAAGTCCTCTCTGAAAATCAAAGACACACTTAGTCTGTGGACTGATAACTAGGCACTTCAGAAAATATATAATTCAGCTGGAACTTTTTAGTATTTTGCAAGCATTTTCTTTGTTCTGTAATTTTCCAATTATTTTGTTGACTGTAAGTATTCATGTTATATGTTCTGTGTTGGGTATTTTATCTATTTTAAATTTTTAGTAAACACTATTTTCCTTGAAATTTTGCCTGTGCCTTCACAGTTTCTTTTGCATGTGAATACTGGAACAGTGTTTAATTCTGACAGCTGTTAAGAGCTCACAAAGGTGTGTTACTATCTTGCTAAAGGTAAGAATATACCTTGGTTTCATATTGAGTTGTAAGAGGTATATATGGGGAACCTGGCTGGGTGTCGCTGTGTGAAGGATTGCATTGCATTTCCCCAAAAATAATATATATCTGAGCCTGTTAACTGGGTGCGCTAGCATAAGGTTCACCTTTGACCCCCAGAACTCAAGACTGGTAGGTGATTTGGACCCAAAACAGACAGAAGGGTTACCCTGTTTGTCTCCTGTTCACACTATTGCACTTCGAGGTTTGGCTCTGTGGGAGCAGAGGGCTTGACCTGTGCAGCGCGTTTGTGACAGTCAGTTCTAGCATCCAGCTTCTGGCAGAAGGAGAGAGGGGGAGTGGACTGAAAACTGGGCTGATGGCACACTGTGCCAGGCTGCAGGTTCTGGCCATATGGCTGGGTAAGTAAAAGCAAATAATGCTTTGATAGGGGGCTGGGGAAGGAGGAAGGACTGAAATATTGACGTGTTATTCATATTTCTTCACCTTTGGGTGGCTTCATGACCCATAGGGATGGGTATTGAATGGAATGGAGTCAGGGAGAAAAACCGGGACAATGTTCCTTTTTTTGGGGGGGGGAGAACTTTAGCCAGGAAAGAAATTGGTTAGTAACTGGGTGGGTTTAAGCCCAAATCTGATGCACTGCTCTGGGCTACATACAGATGAATCTTATACATTTGAATGTTTCCTGATTTGCATATCACTTTTCAGTCAAAACAAATAAGTTTTACATTTTAGAGATGTTACAGACATTCTAGAGCTATCCCTTGCATTCATGGACAGTTGAGCAGTATGGTATGCACAGACTATTGGAGCCCCACTATAGTCAGGCTTATGCCCCCCCCCCAGTGAAGATGACCTCCACACCCCCTTGCTCAGGAACATTATGACAAAGGGCAAAGGAGATTGCAAGGGTGTGCACTATTGAAATGAATGTGGGTATTTTTATTACTATTTTATACATTATTGCACCTTAAAGTCTGTTTGCAAGGGAACATTCAAAACTATGGAGAGAAAATAATAGGAGTATAGACCAGACAGATGTAATTAAGTGGTTTTGTGGGTAAGTGTGTATTGAGGGTGGGAAGAACCACATGTGTTTCCATCGGTATGTGTGCTACAGTTCAACTGTGAAACTGAGATGAGGGAGAGAAGAAAACTAGAAAGTATAACAGTGGCTACAAGCATGCCACATGTGTGCAGATGTATTCATAAATGAATTGAAGTAGAAGCGAGCCATATGTGTGCAGACAGTATGGCATAGTGGTTAAAGGCACTGAACTGCCAGCCAGGAGACTTGGAGGCATGAAGACCTGGGTTTGAATCTCATCAACCCACACTTTTGTATGGTGTGATCCTGAGCAAGTCACATAACTTTTACGTGTGCAGTTATTAGTGACCACTTGCTTTTTGCATGCATACCACATGCATGCAGTCTTCTCCAACTTAACATACCAATCATGCTTTCCACACTTGTTTGCTGCATGCATGCTATATGCATGCAATTAGTTCCAATTTAACAGTTAAATCATACTTGCAGTACGTATATCACTTGGGTAGTTTTATATGTGCAGCATGAAAACATTTCATATAATTATTTCTGCAAGGGATGGGCAACCACTGGTAAAAAGGGGGAAGAAACAAAAGAACATGGGAAACCACCCATATAAAGGGGAAGAAACAAAACTACATGGGCAAGCACCTGTATAAAGGGGGAAGAAACAAAACTACATGGGCAACCATCAGTATAAAGAGGGGAGAAACAAAAGAACATAGGCAACCACCCGTATAAAGGGGAAGAAACAAAAGAACAAGGCCAACCACCTATATAAAGGGGGAGAAACAAAAGACCATGGGCAACCACCCAAATAATGGGGAAGAAACAAAAGAACATGGGCAATCACCCATATAAAGGGGGAAGAAACAAAACAACATGGGCAACCACCCATATCAAGGCGGAAGAAACAAAATAACATGGGCAACCACCTAAATAAAGGGGGAAGAAACAAAAGAACATGGGCAACCACCCATATAAAGGGGAAAAAACAAAACTACATAGGCAACCACCAGTATAAAGATGGGAGAAACAAAAGAACATGGGCAACCACCCATATAAAGGGGGAAGAAACAAAAGATCATGGGCAACTACCCGTATAAGAGGGAAGAAACAAAAGAACATGGGCAACCACCCGTAAAAGGGGGGAGAAACAAAAGAACATGGTCAACCACCCGTATAAAGGAGGTAGAAACAAAAGAACAGGGGCAACTACCTGTATAAAAAGGGAGAAACAAAAGAACATGGCCAACCAACCACATAAAGGGGAGAAACATAATAACATGGACAAAACCCATATAAAGGGGGAAGAAACAAAAGAACATGGACAACCAACCATATAAAGGGGGAAGAAACAAAAGAACATGGGCAACCACCCATATAAAGGGGAAGAAACAAAACTACATGGGCAACCACCAGTACAAAGAGGGGAGAAACAAAAGAACATAGGCAACCACCTATATAAAGGGGAAGAAACAAAAGAACATGGGCAACCACCCATATAAAGGGGAGAAACAAAAGATCATGGACAACCACCTGTATAAAGGGGGAAGGAACAAAAGAACATGGGCAACCACCTGTATAAAGGAGGTAGAAACAAAAGAACAGGGGTAACCACCTGTATAAAAGGGGAGAAACAAAAGAACATGGCCAACCACCCATATAAAGGGGAGAACCATGAAGAATGGACAAGCCCAAATCGTGGGAAAACAAAGAACATAGGCAACTACCATATAAGAGGGAAGAAACAAAACAACATGGCAACCACCCATAAAGAGGAAGAAACAAAACAACATGACAACCACCCATATAAAGGGAAGAAACAAAACTACATGAACAACCACCCTATAAAGGGGAAGAAACAAAAGAACATGGCAACCACCCTTATAAAGGGAGAAACAAAAGAACATGGGCAACCACACATTTAAATGGGGGAGAAACAAAAGAATATGGGCAACCACCCGTATAAAGGGGAGAAACATAATAACATGGACAACAACCTATATAAAGGGGGAAGAAACAAAAGAACATGGGCAACCACCCGTATAAAGGGGGAAGAACAAAAGAACAGGGGAAACCACACATATAAAGGGGAAGAAACAAAAGAAACATAGGCAAACACTCAAATTGGCATAGAAACATAGACTTTGACAGCAGAAAAGGATCACTTGGCCCACCTAGTCTGCCCATTTCCCTACCTAGAGGATAAGCTGCAGATCCTATTTAACCAACAGCCTATTTCTTCCTACCTCCTACAAAAATTGCCTTATGTCTGTCCCATGCGTTCTTGAATTCTCCCACAGTTTTAGACCCCACAACCTCCTCAGGAAGGCTGTTACATGCAACCACCACCCTCTCTGTGAAAAAATACTTCCTCACATTGCCCCTGAGCCATCCCCCCTCTATCTTCAAATTGTGTCCCCTTGTTCTTGCACATCTCTTTTTCTGAAAGATGCTACCCTCTTGGACTTTGTTGATTCCACTGAGGTACTTAAACATTTCTGTCATGCCCCCCCTTTCCTCAAGGGTATACATATTAGGCTCATTTAGTGTCTCTCCGTATGGCTTCTCTTGCAGACCCTGCACCATTTTAGTTGCCCTCCTCTGAACTGCCTCCATCCTGTCTATGTCCTTGTGGAGATGGGGTCTCCAGAACTGGATGCAGTACTCCAGATGGGGTCTCACCAATTGTCTGTACAGGGGGATAACAACTTCCTGTTTTCTGCTGGTGATGCCTTTCCCTATACATCCCAGTATCCCACCAGCCCTCTCTGCCACCTTCTCACATTGCTTGCCAAACTTAAGATCATCTGATATGATTACCCCCAGGTCCCTTTCCATTTTTGTTGTTGTTACTACCTCCGCCCCCATTGTGTAATCTTCCCCTGGGTTTTTGTTTCCCATGTGCATTATTTTGCACTTCTTTGCATTGAATCCAAGCTGCCATACTTCTGAGCATTCCTCCAACCTTTCCAAGTCCCTTCTTATCCTTTCCATGCCTACTTGTGTATCAACCCTGTTGCAGATCTTTGTGTCATCTGCAAAGAGGCATACTTTTCCTTCTAGTCCCTCTGCAATGTCACTTATAAAGACATTAAAAAGGACTGGACCCAGTACTGAACCCTGCAGTACCCCATTAGTAACCCCTCTTTCTTCAGAGTGGACTCCATTTACAATTACTTTCTGTGTCCTGTTGTCCAGCCAATGTTTTACCCAGGCTACCACCCTGGGACCCTCTCCCAGGCTGGTTAATTCGACTATTAATCTTTTGTGTGGGACTGTGTCAAATGCCTTGCTAAAGTCTAGGTAGGCCATGTCCACAGCCCCTCCCTGGTCTACTACTTTGGTCACCCAGTCAAGGAAATCAATTAGATTTGTCTGACATGACCTTTCCACTGTGAACCTATGCTGCCTTGGGTTCTGTGCCCCACTGACCTCTAGGTACTCAACAGTTCTTTCCTTCAGAAGTGATTCCATCACTTTCCCTATCACAGAGGTCAAACTGACAGGTCTGTAGTTTCCTGCCTCTGTCTTGGTCCCACTTTTATGAAGGGGAATCACATCTGCTTCCTCCAGTCCTCAGGTACTACACCATCCTCCTATGATTAGTTAAAAAGGGTAGTCAGTGGTGTCACTAGTTCTCTGCTTAATTCTTTTAGAATTCTGGGGTGA
The DNA here is from genome assembly GCA_016271365.2 of Neoceratodus forsteri. NCBI lineage: Eukaryota > Metazoa > Chordata > Ceratodontiformes > Ceratodontidae > Neoceratodus > Neoceratodus forsteri. The sequence goes on from JADMNL010000027.1 coordinate 17,595,987, forward strand.
ATTCTATCTGGCCCCATTGCTTTATCCACCTTCAGTTTTAGGAGTTCTTTCAGAACCCTTTCTTCTGTGAAAGGACTGGGATCAACCCCCCTATCCAGAGTGCTTCTGTTAATTGGAATAGGCACATCCCCCACCTCCTCTTTTGTGAATACTGAACAGAAGTATTCATTCAGTATCCCTGCTTTTTCACTATCCCTCTCTGCCCACCCACTGTCCATTCTATTCAGCCTCACTATCCCTCTCTTTGTCTTTCTATGCTCCCTGATATACCTATAAAAGGTTTTATCCCCCTTCTTAACCAAGTTGGCTATCTTTTCCTCAGTTTGGGCCTTTGCTATTCTGACTACCCTCCCTGCTTCCTTCTGACTTAACTGGTCCTCTGTCCTGCTCCTTCTGTGTTTCCTTATACTTCTAAATGCTATCTTTTTCTCCCTAACCTTCACCGTCACCTCTTTTGAGAACCATAGTGGCTTTTTCTTTCATTTTGATTTGTCTATTTGCTTCACACAAAGGCTTGTTGCCTCTGTGATGGCAGTCTTGATATTTCCCCATTGTTGCTCCACCCCTCCTTCTAGCCTGTTTGCTAGTGCTTTTCTATGGCACTCTTCCATGTTGCCAAAGTCAGCCCTCCTGAAGGTGGAGAAAAAAAAAGAACATGGCCAACTGCCTGTAAAAAGGGGGAGCAGCAAAGAAACATGGGCAACCTCCCATATAACAGGAGGGGGGAAAAATAACCTAGGTAGCTACCAGCAAAAGGGGGGACCAAAAGGACATAGGCAACCTCCTGTATAAAGGGGAACACAAAGAGAACATAGGCAACTGCCTGTATAAAGGGGGAGAAACAAAAGAAAAAGGGAACATGTCTGTATAAAAGGAAAAGAGATACAGGGGTGAGAGGATAAAAGGGTAATGGGGGAAGGGCTACTAGGCAGACTCGATGGGCCATAAGATATTTTTCTGACAGCATGATTCTATGATTCTGTGATACCGAGGAACATGGATAACCACCCATATAACTAAGGGGGTAGAAACAAAAAAAAAGGCCAACCACCCATAATAAGGGGAAGAGAAACAAACAAACATAGGCAACAGCCCATCTAAAGAGGGAAGAAACAAAAGAAAGTAGGCAACCACACTTATAAAGGGGAAAGAAACAGAAGGACATGGACAATCACCTGTAAAGGGGGGGCCAAAAGAACATGGGCAACTACCTGCAAAAAGGGCAGAACCGAAAGAACATGGGCAACCTCCTGTATAAATAGGGAGTAACAACAGAAAATGGGCAGCTGCCTGTATAAAGCAGGGAACCAAAAGAACATGGGCAACTGCCTGTATAAGGGGGAGAACAAAAGTACATGGGCAACTGCCTGCAAATAGGGGGGAACCGAAAGAACATGGGCTACCTCCTGTATAAAGGGGGAACACAAAAAAAAACATGGGCAACTGCTCACAAAACGGGGGAAACAAATGAACATTGGCAACTTCCTGCAAAAAGGGGGAGGCATATTACTATAGGCAACCACCCTTATAAAGGTAGAAATCAAAAGAACACGGGCAACTGCCAGCAAAAAGGGGGGAACCAAAAGCACATGGGCAACCTCCTGTATAAAGAGGGAACACCAAAAGAACACTGGAAACGGCCCACAAAAGGGGGGAACAAAAGAATATGGGCAGCTTCCTGCAAAAAGGGGGAACCAAAAGAATATGGGCAACCACCCATATAAAGAGGGAAACCAAAAGAACATGGGCAACTGCCTGCAGAAGGGAGAGAACCAATAGAACATGGGCAACCTCCCATATAAAGGAGGGAACACCAATAGAACTTGGGCAACTTCCTGCAAAAAGGAGAACCAAAACAACATGGGCAACCACTCATATAAAGGGGGAACCAAAAGAACATGGGAAGCCACCCGTATAAATGGGGGCACTGAAAGAACATGGGAAACTGCCCGTATAAATGGGGGTGACCAAAAGCACATGGGCAACCACCTGCATGAAACAGGGGAAGGAAAAAAAGGAAAAGGGCACCTGCCCCATAACAAAATAAATAAAAAAAATAAGGGCAACTGCACATGAACAATAAAATACAGGGAACATGCTCATCATTAAATGTCCATAGTCCTATGCCCCATCAAGGGGCTATGGGTGGTGTTGGTTGTGGTGGTGGTGGCTGCTGCGGTAGTTATCATGCCAATGTGCCTGGCAGGCCCTCTGCTGCATGAGTGCATTCCCCACCATGTGGGTGCAGCCCCACACCTGCAGCACCAGTAGCTGCAGCAAGCAGACCTGGAGTCTCAGGAGGTCATTCTATCTCTCTGTCATGGCTGCATCCCGCCAACCCCTGTGGGCTCCTGCATCTCTCTGGACACCTATGGAAAGAAATACACTGAACTCAGCCAGCTCTGCACATAGAACAAAGGACACAGGAGTGGCATAACGTGCATAACAGAAGTACAACCAACTGACACATGGGACACCATACCACACATAATTGGAGAGAGTCAAACAGCAACAGTGAAAAATGTGTGGCATACCAGAGACAGCACTGTGGACCTGAACTGTAGAGGACTGCAAATACAATGGGTGCACTGTGCTGCAAGAGAGCATGACTGAGCTTTACAAGGGACTCACGACACTGGTAGGCATGCCAGATGTGGAAATGCAGCACAAGCAACAGCAGCTCCCAAGCTGCAGTACAATAGATCATGCAGTAGCCTGAGGGACTTGGAGCCACCCCATTCCCCCAGTGCCCTGCACACTAGCCATCCAGAACACATACCAGCACAGGTGTGCAGAACAACAGACATCAATGAGCCACCCTTGTCAGATGTAGGGGCAGGCCCAGGCTTACACATTACCCACAGCACAGCTAATTATGGATGGCACCATCATGCAGCACTGTCTGAGGCACCTGGTGTAACATATGAATGCAGTGGGGCTATACACTGGAAGGCATCTTACACACTGTACCTCATCAGCACAATACTGCTGTAAGATGCAGAGCTGCCTGGAGGCACCTCCTCTCCCGGCAGATGCTGGCCCCACTGTAGGTACAGAGTTGACAACTCATACAGAGCTAGTGCAGGTGAGTGGCCCTGCAAAGACCCAGTGGTGCCTGAATGTATGCATGGCCCTGCCTGTGTACAGTGGACTAGTCTTACTCTGGACATCACTGTGTTGGTTAGACACTACTAACTATGCATCACAATGGTAAGGCACATGTAATGGTCAACAATTCCCTTCTGCTGCTGACCCCATGCCACAAAAGCCCATCTTTGTTGTAATGCAGTGGTGTGACACCCAGTGTATATGGCACCAGATCTTGCACAGATGGGGACAGAGGCACACGGAATGTCACAGTGGTGTACTGGTACAGCAGTGGCCCGTGCTTACCTCTGCCAGACAGATACATACAACAGACCTGACTGACAATGACAAGCATACAACCTGGGACTGTGAGCAATACCACAAAAGTCCTGGTTTACCAGATCAGTGGCACAGGGGACATACAACCTCCCAGTGTTATACATGCCAAGGCACAGTACACACACACACATACACACACACACACACGGCAGTATGCCAGCTGCAAGAATGGGTACGGCAGTAGACTGCACAGACTCTGACATGCCACAGTGTCAGTGATGGGACAATGACCAAAGGGCCAAGTGATTGTCCCCAACCACAACTGCATGGATGCTGTCCCACAGGCATGCACGTAGCCTGCTGAGACACACATGGACATCTCCCCTTCCACAGCAGTAGCATGCAGAATAGTGTAGACATACAACCCAGATGGCGAAATACAAGATGCAGGGTTCTTACATGGACACATGTCCGTGGAATGTCCCTCCACTGGCTGGTCATGCTGGGCCCCTTCATGGCCTGGCATCCCTTTTTGCTGCCGCTGGTCCTGGTAGCCTCCCTGTTGCTCCCTGGTCCTGGCTTGGCCCTGTTGGGCTGTGGTGTCTGTGGAGGAGAAGAAAAGACACATGTTCAATAGCATGCAGTGGAATACATGGCATGGTACCATAAACATAAAACATTACTCATGCCTATATACCAGTACTGGGCACCAGCAGCCATATGTGCATATTCCGTATGGAAAGGACCATGCAGGGTCACATCCTACCATTATGTACAGCCATGGTACCCCACACAGACAGGTGAGACAGGACGCAGACAAGCAGGAACACTATATCCCACTGTTGTAGCCATGGCCAAGCACTGTGTACAAAAGCATGTGTAGTGCCCATATCCAGCCATCCCAACCACCCCTGCGTAACATACCCATACATGTCATCTACAGGCAATGTACTCCTTATAAGTGAGTAAGTAAAACTATATTTACTTAGGCACCCAATCCCGGAGGCTCTGGGTGCTACACAGTAGTAGAACAGATTGACAGGGTACAAATGTCACAATTTAAAACAGCAGAAATAAAATGATATAGAGTACTACATAGAGTTAAAACAGTTTAAAAAATGTCTGTAGGGTAAGCTAAACTTAAAAGGTGGATCTTTAGGCCCCTCCTAAACACCTCCACCATAGGGGCCTCCCTCAAAGATCTTGAAAGCAAATTCCAGAGGACCGGGATGGCCACCCCAAATGAACAATCATCCGAGGTTTTCAGCCTGGACTTCAGAATCGCCAGGAGGCCCTGAGTGGAGGAATGGAGGGAGTGGGCTGGAATGGCAGGTGTAAGGAGATCTGACAGACAGCCAGGGCCCAATCCATACAGGACCTTATAGGTGAGAAAGCCCACCTTGGAGAGGACCTGCCACCTGACTGGCAGCCAGTGCCAACCCCGCAGGACTGCAGTCACATACCAGGACCTGGATAGTCCTGTCAGCAGCCTGGCCGCTGCATTCTGCACCAGCTGCAGCCAGTGGAGGTTCCCTCCACTGACCCAGAGGTACAGAGCATTACAGTAGTTGAGTCTTGATGTCACACAGGCATGTACCAGTGACAGTAGGTCTTTGGGCAGAATTGGTAATTTAATCTGGGAAATGTTCCTCAGATGGAAAAAGCAACTTTTGACGATGATCAACACCTGAGCCTCAAATGTTAGCTTGTCATCGAAGACCACACCCAGATTTCTCACCCTAGAAGATGCCGTCAATGGTATCGACCCCAGGACCAAACCTGTTGTCATCCCCGAGGTGTCCCCATCATGCCCACGACCAGGGTCAATCACTAGAACCTCTGAATTATCTGGGATGAGTCTCAGCCAGTTAAATTTCATCCAATTCTGGATCTCAGCTAGGCATTTATTCAGCACCTCAACAGCACCACTTGTCCCTGGTGGAAAAGCGGTGCACCCCTTCAGGTTGACACCCCGATGGCACAACACAAAAAAAGACCATTATGGTGACAATAGCTGTAATGGTCCTTTTTCCGTGTTTCGCTTTCCCCCAGTGTTATGCCCCCTTCCTGGACCAACTCCAACCTGGAGTTGATAGTCCTAAAGTCTGGGGATGCAGGAGCAGAGCCCCCCACATGGGGGTGCAGCCCCACAGAAAACACTTATAGAATGGGCGGCACAATACCTGCGTCGGTATTGTGCCATCGCTGTGCGGGAGGTCAGCATTTTCACTGTTGATCTCCCTTGGTGCTTCCATGGAAAAGACATGTACAGCTGAGTGTCATCTGCATAACAGTGAGAACTCAATCTATACTGTCAATGATCCTCCCCAGGGGCAGCATGTACACTGAGAACAACGTTGGCGATAGGATCAAGCCTTGAGGAACTCTACAAGTCAGAAGCATAAGGGAAGGGGAGAAATTCCCCATCACTACTCTCTGCCTTCTGCCTGAGAGAAAGGACTCATACCAATTGATGACAACGCTGGTGAGTCCACAGTACTCTTTAAGGCAATCCAGCAACACGATGTGGTCCACAGTGTCAAATGCTGATGGCAAATCAAGAAGAATGAGAATTGACTGGTCTCCTCGATTTCTTGCCATGAGAAGGTCATTATGCACCCAGACTAGAGCCGTCTCTGTGTTAAGCCTTGTCCTAAACCTGGACTGGAATGACTCATAGATGTCATAGGTCTCCAGGTGTTCCTCAAGCTGCAGAGTCACTATCTTCTCCACAATCTTCCCTAGGAACGGAGGTTGAAGATTGGTCTATAATTCACCAGGATGGGGTCAATTTTTTTTCAGAAGGGGCTTCATCAATGCCTCCTTCAAGGCATCGAGGAAGACCCTCACCAAAAGTGAACACCCGACTATCCTGGCAATTACTGGACTGATAACCTAAATGCAGCCCACTAGGAGATGCAATGGGCCAGGGTCCAGTTCACAATAAGTGGGCTGCAGCTTTGAAATCACCTTAGAGACCTCAGTCACCTCCACTGGCTGAAACTCTGCCCAGACAATAGGAGTGCCCCGATCCACTCAGATCCAACCCTGCGGATCTGGTCTGAAACCACTGGTGAGATCCCAGCCCGAATAGAGATACCCTGTCAGAGCAGAACAGAGCAAACTCTTCGCAAAGTGCAAAGAGTATGCAGTAAGATGAATGCAGCCTCAACTGTCATGCAACAGAGGCACAGAAAACATACATATGCAAAAGTAGGGGAGGACATTGTACTGGGGGTGTAGTTCAACACAATGGCCAGTCCAAAAGTGGCATACCCTGTATTATATAAGAGTACTGATCACATGGACGCTGGAGGCCCAAAGATGCAGTTGAAATGTTTACTTTGTGCAAAAGAAGCACAAAACACATAGAACTTACAATGCATAGCAGTAGGTCAGCTCAACAAGAATTACAAAGTTAAATTAGTTTGAACAGCAGATGATGATTTGCTCTTTGTTGAAATAACAGTTCTGTTTTTCTTGGCTTGCTATCTTGCACATATAAAGCGTGAAAGGAAAAACAGGATGTGGAGGCAGTGATTGCACAAACCCGTCGCATCACTCCTGTTGGAACTTCAAAGGGGATAAAGTGACTTGTGCAGTATGCAGTTTTAGAGAGCATTGACTTCCCTCAGAAACTGTACAAGATACCAGTTTATTTGCTTAAAAAATAAAAAAGATTGAGTTAGAAAAGACTAATTAAAGGCGCCAGTAACTTTAATTAGTAAAACTTTGAAATAATTGAATTAATTAGAACTCTATTCAGTAAAGGCTAATGTTAGATACTAACAAGAATTTCCTTGTTAGAAATGCCAATTCATTTAAAATATCTACACTGCAAGCATCACTTCGGAGACAGCTACAGACATGTTAGGCTACTGATTACCCTCTATAATACACATTATTCACAAGGGCCCAGATATTCATCAATGCGCCAAAGACCAGTGGAAGTCCGGCACAGCGCAACACCGATGTGCGTGGTGCCACAGGAGCCATATTCAGAGGTTGTGCTGGCTGCACTGCACCAGCGCAACCCAGCTGAATATGGCACAGTTGCGCCATGGCGCAACCAGGCTTATGCCATGGTGCAAACACAGTTGTGCCATGGTGCAGAAAGAGATGCTCCAGCGCAACTGTGGGAGCAGAGCAACAGAGGGGGGAATGGCACAGAGAAGAGACCCAGGGACACAGCCAGGGAAGCACAGTGACGGGCCACAGGAGGCCACCACCAGCAGGGCACAGCAAGGCATGCACAGGCACCCAGACCCCCCCAGAACACAACAGTGGCACAGATAGTTGGCAGCAGGAGGTGCCAATGGTGGTCCACCAAGGGACTCCCCCACAGGCTGCAGGCCATGCCCCCCCCCACACACCCAGACCAGAGCAGGCCACACCCAGGACCATGCAGCCAAGCACACACACATGCCACACAGGCACACAGGTGGACCACACAGTAGGCATGGAATGCTCTGGGAGGCACGTAGCATGGCAGACCACATGGGACAAGTCACACAACACCAAGCAGGGCCCCCAACACAGCGTGCGGCCAGTACCCAACCAAAAACCATGGCTGTGTGCCATCGCCACACACACACCTGCCATACACTCCTGACAGCTACCCCATGGGCACCCCAAGGCACAGCCACCGACTGAGGGGAGGGACACCACCACAGTGGGACACACCACAGCACACAGCAGTGAACCACAGAAGCACAACACATGCCCCGACACATGCACACCACACAGACAGACACTGGGCCACTGCAGCATGGCTCCTCATGCCATCTGCAAAGCAGAGACTGACACAGGCAGGTAAGTCAAAAAATATATAATTCAAAACCAAACTATGTACAACAACAAGGGGGTGGGAAAGGGTAGGAAAGCGAGGGAAGAGGACAGGGAACATGGACTGTACAATGGGATGGGGGACTGTAGGGGGAGGTACAGCAGGGGAAACAGGGGAATGCTGGGGCCAAACTACCATTGGCCATGGCCTGCTGCCTCTTGGTGTCCTTGCAGCCTCCATTCCTCCAGCAGCAGGTGGCGAACCTGCAGGACAGCCTCCATCGTGGTGGATGTTATTAGGATTAGCTGCCAGAGCAGCCTGCAGTAGATGGGACTCTGTCATCCCGCTGGACACCTATGACAAGGGACAGGACAGGTGATCAGTGCAATGTCCCAAGGAACCATGCCGACCCACAGCATGCAATGGGCAGTGGGAACACACACACACCCAGAGGGCCCGTACTGGCCACCCATGGGGGGTGGGCCAACACCTGCCAGCAACTTGGCACACCACAACAGTGCACAGAGGTGGTCCCCGCTGCACAATGGCCACCCAACTGCGCAATGACAGTCACATGGCACAGTGCACCAGCAGCACCACAGCAATGTCAGTGGCAGCTGGGAACACACCCACTCCATCAACAGCTGGCACACGTGTCCAATGGATGCACCATAGTGGCAAGCACTACACACAGTGCAACACACACAGCTGACCCCATGATGCACATGATGAAAGTGCACCACTCAGCAGGGCGTACCAGGCAGCCTATCCAACACCACAGTACAACACCAGGTCATGCATGCAAGGTGGACCAACTTACCTGGCTGTGGCACAGCCCCACACCTGACAAGCGCCCCAGCCTCCTCAGGCACTCTGGGTCCCTCCTCACTAGGTCGCCATACCGGTTGTGGCATTGCTACCCTGTCCTGGCCACCCCGGTCCTCTGCTGCAGTGTGGCAGCAATCTCACCACCCTTGGCTGCTGCAGGAGCACCTGGCCAAATAGTTGGGGGCATGGGGCAGGACACAAGTGACCAGGTTGACCAGCTTGACCTGTGTCCAGTTCTGTGCTCTTGGGACTTGGCGCTGCACCATATTGTAAGTGAAGCTGGTGACCAAAATGGTGTCAGTAAGCACACGTGGCCAGGGCGTGTGCCAGATGTGCAATGCAAGGGAACATGCACTGTGTCCGCCTATCACACAGTCCCGGAGATGCACGGCATGGGTGTAGCTAGGTGGGCGATCCCTTACCTGCCTCTGTGCAGTGCGCACTTGCACAATAGCAGGTCTGGTGCATCATTCGCTATGCCCCTGCATCGTGCTGTCAGTGCACAGTGCACGATTGACACCATGATACCATTCAGCGTGTGCGCTCTGCAGGCCTGCGCATTGCACATGCATGTGCATTGCACCGAAATTTGCTCCAGAGCAATCTCATTGCGCACAGAGCAAAATCACAATATTCAGACACCACATGCTAATGAGCTCATCAGCCAATGAGTGGTGCACTGGGTGCATTAGCATGGCATTACCATTGCAGCAAACCTCAAGTGCATGTGTTGCGCCATACAAACACCACGGAACAGCACAGGCCATGGACCACTACTGCATCATTTCGAGGTAAGTTGTGCATGCTGCTGCAGCCCACTGGGAGCAGACAGCACAGCAGGGTGGGATGGAACAGGGTGATGCTGCCACTGACACACTGTGCTGTCCATGTGCACAGGAAGTGACATGTCAGAACATGAGAAGGGTGAGGAGCATGGGCCTGCTGACAAGTGCAGACCCAATTACACTAAAGCAGAGACAGAAGCCCTGTTCAATGCATACCTCAACAGGGAGCCCCTGTTGAATGGTGCCACGGGCACACCACAGGCCAGAGCTGGGGCCTGGGTGGAGGTGGAGGCATACATCAACCAGCATGGCAGCCACCAGTGGTTGGCGCAGGAGTGCCGGAAGAAGGTGGGCACAGACAAGAGGTGCATCAAGGAGAAGGTGGTGGCCATCTGTGCATCCCAGAATGGCACTGGAGGGGGTCCTGCAGATGCACCACCGCTCACGGTGCAGGAGGAGTTGGTGGCAGCCACCATGCACCACAGCACGGTGGAGGGTGTGCCTGGCAGTGGTTTCCAGATGGGTGGCAGCCAATCACTGCATGGTAAGTATGTCAGCCACGCACAGCTGGTGGCACTGAGGGTGCAGACACGGGCATGTGTGTGAACCCATGTGCATGCCATGATGCAGGATACATGCAGTGGTGGTGGTGTGGGGTCACATGTGGGCAATGCATCACTAACACACTTCATTTTCTCTTGCAGCACCAGCATGCCTCCATGTGGATGATGGGTGGCGGCAGCAGCTGTGGATGCTGGAACGGCCCCGGAGGACCAGCCATCCACCTCCACTGGCATCTGGGGGCCTGACAGACTGCAGCTCACCACCGCTGTGCAGGTGGATGTCCTAGACCTGGGGTTAGATGAGACCCTGGATGTGTTCCTGCAGGATGCCAGTCTTGGTGTCCTTTCCGAAGAGACACAGATCAGGGTGGGGTCTGACACCGATGACGAAGTTACACTTATCCTGGACAGTATGGCCACCATTGTGGGTGAGATGCCCTGGCTGGCCACCGACACAGGCAGCACGCCCAGCGCTCTGCCAGTGGTGGAACAGCTGCTGATCACCACTGTGGATGCAGCGATGTGCGCTGCCCTAGTTGTGCCCTGTGGTAGAGGTGGTGTGGCCACACAGGCACTGGGTGGCATGCAGCAGCTGGACAGGTGACAGCAGCAGACTGTGAGTGCCACTGGACAGTTGGACAGAGGGTCTTCCACCAATGCGCCTGCTGTGCCCAATCCCCCTGCAGACCCCACTGTGCAGCATCCACCAGAGAGGGGAGCTGTGCAGCTTGGCTGGTCACCACATGGGGATCGGTGTCCAGCCCGGGATTCCCAGGATGCTTACATATTGGCTGAGCACATCCATTTGCTGTGGATGTCCATTCAGCAACAGGTGCTGCTTGCCACTGGGGTGTCACACTGTGTGCGGAGGTGTGCCAGTTAGCTGAGCAGCAGGAGAGGGGCACTGTGCAGATCCTGGCATGGATGCAGCATATGCAGGAGGCCATGACTGCATCCCTGGATCACATTGCTACTGTGATCTCAGATGGCTTTGCGCTGCTGGCTGCCACAAGGCATGACTGTGCACAGATGACCCCTGCAGTGCACTGTCCACCCCGCAGACCTGGCATCAGGTTACCCCAGTGCAGTCGATGCCGGGCTCTGATGTCGACATCCCAGGCATGCCCAGGGCTGACCTGTTTGGGTGCCTTGACACCCCGCGCGGACACAGTCACGGACCCGCAGTTCAACCCCTGGGGGGGCTGTTGCACACCCCTCCATGGCTGATGCACAGCCTGTGGCTGCCAGTCGGCCCAGGCATGGCTGCCCCCATGGCATGGTGTCCATGATTCCATGCAGTGGACTTGATGTGCGGGCCCCCCCTCCTACGGTCTGTAGTTGCTGCTCAGTGCGCACATGAGTGGTGTGTGTGTGTGCCTGCCACTGGTGTGGATCTTGTGTGTCGCACCACATGCTGCCTGTGTGCATGCTTGCCTGGCCACTGGGCCATGTGGCATAGGCATGATGATGGCAGTCTTGCACCAGTTGTGCCTTTGTACTGGTGCGATGCATCTGATCCATGCCACATACCTACACCTGTGTGTGTGTGTGGGTGCATGTGTGTGGGGGGGCTGTGAGGGGTGCTGTATGTGGTTGTGTGCCCTTGTCTCCCCTACACATGCCTCACACCTCAGTGTGAGCATGCCCATTGCCATGCACGCCCCTGCTTGTGTGCTGTACCTGTTTGTGTGGCCTATGCATGTGTATCGCACCACTTACCTGTGTGCACCATAGTGCTCCCGTGCAATGGTGTCCCGGTGTTGTCTCACCTGCTGCTGCAGCTGGGGATCCCTCCACCCAGGGGGTGGTTGTCCACCTCCCTTTGGCCCACTGCCTTCATTGTTCCCACTACTGTCAGCCTCATCAGCCTTGATAGCTATCCCATGGTCACTGGCCATGTTGTGCAGTATGCAGTAGGCCAGGAATAGGCCACAAGCTTTATCCTGCTTTGAGTGCTGCCAGGTTTGTGCTTATTCTGTATGTTTTGTGTCAAGCACCCGCTTCGAATCCAGAGGTGTGGCTCCAACTGTTTGTTTTCCCTGAACAGGCTGAGGCTGGGTGAAAAGCATTGCAGCATGCACCACTGGTCCCAGACTGGGGAAGAAGAGATCAGTGTTCTGCCACACACGTGACACCCCATAGCAGGCCGTGGAGCCTCACCTCACAAGGGGTTGATGTGCGTGGTGAGGCCTGATGTGTCCATGCACTGCATCTGGACAAGCAGGTTAGCCTGACAGTTTTAAATTACAGCACAGGCACAGATCTATATTTAGTAGGAAGTCAGGATCTGCCACAAATTACTTATCTCACTATGCATGCCTCCCACACTCAGCATACAGACAAACAATCAGCACTGACAAATGCTTGTTTTAACTTTCTTTTTTATTAGGATTTCCATAAGTACATACACACATTGTATCTCCATATACCATCAGTATACACACTTACTGTAAAACAACATATGCACCACAGAGGACGTACATTATATTACCACTACTTACACAAAGAATTATGGAGAACCCAGATTAAAAATGCCGGTTCTATGTGATAACAGCAAAAGCCTAAAGGCAATCCCCATTATCGCGCAGTCAGAGTGCCAAAAACATTTTTGGCACTACTGACACCCCAACGCACAGGACAACAGCGCCGGGGACATAACTTTCAATGCTTTTTGTGACGGGGCTGTGTCCCCACACCCCCCGAGGTGGGGCTTCCCCCACTAAAGGATTCTCAACTCCAGGGGGAGGTGCATGTCGGGGGGGTGAAAGCATGTGAAAAATAAAGGTTCAGGCTGGGCGCAATAAAATCACACCAGTGCCCAGACCCAAACCCAGTACCTCACCCACCCCAACCACAGGCCAACCCCCAGTGCCCGACGCAGCTCAGCAACCCACCGCAGTGCCACCCCTCCGCCCCTCCCAGCCCACGCTCGCTGTGCTCGCTCCCCCACCGCAGTACATGAAAGCAGCCGACATCCTGGCCATTTTGCTCATCCCCCCTTCCGGTCACCCTACCCTCCCATCGCCGTGAGGGATTTCGCTGAGAAGGAGTCATCGTCACTGACGGTGCCCTTCCCCATGTGCCCTCCTCACGGGCTACCAAAATGCCCACCCAACAACAAGAAGTCTTCCCCCTTTACTGAATAAAAAAAAGCCTAATAGTTGAAATTACAGCATATTATAAAAGCAGTATCTTGGGGTACAGAGTGGTAGATCCCCATAGAATACACCAGGAAGGCCCAGTTACGCCCCTCTAAAGTTTATGGGACTATAGAAAAAACTATAACTGCTCTCATAGCACCGCTAAATCAGACAATTAGTAGGGCTGCAAGAGAAATACATATATAAAATACAGAAGAAATTTCTCTAAATAGAGTAAGTCCCACTATTCTCTAGTACTTAAAGAAAAACAGTTAACCACAGTGCCACCCCACTCAGAGAACAGGAAGCAAGGTTGGGGCCATAAACAGAAAAATTAACATATTAAAAAAATATATACTATAGAAAATGGACCCCAAATCCCCTCCCAAACATTTGTAACCTTATAGTGCTTCAATAAAACCCAGTCCACAAACTAATGAAATGAGTAGAACACCATATCATGAGTAAAATAAACTGAATAAGAATCAAATAAATACAATAAATGTTCAGTGTGTGTGTGTACTCCTGTTGCACCTCCTGCTGCTGCCGAATAGAGTTAACAATTGGAAAGCAGCTTTAGCATCAGTCAAAAAATGGTTTGCCCTGATATGTAAGCCTAGGTCTGGCAGGGTAAAAAAGGTGAACCAGCCCCCTCCAACTGAATAAATTAGCTTTTTCAGTCAAACAGTTCCTTCCTTCTGGACTAGGTGCATGCAACACGCCAGAGAACCCCCATAGTTTCTTACCCTGATAGGTAGCTTTGTTGTAATCCCAGGCTGCTTCCAGCAACAACAGCCACTCCTCCAGTAATCTCAGCTGTGTCACAACTGTTTCTCCAGACCCACTGGCATCTCTCCTCTTCCACATTGGAACATGGAATGCTCTCTGGACCACCACCTGATTTTCCAGCAGGTAAAGACCCTGCACCACAAAAGCTTGAACTACCTGGACCAGCTCAGAGTTCAAAATGTAGTCTGGTAAAACCCACAACCAGACATTAGCTGACCACGATTAGTTTTCCAATGTCTTCCAACTACACAACATTGCCTTGCTCACCCTGTCCACTAGCACTTCCCAATTGCCCAGATACCCCAAAACCACCTTCAGATCTTTTTTGTGCTGTGTAACCAATCTATCAGCTTCCTTCACTTTTTGTTCAAGCGCCACCAGTTGAGTACTGATCCCATACACCTTATCATATGTGCTTTGTACCATCAGTAAACTTCTTCATATGGCAAGGTCAGATCTGATTGATAGGCCTGCTGTCACACCACCAGTCTTTTACAGAAATTAATTGATGGGTTTTATGAGTTTATCTTATTTTTTTGGTGCCACCACATTCCATCAGCTATTGCACTCTCACTGGACTGCAAAAACAGGAGAGATCAGCAGCAGAAAAAAAGGCAAATTTGAGCCAGAAGGACCAAAAATTGATGAAGTCACTCTAGGACATATCCATTCAGCTCCCCTGCTGGCTCTGCCCCAATCACTCCCTCATTGATTGGATTCTCCATTCCACTTCAGTTCTGGGTGGTCAGGGTGCCGGCAGTAGGGCACCTGCAATTAAGGTGCTGGGAGGAGGACGCCAAAGGATGGTGCCGCACCACAAAGTCACAGGTAAGCAGGAGCACAACTGAGCTGCACAAGGTACTGCCACAGCTGACACACCCACAGACCCACCCAAGGAATGCACACAGGGCAACTGGAAGTGCAGAAACAGCACAGAGCACCCCTGAGAACAGTGCAACGGGGCAGTGGCCCCACAGGGGCCATTCGTAATGCAACAGGGTGCCATGGCAATGGCACCATGGCATGCAAAGTAGGCCACAAACACAGTGCCACTGGGAGGAGGCATGAAACACCAATGGTCCCTCATGGACCAGGCATGTGATCATGAGGGCGATGGTATGGATGACACAGCACCTGATAGGAAGGTGCAGCACTGGACAGACAGGGATCAGAAGGGCCAACATGGCACACAACACAGGCACCCACACCCAAGTAACACCATGGCAGTGGCCACAAAGCGACCATGATGACAGGGCGCCATGCACACAGTGGTGCACAGGGATACTGGTTGCCAGCAGCAGTGCATGACCCAGCATAGGAAAGGCCCACCGATGCTGTGCCTGCAGACAGTGTACGCCCAATGGGGAGGAGCTACCGCCGCTCCGTTCCAGCTGCAGATGTGGCATGAATAACTCCCTCTGCACCTCTGCCCAAGCAGCTCCTGCCACTACCATCCAGACACCAATGTGGCAAGAAAACCCCCTCTGCTCCTCATGCTGTCTCCGGTGGCTCCCCCACTCAAGACCTCAGTGGCATGTCCCCGCGCCCTCCTGCTGTCCGCTCCTCCCTGTGCCCACTCGCTCCACCAAATGCCTATTTTAGTACTATGGGGAAATCTAATGGGAAAGCTACAACTGATACAGATAAACATCTGAGGAGTCAATTATTGTAGTATTTGTTGTCACAGAAAGAAGGTACTGGTAATGTTTCCATACAAAATAAAGATATAAATCCTGAAATGGCAAAGGTGCAATGTGATAATACAAAATCCCTAGAAAGGGAACATGACTTCAGCATGCAAGGGAAGAAAGGACATAAGAATCCTGTGAGTGTAGTACAGATTTGAGAGCTACTAAACCCCGTCATTTGTAATATCAGCGGATGGCACCACGATAACTGATACTAAGGGGATTCTTCAGGAAATAGGGAAACATGCAATATCCCTTCGTACTAGTCAGAAGAACTTGTCCTGAGAACCTTTACAAGCTTGGCTGTCATCACCCCCATATTCCTTTGGGGTTGCAAGCCCTCCTAATAACCCCTATTACTAAACATGTCCTTAGTTCTGTTATTTGGTCCTTATATACAGGGGTAGCACCAGGATCAGATGGCCTTCCTCATGAACTACATAACACTGTGTTTGATAGTGTAGGTAATGAATTGGTCTGTTTGTATAATGCAGCATTGAATGCCGTAGGGCTGTCAAATAGCTTGTATACTGTTCATGTTATATATAAGAGTGAGGACCATACCTCCACCAACAACTATCGACCTATATCTATTCCCCCCCCCAACTAAGGCACTGGAGCGAATCATCTCTGATCAGTTCACTGACCACCTAAACAAACACAAAATACTTTGCCACCAGCAACATGGTTTCCGTAAGGGACACAGCATGACAACCGCCCTACTCAAGTTCACCACCTACCTCCATGTGGCCATTGACAGTGGTCAGCTCTCTGGTGCAGTCTTCCTTGACCTCACTAAAGCGATTGACACTGTCAACCACTCCCTCCTCCTAACTACCCTCTCCAAGCTTGGTCTGTCCCAGTATGCCCTTTGCTGGTTCTCTGACTATTTGGCAGACCGTTCATAGCAAGTCAAAATTGGAACCACCTTATCTGGCAGGCTACCTGTCCGCTCTGGTGTCCCACAGGGGTCTATCCTCAGACCTTTATTATTCAGCCTCTTCCTCAACTCCATCCCCCAGTCCTGCTCTGGCAACATCCTACTCTACGTGGACGATGCTGTCCTGTACTCCTCCAACCAGGACTCATCTTAGCTCCACCTCTCCCTTCAATCCTCTTTCAGTGATGCTGAGAAGTGGTTCGTCTCACAGCACCTCACTCTAAACTATAAAAAGACTAACATTATGTACTTCTCACACCCACTTAGCTCCAAGAAGGACTACTGTCCTCCATACTAACCACCAACCAGACCCCACTTGAGCAAGTGGACTCCTATAAATACCTGGGCATCACTCTTGACCCAGCCCTTAACTTCCACCATCACATTCTCCAACTGGCTACAGCCCTCAACATCCGGCATGGCATCCTGTACCGGATTAAACACTGTCTCACTCCTGATGCCCTTCATCTTCCGGTCTGCTCCTCGGTCCTTTCCCTTCTAGACTATGGCATTCTAATCTATAGCACTGCCAGCTCCTCAGCTTTATCCAGACTACGGCTGTCCCTCAACAAAGCCTGTTGTCTCACCTTGGGCTGTGATCATCTAACCCACACATGTTCCCTTTACAATGACACTAACTGGCTTAACCTAGATAACAGAATCAGGTTTCACACTTGCCTCATGGCCAAAAAGATTACTTGGTCTCACCCCCTCTGGTCTCTCCCCCCTCTAATCCAATGGGCCCTGTCTCAGCAGCACACTTGCAGCGCTAGCAGGCAGCTCCTCGTGGTCCTCCGGTGCCGCACCTCCCAATTCCAAAGATCCTTTAGTTACCGAGCCCCTTTCTGGGTCAACAACCTGCCAAATGCCCTCACAAACATAAATAGCCTAGGCTCCTACAAAGCCAACCTTAGGAACCACCTACAGTCTTCAAATCTCTGTGACTGCCGCTGAACCTATTCTCCCCCCAGCTCCACTGACTAAGGCCTCTGGCTGTATATCCCCTTCCCCACCCTCTCAAATCTCTCTTTGCTAGCCCTTTTACTGGAGTTTTCATATGTACCTGGACCTTGTGTCTAGCACCAGGAATCAACAGTATCTAAAAGGTTAGCTGACTTACTGTATCACTGTATAGTATTTACTGTATCACTGGAAACAGGGGAGGTACCCAAAGACTGGAGGACAGCAGATGTAGTCCCCTTATACAAAAGTGAGAACAAAGAGGAAGCAGAGAACTACGGACCAGTCAGCCTCACCTTGGTAGTGGGGAAGATCATGGAAGCACTACTGAAGGAGAAACTGGTGGAACATCTGGTTGTCAATGGACTACAGGACCCAAGGCATCATGGTTTCACCAGAGGGAGGTCATGTCAGACCAACCACGTTGAATTTTTTGACTGGGTGACTAGGGAGGTGGATCTGGGGAGGGCAGTGGACATGGCCTATCTGGACTCAGCAAGGCCTTTGACACTGTGCCACATAGAAGACTATTACACAAACTGGGGAATATGGGTGTGGGCAGGACAGTAGTGTGGTGGGTAGGTAACTGGTGGGGCAGGCACAGAGGGTGGTGGTAAATGGCTGTCCTCCACAGAGGGAAGAGTGACCAGTGGGGTACCACAGGGATCAGTGCTGGACCGGTCCTATTCAACATCTTCATCAGTGACATTTGCAGGGACCTAGAAGGCAGAATTTCACTGTTCGCTGATGACACAAAGCTCTGTAACAGAGTAGACACACCAGAGGGTGCAGACAGAATGAGAAGGACCTGCAGAAACTTGAAGAATGGTCAGGGGTTTGCAGTTGAAATTCAATGCAAAGAAGTGCAAGATAATGCATATGGAGCACAAAAACCTGGCACAATATATCAGTTGTGGGGTGAGGATATAGCATGCACCAAGTAGGAAAGGGATCTTGGGGTTATCATCTCTGATGACCTCAAGGTAGGAAACAGTGTGACAAGGCAGCAGGTAAAGCAAATAGGATGCTGGGATGCATAGGCAGGGGCATCACCTACAGGAAAAGGGAGGTCATAATTCCACTATACAAGACACTAGTGAGGCCCCACCTGGAGTACAGTGTACAGTTCTGGAGACCATACCTACGTAAGGACATAGACAGGGTAGAGAAGGTTCAGAGGAGTGCAACAAAGATGGTGCATGGATTGCATCACAAGTCCTATGAAGACAGGTTGAAGGAACTGAACATGTACTCCCTGGAGGAGAGGAGGAGAGAGGATATGATAGAGACATACAAGTATCTTACAGGGAGGAACAGGGTGCAGGAAACACTATTTTAAGTGAAAAAATGTTCCAGGACTAGAGGGCATGGGATGAAGTTGGAGGAGGACTATTCAGAGGAAGCGTGTGGAAGAATTTCTTCACAGAGCGGGTGGTGGACAAGTGGAACACCCTGCCAGAGGAAGTGGTGGGGGCTGAAACAATCACGGGATTTAAGAATGCATGGGATAGACATAAAGGAATTCTGGAGGTCAGGGTTAAGGGGCAACAGACTTCTAGGAAAACATAAACTGAACTTACAAGCTCAAATGGGCAGACTGGGTGGGCCATAGGCCCTTATCTGCCGACACTGTCTATGTATCTAAGTATTTGCTTGCTTGTGTTACTAGCTCTGTATTGCTCTGTACTGTTCTCATATTGTCATTACCTGTACTGATGTGGAACCTTTGCAAAAGAGTCTTTGACTCAAAGGTATTTTCAAAATCCTCAATAAATAAATGTAAGACTGTTGACAATGGCAATCTGCAAAATTGGAGACCCCTTTCATTGTTAAATTCAGAATGTACAATGCTCAGAATATTATTGAATAAGAGACTTCAGTCCATTCTGGACAGTTTTATTCATCCATTCATCCAATGGGGGGAGACACAGGGTCACTGCAGCTGCCAATAGCACCATGGCATGGCAACGTAGCAGAGGACATGGGTATGAGCAGGCTGACGCTCAACAGACTCCAACAGCAGCAGCCCACAGCACTAGGTAGGGTACATGCACCCACCCCCCGAAGTACACACCACACGTCCAGCACCACCCCCAACCCAACACCCACAACCCTGGTGCAGGATCCGCCCTGGCACAGGGTGAGACATGCAGCACACAGTATACAGTGAGAAGCCATGTGGGGCAGGCAGACCACACCACAGGGAGATCCTGGCACAAGTGTGGATGGTCTGTGCCAGGCAGCACATGGCACCCATGCACCCATTGCACAGTGCGCCCCTGCACATGCACTGCAGGTGGAATGCGGCATGCCCCAGGGGACCTGACTGTCATACATGTACCGGCAATGCAACAGGACATACAGGGGTCACGTGTGCCTGGCAGTGGTAGGCCACTCAGCAGGTGATGGCAAACTGGTCCATGGCAATGGCCTTTGTCCTGGGCAAAGTACAACACCCATGGCAAGGCCACTGGTAGGACATGTGTGACCATATGCCACCTGTGCAAGACCACATGGCACTCATGTGTGCAGCGGGACTGTGGACAGGCAGGGGCCATGTACATGGCAGTGCCATGGACACACCAGAACCACCAGTGCAGTGCAGCAGCATGCCAGAGCCACAGACAGAGCCAGTGGGGGGCTGACATGGCACCCATACACAGTGTACACAGTGGCATGGGGATGGACAACAGCATGGCCCTGACCCATGCATGACCCCGACTGATGGCCGGGGAATGGCTGCACAGTGCTGTGGGGCAGCATTGCTGCACAAGTGGGTGCAGAGTACACAGGCCCAGCCATGCAGCACATACAGCCACACAGTGCACAGTGGCAACACAGCTGAGACAGGCGCGCTTGCCCATGCACACCCACGACACCTTCCAACCACACCCATACACCACCACACCCACACCCACACAGAGACGCACGCCTACACATGCAAAGAAAAGTCGTGAGATGGTACTGCTGTTCACACACTTTACTGAGGTAGGGGAGATGTGTTAAACTTCACACATCCTCTGGGGGTAGGGGACTGTACGTGGGACATGCCAGCATGGACAGGCGCATGGCCATGTGGACTAGACATGCAGGTGAAAGTGCATGGTGATGCCCTTCAGGTACTCCTGGTCGCTGTACTCCCCACACTGCTCGACAAGCTCCCTGAACCTCCAGTGGGGTGGTGCAGCAGGTTCCCCAGCCATGAACTGCTGCACCTTGATGTCATTCAATTACTGTTCAGAACGCAGGCAGTCAATGAATGTCCAGATGTTGGGATGGTTCGCCCACAGCAGGGAGTTGAAGCCCTGATGCCACCCCTCAACTGTATTGATGGTCCATTGCAGTCCAGACTGTGTGGCATCATAGCAGTTCCAGACCTCCACTGGAAATGTTGGCTTGCACCAGTGGCCATTGCGGATGGGCCACCTTGGCCAATTGTCCTCAAAGTAGTCCATGAGGGGTGCTAGCATTTCCTCCCTCTGTGTGTAGAACTCCCAGGTCCACAGCTCCTCAAATGTTGCCTCTACCTCACTGGGTGGCATGTTTGCCAAGGTTGGGAGAAGCCGGATGTACATGATGAAATTGGAATCACTGGTGTATGCATGCTGGACATCTGGCACCTGCTGCACCTTCCGCCACACCACCTGGCACAGGTGGAAGAAGCAGACCCACAGGGTAGCATTGTGGAAGATGGACTGGACTGCCTTGTATTGGGCCAGTTCATAATTCACCATGATGGTGTGTGGGTGTGGGCCAGGGTGCAGCTTCAGCAGCTTTCGGAGGATGGCTGTGTAGGTGGCTGTGGTATGCAATGCCATCAGAACATATACTGTGGGTATGACGTTACAGTATTCAATGCTATGGATCATGTACAGCTAACAGAAGAGGGGTGGGCAGCATTTAAATGTCCCATCTGCGAACCAGTGGTCACAGTGCTCAATGTAGTGCAGGTTCTTTGCGGTACTGAATATCAGGAACCTGTCTGGGCCTGTCCCCTAGTCCCAAAGTAGGAACTGCTCACTCTTCTGTGTGAGAGTGTATGGCTCAGGCACCTCAAGATCCTTTAGTGTCACTGACAGGGGTGGTACAGTGCTTGCAGACCTCCTGGTACACCTCATGGACCTTCGCAGGTTTTCCAGGTGTGGTAGCAGACCTTCCATGGACTCTGGCATGGCGCTTCAGCATGCGGTCACCACCTGTTGGGGTGTTTCTAGTGTTTGCAGTGCCCTCAAGTTTCTAGTGTTTGCAGTGCCCTCCACTTGATGTCGGCCCTGACTCACCACACTGTGATGTCTGCACAGTCGGGGACATGGTTGTGTGTCCCAATGGCTATTGCTATCTTGTCCTGGGTGCTGTGGGCTCATGCCTTTCAGTGGCCACCCCAGTACTCCAGACACTTCCAATAGGTTTTTTCACCCCGTGTCCGCTCCTTTCTGTACAGGTATCCCTCATGCAGCAGCAGTCTCTTGTCTCTCGGGCTGTCTACATACTCCAATGACATGGCTTGTTCACCTCCTATGTTTGTGGCAGATGTGCTGTACTGTTGCTCTTCTGCCCTGCTGGGTGCACACCATTGGCCACCCATTATGCAGTGCACCTGGATACCCTGACAGCCTGCCTCCCTGTGCCCTACCCTCCTTGATCTGTGCACCTTGCATTTCCAGGTCATGGGGCTCCCCTCTGTGTGTTTCCCTCCCAGTGTGCATGTGTGTGCACTGTTCTCTCACTGTGCAGTGGGTGTGTGTGCCCACATCCACACACAGCCCATGCCTGCAGTGCTCTGCTCTCCATGACTTGCCTTCTGTTCATTACATGTACCTACCCTGCCCTCTCTCTCCCTCTATTCCTGCTGTGGCTCTGCTGCTCTGCTGGGTGTGTCAGCATCACCATGGCAGCACACATTTCAAGGCACTCCAGCAATTGCCTCATTGTCTCCTTGCACAACTGCCTGTTTGTGGTTGCTGTGGTTACCGTGCTAGTAGATGGCACTGAGGGGGTTCCACTGATAGGTGGCCTGCATTGCCATGCCTACGTGGATGCTGGCCCTGCCAGCCTTGCCATCTTGGGTCTGCCTTACGTCCCCTACTGGCTGTGCACACCATTGCCTGCCATCTGCCATTTCTTGTGCTCCTGCCAACATCTGCTGTGTTGCTGCTTGCTGTGCATGCCCGTACACCTTTTGGTGGCATTCACCTGTTCCCTGTTATGGTCCTGTCATGGTGGGTTACATGCCTCTGGGCGCTGTCCGTTGCAGATGCCGCTGCTCTTGACATCCTGGTTGTTGCCTGCCTGCAGCCATGTCCCGGGGCTGTCCTGTTCCCCTCTGCGCTTTGGTGTTGGTCACTATGGTTACGGCTGACACCATGCATGTGCCCTCATTGCCGGCACTGCCGCATCCTGGTGCTGTGCCCTCCTGTGCAACGTTGGCCGCTTGGCTGCAGGTTGCCATTTTGTCCTGGTGCTCCACTTGTGGGGGCACACCTGTTGACTTTCACATCACGCCGGTGCTGCATTTGCAGTGCTCTAATACTGGCACCCTGACCACCCAGAACCCTCCACTTCTGGCATGATTTTTGGAATTTCTTTTTTATTTCTGCAGAATTCTCAAAAGCTTGTCTATGTAACTACTGATTCGTAAACCATGGTTTGCAGAAAATGAATCTGCAGTGTACCTAACTGTGGAATCACATTTTGCTTTTAGAATTTCAGAATTCTGCTTCCAATAGAATTCTGTAAAATTAGGTGGAATTTCCCTTTTTTTCTGGCTGGCTTCTACTACTGGTCCTGTGGTCCACCTGTTCCCGCCACCTCACACCATTCTCTGGACATACCTGCTGCCCGAGTGCACCCTGGATTACCCCCCCAGGGTGGGGCTGTCAAGGAACCCACCTCTGCTACTCTCTGAATGGTGATCTGATGGCAAAGTTCCTTAGCCAGCTGCATGGGGCTCGTGGGGGAGGGCAGACATCCTCCATGCCTCTGCCAGTCATTTTCCCCAGTTATTAGGAGATGTGGTGTGCAATGACATAGATGCACATACATACTGAGATCCAGCACACCTTCCTGGAGCCTGTGAGCCTTAGCTGCAACACCCCCAGCCTCTGCTAGGGGTCAGTCAAGTACTAAGTGCTATCCCCCCCTCGAAGGAGGACAGTAGTCTGTCAGACACCTGATCCTCCTCCCTGGGCTCACATTAGGATCTAGGTTGCTGGTGTTGCATACTGAAATCCAACCACTTTGCTGGCAGACTGGCAAAATTATGTGGAGTTTGTGAAATTATGTGGAATTCCAGCAGAAGCAAATCTGAAAATCCACACAGCTCTACTCTCCACTAATCCCCACAGGACTGCTATAGCAGCTACCATCCTTGATATCTTCAATGACCATCTGTCCATTTTCTGTCTGAGGAGAATCCATAGACCCAAAGTACCTCTTAGGACTATCCTTACCTGATCATTCTATAATTTGGACCTCCCCTCCCTACTGGGCGACATTTCTGGTACCCCATCATCCACACTCATAATGTTGCAGATGTCCTGAACTACTTCCATAGAACCTTCTTTTGTATGTGGGACAAATATGTAAAAAGCAAGTGTGTATATAATATAAATAGATAGATAGATAGATAGATAGATAGATAGATAGATAGATAGATAGATAGATAGATACAATAGGGGTGGGAGCTCCAGTATGATGATAACTGGTGTTATTTCCATGGGAGTGGCTTGGCAGAGGACACCAGAAGGAAGGAGCGCTATGTGACTGGACTTCTCTACTGGGACTAAAGAAGTAGAACTCTTCTACTGGGACCTCTAATTTAGGGCAAAAAAACAAACAAAAAAAATTAGTGTGTTCGTCTCAGTTAGCTAAAGTGGTTATCTGAACAGTTATCTAGGTGTAAATCTCAGGTGGCTGAAGGGGCTTTATTGCTGTGCAGTTTAAATTACTTGTAGAAAGATCTAGTAAGTAGGGGGAGTGGCTTAGCTAGAAGGAAACTAGATTTAAACACTGCCTTAGAAAGATTCTGTCAGAGGCTTGGCAGAGGACACCAGAAGGAAGGAGTGCTGTGTGACTGGACTTCTCTACTGGGATGAAAAATCTAGAACTCTTCTAAAAAACTATATTGCCCACCTTCCCTGCCCTCCACCCTCCCACCCAAAGCTAGTTCTACTTTTATAGGCACAGGATTTGACTGACAACAGGAACTTCCTGTTTGGGAGCAGGAAGTGAGTGATCACAGAGCCACCAAAGACGCACCATCCTAGAAGGGTAACAGTAGCTGTCCAGCCCCCTCTAGCTGCTGGAGGTCTGCCTCTAAGCAAGTAAGGGGTCTACTGAAAAATATAGGATCTTCTTGTCTCAGAACAGGACAATCAGGAGCTTAAAGGGTACAGAGGCAGTAAGTAAGTAGAGAGAGAAGGGAAAAAAAACAGAGGAAAGAGTAAGGATTCCAAACAATAGTGAAGGGGCCAGAAATAAGACATGATGGGAGTGGTGCAGTGTAGTGGCTGTGGAGCAGCAGTCTTCTGGGGGACATTCTGGAGAATGCAGTGTTGTCCCATCTGCAGGCACCTCTCTGGGCTGAGGGGGGAGGTTGCTCATCTCCAGGATGAGTTGACCAGGATTTGTGGATCTCCTCTTCCATCCAGGGACCACCAGGGCCACTGCCATTGCCTCAGAGGTTGCCAAGAAAGAGGAGCGGTTGGACCACAGTGGGCTCAGGAGGGTGAGGGTGGTGGAACAGAGGTGCATCCTCCAGCCAGCCTCTCCACACCTATGCCATTCTGGCAAAGTGTGGTTCCTCTATGGAGGCACCCACAGTGGAGACCAAGGAGGATGCTGGGAACCTCCACAAAGGAGACCCACAGGAGGGTGGCATGGGACCCCACAGGGGAAGGAAACAACTCCTGGTGGGGGACTCCATTGTTAGGAAGGTAGAACTGGGGGAGAAAGGGGAGAGGGAGGTAAGGTGCCTGCCTGGTGCCATGGCTTGGAGGGACAGGGAGCGAATCCTCAGGATTGCTGGAGCAGCTGCACAGGGGAGGGAGCTGGATGTCATTGTCCACCTAGGGACAAATTACTTGGCTAAGAAAGGGATCAGAGCAGTGCAGGAAGAGTTTGTGGAATTGGGGAAGGGCCTTAGACAAGTAGCATGCACGGTAACCTTCTCAGAGGTGCTGCCTGTCTATGGGTACGAGAGGCTAGGGTGCTCCACACCATGGGATTCAATCAGTGGTTGAAAAACTGGTGCAGACCTCAGAGATTTGGCTTCACTGAGGACTGGGGGTCCACCTGGAGTGATGCAAGCCTATACTGGCATGATGGGCTGCATCTGCCCAGGAGGGGAACCAGGATCCTAGGTGATAGGTTTAAATGCTTCATTGGCAAGTATTTAAACTAGCCAAGGGGAAGCACTGGAAAGGAGCAAGGAACTCCTAGCCCCCAAAAAGTCACAGTAGAAAGTGTAGTAAACACCAACATAGAGATGTCGATAAGGAGAAGGGCAGGGGTAAATAGAGAAAGTGACAAAGGCAAGAAGGACAGGGATGGGGGCAAAAAGGAGTAAGGCCATCAGAAAATGGAGGATAATGAGTACCAATGCCCGTAGCCTGGGCAACAAGCTCTCTGAACTGGTGGCCTTGATGGAAGAGGGATGCCTAGATATCATAGCAGTCACAGAAACATTGTACATAGAGAACCATGACTGGGATGTTAACATACCAAGGTACGTAACCTACAGGAGAGACAGGGAGGGAACAAGAGGAGGAGGAGTAGCTCTCTGTGTAAAGGAAGGGATAAAAGCTACTGAACAAAAGAGTAAACAGGGAGGAGAGGAGGCACTGTGGGTCACCTTGGAGACTGGAAGTGGCACCACAATCTGCACAGGGGTAACATAGAAACATAGAAACATAGACTTTGACGGCAGATAAGGACCGCTAGGCCCATCTAGTCTGCCCATTTCCCCTACCTACAGGATAGGCCGCAGTTCCTAGTTAACCAACAGCCTATATCTTCCTGCCCCCCACAAGAATTGCCTTATGTCTGTCCCATGCATTCTTGAATTCTCCCACAGTTTTAGACCCCACAACTTCCTTAGGAAGGCTGTTCCATGCATCCACTACCCTCTCTGTGAAATAATACTTCCTCACATTGCCCCTGAACTGCCGCCTTCTATCTTTAAATTGTGTCCCTTGTTCTTGCACGTCTCTTTTTCTGAAAGATGCTACCCTCTTGGACTTTGTTGATTCTCTTGAGGTACTTGAAAGTTTCTATCATGTCCCCTCTCCCTTCTTTCCTCAAGGGTATACATATTAAGCTCCTTTAGTCTCTCCTCATACTGGCTTCTCTTGCAGACCCTGACCATTTTAGTTGCCCTCCTCTGGACTGCCTCTATCCTGTCTATGTCCTTGCAGAGATGGGGTCTCCAGAACTGGACACAGTATTCCAGATGGGGTCTCACCAACTGTCTGTACAGAGGGATAACAACTTCCTGTTTTCTACTGCTGATGCCTCTCCCTATACATCCCAGTATACCCCCGGCCCTCCCTACTGCCTTCTCACATTGCTTGCTAACCTTAAGGTCATCTGATATGATTACCCCCAGGTCCCTTTCCTGGGTAGTATACAGACTCCCAGGTCAGGGGGAAGGAATGGACAAGGATATGATAGAAGGCATTCTTAGGATGGCAGAGAAAGGGGAGATACTGTTGATGGGAGACCTGAATATGCAAGATGTTAACTGGAGCACACTTGCTGCAGCCACATTCAAGAGCAGGGCCATTCTCGATGCCCTACAGGTGGCATGCCTCAGAGCCACTCATGAGGGAGCAATATTAGACCTCATACTCTCAAATGGGACAGTGAGAGGATCTCAGATCTAGAAGTGGGTTGCCATCTGGGTACAAGTGACCATCAAACAGTGTGGTTCACATTAAACTCAGCTACAGAGTCAAGCCATACAAAAGTGATGGTACTGGACTTCAGGAGGGCTGACTTTGGCAAGATGGAAGAGTGCCTCAGAAAAGCACTAGCAAACAGGCTACAAGGAGGGGTGGAGCAACAATGGTGAATCATCAAAACTGCCATCACAGAGGCAACAAGCCTTTGTGTGAAGCAAATAAACAAATCAAAATGAAAGAAAAAGCCACTATGGTTCTCAAAAGAGGTGGTGGGGAAAGTCAGGGAGAAAAAGATAGCATTCAGGAAGTATAAGGAAACACAGAAGGAGCAGGACAGAGAGCTGTACCAGTTAAGGCAGAAGGAAGCAGGGAGGGAAGTCAGAATAGCAAAGGCCCAAACTGAGGAAAGGATAGCCAACTCGGTTAAGAAGGGGGATAAAACCTTTTATAGGTACATCAGGGAGCATAGAAAGACAAAGGGAGGGATAGTGAGGCTGAATAGAATGAATGGTGGGTGGGCAGAGGGAGATAGTGAAAAAGCAGGGATACTGAATGAATATTTCTGCTCAGTATTCACAAAAGAGGAGGGGGAGGTGCCTAATCCAATTAACAGAAGCACTCTGGATAGGGGGGTTGATCCAAGTCCTTTCACAGAAGAAAGGGTTCTGAAAGAACTCCTAAAACTGAAGGTGGACAAAGCAATGGGGCCTGATGGAATTCACCCCAGAATTCTAAAAGAATTAAGGGGAGAACTAGTGAAACCACTGACTACCCTTTTTAACAAATCATGGGAGGATCGTGTGGTACCCGAGGACTGGAGGAAGGCGGATGTGATTCCCCTTCACAAAACTGGGACCAAGACAGAGGCAGGAAACTACAGACTTGTCAGTTTGACCTCTGTGGTAGGGAAAGTGATGGAATCACTTCTAAAGTAAAGAATTGTTGAGTACCTAGAGGGCAGTGGGGCACAGGACCCAAGGCAGCATGGGTTCACAGTGGAAGGTCATGTCAGATGAATCTAATTGCTTTCTTTGACTTTGACTTTGACCAAAGTAGCAGACCAGGGAGGGGCTGTGGACATGGCCTACCTAGACATTAGCAAGGCATTTGACACAGTCCCACACAAAAGATTAATAGTCAAATTAACCAGCCTGGGAGTGGGTCCCAGGATGGTAGCCTGGGTAAAACATTGGCTGGACAACAGGACACAGAAGGTAATTGTAAATGGAATCCACTCTGAAGAAAGAGGGGTTACTAGTGGGGTACCGCAGGGTTCAGTACTGGGTCCAGTCCCTATTAATGTCTTTATAAATGACATTGCAGAGGGACTGGAAGGAAAAGTATGCCTCTTTGCAGATGACACAAAGATCTGCAACAGGGTTGATACACAAGGAGGCATGGAAAGGATGAGAAGGGACTTGGCAAGGTTGGAGGAATGGTCGGAAGTATGGCAGCTAGGATTCAATGCAAAGAAGTGCAAAATAAAGCACCTGGGAAATAAAACCCAGGAAGATTACACAATGGGGTGGAGTAGTAACAAAAACAAAAAAGGAAAGGGACCTGGAGGTAATCATATCAGATGACCTTAAGGTTAGCAAGCAATGTGTGAAGGCAGTAGGGAGAGCTGGGGTTATACTGGGATGCATATGGAGAGGCATCACCAGCAGAAAACAGGAAGTTGTTATCCCCCTGTACAGACAGTTGGTGAGACCCCATCTGGAGTACTTTGTCCAGTTATGGAGAACCCATCTCCGCAAGGACATAGACAGGATAGAGGCAGTCCAGAGGGGGCAACTAGAATGGTGCAGAGTCTGCAAGAGAAGCCATACAAGAAGAGACTAGAAGAGCTTAATATGTATACCCTTGAGGAAGGGGGGGGCATGATAGAAACGTTTAAGTACCTCAGTGGAATCAACACAGTCCAAGAGGGTAGCATCTTTCAGAAAAAGAGACATGCAAGAACAAGGAGACACAATTTAAAGATGGGGGTGGTTCAGGGGCAATGTGAGGAAGTATTTTTTCACAGAGAGGGTAGTGGATGCATGGAACACCCTTCCTGAGGAGGTTGTGGGGGTCTAAAACTGTGGGAGAATTCAAGAATACATGGGACAGACATAAGGCAATTCTTGTGGGGGGTAGGAAGAAATAGGCTGTTGGTTAACTAGGATCTGTGACCTATCCTGTGGGTAGGGAAATGGGCAGACTAGGTGGGTGAAGCGGTCTTTATCTGCCATCAAAGTCTATATTTCTATGTCTATGTTGCTATGAGTGTGATAAATGAAGCTAACGTCAGTATAGTTAAAATAACTCATTAAATAATAATGACACATATAATTTTTTTTCTCTCACCACTGTATTATATTGATTGTAATTAGCTCCTATTGTTCTGTTAACTAATTCTCTGCATTTATTATTCGTATTTCCACTGCTCCCCCCCCCCCCAGGTCGCACCTGGAATCGAGCCTCAGCACAGCCTGCCTTTCCCAGTTACCAAATGTTTAAATAAATAAAATGAAAATGACAAATATACATACTGTACTGCTGTCAGCTTCCTGTCTCTTTCTATGCACCATGCTTTCACATGACTTCCCTGTATTCTCACTACTTGCCATACTACACACCTGTAGTATACAAAACTAATGGCAGTAACTGGAAACACAGGCATACTACAGTCCAATTTGATGGACTGCATCTGACTAAAGAGGGAGTCAGTGCATTGGGGCAGAAGTTTGACGTCTTTGCAGAATATTTAAACTAGCAAATGGGGAGAGGGGTGCAGCACCCCATACGTCGAATGGGAAGAACACCCCT
This sequence comes from Neoceratodus forsteri, assembly GCA_016271365.2. Taxonomy (NCBI): domain Eukaryota; kingdom Metazoa; phylum Chordata; order Ceratodontiformes; family Ceratodontidae; genus Neoceratodus; species Neoceratodus forsteri. The sequence goes on from JADMNL010000027.1 coordinate 17,626,542, forward strand.
TCCCCCTCAGCTAGTGGTCAAACAGGAATTCAGCATGTTTGCCGTTCATTTGCATCACCAGGTAAGAAAGGTTTGTCTCCCCATACGACGCACAGGGGCAATGCCAAACTTCACCCAACAACTAACACACCAAAACCTGGCCAATGGAAAATCATGTACACAAATGCTCACAGCCTGAGAAATAAGATCCCAGACCTGCAGGCAATAATGTCAGAGGCTAAACTGGACATAGTAGCAATTAGTGAGACGTGGTTTACCAGTAACCACACTTGGGAGACTTCAGTACCTGGCTATGTATTATTCAGAAGAGACCAAGGTGCAAAAGGGGAGGAGTGGCCCTGTATGTTAATGAAAATATCAAAGCTACAGAAATTCAGAATATACATAAGGAGCCAGAAGAACTGTGGTCACCCTGGAAACAGGAAATGGGACAGCCATAAGAACTGGGGTTGTCTACAGGCCCCAGACCAGAGGGAGGACATAGACACATTACTGTTAGAAGATATACAAAACATGACAGCTAAAGGGAGGTTCTGATAATGGGAGACTTCAACATGCGGATACAGATTGGTCAATACCAGCAGGAACATCTGCCAGAACTAGACTCATAGTGGATTCCCTGCAGGGAGGGCCTCAAACAACTGGTACAGCAACCCACAAGAGAAAGGGCTATCCTAGATCTAGTACTGACTAACAAAGAAGGGATCACAGATCTCCAGGTAGAAGGTCACCTGGGGTGCAGTGACCATCACATGGTATGGTTCAATTTGGCTACTACATCTAAATCATCCCATTCAAAGGCAAAATATGGGACTTCAGAGGAGCTGAATTTGATAAGATGGCCAACAGAGTTAAGCTAGCCCTGGCAAAAAGAAACACAGGTGAGGGGTACAGGCAAAGTGGGTAAGCATTAAGGATGCAATACTTGAAGCAACATCCATTGTGTTAGACAGAAAAGGAAGTGCAAAGAAGAAGGAAACCACTTTGGTTCTCAAATACAGTAGCAGAAAAGGTCAGGCCAAAAGGCTGGCCTTCAGGAAATATAAGGAACACAGCGGGATGAAGATAGGGAGGCATACCAAACTGCCTAAGGGAAGCAGGTAAGGCAGTAAGGCAGGCAAAGTCCCAAACTGAGGAAACACTAGCATGAACAGTAAAGAAGGTGACAAGACTTTCTATAGATACATTAGTGAAAGGAGAAAGTCCAGAGAGTATTGCTAAGCTTAATGAAAAAAGGAGCATGTAAGGAGGAGGACCCTGTAAAGGCATCTATCCTAAATAGATACTTTTGCTCAGTATTTACTGAAGAGAAGGTAGGGCAGGGCCCACAGCTCAACATCATGGACACAGGGGGAGGAGGTGAGCACTACTCCCTTCACAAAAGAAAGGGTCCTACAAGAGCTTGCTAAGCTCAGGGTGGATAAGGCAATGGGACCTGATGGCATACATCCCAGGGTACTAAAGGAGCTAAGGAGGAACTAGCAGAGCCATTAGCAGATTGTTTAGTGAGTCTCTGAGTACAGGAGAGGTCCCAGAAGACTGGAGAATGGCTCATGTGATCCCGCTCCACAAGAGTGGTAGCAGGGAGGAGGCGGGAACCTGACCCGGTCAGTCTTACCTCAGTAGTGGGCAAGATTATGGAGGCACTCATAAGGAAAGGATAGTGCAACACCTGGAATCCATAGGGGCACGGGATCCAAGACAGCATGGGTTTACAAAGGAAGGTCCTGTCAAACTAATCTCATAGATTTCTTTGACTGGGTAACCAAAGTGGTGGACCAAGGGGGAGCAGTTGATGTAGCCTACCTTGACTTCTTAGCAAAGCTTTGACACCGTTCCACATAGAAGATTGATAAATAAGCTGGGTAGGCTCGGGGAGGGTCAGAAGTTGGTCAACTGGGTGGCAAACTGGTTGTGGGCAGAAAACAAGTGGTGGTAAATGGTATACAGTCAGAAGAGATGCAAGTCACAAGTGGGGTACCTCAGGGATCAGTCCTGGAGCCAGTCCTCTTCAACATCTTCATTAGTGACCTTGCAGATGGACTAAAGGGTAAGAGCTTGTCTGTTTGCAGATGACATCAAGATCTGCAACAAGTAGATGATCCAGATGGGGTGGGCAGAATGAGAAGAGATTTGGATAAACTAGCAGAATGGTCAGAAGAGTGGCAACTAGGATTTAATGCAAAGAAGTGCAAAATCATGCACATAGGAAGAGAAACCCTGAAGCCACCTATAGGCTGGGAGGGAGTTGCTAGCAGTCACAAGGAAGAAAAGAGACTTGGGCATCATCATCACTGATGACCTAAAATCATCAAGCAGACCTCTAAAGCAGTAGGTAAGGCTAGGGGGTGATTAGGGTGTATTAGTGAGGGTATCACAAGTCGTAAGAGGGAGGTAATAATCCCTCTGTACAAGACACTGGTTAGGTCCCATCTGAGTACCGCGTGCAGTATTGGAGGCCACACCTTCACAAGGACATTAACCAAATTGAGGCAGTCCAGAGAAGGGCAACAAAATGGTGCAGGGACTGCATCAGAAGACATATGAGGACAGATTAACGGAGCTCAATATGTATACCCTTGAGCAAAAGGAGGGAGAGAGGTGATATGATCGAGGCATTCAAACACCTTAAGGGCATAAACAAGGTGAAAGAGTCTAACATGTTTAAATATAAGAAAAATAGCAGGACAAGAGGACACAGCATGAGATTAGGGAGGCCGATTAAGGGGAATGTGAGGAAATTCTTTTCACAGAAAGGGTGGTGGATGCATGGAATGGCTTACCACAAGCAGTGGCTATGAATACAGTGCAGGGCTTCAAACAGGCATGGGATAGGCATAAGGGAGCAATACAAATGACTATGAATAGATAGGCCACTGACAGAGCAAAGGCTGATGGCACATTTATAAGGTAGAAAAAGAAATGGGCAGACTGGATGGGCCTTGCGGTCCTTATCTGCCGTCAACTTCTATGTTTCTATGTTTCTATGTTACACTGAAACCTGCTGTTTTCTCCCGTTTCATCAGATACATTCCACATAATGTAGGTAAACCTTTGGTGAATCAGAATAACACCACAGTATAGCAGAGTACTCAAGAACTGCTGAAAATCAAACCTCCTTGCACTTCACATTTTGTTACTGTATTTAGGCAAAGTAAACTGCAGACAGAAGTCAATAAACTTGTGTTTCTTCATTGTATAACTGTACAATAAATAATAATAAAACTTCATTTTTATGGTGCCTTTCCAAAACTAAGGCACCGAACAGGTTTAAAAACAAACAACATATTGCACAAATTACAGCAGCTTAGTTAATACACAATCATCTAAACAAATTTATAAAATTAAAATAAAAGCAACCACTTAATCGCCAAATGCTTGGTGCCAAAGATGAGCTTTTAAAGCTCGTTTAAATCCCTTCAAAGTCACACACTCATGTAACTGGTGGGGTAGAGAATTCCAAAGAGACTCAACCTTACTTGCAGTACAAATTAATGTAGACATGAAACCTCCTTACACAAGCGAAACTGTTTGCGTACCGTGTCAGTGGCTAAAACGAACTATGAAAAATAAAACGAGAACACCACAACCATGATAAAGTTCACATGAAAATGAACCAAAACAAGCATTTGTCAATGCCAAATGTTGCTTGCTTCTATGTGCTGTTTAGGTATTTGGAAGTCATTGGAGTGCAAATATTGAAAATTCGCGAACTTACGAGCGTCCGTAGAAACTGCGAAACACATGCTCGTAAAACAGTCATTTTTAGGAATTTTTTCACCAAATTTTCAACATAGCTATTTTAAGACCTCTGCTCATGAACAGTGTCACTGTGATTTTCTTAATGTGTCCCATACATTGAGTTCACACACGACTGCGCCATTTATGCTTCATATTGAAACACGTTTTGGGCAAGATGTGAAAAATGATAGCTGCACTGCTCATAAGGAGGTGTGGTAAAATGGCAATGTTGAAAATCTGAGTGAAATATTGACAATTCTGCAAACTTACAAGCGTGCGTAGGAACTGCATAGCGCACATAGTAAAACAGTCATTTTTAGGAATTTTTCACGAATTTTCAACACAGCCATTTTAAGACCTCTGCTCATGAACATTTTCACTGTGATTTTTCTTAATGTGTCCCCATACATTGAGTTTGCACACCGACTCTGCGACATTATGCGCTACATGGGCGGAAACCGTTTGGGCAGGATGTGAAAATGACAGCTATACTGCTCATAAGGAGTGTGGTAAAATGGCAATGTTGAAAATCTGGAGTGAAAATATTGAAAATTCGCAAACTTATGAGCATGCATAGGAACTGTGCAATGCACGCTCGTAAAACAGTCATTTTTAGGAATTATCTCACCAAATTTTCAACATAGGCTTTTTGAGAGCTCACCTGATGAACACTGGCAGTGTTGCTTCATTAATTGGTCCCAAAAGGTGATTTCGAGCAGTGACCACGAAATCACCCTTCAGGCCCGATTAACGCCATGACGGTGCAAGAATTCATGAGGAGGGGTCCCAAAAACCCCATGTTGAAAATTTAGGGGCAAAAATGCCTGAGATATGCAACAAAGTTGAAAAAACCCTATCTATCCCATTATACAGCTTACCGGCATTTCCTCAGTTGCCGGTCGGCTTTGAAGAGTGCAGACGTGTTCCCGGTCCACCGATGATCGTCACGCCGAGCTCCGGAGGTAAGTATGGGATGGGAGGGGTGTGGGGAGGAGCAGGGTGCGCGTGGGTGGGTGTGGGTTATGGGAGGGGCAGGGGAGACTACAAGGACCGTTTTTATTCACAGATTTTTTTTTTTAAAAGGCGGCTGAGGCGTTTGCCACGCTGGGGTGGGCTCCCAGTGTGGCAGCAGGAAAACTGTTTGGGGGACGTGGAGCTGACATGGGATTGGGCACCCATCGGCCAAAACAGATTTGCCATGCTGGGTGTGCTCCCAGCCTGGCACGGAAAGCTGGGGCTTGCAGCCTTGGAGCCGATGGGGGGGATTGGGCACTTCGTCATTATAACAGTTTTGCCACGCTGGGGTGGGCTCAGCGTGGCACCTGGAGAGCTGTTGGGGGGGCGTGGAGCCGACGGAGTATTGGGCACCCCTGTCGGCCATACAGTGTGTGCGTGGGGGGAATGCATCAGCACGCAATATGCGTGCTTGCGTGTGTGTGCGTGTGGGGGGAAGAGCTCTGCTCACTGAAGTGGAGCTCTCCCTTTCAACTGTATGCCACTGCATTTTCAGCTTGTCATAGACAGCTGCAGCAGTGATTGGGGAACTGGGGCCACGCCTGCAAACACACTGACTGCATTGGAAGACGGGCTGACACACCTCCGAAACCTTGGATGATGGCACTATGTTTCTTGCACATGCGTGCAAGCAACATAAAAAGGATAAATACATGGAAAAAATCCCAAAATATACCAATGAAAGCAAAAATACACCCCATCTGTGTCTCACCTCCTGATGAAGTCCCACCCTCTCTGAGAAAACAGCCTATCACACACTACAGTGCAATGACATGCAGTCAATCACAACTGACACACAAACCAAACCACCAATCACAGCCCTCATATAAAGCCCATTCATGCCCACTCACTCAGAGTACCAACACAAAGCCACCACAAATCCCAAAACCAAAATAAAACATCACAGAAGAGCTCCCACCCCATTGTATAAATAGCACACATGATGTGCAGTCATGTGCTATGGAAAATATTCTCACTCCTGCAGAGTGACCTCTGGATACTCTCACTCGTGGCTTCGCTGCTCATGAGTATGTTTCATATCACACACTCCTGCCCATCATGTATCCCCTATATATTTCCAATATGTTTTAGTTTCTGAGACTCCTCTAAGAGTACATTTGTTTTTGCTATGAAAACTGCAAAACTACTAGTATCAATTTAGCTTTGATAACATTCCACAGGACTCTTACATTAGCTGGTTCATATCAAAATTGTAATGTTACTACCATTCTTAAACTTTAAGTTCTAATTGGCCATTGCCATTCCATTGGCATATGTTCATGTGCCAATACCTCCTGTAAAGAAAAAGGTCCAATACATGATCTGGAATTTGTACAAATGACATGCAGAATTCATGAGCCACTTCACTTATTCTTGATTCCCATCAAAACCATGGCTGCCATCTATACTCTTACACAAAAACCTTTAAAGAGCTAGTGGATCGGAATTGTTATTTAAGGTTCAGAGATGATGTGAATAGACATGAACTAACCTGTGATATAGTTTGTGTTGTGCATGTGAGTATATGAACTGCAGCTTTTGATATTTTTATTGTTTCACAGCTGTGGAGAATGCCATGGGACTTCTAAAGAACCAGAAGTGATGTCTTGGGGAGGGGGGGCATGGAAGGAACCTGAGTTTGTGTTTGCCTGGGTATTCCTCTTGTGAGAAGTTGGTTCAACTATTGCTGTTAGGCACTTGTTTTATCTGTTTGTTTTTTTTGTCTTGCAGTTTGCGTTACATTTGTCCTTGATTTTGTTTGGATTTTATTTGGGCACAGTGGCCTAGGTGAAGAGGGCTGTTAGTCAGTGACAAGCGTGTCCACTGTGTGGCAGTTTTTCTTACCATTTTCTAATTGAAAAGAAATACAGTTTTTACTGGTTTTCCAAGTCTCTGGCTCCTCATTTATGCCAGTTGTGTGTGGACTTTTTTTTCTTCAATATGGACAGTCGTGGTTATTGCCCTCTCCCCCTGTTGCCTGCTCTTTGAGGTATCAGGGGGGAGACTGTGCAGGACAGAGATGTACTGGAAGGCTGGAGACAATGAGGTTGGATCTGTCTCCTTTTGTAGAGGCAAACTGCATTTTTTGTGTTCTGTTTTTTTTTGGGGGGGGACACCTGATTGGCTGCAATGTTGCTGCAACCCTACAAAGAGCCTTGTTTCAGGCACTGATGAGCACATACTAGTTTATGCACAATGGCTGTGTCTGCTTTTTTTCTTCTTCTTCTTCTGGAGGAAAAACATAGAAAGAGGGTAGGTTGCCTTTGTTTGGTGAGAGACGTCAGACTGAGACGGCATGGATTTTTTGGCATGTCCCAGACTTTTTGCTTAATGCCTTGGATGTGTGTGTATGAGCGGGTGTGCGTGTCTGTGTTTGTGTGTGTGGCGAAAGGCATGATCATGCAGATTGTTGGGAGAAAGACAGCATTTATTTCACATGTGAGCAGGGGATGTGGAAGATAAGAGAATCAGAAAGCCTTTTGATGATTCTCTCAGTTTGCACAGTGTGCCTGATTCTTTCTGGCTGAGAGCCTCTCTCATTTGGTTTGCCATGCTAACCCTCAGATTTTTCGGCTGTTGCTCAAGCTGAAAAAACTACACATCAACTGTAACAAACCAATTTATTATAATAAATAATACATTAAATGGTAAATAAAATATAGCTGTTACAACAGTTTCAGCGTGATAACTTGAACTTCAGATCCTGTATCAGTGTGCAGGCATTTAAAAGTACTTCACTGGACAGCTTTCCTCCCACAATGTCACTTCTCTCTCGGCTGTCTGGTGCTCCTGGCATATAGTCCTTGCCAGAGCCATGACAGAAATACCTGAAAAATTGGGGCTGACTTATGTGTCACAACTATATCAGCAAAAGTAAATAAATAAATACATAAGATTAAAAATTGAAGCAATTAAGTACTCCATTGAGCATAAAGTGGCTAAAAAAAGCTTGTTTCACTAATTCTTTAATCCTTAGGCTGCCCACAGAATTAGAATGTATAGGAATTCTGGACTGATATATCAGTCTGTGGCCCTGCAAGGGTTAAATAGGCCCTTAAAATAAAACTCTCTTAGAAAATACATAAATAATTGGACTTTTTTTATTTATTTAAGTCTCGGATTACATATACCTTTGAGCTAAGAGCTCTTTTACAAAGGTTCCACATCAGTAGAAAGGACAACAGATTGAACAGGACAGTACAGTACGGTACAATAAAGTGTAAATAGGAGGTACAAAAATCATAAGGTACACAAAATTATAATGGGCATTCAACATAAAACAACAGAGTATTGGTCTGGTAAACTACTTAGATATCTGTCCGCTTTCTTCCACCCTATAGCAAACTCTTTCTATCTGCTCAGATCTGAGGCAGGATGCCACCTCCACATCCCATAGTACAAAGCACAGTTTAGTTCAAGACTCCATCAGCTACAGGCTCAATACCTGGAACAATCTCCCAGTCAATGCAACAGCCCCCTCCCCAACATCAAGCAAGGCTCTGGTCAAGTCCCAGTACCCAGTTACAATAGTGCTACCAGAACAGTGCCAGTCAACTGAGCACTAGTCTGGATAGTGCTACTATGGACAGTGAGAGGGGATCACAGCTCTTGCAGTAAGCGCTCCTCAGGTCACTATCCCTGGTGCTGACAAGGAACAAGGGCACCAGAATCCAAGAGACTGGCTGAGCTGCTCCTGTGGTGAGGAGGACTGGGGCATAGAGCAGCTCAGCCAGGTGGCAGTGGAGACCAGGGTTCTAATCCTGGTCTCATAAACTTTTTTATGTATAGGGACTTTTTTTTTTATAAGAGGCCATGGAAACAGTATTCCAACTTGCCCTGTGATCCACTTCCCCCCAAAGTGAGAATCTAATAGTAAGGGGTGCGGGGGGAGAGCTCCCTGTGTTGGGGGGTACAGGGGCAGAGCCCCTGGGGAAAACAATGACAGCATTATTGCCGCACAGGTCTTGATCATGCTATTGTTGTTGGTGATGTTTCAACCAGTGCCTCAAGTCCCACTACAAATCTCCGACATCATATTCCCAATGCCTAGCCTTCCGCATTCTATCTAACTTAATCTAGCTAATGCATATACCAGCCCATGAGGTAGATTGCATTTTCTGTGATCCTTTGCTGGACAGCCATGGTTCTACCTTTTTATTTTCTTTCACTGTGGCTACCCTGTCATGTTGCTATAATTCACTGCACCAGGATATGCTACTTACCATGTACTCATTTCACTTGTTTTTGGAATGTGTAATGTATGTAATCTATAAATGCTGTAAGATTCCTCACTGTCCTGTTCCTCCCCCAGGTCACAACTGGAAATGAGCCCTAGGCTCTGTGTGTTTACCTGGTAAAACAAGTTTAAAGCAGCAGTGCAAGAATCTGGTGAAAATTCTGACATACTTTTTTATGTGATTTTAGATTGCCACTTACCTCCTGACTGGTATGATACCTTTCTTTTGCAATTTGAATCTGCTTTAGTACTTTTTTTCATGTTTGAAATAATAAAAAGGAGCACTCCTTTTAATATGGCTTGGACCAGGTTTTCATCAGTATTTGCAGCTGTTTTGAACGCCTATTGTTCTGTAAGGTCAGAGAGCACTGGTCTCCACTGCAAATTTGAACAGAACATGATCCTTCCTATTTTCAGCTACTGTGATGTAGTCTACAGTGCCGCTCCCAAGACCTCCTTAGCCAGATTGGATACCATCTTCAACTCCTTCTGTTGCTTCACTCTGGACTCTCCTTCTCTCACCCACCACTGTCAACTCTACCACTCCCTGGCATTTCCCTCACTAGAAAACAGACTCCTTCATCATTGTGTTAAATTTGTCTCTAAATTCTGGTTTGGCTCGCTCCCATCCTATCTCACCGCCTCTCTATCAGTCCTCCCTCTCTCTGCCCACTCATTTAGATCTTATGACTCCCATTCCATGGTTGTCCCTCACCAGCCTACCACTGTAGGCTAGGCTGCTGTCTCGTGTCACTTCCCAAAACTGTGAAATTTACTTCCTCACCAGATTTGCCACTCCTCCTCCCCCTCCTCTATAACTTCAGCCCTACATAATTTCCTCTCTGTGAATTGTACCTGCAATTAACCTACCTGATATTCCTGACCTGCTCCCCAACCTCTATCAATAAATTAAGTAACTATTCTGAATTACAGTTCCCTTCCAGCCCCACTACTTTCTTTCCCTGCAGAGATCCCTACCTGGCCATTCCTTTGAGTTATCTATAACTACCAGCATAACTATGACTTTAGGTTCCTATCAATCCACTACTATCATTATATCTATAACCTTGATTCTGATTCATCTGCTCCCCTCCCCTCCCAGCATCACCACCTTTCCACCTCTGCTGTTACTCCCTATCCACCCCTTTCTTTCAGGCTAAATGGCACCATCACCACAAATTTAAGATGTTAATGTAATGCACTTGACCTGTCCATTGGGATCTCTGTATACAATTGTACTCTTTGCTGCACCTAATGGGCAGGATTCACGAATGTCAGGGAAGGTCCCGCAGCTGTGGGAAAACCTCGCCACTAGTGGGTTTCCACTTGCGAAGCCACAGGTCGCCCGCAGCTGTGGGTATTCACTAAGGTGGAGCCGGAATATGACCGGCTCCATGGATTATGGCAGCTTGTGGGTGCTGTTGCCAGGGACAGCACCACAGCTGCGGGAGGCTGCTATGGGCAGTGGGACCTGCTGTAGCACCCTCCGCAACTGCTGTGGCTGTGGATCGACTGCACCGCAGCTGCAGCGATTCTGAAGCACAACTGGGGTTGTGGAGTGGGACTTAGTCCCAAATCGCTTTGTGAATCCTGCCCAATATGTTCTTTCTGTCATTTGCTATTCACCACTGCCAGTATTGTAATAATGTTTGCTGTTGTATGCATGTATGTATTTCCACTACCCTTTCCCCAGGATGCACGGTGAGATAAGCAACTTGTTGTTCAGTGTGCCTTTCCTGGTGAAACATTTCAATAAATAAATACATAACTAAATAAATAAGCACTGCCTGCTGCATAATAGTTCATTTTAGTCACAACAGAAGTAATACTTAAGCAACTGATGAACAAAAACAGCTAAAAATACTATTGAAGCCAAATTAAAAGGAGCACTCCTTTTATTATTTCAGACATGAAAAAAAGTACTAAAGCAGACTCAAACTGTGGAGAGAAAGGTATCATACAAGTCAGGAGGTAAGTGGCAATCTAAAATAGCATAAAAAAGTATAGATCAAAATTTTCACCAGATTCTTGAAACTGCTGCCTTAAAATAAATTAAAGAAGCCTTCTACTGCATGTGTAGAGACAAATGACTGACAGGTAGAATCCATCTGTGGAGAGACTATTTTGTCATTTTCTAAGCACTATTTTGCTGTACTGTTGTGTCTTTTTATATTTTAAATTTATTTTTGCCCAAACTATTTTCTAAGCACAATAAGGCCATTCAGAGTGTGGGGTATTGGTGGATACCACCACCTTCCAGGGGCTGTAAGTCCCTCCGCCTTCTGTGTTTGGCGACATCACACCACTGGTCATGAGGTTGGCGACATCAGGCCCCTGGACATGAGGGTGTCCACCAATACCCCACACCCTGTCAGGCCTTATTGCTTACATATATACTCTGTTTGCTTTTCTTCTAATATGTAATCCCCACAGTCAGGTACAGGGATGCTTGGAACAGGAGTATCTCTTCAGTAGTGCGCACCCCTCAATTGCAGCAGTCAGTTGGGAAAGGATATAAATGGGGAGGATAATGGGTTAATGTTATGAGCGACCTGCTGAGAAGGTTGAGGTGCCTTAACCCATTATTAATTTCGCAATAAATGAGGTGGTGAGGTCATTCCTGGTATCATAACACTCCACAAGAAAAGTTCTCAAAAGAATGACTTCACTTGGTGTGCTGGTTCCCTTTGCCGAGAACTTTTAGCGCACCAGAATTCGCCTTGGCAATGGATGGCAAGGCAATCCGGGTTATTAATGGGGTCAGCAGCAACGTCAGTCACTAGGCCATGTATCCGGGCAACAACATGTTCTTGTTCTCTGGCGGTACAGCTCAGGGGTGTAGCTAGAAATTTTCATTTTGTATACACTCTCTCCAACTGCTACTCCCCCCATTTAAAAAATGTACACATCCTCTCAAACTGCCGCATCTCCTCATTATAACAGGTGACTCCTCTAATCTCTAAACAAGGTTGTATACATGTTTATGCCATAAACAATAAAGGTTTAATCAAATACAGGCACTACTCAGTAGCCTACACTAACTCTAATACACCATATTAGAATGATAATGGTAACAAATATAGTTTAGGACAGGTACTCAAAAAAAACTGTACACAAACGTGTACAGTGAGTATGACTGCCTACACCCTTGGTACAGCTTTTGGGGCCCAATAAATCTGTAAGGAATCTCTGTCGGGAGCCTACTAAGTAATGCCATGGGGTGTCCCTTTGGTACCTAATTACCCTCCAGGTTCTGATAGAAGCAAACAAAAGGATACGAGCTTCTACATTAGGATGCAACCGCTGTCTTTTTTGACCAAATTCACCCACCCACGAATTTGTACAATTCCCTGAAATAGCACAAGGACCTGGGTAAGGTGCATATTTTATCAAGGAAGGATAATCGATCGCCACCGTAAAAGTAATAGTATATAACTTACCAAAATTCAACCATGTAACTAACGGAATGATTACAGCCCCTTCTCTCTCTGCCAGTTTGGATTTTCTAGGCAAATTTGCCAGCTTTTCCTTTTTAACTGGAACAACAGAATTCTTATTAAGTTATGATTATGACATTTTAAAAATGATCTAGGAAAAGATTCCCTTATTAAAAAGGTTTACACAGATAAAGAACCCCCCACCAAGTTACTTTACTAATTTAATGTTTCATTATTTTTTATAAATTAAATTCACTTCTGACATTAAAAATACTGGTCTTAAATTTTAAGACCGAAAACGCTGCCCTGTAGTCTAGCAGCCGAACTACATATTAAAGTATTGTTTCAGGATGTGCCTGTCACTTGTGCTTTTCTCCAAGCACATGGTCCAGATAAAAAATGAAGAATCCTGATAAACATTACTTGAAAAGACACTTAGCTGGGTTTGTCCTTGCAAGAGTCATGGAACACGCGACCTGCGTTGAGACATTTTAGTGAAATAGCGGCCCCTTGTGGCGCTAAGGGTAATTGCATTGCATATGGAATGGAGTGGCACAGACCGGTGAATTTGTTTTTGTAGCTTTCAAAGTGTAGCTAAAAGTACTTTATTTATTTTTTCATTTTTATAAATGCATGTATTAAGGATAGCAGGGTTGAATCCTGGGCGGTGACTGTCCGCTTACAAAAGTGACCTGGTGAGTCAAACAAGAGCATTAAAATACAGAACAGACTACTTAACAGAAATACAATTAATTGTACGCCGCATGAGCGCAGTATAAAGCTACGCAAATAAAATATACATCGCATAAGCACAGCATGACGTTATACAAATAACATATACATCCCATAAGCACAGTAGGACGTTACACAAACACAATATACTTGGCATACCCACTAAATGAAGTTGTCCAAATAAAATACACATCGCATACACGCAGTAAGAAGGCACACAACTAAACTATACGTTGCATAAGTACTGTATGAAGTTAGTTATAAAAGTAAAATCACGTCCTGAATTTGTATTCAAACACTAGCTAACAGTGCGAACAGATTAATGCGTTGGATTACATTGGTAGGGTATATAAAGACAAACAAGGCAGTCTGCTGCCTGGTAACTTTTGTTATTAAAATAATGTGTGGGGCGAAGATTGATAGCTGTGTAGTCTAGAGGTTAGAGGACCAAGCTGTGAACCAGAGACAGCGGACCTGCTCCCTAGATGCATCTGGAAATGTATTAAAACGTTTCCTTGCCAAAATAAAAACCCCGTTAAAATGACAAAAACAGAAGCACACATGCAAAGACAAACGAAACATAATAGGTGCCACTATGCTGCAGAAGTAGAAACTCAGTTTAAAATGTAACCACCTGTGCTATTTTCAAATGCGATTTAACATAGTGGTATTAAAATAATAATAAAAAAGTAAGTTAATTGTTCGGCAGCTAGGATTAGATTGTGCGGTAATTATTTTTATTTTTGAACTTTTTCAGTTTTCAGCACCATTGAAATAAACCCCTCCACAGGAGCTCCATGCACAGATATAGTGCAAAATCAGTGAGCAAACAGGCTTCCTATTGCACCACAACAACCCAAATGCCACACAGAAAAGATGGTTCTAGTCATGGGGTGGCTAGGAGTCACCCCAGCGACTATGACGCAATGCAAATGTGTTGCTAGATCGTGCCCAGACCTGTTTTTACCCTGGAACATGCTGGTGTTGCACGATCCCTAGAGGTTCATCTGAACATGGCATAGCCCAAATCGCACCCAACTGGAGGCCCACCCACGCCCACACTATTTACCATTATTTTTGAGACAGGTCAGGAATGGGGTGGGATCCGAGATTAACAATGACTCAAAGGTGGTTGCCTCGCAAAGGCAATCATAGCTTTTTATACTTTCATGGATTATGGTTGAGCAAAACTAAATGATAAATGGGGGCACATCACACTGATAGTTGGGTACACATTCTCAAAAGACAGAGGTTTTTTTTTTGAGGGGGGGGGGCGAAGAACACCAGGTAGGATTGTTTGGTGTGGCTAGGGAGAGGGAACCCCTGCTGAACCACTAAGAATTGTTCTATTTGAGGTACTGCCTGGGGTGTCACTGTAGCACCCACCCAGCCACCCACCTACCTACCTTCCTTCCTAAGGGTGAAAGCCATGCTGAGCCAGGACTCATTTCCAGGTGCACCCTGGAGAAAAGGGAAAGGGGCTACAATGAGAAAAGCATGTGTTTGTTCTTAGACCATTTCCAAAACAATCTTATATGATTTTATAATGATTGAAACTATGTTTTGAAAGCAGTAACATTTGAACAGTTAATGCACTTTTGTGTTGCTACATGCACATACATATCAATATATGTTGTGTTGAAATGACAGGACTTTAAAAATAGAATGCATTCTTTCTTGTTTTTTTTTAGATATATATCATATGAAACATTTTGTTTTGTATATTGATATAGGGTCACAGAAGTGAAACATTAGCCATATAGACTGACTCCAAGCTTTCACTGAAAAATATTAAGTCTCCAGCACTAAGGATTCCAAAGTAATGGCATTTTAAAGGAAATATCTTTTGAAAGGTCTAACTCTGGAACTGTTGGGGATATAAACTTCATTCTTTTGGAAAGCTTAAGTTGGAATCCAGCCTTTAAGAAATGGTATCCTTATTATATGGTTATTGTGTAACAGTAGTAATTATGTTATACATATAGAAACAGACATTTTTCACTTTATCTGTATGTATATACATGTTTACATCAAGACAGAAGTGTATTTCGTAAAATAAATGTTAGCGATATACCTTTTCCATAAGGTAAAGTATATTGATATAGTTTTTTAATATCGACATGGGAAATGTCATGACAGTTTAAAAAAAGTAAAATTAAACAAAAAGTTTGCACTCTTTCTGAATTTCAGTATTAGCCTCCATAATTTAATTGGTACCTATATAAGTGTAATACCCCTAAACCTTGAATTGCATTGCTAACATCTCAGTCCCCCCCAGCAGTATCAATTCTAAAGCTTCAGAAGATAATACATTAAAAACAGCAGTAGAAAAATATTCCAAAGATAAAATGAAAACAATGAACAGTTCAACAAGATGCGAAAGTGCAAACTGTGAACAATTCAACAAGATGCAAGTGTAAATAACAATAAAGAGTGAACAGAATTTGGTTCTATGAGCAGCATCAATACCCAAATAAAATGATAAAAGCAGGTTGATACAAATTAGTGCAGCAGTTGTAGTGACATGAACTGACCCCAGGGGGACTCATGGTGGAGGTGAAAAAAGCAGCAGCAGCGCAGCAGGTCAGGTAGGGGGCTAACAGAAGCAGAAGGGGGGGGGAAGGAGGACCTTTAGCGGATGCCTAAGGGAAATGGAGGATTTACTTTTCAGCATGCCACTGGGCGGACACTTGCCCTTCAGTGGCCTTTACTTACTGGTGGGTGAGGGAAGGGTCAGCCAGGATGCCCATGTGCACACCAGAGAAGCTGGGTTACAACATGGCTAAGTTCCAGGCATTTGGTGCAGTACATGCTGTGTGAGCTAGTCACAGGCAAAATCTAGCTTGTTAGCAAGTTTAACCCCCCACTTGAAATCATTCACATCTGGATTTAAAACCTGGGCCCCAGATTGTTTTTGTCTTTTGCATCTAAATTTAAAGAATATTAACAATATGAATATGAATTATTCATTAGTATATGTTGCCTTGTGATACGTCTGTCTTCACTGTCATCAGCTGCTATTTGTTATACGCAACCACATTCTTTCAAAAAAGGCTCTTGTACAAATTAAAAAATGATGAAAACCCTGAACCCAACCCTTTCAATGCATGCCATTCAAAATAAGCAATAGTTTCCATTTAATGTTACATTTTAAGGGGTAAACATGATGGGATAAGAGAATATTATTGTTTCTCACTTAGCATGTCAAGGTCATGGGGTCTGATGGTTTTATTGGACTTCTACAATTTGGACAGACTAAATTTTAATTCAGATAGCTTTCTGATGCAAATAAACACAGTCTATTTAACAAAAATCAGACTGGAGTTAAATATGTTTAAAACATAGTTTGCTTATTAAAAACATACATTTAAAGCATTTGTCCTTTATGAGAATACCAGATTGCCTGCATTTAAG
The DNA here is from genome assembly GCA_016271365.2 of Neoceratodus forsteri. Classification (NCBI taxonomy): domain Eukaryota; kingdom Metazoa; phylum Chordata; order Ceratodontiformes; family Ceratodontidae; genus Neoceratodus; species Neoceratodus forsteri. The sequence continues at coordinate 17,643,117 of JADMNL010000027.1, forward strand.
GCATTAGCTAGGACCTCATTTCCAAAAGAATTTGAACATTTTCCAATGTCTGCCTATGACAAAAAACTTTGGATGTGCATATTGTTGTTGCAAGCCATTTATGTCTGAGATAGAATTTACACATTTCAAAATTAAAATTAAGAATATTCTCAAAGAAATCATTTCCAAAATAAAACCATCAACATATTTCTTGAAACATTGCCAATTTAATGGGGGCATTGATCTACTGTCCCCGTAACAATGAGAAAGCCCATGAACAGTTTTTTTCTTTAAATGAGGTATTAAGCTTATCTGTAGCTGGCAGCAGTCAAGAGATATCGATGACTATGTCTGCCCCATACTGGTACTGCATTACTGCCATTTTCGGAACATTGTGATGTCACTGACAATCAAGCTGTGGATGACCACATTGTAGCAAAGCACAGCTTGATCATCAGTGACACAAGCTTCTGAAAATGGTGGTATGAAATACTAATATGGGGCAGATTTAATCTTCAATATCTCTGGACTGCTCCCATCTACGGTGGAGCCCAATACCTCATTTAAGAGATTTGTTTCCATGGACTTACAATCTATGTTGGCATTGTTCATGAATGTTCCCCTTCAGTAAACTGAATGCCAACTATGTATAATCTCAAAAAAGTTATTTAAAGCAGCAGTACTAGATAAAAAAAATCTGGGGCAGGATTCTCAAACCTGTTAGGACCAAAATCCCACTCTGCATCTGCAGTTGTGGGCTGAAATCTCCCGCAGCTGCACTGGCTGTGATTCTCAGCCACAGCAGTTGCGGAGGATGTTACAGCTGCTCCCACCAGCCATAGCATCTTGCCGCAGCTGTGGAGTTCTCCCGGGCAACACCTCCTGCAGGCAGCCATATATCATGAGCCAGTCGTAATCCGGCTCCAGCTTTGCAAATACCCACCGCTGCATGACTCCTGTGGCTCCGCAAGTGGTCTCCCTTTGGTGCTGACGTTTTGCTGCAGCTGTGGGAATTTCAGGATCTTTGTGAATCCTGCCCCTGATGTTTTGCAACAGTTTGTTCCCTGTGCTCTGTTGCGCACTTACCTAGTAATCCATCTTGTTTTTGCTGTACTATCACCCTGTAATTTGCTCCATTTTTTTGTCTTTGTTTACATTTTTCCCACCTACAGTGTTGAACTGGAACCCTCTGCTGCCAACCGCACATGCGCATGACTCCCAGTACTACGCAGGGACAGTGGGAACGTGCAGCACATAGTCCCATGGAAGTAAACAAAAGACATGATGTGACATGAGGGGGAAACTTGGCGGCAGATTAGGCACCAGACATATTTATTGTGGATCCACAACAATGCAAATACATTTTAAGTATCTAATAAACTAAAGATCACCAGGAAAAAAAAGTATTTACAGATATGGAAACTGGAACTATGTCTATGGCTGAATACTTCCTGCCAAAAAGCAGAATTTTAATAATCACTTCCTGATTATCTAGTACTGCTGTTTTAGTCAATGACTCCCTCAAATCCCTAGTTAAAAAATACATTTGTCATATGTATATTATTAAGGACCATGTCTGTGCTTCAGATCACTATGTCTCCACACCTACTGCAATTTAGCTGTACAAACTATACAGTAATGCATAACAATTCTGTAATGCCTGTAGGAAAACTTATGAAATTATACATCATTTTAGCTGTGTTTCCTATATTTGAGCAAGAAGGCACAACAGGATGTGTTTAGTGCTAGGATAATGACATGTCTCCATTGGGATGAAGCACAAAGCCAAAGGTTGACCTCTTCCACTGCCAAAGAAGTGCCACTATCCCAGCACAAAGAAGACCCTGGAGTTTCTTACAGCAGTAATTAATTGATAATAAATAAATAATTAATAATTAATTAATTGCAATAATTATTGATTTTAGTAAGCAAAATGAACTTTGTGTTCAGCAGGTAAAAAGCAGATGGTCTCCATTTGAATCCCCTCCCCCATCATTCAAGGCATCCCCCAAAGGTCCATACTCGGCCCCATCCTCTTCCCCGTCTACATCAACAACCTTAATTTCAATATCACTAACTCAAAACTGAACTTCTTCATGGATGATACTGTACTTCACACCTCCAAGCCCTCGCTTCTTGATGTGCGTGAAGAGCTCCAAACTGACTTCTTTCAGCTCGAACGTAATGTTACCTGTGCCAAGCTTTTGCTCAACGCTAAGAAAACTAAGATAATGTACTTCCACCACCACAACAACAACCCCAACCCCATCAGGACCAAGTCCAACCTTGCAACTGTCAAAACTTCCCAAGGGGAACCACTTGAAGTTGTCAAGTTCAGATACCTAGGAGTCTGGATCGACAACAAATGATCCTTCAGTGCCCACATTGATAATCTCTTTGCCAATCTTAAAGCCAGATTAGGCTTCTTTTTTAGACATAGAACCCCTCTTCCCACCTGAGGTCAGAGTCTGACTCATCCAGGCAACATTCCTCCCACTCTTAGACTATGGTGATATAATATGCAACTGCACTTCAGCTACCAACCTCCACAGACTCAATGTCCTCTTCCACTATGCCCTTCATTTTATTATTAATGCATCCCTCAGGACTCATCACTATAACCTATATTCTACTGCTGGGTTGACATCTCTAGCCACTAGAAGACTTCTCTATCTTGGTACATGGATGCTCAAAGTGCTGCATAATAAACTCCCAGACTTTATTTCCTCTCCTGTCCACATCTCGCACTGCACTTATGCCCTTAGGAAGTTTTCCTTTCTCCTCCTGGATATCCCCAGAATGAGAACCTCCCACAGCAGGGGAGCTATATCACATTCTCTCCCTGTGGCTTGGAAAAGTATTCAAATGGTACACAAGTTCACTGGCTTGGTCACTATTAATTTCTTCAAGTCTCTCGCCTCAAAATTCTTCATGGATCCTTGCAAATGTCCAAAGGCTTAGCCCTCTGAATTCCTCTTCTTCTCTCCCCTTTTCCTCTAACCTTCCCCTCTGGCTCTGTCTCATGTGTTATCCTGTTGCTGCTTAAGTCCCCTACCCTCTCCTGTAGCACTCCCCTCCCTATTAACTGACTATTTCACATCCTTACTCACTCCTGTCCTGTCTCCTCCCTCTGCTGCATTCCTTGCCTATGCTATGTCCTACCGCAGATTGCTGCATTGTTGCATCATGTAATTTGCCTCATTATTGCACTTGTTGCCAGCACCTGTTTGCACAGTGATAGTATGTTGTTATGTACTACACCCATTGTCTTATGCATCCTACCTCATATTGTCACATTGTTGCATTATGTAAATTGCCTCATCACTGCTCTATCTTATCGCCAGGACTTTTTTACTATGATTGTACATTGTGATGTATGAAATCCATTGTCTTATTCAAAGTGTGTTCCTTTTATTTTGTAAACCTGTTGTTGTACACCTGTCTTGTACTAGGATCTCCTTGTGAATGAGCTTGCTCAATGGAGTTTTCCTACAATAAACTTGAATTGAATTGATTAGAAAAAAGTAAAAAACCAAAGGGAGAAAAAAAATAGTTCTGTTGACCCACTTAGATTTTGTTGCTAGGCCAGTAGATGGCAGATGTATTGTATTTTTTTTTCTCAATACAAGTGAGTGGCCTGAGGTGTAGTCATTCAAATGTTCCTGCTGAATGTAAACAGATCAGGGCGGCAACAGATCTGTTCCCATTGCTGTTGTGCTGGGTTATCAGCACTAAGTTCTGAGCTCCTCTGCCAATCCGGATTCTGGATTTTGTATGTAAAAGTGAAGAAGAACTAGTACTGCTGGGGGGGGGGGTGACTTGAATATGTAGCACATGATTTAAGGCATAAGACAAATGTTTTTGCACATTACAGTTATATAGATACTAATTAAATTATGGAGACTAATACCAAAATTCAGAAAAAGTTCAAAAAATTATTGAATTTTTTTTTAAACCATAATGAAATTTTCAATGCCAATATTAAAAAGTACATCATTATACACTTTGTTGTTATTGGAAACGTGTATCAATAACATTTATTTTATTAAAAAAAGCTCAGTTGTAAAATAAATAAATATATATATATGTATATATATATATATATATATATATATATATATATATAAATAGGGGTGTACAGGGGTGTAGAAAGGGATTTCAGATCTACACACCAAGTGGACTCACTCTACTCCCCCTCCTTGTTAGGTGAGTCCCCCCAGGTGTAGCCAGACACTATACAAATGTACACCAGGACCATATTTGTTGCCTCATTCGGCACAATAAATACAACTTTTGTATCTCATGACAGTGGTTGTTACCATGCATGGGTAAATACAAATGCCATGCATTGTTTCCTAAGATACCCACATACCAGCCCAGAGCCTGTAAAGTTGTATTGTCCTTGGGATGCAAAGAGAGTATTAGTGACCAGTCCTTCTAGTTTTGACTCCTATGAATAAAATTACAGAAAGGTTCAGTATTTTCTTTGTTAGTTTTCATGGAAAAAGGAAGCAGTTCTGAGCCTATTTGCTACCCCCCAAAATAAAATTGCACACCATGGAGTGCTTGGAGTATGCCTGCCTGCACCCATGTGTAGTTACACCTCTGTGTTAGTGTTAAATCTTCACTTCTACTGTATGTTAACTTGAAAATTTGGGACATTAATAACTTTACAACCATTCAAATGATTCACATGACATTTTACATGTGCTGTCAGGGACCAAAGATCTCTTGACCCGGCACATTTTGTTCTGGTCAGATGTGCAGGTGCGGAGACACGGAGTGTCAAAAAACATGTAAATGACCACTTTTTGTCAAAATCTTTGCCACTGCATTGTGCAAAACCTATGTGGTATTTTGGTCTGAAAATTTTAGGGTGTATATATCTTGCATCGCTGTGGTGCCTTTTGAAGGTTTGGTGAAAAAAATATTAAACCATTCCAAAGTTATTAAATGTTAAAGTTTCCCATTATTTCCTATGGACAAAGTTAGATGTCATGCTTGAAACAGGATTATTGATCACAAATGCTGAACCCTAGTTCACAAATGTGGAATCCTATTCCACAAATGCAGAATCCTAGTCCATGCTGCTGCCATTTTGTTTTTGCTTAGTGAGGCAAACAAACTTAAAGTTTAAAAATAATACAGGGATTTGGTAAACACCAATAGTTGTGTTTACCTAACCAGGGCCCAAGGAATCAGATTCTGGGGTCAGTTGCTTGAAACAATGTTCGGAAATGTGTTTATTTTATCCACAGAAAATCTTTTACCGCAAATTGCAGAAATCTTTTACCGCAAAACAGGATCCTTTCCGGCAATTTGCAAAAAGGATTCTCTTTTACCGTGAAACATGATCCTGTTTTGCAATTTGCGAAAATGATTTTTCTTTTACTGCAAGTTGTGGAATAGGAAGCTCTGTAAAGGATTTTTTATCGCAATTTACAAAAAAAGGATTTTTTTATATAGCTGTTTCTTTGTCATTTCATAGCAAAGAAACTGTTTGGAATTTTGGGCTGACATTTTCAGGGTACAAAGGGCTTGCCCCATTGATGTGCCTTTTGCTAGTTTGCTTAAAATGTATTACTTGTCTGTGAAGTTCTATGGGGTTAAACTGTTCTTTGTTTCCCATAGGATGACATTGTAATGGGAGGTTTACACAGTCATTTCTTTGTATTCCACTGTGAAGAAATGGTTTGCAATTTTCTTCTGAAATTTTCAAGGTACAGAGGGTTTTGCCCACCAATGTGCTTTTTTGCTGGTTTCATGAAAATATGTTAATTTGATGTTGAGTTACACAGGTTTCTTATTTCCCTGTGTTTTCTATAGGGTAACATGTAAATGTCAGGTGTTTCTTTGGCTATGTGCACTATGTGATGGGAGCGCAGGGCCCCAGAGGTAAACAACTTTAGCAGTACACTGTCTCAAAAATCATGCACAGATGGGAGTGCAAGGACCAGAGGGCCCTGTGCTCCCACATGCAAATATGGGTACCCTTAAAGACTTATGGGAGTACAGGGCCTAGAGGGCCCTGCACTCCCTCATGCAACTACGTAAAGGATTATGGAGTGATGGCAGTGCAAGGCCCAGAGAAAAAATAAATACAATTACGATCTCTGAAAAATTATAGATGGTTGGACAAGCTCCCACAAGGCAATAAGTCTACAATTATACTTTCTCAAAAAGTAAGGAAATTCTCTGCAAAAAACTACATTAATGCACCATTAGGATTAAAACATCAAAAGAAGGGAAATGCGACTTTAGGGTTCCCAAACCTAAGACCCCACTCCCAGCCTGTATGCAGGAACTGGCCCGAGCAGTGTGCCTTGGGGTTGTGAAACCTAATGCTCTCTCTCCAGTCTCCTATACTGTACCTCTCTTTCCTTAATTACTCATGGAATGGGGTGAGCATTAGGGTTCACAACCCCAAGCTACACCCCTCAGGCCAGTTCCTGCATACAGGTTGGGGGTGGGGTTTTAGGCTTGGGAACCCTATGGTCACATTTTCCTACCTTTGATGCTTTAACCCTAATGACCAAGGCCACTGATTTACGGTGATTAAAACAATTAAATTCCGTTTTCAAGACTTAAGATTCCGGAATTTCACCGGTGATTGTTACTCTAATTTCCGGATTTTACCAGGATTCTATTATCATTCTTTTAGTATGTGCATAAATAACCAGAATTAAAGAAGGCTTAATATACAGAGCATTAAATAAAGCAAACTGAAAATAGTACAGGAAGGAATTAAAAGAAAAACAGACTTTTTTATAGATTTACTGATCTGATGGAAAATGCCAGATTCCATGAAATCTTCGTTTTTACCGGTTTTCAGGCAGTCCTAATTCCAGAATTTTACTGGATTTTCCGGTAAAAAACGAAAAACAGTGGCCTTGCTAATGACGCAT